>OV702279.1:394735639-399735639 GCA_916181665.1 Avena sativa | reverse complement strand
GCGTTTAGAAAACAAGAACAGGTTTTTCCGAAATAGTTTTATGCAAGCTAATGCAAGATGATGACGATGCTCAAATGCAATGTGGCATGATGACATGAGCATGCGGTCATGATGATGCAATGCACAAAAACAACGCGATTTTCTAGTAGTGGTTTTTGCGGGATGCCACAATTCGACACCACTAACAAGGGATCTCGCCCTCGAGATCCGCCTCATGGTACCGGGAAGAAGGCCGGCGGTCTGATCCTTCGCGCTTCGTGTAGATCCTCGCGACACCACTAACAAGAGGTCGTTGTCCGTGATCGTCGAGAGAACACTCCGGGAACAAAAGGTCGAAGGTAGAGGTATCAACAATAAGCCACCCCTAACTTCCATGGACGGAGTAAAACTGCTGGATCCACTGATTCGATGTACAAGAGCGAATGATAAGAGTAGTGGTATGGTAGCTACTCCATCCCGCACTCAAACCATTACTCTGCACACGAATAGGCGGATTATGCAACCAACTCTCGGAATTAGACTGAAGATCTCGACAAGCGAGGTTCGGAAACAAAGGAGTGATGCAGACTCTGCATCGGATCTGGCGTAGATGATGTCGTCGCGTCGGAAAACACCGGAAGGCACGAGAAGGAACAAAGAGAAGTTCACCAGACGAAGGATTCCTCGGATAGCATGAAGACCAGATGTAGCAACACCGTGATCAAAGGAGGAAGCGAAACCCTGAAGGTACGACGGAACCCAACCACGAGAAATCCTGGACTCGAAGAGAGAGAAGAGAGCGGATCCAAAACACGTAGAGGTAAGAGGAGAATAGCAGAGGGGTAAGGAGTAAAATTAGACCTAATCAGAACTATCCAACCGATTTTGCAAAATAGTTTTTGACACTCTACTTCGGCCGTTAGCTAGGTTATCCTACATGCTGGACTTGTGGGGTATCACAACTGCTGAGCTCTGATACCACTCTGTAACACCCTCAGAATCGGACCTATGCAAGTTTCAGCGATTCCCGCCAAACCCGCATAGAAACGATTCAAAGGTGCCCACCAGGCACTTTCGTGCGGGTGGAAAACGAAGTAATAACATTACACAACAGTCCTCGATGGGACCCACAGAACAGATATATACAACAACGACTCAGAGAGTCAAGAATACAGATATAATATACAAAGATCCAAATCACCTTGAAAATGATAGAGCGTCCAGCTACGGACAAGATGCAAATGGGGCTAAGAGCCCTGAAGAATAACCAATGGCGTCCATAACCCTGCCCAGGCCAAGCCAGAAGGGTAACCCTGCTAACGACGTCGATCTCAAAACCTGCTTAAGCAAAAGGGGTGCCGACAAAGGGCAAAGGAAAAAGAGGAGCGTCAGTACTGAGGCCAGTACACGGCGAGGCTAGAATTCGGCGGTCCTCGCCTACATAGGTATGGTGGACTGTAGCGGCAGCGGCAGCGTGCACTATACAACCTATAGAGACTCGAAACAACTGGCGGTTATCAGAGAGGGATAAGAATGACCTATCCGGATCCAACCTGAAGCTAACACCAAACAAACCCATCCTGGTGTTTCCCCCTCGAGACCAAACGAGGAAGTCAACCGAGGAACTCACACAGTTGGCAGTTTTATTTATTCAGTTATTGTTGCAGCAATTACTAGTCAGGTGTAGATAATCGTCCTGATAAAATAAACAGTGGGCCGTTTTAGTTAACCATTCCGTGATAGTTGCAACACTTACTAGTCAGATACAATTAGCATGAGATAACCCAAAACCAGCAGTTGTTGGTACTTTTATATAGCCATTCCGTTATAGTTGCAATACTTACTAGTCAGGTACAACGGTCGCAAACGACATCCCAAGCAAGCAATTGTGGGCAGTTTTATTTAGCCATTCCATTATAGTGAAGCTGATTACTAGTCATTATAAAGTCAAATTTATAGAACTACTTTAGTTATAGTTGTCTATGATCGAGATACTGTGCTCCAAGTCGTCCATAACCGCGGACACGGCTTTCAGAAAGTTTTAACCCGGCCGGGGTGCACAAATAGCAACACACACACGATCAACCTCGGAAAAACCAAATCAAAACCCAACGAGGCTTTCACGACAAAGCAATCACAGGATTCAGAAATATTTCAGGGGGCCACCCCATTGAGTAGACCCGCAACGAAGTAAGCTAGCTTCGAGACGGACTCAAGGTTTGCGTCAATGGCTGTAAACGACTGGGAACCCAAAACTGGGATTGTCGATACCGCGAAAACATTCCTCTCACCTAAACAGTACAGTGTTCTCCTCGCACAATCGTAAATAAAGCAGTAAAGCATGGCATAAGTACATGATCGTAAATAAAACCTCAAACTAGTTTGTGGCCCCAAGAAATAAGAATGAATCAAGCTCTGGCTAAGGGGGGCCCATAATTCCCCGTATGTGGATAGCGCGATAAATCAAGGAACAGGTATCAAGCACTCGGGGTCCTACGGGACACAAGTGGGCGGTCGGAAACCAAATATTATCTATCACCCACCGATGCCTCTGCTTACTTACTTCAATTTTAGTTGTTAAACAGTAATTAAAGTGAACGAAAAGTAAAGCCGAGATCATCTCCAACATTAAACAGACGGCAATACACCAACAACTGTGGCAACTGACGACACGCGACAGCACTTGAGCAAGCGGCTACGACGCGCAAGTCCAACTATCTACCAAACAACAGGTAATAGGATGTGTCCAAGGCAATATGGCTGCAAGGGGATATCACGGGTACGGAAACTAGAGCATCGCAAAACAGATAGCAATAGATCAACAGGAGGGAATAAATACTATAAAAGTAAGATAGGTAGAAAGGGGGAGATGCTCGCCTGAAAACATTGTCGAAGGTTCAACCGAAGATCGGGTCGACACTCGCATCAACTCAACGGCCTTATCCGCGAAGAACCAAAACACTAGAATAAACACCGGATGCAATATTTAATACTACGACAGAAGACCGGCATGATGCATGCATGGTGTATGACATGGCAAAGATGCGATGCAATTAGGTCATATTAAGTGGAACCGGGGTCCCGACAATTAATTAAACGGTTCAAGTTATTTATCTACCCCGCAAGTTAAATGTTGTTTTAACAAGGCAAGATATGACAACGGTTCGATGCACAAATTTAAATGAGGCCAATATGAGACTAGATTTGCCCGCATATGGGCCCCATATTTAATTATTAGGTGAATCGGCATAAGGCCCCCAACCCACACAAATATGCATGCGAGATGAATGATTAAATATGCAACAATTTATATGGTTGACCATTTATAAAATAGGGTTCTCGGATAAGGGTCACACATTAGGGTTCGACGATCTTGGTCCGGGGGTTCGGGGTCGGTCTCGGGGTTCAGGGTTCGACGGGACCGGTCTCGGACAACGGAGGTAGGTCTTGTCGCATCCGTGGTCTTCGGGTCATGGCGACGGTCATGGCGTCCGGGAGACGATCTTGGCATTCCGTGTAAACGACCTTGGCGTCCTTGAAGGAGTACTTGCTGCACTGGGGTCTCGGCGTTCGGAACCGGATCTTGATGTTCATGTAGAAGTACTTGGTGCTCCGATGGATCGGTCTCCGAGCTCCGATGGTTGGGGTTCAACAGGTGCCTTGGCGTCCTTGAGGAAGATCATACCGTGCCAAGGGTTCGGTTCCGATTGTCAAGGTCAGGCTCGAAGACGAACTTGGGCAGGCGCCGACAAACATCAGAGACCTTGGCAGCTAAAACTAGACTTGGGGCACTTGGGGTGAGCAACTTGGTCTTGGTTGGGTCATCGAGCGGCGGACGTGCTCCAGATCAACAGCCACACGATTCCATCTGTCTGCATAGAGCAAAGTGGCTGCATCAAACAAGAACACGAACACCACCACAACACATGGAAGGGCATGGTCACCAACTGAACAACAAACCGAGGCCTTCAGATGCTCTGCGTGCACAACAACGATAGGGAGGTGACGGCAGGGTTCGGCGAGCTCGCGAGACGATGAGACCGCAGCGGAGAAAGGTTGCAGAGGCAGTAGCGAGGGTCGGCAGCACGAGGCCAGGGACCTGCGGGTGCTCCAGGGAGGCGCTAAGGCGAGGAGGCGGTTGCCACGGGGCCCGGCGGCGCTGGAGGGGGCCGGCTTGCTGCGGGGCGAGCTTGGTCGCGGAGGCGCGGGACGCGGAGAAGGGGAGGCCGACGGGGAGGATGACGATGGCGAGGCCAGCGGCGGCGCCGGCTAGAGGCCGACGTCGGCGGCTGCGCCGGAGGCGGCCGAGAGCGAGGCGGGTGAGGCCGGAGATGGCGGGGATGGGAGCCGGCGAACGGGGCGGCGGCGGCCTTGGCGGAAGGAGGGTGCGGGGCAGGAGGTCGAGGGGCGAGGCTAGGAGCGACGATGGAGGCGGCGGAGGAACTTCCGGCGGCGGGGAGGGCGTGGCCGGGGACGTGCGGGGCCGGCGGTGCTGGAGCAGGTCGGCCGGAGCACGAGGCGCGGGAGGAGCGGCGGACGCAGAGGGACGCAGGCGGCCGGAGGGCGGGGACGAGCGGCGGACGGCGGACGGCGGCGCAGAGGGAGGCGGGCGAGCCGGAGGCCGCGGGTGGCGGGGAGGGGGCTTGGCGGCTCGCCGGAGGGGGAGGAGAGAGCAGGCGCCGGCGGGTCCGGCCGAGGAGGAGGAGGGGGCGCCTGGGAGGGTCGAGGTCGGAGAGGGGCGGGCCGGCGGAGCGGCGGCCGGAGCGGGAGCGGGTCGGGGAGAGCCGGCAGAGAGGGGGGGGGGTCGAGGGTGCGAGCGGGCCGGCGAGGTGGAGATGGGTGCGGGGCGCCGGCGGCGGGGAAGGAGGCAGCGGTCGTGTGGGAGGCGCGTCGTGGGGAAGAGGGCCACACGGGGAGGTTGGTCGCGCGGGGCCAGGGGTGGGGTCGGAGGCTGTGGGTGGGGCCAGGTGGGGTGGGGTGTATCTGGGGGAGGTGGAAATAGAGGGAGGGTGTGAGGCAGGCGAGTGGGCCAGGGGAGATGGGGGTGGGTGCTGAGTGGTGGGTGAGGGAGAGAGGGGCTGCTGAGGTGGCGGGCTGGGGTTGGGTAAGGGAGAGGGGTGGAGTGAGGTGGCACGAGGGGAGTGGTCGGGGTGAGGTGGAGGGGGGCTGGGTAGATTAGGTTGGGTAGCTTAGGGATTTCGGCGAACCGTTTTATTCTGGGGGTGGTCGTTCGGGTCGATTCGGCCCGTTCGACTGTCCCCACTAAAATAATTTAATATTTTTTTTGTTTTAAACGGACCGTTGCAAACCGATAGCAGACAAACAAAATATTCCGGCGACCCGGGTTTTGCGTTTGAATAAAGATGGGGCGTTTAGAAAACAAGAACAGGTTTTTCCGAAATAGTTTTATGCAAGCTAATGCAAGATGATGACGATGCTCAAATGCAATGTGGCATGATGACATGAGCATGCGGTCATGATGATGCAATGCACAAAAACAACGCGATTTTCTAGTAGTGGTTTTTGCGGGATGCCACACATGGCCATGCATTTCTGGATCCGATCACTCGAGGGCCCCAGAGATATCTCTCACAAGTAGAGAGGGGAAAATCCCATCTTGATTGACCATGCCTTGCAGCATGCTTCATGACAAACCAGAAAACTACATTTATGACTACCCAGTCACGGAGTAGCGGTTGATAGCCCCAAAGTAGGTCGATCCACATCTCAAGTACATGCGACAATCTCAGTTCTAAGGACAAAACGTACACGATGTGTAGAGAGAGCTGCAAATCTAATTGTCAGTCTTAAGTTGGGTCAGTCCAACCCATTTTCATAACATGTGTCCATATCATTGGTTTGACATCTCCATGTCTATGACTTGCAAAACATAGTCATCAACCAATCGATGTGCTAGTCTAATATTCATGTGTGTCCTCACATGAACTCCGACTAGGGACAACTATTAAATAACCATACAAGTAAAGAGTTTCACAAACAATTCACATAATTGCCAATCAATACAAGTTGCCTGATATGGATATTCAAGGAACATTACAATAACTCATGGATACATATGAAATATAATCATCTCTATGATTGCCTCTAGGGCATATTTCCTTCAATGCCATACTACGTATTTCTATTATCTGAATCCTAATGATGACACACATTTTTTTTTGGAAAAGAGCATATATTAATATCGTGAGATACCAATTACACCTAGCTTCTGCAACAATGCACTACCCTATTGGCATTATGGATGCACACAGCCGAAAAAAGAAAGAAAAATTACAGAAAAAAGAAAAAAGTCCCGATATAGCTATCTATGCCTTATAGCAGTGACCAACCACCACCAAGACAACCACAGAAATCCATCCTCTCCAAAAGTTACGCCTCCAAGAAGGAAACATTACATAAGCATCGTCATCGTCTTGATCATCCATCGATCATGACACTACCATCCTCAAGGAACTCACGAATCTGATGGTAACGCATGCGAATATGTTTGTTCTTCTGGTGCTGTCTAGGTTCCTTGGATTGTGCAATAGCACCATTGTTTTCAAAATAAATGTCCAAGGAATTGGACGCGCCCTGAACCACACCGAGAGCGATCAGGAAATTCCTAATCCAAACAGCTTCCTTTACGGCCTCCGAGGCAGCAATATATCTAGCTTCCATTGAAGAGGAGGTCATCGTATCTTGCTTGGAACTTTTCCAGCTCACAACACCACCATTCATGACAAACACATAACCTGATTGTGATTTTCGAATCATCTGAGTCGTTAAGGTAACTCGCATCTGTGTAACCCTTTACACTGAGTTCATCCTCACCTCCATAAACTAGGAACACATCCTTAGTCCTTTTCAAGTACTTAAGGATGTTCTTTACCGCTGTCCAGTGACCTTTACCTGGATCATCCTGGTATCTGCTCGTAACACTTAGAGCATAGGAAACATCTGGGCGAGTACATATCATTGCATACATAATGGATCCAATAGCCGAAGCATATGGAACTCTGCTCATGCGCTCACGCTCATCAGTAGTCGAAGGACACTGAGTCTTGCTGAATTTAATGCCGTGAGACATGGGCAAGAACCCTTTCTTACCCTCTTCCATGCTGAACCATTTCAACACTTTGTCAATGTATGTACTCTGGCTTAATTCAATTAGCCTTCTTGATCTATCTCTATAGATCTTGATGCCCAGAATATATGCCGCTTCTCCCAAGTCCTTCATCGAAAAACTATTTTTCAATGAGGTCTTAACAGACTCGAGCATAGGAATGTCATTTCCAATCAGCAATATGTCATCTACATATAAGATTAGAAATACCAGCGCTCTACCACTTTCCTTATTGTAAACACAAGATTCTTGTTCGTTTTTGATGAAGCCAAACTCCTTTACAACTTCATCAAATCGAATGTTCCAACTCCGAGATGCTTGCGTCAACTCATAAATGGACTTTAGAAGTTTGCATACCTTTCCAGCATTGTTTGGATCGACAAAACCTTCGGGCTGCATCATATACACGTCCTCAGTTAGGATTCCATTTAGGAAAGCCGTCTTGACATCCATCTGCCATATTTCATAGTCGAAATGTGCAGCAATGGATAGAATTATCCGTATATATTTAAGCATCGCTACGGGCGAGAATTTCTCGTCGTAGTCAACTCCTTGAACTTGTCAAAAACCTTTTGCAACAAGTCGAGCTTTATGGATGTGAACATTTCCATCCATATCAATGTTCTTCTTATAGATCCATTTGCACTCGATGGGTTTAAAACCATCAGGTGGGTCAACCAAGTTCCAAACTTGATTGTCTCCCATGGACTCTATCTCGGATCTCATGGCGATCAGCCATTTCTCAGAGTCTGGGTCCACCATCGCTTCTGCATAGGTCGCAGGCTCATCACTGTCTAACAATAATAATTCTCGCGCTTCGTGGAGCCTCGCCGAACTTCGTGGTTGTGGTGCTTCTGTTGCCATGAATTCCTCAACTTGTTCTGCTACAATAGCATCACTCATAGAAGCATCCCCAACTGGCTCATCTTGAACTTCTTCAAGTCGCACCGACCTTCCACTTGCTCCCTTTGTGAGAAATTTTTCTCTAGGAAACACCGCTACGAGCGACAAACACTTTGCCCTCCTCTCGGTTGTAGAAGTAATACCCTAAGGTTTCCCCCAGATATCCCACAAAAATGCACTTATCCGATTTGGGTGTTAGCTTGTCCGACTGAAGTCGCTTGACAAATGCATCACAAACCCAAATCTTTAGAAAATACAAACTGGGATTCTTTCCAATCCACATCTCATATGGTGTCTTAACTACGGATTTAGATGGTACCCTATTAAGTGTGAAAGCTGTCGTTTCTAGAGCGTAACCCCAAAATGATAATGGTAAATCCGACTGGCTCATCATCGATCGAACCATGTCCAACAAAGTTCGATTACGCCGTTCGGAGACCCCGTTTCTTTGAGGCGTTCCGGGCGGCGTAAGTTGTGGAACAATTCCGCAACTCTTAAGATGATCGCTAAATTCATGACTCAAATATTCACCTCCACGATCAGATCGCAAGGCCTTTATTTTCTTGCCACGTTGATTCTCTACCTCATTCTGAAACTCGTTGAACTTTTCAAAAGTTTTAGACTTATGCCTCATCAAGTATACATAACCATATCTACTGAAATCATCAGTGAAAGTAATGAAGTAGTGATATCCTCCTCTGTCTGTCGTGCTCATTGGTCCACATACATCAGTATGTATGAGTTCCAACAAGTCTGTCGCTCTCTCGGGTAAACCCAAAAAAGGCGACTTGGTCATCTTTCCAAGTAAACAAGCTTGACATGTCTCGTATGATTCAAAATCAAACGAAGTTAGAAGACCATCACCAAGGATCTTCTTCATGTGCTTTTCACTTATATGCCCCAAACGACAATGCCATAAATAGGCAGGACTCAAATCATTAGGCCGAAGCCTTTTAGCACTAACATTGTAAACAGATGCATCATCAAAATTTAAAATAAATAACCCATTCACAATGGGAGCATTAGCCATAGCATATCATTCTTAGAGATTACACAACCATTGTTTGCACTCGCGAATGAATAACCATCCCTCATCAAACATGAAGGTGATAAAATGTTTCGACCCATACTAGGAATGTAATAACAATTATTCAACTCCATAATAAATCCTGACGGAAGGTGAAGTTGCATGATGCCGACGAACAATGCAGCAACCCTTGCTTTATTTCCGACGCGAAAATCCACTTTGCCTTTCTGCACTTCTCTAGTCCTTATTAGCCCCTGCATCGAATTGCAAATATGAGCAACCGATCCGGTATCAAATACCCAAGAGTTAACATAGGAATCAACGAGAAGAATGTCCACAACATTTACAACAAGCGTACCTGAGTGGGAAGTACTCTTACTTCCACTCTTCTTCAAAGAAGTCTGGTACTTGCTGCAATTTCTCTTCCAATGTCTTCTACAGGTCCAGCCTTTTGCTTGGGTGCAGGCTTAGGGATCATATCCTTAGCCTTGTCCTTCTTCTTCCAAGAAGTACCCTTTTTCTTGAAGCTAGGCTTGTTCTGCATAGCCATCACATGGCTATGCCCTGCACACTTCTTCATGTCACTTTCTGCTGTTTTTAGCATCCCACATAACTCATTAAGGCCCTTCTCCACCCCATGCATATGGTAGTTCGAAATGAACTGCCCATAGCTAGATGGAAGAGACGCCAAAATGAAGTCAGTAGCCAACTCTTGGCCTAGTGGAAAACCAAGCTTTTCCAAAGTCTGACAGTAACCAACCATTTTGATCACATGGGGGCCTACAACTGCTCCCTCTGCTAGCTTGCATTCCACAAAGGACTTGGCAACATTGTACCTCTTAGTCCTTGCCTGATCTTGGAACATGTCCTTAAGAGCGACGGCATATCGTACGCTTCCTGATCCTCAAACTTCTTTTGGAGTTCAGGTTCCATGCATGCAAGCATAAGACAGCTAACCTCAAGAGAATCATCACATGCTCTCTTCTAGGCATTCTTGAGGGCAGCAGATGCATTATCAGCAGGTTCATCGGGGATTCGGGTATCCAGAACCGTTTCCTTTTTATCAGACCCGAGAACAATTCTCAGGTTACGGACCTAGTCCGAATAGTTTGTTCCATTTAGTTTATCTTTGTCAAGAATCGAACGCAAAGTAAAAGGTGATGCAGTGTTCGGTGCCATTGATCTACAACAGAAAACATGCAAAATACTAAGCCATGTAACCATGAAAGAGTAAAACATATTAAACAATTTAATATCATATACTCCCACTTAAATCAATATCCCTCTATTGATACTAAGTGATTCAAGATCCACAATTAACAAGTCGACTAGTGAGCTTTAGCATCACTGCTAGAAGACAAGGTAAATCGGTAAGCAACACTTGCTAATCATATCACATATGACTCTTGTTGTTGGGTGACATATCTATGTCAAAACTAGGCGCCTAACCTTTATGCCCCAAAGTCCTTAACTGTTAAGATGACCTTGTCAAGCTCACCAACCCTTATGCGTGTAGGTATCCGATACAAACCCATCCAGCCAAGGAAAACCGCGGCACCCTAATTTCATAGGCCCACCAACGATTATATAGGGCATAGGATGGTGCAAGGTTTGGTTGGGAGGACATGGTTTAACTTAAGTTTTCTGAGGGATTGTTCTACTTCTATCATCTAAGGATGCATAGTAGTAAAACACACAAGAATAGCATTCACATAGATGTGACATAGTATGGCCCATTTTCTCATGGTGATCTCCATCGCCATAGAACCTGTCCACCATGATGATCTCCATCTTCATGTTCCATGCGAGCCATCCTCCAAGTGATGAGTCCTCCAAGAACTAATTACAAGCTATTACTCCTAACATCTAGTAATCAAAATTACATAGTATTGGGATCATCACAAGTTGGCACACAGGCCATTACAATAAATGACAACACATATGGCTCCAGCCGTGTTGCCCAACTCACGACACGCAGGTCATGAAAAATTTCACACATGCATCACATAAATATATGAGCCATACTGATCACATACATCCTACACAAACAAGTTATGCATAAAATCACATTCTACCGGATCATGTGACATCACAGCACCTAGTTACCTTTATGAGATACAAAAGAGGCTATGATAAAGGGGGGTCTAGGGGGTCTCCCCCTGCGGGGTTCGAAGGGGAAGCGCCCCTCGCGGTATCTTCGGGCGTCCGGAAAACCGTGAAAAATGAGAGATCGAATCTTCACAATTTTCTTTAAGGATTTTGATCGGCAAATCAAATTTACCATAAACCGACTCCTATCCCGATTCAATCAAACTCCTTTGATCACGGTACATCGATTTTAGATCTAGGTTCCAATTCGATCAATCATATTGATCTTCGCGTGATTCAACAGGATTTATGTGTCACTGTCTACCCCGATGGCGAAAACCGACCGGTAGGGATAAGTCGTTCGACAACCTCAGAATCACGATCACGGAAAGCAAGATCATAGATAAATCCTGAACCACTGCAATACAAACGATCACATCATTCATATCAATCTACATATCACCATATGCAAACATCCCGAACCTATAACTGAACAGCATCGGCTCTGATACCACTAAAGGGATACGGGTAGGCTACACTAGCGCAAATCAAAAATTTCTACCGTGTATACCAGGATTACTGTTGTCATAGATCACGGGATTACCACTAGACGTGCAATTGCGGAATTGATGAAGCGCGTCGAGGCAGTGTAGACGTTCTACGTCTCCTCCTTGTCCTCGTCCCACGAGCAGCTCTCCTTACGCGGCTCGTCCAAGTGCCACAGATGCAGCACCTCCGAGGTATCCACACATACAGGGTGGAAGTGTCAGACGACGGACTGCTAGGTGCACGCGTGCAACACATGCGTGAGGAATGGCGGCTGGAAGGAATGGTCTAAGGTCTAACCCTGATCAGCTCGCCCCACCCTCTCTTATATAGGCATCCCTAGTGGGCTTCTACATTAGTAGCCCATTAGTAGCCTAAATCTGGTCTAATTCGGATCCAATCCTCATTAGGCTTACAGTGTTGGAATTATGACCTAGAGGCAATAATAAATATGTTATTATTATAATTCTTGTTCATGATAAAGTTTATATTCCATGCTAGAATTGTATTAAGCGGCAACTTTGATACTTGTGTGGTTTATGAACAACAACGTGTCCCTAGTATGCCTCTATGGACTAGCTCATTGATTAATGATGGTTAAGGTTTCCTAACCATAGACATGAGTTGTCGATTAATAATGAGATCATGTCATTAGGAGAATGATATGATGGACATACCCAAATTAAGCAGAGCAATTAGATTGTGTCATCGTGTTCATCTTTGTGAAGTTTTTTTCTTATGTCAAATATTGTATTCCTTAGACCATGAGATAATGCAACTCCCTGGTATCGGAAGAAATCTTTGAGGTCATCAAACGTCATCCTATGAGAGGGTGATCATAAAAGTGTCTCTCAGGTGATCGGAAAGAACTTGTTGGGTTGTATGTATCGAGATGGGATTTGTCCCTCCCAAGTCGGAGAGATATACTTCGGGCCCACTCGGTAATTGATATCAACACCGCTTGCAAGCACATGGTTAAGGAGTTAATCACAAAGTGATATCGGATTACGGAACAAGTAAAGTACTTGATGTGAACGATATTGAGCTAGGTATGCCGATACCAACGATCGAATCTCGGGCAAGTAAAATATCGCGTGATAAAGGGAATATATATGGGATTAATTGAATCCTGGCATCGTGGTTCATCCGATATGATCATCGATGAATATGTGGGAGTCAATATGGGTTTCAAGATCCCGCTGTTGATTATTGATAGAAGATCATGTCTGCATATTCTCGAACCCGTAGGGTCACACACTTAACGTGTCTTGACGCTAGGATAGAATGGATAATTGGTTTATGAGTTTTTGTTCGGAGTCTCGGATGAGATCCAGGACATCACGAGAGGTTCCGGAATGGTCCGGATAATAAGATTCATATAAAGGAAAGCAGTTTTTGGATTTCAGAATTGTTTCGGAATGTTAGGTATTGTACCGGAAGGTTCTAGAAGCTTCCGGAGTGGGACCAACGTGGCCCCACTTGTCGGAGGGGGGTATGGGACTAAGAGGGAGTGCCCTGACCGGATTGGGTCAGGGGCACAAGGCCCCATAGGCCCAGCCGGCCAAACCCTAGGGGAAACCCTAGGGAATCTTCTAGAAGGGGGAGACTTGCCCCCACTCCACCCTTGTGGCCGCCGGACCTAGGGCTTGGAGGAGGGGCAAGGGCAGTCGGCCAGCCCTCTATATAAAGAGGGCAGGGGCGCACCCTCCTACCACACCCCAAAACCCTAGCCGCCATACTGCTGCCCTCCTCTCTCTCTCCCGACTGCGCGTAGGCGAAGCCTGCGCAAAAACTCTCCACCTTTGCACCACGCCGTCGTGCTGTAGATCCAATCTATCTCTCCACCCCACTTGCTGGACCGAGGAAGGAGGAGACGTTGAGGTGCCGTACGTGTGCATCTCTCGGAGGCGTCGCCACTTGCGGCGTTGGATCGGATCGGATCGCGAGGAGGAGAAGGCTAGTACGACTACATCAACCACGTTCTGCTGAACGTTCCGCTGTGCGATTTCTTCAAGGGTATAAAGATCTCATCTATCCCTCTCGTTGATTGCATCTCCTAGATTAGATCTTGGCTTTCCCGTTCGCATCTGTAGAATTTTTTTGATTTACTATGCTGCGAAACCCTTCAGTGGTATCAGAGCTAGATCTATGCGTAGATGTGTTTCACGAGTAGAACACAACATGCTTGTTGCGGGCGTTGATGTTTTATGTTGCAAGCCTCTTGTTGTGTACTTCTTATGACGCGGGATAGTGAGATCGAAGCGGTCCAGGCCAACTTTACGCGACCTCGTTCGCGAGACTGGCTCCGCACTTGACGTGTTTCTCTCACTATAGTTGTCACGGGATTTACACCGGATGTTGGCAACCATAATATCACCGTTGTGGCTTTTTGTAGGTAAGAATCGTTCTTAGCTTGTTACTCCCATAAGCCACGTAAAACATGCAACAACAAAGTAGAGGCGTCTAACTTGTTTTTGCAGGGAGTGTTTTGTGATATGGTATGGCCCAAGATATGATGTGTATGTTGTATGCAATGATCATGTTTTGTAATATTTCACGACTTGCATGTCGATGAGTACACAACCGACATGAGCCATATGGTTGTCTTTATAATTGTGTATGACCTGTGTGTCAACTTCTTATACGCCATGTAATAGCTTTACTTTATCGCTAAGTAGTTAGCAATAGTTGTAGTTGCTATTCGTGGTGGAGGCAATCATGGTGGAGTGATGGAGATCATGCTGGCACGCACAAGATGGAGATCATTGCGCGGAGATTGGCTATACCATGTCACATAAAATTATATGCATGTGATGTTTATCCTTTTATATATCTTATTTTGCTTAGATCGCGACGGTAGCATTATAAGATGATTCCTCACTTAAAGATCAAGATAAAACTGTGTTCTCCCCATGTATGCACCGTTGCGAAAGTTCGTCGTGTTCAAGCACCACGTGATGATCGGGTGCTATAAACTCTACGTTCACATACAACGGGTGCAAGCCAGTTTTTGCACATGCGGAAATACTTGGGTTTGACTTGACGATCCTAGCATGTACAGACATGGCCTCGGAACACATGAACCAAAAGTTTAAGCATGAGTAATATGAATGATATGATCGACACTTTGTTGTCCACCATTGAAACCACATCTCCTCTCGAGAAGATCGGATTAGGTGTGGTGAATTTAGATCATGTTCACTAAACAACTTGAGGGATGTTGAATTTAGTGGGAGTTCATCTAGTAATTTGATTAAGTTGAACTAGTTATCATGAACATAGTCTAAATGGTACTTCCAAATTTGTAGATCAAATGGCTAAGTCCAACTTCAACTTCAACGTTTTTGCTGAGAAAGAAAAGCTTAAGAACAATCGTTCTAACTTCACCAACTGGTTCCGCAATCTGAGAATCATTCTCGCTGGTGGACAAAAGGACTATGTGCTTGAGAAAGCGCTAGGTGAAGCCCCTGCTATAGATGCGCCGGCTGATGAAAAAGTTGTTTATCAGTCGTGCAAAGATGATTATGGTGTGATTAAGAGCACCATGTTGTTTGCTATGGAATCAGACCTTCAAAATCGTTTTGAGGAGTTCGCCGGGCCCTTTGAGATTCTTGAGGAACTAAAAACCATGTTTCAGACTCAGGCCCGTTCTAAGAGATATGAGATCTCTGAGAAATTCTTTAACTGCAAGATGCAGGAAGGGAGTTCCGTTAGTGAGCACGCCATTAAGATTTCGGGCTACACTCAACGTCTTGAGCAACTGGATTGCAAGATTCTAGAAGAGCTCAAGATTGACAGAGTTCTGCAATCACTCCCTCCTAGCTACAAAGGTTTTGTAGGTACTCACAATCAGATTGGTTCCACTAATACGATCACTGATCTATTCGCTAAGCTGAAAGCTGTGGAGGTGGACATCAATAAAGATAATCATGTGTTGATGATCAACAATCCCCCTAGCTTTAAGAAAGTTAAGGGTGCAAAGAAGTCCTTCAAGAAAGGCAGCGACAAGCGCGTTTCCCCCGCTGAGAAGAAGATCAAGTCTGGACCTAAGCCGGACACTGAGTGCTTCTATTGCAAGGACAAGGGTCACTGGAAGCGCAACTGTCCGAAGTACTTAGCGGACAAGAAGGCTGGCACCATTAAAGGTATATTTGATATACATGTTATTGGTGTTTACCTTACTAGCGCTCGTTGTAGAGCCTGGATATTTGATATTGGTTCAGTTGCTAATATTTGTAACTCGAAACAGGAGCTACGGAATAGACGGCGGCTAGCAAGGGATGAGGTGACGATGCGCGTTGGCAACGGATCAAGAGTTGATGTGATGGCCGTCGGCACGCTCTCCTTAGTTTTACCTTCGGGATTAGTTTTAAACCTTAATAAATGTTATTATGTGCCTGCGTTGAGCATGAACATTATATCTGGATCGTGTTTATTACAAGACGATTATTCATTTAAATCGGAGAATAATGATTGTTCTATTTATATGAGTAACATCTTTTATGGTCATGCACCTGCTATGAATGGTTTATTTCTTCTGAATCTCGAAAGCAATGAAACACACATCCATAACATTGAGGCTAAGAGATGCAAAGTAGATAGTGATAATTCAACTTATTTGTGGCACTGCCGTCTAGGTCATATTGGTGTAAAACGCATGAAGAAACTCCATTCTGATGGACTTCTGGAGTCTCTTGATTTTGAATCATTTGACACGTGCGATCCGTGCCTCGTGGGCAAGATGATCAAAACCCCGTTCTCCGGAATAATGGAGCGAGCAACGGACTTGTTGGAAATCATACATACCGATGTATGCGGACCAATGAGTGTTTCGACGCGCGATGGATATCGCTATTTTCTCACTTTTACTGATGACTTAAGTAGGTATGGGTATATCTATTTAATGAAACATAAATTTGAAATGTTTGAAAAGTTCAAAGAATTTCAGAACGAAGTGGAAAACCATCGTAACAGGAAAATTAAATTTCTACGATCCGATCGTGGATGTGAATATTTGAGTTATGATTTTCTCACGCATCTTAAAGCAAGCGGAATCGTTTCGCAACTCACGCCACCCGGAACACCACAGCGCAATGGTGTGTATGAACACCGGAATCGAACTCTATTAGATATGGTGCGATCAATGATGTCTCTTACAGATTTGCCGTTATCATTTTAGGGTTATGCATTAGAAACCGCTGCATTCACTTTAAATAGGGCACCATATAAATCCATTGAGACGACACCGTATGAACTGAGGTTTGGTGCTAAACCTAAGTTGTCGTTTCTTAAAGTTTGGGGATGCGAAGCTTACGTCAAGAAGTTGATGCCGGACAAGCTCGAACCCAAAGCGGAGAAATGCGTCTTCATAGGATACCCTAAGGAAACTATTGGGTATACCTTGTATCATAGATCCGAAGGCAAAGTGTTTGTTGCAAAGAACGGATCCTTTCTGGAGAAGGAGTTTCTCTCGAAAGAAGTGAGTGGGAGGAACGTAGAGCTAGACGAGGTTATTGAACCTTCTCCTGAGTTGGAGAGTAGCGCAGCGCCTAAAATTGTTCCAGTGTCGTCTGCACCAACAAGAGAGGAAGCTAATGATAAGGATCATGAAGCTTCAGACGATGCTACTACTGAACATCGCAGGTCGACAAGGTCACGTGCCCCTCCTAAGTGGTATGGCAACCCTGTCTTAACTGTCTTGTTAGTAGACAACAGTGAACCTGCGAACTATGAGGAAGCAATGATGAGCCTAGACTGTGAGAAATGGCTAGAGGCTATGAAATCCGAATTGGGATCCATGAGCGAAAACCAAGTATGGACTTTGGTGGACCCTCCTAGCGACCGAAAGGCCGTTGAGTGCAAATGGATTTTCAAGAAGAAAACGGACGCGGATGGTAATGTTACTGTCTATAAAGCACGGCTTGTTGCAAAAGGTTTTCGACAAGTTCAAGGTGTTGACTACGATGAGACTTTCTCTCCCGTAGCGATGTTCAAGTCCATTCGGATTTTATTAGCAATTGCTGTGTTTCATGATTATGAAATATGGCAGATGGATGTCAAGACTACATTCCTCAATGGCAACATTGATGAAGAGTTGTATATGATGCAGCCCGAAGGTTTTGTCGATCCTAAGGATGCTGATAAGGTGTGCAAACTCCAGCGTTCCATTTATGGACTAAAGCAAGCATCTCAGAGTTGGAACCTTTGTTTTGGTCAAGTGATCAAGAGCTTTGGATTTGTTCCAAATTGCTACGAAGCTTGTATCTACAAGAAAGTGAGTGGGAGCTCAATGAAATTTTTAGTACTATATGTGGATGACATATTGATTATTGGAAAAGACATTGATATGCTTAACGATGTGAAGAGTTATTTGAACAAATGTTTTTCAATGAAAGACCTAGGAGAAGTTGCTTATATATTAGGCATCAAAATCTATAGAGATAGACAAAGACGCCTAATAGCTTTAAGCCAAAGTACATACCTAGACAAAGTTCTGAAAAGGTTCAGAATGGATAAGGCAAAGAAAGGTTCAGTGCCTATGTTGTCAGGTGAGATATTGAGCAAGGCTCAGTGTCCAGCTACGGTAAACGATAGAGAAGCTATGAGCAAAGTGCCTTATGCCTCGGTCATAGGTTCTATCATGTATGCCATGTTGTGTACTAGACCGGATGTGTCCAATGCTCTTAGTTTGATGAGCAGATACCAAAGTGATCCAGGAGTGGAACACTGGACAGCCATGAAGAACATCCTAAAGTATTTAAATAGGACTAAAGAAATGTTTTTGGTCTATGGAGGTGATGAGCAGCTCGTCGTAAAAGGTTACGTCGATGCTAGTTTCGACACCAACAAGGATGATTCTAAATCTCAGACAGGATACGTTTATATTTTGAATGGAGGAGATGTGAGCTAGAGAAGCTGTAAGCAAAGCGTGATCGCGGGATCTACAGTAGAAGCGGAATACATGGCTACTGCAGAAGCGTCAAGTAAAGGAGTTTGGATCAGGAACTTCATCACTGAGCTTGGTGTGGTTCAAAGTGCCTTGGACCCACTGGAGATATTGTGTGACAACACTGGCGCCATAGCACTGGCTAAGGAACCAAGATATCATCCAAAGACCAAGCACATCAACCGCAAGTTTCATATAATTCGAGATTATATAACAGATGGATATCTAAAGATTAGCAAAGTACATACGGATCTGAATGTCGCAGATCCGTTGACTAAACCTCTTCCACGAGCAAAACATGATCAGCACCTTAGTGCCATGGGTGTTAGATTGTTGCCAGATGTAAACTAGATTATTGACTCTAGTGCAAGTGGGAGGCTATTGGAATTATGCCCTAGAGGCAATAATAAAGATGTTATTATTATAATTCTTGTTCATGATAAAGTTTATATTCTATGCTAGAATTGTATTAAGCGGACACTTTGATACTTGTGTGGTTTATGAACAACACCGTGTCCCTAGTATGCCTCTATGGACTAGCTCATTGATTAATGATGGTTAAGGTTTCCTAACCATAGACATGAGTTGTCGATTAATAATGAGATCATGTCATTACGAGAATGATATGATGGACAGACCCAGATTAAGCAGAGCAATTAGATCGTGTCATCATGTTCATCTTTGTGAAGCTTTTTTTCTTATGTCAAATATTGTATTCCTTAGACCATGAGATAATGCAACTCCCTGGTATCGGAATAAAGCTTTGAGGTCATCAAACGTCATCCTATGAGAGGGTGATCATAAAGGTGTCTCTCAGGTGATCGGAAAGTACTTGTTGGGTTGTATGTATCGAGATGGGATTTGTCCCTCCCAAGTCGGAGAGATATACTTCGCGCCCACTCGGTAATTGATATCAACACCGCTTGCAAGCACGTGGTTAAGGAGTTAATCAGAAAGTGATATCGGATTACGGAACGAGTAAAGTACTTGCTGTGAATGAGATTGAACTAGGTATGCCGATACCAACGATCGAATCTCGGGCAAGTAAAATATCGCGTGATAAAGGGAATATATATGGGATTAATTGAATCCTGGCATCATGGTTCATCCGATATGATCATCGATGAATATGTGGGAGTCAATATGGGTTTCTAGATCCCGTTGTTGATTATTGATAGAAGATCATGTCTGCATATTCTCGAACCCGTAGGGTCACACACTTAACGTGTCTCGACGCTAGGATAGAATGGATAATTGGTTTATGAGTTTTTGTTCGGAGTCTCGGATGAGATCCAGGACATCACGAGAGGTTCCGGAATGGTCCGGAGAATAAGATTCATATAAAGGAAAGCAGTTTTTGGATTTCGGAATTGTTTCGGAATGTTCGGTATTGTACCGGAAGGTTCTAGAAGCTTCTGGAGTGGGACCAACGTGGCCCCACTTGTCGGAGGGGGGCATGGGCCTACGAGGGAGTGCCCTGGCCGCATTGGGCCTGGGGCACAAGGCCCCATAGGCCCATCCGGCTAAACCCTAGGGGAAACCCTAGGGGATCTTCTAGAAGGGGGGGGGAGACTTGCCCCCACTCCACCCTTGTGGCCGCCGGCCCTAGGGCTTGGAGGAGGGGCAAGGGCAGCCGGCCAGCCCTCTATATAAAGAGGGCAGGGGCGCACCCTCCTCCCACACCCCAAAACCCTAGCCGCCATACTGCTGCCCTCCTCTCTCTCTCTCTCTCTCTCTCTCTCTCTCTCTCTCTCTCTCCTGACTGCGCGTAGGCGAAGCCCTGCCGCAGAAACTCTCCACCTTTGCACCACGCCGCCGTGCTGTAGATCCAATCTATCTCTCCACCCCACTTGCTGGACCGAGGAAGGAGGAGACGTCGAGGTGCCGTACGTGTGCATCTCTCGGAGGCGTCGCCACTTGCGGCGTTGGATCGGATCGAATCGCGAGGAGGAGAAGGCTAGTACGACTACATCAACCATGTTCTGCTGAACGTTCCGCTGTGCGATTTCTTCAAGGGTATGAAGATCTCATTTATCCCTCTCGTTGATTGCATCTCCTAGATTAGATCTTGGCTTTCCCGTTCACATCCGTAGAATTTTTTTGATTTACTATGCTGCGAAACCCTTCATCCAGCCCCTTAAGTGTGTGACCCTATAGGTTCATATACGTATAGACATGACAGGAATACACTTATTCTGTCAATAGTTGGTAGCGGCCTCTAGCAAGACGTGCCAACTCCTAAACGCATACAAATATCATATCGGACGAACCATCACAAGGTTTAGTACATGTCTTTCCCTTTGCCTCACGATATTTGGTCTAGCTCCAAGCTGACCTCCCTTTCTCGATACTGTGATTCGGAATCCCTTTACTAGGTTAACTCTTAACCTTATGTAGCACGGCCATGCATTTCTGGATCCGAACACTCGAGGGGTCCAGAGATATCTCTCTCAAGTAGAGAGGGGCAAATCCCATCTTGATTGACCATGCCTTGTAGCATGCTTTAGGACAAACCCGAAAACTACCTTTATGACTACCCAGTCATGGAGTAGCGGTTGATAGCCCCAAAGTAGGTCGATCCACATCTCAAGTACATGCGACAATCTCAGGTCTAAGGAAAAAACGTACACGATATGTAGAGAGAGCTGTAAATCTAATTGCCAGTCTCAAGTTGGGTTAGTCCAACCCCATGTTCATAACATGTGTCCACATCATTGGTTTGACATCTCCATGTCTATGACTTGCGAAACATAGTCATCAACCAATCGATGTGCTAGTCTAATATTCATGTGTGTCCTCACATAAACTTCGACTAGGGACAACTATTAAATAACCATACAAGTAAAGAGTTTCACAAACAATTCACATAATTGCCAATCAATACAAGTTGCCTGATATGGATATTCAAGGAACATTACAATAACTCATGGATACATATGAAATATAATCATCTCTATGATTGTCTCTAGGGCATATTTCCTTCAATGCCATACTACGTATTTCTATTATCTGAATCCTAATGATGACACACATTTATTTTGGAAAAGAGCATATATTAATATCGTGAGATATCAATTACACCTAGCTTCGGCAACAACACACTACCCTATTGGAATTATGGATGCACACAGCCGAAAAAAGAAAGAAGAATTACAGAAAAAAGAAAAAAGTCCCGATATAGCTATCTATGCCTTATAGCAGTGACCAACCACCACCAATACAACACCAGAAATCCATCCTCTCCAAAAGTGACGCCTCCAAGAAGGAAACATTATATAAGCGCCGTCATCGCCTTGATCATCCATCGATCATAGGTTTTCACCCCGAATAAAGTCTGCGCTCACAAAACAATGTCTTCAACAAGGTCATTGCCAGACACAACCAATTAAGGCTAGACCATGGATTTTTATCCTGCAAGATAAGAATGTTGTGGCATCCCGCAAAACCACTACTAGAAAATCGCGTTGAATTTGTGCATTGCATCGTCATCATCATGCATTGTTTGCCAAAACTATTCGCAAAGCCCGTTTTTGTTTTCTGATACGCCCCGCTTTATTCAAACGCCAAACACCGGGTCTCCGGAGTATTTTGTTTTGTTGCTATCGGGTTGCAAACGGCCCAATTAAATTAAATAAAACATTTAATTATTTTTAGCGGGGCAGTCGAACGGGCCGATTGACCCGAACGACCGCCCCAGAAATAAAATCGGTCCAATCTCAACTGCCCCTCTAAATCCTAAACTCACTAACTAATCTACCACCCCCCTACCTGCCACATCACTCCCACCAATCCCACCATGCCACCTCATCCCTCCTCTTCTCCCACCCAATCTAGTGCTGACACGTGGCCAGCCAGCTCCCTCCCCAATCCCTCAGCTCACACCCACCAACCCAAACCCACTCTGCCCCACACGCACCCCACAAACCCACACACGCGCGCATGCACCTGCCAGCCTCCCAGCCTCTCTCTCTCCCCCTCTGACCCCGGGCCCCATCCCCGCGCGGCCCCGCTGCCCAGCGCCTCCCCCTGGTCAACCGCCTGCCGCGTCCCTGCCGCGTTACCGCCTCCCCCAGTCCAACCTCCCCTCTCCCTGCCGACGCCCCGGCCCCACCGCTCCTCCTGGCCCACCCCCTACCTCGCACTGCTCCTCCTCTCACGCAACCCCGCAGCCGCGCGCTCTCTTCCTCCTCCTCTCTCTCTGCCCCGTCTCCGCCCCCTCTCCACCGCCCCACCACCATCACCGCACCTCCTCCGCGCCGCCAAGCTCCACCCCGCCCGCCGCCTCTCGCCGCCCTCCTCCCGCGGCCCGCACGCACACACCGCCGGCGTACCCCACCCCCTACACCCGCGCGTCGCCCCGTCCCCGGCCGAGCGCCTCCTTCCGCGCCGCCCGACCCTCGCCTCGCCGTCGCCTCTCTCCGACGCGCACCCGCAACCGCCCTCCTCCCCCGCAGCCCCGGCCTCTCCGCCTCCGAGCCGGCCGTCGCCCCCGTCCACCATCGCTCCCGCCCCGCCTGCGCCAGGAGTCCGCGAGCCCGTCGCCCCTTCCGGCGCGACCGTCGTCGCCCCAAGCCGCAGCGACCGCGCCCCGCCGGACCCCGTCGCACCCCTGCAGGCCCGCCTCCGGCCGCCCCAGGCGCGCCTCCCCATGGCGCTGCCGCGAGCGTCGACGAGCACCTCGGTGACGTGCGCCTCCCCGAGCCTCTCCTCGCCGCCTGGTCGAGCCGCGGCCGCGTCGCCTCTCTGCCCCGCTATGCGAGCTAGGCCCAACCGCCTTCCCTGCAGAACCTGCTCCTGTGTTGGTGCTGTAGTAACGGGTGCGGTGATACAACGACGTTGGACATGTGAAGATGGAACCTAGCCGATCTACTCCAGCTCCAGGGCTGCAAGATGGCCCCTTCCCGGAACCCGAAGGAAAACCGAGACCCTCAACACGCCTAGGTCGCCACCCGGAACGACAAGTTCTCCTTCCCGGAGTTGGACTCCGAAGACCGAACCCCCGGACGCCAAGACCGACTCGATGGCGCGGACTCAACAAGACCCGCGCAACGGCAAGACCGACCCTGTGGGACCCGACAAGATCTGCATGCGACAAGAACGACACCGTACAAGGCGAGACCGATGCGCCCCCGACACCGACCCAAGTTCCGCACCCGGACGCGCCAAGATCTACCCCGATCCGAGACCCTAACCCCAGAGTCCGAGAACGACCCCGGAGCCCGAGAACGCCCCGTCGAACCCTGGACCCCGAGACCGACCCCGAACCCCGAACCCCGGAACCCAAGATCTGCCGAACCCTAATGTGTGAATCTCTTATCCGAGAACCCTATTTTATAATACAATAACAACTTGATGCATAATAAATGTTCATGCATGCATGTCATATGGGTTGGGGGCCTTATGCCGATTCACCTAATAATTAAATATGGGGCCCATATGCGGGAAAATCTAGCCTTATATTAGCCTCATTTAAATTTGTGTAGCGAACCGTTGTTGCAATCTTGCCTTGTTAAACAACATTTAATTTGCGGGGGTTCTAAATAACTTAAACCACCTAACTAATTGTCGGGACCCCGGTTCCGCTTAGTATGACCTAATTGCATCGCACTTGCCATGCCATGCATCATGCCGATCTTCTGCCGTTGTATTAAATATTGCATCCGGTGTTTGTTCTAGTGTTTTGCTTCTTCGCGGATAAGGCCGTTGAGTTGATGTGAGCTTCGCCCCGATCTTCGGTTGAACCCTTCGACAATGTTTTCAGGCGAGCATCTCCCCCTTTCTACCTATCTTACTTTTATAGTCTTTATTCCCTCCTGTTGATCTATTGCTATCTGTGTTGCGATGCTTTAGTTTTCCGTACCCGTGATATACCGTGCAGCCCTATATTGCCTTGGGCACATCCTATTACCTGTTGCTTGGTAGATAGTTGGACTTGCGCGTCGTAGTCGCTTGCTCAAGTGCTGTTGTGTGTCGTCAAGTGCCACAGTTGTTGATGTATTGCCGCATGTTGACGTTGAAGATGATTCTAGTTTTACTTATCATTCACTTTACATTCCTGTTTAACAACTAAAACTGAAATAAGCAGAGGCATCGGTGGGTGATAGATAATATTTGGTTTCCGAACGCCCACTTGTGTCCCGTAGGACCCCGAGTACTTGATACCTGTTCCTTGATTTATCGCGCTATCCACATCCGGGAGGTATATGGGACCCCCCTTAGCCAGAGCTTGATTCCGTCTTATTTCTTGG
The DNA here is from genome assembly GCA_916181665.1 of Avena sativa. NCBI lineage: Eukaryota > Viridiplantae > Streptophyta > Magnoliopsida > Poales > Poaceae > Avena > Avena sativa. The sequence continues at coordinate 399,710,776 of OV702279.1, read as the reverse complement.
GGCCACAAACTAGTTTGAGGTTTTATTTACGATCCTGTACTTATGCCATGTTACTGCTTTATTTACGATTGTGCGAGGAGCACACTGTACTGTTTTGGATCGGGACACGATTCCGCGGTGTCGACAAGCCCAGCCACACTTTCGGGTTCCCAGTCGTTCACAGCCGTCCACCCAAACCTTGAGGCCGTCTCGGAGCGCGCTTACTCCGTTGCGGATTCTACTTAAGGGGTGGCCCCCTGAAATATTTCTGAATCTTGTGATTGCTTTGTCGTGAAAGCCTCGTTGGGTTTTGATTTGGTTTTTCCGAGGTTGATCGAGTGTGTGTTGCTATTGGTGCACCCCGGCCGGGTAAATCTTTCTGAAAGCCGTGTCCGCGGATATGGACGACTTGGAGCACAGTTTCTTGATCATAGACAAGCATAACTAAAGTTTATTGTTATAAATTTGACTTTATAATGACTAGTAATCAGCTTCACTATAATGGAATGGCTAATTAATACTGCCCACAATTGCTTGTTTGAATTGTCGCTTGCGACCATTGTACCTGACTAGTAAATATTGCAACTACAACGTAATGGCTGAATAAAAGTACCAACAACTGCTGGGTTTTGGGCTTATCTCATGCTATCTGTATCTGATTAGTAATTGTTGCAACTACAACGGAATGGCTAACTAAAATTGCCCACTGCTTATTTTATCAGGATGATTATCTACACCTGACTAGTAATTGCTGCAACATTAACTGAATAAATAAAACTGCCAACTGTGTGAGTTCCTCGGTTGACTTCCTCGTTTGGTTTCGAGGGGGAAACACCAGGATGGGTTTGTTTGGTGATAGCTTCAGGTTGGATCCGGTTAGGTCATTCTTATCCCTCTCTGATTGCCGCCAGTTGTATCGAGTCTCTATAGGATGTTTAGTGCATGCTGCCGCTGCCGCTCAGTCCACCATACCTATGTAGGCGAGGACCGCCGAATTCTAGCCTCGCCGTGTACTGGCCTCAGTACTGACGCTCCTCTTTTTCCTTTGCCCTTTGTCGGCACCCCTTTTGTTTAAGCAGGTTTGAGATCGACGCCGTTAGCAGGGTTACCCTTCCGGCTTGGCCTGGGCAGGGTTATGGACGCCATTGGTTATTCTTCAGGGCTCTTAGCCCCATTTGCATCTTGTCCGTAGTCGGACGCTCTGTCATTTTCAAGGTGATTTGGATCTTTGTATATTATATCTGTATTCTTGACTCATGGAGTCGCTGTTATATATATCTGTTCTGTGGGTCCCATCGAGGACTGTTGTGTAATGTTATTACTTCGTTTTCCACCCGCACGAAAGTGCCTGGTGGGCACCTTTGAATCGTTTCTATGCGGGTTTGGCGAATTTTGCTCAGACTTGCATAGGTCCGATTCTGAGGGTGTTACAGAGTGGTATCAGAGCTCAGCAGTTGCGATACCCCACAAGTCCAGCCTGTAGGATAACCTAGCTAACGGCCGAAGTAGAGTGTCAAAACTATTTTGCAAAATCGGTTGGATAGTTCTGACTAGGTCTGATTTTACTCCTTACCCCTCTGCTGTTCTTCTCTTCCCCCTACGTGTTTTGAATCCGCTCTCTTCTCTTTCTTCGAGTCCAGGAATTCTCGTGGTTGGTTTTCCGTCGTACCTTCAGGGTTTCGCTTCCTCCTCTGATAACGGTGTTCTACCATCTGGTCTTCATGCTATCTGAGTGATCCGTCTGCTGTGGTACCATTCTTTGTCCCTTGTTTGTGCCTTCCGGTGTTTTCCGACGCGACGACATCCTCTATGCCAGATCCGATGCAGAGTCTGCATCACTCCGTTGTTCCGAACCTCGCTTGTCGAGATCTTCAGTCTGATTCCGAGAGTTGGTTGCATAATCCGCCTATTTGTGTGCAGAGTAATGGTTCGAGTGCGGGATGGAGTAGCTACCATACCACTACTCTTATCATTCGCTCTTGTACATCGAATCAGTGGATCCAGCAGTTTTACTCCGTCCACGGAAGTTAGGGGTGGCTTAATTGTGGATACCTCTACCTTCGACCTTTTGTCCCCGGAGTGTTCTCTCGACGAACACGGACAACGAACTCTTGTTAGTGGTGTCGCGAGATCTACACAAAGCGAGAAGATGCAGATCGCCGACCTTCCTTCCGGTACCATGAGGCGGATCTCGAGGGCGAGATCCATTGTTAGTGGTGTCGAATTGTGGCATCCCGCAAAACCACTACTAGAAAATCGCGTTGAATTTGTGCATTGCATCGTCATCATCATGCATTGTTTGCCAAAACTATTCGCAAAGCCCGTTTTTGTTTTCTGATACGCCCCGCTTTATTCAAACGCCAAACACCGGGTCTCCGGAGTATTTTGTTTTGTTGCTATCGGGTTGCAAACGGCCCAATTAAATTAAATAAAACATTTAATTATTTTTAGCGGGGCAGTCGAACGGGCCGATTGACCCGAACGACCGCCCCAGAAATAAAATCGGTCCAATCTCAACTGCCCCTCTAAATCCTAAACTCACTAACTAATCTACCACCCCCCTACCTGCCACATCACTCCCACCAATCCCACCATGCCACCTCATCCCTCCTCTTCTCCCACCCAATCTAGTGCTGACACGTGGCCAGCCAGCTCCCTCCCCAATCCCTCAGCTCACACCCACCAACCCAAACCCACTCTGCCCCACACGCACCCCACAAACCCACACACGCGCGCATGCACCTGCCAGCCTCCTAGCCTCTCTCTCTCCCCCTCTGACCCCGGGCCCCATCCCCGCGCGGCCCCGCTGCCCAGCGCCTCCCCCTGGTCAACCGCCTGCCGCGTCCCTGCCGCGTTACCGCCTCCCCCAGTCCAACCTCCCCTCTCCCTGCCGACGCCCCGGCCCCACCGCTCCTCCTGGCCCACCCCCTACCTCGCACTGCTCCTCCTCTCACGCAACCCCGCAGCCGCGCGCTCTCTTCCTCCTCCTCTCTCTCTGCCCCGTCTCCGCCCCCTCTCCACCGCCCCACCACCATCACCGCACCTCCTCCGCGCCGCCAAGCTCCACCCCGCCCGCCGCCTCTCGCCGCCCTCCTCCCGCGGCCCGCACGCACACACCGCCGGCGTACCCCACCCCCTACACCCGCGCGTCGCCCCGTCCCCGGCCGAGCGCCTCCTTCCGCGCCGCCCGACCCTCGCCTCGCCGTCGCCTCTCTCCGACGCGCACCCGCAACCGCCCTCCTCCCCCGCAGCCCCGGCCTCTCCGCCTCCGAGCCGGCCGTCGCCCCCGTCCACCATCGCTCCCGCCCCGCCTGCGCCAGGAGTCCGCGAGCCCGTCGCCCCTTCCGGCGCGACCGTCGTCGCCCCAAGCCGCAGCGACCGCGCCCCGTCGGACCCCGTCGCACCCCTGCAGGCCCGCCTCCGGCCGCCCCAGGCGCGCCTCCCCATGGCGCTGCCGCGAGCGTCGACGAGCACCTCGGTGACGTGCGCCTCCCCGAGCCTCTCCTCGCCGCCTGGTCGAGCCGCGGCCGCGTCGCCTCTCTGCCCCGCTATGCGAGCTAGGCCCAACCGCCTTCCCTGCAGAACCTGCTCCTGTGTTGGTGCTGTAGTAACGGGTGCGGTGATACAACGACGTTGGACATGTGAAGATGGAACCTAGCCGATCTACTCCAGCTCCAGGGCTGCAAGATGGCCCCTTCCCGGAACCCGAAGGAAAACCGAGACCCTCAACACGCCTAGGTCACCACCCGGAACGACAAGTTCTCCTTCCCGGAGTTGGACTCCGAAGACCGAACCCCCGGACGCCAAGACCGACTCGATGGCGCGGACTCAACAAGACCCGCGCAACGGCAAGACCGACCCTGTGGGACCCGACAAGATCTGCATGCGACAAGAACGACACCGTACAAGGCGAGACCGATGCGCCCCCGACACCGACCCAAGTTCCGCACCCGGACGCGCCAAGATCTACCCCGATCCGAGACCCTAACCCCAGAGTCCGAGAACGACCCCGGAGCCCGAGAACGCCCCGTCGAACCCTGGACCCCGAGACCGACCCCGAACCCCGAACCCCGGAACCCAAGATCTGCCGAACCCTAATGTGTGAATCTCTTATCCGAGAACCCTATTTTATAATACAATAACAACTTGATGCATAATAAATGTTCATGCATGCATGTCATATGGGTTGGGGGCCTTATGCCGATTCACCTAATAATTAAATATGGGGCCCATATGCGGGAAAATCTAGCCTTATATTAGCCTCATTTAAATTTGTGTAGCGAACCGTTGTTGCAATCTTGCCTTGTTAAACAACATTTAATTTGCGGGGGTTCTAAATAACTTAAACCACCTAACTAATTGTCGGGACCCCGGTTCCGCTTAGTATGACCTAATTGCATCGCACTTGCCATGCCATGCATCATGCCGATCTTCTGCCGTTGTATTAAATATTGCATCCGGTGTTTGTTCTAGTGTTTTGCTTCTTCGCGGATAAGGCCGTTGAGTTGATGTGAGCTTCGCCCCGATCTTCGGTTGAACCCTTCGACAATGTTTTCAGGCGAGCATCTCCCCCTTTCTACCTATCTTACTTTTATAGTCTTTATTCCCTCCTGTTGATCTATTGCTATCTGTGTTGCGATGCTTTAGTTTTCCGTACCCGTGATATACCGTGCAGCCCTATATTGCCTTGGGCACATCCTATTACCTGTTGCTTGGTAGATAGTTGGACTTGCGCGTCGTAGTCGCTTGCTCAAGTGCTGTTGTGTGTCGTCAAGTGCCACAGTTGTTGATGTATTGCCGCATGTTGACGTTGAAGATGATTCTAGTTTTACTTATCATTCACTTTACATTCCTGTTTAACAACTAAAACTGAAATAAGCAGAGGCATCGGTGGGTGATAGATAATATTTGGTTTCCGAACGCCCACTTGTGTCCCGTAGGACCCCGAGTACTTGATACCTGTTCCTTGATTTATCGCGCTATCCACATCCGGGAGGTATATGGGACCCCCCTTAGCCAGAGCTTGATTCCGTCTTATTTCTTGGGGCCACAAACTAGTTTGAGGTTTTATTTACGATCCTGTACTTATGCCATGTTACTGCTTTATTTACGATTGTGCGAGGAGCACACTGTACTGTTTTGGATCGGGACACGATTCCGCGGTGTCGACAAGCCCAGCCACACTTTCGGGTTCCCAGTCGTTCACAGCCGTCCACCCAAACCTTGAGGCCGTCTCGGAGCGCGCTTACTCCGTTGCGGATTCTACTTAAGGGGTGGCCCCCTGAAATATTTCTGAATCTTGTGATTGCTTTGTCGTGAAAGCCTCGTTGGGTTTTGATTTGGTTTTTCCGAGGTTGATCGAGTGTGTGTTGCTATTGGTGCACCCCGGCCGGGTAAATCTTTCTGAAAGCCGTGTCCGCGGATATGGACGACTTGGAGCACAGTTTCTTGATCATAGACAAGCATAACTAAAGTTTATTGTTATAAATTTGACTTTATAATGACTAGTAATCAGCTTCACTATAATGGAATGGCTAATTAATACTGCCCACAATTGCTTGTTTGAATTGTCGCTTGCGACCATTGTACCTGACTAGTAAATATTGCAACTACAACGTAATGGCTGAATAAAAGTACCAACAACTGCTGGGTTTTGGGTTTATCTCATGCTATCTGTATCTGATTAGTAATTGTTGCAACTACAACGGAATGGCTAACTAAAATTGCCCACTGCTTATTTTATCAGGATGATTATCTACACCTGACTAGTAATTGCTGCAACATTAACTGAATAAATAAAACTGCCAACTGTGTGAGTTCCTCGGTTGACTTCCTCGTTTGGTTTCGAGGGGGAAACACCAGGATGGGTTTGTTTGGTGATAGCTTCAGGTTGGATCCGGTTAGGTCATTCTTATCCCTCTCTGATTGCCGCCAGTTGTATCGAGTCTCTATAGGATGTTTAGTGCATGCTGCCGCTGCCGCTCAGTCCACCATACCTATGTAGGCGAGGACCGCCGAATTCTAGCCTCGCCGTGTACTGGCCTCAGTACTGACGCTCCTCTTTTTCCTTTGCCCTTTGTCGGCACCCCTTTTGTTTAAGCAGGTTTGAGATCGACGCCGTTAGCAGGGTTACCCTTCCGGCTTGGCCTGGGCAGGGTTATGGACGCCATTGGTTATTCTTCAGGGCTCTTAGCCCCATTTGCATCTTGTCCGTAGTCGGACGCTCTGTCATTTTCAAGGTGATTTGGATCTTTGTATATTATATCTGTATTCTTGACTCATGGAGTCGCTGTTATATATATCTGTTCTGTGGGTCCCATCGAGGACTGTTGTGTAATGTTATTACTTCGTTTTCCACCCGCACGAAAGTGCCTGGTGGGCACCTTTGAATCGTTTCTATGCGGGTTTGGCGAATTTTGCTCAGACTTGCATAGGTCCGATTCTGAGGGTGTTACAAATGTGAACCTCTCCTGTGCTGCCACCCTCACTAACATTCACTGCTGCAAGTCACAGATTACCAAGCCAGCTCCACAATGCCAGAAGACTCAAACCATCATCGCTAGCCCTAATTTCCCTGTTTTTATGACATTATCTACATCTGACTTTACCATGGATCGTCGAAGACATGACACCTGATGGTAATAGATAACAGAGCTTTGCAAGATTCCCTTTGAAAATAAACGGTAAGAAAAAATATGGGTATGCACGGCCGAATTTCTTTCGATCCAGCAATCTCCAGGCATAGTCGCCCATGGGAGTTCACCGGCAGAGCCTTCCGAAACAGGAGGACAAGGGGCGGGGGAGAGGGGTTTAGGGTCGGGGAATGGGGCCTCCGGAGTCGCTCGAGGGAGGAGCAACTCGGGTCCCCATCGAGAGTGGCACACTAATCCCCTTTAATGGCTAGGCAGCCAGCAGCCCTGGCTGATTCCATGATGACACGCTTGGTCATGTCCTTGCTGAGTTATGGACCTCACGCTGTGTGAGACCTGAAGCAACCACTATCTACCCCGCTGTCCTGTGGAACATTTGGAAAATACGAAACACCCTCGTCTTCAACAACATTGACGAACCCCTCTCTCTTATTTCGTAGCAGATGCATCGAGGATGTGCGACTATGGACACACCACTATACAAACCCGAGCTTCGCATCTACTCTTAAATCTTGATGTAACAACTACGGTCCGCCTTGATCTCTTATCCTAGTCTAGTTTCTTAGTCTTCTAAAAACTCTGTACTGAAACCCTTGTAATGATGTACTTTTGATATATGAAAGTGTTCAGACTGGCGTAAGCCCATCATAGCCCCGGTCTAGGGGCGGCGCCAGGGGTATTCCCTCGTATTCAAGTGAATACCAATAATTTTTCCAACACGAGCTACGATTATAGCAAAATAAAAATGTTTTTTATAAAATGAATATCAAATTAGCCAAATGAATACCAGGTTGCAAATTCCCGGAGTCGCCACTGGGCCCGGTCAAAAAAATATTCTAATGGCAATGGAGTTTGTGAATATTCTAAAATGAGTATTCTAATAGGGTGCAATTTGGAACACAAATTTCGTTTTAATTTAACGTCTCTTAATTTGAATTTTTTCCCGAAGAAATTCCCTACCTCATCCCTTGCAGCCGCACGCGCTAGCTAGCTACTACCACTGCAGCTTGCAGTCCATCTCATACTCGGACTAGCAACGACTCCTGGCGATACATCAAAAAACCTAACAGTATACCTTATCAGACTCAAACTCGGCCAAGTGCACCTTCGGACATGGAACCGGACCCAACTAGGAGTACTCGCTCTATGATTCATGCGCATACAGTAATAAATTCTCCCAAGCTAGCTAGCTAGGGCTCGCCACTTCTAGCTCTTGCTCCTAACAGAGAAGAAACGAATCCACTCGTCGCCGCTCATCGATGACGACCTCTGCACACCGCGCGATCCAGTTTGGCGTCCGTTTCAACCCCACGCCGGCGGAGGCCATCTCCCTGTACCTCCGTCGCTGGGCCGTCGGCGCGCCGCTGCCGGACACGGCCGGGATCGTCCACGAGGCGGCGGTCTACCAGTTCGACCCGAAGGTTCTCGCCACGGAGTTCCCTCCGCTGCCCAAGACCGACAACCGCTTCTTCTACACCACCTGCAAGCGCCAGAAAGCCGGGAAGGGATACAGGATGTCCCGCACCGCCGGCGAAGGAAGCTGGGTCTCGAACGACAAGAAGACCGTCGAGAACAGCGCCGGCGAGAAGATCGGCTACCGCGAGCGCCTCCGCTACACTTACAGGGACAAGAGGCGCGAGTCGGACTGGCTGATGGACGAGTACCACCTGGACGACGACGCGGCCGTCGTCGACGGGGATCAGGAGCGCGTCCTGTGCAGGGTCTATCCCAAGACGGGATCCGTGTCTGCTGCAAGGGATCCATCTCTTGAACCCGCCAGGAGTACCATGGCTGTGCAGCCGCGTCGACAAGAACCGGTGGCGATCACGCAGCCGCAGGCGATCAAGAAGCCAGCAGTACTCCGACCTCGCGTCACGGTTCCGACGCCGGTGGTGATCACGCCGCAAGCGCCGCCCAAGAGGCCGGCGCCGCCTCAGGTTACCGAGCCGCCGCGCCCCAAGCGGATGCGCGTTGCTGCGGCACTGCCGCCCCTAGTGGTGCCACCACCTGGACCTCGACACGACGTGGTCGTAGGGTGGAGCACGCCAAAGCAACCGTCCTGGTATCGTGCTCCGGTGCTGCCCCATGCTCCCGTCGCGACACGCTCACCTGTCGCGGCTCCTTGCCGGCCGGCGGCTGAAGCGCCGGCAACCGAAATGGACGTCGACGCGGAGGCGGAGCTTAACATGACGGCAGTTGAGGAAGACCACGGCATCAGCCAAGAAGAAGAGGTCGATGACCTGGCGAGGTGGCTGGAAGGAGAGCTTCCAATAGACGAGGAACACGCCAAGGTCCAAGAGGAAGAAGAGGACGATGACCTGGCGAGGTGGCTGGAGGGAGAGCTGCCACAGGAAGAAGAAGAAGAAGAAGAAGAAGGTCAGCTTGAAAAGGCGCCATTAGACGAGGACCACGTCATCACCCAAGAAGAAGCCGGCAACGACGGCGACGCCGGGTTCGTGGGCGAGCTCGAAGTGGGGCCACAGGAGGAAGACGGCAAGGTCCAAGATGAAGGAGAAGGCCAGCATCAACATGCGAGCTCACTCGAAGGCTTGGTGGTCGATGGCAGAGGAGACGACGACGTGGTTGTACAAGATTTCTTCGAGGGCATGGCCGATCCGATCGACGGTGAAGACCAGGAATGGCTCTGCAAATCTCTTGCAGACTACGCCGGCAATTTACAATACTAGCCATTGTAGCTAGGAATTAGTATAGGATCACTCTCAACAGCTAGCGGGCGATTTGTCATTTGCTCCTCGATCTGTATTGTACCTTTTAGTGAAGATATGTATACAGTATTTTGTCAAAACACAAAACTATGTATTACGTGGAAATGAATATATAGATTGCGTTCATCATGAGTTCTAACGAGTTTTATATGTCAAATACTTGGGAAAAGTGTATTGATTTTTGTGTGTGTGTGGAAGTGAACCTTAAGTTCATATATAGCTAGGCTCATGTAGTCCATAATCTGTAGCGAGTTCAAAACACATTGACGGAGTAGCTCCTCAGGTTTGTTTGGTTCTGTGCAGATTCCGCACATCTAGATGACAATCTAATTTAATCGGGCTCAATATTATGCTGAGTTCTTGATCCACAATCTCAATCGATCTATGTATAGCCATTGTACCTTAATTCCTTGTTATGCTAACTAGCAGGGTGCGCATTTGGGTGGTTGGATCTTGTTCCGCATGAAAATCTATGGTTTTATGTATTTGTTACTTTAAATATAAGATGTTTGCTGGTTGTTAGATGGGCATTCATAAATTGTAGATAAAACACATGCCCATAGAAATATGACTAGAAATAAGTTTTATATCGTGTTAAGTATATTTAGTTTTCTTACAGAACCTTGTTCCTGATATATTTAGTAGACTGGTGGCATTGTGTTATAATTGTGGTCAGATTACAAGAACATATAATTTGGTAGTAACTAACGATTCATGTCTAACGGTGTGGTCTCTTTATTCACCTGCTTCAATATTGTGCATAAGTTTTTCATTGTTGGTGTAATTCATAAGCCTTTATGTAGCTTGCCCATCAAATTCACGCCATGTACAGTGGGATGACTTACTCTTAGTATTAAAGACCCTTGATTGTGACAAGTGTTATAATTCTGGTCGAACATTGAAGATCATATAATTTTACTGAGTAGTAACTAATACTTCGTGGGCAACATTGTGTTCTCCTTCTCACACACTTCATTATTGTGCATAAGGTTTTCATAGTTGGTGCAATTCATGTCATCTCTTTATATATGCCTTTATTTATGTAGCTTGCCCATCTAAGTTCACGGCATGTAGACATGTAGTGTGAAATGACATATTACATACTTCCTCTATTACATAGCTTGCCCATCTAAGTTCACGGCATGTAGCCTTGCTCATGAAATGATTCACGGTTATCAATGGGAAAACACGGGGATGGATGAAAAAGTGCTCATAAATTAACTAGAAAGATGTTTTTTAAGCCCCATTTTAATATAAAAATTAAAAAAACTCTTTAAAGGAAAGTTAAGATAATATAAAACATTGCACTTCGAACTATTTACTAGAAAATTAATGGCCATAGAGGGCAATGTGCACACCTCTAGCATACTAACCCAAAGATGTAAACTTCACATGCGTTTAGTGTACAACTAAGAGAGAGCATTCTTTTGGCGGCTGCCCAGCTGTCACCGATGGAAAGTGCAAGGTTAACTGGAAGAAAAATCTCATGGTGGTCTCGCTCTCGGCGTGTTGTACCTTGCCTCGTTTGCAAGATCTCTCAGGTTATGCTCGCATTAGTGGTGACGCTGTAGAGGATGGTGAGCAGGTTTTCTTCCTCCTCGATCTCCACCAGAAGATGGGTGGTGATGCTCTTGGTGTCTACTCACAGTGGTCCGATGGCGGCGGTGGTGTCGCTGGGCCGCTGCCTCTTCTGGTCGAAAGGTGACCTTGGGTTTCAACCTCCTTCGGAGGCCCTCATCATCGGATATTTCCGTCGGAGCTCGGCCCTTCTTCACCCCCAAGTGGTTTTGTCCCCAGGAGTGTCTCGTACTACTAGGAAAACAGCTATACATATGTAAGACTTCTGTGGCGCATATCACCAAATGCGTCACGGAACATTTCACTATTCTATCGCGCATGCACAGGGACAATGCACCCAGGGGTGGATATCAAGCTAGCTCGACTCAACTCAACTCGTAAATACTCGTTAGTTAACGAGCTTGCTCAACTCGACTCGTTAACATAACGAGCTTGTAACCTCAACTTGGCTCGACTCGATAAATACTCGAGTTGGCTCGATAAGCTTGATAAGCTCATGAAGAAACTTAACAATGTAATAAATTCATCATGAAGTAAGAATATCAGAAGGATAATTAATCATTTATGCATCTTCGTGTATACTTTGGTGACTTTAGCATGCTTACTCATCTTTCTTTGGCATATTAGTATTGATTTTTCTTTTATGATCACTAATCTATGACTTGGCATACAAGTGTAAGGATATTAATGAGTTTACCGAGTACTCATAGCTCGACTCATTAAACTCATTCTCTTAACAAGGAAAAAAAAGCCAACTCAGCTCGGCTCATTTGTGTCCGAGTTCAAGCCGAATCGAGCCGAGTTTTCGAGTACTCGTTAAAATCATGAGCTTCGAATTTTATTTCCACCCCTAAATGCGCCACAGAAGTATGGAGGGCCCGCCACCGGGGCTGGGCTACCCGGGGTTTCTGTGGCGCATATGGTCATAAGCGCCACAGAATGCCCGGGTGGGTCCTATCACGGAATCTCGTTGACCGCACTTTGACCAACATTCTGTGACACATATACGCCACAGAAGTGATGATTCTGTGGCGCAGAGGTATGTGCCACATAATTCGAGTAGGAAAAACAGTTCCCCTCTTGGATCGCCTTTTAACTTTTGTAAAAAATAAATGAAAATGATAAAAAATTAAAAATAATTCCTTTAAGATGTAGCTATATTTTGGGGTATAGTTGTATGGAAAATTGAAAAACATGAATTTCTATATATTTTGCAAACAAAGGTCATGACACGGTAAAACGACCATCACTTTTGCATATGATGTCGGAAAAAAAGGTTAATATATCAAAATGATCGTCTCAAAATTTCCTACTCGATTTCAAGTGCTAAAAGCCGTTGAAGATTTTACAGATTCCCCAAATTCGAAAAGAGTAAAAAGTTATGGTAGAAAGAAGTTTTTTTCCTACAAAAAAAGTAAAAAAAGGGGGAGAAACTTTGGTGACGCATTTCTCCCATATGCGCCACATAATTCTTGGGCTGGATTCGAAATTTGAATCTCGCCGCCCCTTCTCCCTCTCTTTTATCATCTTCCTCTCCTTCACCCTTCTCTTCCTCCACACTTCTCCCTTTTTTCTCACCTTCTGCTCCTCCTTCCTCCTCCTCCATCCCGGTGAGCTCCTCCTCCTCCTCCCTCCTCCTCCACCCCGGTGAGCTCCTCCTCCTCCCTCCTCCTCCACCCCGGTGAGCACCTCCTCCTCCTCCCTCCTCCCTCCTCCTCCTCCTCTCCTCCACCCCGGTGAGCTCATCCTCCGGCGACCTCCTCCTCCTCCACCCCGGTGAGCTCCTTCGACGACGACGACCTCCTCCTCCACCACCCCGGTGAGCTCCTCGTCCTCCAACTCAGACAACGACGACCTCCTCCTCCGGCGAGCCCCTCCTCCACCGACGGCCTCCTCCTACTTCGGCGACCTCCTCCTCTAGCGAGCCCCTCCTTCACTGGCCTCCTCCTACGGCCACCACCGTCCTCCTTCTCCTCCATCGACCCCCTCCTCCACCCACCTCCAGCGACCCCCACCTCCGGCCAGATAAAATTTGGCGCATATGCGCCATATAAGTTTGAGATCTGGCCCGCTTTTTTTTTTTGAATTGTGGATTTTTTTTGAATTTTTCAATATGCGCCACAGAAGTGGAATTCAGTGGCGTGGTATCAGTGACGCATTACCATATGCGCCACATAAGTCAAAAACCAATGCGCCACAAATAGCCGTTTTTCTAGTAGTGTCGGCGACCAATGGATTGTGTTCCTCGCTGGGCAAGAGGCCCCCCTCGAGCGTAGTCCCCGACCTCGGCTTTGCCTTGAGGTCACCGGCGAGCGGTGGAGATGGAGTCCTGAGACTGGATTGCTTTTGTGTTTATTTGTTCCAGGGTTCTTTTTGCAAAGTTCCAGCCCCTTTCTCCATCAAAACTATGTGCAGTGGATGACTACAGGGGTCTGGATATAATTTGTACCCACCGTTTTAATTAAGACAGCTTTTATGCCCTTCGGGGCGTTTCTCGTTAAAAAAAATGCTCGCCTTAGTTGGAGTGGAATGCCTTGGATAAAATAGGGCTGGTTTGGGGAACCTGTTTTGCTGAGATGACATGGACCTCTTCTATGTAGATAATTCGATTTCTATTAGCAATGGTGAAATCCCTGACTTTTGGCATGTATCGTGCATATCGGGGTACCATCCCATCGGCATTTCCCGGCCGGATATTTAGACGCAAGAATTGGGTTGTTGTGAATGCTCTTCGCGAGGATGCTCCAATCAGGCAGGCATACTTATCCTCTGGGCTTTCTGTGCACCATTTATGCCATTTTTGATATTTGGTCCTAGCTGCAGGATGTGATCCTGAACCATGGCAATCAAGGCCCCATCACTTGGCATTTCTCTTACTGGATACTATGGATGGTAACGGGTACCCGCTACCCGTTTATCCTGCGGGTTTTTACCCATTAGGGTAAGGGTATGATAAAAAAGTTATACCCACGGGTAAGTAATTGGGCAAAAATCTCTACCCGTTAGGTATTGCGGGGCGGGTATGGTAATGGACAACTCGCACCCGCATACCCACCTACCCGATAACTTAGTAGATGACACGTGGGGCATTAGTATTATAGCATTTTTTCTTAAATTTTATGAACTTCTGGAGTTTTCGAGTGTTGCTATGTGGCTAATTGTTGTATGCCGCGTGTCTGTTTTGCAATTCTTTTGAGATTTTAAAGTTTGAACTATATACTTTTTATGCAACTTATGTTTGTACGAAACTTGTTTTCTTCGCAATATCATGCGTTTGACAATGTATTTTCATTATTTAATATATATTTGCTTGCTTGCTTGCTGAATCCGTGAATGAATAAAAATATATGCTGTTATTTTTTATATATTGTGTTATTACAATGACTTGTTAAGTTGATTGGATTGATGTATGGGTATTACCCGCGGTTTTTTTTACCCTTGACGGGTGCGGGTATGGGACAAATTTTGTACCCATGTGCGGGTGCGGGTGCGGGTTGCGAAAAATATATAAGATTACAGGTGCGGATGCGGGTTTGATTAAGCTCCACCCGCACGCAACAGCCGTGGGTGCCATCCCTACTCGATACTCCAACAATTACCGTTTCTCTTCCTCAGGTATTTATTCCCTCTCATTAGCGTACCTCAATAGTCGTTTCTCTTCCTCGGGCATTTCTCCGGAAAACAAGTTGTTGGCATAGATGATCATCCAGAACCGATTTTGCACGACGACTCGCCTTTAGCACCGTGGCTGCCCCAATTGTGGCGATTGTCTCCTTTGCCGGCCGGAAAAGGAATCCGCAAATGGCCTTTTTTCACATTGATGTTTCTCTTCCCGCATGAGGAATGCAATCACGCATTGGATTGGAAGCCCACACCTGCATCTGGCTAGATGGAGTGGGCTTCGTTCGGTGAAGGAACGTTGAAAAACCGCAGTTCTTCATCCTGGCGCTCCTTGGATGGCTATTGCATTTACAATCACTTTTGTCGCGTGAAATCGGTGGAATGAGCGTAACTCTTGGATTTTCATACATATTTCACATATTCCGAGTTTGATTATCTTCGACATCAAGTTCTTGGTGAGTTTTATTCTTGGAGAGTAGTCGTCGTGTGTATTTTCTCTGTTTCTTCTAACCCCCAGCCATGTAAAATTTTATACTCTTCTCCTTAATCAATGAAAACGGCCGATTGTTTCGTCTCATTACAAAAAGAGTTTTGATGTGATAAGTTTCTAGCGAAATATTTAGGCCTTGTTTGATACTAGAGTTTATAGGAATTCATGGGGATAATCCACATAGGGATTTGGTTAAACCTCTACCTTCACCCAATACTATCAATTCCTCAAAAAACACCAGTCCCCAATCCACTAGTGAGGGGTACAGTATTGGGTATGAGGTAAAATACAATAGGATTTGTAGTGGGGAAATTTAGATAAAATACACTAAAAACGGAAAATGATTTTAGAAATAATTCATTATTTGGGTTTGGTGTAGATAGTCCTCAAAAGTTGCTAAAGAGACACTAGTACCAAATAAGGCCTTATTGGGATATATATACTCTAGTTATGGTTGTCTGATGCATGTAAAATGTATCCATACACTTTTTTGTTTATTATGACATATTTCAACATATTTGTATCTTATTTCCATGTTTTACATTGATTTTAGGGATTTTTCAAAAAATCTCCTTTTATTGGGTTATAACACTGCAACATCAGGAATTTTTCGTATTTTTTACTTCTAGGGAGCTTCTCGAATTCAAAGAGACCTAGAACTTTTTCTATGTAAGTTCTTTGTATCAAGATTAAGACCTTAAGCACTTGAACCTGACGAGGAGCTACACGAGGGCCGAGAGAGGGCCCACTTTGGGCCGAGAGCGCTCGATGTTGTTGATCTTCGCTTCCCCAAACTCCTGATGACCTACAAACATATATATATGTATGACCTGCTTACTGATTTCACGACAGAGAGGTGGCGGAGATATGAAACGGACATGATAAAGAAACATACTTCCAAGATTGAACGAGGAATCGCTGCCGGAGTCACCCTCGGTTGCATCTCCACATTTTCCAATTTCATCAACATTTATCATCTCCTTGAGGAAAAGGGAGTAGTCCACCTCCGGACTATGGTATGTGGAAGTATCTTGATCTATCACTCTCGTGCTGTCGTTGTTTTAGAACCATATGAGTTGGTCTACATGATTATGGTCACATATCTAATTCCTTGATGGTGAATCTTTTGTTTTATTAAGATTATTATTTGAGATTACATTTTTTGGTTTGTTTTTGATGTATTGGCTAATAGGTGTACATGCACCCATTGTTAAAAATACATAAAAACACATTTAAAGTATCAAAAAATCAAAATAAAATTCTGCGTGTACATCATTCTATGTTTGCACACAAAGTTACGCAGAAAATTACTCCCTCCGATCCAAATTAAGGGACTCAGATTTGTCTAATTCAGATGTATCTAGAACTAAAACATGACTAGATACATCCGAATTTTGACAAATCTGAGTCCATTAATTCGGATCGAAGGGAGTACCTTTTTTGCGGCCTCTATAAAAAGACAAAAAGTTTCCCGTATATCGCACCTATTCTCCACTTTCGTATTTTTATTTCAATATTATATATTTTTGTATTTATTTTCATAGTTTCTATATTCATTTTTCTTCCACAAAAGATATGAAAAAAATTATTGCAGTACACATTTTCATTTTGTTTTCATTCTACTCAGGAGGATAACCCTGCTTCTTTAGTGCATCACTCGCTGTGGTGAGTGCACCGTACATTGCAGCTCCCACATGATAAAGAAAACCACCTGGCTGGCTAATAGGGACAGTATACTAAGTATGTATCAATGAGTATAAGGAGACATTAGTAGCAATGAGGATAAGGAGGCATTCATATATAATACGATAAAATTGCAAGAATTTATCGGCTAGTATGGTATGGCTCGGCATAAAATCACACTAATATACTACTAAAAACTATATAAGGCAAGAAATCTTGCCTTATACTACTATCTCCAAGATAATCTTGCCTTGTATAAAGACATTAATATACTTCTATCTCCAAGAGAATCTTGCCTTATATTTAGAGTTACTTCAAATATTTACTTGGGCAAAATCTCTAAATATTTAGATTAAAATCTTGGCGATGAACACACAAGTAAATATTTAGAGATTACTGCACAAATAAACATTTGGAGTAACTCCAAATATTTACTTGCATTAATCTCTAAGATTCTCCTTCCCTCTATATAAACACCAGGACATGCCAAGGAACACTACTATAGCCATATTGAGCAGCAACCTTGGAAGAAAAATAATAGCTAACTACCTCCTATGGCATGTTGAACTACACACTGGCCACGTGCTTTGTAGCTCTTGTGGCCATGGCCACCACTTTCTTTTCATGTCATGGCGCGGGGAGTGACATAGGTATGGTCCGCTTTGCACTTGTAGTTGGATACACAAACAGTATGTTACTTGTGATGATTGAACTATCTCCGTTGTGCTTTGTGTGCAGGTACAATTAAAGACGACGACACAACTCAAGACCTTTGTGTACCGGTAGATGTGTGGACAATTGTTCGCCCCCAGAACGAGCTAAAGGCACCATTGCGTGCAAAGCTCTCTGCCTTGCCCGAGGTCATGACAAGGATAAGAGACATTGAGATGGAGGCAGTAGTGGTGGCTGCAAGTGCTGCAGATCAAAGAAATGAGAAATGGCATCAAAGATCTTGATTATGCTACTTGTTATGTCAAATTTACTTTTGGTACTTGCAGTGAACTAGTTGTATGGATCTGTGTTTGAATTCTGCTTGTGATGCTATGTATGAATATGCATAAATTGTGCTTGCTAATATGGTTAAATTGTGCTTCATATATGTGGACATATTGAAAGAATACGGTCGAAATTTTCAATACATGGTTGACAATTCCTGGACAGACATTAACATGTCTGTTTGAGGGTACATTTATGCCTAGAATCGGCTCATATTTGAACAGTAGACTCATATTAGTGCATTTGATTTTTTGTAGTGTTTTCATATTTTTCTGAGAAGTTCAAATTTGCCCATAATTGGCTCATATTTGAACAGTATACTTGTATTAGTGTTTTTGATTTTCTGTGATTTTTTCAGATTTTTCTTTGGCGCCATAATGACCAAAAATAGCTGCCAAAAGTTATTTTACGGGTTAATACGGTAAATACAACACTACACACTGAAGTACATGTATTTTATGAACCGTTATATTCTAAAATGACCACAATAGCATAGGTAAAAGTATGAAGAAGTTAGAGTGCTGTATTTTCAACTTCAGTTTTTGTAATGGCATTTCTCCAAAAGTGTGAAAGTTGCAGTAACATGGATCCAATTAACCCTAAGATAAGATAAGAGGAGGTCTATAGCTCGATCGCCCACGCGTGGAGGAATATACTCATGAGACGAATAGGAGGCCGAGCCGTCCGTGAGGCTAGCAGCGGCGCCGCTCGCTTGTGCGTGGCCTCATGGCGTGTGGCCCAAACGGCGCCCGCCCTCGCGTCCGCCCTGCTGTGCCGAGCTTTGGTGCGAGATAGACATATATAAGTAGGAGAAGAAATAGATGTTCCAAATACTTTAAAGGAACCTGCTGAGGCCTATCAGTTAACACTGTTAGACCTTAACAGCTTCGGAGACTAATGTCGGGGGATGACCCCTGATAGGGTCAAGAGAGGTGAAAAGATAAGATTGACCAGGACTAAGGTTGGCCGAGATAGGCAGGCCGACATAGGCCGACATAACCAAGCCGACATTGGCTGGCATATCGAAGTCGACATGTAATATATGTCGGTATACACATGTAATGTTTCCTATTTGCACGTACATCAAGGCCGGCTCTTAAGTCAATGGCTCTAGCAAACCCAGGAATTCAAGAGGTGATAACAATGCAGCTGATAAGCGTGCCCCTAAAACCTGGATGCCCATCTCGTCGAGGATTTCCTGGAGGGGACAATGTTAGAGAAACCGTTGGAAGTCAGGGGCACGTGAAGTCCCATTCTGATAAGAACGATATCTAGGCCCAATGTATGACTTTTGCTATAGTACATTTCAGGTATATTCCTGCCAGGTCAGCCCTAATATATAACCTGGGCACCCCTTTATAAGGTGCATCATGGCCTCCATAGAGAGGGTCGATTAGTTCTTAGTTCATTTCCCCCCTTGGGCATAGAGAGAGGCAGACCACTTCTTCTCTCTCCTCTCGCATACAACTCAAGGAGCATATGTACTCAGTTCTTGATCATATATGAGATCTTATGGGCATGAGTAGGGGTTTTGTCTCTATAGGAGAGCCCTGAACCTGAATATATTATGTGTGCTTGTGCTTGTTCGTTTTTCTTCGTGTGCAAATTTACTGTATTTTTTCTCCCCGGATTCCACCTGCATCCATCCAGCTCCAAACTCAAGCCTACTATGGCATCTGCCATGACACCACCATGACAGTTAGCAAAATAGTGGCTCAGGAACAACTCTAAATCAAGTTAATCTTTGCCAATGATTAAATAGCTAACATATTCACAAAGCTTCTTTCTTTACCTGCGTTTGAGGCATGTTGACGCAATGCCAATCTTATGGAGCCGGTTGAGATTGGGGAGGATGATAGACAAGCTTGTTGTAACGTTACCTAACTAAAATGGGATAGCTAGGATCTGATCTATCTTTGTTGTATACGGCTGAGAAGCCTTGAGCTATACTCCCTCCGTTTCAAAGTATAAGATGTTTTAGGTTTATGAAAAAAATGAATCTAGACTTTTTTTAGTGTGTAGATTCATTCCAAAGTTGAGTGAACCTACATACTAAAACAAGTCTAGATTTATTTTCTTTATAAACCTAAAACATTTTATATTTTAAAACGGAGGAAGTACGTTCTAACTTACCAAAATGATCAATATATACATCATGGACGTTGCCTGTTACGGCCTCGATCCTCGCCACTTTTCAGCTGCAAGATAGTGGTATACTGGTGATTAAGTCTTCGGAATTTGACGAGAACCAGTGGTGCAGTAGTATAAAACCTCGGACATCCTCGGAAAGTTTCTTTGGCTTTCGAGCTCCGGTTCTCATTTCGTTAAAGGTTTAAAAATCATATTTATAACTTTCAAAAGAATTTTAAAAATAAATTCTGAGCATAGCCAATATTGTATCCTATAAGCATGTAAAATCATAACCCAAAATTCTTTATATCGTGAACTACACAAAAAATGACAAAATCTAATAAAATTTAGAGATGTAAAACTATGCATACTCAAATCTACACTTTTGTTATTTTTGTATAGCTCATAATATAATGTATTTTAAATTGATATTTGCATGTTTATAGGATAAATCATTGGCTATATCATATTTTTATAATTTTTTAAAATAGAAAAATGTTTTAAATTTTTTAAAAACCAGAATGTGCGACATGTGGACCAGATACTTTGTTAGTTCATGGAGGTTACGAAAAGAAGAAAAAAAAACACCAGATAGATACGTTTCCAATGCACACGCTCAAACTTTTCAGAAAGAAATAAATAAAACCGCAACACACGCTCTCTACTCTGTCGCCACACTTTCGTCGGTTGGTCCTGACTCCTCGTATTTTTTTTTTCAAATCTGCCCAAGTCTTAAAAGTTTAACCCTTTCTCAAAACTAATTCGGAATCTGACCTCTGGGGTCGGTGTCATTTAAAATGGCGCTGAAGTTGTACATGTCGGCGCACACAAAATAGAAAACCGACCTGAAGGAGGTCGGCTCCGTTTAAAACAGCGCCGACCTCCCTAGTTTGCCTCCCAGCAGCTTCATCTTGGCGCCGACATGTACAACTTCGGCGTCATTTTAAATGGCGCCGACCCCAGGGGTCAGATTCCAAATTAGTTTTCAGGAAGGGTGAGACTTGGTTGAACTCTACATATTTGGACAGATTTGGCAAAAATAACTCCTCCTCTCTCTACTATGCCCCAGCCAGCAAGCATATGGTTGCTCACATTTGCATGGTCAAAGTGGTCAAGCACGGCACCCAAAGCTCTCACAGCTCCATGCCGCTGGCGTGTCTCTCCACCTGACACTTCCAAAAGATCATATATTATACACAGTCACCATCGACTCACCACGCCGTCCTCACTCCATTAGTTTTCTCTTCTGCTAATCACTTTCCCTGTCCAAACCCCAGATTCTGGCCTGTACTAAGATTCCTGCTAGCTTAATTAACTCACTTCAATCTCCTCACCTCTCACTGTGAGCCAAAAGCAAAAGGCTCAAGAAACCAATTAAAAACTGGCAGCAGCATCCCAGTGAGTCCAGTGGCCACATTACCAATGCAAGATGCTTTCTAGCGTAGTGGAGGAGTGGGGAATATCTGTATCGTAGTACTACTAGCCTTTCCCCAAATCTTTTCCTTGGGACTCTAAATTCCTCTGCTCGAACGGTGCAGCTCCCTTGGATTTGCATGCACAATTGAGGAATATTTTCTAGTAGGAGTACCTGATTACTAAAGAAAACTCCATCATTACAGTGGGAGCATCTAACCACCTACTATGCTAGTAGTAACAAACTCTGAGGAGGTTTCTTAGAGGGATGTGACTGATCATGCTGCTTTGCTAGATCAGATCAAACAGCCTCTTTTCCTCCCCACTCGAATCACATCTCTCCTTGACATAAAATCTCTTTTCCCCCTCCTGCAAATCCTGGGATTACCCGGAAAGCTTCATCTTTTCCGTTTGATCTGCTCGGTGCCAACTTTGGCAAAGCCCATTATTGCCCGCTGCTGTCGCTCGCCCAGTCCTCCTCCTCCTCCTCCTCCTCCTCGCCAGCCAATTTACTCACACCTGCGGTACTTGCTCAGGCCATCAATGCCCGCTCTGTGAATCCCGCGCTGCAAATCTCCTAGTATCGCGGTCGAGAGCGAGCGTGGGTGGGGTTCGCTCAGGCTTCATTTATTCTCCCCACCCCAAAAGATTCGAGCTCTTTCATAGCTCGGGATTTTTAGCGTGTTCTTGAGTGCTTGGTCACGCCTCTGTCTTTCCAGCGAGGATTTTTCAGCTCCGAGCTTTGGGTTTCATACTTTCAGCGTGTTCTTGGAGGTTCGGCTTCTTTACGGGTGTTCCCAAGACCAAGATCCCCCCCTTGTTTTTGCTCGCCTGATTGGTTCATCCAAGATCTGAGCTTGTTGGAGTTCTCGGAGCAAGCGAGGAGCCCAAGATTTAATCTGGAGCTTTGAGCTGCTGCTGCTGTTTCTGTCCATGGGTTCTTGGCCCGGCCATGGAGCAGCGGCGGCGTTCGTCGTGGCGGCGGTGATGCTTTCCTGGTCGGCGGCGGGGGTGGGGGCCATCGGCGCCAACTGGGGCACGCAGGCGAGCCACCCGCTGCCGCCCGACACGGTCGTCAAGATGCTCAAGGGGAACGGCTTCCAGAAGGTGAAGCTGTTCGACGCCGAGGACGGCACCATGAGCGCTCTCAGGAAGAGCGGCCTGGAGGTCATGGTCGGGATCCCCAACGACCTGCTCATGATCATGGCCACCAGCATGAAGGCCGCCGAGAAGTGGGTCGACAGGAACGTATCCAACTACCTCAACGACGGATGCAACATCAGGTATATACACTCTTCAGTTCAGTGCATTCAGACTGCCATGCTTGACTTATCTCTTGTTGATGCTATGTAATGCTAGTTGGAGTGTGCTTTCATTTGAGCTTCTGATGATTTGGGATGAACTGCAGTGAGCCTAGCCAAGAATTAGTGATCTCATCAGTAGGTGACCAAGAAGTATTGCTAAATGTTTGACTTGGAGACGCGCTTCGCGCCACCTTTTTTTTGGTGCATTTAGTTTTCATGTGTGCTTTGGATGCATCGGTCAATCGTATTTGTCTCCTTCCTCGTATGCCTTCTATTTATACGGAATTACTGATGGACTGTACTAATAAGCCTAGAATTAGGAGGGAAATAAGAATTTTCCGCATTCCCTTCAAACTGTCTCGGTTGGAGCCCCGCTTCTCGGTGTTCTCCATGGTGCTTCTAGGTTGCGTGCCTGCTTGGTTGCACTGGATGATTGTATTCTTCTATGGAAACTAGAAATGTTGCCAAGTAGGGCCCCTCTATGTTTTCATTTGTTTGGGCGGGCACCACACGATTAGTTCCGGTATCTTTTTCTGAAGACTTTAACTTTGCTTATCAATTCATAATGTTTATAAAAGTTAATGGAGTTGGCCAGCAAGAAGTTTGCCATGTATATGGTTTCAGGCTTCGGGTTAGCACTACTGGAATCTCATCGTCACTTTTTATATGTTAAGAGGTTGGCTCCTTTCAAAAAAAAAAACACTGTAAAAGTCCTATCACAAGGCACGTGTATCGTTGAGTTAAATTTAATTTAAATGTTAGGCAAATATAGAAGTCTGTTCATGCTCTAAATGGGCCTGAAAAGGTTGTGGGCCGGTTTATTTTAGAAGCATCTTTGTCTCACAAAAACTGTAGTAGGAACATCTTACTCCTGTATGAATTGCTTTTTTGGCTTTTAAAGAAACCTGGGCTGTGGGCCTTTACAAGAAAAAGATGAATCATTTAGCAAGCATAATCCAGTCCAATCTCCTTCATTAATCATTATGCTGCTACTTATGGAATTCCCTGGGAGTTCCAATGTTCCATTCTATGTATAGGACACTATATTTAGATGCTCATTTGTTAATGTATAAATATAGAATATATGTATCTAAACTGCAAATAGTGAAATCATCATGCACAAGACAATGTAAAGGACCATTTATAGCACTAACATGTGGGGTAACCATTCGTTAACCGTTTACAGTTATGTGGATGCTCACAATGTGCCAAAGTGGTTTATGAGTTTCATGTTTTAAATGAAGATCTTAACATCAACCACTTGTGAGTTGTGTGTACTCTTTTTGAAACAAAACTGAACGGTCGATATCAAGAGTAGCATTCAATGGCTTTCCTTCAAAGCTCCAAGGTGGATGAAGGGGGGACCTTACACCATGGAAGAAATGCATCCTCTTTTGTCCAGTCCTCTTTATTTCTGTTGCTTCTTCCAGGGTGGTAATAGCTGCCCTGTTCCCTCTCTCCCTTGAGTTATAACTCCTGTATTAGGATTTACCTACCTACTGTGTCTTGCCACCTCTATGCTTATACTGGTTTCACTATCTGTTGGAGCATATGGTGGGCCTGGTAGACACGCTATTACTCTTATGTGTCATAATTTCAAGTAATTTTCCTTACCAAAAGTCCAAGGCTTCAATCCTTTTAGCACATTCTGAAAACATATCAGCACTACCAAGTATTTTGCAAACATATCAACATGATGGCTGTTCTGTAATTTTCTGGGGAATTCAAGTAGTAGCTGTTTTGCACATATTAAGGATCGAACTATGTTAAATTCCTGACCTGTAGTAACACCAGCTGTTTGTGAGCAGTTTGTTCTAGTAGTATAAGTTGAATTTACACAAGATAAAAAAAAAATGCAAAACAGGAACCGTAGTCATCCATCTCTCTTGCTTTTGTCTACAGTAGCATATTGCTTAGTAAGTATAACACTCCCGTTCTTGAACTCAAATTAGTAGTTAACTAGCAAAACCATGTACTGTTTCATTGCACTGTTCTGCAGTGGTTTGGGAGAACATGCACATATCTTTTAATACATATTTTTATTTTGGAATTTTCATGTCTCTAGCTTGTCTGAACTACTCGTTGAAGCCAACCATTAACCTTGATTTTTATGAAGAACCTTCTAATTTGATCTAGTAACACAGTTAGATTGGAACTGTTTTCCTTTCTAGTTCCATCATATAACATTGTACTGGTAGCATTTATTCTGAAACAGCTCTATGCCGGGTACATGTACTGTCCTGATAAATTTCATGCAACACTCTTTTAAGTTGTAACTCCAACGTTCGCTACCTGCTTGATGAGATAGTAAGCCAGACGATGTGATAACACTTCATCTAAACTACTGTTAAGAACATGATGAAAATGGTTCTTTACTGCGTGGCAAGATATGTAGTTAGCAAAAAAAAAACATGTTTGGCAAGATCAGTTTAGGCTCCATGTTCTCATCCCATGGTTGTTCTTATTTTGCCAGCAATTCCTTCATGATGTTTATTCCACCATTTGCATATATCATTGCGGCCATTTGATCTTCCTTATAATTTTTTTTCTAGGTACGTTGCGGTTGGTAACGAGCCTTTCCTGTCGACATACAACGGAAGCTTTCTGCAAACAACTTTTCCTGCCCTCCGAAACATACAGAGCGCACTCGTGAGGGCCGGTCTGAGCAACCAGATCAAAGTAACAGTTCCTCAGAATGCCGACGTCTACGAATCAGTAACTGGCAAGCCCTCCGACGCGGACTTCCGCACGGATATCCATGACCGGATGCTGGAAATCGTGAAGTTTCTGAGCGACAACGGCGGCGCTTTCACCGTCAACATCTACCCTTTCATAAGCCTCTACATCGATGCCAACTTCCCCGCCGAGTACGCCTTCTTCGACGGAGGCTCGTCGCCGATTGTTGATGGCTCCGCAACATACACAAACATGTTCGACGCGAACCACGACACGCTCATATGGGCGCTGAAGAAGAATGGGTACGGGAACCTGCCGATCATCATTGGGGAGATAGGCTGGCCGACCGACGGCGACATGAACGCGAATGCTCAGCTCGCCCAGCGCTTCAACCAGGGCTTCATGACACACATCGCCTCTGGGCGAGGGACGCCGATGCGGCCCGGACCGATCGACGCGTACCTGTTCAGCCTGATCGACGAGGACGAGAAGAGCATACAGCCAGGGAACTTCGAGCGTCACTGGGGCATCTTCACCTACGACGGCATCCCGAAGTACAACCTGAACTTTGGGACGCCCAACTCGCAGATCCAGAGAGCGAGCGGCGTGAGGTACCTGGAGAAGAAGTGGTGCGTGCTGAAGCCTTCCGCCAGCCTCGACGACCCGAAGCTCCCGGACACCATCAGCTACGCGTGCTCCATGGCGGACTGCACCAGTCTGGGCTACAAGACCTCCTGTGGGGCGCTGGACATACGGAGCAACATCTCGTACGCCTACAACAGCTTCTTCCAGAAGAACGACCAGGACGACGTGGCATGTGGGTTCTCGGGCTTCGCGACGACCACCGGCCAAGACCCCAGCACTGGGACGTGCAGGTTCGGGATCATGATCGAGGCCGACTCGGCCTTCTCGTGGAAGCTGCAGCGAGCTCGAAGCAACTGGCTCCTGGTGCTGCTTCTTGCGCTCGCCCATCTCTGTCTGTCATTCTTGTAGGCGCAGAGATGGCTACACGTCTTGAGAGCTTCAACCAACAGTCTGGCGGCTTGAGGATATTTGATGCCTGCTGTCACTGTGTTCATCCATGTAGGAACCTTTTTTCTTTTCTTCTTTATTTACGGTGGATGCGGATGTTGCAGCCGCACGGTTGAGTTCTTGTTAGCGTAGCTTTGGCCTTCCGGTACCAATATGATTGGGATGATGATGATGATGATGCGCTGGACCATTTGTAACCCAGGAATGTAGTGAGGGCACGGCCAATGTGGCGAGTTCAGATCATCTCCTTTGTTCCATTTTATTCAGGGCTTCAGAGCTTCAGAACACCTCGACGACGACGGCGGTGGCGACTAGGAGCCTTTGGAGGTAACTGAAGCAAATGAGATTCTCAGTTGTTTTGGCCATGGCTGCCAAGCTGAAATTGATCTTCTGTACTAGTGGCGACCTGAGGCCAGCTGTCGGTACAAATCCGCAATTTGACAGCAGTCGTTTCAGATAATGGATTTAGTGCCAGACAACCGTCTGCTTGGATCCATGTTGCAGTCATGTTGTATGTTTCTAGTAGTTGTTATCAGTGTCAGCCTGCAGCTATGTCGGTATCATCACCGTCACTGCCATCGCCATCAGCACCTTAATTTTTGTTAGCTCTGGTTTGCCATTAAGAGGGAAGGTGGGTGGTTTATCTTTCTTTTGAGCACCGATAATTGACAAACAAAACTACAAGTATAGATCTTCTTGAAAAAGCATGGGGACAATTGGTCACATACATATAGCCTTCATGTACAAACCCCACCAGGTGACACCAATAATTAGTTGGCATGAGCTAAAAAACAAGAGTGAGCCCTTATGACTAGTCTGAAACACACACACACAGATTCGCATCAAAGAAAGTGCAATGGAACCACCTAAGACCACACCAACAAGACCCAAAAGACAGGCATCCGAAGCCTCTCAATCCAACCAAAACACTAGCCCAACAGCAGCACTCGACTCAAGTGGAGCAGCACGCACAGCACAGAAGGGATAAAGATAAAGCACGCACTTAGTCTCTGGAGTCTTGTCTGTACCCGGTTGCAGCTGCAGCTCCATATGAGCAAACTGGTGTCACTCATTGTTACAATCGCGACAAGAAGATAACGAAGAACGAAAACGAAAAACACAGCAAGGAGACACAGATTTAACGTGGAAAACCTCTCCAACAAAGAGAGGAAAAAACCACGGGCGCCAGCCAGCGAAACTTCACTATATCGAGGAGTGTTTACAAACGCCGGGGATTTCACAGATGCAACTATCCCAACCGGCGGCTTACAAGGGATTTATATATCGGTGAAAACCTAGGTCTTCGAGGAGTGTTTACACTCGGCCCATGCCTCCCGGCGACGGGCCTCGCTCCACTCGTCAGAAGTTGGCCTATACTTTGTAGAATTTGGATCAACATATAACACTCATCATGCTCGCCACTCCTCCTCCTCCTTCCCAATGTGGCATCCGGGGTTCTTCGTCTGTACGTGCGCTCTTTTCCATCAGTGAGAAGGTGAGGAGAAACTCTAGGATCTGAATCCCAACACACACGCAAAAAAAGGGTTTCTCTTCTCACCGGGGATTTTGGTGCAAAGGAGCAGGAGAACATCTGTATATAGTACTAGCTCCGTTCCATGATGTAAGTCTTTCTACCTATTCAAAACTAAACTGCTAAAAAGACTTACATTTAGAAACTAGGGCCTCCTTTGATTCATAGGGTAGGAAATTCGAAGAAATAGGAAATGCAAAGGATAAGAGTGCCCTGTTTAATTTGATCCTATGGACAAAGGAATCTCATGCATGGCTGTGATTGCGGCAGAGGATTTTTACCATGAGGTCTGACCTCATGCAAAGTTTCCTACGAAAATAAACACCCCCCCACCCCCCTAAATCAAATGGCTCTGAAAGAAAAAATTCCTCGGGACCAGAATCCTAAGGAAATACTGAGAATCAAAGGAGGCCTAAGGTAGTAGCAGTTGAGGAATTCCGAGCACTATGTAAGGCTCTCAAATGCCGCTGGAAACTGTTGAGGGAACGCCTAGAGAAATGACAAAGCAGTTGGAAAGGAAAACTTCTCTCCGGTGGTGGATATCTTATCCTCGTCAACTCGGTTCTCTGTAACGTGGTACTATGTATGTTATCTTATCCCGTTCAGAAAAAATATATGTTATCTTAAGTTCCTAACTAAAGGAGTACTCAAAAGATTGGACTACTTTTGTTCAAAATTCTTTTGGCAGGAGATGGTTGAGAAAATAATATAGATCGGCTAAAATGGTATATAGTGTGTCAACCTAAATATCACGGGCTTGAGGTCCACAATCTTGAAGCCAAAAACATAGCTCCCCTTAGTAAATTGCCGTTCAAACTACTTAGAGGATGGGGTATAGCAAAACCTCGTGAGAAGAAAAATATATGGGCTCAAACGTTATCTCCTATAGCTTTATTAGAAATGGGGGATCCACACCTTTTCTACCGATCATGATGTTGATGAAGAAATATTTCTTTAGTTTCAATCTGTTTAATAAATAAAGAATGAGGTTTGATCCAGTACTATACCTCCTTCCTAAACTCGTACAAATACATTCATCGTATATATTCAAACCCATATCTAAACTGAGTATTGTCCCTGTAGAGGCATACAGATCGGGATCTATAGATATACGGCACTCTCGCACGCACACGATCCGACATGCCCACCATCGCCGCCGCCGTCAGCCATCGTCGCAACCGTCATCGCCGCCGGCGTCCAGCGAGCGGCCAGACACAAGTCGGTGTACAAGTTGCCGGACTGTCTGGCGAGCCGCCGAAAAAGTAGCCGAACAGTTCGGCGAGCTACAGGACGTCCGACCATCGCTGCCAAGCTCTCCCGCGCCGCCGCCTCTGGGCCAGCCCTGCCCAGGGGCGGAGCTAGGAAATTTTGCCAATGGGTTCACTCAAGATTTGGGAATGAACTAACAATACTATTTTTAGGATCTTAGACAATCTCAAAACAGGACCACAACACTCAATACAACATAAGCAATAGAGATATGGTAACATGTATAGTTGATATATTAAAACTAAAGGTTCACAGCTTACCAGAAAATTAAATCCAAAACCGCTTGTTTATATATTGCATATAAATTAGTAAAAGACTTTATAACATTATTAAGGGCAGCTCGTGTCTTCCTGTGAAAAATAAACAAAAATGACCAATTAGTTCATGAGTTTTAAACATGTACAATTAACTGAAACATGAAAGTCACTCACCTTTCAAAGTTTCCCTTGTCTATCTTTCATCCTCTTAAAAAGGTTAAACACCTGATCATTACTAATGGTAGAAAACATGTCTTTCTCCACATAGCAAATCAGACAATCACTCATAAACTGATCACCCATTTTATTGCGCAACTTTTTCTTCACAACATTCATAGCTGAAAAACATCTCTCCACTGATGCAGTGGCAACCGGCAATATCAGTACTAACTTTAGAAGTTGATAGACCAATGGAAAAGTACTATGCTTATTTGTCTGCACCATTAATTTAGCAAGATCGGCAATCCCATCCAAATTGGCAAACCTTTCATCCGCTCGCGCATTATCAATGTAAGTGATAAGTTCATGACCAAGATCATCCAATTTTTCTGAATTAAAATCATCTGGATAGAATTTAGCTAGCTCCACCAAGCTCTCTGAGTTGAAATCAACAAAAGAGTCTTTTGGACTAAAAGAAGCCATGTGGCCAAGCAATGCAGAATTTACCTCATTAAAACGGTCATCAAATTCTTGAAGCTGCCAGTCAATAACAGAATTAAGACACTCTATTTGGAAATGTTGGAGGTTTGTCTTATTGGTTTTTTTCCGCGGCGCATGCCGATCAACATAGTCCTCCTGCATGTTTGCTCTCTCAATATGGTGTTCTTCACAGAATAAATATGCCTTCTCTAGAAGTGAATCCCATCCATTCTCCCTTAGTTTTTGGAGCTCATTTCTTGTTGACTTCACACATGATATGGCATTTAGGATGTCTTGATCCTTCTTCTGTAAAGATTGTGACAAAATATTTGCACTTCCTAATATATGCAGCATCATATGCAAATAAAACGCAAACTCAAAAGTCTCGAAATATGCTACAAGACCACGTGCCTGGCTTTTCTTTTCACCTTTTCCTTCTTTTGCAACATATTTGAGAACAGAAATAGTAGCTGTGAATAATTTCACAAGACCTGAAAGGGTTCTATAGTGTGAACCCCACCGCGTGTCTCCTGCTCTTTGGAGAGTTTGATCTTGATTTTGCCCTGTACCTGTGCTAATCCGTCCACTGCCTATGGCTTTTATTACCTCCTCCCGATGTTTCTCTCTAATCATGTCTTTTCTTTTGCAAGAAGCTCCAACCACGTTAAATAAAATAGAGATCATGTAGAAAAAATCTGCAATATCATCATTCTTCTTCGCTACTGCCACAATAACCAACTGAAGTTGGTGAGCAAAACAGTGCACATAATATGCTGAACTATTCTCCTGTAGAATCTTGGCTTTCAAACCATTGAACTCACCACGCATGTTGCTTGCCCCATCATAGCATTGGCCTCTTACTTGTTTTATACTTAATCCAATATCAGTGAATAATTTTTGAAGAGCGGCCTTGAGACATACCGCTGATGTTTCCTTCACATGTACAACTCCAACTAGCCGTTCAACAATGCACCCATGTTTGCTAAGATATCTCAAGACAACCGCCATTTGCTCTTTGTCGGAAACATCAGCCGCCTCATCAATCAACAAACTAAACACATCACCTCCAATTTCTTCAGTAATAGAATTTAGTGTTATCTGCACAAATATTAACAAACGCATTAGAGATCGCTTATAACTTGCAAGAGAACATAACTAGTGTACAACATAATTTTATGTTGATTTTACCTTTGCAAAATAACTAATAAGTTCCTTTTGAATATCTCCACATATCCACTGAAGATTTTCTGGGGCATTCTCAAGAACTACCTTCCGTATGTCATCATTCTGGTTTGCCAAAGTTTTTACCAACTCCCGAAAATTCCCCTTATTTTTTGACTCTTTTGATTCATCATGGCCCCGAAAAGCTAAGCCTTGACTCAACAAGTATCTAACTGAATCAATTGAAGCATTAAGCCGAATACGATTTTTCTTTTTAGTAAGATCAGTTTGCTTATTGAGAGCAACCTGAATTGATTGATCCTGATTCATCAAAGCATCACATCTTTTTACTGCAACATTATGGAAGCTATTAACCTTACCCTTACCCACATGAGTATCCAGTCTAGATTTCTTGTTCCATCCATCCCAGCCTTTAATTGCAAATGCATCATTTCCAGCTTGTCCCTCATTGCAATCTCTAAAAAGGTAGCAACACAAACAAAATGCCTTATCCACCTTGTCACTGTACTCGAGCCAACCACCATATTTCTTGAACCATGCTGGATTAAATCTTCGTTGGTCATCACCAATGAGCCTATGTGGATAATTAAAATCCGGTGGTGGCCTATATGGTCCCCTGGTTAAGTATCTTCTCCTAATCTCATCTTGTTTCTTAGGATCATGAGTGTACAGGGAAATTCTTTTCCGATCAGCCGGATCAATAGGCAGTTCATCTAAATCAATCTCTCTCTGATCAGAAGGCTTTGGAAGACTAGCATTCACAACATCTGATTGCTTGCGTTTAACGGATGGTTGTGAAGTACCTTCATCATTACCTGAATCTAATGATCGTTTTGCTTTTCCGTAATACCGTTCCATGACCTAGGATCAAATTATTAGGGGAAAAGCAATCAACGCATTAGGGTTAGAAAAAAATTGCACAAGACACCAAGAAGGAGAAGGATTTGCTCTCGTACTACCTGAATCCCGCCTGATTGAATTGTTTTGGATTGCGATTGCTGGCTGTCCGGCTTACCGCTGCCGGCCGGCCGGCAACGTCCGAGCAACGATAGAGACGAGGGTTTTCAGAACTGAGATGTATTTTCTCTTTTGCTGTTGCGGCGGTGACGAGCGAATCCAGCGGAAAGACGAGCCAATCGGCAAAACGTGCAGCTAGCCGGATATACGTACGTATAGCACAGAGTTTAGATCATTACTTGCAGGCTTTTAGCTAATTTTAGAGCGCACGGACTGTTAGCCTGCTAATATAATATATTTTTTATGGGCCCAAAGGCTTTTCACTAGTTCAGCCGAGGACTCGATGGGTTCAGCCGTGATTTTTTATTGGTTCAACAAGCTGAATATATATACCATGATACTTGACCGGCAAAATCCATTGGTGTCATCTGCACCCAATGGTTCTACGCTGGCTCCGCCACTGGCCCTGCCGACACACACCTACGAGGCCAATCCAGTCAGGCCGACTCATCGGCTCGCCGGACCCAACCACCACCATTATCACGACGAGTTTAGAGGGGAGGGGGTAGTAATGGATCAGAGCCCATAAAGGATGACACGAAAATTCATTCCTAGGATGTCCTGCTTTGTACCACATTGCATCGTAAGAAAAGTACTACCATCGCGGAGGTGTTGTGATAAAATCCACTAAACTGGACTTTTAGACTGGACTTAGTCGGTGCATGTCTCGTGACATGGAATCTCTCTTCAAAGACAAGACATAATTTTGTTGAAATCTATGTAAATTATATGTGGACTTTATGCACAAGTTATACTACCTCCATTACACGACAATGGTAAATTGCACGTGGACCCTATGCGCTAGTCCAAAAAAAAGACGTATAAATTTTCAAAAACCAAACAACCTAAAGTTTGACCAAGTTTATAAAAAAACTATCAACAAGCAAAGTTTAACCCAGTTTATAAAAAAACTATCAACATTGGTAGTTTGTTCTATAAATTTGGTCAAAGTTTACGCTATTTGACTTTAGAAAAAATTTATAGTCCTTTTTTGGAATGGGGCTGGTAAATAATAAGAATATTTAGAAATTGAAGGTACACAGAAAATTAAAATATTTACGTGGTATCTCTGAAGAGATGTGTTATCTTACTAGGACTTTTAAGGTACCCTCAAATGAATAATAGCCTTTTATTTCTGTCCATCCAAAGGCTCACAATGCTTCATACCGGTGCTAAAATGGTGAGCAGTATGATTCGTACTTATGTCAAAATCGTCACCTCACCAGGAAATCCCGTAAATGGGCTGTCATGGACCCAGCCCAGGACATTCAAAATAACCTTGATCGACTGGATGACCAATGTATGGTTCTCGTCCACGAACCCTAAATCGACCTGAAATGTGGCACCGGCTGGAGTGCCAGATCCCGGCAGTGCTCGTCGTCGTTCGATGGCAAGCTACAGCCTGCGGATCCCCGATCGCCTTGCGGCCTTGCTAGGAAAACATAATTAGTATGACCACGACACCCAGTAACGCACCTTGCAAGTAAAACGATAAATCTAAGGGGCGCCGTCGAAGGTGCCTCCATGCAGGAGAGGGGGTTTGGCGGTGTCGCGCAAAGTGATCCACGGATGAGGCCTTCGGTGTAGAGGAGACAAGGAACGCTGCCGCCGGTGTTTGGGTCTGTGGCCGCGTGCTACGTGGAGCCGGCGTCGTCGCTGGTGGAGATGGCGGCGTCGTGATCGGCCATGTGGGAGGCAACAACGTGGCTGGTTCGTGTGGAGGAGGAGGCGGCGTGGGGATTTTCTTGGTGCTGCCTCGCTTCGACAATTGATGGATCTGGGCCTGATTAGTTTCACACTTCTTTTTCCAGTAATTACGTCTTGATGGACCTATCGGGCCTGATATTTGCCGCTTAATCTGAACCGTCCGCTCAAATCATACTTGTTCCTTTGCCTAAGCAGTAAAAGGTACCATAAAACAATCAAGGACAAAGTTGCAAAGCGCAACGAGGAAATGCAAAGTGTTGTTTCCATGACACGAGAATATTACACATTTATTATTGTAGCGCAAGTTTGTATTCGGTCGGAGGCTCCGAGCTTGTATGCACGTTGAAGTGTTTCTTAAATATTCTACTTTTAGGCAACCGGTTGCTGAGGCAATGATCGCTAGGATGTGAGGAGCATGACTATATAGAAATAACATAATTTTTAAAGCTAAAAATTTATTGTTTTTATAGGTTATCTTCTTCTAGTCTTTCTTATTTGCTATGTGCATAGTAACTATGTTAAGTGGCTCTTTGTTTATATTGTTTGATGCAAACATTTGAGTTTAATAAAAAGTGCACTTTTGCTTCGGTCCCCCACCTCCTCCCCCTCCCTCTTTCAAATTTTGACAAACAAAAACTCGATTCCGATTGTTTAGAGGATCGTACGAACCCACCCGAACTCCGTATGATCCTCTTAGACATATACTCACCATATACGTATGCTCATGTGCATGTGGAAGGCGAAAATCAGAAGTTATATAACAACAACAACAAAAATTAAAATATGACATACAAAGACGTAGATCGCGATAATAGGAGGTGGGATCAGCCGATCGGAACGTGGATTATACCCAGTTCGACCGAGTACACATATACAGAGATAGACGTGATCTTGATATAGGTTTCGACCGGTCAAAAAAATAAGACGGTCCATATAGCTTAAGTTTAGAGATGGGGGACCGAAGCACACCTCAAAAAAGTGTCGTTTATCGTTTATCAGACAAAAGTGTTTGAAAAGCCTCGAGGTCCACTAACCGCGTAGACTTTATTCAAATCAAAAGATGCAATGCCGAGCAAAGGAAGCGCCCACCAACAAAACCCAGAGGCAGGCATCCAAAGTACTCAATCGAACTAAAAACACCAACCCGAAAGTACAAGTTGAGTAGTACACATAGTACTAGACATGAGTAGAAGCACGGAAGAGATAACGGTAAGCATGTATCAGTGCCTGCACACAGAGCGTCTGAACTCCTGTCTGTACCGAAGTGCAATTCCACATGAGCAAGTGGTGTCACTCATCATGCTCGCCACTCTTGTTTTCCTCCTCGGAGCATCTCCAACAGCGCGACCCAAACTGTTCGAACTGATCCGTTCGGATCATGCGGAGAAAAGGACAGGCCACACATCCTCTAACGGCACAACCGAAACGACCAACGTGTCCAGCGTGACCCATTCGGCCACTAAATTTGGGCTGCGAATGCATCTGCTCGGATGTGTCGCAGACTAGGAGTGTGTCATCTCGCCTCCGTCCTAGCCTGCACCGGTCCCTCCTAGCAGCGACCGAACGGCCACTGGCCTTCTACCCCTAGCTATCAATGGTCGTAGGTTGACTCTAGCGTGTTGGCCGTGTCGTCCGATGCATGCGCTAGCCGCTGGACTTCAATGCCGTCCTCTTGGACTCCACGCCGACATCTAGTGCCTTGGTTGGTTTGACCTTTTTAAGTAGGCCACCCTGTGGCCATCTCACCCACACCTTCTTCCACACACCACAACATTGGCGGCCATGGCCGGAGGGATAGGAGCCAGTGGAGGGCGACTACGATGGCCCCCGGGCCGGGGGCATCAAGGCCGCGGTCGGCAAGGAGGAGGTAGGGGTCAAGGCAGGCACGGACTCCATGCCGACATCTAGTGCATTGGCTGGTTTGACCTTTTTAAGTAGGCCACCCCGTGGCCGTCTCACCCACACCTTCTTCCACATACCACAACATTGGCGGCCATGGCCGGAGGGATAGGAGCCAGTGGAGGGCGACTACGATGCCCCCCGGACCGGGGGCATCAAGGCCGCGGTCGGCAAGGAGGAGGCAGGGGTCAAGGCAGGCACACATCGTCGTCCCCATCGCCACCCGAGTCACCGCGCACGTCATCATCACCGTCACCGCCGCCCTTCACGTTGGACCATTTTAGACATATTAGTTGTCCAAAATGGGCCTGTGCTGCTACAACCTGTTTTTTTTTTCACATCATATATTGCTTTGCCATGTCTGAGAAGGTGATGAGAAACTCTCGGAGAGATTCTCCTCACGTGAAAGTCTAAGATTGTCACCATTACCAACACCCACTACTCCCCTGCTCTTACTGCTGGAGTAGGAGAGCAAGGTGTTGCTGGATGGTAGTTTACTACTTTATATGGTTAATAAATGTGGACAAGTGCATTGGGTGGTTAGGAGTGACTTCAATCTTATTGTCGACGCGGTCAGACAAGAACAATTTTGTTTTGAAAATGAGTATATATTAATATCATGATGATACTAATTGCACCCAGCCTCTGCAGCAACAACAATGCATTACCTATTAGCATTACAGATGCACACAACAACAAAAAAATAATTACAAAAATGAAAAGTACCGCTACAACGATAAGATCCTTAGTAGTAGCGACACTAACCACACATAAACAACACCAGAAGTCCAATATCTCCAATATTGACGCCTTCAAGAAGGAAACAGAGCACAAACACCGTCGTCGCCCGATCAAAGATCATAGGTTTTCACTCTGAAAAAAATCCTCGCTCACAAAACAATGCCTTCAACAGAGTCAATGCCAGACACAACCAATTAAGGTCAGACCTTGGATTTTCATCCTGTAAGGTAAGATTATGAACTCCTATGCTGCCGTCCCTACTTTCTGATGTCACTGGTACAAGTCACGAATCACCAAGCCAATTCCTTATCGCCACCAGGACTTGACCCACCCTTGTTAGTCCACAAATCTTGGCTTCCATGACATCCGCACACTGACTTCATTGTGAAACTAAAGACATGCTCCACGATAGCAACAGACTGCAGTGCTTCGCTTCGCTCCCTCTGAAACCAAACAGTTAGAAAAATGGTTGCGCACGACCGAATCCCATCCATTCCAGTAATCTCCAGGCATGAATTGCCCATGGGAGTTCGCGTACAGAGCCTTCCGGAACACAACACTACCACTAGCTCAAAGGAAACAAGCTTAAGGCAGATCTTCGTCTTGATGCGAGAAACCCTAGGACTGTGCCCTTGCCAGCAGATGGGAACCGTGCCACCATCCGCCAAGGGAGGACCACCATCAAAGCCCGAGGCCGCCTTCCCGGCTTCCAGACCCCGCCGCCATCATATTGCCGTCGGGGCGACAACCTTCGAGCGTCCAAGGGGCTCCCTGCGGGGGAGAAGCCACCATGTGAGGAAGCAGCCCCACCACCACCGTCGACCGGCCGAGCTTTGCCCGCCGGCGTCCTCCGGTGGCAGTGGGGGAGAATCAGGAGGAGGAGTCGGGGGTGACGTCGGCTTAGGGTTCCGCCCGTGCTGCCCCTCCCGAGACCGACGCGTGCGGTTATGACAGGTAGATGGCTATATCTTTCTAAGAAAACACAATATGTGATTCATTTACATCAATATGGCCGACAAGAACAATGCCAACCTGCATCACATGATGATGGGGCGATAATCAAAACTGATGTGATGGAGGCTTTTTGGTCTAGTGGTTTGGCGATTGTCATGGTTTACATGTAAAAACCAGGCACTTATGGCGCTCCTGCCAAAGCACGCAGACGCGATGGAGGTGAAGGACTTTCACCCCATGAGCTTGATCCATAGTGTGACTAAGCTGTTGGCTGAAGTTTTGTCAGTATTGAAAGAGCATTTGCTATCCCTAGTGATTTTGGTGTTTGATAACAACACACATATCGGACTAATAGTTTGCTAAGTGTATCGCAGGTTCTTTAAAAGGGTTTGCATACTTTCAGAAACTGTCTGCCTGGCGCGGTACCAAAAAGCGGTAGTACCGCTTTTTGCTACCGGACCAGACAGAAGCAAATGACTAACTGTCAAAAAAGTCTCTGCCTGGCCCGGTACTAAAAAGCGGTAGTACCGCATTTTAGTACCTAGCGCGACAGAAGCTTTTTTACAGCTTGTCAAAAGTTTCTGCCTGCTCCGGTACTAAAATGCGGTAGTACCGCATTTTAGTACTGCTCGGGACAGAGGCTTTTTTAACGTTGCAAAAAGCTTCTGTCTACGCCGGTAGCAAAATGCGGTAGTACCGGGTTTTGCTACCGGGCGTGACAGAGAGTTTTTGCTTGTTGCAAAAAGCTTCTGTCTGCGCCGGTAGTAAAATGCGGTAGTACCGGGTTTTGCTACCGGGCGTGACAGAGAGTTTTTGCTCGTTGGAAAAAGCTTCTGTCTACGCCGGTAGCAAAATGCGGTAGTACCGGGTTTTGCTACCGGGCGTGACAGAGAGTTTCTTATGGATCTGTGTTGTTCAAAAAGGTGTTCCGGTACCTATGTCTGGTAGTACCGGGTTTCTCCGGTAGTACCGCTTGTATCGCCGGTACTACCGCTTCAGTAAATGCTGCAACGGTCAGTTTTTGTGGAGGGGTATAAATACCCCTCCACCTACCTTTGGACAAGCTGCTCAGCTCATTAAAGTCTTGTCCACCATTGGAGTCAAGTGGAGCCACTAAATTTCTCAAGATCTCATCATCCAACCACCCAAAGGCCTTGATCTCTGGAGAATCGAAGGAGGAGTCCCCGATCTACTACTTCACCAAAAGAGATCTTCACTTCCCCCTCATTTCATTGAGGGCCCCCTTTGCTCTAGTGTTTTGTTGGAAACCCTAGTTCTCGTTTTTGTTCTTACAAGCTTGTCTTTGATTGCTTTGACAGCTTGCTTGTATTTGGGAGCCTCCGATTAAGTTGTGGATGTGTGCCCCAAACTTGTAACGGTGCCGGCTACCACCTTGAAGGTTGCCGATATAGTGGAAGGTGAATCGATCCCATTGGGGTGAGATTCATCGGAGAACAAGGGAGGCCTCTCGTGGCGTTGGTGGTTTGAAACCACCCCCTCTCCAAACGTAGACGTACTTCCCCTCAAAAGGAAGGAACTACGGGAAACAAATCCTTGTGTCTCCGCCTCCACTTTTCGGTTACCTCTATCCTTTACCGCACCTTACTTTCTTGTTACTACTTTGTGTTGTGGTAGCTCTTGCATTTTGCCATATAGGTAAATTCACCGTAGTTGCATTATCTAGAGAATTTACCTTATTGTCAAACCTTAATTTGAAAAAGAAGAAAATTTGAAGTAGCACCTATTCCCCCCCCCCTCTAGGTGCCCATACGATCCTTTCAATTGGTATCAGAGCCTCGGCTCTTTATTCGGGCTTTACCGCCTAAGAGAATATGGGTAGCCAAGAAGGGGAAGGTGGTAGTGAGTCAACTCCGGTGACCATGGAAGATCTCAGAAACTTGGAAACAAGATTGAGCTCTTCCTTGGTCAACGAAGTCAAGAAGATGCTTGAGCAACTTCTTAAAGACAAAGATGGCTCATCACCCCCATCCCCTCAAGAGGAACTACCATCCGCACCTATAGGGAATACTCCGGTATCCCCCGAAGGTATGGTGGTAGGGGATAAACTAGACGCTATTAATTCCTCCACACGACTTGATGGGGGGAAGGGCGAGCACCGTGATTCTTGGTACTCTCCCGATCCTCCCATCCCTCACCCTCATGTGTACAATAGAGGTGACCCACCTAAGCTAGAAGAGTCTGCTACTTTTGCTCAATGGCAATCACTAATGAGAACTCATATGCGCAGCTCTTGCATTGAACTGTGGAACATCATCGAGCATGGACTCTTTATTGGGGATCCAAACAACTTGACAAGAAGAGAGGTTGTCAATAGTCAACTCAATGCCACTGCTTTGCATATGATTCAACAAGGATTAGGAACAAAAGATTATCCACACATTGAGCACTTTAGCATTGCCAAGGAAGCTTGGGATGCTCTCACTGTGTTGTTTGTTGGAAATGAGAGTATGAGGAGAAACAGATATGATGCTCTAAGCAATGAAGCCGAAGGTTTCTACATGAAAGAAGGTGAAAATCACGAAGACATGTATCGAAGGCTCAAGACCACTGCCACCGCCTTTAGAAATGTGGGTGCTTCACATGTGGATGATGCATGGATAAAAAGGAAATATGTGAGTGCACTCATGCCTTTTGAGCCCACCGACTTGAAGAGCTTACAAGGAAGACACAACTACCATCTCATGACCTCAAACGAAGTTATGCAAGAGATGGCCGCTTTCAAGGTCGCAGCAAAGAACGCCAAAGATGCCCGTGCTCGTGCCCTCGGTATGAGCAATGTGGTCAATGTTGCTTTAAAGGCCAAAGCTGTGGACCTTGATGATGAAGGTGATAGTGATGAAAGCCTCTCCTTGGACCATCCCGATGATGTCAAGATGGCTCATAGTCAATATATGGCTTTCTATGCAAAGAACTTTTGGAAGAATCCTTCCAAGGCCAAGATGGAAATGCAACGAAGAAGCAATCCAAAAGGGAAAAGAGAGAATACCACTAGGTTGAGAACTTGCTTCAACTGTGGTGACCGCTACCACTTTGTGGCAAGTTGCCCCTATGAGAAGAGAGAAGATAATGGTGGGAAGCTTGTGTTGAAGAAGACTCTTAAGGCACCCTACAAGAAACCTTTCATCAAAAGGAACCCCATCAACAAGAAACCGGGAGAAATTGTCTTGATCACTCATGAAGAATACTCTTCCGATAATGAAGATGATGAAGAGGAGGAAGAAGAAGAAACCTCACATGGTATGGCGGCTCTAGCCACCACCTCTACTCCGACACTCTCACTCTTCGACTCTCCAAATGAGAACTCTTCCTCCAAGGACGTCACTTGCCTTATGGCAAGAGGAACGGAGGTATCCTCATCATCCCACTCTACTCAATTAGATAATGATGACATTGATGATGAAATGTCTCTTGATGTTAAAAAGGAACTAATTGCTTTTGATGAGTTTATGACTAACCTAGAAGGTAATGCTAAACTACACTTTGGGAACATCTTAGATCAACTCTCCCACACTCAAGAACTTCTAGATGTTAGATGTAAACTTGGGCATGAACATATGAGTGAACTAGAGGCTTTAAGCAATGCTTTAGAAGAAGAACAAGAGACTAGATTGTCCCTTGAGTCGAAACTTCAAGGGCTTGATGTGTCCAATGACATCATTGTTAACAAACTCATTAAAGAGCGTGATCATGCTATTGCTAAATACAAAAGAGATAAAAAGGACAAGATTGAGTTTGGTGTGGTTCATGAAAAACTTGCCGAGGACTTTAGCTTGCTTAACAAGGCCTACAAAGCCTTGGAAAGTGAACTCTTGTCTCTCACAAAGTCCCATGAAACGCTTCAAACTCAATTGGTCAATATTCCTTCACCCAGTAACTTCATTCCATCAAGTAGCACGACTATCCTTGAAGAGAATGCTAGGTTGAAGGGGGTGCTTGCAAAGACTAAATTTCCACAAGGTAACAAGTCTATTGATGATCTTTTGAGCAAGCAAAGGCATAGTGGTGATAAAGGGGGCATTGGTTTTGTCTCCAAAGCAAAGAAGAAGAACAACAAGAAGAAGAAGGACAAGCCGGCACAAAAGACCAACAAGACCATTGTGGGAAGTAAGACCACAATTGGCAAAACTATGTCTCATGACGATTTCGCGGGAAGTGCTAACCCTCACTATGTTTTAATGCGTGACTACTATGGTGATGTGTATGCGCAATATGTTGGTCCTTATGATGGTTATATTGCTTGGTCTATTTGGGTTCCCAAGACCCTTGTTGCTAACAAAAGAGGACCCATTGAAAAATGGGTACCTAAAAACTAGCTTGATCTTTTGTAGACCTATGCTTCCGGAGGTTCAAAATGGGTACTTGATAGTGGTTGCACTTGTCATATGACCGGAAGCTCGTCTATTGTCAAGGACTTGGTGTCAAATGAGGATCAAATCACCGTCACATATGCCGACAAGTCAAAATCTACGGTAATGGGTTTCGGCAAGGTTGTGGTGGCTCACGACATTACACTCGTAAACGTCATGCTTGTTGAAACCCTTGGATACAATTTACTTTCTGTCCGTGCTCTTGGAAAGATGGGCTTTGCCGTCTTTATTGATAATGATATTGTGGTCCTCATGTGGAGCAAGTCTCTCAAGGTCGCTTTCGTTGGGTACGTCGAAAATGACTTGTATGTGGTGGACTTTTCGGGGCAAGCCACTGCAGGTCCGATGTGCTTATACGGAAAGGCTGATGTGGGTTGGTTATGGCACCGCCGACTAGCCCATGTCAATATGAGAACTTTGCAAAGTCTCCATAAAGAGGGCCATATTGTTGGACTAAAAGAAAATGTTTCCTTTGCCAAAGATCGTGTTTGCAGGGCATGTGTTCTAGGGAAGATGCATGACGCTCCTCATAAGCCCACGAACCAAATCAAGTCTAACAAGATCTTGGAACTCCTACATGTGGACCTATTTGGTCCTCCATCTCATGCAAGTCTTGGTGGGAAGAAATATTGTTTGGTGATTGTTGACGACTTTTCAAGATACTCTTGGGTTTATTTCTTTAAGTTGAAGAGTGAAACTCAGAGGACCTTTATCGACTTCATCAACTTGGTTCAACGACAACACAATGTTCCCGTGTTGATTATAAGAAGTGACAACGGCACCGAGTTCAAGAACTACACCTTGAATGACTTTCTTAGTGATGAGGGGATTAAGCATCAATATTCCGCCGCATACACCCCTCAACAAAATGGTGTGGCCGAAAGGAAGAACCGGACTCTCATTGAAATGGCAAGGACCATGTTGGCGGAGTTTAAATCTCCATACAACTTCTGGGCCGAAGCCGTCTCCACCGCTTGCCATGCTTCAAACCGGCTCTACCTCCGCAAGAAAATCAACAAGACTCCATATGAGATACTTACCGGTAACAAGCCCAACATATCTTATTTCCGGGTGTTCGGGTGTAAGTGTTTCTATCTCATTAAAGGTGTTCGTTTGTCTAAATTCGAATCTAAAGCTTTAGAGGGTATTTTTGTTGGCTATGGTCTCGAATCTCACACTTATAGAATCTATGACAAGCTCTCCGGAGCCGTCATAGAATCTTGTAGTGTGACCTTTGAAGAATATGATGGTCCCCAAGGGGGGCGTGTTGATGCTTGTGATGCAGATGTTGAAATACCTCAGGATGCCATAGGAAGAATGGGTGTGGGTTATATCCGCCCCATTGAGGAACCCCTTATGGCGGATCGAGAAGAACTATGCTCCACTCGAGTGGAGCCCTCATCTTCACATCCTCAACATGCTCCATCTACCGAGGAGGAATTTGACTCAAGCCAAAGACAAGATGTGGACCCTCAACATAGTGATCAATGTGTGAACTCTAGTCAAAGGGAACTTGGTCCATTTGATGGGGTGTCAAGTGGAGTCAAGTCATTTTGCCAAGGAAGATCCATCCAAGCTGTTTTGAGGGGTGCTCAAGTTGAGGCTAGAAGATCACTTGATCAAGACCAAGGCCAATCCGTGCCTCCCAATATAGAGAATGAATCCAATAATGATCAAGGTCAATTTGATGGTCAAGACGAGGATCAAAATGATGAAGAGGGTCCTCCAAGAAACAATGAGGAGATCCACGCTCGTCGCGAAGCTAGAAAGGAAAGAATGTTGGAAATAAGAGACCACTCCCTCCAAAATGTTGTTGGAGATTTAAGGAAAGGTATTTCCACGCGAGCACAATTGAAGAGGTTCAGTGAACATCAAGCTCACATTTCCATGATTGAACCAAAGAAAGTGTGGGAAGCTCTTGAAGATTCGGATTGGTTAGAAGCTATGCACAAAGAGCTCAACAATTTTGAGAGAAACAAAGTATGGAAGTTAGTTGAGAAGCCAAAGGATTGCCGCAATGTTATTGGAACAAAGTGGATATTCAAGAACAAGCAAGATGAGCATGGGATTATTGTAAGGAACAAGGCTAGATTGGTAGCACAAGGTTATTCCCAAATTGAAGGCATTGATTATGGAGAGACTTATGCACCCGTGGCTCGCCTTGAGTCCATCCGTATCCTTCTTGCTTTTGCGGCACATCATAACTTTAAGTTGCAACAAATGGATGTAGAAAGTGCTTTCCTTTATGGTCCTTTGAATGAATTGGCATATGTTAAGCAACCCCCGGGATTTGAGGACCCCAACCTTCCAAACCATGTCTACAAACTTTATAA
This sequence comes from Avena sativa, assembly GCA_916181665.1. Lineage (NCBI taxonomy): Eukaryota > Viridiplantae > Streptophyta > Magnoliopsida > Poales > Poaceae > Avena > Avena sativa. The sequence continues at coordinate 399,666,581 of OV702279.1, read as the reverse complement.
GGCGCTCTATGGGCTCAAGCAAGCCCCACGCACGTGGTATGAGCACCTTAGAGAGTTATTGTTTGACCGTGGCTTTGAGGTTGGGAAAATCGATCCCACTCTTTTTACTAAGAGGGTTAATGGGGAGCTTTTTGTATGCCAAATCTATGTTGATGATATTATCTTTGGCTCATCTAACAAAGCTTTTAATGATGAATTCTCAAAGCTTATGACTAGTAGGTTCCGGATGTCCTTGATGGGGGAGTTGAAAGTATTCCTTGGCTTTGAGATCAAGCAAGTTAGAGGAGGAACATTCTTCAATCAAGCCAAGTATACTCAAGATATGCTCAAGAGATTCAAAATGCAAGATTTGAATGGAGCTCCTACCCCCATGGCAACAAAGACTCATCTAGAACAAAATCCAAATGGTAAAGATGTGGATCAAAAGGTATACCGGTCTATGATTGGTTCGTTGCTTTACCTTTGTGCATCTAGACCCGATATTGTGTTGAGTGTAGGTGTGTGTGCAAGATATCAAGCGGCTCCTAAGGAAAGCCATTTAATGGCAGTCAAGAGAATCTTTCGATATTTAGTGCATACCCCATTTTATGGTCTTTGGTACCCTCGAGGCTCAACATTCGCTCTTTGTGGATACACGGACTCAGATTGGGCGGGAGACAAGGATGATAGGAAATCAACATCCGGGGCTTGCCAATTCCTTGGTAGGTCCTTGGTATGTTGGTCTTCTAAGAAGCAAAATTGTATATCACTCTCCACCGCCGAAGCCGAGTATGTCGCTGCTGCTAGTGCTTGCACCCAATTACTATGGATGAGGCAAACTTTAAAGGAATACGGTGTCCAATGTGACAAAGTGCCTCTTTTATGTGACAATGAAAGTGCCATCAAGATTGCATACAACCCCGTGGATCACACAAGGACAAAGCATATTGAGATTCGACATCACTTTATTAGAGATCATGTTGCTAGAGGTGATATTGATCTATCCTATGTATCAACCAAAGATCAACTTGCCGATATCTTCACGAAGCCACTTGATGAAGCAAGGTTTTGCTACTTGAGAAATGAACTAAATATCGTAGATTCAAGGAGCTTGACTTGATTATCTTGCATTCTCACCTAAATACTCGACCCATGTCTGGTTTAGATGTAGGCATGGACATAGGGGGAGTGCGTTCCTAATTGATTGGACTATCCCTCCCCCCATTATGCGCAAATTAAAACAAATATCATTCCTCTTAATATCATTTTGTGATATGTGAGCTCAATGATGAGTTTCGGTAATGGGCCCAAGATACATCTTCGTGGTGCCAAGCTGAGTATACTCAAACATGGTGGTCTAGGCCACCGCCCCCTCTCAATCGAGGGGATGATGTGCTTACTCGTGGTTGTTGGTTCTTACTCATGTTTGTCATCCACTAGTTTTGTTGTTTCTTTTGGTCATGCACTCAAGTTTGGTTCTTCATTTGTTTTTTGTTTTCTTCCTTGAGTGCATTGTCCCGTTTCCGCGTGTCTCTCTAAACCCAGGCCCCTCCTCACCAACAAAACCCATCTACTCTGCACAAGAACCTTCCTGTTTCTGTTTTCCTGACCTCTGTCCTGATGGTAACGGTACTACCGTTTGAAAAAATACGGTACTACCGCTCGCGCGTGTCGGTTAAGACTGGAGACGAGGGAGCGGCACCCCTCAGTGCCTCATTCTTTCCTCGTCTCCACTCCTCACCAGCGCCACCACCAGAGCACGACGTCGCCGGAGGAAGCCTTTCCGCCCCTTCCTCTCCCGGATTCCCCCCGGATTCGGTCTCCCCGCGGGCTCCTCCCTCTTCCCCACCATCATGGACACCGGTACCACCGCTCTCCTCATCTTCCTTCTTGTTTTCTCCATTGAATCTAGGTTCCTTCGATTCGTGGTTAAAACTTGCATCCTTGAGGTTGTATCGTGTGCTTTTTACCCGATCTATCCCTTGGCCCGATGGGAATCGTGTTTTGACAACTAATTTGTTGCCCATACTCGGATCTTAGTCCAGATCTGCACTGTAGTCGCGGGCCGGTAGTACCGGGAATATTTTTCCGGTACTACCGCTTGGCGGTACTACCGCTTGTGCAGGTCCGGTACTACCGCCCCTGTACTGGCAGTAAATTTTTTTTAAACACTCATTTCCATCATCTGTTTGCCCCAGGTTCTTGTGCCCTTACCCCTATGCTTTCTCCCTCGTTCTTTCACAGGTGCAGGGGGTTCCCAGGGATCGCGCAAGCGCTCCAAAGCTCACTGTGAGATCGAGGACTATGAGTCTGAATCTGAGACTGAGTCTGAAGAGGAGGTCATGCCCCAACCTAGTGCCCGTCTGAAACTGCCAACAACTCGTGGTCGTGGGGGAAAGGGGGTCAAGCAAAGTGCTGGTCGTGGTAAAGCTCCTCCACCTCCTCCTCCCTCTGGTCCTCGCAAGAGTCAAAGTTCCGGGCCATCAGGGCCCAGGCTGTTGTGTGATATCTCTGAGTCTGAATTTCATGCTCTGCGAGTGGTCAGTCCGTATGGGGCGGCCCGCTCCTATGCTCGCCAGAACAGCCTCTTCTACACGGAATTCCAGGAGCGGGTGTTCCATGAGATTCTCATGAAGGATGACAAAATCGTGATTCCTCAAAAATGGATCGAGATGAATCATTTGAGGAAGAATCTGAACTACTTTGGTGAGGCTCTTGACATGTGTACCAACTTTGGCTTGCTTCCTATTATGGAGTTCAAATGCAACTATGATCCTATGCTCATTGCTCAGTTCTATGCAATCGTTCACTTTGCCAAGAATGATGCTAGGACTCTCACTTGGATGACCGAGGGTGTTGTTAAGGAAGCATCATTGGCTGAGTTTGCGGCCATCCTCGGGTACGAAGACCGTGGCAAGGATGTTCCCGTTGGGTTTCGGTGCCATGCAAATGACAACCCCATGAAGAAAGATAGGCTTGCCCCACTGTACATCCGGGGGCGCGGCATCCCTGGTAAGATCAAAGGGCTCCTTCCTACTTATGACATCATGCTCCGCATCTATCGCGAGACTGTCGCCCCTCGTGCAGGGAATGTTGATGAGATTCATGCCTATATGGTGGACATTATGATGGCCACCTATTACCATCGTGACTCTGGCCTCCCTATGGATGTGATAGATGTTATCTGGAATGAGATGGTCTGCGCCACTTTTCAGCGGAGGGTGCCTCCTTTTGCTCCATACATCATGGCTCTCATCCTTAGCAAGTGCCCCAAAATTGCCCGTGACTTGCCTCAGCTTCGGCTTGCCACTCACCGTCACAAGAACCTGCTGATCAAGACCCATCCCAAACCCCGCAATGCAGATGACCAGATTGTTGATGAGGATGGGAACCCAGTTGAGGACTCAGGTGATGCTGCTGATGCACCAGCTTTTGTGGTCTCTCGTCGCCAGCCAGCACAGCCATCTTGGGCTAAGAGGTTTGAGGCCAAACTAAAGAAGATTTTCTGCCTCCAAGTGGACAATCAGAAACGCCTGTACGAGGCTCATGTCTATGCCAAGAAGGCATGTGCTCGTCAGAAGGAAATGATGGAGGCTCATAGGCTCATGTCTATGCCAAAAAGTCTCTGCCTGGCCCGGTACTAAAAAGCGGTAGTACCGCATTTTAGTACCTAGCGCGACAGAAGCTTTTTTACAGCTTGTCAAAAGTTTCTGCCTGCTCCGGTACTAAAATGCGGTAGTACCGCATTTTAGTACTGCTCGGGACAGAGGCTTTTTTAACGTTGCAAAAAGCTTCTGTCTACGCCGGTAGCAAAATGCGGTAGTACCGGGTTTTGCTACCGGGCGTGACAGAGAGTTTTTGCTTGTTGCAAAAAGCTTCTGTCTGCGCCGGTAGTAAAATGCGGTAGTACCGGGTTTTGCTACCGGGCGTGACAGAGAGTTTTTGCTCGTTGGAAAAAGCTTCTGTCTACGCCGGTAGCAAAATGCGGTAGTACCGGGTTTTGCTACCGGGCGTGACAGAGAGTTTCTTATGGATCTGTGTTGTTCAAAAAGGTGTTCCGGTACCTATGTCCGGTAGTACCGGGTTTCTCCGGTAGTACCGCTTGTATCGCCGGTACTACCGCTTCAGTAAATGCTGCAACGGTCAGTTTTTGTGGAGGGGTATAAATACCCCTCCACCTACCTTTGGACAAGCTGCTCAGCTCATTAAAGTCTTGTCCACCATTGGAGTCAAGTGGAGCCACTAAATTTCTCAAGATCTCATCATCCAACCACCCAAAGGCCTTGATCTCTGGAGAATCGAAGGAGGAGTCCCCGATCTACTACTTCACCAAAAGAGATCTTCACTTCCCCCTCATTTCATTGAGGGCCCCCTTTGCTCTAGTGTTTTGTTGGAAACCCTAGTTCTCGTTTTTGTTCTTACAAGCTTGTCTTTGATTGCTTTGACAGCTTGCTTGTATTTGGGAGCCTCCGATTAAGTTGTGGATGTGTGCCCCAAACTTGTAACGGTGCCGGCTACCACCTTGAAGGTTGCCGATATAGTGGAAGGTGAATCGATCCCATTGGGGTGAGATTCATCGGAGAACAAGGGAGGCCTCTCGTGGCGTTGGTGGTTTGAAACCACCCCCTCTCCAAACGTAGACGTACTTCCCCTCAAAAGGAAGGAACTACGGGAAACAAATCCTTGTGTCTCCGCCTCCACTTTTCGGTTACCTCTATCCTTTACCGCACCTTACTTTCTTGTTACTACTTTGTGTTGTGGTAGCTCTTGCATTTTGCCATATAGGTAAATTCACCGTAGTTGCATTATCTAGAGAATTTACCTTATTGTCAAACCTTAATTTGAAAAAGAAGAAAATTTGAAGTAGCACCTATTCCCCCCCCCCCTCTAGGTGCCCATACGATCCTTTCAAGTATGTCTAGCTCCGCGCATGATAGAGATTGCGGGGCATCAGCAGAGTGCCTTCATACGTGTCGTGGCTGCTACTTGCACAATAATTTCCAAGTCATCCAAAGCACAACGAGGAAGCTTATTTTTCCTGCTATCGGCATAGTTGCCATTATGTTCAAGCTAGACATCACTAAAGCCTTCGAAGCTGTGGATTGGGCCTTCCCGATCCAAGTGTTCTCCAACCTTGGCTTCGGGAGGAGGTGTCTCTCTATGAAACGTGGCCTTCTTGGCACGATGTCGACATGTGTGGTGATTAACGGTGTTGCCGTCAACCTCGTCTACAAGAGGCATGTGGCTTCGACAAGGGGATCCTCTCTCCTCCCTCTTATATTCCACACGGTCATGGATGTGCTCCACCTCATGATCGAGCAAGAAGTTGCGGATGGGCTATTCACTATCCTTGCCCCGCGTGGTCTTCGTCACTACACATCCATGTATACTGATGACGTAGTCACTTTTCTTCGCTATAAACTGTTGGCCATGCACGCGACAATCATAGAGGACTTTGGAGAGGCTTCTGGGCTGCGCACCAACCATGCCAGTGCTCCTTGCACCCTATTCGATGCACACCAGATCAGATCAAGCTGGTGCGCAGGGTCCTGGGTTGCATCATTGTTCCCCTCCTTGTAAGTACATTGGCCTGCCTTTGAGCCTTGGCAGACCAACAACATCTCAGTTCCAACCTCTTGTGGATAGCGCAACAAACGTTCTTCAGTTGTGGTGTGCCAAGATGATGAACCGTGGTGGAAAATCGAACCTCGTCCGAACTACTCTCTCTGCCATCACGCTACATGGCATGATGTCTTTAAACATCCCACCAAAGACCTTGGAGGCTCTGCTCAAGATTTTTAGGGGCTTTATGTGGAAAGGACGTTGGGACGTCAAGGGAGACCACTACCTCGTTTCTTGGGATAAGGCGGCCTCCCCCAATATCTATGGAAGCCAGGGCATACCAAACCTCTGCCATATGAACATTGCCTTCAGATGCCACCGGGCGTGGTTATAGCGAGTTGAAACCACCAAACCGTGGGCTGAGTTTAACCTCCAAATCATCTGTTGGATCGATTAGTCTTTGATGAGGCCACATGCTTCACCATCGGCAATGGGGAGCATGTGAAGTTTTGGAGAGACTGTTGGCTGAACGACAGTCAGGTGGTTGACATTGCCCCTAGGCTCATGGCCAAGGTGACGTCTCGGCGAGCAAACTTTAGGTCATTTAAGGAAAGTCTCTCAGAGGCGTGGCTTCAGGATTGTGGCCTGGATCTAGGTCTCGAGGCTTTGGTTGAGCTCTTTCTTCTCTAGCACATGCCTACGACCGTTGAGCTAACACCATAAAGGGAAGACACACTAGTGTGGTGGTAGACTAGAGATGGGGTTTGCTCGGCTAAGTCCGCTTACAACGCCTACTTTGTGGGCACTACTTTTGGCCAAGTATCATATCATATTTGGAGATCTTGTTCTCCATATAGCTATGCATTCTTGGCCTAGTTTGTGTCAAAGAACAGATGGTGGATGACTCATAGGTACGCATGGCACCCACCGGGTTTAGGGCTGGGATTGCCTCATACCTGCACCCGACCCTCCTCCCCACCCTCGCGACCCAACCCTATACCCGCCAGCAGGTCCAGAACTCAACCAGATCCATGACCCGTTGGGTTTGCGGGACCCGACATGTAATCGACAGATGCACAGACGACGGTAGGATCTGGAGCATAGTGTCTCCTCTCCAGGAAGAGGCATCGGTGAGGGATCATACGAGCTGCCCTCGCTGAGCCCAAGCATCCCAGCCTCCATGAAGAATGTGCTACGGCGGGCCGCACACGGCGGCATAGGGATTGGGCGGCGTTGGCGGTGCAGGGAGGTGCCGCGATGGTGCAGGGAGATATAGTAGTGGAGGCATTTGTTGGAGATATGCCCTAGAGGCAATAATAAATGTAGTTATTATTATATCTTTGTGTTTATGATAAATGTTTACATTCATGCTATAATAGTATTAACAAGGAAACATTGATACTTGTGTGATTTGTAAACTTAATTTGAAGTCCCTAGTAAAGCCTCTATATAATACTAGCTTGTTGGTTAATAGATGATTGTGGTTTCCCTATCATGAACATTGAGATGTTATTAAACAACAAGATCATATCGTTAGGAGAATGATATGGTGGACATACTCCTATAGATAAGCGTAGCATAAAGATCAAGTCATTTTAATAGTTCAATTGCTATATGCTTTCTGATACATAGTAATCTAATTCCTTCGACCATGAGATCATGCATATCACCTTTACCGGATGGATGCTTTGATGACATCAAACACCACACCGTAACTGGGTGGCTATAAAGGTGGCATTGAGTGTTCGGAAGTATTGGTTGAAACACATGGATCAAGAGTGGGATTTGTCCATCCATATGACGGATAGATATACTCTGGGCCCTCTCGGTGAAATGTCATCCAATTAGCTTGCAAGCATGTGACTGGATCACAAGGTATCACATATCACGGGAACGAGAAAAGAGTACTTATCGGTAACGAGGTTGAACTAGGTATGCAGAGATACCGACGATCATAACCTCGGATAAGTAAACTATCGTGAGACAAAGGGAAATTGATATCGTATGTAAGTGGTTCATTCGATCGCAAAGTAATCGTAGAAATATGTGGGAGCCATATGAATTTCCAGATTCCTCTATTGGTTATTGTTCGGAGAAGTGTCTCGATCATGTCCGCATAATTCACGAACCGTAGGGAGACACACTTAAGGATTCGACGTTGTTTGAGTAGTTATGGAATGATGAGAAAGAGACCGAATGTTGTTCGGAGTCTCGAATGGGATTCGGGATATCAAGAGGAGATCCGGAATGGTCCGAAGAATAAGATTCATATAAGGAAAGTCCCGTTTCGGAGTTGGAGAATGGTTCCGGTGTTTTCATCGGGAATGTTCTAGAAGGTTCCGGAATGTCCGGCACTCCGGGGGGGGGGGGGGGGGAAGGGTACATGAATGTGTCATTACAAGTTGGAATGATTACATCATGTACTAAGTGTCATCGCTGTCCAAAATAAAGGGTTTATTCAAATCCTAGTTTGAAAAGTCAAACGGCTAGTTTGAAAAGTCAAACGGCAGTTTTTGGAAAGAGGAGGAGAGGTGGAAACCGAGTTGGGGAGGAGTTCCCTCCTCCAACCGGCGGCCCACCTCCAAGCCGAGTTGGGGAGGGACTCCCCTCCCCTTGGCCGCACCTCCCACCTATAAAGGGAGGGGCAGGGCTGCCCCTCCAAGCACACAAGTTCCCTGCCCCAAACCCTAGCTTGGCGCCACCACCTCCTGCAGCTGCCGCCGCCTCCTAGGGTTGCCCTAGCCGCCGACTTGGGCTGCCTCAAGCCCTAGCCGCCGGCTCTAGCACCTCCTCCTTGGTGTGTCTAAACCCTAGATCGCCGATGAGCTCTCTCATAATCCACCATACTCGCTCCGGCTTAAGGCGAAGCCCTGCGAGATCTTCCCTCTACTTCCGGTACCACGCCGTTGTGCTGCCGGAATCACGAGGAGAGTATTACAACCTCCGCTGCCTGCTGGAACAAGGGAGAGGAAGGTCTTCGTCGAGTACCGAACGTGTGACCGACTTCGGGAGCTGCCGGAACGCAGCGCCGGAAGGATCGTCTACGCGATCTTGAGATCGGGAAGAGTACGACTACATCACCCACAAGAATCCGCTCTCGTTAAACACTTTGGAATCTTCGAGGGTGAGTTATTCTATTGACTCGTTGCTACAATCTAGTAGATAGATCTTGGCTTGTTTGTTTGTATGTGGTAGAAATTTTTTGTTTTCCATGCTACGAAACCCTACAGTGGTATCAGAGCCGTGTCTATATGTAGATCTGTTGCACGAGTAGAACACAATGGTCATTGTGGGCGTTGATGTTTTTATTGTCGATTGCTTCTTGTGTACTTTGCATCTTGCGGTATGTTGGGATGAAGCGGCCCGGGCTAACCTTACATGACATCGTTCATGAGACTTGCTCCACGCTTGACATGCAACTTGTATTGCATAAGTGGCTTTGCGGGTGCCTGTTTCTCCTAGCATAGTTAAGATCCAATTTACAACGGGTGATCAACAATACTAGTATCAATGTTGTGGTTCTTGTTCGTAAGTTAGAACGACACTTATTGAAAGCCCCAAACCACGTAAAATATGCAAAGAAAGTAGAGGCGTCTAACTTTGTTTTGCAGGGGTGTGCTGTGATGTGATATGGCCATGATTGTGATTATATTTGATGTATGCAATGTTCCTTATTGTAAGTTGGCAACCGGCAGGAGCCATATGGTTGTCTTTAATTTATGTTAAGACCCGCGTGTCTATTCAAAGTAGTTGTAATAGTTGAAGCCGGTGGACGACAACCATGAAGAAGCGTCATTGACCTTGATGCTATGCCGGTGATGATGGAGATCATGTTCGTGCTAGAAGATGGAGATCGGAAGCACAAAGAAGAAAGGCCATATCATATCACATATTATGAATTGCATGTGATGTTAATCCTTTATGCATCTTGTATGGCTTAGTAGACGACTGTAGCATTATAAGATGATCCCTCATGCACATGAATTTCAAGTCATAAAGTGTTCACCCTTAGTTAGCACCGTTGCTAAAGCTTGTTGTTTCGAAGCACCACGTGATGATCGGGTATGTTAGATTCCGCAAGTGTATACAACGTGAGCAAGCCAGATTTGCTCATGCGGAAACTAAGGTTTGATCTTGACGAGCCTAGCATGTACAAACATGGTCTCGGAACACGGATCACCGAAAGGTAAAGCATGAATCATATAGTAGATATGATGAACATGTCGATTGTTCGCCATTGAAACTATATCAACTCTCGTGATGATCGGTGTTGATGTGGTGGATTTGGTTCGTGTGATCACTAAAACAATGTGAGGAATATTGTTTTGAGTGGGAGTTCACCTAGATTAATTTTATTATTAATTTGAACTCAATTTGTCATAAACTTAGTCTAAACTATTGCAAATATGTTGTAGATCAATGGCAGCCCCTACCATCAATTTTAATGCGTTCCTAGAGAAAGAAAAGTTGAAAAACAATGGAAGCAACTTCGCGGATTGGTTCCGCAATTTGAGGATTGTCCTCACAGCTGGTAATTTGACCTATGTGCTGGATGCACCGCTGGGTGACCCACCTGCAGCTGATGCTACCGATGAAGTAAAGAATGTTTACCTCGCTCGGAAGAATCAGTACTCCATAGTTCAGTGTGCTATCTTGTATGGTTTAGAATCGGAGCTTCAGAAAAGGTTTGAGAATTCAGACCCATATGATATTGTCGAGGATCTCAAATTGATCTTTGAGACTCATGCGGCAATTGAAAGCTATGAGGCTTCTGAAAAGTTCTTTAACTACAAGATGGAAGAGGGCAGCTCCGTCAGTGAGCATGTGCTTAAGATGTCTGGGCACGCAAACAAACTTCAAAGCTTGGGTATAGTGATTCCTAATGCTTTGGGGATTTACCGTGTCCTCCAATCACTACCACCAAGTTACAAGAACTTTGTGATGAACTACAACATGCAGAACATGAACAAGCAGTTGCCAGAACTGTTTGCCATGTTGAAGTCTGCAGAAGTGGAGATCAAGAAAGAGCACCAAGTGTTGTTGGTCAATAAGACCACCAAATTCAAGAAAGGCAAGTCTAAGCAGAAGGGACACTTCAAGAAGGGTGGTAAGAAAGTTACCGCGCCGACGAAGAAGACCAAGGCTGGACCTAAGCCTGATACTGAGTGCTTTTACTGCAAGGGAGAAGGTCACTGGAAGCGGAATTGCCCAAAGTACTTGGCGGATTTGAAGAACGGCAACATCAAGAAGAAAGGTATATCTGATATACATGTTATTGATGTGTATCTCACTAGTACTCGTAGTAGTGCCTGGGTATTTGATACTGGTCCGGTTGCTCATATTTGTAACTCGAAACAGGCGCTGCAGAATAAGTGGAAGCTAGCGAAGAACGAGGTGACGATGCGCGTGGGAAACGGATCAAAGGTTGATGTGATCGCGGTCGGCACGCTACCCCTTCATCTACCATCGGGATTAGTTTTATACTTAAATAATTGTTATTTGGTGCCTGCGTTGAGCATGAACATTATATCGGGATCTTGTTTATTGCGAGACGGTTACTTGTTTAAATCCGAGAATAATGGTTGTTTGATTTATATGAGTAATATGTTTTATGCACATGCACCTTTGATAGATGGTCTATTCTTGTTGAATCTCGATAGTGGAAATACACATATTAATAACATTGAGGCTAAACGTTTGAAATCGAGCGATAACTCGACCTATATGTGGCACTGTCGTCTTGGTCACATTGGAATGAAGCGTATGAAGAAACTCCATTCCGATGGACTTCTTGAATCACTTGATTTCGAATCACTTGAAAGATGCGAAGCATGTCTGATGGGTAAAATGACTAAGACTCCATTTTCTGGTATGATGGAGCTAGCTACGGACTTATTGGAAATCATACATACTGATGTGTGTGGTCCAATGAGTGTAGCATCGCGCGGTGGTTATCGTTATGTTCTTACCTTCACGGATGACTTGAGTAGATATGGGTATATCTATTTTATGAAACATAAGTCCGAAACTTTCGAGAAGTTTAAGGAATTTCAAAGTGAGGTAGAGAATCACGTAACAAGAAGATTAAATTTCTACGTTCTGATCGTGGAGGTGAATATGTAAGTTACGAGTTTGGCGAGCATTTGAAGAAATGCGGAATACTTTCGCAGTTGACACCGCCGGGAACACCACAGCGTAATGGTGTGTCCGAACGTCGTAATCGAACTCTCTTAGATATGGTTCGTTCTATGATATCACTTACAGATTTACCGCTATCATTTTGGGGTTATGCATTAGAAATAGCCGCATTCACTTTAAATAGGGCACCGTCTAAATCCGTTGAAACGACACCGTATGAATTATGGTTTGGGAAGAAACCTAGATTGTCGTTCCTTAAAGTTTGGGGTTGCGAAGCCTATGTAAAGAAGTTACAGCCGGACAAGCTTGAACCCAAAGCGGAAAAATGCGTCTTCATAGGATACCCGAAGGAAACTATTGGGTATACCTTCTATCATAGATCCGAAGGCAAAATCTTCGTTGCCAAGAATGGATCCTTTCTAGAGAAGGAATTTCTCTCGAAAGAAGTGACTGGAAGGAAAGTAGAACTTGACGAGGTTGTCGAACCTTCTCTCGAGATTGCGAGTAGCGCAGCACCGGAAGAAGTTCCTGTGGTGCCTGCACCAATAAGAGAGGAAGCTAATGATGATGATCATGAAACTTCGGTTGAAGTTGCTACAGAGCCTCGCAGGTCAACGAGAACTCGTACCACTCCAGATTGGTATGATCCCGTTATGAGTGTCATGTTGGTGGACAACACCGATGACCCTGAGACATATGAGGAAGCGATGATGAGCCCAGATTCCAATAAATGGCAAGAAGCCATGAAATCCGAGATTGGATCCATGTACGGAAACCAAGTATGGACTTTGGTGGACTTACCGGATGGCCGGAAGGCTATCGAGAACAAATGGATTTTCAAGAAGAAAACAGATGCTGATGGTAATGTTACTGTCTATAAAGTTCGACTTGTCGCAAAAGGGTTTCGACAAATTCAGGGAGTTGACTACGATGAGACTTTCTCACCAGTAGCGAAGCTAAAGTCTGTGAGGATTATGTTAGCAATCGCTGCATATTATGATTATGAGATATGGCAGATGGATGTCAAAACAGCATTCCTCAATGGAGACATTGATGAAGAGTTGTATATGATGCAACCCAAAGGTTTTGTCGATCCTAAAGATGCTAACAAGGTATGCAAACTTCAACGGTCCATCTATGGATTGAAGCAAGCATCCCGAAGTTGGAATCAACGTTTTGATAAGGTGATCAAAAGTTTTGGTTTTATACAAACTTATGGAGAAGCTTGTATTTACAAGAAAGTGAGTGGGAGCTCTGTAGAATTCTTAATACTATATGTGGATGACATATTGTTGATTAGGAATGATGTAGACCTTCTTAATAGTGTCAAGGAATATTTGAATAATAGTTTTTCAATGAAGGATCTTGGCGAAGCAGCTTACATATTAGGCATAAAGATTTATAGAGATAGATCAAAACGCCAAATATCATTCTCACAAAGTACATATTTGGACAAAGTTCTAAAGAGGTTTGGAATGGAAGATAGCAAGAAAGGGTTCTTGCCCATGTTGCCCAATACGACCTTGAGTAAAACTCAAAGTCCGACATCGGCAGAAGATAGAGAAAGGATGAGTAAGACTCCCTATGCCTCAGCCATAGGATCTCTAATGTATGCCATGCTATGTACTAGACCCGACATTGCATATGCTGTTAGTTTAACTAGCAGATATCAAAGTGATCCAGGAGTGGATCATTGGACAGCGGTCAAAAACATCCTTAAGTACTTGAGAAGAACTAAGGATATGGTTCTTTCTTATGGAGGTGATGAACAACTCGTTGTTAATGGTTACACCGATGCTAGTTGGAACACCGATACGGATGATTCTAAATCACAATCTGGATAGGTATTTATTTTGAATGGTGCAGCAGTTAGCTGGAGGAGTGCAAAGCAAAGCGTTGTGGCGAGATCTTCAACTGAATCGGAATACATGGCTGCTTCGGAGGCTTCACAAGAAGCGATATGGATGAAAGAGTTCATTACAGAGCTGGGTGTGGTTCCTAGTGCGCTGGACCCAATGTCTATCTATTGTGATAACATGGGCGCCATAGCCAATGCGCAAGAACCAAGGTCACACAAGAAGCTGAAGCACATCAAGTTACGTTTTCACGCTATTCGAGAACATATCCAAGATGGGGATATAAAGATTTGCAAAGTACACACAGATCTGAATGTGGCGGATCCGTTGACTAAACCTCTCCCGAGGGCAAAACATGACCAGCACCAAACTGCCATGGGTGTTCGGTATATTACCATGTAAGCTAGATTAGATGACTCTAGTGCAAGTGGGAAACTGTTGGAGATATGCCCTAGAGGCAATAATAAATGTAGTTATTATTATATCTTTGTGTTTATGATAAATGTTTACATTCATGCTATAATAGTATTAACAAGGAAACATTGATACTTGTGTGATTTGTAAACTTAATTTGAAGTCCCTAGTAAAGCCTCTATATAATACTAGCTTGTTGGTTAATAGATGATTGTGGTTTCTCTATCATGAACATTGAGATGTTATTAAACAACAAGATCATATCGTTAGGAGAATGATATGGTGGACATACTCCTATAGATAAGCGTAGCATAAAGATCAAGTCATTTTAATAGTTCAATTGCTATATGCTTTCTGATACATAATAATCTAATTCCTTCGACCATGAGATCATGCATATCACCTTTACCGGATGGATGCTTTGATGACATCAAACACCACACCGTAACTGGGTGGCTATAAAGGTGGCATTGAGTGTTCGGAAAGTATTGGTTGAAACACATGGATCAAGAGTGGGATTTGTCCATCCATATGACGGATAGATATACTCTGGGCCCTCTCGGTGAAATGTCATCCAATTAGCTTGCAAGCATGTGACTGGCTCACAAGGGATCACATATCACGGGAACGAGAAAAGAGTACTTATCGGTAACGAGGTTGAACTAGGTATGCAGAGATACCGACGATCATAACCTCGGATAAGTAAACTATCGTGAGACAAAGGGAAATTGATATCGTATGTAAGTGGTTCATTCGATCGCAAAGTAATCGTAGAAATATGTGGGAGCCATATGAATTTCCAGATTCCTCTATTGGTTATTGTTCGGAGAAGTGTCTCGATCATGTCCGCATAATTCACGAACCGTAGTGAGACACACTTAAGGATTCGACGTTGTTTGAGTAGTTATGGAATGATGAGAAAGAGACCGAATGTTGTTCGGAGTCTCGAATGGGATTCGGGATATCACGAGGAGATCCGGAATGGTCCGGAGAATAAGATTCATATAAGGAAAGTCCCGTTTCGGAGTTGGAGAATGGTTCTGGTGTTTTCATCGGGAATGTTCTAGAAGGTTCCGGAATGTCCGGCACTCCGGGGGGGAAGGGTACATGAATGTGTCATTACAAGTTGGAATGATTGCATCATGTACTAAGTGTCATCGCTGTCCAAAATAAAGGGTTTATTCAAATCCTAGTTTGAAAAGTCAAACGGCTAGTTTGAAAAGTCAAACGGCAGTTTTTGGAAAGAGGAGGAGAGGTGGAAACCGAGTTGGGGAGGAGTTCCCTCCTCCAACCGGTGGCCCACCTCCAAGCCGAGTTGGGGAGGGACTCCCCTCCCCTTGGCCGCACCTCCCACCTATAAAGGGAGGGGCAGGGCTGCCCCTCCAAGCACACAAGTTCCCTGCCCCAAACCCTAGCTTGGCGCCACCACCTCCTGCAGCTGCCGCCGCCTCCTAGGGTTGCCCTAGCCGCCGACTTGGGCTGCCTCAAGCCCTAGCCGCCGGCTCTAGCACCTCCTCCTTGGTGTGTCTAATCCACCATACTCGCTCCGGCTTAAGGCGAAGCCCTGCGAGATCTTCCCTCTACTTCCGGTACCACGCCGTTGTGCTGCCGGAATCACGAGGAGAGTACTACAACCTCCGTTGCCTGCTGGAACAAGGGAGAGGAAGGTCTTCGTCGAGTACCGAACGTGTGACCGACTGCGGGAGCGCTGCCGGAACGCAGCGCCGGAAGGATCGTCTACGCGATCTTGAGATCGGGAAGAGTACGACTACATCACCCACGAGAATCCGCTCTCGTTAAACACTTTGGAATCTTCGAGGGTGAGTTATTCTATTGACTCGTTGCTACAATCTAGTAGATAGATCTTGGCTTGTTTGTTTGTATGCGGTAGAAATTTTTTGTTTTCCATGCTACGAAACCCTACAGCATTGAGCAGCAACAACGCAGGATAAGGTGCAGGCCTGCGTTGCGTTCACGTCCGTGTAATGCAGTGTCTAGTTCGTGTTCATGCCCGTGTGTCGCGAGGTCGGTGGGGAAGGAGATGTGCCATGGGCGGGGTAGGTGTGTGCGTGTTTCACGTAAGCGTGCGTGCAGTGTCCACTCCAGTGCTTCTGTGCGTGTGGGGATATGGGGCAGTGGGAGTTAGGGTTAGGATTAGTGGGGGTTAGGAATTAATGGGGTTTGCCGGGTCCACGGGTCTGCGGATACGGGATTGCCACCCCTAGACTCACCCCCGCAAAACCATACGGGTCTAATTTTTACCGCTAAGCAGCCCCGTAGGTTTTTCCTTTACGAAACCCTTCCCATTTAAGGCGGGTACTCGTCGGGTTTCGGGTATCCATTGACATCCGGACTCACAGGCTTCACCAATATCGGCTGGCTCACCCGGCGGGTTGGCCGCTTTGTGACCAACACTAGGAGACCTTGCAACACCTGCTAATGGGATGTGTCATCTCAAGAGAGGTGTGGGATTGGACCCTCCAAAGGCGGGGCCATCCGGATTGGCATCCCATCGCGGACACCGACCTAGACTCATCGTGATCCGTGGATGACGCTCATTCTTGACTTCTAGTGCATCTAGAGGCACCAAAACAACGTGGTTTTCGTCAATGGAGTCTCGCCAGCGATAGCAGTCATCAAGACGAAGATTAGAGGAGTATGAGATGTGGCGCTTAGCAGATCTCTTCAAAAAGATAGTTTTAGCTTCCCGTGGCCCGTTACCTCCATGGTTGTTGGATGGAGATTAGGTTTCTTTCTCATGAGGAGCTGCCACCTCTTGTTGGCAGCAAACTTGCCATTTTTGGGCATTGTGTGCCGTCTAACACCTACTCCCTCCGTTCCATAATATATTGAACTTACTTACTAAAATATGTCTAAATATATATTCGTTTCACAAAAGTTTAAACATCTTATATTACGAAAAGAATGGAATATATGATTAATATAACCCTGCAGGTGTATCCTAGAAAAAGTAAGAAACTCTGGGCTGCTTTTCTCAATGCAGATTTTGCTGCACGAGAGCAGCAGCACAGACACAGTAGACACATATAGTAAGCAGTAGTTGCAGCAGAACTACTAGAAGTAACAGTAAAGTGGTGATGAGTGAGTGGCTAGCTGTCTCTTGACTCTCGAGCTCTCTCGGGGATGGTGTCAGGGAGGGCATGTGCCTGGTTGTTGCTGCTGTGTGTGAATGAAGATAGTAGATGCAGTAGCCGCCCACTTGACACTTCCTGTTCATCTCAGCCTCACTCAGTCACTCAGGTGGGGGCATCAATCCATTCCAGGGCATGAAAAAAAGCTGCCTCCGTGTGTGTACAGGATTATTTGCGAGTCTTGTCTTTCTTATCTACTAGCTCTCCTTTCTTGTCTTGTGGATTTTGAGAGGCCCTCAGCTCATCTCGTCTTCCCCCCAGTGCGCAGTGCCTGCCAGGCAGAAGGATTCCAAGGGGACAAAGATTCTCCAGCAAAAAGGAGATCGTACGCACCAGTAAGTGAGATTCTTGATTTTTTTTGCCCTTTCTTTTACATGCAGTACACAGTGGAGCAGTTCTTTTTTTGCTTCCCCCCTCTTCCCTGGTCTAGATGGGGTAAAAAAGGCTTCTTTGGTGCACCCCACAGAAAAAGCAACGGACTTGATGTGGTATAGATAGGTTCCCTGTCCCTCCCTCCGCGATCTCCAAGGATTTTAATCTGCATGTGGTGCTTGGCCCACTGCCTGCAGAGGAAATAATGCGATCTTGAGGTTGTTTCCTGGTGGTGAAAGATTTGATTGGATCAAGGTGAAACTGAGGGGTGGTTGTCATGATGTGCAGTAGGGTCCAGCGCCGGAGGGAGTGGTTGTTGATGCTGTGATTGGGTTTCAAAGCGAGGAGGCGAGCCAGAGGAGGAGGAGAAGTGGATATAGATCCCATCGGAGCGAGCGAGCGAGCTAGCCAGGGATGAGATTCGTGCCGAGGGACTGAAGCGGTTTCTCTCTGGTCGCTGCCGGTTGATCATCGATGGAGGCGCCACCCCGGCTCGCCGGACCAGGGGAGCTCCATGGTTCTCTGCCGTGCTGCTGCTGCTGCTGATTGGGGAAGCTGCTCCAGGCTTCCAGGAGGGGGAATCTGCTGCTGTCTTCCTTATTTTCCTGGGAGAGAAGAAGGAAGAAGGTACCCTGATCTTTGGTCCCTCAAGGTACTTGTGTTTCCCCCTTTTCCTTGTTTCTTTTTTTGTCTTTCTTGCTGCTGGAAATGGAATGATGAAAATTGATGATGGTGTGGTATTCCCCTAGTAAAGGTAGGGGAACTGCTCTGCGTGCTCTCTGTTGCCGAGTAGTACATGACATTCATGATACTGGCGGCATCCTGTGTACTTCTCTCTTGCTCCAGTGATGCATAGTGTGTTCCAACTCCAAGTCTGTTTTTCATTGACTTTTTGAAGAACATAATTTGTCCTAATTTTGCCCCCCTCCTCTGTCTTCCGTTTTGGTGCTTCAGTTGCGGCAGCTTTTGGCATACGAGGTAGGAGGAGCAGCGCCCGAGATCTTCAGTTCTGGCATGGGCTCGTTTGGGATGGACTGGAACCAGAAGAGCTCGGTGCTGTGGGACTGGGAGAATTTACCGCTGCCCATAGGCCTGAGTGCAGGCGAGAACCCCAAGAATGGGATGCTGCAGGCTGAGCCAAGATTTGCAGGTGCTGCAGCTACCATGGGGAATGAAGCACTGAATTCTTCTGGTGGCAGTGGCAGCGGCACTTTCTCTTCCAGCTCGGAGTTGGGATATGGTTCTTCCAGGAGCTCCATGTCCGCGTCGATTGATTCCTCGTCCAAGGCTGGGAGCAACATGGAATTCAGGTTTGCACCTGCCAAAAACCCTGCTGCCGACAGGAGCACCAGCAAAAACACTGAGTTCGGTAAAGTTGATAGCACCAGAACTGGGACATCTCCTTCCTCGGTGGTAGCAGTGAGCAGTGGAGAGCCGGTGATCGGCCTGAAGCTTGGCAAGAGGACTTACTTCGAAGATGTCTGTGGAGGGCAGAACGCCAAGAGCTCACCTTCTGGTGCGGGTGCGCCAAAACAGTCTCCTGCTTTGGTCAAGAAGGCAAAGGTGGATCAACATAAGCCACATAATTCATACTGTCAAGTTGAAGGCTGCAAAGTCGATCTCTCTACTGCTAAAGACTACCATCGAAAGCACAGGGTCTGTGAGCTTCATTCTAAGGCTCCCAAAGTTGTTGTTGCTGGTCTGGAGCGACGCTTTTGCCAGCAGTGTAGCCGGTGAGATGCTTTAGCTTGTACACACTGCACCTGTTTCCATAAACCAATATACCTGTTTGTTTTATTGAATTCGTTTTCTTGTCATCGGCGAGTAATGAAAAAGAGTTTATTCTGATCTGTTTCCTTTCCTTTCTTGACTTGATACTCCACTGGTTTCCAGGTTTCATGCTTTAGGCGAGTTTGATCTGACAAAGAAAAGCTGCCGTAGGCGTCTTAATGATCATAATTCTCGCAGACGGAAGCCGCAGCCAGAAGCAATTTCGTTCAGTTCATCAAGGATGTCTACGATGTTTTATGGTAGGGTTGTAGGCTTCTTTGTTCCTTATATCTTGTGAAATTGGTGCATTAAGTAGGGTCATTACGTCTGTCCGGTTAAAGATCCCGATAACGCAGTGGCACTAAATTTGGTAAAGCAGGCCCTTTTTTGCTCTCTGATACTCCCTCCATCCCAAGGCTTAAGGCCTATATTTTTTTTTAAAGTCAAACCAACTGAACTTTGACCAAATTTTTAGAAAAACTATCAATAAACATGATATTTTATAGACATCATATGAAAGTATATTTCATTATCTATCTAATGATATTGATTATGAATTTTGCATATTAACAATTTTTGGTAAAAATTTGGTCAAACTTGACATAGTTTGACTTCTCAAAAAAAATATAGGCCTTAATCCTTGAAATGGAGGTAGTACCTCGGTTGCTTTATATGTTCAAACTTCATCACTAGTCATAGCATTTTTTAGATTTCATGGAAAAAAGTTTAAGCTGTCCTAATTTAATGTAGTGCCTAATGCCATGTTTTTTCTTTTTATATTACTCAAAACAAGTCTTCAGAAAAGATAATGGCATAACTGTATAAAGAAATTGATGCTTTGTAGTTTGGAGACACCCAGGAAGCTGTCACATATCTGAGTACAAGTGCATATTGAGTCCACTATATCATCGTTGTTAGAAAAGCAGAGTTGTTACTTGAGGAAAACAGAGTTGCTACTTAAGCTTAAGGAAAACATAGTTAACCTTAATGCTGTTCTCTTGCTGAAAATGTTTGACCTTAATTCTGAAACGTTTGCGATGATCCTGAACAGATGCAAGGCAACAGACAAGTCTTATGTTCGGTCAGGCTCCTTATGTTCAAACGAGAAGCTTTGCAAGTTCTTCATGGGATGACCCAGGAGGCTTTAAATTTACAGAAACAAAAGCTTCTTGGTTAAAGCCAACAACTGCTGCAAGTGCTGATGGGACGCATTTATCTAGTCAGCACGTGTGGCACAATATTATGCCGCATGGTGCACATCATGGTTTTGATGGTTTCATGGCATTCAAGGGAACTAGTGCAAAGTTCCTTAATCAAGGTATTTCCCCATACAACTTGTATGAATTATTTCTGGAAGAAATAGTGAAACATTAATCATATATAGATTCATCACTTGCATGAGAATTCTTCGTCCTACAATACCTATCAGTCTGTTCCTAAATATAAGATTTGAACTCCCAAAACGTCTTATATTTAGGAATGGAGGGGGAAACAAGCATGGGTAAAATGCACGTACTTTCCAGGAACCATTTTATAGAATCATAGAAGCATGGACAACTTCACCTACAAGCAATTTGTAGCTGTTTATCAGTTTTTTCGAGCCAACATAACTTATATGAAGCTTTCTGCACTTTTTGAACATACAGTGGTGGTTCTAGACCTTGAACTGTGTAATGTCAATGCCTTTAAAACTGCTCCTAGTTACATGATTTTTTGGATGAATATGAAAAAAAAATCGTATTTTACATGAACTGTGATGTCAGTTGACTTTAGTGTTGTGTGTAGCACAGCCACTCTGCATATAGCCATATCATTTCAATATTTCATTAGATAAGTTTGTGCCGTACGACTATATGCATGGTTCTTATTTTTGCAATGAAGCTGATTGCTTGGCCACATATTTCTCCATTTTTTTTTGTTTTGAAGGAAGTTCAAATCACCTGTCCTTATTTTTTTAACGTCTGTTTAATCACATTCTTTCCTTGGAATTAGGTTGATTGTACTTTCTGTCCTGCAATTATCCATAACCGAGATGTCAGTATGTCACCATCCTATTAGTACTGACCCGATGCTGACATTTACCATAAATTATTAAATTGTGACTTGTACATTTGGGGTCTAGAAAAGACTAGGTGATGGGTTAGCATATTGTCATAATCTGGCATGATTGAGTTGCTCAGCATGAGCTGTTGATTATATTTATTTATTTTTTAATAGGGGAAAGTTGTTTATAATGTTACAAATGCAAGCATGCTTAGGAGCTATTATAGAATCACCATTACTTTCTACTACTATCAGATCCTCTAATGAAACATCTGGGTTCATCTATGCCAAGGTTCTCTTTGCTAAACTAATAACTGAACGACCAGCTGAAATTTCCATTGCACATTTACTGATTTGCACCCCGTGCGTAGATTGCAGGAACATAGCTATAGTAGTTGTTTAATAAAAGCAACTTGTGATTGCTGTTGTATTTCCTATTTTTAATCACATTCTTTCCTTCAAATTAGCTTGATTGTACTTTTTGTCCGGCAATTATCCATAACCTGTCACTATCCTATTAGTACTGACCTGATACTGACATTTATCATATAAGTTATTAATTCGTGACTTGTATCATCTGAGCCTATAAGATTTGGGGTCTAGAAATAGGTGATGGGTTACCGCGTTGTCATAATCTGTCATTACTGAGTTGCTCAGCATGAGCTGTTGATAATATTTTATTTAGTTTTAATAGGGGAAAGTTGTTGATAATGTTACACACACATGCAAGCTTAGGAACTAGTCTATTGTAGAATCATCATTACTTCAACTATTATCAGATCCTTTAATGAAACATCTGGGTTCATCTATGCCAGGATTCTCTTTATACTAAACTAATAACTAGAAGGACCAGCTGAAATTTCCATTAAACATTTGCTGATTTGCACTCATAGATGGCAGGAAAATAGCTAGTTGTTTAATAAAAACAACTTGTGATTTCTGTTGCATATATGGCGAGTATAGCCTTGTTAAGTACGATCAAGCAGTCCAAATAATGCTGTCATTAGCGTCGAACATTAACACTAAAAATTATCTTACTTTTTACCTATTTCAGGCGTCGAAGCTTCTGCTGTCGCTTCCGACTCCAGCAGAGCCCCAGATCTTCAGGATGCTCTCTCTCTTCTGTCAAGCAACTCAGTGGGTGCTGCCAACCTCCAGCAAAGTCCACAGATGCACCCCGGGGTGGCTGCCATTGCCGGCACCTCCAACCCTGCTATGCACACGCTGGGCTCATCGCCAGGGCTCTGGCTAGATGGCCCACCACTTGATGATCACCCGCGCTTCCAGGTTTTCGACCGCTTGGGGGGCCATGATAGTGAGCTCCAGCTCCCAAAATCTTCCTACGACCACGCCTCCCACTTCAACCGGATGCACTGATGATGATGCTCATCCGGTCACTGCCCTCGGCGCCCGATTCGATCGTCACTGTTTCTTCAGTCTGAAACTCTGAATTCTGAATTTCGTTGTTCAGTGATGTTGCCTGCCTAGAGGTTTACGTTTTGGTGATGCCAAGAATAAAGGTGCACACAGAAAAACTATGGATCGGATTGATCTGGTGGTGTTCCCAGCCATGGAAAAAGAACCTGAGCTTTGCCAGTTACCCATCATCAACAGTTTGTCTGAATAAATTCCGAATTTGCTATGTACCGGAAATTCTGAATTGCTTCTGGAACTGTAAGTGATCATAATTTTTGAAAATTTTTACGGTATTTTCTCGCTTTGGTAGGAGTGATCCATGTCTTGGCCCCAGCATTGCCAGAGATGGTCGGTCAGGTCGCCTGAGTGTCGGGTGGCGAGCACCAGTTTCCTTCCTTTTTCTTCTCCGGTCATGCAGTTGCGATCGCCCTTCTTCCCACTCCAGCCACTCGGACGCAATGCCTGAGGTCATGGATTTCGAGTATAACCTCTCGCCACAGCACATCATCTTGCCATCGACGGTGGCAACCCTGACTTCTCAAGGAGGCAAACTGGCCAGAAACCTGGAACTGCATAGGGGTTTATTTTGCAAAAACTTGTGTGCTTGGTGTCAAGGAGGGAAAGTAGTAGATCCCTTTTATAGTTCTGTGTGTGGCAAAAAGGACCCTAATACCAGAGTGACCGAGACACTAGTTACGTCTATAAATAGTACTTCCTCCAATCCATACTACTTGTCATTAGATTGGATGTATCTAGCACTAAAACATGTCTAGATACATCCATTTCCGTGACAAGTAATATGGATCGGAGGGAGTATACTACTTAGCAGGTAAGACCATTCAAGACTGCAGATTAACACATGCATCAGCTGGAATATTAACTTCTACATTTGCACACACACAGAAGGAATAGATGCATATAAGAATCTTGCTTTTATCATTTTAGAGACGTCTCATTCAATACTTATACATCAACAATTTATTTTCGACTAGAAGAGTGAACAACAGATCAATGCAGCTTGACAAGGATCAGCTAGCATTAGTGTCCATGACTCGACAGCTTGACAAATCTGCAACCTGGCACATTTCCAATACACACATATATACAAATAAAGATCTTGGGTTTTATCTTTTTACAGAACTTTCTTATTCGATAATTATACATTTGCTGTACCATTTTTCTGCCTTAAGAAGGTACGTACCAGTTTGTGGGTTGCAGGCTTAATACTTGACAAGGATCAGCTAGCATTGCCATGTTCCTCTGTGGATTTGGTGCCCAGGACCCGGCAGCGGTACTCTCCAAGCGCCCAGATAGGGAAGATGTTCCTGTAATTGGAGTAGGTGATGGTGCAGTTTCTGGCGAAGATACCCATGATCTCCTGTTATATGTGTGGCACAGAAAACCATTCAACCGATATGGAAGAGAGAAACATCACACGAAGCTAGATGGCAGTTCCAACTGCCAAGTGTGTGGAATCTAAGGAAGCTAGAACAGCAACCACTTTTGGCAATGCTTGTTATGGGAGTTTCTGTACAAGAAAGTGTAACTGCTTAGTTCGTTAAATACTTACTTGCTGAGGGAACTCGCCATCCTCTAATTGTAGGTTAATCAAAACCTTAGCTGCCCGGTGCAAAGGTGCTGGGTCTCTCTCGGCCTGCTCCAGCGGAGATTGAAGTGCAAAGGTGCGAATGAGCACGCCACATAACTAAATCCACTTATCCACCCACAATTGAACAATGCCAAATTGAAGACAGAAGGAAAAAATAGAGAGACCTGACCAGCATCAATTAGGGCCAACATGGCCCAACTAGTATTGACTACATGAGGGCGCCTTCCTTCAAGTTCTGTATAAACCTATTTACAGAAATTACAAAATATTATGATCATAGACATTCTCTTCAGCAGAAAAAAGTAAAGTAGTGTTCGCTTTGCTACTGGTTGACTGATCTTTCAAAGCATAAATTATTTTGCTGCCCTGTTGGTCAAGATCAAATGAGAACTCATCTCCCTGTTGCGCTGCAGCTGCTGCATTTGAACATCCACCAACAGGATTACCTAGGAAGAAATGAACATACCTTTTCCCTGCATGACAAATAGCTTTCTCCCCAACCACCAGAAGGAAGCTCTTTGGACAACAAGAAGTTACATGCCTTCCTAATAGCAGGACAGTTCTTGAATGTCCTTCCAGCAGCAACTAATCCCCTCACCGCAAACCATGTCCCGTTGGTAAAACAAACACCCCAGGAGCCGTACCTGTTGTGAATTGACAGAGCAATGTGTCAGAATAGCAGCAATTTCTATGTTTGAGTAGAGACAACAAAACAATAGTAAGTTGTATGTGTATCAGATATGTTTGCTTCTTTCGAAATAAACTTTTGACACTAACCACGCGCCGTCACTTCTTTGGATACTCTGAATGAAATTATCCGCTTTATGGATGCATTTGTCTATCTCTTCCCTTCGATGTCCAGGGTAGTGCTTTCTGAATGATGTCAGGGCGTCGATCACTGCTGAAGTACACTCAACAACACTGCCAGTCGAGTTTACATGCTTAGCTTCTCTTAAACATGACAAATCAGCATAGTAAAAAAAATAGGGTTATCACATCTTACGGATGATCGATCATTATGTCCCCAAAGATCTCAGAAGGATTGAGATACTGAATAGTTATAAAAGCATGTCAGAATCTAAAACACTCTTGCGAAAAAGATGAATATGTAGTGCCATCCTTGCATTCGTTGCTCACCTCCAGCCAGGCATAAGACCTCGTGAGTTCATAGGACGCAAAACCACCATTCTCGTTCTGTAGAAAAAACAAACTGTTGGACACTAGGTAGTTCCACCCAATTTAAAGAAACATACATGTAAAAATATTATGCCGAAAAAAATAGATCCATAGATAATCCCAAGAAAACTGATCAGAAGATATCTACTCCTAGCCTTCAGAGGTTCGGAGAAAAGGATATGCATACCATCCAAGAAAGCAGGCAATGGACAGCATCATAAAGTCTATTGTCTTCTATTGGTACGCCAACAATTTCTGGAGAAATCTTTGACAACAGCAATGAGGCCTGATGAAAAATAATAATTGCAACAATTTGAACATTTACGACAATAAACCAAATGGTGACCTTGACAGAATATAAGATCTAATCCTTGTGGGTTAGTATTACTTTGCACATTATAAGAGTCCCTACTTCCTAGGTCCTGGAATAAAAAATGTTGAAATTTCCTAGGTAAAAATGTTGACTGTTAACCACCTTCTAAAATAAATGTCATCTAGTACTGCAATACATGTGATCCTACACACATCTTTGGTCATTTATTTTAATAATATATTAGTAAATAATGTACTCCCTCTAGATACATACGAATCTAGACAAAGCCAAGTCACTTACTTCTGGACGGAAGGAGTATGAAGAATAAAATGTTCTGGAATTACTTCACTAGTGGTCAAAGTTCTAAAATATTTATCTGCATAGATTAGGACGACATCTATTTTGGATTTAGTACATACCTTCAATCCAAGTGCGGTGCAATCTGATACAGGCCAACCATGATCGGCAGTGGAGAAGGTCCATGCACCTTTAGATGTATGACGATACCAGTAACTAAAGTCTCCAGGGCAATCGTGAAGAACCTTTCACATAATAACAGAAAAGAATAAAACAGTGACTTAATCTTTCCAGAAAAATAGGCATCAGAGTTTACCTGGGAATGTTTTATGTAATCATGGGCTAGTTTAAGAGTAGGACCGAACTCTTCTGTGAGTTCAGTAGCCAGTATAGCTTCAACTGTGAAAGCTGTGTCCCAAAGCTGGCTGCCATTATAACCCTGCAGTGACAGGACCATTTCTTAACATTTGTCTGAGCATAACATGGAAAAAAAGTCACTACACTTAAGTGTCTATCCAAGATCCAGATTACCGCTTTGTTGGAAGTCGTTATGCCTGGATTGAATTAATGAATTGACAAAAATGATAGGAAATGCTAGGAAGTGTGTTAGTCTGGGTTAGCATAGCAGTGGTGTCCTAGGAGAGTCTGGAATATTCCAGTGAGTGTTGGAGTCTGAGTTAGTGTAGTAGTAATACTCTGGTAGAGTCTAGAGTATTCTAGTGAGTGTTAGTAGATTAGTAGTATGGTCGACTAGATTCTAGACTATTCTAAGATGTAATACTAAAGCTTAGCTATATATAAGAGGGTGTGGTGGTCCAAGGGGACCAATCCCATCCAGAAATTTCCCCCCAAGACCTACAAAGTGTAGAATGAAATAGAGACTCCTTGCCAACTGGAAATGTAAAGTAACTTTGTGGTGCGGGAACACATGTAAAAATGTATACTGCTCGAGTAGTCACCTCAAATGAAAGTAAATATAAACAGGGTCCAGGACAACACAAAAAATAACCTGCATCTTCATGCCATCTTCAGCAACCCACAAGTAGTCATAGATCCTTGGAATATGAAGTTTGAATTCTTGTGAGTTAGGATCTTCTATCCAGCAAGAAAGCATATTTAATACCTGCAGAATTAATTTATTTTCAGTTTTCACAGCCAGCTGCACAATGGGTTGTCAAAAGGGAAAAATGGATCGCGTTCCCTTTTAGAAGAAATCATCATGATCTTAAATTTACCTTTCCTACAGCACCACTGCAAGTATATTGGGTGTTTTTGTCTTCGTAATGAATGTGCTGCATGACATTTTTCAAAGCTTTCTCCCTCAGTTTGCTTCCAGGCCAATGTGTCAGAACTGGTTCAACAAATTTGTGAAGAGCCGCCCACAAGATATCTTGTCCCAGTGGATGAGGACAGTATAGATCCTCCTACAGTTTAATTATAACAATCTGTCAGACAGTTGAATTATAACAATATGTCAGACAAAAAAACATATTAATCCTGCACAGAAATATCTACCTTAAGTATTAAAATAAAATGATTGATATAGGAGCCATGTCCGTGTACAGATCACTAATTATGCAGGCCAGAAACTTTCAAACAAATCAGGGGTCCTCAAAGGCATCATAGGATGAAGTTACATTATATATCTTTTTGCTGGTTTGGCACATGCACGATAAAAAAAAGTCAAGGAAGATTGAAGCCAACTGACCTTAGCACATTGGTTGCGAACCTTGTACCAATCAATCTCGTCATACGGTACTTTATAGAGTTCCTTCCGTAAGTTCAGTACAGTTGATGTAATTGGGCCGACAAACCTCTTTCCATATATGTAAGACATGGGAAAGTATACCATTCGGCAATGGGACCACATGCGCCCTGTGTGTGATGCCGAAAATTTTCATTATTAAAGAAAGATAATAAGTCAGGAAAATTCAGCTTATTATTATTTATATACTACTAATTGCAGAGAAATCAAACAGATGTTTATCAAGTAAGGAATAACTAAACAAAAAAATGATATAATAAATTACTATTGCACTCTTGTAAAGTTTGTGATAATGAAAAATGGATCGGTTGCCAATCGGTCAAATAAACTAGGTTGGATACGGGATAAACACTGTATTTAATGCTTTATCAACCAAATGAGAACCATACTTGCAGTGTGATCTACCGATCATCTGTAATAACAGTCTTAATACGCACTCCATCCAGTTTTTATCCTGAAGTGTGGAACTATTAAACTATTCATCATCATTATATGATAAACTTTCAAGT
This sequence comes from Avena sativa, assembly GCA_916181665.1. Classification (NCBI taxonomy): domain Eukaryota; kingdom Viridiplantae; phylum Streptophyta; class Magnoliopsida; order Poales; family Poaceae; genus Avena; species Avena sativa. The sequence goes on along the minus strand of OV702279.1, from coordinate 399,638,210 downwards.
AACCAAATACAAGTTTAAGCCTTGAAGGAGAAAGCGAAAACAAACCTGGATGAAATGGGAGGCAGTATGGTAGTAACCATAGTTCCGGAAGCAATGGATTGTTACCACACCAGTCAAATACACCGAGGACCTTAAGAAAGTTAAGACATCATAAGGACCTCCTCTAGGTTTGAAACAGGTAATTTTGTATCAAGACCAAACCAGTGAACATAAAAGGAGGAAATGCAAAAATCTCCGTACCGAAAGCAGAAACTTTCCCCATGAAGGTGTAAAGGTTGCTCCTCCATGTCCCAAAATCCAATTCTGAGCTATCTCCATGGCTCCATTTCCACTATCTGATCCTTCTCCAAGTAATCTCAAGGTAACATAGGTCAAGACAGAACCGAACATGGTGCTTGGACCCTCAATGTGCAATCCCCAACCTCCATCTTTGTTCTGCAATTACATTCACATAGATTTGGTCCCTTCTTTTGAGAATCATAAACAGAGCTAATAATGGCATATACATTAGGCTAGCAATGATGGTTTGTAATGACTAATGAGGACAGAGGGACATAAAACACACAGGACATGTGGATTGCAAAGCCAGTTTTTTTTGCGGCGAATTGTCATAGTTAGCTGTAAGGTTAAACATTACAGGAAAGAACGTTTTATTTAGACAGTATGCCCTTGCCTGATGATTATAGAGATACCGACGAATCTCCTTCTGATGCTGTGATGATAGGACAGTATTTAGGGCACCAGTCGAATGCAGTGTTATAACCTGGGTAAAAAGGATGAAGAAACAAAACGGACTGATTTTTAATATAGAAGTAGAACAAAACAATTTTTATGTTATTTACATAATCGAGATGCACAATTATCTGCAATGCTGATACCAAGTGACACACAACGGTTAACTGCTAAATCTTTTTTCTATTCATTTTTCTTTAAACAGGAACACACTCTGCTGGATCAAATGATAGATAACAGTAAAAGTTTAAAGAAAGGAAGTCATGATTTGAAAGCTACATGAAGCGAAATCTGAAAACCCAAGAACTAGAATGGATCGAGCATCGAGCAACTAGCCAAGCAAGCAGACTCAAGCACTGCTGGAGCAACCAAAGAAGGGTGCTACTATCTCCCAGGAGAGCCACTTTTTTTTTGAAACAAGTTGAGAGCCTCTTCGGTGCTGTTCTGTATTTTCTCGGAATTCAAAGCCATATTGTTCCAAAGTTAGCTGATAGATAATGCAACAAAATCATGATGAGAAGGCTAAGAAGGAATCTAACGCGTTCACTATTGTACGTGAGGGAGGGAAAAGAACTACCAAACCCGGCAGAAGGAACATAGGACCAGCGATATCCCCAGGCCAGTGTCCATCATGTGCTTGGAGGGTAGTGTAGCGTCCTAATACCCTCTTTAAAGATGCCAAAACGGCTTCCTCTGATACGTCTTGGTGCTCTTCGAGTTTGATAACAGGAATGTCCAGCTTAGTAGGATTCAACTTGGCAAACTGCAAAGGGTACAAGTGTGCAGTTATTAAAGACAATATCAACTCCACGCAAAATGAGAACAAGTGAGAAATTACATGTATTACATGATAGTACTTAAATTGCATACACATAGAAGAGGGCAAACCTGCTGAAAATGCGACTCTGCGAGAATCATATGTAGAAATTGAAAACAGATCTCCAATAAATTGTTGTACTAGGGAATTTCATGTTCCAAATATATACAAATTTTCAGGATCTAATTCGTTAGTATCATTTACTAAATACAAGAGAAGCAAATACTTTGTAAACAGTTTACTGTTTTCCTTTTCTTATCCAGCAAATCAGGTTGAATTTCACCCTTCAGTGTTGCATTTGATGTACATATGCCCTTCTGGCCTTCCTCAGTTGCTATTGCTACCGATTTTAGTTATGGACGTCTTGACTTGATAAATTCCCGACTTGGAACTAGTATATCTCAGTAATTGGGCATCTGTATTGTACCACTACTTCAATACTCGTTAACTACTGTCGATGTGTTTACATGTTCCAGTCATCCAGTGGATATATATAGGCTGAAAGTAAACAGGCCGAGACGGTAAATTGCAAGCCATAAAAGAGGTTGTTAGTTACGCGGTTGAGAGAAGGGACTCGAATCCGTGAAGGGTGGCGCTCACGGAGGTTATTCTCGTCGCCTCCGTGAGTCACCGCGACGACCCCGTGGTGGCGCGACGGCGAGAATTTGTTTTTCTCCCCTGCGCGACATTGGCGGACGGCAGAACGGCGACTGGGTGTATTAGCAAGCTGGGAAGAATGTGGCTGAGGAAGATCGGTGGCGTGGCGAAATGGTGGAGCAGAGGCGTGAGGGGACGGGCGGACGACCGAGCCAAGACTGCAGAGCAGCGGCAGGTGTGCCGGAGCCGGAGGTAGCAGCGGTACGGAGAGGAAGGAGGAGACAGCGGTAGAGAAGTTGATTAACTGGGCTATGGGCCGAGACCTTTTAGGGCCTTTATTATCGGGCAGCCCTACGCCTCCCCCGGGTTTTGTGCTTTTTATCCCGGTTGCTTAGCCAACCACGTGTCCTTTTGTTGGATCAAAATCCCGCTTTTGCTACAGAAAGTCTCGTTTTTACTATAACTAGTCCCGTTTTTGCTACATATAGCAGAAAACGGTTCGGCCTAAGAAATAGAAAATTAGATTGGACATCGCCGGAGACCTTGTAGCAAAAATTTGTGCTAATGTAGCATATCTGACCTCGTCGGAGACTTTCGTCGGTAGGCCTCGCTGGAGATCGTGTAGCAAAAACTTTACGCCATTGTAGCAAACTGACAAAACGTATGTAGCAAAAAAATATCATATTGTAGCAAATCCGACCTCGTCGGACACCTCGCCGGAGATCTCGTCAGAGACATTGTAGCAAAACACAAGATACACTTGTAGCATCGTCGTCCGTCCGGCTGTAGCAAACCACGACACCGTAGGTAGCAGCGGTGGTGGCAGTAGGTAGCAGCTCTACTAACCCCATGTAGCAAACCTCGATGCCGTAGGTAGCAAGGTCAGTGGCAGTAGGTAGTAGTGTCATCAACCCGATGTAGCAAACCACCCATGGTATCACCACCACACATGGCAGGCATGTCCAGAGAGGTGGTGTCCGGCGGCGGGCTAGACGCTTAGGTGCACATGATATGGGGTCGGCAGCCAGGCAGTGTCGTGAGGTGGGAGGCCGACGGGAGCGGCACGTGGGCTCTCATGGAGGTGGCGGCCGGTGGCGGGGCGTGCTCGTGGAGGTAGCAATGGGGGCGGCGAGGCATGACTGGAGACGGAGATCGGCGGCACGCGAGGGAGTGGCCGCGGCGGAGATCCGACAGCGGGCGGAGGATCTCGTCGGCGGCGGCTAGATCCGGCAACGGAGGACAGCAGAGCGCGATGCGTGCGTGAGAAGGACGCTGTCTTAGGAAGAAGTGGATAAGATGTACGGGCACTGCATGCGGAGCGGAACGTGGGCACGTCGACCCGGGGGATGGATTTGTTCGATCCCCCGGGGGAATCATATCATTTTCCTTTATTATCCAGCGATTCTTACAGGAGCTTCGGCCCCTCAAGGAAATTATGGGTCAAGGACATAATGACATCGCTTCCAAAAAGGTAACAACATAACAAGCGTTGTCGCCGACCACAAGGGTCTAGGGTTTTCACCCGAAGCTCCAATACAACAAGAGTAGCCATAATGATGCCCTCAAGAGGGTCAGGACACCCGCAGACATCGTTGTCGTCGGTGCCGAAGCACTGGGATTTTGCCTGGAAAAACACTCGCCACATTTGGTTCCTCACACCACCGATCCCCGAGCCGAGCTTCCAACACGCTATCTCGGTGCTGACCATGCCGAGGCACCACCACCACCAGAAGTCCCCGATACCTGCTCCATGCCACCCTCATGGTCCAAATATACTAGCCATCACCACTACCACGCTGACCTGCCGTCGAGACACCCGTGCAGTCCACCTTCCGAGGCCGCCGCCCCGGCATTCGCGAGCGTGCGTCCATGTAGCAAGACTCGTTGTGTGACCTGCAAGGCGGACGAAGTAGAGTAGCGGCATGACCACCTATAGGATAACTGCCCTCCACCGCCATAGGCGATTGCCGACCGGCCGCGGCCGCAGAGACACACCAGGCCTAGACAGGCCCGCCCGGATCGGGCCTGTGAAGTCTCCGCCGCCATGCTGCAGCACGTAGGCTACGCTGTCGCTACCAACCTGCTCCAACCGTGCAACCATCTTCAACTCCAGAGGACGATAGGCTAGCACAACAGGCCTATCCATGTCCAGATGGGTCCCATAGGGCCTAGATCTAGGACGGCGACTGAAAGAGCATGTGGGCCTCTATGTGTGGTTTTGGCAATTAATGACAATCTTCATGGACTAATGTGTGTATTAAGTTGCAATTGTAGGTATTGTCCATTGACATTGCTTGGAGCATGTGTTGGCTTCAAGATCGATGAAATGAAGAAGAAGATGTGTTGTGCAAGCTCAAAATGCGCCATCTCTAGAAGATCTCATGTTTGGTGCTTGCCATCCTCGATGGTCTTGGGGCAACAAGATATAAAAGGGAGATCCGATTTTGATGAACAAAAGCTTGTTATGAAGATTACCACTATAAAATACTTGAAGTAGCTCGATCCCTTGGTGAGAATACTTCAAGTATTTTATAGTGAGATTTGGCTTGGACCCTTTATAAGCTTTTCTCCTCTTTTTTTAGTATTTTTTCTTCCTCTATTTTGTCTAAGCTTTGCTCCATTTACTCTTACTCTTTGAAGTTTGATTCAATCCTTCCCCTCTAATGATTCTTGCCCATATTTGAGTGGAAGATAGAGGAGATCTAGATCTACAATTTCACCAAATCAAATCACCTCTTTGTGAGTGAATCTTTGGCATCTAGATCTCGGGGGATTTTGTGTTCCCCTTTGATTCTTCCTCTCTTGTTCCCCTAATAGCTTTAGTAGCTTTGTTAAAACTTGAGAGTGAGGGATTGGAGCATCTTTATGGTGTTCTTGCCTTTTGCATTAGGTGCATCGGTTTGAGTTTTCCTCGGAGGATTTGGTTCGTGATAATCATAGAAGCTTGTCCCTCTTGGGTTCTTGGAACCCTAGATGGTTGTGTGGCCTTTGTGATGTGTTCTTGGGGACTCCTATTAAGTTGTGAAGCTATCCTTAAGCTAGTGGACTTGGTGGCGTTTATTGGAAGCCTACAATTAAGTTGTGGAGATTGCCCCAATCTTTGTACGGGTTTGGTGACCTCCCTCAAGTGTCCCATAGTAGAACGGTTGCTTGCCGTGTGGTGGGTGCTCGGGAGAATAGGGTGAGGCCTCTTGTGGCGTTGGTGTTCTTAGTACCGCCCACCCATCCAACGAGACGTACTTTTATTGTGGAAGGAACTCGGTAAAATATCGCCGTCTCCGCATGCCTCGGTTATCTCTATACCTAAGCTCTTTACTTATGCACTTTAGATTGTGATAGCCTTCGTGCTTGAAGTAATCTATATATTGCTATCACTTGTTGTTTGTCTTACTTAGCATAAGTTGTTGGTGTACATAGGTGAACCTTAGTATATGTAGGCTTTGTGCTTAATAAAAGAAAACGCTAGTTTTATTTTGTCATTATTAAGCCCATCTCGTAAAAGTTTTTAACCGCCTATTCACCCCTCTCTAGGTGACATCCGTGATCTTTCAGCGGCGCACTACCTGTCCGTCGTTGTCGCTCGGCGCCACCACACCGCCAGCATGCCACCACGGACCGTGCCGCGTCCGCCTCCTGAGAGCTGCAGGAGAGCGGACGGGCCATCGCCGCCGAGAGGCTGCAGCAGCTGCGAGCCAAATAGTCGTTGTCGCCTCCATCTGCGCGCGAGGCTGCCCCTAACGTCTCCCATCGTCCTCTATTGCGCCAGGTCTTGGTCGCCCATGCCGAGTCGCACTGACGCTAGGGAGGGCTCCGTCCCGCTCGGGCCTCTGCGCATCGGGTAGAGGAGAACCAGCCGCCGCCGACACCTCCTAGGATTTTCTCGGTGGCTCATGCCGGCTTGGCCGGGGAGGGAGGTGGGAGTAGCAGGGAGGGTTAGGGTTTCCAACCCCAGATCGCACGGGAGTGACTGAGGAGCGGGCTTCAGTAGCCTCTACCTTCTACACCTAGCCTAGCCATCAATGGGAGGTTGAGTCTTGCGCTAGCCGCGCTGTCTGATGCTGCTCTGGTCACACCGCCTGACACGTGCACTAGCCGCTGGCCTCGGCGCCAACATCCAATGCCATGGGCTCATGGCTATCTTTCCTTTTTAAGAAGGTCACCATAGCATCGGTAGCCTTGGCCAGATGCATAGGATCAAGAGGAGGGTGCCTGGATAAATATACTCGGATCTGCATTAAGTTGTACTTCAGGTTTTAGTGTTTTTGTACTTGGTTATTTATTGCACGTGTACACCGTGATCGGTACACCATCTTGTATGTATTTGTACTTCACCTTGTGTGGTTGTACTTGGGCTTATGGGTATTTATACTATGTCTTCTGTGTACTTGTACATTCTGACATTGTGTGTCCGTGTACTTATACTTTGTATATTTCTTTACTTTTATTCGGATGTCTGCGTACTAGTAGTACTTGTGTTGTGTCTCTGTATACTCCATCTTCTGTGTAGTTGAACTTCGTCTGTTTGTGTACTTATACTCCGGTTGTATGCGTATTTGTACTCTGGGTGTCTACATACTTATACTTTGTGTGTCTATGTACTATGTCTTCTATGTATTTGTACTATGTGTCTCTGCATGGTGTACTTTTCTATTTTGGTTTTTAGTATACTTTTACTTAGTATTTGTTGGGTACTTCATGTACTACGTGGAAGTTTTTTTTTTGACAATGCATGGAAGTATATTTCTTAGTACTCCGCAATGTGTACCAAAAGCAAAAAGAAATAAAGAAAAGAAAACCAGAAGGAAAATGAAAAAGGAAAACTGTACATACCTCACATTACACCTCACATTACGGGATGGACTAGCTCCTGCTCTTTTTATCCCGTGCGTCTACGCGATGGACCTCCGATCCAGGGTATTTCCGTGATCCAAATGGTCCGGCCAATCTTATCAGGTCTGCGCGGGTAGGAGGACATATCGCACATGTTTTAGCAGGACGATCCAAATAAACCGACGTGTGTGTCTTTTTCTTGTTAGAGCATCTCCACTCGTTGGATGATCTATGTCGAAATCCAGATTTTTTTGGCCGGACGAAACTCGTTTTCGTCAGAGAAAGCCGAATTTCCCCCTCGCGTTTATAGACAATACTCGCGTTTGGCTAAAATTAACAAATTTAGGCAAACTTTGGGCGAATATGAGCGAAATTTGAGCGAAAATGGTCGATATGGACGAATTTTGGGCAAATATGGGCGAATATGGACGAATATAAGAGGTCTTGGCCGAATATGGACAAACTTTGGGCGAATATGGTCGATATGGACGAACTTTGGGCAAATATGGGCGATATGGACGAACTATGACCGAACTTTGGACGAATATGGACGAGTTTTGGGCGAAGAAATTTAGACGAATATGGGCGAATTTTGGGTGAATATGGTCGATATAGACGAACTTTAGGCGAATATGGCGATATGAACGAACTTTGGGCGAATATGGACGAACTTTTGGCGAATATAGTCGAATATGGGTGAACTTTGGGCGAATATGAGCGAACTTTGGGCGAACTTTTGATGAATATAGACGAATATATGCTGACTGAGCGAGTTCACTCGCCGAATTCGCTTCATCCGGCGTTTTCAGGGTATTCCCGGATCCTGGGAACGCCTGAAAAGGCCGGACTAAAGTTCGCCCAAATTCGGACGAAAACAGATTTCCGGATACGCGACCGAGTGAAATTTCGACGTCCAGACCTATTTTCAGCGTCCGGATCGATGTTCTGGATAGCCGAGTAGAGATGCTCTTACCCGGGCCATTTCGTAAATGGCACATAAGCCACTCGCTAACCAAACCCTCGTCCGCCCTCTCCGCCACCATCCAGGGCGCGCTGCCGTATGCGCTGTGTTTCGCCATTGCCTTTCCCTTCTGAGCCCGCCGTCGTTGCCGGAGGTGACTAGCGTTTTCAGCGGTTACTTTAAATATGGTACCATGCAAAATATCCATACAACCCAACAAAATAAATGAGCATATTTTTCCAACACTACACGAGAAACAAAGATCCTTCCTAGCAAACACATCTTATAAAAGTGCCGCTTCAAGAAATCACAAGTTTTCCGAGGTATCTTGTAGTTTGTATAGTTTTTATGTACACAAATACCTCTTTGTTACACGCCATAAAAAAAGAGTAAATTGCACCAGCGGTCTTAATTTTTTGTCGGTACCTTCAGTTTGGTACTAAATATTTAAAATTGCACATTCAAATCCTAAATATTTCGTAAGTGATTCACTCGAGATCCTATTTTACTCTGACTGTTTTAACCTGCCTACGTGACGCTATGACAACGTTATGAGCCCACTAGAAGTACTAGTTGGGCATACAATTTTTTTAAAAGGCCCGTGGGTTCCAGCGACACATGCGTCCGCTAGGTTTGCGGCCGCCTCCGCTACACCCCTCTGCTTGCCCGCCTCGCCTTGCCCTGCCTCTGCTGCCTCATCCCTGCTGTAGGAGCTATGTCCCAGCTCGTTGTTGAGCAATGGACTCTTCTGATGCCACAGTGACCGGCTCTGGCCTCTTCTGTTGTCGCAGCGATCGTCCTCTTTCGACTCGACCCACGCCACACCCCCGCGACACATGTTGGATGCCGCCTAGTCCTTCTCGTCGGTGCAGATGAGCATCCGGACACACCAAAGGTTTTCTAGCCCCACCACGCTGAGCGCCATCGGGTTCATCCTCGGGTCATTCGCGCCGCCCATCGCGCCCAGACCGTGCCCATCTCCCTGGTCGCCGACTCATCCTCGCCTTCGACGCTCGTGCTCCCACCGAACTATGGATGCAGAAGGATCGCACCCTCGATCCTCGTTGTCTGCTGTAATGACACCCTAATCAGGATGTAGCACAACTCGGGCCTCGTCGTAGGCGGCAGACAACAGGTGCTCGGGCGCGAGGCGGCACTCAAGGGAGCCGGCGAGGACTTCGGCCGCAGGGAGACGACTGACTTGATGAGGAAGCGATGGTATCCCTCCGATGTGATTCACCCGAAGGCCCAAGGACCTTTTCACAAATATACACGTCCGACTGGCATCCCTCCTAGACCCTACTGCCGACGTGGCAGTGGTCAAAGGGCCACATAGTCAGGTCAAAGCGGCCAGAGCAAAATACACTACTAGGAAAGAGCTTATCAGTGGCACACTTTTTTGCAATTCTGTGGGGCATATTAGATTTGCCACTGTTACCTCGCCACTAAATTTTATTTATGTGATATGCACCACAGAAATCTCAAATTTCTGTGGCGCCACAGAATTTTTTTTCACATTTTTAAAAAAGGGGCCATATCTCACATTTTTGTGGCACATATTGCCAATATGCGCCAGAGGATTTTTTTCCAATTTCAGAAAAAATGGGCCAGAGCTAGGCCGGAGGTGGTGGTGGCCAGAGAAGGTATAGACCGAAGGTGGGTGGAGGAGGGGGTCACCAGAGAAGGAGGAGGCCGCCGAAGATGGTGGTCGGAGGAGTAGGCCGCCAGAGGTGGTGGCCGGAAGAGGAGGAAGCCGCCGAAGGTGGTGCCCAGAGGAGGAGGGAGTAGGGGGTCATCGGAGGTGGATGAGGAGGTCACCGGGATGATGGAGGTGGAGGAGGAGCTCGCCGGAGAGTGGAGAAGGAGGAGGGAGGAGATGTTGGAGATATGTCCTAGAGGCAATAATAAATGTAGTTATTATTATATATTTGTGTTTATGATAAATGTTTACATTCATGCTATAATAGTATTAACCAGGAAACATTAATACTTGTGTGATTTGTAAACTAAATTAGAGTCCCTAGTAAAGCCTCTTCATAATACTAGCTTGTTGGTTAATAGATGATTGTGGTTTCCCTATCATGAACAATGAGATGTTGTTAACAACAAGATCATATCATTGGGAGAATGGTATGATGGACATACTCCTATAGATAAGCGTAGCATAAAGATCAAGTCATTTTAATAGTTCAATTGCTATAAGCTTTCTGATACATAGTAACCTAATTCCTTTGACCATGAGATCATGCTAATCACCATCACCGGAAGGATGCTTTGATGACATCAAACACCACACTGTAACTGGGTGGCTATAAAGGTGGCATTGAGTATTCGGAAAGTATGGGTTGAGGCACATGGATCAAGAGTGGGATTTGTCCATCCATATGACAGATAGATATACTCTGGGCCCTCTCGGTGGAATGTCATCCAATTAGCTTGTAAGCATGTGACTGGCTCACAAGGGATCACATATCACGGGAACGAGAAAAGAGTACTTATCAGTAACGAGGTTGAACTAGGTATGCAGAGATACCGACGATCAAAACCTCGGATAAGTAAACTATCGTGAGACAAAGGGAAATTGGTATCGTATGTAAGTGGTTCATTCGATCGCAAAGTAATTGTAGAAATATATGGGAGCCATGTGAATTTCCAGATTCCTCTATTGGTTATTGATCGGAAGTGTCTCGATCATGTCCGCATAATTCACGAACCGTAGGGAGACACACTTAAGGATTCAATGTTGTTGAGTAGTTATGGAATGATGAGTAAGAGACCGAATGTTGTTCAGAGTCTCGGATGGGATCCGGGATATCACGAGGAGATCTTGAATGGTCCGGAGAATAAGATTCATATAAGGAAAGTCCTGTTTCGGAGTTGGGGAATGATTCCGGTGTTTTCACCAGGAATGTTCTAGAAGGGTCCGGAAGGTCCGGCACTCCGGAGGGGAAGGGTACATGAATGTGTCATGACAATGTGGAATGGTTGCATCATGTACTAGGTAACATGGCTGGGCAAAATAAAGGGAGAAATCAAATCCTAGTTTGAAAGTCAAACGCCAATTTGAAAAAGTCAAACGACAAGTTTGCTTGGTGGAGGGAGAATAGGAAACCTACTTGGGGAGGAGTTCCTCTCCCTCCACCCGCCGGCCAAGGAGGCCGACTTGGGGGAGTACTCCCTCCTCCCAAGCCGCGCCCTCCCACCTATATAAGGAGGGGCAAGGCTGCCCCTCTTCCCTACACCTCTCACACCCCAAAACCCTAACCCTAAGCTGTCCGCGCTACCACCCCTGCTGCTGCCGCCGCCTAGGGCACCACTAACTCGTCGAGTTGGGGTGATCCCAAACCCTAGCAGCCGGCTACACTCTCCCCTTGGTGCCTTCTAAACCCTAGATCGCCAAGGCCTCTCTCATAGTCCACCATACTCTCTTCGGCTTAAGGCGAAGCCCTGCGAGATCTCCCCTCTACTTCCGGTACCACGCCGTCGTGCTGCCGGAATTGCGAGGAGAGTGCTACAACCTCCGCTGCCTGCTGGAACAAGGGAGAGGAAGGTCTTCATCAAGTACTGAACGTGTGACCGACTGCGGAAGCGCTGCCGGAACGCAGCACCGGAAGGATCGTCTACGCGATCTTGAGATCGGCAAGAGTACGACTACATCACCCACGAGAATCTGCTCTCGTTAACCGCTTTGGAATCTTTGAGGGTGAGTTCCTCTATCGACTCGTTGCTACAATCTAGTAGATAGATCTTGGCTTGTTTGTTTGCATGCGGTAGAATTTTTTTGTTTTCCATGCTACGAACCCCTACAGTGGTACCAGAGCCGTGTCTATATGTAGATCTGTTGCACGAGTAGAACACAATGGTCATTGTGGGCGGTGGTGCTTTTATTATCAATTGCTTTTTGTGTACTTTGAATCTTGCGGTATGATGGGATGAAGCGGCCCGGGCTAACCTTACATGACATCGTTCATGAGACTTGCTCCACGCTCAACATGTAACTTGTATTGCATAAGTGGCTTTGCGGGTGTCTGTCTCTCCCATTATAGTATAGATCCAATTTACAACAAGCACTTGATAGTTCAAACATCAACGTTGTGGTTCTTGTTCGTAAGTTAGATCGACACTTATTGCAAGCCCCAAACCACGTAAAATATGCAAAGAAAATTAGAGGCGTCTAACTTTGTTTTGCAGGGGTGTGCTGTGATGTGATATGGCCATGATTGTGATTATATTTGATGTATGCAATGTTCCTTATTGTAAGTTGGCAACCGACAGGAGCCATATGGTTGTCTTTAAATTCCGTTAAGACCCGCGTGTCTATTCAAAGTAGTTGTAATAGTTGAAGCTGGTGGATGACAGCCATGAAACGGCGCCATTGACCTTGACGCTATACCGGTGATGATGGAGATCATGTTCGTGCTTTAAGATGGAGATCGGAAGCACAAGAAGAAAGGCCATATCATATCACATATTATGAATTGCATGTGATGTTAATCCTTTATGCATCTTGTATTGCTTAGTGAACGACGATAGCATTATAAGATGATCCCTCATGCACACAAATTTCAAGTTCCAAAGTATTCATCCTTAGTAAGCACCGTTGCTAAAGCTCGTTGTTTTGAAGCACCACGTGATGATCGGGTGTGTTAGATTCTGCGGGTGTATACAACGTGAGCAAGCCAGATTTGCTCATGCGGAAGCTAAGGTTTGATCTTGACGATCCTAGCATGTACAGACATGGTCTCGGAACACGGATCACCGAAAGGTAAAGCATGGGTCATATAGTAGATATGATGAACATGTTGATTGTTCGCCATTGAAGCTACATCAAATCTCGTGATGATCTGTTTTGATGTGGTGGATTTGGTTCGTGTGATCACTAAAACAATGTGAGGGATATTGTTTTGAGTGGGAGTTCACCTAGATTAATTTAACTATTGACTAAAACTCAATTTGTCATAAAATCAGTCTAAACTATTGCAAATATGTTGTAGATCAATGGCGGCCCCTACCATCAATTTTAATGCTTCCTAGAGAAAGAAAAGTTGAAAAACAATGGAAGCAACTTCGTGGATTGGTTCCGCAATTTGAGGATTGTCCTCAATGCTGGTAATTTGACCTATGTGCTGGATGCACCGCTGGGTGAACCACCTGGAGCTACTGCTACCGATGAAGTAAAGAATGTTTACCTCACTCGGAAGAATCAGTACTCCACAGTTCAGTGTGTTATCTTGTATGGTTTGGAATCGGAGCTTCAGAAAAGGTTTGAGCACCAAGACCCATATGATATTGTACGTGAACTCAAAATTATTTTTTAGACTCACGCGGCAGTTGAGAGTTATGAGGCTTCTGAAAAGTTCTTTAACTGCAAGATGGAAGAGGGCAGCTCCGTCATTGAGCATGTGCTTAAGATGTCTGGGCACGCAAACAAACTCCAAAGTTTGGGTATAGTGATTCCTAATGCTTTGGAGATTTACCGTTTCCTCCAATCACTGCCACCAAGTTACAAGAACTTTGTGATGAACTACAATATGCAAAATATGAACAAGACGTTGCCAGAACTCTTCTCCATGTTGAAATCTGCAGAAGTGGAGATCAAGAAAGAGCATCAAGTGTTGTTGGTCAATAAGACCACCAAATTCAAGAAATGCAAGTTTAAGCAAAAGGGAAACTTCAAGAAGGGTGGTAAGAAAGTTACCGCACCGACGAAGAAGACCAAGGCTAGGCCAAAGCCTGATACTGAGTGCTTTTACTACAAGGGAGAAGGTCACTGGAAGCGGAATTGCCCAAAGTACTTGGCGGATTTGAAGAACGACAACATCAAGAAGAAAGGTATATCCGATATACATGTTATTGATGTGTATCTCACTAGTACTCGTAGTAGTGCCTGGGTATTTGATACTGGTTCGGTTTCTCATATTTGTAACTCGAAACAGGTACTGCAGAATAAACGGAAGCTAGCGAAGAACGAGGTGACGATGCGCGTTGGAAATGGATCAAAGGTTGATGTGATCGCGGTCGGAACGCTACCTCTTCATCTACCATCGGGATTAGTTTTATACTTAAATAATTGTTATTTGGTGCCTGCGTTGAGCATGAACATTATATCTGGATCATGTTTGTTGCGAGACGGTTACTTGTTTAAGTCCGAGAATAATGGTTGTTCGATTTATATGAGTAATATGTTTTATGCACATTCACCTTTGATAGATGGTCTATTCTTATTGAATCTCGATAGTGTAAATACACATATTAATAACATTGAAGCTAAACGTTTGAAATTGAGCGATAACTCGACCTATATGTGGCACTGTCGTCTTGGTCATACTGGAGTGAAGCATATGAAGAAACTCCATTCCGATGGACTTCTTGAATCACTTGAAAGATGCGAAGCATGTCTGATGGGTAAAATGACTAAGACTCCATTTTCTGGGATGATGGAGCGAGCTACGGACTTATTGGAAATCATACATACCGATGTGTGGCCCAATGAGTGTAGCATCGCGCGGTGGTTATCGTTATGTTCTTACCTTCACGGATGACTTGAGTATTGGGTATATCTATTTCATGAAACATAAATCCGAAACTTTTAAGAAGTTTAAGGAATTTTAAAGTGAGGTAGAGAATCAACGTAACAAGAAGATTAAATTTCTATGTTCTGATCGTGGAGGTGAATATCTAAGTTACGAGTTTGGCGAGCATTTAAAGAAATGCGGAATACTTTCACAATTGACACCGCCGGGAACACCATAGCGTAATGGTGTGCCCGAACATCGTAATCGAACTCTCTTAGATATGGTTCGTTCTATGATGTCACTTACAGATTACCGCTATCGTTTTGGGGTTATGCATTCGAAACAGCCGCATTCACTTTAAATAGGGCACCATCTAAATCCGTTGAAACGACACCGTATGAATTATGGTTTGGGAAGAAACGTAAATTGTCGTTCCTTAAAGTTTGGGGTTGCGAAGCCTATGTAAAGAAGTTACAGCCGGACAAGCTTGAACCCAAAGCGGAAAAATGTGTCTTCATAGGATACTCGAAGAAAACTATTGGATATACCTTCTATCATAGATCCGAGGGCAAAATCTTCGTTGCCAAGAATGGATCCTTTCTAGAGAAGTATTTTCTCTCGAAAGAAGTGACTGGAAGGAAAGTAGAACTCGACGAGGTTGTTGAACCTTCTCTCGAACTTGCGAGTAGCGCAGCACCGGAAGTAGTTCCTTTGGCGCCTACACCAATAAGAGAGGAAGCTAATGATGATGATCATGAAGCTTCGGTTGAAGTTGCTACAGATCCTCGCAGGTCAACGAGAACTCGTACCACTCCTGATTGGTATGATCCCGTTATGAGTGTCATGTTGGTGGACAACACCGATGACCCTGCAACATATGAGGAAGCGATAATGAGCCCAGATTCCAGTAAATGGCAAGATGCCATGAAATCCGAGATTGGATCCATGTACGAAAACCAAGTATGGACTTTGGTGGACTTACCGGATGTCTGTAAGGATGTCGAGAACAAATGGATTTTCAAGAAGAAAACAGATGCTGATGGTAATGTTACTGTCTATAAAGCTCGACTTGTCGCAAAAGGTTTCGACAAATTCAAGGAGTTGACTACGATGAGACTTTCTCACCAGTAGAGAAGCTAAAGTCTGTGAGGATTATGTTAGCAATCGCTGCATATTACGATTATGAGATATGGCAGATGGATGTCAAAACGGCGTTCCTCAATGGAGACATTGATAAAGAGTTGTATATGATGCAACCCAAAGGTTTTGTCGATCCTGAAGATGCTAACAAGGTGTGCAAACTTCAACGATCCATATATGGATTGAAGCAAGCATCCCGAAGTTGGAATCAATGTTTTGATAAGGTAATCAAAAGTTTTGGTTTTATACAAACTTATGGAGAAGCTTGTATTTACAAGAAAGTGAGTGGGAGCTCTGTAGCATTCTTAATACTATATGTAGATGACATATTGTTGATTGGGAATGATGTAGACCTTCTTAATAATGTCAAAGAATATTTGAATAATAGTTTTTCAATGAAAGATCTTGGCGAAGCAGCTTACATATTAGGCATAAAGATTTATAGAGATAGATCGAGACGCCTAATATCATTGTCACAAAGTACATATTTGGACAAAGTTCTAAAAAGGTTTGGAATGGAAGATAGCAAGAAAGGGTTCTTGCCCATGTTGCCCAATACGACCTTGAGTAAAACTCAAAGTCCAGCAACGACAGAAGATAGAGAAAGGATGAGTAAGACTCCCTATGCCTCAGCCATAGGATCTCTAATGTATGCCATGCTATGTACTAGACCCGACATTGCATATGCTGTTAGTTTGACTAGCATATATCAAAGTGATCCAGGAGTGGATCATTGGACAACGGTCAAAAACATCCTTAAGTACTTGATAAGAACTAAGGATATGGTTCTTTCTTATGGAGCTGATGAACAGCTCGTTGTTAATGGTTACACTGATGCTAGTTGGAACACCGATCCGGATGATTCTAAATCTCAATCTGGATACGTGTTTACTTTGAATGGTGCAGCAGTTAGCTGGAGGAGTGCAAAGCAAAGCGTTGTGGCGAGATCTTCAACTGAATCGGAATACATAGCTGCTTCGGAGGCTTCACAAGAAGCGATATGGATGAAGGAGTTCATTACAGAGCTCGATGTGGTTCCAAGTGCGGAGCTCGATGTGGTTCCAAATGCGCTGGACCCAATGTCTATCTACTGTGATAACATGGGCGCCATAGCCAATGCGCAAGAACCAAGGTCACACAAGAAGCTGAAGCACATCAAGCTACGTTTTCACGCTATTCGAGAACATGTCCAAGATGGTGACATAAAGATTTGCAAAGTACACACAGATCTGAATGTGGCGGATCCGTTGACTAAACCTCTCCCGAGGGCAAAACATGACCAGCACCAAACCGCCATGGGTGTTCGGTATATTACCATGTAATCTAGATTAGTTGACTCAAGTGCAAGTGGGAGACTGTTGGAGATATGCCCTAGAGGCAATAATAAATGTAGTTATTATTATATCTTTGTGTTTATGATAAATGTTTACATTCATGCTATAATAGTATTAACCAGGAAACATTAATACTTGTGTGATTTGTAAACTAAATTAGAGTCCCTAGTAAAGCCTCTTCATAATACTAGCTTGTTGGTTAATAGATGATTGTGGTTTCCCTATCATGAACATTGAGATGTTGTTAACAACAAGATCATATCATTGGGAGAATGGTATGATGGACATACTCCTATAGATAAGCGTAGCATAAAGATCAAGTCATTTTAATAGTTCAATTGCTATAAGCTTTATGATACATAGTAACCTAATTCCTTCGACCATAAGATCATGCTAATCACCATCACTGGAAGGATGCTTTGATGACATCAAACACCACACCGTAACTGGGTGGCTATAAAGGTGGCATTGAGTATTCGGAAAGTATGGGTTGAGGCACATAGATCAAGAGTGGGATTTGTCCATCCATATGACGGATAGATATACTCTGGGCCCTCTAGGTGGAATGTCATCTAGTTAGCTTGCAAGCATGTGACTGGATCACAAGGGATCACATATCACGGGAACGAGAAAAGAGTACTTATCAGTAACGAGGTTGAACTAGGTATGCAGAGATACCGACGATCAAAACCTCGGATAAGTAAACTATCGTGAGACAAAGGGAAATTGGTATCGTATGTAAGTGGTTCATTCGACCGCAAAGTAATCGTAGAAATATGTGGGAGCCATATGAATTTCCAGATTCCTCTATTGGTTATTGATCGGAGAAGTGTCTCGATCATGTCCGCATAATTCACGAACCGTGGGAGACACACTTAAGGATTCGATGTTGTTGAGTAGTTATGGAATGATGAGTAAGAGACCGAATGTTGTTCGGAGTCTCGGATGGGATTCGGGATATCACGAGGAGATCCGAAATGGTCCGGAGAATAAGATTCATATAAGGAAAGTCCTGTTTCGGAGTTGGGGAATGATTCCGGTGTTTTCACCAGGAATGTTCTAGAAGGGTCCGGAAGGTCCGACACTCCGGAGGGGAAGGGTACATGAATGTGTCATGACAATGTGAAATGGTTGCATCATGTACTATGTAACATGTCTTGGCAAAATAAAGGGAGAATCAAATCCTAGTTTGAAAGTCAAACGCCAATTTGAAAAAGTCAAACGGCAAGTTTGCTTGGTGGAGGGAGAGTAGGAAACCTACTTGGGGAGGAGTTCCTCTCCCTCCACCCACCGGCCAAGGAGGCCGACTTGGGGGAGGACTCCCTCCTCCCAAGCCACACCCTCCCACCTATATAAGGAGGGGCATGGCTGCCCCTCTTCCCTACACCTCTCACACCCCAAAACCCTAACCCTAAGTCGCCGACGCCACCACCCCTGCTGCCGCCGCCTAGGGCACCACCAACTCGCCGAGTTGGGGTGATCCAAAACCCTAGCCGCCGGATACACTCTCCCCTTGGTGCCTTATAAACCCTAGATCGCCAAGGCCTCTCTCATAGTCCACCATACTCGCTCCGGCTTAAGGCGAAGCCCTGCGAGATCTCCCCTCTACTTCCGGTACCACGCCGTCGTGCTACTGGAATCGCGAGAAGAGTGCTATAACCTCCGCTGCCTGCTGGAACAAGGGAGAGGAAGGTCTTCATCGAGTACCGAACGTGTGACCGACTGCGGAAGCGCTGCCGGAACGCAGCGCCGAAAGGATCGTCTACGCGATCTTGAGATCGGCAAGAGTACGAGTACATCACCCACGAGAATCTGCTCTCGTTAACCGCTTTGGAATCTTTGAGGGTGAGTTCCTCTATCGATTCGTTGCTACAATCTAGTAGATAGAACTTTGGTTGTTTGTTTGCATGCGGTAGAAATTTTTTGTTTTCCATGCTACGAACCCCTACAGGAGAAGGGGAGGAAATGGACGATAAGGAGAGAAGAGAAGAAGTGGAGGAGAGCTGAAGTAGAGAAGAGGAGTAAAGGAGAGGAGAGAAGGAGAAATGAGAGTGAAGAGAAGGAGAAAAGAGAAGGAGAAGAGACGCCGACAGGATTTAAAATTCAAATCCAAGTCCAAAATTTATGTGGCGCATATTGGAAATATGCGACAAAATTGTCTCATTTTTTTGCAGGAAAATATCTTTTTAAAATAACTTTTACTCTTTTTGATTTTGTGGATTCTGTAAAATCCAGAACAACGGCGTTCGTTTCGATAAGTTAAACATTTTTTTCTGACATTGTATCCAAAAGTTATGGCCATTTTACCGTGTCATGACCTTTTTTGCAAAATACATCAAAATTTATGTTTTAAAATTTTCCGTACAACTACATCCCAAAATATAACTACACCTCAAAGGAATTATTATTTTAAAAGTTTTTATCATTTTTTTATTTTTTATAAAACTTAAAAGGCGATCCAGGGAGATGAGATCTGTTTTCGACTTTCTGTGACGCATATTCCTCTATAAGCTATGCGCCATAAAAATATAAATTTCTATGACGCATTTAGCAATATGCGCCACATAATTGCGACTATCCATGACCATCCATATATGGTGGCGGGTCTTATTATATTTCCGTGACTCATGGTCCATTATATACGCTATAGAATGTTAAGATTTTTGTGACGCATTAGGTTTGGATGGCTCACTGGATATATTCTGTAGCGCATATACCACAATATGCCTTCATACAAAGCATTTATATCTTTAACTAGTTTTATAGTAGTGATAGGATCTTAAGTGAATCACTGACAAAAGATTTAGAATCCAAATATGCAATTTTAAAGATTTAGAATTAAACGGAAGGTATCGACAAAAAATTAAGACCATTAGTGCGATTTACTGTCTATAAAAAACCTCTTTGTTATCGTGCACTAGGCAGCAGGTCAATGTCCGGCCTTGAGTGACTTACCGTTCAAGAGAACAAAAAAGGGCAGAATGGACAAGAATAACCCATTTAAAAAAAAATCACAAACTGAACTCTCGGTGAAAGAATTTCACTGAACTAACTCTTTTGGTAGCGTCTAACGTAAATGCGCTATGCTCAACGGTGTAGCGCCTCTCCGAAAGGCGTTACGCCTTTGCCAGCGTGGCACGCGGTCCCATGAGACGTTCTAGTAACGTCTTTGACTGAGACGTCACTGTTTATAGCATAGCGCCTATGTGTAAGACGCTATACTAGTCTACATATATAATGTTTGTACTTAGTTGACAAAGAAGTATGGTGGCTGGGTTGGTTGAATTCTTTGTTGCCAACTTTAGTAGGTTGTGAGTTCAACTCCCCAAAACTACACTTTTTATTTTTATTTTTATTTTTCAAAGGTTGGAAATATATTAATTCTAGCATCCTTATTTATTTTAAAAAATGGAAACCTACTATAAAATTTTATAATCTCTATTAAAATTAGAAAAATGCAAAAAAAATTAGAAGCATAAAACCGAGTATCTTTTAAAATTTTACTAGCTTTAACAAACTCACTCGTAAATTATGGATTCAATGAATTATCGTTTAAAATAATAGTGATTTACCGTAGGGAGCGGCCAACCAATTTTGTTCAACTGAGTTATTAGTGTTTTTACAAGCATGTGAAACAGTGATTTACGCTGTCGGTATATGGCAGATTAATATGGCAAGCTCACTCACTTTCTTGTCTCGCCTATACATGTCACAAAGTGTTCCGTCATATATTTCCTTTTCATGTTTTGGTGAACATGTATAACACCTAATCGATTGTTTGTTCATTACTCCTTAATGCTTCACTAACTAATTATAAATTTCATTAATTTAAACAAAATAGGTTTCACTTTTCTAGTTTATTTCCACTATCACTACTAGAGAAAAGGCTATAGGAGACATGCTTATGCGAGGCACATTTAGACATATGCGCCTCCTATAAAAATAGGCGAGGCACACTTTGCGATATGCGCCTCTAGTATAAAAATAGGCGAGGCGCATATGATAAGAATGCGCCTCCTATAATTCATGTACGGACATAATCTAGCAGCCCCATATTATGCGAGGCGCATTCTAGTCATATGCGCCTCCTATATATTAGATAGGCGAGGCGCATATGGACAGAATGCGCCTCGCATAATCTATGTGGGCCCGCGTGTTGGTAGGTGCAAGAATATGCGAGGCGCATATGGTTATATGCGCCTCCTATATTTGATAATATGCGAGGCGCATATGGTCATATGCGCCTCAAGTAACTCCTGCGGGCCCGGGCGGTGGTAGGTGGACGCATATGCGAGGCGCATATAGCAATATGCGCCTCCTATAATTTGAATTATAGGAGGCGCATATTGTGCAATATGCGCCTCGCATAACCTGGCACCACTTTTTTCCAGCTTTTTGCACATGGATCCAACTACCACCCCACTCACTTGTGTCAAGAACCGTCGTGTGTGTGGCCTACTATTATGTATCAAAACATTCTTAATTTTCATTATGTGTGTGTTATAATAATATTGCATTGAGAATATTATGTATCGACAAGACACATTCATTGAGAATACTCACTTTTGTTGTTTTAGCAATATATGAATATTTAAAATATTTGTAGTATATTTTATAGTTCATATTGTGTTTGGACAATGCTTTTACATGAAAAATGGGCCTTTAAAAAAATATCCAAAAAAAAGTTAACCTTAGGATTCGAACCTGGGTGGCCAGTGAAATAGGACAAGGCATGTTACCACTAGGATGCTGTGTGTTTGTTGACAGATACTTGCGTACTGCTCTATTTGTCTAGGATTGCATATTATACGAGGCGCATTTAGCCCAGATGCGCCTCGCGTAATATTATACGAGGCGCACTTTGTCGATATGCGCCTCGCATAATCCGGTATAGATCAAAACACACAGCTAGCCCCCTTCCCCCTCGCGCGTTACTCATCTCGCTCACCTCTCCACCCCATTCCCTGCAGGATTCCTCTCCGGAAGCGGCCGCCGCGCCGACCAGTGCCTCCGGCCCGCCGCTCGAGGACTGCCTCCGCCTCCTCCGCGGCGAGCGCGACGAGCAGAAGCTGGCGGGCCTCCTCATCGCCGCATCAATCCTCTCCGGAAGAAGCCGTCGCCGCCTGCGCTCTGTTCTGCCGACGCCTCCTCCCCGCCTAGCTCCCACGCCGGCATAGCCCAGCTGGATCTGGGTTCTGGGTTCTGGCCTCTGGGCCCAAACGGCCCGTGCCGTGCGTCGTGTCCACTCCACGCCCAGAGTCCGCACGGCGTCCGACCGCCTCCCCGCTCCGCGCTCTCTTCCTCCTCCACCTCTCCCCGCGCCCCACGCTCACCATGAACCCTTCCTCCTCCTCCTCCGGCTACCGCTCCAGCGCCGCCGCCTTCGCCTCCCCGCACCAGCCGCGCGGCGGAGGCGGTGGCCGGCGTTCCGGCGGCCGTGGCGGTGGCGGTGGCGACGACGGAGACCGCATCGACGCCCTCGGCCGCCTCCTGTAATACCCATCCACACGCGAACTCCGACTCCCCTCTGCTACATGCCCAAATCGCTATACTCACCGCTGCTTCTGGTCTCGCGGACGCTCCTCTTCTCAGGACGAGGGTACTGCGGCACATGGCGTCGGAGCTGAGGCACCCCCACCAGCCACCGCCGCCTTTTCCCCTGCCCTGGACATCAGACGCCGCCTAGCCCGCTTCCACCCCGACCCGACATCGCCGTCCCCGTTGAGCGGGTATGCTCCCATCCTCTCTCTCTTTTTCCTGCTTGCTTCTTTCGCTGCGATGGCGCGCGTGTACGTCGGCAACTTGGATCCTGCTGTGACGGCCCGGGAGCTCGAGGACGAGTTCCGCGTGTTTGGGGTTCTCCGGAGGTTAGTCATCCGCATCTGTTCTGAAATCTCCGCGATTGTACCAGAATCTGCTTGAAATTGCATGTTTACGCACGAGTAGTATGAGAGGAGGATGAGCTATTGCCTTCGGGTGTTTGTATTTTACTAATAAATGAGCGTGCAAGCAGCAAATAGGGGTGGACTATTTCATAGGTTATCGAGGTTTAGCTTCTAATTCATGTGCATGAATCGGTTGTCTGTCATGATATTATGTTGTGCTACTATCTTTTCACATGCCAGTATAATCCTGCAGTCCTGCTTGCACGGCTGACCATTCCTTGATGCATTCCTGTGTAATATTGTCGTCGTATGTGCTAGGGATTTTTGCATAGACTATATTCTGTAAGGGTAGTAGAATACAAGTTCAAAGTATTTTGACACCGGCAGCAAAAGATGTGGCCAATTGACTGAGCTCTAAAACTTCTGCTCGGGTTCACTGTTCCAAACCCAAAAGTACTCTTGAATTGCTATTGATAAACACATCACCTGAGCCTGGTTATTTAACTTCTGCGCTAGTAAATTTCCTTTTGTGTTTGATGCTGATGTGACTGATACAATTTCTTAATTTTCTATTATGGCAACAGTGTATGGGTTGCACGGAAGCCACCTGGTTTTGCGTTTATTGATTTTGATGACAAGAGGGATGCTCAGGATGCAATTCGTGATACAGATGGTATGTGTCCAGTGCTTTTGTGTGAACGTATACATCAACATGGAAAGCTTCCTTATGTTTTTTGGTATATCTATCATCATTTGGTAATGTTTGATCATAGGCTGCTTTGTTTAACCGATGTTCCAGTTATGTGGGATTTAGTGATTGATTACAGTGTATGGACAGAACTTATTTACAATTATCTAATGCCTTTTTTTAATGCTTTAGGGTTAGGTTTCTCTTTTCGTCTGTTCTGCTGTCATGTCACAGTTACATATCCTTGATCATGTTAAGATTTATAGGTCATGTGGACATAATGCTATTTGTTGGACTTGTGCATTTGTAGGCAAGAATGGTTGGAGAGTTGAGCTGTCTCGTAATGCCAGCAGTGGCCGTGGTGGGCGTGATCGATCTGGTGGGTCAGAGTCAAAGTTCTATGAATGTGGTGAGTCTGGGCACTTTGCGCGTGAATGCCGTCTGAGAATTGGTTCTGGGGGTCTAGGCAGTGGAAGGCGCCGCAGCCGGAGTCGCAGCCGCAGTCGGAGTCCTAGATACCGCAGGAGTCCAAGCTATAGCAGAAGGTAACTGAATAATTGTTACTGTTAATGACATGTACTACTTTTGTAAAGAAATGTCTGTTATATAAAAAATTACACTGATACCATATGCTATAAAGCTTTAGTGACTTGGCACCCCCATAAATTTTTTCTGCACTTTGAACCTCTAACATGAGGAGCAACCCACCTATTGTTCTCTTTTTGTTTAAGGTTATGCATGGCATGGGGTATAATTTGTAATTATGTTGTCCATTGACTATTGTACAAGCACTTGCAGACATAGAGAATTCTGGTTCCTGCCATTTTGACATTTATCCACCTATATCATTCCTCACTTGGTGTTGGAGTTATAGATGCGGAAAAGTGTTCTACATTGCATTTAAAAATAGCCCTTGGATTATCTTGCTAACTTTTTTTATCGTGTTGTGTCTGTGAAATAAGTTTTGCTCCATGGTTGCAATTCGGGAACTGCTAGATTTACATGAAAATAATTGTGATGCCTTGTTTTGTTGCAAAGTTGCCACATAAAGTTCTTCAACTTTCATATCTTTTACATTTATCCATATGTTCCTCTTCCCTAGCTTTAATCTGAGTAGTGAAGTGGAGAAGTGTCGTACATTGCAGAAACATAAAAGTATATTATTACCAAATCTTATGCTAAATCTGTTGCGCTTGTTGGTTACATTTGCCTGGCCACTTACAAGCAGGAAATGCAACATTTAGCTGTTGTCACTATGTGGTCGGTAGACGTAGCAGTAGCCCCACTTACATATCTGCATCTTCTAGTTACACCATGGATACTTATTTCAATCAAACAAAGGTCTGGAATAAGACATTTGATTGTTGCATGATGATCTATTCCGTTGGCACCATATACAGTATTTTGCTTTAGATTCTCTATCTTTTGTACTAAGCTCCTCCTTTTTGTTTTGCACAGAGCATCGCCATGGACAACTTCTATGCTGGTGAGGGTACAAACCACAGTAGGGTTCCAACCAAGATGGTCACACTGAACTTCTCCCTGAACCTCCATCTAGGTAGAGCTACGTCGTTGGAGTTGTAATGTGAATTGTGAACTTGTACTCGAAGGTGTAATGTGATTGTGAACTTATACTCGGAGGTGTGAACTTGTGGCACAAACACTTGATGTATGAACTTGTATGTCATGATTGATGTGTAATGTATTGTATTCATGTTGGTTCTATTATGCTTTGGCAAAATGCAAGTTTCTGAAAAATTCTGTGGACTATATTGTATATTTGAATATCTGTATATTATTATTTATAGTGGTCTGTAAAACTTGAATTTCGAAAATATTACCGGAGGCGCATATAGGATACTATAGGAGGCGCATATACTATAAATATCTGAGGCGCATTCTGAAACATATGCGAGGCGCATATACTATAAATACCCGAGGCGCATTCTGAAACATATGCGAGGCGCATATGATATGCGCCTCCTATACTTCACATATGCGAGGCGCATATCGATATGCGCCTCGCATATGTGAAGTATAGGAGGCGCATATCAGATGCGCCTCGCATAAAAAATACCCGAGGCTTGAAGCTAGAGGCACATGTGATATGCGCCTCGGATAGGCTTTTTGGTGCGCCTCGGATAGGCTTTTCTCTAGTAGTGTATACCGTGTTGTCTAAAACACAAAATAAAGGGAATTAGTACTTATTTTTAACTAGTTGAGACGTAGCTTACGTCATAGTCAACCTTCTAAACCGATATAACCCTTTCAAGATTTCTATTACGCATGTATGACTTGGCCGGAGACATCATATACGTATAAACATTCAGGCTAGCAGACCACACGGTTTGTTTTTTCTCTTGTTCGTGCGTGATGTCATGGGTTGGCTGGTCCTTTTTTAGCTCTTTTTTTTCCTTTGTCACGTAGACATTTATTTTTATAGTCTTTTGTGTGTTATTTTTTTTAAATTTTCTTCTATTTAATATATTTTATAGTCTTTTATAGACTTTTATTAAATGTGTATTCATAGTCTTTTTAATAAAGCTAGTATAGTTCTAAAAGATAATCGGTTTCATGCTCAGAGATTATAAAA
The DNA here is from genome assembly GCA_916181665.1 of Avena sativa. Taxonomy (NCBI): domain Eukaryota; kingdom Viridiplantae; phylum Streptophyta; class Magnoliopsida; order Poales; family Poaceae; genus Avena; species Avena sativa. The sequence goes on along the minus strand of OV702279.1, from coordinate 399,612,118 downwards.
TTTCATACTCGATTTCTATTTTTTAAAATAAATAAGATGCTAGAATTAATATATTTCCGTATGTATGACAATATAAATCAATGTCACGGTCTTTGAAAAATAAAAATAAAAAGTGATGGTTAGGGGAGTTAAACTCACAACCTACTAGTTGGCAACAAAGACTTCAAGCAACTAAGCCACCATACTTCTCTGTCAACTAAGTACAGACATTATATATGTATACTAGTGTAGCGCCTTACGTATAGGCGCTATGCTATGAACAGTGACGTCTCAGTTAAATGCGCTACTAGGACGTTCCATGGGACCCGCGTGCCATGCTGACAAAGAGTGTAGCGCCTTTCGAAAAGACGCTACACCGTTGAGCATAGCGCCTTTGTGTTAGGCGCTACCAAAAGGATTAGTTTTGTGAAATTCTTTCACCAAAAGTTCAGTTTATGAAATTCTTTTAAAAATGGGTTATTTTTGTCTATTCTGCCACAAAAAAAAGCTGAGTACTACGCGTCTTCCGAGGAATAATTTTTCCAAAGTTCTCTGTGTTTTCCTACTGACATGTGTTCCAAAAAAGCCTAAAATTCCGCTTTTGCTATAAATATATCCGCTTTTTCTATAAATAGTCCCGCTTTTGCTACATATAGCAGAAAACGGTTCGGTTCAGAAAAGAACAAAATAAATTAGACCTTGTCGAAGAGTTCGCCGAAGACTTCACCGACGACCTTGTAGCAATTTTTTTTTATGTAGCAATACCAACTTCGCTGGAGACATCGCCGGAGACTCTCACCGTAAAAAACGTCGCCAAAGACCTCGCTATTGTAGCAAAAACACATAACGGTTGTAGCAAAATGTTTTTTCTAATGTAGTAAAAGGGACATAGCCGGAAACTCCCCACCAGAGACCTCGTAGCAAAACCGTAAAGATTGGTTGTACCAAAAAAATATGCAAAAGTAGCAAAAAAATACTTCCTCCAACTCATATTAGTTGACTCAAATTTTTCTAGATTCGTTTGTATGTAGCACTAAAATATGTCTAGATACATCTGAACCTAGACAAATCCAAGTCAACTAATATGGATCGAAGGGAATATATGAATACATAGCAAAATTAATATAATAAGATAGCAAAACGCTCGTAGCAAAGACAAGGACAACAATAGCAACACCGGACAACTAGATTAACAAACGCTCTAGACATCCATGGTGGGGCTAGCGTCGACGAGCTGATGCGCAAGCAGCAGGCGCGTGCCGTGGTGTGAGCAGCAGGGTGTGGCGGAGGGAGGTGCAGGCGGCGGCGCAGCGACGCAAGCACCAGGGCGGCGCGCGTAGAGTCGAGGTAGACATGGAGCCATGGAGCGGCGACCATGTCGAGAAGCAGGCCATGGGGTTTGAGGAGGCAACACAGGTCGCCTTGAAGGAGATGAGGGAGGTAGGTCCGCGGACGACCACGCATGGGTGCAACAAGGCGGCGGCGGCGCGACATGGAGGCGCACGGCGGCGGTAAGCACTTGCCGCGGTGCTACTATGCGGAAAACAGATGAATGCAAGGGGAGGGGATAACCCCATGGGGGGCCACCCACGTTCTGTTAGGCATGTAGGCACGTGCGGGGATGGAACGCAAATATTTCCGGAGAAGTAGTATCATTTACTCAAAATATAAAATGTTGTAGTTTTATGAAATTAAATACATCTAAACTTTTTTAGTATTTAGGTTTACTCAGGTTTAGAATAAATCTACATAAAAAAAATCTTGATACATTTTTTCATAAATATAAAACATCTTATACTTTAAAATTGAGTGAGTAAAAACAAAGGTAAACAAGACAAGGTAGGACCTGCAAACGCATGAGGAGGTCGGCGCTGTGCTTCTGCTGGTGCCGCTGGCGGGAGAACTCGCGCTGCGCGTCCTCGACATCGACGGTTATGTCAGCCGTGCGGTCGAACTCCCAGACCTGGCGGCCGGCGTGGGCGTTGGTGGTGCGCAGCCACGGCTCGCCGCCCGCGGTCGCTTCGCCGGTCCTTAGCCTCCACATCGTGGTCGTTCCAACCAAGCAAGGAGAAGCGACGACTGCTTTCTCCGACTTTTTCTTACTCACTTGCTTAGTTAGCAGCAATGCAGAGGCGTGATAACACCGCACCACGACTCTATTTATAGCATGAAAAAATGTATTTACTCATTTGTCATTTTTATTATTACTTCTTTCGATCTATATTAATGTTTTCAATTTCCGCCGCTAACAGTCAGCTATCGTACGTCTAGCCTCTAAACTTTTGCTTTCTAAATTTCTCTTCTTTTATCCTTTTTGTTTCCTTTTTTGAATTTAATGTTCAATCTGATTCAATAAAACTTGTGAGTTAATTGATTGAATATACTTACTTGCGTTGAATAGTTGCATGAGTTGTTGCTCGAATCTTGTTTTAGTCATAGTTTTTTTTTACTTCTTTTGATAAGATTTGACTAAAGTTTGCTCTGTTTTTGAAAATATGCTAAAACAGAATAGCCCGTTATAGCTGCGATATAACCTTTCATAGCCTCTAAAAAATCCGTCGTTAAATGGAATAGCTGGCTATTTTAAACTAAAATACACCTTATATATGATTTTTCTTAAAAACTATACACATTATATTAAGAAACGGAGGGAGTACTACTTCACTAGACTTATTTTGGAAATGGACTACTTAACTAGATATACGAATATAGAAAAACTTGAGGCATTAATATGGATCGGAGGATGTATGAAGAAGTTATGGCTCTCATTGATCATGCGGCAAAATATCTGCTATGAAATCCAGGAAATTTTATGTAGACGATGCAGATGGAAATGATCAAAAGAAGCCGTCGGCAGACCTTTAGTCATGACCACCTGATGGCAGTCGGCAGATGAAATAAGACGCGCAGCTCGCTGCTGGCCACCTGTTAGCGCACAATGAATGTCGAGCTCTATATGGTTCAAGTGTTTTTTTCACAGGACGATATGGTTCATGTGTTTGTGGTGCATAGGATTGGACGTACAAGGCCAAGACACTGTCGAAGAAGAAAAATGCGGCCTTGGAGAGGTACCCGGAAGCCGTAACCACCAACATTTATAGGAGAAAGAAAAATCTACTCTTTTATATTTTTTTTAGAACAAGGCAATCGATATCTGCCGCTTGATTAGATAGAATAGAGATGACCCGGTTTATAAGAAAAACCGGGTCTAAAAACCATACAAACTATACATTGCCGATTTATAAGGAAAACCAAGCCGAAAACCGCACTAGCGAGGAGACCCAATGTCCACACGAGCCAAGTCCACCAAACGCAACAGATACACACAACCGGCTTCAAGGCCGCCGCCCTGACTACACCACTCGGCACCAATGCCACACACGAGCTGCAATGCCGCGCCACCCAGCCGTCTCGAAGCCCTAGCTACCAAGGCGACCGCCAGCGGACCTCGGACATCACACCAAGCTTGGGACCGCTGCCCCGACATAGCAACCATATCAACCCTCGCGTTGCCCGAAGACGAACCAGTCAGGCCGACGAACTCGCTGCCCTCCGCGGATCTCCAAGCCACCACCCAAGATCCATGCCAAGCCACGGCCAAGCCCCATAGGACCATCACTGCATAGAGGTTCGAGGCTACCTCCTCGACACCCAACAATCGTCCAGGGCCGCCGCCCCGGCTCCCTCCACCCTCGACCACAGAGCCATCTGCCAAAACCGCCGCGAACCCATCGCACCGCGAGAGAAAGAGCTCCAAGGCGACGCCTCCAACAAGGTAGTGACACATCCGTCACCGCTGCCCGCTCCTGGAAGAGCTTCACCCGGAGATCTTGGAGCCACCCATGTCGATCGGAATCGAAGCTCCACAACGACGCAAACAAGAAAGGAAATGACGCCACAGGCGCCGCCGTCGTCGGCACTGACCGGAGTCTGTTCAAGGCTTTCGCCCGGAGCTCGACCCGGCCGCAAAGCTCAAGGAGCCGCAAGATGGCAGCGGGACTCCGTTGCCGACCGCCTAGCTCCACCGCAAGCCACAACTAGCACGGCACCTCATGCTAGGACGACTGTCCTGCCGGCTGCGTCCGCTGTAGCAGCCTCTCCGGGGACGCCATCCCGGCTTCCTCGCGTCCCGAGCATGTAGACCGAAGGAGGAGGAGCAAGATTGCCCCTGGACTCCCCAAGTTAGCACCTCACCCGCCTCCCCTGCGCCCCTGCCCGCGTGGGCCTGCAAACCGCCGTCACACCACCCCGCACAGGGGCCCCCTCTCCACACGTACACACCCATGCCCCAGATCAGGCGGCCAGCAACACCGAAGAGCCAATCGGTGCCCGCGTCGTCCGCAGCCCGTCTGGCCCACACCCACTACTAGGGAAATGGCCATTCGTGGTGCACCTGAAAAGAGCATCTGTGGCGCACTAGGGGTGCGCCACTAGCCTTGCGCTACTGCTATCTCCTAGCCGTGGCGCACTGCCTAGTGCGCCATGGTTGTGTCGAGATAGGCGTAGCGCACCTGCTAGTGCGCCATGGCTATGTGGACTGGTGCGCTATGCGTAGGATCTTCTGTGGCACACTTCACAGTGCGCCACTAAGCTTCTGAGGTGCGCTTTAAGCGTAGTGCGCCACAAAAGGTAGGTCACGTGCGCCACAGGTGTTTTTTTTGTTTTTTTTTAAATTTCTGAGCCAGATTATATACAATACAGATTATATACAATATTACATGCAGATATACACACACAGATACAAGATATATAATTATATATATAAATACATAATTTGAAAAATAAGATTGAAATAAATACATATAGATAAGTCTCATACATGAATACATAGTATAAGTTACATTGTTTTGATCAAGTTACAAAGTAGTTGGTGACATGCGAATACATGTGTCAATCGAACAAGTTAGAGCTCGGAAGCTCGCCTAGACATCTAAACTATCTAGACACAAACGCGGGATAAACAACCAAAGAAGATAAGCATGATCACCGCCGCGACGAAGGTGTAGGTCTTCATCCGGTTCCTTGTCCTAACTCCCGCTAGATAGCGCGTGTATCTAGCTTCCGCCTTCGCCATAGTGTTGTACCCTTTGTAGCTATTGCCGCTGAAACGGTGCACCTGTCTCCGGCAGTCTTTCCAATCATCGTAGACTCCGGGAACCCGTACCTTGTACACGACGTACCACGTCATCTATAAGTTGACAATAATAATTAACCGGTGATTGAAAAAAAACATATATAATTAAAGTCGCATATGAAGATACACTTATAGAAAGTACTCCTAAATCAAAAAGACCAAACTCAAAAAGCATGCCTCATATATAACTAGGTTGTTCGACACAGGAATATGCTACGATGGAACTGTTTGCCAAGTAGGATGCACAACACTTGGACATGTGCATAGCACAAGGCGAACAATCCCATCGCAGCACATTCACATATAGTGTTCCACGACATTTCAATCATCGGCATTATTCTCAAAAAAGACCAAAGTAACTCGAAAAGAATGCCTCATATATATATATACATAGGTCGTTGGACACAGGAATATGCTATGACGGAACAGTTAGCCAAGTAGGATGCACAATTCCTGGACTTGTGCATATCACAAGGCTAACTATCCCGTCGTAGCACATTCACATATATATTGTGCCACGACATTTCAATCATCGGCATATTCTCGAAAAAGACCAAAGTAAATCTAAAAGAATGCCTCATATATATACATAGGTCGTTTGGACACAGGAATATGCTACGATGGAACCGTAAGCCAAGTAGGATGCACAACATCTAGACTTGTGCATAACACAAGGCTTACAGTCCCGTCGTAGCACATTCACATATATATTGTGCCACGACATTCAATCATCGTCATTATTCTCGAAAAAGACCAAAGTAGCTCGAAAAGAATGCCTCATATATAACTAGCTAGGTCGTTGGACACAGGAATATGCTACGACGGAACAGTTAGCCAAGTAGGATGCACAATTCCTAGACTTGTGCATATCACAAGGCTAACTATCCCGTCGTAGCATATTCATATATATATTGTGCCACGACATTTCAATCATCGGCATTATTCTCGAAAAATACAAAAATAACTCGAAAAGAATGCCTCATATATATACATAGGTCGTTGGACACAGGAATATGCTATGATGGAACCGTGAGCCAAGTAGGATGCACAAGACCTAGACTTGTGCATATCACAAGGCTCACAATCCCATCGTAGCACATTCACATATATAGTGTGCCACGACATTTCAATCATCGGTATTATTCTCGAAAAAAGAGTAAGGAAAAAAAGAAGGACCAAAGTGAGCAAAGGACCAAAGAGTAAGCAAAAAAACCAAGCATTGATTGATATATAATAATAAGCAAAAGAAGTAAGCGATGATTCATAAACCTAATAAGATAAGTATAGTAGCATGTACACTTGTCCACACACACACACAAAGGTCATCTATAGTTTGTAACTACAACTAGGCCAACATCAAGCCTTCTGGCTCGGCTTAGGGAATGGGAGGACGTCTTGTCTCGTCATGAACTTCCTATAGTCACCCTGCATCTCTAGGCGATCTTCTATGTCACGGTTATTCGGGATATTTCCTCCGTAGAAGATCCCCCCCCCCCCCCAAGTCATGACATCACGAAAGATGATTGCCCCAAACTGCTGCTGGATGCGATACATCTCTTGTCTAATATCTGAATCAGTGATCTTGGCCTTTGCTTCGGCCCACTGTTTGAGATGATCTGGCAGCGTAGAATTCTCTGATCAAGTAGGAACGCCCTCATGTGATGGAGTGCGTAGCAGGCTTCCTTCTTACTGTTTTTCGGCTGCTTCACGCAGGGGAACTCCGTTACGTGGTTGAAGACGTGCCTGCCAAACTTGACCTTCGTACGCACGAAGGTGGTGCCTTCCGTCGAGGCAAATCCAGTGAGAGCATCATCCAGAACTTCCTTGATCTTGTCGTAGGTTTTCTTCTTTTCTAGACTCCCGAGTCGAAATACGTGGCGTGGGAATGCTTCGGCGATAAGGAGATGAGCGTGCAGTGTTCATCTCTGCGCAAAAAATTCAAATGGAATGTGTTGGAAAAAGAATGATGATGATCTAATAAAGCCAATCGATGGTGGCGAGTGAATAACGACTTACTCGGGAAAGTAAGGCACGAGAATGTATTCCTTTGTCTTCTTATCCACAAGGATTATTTTTAGGCACGAGGCCACGATACGTCGTTCGGCGGGGGAACCCAAGCAGCCATCACGCATGTAGTAGGGATCCACTATAGCGATGCCCGGTGTGTTCTCTCTAATGATCTGCATGGCCAGGCTGAGAGAAAACAGACGAACCATGGTATAGTGTAGCGGGTATAGGTGGAACATATTGAAGATGTCGTCGAACCGCAGGAAGAACAGATCCGTAGGGGCATTGTCGACGAAGCCCAAGCCTGGTGTCACCTTAACCACGAATACCGGGTGCGAGGGATCTTTCTCCGATAGAAGGCGTCTCTCTATCGTCAGCACGCCGTCATGCACACTCTGCAGTTCCGAACTGGCAAGCTTCCGCAAATTCTTAGGTAGCATGGGCTCACCCGCCACATGAATCCTCCACATAATACCCTCGGGTCTTGGTGGCCCGTCCCGAAACCTGATCGGATTCGCAGTTGTTGATGCCACCGGCTGGCTCGAGCTGCTAGATTTTCTTTTCCTGCCCTTTTTTCCTTTTGGAGAGCTGGCAGGCACCGCAATCTGAGCACCGACCGCCCTATGTAGTGTGTCAGGGCTTAGAATAAAGGGCCGGTTGGTTGTATCAGCTGCCTCTGTAAAGGCGCAAGCTGGAGGCGTCTCCTGAGAACCAAACAAACACTTGGTGATAGTGGCTTTCTCTGTGGGGCCACCAGCTAGGTCTTGGTTGCTAAACTGAGTGTTGAAGAAGTGATCATTCCAGTCTTCGTCGTCCTTGGCCGGATCCTGCGCCATGTGCATATCATCAACATGATCATCTGACCCAACGCGTGGAGGTGACGGCGAGGGAGGTAAGGGGGCCTTGCCACCGCTTGTCGCTGGCACGACATGCGGTGCTGTTTTCTGTGGCGTGAAAAAACATTGGTCCACTTTGGTAGCCAGTACCCACAGTTCATTTTTCGCGGACACGTTCGCACCGACGGCCTTGGATTTGGCTGCTTCGGGTATAACCATGGTTGTGAAATACCGGTCTTCTCTTTCGATGCTCTTTGCCCATCTGACACGAAACATCGACACCTTTTCTCCACAGTAGTCGAGCTCCCAGATCTCCTCGATTCTTCCGTAGAATCTTTCCTTCACGTTGTAATCGGTGTAGAATTCCGACGTTAAGCCTGAGTTCTGATAATCACACTTGTTGTCCTTTTCCTCCGTGTAGAATGAGTAGCCGTTGATATCATACGCCTGATAGGTCACCAGGTTTTGCATCGGTCCCTGCGACAAGGTGAATATGATCTTTTCCGTGTCAGAAGAATGCGATCGCGGGGATTATCAAGGAGTGTCTGCCTAAACCAACGCGTGAAATCTGAGTTGTGCTCTTTGATTATTTCTCCCTGTGTCCTCTGTATACCCCGGTCACTGTACTTCTTCTTGATTAACCTTTTGTGCTTCTATACCCAAGGATCGACCAGTTCTAAATGATGTAGCGCGACGAGGTTTGCTCGATCAAAGTCTGCGCGTCAAAAATCGAAGTCTGCATGCAGTATGCAACGACCCTCTCGGTGACCAGATCCGTCGAGCTTGCCAAGGTGCCTGTTGACGGGAAGACCGACAGGGTTCTTGATGTCTAGATAATTCATGCAGAAAGAGATGCACTCTTCGGCCAGAAAGCCCTTGGCTATGCTTCCATCTGGACGGGACCTGTTGCGAACATATCCTTTGATGTGTCCGTTCATCCTTTCGAACGCCATCATGCTGCGGAGGAACATCGGCCCGAGTTGTACGATGTCCTCCACGACATGGACCAGCAGATGCACCATAATGTCAAAGAATGCGGGTGGGAAGTACACCTCAAGCTCACATAGTATCACCACGATCTCCTCCTGTAGCCTCCCGAGCTGATTCACGCCAATCGACTTCCTAGAGATGACATCGAAAAACTTGTAGAGGCCAAATAACGTTTCACGGACGTGCTCGTCCATTATCCCTCTTAGTGCGACCGGAAGTACCTGCGTCATTAGCACGGCACAGTCGTGAGACTTCATGCCATTGAACCTCTGCTTCGCCTCGTCTAGGTATCTGCTTATCTTGCCCGCGTAGCCGTAAGGAAATTTGACTCCTAGAAGGCACTTGAAAAACTATTTGATCTCATCCTGGCTTAGAGTGAAGAAAGAAGGAGGGCAGTAATATTCGTTTTTCTTGAACTTTTTACCCTTCCGACAACCTTGTGTCGTCTCCGACTCATGATCATCGTCATCTTCGTGATCATCAGGAGTAGTGCGTCCTCCGTGAAGCTCCTTCCGGATACCCAAGCATATCAGGTTGTGCCTTGATTTTGGACCATCTTTCGTCTTATCTAGCATGTTGATTATGGTGGCGACCAGACTCTCGCACACGTTTTTCGTGATATGCATGATGTCGAGGCTATGAGGCGCGCGGAGAAACTTCCAGTATGGCAACTCCTAGAAAACAGATCTTGTTTTCCATACCTTCATCAGCGGCTTGTCTTGTTGCTGCCTCTTTTGCTTCTTTCCAGGCTTAGGACAATCTTTTCAGTTTTTTAGCAACTCTTCCACTTCTTCGCTGCTCCTACGCTCTGGGATTCCTCAGGTCTCGGATTTGCCATCGAACAGGTCTTCACGTTTTCTCCATGGATCATTCTTGTCGAGCCACCTCCGGTGCGCCATGAACACGGTTTTCGATGACCCTGGATCTTTCTCTAGTTGGAGATAGCTTGTGTTATCCATGCACCTAACTCATGCGCAGAATCCTTGGATAACCTGCCCCGAGATATACCCGCAACCTGGATAGTCTTGCACCGTAGTGACCAACGCGGCTCTCATAGTGAAATAATCTTGTGCGACGGCGTCGTAAGTATTGGCTCTAGATTCCCATAACGTGGCTAGCTCCTCTTTCAATAGCCCGAGATACAGATTGATGTCGGTACCAGGTTGTTTCGGCCCTTGAATTAGCAATACTCATTTGTATGTACTTCTTCTTCATGCACAACCATGGAGGGAGGTTGTACATCCATACAAACACGGGCCAAGTGTTGTGCGTGCTGCTCTAGCTACCGAACGGATTGAGTCCATCGGTGCTCGCACCAAGCCTGATGTTCCTCGAATCTCCACCGAATTCTGGGAATTCGAGGTCCAATGCTTTCCACTGGCTAGCATCTGAAGGGTGCGTCAGCAACTCATCCTTTTCGGGGTCATCATCATCATCTCCTGGCTTCTTCCTTTCCGCATGCCATCCCATGAGCTTCGCTTCCTTAGGGTCCGCGAAATAGCGCTGCAGACGAGGAGTGATAGGAAAGTACCATACCACTTTTCGAGGTGCTTTCTTCCCTTTCTTGTATCAACTCACGCCGTACACCGGACATGTGGTTTTCTCCGCGTCCTCGCCCCGATAAATGATGCAATCGTTGATGCATACGTGATATCTAACATGCGGTAGATCGAGAGGACAGACGATTTTCTTGGCGTCCTCGATACTAGTTGGACATGTGTTCCCCTCCGGGAGACGATCGTGCCAGAATGCCATCATATCGTCGAAGCTTGCGTCGCTCAATTTGTGTTTTGCCTTCATCTCCATAGCCTTGAGCGTTACATTCAACCGGGTATCATCGGGCCTGCATCCTTCATACAATGGAGTAACCGCGTCTTTCTCAAGTTGCGCAAGCTTGGCTTTCTCTCTTGCGGCAGCCCTGGCGTTACTCGTCTGATTGAGAAGCAGCTCTTGCACATAAGGGTCTCGCACCCAGCCTGACGTTGTTCCATCGTCGTCTGCTCCTCTGGCATCTAGATCATCATCATCCTAGTCTGCTTCCGCACCTTCACCATCTCCAGGAGACTCTTCATCATCTCGCCCGTTCTCGCCGTGATGATGATCATCGTCATGTTGCCCACCTTCACCGTCTCCATCGTCTTCGTCATCGCTTATCCAATGAGTGTATCCATCCATGAAACCATGGCGGAGCAGGTGCGCCTGCAGATTCCCGGAATCTGGGTCGATCACCCAGTTGAGTTTGCATCTTCTGCACGGACATCTTATATCCGTCTTGTTATTTCGTATCATGTCGGCCGTCGCACATTTCAAAAATCTAGCCACAATGTCTTCGCTCATTATGAGCACCATTTTTGCCTGCACGGTGTACACGGTACAATTAGAATTCTATTAGAACCACATAATCAATGCATGCATGCAATGGTATCGATAGAAAATTTCGGCATGACCTATCCTAAAATTAGGACCTTTGCGAAATGCCAAAGTCTTGCCAAAATGGAAATGAATCAACATTTTGGCAAAATAAATGGCAACTTGTTCACATACAAACACAAGAGAGAGAGAGACCGATCCATACACACATGAACATATCATTATCCTCTCCATACACACATGCATGAGCATCATCGATACTCTCCATATACACACACATATGACCATCGATCCTCTCATACACACATCATGAGCATCGATCATCTACATACATATGAGCATATCATCCATATACACATGAACACATCCTTACATGGACAACTTACCGATATGAGAGACCAATCGCGAGAAAGATGGAAAGGAGAGGTGTGCGCGAGACCGGAGAAGGAGATGAGAGACCGGAGACCTTCCTCTATTACTTATGTAACATCCAAGGCAAGTTCTACATGCTAAAATGGTGAATGGGTAGAGAAATTGAGGTGGGAAGGAGAAGATCCCGACTAGATCTAAGAAGGAAGAAGAAGGGGAAAGTGAAGTGTGGGGTGGTGGATGGTCACACATGTGCACATAAAGTGCAGCTGCCAAAAAAATCGCCACATCTGTGGCGCACTCTGCCCTAGTGCGCCACAGGGAGTAGTAACATCCGTGGCGCACATGCCATAGTGCGCCACGGATGTGTCTGGCCGTTTCACAGCAGAGAGGGGCATGCGCTTAGGCATAGCGCACCCCCTCCATGTGCGCCACGGTTGACACTAACAACCGTAGCGCACCTACCCTATGTGCGCTACGGATGTCTGGCGTGCGGCCAACAGGGCCCTGGCCCACACATATCTGTGGCGCACTATGGTCATGTGCGTCACGGTTGTTCTAGTTACTAGTAGGGCACTGCCCATAGGTGAGCCACGCCTGTTTTAGCCGTGGGGCACTTCAACCATGTGAGCCACGGATGTGCTGATTACCTATAGCCATTTTCCTAGTAGTGACCGAGCCTAGATCGGGCCCGCTCACCCGCCGTCGCTGGCTGCTGCCACCCCCGGCGAATGCATGCCCACTCCACCGCAACCTCCGACGTCGTCGCCGCCTCTAGCGCCGCATCCCCCTCTATCGGCCCCATGGCCTGAAGCTATCCAACGCCACCGGCCGCCGCGGATTCCCTATCAAGTGAGCAAGCGCTCCGCCCGGTGCAGAGAGGAAACAGGGCCTGCCGCCGCCAGCTCCGTGCGGGCTTTGCCCAACGGAGTCCTCCAGCGACGGCAGGGACAGGGGCGGCGGAGTGCTGCTGGTAGCCGGCGCGATATTTCCGCCGCCCGTGTCGCCCAGGGGAGAGAGCGACGCAGGGGCCTTTCGTGTGTCTAACCTTCTCCTCCTTTATCATTTTTACATCCAAAGAGCTGGAGCTTTCTTTGATCGTGATGCAAAATATCTGATGCGAGTGTGAGGTCCAGTGATTTTCCACACAATGATTAAATTGATTGGTAAATGTTATGTACACGTAGAAGTATGAATGGATAGGATAATTTCTAGCTCCAAGTCTTTTTAAGGAATTCATATCTGGTTTCAAAGAACTCAACGGATAATGATATCGGAATCCGAAGTGGTGCCTTGATATGTATGAGATGGTATATCGAATAGCATGTGTATGTTGACTATTAAAAACTTAATTAGAGTTATCCTAAAGTTTTAAACCAGATAGTCTGATTTTGGACTTAAAATTAATCCAATGCTAGTCTATCGCTTTCAGCTCCAGCAGAGCCACACATCTTCAGGATGCTTTCTCTCTTCTGTCAAGCAACTCAGCGGGTACTGCCAACCTCTAGCAAAGTCCACAGATGCACCAGGGGGTGACTGCTATTGCTGGCACCTCCTCCTTAAAACCGACTTGCGTTCAGCTATATTAATATAGTAACCATGATTGAGACCATTGCTGGGTAAGACAGCACAACGTTAAAAAAAGCCAAAAAACAAAAACAAAAAAAGAAAAGAAAAGAAAGCCGACAATGACATTGGAGAAATTTGCTTTGTTTGGATAATCTGACAACACTTAATAGAGCGACATAACAAGAGCATACTAATAGGTTTGGGATGTTTTATCTAGGCTATGGTGGGAGAAGATATATGGTCATGGTTTGGCATAGGTATTTGTGAAGCTGTCAAACTTAGGCTTTTGCCGCATGGTTGTGGGATAAAACATCTCTTGATCAGTGGCCTGACAAAAACGAGGATGACCCGCAATCACTGCGCCCTCCGGAGAATAACCACCACGCTCCTAGCGCTCCAAAGCGTCGCGTACCAAACATCACTTCCAAGAAGGAAAGCGACGGCAATGACGCTGCTGCCCGGAATGGTCCTAGGATTTCCCCCGATATGCTATGGGAGGTGGGAAAGAGATACATCCGACACCCTTCAGGAAGGAGGGTGACGCCCACCATGCCGGTGTCTAGACGACAAGGATTTCTCCGACCCCTCAAAAACCACACTCCCGGACGCTTTGAATTGCTCCATCAAGCTCACCGCCCACCAGCACACGCCACCACGATCTTGCCGTCACCATCGCCATCTCACCATGAAGCACGTTGTGAGGCTAGTAGGATTGAAAAAGAGGAATCTTCGGCAAGAGTCGGCGATACGACAACACACGGGAGGGAATTTCCTCCACCTCCAACCCTGCTATGCACACGCTTGGCTCATCGCCAGGGCTCTGGCTAGATGACCCACCACTCAATGATCACCCGCGCTTCCAGGTCTTTGACCGCTTGGGGGGGCCATGATAGTGAGCTCCAGCTCCCAAAATCTTCCTACGACCACACCTCCTACTTCAACCGGATGCACTGATGATGATGCTCATCCGACCACTGCCCTCGGCCCCCGATTCAATTGTCACTATTTCTTTAGTCTGAAACTCTGAATTTTGTTGTTCAGTAATGTTGCCTGCCTAGAGGTTTACGACTTCGTAATTGACGAAGGTTCGAATCGTCAATGCCCATTGTTATGGACTTGGATTTTGGAGGAGATCTCAGAACGTCTAACAGACAAGCAACATGGGACATGGTGTTTACCCGGGTTCAAGACCCCGGGGGGAAAACCCTACCCCTGCTTTCTATTTTTGATTGATGGCGAAGCCGAAAGTTACAAGGGTGCGCATATTGAATCTGACGGTGTGTATGCTAGGGTTATGATGTGAGTCCTCCTTGCCGTGCCCTCCTGGCCTTCATATAGATATGCCAGGTCCTGAGGTAGGTCGAGTTGGTTACATGTTTAGGGTTTTTCCTTTGAATTTCTATCTAGATTTTAGTCGTATTCTTTAAGGAATCGCACTTCTCTTGGGCTTGGGTCACCCGAAATCCTCGTGAGCTTCACCATTAGAGGTACATCGTCTCACGGGCTTTCGCTGGGCCAGATCGGGTAGACTAATATTAGACACTCGTAGAACATACACATGTCAGTGATGCTCAGAATAAATGCGCACACAGAAAAACTATGGATCGGATTGATCTGGTGGTGTTGCCAGCCATGGAAAAAGAATCTGAGCTTGCCAGTAGTTACCCATCATCAACCGAATAAATTCAGAATTTTCTATGTATCGAAAATTCTGAATTGCTTCTGCAACTGTAAGTGATCGTAATTTTTGTTTTTACGGTATTTTCTCACTTTGGTAGCAGTGATCCATGTCTTGTCCCCAGCCTTTAATATCTAGAGGACCTCTGCGGCATTGCCAGAGATGGTCGGTCAGGTTGCCTGAGTGTCGGGTGGCGAGCACCAGTTTCCTTCTCTTTTCTTCTCCGTTCATGCAGTTGCGATTCAGGGTGCAGGTGGGAGTGGTCTGTCCCGTGGAACCCACTACCCAGACCCACATAAAAGTCTATATGGGACCCCGCGGGTAAAAAAAAATGGTGGGTTTTCATGTGAAGCCCACGATCGAGCGCAAACATTAAAAAAGCTATTTTGTCCAATTAATATTTTTACATTTGTCTAGATTCGAATATACTAGTCATATTTAGTGTTAGATACATCCGAATCTAGCCAAATATGGTACATTAATTTAGATCGGAAGGAGTAGGAATTTCTCAATCAAACAAATATTATGTCTAGTAGAAAGAATGGCGAGTCACTTAAAAAGTGAAAAAAATAACTAATACATTGAAATGCTAAATGTTAATCGTATTATATACTAAAATATTTTTATAAACATTATACAAGCAACTTATACTAACATATTTACGGATATATGTGGGTATACGCGGGATAGTGGACACCCGCATAAGTTTCACGGGCTTCCGTAGGACACCCAGTTAAATTGTGTGGAACTATGCGGACGTATGCGGGCTTCCCGCGGGCAGTCCCACCTACGCTCTGAGTTGCGATCGCCTTTCTTCCCACTCCAGCCACTCAGACGCAATGCGCGAGGTCATGGATTTCGAGTACAACCTCTTGCCCCCGCACATCGTCTTGCCATCGGTGGCGGTGACCCTAATTTCTCCAGGAGGCAAAGTGGTCAGAATCCTGGAACTGCACAGGGGCTTATTTTCCGAAAAACTCGAGTGCTTGGTGTCAAGGAGTGACAGTACTAGATCCCTTATATAGTTCTGTGTGGCAAATAAGACCCCAATACCAGTGATCGAGGCACTAGTTACATCTATAAATAGTATACTACTAGCAGGTAAGACCATTCAAGACTGCAGATTAACACAGGCATCAGCTGAAATATATGCATATAAGAATCTCGTTTTTATCATTTTACAGACGTCTCATTCAATACCTATACATCAACGGTTTATTTTGGACTTGGAGAGTGAACAACACACACCAGAGTTCCTTCTCCCTTGCTTTGCTACCATTTTCTTCCTTCAGAAGGTACCAATCAGCTAAGCATTGTCAGGTTCCTCCGAGGATTTGGTGCCCAAGACTCGGCAGCGGTACTCTCCGAGTGCCCAGATAGGGAAGATGTTCCTGTACTGGGAGTAGGTGATGGTGCAGTTTCTGGCGAAGATTCCGATGATCTCCTGTTATGTGTGTGGCACAAAAACTATTCAACTGATGGGGAGATAGAACCGTAACTGAAAATAATTGCCCAGTGTCTGAAATCTAAGCAAGCTAGAACAGCAACTAGTTTCGACAAGTTTCCACACAATAAAGCTTAGTTTTTTTCTAGATCTCTGAATACTTACTTGCTGAGGAAATTCGCCATCCTTTAGGCCTTGTTTACTACTATGGTATTTCCACCCCCTGGATGTTTGGGGATAGGAGGGGATTTGGTGAATCCCTCCTTTCACCCAATCCCCACATTTCCTATCATTTCCCAATATTTCCCCCCACTTCCCAAACACTCACTTGTTTACTTTAAATTTTGGGATGAGAGGGGATAGGAGAGAATTAACATCATCAGATCATCATCAGGTGATAAAAAGAGGAACTTTACACCTACAACATAGACTTCATGAATACATGTTTTTAAATATAATGAAAGAACAATTGCATTGGGCGCCATATCAGGTGATAAAAATTAACATCATCAGATCATCACAATGAAAGAACATCAATCCACTATATCAGGTGATAAAAAACAAATCTTTGCATTGGACGCTAACATCTCAACATAGACTTCATGAATACAGGTTTAAATATAAGCTTGACATAGCCAAGCTCAAACAATTGCCTCATTATTTCTACAATAATATTTTGGCTGAGAATAAATTTTTTATGCCGATTCTAAAAATAGTTGATGCGATCATTTCCTTGTCTTGCTCCGTTAAATGCTTTCATCGACACACTAGTATATCATAAAAAAAGAAAGTGTTAGTCACATATACAGCAGAGCAGAATAGGACAATCGACACAACTAGCTAGCTACACTACTAGAAAAACAGCAGGATGCTTGTTGACACCAGTTTGTAGTAGCACTATGTATTTTATATAATATAAAATTTATACCACATCATTACCAATATGTACCATCTGTATATACTACAGAAGAAGCATATGAACAAGCATCATCTGGATAAAGAAACGAGGGCTTCTTTCCAGGAAACGACAGGCGAGTATGATTCGATACGTGCTGAAGGCTTGAAGCAAAGTCAGACCTAACATGGGCTAATGTAGGGCTCTGGGTACCAACCTGAAGAACAAATCAAACGTTTTGGAATAGGCTAGAGCTAGAAACACAAATATTCTCGCGACTAGCAGTAAAAATATAAAATATATACCACAATAAGGACATCAGCAAACGTTGCACTGGAAGGAGCAAATCGAGCCACCTACGACTGTACCAGTATCAGGCTTGAGGAGCAAATCTAGCCATCTATCTACAGCTGCACCAACAAAGCCCATGACAGTAAACTGACGATGGTTCACTGCTGACAGGCCACCAGCAAATGTCTGAAAGAATGCGATGCTTTGATAATACCATACGCTTTACCTAAATATAGCTAAAACCGTTGGGTTAAGGGCTTCATGCCGAAAGAATTGTTTTCGTTTGCCCAATGCCCTTGCTTAGGTCTCACGATGAGAAATAATAAGCTATCAAGGATCAAATGGAGTACAATATCCATCAGTCCATTTTCCTGAAGTGTAGTTTGACAATGCAGGTACAGGATGGTGTCTGGATATTATAAGGACCCGCATTGTCAGTGAAGGCTAGACGAATTTATACATGTTCATAGCATGAATGAAAACAGACCAGTAAGTATTGTCTTTATCTATGAAAAGAACTATGCAGATAAGCATGCCCGGTTAGTTGCTAGTCCCCCATTTATTAACATGCAAGTGTGTGACCAAAGAAAATAATCCTACAACTGCCATATTCTGCTTTCTTAAATAGTTTAGCATGTCGAGCAACAAAACATGTACAACTATGACATTTTGTGACAATGCATGAAAACCTTTCCCTTTGAAAATAAAGCAGAAAACAAGACCTGATGGACCTGATGAAGAGCTATGATGGCATGTGCCACCCCCAATTATTTCTTTCCTGATGTGAGTGGGTTATATAAAAAAACCTAGGACAGATAATAAAATAGTCCAAGCAGAGTAACCAGAGCAGAGCGTAAAGTATAGAGTACATGATCCAGGCCATTGACTTGTTTCTATGCATGATCTATATTTTAATTTATTAAAGATTAGTATATGTGATCTTCTGAACAAATACAATACTTGCACGGGGTTCTAGGATAACCTGTAGAGGGTGGTGACACTAACCCATGTATTAACAAACAAGCATTAGTGAGATAAGAGGACTAAGAATGCCCAGCTAGCACACAACAAAGTTTGCCCAGCTAGCACACAACAAAGTTTGCCCAGCTAGATCAGAGACATACTACAGACTATAAGGCAAGAAATTTATTGCAGCACAAGGCGAGAAAGAATTGAAGGTTTACCTCAAGGTAACTCTTGCAGTTCACCCCGTAACCACATGATAGCTGACTCCTCATCTTGAGCAGCCCAAGTAAGGAATGTCTCTCGGTTTTCAGCAATTTTGAACACTTTTGAAACCTTCACTCTCTCCACACGTGAGAGCTCATTCATATTTTGCACAGCAGAAATACACTTGGAGATAGTGAAAACATTTGACTCCGCCTTTTCTTCCTCGGCCTGCTTCTCTTTCATCTTCACATATCTGTCAACCACTGCTACCATCGCATCGCTCTTGTTAGGCTTGTTTAACTCATTTGTTGGCTTTTTCTTAGGTACAATAGCAGGACCCCCTCCATTTGTTGGCTTTTTCTTGGGTACAATAGAAGGACCCCCTTCATTTGTTAACTCATCCTTTTCAGCAGCATCCACTGGATTCAGCAAAGATACACTTATCAACATTTGTCAAATCATGTATATTATGTTATTCTTGACTAAATGTGATGTGTTATGCGAGATAAATTTACCATCAATGACTGGATTGACCTCAGCTCCTAGGTGAGCAGGACCCCCTCCATCTACAATCTGTAGATCATCATCATCATTTGTATTCGCGTTTTGTACTTCTTCATTTTCTTCATCAATTTGTGATGGCTCAGAGATAGAGGTGAAGTTGTACGTGCCCTCTGCAATTTGCCCTGAAAAAACACTGTAGTTATGCAAACAAGTAATACTATTATGTATATGACTTAGTGCTAACAATGAACATAAGTCGAGTTACCATCATATAGATCTCCAAGTCTATCAAATAGAGGGAAGTCATATTTCTTGAATTTCCCGATTTTTGGGAAGGACTGCAACCAAACATGAGAGAAAAAATGAGTGCCAACTTGGTATATAAATTTCGGCCAAGTATAAGAATGGAAAAAACTTACAATTAGTAAGTTATCCCAGAGTGCATCATCGGCTTGTATTCTGCAACGTTTCTCACACCACCCGACACCGCTTTGCTTGCGAGCTTCCTTCAACATACAATATTTAATATCTATCATATATAAATTGACAGGTCTTTTGTAAATTAGTACCAGAACAGGATATGATGTAGATATTAAATATATATATGACAAACACACATCAATTATCGTCGAACACAACACCATCTTGGTACAGTGAGTATGGGGCAGCAGAAAGCATACTAATATATTTAGTACTACATAGACCCTAATATATATTTAGCAGCAAGCATACAACACTATGTAGTGCTACTAAGACCCTATTCTTCATATAGTATACACTACTATGTTACAGTACTATATATGGTATGCATGGTGCTATATATATTTAACAAACATCTTCCAAAAAAAACAGCATAATCTTCACAGATTAGACAAGTAGGTAGGTAGACAGCCATGTGTAATGTAATAGATCACAGATCACCCATCTGCATCTATTTACCACCACAAGCGCACAAGCAACAGATCACTACTACCAGATTCAGCACAAGCAAAACCTGCAGCAATTTATTATGTGACTAACAACCGAGTACATACTTCACACTAAAATAAGACTATTCTATTGTGCGATTTAGTCCAGTCTAACCTGTTTAAAGAAATCAACAGAAGCATTCAAGTAAAGGAATCAACACTAAAATACACATGAAAAATTCGACCGATTGGTGGGTCAAACTTTATCTTGCATTTATTTTGTGTTGCAAAGTAAAGTAAGTATGTTGTTGTTCTTTAGGACGAACACATATACATTTTGGAGGGAAGATGAAATTACAATATAAAGGGATCAACATAAACAGATATCCCAGATTCTGAATAAGATGCATGCTGACTGAAATAGGAAAATCATGTTTACCTTAAATGACAAAAGCTAAGCTATTTCAGGATTCTCCACTCAGACATATGTGGAAATAAAAGGTGACCACCCATAAATTAATGAAAGGAAGGATACTCAGTAGTGGATCGTTCCTCTCCTAAATCTTCAAGGATTTTAGTTCAAAATAACCTCTATAGGATGTCTATTGAAAATAAGGTATGACCATAGCATGCCATCTAATCTTTCCCTGCATCAACAACTAATGCTTCACAAACTATTCTAATCAACATCAATTTTGGCCGTCCATGTTTGAATAAACCAAATCAGACCCAAACCCATCACTTTGGTCAATGGCAGAGAAAGGAAAACCCACCAAAGTGGGTGCATTATCGACTGTCCATTGCGCTGGGTACTCGACAACTACACCATTGGGTTGTTTTATTCTCAGAGTACAGATTATTCAGATCGATGTTTGTATAAAAGATCTGACAATATCAATAGCGTACAACCAGACAATCATTCATGGCTAAATGATAGTACTTCCCTTGAATTAAAGAAAATCAATGACAATAATTGTTGTGAAAGAATAGGATTCCATTCGTGTTGAGCCAGAATCCGTCTCCACCATGGTGTCCTGGAATCAAGAACCCTAACTTAGGCTGGACCATGGTGGAAAGCAGATACATACTAGGCTGACCTGCCAATGTTCCTCAAATCCATATCCACCATGTCGTGTATGGTCTCTCTCTTCTCTCCCCAAGATCTAAAGAACCAGATCGGAGGAAGGGAGGTGGACGCCGCCGCCGGCCTATAAACCCTAGGACGGGAGTAGACGGGAAGAGGCCTGGGGTGGGGAGGGGGGGCTCACCAGAGAGAAGCCGGAGGAGGTGCCCGTCGGTAGCT
Source organism: Avena sativa (assembly GCA_916181665.1). Lineage (NCBI taxonomy): Eukaryota > Viridiplantae > Streptophyta > Magnoliopsida > Poales > Poaceae > Avena > Avena sativa. The sequence goes on along the minus strand of OV702279.1, from coordinate 399,590,671 downwards.
TCCCCAGGTTGACGTCCGTGCCACCTCTGGTCCGCGTCGTCGCGACGTCTCCAGTCCGCTCACTTCCTCGCCAATACGCGAGGCTGGACTCGTGTGTGAGAATACCCGCTCTTTGTTCAGTTTGGGCCGGTATTTCTTGGGATAGGCCGGGATTAAACTCGGAAAAACGCTAGAAGTAAACAGCTTCGTCGGTGTTTTCAGGGATTAGCGAGGAAGCCGGGAAAATACCCTCCGAACCCGGGAGAAACACTATAAGTAAACGAGGCCTTAACCGTAGGTTAATCAAAACCCTGGCTGCCCGGTGCAAAGGTGCTGGGTCTCTGTCGGCCTGTTCCAACGTAAATCAAAGTGCAAATGTGAATGCGCACGGCAAATAGCTTAATAAACAATGTCAAATCAAAGAGAAAATTAAGGAAAGACATAAAGACCTGCCCAGCATCAATTAGGTCCAGCATGGCCCAACTAGTGTTGACTACATGGGGGCGCCTTCCTTCAAGTTCGGTGTAAACCTATGTGCAGAAATTACAAAATTCAGATCAGACATCAGAGACATTCGCTTTTGCACAAAAAACAAAGCAATGTTTGGTGAAAACATGGTTGGTTGATCTTTTGAAACATAACTTATTTTGCTGCTCTGTATGTATGCATGAGCCGTTAAAATGGATAATTAAAGACAAACTATTAGGGCGAGTAGCAGAATACTTCTGAATGCATTTATATCCCTATATGCGTTATTGCTTGTAAAATAGGTCTCTACATCGTGTTGATTCTAAGCACAGTAAAATCCAAACACTCCCAAGCACATCTTGTGGATACCTAGCTAACTTATGACCAAGATCAACTTGGGTCTCCAGGTTGCACTGCTGCATTCAGACATCCAAGGATTACCTAGGAAGAAAATTGTACCTTATCCCTGCATGACAAATAGCTTTCTCCCCAACCACCAGAAGGAAGCTCTTTGGACAACAAAAACTGGCATGCCTTCCTGATAGCAGGAGAGTTCTTGAATGTCCCTCCAGCGGCAACTAACCCCCTCACTGCGTACCATGTCCCATGGGTGAAACAAACAGCCCACGAGCCGTACCTGCAATTAGAAATGTCAAGACGCTCCTGAACTGTTATGGGCTGCCCATTTCATTTGATCAAAGAGTCTTAGATTATGTGGTGACCTATTGCCTCTAAGCGGGTAATATGTCACTCAACACTATAAATAAATAGGAATTATTAAATTGAGATCAATAGTTACTATATTCAGATACTGAGAATTAATAAAAACATTTGGTAACTACCAAGTACCAACTAGTATATGGGAAAGTAATGCTGCACAGTCCTACAATATTAGGATAATGTGACGAAAGTAAAATGACACCAGTACAACATTTTCTGTGCATCAGTTTTGTGTTGCCACATGATTAGTGTTGCTAATACTACTTTTCTTGTCCGGTTATGGAATTTTGGTAATAACTGTCGTGATATTGCCGACGAGTACGCCATAGAGGGGTCCTCACAGAGCATGTTTAGAGAGGCAACGAGTTGGCGGATACGAGGTAACATAGCTTACCCAGGTTCTGTAGGTTTTGGGGGAAATTTTCTGGATTGGCTTAGTCCCTTAGACCTCCACACCCTCTTATATACAACACAATCTAGCCTTACATCTTCACTCGTACACTCGAATGATCTAGACTCTAGTAGGACATTACTACTGTACTAACACTCCCCAGAATACTCTAGACTCTACAAGAGTAGTACTACTACACTAACTCAGACTCCAACACTCACTGGAATACTCTAGACTCTCCTAGGACAATACTACTATGCTAACCTAGACTCCAACAGGTTCAGATCCCACGATGGTGGCGGAATCCTACTCCTGCTATAAATCACTATAATGGCAATATGCTGAGTTACAGGGATTGGTTCGCTGTGCGAGGTGTGTAAATCGATATGCCCTAAAGGCTCCTAGAGGTCCGGCTTATAAAGGCGCCAGAACCTAGGGTTACAGGAAAAAGTCCTAGCGACAGGTTATAGAGTCCTACACTGATACTAGCTAGTCTTCGTGTCTTGCACTCCAAGGATCCGGGTTGGTCGGTGACTATACCGTAGCCTTCCTTTATCTGGCATGAGCCTCAGGGGCGGAGCCAGCCAACAACTATGACCGGTGCTAAACAGACTACTTTGAGCTAATATCAGTATATTTCTTATTTTTCTATCAACATTCGAAGGATGTTAGTTGGGTTTCCTTGTTATAGGCCAGGGCTAAAGCACGGGTAGCCCTGGGCGTGGCTCCGCCACTGATGAGCCTTCCTTCTAGATCCGTCTAACTGGGCCACCCAGCAGGCCATAGGCCTCGCTATCAACTGTGGACCACCCGAGTTAGCTGGATTAGAGACATGCAATGGTGATACCCATTTAGCATATCCCCAATAGTAGCCCCCGGAGAACTCCGAGATCTTCGCCGTCTTGCCCTTTCAATTTGATTTCTCCGTCTAGGTGATGTCGGCAATTCGTCAAGCAATATCTTGTAGTCCTCCAAAGAACCCTGCAATATTCTCCGACTTCGATACGTAAGCCGGAGAATCACCGAGTCCTCCAAATTACTCTTCTCGTGGCCGGACAGGATCCGTCCATGCCGGAATCTTCAGATGGGACTGTTCGTCTGCAACTGTCAGGGATGACGTAGGCTGTAGCTAGCGTCGCCTCGAAACTCACATATGCAGCAAACATAATCATAGCGATTCTCCCACATGTGAAATTCGAAACGTCGAGCGGCGGCGGGGGGAGGGAAGGGGGGGGGGACATGGAGAAATCTCCGCGCACGTTCGCGCACATGCTGTCCACACATCGGCCGTTGGATCGTTTTGCACGAATCTTGATGTCGGGGCTATATAATTTTCACTGCATAGGCCATTTTAATTTTTATCCGCATTTTCCTCCGCATCGTCTTCTCCCTCTCGCCAAGGTCTCATCGAGCTCCTCACGCAGAGAAAACCCTAGCCTCCCCTCCACCTTCCTGTTCACTCCAATGGCTAGCAGCAGCACTCCCATCTCCATGGAGACGACCGACGACGCTTCCGAGAAGCCATCAAGCACGGTGCAGATCCCACCGGAGGGGATAGAGATGCCCATATCCACGGTGGTGGAAACCATCGACTTCGGCGGCGTTCGAGCCGCTGGAGGAAGAAACAAACATCAAGGAGATGGTCACCGAGGGATATCTTCCGGCGACGGAGGGTCTGGCCTGGCGGCCGGCGCCGACCGGCGAGGTGGTTCCTTCTCCTCAAGCCGGAGTAAAGGTATACCTCAAGGCCCAACTGGTACGTGTCATTTCCCTGCCAGTTTCCGACTTTTGCCTCCAGGTCTTCCAGCACTTCCGAGTTCAACCTCAAAACCTTTCCCCTAACAGTATCTTAACACTTGGCAATTATGTAGCTCTGTGCGAAGGGTTCCTAGGGATTAAGCCTAGTTTAGACTTGTTCATCTACTTCTTTACTGTTAAGAGGGAAGCCGGAGTGAGCAAGGATGAGCTCAGGAATTGTGGAACAATGAGCTCAGGACAGGAAGGATACCTTTCGGATTTCCAAGGATAACTTCTCTAGTGACTCCATCAAGCTCCGCCTCAAGGACATCGTCAAGGGGAAGGACCGAAAGCGTGGCTTCACCATCACCTATGACATGTTCGAGGACAACAAGTGCTAAAAGGTAGTTTCTGATTCTTTGATTGCTTCGACCTATACTCCAGATATTTTTCGCCTTATATACATCTGTCCCTCTAACACTATGATCACTTAACAGTTGGGGGATTTGGAGGAGACCTGCATGGCTTCCCAAGTCTATGACCCCAAGATGAAGGATGTCACTGTCGTGTCTGACGACGATGTCCTGGTGGCACGGAAGCGGAAGAGCTCCACCTCTGACGCTGCCGCCGGAGGCAAGGAAAAGAAGACGGAGACTGGAGTCTCCAAGAAATCCACCGCCTCCCTGGAGGCGGAGAAAAGAAAGATGGTTGGCATCTCTCTAACCAAGGCGCCAACTGTTGTGTAAGTCTCTTTTCCTCCGACTTTGTCGCTTGCATTGCTTCTTCTTGTACTTATACTTTTGCTATTTTATACATTTCAGGAGAAATTCTAGTTTGAGTTTGAAGAAGACCTCGAAGACTGTTGGGGCTTCTAAAATATCCATGATATGCTGACCCAAGCTTCTCCCGCCGTCGCTCCTCCTACTCTTGTTGTCCAACCCTCTGCCGCTCCTGTCGGATCTCCGACTACGGCAGCATCTGATCCCTCCGTCATGGAGGTTGACAATACTCCTTCATAAGAGGTCCCAGATGTAGCCGAGATGGTCGTCGTTCCCGGTGGCTAGGCGACACTGGAGAGCACCTCCTCCCAAGTGGCTGAAGCTCCGGCTAAGGATGCCACCGAAAGAGGGAAGGAGCTGGTGGTAGGAAGCGGATGTGCGGCGACCACAAGCCAAGTAGAGGTCTCCAAGCCTATAAGTCCGACAATTGTTCCAACGGCATCCGCCTCGGCTCCTGGTGCAGCACCGATCTCCCCGACATATGGTCTCGAGGAGCTGCTTAAGCGGGCGGAGATCCTCCGGCTAAACACAGTTGCCTTTGGCAAACTATACTCAAAGGACGCCAATAACCTCAAGATCATTGCCTTCATAAGTCTTTTACTTTTGCATTTCACATATAATATCCCATTGTAGCCCCCAAGGACTTAGACGAAAAACCATAAGTCTTTTGGTCTGAGTGCTCTAAGAGTGACTTAAGTAAGGAAATTTGTACTGTAGCCCTCAAGTATGTAGTTTGAATAAATAATTCCGACTAGATACTTTCAGAGTAGCATACGCAGTGTTTGTAAATTTCAATATCGTAGCCCCCAAGCCTCTAGTTGAAACAGAGATAGTTCCAACTAGATACTTAAAGAAGGACTAAGCATAGCTTTGAGTTAAAAACTCGCACCGTAGCCTCCGAGCCTCTAGAACTAAATAATTCTGGTTAGATGCTCCAAGTAGACTAATTACTTCTATTTCTGCAGAATGAGAATACCCGGAAGGTCTTCGCCAATGAGAAGTTCGCCAAGATCCGCAAGAAGCTAGAAACTGAAAATGGTAAAACTACCTTCCTAAAGGAACATGTCACCAAAAACAAGTCTGTTTTCTTTTTAGTTTCCTTCTCAACTTGGTCTTGTGCTTTCATCTTCCGACTACTCATTAAGCTTCTTATTTCTCCAACTTGCAGAAGTTGTTGGCAAAGCCAAAGACATTGTCGAGCAATCCAAGCATATCCAGGAGCTCGACAGTGAAAATAAAATTTTGAAGCAGGAGAGGGCTGACGCGCTCAAAATGCACGAGGAGGCACTGGCGGCTATGCAAGAATCTGCCAACACAGAGATTAACCGCCTGAAGCAAGAAATCGAGACCCTCAAGGAGCAGAAGAAAGCTGCCGACAAGCAAAATGCACGCAGCCTTGAGGCATACAAGATTCTCCGATATGAACGAGACTCCTTGGCAGAGGTATGCCAACAAGCCAAGAGCAGCATCTTTGGTAAGTTTCCTCCGTCTTCATTTTCTACAAGTCAGGTACTTTGAACTTGATTTGTTGAACTCATGACCTCAATTTATTTGTCGGAAATGCAGATCCCATTGGCCTAGCCAACTTGGGTGAAAATGCTCCGCCGCTAAAAGAGTGCATGGTTCTTGCGGGTAACTTCATCAATACTGACATCACACAAGTCAAAGAGATTGTCAAGCCCTTGGACATCAACATCAAGGCAGTGGACTCAGTGATGAAGTACTCGGAGATCCTCGCCGAGCCCCCGAGCGTATTGTAAGCTGGAAAGCTTCTTGTACCCGGACTGACGCTAGGATGGCCTTGGCATTAGTCAAAGCTCACTACGATGATGCCGACATCGACATGGTGACTGCTGGTGTACCCGACGTGGATAGTCCTCACTCGCCGGCTACGATACCAGGTCGCCCAGTTGGTCAAGGCGGATGTCTTTGTGCCTTTGGAAATCATTGACAATGACCAAACAGCCTCCGAGTCCTTGAAAACCACCGACTTTGTTGATGAACAGGATGGCTCTCCCATCTCCGACGATGCAGCCTCGAAGTCTCCTACACCAGAAGAATAAATAACACTTTGTAATATTTGTCTTTTGGGTATGTAATATGCGAAAAACAATGATGTTCTAAGGCGGAAAACTTGGCTTCAAGCCTCCAGCTAATAATCTAGTTCCAACATGTATAGTTGTATATTTTTAAGCAAGTGCTGGCTTATCCATTATTCTGGTTCTTATGCTTGACCTTTCATGAGTCGGAAGACCCTTAGCCAGAACTATGCGCTCAGGCTATGAAGCCTAATGGCACCGTCAACAACTTAAGAACAAAATCGCCGACTTAGATTGCCGAAAGTCACTACTCCAGAATCCACATAAAAACGACAGAAAAGGTGTAGACCAGAAAACTTAAACTAATGTCCGTAGGCGGAATTTTCACAAGTGCAATTGCAAAGCTTCTGCATAAAGGATTTTACATGATCCAGAAATAAACACTAAAGGAGGTAAAAGACTCAGGCATATGAGTGAACCAAATGCTTTATTTCATTGATCATATAAAGGTACATAGTATATAACAAGATATGCTAAGTGTAAAAGGGACGTAGATGTGCTATGTTCCATGGCCGATCAAGTTCCGGGTAGTCATCATTCGGGTCACGTCACTTACAATTATGATCCTCACTTGGCCTATCTTTCAACTCACGATTATCAATGAGGTAATAGAAACAATTGAGTAGCTCCTTGCTTATGATGAACGACCCTTCCCATGTCGGGGATAATTTGTGTGACTTTTTCTGCTTACGTCGGAGCACCAGATCCCCTTCTTTAAACGAGCGATGCCTAACACGGCGACTATGGTAGCTGCGTAGCTTCTGCTGGTAGATGGCGGATCTCTGGCATGCCAGAACGCGTTTCTCCTCGAGCAGATCCACATCTAAGCGTCTGGATTCGTCAGCGTCATCCTCATCATAGGCGGCGACTCTTGGTGCGTCGTGAAGGATGTTGTAGGGTAGGATTGCTTCTGCTCCATATACCATGAAGAAAGGGGTGTAGCCGGTAGATCTGTTGGGAGTGGTTCGTAAGCTCCACAAGACAGATGGCAATTCCTCCGCCTAGGCTTCAACTGCTCTATGTAGCGGTGCTTCTAGACGTGGCTTTATTTCCTGTAAAGTCAATCCATTGGCCCGTTCAACTTGGCCATTAGACTGTGGATGCGCCACAGATGCTTGGTCAAGGCGGATGCCTTTCTCATGATAGTAAGCCTCCACTTCTTCGAGTGACAAGTTGTTGCTGTTGTCGGTGATGATGCTGTGTGGGAGACCAAATTTCACCACTAGATCCCGGAAAAACTCTAGGGCTATTTCCCCATCGAGATTTCTAATGGGTTTAGCTTCTATCCATTTAGTGAATTTATCAACTGCTACAAGCAGATGCGTAAACCCACAAGGTGCCGCCTGCAGCGGCCCGACCATGTCAAGCCCCCAGACTGCGAATGGCCAAGTTATTGGTATAGTCCGCAATTTTTCGACTGGAACGTGTGGTTGTCGTGCATAATGCTGACACTCAATGCATGTTTCAACTAGTTTGTCGGCGTCCGCCTTTGCGGTCGGCCAGTAGAATCCTTGCCGAAAGGCTTTGGAGACCAACGATCGGGGAGCGGCGTGATGCCCGCAATCTTCAAGACGAATCTCAGGAAGGATATCCATACCTTGCTGTTGGGAAACGCACTTTAAGAATACTCCTGTGGTGCTTCTTTTATAGAGTTGTCCATTTATTATGGTACAGCCCTTCGCTCGACGTACTATTTGCAGGCTTTCGACTTTGTTGGCGGGCAAAGTTCCGTCTTTGAGGTAGTCCATGAACGGTTTCGTCCAAACCGGAGGGACTATTGTTAGTGCATTAACAAATGAGCCTACTCTATCCGGATTCTTGGGGCCCGCTCCCTTCACTGATGGGGTTCGTAGATGCTCCAAAAAACGCCTGGCGAAATTGGTTTGCGAGCGGATCCAAGCTTTGACAGCAAATTTGCCGCCTCATTTTCTTCCCTCTTGACTTACTTGACTTCGTAGCCTTCGAAGCAGTTGGCTATCTCATCTACTTCGTCTCGATATGCCGTCATCATAGTGTTCCGCGCGTTCTAGGTGTCAGCCACCTGCTGAGCAAGCAAGTTGGAATCTCCATAGCAAACTATGCGCTTTATGCTAATATCCTTGGCTACGCGAAGTCCGTGAATGAGTGCTTCATATTCCGCCATGTTGTTTGTAGCCTCGAAGTGGATTTGCATGACATACTATAGCTTCTCTCCTATTGGTGATTGCAACAATACACCAGCCCCGAGCCATTGAGATCCGTCAAAGTGCATTACCCAAAATTTTGGTTCTAGTACAGGAGTATCTTCTGGCAACTCCGTCCAATCTGCAATGAAATCCGCCAATGCTTGTGATTTGATAGCGTCACGTCTCTTGTAAGTGATTTTGAAGGTGGCAAGTTCAATGCCCCACTTCGCCACTCTTCCTGTAGCGTCGCTGTTGTTGATGATGTCGGACAGTGGATCCTTGCTCACTACTGTGATTTGGATGATAACCCAAAGGTGGACTTCTAGTCCTAGATGCAGTTGGATGGCGGTCTATGTATATTGTTGTACTGCCCAATCAAATCTCATAGGATCTTTATGTCTAGTATTGCATTGTTATGCCTTGCTTAGTCCTGTCAATTGCCCTGCTGTGATTTGTTTACCTAGCATGCCATGTTTGTTTATCTAAGGAGAACACCTCTAGTGATCTATGGACCCCGGTCCAATCTTTACCATTGATACATCTTCCACTGTTACTGTTTACTTGCTGCAAACCATCATCAACTTCCACACCATATAGTTAATCCTTTGTTACAGCAACCGGTGAGATTGACAACCTCACTGTTAGTTGGGGCAAAGTCTTGAGTTTGTGTTGTGCAGGTTTCCACGTTGCTTGCAACACTTTTGAGGTGTTTCCTTCCTCACACTGGTTCGATAACCTTGGTTTCTTACTGAGGGAAAACTTGCTGTTGTACCACATCATACCTTCCTCTTGGGGTCTCCCAATGAAGTGCTGCTGCACGCAACAGCTAACGAACCGGCTTACTGCTGCAACACAACTTGTGAGCCATTGGATGTCCTTCAGGCATGTCGGACGTTTGATGTTGAGGATCGCCTTGATTTTCTCCGGGTTGACCTCGATTCCGCGATGGGAAACGATGAAGCCTAACAATTTGCCGGCTGGAACCCCGAAGACACACTTCTTAGGGTTAAGCATCATGGTGTACTTTTGGAGGTTATCAAAGGTTTCCTTTAAGTCAATGATGAGGTCATTTGATTTGTTTGACATCACCGCAATGTTGTCCACGTAAGTGTGAACGTTCCGACCAATTTGGTCATGGAGGCAACGTTGCATTGTCCACTCGTACGTAGCACCTGCGTTTTTCAGCCCGAAGAGCATCATGACATAGCAAAACATGCCATAGGGTGTGGTGAACGAAGTGGCCAATTGGTCCGACTTTCGCATCTTGATTTTGTGGTATCCTGAGTATGCATCGAGAAAACATAGAAGTTCCGAGCCAGCCATCGAGTCAATGACTTGGTCAACGCGAGACAAAGCAAACAGATCCTTCGGACACGCTTTGTTCAAGACGGTGTAATCAACGCACATTCTTAATTCTCTGGTTCCCTTTTTGAGCACAAGTACAGGATTGGCCACCCATCGGGCGTGAAGGACTTCTCGGATAAAACTAGCCTTAAGTAACCTAGCTATCTCTTTGCCTATGGCGCGTCTCTTCTCGTCCCCAAAGCGTCGTAGAGGTTGTTTCACCGGTTTGCTTTTAGGATCGATGTTTAAGCTATGCTCGGTAAGTTCCCTAGGTAGTAGGTACACCTTTCATGTCGGCAGGTTGCTAGGCAAAGATATCCCTATTCTCACGGAGGAATTCGACGAGCTCTCTTTCCTATTTGGGATCCAGGTTCGTCCCAATGGCGATGGTCTTGGAGGCATTGCCTACCACAAGTTCCACCGGCTTGGTCTCGATGGCGGCCTTGAATGCGGGATCGGAGTCAGAAATCTGCTTCTTCGATGCCGACATCTCCGAGGCATCGACCTGGCGCTGGATCTCCTTGAATTCTTTGTCGTAGAGGATGGCTTCGGCAAAGGCTGCTTCTCCTATCTCACAGTCTCGTGCCTTTGCGAAACTTCCAGCAACGGTGATTACACCATTTGGTCCGGGTATCTTGAGACTGTTGTAGACAAATCATGGTTTGGCCATGAAGGAGTGGAAGATGTCGCGTCCGAATATGACATGGTACACGCTCTTGAAGGGGACCACTTCGAAGGTCATGCGCTCTTGGCGGTAATTGTTGACATCACCAAAGGCGGCCGGAAGGGTGATGCACCCAAGGGACCAAGCTTCCCGGCCAGGAACTACGCCATGAAACACGGTGTTGGTCCGCCTTAGGTTGGTCTCCATCAAGTTCATCTTGTGCAGTGTATCCAGGTACATGATGTTGATGCTACTTCCGCTAACCACAAGGCACTTTGTGAACTCGCTGCCGTCAATCAGGGGGTTGATGCCCATGGCATATTGGTTCTCTGTTGGAACAAGGTCGGGGTGATCCGTCCTGTCCCAAATGATTGGAACTTCCGACAAGCGTAGGTACTGGGGAACTGGGGCTAGGGTGGCCATCAGTATCCTCAGTGTGGTTTTCTGTGCTCGGACAGTTGGGGTGTCAAGGAAAGTGTGGTAGACGGGGGCCTTCTTTTCATATGGGTTCTTGCCTTTGCCATCGCCCTTGTCGGCGTGCATGGACTCTACGTCCTCATCCATGTCAGTTGAATCCTTGGACTCCTCTTCCTTCTTCCCTTTGCCCTTGCCTCGTGGTCGATTCTTCCGGCTTCGTTTGTAGCCGGACTCCGGGTCCTCCTTGAGATCGTTGACAAACTTGCATTGATGTTTGGTGTGAGTGGCTTTGCCATTGGCATTGAGGTGTACGAAGCATGGCATATCGTGGTACTCCTCGTACGTCTGGGGGACGCGGGGCGCTGCCGGGGTAGTTTCACTACCGCGCTGCTGCCCACGACTAGCCCCCCGGCCTTGGCCACGCTGTCCGCCTTCGCCTCTACCCGCAAACTTCATGGCGACCATGTCGAAAGCTGGCTTTTCTTCTGGCAGGCTCTTCCGCTTATTGTTGTTTTTCCTCTTGGCTTGGGTTGGTATGGCTATTGCCGGCAGAGAGCCGCGAGCATCGTCGACGGCGACTGCGAACTCACTGTCTAAGGAGATCATCTGATTGAGTTCTAGCTTGTGATTGTCTTGCAGGCGCTTCAATGTATGTCGGAGCAAAGTTCCCTTTTCCAAGCCGTCGATGAAGGCGGCCATAGCGGTCTGATCGTGCACTCCTGCGCAGGAATTTTTCATATCCAGCCAATGAGAGAGGTAGGCTTGAGATGACTCGCCCTTTTCCTCGATGCACCGCTGTAGGTCACTGACAGTGCATGGACGTTTATATGTACCCTCGAAATTCTTGGTGAACGCTTCGTGCATGTCCAACCAATTGCATATGGACTTCTCCGGCAAGTCGTAAATCTATTGGCAGGCAGTGACCATCAACATCAGTGGGAGGTACTTGACGGCATGGTTGGTGTTTCCCCCTGTGATCTCCACCGCTTCATTATAATCTTGCAACCACGTAGCTGGCTTGGCAGTGTCGTCATAGGGTTTGATCGTCTTGTCAATCCAGAAACCCTTAGGGTAAGTTGTGGCCCGTATCACTGGGCCAAAGCAACGTTGTCCTAGGTATTGTCCTTCCCGGGCCTCGTAGATCTTGTCCAAGCATGAACGTGCATCATACGGCTCCGGGTTTGTTTTGTTCTTGTCGCCGCCATGGGAAGGGCTGTACGAACGACGAGGTCCTCCTCCGCCATGGTGGCTGCTGAGTGGCGGCGGTGGTGGAGGCGGCGGTGGGTTAGCCTTCTTGTTGTTTCCCTCCTACGACCCCTCACGCCTGTCACTGTTGCTTGTCGAACGCGGTTCTCGGACGCAGAGGGTCATGGTGGGACCTGCTCATGTGCCCGTGGTTGCCACTGCGCTCTTCGTCACGCCGAGGCTGCTCCACGTTGTCGTGGATGACGATGCCGCCTTGGGGGCATCTAGGTGGAAGCATGCTCGTGCGATGGTGAGCCTTTGGGTATTCGTGATGTCGGGGATGAACCTTTCCTCCGTGGTCGGAGGATATGGGGATAGCGTCAGTCCTATTGCGTGGCTCCCTCTGTCTTTGTTCTGACGAACCCATTTGAGATCCAACATCGTGAGAAGATCTTGCCTTGTGCTGCCTGGACGCACTAGACTGACAATATGCCGGGTCAGACTCCAGCCTCCGAGAGGTTGCCTTTTCCTGCTGTTTGATAGCCTTGGCAACGAGATCATAGACCTGGTCCAAAGCTTCGGACGATCTATCCTGATCTAGTAGAGTCTTGGTGACGGCCATGTTAAGGGCGGGCATTGGCATGCCTTGCTTTCCCTGCTTGTCAATGTAAGGCTTAGCTTGTGCCGGCTTCGAGGGAGCCCACCCTAAGTTACTCCGTACGCCGGGATCGTTGACGACGTGTGCCGGAGCTTTCTTGTTCTTCTGCTGCTTGAGCAGGTTCTTGTACTCCGTCTCCATGGATTTAGCCGCCTCGATTGATTTCTGCGCCTTGGCCAGATCTCGATCTAGCTTTGCGCCTTGCTCTGCGATGGCTTGCGCCTCCTCCAGTAGTTGCTGGCGCTTCTCATTAAGCTGGACAATGTTCCGCATATGGGCCACGTTCATGGGCTCGACGAGCAAGTTGTCGTGCATCACTCTATCAGTTGGAGTGATTTGGGCGGCCGCAGACGTAGATGGTGGTAGCGGCAGATTTGTGGGATTAGCGTTGCTGGGCCCGGTGGGCAGTTCCTGTGGCTGCTGGACGTGAATAGCCGGAGGGGGCATGGCCTTTGCCGGAGGATCATCAGCGTTGTCGGCTGGTCCCTTCCTGGTGTCTTGTGGCTTTGGGGAAGCTTCTCCGGTTTGCTGATCTTCTTCTATCACACTCCCGATGGCGACTAGCACCTGATGGGAAGTGACGACCTTGTCAGTGCGCTCCTCGCGGTTGATCTCCTCTTCCATCTCCTTCATAGCGGTGTCGAGTTCTTCCGCGTTGACATCAATTTCCTCTGAATCCACGCTGATGTCGGCATAGAGCGCGTCTAGAAAGGAGTCGAAGGGAGCGGGAGACTCTTCGATGGCGGAGGACGATGTTGAGGAAGCGGGGCCATAGGGCGGTGGCGGCGGTGGCCCGGGTAAGGCGACGAGGCCGTCCTGGGCCTAGTCATCGGCAGCGGCGAAACTGTTACCAATGTCGACCATCTGAGCAAGAGTGAGGTTCCCTATGGCCTGTTGTGTCGCGCGCGAGCCCTTCGACGAAGTGGTAGACCGCGTCCTCGCTGGGATAACCCTCCAAGTCGACCCTCGGACGAAGCCAGGTAATCTTGGGGGCTCTCACCATCTCTCTGAACGCAACGGGACAGATCGAAGATGGTCACGATGCTGACAAAGTGTGATCGCTGTTTCCCAGACGCGTGGGGTAACCCGGCGGATTTGCATTGATCTTTCACCATTATATCCTGCATAGGGGCGGTTTGGGTGGGCCTTGAATTTTTCCGATCTAAGCCGGCAAAATCCAAAGAGAGATCTGACTTTGATCCTTGCGAGCGTGTCCTTCCCAGAGGTGGTCTGTGCGGGCCTTGACGATCCTCTGACTTCCTGGGAAATAGTGCCCGAGCCGGTTTCACCGATGAAGAGGTGGATGTCCCCGATTGGAACAATCGAGCAGCGGGTGTGGTTCGTCTTCGTCGGGATCCAGAATTCGTCGGGAGGGACGATCGAAATGTTGCCGGAGAAGAGAACACGCTCGATGGCTACGGTGTCGTTGATTCCCGCGAAGAGCTTGGACCTCGCCCGGTGTAGAGCTCAAAGCGCCTTTTGCCCCACGGTGGGCGCCAACTGTTGTGGTATTGCCGACGAGTATGCCATCGAGAGGTCCTCACAGAGCGTGTTTAGAGACGTGGGGAAGGCGACAAGTTGGCGGGTACGAGGTAACACAACTTACCCAGGTTTAAATCTCACGACAGTGGCGAAATCCTACTCCTGCTATAAATCACTATAATGGCAATACGCCGAGTTACATGGATTGGTTCGTTGTGCGAGGTGTGTAAATCGATATGTCCTAAAGGATCCCAGAGGTCCGGCTTATAAAGGCGCCAAAACCTAGGGTTACAGGAATAAGTCCTAGCCGGACAGCTTATAGAGTCCTACACTGATACTAACTAGTCTTCGTGTCTTGCACTCTAAGGCTCTGGGTTGGTAGGTGACTATACCGAGCCTTCCTTTATCCGGCATGGGCCTCCTTTCTGGATCCGTCTAACTGGGCCGTCCAGCAGGTCATAGGCCTCGCTACCAACTATGGGCCATCCGGGTGCCGGATTAGAGACATGCAATGGTGATATCCATTTAGCATATCCCAACAATAACCTTAAGGGGTTAAAGGGGTTTCAAAATACTACTGTAGAAAAATCCTGATAGCGTGAGAAACTAAATTTCTTCCTTGAAATCATTTATCATTTATGCAAAGAGATATTTGATGTAATTTCTAGTATAGATGTTTCCAGAACTAAAAGAGAGTTATCATCTATTTGAACATACTTATTTACTATTTTTTTATAAACTTGTTTGATTCATTCGGTATAGAGTTTAATTTTTTTTGAATTAGAAGTGCCACCCCTTGGTGTAACTTCTGATAAGGGAAATATGTTGCGAATATGTTTTGAGTTTAAACTTGAGAATTTTGCATTTAAATATGTAATAAACCTCCTATATGTAAGAGTAGTTTGATATTCAGTAAGTATTTGTCCAATACTTCAATGCCTAGGTGGTAAGTTGGACGGTCGAAGAGCTCGTTGCAAATAGAGAGAGCAATGTGCAACAATAGCAAACAATTTCTATGTTTGAACTGAGACACCATACACACATCAAACTATATGTGTATTGGACATATTATCTTTACCAAAATGGAGCTTCAACACTAACCACGAGCCGTCACTTCGTTGAATGCTCTGAATGAACTTTTCGGCTTTATGGATACATTTGTCTATCTCTTCCCTTCGATGTCCAGGGTAGTGCTTTCTGAATGATGACAGTGCCTGGATCACTTCTGAAGTACATTCAACAACGCTGCGAGTCCAAATTTCAAGTTTAGTTTCTCTTGAACATGACAAAATCAGCATATATAAAAACAATAGGGTTATCACATCTTACGGATGATCAATCATTATGTCCTCGAAGATCTCAGAAGGATTGAGAAACTGAATAGTTTTAAAAGCATGTCAGGATCTAAACACTCTTTGAGGAAAACTGAATCTGTAATGCCATCCTTACAGTTTTTGCCCAAGCAAATTCCCAACTCACCTCTAGCCAGGCATAAGACCTTGCCAGTTCATAGGACGCGAAACCACCATTCCAATTCTGTAAGAAATAAAACAAATTGTCAGGCACTAAGTAGTTCCACCCAATTTAAGGTGTTCCTTTCATTTCTTTGCTGAGGAGTAATCCTCACTGAAGGAAATGGTAATGAGATGCATGTTGTAGTTTCTTTTTCGATTGTGTTTTGGCACATATTGCGTGGTGCCTTGTGTACTTGCTTTTAATAGTATCTCACATATTTTTCGAGGATGGCTACGAGGGATGGATAAGGTGTTAAGTCCTCTTATTTTAGTGGGGGAAGCAGCGGTGCTTTGGCCCAGTTGGCTATGCAGAAATGATGTTGTCTTTGAGGAAAAAAGTTCATTCTTGTATGCAGTTGCTACTCTCATCATCTCATGTACGAGGTGGTTGCAGTTATGGGCTTTGCTACAGAAGGAGCAATAAAGGAGCCGATGAAGCTTGGCGTCAAGATCGAGTGGATTGCCAGGGAGTCTATGTCCGGTTTCGATAGTGTTTCATTGATCACTTTTGCTTCGGTCCCCCCCCCCCCCCCCCCCCTCCCCCTTCTTTCAAACTTTGACAAACAAAAACTCGACGCCGATTATTTAGAGGACTGTACGAATCCGCCCGAAGTCCGTATGGTCCTCTTAGACATATACTCATGTGGCGGCGGAAGGCGAAAATCGAAAGTTATATAACAACAAAAAAAAAATTAAAATATGACATGCAAAGACGTAGATCGCGATAATGGGAGGTGGGATCAGTCGACTGGAACGTGGATTATACTCAGTTCGACCGAGTACACATATATAGAGATATACGTGGCCTCGATATGGGTTTCGACGGATAAAAAAATAAAACGGCATTATATTTGTCTAGATTCCTCTGATCCAAATTACTTGACTCAGATTTGTCTAGATTCGGATGTATCTAGACATGTTTTAGTACTAGATACATCCGAATCTAGACAAATGTGAGTCAACTAATTTGGATCGGAGGGAGTATAATCATTAAATTATATCCCCAAAAAATTTAGAATCATAGATAGACCCATAAGAACATAGGTCGCAAATATCGACTCCTGTTTTCTGGAGGTTTTAAAAAGGATATGCATACCATCCAAGAAAGTAGACAATTGACGGCATCATAAAGTCGATTGGCTTCTAATGATACGCCAACACTTCCTGAAGAAATCTTTGACAACAGCAATGAGGCCTGATAAGAAAAAGAATTGCAATAATTATAACATTTACAAATAATTCTGACTATGACCTTGACACCACAGCAAAATCATAGGAACTAAAACTTGAGGGCAATCATGTTTTTTCTGTGTATTTAAAAGGTTCCTTATTTCCGAGGTCATTGCATAACAAATGTTGTAGCAAAAAAACTGCCTCTCTCCGGAAATATAATGCGCATGGCTTTCCAAAATTTATATTTTGACGCAAAAATTGTTCAGTGGAATGTGCATTACGTGATAGTATCTTGGGATTCATATTAAATACTGCATCACTTTTCATTGGTATCAACTATCAGATATTTTTCACATATAGTTTGAATAACTGTTGGTCAAAGTTTGGTTCCAGGTTCTGCGACATTGGTCACTGCAGCACATCTACCCTCAACGAGTAGACACCTTCGAAGAATGGTTCCAATCTGCAGCCGATCGAGCAGGTGCTACCAAGGTAAAAGTGACACGCTCACTCATCCTGTTAACCATATGGAGACCGTGGCGACTATGGAACCATTGCGGCTTCCATCGCGCCTCTACTGATGCCACTGATCTGGTCAACGAGATCATCAATGGGGCCAATCTGTGTATGATGGAAGGGGCCAAAGCACTTTGGCAGCTACCTCTCCATGTTAGACCACAAGATGCTGTCATTCAGTAATTATAGGGTAGCTGTACAGGTCTTTCTGTTTCTTTTCTTTGTCGTTCTATTTGTTTTTCTGTTTTCAGATGGCTGTAAAACTTCGCACCATCGTCGTGCTCTCCTTCTAATAGAAATGATGCACATTTAGGTGCATGGCCGAGGGAAAAAAACTGTTGACCAATGTAAAATCATGAAAACACGCCTGCCGGATATTTTGGACAAAGTGAATATCCATTTAGGTGAAAAACATCATCCGCACGTTAATTACAACATTCGTTCGAAAATAAATGTCGTTTTGCACAGCACATGTGTCCAACAAACACCTCTGACCATATGTTTTTAGAATATAGGTGTATTAGTGAAAATGTATGAAGAAACGTTCTGTCATTATTCTACTAATATGATTTTGAAGCAACAAAACTAAATACTTATATGAATGGTAGGGCTCAACGTTCTATAAGTTTGTCTACTAATTATTAAAGATTATCTGATGGCATCTACTTTTGAAAGGCGGCAGTAATACCTTTATTCCTAGTGCAGTGCAATCTGATACAGGCCAACCTTGATCAGCAGTAGAGAAGGTCCATGAACCTTTAGATATATGACGATACCAGTAACTCAAATTTCCATGGCAGTCGTTAAGAACCTTTCACAGAATAAGTAACAGAAAAATAATCAAGCAATGACTTAATCTGGCTATAAAATATAGGCAATAAGAAATTACCTGCGAATGTTTTATGTAGTCATGGGCAAGTTTGAGAGTAGGGCCAAACTCTTCTGTGAGTTCTGTAGCTATTATAGCTTCAACTGTGAAAGTTGTGTCCCAAAGTTGGCTGCCATTGTAACCCTACAGTTACATGACCATTTCTTACTACCAGCAAAAAGGAAAAGAAATTCACTACACTCTTACTATCTATGCAGAATTCAGATTAGTGCTACGTTTCAAAGATGTTATGCTTGGATTGAATTAATAAATTGTTGCTAATAGACACCGTGCCAACTAAAAATGCTGAAGTAAACTACGCAATGCTATTTTACTAAGTTAAGTGCACATGTGAAAAAGTATACTGCTGATGCAATCGCTTCAAGATGAATGTAAAACAATGGAGTCAAGGAGAACACAAAAGATAACCTTCATCTTCATGCCATCTTCAGCAACCCACAAATAATCATAGATCCTTGGAATGTGAAATCTGAATTCCTGTGAATTAGGATCTTCTATCCAGCAACAAAGCATATTCAATACCTGTGCAATTAATTATACTTTCAATCTTCACAACAATCAGCTGGACATTGGAGTATCAAAAGAAAAAAGAACGGAATAAAAAGGAGTCGTGTGAACTTTTTCAAAGGAACCATCATGATCCTAAATTACCTTTCCTACAGCACCACTGCAGATATATTGAGTGTTCTCATCTTCGTAATGAATATGCTGCATGGCATTTTTTAAAGCTTTCTCCCTCAATTTGCTTCCTGGCCAACATGACAGAACTGGTTCAACAAATTTGTGAAGAGTGGCCCATAAGATATCTTGTCCCAATGGATGCGGACAATACATATCCTCCTACAGTACAGTTATAACAAAATCTATCAGACATTTAATTATATCCTGCATGGAGATCTCTACATCATGTGATAAACTAAAATGAGTGACATAGGAGCCATGTCTGAGTACACATAACTAATTACTGGAATCATAAGGTAAAGTTAACTTTATAGATGTTTTGCTGGTTTGGCACATTCATGATGGAAACAATTAATGGAAAGTATAAATCATACGGACCTTAGCACATTGGTTGCGAGCCTTGTCCCAATCAATCTCATCATAGGGTACTCTATAGAGCTCCTTCCGTAAGTTCAATACAATTGGTGCAATTGGGCAGACAAACCTCTTTCCATATATGTAAGACATGGGAAAGTATACCATTCGGCAGTGGGACCACATGCGCCCTGTGTGTGACGCCCAATTTTTTTTATCAAAGAAGGATAATAAGTTTGTATAGTTCTTCTTATTATCGTCTATACTACTAACTGTGAAACGTCAAACAGAAATGTATCAAGTAAGAAATAAATAACTTCTGACAAAGTGTGAATAATACAATGATTGTTTTGCCAATCTGTCGAATAAACTAGATTGGAAGAAAAAAAGCATGATCTAATCATATTAGGATCAATATGCCTAGAAAAACTAGGCAAACTCTAATATAACTTCTCCTTAGGCCTAGCCTTGTCCCCGTTGTATATATTCTGTAAATTTCCAGGCTGTCCTTTGTACATACTTTCCCTTATACAGAAAAATTATATGCTATCAGGGCATCCCTTACAGCTTAATAAAATGAGATCATAATGTCAAGAACAATTTTAGACAAATATTATTTTGAATATGCAGTTATGTACCACCATACTAGTGGCGTCAAAACATATTTATGAACTTTCTCGTCTGTAGCTAGAGTACTACTGCTGCAAATTCCATACTATTCATTCTCGCAACAAATATTTTATAATAAGAATCACGACCACTCTGTATTGACTGCTTTATCAATCCCGGGAAGGATTCTAATCTGTTAAAAAAGGAAGGATTCTAATACACAGTTCCTCGGAGTCAGCCTGCATGAGAACCATACACTATAATCATGGTGTGAGTGTGATCTACTGATCATCTGTACTAACAGTCTAAACACGCATTCCTTCCAGTTTGAACAATGAAGTTTGGCAGTGTTGAACTATTAATCACGTTATGTAACAATTTTTCGAGATAGCCAAAATAAAGTTGAAGGAGAAAGCGGAAGTTATTTTGAGGAGGCGGACTGCGGGAGGGGGGAGCAAACCTGGATGAAATGGCAGACAGTATGGTAGTAACCATAGTTCCGGAAGCAATGGATTGTTACCAGACCAGTCAAATACACCAAGTACCTTAGGAAAGTTTAGAAAATCGTAAGGACCTCTCTAGGACTAAAACAAGCACATTTGTATCAAGACCAAAGCAGCTAACAGAAAAATTAAATGAAAATGCATAACCACCGTACTGAAAGCCAAAATTTTCCCCATGATGGTGTAAAGGTTGCTCCTCCATGATCCAAAATCCAATTTCGAGCAATTTCCATGGCTCCATCTCCACTATCTGGTCCTTCTCCGAGTAACCTCAAAGTAACATAGGTCAGGACAGAACCAAACATGGTGCTTGGGCTCTCAATGTGCAATCCCCAGCCTCCATCTTTGTTCTACACTTGCATTAACAGAGATTTAGTCCCCTTTCTTCGGAAAACATAAAAATAAATAAGAATGATAGGCTAGTAGTGATGGAATGTACAATGTGAACAGAAGGACATGAAACACACAGGCATGTGGATTGCAAAGCCAGATTTTTTTGCATAAATTTCTCGTGTAAGTTTACCACATGAAACTAACTTTTTGTTAACATGAGGATGCCCTTGCCTGATGGTTATAGAGATACCGACGTATCTCCTTCTGATGCTCCGATGATAAGACAGCATTTAGGGCACCAGTCGAATGCAGTGCTATAACCTGAGTAAGAAAGATGGAGAAACCAAATGGATCACTTAGCACAAAATAAAGGTAAACCTGGAATGAGATGCCGGAATTTATGCAATGCTGGAAACAAATGAGAAAAGTGAAGCTTAGCTGATAACTGATACAGATTTTTATATTTTAAAAAATGGGAAGCAGGATATCTCAGACCAGAAGTTTAACTGATACAGGAAAGCAAAAGTTTACTAAAAGGTCGATAGTTCAGACCAGAAGGAAGTCACAATCCGAAAAACACTGGATGACTGGAAGGAAACACGAAGGCCTAGGAACTACAAAAGAAGCAATTAACCAAGCAAGAAGGCTTAGGCACTACATTCTCGATAATTCCTAAACAAGGATGTTAACACAGGATACAATCTTCCAAGATCCTTTTGGCATTGTTCTATACTTCATATGTTGTCAGAATTCAGAAGTGGCTTGTTCAGAAGTTAACTGATAAACTATGAAATATATATGCTATTGCGAGAAAATCATTAGAATGCTATGATGGGCTGTTAACAAATTCACTGTTGTACATGAGCAGAAGTAACTACCAAGCCCGGCAGAAGGAACATAGGGCCAGAGATATCCCCAGGCCAGTGCCCATCATGTGCTTGGAGAGTAGATAAGCGCCCGATCACCCTCTTCAAAGAGATCAAAAAGGTTTCTTCGGTTACATCCTCGTCCTCTTCAAACTTGTTATCAGGAATGCCCAGCTTGGGAGGAGTCAACTTGGCGAACTGCAAAAGGTGCAAGTGTTTTGCGATGGCATGTCCAGTTATTTAGAGATAATACAAACTCCATGCAAACTGAATCCACATAAGGAATCAGCATGCACATGACAGTATTTATATAAGTAAATTTCACAAAACAATGATGACTGGGGCAATTGTCAGTTGTCAGTTTCACGTAAAGAGCGGCCACATGACCCGTTCAGTGAGACACAAAAGATAACTCTAAAACTTGTGGTTATCGGCTTTTTTTACAGAAATTGTAGTCCTGTGCTACAGTTGCCACAGTTGTGTGAATTACTCTATTTACATTGTTTACCAAGTCCTGTGCTATACGTAAAGGAGTATATGCCTACGAGAGGGCATACCAGGCTAAAATGGCCAAATGATTGTAATTCCACGAGAATTGCATGTAGAACTTTGAATAAAATATCGAATAAAATTCATTATCCTGCTAGATACAAGGGGCGATAAGAACCACAAATACTTAGTAAACAATTTACCAGGTGCATTCCTTTTTTTTATCTAGTAGCAAAACAGATTAAAATTCGTCCTACATTTTTGCATCGAGTGTAAATTCCAAGCGAGAAGGGGTTGTAGATGTTTACGCAGTGGAGGCCCGCGCCGAGGGGACCGTCTTTCGCGAGCACGTAAAGCCTCCTCGGGGTTCCGCCGCCATTGGGATCACCCCGACGACCCCGTGGTGCCGCGACGTCCGTACAGAGCGACCGCGGCGACGGCGGCAGTGGCGGACGGACGCATGGTAATCCCGGCAGGTTTTGGGTGGGGGAGGGGGATTGACGTCGTGGCGAAACGGCGATGTAGTCGCGCCGGAGGGGACGGGGACGGCGGAGGGAAGAGCGCACAGCGGCAGTAGCACTGTAGCAGCAGAACCCAAGAGACAAGGTAGAAAAGGCCAGTAACTGGGCCGTGCGCCGTCTCTTTGTAGGTCCTTTTCTTTCAAGAGGCTCTTATATGAATTTTGTTCTAGTGATTTATATACGATGAATTTTGGAGTATTGAAAATCCTTAGGATTTTTTCTATAGTACAAAGTTTGTTTTTGATTTTATGCGTATTCTCTAGGGTGGCAAGTGGTACCCGTATAATGACCCATAAAAATAAAAATAAAATATAGCCAAAAGGGGATCATGGAGACAGCAAAATTAGAGAAGGGTTACTAAAAAAGCAACGCCGCAATCCGCCTTACTTGCCACCCTAGTATTCTCTCACTATAAGGAACTAGATGATTCCCCGCGCGTTGCTGCGGGGATTAGCAGTAAAGAAGTTTGCAAAAGAGATGCATGTAACATAAGATGAATAGAGCCATATTATCACCTCTTGCACCACATGAATGCAAAATATACATTGATAAAGAACAAATGGTGATCCCACTCACATAAATGTGCACCATACAATTTCTCTTATGCTATATCAGTCTATCGGTTCATCCAAGTAGCACATATATTACCAACAAAAATACAAAGGTAACAAATTTGGAACAATGTCAAGTATTCTCATGAGTTAATTGTGAATGCTGCCACAATGGGAAGATGTGGTTTGTCAATAGGGTAATCTGGATGCACTTCATGAATAAGGAAACTGGAACATAACACTGGTAGAAAAGGGCCCATGCGTCCTGGTTGGTAAGGGCCATTAGTCCCGGTTGCCCAACCGGGACGGGGCAATCGGGACTAAAGCTCTAACCATTAGTCCCGGTTGACCCACCAACCGGGACAAATGGGGCACACGTGGCGGCATCAGAGCGCGACACAAACCGGGACTAATAACCTGCTGTCGCGGCAGAGATTTGGCCCATTTCTCTGCCGCGGCAGAGAATTCATTTTGGCACATTTTGTTGCCGCGGCAGCATTTTCGCCACTTTTTGTGCCGCGGCAGAGAATTCATTTAGGTTGTTTTATTGTTTATTTAGTGTTTTGCACTTATCAACGAAGGAACCTTATATTACACAAGATCATCATGACAACATTACATTCAATACACGGATCGAGTTCATGCACTACATACAAAAGTTGCTATTCGATGCTACCGGCCAATTTCTTGAAAGTTGCTATTTTTACAATTCCTATTGTCTATACACAGCCGAGTAGTATTCTCCTTGTGTGTTTAGGACTTCTGCATCCAAGAATCCCGCCAATTCCTCCTGAATTGCTCGTATGCGATCCTTTGGCAGAAGACCGTCCCGTAGACGTTCGATCTGATTTAAAAAAGGAGTCAGTCTATATGAATATGAAACTAAACACAATTTGATTGTAATAAAAAACTATAGAAATTGTTTACGTACATGGAGTTGCTCTAAATTTCTGCCTTTCTCATCGCACGTCTGCCGGATGAACTCGCATACATAATATCCACATAGATTGTTACCTGGTCCCTGCGTCAGGCACTTTACGAGAACAGGGTTCAATCAAAATAATAATCAAGCATGATAATAACTGTATCAAAACTAGAATCAAAGAGATGCGCGGATATAGCTAGTGGTGCTTACATCTAGTGGTTGAAATGTAAGCTCCTCTTTCCAAACACCCCTAGCCTTCTTGGTGAACCGTTTCCAAGCGCTGCTCGGCGTAGAAAACGAATAAAATAAGTTATTAAGTACTTGATATCATAAAATTCACGAACGTTGCCGATATAGTGTCGTAATGATTATAATTACCGCTGGAGAAGTATCTGCATGTCCTTCCACGTCTCAAGGGGTTTATGTTTCGAGTCCATGACTAGTACACGCCCTTTGTCAAGTTGAATGATTAACAGAATATAGTGGTACCTGCGAATGCAGAACTAATCAATTATATACTTAACATCGAGTAAGCGAAATAGAAAGTGTATACAAGACAATAACACTCACTGGAAATTGTAAGGAAATAGTATTTCCCTTTTGCTTTCTTGAAACCTTAACGCGTGTACTATATTATCCTCCGTATCCTTGGGGCTTATTTTGAGATTAGCTTCATGAACCCAATATGGGTCAATGAAGCCAATGTCATAGATTTGTCCTCTGCTGCATTCGAGAATCTTCATTCTGCATATTACAGTATGATTATATACATGCAATAAACAAAATAATATAGCTGGAGACTAAATTAATTACAGAATTAGTACTTACAGACAATAGGCACTCATGATCGATTTGTCCAAGGCGTCTTGATTGAATAATTGAAATAGTTCATCAAATTCAATGGATATCATGTCATCCTTATCTTTCCCATGATGCTTTTTTGTAACCCTCAGCACTATCCAGTTAGCCCCGGCCCTTGTGGCATGCATGTACCAGTTATGCAATCTTCGCATTTTTGTTGGAAGATTGTTTACCTCCTCAGGTTTGAAGAGAGGTTTTCCGTACTGGTATTGGTATGCTACTTCACTCACGGGGAAGAACTCTAACTGGGATAAGTACTGGGCAATACTCATACCTTGAGCAGCGGCAGCTTCTCCGTATTGTGCAACTACCTCTGGATCATACTGCTCTTCGGCCCCATATTTGCTCGACCCCACATTGGTTTGAGAAATCACCTTGAGAGGGGCGCAAGTCTGTTTTGCTTGTTCTCCGAGCTGGGCAACAGATTTCCCGCTTGCATCAGTACTGCTCTTCGAGGCTTTTTGTGCCGCATGTGACTTGAGAATAGAACGCTCATAGTCCGATGACAGCTTTGGCTCGGGTTGATGAAGATTCTTTAGCATTTTCAACACTTTGGCCTTTTCTTCTTTGGTGCTGGGGAACTCTAGCTCTTTCGGCCGCCTCAGCTTAGCGAAAAACGCTGTCGTTTCCGCATCAACGATCACCGCAGTCTCCTCTTCAGTACAGTCATAAGCTCTCTTGGGAGGAACCGTTGGTAATTTTGGAAGAGGCTCTTGTTTACGTTTCGGCGATCGCTTACGACGCACAGTAGCGGTACGCTTACGCTTTTTATCTTGAGGCGCCGGCGATGGCTGCACCGGAGATTGGTGAGGCGACGGAGCCGGGTGAGGCGACGAAGACGGCTGCCGCGGCGGCGACGACCTCGCTGGAGACGGGTGAGGCGGCGGCGAAGATGGCCTTGGCGTGTGATTTCGAAGCACGATACAATACTTCGGCCATAGAATGGTGACGTTTTTTGCGTCACCCACCACAGTCACATCCCCTTCACCAGCAGGGTAGTGAAGATCCAAAACCTCAAAGGTGGGCATGATTTCATCCACGCCGACAACAGCGTAGCCCTCTGGAACCGGACGACAGTGGTAAGTTGGTGTGGGTCTAATTGGTAAGGCATAGCCGACCGCCACCTTCATTGATATGTTCACAACTTTGACATGTAGCTCGCAGTGTGTCATCTCTGTGATATCATCCACTGGGTAGCCAACAGGAGCCATCATCGGTGCATCATCGGCATCGCCATTGTCATCACCCGGGACCTCGGTGGAAGCCACACTGCTTTTTCGATTATTCGATAGGCCGGTAGCATCGAATGCAGTGTGCTGCTGAGATGGGCCGGTAGTACTTTGCTCTTTAAGTGTGTTAATTTCATCTTGTTGTTGCTTTAATCGTTCTTTAATTAAACGCATTCGCTCTTTCTGACTTTCTGCTTCAACTGCCGCCCTGTCCTTTCTCCTCTGACGGCTTCTATCAGGATATTTCTTCCTCTCTTCGGGAAACCCAGTCCTCCATGATTGGGAGCCTCTTGTGCCTCGTGTTCGTCCATCATGTTCCTTATTTCCAAGGGCGAGTGTGAGCTCATCATTCTCTCTATCGGGAATGAAGTCCCCATCTTTAACAGCCTTTACTGCTTCTCTGATCCTCTCGATTGGCAAGGGGTCTTATTTATGTCGTATGTTATATATACACCTCCCTTCTGAGTCCAACGTGCCCCCATGCCCGTAAAACCAATTCCTTGCACGTTCTACCCAATCGTCTGTCTCTGGGGTGATATTTTTATCACGCAGTTCCTGCTCAAGTTTCTCCCACTTAGGAATGCCAACCCTGTAGCCACCTTGCCCCATAGTATGGTGATACTTCTTCTTAGCAGCATTCAGCTTATTCGTTTCAGACATTTTCTTAGCTTTTTCTGATTTCTTGTATTCCACAAACTCATCCCAGAATGGTTTTATCTTCTCAAACTGAATATTCTTGAAATCGGGAGTCTTCTTTTTCACGACATAGTCAAGGTGCAATCTTTTCTTCCAGTTGGTGAAACACTGGGCCATCTTCTTCAAAGCCCACTCCCTGACCTTAGCCTCCATGGCTCTCCCATGTTGTAAGGCATCCTCAACTGGATCCTCCGCATTTGGATCCAGCTCTATCTTCGGTAGTTTGAAATTAACCATGAGCCTCTTCCACAGTAAATCTTTGGCGTGGTTAGGGACAAATAAACATGTTCCCTCTTCATCTGCATTAGCAGGCCTATTCCAATTTCTAATGGTGATCGGGATTAAGTCCCTAACGATTACTCCGCATTGTGCCACAAATTTGGTTGCGACAACTTCGGGAGCTGTCGGTCTGCCGTCTTCAGCGACATCTTCGATCCTGAACCTCTCATGGTCTTGCAACTTTTTGGTTGGGCCTCGTCTGCTCTTTTCAGTAGATTCCTTCGATCGGGAGGGCTAAAAGAAGAAAGATCGTCGTTACTATTTCTATATAGATAGCAGATGATTAATTAATGAATTGATTTATATTACATGCACCTCGCCGGAGCGGTCGTCTTCTCAATTACAGAAGGCATCGCCTTCTCCCTCGCGGAAGGCAACACCTTCAACCTCAAACAAGTTGTTGTTGGAGATATGCCCTAGAGGCAATAATAAATGTAGTTATTATTATATCTTTGTGTTTATGATAAATGTTTACATTCATGCTATAATAGTATTAACAAGGAAACATTGATACTTGTGTGATTTGTAAACCTAATTTGAAGTCCCTAGTATAGCCTCTATACTTCACTAGCTTGTTGGTTGATAAATGATTGAGGTTTCCCTATCATGAACATTGAGATGTTATCAACAACAAGATCATATCGTTAGGAGAATGATATGATGGACATACTCCTATAGATAAGCGTAGCATAAAGATCAAGTCATTTCAATAGTTCAATTGCTATATGCTTTCTGATACATAGTAACCTAATTCCTTCGACCATGAGATCATGCCTATCACCTTTACCGGATGGATGCTTTGATGACATCAAACACCACACTGTAACTGGGTGGCTATAAAGGTGGCATTGAGTGTTCAGAAAGTATTGGTTGAGACACATGGATCAAGAGTGGGATTTGTCCATCCATATGACGGATAGATATACTCTGGGCCCTCTCGGTGGAATGTCATCCAATTAGCTTGCAAGCATGTGACTGGATCACAAGGGATCACATATCACGGGAACGAGAAAAGAGTACTTATCGGTAACGAGGTTGAACTAGGTATGCAGAGATACCGACGATCATAACCTCGGATAAGTAAACTATCGTGAGACAAAAGGAAATTGGTATCGTATGTAAGTGGTTCATTCGATCGCAAAGTAATCGTAGAAATATGTGGGAGCCATATGAATTTCCAGATTCCTCTATTGGTTATTGTTCGGAGAAGTGTCTCGATCATGTCCGCATAATTCACGAACCGTAGGGAGACACACTTAAGGATTCGACGTTGTTTGAGTAGTTATGGTATTATGAGAAAGAGACCGAATGTTGTTCGGAGTCTCGGATGGGATCCGGGATATCACGAGGTGATCCGGAATGGTCCGGAGAATAATATTCATATAAGGAAAGTCCCGTTTCGGAGTTCAGGAATGATTCCGGTGTTTTCATCAGGAATGTTCTAGAAGGTCCCGGAATGTCCGGCACTCCGGGGGGGGGGGGGGGGGGAGGGGTACATGAATGTGTCATTACATATTGGAATGATTGCATCATGTACTAAGTGTTCTCGCTGTTCCAAATAAAGGATTAAATTGAATCCTAAAACTGAAAAGTCAAATTGCCAGTTTGAAAGTCAAACGGCTAAAACAGGAAACTGTGGGAAACAACCAAGAGGAGGTTGAAACCGACTTGGAGAGGAGTCCCTCCTCTCCAAGCCGGCGCGCCAACCAAGGCCGACTTGGGGAGGGACTCCCCTCCCCTTGGCCGCACCTCCCACCTATAAGAGGAGGGGCAGGGCCTCCTCCTCTAGACACACAAGTTCCTATCCTCTAATCTCCGGTTTAGAGCCGTTTTGGTTTAGAGCTTCTAATTGCCCTAGCCTTCGGTTTAGAGCCTTCTAATTGGTGTGTCTAAACCCTAGACCACTAATAGTTCTCTCTCATACTCCACCATACTCGCTCCGGCTTAAGGCGAAGCCCTGCGGGATCTCCCCTCTACTTCCGGTACCACGTCGTTGTGCTGCCGGAATCGCGAGGAGAGTGCTACAACCTCCGCTGCCTGCTGGAACAAGGGAGAGGAAGGTCTTCGTCGAGTACCGAACGTGTGACCGACTGCGGGAGCGCTGCCGGAACGCAGCGCCGGAAGGATCGTCTACACGATCTTGAGATCGGGAAGAGTACGACTACATCACCCACGAGAATCCGCTCTCGTTAAACACTTTGGAATCTTCGAGGGTGAGTTATTCCATCGACTCGTTGCTACAATCTAGTAGATAGATCTTGGCTTGTTTGTTTGTATGCGGTAGAAAATTTTTGTTTTCCATGCTACGAAACCCTATAGTTGTCTACTCCGGTAAAAAGAGGATCACCCTCACCGGAGTTGTTCAGAAACGTTGATACGTCTAAATTATCTTCCCCACGGATCACACCTTGGATCAACTCTTCCTTTTCTTCGTCTCTGACGTGTGGGTCCATATTTTCTGCATAGGTGGAAAAACGAATAAGTCAAAGCGGGTAAAGGAGAAAGTTAAGTACGGTGTTGAGAGATATAAACCCTAATTCAGAGAAACCCTAATATATACATACACAATAATAAAAATGAAGAGAAAGGGAAACCGTGTAGTAGATAGGCACATCGTCGAACCCACATGCACCTAAGTTGCTTGAAAATGTGAATCGGGTCTGGGGCTACCCACAGTGACTGACCAGTGGGGCCGAAGACCAATAATACCTAACTAATTAATAAACCTAATAATACCTAACTAATAATAAACCTAATAATACAAACACCAAAAAGAAAGGGAAACAATCAACACATGGCATCGATGCAATGCTCAAGCAAGTATGATGATATGACAAGTTAATTTGCATTGGAATGTAACCCTAAGAAATGCTCGACGATTTAATCGGGGTTCCGAGGGGTGAAAACCCTAACTCGGAGAAACTCCGGAACACATGAGAGGGGTGGATTTGTTCTTCTAATTAAACTTGTAATTTAAGTTGTTGAACAATGCATGATTATAGCTTAGATAGCTAGGTTTCATTTTTCTGAACATTTTGATATATTATTCATATTTTTATGACTTATAGATTAAAAGTTATTGAATTTATAAGATTATAATTATTTCTGAAATTATTAAAAGCTGGTTAAACTTTTTACACCGCAGGCAAACCTACCCACAGTGACTGACAGAGGGGCCCGGAGCCACCTCAGCAGCCACACAAGCAAAAGTGGTTTAGGGGTGCATTTTTCACTCGGGCTGGGGCTAGCCAGAGACGCTGACCTGTGGGCCAGAGGCCACATAGGAAAGCCATGCAGGCAAAGTGGCTCCCTGGCTGGGTCGCGCTGATGCACGGGTGACGTCACGCCGGCGGTGGCTTGCAGGACGGTGATCGGGAACGGCGTTAGGGTGCGATCTAGGGCGCGTGCATGCGCGCGTTAGAGAGAGGAGGTTGAGGCGAGCCAAAGAGTAGCGGCGCCGCCTCCAAAAGGTCACCGGAGAGAGAGCACGACGACGGTGAGCGGCGGTGGTGGCAGGTGGTCGACGGGGAGGATGAACCAGAGTGAGAGGGGGCGAGAGAGAGGGTCCACGAGGACCAGCAGCATACCAGGTGTGCGGTGGTGGTGTCGGGGAGGCGAGGCGAGGTCGGGAGCCGACGAATCGACGGCGGCGATCGTCGGGCTCGAGGGTCGTTGGCGACGATTGGGAGCGAGCGGGGCCGATTCCTTCAGGGAGAAGCCTCGGGGCGACGAGGCGAAGCTTCCTGCACGCTTGGCTGGGCGAGGAGCGGCCGGTAGGGCGTGCACGGCGGCGGGGCAGCCTGACGGCGTCGTGCGCGAGAAGAGAAGAGGAGGGGAGATGGGGAAGAAGAAGAGGAGGGGCACTCAGTTATAACCAAAAGACCTTTAGTCCCGGTTGGTGGCTCCAACCGGGACTGAAGGGTTATACGTCCCGGTTGGAGCCACCAACCGGGACCTATACTCCAATATTTTCAGCAGACCAAGGGTTGGCGCGCAGGGGGGCTTTAGTCCCAGTTGGTGGCTCCAACCGGGACATATTCCCCTGTTTTCAAAAAATTTCAGGTATTTTCTCTCTGTTCCCGCCTTATTTTTTATTTTGGGGTTTAAATTTGTATTGTTTTTTAAATGATAATTAATTTGGAATTTAGAAAAACTTTAAACATAAAAAGTGTTTGGATTTGAATAAATAATTCAAAACCATTTTCTGTTTTAAAAAATAATTAATGTAACCATTTAAAATATGAACCATTTACAATTAAAAATGAATTAACTTATATTTTTTTAATATCAATTTGGAATTTAGAAAAACTTTAAACATAAGAAGTGTATGGATTTGAATAAATAATTCAAAAACATATTCTATTTTTAAAAAATAATTAATGTAACCTTTTAAAATGAATTAACTTATATTTTTTAATATTAATTTGGAATTTAGAAAAAATTTAAACATAAAAAGTGTTTGGATTTAAATAAATAATTCAAAAACATTTTCTGTTTTAAAAAATAATTAATGTAACCATTTAAAATATGAACCATTTACAATAAAAATGAATTAACTTATATTTTTTTAATATTAATTTGGAATTTAGAAAAACTTTAAACATAAGAAGTGTATGGATTTGAATAAATAATTCAAAAACATATTCTATTTTTAAAAAATAATTAATGTAACCTTTTAAAATGAATTAACTTATAGTTTTGAATATTAATTTGGAATTTAGAAAAATTTTAAACATAAAAAGTGTTTGGATTTAAATAAATATTTCAAAAACATTTTCTCTTTTAAAAAATAATTAATGTAACCATTTAAACTATGAACCATTTACAATTAAAAATGAATTAACTTATATATTTTTAATATTAATTTGGAATTTAGAAAAACTTTAAACATAAAAAGTGTTTGGATTTAAATAAATAATTCAAAAAAAGTGTTCTCCATACCAATGTCCACACACATGCATAATATGGGCACAACATCACAAACTATGCCGTGATTCAGCACATAACATCGGTCATTTGGACCGAAAGCCATGAAACCTCGAACATGATAGGTCATTTTGTGAAGGTTTTTTCGAAACATGATCAATATACCAAGTCTGGTATTTTTCCTTTCAACTATGTAACATAATATGACACCACGCGAAGGATTTTCATTGTTCGGATTTTTTTTGAATTTATTATGCCCGTTTTGAATTATCTGAATTTCTAACTATGGTCGAACCGGTGTGCATGAAGATAGGGGACGAGCATCGTTAGAACTTGCATTGGATCTCTGAAGAAACCACATATTGCGAGTCTAAAAATGATTTTTTCAAAAAATCACGGGCGATAGATCATGTACCTGTAGTACAAACCGGACCCACTTCCTACCGATTCGGCAGACATTTGTCCTTTTTACCCGGGATGGACGAAAAGGTTTGAGATGTACCGGTTGGGAGATAGTCCATGTAAGGTGGTCTAGTATTTTAGGAAAATAGGACGGTAGCATTCTAAAACGGCATTTTGGTGGTTACTTCACAAAACGACCCGTTTTTTGCGCTCGAAAAATGGAAAAGGGCTTTTTCGTGCGACAAAAAGGAAAACTTCCTCCTGCAACATTGTTCTCCATACCAATGTCCACACACATGCATAATATGGGCACAACATCACAAACTATGCCGTGATTCAGCACATAACATCGGTCATTTGGACCGAAAGCCATGAAACCTCGAACATGATAGGTCATTTTGTGAAGGTTTTTTCGAAACATGATCAATATATCAAGTCTGGTATTTTTCCTTTCAACTATGTAACATAATATGACACCACGCGAAGGATTTTCATTGTTCGGATTTTTTTGAATTTATTATGCCCGTTTTGAATTATCTGAATTTCTAACTATGGTCGAACCGGTGTGCATGAAGATAGGGGACGAGCATCGTTAGAACTTGCATTGGATCTCTGAAGAAACCACATATTGCGAGTCTAAAAATGATTTTTTCAAAAAATCACGGACGATAGATCATGTACCTGTAGTACAAACCGGACCCACTTCCTACCGATTCGGCAGACATTTGTCCTTTTTACCCGGGATGAACGAAAAGGTTTGAGATGTACCGGTTGGGAGATAGTCCATGTAAGGTGGTCTAGTATTTCAGGAAAATAGGACGGTAGCATTCTAAAACGGCATTTTGGTGGTTACTTCACAAAACGACCCGTTTTTTGCGCTCGGAAAATGGAAAAGGGCTTTTCCGTGCGACAAAAAGGAAAACTTTCTCCTGCAACATTGTTCTCCATACCAATGTCCACACACATGCATAATATGGGCACAACATCACAAACTATGCCGTGATTCAGCACATAACATCGGTCATTTGGACCGAAAGCCATGAAACCTCGAACATGATAGGTCATTTTGTGAAGGTTTTTTCGAAACATGATCAATATACCAAGTCTTGTATTTTTACTTTCAACTATGTAACATAATATGACACCACGCGAAGGATTTTCATTGTTCGGATTTTTTTTGAATTTATTATGCCCGTTTTGAATTATCTGAATTTCTAACTATGGTCGAACCGGTGTGCATGAAGATAGGGGACGAGCATCGTTAGAACTTGCATTGGATCTCTGAAGAAACCACATATTGCGAGTCTAAAAATGATTTTTTCAAAAAATCACGGGCGATAGATCATGTACCTGTAGTACAAACCGGACCCACTTCCTACCGATTCGGCAGACATTTGTCCTTTTTACCCGGTATGAACGAAAAGGTTTGAGATGTACCGGTTGGGAGATAGTCCATGTAAGGTGGTCTAGTATTTTAGGAAAATAGGACGGTAGCATTCTAAAACGGCATTTTTGTGGTTACTTCACAAAACGACCCATTTTTTGCGCTCGGAAAATGGAAAATGGCTTTTCCGTGCGACAAAAAGGAAAACTTCCTCCTGCAACATTGTTCTCCATACCAATGTCCACACACATGCATAATATGGGCACAACATCACAAACTATGCCGTGATTCAGCACATAACATCGGTCATTTGGACCGAAAGCCATGAAACCTCGAACATGATAGGTCATTTTGTGAAGGTTTTTTCGAAACATGATCAATATACCAAGTCTTGTATTTTTACTTTCAACTATGTAACATAATATGACACCACGCGAAGGATTTTCATTGTTCGGATTTTTTTTGAATTTATTATGCCCGTTTTGAATTATCTGAATTTCTAACTATGGTCGAACCGGTGTGCATGAAGATAGGGGACGGGCATCGTTAGAACTTGCATTGGATCTCTGAAGAAACCACATATTGCGAGTCTAAAAATGATTTTTTCAAAAAATCACGGGCGATAGATCATGTACCTGTAGTACAAACCGGACCCACTTCCTGCCGATTCGGCAGACATTTGTCCTTTTTACCCGGGATGGACGAAAAGGTTTGAGATGTACCGGTTGGGAGATAGTCCATGTAAGGTGGTCTAGTATTTTAGGAAAATGGGACGGTAGCATTGTGAAACGGCATTTTGGTGGTTACTTCACAAAACGACCCGTTTTTTGCGCTCGGAAAATGGAAAAGGGCTTTTCCGTGCGACAAAAAGGAAAACTTCCTCCTGCAACATTGTTCTCCATACCAATGTCCACACACATGCATAATATGGGCACAACATCACAAACTATGCCGTGATTCAGCACATAACATCGGTCATTTGGACCGAAAAAGCCATGAAACCTCGAACATGATAGATCATTTTGTGAAGGTTTTTTCGAAACATGATCATTGTTCGGCACACATTTAGTCCCGGATGTAGTCACAAACCGGGACTAAAAATATTTTCCGCCATTTCCCACCTCTTCCCGCCAAGTTTTCCCGCCCTTTCCTTTCTACTAGAGCTTTTAGTCCCGGATGTAGTCACTAACTGGGACTAAAGATATTTCCCGCCATTTCCCAAAGCTTCACGCCAAGTTTTCCCGCCCTTTCCCTCTATATTTAGGGTGATCGTGTCATGGCTATCCACACATCCACACCTTCCTCTCTTAGAACAATGGACAACGCCTACTGGGCCATTCTGACCCTCGAGGAGACCGAGGCGCTGTGCGCCTCCAACTACCCTTGTCCACCGGGGTACCGGCCGCCCGCCGGCTGGATGCTGAGCGCTGGAGGGGTTCCTGTCCCTCAAGGTTTCGCACGCCAGGCGGCCATCACAAACCACTTCTACCACGAGCTCACGCCGGAGCAGCGGATGGATCCCCAGTGGGATCCCGACAACTACGACACCTGGAATGCCTTCTTCGCTAATAGGCGGGAAAGGGAGCTCGCCAGGTACGACGGTGATGGCCCGCCACCGGTGAACCACAACGAAGTCGGTCGTCGTCTGTGGTGGGCGAACCGTACTATCATCGAAGTGATGCGCTACATCGCCGGGGGAGACCATCCTCGCCTACGGTGCCCACGAGTCCACCCGCCACAGGCCCCACACTGTCCCAGCGGTAGCGGCATCGTCTTCCAGGAGACCCCTCTCCCACCCGCCGTGAATCCGAGGCTGGAATGGCCCCTGGTATATGCCATGGATGGGCTGAGGATCCCCGGAGTGGCAGGTGACGATGACGATGATGATGACGACGACGATGAAGACCCTGAAGCTGCGTACTATAGGACTAGGCATGATTATGACTAAAGGGGGCGGCTTTAGGCCTGAGTGTTAGCTAGTCCCGGTTTGTCCCGTTTTTTAATATTAATAAATGTCTTAAGTGTTACCTAATAAATAGAGGGAAATGCCTATATAAAGAGAGGGTTCATATTTAGTCCCGGTTGGAGAAACCAACAGCGACTGAAGGGATTGCGGCAGAGTGGGCCAGACAACACTAATAATAGGGGTGAGTGTCGACATTATGTCGTGCGGCTTGTACCTTGTCCCGGATGGTGTCACCAACCGGGACTAAAGATGAACCTTTAGTCCCGGTTGGAGACACCAACCGGGACTAAAGATGAGTCAGCACTAATAATAGGGGTGAGTGTCGACATTATGTCGTGAGTGTCGACATTATGCCGAGCTGCTTGTACTATAAATATGCATCCTTGTGAGTCCAGTCCTCCAGCCAGTTTGAGGCATCTCCAAGATGGTTTTAGAGAGCAGGTACACCACTACGGCCAGTTTCAGGGAGATGCCGACGGAGCCCAGTCCTCCGGCATCTCCGAGAAACTGGTCATAGAGGCACTCCCTAATATGTGAAATTAGTTAGCTCCGAGGCGTATTGATCTAGTTAGTGAAGTTACAAGCTGCAAGATGGTTTTCGAGAGCAGGGACACCACTGCGGCCAGTTTCAGGGAGATGCCGACGGAGCCCAGTCCTCCGGCATCTCCGAGAAACTGGTCATAGAGGCACTCCCTAATATGTGAAATTAGTTAGCTCCGAGGCGTATTGATCTAGTTAGTGAAGTTACAAGCTGCAAGATGGTTTTCGAGAGCAGGGACACCACTACGACCAGTTTCAGGGAGATGCCGACGGAGCCCAGTCCTCCGGCATCTCCAAGAAACTGGTCATAGAGGCACTCCCGGTCCAGCCACAAAACGGGACTAACACTCAAGACATTTATTATTATTAAAAACTGAGACTACAAAACCGGGACTAAAGGCCACAAACCGCGAAAGATATCCTTCGGTCAAGCCACAAACCGCGAAATACATGAACTAGAGTTACATAATATGAGCATGAACTTCTTGGCATATGTCATTCCTTATGACCGCTTCAGACGCAACCATGGAGCATCTTCTTTACTTAACGGAATGCTTGGGTCAGTTTTCACTGTGAAGGGCATAATTTCATCAAACTTATTATAATCTTCTGACATGTCTGTCTTGTCCTCGATTCCCACGATGTTTCTTTTCCCTGAAAGAACTATGTGACGCTTTGGCTCATCATATGATGTATTCGTTTGCATATTTTTTATTTTTTTCGGTCTGGAGGACATGTCCTTCACATAGAAAACCTGAGACACATCATTGGCTAGGACGAATGGTTCATCTCTATAACCAAGATTGTTGAGATCCACTGTTGTCATTCCGTACAACTGGTCTATCTTTACCCCTTCCCCATTCAGGTTGACCCATTTGCAGCGAAACAAAGGGACCTTAAAAGAGACTCCATAGTACACCTGGTTTGCCCCACAACTGTAAGAGTTCTTCAACTAATGGCCTAAGGTACACATCAATGTCGTTGCCCGGTTGCTTCGGGCCTTGGATGAGCACTGGCATCATAATGAACTTACGCTTCATGCACAACCAAGGAGGCAGGTTGTAGATACATAGAGTCACGGGCCAGGTGCTGTGACTGCAGCTCTGCTCCCCAAAAGGATTCACGCCATCCGTACTTAGACCAAACCATAAGTTCCTTGCGTCACCTGCAAAGTCTGGGAAGTCTCTCTCGATTTTTCTCCACTGTGACCCATCAGCAGGGTGTCTCAACTTCCCGTCTTTCTTACGGTCTTCTTTGTGCCATCGCAACAACCTGGCATGCTCTTTGTTTCTGAACATGCGTTTCAACCTTGGTATTATAGGAGCATACCACATAACCTTAGCAGGAACCCTCTTCCGGAGGGGCTCTCCCTCAACATCACCAGGGTCATCTCGTCTGATCTTATACCGCAACGCGTTGCATACCGGGCATTTATCTAAATTCTCATACTCCTTACCGCGGTAGAGGATGCAGTCATTAATGCATGCATGTATCTTTTGCACATCTAATCCCAGAGGACAGAGAGTCTTCTTTGCTTCGTAGGTACTCTCGGGAAGTTCGTTATGTTTTGGAAACTTCGGCTTCATTATTTTCAGCATCTTTTCAAATGAGGAGTCAGTTAGACCACACTCTGCCTTCCATCGCAACAATTCCAGTGTGGTACCGAGCTTTGTGCTGCCATCTTCACAATTTGGGTACAACAATTTCTTGTGATCTTCTAACATGCCCTCTAACTTCAACTTCTCATTTTTCTGTTTCACAGTCTCGCTTTGCATCAGAAATGACCCTACCAAGTTCATCAGCCGGCTCATCTGATGCCCGTTCTTCACCTTTTTCCTCTCTATTGTCTTCCATTGCAGTATCACTGTATTCAGGAAACATATGATGATAGTTGTTATCATCATCTTCTTCTTCACCAT
This sequence comes from Avena sativa, assembly GCA_916181665.1. Lineage (NCBI taxonomy): Eukaryota > Viridiplantae > Streptophyta > Magnoliopsida > Poales > Poaceae > Avena > Avena sativa. Next base: position 399,552,457 of record OV702279.1, on the reverse strand, counting down.
CTTCCATCATAACCCCTCTTTCCCCGTGCTTGGTCCAGCAATTATAGTTGGGCATGAAACCTTTCATAATCAGGTGGCCGCGAATGATTTTCGAGGAAGAGTACTCCTTGTTGTTCCGACATTGAAAACATGGACAACGTATAAATCCATTCTCTTTGTTTGCCGTAGCCACATCGATAAATTTATCCACGCCTTTGATATACCCGGCTACCCGCCAGTCACCGTACATCCATTCCCGACCGTTCATCTGCATCATATAAGTAAGTTTATCAAAAAACAGGACATCATAAATAGTGAAATAACCAATTCACACCGACACATGAATTGTATCAATGACCTAGAAAAGATAAGATTGCTAACCTCGATCGAGGGAAATAAAGAGGAGAAAGCTCAAGTGCGTCTCGGACACCTTCTATATTTTTGTTCTATGAGAAATTCAACGGGATTTTTCACTCAAACATTTCAACAAACACCTTCAATGCATGCATGAGAAAAAACTAGCACACCCCCCTCACACCTTACACCATTCGAAAAAACAGAGTGGAGGCAGAGGGGGCTGGGGCGTTGCATTTATAGAGGACAGGGGTCTTTAGTCCCGGTTGGAGCCAGCAACCGGGACTAAAGGTGCGTGCCACGCCACGTGGCTGTGGCCAAACCTTTAGTCCCGGTTGGTGGCTCCAACAGGGACGTATTCCCCCTTACCAACCGGGACGCATGCCCCTGGCCCCGTGCCCACTCCAACCGGGACGCGTGCCAGCATTAGTCCCGGTTGGTGGCGCAACCGGGACTAATGCTCCGAGGGGTCGCGAACGGATGGCCCTTTTTCCTCTAGTGTAATTAATCATTAAATAGTAAACCGAGCATTATAAATACCTAGTTTGTACTATGTAGTAACAACAAAATGGTTAAGGACAAAATTTCATCATATTTGAACGTCGACAATGAGAACATGTGTTGAATATAAGGAACTGTTGCACATAATCGAGAAAAACAAAGTAAGAAGACTCTTGTTACAAACATATGAATTTGATAATATCAAAAGGAAGCTGGCCAAAATGGATGAATACATGATAAAGGTAATTAGTGGAGTGTCAATATCGAATGCATCTGGTCCAAAAGTGTACATAACCGACAAACACAAAAAATTATCATTTACTTTTGCAGGGGAAAATTATCGTTATGTGGATGACAAAAATAAGCTTGTAGAAAATTAAATAAATGAGAAATCACATCACCGTATTTATGCTTGACATGAGGTATCTGCTTTCTTATTTTTGTTATACATAGTGGACATTGCATAACACACAAGGGATCAGTACTGACATACTTTAGAATGATACAAAGGCTTCTCCGAAATAAGTGGACCAACAAATAATCTCATGTGATAAATTTGCATAATATTTTATACACAGCTCGATTGCATTTTACCGATTAGAAATCAACATATACTACACATAATAGGGGCAATGTCTAAAGCATATATGTTGAAGCTGTATATATAAAAGGAATCAGATGGTAGTTACCTTCCTATACATCATAATATAGGATGTGAGTGGATAGGATAGCATCAATCACTGATACCAGAATACACTATTTGTTGGCAGTAGCGTTACAGCAGGTCCGGAATAGCAGGTACGCACCATGCACTGGTGTTTTGATTCCGAATATAGTAATCAAGGAAGCCTGAAGAAAAAGAAAAAGGAGAGGGTGTCAGGTTGGTAGAGGTCTACGGATTTTGAAGAAAACATCAGACTGCAGCAGAAGCAGCATGATGTTATTGAAAATAGCCTGCACCTCGTCTTGCGCATGATCCAATACTCCATCAATCTACTATACATCGAACCTGACACTAGAGTGAATGTGGACCAAAGATAATTTACTAAAGAGCTGATCTGAATCTCTTAACACCAATCAAAGATTCAATGATTAAGCTCTTAGGTGCGACATACCTTGTTGGTGTAGATGTTGTCTCCCTCGTGTCATATCCCGCTGCGATCACCAGGTCTGACAGCGGAAAATATAGGCGAGCAGGTCCTCCACAGCCAGCCGCCGCTGCTCCATCAGGGCGGGCTGTCAGATCACATCCAATCACTTTCCCTCTGCTGGTGCGTTCAAGTCCAGCGAGAGTTAGATGAATTGGTGGAGGATTAATTAGTGCTTTTGAAGTAGGGTGGAGTAATTCGTGTACTCTGGGAAGCTCATGGATTTCATACACGATGAACCACTTTAGGCTGGGTTCCACTGCTGCGTGGAGGAGGGAGGCGAAAGAAGAATCCATGGAAGTTCTAAATAACGGGGAGGAAGGTGGGTGACATATGGAATCCGAAAAGAAATACATTAATGCTTAGGACTTGTAGAGACTGATCGAGGGCGCACTTTGCATATTCAGTTACTAAAGTAGTATTGGTCTCGGCAGGACATAAACCGAGTGAAACGCACTAACTGATTACGTGGCTGAGACGATGACATGGAAGGCTGATGAGGTGTCATAGCTGCATGTTGAGATTAGTGGGGGACTCCTATTTAGGTATAGAAGATATATTGCACTAAGTTCTATAGCAAAATGTGCATCGATTTAAACCTCCTAGTTGCTTCTATGATAAGTATGACATATACACATAATCTTTGAAGAAAAGTCATGTAGTTTCCACAATGAAATCAAACAATGTATTGCATATTCATGTTTTTAAATTCATATATTTCTTCTCCGCAGTCTTACTTATCTAGCCGCAAGAATCATAATCTAGTGTAGCCGCTTGTTTGACGAGGTGTATTTGGCAGCAAATCGAGCGCTAGGAAATTATTTAGAGGAAATTATATGTTTGTACTGATGTTCTTCACGATGTTGTGCGAATGTCAAAAGCACAACATACAACCCGAAAGATGGAGACAGATGGGCATCAACGCGATGGTTACGTGGGGATGCCAGCTACAATGGTGATGTGGGAGAAATAAGGATCAATCATCTTTATGGAGGTGAATATTGGGCTTACGGGTGCGCATTTGCATCTATTATAAGAAAACATATTTCAGAATGTCAAAAAAATTAAAAAAATATCTATATATACATCCGAATATTTTATGTCCGTTCATAAATTTTTGGGATGAAATAACATTCTACGTGTCCCGTACAAAAAAGACAAAAAATGACCTATAAATAGTCGTACTCACGTGATATTTTTTGTCTTTTTTATACATGACATATAAAATGTTCTTTCGTCCCGAAAACTTGTAAACGAATATAAAATATACGAATATATATGTAAATATTTTTTTTAAATTTTTTAATATTTTAAAATATGTTTTCTCATAATAGGTGCAAATGCACCAGTGAGCCAAAAGGGATTTCTCCATCTTTATGCCTCACCCATCGTTAACTACTATACCCATCAAGGAAATGTTAGATGAGTTGGTAGTGGTGTGTGAGTGGTACTTCCCTCATTTAGAAATATAAGATGTTTTAGGTTAGTAAAGCTAATGTATCTAGACACCTTTTGATGTATAGGTTCAAATGAATCAACATACGAAAAAATGTTTAGATATATTTACTTTACAAATCTAAAACATCTTATATTTCCAAACGGATGAAGTACATGACTAATGCATAAATTAGCATGTATCGTGCTTTGACTCCACCACTCATGAAAATATGTATTAATTCTAAGATGTTTCCCACGTACACCATTGCAAATTGTTATGGTGAACCTGTACACCTTGTGAATTCATTCATCATTTTATTGATCCGCTACTTTTCCTATGCGTGTTGTTACTCCTTATTTGCAATAGTCACTCACTGTTACACCATCAATACTTATACAAAACTAAAGTTCATTCTGTTGTAATTCACTCACATTTTATGACACAATCACAGATACATCATGAAAGGCAACACCCACTACTAGAAAACCTTTATAGAAGATCGTAATTAGGGGCACACAATTATGGGCCCACGTCGTTGTTACAACTAGCGGCGTGTGAAAAAGGACAACACCTCTAGTAAATGCGTATTAACGGCGTGGCATAGCAGGAGGCATCGCCGTAAGTAACATGGGCCCGATGATCGTGCCCGTCCTTTCACATCACGGGCGTGGCATCTTATCAGCGCACCACCACTAGGTGCTATCGGGGGTGGGTTGAGTGTGTGCGCCGCTGATCTGCGCATGCATAAGCGGCGTGGCCGTGTGGTACACACGCCGCGGAGTGGATGCGCATGCGTCAAAGGCCGGCTCATCTTGTCATGTCACGCGGTAAATAAAACTACCTTCGCATGTGACTCTCTACGCCGGTTCACTCTACACCGTAATGGGTCATGCCTGGCAACGGATCATAGTCGGTGAGCTTTATTTAATGTGATAGTATTCCCCAACGCGGCGACGATTCGAATTCCACACTAGACCATCGCCCCGTATACTTACCCCATTACGCCGCGCACAACGAACGCCACATAGCACCCTGCATCCCAACACGTGTGAAAAGATCGTATGGGCACCTAGAGGGGGGTGAATAGGTGCTACTTCAAATTTTACTCTTTTCAAGTTAGAGTTTAACACAAAAAGTAAATTCTCTAGATTATGCAACTATGGTCATTTTACCTATATGTCAACCTAGCACAAACACTAAGAAAGAACAAGATAAGTAAAGTATAGTAAAGAATATAAGTAACCAAAATGGAAAACGCGGAGACACAAGGATTTGTTTCTCGCAGTTCCTTCCTTTTGAGGGGTAGTACGTCTGCGTTTGGAGAGGGGGTGGTTTCAAACCACCAATGCCACGAGAGGCCTCTCTTGTTCTCCAATGAACCTCACCCCAAAGGGTTCGATTCACCTCTTCCACTATATCGGCAACCTTCAAGGTAAAAGCCGACACCTTTACAACAAGTTCGAGGTACACATCCACAACTGAATTGGAGGCTCCCGAATGCAAGCAAGCTGTCACACAATCAAAGAGAAACTTGTAAGAACCAAATCAAGAACTAGGGGTTTCAATGAAACACTAGAGAAAGGGGCCCTCGAGTGAATGAGGGGAAATGAAGATCTCTTTTGGTGAAGCTATAGATCAAGGCCTCCTCCTTCGATTCTCCAAAAATCAATGACTTTGGATGGTTGGATGAAGAGATCTTGGTGATTTGGTGGCTCAAATGGTGGGGCACTATATTCTGGAACGAGCAGCTGGAGGAAGGGGATGAAGTCCCCTATTTATAGCCCCACAGCTTGTGAAGCGTTTTCTGACCTTTGGTGAAAGTTCCGCACCGGAGACTCTGGCCAATCTCCGGTCCAACTCCGGACCATCATACAGAATCTCCCAGTTGAGATAGATAAGTCCACTCCGGAGATTCTTCAGATACTCTGTACTTGAGCACACCGGAGACTCTGGTGTTTGCACAACGGAGACCCCGGTCTGGCAGGATGCACCGAAGAATCTGGTCTGGCTCCAGTCCATCTCCGGACCACCATACAGAATGTCCCAAGCATGTTTCTGGATGCCCCTTCGGGTACTTTGGGGGAAACTCCGGACCACACCGGAGACTCCGGTCTAGAATTCCCTGGAAATTGTAGTTTCTTGTTGGGACATTTCCACAGGGCTAAAGACTTTTCACTTTTCAGTATATCATCATGTAGACATTAGCACACTGTAAAATGATCTATAAGTTGTTAATGAACACCGAAACTGATTAAGACAATAAATGTCCTTTCAACGTGCACTACAAATCTCTGGCGAACAATGGAGATGGCAAACAATAGAGGCTACCAGATCCAGGACTGGTCGGACTCGCTCAGTGTGAGTAAGGCAACGAAGTTGGAGCCCTATGGCTTGACCGTCCCTCCATACACCCGGTTTCCTACCAAGTGGAAGATGTCTGCTGATGGGATTGTTGTGCCCCCTATGTCGACGGGAAGGGAGCATGAGTTCCTCATTCACCGTCGATGTGACCATCTCCCGGCAGTGGACATGGAAAATCCCTACTTCGTGGCGAACGACGTCCTCTGGTCTACGTTGTTGTATTATGAGAGGAAGATCCTCCTCAACTACCACGAGGGGCTCTCCGGCCCTCCGCTGTAGTGGAACAAGGTGGGCTAGCACGAGTTCTTGGACGGGCGCTCGTTCTACCATGTGCTAGACTACTTGCGGGATGGCATGCCACTACAGGATCCGGTCCGCGTCCCCCACGGAGGCATGGGGAAGGGCTTCGAGCACCCTCCCAACACGGGTACTCATCGTCTTCCTCCCTTGGGGGATCATCTGTGTCCACCCCTTGCGATGGATTCTCCAGCGCACAAAGCCTATGTGTGATGTTTTAGATGCCGAAGATGGAGAAGAAGGAGCGGCACCTCCGTGCGGGTTGAGCTTCCTCCAGCGTGTGAAGAAGGTGCTTGGTGTGCCCAAGAAGGAGCCGGAGCTCGCCACGCCCAAGGAGCAGGATCCCTCCCTCCCGGAGCCGGTGTCAGGCACGTGGGTGAGGAATCTCCATGCGCTCCACCTCCCCGATGACCCGGAGGAATTCCCGGGGTTAACCACCACCACCACCATCACCTCGAGGTGCATGGCAGTGCTCATGAATGACGATGTGGGACCCATCCGCACCACAACATTGTGCGGTGGCGACATCATCAACCTCAGCAACTCCTACATCATCGGATCCGGCTTCACCACTCCGGACGACAAGGACGACATCATGGACAAGCCCCCGGACTTCAGCACCTTCGAGGATTACCTCTACTTTTAGACTTATGTTAACTTAGATTTAGTTTCGTTCCAAGATGTGTAAGATATCATACTTTGAATGAAATCACCATTTTTGTTTCCGAATGAAAATATGACCCAAAAACTCTAGGGAAAGTGTTTTACCGTGTGTATTTTGAATTTTCAAAAATCATTACTGGTGGGATAGAACAACACCCTAGTATTTTAAATAATTACCGACATGTACACCTACGGAAACACCCCTGATATATTCGTTACTAGGGGCATGCATCCGTCACGTCCCTAGTAATATTTACCAGCGGCGTCATATTAGTAGCGCATCGTTTGAACGGCCGTAATAGCAAATTTGCAACGCCCTACTAAGCATATCCCTACTAGTGACCTTTGCTTCTTGTGGGATAGATACTCTTACTTCCTAAATTGGCTAGAACTAACCCTATGCACTTGCAGGATATCAATGGGTCAATCGACAAAGCATAAATATGTGTGGAAACCATATCTACACCAACTACCCATTGGATCAAGAAAAACTCAACCAGTCAAAGATGAACATATACAACCTTAATGGTCATGTAGATAAAGGGAGGGTTTAGAGAAGGACTACATGAAGGGTGCATCAAGATCTCGAGGAAGGATCATGGTGAAGGAGGATGGCAGGGGCAAGTTCTTGGATGTCGGGGCAGTGACCGTTGAAGGTGGATCACGCCGTCAGCTCTCGGGCGAGAGGTGTGGCGATGGTGGTGGCTTCACTTTTTGGTTGTTTGGATGGGAGGAGTAGGCGGCTGGGGATCCTGGTGTTGGCGGTGCTTATGCAGTGGTAGCTCCCAAATCATGGCATGGAGGTCCTTTTTGTTGCAGTGGATGGACAATGGTATGTTGGTGTTGCAAGGGTGATTTCGAGCAAAATTCCATCACTTTGGAGCCACTGAAGGCAAAGCCCGTGTGTATCGTGATCCTCTTGGGGCATTGTTTGGGTTACCTCCCCTGCGCCAAGACTCCGGGTGAAAACCCTTGACCATTTTGGTCTCGGTGACGACAACACTTTTTGTCTTAAGTAGTAACCCTCTTGGGGGCTTCATCATGGAGCTTTGGTACCTCACGTTGCAGCATGTTGTCATCAGCGTGCAATCTCAGATCTTGGCTTGAAGCTCATTCGTCTTAGACTTCGAGCTGTCCCGATGACCCATTATCCTATACATATGACTTAGTTGTCACTATTCTCGATTCTCGTTATCGACTTGTAGGGTTGGTTCCCACGTACCGGAGCGACAGGGTAGGCGGTCTTCATTGGCGATAACTTGGTGTGTGTGGTGCAACTATGTCAGTTGTTTCACAAGGAGGTCTAGGGTCGCCCCTAGTAGATAGTCTAGGGAGGTTCTTCGAGGGGTGTGGCTACTTATGTACTTTTATTTTATCTTCAATCTACTTTGTAGAGGATCCCTTATCACTTTTTATTGGTTCAAGTGTGTTGCTTTATTTATCAATACCATAGAGATTCTTATAGGTGATTTGAAATAGTGGCACGCTGAAAAAGTTTCACATCTTTATTTTTTGGGAAAATATTGATGGAGTGTGAGAAATTGGTACACTTCTACTATGACATCACCAGTGACAAGTCTTCACGCTAGACACGCCGCTGGTTTATAGGCTCATCTGTATGGTTGAAATAGATTATAGTTGTATTGCGTTGTGGCATTAGAACACCACTAATTCACACGTAGTGGTGGCATGGCCATGTGACACGCCATCACTAAATACGTCGTCACTAGATACGCCATCACTGTACATGTAGTGATGGCGTGATGTGTCTTTGTAGATGCACACCAACATTAGACATGTAATGGTTGTGTGGTGTGTCTCTACATATGCACGCCACCGGTGGACACATAGCGACAAGTGACGTGGTGTGTCTCTACATATGAACTCCATCAGTGGACACATAGTGATGGCATGGTACGTCTTCGGAGATGCATGTCACCGACCATGTGACATGACCTTGCCATGTTAGGCATGCATCGCGTCCTTGGGGAATCGACGAGAGGTGGGCCAGCCCCATAATTAAAGCTAACCGACTCCGATTTTTTTACAAATATGACCCTCTGCAATTCGTCATCGTCAAAAGTACCCCCCTCGCACCACAAAAGCCAAAAATGCTCTGACGGAAGGCTGAAGGTGACATGTGTCACCTCCCGCCACGGGGTGTGGCGGGATGTTCCTCCCGCCATAGGGGGTGGCGGGATGTTCCTTCCGCCTTTGGCGGTTGTGCCATGGGGCCCACCAGCGCGAGTACGAAGTCGAACCTCCCGCCAGCGCCAAGTCAAACCTCCCCGCTGGCCCGACCATGGGGGCCACCTCATCCCGCCATTCCCCCTGGCGGAAGGAACATCCCGCCACCCCCTGTGGCGGGAGGAACATCCCGCCACCCTTCGTGGCGGGAGGTGACACGTGTCGCCTTTTTAGCCTTCCGCCAGGGCATTTTTGGCTTTTGTGGCACAAGGAAGATATTTTTGGCGATGAAAAATTGCAGAGAGTCATATTTGTAAAAAAGTCCCTGACTCCCTAGCCATTTGATCCATCGACAGGGTTGGCCCGCCAGTAGAACACGTAGCATCGGCCAGATGGGGTAGCTTCGGTCAGTCGTATCAAACATACAAGGAGGTTTGTGAGCTTTATTTATTGCCGCACCCACTTCTTGTCGCTTCTCCAGGCGGCCGTTAATCGTTCCTCACATGGCGCCGACGTAGCTTCCCCAAGTAAGGGGCGTTGCGTCTTTCCCACGCCACCGTTAATGTGATTGTCAGGGAATGCATTGCTCATTACCCTCTCTCTGGGCGATGCGAGCATCGTTAATGCGAGCATCATAGACTAGGCAAAATATACTACTCCCTCCTTCACGGTTTGCAGTGCGCTTTACAAAAATCTCACGGACCTAGGCGTGTACGTATTGGCTGAAAATTAGGCCTATTAGTAAGCGGTTAAGGCACATGCATTGGTGGGAGACTGTTGTATGCATAGGAAATTGGGAGAAAATGTGCCACATTAATTAACAATAAATTCTTATGCGCCTAGAAACATTGTAGTTTTGAAAAAACCCAAATTTGATTAGGCGCCCTGCAAACCGCGAAGGAGGTAGTAGTGGCGTCATGTTGGTGGCTGTCCGAAAACACGTCACCAACAGCCAAAACGCCACGCTGTCGGCAGTCTATTCTTTACTAGTGTATATAAAACGAGAGAAAAGGCTGTTTCGAGCTAAACATTACTGTTTATGCTTTAGTTAAGTATTTTCCGTATACATAGGTCACAAAAATTGCAAATCTTAAGAACTATCTCTCATAAGTGTATTTCTAGCTCTTGTATTATATTAAATCAAAGAAATTAAAAATTTATCAACTTCATAGAAAAAGGATAACAATATAGAGGACATCAACTTGATGGTATGTTCCAGCAAAAGAAAAACTTGGTATGGTATGAAACTATTTTCAAAACTTGGTACTAATTTAGTGTCACTAATACTACTACTTTTGCTCAAAAAATAATTCTGTGGGATCCGATTCACAATTCTACCCCGTGAACCAACTCTTGCAATTGACACAGTTTAAGAAAGAGAAAAACCACAATATTTGATTGTCTATTTTTAGATCTAATCTGTCATACTGCCACGTGTCAATTGTAAAAGTTAGTCCACCGGGTTGAATTCAAGCACCTATGTGAGTGCTCTTTTTTGTAAAAACAGAATAAAAAAACATCTTTTGTTTTCAGAAAGAGAGCACGCGTGCAACGTGGCTCATTTAAGCTTTGACAAGATAAGTTAGAAGGAGCTAGAAAAATAGTACTCTCTTTTTTTAGAAATAATTAACTTAGGTTTGTCTGAATTTAAATGTATCTAACACGTTTTAGTGCACAAATACATTTGTATTTGGACGAATTTAAATTAGTTATTTCTAAACGGAGAGAAGTAGCACTTTTTAAGAAGAAAAATAGTACTTGTTCACGCACAAATTGAGAAATCATACACTCGCACGTAAAAGAAATACTACTCCCGATTTCAAAATAAGTATCATGATTTTTATTTAAATTTAAATTAGAACCACGACACACGGAGGGAGTAGTAAACATGCGGTTTGCAATAGCTAGGTCCAGGTCTGTCGGTATCAAAATCTTTGTTGTGTGCTTCAGATTGCCCAACCTTTCCACGCCGAAACGGTTCTAGGATACACGTCTGGTTTTTTTAGGCGAAAAGGGACATGCACGACGATTCTTCGTCACTGTTTGTCGTGTACTGCTTGTGAACGGGCGCCAAACAAATTTATAGATGCATAATAAAGTAAAACTTCAATAACTATATAGTCTACTCTCTATGTAAGCTATCCACACCATTTTCTCGCTCAAAAAGAAAAAGCTACCCACACCATCAAATTATTTGGACCACTGGTTTCATTTCGTCTACAAATTAACTTGCATGCAACATCAATTAGATGTAGTACTCCCTCCCTTCAGAAATAAGTGACTTGAATTTGTCTAAATTTGAATATCTAGACGTGTTTTACTGTATAGATATATCTGAATTTGGATAAAGTCAAGTCACTTATTTCTAGACGGAAGGAGTACTCCCAAACGTCGAAAACCTTTAATTCGTCGAATGCACAACTATCTCTCATAATTAAATTACCATATTGACTACTATAGTTGATTGAATCTTGCATGTTTTTTTAGATAACTTCATGTTTCAGCCTAGGAGTTGCGTCTTTTCGTTTGTTTCAGTTTTACCATAAGGTTATTGTTTGTGGTGGAGCCACCTTTGAGAAATATATAAGGCGTTGGGTTTGTTTTCTTTTTTAGAAAAATCTAAAGAGAGGCGCCGCACCATGCACCCTTCCGTGCGGCGCGCAGCGAACCCGGCAACTTGAAAAAATTAATCTGGCAACTTTTTTTTTCCGGAAAAATTAATCTGGCAACTAACCTAGAGTAATTAGGATTGGATAAACACGCTAGTGTTCTGCAGGTTAATTAGTTTAAGCCTAATTAATATGACAGTTAGACGCTGCACGACGCGACTAATATGCGGCGCCACGTGTTAGGAGAGTCCTTCTTTCTTTGCCCACAGAGTAGTAAACATGTGGTTTGCAATAGCTAGCGTCTCCACGTTGGGACACCTTCAACAGCGTCCCGATATCAAAATCTGCGCTCTGTGGTTTAGATTGCCCAAGATTGTTTTTACATGATAGAGGAAGACACGCTTTTTATTTGTGTGTGTGTGGAAAGAAAACAAGCGTTTTTTCCCAGGACAAGGGAAAATGTGTTGTTTCTATCCGGAACTGTTGGAAAAGATACCGTATATTTGTATTTGGACGAGAAAATATGGTACTCCCACCCATCATGAAAGTTTGTACTAAATCTTCGACGTTTATTTTGGATCGGAGGGTTTTCTTGCGAGTTAACCAGAGAGGAGTAAATTACAAAAAACCATTACAATTGGGAAAAAATTATCAACCCTTCACAAAAAAACCACTAGAAAACATGCATTTTGGTGGGTGTTTAATAACTTTGCCACAATTGTGACCCTTTTTTGCAATTCACTCACCAGCGAGCTTTATTCATCTATAACAGATCCTACCTGCTCAGCCTGAAGGCTGACAGCGAGGAAATACAGATGACTAATGACGCTAGGCCTGCGTAGCCGTCACCTTAGATAGAAAATTCGTGTTGTATAGTACAGTAGTATATTGGTTGTTATAACGTTTGTTGGTTATAATAACATCTTAGGGCTCGTTTGATTTGCAGGATTCTGAAAACATAAGAATAGGAAAACCATATGATTAAAGTGATATGACCTCTTGAATCCTACAGGAATAAAAAGTACAAGAATTTGGTTTAAGTATATGTTTGAATCACCTAAAAATAAATAAATTCCAACATGAGATTGGAGTGGATGGAAATTTTCATATAAAATAGAGGGCAAAGAATTATTTGAAGGAATTCCTAAGAATTCTAATCCTTTGAATCAAACGACCATTATAGAAATATTTTCTATGGGACAAAATCCTTCATAATTTTTTTGAAATTCCTCTGGATCAAACAACACAGGAAGTAAGTTAGTACCGTGCCGTGCGTAATATTTATACATGCCAATGGCTTCGCCGTATGTGCGAGAGAACCACCGTAGCGCGACGAGTAATCACGAGCAAGCATGAAAAGATAGCGACGATGACTGGCGGGTGAAAGTGTGTCGAGATCATGCGGACCTGCTGGCGCATAAGGAGGTCAGCGCTGTGCCTCTGCTGGTGCCGGCGGCGTGAGAACTCACGGCGCGCGGCGTCGACGTCGGCGGCGGCGGCGTCGCTTGCTGTGCGGTCGAACTCCCAGACCTGGCGGCCGGCGTGCGCGTTGGTGGTGCGCAGCCACGGCTCGCCGCCCGCGGTCGCTTCGCCGGTCCTTAGCTTCCACATCGATCGAGGACCGGCGTCGATCGGAGGCAAAAACGCACGCGCGCGAGAAGTGACTGTTTTTCCTGACCTCTCGGTGACTGGCTTAATCGCAATGCAAAGTGTATGAGAACATCCCGCAACTTCTTCCTATTTATAACTAGGGAAAAACATTTCTATTTGGAGTATTATTATTTCAAAAAAAATAGTCTAACTATATCGTTATCTGAAAAGGAACATTGCTGTTCAAAATGTGAGTCAGTTAATTTCGAAACAGAGAGAATATTTGCAATAAACCTTTTGAAACTTAATCAATGCGTATAGGATCTTAATAATATATATTTATTACTTTTAATTTTTGTTTTTTGTTATTACAGATTTTATCTTCTTTATCACTCCTTTCAGTTCTAAAGATGTGCAAGTTATCTGCATTTCGGGCAATATTTTACGGTAACGCAAAAATTCGATGGCAATCAGGACATGAGAACTTGAATATTCTTCACTTGTATTTTTAATTTAATATATGCTGGTCGATAAAAAACATTCACCTGGTCGTTTATATGTTTTCTTCCACATCAATAGTATATATTTAAGAACTACTCCCCCTTTTCAAACTATAAGATGTTTTAGGTTTATGAAGAAAATATATTTACATTTTTTTAGTGCGTAGATTCACTCCAAACTTGAGTGACATATTAAAAAGTCTAGATTCATTTGCTTCACAAAGTTAAAACATCTTATATTTTAAAATGGAGGGAGTAAAAAACATGTTAAATTAATGAGGAATTATATATACTTGCAAGTATCAAAATATATTTTTTTCATGTTTGCCGATGGTGCGCTCATGTATAGGATTGTTCATTTACCAACTAACAACCATGCTCATATAAGAAAAAAAACTAACAACCGTGCTCTCTTGCTAGTTGGCACCGTCCATCTTTATCAGATCCAACTTCCGTCTTGCTATCCCTCTCTCTCTATCTCTCTCTTGGACGTGGAACGCAAACATTCCATTAACTTAACTGGGCATAATCGCCGGACAGGCCCTGGTTAAAGCATTTTGATAATTTTCTAACCACACATCGTGGTATCCCAGCGGCTCATCCCCTCATCATGGCTTAACCGTGTGTTTTTACATCATCCGCTGCTACCGACTTTTCTTGTTTTGTCTTGTTCGGAAAATTAGTTTTATTTTGTCATGCTCAGAAAATTAGTTCCATCAGGAAGACTGGTCGGTGCACGCTGGAAAAGAACCTTGTGACTCTCTAGCCCCCGCACGGGAGACGAGTCATCGGTGTCCCTTCCTCTCGACCTCCCCCTACTCCTCTCTGCACTCGTCGGCCTTACCCGGCTAAGCCGTGCTGTGCCGATGGCGGCAGGCTCCCATCATTTTTCCTCCAGGGGGAGGGGGGCTTTACAGGCTCATATTAGGCCCGGATGGACCTTAATAGGACTGGTGTGCCTTCCTGGAGGTTTGACCCAACTAAAACCGGTGTGCCTCTGCTACCCTGTCCGACTACGAAGTTTGTGCACTCCCATGCGGACGCGGTGCTGCTGCCCCTGCCTCAAGCTATAGTGGACGCCGTCGTTTGTCTCCGTCTTATAGGTCTCGCGAAGATAGCTTCAATGAGATGACGATGGTGGCTTCATAACTGTAGTGGCATGTGCTAGTGGGCGGCGAGTGTGGTGAAGCATCAAATCCCTGGGGGTTGTGTATGTTGTTTTAATGAGGAATTATACTTGCAAGTATAATTAATGAGGAATTATATATTAACTAGCATGGTGGCCCTCGCAAATGCGAGGGCATCGCCTATTACCACATGAATGTATCAAAATATCTAAAATCTTGACTCTATCTATTATATTATATACTTCCTCCGGCCTATATTAATTGACTCAAATTTGTCTAGATTTAAATGAATCTAGACACTATTTAGTATATAGGTTTATCTAAATTTTTACAAATCAAAGTCAATTAATATGGATCGGAGGGAGTATATGAAACTCTCAATAAGACCGGAAAAGAGAGATATATTAGAAGTTTCTACAAAACATCAAAGCAACTTCTTGAAAAACATCAAAGCATTCAGCTACAAATCTAAAGGATCCCATTTTAGTCCTAACAACATATATATACATAAATATCAACAAGTGTCCCAACAACTATATGTAAGTATCACAACAATAGTGTTATCATAATTATACATGGGAAGATCAAGAACTCGCTAGAACTTGTCACAGAAATGCAACCATCTTAATCTCAAACTTTTGGGTTTTTCAAGCCCTAAAAGATGACAACTAATATAGATCTTAATCCCTATTGAACCATCATAATTGTTACAAAATATATGGCAGATATTAATCCCTATTGAACCAAATCGTACCGATATATTATTATATTGTATGTTATCATAGTATAACCATTACAAATTCATTGTAGTAGTTAAGAGCATTGTATTGGGTACCTTCATAATTGAACATACTCATCCAAACTAATATATGTATATGTTTGAATTGTAAGAACAATGGTTAGAAACATGACATTGTATAAATATTTGTTAATGTTTTATTCTCTTTGAGATACAATAAAAAAAAATGATGATTTTACTTTTGCAATTCAAGATCTTGTTTCCTATCATTTATTCTACCCAATCGAATCCATCATATGTGTTACTCTAACCAATATAGGGTTCACTGGATTGATGGCTATAAGTCCTCATTTTTGTGAGATTATTTAGTATATCTCTCTTTTATCAATCGAGTGTGTTCTGAATTAAGAAATACACATTTATAATGAAAACAATGGTAATGTACTTTCTTTTACCAGCTTAGGTTCACTTGTGAAGATCTATTAATTGCAGTCTACTACAAAAGGAGAGTCCACAAGACTCATAGATGTTTCTTATATGAAAGTTTTCTATTATGTTATATTGACTTCGTAATATTTAGCCATTTTTTCTAAGAATAAAATTCAAGGTATCTTCGCACATACTTTAGAAAATTGTCGTAGCCGTCTTCATGTGTCTCACCTCACTTGTTGTGCCCCTAAGCATATGTCGATAATATAGTGTACGCATGCTAGTTATTGAAAAGTCAGGTTGAAAATTTATATTTCAAATATACAGGAAACATTAAATATGTTATATATATTCTCTTTATCCTAAACAATCAATGATATTTTTCTCTTGTGTAAAAGTATTGATATTTCTAAGGATTTTAACTTCTCATGCTAATGGCAGAGCAACCTCATATTTTTACCGTGCAACACAAATTGTGTGGACCTGTCATCGACATTTTTTAATAAAATACATTTCACATACTTCATATTTAGTTGTCTTAAAAGACTTCTCGGGCATCGCCCATTAGCTTGCAGTTCCTTGGCATATGTCAACAGTATAACAATATTGTATGTATGCTATTCACACCAAATTCATGTCAATCTATTTCAACTATATGGGACACATTAATTTTGTATATAATCTTGTTAATCTTTTTATCCCGGAAAAATCAATGCTTGATAGACCTTCATAATTTCATTCTTTTTTGTTTGTGTCAAAGTATTGGAATTTCTAAGGACTTTACTTTCTCGCGCTAATGTGTACCATAATTTTGTTATCTCGTTACGTCAAGTTGTGCAAACGCAACGGGCGTCTTGTAAAGGAAAGTTTTACCCTAATTAGTTATATGGTAGTATTTTAATTATTTTCTACAACTAATAATGTATACATATGAATAGTTCGTATTATCTAGCAGAAGTGTGTTTGAGCTGTCGACCGACCAGCTAGTTAGCTTTTTTTTTGACAAACATCAGCTTTAGGATTTTTTTGTTTATTTTGCAGTAACACACGATTATAATTTTGCGGCAACGCAAAAACATAGGGTAGTCTTTTTTCCTTTGGCATGCATACAGATGTTAGCCCCGTACTCTTTTTTTTTTCTTCCAGAAATTATATTAGACACGGACTCTGGCTTGGTTTTTCTTTTCGAGAACGTGTTGGGACGGGCTAGAACACAGGTTAGTTTTTTTTTTCTTTGACACGCAACGGATGGTACCAACTTTGAATAAAGTTACCTAATCTCTCGGTAAATCCTAACCATAGATAAAAGATCTAATAGCTAAAATAATTTCGATAATGTGGATCAACGTGGTGTCTCGAAAAACAACCTTATATTGCTTTTAGTATATAATAGATGAGGAATTTTATATACTTGCAAGTATCAGAAGTGATTTTTTTCATGTTTGCCAAAGGTGCGCTCATGTGTAGGATTGTTCATTTACCAACTAACAACCCGTGCTCATCTAAAAAAAAACTAACAACCGCGCTCATCTCAAAAAAAAAAACTAACTAACAACCGTGCTCTGTTGCTAGTTGGCACCGTCCTTATCAGATCTAACTTCCGTTTTACTACAGTTCTCTCTCTCTCTCTCTCTCTTACGTGGAATGCAAACATTCCATTACTTAGCTCGGCATAATCGCCGGACAGGTCCTGGTTAAAGCATTTGAATAATTTTCTAACCACACATTGTGGTATCCCGGCGGCCCAGCCACACCAAGCACAACCACCTCATCGTGGCTTAATCATGTGTTTTCACATGACTGCTATATCTAATAATAGTAAAAACAGCAACGCTTAAACGGTTTTGTCTTTCCACCAAATCGCATATTACACAAATTGCCACCGAAATGTTTTTCTTTTCTATAATCCTCCGTCGACCAAGCGATTCCCCAATCTCGACCATGCCGACCACCCCAGGCTCTGCGGTGAAGAGGAGGAGCTGTTGGAATTTTGGCCCAAATAGTCTAGCCCATTTTCCATTTCAATAATTCCTGAAAATCCTAGAGGCTCATGTGGCCTATTCATGCAAGGCAAGAGCTGGGACAAATGTTTAGTCCCACATTGCTAGTTGAGTGGAAGTTGGACCAGCTTATAAGGCGAGCTCTCCTACCATTTGGTAAAAAGATGAGAAGGAGAAAGAGAGAGTTCCACACGCGCGCTCCTCCTCCTCCTTGCCTCGTCACGACACGCGCGCGCGGGTTGCGGGAATCTCGCCGAGCCGAGCTTTATTTTGCCACGCATGAATGGTATATGAACAGATGTACAGAAGCTGAAACGTTTGCTTTGATCTTCTGCGCAGTCTGTCTACCTTCCCCTCTGTGCCTATAAGAGAGAGAGGTCGCGCCTCCTCTCAGTGACACTGCCACCACACATCCTTTGCGCCTCCAGTTCCAGAGCACTGCGCTACCTAGATCTTCCCCATCCCGTCTTGCGGCGTGCACCGCGAGCCGGGACAGTAGGCCTCCGAGACCCCGCTGCTTCGAGTCCTGTACGGGAGAAGGACGATAAGGTTTTTGGGGAGCGCTATCAGCGCGACTATTGGCTTCGTCACGGACTCCCTCACAGATAGCGACTGCGGCGACGTCTTCCCCGACGAGGACTTCTTCCCCGACATCAGCACCCTCTTCCTCGACGACATGTCCAACGACGGTTCCAACGCCGGCGGTTCCACTTCTGCTACTGCCGTGTATATCTTCTGTCTCAATCTTGTTCTGATCATATCCAAAGTTTTGTGCCTTGTAGTTTGTTTGGTTATATGCCTTAATATGTTTTCGCTATTTCACATGATTAGTATATTGACTATTATTCTAATCATGATTTATCTAGTGTTTATTATAGATAATTCGCTTGGTAAATTGCTCTATTATTCAACAATCCAAAAACCTTATTTCAGGCAATTTGCCCCAAGTGGCTTTGTTGCTTCTATGAAGCCACCTGTGTTTGAAGGTGTGAATTACAAACGATGGCGTGCGAGAGCAGTGCTCTGGTTTCAGACCATGAGCTGCTATAACGCCATCTATGGCGCACCTGAGGGGGAACTTAATCCCGCTCAGGAAGAGGCGTTCCAAAAACTTGATACCACTTTCAAGGCTGCCTTGATCAGCATCCTTGGCGACAATATTGTCGATTCATATCTGTCATTTAGCAATGGCAAAGATATGTGGGATGCGCTCGAGAGAAAATTTGGAGTCTCCGATGCTGGCAGTGAACTGTATGTCATGGAACAATTCTATGACTATAAGATGGTTGATGACCGCTCCATTGTTGAGCAGGCTCATGAGATACAATCACCTGCCAGGGAGCTTGAGCACTTCACTTGTGTGTTACCGGACAAGTTTGTTGCCGGAGGCATCATTGCCAAACTTCCTTAGTCATGGAGGAATTTTGCCACTTCTCTGAAGCACAAGAGACAAGAGTTCTCCGTGACGGATCTCATTGGGACTCTTGATGTGGAAGAGAAGGCGAGAGCAAAATACACACGTGCTCGAGGTATCGAGGGAGGTTCTAATGCCAACCTGGTACAGAAAAGGAACTTCCAGCCTCACAAGTTCAAGAACAAAGGCAAGTTTGATGACAAAGGAAAGTTCGATGGAAATAACAAGGTCTCACAGTCCACCAGCTTCAAGAAGAAGAATGATAAGAGGAAAGGTGCTTGTCATGTGTGCGGGTGATCCTAATCATTGGGCTCCTGGTTGTCCCAACCACTTTGACAAGCGCCAGCATGGGAAGAGCAGCAAGACTGCTAATGTTGTCATGAGCAACGTTGAGATGAAAGATGTTGGGTATGGTATATTATCTACTGTTCTTTCATTATGTCATTCTCCTGATTGGTGGATTGACACGGGCGCTAATGTACATGTCTGTTCTGATATTTATATGTTTTCTTCATATCAGGTCAGAGAGACTCAAACCGTGCTGATGGGGAACGACTCGCATGCTTCTGTTCATGGTGTTGGTACGGTCGATCTGAAGTTCACTTCGGGAAAAATCGTGCGCCTGAAGAACGTGCATCATGTTACCTCAATAAATAAAAATCTTGTTAGCGGGTCTCTTCTGTGTCGAGATGGCTACAAAATTGTATTCGAGTCCAATAAATTTGTAATTTCGAAGTATGGAACCTTTGTTGGTAAAGGCTATGAATGCGGAGGCTTGTTCCGCTTATCTCTATTAGACATTTTAATAAAGTTGTTAATCATATTTACACGAATTTTGAATCAAATGGCTGGCACTCTCGTCTTTGTCATATTAATTTTGGTTGTATGACGCGGCTAGCCAAAATGAATTTAATCCCTGATTTCTCAACTGTTAAGGGATCTAAGTGCTAAGTCTGCGTGCAAGCTAAACAACCTCGCAAGTCACATACGACTGCAGAAATGAGAAATTTAACACCACTAGAGCTCATACATTCTGATCTTTGTGAGATGAATGGTGTGTTGACAAAAGGTGGAAAGAAATATTTCATGACTTTGATCGATGACTCTACGAGATATTGTCATGTGTATCTTCTGAAATCAAAAGATGAGGCTCTGAGTTTCTTCAAAATCTATAAAGCTGAGGCAGAAAATCAACTTGATCGAAAGATTAAGAGGCTTAGGTCTGATCGTGGTGGAGAGTATTTTTCCAACGAGTTTGATTCCTTTTGTGTGGAATGTGGCATAATTCATGAGAGGACGCCTCCCTACTCACCCCAGTCAAATGGAGTAGCCGAAAGAAAGAACCGTACTCTAACAGATTTGGTTAACGCCATGTTAGACACATTGGGTCTTTGTAAGGAATGGTGGGGGAGGCACTATTGACCGCGTGTCATGTCCTAAACCGAGTTCCCACAAAGAACAAAGAAATTACTCCATTCGAAGAATGGGAGAAGAAAAGATTAAAACTTTCTTACTTACGTACTTGGGGTTGTTTGACAAAGGTTAATGTACCAATCCCCAAGAAGCGCAAGCTTGGACCAAAAACCATTGATTGTGTTTTTCTGGGCTATGCTTTTCATAGCATTGGTTATAGATGCTTGATAGTAAAATCTGAAGTACCTGACATTCATGTCGGTACAATCATGGAGTCGACTGATGCGACTTTCTTTTGCCACGCATGAATGGTATATGAACAGATGTACAGAAGCTGAAACGTTTGCTTTGATCTTCTGCGCAGTCTGTCTACCTTCCCCTCTGTGCCTATAAGAGAGAGAGAGGTCGCGCCTCCTCTCAGTGACACTGCCACCACACATCCTTTGCGCCTCCAGTTCCAGAGCACTGCACTACCTAGATCTTCCCCATCCCGTCTTGCGGCGTGCACCGCGAGCCGGGACAGTAGGCCTCCGAGACCCCGCTGCTTCGAGTCCTGTACGGGAGAAGGGCGATAAGGTTTTTGGGGAGCGCTATCAGCGCGACTACTGGCTTCGTCACGGACTCCCTCACAGATAGCGAATGCGGCGACGTCTTTCCCGACGAGGACTTCTTCCCTGACATCAGCACCCTCTTCCTCGACGACATGGCCAACGACGGTTCCAACGCCGGCGGTTCCACTTCTGCTACTGCCGTGTATATATTCTGTCTCAATATTGTTCTGATCATATCCAAAGTTTTATGCCTTGCAGTTTGTTTGGTTATATGCCTTAATATGTTTGCGCTATTTCACATGATTAGTATATTGCCTATTATTCTAATCATGATTTATCTAGCGTTTATTATAGATAATTTGCTTGGTAAATTGCTCTATTATTCAACTGGAGCAGCGTCGCTTCGATCTGAGGGACGACAAGCGGCGGGTGATGGCTGCGGCAAGGTGGAGCATCTCGTTATGTGGGAGGGTCCTGCCTCCTTGGCTCCTGGGAGTCCATTGGAGGGGATATGATGATTGGACCCGCCGCTTTCCCGCCTGCCTGCCGGAGGCATGTGGAGGAGGTCGAGCCAGAGCCCTCATCAGACCTTGCCGGAGGCTTGGGGAAGCTGGGATTAAGGAAGCTCGAGGGAAGGACTACAGAGCAGGGCGAGGCCAGGGATGAGAGGCGACGACGACCTTGCGCTGGAGAGGAGAGGCCAAGGACGAGCGGCGGCGATGACCTTGCGCTGGAGAGGAGAGGCCAGGGACAGGCGGCGCATACCGGCGAGATGAGAAGAGCGGTCGACGACCAGAGTCCATGGCGGCGTCGGGGACTCATGGGCGAGCTTGAAGAGGACCACATCACAGGGAGAGGCGGTGACGCCAGCGGCCGTCGGCAAATTGGTTGCTGGCGGTAGCCTGCGAGCAAGCGGGGCGGCGCCATGGCGATCGAGGGCGCGTATGGCGGCGGGGTTGGTGGCGCTCGATGCGGGAAGGAGACAGGGGTTGGTACCACTCGGGAGGAACAAGCTAGTGGGGTCGCGTGCGTAAGTTGTGTGCTTGCTGCGCGTTGCATCCCGGGTGGATCGGTGGCTAGGTGTATGTGGTACGTGTTGGGTTTGGGCTAAGTCTGGGTGTGTGCTGCGGAGTCTGGAGTCTGTGCATCACTACAGGAACAGACTGATAGGCCGACCGCAAAATGCCCTCGGCATAGCCCCTTTCGCCGCCGGCGTACGCTACGCCGAGGGCTGCCGTCGGCGTAGCTCCCTCGACGGAGATCTCCCTCGGCGGAGCAAAATTGGCCGTCGGCGTATCCTCTGACCGTCGGCGTATATCTTTGCCGACGGCCGTGGGCGGCCCGTTGGCGTATTAGCCGTCGGCGCACGGCATCCTCGCCGTTACACGGCCGGCTAACGACGCGGCACGTACGCCGACAGCCGCGCCCTCGGCGTAGCGGTGACACGTGGCGCGCGCTGGGCCTTCCCAGGAGGCGACGTACGCCGACGGCCCCAACCCTCAGCGTAGGGAAAGGCGTACGCCAACGGCCTGGCCGTCGGCGTACGAGGAACACGTGGCAGGCGCCTGGGCCTCCCAGGCCGACGCTAGGCCGACGGCCACGGCCCTCGGCGTATGGGCCACGCATACGCCGACGACAAGGCTCTACGCCGACGGCAAGGCCCTCGGCGTATCACCTGCCCAGAATTTTTTTCTGTTTCACAGCGATATATACCAAATGGCACAATTTTGTTTCACAGCAATATATACCAATTTTCACAGCAATACTCACAGCAATATGTGGAAATATATTCGATAGCAATTCAAAACAAGATCACATATGCCATACATGTATCAAACAAAGATCACATCATTCAAACATGTATCAAACAAGATCACACTATTCATACAGGGGTATCAACATCATCGCACATGCATAGACAATAACAACCTACAACTCTGGAGGAGACGGGGTGTACCCGAGATCTCCCCTGGTGAAAAGTGGCGACCTCTGTCGAGGGTTGCGTCCAGTAGAAGCAGCAGAAGAGCCACCTGGCGAGGGAGTAGAAGTGTGAAGCTCGGGAGAACCACCGGCAGAATGGCCAGGAGAAGGACCATTGTCATGAAGCTGTGTGATCTGATGCCCATCCGGCGAGGCGTGGCCAAAGTTCCGGTTCCTAGAAGCTCCCGTTCCCTACATGTTGCCTACATGTTAGCAACTTGCGAGGCAAAGTAAAGCGATAACCACTGGGTTAGCAAAGAACTTACCGGTGTCGATGCGTAGTAGGTCCTAGCGAAGCTGTCCTTCGATGGCAAAAATGGCGCCGGCCCTGGCATGGGAGGCACGGGCCCTAAATATCTATTCTGTCCAGTTTAAATATTCCCCAACATGGCCTGCAAGATAGTTTAGATGTCAGGCCGTAATACAACAAACGGGGGGAAGTGGGACTTGTATCTTTTGCAAAAATAAAGGTTCGGACTTACATTTATGTATTGCATGTAGATCGCATTCGCCTCCTGATGCTGCCGAAAGGCTACCTGATATTCCTCATGAGCGGCATCGTAGGCCGTGTCTAACTCAGGCTACAATTTCAAATACAAGGAATCTCGTCAGCGGTTAGCCATGCAGAAACAAAAGTCATAAAGATGATGAAAACGAGACAAACTTACATCATCTCTGGATCGATGGCCACGAGGCAGGATAGGGGGGCCGTCGGCGGGGTAGGTAGCCTTGAGACGACTGACGCTCGTGCTGAGGGTAGGCTTGACCTTCTTATTCAGAATCTTGTGGCGTCCATGCTGCAATCCGTGCCCCGACAGGACCAACGACTCCTCGTCGATCTCTTTTACTTCATGCATAACTTTGCCCTTCTTGAAGTTCTTTCTATCTTCTCTGAACGAATGATTTCTTTTGAGGTACTGTCGATTCGTGTCAAACGCAACATATTTGCGACCCGACTTTAGCCAAAGGAACTCAAGTCGGTGCCTGCACACTGGGCATGGCCACTTACCAGTTGTACACCAACCGCACGTTAGGGCGTACCCGGGCATGTCATGCATAGTATACTGCAACCAAACTTTCATCAAAAAGTTTCTCTTTGATGCTCGGTCGTATGTCAACGTCCCGTGTATCCAAGAGTGGTTCAAATCATCCACAATCGGCTGCATGTAGACACTCAAATTCTTCCCCGGATACTCAGGTCCTGGAATTATCAGCGACAAAAACATGGTCTTCCGTTGCATTAATACTCCGGGAGGGAGATTGAGCGGAATAACATACACCGGCCAGCAGCTGTACGAGCTCGTCGACATACCATATGGGTTGAAGCCATCTGTTGCTATCGCAATTCTAACATTCTGAGCCTCTTCTTCCCACCGGGGGTATTTGTCATCGAAGTTCTTCCATGCCTTACCATCAGATGGATGTCCCATCTTCTTCCGTCCGTGCTCGTCCTCGTATCTTTTCCCCTTCTTATGCCACGTCATCTGTTTGACAGTCTCCTCGCTCAAGTAGAGCCGCTGGATTTTTTTATGAATGGGAGATACCGAAGTATCTTCTTAGCGACCTTCGACTGCCTCACCTGACCATCCTTCCCCTTTATCTCTTCATATCTAGAGGTCTTACAAATGGAGCAGTACTTGTCACCCTCAAACTGTTTCCAAAACAAAAGGCAGCCTTTTGGACAGCAATCTATCTTTTCATAATCCATGTTGAGCTCCTTCATGAGTTTCTTCGTTTCGTGAAAGGTTTTAGGCAGACAATGCCCTTCGGGCAACATGTTACCACATGTTCTCAGATTAGCTTCAAAGTGAGAACGGGTGACGGAGTACTGGCACTTGTCGGCTAGACACTGAGTGATGGCATCGAGCTAAGAAATCTTTGCACCCTCGTACAGAGGCCTCTTAGCCGCGGCCATCATATCAAGGAAGGCCTTCGCGGTTGGCTCCGGTTCCTCCGGTTCTAGCGGTTCCTCTGGTTCTGGTGATTCCTCCCGTGGAGGTGGCGAATTCAGCTGGTCAGCATCGATGAGATCATCTAGCATGTTTCTAATCCCATCGTGCTCATTGCCATTGATCCGCTGACGCATCACCTCACCTCTGTCACGTTCATACCAAGCAAAGTCGACTTGCGTGACATAGTTAGACATGTACCCATATTGCAGAAGATGTTTATACATGTCATCCTTTCCCTGACGATAACGCTTAGTGCAATGAGCGCAGGGACAAAGTGCCCGAAACATTGCCTTCGAACCATGCGCTAACTCATTCACTAACAAATAAGTGTTCTGTACCCAATCGTCTGTTTTATTAGTCGCACTAATACGGCCACTGTACATCCACCCATTATCAGCCATCCTCTTCTGCTTTGTTGGGATACAAACAACAAATATAACATTTTATATCGAACAAGAGATTCAATGCTTCATATTTTTACGCATTCATCAACCTACATGTCTAATAGAAAAAGAGGGTCCTAACCAGCCGCCAGATCCGTAGATTGGGTAAGTTCTCCCTATTTCTACCCCTATCCGAGCAGAATTTTGGCAGCACCTTCCCGCTGCTCTCCCGATACACGTCTCGACAAAAGCCAAGAGCATGTGCATCCGGAGAACAACAAGGAGGTGCCACCGAAATCCTGTCTCGAATCGAGGTAGAGCCAGGGAGAACCATACCCAACTACGAATCCGCCGACTGCCCGATAAAAGCCGTAAGCGTTATGGTTCAAAATATGCGAGACCACTAATGCATATTAAGCCGCGTAACGCTTACGGTCGGGATGACGCCTAGGTGACGCGACAGACTTGGTGATCTAGACATAAAAATAAACCTAGGTACAAGAGAGGCGAACAGATTCTCACCCTCAAAGCGTGATCAAATCGTCGAAGATGATCCGGGACCCCGCCGTCGAAACACTCCCCCCGCTCACCCTCCGGTAACTGCAAAAAACATGAAAAGATGGTTACATATGCAACATCTATTCAGCAAATTTCATCTATTTTACTAAATTATATTTATATTTCACTTTCTAATTATATTTATATTTCAATTTCTAATTCTATTTTGAGCAAACTACTAGCAAACTCCTATTTCTACTAGCAAAATCACCTAACAAATTACAAAACTACCTAACAATTACAAAATCACCTAACAATTACTAAATTTCTACAAACTACTAAATTACTAATACCAAACTACTCCTATTTCTACTAGCAAACTCACATAGTACAAACTCCTACTTCTAAAAAAAGAAAATGGAGATTTTTACCTCCAAGAGGCGAGACAGCGAGCTCGGGGAGGCGGCGGCCGAGCTCGGGGAGGCGTGGGCGAGCTCGGGGAGGCGGCGGCCGAGCTCGGGGAGGGGAAGGGGAGGCGGCGGGGAGGGGCCTGGTGGAGGGGAAGGGGAGGCGGCGGGGAGGGGGCTGGAGGAGGCTGGCGGGGAGGGGAAGGGGAGGCGGCGGCGCTCGGGGAGGAGGAGGAGAGGCGGCGATGGCGCTCAGGGACGAGGAGGGGAGGCAGCGGCGCTCGGAAAGGAGGAGGGGAGGCGGCGGAGCTTGGGGAGGAGGAGGGAGACGGCGGAGGGAGGAGGAGGCAGACGACGAAGAAAGGAGGCGAGGTCGGGGTCGGGCTCGGGGGGCGGCGGGGTCTCGGCGGCGGCGGGGTGGCTGGTGCGGGGCGGGCGCGGGGTGGTGGAATTTGGGGTCGGGGAGAGTGGGGTGTGGGATAAGTGGCCCGGGTGGGCCGTGGGGCAAGTAAAAGGATAAGGCTACGCCGACGGCCAGGCGTACGCCGAGGGCAGCCGTCGGCGTAGCTAGGTTCTTTTTTAAGGGCCCCTATACGCCGACGGCCAGGCATACGCCGAGGGTAGCCGTCGGCGTAGCCAGTTTTTTTTGAAGGATATCAAAAGGGGATCAAAAACATTATAACAACAAGAAACTACATTTAACAAGAGGGGGACACATGCAAGCACCTATACCAACCTCTCACCACACTCACACACATATGCTAGGGACACATGCAAGTTTTCATCTGATTCTGATGTTCTCGTGGTCTTCCTCCGGCGAAACCCTGATCTGTGCACACTCGGATCGTCTACCCCCTAGACGTGAAGGGAATATGCCCTGAGAGGCAATAATAAAGTGTTTATTATGTGTATTCCAAGTATATGATAGATGTTTATTTTGCATGCTATAATTGTATTAATACGAAAACGTTAATACATGTGTGTTTAATAAACAAATAGAAAGTTCCTAGTTATGCCTCTCTCATAAACTAGTTCGTTGATTAACAAGATGATCATAGTTTCCTGATCATAGACATTGGATGTTGTTAATAACGAGATCACAACATTAGTGTAATGGTGTGATGAAAATTCATCCGAAGTATAGCATTACGATCAAAGTCATTGAGTTTATATTTCTATAAACAACTTACGAAGTAGTCCTAATCCTTAGACCATGAGATCATGCCAATCACTAACACCGGAAGAGTTTCTTGTTGACATCAAACGTCACTCCGTAACTGGGTGATTATAAAGATGGCTTCAAAGCTACTAAAGTGTTATGTTGAGAATCATGGATCAAGAGTGGAATTTGTTCATCCCGATTACGGATAGATATGCTTTGGGCCCTCTCGGTGATATCACATTGATTAGCTTGCAAGCAAGTGATTTGATCACTAGAATGTTATATCACAGGAACGAGAAAAGAGTGCATGTCAGTAAAGAGATCAAACTAGGTATGGAGATACCGATGATCGAATCTCGTACATGTAATATATCGTGAAACAAAGGGATTAAGATACTAGCGTAAAAGGTTCTGACGATCACAAGAAAGTCATCGTTGAATGTGTGGGAGTCAGTATGGGTCTCCAGATCCCGCTTCTGATCATTGATCCGAGAGGGGTCTCGATCATGTCCGCATTATTCACGAACCGTAGGGTGACACACTTAAGAGACACCGACATCCAATTGGAGCAAATGTTTCATGCCGAAAGAATGAACAAGCGCATGAATTTATTTCACTAGATACCGAAACAGGTTTTCGGGTGAAATTGCATAAAGTGGTTATGCATGTGAAATAGAATTCTAGCAAGGGGTTATTTGTGAATGTTTGTCATTAAAGTAATTGACAAAATTCTGAATAAAATAAAAGAGTTTTATTTAATGATAGTTTGCATTAAATTTGGTGGAAATTTAATGGGAATTTGAGTGGACTTTTGAGTGGAGGGAATTTAAAGGAGATTTGTGAGTGGAGTGTCCACCCACATGAAGAGGGGAGGGCAAGGGGGCAGCCCCCATGCGCCGGCCACCCCCTTGGGGTTCCCCCCTCATCCTATAATAGGAGCCCCCCTCCTCACTTGTCTCTCACACCTCCTCGTGAAGGATCTCTCTCCCCCTCTAGAATTTATCCCCCATGGTCTCGGACTAGCGAGATACATGTTCCCGGTGGCTATTCGGCAAGAAAGAGTTGTGCTTCCGCTGCATCGCTGGAGCGAGGAGGCGGAGGTTGCTCGGTGCCTCGAACGTGTGTGCGAGCACGGATGCGCTGCTGATTTGCGGCGCTAGGACTTCCTCTCGATCTTGAGATCGGCAAGAGATCGTCTACATCAACCACGAGTTGAACTCGTTAAGCTTTGTCGGTATTCAAGGGTATGTTCTCTACGAATATACATCCGCCCGTTGTTTGTATCTAGTAGATAGATCTTGGTATATAGTTCACATCGTAGGAATTTTTTTGTTTTCTATGCTGCGAACCCTACAGTGGTATCAGAGCCGGATCTATGCGTAGATAATTTACACGGGTAGTACACATATGAGTATGTGGGCGATGATGATCATGTTGTTGCTCCTTTGTTGTAATTTTTGATATTGGTGGCATAGTGGGATGAAGCGGCCCGGACAAACTTTACACCTGTTCCACGCTTGACATGCAACTAGTTTGCATAAGTGGCTAGCGGGTGTCTGTCTCTCCTACTATAGTCAATATCTATTTTGCAAGCGAGTTGTCAACAATTTGATTATCCTCGTTGTGGTTCATGTTCGTAGGTAAGAACGGTTCTATCTCGAAAGCCCTAAGCCACGTAAAAACTTGCAATGGATAAATTAGAGGCGTCTAGTTTAGGTTGTTGCTAGGCTAGTGTTATGATATGGTGTTGTAAGTAGAAGTATGAGATGATACTCTTACAACACACATAGCGTGTAAAATCCATAGACCTTGGATTTACACATATAGGTATGATAGTGATCATACCACGATGCACATGATAGAGATCATCTGCGGGAACCATATCATTTCACTAATAAACATATGATGTTTGATAGCATCTTATATTGCTTGTTTAGCGCTTTGTGAGCATAATAAGATGATCCCTCATTTAAATATCAAGATAAGAATGTGTTCTTCCTTTAGTATGCACCGATTATGTTTTCGTCGCTCCAAGACATCACGTGATGATCGGGTGTTCTTGGATCCACGACCATATTTCGGGTGTAAAACAGTTACACACGCGAATACTAAGGTTCTAACTTGGCGAGCCTAGCATGTACAGACATGGCCTCGGAACACGGACCGAAAGGTTAAGCATGAGTCATATAGTAGATATGATGCCCATCTGATGCTCGCCTTTGAAGCTATACCGACTCACGTGATGATCGGACTTGGTATAGTGGATTTGGTTCATGTAATCACCAAAAAGGCACGAGGGATGTCGTTTTTGAGTGGGAGTTCATTCATAATATGGATTATTTGAACTCAATCTATCATACACTTAGTCTAAACTTTACAAATTCTGTTGTAGATGGCACCACCTGCTTTTAATTTCAATGTGTTCATGGAGAAAGAGAAACTAGCAACGAACGGTAGCAACTTTACCGAATGGGCCATGAATTTGAGGATTCTCCTCTCTGCTGCACAAAAGCAATATGTGCTAGAAGCGCCGTTAGGCCCCCCACCTTTAGATGATGCCCCTGACGAGGAGAAGAATGTCTATCAGACTCGTCAGGAGGACCACAACTTAGTTCATTGCGGCATATTGTATGGGCTAGAGCCGGAACTTCGAAAGAGTTTCGAAAATGGCAATGCATTTGATACAATGGGTGAGTTGAAAATGATTTTCGACACACATGCTGCTGTAGAGAGCTACAACGCTTCAGAAAAGTTCTTTAGCTGCATGATGGAAGAGCACAACTCCGTTAGTGAGCATGTACTCAAGATGTCGGGTTACGCCGATAAGCTTGTGTCCTTGGGAATATCGATTCCCATTGACTTAGGCATCCATCGTGTTCTGCAGTATCTGCCACCTAGCTATAAGAGCTTCGTGATGAACTATAATATGCAAGGCATGAATAAGTCTCTCCCTGAGCTTCTGTCAATGCTTAAAACTGCAGAAGTGGAGATCAAAAAGGAACATCAAGTGTTGATGATCAATAGGAACACTGGTTTCAAGAAAGACAAGAAGGGAAAACGGAAGGGAAGTAAGGGCGGCAAGCCGGTTGCAGCGCCTGAAAAGAAACCCCAAGTTGGACCTAAGTCTGATTCCGAGTGCTACTATTGTAAGGGGACTGGCCACTGGAAGCGCAACTGCCCCAAGTATCTGGCAGACAAGAAGGCCGGCAAGGCAAACAAAGGTATATATGATATACATGTTATTGATGTGTACTTGACTAGTGCTCGCAGTAGCACCTGGGTATTTGATACCGGTTTAGTTGCTAATATTTGTAACTCGAATCAGGGGATGCGGAACAAGCGACCGCTAGCAAGGGGTGAGGTCAAGATGCGTGTCGGCAATGGATCAAGCGTTGATGTGATCGTCGTCGGAACGCTGCCTCTCCACTTGCCGTTGGGATTAGTTATAAACTTGAATAAGTGTTATCTGGTGCCTGCACTGAGCATGAACATTGTATTTGGATCGTGTTTGATGCGAAGTGGTTATTCATTTAAATCCGAGAACAATGGTTGTTCCATTTATATGAATGAAATCTTTTATGGTCATGCACCGATGATGAATGGTTTATTTCTATTAGATCTCGATGATAATGTTACACATATTCATAATGTTGATGCTAAAAGGATTAAACTTAATGATGATATATCCGCATATATGTGGCACTGCCGTCTAGGTCATATTGGCGTTAAACGCATGAAGAAGCTCCATTCGGATGGACTTTTGGAATCACTTGATTATGAATCATTTGATACACGTGAGCCATGCCTTATGGGCAAGATGACTAGAACGCCGTTTTCCGGTTCAATGGAACGGGCGACAGATTTATTGGAAATCATACATTCTGATGTATGTGGTCCAATGAGTGTGTCGGCGCGAGGTGGATATCGTTATTTTGTTACTTTCACGGATGATTTAAGTAGATACGGTTATATCTACTTGATGAAACACAAGTCTGAAACCTTTGAAAAGTTCAAGGAATTTCAGAATGAAGTGGAAAATCATCGTAATAGAAAGATCAAATTTCTACGGTCCGACCGTGGAGGTGAGTATCTAAGTTACGAGTTTAGCACTCACATGAAAGAGTGTGGAATTGTTTCACAACTCACACCTGCCGGAACACCACAGCGAAATGGTGTGTCGGAACGTCGTAATCGTACTTTATTAGATATGGTTCGATCTATGATGTCTCTGACGGACTTGTCGTTGTCATTTTGGGGTTATGCACTAAAAACTGCTGCATTCACTTTAAATCGGGCACCATCTAAATCCGTTGAAAATACACCGTATGAATTGTGGTTTGGAAACAAACCTAAGCTGTCATTTCTTAAAGTTTGGGGATGCGATGTTTATGTGAAGAAACTTCAACAAGATAAACTCGAACCCAAAGCGGAAAAATGCGTCTTCATAGGATACCCTAAAGAAACTATTGGGTATTCCTTCTATCATAGATCCGAGGGCAAGGTTTTTGTTGCCAAGAATGGATCCTTTCTAGAGAAAGAGTTTCTCGCGAAAGGTGTGAGTAGTCGGAAGGTAGAACTCGAAGAGGTTGTGGAACCTTCTCTTCAAAGTATGGCGAGTAGCGCAACGCCGGAAGTTGTTCCGGAGTTGGCTCCACCTGTTGAAGAGGGAACTAATGATAATGATCATGAAACTCCGAAAGAGAGTACTACCGAACCTCGCAGGTCAAACAGGACGCGTGCAGCTCCCGAGCTGTACGGAAATCCTTTCATGAATTTCATGGTTGATGAAAATGATGACCCTGCGACGTATGAAGAAGCGATGATGAGCCCGGATTCCAACAAATGGTTAGAAGCCATGAAATCCGAGATGGAATCCATGTATGAAAATCAAGTTTGGAACTTGGTGGACTTACCTCACGACCGAAAGGCCGTGGAGAACAAATGGATTTTCAAAAGGAAAACTCATGCTGATGGTAATGTGACCGTCTATAAAGCTCGACTTGTCGCAAAGGGGTTTCGACAAATTCAAGGAGTTGACTATGATGAGACTTTCTCTCCCGTAGCGATGCTAAAGTCAGTTAGGATTATGTTAGCAATTGCTGCATATTTCAATTATGAGATATGGCAGATGGATGTCAAAACCGCGTTTCTCAATGGTAATATTGAAGAAGAGTTGTATATGATACAACCAAAGGGTTTTGTCGATCCTAAGGATGCTAACAAGGTGTGCAAGCTTCAGCGATCCATCTATGGATTGAAGCAAGCATCACGAAGTTGGAATCTCCGCTTTGATGAGGTGATCAAAGAGTTTGGATTTGTCCAAACTTATGGAGAAGCTTGTATTTACAAGAAAGTGAGTGGGAGCAATGTGGCATTTCTGATATTATATGTGGATGACATATTATTGATCGGAAATGATATAGATCTTTTAAACAGTGTTAAAAGTTATCTACACAGCAAATTTTCAATGAAGGACCTAGGTGAAGCGTCATACATATTAGGCATAAAGATCTATAGAGATAGATCTAGGCGCCTAATAGGACTATCGCAAAGTACATACCTTGATAAGATTTTAAAGAAGTTTAAAATGGACGGAAGTAAGAAGGGGTTCTTACCTATGTTGCAAGGCAAGACATTGAGTAAGACTCAAAGTCCGGCTTCGGCGGAAGAAAGAGAGATAATGGACAAAGTCCCCTATGCTTCAGCCATAGGCTCTATAATGTACGCCATGCTATGTACAAGACCGGATGTGGCACATGCTATTAGTTTGACTAGTAGGTACCAATCGGATCCAGGTTCGGAACACTGGATAGCGGTCAAGAATATCCTTAAGTACTTACGAAGAACTAAGGATATGTTTCTTGTATACAGAGGTGAAGAAGAGCTCGTCGCTAAGTGTTATGTCGACGCTAGCTTTGACACCGATCTGGATGACTCTAAGTCTCAATCCGGATACATATTTCTCATGAATGGCGGAGCGGTTAGTTGGAGGAGCTCCAAACAACCTGTGGTAGCGGGATCAACAACGGAGGCCGAATATGTTGCTGCTTCAGAAGCGGCTCAGGAAGCAGTTTGGATGAAGGAGTTCATATCCGAACTAGGAGTGGTGGCAAACGCGTTGGACCCAATGGTGATCTATTGTGACAACAATGGTGCCATTGCCAATGCCAAAGAGCCAAGGTCTCACAAGCATTCCAAGCATATTAAGCGCCGGTTTCACTCCATCCGCGAGCATGTCAAGGATGGAGATATAAAGATTTGTAAAGTACATACGGATCTCAATGTAGCAGATCCGTTGACTAAAACTCTCCCTAGAGCAAAACATGATCAACACCAGAACTCAATGGGTGTTAGACTTATCACTATGTAACTAGATTATTGTCTCTAGTGCAAGTGGGAGACTGAAGGGAATATGCCCTGAGAGGCAATAATAAAGTGTTTATTATGTGTATTCCAAGTATATGATAGATGTTTATTTTGCATGCTATAATTGTATTAATACGGAAACGTTAATACATGTGTGTTTAATAAACAAACAGAAAGTTCCTAGTTATGCCTCTCTCATAAACTAGCTCGTTGATTAACAAGATGATCAAGGTTTCCTGATCATGGACATTGGATGTTGTTAATAACAGGATCACAACATTAGTGTAATGGTGTGATGAACATTCATCCGAAGTATAGCATTACGATCAAAGTCATTGAGTTTATATTGCTATTACAACTTACGAAGTGATCCTAATCCTTAGACCATGAGATCATGTCAATCACTAACACCGGAAGAGTTTCTTGATAACATCAAACGTCACACCGTAACAGGGTGATTATAAAGATGGATTCAGAACTAATAAAGTGTTATGTTGAGGCTCATGGATCGAGAGTGGAATTTGTTCATCCCGATGACGGATAGATATACTCTGGGCCCTCTTGGTGATATCACATTGATTAGCTTGCAAGCAAGTGATTTGATCACTAGAATGTTATATCACAGGAACGAGAAAAGAGTGCATGTCAGTAACGAGATCAAACTAGGTATGGAGATACCGATGATCGAATCTCGGACATGTAATATATCGTGAAACAAAGGGATTAAGATACTAGCGTAAAAGGTTCTGACGATCACAAGAAAGTCATCGTTGAATGTGTGGGAGTCAGTATGGGTCTCCAGATCCCGCTTCTGATCATTGATCCGAGAGGGGTCTCGATCATGTCCGCATTATTCACGAACCGTAGGGTGACACACTTAAGAGACACCGACATCCAATTGGAGCAAATGTTTCATGCCGAAAGAATGAACAAGCGCAGGAATTTATTTCACTAGATACCGAAACAGGTTTTCGGGTGAAATTGCATAAAGTGGTTATGCATGTGAAATAGAATTCTAGCAAGGGGTTATTTGTGAATGTTTGTCATTAAAGTAATTGACAAAATTCTGAATAAAATAAAAGAGTTTTATTTAATGAGAGTTTGCATTAAATTTGGTGGAAATTTAATGGGAATTTGAGTGGACTTTTGAGTGGAGGGGATTTAAAGGAGATTTGTGAGTGGAGTGTCCACCCACATGAAGAGGGGAGGGCAAGGGGGCAGCCCCCATGCGCCGGCCACCCCCTTGGGGTTCCCCCCTCCTCCTATAAAAGGATCCCCCCTCCTCACTTGTCTCTCACACCTCCTCGTGAAGGATCTCTCTCCCCCTCTAGAATTTATCCCCCATGGTCTCGGACTAGCGAGATACATGTTCCCGGTGGCTATTCGGCAAGAAAGAGTTGTGCTTCCGCTGCATCGCTGGAGCGAGGAGGCGGAGGTTGCTCGGTGCCTCGAACGTGTGTGCGAGCACGGATGCGCTGCTGATTTGCGGCGCTAGGACTTCCTCTCGATCTTGAGATCGGCAAGAGATCGTCTACATCAACCACGAGTTGAACTCGTTAAGCTTTGTCGGTCTTCAAGGTTATGTTCTCTACGGATATACATCCGCCCATTGTTTGTATCTAGTAGATAGATCTTGGTATATAGTTCACATCGTAGAAAATTTTTTGTTTTCTATGCTGCAAACCCTACAAGACGTTCCTCTGACAGGGGTAGCCCGTCGTAGCTCTCTCTTGTTTTGTGTTTGTTTAGGTCATATGGTGATGTAAAACCATGTTGGTTCACAAGTTGGGGCACTATCCTACCCGGTTTCACCTAAACGGGGAGATTCCCCCTTATACGGATCTGGAACCTTAGCTTCTAGGTTAGAGCGCATGCATGCGAGGGGGGCACATGCAAGCACCTATACCAACCTCTCACCACACTCACACACATATGCTAGGGACACATGCAAGTTTTCATCTGATTCCGATGTTCTCGTGGTCTTCCTCCGGCGAAACCCTGATCTGTGCACACTCGGATCGTCTACCCCCTAGACGTGAAGGGAATATGCCCTGAGAGGCAATAATAAAGTGTTTATTATGTGTATTCCAAGTATATGATAGATGTTTATTTTGCATGCTATAATTGTATTAATACGGAAACGTTAATACATGTGTGTTTAATAAACAAACAGAAAGTTCCTAGTTATGCCTCTCTCATAAACTAGCTCGTTGATTAACAAGATGATCAAGGTTTCCTGATCATGGACATTGGATGTTGTTAATAACGGGATCACAACATTAGTGTAATGGTGATGAACATTCATCCGAAGTATAGCATTACGATCAAAGTCATTGAGTTTATATTGCTCTAACAACTTACGAAGTGATCCTAATCCTTAGACCATGAGATCATGTCAATCACTAACACCGGAAGAGTTTCTTGATAACATCAAACGACCGTAACAGGGTGATTATAAAGATGGATTCAGAACTAATAAAGTGTTATGTTGAGGCTCATGGATCGAGAGTGGAATTTGTTCATCCCGATGACGGATAGATATACTCTGGGCCCTCTCGGTGATATCACATTGATTAGCTTGCAAGCAAGTGATTTGATCACTAGAATGTTATATCACAGGAACGAGAAAAGAGTGCATGTCAGTAACGAGATCAAACTAGGTATGGAGATAACGATGATCGAATCTCGGACATGTAATATATCGTGAAACAAAGGGATTAAGATACTAGCGTAAAAGGTTCTGACGATCACAAGAAAGTCATCGTTGAATGTGTGGGAGTCAGTATGGGTCTCCAGATCCCGCTTCTGATCATTGATCCGAGAGGGGTCTCGATCATGTCCGCATTATTCACGAACCGTAGGGTGACACACTTAAGAGACACCGGCATCCAATTGGAGCAAATGTTTCATGCCGAAAGAATGAACAAGCGCAGGAATTTATTTCACTAGATACCGAAACAGGTTTTCGGGTGAAATTGCATAAAGTGGTTATGCATGTGAAATAGAATTCTAGCAAGGGGTTATTTGTGAATGTTTGTCATTAAAGTAATTGACAAAATTCTGAATAAAATAAAAGAGTTTTATTTAATGAGAGTTTGCATTAAATTTGGTGGAAATTTAATGGGAATTTGAGTGGACTTTTGAGTGGAGGGAATTTAAAGGAGATTTGTGAGTGGAGTGTCCACCCACATGAAGAGGGGAGGGCAAGGGGGCAGCCCCCATGCGCCGGCCACCCCCTTGGGGTTCCCCCCTCCTCCTATAAAAGGAGCCCCCCTCCTCACTTGTCTCTCACACCTCCTCGTGAAGGATCTCTCTCCCCCTCTAGAATTTATCCCCCATGGTCTCGGACTAGCGAGATACATGTTCCCGGTGGATATTCGGCAAGAAAGAGTTGTGCTTCCGCTGCATCGCTGGAGCGAGGAGGCGGAGGTTGCTCGGTGCCTCGAACGTGTGTGCGAGCACGGATGCGCTGCTGATTTGCGGCGCTAGGACTTCCTCTCGATCTTGAGATCGGCAAGAGATCGTCTACATCAACCACGAGTTGAACTCGTTAAGCTTTGTCGGTCTTCAAGGTTATGTTCTCTACGGATATACATCCGCCCATTGTTTGTATCTAGTAGATAGATCTTGGTATATAGTTCACATCGTAGAAATTTTTTTGTTTTCTATGCTGCGAACCCTACAAGACGTTCCTCTAACAGGGGTAGCCCGTCGTAGCTCTCTCTTGTTTTGTGTTTGTTTAGGTCATATGGTGATGTAAAACCATGTTGGTTCACAAGTTGGGGCACTATCCTACCCTGTTTCACCTAAACGGGGAGATTCCCCCTTATACGGATCTGGAACCTTAGCTTCTAGGTTAGAGCGCATGCATGCGAGGGGGGCACATGCAAGCACCTATACCAACCTCTCACCACACTCACACACATATGCTAGGGACACATGCAAGTTTTCATCTGATTCCGATGTTCTCGTGGTCTTCCTCCGGCGAAACCCTGATCTGTGCACACTCGGATCGTCTACCCCCTAGACGTGAAGGGAATATGCCCTGAGAGGCAATAATAAAGTGTTTATTATGTGTATTCCAAGTATATGATAGATGTTTATTTTGCATGCTATAATTGTATTAATACGGAAACGTTAATACATGTGTGTTTAATAAACAAACAGAAAGTTCCTAGTTATGCCTCTCTCATAAACTAGCTCGTTGATTAACAAGATGATCAAGGTTTCCTGATCATGGACATTGGATGTTGTTAATAACGGGATCACAACATTAGTGTAATGGTGATGAACATTCATCCGAAGTATAGCATTACGATCAAAGTCATTGAGTTTATATTGCTCTAACAACTTACGAAGTGATCCTAATCCTTAGACCATGAGATCATGTCAATCACTAACACCGGAAGAGTTTCTTGATAACATCAAACGACCGTAATAGGGTGATTATAAAGATGGATTCAGAACTAATAAAGTGTTATGTTGAGGCTCATGGATCGAGAGTGGAATTTGTTCATCCCGATGACGGATAGATATACTCTGGGCCCTCTCGGTGATATCACATTGATTAGCTTGCAAGCAAGTGATTTGATCACTAGAATGTTATATCACAGGAACGAGAAAAGAGTGCATGTCAGTAACGAGATCAAACTAGGTATGGAGATAACGATGATCGAATCTCGGACATGTAATATATCGTGAAACAAAGGGATTAAGATACTAGCGTAAAAGGTTCTGACGATCACAAGAAAGTCATCGTTGAATGTGTGGGAGTCAGTATGGGTCTCCAGATCCCGCTTCTGATCATTGATCCGAGAGGGGTCTCGATCATGTCCGCATTATTCACGAACCGTAGGGTGACACACTTAAGAGACACCGGCATCCAATTGGAGCAAATGTTTCATGCCGAAAGAATGAACAAGCGCAGGAATTTATTTCACTAGATACCGAAACAGGTTTTCGGGTGAAATTGCATAAAGTGGTTATGCATGTGAAATAGAATTCTAGCAAGGGGTTATTTGTGAATGTTTGTCATTAAAGTAATTGACAAAATTCTGAATAAAATAAAAGAGTTTTATTTAATGAGAGTTTGCATTAAATTTGGTGGAAATTTAATGGGAATTTGAGTGGACTTTCGAGTGGAGGGAATTTAAAGGAGATTTGTGAGTGGAGTGTCCACCCACATGAAGAGGGGAGGGCAAGGGGGCAGCCCCCATGCGCCGGCCACCCCCTTGGGGTTCCCCCCTCCTCCTATAAAAGGAGCCCCCCTCCTCACTTGTCTCTCACACCTCCTCGTGAAGGATCTCTCTCCCCCTCTAGAATTTATCCCCCATGGTCTCGGACTAGCGAGATACATGTTCCCGGTGGCTATTTGGCAAGAAAGAGTTGTGCTTCCGCTGCATCGCTGGAGCGAGGAGGCGGAGGTTGCTCGGTGCCTCGAACGTGTGTGCGAGCACGGATGCGCTGCTGATTTGCGGCGCTAGGACTTCCTCTCGATCTTGAGATCGGCAAGAGATCGTCTACATCAACCACGAGTTGAACTCGTTAAGCTTTGTCGGTCTTCAAGGTTATGTTCTCTACGGATATACATCCGCCCATTGTTTGTATCTAGTAGATAGATCTTGGTATATAGTTCACATCGTAGAAATTTTTTTGTTTTCTATGCTGCGAACCCTACAAGACGTTCCTCTGACAGGGGTAGCCCGTCGTAGCTCTCTCTTGTTTTGTGTTTGTTTAGGTCATATGGTGATGTAAAACCATGTTGGTTCACAAGTTGGGGCACTATCCTACCCGGTTTCACCTAAACGGGGAGATTCCCCCTTATACGGATCTGGAACCTTAGCTTCTAGGTTAGAGCGCATGCATGCGAGGGGGGCACATGCAAGCACCTATACCAACCTCTCACCACACTCACACACATATGCTAGGGACACATGCAAGTTTTCATCTGATTCCGATGTTCTCGTGGTCTTCCTCCGGCGAAACCCTGATCTGTGCACACTCGGATCGTCTACCCCCTAGACGTGAAGGGAATATGCCCTGAGAGGCAATAATAAAGTGTTTATTATGTGTATTCCAAGTATATGATAGATGTTTATTTTGCATGCTATAATTGTATTAATACGGAAACGTTAATACATGTGTGTTTAATAAACAAACAGAAAGTTCCTAGTTATGCCTCTCTCATAAACTAGCTCGTTGATTAACAAGATGATCAAGGTTTCCTGATCATGGACATTGGATGTTGTTAATAACGGGATCACAACATTAGTGTAATGGTGATGAACATTCATCCGAAGTATAGCATTACGATCAAAGTCATTGAGTTTATATTGCTCTAACAACTTACGAAGTGATCCTAATCCTTAGACCATGAGATCATGTCAATCACTAACACCGGAAGAGTTTCTTGATAACATCAAACGACCGTAACAGGGTGATTATAAAGATGGATTCAGAACTAATAAAGTGTTATGTTGAGGCTCATGGATCGAGAGTGGAATTTGTTCATCCCGATGACGGATAGATATACTCTGGGCCCTCTCGGTGATATCACATTGATTAGCTTGCAAGCAAGTGATTTGATCACTAGAATGTTATATCACAGGAACGAGAAAAGAGTGCATGTCAGTAACGAGATCAAACTAGGTATGGAGATACCGATGATCGAATCTCGGACATGTAATATATCGTGAAACAAAGGAATTAAGATACTAGCGTAAAAGGTTCTGACGATCACAAGAAAGTCATCGTTGAATGTGTGGGAGTCAGTATGGGTCTCCAGATCCCGCTTCTGATCATTGATCCGAGAGGGGTCTCGATCATGTCCGCATTATTCACGAACCGTAGGGTGACACACTTAAGAGACACCGACATCCAATTGGAGCAAATGTTTCATGCCGAAAGAATGAACAAGCGCGGGAATTTATTTCACTAGATACCGAAACAGGTTTTCGGGTGAAATTGCATAAAGTGGTTATGCATGTGAAATAGAATTCTAGCAAGGGGTTATTTGAAAATGTTTGTCATTAAAGTAATTGACAAAATTCTGAATAAAATAAAAGAGTTTTATTTAATGAGAGTTTGCATTAAATTTGGTGGAAATTTAATGGGAATTTGAGTGGACTTTTGAGTGGAGGGAATTTAAAGGACATTTGTGAGTGGAGTGTCCACCCACATGAAGAGGGGAGGGCAAGGGGGCAGCCCCCATGCGCCGGCCACCCCCTTGGGGTTCCCCCCTCCTCCTATAAAAGGAGCCCCCCTCCTCACTTGTCTCTCACACCTCCTCGTGAAGGATCTCTCTCCCCCTCTAGAATTTATCCCCCATGGTCTCGGACTAGCGAGATACATGTTCCCGGTGGCTATTCGGCAAGAAAGAGTTGTGCTTCCGCTGCATCGCTGGAGCGAGGAGGCGGAGGTTACTCGGTGCCTCGAACGTGTGTGCGAGCACGGATGCGCTGCTGATTTGCGGCGCTAGGACTTCCTCTCGATCTTGAGATCGGCAAGAGATCGTCTACATCAACCACGAGTTGAACTTGTTAAGCTTTGTCGGTCTTCAAGGGTATTTTCTCTACGGATATACATCCGCCCGTTGTTTGTATCTAGTAGATAGATCTTGGTATATAGTTCACATCGTAGGAAAATTTTTGTTTTCTATGCTGCGAACCCTACAAGACGTTCCTCTGACAGGGGTAGCCCGTCGTAGCTCTCTCTTGTTTTGTGTTTGTTTAGGTCATATGGTGATGTAAAACCATGTTGGTTCACAAGTTGGGGCACTATCCAACCCGGTTTCACCTAAACGGGGAGATTCCCCCTTATACGGATCTGGAACCTTAGCTTCTAGGTTAGAGCGCATGCATGCGAGGGGGGCACATGCAAGCACCTATACCAACCTCTCACCACACTCACACACATATGCTAGGGACACATGCAAGTTTTCATCTGATTCCGATGTTCTCGTGGTCTTCCTCCGGCGAAACCCTGATCTGTGCACACTCGGATCGTCTACCCCCCTAGACAT
The DNA here is from genome assembly GCA_916181665.1 of Avena sativa. Taxonomy (NCBI): domain Eukaryota; kingdom Viridiplantae; phylum Streptophyta; class Magnoliopsida; order Poales; family Poaceae; genus Avena; species Avena sativa. Next base: position 399,510,389 of record OV702279.1, on the reverse strand, counting down.
TCCTCTGACAAGGGTAGCCCGGCGTAGCTCTCTCTTGTTTTGTGTTGGTTTAGGTCATAGGGTGATGTAAAACCATGTTGGTTCACAAGTTGGGGCACTATCCTACCCGGTTTCACCTAAACGGGGAGATTCCCCCTTATACGGGTCCGGAACCTTCGCTTCTAGGTTAGAGCGCATGCATGCAAGGGGGACACATACAAGCACCTATACCAACCTCTCACCACACCCACACACATATTCTAGGGACACATTCAAGTTTTCATCTGATTCTGATGTTCTCGTGGTCTTCCTCCGGCGAAACCCTGATCTGTGCACACTCGGATCGTCTACCCCCCTAGACGTTCCTCTGACAGGGGTAGCCCGGCGTAGATCTCTATTGTTTTGTGTTGGTTTAGGTCATAGGGTGATGTAAAACCATGTTGGTTCACAAGTTGGGGCACTATCCTACCCGGTTTCACCTAAACGAGGAGATTCCCCCTTATACGGGTCCGGAACCTTCGCTTCTAGGTTAGAGCGCATGCATGCGAGGGGGGACACATGCAAGCACCTATACCAACCTATCACCACACTCACACACATATGCTAGGGACACATGCAAGTTTTCATCTGATTCCGATGTTCTCGTTGTCTTCCTCCAGCGAAACCCTCATCTGTGCACACTCAGATCGTCTACCCCCCAAGAAGTTCCTCTGACAGGGGTAGCCCGGCGTATCTCTCTCTTTTTTGTGTTTGTTTAGGTCATAGGGTGATGTAAAACCATGTTGATTCACAAGTTGGGGCACTATCCTACCCGGTTTCACCTAAATGGGGAGATTCCCCCTTATACGGGTCCGGAACCTTCGCTTCTAGGTTAGAGCACATGCATGCGAGGGGGGACACATGCAAGCACCTATACCAACCTATCACCTCACTCACACACATATTCTAGGGACACATGCTTGTTTTCATGTGATTCCGGTGTTCTCGTGGTCTTCCTCCGGCGAAACCCTGATCTGTGCACACTCGGATTGTCTACCCCCCCTAGACGTTCCTCTGACAGGGGTAGCCCGACATATCTCTCTCTTGTTTTGTGTTTGTTTAGGTCATAGGGTGATGTAAAACCATGTTGGTTCACAAGTTGGGGCACTATCCTACCCGGTTTCACCTAAACGGGGAGATTCCCCCTTATACGGGTCCGGAACATTCACTTCTAGGTTAGAGCGTATGCATGCGAGGGGGACACATGCAAGCACCTATACCAACCTCTCACCACACTCACACACATATGATAGGGATACATGCAAGTTTTCATCTGATTCCGATGTTCTCGTGGTCTTCCTCCGGCGAAACCCTGATCTGTGCACACTCGGATCGTCTACCCCCTAGACATTCCTCTGACAGCGGTAGCCAGGCGTAGCTCTCTCTTGTTTTGTGTTTGTTTAGGTCATAGGGTGATTTAAAACCATGTTGGTTCACAAATTGGGGCACTATCCTACCCGGTTTCACCTAAACGGGGAGATTCCCCCTTATACGGGTCCGGAAACTTCGCTTCTAGGTTAGAGCGCATGCATGCGAGGGGGGAAACATGCAAGCACCTATACTAACCTCTCACCACACTCACACACATATGCTATGGACACATGCAAGTTTTCATCTGATTCCGATGTTCTCGTGGTCTTCCTACGGCGAAACCCTGATCTGTGCACACTCAGATCGTCTACCCCCTAGACGTTCCTCTGACAGGGGTAGCCCGGCGTAGCTCTCTCTTGTTTTGTGTTTTTTTAGTTCATAGGGTGATGTAAAACCATTTTGGTTCACAAGTTGGGGCACTATCCTACCCGGTTTCACCTAAACGGGGAGATTCCCCCTTATACGGGTCCGGAACCTTCGCTTCTAGGTTAGAGCGCATGCATGCGAGGGGGGACACATGCAAGCACATATACCAACCTCTCACCACACTCACACACATATGCTATGGACACATGCAAGTTTTCATCTGATTCCGATGTTCTCGTGGTCTTCCTCCGGCGAAACCCTGATCTGTGCACACTCGGATCGTCTACCCCCCTAGACGTTCCTCTGACAGGGGTAGACCGGCGTAGCTCTCTCTTGTTTTGTGTTTGTTTAGGTCATAGGGTGATGTAAAACCACGTTGGTTCACAAGTTGGGGCACTATCCTACCCGGTTTCACCTAAACGGGGCGATTCCCCCTTATACGGGTCCGGAACCTTCGCTTCTAGGTTAGAGCGCATGCATGCGAGGGGGACACATGCAAGCACCTATACCAACCTCTCACCACACTCACACACATATGCTAGGGACACATGCAAGTTTTCATCTGATTCCGATGTTCTCGTGGTCTTCCTCCGGCGAAACCCTGATCTGTGCACACTCGGATCGCCTACCCCCCTAGACGTTCCTCTAACAGTGGTAGCCCAGCGTAGCTCTCTCTTGTTTTGTGTTTGTTTAGGTCATAGGGTGATTTAAAACCATGTTGGTTCACAAGTTGCTATCCTACCCGGTTTCACCTAAACGGGGAGATTCCCCCTTATACGGGTCCGGAACCTTCGCTTCTAGGTTAGAGCGCATGCATGCGAGGGGGGACACATGCAAGCACCTATACCAACCTCTCACCACACTCACACACATATTCTAGGGACACATGCAAGTTTTCATCTGATTCTGATGTTCTCGTGGTCTTCCTCCAACAAAACCCTGATATGTGCACACTCGGATCGTCTACCCCCCTAGACGTTCCTCTGACAGGGGTAGCCCGGCGTACTCTCTCTTGTTTTGTGTTTGTTTATGTCATAGGGTGATGTAAAACCATGTTGGTTCACAAGTTGGGGCACTATCCTACCCGGTTTCACCTAAACGGGGAGATTCCCCCTTATACGGGTCCGGAACCTTCGCTTCTAGGTTAGAGCGCATGCATGCGAGGGGGGACACATGCAAGCATCTATACCAACCTCTCACCACACTCACACACATATGCTAGTGAAGGGAATATGCCCTGAGAGGCAATAATAAAATGTTTTTTATGTGTATTCCAAGTGTATGATAGATGTTTATTTTGCATGCTATAATTGTATTAATACGGAAACGTTAATACATGTGTGTTTAATAAACAAACAGAAAGTTCCTAGTTATGCCTCTCTCATAAACTAGTTCGTTGATTAACAAGATGATCATAGTTTCCTGATCATAGACATTGGATGTTGTTAATAACGAGATCACAACATTAGTGTAATGGTGTGATGAACATTCATCCGAAGTATAGCATTACGATAAAAGTCATTGAGTTTATATTGCTATAAACAACTTACGAAGTAGTCCTAATCCTTAGACCATGAGATCATGCCAATCACTAACACCGGAAGAGTTTCTTAATGACATCAAACATCACTCCGTAACTGGGTGATTATAAAGATGGCTTCAAAGCTACTAAAGTGTTATGTTGATAATCATGGATCAAGAGTGGAATTTGTTCATCCCGATGACGGATAGATATGCTCTGGGCCCTCTCGGTGATATCACATTGGTTAGCTTGCAAGCAAGTGATTTGATCACTAGAATGTTATATCACGGGAACGAGAAAAGAGTGCATGTCAGTAACGAGATCAAACTAGGTATGGAGATACCGATGATCAAATCTCGGACATCTAATATATCGTGAAACAAAGGGATTAAGATACAAGCGTAAAAGGTTCCGACGATCACAGGAAAAGTCATCGTTGAATGTGTGAGAGTCAGTATGGATCTCCAGGTCCCGCTACTGATTATTGATCGGAGAAGGGTCTCGATCATGTCCGCATTATTCGTGAACCGTAATGTGACACACTTAAGGGACACTGGCATCCAGTTGGAGCATATGTTTCATGCCGAAAGAATAAACAAGCGCAGGAATTTATTTCACTAGATACCGAAATAGGTTTTCGGGTGAAATTGCATAAAGAGGTTATGCATGTGAAATGGAATTCTAGCAAGGGGTTATTTGTGAATGTTTGTCATTAAAGTAATTGACAAAATTCTGAATAAAAATAAAAGAGTTTTATTTAATGAGAGTTTGCATTAAATTTGGTGGAAATTTAATGGGAATTTGAGTGGAGATAATTGAAGGGCCATTTTGTGAGTGGAGTGTCCACCCACATGAATGAAGGAGGGGAGGGGGCAGCCCCCATGGCCGGCGGCCACCCCCTTGGGTGCCCCCCGTCCTCCTATAAAAGGAGCCCCTCTCCTCACTTCTCACTCACACCTCCTCGTGAAGGATCTCTCTCCCCCTCTAGAATTTATCCCCCATGGTCTCAGACTAGCGAGATACATGTTCCCGGTGGCTATTCGGAAAGAAAGGGTTGTGCTTCCGCTGCATCGCTGGAGCGAGGAGGCGGAGGTTGCTCGGTGTCTTGTACGTGTGTGCGAGCACGGATGCGCTGCTGCTTTGCGGCGCTAGGACTTCCTCTCAATCTTGAGATCAGCAAGGGATCGTCTACATCAACCACGAGTTGAACTCGTTAAGCTTTGTCGGTCTTCAAGGGTATGTTCTCTACGGATATACATCCGCCCGTTGTTTGTATCTAGTACATAGATCTTGGTACATAGTTCCCATCGTAGGAAATTTTTTGTTTTCTATGCTGCGAACCCTAAAGTGGTATCAGAGCCCGATCTATGCGTAGATGCTTTACACGGGTAGTACACATATGAGTATGTGGGCGATGATGATCATGTTGTTGCTCCTTAGTTGTAATTTTGGATATTGGTGGCATAGTGGGATGAAGCGGCCCGGACAAACTTTACATGTCCTCGCACATGAGACCTGTTCCACGCTTGACATGCAACTAGTTTGCATAAGTGGCTAGCGGGTGTCTGTCTCTCCTACTATAGTCAATATCTATTCTGCAACGAGTTGTCAACAATTTGGTTATCCTCGTTGTGGTTCATGTTCGTAGGTAAGAACGGTTCTATCTCGAAAGCCCTAAGCCACGTAAAACTTGCAATGGATAAATTAGAGGCGTCTAGTTTAGATTGTTGCTGGGCTAGTGTTATGATATGGTGATGTTGTAAGTAGAAGTATGAGATGATACTCTTACAACAAACATAACGTGTAATCTCCATAGACCTTGGACTTACACATATAGGTATGATAGTGATCATACCACGATGCACATGATAATATCATATGCGGGAACCATATCATTTCACTCTTAAACATGTGATGTTTGATAGCATCTTATATTGCTTGTTTAGCGCTTTCTTAGCATAATAAGATGATCCCTCATTTAAATATCAAGATAAGAATGTGTTCTTCCTTTAGTATGCACCGATTATGTTTTCGTCGCTCCAAGACATCACGTGATGATCGGGTGTTCTTGTATCCACGACCATATTTCGGGTATAAAACAGTTGCACACGCAAATACTAAGGTTCTAACTTGGCGAGCCTAGCATGTACAGACATGGCCTCGGAACACGGACCGAAAGGTTAAGCATGAGTCATATAGTTGATATGATGCCCATTTGATGCTCGCCTTTGAAGCTATACCGACTCACGTGATGATCGGACTTGGTATAGTGGATTTGGTTCATGTAATCACCAAAAAGGCACGAGGGATGTCGTTTTTGAGTGGGAGTTCATTCGTAATATGGATTAGTTGAACTCAATCTATCATAAACTTAGTCTAAACTTTACAAATTCTGTTGTAGATGGCACCACCTGCTTTTAATTTCAATGTGTTCATGGAGAAAGAGAAACTTGCAACGAACGGTAGCAACTTTACCGAATGGGCCATGAATTTGAGGATTCTCCTCTCTGCTGCACAAAAGCAATATGTGCTAGAAGCGCCACTAGGCCCCCCACCTTTAGAGGATGCCCCTGACGAGGAGAAGAATGTCTATCAGACTCGTCAAGAGGACCACAACTTAGTTCATTGCGGCATATTGTATGGGCTAGAGACGGAACTTCGAAAGCGTTTCGAAAATGGCAATGCTTTTGATACAATGGGTGAGTTGAAAATGATTTTCGACACACATGCTGCTGTAGAGAGCTACAACGCTTCAGAAAAGTTCTTTAGCTGCATGATGGAAGAGCACAACTCCGTTAGTGAGCATGTACTCAAGATGTCGGGTTACGCCGATAAGCTTGTGTCCTTGGGAATAACGATTCTTATTGACTTAGGCATCCATTGTGTTCTGCAGTCTCTGCCACCTAGCTATAAGATCTTCGTGATGAACTATAATATGCAAGGCATGAAGAAGTCTCTCTTCGAGCTTCTGTCAATGCTTAAAACTGAAGAAGTGGAGATCAAAAAGGAACATCAAGTGTTGATGATCAATAGGAACACTGGTTTCAAGAAAGACAAGAAGGGAAAACGGAAGGGAAGTAAGGGCGGCAAGCTGGTTGCCATGCCTAAAAAGAAACCCCGAGTTGGACCTAAGTCTGATACTGAGTGCTACTATTGTAAGGGGACTGGCCACTGGAAGCACAAATGCCCCAAGTATTTGGCAGACAAGAAGGCCGACAAGGCAAACAAAGGTATATATGATATACATGTTATTGATGTGTACTTGACTAGTGCTCGCAGTAGCACCTGGGTATTTGATACCGGTTCAGTTGCTAATATTTGCAACTCGAATCAGGGGCTGCGGAACAAGCGACCGCTAGCAAGGGGTGAGGTCAAGATGCGTGTCGGCAATGGATCAAGCGTTGATGTGATCGCCATCGGAACGCTGCCTCTCCACTTGCCGTCGGGATTAGTTATAAACTTGAATAATTGTTATCTGGTGCCTGCACTGAGCATGAACATTGTATCTGGATCGTGTTTTATGCGAAGTGGTTATTCATTTAAATCCGAGAACAATGGTTGTTCCATTTATATGAATGAAATATTTTATGGTCATGCACCGATGATGAATGGTTTATTTCTATTAGATCTTGATGATAATGTTACACATATTCATATTGTTGATGCTAAAAGGATTAAACTAAATGATGATATATCCGCATATATGTGGCACTTCCATCTAGGTCATATTGGCATTAAACGCATGAAGAAGCTCCATTCAGATGGACTTTTGGAATCACTTGATTATGAATCATTTGATACATGTGAGCCATGCCTTATGGGCAAGATGACTAGAACGCCGTTTTCCGGTTCAATGGAACGGGCGACAGATTTATTGGAAATCATACATTCTGATGTATGTGGTCCAATGAGTGTGTCGGCGCGACGTGGATATTGTTATTTTGTTACTTTCACGGATGATTTGAGTAGATACGGTTATATCTATTTGATGAAACACAAGTCTGAAACCTTTGAAAAGTTCAAGGAATTTCAGAATGAAGTGGAAAATCATCGTAATAGAAAGATCAAATTTCTACGGTCCGACCGTGGAGGTGAGTATCTAAGTTAGGAGTTTAGCACTCACATGAAAGAGTGTGGAATTGTTTCACAACTCACACCTGCCGGAACACCACAGAGAAATGGTGTGTCGGAACTTCGTAATCGTACTTTATTAGATATGGTTCGATCTATGATGTCTCTGACGGACTTGCCGTTGTCATTTTGGGGCTATGCACTAGAAACTGCTGCATTCACTTTAAATCGGGCACCATCTAAATCCGTTGAAAAGACACCGTATGAATTGTGGTTTGGAAACAAACCTAAGCTGTCATTTCTTAAAGTTTGGGGATGCGATGTTTATGTGAAGAAACTTCAACGGGATAAACTCGAACCCAAAGCGGAAAAATGCGTCTTCATAGGATACCCTAAGGAAACTATTGGGTATTCCTTCTATCACAGATCCGAGGGCAAGGTTTTTGTTGCCAAGAATGGATCCTTTCTAGAGAAAGAGTTTCTCGCGAAAGGTGTGAGTAGTCGGAAGGTAGAACTCGAAGAGGTTATTGAACCTTCTCTTCAAAGTATGGCGAGTAGCGCAGCGCCGGAAGTTGTTACGGAGTTGGCTGCACATGTTGAAGAGGGAACTAATGATAATGATCATGAAACTCCAAAAGAGAGTACTACCGAACCTCGCAGGTCTAGCAGGACGCGTGCAGCTCCCGAGCTGTACGGAAATCCTGTCATGAATTTCATGGTTGATGAAAATGATGACCCTGCGACGTATGAAGAAGCGATGATGAGCCCGGATTCCAACAAATGGTTAGAAGCCATGAAATCCGAGATGGAATCCATGTATGAAAAGTTTGGAACTTGGTGGACTTACCTCACGAACGAAAGGCCGTGGAGAACAAATGGATTTTCAAAAGGAAAACTGATGCTGATGGTAATGTGACCATCTATAAAGCTCGAATTGTCGCAAAGGGGTTTCGACAAATTCAAGGAGTTAACTACGATGAGACATTCTCTCCCGTAGCGATGCTAAAATCAGTTAGGATTATGTTAGCAATTGCTGCATATTTCGATTATGAGATATGGCAGATGGATGTCAAAACCGCATTTCTCAATGGTAATATTGAAGAAGAGTTGTATATGATACAACCAAAGGGTTTTGTCGATCCTAAGGATGCTAACAAGGTGTGCAAGCTTCAACGATCCATCTATGGATTGAAGCAAGCATCACGAAGTTGGAATCTCCGCTTTGATGAGGTGATCAAAGAGTTTGGATTTGTCCAAACGTATGGAGAAGCTTGTATTTACAAGAAAGTGAGTGGGAGCAATGTGGCATTTCTGATATTATATGTGGATGACATATTATTGATCAGAAATGATATAGATCTTTTAAACAGTGTTAAAAGTTATCTAAACAGCAAATTTTCAATGAAGGACCTAGGTGAAGCGTCATACATATTAGGCATAAAGATCTATAGAGATAGATCTAGGCGCCTAGTAGGTCTATCGCAAAGTACATACCTTGATAAGATTTTAAAGAAGTTTAAAATGGAGGATAGTAAGAAGGGGTTCTTACCTATGACACAAGGCACGACATTGAGTAATACTCAAAGTCCGGCTTCGGCGGAAGAAAGAGAGATAATGGACAAGGTCCCCTATGCTTCATCCATAGGCTCTATAATGTACGCCATGCTATGTACAAGACCGGATGTGGCACATGCTATTAGTTTGACTAGTAGGTACCAATCGGATCTAGGTTCAGAACACTGGAAAGCGGTCAAGAATATCCTTAAGTACTTGCGAAGAACTAAGGATATGTTTCTTGTATACGGAGGTGAAGAAGAGCTCGTCGCTAAGTGTTATGTCGTCGCTAGCTTTAACACCGATCCGGATGACTCTAAGTATCAATCCGGATACGTATTTCTCATGAATGGCGGAGCGGTTAGTTGGAGGAGCTCCAAACAACCTGTGGTGGCGGGATCAACAACGGAGGCCGAATATGTTGCTGCTTCAGAAGCGGCTCAGGAAGCAGTTTGGATGAAGGAGTTCATATCCGAACTAGGTGTGGTTGCAAACGCGTTGGACCCAATGGTGATCTATTGTGACAACAATGGTGCCATTGCCAATGCCAAAGAGCCAAGGTCTCACAAGCATTCCAAGCATATTAAGCGCCGGTTTCACTCCATCCGCGAGCATGTCAAGGATGGAGATATAAAGATTTGTAAAGTACATACGGATCTCAATGTAGCAGATCCGTTGACTAAAACTCTCCCTAGACCAAAACATGATCTACACCAGAACTCCATGGGTGTTAGATACATCACTATGTAACTAGATTATTGTCTCTAGTGCAAGTGGGAGACTGAAGGGAATATGCCCTGAGAGGCAATAATAAAATGTTTATTATGTGTATTCCAAGTATATGATAGATGTTTATTTTGCATGCTATAATTGTATTAATACGGAAACGTTAATACATGTGTGTTTAATAAACAAACAGAAAGTTCCTAGTTATGCCTCTCTCATAAACTAGTTCGTTGATTAACAAGATGATCATAGTTTCCTGATCATAGACATTGGATGTTGTTAATAACGAGATCACAACATTAGTGTAATGGTGTGATGAAAATTCATCCGAAGTATAGCATTACGATCAAAGTCATTGAGTTTATATTTCTATAAACAACTTACGAAGTAGTCCTAATCCTTAGACCATGAGATCATGCCAATCACTAACACCGGAAGAGTTTCTTGTTGACATCAAACGTCACTCCGTAACTGGGTGATTATAAAGATGGCTTCAAAGCTACTAAAGTGTTATGTTGAGAATCATGGATCAAGAGTGGAATTTGTTCAGCCCGATTACGGATAGATATGCTCTGGGCCCTCTCGGTGATATCACATTGGTTAGCTTGCAAGCAAGTGATTTGATCACTAGAATGTTATATCACGGGAACGAGAAAAGAGTGCATGTCAGTAACGAGATCAAACTAGGTATGGAGATACCGATGATCGAATCTCGGGCATGTAATATATCATGAAACAAAGGGATTAAGATACAAGCGTAGAAGGTTCCGACGATCACAGGAAAAGTCATCGTTGAATGTGTGGGAGTCAGTATGGATCTCCAGGTCCCGCTACTGATTATTGATCGGAGAAGGGTCTCGATCATGTCCGCATTATTCGCGAACCGTAGGGTGACACACTTAAGGGACACTAGCATCCAGTTGGAGCAAATGTTTCATGCCGAAAGAATAAACAAGCGCATGAATTTATTTCACTAGATACCGAAACAGGTTTTCGGGTGAAATTGCATAAAGAGGTTATGCATGTGAAATGGAATTCTAGCAAGGGGTTATTTGTGAATGTTTCTCATTAAAGTAATTGACAAAATTCTGAATAAAAATAAAAGAGTTTTATTTAATGAGAGTTTGCATTAAATTTGGTGGAAATTTAATGGGAATTTGAGTGGAATTTTGAGTGGAGAAAATTGAAGGGCCATTTTGTGAGTGGAGTGTCCACCCACATGAATGAAGGAGGGGAGGGGGCAGCCCCCATGGCCGGAGGCCACCCCCTTGGGTGCCCCCCTCCTCCTATAAAAGGAGCCCCTCTCCTCACTTCTCACTCACACCTCCTCATGAAGGATCTCTCTCCCCCTCTAGAATTTATCCCCCATGGTCTCGGACTAGCGAGATACATGTTCCCGGTGGCTATTCGGCAAGAAAGGGTTGTGCTTCCGCTGCATCGCTGGAGCGAGGAGGCGGAGGTTGCTCGGTGTCTTGTACGTGTGTGCAAGCACGGATGCGCTGCTGCTTTGCGGCGCTAGGACTTCCTCTCGATCTTGAGATCGGCAAGAGATCGTCTACATCAACCACGAGTTGAACTCGTTAAGATTTGTCGGTCTTCAAGGGTATGTTCTCTACGGATATACATCCTCCCGTTGTTTGTATCTAGTAGATAGATCTTGGTACATAGTTCCCATCGTAGGAAATTTTTTGTTTTCTATGCTGCGAACCCTACAGCTAGGGACACATGCAAGTTTTCATCTGATTCCGATGTTCTCGTGGTCTTCCTCCGGCGAAACCCTGATCTGTGCACACTCGGATCGTCTACCCCCCTAGACGTTCCTCTGACAGCGGTAGCCCGGCGTAGCTCTCTCTTGTTTTGTGTTTGTTTAGGTCATAGGGTGATGTAAAACCATGTTGGTTCACAAGTTGGGGCACTATCCTACCCGGTTTCACCTAAACGGGGATATTCCCCTTATACGGGTCCAGAACCTTCGCTTCTGCATGCATACGAGGGGGGACTCGCACATGTGATTGAATCTTTGAACAACTTCACAAAAATTTGTGACATATAAATTTCACGCACATGTGATAATAACACACAAACATGCAAATTTCTCAGCTTGTGAGAAGATTCGACATTTTATGTGGGCGTGAAGACTATTATTCGAAGACTATGAATCCATCCAATTGATAAAATAGAACCTAAATAATTAATAATAATAAATAAATACAAATAATTTGGTAAGGAAAAAAATGTGCATCTGTACGCCGAGGGTCACCGTCTGCGTAGGAGGGACGTACGACGAGGGTGACCGTCAGCGTAGCCTATGCCGACGGCGGCTCTCGGCATAATGCTGACGCCGTTAGGGCCGTCCTGGCCTGACCTGTCTAGTGCCACGCGGCCACCCCGTATGCCGACGGCTACGTTACGTCGACGGTCACCCTCGGCATACTTGCCGCTATGCCGACGGCTGCGCTACGCCGAGGGCTCGGAAGCTGGGCTGGCCTGGCCCGGTGCTACGCCGACGGCCCCGACCTTTGGCCATCGGCGTAACGGCCGGCCGTCGGCACACATCGCCATTCCTGTAGTGCATCGTCTTGTGCGTGTTGGGTGGATGTCGTGTGGAGTGTGTGCATGTGCGCCACTGTGTGCGGCGGATATGGCGGTTGACCGCGTGAGTGTGTAGGTTAGAGCACGTGCACTAGTGCATAGAGGCCCATTGGTCCCGGTTGGTAAGGGGCTTTAGTCCCGGTTACCCAACCGGGACGGGGCAATCGGGACTAAAGCCCCAACCTTTAGTCCCTGTTGCCCCACCAACCGGGACAAATGGGGGTACACGTGGCGGCGTCAGAGGGCGAGGGGGGTGGAGCATTAGTCCCGGTTCGTAACACGAACCGGGACAAATAACCTTCTGCCGTGGCAGAGATTTGGCCCATTTCTCTGTCGCGGCAGAGAATTCATTTTGGCACATTTTGTTGCCGCGGCAGCATTTTCGCCACTTTTTGTGCCGCGACAGAGAATTCATTTAGGTTATTTTATTGTTTATTTAGTGTTTTGCACTTATTAATGAAGGAACCGTTATATTACACAAGATCATCATGACAATATTACATTCAATACACGGATCGAGTTCATGCACTATATACAAAAGTTGCTTTTTTTTACAATCCCTATTGTCTATACATAGCCGAATAGTATTCCCCTTTTGGGTTTAGGACTTCTGCATCCAAGAATCCCGCCAATTCCTCCTGAATTGCTCGTACGCGATCCTTTGGCAGAAGACCGTCCCGTAGACGTTCGATCTGATTTAAAAAAGGAGTCAGCCTATATAAATGAAACTAAACACAATTTGATTGTAATTAAAAACTATAGAAATTGTTTACGTACGTGGAGTTGCTCTAAATTTCTGCCCTTCTCATCGCACGTCTGCCGGATGAACTCGCAAACATAGTATCCACATAGATTGTTACCTGGTCCCTGTGTCAGGCACTTTACGAGAACATAGTTCAATTAAAATAATAATCAAGCATGATAATAACTGTATCAAAAATAGAATCAAAGAGATGCGCGAATATAGCTAGTGGTGCTTACATCTAGTGCTTCAAATGTAAGCTCCTCTTTCCAAACACCCCTAGCCTTGCTGGTGAACCGTTTCCAAGCGCTGCCCGGTGAAGAAAACGAATAAAATAAGTTATTAATTACTTGATATCATAAAATTCACGAACGTTGCTGATATATTGTCGTAATGATTAGAATTACCGCTGGAGGATCATCTGCATGTCCTTCCACTGCTCAGGGGGTTTATGTTTCGAGTCCATGACTAGTACACGCCCTTTGTCAAGTTGAATGATTAACAGAATATAGTGGAAGCTGCGAATGCATAACTAATCAATTATATACTTAACATCGAGTAAGCGAAATAGAAAGTGTATAGAAGACAATAACACTCACTCGAAGTTGTAAGCAAAAAGTATTTCCCTTCTGGTTTCTTGAAACCTTAACGCATGTACTATATTATCCTCCGTATCCTGGGGGGCTTGTTTTGAGATTAGCTTCATGAACCCAATATGGGTCAATGAAGCCAATGTCATAGATTTGTCCTCTGCTGCATTCGAGAATCTTCATTCTGCATATTACAGTATGATTATATACATGCAATAAACAAGGTGAGATAGCTGGAGACTAAATTAATTACAGAATTAGTACTTACAGACAATAGGCACTGATGATCGATTTGTCCAAGGCGTCTTGATTGAATAATTGAAATAGTTCATCAAATTCAATGGATATCATGTCATCCTTTTCTTTCCCATGATGCTTTTTTGTAACCCTCAGCACTATCCAGTTAGCCCCGGCCTTTGTGGCATGCATGTACCAGTTATGCAATCTTCGCATTTTTGTTGGAAGATTGTTTACCTCCTCAGGTTTGACGAGAGGTTTGCCGTACTGGTATTTGTATGCTAATTCACTCACGGGGAAGTACTCTAACTGGGATAAGTGCTGGGCAATACTCATACCTTGAGCAGCGGCAGCTTCTCCGTATTGTCCAACTACCTCTGGATCATACTGCTCTTCAGCCCCATATTTGCTCGACCCCACATTGGTTTGGGAAATCACCTTGAGAGGGGCGCAAGACTGTTTTGCTTGTTCTCCGAGCTGGGCAACAGATTTCTCGCTTGCATCAGTACTGCTCTTCGAGGCTTTTTGTGCCGCATGTGAATTGAGAATAGAACGCTCATAGTCTGATGATAGCTTTGGCTCGGGTTGATGAAGAGTCTTTAGCATTTTCAACACTTTGGCGTTTTCTTCTTTGGTGCTGGGGAACTCTGGCTCTTTCGGCCGCCTCAGCTTAGCGAAAAACGCTGTCGTTTCCGCATCAACGATCGCCGCAGTCTCCTCTTCAGTACAGTCATAAGCTCTCTTGGGAGGAACCTTTGGTACTTTTGGAAGAGGCTCTTGTTTACGTTTTGGCGATCGCTTACCACGACGCAGAGTAGCGGTACGCTTACGCTTTTTATCCCGAGGCGTCGGCGATGGCTCCCGCGGCGATGGCTGCGCCGGAGATTGGTGAGGCGACGGAGCCGGGTGAGGCGACGGAGCCGGGTGAGGCGACGAAGACGGCTGCCGTGGCGGCGACGACCTCGCTGGAGACGGGTGAGGTGGCGGCGAAGATGGCCTTGGCATGTGATTTCGAAGAACGATACATTCCTTCGGCCATAGAATGGTGACGTTTGTTGCGTCTCCCAGTACATTCACATCCCCTTCACCTACAGGGTAGTCAAGATCCAAAACTTCAAAGGTGGGCATGATTTCATCCACCCCGACAACAGCGTAGCCCTCTGGAACCGGACGACAGTGGTAAGTTGGTGTGGGTCCAATTGGTAAGGCATAGCCGACCGCCACCTTCATTGATATGTTCACAACTTTGACATGTAGCTCACAGTGTGTCATCTCTGTGATATCATCCACTGGGTAGCCAACAGGAGCCATCGTCGGTGCACCATCGTCATCGCCATTGTCATCACCCGGGACCTTGGTGGAAGCCACACTGCTTTTTCGATTATTCGATAGGCCGGTAGCATCGAATGCAGTGTGCTGCTGAGATGGGCCGGTAGTACTTTGCTCTTTAAGTGCGTTAATTTCATCTTGTTGTTGCTTTATTCGTTCTTCAATTATACGCATTCGCTCTTTCTGACTATCTGCTTCAACTTCCGCCCTGTCCTTTCTCCTCTCGACGGCTTCTATCAGGATATTTCTTCCTCTCTTCGGGAAACCCAGTCCTCCATGGTTGGGAGCCTCTTGTGCCTCGTGTTCGTCCATCATGTTCCTTATTTCCAAGGGCGAGTGTGAGCTCATCATTTTCTCTATCGGGAATGAAGTCCCCATCTTTAACAACCTTTACTGCTTTTCTCATCCTCTCGATTGGCAAGGGGTCTTCTTTATGTCGTATGTTATATATACACATCCCTTTTGAGTCCAACGTGCCCCCATGCCCGTAAAACCAATTCCTTGCACGTTCTACCCAATCGTCTGTCTCTGGGGTGATCTTTTTAGCACGCAGTTCATTCTCAAGTTTCTCCCACTTAGGAATGCCAGCCCTGTAGCCACCTTGCCCCATAGTATGCTGATACTTCTTGTTAGCAGCATTCAACTTATTCGTTGCAGACATTTTCTTATCTTTTTCTGATGTCTTGTATTTCACAAACTCAGCCCAGAATGGTTTTATCTTCTCAAACTGAATATTCTTGAAATCGGGAGTCTTCTCTTTCACGACATAGTCAAGGTGCAATCTTTTCTTCCAGTTGGTGAAACACTGGGCCATCTTCTTCAAAGCCCACTCCCTGACCTTAGCCTCCATGGCTCTCCCATGTTCTAAGGCGTCCTCAACTGGATCCTCCGCATTTGGATCCAGCTCTATCTTCGGCAGTTTAAAATTAACCATGAGCCTCTTCCACAGTAAATCTTTGGCATGGTTAGGGACAAATAAACATGTTCCCTCTTCTTCCGCATCAGCAGGCCTGTTCCAATTTCGAATGGTGATCGGGATTAAGTCCCTAACGATTACTCCGCATTGTGCCACAAATTTGTTTGCGACAACTTCGGGAGCCGTCGGTTTGCCGTCTTCAGCGACATCTTCGATCCTGAACCTCTCATGGTCTTCCAACTTTTTGGTTGGGCCTCGTCTGCTCTTTTCAGTAGATTTATTCGATCCGGAGGGCTAAAAAAGAAGGATCGTCGTTACTATTTCTATATAGATAGCAGATGATTAATTAATGAATTAATTATATTACATGCACCTCGCCAGAGCGGTCGTCTTCTCGATTACACAAGGCATCGCCTTCTCCCTCGCGGAAGGCAACACCTTCAACCTCAAACAAGTCGTCTATTCTGGCAAAAAGAGGATCACCCTCACCGGAGTTGTTCAGAAACGTCGATACATATAAATTTTCTTCCCCGCGGATCACACCTTGGATCAACTCTTCCTTTTCTTCGTATCTGACGTGTGGGTCCATATTTTCTGCATAGGTGGAATAACGGATAAGTCAAAACGGATAAACCCTAATTCAGAGAAACCCTAATATATACATACACAATAATAAAAATATATACATACACACTAAAAGGGAAGGGGCGGCTGGAGCGCGTGGCGATGGACGGAGACGGAGGCGCTGTGGCGGTCGAGGAGGAGGGATAGGCGGAATGCTCAAACAAGGATGATGATATGACAAGTGGAATTGCATTGAAATGAAACCCTAAAACTTGCTTGGCAATTTAAACGGGGTTCCGAGGGTTGAAAACCCTAACTCGAGAAACTCCGGAAACACATGAGAGGGGTTGATTTAGTTCTCTAATTAAACTTGTCATTAAAGTTGATTAGCAATGCATGATTATAGCTTAAAAAGGTAGAACTCATTTTTCTGAACATTTTGATTAGCAATGCATGATTATAGCTTAAAAAGGTAAAACTAACTTATATACTTTTTACACCCGGGCTACAGCTAGCTAGAGAGATAGACAGTTGTCCCCTAGGCCAACTCATCCTCCACGTGGGCAGGGTGGGACTCAGGACAGGTTGACTGGGGGTTGACCACGTGCCGACGCCGGGGTGACGTCACCGTGATGTCATTGACGCCGGTGAGCCTCAGAACGACAAAGGGGACGGCCGTGGAGCGCGAGCTAGGCCGTGTGCGTGTGCGTGCTAGAGAGAGGAGGTTGAGGCGAGCCAAAGAGTAGCGGCGCCGCCTCGAAAAGGTAACCAGAGAGGAGAGCACGACGACGGTGAGCGGCGGTGGTGGCAGGTGGTCGATGGGGAGGAGGAACAAGAGCGAGAGGGGGCGAGAGATAGGGTCCACGAGAACCAGCAGCTCACCACGACGGCCGGCTACTAGGGCCGGCTAGGGTTTGGCCAGAGAGGGAGACAACACACGCGAGGGGGAGAAAGAGGGAGAGAATGCATGACGATGCACGGCAGCGGACAGAGGTAACGGCGGGCAGCTTGACGGCAGGGCGGCCGACGACGTCTCCATGTGCGCGCGCGTCGGGATCATATCAACTAAAATAACCGTCAACTAAATATCATCACTAGTGCGCGCGGGTCGGGATCTACATCATCTAAATACACACCTAAATCATCTAACAACTATACACCTAAAATCTAAATAATATATACATACACCTAGAATAATATATACCTAAAATAATATATACATACACCTAATAAAATAATATATGTCAAAAAATACATCTACACATGTCAAAAAAAGTACACATGTCAAATACATACACCTAAATCTAATTACATCTACACATGTCAAAAAAATCTAAACACATCTGCCTAATATATACATACTAAATCTACATACATCTACACAGGGTATACCGGCGCTGTGGACGCGGGCGGCGCACGGTCGGACGGGGAAGGACGAGAGGGCGGCGGTCGGGGAAGGATGCGGCGCGGTGGCATGGTCGGGGAAGGACGTGGGCGCAGCGGCGCGGTCGGGGAAGGACGCATGCGGCAGTGGCGGCCGGAGCGCGCGACGAGGATGACGGAGACGGCCGAGGGCGCGCGGCCGGAGACGGTGGCGGAGGCAGAGGCGCTGACGACGACGGAGGGCGCGGGCAGCCTGGCGGCATCGTCGATGAAACCAGAGAAGTAGCAGAGAAGTGAGATGGGAAAGAAGAAGAAGATGCGCGCAAGTTATAAAGGGGAGGGAGTATACGTCCCGGTTGGTGGCTCCAACCGGGACTAAAGGGTCATACGTCCCGGTTGGAGCCACCAACCGGGACGTAGCAGACCAAGAGGCGCACGCAGACGGTCTTTAGTCCCGGTTGGTGGCTCCAACCGGGACATATGACCCTGTTTTCAAAAAAATTCAGCAATTTTCTCTGTGTTCCCGCCTTATTTTTTATTTTTGGGTTTAAATTTGTAATGTTTTTTAAATGATAATTACTTTGGAATTTAGATAAACTTTAAACATAAAAAGTGTTTGAATTTGAATAACTAATTCAAAACCATTTACTGTTTTTAAAAATAATTAATGTAACCATTTAAACTATGAACCATTTAAAATTAAAAATGAATTAACTTATATTTTTTGAATATTAATTTGGAATTTAGAAAAACTTTAAACATAAAAAGTGTTTGAATTTGAATAACTAATTCAAAACCATTTTCTATTTTTAAAAAATAATTAATGTAACCATTTAAAATATGAACCATTTAAAATTAAAAATGAATTAACTTATATTTTTTGAATATTAATTTGGAATTTAGAAAAACTTTAAACATAAAAAGTGTTTGAATTTGAATAACTAATTCAAAACCATTTACTGTTTTTAAAAATAATTAATGTAACCATTTAAACTATGAACCATTTAAAATTAAAAATAAATTAACTTATATTTTTTGAATATTAATTTGGAATTTAGAAAAACTTTAAACATAAAAAGTGTCTGCATTTGAATAAATAATTCAAAACCATTTTCTATTTTTAAAAAATAATTAATGTAACCATGTAAACTATGAACTATTTAAAATTAAAAATTAATTAACTTATATTTTTTGAATATTTATTTGGAATTTAGAAAAACTTTAAACATAAAAAGTGTGTGGATTTGAATAAATAATTCAAAACCATTTTCTATTTTTAAAAAATAATTAATGTAACCATTTAAACTATGAACCATTTAAAATTAAAAATGAATTAACTTATATTTTTTGAATATTTATTTGGAATTTAGAAAAACTTTAAACATAAAAAGTGTTTGAATTTGAATAACTAATTCAAAACCATTTTCTATTTTTAAAAAATAATTAATGTAACCATTTAAAATATGAACCATTTAAAATTAAAAATGAATTAACTTATATTTTTTGAATATTAATTTGGAATTTAGAAAAACTTTAAACATAAAAAGTGTTTGAATTTGAATAACTAATTCAAAACCATTTTCTGTGTTTTTATTTGGATTTGAATTAACTTATATTTTATATATATTAATGGGCGGGAAAAAAAGGACGGGAAATAATGGGCAGAAAGAAAATTTTATTAGGATAGAACTGGAATTAAAGTACATAACGCAACTAACACAAAGTTACATAGAAGAACTGGAAATTAAGATACATGGCCAGATTAAGCCACAATCGGCCGACTTGTTTTGGAATATTGGAGTGATTCAGTCATGCTCCTGCCTACACCTGTAATACTCGCCACTGTAGTCGTCGTACTCGCCGCGGCCGTCGTCGTCGGGGTCGCCGTAGTTGAACCTTGAAGGTTGAGTACGAGTGGGCTGGACTTGAGGGTAGCGCAGGCGGGGGCTAGAGTCGGCGGCCGTGTCATAGGCCATGACGCTCTGGAGAGTCCGACCGCGCCACCACAACCGACGGATGGCCTCGTTGAAGTTCGGAGGAGGTGGGCCATCCTCCTCGTGCCTGGCGAGCGCCCTCTCACGCCGATCCATGAAGAAAGCTTCCCAAGTCGGGAAATAGTCCGAATGCCATCTGGGATTCCTCCGCTGCTCCGGCGTGAGCTCGAAGTAGTAGTGGTTCATGATGGCCATCCGACGCGCCACACCTAGAGGGACAGGAGGAACCGGCACGCCTCCTGCGCTCAGCATCTAGCCGATGGGGACACAGTAGCCCGGCGGGCAGGGGTAGTTCGAGGCGCAAAGCGCCTCCGCCTCCCTGGGAGTTAGTGCTACGGTGGAAGTCATGGGAAAGAGTGATGTGGTTGCAGTTATGAGTCTAGAGATGTGCAATGACAATGGAGGCCAACCCTACATATATATAGTGAGAAATGGCAGGAAGATAACTGAAGGGAAGAACTGGCGGGAAGAAATGGCGGGAGAAATGCCGGGAAAAAATGGCGGGAAGAGGAAGTAGTATGAAGAGTATGGGTTGATTAACTCCTCTCGAGAGATCTTGCATTGGATCTCTGAAGAAACCACATATTGCGAGTCTAAAAATGATTTTTTTAAAAAAAATCACGGGCGATAGATCATGTACCTGTAGTACAAACCGGACCCACTTCCTGCCGATTCGGCAGACATTTGTCCTTTTTACCCGGGATGGACGAAAAGGTTTGAGATGTCCCGGTTGGGAGATAGTCCATGTAAGGTGGTCTAGTATTTTAGGAAAATGGGACGGTAGCATTCTGAAACGGTATTTTGGTGGTTACTTCACAAAACGACCCGCTTTTTCTCTCGGAAAATGGAAAAGGGCATTTCCGTGCGACAAAAAGGAAAACTTCATCCTGCAACATTGTTCTCCATACCAATGTCCACATGCATGCATAATATGGGCACAGCATCACAAACTATGCCGTGATTCAGCACATAACATCGGTCATTTGGACCGAAAGCCATGAAACCTTGAACATGATAGGTCATTTTGTGAAGGTTTTTTCAAGACATGATCAATATACCAAGTCTGGTATTTTTCCTTTCAACTATGTCACATAATATGACACCACGCGAAGGATTTTCATTGTTCGGATTTTCAATATACTAAAGGTTCATCTTTAGTCCCGGTTGGAGGGATTTCGGCAGGCTGGGCCAGGCAGCACTAATGATAGGGGTGAGTGTCGACATTATGTCCTGCGGCGTGTACCTTGTCCCGGATGGTGTCACCAACCGGGACTAAAGATGAACCTTTAGTCCCGGTTGGAGACACCAACCGGGACAAAACACGAGTCAGCACTAATAATAGGGGTGAGTGTCGACATTATTTCGTAAGTGTCGACACTATGTCGAGCTGCTTGTACTATAAATAGGCATCCTTGTGAGTCCAGTCCTCCAGCCAGTTTGAGGCATCTCCAAGATGGTTTTCGATAGCAGGGACACCACTACGGCCAGTTTCAAGGAGATGCCGACGGAGCCCAGTCCTCCGGCATCTCCGAGAAACTAGTCATAGAGGCACTCCCTAATATGTGAAATTAGTTAGCTCCCAGGTGTATTGATCTAGTTAGAGAAGTTACAAGCTGCAAGATGGTTTTCGAGAGCAGGGACACCACTACGACCAGTTTCAGGGAGATGCCGCCGGATCCCAGTCCTCCGGCATCACTAAGAAACTGGTCATAGAGACACTCCCTAATATGTGACAGCGCGCGTTTGGAGATCAGATCTTAATGGTAAGTACGAATCGGGACAACTTCTTCATAGTCCCGGTCCAGCCACAAAACGGGACTAACACTCAAGACATTTATTAATATTAAAAACTGAGACTACAAACCGGGACTAAAGGCCCCCTTATATATAGTCCCGGTCAAGCCACAAACCGCGAAAGATATCCTTCAGTGAAGCCACAAACCGCGAAAGACATGAACTAGAGTTACATAATATGAGCATGAACTTCTTGGCATATGTCCTTCCTTATGATCGCTTCAGACGTAACCATGGAGCATCTTCTTTACTTAACGGAATGCGGGCGGAATTTCATCAAACTTATTATAATCTTCTGACATGTCTGTCTTGTCCTCAATTCCCACGATGTTTCTTTTCCCTGAAAGAACTATGTGACGCTTTGGCTCATCATATGATGTATTCGTTTGCATATTTTTTTCTTTTTTTCGGTCTGGAGGACATGTCCTTCACATAGAAAACCTGAGATACATCATTGTCTAGGACGAATGGTTCATCTCTATAACCAAGATTGTTGAGATCCACTGTTGTCATTCCGTACAACTGGTCTATCTTTACCCCTTCCCCATTCAGGTTGACCCATTTGCAGCAAAACAAAGGGACCTTAAAAGAGACTCCATAGTCTAGTTCCCATATATCCTCTATGTAACCATAGTATGTGTCCTTTTGTCCATTCTCGTCTATTGCATCAAAGCGGACACCACTATTTTGGTTGGTGCTCTTTTTATCTTGGGCGATCGTGTAGAATGTATTCCCATTTATTTCGTACCCTTGGAAATTCAATACATTAGAAGATGGTGACGCGGCCAACAAGTATAGCTGATCTCCAACAGTGGTGTCATTCAAGAGATGTGTCCACATCCAACCACCGAAAGACTTCATGTGTTCATCTGTAATCAGTGATTCAGGCTTCCCCGGGTTTTTGGAGCGTAGAATATTCTTGTGTTCCTCGATATACGGAGCTGCCAAGGTGGAATTATGTAGAACTATGTAGTGTGCTTTACTGAAAGAATCCCCGTCCCTACATATCATTGCTTTCTTTCCCAGCGTGCCTTTTCCACTTAGTCTTCCCTCATGCCGCGAGTCAGAAACACCAATCGGCTTAAGGTCAGGAATAAAGTCAACACAAAACTCAATGACCTCCTCTGTTCCATATCCCTTGGAGATGCTTCCTTCTGGTCTAGCACGGTTATGAACATATTTCTTTAAGACTCCCATGAACCTCTCAAAGGGGAACATATTGTGCAGAAATACCAGACCGAGAATGGCAATCTCTTCCACTAGGTGAACCAGGAGATGCGTCATAATATTGAAGAAGGATGGTGGGAACACCAATTCAAAACTAACAAGACATTGTACCACATCCTTCTGTAACCTTGGCAGAATATCTGGATTGATTACCTTCTGAGATATTGCATTGCGGAATGCACACAGCTTCACAATGGGTACTCGAACATTTTCCGGTAGAAGCCCCCTCAATGCAATCGAAAGCAACTGCGTCATAATCACGTGACAGTCATGAGACTTCAGGTTTTGGAACTTTTTCTCTGCCATATTTATTATCCCCTTTATATTAGATGAGAAGCCCGACGGAACCTTGATACTGTAAAGGACTTCAAGAAAGATTTCCTTCTCTGCTTTTGTAAGAGCATGGCTGGCACGACTTAAGTGACGCCCTTTATCCGTCTTGTTCTGTGTATGCATGTTCTTTGGGTCTTTCATAATTTGTTGGTCCTCCCGTGCTTCTGGTGTATCTTTTATCTTCCCATACACGCCTAGGAATCCTAGCAGGTTCACGCAAAGATTCTTCGTCACGTGCATCACGTCGATTGAAGAGCGGACACGCAGGACTTTCCAATATGGCAACTCCCAAAATATAGATTTCTTCTTCCACATGGGTGTGTGTCCTGTAGCGACGTCGTTCGGAACTGATTGACCGCCGGGACCCTTTCCAAAGATTACTTCTATGTCCTTGACCATACCAAATACATCATCACCAGCAGGGAGTTCAGGCTTCTTCCGGTGATTTGCCTCACCTTTGAAATGCTTTCCTTTCTTTCTTACGGGATGATTGGTCGGAAGAAATCTTTGATTCGCCAGGTACACAACCTTCTCGCATTTATGCAAATATGTACCTTCAGTCTTATCTAAACAGTGTGTGCATGCCTTATATCCCTTGTTTGTCTGTCCTGAAAGGTTACTAAGAGCAGGCCAATCATTGATGGTTACGAATAACAACCCTCATAGATAAAATGGCTCCTGTTTGTTCTCATCCCACGCACGTACACCTGGTTTGCCCCACAACTGTAAGAGTTCTTCAACTAATGGCCTAAGGTACACATCAATATCGTTGCCTGGTTGCTTCGGGCCTTGGATGAGCACTGGCATCATCATGAACTTACGCTTCATGCACAACCAAGGAGGCAGGTTGTAGATACATAGAGTCACGGGCCAGGTGCTGTGACTGCAGCTCTGTTACCCAAAAGGATTCATGCCATCCATACTTAGACCAAACCATAAGTTCCTTGCGTCACCTGCAAAGTCTGGGAAGTCTCTCTCGATTTTTCTCCACTGTGACCCATCAGCAGGGTGTCTCAACTTCTCGTCTTTCTTACGGTCTTATTTGTGCCATCGCAACAACCTGGCATGCTCTTTGTTTCTGAACATGCGTTTCAACCTTGGTATTATAGGAGCATACCACATAACCTTAGCAGGAACCCTCTTCCAGAGGGGCTCTCCCTCAACATCACCAGGGTCATCTCGTCTGATTTTATACCGCAACGCATTGCATACCGGGCATTTATATAAATTCTCATACTCCTTACCACGGTAGAGGATGCAGTCATTAATGCATGCATGTATCTTTTGCACATCTAATCCTAGAGGACAAAGAGTCTTCTTTGCTTCGTAGGTACTCTCGGGAAGTTCGTTATGTTTTGGAAACTTCGGCTTCATTATTTTTAGCATCTTTTCAAATGAGGAGTCAGTTAGACCACACTCTGCCTTCCATCGCAACAATTCCAGTGTGGTACCGAGCTTTGTGCTGCCATCTTCACAATTTGGGTACAACAATTTCTTGTGATCTTCTAACATGCCCTCTAACTTCAACTTCTCATTTTCTGTTTCACAGTCTCGCTTTGCATCAGAAATGACCCTACCAAGTTCATCAGCCGGCTCATTTGATGCCCGTTCTTCACCTCCTTCCTCTCCATTGTCTTCCATTGCAGTATCACTGTATTCAGGAAACATATGATGATAGTTGTTATCATCATATTCTTCTTCACCATCTTCCATCATAACCCCTCTTTCCCCGTGCTTGGTCCAGCAATTATAGTTGGGCATGAAACCTTTCATAATCAGGTGGCCGCGAATGATTTTCGAGGAAGAGTACTCCTTGTTGTTCCGACATTGAACACATGGACAATGTATAAAACCATTCTCTTTGTTTGCCGTAGCCACATCGATAAATTTATCCACGCCTTTCATATACCCGGCTACGCGCCGGTCACCGTACATCCATTTCCGACCGTTCATCTGCATCATATAAGTAAGTTTATCAAAAAAAAAGGACATCATAAATAGTGAAATGACCAATTCACATCGACACATGCATTGTATCAATGACAGAGAAAAGATAAGATTGCTAACCTCGATCGAGGGAAATAAAGAGGAGAAAGCTCAAGTGCGTCTCGGACACCTTCTATATTTTTGTTCTATGAGAAATTGAACGGGATTATTCACTCAAACATTTCATCAAACACCTTGAATGCATGCATTGGGGAGAAAAAACTAGCACACCCCTCACACCTTCCACCAAGAGAAAAAACAGAGTGGGGGCAGAGGGGGATGGGACGTTGCATTTATAGAGGGCGCGAGCATACGTCCCGGTTGGAGCCACCAACCGGGAATAAAGGTGTGTGCCACCCCACGTGGTTGTCGCCAAACCTTTAGTCCCGGTTGGTGGCTCCAACCGGGACGTATACCCCCTTACCAATCGGGACGCATGCCTCCGGGCCCCGTGCCCGCTCGAACCGGGACGCGTGCCAGCATTAGTCCCGGTTGGTGGCACAACCTGAGGAGGCGCAAACAGATGGCATGTTTTCTACTAGTGGTGGCTGGCTGTCCAGCATGGTGGCCCTATAGCGACGGCGAGTGTATTGGTTGATGCGTTTTCCTTCTATTGCCAAGGCAATTTCATATGGGTGTCCTTACGCTCATGCTATCCCACTTTGCTTTTTATAAAAACTATCACGCTTATTTTAATTTTATTTAGAGAGGCACAGACATGTAGATCACATGAAGAGATGAAAGAAAAGCACGTCAAATAAGAGGAAGAGGGGGTTTGGAGAAAGAAAATAGTCAACTCACCACCGGCAAAACAACAACTAACTTCTTCCACCACAATGTGCGAGCGTTTTGCTAGTTAGTTTTATTTTGTCCTGCTCGGAAAATTAGTTCCATCGGGAAGACTGGTCAGTGCACGCTGTGAAAAAAACTTGTGAATCTCTAGCCCCGCACGGGAGACAAGTCGCCGGCGTCCCTTCCTCCCGTCCTCCCCCTACTCCTCTCCGTAGTCATCGACCGGCTAAGCCGCGTTGTGCCGGTGGCGGCAAGCTCCCATCCTTTTTCCTCCCGGTGGGAGGGGGGCTTTACAGGCTCATATTAGGCCCGGCTGGACCTTAATAGGATTGGTGTGCCTTCCTAGAGGTTTGACCCAACTGAAACCAGTGTGCCTCTACTACCCTGTCCGACTACCGTCGAAGTTTGTTCACTCCCATGTGGCCGCGGTGATGCTGCCCCCGCCTCAAGCTATAGTGGCCGCCGTTGTTTGTTTCCATCTTACAGGTTTTGAGAAGGTAGCTTCGATGAGATGGCTATGGCGGCTTTATAACTGTAATGGCACGTGCTAGTAGGCGGCGGATGTGGTGGAGCATCAGATCCCTGGGGTTGTGGATGTTGTTTTAATGAGGAATTATACTTGCAAGCATAATTAATGAGGAATTATATATACTTGTAAGTATCAAAAGAGATTTTTTTTTCATGTTTTTGTCATGTTTGCCAAAGGTGTGCTCATGTGTAGGATTGTTCATTTACCAACTAACAACTATGCTCATTAAAAAAAACTAACAACCGTGCTCTCTTGCTAGTTGGCAGTTGGCACCGTCCGTCCTTATCAGAT
This sequence comes from Avena sativa, assembly GCA_916181665.1. Classification (NCBI taxonomy): domain Eukaryota; kingdom Viridiplantae; phylum Streptophyta; class Magnoliopsida; order Poales; family Poaceae; genus Avena; species Avena sativa. Next base: position 399,483,462 of record OV702279.1, on the reverse strand, counting down.
CCAACTTCCGTCTTGCTACCGTTTCCTCTCTCTCTCTTTTTTTTTTTGGCGTGGAACATCCCAGCGGCTCATCCACACCCCTTGGTTAAAGCATTTGGATAATTTTCTAAGGGCATGAACAACGGGAGGCGCTATCCGTGGGCGCCAGGATCCTTTTCCCGGTCGATCGGCGGTTCAGACTTTTATTCCTGACGTCTATCCGCCATCGACGCAAGACTTAGCGGCGACTCTTATTACCCCTTTTCTCTCTCTACGGGGAAATGCTAGGAACCAACGTACGCTGCAGGAAGGCAGTTTTCCGCCCGTGATTAGCGTCTTCCGTTGGGATCCCGGTTGCTTAGGAATTAATCTGTTTTTCTGCTATTATTTTTTTTTGCTCTAAGCGGCTACGTTAGCGTCTAGGATTGTACCTGCCCTAACCACACATTGTGGTATTCCGGCGGCTCAGCCACACCCAGCACAACCACCTCATCGTGGCTTAACCGTGTGTTTTCACATCATCAGATGCTACCGACTTCTCTTGTTTTGTCCTGCTCGGAAAATTAGTTCTATTTTGACCTGCTCGGAAAATTTGATCCGTCAGGAAGACTGGTCAGTGCATGCTGAAAAAAAACCTTGTGACTCTCTAGCCCCCGCACGGGAGACGATTCGTCGGCGTCCCTTCCTCCGTCCTCCCCCTACTCCTCTCCGCAGTCATCGGCCTTGCCCGGCTAAGCCGCGCTTTGCCGGTGGCGACAGGCTCCCATCCTTTTTCCTCCCGGGGGTAGGGGGGGAGGGGGGAGGGGGGCTTTACAAGCTCATATTAGGCCCGGCTGGACCTTAATAGGACTGGTGTGCCTTCCTAGAGGTTTGACCCAACTGAAACCGGTGTGCCTTTGCTACCCTGTCTGACAACCGTTAAAGTTTGTTCACTCCCATGCGGCTGCGGTGCTGCTGCCCCCGCCTCAAGCTATAGTGGCCGCCATCGTTCGTCTCCGTCTTACTGGTCTCGAGAAGGTAGCTTCGATGATATGACGATGGTGGCTTCATAACTGTAGTGGCACGTGCTAGTGGGCGGCGAGTGTGGTGGAGCATCAGATCCCTGGGGGTTGTGGATGCTGTTCTTTTAGGAGAAATCCTTCTTGAAGCGCTTGATATCTACACGGCTCCGCCTTTGGGTGTCACCATTTCTTCCTAGAGGGCGTCATGCCTATCCTCTATCCACTTCCCTCTGTGTGTCGGGGGAAATCCTAGGACCAGATGGTTCAGATAGGAGCGTCGTCGGCATTGCTCTTCTTGAAGGTGTTGTTTGGTACTTTATGCTCATGTGCGAGGAGCGTGGTGGAACAATACAGAGGGCGCAGCAGTTGCATGTCACCTTCGCTTTGCTTATTCACCATTGTCTTCTTTTGTTTCTTTCGTCTTCTTCCTTCTTTTTTGTTTAGTCATTGCTTGTGTTGTTGCCCCAACAGCAGTTGTACCGTGTGGTTGATATATTAATACTGCGGGGCAAAAGGCCGTTTTGAAGAAAATTAGTCCCATGGGCTCGACGCCATCTATGATCTATCCATTGATGATCCATGACAATACGAGACAGATGTAAGAAAGAGATAATCTGGCAATTGTAGTCTGGCTATTCTTTTTTGGGATCTTTATGTTATTGTCAATGAACAACACGTCATTGTTGCTCAAGTGTTGGATGCGCTTGATTTAAGGTTTACTTTCAGGAGTACTGTTTCTCCTGAGTTGTTTAACCGATGGCTTGATCTTAGTTAGTTGTTGAGTACTCCCTCCGTTTTAAAATCTAAGATGTTTTAGGTTTGTGAAGAAAATGAATCTTGACTTCTTTTAGTGTGTAGATTCATCCCTAAGTTAAGTGAACCTATGTACTAAAACAAGTCTAGATACATTTGCTTCACAAACCTAAAACATCTTATATTTTAAAATGGAGGGAGTAGTTACTTTGTCTAATGATAAAGATATGTCCATATGGATGTTCCATTCGTCTTGGTGTTTACAGTGTTAGTTCTTTCCACGCTATTGGTCGTACCCATCCACACACCTGCTGTTTGGAAACTAGATGCCACCTCAAGGCTGCGTGTTTTCTTGTGGTTTCTACTCTCTCCATTCCAACGGAGGTAGTAGCTAATAACAAACTACCATCTTTTTCTGAAAACCACGACTCCCCTTTCCTCTCCCTCCTCTCTCCCAGGTTCCCGCCTGCCCGTTGCCCAGAGTTTACCGGGCTGAACCCGAGCCTTCTCCGGCGGCTCTGCCGGCCAGAAATGGCGAGGGGGACGCGCCAGAGTAGTTTCGGACGCGCCAGAGTAGTTTCTAGGTGTAGATGTAGGAGTTTCGGCTTTATGCCATAGTATGGAGTAGGGCATCGATCTGGTTGGGGCCAGATCTGGTGCATCTTGTGCTGGTGGAGTCTTGGCGGCGAGCTCCAGCGGTCGGAGCCAACAGCGAGCTTCACCACCGCAGGGATCTCCAAAAATAAGCCCAAGTTGTTGCCCTCCTCGCTGCTCTTGGTTTATGCTCTTCTCTGTTTTCTCTCTCCGGCCGGCCATGGCGGCAAGGGGAGGAGAAGGCTGAGCATGGGCGGCGGTGGAGTAGGAGGAGGGAGGGGTTCTTCTTCTCTCGTGCAACGGTGCTGCACCAGTGTTAATGTGATAGGATAACCTGATAAGGATTGTACCGAATGTTGTTTGCCTAGATAGATTCTGAGGTAGTTAGTATCTAGAGGTTGTTGTGCTGGTTGTTTGTAACCCTAGCCGGCCACGGCTGACTATGTAATGAGACACGGCATGAATCCATTAGGTCATCGCCTCATCGCCTACCTCTCAATCCTTCCATCAATCTAATCTACTTTTCATGGTATCAGAGGCATCACGGCTCATGTCTTCCTCCACCTCTGCTCCGGTTGCTCCTACCATGCCGGTCATCACCTCGGTCACCGTGCGCCTAAACCACACCAATTTCATGCTGTGGCGAGCTCAGATGATCACCCACCTCCGTAGCCACCCGACCCTCCTAGGCCACATCACCGGTGCCGTCAAAGCGCCCCCGCCACCATCGAGCGGGTCAACGGAACCGGTGACAACCAGATCAGGAGCTCAATCACCAACCCAGAGTACGCGATGTGGTACGTTCGCGATCAGAAGGTCCTCGACGGTTTTTTCGCCACCGTCACGGAGGAGGTCCTGGCGACCATCATGGGTGCCGCCACCGCGCACGACGCGTGGCTGATCCTGGAGGGCATGTTTGCCTCTAGGTCCCGTGCTCGGATCATCCAGATCCGCGCGCAGCTCACTGCCGCCAAGAAGAAGGGCACGCCGGCCACGGAGTACTTCTGCAACATGAAGCACCTCGCCGACACCCTCGCCGCCATCGGTAAACCTCTGCCTAAAGAGGAGGTGGTGGCGTACATCCTTGCTGGCCTCGGGCCAGAATACGACGCGTTGGTGACGTCGCTCACCACGCGCAACGACGAGCTCACGTTGGACGAGGTCTACGCGCATCTCCTCTCCTTCGAGCAGCACCATGAGCAGAACGACGCCGAGCTCACCCTCGTCACCGGTGGGCCATCTGCAAACTACTCCGGGCGCGGAGAGGGAGGAGGTCGCCCGAACGCTGGCGGAGGCGGCGGGCAGAACCCGCAAGGAGGCGGCTGCGGCCAGGGACATGGACGTGGCCAAGGACGTGGTGGTGATCGTGGCGGGCCACCTCAAGGCCGCGACAATGACGGACAAGGACAAGCCGGCGGAGGGGGAAACCCCAATGGCGGCGATGGCGCATCTCGCCCGGTGTGCCAGATCTGCGATAAGGTCGGGCACAACGCGATGCGGTGCTACCAGCGCTACAACCACGCCTACAACGATGACGACCACTCCGCCAACCACGTTGCCACGGGATACAACGTCGACCCAGCCTGGTACATGGACAGCGGAGCAACCGATCACATCACAAGTGATCTAGACCGCCTTGCCATCCGCAACGCCTACAACAGCAATGACCGCGTCCATGTCGGCAACGGTGCAGGTTTGCAGATTTCTCACATTGATCATAGTACTTTAAATACTACTGCCAAACCCTTAGCTCTTCGCAATATCCTCCATGTTCCAAATACCACCAAAAATCTTTTTTCCGCTCATAAACTCACTAAGGATAACAATGTCTTTGTTGAAATTCATCCATATCATTTTGTTGTTAAGGAACTGGAGTCGATGAGAAGGGTGCTGGAAGGCAGGTGTGAGGCGGGACTCTACCCCATCCGTCCATCAGAAATAAAAGCCAACAAGTGTGCCATGTTGTCCAATGCTAGCACTAGCAAGGAGCAATGGCATCGGCGATTAGGACATCCATCGAGCCAAGTAGTTCATTCTATTTTAAGGCTCAATAAAATTTCCTTTTGTAACTCATCGCATGCAAATGTTTGCAATGCTTGTCAATGGCCAAGAGCCATCAACTTTCCTTTCCAATTTCGAATCATGTTTCCACAGCTCCTTTAGAGCTTATTTATACGGATGTTTGGTGTCCTGCAATTCCTTCTGTTGGTGGTTTTAAATATTATGTGAGCTTCATTGACGACTTCACAAAATTCATGTGGGTTTATTTTCTTCATGCAAAATCAGATGTTCAATCCATCTTCTTGCGTTTTCAAAAGCATGTTGAACTTCTTCTTGATGCCAACATTAAAAGTGTCCAATCCGACTGGGGGGGCGAATATCATCGTCTCCATAAATATTTTCTTGATCATGACATCATGCACTACATATCCTGCCCCCACACTGACCAGCAAAATGGTTCAGCTGAACAAAAACACCGGCACATTGTCGAAACCGGTCTTTCCCTTCTATCACATGCATCTATGCCCGTCAAATTTTGGGATGAAGCCTTTTATACTGCCGTTTATTTAATTAATCGATTACCTACTCGCGTCATTGACAATGCTACCCCTCTTGAACGTCTCTTAGGAGATAAAGTCAAACCAAATTATCACCTCCTCAAAGTCTTTGGTTGCGCCTGTTGGCCACACCTTCGTCCATACAACCCTCACAAACTCAATTTTCGTTCCAAAGAGTGCGTTTTCATTGGATATAGTAGCAACCACAAGGGGTATAAGTGTCTAGATATTGAAACCAGGCGCGTGTATATCTCCCGTGACGTCATCTTTGACGAAACTATTTTCCCCTTCTCACGGCACTTCTCCGTTTCATCCCACAACTATGGCAGTAATGTTTCTGGTGCTACTGACCTCCTAACAAATGTGCAAGTTCAGCATGTTGATCCTGATGCAGGTACACCTGACGTTGACGTTGATTCGCATGCAGACACGCCATCCGAGTCTGACTCTGAGTCGGCTCCCGTGTCACCGAGCCCGGAGCCCGGTTCTGCGTCCTCCAGCGGATCTGCTCGCACCACGACACCCTCATCCTCACCCGCCTCCTCTGGTGCACCGCAGACTTCGGACCAACAGGCTCCTGGCGGGCCGGCCCCTCTGCATCCGATGAGGACACATCTCCGTGCTAGGCTAACTCGGCCCAAGAAGCGCACGGACGGGACTGTGACCTACTCCGCCGTGCGCCGCGGCGATCTTGAGCAATCTATGGTTGATGCTGCTCTCTAGCACCCTCACTGGAAATCTGCGATGGATGCCGAGCTCGCGGCCTTGTACCGCAATGAGACTTGGCGCCTCGTCCCTGCTCCTGCCGGCGTCAACCTCATTGACAGCCGCTGGGTCTTCAAGGTGAAGCATAATCCAGACGGCACCGTCGAGCGATTCAAAGCTCGTCTCGTCGCCAAGGGCTTCAAGCAGCGTCACAACATCGACTACGACGACACCTTCAGCCCGACCATCCGTGTCATCCTCTCTCTCGCCGTGACGCAGGGGTGGCACATGCGACAACTCGACGTCGACAACGCGTTCCTTCATGGATATCTTGAAGAAGAGGTATACATGGTCCAGCCTCCAGGATTTGTCAATCTGCAGTACCCTCGTCATGTTTGCAAGCTCGAGAAATCCCTCTATGGCCTCAAGCAGGCACCGCAGGCTTGGTTTGCACGTCTCAGCGAAAACTACAGGAGCTCGGTTTTGTGCCTTCTAAAGCTGACGTTTCTTTGTTCATCTATCACACTCAAGTTGTTACTGTGTTCATGCTAGTATATGTAGATGACATAATCGTGGTGAGCTCTACCGCAGCGGCAGCAAATCATCTACTCAGTCAGCTACGCACGGAGTTTCCTGTCAAGGACCTTGGTACCCTCAACTTCTTCCTTGGCATCAAAGTGAAACCGACACAAGATGGTATTGTTTTAGCCTAGAAGAAATATATTTCAGATTTATTGACACAGACTAATATGTTGCAAGCAAAGGGAGTCTCCACGTCAATGGCTACCACCGAGAAGCTTTCTCGGGCCGATGGCACTGTTCTGTCATCAGAAGATGCAACAAAATACAGGAGTGTGGTCGGAGCTCTGCAGTACCTCACTCTAACCCGTCTAGATATTTCTTTCAGTGTCAACAAAGTCTGTCAATTTCTGCAGAATCATACTGATGTGCACTGGACTGTTGTGAAGCGAATTCTGCGCTATCTCAAGCAGACTCGGTCTTTTGGGCTCCTGTTACAGAAGTCATCTTCATCATTGCTTAGTGGTTTTGCTGATGCCGATTGGGCAGGTTGTCCAAACGATCGCCGGTCGACAGGTGGGCATGCAGTGTTTCTTGGTGCAAATCTTGTTGCTTGGAGTTCCAGGAAACAGCCCAAGTGTCACGATCCAGCACAGAAGCCGAATACAAGTCAATAGCCAATGCAACCGCCGAGATCATGTGGGTTCAGGGTTTGCTGAAGGAACTTGGGGTCTTCTTGAGGCATGCGCCCAGCTTATGGTGTGACAACCTTGGCGCGACTTACCTGGCGGTGAATCCCATCTTTCACGCCCGAACCAAGCATATCGAAGTCGACTACCACTTTGTCCGAGAGCGGGTGGCTCGCAAGGCACTTGATGTGCGCTTCGTTTCTACACATGATCAACTTGTAGATATACTGACAAAACCTCTAGCTGTACAATCCTTTGTAAAATTTAGAAACAATCTCAACTTGGTAGTACCACGATGAGATTGAGGGAGGCTGTTAATGTGATAGGATAACCTGATAAGGATTGTACCGAATGTTGTTAGCCTAGATAGATTCTGAGGTAGTTAGTATCTAGAGGTTGTTGTGCTGGTTGTTTGTAACCCTAGACGGCCACGGCTGACTATATAATGAGACACAGCATGAACCCATTGGGTCATCGCCTCATCGCCTACCTCTCTCTCCTTCCATCGATTCAATCTACTTTTCAACCAAGTGGGTGCGGTGGAGCTGCGGCGTGGTTCTCCCGTGGTGGGAGCCAACGACTACAACTCCTCTCGCAAGGCCTCGTCTCCATAAGAGTTTTTCGCTGTGGTTGAGCGGCTTCGACGACCTTTCCTTCGACCTGGCCGGCCAAGGAGGCGAGGGGGAAGATGGTAAGGGCGTCGATGGTGCCTTGTTCTGCGGCTCTCTGTTGTCTCAACATGTGTCTCGCTCGGTGGCCAAGATTGCCACCGGCATCTGCGGCCGTGATGGGACGGTTCCGCGCCAGGACGTCGTGGCTTAAACCTCCCAAGATTGAGGCCTCTTTGGAGCTCTGCGTCGGCATCCAACATCTCCCTTCAGCCAAGTGGTCTGTCCCGGCCGGATGGAGGTGGCCGGCGGCAAGGGTTCAGCGGCGGTGGCGAGGTCAAAGGACTAGATGGCGTTTTCTCAGGAATTTTTAGGGTCCTCCTTGCATATTCATAGGTCTTCTCTGTAATTCTTGCTTTGTAAAGGACCTGCTTGTAACTTGTATCCATAGCTTTGAATATATTGGCAGCATCAGGGTCCTTCAAGACCCCCTCCTTTGTTAAAAAAAAGCTAATAACAAACTTCCTACTCGTCATAACTAGGATGGCAAGCAGGACGGGTTGCGGCGTTGCTTTTTTACTAACCCTTCTCTAATTTTGCTGCCTCCCTTGATCCTTTTTTGTCTATATTTTGCTTTTACGGATCGTTATGCGGGTGCCACTTCCACCCTAGTGATAACCTGGCAAAGCGTAGACGAAGATAAAACATGTCTGTTTTGCTCTGAACTGGAATCAGTACATCATCTTTGTTTTGATTGCTTTGTTGCCATATTAGTTTGGCAATCTCTGAGCTAGTTAAAAATGTCGATGCTGGGCTTCATTTCGAATTAGTAGCTCGTTGGTGGATTAGCAACAATAGAAATTCAGTGGTCAATCTAGTTTGCACTGCTACACTATGGGCCATTTGGAAACTGCGTAACAATCTTTGCTTTCACGGAAAAACATGTCCCGGGGTTCAGGATCTCTGGAGAAGGATAGCTGCGGATCTGGACAAATGGAAGATACTCTCCAAGGGTGTTCAATCGGTGCTTCTGGCAAAGAACGCTATGATGCTCAACAAGATGATGAGGGGCGAGCTCTTGAGGATCGCTTGGCTCTGAAGATACACAAGTCTCGCAGCTATGAAGATTCACCTTTGCCTGATGATTACGAAGAGTTTGTTGGGAGGCAGGTCGAAGCTTGCAAGCTGCTGATCCTTGGAGCTCTTTAGACCCTGGAGCCTAAACTCATTTCTGCTCTAGGTGCTTTTGGTAGATCTTCAGGAGGACGACTAACGCAGCGCGCGTTTCCGGCCGCTCGGCAACGCGTATATTTCCGGTCGCACGGCAGTTTGATATATGGCGTGTGTATGTTCACCCGTGCGTATTTCTGACCGCTCGGTGCGCGTATTTCTGGCCGCACAGCAGCCCAACACGTGGCTAGCTGTTTATGCAGTCCACGCGACCAAAAACAGTTCAACACAGTGCAATAAGGCAGGACACGAACTAAACAGTGTAATACAGAACAACAAGACAGTGTATGAGGCTAGAGAATTGCAAATTGTGTCCTTTAAACCGGGACGGAGGGAGTAAGCATTTAGATAACATGGCATTCAATTAAATGATGAGAGAGGTTTGTGGTAACTAGCTATGTTACCATAACATCACATATTTCAAGACAAAATGAGTCTACACATTGCAATAAATGAGACTTTGCATGATACCACACATATGTTATTTTTTACTATGAAGATAGTAACTTAGACTAGTAACACATGCATGTTACTACTGGTCATAGTGGGGAGTAACTTAGCTAGTAGCATGCATGTACATGTAATGCCAACTAAGCAAATTGGTGATATGGCATGATAATAAATGAAGAAAGAGAGAGAGGTAATAACTTAGCTAGTTATCATAACATCACACATATCAAGATCATATGAGTCTATAACCTAATTAATTAGGTCTTGCATGACACTATTCACATGTTACTACCAACTACTCCCTCCATTTGGGATTATAAGTCCTGCGCGAATTACTAGGTTGCCAATTTGAACAACAAAATATAAATAGTATAGCATAAAAAATATACTATTAGAAACTTTAGAGGTTATATTTTCTAATGGTATAACTTTTGTGATATATAAGTTCTATTTTGTTGGTCAAATTAACAACCTAGGTATGCGCGTAGGACCTACAATCCCGAATAGAGAGAGTATAAAAGTAGTAATATGTGCAAGTTACTAGTCTACGTTACTTAGACTAGCCCCAATAAGAGTATCATAGGTATATCATGCACCACATGCATGCAAAATGGTTATGTGTCACTGCAATTAATGATGAAAGAGGTTGTGTTGGTATCATAGGTAGATACGGTATCATAGCACATAAAACTAGAAAAAGTAACCCCAAATAAATCTTGTACACAAATTTACATTGAGATTCTACAAAACAATAAATATACTAAGACTATAATACTACTACATGATACTATGCATTGTAGAGATGGTATCATATAGTAGTATCATATGCATGATACTACTATATGATACTTCCCATTGTGACTAGTCTTAGGCTGGTCATACTGAGGAGTAACTTGAGCTAGTGTCATACACATGACACTAGTCTAAGTTATCCCATTCATAGTGGATAGTAATTTGTGTCTAGTAATATGCAAGGTCTTATTTATTAGCTTGTAGACTCAGCTTTCCTTAGAATGTGTGATGTTATGGTAACATAGCTAGTTACTTCAAGCCTCTCTTTTATCATGTAATGACATGCCATATCATCAAAATGTCTAGTTGGCATTGCATGTGGATACATGTTACCATCTTAGTTACTTTCACTATGACTAGCCTTAGCACTATGACCAGCATGAAGGCTAGCTAGGTCTGAGAATAAGCCGATTGGATGCTGCTTTGAAGTCCATGTTGTGGCCAACGTTGAGCCTGGTCATAGTGGTAGTATCATACTACTAGTATTATACATGTGGTACTAGTGTATGATACTATCTCCATAGTGCATGGTATCATATGGTAATATCATACTATTATTATATTTGATGATTTGTAGAATCTCAATATAAAATTGTATACAAGATTTATTAGTATGAGGATTTTCTAGTTTTACGTGCTATGATATCTACTATGATACTCTAACCATCTCTTTCTTTATTAATTGTTATGCCACATCAGATTTTTGCCAACATGGCATGCATGATACTAGCTATGATACTCCCACAGGGACAAGCCTAATTAAAGTCTGTGGAGCCAGGCGAGGAAGAGTTAAAGTAGCTTGGAAACTGCCCACCGGTGCACACATCGAGAAGCGCGAGAGACCTACCAATAACTTCTTGTCCACTCCCTCACTCTACTATCATCGTATTCCATTCCCCCTCTCTCTCTAAAGGTCCCATCGAGCAGAGCGACCGATGGCCTATTCACCACCTCCTCTGTTTCCGCCAACGATAAACGCCCCCTGCAAACTCACGCCCCATTGGGCCCTTTCTTCCACGCACTCCATCACGGAGTACGAATCATCGCCGACGAGAGTTAAGTTTAGGGTTTTGGTGGGTCGATGCCTCACCTCAGGTTCTCATTATATATCACAACATGTACATGTTACAAGTACATGTATAGGTTGGTATACAACACGCCACATACTGTAGGGGTTCGTAGCATGGAAAACAAAAAAATTCTACCGCATACAAACAAACAAGCCAAGATCTATCTACTAGATTGTAGCAACGAGTCGATAGAGGAACTCACCCTCGAAGATTCCAAAGCGGTTAACGAGAGCAGATTCTCGTGGGTGATGTAGTCGTACACTTGCCGATCTCAAGATCGCGTAGACGATCCTTCCGGCGCTGCGTTCCGGCAGCGCTTCCGCAGTCGGTCACACGTTCGGTACTCGACGAAGACCTTCCTCTCCCTTGTTCCAGCAGGCAGCGGAGGTTGTAGCACTCTCCTCGCGATTCCGGCAGCACGACGGCGTGGTACCGGAAGTAGAGGGGAGATCTCGCAGGGCTTCGCCTTAAGCCGGAGCGAGTATGGTGGACTATGAGAGAGCCTTGGTGATCTAGGGTTTAGACACACCAATTAGAAGGGGCTAAACCAGCGGCTAGGGCAATTAGAATCTCTAACTCGGCGGCTTGGGAGAAATCCCTACGCTATGGCTAGGGTTTAGGTTTAGAGGGAGGCAACTTGTGTGCTAGGAGGGGCAGCCCTGCCCCTCCCTTTATAGGTGGGAGGTGCGGCCAAGGGGAGGGGAGTCCCTCCCCAACTCGGCTTGGAGGTGGGCCGCCGGTTGGAGGAGGGAACTCCTCCCCAACTCGGTTTCCACCTCTCCTCCTCTTTCCAAAAAACTGCCGTTTGACTTTTCAAACTAGCCGTTTGACTTTTCAAACTAGGATTTGAATAAACCCTTTATTTTGGACAGCGATGACACCTAGTACATGATGCAATCATTCCAACTTGTAATGACACATTCATGTACCCCTTCCCCTCCGGAGTGCCGGACATTCCGGAACCTTCTAGAACATTCCCGATGAAAACACCAGAATCATTCCCCAACTCCGAAACAGGACTTTCCTTATATGAATCTTATTCTACGGACCATTCCGGATCTCCTCGTGATATCCCGGATCCCATCCGAGACTCCGAACAACATTCGGTCTCTTACTCATCATTCCATAACTACTCAAACAACGTCGAATCCTTAAGTGTGTCTCCCTACGGTTCGTGAATTATGCGGACATGATCGAGACACTTCTCCGATCAATAACCAATAGAGGAATCTGGAAATTCATATGGCTCCCACATATTTCTACGATTACTTTGCGATCGAATGAACCACTTACATACGATACCAATTTCCCTTTGTCTCACGATAGTTTACTTATCCGAGGTTTTGATCGTCGGTATCTCTGCATACCTAGTTCAACCTTGTTACCGATAAGCACTCTTTTCTCGTTCCCGTGGTATGTGATCCCTTGTGAGCCAGTCACATGCTTGCAAGCTAATTGGATGACATTCCACCGAGAGGGCCCAGAGTATATCTATCCGTCATATGGATGGACAAATCCCACTCTTGATCCATGTGCCTCAACACATACTTTACGGACACTCAATGCCACCTTTATAGCCACCCAGTTACGGTGTGGTGTTTGATGTCATCAAAGCATCCTTCCGGTGATGGTGATTAGCATGATCTCATGGTCGAAGGAATTAGGTTACTATGTATCAGAAAGCTTATAGCAAATGAACTATATTAAATGACTTGATCTTTATGCTACGCTTAACTATAGGAGTATGTCCATCACATCATTCTCCTAATGATATGACCCTGTTGTTTAATAACATCTCTATGTTCATGATCAGGAAACCATGATCATATATTAACCAACAAGCTAGTTTAACAAGAGGCTTTACTAGGGACTCTTTTATGTTTACAAATCACACAAGTATTAATGTTTCCTGTTAATACAATTATAGCATGGTATGTAAACATTTATCATAAGTATGAAGATATGATAATAACCACTTTATTATTGCCTCTTGGGCATATCTCCAACAGTCTCCCACTTGCACTAGAGTCAATAATCTAGGTTCAAACCTTTGTGTATTCAACACCTATGGCTTTCCGGTGTTGTATGTACACGATTGCTAGTGGTCAACTGATCTGCGGATCTGACACTTCCAGGTCCGTGTGAAATTGCATGTCTTTGCGTCTCTATGCATCACTCATTCTCTAATGAGATGGCTTTGTATAAATTTGGTCCTTTGGTGAGACCTTTAGTTCTTTAGGGTTAAAAAATGTTGATAATATTGTCATACAATATATCTTCATAGTATTATCCCGCTGTGAACTACACCTAGTTTGATAACAAACTACTTGACACAAATGCCCTCTTTACCTGCTATTATAGCAGTCATATACTTAGCCTTTTGTTATAGTATCTGTCACAATGTCTTAATTTTGGAACTCATTCAAATCCATTATGGAACTTACTTTCCATTATATTGTGCCACCCTTAGTTTAGATTGAGATAAACTCAATTTGTACTTTGTGACAAAACTAGTATCAATGTAGTACTTTTACAATGAACTAACCATCTATTTGTCACTACTACAAATAATATACTCTTAGTTCTTCCAAAAGATCATAAGAATATCCTTACTATTGTCCAATGATCATCTTATGAATCATTCTGGTATATGCTCATAACATTTAGAGCATAGGACATATCTGGATTTGTACATATCACAGTATGATTGATATAAATACTCTTTTTGATCTCATACATCAAGTATCAATCTATACTTGAATCTTTGTTTCACTTACCAAGTGTCAATACACTTGAATATATCATCAATATTGAACTCATTCAATCCTTTCTGTGCAACAAGAACCTTTCTTGTAGTTTCTATATTGAACTTATTCAATATATCATCTATGTACTTTTGGCACAACCATATTAGCGTCTATTGATGCCAAATATTTGGGTTTTGCCTAAGCCTTTCATCGAGATGAAATTCTTAATATGTGTTAATAAAAGATACATCATTTCCAATCAACAATATGTATTCCACATAATGTATTAGAAATATGTCTTAGCGCTCCCACTTAATTTCTTGTAAACGCAAGCATCTTCATTGTCTCTGATGAATTTAAACTCTTTTAACAATTTCATCATTTGTGAAGATTCCAACTCCGCGATGCTTACTTCAACCATTGAAGTTTGCATATGCTTTTAGCATCCTTTGAATTAACAAAACCCTATGGACCGTGTTATGCACATGTCCTAGGTAACAATTCTATTAGAAGAACTTGTTTTGTTTATTCAACTACCACATAACAAAATTATATGTAGTGGTTGCTATATTAATCCGTCTAGACTAAATATCGCTATGAAAGATCAGATCTTGTCATAGTCAACCTTTGAACATTGTTGTGAACTCTTTCCCAACATGTCGACTATTTCATAGATGTGCAACATCCATGTCTATTTATTTATAGATCCAAACACAACAGTAAGGTCTTACACCTTTCTTGAGGGTCCTTCAAGTTCAAAACTTGATTTTTCGTGTATGGAACTATCACGGATTTTATGGCTTCAAGCCATTTTACGGAGTCAGGGCCCATCATCGCTTCTTTGCATGTAGTACATTCATTATTCTCAAATAATGATTCAACCCTCAAATCTTGGTATTTGATTGTTTACTCGACCTACTTGTTTCAATAGGAACTTAGATCTCCGTGACCACAACCTTTGAGGCACGTGAGCCATGAGCATTATTGCTGCCTCCTGAACACTTTTCGGCGCTGCGCAACTCTGCACATATAGCTAAGGTTCTTTTAACCTTATCAAAGTTCTATTGTCCTCCCACTTATCTTTTCACGAAAAATTCCTTCTCAAAGAAACTTGACGTTCTAAGCGACAAACACTTTTGTCTCTGGTGTTTATGGAGGAATACTTAACAGTTATTCGAAATAACATACAAAGACAGGTTCATCCGACTTTGGTTGCAAACATCTTTCTTATGCATAGCATACCAATGTTTAAGAAAGGACAACTTGGGTTTTATCCCAAACCATAACTTTATATGGTGTCATTTCAACGGATTATGATGAAGCTCTTTTCAGTGGAAAAACGGTAGTTTCTAAAGATTTTAATCTTTAAAATATAATGGCAGTTTTATGAATTACACCTTCGATCTTACCATGTCAAACAAGGTTTAATTACATATCTCGAACGCTCCATACTCTTATGTTGTTTCGGGACATGTAAATCTACGGAACGATTCCTTAAATCTTAGGTTTTATGCTAAACTTGTAACTCAAATATCTTCCTTTATGATCTTATCATAAACTATTTATATTCTTGTTACAATGATCTTGCACTTTATCTTGAAAGTCTTTGAACTTTTCAAATGTTTCATACTTCATCCTTATTAAGTAAATATTCATATATTCACTTAAATTTTTGGAGAAAGCATGTGAAGTTGAAATCCATCACTCTTGACTACACATAATGGATTTCGTACAACAATATGTACAAGTTCCAATAAGCTAGTTATTCGTTCCCTTTTGGCCTATGAACGAAGTTTGAATTATCTCTAGGAAAGTTTCACAAGCGTCATTTGATCAAAAATCAAAAGACTCTAAAATTCCATCCACATGGAGTTTCTTCATGTTTTCTTTCAATATAATTTAAACGGCGATGTCACTTCCTAAGTGATCTTTCAATCAATTTGTCTTTCAACATCTTTAGCACTAGTTTTATGGATGTGATTTCTCCAACGAGATTTGCGAATCCATCTTTTATGGATTACAGCAATTATTTGAACAACCCTTTTGTTCTCATAATACCTGATAAAACAAATCTTTGAAGGCAAGCTTTGATGTTTAACGAGCAACACAATAACCCTTTATTTGTTCTCGATGAACATTATCACATATTCTTTTGCTAGTTACTTAGGCCATTGTAGTTCATGAATTGTGTTGTTTCGTATGACGATTCACACCAACAAATTCAGTATCAAATACTTAAGAACCACATTGTTTAATAAGCAAAGAATATAGCCATAACATGTGTATCATCTATATACTTAAACTGAACAATTCTAGTCTTTTCTTTTCTGCCATATATTTATGAGATTCTCTTTCAGTATTTCCTTTTCTGTTTGAAAGAATCTATCAACATCAATAGTGGAGTCATACATATGACACATAGTCCAAAGCGTGTATAGTTAAATACCAATGTCTTTGGACTTGCACTTTGAAGTAGATCACCATCATCAAATGTTTGGTGTTCTTTCAAATTCCTTTCTTTAGTAATCTCTTGGTGTAGTAAACATTTTACCTACATCAAATATTCACCTTTATCATGGAATCGTCCATGATCAAGCTACTTTTAGCTTATAACGATGAATTACGAGTATAATGTTGCTATCCAAAACCTTTTGGAGGATTAGGACAACAAGTGTCTCCAACCTTTTGCAAATTCTCATCAAATATGAGAACATGACTTTAAAGCCATATTATACTCTATCATGTTGCAACCAAAACTTCGTTTCAGATATCACAATATCTTCCACACATCATGGTTTCTGAAACAACTCTTTCAGATCCTAGATAACCTTGATATTAAGACAATCCTTTGAATATCAAGAATCATGGAGACAAACATGATACTCATACACTAACACTTGGAATTGTCACTCTTGATTTAATACCAATTATTAAACTTCATGGAGTAACCGGAATTTACTGAAAGTTTGCAATAGGACTTTTAAACTTTAGATTAACACTTCAAAACAATACGATACCAGTTCGTAAAGTAACTAACCAGAATTCTATAGTTCTATCATCTCAATTATAACTAAGCGCAAGGTGGTAAATGGATGCCAATGACTACAACAATTATGCAAATTCACTTTGAGTTAATTTATGATAAATAGTGTTCAACTTTTAATCATATTGTCGTTGAACTCCCACTCAAAACAATATCCCTCACATTGTTTTAGTGATCACACGAACCAAATCCACCATATCAAAACCGATCATCACGAGAGTTGATATAGCTTCAATGGCGAACAATCAACATGTTCATCATATCTACTATATGACTCATGCTTTACCTTTCGGTGATCCGTGTTCCTGAGACCATGTCTGTACATGCTAGGCTCGTCAAGATCAAACCTTAGCTTCCGCATGAGCAAATCTGGCTTGCCCACGTTGTATACACTTGCGGAATCTAACACACCCTATCATCACGTGGTGCTTCGAAACAACAAGCTTTAGCAACGGTGCTAACTAAGGGTGAACACTTTATGACTTGAAATTCATGTGCATGAGGGATCATCTTATAATGCTACCGTCGTCTACTAAGCAATACAAGATGCATAAAGGATTAACATCACATGCAATTCATAATATGTGATATGATATGGCCTTTCTTCTTTGTGCTTCCGATCTCCATCTTCTAGCACGAACATGATCTCCATCATCACCGACATTGCATCAAGGTCAATGATGCTTCTCCATGGTTGTCGTCCACCGGCTTCAACTATTACAACTACTTTGAATAGACACGCGGGTCTTAACAGAAATTAAAGACAACCATATGGCTCCTGCCGGTTGCCGACTTACAATAAGGAACATTGCATACATCATATATAATCACAATCATGGCCATATCACATCACTGCACACCCCTGCAAAACAAAGTTAGACGCCTCTACTTTCTTTGCATATTTTACGTGGTTTGGGGCTTTCAATAAGTGTCGTTCTAACTTACGAACAAGAACCACAACATTGATACTAGTATTGTTAATCACCCGTTGTAAATTGGATCTTAACTATGCTAGGAGAAACAGGCACCCGCAAAGCCACTTATGCAACAAGCTGCATGTCAAGCGTGGAGCAAGTCTCATGAACGATGTCATGTAAGGTTAGCCCGGGCCGCTTCATCCCAACATACCACAAGATGCAAAGTACACAAGAAGCAATCGACAATAAAAGCATCAACGCCCACAATGACCATTGTGTTCTACTCGTGCAAACAGATCTACATATAAACCTGGCTCTGATACCACTGTAGGGGTTCGTAGCATGGAAAACAAAAATTTTCTACCGCATACAAACAAACAAGCCAAGATCTATCTACTAGATTGTAGCAACGAGTCGATAGAGGAACTCACCCTCGAAGATTCCAAAGCGGTTAACGAGAGCAGATTCTCGTGGGTGATGTATTCGTACACTTGTCGATCTCAAGATCGCGTAGACGATCCTTCCGGCGCTGCGTTCCGGCAGCGCTTCCGCAGTCGGTCACACGTTCGGTACTCGACGAATACCTTCCTCTCCCTTGTTCCAGCAGGCAGCGGAGGTTGTAGCACTCTCCTTGCGATTCCGGCAGCACGACGGCGTGGTACCGGAAGTAGAGGGGAGATCTCGCAGGGCTTCGCCTTAAGCCGGAGCGAGTATGGTGGACTATGAGAGAGCCTTGGTGATCTAGGGTTTAGACACACCAATTAGAAGGGGCTAAACTAGCTGCTAGGGCAATTAGAAGCTCTAACTCGGCGGCTTGGGAGAAATCCCTACGCTGTGGCTAGGGTTTAGGTTTAGAGGGAGGCAACTTGTGTGCTAGGAGGGGCAGACCTGCCCCTCCCTTTATAGGTGGGAGGTGCGGCCAAGGGGAGGGGAGTCCCTCCCCAACTCGGCTTGGAGGTGGGCCACCGGTTGGAGGAGGGAACTCCTCCCCAACTCGGTTTCCACCTCTCCTCCTCTTTCCAAAAAACTGCCGTTTGACTTTTCAAACTAGCCGTTTGACTTTTCAAACTAGGATTTGAATAAACCCTTTATTTTGGACAGCGATGACACCTAGTACATGATGCAATCATTCCAACTTGTAATGACACATTCATGTACCCCTTCCCCTCCGGAGTGCCGGACATTCCGGAACCTTCTAGAACATTCCCGATGAAAACACCGGAATCATTCCCCAACTCCGAAACAGGACTTTCCTTATATGAATCTTATTCTCCGGACCATTCCGGATCTCCTCGTGATATCCCGGATCCCATCCGAGACTCCGAACAACATTCGGTCTCTTACTCATCATTCCATAACTACTCAAACAACGTCGAATCCTTAAGTGTGTCTCCCTACGGTTCGTGAATTATGCGGACATGATCGAGACACTTCTCCGATCAATAACCAATAGAGGAATCTAGAAATTCATATGGCTCCCACATATTTCTACGATTACTTTGCGATCGAATGAACCACTTACATACGATACCAATTTCCCTTTGTCTCACGATAGTTTACTTATCCGAGGTTTTGATCGTCGGTATCTCTGCATACCTAGTTCAACCTCGTTACCTATAAGCACTCTTTTCTCGTTCCCGTGGTATGTGATCCCTTGTGAGCCAGTCACATGCTTGCAAGCTAATTGGATGACATTCCACCGAGAGGGCCCAGAGTATATCTATCCGTCATATGGATGGACAAATCCCACTCTTGATCCATGTGCCTCAACACATACTTTCCGGACACTCAATGCCACCTTTATAGCCACCCAGTTACGGTGTGGTGTTTGATGTCATCAAAGCATCCTTCCGGTGATGGTGATTAGCATGATCTCATGGTCGAAGGAATTAGGTTACTATGTATCAGAAAGCTTATAGCAAATGAACTATATTAAATGACTTGATCTTTATGCTACGCTTAACTATAGGAGTATGTCCATCACATCATTCTCCTAATGATATGACCCTGTTGTTTAATAACATCTCTATGTTCATGATCAAGAAACCATGATCATATATTAA
Organism: Avena sativa; assembly: GCA_916181665.1. Classification (NCBI taxonomy): domain Eukaryota; kingdom Viridiplantae; phylum Streptophyta; class Magnoliopsida; order Poales; family Poaceae; genus Avena; species Avena sativa. The sequence goes on along the minus strand of OV702279.1, from coordinate 399,463,744 downwards.
CCAACAAGCTAGTTTAACAAGAGGCTTTACTAGGGACTCTTTTATGTTTACAAATCACACAAGTATTAATGTTTCCTGTTAATACAATTATAGCATGGTATGTAAACATTTATCATAAGTATGAAGATATGATAATAACCACTTTATTATTGCCTTTTGGGCATATCTCCAACACATACATACCTATTTTAACACACCCTCTCAATCTAAACTTTCATTGGGCGATCCACTCTAATGCAAAACTAAGTGTTAGAGAGTAATGATTATGCTAATTTGATGTATGGATTCCACATTGTATGGATTGCCATTAAGTATATGGCTAAATATGTTTGGATTATCCCAACTGTATGGCTAAGTTTAATTACTAATATAATGTTTTTCTTTTGGCTAGCTAAGTACTTCAATTAATCTGTGTATCTAACTTTTGGCTATTGAATCATGTTTATGTGTCATGTCTGTTATGATTGATTTTAAATTACCATGCTCTATATTATTTAAAATGTTTTATAAGAATTGGAGAGGCCACTTTAAGCAGCCGCCTCAAGTTGCATATTATTGGAGGCAGCCAGGAATAACACTTGATTCGAGATGTCAAAGTTTTGGAGATGGTCGGGGATTCAAGCCGCCTGAGGATGCCGAATTCTTGTAGACGGTCAGGAAAACAAGTCGTCTCAAGTGTAGAGATATTGGAGACGGCAGGTCATAACCGCCCGAGGTAGTATTTCTTAGAACCGGAATGAGAAAACGTCTTAGGTTAGTGCACTCTTAGAGGCTATGCGCTTGAATCAGAACGAGAAACCGGATAAGCCCTATAGCGGATAACCGCCTCTAAGTAAAGGTTCAGTATTAGTGTCCACGCCGCCGCCACACCCCAGCTTCGCTGACCTTCGTACGAACACCGACAATCTTATCCTCGTCCTCAGAAGCTAGGACCACACCAAACTATAGCTCTAACCACAGAGGGACTGGACTAACTATAGCTAATTAGTCGGTTGTTTTATATATACAATTGTAATAGGAGTAGAATCCAGATTGGGTGTCCAAAAAGTAAGTTTGGGATAGGGTGCATAATTGGAGAGTGCTAAGAGATAGGGTATGATTCAACTTTTTCTGCATGGGGGTACGATTCAACTTGGAATTCTTGATGTGGATTTGTTCAGTCTATGGAAGCGGGGTAGTTCGGATTCTTGTGGAGATGTTTGATACAAAGGTTTTTCTGAAGCTGCATGATTATTTGGGTCACTACATTGTGTCTGATGCTATGGTCAAGCATAAGGTTGATACGTCGGAAACGTATCTATAATTTTTGATGTTCCATGCTTGTTAGTATCTACTTTGTTTTTCTTTGTTTACACTTTGAGATGCTTTTTACATGTTTTCTGGTACTAACCTATTAACAAGTTGCCACAGTGCCAGTTGCCTGTTTTCTGCTATTTTTGGTTTCAGAAAAGCTAGTAAAGAAATATTCTCGGAATTGGACGGAACAAACGTCAAATTCAATTACTTCCCGTGGGGAACAAGAATCCAGAAGACGAGAAGGAGACGGAAGCCAGGGCGACCAGACCCCCCTAGGCGCGGGTGGGCCCTACCCCGCGCCTGGGAGAGGTGTGGGGCCCCTGGTCGGCTCCTCGGCCTCCGACTTCGCCTATAAGAAGCTCCCGATGAAGAAACCCTAAACACCCGATCAAATCTCCATGAAACGTCTGTATCCGCCGCCACCATTGTCCCTAGATCGAGGGGATCTGAAGTTCTTCCCGGCACCCTGCCGGAAGGGAGATCATCCCGAAGGCCTTCTCTCCGGTATGATGCGTGAGTAGTTCCACCTTGGACTATGGGTCCATGTAGTAGCTAGATGGTTGTATCTCCTCCTTTGTGCTTTCATGTATAGATCTTGTGAGCTCTGTTCATGATCAAGATCTAATCTGTTTGTAATCATGCATGTTGTGTTTGCAGTGATCCGATGGATATTGAGATTATTATGTTGGTTTGATTAATGATTTTGTCTTTATGATTCTATCATGTCTGTGTTGTTTGTGATCTTGCATGCTCTCCGTTGTTAGTAGCTATCTTGGCCAAGAGGAGGTATTTATGCTCGATAGTGGGTTCATGCCTCTAGTTTTCAAGGGAAGTGACAATAATCTCTTCGGTTATAGATGTGTTGTTGCTACTAGGGAGAAAACAACGGTCTCTTGTTTATGGAACATGTGGACTGTTTACCTTACACACTTTGCTTAAAGCAGTTGTCTGTTGCTTGCAACTTAATACTAGAGGGGGTTTGGATGATAACCTGAAGGTGGACTTCTAGTCATAGATGCAGTTGGATGGCGGTCTATGTATCTTGTTGTATTGCCCAATCGAATCTCATAGGATCTTTCTGACTAGTAATTGTATTGTTATGCCTTGCTCAGTTCCTGTCAATTGCACTGCTGTAATTTGTTTACCCTTCATGCCATGTTGTTTATCTAAGGAGAGCACCTCTAGAACTATGGACCCCGGTCCAATCTTTACCATTGATACATCTTCCACTGTTACTTGTTTACTTGCTACAAAACATTACCTTCCACACCATACGTTTAATCCTTTGTTACAGCAAACCAGTGAGCTTGACAACCTCACTGATTCGTTGGGGCAAAGTCTTGAGTTTATGTTGTGCAGGTCTCCACGTTGTTTGCAACACCTGTGTGATGTTTCCTTCCTCCTTCTGGTTCGATAACCTCGGTATCAACTGTGGGAAAACTTGATGCTTGCTCTTCACACCCTGCGCTTGGGGTTACCAACAAAGTGCCACGTCGAGCACCATCAAGATTTTCTAGCGCCGTTGTCGGGGACTTGAAGAAGAAGAAGTCCCCGCGTCAACTACACGCCATCAACAAGATTTTCTGGCGCCGTTGCCGGGGAGGCTAAGGACGTCTTCACAAGGGGAGTCCTCCACTTCCTTTCTCTTTACTTTGTTTTTAGTTTTTTCTTTTGCTTGGTTTTGTTTGCCTTTTTCCAAAAAACCCCAAAAAATTAGTCTAGTTTGGTTTGCTTTCTTTATTCAAAAACACAAAAAATTAGTTCCTGCTCTAGCTGCTGCTGCTATTTTTGGCTTGCCCACCTTTGCCAAAATGAACTCTGCTGAGAACACCAAGTTGTGTGACTTCACTAGCACCAACAACAATGATTTCCTAAGCACTCCTATTGCTCCACCTTCTCCTGATGCTACCTTTTATGAAATTAAGCCTGCTTTGTTGAATCTTGTGATGAGAGAGCAATTTTCTGGTGCTAGTTCTGATGATCCTGCTGCCCATCTCAATAGCTTTGTTGAACTTTGTGAGATGTAAAAGTATAAGGATGTAGATGGAGACATTATTAAGCTCAAGATTTTCCCTTTCTCCTTGAGAGGAAAGGCTAAAGAATGGTTGCTTTCTTTGCCTAAAAATAGTATTGATTCTTGGACTAAGTGCAAAGATGCTTTTATTGGAAAGTACTATCCTTCTACTAAGATTATAGCTATGAGAAGTGACATTATGAAATTTAAACAACTTGATAATGAACATGTTGCTCAAGATTGGGAAAGAATGAAAACTTTGGTTAAGAATTGTCCCACTCATGGACTCACTGCTTGGATGATTATCCGGACTTTTTATGCAGGTTTAAACTACTCTTCAAGGAACCTGCTGGATTCAGCTGCTCGAGGTACCTTCATGGGCCTCACCTTGGGTGTTGCAACAAGGCTCCTTGATAATATGATGGTTAACTACTCTGAATGGCATGTTGAGAGATCTCCACATGGTAAGAAGGTAAATTTTGTTGAGGAAACTTCCTCTTTGAGTGAAAAGATTGATGTTATTATGGCTATGCTTGTTAATGGGAAAGCTCCTCTAGATCTTAATAGTGTTCCCTTATCCTCTTTGGTTTCTCAAGAAGAGAAAGTTGATGCTTCATTAGAAACAATAATTTCAACAACAATGCCTATAGGAATAATTTTGGTAGCAACAACAATTACAGGCCTTATCCTCCTAATAATGGCAATTCCTATGGAAGCTCTTACAATAATGTTATAAGTGCCCCCTCTAAACTTTAATTCATGCTCAAGGACTTTATTAGTAAACAAACCACTTTCAATAAGACAATAGAGGAAAAGCTTTTAACTGTTGAGAAAAATATATCCTCTTTGTCTGAAGCTCAGTCTTCCTTGATTAATAAAATGGCTGCTAAACCTGAAACTATGGAAAACACCTTTGGTACTGCTCATTCCATACAAGTTACTATTGATGAAAATGTTAGGCTGTTAGCTCAACTTCATGCTAAGTGGGAAAGGGAAGCTGAAATTGATAGAAATAATAGTGTGTGCACTATCACCACTAAACCACAAGTAGTCCTTATTCCTCCTCCTACTATGCCTAAGCCTATTGAGCCTACTACTAGTGATGCTAAGTTTGACTTTGATATTGATGGTTGCAATATTTCTGAAGTGATTATGTTCTTGCAAAAGCTTGCTAGAAGTCCTGATGCTAGTGATATGCATGTTGCCTTTACCAAAGACACTACAAATGCTCTTGTTAAGGTTAAGGAAGAGAAGCTAAAACACAAAGCTTCTATTCCTAGGAAAGTAGAAGATAGTTGGGAACCCATTACTAATATGCAAGTAAATGAATTTGATCTCAAAGCTTCATGTGATCTTGGTTCTAGTGTCTCTATTATGCCTAGGAAGATTTATGAAATGCTTGATTTTCCGCCATTGGAAGAGTGTTATTTAGATGTCCCACTTAATGATAATGCTAAGAAGAAACTCATGGGGAGTATTAATGTTGTTCTCATTATGGTTAACAATGCTTATGTCCCTGTGGATTTCTATATTTTGGATGTTGAATACAATGCTTCTTGTCCTATTACTTTGGGAACACCTTTTCTTAGAACAGTTGGTGCCATCATTGATATGAAAGAAGGCACCATTAAATATCATTTTCCATTCAAGAAAGGTATTGAACACTTCCCTATGAGGGGAGAGAATTTGCTTTTTGCTCCTCCTTTGAAAGCAAGGTTTGATGTTAATGCTTCTTCATTTGAAAATACTTGATTCTTCTTGCTTCTTGTGCCTAACTTAAAGGCGTTAAAGAAAAGTACTTGTTGGGAGATAACCCAAGAGTTCCCTGGAGTCTTGGAAGTTATTACTTTAGTAATGACCTCTCATTATCCTTTTTGTTTGCTTTTTGTGCCAAGAATGACCTCTAATAAGAGGGAAGTAAGATTTGGGGAGTTGCAGTCCCGAAACAGATTTCTATCTTCCACCAAAGAAATTCGTGAGGAGTCTCTGTAACTCGGATTGAGCTCAAAATTTACGAATAAATCCCCAGTATGTTAGATAACTTTCGTTAGTTCAACACTTTTTGATTTGAGCAACAAAAGATGTACGAAACAATCGGTTTCTACCTACTGGTCTGTTTTGACAGATTTCTGCCATTATTTGCATTTGCTTCTTATTGATTCCTTTTCGAGTTCTCTTTTGGGGAATTGAGCTTTTTGAAGGAGTTAATACAGTAGCTTGTGTTTTTAGTGAAAAGCCTTGCTGTTCCAAAGCTTTGCCAGAGGTCTAATATATTTTGAATAAACTAATGTTGCTAATGAAGATTGTGTGAAGTTTTGTATGAAGGAAAAATTTCAGGTGTAGAGAGAGAATGATGCAATGAGATGAAGAATGGACAAAAGCTCAAAATTGTGGATGCCACCATGGTGTCACCCCAAGAAATATCCAAGAGCTACAAGCGTCAAATCTTGGGGATGCCCAAGGCATCCCCTTCTTCATCAATAAAAAGCTCAGGTCTGTCTAGACACTTCGTTTTTATTGTTTCATGCACAGTTCTGTTGTTCTTGAAGCGTCTTAGTTTTCGTTTGCTTTGCTTAGATTGTTTAGCTTGCTTGAATAAAATAGTTTGGACCCCCATTCTCGCTATGTTGTTTTGCAAATAAGTTGCTTGGTGTTGGAAAGGAGTAGTAAGTTCTTGCTTGAAGTGCAAGAGGAGCTTGCATTGACTGTGACTTAGACTTTAGCATGACATTCTAGGTGTTGTTTTGACCTTATGCTTAGTGATTATTGTTGTAGCATGTATTGTTCCAAACAATTGGGATTGCTTAGTGTGCCTTGAAGAAATTATGCGTTGTTTTAGCATGCAAGAGCATAGTATTATGGTATTCTCCTTTGATGCTTTGCTTGGGTTGACTTGGCACATGCTCACACCATGTTATGACTATGAAAAAGTCACCATATCCCCTATGATCATTTAGTCCTTGACTTGTAGTACCACTCTATGCTTTGATTAGTAATGATTTGTTGCTCTGCATGATTATGGCCATTATGCTCTCTTAGTTGGTTGCTCCCATTATTTTGCTAGCCCCCACTTGTATGAATAAGCTCTACTCATGCTTCAAACTCCCAAGAAACCACGTTATTCCAAAGTGTTCACTATAAACTCCTATGCATGGTGTGTTACACCATTCCAAGTATATTCTTGTTTTCAGCTATCTTCCAATTAAAAACTATTTTGTTATGTGAAAACTTTGTGATTAAATCCCTCACAAACTTGATGGCACACTTTATATTCTTTTCCCCTAATAAACTTGAACCATTCTGGCCCTATGTTGTATATGCTTGCACTTATACGTTGGAATTAGCAGAACCGTGCTGTCACGGGGAACGTTTTCAACATTGCACTTGTACTTTGTACTTAATTGATATCATGCTCTTTTGTTTATGGATGTCACCGGTGTGAAACAAAAAGGAAACTTGTAAGTCCATGGAGTTTGTATTCTGTGTTAGAGAAACACCTGGACGGCTAGCCTAAGCCATGCCTAATCATGGTGGAAACTTCCAGCATCACCATAGTGAGCTATCTATGAAGCATCCTTAATAAAAAGCTATGCACATAGTAAATAAAAATATCGTTGAGGTGCTCATTGTCTGTTTGCCTTGTCATTTTGGTTATGGGAAAGCTCCTGTACCATGTGCAAGGGGTACCCCGTTGGCGATTCTCTATGATATGGAAATACTTACAATGACAAGAACTTACAGGTGACTGAAGTTGATTAGCATGAGGTGTGGCCCTCATATTCAAGGGACTTGAGATTGCCAGCTTATACTTCGTCAAGCATATACTCCCTAGTTTGTTCACTTTAATCTTAATCACTTCAAGATGCTTATGATATGGGCAATGAGGGCTAAAAGCTAACAAGTACCATAATTTTTGGAAGCTCTTTTTGAAACTTGAAATCCCTGTTTCCTTTATAAAAAGGCCTTTATTCCACCACTATTGAGTCTCCACCTTCTACCTTTAGGCACCATTAAGAGAGCATAGTTGTCATTCTGTGTGCAGTGTTCCAAAGCTTATTGATTGATGCATATTGTGATATTACTTGTTCTTGTGTTATTTGTTTCTAGTCACCCTTGTGAACTTTGAAGGTGTCCTATGCATCTACATTGCTACTCTATGAGAGACAAGCTGATTGCCACTATGCTATGTTTTCTGTATGTGAAATAAATAAACGTTTTTAATGCATGTTATTCATGATCTTTGTTTGTAGCCTTTCGTGTTGCATGCATAGTTACTATGTCCTATTGTTAGAACTCCATTCTTTCATGCACATGTTTAGAGTTCTTTGATCCCAGCTTTCAATGCTTGCAAATGGTTGGATCTTTATTGTGAGGGTGCATGTCACCTCAAAAATTATTCTTTTATCACTTACCTACTCGAGGACGAGCAGGAGTTAATCTTGGGGATGCTTGATACGTCGGAAATGTATCTATAATTTTTTATGTTACATGCTTGTTAGTATCTACTTTGCTTTTCTTTGCCTACACTTTGAGGTGCTTTTTTACATGTTTTATGGTACTAACCTATTAACAAGTTGCCATAGTGCCAGTTGCTTGTTTTCTGTTGTTTTTTGTTTCAGAAAAGCTAGTAAAGAAATATTCTCAGAATTGGACGGAACAAACGTCAAAGTCAATTACTTTCCATGGGGAACAAGAATCCAGAAGACGAGACGGAGACGCAAGCCAGGGCGACCAGACCCCCCTAGGCGCGGGTGGGCCCTACCCCGCGCCTGGGAGGGTGTGGGGCCCCTGGTCGCCTCCTCGGCCTCCTACTTCACCTATAAGAAGCCCCCGATGCAGAAACCCTAAGCACCCGATCAAATCTCCACAAAACTGTATGTAGCCGCCACCACCATCGTCCCTAGATCGGGGGGATATGAAGTTCTTCCCGGCATGATCAAGATCTAATCTATTTGTAATCATGCATGTTGTGTTTGCGGGGATCCGATGGATATTGAGATTATTATGTTGGTTTGATTAATGGTTTTGTCTTTATGATTCTATCATGTCTGTGTTGTTTGTGATCTTGTATGCTCTCCGTTGTTAGTAGCTATCTTGGCCAAGTCGTTGCTAGTGACTCCAAGAGGGGGTATTTATGCTCGATAGTGGGTTCATGCCTCTAGTTTCCAAGGGAAGTGGCAATAATCTCTTCGGTTGTAGATGTGCTTTTGCTACTAGGAAGAAAACAACGGTCTCTTGTTCATGGAACATGTGGACTGTTTACCTTACACACTTTGCTTAAAGCAGTTGTCTGTTGCTTGCAACTTAATACTAGAGGGGGTTCATATGATAACCTGAAGGTGGACTTCTAGTCATAGATGCAGTTGGATGGCGGTCTATGTATCTTGTTGTATTGCCCAATCGAATCTCATAGGATCTTTCTGACTAGTAATTGCATTGTTATGCCTTGCTCAGTTCCTGTCAATTGCCTTGTTATAATTTGTTTACCCTTCATGCCATGCTGTTTATATAAGGAGAGCACCTCTAGTGAACTATGGACCCCGGTCCAATCTTTACCATTGATACATCTTCCATTGTTACTTGTTTACTTACTGCAAACCATTACCTTCCACACCATACGTTTAATCCTTTGTTACAGCAAACTGGTGAGCTTGACAACCTCACTGATTCGTTGGGGCAAATTCTTGAGTTTGTGTTGTGAAGGTCTCCACGTTGTTTGCAACACCTGTGTGACGTTTCCTTCCTCCTTCTAGTTCGATAACCTCGGTATCAACTGAGGGAAAACTTTCTGCTTGCTCTTCACACCCTACGCTTCGGGTTACCAACAAAGTGCCATGTCGAGCACCATCAAAGGTATATGAGTTTCATTTCTGGATTGAACCTGAGGGTTATATTTCGGAACCAGAGTTTGTTCCTTTCTTGTGGAGAAAGGGGGATGATGACGCAGATGATGATGCCAATGGGAAGCCTATGGAGGATGCTATGGATATTTATGATCCTGCTACTACCGCTCGGGGGGTGGGTTCTGGTTCTTCCTCGGCGCCTGCGCAGGGTACCTCGGCCGCGCCTGCGCATTGTACCTCGGCGCCTTCATCTTCTAGTCAGGGGGTGCAGAGGGTGATTGTTGTTACTCCTTTTAATGCTAATCCGGTTACTCCTCGGGGACGACAATTTCTGGATGCACTTCCTGTGGATTCCCCCCCTTCGTGGAAAGGGCTCTCCTTCGGCGACACGTGTTTCTCCAGCTCAGTTACATGAGGCTCTTATTTCTGCATTTGTGGCAGTTCAGTGTACTTCCTCTGCTTCGCCGACGAGGTCCAGGATGCATGTTATGGGTAGATCCATTCCCTTTGATGGTTCTCGGCCGGTCCTTGAGGAGGTAGTTCCCTCAGAGTGCTCGCGGAAGCTGACCCAGGAGGGGATGGCTGACTGCACCGTTCGTGATCAGGTCGAGGATGATGTTCTTGTGGGGCCGTCCCAGGAGGGGTTGGCCGACCGCGACATGGTGGATGATCGCGTGACTTCGGCCAGGGAGGACCATGTGGCTCTGGTCAGGGAGGACCTGGAGCTTCCTCGGGATGGGATGCCGCTGTCCCCATCTCGGGTTTCTTATCCTGCCATTTCTACGCCACTTGCTGCGAAGGGGAGTGGTACTCCATTCAGGAGGAGCTTGCGCCATGGATTTGATGCCTCTGGGGAATCGGCTACTGATGAGGATTCCATGGTCAAGGCCATGCTTCGTAATGCGGAGAAGAACTTAGACTCGTCACGTATAATGAGTTCTTCAAAATCCTTTTTGTCTTTTTCTATTCCTGTTATTTCTTCTAAACTAGCCAATATTGGCATTAGTTTACGTAGCTCTATACAGCATGTACTTTTTTCTTCTAATGTTTTGCGACACATGGAGGTTGACTGTCTAACAGTTACTCCTATGGTCGGCGTTGTTCCTGATGCTCCACTAACCGAGGAGGAGGAGTTGCATGCCACAGTAGATGGTCAACTCCTTTCTCACTTAGTTGGTGAAGTATCGGAAGTGGACTTTGATGAGACTGGGCTTGCCTCTATGTATGAGTTAAAAGCTTCTGGTCGGAAATCAAAGGTCCAGCGGTTGCGCAAGAGATCCCGTGTATCCAAATCTTCTATATTTTCTCAATGAATGGAATGTTTTCAAATAGCAAAGGTCTTAGGGACTTGGCTAAACATTTATTCTTTGTTGATTCTATGAGAGACCATAAGTTGGATTTTCTGGGTATCCCTGAGACTAGTAGACGAGACTTTTCACAAGCCCTACTCAATCGCCTTTCTGGTGGAGTGGACTTTACGTGGATATCACATCCGCCGCGTGGTCGATCTGGAGGGATCCTATTGGGCGTTCGATATGAGATAATGGAAGTGTTAGCTAGTTCAGCGGGAGATTTTTTTATAAAACTCCATATCCGTAACAAGGCTGACAATTTCACATGGTCTTTAGTCGCTGTTTATGGGGCTGCCCAGGATGTTTATAAAGCTGATCTTTTACGTGAGCTCGTGAATCTATCAAAGGATAATCCATACCATATTTTTATAGGAGGGGATTTTAATTTGTTGAGATTCCCTCACGAGAAAAGTCGGGGTAGGTTTGATGAGCATTGGCCATTTTTGTTCAATGTTGTTATTGAAAGTTTGGACTTAAGGGAGGTTACAATGTTAGAAAGACAATTTACCTAGGCTAATAGTCTTGCGGAGCCAACATACGAGAAACTAGATAGAGTGCTTATGTATACCGACTGATAACATAAGTTCCCTACGGTTACCGTTCGCGCTCTAGAGCGTATTGAGGCTTTGTCGGATCATGCCCCTTTACTTTTGTCTTTTGGATCGCCGCCACGGAAGTCCATGAATGAGTTTAAATTTGAACTCGGATGGATGATTCATGATGGTTTCTACGAGATGGTTAAGGCTATTTGGGAGAAACCGGTTGCTGGCCAAACGCCTATCCGACGATTGATAACAAAATATGTATTTTACGCAAGTTACTTCGTTGTTGGGCCAGGAACACAGCTGGAATCCTCAAAAATGAAAAAATACGCCTAACATCTATTATTGATGACTTAGAGGCTTCCGCGGAGGTCAGGACATTAACTGCACAAGAAATTAAGCTTAAAAGCCAATCAAATACAGAGATAGCCCGACTCCTACGCGAAGAGGAACTCAAATGGTACCAACGCTCTAAGGGGAAGTTTATTCTGGAAGGAGATGCGAATACTAGATACTTCCATGCTGTTGCCAATGGCAAGCATAAGAAGAAACGTATTCACTCTCTCATCCAGGATGAAGGTATGATTGAGGGACATGAGCAACTGAAGTCGTATATTACAACTTATTATAAATCCTTGTTTGGGGCCCCAGTAGAAAATTCATTCTCTCTGGATGAGTCTCAAACGGCCGACATTCCTCAGGTTTCTGATGAGGAAAATAGCTTTCTGACTGCATCATATACTGAGGATGAAGTTAAGAGAGCGGTTTTCCAAATAGGACATAACAAAGCGCCAGGGCCTGATGGCTTCCCAGTGGAATTTTATCAGAAATTCCGGGACATTATCAAGGAGGATCTAATGAATTTGTTTGGTTTTCTATAAGTCGGTCAGTTAGATCTTTTTCGTCTAAACTTTGGAAACATAATTTTACTGCCTAAGTTTAACAATGTAAAATGTATACAACAGTACCATCCAATATGCTTGCTTAACGTTAGCTTTAAGATTTTTACTAAAGTTGCCACGATTAGATTTAACTCTGTTGCTGATCATGTTCTTAGTCCTTCTCAAACTGCATTCATGCAAGGAAGAAATATCCTTGATGGTGTGGTAATTCTGCATGAAACAATCCGTGAACTGCATTCAAAAAAATTAAATGGTGTATTGTTCAAGATTGACTTTGAGAAGGCATACGGCAAAGTTAATTGGTATTTTCTACAGCAAACACTCTGTATGATAGGTTTTTTTGAGGAGTGGCGTGCTCTTATTCAGTCGTTTTGTGTCTGGGGGTAGTGTTGCCATTAAAGTAAATGAGGATACTGGCAAATACTTCCAGACAAAGAAAGAACTGAGACAAGGAGATCCACTATCGCCTTTACTATTTAATATAGTGGCTGATATGTTGGCTATTCTTACTGAGAGAGCTAAGGCTGATGGTCAAATTGAAGGATTAGATCCACATCTTATTGATGGTGGTCTTTCTATTCTTCAATACGCTGACGATACAATTCTTTTTATGGAACATGATCTGGAAAAGACTAAGAATCTAAAATTAATTTTATCAGTATTCGAACTGCTATCTAGACTTAAAATTAACTTCCATAAGAGCGATTTGTATTGTTTTGACGAGGCCCATCTTTATGCTAAACTTTTCAGCTATAGTCAGGGGAAATTTCCAATCAACTATCTGGGTATACCGATTCATTATCGGCAGCTCACAATAGCTGAATGGAAACTTGTAGAGGAAAGACTACAAAAGCATCTTAATAGTTGGAAAGGAAAATTGCTATCCCTTGATGGAAGATTAGTAATCATAAATTCAGTACTTACTAACATGGTACTGCTATATGATCTCGTTTTTTCAAATATCAAAAGGTGTCTTGAACAAAGTGGATTATTTCTGCTCAAAATTTTTTTGGCAAGGGGATAGTGAGAAAAAGAAGTATCGATTGGCCTGATGGAATGTGGTTTGCCACCCGAAGAAGTATGGTGGACTAGGCATACATGATTTGCAAGTCAAAAACACCGCGCTTCTGGGCAAATGGCTTTTTAAACTACTTACTGAAGACGACGTTTGGCAAACCATGTTATGGAGAAAATATGTGGGGTCCAAAGCTGTGTCTCAAGTGGTTTGAAAACCCGGTGATTCACATTTTTGGGCGGGGCTCATGGCCACCAAAAAACATTCCTTTCGTTTTGGTGCTTTCGAGATTAAGGATGGATCACAGATTATGTTTTGGGAAGATAAGTGACTTGGACAAACTACTCTTCGCGAATAATATCCAGCTCTATATTCGATTGTTAGACAAAAAGGAGACACTATTTCCATAGTGTTGGAGAACAATCCTCCTAATGTGTCTTTTAGAAGAAGCCTCATTGGTCGTTATCTTGGAACAATCTACTTTTAAGATTATCCACGATACAACTGTCAGACAGTGTGGACGTGTTCAAATGGAAGTTACTAGAAAGTGGTAAATTTTCTGTTGGTTCACTTTATAGAGCTTTGGTCCAACCTGATATCCCGGTCGATGACAATAGTAAGATTTGGAAAATGAAAATACCTCTTAAGACGATTTTTTTTTGCATGGTATTTACGTAAAGGTGTAACGCTAAGAAAAGATAATCTTGCAAAGAGGAATTGACATGGACTGTGTGTTTTTTGTCATCACGATAAGACGATTCGCCATTTATTCTTCCAGTGTAAATTCGCTCGCTCTATATGGCCATTTATCTAAATAGCTTCTGGTTTATCTCCTCCAAGTTCAGTAACCAATGTTTTTGGTAATTGGCTGCATGAAATTGTTGATAAGTTCAGAACTGTATTTAGGGTGGGAGCGCTTGCCATTATATGGCCTCTATGGCTTGGTAGAAATGACAAGATTTTTAATAACAATTTCTCTTCACCTCTGCAGGTTATTTATGGAACTACGGCTTTTCTCCGAGCATGGACTATTCTCCAACGTATGGAGTTTCACGATTTATTTATGGGGGGATGTATGCGATTGGAGGATACGACGAGGGATATTTTCTTTCGACATGGATGACCGCGTGACTTGAGGATTGATTTGCCTTAGATTCAAGATTCTTTTCGATAGTGATTGTGCGTAATGCGTGTCTACTCTTTATTCTCTAGCTCTGTCGTTTGTGTGACTGTGTGCATCCTAGTTTTGCAGGAGCCAGAGGTAAAATTAAACGTTTTCGTTAATATATGCGCCCATTTTTAAAAAAACATACTACGTGACTTTGTATCTTAATAATGCTAGGGCGTGAGACAGGTCTTCTCGCGAGTACTTGTTGAAAGCAGTGATCGCCCAGATCGTACCGCGAAAGATTGGCCAACAACTCCACCCACCGGCCTCAGTTTCTTTGCATCCGTCGACTGGCCAGGTTTGCCCCCTCGCCCCATTCACCTCTGCTCTAAATATTTGATTTGTGAACGATGCCTGACTGACTGAGTAGATTATGCAGCTTTCGTCATGTTGTCGTCGTTCGCCGGTGTATCTATCATCATCGACGGAAAGCTCTCTACCGCGTTGCCCGTCGACGAGGTCGAGGAGCAAAAGCCCATGTACATCCGTTCTTGCACGCAAACATGTAGCTTCTCCAGCAAGGATCCTGGTTGGGGCTGAGATAAGTTTGTGCGGAAAGATGCCCTCGAACGATCGACTAATATGAAGGGTGACTCTTTTACCATCCGGTGTGACATCATGGTTTGCAAGGACCACAATGTGGACACTGATGTGACATTTGATGTCAAGGGCGAGACGTTCGCCGCTCACGGATGTGATGTGCTTGCAGCCCGATCGAGAGTCTTCATGGCACAACTCTTTGGCTCTATGAAGGAAGGAAGTATATCAAGTGTTATGTTAGATGTATATATTTGTATATTGTAGATTCTTCATATGTTAGGGGGCTTCCTGCATATTTGCACCTATACCTGTATTATATATTGTAGCCTTTGGCCCCTAGAGAAATAAAGTTGCATATTCCTAACATGGTATGAGAGCTAGGTTAGTCTCCTCCTACTCGCAACTTCGTCGCTGCATCCGCCACCGTCCCTGTGGCCGACGGCCTTGCCGTCGTCGCCGCCGCCGGTCGCCACCTGTCCACGCCTAGTTTCTGGCCGTCTGCCTCCGTTGCCGTTCTGTCTCGCGATCCAGATCCGATCCAGATTTGGTTCTCGATCACGATCTCCACCAGATCAATGTTACAGATCGACCTCGTCTTCTCTCCGCGCGTATGCGAGCCAGCGCCTGATCCTCTACTCGTACGCCTGGTCCTCTGCGAGCCAGCGATCTCCTGCTGGTATCCTGCTTCACGCGCGCGATTGGTCCTCTGCGAGCCAGCCTCCACGCGCGGGCCACCTGCCGCCTGCACGCGCGGGCCAAGCCTCCACGCGACCACCGCCGCCTCCACGCGCCACCTCCACGCGCGGGCCAGCCTCCACGCGTGGAACGGCGCCACCTCCACGCGCGGGCACGCGCGGACCACCGCCGCCTCACGCGCCACCTCCACACGCGAGCCCATCTCCATGCGCGGGATCTTCAGGCGCTGCACAGGCGTTGACCTCCCGGCCTCTGTCCACTCGCCGGGTCGCCAGACCGCCGGATTTCTGCCACCGGCTCGCCAGACCGCTATTGGGAATCGATCCCCGACGGCCGGAATTGGCCTCCCCCGGCCCTTAGGCACCGCCCCTCGTCCCGGTTAGCCAGAATTTCGCGGGATTTTGTCCGGCATCTGCCTGCAGCTGGGTTGACCAGATCTGTTCCAAAAAAAATTGAGAGAGATGTCTTCTGCATCGGGCTATGTTGCGATTCCTCGCTGCCCGGTGATCTTCGATGGCGCGAATTACCCTGATTCCGCCGCCTTTATGCGCGGTCTCCGTCTTTGGGGTGTGCTCTCTGGCGAGGTCTCCTGTCCGCCGTGCCCCCTGCTCTTGTGTCGCCTCTTTCGCCGATGCCGTTTTTCTCGGTGCTGATGCTTCTCTGGAGGCCAAGGATGCTGCTCAGAGTGCCGATGATAGTGTTGTTGCTGCTTATGAGCTGAATTTCAAACAGTACTCTGCTGATCTCGAGACCTATCTCCACGCTCTGACTGCCTACACTCAGTGGGTCGATGAGGATGCTCGTGCTGCTGCTGTTCTCACCTCCAGTGTTCTGCCCCGTATGCTGCTGAGTTCATGAGTCTCCCTACTGTTGCCGCTTAGTGGGCACATCTTCGTCAGCTCTATCAGCCGTCTGGGGATGCTCTTTACCTGTCCATGGTTCGCCAGGAGCATGCTCTTCAGCAGGGTGATTCCACTGTTGATGAGTTCTATACTCAGAGTGCTGCTATCTGGCGTCAGCTTGATTCTCTCTGTACTACTGTTTGTGGCACATGCTCGTGCTTCCAGATTGTGCGCTCGGATTTGGAGTTTCACCGCATCTATGAGTTTCTGTCTCGGCTCCGCCAAGAGTTTGAGCCCCGGCGTGCTCAGCTGAATGCTCGTGGTCGTGTTCCGCTCTCTGAGGTGTTGTTTGAGCTTCGGGCTGAGGAGACCCGTCTCCGTGGTGCTGGTCTTCTTGCGGTTCCATCTGTGCTTGCTACTCGTGGTCCTCCTATGCCGCATGCTCCCTTGACTCAGCCGCGGTCCTCTGTTCCGCCGCCGATACTACCCACTCCTCCAGTTCAGGGTCAGAGTCAGCACCAGCAGTCTCAACAGTCTCAGGGTCAGAGTCCGCACCAGCAGTCTCGTGGTCAGGGTCGTCGTGGTTCTCTTCGTCACTGCTCTTACTGTAATAGGGATGGCCACACTTGGGCTACCTGTTATACACGGGATCCCAGTTTACGTTAGCAGCACCAGCCTCGTGGGCAGTCGGATCCTTCCGGATCTTCAACAGTTGCTCTCTCTGATCAGGACATTATCAGGAGTCTTCGTGGTCTGCTTGCTGCTACAGGATCTTCTTCGACGGGCACTGTTGGTTCTGTGACTGATTCTTTAGGCACTGCGCGACCACCACCTTCTACACAGTCAGGTACGTCTCCGTGGTATCTGGATTCTGGAGATTATTTTCATATGACCTCTGAGTCTTCTTTACTGTCCGCTCTTCGTTCTCTCCCTTCCCCTGTTCGTGTTCTCACGGCCGATGGTACCTCTCTTCCTGTTTCTAGTCGGGGCACCCTTTCTACTTCTAATTTTTCTGTTCCTGATATTTCTCATGTTCCTCGTCTTAAGATGAATCTGTTCTCTTCTAGCCAGCTTACTGACTCTGGTTGTCGCGTAATTCTTGATGCTGATTCTTGTGTTGTCCAGGACCGTCGCACACAGGCCTTGGTTGGAGCTGGCCCTCGCAGCCGTGACTCTTCAGGACTTTGGGAGTTAGACTGGCTTCGTGTTCCTTCCGCTGCCACTTCATCTGCCAGTTCTTCTCCGGTTGTCGCCTCTGCTTCCAGCTCCTTTCAGCAATGGCATCATCATCTTGGTCACCTTTGTGACTCTCGCCTGTCGTCATTAGTTCATTGTGGTCTTCTAGGGTCTGTCTCAGGAGATGGGTCTTTACATTGTCAGGGCTGTAGGTTGGGCAAACAGATTCAGCTTCCCTATCCTACTAGCGCGTCTGTATCTCAACGACCTTTTGATTTAGTTCATTCCGATGTTTGGGGTCCGGCTCCTTTCGCTTCGAAAGGGGGCCATCGCTACTATATTTTATTCATCGATGACTTTTCTCGGTACACTTGGTTGTATTTTATGCGCTCTCGCAGTGAAGTGCTCGCCACATATCAGCGTTTTGCGTCCATGGTCCGTACTCAATATTCTACACCCATTCGTGTGTTTTGTGCTGATTCTGCTGGTGAGTATATCTCCCAGATGCTGCGAGGTGTTCTTGCTGAGCAGGGTACCCTCGCTCAGTTCTCCTGTCCTGGCGCACATGCCCAGAATGGCGTTGCTGAGTGCAAGCACCGCGATCTTCTTGAGACAATTCGTGCCATGATGATTGCTTCTTCTCTTCTGCCGCATTTCTGGGCTGAGGCTATCGCTACGTTGGCTTACCTCATCAATATTCAGCCCTCTGCCACTCTGCAGGGTGGTATCCCTCTTGAGCGCCTATCTGGTCATTCTCCAGACTACTCCATGCTTCACTTGTTTGGTTGTGTTTGCTATGTTCTCCTTGCCCCTCGCGAACGCACCAAATTGACCGCTTAGTCTGTTGAGTGTGTTTTTCTTGGATACAGTGATGAGCATAAGGGCTATCGCTATTGGGACCCCGTTGGTCGCCGGATGCGTATCTCTCGCGACGTTACCTTTGATGAGACACGCCCTTTCTATCCTCGTCCCACCGCTGGTACCTACCCGGTGGAAGATCTCTCTTTTCTTATTTTTCCTGACACACCTCCTTCTACTCCTATCGTGTCTTCTTCAGGACCCCCTTTCCCTGATGTATCTTCTTCGACACCATCCTCCTCTGCTCCGTCTAGTTTCCCTAGTTCTCCTCGTTCTCCGGAGCCTTCTTCTGCTACTCCTTCTTCTTCCTCGTCGTCTTTCGAGTCGTCTTCCTCTGATGAGATTCCCTCTACTCGTCATGTTCGCCAGCGTCGTGCCCCCAACCGTTACTCTCCTAGTCAGTATGGTATTTCTGTTGCCTCTGAGCCGACTTCTTATCGGGATGTTGAGCATCGTCCTGAATGGCAGATGGCCATGGCTAAGGAGATTGCTGCGCTTGAGCGCACTGGCACCTGGGATCTTGTCTCTCCCCCTCCCGGTGTTTGTCCTATCACTTGTAAGTGGGTCTATAAAATTAAGACTCGCTCTGATGGATCTCTTGAGCGCTATAAAGAACGTCTTGTGGCTCGTGGTTTTCAGCAGGAGCACGGTCGTGACTATGATGAGACCTTTGCTCCTGTGGCTCATATGACCACTGTGCGCACTCTTCTTGTTGTTGCTTCTGTTTGTCACTGGTCTGTGTCTCAGCTTGATGTTCAGAATGCATTCCTTAATGGTGAGTTGAGTGAGGAGGTTTATATGCAGCCCCCTCCTGGGTATTCCGTTCCCGCTGGGATGGTTTGCCGTCTTCGATGTTCTCTATATGGCCTCAAACAGGCCCCTCGTGCCTCTGTGGTGACTGCTGCTGGTTTCTCTCCTAGTGTTCATGATCCAGCGCTGTTTGTTCACACTTCTCCTCGTGGACGCACTCTTCTTCTTCTCTATGTTGATGATATGATCATTACTGGTGATGATCCTGAGTATATAGCCTTCGTTAAGGCTCGTCTTCGTGATCAGTTTCTTATGACTGATCTTGGTCCTTTTCGATATTTTATTGGGATTGAGGTTTCCTCCACTTCTGATGGCTTTTACATCTCCTAGGAAAAGTATATTCAGGATCTTCTTGCTCGTGCTGCTCTTGGGGATGAGCGCACTGTTGAGACCCCTATGGAGCTTAATGTTAAGCTTCAACCTACTGATGGTGATCCTCTTCCTGATCCGACGCGTTATCGTCATCTTGTTGGGAGTCTTGTTTATCTTGCTGTCACTCGTCCTGACATCTCTTATCATGTTCATATTCTGAGTCAGTTTGTTTCTGCTCCTACCACTGTTCATTATAGTCATCTTCTCTGTGTTCTTCGTTATCTTCGTGGTATGATCACTCGTCGCCTTTTCTTTCCTCATTCCAGCTCCCTCCGGCTCCAGTGCTATTCGGACGCTACGTGGGCGAGTGATCCTTCGGATCGCCGTTCACTTTCTGCTTACTGTGTGTTTCTTGGTGGTTCGCTCATTGCTTGGAAGAAGAAGAAACAGACAGCGGTTTCCCGTTCTAGTGTTGAGGCTGAGTTGCGTGCTATGGCCTTGTTGACTGCTGAGGTGACCTGGTTACGGTGGTTACTTGAGGATTTCGGGGTCTCTATTACCACACCCACTCTGGTTTTGTCTAACAGTACAGGTGCTATTAGTGTTGCACGTGATCCGGTCAAGCATGAGCTTACCAAGTATATTGGTGTTGATGCTTTCTATACACGTGCTCAGGTGCAGGCTCAGGTTGTTGCGCTTCAGGTGCCTTCAGATTTACAGTTGGCGGATTTCTTTATGAAGTCACAGACCAGAGCGCAGCATGATTTCTTACTTTTCAAACTCAGTGTTGTGGATCCACCATGAGTTTGAGGGAGGGGTGTTAGATGTATATATTTGTATATTATAGTTTCCTCATATGTTAGGGGGTTTCCTGCATATTTGCACATGTACCTGTATTATATATTGTGGTCTTTGGCCTCCCAGAGGAATACAATTTGCATATTCCTGACAATATACATTCAAGACATGGAGCCAGAAGTGTTTTCAGCTCTGCTTAGCTTCATCTACACAGATTCATACCCTTGGATGGACAAGATCATCGAGATGGAGAAGGAATCAATAGAGAATGTTATGTTTTTGCTAGAGTTGCTTGTAGCGGCTTAGACATATATGATCTCGAACGGCTCAAGTCCTTATGTGAAGACCTGTTGACAAAGGTCGTAGGATAGGTGTTAGCTCCGTGGCGTCCACTCTTGCTCTAGCTGAACAGGTTGAAGGGGGCGTGCTTGAAGTTTATACAAGTCCAATCTTCCATGTGTTTGGAAAAAGTAATGGCGATGGATGGCTAGGAGCATATAAAAATGACCTATCCCTCTCTTATGAACGAAATTACCGTCAAGCTTGCCTTCAAGAAGACCTAAAGTAATGTTTTTTTAAGGCAAGGCCTAAAGTAATGTTATTATTGTGGCACTATGCACTTCACGTGTCATGGGTTGTTGCATTTTGTCTTACCCTATGATCATGTAGACCCTTTATAGTGGTTATCAAAACAAATATGACAATGTTTCTTAAATGGTTGTTCGTGAACATGGATTTAGAGGGAGAATTGGGTCCTTGATTTTCTCAAATATTTTGTCCCACGTGTGCTTCTGGTTGCGAAGTTGTAGGGCTGAGTTTTTTGTGGTTTGGGTTTATTTTTAGGGTCGTGCTGAGCGTTCCCCGGGGGATTTGATCCCCCAATCCCCCGGGTCCCTAGCCGCACGATCAGAGCGTTCTAAACCGTTTGATTCAACACGCCCGGTCAACGCGTTCCTGCAAAATACTATCCCCATCACTGCGCCTCCCTCGTCCCCATCTCTCTCTCCCTCCCAGGCAACTGCCTCTTCTGCGTCTGCTTTGCTGCTCCATGAGGGCACGGCCACCGCTGGAGAATATAGTCGTTCGCCAAGGTAGCAACACGGGTGGTCCCTTGAAAGCTCCACCGCCGCTTCGACGTAGTCCCTGAAATAAAATCACACCGCCCTCTCCCCAACCCTTGACGCTCCTCCATGAGCACCTTCAGTCGTAGGAGAAGAACCCGCTTCGCCGGTCGTAGCACCGCAACCGGCCATGGTAGCGGATTCGCGACGTCGTTGTAGCAAACCTCCGTCGCCATAGTAGCAAAGCCCCGGCGCCGTCGTAGCAAAAATCTCCGCTGCCGTAGTAGCAACGTGCCGCCGCTGTGGTAGCAAACCACCGCCGCTTCTGTAGCAAGCGTCGCCGCCCTCTGTAGCAAAACGCCATCGCCGCTTGTAGCAAGAGCTGCCGCTGCTTCGTCGCCGCCGTCCTCTGTAGCAAAACGCCGTCGCGCTTGTAGCAAGAGCAGCCGGTGCTTCGTCGCCGCCCTCAATAGCAAAACACCGTCGCTGCTTGTAGCAAGATTTTCCGCCACGGCTGTAGCAAGCGTCGCCGTGCTCTGTAGCAAAACTCCGCCGCCCTCTGTAGCAAAACGCCATCGCCGCTTGTAGCAAGAGCTGTCGCTGCTTCGTCGTCGCTTGTAGCAAGAGCAGCCGCTGCTTCGTCTCCGCCCTCTGTAGCAAAACGTCGTCGCCGCTTGTGGCAAGAGTTGCCGCCACGGCTGTAGCAAGCGTCGCCGCGCTCTGTAGCAAAACTCTGCCGCCCCTTTAGCAAGTGTCGCTGCTGCTTGTAGCATCGTGACAAGGAGTGGCTCCCGCAACCAAGCAACAGCCATCCACACCCGTGGGACTGAGGGAGCTCGATTTCCGACCGTGCTTCATGCTCTTGTGGTCACCGTTCATAAGGTTAGATAAAAGGAAGAGAAGATGCGTGAGGCCTGCGGCGGTGCGGGCGGCAGCACATGCAAAAGGATAGAAAGCTCCAGTGAGAGCCTCAATGGAATTGGGAACGAGGCTCAGCCACCGGTGAAAGGAACGGACTGGGCGTGGCCACCGACGGGAAACGTGGGGCACCGGGAAGGATTAGGAGGAGCAGGCCATGGCTTCTCCACGGGGAAGAAGAGAAAAAAGAGATGCCGTGTAGGGATAAAGGACATTATGGCCAGCACGTTTTGTCGGGTTGCGGGACACGCGTCGTTCGCGCGAGCCGGGGGGACGCATCGCGTGCGATCCCCCGGGTGAAGTGTATCATTATCCTTATTTTTACGGCATTGGGGACAGGGCCACCGTCCCACGATTTCAGGGTTCTAAGATGAAAGCGGAACCAGGGTGTTAACAGCACAGATTGATTGCGAGTGGAAACAAGAGATCTATTGCTTGCTAGCGATGAATATGCTCAAGATTCGAATTCAGTACAAGACAGAGTTGGAAGGTTCAGAATAAGGAAGCTACAGCTAGAGAATACATGGCCGAAGCCTCCAGTCAATTCCCCCCCCCCCCCTCCTTCCATCCATCGACGTCCTCCTTATATTGATGTCCAACCAGATGTTGCCAACTCAGCGTAGGTCCCACTCGTGTGCCGCGTAACGCTTACTCTCTTGCCTTGAACGTCTTTCACGCCGAGCCACTGATGGAGGGTCCATAGAGTCAGGGTCCTTGTTAACACTCTCCCCTCCTTGCAAACCGGCTTGCCCCCAAGCCGGTGCACGCGGGAAATGCTGCTTCAATTCTTCAAAATCTTCCCAGGTAGCAAGAGATTCAGGTTGTCCCGACCATTGCACAAGCACTTGAGGAACAGCTATAGTGCCATGTTGTCGGAGACGCCGTTGAAGAACACGTGCAGGAATTTGCAGAATGTCGAGAGGAGAAGGAAGGCGAGCTTGCACCTGAATTGTTTGTCCAACAGCTTTCTTGAGTTGCGAAACGTGAATCACTGGGTGAATTCTGCTAGAAGAAGGAAGGTCCAGGCGATAAGCCACTTCACCAATTCGCTCTAGCACAGTGTATGGTCCATAATATTTGAACAAGAGCTTGTGATGAGCTCGAGGTGCAACTGATGACTGCACATAGGGTTGGAGTTTCAGGTAAACAGAATCGCCAACTGCAAAAATTCTCTCACTTCTTTTCTTATCAGCAAAGTGTTTCATTCGAAGTCGAATCCTATCAAGATGTTGACGAAGCAAATCTTGCATTAACTGTCTTTCCTGCAACCACACTTGCAGATCAGGAACAGAGCAAAGGTTCACATCAGTAATACCCAATTGCCTGGGAGAATGACCATAAAGGACCTCAAACGGAGACTTGCCCAGAGCTGAATGTAGGCTTGTATTATACCAAAATTCAGCCAACGCCAACCACTGTATCCACTTCGTTGGACAAGAATGTGCAAAGCACCGCAAATAGCCCTCTAAACACTGATTCACACGCTCAGTTTGCCCGTCAGTCTGCGGGTGATAAGAGGAGCTCATTTTCAGTGTAGTGCCTGAAAGTTGGAACAATTGGCGCCAAAAAAGACTATTGAAAATTTTGTCACGATCTGATATGATCTGCTCTGGAGGTCCATGCAATTTGTACATAGAATCCATGAATGCCATAGCGACAACAGCAGCAGAAAATGGGTGCGTTAATGGTATGAAATGGGCATAGCGAGTGAATTTATCCACAACAACCAAGATGCAATTAAAACGACCAGAACGAGGCAATCCTTCTATAAAATCCATGGATATGACTTGCCAAGCAGAATCAGGCACAGGTAAGGGTTGAAGGAGGCCAAGATATTTAGCTCGATCAGGTTTAGATTGCTGGCACATAGAACAAGATGTAACGAACTGGTGAACAGACTTGGTCATACCTTGCCAGTAGAACAGCTGCTTAATGCGACGCAATGTAACTGGCACTCCTGAGTGACCTCCCATCGGACTAGCATGCATTTCTTGAATTATTTGTTGGTGAAGGGAAGAAGTAGCAGGAAGCCAAATTTTGCCGTGTTTTCGGATCACACCTTGCTGAAGTTTGAAGCTATCATCAGGTTCATTAGCCAACAACAGTCGTTGCAGAAGAGCACGAGCCTGTTCATCCTGCTGATACGCATCAACCACTGCCTCAATCCAAGCTGGATGACAAGCAGAAAGAGCATTAACCTGTGTATCAGGATGAGGCCGACGTGACAATGCATCAGCAACTCGGTTGTCAACACCTTTCTTGTAGATGATTCTATATTGAAGTCCCAGTAACTTGGAGAACACTTTGTGTTGCCAAGGAGTGTGCAAACGTTGATCCATCAGATGTGTTAAGCTAGCATGGTCGATGCGGATAATGAATTCATTATGCTGTAGGTAAGAGCGCCATTGCTCCACTGCCAACAAAATAGCCATGTACTCTTTTTCGTATGTGGAAAGTCCCCTGTTTCGAGGACCCAAAGCCTTACTGACAAAAGCAAGAGGGTGCTCTCTTTGAAGCAGGACAGCACCAATACCTAATTCACTAGCGTCAGTTTCCACCACAAACGGTTGATTAAAATCAGGCAACCCTAAAACAGGAGCAGTTATCAGAGCTGACTTCAGAGTGTCAAAAGCCAACTGAGTGTCCACTTTCCAAATGAATGGCACATGTTTGCACAACAATTGAGTCAAAGGTTTGCTGATAGAAGCATAATTGCGCACATACTTGCGGTAATAACCTGCCAAGCCAAGGAAACTGCGTAGTTGCTTTTGATCAATTGGTGTCGGCCAATCACGAACAGCAATAATTTTTGTCTCATCAGTAGCAACACCATTTGCAGAAATGACATGCCCCAGATAGTTAATACTCTGTTGGCCAAAGTCACACTTGGATAACTTCACCTTCCACTGATTATCAGCCAAAAGCTGCAGAACCTGTTGTAAATGCTTGATATGATCACTGTAAGTTGGACTGTACACAAGAATGTCGTCAAAAAAAACCAGAGCACAACGTCTCAGAACTGGTGCTAATGTTCTATTCATTTCAGCTTGAAATGTGGCAGGTGCTCCTGTTAACCCAAATGCCATTACAGTGAACTCAAAGTGACCGTGGTGAGTATGAAAAGTTGTTTTATACTCATCACCTTCTGTCAGACGAATCTGGTGATAACCAGCTCGAAGGTCCAATTTGGAAAACCAACAAGAACCATGCAATTTGTCTAACAACTCATCGATCACAGGTAGGGGGTACTTACTTTTGACAGTGAGGGCATTCAAGTGACGATAATCAACACATGGTCGCCAAGTAAGATCTTTCTTTTTAACCATGATTAGAGGAGAAGCAAAATTACTATCACTGGGACGAATCACACCGGAATGTAGCATTTCCGACACTTGCTTCTCAATTTCATTCTTTAACTCTGGTGCAAATCGATAGGGCCGAATTTGCACTGGCCTTGCACCTTGCACTAAAGGAATTGAATGGGACACTGTTCTGACAGGTGGAAGTCCATTGGGTTCAGAGAAAACAACCACATAAGCATCCAGAAGTGACTGAATTTCCACTGGATATTTGATCACTTGGTCTTGTTGTTCTGAGAGTAACTGTAACTCCAACACAGTACATTCAAAATCCATAGACGTTTCCCCTTGTAAGCAGACATGTTCCCTTGTGCTGAAATGCAAGCCATTTTTGTTTCCAGTCTACCAACTGAGGACTATGAGTGGAGAGCCAGTCCATACCCACTATACCATCATAGTGAGCAAGAGGTAAAATTTTGAAGGTAGTAGAGAATTCCAGTTTGCCACATGACCAAGGACAGTGTGGTATATAATGTGTACAGTGAAGAATGCCTCCACCAGCCACTTTGACCTTCCTTGATCGAGACAAAGGAACATGGCCAGAAATAGTAGCAGCTAACTGGGCACTAAGGAATGAATTACTACTTCCAGAATCAATCAGAAACACCACTGCTCTTCCATTTATGGAACATTGCAAGATAATGGACTGTTCAGGGGCTACTTCAATTGCTTGATCTGATACAATCTGCATGAGTTCCATATCAACAGCAGAATCAAAAGGTTCAGGAACGGATTCAGAAGAGGACTGCAAAAATTCCACCATCTCTTGAACCACATGCAGCTGAACAGTTGGTTGGCATTTGTGATCCTTTGACCAACGCTCACCACAAGTGAAACAAAGCCCTTTAGCACGTCTGTAATTCTTCAATGTAGTCAACTTATCATCTACCGGTCGACTGTGTTCCATCTGTTTAGTACTGTCAGACGTATGATGTTCAGACTGACGAGGTTGCACAACAGGAAGTACATAGGCACGTTTGTGAGTAGCAGAACCAGCATACTTAACAGGCATATCTGCACCAATCTCTTCATGAACACTAGCAATGGTGAAAGTTGTTTCAAGATCAGAAGGCAGTTGAATTGCAACTAATATGCGCACTTCCGGCTTAAGCCCAGCAATGAAACGTGTCACATAATGCAGATTATCTTGCGTGTCTTCATAAGATGCTAATTGATCAATCAACTCAGCAAATTCGTGAATATAATCTGCTACTGATCCTGTCTGGATCAACTTGTACAAACGTCTGATCAACGATTGGTGCTGATTTCGGCCAAATCGTGAGATCACTTCCTGAGAGAATTCTGACCAAGTGTATTTGCGGATAGATGATTTGATGGACGACAACCATCTGTGTAACACCCTCAGAATCGGCCCTATGCAAGTTTCAGCGCTTCCCGCCAAAACCCGCATAGAAACGATTCAAAGGTGCCCACCAGGCACTTTCGTGCGGGTGGAAAACGAAGTAATAACATCACACAACAGTCCTCGATGGGACCCACAGAACAGATATATATACAACAGCGACTCAATGAGTCAAGAATACAGATATAATATACAAAGATCCAAATCACCTTGAAAATGGTAGAGCGTCCGGCTACGGACAAGATGCAAATGGGGCTAAGAGCCCTGAAGTATAACCAATGGCGTCCATAACCCTGCCCAGGCCAAGCCGGAAGGGTAACCCTGCTAACGACGTCGAAACCTGCTAAAACAAAAGGGGTGCCGACAAAGGGCAAAGGAAAAAGAGGAGCGTCAGTACTGAGGCCAGTACACGGCGAGACTAGAATTCGGCGGTCCTCGCCTACAGAGGTATGGTGGGCTGAAGCGGCAGCGGCAGCATGCACTAAACAACCTATAGAGACTCGATACAACTGGCGGCTATTAGAGAGGGGCAAGAAAGACCTATTCGGAACCAACCTGATTCTAACACCAAACAAACCCATCCTGGTGTTCCCCCTCGATACCAACCGAGAAAGTCAACCGAGGGACTCACACAGTTGGCAGTTTTATTTACTCAGTTATCGTTGCAGCAATTACTAGTCAGGTATAGCTAGTCATCCTGATAAGATAAGCAGTGGGCAGTTTTAGTTAACCAGTCCGTTGTAGTTGCAACACTTACTAGTCAATTACAATTAGCATGAGATATCCCAAAACCCAGTAGTTGTTGGTACTTTTATTTAGCCATTCCGTTGTAGTTGCAATACTTACTAGTCAGATACAATGGTCGCAAGCGACAACCCAAACAAGCAATTGTTGGCAGTTTTATTTAGCCATTCCGTTATAGTGAAGCTGATTACTAGTCATTATAAGTCAAATTTATAGCACTACTTTAGTTATAGTTGTCTATGAGCGAGATACTGTGCTCCAAGTCGTCCATAACCGCGGACACGGCTTTCAGAAAGTTTTACCCTGCAGGGGTGCACAAATAGCAACACACACTCGATCAACCTCGGAAAAACCAAATCAAAACCCAACGAGGCTTTCACGACAAAGCAATCACAAGATTCAGAAATATTTCAGGGGGCCACCCCATTAAGTACACCCGCAACGAAGTTAGCTGACTTCGAGACGGACTCAAGGTTTGTGGGGCCGGCTGTAAACGACTGGGAACCCGAAAGTGTGACTGGGCTTGTCGATACCGCGAAAACGGGTCACGATCCTAAACAGTACAGGTGCTCCTCGCACAATCGTAAATAAAGCAGTAAAGCATGGCATAAGTACAGGATAGTAAATAAAACCTCAAACTAGTTTGTGGCCCCAAGAAATAAGAATGAATCAAGCTCTGGCTCAGGGGGGTCCCATAATCCTCCCGGATGTGGATAGCGCGAATATTCAAGGAACAGGTATCAAGTACTCGGGGTCCTACGGGACACAAGTGGACGGTTAACAACCAAATAACATCTATTGCCCACCTGTGCCTCTGCATTTACCTACTTCAATTTTAGTTGTTAAACAGTAATTAAAGTCTTGATCATCTCCAACATTAACCATGCGGCAAAACTCCAACAACTGTGGTACTTACGACACACAACAGCACTTGAGCAAGCGACTACGACGCGCGGGTCCAACTATCTACCAAACAACAGGTAATAGGAGGTGTCCAAGGCAATATAAGGCTGCAAGGGATATCACGGGTACGGAAACTAGAGCGTCGCAACACAGATAGCAATAGATCAACAGGAGGGAATAAATACTATAAAAATAAGATAGGTAGAAAGGGGAAGATGCTCGCCTGAAAACATTGCCGAAGGTTCATCCGACGATCGGGTCGACACTCGCATCAACTCAACGGCCTTATCCGCGAAGAACCAAAACACTAGAATAAACACCGGATGCAATATTTAATACTACGGCAAAAGATCGGGCATGATGCATGTATGATGTATGACATGGCAAAGGTGCGATGCGATTAGGTAATATTAAGCGGAACCGGGTCCCGACATTTAATTAAACAGTTCAAGTTATTTAACTACCCCGCAATTTAGTTGTTGTCTTAACAGGACAAAACATGGCATCGGTTCGCTACACCAATTTAAATGGAGTTCAGAATGAGACGCAGATATCCCGCATAAACACTCCATATTTAATTTAGGTGAATCGCCTAAATGCCCCCAACAACCACATTATGTATGCGAGTATGACAATTAAGTATGCAACAGTTTGATATTACATTTATAAAAATAGGGCTCGAGAAAGGGGGTCACACATCTGGGTTCGGGAGATCTTGGGGTTCCGGGGTTCGGGGTTCGGTCTCAGGGTTCAGGGTTCGACGGGATCGGTCTCGGACAACGGAAGTCGATCTTGTCGCATCCGAGAAGAAGAACTTGGTTGGCGTCGGGGGCACATCGGACTCGCCCTGGTCGGTGTCGATCTTGTCAGGCCCGCGTATCAGGTCGGTCTTGGCGTCCGGGATGAAGAACTTGGCGTTCTGCGTCGATGTCCGTACCGTCCGTGTTCTGGAGCATCGCATCCGAGAAGGAGTACTTGTCGCACATGTGGTCTTCGGGTCTGGGTAGAAGAGCTCGTCGTCCGGGGATTCGCTGGGCCCGCGATCTGCGGTAGATAGTCTTGGCGTCAGGGAAGAAGACCTCGTCGCTCCAGGAGAAGATCTTGGCGTCGGTAGATCTTGAGAGCGACACGAGTCGTCGGGGCCGTACTTGTCACATGGTACATGCTGTGGCTGATCTTGCCGATGGGGAAAAAACATGTCCGCTGCTGGTCAAACACGCACACACACGGAGGGTTCAAACGGCGAGGTACATGGTACTGGACAGGGCGACGCAGGCGACAGCACCATGGCGGCGACTGCCAGCGAGAAGCGGGGCGGCCAAGGCGATGGACCCGCGAGAAGCAGGAGGCGCGGGCGGCGGAGGTCGTGGTCCAAGGCGGCGCCAGGGCGCGAGGAAAGCTCGGGCGGCGGAGGGCAGAGGCCGGCGGGCGGCTCCCTGGAGGCGCTCGAGACGAGGAGGTGGCGGCTTAGCAGGGTCCGGGGCGACGGGGGCCACAGTGGCCGGGTGTGGTGCCCCAGGGCGGCGGCCGACGAGGAGGACCGGAGGCGAGGAGGACGGGGTAGGCGGGCCTGACGGTGGCGGTGACGGAGGCGAGGGCGCCCCTGGCGGCGAGGCGAGGAGGTCGGGGAGGCCAGGACGGCGAGGGCCGGAGGGAGGCAGGGCTCCTGGCGGCGGCGCCCTGCGTGGCGGGGAGGCGTCGGCGGCCTGCGGAGGGGAGGAGGGCGGCGAGGCGGTCGGGCTCGGCGCCGCGGGGTCGGGGTGCGGTGAGGATAGGGAGGGTCGACGGGGAGCGGAGGCGGCGCTCGAGCGTGGGGCCGGCGAGGCGGCTGCGGGTGGAGGGCGAGGTCGCTGGTGAGGGGGAGGGTGCAGGACGGCGAGGAGGGGCTCTGCCGCGGGGAGGACGAGGGCGAGGGGAGAGAGAGGAGCGGGGGCGCGTGGGTGGGGTCACGTGGGTGCGTGGGGGATCGGAGTGGAGCGGCAGTGGGGCCGGGGTGGGTCCAGGAGGAGAGAGCGGGGTCGGGGAGACGCGTGAGGGACGCGGTCGGTGGGGAGTGGGCCAGCAGGGTGGGGCCAACTCGATGGGGGTGTGTGCTGTGGTGGAGGGAGGTGAGGTGAGGTGGCGGGTGGCTATTGGTGGGGATTTGGGAAGAGGTGAGGTGGCGACATGTGATTGGAGGGGGTGAGGTGGAGGGGCTGGGTAGATTAGGATTGGGTAGGAATAGATTTTTGGGTAGACCGGTTTTGTACTGGGGGTGGCCGACTGGGTCGGATCGGCCCGGTACGGCTGCCCCCTAAAAATAATTAAATATTTTATTTATTTAAAACAGGTTTTTGCAAACAGTTGGCCGACAAAACAAAATAATCCGGAGACCCGGGTTTTTGGATTTTTGAAATAAAGGCGGGGTATTTGGAAAACAAAAAATGCTTTTCGAAAATAGTTTAGACAAAAACCATGCATGATGATGATGACGATGCTCAAATGCAATGTGGCATGATGACATGAGCATGCGGTCATGATGATGCAATGCACAAAAACAACGCGATTTTCTAGTAGTGGTTTTGCGGGATGCCACAATCTGGCCGCTGGACCAGTAAACTGCAGAGATGCTAACCTGACCCAGAGAGAAGGTGTTGTACCATACATGTCAAAATAGTCTTCGCACTGTATCTGCCACAACTTCGGTTGCTCCCCATCAAATTTTGGAACATCCATCTTGGGCATACGATGGTATGATAAACGGTCAGCAGTATCATCGGCCACATCAATCGAACGAGGAATCGAAGAGCTAGGATGATGATTGCGCGTACCTCTTGCCGGAGGCGGTATGTAGGAACCGGAGGCCCCTACGCCCTGCCTCCGTGTAGTCGGAACACAGCGGTGCCCATCCGGGCCGGTCTCCGCGTCGCCTGCCGAGGTCCGGTGAAGGGAATCCGGCTCGTCGGAGGCGGCGAGACCAACATGAGCACGAATCGAGTCGAGATTTTGCTGAAGCGTCGACTCCACGCCATCGGTGTACAGCTGCATATCTGCTTGTGCCTTGGAGACGCAGGCACGCACAGTGGTGTCGACGACGCGCGCCAAGGCCGCATCCACCGACGAACTAATGAGGTCCTTGAAGTCCTGGTGCGCCTTCTCTTGTTGTGCCGCAGCTGCCCTGGTCACCGTGTCCAGGATAGCTCGGCCTTCCGGGGACAAATTCTCCAAGATTTCAGCGCGTACTCGCTCCGCCGCCACTCGGGATCGCGTCGCCAGCGCTGGGAAGGGGAGGTGGGGATTTTTGGCTCTAGATACCAATTGTTAACAGCACAGATTGATTGCGAGTGGAAACAAGAGATCTATTGCTTGCTAGCGATGAATATGCTCAAGATTCGAATTCAGTACAAGACAGAGTTGGAAGGTTCAGAGTAAGGAAGCTACAGCTAGACAATACATGGCCGAAGCCTCCAGTCAATTCCCCCCCCCCCCCCCCCCTTCCTTCCATCCATCGACGTCCTCCTTATTTTGATGTCCAACCAGATGTTGCCAACTCAGCGTAGGTCCCACTCGTGTGTCGCGTAACGCTTACTCTCTTGCCTTGAACGTCTTTCACGCCGAGCCACTGATGGAGGGTCCATAGAGTCAGGGTCCTTGTTAACACAGGGACCTTAATATAAATATCTACATATCTATTTTCTCTGTTAAAATATAAAATGTTTTAGATTCGTGAAGCAAATGAATCTAGACTACTTTTAATATGTAGGTTCACTAAGGTTTAGAGTGAATCTAGACACTAAAACAAGTCTAAATATATTTCTTTACAAACCGAAAATATTTTATATTTTAAAACAAAGAGAGTACATATGAACTGTAACATGAGAAATGTCTTGACCGCTCATATTTTTATCATCCGCATTGATTAAAGCAGGCTATGCCAAATCAGTGCAGTCCATACAACCGAGAATCGCTTGTTTAAGTGAGTAAAGCAAATTGTACCTGACACATTACAGGATCAATACTATCTTCCACAATATTGGCCGCACTACACATGTCATTAGCTCGCTTTTAATTTAAAATAAAAGAACACATATGCCCACGTTGAGTTCCTTCCTTTCGGGGTTGGAAGGAGAATGCCCTGGGATGGGGATTTACATGTGCAAATGTTGAGATTGCGCTGGTGTTGAGCCGGAGGACGTAGACATGACGACATGATGGAGGATTTTTTTTCTTTGCGAAATTCCACCAATCTATCAATATAATTATTAACAACAGTACAAAGAGTCTTAAAAGTAATAAAAATTATAAATAGATCACTAGATCACCTAGCGACGACTACAAACACTGGCACGTGCCAAAGACGCTTCGCCGTCCTCGCCCCTCCGTCACCAAAGCCGGACAAAGCTTGTTGTAATAGACCTTGTTGTAGTAGATAGACCGAAAATCGTCTTGCTAAGACCCCAAAGAACCAGCGCATCAGAGCAGCAAACATCGCCGAAGATGGCTAACGTATATCGAAAGAGACTGGCCTCAAAACATACCAACAAATATGAAAAATGATCGGATCAGATCTGGCATACACACGACTCCACACGCCCTCTGCCGATGCTAGACACACCACCAGAGTGAGGATAGGGCGGGGAGAACCTTATTCTGACTTCAGGACGTAGCCACCGCCTCAACATCATGAAGAATACACTGAAAATAATATAAACAAAACACTGAGACCTCCCACCGGCAAGTGGCCGTGATCCGCCATGCCTCCAAGGCTCTAAGACCGCCGAAGACGAAAAGAACTGGTGACGTCGCTAGTGGAGGGAAGGAACCCTAGAGTTTTTGCCACCGCCTCCTGGAGCCCCCTCTCTCTTCTCTCGTACGGTACTCGTTAGGATTACTATACATGACGAAGGTACTTCGAATCACAGTTGGCAGCAGGAAGGCCGAGCAACTTCTCCATCCTAGTCCTCGTGTTCCCTTCTACTCCCTCCGTTTAGAAATATAAGATGTTGTAGCTTTATGAATTGAATATATCTAGACGTTTTTTTGTGTATAGGTTCGTAGAAGTTCGGCGTGAACCTATAAACTAAAAGGTGTTTAGATACATTCATTCCATAAATTTAAAATGTCTTATATTTCTAAGCGGAGGGAGTAAATGGATACCATTTCTAAAATAACATGCTTTCATAAAACAGGTATCAAAAATATGTGGTGTATGCGTGTGGTAGAGAAAACCAAGTGGACCGTAATATTTTATTTCTGTTTTCTTGCCAAGAATAGTTCAATAAATATGTAGTCTTCGACAGACGACGCCTTCCTTTCACTGCATGGCTTATGTGGTGACATGATTTCCATATAATATCATTGAGAATTCCATGTAAATACTCGTACTCCCTCCGGCCCATATTAATTGACTTATATTTGTTTAAATTTGAATAAATCTAGACACTATTTAGTTTATAGGTTCATCCAAATTTTGACAAATCCAAGTCAATTAATTTGGACCGGAGGGAGTATGTTTTCCTGTGTAGCTACTGTGTCTATGTGTGAGAAAGATAATGTCAAATTGTGTCTACCGCAGCCTTTGAAAAAAGTTGGGCATGGTGTCTACTCCCTCCGCCTTATAATATAAGATGTTAATATATCGTCTCATAATATACTGGTTGTAAATATAAGAAGGTAGATCGCTGACGACTTCTCGCTCTCGCTCAGGCCCCATCACCATCAATCAATGGGCTTCTAGGTTAAGTCCTTGTTTGGTTTTGTTTCTCTTTCTCTTTAAAGGTCTTGTAATTAAAATTGTAGAAGAGCTCTGGCTTTGGGAAAAATGTAGTAACAAGGTCGAGAAATCGTCTACCTTATTTCCTTCAAAAAGCAATGCACATTACCTTGGATTAAGATGACACGAACTGCGCCAAGAAACCTGAAGCCATTCACAGGCGGTATACTTACCCCTTCATATGCAGTAACTTTCAACAGATAAGATGTACTCCCTCCATTCTAAAATAGATGTCTTAGATTTATCAAAATTTGGATAAACCTATATACTAAATAGTGTCTAGATTCATTCAAATTTTAACAAATCTGAGACATCTATTTGGGACGGAGGGAGTAGTACAAACTTTCTTTGCATTAACCGGACAAAAACTGCACCAAGAAACCCGAGACTATTCACAGGCAGTATACATATATACCCCTTCGGATGCAGTAACTTTCACCATATTTGGATGTACAAACTAATTTGCTTTTCTACTTCTCCATCAAAGGGGGAAATGTCATGATCTACCATATCTAACCTGAATATAGCTACATTATTGCAAAAATACACTGTTCCAGCATGTACAGCCCAACCAAACAGAGCAACAAAGATCGGATGCGCATAGCCGTATGCTCTGGCCCAAGAAATGTGGTACTATTTGTTGCCCGCAGCCAGTACTCGACAACGGTACTCTCCGAGCGCCCAGATAGGGAAGATGTCCCTATACTGGGAGTAACTGATCATGCAGTTCTTGTTGAAGACTCCCATAATCTCCTGTTAAGTGCAGCAAGTACAAATCAGCCACGTAACACCCAAGGTTCCCTACTATCAAAGGTCTGGTAATATTGGTTGTGTTCTATGGAGATCTTCATGCAACATTTATTTTCTCCAGTCTATCAGTCACTAGGTTTTGCTGTTTTGGATTGTCACATCTAACTATCTAGAACGTGTTCATATGCACAGTTCTGTTTACAAAAACCTTCATGTAGAGCAAAGTTTTACATTGAGGAAAATCTATGAGATGCAAAGAATTCATGACTTACTTGTTGCGGAAATTCCCCATCCTCCGATTGTAAGTTGATCAAAACCTTCGCTGCTCGATGCAGAGGTGTTGGATCTCTATCAGCCTGTAACCAACGGATATTTAAGTACCATTTTGAATCAACGCATTATGTTGTGGTATCACAATCCACAAGGAAATGTAAATGCACCTGTCCTGCGTCAATTAGGGTCATCATCGCCCAGCTAGTGTTGACTGCGTGAGCATGCTTGCCTTCAAGATTGGTGTAAACCTAATTGAATGCAAGCCAATAGATGGTTACAGGATGGAACGAAGTTTCTTATGATCCCAGGAAGACTGTCGGTCAAATAATCACGAGCATGACTATGTAAGGACCCGAGATGCTACTCTCGTCTTACTCTTTCCGGTGGACACACACACACAGCTATCTCTACACTCGTCAGCAACGAGGACACGAGAAAGGGAAAACAGAGCAAGGCAGAGCAGACGATGGATTTTGGTCCAGCCCCCTTCAGCTTTGGGAGCCTTCCTTCCTTTGCACAATATTCACAGTTATGTTGCTACACATTGCAACCTCCTCTTTTACATCTGCTGTCCGGCCAGCAGTACACCCAGGTCATGCTTCTATGTGCACCGAGCACACACACGATCAGCTACACTAGTGCTGATCTAAGCCATGCCTCTACTAACCTTCTGCAAGAAGCAGCACTGTAGATGACTGAAGATGTTGCCGTGACATGTGCTTATACAATTGCAGCAATTGCCAGTCAACTGAACTTCAAATACACATACATATTTGTCTCAAATACATCACTGTACAAGGTCAGGTTCATATAGAATACAATAGTTTTTAACTACTAGCTGATCATTTTTTAAAGTGATGTTTATTGTGCTAGTCATGGACAGGCATGCAGTTGTTAAAGGTGAAAGTGGGAGAAAGAGAATAAATGAATTTACCTGATTTTGACATGACAAATAGCTTTCTCCCCATCCACCAAAAGGAAGCTCTTTTGACATCAAAAAGTCACATGCCTTTCTGATTGCAGGACTATTCTTGAACGTCCTGCCGGCAGCAACTAATGCCTTCACTCCAAACCATGTGCCGTAGGTAAAACAAACAGCCCAACAGCTATACCTACAGAAAAAGTAGAGAACAACACAGAATGTTAAATGCATGTCATACTTGTATTCTTTAGCATGAAGTGTGAAAACTAACCATGAACCGTCGCTTCTTTGAGTACTCTCTATGTAATTAGCAGCTTTGTTGATACAGTCATCTACATCTTTTCTGCGGTGCCCAGGATAGAGCTTTTTGAATGATGTCAGGGCCTGAATTGCTGCTGAAGTACATTCCACATACCTGCCACCAATTGAGTGTTGCAATTAATTCAGCTTATCTTCTCTGTGGAAGCACATAAGAACCAATAGTAAAAGGGTTATTATATCTTACGGGTAATCAATCACAATGTCCCCAAAGGTTTCAGCAGGGTTGATAAGCTGAACAGTTCAATAAAGCATATCAATATAGGTAAAACACATTGGACATTCAGATGGAAGGATGTTTGGAAAATATAAGATCATATTACGCATAATTGGTTGCACGTTTCAAAGCAAATATTGAATCTCCAGCAAACTTGTACTATGAATTGTTAACAAAAGTGCCTGCCTTTTTTGACTTGGTATTCCATATTTCACATTAAGAACCAGAAAGCACACAACTAGTTCGAATGAGAGCACAGCATGGGCAAATGGAGGCAGGGTCCTCAAAGAATTTCAACTTACCTCTAGCCAGGCATAAGACCTCGTGAGTTCATATGTTGCAAAGCCACCATTATCATTCTGTGAAAATAAAATAAATTTATTAGGCATGCGCTTCACAGGCAGAAACTTGCATGCAGTATAAATAAGGAAACCAAATAAACATAGAGAAGAGAACTATTGCAACACTACTTTGAAGAGTTCAAAATATATTTTGTTGATCTTCAAGGAGTGTTGTTCACAGAAGATCAATATATATGTTATCCCAGGCCCAAAGTCTAGTGATATAAAAACAAAAGTAAGTTGCTCTGATTTAAAACTACCGATCACTCCACGGTTCCACTATACCTGCTGTTTAGTAAATAGCACTACTCTACTAGTAGCAGTGCTGCTTTATGATTTTAATAGCTTTGTTGATAGATCGTAGAAACACTATTTAATATGAAGAAACATCTTAACCGTTACCAGTACTTGTCGTGAAGGCATAAAGGCACTTGCTGATAAAAATATGCTACGAGATCATAGAATCTCCGAATATGGAGCTGCTTTATAAAATTTTAAAATCTTTGCCATTTCAAAATTCAAAGGTTGACTACTCACATGAGACAAGATTTACAAACCCTCTTGTGTAAGTAATATGATAAAATACTTACAACTAACACAACCAAGAAGTTCGAATTTTACCATCCAAGACATCAGACAATTGACAGCATCATGAAGTCTGTTAACTTCCACTGGTTCGCCCACAATTTTTGGAGAAATCTTTGATAGCAATAGTGCAGCCTGAAAGTAAGAGAAAAAATCAACTGCCAAAATATATTTTTCCACGAAAACACAAAAGCTTTGCGTTTGGATTCATTGATAGAAAAAAAAGATATTTTTACAAGCCTAAGGAAAGGCTGAAACACCCACTACTCAAAACAAGACTACGACTAAAGGTGGATAGACAGAAGTTACAACGGACACCTCCAAGCTAAACACGGCCTAAAAACCAACCACACAAGCACAGGGGACCATAACCCAACAAAGCCCCCTAGGGGAAGGGGGGGTCCAATTCTGCAAAGGACAGAACCAGGACACCCCTGCTTCGGAGAGTCGAAGACGCTGCGGATGGCAGGTCTCGCCTCAACCATCCAACCGCCAATGGCGACCCTAAAGCCAGACCACCCTAAAACTCCACAACCCCTGTCCATCGCCACAAGCGTCTACCACCGCCAGCCGAAAATATTTTAAAATGGTTATGCTGATGAATTTGACAGTTGGTGTTGTATGTTAAGAATACCAGCAGATAAAAGCCAAGGAATGATACTACGCCTTGTACACCTGATAGCTACAATGATTCCTATGCATGCACGACAGGGATCTTCCTTATTGTAGAAGAATAAAAGTTCCTACATAGTTATGCTGATGAACTTGGCAGATGACACTTGGCACTATATATCAAGAATACCAGCAGATAAGAGTCAAGGAGTAGAACTAAACCTTATATACACCTGATAGCTACAATGATTCTTATCCATGGCAGAGAGCTTTCACATGGAGGAAGATAAAACGTTCCTAGATCCCAAAAGGGTAAAGTTTGAACTTCGAAAGGAAGTTCTCTGTTGGTAATACTGACAACCTAAATCACCTTTAGTCCTTCTGCAGTACAATCTGATATAGGCCAACCATGATCACCAGTAGAAAAGGGCCATGCACCTTTAGATATGTGACGGTACCAATAACTCAGATCTCCAGGGCAGTCATCAAGAACCTTCCACAGAATAGCAAAAGGTAAGTACTTCGTATTAAGTTTACTAGAATGGTATGACCTCTATTCCAAAATAGAAGACATTTTGGTAGGCAAAAATAGCCTATAAAAACATCTTATATTGGGATGGAAGTAGTAGCTTATAAACAAACAGGCATGTACCATGTACCTGGGAGTTCTTAATGAAGTTGTGTGCTAGCTTAAGAGTGGGAGCAAACTCATCAATGAGGCCAGTAGCCGCAATAGCTTGGACTGCGAAAGCTGCGTCCCAGAGCTGGCTGCCATTATAACCCTACGGTGGACAGAAACTGTATTGCTTATGTCAAAGTAAAAAAGGAGCTAGTGATGGATGCACCATGTTAAATACATTGTTAAAGGTGGACTAAGATGAACAGAAAAAGTGGTTACTAGCTGAATATGATAGAACTCCAATGCCATCTAAATACAGTAAAACATAAATATTGATAGGTTTCTTGTTGTAGTGGCTGCCTTAATGGAGAGTAAAAGAGGTAAATAGAAACTCATTAGGGCACAGTAATAACCTGCATCTTCATGCCATCTTCAGCAACCCACAAATAATCATGGACTCTTGGAATATGGAGCTTGAATGCTTCCGAATTTGGATCTTCAATCCAACAAGCAAGCATATTTAGTACCTGCACAGGGATATTTGCAATGCTCGGTTGAACAATATGAAAATAAATAATTGAGAAATATTAAACTAATCTAGACATTCAGGTATAAACTTCTGGTATACCAGTTCACAATCTACGGACAAGAATAACACATCAGCAAATTTGAGAATCATTTCTTCACTAGATAAACAAGATATGGAGAAAGCAACAAGTACAAAATGTGAATATGGCCCAACATGACTAAGAAAACTATCTTACATATTATGGCGTTAAAATAGGTTTTTGGTTTTGCTAACACCGTAATTGAGAAGGGATAGAAATTCATAATATGAAGCTTGTCAGACCTGCATCGCAGCTGGGCTGGATCTAAGCTACCTTGCGACAACGCTGATATGGCCCTCTTTCGAGCTTCCACGAAGATCACAATCGGTGATGGGGAAACCGCTTCCTTCTGGCACGACAACTGGTGCCGTCTTGGCCCTCTCAAGCCTTTGGGCGTCCGACCTATACAATATCGCTTCTAGGAAAAATCGATCTGTCGCAAAAGAATTTAGACAAAACAACTGGATCTCCTCCATTGTTAGGCTCAACGCCCCTATCCAACTCGTCCAATACCTTCAGGTCTGGGACATCACTCAAGAAACCATTCTGAATCCTCAACAGCCGGACTCCATCATTTGGACTCTCACCGCGGACGGATCATACAGCGCTCGCTCGGCTTATCAAGTGCAATTCTTTGGCTGTTTCCCTAAATTCAAGGGCCAAAAGATCTAGAGCGCGCTCGCTGAACCTAAGTGCAAACTTTTCTCCTGGTTGTCCCTGCATGGAAAATTACTTACCGCGGATAACTTAGCCATCAGGGGGTGGCCCCATGACCCTACATGCATGCTCTGTCGAAACGCCCCGGAAACAGCCGCCCACCTCTGCAAAGATTGCTCTTTCACTATGGCAGTCTGGAACACCATTCAAAGTTGGGAAAGTGATGCTACTGGAAACTACGGCCACGACTTCCCATCCACTTCGGAATGGTGGGATGACCTAATTGATGGAAAACCCCAAAAAGAGCAACGCCGCCTAAGCGGTCGCCTTCTCTACGTCTGGTCGAATGCCTGGAAAGAAAGAAACCGCAGAATCTTCACAGGACAACGACTAACTTATGTTGAGGTAGTCGCGATTGCTAGAGAGGACATCCTTCAAAGAGAACGCGCCTTTGCGGTCTTCGTATACCAGCTATCCCAGCTGAGCCTGACTAGGCTTTTCCTCGCATTTTGGTCTTGTGGTTCTGGCATGTTATACATTAATATAAACATGCCCCATGTATCGATTTTCGGCCAGTTTTCCTCATAAACTGACCAATTCTGTTTTCTACTTAATGAAAAGGCAGAGTTCCTGTCGTTTGCTCCAAAAAAAATTTATTTATACAGTGCTTGTTTGGCATTTATATACTCCCTCCGTCTCAAAATAGATGGTTCAGATTTGTCAAAATTTAGATGAACCTAATTTTGAGATGGAGGGAGTATGTTTTATAAGAACTATGTAGTATAAGGTTTGGCAGTAGCCTACGCTTGCTTCGCATTGGAGGATATCCACCGTCTACAAGTCCTTGTGATATATAAGTGTATATATGTTTCAAAACCAAATGCTACTCACAAGATGTAATCATGGCATATGCAGTAGCGATAGTCATGGTTTTAAGGCGTTAAGGCGATTTAAGGCGCTCAGGGGCGCTTCAATGCTTAGGCGCTGAAAGTGTGAAGCGAGGCAACACTTTATGTTAATCACAACATGCACAAGCAACCGAGCACTTTAGTCAGAGAGGCATTGAGGCACATGTAGCTGAGTATTTTAATCATAACCTGCAGCTACTAGCCTACTCTTACTATGTTAGAGGCACCCAATTTCCCGTGACGCAGCTGAGTATTTTAATCAGATAGGCAGAGAGGCACAAGCATCTGAGTATTTTAATCACAATCTACAGCTACTAGCCTACTACTACTCCAGAGGCACCCAATTTCCCGTGACACGGGTAGGCATAACCTGCAGCCTACTATTACTAGCTGAGTATTTTAACCAGAGAACTCCTCTCTCTCTCAATCATTCCCGTGACTGGGGTGTTCCATGGCGTCCTGATTCAACCAGAGCGACGCCTTTCCCAACTAAGCGACGACTTGGATGCCTCAAAGGTCCAAAAAGGACGCCTTAGGCAGGAGTCTAAGGCGAGCACGACGCTCTGACGCTTAGGCGACGACTTGGCGACGCTTTAAAAACCATGGTGATAGTAGTTACACTAGGTGAGCATGTAGCTGCAACTATAGTTAAGTAGAAAGCTGTAGACAAAATAGTTCAGTTCATATATAAGGCTTGGGAGCAGGTACAATACAGTAGGCTTGGGAGCAACACCAGAAATTTAAAAAGTCATACCACGAAACAAAGCACTGAAATTATGATACTTCTCCCAGTTAACAGATGCAATGATCTTCTTGATGGTTGAAGAAAGAAAAGGACAAAAAAAGGAGGATTAACAAGCAATCATATTCTTCAGTACCTTGTTCACAGGACCAATGCAGACATACTGAGTGTTCTCATCTTCATAATGAACATGCTGCATGACATGGTTCAAAGCTTTCTCCCTCAATTTGTTCCCAGGCCAATGCATCATAACTGGTTCGACAAATTTATGGAGTGTAGCCCATAATATATCCTGTATCAATGGACGTGGATAGTACAGATCTTCCTACAACAAAGCACACAATAGCCCTTCAAAGAACAATCTTAGATATTAGATTATAAACAGATACCATGAAGATAAAGATAAATAGGCCTTCTATAAAACTATAGGAAAACTTGTCACATATTTTCACCTACTATATTGGCATCTGAGTCATGACTAGTACAACAAAAAGACTTCTACCACATTCACATAGAACATGCACCCCAATCAGTCATAAAGATTCAAAATATTCTATGTCAGCAAGTGATCATTAAGATCATGCTTTTTCTTGCACCAAGCAGTGTAAGGTAACAACTTACAAGCATGGAACTGAGAATACATACGTAGTCCCATGAAGCTTGTAAGCAGCTTTTATCTTCAGATGATGGAGTTAAAGATTGAACCAAGGACTAGTAAACTGAGTGGTACAGCAAATATCTCTCAAACTGTATTTTTTCAGACTTTATTATTCGAACGAGCACAGTTTGTGGGACAAATTGCTATTCAAACAAAAATCTGTGTAAGCTTACTAGTTTGGCAATGGGAATTCTTTAAGAGAGAACTTTGGCAATGTGACTTCTTAAAGACTTTGTACTTTTGGTTTGCGACTTCTTAAAGAGTCTGTACTCGACCAGGACCACACTAGCACAACAAGATCTACTTCGGATTTTTGATTAATTCTGGCTTATCATATTCTCATAAGAACATGAATTATAGTGTCGATAAATTGTCTCACGTGCATCAACACTGAGAAGAAAGAGATAAGCAAACCTTAGCACACAGATTGCGAGCATTGTCCCAATCAATCTCGCTGTAGGGCGTTTTGTAGAGTTCATTTCTTAGTTCCAATATAAGTGGTGTGATTTTGCCGACAAACCTCTTTCCATAAACATAGCACATGGGTAGATACACCATTCGGCAGTGACACCACATTCGACCTGCACAATAGCATCAAGCATATCAGCAAGAAATAACCTAGCAATAGGGAAGGATGATAGAATAGCGTAAAACAAACCTGGATGAATTGGCAGGCGATATGACAACATCCATACTTCTGGTGGCAGTGGATTGTTACCATACCAATCAAATACACCAAGTACCTTAAATACATCAGGGATTTAGCAGGAATCCTTTAGGCCTTAATCAGGTTGAACAAAATGGAAGCAGTAATTAGATGGAGTAAAAGATTTTAATTCCATACCGCAAGCCAAAATTTTCCCCATGATGATATATAAGTTGCTCCCCCATGGTATAAAATCCAATTTCGACCTTTTGCCATAGCACCATCTCCACTCTCTGGTCCCTCTCCAAGCAATCTCAAGGAAACATAGGTCAAGGCTGAGCCAAACATGGTGCTTGGACCCTCAATGTGCAATCCCCAGCCTCCATCTTCATTCTACACACAATCACCAAAAGATTATTGATTCCATCCACTGTAAGATGGGACAGTTGGCAACTAGATCCTTGCCTGATGATTATAGAGATACCGGCGGATCTCCTTCTGATGTTCTGGTGATAAGACGGCGTTCAGTGCTCCAGTCACGTATAGCGTTATAAGCTGTGTAGAAGATAAAATACAATAGGTAAGTTTCACGTCTAACATGAACAAGTTTTAAAATGAAATGTTGATTCAGAGGAAGTACCAATCCTGGCATAAGGAACATAGGACCACCATAATCCCCAGGCCAGTGTCCATCATGTGCCTGGAGAGTAGAAAACCTACTGATCGCTCTTTTCAAAGAGGTCGACACAGCTTCCTCGGTGACATCTTCATTCTCCTCTAGCTTGATAGCAGGAAGATCCAACTTAACTGGATTTTCCTTCTCAAACTGCAGCTCACACAAAATCACAGATACTGTCACGCTTTGAGCAATGAGGGAGGAGAGGTACTATGTCATAGCGGAAAAGACAGCGGTTTCGACGGCAGTACATAGAATCCACAGCAGTTTAACTCAGGTAGTAGGAGGGGGGTGGGGGGGGGGGGGGGGTGAGGAAATATCTCCTCACCAAAATGTAACTACTCCAACATAAGCATTGCTCTGCCCT
Source organism: Avena sativa (assembly GCA_916181665.1). Lineage (NCBI taxonomy): Eukaryota > Viridiplantae > Streptophyta > Magnoliopsida > Poales > Poaceae > Avena > Avena sativa. Next base: position 399,419,581 of record OV702279.1, on the reverse strand, counting down.
GTTGCTATGGTAAATACTGCTGGAACACTGACAAACGTGCTTCTTGCCTCTATTCAGACCCAGACAGTATTAACCACCCCTTTGGCAATTAATAATTGGGTTAAACCTTTAAACCAAACAAAAGGAAAATGACTCTAAATGGGAATAGCAGCAATACTTCCGTTTCTTTTAAACACACGCAACAAACCCAAGAAAATCATGCTTTCAACATCACAGACCTTCAGATCCAACTGCTGTTAGAAATCCAATTTGCTACTGGAGCTGTAACACACCTGGTTTTTTTACTGGTTTCTAGAAATAGAATCAGAGGCATCTTCCCTCTCGTTTAAAAAGAATGTCAGCACATATTCATATGAAACATGCTCCTACTTGCCGATCGTATGTACCATATACTTGTGATTAGCATTTAATGTGAATTTTTCTGTTGTTGACTAGTTTAGCACACCCTAAACTCTAAGATCATATCCACTCGGGTTCCCAGCACCCAGGGCGTTTTTTTTCGTCCGAACACCGAAAATTGGCCCAATCGCGTTCTTAGGATACCGGTTTCGTTCGGATTTGGCCCAACTTTGGTCCGGAGTTCCCAGGCCGATCCCGGAGCGCCGGGAACGCCCTGGGAACGCCGGACGAAGCAAACTCGGCAAAAGAAAAAGGCTCGGCGGTGGACCCGCCCAGTCAGCGACTAAAGCCGAGCCGTCGTCATCCTTCCGTCTCGGCGCCCGTGATGGACCGCGGGGCAATAACTGCCCGTCTCGTCGACCACGCGTCGCCGTAATGACGTGCCACCGCCGCCTTGGCTCCCGCGAAGGACCACTGGGCATTAACTTCCCGCCGTTTCCCTCTTTTCCCGCCCATGCCGCTACACCCCTCCCGCCCTCGCCGCCCACTTCAGCCTATAAAAGTCAGTGCCCTTGTCGGCTCATAGCACACGCTCTCACAACTTCTCCACTACCCCTCCACCGCGAACTCCAACTCCGGCGAGAAGAAAGCCATGGCCGAGAGGTACCCCGGCAACTCTGCGGCGGTGAATGGCTTCGGCCGGCGTACGCTCCAGCCGTGGGAGGCTCGCATGCTCCACGATGCCGGCTACATGGCGCCGCCGGACTTCCGGTGCCTGCCCGGCCGGAAGCTCAGCGCCGGCGGCATCCCGGGCACCCTCGCGTACTGGGCGCAGCACTTCGCCGAGCGGCGGCTCCAGGAGCTCGCCGACCACGAAGGGCCGCCCGACACGCCACCGAAGTGCAACAACGCGGCGGGGCGCCAGCGGTTGTGGTGCGCCGGGACGGACGCTCACCGCCGTCTTGGAGTACATCCACGCCGGCAACTGCCCCAGGTTGGCCTTCCCGCGGTCGCCGACGCCTGCGGCTAGGGCACGGCGCCATCCTCCGGCGAACTGGTTGCCCAGGAGGATGGCCAACCTCAGCTCCTCCTCCGCCGCCTCGGCCTAGCGCTCCTCGGGGTCCGCGCCGGCGCAGTCGCCACGCGCAAGCGGCGAGCCTCTTCGGCCCGTCAAGCGGGAGGCCGACACGCCGGTCCGCTCGTCGCCGAGGACAAGATCGCGGGGCATCGTCATCAACGAACCCCGCGCGCCCTCGTCGTCGACTGGCTAGTTTCGCCTGCGTCAGCCTAAGCCAGAGCCGGCGGACTGGGCAGTGCCCGTCGATGAGGACGTCTTTGCCATGAAAATGGCGACTAGGAGCAGGCGGAGCACCGCCGTGTTCAGCGCCAGCAGGAGGAGGCCGAGCGCCAGGCCAGGGCGCGCCACGAGTTCGCCTACCAGGACACGCCGCTCATCGTCCTCGATGACGACGATGACGAAGCCGGCCCCTCGTACCAGCCGCGGAGGTACGGCGATGCCGGCTAGGGCAGCTCGCGCCCCCCGCAGCCGCCGAGTGACGGCAATGGCGACGATGATGGCAAGGCCGACCCGCACTACACAAGCTTCTACGACAACTTCAGCATGTGAGGCAGCATCAACATCGGCCTTTTTTTAGTTTTTTTAGCCTAAATGAAGTCGCAATTCGGGTGTTCACCCGAATTTGATGTAATATTTATGAATTTTCCCACTATTAATGAAAACCACTTATATTCATCTAAAGTTTGTCCAGTTTAATTAAATGTTGGCCAAACGCGAGAACTCGGTCCGGGAAGGCGAGTGGAAACTCGGCATGTAAACGTCCGAGTTGCTCTAAAGGGTAGAATAGATGTTACGGCGCTGTGCCTACCGTAAAGTTAATCCGAAATTAGAAATCGTGGCATGCAGGTCGGGCGGCAGGGAGGCGGGGGCGGAGAGCGAGAGGGAGATGGCACTGGTTACCTGGATTCGCATGAGGCGGTCGGCGCTGTGCTTGAGCCGGTGGCGCCCCGCGGCGAACTCCCGCCTCGCGGCTTCGACGGCGGCGAGAGCGCCTGGGTCGTCGGCTCCGGCCTCGGCGTCGAACTCCCAGACCTGGCGGCCGACGTGCGCGTTCTTGGTGCGCAGCCACGGGTCGCCCCCGCCCTCCGCGATCTTCAGCCGCCACATGTCCGACCCCGGCGCCGACGAACTGCAGGAGCAAACGCCGCCGCCCGCCGCTAGCAGGAGCAGAACAACGGCGAGATCTGCTGCTCCGATCCCCGGATACAGCAGTTGGGCAGTGGGGTTTTGGATCGCGCGGCGTGGCCGTGGCGCGGGGGTGGACGGGAGGTCGTATACACTGCTGGTAGCGATTTCGGTCGCCCGCGCCGACTGAAATTGCTGCTTTATGGGCTGGTTCAAATGAGGCCCAATAAAATACTCCTGCGTTTCGCAACTTTGCCGGTGAGTCTGATGCATGGACGCGTAGGTAGATAGTAGTTGAAAGAGTCGAGCACCCACACAAATGTCGTGTTTGGTAGCCCTGGGAACCATCGAAATTGCTTCACACACGACAAATAACTTACGATTCCTGTACGATACTTCTCAGCCTCATTCCTGTACGACAAACACTCGTGCATGCCCAAGTCCAGCCCAAACCCAAATTATCCCAGAAGCGTTTGATTTATTTTACCAGGAAAATACGAACGTTTTATCCCACTTTGCCTTAGAGCAACTCTAATGGCAGGAGACCTTCCAGAGGAATCACACGTCTTCTTTTTCCGGCTTCGATGCCTCTAGCGGCCGTCGACCGCTATAAAAGGCTCCTTCCTCACCGCTGGTTCTTCACCTCCTTCCTCGTTGCCGTTTTTTTGCCTCTTTCCTCCCTTCTTTCCCGACCCCGAGCATGAAGAGCTTCGATGGAGATGGCGCCGCCACGAACAGCTTCTGGTAGTGTTGGCAATAACAATGAAGGCAGGCGCCTGTGGTGGAGCGCCCAGGGAGGACGCTCTCATGGGTGCTCGACCACATCGTCAACAGGAACAACCCGCCCCTGACGATGCCATCGTCGCAGCCACGGTAGTCACGCCAAGATCGGCAAGGCGGCCAGAGTACAACGCAGAGTACAAGCCGGCAGAAGTACAAGGTGTCTAGCTCAAGATCAGAGTGTCTTCTTCGACTCTGTGCTGGCTGTGACGGATGAGTTCACGAAGACATGGTCCGCGGCGGAGTACCGACACGAGCAGAACGAGAGAGCGCGCCACCTTGGCCTCTTCATCGACCTAGACGGCGACGACAAGACCAGCCCATCGTACCGGCACGGCAACACCATATAGGGCTGCAGCAGCCGCCCAGGGCTTCATCGCCTAGGGGAAATCTTCTTACACGGATCAATGGCACAATTGCTACTATAGAGCAGTAAAAGGAAAAGTGTTGTCCCGTCTTAATCTAGGTCCCAGCCCTGGCCCAAACCCAAACCCAAGGAACTTCCGTCTCCCGTTGCCCCGTGTGTAGGGAGGTGCTACCAGGTAGGGTCGTACGCTTTGCCTCAAAAAAAGGTAGGGTCGTACGCAAATCGGACGTGCTTTGTCGTACGTATAGCAGCGCCGGGGAACCATATCTATCTATATCTATATGTACTATTAAAAAGATTGGGACCGTTCGTCACCCCCACCCTAGAAAATTTCCGTCTGCCTTGAAAAGACAGTTTTGCCCCTGACTTTTCGGACATATTACAAGCACTGCCACCGCCAAGTTGGTCAACCTACTTTTCTCTCTCTCCCGGAGCCTCGCGACGCTGGCCCGAGCCCCCTCCCCGCAGGCAGTGCCTCCACCGGCGCCCCTCCACCTTTCCCCTGGATCGAACACCGGAGCACCTCGCTCTCTCCCCAGTCCGTGCGCCGCCTTCCTACCCACCGCCGTGTGCGTTCTCTCCAAATACGCGCGCCGCCGTCACGCCCTGCCGCCGCCCCTGTATCCCTCCTCGGCCACTGCCACGCGTCCCTTCTCTCCCGCCCGCGACCACCACCCTGCAGCCGTCGCTCCTGTCCGGCCGGAAGATCCGCGACGGCCACTGCCATGCGTCCCTCCTCTCCCGCCCGCGACCACCACCCTACTGCCACCACCACAGGTCGGCCGAAAGATCCGCGATGGACACGGCCGGAAGATCCGCCGCCCCAGGCCAGCCGGAAGATCCACCACAGCCACCAGTTGCCCCTGCCCACCGCTCGCGTGCCTGCCACCATCCTTCCCAAGCCGCCCTACACCGATGGCCTGCCTCCGCCACAGTACCCTTTTTCTCCTCGACGTCCCAACCTTCTTCCTGTCCTGGGTTCCACCATGTACCACTCTGATCTACAGCCGATGGAATCGACAAGATCCCCTTCTCAGACCTCCTCCACCTCCCGCCTGAAGAAGCAACAACATTGGGTGATGAAGATGGCCGCCGATGCCTCCTTGTCGCGGTCTGGTCCGCGCTCGGCCGGGGCGGCACCAGGTTGTTGTCCGTCACCGATGTACCACCTGCGGCTGGTCTACGCTGGCGGCTATTGCCCCTGGCATTCATGGACCACCCAGAGTCGCCGCACCCAAGATGCACGAGGGCGGCTTGTTTAATCTCTCAGCATCGGCTTGAGGACGAGGTGGGGCAGTGGCCGAAGTTTCTCTCAATATTGCTGAAGCGCTGCAGTGGCCAGGTGCCCAGGTCCGTCCCCCTACTCCACCATGATGACCTCTCCCTCTACGCTCCCTTGGCCTCCCCAACCCTGAGTCATGGTCTGCTGATCCTAGGCTAAAGCATTTGCACATGAAAATAGATGGATGATTCAATTTCAGCGCGTAGAAGTGACGACTAGCGCTGTTCTACAAATTAGTCCCTGGCAAGTAGATCGCAGTATGCGTGTGAATCACTAAACTAGTTAAGTGTTAGACTTTTGAGGTCGGACAACATGCTCTACGAATAAATGTGAGATTAAAACCATTGCTTTTCCTGATGTGAGATTAAAGAAAGCATTGCGTACATATTGAAAATAAAAGCATGTGGTAAGCTGCTAATTTCTTGAAGGCATGCAGACTATATTTTGTTCTTAAAAGAGAGTACTGCAAAGGTAAGCAACGGGAGGATTGTCACAACTAATGAATGCGCTGCTTGATGAGGGACCTGAACCCACATGGAATAATTCCTTGCATTGTCACTTGTCGTCTTCCTGGTGGATTAATTTTTATCTCCAGATTATGTCCGACAAGTTCAGAATGCAGAACCATGTTTTGACTGAATATATGGTAAAGTCTGGCGTGATACCTATTAGCATTATCAACTTGTACTGTTCTCGAGTTTTGTGTTTCACTGTGAAAACTTTCCTTCTGACTACTGATTATATGTGTAGGTAGCAACAAGATGAATAACTAAGTATAGAATTTCATATTACTCTAGCTCATTCGCTTAGTTTTTTTTATGAAATTTCCTTCCTCCATATATATTAACAGTGCAAAGAATGGTACTCAAGAACCTGCTAGATTTCTGTTCTAATTAACCCCATGGTTATTAACTCTAGAATTTGTTATTTCTGATGAACTTGGCAACGCATACCAAATAAGCATGATTGATGGGGAATATTCAGTTCGACATAATTATATTTGAAGTCCCATCACATACCAATTAACCATGGCATGGTGCAGTGATGCGAGAGAAGCATCAATACCTGCTGTTTGAGCAAAGGTGCGTCTCCCTTGAAAAAGATTGCTGGTTCTTTTATATCATGTTACGAGATCCCTGGTTCTTAAAAAAATACTGAAGTGAAATGTATGGTGTGCTACAATATGATCTAGACTTGTAGTTATGTGTGTGTCAAAGAGAAGCATTCTCTTCAATATACCAATATTCAGTCAATTTTCATGTGTATGTGGTTTAGGGCATGAGGCAAGTCAAGCTGTAATAAGAATCCCCGGCAAGGACACACATGAGGCGCGCAGATGCATGAGACCTGCTCAACAAAGATGAGTTTTGCCAGGATGAAAACTCGAAGGAGACCTGCTCAACAGAGAGATGTTCCGCGAACACTACTAGAGAAAAGGCTATAGGAGACATGCTTATGCGAGGCACATTTAGCACATGCGCCTCCTATAAAAATAGGCGAGGCGCACTTTGCGATATACGTCTCTAGTATAAAAATAGGCGAGGCGCATATGATAAGAATGCGCCTCCTATAATCCCTGTACGGACAGAATCTAGCAGCCCCATATTATGCGAGACGCATTCTAGTCATATGCGCCTCCTATATATCAGATAGGCGAGGCGCATATAGACAGAATGCGCCTCGCATATTTTGTGTGGGCCCGCGTGTTGGTAGGTGCACGAATATGCGAGGCGCATATGGCTATATGCGCCTCCTATATTGGACAATATGCGAGGCGCATATGGCCAGAATGCGCCTCGCATATTCTGTGTGGGCCCGCGTATTGGTAGGTGCACGAATATGCGAGGCGCATATGGCTATATGCGCCTCGCATATTGGACAATATGCGAGGCGCATATGGCCATATGCGCCTCAAGTAACTCATGCGGGCCCGGGCGCTGGTAGGTGGCGGCATATGCGAGGCGTATATTGCATAATATGCGCCTCCTATAGTTTGAATTATAGGAGGCGCATATTGTGCAATATGCGACTCGCATAAGCTGCACCACTTTTTTTCCAGCTTTTTGCACATGGAGGCAACTAGCACCCCACTCACTTGTGTCACTTCTTCCTCCTCCACCAAACAAATCTGGTCGCCCCCCTCCTCCTCCCCACCTCATTTCCCCCATTGATTCACCTTCGAATCTTGCTCAACATCCATTGGTTGACACCCATATGTAAGTGAAGTCTCTTGCTCCTCTAGATCTACAACATGTCCATTTACTTCTCCTCCGGCTCTCTTGCGCAAGTCGTTGTTAGAGGAAGCGTGAAGGCGTTGCTTGCATGTATGCGCGTTGTCGGAGACACCGACTATATGATTGTGTTGTGGTGCTACTTTTTTTGCAGGGATTTCATTTGAGATGCCAATGTTTTGCCGGAATGTCGATTTATTTCTTTTCCGGCGAATTTCTGGCACTCGCGGATGTCCTCTTTTTAGGGGAGGTCATGCCGAATTTTTCCGGCGATCCACGTCCATATATGCTCTAATTATTCTCTTGCTCTTTGTACCACGCAGGCGGCCATGGTCCGACCACTGATCAACAAAGCCCGCGTGGATAGGTGGATGACATGCGCGAGGGCCGACATGGAACGTGCAAACAAGACAGAGATAAGATGTCCATGTCGGGACTGCAAGCTGATGTATCTGATAAGGCATGATTCCGGAATGCTGGAGTCGCACCTGCTTCGACGTAGTTTCATGGATGGCTACACTCGATGGATACGTGATGATCACGAAGATCAAGATGCCAGTGATGATCACGAAGATCAAGACGCCAGTCACGATCACGAAGATCAGGGTGGTGGCACTGGACATGGACACGAAGATGATCAAGGTGGCGTCGGGCATGGACACGAAGATGATCAAGGTGGTGCCGACCATGATTCGAGCTGGTTGCGAGACCCTCATGTCCAAGATCTGCTTCTCAAGGAGACGAGTAACGCCAGAGCCGCCGGTAGAGAGAAGGCTAAACTGGAGCAAATGGAGAAAGACGCGGTCACTCCATTCTTTGACGGATGCAACGACGGGGATACCCGTCTAAATGTAACGCTTAGGGCTCTGGAGATGAAGGCGAAACACAAAATGACCGACGAATGTTTCGACGACAACATTGTATTCTGGCACGATATTCTTCCCAAGAAGGGGAACACATGTCCGACTAGTATCGCTGAGGCGAAGAAAGTCGTGTGTCCTCTCAATCTACCGCACGTGAAATACCACGTCTGCATAAATGATTGCATCATCTACCGGGGCGAGGACGCGGAGAAGACCACGTGTCCGGTGTGCAAGACCTCTCGATACAAGAGAGGGACCAAGAAAGCTCCTAGGAAGGTGGTGTGGTACTTTCCTCTAACTCCTCGTTTGCAGCGGTATTTCGCAGACCCTAAGGAAGCACAGCTCATGCGCTGGCACGCGGAAAGAAAGAGGCCGGAAGACGATGATCCGGAGAAGGAGGAAATGTTGAGGCACCCTTCGGATGCTTGCCAGTGGAAGGCGTTGGACCTACAATATTACCAACATTTTGGGAAAGAGTCAAGGAACCTCAGGCTGGGCGTGAGCACTGACGGACTCAATCCGTTTGGAAGCCAGAGCAGCACACACAGCACCTGGCCCGTGTTTGTATGGATCTACAACCTCCCTCCCTGGTTGTGCATGAAGAAGAAGTACGTAACCATGAGTATGCTCGTTCAAGGGCCAAAACAACCTGGTACAGACATCAATCTGTATCTCACGTTGTTGAAAGAGGAGTTGGCCACGTTATGGGAAGAAGGGGCCCGTACATGGGACGCCTCGATACAAGAGTACTTTGACATGAGAGCGGCGGTGATCACGACGGTGCAAGACTATCCTGGTTACGGATACTTCTCGGGGCAGGTGGTCCAAGGATTCTATGGGTGCGTTAGGTGCAAGGATAATACAACGTACCGCCAGCTACAGAAAGATCCCGGGTCCGGGAAAACCGTGTTCCTTGGGGCTCGGAGGTGGCTTCCCAAGAATCACGCCTGGAGAAAGCTAGGACATCTGTTCGATGGGACGATCGAGCTCCGAGGAATCCCACACCAGAAGAGTGGCGCGGAAATCTACAAGCTGTTGAATAACTGGAAGGAGTGCCCTGCGCCAGGAAAGACCCAGAAGAAGCCAGAGCCGTTGCTGAAGGTATGGAAGGCGAGGTCTGTTTTCTGGGACTTGCCATACTGGAAGATCCTCCGCGTGCCTCATAGCCTTGATCTCATGCATATCACGAAGAACGTGGGCGAGAGTCTGCTTGCCACCCTCCTTAACACCAACAAGACCAAAGATGGGCCGAAGGCAAGGAACGACTTGAAGCATATGGGCATCAGGGATGAACTTCAACCACCACCTAGCGATGATGAGGAGGAGGACGAGGTGGAGGAAACAGAAACACAGAATAATCGTCGTCGCAAGGGGAAAAAGGTTAAGAAGGGAGAGGTCAAGCTCAAGGCCTCATGCTTCACTCTGAGTAAGAAGGAGGCCATACAGTTTATGAAGTGCCTCCTCGGAGTCAAATTTCCGAACAGCTACGCGGGGAAGATAAGCAGATGGCTAGACGAGGCGAAGCAGCGCTTCAGCGGGATGAAGTCTCACGACGTCGCCGTGCTAATGACGCAGGTACTCCCGGTCGCGATCCGAGGTATAATGGACAAGCACATCCGTGAAACACTGTTTGGCCTCTGCAACTTTTTTGACGTCATCTCTCGGAAGTCGATAGGCATTAAGCAGCTCACGAGGCTACAGGACGAGATCGTGGTGATAATGTGCGAGCTCGAGATCTATTCCCCCCCCCGCTTTCTTCGACATCATGCTTCATCTGCTTCTCCATGTCGTGGAGGATATCGTCCAGCTTGGTCCTGCGTTTCTGCGAAGCATGATGCCGTTCGAAAGGCTCAATGGACACATCAAGGGATACGTTAAGAACAAGTCCCGTCCAGATGGAAGCATAGCAAACGGCTTCCTGGCCGAAGAGTGCATCTCTTTCTGCTCGAACTTTCTACAAACCGAGACCCCTCTTGGTATGCCATTCAACAAGCACCTCGGGAGGCTCGCTGGATGGGGTCACCGCGAGGGTCGACGTGCAAAGCATGTCGACATGGAGGGCCGAACCAAGGACTTTGAAAGAGCAAACCTGGTCGCGCTGCAACACCTGCAGGTGGTTGATCCATACATACATGAGCACAAAGAGTTTATCAAGAAGAATTACGCTGATCAGGGGCGCCAGGTCCCGAGGGAGGAAGATGTTATCAAGGAACACAACTCCGGTTTCACGCGGTGGTTTAGGGAGAAGGTCATAGCTAATCCACCGCAGGGCGAGTACTCGGAGGAAGATAAACTCATATTCTCATTGTCACAGGGCGCCTCGCACAACCTCATGACCTATCAGGCTTACGATATCAACGGATACACGTTCTACACAGAGGAAAAAGACAATAACTGCGATTACCAGAACTCAGGGGTAACAGGGATATTCTACACCGGCGACATCCCGGAAAGATACTACGGAAGGATCGAGGAGATTTGGGAGCTCGACTATGTTACGGAGAAGGTGCCGATGTTCCGTGTCAGGTGGGCCAAGAGCGTCGAGAAAGAAGACCGGTATTTCACCACGATGGTTATACCGTCAAAGACCACCAGCGCGAACGCACCCGCAAGAAATGAGCCTTGGGTTTTGGCTAGCAAAGTCGACCAATGCCGGTACATCAAAGACCCGTCAAAGCCTAGCCGGGTTGTCGTCAGGAGAGGCAAAAGGAACATTATCGGAATGGACGGAGTCGCCAACGAGCAAGACTTTGAACAGAACGGCGACCCGAAGATAGAAGACGGGTATGGCAACCAAACACCGTACACCACAACCCTACCTAAGAAAGGACTTCCGTTCAAGAGAAGTAGCGAAGACGTCCCGGACCTAACCTATGCAACCGCGACAAAGAAGGGCAAGAAGACGACCATTGTCAAGAAACGCTAGCGCGCTCCGACCATTGTCAAGAACCGTCGTGTGTGTGGCCTACTATTATGTATCAAAACATTCTTAATTTTCATTATGTGTGTGTTATAATAATATTGCATTGAGAATATTATGTATCGACAAGACACATTCATTGAGAATACTCACTTTTGTTGTTTTAGCAATATTTGAATATTTAAAATATTTGTAGTATATTTTATAGTTCATATTTGTATGCTTTTACATGAAAATTGGCCTTTAAAAAAAATTTCCAAAAAATTGGCCCCCTTAGGATTCGAACTTGGGTGGCCAGCAGTGAAGGACAAGGAATGCTACCACTAGGCTGCTGTGTGATAGTTGATAGAAACATGCGCACTGCCCTATTTGTCTAGGAGTGCATATTATGCGAGGCGCATTTAGCCCAGATGCGCCTCGCGTAATATTATACGAGGCGCACTTTGCGATATGCGCCTCGCATAACCGGCACCCATCGAACTTTTTTTTTATACGCACGCAGACCACTCTCCTCGCCGCACGCAGACCACTCTCCTCGCCACCGTCCCCGTGAAGGAGGAGCCCGACGCCGCCGTCCCCGTGAAGGAGGAGCCCGACGCCGCCGTCCCCGTGAAGGAGGAGCCCGATGCCGCCGTCCCCGTGGAGGAGGAGCCCGACGCCGCCGTCCCCGTGAAGGAGGAGCTCGCCGCCGTCCCCGTGGAGGAGGAGCCCGACGCCGCCCCGTGGAGGAGCTCGTGGAGGACCGACTGTTGCTGCGCTCCGTCCTCAGCACCCCAAGGTGAGCACCAATCCCCCTTCTCCCTTACCCCTCGTAATCCTCAAGATCCGGAGGGATTCGCGTGGGGCGCTGTGGCTCAAGTCTGCCGCCGTCGTGTCCATTATAGCAGCCCGGGATGCGGGGGTTCTGGTGCCCGTGCTGGGCCGCTCCTCCGCGGTGCCGCGGCCTGACGACGAGGACTTCTTCGTCACCAAGGCGTTCGCCGTCGACGTCATCCGCGGCACCGGTGAGATGCACATCCCGCCGGCAACAAAGACGGCGACAAGGATGGCGATGGCAACGGGCACGGCTGGCTGAGATTCTCACCTAATTTTCGGCTCCTCCGATTACTGATGAAACTGTAGCTGTCGAGTGAATATTTCTACTGTATTTGCCTGCTGCACAGTTCTGTTAGAAAGGAACACTAGTGCAGTTATGTCTGTTACGTGTTGATTATCTCTATATTCGTTGCCGTTTCAAGTTTGCCATACCTTGATCTGCCATGCAATTCGTTTCCAAGTGCTTTGGAGAATGAATAAGATGCTTGTGAGGATGTAGCTGATGCTTTTAGTTCTAGTAATGGCAGGTACCAACATCATTCTTGTAATGCTTCAGGTTGAGGAGTTGTACTAGTAGTGTAGTAGCTTCCTTTGCTGCAACTTTTGTTTATTGGCTCACTTTCTGTCTAATTTATACAGAGAGAATGTGAAGGAGAGTTGAACTACCTGAAGCATAACATAGGGAAGCTGAGAGCTACAGCAATGTATGCTGTGACATATCTGGGAACTTTTAGAGATGGATATAAATAAAATGAAGGAAGAGAAGGAAGTACTGTAAAGAGCACATAAGGAAGAGATTAGAAGTAGCGATAGGAAAGAGAAATCATTTGTGATAATTGTAGCTTGTTGTTTTCTCATTTACTTTTTTCTTTTTGTGCAGGTTTTTCTTTTTGAGTTGCCAATGTTTCGCCGGAATGTTGATTCATTTCCGTTCTGGCGAATTTCTGGCACTCCTAGACATAGAAAATTAGCAAAGTTCATGCCAAAATTTTCTGTGAATTTTTGTGCTTATTAGTTTCATTTATTTGTGTGTTTAGAAATGTCGGATCCGGGCCCTTCTAGCCAGAAGCCTTTTTGGGAGCAGCGGGAGGAGATGGAATCCCTAGAGGCCCCGGAATTTGTTCCGCGGGACGACGAGATGGAGGAGGACGAGGATACCTCGTCGGGCAATGAGGAGATGGGGGACGCCGATGGCGAAGCCACTACCACTGATGGCGGCGATGAAGCTACTACAGACGGTGGTAGCGCATCGAAGAAGTCTCGGAAGGATCGGACCCCGATCGTGGTCGACCTCAAAAGGTCCATCATCACAAGCGTGAGCCCTAAAGGTGCGCCTTTGGAGCCAGAAGAATTTGTTGGGGTTACTCTAACCAGCTCGCGGCAATCCTCCGGAACACCGTCACGATCAACATGGAGAACCTGAAGGCCGAAGAGAACAGGGGTTTCCTCATCCAGCTTTTCCGGAAGCTGCACGCAAGATACGCGTTCCCGGGTGATGAGGAAAACAAGTATAATAATGACAATCTCAAAGGGAATCCGGTGAACAAGTATGCCCTCGGGAGGATGACCAAGGCCTTGTCAAATTGGAAGGCTCGGGTGAAGAATCTGATTTTCGAAGAGAAGCTAAGTTATCCAGAGCTCGTCAAGAAGGAGCCTCTGGTCAAGGAAGAAGACTACAATGTTTTCAAGGCCAGATGTAACTCCGCCTTGGGCAAGGCCAGGACTGAGAAGGGCAAGAATATGAGATCCCGAAACATTGGTACCCACCATCTCGGCTCCGGCGGTTATAGAGCCGCGAGGCCCAAATGGGATAAGGAGGACGCCGACGCTCGTGCAAAGGGGTTGACACGTCCCTTTGACGACATAAAGGAGGAGCAGGCAAAGAATTTCGTCAGGGCCCGGTTTGCCCCGCCGAAGAAAGGGGGTTCTGATTATTCTTCGGAGCCCGCCGGCCCCTTTGCTCCGAGGGTGACGGACTTCATGCAAAAATATGTAAGTAGTTTGCATGCAAGTCGATTAATTGAATTCATGATTAATCAATGAAGTCCAGTTTTCTGATCAAATGCTTCGCGTTCCTTGTGCGCAGGACGAGGAGTGTAGGAGCTCCTCATCCCAGGGGTCAGCGCCACCGCCTGTCGCCAAGTGGGACACCACTTTTAATAGGGCGCTGAACCGGACCAAGAGTGTCGATCCCCTGGCGGCCCCGTCGGCTGGTCGTGTGGTCGGCTTTGGCGGCATATCATGGTCCGAGTACTATGGCACCCCGGAGCGGAAGGGCAAGAAGGCCGAAAGCGCCGAGGTAAAACTCCTAAGGGAACATGTGGAAGCCTTTCCAAATATAGTCCAAGATGCCGTGAACAAGGCTGTGTCAGCTGCCGAGACAAAGTTCCAAGAACAAGTCCAGTCACAAGTCCATTCACAAGTGAACGAGAAGCTCAACACCATCCTTCCCGTCTACATGGAAAAGTACAACAAGTGGCAGAAGGGTGGTAAACGGGGGCCGCCACCGGTTCCCAACCTCAACAGCGCCCAATCGGACAATGTGGCGCGGCCGGAGGCGTTGGTGACTCCTCCAGTAGGGCCGGTGGTGGTGGAGACTCCTCTAGCTCCGGAGCTTAACTTGCCCACTGCGGCGAAGGCGCCGGCCTGCACCACCGTGCCATCAGGCAGCCACTCCGCCACTTGCGTGCTCAAGCCTGTCGGCGTCGGTGCCTCGACATTGGCCGAATTTGACGCCCTCAAGGTAACTAACTAATTAAAGAGAGAGTTGGGAGGCTCAACCACACCGATGACTTGATCTATGTTTTTCTAACGCTCGGCCTACATGTCGATCTTTCGCAGGGAGACACTCCTTGCACTCTAATGCATTGGGTGGGCGGCCAGTTGATGGATGTTGCCAAGGGTACTATTGTTCAACCAGAGAACCGCAAAATGCACAATGTCACAATGCCACCTGACATGATGAGGGTCAAATACAGTATGGTGCTTCCGGGCTACGAGCAAGTGGAACCTCCCTCTCAACCTCAAGGATGGGATGATGAGGACACGGTAGCGGTCCTCAATACCGGCTTCGGCTACTTGTACCTATGGCCGAAGAGCCAGATCCGTTTGGGGACAGAGGACCAGCTCAACATCACCCTAGAGGCAGCACAACCAGCACATGATGAAGACTTCGAGATGGGAGACTTGGACAACATGGCACAGAATCCCGATGATGATGAAGAAATTGACCCGAACTACGGTGACCAGTTTGTTAACACAAGGTTTTCTGATTTGTATGAGCCGGGACCATCAGGCACACATCAAGTTGCCGAGACCCAACCAGCACCAGCGAAACCCCCTTGCAAGGTGCGTCTCTTCCCAACTAGTCAGGAGACGCCGCCACCTGTCCCCTTCACCGAGCCTCCAAGGCCAGTAGTTCCTTTGATCAGCCCCGGCACCCTCCATAAGACGGTCGGTGAGGTGAACGCAGTGGCCGAAGCCGCAAAGAGCAAGAAGGGTCGCAAAAGGAAGCCTAAGGGTGATCGGGGCCAGGATCCAAATCCTCTTTTCCGGGACGGTGCTGTGGGGCAAGCCAGGAATCAGCAGCACGTGGCAGGTGTACCGATGATGTGTAAATCGATGCTCGAGGTCGCAGGCTCGCATATGCGTAGTATTCATTATGGATGTCTCACAATTGAGCAGTGCCGCATTCGCGACAACGATCAGTCGTACCTCGTTTTCAAGGCTAAGGTGACTTCTCACATGCCGTGCTTCGTCACTGTACCCCCCGGGGATATCTTCTACGTGCGGCATACCGACCTGTTTGACATGTTGAACGGGTTTCGACTGCACAATACCCTGGTCCGGTTGTTCTCCCTCAATATGGCCATGGAGATCACCAGAGACAAGATCCCGGGCATCCAGATAGTGGATCCCTACTTCATGCGTGACGCCGTCCTGAAAGATGCTGAGGCCATAGATCTGGCGACCGACTACCTCTCAAACTTCCTGCAAACATACTCGGACAAGGATGTGATTCTCCTTCCCTACCATCCCATCACGGAGGATGATCGGACAGGCTATGTGCTCATAAGCTTGAATTTGAAACACTCAACAGCCTTGTACCTCGACTCAAACAGTGCGATCCAAAAAAACTACACCAATATCAAGAAAATTCTTGATGGCGCTCTCACCGGCTACGTCGCAGCGGGAGGCGTCAAACCGGCAAGGCCACATGTAAAGTTCGGCGCGCACGTGTTCCGCCACACGACGAAGTTTGCCTGCGTCAAGCAGCCGCCTGGCAGTGGGAAGGATGCCTTCTACGCCATTTACCACATGAAGGCGTTCTTCAATGACATGGAGACCAAAACGCTGCCATCTGACCTCGTGAAGTGGGCTGAAAAGCTTGCATGCATACAGGCTCGCAACCTCAGGCAACACTTCTTCAACATCCAGGAGGAGATCGCGACAATCGTGTACCAGGGAGTCATAAAAGCCGGAGGCACCTTCCACGGCGGCTATACACCGTCCAACAGGGAGATAGACGAACGCTTAGCGCAGCAGGGTGACGGCAGGATGTTCATGCAAATGGCGAAAACTCGGTCGGGCTTCATCAATGCCCCCCCAAAGCCGACTCAAGAGCCGAAGAAGACTTCATGATTGCATTGCTTGGGTACCTAGCTGTTAGTTCCGAACTCGTGTTGTAACCTCTTATCACTGTGTTAAACTTGCCTAGCAAAACCTCTAGAATATGTTTCGTCAACCGTTGAACTTGATTGTGAGAGACACTAGCTAGTTATTTGTGTTACGAACTATTTTAAGTGCTTGTTGCTTTTCATTTGTCATTGCTTCCCTACTTTCTTGTGGTTTGCTTTCTTTGTCTTTCTTCGAAATGCCGATGATTAGAATGTGTTGTGGTGTCACGTGTATGACTATGCCGCTGTTTGATCTTGTGTGCCAAGTAGACTAGTAATTTGGGCATATACTCTACTTGCCGCACAAGATCAAACATCGAGCATTGTTATTTCCGTGCCCAATCTAAGTATGAGGCACTAATCCATGTCATTCTTGGTTTGCTTTCTTTTGGTCTTTCTTCGAAATGCCGATGATTAGAACGTGTTGTGGTGTCACGTGTATGACTATGCCGCTGTTCGATCTTGTGTGCCAAGTAGACTAGTAATTTGGGCATATACTCTACTTGCCGCATGAGATCGAACAGCGAGCATTGTTATTTCCGTGCCCAATCTAAGTATGAGGCACTAATCCAAGTCATTCTTGGTTTGCTTTTTTTTGGTCTTTCTTCGAAATGCCGATGATTCTATCTTTGTGAACTGCTAGCTATTGCTTTCCACTGACATAAGTAATATCATCTTTAAAATGTGTAGGAGATGCCGAGGTGTTATGTCGTGTACGTCGGTCGGGTTCCAGGTGTGTACGAGGAGTGGAAAGACTGCCAGAAGCAAGTGAACAACTTCTCGGGCAACAGCTACCAAGGCTATGAGAGTAGAGAGGTGGCGGAAGAGAAGTGGAGGAGGCATGGAAGGAAGAAATGGAGGAACTTTCTCGTGATCACCACCTTGTTGCTCTTCATTGTAGGTTGTGTTCTACTTCATCTAGGTAGAGCTACGTCGTTGGAGTTGTAATGTGAATTGTGAACTTGTACTCGAAGGTGTAATGTGATTGTGAACTTGTACCGATCGGAGGTGTGAACTTGTGGCACAAACACTTGATGTATGAACTTGTATGTCATGATTGATGTGTATTCATGTTGGTTCTATTATGCTTTGGCAAAATGCAAGTTTCTGAAAAATTCTGTGGACTATATTGTATATTTGAATATCTGTATATTATTTATATATAGTGGTCTGTAAAACTTGAATTTCGAAAATATTACCGGAGGCGCATATAGGATACTATTGGAGGCGCATATACTATAAATACCTGAGGCGCATTCTGAAACATATGCGAGGCGCATATACTATAAATACCCGAGGCGCATTCTGAAACATATGCGAGGCGCATATAGTATAAATACCCGAGGCGCATTCTGAAACATATGCGAGGCGCATCTGATATGCGCCTCCTATACTTCACATATGCGAGACGCATATCGATATGCGCCTCGCATATTATTATGCGAGGCGCATATCGATATGCGCCTCGCATATGTGAAGTATAGGAGGCGCATATCAGATGCGCCTCGCATAAGAAATACCCGAGGCTTGAAGCTAGAGGCACATGTGATATGCGCCTCGGATAGGCTTTTTGGTGCGCCTCGGATAGGCTTTTCTTTAGTAGTGGAAGAGCGATATCGTGGCATCGTCCTCTCAAGTATAGTGAACCAGATGACTGTATTTTCTTTCAACCGGAAAAAAAACAAGTTACATGTTCAATGATGTTTTCTTATGTTCACTGTACAAAACAGGATATGACTCGGTGATCAAACTAATTTGTAGGAATAAAACTATGAGCAACTCTAGGTGGCAAACAACTTTTAGTTGTGGTATTTTTAAGGGAATGAACATCAGGAAAAACCTATGATGTTTCAGTGGGTAAATTATATTTGTAAATTGTTTTCTAGGCCTTGAGATTATTATTTAGTTGTCACAGGATCTTTCCATTGCACGGACATTTGTGCTATTTACAATTTTGGTATCCCGTAGCAACGCACGGGCATTCAACTAGTCTATACTATTAAAAAGATTGGGACCGTTCGTCACCCTGACAGATTTTCCGTCTGCCAGTAAAAGACGTTTTTGCCCCTGGGTTTTGATCCTAATTACCGTACTGCCACCGCAAAGTCAAGGAAAAGGTGTTTTCTTCTCTGCAAAGCAGCGGCGTACACTGGGAGAAGAGGACGCAGGGCCCCATTGAAGACGTCGAGCTCTTCCTGTGCCTCCGCTCCCGATGGACGGGACAAGAGGCGGCGACGCATGGCTCCCACGTAGGAGGGGTCCTGTCTAGCAAGGCCTTGGTCGATCACGGCGGGAGGCGCGTGTTAGCCTGCAGAGTGGAGCTTGAGGGCGAGCGCCGGATGCGTCCGCGAGGTGGAGTAGAGGGGTGGGGAACGACGAGGCCACGTGCTGAGCAGGGAAGCAGGGCGGCGGCACAGAACCTGGCGGCGACTGTGAGAGGTGGAGGTGGCAACAGACGTGGGAGGAGGCGACGACGCTAGGAGCTCGCGGGCCACCAGGTGCTCGATGGAGTGGCGCCCGACGAATTCGGGCAAGGAGAGACCGGCGACGCGCTGGGGGAAAGCGAAGCGGAGGGGGAAGGAGGCCCTGGCGGCGGTGCTCCGTTTAGGATCGAGGGTAGGGGGATTCAGGGAAGGTGGCGATGGGAAAAAGGGAGCGGGATGCGGTCGGTGGGGATGGTCGCGATGCGGGGCAAGAGAGAGAGGGGTCGAGGCGAGCGGTAGGTGGAGAAGAGAAGAAGGAGCAGGCACGTCGCGGTGTCAGGTGGGGTGGGCGACGCGAGTTGGGGTGGGGTCACGGAAGGCAGGGGCAGCGGCCGCGTCGCCGCGAGTGCGTGCGTGTTGGGCTTGGCCAGTTGGCCGGTTGCGTACTGCGTGTGTGTGGTGGATTGACGTGCGTGTCTTTTGTTTTTTTTTATACAAACTTTCTTGGTACTTTGTTCATCAAGCTGCATCATAATACTATAAAATCCACGAAGTTAATTTAATCAAATGAGTGTCTTCGAATAGTTACGTGTGTCTTCTCTTCTCTTGTTAGAGCATCTCTACTCGTTGGGCATATCTAGGCCGAAAATCGGACCGATTTTCGGCCGGACGAATCGCGTTTTCGGACAGGGTACGCCCAGTCGCCCATTCGCGTACCCAGGCCGCGTTGCCAGGTTCGGCTAAATTCACTTAAACTCGGCAAAATATGGGCGAATATAGGTGGAATTTCATTAAATTAGGCGACGGGGCTCATAGTACATCGGTTTTAACTAGGAAAGGACGCCGCCGTGGTCGACGCCGGACGCCGCAACTACAGGCCGAGGCGGGGGTTGTTGCCGGCCTCGATATGCGCCATGACTCCGGCGAGAGTCCGCCCAGGAACGCTCCACCAGCGGCGGCGGCGGTAAGCCATATTGTTACGTGGCGGCGGCGGCGAGCCCGGCAGTCCGTCGTGTCGGGCGAGTTTCTCGAGGCGCCTGTCAGCGAAAAACTGCCTCCAGAAGACCAAGTTGCCCTGATCCTCGGCGAGATCCGGGTCTTGCATGGCAGCGATAGCGGCCTGGACCTCTCCGGCAAGTTCTGGGTCTTCCATGGCGGCGATAGTCGCCTGGATCTCTCCGGCGAGGTCCTGCCCGTCAGGCACCGGCGGAACGGGGATCCCGCCGGCGCTGAGTTTCCAGCCTAAGGGGAGGCGAGTGTCCTGCGGGGCCGTATAGCGCGCCTCGCGGCGGAGCCAGGCTTCCCACGGCGACAGCGTGCGTCGGACGGCCATGGCTTCTCGGCGGAGTTGGGGAGGAAGCAAGTTCGCCGGAGTTGTGGTGGTGTGAGGAACTATGAAGAGAGACGACGAGATGTACGACTTTTATAGGCCGGAAGAATGGCGGGAGGGGTGTAGCGGCGAGGACGGGAAAAGGAAAACGACGGGAAGGATTGCGGCGAGTCGGCTTCTGTCGCTGACAGGCTGGTCCACTCGCCGAATTCTCGTCGTCCGGCTTCCCAGGGCGTACCCGGGATCCTGGGTTCGGCCTGGGTAGTCCGGACCAAAGTTGGCCCAAATCCGGCCAAAAACAGGTCCCTGTGTACGCGACTGGGCCGATTTTCGGGGTCCGGACGTAATTTCGGCGTCCGGATCGGCCTCCTGGGTAGGCGAGTGGAGATGCTCTTAGATCGCTATTGAGTAACTTGACAACTGGATATGTCAAATCAAAGATTATACATATATAGTGTTTCTTTTCATATTTATTAGTTTATGTAGGGGTTCGTAGCATGGAAAACAAAAATTTTCTATCGCATACAAACAAACAAGCCAAGATCTATCTACTAGATTGTAGCAACGAGTCGATAGAGGAACTCACCCTCGAAGATTCCAAAGCAGTTAACGAGAGCAGATTCTCGTGGGTGATGTAGTCGTACTCTTCCGATCTCAAGATCGCGTAGACGATCCTTCCGGCGCCACGTTCCGGCAGCGCTCCCGCAGTCGGTCACACGTTCGGTACTCGACGAAGACCTTCCTCTCCCTTGTTCCAGCAGGCAGCGGAGGTTGTAGCACTCTCCTCGCGATTCCGGCAGCACAACGGCGTGGTACCGGAAGTAGAGGGGAAATCCCGCAGGGCTTCGCCTTAAGCCGGTGCGAGTATGGTGGAGCTTATGAGAGAGGCTATTAGTGGTCTGGTAATTAGACACACCAATTAGAAGGCTCTAAACCAATTAGAAGGCTCTAAACCGTTGGCTAAAGCAATTAGAAGCTCTAATCCAAAACGGCTCTAAACCGGAGATCTAGAGGTGAAAGTTGTGTGTCTCTAGGAGGAGCCCTGCCCCTCCTTTTATGGGAGGGGGGTCTTGGCGCGCCAGGGGAGGGAGGGAGTCCCTCCCCAACTCGGCCTTGGGCTGGGCGCCGGCCTGGAGGAGTCCAACTCCTCCTCCAGGTTGGTTCCAACTCCTCTTGCTTGTTTCCCACAGTTTCTTGTTTTGGCAGTTTGACTTTCAAACTGGACATTTGACTTTTCTGTTTTAGGATTCAATTTAATCCTTTATTTGGGACAGCAAGAACACTTAGTACATGATGCAATCATTCCAATATGTAATGACACATTCATGTACCCCTCCCCCCCCGGAGTGCCGGACAATCTGGAACCTTCTAGAATAACCCCGATGAAAACACCGGAATCATTCCCGAACTCCGAAACGGGTCTTTCCTTATATGAATCTTATTCTCCGGACCATTCCAGATCACCTCATGATATCCCGGATCCCATCCGAGACTCCGAACAACATTTGGTCTCTTTCTCATAATACCATAACTACTCAAAACAACGTCGAATCCTTAAGTGTGTCTCCCTACGGTTCGTGAATTATGCGGACATGATCGAGACACTTCTCCGAACAATAACCAATAGAGGAATCTGGAAATTCATATGGCTCCCACATATTTCTATGATTTCTTTGCGATCGAATGAACCACTTACATACGATACCAATTTCCCTTTGTCTCACGATATGTTACTTATCCGAGGTTATGATCGTCGGTATCTCTGCATACCTAGTTCAACATCGTTTACTGATAAGTACTCTTTTCTCGTTCCCGTGATATGTGATCCCTTGTGACCAAGTCACATGCTTGCAAGCTAATTGGATGACATTCCACCGAGAGGGCCCAGAGTATATCTATCCGTCATGTGGATGGACAAATCCCACTCTTGATCCATGTGTTTCAACCAATACTTTCCGAATACTTAATGCCACCTTTATAGCCACCCAGTTACGGTGTGGTGTTTGATGTCATCAAAGCATCCATCCGGTAAAGGTGATATGCATGATCTTATGGTCAAAGGAATTAGGTTACTATGTATCAGAAAGCATATAGCAATTGAACTATTGAAATGACTTGATCTTTATGCTACGCTTATCAATAGGAGTATGTCCACCATATCATTCTCCTAACGATATGATCTTGTTGTTGATAACATCTCAATGTTCATGATAGGGAAACCACAATCATTAATCAACCAACAAGCTAGTGAAGTATAGAGGCTATACTAGGGACTTCAAATTAAGTTTACAATTCACACAAGTATTAATGGTTTCCTTGTTAATACTATTATAGCATGAATGTAAACATTTATCATAAACACAAAGATATAATAATAACCATATTTATTATTGCCTCTAGGGCATATCTCCAACAGTCTCCCACTTGCACTAGAGTCATCTAATCTAGATTACATGGTAATATACCGAACACCCATGGCAGTTTGGTGTTGGTCATGTTTTGCCCTCGGGAGAGGTTTAGTCAACGGATCCGCCACATTCAGATCTGTGTGTACTTTGCAAATCTTTATATCCCCATCCTGGATATGTTCTCGAATAGCGTGAAAACGCAGTTTGATATGCTTCAGCTTCTTGTGTGACCTTGGTTCTTGCGCATTGGCTATGGCGCCCATGTTATCACAGTAGATAGACATTGGGTCCAGCGCACTAGGAACCACACCCAGCTCTGTAATGAACTCTTTCATCCATATCGCTTCTTGTGAAGCCTCCGAAGCAGCCATGTATTCCGATTCAGTTGAAGATCTCGCCACAACGCTTTGCTTTGCACTCCTCCAGCTAACTGCTGCACCATTCAAAATAAATACGTACCCAGATTGTGATTTAGAATCATCTGGATCGGTGTTCCAACTAGCATCGGTGTAACCATTAACAACGAGCTGTTCATCACCTCCATAAGAAAGAACCATATCCTTAGTTCTTCTCAAGTACTTAAGGATGTTTTTGACCGCTGTCCAATGATCCACTCCTGGATCACTTTGATATCTGCTAGTTAGACTAACAGCATATGCGATGTCGGGTCTAGTACATAGCATGGCATACATTAGAGATCCTATGGTTGAGGCATAGGGAGTTTTACTCATCCTTTCTCTATCTTCCGCCGATGTTGGACTTTGAGTTTTACTCAAGGTCGTATTGGGCAACATGGGCAAGAACCCTTTCTTGCTTTCTTCCATTCCAAACTTCTTTAGAACTTTGTCCAAATATGTACTCTGTGACAATGATATTTGGCGTTTGGATCTATCTCTATAAATCTTTATGCCTAATATGTAAGCTGCTTCGCCAAGATCCTTCATTGAAAAACTATTATTCAAATATTCCTTGACACTATTAAGAAGGTCTACATCATTCCCAATCAACAATATGTCATCCACATACAGTATTAAGAATGCTACAGAGCTCCCACTCACTTTCTTGTAAATACAAGCTTCTCCATAAGTTTGTATAAAACCAAAACTTTTGATTACCTTATCAAAACGTTGATTCCAACTTCGGGATGCTTGCTTCAATCCATAGATGGACCGTTGAAGCTTGCATACCTTGTTAGCATCTTTAGGATCGACAAAACCTTTGGGTTGCATCATATACAACTCTTCATCAATGTCTCCATTGAGGAATGCTGTTTTGACATCCATCTGCCATATCTCATAATCATAATATGCAGCGATTGCTAACATAATCCTCACAGACTTTAGCTTCACTACCGGTGAGAAAGTCTCATCGTAGTCAATTCCTTGAATTTGTCGAAACCCTTTTGCGACAAGTCGAGCTTTGTAGACAGTAACATTACCATCAGCATCTGTTTTCTTCTTGAAAATCCATTTGTTCTCGACAGCCTTCCGGCCATCTGGTAAGTCCACCAAAGTCCATACTTGGTTTTCATACATGGATCCAATCTCGGATTTCATGGCTTCTTGCCATTTATTGGAATCTGGGCTCATCATCGCTTCCTCATATGTCTCGGGATCATCGGTGTTATCCACCACCATGACATTCATAACGGAATCATACCAATCTGGAGTGGTACGAGTTCTCGCTGACCTCCGAGGCTCTGTAGTAACTTCAACCGAAGTTTCATGATCACCATCATTAGCTTCCTCTCTTATTGGTGCAGGCACCACAGGAACTTCTTCCGGTGCTGCGCTACTCGCAATTTCAAGAGAAGGTTCGACAACCTCGTCGAGTTCTACTTTCCTTCCAGTCACTTCTTTCGAGAGAAATTCCTTCTCTAGAAAGGATCCATTCTTGGCAACGAAGATTTTGCCTTCGGATCTATGATAGAAGGTATACCCAATAGTTTCCTTTGGGTATCCTATGAAGACGCATTTTTCCGCTTTGGGTTCAAGCTTGTCCGGCTGTAACTTCTTTACATAGGCTTCGCATCCCCAAACTTTAAGGAACGACAATTTAGGTTTCTTCCCAAACCATAATTCATACGGTGTCGTTTCAACGGATTTAGACGGTGCCCTATTTAAAGTGAATGCGGCTGTTTCTAATGCATAACCCCAAAATGATAGCGGTAAATCTGTAAGTGACATCATAGAACGAACCATATCTAAGAGAGTTCGATTACGACGTTCGGACACACCATTACGCTGTGGTGTTCCCGGCGGTGTCAATTGTGAAAGTATTCCGCACTTCTTTAAATGCTCGCCAAACTCGTAACTTAGATATTCACCTCCACGATCAGAACGTAGAAATTTAATCTTCTTGTTACGTTGATTCTCTACCTCACTTTGAAACTCCTTAAACTTCTCGAAAGTTTCGGACTTATGTTTCATGAAATAGATATACCCATATCTACTCAAGTCATCCGTGAAGGTAAGAACATAACGATAACCACCGCGCGATGCTACACTCATTGGACCACACACATCGGTATGTATGATTTCCAATAAATCCGTAGCTCGCTCCATCATACCAGAAAATGGAGTCTTAGTCATTTTACCCATCAGACATGCTTCGCATCTTTCAAGTGATTCAAAATCAAGTGATTCAAGAAGTCCATCGGAATGGAGTTTCTTCATACGTTTCACTCCAATGTGACCAAGACGACAGTGCCACATATAGGTCGAATTATCGCTTGATTTCAAACGTTTAGCTTCAATATTGTTGATATGTGTATTTCCACTATCGAGATTCAATAAGAATAGACCATCTATCAAAGGTGCATGTGCGTAAAACATATTACTCATATAAATCGAACAACCATTATTCTCTGATTTAAACAAGTAACCGTCTCGCAATAAACAAGATCCTGAGATAATGTTCATGCTTAACGCAGGCACTAAATAACAATTATTTAAGTATAAAACTAATCCCGATGGTAGATGAAGAGGTAGCGTGCCGACCGCGATCACATCAACCTTTGATCCGTTTCCCACGCGCATCGTCACCTCGTTCTTTGCTAGCTTCCGTTTATTCTGCAGCACCTGTTTCGAGTTACAAATATGAGCAACTGAACCAGTATCAAATACCCAGGCACTACTACGAATACTAGTGAGATACACATCAATAACATGTATATCAGATATACCTTTCTTCTTGATGTTGCCGTTCTTCAAATCCGCCAAGTACTTTGGGCAATTCCGCTTCCAGTGACCTACTCCCTTGCAGTAAAAGCACTCAGTTTCAGGTTTTGGTCCAGCCTTGGTTTTCTTCGTCGGCGTGGTAACTTTCTTACCACCCTTCTTGAAGTGTCCCTTTTGCTTAGACTTGCCCTTCTTGAATTTGGTGGTCTTATTGACCATCAACACTTGGTGCTCTTTCTTGATCTCCACTTCTGCAGATTTTAACATGGCAAATAGTTCTGGCAACTCTTTGTTCATGTTCTGCATGTTGTAGTTCATCACAAAGTTCCTGTAACTTGGTGGCAATGACTGGAGGACGCGGTAAACCCCCAAAGCATTAGGAATCACTATACCCAAGCTTTGAAGTTTGTTTGCGTGCCCAGACATCTTAAGCACATGCTCACTGACGGAGCTGCCCTCTTCCATCTTGCAGTTAAAGAACTTTTCAGAAGCTTCATAACTTTCAATTGCCGCATGAGTCTCAAAAATCAATTTGAGATCCTCGACAATATCATATGGGTCTGATTCCTCAAACCTTTTCTGAAGCTCCGATTCTAAACCATACAAGATAGCACACTGAACTATGGAGTACTGATTCTTCCGAGCGAGGTAAACATTCTTTACTTCATCGGAAGCATCAGCTGCAGGTGGGTCACCCAGCGGTGCATCCAGCACATAGGTCAAATTACCAGCTGTGAGGACAATCCTCAAATTGCGGAACCAATCCGCGAAGTTGCTTCCATTGTTTTTCAACTTTTCTTTCTCTAGGAACGCATTAAAATTGATGGTAGGGGCTGCCATTGATCTACAACATATTTGCAATAGTTTAGACTAAGTTTATGACAAATTGAGTTCAAATTAATTAATGAATTTAAACTAGGTGAACTCCCACTCAAAACAACATCCCTCACATTGTTTTAGTGATCACACGAACCAAATCCACTACATCAACACCGATCATCACGAGAGTTGATATAGTTTCAATGGCGAACAATCATCATGTTCATCATATCTACTATATGATTCATGCTTTACCTTTCGGTAATCCGTGTTCCTGAGACCATGTCTGTACATGCTAGGCTCGTCAAGATCAAACCTTAGCCACCGCATAAGCAAATCTGGCTTGCTTACGTTGTATACACTTGCGGAATCTAACACACCCGATCATCACGTGGTGCTTCGAAACAACAAGCTTTAGCAACGGTGCTAGCTAAGGGCGAACACTTTATGATTTGAAATTCATGTGCATGAGGGATCATCTTATAATGCTACCGTCGTCTACTAAGCAATACAAGATGCATAAAGGATTAACATCACATGCAATTCATAATATGTGATATGATATGGCCTTTCTTCTTTGTGCTTCCGATCTCCATCTTCAAACACGAACATGATCTCCATCATCACCGGCATTGCATCAAGGTCAATGACGCTCCACCATGGTTGTCACCCACCGGCTTCAACTATTACAACTACTTTGAATAGACACGTGGGTCTTAACAAAAATTAAAGACAACCATATGGCTCCTGCCGGTTGCCGACTTACAATAAGGAACATTGCATACATCATATATAATCACAATCATGGCCATATCACATCACAGCACACCCCTGCAAAACAAAGTTAGACGCCTCTACTTTCTTTGCATATTTTACGTGGTTTGGGGCTTCCAATAAGTGTCGTTCTAACTTACGAACAAGAACCACAACATTGATACTATCATTGTTGATTACCCGTTGTAAATTGGATCTTAACTATGCTAGGAGAAACAGGCACCCGCAAAGCCACTTATGCAATACAAGTTGCATGTCAAGCGTGGAGCAAGTCTCATGAACGATGTCATGTAAGGTTAGCCCGGGCCGCTTCATCCCAACATACCGCAAGATGCAAAGTACACAAAAAGCAATCTACAATAAAAGCATCAACGCCCACAATGACCATTGTGTTCTACTCGTGCAACAGATCTACATATAGACACGGCTCTGATACCACTGTAGGGGTTCGTAGCATGGAAAACAAAAATTTTCTATCGCATACAAACAAACAAGCCAAGATCTATCTACTAGATTGTAGCAACGAGTCGATAGAGGAACTCACCCTCGAAGATTCCAAAGCAGTTAACGAGAGCAGATTCTCGTGGGTGATGTAGTCGTACTCTTCCGATCTCAAGATCGCGTAGACGATCCTTCCGGCGCCACGTTCCGGCAGCGCTCCCGCAGTCGGTCACACGTTCGGTACTCGACGAAGACCTTCCTCTCCCTTGTTCCAGCAGGCAGCGGAGGTTGTAGCACTCTCCTCGCGATTCCGGCAGCACAACGGCGTGGTATCGGAAGTAGAGGGGAAATCCCGCAGGGCTTCGCCTTAAGCCGGTGCGAGTATGGTGGAGCTTATGAGAGAGGCTATTAGTGGTCTAGTAATTAGACACACCAATTAGAAGGCTCTAAACCAATTAGAAGGCTCTAAACCGTTGGCTAAAGCAATTAGAAGCTCTAATCCAAAACGGCTCTAAACCGGAGATCTAGAGGTGAAAGTTGTGTGTCTCTAGGAGGAGCCCTGCCCCTCCTTTTATGGGAGGGGGGTCTTGGCGCGCCAGGGGAGGGAGGGAGTCCCTCCCCAACTCGGCCTTGGGCTGGGCGCCGGCCTGGAGGAGTCCAACTCCTCCTCCAGGTTGGTTCCAACTCCTCTTGCTTGTTTCCCACAGTTTCTTGTTTTGGCAGTTTGACTTTCAAACTGGACATTTGACTTTTCTGTTTTAGGATTCAATTTAATCCTTTATTTGGGACAGCAAGAACACTTAGTACATGATGCAATCATTCCAATATGTAATGACACATTCATGTACCCCTCCCCCCCCGGAGTGCCGGACAATCCGGAACCTTCTAGAATAACCCCGATGAAAACACCGGAATCATTCCCGAACTCCGAAACGGGTCTTTCCTTATATGAATCTTATTCTCCGGACCATTCCGGATCACCTCATGATATCCCGGATCCCATCCGAGACTCCGAACAACATTCGGTCTCTTTCTCATAATACCATAACTACTCAAAACAACGTCGAATCCTTAAGTGTGTCTCCCTACGGTTCGTGAATTATGCGGACATGATCGAGACACTTCTCCGAACAATAACCAATAGAGGAATCTGGAAATTCATATGGCTCCCACATATTTCTACGATTTCTTTGCGATCGAATGAACCACTTACATACGATACCAATTTCCCTTTGTCTCACGATATGTTACTTATCCGAGGTTATGATCGTCGGTATCTCTGCATACCTAGTTCAACCTCGTTTACTGATAAGTACTCTTTTCTCGTTCCCGTGATATGTGATCCCTTGTGACCAAGTCACATGCTTGCAAGCTAATTGGATGACATTCCACCGAGAGGGCCCAGAGTATATCTATCCGTCATGTGGATGGACAAATCCCACTCTTGATCCATGTGTTTCAACCAATACTTTCCGAACACTTAATGCCACCTTTATAGCCACCCAGTTACGGTGTGGTGTTTGATGTCATCAAAGCATCCATCCGGTAAAGGTGATATGCATGATCTCATGGTCGAAGGAATTAGGTTACTATGTATCAGAAAGCATATAGCAATTGAACTATTAAAATGACTTGATCTTTATGCTACGCTTATCAATAGGAGTATGTCCACCATATCATTCTCCTAACGATATGATCTTGTTGTTGATAACATCTCAATGTTCATGATAGGGAAACCACAATCATTAATCAACCAACAAGCTAGTGAAGTATAGAGGCTATACTAGGGACTTCAAATTAAGTTTACAATTCACACAAGTATTAATGGTTTCCTTGTTAATACTATTATAGCATGAATGTAAACATTTATCATAAACACAAAGATATAATAATAACCATATTTATTATTGCCTCTAGGGCATATCTCCAACAGTTTAGACCTATCGTCTCGACACCGACGCGGTGACTGCATATAGGCTTCGTCAGTTGTTAGCCGCTGGGCTATATACACCTTGTTATTATGAGTTTCCATTTATTTGCAACAAACATAATTATAAAATTTCATCCAAATGTTGTTACCAAATTGGCAAATTCAATGACAAGGCGTTGCCAATATATTTGAACAATGTTGTTATGTGTCCCACCCAAAGTTTTAAATAGCCGGCTATAGCCGGGCTATAGCCCTACTATAGCCTTTTCGCGTGGTGCGGCTAAGTGCAATAGCCGGCTAAAAGGTGTGAAACCCTTTAAATAACCGACTGTAGCTGTTTTCGAACGCCGCGGCTATAGTCCATAGGTCCCACCTAATTATCATCTCCCTAAAAAAGATGTTGTTGGAAGCATACCAAGTGGATACCAATAAGATGGTTCAAATGTAAGCTCCTGACACATAGGATGGGAATCGCCTCCCTTCGCGACGAACATTAGCAGACAAAATATTTCAACCACAAATTGTATAACAATGTATTTAGAGGAATCCCGAGTAAAATGCACACCATTGTTACATAGTTGCAAATCATCTCTACCACGTGGCACATGTGGGTAAGCAATCGGAGATGATGCAGTCAAATATACAATTTGGAGAGCACCGGTGGAGATGCTCTAAGAATGCTATCAAGCTAGGCATACCTGTACCAAAAAATAAATTTGGATGATGCAGTGTCCTTTTATAGACCGTAGCAACGGACGGACATTTTGCTAGTAGGCCTAGTTTGTTTTGGCTTCTCTGAGAAATCACCCTCTTCTAGTTTTTCCAAAGAAGCTGGTTTAAAAGGTTTGCCGGTGAGTCTGATACATGGACGCGTAGGTAGATAGTCAAGTCTAAATAAATATAGAAATCTCGCAAATTTTTTAACCGACTTCTCCAGAAAGCTGGGAATAAGACAGCTTCCGGGAGAAGCCGCCAAAAGAACCGAGCCATATTCACATCTTATTCTACGTTTTGCTTAGATTGGGTCGGCTCTAGCGGCAGTGACCATCCCGTACAAAAACTACCCTTCAACCTGCCGAGTTGGAAAGCTTAAATCCAGCTTCACAATCGGGCAGTGCTGAGTCCATCCCTGCACGGTGCTGGAGCCCACAGGGGTCACGGCCCCGCACCCCATCTCTCGACCATTCTCTTTTCCCCGCCAGCAACGAACCGCTTCTCCCTGCCTGCGTCTCTCCTCTACCATGTCCACATCTCCCCTGCCCTACCGCCGCGTCTCTCCCAGCTCGCCCTCGGTCTCCGCTCGGGCTCCGGCGCCACCGCATCTCCCGGTCTCGTCCGACACACGTGTAGCAGCAAAGGCTTAGCCTCCTAGCGGCAGCTCATCGCGTACTTCCTGGTGAAACGTGGCATGGAAGACGACTCCTCCTCTCGCTAGAGGTGGAGCGTGGCGTAGCCCGCCAGCAGCCGCGCCGAAGCCCGATCCGGACCTGATTGTTTTTTTGTTTTGTTCCTACAGACCTACTTGCATTTTATTTTTGTATGGCGTGGTTCAAGTCATACAACCACACCAAACAGGACCTGAACTGATCTCACCTTATCTCATCTGAACTACCAAACATAACACAACTAGCACACTTGTATATGATGGACATAGTGTTGAAAATATGCGAGAGTAGATATGAGAGAAGAGAAAGAGAGACGGCCGGAGCTCTCGCAGGCTGAGCGAGTTCACAATTGTAACCTACCGTGATACCCCTATATATGATCAGACAAGTAGAATGTAGGGTTTTTCTCCTTGGAGCGACTTGATCTGGGTAAAAAAAAGACTCTCGTGTTTTTAGAGCAACCAACAGGAGCACTGACTTTAATATTAAAAGAAAAGAATTCATCGGTTTGGAAGAAAAACCGATCGAAACTTGATACAGACGTAATATATATATATATATATATATATATATATATATATATATATATATATAGAAACTCTATTCAGCACCCAGGGTGCAGAATAGTTATATATGGGTCCGATTAAAAAAGAAACCAGCCAAAAAAATCCCCAAGCGACACAGTTTTAAAAAACCCGACAAAGACCAAGACAAGGCCACACTACCTAGCTTGACTAGGTCTGGAACACGGCCGATCGACACTAGCACAACGACAACAGCAAACGCTACGAAATACCTGGTTCACGTCCTCGAAGAGGAAGTTAGAGACAGCTAGGCCTCTTAGTGGCGAGACACTACACCACGGACGATTATCTGGGGCACAAAAGAGTGCCTTAGAAAATACGAAAAATGTCTCTAAAAATCTTTGAAGGCAATAAAAAAAGTGCCGAATCAAATAGGGTAGAGAAAAATCATTAAATGCACTATTGAAAAGTGCCTTTGAAAGTAGATTTTTTAGGCATTTTTAAAAATGCCTTAAAAGTATATTTTTCGAGGCACTTTAAAATTTGCCTCAAAAAATATTCTAGACACTTCAAAATTTGTCTCAAAAAATATTCTAAGCACTTTAAAATTTGCCTCAAAATATTCTAGGCACTTCCCAAAATGCCTATAAAATTAATTTTAGGCACTTCTCAAAATACCTCAAAAAAGTTTAAGGCAATATACAATAGTGCCTAAAAAATAATTAAAGGCAATAATTTTCAAGCACTTTCAACGTGAATTCAAGCTATTGTAGGCTCGTTTCATATATATTATAGTGAACAAATAATGATTCTAAATAGGACGTAGAACTTTAGTTAATCCATTTAAAACATCACTCAAGTTCCATCGTTTGTTCAATACAAGTTACATAACTGAATCCGGTCATTTGAAACTACGTAATTCTAAACTGTTGCGATTGTATATGCTTCACGATAGCATCCGTCAACATATTGGCCTAGTAACCTTGCTCCATCCTTTCCTCGTGTCGCTTCTTCTCATCCTGGAAACATAAAGCTCAAAAGATCACTACAATATGACTTTATTCAAAGATAGTAGCATATTTTGAACCATGCCAATATCACATTCACAGATCGAATAAGACAATAGCACTCTCAGCAAAATACATATAATTCAGTTTTACTGCATATTTAAGTGTTAGTGCAGTTCTATTAGATAGAAGGGTTTGGTTAACATCAAGTGCAGTTTTTAAATTTCAGTGAGAATAAAATTCAAACCATACAACCTAGTTAACATGCAAATTCAGACCATACCAACCTAGATGCCTAAACATTATATCTCGTGGAGCAACGAGGAAAATAACCAGATGCCTACAAGTCAATAAAGATGTACAAGGAGAACACCAAGGTAAGGTAGCAACAAAAATATGTTGCTGCCAGCAACTCTTCACACACACACCTGCTAACAACAAGACATGCACAAATCCTTAACTAAGGACTCGGAAACAACATCCAGGAACTTCACTCATTCACAAGGAACTATGCATATTGCTCGGCAAAGAATTTAATCCAGTTGACAAAATACATGTGGATGTCAAGGGATGACTAACCTGGTCATTGTCATCGTCCAGGACATGGTCAAACTTAAGCTGTTCTTTCGCCTCCGAGGCCAGAGACACATAGAAGCGATCCATTATGACCCGAATGATAAGCTAATAAGCTAATGTGGCAGCTCTGTGAGTCTGCAATAGGGTACGATGGATAAGAAGATAGCAATTGATATTCGACTAACACCTTAAAGTAGCTAGACATCTAAGGATTTATTGTCATATAATATAACAATCTAGAACTAATTACATTTACTCGTGCTAAAAAAACACCGCTATTTTTTTATGTTGTACTTAATCCTACAGTATAAGAATTGAATCTAGGTTCGGTTGTGTTTTTCCGTGGGGCATTTTCTAGACATCCAAGAGGTCACTGATTAGTTTTAGAATAGTTGTCAGGGAACTTTCTTCTGTTTTATCAAAGATGAAGTCCACACTTAGGCTATACGTTTCATGATGTTAGATGCTAGGCTACATGCATTGTTTATTCAGGAACATTAGAGAGCATCAAGTAAAATTATATGCCAAAAAAATCCAAACATTTCGTCAAATGGTATTCAACTGATCACTGAAGAACACATTCAACTCTGAATTATATGCCAGAAAAATGTTTGCATGTAAAATACTCTTCAAATGGTATTCCAGATCACTGACAGAACACATTCAACCCTGAATAAGCGACGATCAGCATGCATATCCTTCGCCAAATTTGAAGCAGCTGTGTCAACATCAGACACCCCGTACTCCATCGCCTTTGCCCCTAACTCGCCTCGATCGATTCGTACGGACGCTCAGAGCTTAGACCCACCGTGCCACCTCGTGCCCTCATGCGCGCAAACAAGATGGATTCCGATTCGAGAGGCGGAGCACTGACCTCTGAGCACGCGGAGGCGGCGGTCCGCGCCTTGTCCGTGTCCTCGCGTCGAGGCCCCTTCTCCTGGCCGCGGCGAGAGCGGGAGCGACGGGAGCAGGAGCGGTGGGCGGCGAAGCCTGGGTAGCCACCGTCGCGGCCATGAGATCGTCGGCCGAAGCTGTGGGAGCAGCAACATCGCCGTGGCGTCAGCAGACCGTGCCGCTACATGCCGCGGGGAGGGTGGAGAGAGGACGTCGTGGGGTGGCCGGATCTGGTGGCGGCCATCGAAGAGGGTACCGGAGAGAGGAGATCAGCCCGGCGGCGCCTCCGGCGCCATGGTCGGGAGAGTTTTCTGGATCGTCGTCGTGCTGGCTTGATGGTTTGACTTGATGGTGATGTCGTTTTGAAAAAGGTGAAGTAATGCTGACCGACAAATGGGAAGCTATTTTCTCAGGCAGTAATCAAAGTGCCTTAAAAAATATATTTTTGCAGGCAATTTTAAAAGTGTCCCAATAATTATTACTTTTCCAGGAAATCCTGAATAAATGCTGCTAAAAATCGTTTTTTCTAGGCTATTTTAAAAAGTGCCATAAAAAATATTTTTTTAGGCATATTGTAAAAATGGCTCTAGCAAGGTGCCTTGAAAAATAGACCGTGACTGACATAGTGAGAGACAGGCCGCACCAAAGCCGCCAGCGGCACTCAGCGTGTTTTGCGTGTGTGTATTTGTCAGAGTTGATCCGTTCGTATTGGGCCCATGCCGAATGTCTAGAAGTTGGCAGAATATATCCGGCTGCCGGCCGTCACGTCACGGCACAAAAGCCACTACGGATCACTGGCCGGCTGCTCGCCGTCACCAATCTGCTGCAGCACAACTTGATTTTTTGCAGGTCATTTGTGCTTCTGCCATTCGTTGTCCAGGTGGTCGCTCCTCCTTGGTCCACCTCCTGCCTCTGCCATTCGTTGGTCCGTCGTTCGTCTGTCCGCCTCTGGCCTCTGCGCCGAGGCCAAGTCATCCTCTTTCAGAGCTCTACTGCCGTCCAGATCCAGTACGTGTTTCAGCCGCATCTAGATTTTTCATTTTGATGAATATCATCTGAATACAAGTTGTCCAGTACAGCAATGATAACACTTTTTTGGCAACAATGTTAAGTTACTGGTTACTTTTTAAGAAAAATATGTTACTATATTAATCAGCAACTAGAGACAAGAGGTAGAATTATGTTTGAGTAAAACTCGGTTTGGTATTTTATTATTAGGTCTAGACACTAGAGCAGCGTAAAAGAGGAGGCTGGAGGACACGTTTTCTTCTTACAAGGTGGTAAAAATACAAGAGATACGATATGAAACTCAAATGCATTTGCGAAAATGACGGACGAGGCGTTTACACATCTAAG
This sequence comes from Avena sativa, assembly GCA_916181665.1. Classification (NCBI taxonomy): domain Eukaryota; kingdom Viridiplantae; phylum Streptophyta; class Magnoliopsida; order Poales; family Poaceae; genus Avena; species Avena sativa. The sequence goes on along the minus strand of OV702279.1, from coordinate 399,384,058 downwards.
CAACGCATGGCCACTTAGCTGTGATAAATGTTAATGTCATTGCAGGTCAAATTGTTTGTAATGTACCCTTCGACATTTGTTGGGCATACCCTAATAAACCCTAAACGTTGCAATCCAGTCAGGGTGCTTGGAACATTGAGCTTCACCTGCCTCTTTCTCCGACCGCACAGCAGGAGCACGAGCAGTTAATCCTGATTCTGGATAATACCCCTGTCAACGCCGATACCAGCTCAAGGAAAAAAGCGATCCGCGTCGTCACCATGTTACTTCCTTCTATTGCCTTTAGAGGGGGACTAAATGCAGTACTAGTAATACTACTACCAAAGACAACCTGACAGCTTAAACTTGAATACTCGTCACAACCTTCTCTCGAATCAATGAAGTGCCGCCCTACTCAAACTCCAACAAGACCTTGGCCAATCTGTTCTGCAAACCTCGGGAAAACTCGGATCAACAAGATTATTCAGGCAGATCGCTGATGATATCTGCACCACGATGCCATCATTCGATATTGTTCAAACCTTAATTGGGTTTGTTTTCCTTTTTTCTTTCCAGCCCAACGCCTGCTTTGTAGTTAAAACTGTAAGCAACTCTGCCTTCAGGCAAAACAAAGTCATAAGGTAGAGAAATCATCTAAGCACCTTATTTCCTTAAAAAAAAAGATACACGTGGTCTTGGGTTAACAGGACACAAACTGCACCAAGAAACCTGATGCCGCTTACAGGCAATATACATACCCTTTCAGATGCAGCAACTTACACCGGATTCAGATGAACAGACTTTCCTGGATTAATTAGACACAAACTGCCCTGAGAAAACCGAGGCCATCCACCGGCACTATGCATACCCCTTCAGATGCAGCAACCTTCACCAGATTCGGATGTACAAACTAATTTATTCCTCTACTTCTCCATCAAAGGGGAAAAGGTCATGCCATACAGCTACCAGATCTAACCTGAACATATATAACATTATTACGAAAAATACACTGTTCCAGCATGTACACCGTAACCAAACAGAACAACAAAGATCGGATGCACATAGCCATATGCTCTGGCCCAATAAATGTGATACTACTTGCCCGCAGCCAAGACTCGGCAACGGTACTCTCCGAGTGCCCACACAGGGAAGATGTCCCTGTACTGGGAGTAACTGATCATGCAGTTCTTGTTGAAGACTCCCATGATCTCCTGTCAAGTGCAGAAAATACAAAATCAGCTGTCTAACAATCAAGGTTCCCAACTATCAAACATCTGCTAATATCTGATGTGTTATGTAACATATGGTTTTCTCTGGTCGATCAGTAACTAGGTTTTGCTGTTTTGGATTGTCACGTCTAACTGCCTAGAACGGCTTCTGTTACACAAAAGCCATCATGTAGAGCAAAGTTCTACATTGAGAATCTATGAGATGCAAAGCTTTCATGACTTACTTGTTGAGGAAATTCCCCATCCTCAGATTGTAAGTTGATCAAAACCTTCGCTGCTCGATGCAGAGGTGTTGGATCTCTCTCGGCCTGTAACCAACCGAGATTTAAGTACCATTTTGAATCAACGCAATATGTTACGGTATACACAAGATAATTGTGAACACACCTGTCCTGCGTCAATTAGGGTCAGCATGGCCCAGCCAGTGTTGACTGCATGAGCATGCTTGCCTTCAAGATTGGTGTAAACCTAATTGAATGCAAGTCAAAAGATTGGAACAAAGTTTCTTATGATCCCAAGAAGACTATGTCGATCAAAGAATCACGACCAAGAATACAATACTTTTAACTAATAGCTGATCATATTTTAAAGTGATGTTTATTGAGCCAGTCATGTACAGAGGCATGTTAAAAGTGAAATTGGGATAAAAAAAATAACTCTTGCATTGATGCCCATTTCATTGACTAATACTCTTACATAACTGTAAACTGTAAGAACATAAATTCTAATAGATAAACATAAAGTCTTGATTGCGGGATGAAGATTGGAATATATAAATGTAGTCCCGCAAACAATATTGCAGGTATATCCATAAACTGGATAGAAATGAATCTACCTGATCTTGACATGACAAATAACTTTCTCCCCAGCCACCGAAAGGAAGCTCTTTTGACATCAGAAATTCACATGCCTTCCTGATTGCAGGACTACTCTTGAACGTCCTACCAGCAGCAACTAATGCCTTCACTCCAAACCATGTGCCGTAGGTGAAACAAACAGCCCAAGAGCCATACCTATAGAAAAATAGACAGAGAACTATACAGAATGCTAATATGCATGTCGTACTTGTAATTTTTCGCATAAAGTGTGAAAACTAACCATGAACCATCACTTCTTTGAATACTCTCTATGAAATTAGCAGCTTTGTTGATACAGTTATCTACATCTTTCCTGCGGTGCCCAGGATAGAGCTTTTTAAATGATGTCAGGGCCTGAATTGCAGCTGACGTACATTCTACGTACCTGCCATCAATTGTGTGTTACACGTTTTTAAGTTTATATTTGGTGCATGGAAGCAGCATAAGAACAGACAATAAAAGGGTTACTGTATCTTACGGGTAATCAATGACAATGTCCCCAAAGGTCTCAGCAGGGTTGATAAGCTGAACAGTTTAATAAAGCATATCAATATAATTAAAACATATTGGACATTCAGATGGAAGAATACTTGTAAATGAAAATATAAAATCATATTACGCGTGCTCATTTGCACTTTTTAAACACACTGAATCAAAGGGCCCAGCAAACTTGTATTAATTCAACATGAATTGTTAACAAAAGTCCCTGCCTTCTTTTGACTTGGTATTCCATAGTTCAAATTAGGAAACAGAAAGCATACAGCTAGTTCGAATGGCAGCATAGCAAGAGCAATGGATGCAGGGTCCTCAAGGAAGTTCAACTTACCTCTAGCCAGGCATAAGACCTTGTGAGTTCATAAGTTGCAAAACCACCATTGTTGTTCTGTGAAAATAAAATGAATTTATTATGCATGCTACATGCTTCCCTGACAGAAATTTGCATGCTGCATATGCAAAATATATGAACATAGAGAAGAGAACTGGCAACAAAACTTTGGAGTTCAAAATATATATTTTTTGCTCTTCAAGGAGTCCTGTTCACAATAAAATTATTTATATGTTATCCCAGGCAAAAGTCTGGAAGAGCAATCAATAAATTTAAAACACTAATTCAAGGAAGTTGGTCTGATTTGCAACTACCGATTACTCCACAGTTCCACTGTACCCTGCTGTTTAGTAAATAGCACTACTACACTTGTAGCAGTGTTGCTTTATGATTTGTACATAGTTTTGTAGATAGAGCATAGAAACACTACTCAATATGAAGAAACATCTTACTAGTTACCAGTACTTGTCCTGAAGGCATAAAATAACTTGCTGATAAAATTACGCTATGAGATCATAGATTCTTGGAATATGGAGCTGCTTTATAATTTTTTAAAAGATTTGCCATTCTACAATTCGAAGGTTGAGTACTCATATGAGACAAGATTTACATGAGCCCTCCTGTGTAGGTAATATGATCAAATACTCACAACTAACACAACCAAAAAGTTTGAAATGTTTACCATCCAAGACATCAGACAATTGACAGCATCATAAAGTCTGTTAACTTCCACTGGTTCGCCCACAATTTCTGGAGAAATCTTCGATAGCAATAATGCGGCCTGAAAGTAATAGAAAATATAAACTGCCAAAATATTTTAAAATGGTTATGCTGATGAATTTGACAGTTCATGCTGTATGTAAAAAATACCAGCAGATAAAAGCCCAGGAACAGAACTAAACCTTGTGATTCTTATGCATGCATCACAGAGAGCTTCCTTGTGGTAGAAAAATAAAATATCCTAAATAGTTATGCTGATGAACTTGACAGATGACACTTTACACTATATGTCAAGAATAGCAGCAGATAAAATTCAAGGAGCAGAACTAACCCCTATACACCTGATAGCTACAATGATTCTTATGCGTGACAGAGAGCTTTCACATGGCGGAAGATAAAATGTTCCTAGATCCTAACTGGGTAAAGTTTGAACTTCGAAAGGATGTTTGCTGTTGGTAATACTGACAACCTAAATTACCTTTAGTCCTTCTGCAGTGCAATCTGATATAGGCCAACCATGATCAGCAGTAGAAAAAGGCCATGCACCTTTAGATATGTGACGGTACCAATAACTCAGATCTCCAGGGCAGTCATCAAGAACCTTCCATAGAAGAGCAAAAGGTAAGTACTTCATACTAACGTTACTAAAATGGATGACCTCTATTCCAAAATATAAGACGTTTTGGCAGGCAAAAATAGCCTAAAGAAACATCTTATATTGGTATTGAGGTAGTAGCTTGTAAACAAACAGGCATGTAGCATGTACCTGGGAGTTCTTAATGAAGTTGTGTGCAAGCTTAAGAGTGGGAGCAAACTCATCAATGAGGCCAGTAGCCGTAATAGCTTGGACTGCGAAAGCTGTGTCCCAGAGCTGGCTGCCATTATAACCCTACAGTGGACAGAAATTGGATTGCTTATGGTCAAAGTAATAAAGGAGGTACTGATGGATGCGCCATGTTAAATAGATTGTTAAAGGTGCACTAAGATGAACAGAAAAGTGGTTACTAGCTGAATATGATAAACAATTTTCCAATGATATCTAAATATAGTAGAACATAAATATTGATGGGTTTGTTGTAATGGCTGCCTTAATGGAAAGTAAAAGAGGTAAGCAAAAACTCATTAGGGCACAGTAATAACCTGCATCTTCATGCCATCTTCAGCAACCCACAAGTAATCATGGACTCTTGGAATATGGAGCTTGAATGCTTCCGAATTTGGATCTTCAATCCAACAAGTAAGCATATTTAGTACCTGCACAGATATATTTACAAGCTCGGTTGAACAATACGAAAATAAATAATTGAGAAATATTAAACTAATCTAGACATTACGGTATAAACTGCTGGTATACAAGTTTACAATCTACGGACAAGAATAACACATCATCAAATTTGAGAATCATTTCTCCACCAGATAAACAAGATATGGAGAAAGCAAGGAGTACAAAATGTGAATATGGCCCAACATGACTAAGAAAACTATCTTAATATTAAGGCATTAAGAAAGGTTTTTGGTTTTGCTAACACCGTGTAACTGAGAAGGGATAGAAATTCGTAATATGAAGCTTGTCAAATCATTCAGACAGTGCTAGTTTGGCATTTATATATGATTTAGGACTATGTAGTATAATGTTTCGCAATAGCATACGCTAGCTTGGCATTGGAGGATATCCAACAAGTCCTTCTGATATAGAAGTGTACATTTCTCCAAAACCAAATGCTATAACTCACAAGCTGTAATCATGGCATATGCAGTTGCGGCAGTATAGCTGCAACTATAGTTAAATAGAAAGCTCTAGACAAAATAGTTCAGTTCACATATAAGGCTTGGGAGCAGGCAGCAACACCAGAAATTTAAAAACGTGGCGAAACAAAGCACTGATATTATGATACTTTTCCCTCTTAACAGATGCAAATTATCTTCTTGATGCTCAAAGAAAGAAAAGGACCAAAAAAAGGAGGATTAACAGGCAATCATCTTCTTCAATTTACCTTGTTCACAGGACCAATACAAATGTATCGAGTGTTCTCATCTTCATAATGAACATGCTGCATGACATGGTTCAAAGCTTTCTCCCTCAATTTGTTCCCAGGCCAATGCATCATAACTGGTTCGACAAATTTATGGAGTGTGGCCCATAATATATCCTGTATCAATGGATGTGGATAGTACAGATCTTCCTACAATAAAGCACACAACACTTCAAAGAACAATCTGAGATATTAGATTATAAATAGACACCATGCAGATAAAGTAAGATAAATAGGCCTACTAACAAATTATAGGAAAACTTTTCAGATATTTTCACCTAATATATTGGCATGTGAGTCGTGACTAGTACAAAAAAATACTTTGACCACATTCACATAGAACATGCATCCCATCAGTCATACAGATCCAAAATCGTCTATGTCATCAAGTGATCTGTGAGATCCTGCTTTTTCTTGGTGTAAGGTAGCTACTTACAAGCATGGAACTGAGAATACATACGCAGCAGTCCCATGAAGCTTATACACAGTTTATATCTTCAGATGATGGGGTTAAAGATTGAACCAAGGACTAGTATTTTTTTCCCAGACTGTATTTTTTTTCCCAGACTGTATTTTTCCCAGACTGTATTTTTTTTCCCAGACTGTATTTTTTTATACACAGCTTATACAACGAATATCTCTCAAACTGTATTTTTTCCCAGACTGTATTATTCAAACAAGCAGAGTTTGTTACAAAAATTGCAATTTCAAACAACTCCTGGCGCAACGCAGATTTAGTGGACATGGGTGCATGTGGACCCTCTATGAACAGAAAAATCAAAATCAAAACAAAAATACAGTATAAATTATGCATGTAGAGAATGTATGCACGTACGTGCATGTCAAGTTTGAAATCAAAATACAAAAGTATGTAACTTATGTGAAAAAGAAAAAATGTCCAAGCAACATAAGGATTGGATTTTCACTATTCAAAGAAATAGAAGTTCCATTTTCTCTTTTTTGTGTAGGACACATATGATCATATTTTTACTGGAAAATTTGCAGGAGTAAGTATCATGGTAATATGTACATGTGTGTTTTACTTCAAAATTTTCTGAAACTTTGAAATAGCATTTTTTTTAGAAAATTTGGAAATCAGGTTCACAGTCCCAAGGTTCTCCTGGCTCTTTAGGACAGAACTTTGGCAATGGGGGACTTCTTAGAGACTTTGCAGGTATGGGACTTCTTAAAGAGTCCGTACTCGAGGAGGACTGCATTGGCACAATAAGATATAATTGGGATTTTCCATTAATTCTGGCCCATCATATTCTCATAAAAACTTGAATTATATTGTCGATAAATTGTTTCACATGCATCAAAGTTAAGAAGAATGGCTGAGGTAAGCAAACCTTAGCACAAAGATTGCGAGCACTGTCCCAATCAATCTCGCTGTAGGGGGTTTTGTAGAGTTCGTTTCTTAGTTCCAATATAAGTGGTGTGATTTTGCCGACAAACCTCTTTCCATAAACATAGCACATGGGTAGATACACCATGCGGCAGTGACACCACATTCGACCTGCACAATAGCATCAAGCATATCAGCAAGACATAGCCTAGCAACAGGGTAGAATGATATGATGGCGCAAAACAAACCTGGATGAATTGGCAGGCGGTATGGCAACATCCATATTTCTGGTGGCAGGGGATTGTTACCAGACCAATCAAATACGCCAAGTACCTTAAATATGTCAGGGATTTAGCAGGAATTCTTTAGGCCATAATCAGGTTGAACAAAATGGAAGCGGTAATTAGATGGAGTAAAAGATTTTAATTCCATACCGCGAGCCAAAACTTTCCCCATGATGTTATATAAGTTGCTCCCCCATGGTCTAAAATCCAATTTCGACCTTTTTCCATAGCACCATCTCCACTCTCTGGTCCCTCTCCAAGCAATCTCAGGGAAACATAGGTCAAGGCTGAGCCAAACATGGTGCTTGGACCCTCAATGTGCAATCCCCAGCCTCCATCTTCATTCTACACATAATCACCAAAAGGTTATTGATTCCATCCACTGTAAGATGGGACAGTTGGCAACTAGATCCTTGCCTGATGATTATAGAGATATCGGCGGATCTCCTTCTGATGTTCTGGTGATAATACAGTGTTCAGTGATCCAGTCACATATAGTGTTATAAGCTGTAAAGATAAAATACAACGGGTGAGTTCCACGTCTGATATGAACAAGTTTTAAAATGAAGTGTTGATCCAGAGCAAGTACCAATCCTGGCATAAGGAACATAGGGCCACCATAATCCCCAGGCCAGTGCCCATCATGTGCCTGGAGAGTAGAAAATCTGCTGATCGCCCTTTTCAGAGAGGTCGACACAGCTTCCTCAGTGACATCTTCATTCTCCTCCAGCTTGATAGCAGGAAGATCCAACTTAAGTGGATTTTCTTTCTCAAACTGCAGCACATACAAAATCACAGATGCTTTGAGGCTTTGAGCAATCAGGGAGGATACTATGTCATAGCGGAAAATTCACCGGTTTCAACGCTAGTACATAAAGTCCACAGCAAGTTTAACTGAAGCAGTGGGGGGGCAAAAAAGGAAAGATCTCCCGCACAAAAATCTCACTACTCCTAAATCTGCATTGGTCTGCCCTGTTGCTATGCTAAATACTGCTGGAACACTGACAAATGTGCTTCTTGCCTTAATTCAGTCCCAAACAGTATTAACAGACCAAAGAAAAGGAAAACGACTCTAAATCACTAAATGGTAACAGCAGCAATACTTGCTTTTCTTTTAGATACACGCAACAAACTGAACAATGCATGTTTTCAACATCACAGACCTTCAGATCCAGCTGCTGTTACAAATCTAATTTGCCACTGGAGCTGTAAACACGCCTGGCTATTTCCTGGTTTCTAGAAATAGAATCGGGGGCATCTCCCCTCCTTGTTTAAAAAAACAGAATGTACCATATGCTCACAGGGAACATGCTCCAACTTGTGGATCGTATGTACGGAGTACTAATCATAGACTACTACTTGTGATTAGCATTAAAAGCTATACTAGTCAACGACGGGAAAGGAGGACCCTTCTCATCCACAATGCAGCAGCTGCATCGTGCTTGCACTCCCCATATCCATGTGCAACTTGGGACAGGGCATGTGCTGCTACTTAAAATAGTTTTTTTTTAAGGTAAGGCCAGCTGTTCGCGGCCATCTCCTTCCTGGTGCTGATGTCGGCTCGCCCATCTCTGCGCCCGTACAGCGGGAGCACAGCGGTCGAGGATTAGTCGTCGGAGAAGTACCGCATCCTCTTTTTTTCGTCGAGAAAATAAAAAAGGTAAATGGTAGAATAGAATGATACTACGTACGGCGCTGCGCCTACCACGAAGTTTATCCAGAATTCGAAATCGTAGCATGCAGGGCAGGGCAGCGGGGTGAGAGAGAGAGGGGGGTGGGGGTGGGGGGCATTCCGTTACCTGGATGCGCATGAGGCGGTCGGAGCTGTGCTTGAGCCGGTGGCGGCCCGCGGCGAAGTCCCGTCGCGCGGCTTCGACGGCGGCGAGGGCCTCCGGGTCGCCGGCCTCGGGGTCGAACTCCCAGACCTGGCGGCCGACGTGCGCGTTCTTGGTGCGCAGCCACGGGTCGCCCCCGCCCTCCGCGATCTTCAGCCGCCACATCTCCGACCCCGGCGCCGACGAACTGCAGAGAAAACGCCGCCGCCCGCCGCTGTTGGCGGGAGCAGAGCAATGGCGAGATCTGCCGCCGCTCCGATCCGCGGAAACAGCAGTAGCCTGGACGCCTGGTGGTGGTGGGGTTTCGGATCGCGCGGGGCGGGGCAGGGGGGGGTGGGGGGTGTCACAGGATGGCTGGCGGCGTTTGGACGAGAGCGTGCGTCCTCGTGGACTGGGAGGCTCTCTCCTCGTCTGCCTCGTGGAATTCCTGGCTGGGCGGGTGGGGGAGGACCCGAGGTGGTGGCGTACCGTGCGTATGTAGAGGGCCTAGGCGCATGTTGTCAGTTATGTTGGGCCATGTGCCGTGACAGGTATCCCTACCTGTGGCGCTACGGTGTCAAGTGGTATCCCAATTAAGTTTCACCTCTAATTTATTTTGAAATTTGTAAAATTTTGATAAAATTTTGCACTTTAACTAGAAGTAGGATTTATGTGAGATCCCACTTGACACCCTATGTGGTGCTAGCCATCTCTAGCGTCACTATCTAGTCCGTTTGAATCGGCCCCAAACAGTAAATATGTAACTGTCCAGCGTGCCAGCCCAAAATATTCTAGAGCATCGTCGGTCTTTTTCAACACATTTTCACTAAATGAAACATGGATTACATATAAGAAAATAAAATGGTACAATAACTAGGACGCTAGCTTTCGGTGTTTATGCACCTGCGGTTACTCTGTCGGCGCCTACTCGTCATCGTTCTAAGTGTGGTCGATGTACTTCCATGGCGGTGGCCTCGTGCTAGAGGAACATGCGTTGGAGGAGGCAGGCGGAGACACGCGTAGTTCCCCGTGACGATGTAGTCCATGGCGGATTCCAGTGTGTGGCCCGACACACTCCACCAGAACCTACGCCCAACATCGTTGTTGTCTCCCAACGACGGGACATCGCTGTAGTACCTTTCGAGCTCCCTCTCCCGACGCTTGCGGAATAAATCGATCCAGGTGGCTAGGTTGTTGGGATCCTACTGTGAATCCGACCGTTCTCCATCGTGAACCGCACCTTGCGCTCGTGTCAGATGGTCGCCAACAGCTCCGCAACTTGGGGAACCGGTGGGATCGAGATGCCGTCGGCGCTCAGCGCCCACCCGCCAGTGCAGTAGGAATCCGGAGACGCGGGATAGTTCGCCTCGTATAAGGCGCGTACTTCCCAATCGCGGAAGGCAGCAGGGGCCGATGCCATGTCGCATTTCCCGACTTCGACTCGAGGAGAGGAAGATGGCAATGGCGAATGACGAGCCGAAGATGGCCAAGATATAGCCAGTGCAAGAGGGGTAAAGGGCCAGAAAGCGGTGGAAGACACGGGAACTGGCTCGAGCGATAGCGGCAATAGAATTTTTCATTGCAAATGGTTGATACATAGATGGTTACATACTACTACATAACAAGTCACTTAAAACCCTAGCGTTGCCTTGTCCTCATCGCTATCCTCATCGTCGTTGCGGTAGTATAGGCTGCATATGGTATGGCCGAATACCTTGACTTTGAGCATGCCATAGTCGTGAAAGAGAAGGAAGTGTTCGATGTCAAGGGCGTGCACGCGGGTGAACTCGGGCCATCCATGGCGAAGGTATATCTGGCTTAGACGGCCGAAAAGCATCTCCAAAAACCAGACGTCGGTCACACCGCTCGCCTCCCATAGCTTGACTTCATTGGGGTCTTGCTCGTCTAGCACGAACGCGAACTTGGTAGGGAGTTGTATCCTTTCCCATGTCTCACCCATGTGGATGGTGACACCAAACTCAAATCGAAGAGGTCGACGGTGAAGTCCTCGGGCGAGGACGGCGATGACAGGGATGGTGTGGTGAAACGTGATGGCCGCGCGCCCCGCCTCCTCCTCGTCGACCTCAGCCGCGCTCTGGGCCTCGGGGCGGCCAAGCCGCCCTCCTCTCGATACAATGTTGCCGGCCATGACTACTAAAATTGGTTGTTGTGTGGGAAAGTAGGAGCGGCGGTCGAAGAAGATGGTCGCGACTGGTATGCTTAAAAAGACCAACGAGTCAAAACATTAGATGCCGACACGGAGGCCGAGACGATAGCATTGAAGGCCAGCAGCTAGCATAGGCATAGGGTGGCTAGGCTGGCGCGGGTTTTAGGCGGTATGACCAGTCTAGAACTCTATCTCCATTGGTTGTTGGGATAGGAGGCTCGTTGGGTCTTCGTCAGGCATATATGGTGCGAGTGAGAAAAGACATACGTGCAATCCACAACACCTCTAAACAGACGAATTTTTGCTCCAAATTTTGTGAATGGAAGGATTGCACCGGATAGATCCATTTATACCGAGCCGCGGGAATGTGCATGGTCTCCCCTCCCGTCCACGGGTTTGGACCTGTTTAAACCCGATCGATCGTGTCGCTGTTAGGCCTGTGCCGCTGTTAGGCCTATGCAAAACCGGTTTAGGTGGTTTGACCGGTTTGGGATAGTTAGAATTTTTGTGATAGCTCCAAAGTTTAGATTTTATTTGTGAAGAAAACTAAACTAGACTATAAGTGACCGGTTTAGCTGGTCTTACCGGTTTCAGTTTTTGCACACCCTTAATCGATGTAGATGGTCTCGTGTAGAGTGTCAAGTGGGATCCCACCTAGATTTCACTTCTATTTTATTTTGAATTTTGTAGTGCAAAATTTTATCAAAAAATTTACACTAGAATTCTCAAAATAAATTATAAGTGAAACTTTGATGGAATCCTAGCTGACACCCAATCTCGTGTGTGATAATATAGTACCCTGCGTGATGCCATCCCGAATGTGGCGTTAGCCCCACCATAACGTCCGGCCCAGGGCGGCCGAGCCATCTCGCCCATCCACGGTTCCCCACAAGTGAGATCCCACCTAGATCTCACTTTTATTTTATTTTGAATTTTGTAGTACAAAATTTTGTCAAAATTTTACATAAATTTTTTAAAATAAATTATAAGTGGAATTTTGGTGGAATTCCATCTGATACCCTCTCTCGTGTGTGATAGTACAGTACCCTTGCGTGATGCCATCACAATCTGTTGCGTCAGCCCCGCCACGACGTCTGGCCTGGAGCGGCCGAGCCATCTCGCCCATCCACGGTTCCCCACAAGTGAGATCCCACCTAGATCTCACTTTTATTTTATTTTGAATTTTGTAGTACAAAATTTTCTCAAAATTTTACATAAATTTTTTAAAATAAATTATTAGTGAAACTTTGGTAGAATTCCATCTTGTACCCTGGTCTCGTGTGTGATAGTACAGTACCCTTGCTGATGCCATACCGATCTGTTGCGTCATCTCGCCTATCCGCAGTTCCTCACCAGTCTCTCTTTTGTTTATCCTAAACCCGGTCAGTTCGGCAACACTCGCTTTCACAGAAGCTGTATAGTATTTGAGAATGATTGAAAGTAGGTAATCCGAGTTATCTTTGCGGTTGCAGCCAAAGTGCTCCACAGTGGCGTAGCTAGGGGATTTCTATGTAGTCAAATGGATTTTGGTCAATCCTTCTTGTACATAAGAAAAATCATAAAATAATATGTAAAAATTTAAGAATATATACATATAAGATAAATTTGACAACATAGACTTTTGGTTCTGGCACCGCCACTGGTGCTCCACAACTGATTCCGGACTGATGAAGTACTATGGTAGCAGTAATAACATTGTTTCGTACTTATTCTTATAATTGGAGACTTGAGTTAGAGTCAAGCATCGAAAAGTCCTATACTACACCTTAGTGTACACTCTTTCTCGAAAGTCAGACCTTGACATGTGATCGTTTTGAAGTGCACGTCGTCTCATGTGCCGCAACTATTATACTAGTAATAACATTTTTTTTACTTCAATCTTTTTTTTTTTGAATATATCCGTTTTGATCTGGTTTGATTGACCCATAGACAGTAAATAGGCCGTTACCATTGGTCTGTTTACGGCGGGGTGCGTCCATGGCACCACCCATTTGGTCTGGCTGGTAAGTTTTTCCTAGATTTTTGTTATTTCACCCAATTTAATATATATGAGTACAAAATAATGATATAGTGTATAATCAAATAAATTTAAATAGTTCACGTGTAGACTAATAACAGAGTTCACAAGCATAGTTACTAAACGTAGATCACGCACACAAAATTGAAGGAGATGACTAGCGGTGGTTTCTCACGTGACCCCACATAGGCTCAATCAAATCTGCTTATAGTTGATCGTGAGTGTTCTGATCATAAATCCCATGATGTACACGGAGGAACTCGTCAAATGGTATTGGCCCCGACATCAGCTCAACCAATTCATCCTGAAACTGCCACCCGTAGTCATATAGGCTACCAGCACGCTCATTTTCAATGATTATGTTGTACATGATCTCACAAGCAGTCATCACCTTCCGTAAGATCTCATAGCTCCATGTTCTAGAAAAGTGTTGAACAATATCCCAACGAGATAATAACACACTAAATGTTAGCTCCACATTCTTTCTACAAGCCTCTTGTTGATTCGCAAACCAATTACATTTCTCATTTGTAGCGTCACGACCCAATCAGGATAGATGCCATTAGCCAGATAATACCCTTTGTCATAGGCATGACCATTGATCTCACAGTGAAGCTTTCGAGCACTGCCTTCCGCAAGCTTGGAGAGTACCTGGAAGCGCTAGAGCACGTTGATGTCATTTTTTGAACCTGCCATGCTGAAGAAAGAGCATCAAATCCAAAGATCTTGTGATACAACATCCTCAAATATGATTGTGCATCCATCCACATGCCCATAATACTGCCCCCTGCAAAGTAAAAGGACGGTTCTACCACTCCCAATGCATGCAATATGTGCTTCCAATCATCATATGAAACCCAAAAATAGAAAGAAAAAAATTTGCCCTTGCCGGAGACCTCGTGGGAGACTTTGTAGCAAAAAGGTTGTGCTAATGTAGCAAACCTGACTTCGTCGGAGAATCGTTGGAGACTTTTGCTAGGAGACATCGTAGCAAAGACTTTGCGCTATTGTAGCAAAACCATAAAATGGTTGTAGCAAAAGAGTTGTGCTATTAGCATAACCAACTTTGCCAGAGACATCACCAAATATATGGTAGTAAAAACTTTGCGCTACTGTAGCAAAATCATAGAACAATTGTAGAAAATAATTTCTTCCATTATAGCATCGTCCGCAGCAAAATCTCAAAATGCACCCCTTGACAGGTTGCATTGCCACCCTTGACTTGTAGCAATGACAACCACCTCATGAAGCATCATCGTCCTGCCTTTGTATCACCGGTGGTGGAGGATTGAACTATGGGTGCTCAGATCCGGCCCACTTACGGGTTGTTTCCACTCTGATAGATATCCAAATCGATACAAAAGGAGGCGTTGTTCTATTTGGAGTAAGGTCGTAGTGAGGATGTAGACATGGTCGTTGTGGATGAATTTTTTGATGGCAGCAACTCTAAATTATCGGTGAGCGCACATTGGAGAGAAGAGGAGAAGATTACGGAGGACCATGCACTCACCGGGCAGGCTGCATACAAGGGAGAGGCGTCTAGGGACGGAGGTCGACGGCCAAAAGCAGCGATGACTGTTGTAGGAGAGAGGAGATGTGGCAGGGCACACCGAAGGAAGAGGCCGACGAAGGAGAGCTTCTTAATGAAGGATGTCACGGCGGTGGAGGTCGGTGACAATAGGTTGTGGTGGTCTCCGGTGGGAGGCGGCGACACATGTGGTGGAGCAGGTAGGGTTGTGTGATGCAGCGCTTGAGCACTCAAGAAAAGGAAGAGAAAGCGGTGTCCGGCCTCTTGCAATGGAACCAGACGATATCCACCGGGTTGGGGGTATCATTTTCCTTCTATAATAGCTCGAAGCGGCTAGGATTTTCATTACTAGGTCCCCTAATGACTTGAAATTATCAAATGGACCTCGATTGACCAATACTTCTATCGTTAGGTCCCCAGGTGACCAGAAAATTATCAAATGGCTCGTGATTTGCCTGGACTTTCAAGAATAGGGCCCCAAGTGACTGATGTATTACATAATGGCCTTGATTTCCCTGTACATTTGTAAACTACTAGTAACCCCCATGTGTTCATATAAGGACCTCGGGACTCCGCTTTTTTCTACTCCTTACATTCACTACAGTATTCTCGCAACGTTATGAATAACCAAGGATTCCATGCTTCACAAAAACATCATTCTGTAGCCGTTTTTTGCAAAATAGGACCATGGACTCTGTCATCAATCAAGAAGCCCTCTCACTAAGTCATTTTTGCATAAATAAACTCAGGGATTCACAATCCTAGCAAGAACAACCCGCCACCAATTGGAATGGCATGGAGAGCAATCTCTTGCAGGACAAGAAGATCAAAACATGCTGTGCGTCCCCCACATGGTCGCCAAAAGTTCTCCTCTCCTTGGGAAAGAGGAGACCCTTCAAAGGGAGGACTCGCCATCTGGCCCAAGGAAAAGGTCCCTCGAAGATCAAGATATAGCTCAACCATGCTCAAGAGTTTTGACATGCACCCACAAGGATAGGTCTTCAGGCTACAACTCACGAGGACTACTATTGTAAGAATGGGAATCATCCTCCAAATGGGAGCCCCAAGACTACTAGGCGCCTACATGGATACATGCCAAGCAAAGTCAAGCCAATAACTGGTCAACAAGGTCCCCTGGTCATGACATGGTCAATGATCAAGACATGAGATAAAATATAAAGTTAAGCATGAAGCCATGAAAGAAGAATCCCACCAGATGGATGCCTAGTTTTTTTAACAAGGAGTGCCCCTAAAGGGGCTAGAGGCTTCACATATATTTCAAGTGATGGAAGTTACAAAGATTACAAAGGACCCCATAAGATTTGAAGACTCACATAGGTCCCTGATATATGTAGAAAAGACCTCACAGATAAAATACAAAAGGCAAACTGGTCCTTCCTCTTCTCCACCACCGAACCGGAAGATAGGCACGCCACCATCAAGCACAGGAACGGGGACAATACCACTTGCTCCTGAGTCGACGAACAATGCAGCGGCTGACTTCAAGGGCCTCACGAAGGACGTTATAAAAATGCCGGAACCCTTTACCGGATTTTTGATAGGTCATGTGCTGCCTTGGATGTCGGACGGTCATAACCCCCCACCGAGGTGATGCTCAAGAAGATAGCCTCCCAACTCCACTGCTGTCTAGCACAGGAACTTGCGGAAAATGCCAGGAACAGAGGGTTCCTTACCAAGCCCAATGGAGGAACCCGGCCAACCGACTCACCATACCTGCCATGGGTGGGAGACAGACTGCAAAGAGGATCAGCTTGGTGCAGAACCCACAGACCCTTCTTCCATAGATGTCCATCACTGCTGCAACTAAGCAAGCCTTCCCCTCGAAACACAACCACTATGTCCAGGAGGGGAATACACACTAAGGAGCAGCAGCAACAAGCATCCAGGATTTGTCGATGTGGCGTGAAGAAATCGAGCTCTCTCCTCAGAGCTCCTGCCCGAGATGAGTTGAAAAAGCCGTAGAAGATGTCGTCGCGACGAACCCAGGGAACAGGCTTATTAGACAAGCAACGGTCGAAGAATGCCAAATAGGAACTCCCCCACGGAGCCTCAAAATTCGGCATGAATGACCACTCCAGCGGCAAGCCTGCATTGCCGTTGGGGTAGCTGCAAAGGAACCACTCCATCTTGGGCAAAAAACGGCAGAGACTGAAGGAAACCAAAGAAGCAACATCGCATCATTCCTCCTCGCCACCACGGCCGGCCAGGTACAGCTACGAAACGGCGCATCTCTCCTTCCATTATCTCCAGCGCAAGTGCCACCTAAAGGAAAGCAAAGAAGAAACAACCACAGTCGTCTCCCCCTCCCTGCCACCACGACCGGCCGAGATAAGACGAGCAGACCACCTCTTCATGCCGCCACACCTCACCCCCTACCACCACGGCTAGCCGGGCGAGACATGGTGTGGTGACCCAGCATACCACTGCATGATGTAGTACACTATAGTCGTTGACATAACACCAATGAAACATCGTTCACTAGTATTACATCCCTCAGAGTGGCACAACAGAAACAAAGCGGGTCCAATACATGGCTAAAGGTTACAACTCACTCTATACACAAGATCCAGAGAAAACTTTAGATTAAAGAGAGAGAAAGAACTTCTTACAAAGAAGAATCAAAGAAAAATAATGTACCAACTATTATACTTTTAAGACTAGTATTTTAACTAAGGGGGGTTGGCATTGCTGCTATTGCAATACACTAAAGAAATAGGTTCTATGTCTAGAGATTATATTCCTATCAAAACAATAACTTTGTCTTCACTGGAGTTGGTGTGTATGTTGACTTCCTTGACTTTATTGAAGAGCTTTAGCTTTTGACGATGATTCCTGGGGCATACCTTGATGTAGACGTTGTCTGCACTGACTTCAAAATCTAACAAGGGTTAAGAAGATATGTTGAGTACGAGCGTACTCAGCAAGTTCACTAGAAAAGGAGTGTTTGTTGCACTAAATCTACAACTGAAAGAACATGTTGGGCCCCCATGTGTGGTTTTGGTAATTAATGACAATCTTTATGGACTAATGTGTGTATTAAGTTATACTTGTAGGATTTGTCCATTGGCATCGCTTGGAGCATGTGTTGGCTTCAAGGTCGATGAAATGCAAAGAAGATATGTTGGGAAAGCTCAATATGCGAGGTCGATGATGAGGAATTAAGAAAAGCGTTCCATCTTGAGAAGGGCAAGACCGTCTACATCGAGCTCAAGTGGAATGCTCAAGGCAAAGGTATAATCTTGATAGGTTTTCCCTTTTGTCGATCTCTTGTTGTATGTAGGAGACAGGGTTTAGGATAGATAGCCGTACTATCAAGAGGGGCTCTCGTATGAGTAATTCGGTCACATCGTTTGGAGAGAGCTCAAACCTTTGCATACTTGCATCATCGTTTTTGGTTGCTATTTGGTCTTATCCATGTGAGGTTATAGAGCTTGTGGTAATCTCCATAACAAGCTCTTGTTCATCAAAATCGGATCTCTCATTTGTATCTTGTTGCGATTTTGATTTATGCGCCTTTTTGGTTTCTCACCAAGTGAGGTATATCACATTATTATACTTGATACTTTCTCACTTGGTGATAATCAATATTTACACCTTTTTATTGGGAAGTCCTTGTCGTCCTCATCCAACGCAATTTGAATCGGGTCAATCGGAGCTTTCAGTCAAAAGTTATTGTCGTTTGAATATTTGCATGTCTGTCTGTTTTCTGGGCCGAGCGGTAGTACCGCCCGGATGGGCCAGTACTACCACCCGGGCCTAAAAACGGCCCATTTTCTTTCTGCCTCGCTAGGTACCTAAATCCGGTACTACCGGCCTGCCCGGTAGTACCGCCCGGGTGGACCGGTAGTACCGGTCGACCCAGTTTATGTGCATCTTTTCCCCGATCCAGATCTGCTGCTGCCGCTGGCCCCGCATCCTGCATGCGCGCACGTGGGCGTTGACCTACCGCTGCGCTGCTCGATGCTGCCGCGCTGCGCAGCTGCATGCGCGCGCCCTGCAGATCCCTCACGCGCGCGCCTACCCGCCTGCTGCCGCCTCGCTGTGCGCTGGGGCCCGCCGCGCCCCTCCCGCGCGGGCCGCTCTGCCCGCCGCTGTTGCTGCCTGCAACTGCCGAGCACGCGCGTGCGCTGCAGCACGTCCGCCTGCGCTGGCCTCGCTCTAATGCTCTACCGCGCCTGTCCCGCTCGCTGGCCCCGCTTCGCTGCTCTGCCTCGCTGCGCTGCTGCCGCTGACCGCTGCTGCGCTGGCACACGCGCGCATGGTGGCCCCAGATCTGCTGCTGCATTGTTTTCTGGCATTTTGTTGTTTGGGTCCGGTAGTACCAGACCAAACCGGTACTACCGTTCCGTCCAGAAAAATTGCCCCAACGGGCAGAATTAGCCCGTCTCTTTAAATAGCTTTGCCCCTTTTTCTTTTAGGGTTGCTTCTTCCTCCTCCTTTTGTCTAAGCTTTGCCCCTATTTGCCTTACTCCTTGAGCTTGATTTCTACTCACCCCTCCATTGATTCTTGCATATATTTGAGGGGTAGTTGAAGGAGATCTAGATCTACGTTTTGACCAAACCAAAACATCTCTTTGTGAGTGTATCTTTGGGGATATAGATTTTGGGGGATTTTGTGTCTCTCTTTGATTCCTCCTCTCTTGTTCCCCCAATAGCTTTAGTAGCTTTGTTGGAACTTGACAATGAGGGATTTTGAGAATCTTTGTGGTGTTCTTGCCATTTGCATTTGGTGCATCGGTTTGTGTTCTCCCCGGAGGATTTGATTTGAATTACTCATTGGAGCTTGTCCCTCTTGGGTTCTTGGAACCCTAGACAGTTTGTGGCCTTGGTGGCATTGTGGCCTTTTGTGGCATTTGTTGGGAGCCTCCAATTAAGTTGTGGAGAAGTGCCCCAACCTTGTGAGAGGTTCCGGCTGCCACCAACAAGTGCACCGATAGTGGAATCGTGGATCGATCCCATTGGGGTGAGATTCACCGGAGAATAAGGGAGGCCTTTTGTGGCATTGGTGGTTTGATACCACCCCCTCTCCAAACGAGACGTACTCCATGTTGGGATGAACTCGGTAAAATATCGTCGTCCCCGCGTGCCTCGGTTATCTCTATACCCGAGCTTTTACTTATGCACTTTACATTGTGATAGCCTTCGTGCTTGAAGTAATCTATATCTTGTTATCACTTTGTTTCTTGTATTGCTTAGCATAAGTTGTTGGTGCACATATGTGAACCCTAGTTGTTCTAGGTTGTGCTTGACAAAGTAAAACACTAGTTTTATTCCGCCTTTGTTGATCCACTCTAGGAAAGGTTTTAATCGCCTATTCACCCCCCCTCTAGGCGACATTCGTATCCTTTCAATTGGTATCAGAGCACGGTCTCTCATTTTAGGCTTCACCGCCTTGAGGTTAAAGATGTCGGCTAGAGGATTAGTGCACAATGATATGTTCATATTCGATGGCACAAATTATGATATATGGAAAAATCGTATGCTCATTCATTTTCGGGACATGGACCCAAATTTGGAGCGTATTGTAGATATAGGTTTTTCTCCTCCTATGGATTTCAAAAATCTATCTTGTGAGGATGAAAAAAACTTATATCTCGATGCTCAAGCTTCTAATGTGCTTGTTAATGCTTTGAGCTATGTAGTTACCTCTTCAATCATTCCTTTTTGGAGCGCTCATGAGTTATGGACAAAACTTCAAGATAAATATGTTGTGTCCAACATTATTGAGGATGATTGTGTTGCTTCCACCTCCGGTCGAGATGAGTTCTCATCCTATACCACTTCTCCAACATGTGACTTTTCACAAGGTAATGATATGGTGAGTGGTGATAGAAATTGCAATTTGGATAGTGTGCTTACTATTTGTAATCCCTCGTCTCTATCTAGTTGCAATGATCTATCTTTGGACTTTAACACTTCTAACACTACAAACTCCTTACATGCTTGTGTTAATAGTCCTTGCATATCATGTAGAAATGACTTGAATAAATCTCATGATGATATGCTTGTGTTGTCTTGTTGCCATGATAAAAATGCTTCCATTTCCTCTAGTGCTTGTGTTGCTAACCATGTAGAGGAAACCGAAGATTCTATGGGCCAAGACATGGTTTTGAATGAAGCCACAAATGCAACCTCATCTTCACCTTCTTCCGGTACCCACCTATGCCTTATGGCTAGGGATTCTAAGGTAACTCCTACTTTGGAACCCATTACCTCTTGTGATGAGGAGGATGTGGATAATGTGGAAGAAGAGCTTGATATTGATGATTTATATGAGAAGGGTGAGATTGTTTATCGTGCCCTTGTTAAAAAGGATATTGCTTGCTCTAACTTTGTTGAAATCTTGGACTTTGCTATTAAGAGCAAAGAACATATTGATAAGTTAGAAACACAAATTGAGGTGCATGATAACAGCGTTGATAAAATGTGTAGTCTTAAGCGTGAGTATGCTAATATAATTGCAAACCTAAATAAAGCTCTTGAAGAGGAATAAACCACCAAGGAATCTCTTGAGGAGACCTTTGCTTTAGAGCTATCTAGAGTAAAGGAGTCTCATGATAGAGATCTTAAGGTGGCAAGTGATCTCAAACATAAAAAATGATGAGACTCAAGTTGCTTATGCTAAACTCCTTGAGGATTTTGAGCACCTCAAAAATGGCTCTAGGGTCATAAAGGGTGAGCTCATCAAACTCACCGAGTCACAGGAGCAACTTAAAGCCTCATATTCAAAAGAGCTTGCCAAGTTGCCCTCACCTCTTGCAAATTGTGATGATGCTTGTGCTACTAACTCTGTTTCTTGTGAAGCATCTACTTTGAAGGAGAATGTTGAGCTAAAGGCTCAACTTGCGTTGCTAACTAGCAACTATGGGAAATTAGAAGAAAGTCTTGTTAAGCTCTTGAGCTCGCATGAGGATCTTCTAGTCTCCCATGGTAGGCTAAAGGTAGCTCATAAGGCCATCATGTCAAAGGTAACATCTAGTGGGCCTCATATGGACATTAGCACTATATCTACTTCAAATGTTATATTGCCATGTGCTAGTCCTTGTAATTCATCCTCTCACAACCATGCTATATCTCGTGATGAATTACATTCCATGCCTTGTTGCTCTAACAATGTAGCATCTACTTCCTCTAGTACTTTTGTTGAAACTAACCATGTAGAGGAAATCAAAGAGCTCAAGGCTCAAGTCACTTCTTTGAGAAATGACTTGAAAAAGGGTCATCAAGGGAAGGTCACACTCAACAAAATCTTGAGTGTGCAAAAATCCCCCAATGACAAGAGTGGGGTTGGATTCAACTCCAATGTCAAGAAAAAGTCCACTATCAAGTTGAAGCACAAGGACAACAAGAAGAATGGCCAAGATCAAGTCAAGAATCCGGCCAACATTGTTGGCTTCAAGTGCAAGGAAGAAGGTCACCATGTTAGATCTTGCCCATTGAAGAAAAAGCCTCTTAGTGTGAAGCAACATGGGAAGCAGCCTCAAGCTCCACCTCAAGTCATTAATGGGCCTCTTCCTAAGAGGACTACTCGAGCTCTTCCTCGAGTTGTGGCTTCACCTAAGAAGAAAGATGGCAAGAGTAGAACTTGCTACATATGCCGTGAGAAGGAGCATATTTATTCCTCATGCACTATCGGTATCTCCTCATCTAACTCTATCATTATTGATGATGCTTATTCTCTTTGTAAGGATGAGGTTGGCAATGTGTTTGCCAAGTTTGTTGGTGCCCAATGTGGTGTCAAGAAAAGATCCATTTGGGTTGCCAAGCCTATTGTGACTAACCTCTTAGGACCCAACTTTGTTGGGGACCAACAAGCCAAAACTTGATCAATAGGTGTTTGTTGGAGGGCATTGGAGACTTGGCTACATCATGAAGAATTAAGGGATCTTCATTATTATTTTTTTCAAGCCAAGTCATGTGGATTATATTGCTCCTATTTATATTTCCAATGTTCCTCCTTGCGGTAACATATGCTTAACTCATTTCATTGAAAGTTACTCGCCCCCTTGTGCATGTGTTGGTTTTGTATCTTCCATGCTTTTGTACATGTTGTGTTTTCCACTTAATTATCTTGAGGTATCAAGCATATTTGTGTATGATTAGGTGGCACACCATGTATGTGTGTTTCTTGTATTGAAGCCTTAATTGATTATATTTTATATCTTATTTGGCTCTTGTGAGAGATTAATGGATTATCCCATTTTGGGGGAGTGTTATGCTTGGGCATTCCACAATCCTAAAATTGTGTGTACATGAGGAATACCACCTAGTGTTTATATTGGATTATTGTCAAGTCTCTATGTGGTACAATTCTCATGAGAAATTTAAGTTTATAATGTCCATTAATTATCTCTATTTTTATCCTTTTGCCTCGTTTGGTTTTATGGTAGTATCACATTATGGGGGAGTCATATGCTTAGTGCAATACAATCCTAGAAAATGTGAATATTCGAGGTTGTGTCACTTAGAATTGATATTGATAATTATCTAGCGCCTATGTGACACATGTGCTCACACAAGTTCCAATTTGCTTAAATACATTTATTGATCATATTTTGGATCTTGTATATAAGAATGGTTCTTGGTATGTGTTTCCTCATATTTAGATCTCTATATCATCATGGAAACCATTTGCTTCAAGTTACTCTAATCACTAGTGATTGTGTGACAATTGGAAGCTACCAAGAATCTTGTTCGAAGTATCATGCTTAATTCTTATATTTGTTATATGCTTCTTGTTGTGACTATGATCTTGGATATCCATGCAAGCTACCTTGGGAAAATGATTCCCAATATTTCTTGTCCTTGGACAATGAGTATTATATTTATGGTAGAATTTACTGATCATATTCACTTTGGCCCTTGCTTAATATTGTCCTATCTTTGGCCAAGTAAATGTTTTGTGTGCTCCCATGTATTCCTTGCTACTTTTGGATCTTCTTATTTTATTGATATCCTCTTGTGTTTTACTTATTGTAGGTACTAAGTGATGATCCCATTTGTGTGCATTTTGCATTTAGAAGTAAAATCCTACATAATGCACTATCTATGGGGGAGCTCTCCTATGTTATTTAGAACACTCATATTTATGCTTCTTTGTTTGATCCATATCGTGTTTTATGTGCTTGGAACCTCAATCTTTTCGTTTTGGTATTTTGTACCAGCATGAGAAGTTTGGGGGAGTTTGGTTTCTTGTTGGAACCTTGCTCTTCTTGGGAGTTGGTTTTGTCTCATTCCTTGTTTCACATTTTGACCATTTTAGAATGAGATAAATCATGGAGCATTTGTATTTTTATCTATCTTTTGCTCTTTGGCCCTTGCCTAGTTCATTTGTTGAACTTGTGATCTTTCATGTGTTGAATTGGTTCTTTGATACAATTTGGACACCGCTTGTCTTGCCACACTCTTGTGTGTGCCATCTCGGTTTACTTGGTGTTTTTGTTCAATTTGTATCTCATTTTTGGTTCTTGAAATCTTTATGCATGCATGTTTACTATATGTTTATATTAAGGCATGTTTGCTTTCTTTGATCCAATATATAGGGGGAAACTCCACCGATTCCCATCGGCTAAGTTGTGCATGAAATTCAATTTCATATCAATATGCACATAATTATGTGGAGTCTCTCCTATATATTGTAGTTGCACTAACTACTTTGGACCCAATATGTTTGGGGAACATTTTGTACTTAAATGTGTTTTAGATACTCAAAGAACATTTCTTAATCCCTAGTGTTTTGTGTGTTAGATAACAATACCAAGGATCATTTAATGTGTGTTGAAGTGTTGCAGCTCTATTTGAGAATAAAGGGAAAAGGACTCTGCCTTTGGGGGCGGATAATCCGCCCCTCCCTTTGCCCAAGCAGGCGCAAGCCCCAGAAGGGGGCGGAATTTTGGCCGGATTTTCCGGCCCCGCCGGATAATCCGCCCCTCAGGGGGGCCGGATAATCCGCCCCCCCTGCTCATCGCCAAGGCGCAAGCCCCAGAGAGGGGGCGGAGTTTTGGCCGGACTTTCCGGCCTGGCCGGATAATCCGCCCCTCAGGGGGGCCGGATTATCCGCCCCCAAGATCTTCACCAAGCTTCACCAAGGCGCAAGCCCCAGAGAGGGGGCGGAGTTTCCCCCGGAGAATCCGCCCTTGGGGCGGAGTTTTCCCAGGGGGCGGATAATCCGCCCCAAGTGGGGGGCGGATAATCCGCCCCCAAAGTTGTGCAACGGCCAGATCTGGGGAGGGGGTATTTAAGCCAGCCACCCCCTCCTGCCAGAACACTTGATTCATCTCGAAAAAGAATAGATCAGATCTGAAAGTTTCATCCAATAGTGCTCCACCTAGATCCACCCAAAGGCCCCATCCCTTGGGGAATCGAAGGAGGAGAACTCGATCTTCATCATCAGCAATCAAGCGCTTCATCTCCTCTCCATTCATTTGGAGAACCTCCGATCTAGTATTTCTTGCAAATATCTAGATCCTCGTTTTTGTTTATATTGATAAACCTTGTTCTTGTGGCAGCTTGTTGTCATCTCGGGAGCCCCCAATTCGGTTGTGGGTGTGTGCCCTGATAGTGTTGTAAAAGGCACCGGTTCCCGCCTCGAAGGGATCCAATAGTGGAGAAGGTGGATCAGGCCTCTCGTGGCGAGATCCATCGGAGAATAGGGTGAGGCCTATTGTGGCGTGGTGGTCTTAGAACCGCCCACCCCTCCAACGCAGATGTACTTCCCTTAACAAGGAAGGAACTGCGGTAAAACAAATCCCTGTGTCTCCGCGTGCTCCACTACAGTTTCCTCGCTCCTCTTTTACGTGCTTATTAGTTAGGGTTACATATAGGGAAATTCTCGTAGTTGCATACCTAGAGAATTTACTTTGTGTCAAGCCTAAAATTGAAAAAGTATTAAAAATTGGTTAGCACCTATTCACCCCCCCCCCTCTAGGTGCCCATACGATCCATTTCAATTGGTATCAGAGCCTCGGCTCTTATTTCGGGCTTAACCGCCTAAGAGAAGTATGGGTTCCAAGGGAGATGGGAGTGATGCTCCGGAGGTAGTCACCATGAACGATCTCAAGACGTTGGAAACAACCTTGGTGAGTTCAATGGAGGCTAAGATGGAAGAGATGCGTCAATTGATAATGCGTCTCTCCACATCCGCAGCATCACCTCCATCTAACTCTGAGGATACCACTCCGCAATCCAAGGAAACGGGTAAAACTGTTTCCAAAGATAACGAAGTGGTAGGTGATGATACTAGTAAGAGCTCCTCCTCGAAAAAGGATAGCGGTAAGGATGGATACAATGAGGTTTCTCATGTGTATTCCCCTGATCCGCCTATTCCTCACCCACATATACATAATAGGGGTGATCCACCCAAACTTTCAGCATCTACTTTCTCTCAATGGCAATTTTTGATGAAATCTCATGTGTGCAGTTCCTCCATAGAGTTGTGGAAGATCATCGAAAATGGTCTTCACGTTGGAAATCCTAACAATCTCACAAGGAGAGAAGTGGTCGATAGCCAACTCAATGCTACAGCTCTACACATGATACAACTTGGTGTGGGTGACAAAGACATGCCACATATTCAGCATCTTAGCACAGCTAAAGAAGCTTGGGATGCTCTCACCGAGATCTTCATCGGAAATGAAAGTATGAGAAGGAATAGATATGATGCCTTGAGCAATGAAGCTGAAGGATTTTATATGCTGGATGGAGAAGACCACGAGGACATGTATAGGAGGCTCAAGGCAATAGCTACAACCTTCAGAAACCACGGTGCAGCTCATGTTGATGATGGTTGGATCAAGCGCAAGTATGTCAGTGCTCTTATGCCATTTGAGCCCACAGATTTGAAAAGTCTCCAAGGTAGGCATAATTATCACCTCATGTCATCCAATGAGGTAATGCAAGAAATGGCCGCCTTCAAAGTGGCTGCCAAGAATGCCGAAGATGCTCGTGCTCGAGCTATGGGGATGCAAAAGGGGGTCAACATGGCTTTGAAGACTAGTGTGATTGATCATGATGAATATGCGGTAGAAGGTCTGGACTGTCCCGAAGATATAAAAAGGATCCACGGACAATACTTGGATCTTTATGCAAGAAACTTTTGGAAAGATCCAGCCAAGGCTAAAGCTGAACTAGATCGCAAGAGTGGAGCCTATGGAAGAAAAGAAAATGGTCCCAAGCTGAGAACATGCTTTAATTGTGGTGACCGGCTGCACTTCGTAGCTGAGTGTCCATATCAAAGTAGAGAGGATAATGGAGGAAGACTCATTTTCAAGGACAAATCGAAAGCTCCACGTAAGAAACAGTTTGTAAAGAAGAATGCTCCTTTCAAGAAGCAACCAAATATTGTTCTAGTGGCTCAAGAAGAATATTCATCGGGGAGTGAAGATGAGGACGAGGACGATAGCTCTCAAGAGGTGGCTGCTATAGCCACCACATCTACATCAACATCTCTCTTCGACTCTCCGAACGAAAACATCATCAACAAGAATGCTACTTGCCTCATGGCAAGAAGCTCCGAGGTAACTTCTTCTAACTCTTCTTTTCCCAAGGCTATGATAGACATGGATGATTTTGCTAGTCTTAAGATTAAAGAAGAGATTATTGCTTTGGATTATTTCTATACTAACTTGCAAGGTGAGCACAAAGTTTGTTTTGAGGCTCTTATGGATCAGCTGGCCCAAAACGAAGCACTCCTCGAAGAAAAAGGGCAGAATTGAAAGGGAGGATGCAATGGAAATTGCATCCCTAAAAAATGCTCTTGAAGAAGAAGAAGAAGCTCGGGTCTCTCTTGAAGAGAGGCTTGAGTCTATGGAAGATTCACATGAAGAAATTGTGACTAAACTCGTTAAGGACGTGACAATGCTGTCACCAAGGCAAAGAAGTTAAAGAAGGAAAGGATTGACTTTGGGGCTGCTCATGATAGACTCTCCGAGGAATTGGAGAAACTTGACAATGCTCACAAGGCGTTGAAAAACGAGTTCTCTATTCTCAATGAGTCACATGATCAGCTTCAAAGTCGATTGGCCGAATATGATACTCCTAGCTCGTCCAACTCCACATATAGTAACAAGAAAAATGCCAGTGTGGAAAAAGAAGTGATCAAGGACATCACCACAAAGGACAAAGGTGTGCTTGATGAAGTCCTTGGCAAGCAAAGGTCAAATCATGGTAAAGAGGGACTTGGGTATGTCACCAAGTCCAAGAAGAAGAAAACCAAGAAGAACAAGACCAAGAATGTGCAATTAAAGACAAGCACTGCTGAGAAGGTTGTCACAAAATACAAGACTAATACTGTTGGTTTTGCAGGGTCTCACAATCCGAATTATGAACTCTTTTGTGATGACTATGGCAATGTTTATGCTTATTATGTTGTTCCTTTTGATGAATATATTGCTTGGTCTATTTGGGTCCCAAATACCCTTGTTACTAACATGAAAGGACCCATTGAAAAATGGGTACCTAAAACCAAGAAGTAATTTTCTTGCAGGGCTATGCTTCCGGTGGGTCGAAATGGGTGCTGGATAGTGGCTGCACTAGTCATATGACCGGAAGCAAGGAGATCATCACGGAGATGCGTCCAAATCTTGATAATATCACAGTCTCCTATGGTGATAAGTCTAAATCTCAGGTATTGGGTCTTGGCAAGGTTGTGATTGCCCATGATATCTCTCTCGTGGACGTCATGCTTGTTGAGACCCTTGGCTACAATATTCTTTCTGTTCGTGCCCTTGGCAAGATGGGTTTTGCTGTTTTTATCGATGATGATTTGGTGGTACTCTTATGGAGCAAGTCTCTAAAGGTCGCTTTCGTTGGATACGTCGAAAATGACCTGTATGTGGTGGACTTCTCGGGGAAAACCACTTCGGGTCTGATGTGTCTATTCGGAAAGGCCGACGTGGGATGGCTATGGCATCGCCGTTTAGCCCATGTCAACATGAGAACTTTGCAAAGTCTCCAAAAGGGTGGCCACATACTTGGACTAAAAGATAATGTCTCTTTTGCCAAAGATCGTGTTTGCAGGGCTTGTGTTGAAGGAAAAATGCATGATTCTCCCCACAAGAGGAAGACTATTGTGTCATCAAAGAGGATCTTGGAATTACTTCATGTGGATTTATTTGGTCCTCCTTCTCATGCAAGTCTTGGTGGGAAGAAATATTGCTTGGTCATCGTCGATGATTACTCAAGATATACATGGGTATATTTCTTCAAGCTGAAAAGTGAGACTCAACAAACTGTCATCGACTTTGCCAATGAAGTTCAACGTCAACACAATGTTCCCATCTTGGCAATTAGAAGTGACAACGGCACAGAATTCAAGAACTACACTTTAAACGAGTTTCTTAGCGAAGAGGGGATTAGACACCAATATTCCGCTGCGTACACCCCTCAACAAAATGGTGTAGCCGAGAGGAAAAACCGGACTTTGATGGATATGGCAAGATCTATGCTAGCTGAATTCAAGTCTCCTTATAATTTTTGGGCTGAAGCCATATCCACTGCTTGTCACTCATCAAACCGGCTCTACCTTCGGAAGATCTTGGACAAGACCCCATATGAAATACTTACCGGCAACAAACCCAACATCTCATAATTCAGGGTATTCGGGTGTAAGTGTTTCTTTCTTATTAAAGGTGTCCGTTTGTCAAAATTTGAATCCAAGGCTTTAGAAGGTATTTTTGTTGGTTACGGTGCCGAATCCCACACTTATAGAGTCTACAACAAGCTCACTGGGATTGTTGTAGAATCTTGTAGTGTGGAGTTCGATGAAAATAATGGCTCCTTCGTAGGGCAAGTTGATGTTTGTGATGCAGATGTTGAAATACCCCAAGATGCCATAAGAAGAATGGGCGTGGGATTTTTCCGCCCCATTGAGGAACCCCTTGTGACGGATCGGGAAGGACAATGCTCCACACATGTGGAGCCCTCATCTACACAAGATCAACAAGCCCCTACTGTTGGAGACAATCATGCACCAACACCACAATCTGCTGAAGACCATCTGTCCTCTGGACAAGCTGGTAGTCCCAGGCCGGACTATCCGCCCCCTCCAAGGGGCGGACAATCCGCCCCTGGCACTCTAACTCGTACCAGGGGATCCGAAGGAGAAATCAACATCTCTGAAACTCCCAGGCCGGAATCTCCGGCCCCCAGGGGTGGAGTATCCGGCCCTGGGCCTCCAACTCCAGTTTCTCAGGAAGATGGTTCTGGTACTTCACCTCCCAGGCCGGATAGTCCGGCCCCTCCAAGGGGCGGATTATCCGGGCCTGAAGAAAATGTTCAGCAACAATCTTCTGGCAGGAACAGTGACCAAGATCAAGGGCAAGGCAGCAATCAAGACAAGGATACTACAATTGAATCCACTCCTCCTAGAAACAATAAGGACATTGAGGCTCGTCGCAAGGCTCGTGCTGATCGCAAACTTGAACTAAGAGGTCACACTCTTGACAAGGTTGTTGGTGATCTACGACGAAGGGTATCCACTCGAAGAGAGCTTGCTAGCTTCTGTGATCATCAAGCTCACATTTCCATGGTTGAACCAAAGAAGGTTTTTGATGCTCTTGAAGACCCCGATTGGGTTGTTGCAATGCATGAAGAATTAAACAACTTCGAACGCAACAAAGTTTGGAAGCTCGTAGAAAAGCCAAAGGATTGCCGCAATGTTATCGGCACCAAGTGGATCTTCAAGAACAAACAGGATGAAAATGGCATTGTTGTGAGGAATAAAGCACGACTAGTGGCTCAAGGGTTCTCTCAAGTAGAAGGAATTGATTTTGGCGAGACCTACGCTCCTGTGGCTCGCCTTGAGTCCATCTGTATCCTTCTTGCATATGCAGCCCATCACAATTTTAAATTACAACAAATGGATGTTAAGAGCGCTTTCCTTAATGGTCCTCTACATGAGTTAGTATACGTCAAGCAGCCCCCGGGGTTTGAGGACCCCAAATTTCCGAACCATGTCTACAAACTCGATAAGGCGCTCTATGGCCTTAAACAAGCCCCACGTGTGTGGTATGAGCACCTTAAAGAGCTTTTGCTAGACCGTGGATTCGAAGTTGGGCAAATCGATCCCACTCTTTTTACTAAGAAGGTTAATGGGGAGCTTTTTGTATGCCAACTTTATGTAGATGACATTATTTTTGGCTCTACTAACCAAGCGTTTAACGATGAATTTTCGAAGCTTATGACTGACAGGTTTGAGATGTCCATGATGGGTGAGCTCAGGTTCTTTCTTGGATTTGAGATCAAACAACTTAGAGAGGGAACCTTTATTAATCAAGCGAAGTACATCCAAGACATGCTCAAAAGGTTCAAGATGACGGATCTCAATGGCGTTGCTACCCATATGCAAACAAAGTGTCATCTTGAGCTCAATCCCAAGGGTAAAGACGTGGATCAAAAGGTATACCGATCCATGATCGGCTCTCTACTTTACCTTTGCGCATCTAGGCCCGATATCGTGTTAAGTGTAGGAGTGTGTGCAAGGTACCAAGCCGCTCCTAAAGAAAGCCACTTAGTGGCAGTCAAGCGAATCTTCCGATATTTGGTTCATTCCCCAAATTTTGGGTTATGGTATCCCAAGGGTTCAAGTTTCTCTCTATGTGGTTACACTGATTCAGATTGGGCTGGTGACAAAGATGATAGGAAATCAACCTCTGGTGCATGCCAATTCTTGGGCAGGTCTCTAGTGTGTTGGTCATCAAAGAAACAGAATTGTATTTCACTCTCAACCGCCGAAGCTGAATATGTTGCTGCTGCAAGTGCTTGTACTCAATTTTTTATGGATGAGGCAAACTTTAAAGGAATATGGTGTCAATTGTGACAAAGTGCCTCTTTTATGCGACAATGAAAGTGCTATCAAAATTGCTTACAATCCCGTGCAGCATACAAGAACAAAACATATAGAGATTCGCAACCACTTTATTCGGGATCATGTTGCTCGTGTAGATATTGCTCTATCCTTTGTGAGCACGAAGAACCAACTTGCTGATATTTTCACGAAGCCCCTTGATGAAGCAAGATTTTGTTATTTGAGGAATGAGTTAAATATCATAGATTCAAGGAGCTTGGCTTGACTACCCTTGCACACTCACTTGCGCTTATTCATGTATTTGGTTTAGATGCGGGCATAGATATAGGGGGAGTGTGGTCCTAATTGATTGGGCCAACCCTCCCCCCATAATGCCGAAAGCAAGTAAAATCATTTCCCTTAATATCATTTTGTGATATGTGGGTCATCGATGAGCATTGGTTTTGAACTCAAGATACATCTTCGCGGTGTCATGCCATGCGCTCCAACATGGTGGCTTCGGCCACCGCCCTCTTCCTCGAGAAGAGTTGGTTTTTAATGGGTCTCGTTGGAGTTTTCTTGCATATCTTTTGTTCTTATGGAAAACACACTCCAATTTGGCTTTTGTTTGATTTGATTCTTGCAAATTTGGGTGTGTAGTACCATCTCAGTTTGATGCTCTCAACCCAAGCCTTTCTCTCCCTTCTTAATTGGTTCCAGCGGAACATTCTTTGCATGGGTATTGAAATTCACAAGGGCCAATATGAGGCGTACCGCAGGGATCATGAGAGGGATCACACGCAGCAGCTTATCCTCCACCATGTCTCAGGTGCCACTGGCAATCCACCTCCTCCCACTGCTCCGGATCCGTATGCTCAGTGGAACACCTCAGGGATCAACTATGGCGAGCTCGAGAGTTGTCTCTTTCCTCCTCCACCGAGGGCACCCACTCCTCCAGCTGATGAAGATGATGATGAGTATGATGAAGAGGAAGGGGACGGGAATGACTACGACGAGGATGAGGCGGAGTGATCTCCAGGGGCGTTAGCATCGCTCTTCTTCCTTTTTGGCGTCTTGATGCCAAAGGGGGAGAAGTAGTTCTATTAGGTATCGTGGATTTGCAAGGGTCGGGCACAAGCTCTTCGATTTTAGTCGTTTTTATTTGCTTGCTTGTGCCTTTTTCTAGGGTGAACTCAGTTGCTATTTGTGGTTGTTTGTGTAAGACTATGTCGTACTCCACAGTTTGGTACTATGTTTGGTATTCATGGAATTCTGGATTTATCTATCATGGACCCCATGGAACTCTGGAATTATGGAGCATATTTGATGGCATATGGATTCATGGGATTATCTATGTATGCCTTGGCTATATTCTCATTCCGGTGGTATGACATTTTTTTTCCCAAACCTTAAAGTAGTGTTCTCCCTAGTGTGTGTATTTGTATTCAAATGCAAATCTTAAATATGCACACATCTAGGGGAGGCGTCTTTCATTATTTAAGGTGGCATTTGCCGGTTTTATTGCAAATCCTAGTATTGTCATCTAACACCAAAAATGGGGAGATTGAAAGAACATTTCTTAATCCCTAGTGTTTTGTGTGTTAGATAACAATACCAAGGATCATTTAATGTGTGTTGAAGTGTTGCAGCTCTATTTGAGAATAAAGGGAAAAGGAGTCTGCCTTTGGGGGCAGATAATCCGGCCCCACCAGGGGCGGATAATCCGCCCCTCCCTTTGCCCAAGCAGGCGCAAGCCCCAGAAGGGGGCGGAATTTTGGCCGGATTTTCCGGCCCCGCCGGATAATCCGCCCCTCAGGGGGGCCGGATAATCCGCCCCCCCTGCTCATCGCCAAGGTGCAAGCCCCAGAGAGGGGGCGGAGTTTTGGCCGGACTTTCCGGCCTGGCCGGATAATCCGCCCCTCAGGGGGGCCGGATTATCCGCCCCCAAGATCTTCACCAAGCTTCACCAAGGCGCAAGCCCCAGAGAGGGGGCGGAGTTTCCCCCGGAGAATCCGCCCTTGGGGCGGAGTTTTCCCAGGGGGCGGATAATCCGCCCCAAGTGGGGGGCGGATAATCCGCCCCCAAAGTTGTGCAACGGCCAGATCTGGGGAGGGGGTATTTAAGCCAGCCACCCCCTCCTGCCAGAACACTTGATTCATCTCGAAAAAGAACAGATCAGATCTGAAAGTTTCATCCAAGAGTGCTCCACCTAGATCCACCCAAAGGCCCCATCCCTTGGGGAATCGAAGGAGGAGAACTCGATCTTCATCATCAGCAATCAAGCGCTTCATCTCCTCTCCATTCATTTGGAGAACCTCCGATCTAGTATTTCTTGCAAATATCTAGATCCTCGTTTTTGTTTATATTGATAAACCTTGTTCTTATGGCAGCTTGTTGTCATCTCGGGAGCCCCCAATTCGGTTGTGGGTGTGTGCCCCGATAGTGTTGTAAAAGGCACCGGTTCCCACCTCGAAGGGATCCAATAGTGGAGAAGGTGGATCAGGCCTCTCGTGGCGAGATCCATCGGAGAATAGGGTGAGGCCTATTGTGGCGTGGTGGTCTTAGAACCGCCCACCCCTCCAACGCAGATGTACTTCCCTTAACAAGGAAGGAACTGCGGTAAAACAAATCCCTGTGTCTCCGCGTGCTCCACTACGGCTTCCTCGCTCCTCTTTTACGTGCTTAGTAGTTAGGGTTACATATAGGGAAATTCTCGTAGTTACATACCTAGAGAATTTACTTTGTGTCAAGCCTAAAATTGAAAAAGTATTAAAAATTGGTTAGCACCTATTCACCCCCCCTCTAGGTGCCCATACGATCCATTTCAGATACATTGGAGGTATATTGGATGCTTGTCTCTCAATTTTGAAGAAGTAATGCTTAGAAGAAAATTTGAGCCAAGCTATAGGATGATCAACGAATTCATATCCTCTACATCCTACCAATCATATCTCGGTAACAAGTATCTCTTTCTCATGCTCACATATCTTGATTCCAACCGTTTGTCGGTTGCCTTCTAGCATGAATTAATGTATTCGTAATTGTTGTAGTTCTAGCCATGGTTTTAAGAGGACTCTATATTGTATATGTGTTTAAGTTGAGATGAGTGCATATAATTGGGACTATACAAAATCATGCATATGATCCTCCAATCCCAAATATGTCAATCTAGAAATTTTATTGCCTATAATTTCATCAACTTCTCTCACGTGCAATAGTGAGATTTTTGCTAGTCAAATTTTTTTTGTGATACTTGTTGCCTTTCTCCATATATGCCAACTTTCTCCTTTTTCCCTTGGTGATAGTTGTAATATATGTAGTGTGTTGGTGTTTGAAGTTCATTAATGTACAATAAGATATATTTGAGCCTTTTGCCATGCTTTGAAGCAAAAATCTTATTGATATATGTTATGACTTCATTTTAGCCTCTTATGTGATTTATTGTATATCTTCTTTGTGTGTGCTTGTTTCTTTATGGGCCTATGTCTTTGTGATATTATCCTCTTAGAAACATACACACATATGAGAAGATAACTTTAGTTGTTTTTTGTTAATCCTTGGAGACCACCTTTCTATTCCTTTTGATTCTTTGGTGGCTTCCAAATTTAATTGCCTATGAGTGCTTGTTCCTCTTGTTTGCACATTTTGGCACTCATATCTGTTCTCTCATGCCTTGTATTGTTAGATGAACTTGGATGAGTGAGGATTCCATGATTATGCACCTTGTTCCCAAATACAATTATCATAATTGGTGCATTATCTTTGGGGAGCTCATCCAATTCATTTAATAATGCTCATTTGTCTTTTTTTTGTGTCTTAAATGATTATGGGGGAGCGAGAATTCCATATTTGTGCAATATGCATTCTAATGCATTTATTTTGAATTGTGCACACATCTTGGGGAGCTTCTCTATTTGTTATTTAAAACACTCTTTTGCTCATATCATAATATCTTGTAGTTTCCATTTGAACTCATTTGTTGTTTTCACTTGGTTTGTCGGACCTTGTAATTGCTTGCATTGTTTGACTTTATTTTGGCAATCTTCGGGTCCTCGATATAGTTCTACTCCCTCCCAAGTATTCATCATTGGATATGTGCGAAGGCACACCTTTGGAGGAAGTATTACTATATTTGCCTTCTAGAACTTGTCACCCATTTCGGCAATCGATGCCAATGGGGGAGAAGTTTTAGAGGGTTTAAGGGAAGTTGGTTGATGCTTTGAGTTTGTTCTTAAACATTTGCCTCTCATGCTCTTGCATCTTTGTTGTTACTTAGCATGTGGTATATATAGAGGAAACTCCACCAATGATAATGATTGGCAATATATGCAATGAAATTCAAGTTCATCACACATGCATAGATTGTGGGGGAGTTTGCTCTATATATGGTGGTGGTACCAATATCACATACTTTTGTAGTATTTGATATTGGTATTACCATTTTATTCATTAATATTCCTTATATAAACCCTCTTAAAGGGATTGTCATCAATTACCAAAATGGGGGAGATTGAAAGAACATGTTGGGCCCCCATGTGTGGTTTTGGTAATTAATGAGAATCTTTATGGACTAATGTGTGTATTAAGTTATACTTGTAGGATTTGTCCATTGGCATCGCTTGGAGCATATGTTGGCTTCAAGGTCGCTGAAATGCAAAGAAGATATGTTGGGCAATCTCAATATGCGAGGTCGATGATGAGGAATTAATAAAGGCGTTCCATCTTGAGAAGGGCAAGACCGTCTACATCGAGCTCAAATGGAATGTTCAAGGCAAAGTGTAACACCCTCAGAAGCGGCCCTATGCAAGTTTTAGCGATTCCCGCCAAACCCGCATAGAAACGATTCAAAGGTGCCCACCAAGCACTTTCGTGCGGGTGGAAAACGAAGTATTATCATTACACAATAGTCCTCGATGGAACCCACAGAACAGATATATACAACAACGACTCAAAGAGTCAAGAATACATATATACAATATAAAGATCCAAAACACTTTGAAAACGATACAGCGTCCGAGTACGGACAAGATGTAAATTGAGCTAAGAGCCCCGAAGAATAACCAATGGCGTCCATAACCCTGCCCAGGCCAAGCCGAAAGGGTAACCCTTCTAACGACGTCGATCTCAAACCTGCTAAAACAAAAGGGGTGCCGGCAAAGGGAGAAGGAAAAAGAGAGCGGTCAGTACTGAGGCCAGTACACGGCAAGACTAGAATTCAGCGGTCCTCGCCTACATAGGTATGGTGGACTGAAGCAGTAGCGCAACATGCACTAGACAACCTATAGAGACTCAATATAGTTGTCGGCTATCAAAGAGGGATAAGAAAGACCTATTCGGAACCAACCTGATACTACCACCAAACATACCCATCCTGGTATTTCCCCCTCGAGACCAAACGAGGAAGTCAACCGAGGAACTCACACAGTTGGCAGTTTTATTTATTCAGCTATCGTTGCAGCAATTACTAGTCAGGTATAGATAGTCATCCTGATATAATAAGCAGTGTGCACTTTTAGTTAACCATTCCGTTGCAGTTGCGACACTTACTAGTCAGATATAATTAGCATGAGATATCCCAAACCCAGCAGTTGTTAGTACTTTTATTTAGCCATTCCGTTGTAGTTAAGCTGATTACTAGTCATATCGGATACAAGTCAAATTATAACAGTAAACTTTAGTTATAGTTGTCTATGATCGAGAACTGTGCTCCAAGTCATCCATAACCGCGGACACGGCTTCTCGAAAAGATTTAACCCTGCAGGGGTGCACCAAAGTTCCCACACGCACCTACACCCTTGTTGTCAGATTAGGTAGGTACAAGATCACAAAACATACACCCAACGGTATGTCGACGGGGTTTCGGACACGACGTTTCCCAGACCCAAAGCAAGCACATGGGGGCCACCCCACTAAGCTACCCGCAACGAAGTCGGCCGGTCTCCGAGACGGACCCAGAGGTTTGTGACAATGACTGTAAACGACTGGGAACCCGAAAGTGTGACTGGGCTTGTCGATACCGCGAAAACATTCCACGTTGGTTCCAAAACAGTACAGGCGCTCCACGCGCAATCGTAAATAAAGTAGTAAAGCATGACATAAGTACAGGATAGTAATAAAGCCCCAAACTACTTTGTGGCCCCCGGTACAGTACTTTGAAATCAGGTACTAATCGATGGGGGTGCCCACACACCCCACCTGTGGTTAGCGCGCTCGATCTCGGAACAGGTGTCAAGAACTCGGGGTCCTACGGGACACCAGTGAGCGGTTAAAAACCAAATATTGTCTATTACCCACCGGTGCCTCTGCATTATTTACCTACTTCAATTTTAGTTATTAAACAATAATTAAAGCCATAATCATCTCCAACATAAAGCATATGGCAGTTTCCAACAACTGTGGTACTTGACGACTCACAACAACACTTGAGCAAGCAACTACGACACGCAAGGCCGACTATCTACCAAACAACAGGTAATAGGATGTGTCCAAGGTAAGGCTGCAAGGGATATCACGGGTACGAAAACTAAAGCATCGCAACACAGATAGCAATAGATCAACAGGAGGAATAAAGACTAGAAAGGTAAAATAGGTAGAAAGGGGGAGAATGCTCGCCTGAAAAACATTGCCGATGTTTCATCCGAAGATCGGGTCGACACTCGCATCAACTCATCGGCCTAATCCGTGAAGAAGCAAAGCACTAGCAGAAACACCAGATGCAATATTTAATACTACGACAGAATATCGGGCATGATGCATGTATGATGTATGACATGGCAAGCATGCAATGCAATTAGGCCATATTAACGGAACCGGGGTCCCGACAATTATTAAGTTCATGTTGTTTAGATACCCCGCCATTTAAATGTTGTCTTATCAAGGCAAAAGATTTCACCGGTTCGATGCACAAATTAAATGAAGCCAATATTAGACGAGATTCGCCCGCATATGGCCTCCATATTTAATTATGAGGTGAATCGATAGAAAACCCCCAAACAAATAAACATGTATGCGAGTATGACAATTCAATATGCACAAATTAAATATCATGTATTAAAAATATAGAGGTCTTAGATAGGGGTCACACATTGGGATATCGACGATCTTGGCGTTCTGGCTTCATTGCCGCGACGGCTAGGGTCGACACCGGTGGTCTTCGGACTATTGGTCTCGTTCGACGGGAGGTGTACTTGATCCAAGCGAGAGGTGATTAGAATCATGCCATGTGAACCTCTGGTCTTCTTACCAACTTGATACCCTTGCCTGAAAGGATCTGTGGTACCTAGTGGAACACAAGAAGGCACATGTAGGTCTAGCTCAAAACAACAGAGGCTTTTGCCTGCACAAACGCGGGCGAGAAAAAGGGGTCAGGACCCATGCTGGCAGCGGCGACCTAGGAGACGCACTTGGAGGGCGACGAGGACGTGCGGCCGGGCTCGCTGCAGCAGCATGGGAAGGACATGTTGGCGGACGAGGTTGGGGAAGACGACGCCGAGGACGGCCACAATGACGAGGGAGGCGAGCCAGCTCCGGAGCAGCACGGCAGGGCTCAGCGGCAGAGGGAGAGGGCGGACTCCAGCGGCTCTGGCGGGAGGAGGAGGGTCGGAGGAGTACGATGGAGGCGGGACGCGCGAGCAGAGAGGAACTCGACGGAGAGGCGCCTGCGGTGCATGGGGAGGCGGCGATGGCCGGAGGTGCAGACCGCGGTGGCGTCGGTTAGAGACGGGGAGCTTGCAGAGAGCGGCGGCGGGGAGCTTGCAGAGGGTGGCTGTCCAGGCGCCGGTGAGGAAGAGGCGGCGGGTTCCGCTCGGGGAGGAGCTCGGCGTCCATGGCGGTAGGGGACGCGACGGCGCCTAGCAGAGGCGAGCATGGCCAGGGGTGGCGTCCTTGGCGACGGGGTGTAGTGACCTTGGATCGGTAAGGATCCTAAGTCCCTGTGATTAACATGCTAGTCCCTGGATCAATAGCTAGCACTCACAGTCGATGAAATATCATGTAAAACACAAAGTCTTTATTACACGGAGAATCCAGAGTATGAATTTATTACAAAAATTGCTTAGCTTTATGCTAGCTCAAATAGCAGCGGAAACATAAAAGCAGCATGAGTCCATCAACGCCTTAGGCTTGTCGAGTGTAGACCCGCGATCCCTACGCACCTTTCAATCTTCGGATTCTGCACATAAGACGTGCAACCAACAAGTTGGGTCCATACTTTGAATGTATTGGCAAATTACACCAAGGAGAGAAAAGACTATCTCTACATGCAAGGCTGGTATAGGCTGTAGAGTTCATTTGCTCAAAGCTAGTTTTCTTAAGTAGAGAGAAGAAGAGAGGATTGTCCTACTTTGTAAACATTTGCTTAGATAAAATAAGGTCGAGTGGCACACGAGGATATTACGCACCAAGTGTCCAAACAACCAAACACTTGGATATTACGCACCAAGGGTCACTTGGATATCACACACCAAGTTCCCAAATTCCCACCCATCAGCGATATTACGCACGCCATGGGGTTTCAAAACTTTGTTTTTAGAAAAGACAGAGGAAGATCCTTCAGAGGCTCCATCCTTCAGACGCTCATTGTTGTTCTGTTACCGTGAACACGGCTGATCGATCAGATTGCAATACTCTCGAGAGTTTGTGCACTTTACCCACAATCCACGATCAAGTCCTTTTACAGACGATACCATGGCGAGGCTTTCCCTTAGTAGCCCCTCTACCTTCTGGATCCAACCGTGCCAAGAACCTCCAAATGTTGGTACCCAGGTGAGGTTTCCCACTAAGTACTAGGCCAAGACAGAGCCCATAATGTATTGTGGTTACACTGGAAGCTTTTGAATTCTGAAACATGGCAGACTTCTTTGATTCCTGGGCGGCCGTCCTCCACCAAAATCTCACTCGTTGACCCGACAACCATTCCGCCCAGAAGAAAACTTAGTTTTATTTTGAAGTGGATTTGAGAAGAAAAGTTTGCTCTAGAGAGCCTTTATACTTAGAAAAATTCTTTGTCTTTCGAACCCCCCAACGGTACTTTGTATATATAGCATAGCAAGCAATACTTAGCAAAAACAGGGGTAACCTATTAGGATGGGAAATCCTAAGTATAGAGCTACTCATGGCATACTACAAAATCATCGCACTTGCAAAATAATACTAAGGGGAAAATCTACTAGAACATCCTACACATGCATACTACAGAATTTTGAAGATCACATGCATAGAATCAAAACTGGGACAAAATTATGAACAAGTGGTGTAACTTGCGTTGATCCGAGCAGCACTCTACACAATAGCACTCCTTAGCGCACTCCTAGCAATCTAACGAATCACAAACATAGATCTGATCACAACTTGCTCAAAGCATATCACAAAGAATATCATGCATGCATGCAACACGGTATTTTATGCAAGGTTGGTTCTTCTAAATTGATTAAGGTAGCAAGTTTGTGTTGTGATGGTGTAAGGGTGTCACTAGGGTTGATTATCCCAAGGGTTTAGATCTAATAGAGTCACTAAACAAATCCTAGGTTTATAAGGAGATCAAACCATCTAATTAGCCCCGAACTAGATCTAATGATCTTAAGCAAAGTTGTATAATTTTGTCCAGTAGGCATTATGGAAACAAGGTCATTGCAACAAGAATCCATTAAAACAGAATTTTAATTAATTTTCTATAGGATAAACACCCTAACCCAAAGATCAAAATCTACACCTAAAACTTTACTGTGAACCTGGGATATTATTGCAGATCTACTCAAAATTAGGAATCCAACGGTATATTATAAGCTAAGTTTGGCCAAAAATTCGATTTTATATGAATTTCGCAAGTTTTAATTCAAATCTGCAACAGATCTCAACTTC
The DNA here is from genome assembly GCA_916181665.1 of Avena sativa. Lineage (NCBI taxonomy): Eukaryota > Viridiplantae > Streptophyta > Magnoliopsida > Poales > Poaceae > Avena > Avena sativa. The sequence continues at coordinate 399,342,597 of OV702279.1, read as the reverse complement.
ACTTAAAGGAGCTTGCCAAGTGGCAGCTTCTGACCGGCCCAGCTGGCAACGGGGGGGGGGGGGGGGGGGGGTGACGCGGCGCAGCGCGGTGTGGTGAAGCGGCGAGCTGATGTGGCAGCCACGCGGCGGCGTGCGATTGACGCATACCCCTTCGGGTAAAATCTAATCTGAGCCGCAGATCGAAGATCGAACGGAGGAGGTGGGCGCGGCGACTTACTGTTGCGACGACGGTGGCGGTGGGCGGCGGCGGTGTCGGTGGTGACGGCGGCGGCGCTCGGGTGCACTTCGAGGAAGAAGAAACTGCCGCTGGTGATCGTCTCCTCCTCGCGGTCCCGTCTGTCGCCTCGATTTCGGCCCCCTCTTCCTCTAAAGGTGGCGGTGGCAGCGTCTCTCCCGTAGCTCCGACGAGCAATTGGCGATGGCACGCTGCGGTAGACATTGGGAAAGGCAGGTGAGACGAAACAGTCGAGCGTAGGATCACCCCAGGGAGAGGGGAGCTCGACATCGACTCAACTCACCTGGTCGGCGGCGGCTTGTACCAGCGGAATCGGGAAAGGCTTAGGGTTTCGCGAGTTTGGGGACGGTGGGGGTGAGTCGCGCGGATGAGCATATATACACGGTCTGGGGGAGTCCTGGCCGGACACGGAGGGCAGGGGAGGTCGTGGTCGGCACGGACTCTGTCCTCGTCGGAGAAGAAAGGAGAAGGGCGACGGGTGGGGCCTGGGTGTCGGTGGTGGAGGGGGAGAAGTGGGCCGACGTGCGCGGGCAGGCTTGCTGCTACGCGGGCACTGGGGGCGGGGTGGGCTGGCGAGCCGGCCCAGCTAGGTCAGCTGCTGGCCTTGCTGGCCCTTTCCTTTTTTTTGTTTAACATTTTTTTCCTTTTTCTGATTTAGTAATCCTTTAATAACTTTTGCAAACTAAACCCAATCTTGATAAGAATTGTTTCTAAATTTTTATAAAATTGAGGTGGTCAACATAGGGCCATAGTTTAATGTTTTACAAGGTTTTTAGAAGGGTCATTACTTGACTTCTACAATAATGCTCACATAAGGCAACCACCATTTGGGTTTTCTAGGTTTAGGTGTTAGGATTTTTATTTCAATTTTCAATTGAGGGATGCAATGATGCAAGGATGATGCATGACACTAATAACATCCTAATACAAAATCTGGGATGTTACACGGGGAGAGAGAGGTTGGGGAGGGGATTGCGACGAGGGGGAAAGAGAGGGTGCTGTGCGGGCTCGCTCGTGGTGGGGCCAGGGTTGGACGGGGTGGTTGGGTTGGTCTAGGCGCGGGGTGTGGCGTGCGTGCGTGGGTGCAGAGGCAACGTGTGTCGTGTGCTTGGGTGCGTGTAGGCATGTGTGCTTGTGTTGCGGCAGCAGGTGGAGGGAAAGCTGGATGGCGGCGGGGTGGGGAATAGCTGGGGTAGATTTAGGTTTAGGGTTTAGGTAGATTAGATCTAGGGTCAGGATTAGCCGGGGTGGTAGGCTGCTGCCAGCTGGGCCTTTTGGGCCTGGCTGGTGGCGGCCTCCCTAAAAAAATAGTTTTGTTATTTATTTTATTTTAAAATAAACTTTTGTGAATAGTTTTAGATAAATAAAAGATCCGGCTGGACCGACGGTTTTGGTTTGAACAAAGAGGGGTGGATATTAATATAGAAAACAAAGTAGGTCTTTTAACAAAATAGTTTGTCAATTAGATGCATGCTGATGTCATGATGATGCACAAGTATTATTTAACACACAATTTTATAGTAGTGGATTTTACCCGGGGTGCTACAATTCGACACCACTAACAATGGATCTCGCCCTCGAGATCCGCCTCCTAGTACGGGGAAGAAAGCCGATGATCTGAATCTTCTTGCTTCGTGTAGATCCTCGCGACACCACTAAAAAGGGTTCCTTCTTCATCTTGAAATTGGCGACACCACCAACAAGGGTCGTTGCTCGTGTTCGTCGAGAGAGCACTTCGGAGAACAAAGTCGAAGGTAAATGTCTCAAAAGGTAAGGCCACCTCTAACTTCTGTGGAAGGAGTAAAATTGCATCGATCCACTATTCAATGTACAAAAGCGAATGATAAGAGTAGTCGGATGGTGATCAGTCCATCACGCACCCAAAGCATTACCCTGCACATGAATGGGAGAATTATGCAACCAACTCTCGGAATTTAGACTGAAGATCTCGCCAAGCGAGGTTCGGAAACAAAGTAGGGATGGAGATTCTCACCAGATCTGATGTGGATGACTTTGTCGTATCGAAAAACACCGGAGGATAGAAAGAAAAAAAAATTAGTGAATTTTCGGTCTATTGAAAGGCACGACAGATGAAAGATTCATCAGATAGCATGAATGCTGAATGTTGAAGCACCGTTACAAGAGGATGGAAGCGAAACCCTAAAGGTACGACGGAAACCCAACCACGAGAATTCCTAGACTCGAAGAAAAGGTAAGAAAACAGATTCAAAACACGCAGAGGTAAGAAGAGAATAGCAGGGGGTAAGGAGTAAAAGCAGACCTAATCAAATCTATCCAACCGATTTTCCAAAATAGTTTTGACACTCTACAACGTCCGTTAGCTAGGTTATCCTACATGCTGGACCAGTGGGGTATCGTAACTGCTGAGCTCTGATACCACACTGTAACACCCTCAGAAGCGGCCCTATGCAAGTTTTAGCGATTCCCGCCAAACCCGCATAGAAACGATTCAAAGGTGCCCACCAAACACTTTCGTGCGGGTGGAAAACGAAGTAATATCATTACACAATAGTCCTCGATGGAACCCACAGAACAGATATATACCACAGCGACTCAAAGAGTCAAGAATACAGATATACAATATAAAGATCCAAAACACTTTGAAAACGATACAACGTCCGAGTACGGACAAGATGCAAATTGAGCTAAGAGCCTTGAAGAATAACCAATGGCGCCCATAACCCTGCCTAGGCCAAGCCGGAAGGGTAACCCTGCTAACAAGGTCGATCTCAAACCTACTAAAACAAAAGGGGTGCCGGCAAAGGGCAAAGGAAAAAGAGAGCGGTCAGTACTGAGGCCAGTACATGGCGAGACTAGAATTCGGCGGTCCTCGCCTACATAGGTATGGTGGACTAAAGCGGTAGCGCAACATGCACTAGACAACCTATAGAGACTCAATATAGCTGTCGGCTATCAGAGAGGGATAAGAAAGACCTATTCGGAACCAACCTGATACTACCACCAAACATACCCATCCTGGTATTTCCCCCTCGAGACCAAACGAGGAAGTCAACCGAGGAACTCACACAGTTGGCAGTTTTATTTATTCAGCTATCGTTGCAGCAATTACTAGTCAGGTATAGATAGTCATCCTGATATAATAAGCAGTGGGCACTTTTAGTTAACAATTCCGTTGTAGTTGCAACACTTACTAGTCAGATATAATTAGCATGAGATATCCCAAACCCAGCAGTTGTTAGTACTTTTATTTAGCCATTTCGTTGTAGTTAAGCTGATTACTAGTCATATCGGATACAAGTCAAATTATAACAGTAAACTTTAGTTATAGTTGTCTATGATCGAGAACTGTGCTCCAAGTCGTCCATAACCGCGGATACGGCTTCTCGAAAAGATTTAACCCTGCAGGTGTGCACCAAAGTTCCCACACGCACCTACACCCTTGTTGTCAGATCAGGCAGGTACAAGATCACAAAACATACACCCAACGGTATGTCGACGGGGTTTCGGACACGACGTTTTCCAGACCAAAAGCAAGCACATGGGGGCCACCCCACTAAGCTACCCGCAACGAAGTCGGCCGGTCTCCGAGACGGACCCAGAGGTTTGTGACAATGGTTGTAAACGACTGGGAACCCGAAAGTGTGACTGGGCTTGTCGATACCGCGAAAACATTCCACGTTGGTTCCAAAACAGTACATGTGCTCCACGCGCAATCGTAAATAAAGTAGTAAAGCATGACATAAGTACAGGATAGTAATAAAGCCCCAAACTACTTTGTGGCCCCCGGTACAGTACTTTGAAATCAGGTACTAATCGATGGGGGTGCCCACACACCCCACCTGTGGTTAGCGCGCTCGATCTCGGAACAGGTGTCAAGAACTCGGGGTCCTACGGGACACCAGTGAGCGGTTAAAAACCAAATATTGTCTATTACCCACCGGTGCCTCTGCATTATTTACCTACTGCAATTTTAGTTATTAAACAATAATTAAAGCCATAATCATCTCCAACATAAAGCATATGGCTGTTTCCAACAACTGTGGTACTTGACGACTCACAACAACACTTGAGCAAGCAACTACGACACGCAAGGCCGACTATCTACCAAACAACAGGTAATAGGATGTGTCCAAGGTAAGGCTGCAAGGGATATCACGGGTACGAAAACTAAAGCATCGCAACACAGATAGCAATAGATCAACAGGAGGAAATAAAGACTAGAAAGGTAAAATAGGTAGAAAGGGGGAGAATGCTCGCCTGAAAAACATTGCCGATGTTTCATCCGAAGATCGGGTCGACACTCGCATCAACTCATCGGCCTAATCCGTGAAGAAGCAAAGCACTAGCAGAAACACCAGATGCAATATTTAATACTACGACAGAAGATCGGGCATGATGCATGTATGATGTATGACATGGCAAGCATGCGATGCAATTAGGCCATATTAACGGAACCGGGGTCCCGACAATTATTAAGTTCATGTTGTTTAGATACCCCGCCATTTAAATGTTGTCTTATCAAGGCAAAAGATTTCACCGGTTCGATGCACAAATTAAATGAAGCCAATATTAGACGAGATTCGCCCGCATATGGCCTCCATATTTAATTATGAGGTGAATCGATAGCAAACCCCCAAACAAATAAACATGTATGCGAGTATGACAATTCAATATGCACAAATTAAATATCATGTATTAAAAATATAGAGGTCTTAGATAGGGGTCACACATTGGGATATCGACGATCTTGGCGTTCTGGCTTCATTGCCGCGACGGCTAGGGTCGACACCGGTGGTCTTCGGACTATTGGTCTCTTTCGACGGGAGGTGTACTTGATCCAAGCGAGAGGTGATTAGAATCATGCCATGTGAACCTCTGGTCTTCTTACCAACTTGATACCCTTGCCTGAAAGGATCTGTGGAACCTAGTGGAACACAAGAAGATACAGGTAGGTCTAGCTCAAAACAACAGAGGCTTTTGCCTGCACAAACGCGGGCGAGAAAAAGGGGTCAGGACCCATGCTGACAGCGGCGACCTAGGAGACGCACTTGGAGGGCGACGAGGACGTGCGGCCAGGCTCGCTGCAGCAACATGGGAAGGACATGTTGGCGGACGAGGTTGGGAAAGACGACGCAGAGGACGGCCACAGCGACGAGGGAGGCGAGCCAGCTCCGGAGCAGCACGGCAGGACTCAGCGGCAGAGGGAGAGGGCGGACTCCCGCGGCTCTGGAGGGAGGAGGAGGGTCGAAGGAGTACGATGGAGGTGGGACGCGCGAGCAGAGAGGAACTCGACGGAGAGGCGCCTGCGGTGCACGAGGAGGCGGCGATGGCCGGAGGTGCAGGCCGCGGTGGCGTCGGTTAGAGACGGGGAGCTTGCAGAGAGCGGCGGCGGGGAGCTTGCAGAGGGCGGCGGTCCAGGCGCCGATGAGGAAGAGGCGGCGGGTTCCGCTCGGGGAGGAGCTCGGCGTCCATGGCGGTAGGGGACGCGACGACGCCTAGCAGAGGCGAGCAGGGCCAGGGGTGGCGTCCTTGGCGACGGGGAGAGAGAGGTTGGGGAGGGGATTGCGACGAGGGGGAAAGAGAGGGTGTTGTGCGGGCTCGCTCATGGTGTGGCCAGGGTTGGGACGGGGTGGTTGGGTTGGTCCAGGCGCGGGGTGTGGCGTGCGTGCGTGGGTGCAGAGGCAGCGTGTGTCGTTTGCTTGTGTGCGTGTAGGCGTGTGTGCTTGTGTTGCGGCAGCAGGCGGAGGGATAGATGGATGGCGGCGGGGTGGGGAATAGCTGGGGTAGATTTAGGGTTAGGGTTTAGGTAGATTAGATCTAGGGTCAGGATTAGCCGGGGTGGTAGGCTGCTGCCAGCTGGGCCGTTTGGGCCTAGCTGGTGGCGGCCTCCCTAAAAAAATAGTTTTGTTATTTCTTTTATTTTAAAATAAACTTTTGTAAATAGTTTTAGATAAATAAAAGATCCGACTGGACTGACGGTTTTGGTTTGAACAAAGAGGGGTGGATATTAATATAGAAAACAAAGTAGGTCTTTTAACAAAATAGTTTTAGTCAACTAGATGCATGCTGATGTCATGATGATGCACAAGTATTATTTTACACACAATTTTCTAGTAGTGGATTTTACCCGGGGTGCTACACAAAGGTATAATCTTGATAGGTTTTCCCTTTTGCCGGTCTCTTGTTGTGTGTAGGAGACCGGGTTTAGGATAGATAACCGTACTATCAAGAGGGGCTCTCGTATGAGTAATTCGGTCACATCGTTTGGAGAGAGCTCAAACCTTTGCATACTTGCATCATCGTTTTTGGTTGCTATTTGGTCTTATCCATGTGAGGTTATAGATCTTGTGGTAATCTCCATAACAAGCTCTTGTTCATCAAAATCGGATCTCTCATTTGTATCTTGTTGCGGTTTTGATTTATGCGGCTTTTCGGTTTCTCACCAAGTGAGGTATATCACATTATTCTACTTGATACTTTCTCACTCGGTGATAATCAATATTTTCACCTTTTATTGGGAAGCCCTTGTCGTCCTCTATCCAACGCAATTTGAATCGGGTGAATCAGAGCTTTCAGTCAAAAGTTATTGCCGTTTGAATGTTTGCCTGTCTGTCTGTTTTCTGGGCCGAGCGGTAGTACTAGTAAAAACGACCCGTTTTCTTTCTGCCTCGCTAGGTACCTAAATCCGATACTGCCGGCCTGCCCAGTAGTACCGCCCGGGTGGACTGGTAGTACCGGTCGACCCAGTTTATGTGCATCTTTTCCCCGATCCAGATCTGCTGATGCCGCTGGCCCCGCATCCTGCATGCGCGCGCGTGGGCGTTGACCTGCCGCTGCGCTGCTCGCTGCTGCCGCGCTGCGCAGCTGCATGCGCGCCCTGCAGATCCCTCACGCGCGCGCGCCTGCCCGCCTGTTGTCGCCTCGCTGTGCGCTGGGGCCCGCCGCGCCCCTCTCGCGCGGGCCGCTCTGCCCGCCGCTGCTGCTACCTGCAACTGCCGAGCATGCGCGTGCGCTGCAGCACGTCCGCCTGCGCTGGCCCCGCTCTAATGCTCTGACGCGCCTGTCCCGCTCGCTGTCCCCGCTTCGCTGCTCTGCCTCGCTGCGCTGCTGCCGCTGACCGCTGCTGCGCTGGCACACGCGCGCATGGTGGCCCCAGATCTGCTGCTGCATTGTTTTCTGGCATTTTGTTGTTTGGGTCCGGTAGTACCGGACCAAACCGGTACTACCGTTCCGTCCAGAAAAATTGCCCCAACGGGCAGAATTAGCCCGTCTCGTTAAATAGCTTTGCCCCTTTTTCTTTTAGGGTTGCTTCTTCCTCCTCCTTTTGTCTAAGCTTTGCCCCTATTTGCCTTACTCCTTGAGCTTGATTTCTACTCACCCCTCCATTGATTCTTGCATATATTTGAGGGGTAGTTGAAGGAGATCTAGATCTACGTTTTGACCAAACCAAAACATCTCTTTGTGAGTGTATCTTTGGGGATATAGATTTTGGGGGATTTTGTGTCTCTCTTTGATTCCTCCTCTCTTGTTCCCCCAATAGCTTTAGTAGCTTTGTTGGAACTTGAGAATGAGGGATTTTGAGAATCTTTGTGGTGTTCTTGCCATTTGCATTTGGTGCATCGGTTTGTGTTCTCCCCGGAGGATTTGATTTGAATTACTCATTGGAGCTTGTCCCTCTTGGGTTCTTGGAACCCTAGACAGTTTGTGGCCTTGGTGGCATTGTGGCCTTTTGTGGCATTTGTTGGGAGCCTCCAATTAAGTTGTGGAGAAGTGCCCCAACCTTGTGAGAGGTTCCGGCTGCCACCAACAAGTGCACCGATAGTGGAATCGTGGATCGATCCCATTGGGGTGAGATTCACCGGAGAATAAGGGAGGCCTTTTGTGGCATTGGTGGTTTGATACCACCCCCTCTCCAAACGAGACGTACTCCATGTTGGGATGAACTCGGTAAAATATCGTCGTCCCCGCGTGCCTCGGTTATCTCTATACCCGAGCTTTTACTTATGCACTTTACATTGTGATAGCCTTCGTGCTTGAAGTAATCTATATCTTGTTATCACTTTGTTTCTTGTATTGCTTAGCATAAGTTGTTGGTGCACATATGTGAACCCTAGTTGTTCTAGGTTGTGCTTGACAAAGTAAAACACTAGTTTTATTCCGCCTTTGTTGATCCACTCTAGGAAAGGTTTTAATCGCCTATTCACCCCCTCTAGGCAACATCCGTATCCTTTCAACAGCTACAAACCGTAGGTCGTAGGCAATGCAAGTTTTTGTAAATAATTCTTCAAAGGTTGCTTTTATTCTGAAAAGCTATGTCCGCCAGCCTTCACGGGTTTACCAGAACTTTCATGGAGTTCCTTTCCCGCAGCGTTCGCAGCTCCTTCCCGGAACAGGGAGTAACAAGTTACAGTTCTTACACTTTGTAGAGGTGCGTTACTTTTCCCATGAGAGATCAACTCCTTGTTGCATAGCCGGGCAGCTTACCCATCCACAATTCCATGTTGTGGGGCCCAGTAGATGATCCAAGCCAATCACTACCCTCTCAGCGACCTCACATGTCTGCACGATCCTTCGGGCTGGCTCATCTTTGTTAAGCCCCCTTTCGGGCAGGCTAAAACCCTGATGTTCCTAAAGACTCTATGACCTGGTGTTGCCCTGGCAAGTGCCATAGTAAATGGTCCATCCACTTAACACCATCCATAGATAATCTAGACACCAAAAGTGTGGGGCGTAAGGGTGCCCACCCATATGTTGGATCTGCACAAGGAATCACAATGTCACGTTAAGGTCGTCTTGCCTCCATACGAGAGGAAAAGGATAGAGCTGACTTCTCCGTCCCGTTCCAAATCTCATGGTTAACGCGTAATATACGACGCAAGAATCACTGGCGACATTGGTTGTTAAGTCCTAGATAATATGTTCCTTTACCACCGGAACTTTCATAGTAGGTTATTAACTCATGGTAAATAACCTATAATCATATTATTACAAAAATAGTGTTTGTGACCTTTTTGAAATGCAGGTGATGTCAACACTGGATTTGTAAAATACTTTATAGAAAATAATCAAAGGACATGAGAAAGTGTGAACTTGCCTTTTGTGATTGCAAGATTATGCACTCACGGTCTTCAAGACAATATAAGATCCAATATCTGAAATCAGCATCATTGGTCCGGTAAGGACTAATGTTTAAAGAAGCAATATGCTCTTATGCATAAGTAATGTGATGCACTTTATTAATGCGAATCCCGGGGATAATGTTGTTCTAGGGTTTGGATACTGGAAATGGTTTCTTTAGAATGTGTTATCACACTTGTGCTTCTTATTAGGGATTGTGAGTGTGTGTGAACAACACGTATTTATAAAATATACACATATGGAATGCTATTCAAGATTGTTTACACTTTAATTGTTTATCTTCAAACTTTACTTTACAAGTAAGGTCACTTATTGTTAAGAACTTAAGTGTTATCGATCCTAAGTATACAAGTAAAGTATAAAGTAATGTGAATACGATTAATTGTCATCAGATGATTATGATGAGATTCCTTGAATTTAATTTTGATAAGAGTTGGGAAATATTATTATAATGTTTGTTGATTGAAGTGGCAAAACGAATAACTTTTGAATAAAATATTCCTTTTCTAAGGTTTAAACAATCTTTGTGGTTAGTCAGTGGTGGTCGATGTTATTTGTGCTTGCTTGAATAGTTTGCACTTGTGAGGTTTTATGACTTAACTATAGCAGACCAAAGTTAACTATAAAACATATAACAATGTCTTTAGTATTATATTTAGAGTCTTGTAGAGTAAAGTTAACTTTAAAGCATAGATGGTTTGAAAGTGTAATACTTATAATATTTGTATCTTGTGTACTTGGTAACGTTTCCTTGAGGTTTCCTAAGAATGGTTATATTTTTACTTGGTGTAGTGGTTTCTTGATTTTATAATGGAATAGTATCCTTTACCTTATTATAGATGAGTGGTTATAGTTTTAAACAAATAAATAATATTGCTTAACTACATATAGACTTACTATAGTGTTGTGATAGTTTTGTAAACTGGTGGTTGAAGTATATGGAAAAGATTGGATTTAGTTATAATTATTCTTGGGGTTTTATAATTGTTTAGGATCTTTTTAGAAAATAATTACTCATTTGGTTGAAGGACAATTCAATAAAATTGTACTTATAATGTTTTGAACCATTATGACTTCATAATATGAGTATTTAATACTAATACTATTTTTAGACTTAATTGACTAATTTTAGAAATATTAACAAATTTTTATTCACCCTTATATGAATTAACAACTAAGGAAATAGGTTTAAATTCAAGTTGCTAAGGTGTTTTGATTTTTTATTTACCTAAAAAGTAGATTATTGTATTTTTAACATATAGGTATTATTTTTGTGATCATTTTGGTATATTACATTTGTTTTTGTGATTTATAGATAATAAGATATGATTTTTATAAGATTTATTACTTTATAAATACTTAACAAATAATAAATACTTATTTAAGTGAAATAATAATGCAGGATTATAGTTTTAAAGTATTGTTTTATTTTTTCCAAGATTTTTGGTATTTTATTTATATTTTTAATATTTACCATTATTAAAATAGGAATTATCAAAGTTTTATTACCTTTAAATTTTTTATTAAATAATAATTATTTAAATTGTTAACATAACTAATTTTTTTAATGGATTAATTTTATAGATTTTATTTTTCTAAACATTTTCATATATAGTACATATTTTTCTGAATTATAAAACAAAAGTTATGGATTTAATATGATTTAATGATTTTATTTTATTTCTGGAATATTTATATTTGGATTTGTAATATTTGAGTTATTTCCTAAACAGACACTAGCCTTTTTACACCGCATCCATACCTAGCCCTAGTCACTGACCAGTGGGCCAGTGGGCACATCATTAGTTAAGTTAAAAAAATGCATTTGTTACCGACCTGATTTCTACTCCTAGACAATGACAGATGGGCCCTAGGCCATGCCACTTGCCACGCGAGACACGGACCAGGTCAAACACGATGACTAGGCAGAGGTGACGTTGGAATGACGTTGCTATGGCGTCAGCACAACCACCACCGTTAGTGGGTGGTCGCCGACGACGATCCACGACGCCCCAACAAGCGAAACTAACCTAGGCCGAATCAGCGCATCAAGCTGGACCATAAAGTGGCGGCGCCACTCGGAAATGGTCATCGGAGCCTCGGCTCCGACGAGCTCCGACGGTGGCAAAAGGTGTGACAGTGTTTTACAACGAGAGGAGGCGATTTAGGGGTACTGGAAGATTCAAAAACTCACCCTGATGACGATAGAGAGACCGACGAGGACTGGTGCGGTCGGATACGAGCTCTCCGACAAGGATTCCGACAAACTTCCGCTAAGAGGAACGGCAAAATTCGTCCTCTCTAGTGCTCCCCTTGATGCAAGATTCCACCCAGAGGATCTACGAAGCACGGGGCTTCTCCATGGCTACTTGGAAGAGAGTGGGGAGGTGCGGCTCGACGCCGAGGCGAGCTCCGGTGAGCTAGGGTTTTGGCCCCATTCGAACCAGAGAGAATAAGGAGAGAATGTGGATAGGGATTGAGGCACGGTGTCACGGTGGCCTTCGTATTCCCTTCTGAGACGACGGCGAGCATCTCAACGCACGACTGACGACGACGGCATCGGGCGGCGGCGGATTCCTCCAGCGAGCTGTCTATGTGCGTGACTATGACGAAGACGTCGCTTTTGCGTAAAACCCCCTGACGATTCTTTCGGCTCAACCCGCGGTCCTTCTTTGGTCCCACTAATCAGCCAGATGAGAGAACGATCTGGGATGGCTGCTGGGCCTTTGTGGGATGCACGTGGGCGACAGGTAAGAAGAAAGGAAGTTGGGCCACGACCAGGAAATGTTTTTTATTTGTTTTCCTTTTTTTGTTTTCTATTTTCTGTTTTACTTTTCAGATTTGTATTTAATCTATAATTGGATTTTTTCTAACAAAGTTTATTTGCTGAACACTTGCAGCAACAATTAGTATTGATTGAGATTTATTTTGTAAATCTTAATGATAAATATTTTCTTTATATATATTTCTTTATTTTCTTTATAAGAATCCGATTTGAATATTATGTAGAAGCCTTTATTATTATTTTTCTTTCTATACTAAACCATGGCTTTATTATATGATATTTTCTTATTTGTTTATAAAACTTAACTCTAATTAACTATTGGTTTGGAGGAAAATTCTTATATTATGGTTCTATATGATTATTTATTGTATAAGATACAAAGGAATTTAATATGGTTAATATTACTCCCATTAATTTAGAAAATGGCAATGCATATACTATATTAAGATTAACATAGAAGTTAGGGTTTGAATTGTAAGTGCTTACCCTAGAATTTAGGGTCCTTAATTTACTTCTATTCTTTTATTGATGTGAGTAAAGATTTAATAACTAAGCATATTGTTTTCTGTTTGTGATCTTTTAATGATATCACCTTTTAAAATAGAAAGTTAAGAAAATTTCTTATGGAAAAGAATTGATAAAAATATCTCTTAACACATATGATTAAGACAATTGGAAATGATAAAGATGTGCTTATGTGATTGTCTATGGAAAATATTCCTATAAAGTGATATGGAGATAAGATAATGGATCATAACATGAAATGGATATTATGTTTGGTTTGAGATTTAGAGTTGGGTGTTTACCAAGAATGTCTATTTTCCATAATTCACAATCCTGGACTTCTAACTAAGGAATTCCTTTCCTAGATATACTACTTCTTCCTATCCATCATCATGGTTAACATGATGAGCTTTACTTCATAAAAATATTCTTATCCACCTATTATTCTTCTAAACTCATGGATAAATCCAATGAGCTTGCCACTAAAGCTTTTATAGTTTTATCATATCCATACTTGGTTATATTCACTACTCTTCTGCTGATAATCTTCAATCCAACAAGTAGTTTCCTTCAAACTCCACACATAATCTTCCTTAATCATATATCCCTAATATTTCTCCATTAGATGTATACATCCAACTACCTTTCTCTAAAGCTTACTTATCATTTAAGATAAATAAAACTACCTCCATCACTCTATGCTACACTAGCTTTAATTTAATCATACTATCCTACATTTACTTTACTCTAATACTCCTACTTCAACCTCACATTATTTTAATGTGACATGTAATAACTACTTTAGGATAACTTACCTATACTAGGGTTTCAATCATGTTCTACCCACCAATGTCACTTATACTTGATATAAGTATACCATCCCGGTGAGCAAGGCATGGTCATTAGAATCCTTTAATCATTTATAGCTTAGATTTCCAGTTGGCTAATCAAGGCTTTATCAATACAACCTTACAATTGTATTGGAATTATCTTCTTAGTATCTTTAATTAGATTAAGGCTGTTATTCATGGACTATGCCCCCTTGATCCAATAGAATTACTGCTGGTATCTATCTTCAGGATTCATCCTTGTAATCTTCTTTCCTACCATATAATTACATATCTAATAACTCTTCTATCATTTCAGGAGTGAGTTGAACTCCATCAATTATCACATTGATTTATTCTTCTTCAATCACTCCTATCTTATAGATGATATCTAAAACTAGCATTACTATTTACCTCTTCTTAGATGTTTCTTTATAGACACTTAAATGTATACTATGGTATGATCAGGAGTTGATAGATTAAGAGTTGGTGAATCAGTAGTTGATTACTCAACATTGATGAACAACAGATATTGAGATAGGATTCCATAAGGATTGATATGGAAAGAAAGGTATATGGTGAATGATCTAGACTTAGCTTCTTTCCTTCCCAATCTCACTAAAGATTTTAAGTTAGGTATTACTCCCTCCGTTCAGAAATAACTGTCGCAGGGGAGAATATGTTTTAACTAAGTCCATTTTACATAAAACCCCATAGAATTAAAAGAAACACAGCGCACTCCACAATTCAAATTTGAACTGATCAATCAATCTCTAGATCCGGAAGCTCCCGATCGATCCCAGGTCTGGCTGCTCCCGAACGATCCCAGGTCCGGCAGCTCCAATCGATCACATCCCAGGTCTAGTAGTTCCGATCGATCTTTGCCTCATGGTCAGCACCACCATCTCCGGCTCCCTGCAAGCACGCACGTACGCACAACCATCACCTGCAGCATACCCGGTAGCTCCGGCAAGCACGCACCCACAGCCATCGCCTCCGGCAGCTCTGGCAAGCATGCACCCACAGCCATCTCCATGCAAGCACACACGCACGCAGAGCCATCACCAGCAGCATCCCCGTCAGCTCCTGCAAGCACGCGAGCACATCCATCTTCGTGCTGAAGCCATGTCGGCCTCTGTGCGTGAGGCTCTGCCAGCGCCCTCCCGCCGTCGGGCCGGTCAGGTGCGCACTATGCCGGCGCCCTCTCCTCGTCAGGTTGGTCAGGTGTGTGCTTTGCCGGCAGCTTCTCCACACTGGGCTGCTAATAAGGTGCACGCTCTGCCGACACCCTCTCCTCGTCGGGCTGGTAAGGTGCGCGCTCTGCTAGCGCCCTCTCCTCGTCGGGCTGGTAAGGTGCGCGCTCCGCCGGCAGCCTCTCCATGTCGGGCTGGTAAGGTGCGCGTCCTGCCAGCAGCTTCTCCGCGTCGAGTTGGTCAGGTGCGTGCGCTACCAGCGCTCTCTCCACGTCGGGCTGGTCTGGTGCGCTCTCCGCTGGCGCCGCTCGTGTCCCAGTCCTCCGGCGCCGCCCCGGAGACCACCAGCCTCTGCAGCACCCATCAGACAAGCAGAAGTAAACTTCATCGGCTCCCATCATCAGTAGTGCAACTGGCCCCGGAGACCACTGGCCTCTGCAGCTCCCATCAGACAATTAGAAGTAACCTTCGCCGGCTCCCATCATCAGTAGTGCAACTGTCCGGAAACCATCATCAGCACATCGACGGCATGGTACTCGGGGAGCTAAATTATACTCCAGCTCAACAAGAAGGTACTCCTGAAGAACAAGACAAAGACATCATCATACAAGAAGTACCAGAAGTTGATCAAAATGCAGGTACAATTATGGAAAAACTTGAAGAAATTGTTTTTATTCTTGTTGTTCCTTAGACACTGAAAATGAAAATAGTAGCTAGCTACGGTTTAGTAAAAGTACCAAAAGTTCCAAAATAACTTTCATAATACTCCTACTGTTACTAATAATCCAGATTCCACATTAACTTACTAGCAATACTACAGAGTTCTCTTAACATAAACAAGAACCTACACTATTTTAGTTAGTCATTTAAAGCATTTATTCAGGACAACAACCATATGAAAATCATCAAGAAGCTATGCATGAGGAGGAAAATCATCAAGAAGCTATGCATGAGGAGGAAAATCATCGAGAAGCTATGCACGAGGAGGAAAATCATCAAGAAGCTATGCAAGAAGAGGAAGCAATTCATCAAGAAGCTATGCATGAGGAGGAAGCAATTCATCAAGAAGCTATGCATGAGGAAGAAGCAGGTAATAACTACTTGAATGATCTACTACTACTTGCATGATCTAGTACAACTTGCATGATACATATTCTTGCAAATAAAAGAAATAATTATGATACGGAAGGGAGGCAATCAGGTGGATGAAGCAATCTTCACAAAACAAATAATTATACAGGAACAAACGTTAAGGATCTTCACAACTTTCATTTACTGCAATTTTAATTTACAACAGCAAGGATGTTCCTAAATTTTCTTTTTCTCCTTTTTGCAGGTGCTGATCATTCAATAAGAACTGCAGTAAACCTGACAGATGAGCAAAGATTTGGTGCTTATTTTTCTTTGATACTAATCAAGAGCAGAGATGGCGTGATTCAAACAGAGGACAAGGTGCTCGTTGCAAGCCTATTGGATACAAGTCTACGAACAGTTGAAAGAATATGGGAAGACGCACGAAAATAGCTTGCAGAAGGTAAAGAAGTTAAAGAAGTTGACGTTTCAAACAAAAAAAAAGGTAGAAGTGGTCGAAAAAGAAAAGATCTGGGCCTGTCGAGGATAATGACAATCCAGCTGAACAGAAGGAGGACGCTTCGAGGTCTAGCAAGGTCATTGGGTGTATGCTGCTCAACCTTACACTCGAGGTTCAAGTGGGGTGAGCTGAGGCGCCACACTAGCAGCTTGAAGCCTTTTCTGAAGCCAGCTAACAAGCTTGAGAGATTGAAATTCTGCATCTCTATGCTCGATGAGAACCGGTTGACATCTCCCTTGCCTATCTTCAAGGAAATGGACAACATGGTCCACATCGACGAGAAATGGTTCAACATGACATGCAAGAAGAACACCTACTATCTACACAAAGAAGAAGCTGACCCCTTGCGCGCCGTGCAACATAAGGATAGCATTGGGAAGGTGATGTTTCTCACGGCTGTGGCCAAACCAAGGTATGGTGAAGATGGGGTTGTCACATTCAATGGCAAGATTGGCACGTGGGCTTTTGTCAAAGAGATCCCGGCTGTTAGAAAGAGTAAATACAGAGAAAGGGGGACTCTCGAACTGAAATCAATGATAGTTACCCGAGATGTCATGAGAGAATATTTGTGCGAGAAAGTGATTCCTGCTATCCAGGAAGTGTGGCCCGATGAAGATCAAGGAAGAACCATTTTTATTCAACAAGATAATGCTAAACCCCATGTTTTGGCTGATGACGAGGCTTTTCGACATGCCGTAGAACAGACTGACCTGGACATTCAGCTGATCCAGCAACCTCCGAATAGCCCAGATATGAACGTGTTAGACTTGTGCTTCTTTAGGTCTATTCAGACCCTCACCCATGACAGAGCACCTCAAAACATCAAGGAGCTGATTGTAGCTGTGGAGCAAGAATACGAGAACTACGACGTCAACAAGCTAGCTCGAAGCTTTTTGACACTCCAGGACGTTATGATACAGACTATGAAAGAAGAAGGAGGCAATGGCTACAAACACACCCACATGAATAAAGAAGGATTGCAAAGAGAAGGAACACTGCCTAATTGTCTATCTTGTGACGCTCAGCTAGTTGCACAAACCCAAGCCCTTATAGGAGAAGCGATACTCCAGTAGTAGCAGGGATACATGAACAATACTACTCCAGCAAGAACTAGGTGAATTAGTACAGAATCAAGAACAATTTTACACTAGCAGTACAAGAAGTACTAGCGGTATAAGAGCAAGAACAATTTTACACTAGCAATACAAGAAGTACTAGCAGTACAAGAGCAAGAACGATTGAGAATGGGATTCCTACAAGGATCAAACCAATCAGTAGACCTTATTGTGTGTGTGTTGTGTGTGTGGATGTGACATGATTATATCCATCCAAACTCTAAGGAAAATACTCAAGATAGATCTAGCTGTGCTAGCATTTTCAGTACACTACATCTACTCCCAATAGATAATCAGTACACTACATCTACTCCCAATAGATCTAGCTGTGCTAGAATTTTCTCATGGTGGAGTACTAGTTGTTCATAAAAATAGTCGAACCCTCTTCAAGTTTCAAAATATCAATACCACATTAAATGACAAACATCTAAATAAATTTATAATTTGTTTTTATACTCAAATACTCCTGGAGTGTCATAATGAGTACTCCAATAACCAAATTGACAAGCAAGACAAAAAAATCCGATTTGATAGTTTAAACAGCAATTGTCAACACTGGCTTGTGGTTAAAAGCACCGGTTAAATAATGTTTTTTAAACTACCAAATGATACGAGTACTTAAGTTCAATTAAGAAGACACCATTCAGAACAGTTTTTGGTGAACATACTCAAACCAATCAAAATTTTCTCCATGAAAAAATTCATCATTTGCTCTGAGAGAAATTAGTAGGCTCAACTAACCTTGGACCGGACGGCGACCGGTATGTTGTCAACGATCCTGTCTCTCCTGTAGTTGCTCTCATCTGCAGCATGAGGTGCGCCTTGACCTAGGACCTGATGTCGCCGCCCAGCATGTTCCTGCTCATGTAGTTGTGCTGATGTCCTTCTCCATCTTCCTGAGGATCCGACGAGCCCTGTACAACCGCAGCCACACCAGGTACCTCACCATCTCTGTCCGTCTAGTGATGTACGGGCAAGGAACAGCAATGGCGTGTCAGTGTGTTCCCTTTTTTATTGATTGAAACTGTGACCTGCTAGTAGTACATTGTACTGTGAACAACAATGGAGTAGATGGCGTCCCATGGAAAGCATCCAAACATATCGAGAGCAAGCTGTCTTTGATGTAACTGAAAAAAAATCTAAATTCAGAAAACATCCTCCGTCGGTCTATACCATCAGAAATAGTATCAGAAATTCAGAAGATACCTGGAGCTACACGTAGCAG
Organism: Avena sativa; assembly: GCA_916181665.1. Classification (NCBI taxonomy): domain Eukaryota; kingdom Viridiplantae; phylum Streptophyta; class Magnoliopsida; order Poales; family Poaceae; genus Avena; species Avena sativa. Next base: position 399,324,002 of record OV702279.1, on the reverse strand, counting down.
GCGACGTCCCTCCGCCGATCGTGTCTCCGCCGTCGTGTCTTGGTGGCTACCACATCCTCGCCCGCGTACAGCTGCTGCCCCTGGCAACACGGGCAAGCAAGTTCCACGGGGAATTCAGGAGGGGAAGCCGTGTCACCGGATCCATCGTTAAGGCCACTGGATCTGGCCGGAATTTCTCCTCCCGTTGAAAAAAATCGACCTTTTTGGAGGGAATCATGGGACGAGGATGGCAGTTCTCTAAGCTAGCACTTGGTATGGGACGGCAGCGAGGAGATAGGGGGCATGGACGGCGGCAACGAGATAGGGGGCATGGACGGCGGTGACGAGGATAAGCAGTCGGGCAGGGCAGATTGGAGGAGAAGCGGTCGGGGATGGGGAGGATGAGACGGGGTCGGGGACGGGGAGGACGAGACGGGGTCGGGGACGGCACTGGGTCGTGGACGGAGGAGCATGAGGCAGAAATAGCGGGGGGATTTTTGCATAATTACCGTCGCGACAGTTATTTCCGAACGGAGGAAGTACCATTCTACTCATGGTATAATGGGATAAGAAATAAATAAGTCAAGAGTAAATTTATTACATTTTTAACCTGGTATTCATGGGTTGTTGTGATGAATAGTATGATATGATCCCTTAAGGATCATATATTAGTCATTTAAGCAATGCATTATGATTTAATTGTTATTATATTTTGATGGGGATATACCTACCGGGGTATACCCAGCAGGACGTTTCCGACTGGCCCAAGACCCGGCGAGTGGGCCTGCAGAACGGCGAGTGGATCGAAGCCCAGCCAGGAACTAAGCGATTGGAAGCTGAAGGCCCAGGCGAGTAGATAGGCCTAGTCGGGTGAGGTTAAACGGCTACTGAAGCTTTTAACCGAATCGGTTGAGATATGTAAACCCTAGGGGAGGTGAGCCTATATAAACCTCCCTATAGGGTGAGTAGAGACACGTTCCCAGATACACCCAAGCGACTCGCTGCCTAGCCGCCGAGCTCGCCCCTTGTAACACCTTGATAATACAATCTAGCAGGAGTAGGTCTTTACCCTCCGGGGGGCCGAACCTGGGTTAAACCCTGTGTCTTTGCCCTCATCTCGCACCGCAGATGGCTGGCCGCCCTTGCCCCTCGTTCTACTACTCGCTGCCGATTGCAGCATCTGCCGTGACCATTCCCACCGTGGGGCCTGGCCGGTCTGGCCGGTGTTCTGCGACGAGATCCAATCTGCCCATCAACGAGACGGTCGCCACCGGCCGCATGATAGCGATCGGCGAGATGCTCCAAATCTTGCCGAGCAGCTACGTCCCGGCGATGCGACCCGTCACGCGCAGCGTGATCCTGCCGATCGGCACGATCAGCCTCTTCGTCGGCCTCACCGACGTCATCGTCTCGGAGGACTCGGCTCGCATCCGCGAGTCGCCGCCACGCGATCAGCTCTCCGAGAGCCAGATCCGCACGATCCACCGCCTCGCCTCCGAGTACAACTCGGCCCACAGCAACGTGGCCGGGAATTCAGCGGCCGCAGAGGATGCGGCCCTCACCGACGACGCCGACTCGACGACCCCGGCGTCACTCGCCGGATCCATCACCGCGGCCTCATCCGCGGGCTCCATCGCCCGGGTCTCCAACGCGGGAGATTTCGAGGACCCCTCCATCCTCGGGATCTTCGAATTCGACTCCGGGTCGGAGAACTCCGCTGATCTCCGCGACGGAACCGGTCGCTACGCCGCGACCTACATGGCGACCGGCACCGACCCGCCAGAGGATCCATTCTCCACCCCGATCCCTCCTAACGCCACGGCCACGGAGGTCGAGGAACTCCGCCTGAAACTGGCGGAGGCGATACGCAAGGAGCAAGCTGAGCGCGAAAAATTTCGCCTCGAGCAGGTGACGGCGCAGGAATTATCGCGCTACCACCAGCAGCGGATCAGGACGCGCCTGAACCCCACCGTTCAGGGGTGCGCCCTGGATTTCGACGACGAAAACGACCCGGCCCGCGTGGCCGAGCGCGCGATCTGCGAGAACGCGCCGCCAGGAGGGAGCGCCCGGCCCCCGCCAGGATCAACGGCAATGGTTGCCCCACCTCCACCCAACCGCACCCCCCCAGGGACCAACCGCGGATAGTAGTCTCCTCACGAGAGCGAGACGCAAATGGCCTTCCACTGTTCTCCACCCCGATGGACAACCTCGTGGCAGGCCGAGCAGCAGTCGACAGCATCACGGCGACCGACAACGGCACCCTGCAGATCGAATACATCAAGGCCCTGCTCGCGAAGGCCGTCGAGCAGCAGAGAGCGGGCGCCGACTCGCAAGGACGGGTATACTCGCGTTCCTCAGGAAGCAGAGCGTCCTCCAGCGGCCGCCCAGCGGCGGCAAACACCCTCAACTGCCCGCCACCAGAGCCACTGCAGCTCCAATACCGACCCACTAACGCGGCACTCTCCACCAACGACCCCAGGCCGGCAACCAACCTTGTCGCCGCCAACGGGCAACCCATCGACGCCCGCACCCACATCATCAACAACCAAAGCTGGCGCGCACGCCAGCCCGACGACCTGCGACATACCCTAACCAATCGCCGCGACGGCGAGCCCATGGGGTCGCTCAGTCGACTCGGGCCAAAGTGCTTCGGACCAATGATCCGAGGCGAGAAGTATCCGCCAAACTTCAAGGCGCCAAAAGAAATAGAAAAGTACGACTCCTCGTACGACCCCGCCGTATGGCTCGACACATACCTCATGGCGATGGGGATCGCGGGTCACACTGACCTGCTCGCCGCCCGTTACCTCCCCCTGATGATGGAGGGGACGTGCAGGCAGTGGATCAACACTCTTCCCCAGGACAGTATCGACTCCTGGGAGGAAATGTGCGACGCCTTCGTCAGGCACTTCGAGTGCTCCTACACCCGCGCCACCACCATTGAGGACCTGGAACGGTGCGTCCAGGGACCCCGCGAATCGACCCGCAACTGGGTCCAACGGTGGCAAGAGCTTTGGTACAACGCGGTCGGCATCCACCCGGACACCGCGATCCATTGCTTCAAGACCTCGTGCCGCTACGAGCCCCTAGTCGCCAAGCTCAAGCGACACTCCCGCACACTCGACAACATCCCCGACCTCCTCGAGATCGCCAAACGGTACGCCGAGGAAGATCCAAACCAGGAAACTGACGACGAGTCAGGAGGCCAACGCCGCACGGGCGGCAACGACGGCGGACGCCGAACCGACCTACGCTACAATGGCACTCGCCTCACTGGCAAGCGCCGCAGTGACGGGCGAGTCGACTTCGTCGCCAACGCCGGGCACGCGCAGCGCGAGCCCAAGAGCTTCCGCCGCGACGGAGGGCAACGCCGCGACGGCGGCAACTACAAGAACAAGCCAAGGTTCGATCCTGCGGCCCTCCTTAACCAACCATGTGTGTTCCATAGCAGGGAAGGGAAGCCCGCAACGCACACCACCGCCGACTGCCACACCCTCAGGGAAATCGAGAAGGCACGGCGAGCGCGGGAGGACCCCGACAACGACCCGCCAAACGGCGGAAAATTCGGCAAAGTAGCCGGCTCGCTCCACACCTTCACAGGCTTCAACACGAAGCGCGAGAAGAAGGTCATCGCCCGCGTCGCCGTCAACGCGGTGGCCCAAATAGACGTCCCCCAATTCCTGAACTGGTCGGAGCAGCCCATCACCTGGAGCCGCCAAGACCACTCGCCACGCATCGAATACCCAGGACGAGTCGCCTTGGTGGTCAAGCCCAAGGTTGGCGACTACTGGCTCCCCAAGACACTGATGGATGGCGGCAGCTCCATCAACATCCTCTACCTCGACACCTTCAGGCGGCTGCGGCTCCCGCAGTCAATGATCGAGACGACTCACACCACATTCCACGGCATCGTCCCCGGTCGGAAGGCGTACCCGATCGGCAAGGTCACGCTGCCAGTAACCTTCGGCACACCGGCAAACTTCCGCACCGAGCGGATCGTCTTCGAGCTGGTGCCCTTCGACAGCCCCTACCACTGCGTCCTAGGGCGCCAGGCGTTCGCCAAATTCATGGCAGCGCCCCACTACGCGTACAACGCGATGAAGCTCCCCGGGCCGTGCGGCGTCATCACCATCCACGGCGACCACGACATGGCCGCCGAGTGCGAGGCCAAAGGAGCTGAGCTCGCTGACGCAGTCATCGCGGCGGCGACAAACCACGCCGACGAGCTCGCCAAGTACGCGAGCGGGGTCAACAATGACGACCCCACCACACTCAAGAAGACCAACTCAGAGGGCTCAAACACCTCAACCTTTGAGGCCACGATGCACACTCGCACCGTCGAGCTGGTTCCAGGCGACTCCAGCCAGACGGTGACGATCGGGACGGGCATGAGCCCAGCATAGGAAGGCGCGCTCATCGAGTTCCTCCGTGAGAATAGGGACATCTTCGCATGGAAACCCTCCGACATGCCCGGTGTCCCTAGGGAGCTCGCTTAGCACAAGCTGAACGCCGACCCCAAAGTACGACCTGTCAAGCAGTCGCTAAGGCCCTTCAATGAAGAGCGTCGTCGAGCAATCGCCGAGGAGGTGCAGCGGCTACTCGCCGCCGGCTTCATCCGGCCAATAAAGTACTCCAAGTGGCTGGCAAACCCAGTCCTGGTCGAGAAAAAGAACGGGACCTGGAGAATGTGTATCGACTACACAAACCTGAACGGCGCCTGCCCAAAGGAGCAGTTCGTCCTCCCGCGGATCGATCAGATAATCGACTCAACCGCGGGCTCGGAGTCGCTATGTTTCCTCGATGCCTACTCTGGGTATAACCAGATCAAAATGGCTGTCGAAGACGAGGAGAAGACGGCGTTCATCACGCCATTAGGAGCCTTCTGCTACACCGCCATGACCTTCGGCCTCAAGAACGCCGGGGCGACCTACCAGCGGTGCATGCAAGAATGCCTCGCGAGCCAAATTGGCCGCAACATCCACGTCTACATCGACGACGTGGTCGTGAAGTCCGCTCGCCAAGGCGATCTACTCGCCGACCTGGCGGAAACTTTCGCCAACCTGCGAAGATATAAGATAAAGCTCAACCCAGCCAAGTGCACCTTCGGTGTACCCGCCGGACAACTACTGGGGTACGTCGTCTCCAAACGAGGGATCGAGGCGAACCCCACAAAGATCGACACGATCGCCCGGCTCGGCAAACCCGAGTGCCTGCGCGACGTCCAGAAGCTGGCCGGGCGAGTCGTAAAATTTTAGCAAAGTCGTATTGAAACTTATCACAGTCAACTTGATGATCTACCTCAATTCCATCAAGTTGAGAGAAACTTCAATCATTTTAACAAGTTTTGTTAAAAAGCGCGAAAATTATTCGGATTTTCTATGCATGGATGCAATGCACACATCTGGGTTCAGCTTATTTCTGAGCTCTAATGCTGGGATGTTACACATGGCAGCCACCGTCATCCTCATCGGAAGAAGGGGATCCTCGGGCCGTTTATTTAGGGAATCGCCGACTCCGACCTCCACCTGCAACTCCGACCACCGGAGCAGCACCGGGGAGGGCAGGGCCGCCAGCCATGGGCGGACCTCGGCCGCGAGATCCAGTCCACACCTCCTCTCGACAGAACGCCAAGACACGATAGAAATTCGCCAAATCCAAAGCCTAAGGAACCTAAAGCTACCTCCAGCGCCTCTCCAGACCCTGCCCCAGCCGGCTACTCCGGAGGGGAGGGCGGCGGATCAGCCCGGCATGCGACGAGGGACTCTCAACAGGGGCAGGAGGAAGGGGGTCGAGCGAGAGGATAAAGTTTCTTCGCTCGGCTCTCGGTGAGGTTCCTCGTAGATGGATGCCTAGTTGGACTAGTCATCCATGGGGTAAGAGCATCTCCAACAGAGGCGTTAAACGGCGCGCCATCGCGTTTCAACCGCCTTTTGCCGCGCGCGCACCCTCCCGCGCGCCACTAGCGGACGCGCCAAACCCGCGAGCGAAAGAAAAAATTTCCCGCGCGCGCGCTATCGTGGCATCCCGGGCACCAAACTTGCTACGTCGCTTCACGCGCACGCTATAAAGCGCCGCGTGCGCGCGCACCCAACCGCCACGGAAAGTTCCACTGCTTCGATTCACCTCGTTCTTCGCCGCGATGCCGTCGCGCCGCCATGGATTGTCGGGCTTCCGTGGCGTCCGAGCGCGTCCGAACGGGACGTTCTATGTGGAGATTCGTATTGGCGGCTTCCGCGTCACCCTAGGCACCTTCAACACGCCGGAGCTGGCGGCACGAGCCTACGACGCGGCTGTGTGGCGATTCCGGCGGCCACGCCGCGACCTCAACTTCGAGGATGTCGAGTCGCTGGAGGAGGCAGAGTTCCTAGCGTCCGCTCCGCGCCTCATCAGCGAGGAGTACCGCCACCGCTAGGCGCAGCACCGCATCGCCATCACCGAGCACAACGAGGAGCTCATGCGCCAGTGGAGGGAGCAGTTCCCCAGCGACGTCCTGGACGAGGAGGCCTTCTTCGCCAACCTCAGGGCACAACGTAGGTTGATACGCCCAATTTGCATCACCATTCTATATCATAATTTACCTCTGTTCATTGATATATGTCTTATTATGAGGTATTACTTATGGCTTTTCATCTGTTTATGCATGTTGGATGATTCTTGGAGGATGGACTGCTGGAGTCTGGATTTTGATGGAAAATAAGGCGTTTCGGTGCAATTTCGCGAAGATCGAAAAAATACCAGAAAAATATGGGAAATATTATTTTTCTAGAAGAATAAGGAATCCAGAAGGAGAAGCGAAGAGGGGCCGCATGGGGCCCACACCCCCTAGGAACGGGCCCACCCTGGGCCGCGCCTACGGCAGGTGTGTCCCACCTGCCCGGCTCCTGACTCCGCCCCTTCGCCTATATCTTCCCTACGGAACCCTAAGCCTCGAGGAGCGACCACAGATAGATTTCAACCGCCTTTGGGGGGCAGAAAACACCGAGAGAGAAATATCTCTCTGGGAGACAGATTTCTGGCGGGGGAATTCCTTCCCGGAGAGGGGAGACCGTCGCCATCAACACCACCATCAATCTAGGCTTCATCGGGATCATCATCATCATCCACACCATCATCTCCACCATCACCATCATCACCACTCCGTCCCGCTGTAACAATTGTGTTGGATATTGCTTTAATTCTTAGAGGAAACTTTCCTGGTGTTAATTACTATTGTAGTTGATGCTTGTGAGTGGAACCATTGGATTATTATTTATGTTCAGATTGTTATCCATTATAATATCATCTTTTATCTTGATCCATATGATGTCTTGTGAGTAGTTCGTTTAGTTCTTGAGGACATGGGAGAAGTCATGTTGTTATTAGTGGATTTGTGTTGAGTTATTATTCAATGGTTTTGTATTTAAGTTGTGGTGCTATTCTTCTAGTGGTGTCATGTGAACGTCGACTACATGATACTTCACCATTTATGGGCCTAGAGGAATGCATTGTGTATTTGGATACTAATTGTGGGGTTGTCGGAGTGATAGAAACCTGAACCCCTGTTAGGACACCTTTGCACAAGGGAGCGTAGGATCTCAGAGTTTAAGGCTGTGGTTAGATTTATGTCTTAATTACTTTCCTATAGTTACGGATGTTTGTAGGGAGTTTAATCACAAGTATGTATTAGTCCAAGTACGGTCGGTACATTAGCACAGGTTCACCCACACAACACTTACAACACCAAAGAAGAGTACTCAGCTATATGAAGCGAAAGCACTAGACAGAATTCCCATGTGTCCTCGAGAACATTTGGTCCTTATAAGTATTTCCACCGGCTTGTCCTTTGCTAAGAAAGGATTGGGCCACTTGCTGCGTTTGTTCTTTGTTACTTGCACTTTGTTCTGTTGTCTTATCAGAAAACCACTAAAAATCCGTTTGCTAAGTATTCACAGGGATTTCCTGCTCCATACCACTATTCATCACCTTTTGCTCCTCGTTGGGATCGACACTCCTATTTATCGAAAGTACTATGATACACCCCCTATACTTGTGGGTCATCAAGACTATTTTCTGGCGCCGTTGTCGGGGAGTGAAGCACTATTGAAGAGTGGAAATGGTAAAGGAAACTTCTACTATGAGTATTTCTTTTGTTACTACTTGTTACTTTGTTTCTAATATGGATAACCCACTTGGTTTTCTGTTTGGGAAAACTACCACCACTGCTAGGATAGTAGATGAACCACCACCTGTTGAGATAGATCCTTTTAAGATACCTACAAGTATTGTTAATCATGTTATGGATAATTATTATTTTGGGGATGGAACTGTCCATCCCGGTGATCACTTGCTTTTTATCCATAAATTATGCGGGTTGTTTAAGTGTGCATGTATCACAACTTAACAGGTGAAGAAGAATTTACTCTCCATATCCTTGAAAGGGAGAGCTGAAGAATGGTATAAGCTGCTGAAGAATGCACAATCTATGGAATGGGAGGAGATGGCATCTCTATTTTACTCTAAATTTTATCCTCCCAGTGAAATTCATAAGGATAGAAATTTTGTCCTCTTGATGGAGAGAGTACATCTCAAGCCTGGGGGAGATTGAAGTTACAAATGCTTAAATGTCCTATTCATGAACTCCCTAACAATATTATTCTCAATAACTTTTATGCTAGACTTTCTCTTCATGATAAAGATTTACTAGATGCTTCTTGTGCTGGATCATTTACACGTATGAAGGAAGAAGCTAAATGGGATCTCTTAGACGTATTCAAGAAAACATTGAATCTTGGGAGAATGACAAAGGAAGAAAGTCAGGTATAAACTACGATTATGAATGCATTAAATCCTTTATGGGAACTGATAGCTTTCGTGATATTAGCAATGAGTTTGGTCTTGATTCCCAAAGTATTGCCAACCGTTTTAAGGCCTTTGCCTCTTATATAGAAATTTCCAAAAAGAAGTGGAATAAGTACCATGCTCCTTATAAAGATGTTGTTAATCATGTTCCTGTTAGAAGTGCTGAAGTTTGTACTACTAATCATATTGTGCCTGAACCTTATGTTGAGAAAATTCCTTTCCCAGCTAAGGTAAAGGAGTATTCTATGATTATTAGTGCAAATAACAAAGGTACAAAGAAAACTGTGGAGCCTGGTGAGCATTCGAATATTGAACCTATGGTAGCTATTGTTAAAGACCCTGCCACTAGAAATATAGAGGATGAGCACATTGTTTTCTGCGAAGACGCTTCTAATATTATCTCTCATCCTAGTAAGGCTATAAAAGCTAGTGTTCCTATGCTTTCTGTTAAAATTGGTGATCATTGTTACTATGGTTTATGCGATATTGGTGCTAGTTCTAGTGCTATTCCTTATGAGCTTTATAGGGAAATTATGCATGAGATTGGTCCTTGTGAGCTTGAGGACATTGATGTGGTTATCCACCTTGATAATAAGGAAACCATTTGCCCCATTGGTATTGTAAGAGATGTGGAGGTTCTTTGCGGTAAGATTAAGTATCCTGCTGATTTTATAGTGCTTAATTCAGTAGCTAGCAAAACGTGTCCTATCATTTTTGGTAGACCTTTCTTGAACACTTGTGGAGCTATTATTGATTGTAAGAAGGAAAAAAGTTTTAACTAAGTTTGATGGAGATTCTTAGGAGTTTAACTTTTCCAAATTTGCTAAAGCTCCTTGTGAAAATAGCTTGCCTAATAAAGATTTCAGGATGGAACAACTTGCTTCTATTGATCCAGTCTATGACCTTGGACCTCTTTTTGGTGACTGTAAGTATGCTTATTCTGATGATAAAGTTGTTGCCAGTGACAGTTATATTGTCAACTTTATTCAAAGTTCTACTGAAAGTTATTATGAGAGAGGGAAACATGGTTTTATGCATCTCAATAATGTTAAGTTTCCCCGTTTTATGTTGAAATATTTGAAGTTGCATCTGTTTTGTCTTCCCATGTTGGTGCCTTTTTGTTCCAACAATTCGTTTTCTCATGATACCCCCATGCATAGGAAATGGATTAGACTCAAGTGTGTTGGTTATTTGTTTCTTGATGCTCTTTTTCACTCCAGATATATATCTTCTATGTGAGCATCTTTGAAAGTTTCCGTCATAACTTAAAGGCATTAAAGAAAAGTACTTGTTGGGAGATAACCCAGGAGTTTTGTCGAGTCTTGGAAGTTATTACCTCTGTAATAACCGCTCCTTATCCTTTTTGTTTTGGTTCTTGTGTCAAGTTCAACTACTTTTGTGAAGTAGAGGAGTTGTGAAAAGTGGCTGTCCTGGGACAGATTTTTGTGCTGCATTGTAAAAATTCGTGAGGGAGCTCAGTACGTCGGATGGAGCTGCATTTTTCTGAGCTTGTTCTCCAATTTGTTACCCAACTTTCATTAGTTCTGCACTTTTTTATTTGAGCAACAGAAGGTTTTCGAAAAAATCAATCTTTACCTGCTGGTCTGTTTTGACAGATTTCTGCCATTATTTACATTTGCCTCTTACAGAAGCTTTTGTTTTGATGGGTTTTCAGTTGAAGTGTGTACACAAAGGTTTATTGTTGTTTTTATTACACTAATGTTGCCATTGAAGTTTGTGTATAGCCTTGTGAGGAAAGGAAACTTCCAGGAGAAGGAGAAAAGGAATCTGCAGAGTTCGTCTTTGAATAGGTAAAAGTGGTGAAAACAGAAGGAAATCTTCTCAAGTTTAGAGCACCATGGTCTCCGCCAACGACAAAGGCAAGAAGACCGAGGAGGATGATCCTCACAAACCCAAGGAGGAGGAGATTTTGGTAGGCTATGAAGGAGACATGGAGGAGGACAAGCAACCGGACACCCGCGCTACCGTCACAAGCATTGGATTGGTGGTAAAACCTATCAAGCTCAAGAGGACAGCACGGATGTCTACAGGAGGGAAATCTCGATGTCATGCCCTCTCTCCACAGTCACCTCCTCCAAGTACCAAGAAACCCTTCTACACTTTTATACATGAGTGTCAATTTCAACATGTTCCCAAAGGGAATTTGCCCTCGATGTGGGATATGCCTCGTTCTAACCATGCAGGGGAGGAACACACTAAGAAGGAAGAGTGGGGAAAGAATAGCAAGGACTGGAACTCTCAGTCCTATATGATCATGAACCGCATTGAGCAAAACTCGGAGTTGATTTGTACTCTAACCTTTGAGATTGAGGAGTTGAGGAAGCTTGTTGAGGAGCTTATCAAGAGAACACCACCACCACCGAAGGAGTAATTCATCATTAGGTTTGGCATCCCCTTGGCTTGTTCCATGCTTGGGGGAGTGTCGCGGTATCACCACCATTATATTTTATCTTTTACCTTTTTAGCGGATTCATATCTTTGGTAGAGATGTTATCTTATAGTTTGGTTTGCATGTGGAAGTATCTCTCCTTTAGTTGATTATCTATGTATCCCTTGGTGTGAGTGCCTTTATTGAATATTAATGAGAAGTCTCATCTTTTACTTTTTGCACTTCTTATTTTAGTTTGCAATCTCTAATATTTGATGGATCTTGTTGATCAGTATTGGCATCACTCTGGGAGCATCAAGTGGATCTAAATTGGTTTTGGCAAACCGAGTTCTGGTCAGTAGCAATACTTTTTGAGGTTTGAAAGAAAAAGAGAAAGAAAAAATCTTGCAGGTATTTTGTATCATCTGTTTTCTTTCTTGTTGGCTCATAAGCTTAGTACTCTTTATTTAAGATCTTTTGTGTATTCAAGGAAGATTTGCATGTTTGGATTTATTACTTGTATATTTGCTTGTTTCTTTAAACTCTCTTGCTTGCTACCCAGCTTTGCTAGCCAAAAACCTGTTTTGAGAAGGCATACTTCTCGTGTTTCCAAATCCCTTTGAACCAAAACCTTTGCCACTTGTATCCACCATATCTACCTAGTAGCTTTTGCTATTCCAAGCAAACTCTCAAGCTTCATCTATCTTTCGAATTAAAAAATATTTTGTTATGTGAAAACTAGTTAGTAAAGCTCTCACAAACTTGACGGCACACCTTATTTCCTTGCCCCTAGTAGACTTGAACCATTGTGCCATCGAATTTGTATATGCTTGCATCTATACCTTGGAATTAGCAGAACCGGGCTATCACGGGGAACGTTTTCAACATTGCACTTGTACTCTATACACAGTTGATATCGTGCTCTTTTGTCTATGGATGTCAACGGTGTGAAATAAAGAGGGAACTTGTAAGTCCATGAAGTTTGTATTTTGTGTTAGAGAAACGCCTGGACCGGAAGCCTAAGCCATGCCTAATCATGGTGGAAACTTGCAGCATCACCATAGTGAGCTATCTATGAAGCATCCTCAATAAAAAGCTATGCACATAGTAAATAAAAAGATCGCTGAGATGCTCATTGTCTACTTGCCTTGTCATTTTGGTTATGGGAAAGCTCCTGTACCATGTGCAAGGGGTACCCCGTTGGCGGTTCTCAATGATATGCAAATACTTACAATGACAAGAACTTACCTCTGACCAAAGTTGAGTAGCATGAGCAGTGACCCTCATATTCAAGGGACATGAGATTGCCAACTTATATTTCGTCAAGCATATACTCCATGTTTGTGCACTTTAACCTTAATCATCTCAAGATGCCTATGATAGGGGCAATGAGGGCTCAAAGATAGTAAGTACCATAATCTTTTGGAAGCTCTTTATGACTTGTAATCCATGCTTCCCTCTATAAAGGGACCTTTCCCCCACTTTCAAGTTGAGTCAAATAAACCTACTTCCTCTCTATCTCCAGCAATCATTTGAGTTGTTGTGTTTCAAGCATTCATATGGTGATTTATTCAATCATGTTCTTTATCTTCCTCGTTTGCACAAAACTCTTATCTATTGAGTATTACTTTGAAAGCCTTCACTTGTGAAAGACCTTTTTGAGCAAAGAGTGCTCCTGTTTTGAAAACTTCTACAAAGATTTATTTGTGAAACTGTTTGCCAGTTGTTCTCTGACCAGGAACAAAGTTTGCCAATTCCAATTATGATTTATCTTTAAGCATCTCTTTTGTGACTGCTGTACTTGGTTGCAAGCTAAGTTATATAATGGTAAGTTGCTTTCTTCTATGAGTTGTGCCATGGTAAGTGTGATGCTTCTTGTTCGTATTCTTTTATCGACACATCAATCCATAAACCTGTGGGCATGTTTACTGAGATCAGTTTTCGCTTGGGGACAAGCGAAGGTCTAAGCTTGGGGAGTTGATACGCCCAATTTGCATCACCATTCTATATCATAATTTACCTCTATTCATTGATATGTGTCTTATTATGAGGTATTACTTATGTATTTTCATCTGTTTACGCATGTTGAATGATTCTTGGAGGATGGACTGCCGGAGTCTGGATTCTGATGGAAAAGAAGGCGTTTCGGTGCAATTTCGCGAAGATCAGAAAAATATGGGAAAATATTATTTTTCCAGAAGAATGAGGAAGCCAGAAGGAGAAGTGAAGAGGGGCCGCAGGGGGCCCACACCCCCTAGGCGCGGGACCACCCTGGGCCACGCCTAGGGCAGGTGTGGCCCACTTGCCCGGCTCCCGACTCCGCCCCTTCGCCTATATCTTCCCTACGGAACCCTAAGCCTCGGGGAGCGACCATAGATAGATTTCCACCGCCTATGGGGGCGGAAAACACCGAGAGAGAAAGATCTCTCCGACAGACAGATTTCTGCCGGGGGAATTCCTTTCCGGAGAGGGGAGACCGTCGCCATCAACACCATCATCAAGCTAGGATTCATCGGGATCATCATCATCCACACCATCATCTCCACCAGCACTATCATCACCACTCCGTCCCGCTGTAACAATTGTGTTGGATATTGCTTTAGTTCTTAGGGGAAACTTTCCCTGTGTTAATTACTATTGTAGTTGATGCTTGTGAGTGGAACCATTGGATTATTGTTTATGTTCAAATTTTTATCCATTATCATATCATCTTTGATCTTGATCCATATGATGTCTTGTGAGTAGTTCGTTTAGTTCTTGAGGACATGGGAGAAGTCATGTTGTTATTAGTGGATTTGTGTTGAGTTATTATTTAAATGGTTTAGTATTTAAGTTGTGGTGCTATTCTTCTAGTGGCGTCATGTGAACGTCGACTATATGATACTTCACCATTTATGGGCCTAGGGGAATGCATTGTGTATTTGGCTACTAATTGTGGGGTTGCCGGAGTGATAGAAACCTGAACCCCTGTTAGAACACCTTTGCACAAGGGAGCGTAGGATCTCAGAGTTTAAGGCCGTGGTTAGATTTATGTTTTAATTACTTTCCTATAGTTACGGATGTTTGCAGGGAGTTTAATCACAAGTATGTATTAGTCCAAGTACGGTCGGTACATTAGCACAGGTTCACCCACAAAACACTTACAACACCAAAGAAGAGTAATCAGCTATATGAAGTGAAAGCACTTGACCGAATTCCCGTGTGTCCTCGAAAACGTCTGGTCCTTATATGTATTTTCACCGGCTTGTCCTTTGCTAAGAAAGGATTCAGCCACTTGCTGCGTTTGTTCTTTGTTACTTGCACTTTGTTTTGTTGTCTTATCAGAAAACCACTAAAAAACTGTTTGCTAAGTATTCACAGGGATTTCTGCTCCATACCACTGTTCAGCACCTTCTGCTCCTCATTGGGATCGACACTCCTATTTATTGAAAGTACTACGATACACCCCCTATACTTGTGGGTCATTATAGGTACGCCAGGCGCCGCCGCCACGCCATCGCCGAGTTCGAGATCGACAACCCGAACACGACCTGGGGCGAAAATGATCCTCGCTGGGACGACATTTGGACCGAGACAACCTCCTCCTCCGACGACGAGTAGACTGTTTTTATTATCTATGTATTTTCAATGTTTTTTAGATCTTCTAGCGCTGTAAATTATCATCAAAATGTGTTTCTGGCGCTGTAAATTAGCGCTTCCGCTGCGGGCGCTTTTTTAGTGGACCACCCGCGTTGCGAAATAGCGCGTCCGGTGGAGGGGATTTCGGCGCAGCGCGCACTAAGTGTTTGCAGTGCGCGCGAAGTTGGTTTTGCAGCGCCATATTATTGCGCCTCTGTGGGAGATGCTCTAAGGCACATCAGCTCTCTCATCCACACCCCTCGTGGGCTAGAGGACTAAACTTTATTATCATTGTACCCCTTCTATCAACCACCATGAAGTGTAGCCTTGGTCAATGACCCTTACCTATACAAACCCCCGAAGGAGGGAGGGGGATCTCAATTCATTTACTTCCCATTCAATACAAAAGGGCAGAGGGCTAGAGCTTCACTTGGACTCTAGTTTCGGACCTGAGGAGCCATGTCTGACTAAGACCGATGTCGTGTGGGACCTTGACTTTGCCCTCGGGAAAGCCATGTTCGGCCCAGGGTCCATGCTCAAACCTTTCGACGCTCTCCTAGCCTAGGACTAAGCCGCTCCAATGAGGCGTCCCAACCTACTAAAAAACATCGTTCTGTCAACTCCCGCATAATGTACTGCGCCGTAAGGTCGGCGTGCACAAACCTACTTTTTATCGTGCATTACTCACTAACTACCCGCTAATTAACCACGCCGCTCGAGGCACCCCTAATCATCCATTGTCCGATTTCGATAACAGGATGAAAACATGTAGTAGGTCACACCATTCAGATTTGCTAGTTTCCAGGAATTTTGGACCGTCCGTGAGATAATCTCATCTCAAGAGACCTTATGGGTCAAAGACTAGCTACGTCACACCATTTAGACTGGCGTGACTCAAATGGCTTGGTCGTTTCAGCACCCAGAAGGGTCTGATAAAGCGAAATCAAATGGCTTTCGTTCCGGGCGGTCCATGCTGGTCCTGCACACGATCTGGCAGGAAATGAATGGTGATGATGATGATCTGAGTGGAGTCGGAGGGATTCTGCCACGGCCGCAAGGATTCAAGGCCGGTGTTCCCGATCTGCCAACACCTGCATCTAATGAGAGGTGGCCCTCGCCATGGCCGCGTACTCGCGTGTTACTCGTGTATGCAGGACGGGTGTCGCCGGGCATCGTACCAGACCGTCGTCGATCAGGTTCCTGGCTCGCCAGCCAGGTGGGCGCGGATGCTCGCCTGGCCGGTTAACCTGGCCGTCGCGGTCAGACAATAATGGCGCAATGGCGTGCACGCCCGTCGACCAACTCCGCTGGCGGAGGAGGAAGAAGAGGCATGGAAAGCGCGGAGGTGGTTAGCCAGTTATGGAAGACGTCGACGCGAGAAGCGCCCACGGCCTCTCGTAATTTGCTTGTTTTTTTTTTTCAAGAGAGGAAGAAAGCTCAGGGCAACCACCGCCGGCATGCGGCTGCGGTCAACCGGCTGCAGACGATCCCACGGAGACAGCGATTTTGGTTACTGTGACCGGAGACGTTTCTCGGTTCCCGTGGAAATTGAGCTGTTGTACCATCACAGCAATTCCAGGGGCAAAAATCCATGCGTTCCGAATAGGCATTTCGTGTCCGAAGAAGCAAAAGGTGTACGTACTTATAGCATCTCCATGGCTCCAACAAACTCTGCAAAGAGTAATGCTACACGTACGGACAAGTTTTACGGAAATATTTTACGGACTCATGATCTGATATAGCACGCACGGGTAGAAAAACAAACTGCTCCGTTTTTCAAGGAAGGGATAAAATCTCAGCAAACCAATTTCAACCACGTCCGAGTCCGTAAGTCTAGGATTATTGCTCTGCAAAACACGTCTGTGCTAGAAAAACCGTTGACATAGTTATCTGAAACAGCCGCTTTAGTAGACGCTGCATAATTATGTGTGGTAAAAAAAATCCAGCGGCGCGGCAAATTTAAGACACCGGCTGCGGCGCTCTGAAAAATACGAGCTCGCGCGCCAAGAGCCAACCGCACACCCGAAAACCCTTCGCGCGCCTGCCTTACCCCTGCTAGCGCCGCCGTCGGCAAAATTCAGGCGATGGACGGCTACTCGACCACTCTCCTGTTCCCTCCCTACTCCTGCTACCCCACCGTCATCGTCGTCGGAGTTTAGCCGCCGCTCGCAACACCATCCGTTGCCGCCACCGCAACTAACTCTAGTGTCGGCCTCGTCCGCACTATTTGTAGCATGGCGACATCACAGCGCCGCCGCCCGCCGTGAGGGCAAGAAACGCTGTCCACCGCCGCCGTGACATCCGCCAGCGACTGCGGACTCGGTGTGCCGGCTGCAGCGGCCATAGGCTGCTATGCGTGCGCTAAAAACGCCAAATTTGTTCCCAATAACTTTTTTAGAGCGCGATATTATAGCGTATCGGTTGGAGATGCTTTTACTCCATCTGTCTCATATTATCTGCTAGGCTCGGACATAGTCAACCTTCACAACATTTGACCAAGTATATATGATGAAATATCGAAATCTACAATATTAAATAGATCTAATATGAAATTATAATTCATTATGTTTCAATAGTATAAATTTGGCGTTCAAAACTTTCGTATATTTTTCTATATAATTGATCAAACCTAACGTAAGTTTGACCTTGATCGGGCCTAATCGTGCGGAGTAATTTGACGTTGGAAGCAATTGACTATGCTAATCTGGAATTAACTTCTGTTTTGAATTAACTCCTGGGCGACCAGCTGGACGACAACATCGATCGAGTATCAGTTCGTTTCTTCCTTGAGGATGTGATGTTGGGGCACACCACTTTCTGAGAGAAAATTATTTAGGAGTTCAGTTCTTCAATGCGACCATAGGTTTCTCCGCAAATTTACGTGCTAGAACATCATCATCATTGCTCAGCTGTTGTGCTATGACTCTTAACAGATCTTTTTTAGTTGGTTCAGAAAAATTCAGAGCGAGGATTCAGTTGCCTACAAGTGTCGTATTTTTAGCTGGGTCCAAAATGCATACTAAACCCTGCGGGGTCTGCATCCTAACTAACTACAGATTTAGAAGAATATATGTCACTTTAGCTAGCTGATGCGCCACCTGGTTAGCATCTCTCAAGCAGTGTTTGGATTCTATGAACTCGGAATCATGCGCCATCATGAAACAATCTGCAAGTACCGCTGAATACGGGCTCCAAACTTCAATCAATGAATATAGTACTGTACTTATTTCTATTAATGCTAGAACAGGTACATTGATGTTTGCTTTCTCATGTTTGTGGAGCCGCTAGGTGTAAAATGTGGAAAGTGACACCTCAGATCAGATGCCACTCGGTGCTGCTGAAAAGATTATGGATTCTCGTGAAGTGGACGAAGTTCCTGCAGTTTCAGAAAATTTTGATCATCACGATGGAGGACTCTTGATTGGTTTTGTAGGTAGTAGTTGCCTGTGGTGTAAAGTTGTGCACTGAACTGAATTTAGTACAGCGACAATATGTTTATTCTAGATTTGCTTCCATAAGTAATTTATACAAGCAACAATTACAGCGACGGGCATATGTAGGATGGTGGGCAACCGTGTAAGTTTACCGGCTCCCGCAGAACGCCCACTTAACATGTGCGGACATAAGCAGACCTCCCATGAGGAATCCCACTTGCACCCTGATGCATGTGTCAGTAGGCATCTCCCATCAGAAAACAAAGCTTGACCGAAACATCTTTCACTACACTACTGAAATTGAGATGTACTATGACATGGATGATAGTTCGTTGCAAAATCCCTGCAATGTTCTTGTGGTACATAAGGATTCAGTGACCATAGCAAAAGGACATAAAACATGGATGATGTTTTCTTTTGACAGTAAACATGGATGATGTTATGGGTGTGACATAGCTATCTCTGTCACTATTTCATTTTACAGTAAATACTGGGTTCATTTCAAAGCTCGTAACTGGCATGTTGACAAGTCACTGGGGGAAAAGTGGCAGGAGCAGGATCCATCTTGTCGGTATCTACTGGGAGACAAGAAGCTCCGCAAGAAAAGATGCCGCATTTAACTCAGTTCTACGCATTTCTTCACAACCACTATTAGCAAAAAGTTGTCTGCAATTCTTCACTACAGCTACTGTATTCATCCAGTGGACATACTTACAGACAATAAAGCGTCCAGCTCAGCTTTACAAATTCTAGCAGAAAAATAAACAGAGTTGGAACCTGTGTGTATCTACAGAGCAAAAAAGGGAAGGCACGCCCCGCCTCACCACCCCACCGATCTTCAATCGGCATTTTGCGGCGACGTGCCGAAAGCAGTTATGTATGAGACCACGACGGTGATGTCGTCCAGCTTCCCGCCGTAGTACCGGTGCCCGGCTTCCTGGGCCGCGCTCGAGAACGGCGTCTGCCTGTTCGTGTCCTGCGCTCGCTGCCGTGCGAGCGCCGCTATCTTCTGAGCCGTGGCTTGGGGTTCCAGGCCAGCTCTGGTCGCATGGACAACCACTGCCGTTATCTCGTTGTTGTACAGGTTGTCAAATAAGCCATCTGTGCCGGCAACAATTACATCACCGGATGCGACAGGCACCTTGAACACCTGGAGAGGGAAAATCTTGTTTATGCCAAAATAACAACATGGGTCTTTGTAGGAGCTGAGAGCATGCTCTGATGTTCTGAGGAACACGGTCCAACATTTTGCAAAAGATAAAGAATGTTGCAGTATATGTAGGCACAGTACACAAAACAACATGGCTCCGATGTTCTGATGAACACGGTCCAACATTTTTTGCAAAAGATAAAGCATGTGGCAGTATATGTAGGCACAGTACACAAAACAACATGGGTATTCACAAGGACCAAAATTTGCAATATGTAACGATTGCTAGACTAGTATTGAGGGCATATGCTACGGGATTCGTAATCTAGATAGCTATTGTTTCACCCAGGAGTATAAGAATTTAAGTATAATCCATCAAAACAGAAACTGTTCTATGCAAATTTACTAGAGAACATAAACTATGCATATTAGTTAACAACAAAGCGTGTGTGTCCATATACATTGGTTACAATAAAAGTAAGAACTAGGAGTATATGAACCTACCTGCGCAGCACTAGGCAAGTCACTAGAGTTCCCAGTCTCAAGTTGGTAGGGGGTATTGAAATCATGTTGCTGTATAGGTGACCGAAATAAAGTGCAGCCATCTCGGATGACTATAAAACCACTGTCACCAAGACTAAGTGCTTGTATGCCCTGCAATAAGTAAGAACTTATCAATGGTGAAGATAAATATCTAAGAACCGATCAAGATCTAGATCAATTTTGTGATAACAGGGTAAAAAGGAGGTGCATCATTATATCACCAACAAAGAACAGTGATCAACTTTTAGCTTCTCTTACTGATGCCAAAGCCATAGACAAGGAAACATATAATTATGTCAACAAAATAAACAAGACCAGTCACCAACCTGATCTGTTAAAGCAATGATACATGCGGTCGATGAACCCTTAACTGTTGTGCTACTATGGGCCTTTTCTAGTACCCTTGTAAGATCAATGGAGTCTTTTGGTTCTTCTTCTATTGCGGTTACTGCATTAGACATAATATCCCTAGCATATTGACCTGCATCGATACCAAGGCTTGCCCAACCACCAACACCATCAGCTATCCCTATGGCCTGTTCATCCCAAATAAAATGTGCATCCTCACCACCAGTCTCTTCCTTATCAGGGTGTGGTAGATAAGATGACCCAGAAATAAGCTTTAAGGTCCTATCCCCTAACATGTTCCTGAAATAATGATAAATGTTTCAGAGAATAATACAAGTACAGTCATAACATAATTTGTAACAAGTCATACAAGACATTCTTTGCAAATCACGACAAGTGACATGACAGTTGGCAATCCAACGGTAATTGCCATATTTACTGCTCGATTGTCATCGTCTCCTACTGTTCGAGTCAGTGCACCCTTGGTGGCCCATTTGTGAGTTGTATAGCTACAGGGTAATACCAATACAAGACATTTATTTGGGACTGGTCTTTTCTTTTACAGAAAGTTTCTTGCACTTCACTAGCAAACTTCGTTTTTTGTCTTTGGCCAATCTCTACCAGCACTACTTATGTTCCTTCCATAGAACAATACAAGTACATGAATCCAGTCATAACATAATTCGTAACAAGACATAAGACATGCCATGATGTAGTCCGCAAGACATGTTACACACCACGACAAACACCACAAACAGTTGGCAGTCTGAAGTTAACTGTGATATTTATCACTTAATTGCCATCTTCTTCTCTAGCTGTCTGATTCGGTGCACCTTTTGTGGCCCACTTGTGAGTTGTAGAGTAATACGGCAATACCCCGCATGGCAGTAATTTCGGACGGATTATTTCTTCTCTTTTACAGAGTTTATGATACTTTCAGTAGCAAAATTTCTTTTTTGTCTTTGGCCAATATCTACCGGCGCTAATTATGTTCCTGACTATTTAGTTTTTATTTGATATAAACAGGACATGGCTGCCCTGGTTCCCAATTCTACAGAACTATTTGAGTTTTGGCATGACGGCAATGCAGACGATGAGAGAACAATGGCCATGAATGTGAATCACATTGAGCATTTTCTAAAACCTCAAAACTCACTTGAGCTAGTTTGTTCTTGTTCTACAAAAAAATTAGAATATACCCACTAAGCTACAATGCGTTGTTCGCCAAAACAAATATTAGATCAAGCAGAGGGAAGAGGAAACATACTTATCTGAGGTGGCTGCTGGTTTCTCAGGCTGCGAACCATCCGCTTCGCTGGCGGCTGGGCTGAAAGACACCTCCTCCGGAGCGGCACCGGTGGCGAAGGAGCGCCCGCCCCCGACGAGCAGCTGCTCCAACAGCAGGCCCGGCCTGGACACGCTGCTCGCGGCGCACCGGAACCACCAGGAACCGCCGGCGGCTCCGGCGCCCGCTGCAGGCCCTCCCCAGATCCCGAGGTACCCGCTGGCCTCCCTCCCCTGCCATCCGCGCACCGAAGACCGGGGGGCGCCCAAGCCCGGAAGCGCGGCGGAAGACGCGAACCTCGGCGCGCCGGCGCCGCCCCGGAGCAGCCACGCGGCCGCGCGCCGAAGAGCTACAGCTGGGGACATCCTTCCGCGTCGCTGCTGTGCCCGAGACGCTGCCGAAGAGAGACTCCGGCGAGATGGGGAGGTGGAACGGCGAGAAGGGAGTGAAACCCTAGGGTGAAGGGAGACGGGGGAAGGATCGGATGCGGGGGCAAAAGGATGCAACAGTTTTCACCTCTCACTTTGGAATGAAGGGTTTATTTCGGAAATAATTCATGAATTGTATGAACTTTCCATAGAAAATCGCCTAACCTCCTAGTACTTGATGAATTTTCGTGGCGCATCCAAAGACTGAAGAGCCACATGCCCACGTTTACAACAGTTTTCGACACGGTTTTTATGAATTCCGTCTAAAATTGATCTTTGAAATTTGGAGGTTTTTAATACTACAATATGAACTTAGACCAGCATCCTGGCAATTCTTTGTGGAACATCCACATACCAAACAACCATATCTACAAGTTCATGGGCCAAATGATACAATAGCTTTGAGGCACATTTATTTCAATACGAGTTTTACTAGGGAAATTTAATTGAAGAATTTCACGTTGAGAAGTATTCTTCACATAATGAAGACAGGTGTAGGGTCCAATGAACTTCAAACGCAAACATAAACATAGACCTTATATACATCTCTCTATCTTTACAACAATTCTCGAAATAGGCTTTCGCTCCGCTTTATAAATAAAGCACACAGGTGAGACCGCTGCTGGTCCAGACAACACATCGCCCAAAGGAATAAACAGCACAGGATACAAGGCGCCGGGTAGAACCCAAGCCCTACACGAAACACAAGAAGAAAAAAAAAGCCGAGAACGGCGGTGTGCCGAAAACGGAAGCAACTCGCAACCGGTGCGCCCCCCCCCCCCCCCCCCCAAAAGACATACCACCACACATCCCACAGTCCAAAGCGCATGCGAACCAAGACAGCACCTCCAAGAAGGGGAGTGACGACGACACTGCTGTCCGGCCGGGGCCTAGGGTTTCCCCTGGTCCGCAGCGGGGGGTGGGGAAGGGAGGCCACCGACACCCTTCAAGAAGGAAGGTGATACCCGCGGGCGTCACCGTGCGTCCGTGCCAGTGTCAACAAACAAGGATTTCTCCCGAACCCGCCGGAGCTACCCACCCGAGCACTTTGAAAAGCTCCACCAAACCCGTCACCCACGAGCACGCGCCACCCTGGTCTTGAAGTCGCCACCGCCGTCACACCGGGAACCACGGAGCGAAGTCGGTAGGCCAAGGGAGCGGAGACGTCGGCGATGGTCGGCATGTCATTAGTACACGGGAGGGAACTACCTCCACCACCAGCAGGTGGTAGCCGATCGGGTGCAGCATCAAGAAAAACCAGTCCCTCAGGCCCGGCCGAACCCGCGGAGGCTCGTGAAGTCCTGCCGCCGCACTGCAGCAAGGGTGCCAACGAACACGCCAACCGCCGCCTCAGACCCTACTCCTCCTCCCACCAGGGGATCCGCCGCACCGGCAAATCCTGGCTGCCAAGTAGCAGCACCATCGCCCTCGAGCTCCCCCAGGCCAACCGGACCACCGTCAGTCTAGGGGTCTCACGTCACCTCCCGAAGCCACCTCCGCCGGAGGGAAGTCGAAGCCGTCCACCTTCCGAGGCCGCCGCCCCGGCGTCCACGAGCTCGAGTCCTTACCATTGTCAGCCTCACACTCAAAGATTCCGCTAGGATGGGTGAGGTGATCGAGAGCTACCTCACGTGGATGAAGGTCCGCGCCGCCACCAAGGTGCGGGGTACAACCCGCCACCAACCGAAGCGGTCGCTGTCCGGACGCAGTGGCAGGGCCGACCAACCGGGACCAGGCCCAGATCAGCCCGCATACCCAGATCGGGCCCAGACCTAGCCAAGATCAGCCCGCTGTTGCGCCGTGGTGACGCCGCCAACCGCGCCCCGGGGAACTCCCTCCCAGCCCACCACCACCGAGCCGACCCCGTCGTGATCCGCCGCCGCCGGAGGGGACATCGCCGACGCCGCAGGGCCGACCCGAGCCGGCCCTAGGGAACCAGCAGGGGCAGGGGGACCCGAGCCGCCCAGGAGCAGCAGCGGCCGAGCCCGCCGCCACCCCGCCACCGCCGGCCGAGTTCCACCGACCCGCACCGCCGCCACCAGGGCCGCTGGCCTGCCGCCGTCAGATCTGGGGCAAGCAGAGCCGCCGCCGCTGCCACACCACCGGAGAACGACGCCGCGCCGCCTGAAGACCAGCCACCGCCCTCTAGAAGCGCCAGATCCGTGCGAGGGCACCATGCCGCCTCCCGACGCGCGCCAGACCTCGCCTCCTTGCAGCCCTCCGCGCCAAGCCGAGCTGCAGCGACCTCCGCCGCCGACGCCCGTCCCCACGCCACCGCACCCTGCACCAGCGCGCCGCCCCGCTCAGAGACGCCCGCCCGCGCGGACCGCCACCTTGGGGAGGGAGAAGAAGCCCCGCCGCCGCCGACGCCGGCCGGGCTTCGCCCGCCAGCGCGCCCCGGCGGCAGCAAGGGGAGGGGAGGGGGAGGCGGCGGCCTGAAGCGGGGCTAGGGTTTTTCCCCCGGCCGCTCGCGGGAGCGGCACGGGAGGGTCTAGACCCTGGAGAAATGCACATCCAGTGCTTCAATTTCTGGTTACGCAAATCGATGCTTTAATTTCTTTCTAAAAACGATTTGTTCTACCCCTAAGATTTTGGCACGTTTAACATTATACGCACAACACTATTTTGCTGCAATATTTGATTATATGGCCACGTGCCATTGACCCATTTTTTGTGTTGAATTTCACCATATTTTTTTTTTGAATTTCACCACATTGCAATAACTCTGTATCTCAAAGATGAAAGGGTAGTCATCCTTATGTTATTATGTTATGAGTTTAGTTTGGGGAGGATGTACCGAAGCAGAAGTCGTTAGAAAACGTACTTCGACCGAACGAAAGCGAATCATGAATCATTACCATTTTGACATGATTTAGCGTCAACTAAGAAATAATCATTTTTTTGTTGTTAGAGTATAATATCGGTTAGGGGTAAATTAGGTAGATATAGGATTTATGTCTTTTCTTGGAATTTCTTGTATTCCAAGACGATCTCCTGTAAGCCTATATATAGTCGCCCATAAGGCTCAAGAATACATTTATCATATTTCGTCAATCTCTCTCTATCGTTCTACATGGTATTAGCCCTAATTCGATCCTAACCTTGAGTCGCCGCCGCATCCACCTAGCATCGCCGCCGCCACTTTCCAAACCCTAGCGTCGCCGCCCCATGGCGCCGCGCTAGCCAAGCAACACGCTTCTGCCGCTCTGCCCCCGAGGAGGTCGATCTGCATGATCTCCGTTGGGGGCTACGCAACCCGTACGCAGGGTTCGTCCGTCGATCTGTGATCGGCTGCCCTGTAAGTCTCCTTTCCAATCTCTTGATCGGTTTTGTTTGGTTTATCGATCGTTGATCGGATTGATTCGCCCACTATCGTCTACTCACACCTCATCTCTGACCATCGGCATCGATGATCTACACCGCGCATGTGCGCCTGCCCTCTCCGCTGTCGTCCTGCCTCGGCAAGCTGCCACGCAACGCAGATGGCTGCTACGCCTTCCTTGGAAGGCTGTCGCGAACGCCCCCCTCGGATCGTCCGAGACTTCACCGACAACGCCGTTATCGACTACGATCTACGTGTCATCCATGCCATGGCGCATACGGCACAACATCGTCCTGATCAATCGATCTTGCGGCTGTCTACGCCAAGCACGTCCCCGAGCACGCGCCTACCACCGATCGAGCTACGGGCTGCCGTTGTGTCGCCCCTTCGGGTCGCAGCGCCGCGGCCCTTAGTCCACGCTACCGGCTTTCAACGCACCTTCCTTGGCGTGTACGTCGCTAGTGATCTCACATCCGCTGCACCGACTTGTGCCCTGCACCTATGTCGCCCCCTCGGGTCGTATCATCACTACACGTAGTCTACTTTGCCATCCCCGCACTGACGACCTTGGCTTCCACCATGGTCTTCGTCACGCCGCCGGGTTCCTCCTCACGTATTTCGAGCACCGTCCCCGCACTTCACAAGGTAACCTGTCGGGTGACTTCTCGCTGTCGCAGGTCTCACCGACTACCCCATCGCCACTCTAGGCATCCAGCATGACCACCTGATACGTCCAAAACGCATCTACTTTCCCGAACACTTTTGCTATTGTTTCTCCTCTAAACTTGTGTGATTTGGATACAACTAACATGGACTGACGCTGTTTTCAGCAGAATTACCTTGGTGTCTAGTTTCTGTGCAGAAAATCAACTATCAGGAAAAATACCGGAAAATATTCCAAAAATCCTATTTCACCAGAAGATCCACGGAGCTAGAGTACGAGACGGAGTGGAGGCCTCAAGGGCCCACACCCCCTGCCGCGAGGGTGGGCCCACCCCGCGCCTGGGGGTACGGCCGCCTCAGGCACCCCCTCGGCCTCACTCTTCGCCTATAAGATGCCTCTTGACCTAAAAACTGAGGGGGGGGGTTCGACGTTTTTCCAGAAAGAGTTCCGTTGTACCGTCACCACCAGAAACCGCGATTCGGAACCAGAAACTCTGTTTTGGCACCCTGCCGGTATGGGGAATTTGGAGAGGATCATCGCCACCCGACGCCTCTCCATCAACTATCCATGTTTCCCCCATCCATGAGTGAGTAATCCCCGATTGTAGGCTATGGGGATGGTAGGGATTGGATGAGTTCTATCATGTAATCGAATAAGATTGTTAGGGCATGGTGCCTAGTATCTCTATTAGTGCTATTTGACTTTGTTGCAACTTATTGTGCTTAATGCTTGTCACTAGGGTCCAAGTGCCATGATCTCAGATCTAAACTTATTATTGAATCATTATGATAGTATTGTTTGTGATATTATCTGCAAGTTGTGTACACATATCATTGTCCGGATCCAAAGGCCTCGAAGTGACAGAAATTGGGACAACCGGAGGGGATGGGTGTGATGTGAGGATCACATGTGTTTACGGAGTGTTAATGCTTTGCTCTGGTGCTCTATTAAAAGGAGCACCTTAATTGCCAGTAGTTCCCTTGAGGCCCCGTGATGTCTACGCACTTCTATTCTTGTAGACAGTTGTTGGGCCTCCAAGTGTAGAGGTTTGTAGAACAACAGCAAGTTTCTCTTCAGTGGATTACCCAAGGTTTATCGAACCTAGGGAGGAAGTGGTCAAAGGTATTCCATCTCAACCATCCCTGCAATCAAGATACAAGAAGTCTCTTGTGTCCCCAACACACCCAATACACTTGTCAGGTGTATAGGTGCACTAGTTCGGCGAAGAGATAGTGAAATACAAGTGGTAACAGTGCTAGAAAATATCTTCTGACTTGTTGTTGACGTGGGGTAATGTGTGTGAGTGCCAGAAAAGACTTTGATGGAGATTGAAGTGGAGGAAAGGTAACCTCCCCGGCAAATGGAATAAAGATGGAAGCAAGCAAACATGCAACAGATCTAGTAGCAAACGGTGTTTCAATGCTTAGAAACAAGGCCTAGGGATCATACTTTCACTAGTGAACACTCTCTCATATAAATATCCTCTCTTCATGATACTACTCTTAACTACTCTCTGGTTGGACACTCTAATCCATGGTAGGGCTATAACAGCACACCTCAAAGTCCGCCTTCCCCAATCTAGATAACCCCACATTGTTACCTTGAGCGCTAGATGGTTCCAACAAACACCACAATTTCGTAGATACATCCAACTCCAAATATTACTCATAACAAATATTCAATCTAGCCAAAGTGCCACACACGGTATGCACGCTGTCACTTTCACACACGTGGGGAAAAGCATAGATCTATTAAAGCACAAAGAGTATTTATGTAGACTCAAACCTAAGTGCCGCCATGGCATGCACGCTGTCACTTTCACACACATGGGTAGAGCAGAGATCTAATGAAGCACTTGAGTAGCAAGGTAGATCTACTTGATTACAAAGCTCATGACCACAACAAGATCATGCATAGAGAAATATGAACACATAGCTACCGTTAGAGCCCTTAGCCCTGAGGAAGAACTACTCCCTCCTCATCATGGGAATCAACAATGGTGATAAAGATGGTGATGGAGATCGATGGAGATGGCTCCAAGGGCACTTCCCTGTCCCGGCAGGGTGCCGGAATAGAGACTTCCTGTCCCCCAAATCTCCCCTTCGGTGGCGGCGGCGCTGCGGAGGTTTTCATGGATTTCTTCTAGATTATTTAGGGTTTTTGGGTCGGAGGCTTCATATAGGCGCATGAATCAAGGTCGGTGGGGGTCTAGGGGGCCCACACCCCCTCCAGGCGTCCCTAGGCCTTGCCCGCGCCTAGGGGGGTTTGTGTAGGGTTCGCAGCATAGAAAACAAAAAATTTCCTACGATGGGAACAACTATGTACCAAGATCTATCTACTAGATACAAACAACGGGCGGATGTATATCCGTAGAGAACATACCCTTGAAGACCGAAAAAGCTTAACGAGTCCAAACTCGTGGTTGATGTAGACGATCTCTTGCCGATCTCAAGATCGAGAGGAAGTCCTAGCGCCGCAAAACAGCAGCGCATCCGTGCTCGCACACACGTTCGAGGCACCGAGCAACCTCCGCCTCCTCGCTCCAGCGATGCAGCGGAAGCACAACTCTTTCTTGCCGAAAAGCCACCGGGAACATGTATCTCGCTAGTCCGAGACCATGGGGGATAAATTCTAGAGGGGGAGAGAGATCCTTCACGAGGAGGTGTGGTGTGAGAGGAGGAGAGGGGGGCCTTTTATAGGGGAGAGGGGGGGCACCCAAGGGGCATGGCGCCCAGCCATGGGGCTGCCCCCACCTCTTCCACATTCATGTGGGTGGAGCTCCCACTCAAAATGAAAAGCCTCCACTCCCATTAAAAAGCCTCCACTCAAAAATCCACTCACATGCATTAAATTTCCGCCAAATTTAATGCAAGCTCTCATTTAAATAAAACTCTTTCATTTATTTATTCAGAATTTTGTTAATTACTTTAATTAAAAAACATTCACATAAAACCCCTTGCTAGTATTCCATTTCACATGCAGAACCAGTTTCAGCAATTTCAACCGAAACAGTTTCGGTGTCTAGTGAAATAAATTCCTGCGCTTTCCTTTTCTTTTTGGCATGAAACTTTTGCTCCAATTGGATGTCGGTGTCTCTTAAGTGTGTCACCCTACGGTTCGTGAATAATGCGGACATGATCGAGACCCCTCTCGGATCAATAATCAGAAGCGGGATCTGGAGACCCATACTGACTCCCACACATTCAACGATGACTTTCTTGTGATCGTCGGAACCTTTTACGCTAGTATCTTAATCCCTTTGTTTCGCGATATATTACATGTCCGAGATTCTATCATCGGTATCTCCATACCTAGTTTGATCTCGTTACTGACATGCACTCTTTTCTTGTTCCCGTGATATAACATTCTAGTGATCAAATCACTTGCTTGCAAGCTAATCAATGTGATATCACCGAGAGGGCCCAGAGCATATCTATCCGTCATCGGGATGAACAAATTCCACTCTCGATCCATGGGCCTTAACATAACACTTTAGTAGTTCTGAATCCATCTTTATAATCACCCTGTTACGGTGTGACGTTTGATGTTATCAAGAAACTCTTCTGGTGTTAGTGATTGACATGATCTCATGGTCTAAGGATTAGGATCACTTCGTAAGTTGTTATAGCAATATAAACTCAATGACTTTGATCGTAATGCTATACTTCGGATGAATGTTCATCACACCATTACACTAATGTTGTGACCTTGTTATTAACAACATCCAATGTCCATGATCAGGAAACCTATGATCATCTTGTTAATCAACGAGCTAGTTTATAAGAGAGGCATAACTAGGAACTACCTTTTGTTTATTAAACACACATGTATTAACGTTTTCGTATTAATACAATTATAGCATGCAAAATAAACATTTATCATAAATAAGGAATACGATAATAACCACTTTATTATTGCCTCTCGGGCATATTCCCTTCAGTTTGGCCACCCTGTGGCCCCCCTCCGGCTCTGCTTCGTGGTTCCGTGTTGCTCCGGGAAAAATAATAACTTTGACTTTTGTCCCGTCCAATTCCAAGAATATTGATTTTCTGCCTTTTTGGAACCAAAAACATAAGAAAATAGGTAACTGGCACTGTGACAACTTGTTAATAGGTTAGTTCCAGAGAAGATATAAAAACACCTCAAAGTGTAGACAAATCAAACAAAAGTAGATACTAAACAAGCATGGAACATCAAAAATTATAGATACGTTTCCGACGTATCAACATCCCTAAGCTTAACTCCCACTCATCCTCGAGTAGGTAAGTGATAAAAAGAATAATTTTTGAGGTGACATGCACCATCACAATCAAGATCAAACCATTTGCAAGCATTGAAAGCTGGGATCAAAGAACTCTAAACATGTGCATGAAAGAATGGAGTTCTAACAATAGGACATAGTAACTATGCATGCAACATGAAAGGCTACAAACAAAGATCATGAATAATTTGCATTGAAAAAACGTTTGTTTGTTTCACATACAGAAAACAAAGCATAGTGGCAATCAGCTTGTCCCTCATAGAGTAGCAATATAGATGCATAAGACACCTTCAAAGTTTACAAGGGTGACTAGAAACATTTAGCACACGAACAAGTAATGTCACAATATGCATCAATCAATAAGCTTTGGAACGCTACACACAGGATGACAACTATGCTCTCTTAAAGGTGCCTAAAGGTAGAAGGTGGAGACTCAATAATGGTGGAAGAAAGGCCTTTTTGTAAAGGAAGCAGGGATTTCAAGTTTCAAAAATAGCTTCCAAAAATTATGGTACTTGTTAGCTTTCAGCCCTCATTGCCCCTATCATAAGCATCTTGAAGTGATTAAGGTTAAAGTGGCAAAGATGGAGTATATGCTTGGCAAAGTATAAGTTGGCAATCTCAAGTCCCTTGAATATGAGGGCTACACCTCATGGATACTCAACTTAGGGCCCAGGCAAGTTCTTGTCACTGTAAGTATTTGCATATCATTGAGAACCGCCAACGGGATACCCCTTGCACATGGTACATGAGCTTTCCCATAACCAAAATGACAAGGCAAGCAGACAATGAGCATCTTAGCAATATTTTTATTTACCATATGCATAGCTTTTTTATTGAGGATGCTTCATAGATAGCTCACTATGGTGATGCTGCAAGTTTCCACCATGATTAGGCATGGCTTAGGCTAGTGGCCCAGACGTTTCTCTAACACAGAATACAAACTCCATGGACTTACAAGTTCCCACTTCATTTCACATCGGTAACATCCATATACAAAAGAGCATGATAGCAACGGAGTACAAAAGTACAAGTGCAATGTTGAAAACGTTCCCCGTGACAGCACGATTCTGCTAATCCCAACTTATAAGTTCAAGCATATACAACAAAGTTGTCACAATGGTTCAAGTTTATTAGGGGCAAAGAATATAAAGTGTGCCATCAAGTTCGTGAGGGCTTTAATCACTAAGTTTTCACATAACAAAATAGTTTTTAATTGGAAGATAGCTGAAAACAAGAATATACTTGGAAAGGTGTATCACACCATGCATAGGAGTTTATAGTGGACACTTTGGAATAACGTGGTTTCTTGGGAGTTGGAAGCATGAGTAGAGCTTACTCATACAAGTGGAGGCTAGCAAAAGACTGGGAGCAACCAACTAAGAGAGCATAATGGCCATAATCATGCAATGCAACAAATCATACTAATCAAATCAAAGAGTGGTACTACAAGTCAAGGACTAAATGATCATAGAGGATAATGGTGACTTGTCATAGTCATAACACGGTGTAAGCATGTGCCAATTCAACCCAAGCAAAGCATCAAAGGAGAATACCACAATACTATGATTTTGCATGCTAAAACAACGCATAATTTCTTCAAGGCACACTAAGCAATCCCAATTGAATTGGAGCAAGTAATGCTACAGCAATAATCACTAAGCACAAGGTCAAAACAACATCTAGCATGACATGATAAAGTCTAAGCCACAATCAAATCAAGTTCACTTTTGTACCACTATTCAAGCAAGAACTTTCTACTCGTTTACAACACCAAACAACTTATTTGAAACAACTCACAAAGATAATAATCAACAAAGATCAGTGAGCTTGTCTCACAACTCCAAAAGAAGAACTAAAAAGTTCTAAGCAATAATCACAAGAAAACTAAGGCTAAACACAGTGCTAGCAAAAGTGAACGCTCATAGAACAATAAGAGCGAAAACTAGAGTGTTCTAGACAATGGAAACGGAGTGTGTCTCTCTCCACAAGAAGTGTGTTGTGACCAAAAAACTTACTCAAGAAAATTAAGCAAACGAAAACCAAAAACGCAAACTAATATACTCCAAGAACAACACAACTGTACATGAAACAATAAAAACAAAGTGTCTAGAAAGACCTGAGCTTTTTATTGATAAAGAAGGGGATGCCTTGGGCATCCCCAAGCTTTGACGCTTGTACCTCTTGGATATTTATTGGGGTGACACCGGGGTGCATACCCAAGCTTGATCTTTTGTCCATTCTTCATCTCATTACATTATTCTTTCTCTACACCTGCAATTTTTCCTTCATACAAAACTTCACACAATCCTTATTAGCAACATTAGTGTATTCAAAAGATATTAGACCTCTGGCAAAGCTTTGGAACAACAAGACTTTTCACTAAAAACACAAGCTACTGTATCAACTCCTTCAAAAATCTCAATTTCCCAAAAAGAACTCAAAAAGGAATCAATAAGAAGCAAATGCAAATAATGACAGAAATCTGTCAAAACATACCAGCAGGCAGAAACCGATTTTTTCGAACATATTCTGTTGCTCAAATAAAAAAGTGTTGAACTAACGAAAGTTATCTAACATACTGGGGGATTTATTCGTAAATTTTCAGCTCAATCCGACTTATAGAGACTCCTCGCGAATTTTTATGGTGGAGGACATAAATCTATTTTGGGACAACAACTCCCCAAATCTTACTTCCCTCTCATTAGAGGTCATTCTTGGCAAAAAAAAAGCAAACAAAAAAGGATAAGGAGACGTCATTACTGAAGTAATAACTTCCAAGACTCAAGGAAACTCTTGGGTTATCTCCCGACAAGTACTTTTCTTTAATGCCTTTAAGTTAGGCTTGATAGTTTGAGAAGATGCTCACATAAGAAATATAAATTGAAGTAAAAGAGAGCATCAAGAAGCAAATTCAAAACACATTTAAGTCTAACCCACTTCCTATGCATAGGAATCTTGTAAATAAACAAGTCCTGAAAGCACAAAGCAACAAGCATAGGAAAGCAAAACAAGTGCAATTTCAAAACTTTCAATATAAAGAGGGGAAACTTAATATTTTTGAGATGCATAAAACCATGTTTACCTCTCTCATAATAACTTTCAGTAGCATCATAAATGAAATTAACAATATAACTATCACATAAAACATTCTTATCATGAGCCACATGCATAAAATGATTATTACTCTCCACATAAGCATAGTCATTCTTATTAATTGTTGTGGGAGCAAACTCAACAAAACAACTATCATTATTATTCTCATCACCATAGTCATCAAATATAGGAGGAATATTGTAATCACAATTAATTTCCTCCTCAATAGTACGTGGGTTTAAAATATCATACTCATCATTGTAATCATCATATATTGGAGGTAAACTATCATCAAAGAAAATTTTCTCCTCTATGCTTGGGGGACTAAAAATATCATGCTCATCAAAACCAGCTTCCCCAAGCTTAGACTTTTCCATAGCATTAGCAACAATGGTGTCCAAAGAATTCATACTAATAACATTGCTATTAGCATGCAAATAAAGTTCCATAGGTTTTTTAATTTTCTCTTCAAACACTTCATGTCCTAGCTCAAGATAGATAGTGTACAGATCTCTAATTTTTTTGGTTGTTTTCCATTAAGCCTAACTAGTGAAAACAAGAAAAAAAAATACAAGATTGCAGAATATAAAGGAAATAACTTCGAGCACTCACACCGGAGGATGTGAGTACCTTTTACCTTACCTCCCTGGAAACGGCGCTAGAAAAGATCTTGATTTCTACACACTTCTATTCTTGTAGATAGTTGTTGGGCCTCCAAGTGCAGAGGTTTGTAGAACAGCAACAAGTTTCCCTTAAGTGGATTACCCAAGGTTTATCGAACCTAGGGAGGAAGTGGTCAAAGGTATTCCCTCTCAAGCAACCCTGCAATCAAGATACAAGAAGTCTCTTGTGTCCCCAACACACCTAATACACTTGTCAGGTGTATAGGTGCACTAGTTCGGCGAAGAGATAATGAAATACAAGTGGTAACGGTGCCAGAAAATAGCTTCTGACTTGTTGTTGACGTGGGGTAACGTGTGTGAGTGCCAGAAAAGACTTTGATGGAGCTTGACGTGGAGGAAAGGTAACCTCCCTGGCAAACGGAATAAAGATGGAAGCAAGTAAACATGCAACAGATCTAGTAGCAAACGGTGTTTCAATGCTTAGAAACAAGGCCTAGGGATCATACTTTCACTAGTGAACACTCTCTCATATAAATATCCTCTCTTCATGATACTACTCTTAACTACTCTCCGGTTGGACACTCTAATCCATGGTAGGGCTATAACAGCACACCTCAAAGTCCGTCTTACCCAATCTAGATAACCCCACACTATCACCTTGAGCGCTAGATGGTTTCAACAAACACCACAATTTCATAGAGACGTCCAACTCCAAATATAACTAATAACAAATATTCAATCTAGCCAAAGTGCCACACACGGTATGCACTCTATCACTTTCACACACGTGGGGAAAAGCATAGATCTATTAAAGAACAAAGAGTATTTATGTAGACTCAAACCTAAGTGCCACCATGGCATGCACACTGTCACTTTCACACATGGGGAGAGCAGAGATCTAATGAAGCACTTGAGTAGCAAGGTAGATCTACTTGATTACAAAGCTCATGACCACAACAAGATCATGCATAGAGAGAGATGAACACATAGCTACCGTTAGAGCCCTTAGCCCTAAGGAAGAACTACTCCCTCCTCATCATGGGAATTAGCAACGGTGATGAAGATGGTGATGGATATCGATGGAGATGGCTCTGGGGGCACTTCCCCATCCCGGCAGGGTGCCGGAACAGAGACTTTCTGTCCCCCGAATCTCCCCTTCGGTGGCGGCGGTGCTGCGGAGGTTTTTGTGGATTTCTTCTGGATTATTCAGGGTTTTTGGGTCGGAGGCTTCATATAGGCGCAGGAATCAAGGTCGGTGGGGGTCCAGGGGCCCCACACCCCCTCCAGGCATCCCCAGGGCTTGCCCGCGCCTAGGGGGGTTTGGCCACCCTGTGGCCCGCCTCCGGCTCTGCTTCGTGGTTCCATGTTGCTCTGGGAAAAATAATAACTTTGGCTTTTGTCCCGTCCAATTCCGAGAATATTGATTTTCTGCCTTTCTGGAACCAAAAATAGAAGAAACAGGCAACTGGAACCGTGGCAACTTGTTAATAGGTTAGTTCCAGAAAAGATATAAAAACACCGCAAAGTGTAGACAAAGCAAAGCAAAGTAGATACTACACAAGCATGGAACATAAAAAATTATAGATACATTTCTGACGTATCACCCCGCTGCAACAGGCTGGTAGGACAAAACATGTTGTGCAAGTTCTCATTGCGAGCACGCATGACTATATATGGAGCACATGCCTATTATTGTTTAGTACTTGGATGCTTATTCTTATTTATCTGCAATTGCCCTAGATCTTGAAGTTACATGTTTAGACTCGTCCATGCAACGCCCGTCCATCCATCCCTATGTCTACCGCACTCATATCCTACTATTTGCTACTACTGTTACTATTGCTCTTGTTTTGCTGTTGCTGCTGCTTTGATGTTGCTACTACCAAACTGTTGCTACTGATAAACTTCTATGAGCAAGAACTATTTCCAGGTGCAGCTGAATTGATAACTCAGTTGTTAAGGCTCGCAAGTATTATTTGGATCCCCTAGTGTTGGATCAATAAATTGGGTAATACTACCCTCGAAGACTGTTGCGATCCCCTATACTTGTGGGTCATCACCACCCCAGGTCACATCTGTCTTCGCCGCCCTCTACGTCTTCGTCCACTACAACTTTGCTGTCAGTGTCATCGCCTCGTCTCCGACCACACCACCCGCTCCTCTACTCCGACAACCGCAGACAACATTAGCATATCTCCCTTTGCCGCTCTACGCCTCGCAACCGTTCTGGAGGCCTCCTCTGCTAGTCTCTCTGACATGGAGACAAGTTCATGATGGTCCATGCCCCTCGCACGCCTGGTACTGGCAACACTGGGAGTGCCTTCGTCGTCGATGTGTTCCCAAGTCTAGATAGAACAGATTGACGCCTCGTCTTCATTGGATTCGACAATGTCTTCTTCGGCATCTACCCCTCTATGATTGCCTCGACCGCGTCACCGACGAGTTTTTCTTTGCATACTCAGTTTTAGCAAAACTAGAGTGTGCGTTCTTCCCCGACGTGCGCCTAGTTCTGGCAAAACTATGGCCGCACCTCGTCCTCGACGACTCGGACTACATCGACATCGGCATCGACATCCTCGATGACTGCCTCGACGCGTCTCTATCATCCTCCTTGTGCACTATGCGCATGCGGCTTCATGTGCAGCTACCTCGACACAGACATCCCCGACCACGACATCGACCATGGCGACCCCTCGCACGGCTACCTCGACCAGGGCACTGCCCAACGCTCTCGGATCCCTCGAGATCGTGACAAGGGCTACCATCTCGCCTGAGCATCATCGGCTTCCTCTATAGTCCAAGCTACTGTTGAAAATATAAGCAATAAGACATATGATTTAATCTAAATAATAAACTGATAAAGCATGACCATACAAACGGTCCTAAACCAATCATGCAGATCAACAAATTAGATAAACAGATTACATCTATACAAGATAAACCTATCACATCTTCGCCAAATGCTAGAACTAGAAACTCTAGCATAAGCTGAAAGAGAGAGAGAGAGAGATTGAGAACACATACGATGCAGTTGCGGAAGTAGCCGCGGCGATAGCAGCAGCAGAACTGTCCCCCATGTTGAGGTTGCCGAAGAGGTCGCTGACGTCCGGGAAGAAGTCGTCGTTCGGAAACTCGTCGTCGGACGACGTCGTGGATACCAGTAGTCGCGCTTGAGCGCTCCCCAAAAACCTGATCGCCCCTCACCCGTACAGGTTCACAAGGGGCGGGGTTCCGGAGGCCTACTGTCCCGATCTGCGGTGCACGCCGCAAGCCAGGATGGGTAAGACGAAGGCGGCGGCGCAAGGTTCTGGAGGTAGGCGCGTGTATGGATTGAGTGATCGCCGATTAGGTTTAGCGCAGATGCTTATATAGTGCAGGTCAGGGAGATCATGGGGCTCAGCCCACGTCCGATTCGGTAACAGCCCACATCCATAAAAACTGGAAACGGCTATAATTAACGCGTCCGTTAATGACTCATAATTAGTTTTCCCCCACAAAGTCTCATTGGCACATCACATCACTTTTCTTCCAAAACATTGTTTTATATACCGGTATGTAGTGGAGACTGTTAAGTTGAACTTCCATGTTAAACTTTATGGTACACTAGCTAGCAACTTGAATAGCGGACTATGCCTTGAACTACAAGTTTTCTGCGCGCTAGTTTCACACAAAATCTAGACCGATACAGGGATGCCATCGGCTTCCCCGCGGTTTGGAGCTTATGCGTCATACTCCAGTGCCTTTCATGAGTTTATTAGAGAGCACTCAACTCTCACAGACTGCGATGTTTAACAGTAAGACTCATATAGTTGTGTAAATATTTATAGAGATGTAAATATTGTAGGGTTCGCAGCATAGAAAACAAAAAAATTCTAC
Source organism: Avena sativa (assembly GCA_916181665.1). Classification (NCBI taxonomy): domain Eukaryota; kingdom Viridiplantae; phylum Streptophyta; class Magnoliopsida; order Poales; family Poaceae; genus Avena; species Avena sativa. The sequence continues at coordinate 399,286,148 of OV702279.1, read as the reverse complement.
GATGGGAACAACTATGTACCAAGATATATCTACTAGATACAATTAACGGGTGGATATACATCCGTAGAGAACAAATCCTTGAAGACCGACAAAGATTAACGAGTCCGAACTCGTGGTTGATGTAGACAATCTCTTGCCGATCTCAAGATCGAGAGGAAATCCTAGCACCACAAATCAGCGGCGCATCCGTGCTCGTACACACGTCCGAGGCACCGAGCAACCTCCGCCTCATCGCTCCAGCGATGCAGCGGAAGCACAACTCTTTCTTACCGAATAGCCACCGGGAACATGTATCTCGCTAGTCCGAGACCACGGGGGATAAATACTAGAGGGGGAGAGAGATCCTTCACGAGGAGGTGTGTGTGTGAGAGAGAGAGGAGAGGGGGATCCTTTTATAGGAGGAGGGGGGTGGCCGGCGCATGGGGCTGCCCCTTGCCCTCCCTCCATTGACGTGGGTAGACACTCCACTCACAAAAATGCCTTTCAATTCCCTCCACTAAAAAACCCACTCAAATTCCCATTAAATTTCCACCAAATTTAATGAAAACTCTCATGAAATAAAACTCCTTTTATTTATTTGTCAATTAATTTAATGACAAACATTCACATATAACCCCTTGCTAGTATTTCATTTCACATGCAAAAACACTTTCTGCAATTTCATCCGAAAACCCGTTTCGGTATCTAGTGAAATAAATTGCTGCGCTTGTTATTCTTTCCAGCATGAAACTTTTGCTCCAAATGGATGTCGGTGTCTCTTAAGTGTTTCACCCTACGGTTTGCGAATAATGTGGACATTATCGAGACCCCTCTTAGATAAATAATCAGTAGCGGGACCTGGAGATCCATACCGACTCCCACACATTCAGCAATGACTTTCTTGTGATCACGAGAACCTTTTACGCTAGTATCTTAATCCCTTTGTTTCGCGATATATTACATGTCCGAGATTCGATCATCGGTATCTCCATACCTAGTTTGATCTTGTTATCGACATGTACTCTTTTCTTGTTCCCGTGATATAACATTCTAGTGATCAACTCACTTGCTTGCAAGCTAACCAATGTGATATCACCGAGAGGGCCCAGAGCATATCTATCCGTCATCAGATGAACAAATTCCACTCTCGATCCATGGGCCTCAACATAACACTTTAGTAGTACTAAACCCATATTTATAATCACCCTGTTACGGTGTGACATTTGATGTTATCAAGATACTCTTCCGGTGTTAGTGATTGACATGATCTCATGGTCTAAGGATTAGGATCACTTCGTATGATGTTATAGCAATATAAACTCAATGACTTTGTTCGTAATTCTATACTTCGGATGAATGTTCATCACACCATTACACTAATGTTGTGACCTCGTTATCAACAACATCCAATGTCCATGATCAGGAAACCTTGATCATCTTGTTAATCAACGAGCTAGTTTATGAGAGAGGCATAACTAGGAACTTTCTGTTTGTTTATTAAACACACATGTATTAATGTTTCCATATTAATACAATTATAGCATGTAAAATAAACATCTATCATATACTTGGAATATACATAATAAACACTTTATTATTGCCTCTCAGGGCATATTCCCTTCAGTCTCCCACTTGCACTAGAGACAATAATCTAGTTACATAGTGATAAATCTAACACCCATGGAGTTCTGGTGTTGATCATGTTTTGCTCTAGGGAGAGTTTTAGTCAACGGATCTGAGATCCGTATGTACTTTAAAAATCTTTATATCTCCATCCTTGACATGCTCGCGGATGGAGTGAAACCGGCGCTTAATATGCTTGGAATTCTTGTGAGACCTTGGTTCTTTGGCATTGGCAATGGCACCATTGTTGTCACAGTAGATCACCATTGGGTCCAACGCACTCACAACCACAGCTAGTTCGGATATGAACTCCTTCATCCAAAACGCTTCCTGAGCCGCTTCCGAAGCAACAACATATTCGGCCTCCGTTGTTGATCCCGCCACCACAGGTTGTTTGGAACTCCTCCAACTAACCCCTCCACCATTCATGAGAAATACGTATCTGGATTGAGACTTAGAGTCATCCGGATCGGTGTCAAAGCTTGCGTCGGCATAACACTTAGCGACGAGCTCTTCTTCACCTCCGTACACTAGAAACATATCCTTAGTTCTTCGCAAATACTTAAGGATATTATTGACCGCTATCCAGTGTTCCGAACCTGGATCCGATTGGTACCTACTAGTTAAACTAATAGCATGTGCCACATCCGGTCTTGTACATAGTATGGCGTACATTATAAAGCCTATGTCTGAAGCATAGGGGACTTTGTCCATTATCTCTCTTTCTTCCGCCGTAGCTGGACTTTGAGTCTTACTCAATGTCTTGCCTTGCAACATAGGTAAGAACCCCTTCTTACTTCCGTCCATTTTAAACTTCTTTAAAATCTTATCAAGGTATGTACTTTGCGATAGCCCTATTAGGCGCCTAGATCTATCTCTATAAATCTTTATGCCTAATATGTATGACGCTTCACCTAGGTCCTTCATTGAAAATTTGCTGTTTAGATAACGTTTAACACCGTTTAAAAGGTCTATATCATTTTCGATCAATAATATGTCATCCACATATAATATCAGAAATGCCACATTGCTCCCACTCACTTTCTTGTAAATACAAACCTCTCCATAAGTTTGGACAAATCCAAACTCTTTGATCACCTCATCAAAGCAGATATTCCAACTCCGGGATGCTTGCTTCAGACCATAGATGGATCGCTGAAGCTTGCATACCTTGTCAGCATCCTTAGGATTGAAAAAACCCTTTGGTTGTATCATATACAACTCTTCTTCAATATTTCCATTGAAGAACGCGGTTTTGACATCCATCTGCTATATCTCATAATCGAAATATGCATCAATTGCTAACATAATCCTAACTGACTTTAGCATCTCTATGGGAGAGAATGTCTCATCGTAGTCAACTCCTTGAATTTGTCGAAACTCCTTTGCAACAAGTCGAGCTTTATAGACGGTCACATTACCATCAGCATCAGTTTTCCATTTGAAAATCCGTTTATTCTCCACGGCCTTTCGGTCGTGAGGTAAGTCCACCAAGTTCCAAACTTGGTTTACATGGATTCCATCTCGGATTTCATGGCTTCTAACCATTTGTTGGAATCCGGGCTCATCATCACTTCTTCATACATCGCAGGGTCATCAGTTTCATCAACCATGAAATTCATAACAGGATTTCCGTACAGCTCGGGAGCTGCACGTGTCCTGCTAGACCTGCGAGGTTCGATAGTACTCTCTTTCAGAGTTTCATGTTCGATATCATTAGTTACCTCTTCATTAGGTGAAGCCAACTCCGGAACGACTTCCGGCGCTGTGCTACTCGCCATACTATGAAGAGAAGTTTCTACAACCTCTTCGAGTTCTACCTTCCGACTAGTCACACCTTTCGCGAGAAACTCTTTCTCTAGAATGGATCCATGCTTGGCAACAAAAACCTTGCCCTCAGATCTGTGATAAAAGGAATACCCAATAGTTTCCTTAGGGTATCCTATGAAGACGCATTTTTCCGCTTTGGGTTCGAGTTTATCCAGTTGAAGTTTCTTCACATAAACATCGCATCCCCAAACTTTAAGAAATGGCAGCTTAGGTTTGTTTCTAAACCACAATTCATACGGTATCTTTTCAGCGGATTTAGATGGTGCCCGATTTAAAGTGCATGCAGCGGTTTCTAGTGCATAACCCCAAAATGACAACTGCAAGTCCGTCACAGACATCATAGATCAAACCATATCCAATAAAGTATGATTACGACGTTCCAACACACCATTTCGCTGTGCTGTTCCGGCAGGCGTGAGTTGTGAAACTATTCCACACTCTTTCATATGAGTGCTAAACTCGTAACTTAGATACTCACCTCCACGGTCAGACCGTAGAAATTTGATCTTTCTATTACGATGATTTTCCACTTCACTCTGAAATTCCTTGAACTTTTCAAAGGTTTTAGACTTGTGTTTCATCAAGTAGATATAACCGTATCTACTCAAATCATCCGTGAAAGTTACAAAATAACGATATCCACCTCTTGCCGACACACTCATTGGACCACATACATCAGAATGTATGATTTCCAATAAATCTGTTGCCCGTTCCATTGAACCGAAAAACGTCGTTCTAGTCATCTTGCCCTTAAGGCATGGCTCACATGTATCAAATGATTCAAAATCAAGTGATTCCAAAAGTCCATCCGAATGGACCTTCTTCATGCGTTTAACGCCAATATGACCTAGACGATAGTGCCACATATATGCGGATATATCATCATCATTAAGTTTAATCCTTTTAGCATCAACATTATGAATATGTGTAACATTATTATCGAGATCCAACAGAAATAAACCATTCATCATCGGTGCATGACCATAAAATATTTCATTCATATAAATAGAACAACCATTGTTCTCGGATTTAAATGAATAACCACTTCGCATCAAACACGATCCAGATACAATGTTCATGCTCAGTGCTGGCACCAGATAACAATTATTCAAGTTTATTACTAATCCCGACGGTAAGTGGAGAGGTAGTGTTCCGACGGCGATCACAACAACACTTGATCCATTGCCGACACACATCTTGACCTCACCCCTTGCTAGCGGTCGCTTGTTCCGTATCCCCTGATCCTAGTTACAAATATTAGCAACTTAACCGGTATCAAATACCTAGGTGCTACTGCGAGTACTAGTCAAGTACACATCAATAACATGTATATCATATATACCTTTATTTGCCTTGCCGACCTTCTTGTCTGCCAAATACTTGGGGCAGTTGCGCTTCCAGTGGCCAGTCCCCTTACAATAATAGCACTCGGTATCAGACTTAGGACCAACTCGGGGTTTATTTTCAGGCACGGCAATAGGCTTGCCGCGCTTACTTCCCTTCCGTTTTCCCTTCTTGTGTTTCTTGAAACAAGTGTTCATATTGATCATCAACACTTGATGTTCCTTCTTGATCTCCACTTTTGCAGTTTTAAGCATTGACAGAAGTTTCGGGTGAGACTTCTTCATGCCTTGCATATTATAGTTCATCACAAAGCTCTTATAGCTATGTGGCAGAGACTACAGAACACGATGGATGCCTAAATCAATGGGAATCGTTATTCCCAAGGACACAAGCTTATCGGCGTAACCCGACATCTTGAGTACATGCTCACTTACGGAGCTGTTCTCTTCCATCATGCAGCTAAAGAACTTTTCTGAAGCATTGTAGCTCTCTACAGCAGCATGTGTGTCGAAAATCATTTTCAACTCACCCATTGTATCAAATGCATTGCCGTTTTCGAAATGCTTTCGAAGTTCTGGCAATACAATAGGCCACAATGAACTAAGTTGTGGTCCTCCTGATGAGTCTGATAGACATTCTTCTCCTCATCAGGGGCATCATCGAACGATGGGGGGCCTAGCAGTGCTTCTAGCACATATTGCTTTTGTGCAACAGAGAGGATAATCCCCAAAGTCATGGCCCATTCGATATAGTTGCTACCGTTCGTTGCAAGTTTCTCTTTCTCCATGAACACATTGAAATTAAAAGCAGGTGGTGCCATCTACAACAGAATTTGTAAAGTTTAGACTAAGTTTATGATAGATTAAGTTCAACTAATCCAAATTAAGAATGAACTCCCACTCAAAAATGACATCCCTCGTGCCTTTTTGGTGATTACAGGAACCAAATCCACTACACCAAGTCCGATCATCACGTGAGTCGGTGTAGCTTCAAAGGCGAGCATCAAATGGGCATCATATCTACCATATGACTCATGCTTAACCTTTCGGTCCGTGTTCCGGGGCCATGTCTATACATGCTAGGCTCGCCAAGTAAGAACCTTAGTATTCACGTGTGTAACTATCTTACACCCAAAATATGATCGTGGATCCAAGAACACCCAATCATCACGTGATGTCTTGGAGCGACGAAACATAATCAGTGCATACTTAAGGAAGAACACATTCTTATCTTGGTATCTAAATTAGGGATCATCTTATTATGATAATAAAACGCCAAACAAGCAATATAAGATGCAATCAAACATCACATGTTTGTAAGTGGAATGATATGGTTCTTGAACTCGATCTGCATCATGTGCATCGTGCTATGATCACTATCATACCTTTATGTGTAAGGCCAAGGTCTATGGAACTTACATGTTATGTGTGTTGTAACAGTATCAACTCATACTTCTACTTACAACATCACCATATCATGACACTAGCCCAGCAACAATCTAAACTAGACGCCTCTAATTTATCCATTGCAAGTTTTACGTGGCTTAGGGCTTTCGAAGATAGAACTGTTCATACCTACGAACATGAACCACAACGAGGATAACCAAATTGTTGAAAACTCATTGCAAATTATATATTGACTATAGTAGGAGAGACAAACACCTGCTAGCCACTTATGCAAAACTAGTTGCATGTCAAGCGTGGAACGGGTCTCATGTGCGAGGACATGTAAAGTTTGTCCGGGTCGATTCATCCCACTATGCCACCAATATCCAAAGTACAACAAAGAAGCAATAACATGATCATCATCGCCACATACGCATATGTGTACTACCCGTGCAAAGCATCTACGCATAGATCAGGCTCTGATACCTCTGTAGGGTTCGTAGCATAGAAAACAAAAAATTTCCTACGATGGGAACAACTATGTACCAAGATCTATCTACTAGATACAATCAACGGGCGGATATACATCCGTAGAGAACATACCCTTGAAGACCGACAAAGCTTAACGAGTCTGAACTCGTGGTTGATGTAGACGATCTCTTGCCGATCTCAATATCGAGAGGAAGTCCTAGCACTGCAAATCAGCGGCGCATCCGTGCTCGCACACATGTCCGAGGCACCGAGCAACCTCCGCCTCCTCGCTCCAGCGATGCAGCGGAAGCACAAATCTTTCTTGCCAAATAGCCACCGGGAACATGTATCTTGCTAGTCCGAGACCATGGGGGATAAATACTAGAGGGGGAGAGAGAGATCCTTCACGAGGAGGTGTGAGTGAGAGAGAGGAGAGGGGACTCCTTTTATAGGTTGAGGGGGGAACCCAAGGGGGTGGCCGGCGCATGGGTCTGCCCCTTGCCCTCCCTCCATTGATGTGGGTGGACACTCCACTCACAAAAATGCCTTTCAATTCCCTCCACTCAAAAAACCCACTCAAATTCCCATTAAATTTCCACCCAATTTAATGCAAACTCTCATTAAATAAAACTCGTTTTATTTATTCAGAATTTTGTCAATTACTTTAATTACAAACATTCACTTATAACCCCTTGCTAGTATTTCATTTCACATGCAAAAATACTTTCTGCAATTTCACCCGAAAACCCGTTTCGGTATCTAGTAAAATAAATTTCTGCGCTTGTTATTCTTTCCGCTATGAAACTTTTGCTCCAAATGGATGTCGGTGTCTCTTAAGTGTGTCACCCTACGGTTCGTGAATAATGTGGACATGATCGCGACCCCTCTCAGATCAATAATCAGAAGCGGGACCTGGAGATCCATACTGACTCCCACACATTTAGCGATGACTTTCTTGTGATCGCGAGAACCTTTTACGCTAGTATCTTAATCCCTTTGTTTCGCGATATATTACATGTCCGAGATTCGATCATCGGTATCTCCATACCTAGTTTGATCTCATTACCGACATGTACTCTTTTCTCGTTCCCGTGATATAACATTCTAGTGATAAAATCACTTGCTTGCAAGCTAACCAATGTGATATCACCGAGAGGGCCCAGAGCGGGATGAATAAATTCCACTCTCGATCCATGGGCCTCAACATAACACTTTAGTAGTACTGAACCCATCTTTATAATCACCATGTTACGGTGTGACGTTTGATGTTATCAAGATACTCTTCCGGTGTTAGTGATTGGCATGATCTCATGGTCTAAGGATTAGGATCACTTCGTATGATGTTATAGCAATATAAACTCAATGACTTTGATTGTAATGCTATACTTTGGATGAATGTTCATCACACCATTACACTAATGTTGTGACCTCGTTATTAACAACATCCAATTTCCATGATCAGGAAACCTTGATCATCTTGTCAATCAACGAGCTAGTTTATGAGAGAGGCATAACTAGGAACTTTCTGTTTGTTTATTAAACACACATGTATTAATGTTTCCATATTATTACAATTATATCATGTAAAATAAACATCTATCATATACTTGGAATATACATAATAAACACTTTATTATTGCCTCTTAGGGCATATTCCCTTCAAATATAATATAGGGATACTCTCCTCTCAGCTGACCAACATCTTGTCTCCCAACTCTAATTCACGGGATCTCCGATTACATAGAGTGGGTTTCCACTGGGATCAACTCATAGCGTGGGTCTCAAACCCATCTCCCTCTATGCATTATCTATCACATTGCATGATAAACCCTTTGTGAAGGGATCTGCCAGATTCTTAGATGTTTGGATATAATCCAACGCAATAACTCCAGAGTTTCTTAGTTTCCTAACAGATTTCAATCTCCTCTTCACATGCCTAGATGACTTCATATTATCCCTAGAACTGTTTACTTTGACAAATACAGTTTGATTATCACAGTTGAAAGAACATTTTTATAATCCCTAGTGTTTTGTGTGTTAGATAACAATATCAATGATTATTTGATGTGTGTTGAAGTGTTGCAGCTCTCTCTGAGAAAAAGGGAGAAGGATTCTGCCTTTGGGGGCGGATAATCCGCCCCTCCCTCTTCCCTAGCAGGCGCAAGCCCCAGAAGGGGGGCAGAGTTTTGGCCGGATTTTCCGGCCCTGCCGGATAATCCGCCCCCCTTGCTCACCGCCAAGGCGCAAGACCCAGAGAGGGGCAGAGTGTTGGCCGGACTTTCCGGCCTTGCCAGATAATCTGCCCCAAGGGGGGGCCGGATTATCCGTCCCCCAAGATCTTCACCAAGTCACGCAGGCACCAGCCCTAGAGAGGGGGCAGAGTTTCCCCCGGAAAATCCGCCCTTGGGGCAGAGTTTCCCCAAGGGGGCGGATAATCCCCCCTAGTGGGAGGAGGATAATCCGCCCCCAAAGTTGCTCAACGGCCAGATCTGGGGAGGGGGTATTTAAGCCAGCCTTCCCCCTCCTGCCAGATCTCTTGATTCATTCGAAAAAGATGAGATCTGATCTGCAACCTTCATCCAAGAGAGCTCCACCTAGATCCACCCAAAGGCCCCGTCCCTTGGGGAATCGAAGGAGGATAACTCGATCTTCATCATCAGCAATCAAGCGCTTCATCTCCTCTCCATTCATTTGGAGAACCACCGATCTAGTATTTCTTGCAAATACCTAGATCCTTGTTTTTTTATATTGATAAACCTTGTTCTTGTGGCAGCTTGTTGTCATCTCGGGAGCCCCCGATTCGGTTGAGGGTGTGTGCTCCGATAGTGTTGTAAAAGGCACCGGCTCCCGACTCGAAGGGATCCAATAGTGGAGAAGGTGGATCAGGCCTCTCGTGGCGAGATCCATCGGAGAATAGGGTGAGGCCTATTGTGGCGTGGTGGTCTTAGAACCGCCCACCCCTCCAACGCAGATGTACTTCCCTTAACAAGGAAGGAACTGCGGTAAAACAAATTCCTGTGTCTCCGCGTGCTCCACTACGGTTTCCTCGCTCCTCTCTTTACGTGCTTAGTAGTTAGGGTTGCACATAGGAAAATTCTCGTAGTTGCATATCTAGAGAATTTACTTTGTGTCAAGCCTAAAATTGAAAAAGTATTAAAAAATTGGTTAGCACCTATTCACCACCCTCTAGGTTCCCATACGATCCATTTCAATTGGTATAAGAGCCCCGGCTCTTATTTCGGACTTAACCGCCTAATAGAAGTATGGGTTCCAAGGTAGATGGGAGTGATGCTCCGGAGGTAGTCACCATGAACGATCTCAAGACGTTGGAAACAACCTTGGTGAGTTCAATGGAGGCTAAAATGGAAGAGATGCGTCAATTAATAATGCGTCTCTCCACATCCGCAGCATCACCTCCATTTAACTCTGAGGATACCACTCCGCAATCCAAGGAAATGTGTAAAACTGTTTCCAAAGATAACGAAGTGGTTTGTGATGACATTAGTAAGAGCTCCTCCTCGAAAAAGGATAGCGGTAAGGATGGATACAATGAGGTTTCGCATGTGTATTCCCCTGATCCACCTATCCCTCACCCACATATACATAATAGGGGTGATCCACCCAAACTTTCTGCATCTACTTTTACTCAATGGCAATTTTTGATGAAATCTCATGTGTGCAGTTCCTCCATAGAGTTGTGGAAGATCATCAAAAATGGTCTTCATGTTGGAAATCCCAACAATCTTACAAGAAGAGAAGTTGTCGATAGCCAACTCAACGCTACAGCTCTACACATGATACAGCTTGGTGTGGGTGACAAAGATATGCCACACATTCAGCATCTTAGTATAGCTAAGGAAGCTTGGGATGCTCTCACCGAGCTCTTCATCAAAAATGAAAGTATGAAAAGGAAAAGATATGATGCATTGAGCAACGAAGCTGAAGGATTCTATATGTTGGATGGAGAAGACCATGAAGACATGTATAGGAGGCTTAAGGCAATAGCCACAAATTTCAGAAACCATGGTGCCGCTCATGTTGATGATGCATGGATCAGCGCAAGTATGTCAGTGCTCTTATGCCATTCGAGCCCAAAGATTTGAAAAGTCTCCAAGGTAGGCATAAATATCACCTCATGACATCCAATGAGGTAATGCAAAAAATGGCCGCTTTCAAAGTGGCTGCCAAGAATGCCGAAGATGCTCGTGCTCGAGCTATGGGGATGCAAAAGGGGGTCAACGTAGCCTTGAAGACTAGTGTGATTGATCATGATGAATATGCCATAGAAGGTCTGGACTGTCCCGAGGATATAAAAAGGATCCACGGACAATACTTGGCCCTTTATGCTAGAAACTTTTGGAAAGATCCAGCCAAGGCTAAAGCTGAACTAGAACGTAAGAGTGTAGCCTATGGAAGAAAAGAAATGGTCCCAAGCTGAGAACATGTTTCAACTGTGGTGATCGGTTGCACTTTGTAGCTGAGTGTCCATATCAAAGTAGGGAAGATAATGGAGGAAGACTTATTTTCAAGGACAAGTCAAAGGCTCCACGCAAGAAATAGTTTGTAAAGAAGAATGCTCCCTTCAAGAAGCAACCAAAGATTGTTCTAGTGGCTCAAGAAGAATATTCATCGGGAAGTGAAGATGAGGACAAAGACGATAGCTCTCAAGAGGTGGATGCTATAGCCACCACGTCTCCTTCAACATCTCTCTATGACTCTCCGAACAAAAACATCATCAACAAGAATGCTACTTGTCTCATGGCAAGAAGCTCCGAGGTAACTTCTTCTAACTCTTCTTTTCCTAAGGCTATGATTGACATGGATGATCCTACTAGTCTTAAGGTTAAAGAAGAGATTATTGCTTTGGATTATTTCTATACTAACTTGCAAGGTGAGCACAAAGTTTGTTTTGAAGCTCTTATGGATCATCTGGCCCAAAACGAAGCTCTCCTCGAAGAAAAGGGCAGAATTGAAAGGGAGGATGCAATGGAAATTGCATCCTTAAAAAATGCTCTTGAAGAAGAAGAGGCTCGGGTCTCTCTTGAAGAGAGGCTTGAGTCTATTGAAGAGTCACATGAAGAAATTGTGACTAAACTTGTTAAGGAACATGACAATGCAGTCACCAAAGCAAAGAAGTTAAATAAGGAAAAGATTGACTTTGGGGCTGCTCATGATAGACTCTCCGAGGAATTAGAGAAACTTTATAATGCTCACAAGGCGTTGAAAAACGATTTCTCCATTCTCAGTGAGTCACATGATCAGCTTCAAAGTCGATTGGCCAAATATGATGCTCCTAGCTCATCCAACTTAACATATAGTCACAAGGAAAATGCTAGTGTGGAAAAAGAAGTGATCAAGGACATAAATCCCAAGGATAAAGGTGTGCTTGATGAAGTCCTTGGAAAGCAAAGGTCAAATCGGGGTAAAGAGGGACTTGGGTATGTCACCAAGTCCAAGAAAAATAAAACCAAGAAGAACAAGTCCAAGAATGTGTAATCAAAGACAAGCACCGCTGAGAAGAATGTCACAAAAGACAAGACTAAAAATATTGGTTTTGCAGGGTCTCACAATCCAAATTATGAACTCTTTTGTGATGATTATGGCGATGTTTATGCTTATTATGTCAGTCCCTTTGATGAATATATTTCTTGGTCTATTTGGGTCCCAAAGACCCTTGTTACTAACATGAAAGGACCCATTGAAAAATGGGTACCTAAAACCAAGAAGTAATTCTCTTGCAGGGCTATGCTTCCGGTGGGTCGAAATGGGTGCTGGATAGTGGCTGCACTAGTCATATGACCGGAAGCAAGGAGATCATCACGGAGATGCGTCCAAATCATGATAATATCACAGTCTCCTATGGTGATAAGTCTAAATCTCAGGTATTGGGTCTTGGCAAGGTTGTGGTTGCCCACGATATCTCTCTCGTGGATGTCATGCTTGTTGAGACCCTCGGTTACAACCTTCTTTCTGTTCGTGCCCTTGGCAAGATGGGTTTTGCTGTTTTTATCGATGATGATTTGGTGGTACTCTTGTGGAGCAAGTCTCTAAAGGTCGCTTTCGTTGGATACGTCTAAAATGACCTGTATGTGGTGGACTTCTCGGGGAAAACCACTTCGGGTCCGATGTGTCTATTCGGAAAGGCCGACGTGGGCTGGCTATGGCATCACCGTTTAGCCCATGTCAACATGAGAACTTTGCAAAGTCTCCAGAAGGGTGGCCACATCCTTGGACTAAAATACAATGTCTCTTTTGCCAAAGATCGTGTTTGCAGGGCTTGTGTAGAAGTAAAAATGCATGACTCTCCCCACAAGAGGAAGACTATTGTGTCATCAAAGAGGATCTTGGAATTACTTCATGTGGATTTATTTGGTCCTCCCTCTCATGCAAGTCTTGGTGGGAAGAAATATTGCTTGGTCATTGTCGATGATTACTCAAGATATACATGGGTCTATTTCTTCAAGCTGAAAAGTGAGACTCAACAAACTGTCATTGAATTTGCCAATGAAGTTCAACGTCAACACAATGTTCCTATCTTGGCAATAAGAAGTGACAATGGCTCTGAATTCAAGAACTACACTTTGAATGAGTTTCTAAGCGAAGAGGGGATTAGACATCAATATTCCGCTGCGTACACCCCTCAACAAAATGGTGTAGCCGAGAGGAAGAACCGGGCTTTGATGGATATGGCAAGATCAATGTTGGCTGAAAAGTCTCCTTATAATTTTTGGGCTGAAGCCATATCCACTGCTTGTCACTCATCGAACCGTCTCTACCTCCGAAAGATTTTGGACAAGACTCCATATGAAATACTTACCGGTAACAAGCCCAACATCTCATACTTCAGGGTATTCGGGTGTAAGTGTTTCTTTCTTATTAAAGGTGTCCATTTGTCAAAATTTGATTCCAAGGCTTTAGAAGGTATTTTTGTTGGTTACGGTGCCGAATCCCACACTTATAGAGTCTATAACAAGCTCACTGGGATTGTTGTAGAATCTTGTAGTGTGGAGTTCGATGAAAATAATGGCTCCTTTGTAGGGCAAGTTGATGTTTGTGATGCAGATGTTGAAATACCCCAAGATGCCATAAGAAGAATCGGCGTGGGATTTTTCCGCCCCATTGAGGAACCCCTTGTGGAGGATCGGGAAGGACAATGCTCCACTCATGTGGAGCCCTCATCTACACAAGATCAACTAGCTCCTACTGTTGGAGAAAACTCTGCACCAACACCGCAACCTGCTGAAGATCATCTGTCTCCTGGACAAGTTGGTAGTCCCAGGCTGGACTATCCGCCCCCTCCAAGGGGCGGACAATCCGCCCCTAGCACTCCAACTCATTCCAGGGGATCCGGAGGAGAAGAAAACTGCCAAGAATCTCCCAGGCCGGATAGTCCGACCCCTCCAAGGGGAGGATTATCCGGCCCTGATGATCAAGCTCTACAGCAACCTCCTGGTGTTAACTCCGATCAAGATCAAGGGAAAGGCAGTGATCAAGACAAGGATACAAATACTGAATCAACTCCTTCTAGAAACAATAAGGACATTGAGGCTCGTGCTGATCGGAACCTTGAACTAAGGGGTCACACTCTTGACAAGGTTGTTGGTGATCTACGAAGAAGGGTATCTACTAGAAGAGAACTTGCAAGCTTCTGTGATCATCAAGCTCACATTTCCATGGTTGAACCGAAGAAGGTCTTTGATGCTCTTGAAGACCCCGATTGGGTTGTTGCAATGCATGAAGAATTAAATAACTTCGAATGCAACAAAGTTTGGAAGCTCGTAGAGAAACCCAAGGACTGCCGCAATGTTATCGGTACCAAGTGGATCTTCAAGAACAAACAAGATGAAAATGGCATTGTTGTGAGGAATAAAGCACGACTCGTGGCTCAAGGATTCTCTCAAGTGGAAGGAATTGATTTTGGCGAGACTTATGCTTCTGTGGCTCGTCTTGAGTCCATCCGTATCCTTCTTGCATATGCAGCCCATCATAATTTTAAATTACAACAAATGGATGTTAAGAGTGCATTCCTTAATGGTCCTCTACATGAGTTAGTATACGTCAAGCAGCCCCCGGGTTTTGAGGACCCCAAATTTCCGAACCATGTCTACAAACTCGATAAGGCGCTCTATGGCCTTAAACAAGCCCCACATGCGTGGTATGAGCACCTTAAAGAGCTTTTGCTAGACCGTGGATTCGAAGTTGGGCAAATCGATCCCACTCTTTTTACTAAGAAGGTTAATGGGGAGCTTTTTGTATGCCAACTTTATGTAGATGACATTAGTTTTGGCTCTACTAACCAAGCTTTTAACGATGAATTTTCAGAGCTTATGACTGACAGGTTTGAGATGTCCATGATGGGTGAGCTGAGGTTCTTTCTTGGATTTGAGATCAAACAACTTAGAGAGGGAACCTTTATTAATCAAGCTAAGTACATCCAAGACATGCTCAAAAGGTTCAAGATGATGGATCTCAATAGCGTTGCTACTCCAATGCAAACAAAGTGTCATCTTGAGCTCAATCCCAAGGGTAAAGACGTGGATCAAAAGGTATGCCGATCCATGATCGGCTCTCTCCTTTAACTTTGCGCATCTAGGCCCGATATCGTGTTAAGTGTAGGAGTGTGTGCAAGGTACCAAGCCGCTCCTAAAGAAAGCCACTTAGTGGCGGTCAAACGAATCTTCCGATATTTGGTTCATTCCCCAAATTTTGGGTTATGGTATCCCAAGGGTTCAAGTTTCTCTCTATGTGGTTACACTGATTCAGATTGGGCTGGTGACAAAGATGATAGGAAATCAACCTCTGGTGCACGTCAATTCTTGGACAGGTCTCTAGTGTGTTGGTCTTCAAAGAAACAGAATTGTATTTCACTCTCAACCGCCGAAACTGAATATGTTGCTGCTGCAAGTGCTTGTACACAATTGTTATGGATGAGGCAAACTTTAAAGGAATATGGTGTCAATTGTGACAAAGTGCCTCTATTATGTGACAATGAAAATGCTATCAAAATTGCTTACAATCCCGTGCAGCAAACAAGAACAAAACATATAGAGATTCACAACCACTTTATTCGGGATCATGTTGCTCGTGGTGATATTGTCCTATCCTTTGTGAGCACGAAGAACCAACTTGCTGATATTTTCACGAAGCCTCTTGATGAAGCAAGATTTTGTTATTTGAGGAATGAGCTAAATATCATAGATTCAAGGAGCTTGGCTTGACTACCCTTGCACACTCACTTGCTCTTATTCATGTATTTGGTTTAGATGCGGGCATAGACATAGGGGGAGTGTGGTCCTAATTGATTGGGCCAACCCTCCCCCCATAATGCCGAAAGCAAGTAAAATCATTTCCCTTAATATCATTTTGTGATATGTGGGTCATCGATGAGCATTGGTTTTGAAATCAAGATACATCTTCGCGGTGTCATGCCATGCGCTCCAACATGGTGGCTTCGGCCACCGCCCTCTTCCTAGAGAAGAGTTGGTTTCTCATGGGTCTCGTTGGATTTTCTTGCATATCTCTTGTTCTTATGGAAAACACAACCAATTTTGGCTTTTGTTTGATTTGAATCTTGCAAATTTGGGTGTGTAGTACCATCTAAGTTTGATGCTCTCAACCCAAGCCTTTCTTTCCCTTCTTAAACCATATATTCTTGCACACAAGTCCTCTAAAACACCATCGAGGGGTTTTGCTAGGTTGCTCCGACCTGAATCTGTAATTAACAGAATTTTCAAAGGGGGGGCGGACTTTCCGACCTAAGCGGGGGGCAGATTATCCGTCCCGGGCGAAATCTGCCTGTTAAAGGCAGGGTCGGGGAGGGCAGGCTCAAACAGAGCAGCCAGTCCTCCCCCAACCCTCCCTCAGCCCCCAGCCGCCGCCGGAGCATCCGCCCCTCCCGAAGTCGATTTGACCACCGGATTCTCCGGGCTCTCCCCGGATCTTCTTCACCTCGCCTCCGGGTATCTTCTCCTCCGCGATTTTCCTACAATGAGTGAGGGTAACTCCCTCATCTCTCTCCTTTTGTATGGGATGCATTTTATTTGGTGGAAATATCATTGTAGAAGATCCTTGGTGTTGTTCCTTACATGCTAGAATCAGTAGAATTGCAACCCTAGTGCCCGATCTGTTTTGCCATGGTAGATCTAGGCCAATCCAGAAAATTTCTGCGGGGGCGGATTATCCGCCCCTGCCAGGGCCGGATAATACGGCCTGGAGATTGAACTCTGGTCTGTTTTGGTCCTGCTCCTGCAATACACATCATTGGTTATGGGTTGCTTTTCTACTCTTTCTCCTTGTTTTCTCCTGGACTTGTGTGTATTCTTATCTCCATGCTATCCCTCTGATGCTTTTCACAGGTGGTTCCAAGCCTACCAAGACCTTCGCCCGTCGTTCCCGTGCCCGTTATCTCAATCCTACTGCAGAAGGGAAGTTCATTGACGAGACCGAGGTCAGCAGAGCAGCAAGAGAGGCTGAACGGATGGCAGAGGCAAGTAAGAAAACTAAGAGGACCGCATCTCGCAAGGGCAAACAGTCTCGGCCCAATTACAAGACTTTGGACAGTATTCAGTATGCCACCATTCGCCATACGGATTACTACGATGAGGCTGACAGTGATGGTCCCCCCGAGGACTCCATGTTTTGGAATGCCCACCTTCGGGCTATTCATGATGATGTGTATTCCACCCTCAGGATTCGCCCCATGCACCCCATCAACTTGACTGAGGCTCAATCCAAGGCAAGGCTCCTTGAGGCATTGGATGTGACCAACAAGATGGGGCTCCACCACCTTATGACTATTCAATGCAACTATGACTCATCCGTGGTGCGACAGGTTTTCTCCACACTTGTGATCTGTGGTGATGAGCGTCGCACTATGAAGTGGATGACCGGGACTACAATGATTCAGTCAGACTTTCGCACCTTTGGGGCAGGTTCTTGGTTATGCATTCCATGGTCGTGACACTCCCTCTGGCCACCGCATCATTTCTCCACTGAAGCCATCCAAGGACACTATGCTCGCCCCTTGCCTTTCTTCTAATGTTATTGCTGGTACTTTCGCTGGTCTCTCTTCCTTGTATGCCTCCCTTGTTGGCATATTTAGGGACTGCATCGCTCCTAGTGGTGGCAACAATGACAAGATCCGTGGCCACCTGGTTCCTCTCCTTGCTTTTGCTCACGAGTGTGCCACTAACTCTGGATCAACCACAGGTTACAAACTTGATGTCATGGACTACATATATCATGAAATGACGGATGCTATGATCAATAGGCTCTCTATTCCTTATGCTCCTTTCATTATGATGATCGTCAAGCATATGTTGCCCCATGAGGATTTTGGCACTGCTCTGGATGGGGTTCACAATCCCAAGAAAATCTACAACAAGGCTCAGAAGACCCATCACCCTTCCACTGCCCCAGAGTCCTTCATGCGTGATGCATGGGCTAGTGGTCGTCGTTCCACGGTGTCCCCAATGACACGCGAGGTTAAGCAGCTCACTTGGTTCCAACGGCACATTCTTTGCATGGGCATTGACACTCACAAGGGCCAATATGAGGCGTACCGCAGGGATCATGCGAGGGATCACACGCAGCAGCTTATTCTCCACCATGTCTCAGGTGCCACTGTCCATCCACCTCCTCCCAATGCTCCGGAACCGTATTCTCAGTGGAACACTTCAGGGATCAACTATGGCGAGCTTGAGAGTTGCCTCTTTCCTCCACCACCGAGGGCACCCACTCCTCCAGCTGATGACGATGATGATGAGTATGATGAAGAGGAAGGGGATGGGAATGACTACGACGAGGATGAGGAGGAGTGATCTTCAGGGGCGTTAGCATCGCTCTTCTTCCTTTTTGGCGTTTCGATGCCAAAGGGGGAGTGGTAGTTCTATTAGGTCGCGTGGATTTGCAAGGGTCGGGCCTTTTTTTAGCGTGAACTTATTTGCTATTTGTGTTTGATTATGTAAGACTATGTCGTGCTCCACTAAGTTTGGTACTATGTGTGGTATTCATGGAATTCTGGATTTATCTATTGTGGATCTCATGGAATTCTGGATTTATCTATGGAGGCTATTTGATGGCATATGGAATCATGGGTTTATCTATTGTATGCATCAATTTTGTTGGGTTGTGCTTGGAGGCTATCAAATCTCATTATTTCCTTTGGCTATTATCACATCCCGGTGGTATGACCTTGTTTCCCAACCCACCTTGTTTCAATTATCGTTGCTATGAAAGTTATGTTCTCTCTAGTGTGTGTATTTGTATTCAAACGCAAATTGTAAATATGCACACATCTAGGGGGAGCGTCTTTCATTTTTTAAGGTGGCATTAGCCGGTTTCATTGCAAATCCTAATATTGTCATCTAACACCAAAAAGGGGGAGATTGAAAGAACATTTTTATAATCCCTAGTGTTTTGTGTGTTAGATAACAATATCAAGGATTATTTGATGTGTGTTGAAGTGTTGCAGCTCTCTCTGAGAAAAAGGGAGAAGGATTCTGCCTTTGGGGGCGGATAATCCGCCCCCACCAGGGGCGGAAAATCCTCCCCTCCCTCTTCCCTAGCAGGCGCAAGCCCTAGAAGGGGGGGTAGAGTTTTGGCCGGATTTTCCGGCCCCGCCGGATAATCCGCCCCTAGGGGGGCCGGATTGTCCGCCCCCCTTGCTCAGTGCCAAGGTTCAAGCCCCAGAGAGGGGGCTGAGTGTTGGCCGGACTTTTCGGCCTGCCGGATAATCCGCCCCAGGAGGGGGCCGGATTATCCGCCCCCCAAGATCTTCACCAAGTCACGCAGGCGCCAGCCCCAGAGAGGGGGGCGGATAATCCGCCCCTAGTGGGGTTGGGCGGATAATCTGCCCCCAAAGTTGCTCAACGGCCAGATCTGGGGAGGGGGTATTTAAGCCAGCCTTCCCCCTCCTGCCAGATCTCTTGATTCATTCGAAAAAGACGAGATCTGATCTACAACCTTCATCCAAGAGAGCTCCACCTAGATCCACCCAAAGGTCCTGTCCCTTGGGGAATCGAAGGAGGAGAACTCGATCTTCATCATCAGAAATCAAGCGCTTCATCTCCTCTCCATTCATTTGGAGAACCACCGATCTAGTATTTCTTGCAAATAACTAGATCCTTGTTTTTGTTTATATTGATAAACCTTGTTCTTGTGGCAGCTTGTTGTCATCTCGGGAGCCCCCAATTCGGTTGTGGGTGTGTGCCCTAATAGTGTTGTAAAAGGCACCGGTTCCCGCCTCGAAGGGATCCAATAGTGGAGAAGGTGGATCAGGCCTCTCGTGGCGAGATCCATCGGAGAATAGGGTGAGGCCTATTGTGGCGTGGTGGTCTTAGAACCACCCACCCCTCCAACGCAGATGTACTTCCCTTAACAAGGAAGGAACTGCGGTAAAACAAATCCCTATGTCTCCGCGTGCTCCACTACGGTTTCCTCGCTCCTCTCTTTACGTGCTTAGTAGTTAGGGTTGCATATAGGAAAATTCTCGTAGTTGCATATCTAAAGAATTTACGTTGTGTCAAGCCTAAAATTGAAAAAGTATTAAAAATTGGTTAGCACCTATTCACCCCCCCTCTAGGTGCCCATACGATCCATTTCAACAGTTCATCGGGATGGCGGGTATTGGTTTTTCAACCACAGGTAAGTCCATCAAGAGCTCATGAAGCCACTCTGCTTCAACAGTGGCTGTGTCTAATGCCGTGAGTTCTGCTTCCATTGTTGACGTAGTTAAGATGGTATGCTTGCAAGACTTCCAGGAAACAGTGCCACCACCAAGTGTAAACAAATAACCACTTGTGGTCTTAATCTCATCAGCATCAGATATCCAGTTTGAATCACTATAACCCTCAAGTACCCGTGGATACCCAGTATAGTGAATACCATAACTCGTAGTTCCTTTCAAATAGTGCAAAACTCTTTCAAGAGCATGCCAATGATCATCTCCAGGATTTGACACAAATCGACTCAGTTTGCTTACGGCAAAGGAGATGTCAGGTCTTGTACCGCTGGCTAAATACATGAGCGAGCCCATAATTTGAGAGTATCTCAATTGATCTTTAGCAATCCTTCGATTCTTTCGAAGTAGCACACTCGGATCATAAGGAATTGGAGAATACTTGCAGCTGCTATACCCAAAGCAACTCAATATCTTTTCCACATAGTGATACTGAAGTAGTGTAATCCCACCATTGTCATCCTTTAGTAGCTTGATGTTTAATATTACATCAGCCACTCCCAAGTCCTTCATCTCAAAGCAGCGAGATAGGAACTCTTTGACCTCTTCGATAACAACGAGGTTGGTCCCAAATATCAATATGTCATCAACATAGAGACACATAATAACTCCCTCGCCCCCATCATGGTGATAGTACACACATTTGCCAGCTTCGTTTACAACAAAGCCTTCAACAGTTAAAGTTCTTTCAAACTTCTCGTGCCACTACTTAGGGGCTTGCTTAAGACCATACAAAGACTTCACTAACTTACACACCTTTCCTTCTTGACCATCTACTACAAATCCGTCAGGCTGCTCCATATAAATTTCCTCATCTAGCTCTCCATTTAGAAAAGTTGTCTTAACGTCCATTTGATGAACGAGAAGACCATGTGAGGCAGCCAAGGAAAGTAGTACTCGAATAGTGGTCAATCTGGCTACAGGTGAGTAGGTATCGAAGAAGTCTTCACATTCCTTTTGGGTATAACCCTTAGCCACAAGTCGTGCCTTGTACTTTTAAATAGTACCATCAGGTCTAAGATTTTTCTTGAACACCCACTTACATCCTACAGGTTCGCACCCATAAGGACGATCAGTGACTTCCCAAGTACCATTAGCTAATATGGATTCCATCTCGCTTCGGACAACTTCCTTCTAGTAGTCAGCATCTTGAGATGCATAGGCTTCTAAAATAGAAGTGGCAGTATCATCCACAAGGTACACAATGAAATCATCACCAAATGACTTTGTAGTCCTTTGTCTCTTTCTCCTTTTGGGAGCTTCATTGTCGTCCTCTACAGGATTATCAGAGTGTTCTATCAGCATGGTGGGTTCAGGAATTATAACAAATTCCTGACTAGATGAACTAGTCATCTCCTGATTTGATGAGCTAGACATACCTTTCATAGGAAAGATGTCCTCAAATAAAGTCGCATCATTTGACTCCATAATTGTAACAACATGCATGTCAGATACCTCATATTTCACTATCAAAAATCTATAGCCAATACTATGAAAAGCATATCCCAGAAAAACACAATCAACGGCTTTTGGTCCAAGATTTCGCCTCTTGGGTATTGGAACATTGACTTTCACCAAAAAACCCCAAGTTCGTAAGTAAGAGAGTTTAAGCCTTTTGTTTTCCCATTCCTCAAATGGAGTCATGGTTTTATCCTTTATAGGAACATGGTTTAGGACATGACATGCAGCCATTAGCGCCTCCCCCCACCATTCCTTGGAAAGACCCGATGTAACTAACATGGCGTTAACCAAATCAGTTAGAGTGTGGTTCTTCCTTTCGGCCACCCCATTTGACTAAGGTGAGTAGGGAGGCGTCCTCTCATGCATAATACCATGTTCCGTATAGAATAAATCAAATTCGTTTCAAGCGTACTCTCCACCACGATCTGTAACACCCTCAGAATCGGACCTATGCAAGTTTGAGCAAAATTCGCCAAACCCGCATAGAAACGATTCAAAGGTGCCCACCAGGCACTTTCGTGCGGGTGGAAAACGAAGTAATAACGTTACACAACAGTCCTCGATGGGACCCACAGAACAGATATATACAACAGCGACTCAAAGAGTCAAGAACACAGAGATAATATACAAGATCCAAATCACCTTGAAAACAGTAGAGCGTCCGACTACGGACAAGAAGCAAATGGGGCTAAGAGCCCTGAAGAATAACCAATGGCGTCCATAACCCTGCCCAGGCCAAGCCGGAAGGGTAACCCTGCTAACGACGTCGATCTCAAAACCTGCTTAACAAAAGGGGTGCCGACAAAGGGCAAAGGAAAAAGAGGAGCGTCAGTACTGAGGCCAGTACACGGCGAGGCTAGAATTCGGCGGTCCTCGCCTACATAGGTATGGTGGACTGAAGCGGCAGCGGCAGCATGCACTGAACAACCTATAGAGACTCGATGCAACTGGCGGCTATCAGAGAGGGGGAAGAAGGACCTATTCGGAACCAACCTGAAGCTAACACCAAACAACCCATCCTGGTATTCCCCCTCGATACCAACCGAGGAAGTCAACCGAGGAACTCACACAGTTGGCAGTTTTATTTATTCAGTTATCGTTGCAGCATTTACTAGTCCGGTTTAGATAATCGTCCTGATAAAGTAAACAGTGGGCACTTTTAGTTGACCATTCCGTTATAGTTGCGGCAATTACTAATCAAATACAGATAGCATGATATAAACCCAAAACCCAGCAGTTGTTGTCACTTTTATTCAGCCATTCCGTTGTAATTGCCATAATTACTAGTCAGGTACAATGGTCGCAAGCGACACACAAACAAGCAATTATGGGCAGTATTAATTAGCCATTCCGTTATAGTGAAGCTGATTACTAGTCATTATAAAGTCAAATTTATAGCAGTAAACTTTAGTTATGCTTGTCTATGGTCGAGATACTGTGCTCCAAGTCGTCCATAACCGCGGACACGGCTTTCAGAAAGTTTTACCCGGCCGGGGTGCACCAATAGCAACACACACACTCGATCAACCTCGGAAAAACCAAATCAAAACCCAACGAGGCTTTCACGACAAAGCAATCACAAGATTCAGAAATATTTCAGGGGGCCACCCCTTAAGTAGATCCCGCAACGAAGCCAGCTGACCCCGAGACGGGCTCAAGGTTATGGGGACGGCTGTGAACGACTGGGAACCCGAAAGTGTGGCTGGGCTTGTCGACACCGCGGAATCGTGCCATGATCCTAAACAGTACAGTGTGCAGTACCTCGCACAAACGTAAATAAAGCAGTAAAACATGGCATAAGTACAGGATCGTAAATAACACCTCAAACTAGTTTGTGGCCCCAAGAAATAAGACGGAATCAAGCTCTGGCTGAGGGGGGTCCCATATACCTCCCGGATGTGGATAGCGCGATAAATCAAGGAACAGGTATCAAGTACTCGGGGTCCTACGGGACACAAGTGGGCGTTCGGAAACCAAATATTATCTATCACCCACCGATGCCTCTGCTTATTTCAATTTTAGTTGTTAAACAGGAATTAAAGTGAGCGATAAGTAAAACTAGAATTATCTCCAACATCAACATGCGGCTATACATCAACAACTGTGGCACTTGACGACACGCAACAGCACTTGAGCAAGCGACTACGACGCGCAAGTCCAACTATCTACCAACAACAGGTAATAGGATGTGTCCAAGGCAATATAGGGCTGCAGGGAACATCACAGGTACGGAAACTAAGCATCGCAACACAGATAGCAATAGATCAACAGGAGGGAATAAAGACTATAAAAGTAAGATAGGTAGAAAGAGGGAGATGCTCGCCTGAAAACATTGTCGAAGGTTCAACCGAAGATCGGGGCGAAGCTCACATCAACTCATCGGCCTTATCCGCGAAGAAGCAAAACACTAGAATAACCACCGGATGCAATATTTAATACAACGGCAGAAGATCGGCATGATGCATGTATGATGTATGGCATGGCAAAGGTGCGATGCAATTAGGTCATATTAAGCGGAACCGGGGTTCCGATAATTAATTAGATGGTGCAAGTTATTTAGCTACCCCGCATATTAAAAGTTGTTTTAACAAGGCAAAGGATAGAACCGGGTTCGCTACACAAATTTAAATGAGGCCAATATGAGACTAGATTTGCCCGCATATGGGCCCCATATTTAATTATTAGGTGAATCGGCATAAGGCCCCCAAACCACACGACAATATGCATGCATGAACACTTAATATGCGACAAGTTATATTATGTTATAAAATAGGGTTTCGGGAAGGGTTCACACATTAGGGTTCGGCAGATCTTGGGGTTCCGGGGGATTCGGGGTGCGACAGGGTCCAGGGTTCGACGGTCCGTTCTCGGCTCCGGGGTCGTTCTCGGATATCGGGGGTCGATCTTGGAGTATCCGTGGTTCTCGGCGAACTTGGCGTCCGGGAAGGAGTACTTGTCGTTCAGGGGCTCGATGTCCGGGTGAAGTACTTGGCGTCTGATAGCCGACCTTGTCGCATTCGCGAACGTCGGGTCCTGTCGTTGGTCTTGGCGTTCGGGGCGTAACACTTGGCGTTCCGCGACGACGTTCTTGGTCCACGGTCATCGGTCCCCTCTCGAAGATCTTGGGGTTTGCGGCTCTCCGGGATCGGTCTTCGTGGCAGCGGTCTTCGGATTCCGTGGCGAAGATCTTGTTCGTCCCCTAGACGTTGGCGGTGTGGTACTCGGCATGGTTGGCATGCTGCTGGAGTTCACAGACGCGGGAGCCCGGGGGTAGCACCGTCGGGGGCGCACGCGGGCAGGATGACGTCGGCAGGGATCCGAGGAGGAGGCCGACGAAGCGGGACCCGCCGGCGAGCCGGAGAGGAGCTAGGCCGGAGGAGGACCCGCGGTGGCCGGAGGAGAGGAGGGCAGGGGCTGCTCGCGGGCATGGGGAGGTTCTGGGCGGCGGAGAGGAGCTTGCCGGCGCCGGCGGGAGCTGCTGGGGTCGAGGCGGGAGGCGGACGGCGTCGACGCGGCCGGCGGCGAGCGGCGGAACCGCGCCTGGCGGCGAGCGCCTGGCCGGCGGGTCGGTGAGGGGCGACGAGGCGGAGCGCGGGCCGGCTCGCCGGAGGAGGAGAGGCTCCGCGCGCGGCCGGCGCGGGCGCTGCGGTGGCCAGGCAGGTGCGGCGGGCGTGCTTGGGGCCGCCGGAGGCGCTGGGCGGCTCGGGCGCGCGAGCGGCGAGGAGGGGCGGAGGTTGGCCGGAGACGGGGCTGGCGGAGAGGCGGTGCGGGAAGAGCTGCGGCGAGCGGGCGGTTGCTGGGTGAGGGTGCGCCGGCGGCGGCGCTGCGGAAGGAGGGGGCGGAGGAGGCGACCGGCGGCTGCGTCGGCAGAGGAGGAGGAAGAACGCAGGGAGAGAGAGCGCGTGCGGGGGAGGCAGGCAGACGGTGGGACCGGGGTGGGTCCCGCGGGGGGGGGGGGGCGCGATCAGGGGAAGGTGGAATTGGGGCGGGGTGGCCTGGCGCGGGGATGGGTGAGTGGCGTGTGTGGGGGTCCAGGGCGGGGCCCAGGGCAGCGGCAGGTGGGGGGTTGGCTGGGTGAGAGGAGGAGGCCAAGTGGCAGGCTAGGAGTGGCTAGGAAAGAGGGGAGAGATGAGGTGGCGGCCTAGGATAGGTGGGGGTGATGTGGAGGGAAGAGTTGGGTAGGTTTCTGGGTAGCTGTAGGTTTGTCTGGGGGTTCAGGTGGACCGAATTGTTGTATACGGGGTGGTCGTTCGGGTCGGGTTGGCCCGTTCGACTGCCCCAACTAAAAACAATATAAATTTTTATTTGTTTTAATAACACCGTTTGCGAACCGATAGCACTCAAACAAAAATAATCCGGAGACCGGGCTTTGGGGTTTGAATCAAGAGGGGCGTTTTAGAAAACAAAAACGGGTGTTGCGAAAATAGTTTTGGCAAACAATGCATGATGATGACGATGCAATGCACAAATTCAACGCGATTTTCTAGTAGTGGTTTTTGCGGGATGCCACAATTCGACACCACTAACAATGGATCTCGCCCTCGAGATCCGCCTCATGGTACCGGAAGGAAGGTCGGCGATCTGCGTCTTCTCGCTTCGTGTAGATCCTCGCGACACCACTAACAAGAGGTCGTTGTCCGTGATCGTCGGAAGAACACTCCGGGTACAACAGGTCGAAGGTAGAGGTATCAACAAATAAAGCCACCCCTAACTTCCATGGAAGGAGCAAATTGCGTCGATCCACTATTCAATGTACATAAGAGAATGATAAGAGTAGTGGTATGGTCGCGACTCCATCCCGCACTCAAAGCATTACTCTGTACACGAATAGACAGATTATGCAACCAACCCTCAAGATTCAGACTGAAGATCTCGACAGCGAGGTTCGGAACAAAGGAGTGATGCAGACTCTGCATCGGATCTGACGTAGATGATGTCGTCGCGTCGGAAAACACCGGAAGGCACAAACAAGGAACAAAGAATGGTAACACCGTGGACGGATTTCTCAAGCAGCGTGAACACCGGATGGAAGAGCACCGTTATCCAAGAAGGAAGCGAAACCCTGAAGGTACGACGGAAACCCAACCACGAGAAATCCTGGACTCGAAGAAAAGATACGAGGGCAGATTCAAAACACGTCGAGATAAGAGAGGAATAGCAAAGGGGTAAGGAGTAAAATCAGACCTAACCAGAACTATCCAACCGCTTTTGCAAAATAGTTTTGACACTCTACTTCGTCCGTTAGCTAGGTTATCCTACAGGCTGGACTTGTGGGGTATCGCAACTGCTGAGCTCTGATACCACTCTGTGACACCCTCAGAATCGGACCTATGCAAGTTTGAGCAAAATTCGCCAAACCCGCATAGAAACGATTCAAAGGTGCCCACCAGGCACTTTCGTGCGGGTGGAAAACGAAGTAATAACGTTACACAACAGTCCTCGATGGGACCCACAGAACAGATATATACAACAGCGACTCAAAGAGTCAAGAACACAGAGATAATATACAAGATCCAAATCACCTTGAAAACAGTAGAGCGTCCGACTACGGACAAGAAGCAAATGGGGCTAAGAGCCCTGAAGAATAACCAATGGCGTCCATAACCCTGCCCAGGCCAAGCCGGAAGGGTAACCCTGCTAACGACGTCGATCTCAAAACCTGCTTAACAAAAGGGGTGCCGACAAAGGGCAAAGGAAAAAGAGGAGCGTCAGTACTGAGGCCAGTACACGGCGAGGCTAGAATTCGGCGGTCCTCGCCTACATAGGTATGGTGGACTGAAGCGGCAGCGGCAGCATGCACTGAACAACCTATAGAGACTCGATGCAACTGGCGGCTATCAGAGAGGGGGAAGAAGGACCTATTCGGAACCAACCTGAAGCTAACACCAAACAACCCATCCTGGTATTCCCCCTCGATACCAACCGAGGAAGTCAACCGAGGAACTCACACAGTTGGCAGTTTTATTTATTCAGTTATCGTTGCAGCATTTACTAGTCCGGTTTAGATAATCGTCCTGATAAAGTAAACAGTGGGCACTTTTAGTTGACCATTCCGTTATAGTTGCGGCAATTACTAATCAAATACAGATAGCATGATATAAACCCAAAACCCAGCAGTTGTTGTCACTTTTATTCAGCCATTCCGTTGTAATTGCCATAATTACTAGTCAGGTACAATGGTCGCAAGCGACACACAAACAAGCAATTATGGGCAGTATTAATTAGCCATTCCGTTATAGTGAAGCTGATTACTAGTCATTATAAAGTCAAATTTATAGCAGTAAACTTTAGTTATGCTTGTCTATGGTCGAGATACTGTGCTCCAAGTCGTCCATAACCGCGGACACGGCTTTCAGAAAGTTTTACCCGGCCGGGGTGCACCAATAGCAACACACACACTCGATCAACCTCGGAAAAACCAAATCAAAACCCAACGAGGCTTTCACGACAAAGCAATCACAAGATTCAGAAATATTTCAGGGGGCCACCCCTTAAGTAGATCCCGCAACGAAGCCAGCTGACCCCGAGACGGGCTCAAGGTTATGGGGACGGCTGTGAACGACTGGGAACCCGAAAGTGTGGCTGGGCTTGTCGACACCGCGGAATCGTGCCATGATCCTAAACAGTACAGTGTGCAGTACCTCGCACAAACGTAAATAAAGCAGTAAAACATGGCATAAGTACAGGATCGTAAATAACACCTCAAACTAGTTTGTGGCCCCAAGAAATAAGACGGAATCAAGCTCTGGCTGAGGGGGGTCCCATATACCTCCCGGATGTGGATAGCGCGATAAATCAAGGAACAGGTATCAAGTACTCGGGGTCCTACGGGACACAAGTGGGCGTTCGGAAACCAAATATTATCTATCACCCACCGATGCCTCTGCTTATTTCAATTTTAGTTGTTAAACAGGAATTAAAGTGAGCGATAAGTAAAACTAGAATTATCTCCAACATCAACATGCGGCTATACATCAACAACTGTGGCACTTGACGACACGCAACAGCACTTGAGCAAGCGACTACGACGCGCAAGTCCAACTATCTACCAACAACAGGTAATAGGATGTGTCCAAGGCAATATAGGGCTGCAGGGAACATCACAGGTACGGAAACTAAGCATCGCAACACAGATAGCAATAGATCAACAGGAGGGAATAAAGACTATAAAAGTAAGATAGGTAGAAAGAGGGAGATGCTCGCCTGAAAACATTGTCGAAGGTTCAACCGAAGATCGGGGCGAAGCTCACATCAACTCATCGGCCTTATCCGCGAAGAAGCAAAACACTAGAATAACCACCGGATGCAATATTTAATACAACGGCAGAAGATCGGCATGATGCATGTATGATGTATGGCATGGCAAAGGTGCGATGCAATTAGGTCATATTAAGCGGAACCGGGGTTCCGATAATTAATTAGATGGTGCAAGTTATTTAGCTACCCCGCATATTAAAAGTTGTTTTAACAAGGCAAAGGATAGAACCGGGTTCGCTACACAAATTTAAATGAGGCCAATATGAGACTAGATTTGCCCGCATATGGGCCCCATATTTAATTATTAGGTGAATCGGCATAAGGCCCCCAAACCACACGACAATATGCATGCATGAACACTTAATATGCGACAAGTTATATTATGTTATAAAATAGGGTTTCGGGAAGGGTTCACACATTAGGGTTCGGCAGATCTTGGGGTTCCGGGGGATTCGGGGTGCGACAGGGTCCAGGGTTCGACGGTCCGTTCTCGGCTCCGGGGTCGTTCTCGGATATCGGGGGTCGATCTTGGAGTATCCGTGGTTCTCGGCGAACTTGGTGTCCGGGAAGGAGTACTTGTCGTTCAGGGGCTCGATGTCCGGGTGAAGTACTTGGCGTCTGATAGCCGACCTTGTCGCATTCGCGAACGTCGGGTCCTGTCGTTGGTCTTGGCGTTCGGGGCGTAACACTTGGCGTTCCGCGACGACGTTCTTGGTCCACGGTCATCGGTCCCCTCTCGAAGATCTTGGGGTTTGCGGCTCTCCGGGATCGGTCTTCGTGGCAGCGGTCTTCGGATTCCGTGGCGAAGATCTTGTTCGTCCCCTAGACGTTGGCGGTGTGGTACTCGGCATGGTTGGCATGCTGCTGGAGTTCACAGACGCGGGAGCCCGGGGGTAGCACCGTCGGGGGCGCACGCGGGCAGGATGACGTCGGCAGGGATCCGAGGAGGAGGCCGACGAAGCGGGACCCGCCGGCGAGCCGGAGAGGAGCTAGGCCGGAGGAGGACCCGCGGTGGCCGGAGGAGAGGAGGGCAGGGGCTGCTCGCGGGCATGGGGAGGTTCTGGGCGGCGGAGAGGAGCTTGCCGGCGCCGGCGGGAGCTGCTGGGGTCGAGGCGGGAGGCGGACGGCGTCGACGCGGCCGGCGGCGAGCGGCGGAACCGCGCCTGGCGGCGAGCGCCTGGCCGGCGGGTCGGTGAGGGGCGACGAGGCGGAGCGCGGGCCGGCTCGCCGGAGGAGGAGAGGCTCCGCGCGCGGCCGGCGCGGGCGCTGCGGTGGCCAGGCAGGTGCGGCGGGCGTGCTTGGGGCCGCCGGAGGCGCTGGGCGGCTCGGGCGCGTGAGCGGCGAGGAGGGGCGGAGGTTGGCCGGAGACGGGGCTGGCGGAGAGGCGGTGCGGGAAGAGCTGCGGCGAGCGGGCGGTTGCTGGGTGAGGGTGCGCCGGCGGCGGCGCTGCGGAAGGAGGGGGCGGAGGAGGCGACCGGCGGCTGCGTCGGCAGAGGAGGAGGAAGAACGCAGGGAGAGAGAGCGCGTGCGGGGGAGGCAGGCAGACGGTGGGGCCGGGGTGGGTCCCGCGGGGGGGGGGGGGCGCGATCAGGGGAAGGTGGAATTGGGGCGGGGTGGCCTGGCGCGGGGATGGGTGAGTGGCGTGTGTGGGGGTCCAGGGCGGGGCCCAGGGCAGCGGCAGGTGGGGGGTTGGCTGGGTGAGAGGAGGAGGCCAAGTGGCAGGCTAGGAGTGGCTAGGAAAGAGGGGAGAGATGAGGTGGCGGCCTAGGATAGGTGGGGGTGATGTGGAGGGAAGAGTTGGGTAGGTTTCTGGGTAGCTGTAGGTTTGTCTGGGGGTTCAGGTGGACCGAATTGTTGTATACGGGGTGGTCGTTCGGGTCGGGTTGGCCCGTTCGACTGCCCCAACTAAAAACAATATAAATTTTTATTTGTTTTAATAACACCGTTTGCGAACCGATAGCACTCAAACAAAAATAATCCGGAGACCGGGCTTTGGGGTTTGAATCAAGAGGGGCGTTTTAGAAAACAAAAACGGGTGTTGCGAAAATAGTTTTGGCAAACAATGCATGATGATGACGATGCAATGCACAAATTCAACGCGATTTTCTAGTAGTGGTTTTTGCGGGATGCCACACGATCCGACCTTAGCCGCTTGATTCTAAGATCAAGTTGGTTTTCTGCCTCAGCTTTATAGATTTTTAAGTAGTTCAAAGCTTCATCTTTAGATTTCAGAAGATAAACATAGCAGTATCTAGTGGAGTCATCAATCAACGTCATAAAGTATCTTTTTCCACCTTTTGTCAACACACCATTCATCTCACAAAGATCTGAATGTATAAGTTCTAGTGGTGCTAAGTTTCATGGTTTCGCAGCCGTATGAGACTTGCGGGGTTGCTTTGCTTGCACACAAACTTGGCACTTAGAACCTTTGATAGTGGGTAAATTTCGGAATTAAACTCATATTGGCTAGCCCCGTCATGCAACCAAAGTTAATATGACAGAGTCATGAATGCCAAACATTGGACTCATTATCATTGCAAACATGATTAATAACTTTAGTACATGAGTCTGACAAATACAAGTGGAACAGACCTCCGCACTCATAACCCTTTCCAAAAAATTGTACATACTTAGAAATTACAACTTTATTGGACTCAAAAACCAACTTAAAGCCATCTCGACATAAAAGTGATCCGCTAACGAGATTCTTATTGATGGAGGGAACATGCTGCACATTCTTTAGTTGTATGGTCTTCCCTGAAGTAAATTTAAGATTTACCATACCAACACCATGAACATAAGCACGTGAGCCGTTTCCCATCAGCACGGAAGAAGTCCTTGAGACCTGATAAGAGGAAAACATGGAAATATCAGAACATACATGTGTATTAGCACCTGTGTCTATCCACCAATCAGGAGAATGACATACTGAAAGGACAGTAGGTAAAATACCGTACCCAGCATCCTTCATCTCAGTATCGCTAATAACAACATTAGCGGCATTGCCGCTGTTCCCATGTTGACGCTTGTCAAAGCGATTAGGGAAGCTAGGAGCCCAATGATCAGGATCACCACAGACGTGGCAAGAGCCTTTCCTCTTACCATTTTTCTTCTTGAAGTTGGTTGAGTGCGTGGACTTTTTCTTGCCATCAAACTTCCCTTTTCATTTAGTTTTGTTCTTATTCTTGAACTTGTGGGATTGGAAGTTTTTCCTCTGTACCAAATTGGCAATAGAACCTCCCTCAAATCCTCCAGTAGTTTTGTCATTTGCTCTCTCCTTCTCTTCCACATGAAGAGACCCAATGAGATCCGTAACGGAAAACTCTTGTCTCTTATGTTTCAGATAGGTAGCAAAGTTCCTCCACGAGGGAGGAAGCTTGGAAATAATGCCACCGGCCACAAATTTGTCTGGTAAGGAACACTTGAACTGCTCAAGTTCTTTCACAAGTGATTGTAGTTCTTTCACAAATTTGCCAAGAGGGAGGGCTGATGCTGCTGATGCTCCCTCTGCTGCTTTGGCTCCAGAACCTTGATCCTCGGAATGCCGGGTGTATTTCTCAAACTGGCCTTTTGTTTGTGCTACATGTTGGTGAATTTGTGACCGCAAACTTTGAATTTTGCACGGAACCTTCGCGTTCCGCTTAATGTCTTGACGCCCCTTCAATTCTTGAGCTCATTCTGTCTTTTTGTTTGTCATTGGCGCTTCTGTCTTTATGCCTTCATCAGTTGTGGTCTTTGGGATTTTTGCCGACCAGGTCGGGGCTCTTGTCCGCCTTGACTTGGGTTGATGGGTGCGCGGGAGCGCGCCCACTGGGTGTAGTCCCCGAGGTTCGGGCCGGCTAGGGTATCCAGTCGGGTCGAATCTCTTTGCCACCTTGACTTAGGTTGATGGGTGCGCGGGAGCGCGCCCACTGGGTGTAGTCCCCGAGGTTTGGGCCGGCTGGGGTAGCCAGCCGGGTCGGAGCTCTTTGCCATCGTATTTCCTGTCAAGTTGTGGATCGTGTCGCGCGAGACACATCGTTGCTTTGGGTTAGTTTCACTATACATACACTCATTCATAGTTAGGACTAAACGAAAAAACGAGGAAACGTGCCCTTTCGATCTAGGCCGTTAGCAGCTTCCCTTTTCTCAACGAGCATTGGCATTTCGAGCGTTGCCCTTGCCGGCTGCCAGCTGGGTTGCGGTCTGCAGCCAGAACTGAAGGAACGGCTGAGCTGGCGTGCCTCGTGATACTTCGGTTCGCTGTTGTTAGCTTAGCTCGTGTAGGCGCGACCGGTTTGCCCAGGCGCCCTTGTTTTCTGCGTTGGCATTTTCTTGCAGTATGTAGTTTGAGCTTTTGCTCTTGCCGGGTCGATAGCCGGCTTGCGGTCTGAAGCTAGAACCGAAGAGTTTGCTCTAGGAACCTCATGCAATACTATGCCGCCTGTAGAAATCATGGGTGTCCGGACCAGCCAATATGGAGACGAATGTGGTGCACAAAATTGGGACAAAGTCCTCGGTACTGTGCCGAGGCTTCCAAGCTTGTTCATTTATTACATGAAAGGGGGGATACATACACTTCTTGTTCAAGTGTAAAATGGCCGGAGTAGGCTCACATTCCATGGGCGTTCCGTCTCCTCGTCCGAGCGATCTACTTTGTTATTTGCCGGTTGCTGAGCGTCGATCAGATAATATGAATTGTTGTGCAGCGCCCAGCTGACGATGAATGGTCCTTACCATGGTGGGGACAGCTTATGCATTCCTTTTGTGCTCTGGACCAGGCGCATCACTAGATCTCCTTCACGAAAGGAAGTAGGCCGGATCCAGCTGGCGTGGTAGCAGCGCAAGTCCTGCTGATATATCGCTGACCTGGACAGAGCCAGCTCTCGTGCTTCCTTGAGCAGGTCCACGCTGTCCTCTCTTGCTTCTTTGGCTTCTTGCTCTGTGTAGAGATGTTTGCGGGGCGCGTCGAACTGGATGTCCGTTGGGAGGATTGCCTCTACCCCATCAACAATGAAGAACGGTGTGACGTCGGTTGAACGGTTCGGGGTGGTGCACAAGCTCCATAGCACGGCTGGCAACTCCTCGATACAGCATCCGGGTGACCTGATGAGTGGTTCGATCAGTCCTGGCTTGATTTCGGCCAGAACCAGGCCGTTAGCACGTTCGCACTGTCCGTTGGACTATGGGTGCGCAACCGATGCCAGGTCCAGACAGGTGCCCTTCTCTCCGCAGAAATGGGCGAAAACCCCCTTCACGGAATTGGTACCATTGTCCATGATGATGTTGTGCGGGTGGCCGAATCGAATGATGATGTCCCTGAAGAACTTGATCACCGTCGCTCCGTCCAGCTTCTTGATGGGATTTGCCTCGATCCACTTGGTGAACTTGTCTACGGCTACGAGCAGGTGCGTCATACCGGATCGAGCTGTTTTGAACGGCCCAACCATGTCTAGCCCCCAGACTGCAAATGGCCAGGTGATTGGTATCGTCTTGAGTGCTACAGACGGTGTGTGCTTCAGCTGGCTGAATCGCTGACAACCATTGCATGCTTTGACCAACTCCTGAGCGTCCTTTAGCGCCGTGGGCCAATAGAAACCATGGCGAAGAGCCTTGGGTGCTATTGCCCTAGATGAAGCGTGGTGGCCGCATTCGCCCTGGTGTATGTCCACTAGGAGTTTGGTTCCCTCCTCTTGGCTTACGCATTGCTCATAGATGCCCCCGACGTTGTGCTTGTACAGCTCCTTGTTGATGATGGTGTATGCGCTTACTCTTCTTCACACTTGTCGTGCTGCCACTTCCTCCGTCAGGAGCTCGTCCTTGGTCAAGAAGTTCATGAACGGCTTCGCCCAGTCGGGTGTTTCCCGAATGGTGTACACCGTATGCATGATGAGCTTGATCTCCTCAGTGATGGTTGGCTCTAGAACGTCGGGAGGTTTGTCGGGTGGTAGCTTGCGGGTGTCGACCGCAGGCTCCCGCGGAGCAGTCCCCGGGTGTGACGGGGCAGTCCCCGGGTGCGACAAGGCAGTCCCCGGGTTCGGCGCGGTAGTCCCCGGGTGCGGCGCGGCAGTCCCCGGGTGTGGTGCGGCAGTCCCCGGGTGCACAGCTGCTGAACGAAGAAGCAGTAGAGAGCCATGTTCGCGTCCCTTGCGTCCCACTCGCCGGATACCTGCTGCACCACCAGGTCCGAATCTCCGAAGCATAGTATCCTCTGGATGCCTATCTGCTTGGCAATCTTGAGCCCATGGATGAGCGCTTCATATTCGGCGACGTTATTGGATGCCTTGAAGTGGATCTGGAGGACGTAATCCAGCCGATCGCCCTTGGGCGAGGTTATCACGATTCCGGCTCCGAGTCCTCCTTGCATCTTGGAGCCGTCGAAGTGTAGCTTCTAGTACGTTGAATCAGGGACCGGTGGCATGTACTGCGTCTCTGCCCAATCAACGATGAAGTCGGCCAGCGCCTGGGATTTGATTACCGTCCTTGGCTCGTACTGAATGTTGTGTGTAGCGAGCTATATGGCCCATTTCGCCACGCGCCCAGTGGCATCCTTGTTGCTGATAATCTCCGCGAGTGGGGCCAAAGCCACCACCCGGATGGAGTGCTCTTGGAAGTAGTGCTTGAGTTTGTTGGCGGCCATGTACACGCTATACACCAGCTTCTGGTAGTGGGGGTAGTTCTGTTTGGAGAGCGACATTACTTCGCTTAGGTAGTATACGGGGCGATGGACCGGCTGGGCCTTCCCCTCTTCTGGCCTTTCCACTACCAGTACCACGCTGACTACTCTGTTTGTGGCAGCGATGTACATCAGCATAGGCTCCTTTGATGCTGGCGCCGCCAAAATAGGCGGTGAGGTGAGCATGCGCTTGATGTCCCGGAAAGCTTCGTCTGCTTGAGCTGTCTAGACGAACTTGTCTGTCTTCTTCATGAGTTGGTACGGGGCTCTCACCCAGCCGGCTGACAAACCGACTGAGGGAGGCTAGACATCCGGTGAACTTCTGTACGTCGCGCAGGCTTTGCTGCAGCTCCAAGCGCTCGATGGCTCCGATCTTCTCCGGGTTCGCCTCAATTCCTTGCTCGCAGATGAGAAAAACTAGAAGCTTGCCGCTGGGACGCCGAATACGCACTTCTCCGGGTTCAGCTTGATCTGGAAGCGGCGGAGGTTGTCGAATGTTTCCTTCAGGTCCTCGAGCAGTGTTTGATGCTCCTTGGTCTTGATGACGACGTTGTCGACGTAGGCATGCACGTTTTTACCAATCTGCGTCTACAAGCATTTCTGCACGCAACGCTGGTAGGTTGCTCCTGCGTTTTTTAGACCGAAGGGCATGGTGGTGTAGCAGTAAGCCCCATACGGGGTTATGAATGATGTCTTGATTTGATCGGTTACATTGAGCTTAATCTGGTGATAACCCGAGTAAGCATCCAGAAAAGACAACAAATCACATCGAGCGGTGGAGTCAATGACTTGATCTATCCGCGGTAGAGCGAAAGGATCCTTGGGGCATGCCTTGTTGAGGCTGGTGTAGTCAACACACATGCGCAATGTGTTGTTCTTCTTCAGTACCAGCACCGGGTTGCCCAACCATTTCGGGTGGAAAACTTCCATGATGAAGCCGGCTGCGAGCAGCCGTGTGATCTCCTCACCGATGGTTCTTCTTTTTTCTTGTGCAAAGCGGCATAAAGATTGTTTGACCGGCTTCGCGTCCAGTCGAACACGAAGAGATTGCTCAGCGAGCTCCCTCGGGACACCTGGTGTTAGAGATATGCCCAAGAGGCAATAATAAAGTGGTTGTTATCATATCTTCATACTTATGATAAATGTTTACATACCATGCTATAACTGTATTAACAGGAAACATTAATACTTGTGTGATTTGTAAACATAAAAGAGTCCCTAGTAAAGCCTCTTGTTAAACTAGCTTGTTGGTTAATATATGATCATGGTTTCCTGATCATGAACATAGAGATGTTATTAACAACAGGGTCATATCATTAGGAGAATGATGTGATGGACATACTCCTATAGATAAGCATAGCATAAAGATCAAGTCATTTAATATAGTTCATTTGCTATAAGCTTTCTGATACATAGTAACCTAATTCCTTCGACCATGAGATCATGTTAATCACCATCACCGGAAGGATGCTTTGATGACATCAAACACCACACCGTAACTGGGTGGCTATAAAGGTGGCATTGAGTGTTCGGAAAGTATGTGTTGAGGCACATGGATCAAGAGTGGGATTTGTCCATCCATATGACGGATAGATATACTCTGGGCCCTCTCGGTGGAATGTCATCC
Source organism: Avena sativa (assembly GCA_916181665.1). NCBI lineage: Eukaryota > Viridiplantae > Streptophyta > Magnoliopsida > Poales > Poaceae > Avena > Avena sativa. The sequence goes on along the minus strand of OV702279.1, from coordinate 399,248,778 downwards.
AATTAGCTTGCAAGCATGTGACTGGCTCACAAGGGATCACATATCACGGGAACGAGAAAAGAGTACTTATCGGAAACGAGGTTGAACTAGGTATGCAGAGATACCGACGATCAAAACCTCGGATAAGTAAACTATCGCGAGACAAAGGGAAATTGGTATCGTATGTAAGTGGTTCATTCGATCACAAAGTAATCGTAGAAATATGTGGGAGCCATATGAATTTCCAGATTCCTCTATTGGTTATTGATCGGAGAAGAGTGTCAATCATGTCCGCATAATTCACGAACCGTAGGGAGACACACTTAAGGATTCGACGTTGTTTGAGTAGTTATGGTATTATGAGAAAGAGACCGAATGTTGTTCGGAGTCTCGGATGGGATCCGGGATATCACGAGGTGATCCGGAATGGTCCGGAGAATAAGATTCATATAAGGAAAGTCCCGTTTCGGAGTTCGGGAATGATTCTGGTGTTTTCATCGGGAATGTTCTAGAAGGTTCCGGAATGTCCGGCACTCCGGAGGGGAAGGGGTACATGGATGTTTCATTGCCAGTTGGAATGATTGCATCATGTACTAAGTGGCATCGCTGTTCCAAATAAAGGATTAATTCAAATCCTAGTTTGAAAAGTCAAATAGCAAGTTTGAAAACTCAAACGGCTAAAATTGGAAAGTGGAAAAGAGGAGAAGTGGGAAACCGTGTTGGGGAGGGAGACCTCCTCCAACCGGAGGCCACCACCCAAGCCGAGTTGGGGAGGGACTCCACTCCCTCCCCTTGGCGCGGCCAGCCCCTCCACCTATATAAGGAGGGGCAGGGCTCCCTCCTCTAGACACACAAGTTCCTATCCTCTAAATCTAAACCCTAGCCCTAGACCCCGGTTTAGAGCTGCTTTGGTTTAGAGCTTCTAATTGCACTAGCCTTCGGATTAGAGCCTTCTAATTGGTGTGTCTAAACCCTAGACCACTAAAGCTCTCTCATACTCCACCATACTCGCTCCGGCTTAAGGCGAAGCCCTGCGAGATCTCCCCTCTACTTCCGGTACCACGCCATCGTGCTGCCGGAATCGCGAGGAGAGTGCTACAACCTCCGCTGCCTGCTGGAACAAGGGAGAGGAAGGTCTTCATCGAGTACCGAACGTGTGACCGACTGCGGGAGCGCTGCCGGAACGTGGCGCCGGAAGGATCGTCTACGCGATCTTGAGATCGGAAAGAGTACGACTACATCATCCACGAGAATCTGCTCTCGTTAACCGCTTTGGAATCTTCGAGGGTAAGATACTCCATCGACTCGTTGCTACAATCTAGTAGATAGATCTTGGCTTGATTGTTTGTATGCGATAGAAAGATTTTGTTTTCCATGCTACGAACCCCTACAGTGGTATCAGAGCCGTGTCTATATGTAGATCTGTTGCACGAGTAGAACACAATGGTCATTGTGGGCGTTGATGCTTTTATTGTCGATTGCTTCTTGTGTACTTTGCATCTTGCGGTATGTTGGGATGAAGCGGCCCGGGCTAACCTTACATGACATCGTTCATGAGACTTGCTCCACGCTTGACATGCAACTTGTATTGCATAAGTGGCTTTGCGGGTGCCTGTTTCTCCTAGCATAGTAAAGATCCAATTTACAACGGGTGATCAACAATACTAGTATCAATGTTGTGGTTCTTGTTCGTAAGTTAGAGCGACACTTATTGAAATCCCCAAACCACGTAAAATATGCAAAGAAAATTAGAGGCGTCTAACTTTGTTTGGAGGGGTGTGCTGTGATGTGATATGGACATGATTGTGATTATATTTGATGTATGCAATGTTACTTATTGTAAGTTGGCAACCGGCAGGAGCCATATGGTTGTCTTTAAATTCTGTTAAGACCCGCGTGTCTATTCAAAGTAGTTGTAATAGTTGAAACCGGTGGACGACAACCATGGAGCAGCGTTATTGACCTTGATGCAATGCCGGTGATGATGGAGATCATGTTCGTGCTTGAAGATGGAGATCGGAAGCACAAAGAAGAAAGGCCATATCATATCACATATTATGAATTGCATGTGATGTTAATCCTTTTATGCATCTTGTATTGCTTAGTTTACGACGGTAGCATTATAAGATGATCCCTCAAGCACACATTCAAGTCATAAAGTGTTCACCCTCAGTTAGCACCGTTGCTAAAGCTTGTTGTTTCGAAGCACCACGTGATGATCGGGTGTGTTAGATTCTGCAAGTGTATACAACGTGAGCAAGCCAGATTTGCTCATGCGGAAGCTAAGGTTGATCTTGACGAGCCTAGCATGTACAGACATGGTCTCGGAACACGGATCACCGAAAGGTAAAGCATGAGTCATATAGTAGATATGATGAACATGTTGATTGTTCGCCATTGAATCTACATCAACTCTCGTGATGATCGGTTTTGATGTGGTGGATTTGGTTCGTGTGATCACTAAAACAATGTGAGGGATATTGTTTTGAGTGGGAGTTCAACAGCAATATAATTAAAATTTGAACACTATTTATCATAAATTAAATCAAAGTGAATTTGCATAATTGTTGTAGTCATTGGCATCCGTTTACCACCTTGCGCTTAGTTATAATTGAGATGATAGAACTATAGAATTCTGGTTAGTTACTTTATGAACTGGTATCGTATTGTTTTGAAGTGTTAATCTAAAGTTTAAAAGTCCTATTGCAAACTTTCAGTAAGTTCCGGTTACTCCATGAAGTTTAATAATTGGTATTAAAGCAAGAGTGACAATTCCAAGAGTTAGTATATGAGTATCATGTTTGTCTCCATGATTCTTGATATTCAAAGGATTGTCTTAATATCAAGGTTATCTAGGATCTGAAAGAGTTGTTTCAGAAACCATGATGTGTGGAAGATATTGTGATATCTGAAACGAAGTTTTGGTTACAACATGATAGAGTATAATATGGCAAAGGTCATGTTCCCATATTTGATAAGAATTTACAAAAGGTTGGAGACACTAGTTGTCCTAATCCTTCAAAAGATTTTGGAGAGCAACATTATACTCGCGATTCACTGTTATAAGCTAAAAGTAGCTTGATCATGGATAATTCCATGATAAGGATGAATATTTGATGTAGGTAAAATATTTACCACACCAAGAGATTACTAAAGAATGGAATTTGAAAGCACACCAAACATTTGATGATGGTGATCCACTTCAAAGTGCAAGTCCAAAGACATTGGTATTTAATTATACACGCTTTGGACTATGTGTCATATGCATGACTCCACTATTGATGTTGATAGATTCTTTCAAACAGAGAGGAAATACTGAAAGCGAATCTCATAAATATATGGCAGAAAAGAGAAGACTAGAATTGTTCAGCTTAAGTATATAGACGATATACATGTTATGGCTATATTCTTTGCTTATTAAACAATGTGGTTCTTAAGTATTTGATACTGAATTTGTTGGTGTGAATCGTCATACGAAACAACAGAATTCATGAACTACAATGGCCTAAGTAACTAGCAAAAGAATATGTGATTATGTTCATCGAGAACAAATAAAGGGTTATTATGTTGCTTGTTAAACATCAAAACTTGCCTTCAAGATTTGTTTTATCAGGTATTATGAGAACAAAAGGGTTGTTCAAATAAATTGCCGTAATCCATAAAAGATGGATGATTTACAATTCTCGTTGGATAAATCACATCCATAAAACTAGTGCTAAAAATGTCGAGGGACAAATTGATTGAAAGATCACTTAGGAAGTGACATCGTTGTTTAAATTATATTGGAAAGAAAACATGAAGAAACTCCATGTGTATGGAATTTTGGAGTCTTTTGATTTTTGATCAAATGACGCTTGTGAAACTTTCCTAGAGATAATTAAAACTTCGTTCATAGGCCAAAAGGGAACAAATGACTAGCTTATTGGAACTTGTACATATTGTTGTACGAAGTCCATCATGTGTAGTCAAGAGCGATGGATTTCAACTTCATATGCTTTCTCCGAAAATTTGAGTGAATATATGAATATTTACTTAATAAGGATGAAGTGTGAAATATTTGAAAAAGTTCAAAGACTTTCAGGATGAAGTGCAAAATCATTATAACAAGAATATAAATAGTTTATGATAAGATCATAAAGGAAGATATTTGAGTTACAAGTTTAGCATAATACCTAAGATTTAAGGAATCGTTCCGTGGATTTGCATTTCCCGAAACACCATAAGAGTATGGAGCATTTGAGATATGTAATTAAACCTTGTTTGACATGGTAAGATCGAAGGTGTGATTCATAAAACTGCCATTATGCTTTAAAGATTAAAAGCTTTAGAAACTACCGTTTTTCCACTGAAAAGAGCTCCATCATAATCCGTTGAAATGACACCATATAAAGTTATGGTTTGGGATAAAACCCAAGTAGTCCTTTCTTAAAACATTGGTAAGCTATGCATAAGAAAGATGTGTGCAACCAAAGTCGGATGAACCTGTCTTTGTATAACTGTTAAGTATTCCTCCATAAACACCGGAGACAAAAGTGTTTGTCGCTTAGAACGTCAAGTTTCTTTGAGAAGGAATTTTTCGTGAAAAGTTAAGTGGGAGGACAATAGAACTTTGATAAGGTTAAAGTAACCTTAGCTATATGTCCAAAGTTGCGCAGCGCCGAAAAGTGTTTCGGAGGCAGCAACAATGCTCATGGCTCACGTGCCTCAAAGGTTGTGGTTACGAAGGTCAAAGTTTCTATTGAAACATGTAGGTCGGATGAACAATCGAATACCAAGATTTGAGAGTTAAATCATTATTTGACAATAATGATCCGACTACATACAAAGAAGCAATGATGGGCCCTGACTCCGTCAAATGGCTTGAAGCCATAAAATCCGTGATAGTTCCATATACGAGAGATCAAGCTTTGAACTTGAAAGACCCTCTAGAAAGGTACAAGACCTTACAGTCGTATTTGGATCTATAAAGAAATAGACATGGATGTTAATCATCTATGAAATAGTCGACATGTTGGGAAAGAGTTCACAACAATGTTCAAAGGTTGAATATGACAAGATTTGATCTTTCATAGCGATATTTAGTCTAGACGGATTAATGTAGCAGCCACTACATATAATTTTGTTATATGGTAGTTGAATAAACAAAACAAGTTCTTCTAATAGAATTGTTACCTAGGACATGTGCATGGTCCATAGGGTTTTGATTAATTCAAAGGATGCTAAAAGCATATGCAAACTTCAATGGTTGAAGTAAGCATAGCGGAGTTGGAATCTTCACTATGATGAAACTGTTAAAAGAGTTTAATTTCATCAGAGACAATGAAGATGCTTGCATTTGCAAGAAATTAAGTGGGAGCGCTAAGACATGTTTCTAATACATTATGTGGAAGACATATTGTTGATTGGAAATAATGTATCTTTTATTAACACATATTAAGAATTTCATCCTGATGAAAGACTTAGGCAAAACCCAAATATATGGCATCAATAGACGCTAATATGGTTGTGCTGAAAGTACATAGATGATATATTGAATGAGTTCAAATTAGAAATTACAAGAAAGGTTCTTGTCGCACAGAAAGGATTGAATGAGTTCAATGTTGATGATATATTCAAGTGTATTGACATTTGGTAAGTGAAACAAAGATTCAAGTATAGAATGATACTTGATGAAATCACAAAGAGTATTTATATCAATCATACTGTGATATGTACAAATCCAGATATGTCCTATGCTCTAAATGTTGTGAGCATATACCAGAATGATTCATAAGATGATCATTGGACAATAGTAAGGATATTCTTATGATCTTTTGGAAGAACTAAGAATATATTGTTTGTAGAAGTGACAAATAGATGGTTAGTTCATTGTAAAAGTACTACATTGATACTAGTTTTGTCATAGAGTACAAATTAAGTTTATCTCAATCTAAACTAAGGGTGGCACAATATAATGGAAAGTAAGTTCCATAATGGATTTGGATGAGTTCCAAAGTTAAGACATTGTGACAGATACTACAACAAAAGGCTAAGTATATGACTGCTATTATAGCAGCTAAAGAGGGCATTTGGGTCAAGTAGTTTGTTATCAAACTAGGTGTAGTTCATAGCGGGATAATACTATAAAGATATATTGTACGACAATATTATCAACATGTTTTAACCCCAAAGAACTAAAGGTCTCACCAAAGGACCAAATTTATACAAAGCCATCTCATTAGAGAATGAGTGATGCGTAGAGACACAAATACATGCAATTACACACGGACCTGGGAGTGTCAGATCCGGAGATCAGTTGACCACTAGCAATCGTGTACATACAACACCGGAAAGCCATAGGTGTTGAATACACAAAGGTTTGAAACTAGATTATTGACTCTAGTGCAAGTGGGAGACTGTTGGAGATATGCCCAAGAGGCAATAATAAAGTGGTTGTTATCATATCTTCATACTTATGATAAATGTTTACATACCATGCTATAACTGTATTAACAGGAAACATTAATACTTGTGTGATTTGTAAACATAAAAGAGTCCCTAGTAAAGCCTCTTGTTAAACTAGCTTGTTGGTTAATATATGATCATGGTTTCCTGATCATGAACATAGAGATGTTATTAACAACAGGGTCATATCATTAGGAGAATGATGTGATGGACATACTCCTATAGATAAGCATAGCATAAAGATCAAGTCATTTAATATAGTTCATTTGCTATAAGCTTTCTGATACATAGTAACCTAATTCCTTCGACCATGAGATCATGTTAATCACCATCACCGGAAGGATGCTTTGATGACATCAAACACCACACCGTAACTGGGTGGCTATAAAGGTGGCATTGAGTGTTCGGAAAGTATGTGTTGATGCACATGGATCAAGAGTGGGATTTGTCCATCCATATGACGGATAGATATACTCTAGGCCCTCTCGGTGGAATGTCATCCAATTAGCTTGCAAGCATGTGACTGGCTCACAAGGGATCACATATCACGGGAACGAGAAAAGAGTACTTATCGGAAACGAGGTTGAACTAGGTATGCAGAGATACCGACGATCAAAACCTCGGATAAGTAAACTATCGCGAGACAAAGGGAAATTGGTATCGTATGTAAGTGGTTCATTCGATCGCAAAGTAATCGTAGAAATATGTGGGAGCCATATGAATTTCCAGATTCCTCTATTGGTTATTGATCGGAGAAGAGTCTCAATCATGTCCGCATAATTCACGAACCGTAGGGAGACACACTTAAGGATTCAACGTTGTTTGAGTAGTTATGGTATTATGAGAAAGAGACCGAATGTTGTTCGGAGTCTCGAATGGGATCTGGGATATCACGAGGTGATCCGGAATGGTCCGGAGAATAAGATTCATATAAGGAAAGTCCCGTTTCGGAGTTCGGGAATGATTCCGGTGTTTTCATCGGGAATGTTCTAGAAGGTTCCGGAATGTCCGGCACTCCGGAGGGGAAGGGGTACATGGATGTGTCATTGCCAGTTGGAATGATTGCATCATGTACTAAGTGTCATCGCTGTTCCAAATAAAGGATTAATTCAAATCCTAGTTTGAAAAGTCAAATAGCAAGTTTGAAAAGTCAAACGGCTAAAATTGGAAAGTGGAAAAGAGGAGAAGTGGGAAACCGTGTTGGGGAGGGAGACCTCCTCCAACCGGCGGCCACCACCCAAGCCGAGTTGGGGAGGGACTCCACTCCCTCCCCTTGGCGCGGCCAGCCCCTCCACCTATATAAGGAGGGGCAGGGCTCCCTCCTCTAGACACACAAGTTCCTATCCTCTAAATCTAAACCCTAGCCCTAGACCCCGGTTTAGAGCTGCTTTGGTTTAGAGCTTCTAATTGCACTAGACTTCGGATTAGAGCCTTCTAATTGGTGTGTCTAAACCCTAGACCACTAAAGCTCTCTCATACTCCACCATACTCGCTCCGGCTTAAGGCGAAGCCCTGCGAGATCTCCCCTCTACTTCCGGTACCACGCCGTCGTGCTGCCGGAATCGCGAGGAGAGTGCTACAACCTACGCTGCCTGCTGAAACAAGGGAGAGGAAGGTCTTCGTCGAGTACCGAACGTGTGACCGACTGCGGGAGCGCTGCCGGAACGTGGCGCCGGAAGGATCGTCTACGCGATCTTGAGATCGGAAAGAGTACGACTACATCATCCACGAGAATCTGCTCTCGTTAACCGCTTTGGAATCTTCGAGGGTAAGATACTCCATCGACTCATTGCTACAATCTAGTAGATAGATCTTAGCTTGATTGTTTGTATGCGATAGAAAATTTTTGTTTTCCATGCTACGAACCCCTACACCTGGCATGTCTTTGGGGCACCATGCGAAAATGTCCCGATTCTCATGGAGGAAGTCGACGAGCGCGCTTTCCTATTTACTGTCCAGGCCGTCTCTGACCAGGACGAACTTTCTTGGGTCCTCCTCGTTTAGCAGGATCTTCCTTGTGCCTTGCGAGGGCTTGAAATGTGATTCTCCAGCCGGCTTAGGTTCTCCAGCCAGCATATCCTTCTGTAGAGCCGCCACGTTCTGCATTATGATGCGCTTCTCCTCGACGATGATCATTGCTTCGGCTAGCTTGGAGTCGTCTGTGGCGCACTCGATCGAACGCTTGTAGCAGCCATCAACGATGATCACTCCCTTTGGGCCTGGCAGCTTCATCTTAAGGTACGCGTAGTGTGGCACTCCCATGAACTTGGTGAGGGCTGGGCGCCCTAGTATGGCGTGGTAGGCGCTGGAGAGGTTCACAACCTCGAACCAAATTGGTTCGCGGCGAAAGTTATTCTCGTTGCCGAAGATGACGTCCAGCTAGATCTTGCCGATTGGCGAGTGCGACAGACCTAGTACTTCTCCGTGAAACGAAGTGCTTGAGGGCCGCAACTGGGACTCGCTGATGCCGAGCCGCTCGAGGCTACTGTGGTACAGGAGGTTGGTGTTGTTTCCCCCGTCGATGAGTACACGGGAGAAACGACACGAGTGTTTCTTGGAGACGATGATGGGGTCAAGGACCAACGTGTAGCTGCCAGGGCTTGGTAGCACGGCTGTCTGGTCCTCCTTGCTCCAGGTAATTGCCTGGTCCGAACAATGTAGGTATTGGGGAATGGGGGGAACGATGGTGTTCACCTTCACCTTGCGCCTTCTCTTGGTGTGCTTTGTCTCCGGATCTGCAAAGAAGATGTGGTAGTTTCCCACTTGTCATGGATAACCATCCTCATCGTCCTCGCGGCGGTTGCGCCGCTCCCTGTTGTTCGGTGGGCCTCAGGCTGGCGGTGGAGGTGGTGGTGGGAGCCCACTGGCTTCAGCCATCTTCTTCGTCCAGCTGCACTGGCGTGTTGTGTGGTTTGCAGGCTTGCTGCCGCCGCTATGGAATTTGCACGGCCCATCGAGCATGGACTCCATGGTGTACTTGGGCCGAGGCGGCCTGTCATCCGGTCTCTGCCTCCGGCTGCCGCCTGTAGCCGGGTCCTCATGCACGGCAGCTACTTGCTTGGTGCCATACCGGCTGTCCGGTTGGTCGTCTTTCCGCTTGCCGTGGCGGTTGTCATGGCCATGCCGTCTGGGTTGATGGTCGACCGGATGGCGGCGCTCCGCCTGCTCGTCCGTGATGATTTGGCCTTGGTCATCCACCACGATGGGCTTCTTCATAGCCGCGTCGGCGGTGGCGTACTTGTTCGCGATGGCCATGACCTGGGCCATGGTTTGCGCGTCCGCCCGGATGAGCTTATGCTTCAGCATGTCTCGGCAACCGTTGGTGAAGAAGTCTATTGCCTGGTGCTCGTGCACCCCTTCACACGAGTTGTGCATGCTGGTCCACCGGGTGAGGTAGGCGCGGTCGGACTCATCCTTTCCTTGTACGCAGAGGGCGAGCTCACGAGGTCGACCTGACCGCTTGTATGTTCCGGTGAAGTTGCGAATGAATGCTTCTTCGAAGTCCAGCCAGGCGTTGATGCTATTGTCAGGGAGGCTGTTGAGCCATGTTCTTGCCGAATCGACGAGCATGAGGGGGACGTAGCGGACGGCCAGGCGGAGATTTCCGTTGGCGATTCTCACTGCGGTAGTGTAATCCACCAACCAATCCTCAGGTTTGACCGTGCCATTATATTTTGGCATGTCCCTTGGAAGCGAAAAACCCTTTGGAAATGGCTCGTTCCGGATGCACGGGCTGAAACACTTCGGGCCAGCCGAACTTTCCTCCTCCAGCGTGCGCGATTGCACCAGAAGGTCAATGAGCTCGCGTGCGTCAGCCGGCTCTTGGGGGCCGAGTCGGCCCTTTAGACGCAATGCAGGCGGGTCCTTGTTTGCGTCCGCTCCCTCATCCAGGGCGCGTGTCCTTCCCCTGGGAAGCTCCTGCCGCCGGGGCACGGCTCACGCCAGAAGCGGCGGCGTCTCGGTTGTGGTGGCCACGATTGCCAGACTCACCACGCGGACGACTGTTTTGCCCAACTCCTCCTAGGGAGGACGCCTGCTGGTGCTTGCTTCCCCCGTGCGCCGTCTGGTCTGCACCTGGCTGGGGGTACACTCAGCCTGCTACTTGTTAGCGGTGGCGACGAGGAGCTGGACGCGCTCCTGCTGGCGACGAAGCATAGTTTCAGCATGGCCAGTGACCCCAGCATATGAGGTACTTTAGGTTCGATCGTCCATCAGCTTTCAGCTGCCTCGGCCACTCTCATATTCTTGGCGGGGGTGCCGTAGACACGTTGCGCCATACCTGCATGTGAATCGGCGGCGCGGTCTAGTTCCGACGCTAGGTCACGCCCCCGGTGCTGGATTTTCCTGACGAAGCCGTGGGCAGCGTTGTACTCATGCACGGTGGCGTTTAGTCGGCGCTGGTTAGCAGTGACCTTGGTGGCCTCCTCCAGGAGCTTATGGCGCATAGCTTCGAGTGCGGCCGCGACAACTTTTGGGTCCGTCTCAATGATGACTAGAGAGCGTAAGTGTTGGATGGAGGCAGTGAGCAGATCTTGTTCTTGCTCAGGCGCGGAGCTCTCTCCTCCTGCTCGGCGCTCCTGAGGCGTGCGATGGTTTTCACGGGCGCTTACCACCATGACTTCGATGCAACCACTCGCCGCGGTTGGGCCGCCGGCGAGGCGGCTGAGAGGCACATCGAGGACGGGGGTAGCCACGCTGGGTAAGACCTCGGCGACGGTGGCAACGTAGACGCGGATGCCCTTGAAATGCATGATGGAGCCGTTGGCGGGGAAGGTGTTCCCGGCGAAGCACGCGACGTTGTCGATGATGCCGTCGAAAGCGCCAAACGTGAGAACGAGGCCGGAGGCCACGCGTTCACCAACGACGAGCGAAAGTCCCGTGCGGAAGTTGATCCCAGCTAAAGCGCTATGCCCCATGGTGGGCGCCAACTGTCGTGGTGTGGAACGCGGTAGTGCCATCGGGGATGGCTAAGAAGGGACACTCGGATGCAATCGGTGGCTCACGCAACAGGTTGGGCACGGTAAACTGCAAACACAACGACGTACCCAAGTCCGGGGCCCTCTTGGCGAGGTAACACCCCTACTCCTGCAAGATGAACTATATGAGGGGGCGAATGCCCAGTACAGATGCTCCTGGAGATGTTTCCTTAGCTACTATCGAGAGCTAGAGGAAGATGAGAACCAGAGGCTAACACTTCTATCCTTTTATTGTTGCCTACCTAGAACCCCACCTCTGCCCTCCCTTATATACTGGTCTGGGGGCAGATTACAAATTGGGCTCTAGGGTTTACTGTTTGGATACAGGTTTACAGGGAAGGGCCGGCTACAGGGCCCAGCCGGTGGGCCAGGATCCAGTCCGCCCTTCTTTTAGCGTCACCCTCTTATTTAGCGGTCAACCGGGCTTCTTTTGGGGGCGTCACCCTTGCTTTAACAGTCACCCAGACTGCTTTTGCCAGTCAGCCGACCACTTTGCTTTATTTTTGTCGGGTAGCGTTGGTCGTGACGGCACGCCAGCTTGCCCGATGACAAAGGAGAGCCAGAGGCGTACCCCGCAAGGAGCGTCAGTCCTTCCGTGCTCTCCATCGAATCCGAGGTGAGCCGGGTGGAAGCGGCCACCTGGCCGATTCTTCTGGCTGCCGGCTAGACGGGCCAGCTGGGAAAGTTATAAGCCCAGCCGGGCGGTATTCGCCAACCCCCTGGAGTTGTCCTTCTTGAGAGCCAGGCGGCCTGTTCCTTCTAGAGCCGGCCTACTTGTGTCTGGCTTTCCCCACCCAGGGGTTATCCCCCCAACACTAGTCCCCGGGAGCGTATGGACTTGAGGTCTTGCGTGCTCTTTTTGTGGCACCCGGGTTACCTCGCCAAGAGGGCCGCGAACCTGGTTACGTCGTTGTGTTTGCAGTTTACCATGCCCAACCCGTTGCGTGAGCCACCGATTGCATCTGAGTGTCCCTTCTTAGCCATCACCGATGGCACTTCTGTGTTCCACACCACGACACTCATGATCTTTCTCAACGACGGAGCGCTCATCAACCATCTTGTAGTCATAGAATTGCTCCATGACATACAACTCAGTGCCAGCGTCCGAGACCCCAAACTTGGCCTCGAGCGCTTCCCACACGTCCTTGCCATTATCAAATGACATATACGGGTCAACAATGTTGTCCCCAAGAACACTGAACAAAGCCGCCAAAAATATGGTATCGACTTTCTTAAAGTTTGCTTCCTACTCAGCAGAAAGATCTCCTTCAGACTTGCCAAGAGTGGCGCTATAGCAGTTTAGGTTTTTAAACCAGAGAACTGCTCTCTTGCGCCATCTCTTATAGTGCATGCCATCAAAAGGAGGCGGCCTAGTAGCCGCGGCTACACCAGTGGAATTCAGTTGCCTATAATCAGGTTTTTGGATTGTTGAAAATATAAGCAAATCCATATGATTTAATCCGAATAATAAACTGATAAAGCATGATCATACAAACGGTACTAAAACCAATCATGCAGATCAACAAATTTGATGAACAGATTACATCTATACAAGATAAACCTGTCACATCTACGCCAAACGCTAGAACTAGAAACTCTAGCATAATCCAAAAGAGAGAGACTGAGAACACATACGATGCAGTTGCGGCAGTAGTTGCAGCGGTAGCAGCAACAGAACTGTCGCCCATATTGAGGTTGCCGAAGAGGTCGCTGACGTCTGTGAAGAAGTCGTCGTTCGAGAACTCGTCGTCGGACGACGTCATGGATGCCAGTAGTCTTGCTTGAGCGCTCCCCAAAAACCTGATCGCCCATCACTCGTACAGGTTCACAAGAGGCGCGGTTCCGGAGGCCTACTGTCCCGATCTGCGGTGCACGCCGCAAGCCAGGATGGGGAAGACGAAAGCAGCGACGCAAGGTTCTAGAGGTAGGCGTGTGTGTGGATTGAGTGATCGCCGATTACGTTTAACGCAGACGCTTATATAGTGCAGGTTAGGGATATCGTGGGGCTCATCCCACGTCCGAGTCGGTAATAGCCCACGTCCATAAAAATTAGAAACGACTGTAATTAACGTGTCCGTTAATGACTCATAATTAGTTTTCCCAACTAGTAAAATAAAGCTTGGCTCAGCGAGATTTCCGCAACCCGCAGCGCGCGCGTGTTGTGATGAGGCGTGGCGTGACGTGGCAAGGCGAGGCGGGCGGCATCGGAGGAGGAGTGCGCGAGGGCTTCTCTCCTTGTCACACCTTAGTGAGTGGTGTAACACGCTACTATATAAGATGATACAACTCTCCTTCCACTAGCAATGTGGGACTAAACTTTAGCACCACTAGCACAGCCATATGCTGCCATGCACAAGTGGGCCAAAGAGAATTTCAAAATTTGTCTAATGTGCCAGCAGCCCAAAACTCACCAAATTCCAACAGGTACCACGACCCGACACCGTATGCGATGTTCTCGCTCCTACTGTGGGGATGTCAGCCACTAGTTCTACTTTGGTTTATCTCCAGTCTGACCGTCCGCAATGTTCCAGTTGTTCACGACGCTATCACTACAACTACGGGGATTAATATTGGTTAGGGGTAAATTAGGTAGATATAGGATTTATGTCTTGTCTTGTACTCAAAGATGATCCCCTATACGCCTATATATACTCTAAGACTATTTTTATAAGTTTTAAAAAATTATAAAACAAAATTCAATGTAGGTAATGATGTATCTCACAAACATTCAACATATCAATTAAAAATAATGTGTCTTCTGAGCTACACAAAAGTGATAGAACTATAGATTTTGAATATAGTGATTTCAAATCTCAAAAAAAGATCAAACATTGTTATTTTTGTGTAGCTCAGAATACAAAACATTTTAAATTGAGATTTTGTATATTTGTAGGATACAACATAAGCTAATTTTAGAATTTTATTTCACAATTCATTGAAACTTGTAATTGTGGCTCTTAATTTTTTTAATATGCAAGGAGCACTGGAGCTCAGAGCCAAAGTACTTTCCAATCTAAATTCCATTTTCTTTGGAAAACAAGTGAGAGCCCGCTGGTCCCTGTCACTGTCTTCGGCATCCAGCGAGCACACCCGGTCCTTTTCTTGTATTTTTTTGGAAAAGGGACACAATACAAACAGACTCTTGGAACACAGATTAATCACAACCCCTATAAGCTACTTCGAGAGACCGGTCCATCAAATTGTGAGATTTACTAAATCACGACACACATCTCATAGTTGATTGGCATATCGCTTACCACCGAGAAGACATGGCCAAAAAATATACTTCCCCCGGTCTACAATAAGTGCTGGTGATTGAGTACTATTTTAGTACAATTTGTGCTGCATCTTCGATACTTATTTTAGATCGGAGAGAAAAGAAAAAATCCAAAGAAACACGAGCACCCGTGCCTGACTTTTTTTTAGAGCAACCATATATTCATTAATGGAATATCAAGGTACATAGAGCAACACATGTGGAAACTAATCTGGGATAAAATGATTATCCTGAAAACAATGCAGTTAAAATCCTAAGAGACCGAGAAATACAAAATAATTGCCGACGCCCAACTCCAGCGCCGTCGAGACGCATGCCGGAATAGACGTCAAACCTCCAACACCGCAAGATCCAAAAAAGCACCATCGCCAACGAGGCATTGTGAGTCGATGAATAGGCCTGCTGCATGCAGCGAGCCACATGTCGTTGTGGCACGTCGACCGAGGGACGTCACCGTGTTTTCTTGAACCAAGATCCGCTGCCTCTCATCGACAAAGCCGGAGAAGAACGATAGATCCACCACCTCCGAACCAACATTCTCGCTCCAGAGAAACCTCCTCGTCCCAACCACCAGCATCGTCGCTGAGAACGACGAACGCTGGCGACACATCGAGAAACTGATCTCGCCAGATCTGAAGAATGATGAGAAGACCAAGTTGTCGATCTGAAGGAACGACTAACACACCTTTCCATCAACTCCGAGGCATCGTCGTGAAGGTCGTCACCTGTGTGGGAGTAGAGTTGAGACAGATGTATTGCCGGGACACCGCTCCCACCACCCCAACGACGCCCATGGAAGACACACCCTAACCCTAACTATCAGGCAAAGAAACGAGGTTCCCCCTCCCTCCTACCGCCAAAGCGGCGAGCGAACGGAGAGGAAACCAGCGCTCTCGTCGGTTGAGATCTGGAGAGAGGGAGCCGCCGCCTCCTATTTCCGTGAGGAGGAGAGGCGAGAATGCCATGTGCGTGACTTGAAACCATAAGGATAGTCTATTAGAAACTTCGATGGACAAACATCACAAGAACTGGGAGACACATGTCATCGGCGGTCATAAAAAGCCCATCTAGGGTTTCCGTTCCCTCGCCTGTGACCTTGCTGGTCAGCTCCATCTTCGGACTTGGGACCTTGGAGGTGCAGTGAACCACAACTCCTCGTCGATGGGAGGGTTTCTATTCTCTGTTTAAGTTGTTTTCAGTCTCTTTTTCGGGATGATGAGGCAGCGGCTACATCCTAAAGTAGAATGAGGTCCTTCCCATCCTATCCTAGCGGCGGTGGTAGGTCTAGTGCCCGGGAGGAGGGGGCACGCGGAGTCATGTGTTCGGAAAATATCCTACGATCCGATCGGATCTCATGTTCGTTGGTGTATTTTCAGGTCAAGTCTCTTCCAATTTACGATGATCATCATTGGCAATGGTTGTTGCTCTGGCACGTTGTTTCTTTGGGGGCTTAGCATGAAGACTTTCCGTCTATCTACTATAACAAGCTCTACTAGCCAAGCTTTTCCTGGCTTCGGTGATGGAGGTGCGAGGACGACGACGAGCCGAAGCCTCCGGCTCGTGCTAATATTTGTAGTCGTCACTATATGGTCCATAGACTATTGTAATTTTTATTAATTTTAGGCATTGATGATTATTAATAGGTCGGTGACATTTTCAAATAAAATTGCATCCTTCATCGTATTAACAAATGATGTCTTATATCAGAGAACTAACTCGAATCAAACGCATATAAGAGAAACTCCAACAGAGGCTTCAAAACGCCGTGGTTAGCGTGTGCTGCTGTGATTCTCCTCCAACGGAAGCGGTAAAAGCGGCGCGCAAAAATAGAGCCAAAAAATCCCCCCAACGGACGCGGAAAAATGCAGAGCGCGGCGTAGGCGCAAACATATTTCACAGTGAACTATAGGATTAAGAAGATCAAAGAAACCCAAATAAATTCAATAAAAAATTATCTATTTATTATTACAACACAACCAAATGTTATATGAATAATACAACAAATATAGAAATTGTTCACCAACAAATACAACAAGTTTTTCATCAACACTATAACAAATTGTTTTGACATACAACAAACAACAAATAAAAGGAGTTCTCATCTTCCTCAAGCTCAAGTTCATCGGTTGGATGAATCATACGAGATCCTCTACAAGCACAAGAATACACTCACTTCGTCTATCGAAACTAAAATATGGCGTGGCCGGTGGCGGAGAAACGTACCTTGTGGCGGACATTTTGCCAAGCACGTAGCATGCGCCAAGTAGCGCCCTGGCTTGAGGAGGATATGATGGTCGTCGAGGGCAGCGCGGTAGCTCCGAGATGGCCGAGGCGCGGCGGCGCAAAAAAGAAGCGTCGCGCAGCTCGCTTCGATTCCCGTAGCGGCGAGTTCGGGGAAGGTGCGGGGAGGCGCGGCGGCGGATCCGCAGCTACTGTGCGCAGAGAAGCGCCTCCGGCGGCGAATCGAAGCGGCGGGGCTAGCGGAATGAGGAGTGAGAAATGGGGACAGTGCGGGGCGCGGGTGATACTTCAGCGGCAGTTGGGCTTCGCGCGTCGCCGAGAGATAGATCGCGCTAGACGGCGTGTAACAAATTTGCTGCGCGCCGCAGAGCGCAAAATGCCGTACACGGATTGTTTTTTAGCACGCGCAAGTATGCAACATCTGTTGGAGGAGCAAAAGCGGCCACACTAAATCTCGATGGTTATTTTTAGCGCACGGCGTTTTACAACCTTCCGTTAGAGTTGCTCTAATGCTGTTTCCTGGGAGAAGTAGTCAGGACATGGCTATCTTGCTCTAGGTGCATATGCTCCCTTTATTTGAGTTTAATTTTTAACAAATTTTGAAATGTTAAAAAATTCGAAAAAATACATATCGCATACATCTCAACATTTTAGGTGCTGACAAGGTCGTTTCACGAAAAATAGACATTTTGTGTGACTTACATAAAAAAGACAAATTTAGGTGTTAAAATAAGGCTCTTCACAAGATGATATGTTTTGTCATTTTTATACAACCACAAAACATATCGGTTTACATGAAACTGCATGTGGTGCCCATAGAATGTGCAGATACACACGAATATTTTTTTTTATTTTTTAACATTTTGAAATATGTGTTTTCAATAAAGGGAGCACATAGAAATGGGATCAAATATGCATTTTCGACTCAAGTAGATTTTAGTAATACACAAGAGAGTAGACTGAATTAACAAGCGGACCAACTAGCACAGTAGCTCATCGCAAAAAGATATGAGGCAACACTAGCTAAATAGAAAATGTGAACCACACATCGATCCGAAGGAAAAGCCACCTTCATTTAGATGATTTCGAGGAAGGAAAGTAGTCTGAAAACTGCAAGCTACTTAGAAAACAGAGTAATAACAATATTAAATCGCGTACAGGCCAGAATCAGAACATAAAGTAAGCTCCTCATTTGAAAAAAGGAGACTTCATAATGAGCTAATAAGGTAGCTCTGGACCGAAGCTTCATTGGATCCGTCTGACGAGCTAGCAAGATGCAGGACGCACACAAGGGAATTGAATCTAATGGTTCTTTTAACTGACGGAAGCAAAAGCAGAGTACCAACATAGAGGAGCACTGAACTTCATCTTGCCCTCAAAGAAATACAGTTTAAGTACTCGTAGGGCGAATAAAGAACGCAGGGAAGTGCTTGGAGGAAACGGTGAAGGTGGAGAAATGACAGCGGCAATCAAATACGGGTATATAGCTGCATATTAAAGGCAGGCAGAGATGAGAATCAAATACAGTAAAAGATACCTGCGGTACATAGCTGTAATTAATTTAACAAAAAAGATACCTGTGGTACAGATTGAGTCGATCGGTGGTTCATCCTTGCTCCTCAGGCTGCAATTGACAAAGAATGAAAGAGTAGAGCTGAGAGAGAAAATCCCCAAGAAACCGGAAGTAATTAAAGATGGGAATACATACACGTTTGCGTGGGAGAATTCTCTTCAGAGGTCCCAGGTACGGGTGAAGGGGCGGTTGGGATGGTTGTCTCCCACTGTCTCCACGGCAGTCTTTGCTTTATAATACCTATCGCTCTTGTCCTCGCCGTGAAGCTTAATCATTACACTTCTGAGCGAAGGGAGGTTCCTTAAGCACAAGTCCCATTCACCACCGCTGAGAATATCTGACACCAGGAGACCGAAATACAGTTCCTTAACCATGGGCATAGCTCCTCTCGGGAACATATGGGGAGCAAATAAAACATGCAGGAACCTGCATTCTATCACACGAGGGAACGCATCATCCCTAAGCATGAACGACCTTTTCGTTTCACGCTCTTGTTCTGTGACGATGTCCACATCCACATTGTTGGACTGCAGGTCGAGACGACGAAGAGCCGGCAGAGTCCCAAGGACCTGAATGTCCTCCAGTCGCACTTGCTGGACACATATATACAGGTCGGAAAGAAGAGGAAGGGACGAAGAACTAATCCCTGTCGGCATCGCCTGGTACCACCAAAACAATACAAAGGCACGGAGTTGTGGTGAAGAGGGCACCCAGTCACCCAAATTATCCTCATCACGACGAGATTGAATATATAGACTCTGCAGTTTGTGCATTTTACGTAAAGACTCCAAAATAATAAGAAGCTTCTGAGGAGGATAGTTTGATGGCAAATCAAGACGCAACACCCTCAGCTCGATTAGGTAGCTCAGCTCTTCTGGATCAGGATCTTGTGTTAACATTGGGCATGTTAGCTCTTGGAGGGACGTCAGATTCTTATACCCTACTGGAAGATATGTACCATGATTCACATCTAAGTACATCAGATTTCTCAGTTGGACAACACTTGCTGGCAATTCTTTTGCACATACCCCTGCCAAGTTCAATGTCTGTAAAAACAATAGCCTTCCTATTTCTGTCGGGATCTCATGGAGTCTTGTATTCCTTAGTCCTAGGTATCTCAGGTGCAATAAATCGCCAACACAACTAAGGTTAAGATAGCCACTAGTACCCCCAAGATCACAATCTTCTAGGTCCAATACACGCAAAACTTCAAATCTTGGTATAGGAAGCATCTGATTAATAGCAGGACTGAAAATGGTGAACGACCTCACTTGTGAGATGCTACTGGTAGCTAGGCAAGTGTTGGCGAGGTCCACCTTTTGGACGGACAACCTGCGGACCTTTCTTTCGAAAGGCGTGTCTACCTTGATAAAATCTGTTATAGTGACAAAGTTTTCTTCACTGGCCAAGTCACATATTAAATCCAGCATCATGTCATGCACACGACAACTTGGGGGTACATATTTAGAATCAAAGTATAACGGCTGTATCATGCTTCTGTTGACAAGCTCGTTGAAGTAACTCACCCCAAGATCAAATAAGTTGTCACCTTGGATAAAGCCTTCCGCAATCCATCTTCTTATCAACCGGTCTCTATCAATCTCATAGTCTTCAGGGAATATACTCAAATATAATAGACAAGTCTTCAGATGAGAAGGGAGATCATAGTAGCTGAAAGATAATATCCTCCTCATTTCCTCCAAATTAGTATCTCCTTTTGTAAGTCCAGTACCAATAGAGTTGAGCAAAACATACCATTGACTAATGGGTTTTATTTGTTGATTACTGGCTAGATGACTGGCTAGAGTAATAATGGCCAATGGTACCCCAGCACATTTCTTCAAGATATTTATCGATACATCTTCAAATTCAGGAGGACACATGTTATCCCCTGGAAATATTCTGTTATAAAAAAGTCGCTGAGAGTCGCCATCGGAGAGAGGTTTCATGTTATAAACCATATCATCATTATAAGAGCAACATTCTCTAGAGACACTGGCATTGCGCGTAGTAGTTATTATTCTACTTCCGCATTTACTACCCATTAGAGCATATCTGATTGTTTTCCAAGCATTCACATCCCATATATCATCGACAACGATGAAATACCTATAAAAAAGAAAAGTGTGAAACTTACCTCATGCATCCAAAGATTGTATTATTCAGTGAACAAAATGGTGTGCTATATTACATGAGGAAATAAAAATGACAGAGATAATCCATCATAGGCAAACAATGCATAAGTAGAATTAGTTCATTTTACAACCTTACATTTTTTGGTGCTCAAAATAATTTGTTAATATCATGGATTCTAACCAAACTCAACTAATTAAGCTAGCAAGAAACACACATCAAGTCCTGTAGGAACTCATCTCCAACGCAACAATCCCCTAAGACAATGTATCAAAAACCATGCCCTTATACATAATAGCTAAAAGATCATATCGTGATTTTGTATCGAATAACAGTTAAAACACTGTGAATGGTATTTGATAGTCGTGGATACAAGTATACTACTTCTATATGCATACATGTATGTCTCTTTGCTTTATTCTACAGGTTCACGTGTTGGTACTGCAACCAGAAAATCGGCAACAGCCGAACGATCATGGCGATGCGCGCACCTCTATTATCCTCCGCCTATACCCAGCATCGGAGAACTGAGGAAGGAGGAAAAGGGAGCACCAGAACAGATCGCATCGGGACTCAGCTGAAAACCAGAAGGACGACGCACCCGGCCGACGGACGACGCAGCAAGAGGCGGAGATTGCACCTGGAGCAGGCTGCGTCTCGACGGGGAGCTTGCACCAGGAGGAGGTCGACCATGGACGCGAGGACCACCGTCCCCAATGGTAGAGTACATGTTTGAACTGTTTCTTCTCTTTCTCTCACAGCTAGCATGCCCAAGGTCCAGCACGAGGAATAACAACAACGACACCACCGGAGCACGCAGCAGCCCGTTGGCCGGCGTCCACGCCGTCGGCTCGCTGCTGCCGGAGGCAACGAGGAGATACCATTGTCCGAGATCACGACCCGCTCACCGGAAGCCAGAGTCACCGATGTGCGTCATGCTCAACCTTTGCTCGGCGTCGGGTGTACAGGTTTAGTGCGTCGAGCCTGCTGCCGGTGTACAAGTACAGGAGCTGCCCAACGATTCATCCCAGGTCCAAGGCAATGACCCCAAGACGCTACGGGCGTGGAGATTCTTCCTGGCGTTCACGTTCACGCGGTCCATTATTTGAAGAGGAGATGAACAAGCGGAGGTGCCGATGCAGGTCGTGTTCAAGGTCCTCGTCACGCCGCCAACATGACGTGGCCACATCCAGCGCTCTACCGGGCTCCGGTGCAGCTAGGCGGTTGAGGTACAGAGGCAGCTCAGCTAGCATACGCGCCGCACAACTTGGCGTACATGTTCAAGACGTCGGTGGACGGGGCCGAGGAGCACGACGCCATCATATCCAGCCCAAGTCCCGCACACGGAACAGCACCAGAGCCATCGGAGCTCGCCTACGTGTAGCCCGTCGGCCGGTGCGTCCGCCACGCTGATGAAGCTCGCCATCGCCGTCGGTTGCCCGAGGCATGGACCAGCCCACTTCCATTCACCGGGAGCCGGCCGGAGTCGATCGCCGCGGCGCAATCCACATACTTCGTGCCCAGCCGTTGATAACGCCAACGCGCGACGATGGCACAAGACACATGAGTACAGCCCGGCGCGACGCTGCTCGGTTCCCGGTGTACAGGTTCCGCTCGGCGGCAGCCCGACGCGCATAGGTTCAGCTCCGCGGAGAACTTGTGTGCACTTCGCCGGCGTATAGGTTCTAAGAGACGAGCGGGCGTACTGCCTGAGTACTGCCCGACGTGCGCGATCAGCACCGCCGTGGGCGCTTCTCAGAGCTCGTGCCGGTTCAGTGCGCATCCTGACGTACGGACACATCAGAGCTCAACGGCATAGAAGTCCCGACTCCAAGTATCGGCCAGTGCGGGCGGACAAGCGCCGCTCAGTATGGCTGTGTGCAGCTCGGACTCCGCATATGGCAGACAGGCGCGATGAAGAGGTTCAGCTCCACCTCATATACGGCCGATCGTACAGGTTCAGCTTCGCCCTATGCCCGGTGGTCAGGCACTGCTCTGCGCCACGCGCTACTCAGTCCGACGTACAGGAGCAAGCTCACGTGCTGAGCTACTCGTGTGTACACGTGCTCTCATGCATGTTACATGCAAATGGATGAGCGCGTACGTCTGCAGGGCACGCACCGACGAGCACTCATCAGGATCAAGACATAACAGGTTCATTGCACAAATCAGCACACTCCCTCGACACCACCATCCACTCCGTCGACACCACCATCCACTCCGTAATCATGTGAGACGGCGCCGGCGGCTGTCGATCGTAAACTCGGCGCCGGGCGTCGAGAAGAAAGTGCCGACCACACCAGCTAACCCGATAAGAGCCAGCACTAGTAGAAAACAGGCGTGTAATCCGGGTTTATAAGGGTCTTTAGTCATGGTTGTTCAACTGGTTGTTCAACTTTTTTTCCTGTCTCCATACCGGCCTCGAGCACCTGCGGGCCCTACCTCCATCGGCGTCGAGCACCACCGTCTGGCCCCGCCTCCATCAGACACGAGCTCCTCTGGCCGGCCTCATGCACCACCGTCGTCCATGTGCAGCACCACCGAGCGTCTCCCTACTGGCCCCGACAAGCAGGTCACAACGACGATGAGCAGGAGTGCGGCGAAGACGAGCAGGGGCATGCACGCGGTGGCGACGGTGAGGAGACCGTGATGGCGGCGAGTAGTGGCAAGGAGCACGACG
The DNA here is from genome assembly GCA_916181665.1 of Avena sativa. NCBI lineage: Eukaryota > Viridiplantae > Streptophyta > Magnoliopsida > Poales > Poaceae > Avena > Avena sativa. The sequence goes on along the minus strand of OV702279.1, from coordinate 399,225,475 downwards.
ATGACGGCGAGCAGGGGAAGGGCGCACAGCGACGACGACAAGCATATGTGGGGGTAGGCGCACGGTGATGATAGTGGCGGCCTGCCTCGCCAGAGTGTGGCTGTGATGGGAGTGGAGCGCGGCGGCGGTGATGGGTGGAGAGAGAGTGGTGGTCTCGGCAAGGTTGGAGACAACTTCCCCACATTTTTTCAGGTACTTCCTTTTTTTCTAGATATTTTCTTTATTTGGCTGATAGGTGGGCCTCAGTCCACATTAGCGAACAACCTCTTACCACTAGGTCTCACCTGTCATAAATCATGTTAATTCGTGTTCAATTTGCGTTTAGTGTTATTTAAAAAAAACTGACAAAACATGGTGGGATTTTGTCCCGCAAACGTAAAGTGATATGATATGGTAAATTTAGGGACGTGGCATTTTTTTCCCGGGTGTACATGCACCCTTTATTTGAATTTGATTTTTATCAAAATTTGAAATACCAAAAAAAATCAAAAAGATATGTGCACGTAGAACTTCAAGTTTTAGGTGTGCGCAAAGTCATTTCACGAAAAATGAATATTTTGGATGACTTGTGTAAAAAAGACAAAATTTGGTGCGAACACGTGTTTTTTTTTTTGCACAGCACACAAAACATATCGCTTTTCGGTGGAATAACTTCTTGCACCTCAAACATGATGCTACACATGGTCATATTTTTTTTCAAAATTTTCAACTTTTTAAAAAATGTTTTTTCATACTGGGTGCATATGCATCCGGGTGTAGAAAGGGGTTTCCGTAAATTTAGATAGTAAAGCGGTAGTTTTATGCTATAAACTTACCTATACTAGACATATTAGGTCGTGTAGTACATGTCCCTGTTTTTCTAGAATATCTTATGTAGCTATTCTAGAGGTATATAGTTTGAGAGTGGAGACATATACATAAATTGTTTCTTGGACCCAAGAATTTATAGCCTGTTAGAGCAAGGAGGTGTGGCTTGAACCTAGCCATTTATTTATGGATCTATATCAATTGAATTTGAAAGTTCAGATCTGTAATTTATGAGGACCGAAAAATCAGTTGGAAGCAAGCTCCCCAAAACGTGTAGTTGAAACTTGAAAAGACAACTTAAATTTGGCACTCTGCTACAATTTTTTCCAGTTATAAGTTCCAAATACCAACTTGAAAGTTGGCTCTTATATTAGCAAAATTGCGAACATAATAACAAGTAAGCTTTAGCAAAAACCGAAGAGGTGATTTTTTTATACTTCAATACAAGAGAAGATATATATTTCTTGGACCAAGACTCAATATAACATATTCTTTGTTAGCAAAAAATGTTTGTTCAATTTTTGTACATAGATGGTATTTATGGTAACAATTCTAAGATAAACTGGGCTGGGAATATGGGATATGTGTACGTACCTTTTGGTCCCTAGCGATTCTTGTAGTTCATGGATGAGCTGCTTTTCATCCAGCGTTGCACCACCACTCAGACTCATATATTTTTCCCTGTCAACTTCAAGCAAAAGGTCCTTGAAAACTTTCTTGATGTCAGGACTCCGAGACACCGACACGAAAGCTGCACAATCAAATTTAGATTTAACTTTATCATAGATTGCTTTAGCGAGAGTCGTCTTCCCCAGCCCTCCAAATCCAACAATAGAGAGTGTCTTGGGTTGCTTGTCATCAGTCAAACAGAGCTTCTCAATTAGCTTGTCCCTTGCATTTTCAATTCCAACAAGCCTTTGCTTGTCTTCGTACAGAGCCACCAGGAGTGGGTCAACGGCAGTGATCCTTGTGGCTGCAGCTAGATTAGCAAAAACACCATCAGCTTTATACCTCTTGTGCCTCGCGGCCACATCCTGGACTTGCTCCTTGATGTCCTTGATCGCGGTGGCGATCTGGCGGCGAGCCTTGCCCTTCTTGAACAAGCCTTTAATCTTGCCCATGAGCTCCTTGAAGCCGTCCATGTCGGCTTCAGCCCCGGAGCCCTTGACGCGGACGAGCAGCGAGTCGACGATGTCCTCCATGTCGTAGGACAGCTCCCGGACGTCACCGGCCCAGAGCTTGACCTCCTCGTCGATCTGCTCCCGCGGGACCTCCGCCACCCTGTGTAGGGCGGCGCGCATGCTCGCCAGCTCGCGGGAGAAAGCTTGGATGTCTCGTTTGACGGTGGTCTGCATCTTGTACTCATCTTTGAGCAGCTCGCCCAACTTGGGCAGGAGGGAGCCCATGGCACCCAAGGCGAGATTCATGGCTGCCTTCTGCTAGATCTATTCACTTTGCTGCGAGTAATGGGAATGGCTCTCCTTTCTGAGCCAAGGTTCAGATGAATACTACTAGTAGTACACGAGAGACACAAGCATGTGGCACAGTGACTGAGTGGATGGACCCATGATAAAGCTGAAGCAGAAATCTATTGCGCGCGTGAGCGAATGCAGAGGCCAATTATTGCAGGCGCTCTGTACTCCTCCTGAAGTCCAGAGCCGGTACGAATGAGCCACACAGGATCAACCGGCAATAATTGGGCGTCTGCATTCACTCACGCGCCATCATACTGTACATCAATTATTTGTGTTTGCTGTGCAAAAGTTCGAATGGGCACAATTACATTGGCTAGTCTTTCGATTAACAGTACGCTGAAGCTCCATTCGTAGATAGCGGTAAGGCTGGGCACAGGCAGCCATACCCGTCTGTGTAACAACATTATTCTTTTTCTTTTAGAGTGAAGATTCTGATAGGTTTTGCTGTATATTTTTAAATTAGTGTACATACTGCAAAAGTCACATAAAACTAGAAATACTAGTACTACAAGCTGTTTGATTCTGACTTTTTTTTTTGCTTTGGAGTGTTTTAACGGCTTCGCAGCAATGTGGTGGCAGAAACCTGCTTGACTCAACAGCTGATGTCTCAGAGCTAACGTTAAATTACGAATGTGGTCGCAGGTTGAATAAATAAATTGTGTGACGTTGAATTACGAATGTGGTGGAGTACGTAGTAAATAAATTGTGTGATGTTGTTTTTGGCTACCGTCTGATTTTTCTATTCTCTTGCTTTCCCCGTTCGCTGCGACCTCCCCGGCTTGGCCCCGCTCCGAGATTCACCGCGTCTACCCGGGCACCGCCATGGTCGACTAGGAGGGCTTCCAGCAACCCGAACACACGAACCCGTGCCGGTTGCTGCTTGATACCAGGCCACATCGTACGGGACTGCATCGGAGAAGTGCGCTGCCCCAGGAGTCCTAGCAGTGCGATGTCCACCGCAACGAGCATGGCGAACTCGAGCGCTTGCCTCCCTGCCCCGCACGCACCAAGGCTACTGTGACCTCCCCGCAACGCCCCCGCCCCCGCCCCCGCGCCCGTGTCAGCAGACGCCCGCACCATGGAGCCGTTCCAACGGCGAACTCCCCCGCCGCCATTGGACCGCGCCATCATCGCGTAGACGACGGAGATGGTGGAGGCTGAAGTCGTCCTCAAGCTTGCTATGGTGGCTTTGATCACCAGCACCAGGCCCAGGGTTGTTGTCGAGGCCGTCGAGCGCCTGTTCTGGACTCGCTTCAACCTGCGTTGCAGCGACTTCTCCGTGCACCTGCACTACCCAGAAGACTTCCTAATCCTCTTCCACTCCAAGACCGTGTACGACAACGTCGTCGACGACCACTTCCTCAAGGACTCAAGCTTCTCGCCGACGATGCGACCCTGGGCAAGCTGGCGCACGCTGGTGTCGAGCGCATGGACTACCATGTGCAGCTGGAGCTTCGGGGCATCCCGGCTCACGCCTGGCACCTGGCCATCGCGAAGCATATTCTGGGCAGGAGTTGCTGGACTGAGCGTCTTCACCCCAGCACACGCTCGTGTTCCGACGTCGCCATGTTCTGCCTAGATGGCCGAGCTCGAGATCCCAAGGAGATTAAGACATCGGCGACACTGGTCATTGTCGAGCAGTTACCGGCGAGCTCCTCCATGACCAAGCCCACCACCCGCACGTTAACCTTCCTCGTCGCCATCAAGTTGACCAGCGCCGTCATCGACGGAGACACGCTGAGAGCAGCTCATCTGGACTAGCTAACTTATCCGAAGAGTCACCTTTGGATTAAGAGAACGTCTTATGTTGATTTAGATCTGTGTTTGAGCCAGCTTATCTGTAACTCGGTCATAAGTTGAATCACCTTATTTATGATTCAGATAGATTTTGAGTTAGTTTATTTATGTTTGGAATTGACCTGTAACTCAGCTCACCAGCCAGCTTATTGATGATTCGGACAGAGTTTGAGTCACCTTATTGATAACTCAGATAGAATTTGAGTCAGCTTATTTATGATTCATATAGAGTTTGAGTCAGTTTATTTATACTTTGGATTATCCTATAACTCAGCTTACCGTCCAGCTTATTGATGATTCGGTTATAATTTGAGTCAACTTATTTATGCTTCGGATTAACCTTTAACTCAGCTCAGTAGATTGTCTCTGATTCGGACTAACATTTGACTCAGCTTGCCAGGATATATTATAATTCGGATTTGTATTCAGACTCGGCGTACTAATCATATCTCTGATTCGGGCCGAAGCTTTATTCAGTTCGCCAGATTGCCAGGTTATGTTATAACTCGGATTGATATTTCACCATCTTGCCAGGTCCATATCTTGGATGACTATTGGCCAGCTTATCATATCTCGAATCTATATCTCATATCTACATCTCGAATCAGATCTCTTAGTGGTTAGCCCTGTTATCATATCCCAAAACTTAATCTCGGATCTATATCTCGGATCCATATCAAATACAAATTAACATCATCACGGCAAATCAAGTCATATCGTGGCAAACAGATAACTCGGATTCAGGATGAGTTAACTCGGATTCGAGTCATATAACTCGGATTTGAGTCAGATGACTCAGACTTAAGACATAAAGTCAATTTTGAGTAAAGTAACTCGGATTTGGGATGAGTTAACTCGGATTTGAGTCATATAACTCGGATTTGAGTCAGATGACTCAGACTTAAGACATAAAGTCAATTTTGAGTAAAGTAACTCGGATTCGGGATGAGTTAACTCGGATTCGAGTCATATAACTCGGATTTGAGTCAGATGACTCAGACTTAAGACATAAAGTCAATTTTGAGTAAAGTAACTCGGATTCGGGATGAGTTAACTCGGATTTGAGTCAGATGACTCAGACTTAAGACATAAAGTCAATTTTGAGTAAAGTAACTCGGATTTGGGATGAGTTAACTCGGATTCGAGTCATATAACTCGGTTTTGAGTCAGATGACTCAGACGTAAGACATAAAGTCAATTTTAAGTAAAGTAACTCGGATTTGGGATGAGTTAACTCGGATTTGAGTCATATACCTCGGATTTGAGTCAGAGGACTCAGACTTAAGACATAAAGTCAAATTTTGAGTAAAGTAACTAAGATTTGGAATGAGATAACTCGGATTTGAGTCATATACCTCGGGTTTGAGTCAGAGAACTCAGACTTAAGACATAAAGTCAATTTTGAGTAAAGTAACTCGGATTTGGAATCAGATGACTCGGGTAATAACTTACCCAAAGAGGTTAAGAGTGTTGGAGATATGCCCTAGAGGCAATAATAAATATAGTTATTATTATATCTTTGTGTTTATGATAATTGTTTGCATTCATGCTATAATAGTATTAACCAGGAAACATTAATACTTGTGTGATTTGTAAACTTAATATGAAGTCCCTAGTAAAGCCTCTATACATCACTAGCTTTTTGGTTGATAAATGATTGTGGTTTCCCTATCATGAACATTGAGATGTTATCAACAACAAGATCATATCATTAGGAGAATGATATGGTGGACATACTCCTATAGATAAGCGTAGCATAAAGATCAAGTCATTTCAATAGTTCAATTGCTATATGCTTTCTGATACATAGTAACCTAATTCCTTCGACCATGAGATCATGCATATCACCTTTACCGGATGGATGCTTTGATGACATCAAACACCACACCGTAACTGGGTGGCTATAAAGGTGGCATTGAGTGTTCGGAAAGTATTGGTTGAGACACATGGATCAAGAGTGGGATTTGTCCATCCATATGACGGATAGATATACTCTGGGCCCTCTCAGTGGAATGTCATCCAATTAGCTTGCAAGCATGTTACTGGCTCACAAGGGATCACATATCACGGGAACGAGAAAAGAGTACTTATCGGTAACGAGGTTGAACTAGGTATGCAGAGATACCGACGATCATAACCTCGGATAAGTAAACTATCGTGAGACAAAGGGAAATTGGTATCGTATGTAAGTGGTTCATTCGATCGCAAAGTAATCGTAGAAATATGTGGGAGCCATATGAATTTCCAGATTCCTCTATTGGTTATTGTTCGGAGAAGTGTCTCGATCATGTCCGCATAATTCACGAACCGTAGGGAGACACACTTAAGGATTCGACGTTGTTTGAGTAGTTATGGTATTATGAGAAAGAGACCGAATGTTGTTCGGAGTCTCGGATGGAATCCGGGATATCACGAGGAGATCCGGAATGGTCCGGAGAATAAGATTCATATAAGGAAAGTCCCGTTTCGGAGTTAGGAATTGTTTCCGGTGTTTTCATCGGGAATGTTCTAGAAGGTTCCGGAATGTCCGGCACTCCGGAGGGGAAGGGGTACATGAGTGTGTCATTCCAAGTTGGAATGATTGCATCATGTACTTAGTGTCATCGCTGTTCCAAATAAAGGATTAATTCAAATCCTAGTTTGAAAAGTCAAATAGCAAGTTTGAAAAGTCAAACGGCTAAAATTGGAAAGTGGAAAAGAGGTGGAGTACCAAACCGAGTTGGGGAGGGAGACCTCCTCCAACCGGCGGCCACCAAGCCGAGTTGGGGAGGGACTCCACTCCCTCCCCATGGCGCGCCGGCCCCTCCACCTATATAAGGAGGGGCAGGGCTCCCTCCCCTACACACACAAGTTCCTATCCTCTAAATCTAAACCCTAGCCCTAGACCCCGGTTTAGAGATGCTTTGGTTTAGAGCTTGTATTTGCACTAGCCTGCAGATTAGAGCCTTCTAATTGGTGTGTATAAACCCTAGACCACTAAAGCCCTCTCATACTCCACCATACTCGCTCCGGCTTAAGGCGAAGCCCTGCGAGATCTCCCCTCTACTTCCGGTACCACGCCGTTGTGCTGCCGGAATCGTGAGGAGAGTGCTACAACCTCCGCTGCCTGCTGGAACAAGGGAGAGGAAGGTCTTCGTCGAGTACCGAACGTGTGACCGACTGCGGGAGCGCTGCCGGAACGCAGCGCCGGAAGGATCGTCTACGCGATCTTGAGATCGGGAAGAGTACGACTACATCACCCACGAGAATCTGCTCTCGTTAAACACTTTGGAATCTTCGAGGGTGAGTTATTGCATCGACTCGTTGCTACAATCTAGTAGATATATCTTGGCTTGTTTATTTGTATACGATAGAAAATTTTTGTTTTCCATGCTACGAAACCCTACAGTGGTATCAGAGCCGTGTCTATATGTAGATCTGTTGCACGAGTAGAACACAATGGTCATTGTGGGCATTGATGCTTTTATTATCGATTGCTTCTTGTGTACTTTGCATCTTGCGGTATGTTGGGATGAAGCGGCACGGGCTAACCTTACATGACATCGTTCATGAGACTTGCTCCACGCTTGACATGCAACTTGTATTGCATAAGTGGCTTTGCGGGTGCCTGTTTCTCCTAGCATAGTTAAGATCCAATTTACAACGGGCGATTAACAATACTAGTATCAATGTTTTGGTTCTTGTTCGTAAGTTAGAACGACACTTATTGAAAGCCCCAAACCACGTAAAATATGCAAAGAAAGTAGAGGCGTCTAACTTTGTTTTGCAGGGGTGTGCAGTGATGTGATATGGCCATGATTGTGATTATATTTGATGTATGCAATGTTCCTTATTGTAAGTTGGCAACCGGCAGGAGCCATATGGTTGTCTTTAATTTCTGTTAAGATCCGCGTGTCTATTCAAAGTAGTTGTAATAGTTGAAGCCGGTGGACGACAACCATGGAGAAGCGTCATTGACCTTGATGCAATGCCGGTGATGATGGAGATCATGTTCGTGCTTGAAGATGGAGATCGGAAGCACAAAGAAGAAAGGCCATATCATATCACATATTATGAATTGCATGTGATGTTAATCCTTTATGCATCTTGTATTGCTTAGTAGACGACGGTAGCATTATAAGATGATCCCTCATGCACATAAATTTCAAATCATAAAGTGTTCACCCTTAGTTAGCACCGTTGCTAAAGCTTGTTGTTTCGAAGCACCACGTGATGATCGGGTGTGTTAGATTCTGCAAGTGTATACAACGTGAGCAAGCCAGATTTGCTCATGCGGAAACTAAGGTTTGATCTTGACGAGCCTAGCATGTACAGACATGGTCTCGGAACACGGATCACCGAAAGGTAAAGCATGAATCGTATAGTAGATATGATGAACATGACGATTGTTCGCCATTGAAACTATATCAACTCTCGTGATGATCGGTGTTGATGTAGTGGATTTGGTTTGTGTGATCACTAAAACAATGTGAGGGATATTGTTTTGAGTGGGAGTTCACCTAGGTTAATTTTATCATTAATTTGAACTCAATTTGTCATAAACTTAGTCTAAACTATTGCAAATATGTTGTGGATCAATGGCAGCCCCTAACATCAATTTTAATGCGTTCCTAGAGAAAGAAAAGTTGAAAAACAATGGAAGCAACTTCGCGGATTGGTTTCGCAATTTGAGGATTGTCCTCACAGCTGGTAATTTGACCTATGTGCTGGATGCACCGCTGGGTGACCCACCTGCAGCTGATGCTACCGATGAAGTAAAGAATGTGTACCTCGCTCGGAAGAATCAGTACTCCATAGTTCAGTGTGCTATCTTGTATGGTTTGGAATCGGAGCTTCAGAAAAGGTTTGAGAATTCAGACCCATATGATATTGTCGAGGATCTCAAATTGATTTTTGAGACTCATGCGGCAATTGAAAGCTATGAGGCTTCTGAAAAGTTCTTTAACTGCAAGATGGAAGAGGGCAGCTCCGTCAGTGAGCATGTGCTTAAGATGTCTGGGCACGCAAACAAACTTCAAAGCTTGGGTATAGTGATTCCTAATGCTTTGGGGATTTACCGTGTCCTCCAATCACTACCACCAAGTTACAAGAACTTTGTGATGAACTACAACATGTAGAACATGAACAAGCAGTTGCCAGAACTGTTTGCTATGTTAAAATCTGCAGAAGTGGAGATCAAGAAAGAGCACCAAGTGTTGTTGGTCAATAAGACCACCAAATTCAAGAAAGGCAAGTCTAAGCAGAAGGGACACTTCAAGAAGGGTGGTAAGAAAGTTACCACGCCGGCGAAGAAGACCAAGGCTGGACCTAAGCCTGATACTGAGTGCTTTTACTGCAAGGGAGAAGGTCACTGGAAGCGGAATTGCCCAAAGTACTTGGCGGATCTGAAGAACGGCAACATCAAGAAGAAAGCTATATCTGATATACATGTTATTGATGTGTATCTCACTAGTACTCGTAGTAGTGCCTGGGTATTTGATACTGGTTCGGTTGCTCATATTTGTAACTCGAAGCAGGTGCTGCAGAATAAACGGAAGCTAGCGAAGAACGAGGTGACGATGCGCGTGGGAAACGGATCAAAGGTTGATGTGATCGCGGTCGGCACACTACCCCTTCATCTACCATCGGGATTAGTTTTATACTTAAATAATTGTTATTTGGTGCCTGTGTTGAGCATGAACATTATATCGGGATCTTGTTTATTGCGAGACGGTTACTTGTTTAAATCCGAGAATAATGGTTGTTCGATTTATATGAGTAATATGTTTTATGCACATGCACCTTTGATGGATGGTCTATTCTTATTGAATCTCGATAGTGGAAATACACATATCAACAACATTGAGGCTAAACGTTTGAAATCAAGCGATAATTCGACCTATATGTGGCACTGTCATCTTGGTCACATTGGAGTGAAGTGTATGAAGAAACTCCATTCCGATGGACTTCTTGAATCACTTGATTTCGAATCACTTGAAAGATGCGAAGCATGTCTGATGGGTAAAATGACTAAGACTCCATTTTCTGGTATGATGGAGCGAGCTACAGACTTATTGGAAATCATACATACCGATGTGTGTGGTCCAATGAGTGTGGCATCGCGCGGTGGTTATCGTTATGTTCTTACCTTCACGGATGACTTGAGTAGATACGGATATATCTATTTCATGAAACATAAGTCTGAATCTTTCGAGAAGTTTAAGGAGTTTCAAAGTGAGGTAGAGAATCAACGTAACAAGAAGATTAAATTTCTACGTTCTGATCGTGGAGGTGAATATCTAAGTTACGAGTTTGGCGAGCATTTGAAGAAATGCGGAATACTTTCACAGTTGACACCGCCGGGAACACCACAGCGTAATGGTGTGTCCGAATGTCGTAATCGAACTCTCTTAGATATGGTTCGTTCTATGATGTCACTTACAGATTTACCGCTATCATTTTGGGGTAATGCATTAGAAACAGCCGCATTCACTTTAAATAGGGCACCGTCTAAATCCGTTGAAACGACACCGTATGAATTATGGTTTGGGAAGAAACCTAAATTGTCGTTCCTTAAAGTTTGGGGTTGCGAAGCCTATGTAAAGAAGTTACAGCCAGACAAGCTTGAACCCAAAGCGGAAAAATGCATCTTCATAGGATACCCAAAGGAAACTATTGGGTATACCTTCTATCACAGATCCGAAGGCAAAATCTTTGTTGCCAAGAATGGATCCTTTCTAGAGAAGGAATTTCTCTCGAAAGAAGTGACTGGAAGGAAAGTAGATCTCGACGAGGTTGTCGAACCTTCTCTCGAAATTGCGAGTAGCGCAGCACCGAAATAAGTTCATGTGGTGCCTGCACCAATTAGAGAGGAAGCTAATGATGATGATCATGAAACTTCGGTTGAAGTTGCTACAGAGCCTCGGAGGTCAACAAGAACTCGTACTACTCCAGATTGGTATGATCCCGTTATGAGTGTCATGTTGGTAGATAACACCGATGACCCCGAGACATATGAGGAAGCGATGATGAGCCCAGATTCCAATAAATGGCAAGAAGCCATGAAATCCGAGATTGGATCCATGTATGAAAATCAAGTATGGACTTTGGTGGACTTACCAGATGGCCGGAAGGCTGTCGAGAACAAATGGATTTTCAAGAAGAAAACAGATGCTGATGGTAATGTTACTGTCTATAAAGCTCGACTTGTCGCAAAAGAGTTTTGACAAATTCAAGGAGTTGACTACGATGAGACTTTCTCACCAGTAGCGAAGCTAAAGTCTGTGAGGATTATGTTAGCAATCGCTGCATATTATGATTATGAGATATGGCAGATGGATGTCAAAACAGCATTCCTCAATGGAGACATTGATGAAGAGTTGTATATGATGCAACCCAAAGGTTTTGTCGATCCTAAAGATGCTAACAAGGTATGTAAACTTCAACGGCCATTTATGGATTGAAGCAAGCATCCCGAAGTTGGAATCAACGTTTTGATAAGGTGATCAAAAGTTTTGGTTTTATACAAACTTATGGAGAAGCTTGTATTTACAAGAAAGTGAGTGGGAGCTCTGTAGCATTCTTAATACTGTATGTGGATGACATATTGTTGATTGGGAATGATGTAGACCTTCTTAATAGTGTCAAGGAATATTTGAATAATAGTTTTTCAATGAAGGATCTTGGCGAAGCAGCTTACATATTAGGCATAAAGATTTATAGAGATAGATCGAAACGCCAAATATCATTGTCACAAAGTACATATTTGGACAAAGTTCTAAAGAGGTTTGGAATGGAAGATAGCAAGAAAGGGTTCTTGCCCATGTTGCCCAATACAGTCTTGAGTAAAACTCAGAGCCCGACATCGGCAGAAGATAGAGAAAGGATGAGTAAGACTCCCTATGCCTCAGCCATAGGATCTCTAATGTATGCCATGCTATGTACTAGACCCGACATTGCATATGCTGTTAGTCTAACTAGTAGATATCAAAGTGATCCAGGAGTGGATCATTGGACAGCGGTCAAAAACATCCTTAAGTACTTGAGAAGAACTAAGGATATGGTTCTTTCTTATGGAGGTGATGAACAGCTCGTTGTTAATGGTTACACCGATGCTAGTTGGAACACCGATCCGGATGATTCTAAATCACAATCTGGATACGTATTTATTTTGAATGGTGCAGCAGTTAGCTGGAGGAGTGCAAAACAAAGCGTTGTGGCAAGATCTTCAACTGAATCGGAATACATGGCTGCTTCGGAGGCTTCACAAGAAGCGATATGGATGAAAGAGTTCATTACAGAGCTGGGTGTGGTTCCTAGTGCGCTGGACCCAATGTCTATCTACTGTGATAACATGGGTGCCATAGCCAATGCGCAAGAACCAAGGTCACACAAGAAGCCGAAGCACATCAAGCTACGTTTTCACGCTATTCGAGAACATATCCAGGATGCGGATATAAAGATTTGCAAAGTACACACAGATCTGAATGTGGCGGATCCGTTGACTAAACCTCTCCCGAGGGCAAAACATGACCAGCACCAAACTGCCATGGGTGTTCGGTATATTACCATGTAATCTAGATTAGATGACTCTAGTGCAAGTGGGAGACTGTTGGAGATATGCCCTAGAGGCAATAATAAATATATTTATTATTATATCTTTGTGTTTATGATAATTGTTTGCATTCATGCTATAATAGTATTAACCAGGAAACATTAATACTTGTGTGATTTGTAAACTTAATATGAAGTCCCTAGTAAAGCCTCTATACATCACTAGCTTGTTGGTTGATAAATGATTGTGGTTTCCCTATCATGAACATTGAGATGTTATCAACAACAAGATAATATCATTAGGAGAATGATATGGTGGACATACTCCTATAGATAAGCGTAGCATAAAGATCAAGTCATTTCAATAGTTCAATTGCTATATGCTTTCTGATACATAGTAACCTAATTCCTTCGACCATGAGATCATGCATATCACCTTTACCGGATGGATGCTTTGATGACATCAAACACCACACCGTAACTGGGTGGCTATAAAGGTGGCATTGAGTGTTCGGAAAGTATTGGTTGAGACACATGGATCAAGAGTGGGATTTGTCCATCCAAATGACGGATAGATATACTCTGGGCCCTCTCGTTGGAATGTCATCCAATTAGCTTGCAAGCATGTGACTGGCTCACAAGGGATCACATATCACGGGAACGAGAAAAGAGTACTTATCGGTAACGAGGTTGAACTAGGTATGCAGAGATACCGACGATCATAACCTCAGATAAGTAAACTATCGTGAGACAAAGGGAAATTGGTATCGTATGTAAGTGGTTCATTCGATCGCAAAGTAATCGTAGAAATATGTGGGAGCCATATGAATTTCCAGATTCCTCTATTGGTTATTGTTCGGAGAAGTGTCTCGATCATGTCCACATAATTCACGAACCGTAGGGAGACACACTTAAGGATTCGACGTTGTTTGAGTAGTTATGGTATTATGAGAACGAGACCGAATGTTGTTCGGAGTCTCGGATGGAATCCGGGATATCACGAGGAGATCCGGAATGGTCCGGAGAATAAGATTCATATAAGGAAAGTCCTGTTTCGGAGTTAGGAATTGTTTCCGGTGTTTTCATCGGGAATGTTCTAGAAGGTTCCGGAATGTCCGGCACTCCGGAGGGGAAGGGGTACATGAGTGTGTCATTCCAAGTTGGAATGATTGCATCATGTACTTAGTGTCATCGCTGTTCCAAATAAAGGATTAATTCAAATCCTAGTTTGAAAAGTCAAATAGCAAGTTTGAAAAGTCAAACGGCTAAAATTGGAAAGTGGAAAAGAGGTGGAGTACCAAACCGAGTTGGGGAGGGAGACCTCGTCCAACCGGCGGCCACCAAGCCGAGTTGGGGAGGGACTCCACTCCCTCCCCATGGCGCGCCGGCCCCTCCACCTATATAAGGAGGGGCAGGGCTCCCTCCCCTACACACACAAGTTCCTATCCTCTAAATCTAAACCCTAGCCCTAGACCCCGGTTTAGAGCTGCTTTGGTTTAGAGCTTGTATTTGCACTAGCCTGCAGATTAGAGCCTTCTAATTGGTGTGTCTAAACCCTAGACCACTAAAGCCCTCTCATACTCCACCATCCTCGCTCCGGCTTAAGGCGAAGCCCTGCGAGATCTCCCCTCTACTTCCGGTACCACGCCGTTGTGCTGCCGGAATCGCGAGGAGAGTGCTACAACCTCCGCTGCCTGCTGGAACAAGGGAGAGGAAGGTCTTCGCCGAGTACCGAACGTGTGACCGACTGCGGGAGCGCTGCCGGAACGCAGCGCCGGAAGGATCGTCTACGCGATCTTGAGATCGGGAAGAGTACGACTACATCACCCACGAGAATCTGCTCTCGTTAAACACTTTGGAATCTTCGAGGGTGAGTTATTCCATCGACTCGTTGCTACAATCTAGTAGATAGATCTTGGCTTGTTTGTTTGTATGCGATAGAATTTTTTTGTTTTCCATGCTACGAAACCCTACAAAGAGAGCAGTGCCCAAGAAGGCCAGAACTCATAACATACCCAATGGGGTTAAAAGAGCAGTGCCCAAGAAGGATAGAACTCATAACTTACCCAAAGAGGTTAAAAGAGCAGTGCCCAAGAAGGCCAGAACTCATAACTTACCCAAAGAGGTTAAGAGAGCAGTGCCCAAGAAGGCCAGAACTCATAACATACCCAATGGGGTTAAAAGAGCAGTGCCCAAGAAGGCCAGAACTCATAACATACCCAATGGGGTTAAAAGAGTAGTGCCCAAGAAGGCCAGAACTCATGACTTACCCAAAGGGGTTATGACCAGTGCTCAAGAAGGCCAGAAGTCCAGAAACTAACCCAAAGGGGTTATGACCAGTGCCCATGAAGGCTAGAAGTCCAGAATCTTACCCAAGGGGTTATGACCAGTGCTCATGAAGGCCAGAAGTCTAGAAACTTACCCAAAAGGGTTATGACCAGTGCTCAAGAAGGCCAGAAGTCCACAAACTTACCCAAAGGGGTTATGACCAGTGCCCATGAAGGCCAGAAGTCCAGAATCTTACCCAAAGGGGTTATGACCAGTGCCCATGAAGGCCAGAAGTCTAGAGACTTGCCCAAAGGGGTTATGACCAGTGCCCAAGAAGGCCAGAAGCCAATAACTCACCCAAGAAGGTTATGACCCAGAGGGCCAGGAGTCGATAATATATGACAAAGACTTAAGGACGAATAAACAACTCTGGAGATATTTTATAAAGCCTATGCACGACTTTGCGAGTCCCACATAGCCTCGGGGACTAATGTCGGGGGTGTACCCCCAGGTACCCCAGAGTTGATATATAAAAGGATATTTGTAGATGAATGGAGGATTTACCGAGAGAAATATGCATACATAAGTAGAGAAATATAGCACTAAGGAAGGAAACTAAGAGGAAAAAGGATAAAAGACAGACTGGGCCGAATTATACTTAATTCGGCCTAATCCTAGTCAAACTGGACCAAATCTGCACTCCAAAGGCCGAATTAATCCTACCAGGGCCGAAACACCAGTCCCTGGGCCGAACTAGTCACCTCGGCCCACCACGCCAGCTCCTACTAGAGGTTCCCGCATGGGCCGAATCAGCAAACTTCGGCCCACCACGGCTGCACCCCGTCTCCATCGCCCGCTCCCGCCGACTCAACCCGACACCCTATCTCCTTCCCGCCGAGCTGCCTCAGTAGATCACTGCCCTCTCCCCCTGAGCTTCTCCTAGCCATCCCACCTCGTCGCCCGGGTGGGCCGAATGAGCACTAGCTCGGCCCACCGCGGGACTTGGCGCCGGCTCCCTCACCTCGTCGCCCGGGTGGGCCAAATGAGGCAAAGCTCGGCCCACCGCGGGACTCAGAGCCACAGTCTCCCCTGGACCCAGTCGCTCCGGCGGGGCAGAGTCAATAGGACGCCCCGGCTGGGCTTCTTCTCCTGTGTCCCCGTTTGGGCCGAGCTAGAAGGAGCTCGGCTGGGCTTTCTCTCACCTAGGCTGGGTATTTCCACTTGCTGCCCGACTTGGGCCGAACTGGAGGGAGCTCGGCTGGGCCAAACGCATGGCCGGCTGGGCTGCTTCTCACCCAGGCCGAATCAACTAAGGAGTAGGCCGAATTACTGCTACGCCTGGGGCACCTGGGCCAAGTTATTTCACCCCATATGACATCTTATTTGTCTCCAGATATGTTCCTGATCTGCACAGCTACACGCCATCAAGTCAGGACAAGGCCAACAAGTATTGTGCCAGTCTTGGGAGCCCACCAGCTCAGACTGGCACATGACGTATGGAATATGCCCATGGCATCTAACAGGATGCTAGGAATATGCTCTTAGCATCAAATAAGATGCTAAGGAATATGCCTGGCATCTCCAAAGATGCCAAGGCATATGCTCAGCATCTCTGGAAGATGCCCGGAATATGCCATCTAAATGCTAAGCGTGTAGTACAAGACTTGTCCCCTGGGCTCCCCTTTATAAGGAGCACCAGGGGGATCGTTCTAAGAGAGGCCCCGAAGGGCTCCTCCCCTCTCTGCTCACTAGGAGCTCTCCTTCTTCCTCTTCCTCTACTCTCACAGAGAGATCTAGATAGAAGCATAGGAGATACAGCTCAAGGAGCATGATTGTAGCCACAAGTATGGCAAGATTATAAGAGATTAGATGTATAGAGTGAGGTGTTATCTCCACTTGAGAGCTTCAATCCAATATACATTGCATTTCTCTTTGTTCATACGAGTGCGGTCTTCACTGCTTCATCCCTCCCCGGATTCCTCCACGTCCATCGGCCCCAACTTTATCCTACCCATGGCATATGCCGTGATACCACCACGACATTTGGCGCCCACTGCGGGGCCTTCTAGTGGCGTTGGTTGGGTTTCCATCTGGACGGGAACATCTTCATCAACCTCTTCCTCATAGGGCTCATTCAGCTTCACCAAGCCAACAGAAAACAAAGAGGTAAGCGCAGAGACTCTCTAAGTCTAACTCATCAAAGCATGTAAGACTCAGCAAGAAGGACTCAAGCACTACTCCAAGCTTACTGTAAGTACCAAGCAACCCAGCAGGGCAGGTATGACCTAGCAAGACTCACCCAAACACTACTCCAAGTGTACTGTAAAGGCCGGATAACTCAGCCACCTAAACTCAATCTTTCACCCCGGGGAGAAAATGACTTAACCCGGGGACTAGTCAACCTATCCGTAGAGTCACCTTTGGATTAAGAGAACTTTGTGTTGATTTAGATTTGTACTCCAGCCAGCTTGTTTATAACTCGGCCATAAGTTGAATCAGCTTATTTGTGATTCATATAGATTTTGAGTCAGTTAGTTTATGCTTTGGATTATCCTGTAACTCAGCTCCCCAGCCAGCTTATTTATAACTCGGACAGAAGTTGAATCAGCTTATTTATGATCCAGATAGAATTTGAGTCAGCTTACTTATGAGTCGGATAGAATTTGAGTCACTTTATTTATGCTTTGGATTATCTTTTAACTCAGCTCACTAGCCAACTTATTGATGATTCAGATATAGTTTGAGTCAATCTACTTATGCTTCGAATTAACCTTTGACTCAGCTCAGTAGATTATTTCCGATTCGGACTAACATTTGATTAAGCTTGCCAGGGTATATTATAATTCGGATTGGTATTCAGACTCGGCGTACTAATCATATCTCTGATTCGGGCCGGAGCTTTATTCAGTTCGCCAGATTGCCAGGTTATGTTATGACTCGGATGGATATTTCACCATCTTGCCAGGTTATCCCATATCTCGGATGACTATTGGCCAGCTTATCATATCTCGAATCTATGTCTCATATCTACATATCGAATCAGATCTCTCAGCGGTTAGCCCTATTATCATATCCCAAAACTTAATCTCGAATCTATATCTCGGATCCATATCAAAGGCAAATTATCGTCATCACGCCAAATCAAGTTATATCGTGGCAAACAGGACATTCGGATTTGAGTCATATAACTCGGATTTGAGTCAGATGACTCAGACTTAAGACATAAAGTCAATTTTGAGTAAAGTAACTCGGATTTGATATGAATTAACTCGGACTTGAGTCATATAACTCGGATTTGTGTCAGATGACTCAGACTTAAGACATAAAGTCAATTTTGAGTAAAGTAACTCAGATTTGATATGAATTAACTCGGATTTGAGTCATATAACTCGGATTTGAGTCAGATGAGTCAGACTTAAGACATAAAGTCAATTTTGAGTAAAGTAACTCGTATTTGAGATGAGTTAACTCGGATTTGAATCATATAACTCGGATTTGAGTCAGATGACTCAGACTTACATAAAGTCAATTTTGAGTAAAGTAACTCGGATTTGATATGAATTAACTCGGATTTGAGTCATATAACTCGGATTTGAGTCAGATGACTCAGACTTAAGACATAAAGTCAATTTTGAGTAAAGTAACTCGGATTTGAGATGAGTTAACTCAGATTTGAGTCATATAACTCGGATTTGAGTCAGATGACTCAGACTTAAGACACAAAGTCAATTTTGAGTAAAGTAACTCGGATTTGGAATGAGATAACTCGGATTTGAGTCATAGTCCGATGACTCAGATTTGAGATGTAAGTCAAAATTGAGTAAAGTAACTCGGATTTGGAATGAGATAACTCGGATTTGAGTCATAGTCAGATGACTCAGATTTGAGGTGTAAGTCAAAATTGAGTAAAGTAACTCGGATTTGGAATGAGATAACTCGGATTTAAGTCATAGTCAGATGACTCAGATTTGAGATGTAAGTCAAAATTGAGTAAAGTAACTCGGATTTGGAATGAGATAACTCAGGTTTGAGTCATATACCTCGGATTTGAGTCAGAGGACTCAGGCTTAAGACATAAGTCAATTTTGAGTAAAATAACTCGGATTTGGAAACAGATGACTCGGATCATTAACTTACCCAAAGGAGTTAAAAGAGCAGTGCCCAATAAGGCCAGAGCTCATAACTTACCCAAAGAGGTTAAAAGAGCAGTGCCCAGTAAGGTCGGAACTCATAACTTACCCAAAGAGGTTAAAAGAGCAGTGCCCAATAAGGCCATAACTCATAACTTACCCAAAGAGGTTAAAAGAGTAGTGCCCAATAAGGCCAGAACTCATAACTTACCCAAAGAGCTTAAAAGAGCAGTGCCCAATAAGGCCAGAACTCATAACTTACCCAAAGAGGTTAAAAGAGCAGTGCCCAATAAGGCCAGAACTCACAACTTACCCAAAGAGGTTAAAAGAGCAGTGCCCAATAAGGCCAGAACTCACAACTTACCCAAAGAAGTTAAAAGAGCAGTGCCCAATAAGGCCAGAACTCATAACTTACCCAAAGAGGTTAAAAGAGCAGTGCCCAATAAGGCCGGAACTCATAACTTACCCAAAGAGGTTAAATGAGCAGTGCCCAATAAGGCCAGAACTCATGACTTACCCAAAGGGGTTATGACCAGTGCCTATGAAAGCCAGAAGTCTAGAAACTTATTCAAAGGGGTTATAACCAGTGCCCGATAAGGCCAGAGGTCAAGAACTTACCAGAAAGGGTTATGAGCAATGCCAAAGAAGATCAGACGTCTAAAAACTTGCCCAAAAGGGTTGTATGAAAAAGAAGTATATTACCAAAAGGTATAATAAGTCGAAAAATAACTCTGGAAATATTTTAAATTAAAGTCTATGCACGACTCTACGAATCCCAAATAGACTCGGGGACTAATGTCGGGGATATAACCCCAGGTACCCTAGAGTTGGTCTATAAATAAACTAATAAGAGACATGAATAAAGGAAAGAGTATTTAATAAGAGGATATTAAGCAAAATAGAAAAGGAAAAAGACAAGAAAGAGCAACTGGGCCGAGTAAGGGAAATCTCGGCCCAGCCCACACTCCCCATGGCCGAACTAAATACAAAGAAAGAGAATAACCCCCGGGTGGGCCGACCTAAGCCTAAGTCGGCCCGCCACGGGCCTCCTACCCGACGCCCACTCCACTTCCCGCCAAACCAACGCTGCAGGTCGACGCCCTCTCCCGCCAAGCTACTCCCAGCCATTCCACCTCGACGCCCGGGTGGGCCGAATGTGCACTAGCTCGGCCCATCGCGGGACTCAGCACCGGCTCCTCTCCTCGTCGCCCGGGTAGGCCGAATGAGCACTAGCTCGGCCCACCGCGGGACTCAGCGCCGGCTCCCTCTCCTCGTCGCCCGGGTGGGCCGAATGAGCACAAGCTCGGCCCACCACGAGACTCAGCGCTACCAGCTCCACAGGACCAGACCACTCCGGTTAAGCCTGCCCCTAGCAGTACTCCTACTGGGCCGAGATGGACGACCCGGCTGGGGCACTGAGTCAACCGGCTGGGCCCTTCACTCTGCCTGGGCCGAATTAACTGACTGCCAGGCCGAATCTGCTCTACCCAGGCGGAACTATACTTCCAGCAATGTCATTTGGGCCGAGGTATATTACTCCAGGTACCAACTTATTTATCTCCAGATAAAGCACATCACCAGATCAAGCCAAGACGATCTACACAAGAATAGTGCCAGTCCTGGGACCCAACCAACTCAGACTAGCACATGACCAAAGGAATATGCCCTAGGCATCCAAGAATATGCTGAGGAATATGCCGTGGCATC
This sequence comes from Avena sativa, assembly GCA_916181665.1. NCBI lineage: Eukaryota > Viridiplantae > Streptophyta > Magnoliopsida > Poales > Poaceae > Avena > Avena sativa. Next base: position 399,204,759 of record OV702279.1, on the reverse strand, counting down.
TCCGAAGATGTCAAGGCATATGCTGAGCATCTAAGAAGATGCCAGGAATATACTGCTTAGATACCAATCGTGGGGAACAAGGTTTGTCCCTTGGGCTCCCCTTTATAAGGAGCACCAGGGGGATCGTTAGAGCAGGAGGCCCCGAAGGGCTCCTCCCCTCTCTGCTCACTTGGAGATCTCCTTCTTCCTCTTCTTCCACTCTCGTAGAGAGATCTAGATAGAAGCATAGGAGACACAGCTCAAGGAGCATGATTGTATCCACAAGTATGGCAAGATTATAAGAGATTAGATGTATAGAATGAGGGATTATCTCCACTTGAGAGCTTCAATCCAATATACATTGTATTTCTCTTTGTTCATACGAGTGCGGTCTTCACTGCATCATCCCTCCCCGGATTCCTCCACGTCCATCGGCCCCAACTTTAGCCTACCCATGGCATATGCCGTGATACCACCACGACAACTCCAATACCATGTATGACAACGTCGTCGACGACCACTTCCTCAAGGACTCAAGCTTCTCGCCGACGATGTGACCCTGTGCAAGCTGGCGCACGCTGGTGTCGAGCGCATGGACTACCATGTGCAGCTGGAGCTTCGGGGCATCCCGGCTCACGCCTGGCACCTGGCCATCGCGAAGCATATTCTGGGCAGGAGTTGCTGGACTGAGCGTCTTCACCCCAGCACACGCTCGTGTTCCGGCGTCGCCATGTTCCGCCTAGATGGCCGAGCTCGAGATCCCAAGGAGATTAAGACATCGGCGATACTGGTCATTGTCGAGCAGTTACCGGCGAGCTCCTCCATGACCAAGCCCACCACCCGCACGTTAACCTTCCCCGTCGCCATCAAGTTTACCAGCGCCGTCATCGACGGAGACACGCTGAACGCTGACGGTCCTCGTCCTCCTCACGAACATGGAGACGGTGGCACCTAGGGTGGCAACAGAGATGGCCTTGTGCCGGGGGCTGCGCGCCATCGCCATCGCCTGCGTGCCGCAAGAGCCGACGTATGACGGAGCCCCGGACGGCCGTGCCGATGCTATGGCGTTCGACGACACCAGATGGCGGCAAGGCACATGCGGGGGAGCAGATGGTGTGGCCTGCGTGCCTAATTGGCCGCTACATGGCGGCGGCACCCCACCAGCCAACCTCGTCGGGGAGAGGAGCATGCGTACCTGGCCTACACGGGGCTGACACCGGCAGCGTCGCCGCTCCAGAAAGGGGAAAAGGTGTGGGGCCACACTCGTGCTACCGGCCAAGGTCTAGCACGTCAAAGCTACGGCTGCAACTGCCCCGGGCCCACCACGGTCAAGAGACCCGGTTGTCCCGCCAGCTGGTGTCCAACCGTTCTTGGCCAGCACAATCGCTCCCCCAAGTGGCCCTATGGTGGATTCTAATTCCCCGTCGCCTAGCGCATGTGTGGATGAATCCAATCGATCCATCATTGCTAGCGCACAGACGGTTCCCCTCACGATAGAACATCGGGATCCCACCCCCTTTGGTCCCCTCGCCAACTGTCAGCGAAGTTCTAGATTCGCCGCTTCACGAGACATGATCAAGAACAAAGGCCAATCAGCTGTCAGGCCAGAAACAAGCTTCACCCGTCTTGGTGCCTACATAGCTCAGGCAGTGACCGCTGACCAGTCCACCCCTGCAGCGCCAACTCAGGCTACACCTACCGTCCCCTCGCCCAAGATACGGCCTACCCAGCTTCGCCTGATGACACCCATGGGCCGCCTGACCGCGTGATCCTTAGGAGACCGCCGACCCAACAAGAGATCCCAAACCCGGCAAGCACGGCCCAGCATCAGGCCCACACATGCACGCCTACACTTACGCCTGCTAGGTTCAAGACGCCAGTTATCACCATGCGGCTCTTGCAACGGCAGTCGCCAGCGCGATCCCTAACGCTCGGAGACTTCCTCATCGAGGCCACCAGGCACATGAGCGTCGTGCTCCCCACACCAGGAAAGAGACCTAGGCCAACGCTCAACATCTCCCCACGTCGCGGTCGTTCGGCGAAGCGCATGCAGGCCGGTGGTGCGACATCCTCGGCACGCTTTCCGACCGGCGCGCCGCCCACAGCTGAATGCCCCGCCTAAGTGGCAATCTCGCGGACGCTGGGTGTCATCGGCACCAATCAGAAGATTACGGCGATAAAGATGAGAACGTACGAGGGCCTGTTTGCGACACCGATCCCCCACCCTGTCTTGGCGACCATCGCTGCCTTGATGGACAGAGAGCTCCCGCACGACATCGGTGCACCACTCGCACCACTCGTCGTTGCGTCTTCACCGTCCATCCCTATAGGGGTTTAGCCTGGCGATCAGCCATCAGCCCCCACCTGACGATCTCATCCCTATAGATCACGGCTTAAAGATAGCTAATTGGAACGTGCATGGCATTAACTCCTGTGCATGACGGGCTATTCGATCTCTTGGATACTATTGGGGCATCCATCGTATGCCTCCAAGAAACAAAGATGGAGTTGATCTCATCGTCGGTTGTGCTTGAGATGCTTGGTCCAGATTTTGACGACTATGTGTACTTCCCAGCACTAGGAACCTGTGGAGGGGTCCTTGCTTGGAAAAGCCAAACCATGGCGATCGCGGACCCTGAATTCCCGCGAACACTCTCCGTGAAGGTGACCACCCCCTCGGGCTCTCCCTGGTGGATCACTGTCGTCTACGGCCCTCGGAGCGACGCCGACAAGATCGCATTCCTACAGGAGCTCAGGGATGTGCGTTCTAGCTGCCCTGGGCCGTGGTTGCTATGCGGTGACTTTAACTGATCTACCGCGACACCGACAAGAATAACAACAATCTAAAACGAGGGATGATGGGGCGATTCTGGTTGCTACTCAATGACCTTGCACTCAAAGAGTTATATCTCCACGGACGTCGTTACACGTGGTCTAATGGGAAATCCCCGCCCCCGATAGTCCTCCTTGACCGCTTCTTCTGCACCTCGGTTTGGGAGGGTGCTCACGACACATGCCACCTGTGCTGCCTGGCCTCGGTGGCCTCCGACCACTGCCCCTTGCTGCTCGACTACGCATCTCTACCTCCCAGCCGCCAGAGGTTCCGCTTCAAGGAATTCTGGTTGCGCACCGACATATTTCATGACACCACCACAAGCGCCCGGGCCTCGGTGCACGACCCGGACCCGTTCCATCGGATCACGCTTCGACTCTAGGCCACTGCGCGCCCTCACTAGCTAGAGCACCAAATTGGTGGGAAACATCAAGTTGAAGCTCGCAATCGCTCGTGAGTGTTGGAGATATGCCCAAGAGGCAATAATAAAGTGGTTATTATCATATCTTCATACTTATGATAAATGTTTACATACCATGCTATAATTGTATTAACCGGAAACATTAATACTTGTGTGATTTGTAAACTAAAATAAGAGTCCCTAGTAAAGCCTCTTGTTAAACTAGCTTGTTGGTTAATATATGATCATGGTTTCCTGATCATGAACATAGAGATGTTATTAACAACAGGGTCATATCATTAGGAGAATGATGTGATGGACATACTCCTATAGATAAGCGTAGCATAAAGATCAAGTCATTTAATATAGTTCATTTGCTATAAGCTTTCTGATACATAGTAACCTAATTCCTTCGACCATGAGATCATGCATATCACCTTTACCGGAAGGATGCTTTGATGACATCAAACACCACACCGTAACAGGGTGGCTATAAAGGTGGCATTGAGTGTTCGGAAAGTATTGGTTGAGACACATGGATCAAGAGTGGGATTTGTCCATCCATATGACGGATAGATATACTCTGGGCCCTCTCGGTGGAATGTCATCCAATTAGCTTGCAAGCATGTGACTGGCTCACAAGGGATCACATATCACGGGAACGAGAAAAGAGTACTTGTCGGTAACAAGGTTGAACTAGGTATGCAGAGATACCGACGATCATAACCTTGGATAAGTAAACTATCGTGAGACAAAGGGAAATTGGTATCGTATGTAAGTGGTTCATTCGATCGCAAAGTAATCGTAGAAATATGTGGGAGCCATATGAATTTCCAGATTCCTCTATTGGTTATTGATCGGAGAAGTGTCTCGATCATGTCCGCATAATTCACGAACCGTAGGGAGACACACTTAAGGATTCGACGTTGTTTGAGTAGTTATGGTATTATGAGAAAGAGACCGAATGTTGTTCGGAGTCTCGGATGGGATCCGGGATATCACGAGGTGATCCGGAATGGTCCGGAGAATAAGATTCATATAAGGAAAGTCCCGTTTCGGAGTTCGGAAATGATTCCGGTGTTTTTCATCAGGAATGTTCTAGAAGGGTCCGGAAGGTCCGGCACTCCGGAGGGGAAGGGTACATGAATGTGTCATAACAAGTTGGAATGGTTGCATCATGTACTAGGTATCATGGCTGGGCAAAATAAAGGGATAAATCAAATCCTAGTTTGAAAAGTCAAACGCCAATTTGAAAAGTCAAACGGCAGTTTTGCTTGGTGGAGGGAGAGTAGGAAACCTACTTGGGGAGGAAGTACCACTCCCTCCACCCGCCGGACAAGGAGGAGGAGTTGGAGGAGGACTCCCTCCTCCTAGGCGCCTCCCTCCCACCTATAAAAGAAGGGGCAGGGGTGCCCCTCTACCTACACAAGTTCCTACCTCTAAATCTCCGGTTTAGAGCCGTTTTGGTTTAGAGCTTCTAATTGCTTTAGCCAACGGTTTAGAGCCTTCTAATTGGTTTAGAGCCTTCTAATTGGTGTGTCTAATTACTAGACCACTAAAATAGCCTCTCTCATAAGCTCCACCATACTCGCACCGGCTTAAGGCGAAGCCCTGCGGGATTTCCCCTCTACTTCCGGTACCACGCCGTTGTGCTGCCGGAATCGCGAGGAGAGTGCTACAACCTCCGCTGCCTGCTGGAACAAGGGAGAGGAAGGTCTTCGTCGAGTACCGAACGTGTGACCGACTGCGGGAGCGCTGCCGGAACGTGGCGCCGGAAGGATCGTCTACGCGATCTTGAGATCGGAAGTGTACGACTACATCATCCACGAGAATCTGCTCTCGTTAACCGCTTTGGAATCTTCAAGGGTGAGTTCCTCTATCGACTCGTTGCTACAATCTAGTAGATAGATCTTGGCTTGTTTGTTTGTATGCGATAGAAATTTTTTGTTTTCCATGCTACGAACCCCAACAGTGGTATCAGAGCCGTGTCTATATGTAGATCTGTTGCACGAGTAGAACACAATGGTCATTGTGGGCGTTGATGCTTTTATTGTCGATTGCTTCTTGTGTACTTTGCATCTTGCGGTATGTTGGGATGAAGCGGCCCGGGCTAACCTTACATGACATCGTTCATGAGACTTGCTCCACGCTTGACATGCAACTTGTATTGCATAAGTGGCTTTGCGGGTGCCTGTTTCTCCTAGCATAGTTAAGATCCAATTTACAACGGGTGATTAACAATACTAGTATCAATGTTGTGGTTCTTGTTCGTAAGTTAGAACGACACTTATTGAAAGCCCCAAACCACGTAAAATATGCAAAGAAAGTAGAGGCGTCTAACTTTGTTTTGCAGGGGTGTGCAGTGATGTGATATGGCCATGATTGTGATTATATTTGATGTATGCAATGTTCCTTATTGTAAGTCGGCAACCGGCAGGAGCCATATGGTTGTCTTTAATTTATGTTAAGACCCGCGTGTCTATTCAAAGTAGTTGTAATAGTTGAAGCCGGTGGACGACAACCATGGAGAAGCGTCATTGACCTTGATGCAATGCCGGTGATGATGGAGATCATGTTCGTGCTTGGAGATGGAGATCGGAAGCACAAAGAAGAAAGGCCATATCATATCACATATATGTTGAATTGCATGTGATGTTAATCCTTTATGCATCATGTATTGCTTAGTAGACGACGGTAGCATTATAAGATGATCCCTCATGCACATGAATTTCAAGTCATAAAGTGTTCACCCTTAGTCAGCACCGTTGCTAAAGCTTGTTGTTTCGAAGCACCACGTGATGATCGGGTGTGTTAGATTCCGCAAGTGTATACAACGTGAGCAAGCCAGATTTGCTCATGCGGAAACTAAGGTTTGATCTTGACGAGCCTAGCATGTACAGACATGGTCTCAGGAACACGGATCACCGAAAGGTAAAGCATGAGTCATATAGTAGATATGATGAACATGTTGATTGTTCGCCATTGAAGCTATATCAACTCTCGTGATGATCGGTTTTGATATGGTGGATTTGGTTCGTGTGATCACTAAAACAATGTGAGGGATATTGTTTTGAGTGGGAGTTCACATAGATTAATTTAATTATTAATTAGAACTCAATTTATCATAAATTAAATCAAAGTGAATTTGCATAGTTGTTGTAGTCATTGGCATCCGTTTACCACCTTGCGCTTAGTTATAATTGAGATGATAGAACTATAGAATTCTGGTTAGTTACTTTACGAACTGGTATCGTATTGTTTTGAAGTGTTAATCTAAAGTTTAAAAGTCCTATTGCAAACTTTCAGTAAGTTCCGGTTACTCCATGAAGTTTAATAATTGGTATTAAAGCAAGAGTGACAATTCCAAGAGTTAGTATATGAGTATCATGTTTGTCTCCATGATTCTTGAAATTCAAAGGATTGTCTTAATATCAAGGTTATCTAGGATCTGAAAGAGTTGTTTCAGAAACCATGATGTGTGGAAGATATTGTGATATCTGAAACGAAGTTTTGGTTGCAACATGATAGAGTATAATATGGCAAAAGTCATGTTCTCATATTTGATGAGAATTTGCAAAAGGTTGGAGACACTAGTTGTCCTAATCCTCTAAAAGGTTTTGGAGAGCAACATTATACTCGCGATTCACTGTTATAAGCTAAAAGTAGCTTGATCATGGATAATTCCATGATGAGGATGAATATTTGATGTAGGTAAAATATTTACCACACCAAGAGATTACTAAAGAATGGAATTTGAAAGCACACCAAACATTTGATGATGGTGATCCACTTCAAAGTGCAAGTCCAAAGACATTGGTATTTAATTATACACGCTTTGGACTATGTGTCATATGCATGACTCCACTATTGATGTTGATAGATTCTTTCAAACAGAGAGGAAATACTGAAAGCGAATCTCATAAATATATGGCAGAAAAGAAAAGACTAGAATTGTTCAGCTTAAGTATATAGACGATATACATGTTATGGCTATATTCTTTGCTTATTAAACAATGTGGTTCTTAAGTATTTGATACTGAATTTGTTGGTATGAATCGTCATACGAAACAACACAATTCATGAACTACAATGGCCTAAGTAACTAGCAAAAGAATATGTGATGATGTCCATCGAGAACAAAATAAAGGGTTATTGTGTTGCTCGTTAAACATCAAAGCTTGCCTTCAAGATTTGTTTTATCAGGTATTATGAGAACAAAAGGGTTGTTCAAATAATTGCCGTAATCCATAAAAGATGGATGATTTACAAATCTCGTTGGATAAATCACATCCATAAAACTAGTGCTAAAAATGTCGAAAGACAAATTGATTGAAAGATCACTTAGAAAGTGACATCGCCGTTTAAATTATATTGGAAAGGAACATGAAGAAACTCCATATGTATGGAATTTTGGAGTCTTTTGATTTTGATCAAATGACGCTTGTGAAACTTTCCTAGAGATAATTAAAACTTAGTTCATAGGCCGAAAGGGAACGAAAGACTAGCTTATTGGAACTTGTACATATTGTTGTACGAAGTCCATTATGTGTAGTCAAGAGCGATGGATTTCAACTTCATATGCTTTCTCCGAAAATTTGAGTGAATATATGAATATTTACTTAATAAGGATGAAGTACGAAACATTTGAAAAAGTTTAAAGTCTTTCAAGATGAAGTGCAAAATCATTGTAACAAGAATATAAATAGTTTATGATAAAGATCATAAAAGAAGATATTTGAGTTACAAGTTTAGCATAATACCTAAGATTTAAGGAATCGTTCCGTGGATTTGCATTTCCCGAAACACCATAAGAGTATGGAGCATTCGAGATATGTAAATAAACCTTGTTTGACATGGTAAGATCGAAGGTGTAATTCATAAAACTATCATTATATTATAAAGATTAAAAGCTTTAGTGATTACCGTTTTTCCACTGAAAAGAGCTCCATCATAATCCGTTGAAATGACACCATATAAAGTTATGGTTTGGGATTAAACCCAAGTAGTCCTTTCTTAAACATTGGTTTGCTATACATAAGAAAGATGTTTGCAACCAAAGTCGGATGAACCTGTCTTTGTATAACTGTTAAGTATTCCTCCATAAACACCGAAGACAAAAGTGTTTGTCGCTTAGAACGTCAAGTTTCTTTGAGAAGGAATTTTTCGTGAAAAGATAAGTGGGAGGACAATAGAACGTTGATAAGGTTAAAGGAACCTTAGCTATATGATCAGAGTTGCGCAGCGCCGAAAAGTGTTCCGGAGGCAGCAACAATGCTCATGGCTAACGTGCCTCAAAGGTTGTGGTTACGAAGGTCAAAGTTTCTATTGAAACAAGTAGGTTGAGTAAACAATCAAATACCAAGATTTGAGGGTTGAATCATTATTTGAGAATAATGAACGGACTACATGCAAAGAAGAGATGATGGGCCCTGACTCCATAAAATGGCTTGAAGCCATAAAAATCCGTGATAGTTCCATACACGAGAAATCAAGTTTTGAACTTGAAGGACCCTCGAGAAAGGTGTAAGACCTTACAGTCGTGTTTGGATCTATAAAGAAATAGACATGGATGTTTCACATCTGTGAAATAGTCGACATGTTGGGAAAGAGTTCACAACAATGTTCAAAGGTTGACTATGACAAGATTTGATCTTTCATAGCAATATTTGGTCTAGACGGATTTAAGTAGTAACCATTACATATAATTTTGTTATATGGTAGTTGAATAAACAAAACAAGTTCTTCTAATAGAATTGTTACCTAGGACATGTGCTTAACACGGTCCATAGGGTTTTGTTAATTCAAAGGATGCTAAAAGCATATGCAAACTTCAATGGTTGAAGTAAGCATAGCGGAGTTGGAATCTTCACTATGATGAAACTGTTAAAAGAGTTTAATTTCATCAGAGACAATGAAGATGCTTGCATTTGCAAGAAATTAAGTGGGAGCGCTAAGACATGTTTCTAATACATTATGTGGAAGACATATTGTTGATTGGAAATAATGTATCTTTTATTAACACATATTAAGAATTTCATCCAGATGAAAGACTTAGGCAAAAACCTAGATATTTGGCATCAATAGACGCCAATATGGTTGTGCCAGAAGTACATAGATGAGATATTGAATGAGTTCAATATAGAAACTACAAGAAAGGTTCTTGTCGCACAGAAAGGATTGAATGAGTTCAATATTAATGATATATTCAAGTGTATTGACATTTGGTAAGTGAAATAAAGATTCAAGTATAGGTTGATACTTGATGCATGAAATCACAAAGAGTATTTATATCAATCATACTGTGATATGTACAAATCCAGATATGTCCTATGCTCTAAATGTTGTGAGCATATACCAGAATGATTCATAAGATGATCATTGGACGATAGTAAGGATATTCTTATGATCTTATGGAAGAACTAAGAGTATATTGTTTTGTAGAAGTGACAGATAGATGGTTAGTTCATTGTAAAAGTACTACATTGATACTAGTCTTGTCACAAAGTACAAATTAAGTTTATCTCAATCTAAACTAAGGGTGGCACAATATGATGGAAAGTAAGTTCCATAATGGATTTGAATGAGTTTCAAAGTTAAGACATTGTGACAGATACTACAACAAAAGGCTAAGTATATGACTGCTATTATAGCAGCAAAAGAGGGTATTTGTGTCAAGTAGTTTGTTATCAAACTAGGTGTAGTTCACAGTGGGATAGTAATATGAAGATATATTGTACGACAATATTATCAACATGTTATTAACCCCAAAGAACTAAAGGTCACACCAAAGGACCAAATTTATACAAAGCCATCTCATTAGAGAATGAGTGATGCATAGGGACGCAAAGACATGCAATTACACACGGACCTGGAAGTGTCAGATCCGGAGATCAGTTGACCACTAGCAATCGTGTACATACAACACAGGAAAACCATAGGTGTTGAATACACAAAGGTTTGAAACTAGATTATTGACTCTAGTGCAAGTGGGAGACTGTTGGAGATATGCCCAAGAGGCAATAATAAAGTGGTTATTATCATATCTTCATACTTATGATAAATGTTTACATACCATGCTATAATTGTATTAACCGGAAACATTAATACTTGTGTGATTTGTAAACTAAAATAAGAGTCCCTAGTAAAGCCTCTTGTTAAACTAGCTTGTTGGTTAATATATGATCATGGTTTCCTGATCATGAACATAGAGATGTTATTAACAACAGGGTCATATCATTAGGAGAATGATGTGATGGACATACTCCTATAGATAAGCGTAGCATAAAGATCAAGTCATTTAATATAGTTCATTTGCTATAAGCTTTCTGATACATAGTAACCTAATTCCTTCGACCATGAGATCATGCATATCACCTTTACCGGAAGGATGCTTTGATGACATCAAACACCACACCGTAACAGGGTGGCTATAAAGGTGGCATTGAGTGTTCGGAAAGTATTGGTTGAGACACATGGATCAAGAGTGGGATTTGTCCATCCATATGACGGATAGATATACTCTGGGCCCTCTCGGTGGAATGTCATCCAATTAGCTTGCAAGCATGTGACTGGCTCACAAGGGATCACATATCACGGGAACGAGAAAAGAGTACTTGTCGGTAACAAGGTTGAACTAGGTATGCAGAGATACCGACGATCATAACCTTGGATAAGTAAACTATCGTGAGACAAAGGGAAATTGGTATCGTATGTAAGTGGTTCATTCGATCGCAAAGTAATCGTAGAAATATGTGGGAGCCATATGAATTTCCAGATTCCTCTATTGGTTATTGATCGGAGAAGTGTCTCGATCATGTCCGCATAATTCACGAACCGTAGGGAGACACACTTAAGGATTCGACGTTGTTTGAGTAGTTATGGTATTATGAGAAAGAGACCGAATGTTGTTCGGAGTCTCGGATGGGATCCGGGATATCACGAGGTGATCCGGAATGGTCCGGAGAATAAGATTCATATAAGGAAAGTCCCGTTTCGGAGTTCGGAAATGATTCCGGTGTTTTTCGTCAGGAATGTTCTAGAAGGGTCCGGAAGGTCCGGCACTCCGGAGGGGAAGGGTACATGAATGTGTCATAACAAGTTGGAATGGTTGCATCATGTACTAGGTATCATGGCTGGGCAAAATAAAGGGATAAATCAAATCCTAGTTTGAAAAGTCAAACACCAATTTGAAAAGTCAAACGGCAGTTTTGCTTGGTGGAGGGAGAGTAGGAAACCTACTTGGGGAGGAAGTCCCACTCCCTCCACCCGCCGGCCAAGGAGGAGGAGTTGGAGGAGGACTCCCTCCTCCTAGGCGCCTCCCTCCCACCTATAAAAGAAGGGGCAGGGGTGCCCCTCTACCTACACAAGTTCCTACCTCTAAATCTCCGGTTTAGAGCCGTTTTGGTTTAGAGCTTCTAATTGCTTTAGCCAACGGTTTAGAGCCTTCTAATTGGTTTAGAGCCTTCTAATTGGTGTGTCTAATTACTAGACCACTAAAATAGCCTCTCTCATAAGCTCCACCATACTCGCACCGGCTTAAGGCGAAGCCCTGTGGGATTTCCCCTCTACTTCCGGTACCACGCCGTTGTGCTGCCGGAATCGCGAGGAGAGTGCTACAACCTCCGCTGCCTGCTGGAACAAGGGAGAGGAAGGTCTTCGTCGAGTACCGAACGTGTGACCGACTGCGGGAGCGCTGCCGGAACGTGGCGCCGGAAGGATCGTCTACGCGATCTTGAGATCGGAAGTGTACGACTACATCATCCACGAGAATCTGCTCTCGTTAACCGCTTTGGAATCTTCAAGGGTGAGTTCCTCTATCGACTCATTGCTACAATCTAGTAGATAGATGTTGGCTTGTTTGTTTGTATGCGATAGAAAATTTTTGTTTTCCATGCTACGAACCCCAACAGTGAGATCATCCTCCGCTTTGACGCGGCGCAAGAGGACAGGCAATTGTCACCCCATGAGATCTGGCTCCACAAACAACTCAAGGTCACATATCTTGGCCTTGCGTCCCTGGAACGAACCATCACCCGCCAGCGTGCTAGGATCGCATGGCTCAAATATGGAGACGCAAACATGACATGCTTTCACCGCCAGTGTACACATCGCCAGCAAAAGAACAGACCAGACGGGCATGGTTGAATCCGCGTTCAGCCACTATGATGGGCCGATGGGCACCGCCGCCGAGCACGAGCACACGCTAAACCTCAACCACCTGATCGTTCTTGACCTACACGACTTGGACAGGTCGTTCTCCGCCGACGAAATATGAGACACCATCAGGTGCGCGCATACCGGCGCACAAGGCGCTAGGCCTCGATGGGTTCTCGCTGGAATTTCTATGGGCCTACTGGGGCACGGTGAAGCATGAGGTGGTGGATGTATTCCAGCAACTCTACGAGCTTCAGGGTCGCTGGTTCCATCACCTAAACCAGGTACTGCTCACGCTGCTATCGAAACAGGCAGATGCGACAACCCTTGGTGACTACAGACCAATCAGCTTGATCCACTTGATCCCCAAGACGTTTGCGAAGCTGCTACCTCTGTGCCTCGCCCCTAAGCTCGACTGCCTCGTCAGCACGAACCAAAACGCCTTCATCCCAGGGAGAATTCTCCACGACAAATTTGTCCTAGTCAAGCAATCAGCCAAGCTGCTTCACCAGCAGCACGCGCCTAGTATCCTACTTAAGCTGGAACTGGCGCGCGTGTTTGACATGGTATCTTGGGAGTTCCTTTTCGAGGTGCTACAACGTTATGGCTTCAGGGACTGCTTCATCGACTGGCTGCCACCAGCACCAGGGTGCTCATCAATGGGGAACCTGGACCGCCAATTTGGCACCGCCGAGGGCTGCGACAAGGCGACCCCCTTTCTCCCCAGTTGTTCATGCTTGCCGTCGATGCGCTAGGTCGACTCATCCAGTACGCGGTCGACCGCGACATCCTACAACCCCTGCACCCACGGCACCCATCCCCGCATGATCACTCTACGTCGACGATGTCATTCTATTTTGCCACCCCACGGCAGAAGAAACTACTGCGGTCAGAGAGATACTATAGCTGTTTGGTCAGGCATCGGGTCTCCAAGTCAACTTCAGCAAGAGCTATGCATCCCTGCTCAATTGCAACCACGACACCACCTTGCTAGCCATCCAGTACCTGGGCTGCCCTATCGTCAAGCTCCCCCTTACATACCTGGGGATTACCTTGACTATTCGACGCCCCACTGCAATGCAACTGCAACCACTGGTTGAAAAGGTCGCCATAGCCCTGCCCACTTCCGCCTGGAAACCCAAGCTCATGAAGAAGGCGGGACGGCTAGCCTACATCAAAGTCATGCTGAGCGCAATACCGATCCACCAGCTGCTCGTGCTTGACCCACCCAAATCGGTTTTCAAGCATCTCCAAAGGATCGAGCTAGGATTTCTCTACGAGGGATGTAAAGAGGCGAATGATGGAATCTGTCACGTCAATTGGAGCCGCATTTTCCGCCCACTGTCACTCGATGGCCTCGGCGTGCATGACCTGGAAAGAACGGTCCTTTAATTGAGGATGAGATGGCTCTGGTTCTCCGCACATACACCATACACGCCTGGTCAGGCATGAAGCTACCATTCTCCAGCACCGAGTGCGCCGTCTTCTTTGCCTCCACCACGATGCAGATTGGCAATGGCCAGACCGCCCTATTCTAGAAGGACCGTTGGATCAACGGGCGCGCCGTCTGCGAGATCGCGCCATAGCTTTATGCCTGCATCCCCACGCAATGTAGGCGGCAGAGGACGGTGGCCAACGGGCTACATGCCAACAGTTGGGCCAAGGACATCCAGGGCACGGTCGACGTCCACAAGAACGGCCAATACTTTAGCCTTTGGCAAACCATCACCAGCACGGTTCTAAAATAGGACGCATACCGCCTGATCTGGAAGTGGACCGCCGACGACATCTACACCACGCAGTCCTGCTACACTGCCTTGTTCCAGGGATCTTTCCTCTCCCAGAGCTGGAAATTGATCTGGAAGACCTGGGCACCACCGGGCGTCCGCTTCTTTAGCTGGCTGGCAGCGCAGAACCGACGGCGAGCGCTAAGGCCTACAACATCATGCCAAGTGCCTGTTATGCGACCAGCTTCCCGAGACCATGCACCATCTGACCATGACCTGCCCCTTCTCGCAGCAAATCTGGCACGAGGTCATATCATGGTTGTGGCTGCCATGCCAAGCCCCGAGCGATGAACCCACACTGTTCGACTGGTGGGAAACCTCAAACTGCAGCCTTCCTAAGCCCATGCGCAAACGGCTAGCCTCCATCACCCTCTTACGCCATGGATGATCTGGAAACACCGGAGCAGCTGCGTGTTCGACCACACCCAACCTTCCCTACGACGGCTGCTCAACAAAATCAAGGAGGAGGCGGCGCTTTGGGTGACCGCAGGGGCAAAAGGACTCCGCGTCATTGTCCCGACGGCCTGGGACGTCCATTGATGCTTTATTTTGATTCTTGTAAACCCCGCTTAGGTGGCACCCTGTAACTGTACTCTCTATCTATGCAATGAATTGAAACACAACATTCTGTTGCAAAAAAAGTTATTAGTCACCTATGCAAAATTTGTTAGTCTACTTTAATTTTTTTAACAAAATTTGTCTAGTTTGAACTAAAATTTTCTTTCGCAGGCTCTCACGGGTTGCCGCTTGCAACCCTAGCACATAGTACCATGTGGAGTAATTAGGAAGTACTACCTCCGTTACAAAATTGTAAGCCTTTTTAACAGTTTAAGGTACTAAGTACTTAGCAACAATGGGACATATGAAGATAGATGTGCTATGTTGCAACATCATGTCAAATTTCCGCATCTTTCTAAGAAAGTGGGTCAAACGACATAGTAGAGGAATTATCTCTAGGCTTGCCATTGCAATTACTGAATTTACAGTGGCGTATTTCAAAAGGGTAATGGTACAATGTATAAACCAAAGCATGAGTGACCGTCTAGTGATTAGTGAAAGGTGTTAAGGTGGGAATTGAATTAGCCAAACAATAGGGGATTGTCTAAACGACATACTTGATTTTTTTTTTTGAAGAAATCCGGCAAGGGACCAATCAGATTGTTAAACAAAAGATATTTATGAAACAGCTCCTCAAGTCGTTTGTTGCAAATATACAAATGAAAAAGGAAAGCATGAATAAATAGAGCGACAGAACACACACAAGGAAATTAATGGTGGCTAGTGAATCAGGTAAAACTGTAAATAAGTTGTGGTTCATTTTCCTATAGTATTTTTTTTGGAAATGGGCATTTTCCTATAGTATAGCAACAAAAGAAGAAAAAACTATTGTATACATGAAGAAGGCTCGGCGATCAAGACCCAGGGAAATAAATCTTACAGATATTTGAGGTTCTTGAGATAACCACCTGAAATTGGGATGCTCCCGCTGAGATGACTCTTTCCCATCATCCCCACCTGCCTATGCTACCAGGAATCAAATTAGAAATTGTGTTGTTTTCTTCAATATACTGTACAAGAACAACAAAAAGAAACACTTCTGGTATTTCAGTTGTTCCAGTTCGACAGACTTTAATTTCGCCAAACTTCCAGTTTTAAACAAAAGGGATCAATGAGCTTACACAATTACAGCCTGGTCCTGTGGACATGGAGCATCAAGGCTTCAGCGGAGAGGGTAGCTATCTCATAGCGAGAGGGTAGCGTCACCATGACAGGCTTTTCAGAGCTCGACTCCATGACTGCACCGCAAAGAGAGCCAACAGAACAAATGGGCCCAGACCGCGGCGACACCAGCAGCTACTGACCCACGAAACTGACTACCTCTGCTTCCTCATCACCCCCTTGCAACTAGAAATCCTGCACGCCATAGAGAGAACGAGAAAATAAGCAATAGATCAACACGATATGACCTTTGCAGAATCACTGGAGTAGGTGAGAAAGGAGACAATGTGACAGGAAAGAGTTTATAAATAGGAGTAGAAGGAGGCAGCGGGCTTACAACTCACATCAACCTATGCGGCCGGAGAGTGGCGCACTACCACTGCCGGCTTACAGTATTGGATGGCTCCCTCCAATCGTGCCCCCCTTCTTCTCAAGTTCGCAATTTTTTTTCTAGTGAGATGATCTAACCGACTCGCTTGCTCCGTAAGGCTATAGATGAAGGTTTGTTTCAAAGCTCAATCAGCACGTGACCTGGTATTTGAGTGAGTTGGACGAGTGTAGTCCAAGAACCAACAAGGAGTCCTGCAGTCGAGTCGCTAAATGAATCCGTCCATTGTAAGGTATTGTCAAGCTTAATGTGGATAGAGCAGTTGCACGTAATGAAGATCATGGGGCCATCAATGACATATGCAGGGTTTCGAGCAGCCTATTCCTGGGTGCCTCGTCAGAAACGATAAGTGGCATTTCAAATCCTGCTACTCTCAAGGCTATGGCGTGTGCAGAGTGCAGACTCCAGAAGCTTCCTCTCCGGTGGAAGACCTGGATGTCAAAAGGATTCAGATTTCAGCTGATTGTCTGGGGTGCTCTTATAATATTATTCTGATCGAGATTAGTGAATGCTCAAAGTCTTTTAATTTGTTTGACATACTTTCCTTTAATGCAATCTATGCATTGTTCTATGTCTGAGAATTCTAACGGAGGAAGAATGTCATTTTTAACGAGGCTTTCTATTCTTCCCCTCGAAATATGGCATAATCTGCAGTGCCATAACTTCGATGAGTTAAGAGTTCGCTTTCTTTTCTTTTGTTCTTTGTTCGACAAGGGAACTTATTTGCTCACATCACACACAGAAAACACTTTCTCATGCAAGGATAATAAAATAAAGCTTGTCATGTAGCAAAGCAACACCCACACAAGTATCTTTAAAACATATGGCACACTTGCCATGTCCGTACGGGATACACTTATCAAGTTTCTGTGTAATGAAGGTTTTTAGTCTTTTCTATGTCTCATTTCCTGGGGACATGCTATAATTGAGAACAAAAGGTGTCAAACTGTTGAGACAGTGAAGCCATCACCAAGTGAACAAGAAGTGCAGCCTTTAGCTCCAAATCAGCATCCATGGGCTTAAGCTTAGCTGTCATGTTGCTTATCTGGAGTCTCTTATGCCATGTGCACATTCATTGCACCTTTCTGTCACCAGCTGTTTCAGCAGGTGGTGCAGCTTTTGTCGGTATTAAACATCTTTTGGTTCTCTAAGGTATATGCCATCTCCAATAGAGCATGGCACCTTTTGTTTTCCTGCCATGCAACATCATCATCTTTTCTTCTTTAAACCACAATGATGTGTAACCATAACAATAATTGCATGCATTAATCTAACGTTGGTATAAATTAAACATACAACTGTTTATGCAATTAAATCTATATCACCGTTGGGCAGATAATAGAGATAAATGCACATATTATTGCAATAAAACATGATCATGTTATTAATAACGTTGGTCATAAAATAACAGAACCACAATTGTTTCAATAATCACTTTAATATACTTTTAGAATTTAATTCTCACTTTAAACCTTTAATAAATCGTTTTAACTATTTACATAGATAAAAGCACCTTTTAACATAAAATAACAAATCATGATCATGCTATTAATAACGTTGGTTATATAATAACAGAATCATAATCACATTTTAATATCACTTTATCACATCTTTTGAAAAATTAATTATCACTTTATTGCATTTAAGCAATTACCTTTAGCTATTTGCAGCGGAAGAATGAATAAAATTCATCAACTTTAATACTTTGCAGAAAAATTTCTGTCACTTTAATATTCTCTAAACAAAATTTCTTTGGAATGTTTTGAATAGAAAAATCTGTATGAAATTTGCTTAAAAAACTGAACAAAAAACATTAAAACAGTTAAAACATACTCTGTAAAATAAAAAAGGCAAAAAAAAACTGCCTGCAAGCTCAACTGGGCCACCGTGGCCCAGCGGCCTGGCGGCACAGCCTGCCAGCAGCCCGCCACGGCCTGCCTGTGCCCTGCCCTCCGACCGCGCGCTCGCTAGCTGGCGCTCGCCCGCACTTTGCTTACTGTTCGCGCCGCCGCCGCCCGCTCAGCCCAGCTTGCGGCCTGCTTGGCCCAGCAGCCCAGCCTAGGCCCGTCCCCAGGGAGAGACCCCGCCCGCCCCCACGCCAGCCGTCGGATCCTAGGGCTAGAGATCTAACGGCCACGCGCGTCCGTAGGGTGAACAAAACCCCCTGGGCTAACCCTAGCCATTCGACCCCTCCTCCCCCTTTCTCGTTTGAGCAGAGCTCATCGGCGGCTGTCCTCGCTAGGGTTGAGGCGAGGCGGCGCCGTCCGGCGTAGCCGGCGACCCCCTCCTTCTCCAAGCGCGGCTAGCCCTTTCTCCCCTTTTCGAGCCCCCCTTTGCCTGCTCCACCCTCTTTGGCGGCAAGAGGCGAGGCGGTCGGCGCTCCGGCGGGCCCCTCCCTCTCTGGCGTCGCTCGCCGCGCGGCTCGAGGTGACGCCCGATACTGCTGGCGGCCCCCTCCCTCTCCGAGGTCGTGAGCACCTCCCCCCCACCTTGCTCTCTCTCTCCTTCCTCCCGCTCCCTCCCTCACTACCCCATGGTGGGCGAGGCAGAGAGTAAAGGAGGACGGCCGGAGCCATGGCGCCCCTGCCCCCCTTGCCGGCGGTGCGTCCACCCGAGGTTGGGCGCACCACCGTCAAGAGGAGTGGCGGCGGTGCCCTTTGCCGGCGGTGGCCGGTGGGTTCCCCCTTTTTACTTTGTTTGCCTTTTCTTGCGGGATCTGGGGAAAGATTTGATTCGGGGTGAAATCTGGGGACTTTGGGGTTGCTTTTGGGCCTTTAGATCTAGGGTTTCTTCGCTTTGCCCCTGAGAGGGTTGGTTCTTCGTTTAGATGTCTCCGTAGGATACCCATCTAAATCGAGAGGAACGGCGCGGCCGCGAGGCAGGCACACTTTTGATCTAGGTCTTTTACTTTGGATTTCTTTTGCACCGAACAAATCTAGCCACGATTGGCTCTGATACCATTGTTAGATCTGCCTTAGGATCATCTAGGGTAGATCGATTCGGTAGCTGCTTTTGCCTATGCAAGATCTTGTCCAAGAACTGATAGGAGAGGGAAGAGATCAGTGAGGAAGGGAAACATACCGAGCTAGTGGCCATGGTAGAGTGCGACGGCGTGAGCGTGGGTGAGCGAGGCAGCGTCGGTGGTGCTTCCCGTCACTCTGCGCGAGCCCTCGATCGGTAGGGCGTGGGGAATGGGGCACGGCGAACCTCGTTAGTTGTGCCACCGGACCCCACCTCTTTATATATATGCGCATGTGACAGGGGCCCACCAACCAGAGGGGTTGGACGTCCCCGATCAGGACGTGATCAAGGTTCGGTCGAGCCGTTGGGCTCGATCGTGTGGAGATCAACCTTACAGTGTGATGCTCACCTGGTAGCTAGGAATGCTATTTCTCAACCTTTTGGGTGCTGCCTGTGGCTTATATGCCCATATATGAATAAAATCCCTATTTTCCCTAAAAAAGCCAGGAGCCAGCATATTAACTAAATTAGATCAAATATAGCTTAATCCAACGTCAATAGGTTTTTTCTTCTACCTGACTCACTACTTCACCAGTCACCACTAAAGGAAGAGATTGACATCTTCCTGTGTTACAAGTGCAACATCAACCCCATAAAGATCAGGTTTACCAAATTGTAACACGCCAAGGACAGAGCATTGCACTAAGAAACATCTGAATGAAGAGTGCAATCAGGCAAGAAACTAGAAGTACAAGGACAACATCTATGATGATACGTAAAGGTAACTGGAAACATGATTGTACTCCTTTCAGGTTTCTAACTAAATCTAGCAGAGCTTCAGGGTTTATGGTGTGTCCTCGACCTATTTTCAACATAGAGTAGTTATGATTCATGTTCTCCAAATAGCATTAATTAATTTGACAGTTGATGGCATAGACACGAGCACCGACACCCGTGGCAGTATGGGAACATTGAACAAGCGAAACTTGAAACACCACAATTTCTGCAAACTAAGCGGACACCCAGACTGTACATGTACTGGAACTTAGCACAGATACCAAACATGGTAACAATTATACGGCGTGCTTACCGTTGGCGTTATGAGCATCCAAGCCCAAACCTGTGATGCCACTCATGAATGATCTCCCCATCCTGCAGGGAAACCTCAAACAACAACGCCAATTCAGAAAAGCAACATATTACAGCAGCGTTTAGTAATGAGGTACAGGCATATACAGCCCCAACTCTACCTCCTGGTCAGGCGACATCGCGATCTAATCCACGATAGCTGGCGCCCCGCGACATGAGTCGCTCCCTCCCGTACAGAGGACGTGCTTTGCGCGGTCAGGGGCGAGTTCGGGGCTCTCTACAGCAAGCTCCGGATAAAACAGGTCTAGCGGCGGCGAGGTCGGGGCGGCCGAGATTTCTCCCGACCCCCCAACGGCCCAAACCCCAACCAATCCCGGCACTCCACCAACTCGTCGACCGTCAACATGCGCCCAAACGGTCTTGCTGTCTTCATTGGGGTCTCACCATGGCAAACACCACGAGGTTGGCCGGCTCGAGAAACCCACCGAGGGCAGGGGCAGCAGCGCCGCTGCCGTGTGGGAGGGATCGACCTCCACCGCTAGGGCGGTAGCAGACCGGACGCAACAGTAGGAGCATACCAGGCCAACTAGGCCCGGCCGAGCCCAGGATGGGCCCGTGAAGCCCCCACCACCGCGCTGCAGCAGACACATTAGTATCGTCGCTCCCCCTGTCCCGAAGCATTCCCCTCACCAACCATGGCGGCGACCTGAGGGCGAGCTAGCCCGCCCAGACCCACGCTGGACCCAACGGGTCCAGAGCTAGGGTTTGGAGCCGCCAGCCAAGCTCGTCTCTGTCACCATCGCCGCCAAGCAGTGCCCTCGCCCCGCCACCATCCAGATCACCACCGGGACGCCGCCTGCCGAAGAACATCGCCGCAAGAAGAACACGACAGCGCACGCCACCTCCCGGAGCCACCACCGCCGGAGGTGCGTCTGAGAAAACCACCTTCCGGGGCCGCCGCCCCGGCATCCCCACACTCGAGCCCAAGCCCCGATGAAAGTACAAAGGAAGTCGCCTAGAGGGGGGTGAATAGGCTTCTAAAATTATTACGGTTTAGGCTCAAGTAAATGCGGAATAAAAACTAACGTTTAATTTATTGAGCACAAAACCTAGCCACTAAGTTCACCTTGGTGCACCAACAACCTATGCTAAGCAATATAAGCAACAAGGTGATAGCAAGGTATAAATACTTCAAGCACAATGGATATCACAAAGTAAAGTGCATAAGTAAATGGTTCGGTTGAGAGATAACCGATGGACGTGGAGACGAAGATTTGTTTCTCGAAGTTCACTTCCAAAGAAGCTACGTCTCCGTTGGAGAGGTGCGATGGCGCAATTATCTCCGAACGCCACAAATGGCTCACCTCGAGGTGTGGTGGCTCGATGCTCACCCAACGCCACACAAGGCCTCACCCCGGATGCGGAAGCACGCAACTCACCGACGCCACAAAAGGCTCACCCTATTCTCCCAAGTGCGCACCACAAAAGGCGGTCACTTGCTCCACTATGGGACGCTTGAGGGCGGTCACCGAACCCGTACAAGATTGGGGCTAACTCCACAACTCAATTGGAGGCTCCCAACAACAAAGCCACAAAAGGCCAACAATGCCACAAAAGGCCAACAACGCCACAAAAGGCTACACGACCACAAAAGGTCAACAATACCACAAAAGGTCAACAATCCAACCATACAACCGTCTAGGGTTCCAAGGAACCCAAGAGAAACAAGCTCACAAGCTTGAACTCGTCGAATCTCCGAGGAGAACTCAAACCTATGCACCAAATGCAAAGGCAAGTCCTTCTCTCCCAAATTCCAACAAAGCTACAAAAGCTATTGGGGGAATAAGGGAGGAAGAACACAAGACTCTCCAAGATCTAGATCCCAATGATTCCTTCACAAAGAAGGGATTTGACTTGGGGGATTGTAGATCTAGATCTCCTCTCTCAAATCCCTCAAAAATATGCAAGAATCATAGGAGGGGAAAGGGAGAAGGAAAGCTTCTTCAAGGTTGACAATGGAGGAGAGAGAGAAAGCCAAGAACCAAGAATAAAAGCTATGTCCACGAAGGGGAAGAGGAGCCCCTTTTAAAGGGCTCCCAGATCTGCCCGTTATGGGCATTCGCGACACCTGACCGGAACTTCCGGTGGGAGGCCGGAAGTTCCGGTGGCACATAGCCAACAGTCAAAAACTACGGAGCGAGAAACTGAAAAAGCGAATCTGGACGGAACTTCCGGTGGGAGCAAAACTTCCGGTGAAGGTTCCGCAGAAGTTCCGTCAAATAGACACAATGAACACAGAAGGTTACTGAACGTGAGCGGAACAAGAGCCGGAAATTCAACCGGAACTTTCGGCCTGAGCGGAACTTCCGGTCACTGGCCGGAACTTCCGGTGAGAGCGAAACTTCCGGTGGAAATTCCGACTGAAGTTCCGTCAAATAGCACATCCAACACAGAAGGTTACTGAGCATGAGCGGAAGAAGACCCGGAACTTCCACCGGAACTTTCGGCGGCAAAAATGCCCTAGCGGAACTTCCGATGGTAAGCCGGAACTTCCGGTCAGGGACATTCCAGAACCAGAAAACCAGAAACGCAATAACTTTTGCATCCGAACTCCAAACGGGATGAAACAAATTTTGTTGGAAAGATAACGATGAATAGAATCCAACAAAAAGTCGAAATATTGGGTATCACCTTGGGAGAAAATATCATGAATATATATGTGAACTATCCCCCAAGGTGTGGAGCCGGAAAACTCGCAAGATCAAAAACCGAAATAAGATATGCAAGTGAAATCCTTAGATGATGAGCTAGAGCTTGTTATGATGGTGACCACAAGCTCTAGATCCTCTCATGGACAAGAACCAAATAACAACCAAGAAAGATGATGCTATGAATGCAAAGGTTTGAGCTCTCTCTGAACAACGCAAACGAGACACCCGCTTGAGAGCCCCTCTTGATAGTACGGCTATCTATCCTAAACCCGGTCTCCCAACTAACAACACGAGACCGGCAAAAGAGAACCCCTATCAACATACCTTTGCCTTGAGCATCCCACTTGAACTTGATGTAGACCGTCTTGTTCTTCTATAGTGGGAACACCTTTCTTGTTTGCTCTTGCTTGATGAACAAGAAGACTTGCAAATTGCTCCCCCATACTCCATGGGGAAACCTCTTCTTTGAACTTGTCTTCATCATTCCATGAGCACGAGGATGGCAAGCTTCAAGCATGAGATCTTCTAGAGATGGCATGATGTGGACATCCCTTCTATTGATACACCCGTTGTACCTACAGCTACACACATTCAAGGACCCATCACAAGATCTCGTGCCAAACAACTTAACTATCAGGTACTTTCGTTTCTTGGAACTATTCCTCACATACATGAGAATATGATGCTGCCTAAATTAGATGTATTTCTTACTCTTAGGAATGATGGACCAAGCATGGATGAGAGGGACAAGCATTGGAGCATAGCCATGCATGGAGATGGCAGCAAGCGTGTGATGATCCAAGAGAAGGCCACGGATGAAGATCTCAGAACTTTGAGGCCTCCATAATGAAGAAAGAAGGCTTGGACGAAATATTCAAGATCAATACTTTACGAATTCGTCCATAGCTTAATATGGTGCTGCGACACCTTTATTTTGGGCCAGGCCCATGTAATTTTCGCAGGATTTTAATTAGCCACTTGTTAGAGTCCGTATTTGAGGGGAAAAGGACTTATAGGGTTGGATTCGGCCACCACTTCCATGGCTGGCCGAAACCCCACCTTTTCGCCCTTAAATACTCCCCATAGCCGATCCCCTAGACTCGGATTTTGTTTAGACATTAAGTTAGCCATCATAGCAACTTCGCCAAGGCTCGAGCGTCGCAGAGGCCTCTTGTACTTCGCACCTATTCAGGATCCCACCTCTTCAATAAAACTTTCCTCTTAATCTGCAATATCTCGATTGCAATATTGGTTCTTACTTGTTCTCGATTTCAGGTAGGAATTAAGACCCTCGCTGGTCAGGCTGATCGTGTTCCCGCAGGATCGGTAACCTCCAGGAGATTGGCCTAGCGATTGCATTGGCGCTCGTGCTCGCACGTGTAGTCGGATCGTCAAGCCCGAACTCCACCAAATCGAATATCGCCATCTCATCGAAAGATCGGACACTTTTGCCCTATCAAGTGGTATCAGATTTCAGGTTGCTCGGTGAGATTTTACTGTTTTCGTAGATTAGATCTGTTTTTACCTATAACCCACGAAAAAGCCAAAAACACAGTTAGAGTTTAGATCCATCCCATAACCAATCTACGCCTCGCATTATCTTTTCAGTTTTTGCATTGTTGAATTTGTGTCTACATCGTCGCGTCGAGTTGCTGGTCTTAGTGTCTCGTCCCTTAGAGTTTCGAGTTCTGATCATAGTAGTCACCGCCACACTCGCCGATCACCACCACCATATTCCGCCACCATATTCCGCCGCCATATACCCAGCCACCATAAACCCTAATACTCCGCCACCGCCTTCCTACCGCGACACAGATCCGATCAGTTTTCCTGCCGCGACACGAGTCCGAGTAGAGTTATTATTTCCTAGATATTTCTTTTTACTTTCCTTCTTTGTTCTTTCCGTATCCAGCTAAAGTCCGTGTCGAGCTAAGAGTCCGGTCGTAAGTCCAGAAGGAGAGCAAAAAAAAAAGTCTGGAACAGCCTCCGAATTTTTTTTCTGGCTATACTATTTTCGACCCCGGGGATCACTTTTATCCATCGGCCGTTATAGCGATATTTTTTTGGCGCCTGCGCACTTTCCGAAGCAAAATAAAAATTTCGAATTTTTTTTTTGGGCTAACCTATTTTTAGACCCCGTAGATCAGTTCTAGACACTCGCCATCATAGTGATTTTCCACCTCTCGGTTCGTTTTTCCGGGTGCCATATCATCATACAGTGCTTGTTGTGTCGCGTCGTGACATCGTTGGTGATCTAGGCTCGCGTCTCTAGTACGGTCTAGCCTAGGACCAGCACAGTACCGTCGTTGAGCATTCTTTCAACTTTTGCATTGCTGTTTGATAATTGTTAACCCTCTTTGCTAAGCCCTCCCAGAGCTCCACAGATATTCTCCACGTGCAGTGTCTCGACCCCTCGTAATCGCTTGGTTCAATCTCTGGACCCACTGATCTTCGCGGTTGCACATCGCCTTTTCCTGCTGTTTGGTAAGAACTTGTAAGAGCTTCGTATATTGCTTGACGGATTACGCGTGACTTCCACCATATTCCTGTAGTATATACCTGTGCTTTTTAAAGACTAACCATGACAGATACTTCGCGGAACCCTGCCACCATGACGAACGAAGAACTACATGCTCACTTCTTCGAGTTATTGGTCAGTCGCGCTGAAGACGTGGATACACGCCTTGGGGAGTTTGATGCTAAGCTCACCAACGCCGTGGACAAAATCGATGGACTCGAGAAATCCTTCAACGCCAAGCTTGACGCTCGATTCAAGGAGCTTTTGAACAGATTGCCCGCACCCGCACCCGCACCCGCACCCACACATCGCGCACGGCGCATCCCGATCACGGGTCGGACTGTCGGTTCGGCTGCCGCCGCACCCCAGGCGGCTACCGCTGCGGCTGACGCACCTCAGACTTCCGCCGTGGCTGCTGCTGCGACATTGGGGACAGACGACGGGTACTACTACGACCCCGACGACAACGATCTGTTTGACGAGGAGGTCGAACAACCTCCACAGGTACCTGCTGGCCGTCCCCGACATTACTACCGCAATGCTCGACCACCGGTACGTGATGATGACCATGTTGCAAAGCTTAAATTAAATATTCCATCTTTTGAGGGTAAATATAATCCTGATGCATATCTTACATGGGAGATGGAAGTAGAACAACATTTTGCATGCTTAAAATATCCTGAGAACATGCGTGTTAGTGCTGCTACATGTGAATTTACTAAATTTGCTTCCCTTTGGTGGTCTGAGTATTGTCGTTTAAATCCTACTACTATTCCTAGTACTTGGACTGCTTTAAAAACTGCTATGAGTGTTCGTTTTGTACCTCCCACTTATCAACGTGATTTACTAAAGAATCTGACATGTTTAGAGCAAGGGAAAAATTCTGTAGAGGAGTATTATCAGGAATTGCAAACGGGGATGATTCGGTGTGGTCTTGTTGAATCTAATGAACAAATGCTTGCACGTTTCTTTGGTGGATTAAACAAGGACATTCAGCACATATTAGATTATAAGGAATATAATTATATCACTCGTTTGTTTCATCTTGCTTGCAAAGGTGAACGTGAAGTGCAGGATCGCCAAACACCATGGAGGAGAACTAATAATTCTGCAGGTCGCACATCCACTTGGACATCCCGACAATCAGCGCCTCCTTCTCGTGATTCGCCACCAGCTACTACCACATCCAAGGCAACCACAAGATTTCCAGCTGCTCCTGCACCGTCATCCAATGCTCCTGCTCGTAGTGCATCTTCTATGGCTTCCACGGGAAAGACAAAGGATATACAATGCCGCAAGTGCTGGGGTTTTGGACATATTGAGAGACAGTGCACAACACAACGTGTGATGATGGTGCGGGATGATGGTCAATACGATTCAGCGGGTGAGTTTGATGAAGATACATTAGCCCTTATTTCTGCTCGAGATGGAGACAATTCTGATGCTGCTGAAGAGACAGAAGTAATGGGAGCTGAAGCTGCTGATCGATACAAGAGCTTAATTACACAACGTGTGTTGAGTGTGCAATTGAGCAAATCGGAGCAAGATCAACGCCACAACCTGTTCCAAACACGTGGTGTTGTCAAGGAAAGAGCTATACGGATC
The DNA here is from genome assembly GCA_916181665.1 of Avena sativa. NCBI lineage: Eukaryota > Viridiplantae > Streptophyta > Magnoliopsida > Poales > Poaceae > Avena > Avena sativa. Next base: position 399,177,616 of record OV702279.1, on the reverse strand, counting down.
ATCATTGATGGAGGGAGTTGTAACAATCTGGCTAGTGTTGACATGGTAGAGAAGCTTGGACTTCCAACAAGACAACGCCCACATTCATATTACATCCAATGGTTTGAGAGTTCTCGCAAGATCAAGGTAACAAGAACGGTACGCGTGCATTTTACTATTGGTACATATTCTGATTTTGTTGATTGTGATGTTGTACCTATGCAAGCTTGTTCTTTGTTACTTGGTAGACCATGGCATTTTGATAGAGAATCTGTTCATAATGGCAAAACTAATCACTATTCTCTTATGCATGATGGAAAGAAAATTGGTCTAAAACCTATGACTCCCGAACAGATTTTAAAAGATGATCTTGCTAGAGCTAGTAGAGCTAAAACTGCGGAGAAAACTAAAAGTGAGAATCAGATTGTTGCTGCAGATTTTATACCACCAAAGAACACTAAATCTGATTCCACACATGCTACTGAAATTCATTTGAAGAGTCCATGTCTGCTTGCAAATAAAATTGATATTGCTGAACTAGATGTAAACAATACTCAATGTTATGCAATTGTCTGCAAAGAGGTTTTGCTTTCATTTGAGGATCTGCCTCCTTCTTTGCCACCCGCTATTGCTAACCTTTTGCAGGAATATGAGGACGTCTTTCCCGCTGAGCTGCCACCAGGACTACCTCCTATTAGAGGAATTGAGCACCAAATTGATCTAATTCCTGGTGCCACGTTGCCCAACCGCGCGCCATATAGAACCAATCCAGAGGAGACAAAGGAGATACAACGCCAAATTCAGGAACTACTCGACAGAAATCATATTCGTGAGTCCCTTAGCCCCTATGCTGTTCCTATTATTTTGGTACCTAAGAAAGATGGTTCTTCGCGCATGTGTACTGATTGTAGAGCTATCAATAATATTACTATTCGATATCGTCATCCTATTCCACGTTTAGATGACATGCTTGATGAATTGAGTGGCTCTACAATGTTTTCTAAAGTTGATTTGCGTAGTGGTTACCACCAGATTCGTATGAAATTAGGAGATGAATGGAAAACAACATTTAAAACTAAGTTCGGTTTATATGAGTGGTTAGTAATGCCGTTGGGTTTAACTAATGCACCTAGCACTTTCATGAGATTAATGGACGAAGTTTTACGTGCTTTCATTGGACGTTTTGTGGTAGTCTACTTTGATGATATTCTGATTTATAGCAAATCTTTAGAGGATCATTTGGACCATTTACGTGTTGTTTTCAATGCTTTACGTGATGCACGTTTGTTTGGTAACCTTGAGAAGTGCACCTTTTGCACCAATCGAGTTGCGTTTCTTGGCTATGTTGTTACATCACAGGGTATTGAAGTGGATCCAGCCAAGATTGAAGCTATTGAGATTTGGCCGCAGCCCAAGACGGTCACACAAGTGTGGAGTTTTCTTGGCCTCGCTGGTTTTTATATGCGCTTTGTCAAAGACTTTGGATCAATTGCCACGCCGCTGAATGAGCTTAGCAAGAAGGACGTGCCCTTTGTTTGGGGCGTGCACAACAACATGCCTTCGTCATATTGAAAGATAAGCTAACATATGCTCCCTTACTCCAACTTCCTGATTTTACTAAGACTTTTGAGCTTGAATGTGATTCTAGTGGAATTGGTTTGGGAGGGGTGTTATTACAAGAAGGAAAACCTGTTGCATATTTTAGTGAGAAATTGAGTGGGGCTAGTCTGAACTATTCTACTTATGATAAAGAATTATATGCGTTGGTTCGGACATTAGAAACTTGGCAACATTATCTATGGCCTAAGGAATTTGTTATTCATTCTGATCATGAATCTTTGAAGCATATTCGTAGTCAAGCTAAGTTGAATCGTCGCCATGCAAAGTGGGTTGAATTCATTGAGTCTTCTCCTTATGTTATCAAACACAAAAAGGGTAAAGATAATATTATTGCTGATGCTTTGTCGCGCCGTTATACTTTGTTATCTCAACTTGACTTCAAAATATTTGGATTAGAAACTATTAAGGAACAATATGTGCATGATGCTGAATTTAAAGATGTGTTGCAGAATTGTAGAGATGGTAGAACTTGGAACAAGTTCGTCTTCAATGATGGATTTGTGTTCCGTGCTAACAAACTATGCATTCCGGATAGCTCTGTTCGTCTTTTATTGTTACAGGAGGCGCATGGAGGAGGATTGATGGGACACTTTGATGTCAAGAAGACGGAGGATGTTCTTGCTGCACACTTCTTTTGGCCACGTATGCGTTGAGATGTTGAGCGATTTGTGGCACGCTGCACAACTTGTCAAAAAGCTAAGTCTCGCCTTAATCCACATGGTTTATATATGCCTCTTCCTGTTCCTAGTGTTCCTTGGGAGGATATTTCTATGGACTTTGTTTTGGGATTGCCACGAACACAGAAGGGGAGGGATAGTATTTTTGTTGTTGTGGATCGGTTTTCTAAGATGGCACACTTTATTCCTTGTCATAAAACGGATGATGCTGCGCATATTGCTGATTTGTTCTTTCGTGAAATTGTTCGTTTGCATGGTGTGCCAAATACTATTGTTTCTGATCGTGATACTAAATTTTTTAGCCACTTTTGGAGATGTTTATGGGCTAAGTTGGGGACTAAATTGCTACTACATGTCATCCCCAAACTGATGGTCAAACTGAAGTAGTAAATAGAACTTTGTCTACTATGTTGCGGGCTGTTTTAAAGAAGAACTTAAAATTGTGGGAAGAGTGTTTACCTCATATAGAATTTGCTTATAATCGTTCGCTGCATTCTACCACAAAGATGTGCCCATTTGCGATTGTGTATGGTTTTGTTCCTCGTGCACCTATTGATTTATTGCCTTTACCTTCTTCGGTGCAACATAATTTGGATGCTACACAACGCGCTGAAATGATATTAAACTTGCATAAGACTACTAAAGATAACATTAAACACATGAATTCTAAGTATAAACTTGCTGGGGATAAAGGGAGAAAGCATGTTGTGTTTGATGTTGGAGATCTTGTTTGGTTATATTTGCGTAAAGATCGTTTTCCTGATTTACGCAAGTCTAAGTTAATGCCACGTGATGCTGGTCCCGTTAAGGTGTTAGAGAAAATAAATGATAATGCATATAAACTTGAGTTGCCTGCAGACTTTGGTACGGTTAGTCCTACATTTAACATTGCAGATTTGAAGCCTTACTTTGGTGAGGAAGATGAGATTGCGTCGAGGACGACTTCAATTCAAGAAGGGGAGCATGATGTGGACATCCCTTCTATTGATACACCCGTTGTACCTACAGCTACACACATTCAAGGACCCATCACAAGATCTCGTGCCAAACAACTTAACTATTAGGTACTTTCGTTTCTTGGAACTATTCCTCACATACATGAGAATATGATGCTACCTAAATCAGATGTATTTCTTACTCTTAGGAATGATGGACCAAGCATGGATGAGAGGGACAAGCATTGGAGCATAGCCATGCATGGAGATGGCAGCAAGCGTGTGATGATCCAAGAGAAGGCCACGGATGAAGATTTCAGAACTTTGAGGCCTCCATAATGAAGAAAGAAGGCTTGGACGAAATATTCAAGATCAATACTTTACGAATTCGTCCATATCTTAATATGGTGCTGCGACACCTAGCAGGCCCGCATGCCCAGATCCGATCCAGATCGGGCCAGACCACCCTCGCCGCGGCACTACTACGACCAGGGCGCTGCCGCTGGTCAGCACAGTCGGTGCCGCCTTGCCCTCGCCCAGCTCCTGCTGACCCAAGCCGTGCTCCGCCGCCAGGGCCCATGCCGCGCCGCCGCCATCACACAGCCCTGCGCCGCCAACACCGACGGGGGGAGCGCCCTCACCGTGACACGCTGGGGAGGTGCACGTCGGCGCCGTTGAAGACCACCGCCGCCAGCGCCCATCCGTCCCCAATCGAGCCCACGCCACCGAGAATCCCGCTGCCGCCACCTGATCTCCCGCCAGATCGAGGTCGCGCCGTTGCAGAGGGGCCCGCCGCCACCGGCAGTAGGGGCTTTGCCCTGCGGCGGCCGCCGGCGACGGCGGGGAGGGGAGAGAGGTTGGGGGCGCGGCAGCGGGGGTATGGTTTGCCCGCCGGTCGCCCGCGCGGGGGGCGACGCGGATGGGTCCTTTTCCGCTCAGTTCAAATTGCCATTTTGGTTGGGTGCAGAGTTCCCACGTGCAAAGTCGTTGGAGAAAGAATGCATATACACGAAGAAAGAACTGACGGACTAGCTCATGCCGATGAAGAAAGCAGGACGCAGTGCTAGCTATAGAAAGTGTAAATCAAACATCCAAAGGAATTAATAAACTATGTAAGCTAGGTTTTTTTTCCGGGTAAAATGGAACTTTATTAAACAGGCGGGGTTCGAGAGATGTCGATCTCATGTTTGTGACGTGCAACGTCAGGAACAGAACACAACCAAGTGACAGTGCGACGCTTCGCTCCTGCAAAATTCGCAAGACAATGGCTAATCCTAACATGCAGACGTTCGGCTTTTACAAATGTACAAACTCTATCACACCTAGCAAGATTTTTGATCGCCGAGACAATACGACAAATAAAGATCCATCAGGTGAACTGGACTTCACCGCTTCGATCAAACGGAGGCAATCAGATTCAACAATAATTGCCGCTTGAGAAAATTGCACTGCCTTCTCGAGTCCATCCAAACAAGCACTAGTAGAAAAAGGCCCTTCGGTTCGATCTAGAGTCTAACACTAGTCCCGATTTGTTCCGGGCCAGGACTAGTATGAGCACTAGTCCCGGTTCGTATCGCTTTCGGTGGCTAGGAGCCCGAGAAAACTCTAGTCCCGGGTCATTTTAGACCTTTAGTCTCGGGTCGTGATACGGCCCGGGACTAAAGGGGTTCGGGCATGGGCAACACCCTTTAGTCCCGGGTCATGATACGGCTCGGGACTAAAGGGGTGCGGGCCCCGGCAGGAAAACTTAAATTGACTATAACTTTTGCGTACGATATCGGAAAAAATGTACAACCTATCAAAATGTGTGGAAAAAAATCATGAGTTCGATTTCAACAGCCTTAGACTGTTTTAGATTATTTTAGATTTTTAAAATTCGAAAAGAAAAAAGTTATTTAAAAAATTATTTTTTTTGCAACTTTATTTATTCCATATTTGGATTCCTCACATTTTTCTAATAATTATGGATATATTATTTGTCGAATTTCGATTTACAGATTTAAAGATATTATTTATGCCATATTAAATGAATAAATGGCAAAAAGGAATAAAATATTATTTTATTTGGTTTTTTACTTTCATTGAATTAAAATATTATTATTACTTATTTATTGTTGTTTACTAAAATAGTTGTTTGTAATTTCAAAAAATAAAGATGTATGGCATATTGATATGGGCTAATAGGATAGATATGGTAGTGTTCACAACATGGTACAAATGGGCTTCGCGCGAGAACATCCTCATGGAACAGAGAAGTTAAGCATGCTGAGGGTGGAGTAGTGCTAGGATGGGTGACCGACTGAGAAGTTTATCATAAGTGTAATTTGACCTAAGATTAAATATACTTAGTACTAAAAATGTTCTAAGTGAGAGGATTACGAGCCAAACAATTCAAAAGTTCAAGATTTTTTTTGAAAAAAAAATAAAAAAAATATTTGAAAAAAGATCTTTAGTCCAGGGCCGTATTACGACCCGGGACTAAAGGTCCTTCGTCCCCCTGCTATAAAAACGACCATGCGGTGACCTCTAGTCCCGGTTTGTAACACCGGACTAGAGATAGGGGCATTTAGTCCCGATTTCGCAGTCCCGGGTGCAAAATCGGGACTAAAGGCCTTTACAGACCGGGACTATAGGCGCTTTTTCTACTAGTGAAGCTTGCAGTTCCGCTTCAAATGGGGAAACAAAGAACGCCATATGACAACATGTTAAAAAGACAGGGTGTCCCTAAGCATCACGCAAGATAGACCCCGCTTCGGCCGTATTATCCGTAGCACAAAACAAACCATCAATATAAAGCTTCAGCCACCCCGTGGGTGGCCTAGACCACCACTTGACCGGCGTCGGGGTTTTAGGTAGATGATTGATTCAAAACAGGGAAAACGAGTCTGAAAGATGCATGATATGGAGGAAACAGCGTAATAATAAGGAATCGATTACAAGCCCGAAGTATATCGTCACAATTAACTGAAGCTACTGGGTTGAAAAGACAGGATTTTTTTTGAAGGGGAACTGATCATGAGCTATATAGTGCTCACGCAGCTGGTAGCAGTAAACTGAAGCTTCGTTCCATCCATGCAGGATGCAGCTAGCTCGAGAGGAACATAATTAGTCTTGAACTGATGAAGGTGAAAACAGAGTACAGACAGACAGCAGCACAGAACTTCAATCTTCTTGTCGCATGAACACAGATTAAGCACGCCGGGGGACGAGTTGAACAAACAATGAACACGGAGAGCCGATGGTAACCAAATCGATTATTGCCCCTGGTACATAGCTGCAATGGTAGGCAGAAGCAAGGGTCATAGACAGTTCATATTAAGCGTACCTGACGGTGGGATCGCAAAATTAAGTTTAATTAAGTAGACGATGGTGAACTAAGTAAAGAAAACACGCTACCTGTATGCTCGATTTTACTGATGGGCCGCAGTGTCGTACCGTGGGCGGCCGGAGCTGCAATACAGAAAGAAGGAAGGAGCGGTACTTAACAAGAGCCAAGAGAAAAAACAAAGAAGCAAAATCTTAAGTTAAGAACAAGATGATTGAAACGTGAGAGGATGCATGCACGTCAGCCGCTGCGCGATTTTTTTTTAAATAATACGAATTAATTAATTAATTTGAGTTTTATTATGCGTTTTTTCGAAATTTCAGATCTAGCACTTTGTCGGCCAGGGGCAAGCCGACTGGGCCAATCGGCCAGGTCCTGGCCGACAGCAGCGCAATCGTCCAGCAGATAGCCGACAGCAGGTCGGCCAGTGGGACCGCGGGACCCACAACGGTCGACAGGTCCAGTCGGCCAGGCGCAGGCCGACTGCCCAATCGGCCAGGCCCAGGCCGACTTGGGCCAGATAAGGGCGACGCCGCCGCGCCTGGCCTTCTTCTCCACGCGACGCGCCTGGCCAGCTGCTGCCTCTCTCTCTCCCCTTCGTGTTCTTCATTTCTAGCCACCTTTTTTCTCAGATTTTGCGCGATTTGACCACAAAAACTTCAATCCAAAACCATTAGAGAGGGAGTGGAAGCCCGATCTACGGATGGGTTAGCTCATGGCTTGATTTGGTGTTGGTTTGTTGGAGGAACGGTGGTGGAGCTGTGGTGGATCAATGGCAATGGTGGTGGAGCTGTGGTGGAGGAGCTGAGGCTGTGGTGGTGGAGCAGTGTTCGAGCTGTGTTGGTGGTAGCTTCTCTCGCTTCAAGGGTAAACTCTAATCCCTCGATAATCAATGGATATTGTATATGGTTACGTACGTTCGTCGTATGGTTAGTCTATTAGAATATTTGGCTAGTTGATTAGTAAAAATATTTGACCGATGGGTTAGGCACAAAAATTTGGCCGGTGGATTAGTAGCAATATTTGACCGGTAGCAATAATATCATATTTTTTAGAATATTTGCAAGCATTGCCCAAAGTTATACGCGTTGTCGATAATTAATTGATTAGGTTGTTTATTTTATGTCAGCAGAGATGACCAATTTAGTAAAGTTCGTGTTTTATTACGGTCCTGGAAACGTTCGAACAAATAACTTTGGAGCAGATCTGGGAGAGTTTATGTGTACACAGCTAGATTTGACTGCCCCTCAAACCTGGAGTGTTAGTCAGTTGAAGGAATGGTTGACAGGATGTTTAGGCTATAACATCGAGACGTACACCGTCAGCGTGCAAGCGTTATGGACAAAGTCAAGAAAAAATATTTTCTGGACTTTAAGGCATGTAGATACAGACAGAGACTGGTTTAAGTGATTAAAAGGCTGCGAAGATAGGCATGTAAACCCTGTCGCATTAGTGCTTCCTGTCTTGAAGGAGATCGATGGTGGACATGTTTCGCGCCATAGTGCTGATTCAAGTTACGGGATCTACTCTATGTCCAGTGCTGGAGGCGATGGTTATGAATCGGGGCAGAGCAGTCAGATAGGAGGAGGAGGAGGCGGTGGTTATGAATCGGGGCAGAGCAGTCAGGCCGGATGTGGAGAAGACTATAGTGGAGAGGCAGATGCGGACGAGGAAGATGGAGGCATGCAAAACATGATGGAAGAGGAGGATTACATGGATGGCAAGAGTGGTGATTCTGATGACCCTGATGATTCTGATGGAGAAGGCAATGGTGGAGAGGACATGCCGATTCCTGCTTCATGGAATCAAAACATGTCAACCGGAATGACCATTGATGATGGTCATGATTCTGCGTGGGAATATCACAGCAACAGAATTGCCCAGGGTGCCAGATATCAAGACAAGCAACATTTGCAAGATGCAGTCGTTGCTTGGGCAATGTCAACACACAGGGTTTTGAAAACAACGGTGTCCTCTAAGAAATACTTGACAATGGAATGCGTGGATATAAATTGTCCAGGCAGGGTGCATGCCTATGTCCCTACGTATGACACAACTTGGTTGGTGAGCGACTATGTGCAGCACACATGTGAGCTACACAATGTTCCTGAAGATCATCTTAACCTCTCCTCCACACTTCTAGCTCGGCTGCTTTACACAGACTTAGTAGAGTGCAAAGCGATGACAGTACCCAGTATACAGAAGAAAGTAAAGACCCGGTTTAAGTACTCCATTTCGTATGGCAAGGATTGGAGGGCAAAGCAAAGGACTCTTGAGGAGAGGTTTGGTTCGTTTAGAGACGCGTATGACTCCGTGGTCCGACAACTTCAGACACTGCAGGATAGAAACCCAGACACCTATGTCGACATACAATATTATGTGATACCCGAGGATCCATCCATGAAGGTGCTTCATCGAGTGTTCTTCTCTTTTGTTGTATGCATCCAAGCTTTCACTTATTGTCGTCCAGTGATATGTGTAGACGGTACTTTTCTAACTGGCAAGTACAAGGGTCAGATTCTTACCGCCATTGGTCAAGACGGCAACAATCAGATTGTCCCACTTGCATTTGCTTTCGTGGAGGGCGAAAACACTGAAAGTTGGACATGGTTCTTCAGGCAGCTCAAAATAGCAGTTGTGAAAGACAAGCCCAATGTGTGCATCATTCATGATAGGCATGCAGGTATACTCAATGCCGTAAAACGGCTGACACAGCCAGGGCCGGAAGAGCAAACACCTTGGCTTGACATGCAAAGCCGATGGTGCATGCGCCATTTGGGTGCTAATTTCTTCTCACAGTTCAGAAACAAGAACCTCATGAATCTATTCAAAAAATTGTGCAAGCATAACCAAGAATGGAAGCACGATTTCATACGCGCAAAGCTCGATGAATTTACTCAGAAACATGTGAGGGCAAGGAAAGCTGCGCAAAACACAGCCGTAGCTGCACATCAAGCAGCAGTAGCTGCACAGGTTGCTACTGGAGCTGCGCCTGTGGAGGAAGATCCTGTAGGGCTTTGTGACTTGCCTGGATTTGATCCACCTGGTACAAGGAGAAGGCTCGGTAGATCGATCAAGAACTTCCAACAGTGGATAGAGCACGAGCCTTTGGAGAGGTGGTCTTTGCTACATGACACACATGGAGCTAGGTATGGTTTCATGACTACAAACCTAGCTGAGTCATATAACTTTGTCCTTAGAGGTAACATGGCACTTCCATTGACAGCCATAGTCGAAGGTATTCTGTATGGCACGATTTCATATTTTAGAACCAGACGACAGGGTGCTCAGATGCATATCATGAACAATCCGAACACCCAGTTCTGTGAAAAGGTTATGAGGTACATGGATGAGAAGATGGCGAATGCTATGTCACACACCGTCGTGTGCATAGGTAATGAGGACAGAAGGTTTGAGGTGCGGCTAGCCACCGACAAGTTTGGGTGTGGTAATGAACTAAGAACGCATGAGGTGAAGATTGGTAATGAGCAATGGCCAACTTGCGAGTGCACCTGCAACAAACCAAAGTTGCTTCACCTGCCTTGCTCTCATGTGCTTGCTGCTTGTCGGCAGCTAGGGTTGGACGCCATATCGTTCGTGTCTCCCTACTACCTGAAAGAATCTATGGTCAATACTTGGACGGGTGAGATGTCAGGATTTCGAGTAATGGGTAATTTTAACACCGTGAACCCTGGTGACAGGCAGTACATCCCACACCCTGCTCTAATGCGAACAAGCAGAGGCAGACGCCAGTGTAGACGCATCCGGAATGATATGGACGAATCAGAAGCTGGCAGCCCAACTCGGCAGTGTTTTCTATGCAATGCATTTGGTCACAGGGATACTCATTGTCCCACTTTCGGTACAGGCGGCACACCTACGCGAGGACGGAGTGCGCGAGGTCGAAGAGGTAGAGGACGCGGGTGATATGTTTTAAGTTGTAATATGTGGCGAACTATGTTTTAAGTTGTAATATGTGGCGAACTATGTTTTAAGTTGTAATATGTGGCGAACTATGTTTTATGTTGTAATATGTGGCGAACTATGTTTTATGTTGTAATATGCAAATGCTTATGTTAATTTTTAAATTGTTCAGAAACGGTGAGAAGATACAGGTTGCTCGATCCAGACATTGAAAAGAAGCATCGGGATAGAATTTTGGAGGATGAGCCCAACTCACTTGAGCCTTTGGTCACTCGCACACCGAATGTTAACTGGAGGATACACCCCGCTTGGGTTCCTAGGTACGATTTAATCATGAATTATATGAGTATTTTTGGGTTGCGATACATGATTGATCATGTTTTTGGTCATGCAGGTTGAAGTGGGCTGGGCTTTTACCTTTTGTTCGCTTGGTTGAGGGCACTGCAGACTCTACACACATACTATATGACCACTCGTTGCTCACATGCTTGGTCGACCGTTGGAGGCCCGAGACACACACTTTTCACTTTCGCTGGGGAGAGATGGCTCCTACTCTCCAGGACGTGTCATGCCTGTTGGGACTTCCTTTGGTTGGACAGCCCATTGGACCGCTACAGGCACCGGCGGGTTGGCAACAAGATATGGCACAGCGATTCCAGGGTATTACTAGACCATTGGAGTATGAAGAACACGGGCCCAAGTTCGACTTGTTACTAGGATGTCAGGTGTGTTTGCTAACTTCTCTTTAATCTGTAAGACATTACACATTACTGGTTACTTATCGAACCATATTTCATTAATGCAGATCCAACATCTAGGCTATCCGGAGACTCAGTTGACAGAGGCACAAATCACTCGGTCCTTGGAGGCATACATACTTTGGCTTCTCGGTAAGGTGATGTTCACCGAGAACCATGTCACCACTATCACCGCTCGCTACATCCCTATCGCATTGGAGATCGCCAATGCAACTAGCGCTGACATGATTATACAGAGGAGTTGGGGTTCTGCGGTCTTAGCGGCCACGTACCGAGGTATGTGCAGCGGTTGCCAACGGAGGGCTCCGAAGTCAGGCCTGCTTGGATGCCTACTATTGTTGCAGCTTTGGTCCTGGGAGCGGTTTCCTATCGGCCGGCCGGACGTTATGGTTGAGACGCCTTACCCTACAGCTACTTTGGGCGACCCTCTGACTGGATTGTTGGATCCAGACCACATTGACTTGCCTACTTTCGGTTCAGTTTGGACACATCGCCAGGTATGTGCAAAGTTACTTGTTACATTCATTATTTAGTTGACATAAACTATGCATGGAGCTAACAAATTATTATTCGCAGAGACGCTTTTCTCACAGTCAGGTGAGGGGTTGCTACCCCGCATTGTCCGAGCAGTTTGACGTACTGCTAGCGAGTTCGGTGATGTGGGAGCCCTACAGTAATGAAGTTATCGCTGCTAGATTCCAGAGGGATGGGGACAACATACAAATGTCTATTCTATGCGCCAGGGACGAGCCGTATTGGCTCACAAAATCGAAGATCATCTTCGACATGCAGGCAGAGGAGATGAGCTTACATAGAGTAATGAGGCAGTTTGGTCTTCGCCAGTTGGCTGATCCTCGTCCTACGGAGAGCGCCATACCTTCAGTCGTACACACGTATGTTTCATTTACACATTACTTCCATCTTAACATGATTTATTGACATGACAGTAACCATGTTAAATGTTAGGTTGTCGAGGAAGGGAAGTAGCAAGACCGTCACGGGTTGGCTACACAGGGTTGGGGTGTACGTTCAAGAGTGGGACACCGCTACAGCCCGAGTCTGGGACTCGAACGACGCGTTTGACATGGAAGAGTTCAACAGGTATTTGGATAGCTACATGAGCACCACACGACTACGCATCACGCAGCAATCTCACCCAGAGGAGATGCCGGGTGCGGCTACTTGGGATAGTTATCCGAGCCAGTCGACTGTGGGCAGCAGACAACACGCGGTATGTTCTTCATCTAATGCACCTATTTATTACATAGTTTTCCATCTATATATGGCGAACCTTGTGGTGTCTCTTGCAGGCACAGCTGTTAGTCGATCTTGAGACGGAGAGTGCTGAGTACAGAAGCTCTCTTTCGTCCGGACCCCTACTTATTCACCGGCAGGACCAGGAGACCTGGCTGAGTCGCCTGGAGGAGAAGATACGGCGTATCTACGGGGTTATCACGTGCACCCGCCCTTCGGACATTGCTCACCACCCGCCACCACAGCGTCCTCCGCGGCACTCGACGCACCACCAGCAGCAGCAGCCACCCTCGCCCCCACGACACTCTCCCCGTCCACGGCTTACACCACAGACGGCTCCGAGACCTCCTCCCCTAGACCAGGCTGGAGGTTCGATGTGGCATCAGCAGTCTTCTTTCGACTGTTGGCAGCAGCAGCAGCCACCTTTGCACGATGGAGGTTCGTCGTGGCAGCACCAGCAGCAGGAGCCTCGGGGTCACCCTCCCATGCCAAACTACGGGTTTCGCCCACAGCTATAGCCACAGGGTATGTGTCTTACAAGATAAGCGTCGAGGCTCAGTTCATGTCAAGTTCTTACATACTTTGTTTTTATGTGCAGGAGCATTTGGAATGCAGGGGTCTATGCCTGGCTATCAGTCGTCTATGTCCGGATCCGCCTGGACTGATCAGGACGTTGATCATAGCACTCAGGATTTCATGACGCAGAGCAGTTGGCTGAACATTTTTCAGACTCCCCCCCCCTGACCCCACACAGGAGACTCAGTACGATGAGCACGGGTCGGTGATTCCTCCCCGACAGGTTCGGCCGCCCCACAGGTTCGGTTGGACGACGCCTCCTAACCCACCACCCGAGCGTCGCGGCAGACGACGTCGCTGAGACATATATTTATCTATGTATGAGACATATATTTATCTATGTATGAGACATGTCTATCTATGCATGAGACATCTACTTATGTATGAGACATATATCTACCTATATATGAGACACCATTCTATCATTTCACGATTTTTATTGCAACACAGTTCAACATAACTTGCAACATAGTTCAACATAACTTGCGGTACATAAATAAGAGTCTTATCTATCCCTAGCATGATGCCTTTCCCTTTCCCTTAGATGATGCCTCACCCTTTCCCTTGGACGATCCCTCGCACTTGCTCTTCTTGGCCTGCGCTTTCTTCATCTCCTGCCTCTTGTCCCACTCAGCTCTCGCCTTGCTTCCAACGGGTGGCGGCATGAAGATATCATCCTCATCTTCGCTCTCTTCTATCCAGGCCCTACGTGCCACAATCTGCTCCGTCATGTCAGCTTGACTCTTCTTGGCCTGCTCTTTCTTCTTCTCCTGTCTCTTGTCCCACTCAACTCTTGCCTTGCTTCCAACGGGTGGCGGCATGAAGATATCATCCTCATCTTCGCTATCTTCTATCCAGGACCAAGGTGCATTAGCCCGCTCTATCATGCGAGCTTCACTCTTGAAGGTGAGCTTGTCCCACCTTGCCTTGATCCTGAGAAGCTCTGCTCGTACCTGATTTGGGGTCTTCAGTTTCCACCCTCTTCGATGAAGTGACTTACCAAGTATAACGAGAGCATCATGGTTCGATACCAACGTATCCCAGTCGGCTGGTTTATCGCCTATCTCAACAGTTCTGGCTATGAAGAAAAGCCCAATGGACATATCTACAGGCCAGGGAGACGCGTCGGTCATAGTGGAGAGGAGTGGAGGGAAATGCGAGAGCAAGAGGAGAGGAGGGAAATGAGAGAGTAAGAGGAGGAAGAGATGAACTGGTAAAGGATACATCTCGCTGCCCGGATTTATAGAGGCACCGAAGCGAATAGGCGGGAAAAAAAGGCGGGAAGTAGTGGCGGGAAAAAAAGGGCGTGAAGTAGCGGCGGGAAAAAAAAGGGCGGAAAGTAGTGGCGGGAACAAAGGGCGGGAAGTACTGGCGGGAAAAATCGGTGCGAAGGATTGGCGAGGAAAACAGCGGCGGACGATTATTTAGCGGAAGGGCTGCATTGATCATGCAGGATTTTGCAAGGGACAGGACGATTAGGCAATCGGTCTAGGTCTGGCCGATTGGACCAATCGGCCTGGGCCAGACCGATTGGACCAATCGGCTAGCTCCAAGCCGATTGCATGTGTGGGGCAGGGCCGATTGCATGGTGCCACATGCAGTCGGCCAGGGCCTGGCCGATTGGCCCAGTCGGCTTGCCCTTGGCCGACAAAATGCTAGATCTGGCATTTCGAAAAATTGCATAATAAAACTCAAATTAATTAATTAATTCGTATTATTTAAAAAAAATCACGGCCGCTGCTCTCTTCACAGCAGCCATCGCTTCATAATACCTGTCGCTGCCTTCTTGCTCGCCATAAAGTTTAACGGATACATTCTGGACCACAGAGAGGTTCATGCACAAGTCCGACCTCTGATGATATCTGACACCAGGAGACCGAATTTCAGGTCTCGGATCAAGGGCACAGCTCCACACGTGGGAACATATAGGGAGTAAGCAAAACACAAGGGAACAAGCACACTTCCGCACAAGGGAACGCATCAGGGCTAAGAGCATCTTCGCTCGGTTCTCCCACGGCTTTTTTTTTATACGGAAAATTACATAGCCGTGTTTCTAGATCACAGTTTCGTTTAAATTTAGACCAACTTTGGTCCGGACTTTTTAGGTTGTTCTTAAGGTGTCGAACTGAGAACACCGGACGAAGCGAATTCGGCGGAAAAAAAGCCTCGCGCATGGACCCGCCCAATCAGCGACCTGAAGCCGAGTCGTCGTTATTCTCCCGCGTCGGAACCCCGCGACGGACGGTCAGGCAATAACTGCCCGTACATCATCCACGCGTCGCCATAATAGCGCGCCACTACCGCCTCGGCTCCCGCGACGGACTGCCGGTCACTAACTTTCGGCCGTTTCCCTTTTTCTTGCTCGCACCACTACACCCCTTAAAAGCCGGCGACCTCGCCGGCTCATTTCACTCACTCTCACCGTTCCTCCACTCCCCCCCACCGCAAACTCCAACTCCAGCGAGAAGAGAGCCATGGCCGAGAGGTTCCCTGGTGATCCCACGGCGGCGAACGGCTTCCACCGGCGCATGCTCTAGCCGTGGGAGGTGCGCATGCTCCATGACGTCGGGTACATGGCGCCGCCGTACACGCGGAACCCGCCGAGATGTAAGCTTATGTAACTACCTCGGTGAATTACGCTCCTAGATACAAGCCTGGATGAGCGGTAGTGGTTGAAATAGTACGGTGGGGCCCCAAAAGCCACTCACGGGTAGACCTTTCGGCCGTCTCAACCACTTCCAACTCAACGGGACCTATACGGGCGGCGTAATCGGCAGGCGAAGGGATCAACTACATACATAAGTGGGTATGTATGCAAGCCACCATACAAGAGTACATCAGAGCCATACCATCTAAAAAGAAAGGAAATATAGCAACGCCATACGGCAAGATTCAAATATCCTAGATACATCTATAATTTAGGATATCTCCTCATACATCACATAGCAGAGTATCAAGCGGAAGCGGCAAACAAGATCCGAGTACGGATAAGAGGCAAATTGGCATAAGATGCCCAGAAATAAGTACATCCCGCCCACAGATCTCACGGATCCCCAATCCCGGAATCTCTACACCGAATGGTCGTTGCCCACATCGTCGGACTCCTCCACCCAGTATCCATCTCCGGAGTGCACCTGTTCATCTGAATCAAACAATTTATCGTGTGAGACCCTAGGGGTACTCAGCAAGTCTTTATGCCTCTAAAGGGGACACAACCTGGGGTGACGCAATTGCAGCAAAAGATAATACCTAACAGTTCTATAGATACTCGCTAACCATCCGCCTAACCAAAGATAGACGGATGTCCGTGAATTAATAACAACAGTTATAATAGTAATATTAACAGATCCATCCTCCTCCTCGCTTACCAACGAGGAAGCGGACGAACAACCCCCCATCCGTTGGCAGTTTTATTATCCATTCCATGAGTGTCGCACTATTTACTAGTCAGTTGCTTAGTCAAATTAAAAGCGGTACTTTAGTTATGCTTGTCTATGATCGAGAAACTGTGCTCCAAGTCGTCCATAACCGCGGACACGGCTTTCAGAAAGTTTTACCCTGCAGGGGTGCACATATAGCAACACACACTCGATCAACCTCGGAAAAACCAAATCAAAACCCAACGAGGCCTTCACGACAAAGCAATCACCAGATTCAGAAATATTTCAGGGGGCCACCCCTTGGAGTACACCCGCAACGAAGATAGCTGACTCCGAGATGGACCCGAGGTTTGGGTGGACGGCTGTGAACGACTGGGAACCCAAAAACTCGGGCTTGTCGACACCGCGGAATCGTGTCCCGATCCTAAACAGTACAGTGTGCTCCTCGCACAATCGTAAATAAGACAGTAAAACATGGCATAAGTACAGGATAGTAAATAAAGCCTCGAACTAGTTTGTGGCCCCAAGAAATAAGAATGAATCAAGCTCTGGCTAAGGGGGGTCCCATATACCTCCCGGATGTGGATAGCGCGAATATTCAAGGAACAGGTTTCAAGTACTCGGGGTCTTACGGGACACAAGTGAGCAGGAAAAACCAAATAGCAGATGATGCTCACCGGTGCCACTTTCATTAGTTATCCCAACTACTCAGGTTAAGTTGTTTAGGCACCTCCTTATCCAACAGACACTCACAAACCCTACACATGCTGTTCTACGACTCGCATGGCTCAAACAACTCCTGTAGTAATGGCTCATGGGATGGAGGAACAAGTTTGGTGGAGTTTAAAAGTAAAGGCTATGCAATACTTGGGATTTAGTTTAATGCATTCGCGACTCGATGATGCAAGAATAAGATAGAGGCAATAGGTACTGTATGTATGCAAGCATGTGGTAGTGCTTGCCTGGCAACTCAGTTGAAGCGAGAGACGGATCTGGGTAGTGCTCCTGGTGCTCTTGGTAAATCCCCTGCTCAGAGTCTATTCGAAGAAGAACCAAACAAACAAGGGCCAACATAAATAAAGTGCGCAAGCATATGAATAAAATGCGTCAAGCAAACAATCATGCCATGATGAATGATGCGCAAGTTACATGGCAATAAGGTAGCATGGCATGGGTGAGATGTAGGGTACAAGGAATAACATTTTTATCGAGTTTTGGGCACTTTTTATTGTCATAATAGTTGCTGTATATTATATATTTACATGATGCATGCTGCAATTGAAGTCAAGGATAGCATAAAAGGAAAGGTCTCGTCGAGCTGATCATTTTAGACATATCATTTGTTAGATTCGGAGTTGTAAATCAAAAGTTATTAATTATTTAAGTTCCAGTGGCATTTGTGGTAATTTAATTCAACTTGGAATTTAAAATGTGCAACAGGTAATTTGAATGGTATATTTGGAATCCTCACATTTTTCTGATTCAAAAACATATATCATTTGCATTATTTGGATTTATAAATGAAAAGTTATTTAAAATCAGATTTATATTTGAATTTGAAATAATTAGGAAAAGATTTGAATTTTAAACAGACTCAGGAAAACTCTTTTATACTCAGCCTTATCTTACCCCAGACGCTTACAGGTGGGGCCAGGAACTCGCGGCCCCACACGCCAGTGGCTGGCAGCGAGGGGGACTGCGGGTTGATACACAGAAAACCTGGGAGCCTTTTTGCAAAACGGCCGTGACACAGACAGGTGGGGCTCCGAGGGACCGCGGGTTGACGCAACAAAACGCGAGGGGGGTAAGTGCAAAACGACACGCGCGTACTGTTTTTCTTCTCTCTGGATCTACTAACGGAAAAAGCAGCGGCTGGCGCGGCGATGGGGGTTCGAACCAGCGATCTGGGGCGCACGCGCGGAGGCGGCAACCACTGGCTTGGTCTGGGTTGGTTGTCCGGAGGGAGGGCGCGTGCTAGATAGGGTCTGCGCGCGCGGGAACGAGACGACGTCGTCGACCACGCCGTGCACTGAGAGCGCTCGACGAATCGCACGGCGGCGCCAGGGCGCGACGGCGAGGAGAACCTTGTCAGGGAGGGGAAGGGGCTCACCGTGGGCTCGATGGCGGGCTCGGAACAGGCAGGCGTGCAGCGGATCGGCGACGAGGCAGGGGCCGGGCGAGCTAGGGTTTGCGTCGGCTCGCGTCGGTGTCCAGCGTGCCCGGGCCTTCTCCTCCGAGTTGGTGAGTACTGGGGGGTACAGGGGTCCTGCGGAGCTTGCTCGACAACCTCAACAACGCGGCCGCCTCCTGGAACGATGGTGACGCGAGAGGGCCGACGGTGTGGCCGGCGTCGGGGTAGATGAGGGTAGAGAGGGAGAAGGAAGGGGAGGGAGGCTTCGGGATGGATCTGGGGAGAGGCCAGAGGGCGTGGGGTGGATAAGAACGAGGGGGTGAGGTGGGGCTTGCGTGGGGGAGGGGCAGGTCGGCTCGGCCACCTTTTGCACCCCTCCTTCACGTGCTCGGCATGGGGGCCATGGGGTGGCGCGATAGGGCTGAGGGAGGCTGCCAGGTGGGGTAGGGCGAGGCCAGGGAGGCAGACAGGTTCGGTGTGGGGCTGCTGAGCTGAGAGAGAGGGGGGTGGCTCGGCTAGTGCTAGGGTCGGGTTAGGGTTAGGTTTGGCTTGGGTACAGCTAGGGTTTGGGGTGGGGTAGCAGCTAGGTGGGCCAGGGAGAGAGGGGCCAAGGTGGGGCCAGCTGGAGGAGGCTCGGCATGGATGGAAAAGAGGGGGTGGGGTAGGTTTAGGGTTTAGCTAAGATGGGGTATGGTAGATTAGGTTTTTAGAGAGAGAGAGAGAGAGAGAGAGAGAGAGAGAGATGTGGTGTGGTTCACTTGGACAAGCTCAAGCAAGCAACAAAACAAACTCAAGCTAGAAATGGCCAAAAGGGAGAAGGAAAAGGGAGGTGGTGATGGCCTGGATGGAGATGGGGTGAGGTTTGGATGCTAGCATGCATCAAGCAAGACCAAGACTAAGGGTTAGAGAGAGAGATGATGATCCACTTAAGATTCAAATAAAAACCAAATACCAAAAAGAAAAGGTGGCACTTGCATGGCCCATGCAGAATATTTAATGTCATGAGGATTCTTGTGAAAACAATATCATCCCATGGCATTATTATTATGCATTCCCAAAATTGGAATAAAAACCAAGCAAAAGAAGTAAAAAGGATGCCCCATGTGGAGTAGATGGAGATGACCATATTGGAAATACAAAGGAACTTACTAGTGTGTATGTGCCACTAGATGCTTAATAGTACCAACAATACCCCAACATGAGCATAATTCCATATTAATCCAGATGGAGGCTAAGAAAAAGGTTCCCACTCACAAGGCATGCAAAGATGGCCCTGTGGCTCTCATATATCAATACTGTGAAAACAACATGATGCCAAGATGAGAGCAGGTGGAAGGAATTGGACCCATCCCAACCCACATGAGCTAGAGGTAAAACCAATAAGTGCCAAGCTCATATTTAATTGGATGGTGGAATTACAATGTGGTGAAGAAAAGGTGGTGGAGGCAATAAGAGATATGCCCCCAAATCAACTTGGGCATTTAACAATATACCAAGAACAAATACAATATCAAGATGCAAATATAATTAATAATGCACATGAGATAAGAACCAAACCAGAAGGGGTTTTATATGATGCTCAAATGCAAGGTGGCATGATGACATGAGCATGATATGATGATGATGCAACAAATATATGTAGGAAGTGGCCCTTATATTACTAGAACAAGTAGCATTACAGGTGTTAGACAACTGGGATGCTACAGCTTAGCATCGGCGGCATCCCCACCCCGCCGGTGCCGACCGGCGAAGAGCTGGTCGAGGAGATCCAGGCAGCCATGGACGACCCCGACATCGCCGAGGATCCCGGCAACCTCCTGTACTAGGAGGAATTCTTTGCCGATCGCCGGCTCCAGGAGCTCGCCCACCATGAAGGGCCGCATGGCACGCACTGAAGTGCAACAACACGGCGGTGCGACGGCGGTGGTGGAGTGTGTCGGGACGGACGCTCACGGCCGTCCTGGAGCACATACACGCAGGCAACAACCTGCGACTCGTCTTCCCCACTCCTAGGCCCCGGCGTCCAGGGCGAGGCGCCATCCTCCGGCCAACTGGTTGTCGAGGAGGATGGACAGCCTGAGCTCCTCCTTCGGTGCCTCGGCCTCCTGCTCGTCGGGGTCCGTGCCGACACAGTCGCCACCGCTTCGGCCGATCAAGCGCGAGGCGGACACGCTAAGCTCGCCGCCGCAGACACGCTCGCGGGGCATCATCATCAACGAGCTCTGCGTGCCGGCGCAATCGCCGCACACTGGTCGTCTTCGCCTTTGCCGGCCGAATCCAGAGCCGGCAGACTGGGCGGTGCTGGTCGACGAGGACGCCTTCGCCATAAAGATGGCGATGGAGCGGTCCCTCTAGGAAGCGGCGCCGCCGCCGATGCCCGAGCCTGACATCCTCGCCTGGTCCAGGGCAGACTGGGAGCAGTGGCGGCTACATGCTTTCTCTCTCGAAATAGGATTTCGCCCCGTATATTAATATAGCAACCATATGTAAGAACTGTTACGTCAAGTAGCATAATCAAGCCCAAAAGAAAAAACAAAGAAAGGAAAGAGAAACTATTGCCAACATCGGCAGAATAACGAAAACAAGGATGACTCGCAACCGCCACGCCCTCCAGAAATGTCCCACCACACTCCTAGAGCTCCAATCCGTGTAACAAGCAACACCTTCAAGAAGGAATGCGACGATGATGACGCTGCTTTCCGGACAGGTCCTAGGGTTTCCCCAGCACATGCAGAGGTAAATGGGAAAGGGGTACCCGACGCCTTTTTGGAAGGAATGGTGGCGTCCGCAGACGTTACCGCGTCGATGCTGGACGAGTCGGAAGGGATTTCTCCCAACCACCAAAAAACTACTACCTCGGATGATCTGAAGTCTTCCACCTATCTTGCCGTCCACCAACATGCGCTATTACAGTCTTGACGCCATCCTTGCCGTCACTCCGTAAACACCGTCGTGAGTCCTAGAGGATGGAGTAGGAAAGTATCGGGCATCAAGGGTAGCAACACCACGATCGGCGGGAGGTAACTTCTTCCACCTCCGTGACGGTTGCCGACCGGACGTGGCAGCAGGGCACACCAGGCCTCGTTGGGCCCGACCATGCTCGAATCGAACCAGCAAAGCCCTCCCTGCCACGCTCCAGCAGGCTAGCCGACAGCACCGCCACAGCCCACCAGCCACCAACTTCCCATCTCGCCTCCAGGGAGCTCTGACGCGCTCATGAAACCTACGGCCCGCCCGGACCCATATGGGGCCCGATGGGCCTAGATCTGGGCTGAGTGGGTGCCGCCGCCTTCCGCCCGCCAGGAGGCTACACGGCCAAGGGCCGCCGCCTTGACCATGGCTTACCCAGGGCAGCTGACGTGCTCCCTCGCTGGACCTCCGGATGCCAAGCCACACCGCTACCAGCCTCGTCGGCCCGAGCAGGGCCGCCGACACGCGGGGAATGGACGGACCCGCCGACACGCGGGAGGGGGTTGGAGGTGGCAGCGAGGAAGCCCCCGGCCGCCTTGCTCGGGGAGGCGACGTGGGGGACGGGCATTCCCAAGCTTTCTCCATCGGCCCGGATTCAACTATCAGTTTCAGGCCGATGTAAAAGTCGCCTTCCGCCCGCCAGGAGGCTCCACGGGCACATTACAGATCGTTCCTGTTCCTAAGCTTACTAGTATCAGAATTCAGAAACACTGTCCCCCTGAAAGTGCGAAGCAGAGGCATATAACGCTGTCCCCCTAGGGAACAACAGTTAGTGCTGAACTCTACTTGTGTTACTACTTACTACAGTTAAAAATACTAGGCTGAATCTACAAACACACAGGTTAGTTCAGTACTACCAGCAGTTCACTGCATGCAAAGAACGTAAGGAGTTACAGTGTGAATCAAACATCCAAATAAGTCTACAAACTGAAGGTAGCCTTTATTTAATTGATTCCGATGAAAGGAAAAAACGAGTCTGATATAAAGCTGCTACGAAGGAAACAGCTTAATAATGAGAAATCTGTAAGAGTATAAGATTGGCGGAATATATGTTGTATTATTGAGCCTCTCGGACGAGTATATATAGACGTAGGAACCGACTAGGAGTATAAGACAAGTAATCTACTTGGAGTACAAGACAAGTAACCTAGTCTATCCTTAACAAATACGTATACTCTAACATCCCCCGCAGTCATAGCGTTAGCATCGTAAACAACTGGAACATCGCGAACAGTCAGAATGGAGAGCCGAAGTAGACCAGTGCGCTGACATCCCCCCGCAGTGATGTCACGTCGCAGAAGCTTGGACCGTAGAGTATGATGGTTAGGAGCTCAGGCGAGGTGGTAGCCCTTGTGCCGGTGTCGAGTGAGCCGAGAGCGGTGGGTGCTGCAACCTTGGTCGAGGTAGCCACGCGAGGGGTCGCCGTGGTCGATGTTGTGGTCGGGGTTGCCGGTGTCGAGGTAGCCGCGTGCGTGTAGTGCAGCCAGTAGAAGGACGGAGACGCGTCAGGGCAGTCGTCGGAGAGAGCTATGCCGAAGTTGATGCAGTCCGAGCCGTCGAGGACGAGGTGCGGCCATGGCTTTGCCAAAACCAGGCGCACGTCGGGGACGAAGGCATACTCTGGTTGTGCCAAAATCGAGTATGCAAAGACGAAGTCGGTATGACGCAGTCGAGGCAGACGTAGAGGAGGTAGTAGATGCCGATGAAGACCTTGTCGAAGCCGATGAAGACGAGGCGCTACAACCGGGCTTGCCAAACACGGGAACGCGTCGGGGACGAAGGCATACTCTGGTTGTGCCAAAACCGAGTATGCAAAGACGAAGTCGGTATGACGCAGTTGAGGCAGACGTAGAGGAGGTAGTCGATGCCGATGAAGACCTTGTCGAAGCCGATGAAGACGAGGCGCTACAACCGGGCTTGCCAAACACGGGAACACGTCGGGGACGAAGGCACGCACCGGTGTTGCCAGTACCGTGCATGCGAAGAACGGGACCAGTAGAAACAACTTCACGCCATGTCGGAGAAGAGACTAGCAAAGGAGGACTCTACGACGGTTGCGTTGCGCAGATCGGCGAAGTGCCGATGCAGGCCGCAGTTGTCGGAGTAGAAGAGTAGGTGTGGTCGAGGACGATGGCGCAAAGTCTTGCTGGACGAAGATGTAGAAGGCGGCGAACCAGCGACGACCAAGAGTGGTCATACTGGATGCCTAGACGGAGGGGTAGTCGACGGGACCTACGACGGCCAGGAGTGGCCATGCAGGCTACATGTGGAGATGCGGTGGCGGTGCTCGAAGTAGGCGAGGAAGAACCCGACAACGTGACGAAGACCATGCGTGGATGGCGGCGACCTGCGCCGAGGGAGGTGGCGCGGTGGAAGCCTGCGACGTCCTTGTGGGGTGACGGCGATGACCGCGTGCAGCGACGCTACTGCCCGATGGGGCGACGTAGCTGCAGGACGCGAGTCGGTGCAGCGGCGTGAGAACCACCAGCGACGGACACGCCTAAGAAGGCGCGTTGGTAGCCGGCGGCGGGGACCAAAGGCAGCGACGCTACGGCCCAAAGGGGCGACGCAGCGGCAGCCCAATGCTCGAACGGTGATAGGCGCGTGATCGAGGACGTACTCGGCGGAGACGAGTGCCGGATCGGTTGATCAGACCGACGATGGCGATGTACGCGCCAAGTCCGTGACGACAGCAGATCGAAATCCACGACGTCGTTGTTGGTGCAATCCCGGACGATGACGGCGAAAACAATCCGAGGAGGGTCGGCCACGACAGCCTCCCGAGGAAGCCGCAGCAGCCGGCCGCGGTGAGCGGCAGCCTGTCATGAGGCGGCGACGGCCTACCGAGGAAGGCACAGTGGCGCAGGTGACGGGCGCACGGGCATGGTGTAGATCGTCGATGCCGATGGTCGGAGTAGAGGCGCGGCGATGACGACGGCGATGGGCGACTCAATCCGATTTAAGATCGGTAAACGAAAAAAAACCGATCAAGAGATAAAAAAAGACTTACAGGACAGCCGATCACGGATCGCTACGTACGAGTCCCGCAGCCCCCGACGGAGATCATGGAGATTGACCTCCCCAGGGGCGGCGCGGTGCGGAAGCGGAGGCGGCGACTAGGTCAAGGACCATGCCACTCTGATACCACGTAAAAGTGAGATTGGCGGAATATGTTGGTTGTATTATTGAGCCTCTCGGGCGAGTATATATAGGCGTAGAGGGACCGACTTAAAGTACAAAACAAGTAACCTACTTGAAGTACAAGACAAGTAACCTAGTCTATCCTAACTGATACATATACTCCAACAAAATCAAACACAAGCCATAAGTGCATCTTCTACAATCTGTTCCTCTGAGAAGACAGGGAAGACACTTAAGGGGAGCTGATCATGAGCTAGGACTGCAAGGTACTAGTACTGAAGCAGCTGGTACAAGTGAACTGAAGGTTCGTTCTTGGACTGACTGACGAAAAAACAGAGTACAAACATAAAGGAGAAGATAACTTCATCCGGATGTCGATGGAACACAAATTAAGAATGCTGGGACGACGAATTAAGAGCACAGAGGAAGTGTTTGGAAGCCACAGTGAAGACGGAGAGCCGATAGGGGACGGAATCAATCTGCCCTGCCCAATGGCATGCAGAAACAAGAGTCAAATACAGTTCATATGAAACGCATATCTAGTATTCCTGGTGGATGAGCAAAGTTAAGATCGAATATAATAGACGGTGACGAACTAATTAAACAAAACATGCTACCTGCAATGCTGGATCTTACCGATAGGCCGTCCTTGCTCCTGGGGCTGCAATAGGCAAAAATTAGGAAGCGCTCCAAAAACAAGGAAAACCAAAGGAATCAAAGGCAACATCAGCAGCAAGCGAAGACGTATATATGGAAATGCGGATACAAACACGGTTGCCTGTACGAAATGATGTGCCTACCTCTTCAGCGTGTGCGCCTTTCTACTTGATAAATGCAAAGGGATGGTTGGGATGGGCTGCCGCGGCTCTCTTCACAGCAACCTCGGCTTCAGAACGCCTCTTACTGCTGTTTTCCTCGCCATAAAGCTTAACGGATACATTCTTGAGGAAAGGGCGGTTCCTTAAACACAAGTCCCAGTCACCACCGCTGAGGATATCTGACACTAGGAGACCGAACTTCAGGTCTCGGACCTTGGGCATAGCTCCACGTGGGAACATATAAGGAGCAAACAAAACATTCTGGAACAAGCACTCTTGCGCACAGGGGAATGCATCAGCACTAAGCATGAATGACCTTTCCGTTGCACGCTCTTCATCTGTGGCAGTGTCCACGTTGGAGTGCAGGCGGAGAGTGTGAAGAGCTAGCAGAGGTTTGTCTTTTGGACGGGATCTTATTTCCGACGGGATCGCCAACAATCCTCATGTACAGCTTTCCTATTTCCGACGGGATCTTACAGAGGTTTGTATTCCCTAGTCCTAGGTATCTCAAGTGCAATAAATCACCAACACAACTAAGGTTAAGATGACCACTAGTTCCCCCAAGATCACAATCTTCTAGGTCCAACACACGCAAAACTTCAAATCTTGATAGAGGAAGCATCTGATTAATAGCAGGACTGAAAATGGTGAACGATCTCACTTGTGAGATGCTACTGGTAGCTAGCCGATTGTTGGCGAGATTTGTCTTTTGGACGGACAACCTGCGGACCTTTCTTTCAAAAGGCATGTCTACCTTGATAAAATCTGATATAGTGACAAAGTTTTCTTCACTGGCCAAATCACACAATAAATCAAGAATCATGTCATGCACACGACAACTTTCTGGCTCACCTTCACGATCAAATTCTGAGGGTTGTATCATGCTTCTGTTGACAAGCTCATTGAAGTAACTCACCCCAAGGTCAAATAAGTTGTCACCCTGGATAAAACCTTCAGCAATCCATCTTCTTATCAATCGATTTCTGTCAATCTCATAGTCTTCTAGGAAAACACTCAAATATAATAAACAAGTCTTCAGATGGAGAAAATTACAAAAAACCACCACAATTCGGGTCACTATAACAGAAAACCACCATAATTTAGATTCGTGACAAAAAACCACCACAATCGGGGTACAATTTCTGTTATAGTGGTGGTTATTTGCCCCAATTGTGGTGGTTTTTACTCCAATTATGGTGGTTTTTTGTCATGAATCTGAATTGTGGTGGTTTTCTGTTATAGTGACCCCAATTGTGGTGGTTTTTTGTAATTTCCTCCTTCAGATAAGAAGGGAGATCATAATAGCTGAAAGATAATATCCTCCTCATCTCCTCCAAATTAGTATCTCCTTTTGTAAGTCCGGTACCAATAGAGTTGAGTAAAACATACCATTGACTAATGGGTTTTATTTGTTGATTACTGGCCAGATGACTGGATAGAGTAATAATGGCCAATGGTATTCCAGCACATTTCTTCAAAATATTCACCGATACTTCTTTTAATTCAGGAGGACACATATTATTTCTTGAAAATATTCTGTTATAGAAGAGTCTTTGGGAGTCACCATCGGAGAGAGGTTGCATGTTATAAACCATATCATCATCATAAGAGCAACATTCTCTAGAAACACTGGCATTGCGAGTAGTAGTGATTATTCTACTTCCGCATTTACTATCCATCAGAGCATATTTGATTGTTTTCCATGCACTCACATCCCATATATCATCGACAACGATGAAGTACCTATAAGAGATAAAATATGAAAGCTACCTCAACGATCCAAAGGTTGTATTATTCAATGAACAACATTATAATATATGACATAAGGAAATAAAAACATGATGAGAATGGAAAGCCATTAGGGCAAATGTAGATTAGTTCATTTTTTAACTAAACACTTTTTGGTACTCAATAGAAGTTGTTAATATATACCAGGATTCTACTTGCGTGTAACGAACTCGGACACGACTAAAAACGATAGCAAGCAACACACATCAAATCTTCTAGGGACTCATCTCCAAGGCAACACTACCGAAGACAATGTAACAATAAGCAATGTCCTTATAATAGCTAGATGATCAATTAGTACCACCTGTTAGAAGAACAAGACCCAGCCTGTTATGTACAAAGGGACTGAAATTGGAAGTTCATCTTGGTTCATCCTAGCGCACCACATTTTAACTTTATATATATGTCAAGTTCAGATTATTTCCGGTAACCGTTGAGGCACCCGATATAGATTTTATTACCAGTATGCTACACGAGCAAGATGTGTGGGTTATTCTAGACATATTAGGTTGTGCGTTTCTGTTTTTAGAATCTCACATAGGATGTTTAGAGTATAATTTGTTTCTTGAGTGTTGATACAGATGCACAATTTGTTTCTTTGGACCCAAGAATTTATAGCCCGTTAAAGCAAGGAGGTGCGGGTTGAACCTGACCTATTATCTAGATTTATATATCAATTGATGTTTAAAGGTCATATTTGAAATTTATGAGGTTCAAGAAAATAGGCTGACAGGTAGCTCCCCCCAATCATTTAATTGAAAAGACAGCTACAAGTTTTTTGTGAATCCAGTTATAAGTTCCAAATACCAACTTGGAAGCTGATTATTTCAACGCACTTGCACACTTGCATATTGATATTTGATACACGCTCTGCACATATCACATACTAATTAAGTTAACCCTTCTCGCTCCTACGAGCCAAACCATGTGCTCTTATATTAGCAAAATCCTGAACATAATAACTAGTAAGCTTAAGAAAAACTGAAGAAATAGTGTCCTTTTTGCTTCACTACAAGAGAAGATATACATTTTTGGACCCCACAAATAATGGGATTTATACGGCACTATGAAACAACATTTGAAAAAAATATGGCACTATGTCATTTATAATGGGATTTATACGGCACTATGTCGATTGCAGAATTCTGGAATTGTATAAGTTGATGTATGTGAAAAAAAATTACATAATAAATGGCATCGATTCTAACAAGATAAATTTGGTTGGGAATTTGGGATGCATACGTACCTCTTGTCCCCTAGCGATTCTTGTAGTTGAGAGATGAGCAGCTTTTCATCAAGCGTTGCACCACTCAGCAGACTCATATATTTTTCCTTGTCAACTTCAAACAGAAGGCCTTTGAAAACTTTCTTGATATCAGGACTCCGAGACACAGACACAAAAGCGGTACAATCAAAATCAGATCGAACCTTATCATAAATTGATTTGGCAAGAGTTGTCTTCCCCAGTCCTCCAAATCCAACAATGGAGAGTATCTTGGGTTGCCTCGATACATCGTCATTAGTCAAACAGAGCTTCTCAATTAGCTTGACCCTTGCATTTTCAATTCCAACAAGCCTTTGCTTGTCTTCATACAGAGCCACCAGGAGAGGGTCAACGGATGTGATTCTCGTGGCTGCAGCTAGATTAGCAAAAACACCATCAGCTTTATACCTCTCATGCCTCGCAGCCATGTCCTGGACCTGCTCCTTGATGTCCTTGATCGCAGTGGCGATCTGGCGACGAGCCTTGCCCTTCTTGAACAAGCCTTTCATCTTGCTCACCAGCTCCTTGAAGCCGTCCATGTCAGCGTCAGCCTCAGATCCCTTGACACGCACGAGGAGGGAGTCGACTATGTCCTCCGTGTCGTAGGACAGCTCACGGACGTCGGCGGCCCAGAGCTTGACCTCCTCGTCGAGCTGCTCCCGCGGGACCTCCGCCACTCTGCAAAGGGCGGTGCGTATGCTCGCCAGCTCGCGGGAGAAAGCTTGGATGTCTCGTTTGACGGTGGTCTGCATCTTGTACTCCTCCTTGAGCAGCTCACCCAGCTTGGGAAGGAGGGAGCCCATGGCACCCAAGGCGAGATTCATGGCTTGCTGTCCTTCTCTTGTTTGGTTTGCTGTAAGAGCAAATATGTGACTGACTAGTGGTTGATGGGTGAGGGATTGCTGCTGCAAACTTGCTCTTTAATTAGGGTGGTGTTAACGCTTTTCAGTATAAGCTTTAGTCCTCTAGCCATGGGCGAGATCCTCTTTGTTCACTCTTTTCAGTGTTAGCTCTCGTGCTGCTACTCGTATGCTGTGACGCACATGCAACTCCTCGATATCCACTAAAGGCCACATGGTATAACGTGTATTGAGTCCGTAAATCACATAGATTAAGGCCTGCATCGTTTGACTGGATCTGTTTGTTATATTGGCCATTTGGATCTTCTAGCCTAGATGATTACAGTAGCACTCTTTGGGTTGGATCTGAGAGAAGAGAGAGAGACTACCTGCGCCCTGGCTTGACAGGCAGGAACCGGAGGGGATTTCGGAACCAGAGCCGGAGCTGGATCCGCCGTCGTTGGCCATGGGAAAGGGGCGACGGCGTGAGCGTGGGAGGTTGAGAGCGGTGGCGGCGGAGCTTCCCGTCGGCCTAGTGCGAACCCTAATCGGTGGGTGTGTTTGTGGGGGGCTGCGGTGCACGGTCGAACCTCGTACCGTGTGCGTCCGGCCCCCCCACCTATTTATATACGCACTGGCGACAGGGGCCCACAACCATGGATAAGGTTGGGCGCCCCCGATTAGGGCGCGATAAGGGACTCCGTTCGGGCCGTTGGACCCGAACGTGGGAGAGATCTATCCAACATTCTCCCCCTAGATCTCGACTTTACTTTTAACTTTGTACTTTACTTATTTCATCACAGAATGATACATAGAGCATGTTTCATCGTCTCAGCTCAATTGCCGATAGAATCAGACAGCCACTATATACCTTCATGTTCTGAAACAAATTCTGTTACTTTTTGGGCCTCTATGGTCCAGGAATCATAGGCTTGCCGTTAAACCCATGCCGGCTATGTGTTCCTTGAACACATTGGGTGGTAAGCCTTTCGTTAGCGGATCCGCAAGCATATCCTTTGTCCTTATATGCTCGAGACTTATAGTTTGATCCTGGACTTTGTCCTTCACAACATAATACTTTATATCTATAGACTTTGAAGCATTACTCGACTTGTTGTTGTGAGCATAGAATACTGCGGGCTCGTTGTCACAGTACATCTTTAGTGGCCTGCTGATGCAGTCAACCACTTTCAAGTCGGGTAAGAATTTCTTTAACCATAACGCCTGTCCCATGGCCTCATAACATGCTATAAATTATGCATACATTGTAGATGATGCAACTATCGACTGTTTGGCGCTTCTCCACGAAATAGCACCTCCTGCGAGAGTAAAGACATACCCTGTCGTGGACTTTCGGTCGTCTTTATCTCCCGCAAAATCTGCATCTGAATACCCTTTTATCTCTAGGGAATCAGATCTTCTGTATGTTAGCATGAGGCCTTTTGTGCCTTGCACATAACGCAAAGCTTTCTTTACCATCTTCCAGTGCTCTATGCCTGGATTCTCTTGATATCTACCGAGTACCCCGATGATAAATGCTAAGTCAGGGCGAGTGCACACTTGTGCATACTGTAAGCTTCCAACAGCCGAAGCATATGGTACTGACTTCATTTGATCGATCTCATATTGATTCTTTGAACATTGGGATTTCCCAAAACTGTCGCCCTTGACTATGGGAGCAGGTGTTGAATTACTCGCATGCATATTGTATTTCTTTAAAATCTTTTCACAATATGCTTTCTGCGACAGTCCTAACACTCCATTCTGTCTGTCTCGGTGAATTTCTATGCCCAAAACATAAGATGCTTCACCAAGGTCTTTCATGTCAAAGTTTGATGACAAGAACTTCTTTGTTTCTAGTAGTAGACTAACATCACTGCTAGCAAGCAGAATGTCATCCACATATAGAATTAGGAAAATATATTTCCCACTTTTGAACTTTGCATAAATGTAATTGTCCTCAACATTTTTTTTGAATCCAAATCTTTTAATGGTATCATTAAACTTTAAATACCACTGCCTAGAGGCTTGTTTTAACCCATAAATGGATTTCCTTAGGCGGCATCCCATATGTTCCTTCCCCTCCATGAAAAAACCCTTGGGTTGTTTCATGTAAACATTCTCTTCTAAATCTCCATTTAGAAATGCCGTCTTGACATCCATTTGATGTAACTCTAAATCAAAATGTGCAACTAGTGCCATGATGATTCTGAAGGAGTCCTTACATGAGATCGGAGAAAAGGTCTCATTGTAATCTACGCCTTCTCTTTGCGTAAAGCCTTTTGCCACGAGTCTAGCTTTGTACTTTTCTACATTCCCATTGGAGTCATACTTTGTTTTGTAGACCCACTTGCATCCTACTGTTTTGGCTCCTTTGGGAATTTCCTCTAAGTCCCAAACATTGTTGGAACTCATCGATGTCATTTCATCTTCCATTGCCTCTACCCACTTGGCTGAGTGAGGGCTACTCATGGCTTCTTCATATGAGATAGGATCGCCCTCCATATGAACTACATTGTAAACTTTGTAGATGTCTTTGGAAATGGCTGGTCTTCGTTCTCTGTTAGACCGTCTGAGTTCATCAGACTCTTGCTCATTTCTTGCCTGGGGTTCAGGCACATTTACAGTAGGTGGCTGTTCTGGCTCCCTTTCGTGCTCAACAGTGGGTTCAGGTGGCTCCTGATGGACAGGTTCCGAACTTTCGCCCATTGTTGTCACGTGTGGAGTCACAACAGGTGCCGGCACCACAACCTCAGGGGTTGTAAATGGTGGCACAACAGGTAGCGAGAAAAATGGCTCCTGAGTCATCGGATTAGGTGCATGCATCCTCTTCTCCTCAAGATCAATTTTCCTAGCTACCGTGCTCCCCCTCATCAATTCGTCCTCCAAGAAGACTGCATGTCTCGTTTCTACAAACTTTGTGTATCTGTCGGGACAGTAGAAACGATAGCCTTTGGACTTATCTGGGTAGCCAATAAAATGGCAAGATACTGTTTTGGGGTCTAACTTTGCAATGTTTGGATTGAAAACTTTTGCCTCAGCTGGGCTCCCCCAGACCCTCAAGTGGTGCAGAGAGGGGACTCTGCCTGTCCACAATTCATACGGTGTTTTGGGCACCGATCTACTTGGTACTCTGTTGAGAATATGAATGGCGGTTTTAAGCGCCTCCATCCACAATCCCAATGGGAGGGTGGAATAGCTCATCATGCTACGCACCATATCCATAAGGGTACGGTTGCGCCTTTCAGCTACTCCGTTTTGCTGAGGTTCGCCCGACATAGAATACTGGGCGACTATTCCATTTTCTTGCAGGAACCGTGCAAAGGGTCCTGGTACTTGACCATATGGAGTATGCCGACCATAGTACTCCCCCCCACAATCGGATCGAACTATTTTGATTCTTTTATCGTGCTGATTTTCTACTTCAGCTTTGAAAATTTTAAATTTATCCAACGCTTCAGATCTTTCTTTGATTGGATAAATATAACCATACCGGGAGTGATCATCCGTGAATGTTATGAATGAATCATAGCCATCCACACTTTTCACCGGAAACGGTCCACAAATATCCGTGTGGATTATTTCTAGTGTAGCTATGCTTCGGTTTGCACCCTTTTTTAATTTGTTTAACATACTTTCCTTTAATGCAATCTATGCATTGTTCTATGTCGGAGAACTCTAACGGAGGAAGAATGTCATTTTTAACGAGGTTTTCTATTCTTCCTCTCGAAATATGGCCTAGTCTGCAGTGCCATAGTTTCGATGAGTCAAGAGTTCGCTTTCTTTTCTTTTGTTCTTTGTTTGACAAGGAAACTTTTTCATTCACATCACACACAGAAAGAACTTTCTCATGCAGGGATAACAAATATAACTTATCAAATAATGTAGCAACACCCACACATTTGTCTTTCAACCAAATGGCACACTTGCCATTTTCAAAATAACATTCGTAAGAATCTTTGTCCAAACAGGAAACACTTATTAAATTCCTATGTAATGAAGGAACGAAAAGCACATCTTTGAGCAAAAGCAAAGAGCCATCAGCCAGCTCCAGAGGGACGTCACCAATGGCCTCCACTTCTGCCTCTATTCCATTCGCCACTTCAATGTGTCTTTCTCTTCTTAGCGTGGTCCTTGTCGAATGGAACTCCTGTAAAGAGTTGGCAACATGAACAGTTGCTCCAGAATCAATCCACCAAGTGGATCGTGTAAACTTTTCATACAAAGATTCATTAACAAAAGAAACAATATCTTTACCATTTTTGGCCATGATGTACTTTAGCCAAATCGGGCAGTCTTTCTTATAGTGGCCCGGCTTTTTATAGTGATGGCACTGATCCTTCTCCCCAGAGATGGACTGGTGATGCTGGTACTGGTGCTGCATTGGACCCTTGCCATGGGGCTTGGAGGGTGAGCCACCATGGTTGCCGCCTGTGAAGCCTCTCTTCCTATTGTCCTTCACGAAGTTCAGAGAACCGCCGTGAAGGGCTTTCAGCCTTTCCTCTTCCTGGGAGCACATCCCAATGGTCTTTTCTATGTCCCACTTTTCAGGGGACATATTATAGTTTATTACAAAGTTTTCAAAAGGCTGTGGAAGTGAGGCCATCACAAGGTGCACCAAGAGTGCTGGCTTTAACTCGAGGTCCTCATCCATGGGCTTGAGCTTCGCTGCCATGTTTGACATCCTCAAGATGTGCTCTCTTATTCCGTGGGGTCCTCCCGTATACTTTTCAGTAACCAGCTGCTTTAACAGCTGGGTCGCATACATCTTTAAAGAGCCAGTAATTTATCTTGGCGAGATATTCGCCCACGGTAGCACACTCTTCAATTGAGCCCACTATTGCGTTTTCAATTGTGTTCTTTACGAAGGTCAGACACTTCTTGTTGGCGTTCACCCATTTCTGGTTATCAATCGAGTAGGCCAACTCCTTTGGAGCATGGTCCCTCTTCCTTTTCTCAAAGTCTGCACTTTCCTCAGCATCTTCCCTGACTGGGTCAGCGGGCTTGACTGGTTGCTTGGTGTCAACCACCCAATCCACTTCGGCGCATACGAACGCCAAGTCAACTTTCTTCCTCCATTCGGAGTAGTTGTCCCCCCTTAGGAGCGGGATGTCCTTCAAACATGCCATGAGGTTGAGACCTCCTGAAACTCACAAAAGATGTGAGATCACCAAGTAAAACAACTGTATGCGTTAATTCAACGTTGGTATAAATTAAGCATGCAATCGTTTCGTGCTATTTAAAATTACATCACCGTTGGGCAGAAATAAATTTAAATGCACCTTTAATACTTAATAGGAAAATATTATGGTCATGATTATTAATAACGTTGGTCAATTAATAGCATGAGGCATAATCACTTTAATCACATCTTTATGTCAAGATTTAATCAACTTTTATTGCATTTGGTGCAATTTTAAACCATACATTTCAATGTAAAAACACTATTTGCAGCTGAAACTTTAAATAATTACTTTCATAAAATTCATACTTTGCAAAAACATTTGCCTTTGTAGCTTTCTCTAGTCAAAATATACATGAAGGTAAAATGACTAGAGAAAACTATGTAAAACATTGCTTACAACTAAGCAAAACATTAAAAAATAATCCTGTAAAAATAAAACAGAAAAACTGTAAAATAAAAAAATGCTCTACTGGGCCAAAACGGAGCCCAGCGCTCAGCGGCCCAGAACGGCCTGGCGGCGCCTGCCCCTGGCTGCCGCCCACGCGCGTCTGGCAGCCGGCGCACGCGGCCCAACGCGGTGGCCCACGGCGCTGCAGCCGCCTCGGCCTGCCTGGCCCGGCGAGCAGCCCAGCTGGCCTGCCCCGCCCGCGCGCGCTGCAGCGCGCGCTGCAGCGTGCGCTCGCGCATGGCCCAACGGCACGCGGCCCAGCAGCCCGCGGCCTGGCCGCCCAGCCCGCCAGCGCCCAGCCGCCCGCGCCGCTTGATCTCGGCCGTTCGCGGCTGTTACCCTAGATCTAGCGGCCAGGAGCGATTTTCGCGGCATCAAAACCGGCGGTCGGCGGCCCACCCTCAAACCCTAGCCCCCATTTTCTCCTCACTCGCCCCGCGTCCACTCCGCGTCGACGGCGCGTCCACCGCGCGTCGGCGGCGCGTCCGCCACGCGCGCCCTACTGCTGCGGCGCCGCGTTTTTCTCCGTGGCGGCGAGGTGGGGAGCATCCCGAGGCGGCTGTGCCCCTCCTGCGAGGCGGTTGCGCCCCTCCTGCGCTGAGGCGGCGGCGCCCCTCCCGGCGAGGCGGCTGCGCCCCTCCTGCGCTAAGGCGGCGGCGCCCCTTCACTCTGCTCTGGCGGCTGCCCCCTGTGTCCGCGCGAGCCCATCCCCGGCGAGCCTTGCTCGCAGGCGGTGTGGAGCCGCCGACACGAGGCTGCCAGATCCCCCCCCCCCCTTTCTTTCCCGTCCACGTTCCACTTTCACCCAGCAACGTAGCAGCAAGGAGGGAACAGCGGCGGCGCCTCCCCTTGGCTCCTTGCCGATGCGCGCATCCACCCGAGGGTGGGTGCGCCGCCGTCAAGTGGCCGAGGTGGAGGCACATCCTTTCCTGGCGATGGCCGGTGCGACTTTTCTTGCGATTTGGATTTTCTTTTCCGGGTGGGGTTTTGCATGCGGGATCTGGGAGGAACTAGGGTTAGGATTTAAATCTTTGGGGATTTTCTTTGCCCTCGAAGGGGTGTGTTCTTCTTCCGACGCCTCGGCATGCCGATGCGCGTCGAGATAGAGAGGAACGGCGCGGCCAGAGGGGCAAGGCGCACTTTAGGGGCTGAATCTAGGGTTTTCGTTTTGCATTTTCTGTTTCTATCGAAAGAACTAGAGCTAGAGCCATGCTCTGATACCAATGTTATATTGGCCATTTGGATCTTCTAGCCTAGATGGTTACAGTAGCACTCTTTGGGTTGGATCTGAGAGAGAAGAGAGAGACTACCTGCGCCCTGGCTTGACAGGCAGGAACCGGAGGGATTCCGGAGCCAGAGCCGGAGCTGGATCCGCCGTCGTTGGACATGGGAAAGGGGCGACGGCGTGAGCGTGGGAGGTTGAGAGCGGTGGTGGCGGAGCTTCCCGTCGGCCTAGTGCGAACCCTAATCGGTGGGTGTGTTTGTGGGGGGCTGCGGTGCACGGTCGAACCTCGTACCGTGTGCGTCCGGCCCCCACCTATTTATATACGCACTGGCGACAGGGGCCCACAACCATGGATAAGGTTGGGCGTCTCCGATTAGGGCGAGATGAGGGACTCCGTTTGGGCCGTTGGACGGGAGAGATCTATCCAACACTGTTTTCAGATTACAGTGTACGAGATGATTTTTTTGTACTACATGGAGGACTCTTCTCGGTGCTCATTTGATCGCATATTCGGTCCGTGATCTATCTACAAGCCTGCCAATTACGGAACTAGATTTTCATACATATGGTCCAAGGACAAAGATATAAGCATATTCGGTGGAGAAGGGATTAAACAAACCAGTTTGAGCGCTCTCCCTCCCGTACACGGGGAGCTCCCTGCGGTGGAGGTGCTTTGCGCAGTCAGGGCCTGAGGGGCGAGGTCGGGATTCCGGAAAGGAAGCTCCGGAGAAGACGGGTCCAACGGCGGCGAGGTCGGGGGCGGCCGGATACGGCGGCGGCGAGAGCACCGCGGGAGGGAGAAGTTGCTGACTGCTGCTGCTTGTCCCTCGGGGGCGCCTGCTCGCCTTCGGGGTCTTTGTTGGTCCTCGCCGGCGAGGATGGGAGGGGTCGGTGGACGGTGGTGGTTCTCGCGGCGGAGGTGGTAGTGGGGCGGGTCGGCGGGACGAGGTCGGCGGCGGCGTGCCGGCGTTTGGGGCCTCTTTTTGTTCTTTCCTCTGGAGCAGATGTGGTCGACTCGCTTGCTCGGTGGGCTCTCTCCAAGCTGGCCTCACGCCCACTTCCTAGTAGTACTAGAAAGTGGATTAAGGAGGACCAATTTTGACCAACTTCCTACTAGTACTAGAATTTTCGTGGAGCATCGAAAAACTGAAGAGCCAGATGCCCCCACGTTTACAACCGTTTTCAATACGGTTTTTACACTTGGAGAAAACTTGTTTTAGAAATAACTTGTGTTTCCTATGAATTCTGTGTAAAATTGATCTTTGAATTTTGGAGGTTTTTAGTACTATAATATGAACTTAGACCAACATCCTGGCAATTCTTTGTGGAACATCCACATACCAAACAACCATATCTACAAGTTCATGGGCCAAATGATACAATAGCTTTGGGGCACATTTATTTCAATACGAGTTTTACTAGGGAAATTTAATTGAAGAATTTCACGTTGAGAAGTATTCTTCACATAATGAATACAGGTGTAGGGTCCAATGAACTTCAGACGCAAACATAAACATAGACCTTATATACATCTCTCTATCTTTACAAGAATTATGTGGACAAAAGACCTGTTAGGGCACCCACAATGTATAGCCAATAATGGTTTCATTCTTGTTTTTTAGCTTTTAAAACTAGTTCCCTACATTGTGGAGGTGGTTTTAAATAGGAGAAAACTGGAAATCGGAGCAAGTAGTTGCTCCGATGCCAAATTTGACTTTTGACTTTTGGAACTAGTTCCCTACATTGTGAGGGTATGTCCATATTTGTTTTATGTGTTGTTTTAGCTTGATGGTGGGACCCATGTTATACATATTTAGAACCATTGCATTGTAGAGCTGTTGCCAGAGCCAAATTTACCTTTATGTCAGATTTGACAATGGCAACATTGTAGGTGCCCTTACGCAAATCGATGCTTTAATTTCTTTCTAAGAACGTTTTGTTCTACCACTAAGATTTTGGCACGTTTAACATTATACGCACAACACTATTTCGCTGCAATATTTGATTATATGGCCACGTGCCATTGACCCATTTTTTTGTGTTGAATTTCACCATATTTTTTTTGTTGAATTTCACCACATTGCAATAACTCTGTATCTCAAAGATGAAAGGGTATCCAGTGATCTTAGTCATCCTTATGTTATGAGTTTAGTTTGGGGAGGATGTATCGAAGCAGAAGTCATTAGAAAACTACTTCAACTGAACGAAAGCAAATCATGAATCATTACCATTTTGACATGATTTAGCGTTAACTAAGAAATAATCTTTTTTTTTTGTTAGAGTATAATATCGGTTAGGGGTAAATTAGGTAGATATATGATTTATGTCTTTTCTTGTATTCCAAGACGATCTCATGTACGCTTATATATAGTCGCTCATGAGGCTCAAGAATACATTTATCATATTTCGTCAATCTCTCTTTATCGTTCTACATGGTATTAGCCCTAATTAGATCCTAACCTCGAGTCGCCGCCGCCACTTTCCAAACCCTAGTGTCGCCTCCCCATGGCGCCGCCCTAGCCAAGCAACACGCTTCTGTCGCTCTGCCCCCGGGGAGGTCGATCTGCATGATCTCCGTCGGGGGTTGCGCAACCCGTACGCAGGGTTCGTCCGTCGATCTGTGATCGGCTGCCCTGTAAGTCTCCTTTCCGATCTCTTGATCGGTTTTTTGGTTTATCGATCTTTGATCGGATTGATTCGCCCACCGTCGTCTACTCACGCCTCGTCTCTGACCATCGACATCGATGATCTACACCGCGCATGTGCGCCCGCCCTCCCCGCAGTCGTCCTACCTCGGCAGGCTGCCACGCAACGCAGATGACTGCTATGCCTTCCTTGGAAGGCTATCGCGAACGCCCCCCTCGGATCGTCTTCGCCGTTATCGTCCGAGATTTCACCAACAACGCCGTCATCGACTACGACCTACGTGTCATCCATGCCATGGCGCATACGGCACAACATTGTCCTGATCAATCGATCATGCGCCTGTCTACGCCAAGCACGTCCCTGAGCACGCGCCTACCACCGATCAAGCTACGGGCTGCCGTTGTGTCGCCTCTTCGGGTTTCAGTGTCGCCGCCCTTGGTCCACGCTACCGGCTTCCAACGCACCTTCCTTGGCGTGTACGTCGCTAGTGATCTCACATCTGCTGCACCGACTTGTGCCTTGCACCTATGCCGCCCCCTCAGGTCGTACCATCACTACACGTAGTCTACTTTGCCATCCCCGCACCGACGACCTTGGCTTCCACCATGGCCTTCGTCACGCCGTCGGGTTCCTCCTCACGTATTTCGAGCACCGTCGCCGCACTTCACAAGGTAACCTGTCGGGTGACTTCTCGCTGTCGCAGGTCTCACCGACTACCCCATCGCCACTCTAGGCATCCAGCATGACCACCTGATACTTTCCCGAATACTTTTACTATTGTTTCTCCTCTGAACTTGTGTGATTTGGATACAACTAACACAGACTGACGCTGTTTTTAGCAGAATTACCTTGGTGTCTAGTTTTTGTGCAGAA
Organism: Avena sativa; assembly: GCA_916181665.1. Taxonomy (NCBI): domain Eukaryota; kingdom Viridiplantae; phylum Streptophyta; class Magnoliopsida; order Poales; family Poaceae; genus Avena; species Avena sativa. The sequence goes on along the minus strand of OV702279.1, from coordinate 399,137,860 downwards.
AATCAACTATCAGGAAAAATCCCGAAAAATATGCCAAAAATCTTATTTCACTAGAAGATCCACGGAGCCAGAGTACGAGACGGAGTGGAGGCCTCAGGGGCCCACACCCCCTGCCACGCGGGTGGGCCCACCCCGCGCCTGGGGGGTGCGGCCGCCTCAGGCACCCCCTCGGCCTACCTCTTCGCCTATAAGATGCCTCTTGACCTAAAACGGAGGAGGAGTTTCAACGTTTTTCCAGAAAGAGTTCTGTTGTGCCACCACCACCAGAAACCGCGATTCGGAACCAGAAACTCCGTTCTGGCACCCTGCCGGGATGGGGAATTTGGAGAGGATCATCGCCACCATCATCATCGACGCCTCTCCATCAACCATCCATGTTCTCCCATCCATGAGTGAGTAATCCCCCGTTGTAGGCTATGGGGATGGTAGGGATTGGATGAGTTCTATCATGTAATCGAATAAGATTGTTAGGGCATGGTGCCTAGTATCTCTATTAGTGTTATTTGACTTTGTTGCAACTTATTGTGCTTAATGCTTGTCACTAGGACCCGAGTGTCATGATCTTAGATCTGAACTTATTATTGAATCATTATGATAGTATTGTTTGTGATCTTATCTACAAGTTGTGTACACATATCATTGTCCGAATCCAAAGGCCCCGAAGTGACAGAAATTGGGACAACCGGAGGGGATGGCTATGATGTGAGGATCACATGTGTTTACGGAGTGTTAATGCTTTGCTCTGGTGCTCTATTAAAAGGAGAACCTTAATTGCCAGTAGTTCCCTTGAGGCCCCGTGATGTCTACGCACTTCTATTCTTGTAGACAGTTGTTGGGCCTCCAAGTGCAGAGGTTTGTAGAACAGCAGCAAGTTTCCCTTAAGTGGATTACCCAAGGTTTATCGAACCTAGGAAGGAAGTGGTCAAAGGTATTCCCTCTCAAGCAACCCTGCAATCAAGATACAAGAAGTCTCTTGTGTCCCCAACTCACCCAATACACTTGTCAGGTAGTGAAATACAAGTGGTAACGGTGCTAGAAAATAGCTTCCGACTTGTTGTTGACGTGGGGTAACGTGTGTGAGTGCCAGAAAACACTGTGATGGAGCTTGACGTGGAGGAAAGGTAACCTCCCCAGCAAACGGAACAAAGATGGAAGCAAGCAAACATGCAACAGATCTAGTAGCAAACAGTGTTTCAATGCTTAGAAACAAGGCCTAGGGATCATACTTTCACTAGTGAACACTCTCTCATATAAATGTCCTCTCTTCATGATACTACTCTTAAGTACTCTCCGGTTGGACACTAATCCATGGTAGGGCTATAACAGCACACCTAAAAGTCCGCTTTCCCCAATCTAGATAACCCCACACTGTCACCTTGAGCGCTAGATGGTTCCAACAAACACCACAATTTCATAGAGACATCCAACTCCAAATATAACTCATAACAAATATTCAATCTAGCCAAAGTGCCACACACGGTATGCACGCTGTCACTTTCACACACGTGGGGAAAAGCATAGATCTATTAAAGCACAAAGAGTATTTATGTAGACTCAAACCTAAGTGCCACCATGGCATGCACGCTGTCGTTTTCACACACATGGGGAGAGCAGAGATCTAATGAAGCATTTGAGTAGCAAGGTAGATCTACTTGATTACAAAGCTCATGACCACAACAAGATCATGCATAGAGAGAGATGAACACATAGCTACCGTTAGAGCCCTTATCCCTAAGTAAGAACTACTCCCTCCTCATCATGGGAATCAGCAACGGTGATGAAGATGGTGATGGAGATTGATGGAGATGGCTCCGGGGGCACTTTGTTGGAGATATGCCCTAGAGGCAATAATAAATGTAGTTATTATTATATCTTTGTGTTTATGACAAATGTTTACATTCATGCTATAATAGTATTAACAAAGGAAACATTAATACTTGTGTGATTTGTAAACTAAAATAGAGTCCCTAGTAAAGCCTCTTTATTATACTAGCTTGTTGGTTAATAAATGATTGTGGTTTCCCTATCATGAACATTGAGATGTTATTAACAACAAGATCATATCGTTAGGAGAATGATATGGTGGACATACTCCTATAGATAAGCGTAGCATAAAGATCAAGTCATTTTAATAGTTCAATTGCTATATGCTTTCTGATACATAGTAACCTAATTCCTTCGACCATGAGATCATGCATATCACCTTTACCGGATGGATGCTTTGATGACATCAAACACCACACCGTAAATGGGTGGCTATAAAGGTGGCATTGAGTGTTCGGAAAGTATTGGTTGAGACACATGGATCAAGAGTGGGATTTGTCCATCCATATGACGGATAGATATACTCTGGGCCCTCTCGGTGAAATGTCATCCAATTAGCTTGCAAGCATGTGACTGGCTCACAAGGGATCACATATCACGGGAACAAGAAAAGAGTACTTATCGGTAACGAGGTTGAACTAGGTATGCAGAGATACCGACGATCATAACCTCGGATAAGTAAACTATCGTGAGACAAAGGGAAATTGGTATCGTATGTAAGTGGTTCATTCGATCGCAAAGTAATCGTAGAAATATGTGGGAGCCATATGAATTTCCAGATTCCTCTATTGGTTATTGTTCGGAGAAGTGTCTCGATCATGTCCGCATAATTCACGAACCGTAGGGAGACACACTTAAGGATTCGACGTTGTTTGAGTAGTTATGGAATGATGAGAAAGAGACCTAATGTTGTTCGGAGTCTCGGATGGGATCCGAGATATCACGAGGAGATCCGGAATGGTCCGGAGAATAAGATTCATATAAGGAAAGTCCTGTTTCGGAGTTGGGGAATGGTTCCGGTGTTTTCATCGGGAATGTTCTAGAAGGTTCCGAAATGTCCGGCACTCCGGAGGGGAAGGGTACATGAATGTGTTATATCAAGTTGGTTTGATTGCATCATGTACTAAGTGTCATCGCTGAACAAAATAGAGGATTTAATCAAATCCTTGTTTGAAAAGTCAAACGCCAATTTGAAAGTCAAACGACTATTTTTGGGAAGTGGAGGGGAGGTGGAAACCGAGTTGAGGAGGAGTCCCTCCACCTCCACCGCCGGCCCACCTTGGGTCCGAGTTGGGGAGGGACTCCCCTCCCCTGGCGCGCCTCCCTCCACCTATAAGAGGAGGGGCAGGGCTCCCCTTCTAGACACACAAGTTCCCTACCTCTAAACCCTAGCCCCAAGCCGCCGCCGCCCTCCATAGCCGCCGCCGGCCCTAGGGCACTCGTCGCCGCCTAGGTCTAACCCTAGCCGCCGGCCTAGCCCCTCCTCGGCATGTCTAAACCCTAGATCGTCGAGGGACTCTCTCATACTCCACCATACTCGCTCCGGCTTAAGGCGAATCCCTGCGAGATCTCCCCTCTACTTCTGGTACCACGCCGTTGTGCTGCTAGAATCGCGAGGAGAGTGCTACAACCTCCGCTGCCTGCTGGAACAAGGGAGAGGAAGGTCTTCGTCGAGTACCAAACGTGTGATCGACTGCGGGAGCGCTGCCGGAACGCAGCGCCGGAAGGATCGTCTACGCGATCTTGAGATCAGGAAGAGTACGACTACATCACCCACGAGAATCCGCTCTCGTTAAACACTTTGGAATCTTCGAGGGTGAGTTATTCCATCGACTCGTTGCTACAATCTAGTAGATAGATCTTGTATTGTTTGTTTGTATGCGAAAGAAAATTTTGTTTTCCATGCTACGAAACCCTACAGTAGTATCAGAGCCATGTCTATATGTAGATCTGTTGCACGAGTAGAACACAATGGTCATTGTGGGCGTTGATGCTTTTGTTGTCGATTGCTTCTTGTGTACTTTGCATCTTGCGGGATGTTGGGATGAAGCGGCTCGGGCTAACCTTACATGACATCGTTCATGAGACTTGCTCCACGCTTGACATGCAACTTGTATTGCATAAGTGGCTTTGCGGGTGCCTGTTTCTCCCAGCATAGTTAAGATTCAATTTACAACGGGTGATTAAAAATGCTAGTATCAATGTTGTGGTTCTTGTTCGTAAGTTAGAATGACACTTATTGAAAGCCCCAAACCACGTAAAACATGCAAAGAAAGTAGAGGCGTCTAACTTTGTTTTGCAGGGGTGTGCAGTGATGTGATATGGCCATGATTGTGATTATATTTGATGTATGCAATGATCCTTATTGTAAGTTGGCAACCGGCAGGAGCCATATGGTTGTTTTTAATTTTTGTTAAGACCCGCGTGTCTATTCAAAGTAGTTGTAATAGTTGAAGCCGGTGGACGACAACCATGGAGAAGCGTCATTGACCTTGATGCAATGCCGGTGATGATGGATATCATGTTCGTGCTTGAAGATGGAGATCGGAAGCACAAAGAAGAAAGGCCATATCATATCACATATTATGAATTGCATGTGATGTTAATCCTTTATGCATCTTGTATTGCTTAGTAGACGACGGTAGCATTATAAGATGATCCCTCGTGCACATGAATTTCAAGTCATAAAGTGTTCACCCTTAGTTAGCACCGTTGCTAAAGCTTGTTGTTTTGAAGCACCACGTGATGATCGGGTGTGTTAGATTCCGCAAGTGTATACAATGTGAGCAAACCAGATTTTCTCATGCGGAAGCTAAGGTTTGATCTTGACGAGCCTAGCATGTACAGAATTGGTCTCGGAACACGGGTCACCGAAAGGTAAAGCATGAATCATATAGTAGATATGATGAACATGTCGATTGTTCGCCATTGAAACTATATCAACTCTCGTTATGATCGGTGTTGATGTGGTGGATTTGGTTCGTGTGATCACTAAAACAATGTGAGGGATATTGTTTTGAGTGGGAGTTCACCTAGATTAATTTAACTATTAATTAGAACTCAATTTGTCATAAACTTAGTCTAAACTATTGCAAATATGTTGAAGATCAATGGCGGCCCCTACCATCAATTTTAATGCATTCCTAGAGAAAGAAAAGTTGAAAAACAATGGAAGCAACTTCGCGGATTGGTTCCGCAATTTGAGGATTGTCCTCACAGCTGGTAATTTGACCTATGTGCTGGATGCACCGCTGGGTGACCCACCTGCAGCTGATGCTACCGACGAAGTAAAGAATGTTTACCTCGCTCGGAAGACTCAGTACTCCACAGTTCAGTGTGCTATCTTGTATGGTTTAGAATCGGAGCTTCAGAAAAGGTTTGAGAATTCAGACCCACATGATATTGTCCATGGTCTCAAATTGATCTTTGAAGGGTTTCGCGGCATAGTAAATCAAAATTTTCTACGGATGCGAACAGAGGGAAAGCCAAGATCTAATCTAGGAGATGCAAACAACAAGAGAGATTGGATTAGATCTTCATACCATTGAAGATTCGCACAGCGGAACGTTCGTCGGAACGTGGGTGATGTAGTCGTACTCGCTTCTCCTCCTCGTGATCCGATCCGATCTAGCACCACAAGTGGCGGTGCCTCCGTGAGATGCACACGTGCGGCACCTCGACGTCTCCTCCTTCCTCGGACCAGCAAGTATGGTGGAGAGATAGATTGGATCTACAACACGACGGCGCGGTGTATATGGTGGAGAATTTCTGCAGCAGGGCTTCGCCTACAAGCAGTCGGGAGGGAGAGAGGAGGGCAGCAGGGCGGCTAGGGTTTGAGGGGAAGGTGTGGGGGGTTGGTGCGCCCCCACCCCTCTTTATATAGAGGGGGGCGCAGCCCTAGCCCCTCACCCAAGCCCAAAGGATAAGGAGTGGGGGGCATGGACTCTCCCCTCTTCTAGAAACCCTATCTCTAGTTTAAACGATTTAAACTCTCTAGGATCGGCTGGGCCCTATGGGGCCTTGTGCCCCTGGACCAATGCGGCCAGGACACTCCCTCATAGGCCCATGCCCCCTCCCGGAAGGTGGGGCCACGTTGGTCCCCTTCCGGAAGGTTCTAGAAGCTTCCGGTACAATACCGATTAACCCGGAACAATTCCGAACTCCAAAAACTGCATTGCCTTATATGAATCTTATTCTCTGGACCATTCCGGAACCTCTCGTGATATCCCGGATCCCATCCGAGACTCCGAACAAAAATTCATAAACCAATTATCCAATCTATCCTAGCGTCGAGACACGTTAAGTGTGTGACCCTGCGGGTTCGAGAATATGCAGACATGATCTTCTATCAATAATCAACAGCGGGGTCTGGGCACCCATATTGACTCCCACACATTCATCGATGATCATATCGGATGAACCACGATGTCAGGATTCAAACAATCCCATATATATATTCCCTTCGTCTCACGATATTTTACTTGCCCGAGATTCGATCGTCGGTACCGTCATACCTAGTTCAATCTCGTTCACAGCAAGTACTTTACTCGTTCCATTATCCGATATCACTTTGTGATTAACTCCTTAACCACATGCTTGCAAGCGGTGTTGATATCGATTACCGAGTGGGCCCGAAGTATATCTCTCCGACTTGGGAGGGACAAATCCCATCTCGATACATACAACCCAACAGATACTTTCCGATCACCTGAGAGACACCTTTATGATCACCCTCTCATAGGATGACGTTTGATGACCTCAAAGCTCTCTTCCGATACCAGGGAGTTGTATTATCTCATGGTCTAAGGAATACAATATTTGACATAAGAAAAGCTTCGCAAAGACGAACACGATGACACGATCTAATTGCTTCGCTTAGTTTGGGTCTGTCCATCATATCATTCTCCCAATGATGTGATCTCATTATCAATTGACAACTCATGTCTATGGTTAGGAAACCTTAACCATCATTGATCAATGAGCTAGTCCATAGAGGCATACTAGGGACACGGTGTTGTTCACAAACCACACAAGTATTAAAGTTTCCGCTTAATACAATTCTAGCATGGAATATTAACTTTATCATGAACAAGAATTATAATAATAACATCTTTATTATTGCCTCTAGGGCATAATTCCAACAGTCTCCCACTTGCACTAGAGTCAATAATCTAGTTTACATTTGGCAACAATCTCACACCCATGGCACTGAGGTGCTGATCATGTTTTACACGTGGAAGAGGTTTAGTCAATGGATCTGCGACATTCAGATCCGTATGTACTTTGCTAATCTTCAGATCTCCATCTGCTATATAATCTCGGATTATATGAAACTTGCGGTTGATATGCTTGGTCTTTGGATGATATGTTGGTTCCTTAGCGAGTGCTATGGCGCCAGTGTTGTCACACAATATCTCTAGTGGGTCCAATGCACTTGGAACCACGCCAAGCTCAGTGATGAAGTTTCTGATCCAAACTCCTTCACTTGACGCTTCTGCAGCAGCCATGTATTCCGCTTCTACTGTAGATCCCGCGATCACGCTTTGCTTGCAGCTTCTCCAGCTTACAGCTCCTCCATTTAAAATATACACGTATCCTGTCTGAGACTTAGAATCATCCTTGTCGGTGTCAAAACTAGCGTCGACGTAACCTTTTACGACGAGCTGTTCATCACCCCCATAGACTAAGAACATTTCTTTAGTTCTATTCAGGTACTTTAGGATGTTCTTTACGGCTGTCCAGTGTTCCACTCCTGGATCACTTTGATATCTGCTCGTCAAACTAAGAGCATTGGACACATCCGGTCTAGTACATAGCATGGCATACATGATAGAACCTATGGCCGAGGCATAAGGCACTTTGCTCATAGCTTCCCTATCATTTACCGTAGCTGGACACTGAGCCTTGCTCAATGTCTTACCTGACAACATAGGCACTGAACCTTTCTTTGCCTTATCCATTCTGAACCTTTTCAGAACTTTGTCTAGGTATGTACTCTGGCTTAAAGCTATCAGGCGTCTTTGTCTATCTCTATAGATTTTGATGCCTAATATATAAGCAGCTTCACCTAGGTCTTTCATTGAAAAACACTTGTTCAAATAACTCTTCACATCGTTAAGCATGTTGATGTCATTTCCGATAATCAATATGTCATCCACATATAATACCAGAAATGTCACCGAGCTCCCACTCACTTTCTTGTAGATACAAGCTTCGTAGCAATTTGGAACAAATCCAAAGCTCTTGATCACTTGATCAAAACGAAGGTTCCAACTCCGAGATGCTTGCTTCAGTCCATAAATGGAACGCTGAAGTTTGCATACTTTATCAGCATCCTTAGGATCGACAAAACCTTCTGGTTGCATCATATACAACTCTTCATCAATGTTGCCATTGAGGAACACAGTCTTGACATCCATCTGCCATATTTCATAATCATGAAACGCAGCAATTGCTAATAAAATCTGAATGGACTTAAACATCGCTACGGGAGAGAAAGTCTCATCGTAGTCAACACCTTGAACTTGTCGAAAACCTTTCGCAACTAGCCGTGCTTTATAGACGGTAACATTACCATCCGCGTCCGTTTTCTTCTTGAAAATCATTTGCACTCAACGGCCTTTCGGTCGCTAGGAGGGTCCACCAAAGTCCATACTTGGTTTTCGCTCATGGATCCCAATTCGGATTTCATGGCTTCTAGCCATTTCTCAGAGTCTGGGCTCGTCATCGCTTCCTCATAGTTCGTAGGTTCACTGTCATCTACTAATAAGACAGTTAAGACAGGGTTGCCGTACCACTCAGGAGGGGCACGTGACCTTGTCGACCTGCGACGTTCAGTAGTAGCATCGTCCGAAGCGTCATGATCCTTATCATTAGCTTCCTCTATTATTGGTGCAGGCGGCACTGGAACAATCTCAGGTGCTGTGCTACTCTCCAATTCAAGAGAAGGTTCAACAACCTCGTCTAGCTCTACTTTCCTCCCACTCACTTCTTTCGAGAGAAACTCCTTCTCAAGAAAGGAACCGTTCTTTGCGACAAACACTTTGCCTTCGGTTCTGTGATAGAAGGTATACCCAATAGTTTCCTTAGGGTATCCTATGAAGACGCATTTCTCCGCTTTGGGTTCGAGCTTGTCCGGCATCAACTTCTTGACGTAAGCTTTGCATCCCCAAACTTTAAGAAACGACAACTTAGGTTTTGCACCAAACCACAGTTCATACGGTGTCGTCTCAACGGATTTAGATGGAGCCCTATTTAAAGTGAATGCAGCGGTTTCTAATGCATAACCCCAAAATGATAACGGCAAATCAGTAAGAGACATCATTGATCGGACCATATCTAATAAGGTTCGATTCCGGCGTTCAGACACACCATTGCGCTGTGGTGTTCCGGGTGGCGTGAGTTGCGAAACGATTCCGCTTGCTTTAAGATGCGTGAGAAAATCATAACTCAAATATTCACCTCCACGATCGGATCGTAGAAACTTAATCTTTCTGTTACGATGGTTCTCCACTTCATTCTGAAATTCTTTGAACTTTTCAAATGTTTCAGATTTATGTTTCATTAAATAGATATACCCATATCTACTTAAGTCATCGGTAAAAGTGAGGAAATAGCGATATCCACCACGCGTCGAAACACTCATCGGTCCGCATACATCGGTATGTATGATTTCCAACAAGTCTGTTGCTCGCTCCATCATACCGGAGAACGGGGTTTTGATCATCTTGCCCATGAGGCATGGTTCGCATGTGTCAAATGATTCAAAATCAAGAGACTCCAAAAGTCCATCAGAATGGAGTTTCTTCATGCGCTTTACACCAATATGACCTAGACGACAGTGCCACAAATAAGTAGTATTATCACTATCTACTTTGCATCTCTTAGCCTCAATGTTATGGATGTGTGTTTCATCCCTTTCGAGATTTAGAAGAAATAAACCATTCACTAAAGGTGCATGACCATAAAAGATATTACTCATATAAATAGAACAACCATTATTCTCCGATTTAAATGAATAACCGTCTTGCAACAAACATGATCCGGAAATAATGTTCATGCTCAACGCAGGCACATAATAACATTTATTAAGGTTTAAAACTAATCCCGAGGGTAAAATTAAGGAGAGCGTGCCGACGGCCATCACATCAACTCTTGATCCGTTGCCAACGCGCATCGTCACCTCATCCCTCGCAAGCCGTCGTCTATTCCGTAGCTCCTGTTTCGAGTTACAAATATTAGCAACTGAACCGGTATCAAATACCCAGGCACTACAACGAGGGCTAGTAAGGAAAACATCAATAACATGTATATCAAATATACCTTTGATGGTGCCAGCCTTCTTGTCCGCTAAGTACTTTGGACAGTTGCGCTTCCAGTGACCCTTGTCCTTGCAATAGAAGCACTCAGTGTCCGGCTTGGGACCAGACCTGAGCTTCTTCTCCGTAGAGGCATTGCGCTTGCCGCCGCCCTTCTTGAAGGGCTTCTTAGCTCCCTTACCTTTCTTAAAGGAGGGCTTGTTGACCATCAACACATGATTATCCTTCTTGATGTCCACTTCCGCAGCCTTCAGCTTAGCGAAGAGCTCGGTGATCGTATTAGTGGAACCAATCTGATTATGAGTCACTACAAAACTTTTGTAGCTGGGAGGGAGTGATTGCAGAACCCTGTCAATCTTGAGCTCCTCTGGAATCGTGCATTCCAGTTTCTCAAGGCGTTGAGTGTAGCCCGTCATCTTTATGGCGTGCTCACTAACGGAACTCCCTTCCTCCATCTTGCAGTTAAAGAACTTCTCGGAGATCTCATATCTCTCAGAACGGGCCTGAGTCTGAAACATGGTTTTCAGCTCCTCGAGAATCTCGAAGGGCCCGGGATAGTCTTCAAAATGATTTTGAAGTTCCGGTTCCATAGCAAACAACATGGTGCTCTTAATCACACCATAATCATCCTTGCGCGACTGATAGACGGCTTTCTCATCAGCCGTCGCAGTTGCAGCAGGGGGGTCACCTAACGCTTTCCCAAGGACATAGTCCTTTTGTCCGCCAGACAGAATGATTCTTAGATTGCGGAACCAATTGGTGAAGTTAGACCCATTGTTTCTAAGCTTTTCCTTCTCAGCAAAAACGTTGAAGTTGAAGTTGGACTTGGCCATGTGATCTACAGTATTGGCAAGTACAATTTAGACTATGTTCATGATAATTAGTTCAATTTAATCAAATTACTAGATGAACTCCCACTAAATTCAACATCCCTCAAGTTGTTTAGTGAACACGATCCAAATTCACCACACCTAATCCGATCATCACGAGAAGAGATGTGGTTTCAATGGTGGACAACAAAGTGTCGATCATATCATTCATATGACTCATGCTTAACCTTTCGGTTCTTGTGTTCCGAGGCCATGTCTGTACATGCTAGGCTCGTCAAGCTAGACCCAAGTATTTCTGCGTGTGCAAAACTGGCTTGCACCCGTTGTATGTGAGCGTAGAGTCTATAGCACCCGATCATCACGTGATGCTTGGACACGACGAACTTTCGCAACGGTGCATACTTGGGGAGAACACAGTTTTATCTTGATCTTTAAGTGAGGAATCATCTTATAATGCTACCGTCGCGATCTAAGCATAATAAGATACATAAAGGGATAAACATCACATGCATATAACTTTATGTGACATGGTATAGCCAATCCTCGCGCAATGATCTCCATCTTGTGCGTTCCGGCTTGATCTCCATCACTCCACCATGATTGCCTCCACCACGAACAGCAACTACAACTATTGCTAACTACTTAGCGATAAAGTAAAGCTATTACATGGCGTATAAGAAGTTGACTCGCAGGTCATACACAATTATAAAGACAACCATATGGCTCCTGTCGGTTGTGTACTCATCGACATGCAAGTCGTGAAACATTACAAAACATGATCATCGCATACAATATACACATCACATCTTGGGCCATACCATATCACAGAAAACACTCCCTGCAAAAACAAGTTAGACGCCTCTACTTTGTTGTTGCATGTTTTACGTGGCTTATGGGAGTAGATGCTAAGAACGATTCTTACCTACGGAAAGCCACAACGATGATATTATGGTTGCCAAACTCCGATGTTAATCCCATGACAACTATAGTGAGAGAAACTGACATCCACCAGCCGCATGTGTGGAACAAGCCACACGTCAAGTGCGGAGCCGGTCTCGCGAACGACGTCGCGTAAGGTTGGCCTGGACCGCTTCAATCTCACTATCCCGCGTCATAAGAAGAACACAAACAAGAGGCTTGCAATAGAAAACATCAACGCCCGCAACAACCATGTTGCGTTCTACTCGTGAATCACATCTACGCATAGATCTAGCTCTGATACCACTGAAGGGTTTCGCGGCATAGTAAATCAAAATTTTCTACGGATGCGAACAGAGGGAAAGCCAAGATCTAATCTAGGAGATGCAAACAACGAGAGAGATTGGATTAGATCTTCATACCCTTGAAGATTCGCACAGCGGAACGTTCGTCGGAACGTGGGTGATGTAGTCGTACTCGCTTCTCCTCCTCGCGATCCGATCTAGCACCACAAGTGGCGGTGCCTCCATGAGATGCACACGTGCGGCACCTCGACGTCTCCTCCTTCCTCGGATCAGCAAGTATGGTGGAGAGATAGATTGGATCTACAACACGACGGCGTGGTGTATATGGTGGAGAATTTCTGCAGCAGGGCTTCGCCTACAAGCAGTCAGGAGGGAGAGAGGAGGGCAGCAGGGCGGCTAGGGTTTGAGGGGAAGGTGTGGGGGGTTGGTGCGCCCCCACCCCTCTTTATATAGAGGGGGGGCGCAGCCCTAGCCCCTCCCCCAAGCCCAAAGGATAAGGAGTGGGGGGCATGGACTCTCCCCTCTTCTAGAAACCCTATCTCTAGTTTAAACGATTTAAACTCTCTAGGATCGGCCGGGCCCTATGGGGCCTTGTGCCCCTGGACCAATGCGGCCAGGACACTCCCTCATAGGCCCATTCCCCCTCCCGGAAGGTGGGGCCACGTTGGTCCCCTTCCGGAAGGTTCTAGAAGCTTCCGGTACAATACCGATTAACCCGGAACAATTCCGAACTCCAAAAACTGCATTGCCTTATATGAATCTTATTCTCTGGACCATTCCGGAACCTCTCGTGATATCCCGGATCCCATCCGAGACTCCGAACAAAAATTCATAAACCAATTATCCAATCTATCCTAGCGTCGAGATACATTAAGTGTGTGACCCTGCGGGTTCGAGAATATGCAGACATGATCTTCTATCAATAATCAACAGCGGGGTCTGGGCACCCATATTGACTCCCACACATTCATCGATGATCATATCGGATGAACCACGATGTCAGGATTCAAACAATCCCATATATATATTCCCTTCGTCTCGCGATATTTTACTTGCCCGAGATTCGATCGTCGGTACCGTCATACCTAGTTCAATCTCGTTCACAGCAAGTACTTTACTCGTTCCGTAATCCGATATCACTTTGTGATTAACTCCTTAACCACATGCTTGCAAGCGGTGTTGATATCGATTACCGAGTGGGCCCGAAGTATATCTCTCCGACTTGGGAGGGACAAATCCCATCTCGATACATACAACCCAACAGATACTTTCCGATCACCTGAGAGACACCTTTATGATCACCCTCTCATAGGATGACGTTTGATGACCTCAAAGCTCTCTTCCGATACCAGGGAGTTGTATTATCTCATGGTCTAAGGAATACAATATTTGACATAAGAAAAGCTTCGCAAAGACGAACACGATGACACGATCTAATTGCTTCGCTTAGTTTGGGTCTGTCCATCATATCATTCTCCCAATGATGTGATCTCATTATCAATTGACAACTCATGTCTATGGTTAGGAAACCTTAACCATCATTGATCAATGAGCTAGTCCATAGAGGCATACTAGGGACACAGTGTTGTTCACAAACCACACAAGTATTAAAGTTTCCGCTTAATACAATTCTAGCATGGAATATAAACTTTATCATGAACAAGAATTATAATAATAACATCTTTATTATTGCCTCTAGGGCATAATTCCAACAGTAGACTCATGCGGCAATTGAGAGCTATGAGGCTTCTGAAAAGTTCTTTAACTGCAAGATGGAAGATGGAAGCTCCGTCAGCGAGCACGTGCTTAAGATGTCCGGGCACGCAAACAAACTTCAAAGCTTGGGTATAGTGATTCCTAATGCTTTGGCAATTTACCGTGTCCTCCAATCACTACCACCAAGTTACAAGAACTTTGTGATGAACTATAATATGCAAAACATGAACAAGCAGTTGCCAGAACTGTTTGCTATGTTGACGTCTGCAGAAGTGTAGATCAAGAAAGAGCACCAAGTGTTGTTGGTCAATAAGACCACCAAATTCAAGAAAGGCAAGTCTAAGCAAAAGGGACACTTCAAGAAGGGTGGTAAGAAAGTTACCGCGCTGACGAAGAAGACCAAGGCTGGACCCAAGCCTGATACTGAGTGCTTTTACTGCAAGGGAGAAGGTCACTGGAAGCGGAATTGCCCAAAGTACTTGGCGGATTTGAAGAACGGCAACATCAAGAAGAAAGGTATATCCGATATACATGTTATTGATGTGTATCTCATTAGTACTCGTAGTAGTGCCTGGGTATTTGATACTGGTTCGGTTGCTCATATTTGTAACTCGAAACAGGTGCTGCAGAATAAACGGAAGCTAGCGAAGAACGACGTGACGATGCGCGTGGGAAACGGATCAAAGGTTGATGTGATCGCGGTCGGCACGCTACCCCTTCATCTACCATCGGGATTAGTTTTATACTTAAATAATTGTTATTTGGTGCCTGCGTTAAGCATGAACATTATATCGGGATCTTGTTTATTGCGAGACGGTTACTTGTTTAAGTCCGAGAATAATGGTTGTTCGATTTATATGAGTAATATGCTTTATGCACATGCACCTTTGATAGATGGTCTATTCTTGTTGAATCTCGATAGTGGAAATACACATATTAATAACATTGAGGCTAAACGTTTGAAATTGAGCGATAATTCGACCTATATGTGGCACTGTCGTCTTGGTCACATTGGAGTGAAGCGTATGAAGAAACTCCATTCTGATGGACTTCTTGAATCACTTGATTTCGACACACTTGAAAGATGCGAAGCATGTCTGATGGGTAAAATGACTAAGACTCCATTTTCTGGTATGATGGAGCGAGCTACGGACTTATTGGAAATCATACATACCGATGTGTGTGGTCCAATGAGTGTAGCATCGCGCGGTGGTTATCGTTATGTTCTTACCTTCACGAATGATTTGAGTAGATTTGGGTATATCTATTTCATGAAACATAATCCGAAACTTTCGAGAAGTTTAAGGAATTTCAAAGTGAGGTAGAGAATCAACGTAACAAGAAGATTAAATTTCTACGTTCTGATCGTGGAGGTGAATATCTAAGTTACGAGTTTGGCGAGCATTTGAAGAAATGCGGAATACTTTCACAATTGACACCGCCGGGAACACCACATCGTAATGGTGTGTCCGAACGTTGTAATCGAACTCTCTTAGATATGGTTCGTTCTATGATGTCACTTACAGATTTACCGCTATCATTTTGGGGTTATGCATTAGAAACAACCGCATTCACTTTAAATAGGGCACCATCTAAATCCGTTGAAACGACACCGTATGAATTATGGTTTGGGAAGAAACCTAGATTGTCATTCCTTAAAGTTTGGGGATGCGAAGCCTATGTAAAGAAGTTACAGCCGGACAAGCTTGAACCCAAAGCGAAAAAATGCGTCTTCATAGGATACCCGAAGGAAACTATTGGATATACCTTCTATCATAGATCCGAAGGCAAAATCTTCGTTGCCAAGAATGGATCCTTTCTAGAGAAGGAATTTCTCACGAAAGAAGTGACTGGAAGGAAAGTAGAACTCGACGAGGTTGTCGAACCTTCTCTCAAAATTGCGAGTAGCGCAACACCGGAAGAAGTTCCTGTGGTGCCTGCACCAATAAGAGAGGAAGCTAATGATGATGATCATGAAACTTCGGTTGTAGTTGCTACAGAGCCTCGCAGGTCAACGAGAACTCGTACCACTCCAGACTGGTATGATCCCGTTATGAGTGTCATGTTGGTGGACAACACCGATGACCCTGCGACATATGAGGAAGCGATGATGAGCCCAGATTCCAATAAATTGCAAGAAGCCATGAAATCCGAGATTGGATCCATGTACGAAAACCAAGTATGGACTTTGGTGGACTTACCGGATGGACGGAAGGCTGTCGAGAAAAAATGGATTTTCAAGAAGAAAACAGATGCTGATGGTAATGTTACTGTCTATAAAGCTCGACTTGTCGCAAAGGGGTTTCGAAAAATTCAAGGAGTTGACTACGATGAGACTTTCTCACCAGTAGCGAAGCTAAAGTCTGTGAGGATTATGTTAGCAATCGCTGCATATTATGATTATGAGATATGGCAGATGGATGTCAAAACAGCATTCCTCAATGGAGACATTGATGAAGAGTTGTATATGATGCAACCCAAAGGTTTTGTCGATCCTAAAGATGCTAACAAGGTATGCAAGCTTCAACGGTCCATCTATGGATTGAAGCAAGCATCCCGAAGTTGGAATCAATGTTTTGATAAGGTGATCAAAAGTTTTTGGTTTTATACAAACTTATGGAGAAGCTTGTATTTATAAGAAAGTGAGTGGGATCTCTGTAGCATTCTTAATACTATATGTAGATGACATATTGTTGATTGGGAATGGTGTAGACCTTCTTAATAGTGTCAAGGAATATTTGAATAATAGTTTTTCAATGAAAGATCTTGGCGAAGCAGCTTACATATTAGGCATAAAGATTTATAGAGATAGATCAAGACGCCAAATATCATTGTCACAAAGTACATATTTGGAAAAAGTTCTAAAGAGGTTTGGAATGGAAGATAGCAAGAAAGTGTTCTTGCCCATGTTGCCCAATACGACCTTGAGTAAAACTCAAAGTCCGACATCGGCAGAAGATAGAGATAGGATGAGTAAGACTCCCTATGCCTCAGCCATAGGATCTCTAATGTATGCCATGCTATGTACTAGACCCGACATTGCATATGTTGTTAGTTTAACTAGCAGATATCAAAGTGATCCAGGAGTGGATCATTGGACAGCGGTCAAAAACATCCTTAAGTACTTGAGAAGAACTAAGGATATGGTTCTTTCTTATGGAGGTGATGAACAACTCGTTGTTAATGGTTACACCGATGCTAGTTGGAACACCGATCCGGATGATTCTAAATCACAATCTGGATACGTATTTACTTTGAATGGTGCAGCAGTTAGCTGGAGGAGTGCAAAGCAAAGTGTTGTGGCGAGATCTTCAACTGAATCGGAATACATGGCTGCTTCGGAGGCTTCACAAGAAGCGATATGGATGAAAGAGTTCATTACAGAGCTGGGTGTGGTTCCTAGTGCGCTGGACCCAATGTCTATCTACTGTGATAACATGGGCGCCATAGCCAATGCGCAAGAACCAAGGTCACACAAGAAGCTGAAGCATATCAAGCTACATTTTCACGCTATTCGAGAACATATCCAAGATGGGGACATAAAGATTTGCAAAGTACACACCGATCTGAATGTGGCGGATCCGTTGACTAAACCTCTCCCGGGGGCAAAACATGACCAGCACCAAACTGCCATGGGTGTTCGGTATATTACCATGTAATCTAGATTAGATGACTCTAGTGCAAGTGGGAGACTATTGGAGATATGCCCTAGAGGCAATAATAAATGTAGTTATTATTATATCTTTGTGTTTATGATAAATGTTTACATTCATGCTATAATAGTATTAACAAGGAAACATTAATACTTGTGTGATTTGTAAACTAAAATAGAGTCCCTAGTAAAGCCTCTTTATTATACTAGCTTGTTGGTTAATAAATGAATGTGGTTTCCCTATCATGAACATTGAGATGTTATTAACAACAAGATCATATCGTTAGGAGAATGATATGGTGGACATACTCCTATAGATAAGCGTAGCATAAAGATCAAGTCATTTTAATAGTTCAATTGCTATATGCTTTCTGATACATAGTAACCTAATTCCTTCGACCATGAGATCATGCATATCACCTTTACCGGATGGATGCTTTGATGACATCAAACACCACACCGTAAATAGGTGGCTATAAAGGTGGCATTGAGTGTTCGGAAAGTATTGGTTGAGACACATGGATCAAGAGTGGGATTTGTCCATCCATATGATGGATAGATATACTCTGGGCCCTCTCGGTGAAATGTCATCCAATTAGCTTGCAAGCATGTGACTGTCTCACAAGGGATCACATATCACGGGAACGAGAAAAGAGTACTTATCGGTAACGAGGTTGAACTAGGTATGCAGAGATACCGACGATCATAACCTCGGATAAGTAAACTATCGTGAGACAAAGGGAAATTGGTATCGTATGTAAGTGGTTCATTCGATCGCAAAGTAATCGTAGAAATATGTGGGAGCCATATGAATTTCTAGATTCCTCTATTGGTTATTGTTCGGAGAAGTGTCTCGATCATGTCCGCATAATTCACGAACCGTAGGGAGACACACTTAAGGATTCGACGTTGTTTGAGTAGTTATGGAATGATGAGAAAGAGACCGAATGTTGTTCGGAGTCTCGGATGGGATGTGGGATATCACGAGGAGATCCGAAATGGTCCGGAGAATAAGATTCATATAAGGAAAGTCCTCTTTCGGAGTTGGGGAATGGTTCCGGTGTTTTCATCGGGAATGTTCTAGAAGGTTCCGGAATGTCCGAACTCCGGAGGGGAAGGGTACATGAATGTGTTATATCAAGTTGGTTTGATTTCATCATGTACTAAGTGTCATCGCTGAACAAAATAGAGGATTTAATCAAATCCTTGTTTGAAAAGTCAAACGCCAATTTGAAAGTCAAACGACTATTTTTGGGAAGTGGAGGGGAGGTGGAAACCGAGTTGAGGAGGAGTCCCTCCACCTCCACCGCCGGCCCACCTTGGGTCCGAGTTGGGGAGGGACTCCCCTCCCCTGGCGCGCCTCCCTCCACCTATTAGAGGAGGGGCAGGGCTCCCCTCCTAGACACACAAGTTCCCTACCTCTAAACCCTAGCCCCAAGCCGCCTCCGCCCTCCATAGCCGCCGGCCCTAGGGCACTCGCCGCCACCTAGGTCTAACCCTAGCCGCCGGCCTAGCCCCTCCTCGGCGTGTCTAAACCCTAGATTGTCGAGGGACTCTCTCATACTCCACCATACTCGCTTCGGCTTAAGGCGAAGCCCTGTGAGATCTCCCCTCTACTTCCGGTACCACGCCATTGTGCTGCCGGAATCGCGAGGAGAGTGCTACAACCTCCGCTGACTGCTGGAACAAGGGAGAGGAAGGTCTTCGTCGAGTACCGAACATGTGACCGACTGCGGGAGCGCTGCCGGAACGCAGCGCCGGAAGGATCGTCTACGCGATCTTGAGATCGGGAAGAGTACGACTACATCACCCACGAGAATCCGCTCTCGTTAAACACTTTGGAATCTTTGAGGGTGAGTTATTCCATCGACTCGTTGCTACAATCTAGTAGATAGATCTTAGCCCTAAGTAAGAACTACTCCCTCCTCATCATGGGAATCAACAACGGTGATGAAGATGGTGATGGAGATTGATGGAGATGGCTCCGGGGGCACTTTGTTGGAGATATGCCCTAGAGGCAATAATAAATGTAGTTATTATTATATCTTTGTGTTTATGATAAATGTTTTCATTCATGCTATAATAGTATTAACAAGGAAACATTAATACTTGTGTGATTTGTAAACTAAAATAGAGTCCCTAGTAAAGCCTCTTTATTATACTAGCTTGTTGGTTAATAAATGATTGTGGTTTCCCTATCATGAACATTGAGATGTTATTAACAACAAGATCATATCGTTAGGAGAATGATATGGTGGACATACTCCTATAGATAAGCGTAGCATAAAGATCAAGTCATTTTAATAGTTCAATTGCTATATGCTTTCTGATACATAGTAACCTAATTCCTTCGACCATGAGATCATGCATATCACCTTTACCGGATGGATGCTTTGATGACATCAAACACCACACCGTAAATAGGGCTATAAAGGTGGCATTGAGTGTTCGGAAAGTATTGGTTGAGACACATGGATCAAGAGTGGGATTTGTCCATCCATATGACGGATAGATATACTCTCGGCCCTCTCGGTGAAATGTCATCCAATTAGCTTGCAAGCATGTGACTGGCTCACAAGGGATCACATATCACGGGAACGAGAAAAGAGTACTTATCGGTAACGAGGTTGAACTAGGTATGCAGAGATACCGACGATCATAACCTCGGATAAGTAAACTATCGTGAGACAAAGGGAAATTGGTATCGTATGTAAGTGGTTCATTCGACCGCAAAGTAATCGTAGAAATATGTGGGAGCCATATGAATTTCCAGATTCCTCTATTGGTTATTGTTCGGAGAAGTGTCTCGATCATGTCCGCATAATTCACGAACCGTAGGGAGACACACTTAAGGATTCGACATTGTTTGAGTAGTTATGGAATGATGAGAAAGAGACATAATGTTGTTCGGAGTCTCGGATGGGATCCGGGATATCACGAGGAGATCCGGAATGGTCCGGAGAATAAGATTCATATAAGGAAAGTCCTGTTTCGGAGTTGGGGAATGGTTCCGGTGTTTTCATCGGGAATGTTCTAGAAGGTTCCGGAATGTCCGGCACTCCGGAGGGGAAGGGTACATGAATGTGTTATATCAAGTTGGTTTGATTGCATCATGTACTAAGTGTCATCGCTGAACAAAATAGAGGATTTAATCAAATCATTGTTTGAAAAGTCAAACGCCAATTTGAAAGTCAAACGGCTATTTTTGGGAAGTGGAGGGGAGGTGGAAACCGAGTTGAGGAGGAGTCCCTCCACCTCCACCGCCGGCCCACCTTGGGTCCGAGTTGGGGAGGGACTCCCCTCCCCTGGCGCGCCTCCCTCCACCTATATGAGGAGGGGAAGGGCTCCCCTCCTAGACACACAAGTTCCCTACCTCTAAACCCTAGCCCCAAGCCGCCTCCGCCCTCCATAGCCGCCGCCGGCCCTAGGGCACTCGCCGCCGCCACCTAGGTCTAACCCTAGCCGCCGGCCTAGCCCCTCCTCGGCATGTCTAAACCCTAGATTGTCGAGGGACTCTCTCATACTCCACCATACTCGCTCCGGCTTAAGGCGAAGCCCTGCGAGATCTCCCCTCTACTTCCGGTACCACGCCGTTGTGCTGCCGGAATCGCGAGGAGAGTGCTACAACCTCCGCTGCCTGCTGGAACAAGGGAGAGGAAGGTCTTCGTCGAGTACCGAACGTGTGACCGATTGCGGGAGCGCTGCCGGAACGCAGCGCCGGAAGGATCGTCTACGCGATCTTGAGATCGGGAAGAGTACGACTACATCACCCACGAGAATCCGCTCTCGTTAAACACTTTGGAATCTTCGAGGGTGAGTTATTCCATCAACTCGTTGCTACAATCTAGTAGATAGATCTTGGCTTGTTTGTTTGTATGCGATAGAAAAATTTGTTTTCCATGCTACGAAACCCTACACACTTACCCGTCCCGGTAGGGTGCCGGAACAGAGACTTTCTATCCCCTGAATCTCCCCTTTGGTGGCGGCGGCGCTGCGGAGGTTTTCATGGATTTCTTCTGGATTATTTAGGGTTTTTGGGTCGAAGGCTTCATATAGGCGCAAGAATCAAGGTCGGTGGGGGTCCAGGGGGCCCACACCCCCTCCAGGCGTCCCTAGGGCTTGCCCGCGCCTAGGGGGGTTGGCCACCCTGTGCCCCCCCTCAGGCTCTGCTTCGTGGTTCCGTGTTGCTCCGTGAAAAATAATAACTTTGGCTTTTGTCCCGTCCAATTATGAGATTATTTATTTTCTGCCTTTCTGGAACCAAAAACAGAAGAAAACATGCAACTGGCACTGTGGGAACTTGTTAATAGGTTAGTTCCAGAAAATATATAAAAACACCTCAAAGTGTAGACAAAACAAAGCAACGTAGATACTAAACAAGCATGGAACATCAAAATTATAGATACGTTTCCGACGTATCAACATCCCCAAGCTTAACTCCTGCTCGTCCTCGAGTAGGTAAGTGATAAAAATAATAATTTTTGAGGTGACATGCACTATCACAATCAAGATCAAACCATTTGCAAGCATTGAAAGCTGGGATTAAAGAACTCTAAACATGTGCATGAAAGAATGGAGTTCTAACAATAGGACATAGTAATTATGCATGCAACATGAAAGGCTACAAACAAAGATCATGAATAATATGCATTGAAAAAACGTTTGTTTGTTTCACATACAGAAAACATAGCATAGTGGCAATCAGCTTGTCCCTCATAGAGTAGCAATATAGATGCATAGGACACCTTCAAAGTTTACAAGGGTGACTAGAAACATTTAGCACAAGAACAAGTAATATCAAAATATGCATCAATCAATAAGCTTTGGAACGCTGCACATAGGATGAAAACTATGCTCTCTTAAAGGTGCCTAAAGGTAGAAGGTGGAGACTCAATAATGGTGGAAGAAATGCCTTTTTGTAAAGGAAGCAGGAATTTCAAGTTTCAAAAAGAGCTTCCAAAAATTATGGTACTTGTTAGCTTTCAGCCCTCATTGCCCCTATCATAAGCATCTTGAAGTGATTAAGGTTAAAGTGTCAAAGATGGAGTATATGCTTGACAAATTATAAGTTGGCAATCTCAAGTCCCTTGAATATGAGGGCTACACCTCATGGATACTCAACTTAGGGCCCATGCAAGTTCTTGTCACTGTAAGTATTTGCATATCATTGAGAACCGCCAACGGGGTACCCCTTGCACATGGTACAAAAGCTTTCCCACAACCAAAATGACAAGGCAAGCAGACAATGAGCATCTCAACAATCTTTTTATTTACCATATGCATAGCTTTTTTATTGAGGATGCTTCATAGATAGCTCACTATGGTGATGCTGCAAGTTTCCACCATGATTAGGCATGGCTTAGGCTAGCGGCCCAGGCGTTTCTCTAACACAGAATACAAACTCCATGGACTTACAAGTTCCCACTTCATTTCACACCGGTAACATCCATAGACAAAAGAGCATGATATCAACGGAGTACAAAAGTTCAAGTGCAATGTTGAAAACGTTCCCCGTGACAGCACGGTTCTGCTAATCCCAACTTATAAGTGCAAGCATATACAACAAAGTTGTCACAGTGGTTCAAGTTTATTAGGGGCAAAGAATATAAAGTGTGCCATCAAGTTCATGAGGGCTTTAATCACTAAGTTTTCACATAACAAAATAGTTTTAAATTGGAAGATAGCTGAAAACAAGAATATACTTGGAATGGTGTATCACACCATGCATAGGAGTTTATAGTGGACACTTTGGAATAACTTGGTTTCTTGGGAGTTGGAAGCATGAGTAGAGATTACTCATACAAGTGGACGCTAGCAAAAGACTGGGAGCAACCAACTAAGAGAGCATAATGGCCATAATCATGCAATGCAACAAATCATACTAATCAAAGCAAAGAGTGGTACTACAAGTCAAGGACTAAATGATCATAGAGGCTAATGGTGACTTGTTATAGTCATAACACGGTGTAAGCATGTGCCAAGTCAACCCAAGCAAAGCATCAAAGGAGAATACCATAATACTATGATTTTTCATGCTAAAACAACGCATAATTTCTTCAAGGCACACTAAGCAATCCCAATTGAATTGGAGCAAGTCATTCTACAGCAATAATCACTAAGCATAAGGTTAAAACAACATCTAGCATGACATGATAAAGTCTAAGCCACAGTCAAAGCAAGCTCACTTTTGTACCACTATTCAAGCAAGAACTTTGTACTCTTTTCCAACACCAAACAACTTATTTGAAACAACTCACAAAGATAATAATAATCAACAAAGATCAGTGAGCTTGTATCACAACTCCAAAAGAAGAACTAAAAATTTCTAGGCAATAAGAACAAGAAAACTAAGGCTAAATACTGTGCTAGCAAAAGTGAACGCTCATAGAACAATAAGAGTGAAAACTAGAGTGTTCTAGACAATGGAAACAACGTGTGTCTCTCTCCACAAGAAGTGTGTTGTGACCAACCAACTTACTCAAGCAAACTAAGCAAACGAAAACCAAAAATGCAAACTAAGACGCTCCAAGAACAACACAACTATGCATGAAACAATAAAAACAAAGTGTCTAGAAAGACCTGAGCTTTTTATTGATGAAAAAGGGGATGCCCAAGGCATCCCCAAGCTTTGACGCTTATACCTCTTGGATATTTATTGGGGTGACACCGGGGTGGCATATCCCATCTTGAGATTTTGTCCATTCTTCATCTCATTACATCATTCTTTCTCTACACCTGCAGTTTTTCCTTCATACAAAACTTCATAGAATCCTTATTAGCAACATTAGTGTATTCAAAAGATATTAGACCTCTGGCAAAGCTTTGGAACAACAAGACTTTTCACTAAAAACATAAGCTACTGTAGCAACTCCTTCAAAAAGCTCAATTTCCCAAAAAGAACTCAAAAAGGAATCAATAAGAAGCAAATGCAAATAATGACAGAAATCTGTCAAAACAGACCAACAGGCAGAAACCGATTTTTGAGAACATCTTCTATTGCTCAAATTAAAAAGTGTTGAACTAACGAAAGTTATCTAACATACTAGGGGGATTTATTCGTAAATTTTCAGCTCAATCCGACTTACAGAGACTCCTCACGAATTTTTATGGTGGAGGACATAAATCTGTTTCTGGACAGCAACTCCCCAAATCTTACTTCCCTCTCATTAGAGGTCATTCTTGGCACAAAAAACAAACAAAAAAGGATAAGGTGAGGTCATTACTGAAGTAATAACTTCCAAGACTCAAGGAAACTCTTGGTTTATCTCCCAACAAGTACTTTTCTTTAATGTCTTTAAGTTAGGCTTGATAGTTTGAGAAGATGCTCACATAAGAAATATGAATTAAAGTAAAAGAGAGCATCAAGAAGCAAATTCAAAACACATTTAAGTCTAACCCACTTCCTATGCATAGGAATCTTGTAAATAAACAAGTCTTGAAAGCACAAAGCAACAAGCATAGGAAAGCAAAACAAGTGCAATTTCAAAACTTTCAATATAAAGAGGGGAAACTTAATATTTTTGAGATGCATAAAACCATGTTTCCCTCTCTCATAATAACTTTCAGTAGCATCATGAATGAAATTAACAATATAACTATCACATAAAACATTCTTATCATGAGCCACATGCATAAAACGATTATTACTCTCCACATAAGCATAGTCATTCTTATTAATTGTAGTGGGAGCAAACTCAACAAAACAACTATCATTATTATTCTCATCACCATAGTCATCAAATATAGGAGGCATATTGTAATCACAATTAACTTACTCCTCAATAGTAGTTGGATTGAAAATATCATACTCATCATTGTAATCATCATATATTGGAGGTAAACTATCATCAAAGAAAAATTTCTCCTCTATGCTTGGGGGACTAAAAATATCATGCTCATCAAAACCAGCTTCCCCAAGCTTAGACTTTTCCATAGCATTAGCAACAATGGTGTCCAAAGAATTCATACTAATAACATTGCTATTAGCATGAAAATAAAGTTCCATAGGTTTTTTAATTTTCTCTTCAAACACTTCATGTCCTAGCTCAAGATAGATAGTGTAAAGCTCTCTAATTTTTTTTTGTTTTCCATTAAGCCTAACTAGTGAAAACAAGAACAAAAATACAAGATTGCAGAATCTAAAGGAAATAACTTCGAGCACTCACACTGGAGGATGTGAGTACCTTTTACCTTACCTCCCCGGCAACGGCGCCAGAAAAGAGCTTGATGTCTACGCACTTCTATTCTTATAGACAGTTGTTGGGCCTCCAAGTGTAGAGGTTTGTAGAATAGCAGCAAGTTTCCCTTAAGTGGATTACCCAAGGTTTATCGAACCTAGGGAGGAAGTGGTCAAAGGTATTCCCTCTCAAGCAACCCTACAATCAAGATACAAGAAGTCTCTTGCATCCCCAACACACCCAATACACTTGTCAGGTGTATAGGTGATTAGTTCGGCAAAGATATAGTGAAATACAAGTGGTAACGGTGCCAGAAAATATCTTCTAACTTGTTGTTGACGTGGGGTAACGTGTGTGAGTGCCAGAGAAGACTTTGATGGAGATTGACATGGAGGAAAGGTAACCTCCCCAGCAAACGGAATAAAGATGGAAGCAAGCAAACATGCAACAGATCTAGTAGCAAATGGTGTTTCAATGCTTAGAAACAAGGCCTAGGGATCATACTTTCACTAGTGAACACTCTCTCATATAAATATCCTCTCTTCATGATACTATTCTTAACTACTCTCAGGTTGGACACTCTAATCCATGGTAGGGCTATAACAGCACACCTCAAAGTCCGTCTTCCCCAATCTAGATAATCCCACACTATCACCTTGAGCGCTAGATGGTTCCAACAAACACCACAATTTCATAGAGACATCCAACTCCAAATATAACTCATAACAAATATTCAATCTAGCCAAAGTGCCACACATGGTATGCACGTTGTCACTTTCACACACGTGGGGAAAAGCATAGATCTATTAAAGCACAAAGAGTATTTATGTAGACTCAAACCTAAGTGCCACCATGGCATGCACACTGTCACTTTCACATACATGGGGAGAGCAGAGATCTAATGAAGCACTTGAGTAGCAAGGTAGATATACTTGATTACAAAGCTCATGACCACAACAAGATCATGCATAGAGAGAGAGATGAACACATAGCTACCGTTAGAGCCCTTAGCCCTGAGGAAGAACTAATCCCTCCTCATCATGGGAATCAGCAACAGTGATGAAGATGGTGATGGAGATCGATGGAGATGGCTCCCGGGGCACTTCCCCGTCCCGATAGGATGCCGGAACAGAGACTTTCTGTCCCCCGAATCTCCCCATCGGTGGCGGCGGCGCTGCAGAGGTTTTCAAGGATTTCTTCTGGATTATTTAGGGTTTTTGGGTCAGAGGCTTCATATAGGCGCATGACTCAAGGTCGGTGGGGGTCCGGGGGCCCACACCCCCTCTAGGCGCCCCCAGGGCTTGCCCGCGCCTAGGGGGTTTGGCCACCCTGTGGCCCCCCCCTCCAGCTCTGCTTCGTGGTTCCGTGTTGCTCCGGGAAAAATAATAACTTTGGCTTTTGTCCCGTACAATTCCGAGAATATTGATTTTCTACCTTTCTGGAACCAAAAACAGAAGAAAACATGCAACTGACACTGTGGCAACTTGTTAATAGGATAGTTCTAGAAAATATATAAAAACACGTCAAAGTGTAGACAAAGCAAAGCAAAGTAGGTACTAAACAAGCATGGAACATAAAAAATTATAGATACGTTTCCGACGTATCACCCCGCTGCAATGGGCTGGTAGGACAAAAGATGTTGTGCAAGTTCTCATTGCAAGCACGCATGACTATATATGGAGCACATGCCTGTGATTGTTTAGTACTTGGATGCTTATTCTTATTTATCTGTAATTGTCCTAGATCTTGAAGTTACATGTTTAGACTCGTCCATGTAACGCCCGTCCATCCATCCCTATGCCTACCGCACTCATATCCTACTATTTGCTACTACTGTTACTATTGGTCTTGTTTTGCTGCTGCTGCTGCTGCTTTGCTGTTGCTACTACCAAACTGTTGCTACTGATAAACTTCTGTGAGTAAGAACTATTTCCAGGTGCAGCTGAATTGATAACTCAGTTGTTAAGGCTTGCAAGTATTATTGGCTCCCCTAGTGTCGAATCAATAAATTGGGTAATACTACCCTCGAAGACTATTGCGATCCCCTATACTTGTGGGTCATCACCACCCCAGGTCACATTTGTCTTCGCCGCCCTCTACGTATTCGTCCACTACAACTTCGTTGTCAGTGTCATCGCCTCGTCTCTGACCACACCACCCGCTCCTCTGCTCCGACAACCGCAGACAGCATCAACATCTCTCCCTTTGTCGCTCTACGCCCCGCAACCGTTCTGGAGGCCTCCTCTGCTAGTCTCTCTAACATGGAGACAAGTTCATGATGGTCCAAGCCCCTCGCACGCCTGGTATTGGCAACATCGGGAGTGCCTTCGTCCCCGATGTGTTCCTGAGTCTAGCTAGCTCAGATTGACGCCTCGTCTTCATCGGATTCGACAATGTGTTCTTCGGCATCGACCCCTCTATGATTGCCTCGACCGCGTCACCAACGAGTTTTTCTTTGCATACTCAGTTTTGGAAAAACTAGAGTGTGTGTTCTTCCCCGACGTGCGCCTAGTTCTGGCAAAACTATGGCCATACCTCGTCCTTGATGACTCGGACTACATCGGCATCAGCATCGACATCCTCGATGACTGCCTCGACGCGTCTCTGTCATCCTCCTCGTGCACTATGCGCATGCGGCTTCATGTGCGGCTACCTCAACACAGACATCCCCGACCATGACATCGACCATGGCGACCCCTTGCACGGCTACCTCGACCATGGCACTGCCCAATGCTCTCGGATCCCTCAAGATCGTGACAAGGGCTACCACCTCACTTGAGCATCATCAACTTCCTCTATAGTCCAAGCTACTGTTGAAAATATAAGCAATATTCCATATGATTTAATCTAAATAATAAACTGATAAAGCATGATCATACAAACGGTCCTAAACCAATCATGCAGATCAACAAATTAGATGAACAAATTACATCTATACAAGATAAACCTATCACATCTACGCCAAATGCTAGAACTAGAAACTCTAGCATAATCTGAAGAGAGAGATTGAGAACACATACGATGCAGTTGCGGCAGTAGCAGCAGCAGAACTGTCGCCCATGTTGAGGTTGCCGAAGAGGTCGCTGACGTCCGGAAAGAAGTCGTCGTTCGAGAACTCGTCGTCGGACGACGTCGTGGATGCCAGTAGTCACGCTTGAGCGCTCCCCAAAAACCTGATCGCCCCTCACCCATACAGGTTCACAAGGGGCGGGGTTCCGGAGGCCTACTGTCCCGATCTGCGGTGCACGCCGCAAGCCGGGATGGGTAAGACGAAGGCGGTGGTGCAAGGTTCTGGAGGTAGGCGCGTGTATGGATTGAGTGATCGCCGATTAGGTTTAGCGCAGACACTTATATAGTGCAGGCCAGGGAGATCATGAGGCTTAGTCCACGTCCGAGTCGGTAACAGCACACGTCCATAAAAACTAGAAACGGCTATAATTAACGCGTCCGTTTATGACTCATAATTAGTTTTTCCAACCAGCAAAATAAAGTTCGGGTCAGCGAGATTCCCGCAACCCGCGGCACGCGCGCGTCGTGACGAGGCGATGCGGGCGGCGTCGGAGGAGGAGTGGGCGAGGGCTTCTCTCCTTGTCACACCTTAGTGAGTGGTGTAACACTCTACTATATAAGGTGGTCCAATTCTCCTTCCACTAGCAATGTGTGACTAAACTTTAGCACCACTAGCTTAGCCATATGCTGCCATGCACAAGTGGGCCAAAGAGAATTTCAGAATTTGTCTAATGGGCCAGCAACCCAAAACTCACCAAATTCCAACAATCCCCCACAAAAACTCATTGGCACATCACATCACTTTTCTTCTAGAACATTGTTTTATATACCGGTATGTAGTGGAGACTGTTAAGTTAAACTTCCACGTTAAACTTTATGTTACACTAGCTAGCAAATTGAATAGTGGACTATGCCTTGAACTACAAGTTTTCTGCGCGCTAGTTTCACACAAAATCTAGACCGATACAGGGATGCCATCGGCTTCCTCGTGGTTTGGATCTTATGCATCATACTCCAGTGCCTTTCATGAGTTTATGAGAGAGCACCCAACTCTCATAGACTGCAACGTTTAACAGTCAGACTCATATAGGTGTGTTCCTCAAGAGATGTTCTGCAGGACAACATCTCCGGTTATAAATGCCACTTGAAACACATTAAGATAAATATCAACTTACCATGCAGATTAAGAGAGTATTGCATCTTTATGGAGATATAAACATTGTAGGGTTCGCAGCATAGAAAACAAAAAAATTCCTACGATGGGAACAACTACGTACCAAGATATATCTACTAGATACAATCAACGGGCGGATATACATCCGTAGAGAACAAACCCTTGAAGACCGACAAAGATTAACGAGTCTGAACTCGTGGTTGATGTAGACGATATCTTGCCGATCTCAATATCAAGAGGAAATCCTAACACCACAAATCAGTGACGCATCCGTGCTCTTACACACGTCCAAGGCACCGAGCAACCTCCGCCTCCTCGCTCCAGCGTTGCAGCGGAAGAAAAACTCTTTCTTGCCGAATAGCCACCGGGAACATGTATCTCGCTAGTCCGAGACCATGGGGGATAAATACTAGAGGGGGAGAGAGATCCTTCACGAGGAGGTGTGAGTGAGAGAGAGGAGAGGGGGATCCTTTTATAGGAGGAGGGGGTGGCTGACGCATGGGGCTGCCCCCTTGCCCTCCCTCCATTGATGTGGGTGGACACTCCACTCACAAAAATGCCTTTCAATTCCCTCCACTCAAAAAAACCACTCAAATTCCCATTAAATTTCCACCAAATTTAATGAAAACTCTCATGAAATAAAACTCCTTTTATTTATTCAGAATTTTGTCAATTACTTTAATGACAAACATTCACATATAACCCCTTGCTAGTATTTCATTTCACATGCAAAAACACTTTCTGCAATTTCATCCGAAAACCCGTTTCGGTATCTGGTGAAATAAATTGTTGCGCTTGTTATTATTTCTGGCATGAAACTTTTGCTCCAAATGGATGTCGGTGTCTCTTAAGTGTGTCACCCTACGGTTGGCGAATAATGCGGACATGATCGAGACCCCTCTCAGATAAATAATCAGAAGCGGGACCTGGAGATCCATACTGACTCCTACACATTTTGCGATGACTTTCTTGTGATCACGAGAACCTTTTACGCTAGTATCTTAATCCCTTTGTTTCGCGATATATTACATATCCGAGATTCGATCATTGGTATCTCCATACCTAGTTTGATCTCTTTACCGACATGTACTCTTTTCTTATTCCCGTGATATAACATTCTAGTGATCAAATCACTTGCTTGCAAGCTAACCAATGTGATATCACCGAGAGGGCCCAGAGCATATCTATCCGTCATCGGGATGAATAAATTCCACTCTCGATCCATGGGCCTCAACATAACACATTAGTAGTACTGAACCCATCTTTATAATTACCATGTTATGGTGTGACATTTGATGTTATCAAGATACTCTTCCGGTGTTAGTAATTGACATGATCTCATGGTCTAAGGATTAGGATCACTTCGTATGATGTTATAGCAATATAAACTCAATGACTTTGATCGTAATTCTATACTTCAGATGAATGTTCATCACACCATTACACTAATGTTGTGACCTTGTTATTAACAACACCCAATGTCCATGATCAGGAAACCTTGATCATCTTGTTAATCAACGAGCTAGTTTATGAGAGAGGCATAACTAGGAACTTTCTGTTTGTTTATTAAACACACATGTATTAATGTTTCCGTATTAATACAATTATAGCATGTAAAATAAACATCTATCATATAATTGGAATATACATAATAAACACTTTATTATTGCCTCTCAAGGCATATTCCCTTCAGTCTCCCACTTGCACTATAGACAATAATCTAGTTACATAGTGATAAATCTAACACCCATGGAGTTCTGGTGTTGATAATGTTTTTCTCTAGGGAGAGTTTTAGTCAACGGATCTGCTACATTGAGATCCGTATGTACTTTAAAAATCTTTATATCTCCATCCTTGACATGCTCGCGGATGGAGTGAAACTGATGCTTAATATGCTTGGAATTATTGTGAGACCTTGGTTCTTTGGCATTGGCAATGGCGCCATTGTTGTCTCAATAGATCACCATTGGGTCCAACGCACTCGCAACCACACCTAGTTCGGATATGAACTCCTTCATCCAAACCGCTTCCTGAGCCGCTTCTGAAGCAGCAACATATTCGCCTCCGTTGTTGATCCCGCCACCACGGGTTGTTTGGAACTCCTCCAACTAACCGCTCCATCATTCATGAGAAATACGTATCCGGATTGAGACTTAGAGTCATCCGGATCGGTGTCAAAGCTTGCATCGACATAACACTTAGCGACGAGCTCTTCTCCACCTCCATACACTAGAAACATATCCTTAGTTCTTTGCAAGTACTTAAGGATATTCTTGACCGCTATCTAGTGTTCTGAACCTGGATCCGATTGGTACCTACTAGTTAAACTAATATCATGTGCCACATCCGGTCTTGTACATAGCATGGCGTACATTATAGAGCCTATGGCTGAAGCATAGGGGACTTTGTCCATTATCTCTCTTTTTCCGCCGTAGCTGGACTTTGAGTCTTACTCAATGTCTTGCCTTGCAACATAGGTAATAACCCCTTCTTACTTCTGTCCATTTTAAACTTCTTTAAAATCTTATGAAGGTATGTACTTTGCGATAAGCCTATTAGGCGCCTAGATCTATCTCTATAGATCTTTATGCCTAATATGTATGACGCTTCACCTAGGTCCTTCATTGAAAATTTGTTGTTTAGATAACATTTAACACTGTTTAAAATATCTATATCATTTTCGATCAATAATACGTCATCCACATATAATATCAGAAATGCCACATTGCTCCCACTCACTTTCTTGTAAATACAAACCTCTCCATAAGTTTGGACAAATCCAACTCTTTGATCACCTCATCAAAGCGGAGATTCTAACTCCAGGATGCTTGCTTCAGCCCATAGATGGATCGCTAAAGCTTGCATACCTTGTCAGCATCCTTAGGATCGAAAAAACCCTTTGGTTGTATCATATACAACTCTTCTTCAATATTGCCATTGAAGAACGCGGTTTTGACATCCATCTGCCATATCTCATAATCGAAATATGCATCAATTGCTAACATAATCCTAACTGACTTTAGCATCGCTACGGGAGAGAATGTCTCATCGTAGTCAACTCCTTGAATTTTTC
Source organism: Avena sativa (assembly GCA_916181665.1). Classification (NCBI taxonomy): domain Eukaryota; kingdom Viridiplantae; phylum Streptophyta; class Magnoliopsida; order Poales; family Poaceae; genus Avena; species Avena sativa. Next base: position 399,104,864 of record OV702279.1, on the reverse strand, counting down.
GAAACCCCTTTGCGACAAGTCGAGCTTTATAGACGGTCACATTACCATTAGCATCAGTTTTCCTTTTGAAAATCCGTTTATTCTCCACGGCCTTTCGGTCGTGAGGTAAGTCCACCAAGTTCCAAACTTGGTTTTCTTACATGGATTCCATCTCGGATTTCATGGATTCTAACCATTTGTTGGAATACGGGCTCATCATCGCTTCTTCATACGTCGCAGGGTCATCAATTTCATCAACCATGAAATTCATAACAGGATTTCCGTACAGCTCGAGAGCTGCACACGTCCTGCTAGACCTGCGAGGTTCGGTAGTACTCTCTTTTAGAGTTTCATGATCGATATCATTAGTTCCCTCTTCATTAGGTGAAGCCAACTCCGGAACGACTTTCGGCGCTGTGCTACTCGCCATACTATGAAGAGAAGTTTCTACAACCTCTTCGAGTTCTACCTTCCGACTAGTCACACCTTTCGCGAGAAACTCTTTCTCTAGAAAGGATCCATGCTTGGCAACAAAAACCTTGCCCTCGGATCTGTGATAGAAGGAATACCCAATAGTTTCCTTAGGGTATCCTATGAAGACGCATTTTTCTGCTTTGTTCGAGTTTATCCGATTGAAGTTTTTTCACATAAACATCGCATCCCCAAACTTTAAAAAATGACAGCTTAGGTTTGTTTCTAAACCACAATTCATACGGTGTCTTTTCAACGGATTTAGATGGTGCCCGATTTAAAGTGAATGCAGCGGTTTCTAGTGCATAACCCCAAAATGACAACGACAAGTCCGTCAGAGACATCATAGATCGAACCATATCCAATAAAGTATTATTACGACGTTCCGACACACCATTTCGCTGTGGTGTTCCGGCAGGCGTGAGTTGTGAAACTATTCCACACTCTTTCATATGAGTGCTAAACTCGTAACTTAGATACTCACCTCCACGGTCGGACCGTAGAAATTTGATCTTTCTATTACGATGATTTTCCACTTCACTCTGAAATTCCTTGAACTTTTCAAAGGTTTTAGACTTGTGTTTCATCAAGTAGATATAACCATATCTACTCAAATCATCCGTGAAAGTTACAAAATAACGATATCCACCTCGCGCCGACACACTCATTGGACCACATACATCAGAATGTATGATTTCCAATAAATCTGTCGCCCGTTCCATTGAACCGAAAAGCGTCGTTCTAGTCATCTTGCCCATAAGGCATGGCTCACATGTATCAAATGATTCAAAATCAAGTGATTCCAAAAGTCCATCAGAATGGATCTTTTTCATGCGTTTAACGCCAATACGACCTAGACGATAGTGCCACATATATGCGGATATGTCATCATTAAGTTTAATCCTTTTAGCATCAACATTATGAATATGTGTAACATTATTATCGATATCCAATAGAAATAAACCATTCATCATCGGTGCATGACCATAAAATATTTCATTCATATAATAGAACAACCATTGTTCTCGGATTTAAATGAATAACCACTTCGCATCAAACACGATCCAGATACAATGTTCATGCTCAGTGCTGGCACCAGATAACAATTATTCAAGTTTATTACTAATACCGACGGTAAGTGGAGAGGTAGTGTTCCGACGGCGATCACATCAACACTTGATCCATTGCCGACACACATCTTGACCTCACCCCTTGCTAGCGGTCGCTTGTTCCGTAGCCCCTGATCCGAGTTACAAATATTAGCAACTGAACCGGTATCAAATACCTAGGTGCTACTGCGAGTACTAGTCAAGTACACATCAATAACATGTATATCATATATACCTTTATTTGCCTTGCCGGCCTTCTTGTCTGCCAAATACTTGGAGCAGTTGCGCTTCCAGTGGCCAGTCCCCTTACAATAATAGCACTCTGTATCAGACTTAGGACCAACTCGGGGTTTCTTTTCAGGCACGGCAACCGGCTTGCCGCCCTTACTTCCCTTCCGTTTTCCCTTCTTGTCTTTCTTGAAATAAGTGTTCATATTGATCATCAACACTTGATGTTCCTTCTTGATCTCCACTTCTGCAGTTTTAAGCATTGACAGAAGCTCAGGGAGAGGCTTCTCCATGCCTTGCATATTATAGTTCATCACAAAGCTCTTATAGCTAGGTGGCAGAGACTTCAAAACATGATGGATGCCTAAATCAATGGGAATCATTATTCCCAAGGACACAAGCTTACCGGCGTAACCCGACATCTTGAGTACATGCTCATTTACGGAGCTGTTCTCTTTGTACAGCAGCATGTGTGCCGAAAATCATTTTCAACTCACCCGTTGTATCAAATGTATTGCCATTTTCGAAACGGTTTCGAAGTTCTGTCTCTAGCCCATACAATATGCCGCAATGAACTAAGTTGCGGTCGTCCTGACGAGTCTGATAGACACTCTTCTCCTTGTCAGGGGCATCATCGAATGATGGGGGGCCTAGCGGCGCTTCTAGCACATATTGCTTTTGTGCAGCAGAGAGGATAATCCCCAAAGTCATGGTCCATTCGGTAAAATTTCTACCGTTCATTGCAAGTTTCTCTTTCTCCATGAACACATCGAAATTAAAAGCAGGTGGTGCCATCTACAACAGAATTTATAAAGTTTAGACTAAGTTTATGATAGATTGAGTTCAACTAATCCAAATTAATAATGAACTCCCACTCAAAAATGACATCCCTCGTGCCTTTTTGGTGATTACATGAACCAACTCCAATACACCAAGTCCGATCATCACGTGAGTCGGTGTAGCTTCAAAGGCGAGCATCAAATGGGCATCATATATACCATATGACTCATTTTTAACCTTTCGGTCCGTGTTCCGCGGCCATGTCTGTACATGCTAGGCTCGCCAAGTAAGAACCTTAGTATTCACGTGTGTAACTGTCTTACACCCGAAATATGATCATGGATCCAAGAACACCCGATCATCACGTGATGTTTTGGAGCGACGAAACATAATCGGTGCATACTTAAGGAAGAACACATTCTTATCTTGATATCTAAATGAGGGATCATCTTATTATGCTAATAAAATGCCAAACAAGCAATATAAGATGCAATCAAACATCACATGTTTGTAAGTGGAATGATATGGTTCTTGCACTCGATCTCCATCATGTGCGTCGTGGTATGATCACTATCATACCTTTATGTGTAAGGCCAAGGTCTATGGAACTTACATGTTATGTGTATTGTAAGAGTATCAACTCATACTTCTACTTACAACATCACCATATCATGACACTAGCCCAGCAACAATCTAAACTATACGCCTCTAATTTATCCATTGCAAGTTTTACGTGGCTTAGGGCTTTCGAAGATAGAACTTTTCATACCTACGAACATGAACCACAACAAGGATAACCAAATTGTTGACAACTCGTTGCAAATTAGATATTGACTATAGTAGGAGAGACAGACACCTGCTAGCCACTTATGCAAAACTAGTTGCATGTCAAGCGTGGAACGGGTCTCATGTGCGAGAACATGTAAAGTTTTTCCGGGCCGATTCATCCCACTATGCCACCAATATCCAAAGTACAACAAAGAAGCAATAACATAATCATCATCGCCCACATACTCATATGTGTACTACCCGTGCAAAGCATCTGCGCATAGATCAGGCTATGATACCACTGTAGGGTTCGCAACATAAAAAACAAAAAATTCCTACGATGGGAACAACTATGTACCAAGATCTATCTACTAGATAAAATCAACGGGCGGATATACATCCGTAGAGAACATACCCATGAAGACCGACAAAGCTTAACGAGTCCGAACTCGTGGTTGATGTAGACAATCTCTTGCCGATCTCAAGATCGAGAGGAAGTCCTAGCACCGCAAATCAGCGGCACATCCATGCTCGCACACACGTCCGAGGCACCGATCAACCTCCGCCTCCTCGCTCCAGCGATGCAACGGAAGCTCAACTCTTTCTTGCCGAATAGCCACCGGAAACATGTATCTCGCTAGTCCGAGACCATGGGGGATAAATACTAGAGGGGGAGAGAGATCCTTCACGAGGAGGTGTGAGTGAGAGAGAGAAGAGGGGACTCCTTTTATAGGAGGAGGGGGGCACCCAAGGGGGTGGCCGGCGCATGGGGCTGCCCCCTTGCCCTCCCTCCATTGATGTGGGTGGACACTCCACTCACAAAAATGCCTTTCAATTCCCTCCACTCAAAAAACCCACTCAAATTCCCATTAAATTTCCACCCAATTTAATGCAAACTCTCATTAAATAAAACTCATTTTATTTATTCAGAATTTTGTCAATTACTTTAATGACAAACATTCACATATAAACCCTTGCTAGTATTTCATTTCACATGCAAAAACACTTTCTGCAATTTCACCCAAAAACCCGTTTCGGTATCTAGTGAAATAAATTCCTACGCTTGTTATTCTTTTCGGCATGAAACTTTTGCTCCAAATGGATGTCGGTGTCTCTTAAGTGTGTCACCCTACGGTTCACGAATAATGCATACATGATCGAGACCCCTCTCAGATCAATAATCATAAGCGAGACCTGGAGATCCATACTGACTCCCATACATTCATCGATGACTTTCTTGTGATCGCGAGAACCTTTTATGCTAGTATCTTAATCCCTTTGTTTCGTGATATATTACATGTCCGAGATTCGATCATCGGTATCTCCATACCTAGTTTGTTCTCATTACCGACATGTACTCTTTTCTCGTTCCCGTGATATAACATTCTAGTGATCAAATCACTTACTTGCAAGCTAACCAATGTGATATCACCGAGAGGGCCCAGAGCATATCTATCTGTCATTGGGATGAACAAATTCCACTCTCGATCCATGGGCCTCAACATAACACTTTAGTAGTACTTAACCCATCTTTATAATCACCATGTTACAGTGTGACGTTTGATGTTATCAAGATACTCTTATGGTGTTAGTGATTGACATGATCTCATGGTCTAAGGATTAGGATCACTTCGTATGATGTTATAGCAATATAAACTCAATGACTTTGATCGTAATGCTATACTTTGGATGAATATTCATCACACCATTACACTAATGTTGTGACCTTGTTATTAACAACATCCAATGTCCATGATCAGGAAACCTTGATCATCTTGTTAATCAACGAGCTAGTTTATGAGAGAGGCATAACTAGGAACTTTCTGTTTGTTTATTAAACACACATGTATTAATGTTTCCGTATTAATAAAATTATATCATGTAAAATAAACAGCTATCATATACTTGGAATATACATAATAAACACTTTATTATTTCCTCTCAGGGCATATTCCCTTCAAATATAATATAGGGATACTCTCCTCTCAGCTGATCAACAACTTGTATCCTAGCTCTAATTCATGGGATATCCGATTACATAGAGTGGGTTGCCACTGAGATCAACTCATAGCGTGGGTCTCAGAACCATCTCCCTTTATGCATTATCTATCACATTGCATGATAAACCCTTTGTGAAGGGATCTGCCAGATTCTTAGATGTTTGGATATAATCCAACGCAATAACTCGGGAGTTTCTTAGTTTCCTAACAGATTTCAATCGCCTCTTCACATGCCTAGATGACTTCATATTATCCTTAGAACTGTTTACTTTGACGATTACAATTTGATTATCACAGTTCATCGGGATGGCGGGTATTGGTTTTTCAACCACAGGTAAGTCCATCAAGAGCTCATGAAGGCACTCTGCTTCAACAGTGGCTGTGTCTAATGCTGTGAGTTCTGCTTCCATTGTTGACCTAGTTAATATGGTCTGCTTGCAAGACTTCCAGGAAATAGCGCCACCACCAAGTGTAAACAAATAACCACTTGTGTCCTTAATCTCATCAACACCAGATATCCAGTTTGAATAACTATAACCCTCAAGTACCCGTGGATACCCAGTATAGTGAATACCATAACTCACAGTGCCTTTCAAATAGCGCAAAACTCTTTCAAGAGCATGCCAATGATCATCTCCAGGATTTGACACAAATCGACTCAGTTTGCTTACGACAAAGGAGATGTCAGGTCTAGTAGCGCTGGCTAAATACATGAGCGAGCCAATAATTTGAGAGTATCTCAATTGATATTTAGCAATCCTTCGATTCTTTCGAAGTAGCACACTAGGATCATAAGGCGTTGGATAATACTTGCATCCGCTATACCCAAAGCAACTCAATATCTTTTCCACATAGTGAGACTGAAGCAATGTAATCCCACCATTGCCATCCTTTAGTAGCTTGATGTTTAATATTACATCAGCCACTCCCAAGTCCTTCATCTCAAAGCAGCGAGATAGGAAATCTTTGGCCTCCTCGATAACAGCGAGGTTGGTCCCAAATATCAATATGTCATCAACATAGAGACACATAATAACTCCCTCGCCCCCATCATGGTGATAGTACACACATTTGTCAGCTTCGTTTACAACAAAGCCTTCAACAGTTAAAGTTCTTTCAAACTTCTCGTGCCACTGCTTAGGGGCTTGCTTAAGACCATACAAAGACTTCACTAACCTACACACCTTTCCTTCTTGACCATCTACTACAAATCCGTCAGGCTGCTCCATATAAATTTCCTCATCTAGATCTTCATTTAGAAAAGTTGTCTTAACGTCCATTTGATGAACGAGAAGACCATGTGAGGCAGCCAAGGAAAGTAGTACTCGAATAGTGGTCAATCTGGCTACATGTGAGTAGGTATCGAAGAAGTCTTCACCTTCCTTTTGGGTATAACCCTTATCCACAAGACGTGCCTTATACTTTTCAATAGTACCATCAGGTCTAAGATTTTTCTTGAACACCCACTTATATCCTACAGGTTTGCACCCATAAGGACGACCAGTGACTTCCCAAGTACCATTAGCTAAGATGGAGTCCATCTCGCTTCGGACAACTTCCTTTCAGTAGTTAGCATCTTGAGATGCATAGGCTTCTAAAATAGAAGTGGCAGTATCATCCACAAGGTACACAATGAAATCATCACCAAATGAATTTGCAGTCCTTTGTCTCTTGCTCCTTTTGGGAGCTTCATTGTCGTCCTCCACGGGATTATCAGAGTGTTCTATTGGCATAGTGGGTTCAGGAATTATAACAAATTCCTGACTAGATGAACTAGTCATCTCCTGATTTGATGAGCTAGACATACCTTTCATAGGAAAGATGTCCTCAAATAAAGTCGCATCATTCGACTCCATAATTGTAACAACATGCATGTCAGATACCTCATATTTCACTATCAAAAATCTATAGCCAATGCTATGAAAAGCATATCCCAGAAATACACAATCAGCGGTTTTTGGTCCAAGCTTTCGCTTCTTGGGTATTGGAATATTGACTTTCGCCAAACAACCCCAAGTTGGTAAGTAAGAGAGTTTAAGCCTTTTCTTTTCCCATTCCTCAAATGGAGTCATGGTTTTATCCTTTACAGGAACAGGTTTAGGGCATGACATGCAGTCATTAGCGCCTCCCCCCACCATTCCTTGGAAAGACCCGATGTATCTAACATGGCGTTAACCAAATCAGTTAGAGTGTGGTTCTTCCTTTTGGCCACCCCATTTGACTGAGGTGAGTAAGGAGGAGTCCTCTCATGTATAATACCATGTTTTGTACAGAATAAATCAAATTCGTTTCAAACGTACTCTCCACCATGATCCGACCTTAGCAGCTTGATTCTAAGATCAAGTTGGTTTTCTGCCTCAGCTTTGTAGATTTTGAAGTAGTTCAAAGCTTTATCTTTAGATTTTAGAAGATAAACATAGCAGCATCTAGTGGAGTCATCAATCAACGTCATAAAGTATCTTTTTCCACCTTTTGTCAACACACCATTCATCTCACAAAGATCTGAATGCATAAGTTCTAGTGGTGCTAAGTTTCTCGGTTTCGTAGCCGTATGAGACTTGCGGGGTTGCTTTGCTTGCACACAAACTTGGCACTTAGAACCTTTGACAATGGTAAATTTCGGAATTAAACTCATATTGGCTAGCCGCGTCATGCAACCAAAGTTAATATGACAGTCATGAATGCCAAACATTGGAGTCATTATCATTACAAACATGATTAATAACTTTAGTACATGAGTCCGACAAAGACAAGTGGAACAGACCTCCGCACTCATAACCCTTTCCAACAAATTGTACGTACTTAGAAATTAAAACTTTATTAGACTAAAAAACCAACTTAAAGCCATCTCGACATAAAAGCGATCCACTAACGAGATTCTTATTGATTGAGGGAACGTGCTGCACATTCTTCAGTTGTACGGTCTTCCCTGAAGTAAACTTCTGATTTACCATACCAACACCATGAAAAAAAGCACGTGAGCCGTTTCCCATCAGCATAGAAGAATTCCTTGAGACCTGATAAGAGGAAAACATGGAAATATCAGAACATACATGTGTATTAGCACCCGTGTCTATCCAGCAATCAGGAGAATGACATACTGAAAGGATAGTAGGTAAAATACCATACCCAACATCCTTCATCTCAGTATCACTAATAACAACATTAGCGGCATTGCCGTTGTTCCCATGTTGACGCTTGTCGAAGCGATTAGGACAACTAGGAGCCCAACGATAAGGATCACCACAGACGTGGCAAGAGCCTTTCCTCTTATCATTTTTCTTCTTGAAGTTGGTTGAGTGCGTGGCCTTGTTCTTGCCATCGAACTTCCCTTTTCATTTAGTTTTGTTCTTATTCTTGAACTTGTGGGATTGGAAGTTTTTCCTCTGTACCAAATTGGCAATAATAGAACCTCCCTCAAATCCTCCAGTCGTTTTGTCCTTTGCTCTCGCCTTCTCTTCCACATGAAGAGACCCAATGAGATCCGTAACGGAAAACTCTTGTCTCTTATGTTTCAGAGAGGTAGCAAAGTTCCTCCACGAGGGAGGAAGTTTGGCATTAATGCTACCGGCCACAAATTAGTCTGGTAAGGAACACTTGAACTGCTCAAGTTCTTTCACAAGTGATTGTAGTTCTTTCACAAATTTGCCACGAGGGAGGGCCGATGCTGCTGATGCTCCCTCTACTGCTCCGGCTCCAGAACCTTGATCCTCGGAATGTCGGGTGTATTTGTCAAACTGGCCTTTTGTTGGTGCTACATGTTGGTGAATTTGTGACCGCAAACTTTGAATTTTGCACGGAACCTTCGCATTCCGCTTAATGGCTTGACTCCCCTTCAGTTCTTGAGCTCATTCTGTCTTTTTGTTTGTCATTGGCGCTTCTGTCTTTATTCCTTCATCAGTTGTGGTCTTGCCGGCTGGGGAGCCGGCCGGGTCGGGGCTCTTGGCCGCCTTGACTTGGGTTGATGGGTGCGCGGGAGCGCGCCCACTGGGTGTAGTCCCCGAGGTTCGGGCCGAATGGGGTAGCTAGTCGGGTCGAATCTCTTTACCACCTTGACTTAGGTTGATGGGTGCACGGGAGCGCGCCCACTGGGTGTAGTCCCCGAGGTTCGGGTCGGCTGGGGTAGCTAGCCGGGTTGGAGCTCTTTGCCTTCGTATTTCCTGTCAAGTTGTGGATCGTGTCGCGCGAGACACAGCGTTGCTTTGGGTTAGTTTCACTATACATACGCTCATTCATAGTTAGGACTGAATGAAAAAACGAGGAAACGTGCCCTTTCGAGCTAGGCCATTAGCAGCTTCCATTTTCTCAGCGAGCATTGGCCTTTCGAGCATTGCCCTTGCCAGCTGCCAGCCAGGTTGCGGTCTGCAGCCGGAACCGAAGGAACGGCTGAGCTGGCGTGCCTCACGATACTTCGGTTCGCTGTTGTTATCTTAGCTCGTGTAGGAGCGACCGGTTTGCCCAGGCGCCCTTGTTTTTTGTGTTGGCATTTTCTTGCAGTATGTACTTTGAGTTTTTGCTCTTGCCGGGTCGACAGCCGGCTTGCGGTCTGAAGCTGGAACCGAAGAGTTTGCTCTAGGCACGTCATGCAATACTATGACGCCTGTAGAAATCATGGGTGTCCGGGCCAGCTAGTATGGAGACGAATGTGGTGCACGAAATTGGGAAAAAGTCGATACATACACTTCTTGTTCAAGTGTAAAATGGCCGGAGTAGGCTCACATTCCATGGGCATTCCGTCTCCTCGTTCGAGCGATCTGCCTTGTTCTTTGCCGGTTGCTGAGCGTCGATCAGATAATATGAATTGTTGTGCAGCGCCCAGCTGACGATGAATGGTCCTTCCCATGGTGGGGACAGCTTATGCATTCCTTTTGTGCTCTGGACCAGGCACATCACTAGATCTCTTCGCGAAAGGAAGTAGGCCGGATCCGGCTGGCGTGGTAGCGGCGCAAGTCCTGCTGATATATCGCTGACCTGGACAAAGGCAGCTCTCGCGCTTCCTTGAGCAGGTCCACGCTGTCCTCTCTTGCTTCTTTGGCTTCTTGCTCTATGTAGAGCTATTTCCGGGGAGCATCGAACTGGATATCTGTTGGGAGGACTGCCTCTACCCCATCAACAAGCAAGAACGGTGTGAAGCTGGTTGAACGGTTCGGGGTGATGCGCAGGCTCCATAGCACGGCTGGCAACTCCTCGATCCAGCATCCGGGTGACCTAAGGAGTGGTTCAATCAGTCTTGGCTTGATTCTGTCTAGAACCAGGCCGTTAGCACGTTCGCACTGCCCGTTGGACTGTGGGTGCGCAACCGATGCCAGGTCCAGACGGATGCCCTTCTCTCCGCAGAAATGGGCGAAAACCCCCTTCGCGAAATTGGTACCATTGTCCATGATGATGTTGTGCGGGTAGCCGAATCGGATGATAATGTCCATGAAGAACTTGATCACTGTCTCTCCGTCCAGCTTCTTGATGGGATTTGCCTCGATCCACTTGGTGAACTTGTCTACAGCTACGAGCAGGTGCGTCATACCGGATCGAGCTGTTTTGAACAGCCCAACCATGTCTATCCCCCAGACTGCGAATGGCCAGGTGATTGGTATCGTCTTGAGTGCTGCAAATGGTGTGTGCTTCAGCTGGCTGAATTGCTGACAACCATTGCATGCTTTGACCAACTCCTGAGCGTCCTTTAGCGCTGTGGGCCAATAGAAACCATGGCGGAGAGCCCTGGGTGCTATTGCCCTAGATGAAGCATGGTGGTCGCATTCGCCCTGGTGTATGTCTGCTAGGATTTTGGTTCCCTCCTCTTGGCTTAAGCATCGCTGATAGATGCTCCCGACGCTGCGCTTGTACAACTAGTTGTTGATGATTGTGTATGCGCTTGCTCTTCGTCGCACTTGTCGTGCTGCCACTTCCTCCGTCAGGAGCTCGTCCTGGGCCAAGAAGTTCATGAACGGCTTCGCCCAGTCGGGTGTTTACCGAATGGTGTACACCGTCTGCATGATGAGCTTGATCTCCTCAGTGATGGTTGGCTCTGGAACGTCGGGAGGTTTGTCGGGTGGTAGCTTGCTGGTGTCGACCGCAGGCTGCCGCGGAGCAGTCCCCGGGTGTGACGGGGTAGTCCCCGGGTGCGACAAGGCAGTCCCTAGTTGTGGCGCAGCAGTCCCCGGGTGCGGCGCGACAGTCCCCGGGCGCACATCTGCTGAACGAAGAAGCGGTAGAGAGCCATGATCGCATCCCTTGCGTCCCACTCACCGGATACCTGCTACACCACCAGGTCCGAATCTCCGAAGCATAGTATCCTCTGGATGCCTATCTGCTTGGACATCTTGAGCCCATGGATGAGTGCTTCATATTCGGCGACGTTGTTGGACGCCTTGAAGTGGATCTGGAGGACGTACTCCAGCCGATCGCCCTTGGGAGAGGTTATCACGATTCTGGCTCCGAGTCCTCCTCGCATCTTGGAGCTATCGAAGTGTAGCTTTCAGTACGTTGAATCAGGGACCAGTGGCATGTACTGCGTCTCTGCCCAATCGACGATGAAGTCGGCCAGCGCCTGGGATTTGATTACCGTCCTTGGCTCATACTGAATGTTGTGTGTAGCGAGCTCTATGGCCCATTTTGCCACGCGCCCAGTGGCATCCTTGTTGCTGATAATCTCCGCGAGCGGGGCCAAAGCCACCACCCGGATGGAGTGCTCTTGGAAGTAGTGCTTGAGTTTGTTGGCGGCCATGTACATGCTATACACCAGCTTCTGGTAGTGGGGGTACTTCTGTTTGGAGAGCGACATTACTTCGCTTAGGTAGTATACGGGGCGATGGACCGGCTTGGCCTTCCCCTATTCTGGCCTTTCCACTACCAGTACCACGCTGACCACTCTGTTTGTGGCAGCGATGTACATCAGCATAGGCTCCTTTGCTGCTGGCGCTGCCAAAATAGGCGGTGAGGTGAGCATGCGCTTGAGGTCCCGGAAAGCTTCATCTGCTTGAGCTGTCCAGACGAACATGTCCGTCTTCTTCATGAGTTGGTACAGGGGGAGTGCTTTCTCACCCAGCCGGCTGACGAACCGGCTGAGGGAGGCCAGGCATCCGGTGAACTTCTGTATGTTGCGCAGACTTTGCTGCAGCTCCATGCGCTCGATGGCTCTGGTCGTCTCTGGGTTTGCCTCGATTCCTCGCTCGCAGACGAGAAAACCGAGGAGCTTGCCGCTGGGACGCCGAATATGCACTTCTCCGGGTTCAGCTTGATCTGGAAGCGGCGGAGGTTGTCGAATGTTTACTTCAGGTCCTCGAGCAGTGTGTGCCGCTCCTTGGTCTTCATGACAACGTCGTCGACATAGGCGTGCATGTTTTTACCAATCTGCGTCTACAAGCATTTCTGCATGCAGTGCTGGTAGGTTGCTCCTCCGTTTTTCAGACCGAAGGGCATGGTGGTGTAGCTATAAGCCCCATACGGGGTTATGAATGATGTCTTGATTTGATCGGTTACATTGAGATTAATCTGGTGATAACCCGAGTAAGCGTTCAGAAAAGACAACAAATCACATCCAGCGGTGGAGTCAATGACTTGATCTATCCGCGGTAGAGCGAAAGGGTCCTTGGGGCATGCCTTGTTGAGGCTGGTGTAGTCAACACACATGTTCCATGTCTTGTTCTTCTTCAGTACCAGCACTAGGTTGGCCAGCCATTCCAGGTGGAAAACTTCCATCATGAAGCCGGCTGCGAGCAGTCGTGTGATCTCCTCACCGATGGTTCTTATTTTTTCTTCTGTGAAGCAACGTAAAGATTTTTTGAACGGCTTCATGTTTGGTCAAACATGAAGAGATTACTCAGCGAGCTCCCTCGGGACACATGGCATGTCTTTGGGGCACCATGCGAAAATGTCCCGATTCTCACGGAGGAAGTCGACGAGCGTGCTTTCCTATTTACTGTCCAGGCTGTCTCTGACCAGGACGAACTTGCTTGGGTCCTCCTCGTTTAGCAGGATCTTGTTTGTGCCTTGCGAGGGCTTGCACTGTGATTCTCCAGCCAGCTTATCTTCTCCCGCCGGCTTAGGTTCTCCAGCCGGCATATCCTTCTGTAGAGCCGCCACGTTCGGCATTATGATGCGCTTCTCCTCGGCGATGATCATTGCTTTGGCTAGCTTGGAGCCGTCTGTGGCACACTCGATCGAATGATTGTAGCATCCATCAATGATGATCACTCCCTTTGGGCCTGGCAGCTTCATCTTGAGGTACGCGTAGTGCGGCACTCCCATGAACTTGGTGAGGGTTGGGCGCCCTAGTATGCCGTGGTAGGCGCTGGAGAGGTTCACAACCTCGAACCAAATTGGTTCACGACGAAAATTGTTCTCGTTGCCTAAGATGACGTCCAGCTGGATCTTGCCGATTGGCGAGTGCGACGGACCTGGTAGTGCTCCATGAAACGAAGTGCTTAAGGGATGCAACTGGGACTCGCTGATGCCGAGCCGTTCGAGGCTGCTGTGGTACAGGAGGTTAATGTTGTTGCCCCCGTCGATGAGTACACGGGAGAAATGACACGAGTGTTTATTTGAGACGATGATGGGGTCAAGGAACAACGCTTAGCTGCCAAGGCTTAGTAGAATGTCCGGCTGGTCCTCCTTGCTCCAGGTAATTGCCTGGTCCGACCAATGCAGTTATTGGGGAATGAGGGGAACGATGGCGTTCACCTTCGCCTCGCGCCTTCTCTTGGCGTGCTTTGTCTCCGGCTCTGCAAGAAAGATGTGGTAGTTGCCCACTTGTTGTGGATAACCATCCTCGTCATCCTCGCGGCGGTTGCGCCGCTCCCTGTTGTCCGGTGGGCCTCCGGCTGGCGGTGGAGGTGGTGGTGGGAGCTCACTGGCTTCAGCCATCTTCTTCGTCCAGCTGGACTGGCGTGTTGTGTGGTTCGCAGGCTTGCTGTCGCCACTGTGGAATTTGCACGGCCCATCGAGCATGGACTCCATGGTATACTTGGGCCGAGGCGGCCTGTCATCCGGTCTCTGCCTCTGGTTGCCGCCTGTAGCCGGGTCCTCATGCACGACAGCTACTTGCTTGGTGCCATACCGGTTGTCCGGTTGGTCGTCTTTCCTCTTGCCGTGACGGTTGTCATGGCCGTGCCGTCTGGGGTGATGGTCGCCCGGCTGGTGGCGCTCCGCCTGCTCGTCCGTGACGATTTGGCCTTGGTCATCCACCACGATGGGCTTCTTCATAGCCGCGTCAGCAGTGGCGTACTTGTCTGCGATGGCCATGACCTGGGCCATGGTTTGCGGGTCCGCCCGGCTGAGCTTATGCTTCAGCATGGTGCCGTCTCGGCAACCGTTGGTGAAGAAGTCTATTTTCCTGGTGCTTGCGCACCCCTTCACACGAGTTGTGCATGCTGGTCCACTGGGTGAGGTAGGCGCGGTCGGACTCATCCTTTCCTTGTACGCAGAGGGCGAGCTCACGAGGTCGACCTGGAAGCTTGTATGTTCCGGTGAAGTTGCGAATGAACGCTTCTTCGAAGTCCAGCCAGGCGTTGATGTTGTTGTCGGGGAGGCTGTTGAGCCATGTTCTTGCCGAATCGACGAGCATGAGGGGGACGTAGAGGATGGCCAGGCGAAGATTTCCGTTGGCGATTCCCACTGCGGTAGTGTAATCCACCAACCAATCCTCAGGTTTTACCGTGCCGTTATATTTTGGCATGTCCCTTGGAAGCGAAAAACCCTTTGGAAACGGCTCGTTCCGGATGCGCGGGCCAAAACACTTCGGGCCAGCCGGACTTTCCTCCTCCAGCGTGCGCGATTGCACCAGGAGGTCGATGAGCTCGCGTGCGTCAGCCGACTCTTGGGGGCTGAGTTGGCCCTTCAGACGCAACGCAGGCGAGTCCTTGTTTGCGTATGCTCCCTCATCCGGGGCGCGCGTCTTCTTCCCCTCGGAAGCTCCTGCCGCCGGGGCACGGCTCACGCTAGAAGCGGCGGCGCCTCGGTTGTGGTGGCCATGATTGCCAGACTCGCCACGGGGACGACTGTTTTGCCCAACTCCTCCTGGGGAGGACGCCTGTTGGTGCTTGCTTCCCCCGTGTGCCGTCTGGTCCACACCTTTGCGAACAACGATGTCTCGGGAATTACCCATCTGGCTGGGGGTACACTCGGCCTGCTACTTGTTAGCGCTGGCGACGAGGAGCTGGACGCGCTCCTGCTGGCGACAAAGCTCTTCGCCCTCGAGGTGTTTCAGTTCTATTGCCGCCGCCTCGGCCGCTCTCATGTTCTTCGTGGGGGTGCCGTAGACGGGCTGCGCCATACCTGCATGTGAATCAGCGGCGCGGTCTAGTTCCGACGCTAGGTCGCGCCCCGGTGCTGGATTTTCCTGACGAAGCCGTGGGCAGCGTTGTACTCATGCATGGTGGCATTTAGTCGGCGCTGGTTAGCAAAGACCTTGGTGGCCTCCTCCAGGAGCTTATGGCGTGTAGCTTCAAGTGCGGCCGCGGCAGCTGCCGGGTCCGTCTCAACGATGACTGGAGCGCGTAAGTGTTAGATGGAGACAGTGAGAGGATCTTGTTCTTGCTCAGGCACAGAGCTCTCTCCTCCTGCTCGGCGCTCCTGAGGCGTGCGATGGTTTTCGCGGGCGTTTACCACCATGACTTCGATGCAACCGCTCGCCGCGGTTGGGCCGCCGGCGAGGCGGCTGAGAGGCACATCGAGGATGGGGGTAACCACGCTGGGTAAGACCTCGGCGACGGTGGCGACGTAGACGCAGATGCCCCTAAAATGCATGATGGATCCGTTGGCGTGGAAGGTGTTCCCGGCGAAGCACGCGGTGTTGTCGCCGAATGTGAGAACAAGGTCGGAGGCCACACGTTCACCGGCGACGAGCGGAAGTCCCGTGCGGAAGTTGATCCCAGCTGAAGCGTTGTGCCCCACGGTGGCGCCAACTGCCATGGTGTGGAACGCGGTAGTGCCATCGGGGATGGCTAAGAAGGGACACTCGGATGCAATCGGTGGCTCACGCAACGGGTTGGGCACGGTAAACTGCAAACATAGCGACGTACCCAGGACCGGGGCCCTCTTGGCGAGGTAACACCCCTACTCCTGCAAGATGAACTATATGAGGGGGCGAATGCCCAGTACAGATGCTCTTGGAGCTGTTTCCTTAGCTACTATCGAGAGCTAGAGGAAGATGAGAACCAGAGGCTAACACTTCTATCCTTCTATTGTTGCCTACCTAGAACCCCAGCTCTGTCCTCCCTTATATACTGGTCTGGGGGGGCAGATTACAAATTGGGCTCTAGGGTTTACTGTTTGGATACGGGTTTACAGGGCAGGGCCGGCTGCAGGGCCTAGTCGGTGGGCTAGGATCCAGTCCGCCCTTCTTTTAGCGTCACCCTCTTATTTAGCGGTCACCAGGGCTTCCTTTGGGGCGTCACCCTTGCTTTAACTGTCACCCGGACTGCTTTTGCCAGTCAGCCGACCACTTTGCTTTATCTTCGTCGGGTAGCGCTGGTCGTGACGGCATGCCAGCTTGCCTGATGACGAAGGAGAGACAGAGGCGTACCCCGCAAGAAGCGTCGGTCCTTCCGTGCTCTCCATCAAATCTGAGGTGAGCCGGGTGGAAGCGGCCACCCGGCCGATTCTTCTGGTTGCCGGCTAGATAGGCCAGCCGGGAAAGTTATAAGCCCAGCCGGGCGGTATTCGCCAACCCGCTGGAGTTGTCCTTCTTGAGGGCCAGGCGGCCTGTTCCTTCTGGAGCCGGCCTACTTGTGCCTGGCTTTCCCCACCCGGGGGTTATCTCCCCGACACTAGTCCCCGAGCGCGTATGGACTTGGCCAGTGGGTAAGGTCTTGCGTGCTCTTTTGGTGTCACCCGGGTTACCTCGCCAATAGGGCCCCGAACCTGGGTACGTCGCTGTGTTTGCAGTTTACTGTGCCCAACCTTTTGCGTGAGCCACCGATTGCATCCGAGTGTCCCTTCTTAGCCATCCCCGATGGCACTTCTTTGTTCCACACCACGACACTCATGAGCTTGCTCAACGACGGAGCGCTCATCAACCATCTTGTAGTCATAGAATTGCTCCATGACATACAACTCACTGCTAGCGTCCGAGACCCCAAACTTGGCCTCGAGCGCTTTCCACTCGTCCTTGCCATTATCAAATAACATATACGGGTCAAAAATGTTGTCCCTAAGAACACTGAACAGAGCCACCATAAACATGGTATCGGCTTTCTTAAAGTTCGCTTCCTGCTCAACAGAAAGATATCCTTCAGGCTTGCCAAGAGTGGCGCTATAGCAGTTTAGGTTTTCAAACCAGAGAACTGCTCTCTTGCGCCATTTCTTATAGTGCATGCCATCAAAAGGAGGCGGCCTAGTAGCCGCGGCTACACCAGTGGAATTCAGTTGCCTATAATCAGTGTATCTCACACGATTCTGACCCGAATCTTGATTCTGACCCGAATCTTGATTCTGACCCGAATCTTTTTTCTTACCGGTGGCTTGCTAGTTTAATTAAGGTTTTGGTGGAAGGACAAAAGGGTCACAAAAATGTTGAACCGGAAGAAACACTTCGTCCTTTATTATTAGGTATAGACTTATTTTGGATCGGATAGAATAGAAAAAAAATCCAAGGAAACACGAGCACCCGTGCCTGACTTTTTTTTTAGAGCAACCGTATATTTCATTAATGGAATATCAAGGTACATAGAGCAACACATGTGGAAACTAATCCGGGATAAAATGATTATCCTGAAAACAATGCAGATAAAATCCTAAGAGATCGAGAAATACAAAATGATTGCCGGTGTCCAACTCCAGCGCCGTCGAGACGCATGCTGGAATAGACGTCAAACCTCCAACACCGCAAGATCCAAAAAAGCACCATCGTCAACAAGGCTTTGTGAGTCGATGAATAGGCCTGCTGCAAGCAGCAAGGCACATGTCGTTATGGCACGTCGACCGAGGCACTTTAGGATGTAGCCGCTGCCTCTCATCGACAAAGCCGGAGAAGAACGATAGATCCACCACCTCCGGACCAACATTGTCGCTCCAGAGAAACCTCCTCGCCCCAACCACCAGCGCCGTCGCTGTGAACGGCAAACGCCGGCGACACATCGAGAAACTGATCTCACCAGATCTGAAGAATGATATGAAGACCAAGATGTTGATCTGAAGGAACGACTAGCACACCTTGCCATCAACTCCGAGACATCGCCGTGAAGTTCGTCACCGGTGTGGGAGTAGAGTTGAGACAGATGTATTGCCGGGACACCGCTCCCACCACCCCAACGACACCCATGGCAGACACACCCTAACCCTAACTATTAGGCAGAGAAACGAGGTTCCCCCTCCCTCCTACCGCCGGAGCAGCGAGCCGACGGAGAGGAAACCAGCGCTCTCGCCGGTTGAGATCTGAAGAGAGGGAGCCGCCGCCTCCTATTTCCGTGAGGAGGAGAGGCGAGAGTGCCATGTGCATGACTTGAAACCATAAGGATAGTCTATTAGAAACTTTGATGGACAAACATCACAAGAACTAGGAGACACATGTCATCGGCGGTCATAAAAAGCCCATCTAGGGTTTCCGTTCCCTCGCCTGTGACCTCGCTGGTCAGCTCCGTCTTCGGACTTGGGACCTTGGAGGTGCAGCGAACCACAACTCCTCGTCGATGGGAGGGTTTCTATTCTCTGTTTAAGTTGTTTTCAGTCTCTTTTTCAGGATGATGAGGCAGCGGATACATCCTAAAGTAGAATGAGGTCCTTCCCATCCTATCCTAGCGGCGGTGGTAGGTCTAGCGCCCGGGAGGAGGGGGAACACAGAGTCATGTGTTCAGAAAATATCCTACAATCCGATCGGTTCTCGTGTTCGTTGGTGTATTTTCAGGTCAAGTCTCTTCCGATTTACGATGATCATCATTGGCAATGGTTGTTGCTCTGGCATGTTGTTTATTTGGGGGTTTAGCATGAAGACTTTTCGTCTATCTACTATAACAAGCTCTACTAAGCCAAGCTTTTCGCGGCTTCGGTGATGGAGGTGCGAGGACGGCGACGAGCCAAAGCCTTCGGCTCGTGCTAATATTTGTAGTCGTCACTATATGGTCCATAGACTATTGTAATTTTTATTAACTTTAGGCATTGATGATTATTAATAGATAGGTGACATTTTCAAATAAAATTGCCTCCTTCACATATTAACAAATGATGTCTTATATCACAGAACTAACTCGAATCAAACGCATATAAGAGAAACTTCAACAGAGGCTGCAAAACGCCATGGTTAGCGCGTGCTGCTGTGATTCTCCTCCTACGGAAGCAATAAAAGCGACCCGCAAAAATAGAGCCAAAAAATCCCCCCCAACGGACGCGGCAAAATGCAGAGCGCGGCGTAGGCGCAAACATATTTCACAGTGAACTATAGGATTAAAAAGATCAAAGAAACCCAAATAAATTCAACAGAAAATTATCTATTTATTATTACAACACAACCAAATGTTACATGAATAATACAACAAATATAGAAATTGTTCACCAACAAATACAACAAGTTTTTCATCAACACTATAACAAATTGTTTTGACAATACAACAAACAATAAATAAAAGAAGCGTCGGGCAGCTCACTTCGATTCCCGTAGCGGCGAGTTTGGGAAAGGTGCGGGGAGGCGCGGCGGCGGATCCACAGCTACTGCGCGCAGAGAAGCGCCTCCGGCGGCGAATGGAAGCGGCGGGGCCGGCAGAATGAGGAGTGAGAAATGGGGACAGTGCGGGCGCGGGTGATACTTCAGAGGCAGTTGGGCTTCGCGCGTCGCCGAGAGATAGATCGCGCTAGACGGTGTGCAACAAATTTACTGCGCCGCAGAGCGCAAAATGCCGTACATGAATTTTTTTAGCACGCGCAAGTATGCAACATCTGCTGGAGGAGTAAAAGCGGCCACACTAAATCGACGGTTATTTTTAGCACGTGGACGTTTTACAACCTTCCGTTAGAGTTGCTCTAATGCTGTTTCCTGGGAGAAGTAGTCAAGACATGGCTATCTTGCTCTAGGTGCATATGCTCCCTTTATTTGAGTTTAATTTTTAACAAATTTTGAAATGTTAAAAAATTCGAAAAAATACATATCGCGTACATCTCAACATTTTAGGTGCTGACAAGGTCGTTTCACGAAAAATAAACATTTTGCATGACTTATATAAAAAAGACAAATTTAGGTGTTAAAATAAGGCTCTTCACGAAATGATATGTTTTTGTCATTTTTATACAACCACAGAACATATCGGTTTACGTGAAACTGCATGTGGTGCCCATAGAATGTGCAGATACAGACGAATTTTTTTTTTGAATTTTTTTAACATTTTCAATAAAGGGAGCACTTAGACATGGGATCAAATGTGCATTTTCGACTCAAGTAGATTTTAGTAATACACAAGAGAGTAGACTGAATTAATAAGCGGACCAACTAGCACAGTAGCCCATCGCATATGCAGCAAAACATGAGGCAACACTAGCTAAATTGAAAATGCGAACCACGCATCGATCCAAAGGGAAAGCCACCTTTATTTAGATGATTTTTGATGAAGGAAAGTAGTCTGAAAACTGCAAGCTACGAAGGAAATAGAGTAATAACAATAGTAAATCACTCGTACAAGCCAGAATTGCAACATAAAGTAAGCTCCTCATTTGAAAAGGAGACTTGATAATGAGCTAATGAGACTTGAAAAGGAGACTTGATAATGAGCTAATGGACGCACACAAGGGAATTAAATCTAATGGTTCTTTTAACCGGCGAATTAAGAACCCAGGGGAGTGCTTGGCGGCAACGGTGGAGGTGGAGAAATGACAGCGACCATCAAGTACAGGTACATAACTGCAATTAAAGGCAGGCAGAGACGAGAATCAAATACAGTTCACACTAAACGCACTTCAATCATCCCTGCTGGGATTGAGTTCACACTAAACGCACTTCAATCATCCTTTCTCCTGAGGCTGCAATTGAAAAAGAAGGAATGCGTGGAGCTGAGAGCGAAGCTCCCCAAGAAACAAGGAAACCGGAAGTAATTAAAGACATGAAGATGGGAATACATACACGTTTGCGTCGGAGAATTCTCTTTAATCTTCAGAAGAAGTTCCACATACATATAAAGTTCCACATACATATAAAGGTGCTTCATAATACCTATCGCTCTTGTTGTCCTCACCGTGAAGCTTAATACATACTTCATCGAGCCATATGGGGAGGTTCCTCAACCACCGCTGAAACGCAGTATCTTAACCATGGGCATAGCTCCTCTCGGGAACATATGGGGAGCAAATAAAACATGCTGGAACCAGCAGTGTATCACACGAGGGAATGCATCAGCCCTAAGCATGAACGACCTTTCCATTTCACGCTCTTGTTCTGTGGCGGTGTCCACGTCCACGTCGTCAGACCACAGGTAGAGATGACGAAGAGCAGGCAGAGTACCAAGGACCTGAATGTCCTCCAGTCACACTTGATGGACATTATCTCCAGGTTGGAAAGAAGAGGAAGGGACGAAGAACTAATCCCTGTCGGCATCGCCTGGTACCACCCTTCCAACGAAAGGTCACGGAGTTGTGGTGAAGAGGGCACCCAGCCGCCCAAGTTATCAATATTCTTGCCATCAGTGCTAATAACTAGACTCTGCAGTTTGTGCAGTTTACCTAAAGACTCCAACAGAATAAGAAGCTTCTCTAGAGGATACCTTGATGGCAAACAAAACTCCAACACCCTCAGCTCGTTCAGGTAGCCCAGCTCTTCCAGATAACCATCTTCTGTAAACTTTGGGCATATTAGCTCTTGGAGGGACGTCAGATTCTTATACCCTACTGGAAGATATGTACTGTCATTCACATATAAGTACATCAGATTTATCAGTTGGACAACACTCGCCGGCAATTCTTTTGCATCCTCATGTACCCCTTCCAAGTCCAATGTCTGCAAAAACAATAGCTTTCCTATTTCTTTTGGGATCTTACGGAGTTTTGTATTCCTTAGCCCAAGGTATCTTAGGTGCAATAAATCACCAACACAACTAAGCTTAAGATGGCCACTAGTTCCCCCAAGATCACAGTCTTCTAGGTCCAATACACGTAAAACTTCAAATCTTGGTAGAGGAAGCATCTGATTAATAGCAGGACTTAAAATGGTGAACGACCTCACTTGTGAGATGCTACTGGTAGCTAGACGAGTGTTGGCGAGGTCCACCTTTTGAACGGACAACCTGCGGACCTTTGTTTCGAAAGGCGTGTCTACCTTGATAAAATCCACTATAGTGACAAAGTTTTCTTTGCTAGCCAAGTCACATATTAAATCGAGCATCATGTCATGCACACGACAACTTTGTGGCTCACCAAAATTATCAAAGTTTGACAGTTGTATCATGCTTCGATTGACAAGCTCGTTGAAGTAACTCACCCCAAGCTCAAATAAGTTTTCACCTTGGATAAAGCCTTCAGCAATCCATCTCCTTATCAACCGATTTCTGTTAATCTCATAGTCTTCTGGGAAAACACTCAAATATAATAAACAAGTCTTCAGATGAGAAGGGAGATCATAATAGCTGAAAGATAATATCCTCCTCATCTCCTCCAAATTAGTATCTCCTTTTGTAAGTCCGGTACCAATAGAGTTGAGCAAAGCATACCATTGACTAATGGGTTTTATTTGTTGATTACTGGCTAGATGACTAGCTAGAGTAATAATGGCCAATGGTATCCCAGCACATTTCTTCAAGATATTCACCGATACTTGTTGTAATTCAGTAGGACACACATTATTTCTTGAGAATATTCTGTTATAGAAGAGTCTTTTGGAGTCGTCATCAGAGAGAGGTTGCATGTTGTAAACCATATCATCATCATAAGAACAACATTCTCTAGAAACACTGACACTACGGCTAGTAGTGATTATTCTACTTCCGCATTTACTACTAGTTAGAGCATATTTGATTGTTTTCCATGAACTCACATCCCATATATCATCGACAACTATCATGTACCTACAATAGAGAAAAGTATGAGAGTAGACTCAAGGGTCCAAAGATTGTATTATTCAATGACCAACGAAGGCTAATGGTGACATAAGGAAATTAAAAATGAGTAACAAAAATCATTAGGGACAAACGCACACAAATGTAGATTAGTTTATTTTTAACTAAACACTTTTTGGTGCTTAGTAGAAGTTGTTACTACAAATGGATTTTACTATTATGCAACCAAATTGGACACAACTAACAAATATAGCAAGCAATACACATCTAAGAACTAATATGCAAGGCAACACTTCCCGGAGACAATGTAACAAAAAAGAATGTCCTTATAATACCTAAATTATCATAACCTCATCCTATCCCCAAAATTAGCATCACCTGTCGTAAGAACAAGACTCAGCCTATTATGTACAAAAGAACTAACATCGTCGTAAGTTCATCTTGGTTCGTAGTCCTAGCACAACGCATATTAACTTAATATATATGCTTGGCAACTCTGAATTATTTCCCATGACCATCGAGGCACTAGATCCGGATTTTATTACTATGTTACGCGAGCAAGATGCATGGGCTGGTGTGTTTCCGTCTTTTTTTAGAATAGCATTAGTAGAAGTTGTTACTACAAATGGATTTTACTATTATGCAACCAAATTGGACACAACTAACAAATATAGCAAGCAACACACATCTAAGAACTCATATGCAAGGCAACACTTCCCGGAGACAATGTAACAAAAATGAATGTCCTTATAATAGCTAAATTATCATAACCTCATCCTATCCCCAAAATTAGCATCACCTGTCGTAAGAACAAGACTCGTCCTATAATGTAGGAAAGAACTAACATCATTGTAAATTCATCTTGGTTCGTAGTCCTAGCACAACGCATATTAACTTAATATATATGCTTGGCAACTCTGAATTATTTCCCATGACCGTTGATGCACCGGATCCGGATTTTATTACTATGTTACGCAAGCAAGATGCGTGGGCTGGTGTGTTTCCGTCTTTTTTTAGAATAGCATATAGGATGTTTAGAGTATATAGTTTGTTTCTTGAGTATGAAAACAAATACATAATTTATTTATTTCGACCCAAGAATGTATATATAGCATGTTAAAACCAGGAGGTGTGGGTTGAACCTGACCGGTTACTTAAAGATTTATATAAATTAATGTTTAAAGGTTAGATTTTCAATTTCCGAGGTCCATGAAAATTTAGCTCCCCAAACATTTAATCGAAAATGTAAGGGCATATCCACCGGGTCGACCCAACCCGTCCGATCACGTCCGCGCGGGACGTACGCGGTGCCCAGCGGCACGATCCATCAGACGGACGCGTCCGGCTCGACCCATCCGTGCACCAAATCTGGGCAACGGTTGCGTCCTGCCTGCGCGTGCCACTGGCCCACCCGTCATCCACCACTTAACGCGGCATTGATTCAGACGCCCGCAGCGGCATCGATTCAGACGCAACCATGACAGCGATTTAGAGGCGCATGCGGAGGCTAACCGGCGGCAGCCTGTGCCATCAATGGCGACGAGATGACACACTGACTTACTGGACGCATGCGTTCCCGTACCAGCATTGATGGCGAAGGAGCGAGAACCTACGCGCGTTCGCGGGCGAAGGGGCTATTTAACCCTGTGCCCTTCGGTGCCGCACTCCCCACCTCTCGTCATCGCAATCCTAGAAGCCGCCGCTGCCAACGATGAAGACGCCATGATGGCTCAAGAAGGGGAAGAGCAATAACGACCACGAGGCGTCCGGCTCTAGCAGACAACGCTCCTGCCTACCGGCCTTCCTTCGCGGCGCATCCTTGCCGCCTCCGCCGCGGCCAGAGGAGTACAGGAGCCGTCCCATCATGGGACCGCCGCGGCCAGAAGTAATTCCGTGTTGCGGAGTTCGAGCGCTGATGGAGGGAGGGTCTGGGCATCAACCACAAAGATGTCTTCCTCTCCATCGGCTGGCACCTCAACCGGGTCTCGGTGCCGCTCATGCCCAAGAAGGGCAAAGGGCTAGAGGAGGAGATCCACCGCTAGACCAGCAACCTCCCGCAGGCAATGCGGTGGGAGAGGGGCTACCGGAGCGAGGACTTTCGGATAAGTTCCTCGATTGGGAGCACAAGGCACGGCACGCGACCACCGTTCGCGAGGACCTGCAGTCGTGGCAGGTCTACCCTGTCCCTACCATCGACTCAGACGAGGAGGAGGCCTTCAACCACTATGACGCCGAGCTCGACAGTGACGACGACCATGGCGAGGACGACATTATTGTCAAGCAGGAGGTGGTGGACCCAGTCCCGACAGCGACCGCGAACCTACCTTCGGAGTACCGCGAGGTCTTGATACGAGGCTATGACGAGGACGCCTTCACCGATCAGGTCATTGCGGCCAGCGCGCGGGATGAGGACGCCTTGTGGGGAGGCTACCAAGAGGCCGTCCGGCTCACCAGCCTAGTGGCGCATGCAAACACCAAGCTGTCTCCACCACCGCCGCTACCGGGGGCGCCGCGCATCGCTCCGGAGGTGGGGATGGAGCTGACGCACCTCCACCACCGCATGGGCCCGCCGGTGGCGTGGCCTAGGCAGGTGATCGACCCGCCCACCCGCGCCCGCGCCCGCTCCGACCCTGCCACCGTCCTTGATCCCTAGATGAACGCGCCGACGCGTGAAGATTTGTAGCTAGGATTAGGGCTAGTTTAATTTCATTTGAAATTATGAATGTAAATTACGTATGAAATGTATAAATTTTGCCAATTTTTAATACGAACGATATATGTTCGAATTTGGAGAAAAATAGAGTCGCCCTGTTTTGCCAGACGCGGGCAAATGGGTAGCGCAGCTGACCGAATAGACCGAATCCCGATCCAAAAGCGATCGCGGCCCGACCCAAACGTACAGAAACGGACCGTTTGGGTCCACCCGGTGAAAATGCCCTAAGGTGGCTCTCTACTACAAGTTTCCTTTTAATCCAGTTATAAGTTCCAAAAACCAACTTGGAAGTTAACTATTTCAACACACTCACACACTTGCATGTTGATACACGCTATTCACATCTCACAGACTAATTAAGCCAACCCTTGTCGCTCCTACGGATCTAACCGTGTGCTCTTATATTAGCAAAATGTGAACATAATAACAAGTAAGCTTGATAAAAACTGAAGAAATAGCGTCCTTTTTACTTCACTACAAAAGAAGATATACATTTTTTGGACCCCACAAATAATGGTATTTATACTGGGCTATAAAGGAACAATTGGAAATCCATGTCGATTGCAGAATCTTAGAACTGTAGAAGTTGATGTATGTGAAATTTTTGTACATAATTAATGGCATCTATTCTAACAAGTCTAAGATAAATCTGGTCTGGAATTTGGGATGCGTACATACCTCTTGTCCCCTAGCGATTCTTGTAGTTGAGAGATGAGCAGCTTTTCATCCAGCGTTGCACCACTGAGACTCATATATTTTTCCTTGTCAACTTCAAACAGAAGGTCTTTGAAAACTTTCTTGATGTCAGGACTCCGAGACACCGACACAAAAGCCGCACAATCAAATTCTGATTCAACTTTATCATAGATTGCTTTGGCTAGAGTTGTCTTTCCTAATCCCCCAAACCCAACAATGGAGAGTATCTTGGGTTGCTTGGATACATCGTCATCAGTCAGACGGAGCTTCTCAATTAGCTCGTCCCTTGCATTTTCAATCCCAACAAGCTTTTCCTTGTCTTCGTACAGAGCCATCAGGAGAGGGTCAACGGCAGTGGTCCTTGTGGCTGCAGCTAGATTAGCAAAAACACCATCAGCTTTATACCTCTCATGCCTCGCAGCCACGGCCTGGACCTGGTCCTTGATGTCCTTGATCGCGGTGGCGATCTGGCGGCGAGCCTTGCCCTTCTTGAACAAGTTTTTCATCTTGCTCACGAGCTCCTTGAAGCCGTCCATGTCGGCTTCAGCCCCGGAGCCCTTGACGCGGACGAGCAGCGAATCGACGATGTCCTCCATGTCGTAGGACAGCTCACGGACGTCGGCGGCCCAGAGCTTGACCTCCTCGTCGAGCTGCTCCCGCGGGACCTCCGCCACTCTGCAAAGGGCGGCGCGCATGCTCGCCAGCTCGCGGGAGAAAGCTTGGATGTCTCGCTTCACGCCGGTCTGCATCTTGTACTCCTCCTTGAGCAGCTCGCCCAGCTTGGGCAGGAGGGAGCCCATGGCACCCAAGGCGAGATTCATGGCTGCCTTCTGCTCGATCTATTCAGTTTGTTGTGAGTAATGGGAATGGCTCACCTTTCTGAGCCAAGGTTCACATGACTACTAGTAGTACACGAGAGACACAAGCATGTGGCACACTGACTCAGTGGATGGACCCATGGTAAATGCTGAAGCAGGAATCTATTGAAACGCAGAGCCCTACCTACCTGTTGCGCGTGGGTGCAGTGAATGCAGAGGCCAATTATTAGGATAATTAAATAAAAATAACCTAAAGTCGTAACAAATTCAAAGATTAACCCTATTCGAAAAATATTTCAAACCGACTAACCCTTTTCTGCCACTCCCGCCCGCGCGGCGCCGCAGGCACTGATGCAGCGCCACCTAGGACGGCGCCGCACGCCGGCCACGCTGGTCGGCTGGGGCCCGGCGCCGCGCAGCTGCCACGCTGGCTCGCGTGTGCAGCGCCAGCGAGAACGGCGCCGCACGCACGCCTGCCGCGCCACTCGTGCTGGCGCTGCCCACCCTGCCACGCTGGCTCAGCGGGCCCCAGCACCTTAAGTGCGGCGCCTGGCGGGGTGGCGCCGCACCCACCTGTGCCGCGCCGTGCTGGCTGGCGCCGCACGCCTGGAGCCCTTAAGGTGGCGCCGGGTCGGCCCAGCCCGACCCTCTTCTCCTTTTCCCCTCTTTCCTCTCCCCTCAGCGAACACACACATGATGGCGGCGGCGGCTAGGGTTGATTCTCCCCTCCTCTAATCCCTCCTCCAATTGCTCAGATCTTGAAGAATCTCTCTGTGGATCTTGTTCTTCACCACATCCCCCAGGTATTTGTCCAAGAAATCTCTCATTTTGTCCTAAGGGAAACCCTAGTTTGGCAATATTCTTGCTTACTAGTAATTGGTAATTGTTAGTAGTAAGTAGTAGGAATTGTTAGTAGTAATTGTTGTGGATAATAATGTGGGATAGTATGTTTTTGTTATTGGAACCTTGGCTACATTGTCCATATAGAAACAATGGTTTGTAAAATTAAGTCACAAAGAGATGCCCATATAGAAACAATGGTTTATAATTTTTCTCACATAGAGATGCCACATTGGAATAATGGTTTGAAAAAATGTAGCTGCCTAACATTGCTCACGTAGAGGTGCCCACATAATTTGGCTCACATAGCAATCTATTCGTATTAGTAGTTGGTTTATAATATGCTCACATATATAGTTCTACTTTTTTTAATTAACTAGGATGTCGGAATCGGAATCGGAAGAAGCCCGCACACCGCCCCATGTACAACCCGGGTTCGTAGAAGGCATGTCGCTTCTTGAGCCGTCGTATGACAAGGTTCACCGTGGCCGCATTCTTGCCGAGGGGATCAAGGTAACAAAAAAAACCTCGAAATCATTATATGTTTCTCAAGTTGGATGGACATGTTATAACCGAGCTTCTATGTGTGCAGCCTCTTGTTCCCCTACGACTTAGGTATCACGGGCATTTCCAAGAGATGATGCGGTACGATGATCGGTACATGGTGCACATCAAAGCGCTAGGATTGCTCCCATTCATCCATATGGTCAATCGTGGTTCACCGCACATGAACCCTGCTGCTATCACCGCGCTCGTCGACCGATGGAGGCCGGAGACGCATAGTTTTCACCTCCGTACCGGTGAGATGACCGTCACTCTGCAGGACATGTCCATGATCCTTGCACTCCCTATCCAGGGGGATCCTCTGTGTATTAACACAGGCTCTGACGGCTGGCGTGAGCGGATGTGTGGCCTTACCGGTGGTAAGTGTCCTGGTGACACTATAAACTCAAAGGGGGAGAAATTAAGAGTCACGGCCGGTGCTACTTTCAAGTGGATAGCACAAAACTTTAGTACATGTCCTGAGAATGCTAGCGAGGATGAGATTATTATATATGCCCGTGTGTATGTGTGGTATGTCATCACGAAGACTATATTTGCTGATGGTAAGGGCAACATGGCTCACTGGCACTGGCTGAAGGCCTTAGCTGTGATGGATAAAAAATGGAGCTGGGGTTCGGCGGCATTAGCCTTCTTGTACCGGCAGGTAATGGGGTGTTTCTATTTTTCCCCTCTTTATATATGTTCTTCGAACTTATGCATGACTAAGTTTGTTTGCTTTCTTGTGTAGCTGGACGAGGCTTGTCGAAGGACTGGGGCTGAGGCTTATATCGGTGGTCCGTTGCTACTCCTCTCGGTGTGGATGTGGGAACGCTTTCCAGTTGGTAGGCCAAAACGTATGCCTTCCAAACCCTATAGTGATGGCGGGGAAAGGTTGAAGTGGCCCACATGGGCTTACAATTGGGACGTGGTCTCAAAGCCTCCAACCGACCTACAAAACGCGTACATGAGATACACCAATGAGTTTAATAACCTTCTCCCGGAGCAAGTAAGAATTTCTGAACATACACCGTTTAGCATTCCTTGCAAGTGCTCTTCTCATTAAACTATCTTGTTTGCGATTAAGGTTGTATGGGAGGTATATGGTCCTAGGGACAATTTTGGTTGTGAGGAGTTCCGTCTTAACCCACAGTGCGAAGCGGAATGCAATCTATGGTATATGGAGTGCCCCATGATATGCATGTGGGTTGTTGAGCATTATATCCCGCAGCGGGTTATGAGACAGTTTGGTCTCTATCAGGCTACACCTCCGGATTACCAGGACACCGACGAAGCTCTTCATCGGTAAGAATTGGTTCTATATATGTTTTTGAATACAATGTATGATAGTTGTGCGTGCTTCAAAAGTTGCTCTTTATTCACATACAGATTGGACAGGCTCAAGAGCAAGAAGACTGACTGGGGCAAGATTCACCAGAAACACGTAGCTAGATTTCTTTTATGTGTGAGAGAAGCTAAGAAATCGAAAAGAACGGCTGCAAAACCCCATTGTGAGGACGCTTTCAGCGAGTACCTCCATTGGTTTCTAGAGAACACTCGTGTGAAGCTCCTACCGGATGCATATCCGGAAGATATATTGGAAGAGCCGCTGCCTGCGTGGGACGAGCTAAGGAACCTTGAGTACAACCAAGATGTTAGAGAAGGGCGGCAAACCTCCTTTGCCCCCTTGATGAACTTTGTGGTAAGTCGGTAGTTCATGTTCCCGTTACTATCTTAGTCGCATTTTGGAATGTGTCATTGATTTGCTTGCAATGCAGCGCACGGAGGTCCAGAAGCAGGCGGATGAGTTGGAGGGCGCTTTGGAGTTCCCGAGGGATGAGGAGGGCAATAACAAGTTTAGGGATTTCGTTAGGAAGCAGGCACAAAAGCTACGACGCTTCGCGAACTTGCTTGGTTGTCGGGATCCCGAGGTTGTTGCGACGTCGTCCAAAGAACCGGCAAAGTCCACTTCACGAGAGGAAAGCAGCCCCGACGATGAGCAATCTTCCACGGTAAGAGATAAAATTTCACCGATGACATCGTTCTTGAATTTCCATGTATCACTCTAATGAGATCATTGCTCTTATTGTAAAGGCCGAAGACGAAGAGGTGCCGGACGACATGTCATTGGAGAAGTATCAACGGAAGGTACGGTCCGCAATCAAGCTAAGGCCAAGAAATCGTCCTATTGTCGAGTCCGATCCAGAGGACGAGCCGCGGCAGAAGAAGATTGCTCCGAGGAGAGGAGGCAAGAGCAAGCGTGCTAGAAAGTAGTTGCTAGAAGAAGATTGCTACATGTCATTGGAGAGGACTATGTTGTTTCAGTGTTGTGTGAGACTATGTTGGGAAAATGTTGTGTGAGACTATGTTGGTTCAATGTTTGAGGTACCGTGATGTAATCCTATGACAATGTTCTATGTTTGAGACAATGTTAGAGATTCTTGAGTGAAACATGTTATAATGTTAGAAATGCTTGAGTCACGTCTGGAGTTAGAAAGTTAGAAATGCATGCTAGAAGGAAGAGTTAGAAAGTTAGAAATGCATGCTAGAAGGAAGAGTTAGAAAGTTAGAAATGCATGCTAGAAATCGACCTCCAGGCCTGCGGCGCCAGGCAAGGTGGCGCAGCAAGAGTGCCTGCCGCGCCGGGTCATCTGGCGCCGCACACCTCCCAGGCCTGCCGCGCCTGGCGCCGCAGTATCCCAGGTCTGCGGCGTAGCTCCCAGGCCTGCGGCGCCGTGTCACCTGGCGCCGCACACCTCCCAGGCCTGCCGCGCCTGGCGCCGCAGTATCCCAGGTCTGCGGCGTAGCTCCCAGGCCTGCCGCGCCGCGTCACCTGGCGCCGCACCCTCCCAGATGCCGCGCCAGCCGGCATGGCGCCGCACACCTCCCAGGCTCCTCCTGTCGAATTGACAGGAGGTTTCCCTGCCGCGCCACGAGGGTAGCCTGGCGCCGCATATGGGCGTGCGGCGCCGCGGCGCATGGCGCCGCAGGCTTAAAGGGTGCCGCGCCAGCCGGCATGGCGCCGCACACCTCCCAGGCTCCTCCTGTCGGATTGACAGGAGGTTTCCCTGCCGCGCCACGAGGGTAGCCTGGCGCCGCATATGGGCGTGCGGCGCCGCGGCGCATGGCGCCGCAGGCTTAAAGGGTGCCGCGCCAGCCGGCATGGTGCCGCACACCTCCCAGGCTCCTCCTGTCGGATTGACAGGAGGTTTCCCTGCCGCGCCACGAGGGTAGCCTGGCGCCGCATATGGGCGTGCGGCGCCGCGGCGCATGGCGCCGCAGGCTTAAAGGGTGCCGCGCCAGCCGGCATGGCGCCGCACACCTCCCAGGCTCCTCCTGTCATTCCCTGCCGCACGCTTGAATTCACACATAGTTCAAATATGCTTAAAGGACATGCTTGTCGAATATCACACAAATCATACATAGTTCAAACATCACAAACCATCCGTAGTTCGACATCACAAATCATACATAGTTCACACATCACCATCTGTAGTTCGACATCACACTAAGTTCGCACACATCATCCATCGTTACATAATCTAAAGCATAGGTCCTTTGCCCTTCCTCTTCTTCTCTTCCTCTTCCTCCATGGAACGCCACGCCGCTTGACGAAGCCTTTCCCTCTCCGCAGCACGAGCCTCCTTAGCGCGGCGCTCCTGTTCCTCCTCTTTCCTGCGAATCTCGTCATTACGTTCCTTGCGCTTCCTCGCCATTTCCTCGTCACGCAGCCGTTCTTGGAAGCGACTTCTTCTTATGGCAAAATCGATCTCTTGGATAGCCTTGTTGGATCGAGGTTGCTCAAGGTCTATCCAAGTGTAGTACCTGCATACCGGAGGGGGAGACTACAAGAAAATAGTGCATGTTAGAGGATATGCTATGGAATAGTTTGGGACACATGAAGAACTAAAAATCTTTGAGCATACCCGTAGCATTCGCCCAAATAGCCGAGTAGTTCACACCGTCCCCATCATTGCCCTTGTTGGGTTGAGTCGCCATACCTATTATAAGAACAAAAGCTACAAGTTAGTAAAGAATGCATGAATGTGAACAATAATTGATTCAATGAAATAAGCATAGTATGTAGTAACATAATTGATTCAGCCGTACCTATTAACATAAGGATTTGGTCCTGCCAAGTAACCTAACATACTAGCCGGGTTAAAACCGCCACGCCCTCTTCCTCGTCTAAGCCCTAATGATCGGCCTCTTTGTTGTCTACGAGCTTGTTGTCTAGGGATTTGTTGGCTAGTTCTTGGTTGGCTTGGTACTTGTTGGCTACCTATTGGTTGGCTTGGTACTTGTTGGCTACCTATTGGTTGGCTTGGTACTTGTTGGCTAGTTCTTGGTTGGCTTGGTACTTGTTGACTACTTCTTGGTTGGCTTGGTACTTGTTGGCTAGTTCTTGGTTGGCTTGGTACTTGTTGACTACTTCTTGGTTGGCTTGGTACTTGTTGGCTACCTATTGGTTGGCTTGGAATTTGTTGGCTTGGACCACTTGTGCTTGCTTCATTTCCCTTTGCCCTCTTCCCTTGTGTTGCACAACTCCGTGCATTGTGTCCTTCACCACTACACTTCCCACAACGAGATCTCTCACGAGGTTCTTGAAATTGGTCGTTTCCCGATTCCCACGCACCAACACGTCCCCATCCATCCATGTCACTTCTAAAACGCTTTGTCTTGCGTCTACCACGTTTAACAACCTTCCATTCCGGATGGGGCCATAGTTGGAGTCCATGGTACTCCGGCCATTGTGATTGGTCAAGGTATGGATGAAATCTAGGAGCCCATGTATCTTTTGTCTTCATGATAGAGAACTCGGACTCTCTAACGGTGCGCTCATGATTATAATCCACATGGCGTTTTCGAGACGCACATAGCAAGTGAGAACAAGCTAGATGAAGCAACAACGGCCTTCCGCATGTGCAATCACAATCCCTTAGTGAGACCTTAAAGGCTCGGCCTCCGTGTTGGACACCATCTGAAGTGGTTCCTCCAGGCTCAACCACCTGGTAAATGAGCTCGTCGTTATCAAAAACAGTGGCAACTTGGGAGTCCGCTTTCCTTGACTGAAATGTCCTCCAATCATCAACCCTAGGTGGGAACTCGTACTTGTACTCCTTCTTGTTTTGTCCCGCAATTTGCTTATCGGTTTCAAGTGAGTAGTTCAGAAAATAACCATTTAACTTGTCAAATGTGTATCGAACTATTGCTGTGACGGGCAATGCACGGACACCTTTAAGGACCTTGTTGAAGGCCTCTGCCATGTTGCTTGTCATTTGACCATACCTCCGGCCATCCTCATCATAAGCCCGTGCCCACTTGTCACGGAGCTGAATGTGCTTATTGAGAAACTCTTGACCCTTGGAATCGAGTTTTTTGTTGTTCCACAATCTGAGATATAGATTTGTGAAACGTCGGTCCGTGAAAGCAAGACAACAATCTTGAAGATCATCAGCCAACTCCTTGCTCTTACATGCCCTATAGAAGTTGGAACAAGAATGTCTCATGCACCATCGGTGGTGTAAAGGAGGATGACCGGGAATGTCAATCGTCACCGCGTTGAGAATTCCTTGATGGCGATCCGAGATGACACATATTTCCCTATCAAGAGGTAAAACCTTCGTTCTCAAAAGACGGAAGAACCACTCCCAGTTAACATTGTTCTCCGCCTCTACCAAAGCAAAAGCCAAGGGAAGCAACCGGTTGTTTGCATCATTTGCTATTGCAATCAAGAGAGTGCCACGGAACTGCCCGGTCAAAAAGGTGCCATCCACAGAGATTACCGGCCTACAATGTTCGAAGCCCCTCACACATTGCTCGAATGACCAAAAAGCACGCCCAAATATTCGAACATTTCTTTCATTACGAACCATCGTTTCGGTGCCATATGGCTCAACCACATGAACCATGCCCGGGTTAGCATCGGCCATTGCCAGCAACAACCTAGGGATTCGGCTGTATGATTCTTCCCAACCACCGTACAACATCCTGAATGCGGCCTGCTTCGTCTTCCATGCCTTTACATACTTCACCTCATAGTGAAAGATTGCTTCCACGAACTCCATGACCATCTTGATGGTCATTGTCGGAAGTGAAGAAATTTGGTTTGAAAGCCTAAAGGCGAGAAACTCAGAGGTCAGTTGTCGGTGCTCGTGCTTCACATCTTTGCCATCCACCCTTTTTCCATGGCACATGTGCGTTGACACGCAGCTTGAAATGCGCCAATCAGGCCCCCCCTTGTATGGTCTTGCCCGCACTATCCAAGGACAACCATCATCTTCACATTTAACCGTGTAACGCTTCTTCACGTCCGAGTGAACCACTGTGAAAGGGCGATGATACCTAATAGAGAAGTCCTTGATCCATTGCTTAAGTTCCAACAATGTGGCAAACCTCTGTCCTTTTGAAATCCCATTCTTCTCGTGACTAACATCCCGATAGGAAGTTGGCCTTGGTCCAAGCACTACACCCTTGCCGCCATCAACCGTGGCTTCATCCGCTAGACTAAGATCACGAAACAAGGGTACCCGATGATCCCTGCCCAGTACCTTCTCATGCACTTCGGCCTCATCCTTAGTGAACCCCTCCTCATCAACTTCTTCATCGGGACCATCCTCATCCGAGTCGGATACATACATTCGAGAAAACGGGATGTCATGATCCATGTTCTCTTGTGTATGATATAAGTCTAAATTTCCAATAGTATTGTCACATAGCTCAACCTCCCTCTCACTGTCCTCATAATCATCATTCTCCTCTTCCAATGATTCAACTTGATTCTTTGAAATGGGGCTCAGAGATGTCCTCAATTCATCTTGCTGTGTCAAAGGAGGCTCAGTCAATTCCTCTTGGTTCATGGGTGGAGGACTCCGAGCTTCATATGGGGAGGCGACCGGTATGATACTCCTTTGCATATTATCATCAACCTTTTTCGTGGCAAATAACTCAAGAGCTTTGTCTTGTGATTCGGCCACCACTTCCTTGTATGCAAACCAACGTTGCTCCGAGCTGATACGCATTGTCTTCCAACGGTTGTGCATCCCAAATCCCACATTGTGCCTACCCTCCAACTCAACAACATCACTAGGATCCATCCAATTCAAATCTACCCAAATTTGTTGCAACACCTCCGCATAGGTTGGACTACGATCAAACACCAAGTCAATCTCATCCGGGTCTGGCTCAATATTGCCTCTCAAGAAAGCTTCCTTGTCCATATGATGAACATGGACAATTCTAGCCATCCCTAAAAAGAATATAAGAACATAACGGTGCATAAATTAAATAAGTATCTATGCCGAAATTTGTCCTAACAACAAGCTCATACAACCATACCCTAATCATAACCCTAACTCTAACCCTAACCCTAACCCTAACTCTAACCCTAACAATCTTATCTATATACATGAAGGTTTAATATAACAATTCTAACTCTATATATCAACCAAAGACCTCATTCCTCCATACAAATTTACATATCTAATTGGTGGCCTAGCATTTGGAAGAATTTCTCAAATTAGGGACAAATAACTTAAAATTTGCGGATGAAATTGAGGGGAGAAGAGGAAAATACCTTGGTGAGGCTATTGGGGAAGAAATCCCCTAAGTTTTTCTTCAAATCTTGGAGTTTTGAGTGGAGATTGGGGAAGAGTGTGCCCTAGCCGCCGCCGTTCTAAGTGGTGAGGGGAGAGGAAAGAGGGGAAAAGGAGAAGAGGGTCGGGCTGGGCCGACCCGGCGCCACCTTAAGGGCTCCAGGCGTGCGGCGCCAGCCAGCACGGCGCGGCACAGGTGGGTGCGGCGCCACCCCGCCAGGCGCCGCACTTAAGGTGCTGGGGCCCGCTGAGCCAGCGTGGCAGGGTGGGCAGCGCCAGCACGAGTGGCGCGGCAGGCGTGCATGCGGCGCCGTTCTCGCTGGCGCTGCACACGCGAGCCAGCGTGGCAGCTGCGGGGCGCCGGGCCCCAGCCGGCCAGCGTGGCCGGCGTGCGGCGCCGTCCTAGGTGGCGCTGCATCAGTGCCTGCGGCGCCGCGCGGGCGGGAGTGGCAGAAAAGGGTTAGTCGGTTTGAAATATTTTTCGAATAGGGTTAATCTTTGAATTTGTTACGACTTTAGGTTATTTTTATTTAATTTGCCCAATTATTGCAGGCGCATCATGCTGTACTCCTACTGAAGTCCAGAGACGGTAAGAATGAGCCACACAAGATCAACCGGCAATAATTGTGCATTCACTCACACACCATCATTTACACAATTACGAAGAGTCCGGCCCGTTTTACCAGCCCTGAAGGTGCGGCAACGTCGGTCAGGGAAGCTCCCGCCTGTCACAGCCGACGAGCGACGACGGCAGGGCTGATCCCGACTACACGTCCTTTTACAGCAACTTTCGCATATAGAAACGGCGATGGCATCGGCGATCCATCGGCGAATGCGCGGCGGCGGTCTATTTAATATATTAGTTTATTATCTAGTTTAAATTCGATGTAATCTGCCTATATTCGTTCATCTTTAATGAAATCCGCTGAATTTGTCAAACTTATCTGAAATTTAGCCGAACGCGGGAACTCGGCCTGGAAATGCAAGTAAAAAACTCGGCATTCCCAAACCGAAATCAATTTTCGTCCGGCCAATATTTATTCTGGATTTCGGTCTGAATTCGTTCAATAAGTAAAGATGTTCTACGAATGAGCCACGCAAGATCGACCGGCAATAATTGGACAACTGCATTCACTCACGCAGCATCATTTACACAATTATTTTTGTTTGCTACGCAAAAAATCGAATGGACTGCACATTTAGACAATTGCATTGGCTGGTCTTTCGATCAACCAGCACAAAATATCAATTAACAGTCCATTCATAGATAGCGGTAAGGCTGGGCACAGGCAGCCATACCGTCTGTGTAACAACATTATTATTTTTCTTCTAGAGTCAAGATTTTGATAGTTTTTGCTGTATATTTTTAAATTAGTGTGCATACTGCAAAATCACATATAGAATTAGAAATACTAGTACTACAAGCTGTTTGATTCTGACCTTTTTTTTTTTTTTTTTTTTTTTTGTTGCTTTGGAGTGTTTCTCCAGCTTCGCAGCGAATGTGGTGGCCGAAAACCTGCTTGACTCAACAGCTGATGTCTCAGAGCTAACGTTGAATTACGAATGTGATGACTCAACAGCTGATATCTCAGAGCTAACGTGTAGTAAATAAATTGTCTCAGAGCCTACCTCTGTTTTTGGCTACCGTCTGACTTTTCTATTTTCCCGGGCACTTGTGTTCCCGGGCACTTGTGTTCCCGGGCAGGCTCCTCTGTGTAATTTCCCCCAGCTAATCAATGAAAGCCAGTACTTGTGTGATCGAGTGAAATAACTGCTGAGTAAATGATAGCTATGTGAGCCCCGGTTGCACAGCTATGACGCTGCGCTTTGATTAATCCCTGTGTTGGAATAGCTATAGTACCGATGATGACCTCACTAGACCATGATCACGCGCGCCCATCCATTTTAACAATACCGATAGTTTTTATCATCTAATTCCTCTATTTTAAAATATAAGTTGTTTATATGCATATTGCAGAATGTTGCACGATTCTAGATGCAACCGTCCCTTCCCCACCTCCCCATTGCCTAACCTAGCTCCACCGACCGCGCCGCCGCCAAGCTCCCGTCGGCCGCATGCTCACCCCAAGCCCAGCCCCTTCCCCAACCCCGCCCCCCTCTTCCACCAACATGTCGACCCTCTCTTCCTCCACCGCTGATGGGCGCCACCATCCTGCCAACGAGCGCTGCTAGGCCGGTGATGTGGGAGAGACCTCCAGCGTTCGCTCCTATCGCGATGTCGTGAGCAGCGCCTCCTTCTCTCCGGCCCGCATCGTGGCTGCTGCGACCTCCCCGGTGAGCCCCTCTCCCGCCGGGCACGTCCCTGCCAAGGCCCGACTCGGCCCCCGCTCCGAGATTCACCGCGTCAACCCGGGCGCCACCATGGTCGACTAGGAGGGCTTCCAGCAACCCAAACGCACGAACCCGTGCCGGTATGAACAGCGCCAGGCGCGTCGCACCTCACCGCCATCGTACCGCCGAGACCAGCGCTGGCATGTGCCACCGTTGCTTGATACCAGGCCACATCGTACGGGACTGCACCGGAGAAGTGCCCTGCCCCAGGTGCTTGTACCCATGCCACGAGTCCTAGCAGTGCGACGTCCACCGCAACGAGCATGGCGAACTCGAGCGCTTGCCTCCCCTGCCCCGCAGGCACCAAGGCTACTGCGACCTCCCCCGCAACGCCCCCGCCCCCGCGCCCGTGTCAGCAGACGCCCGCACCATGGAGTCGTTCCAACGGCGAACTCCCCCATTGCCATCGGACCGCGCCATCATCGTGTAGACGACGAACATGGTGGAGGCCGAAGTCGTCCTCAAGCTTTCTATGGTGGCTTCGATCACCGGCACCAGGCCCAGGGTTGCTGTCGAGTGCCTGCTCTAGACTCGCTTCAACCTGCGTTGCAGTGACTTCTCCGTGCACCTGCACTACCCGGAGGACTTCCTAATCCTCTTCCACTCCAAGACCGTGTACGACAACATCGTCGGCGACCACTTCCTCAAGGACTCAAGCTTCTCGCCGACGATGCGACCTTGTGCAAGCTGGCGCACGCTGGTGTCGAGCGCATGGACTACCATGTGCAGCTGGAGCTTCGGGGCATCCCGGCTCACGCCTGGCGCCTGGCCATCACGGACCATATTTTGGGCAGGAGTTGCTGGACCGAGCGTCTTCACCCCAGCACACGCTCGTGTTCCAACCTCGCCATGTTCCGCCTAGATGGCCGAGCTCGAGATCCCAAGGAGATCAAGACATTGGCGACACTGGTC
Organism: Avena sativa; assembly: GCA_916181665.1. Taxonomy (NCBI): domain Eukaryota; kingdom Viridiplantae; phylum Streptophyta; class Magnoliopsida; order Poales; family Poaceae; genus Avena; species Avena sativa. The sequence continues at coordinate 399,065,103 of OV702279.1, read as the reverse complement.
ATTGTCGAGCAGTTACCGGCAAGCTCCTCCATGGCCAAGCCCACCACCCGCACGTTAACCTTCCCCATCGCCATCAAGCTGATCAGCGCCGTCATCGACGGAGACACGCTAAACGCCGACGGTCCTCATCCTCCCCACGAACGTGGAGACGGTGGCACCTAGGGTGGCAACAGAGGTGTCCATGTGTTGGGGGCTGCGCGCCAGCGCCCCCGCCGGCGCGTCGCAAGAGCCGACGTATTGACGGGGCCCCGGACGGCCGTGTCGACGTTATGTCGGTCGACAGCACCGGCTGGCGGCAAGGCACAGGCGGGCGCGCAGATGGCATGGCCTGCATGGCCAGTTGGCCGCTACATGGCGGCGGCGCACCACCGGCCAACCTTGTCGGGGAGAGGAGCATGCGTCCTTGGCCTACACGGGGCCGACACCGGCAGCATCGCCGCTCCAGAAAGGGGAAAAGGCATGGGGCCACACCTGCGCTACCAGCCAAGGTCTAGCACGTCAAAGCTACGGCTGCAACTGCCGCGAGCCCGCCACGGTCAAGTCATCCGGTCACCCCGCCAGCGGTGGCCAACCATTCTTGGCCAGCACAACCGCTCCCCTAGTCGCCCTATGGTGGATTCGAATTCGCCGTCGCCTAGCGCATGTGCGGATGAATCCGATCAAGCCACCGTTGCTGGCGCGCAGACGGTTCCCCTCATGATAGAACATCGGGATCCCACCCCCTTTGGTCCCCTCGCCAACTGCCAGCGAAGTTCTAGATTCGTCGCTTCACGAGATGGGATCAAGAACAAAGGCCGATCAGTTGTCGGGCCAAAAACAAGCTTCATCGGCCTTGGTGCCTAGCATAGGTTTGACCAATCCACCCCTGCAGCACCAACTCAGGCTGCACCTATCGTCACCTCACCCAAGATACGGCCTACCCAGCTTCGCCTGATGAGACCCATGGGCCGCCTGACCGCGTGATCCTTAGGAGACCGCCGGCCCAGCAAGAGAGCCCCATCCTGGCAAGCACGACCCAGCATGAGGCCCACACATGCACGCCTACACGTACGCCTGCCAGGTTCAAGACGCCAGTTATCACCATGCGGCTCTTGCAACGGCAGCCGCCAGCATGATCCCTAATGCTCGAAGACTTCCTCACCGAGGCCACCCGTCACATGAGCGTCGTGCTCCCCACACCAGGAAAGAGACCTAGGCCAGCGCTCAACTTCTCCCCACGTCGTGGCCGTTCGGCGAAGCGCATGCAGGCCGGTGGTGCGACATCCTCGGCACGCTTTCCGACAGGCGTGCCACCCACAGCTGAATGCCCCGCCTAAGTGGCAATCCCGCGACGCTGGGTGTCATCGGCACTAATCAGAAGAGACAGAGATGAGCACGCACGAGGGCTTGTTTGCGACACCGATCCCCCACCCTGTCTTGGCGACCATCTGTAACACCCTCAGAATCGGCCCTATGCAAGTATTAGCGAAACCCGCCAAACCCGCATAGAAACGATTCAAAGGTGCCCACCAGGCACTTTCGTGCGGGTGGAAAACGAAGTAATAACATTACACAACATTTCTCGATGGGACCCACAGAACAGATATATACAACAGCGACTCAAAGAGTCAAGAATACAGATATACAGTACAAAGATCCAAATCACCTTTAAATCGATATAGCGTCCGAGTACGGACAAGATGCAAATGGGGCTAAGAGCCCTGAAGAATAACCAATGGCGTCCATAACCCTGCCCAGGCCAAGCCGGAAGGGTAACCCTGCTAACGACGTCGATCTCAAAACCTGCTTAAACAAAAGGGGTGCCGACAAAGGGCAAAGGAAAAAGAGAGAGCGGTCAGTACTGAGGCCAGTACACGGCGAGGCTAGAATTCGGCGGTCCTCGCCTACATAGGTATGGTGGACTGAAGCGGCAGCGGCAGCATGCACTGAACAACCTATAGAGACTCAATACAACTAGCGGATATCAGAGAGGGGTAAGAAAGACCTATTCGGAACCATCCTGATACTAACACCAAACAACCCATCCTGGTATTCCCCCTCGGTACCAACCGAGGAATTCGACCGAGGAACTCACAAAGTTGGCAGTTTTATTTAATCGGTTATCGTTGCAGCAATTACTAGTCAGGTATAGATAATCGTCCTGATAAAATAAGCAGTGGGCAAATTTAGTTAACCATTCTGTTGTAGTTGCGACACTTACTAGTCAAATACAATTAGCATGAGATAATCCCAAAACCCAGCAGTTGTTGGTACTTTTATTCAGCCATTCCGTTGTAGTTGCAATACTTACTAGTCAGGTACAAAGGCAGCGAGCGACAGCCCGAACAAGCAATCGTTGGAAGTTTTATTTAGCCATTCCATTATAGTGAAGCTGATTACTAGTCATTATAAAGTCAAATTTATAGCACTACTTTAGTTATAGTTGTCTATGATCGAGATACTGTGCTCCAAGTCGTCCATAACCGCGGACACGGCTTTCAGAAAGTTTTACCCGGCCGGGGTGCACAAATAGCAACACACACTCGCTCAACCTCGGAAAAACCAAATCAAAACCCAACGAGGCCTTCACGACAAAGCAATCACAAGATTCAGAAATATTTCAGGGGGCCACCCCTTGGAGTACACCCGCAACGAAGCTAGCTGACTCCGAGACGGACTCAAGGTTTGCGTCAATGGCTGTGAACGACTGGGAACCCGAAAACTCGGGCTTGTCGACACCGCGAAAACACTCCGCTTTCCTAAACAGTACAGTGTGCTCCTCGCACAATCGTAAATAAAGCAGTAAAGCATGGCATAGGTATAGGATAGTAAATAAATCCTCGAACTAGTTTGTGGCCCCAAGAAATAAGAATGAATCAAACTCTGGCTGAGGGGGGTCCCATAATCCTCCCGGATGTGGATAGCGCGAAAATTCAAGGAACAAGTATCAAGTACTCGGGGTCCTACGGGACACAAGTGAGCGGTCGGAAACCAAATTATATCTATCGCCCACCGATGCCTCTGCTTACCTACTTCAGATTTTAGTTGTTAAACAGTAATTAAAGTTATGAAAAGTAAAACCAAGATCGGCTCCAACATCAAACATGCGGCCACACTCCAACAACTGTGGTTCTTGACGACATGCAGCAGCACTTGAGCAAGCGTCTACGACGCGCAGGTCCAACTATCTACCAAACAACAGGTAATAGGATGTGTCCAAGGCATTATAAGGCGGCAAGGGATATCACGGGTACGGAAACTAGAGCATCGCAACACAGATAGCAATAGATCAACAGGAGAGAATAAATACTATAAAAGTAAGATGGGTAGAAAGGGGAAGATGCTCGCCTGAAAACATTGCCGAAGGTTCAACCGAAGATCGGGTCGACACTCGCATGAACTCATCGGCCTAGTCCGTGAAGAAGCAAAACACTAGAAGAAACACCGGATGCAATATTTAATACTACGGCAAAAGATCGGGCATGATGCATGCATGATGTATGGCATGGCAAGGATGCGATGCAATTAGGCCATATTAAGCGGAACCGGGGGTCCCGACAATTAATATATGATTCTAGTTGTTTAGAAACCCCGCAATTTAAATGTTATCTTAACAAGGCAAAATTATATCAACGGTTCGATGCACAAATTTAAATGAGGCCGATATGAGACTAGATTTGCCCGCATATGGGCCCCATATTTAATCTAGGTGAATCGGCATAAGGCCCCCAAACCACACAAATATGCATGCGAGTATGACAATTTAATATGTATCAAGTTTATATTTCATTTTATAAAATAGGGATCGGGAAAGGAATCACACATTAGGGTTCGGCGATCTTGGGGTTCCGGGGTTCGGGGTTCGGTCTCAGGGTTCAGGGTTCGACGGGATCGGTCTTGGCAGGAACATTCTCGAACAACGGGGCAGATCTTGTCGCATCCGGGTTCTCGGCGAAATCGGCGTCCGGAAAGGAGTACTTGGTTCGGTGTCGGGGGCGCATCGGGTGCTTCCTGGTCGGTGTCGATCTTGTCGTGGCGAAGATCTTGTCGGTCTTGGCGTTCTACAGGTTCGGGTTTTGGCGTCCGAGGGAAGTACTTGGCGTTCCGGAGACGATCCTGCCGCATCCGTGGTCGGTTACTTGAAGGAGCACTGGTGTTCCGTGATGGAGTTCTTGTCGGGGATTATCCGGACACCTTCGGCTCGGTACGGTCTTGGAGTCTCGCGCCCGTGGTCTTGCGCGGTTCTTCGGGGTCTTGTGTTGGTCTTGGCTTTCCCAAGTGGACTGGAGATCTTGCCGGCATATAGGCTCGATCGCGTGACTCGTTCTTGGGCAGCGCCACGGTACACATCGGCCTCGGTAAACAGAGGAGCATCATGATGGCCGAAGATCATCGGTTGGAGACAACCTGAGGCACGACAAGCAGAGCCAGGCGGCGATGAAGGCCAAGGTGGTGACGGGCCCGCAAGGCGGCGAGCTTGGCGGCGGCAGGGTTGGTGTGGCGAGGCCGATGGGGAGAGCGGCCGGCGCACGCGGGGCGGCACAGAGGGGTCGACAGCGGCATGGCGGCCGGGGGCAGCAGGCGCGACGACGAGGAGGGGCGCTGGCAGGACGAGGGGGAAGGCGGCGGCGAGGTGGAGGTCGCGGGCGGCGGAGGACGGAGGACGCGCCGGAGAGGGCGAGGGGCGCGGCCGGCGGGGCTTGCAGAGGCGGCTGGAGCGGGGTCGGCGGCAGACGACGAGGGGGTGGCCGCGGGGAGAGGAAGGCGAGACGGGGACCCGCGGCGGCAGGCGGTCGCGGAGGCGATGGGGACCCGCGGGGAGCTCCTGCGGACGGCGGGGTCGGGGCTCGATGCGGGGGGGAAGCACGCTGAGAGGTGGACGGGGAGGACGCGCCGGCGCGGCGGCGGGGTCTGCCGACGGAGAGAGCGGAGGCGGGGCGGCGCTGGACGCGGCCTGCCGGCCAGGGGACGCCACAGGAGGAGGGAGACGAGGCGCAGGGCGGCGCCGGGGAGGAACCAGGGAGGAGGGATGAGAGAGGCGGGCCGGGGCGAGCGCGGCCACAGGCGAGGAAGGAGGGCCGGCGGGGAGAGCAGGCGGTGGGGGGTGCGTCGGTCGGTGGTGGCGAGAGGCGCGGGGAAGAAGAGAAACAGGGAGAGAGCGGGGTCGGTAGGTGGTGGGGGCAGGTGGGACCAAGGTGGGGCAGGGGGCGGGCCAGGCTGGCAGCGGGTTGGGGTGTGAGAGTTGAGAGAGGGGTGGGGCCAGGGTGTCGGTGGGAGGGTAAGAGAGAGGCAGGTGGGTCGGTTGGGGGAAGGTGGGCCGCTGGTGGTGGGTGGGGCCAACCTGTAAGGGAGAGAGGAGAGAGATGGGTAGGTGGGACTGGGGTGAGAGAAAAAGGGGAAGTGGGGGTGGATTGATGATGTGGCGGGGTGGGTAGGGAATTGGGGAAGGGGTGAGGTGGCGAGCTGCGGTTGGTGGGTAGATTAGGATTTGGTGTAAATAGGATTTAGAGTTTAGGTTTTGCCAATATGTGTTTGTTTGGTTTTGCTTATTTTAAAACAAGGCCACTTTGCAATTAGTTTTTAGGGAAATAAAATATCCGATACGATCGGGGTTTTGCATTTGAAATAAAGAGGGCATTTGTACAAAGCAAAACTAGGTTTTTCGAAATAGTGCAGACAAACAATGCAATATGATGGCGATGCAATGCACAAAAACAACGCGATTTTCTAGTAGTGGTTTTGCGGGATGCCACAATTCGACACCACTAACAATGGATCTCGCCCTCGAGATCCGCCTCATGGTACCGGAAGGAAGGTCGGCGATCTGAATCTTCTCGCTTCGTGTAGATCCTCGCGACACCACTAAAAAGAGGTCGTTGTCCGTGATCGTCGAGAGAACACTCCGGAAAACAAAGGCGAAGGTAGAGGTATCAACCAATAAAGCCACCTCTAACTCCCGCGGAAGGAGTATAATTGCTGGATCCACTGATTCGATGTACAAGAGCGAATGATAAGAGTAGTCGGATGGTGATCAGTCCATCGCGCACCCAAAGCATTACTCTGCACACGAATAGGCGGATTATGCAATCAACTCTCGGAATTAGACTGAAGATCTCGACAAGCGAGGTTCAGAAAACTTCGGATATAAAAGGGTGATGCAAGCTCTTCATCGGATCTGGCGTAGGTGATGTCGTCGCGTCGGAAAACACCGGAAGGCACGTACAAGGAACAAAGGATGGTACCACAGTAGACGGATTCCACAGACAGCATGAACACCGGATGGCGGAACACCGTTATCAAAGGAGGAAGCGAAACCCTGAAGGTACGACGGAACCCAACCACAAGAAATCCTGGACTCGAAGAGAGAGAAGAGAGCGGATTCAAAACACGTCGAGATAAGAGGAGAATAGCAGAGGGGTAAGGAGTAAAATCAGACCTAATCAGAACTATCCAACCGATTTTTCAAAAATAGTTTTGACACTCTACTGCGGCCGTTAGCTAGGTTATCCTACAGGCTGGACTTGTGGGGTATCGCAACTGCTGAGCTCTGATACCACTCTGTAACACCCTCAGAATCGGCCCTATGCAAGTTTTAGCGAAACCCGCCAAACCCGCATAGAAACGATTCAAAGGTGCCCACCAGGCACTTTCGTGCGGGTGGAAAACGAAGTAATAACATTACACAACAGTTCTCGATGGGACCCACAGAACAGATATATACAACAGCGACTCAAAGAGTCAAGAATACAGATATACATTACAAAGATCAAAATCACCTTTAAATCGATATAGCGTCCGAGTACGGACAAGATGCAAATGGGGCTAAGAGCCCTGAAGAATAACCAATGGCGTCCATAACCCTGCCCAGGCCAAGCCGGAAGGGTAACCCTGCTAACGACGTCGATCTCAAAACCTGCTTAAACAAAACGGGTGCCGACAAAGGGCAAAGGAAAAAAGAGAGAGCGGTCAGTACTGAGGCCAGTACACGGCGAGGCTAGAATTCGGCGGTCCTCGCCTACATAGGTATGGTGGACTGAAGCGGCAGCGGCAGCATGCACTGAACAACCTATAGAGACTCAATACAACTAGCGGATATCAGAGAGGGGTAAGAAAGACCTATTCGGAACCATCCTGATACTAACACCAAACAACCCATCCTGGTATTCCCCCTCGGTACCAACCGAGGAATTCGACCGAGGAACTCACAAAGTTGGCAGTTTTATTTAATCGGTTATCGTTGCAGCAATTACTAGTCAGGTATAGATAATCGTCCTGATAAAATAAGCAGTGGGCAAATTTAGTTAACCATTCCGTTGTAGTTGCGACACTTACTAGTCAAATACAATTAGCATGAGATAATCCCAAAACCCAGCAGTTGTTGGTACTTTTATTCAGCCATTCCGTTGTAGTTGCAATACTTACTAGTCAGGTACAAAGGCAGCGAGCGACAGCCCGAACAAGCAATCGTTGGAAGTTTTATTTAGCCATTCCATTATAGTGCAGCTGATTACTAGTCATTATAAAGTCAAATTTATAGCACTACTTTAGTTATAGTTGTCTATGATCGAGATACTGTGCTCCAAGTCGTCCATAACCGCGGACACGGCTTTCAGAAAGTTTTACCCGGCCGGGGTGCACAAATAGCAACACACACTCGCTCAACCTCGGAAAAACCAAATCAAAACCCAACGAGGCCTTCACGACAAAGCAATCACAAGATTCAGAAATATTTCAGGGGGCCACCCCTTGGAGTACACCCGCAACGAAGCTAGCTGACTCCGAGACGGACTCAAGGCTTGCGTCAATGGTTGTGAACGACTGGGAACCCGAAAACTCGGGCTTGTCGACACCGCGAAAACACTCCGCTTTCCTAAACAGTACAGTGTGCTCCTCGCACAATCGTAAATAAAGTAGTAAAGCATGGCATAGGTACAGGATAGTAAATAAATCCTCGAACTAGTTTGTGGCCCCAAGAAATAAGAATGAATCAAGCTCTGGCTGAGGGGGGTCCCATAATCCTCCCGGATGTGGATAGCGCGAAAATTCAAGGAACAAGTATCAAGTACTCGGGGTCCTACGGGACACAAGTGAGCGGTTGGAAACCAAATTATATCTATCGCCCACCGATGCCTCTGCTTACCTACTTCAGATTTTAGTTGTTAAACAGTAATTAAAGTTATGAAAAGTAAAACCAAGATCGGCTCCAACATTAAACATGCGGCCACACTCCAACAACTGTGGTTCTTGACGACATGCAGCAGCACTTGAGCAAGCGTCTACGACGCGCAGGTCCAACTATCTACCAAACAACAGGTAATAGGATGTGTCCAAGGCATTATAAGGCGGCAAGGGATAACACGGGTACGGAAACTAGAGCATCGCAACACAGATAGCAATAGATCAACCGGAGGGAATAAATACTATAAAAGTAAGATGGGTAGAAAGGAGAAGATGCTCGCCTGAAAACATTGCCGAAGGTTCAACCGAAGATCGGGTCGACACTCGCATGAACTCATCGGCCTAGTCCGTGAAGAAGCAAAACACTAGAAGAAACACCGGATGCAATATTTAATACTACGGCAAAAGATCGGGCATGATGCATGCATGATGTATGGCATGGCAAGGATGCGATGCAATTAGGCCATATTAAGCGGAACCGGGGGTCCCGACAATTAATATATGATTCTAGTTGTTTAGAAACCCCGCAATTTAAATGTTATCTTAACAAGGTAAAATTATATCAACGGTTCGATGCACAAATTTAAATGAGGCCGATATGAGACTAGATTTGCCCGCATATGGGCCCCATATTTAATTTAGGTGAATCGGCATAAGGCCCCCAAACCACACAAATATGCATGCGAGTATGACAATTTAATATGTATCAAGTTCATATTTCATTTTATAAAATAGGGATCGGGAAAGGAATCACACATTAGGGTTCGGCGATCTTAGGGTTCCGGGGTTCGGGGTTCGGTCTCAGGGTTCAGGGTTCGACGGGATCGGTCTCGGCAGGAACATTCTCGAACAACGGGGCAGATCTTGTCGCATCCGGGTTCTCGGCGAAATCGGCGTCCGGAAAGGAGTACTTGGTTCGGTGTCGGGGGCGCATCGGGTGCTTCCGGGTCGGTGTCGATCTTGTCGTGGCGAAGATCTTGTCGGTCTTGGCGTTCTACAGGTTCGGGTTTTGGCGTCCGAGGGAAGTATTTGGCGTTCCGGAGACGATCCTGCCGCATCCGTGGTTGGTTACTTGAAGGAGCACTGGTGTTCCGTGATGGAGTTCTTGTCGGGGATTATCCGGACACCTTCGGCTCGGTACGGTCTTGGAGTCTCGCGCCCGTGGTCTTGCGCGGTTCTTCGGGGTCTTGTGTTGGTCTTGGCTTTCCCAAGTGGACTGGAGATCTTGCCGGCATATAGGCTCGATCGCGTGACTCGTTCTTGGGCAGCGCCACGGTACACATCGGCCTCGGTAAACAGAGGAGCATCATGATGGCCGAAGATCATCGGTTGGAGACAACCTGAGGCACGACGAGCAGAGCCAGGCGGCGATGAAGGCCAAGGTGGTGACGGGCCCGCAAGGCGGCGAGCTTGGCGGCGGCAGGGTTGGTGTGGCGAGGCCGATGCGGAGAGCGGCCGGCGCACGCGGGGCGGCACAGAGGGGTCGACGGCGGCATGGCGGCCGGGGGCAGCAGGCGCGACGGCGAGGAGGGGCGCTGGCAGGACGAGGGGGAAGGCGGCGGCGAGGTGGAGGTCGCGGGCGGCGGAGGCCGGAGGACGCGCCGGAGAGGGCGAGGGGCGCGGCCGGCGGGGCTTGCAGAGGCGGCTGGAGCGGGGTTGGCGGCAGACGACGAGGGGGTGGCCGCGGGGAGAGGAAGGCGAGACGGGGACCCGCGACGGCAGGCGGTCGCGGAGGCGATGGGGACCCGCGGGGAGCTCCTGCGGACGGCGGGGTCGGGGCTCGATGCGGGGGGGAAGCACGCTGAGAGGCGGACGGGGAGGACGCGCCGGCGCGGCGGCGGGGTCGGCCGACGGAGAGAGCGGAGGCAGGGCGGCGCTGGACGCGGCCTGCCGGCCAGGGGACGCCACAGGAGGAGGGAGAGGAGGCGCAGGGCGGCGCCGGGGAGGAACCAGGGAGGAGGGAGGAGAGAGGCGGGCCGGGGCAAGCGCGGCCACAGGCGAGGAAGGAGGGATGGCGGGGAGAGCAGGCGGTGGGGGGTGCGGTCGGTCGGTGGTGGGGAGAGGCGCGGGGAAGAAGAGAAACAGGGAGAGAGCGGGGTCGGTAGGTGGTGGGGGCAGGTGGGACCAAGGTGGGGCAGGGGCGGGCCAGGCTGGCAGCGGGTTGGGGTGTGAGAGCTGAGAGAGGGGTGGGGCCAGGGTGTCGGTGGGAGGGTAAGAGAGAGGCAGGTGGGTCGGTTGGGGGAAGGTGGGCCGCTGGTGGTGGGTGGGGCCAACCTGTAAGGGAGAGAGGAGAGAGATGGGTAGGTGGGACTGGGGTGAGAGAAAAAGGGGAAGTGGGGGTGGATTGATGATGTGGCGGGGTGGGTAGGGAATTGGGGAAGGGGTGAGGTGGCGAGCTGCGGTTGGTGGGTAGATTAGGATTTGGTGTAAATAGGATTTAGAGTTTAGGTTTTGCCAATATGTGTTTGTTTGGTTTTGCTTATTTTAAAACAAGGCCACTTTGCAATTAGTTTTTAGGGAAATAAAATATCCGATACGATCGGGGTTTTGCATTTGAAATAAAGAGGGCATTTGTACAAAGCAAAACTAGGTTTTTCGAAATAGTGCAGACAAACAATGCAATATGATGGCGATGCAATGCACAAAAACAACGCGATTTTCTAGTAGTGGTTTTGCGGGATGCCACACCATCGCTGCCTTGATGGACAGAGAGCTCCCGCACGACGTCATTGCACCACCCGTCGTTGCGGCTTCGCTGTCCATCCCTATAGGGGTTTAGACCGGCGATCAGCCATCAGCCCCCACCTGACGATCTCATCCCTATAGATCACGGCTTAAAGATAGCTAATTGGAACGTGCATGGCATTAACGCCCGTGCACGCTATTCGATCTCTTTTGGATACTACTGGGGCATCCATCGTATGCCTCCAAGAAACAAAGATGGAGTTGATCTCATCCCCGGTTGTGCTTGAGATGCTTGGTCCAGATTTAGACGACTATGTGTACTTCCCAGCACTAGGAACCTGTGGAGGGGTCCTCCTTGCTTGGAAAAGCCAAACCGTGGTGATCGCGGACCCTGAATTCCCGCGAACACTCTCTCCATGAAGGTGACCACCCCCTCGGGCTCTCTCTGGTGGATCACCGTCGTCTACGGCCCTCGGAGAGACGTCGACAAGATCGCATTCCTGCAGGAGCTCAGGGATGTGTGTTCCAGCTGCCCCGGGCCGTGGTTGCTATGCGATGACTTTAATTGATCTACCGCGACACCGACAAGAATAACAACAATCTGAAACGATGGATGATGGGGCGATTCCGGGTGCTACTCAATGACCGTGCGCTCAAAGAGTTATATCTCCACGGACGCCGTTACACGTGGTCTAATGGGAAATCCCCGCCCACGCTAGTCCTCCTCGACCGCTTCTTCTGCACCTCGGTTTGGGAGCATGCTCACAACGCATGCCACCTGTGTTGCCTGGCCTCGGTGGCCTCCGACCACTGCCCCTTGCTGCTCGACTACGCATCTCTACCTCCTAGCTGCCAGAGGTTTCGCTTCGAGGAATTCTGGTTGCGCACCGACGGATTTCACGACACTGTCACAAACGCCGAGGCCTCGGTGCACGACCCGGACCCGTTCCATCGGATCACGCTTCGACTCCAGGCCACCGCGCGTGCCCTCACCAGCTGGAGCACCAAATCAGTGGGAAACATCAAGTTGAAGCTCACAATCGCTCGTGAGATCATCTTCCGCTTTGACGCGGCGCAAGAGGAAAGGCAACTGTCACCCCACGAGATCTGGCTCCACAAACAACTCAAGATCACATATCTTGGCCTTGCGTCCCTGGAACGAACCATCACCCGCCAGCGTGCCAGGTTCACATGGCTCAAAGATGGAGATGCGAACACGGCATGCTTTCACCGCCAGTGTACACATCGCCAGCAAAAGAACAGAATTCACGCGCTCAGAGTCGATAACTCTCTGATCACGGACCAGACGGGCATGGTCGAAGCCGCGTTCAACCACTATGATGGGTCGATAGGCACCGCCACCGAGCGCAGGCACACGCTAAACCTCAACCACCTGATTGTGCTTGACCTACACGACTTGGACAGGCCGTTCTCCGCCGACGAAATATGGGACACCATCAAATGCGCGCATACCGGCGCACAAGGAGCTAGGCCCCGATGGGTTCTCGGTGGAATTTCTATGGGCTTACTGGGGCACGGTGAAGCATGAGGTGGTGGATATATTCCAGCAACTCTACGAGCTTCAAGGTCGCTGGTTCCATCACATAAACCAGGTACTGCTCACGCTGCTACCGAAACAGGCAGATGCGACAACCCTTGGTGACTACAGACCAATCAGCTTGATCCACTTGATCGCCAAGACGTTTGCGAAGCTGCTACCTCTGTGCCTCGCCCCTAAGCTCGACCGCCTCGTCAGCACGAACCAAAATGCCTTCATCCCATGGCGAAGTCTCCACGACAACTTTGTACTAGTCAAGCAATCAGCCAGGCTGCTTCACCAGCAGCACGCGCCTCGTATCCTACTTAAGCTGGAACTGGCACGCGTGTTCGACATGGTATCTTGGGCGTTCCTTTTCGAGGTGCCACGACGTTACGGCTTCAGCGACCGCTTCATCGACTAGCTGCCACCAGCACTAGGGTGCTCATCAATGGGGAACCTGGACCGCCAATTTGGCACCGCCGAGGGCTGCGACAAGGCGACCCCCTTTCTCCCCAGCTGCTCATGCTCGCCATCAATGCGCTGGGTCGACTCATCTAGTACGCGGTCGACCGTGTCATCCTACAGCCCCTGCACCCACGGCGCCCCATCCCCGCATGATCACTCTATGTCGACGATGTCATTCTATTCTGCCACCCCATGGCAGAAGAAACTCCTGCAGTCGGAGAGATACTAGAGCTGTTTGGTTAGGGATCAGGCCTCCAAGTCAACTTCAGCAAGAGCTCTGCATCCCTGCTCAATTGCGACCACGACACCACCTTGCTAGCCATCCAGTATCTAGGCTGCCCTATCGTCAAGCTCCCCCTCACATACCTGGGGATTCCCTTGACTATTCGACGCCCCACTGCAACGCAATTGCAACCACTGGTCGAAAAGGTCGCCAGAGCCCTGCCCACCTGGAAACCCAAGCTCATGTTCAAGGCGGGACAACTAGCCTACATCAAAGTCATGCTGAGCCCAATACCGATCCACCAGCTGCTCGTGCTTAACCCACCCAAATCGGTCTTCAAGCATCTCCAAAGGATCGAGCTAGGGTTTCTCTACGAGGGATGTAAAGAGGCGAACGATGGAAGCTGTCACGTTAATTGGAGCCACATTTGCCGCCCACTGTCACTCGGTGGCCTCGGCATGCATGACCTGGAAAGAACGGGCCTTTCATTAAGGCTGAGATGGCTCTGGTTCTCCGCACATACACCATACGCGCCTGGTCAGGCATGAAGCTACAATTCTCCAGCGTCGAGTGCGCCGTCTTCTTCGCCTCCACCACGATGCAGATTGGCAATGGCTAGACCGCCCTATTCTAGAAGGACCGTTGGATCAACGAGCGCGCCGTCAGTGAGATTGCGCCATAGCTTTATGCCTGCATCCCCGCACGATGTAGGCGGCAGAGAATGGTGGTCGACGGGCTACATGCCAACAGTTGGGCCAAGGACATCCAGGGCACGGTCGATGTCCACGAGAACGGCCAGTACTTTAGGCTTTGGCAAACCATCACTGGCACAGTTCTAAAACAGGACGCAGACCGCCTAATCTGGAAGTGGACCTCCGACGACATCTACACCGCGCAGTCCTGCTACACTGCCCTGTTCCAGGGATCTTTCCTCTCCCACAGCTGGAAATTGATATGGAAGACCTAGGCACCACCGGGCGTCCACTTCTTTAGTTGGCTGGCAGCGCAGAACCTGCGGCGAGCGTTGAGGCCTACAACATCATGCCAAGTGCCTGATGTGCGACCAGTTTCCTGAGACCATGCACCATCTGACCATGACATGCCCCTTCACGCGGCAAATCTGGCACGAGGTCATATCATGGTTGTGTCTGCCATGCCAAGCCCCGAGCGATGAACCCACACCGTTCGACTGGTGGGAAACCTCAAACTGCAAAGAGCTAGCCTCCATCACCCTCTTATGCCATGGATGATCTGGAAACACCGGAACAGCTGCGTGTTCGACCACACCCAACCTTCCCTACAACGGCTGCTCAACAACATCAGGGAGGAGGCGGCGCTTTGGTGACCGCAGGGGCAAAAGGACTCCGCGTCATTGTCCCGACGGCCTGGGACGTCCATTGATGCTTTATTTTGATCTTGTAAACCCCGCTTAGGCAGCACCCTGTAACTGTACTCTCTATCTATGCAATGAATTGAAACACAACATTCTGTTGCGTTTTCGTGAAAAAAAATTATTAGTCACTTATGCAAAATTTGTTAGTCTACTTTAATTTTTTCAACAAAATTTGTCTAGTTTGAACTAAAATTTTCTTTCGCAGGCTCTCACGGGTTGCCGCTTGCAACCCTAGCACATAGTACCATGTGGAGTAATTAGGAAGTACTACCCCCGTTACAAAAATGTAAGCCTTTTTAACAGTTTAAGTACTAAGTACTTAGCAACAATGGGACATATGAAGATAGATGTGCTATGTTGCAACATCATGTCAAATTTCCGCATCTTTCTAAGAAAGTGGGTCAAACGACATAGTAGAGGAATTATCTCTAGGCTTGCCATTGCAATTACTGAATTTACATTGGCGTATTTCAAAAGGGTAACAGTACAATTTACAAACCAAATCATGAGTGACCGTCTAGTGATTAGTGAAAGGTGTTAAGATGGGAATTGAATTAGCCAAATGATAGGGGATTGTCTAAACGACATACTTGATTTTTTTTTTGAAGAAATCCAGCAAGGGACCAATCAGATTGTTAAACAAAAGATATTTATGAAACAGCTCCTCAAGTCGTTTGTTGCAAATATACAAATGGAAAAGGAAAGCATGAATAAGTAGAGCGACAGAACACACGCAAGGAAATTAATGGTGGCTAGTGAATCATGTAAAACTGTAAATAAGTTGTGCTTTATTTTCCTATGGTATTTTTTTTAAAATGGGCATTTTCCTATAGTATAGCAACAAAATAAGAAAAAACTATTGTATACATGAAGAAGGCTCCGCGATCAAGACCCAGGGAAATAAATCTTACAGATACTTGAGGTTCTTGAGATAACCACCTGAAATTGGGATGCTCCCGCTGGGATGACTCTTTCCCATCATCCCCACCTGCCTATGCTACCAGGAATCAAATCGGAAATTGTGTTGTTCTCTTCAATAGCCTGTACAAGAACAACAAAAAGAAACACTTCTGGTATTTCAGTTGTCCCAGTTTGACAGACTTTAATTTCGCCAAACTTCCAGTTTTAAACAAAAGGGATCAACGAGCTTACACAATTACAGCCTGGTCATGTGGACATGGAGCATCGAGACTTCAGCGGAGAGGGTGGCTAGCTCATAGCGAGAGGGTAGCGTAACCATGACAGGCTTTTCAGAGCTCGACTCCATGACTGCACCGCAAAGAGAGCCAACAGAACAAACGGGCCCAGACCGCGGCGACACCAGCAGTTACTGACCCAGGGTTTTCCTCGCTTACGAAACCGGCTACCGCTACTTCCTAATCACCCCCTTGCAACTAGAAATCCTGCACGCCATAGAGAGAACGAGAAAATAAACAATAGATCAACACAATATGACCTTTGCAGAATGGCTAGAGTAGGTGAGAAAGGAGACAATGTGGCAGGAAAGAGTATATAAATAGGAGTAGAAGGAGGTAGTGCGTCGAGGGGGGCAGTCGTGTGTCCGATAAATATGCTAAGATCCAATCCGTTCTAGTGTTTGGTGTGTTTTAAGTCAAGTCTCTTCCGATCTATGATTATCATCATTGTCAATAGTTGCTGCTCTGGCATGCTGTTCGGGCTTAGCGTGATGACTTCCCGTCTATCTACTATAACAAGCTTTACTATAGTCCGGTTTCGGTGATGGAGGTGCGAGGACGGCGACGTGTCTTCGGCTTATGCTAGTATTTGTAGTCATCGCTAGATAGTCCATGGACTATTATAATTTTTATTAGTTTTAGACATCTGATGATTATTAACAGATCGGTGAAATTTTCGAGTAAAATTGCCTCCTTCGCGTATTAACAAAAGATGTCTTATAGTATCACAGAACTAACTCGAATAAACGCATATAGTGCTGTTCCCTGGGAGAAGTAGTTCACTCAAGTAGATTTTTTTTTTTTGAGTTGGAACTCATGATTCCGTTAACTTAGAGACTCACGAGAACTGCTGGTCACCAGAACAGAAACATCGCGAGGCAGGGATTCTGGCCAGAGAGACCTGACCTCCCTCCTACGCACACCTACTGCTGCTTTTTCATGCGCTAAATTGTTACAGGCCCTTGGACAGTAAGAGAACGACACAAAGATAAATTCAGACGTATGAAGGCTCTAATGTCCCGGTAGATGATTCCTTCCGGCAGAAAAATATGAGGCAACACTAGCTAAATAAAAAAATGCGAACCACACATCGATCCGAAGGGAAAGCCACATTTAGATGATTTTTCGAGCAAGGAAAGTAGTCCGAAAACTGCAAGCTACGAAGGAAACAGAGTAGTAACAATATTAAATCACGTACAAGCCAGAATTGCAACATAAAGTAAGCTTCTCCTTGGAAAATTTCATCTGGCGAGCTAGCAAGAAATTGAATCTAATGGTTCTTTTAACTGACGGAAGCAAAAGCAGAGTACCAACAGAGAAGCAAAAAAGCACTGAACTTCATCTTCACCAGGAGCACTGAACTTCATCTTGACCTCAAAGAAACACGGATTAAGTACTCGTGGGGCACGCGTGTCGGGGCGAATTAAGAACGCAAGGGAGTGCTTGGAGGCAACGGTGGAGGCGGAGAAATGACAGCAGCGATCAAATACGGGTACATAACTGCAATTAAAGGCAGGCAGACAGGCAAGCAGAGACGAGAATCAAATACAGCTCATACTAAACGCACTTCAATCATCCCTGCTGGGGTTGAGTAATTAGACACTGATATGAACTAATTAAAAAACACACGTTACCTGCGGGACAGATTGAATCTCCTGAGGCTGCAATTGACAAAGAAGGAAAGAGTAGAGCTGAGAGAGAAACTCCCCAAGAAACAAGGAAACCGGAAGTAATTAAAGACATGAAGATGGAAATACATACACGTTGGCGTGGGAGAATTGTCTTCAGTCTTGAGAGTCCCTACCAGATATTGATGGAGGGGCGGTTGGGATGGTTGTCTCCCGCTGTCTCCACAACAGTCTTTGCTTCATAATACCTATCGCTCTTGTTGTCCTCACCGTGGAGCTTAATCCATACTTGATCGAGCGAAGGGAGGTTCCTCAAGCACAAGTCCCAGTCACCATCGCTGAGGATATCTGACACCAGGAGACCGAACCACAGTCCCATAACCATGGGCATAGCTCCTCTCGGGAACATATGGGGAGCAAATAAAACATGCAGGAACCTGCAGTATATCACACGAGGGAACGCGTCAGCCCTAAGCATGAACGACCTTTCCGTTTCACGCTCTTGTTCTATGGCGGTGTCCATGTCCACATCGTCAGACTGCAGGTAGAGATAACGAAGAGCCGGCAGAGTCCCAAGGACCTGAATGTCCTCCAGTCGCACTTGATGGACATATATATCCAGGTAGAAAAGAAGAGGAAGGGATGAAGAACTAATCCCAGTCGGCATCGCATGGTACCACCCTCCCAACGAAAGTTCACGGAGTTGTCGTGAAGAGGGCACCCAGTCGCCTAAGTTATCAATCTTCTCGTAATCATCAGTGCTAATAAATAGATTCTGCAGTTTGTGCAGTTTACCTAAAGACTCCAAAAGAATAAGAAGCTTCTCTCGAGGATACCCTGATGGCAAACAAAAATCCAACACCCTCAGCTCGGTCAGGTAGCCCAGCTCTTCCGGATAACCATCTTCTGTAAACTTTGGGTGTGTTAGCTCTTGGAGAGACGTCAATTTCTTATGCCCTATTGGAAGATATGTACCACGATTCACATATAAGTACATCAGATTTCTCAGATGGACAACACTTGCCGGCAATTCTTTTATATCCTTATGTACCCCTTCCAAGTCCAATGTCTGCAAAAACAATAGCTTTCCTATTTCTCTCGGGATCTTACGGAGTTCTGTATTCCTTAGCCCAAGGTATCTCAGGTGCAATAAACTGCCAACACAACTGAGGTTAAGATGGCCACTAGTTCCCCCAAGATCACAATCTTCTAGGTCCAATACACGCAAAACTTCAAATCTTGATAGAGGAAGCATCTCATTAATAGCAAGACTAAAAATGGTAAACGACCTCACTTGTGAGATGCTACTGGTAGCTAGACGAGTGTTGGCAAGGTCCACCTTTTGGACGGACAACCTGCGGACCTTTGTTTCGAAAGGCGTGTCTACCTTGATAAAATCCATTATAGTGACAAAGTTTTCTTCGCTAGCCAAGTCACATATTAAATCCAGCATCATGTCATGCACACGACAACTTTTTGGCTCACCATAATAATCAAAAATTGATAGTTGTATCATGCTTCTATTTACAAGCTCGTTGAAGTAACTCACCCCAAGCTCAAATAAGTTGTCACCTTGGATAAATCCTTCAGCAATCCATCTTCTTATCAACCGACTTATGTAAATCTCATAGTCTTCTGGGAAAACACTCAAATATAATAAACAAGTCTTTAGATGAGAAGGGAGATCATAATAGCTGAAAGATAATATCCTCCTCATCTCCTCCAAATTAGTATCTCCTTTTGTAAGTCCGGTACCAATAGAGTTGAGCAAAGCATACCATTGACTAATGGGTTTTATTTGTTGATTACTGGCTAGATGACTAGCTAGAGTAATAATGGCCAATGGTATCCCAGCACATTTCTTCAAGATATTCACCGATACTTGTTGTAATTCAGTAGGACACACATTATTTCTTGAGAATATTCTGTTATAGAAGAGTCTTTTGGAGTCGTCATCAGAGAGAGGTTGCATGTTGTAAACCATATCATTATCACAAGAACAACATTCTCTAGAAACACCGACACTACGGCTAGTAGTGATTATTCTACTTCCGCATTTACTACCAGTCAGAGCATATTTGATTGTTTTCCATGAACTCACATCCCATATATCATCGACAACTATCATGTACCTACAATAGAGAAAAGTATGAGAGTAGCCTCAAGGATCCAAAGATTGTATTATTCAATGACCAACAAAGACTAATGGTGACATAAGGAAATTAAAAATGAGTAACAAAAATCATTAGGGGCAAACGCACACAAATGTAGATTAGTTTATTTTTAACTAAACACTTTTTGGTGCTTAGTAGAAGTTGTTACTACAAATGGATTTTACTATTATGCAACCAAATTGGACACAACTAACAAATATAGCAAGCAATACACATCTAAGAACTCATATGCAAGGCAACACTTCCCAGAGACAATGTAACAAAAAAGAATGTCCTTATAATAGCTAAATTAGCATAACCTCATCCTATCCCCAAAATTAGCATCACCTGTCGTAAGAACAAGACTCAGCCTATTATGTACAAAAGAACTAACATCGTCGTAAGTTCATCTTGGTTCGTAGTCCTAGCACAACGCATATTAACTTAATATATATGCTTGGCAACTCTGAATTATTTCCCATGACCGTCGAGGCATCAGATCCGGATTTTATTACTATGTTACGCGAGCAAGATGCATGGGCCGATGTGTTTCCGTCTTTCTTTAGAATAGCATTAGTAGAAGTTGTTACTACAAATGTATTTTACTATTATGCAACCAAATTGGACACAACTAAAAAATATAGCAAGCAACACACATCTAAGAACTCATATGCAAGACAACACTTCCCGGAGACAATGTAACAAAAAAGAATGTCCTTATAATAGCTAAATTATCATAACCTCATCCTATCCCCAAAATTAGCATCACCTATCGTAAGAACAAGACTCAGCCTATTATGTACAAAAGAACTAACATCGTTGTAAGTTCATCTTGGTTCGTAGTCCTAGCACAACACATATTAACTTAATATATATGCTTGGCAACTCTGAATTATTTCCCATGACCGTTGAGACACCAGATCTGGATTTTATTACTATGTTACGCGAGCAAGATGCGTAGGCTGGTGTGTTTCCGTCTTTTTTAGAATAGCATATAGGATGTTTAGAGTATATAGTTTGTTTCTTGAGTGTGAAAACAAATACATAATTTATTTATTTTGACCCAAGAATGTATATATAGCATGTTAAAGCCAGGAGGTGTGGGTTGAACCTGACCGGTTACTTAAATATTTATATAAATTGATGTTTAAAGGTTAGATTTGCAATTTGCGAGGTCCATGAAAATTTAGCTCCCCAAACATTTAATCGAAAATGTAAGGGCATATCCACCGGGTCGACCCAACCCGTCCGATCACGTCCGCGCGGGACGTGCGCGGCGCCCAGCGACACGACCCATCGAGACGGACGCGTCCGGCTCGACACATCCGTGCACCAAATCTGGGCAACGGTTGCGTCGGCAGGACGCGGGCGGACTGAGGGTGTGTCCTGCCTGCGCGTGCCACTGGCCCACCCGTCATCCACCGCTTAACGTTGCATTGATTCAGACGCCCGCAGCGGCACCGATTCAGACGCAACCATGACAGTGATTTAGAGGCACAGGCGGAGGCTAACCTGCGGCAACCTGTGCCATCAATGGCGACGAGATGACACACTGACTTACTGGACGCCTGCATTCCCGTACCAGCATTGATGGCGAAGGAGCGAGAACCTGCGCACGTTCGCGGGCGAAGGGGCTATTTAACCCTGTGCCCATCGGTGCCGCACTCCCCACCTCTCTCCATCGCAATCCTAGAAGCCACCGCTGCCAACGATGAAGAGACCGGGATGGCTAAAGAAGGGGAAGAGCAATAACGACTACGAGGCGTCCGGCTCTAGCAGACAACGCTCCTGCCTACCGGCCTTCCTTCGCGGCGCATCCTTGCCGCCTCCGCCACGGACAGAGGAGTACAGGAGCCGTCCCATCGTGGGACCGCCGCGGCCAGAAGTAATTCTGTGTTGCGGGGTTCGAGCGCTGATGGAGGGAGGGTCTGGGCATCAACCACAAAGATGTCTTCCTCTCCATCGGCTGGCACCTCAATCGGGTCCCGGTGCCGCTCATGCCCAAGAAGGGCAAAGGGCTAGAGGAGGAGATCCACCGCCAGACCAGCAACCTCCCACAGGCAATGCAGTGGGAGAGGGGCTACCAGAGTGACGACTTTCGGATAAAGTTCCTCGATTGGGAGCACAAGGCACGACACGCGACCACCGTTCACGAGGACCTGCAGTCGTGGCAGGTCTACCCTGTCCCTACCATCGACTCGGACGACGAGGAGGCCTTCAACCACTCCGACGCCGAGCTCGACAGTGACGACGACCATGGCGAGGACGACATTGTCGTCAAGCAGGAGGTGGTGGACCCAGTCCCTACAGCGACCGCAAACCTACCTTCAGAGTACCGCGAGGTCTTGACACGGGGCTACGACGAGGATGCCTTCACCGATCAGGTCATTGCGGCCAGCGCGCGGGATGAGGGCGCCTTGTGGGGAGGCTAGCAAGAGACTGTCCAGCTCACCATCCTAGTAGCGCATGCAAACGCCAAGCTGTCTCCACCACCGCCGCTACCGGGGGCGCCGCGCATCGCTCCGGAGGCGGGGATGGAGCTGACGAACCTCCACCACCGCATGGGCCCGCCGGCGGCGTGGCCTAGGCAGGTGATCGACCCGCCCGCCCGCGCCCACTCCGACCCTGCCACCGTCTAACCTCTAGACGCCGTTGGAGTACATCAACCTTGATCCCTAGATGGACGCGCCAGCGCCGACGCGTGAAGATTTGTAGCTAGGATTAGGGCCGGCGCCGGCGCGTGAAGATTTACAATTCATACGCCGGCGAGTTTAATTTCATTTTAAATTATGAATGTAAATTACGTATGAAATGTATGAATTTTACCAATTTTTAGTATGAACGATATATATTCGAATTTGGAAAAAAATAGAGTCGCCCTGTTTTGCCAGACGCGGGCAAATGGGTCGCGCAGCTGACCGGATAGACCGGATCCCGGTCCAAAAGCGATCGCGGCCTAACCCAAACGGACAGAAACGGACCGTTTGGGTTGACCCGGTGAAAATGCCCTAAGGTGGCTCTCTACTACAAGTTTCATGTGAATCCAGCTATAAGTTCCAAAAACCAACTTGGAAGTTAACTATTTCAACGCACTCACACACTTGCTTGTTGATACACGCTATTCACATCTCACAGACTAATTAAGCCAACCCTTGTCGCTCCTACGGATCAAACCGTGTGCTCTTATATTAACAAAATCTGAACACATAATAACAAGTAAGCTTGATAAAAACTGAAGAAATAGTGCCCTTTTTTACTTCACTACAAGAGAAGATATATATTTTTTGGACCCACAAATAATGGTATTTATACTGGGCTATAAAGGAACAATTGGAAATCCATGTCGATTGCAGAATCTTGGAACTGTAGAAGTTGATGTATGTGAAATTTTTGTACATAATTAATGGCATCTATTCTAACAAGTCTAAGATAAATCTGGTCTGGAATTTGGGATGCGTACATACCTCTTGTCCCCTAACGATTCTTGTAGTTGAGAGATGAGCAGCTTTTCATCCAGCGTTGCACCACCACTGAGACTCATATATTTTTCCTTGTCAACTTCAAACAGAAGGTCTTTGAAAACTTTCTTGATGTCAGGACTCCGAGACACCGACACAAAAGCTGCACAATCAAAATCTGATTGAACTTTATCATAGATTGCTTTGGCAAGAGTTGTCTTTCCTAATCCCCCAAACCCAACAATGGAGAGTATCATGGGTTGCTTGGATTCATCGTCATCAGTCAAACGGAGCTTCTCAATTAGCTCGTCCCTTGTATTTTCAATCCCAACAAGCCTTTGCTTGTCTTCGTACAGAGCCACCAGGAGAGGGTCAACGGGGGTGATCCTTGTGGCTGCAGCTAGATTAGCAAAAACACCATCAGCTTTATACCTCTCATGCCTCGCAGCCACATCCTGGACCTGCTCCTTGATGTCCTTTATCGCCGTGGCGATCTGGCGGCGAGCCTTGCCCTTCTTGAATAAACCTTTCATCTTGCTCACCATCTCCTTGAAGCCGTCCATGTCGGCGTCAGCCCCGGAGCCCTTGACGCGGACGAGGAGGGAGTCGACGACATCCTCCATGTCATAGGACAGCTCCCGGACGTCACCGGCCCAGAGCTTGACCTCCTCGTCGAGCTGGTCACGCGGCACCTCCGCCACCCTGTGTAGGGCGGCGCGCATGCTCCCCAGCTCACGGGAGAAAGCTTGGATGTCTCTCTTCACGCTGGTCTGCATCTTGTACTCATCTTTGAGCAGCTCGCCCAGCTTGGGCAGGAGGGATCCCATGGCACCCAAGGCGAGATTCATGGCTTGCTGTCCTTCTCTTGTTTGGTTTGCTGTAAGAGCAAATATGTGACTGACTAGTGGTTTATGGGTGAAGGATTGCTGCTGCAAACTTGCTCTTTAATTAGAGTGGTGTTAACGCTTTTCAGTATAAGCTTTAGTCCTCTAGCCATTGGCGAGATTCTCTTTGTTCACACTTTTTAGTATTAGGCTAGTCATAGTGGGAGTAACTTAGTTAGTAATATAGTCCTACATGTATTGCCAACTAAGCATTTAGATGACATGGCATGCAATTAAATGATAAGAGAGAGGCTTGTGGTAATTAGCTATGTTACCATAACATCACACATTTCTAGATAAAATGAGTCTATATTGTAATAAATGAGGATTTGCATGATACCACACCTATATTATTTTGCACTATAAAGGTAGTAACTTAGACTAGTAACATATACATGTTACTACTCTAAGTTACTTCCCACTATGACCAGCCTTAGCTCTTGTGCTGCTACTCGTATGTTGTGCCGGGGTGTGCACATGCATCTCCTCGAGATCCACTAAGGGCCACATAATTGCTGCGGCTAACTTTAAAAGAGTGGTTAGGCTGGTTATAGTGGAAGTATCATAATAATAGTATCATGCATGTGATACCAGTGTATGATACTATATCTCTAGTGCATTGTATCATATAGTAGTATTATAGTAGTTATATATTTATTGATTTGTAGAATCTTTATATAAAATGTGTGTACAAGATTTACTTGCCATTATAATTTCTAACTTTACGTGCTATATATAATACGGTATTACCTATGATACACTAAACAACTCTCTCTTCATGATACACCTTATAATATTAACGCTAGGACCAGACTTAGGGATAAGGAGGTCCGGCCATGCTGCTGCTAACTTCTAATCATGACCAGCGTATAATGGCCAGCGAATGTTAATCATGGGGTGCGCACATGCATCCCCTCAAGATCCACTAAGGGCCACATAATTGCTGCTGCTAACTTTAAAAGAGTGGTTAGGGATAAGGGCCACATGACTCGTATGTTAATCATGGCCAGCGTCCAGCATTGCTTAACCTTTTATACTATTTTTTTTTTGCGGGGGAAGCCTTTTATACTACAATAGATGTAAAGCTTGAACCTTATATTGTAGATTTAGCAAAACCGCTAAATGGACTTAGCCCGCTATAGTTTGGCTATAGCATTTCATAGCTGCTGGAAAGGCCGTGGTTAAATGTAATACCTGGCCATTTAAAACTATGGCTGGTACTCGTATGTTGTGCCACACATGGTATAACGTGTATTGAGTCCGTAAATCAGATAGATTAAGGCCCCGCTTGGTTGGCTGTTTTATAGCCCAAAACGGGTGTAACTTACGGCTCCTAATTGTTTACAGATCAGATCCTAAATCGGTGCTTGGTTGGCTAAACTCACGGACCATCAAAATCCGGCAGTTTTGCTGTGCACGTATAATTTCCCGGGAGATAATTAGGGGTGTGTGTGAGGGTGGGGGGGGGGGGGGGAGGGGGAACGAACAAAAGTTTCCAAGCGGGCCTAAGGGAAATGTTACTGTTCCCTTAGGAATCGATTCGTTCAATCCCCGGGTCCTTGCTCGCACGCACCTCCCGCCGCATAGCCACATCCATGCGCTGCCCGCGTCGCTGCCCCACGCGTCCTTGCCCGCGCAGCCTACAGCGAGCGCTGTCGTGCCCTCACCTGCGCTGCCGCGCTCTGGGACTCTGTAGCAAGCGCCGCCGTGCTGCCGGGATTCCTGCAGCGGTCTGTCAGGCTTCACCTCCGGTGAGCCGCCGCCCTGCCTCCCACGCATCCTCCTTGTCGTGCTGCCGTGAAGCCATGGCGATGGTGGCGCAAATCCATGGAACCCGTCCTCCATGTGCAACCTCCCATGATCTCCTCTTCACGGTCAACCACGACCGTCTCTACCATGGCGCTGGCCTGCTCTGTCACCTCCCACGACGCCGCGCATGGACCACAACATTGCTAGCTTAGGATGATGGTGCAAGCAGTGGTCAACGATTGCATCAAAATGGCTATTTATTTTTGCTACATTGGTATATATTTTTAGCTACATACTCATATTTGTTTTGCTACTTTATCTACTCTCAAAGTGGTACAATCTTGTATGTTCGAAGTTGATTTTACTACATTTATACTTTTTATTTGCTACAAACCTTTTGTGGTTTTGCTATAATACCGTAAACCTTTTGCTACGACATCTCCATGCGAAAGTCTCCGGCGAGGTCGTTTCTTCGCTATATTAATATTTTTTTGCTACTACAGTTTTGCGGTTTTACTACAATAGCGTAAAGTTTTTTCCTATACGGTCTCCGTTTTTGGTACACGGTCTCCAATAAGGTCTACCGGCGAAAGTCTCCGGCGAGATCGGATTTGCTATAATACGATATTTTATTTTGCTACATACGATCTGTGTTTTTGCTACAATAGCGTAAATTTTTGGCTACACGGTCTACAGGGAGGTCTACCGACGAAAGTCTCCGACGAGTCTCTGACGAGGTCGGATCTGCTATATTAGCATAATTTTTTTGCTACGCGGTCGTCGACGAGGTCTCTAGCGAAATCTCCGGTGAGATCTAGTCTATTTTTCTATTTCCTAGGTCGAACAGTTTTTTGTTACAGCAAAATCAGGCAATATTGTAACGAACTCGGTCCTTTTATAGCAAAAAAACAGGATTGAACCTTGTTTTAGGGACAAGTGGCGGCCTAGGGACCCGGGGGATCAAGAGAAATTATCCTCCCGGGGACGCCTAGCGCTGTCGATAGATTAAGGCCTACATCGTTTGTGTACGAGATGAATTCTATATGGAGGACTCTTCTATCTGCTCATTGATCGCATATGCGGTCCGTAATCTATCTAAGAGAATCTCTAGCTGATACCGTATATCGTTCGTCCCACAAATTTTCGGCAATATGCGGTACTAAGGCCTAAAAATAGCCTTTCCAGATACTATAAAATGTCCCATACCGCAAATATTTTTGCCGTTTCCAACAAAACGGCCCATCCGACCCGCATATATTCGGGACGGGAGGCCGCGTATGCCGTAAAACTCATCCTCTTCCTCCCATTGCCCATGCGCAGAAACCCTCCCGAGCTCTCGCCGCCGCCGTCGATTCCTTCGCCGTCCGTCGCCTCCGTTCAAATCGCCGCCGCCCAGCTCCTCATCAACCCTCCCCGCACCCATGGCCGGTTGTGGCGGCGCTTCTCTGCCACGCGACGGTAGCTTGAGCAGCCGAGCTCGCGCGCCGCCGGTCTCCGCGGAGGAGGCTGCTCGTCGGCTGTAACACCCTCGGATCGGCCCTATGCGAGTTTTAGCGATTCTCGCCAAGCCCGCATAGACACGATTCGAAGGTGCCTGATGACCGCAAGAGTGTAACACCCTCGGATCGGCCCTATGCAAGTTTTAGCGATTCCCACCAAACCCGCATAAAAACGATTCAAATGTGCCCACCAAGCACTTTCGTGCGGATGGAAAACAAAGTAATATCATTACACATTAGTTCACGATGGAAGCCACAGAATAGATTTACAACAATGACTCAATGAGTCAAGAATACAGATATATACAAAGATCCAAATCACTTTGAAAACGGTACAGCGTCCGAGTACGGACAAGATGCAAATTGAGCTAAGAGTCCTGAAGAATAACCAATGGCGTTCATAACCCTTCCCAGGCCAAGCCGGAAGGATAACCCTGCTAACGATGTCGATCTCAAAACCTTCTCAAACAAAAGGGGCGCCGACAAAGGGCAAAGGAAAAAGAGAGCGGTCAGTACCGAGGCCAGTACACCGTGGTTATTATCATATCTTCATGTTTATGATAAATGTTTACTCCCCGTGCTATAATTGTATTAATCAGAAACATTAATACTTGTGTATTTTGTAAACATAAAAGGGTCCCTAGTAAGCCTCTTGTTAAACTAGCTTGTTGGTTAATAGATGATCATGGTTTCCTGATCATGGACATTGGTTGTCATTAATAACAAGGTCATATCATTAGAAGAATGATGTGATGGACACACTCCTATAGTAAGCATAGCATAAGATCAAGTCATTATAGTTCGTTTGCTACATAAATTTTAAATACATAGTAACCTAATCCTTCGACCATGAGATCATGTTAATCACCATCACCGAATGGATGCTTTGATGACTTCAACCACTGACGAGGTATGATCTCATCAATGCCCATTGTTATGGACTTAGATTTCGAGAAGGTGGGATGCTGGAAGTCACGGAATGGTTAACATACAAGCAACACGGGGACACGAGGTTTATCCAGGTTCAGGCCCCCGGAGGGAAAACCCTACTCCTACTTGTCTGCTCTTGATTATGGCGGAACCGAAAGTTACAGGGGTGCGCATATGCAATCTAGCGTGAGGTGCGTGTGCGGTGTGTTGAGGGAGGTCCTCCTCGACGTACCCTCCTAACCTTTATATAGATAGGCAGGTCTCGAGATAGGTCGAGTCAGTTACAAATTATGTTGATACCCTTTGAAATTCTATCTAAACTTGACTTGTCCTCCAAGAAGTCGAAACCGTCACGGGCTTGGACCACCCAAAGTCTTCATGGGCTACGTGTCCTGCCGTGGGCCTTCCTTGGGCTGGACCGGGTATACCAAAGTCGTGCACCCGTAGGGTATATCCATGTCAAACACCACTTCCGTAACTAGGTGGTTATAAAGGTGACATTAGGTATTCTGAAAGTATGTGTTGAAGCACATGGATAAAGAGTGGGATTTTTCCATCCATATGATGTATAGATATACTCTTGGCCCTCTCGGTGAAATTTCATCCAATTGTCTTGCAAGTATGTGACTAGATCACAAGGTATGTAATATCACGGAACGAGTAAAGAGTACTTATCGGTAACGAGGTTGAACTATGTACAGAGATACCGACGATCAAACCTCGGATAAGTAAAGTATCGCACGACAAAGGGAATCGATATCGTATGTAAATGGTTCATTCAATCACGAATTCATCGTAGAAATATGTGGGAGCCATTATGGATTTTTAGATCCCACTATTGGTTATTGAACGGAGAGCTATCTCTATCATGTCTGCATAGTTCATAAACCGTAGGGAGACACACTTAAGGATTCGATGTTGTTTGAGTAGATATGGAATGTGAGTTGGAGACCAAATTTTGTTCAGAGTCTCGGATTGGATCCAGGACATGACGAGGAGATCCGGAATGGTTCGGAGAAAGAGATTCATATAAGGAAAGTGTTTTTCCTGGGTCGGAAACGTTTTTGGTGTTTTGACCGAAAGCTTCTAGAATATTCTGAAAGGTCCACCACCCCGGGATGTGGTCACTTGGGATGTGACATGCCCTAGGGGCTGGCCACACCAAACCCTAAAGGGCCAATTCAGCCAAGACTAGTAAAAAGGGTCAAATCCTAGTTTGAATAGTCAAATCCTAGTTTGAAAAGTCAAACTCTAGTTTTTGGTAAGAATGAAGACTTGTTGGAAAATGTTTCAAGCTCTTCTCTTAATGGCCGAGTTAGGTAGGGACTCAAATTGGGATGGGAACACCCTTGGACGCCCCCACCTATATAAGGAGGGGTTGGGGCGCACCCCAAGTTCCCCTTTCTCCATGGCGCCTACAACCCTAGCCGCCGCACCCCTCTCTCCTCCACCATACTGCTTCGGCTTAGGCGAAGCCCTGCAAAAATCTCTCCTCCACCACCACTACCACACCGTCGTGCTATTGGGATTCGAGGAGATCTACTACCTCTGCTGCTTGCTGGAACAAGGGAGAGGAAGTTCTTCATCGACTACCGTACGTGTGATCGACGGCGGAAGCGCTTCCGGAACGTGATGCCGGAAGGATCGTCTACACGATGTTGAGATCGGCAAGTGATCGACTACATCAACCACGAGAATCTGATCTCATTAAACGCTTTGGATCTACGAGGTTTAGTTCTGTACAATCTCGTTGCACCGATCTCGTAGACTAGATCTTGGCTTTGCCATAGATTGGATCTTGGTCTTGTGTGTCCATGCGATAGAAATTTTTTGTGTTCGTTGCTGCGAGTCCTACATATATATAGGCTATTAAATAGTTATATTATATAGTATATCTGTTATGTAAGTGTACACGTGTGAGTAAATCGTGAGGAGTCTTTGCTCCATGGAAAACCCTAAATCAAACTTGGTAGAAGAGACGTGAGGAGTGCAAGCACCGTCACTTGTAGAAACGGGTCTTGCTTTGCTAGCCCACTCCTCTCTCCATTGCGTTTTTGGATGAAAGTTTTTATCACCGCTTTCAATCTCATTAATCGCATTCCCACTCCGGTGTTGTTGCAATAGGACACACCTATTTATCTTGTTCTTAAAATCCAACCCAACTACTCCTTCCTTCGCGTTTTTGAGGCGCATGCTGGCCCAATTTTCACAAGTATAATGCTCATATGCTGGCTTTTTGTTCCACTATGTGCATTTTTAGGATATAGTTGGACCGCTCCACGAGGCGTATCTATAGCTCTTATGACATCATTTTCGACGAGTCCGTGTTTTTCTATTACACCCTCGGTGTTAACGTTGATGTGTCAACTCTAAAAAATGTGATTATGTTTCCTTGCAATGAACTGGTGAAGACTGACTGTATGAGAAAATATGACATGTCTTATTTGACTGTTGATGCGCTTGGTAGAGGTAGTTATTTTCATGTGCAAGAAATCCCGAGCACCTCTATGCGCCCGTGACTGACGTGCATGGCATCTACCCCGATCCAGGCTCGGCTCCGCCCGAGAGCCCGGTCTCTCCCTATGTGGCCCGCTCTTTGTCGTCGCCTGCTATGACCACCATCAATGGGACGTCCTACCCCTCGCCTCCAACTGCTCCCGCGTCGAATGCGGGCCCGTATTCACCCACTGTCATGGCCCACCCTCGTGGGAAGGCTTCACTGTCATCCACGGGCGGCATGAAGTCATCTTCCGCTTAGCCCACGCCGCCTCCTGTTGCAAGCACCGCTCAGACCACGACGCCTTCGGCTAAGCCTGGCCATGTCATGGTCACACGCGCACATGATCAAAGGTGGCAAGACAAGTAGTTCACTGATGGCACTGTGCGCTATAACCCCAATTGGCACACGTTCTCTCCTATGCCTCTTCACACTAGGATGCTCTTCGCGACTCTGCCTGACACACGGCCATGACCGATGAGTTTGACGCTCTCCAGCAGACCTATGTTCTTGTTCCCTGCCACTTGGTGTTAGTATTTTTGGGAGGAAGTGGATCTTCAAGATCAAGTAGCATCAACGTGGTACATTTATAAATACAAGTTATGCCTTGTCGCACATGGTTTCAGCCAGCAACACGGCATTGATATGGTGGCACTTTCATTTCGGTCATGAAGCCAACCATGGTTCTTCTGGTTCTCTCCCTCGTAGTGTCCAAAGGGTGGCGTCTTCGACAACTCGATGCTAGTAATGCATTCCTTCATTTCTTTGTTTTTGAGGATGTTTACATGCAGCAACCGCTAGGGTTTGAGGATGCACGTTACCGCTCTCATGTATGCAAGCTATAGCAGGTGTTTTATGGTCTTAAACGGCCTCCTCCTCGTGCATGGTATGCTCGGTTGAGTGCTCTCCTTACAGATCTTGGTTTTGTTTCCTCCAAGGCTGACACCTCCCTATTTACCTTCTCCCAGAGTGGTGTTCAGATTAATATGCTGATATATGTTGATGATATTGTGATTGTATTGTTAGCTCTCTTTTTGCCAATTTTCTTATCAAGGTTCTTGGTACACTAGAGTATTTTCTAGATTAGAAGCGTCCTACAATTCAGGGGGATGACGGTGACTCAAAGGAAATATGCATTGTATCTTTTTCACGGTGTGAGTATGGAAAATCGTAGAGCTACTTCTACACCATTGGCTACAGGGGATCGCATTGCACGCAAGTCTAGAACCCCACTCAATACTCTTAATTATTTTTGGTATCATAGTGTTGTTGGAGGTATTCAGTATTTGAACTCTCACTCGCAAAGATATTTCATTTGCGGTGAACAAAGTATGTTAGTTTCTCTCACGACCCACTTATGTTCATTGGGAAGTAGTCAAGCGCATCTTTCGCTATGTTAAGGGAATAATGAATACAAGGCTGACCTTTTGATGACCCACAAGTATAAGGGGTGTATCGTAGTATTTTCGATAAATAGGAGTGTCGATCCCAACGAGGAGCAGAAGGTGCTGAATAGTGGTATGGAGCAGAAAATCCCTGTGAATACTTAGCAAACAGATTTTTAGTGGTTTTCTGACAAGGCAACAAAACAAGGAGCAAGTAACAAAGACAGTAAACAAACGGAGCAAGTGGCCCAATCCTTTCTTAGCAAAGGACAAGCCGGTGGAAATACTTATAAGGACCAAACGTTCTCGAGGACACATGGGAATTCTGTCAAGTGCTTTCGCTGCAAATAGCTGAGTACTCTTCTTTGGTGTTCGTAAGTGTTGTGTGGGTGAACCTGTGCTAACATACCACCCTTCCTAGTACTAATACATACTTGTGATTAAACCCCCTGCAAACATCCGTAACTACAGGAAAGTAATTAAGATATAAATCTAACCACAGCCTTAAACTCTGAGATCCTACACCCCCTTGTGCAAAGGTGTCCTAATGGGGGTTCAGGTTTCTGTCACTCCGATAACCCCGCAATTAGTAGCCAAATACACAATGCATCCCCCTAGGCCCATAAATGGTGAAGTTTCATGTAGTCAACGTTCACATGACACTACTAGAAGAATAGCACCACAACTTAAATACTAAACCATTGAATAATAACTCATCATAGATTCACTACTAACAACATGACTTCTCCCATGTCCTCAAGAACACGACGAACTACTAACAAGACATCATATGGATCAAGATCAAAGATGATATGGTGATGGATAACAATTGAACATAAACAATAATCCAATGGTTCCACTCACAAGCATCGACTACAATAGTAATTAACACCGGAAAAGTTTCCCCTAAGAACTAAAGCAATATCCAACACAATTGTTACAGTGGGACGGAGTGGTGATGATGCTGCTGATGGAGATGATGGTGTGGATGATGATGATGATCCCGATGAAGCCTAGCTTGATGATGGTGTTGATGGCGACAGTCTCCCCTCTCCGGGAAGGAATTCCCTCAGCAGAAATCTGTCTGCCGGAGAGATCTTTCTCTCTTGATATTTTCCGCCCCTAGCGGCGGCGGAAATCTATCTGTGGTCTCCCACTGAGGCTTAGGGTTCCGAAGGTAAGTTATAGGCGAAGGGGGAGAGTCGGAGGCCGGGCAGGTGGGCCACACCTGCCCTAGGCGCGGACTCAGGTGGGCCCACGCCTAGGGGGGTGTGGGCCCCCTTCGCTCCTCCTTCTGGCTTCCTTCGTCCTCAGGTAAAATAATATGTTTCCATATTTTTCTGGTATTTTTCTGATCTTCGCGAAATTGCACCGAAACGCCTTCTTTTCCATCAGAATCCAGACTCTGGCAGCTCATCCTGCAAGAATCATCCAACATGCATAAACAGATGAAAAGCCATAAGTAATACCTCATAATAGGAAAAATATCAATGAATAGAGGTAAATTATGATATAGAATGGTGATGCAAATTGCGCGTATCAACTCGCCCAAGCTTAGACTTCGCTTGTCCCCAAGCGAAAACTAAGCTCAGTAAACATGTCCACAGGTTTATGGAGTGAAGTGTCGATAAAAGAATACGAACAAGAAGCATCACACTTACCATTGCACAACTCATAGAAGAAAGCAACTCACAATTATATAACTTAGCTTGCAACCAAGTACAACAGTCACAATAGAGATGCATAAGGATAAATCATAATTGGAATTGGCAAACTTTTGTTCTTGGTCAGAGAACACCTGGCAAATAGTTTCACAACAAGCTTTTTGTAGAAGTTTCAAAACAGGAGCACTCTTTGCTCAAAAAGGTTTTCACAAGTGAAGGCTGTCAAAGTCATACTCAGTAGAAAAGAGTTTTGTGCAAACAAGGAAGATAAGGAACATGATTGAATAAATCACCATATGAATGCTTGAAACACAAAAACTCAAATGCTTGCTGGAGATAGAGAGGAAGTAGGTTTACTGACTCAACTTGGAAGTGGGAGAAAGATCCCTTCATAGAGGGAAGCAGGGATTACAAGTCATAAAGAGCTTTCAAAAGATTATGGTACTTACTAGCTTTGAGCTCGCATTGCCCCTATCATAAGCATCTTGAGATGGTTAAGGTTAAAGTGGCAAAGCTAGAGTATATGCTTGACAAAGTATAAGTTGGCAATCTCAAGTCCCCTGAAAATGAGGGCCACTCCTCATGGATACTAATCTTAGGGCCCAGGCAAGTTCTTGTCATTGTAAGTATTTGCATATCATTGAGAACCACCAACGGGGTACCCCTTGCACATGGTACAAGAGCTTTCCCATAACCAAAATGACAAGGCAAGCAGACAATGAGCATCTCAGCAATCTTTTTATTTACCATATGATAACTTTTTATTGAGGATGCTTCATAGATAGCTCACTATGGTGATGTTGCAAGTTTCCACCATGATTAAACATGGCTTAGGCTAGCGGCCCAGGCGTTTCTCTAACACAGAATACAAACTCCATGGACTTACAAGTTCCCACTTCATTTCACGTCGGTGACATCCACAGACAAAAGAGCATGATATCAACTGAGTACAGACGTACGCGTGCAATGTTGAAAACGTTCCCCGTGACAACACGGTTTTGCTAATCCCAACTTATAAGTGCAAGCATATACAACAAAGTTGTCACAATGGTTCAGGTTTATTAGGGGCAGGAAATAAGGTGTGCCGTCAAGATCGTGAGAGCTTTACTAACTAGTTTTCACATAACAAAATACTTTTAAATTTAAAAGATAGATGAATCTTGAGAATTTGCTTGGAATAGAAAAAATGCTACTAGGTAGATATGGTGGACACAAATGGCAAAGGTTTGGTTCAAAGGGATTTGGAAACATGAGAAGTATGCCTTCTCAAAACAGGTTTTTGGCTAGCAAGGCTGGGTAGCAAGCAAGATAGTTGAAAGAAACAAGCAAACATACAAGTAATAAAGCCAAACATGCAATCTTCCTTGAAGACACAAAATATCTTAAATAAGGAATACCAAGCTTATGAGCCAACAAGAAAGAAAACAAATGATACAAAATACTTGTAAGCTTTTTCTTTCTCTTTTTCTTTCAAACCTCAAAAATTGTTGCTACTGACCAGAACTCGGTTTGCCAAAACCAATTTTAGATCCACTTGATGCTCCCAAAGTGGTGCCAATACTGATCAACAAGATCCATCATATAATAGAGATTGAAAACTAAAATAAGAAGTGCAAAAGGTAAAAGATGAGACTTCTCATTGATATTCAATAAAGGCACTCACACGAAGGGATACATAGATAATCAACTAAAGCAGAGATACTTCCACATGCAAACCAAACCATAAGATAACTTCTCTAACACAGATATGATTCCACTAAAAAGGTAAAATATGAAAGATAGTGGTGGTGATACCGCGACACTCCCCCAAGCTTGGAACAAGCCAAGGGGATGCCAAACCTGATGATGAATTACTCCTTCGGTGGTGGTGGTGTTCTCTTAATAAGCTCTTCAATAAGTTTCTTCAACTCCTCGAGCTCGAAGGTCAGAGTGCGAATTAACTCCGAATTATGCTCAATGCAGCCCATGATCAACTCGGAACGAGGATCCCAGTCCTTGTTAATCTTTCTCCATTCTTCCAAATTAGAGTGTTTCTTCCCTGCATGGTTAGAACAAGGGGTACTAGGAGGAAGTGTGCGTGGGGTGAGGATATGGAGCGGAATTCTCCCTCCTTTAGACATCTGTGCTGTCCTCTTAAGCTTGGTAGGTTGTACCACCAAACCAATGCTTGCGACGGTAGCACGGGTGTCCGGTTGCTTGTCCTCCTCCATGTCTCCTTCATAACCTACCGGAATCTCCTCTTCCTTGGGGGCTTTAGGTTCTTCTTCCTCGGGCTTCTTGCCTTTGTCAGTGGCGGAGGCCATGGTGCTCTAAACTTTGAGAAGATTTCCTGACAGAAACAGATTCAAACGAAAACATGACGAGAACATGATGCACGAACTTCGGGGGATCTAGGGGATTATATATTATGAAGTTTCAACACATAAGGAAGGTTTTGACATGGAAACGAAGCGGAGACGGAGTTCGAGGGGGGAACACCCCCCTCAGGCACGGCCAGGCTGGGGCCCGCGCCTGGGGTGGGTTTGTCCACCCAGGTCTTCGTTTCCTCTTCAGCTTTGTCTCGTAACTTCCCTTATGTATTAAAAACATCAAAAATATAAAAAGATTGGAGTTTCACGAACCTTCTGTTTTCACCACTCTTACCTATTCAAAGACGAACTCTACAGACTCCTTTTCTCCTTCTCATGGAAATTTCCTTCTTGCAAAACCCTTGCACAAACTCAATGACAATATTAGCATAAGCAAAAACCATAAACCTTTGGTACACCATTCAACTGAAAACCCACCAAAACAAAAGCTTCTGTAAGAGGCAAATGCAAATGATGGCAGAAATCTGTCAAAACAGACCAGCAGGTAAAGATTGATTTTTTCGAAGACCTTATGTTGCTCAAATCAAAAAGTGCAGAACTAATGAAAGTTGGGTAACAACCTGAAGAACAAGCTCAGAAAAATGCAGCTCAATCCTAAGCACTTAGCACCCTCACAAATTTTTATAATACAACACAAAAATCTGTCCCTGGACAGGAACTTTTCACAACTCCTCTACTTCACAAAAGTAGTTGAACTTAATACAAAAACCAAAACAAAAACGATAAGGAGCGGTTATTCCTGAGGTAATAACTTCCAAGACACGACAAAACTCTTGGGTTATCTCCCAACAAGTACTTTTCTTTAATGCCTTTAAGTTAGGCTTAAAACTTTCAAAGATGCTCAAATAAGATATATATATATCTAAAGTGAAAGAGAGCATTAAGAAGGAAATAACCAACACACTTGAGTCTAACCCACTTCCTATGCATGGGGGTATCATGAGAAAACAAATTGTTGAAACAAAAAGCCACAAGCATAGGAAGACAAAACAGATGCAACTTCAAAGCTTTCAACATAAAACGGGAAAACTTAACATCATTGAGATGCATAAAACCATGTTTATCTCTCTCAAAATAACTTTCAGTAGCACTTTGAATAAAGTTGACAATTTAACTTTCATTGGCAACAACTTTATCATTAGAGTGGGCATACTTACAGTCATCAAAAAGAGGTCCAAGGACATAGACTGGATCAATAGAAGCAAGTTTTTCCATCCTCAAATCTTTATTAGGCAAGCTATTTTCACAAGGAGCTTTAGCAAATTTGGAAAAGTTAAACTCATAAGAATCTCCATCAAACTTAGTTAAAACTTTTTCATTCTTACAATCAATAATATCTCCACAAGTGTTCAAGAATGGCCTACCAAAAATGATAGGACAAGTTTTGCTAGCTGCTGAATTAAGCACTAGAAAATCAGCATGATACTTAATCTTACCACAAAGAACCTCCACATCTCTTATAATGCCAATGGGGAAAATGGTTTCCTTATTAGCAAGGTGAATAACCAATGTCCTCAAGATCACAAGGACCAATATCATGCATAATTTTCCTGTAAATCTCGTAAGGAATAGCACTAGAACTAGCACCAATATCACATAAATCATAGTAGAAATGATCACCAATTTAACAGAAAGCACAAGAACACTAGCTTTTCTAGCCCTACTAGGATGAGAAATAATATTAGTAGCATCTTCACAGAATACAATGTGCTCATCCTCTATATTTCTAGTGACAATGTCTTTCACAATAGCTACCACATGTTCATCACTCAATTGCTTACCAGGCTCTACAGTTTTATTTGTACCTTTGTTATTTGCATTAATAATCATAGAATACTCCTTTACCTTAGCTGGGAAAGGCATTTTCTCAACATGAGGCTCAAGCACAATATGATTAGCAGTACAAACTTGAGTAATTCTAACAGGAACATGATTAACAACATCTTTGCAAGGAGCATGGTACTTATTCCACTTCTTCTTGGGAACTTCTATGTAAGAGGCAAAGGCTTTAAAACAGTTGGCAATACTTTGAGAATCAAGACCAAACTCATTGCTAAAATCACGGAAGTCATCAGTTCCCATAAAATATTTAATGCATTCATATTCATGGTTTACACCTGACTTTCTACCTTTGTCATTCTCCCAAGCTTCAGTGTTATCTTGAATAATGTCTAAAAGATCCCATTTAGCTTCTTCCTTCGTACGTGTGAATGATCCAGCACAAGAAGCATCTAGTAAATCTTTATCATGAAGAGAAAGCATAGCATAAAAGTTATTGAGAATAATATTGTAACATCCCAAAAATATAAAACAATGATCATCAAACTCTAATCACTAAAATTAGGGTTAACAAAAAACTTTGATTAATTAAAATCATATGAATGCATGTGTGTATGTGATGATTTGATAAATGCATGAATGAACTTGTGTGATTAACCTAAATAACAAGAAATGGTTTAAAGATGAAAATAACATCATATAAAACAATTCCATGCAGAAACAAATCAAGAGAAAATCAAAAACAAATCAAATAAAGCAAATGGTCATTTTTGCCAATCTTGCTCACTAGGTCACTTCGAGTGTTTCTAGTCCAAGATTTCAAACAGAAACTTTCCCAATTCTTTTCACCCCTTGCTAGAACAAGTAAAAGTGAATCAAAGCCCACCTTTCAAACTTGCAGAAACATTTGGCAACCTCATTCAAATCACAATTCAAAATTTAATCTTTATCATATGTGAAGGTCACACATTTTCAAAACCCAACCAAACCAGTGCCCCTTGACTAATCCAACTAACCAGAGACTCCCTACTATGTGCCTAGCAAACCCACCAAGTTTGAATCCAATATTCAAATTTGAAGTTCTTTCGGCCATTTTATCAAACAGCTTCCTCGCAGCAAACAAACAAACATCAAACACTATAGTGTACAGTAATTTTGGCCTAACTTGTTCCCCATCTAGCTCACACTACACCCTCAGTAGATCATCTAACTTGTTTAACCCCTCTAGCTCACTATAAACCAGACCATGCCATTAATGGCAAGCATGCCGAGAGCAAACTTGCCACCCCCATGTCGCCAGCGAGCTATAGGAAGAACTAGCCTCGCCAACCTTGTCTCACACACGTAGCACCATCCACCGCCACTCCCTGTCCCAGCCCCGAGCACTGCCAGCCCCTGGACCACACGACAAGCCCATGCCAAACCTCTCTACGTGCGAGCCGAGAGCGTGCTAGTGCGCCACGCTCGACCAGCACCCATAGACCACGCGCCACCCTCGCCGCTTGCGTGCGTGATCACCACTGCCCCGACAACCCCGCAGACATGCCCGTTCGCCGCCTCGCAGACCACGCACATTGTGCGCCATTAAAATCGCCGTCGGACCTGCCTAGAGCATCGACGCGTGTCGTGGGAATGACCACGGCAGATGCTGCAATCGGCAGCGAGTAGTAGAACATGGGGCAAGGGCGGCCAGCCATCTGCGGTGCGAGATGAGGGCGGAGACACAAGGATTTACCCAGGTTCGCCCCCCGGAGGGTAAAGACCTACTCCTTCTAGATTGTATTATGGTGAGAGTACAATGGGGCGAGCTCGGCGGCTAGGCAGCGAGTCGCTTGGGTGTATGATGGAACGTATCCTCTATGCGTCCTCTAGGGAGGTTTATATAGACTCACCTCCCTAGGGTTACAGATCTCATCCGAATCAGTTAAGGTTTCAACGATCCTTTAACCTAATCCGACTGGGCCTATCTACGCTTCTGGGCCTTCAGCTTCCAGTCGCTTGAGTCCATGCCAGATATTGATCCAGTCGACGTCCTGCAGGCCCACTCGCTGGCACCCGGGCCAGTCGGAAACGTCCTACTGGGTATACCCCGGTAGGCATATCCCCATCAGTAGTCCCCGAGGCCGTCGTTGATTGGTCGCAGGTGTTTGCTGGCAGTCGGTGTATACGGGTCCAATGCGGACGCCCAGTCGAATCGGCGGCGGACTCCTGAATAAAGTAAAAACTAGTTATTCTAGTCGCAATCACGGCGACCGATCGGTCGCAGCTCGGCGAACGGGTCGGCGAATACTCAGTCAATGTTGTAGTGATCGGGTCGGCGAGTCGTCGAGTCGTGCAGAGCGAAGAGTCGAGTGGATGAAGTTGGGTCGTCAAGTGGGGTCAAAACTAGCCATTGGGGTAATCCAACGGTAACTTTTGGCGTAATTACCACGTAGTAACGGCTCCCGAAATTGGCGGGTAGCAACCGCTATATAAGGAGAATGACAGGCGAGCGGGGAAACACTCCTTCGTCTTTCCTCCGATTTCGCCCATCTCTGTTTTCCACATCGCATCGCGATCCAACCGATCCAGAGAACCCCGACCTCTGCAAACTTCCAACCAATGGCCCCCTCCGCCGAACCATGGGGCAGATCCAAGTGTACCAGGGCACTACTGGCGTCCTTCAAGGAAGCCGGGATCCTGCGCGCCGGCAGATGGCGCATCCCCGCGGCCGGAGAAGTGACTCCGGACCCGCGTGAGGGAGAATTCATCTGCTTCACCAGCCACCTGGAACGGGGGCTGGGGTTTTCGACCTCTCTCTTCTTCCAGCGTTTCTGCGCCTATTACGGGATCCAGCCATCGGACCTGGGCCCGCATAGCATCGAGCATCTCCCCATTTTCGTGGCGTTCTGCGAGTGCTATCTAGGCTGCAGGCCCTATTTCCCCTTGTGGCAAGATCTGTTCCATGGGAGGATCAGCCGCGAAGAATCAGGCGGCCCGATGCTGGCTGTGGGTGGCCTGACATTTCAGCTGAAGTCGAAGGCGTCGTTCTTCGACCTGATGCTGCCCGCCAAGGCGGCCAACGAATGGAAGAAATCCTGGTTCTACATCATCGAGTTGACTCCAGACGGCGAGGTGGCGCTTCCAAGGTACTCCACCGACCAGCCCGAACCGCGTCGGCTCCAGGTCGGCAAGCTCCCACTGGATCAGC
The DNA here is from genome assembly GCA_916181665.1 of Avena sativa. Taxonomy (NCBI): domain Eukaryota; kingdom Viridiplantae; phylum Streptophyta; class Magnoliopsida; order Poales; family Poaceae; genus Avena; species Avena sativa. The sequence continues at coordinate 399,024,259 of OV702279.1, read as the reverse complement.
GGATGGTTGTCGACGAAATGTTGCAAACCATCCGCGGTCTGAAGAAGAAGGGCCTCCAAACCATCAACCTCTACAACTGCTGGCTCGGGCGGCGGCTCATGCCTTTGGCCCGCCGCGACCATTATATGTACGAGTATAAGGGTAAGGAGGACCCGACGAAATCCTGCCTCGCCGAGTGGAAACTCGAAGACTACATCCTGGCCCTGAAGAAGATTATCCAGGCGGCGTACCTGGACGTGAAGGCCGGGGTCGCCCCCTATACCGCGGGGCGCCCAGCTCCCACGGTAAGTCGCCATTTTCGCCACCATTCGCAGTCGCAGATGATGCATTCGCGGTTGTGCTGACGTTGTGTCATACTTATTGTAGTTGTTCCAAGTGGTGGAAGGGTGGCTCCCACCCGCGGACGACGAGAACTCGAGCTCGTCCGCCCAGGACAGGAGCGAGTCGCCACCCGCCAAAGGCAACGTCGGGAGCGACGACGGTGATGACGATGACGATGATGACGACGAGCCCGTGGAGGACGCTGCCCCGATGATTCGTAAAACTCGCGGGCAGCATCAGCGTGAGCTCGAGGCGAGTAGAAGCCTCGAACCTCACGATGACGACGACGAGCTTCCCGAGCACACCTCACGTCGTGAGGCTACGCCGTCGAAGAAGAATAATAATAAGAAGAAGAAGGAGGTGAAGGCTCCGCCGAGGAGGAAGACGAAGCCAGCGAAGCAGACGTCTCCGCCCCGTTCCGCGACCAGATCCGACGCCACCAGCTCGGCTAAGGGCGAAGCGACGCGCACGACCGTAGCACCGGATGCTGCCGCTCCCCTGGATGAGGTACCTCTGGCATCGCTTCCACCCCCATTCACCCCGGTCTCTGGGTTGGGGGCTACTCCAGCCGCAGCAGCTTCGCCTCCCAGGAAAGCTCCCGCAGATGTCATCACGGAGGCCCCTGCCGCGGCCTCGTCTTCGAAGAGGCCCTCTGTGTCTTGGGCACACGATGTGTTCGAGATGGGCCTCAGTCGGAAGTTGCGGCCCGAGCTGGAGAAGCCGGCCAGCATCCGCACGGGTCTACGGTTCATACCAGTCGCCAAGTAAGTCTTGTTCATCTGCTTGCCTTCCGTTGTAATCGGACAGCTTTACTCATTCGTTGTTTCACAGGACTGGAGTTAAAAAGATCGGCCATCCTTCCGTGGCCAAGGTTCCGCCAGTCATCACCGAGGAGGAACCCTCACGGAAGCGGAAAACTGACGAAGTCGCTGCTCCCGCAGACAGTGCCAAGAGGGCGAAAGGCGATGACGTCGTCACGGTCTCTGATGACACGGCAGTTGCTCCAAGCGAACCTCCGACTGCGGAGGAAGTGGCCTCGAAGACCAAGGAGGCTGTTTCCTCGCCCGAAGTGGCCGAGCCGGCTCCTAGTGGCGCCGCGGCGTCCGCTACGACTTTCCCCCGCTACATGGCCAAGGCGGCCGCAGCGAGTGGCGCGGCGCCAACGAGCTAGACGCCTAGGGTCGCCGAGACGGAAGTCAAGCAGCGTCGTGAACACACTCCGGTCCTGCTTGCGTCTGTGGACGTGCTATAGCTTCACGGCATGCTGGGCGCAGCCATCCAGGTATGTCCAGTCCCCGAGGATCGGGCCACTGAATTTTAGTGGTCGGATTCTTAGTGTTTTTGTAGCGTCCAGTCCCCGAGTTCCTAGTCACTGAATTTCAGTGGGTGGGCACTTAGGATTTTTGATCTCCAGTCCCCGAGTGTCTAGTCGCTGAATTTCAGCAGGTGGGTACTTAGGATTTTTGATCTCCAGTCCCCGAGTGCCTAGTCGCTGAATTTCAGCGGGTGGGCACTTAGGATTTTCAATGTTGTTGAAGATTTAGTTTGTGCGCAGGGCCTGCAGCGCGAATCGACTAATCGGCTTGCAGCAAAGTGTCGCATGGAGAAGGAACTTGTTTCCGTCCAGGAGACGAACAAGGGACTCCAAGCAATTGCAGCCGAGGCGGAGGAGGTCCGCCGGGGCCTTGTCCCGGCGGGTGACCTGACGGTGGCTCAATCTGCTTTGAGCGCGGCCGAGAAGCGGATCGCTGATCTGGAGCGTGAGCTCAAGGAAGCGAAGACGGAGGCGAGCTCGGCGGAGGGGCGAGCGAAAGCTGCTGTGACAGCTGCCGCTGAAGAACGGAAGGTGTCTGACGCACTCGTTGTTGGGCTGCAGAACGACTTTTCCTCGCTTCAAAGCTTCATCACAGGCCTCTACCGTCCTCTAATTGGTAAACCTTTCTTCCTCTGCCTGCCACAGATACATCGTGGAATCGTTGGTGTACTCACTGCCGGCTTCTGTCCATAGGCCGGATTATTGACAACTCGGAGGAGGCGCAGCCATACGACACGCGACAGTGTGTGACCACTCTGGTCGACTCGGCCGTGTTGTCCGCGGATTGCATTCGAGCGTATCTTCAGAAGATATCGCCCACGAAAGTGATTCCTAGCGACCTCATCGAGGTATGGCGTTATCTGGAGATGGCTCCGGCAGTCGTCGAATTCATGACGCGGTCGGCGTTCCGGCGCGGGGCGGCGATGGCACTCAGCCTTGGACTTGCCCATTTCCCGGAGGACTTCGACCTTGATGATGTGACGAGTGGCTACCCCTCGTCGACGGGATCTGTGGAGATCGCCGAGGTGCTGAAGCTGACGGACCGGGCCGCGGTGTATTCCGATCGCGTTTGGGCGATGGGCGACCTCCTCCCCTATCAGGAGACGACTGTCGCGCCCAACGATCCCGAGCCGAAGCACCGGGACTTCAAAGTCGAGCAGCCGTTCCATGCGGCGATGGAGGGTAAGTTGACGACGTACCCGTCGAACCCGTACGTGCCCTTCATTCGCAACCGCAGGGGTGGCGGCGAGTCGGCGTCGAAATCTATGGAGTAGAAGCTTTGTGCCCTGGGGCATTAGTAATAAATAGCCATTGGACTTATCTTGTATTTTGGAATGACTTTGTTATGCTGTAATGAAAAATCGTGTTGTTTTGTGAATTGTTTCGCGATTTTGAATGCTGATTGGACGAGTCCCCGAGCGCGTCCGCCCTTTTTATGAGGTTTACCTCGTTTATTATGTGTTTGCGATTTTGAGTGTTTTGTCAATTGTTTCGCTATTGAGGTCGACTCGCCAGAGCTCGGAGAGCCAGTCGCTGGGCGACTCCCATTGGTGCTCTTTACTTGACCGTTTTCCCATGCGTGAACGAGGTCGGGTAGCCGAGTCCCCGAGCGTGGTACTTGGTGGTTCTAGTCGCAGCTCCAAGGTAGGTGAGGACTAAGCGCGTTAGAGTGAGTGCGTCACTCCTGCCTGACCCGAAGGATCAGTCGCATGGCGAGTCCTGGGCATGCTCTCGTACTGGGCGTTTTTCCCTAGCCGCTCGTATTTGACCGGAAGTCAGTCCCCGAGCGTGGTACTTGGCTGTTCGAGTCGCTGTGCCGAGGATGCGGGTGACTTTGGTTGCTGTGAGGAGCGAGGGCAGTTGTCTTGGCTCGGTAAGCCAGTCGGGCTAGGCGACTCCAATGGGGCTCCGGGTTGGCGTTTTTCGTGGACGTTACAAGGCCTGGGGTCTCCCAGTGCCCTTGTACCGGACTACTTGGCCGTGCCGGTCGCTTTACCAAAGGTTGACTTCTGCGAATAGGTTAACGCTATTATTACGAGTGCGAGTGGCACAAGACATGGAGAGTAGACGCAATTTGCGGTAACCGATCTGTTTTATTTCATAGCAGGTGGAGGGTACATGTATGGAGTTCTAGGAGTAGAACTTTCGTAGGAGGTTTACATTCCACGGTCGCTTGACGTCGAGTTGCCCGTCTCCTCGGACATCGGTGAGGTAGTAGGCGTCGTTGCCTAGGACTCGCCCGATGGCGAATGGTCCCTCCCAGGGGGGGGCTGGAGAGCTTGTGCATGCCCTTCTTGTCCTGGATGAGGCGTAGTACCAGGTCGCCTTCCTGGAAAGTGCGAGTCCTTACTCGCCGGCTATGGTAGCAGCGGAGCCCTTGCTGGTAGATGGCGGTGCCGGAGCTCGCTAGGTCGCGTGCCTCGTCGAGCTGGTCGACTCCGTCTTGTCGTGCGAGTTCGTTTGAGGCTTCCGTGTAGTTGACCACCCTTGGCGAGTCGTGCTCGAGGTCGGTGGGCATGACTTCCTCGGCGCCATACACCATGAAGAAGGGTGTAAATCCTGTCGACCTGTTGACGGAGGTGCGAATGTCCCAAATGACGGAGGGTAGCTCCTCAACCCAGCACCCGGCGGTGCGCTCGAGTGGTACTTGGAGCCGTGGCTTCAGGCCATGGAGGATGCTCTAGTTGGACCGTTCCGCCTGGCCATTGAACTCCGGGTGGGCGACTGAGGTGAGGTCGAGTCAGATGTGATGTTCCTCGCAGAACTCGGCCATGGCTCCTTTGGCGAAGTTGGTGTCGTTGTCCGTGATGATGCTGTTTGGGAACCCGTAGCGATAGATGAGCTCGCGTAGGAACTTGGTGGCTGTCTTCCCGTCGCATTTTCGGACTGGCCTGGCCTCCACCCATTTTGTGAATTTGTCGACTGTGACTAGGAGGTGGGTGAAGCCGGAGGGGGCCTTTTTGAAAGGGCCTACCATGTCCATGCCCCACACGGCGAACGGCCAGGTGATGGGGATTGTCTTGAGCGCCGAGCTCGGCACGTGGGTTTGGTTGGCGTACTTCTGGCATCCGACGCATCGCTGGACAATGTCGACAGCGTCTGCGTGAGCGGTGGGCCAGTAGAAGCCGTGTCGCATAGCCTTTGTGACCAGAGAGAGGGCGCCGACGTGGTGGCCACAGTCGCCGGAGTGGATGTCTTGGAGGATTTTGCGTCCTTCAGCGGGTTGAACGCAGCGTTGGAACACGCCGGTCACGCTGCGCTTGTGGAGCTCGCCGTTGATGATGACGAAGGATTTGCAGCGCCGTGCTATCATCCGGGCCTCCGTTTCATCCGCTGGCAGGGTGCCTCCCTCCAAGTAGGCAGTGTACGGCGCGGTCCAGTTGTTTGGCTCGGCGATGAGCGCGACCAGGACTGCCTCTGGTTTAAGCGGGATTCCGATGTCGATCTCCCTTGGGGGAGAGACGGAAGGCTTGGTGATGGTGTCGAGGAAGACGCCGTCGGTTGGTGCGAGTCGAGTCGAGCCGATGCGAGAGAGTGCGTCGGCCTCCTCGTTCTTCCGCCTGTCAATCCACTCGACGGAGTAGCCTGCGAAGTGTCCACCCATCTTGTCCACTGCTTGGTGGTATGCCGCCATGGTGGGGGAGGCGGCGTCGTAGGTGCCAGCGACTTGCCCGGCGACGAGGTCGGAGTCTCCGTAGCAGCGCAAGCGGTTTACGTTCATTTCCTTGGCAGCTCGCATGCCGTGGAGCAGCGCCTCGTACTCGGCCATGTTGTTGGTGCAGGGGGTGAAGTCGAGGCAGAGGACTTAGCGGAGCTTGTCGCCCTTTGGAGAAGTTAGCACGATCCCTGCTCCTGCGCCGTCCGCGTTCTTGGAGCCGTCGAAGTGTAAGCTCCAGTAATGGAGGTATGGTAGCTTTTCTGGCTGTTGGGCCTCTTCCCAGTCGGCGATGAAGTCCGCGAGAGCCTGCGACTTAATCGCTTTGCACGGCTCGTACTTGATGTTGTGGACGCCGATCTCGATGGCCCACTTGGCGACTCGCCCGGTCACCTCACAGTTGCGGATGATGTCCTTCAACGGTGCGGAGGAGACGACCGTTATCGGGTGCTCCTGGAAGTAGTGTGACAGTCGCCGTTGTGATCTGAAGACCGCGTATACCAGTTTCTGGTATTGCGGGTAGCGCTGGCGAGACTCGGTGAGGACTTCGCTGATGTAGTACACTGGTCGCTGCACCGGGCGCTCCTTTCCTTCCTCTGGTCGCTCGACGACCATGACGGCGCTGACGACGCGCTCGGAAGCCGCGACGTAGACCGGCATGGGTTCCTTGTCGACGGGGGCGGCGAGTAGCGGTGCTGCGAGTAGCACCTTCTTGAGGTCGCGGAGCGCATCGTCCGCCTCCTTGTCCCACTGGAAGGTGGGATTCTTGCGCATCAGGCGGTAGAGGGGCATCGCCTTTTCGCCCAATTGGGGGATGAAGCGACTGAGTGCCGCGACTTGCCTGACCAGCTTCTGGACGTCGTGCAGGTACTCGGGTTTGCCGAGTCGAGCGATCGTGTCGATCTTGGTGGGGTTCGCCTCGATCCCGCGCTTGGAGACGACGTATCCCAGTAGCTGCCCTGCTGGTACACCGAAGGTGCATTTGCCTTGGTTTAGCTTTATCTTGTACTTCCGCAGGTTGGCGAATGTTTCCGCCAGGTCAGCGAGTAGGTCGCTCTGGCGAGCGGACTGCACCACCACGTCGTCGATGTAGACGTGGATATTGCGGCCAATTTGGCTCACAAGGCACTCCTGCATACACCGCTGGTAGTTCACCTCGGCGTTCTTGAGGCCGAAGGTCATGGCAGTGTAGCAGAAGGCTCCGAATGGCGTGATGAACGCCGTCTTCTCTTCGTCCTCAACGGCCATTTTGATCTGGGTGTACCCAGAGTAGGCGTCGAGGAAGCATAGCGACTCCGAGCCCGCAGTGGAATCGATTATTTGGTCGATCCGCGGGAGGATGAATTGCTCCTTTGGGCAGGCGCTGTTTAAGTTTGTGTAATCGATACACATCCTCCAGGTCCCATTTTTCTTCTCGACTAGGACTGGGTTTGCCAGCCACTTGGAGTACTTGATTGGCCGGATGAAGCCTGCAGCGAGCAGACGCTGCACTTCCTCGGCGATGGCTCGGCGGCGCTCTTCATTTAAGGGCCGCAGCGACTGCTTGACGGGTCGCACTTTGGGGTCGGCGTTGAGTTTGTGCTCAGCGAGTTCCCTAGGGACACCAGGCATGTCAGAGGGCTTCCATGCGAAGATGTCCCTGTTCTCACGGAGGAACTCGATGAGCGCGCCTTCCTATGCTGGGCTCATGCCCGTTCCAATTGTCACGTCTGGCTGGAGTCGCCTGGGACCAGCTCGACGGTGCAGGTATGCGTCATTGCCTCGAAGGCTGAGGTGTTGCCGCCCTCCGAGTTGGGCTTCTTTAGTATGGTGGGGTCGTCGTTGTTGATCCCGCTCGCGTACTTGGCGAGCTCGTCGGCGTGGTTGGCCTCTGCCGCGATGATGGCGTCGGCGAGTTCAGCTCCTTTGGCCTTGCACTCGGCGGCCATGTCGTGGTCGCCGTGGATTGTGATGACGCCGCGTGGTCCGGGGAGCTTCATCGCGTTGTACACGTAGTTGGGCGCCGCCATGAACTTGGCGAACGCCAGGCGCCCCAGGACGCAGTGGTAGGGGCTGTCGAAGGGCACCAGCTCGAAGACGATCCGCTCGGTGTGGAAGTTTGCCGGTGTGCCGAAGGTGACTGGCAGCGTGACCTTGCCGATCGGTTACGCCTTCCGATCGGGAATGATGCTGTGGAACGTGGTGTAGGTCATCTCGACCATCGACTACGGGTCCGCAGTCGCCTGAAGGTGTCTAGGTACAGGATGTTGATGGAGCTGCTGCCATCCATCGGTGTCTTGGGGAGCCAGTAGTCTCCCACCTTGGGCTTGACCACCAGGGCGACTCAGCCTGGGTACTCGATTCGTGGCGAATGGTCCTGGCGGCTCCAAGTGATTGGTTGCTCAGACCAGTTGAGGAACTAGGGGACGTCCACCTGGGCCACCACGTTGACGGCGACGGCGCGGGCGATGACCTTCTTCTCGCGCTTCGTGTTGAAGCCTGTGAAGGTGTGGAGCGGTCCGGCCACGCTGCCGAATTTTCCGCCGTTTGGCGGGTTGTTGTCAGGGTCTTCCCGCGCGCGCCGTGCCTTCTCGATCTCCTTGAGAGAATGGCAGTCGGCGATCGTGTGCGTGGCGGGCTTTCCTTCCCTGCTCTGAAATACACAAGGTTGGTTAATAAGGGCCACGGGGTCGAACCTCGGCTTCGCCTTGTAGTTGCCACCGTCGCGGCGTTGCCCCATGTCGCGGCGGAAGCTCTTGGGCTCACGCTGCGCGTATCCAGCGTTGGCGACAAAGTCGACTCGCCCGTCACTGCGGCGCTTGCCGGTGAGGCGAGTGTTGCTGTAGCGTAGATCGGATCGTCTTCCGTTGTCGTTGCCGCTCGTGCGGCATTGTCCTCCCGACTCGTCGTCGGTTTCTTGGTTTGGGTCTTCCTCCGCGTACCTTTTGGCAATCTCCAGGAGATCCGATATGTTGTCGAGTGTGTGGTACGCTCGTTTGAGCTTGGCGACCAGGGGCTCGTAGCGACACGAGGTCTTGAAGCAGTGGATCGCGGTGTCTTGGTGAATACCGACCGCGTTGTACCACAGTTCTTGCCACCGTTGGACCCAGCTGCGGGTCGACTCGCGAGGCCCTGGACGCATCGTTCCAGGTCCTCGATGGTGGTGGCGCGGGTGTATGAACCCTCGAAGTGCCTGACGAAGGCGTCACGCATCTCTTCCCAGGAGTCAATGCTATCCGCGGGGAGAGTGTTGATCCACTGCCTGCACGCTCCCTCCATCATCAGGGGAAGGTAGCGCGCGGCTAGTAGATTGGTGTGGCCAGCGATTCCCATCGCCATGAGGTAGGTATCCAACCACAGGGAGGGATCGTACGAGGGGTCGTACTTATCTATTTCCTTCGGTGCTTTGAAGTTCGCCGGGTATCTCTCACCTTGGATCATCGGTCCGAAGCACCGGGGCTCGAGTCGGCTTAGCGACACCCTCGGCTCACCGTCATGGCGGTTGGTGAGGGTATGCCGCAGGTCGTCGGGCTGGTGTGCGCGCCAGCTCTGGTTGTTGATGATGTGGGTGCGGGCGTTGACGGGTTGACCGTTGGCGGCGACGAAGTTGGTCGCCGGCCGGGGGTCGTTGGTGGAGAGTGCCGCGTTCGCGGGTCGGTGTTGGAGCTGTAGTGGTTCGGGTGGTGGGCAGTTGAGGGTGTTTGCCGCCATGGGGCGGCCGCTTGAGACCGCTCTGCTGCCCGATGAATGCGAGTACATCCGCCCCTGTGAGTCAACGCCTGCGTTTTGTTGCTCGACCGCTTTTGCGAGCAGGGCCTTGGCATACTGGATCTGCAGGGCGCCTTCACCAGTCGCTGCGATATTGTCGACTGCTGCTCGGCCCGCGACGAGGTTGTCCATTGGGGTGGAGAACAGAGGTAGGCCATTCGCGTCTCGCTCCCGCGAGGAGACCACGATCGGCGCTGGTCCCTGGGGGGTGCGCGGTTGGGTGGTGGCGGGGCGCCACTGGCCGTTGACCCTGGTGGGGGTCGAGTGCTTCCTCCTGGTGGCGCGTTCTCGCGGATCTCGGCCACGCGGGCCGGGTCATTCTCATCGTGGAAATTCAGGGCGCGCACCTGGACAGTGGGGTTCAGACGCGACCTGATTCGGAGCTGGTGGTAGCGCGACAGCTCCTGCGTTGTTACCCGATCGAGGTGAAATTTTTCGCGCTCAGCTTGTTCCTTGCGAACTGCTTCCGCCAGTTTCAGGCGGAGTTCCTCGACCTCCGTTGCAGTCGCGTTGGGGGGATCGGCATGGAGAATGGATCTTTCGGCGGGTCGGCGCCAGTCGCCATGTAGGTCGCGGCGTGGCGGCCGGTTCCGTCGCGGAGGTCAGCGGAGTTCTCCGACACAGAGTCGAAGTCGAAGATCCCAAGGATAGAGGGACCTCGAAGTCTCCAACGTTGGGTACCTGGGTGATGGAGCCCGCGGGTGACGTGGCGTCAATGGACCCGGCAAGTGACGCCGGGGTCGCCGAATCGGCGTCGTCATTGAGGGCCGCGTCTTCCGCGGCCGCGATGGTTTCGGCCGTGTTGCTGTGGGCCAAGTCGTACTCGGAGGCGAGGCGGTGGATCGTGCAGACCTGGCTCTCAGAGGGCTAGTCGCGTGGCGGTGACTCGCGGATGCGAGCCGAGTCCTCCGAGACAATGACGTCGGTGAGGCCGACGAAGAGGTTGATCGTGCCGAACGGAAGGATTATGCTGCGCGTGATGGGTCGCGCCGCCGGGATGTAGCTGCTCGGCAAGATCTGGAGCATCTCGCCAATCGCAATCATGCGGCTGGTGGCGATCGTCTCGTTGATGGGCAGATTGGATCTCGCCGCAGAACACCGGCCTGACCGGCCAGGCCCCACGGTGGGTGCCACTGTCGTGGGAATGACCACGGCAGATGTTGCAATCGGCAGCGAGTAGTAGAACATGGGGCAAGGGCGGCCACCCATCTGCGGTGCGAGATGAGGGCGGAGACAAAAGGATTTACCCAGGTTCGCCCCCCCGAAGGGTAAAGACCTACTCCTGCTAGATTGTATTATGATGAGAGTACAATGGGGCGAGCTCGGCGGACAGGCAGCGAGTCCCTTGGGTGTATGATGGAACGTATGCTCTATGCGTCCTCTAGGGAGGTTTATATAGACTCACCTCCCTAGGGTTTACAGATCTCAACCGAATCAGTTAAGGTTTCAACGATCCTTTAACCTAATCCGACTGGGCCTATCTATGCTTCTAGGCCTTTAGCTTCCAGTCGCTTGAGTCCACGCCAGATATTGATCCAGTCGCCGTCCTGCATGCCCACTCGCTGGCACTCGGGCCAGTTGGAAACGTCCTGCTGGGTATACCCTGGTAGGCATATCCCCATCAACGCGTTCCGACCGATCAACACCGCCCCACACCTCGCCACCACGCCGTTGACCTTCGCCAGGAAGCACAACACCGCCCCTACCATCGCCCATGCCAGTAGCACTTTGTGCCATCGACCACGACGAGCTTAGCCCACGCCCGTCGGTCCCCTTCACTGCTCGTTTTCTTCACACCAGTTCACTCCCCTCTCCCTCAGAACCACCCCACCTCACTCCCGGAGCAAGTCGAGCAGCGCATCGCCGGAATTTGGCCGGAGCCCGCCACTGCTGGAGAAGAAGGTAGCCGTCGATTGGAGCCGCCCCAGGAGAAGCTGCCGGTACTAGGAGGATCGCCGTCATCGACTTCATCGTTGCCCCCATCACCGACCATCGCCGGAGCCCCAGTGAGCCTCCCACGACCCCCACTGGCCGCGCTAGGGTTTGTGCTCATCGCGTCCTGTTCAGGTGTGGACGATGAACTCGAACCGTTCGATTAGAATTAGGTCCTATGGCCTAGATCGCCCATACCGCTTCGCCCCTCACTGTCTCACTGAAGCGTGGGGATAGCCACTTAACCAGCCCTCGTGTGTGTTGTGCATGGTGGGCCGGCCCAGTAAAACATCCCGCGCGACCCAACAATTCAAATTTAGTTTTATTCATTTAATTTCAAACACAGTTATGTACATAGGTTCAAAAATCAACCCAGCTCGATTCACTGAACCAAAATGCACGAAACCAATTTTGTTAGAAAGGTACTGGAATGCTTAATCCAAGCCCGTTGGATTCAAACCATTTGGATTTATAGATCAACCATGGTAAAAATAACAAGGCTGAAGCTTTTCTGCATTCAAACATTTTTCAAAATTTAACCATAAAAGCTTTTGAGTTGATTCCAACTCTCAAAAATCACATTTGATCATACCTTTCAGAATATATAAAAACATATGGGTTTACTTGCAGAAATAATGTTCAAGTAATAAAAGAATGCCACATAGGCCTTTCTAGTCACTTTATTTAATTAAAATAAAAAGGGTAAACCTTATTAAATTGTGAAACCACTTTACATCACATTCCCATGTACTGAAATATGTGGTGATGCCATGTGTCAACATGATCCCATGTTTGAGTTGGAGAATATTAAATCTTAAGTAATTTTTCAATGAGTAGAAATTACTTTTCTTAAATAAAACAAATAAGACAAGTGCTTTAATCTTGTAATGTTAGTGATGATGCTAGATCACCCAGTATGAACCTTTGTGTGATGATTAGAAATAGTTAAGTATTGTTTGGTGATTGTGTACCTTGTATTTATTTATAGACGCTAGTACCGACCAAGGATACGAGGAGGAAGGAGGATACTACGAGGAAGAAGCCGAGGAGAACTTCAACCACTGCTCTGCACAAGGCAAGCCTAATACTACTAGTTGAATGAGCAAGCTAACACTTGCAACCTAGCAAGCTTATACTGATATTTTAACAAGCTATCAACTTAGCAAGCTTACACCACTTGATACCCAATCCTAGTTTTACTTGCAAGCTTAATACTTTATTTTCCTTATCAAATCTTTCTCTTAGAGTTTACTTAGTGACTTATAGATTCTAAGAAGATAATTGAAGGTAGCATAAAGAGCATAAAATTTGGCCTAATTAGATAATCTTGATGACATCCTAAGGCATGAGATTGAACTTAGCTAATCCCCACTTATTTATTACCCATCATTAGTATTTACCCCCACTTGTAGATGCTAGTGCCAAGCATAAAACCTGATCAACTTTAGATGGGAATACTTGGTAAAAATGGTTATGAAAACCTTAGAATGATGAGTCATTCTACTAAAATGTTTTGACATGTGTTCTGAACACCAGATGATTTTGATGACGAAAAGGTTGAGGCATGAGCCTTAGCCCTTTATAAAACTGATGGTTGTCTGGATGCGATATCATTCCAATTTTACCGTACAACCACAATACCCGAAAATTGGGTAGGGCTGGGCTGGAAATTTATATACCTTAGTATGGTTTCCCTTGCGGCCAAGGTCTGAGCTGAGGCTACCTTGTGAAGATTGTCCACCTATGTAGTACCCCAGATGACAGTTGGTCATGGTTGGGAGGCCAAACTCACAGGAGAGGTGCCTATACTAGGGAGTGTAATTGAAAGGTTAGGATTGATTATCCGCATACTGAGTATGGTGAATTCAGGATTTGTTCCTAACGGATGTATCGAATGTTGTGGTGAAAGTGTACAATCTCTGCAGAGTGTCAAACTATTCGAATAGCCGCGTCCGCAGTTATGGACAATTGGAGTGGCCATACTGTTCCCCTGTCAGATGTTTTCAAAATGATTTATGACTTTGACTTGACCACAACAGAGTTATGATCTGAAATTCAAGTTCCCACTTAGGTGTTATAAAACTTTCAACTAGTTTTCTTTGCTTCTGAACTTAGTAGAGGTAAATCTGGCTTTCTGCAAAACAACCCTAGAGCTTAGTATATCCTATTCAAAACCACTTCACTTATTAGTATTAGTTTGCGAGTACTTAAAGAGTACTCATGGCTTTGTCCCTAGCTATTCCTATGGCCAGACTATGAAGAGGAGTACCAGGATGATGGATCGCAGGAAGGTTACGACAACTAGGATCATCTCCCATCGTCAGCATTGCCTGTGACCCTGAAGATGGAGCTTTGCCTGCGCTATCGTTATCGTTACATTATTCCGCTGCTTGAATTGTATTTAGAACTGGATCCTGTGATCCTTATTTGTGTAAGACCTTATGTATGGTTTGTAATGGATGATGTACTGTGATATCCAAATCTTTTATGTCTCGCAAAAATGGTAATCCTGGGATTGCGATGTATGGCATAACAGGCATCTGTGATTAAAAATTCGGGTGTTGACAAGTTGGTATCAGAGCCATCCTGAGCATAGGAGACCCTAGTTAGAATGGACGTTTGAATCAAAAACTTAGTTTCAAAACCAAAGTAAATGAGTATTTACAAAAACTTATTCCCATTCTTATCACTTGTATTCTTTCATGAAAATTCATATTCCTCAAAAATTCTTGCAAAGTACATAAAATTTGACACACTTGATCACTCTACTAACTTACTCATCCTATATTCTTATAGATGGACGTGAAGTACATCAAGTTTTATCAGTTGGGGAATGGAGGAGACCTCATCTTTGAGCGTGACTTGGACCAGCTGCCGGACATGCTGGAGCATCCTCACCCCGAGTTCTTTGGAGCTCAGCTCAATGATCAGGAAGGAGAAGATTTGCAGTTGCTAGTTGTTGCAAGTCTCCGAGGAAAGATTGAACCCCCCCCATTGTAGAGGGAATTCAATTCACCTTAAGAGAGAACAACTGGCTCGATGGACTGGCCAGGGCAATGCAGGAAGCTCTTGCCCGTCTGTGTGGTCAGAGTATCAATCAAATCAAGGGTACCCGATTCGAGTTGTACCCAAGGCGTGATGCTATGGGACAGCCACTGGAGGCCCCATACTACCCCAAGCTGAAGACTCAGTTGGACCACCTTAGCTTCATGATGTATGACCGTCAGAAGGAGTTGGACAATGCTCGTTCTTACGCCAACCACAAGTACGCCATCGCCAAGAAGAAGGATCAGACCATCGCCATGCTAGTGAAGGATCGCAAGTCTCGTCCCAGTCAACTTGACAAGAAGGAGCACATCATTGCCCGTCTTCGCCACAGGATCACGGATTTAGAGGAGACCATCCACGAGAGAGATATGTAGTTGGAGGAAAGGGAGAATGCATGGGAAGACCTTCGTGGAGATCCCTACTCCTATCTCAGCGATGATGATGACTTTCTGGAGGATGAGGCCATGGACTTCTTCACCGATGAGGATGACTTCGCCTTCATCGATCACGATGATGATGATGACACTAACTCCGAGGAGTAGTAGCACTTGAGCACTAGCGTTAGTGAGTTGTAGTCGATCCCACTGTATCGTAATTTTCTAGAATGGTTCTTAAAACCATCTGTTTTTTTGTTGTGGTGTGTGTTTGTATCGTGTGCTATGAATGAAAAGCAAGTTGCTAGAAAAAAATCTGAGTCAAACTTCAAAAACTTTTCGAAATCCCTGAACCTTAGAAATTTCCCTCTTTTCTCATGATCTATCTCAATATTCAGATGCCTCGCGGAGGAAGCGGTTCATCCTCGGACCCGATGTTGCAGATTTTGCAAATGTTGGTTTCTGACCGCGAAGCTTAAAGAGCCGAGCGTCAAGCCAACTTAGCCACCCTTCAACACATCGCCCAGATGGCTAACAACAATCAAGGCCATGCAAATCAGGACAACCATGGATATAAGCTCAAGAATTTCTAGAACACCAATCCATCTGTTTTTACTAAGTCAGAAGAGCCCCTAGATGCAGATGATTGGCTGCAAACCATGGAGAACAATCTGGTAGTTACAGGAGTGGAAGCCAACGAGAAAGTTCTGTTCGCCACCCACTATCTGGCCGGAGATGCAAGAGCATGGTGGAACAACGTTCACGCAATGACCGGAGGTCAGATGATGACTTGGGATGAATTCAAGGTCAAGTTCAGAAGAACCCATGTGCCACCAGGTTTGATCAAGAGGATGAGAGATGAATTCAGGGAACTGAAGCAAGGAAGGATGACAGTAGTGGAATACTGTGACAAATTCTTGTCATTAGCTAGGTATGCACCGGATGAGGTCAACACTGAAGTCAAGAAGAAGGAGAGATTCTTGAATGGTCTACACGATGAGATGCAGGTGGTGTTAGTCAATATCCCCTTTGCTGATATTGAAGCCTTAGTTGACTCTGCCATTCAGATGGAGGGAAAGATTAACCAAGCCAATGAGAACCGCAAGTGTCGCATGATGCATCAACCAGGAACCCACCATACACCAAAGTATCACCCCAACCCATCTCCAGGATTTGCCCAAAGAACCAACAGACCCCCGATGAACCGTCCGACCTATCCCAACCGTGGAAACCCAAGGCCCGGAGGAATCCACAACAACCCCGGCAACTCCAGCAATTTGAACCGTGAACCACCCAAGTTCAACAACAACAATGTCGTCACCAACACCAACACTGCCCCAAGGACTGGAAGCAATGTTGTGCCTGTTGCAGCAAAGGACAAGTCGCAAGTGTTTTGTTATGAATGTGGAACCAAGGGTCACTATTCCAATGAGTGCCCCAAGAAGATTGCCGCATCCCCCAATGCAAATGCCCCAGCTCAGCAGCAGCGTCGTTTTCAGCTCGAAAGAAGATTTGCCCCAGGGAATTCGCTCAACCGCAACTGCCGTCTCTTTCTCATGCATGCTGAAGAAGCCCAAGAAGCGCCAGATGTCGTGTTGGGTATGTTTTCTGTTAACTCAGTACTTGCAAGAGTGTTGTTTGATTCTGGAGCATCGCACTCATTTGTCACTGAAGAATTTGCATACACTAGTAAGATTCAACCAACCAAATTGAAGCATGTTATGATTGTTCAAATACCTGGTTCAACCACCAAATCTTGGCAAATTTGCAAAGCCGTCCCTATCCGAATCCATGGCATAGATTTTTATGCTAATCTAATAGTACTCGGAACTAAAGGTTCGGAAGTAGTACTAGGAATGGATTGGATGTCCAAACACAAAGGATTAATTGATTGTGCCAAGAAATCCATAACCATGACCAGTACAGCCGAAATATCAGTCCAGCATGTATCTGAAACCTTGCCTCGTCAATTCAAGTGCAACAAGATTATAGCCCAACCTACCATTGACCAAGTTCGGATAGTCTGTGAATACCCCGATGTATTTCCAGATGTTTTTCCCGGTATGCCCCCAGATCGGGATATCGAGTTTATCATTGAACTAATACCTGAAACCGGACCCATAGCCCAGAGACCATATAGCATGAACCCGTCTGAGCTATTGGAGCTGAAGAAGCAACTGGATGCCATGCTGGAAATTGGATTGATTCAACCAAGTGCATCGCCATGGAGATCACCTGTTTTGTTTGTGGACAAGAAAGACGGAGGTAACCGTTTGTGTACGGATTATTGGAAGTTGAATGATGTCACATCACGAACAAGTACCCGTTGCCGAAGATAGAAGACATGTTTTACCAGTTGACTGGTGCCAAAGTGTTTTCTAAGATTGATCTTAGAACTGGCTATCATCAACTCAAGATTCGCGCAGAGGAATTTCCAAAGACTGCCTTCACCACCAGATATGGATTATACGAGTATACCGTCATGTTTTTTGGATTAACCAATGCCCCCGCATATTTCATGAACCTCATGAATAAGATTTTTATGGACTTCCTGGATAAGTTTGTCGTTGTTTTCATTGATGACATTCTAATTTATTCCAAATCAGAAGAAGAACATGAGCTACACCTAAGGACTATTCTTGGAACCCTTAGAGAGCATAAGCTATATGCCAAGTTTAGCAAATGTGAATTCTGGTTACAGGAGGTAGGATTCCTCGGACACATTGTATCAGCCGGAGGAATTGCCGTTGACCCTGTGAAGGTGAAAGATGTTGAATATTGGCAAGCCCCAACCACTCAAACGCAAGTTCGTGCATTTCTTGGATTAGCGGGATACTACCGCAAGTTTGCAGAAGGATTCTCGAGTATTGCCAGACCCATGACCCAATTGCTGAATAAGGACAAGATTTTTGAATGGACGGACAAATCTGAAGCGAGTTTTCAGGAACTCAAGAGTAGATTGATTTCAGCCCCAATCTTGATCATGCCGGATATCACGAAGCCCTTTGATCTGTATTGTGACGCATCCAAGATCGGTCTCGGATGTGTGCTAATGCAAGAAGGCAAAGTTATATCTTATCTATCCCGACAACTGAAGCAGCATGAACAGAATTATCCGACCCATGACCTTGAACTCGCAGCCGTAGTTCTAGCCCTGAAGACATGGAGGCATTACCTCATGGGAAACCGTTCTGAGATTTATTCGGATCACAAGAGCTTGAAGTATATATTCACTCAGAAGGATCTGAATATGAGACAGAGAAGATGGATTGAGCTAATCAAGGACTATGATCTGGACATTCACTATCACCCCGATAAAGACAATGTGGTAGCAGATGCCATTAGCAGATTGTCGTGTCGCTTGAACTCCATGATTTTGAAGGAGCAACCAAGTTTGCACAAAGATATGGAAGATTTCCGAATGGAATTAGTGACTGAAGGATTTTTGGCTAGCATAGAACTTCAACCCACTTTGATCAGTCAGATCAAGGAGGCGCATAAAGGAAATGCTAGTATCGACGGAATCAAACGTCGTATCGGTATAGGCAAAGTACCCGAATTCACCGAAGACGAAGAAGGAGTTCTGTGGTACAAAGGACGTCTCTGTGTACCAGCATATTCGAAATTGAATGAAGTGATTTTGAAAGAATCCCATGATACTCTTTATTCTATCCACCCCGAAGGAACGAAGATGTATCAGGATTTGAAGGAGAAATTTTGGTGGCATAAGATGAAGAGAGAAATCGGAAGCTATATCGCCAAGTGTGATATATGTCAGAGAGTCAAGGCGGGACATCAAAGACCCGCATGACTATTGCAACCTCTACAGATTCTGGAATTGAAATGGGATTCAGTTGGAATGGACTTTATCACCGGATTGCCTACTTCTATTAGGGGAAATGACTATCTGGGTCATAGTTGACAGATTGTCCAAAGTAGCCCATTTCTTACCAGTCAAGACCACATACCAAAGTTCGAAGCTAGCGGAGTTGTACATCGCTAGAATCGTCAGTTTGCACGGAGTCCCCAATAACATCTTGTCATATCGAGGAACTCAGTTTACCTCGAGATTCTAGAAGAAAGTCCAAGAACGTTTAGGAACCCGATTAGATTTCAGCACAGCGTATCACCCTCAGACCGATGGCCAAACGGAGCGAGTAAATCAAATACTCGAAGATATGTTGAGAGAATGTGCGCTAGAGTATGGATCTAAATGGGAAGACTGTCTGCCTTTCGCAGAATTTTCATACAACAACAATTATCAAGATAGTCTGCAAATGGCCCCATTTGAATTCATGTATGGAAGGAAGTGTCGAACCCCTTTGAATTGGTCGGAAGTAGGAGAGAGTCAGATTTTTGGACCCGACATCCTACGAGAAGCAGAAGAGAAAGTTCACAAGATTCGTGAGCACCTCAAGACCGCCCAGTCAAGACAAAAGAGTTACGCCGACAAGAGACGTCGAGACCTCCCTTTCAATATCGGAGATTTCGTGTATCTTAAAGTGTCACCTTTGAAGGGAATGCAGCGTTTCCAGCTCAAAGGAAAGTTAGCCCCCAGATATATCAGACCCTTCAAGATTCTAAATCGTCGAGGAGAGGTATCATATCAATTGGAACTGCCCGAGGAAATGTCAGCAGTACACAATGTGTTCCATATATCGTTACTTCACAAATGCCTTGAAGTTCCGGAGAAGACTGAAGTTTTCAAGAACATTGATCATCGGACCATAGAGATCAACTATGACCTGACCTATCCCGAAGTACCCATCCGTATTTTGGAAGAAGCTTTCAGAACCACCAGAACCCGAACCATCAAGTTTCCCAAGATTCAGTGGAGCAACCACACTGAAGAAGAAGCTACCTGGGAGCGCGAAGATCACATCAGGACGGAGTTTCCCGATCTCTTTAAATCCTAGGTAATCTTTTTCTCCCTTTTTCAAATCTCGGGACGAGATTTTGTTTAAGGGGGGGAAGGTTTGTAACATCTCAAAAATTTAAAACAATGATCATCAAACTCTAATCACTAAAATTAGGGTTAACAAAAAGCTTTGATTAATTAAAATCATATGAATGCATGTGTGTATGTGATGATTTGATAAATGCATGAATGAACTTGTGTGATTAACCTAAATAGCAAGAAATGGTTTAAACATGAAAATAACATCATATAAAAAATTCCATGCAGAAACAAATCAAGATAAAATCAAAAACAAATCAAATAAAGCAAATGGTCATTTTTGCCAATCTTGCTCACTAGGTCAGTTTGAGTGTTTCTAGTCCAAGATTTCAAACAGAAACTTTCCCAATTCTTTTCACCCCTTGATAGAACAAGTAAAAGTGAATCAAATCCCACCTTTCAAACTTGCAGAAACATTTGGAAACCTCATTCAAATCACAATTCAAAATTTAATCTTTATCATATGTGAAGATCACACATTTTCAAAACCCAACCAAACCAGTGACCCTTGACTAATCCAACTAACTAGAGACTCCCTAGTATGTGTCTAGCAAACCCACCAAGTTTGAATCCAAAATTCAAATTTGAAGTTCTTTCGGCCATTTCATCAAACACCTTGCTGGCAGCAAACAAACAAACATCAAACACTATAGTGTGTAGTAATTTTGGCCTAACTTGTTCCCCATCTAGCTCCCACTACACCCTCAGTAGATCATCTAACTTGTTTAACCCCTCTAGCTCACTGTAACCAGACGATGCCATTAATGGCAAGCATGCCGAGAGCAAACTTGCCACCCCCATGTCGCCAGCGAGCTAAAGGAAGAACTAGCCTCGCCAACCTTGTCTCACACACACAGCACCGTCCATCGCCACTCCCTGTCCTAGCCCTGAGCACTGCCAGCCCCTAGACCAGACGACAATCCCATGCCAAACATCTCTGCGTGCGAGCCGAGAGCGCGCTAGTGCGCCACGCTCGACCAGCACCCACAGACTGCGCGCCGCCCTCGCCGCTTGCCTGCGTGATCACCACCGCCCCAGCAACCCCGCAGACATTCCCGTTCGCCGCCGCGCGGACAACGCACGCTCTGCGCCATTAAAATCACCATCGGACCCGCCCAGAGCGTCGACGCATTTCGACCGATCAGCACCGCCCCATGCCTCGCCACCACGCCGTTGAGCTTCGCCAGGGAGCATAGCACCGCCCCTGATCGTCGCCCATGCCAGTAGCACTCTGTGCCGTCGACCATGACGATCTTAGCCCGCGCCCGTCGGTCCCCTTCAGCCATTATAAATAGAGGCCTCCACCGCTCGTTTTCTTCACACCATTTCACTCCACTCTCCCTTAGAACCACCCCACCTCACTCCTGGAGCAAGTCAAGCAGCACATCGCCAGAATTTGGCCGGAGCCCGCCGCTGCTAGAGAAGAAGGTAGCCGTCGATTGGAGCCGCCCTAGGAGAAGCTACCGGTACTAGGAGGATCGCCGTCGTCAACTTCATCGTTCGCCCCCGTCGCCGACCATCGCCGAAGCCCCGGTGAGCCTCCCACGACCCCCACTGGCCGCGCTAGGGTTCGTGCTCGTCGTGTCCTGTTCAGGCATGGACGATGAACTCGAACCGTTTGATTAGAATTAGATCCTACGGCCTAGATCTCCCCATACCGCTTCGCCCCTCACTGTCTCACTGACGCGTGGGGACAGTCACTTAACCAACCCGCGCGTGCGCTGTGCGTAGTGGGCCGGCCCAGTAAAACATCCCGCGCGACCCAACAATTCAAATTTAGTTTTATTCATTTAATTTCAAACACAATTCTGTACATAGATTCAAAAATCAACCCAGCTCGATTCACTAAACCAAAATGCATGAAATCAATTTTGTTAGAAAGGTACTGGAATGCTTAATCCAAGCCCGTTGGATTCAAACCATTTGGATTTATAGATCAACCATGGTAAAAATAACAATGCTGTATCTTTTCTGCATTCAAACATTTTTCAAAATTCAACCACAAAAGATTTTGAGTTGATTCCAACTCTCAAAAATCACATTTGATCATACCTTTCAGAATATATAAAAACATATGGGTTTACTTGCAGAAATAATGTTCAAGTAATAAAAGAATGCCACATAGGCCTTTCTAGTCACTTTATTTAATTAAAATAAAAAGGGTAAACCTTATTAAATTGTGACACCACTTTAAATCACATTCCCATGTACTTAAATATGTGGTGATGACATGTGTCAACATGATCCCATGTTTGAGTTGGAGAATATTAAATCTTAAGTAATTTTTCAATGAGTAGAAATTACTTTTCTTAAATAAAACAAATAAGACAAGTGCTTTAATCTTGTAATGTTAGTGATGATGCTAGATCACCTAGTATGAACCTTTGTGTGATGATTAGAAATAGTTAAGTATTGTTTGGTGATTGTGTACCTCATAATTATTTATAGACGCTAGTACTGACCAAGGATACGACGAGGAAGGAGGATACAACGAGGAAGAAGCCAAGGAGAACTTCAACCACTGCTCTGCACAAGGCAAGCCTAATACTACTAGTTGAATGAGAAAGCTAACACTTGCAACCTAGCAAGCTTATACTGATATTTTAACAAGCTATCAACTTAGCAAGCTTACACCACTTGATACCCAATCCTAGTTTTACTTGCATGCTTAATACTTTATTTTCCTTATCAAAGATTTCTCTTAGAGTTTACTTAGTTACTTATAGATTCTAAGAATATAATTGA
Source organism: Avena sativa (assembly GCA_916181665.1). NCBI lineage: Eukaryota > Viridiplantae > Streptophyta > Magnoliopsida > Poales > Poaceae > Avena > Avena sativa. The sequence continues at coordinate 399,002,165 of OV702279.1, read as the reverse complement.
AGGTAGCATAAAGAGCATAAAATTTGGCCTAATTAGATAATCTTGATGACATCCTAAGGCATGAGATTGAACTTAGCTAATCCCCACTTATTTATTACCCATCATTAGTATTTACCCCCACTTGTAGATGCTAGTGCTAAGCATAAAAACTGATCAAATTTAGATGGGAATACTTGGTAAAAATGGTTATGAAAACCTTAGAATGATGAGTCATTCCACTGAAATGTTTTGACATGTGTTCTTGAACACAAGATGATTTTGATGATGAAAAGGTTGATTCATGAGCCTTAGCCCTTTATAAAACTGATGGTTGTCTGGATGCGATACCATTCCAATTTTACCGTACAGCCATAATACCCAAAAAATTGGGTAGGGCTTGACTGGAAATTTATATACCTTAATATGGGTTCCCTTGCGGCCAAGGTCTGAGCTGAGGCTACCTTGTGAAGATTGTCCACCTGTGCAGTACCCAAGATGACAGTTGGTCATGATTGGGAGGCCAAACTCACAGGAGAGGTGCCTATACTAGGGCATGTAATTGAAAGGTTAGGATTGATTATCCGCATACTGAGTATGGTGAATTCAGGATTTGTTCCTGATGGATGTATCGAATGTTCTGGTGAAAGTGTACAATCTCTGCAGAGTGTCAAACTATTCGAATAGCCGCGTCTGCGGTTATGGACAGTTGGAGTGGCCATACTGTTCCCCCGTCAGATGTTTTCGAAATGACTTATGAAATGATCTATGACTTTGACTTGACCACAACAAATATTGTTAGGGAGTTCATGAATAGGACGTTTAAGCATTAGTAACTTCAATCTCCCCAAGCTTGAGTTGTACTCTCTCCATCAAGAGGCCAAAAGTTATATATAAGATTTCTATCTTTATGAATTTCACTATGAGGATAAAATTTAGAGTAAAAAAGAGATGACATCTACTCCCATTCCATGGATTGTCCATTCTTCAGCAGCTTATACCATTCTTTAGCTCTCCCTTTCAAGGATATGGAGAGTAACTTCTTCTTCACCTGTTCGGTGGTGATACCTGCACACTTAAACAACCCGCATAATTCATGGATAAAAAGCAAGTGATCACCAGATTGGATTGTTCCATCCCCAAAATAATAATTATCCATAACACGGTCAACAATACTTGTAGGTATCTTAAAAGAATCTATCTCAACAAGAGGTGGTTCATCTACTACCCTAGCAGTGGTAGTAGTTTTCCCAAACAGAAAACCAAGTGGGTTATCCATAATGGAAACAAAGTAACAAGCAGTAGCAAAAGCAATACTCATAGTAGAAGTTTCCTTTACCAGTTCCACTCTTCAATAGCGCTTCACTCCCCAGCAATGGCGCCAGGAAATAGTCTTGATGACCCACAAGTATAGGGGGGTGTATCGTAGTATTTTTGATAAATAGGAGTGTCGATCCCAACGAGGAGCAGAAGGTGCTGAACAGTGGTATGGAGCAGGAAATCCCTGTGAATACTTAGCAAATGGATTTTTAGTGGTTTTTTGATAAGGCAACAAAACAAGGAGAAAGTAAAAAAGACAGTAAACAAACGGAGCAAGTGGCCCAATCCTTTCTTAGCAAAGGACAAGCCGGTGGAAATACTTATAAGGACCAAACGTTCTCGAGGACACATGGGAATTATGTCAAGTGCTTTCGGTGCAAATAGCTGAGTACTCTTCTTTGGTGTTCGTAAGTGTTGTGTGGGTGAACCTGTGCTAACATACCGCCCTTGCTAGGACTAATACATACTTGTGATTAAACCCCCTGCAAACATCCGTAACTACAGGAAAGTAATTAAGATATAAATCTAACCACAACCTTAAACTCTGAGATCCTACATTCCCTTATGCAAAGGTTTCCTAACGAGGGTTCAGGTTTCTGTCACTCCGGCAACCCCGCGATTAGTAGCCAAATACACAATGCATCCCCCTAGGCCTATAAATGGTGAAGTGTGATATGTTAGAAACGTATCTATAATTTTTGATTCTCCATGCTTGTTTAGTATCTACTTTTCTTTACTTGTCTACACTTTGAGGTGCTTTTTACATGTTTTCCGGTACTAACCTATTAACAAGTTGCAACAGTGCCAGATGCCTGTTTTCTGCTGTTTTTGGTTTCAGAAAAGTTAGTAAAGAAATATTCTCGGAATTGGACGGGACGAAGGACGAACTCAAGAACTTTCAGTGGGGAACAAGTCCAAAGGAGAGCCGGGGAGGCAAGCCAGAGGGTCCACCCCCCAGGCGCGGCCACAGGTGGGCCCGCGCCTGGCTAGGGTTTGCTGGCCCTGGCCGCCTCCAGTCTCGCCCCTTCGCCTATAAGAAGCCCCCGATGCAGAAACTCTGAGTACCCGATCAGAAATCCAACGAAACCATCTGTGGCCGCCGCCACCATCGTCCCTATATTGGGGGGGGGGGTCTGAAGCTCTTCCCGGCACCCTGCCGGAGGGGAGATCATCCCGGAGGCCTTCTATCCGGTATGATTCGTGAGTAGTTCCACCTTGGACTATGCGTCCATGTAGTAGCTAGATGGTTGTATCTTCTCCTTTGTGCTTTCATGTATAGATCTTGTGAGCTCCGTTCATGATCAAGATCTAATCTGTTTGTAATCATGCATGTTGTGTTTGCGGGGATCCGATGGATATTGAGATTATTATGTTGGTTTGATTAATGGTTTTATCTTTATGATTCTATCATGTCTGTGTTGTTTGTGATCTTGAATGCTCTCCGTTGCTAGTGGTTATCTTGGGCAAGTAGTTGCTAGTGACTCCAAGAGGGAGTATTTATGCTCGATAGTGGGTTCATGCCTCTAGTTTCCAAGGGAAGTGACAATAATCTCTTCGGTTGTAGATGTGTTGTTGCTACTAGGGAGAAAACAATGGTCTCTTATTCATGGAACATGTGGACTGTTTACCTTACACACTTTGCTTAAAGCAGTTGTCTATTGCTTGCAACTTAATACTGGAGGGGGTTCGGATGATAACCTGAAGGTGGACTTATAGTCATAGATGTAGTTGGATGACGGTCTATGTATATTGTTGTATTGCCCAATCAACCTCATAGGATCTTTCTGGCTAGTAATTGCATTGTTATGCCTTGCTCAGTTCCTGTCAATTGCCCTGCTGTAATTTATTTACCCTTCATGCCATGTTGTTTATCTAAGGAGAGCACCTCTAGTGAACTATGGACCCCGGTCCAATCTTTACCATTGATACATCTTCCACTGTTACCTGTTTAATTGCTACAAACCATTACCTTCCACACCATACATTTAATCCTTTGTTACAGCAAACCGGTGAGATTCACAACCTCACTGATTCGTTGGGACAAAGTCTTGAGTTTGTGTTGTGCAGGTCTCCATGTTTCTTGCACCACCTTTGAGACATTTCCTTCCTCCTTCTGGTTCGATAACCTCGGTCTCTACTGAGGGAAACTTGCTGTTGTGCTCCATCACACCTTTCTCTTGGGGTTTCCAACGAAATGCTCCCACGTCAACACCGGACGCACGCATCAAGATTTCTGGCGCCGTTTCCGGGGAGGCTAAGGACGTCTTCACAAGGGGAGTCCTTCACTTCCTTTATCTTTACTTTGTTTTTAGTTTGCTTTGTTTCTTTTGCTTGGTTTTGTTTGCCTCTTTTCAAAAAACCCAAAAAAAAATAGTCTAGCTTGGTTTGCTTGCCTTATTCAAAAACACAAAAAAATTAGTCACTACTCTAGTTGCTGGTCTGTTATTGCCTTGCTTGGTCATGCTTTCTATCAATGGTTGGTTTCTTTGAAACTAGTTCTTATTGGCAAGGTGGGTTCATGGAAGAACAAAAGTATTATTATAAGGAACACCGTTTGTCACAAAAAAGGAAAACAATTATGGGAACAAATTGATAAGTTGGATATTTATGCTAGAGAGGTGTGCTCCACTTATAATGTTACTTATTGCTTTGATAAGTCTTGTTGCTGTAGGAGGTATAAACACCTGCCTTTTTAGTGTGAGTATAATGATAATGTTACCATATCATCTTATTTTAAAGGAAATTATGACTTTGATGATGTGGAACAAATTGAAGAATTTATTGCTTTCAAGGGTGCATTTGAACTTGCCAGTTTGCTTCAAAATACTGATGATGCACCTTATGAACATGAGGTTTATGAGATACTTAAATTTTGCTTTGATAATTACAAGGAAGAAAATAGCTATATTCTTGAATATTTTAATAGGTGCTTTCCAGAAATGGAAGAGACTAATGCCTTGCAGGAGCCTATGGAAGAAGAGATTGCTGAAACTGATAGCTCATTAGATGAAAAATAGCAGGAGAGTGATGGTCAAGAGGAGGAAGAATGGATCTACCCATGTCTACCTTCTAATGAGAGTAACTCTTTACCTTTTACATTATTTGATTGTCCCGCATGCTTACCAAAGGAGGATGAATGTTATGTTCTGGTGGATCCTTTTGAAATATCTACTTTGGGTAAAACCTGTGAAGGTTTTAATCCCACTATTTTTGAGCTTGATAGAAATTATGTGTTTGTAGATCATGAAAAGCATGCTTTATGTGATAGTTATATTGTTAAGTTTATTCATGAGGCTACTGAGAATTATTATGAAAGAGGAAAATATGGTTGCAGAAGTTTTCATGGTACTAAAACACCTCTCTTTGTGCTGAAAGTTTTGAAGTTACTCTTCTTTTATCTTCCTATGCATGCCACTTTGTTCTTTGTGAACTTATTTGTGTACAAGATTCATATGCATAGGAAGTGGGTTAGACTTAAAGGTGTTTTAAATTTGCTTCTTGATGCTCTCTTTTACTTCAACTCATCGTTCTTATGAGAGCATCTTCTCAAAGTCCCAAGCCTAACTTAAAGGTGTTAAAGAAAAGTACTTGTTGGGAGATAACCCAAGAGTTTTCTTGAGTCTTGGAAGTTATTACTTATGTAATAACCTCTCCTTATCCTTTTTGTTTGCTTTTTGTGCCACGAATGACCTCTAATGAGAGGGAAGTAAGATTTGGGGAGTTGCTGTCCCGAAACAGATTTATGTCCTCCACCAAGAAAATTTGTAAGGAGGCTCTGTAACTCGGATTGAGCTCAAAATTTTCGAATAAATCCCCCAGTATGTTAGATAACTTTCGTTAGTTCAACACTTTTTGATTTGAGCAACAGAAGATGTTCGAAAAAATTCGTTTATACCTGCTGGTCTGTTTTGACAGATTTCTGCCATTATTTGCATTTGCTTCTTATTGATTCCTTTTTTACCTCTCTTCGGGTAAATTGAGTTTCTTTGAAGGAGTTACTACAGTAGATTGTGTTTTAGTGAAAAGTCTTGCTGTTCCAAAGCTTTGCCAGTGATCTAATCTCTTTGAATACACTAATGTTGCTAATAAAGATTGTGTGAAGTTTTGTATGAAGGAAAAATTTCAGGTGTAGAGAGAGAATGATGCAATGAGATGAATAATGGACAAAAGCTCAAGCTTGGGGATGCCACCATTGTGTCACCCCAATAAATATCCAAGAGGTACAAGCGTCAAATCTTGGGATGCCCAAGGCATCCCCTTCTTCATCAATAAAAAAGCTCAGGTCTGTCTAGACACTTCACTTTTATTGTTTCATGCACAGTTGTGTTGTTCTTGGAGCATCTTAGTTTTCATTTTATTTGCTTAGTTTGTTTAGTTTTCTAAAGTAAGTTTGGACCCCCGTTCTCACTGTGTTGTTTTGCAAATAAGTTTGCTTGGTGTTTGAAAAGGAGTAGTAAGTTCTTGCTTGAAGTGCAAGAGGATCTTGCATTGACTGTGACTTAGACTTTAGCATGACATGCTAGGTGTTGTTTTAGCATTATGATTAGTGATTATTGCTGTAGCATGTCTTGTTCCAAACAATTGGGATTGCTTAGTGTGCCTTGAAGAAATTATGCGTTGTTTTAGCATGCAAAAGCATAGTATTGTGGTATTCTCCTTTGATGTTTTGCTTGGGATGACTTGACACATGCTCACACCATGTTATTACTATGACAAGTCACCATTAGCCTCTATGATCATTTAGTCCTTGACTTGTAGAAACACTCTTTGCTTTGATTAGTTTGCTTTGTTGCATTGCATAATTATGGCCATTATTGCTCTCTTAGTTGGTTGCTCCCAGTCTTTTTCTAGCCTCCACTTGTATGAGTATGTTCTACTCATGCTTCCAACTCCCAAGAAACCAAGTTTTTCCAAAGTGTCCACTATAAATTACTATGCATGGTGTGTTACACCATTCCAAGTATATTCTTGTTTTCAACTATCTTCTAATTAAAAACTATTTTGTTATGTGAAAACTTAGTGATTAAAGCCCTCACGAACTTGATGGCACACTTTATTCTTTGCCCCTAATAAACTTGAACCATTTAGACAACTTTGCTGTATATGCTTGCACTTATAAGTTGGGATTAGCAGAACCGTGCTGTCACGGGGAACATTTTCAACATTGCACTTGTACTTTTGTACTCCGTTGATATCATGCTCTTTTGTCTATGGATGTTACCGGTGTGAAATGAAGTGGGAACTTGTAAGTCCATGGAGTTTGTATTCTGTGTTAGATAAACGCCTGGGCCGCTAGCCTAATCCATACCTAATCATGGTGGAAACTTGCAACATCACCATAGTGAGCTATCTATGAAGCATCCTCAATAAAAAGCTATGCATATGGTAAATAAAAAGATTGTTGAGATGCTTATTGTGTGCTTGCCTTGTCATTTTGGTTAGTGAAAAGCTCCTGTACCATGTGCAAGGGGTACCCCGTTGGCGGTTCTCAATGATATGCAAATACTTACAGTGACAAGAACTTGCTTGGGCCCTAAGTTGAGTATCCATGAGGTGTAGCCCTCATATTCAAGGGACTTTAGATTGCCAACTTATACTTCGTCAAGCATATACTCCAGCTTTGCCACTTTAACCTTAACCACTTCAAGATGCTTATGATAGGGGCAATGAGGGCTGAAAGCTAACAAGTATCATAATTTTTGGAAGCTCTTTTTGAAACTTGTAATCCCTTCTTCCTTTACAAAAAGGCATTTCTTTCACCATTACTGAGTCTCCACCTTCTACCTTTAGGCACCATTAAGAGATCATAGTTGTCATTCTGTGTGCAGTGTTCCAAAGATTATTAATTGATGCATATTGTGTTATTACTTGTTCTTGTGCTATTTGTTTCTAGTCACCCTTGTGAACTTTGAAGGTGTCCTATGCATATATATTGCTACTCTACGAGGGACAAGCTGATTGCCACTATGCCATGTTGTCTGTATGTGAAACAAACAAACGTTTTTCAGTGCATGTTATTCATGATCTTTGTTTGTAGCCTTTCATGTTGCATGCATAGTTACTATGTCCTACTGTTAGAACTCCATTCTTTCATGCGCATGTTTAGAGTTCTTTGATCCCAGCTTTCAATGTTTGCAAATGGTTGGATCTTTATTGTGAGGGTGCATGTCACCTCAAAAATTATTCTGTTTATCACTTACCTACTCGAGGACGAGCATGAATTAAGCTTGGGGATGCTGATATGTTGGAAACGTATCTATAATTTTTGATGCTCCATGCTTGTTTAGTATCTACTTTGCTTTACTTGTCTATACTTTGAGGTGCTTTTTCCATGTTTTCGGGTACTAACCTATTAACAAGTTGCAACAGTGCCAGATGCCTGTTTTCTGCTGTTTTTGGTTTTAGAAAAGTTAGTAAAGAAATATTCTCGGAATTGGACAGGACGAAGGACAAAGTCAATTACTTTCTGTGGGGAACAAGAAGTCCAAAGGATATCCGGGGAGGCAAGCCAGAGGGGCCAAACCCCCCCAGGCGCAGCCACAGGTGGGCCCGCGCCTGGCTAGGGTTTGGGGGCCCTGGCCGCCTCCCGGTCTCGCCCCTTCGCCTATAAGAAGCCCCCGATGCAGAAACTCTGAGTACCAGATCAGAAATCCACGAAACCGTCTGTAGCCGCCGCCGCCATCATCCCTAGATCGGGGGGATCTGAAGCTCTTCCCGGCACCCTGTCGGAGGGGAGATCATCCCGGAGGCCTCATCTCCGTTATGATTCGTGAGTAGTTCCACCTTGGACTATGGGTCCATGTAGTAGCTAGATGGTTGTATCTCCTCCTTTGTGTTTTCAGGTATAGATCTTATGAGCTCCATTCATGATCAAGATCTAATATATTTGTAATCATGCATGTTGTGTTTGCAGGGATCCGATGGATATTGAGATTATTATGCTGGTTTGATTAATTGTTTTATCTTTATGATTCTATCATGTCTGTGTTGTTTGTGATCTTGCATGCTCTTAGTTGCTAGTGGTTATCTTGGCCAAGTAGTTGCTAGTGACTCCAAGAGGGAGTATTTATGCTCGATAGTGGGTTCATGCCTCTAGTTTCCAAGGGAAGTGACAATAATCTCTTCGGTTGTAGATGTGTTGTTGCTACTAGGGGGAAAACAACGGTTTCTTGTTCATGGAACATGTGGACTGTTTACCTTACACACTTTGCTTAAAGCAGTTGTCTGTTGCTTGCAACTTAATACTGGAGGGGGTTCAGATGATAACCCTAAGGTGGACTTCTATTCATAGATGCAGTTGGATGACAGTCTATGTATATTGTTGTACTGCCCAATCAACCTCATAGGATCTTTCTGGCTAGTAATTGCATTGTTATGCCTTGCTCAGTTCCTGTCAATTGCCCTGCTGTAATTTGTTTACCCTTCATGCCATGTTGTTTATCTAAGGAGAGAACCTCTAGTGAACTATGGACCCCGGTACAATCTTTACCATTGATACATCTTCCACTGTTACCTGTTTACTTGCTGCAAACCATTACCTTCCACACCATATGTTTAATCCTTTGTTACAGCAAACCGATGAGCTTGACAACCTCACTGACTCATTGGGACAATGTCTTGAGTTTGTGTTGTGCAGGTCTCCATGTTGCTTGCAACACCTTTGAGACGTTTCGTTCCTCCTTCTGGTTCGATAACCTCGGTCTCTACCGAGGGAAACTTGCTGTTGTGCTCCATCACAGCTTTCTCTTGGGGTTTCCAACGAAGTGCTCCCACGTCAACACTAGACGCACACATCAAAGTGTCATCTAGTCGACGTTCACATGACACCACTAGAAGAATAGCACCACAACTTAAATACTAAACCATTGAATAATAACTCATAACAGATTCACTACTAACAACATGAATTCTCCCATGTCCTCAAGAACACGACGAACTACTCACAAGACATCATATGGATCAAGATCAAAGATGATATGGTGATGGGTAACAATATGAACATAAACAATAATCCAATGGTTCCTCTCACAAGCATCATCTACAATAGTAGTAATTAACATCCGAGAAAGTTTCCCCTAAGAACTAAAGCAATATACAACACAATTGTTATAGCGGGACGGAGTGGTGATGATGATGCTGATGGATATGATGGTGTGGATGATGATGATGATCCCGATGAAGCCTAGCTTGATGATGGTGTTGATGGCGATGGTCTCCCCTCTCCGGGAAGGAATTCCCCTGGCAGAAATCTGTCTGTCGGAGAGATCTTTCTCTCTCGGCATTTTCCACCCCCAGAGGCGGCGGAAATCTATCTTTGGTCGCCCCCTAAGGCTTAGGGTTCCGAAGGGAAGTTATAGGCGAAGGGGGAGAGTTGGAGGCCGGGCAGGTGGGCCACACCTGCCCTAGGCTTGACCTCAGGTGGGCCCGCGCCTAGGCAGGGTGTGGGCCCCCTATGGCCCCCCTTCGCTCCTCTTTCTGGCTTCTTTCGTCCTCAAGTAAAATAATATGTTTCCATATTTTTCTGGTATTTTTCTGATCTTCGCGAAATTGCACCGAAACGCCTTCTTTTCCATCAGAATCCAGGCTCTGGCAGCTCATCCTCCAAGAATCATCCAACATGCATAAACATATGAAAAGCCATAAGTAATACCTCATAATAAGACAAATATCAATGAATAGAGGTAAATTATGATATAGAATGGTGATGCAAATTGGCGTATCACCTTTCGTAAGTCTGCCACCACCAGTATTAGTATCTTCACTGATGCAGATTGGGTAGGATGTGTTGATGATTGCAGATATATGGGAGGATTCACTGACTTTATTATGAAGGATATATGCCCTAGAAGCAATTAATAAAGTGTTTTTATTTGATGTATCTCTTGTATGTTCATAATATGTTTCTTATTGTGCTATAACTGTATTAATTTGAAACATTAATACACATGTCCTATGTAAACAACCAGGTCTCTAGTTACCTCTAGCAAACTAGCTCATTGGGCAAGTGATGATCTTATGGTTTCGAGATCATGGTGATAGTGCCTATTTACAATGAGGTCACATTATTGGAGAATAATGTGATAGACAAACACCCTAAGTTAATTAAAATGAGATCTAGTTACTTAACGTTCATCATTGATGATAACATACAAATATCGTGGCCTATATCCTTCGACTGTGAGATAATGCATAATCATTGTTTTAGAAGGAGACTTTGATGATATCAAGTATCAAGCCATGACAGGGTGATCATAAAGGTATCGTTGTGTTTCCCGAAGAAATAGGTTGAGGAATTTTCACCAAGACCAGGATTTGCCAATCCAAGTAACGGATAGATACACGTGGCCAACTCGGTGGTGTTGCATTAGCAAAGCTTGCAAGCATATGACTAGGTCATGGAATACAAAGGCACGAGGACGAGTAAACGAGCTCATCGGAAACAAGGTCAAACACAAGTATGGATATGCTTGAGATCAAATCTCGGATGACCTAGGTATCGTATGTCAAAGGGAATAGGACTACGTAGTTAAGGTTCAAGCGATGAGATTCATTAATGCATGGGTGGTCATTATGGGCATCCAGGTCCCACTGATGATCATTGACGCAAGAGGGGTCTTGGTCATGTTTGGTGCATCTCCGAGCCAAAGGGTGGCACACTTAAGGGTGGGTACGCATTGGGATCGAACTAGAACCGCAGGACAAATGAGAGGGAGAAATCGGAAAGGTTCCGGGTGACATCCGATGTTGATCGGAGGGGTCCAAAAGGAGTTCCGTAGTATGAAATATGATAGTATATGTGTTTTATATTAATTAGTTGAATCAATAATAAAACATATTTTATGCCTGGACCTACCTTACATGTAATCTTACGCGAGACTGGTTCCACGCTCGACATACAACTTGTTCCATATAAGTGGTTGGCGGGTGTCTATCTCTCTTTCAATAGTTGATATGACTTTTACACCGGAGGGCCCTATAAAGGGAGCGAATAGGCAATCATTAAATCAACATTGTGGCTCAACGTTCATAGGTGGGAAGGGGTTCTGCCATGAAAGCCCTAAAGCCACGTAAAACTTGCAAAAAAAAGTAGAAGCGTCTAACTTTGTTTTGCATGAGCGAATGTCGTGACATGACAATGGTAATTTTATGAATCGTGTTTTCCATTGGAGCTCTCAATGGTGATCAAGGTGCTGCAACCATGTCATGAAACCATACTTTTGAAGTATTTGTTTGCACATCTTGTTTGGCATAGTATATTAGATATACAACGATAGCTAAATAGGAAGATCCCTCTCAATTCCAATGATAGTGTTCCCCTTGTGTGTGTACCACCAATAAAGTTCTTTGTTATGAAGCCGGCCGTGATGATCGGGGGCTAGACATATCCACATACAGTGGGTGCAAGCATTGCACGACAATACACACAAGTTTGAGTTGGCGATCCTAGCATGTGCAGACATGGCTTCAGAACACAAGAGACCAAAAGGTCGAGCGTGAATCACATGTGGATGTGATCGACATTCAGAATGTCCACCTTTGGAGCTATGTCATCGGCTGTGACGATCGAGGGTGATATAGTGAAATGGGATCATGTGGTCACTAAAACGAATGGAGGTATGTTTGTTTTGAGTGGGAGCCCTATTAATTTCAGTTTAAGAGTAAACTTAAAACTTGAGCTCAGTATATAATGAACATGGTCTAAACTCTTTGCAAATCCATTATAGATGGCTCGCCCACCCACCTTCAACCTTAGCTCATTCCTAGAGAAGGACAAGCTGAAAACCAATGGGTCCAACTTCACCGTCTGGTACCATACCCTGAGAATCCTCCTGACCCCCTACAAGCTCAACTATGTATTAGAGGAAGAACTGCCCACCAAACCCGCTGATACCGCCACCGAGGATGAAAAGAATGTCTGGCAGTCCAAGGCGGACGATTCCTCCCTCATCCAGTGTGGAATGCTCTATGCCATGGAGCCGGAGCTTCAAAAGCATTTTGAGAAGATGGTTGCATTTGCGATCCTTGAGGATCTCAAGGCCGTCTTTGCTCCAAAGGCTCGGGCAGAGAGGTATGAAGCTTCCGAGCTCTTCTTCTCTACCAAGATGGTTGGGCATAGCAGTGCGAGCGAGAACGTGGTCAAAATGTCTGGCTACGTTCAACGCCTGAATGCCCTGGATTGCAAAATCCCGGACGAGCTTGCGATTGATAGGGTGTTACACTTGTTGCCCCTAGCTACAAAGATTTTGTGATGAACTACAATATGCAGGGGATGGTTAAGACCCTTGATGAGTTGTTCGCCATGCTCAAGACTGCTGAGGTGGAAATGAAGAATGAGCACATGGTGTTGATGGTCAATAAGACCACCAACTTTAAGAAGTCGACGCATAACAAGGGCAAGAAGCCTAAGAAGGATGGTAAGACAGTTGCCAGTTATCCTAAGGCTCCTAAGCCCAAGCCCGTCGTCACGTGCTACTACTGCAAGGGATATAGGCACTGGAAGCATAACTACCCCAAGTACCTCGAAGACAAGAAAGCCAACAAGTTTGCCGCAAAAGATAATGATATATGTGATATACATGTTATTGATGTGTTCCTAACAAGAACCAGGAGCAACACCTGGGTATTTGATACTGGTTCTGTTGCTCACATATGTAACCCCCAACAGGACCTACGGAATAAGCGGTGCCTGGGGAAGGACGAACTGACGATGCGTGTCGGCAACGGATCGAAAGTCGATGTCAAGGCCTTCGGTGATCTCTCTACGTCTACCTTCGGTAGTAATTTTAGTTTTGAATAAGTGCTACTTTGTACCTGCCTTAAGCATGAATTTTGTGAGTGGATCTTGCTTGTTTCAAGATCATTATTCATTTAAATCTGGAAAAAGTGGTTGTTCTATTTATATGAATGATGTCTTTTATGTTCATGCGCGTGTATACAAAGGTTTATTCTTGCTAGATCTTGATAGTAGTACACACACATCCATAATATTGATGTCAAGCGTTGCGAGCATAATGACAATAATACCATGTACCTATGGCATTGTCATCTTGGTCATATTGGCGTAAAGCGTATGAAGAAACTCCATTCTGATGGACTTCTGGACACTAGATTTTGAATCTCTTGATACATGCGAGTCGTGTCTCATGGAAAAGATGATCAGGACACCCTTCTCCGGTACTATGGAGCGTGCGGCAAACCTATTGGGAATATACATACTGATGTGTGTGGACTAATGAGTTTCTCGACACACAATGGGTATCGTTACTTTGTTACCTTTACTGATGATTTCAGTAGATATGGGTATATCTATTTGATGAAGAATAAGTATAAAACCTTTGAAAAGTTCAAGGAATTTCAAAAGGAGGTAGAGAATCAACTCAATAAGAATATTAAGCACCTCTGATCAGATCGGGGAGGCGAATACTTGAGTTATGAGTTTGGCATGCACTTGAAGGACTGTGGTATTGTACCACAACTTACTCCAGTCGGAACACCATAGCGTAATGTTGTGTCAGAATGGCGTAACCATACTCTATTGGATAGTGTTCGGTCCATGATGTCTTTGACTGATTTGTCTGTGTCATTTTGGGGATATGCATTAGAAACCGCTGCTTTTATTTTAAATAGAGCACCATCCAAATCCGTGGAGACCACACCATATGAGATATGACATGGCAAAAAACAATTATTTTCATTCTTGAAAGTTTGGGGATGTGAGGCTTACGTTAAAAACTGTAGCCTGACAAACTCGAACCTAATGAGGAAAAGTGTATCTTTGTAGGATACCTAAGGGAAACTATTGGGTATACCTTCTACAACAAAGCCGAAGGCAAAACATTTGTCGAGGACGACACCTTTCTAGAGAAAGAGTTTCTCACGAAAGGGGTTAGTGGAAGGGAGATAGAGCTTGATGAAGTCGTTGACCCTTCTCTCCAAATACCGAGTAGAGCAATGGAAACTGTTTCAGAATCTCCCTCTATAGTGGAAGAAGAAAGAAATTATACATATCATAACATCGAATCTCCTATGGCTCAGAGATCAACAAGAGTATGTACTGTCCTAGATGGTACAATAGCCTTGTGATGTCAGTCTTGTTAGATGAACAAGAGGAACCTGAAAGTACAAAGTTGCCTAGAGGGGGGGTGAATAGGATTTTAAAATTATTACGGTTTAGGCTCAAGTAAATGCGGAATAAAACTAACGTTTAATTTATTGAGCACAAAATCTAGCCACTAAGTTCACCTAGGTGCACCAACAACCTATGCTAAGCAATACAAGCAACAAGGTGATAGCAAGGTATAAATACTTCAAGCACGATGGCTATCACAATGTAAAGTGCATAAGTAAAGGGTTCGGTTGAGAGATAACCGATGGACGCGGAGACGAAGATTTGTTTCCCGAAGTTCACTTCCAAAGAAGCTACGTCTCCGTTGGAGAGGTGCGATGGCGCAATGCTCTCCGAACGCCACAAATGGCTCACCTCGAGGTGTGGTGGCTCGATTCTCACCCAACGCCACACAAGGCCTCACCCCGGATGCGGAAGCACGCAACTCACCGACGCCACAAAAGGCTCACCCTATTCTCCCAAGTGCGCACCACAAAAGGCGGGCACTTGCTCCACTATGGGACGCTTGAGGGCGGTCACCGAACCCGTACAAGATTGGGGCTAAGTCCACAACTCAATTGGAGGCTCCCAACAACAAAGCCACAACAGGCCAACAATGACACAAAAGGCCAACAACACCACAAAAGGCTACAAGACCACAAAAGGTCAACAAGACCACAAAAGGTCAACAATCCAACCACACAACCGTCTAGGGTTCCAAGGAAACCAAGAGAAACAAGCTCACAAGCTTGAACTCGCCGAATCTCCAAGGAGAACTCAAACCTATGCACCAAATGCAAGGGCAAGTCCTTCTCCCCCAAATTCCAACAAAGCTACAAAAGCTATTGGGGAATAAGGGAGGAAGAACACAAGAGTAGAACTCAAACCTATGCACCAAATGCAAGGGCAAGTCCTTCTCTCCCAAATTCCAACAAAGCTACAAAAGCTATTGGGGGAATAAGGGAGGAAGAACACAAGAGGAGAACACAAAACTCTCCAAGATCTAGATCCCAATGATTCCTTCACAAAGAAGGGATTTGACTTGGGGGGATTGTAGATCTAGATCTCCTCTCTCAAATCCCTCAAAAAGATGCAAGAATCATAGGAGGGGAAAGGGAGAGGGAAAGCTTCTTCAAGGTTGACAATGGAGGAGAGAGAGAAAGCCAAGAACCAAGAAGAAAAGCTAGAACCCACGAAGGGGAAGAGGAGCCCCATTTAAAGGGCTCCCAGATCTGCCCGTTATGGGCATTCGCGACACCTGGCCGGAACTTCCGGTGGGAGGCCGGAAGTTCCGGTGGAACCCAGCCAACAGTCGAAAACTGCGGAGCGAGAAACTAAAAAAACGAATCATGGCCGGAACTTCCGGCTCTGGACGGAAGTTCCGCCCAGCCTGGCTCCACACGCTCGCTCCAGAAGCGCAACCGGAAGTTCCGGTCAAAACAGACCGGAAGTTCCGGTGAACTTACGATGCAAGTTCCGACAAAGTTCCGGCAAATAGACATATTCAATACAGAAGGTTTCTGAACATGAGTGGAACAAGAGCCGAAAGTTCAACCGGAACTTTCGGCCTGAGCGGAACTTCCGGTCACTGGCCGGAACTTCCGATGAGAGCGAAACTTCTGGTGGAAATTCCGACTGAAGTTCCGTCAAATAGCACATCCAACACAGGTTACTGAGCGTGAGCGGAAGAAGACCCGGAACTTCCACCAGAACTTTCGGCGGCAAAAATGCCCTAGCGGAACTTCCGGTCAGGGAAATTCTAGAAACCAGAAAACCAGAAACGCAATAAATTTTGCATCCGAACTCCAAACGGGATGAAACCAATTTTGTTGGAAAGATAACGACGAAACAAAAAGTCAAAATATTGGGTATCACCTTGGGAGAAAATATCATGAATATATATGTGAGATATCCCCCAAGGTGTGGAGCCGGAAAACTCGCAAGATCAAAAACCGCAATAAGATATGCAAGTGAAATCCTTAGATGATGAGCTAGAGCTTGTTATGATGGTGACGACAAGCTCTAGATCCTCTCATGGACAAGAACCAAGTAACAACCAAGAAAGATGATGCTATGAATGCAAAGGTGTGAGCTCTCTCCGAATGATGCAAACGAGACACCCGCTTGAGAGCCCCTCTTGATAGCACGGCTATCTATCCTAAACCCGGTCTCCCAACTAACAATACGAGACCGGCAAAAGAAAAGCCCTATCAACATACCTTTGCCTTGAGCGTCCCACTTGAACTTGATGTAGACCGTCTTGTTCTTCTATAGTGGGAACACCTTTCTTGTTTGCTCTTGCTCGCTCTTGCTTGATGAAGACTTGCAAAATGCTCCCCCATACTCCATGGGGAAACCTCTTCTTTGAACTTGTCTTCATCATTACATGAGCACGAGGATGGCAAGCTTCAAGCATGAGATCTTCTAGAGATGACGCATCTTGAGCTCGTCCTTCTTCAGCCTTACTTGAGATGATCCATCTTGATGCAACTCTTTGCACATGCCTTGATCGACCTTCAAGCTCCTTCTTTCTTCATGATTCCAATGGGCACAAAGCCCTTGGACATTTCTTCATCTTCCAACCTTGAGACCAACACATGGCCCAAGCGATGCCAATGGACAAACCTACAAGTGAAACTCAATTTACACATTAGTCCATAGAGATTGTCATTAATTACCAAAACCACACATGGGGGCATACATGCCCTTTCAGAACCTAAGAACTACAAAGAAGCAATGGAGAGTGCTGGCTCAGAGAAATGGCTACAAGCCATGAAATCCGAGATAGGATCCATGTATGAGAACCAAGTTTAAAACTTGGTAGATCTCCCTGAAGGTCGAAAGGCCATGGAAAATAAATGGATCTTTAAGAATAAGACAGATGTTGATGGCAATGTGATTGTCCATAAGGAAAGACTTATCGCAAAGGGTTTTCGACAAGTGGAAGGAATTGACTATAACAAGATTTTCTCCCCTATAGCAATGTTGAAATCTGTCCAGATTTTACTAGCAATTATTGCATATTATGATTATGTGATATGGCAGATGGATGTCAAGACCGCCTTCCTCAATGGACACATCGATAAAGAGTTGTATATGATGCAACCAGAGGGGTTAGTCGATCCTAAGGATGCTGCAAAGGTATGCAAGATTGAATGATCCATTTATAGATTAAAGCAAGCATCTAGGAGTTTGAACAAGCGATTTGATAAAGTAATCAAGAGTTTTGGATTTGTCCAAAATAATCAAGAAGCTTGTGTTAAAAGAAAGAGAGTGGCAGATCGGTGGCATTCCTGGTAGTATATGTGGATGACATATTACTCATTTGGAATGATGTGAGATTATTAGGGAGCGTGAATGAATATCCGAGTAGTCAGTTTTCCATGAAGGATCTAGGTGAAGCAACCTACATACTGGGCATCAAGATCTATATACATAGATCAAGACACCTGATAATATTGAGTTAGTGTACTTACATAGATAAGATTTTTAATAAGTTCAAAATGGAAAACGCCAAATGGGGTTTTGTGCCTCTTGTGAAAGGTGTGTCATTGAGTAAGACTCAAGGTCCAGCAACACTTGCTGATAGAGAGAGGATGGCTAATATCCCATATGCCTTAGCCATAGGTTCTATCATGTATTCTATGCTATGTACTTGACCTAATGTGGCCCTGGCTCTTAGTTGGACAGGCCATTTCCAAAGTGATTCAGGAGTGTAACATTGGACATCCGTGAAGAATATCCTTAAGTATCTAAAAAGAACTAAGGATATGTTCCTAGTCTTTGGAGGTGTTAATGTAGCTCTGAACATAACTGGTTATGTGGATGCGAGCTAGAACACAGACTCCAACGAATCGAGGTCTCGGATAGGATATGTGTTTTTGGTGAATGGTGGCGCGATAACCCGGAGAAGCGTGAAGCAGCCAGTGATGGCACAATCTTCAATGGAGTCAGAATACATTGCAATTAACTCTATGGCGAATGAAGCTGTCTGGCTATGGAATTTTATCATCGAACCGAGAACTCATTCCATAGCCAAGCATATTCAGCTGAGATTCCACGCCATTAGACAAAATGTTGAGAATGGCGAAGTCAAGATTTGCCAAGTGCATATGGATCTGAATGTTGTAGATCTGTTTACCAAAGGACTTCGACAAGAAAAACATGAGCAACATCGGGATAGTATTGGTGTTAGGTCGTTTCCTATTGTAAAGCTATATTAATTTGTACTCTAGTGCAAGTGGGATACTGAAGGAGATATTCCCTAGAGGCAAATAATAGTGTTATTATTTGATGTATCTATTGTATGTTCATAATATGTTTCTTACATGCTATAACTATATTAATTCGAAACGTTAATACATGTATGGTATGTAAACAACCAGGCCTCTTGTTACCTCTAGAAAACTAGATCATTGGGCAAGTGATGATCTTATGGTTTCAAGATCATGGTGATAGTGCCGATGGACAATGAGGTCACATTGTTGGAGAATAATGTGATAGACAAACACCCTAAGTTAATCACAACGAGATCTAGTTACTTAACGTTCATCATTGATGATAACATATAAACATCATGGCATGTACCCTTCGACTGTGGGATAATGCATAATCACTATTTTAGAAGGAGACTTTGATGATATCAAGTATCAAGCCGTGAAAGGATGATCATAAAGGTATCGTTGGGTTTCCCAAAGAAACGGGTTGAGGAGTTTTTTTATCAAGACCAGGATTTGCCAATCCAAGTAACAGATAGATACATGCGGCCAACTCGATGACGTTGCATTAACGAAGCTTGCAAGCATATGACTAGGTCATGGAATGCAACGACACGGGAACGAGTAAACGAACTCATTGGAAACAAGATCAAACACAACTATGGAGATGATTGAGATCAAATCTCGGATGACCTAGGTATTGTTTGTCAAATGGGAATAGGACTACGCAGTTAAGGTTCAAGCAATGAGATTCGTGAATGCACGGGTGATCATTATGGGCATCCAGGTCCCGCTGATGATCATTGACGCAAGAGGGGTCTTGGTCATGTTTGGTGCATCTCCGAGCCAAAGGGTGGCACACTTAAGGGTGAGGACGCATTGGGATCAAACCGGCACCGTAGGAGAAATGAGAGAGAGAAATAGGGAAGGTACCGGGTAACATCCGATGTTGATCGGAGGGGTCTGGAAGGAGTTCTGGAGTATGAAATATGATAGTATATGTTTTTAATATTAAGTAGTTGAATTAATATTAAAACATATTTTATTATTTGTATTTATGGGCAACCATTTCTTATTGGGCCGTTCCCAGGTGGAAGGGCCCATAGGGATAGGCGCCAAAGGAGAAGGGAGAGGGGCCTCGTCGGCCAAAACCCTAGGGTTTCCCACCCGCGGGGTGGGTTCTAGGGCCGGCGACGGCTGCCCCTAGTGGCGGCGGCTTGGGGAAGGGGGGGTTCCTCCCTCCTTAGCGCTAGGATTTGCCCCTCCCCCTCCCTCCTATAAATAGAGGAGCCCTCCTTCCCTCTATTGACACATCAAGTTCTCTCCTCTCTCCCTCTATTCCCTAGACCTCTCTCCATCTAGATTGGATCTAGCTCTCTGGGATTAGGGTGTGTTTGGATTGTGGCCAAAGTGTACCCTACCAATATATTGGTCATGAACAAAAGGTTGGCTCTTGTTTGGATTGTTGCCAACTTTTTGGCATGCCAATGCTCCACTACCAACTCTAGTTCAATTTTTTAGCCATTGTTGGCCAACTTGTGGGCAAGCAAAGGCTCAACCAAATTTTTGGCTAGCCAAATATTAGGTGGGGCAATCTTGGGCACAAACCAAACACACCCTAGATCTCCACCTCCGCACTACCATCGTTTGCAGGACGGTCCGACTTCCATCTTCTTCCGTTGCTCGGCTGGGTTAGAGCCCGGGAGATGTCCCTGCACTAGACATGTGTAGAGCTTCGAGATGCAACACTTGGGGCGCTTGTCTTCATCGCTATAAGCCTTCCTGCGTAAGGTGTGCCACAGTGTTCAAAGGGTATGAACTCCGTCCTCCCTCTCCGTTATGTCTATATAGAATAGATCTTGGTTGTCGTGTTCGCGTAGCTAGATCTATTTTGTTTCTTGTTGCGAACCCCAACATATTGGATAGAACCTTATTTTCTGGAGTTCGAAAAAATAAGATACTATCTCGAGATCAAGTACCGAGGCTGAGTACAAAGCTTCAGCTAATGGAGTTGCCGAAACCATATGGGCAGAGTCACTACTCAGGGTGCAGCGTACCCCCATATTGTGGTGCGATAATTCAGGACTACATACTTGACCGCTAACCTAGTCTTACATGCACGGACCAAGCACATAGAGACCGTTTTTCATTTTATGTGTGAGCATGTTGCTTCTGGAGCTCTAAAGGGTCAGGTTTATATCTTCCGATGATCAGTTGGCTAATGTGTTTACTAAACCAACCACTCGGCAGATGCTAGACAGATTCAAAACCAATCTGAATTTTTTCCATAGTAGAAATTCAGATTGAGGGAGAGTATTAAATATGTCTAGTATAGTATATTTTTATGTATATGTACACGTGTGTCCGTATGTATTTGTACCGATCATTATAAATAGAAGAAATGTAAGGAGGCTTTGCCCTAATGAAAAAACCCTAAATCAAGGCAACCACTAGATCAAAATATTTAGCTCAAAGTTTGCAGCATGCACAGTTTGACGGTCAAAAATAACTCACTGAAGTATTATGTGTACAAATCTTGCTAGCAAAGGAACCTAATTAAATCACAAATGATGTAAACGGAGCGCTGGAAGTTCGTAAAGTAATGTAGCGGGACTAGCAGCAGTGCTGTTGGCCGCGTCTTAACAATTCTTTTATGGTGACAACTTTTATTTCGCCGCTCCCGACCCATTGATCTCAAACTTTAGGATGTATTTTTTCCATTCCAATTTATGTTGCATATAAGATTTATCATAGTTAAACTTTACAATGTTTGACCAAGTATTTTGACACAAATATAAATTTATACAATGTCAAACTAGTATTATTACAATTGGCTTAAAATATATTTTTATATTATATGCATTTCTTATCATACGTATTTATACTATTATTTTATATACTTTTAATCAAACTTTGCAAAATTGAACTTGCACGCAAAATCATGGACTATGAGATTGAGGAAGTAGTGATGATTTAACATTAGATTGGCCCCCCGAAGGGGGGGGGGGGGGGGGTGCATTCGCTGGCTAGCTAGGTAGTCCGTCATCCTCCACTGACTTTTTTTCTTTTTCGCGAAAATCCTCCACTGACTTAAAAGCTACACCAAGCAGGTGGTGCAAAAGCGTTCCTTGGAACCAACAACTAATTGGACAAGTTGGTCGTGCTCTTCTTGATATAATTATGCAATTATACACTCCTTGCAGTAGTAAAATGTCGAGTTAGTCACAAGTGTATTGTATTCTATGACGACTCACGACTCCATATGGTCGAGTCCACATCTAGATCAATTTTGGCATCTTTTTCCCATTGGTTTCAGATTGCGCTCCAAAAAAGCTGTCTGCCACTTGGTGTCTTTGTGTTGGTATTGTAGCTCAACGGGCTGCCGAAAGATTACCATGTCATGAGCTAAGATTCCCGGGGTCCTGTTCTGGGCAGGAATTTTTTAAACCAGATTAACTGTATAATAAAAAACTAAATAAAATCAGAAAAATACGAAACTAATTTATAAATGTTAGAAATAATGGGCCAATTTATTTAGGCCCATGTGCATTTCAGATTTTTCCTAAATCTCGAAGCCCAAATTTGTGGCAGCTCATATGTGTTTGGACCCATGTTTGTGTCAGCTCACATGAAAGTAGAGTGGGAGCTCAAGTTTAGTCTCACATGGAAAATTGGAGGAGAGTTACACCACCTTATATATTTTTATATTACATGCATTTCTTATCATACGTATTTATACTATTATTTTATATACTTTTGATCAAACTTTGCAAAATTGAACTTGCACGCAAAATCATGGACAACGTATTATGAGATTGAGGAAGTAGTGATGATTTAACATTAGATAGGCCCCCCGAGCGGGGGAGGGGGGGTGCATTCGCTGGCTAGCTAGGTAGTCCGTCATCCTCCACTGACTTTTTTTCTTTTTTGCGAAAATCCTCCACTGACTTAAAAGCTACACCAAGCAGGTGGTGCAAAAGCGTTCCTTGGAACCAACAACTAATTGGACAAGTTGGTCGTGCTCTTCTTGATATAATTATGCAATTATACACTCCTTGCAGTAGTAAAATGTCGAGTTAGTCACAAGTGTATTGTATTCTATGACGACTCACGACTCCGTATGGTCGAGTCCACATCTAGATCAATTTTGGCATCTTTTTCCCATTGGTTTCAGATTGCGCTCCAAAAAAGTTGTCTGCCACTTTGTCTTTTTGTGTTGGTATTGTAGCTCAACGGGCTGCCGAAAGATTACCATGTCATGAGCTAAGATTCCCGGGGTCCTGTTCTGGGCAGGAATTTTTTAAACCAGATTAACTGTATAATAAAAAACTCAATAAAATCAGAAAAATACGAATCTAATTTATAAATGTTAGAAATAATGGGCCAATTCATTTAGGCTCATGTGCATTTCAGATTTTCCCTAAATCTCAAAGCCCACATTTGTGGCAGCCCATATGTGTTTGGACTCATGTTTGTGGCAGCTCACATGGAAGTGAAGTGGGAGCTTAAGTTTAGTCTCACATGGAAAGTTGGAGGAGAGTTGCACCACCTTATAAGGTGGAGTGTTGCACCACTTTGTAAGTGAGTAGCAATAAGAGAGATACACGCGCGCTTCTCCTCCGACGACGTCGTCGCTCGCACGCATTCCTGCGCGACTACCGCCACAATACCACCGAAAACCAATCTAAGGTTTTGCCATCCTCTCTACTTGCGCCGCCATCGTAGTCTACTCCATCCCGCTTGGCGGCGTGCACCGGCGGACGGGAGAGCAGGTCTCCGGAACCACTCGCCCTTGTGATCCTGTACGGGAGAGGGCGAATAAGGTTTTTGGGAAACGCTCCGCGCGACTGCTCGAGTTCTCCATCACGGGTCGTCTTCCATCCAAGTCAGGCGGTGCTGCCTACCGCCGTCTTCGTCGCCATCTGCTTCGATCAGTCTTCCCCAAAGTTTCTACTGCGACAACCGAACGGTACGCGCTATGTGCTTCTGTTTGGTTATTTATCATGTTCTGCGAGTACATGTTAAGCTGATATTTGTTTCCGATCATCTTGTTGTTAGTACATCTAGTATGTTCGAGTTACACGAGCTAGTAGCTTGTTTTGTCATGATTTATATTCTGGAATTAATCGTGGAAATTATGTCTAATATTCCAACAATCCAAAAACCTTAATGTAGGCAATTTCCTGAATTAACAATGGCTGGTTTTACCAATGCACTGAGGCCGGATAAGTTTACCGGTGTGCACTTTAAGAGGTGGCAGTACAAGGCTGAGCTTTGGCTGACCAGGATGAAAGTGTTCCATATCAGTAAATGGAAACCTGAAGGAACTATATCTAACGAGGATCAGAAGAAGTTCGAGGATGCCAATACTGTCTTTGTGGGATGTATTCTAAGCATTCTTGTTGACCGTCTATGTGATGTGTTTATGCACATAAAAGACAGGAAGGAGCTCTGGGATGCACTGTATGCAAAGTTTGGTGCTGCAGATGCTGGCAGTGAACTGTATATCATGGAGAGCTTTCATGATTTTAAGATGACAAAGGACCTTCCTGTGGTTCAACAAGCTTATGAGATACAGTGCATTGCCAAAGAGCTCGAACTCCTTAAGTGTACCTTACCCGACAAGTTTGTGGCGGGTTGCATTATTGCTAAGTTGCCCCTTCATGGAGGAACTTTGCCACATCTCTCAAACACAAGAGACAGGAGATATCAGTTGAAAATCTGATAGCGTCCCTTGATATTGAGGAGAAGGCTCGGGCTGAGGACACTAATGAGAAAGGAGAGAGTCATGCTACTGCCAACTTTGTGAAGAAAGGCAAATCCATAGGCAAGAACAAAGGGAACTTCAAACCCTCCTTTAACAAGCCTGTAAAGACTACAACCTTCAAGAAGAAGAAGACGAACAGGGACAAGAGTGAACTGTCTTTTTACACTTGTGGAGAGCCCGGCCACTTTTCCAAGAACTATCCAGAACGCGCAAACCGCAGAGGGAAAAAGGCCAAGACTGTCAACGTCGTGACTGCTAGCAATATTGATGGGTATGGTAATTTATTTACTATTCTTTCAGTATTTCAATCACCGTGTTGGTGGCTTGATACGGGTGCTAATGTTCATGTGTGTGCTGACATCTCTATGTTCACTTCTTATCAGGTCACTCGGGATTCATCCGTCCTAATGGGGAATGGATCACATGCTTCTATTCGTGGTGTTGGCACGGTGGATCTGAAGTTTACTTCCGGAAAGATCGTGCAGCTGAGGAACGTGCAGCATGTCCCTACTATGAACAAGAATCTCGTTAGTGGCTCCCTTCTTTGCAGAGATGGGCTTAAGGTTGTCTTAGAGTCTAATAAAGTCGTTATTTCGAAACATGGACAATTTATTGGTAAAGATTATGAATTCGGAGGCTTGTTCTGGTTTTCACTTTCAGAGTTTTGTAATAAATCCGTGAATCATATTTGTGGTGGTGTTAATGATGATACCAGTATTTGGCATTCTCGTTTATGTCACATTAATTTTGGTTTGATATCTCGGATGTCCAGTATGAGTTTAATTCCGAATTTCACTATTGCCAAAGGTTCTAAGTGCCATAGTTGTGTGCAATCAAAGCAACCTCGAAAGCCTCACAAGGCTGCCGAGGAGAGAAACTTGGCACCTCTAGAACTCATACATTCTGATCTATGCGAGATGAATGGTGTGTTGACAAAAGGTGAAAAGATATATTTCATGACGTTGATAGATGATGCTACTAAATTCTGCTATGTTTACTTGTTGCAAACTAAAGATGAGGCTTTAGACTACTTTAAAATCTATAAGGCCGAAGTTGAAAATCAACTAGAGAGAAAGATCAAGCGTCTTAGGTCGGATCGTGGTGGTGAGTATTTTCCCAAAATATTTGATGAATTCTGTCAGGAACACGGAATTATTCATGAGAGGACGCCTCCCTACTCGCCCCAATCAAACGGGGTTGCCGAGAGGAAAAACCGCACGCTGACTGACGTGGTGAATTCCATGTTAGCCACTGCTGGTTTATCAAAGGCATGGTGGGGAAGGCTTTGTTGACTTCATGTCATGTCCTGAATAGAGTTCCTAACAAGAATAAAGAAAAGACCCCTTATGAGGAGTGGGTTGGGAGAAAACCATCACTTTCGTATCTGCGCACTTGGGGGTGTTTGGCGAAGGTCAACATACCAATCCCCGAGAAACGCAAGCTCGGACCCAATACAGTGGATTGCATCTTTCTAGGATATGCTCAACGGAGTGTAGGCTATAGGTTTATAGTGGTTAAATCTGAGGTACCTGATATGCATGTTGATACTATAATGGAATCTCGTGATGCAACATTCTTTGAGAATATTTTTCCTATGAAAGATATGCATAGCATTGGTAGAATTTCTTCTGAAATACTTCATGAATCTAGTGCATCTATGGAGAATTCTGAACAACCACATGAGGAATTTCTTGAGAAGGATGACGATGAACCTCTCACGAGGAGTAAGAGACAAAGGGTTGCAAAATCCTTTGGTAATGACTTCATCGTGTACCTTGTGGATGATACTCCTAGATCCATTACTGAGGCATATGCATCTCCTGATGCAGATGATTGGAAAGAAGCTGACCAAAATGAGATGGACTCGATTCTTTCTAATGGAACTTGGGAATTATCAGAACGACCCTATGGTTGTAAACCTGTGGGATGTAAGTGGGTGTTCAAGAAGAAGCTAAGGCCTTATGGTACTATTGAGAAGTACAAGGCGCGTCTTGTAGCTAAGGGCTACACACAGAAAGAAGGCGAAGATTACTTTGACACCTATTCACCTGTCGCTATACTGACCACCATTCGAGTACTACTATCCCTGGCTGCCTCTTATGGTCTTCTCGTTCATCAAATGGACGTGAAGACAACTTTACTTAATGGAGAGTTGGAAGAGGAGATCTATATGGATCAGCCGGATGGGTTTGTGGTAAAAGGTGAAGAGACAAATGTGTGTAAGTTATTAAAATCTTTATATGGCCTGAAACAAGCACCTAAGCAATGGCATGAGAAGTTTGACAGAACTCTTCTTTCTGCTGGCTTTGTCATTAATGAGGCCGATAGGTGTGTTTACTATCGCCATGGTGGGGGCGATAGCGTTATATTATGTTTGTACGTGGATGACATTCTGATCTTTGGTACAAACATGAAAGTGATAAATGAAGTCAAGTCCTTACTGTCAAAGAGTTTTGATATGAAAGATCTGGGAGAGGCTGATGTGATTCTAAACATCAAGCTTATTAAGAACGAGAATGGGATTACTTTAACGCATTATGTTGAGAAGGTCTTGAGCCTATTTGGATTTAATGATGGCAAGACTTCTCCAACACCTTATGACCCCAGTTTGACATTACGAAAGAATAAGAAGGAACCAACAGATCAGCTGAAATATTCACAAGTTGTTGGTTCTCTCATGTACTTAGCAAGCGCTACAAGACCTGATATCATTTTTGCTATGAGCAAGTTGAGTAGGTTCATGTCTAACCCGGGTATTGATCATTTCCATGCACTTGAAAGGGTCATGCGCTATCTATGTGGTACAATGAGCTATGAGATTCACTATTCAGGGAACCCTGCTGTACTTGAAGGATATAGTGATTTGAATTGGGTCTCTAACGTTGATGAACTCTACGCCACGAGCAGGTATGTGTTTACCCTTGGAGGTGGCGCAGTGTCATGGAGGTCTCGTAGACAAACCTTATTGATGAGGTCAACTATGGAAGCAGAACTTACTTCTTTAGACACAGCCACTGTTGAGTCAGAATGGCTGCGTGAGATCTTAATGGACTTGCCTGTGATTGAGAAACATGTGCCAGCAATCCTTTGAATTGTGACAACCAAACTGTTATTGTCAAAGTGAACCGTTCTAAGGATAACGTGAAGTCATCAAGACACGTGAAGAGACGTTTGAAATCTGTCAGGAAATTGAGAAACTCTGGAGAAATAACTGTTACTTATATTCAAACAGACAAAAACCTGGCAGATCCCTTTACAAAGGGACTATCACGAAATGTGATAAAAAGTGCATCGAGGGAGATGTGGTGAGACCCATGGATGTCACACCTTAGTGGTAACCCAACCTATGTGATCGGAGATCCCGTGAATTAGGACCTGGGAAGAACAAGCTAGTGGTTTGACGGAGGAGAGTATTTTATAACCTTCTCTATGTGAAGATGCATAACTCTCATAATCTGTAAGGCAGGTTGGCAACATTCCTTAATGTGTTTCTGTTGGCTTTAATTAGCAAAGATGTCGTCCTATAGGGCATTCTTGAAAGAACACACCTATATGAGCTCGACTATAAACGTCGCGGTCTATGAGACTTGGGTGATCTCTAGTAAACTCATGAAGAGACCAGGGAGTATGACGCATATGTTGGAAATATAAGCAATAATCCATATGATTTAATCCGAATAATAAACTGATAAATCACGATCATACAAAAGGTACTAAAACCAATTATGCAGATCAACAAAGTAGATGAACAGATTACATCTATAGGAGATAAACCTATCACATCTACACCAAACGCTAGAACAAAGAACTCTAGCATAATCCGAAAGAGAGAAATCGAGATCACGTACGATGTAGGCTGAATAGCAGCCGCAGCGGTTGCAGCAGCGTCACCCATGTTGAGGTTGTCGAAGAGGTCGCTCACGTCCGGGAAGAAGTAGTCGTTTGGGAACTCGCCGTCGGACGACGTCGTGGTTGCCAGTAGTCGCACTTGAGAGCTCCCCAAAAACCTGATCGCCCCTCACCCGTACAGGTTCATGAGAGGCGGGGTTCCGGAGGCCTACTGTCCCGATCTGCGGTGCACGCCGCAAGCCGGGATGAGGAAGACGAAAGCTGCGACGCAAGATTCTGGAGGTAGGCGCTTGTGTGGGTTGATACGGTGCCAATTAGGTTTAGCCCGGACGCTTATATAGTGCAGGTTAGGAGGATCGTGGGCTCAGCCCACGTCCGAGTCGGTAACAGCCACGTCCATAAAAACTGGAAACGGCTGTAATTAACGCGTCCGTTAATGACTCATAATCAATTTTCCCAACCAGCAAAATAAAGCTCGGCTCGGCGATATTCCCGCAACCCACGGCGCACGCGTGTCGTGACGAGGCGTGGCGTGGCGAGGCGAGGCGAGGCGAGGCGAGCGGCGTCGGAGGAGGAGTGCGCGAGGGCTACTCTTCTTGTCACACCTTAGTGAGTGATGCAACACTCTACTATATAAGGTGGTCCAACTCCCCTTCAACTAGCAATGTGGGACTAAACTTTAGCACCACTAGCACAGCCATATGCTGCCATATACAAGTGGGCCAAAGAGAATTTCAGAATTTGTCTAATGGGCCAACAGCCCAATATACACCAAATTCCAACAATCCCCCACAAAGTCTCATTGGCACATCACAACACTTTTCTTCCAGAACATTGTTTTATATACCGGTGTATAGTGGAGACTGTTAAGTTGAACTTCCACGTTAAACTTTATGCTACACTAGCTAGCAACTTGAATAGTGGACTATGCCTTGAACTACAAGTTTTTTGCGCGCTAGTTTCACACAAAGTCTAGACCGCTACAGGGCTACCGTCAGCTTCCCCACGGTTTGGAGCTTATGCATCATACTCCAGGGCCTTTCATGAGTTTATTAGAGAGCACCCAACTCTCACGGACTGCGACGTTTGACAGCCAGACTCATATAGGTGTGTTCCTCAAGAGATGTTCTACAGGACAACATCTCTGCTTATAAAAAGCTACTTGGAACACATTAAGATAAATATCAACCTGTCATGCAGATTAAGAGAGTATTGCATCTTTATGGAGATGTAAATATAATATAAGGATACTCTCCTCTCAGCTGACCAACAGCTTGTCTCCCAGCTCTAATTCACGGGATCTCCGATCACATAGAGTGGGTTGCCACTGGGATCAACTCATAACGTGGGTCTCAAACCCATCTCCCTCGATGCATTATCTATCACATTGCATGATAAACCCTTTGTGAAGGGATCTGCCAGATTTTTTTAGATGTTTGCATATAGTCCAACGCAATAACTCCGGAGTTTCTCAGTTTCCTGACAGATTTCAATCTCCTCTTCACATGCCTTGATGACTTCATATTATCCTTAGAACTGTTTACTTTGACGATCACAGTTTGATTATCACAGTTCATCGGGATGGCGGGTATTGGTTTTTCAACCACAGGTAAGTCCATCAAGAACTCACGAAGCCACTCTACTTCAACAGTGGCTGTGTCTAATGCTGTGAGTTGTGCTTCCATTGTTGACCTCGTTAAGATGGTCTGCTTGCAAGACTTTCAGGAAACAGCGCCACCACCAAGTGTAAACAAATAACCACTTGTGGCCTTAATCTCATCAGCATCAGATATCCAGTTTGAATCACTATAACCCTCAAGTACCCATGGATACCCAGTACAGTGAATACCATAACTCACAGTGCCTTTCAAATAGCGCAAAACTCTTTCAAGAGCATGCCAATGATCATCTCTAGGATTTGACACAAATCGACTCAGTTTGCTTACAACAAAGGAGATGTCAGGTCTAGTAGCGCTGGCTAAATACATGAGCGATCCAATGATTTGAGAATATCTCAATTGATCTTTAGCATTCCTTCGATTCTTTTGAAGTAGCACGCTCGTATCATAAGGCATTGGAGAAGAGTTGCAGGCGCTATACCCGAAGTGACTCAATATCTCTTCCACATAGTGAGACTGAAGCAGTGTAATCCCACCATTGTCATCCTTTAGTAGCTTGATGTTTAAGATTACATCAGCCACTCCCTAGTCCTTCATCTCAAAGCAGCGAGATAGGAACTCTTTGACCTCCTCAATAACAGCGAGGTTGGTCCCGAATATCAATATGTCATCAACATAGAGACACATAATAACTCCCTCGCCCACACCATGGCGATAGTACACACATTTGTCAGCTTCGTTTACAACAAAGCCTTCAGCAGTTAAAGTTCTTTCAAACTTCTCGTGCCACTGCTTAGGATCTTGCTTAAGACCATATAAAGACTTTACTAACTTACACACCTTTCCTTCTTGACCATCTACTACAAATCCGCCAGGCTGCTCCATATAAATTTCCTCATCTAGCTCTCCATTTAGAAAAGCTGTCTTAACGTCCATTTGATGAACGAAAAGACCATGTGAGGCAGCCAAGTAAAGTAGTACTCGAATAGTGGTCAATCTGGCTATAGGTGAGTAGGTATCGAAGAAGTCTTCACCTTCCTTTTGGGTATAACCCTTAGCCACAAGACGTGCCTTGTACTTTTCAATAGTACCATCAGGTCTAAGCTTTTTCTTGAACACCCATTTACATCCTATAGGTTTACACCCATAAGGACAATCAGTGATTTCCCAAGTACCATTAGCTAAGATGGAGTCCATCTCGCTCCGGACAGCTTCCTTCCAGTAGTCAGCATCTTGAGATGCATAGGCTTCTGAAATATAAGTGGGAGTATCATCCACAAGGTACACAATGAAATCATCACCAAATGACTTTGCAGTCCTTTGTCTCTTGCTCCTTTTGGGAGCTTCATTGTCATCCTCCACAAGATCATCAGAGTGTTCTATCGGCATAGTGGGTTCAGAAATTATAGAAAATTCCTGACTAGATGAACTAGTCATCTCTTGATTTGGTGAGCTGGACATACCTTTCATATGAAAGATGTCCTCAAAGAAAGTCGCATCATTCGACTCCATAATTGTACCAACATGCATGTCGGATACCTCAGATTTTACTATCAAAAATCTATAGCCAATGCTATTAAAAGCATATCCCAGAAAAACACAATCAACGGTTTTTGGTCCAAGCTTTCGCTTCTTGGGTATTGGAATATTGACTTTCGCCAAACAACCCCAAGTTTGTAAGTAAGAGAGTTTAAGCCTTTTCTTTTCCCATTCCTCAAATGGAGTCATGGTTTTATCCTTTACAGGAACACGGTTTAGGACATGACACGCAGTCATTAGCGCCTCCCCCCATTCCTTGGAAAGACCCGATGTATCTAACATGGCGTTAACCAAATCAGTTAGAGTGCGGTTCTTCCTTTCGGCCACTCCATTTGACTGAGGTGAGTAGGGAGGCGTCCTCTCATGTATAATACCATGTTCCATACAGAATAAATCAAATTCGTTTGAAAAGTACTCTCCACCACGATCCGACCTTAGCTGCTTGATTTTAAGATCAAGTTGGTTTTCTGCCTCAGCTTTATAGATTTTGAAGTAGTTCAAAGCTTCATCTTTAGATTTCAGGAGATAAACATAGCAGTATCTAGTGGAGTCATCAATCAACGTCATAAAGTATCTTTTTCCACCTTTTGTCAACACACCATTCATCTCACAAAGATCTGAATATATAAGTTCTAGCGGTGCTAAGTTTTTCGGTTCCACAGCTGTATGAGACTTGCGGGGTTGCTTTGCTTGCACACAAACTTGGCACTTAGAACCTTTGACAGTGGTAAATTTCAGAATTAAACTCATATTGGCTAGCCGCGTCATGCAACCAAAGTTAATATGACAGAGTCGTGAATGCCAAACATTGGACTCATTATCATTGCAAACATGATTAATAACTTTAGTACATGAGTCTGACAAAGACAAGCGAAACAGACCTCCGCACTCATAACCCTTTCCAACAAATTGTACATACTTAGAAATTACAACTTTATTGGACTCAAAAACCAACTTAAAGCCATCTCGAGATAAAAGCGATCCGTTGACGAGATTCTTATTGATGGAGGGAACGTGCTGCACATTCTTCAGCTGTACGGTCTTTCCCGAAGTAAACTTCAGATTTACCATACCAACACCATGAACAGAAGCACGTGAGCCGTTTCCCATCAACACGGAAGAGGTCCTTGAGACCCAGCATCCTTCATCTCAGTATTGCTAATAACAACATCCGCGGTCTTGCCGCTGTTCCCATGTTGACGCTTGTTAAAGCGATTAGGACAGCTAGGAGCCCAATGATCAGGATCACCACAGACGTGGCAAGAGCTGTGGCAAGAGCCTTTCCTCTTATCATTTTTCTTCTAGAAGTTGGTTGAGTGCGTGGCCTTGTTCTTGCCATCGAACTTTCCCTTTCCTTCAGTTTTGTTCTTATTCTTAAACTTGTGGGATTGGAAGTTTTTCCTCTGCACTAAATTGGCAGTAGAACCTCCCTCAAGTCCTCGAGCAGTTTTGTCCTTTGCTCTCGCCTTCTCTTCCACATGAAGAGACCCAATGAGATCCGTAACGGAAAACTCTTGTCTCTTATGTTTCAGAGAAGTAGCAAAGTTCCTCCACGAAGGAGGAAGCTTGGCAATAATGCCACCAGCCACAAATTTGTCCGGTAAGGAACACTTGAACTGCTCAAGTTCTTTGGCAAGTGATTGTATCTCATGATCTTGCTCAACTACGAAGCGCTCATTAACCATCCTGTAGTCATAGAATTGATCCATGACATACATCTCAGTGCCAGCGTCCGAGACCCCAAACTTGGCCTCGAGCGCTTCCCACGCGTCCTTGCCATTATGAAATGACATATACGGGTCAACAATGTTGTCCCCAAGAACACTGAACAAAGCCGCCATAAACATGGTATCGGCTTTCTTAAAGTTTGCTTCCTGCTCAGCAGAAAAATCTCCTTTAGGCTTGCCAAGAGTGGCGCTATAGCACTTTAGGTTTTCAAACCAGAGAACTGCTCTCTTGCGCCATCTCTTATAGTGCATGCCATCAAAAGGAGGCGTCCTAGTAGCCGCGGCTACACCAGTGGAATTCAGTTGCCTATAATCAGGTTTTTGGATTGTTGGAAATATAAGTAATAATCCATATGATTTAATCCGAATAATAAACTGATAAATCACGATCATACAAAAGATACTAAAACCAATTATGCAGATCAACAAAGTAGACGAACAGATTACATCTATAGGAGATAAACCTATCACATCTACACCAAACGCTATAACAAAGAACTCTAGCATAATCCGAAAGAGAGAAATCGAGATCACATACGATGTAGGCTGAATAGCAGCCGCAGCGGTTGCAGCAGCGTCGCCCATGTTGAGGTTGTCGAAGAGGTCGCTCGCGTCCGGAAAGAAGTCGTCGTTTGGGAACTCGTCGTCTGACGACGTCGTGGTTGCCGGTAGTCGCGCTTGAGCGCTCCCCAAAAACCTGATCGCCCCTCACCCGTACAGGTTCACGAGAGGCGGGGTTCCAGAGGCCTACTGTCCCGATCTACGGTGCACGCCGCAAGCCGGGATGAGGAAGACGAAAGCGGCGGCGCAAGGTTCTGGAGGTAGGCGCGTGTGTGGGTTGATACGGTGCCGATTAGGTTTAGCCCGGACGCTTATATAGTGCAGGTTAGGAGGATCGTGAGCTCAGCCCACGTCCGAGTCGGTAACAGCCACGTCCATAAAAACTGGAAACGGCTGTAATTAACGCGTCCGTTAATGACTCATAATCAGTTAATTGTCTAATGTGTTATGCGAGTACATGTTAAGCTGTTGTTTTATTCCGATCATCCTGTTGTTTAGTGCATCTAGTATGTTCAAGTTACATGAGCTAGTAGCTTGTTTTGTCATGATTTATATTCTAGAATTAACCGTGGAAATTATGCCTAATATTCCAACAATAAATGTAGAGGATGTATGCACAGGTATGTGTGTGAAAAGATAAAATTCATGGTGAACTGGACAAGTTACATTATGTGCAAGTTCCTGGTTTGTCTTTTTGGTGTCGGCTATGTGCTTTCTTGAAAATTCTGCCGACTGGCCAGTCATCACGGGTATTATTAAGACTTTTCTTCTATCGCAATGAATATAGCAGTTCTCCTGCTGTTATTCAAAAAAAAATTTATTAAGACGGTAAGGCGAGCCTGCACAAGATTTTTTTTTTGTTATAGGTATACTCCAGTAAGGTAGTTGTACCTACTGACGTAATCTAATTTATTCTTTATGATTTGTTTTCTTTTTCTTTTGTCTATGTCTCAATTTATATTATCAGACGAGCCGGCCGCTTCGGTCACCATGGATTATCCAAATGTGGCCCCAGAGCGGTGCTTGGACTTCTCCTCCCGTTAATTTTTACATTGGATAACTGGCACTATAGGGAGGCTAAAAAATCGAGCCACTTTGTTAGGCAAGAAACCAGTTGTTATTTTCAGTGAGGGCAAATTCATCTTTTCGGTATTGTATTTCTTTTTCAGTTATTTCCTTTTTCTGTAAAGTCCATCCATTTCATCTTTAAAATATTTGATTGAATCTTTCAAATTTAAAGCTTAAAACAAAGGTTTGGTGCATACATATGGCTTTGGCACAGTTTTATCTGTGTCACGCCAGTCTAGATCCAACTCGTATAGTGTTGCAGTCTTCTCTTATCTAAGGAAAGTATACTCTATCTCCATACTAAAGTATGCACTAGATCATAAGTCTATACCTGCAACACAAGCCTTTCAATTGGATATTTCGTGTTTTCCAAATGTACCATCACATGATCCGAAGAATGGAATATACGGCCGGCAACAAGTTTAACTGTTCACACAACGTGCAAGAAAATACAATCCCTGAGATTTTGTGTGCCAACTTATTGACCGGACATCCTAGTCAAAAAAAAACTATTCCTAGAAGTCCTTGCAATAACATAATCAAAGAACATCACTTTCCATAGAAGAAAGAAAGAAAGAAAGAAAGAAAGAAAGAAAGAATGTAGCTAACACACCAACTAATATGTTTATTTTTGCGGCAGAAAGTTGACGCGTGAACTCAATAATGCATGGTATGATAATGCATAAGGCCTCGACATCCTTGCAGCCTTCAACCACATCCACGGGCTGGCCGCCGGAAATTTTGCTGCTCTAAACTCTGCGTTTCATGATTGCTTGCCCTCCTTTGGTCAAAAAACCCTAGCCCCCCGCGTCGCTCCCGTGAGCGACCGGGGGCTCCCCGCCGCCGCCACCCCCAGTCCCCTCCCCTCCGGTCTCCCCCCCCCCTCGCCGCCACCGGGTAGCGCCGGCGGCAAAGCCGCTCGGCGTCGGTGGCGGTGGGGCCTTCCTCTCCCCCTGCTCTCAGTCCTCTGGCGCGAGCCGGACACGCAGAGTGGCGGCGGCGCGTTTCGCGGGCGCGGCGGCGCACGGTGCGGTGGCTTGGCGGCGGCTTTGGCGGCGCCGGAGACGCGACGCGGTGGTGCGGAGGTCCGCGTGGGTCGGTGGCGGCGGCTCAGCCCTGGTGGCTTCGACAGGGACCCGGGGCGGCGTCGTGCTCGTCCGGCGGCGGGGCTTTGGTGGCGACGCGTCTGCGGCGACGGCGGGCCATGCCTCCGGGGGCCGCAGCGGTGGAGCTCACCTGCTGGAGGCGCGTGGCTCGGCCAGCGCAGCTAGCGGGCGCGCTCTGCCGCGGTGGCGCGGTTGAGGTCTGCCGGCGGTGGGTCATGGTGGCGGGGCTGCTATAGCGGTGCCGGTGGGGGCGCCTCGCGGAGTAGCTCGGTGGCGGCGCTGAAACCTGGTTGCACCAGCGGGGGGCGGTTCCACGGGACAGATCTGGGCCTGATCCGGGCCTGGCCGGGCTAGCTAGGCCTGGCCGGGCCTGATCTGGGCCTGATCTTGGCCCTATGGATGTCGCTGCCCGTCCGGACGGCACCCACCGCAAGGTGATGGAGGGTAGTTCCCCTCCCCTAGGTTTCATGTGTGCTCATTGACTGCGAATCCGAGTTCTGACCTTCACCGGAACTCTCGGCGGCTGTGTGTTGTGACGGTGGCCGGGGCCTTGGCTCGAGTGCAGGGGAGCCGGGGCGGCAGCCTCGGAAGGTGGTTTGCGCGGCCGTTCCTTTGGCCATGGGGTGGTGAGGTTCGGTCGTTGTTCCTCGGTCTGACAACGGTCCGACTGGCCTGGGTGGTCTCGGTGGCGATGGTGCTGCTGCTTGGCGGCGGGGATTTGTCAAGGTGGCGGATCCTCTGGTGGAGGGAGGAGTGGAGCCTGGTGCTAGGGGAGGCGTATGCGGAGGCACCCTTGCTGCAGTGCGGCGGCGGGGCTTTACGAGCCCTGACGGGCTCGGCCGGGCCAAGAAGGTCTGGTATGACCTGCTGCTGTATCCGGTCGGCTATCTCCTTCGGGCGGTGGAGATTGTTCTCTCCCGCGTGTTGATGCCATGCCTATCCACGTCGATGGCCCCGCTCTCTCGCTCCTACCGGTCTCGGTCTATGTTCCACGGTGTGACGGTGGTGAAGTCCTCAAGACCGTGTTGGCGCGTGCAGGTGGGCGGCTAGCTTGGCAGAGCAATACATAGCGGTCGGGAGGGTCGTTGGAGGGATCGGGAGAAATCTTTGTCTCTTTGACACCGGCGCGGTGACGCCTTTGGGTATCACCATCCTTCTTGAAGGGCGTCGGGGGTATCTCCTCCGCGTCTCCCATGGCGTACCGGGGGAAACCCTAGGACTAGTCCGGGCAGCAGTGTCGTCATCGTCACTCCCCTTCTTGGAGGTGCTGCTTTGGTACGTGGCGCTTTGGATTGCTAGTGATGTGGTGGTACTTCTCCGGTGGACGCAACGGTTGCGAATCTTCTCTGTTTCGTCGCTCCGCCGTTGTCGGCTTTGTTTTCTTTTCTCTCTTCTTGTTTTTGTTTTTGTTTTGGACTTGCCTGTTCGGTCCGTGTATCGTGTTGGTCCTTTGGGCGTTGTGCTGTCTGGCCCAGCAGCGGTCTCACCTGTGTGCTTTATCTATAAAGCGGGGCGAAAGCCTATTTCGAGAGAGATAATGCATAAGGCAAGCCTGGACCAGATAAGAATATTTTTTGTTAGCAAGAAAAGAAAAACATATAGGTTTCACTTGCTAAAAAAGATGTGCAAAAAAAGGAGATAAAAATATTTTTTGCTTGCAATAAGAATGTATTTGTTGTGTGAAAAAAGGAAAGATAAACAATATTTTATCTTGCTTCATTCTGTGTGTCAACTTATTGGATGGTCATCACAGACCAATAATTGATTCAGAAAAATCTTTTACAAACATAAAGAATCGTGATTAGTGATTTCAGATTAGGTAAAGATTAAAGACCATAGTTATAGATCATCTTTATTTCAATTCATAATAATTCTGGGGTTTCTCCATCTTCCTAAAAATAAAGGAAACTACTGACACATAAAGGCAATCAACAATATTATCATATTCATATGGATGGATTCAAAGTGCAGAGGTAAAATCAAGTGCAAACCCATAATTGTATTTGGATTTACAACAAGATCTAATGAATGAGAGAGGGGATGATGATGGAGATCCGGCGGTTGATGATGAAGGGGATGATGTGATGTTCTTCGATGATCCGTGTAGCAGCCAGGATTTTTCCTTCTCCAAGTTCCTCCTTCAGATCCTTTTCTAGCGTGGTATTTCGTGATTGGAGGTGTCCGTGAATGTCGGATCTCGGATTTGTCTTTGTGTCGTGAAAGTATTTGACGAGGCGGACATTCTGGCAGCCAGTACGGGCGGGCTCCGACCATACTGTAGGTCGTTAAACCTTCTGGGCCCTCTGCTCGCATCCTCTATTCTCCCAGTCGCGTGAAAATCATTTAAATGACATTTATCACTTAAAAATATCATATTAGATAATATAACAGTCCTAATGGATATATTCATAAAAGACTTAATAATTCAGAATCCTATTGAAACAATGATAAAAGGTGTGCGCGAGTGCTGTAAAATACCAAAATTCTAACTATATTTATGCAAAAAAATATAAGATAAATATGCTTTAGAAATGGACACACCAACCGACGACGTCTCCGGCGAGGGGATGGAAACCTAGATTGGTTTTAGTCTGCCGTCACCTTCGTGTCGTGGCTAACACACCAACTAATATGTTTTATTTTTGCGGCAGTAGGTTGACACGAGAACTCAATAATGTGAGGTATGATAATGCATGAGGCAAGCCTGCTGGACCAGATAAGAATATTTGTTGTTTGCAAAAAAAAAACATAGGATCGCTTGCTAAAAAATATGTGCAAAAAAAGAGATAAAAATATGTTTCGCTTGAAAAAAAATTATTTGTTGTGTGCAGAAAGAAAATATAAACAATATTTTATCTTGCTTCATTTTGTATGTCTGCTTATTGGATGATCATCATAGACCAAGAATTGATTCTGAAAAATCTTGTACAAACAGGAAGAAGGTTCCACCAAAAAAAGAAGTAACTAACACATGAACTAATTTTATTATTTTCTTGCGGGAAGCTGACACATGAACTCAATAATGCAGGGTATGATAATCTGAATGTATTCCCCAACCAAGCCTGGTCCAGATAAAAATGTGGGTTATTTGCGGCAAGACAAAAATAAATACAATTGTAGGAATGTGAACACGTGCCTTGGAAATGGGCCAACTGCAACTTGATACACTCCTCAACAAGATAGCAATGGCCGGCACATGTAATTTAATTTGTTCTTTCAGACTCCTTATTGATTGATTCAAAGTCTATGATGGAGGGGTTAACCTCTTGGGTGCCCGATCTTCACGGATCTCGTGGTCAAATCGATGGGAAAGCGAGGGGAAAGGGAGAAGGTAGCGGAAGCGAACACACACCTCGCGAAGAACACGATGAACACACGCAAAACTCACACGATACAAGGCCGATTGCTCCCGAACGGTGGCCACCGGTCCGATAGAATCCTCGCAAGGAAAGATCGGTCAACGTGCTCCCTCAAATCCACATCGGAGAGGGAAGAACACCTTGAGGAGGGTCTTGATGACTTGGGGGCGAGAAACCGAGAACCCAAGGCCTTGTTCAACGATGGATGCGTGATGCAAAGTCCAATCGAGGTTGGTGACGATAGTCGGTCCCCTTGGTAAAGGGGATGAGGCAAAACTAGAGATTCCACAATGGGGGTTTTCTTTAGTCTATCATCTATGCCTAAGGGATACATGAGGGGTGGGGGCTCTATTTATAGGCCAACCACATAAACAAGGGTAGTTTGGGGATAAACTAGGCGAATAGGTAAGTAGAGGGGGATACAAGGGCTGTGGCCCAACTAGTGCGCGCAGGCACTGCCAGGAGCGGTAGTACCGGACTTGGGACCGGTAGTACCGCTTGGTCCGGTAGTGCCGCTCCAGGACCGGTAGTACCGCTTGCGGTCCTGGGGCTTCCGTCGGCGTCTTCAGCGGGGAGCGGTAGTAAGGGGCGGTAGTGCCGCAGGGCGGTAGTACCGGTTCCAGGTCCGGTAGTACCGCTGGAGACAGAGAGTATTTGGCTTCTGTTGGCGTCGTCTGTCGCTGGCGGTAGCAGAGGGCGGTAGTGCCGCCGGGCGGTAGTACCGGTCGCCAGGTCCGGTAGTACCGCTGGCGACAGAGAGCATTTGGCGACCTGTCTTCTTCCGCCTCCTCTTCCAAGCATCCGTCTTGTCGGGCTTGATGCTCCGGGCTTCCTCCCTTGCCTCCGTACTTGTCAATGTGAACCTATCATGCATATGTGACGGAGTATGAAGTAGCATACCATTCAATAGGGTAGGAAGGGGGCTCGCATAGAGGAATGGATTCACCTTTGGAGTCCACAACGACTTGGCATAAGTTGGAGACCAAGATGTGGTAACGACCGTAGGTCGGGCTACATCAACTCCCCCCCCCCTTCAAAAAGAGTCGTCCTCGACTCTACATGCTCATCACAAAGTAGAAGCGGTCGAGAGACCTTCTTGATCCTGGGGTTCACCATATAGTCGTCCTCGGGAAGATTGACTTGACAACACTTCAATGTTCCTTCACCTTCCTTGAAGCCTACAAAGCTCACAACAAAAGCAAAGAAACACTCAAAGCGTAGCCAATTCATGAAGATTATTGCATGAGTCCTCAAGTAGAAGGAAGTCACCTTAGCTTGTAGAGATAGCTCGATGAAGGGTGGCCATAGGTAACTCTCTTCGATTCTTCTTGTCAACACATGGTCCATAGAGGTTGACGTGTATGCATTTGTACCTTCATACAACAAAGACCAAGCAACATATGTTTGTGTGTGATAGAGGAGCATGTCATTTGTGGCATGTCCATTCTTATTCACAACACGATTAGCACAACTCAAGTATAGCAAACGGGATGCATATGCAAGGTCAAAGTGCATGGAAGTCGTTGCAATATCATCCAAATGTGGGAACTCAAAAACTCCATATAACGTCTTATTGTGGCATTCAAAGCAATCGAATAGAAATTTGATCAACATCTTTGATGCAAAGCTAGGAGAATTTGGCAAAAACACAAAAGGAAGAATGTCCAAAGCAACATCATTATGTGTGCAAACCAACCATTGGAAAGAGAAATTGTTCGACATGTTGGATGTCACACACAAATCATCGATAGCAAATATCATGGGAAAATGAGTATCCCAAGCGGAAGCAAAAACAATATATTTGCAAACAAACCAAATGAAAGAGCAAGTGGTCCTTATGTTTGTTGCAACAACAAGACGAGATTCTTGGAAGCTCTCATGACAATACATGCTCTTAATGGCATTGTGGTTGCACCCAAAACATCGGAAAGAGAAAATGTTCAACATTTTTGTTGCAACACACAAAGCATCATTATCTAAAAGCGAAGAAACATGAATGTCACAAGGGAAGATAATACCATTAACATGCTTGCAATCAAACCATAGGAAAGAGCAATTTGCCAACATGAAAGATGCAAAGCATGCAAAAGGTATCAGAGCTGGGTTCGATCTTGAACTCACTTGTGGGATGCTCTCAAGAGCTCTTTTTGTCAACTCATGCTCAACCAAGGTTGACATGATAATGCGGGTACCTACACACATCAAGCACAAAAGGAAGAACGTGTGTGCATGGTAGAGATACACATCATCCATCATGACGTATCTCTTCTTGTGAACATCACCATTAATGTCAATTAAGTATGAAATAGATGCATGGTGAGTATGCAAGTGGGGAACATGCTTATCATGGCAATCATCAAACTCTCCAAAAATTGAGAAAGCTATGGGGGCTATCTCGTTATAATCCATGTGAAAAGTATTGTCACAAGCAAAACAATTGATAGACAAATTATTCAACTTATTGCAAGCAACATGAGAAATTGAATGACTAGCATGACAAAGCAAGTCCGAAGCAATTGGAGGATACACACAAGATGCATAGCATGGCATGTTTATGGAAATGGTATCGCAATCAAACAATTCCACATGAGCAATATTATGCAAAGGCAAAGCATCACATGGGAATATGAATGAAGCATATGTAATGTCACAAGTATCATCCATAGCATGCATATCCTCACAATTCATCATGTCCACTAGTGGGAGCATGGCATCATCAACACCCTTATTGTTACCTTGGTCATACCTCTCATATGAAGTGGGTGTTGTGGAAGTAGTGGCCTCCTTGTGGACGACTTCGTCTTCTTGATGTAGCCATGGCATAGCATCATCTTCGTGCACCATGTACATCTTCTCCAATTGAGGCATCATTGCTTCATGGCCTAGCGCGTCTTCATCCATGGAACCTAGCACAACATAAGAGAACACACTAGAGGTAGAGGGTAAGTTGTTAGAAATAGAAATGGTCTCACTTGACCTATCAACTACCACTCTCAACTCACTCGGTGTATCACTCATGCCCTCAAAGTGGAAGCACTCAATCTCACATAAGGTGGAGTCACTCATCTCACTCTTGTTCTCACTCAAGTGGGCTAAGTGGCTCTCATACTCACATGGGATTGGTACCACATCATCACTCAAGCATATAGGGTTATGCTCGGGTTCCTCAACTCCAAGCGCCTCCTTCGGTGAAGGGAAAATCCCATGCTCACCATTCTTGACCTTGTCGCCTTCAAGGTTGGATGCCATAAGATGGGCATCATCGCTCTCCTCCATGGTCGAAGGGAAAATCCCATGCTCGACCGTCTTGTGGCCATCTCGTAGTAGTGGTGGAGGTAGGCTCATGCTATCCAACTTGGCGAAGTAGAGGTTTACATTTTCCTCGTTGGCGAGGTCGTGGAAGTCAAGCGTAGGCATTGAAGCTTGATGGCGTTGAAGCTTGCTCGGCGAGGCGTCGGCGATGTCGCACTCGAAGTCATCCATGCTTGGGTAGTAATTGTTGGTGTAGTACTCCATATCACCCAAGCATGTGGAGCCATTGTCGGTGTAGTGCTCCGTCATGTCCTCTATACTTGTGGAGTCGTAGTCATGGTGGCTCATCATGGATTCTTCATAGATATCATCCTCGGTTCCGGAGTCCCTAGACATGATGCACAAGACCGAGCGGTGTATATGGAAGTGGTAGTGGGAGTTAGGGATACAACGTCAAACCTTACTTTACCTTGGAAGATCGTATTGTACAAGTGGCCACACTTGAGAGCAATAAACCAAGCAAAGTGAAGTTCACGCGGAATACCAAAACCAACTACGAACCAAAAAACAAACACACACAAGGCCTATGGTGGATAGGTATGTAATGTGGCATGTCAAGAACAAATCCGAAATCAAGATGTTGTAATGGCAAGTAAAGAACCACAATGATCACAAAGCAAACAAGTTAATCCACAAGATAGGAAATATGTACAAGGAAACACACACGGTGGGATAAATGGGACTTGTGCGACGAAGAAAGTGAGCTAAGAACCAAATGATTACCTAGAGAAGACTATAAGCTCGTGTCACACAAGTACAAGGAGAGACGCTAGTTCGATTGCATAAAATTGGTGGGCTACAAGATATGCACAATAAGTACCACCTATATGATGTTCATCAAGCTTGCGCTTCCTATTCTATAAGGCACATGTATATCTCTTTCTTTTTCTTTTCTTTTTCTATTTTTTTTGTATCACTCTTTTATTTTCTTTTTCACTTGCCTCTTCCTTGTGCCAATAACTATACAAGATAACTATGTGAGATAGCGCTCACAATGTTTGCTCGGAATTCTACAAGGTATCAAATGTGCATAGCCCAAGCAATCATAGGAGGAACTAGTCTCAATAGGTGTTTGTTGCTCGCAAAGATAGTGGGGTTCACAAAGGAATGCAAGTGGAGAAAAGTCGCGGAATGTTTATACCTTTCGTCGACGATCTTCACCCTTTATTGTTGGATTCCGCCTTGCTCACGGAATTTAGATGGAGTAGATAGCATGAACAACATGGATGATGATGTAGAGCTCCTTCTCCTCTTCGAAACGAGCTAAAGAACACCAAAATCCGAGTTCGAATGCAAAAGTTATGCTCAAAACGGTGAGAGGCTGAAATCTGGAACCTATTGTTTTCTTTCTGTCTTGGGCGGTAGTACCGGATTTTGGGCCCGGTAGTACCGGTGGGCGGTAGTACCGTATTTTTGGAGCGGTAGTACCGCTCGAGACAGAGAAATCCAGATCTGACGCGATTTCGCGAGTTTGGGGCGATTTGGGCGGAAAATCTTCAAGAAAAACACCAAATCGACGGGGGAAATCAAGTAATTAGGCTATGGGAACGCAAAGGAAGGTAGATCAACAAGTTTAGCAAGTAATCCACGGATAAAAACCTACCAAAACGCACTCAAATCACAGATCGATCCAAAACACGAATTGGGGCTGTTTTTGGTGAAATTTTTGAATTTATGGGGAAAAGACCAAATCGATGAGAAATCCGTGGCAACCAAAAGCTGCTGATACCAGATGATGGAGGGGTTAACCTCTTGGGTGCCCGATCTTCACGGATCTCGTGGTCAAATCGATGGGAAAGCGAGGGGAAAGGGAGAAGGTAGCGGAAGGGAACACACACC
The DNA here is from genome assembly GCA_916181665.1 of Avena sativa. Classification (NCBI taxonomy): domain Eukaryota; kingdom Viridiplantae; phylum Streptophyta; class Magnoliopsida; order Poales; family Poaceae; genus Avena; species Avena sativa. The sequence goes on along the minus strand of OV702279.1, from coordinate 398,957,801 downwards.
TCGCGAAGAACACGATGAACACACGCAAAACTCACATGATACAAGGCTGATTGCTCCCGAACGGTGGCCACCGGTCCGATAGAATCCTCGCAAGGAAAGATCGGTCAACGTGCTCCCTCAAATCCACATCGGAGAGGGAAGAACACCTTGAGGAGGGTCTTGACGACTTGGGGGCGAGAAACCGAGAACCCAAGGCCTTGTTCAACGATAGATGCGTGATGCAAAGTCCAATCGAGGTTGGTGATGATAGTCGGTCCTCTTGGTAAAGGGGATGAGGCAAAACTAGAGATTCCACAATGGGGGTTTTCTTTAGTCTATCATCTATGCCTAAGGGATACATGACGGGTGGGGGCTCTATTTATAGGCCAACCACATAAACAAGGGTAGTTTTGGGATAAACTAGGCGAATAGGTAAGTAGAGGGGGATACAAGGGCTGTGGCCCAACTAGTGCGCGCAGGCACTGCCAGGAGCGGTAGTACCGGACTTGGGACCGGTAGTACCGCTTGGTCCGGTAGTGCCGCTCCAGGACCGGTAGTACCGCTTGCGGTCCTGGGGCTTCCGTCGGCGTCTTCAGCGGGGAGCGGTAGTAAGGGGCGGTAGTGCCGCAATGCGGTAGTACCGGTTCCAGGTCCGGTAGTACCGTTGGAGACAGAGAGTATTTGGCTTCTGTTGGCGTCGTCTGTTGCTGGCGGTAGCAGAGGGCGGTAGTGCCGCCGGGCGGTAGTACCGGTCGCCAGGTCCGGTAGTACCGCTGGCGACAGAGAGCATTTGGCGATCTGTCTTCTTCCGCCTCCTCTTCCAAGCCTCCGTCTTGTAGGGCTTGATGCTCCGGGCTTTCTCCCTTGCCTCCGTACTTGTCAATGTGAACCTATCATGCATATGTAATGGAGTATGAAGTAGCATACCATTCAATAGGGTAGGTAGGGGGCTCGCATAGAGGAATGGATTCACCTTTGGAGTCCATGACGACTTGGCATAAGTTGGAGACCAAGATGTGGTAACGACCGTAGGTCGGGCTACATCAGTCTAGATCTATATTAGTTTGTCTCTAGCTTCCCATGGCTTTTCCAAAGGTCGCCGGTTCTGGTCCTGCCGTGATTTCTTCTTGAAATACATAGGATTTTTTAATCTGGAGAGAGAAAGAGAGTAGTACATTTTTGTTTGCTTAAGCCGAACGTTAAAATAGCGCGATCAATCATATGATCAGGACTTATTATTCTTGCGCATATTATTGTTGAGTATATGAACAAAGGATAAACGCGTGCTCACTGTCGATTTGGGGACGAGGGGCATCCCCTAAGCACCTGGCAGTCTGGGTCGAGGATGATCCAGTTGCTTTGTGATGCCCTTCTCTGCAAGCGATGAGCCACTTGATCAACCTCCCGGAGCACAAGGTTTGCAGGGCACAAGCGATGGACCACTTGACACAAGCTTTTTTTGCCTTGTGTCACCGCTTCGCTTTGGTTGTCAAAAAAACTGAGGTTGCAGCACGCATGAAGATGGCACACAAGAGGAAACAAGGATTTAACAATAGTTCAGAAGCTCATTTGTTAAATATACAGATTAGCTGAGTAGCTCACTGCATACAGAAAGCGTAAATATTGCATTGGCAAGATACAGAGTCTGAAACAAACATCGGAAGGAATTTTACAAACTGAAACCGGCTGGCTCTATTTGATTGATTCTGAGACAGGAAGACGACTCTCGGAAGTGGCTAATATGGAAGCAGCGTAATAGGTGCATCATAATCAAAGTCAAGACACCTTTTGAAAGGACACGATTTGTTTTATAGGAGAACTGATCCTGAGCCAGGTACTACTGAAATTTGGATTGATTTTATCAATGCAAATTGGATTTGGATAGAAGAGTAACTCAAGCATCTGACAGCCGTAAACTGAAGCATGAAAAGGCACAGAAACAAGCATGAAAAGGCTATATACCGTTCACAAGTGTCTCCTCTGTATCTTAAGTCTTACTACAGGACACCAGAATCAAAGGCATGTAGCGCTGTCCCCTATTAGAACTAGTTCCCACTTGTGAGCTCAGGTGGCTTTGGTACCGCCAAAGAGAGTAGTCTGATTAGTACCGCGGAAGAGAGTGGTCTAATTGCCTATGAAGGAAACAAGGGGCAACTCTAGATAGATAGAAAATGTGAACCAAACATATCTTTACAAAGGAATTAACAGAAGCCAACTTTGTTTCAATGATTTTGAGAAAGGAAAACAGTCTGCAAGCTACTATGAAGGAAGCATCATGATAAGAAATGACAGTACAAGCAAGAAGTACACCGAACCAAGTTCCTCTGGAAATTCATGTAAAACTAAGGATTATTGATCATGAGCTACTTTGGTAGTAGTACTAGTGCTCAAGCCTTTGGGAGTAGTAAACTGAAGCTTCGTTCCATCCATCTAGCAATATGCAGGCCGCACACAAGGAATTTAATAGTTCTTGAACTGAATGAAGCAAAAGCTGGATAGAAACATTGAGGAGCACCGAACTTCATCTTGATGGAAAAAGAATGGACCAACATTGAAGATGGAAAGCCACCTAATACTGCAATAGGCAGGCAGGCACGCGAGTCAAATGCAGTTTATACTACGTACAACAACTATCATTCCTGGCGGGCGAATGCAAAAAGACTAGTAGCTATGATGAAGTAATGAAACAGAACACGGTACCTGCATCCTGGATCTTATCGATGGTCCCTTCTTGCTCTTGGACTGTAACTGACAATGAAAGATAGAGTGGGACTTACATAGGAGCCAAAACAACAAGGAAGCAAAAAACTGAAGTTAACATCAAAAGGAGACAAAGATATCTAGAAATAGTGAACCTCTATTAGAACGCCATAATTCTGGGATGGTTGGGATGGTTGGGCACCGCCCTGACCAGAGCAGCCTCCGCTTCAGAATACCTAGAGCTGGTTTTTTCCTCACCATAAAGCTTAATCCATATAGTCTTGAGCGCAGGGAGCTTCCCTATGCCCAAGTCCCAGTCCCACTGACCACCATGGAGGATGTCCGACACTAAGAGACCGAACCGCAAGACTCGAACCAAGGGCATGGCTCCTCGTGTCAACATATAGGGAGGAAGTAGAACATGCGGGACCGAGAACTCTATCGCACAAGGGAATGCATCAGCTCTAAGCATGAACGACCTTTGAGTTGCACGCTCTTCTTTTGTGGCGGTGTCCACATCGGACAGTAGGTGGAGAACGCGAAGAGCTGGCAGAGTACCAAGGACCTGAATGTCCTCTAGTCGCACTTGATGAACATTTATATCCAGGTAGAAGACAAGAGGGAGCAATGAAGAACTAATCCTTGTCGGCATTCTCTCGTACCATCCTCCCAACCGAATGTTACGGAGTTGTAATGAAGAGGGCATCCAGTCCCCCATGATATCAATGCTCTCATCATCAGAGAAAAGATATAGACTCTGTATTTTCTGCAGTTTGCCTAAAGACTGGAACAAAATAAGAAGTTTCTCGGGATGATACCTTGATGGTAAATGAAACACCAACACCCTCAGCTCGGTCAGGTAGCGCAGCTCTTCCGGATCACCATCTTGTGTAAAATGCACTTTGGTTAGCTCTCTGAGGGACGTCAGATTCCTGTACCCCACTGGCAGATATGTAACTCCACTAACATATAGGAACATCAGATTTCTCAGCCGGACAAAACTCGCTGGCAATTCTTCTGCATTCACATGTACCCCTCGCAAGTCCAGTGTCTGTAAAAACAATAGCTTTCCTATTTCTGCCGGGATCTTAAGGAGTTTTGTATTCCTTAGTCCTAGGTATCTCAGGTGCAATAAATCACCAACACAACTAAGGTTAAGATGGTCACTTTTCTCAACGATACAATCTTCTAGGTCCAACACACGTAAAACTTCAAATCTTGACAGAGGAAGCTTCTGATTAATAGCAGGACCGAAAATGGTAAAGGATCTCAGCTGTGATATGCTCCTGGTTGCCAGCTGTGTGTCCATGAGCTCTATCTTTTGGAGAGACAACCTACGGACCTTTCTTTCTAAAGGTGTGTTTCCTTTGATATCATCCAATACAGTGACAAAGTTTTCTTCACTGGCCAAGTCACATATGAGATCGAGCATTATATCATGCACACGACAACCTATTTGCATGCCTTCAATATCAATATCTAACGGCTGGATCAGGCTTCTATTGACAAGCTCGTTAAAGTAGCTCTCCCCTAGCTCAAATAAGTTGTCACCTTGGATGAAACCTTCAGCAATCCATCTTCTTATCAACCGGTATCTATCAATGATATAGTCTTCTGGGAATATGCTTAAATATAATAAACAAGTCTTTAGATGAGAAGGGAGATCATAATAACTAAAGGATAATATCCTCCTCATCTCATCCAAATTAGCATCTCCTTTTGTAAGTCCACTACAAATAGAGTTGAGCAAAAAGTACCATTCACTACTGGGTTTTATTTGTTGATTACTAGATAGCTGACTGGCTAGAGTAATAATGGCCAGTGGTACCCCGGAACATTTCTTCAGGATATTCATCGATACTTCATGTAATTCAGGAGGGCACATATTATCTCCTAGGAATATTATGTTATAAAAGAGTCTTTGAGAGTCGCCATCAGAGAGAGGTTTCATGTTATAAACCATATCATCATTACAAGAGCAACATTCTGTAGAGACACTGACATTACGGGTAGTAGTGATTATTCTGCTTCCATGTCTATTTCCCATCAGAGCATATCTGATTGTTTGCCATGCACTCACATCCCATATATCATCGACAACGATGAAGTATCTACAAAATAGAAAAGTACGAAAATTACACCAAGGATCCAAAGATTGTATTATCCAATGAACAGCAAAGTGCGCTCTGTGACATAAGGAAATAAAAAACATGACAAATGGAAGCCATCGGAGGAAACAGCAAAAACACATGCATATGTCGATTCATTCATTATGCAACTTCACATTTTTCCTGTGCTCAATAGATATTGTTAATATCATGGATTCTACTTGCATGTAACCAACCGAGAAATAACTAAATAAATTATCAAGAAGCACACATCAAGTCTTGTAGGAAATCATCTCCTGGGTAACACACCCCGAGAGAATGTAAAACAAGCACGCCTGATTACAGCTAAATGATAATATCCTCTAAAGAAGAATCACCTCTTGTAAGAACCAGAGTCGACCCAATATATACAATGAAACTAACATCGTAAGTTCATCCTGATTCATAGTCGTAGCAGAACATGTTTTACCTTAATATACGCTAGGCAAGTTTGGATTATTCACGATGACTGTCGAGGCGCCCAATCTGGATTTTATTACTAGTGTGCCCTTGAGAAAGCGGAGTGGCTATTCTAGACATATTAGGTTGGGTGTCAGTTTTTTAGTTTATTTCTGGAGAGTGAAAACAGATGCATAATTTGTTTCCTAGGACGCAAGAATTTATAGCCTGTTAAAGCAAGGAGGTGTTACTTGAACCTGACCTTTTTTTTTTAGATCTATATTGTTGATGTTTAAAGATCAGTTTTGCAACTTATGATGTCCAATAAGTCATGGGAAGTTAGCTCCCAAACTTTTAGTTGAAAAGACACTACTAGAGAAAAGGCTATAGGAGACATGCTTATGCGAGGCACATTTAGCATATGCGCCTCCTATAAAAATAGGCGAGGCGCATTTTACGATATGCGCCTCTAGTATAAAAATAGGCGAGGCGCATATGATAAGAATGCGCCTTCTATAATCCCTGTACGGACAGAATCTAGCAGCCCCATATTATGCGAGGCGCATTCTAGTCATATGCGTCTTCTATATATCAGATAGGCGACGCGCATATGGATAGAATGCGCCTCGCATATTTTGTGTGGGCCCGCGTGTTGGTAGGTGCACGAATATGCGAGGCGCATATGGCTATATGCGCCTCCTATATTTGATAATATGCGAGGCGCATATGACCAGAATGCGCCTCGCATATTCTGTGTGGGCCCGCGTGTTGGTAGGTGCACGAATATGCGAGGCGCATATGGCTATATGCGCCTCCTATATTTGACAATATGCGAGGCGCATATGGCCATATGCGCCTCAAGTAACTCATGCGGGCCCGGGCGCTGGTAGGTGGCCGCATATGCGAGGCGCATATTGCTATATGCGCCTCCTATAGTTTGAATTATAGGAGGCGCATATTGTGCAATATGCGCCTCGCATAAGCTGGCACCACTTTTTCCCATCTTTTTGCACATGGAGGCAACTACCACCCCACTCACTTGTGTCACTTCTTCCTCCTCCACCAAACAAATCTGGTCGCCCCCCTCCTCCTCCCCACCTCATTTCCCCCATTGATTCACCTTCGAAGCTTGCTCAACATCCATTGGTTGACACCCATATGTAAGTGAAGTCTCTTGCTCCTCTAGATCTACAACATGTCCATTTACTTCTCCTCCGGCTCTCTTGCGCAAGTCGTTGTTGGAGGAAGCGTGAAGGCGTTGCTTGCATGTATGCGCGTTGTCGGAGACACCGACTATATGATTGTGTTGTGGTGCTACTTTTTGTGCAGAGATTTCATTTGAGATGCCAATGTTTCGCCGGAATGTCGATTTATTTCTTTTCCGGCGAATTTCTGGCACTCGCGGATGTCCTGTTTTTAGGGGAGGTCATGCCGAATTTTTCCGGCGATCCACGTCCATATATGCTCTAATTATTCTCTTGCTCTTTGTACCACGCAGGCGGCCATGGTCCGACCACTGATCAACAAAGCCCGCGTGGATAGGTGGATGACATGCGCGAGGGCCGACATGGAACGTGCAAACAAGACAGAGATAAGATGTCCATGTCGGGACTGCAAGCTGATGTATCTGATAAGGCATGATTCCGGAATGCTGGAGTCGCACCTGCTTCGACGTAGTTTCATGGATGGCTACACTCGATGGATACGTGAGGATCACGAAGATCAAGATGCCAGTGATGATCACGAAGATCAAGACGCCAGTCACGATCACGAAGATCAGGGTGGTGGCACTGTACATGGACACGAAGATGATCAAGGTGGCGTCGGGCATGGACACGAAGATGATCAAGGTGGTGCCGACCATGATTCAAGCTGGTTGCGAGACCCTCATGTCCAAGATCTGCTTCTCAAGGAGACGAGTAACGCCAGAGCCGCCGGTAGAGAGAAGGCTAAACTGGAGCAAATGGAGAAAGACGCGGTCACTCCATTGTTTGACGGATGCAACGACGGGGATACCCGTATAAATGTAACGCTTAGGGCTCTGGAGATGAAGGCGAAACACAAAATGACCGACGAATGTTTCGACGACAACATTGTATTCTGGCACGATATTCTTCCCAAGAAGGGGAACACATGTCCGACTAGTATCGCTGAGGCGAAGAAAGTCGTGTGCCCTCTCAATCTACCGCACGTGAAATACCACGTCTGCATAAATGATTGCATCATCTACCGGGGCGAGGACGCGGAGAAGACCACGTGTCCGGTGTGCAAGACCTCTCGATACAAGAGAGGGACCAAGAAAGCTCCTAGGAAGGTGGTGTAGTACTTTCCTCTAACTCCTCGTTTGCAGCGGTATTTCGCAGACCCTAAGGAAGCACAGCTCATGCGCTGGCACGCGGAAAGAAAGAGGCCGGAAGACGATGATCCGGAGAAGGAGGAAATGTTGAGGCACCCTTCGGATGCTTGCCAGTGGAAGGCGTTGGACCTACAATATTACCAACATTTTGGGAAAGAGTCAAGGAACCTCAGGCTGGGCGTGAGCACTGACGGACTCAATCCGTTTGGAAGCCAGAGCAGCACACACAGCACCTGGCCCGTGTTTGTATGGATCTACAACCTCCCTCCCTGGTTGTGCATAAAGAAGAAGTACGTAACCATGAGTATGCTCGTTCAAGGGCCAAAACAACCTGGTACAGACATCAATCTGTATCTCACGTTGTTGAAAGAGGAGTTGGCCACGTTATGGGAAGAAGGAGCCCGTACATGGGACGCCTCGAGACAAGAGTACTTTGACATGAGAGCGGCGGTGATCACGACGGTGCAAGACTATCCTGGTTACGGATACTTCTCGGGGCAGGTGGTCCAAGGATTCTATGGGTGCGTTAGGTGCAAGGATAATACAACGTACCGCCAGCTACAGAAAGATCCCGGGTCCGGGAAAACCGTGTTCCTTGGGGCTCGGAGGTGGCTTCCCAAGAATCACGCCTGGAGAAAGCTAGGACATCTGTTCGATGGGACGATCGAGCTCCGAGGAATCCCACACCAGAAGAGTGGCGCGGAAATCTACAAGCTATTCAATAACTGGAAGGAGTGCCCTGCGCCAGGAAAGACCCAGAAGAAGCCAGAGCCGTTGCTGAAGGTATGGAAGGCGAGGTCTGTTTTCTGGGACTTGCCATACTGGAAGATCCTCCGCGTGCCTCATAGCCTTGATCTCATGCATATCACGAAGAACGTGGGCGAGAGTCTGCTTGCCACCCTCCTTAACACCGACAAGACCAAAGATGGGCCGAAGGCAAGGAACGACTTGAAGCATATGGGCATCAGGGATGAACTTCAACCACCACCTAGCGATGATGAGGAGGAGGACGAGGTGGAGGAGACAGAAACACAGAATAGCCGTCGTCGCAAGGGGAAAAAGGTTAAGAAGGGAGAGGTCAAGCTCAAGGCCTCATGCTTCACTCTGAGTAAGAAGGAGGCCATACAGTTTATGAAGTGCCTCCTCGGAGTCAAATTTCCGAACGGCTACGCGGGGAAGATAAGCAGATGGCTAGACGAGGCGAAGCAGCGCTTCAGCGGGATGAAGTCTCACGACGTCGCCGTGCTAATGACGCAGGTACTCCCGGTCGCGATCCGAGGTATAATGGACAAGCACATCCGTGAAACACTGTTTGGCCTCTGCAACTTTTTTGACGTCATCTCTCGGAAGTCGATAGGCATTAAGCATCTCACGAGGCTACAGGACGAGATCGTGGTGATAATGTGCGAGCTCGAGATCTATTCCCCCCCCCCCCCCGCTTTCTTCGACATCATGCTTCATCTGCTTCTCCATGTCGTGGAGGATATCGTCCAGCTCGGTCCTGCGTTTCTGCGAAGCATGATGCCGTTCGAAAGGCTCAATGGACACATAAAGGGATACGTTAAGAACAAGTCCCGTCCAGATGGAAGCATAGCAAACGTCTTCCTGGCCAAAGAGTGCATCTCTTTCTGCTCGAACTTTCTACAAACCGAGACCCCTCTTGGTATGCCATTCAACAAGCACCTCGGGAGGCTCGCTGGATGGGGTCACCGCGAGGGTCGACGTGCAAAGCATGTCGACATGGAGGGCCGAACCAAGGACTTTGAAAGAGCAAACCTGGTCGCGCTGCAACACCTTCAGGTGGTTGATCCATACATACATGAGCACAAAGAGTTTATCAAGAAGAATTACGCTGATCAGGGGCGCCAGGTCCCGAGGGAGGAAGATGTTATCAAGGAGCACAACTCCGGTTTCACGCGGTGGTTTAGGGAGAAGGTCATAGCTAATCCACCGCAGGGCGAGTACTCGGAGGAAGATAAACTCATATTCTCATTGTCACAGGGCGCCTCGCACAACCTCATGACCTATCAGGCTTACGATATCAACGGATACACGTTCTACACAGAGGAAAAAGACAATAACTGCGATTACCAGAACTCAGGGGTAGCAGGGATATTCTACACCGGCGACATCCCGGAAAGATACTACGGAAGGATCGAGGAGATTTGGGAGCTCGACTATGTTACGGAGAAGGTGCCGATGTTCCGTGTCAGGTGGGCCAAGAGCGTCGAGAAAGAAGATCGGTATTTCACCACGATGGTTATACCGTCAAAGACCACCAGCGCGAACGCACCCGCAAGAAATGAGCCTTGGGTTTTGGCTAGCAAAGTCGACCAATGCTGGTACATCAAAGACCCGTCAAAGCCTAGCCGGGTTGTCATCAGGAGAGGCAAAAGGAACATTATCGGAATGGACGGAGTCGCCAACGAGCAAGACTTTGACCAGAACGGCGACCCGAAGATAGAAGACGGGTATGGCAACCAAACACCGTACACCACAACCCTACCTAAGAAAGGACTTCCATTCAAGAGAAGTAGTGAAGACGTCCCGGACCTAACCTATGCAACCGCGACAAAGAAGGGCAAGAAGACGACCATTGTCAAGAAACGCTAGCGCGCTCTGACCATTGTCAAGAACCGTCGTGTGTGTGGCCTACTATTATGTATGAAAACATTCTTAATTTTCATTATGTGTGTGTTATAATAATATTGCATTGAGAATATTATGTATCGACAAGACACATTCATTGAGAATACTCACTTTTGTTGTTTTAGCAATATTTGAATATTTAAAATATTTGTAGTATATTTTATAGTTCATATTTGTATGCTTTTACATGAAAATTGGGCTTTAAAAATATGTGTGTGTTATAATAATATTGCATTGAGAATATTATGTATCGACAAGACACATTCATTGAGAATACTCACTTTTGTTGTTTTAGCAATATTTGAATATTTAAAATATTTGTAGTATATTTTATAGTTCATATTTGTATGCTTTTACATGAAAATTGGGCTTTAAAAAAAAATTCCAAAAAATTGGCCCCCTTAGGATTCGAACTTGGGTGGCCAGCAGTGAAGGACAAGGCATGTTACCACTAGGCTGCTGTGTGATAGTTGATAGAAACATGAGCACTGCCCTATTTGTCTAGGAGTGCATATTATGCGAGGCGCATTTAGCCCAGATGCGCCTCGCGTAATATTATACGAGGCGAACTTTGCGATATGCGCCTCGCATAACTGGCACCCATCGACCAAGTCGCACACTAGCAGCTAGTACAGACACGAGACTTCACATATCGATCGAAGGAGCCCGACGCCGTGGATCGGAGGAGCCCGACGCATCGATCGAAGCCGTCGCCGCCAAGGAGGAGCCCGCCGCCCCGTGAAGGAGGAGCTCGCCGCCGCCCCGTGGAGGAGGAGCCCGACGCCGCCGTCCCCGTGAACGAGGAGGAGCCCGACGCCGCAGTCCCCGTGAAGGAGGAGGAGCCCGACGCCGCCGCCGCCACCCACGCCTCTTCCCCTCTCTCTGGTGAGTCCCCGCCCCCACCCACCCATGCCTCTTCCCCTCTCCTCCCCTTCTGAAATCATTTCCTCCTCTTCCGGCACCGGCATGATTCTCTGATTCTCTGAACCGGCACCGGCATGTGGAGCGGCGGCGGGAGGGGGAACGGTGGCGGATCCCTAGCCCTCCCCTAGCCGGCTTGTCCCTATCCCTCCTCTTCCCCTCCTCTTCTGCCAGAAAGATAGGCATGATGCTGAGCTGAATTTATCTATAGACTGTCTCAATGTTTGTGACTTGACAGACTTGGGTTGGGTTCTTTTGGTCCCAAATATGCATGTCTACAGGCATGAATGATCAAGTAGAGATTTCACACACAACTCATTGATGATTGCGCAGTGCAAAATGTGATTAGCACTTTGTCTGACCACTATGCTGTCCTGTTGGAACTGAACAAACCAGTTAAGATAGATTGTTATCCAGAGCTCGTCAAGAAGGAGAAGCTAAGTTATCTGTCTCTTGAGGTGTTGTACTCTACCCTGATGGACCTGATAAACCTGTGTAGCACTGGTGTCCACCGCTGAGATAGATTGTATGATGCTAGAATTATGTAATATTCACTGAACAAATCCCGTGATTGTATTAATCTGTTTTTTCCACCACTGAGATAAATTGTACACTGTTGACTGGTTGTCCACCATCAGATATGTAGATATAAAGCTAAAAGATGGAAGTGCGGAATACATCATCAGTTTCTGAAGTTGGATAAATATTTGCAGATATTTTCTGGTGAAGGATGGCCATTATTCATCAGTTTTTACATCCCTGTTGAAAATAGCACGAGTATAGTTAGAGAAATTACCATTGGTTAATTATCCATGAAGCAACCAGAATTGTATAAAATGCCACAATGCCATGAATTGTCCGTCCTCTTCTGTAAACTTTTAGAATATCTATGTGTTGTCTTGGGAGCTATTTTATTCTATAGTTGCTCAACAAGAAACCAACTCCTGCATGGGTAATAATAAAATCATTATAAATGTACATCACACTACTCTAAATTCCAAGGATATTACAATGTAGAATTGACAAATAGCCAGTAAATGAGCAGCTAAAGCCTGACTTACTTGTGTATGATCATGTACAGCAAATGTGACAAGCTTATGGTCCAACTGTTCCTAGGAGATGCAACTGATACAGGTGTACTTGGCTAGCTACTTGTAACAGCTACTCTTTATGCAAAGAAAAAACTTGCCTGTGTATGCATGATCCTATCTTCGGATATTTGGCTTTTGGTACAATTTCTTGGCAATTAACACCCAGTAAAGTGACTCTTCCTGTCTACCAATAATACAGTTCAAGAGCTTGACCTCAATATATAGGTTTCCTGGAACTGAAACTGAATTTAGCTAAAGGTTTGGAAAATTCATTTTCATGAGGACATATTTTCATGAGTACTTTTCCAGCATGCTTTTGGAAAATTCATTTTCATGAGGACATATTTTCATGAGGACATAATTTAGCTAAAGGTGCCTTTTGGTCCTTATGAACCTGACAGTATTGCAGGAACCTGAAGATCAGGACACCATCTATTGCAGGAACCTGAAGATCAGGACACCATCTATTGCAGGATCATTTATTCCTTTAGTTCCTGGTAACTATACTATTCATGCTCAGGTTGTTGACAAGCAAACAGATGATACATGGTGCCTCTGTGTATGTATGACCTGGAGCATGATATATATACATGGTGTTTGTGTATGTATGCTAGCAAAATGGCTGTGATGATGGCTGTGTTTTGATCCTTTTTGTGCAGGTTTTTCTTTTTGAGTTGCCAATGTTTCGCCGGAATGTTGATTCATTTCCGTTCCGGCGAATTTCTGGCACTCCTAGACATAGAAAATTAGCAAAGTTCATGCCAAAATTTTCTATGAATTTTTGTGCTTATTAGTTTCATTTATTTGTGTGTTTAGAAATGTCGGATCCGGGCCCTTCTAGCCAGAAGCCCTTTTGGGAGCAGCAGGCGGAGATGGAATCCCTAGAGGCCCCGGAATTTGTTCCGCGGGACGACGAGATGGAGGAGGACGAGGATACCTCGTCGGGCAATGAGGAGATGGGGGACGCCGATGGTGACGCCACTACCACTGATGGCGACGGTGAAGCTACTACAGACGGTGGTAGCGCATCGAAGAAGTCTCGGAAGGATTGGACCCCGATCGTGGTCGACCTCAAAAGGTCCATCATCACAAGCGTGAGCCCTAAAGGTGCGCCTTTGGAGCCAGAAGAATTTGTTGGGGGTTACTCTAACCAGCTCGCGGCAATCCTCCGGAACACCGTCACGATCAACATGGAGAACCTAAAGGCCGAAGAGAACAAGGGTTTCCTCATCCAGCTTTTCCAGAAGCTGCACACAAGATACGCGTTCCCGGGTGATGAGGAAAACAAGTATAATAATGACAGTCTCAAAGGGAATCCGGTGAACAAGTATGCTCTCGGGAGGATGACCAAGGCCTTGTCAAATTGGAAGGCTCGGGTGAAGAATCTGATTTTCGAGGAGAAGCTAAGTTATCCAGAGCTCGTCAAGAAGGAGCCTCTGGTCAAGGAAGAAGACTACAATGTTTTCAAGGCCAGATGTAACTCCGCCTTGGGCAAGGCCAGGACTGAGAAGGGCAAGAATATGAGATCCCGAAACATTGGTACCCACCATCTCGGCTCCGGCGGTTATAGAGCCGCGAGGCCCAAATGGGATAAGGAGGACGCCGACGCTCGTGCAAAGGGGTTGACACGTCCCTTTGACAACATAAAGAAGGAGCAGGCAAAGAACTTCGTCAGGGCCCGGTTTGCCCCGCCGAAGAAAGGGGGTTCTGATTATTCTTCGGAGCCCGCCGGCCCCTTTGCTACGAGGGTGACGGACTTCATGCAAAAATATGTAAGTAGTTTGCATGCAAGTCGATTAATTGCATTCATGATTAATCAATGAAGTCCAGTTTTCTGATCAAATGCTTCGCGTTCCTTGTGCGCAGGACGAGGAGTGTAGGAGCTCCTCATCCCAGGGGTCAGCGCCACCGCCTGTCGCCAAGTGGGACACCACTTTTAATAGGGCGCTGAACCGGACCAAGAGTGTCGATCCCCTGGCGGCCCCGTCGGCTGGTCGTGTGGTCGGCTTTGGCGGCATATCATGGTCCGAGTACTATGGCACCCCGGAGCGGAAGGGCAAGAAGGCCGAAAGCGTCGAGGTAAAACTCCTAAAGGAACAGGTGGAAGCCTTTCCAAATATAGTCCAAGATGCCGTGAACAAGGCTGTGTCGGCTGCCGAGACAAAGTTCCAAGAACAAGTCCAGTCACAAGTCCAGTCACAAGTCCATTCACAAGTGAACGAGAAGCTCAACACCATCCTTCCCGTCTACATGGAAAAGTACAACAAGTGGCAGAAGGGTGGTAAACGGGGGCCGCCACCGGTTCCCAACCTCAACAGCGCCCAATCGGACAATGTGGCGCGGCCGGAGGCGTTGGTGACTCCTCCAGCAGGGCCGGTGGTGGTGGAGACTCCTCTAGCTCCGGAGCTTAACTTGCCCACTGCGGCGAAGGCGCCGGCCCGCACCACCATGCCATTAGGCAGCCACTCCGCCACTTGCGTGGTCAAGCCTGTCGGCGTCGGTGCCTCGACATTGGCCGAGTTTGACGCCCTCAAGGTAACTAACTAATTAAAGCGAGAGTTGGGAGGCTCAACCACACCGATGACTTGATCTATGTTTTTCTAACGCTCGGCCTACATGTCGATCTTTCGCAGGGAGACACTCCTTGCACTCTAATGCATTGGGTGGGCGGCCAGTTGATGGATGTTGCCAAGGGTACTATTGTTCAATCAGAGAACCACAAAATGCACAATGTCACAATGCCACCTGACATGATGAGGGTCAAATACAGTATGGTGCTTCCGGGCTACGAGCAAGTGGAACCTCCCTCTCAACCTCAAGGATGGGATGATGAGGACACGGCAGCGGTCCTCAATACCGGCTTCGGCTACTTGTACCTATGGCCGAAGAGCCAGATCCGTTTGGGGACAGAGGACCAGCTCAACATCACCCTAGAGGTAGCACAACCAGCACATGATGAAGACTTCGAGATGGGAGACTTGGAAAACATGGCACAGAATCCCGATGATGATGAAGAAATTGACCCGAACTACGGTGACCAGTTTGTTAACACAAGGTTTTCTGATTTGTATGAGCCGGGACCATCAGGCACACATCAAGTTGCCGAGACCCAACCAGCACCAGCGAAACCCCCTTGCAAGGTGCGTCTCTTCCCAACTAGTCAGGAGACGCCGCCACCTGTCCCCTTCACCGAGCCTCCAAGGCCAGTAGTTCCTTTGATCAGCCCCGGCACCCTCCATAAGACGGTCGGTGAGGTGAACGCAGTGGCCGAAGCCGTAAAGAGCAAGAAGGGTCGCAAAAGGAAGCCTAAGGGTGATCGGGGCCAGGATCCAAATCCTCTTTTCCGGGACGGCGCTGTGGGGCAAGCCAGGAATCAGCATCACGTGGCAGGTGTACCGATGATGTGTAAATCGATGCTCGAGGTCGCAGGCTCGCATATGCGTAGTATTCATTATGGATGTCTCACAATTGAGCAGCGCCGCATTCGCGACAACGATCAGTCGTACCTCGTTTTCAAGGCTAAGGTGCCTTCTCATATGCCGTGCTTCGTCACTGTACCCCCCGGGGATATCTTCTACGTGCGGCATACCGACCTGTTTGACATGTTGAACGGGTTTCGACTGCATAATACCCTGGTCCGGCTGTTCTCCCTCAATATGGCCATGGAGATCACCAGAGACAAGATCCCGGGCATCCAGATAGTGGATCCCTACTTCATGCGTGACGCCGTCCTGAAAGATGCTGAGGCCATAGATCTGGCGACCGACTACCTCTCAAACTTCCTGCAAACATACTCGGACAAGGATGTGATTCTCCTTCCCTACCATCCCATCACGGAGGATGATCGGACAGGCTGTGTGCTCATAAGCTTGAATTTGAAACACTCAACAGCCTTGTACCTCGACTCAAACAGTGCGATCCAAAAAAACTACACCAATATCAAGAAAATTCTTGATGGCGCTCTCACCGGCTACGTCGCAGCGGGAGGCGTCAAACCGGCAAGGCCACATGTAAAGTTCGGCGCGCACGTGTTCCGCCACACGACGAAGTTTGCCTGCGTCAAGCAGCCGCCTGGCAGTGGGAAGGATGCCTTCTACGCCATTTACCACATGAAGGCGTTCTTCAATGACATGGAGACCAAAACGCTGCCATCTGACCTCGTGAAGTGGGCTGAAAAGCTTGCATGCATACAGGCTCGCAACCTCAGGCAACACTTCTTCAACATCCAGGAGGAGATCGCGACAATCGTGTACCAGGGAGTCATAAAAGCCGGAGGCACCTTCCACGGCGGCTATACACCGTCCAACAGGGAGATAGACGAACACTTAGCGCAGCAGGGTGACGGCAGGATGTTCATGCAAATGGCGAAAACTCGGTCGGGCTTCATCAATGGCCCCCCAAAGCCGACTCAAGAGCCGAAGAAGACTTCATGATTGCATTGCCTGGGTACCTAGCTGTTAGTTCCGAACTCGTGTTGTAACCTCTTATCACTATGTTAAACTTGCCTAGCAAAACCTCTAGAATATGTTTCGTCAACCGTTGAACTTGATTGTGAGAGACACTAGCTAGGTATTTGTGTTACGAACTATTTTAAGTGCTTGTTGCTTTTCATTTGCCATTGCTTCCCTACTTTCTTGTGGTTTGCTTTCTTTGTCTTTCTTCGAAATGCCGATGATTAGAACGTGTTGTGGTGTCACGTGAATGACTATGCCGCTATTCGATCTTGTGTGCCAAGTAGACTAGTAATTTGGGCATATACTCTACTTGCCGCATGAGATCGAACAGCGAGCATTGTTATTTCCGTGCCCAATCTAAGTATGAGGCACTAATCCAAGTCATTCTTGGTTTGCTTTTTTTTGGTCTTTCTTCGAAATGCCGATGATTAGTACGTGATTTCTTACATTTTGTTGCACCCATATATATATATGCATGATTCTATCTTGTGAACTGCTAGCTATTGCTTTCCACTGACATAAGTAATATCATCTTTATTATGTGTAGGAGATGCCGAGGTGTTATGTCGTGTACGTCGGTCGGGTTCCAGGTGTGTACGAGGAGTGGAAAGACTGCCAGAAGCAAGTGAACAACTTCTCGGGCAACAGCTACCAAGGCTATGAGAGTAGAGAGGTGGCGGAAGAGAAGTGGAGGAGGCATGGAAGGAAGAAGTGGAGGAACTTCCTCGTGATCACCACCTTGTTGTTTTTCATGGTAGGTTATGTGTTCTACTTCATCTAGGTAGAGCTACGTCGTTGGAGTTGTAATGTGATTGTGAACTTGTACTCGAAGGTGTAATGTGATTGTGAACTTGTACTCGGAGGTGTAAACTTGTGGCACAAACACTTGATGTATGAACTTGTATGTCATGATTGATGTGTAATGTATTGTATTCATGTTGGTTCTATTATGCTTTGGCAAATTGCAAGTTTCTGAAAAATTCTGTGCTCTTTATACTGTATTCTGGACTATATTGTATATTTGAATATCTGTATATTATTATTTATAGTGGTATGTAACACTTGAATTTCGAAAATATTACCGGAGACGCATATAGGATACTATAGGAGGCGCATATACTATAAATATCCGAGGCGCATTCTGAAACATATGCGAGGCGCATATGATATGCGCCTCATATACTTCACATATGCGAGGCGCATATCGATATGCGCCTCGCATATGTGAAGTATAGGAGACGCATATCATATGCGCCTCGCATAAGAAATACCCGAGGCTTGAAGCTAGAGGCACATGTGATATGCGCCTCGGATAGGCTTTTTGGTGCGCCTCGCATAGGCTTTTCTCTAGTAGTGAGACAGCTGAAAGTTTCCACTCCTTCACATGTTTTCTGCAAATCTGGTTATATGTTCCAAATAACATCTTGAAAGCTGAACTATTCTTGACACGTTATGCACATACCACAGAATCCATGGCCCAGTTAACATGTCCTAAATCAACCCTTGTTGATCCTTAAGAATAAAACCATATGCTCTTGTATTAGCCCAACTGTAAACATAATAAGTACCTTTTGGACCATATTAAGCACCTTTTGGACTCAGACTGAAGTTAACATGTATTCCCTTAGGTTCCACGTTATTGAATATATAGTCGAAATTAATATACACCGATAGCATCTGTATTAACAAGCCTAAGAAATTGGGTTTGAAATTTGGGATGTGTATGTACCTCTTGGCCCCTAGCGATTCTTGGAGTTGATCGATGAGCTGCTTTTCATCCAACGCTGCCCCTTTCAGATTCAAATACTTTTCCTTGTCAACATCAAACAGAATATCTTTGAAAACTTTCTTGAGGTCAGGACTCCGAGATACTGACACAAAAGCCGTACAATCAAAATCTGATCGAACTTTATCATAGATTGCTTTGGCAAGAGTTGTCTTCCCCAGCCCTCCAAACCCAACAATAGAGAGTACTTTGGGCTGATTGGATAAATCATCATCCAAACGGAGGTTCTCAATTAGCTCGTCCCTTGTGCTATTAATACCAACAAGTCTTTGTTGTTCTTTGTACAGAGCGACGAGAAGAGGGTCAACGGTGATCCTTGTGGCTACAGCTGCATTAGCAAAAATACCATCAGCTTTATACCTCTCATGTCTGGCGGCCACATCTTGGACCTGTTTTCTGATGTCCTTGATTGCCGTTGCAATCTCACGGCAAGCCTTGCCCTTTTTGAACAAGCTTTTCATCTTGCCCATGAGCTCCCTGAAGCCGTTCATGTCCGAGTCAGGCTTCAAGCCCTTGACGCGCACGAGGAGGGAGTCGACGATGTCCTCCGTGTCGTAGGAAAGCTCCCGGACATCGCCAGCCCAGAGCTTGACCTCCTCATCGAGCTGGTCCCTCGGCACCTCCGCCACCCTTCGAAGGGCAGCACTCATACTCTCCAGTTCGCGAGAGAAAGCTCCGACGTCTCGCTTCACACTGCTCTGCATCTTGTACTCCTCCTTGAGGAGCTCGCCCAGCTTGGGGAGAAGGGAGCCCATGGCCCCCAAGGCGAGATCCATGGATTGATTTCCTTCTCTTGATTGGTTTGCTTTAAGAAAAAACATGTGACTGGCTAGTGGTACAGCCAACTCACTCTTAGCAGTGTTAGCTCCATCGAAGCACTTAATCCTATTTTTTCAGGCATTTCAGTACTAGCTCGTGTGCTGGTTCTCGTATCCTGTGACATACATCTCCTGGAAATCAGTTAGTATAACATGTATTGATTATGTAAATCACATAGATCAAGGCCTGCTTTGGTTGACTAGATCTGTTTTCAGATTACAGTGCACAAGGTGAATTGTACATATCGTTACGACTCTAGGTGAATTGTATATATCAGTTTCCTTGATCTAAGGCTCGAGGCACATGGCATGTTTCTTGTTGTTCCTTCGATATCACAAGATATTTTTCTGGTGATGTATCTACAAGCCGGTCAATGAAGGAATCAGATTTTTCATATGTAGGGGCCTAATTAAGCTAAGTTATTTTTTTGGTGGAAATCAATTGTAATACATGCTTGTCATACAGATTTTTTAAAATATAACAGTTGCCCGCACACATTGTTATTGTTATGCTAAACTTAACGTAAAAATTTATTTGAGACACCATTGATTTTGATTGGTAGGGTCATTCCTCTAGCACAATACATTGTTGTAAGAGAACCAAAGAAAATGTTTAGAATACATGACACATCTAATGAACTAGTTGGAGAAAATCCTTCTTTTGAATGGTACAACTACAAGACTCGTTGGAGAAAGCACTTAATTTCTATGTTGTAACTGTACCAACAAATATTCTAAGAACTTAATTGTGGAGTAGTATAACTAATAAAGTCATTTTTTGTGCATATGACATTTTCTAGAAAACACAAACCTGCAACAAAAGTTAATGTTACTTTGTCAGTCATATACATATATGTCTAATTCATGGCCCTCTACCATTGTCTTGGAGGATATGTTGTTTGATTTCTCATCATGTTATCCCTTGGTAGTAGTAAATCTCCATAATCTCTACATAAAAATGACACCATAGAAGTTCTCATTACACATTACATCAAACACATGTTAAGCAGCTCCAAGAAGCTTGCTGCAGTTAGTTGAGTTATATTAAATCAAAACTGAGTGTACAAATTAAAGAACAGTTTATCAAACAGAACATAGGAGAACATAGAAGGGTTCAACCAAGGGAAGAAATAGTCCATTGCAGCTGGTGGAGAAATATACACTGACTAAACAAAAAAAATACAAACCTATGGGAGCTTAACCTTAAGAGGCTGAGGTCACTGGTGATGTCCTGTGGAAAAGTAGTCATGGTTGATGTCCAGAAGCAGAGAAAGGCGGCATGGAATACGGTGCTGAGCGCGGTAACAATGCATATGCACGGCCATTGCCCATTGAAGAACAGATACCTCATCCAGTTATCACTTTCAACGTTTTCCTGTTTTAGTGCACTAGTTCTACCAATATCCCTCTTAAATGGTCCCCAGCATTTCTTTGAAATGGTCTTCTGTACTTCTGTGATAAAAAATTCATCGAAACAGATCCTATTTTCATGCAAAGAAGATCTATCGTCTTAGGCGACGGGATATAAATTAAGAGGCAATATCAATATTGCAATTTCACATATCTGTTTGGTACATCCATAGTCTCCATGATACATGAATTTTCAATAAACTTGATTTGGGTGGGGTGATACATGCAAGCATGGTGCTCTGAAGTTACAAATAGTCCATCTCGAGCCACTAACTGATGTGATGTAGAGAGGTAGCTCGAAGAGGAGTTTTTTGGCCTTATAGAAATAGTATCCGCAATAGATATATCTATGAAAAAGGAAATTATTATCAAAAGAGCAATTTTGAAAATTTTCCTTCTAAAACAAACATAAATTGATGCAGATTAAGGTTGTTTATAGTGTCTCACTACCTTATTTAGAAACAACATGCAGACAGAAACCGTTAGAAATGTGATCAAGAAGAGTAAGATTATTATAAAAGATCATTTTTACTATAAATGGATCTGTTAAAAATGATTTGGTAATATTATATGATGATTGTGTTGCTTGGTGAAACATTATTATGGTGGAGAACATCTACCCTGTTCCAGGTCCTGCACAAAGGATAAATACAAAGTCCTCAACATAGATTGAATTGAATAACTACTGCCTTCTCTAATTTTGGTTTTATGGGGCTGAAAAAAAATCCAAAGACATTTTGATTAACACTTTAGTTAACTAAAAGGAGCTAAAAGATAGTACAGCTACAATTCTTTGAATGCATAATATTTTCTGTGGGCATGAGAAAAAGATCTAAATCTATCTGCTTTACAAGTTCAGATCTGACAAAATTTGATGATTATGTAAAATATGAAAAAAGGGAAACATCATGGGGGCATAGAGTAAGGGTTATCAAACATCACAAATTTAATTGCAGAAGCAAAACATGAAGGCCGTTGTCCTGCTAAAGTAGGAGTACTAAAAATTGTTGGATTAACTCAAGATTACACAAAGCCCAGTATACGTACACAAGAAATGCATCGCAACAAATCTAGCTTCATGGAGATGGCATGTAACATCAGCGTTTTTGACAAAGTATTATAGATGAAAATTTTGAAGTACAGAATATTTAGTTCCTAAACTTAGATTGAATTGAATAACAACTGCGTGTTCTGAGCTAAAACATAGTATGGAGCTACAATTCTTTGAATGCATAATCTTTTCTCTGGGCATGAGAAAAAAGATCTAAATCCATATGCTTTACAAGTTCAGATCTCACAAAATTAGATGATTATGTAAAATATGACAAAAGGGACACACCATGGAGGCATGGAGTAACTGTTATCAAACATCACAAATTTACTTGCACCAGCAAAACATGAAGGACATCGTCCTGTTAAAGTACTTAAATTGTTGGATATAAACTCAAGATTACCCAAAGCCTGATGTACTTATACAAGAAATGCATCTGCAACAAATCTAGCTTCATGGAGATGTGCATGTAACATCAGCGTTTTTGACAAGGTATTATAGATGATTTTTTTGAAGTACAGAATATTTGGTTCCTAAACATTTGACAGAATAACTGTGGTACTGACTAAAACCATCGCCAAGACTCATAACACAACGGTCTGATGTCCAATCTCTCTCAGACAAAATGTCAAACAGCTGGTAGGCATATCAGGGCCTAGTTGTTTCGACCAAACTAAAACTTGGACTTAGATCTTTCAGGCACACAAACGCACATATAAGCAGATGATCGAATTAGTAGCAGAGAGCAGGCAGGGCAGTGTAAGTCGTCCTACCACAACAATAACGTCCAGTGTCATGAGAAATTGCGAGCGAGCTTGAGGAGGGACAACCGCCTGATGGCCCCGAACGCGGCGGCGTCACAGCTGCCTCTGTAATCATCTGCTGCTGCATCCGTGGATGTACGATCCTCAACCTCCGTGTGTGCCTTCTCAATGAAGAACACCCCGGCAGCCACAACCTGTCAGGATCAGAGGAAGCAGGAGGGGCATACGTGGCACAAGGAGGTGGAAGAACGGGAGGGAAAAGGGAGTGACTGACGGGCAGCGGGATCTGGAATCTGCGAACGGAGAGGGAGAGGACATGGAGACATCGCGACCACATCAAGTGAGCCGACCCATTAGCGCATCTTCACTGGGCAGATACAAACAGTTTGCGCGTGGCTGAAACCGTCCACGCGCGACGCTCTAGCGGGGCGACTCATTCGCGAAAAGTGTTCGGTCCGATCTATCTATGCATCTAATTTGGGACTCGGCTGCGTCGGCCTGGACGCGCGCGGACAGCACGGATGTCGTGCTCGAGCGGGCTACTGCCCACCCGCCAGCCACACGCGGCATTGATTTGGACGCGGTCAGCAGCACCGATTTAGGCGCAACCGCGACAGCGATTCAGAGGCACTGCGCGGAAGGCTGACTAACGGCAGCATGCGCCATCAATGGCGACGCGACGGCACGCTGACCCACTGGGCGCCGCCTGCGTTCCCGCGCCGGCATTGATGGCGAAGGAGCTGGAAGTTGCGCGTGTTCGCGGGCGAAGGGGCTATTTAACCCTGCGCCCGTCGGTGCCACACTCCTCACCTCTCGCCATCACAAACCCTAGCCGCCACCACCACTGCCGCCAACGATGAAAACACCGTCGTGGCTGAAGAAGGGGAGGGGCAAGAACGACCACGAGGCGTCTAGCTCTAGCAGCCAGCGCCCCCGGATGTCGGCCTTCCTCCGCGGCACGTCCCTGCCGCCTCCGCCGTAGCCAGAGGATTTCCGGGTCCGCCGCGTGGAGGCTCGCCCGCCACCGCGGCCGGAGGGAGCACGCAACGACCGCCAGTGCTTCCGCATCACGGAGTGCGAGCGCTGCTGGAGGGAGGGACGAGGCATCCAGCACAACGACGTGTCGCTCCCTACCGGCTGGCACCTCAACCGGGACCGTGTCCCGGTGCCGCCCGTGCCCAAGGACTGGAGGAGGAGATCCACCGCCGGATCAGGGGCCTCCCGTCGTCCACCACTGCGACCCTGCCTACCAGAGTGTGGCCTACTGGAAGCAGTGGCTCGCCTGGGAGCACAAGGTGCGCCGCGCCACCACCATCTATCGTGACCTGCAGCCGGGGGAGGTCTACGACGTCCCTGACATCGACTCGGACGAGGAGGCGCCGTCAACCACTCCGATACCGAGCTCCGAAGAGAGGACGACAACGACGAGGGCGGCGACGACGACATCACCGTCAAGCAGGAGGTGGTGGACGACGTCGCCGCCAACCTGCCCCCGGAGTACCACGAGGTACTGGCGCGGGGCTACGACGAGGACACCTTCACCGAGTAAGCCATTGCGGCCAGCGCGCGGGAGGAGGAGGCCCAGTGGCGCGGCTACGAGGAGGCCCTCGCGCTCACCCGCATGGTGACTGAGACGAACGCCCAGCTGCCACCACCACCGCCGCTGCCGGTTTGGGCGCCTCCGATCACGCCGGAGGTGGAGATGGAGCTGGTGCACCTCCAGCAGTGAGAGTCGTGGCCTGTGCGGGCGATCAACACGCTTGCGCCTGCTCCCGCTCTGGCCCTGCCGCCGCCCAACCTCTGGACGACGCTGGAGTACATCGACCTCGACCCGTAGATGGATGAGGCGGTGCCCGCGCGCGAAGATCGGTAGCTAGGGCTAGTAGTTTAGATTATGTTTTTTATATTTTGAATGTAAATTAAGTAAAACTTTGCCAGTTTTTCACGCGAGTTGTTTGTGTTTGAATTAAAAAATTGTCTCGTCCAGCGCGAACAAATGGATCACGCCGCTGGACGCGGCTGGCCGGACACTACCCATACTGACCGCGGCCCGACCCAAACGGACGCAAACGGATTGTCTGGGTGACCGTTTGAGTCAGCCCGATGAAGATGCCTTTAGACTGTCCCAATCAGTCCATGCGAACACCCGGACCGTGAAAAGCCTTTAGAGCATCTCCACTCGGCTACCCAGGACGCCGATCCGGATGCCGAAAATAGGTCCGGACGCCGAAAATTCGCCTAGTCGCATGCCCAGGAACCTGTTTTTGTTCGGATTTGGGCCAATTTTGGTCCGGACTATCCAGGCCATACCCAGGATCCCGGGTACGCCCTGGAAACGTTGGACGAAGCGAATTCGGCGAGTGGACCCGTCCAGTCAGCATATATTCGTCCATATTCATCCAAAGTTCGCCCAAAATTTGTTTATATCGCCGCATTCGCCCAAAGTTCGTCCATATAGACCATATTTGCCCAAAATTTACCTAAAATTCGGGCATATTCGTCGAAAGTTCGTCTTTATCGCCCATATTCGCTCAAATTTCGCCTAAAATTCGCCCATAGTTCGTCCATACCGCCCATATTCGTCAAAGTTCGTCCATATTCTCCCAAAACCGCTTATATTCGTTGTCGGAATTTATTAAATTTTAGCTAAACACAGTAACTCGATTGAGTATACAGGTGGAAAATTCGATATACCCAAATCGAAAATTTATTTCGTTCGGCCAAAATTTGGTCCGGATTTTGGCCTAAGTTCGCCTAAGAATAGAGATGCTCTTATAGTGGTTCGACCGAAACGACATGTGACATGTGTCCATGCGAACTCACTCCTGACTCAAATATACACTCGGACTGCGTTGTCGCGGATAGCACGTGTGTCATCCATCGTGTCTGCGTGACCGGGTGCTTCGCCTGGGCCAGCCACGGACATGGAGACATCGCGACCACACCAACATAATAGCATCTATAAGGGCATGTACAATGCGCTGATATTAACATTTTTTACGGTTGCCACGTCGGATTTTTGCTTAGTTGGAATAGAGAGAATGAAGAAAGAGAAAGTTATCTTTCCTTAGCTAAGGGATGATCCTTTAAAAATAAGAGAAGACTATTTTTCTCTATTGTACCTTATGTCTTCTCCTATCAACACAACTTTTTACTATAATTAGTCAATTCACATTAATTCTTAGAGATGACAATAAGAGATGACCCATTGTACAACTTATTTTTATTGCCTTCTCTAGATTACGTGGAGGGCTAAGAGAAGACCCGTCTTCTCTAGCATTGTACGTGCCCTAACCCATCCTTTTTCTATGTCCGCATTTTTTTATTTGCTCCTCGAACCATCGAAGTAACCGAAGTCGCAAAACCGGTTAGAGGAGAAAATTTAGGATACCGTCTCCTATAATTTCCTTCTCTCGTAAATTTGGTCGGCTGCCAACTCGAATCCTAAATTTTTCCCTCCCGCCTCGCTGCCGACCTCTCCCGGCCGAAACCGTCGGAATTCGTCGCCAACGCCGGGATTCTCCCCTTCCCTGACCGGAATGTCACCGGAGCTCAGTTCCGCAGCCCCGTCAGACTTTCTCGCTGATGCGACGCCGCCGGAATCGATCCCCGCGACAACTCCGATGCCGCGGAAACAGTTGGGCACCACCTGCATGGTGCGGTCGACGGTAGAGGCCGCCAAAACGACCTCCAATGCCACAGAGACGGCGGGGAAGCTCGGCCAGCCGCCCCTTGCATCGATGCTGAGCAGGCCGCGAGCGCGGAAGACGACGGAGACCATGATAGCCCATTCGCAAGCGGCGGAGGAGAAGAACAAGAGGAAGGCCGCAACGACCTCCATATCCAAGCCAGCGGTGACGGCGACGAAGGGCAAGCCCAGGCCAACCTCCAAGGCAACGTCATCGTCCTCCTCACGGGCCACCGTTGCACCAAAGAGAGGTGGAAACAAAGCATTTGCTTCGCATCATTGCTACAAGGTTCTCCAAGGTAATGAGAAGTGGATTCAAAGGAATTATTAGACCACACCAAAGAGGCTAGGCTAAGCCAAAAGGAGGACGATGATGAAGAGGAAGACCTCAACAAGAGGCTGGAGGGTGTCAACATAGCAAAAGAGAAGAAGAGGGGAGGTGTCGGAACCTACAAGGAAGAGTTCAATGCCATCATTAAGACAAAGAAAGCATTGGCGGTCAAACACAAGGAGGACAAGGAGGCTAGGTGGAATGAGCTCAAAGTGTTGGAGGAGGAGAAGTGGTGGTCCAAATTGGCGGTAGAGGAGCGAAGGATTGCATTCGAATAAGAGAGGATGGCGAAGGAGAAGAAGCTAGAGGAGGAGCGGCTAGCACTTGAGAGAGAGAAGTTGGCCCAAGGAGAGGGAGGATGTTGACTGCAACATCATGTTCATGAACCCAAGCACATTGGATGACAAGGCTAGGGCATATTGGGTGATTGCTTGTGCGAGGATCTTGGCCCGAGAGCTAGGTGATGGTGATGGTTGTGATGGTGGTGATGGTGGCCGAGGTGCTCTCTGAGGTGGCCAAGATGGTGGAAGAGGTGGCCGAGATGGTGAAGGCCTCACTTTTGGATCTAACATGATAGATTTAATGTATTTTGGATAATATTTATGCATGTTTTTAATATGGATACTTGACATGTGGTGTGGGGATTTGAAAATTCTGTTGAAAAAAAAATAGTACACGAGAGACACAAGCATGTGGCACACTGAGTGGATGGATCCCGTTGGAATTCGCCCACGGATCGACTACATCAAACTAGACAAAAAAACACGCTCGAAAAAACTTGTGGCCACGTCGAATTTTCTTTATTTCTTCTTTTCTCACACGGTACGTCAAAGTTATACACGTCTTGGCACCAACACAAAACCAAACCCGACTCAAACTAGAAAACCTACGTAGACTCGGACACACACACCACACATACCAAACAACTAGTACTTGGACTAGGAGTCACACTCCATGTCCAAATCGGACACTACCAAACTG
Organism: Avena sativa; assembly: GCA_916181665.1. NCBI lineage: Eukaryota > Viridiplantae > Streptophyta > Magnoliopsida > Poales > Poaceae > Avena > Avena sativa. Next base: position 398,930,276 of record OV702279.1, on the reverse strand, counting down.
ATCAAGATTGAGCTAACAATCTCTCCCTAATCTTGATCAACGACTCTTTGTCTTCCGTGCTTCTTCTGGTCTTGACTCGTTGTAGATCCGCGTCTTGTCTAGGTCTCGCACCACGACAAGTCTAATTGGCTCTCCCCAATTTCAACTTGGCGAATTTACGGAACAACTCAAGTATGATCCAGACTACCCAGCCACGCTAGCAACCTTGTGGAATCGCACCACCCGTGGAACACACCGTCCACCCTAGCGCAATACATGCCGACCTCATGGCGTGGACTAGACCATCCACTTCGGCCTCATGTAGAGACATGGCCTCATTGAAGAGACTCACCTTCACTGGTTTACCGCCCCCTTCACACTTGAAATTGATCCTCTCGTCGAGACACATAGACGACCTGATCGAGGCACGAAAATTGCGTCTTCGTCCATATGATGAACAGTCCCTCAACCTTCATTCGCTTCAGCTGCAACGGATCCTCACAGAGACAAGCACTTGGACACAACGACGACTCACAGACACAACATCGACCAAACGTGCTACCTTGCACACACTTGAATCCTTGACTCATACTCTCCCGGACGATGATCTTGACAAGATTCTCCAGCACCGTACCCCGGTACCACCGCACTCATCAACAATCATCCCCATCCACCACCTTGTCGACGACGCCTCGCCCGACTTCTTCCTCCTTGTCACTCCTCCGAGTGACGATCGCTCGCCGCCTCACCGATGACGGCATGCTCGCCGCCTCCACCAGGTTGCCCGCCCCGAGGCGCTAGTAGAGTCGCCTCCCCGGGGCAAGCGTGGCTTTAAATCTTCGACCTCGCTCTGATACCAATTGTTGGAATTCGTCCACAGATCGACTACATCAAACTAGACAAAAAAACACGCTCGAAAAAACTTGTGGCCACGATCGTGCCCTCGAATTTTCTTTATTTCTTCTTTTCTCACACGGTACATCAAAGTTATAGTCCTACCCGTGTATATATACACGTCTTGGCACCAACACAAAACCAAACCCGACTCAAACTAGAAAACCTACATAGACTCGGACACACACATCACACATACCAAACAACTAGTACTTGGACTAGGAGTCATACTCCATGTCCAAATCGGACACTACCAAACTGATCAAGATTGAGCGTCTGTACGAATGAGCCATCCATCATACTGTACGAATGAGCCTGTACAGGATCAACCGGCAATAATTGAGCGTCTGTATTCACTCACGCGCCATCATACTGTACATCAATTATTTTTGTTTGCTGTGCAAAAATTCGAATGGGCTGCACGTTTACACAATTACATTGGCTAGTCTTTCGATTAACAGTACGCTGAAGCTCCATTCGTAGATAGCGGTAAGGCTGGGCACAGGCAGCCATACCCGTCTGTGTAACAACATTATTATTTTTCTTCTAGAGTCAAGATTTTGATAGTTTTTGCTGTATATTTTTAAATTAGTGTGCATACTGCAAAATCACATAGAATTAGAAATACTAGTACTACAAGCTGTTTGATTCTGACCTTTTTTTTTTTTTTTTTTTGCTTTGGAGTGTTTCTCCAGCTTCGCACCGAATGTGGTGGCCGAAAACCTGCTTGACTCAACAGCTGATGTCTCAGAGCTAACGTTGAATTACGAATGTGATGACTCAACAGCTGATATCTCAGAGCTAACGTTGAAGTAGTACGTAGTAAATAAATTGTCTCAGAGCCTACCTTTGTTTTTGGCTACCGTCTGACTTTTCTATTTTCCCGGGCACTTGTGTTCCCGGGCAGGCTCCTCTGTGTAATTTCCCCCAGCTAATCAATGAAAGCCAGTACTTGTGTGATCGAGTGAAATAACTGCTGAGTAAATGATAGCTATGTGAAGCCCGGTTGCACAGCTATGATGCTGCGCTTTGATTAATCCCTGTGTTGGAATAGCTATAGTACCGATGATGACCTCACTAGACCATGATCACGCGCACCCATCCATTTTAACAATACCGATAGTTTTTACCATCTAATTCCTTTATTTTAAAATATAAGTTATTTATATGCATATTGCAGAATGTTGCACGATTCTAGATGCAACCGTCCCTTCCCCACCTCCCCATTGCCTAACCTAGCTCCACCGACCGCGCCGCCGCCAAGCTCCCGCCGGCCGCATGCTCACCCCAAGCCCAGCCCCTTCCCCCACCCCGCCCCCCTCTTCCACCGACATGTCGACCCTCTCTTGCTCCACCGCTGATGGGCGCCACCATCCTGCCAACGAGCGCTGCTGGGCCGGTGATGTGGGAGAGACCTCCAGCGTTCGCTCCTATCGCGATGTCGTGAGCAGCGCCTCCCCCTCTCGGGCCCGCATCGTGGCTGCTGCGACCTCCCCGGTGAGCCCCTCTCCCGTCGGGCACGTCCTTGCCAAGGCCCGGCTCGGCCCCTGCTCCGAGATTCACCGCGTCAACCCGGGCGCCACCATGGTCGACTAGGAGGGCTTCCAGCAACCCAACCGCACGAACCCGTGCTGGTATGAACGGCGCCAAGCGCGTCGCACCTCACCGCCATCGTACCGCCGATACCGGCGCTGGCATGTGCCACCGCTGCTTGATACCAGGCCACATCGTACGGGACTGCACCGGAGAAGTGCCCTGCCCCAGGTGCTTGTACCCATGCCACGAGTCCTAGCAGTGCGACGTCCACCGCAACGAGCATGGCGAACTCGAGCGCTTGCCTCCCCTGCCCCGCAGGCACCAAGGCTACTGCGACCTCCCCCGCAACGCCCCCGCCCCCGTGCCCGTGTCAGCAGACGCCCGCACCATGGAGCCGTTCCAACAGCGAACTGCCCCATTGCCATCGGACCGCGCCATCATCGTGTAGACGACGAACATGGTGGAGGCCGAAGTCATCCTCAAGCTTGCTATGGTGGCTTCGATCACCGGCACCAGGCCTAGGGTTGCTGTCGAGTGCCTGCTCTAGACTCGCTTCAATCTGCGTTGCAGTGACTTCTCCGTGCACCTGCACTACCCGGAGGACTTCCTAATCCTCTTCCACTCCAAGACCGTGTACGACAACGTCGTCGGCGACCACTTCCTCAAGGACTCAAGCTTCTCGCCGATGATGCGACCTTGTGCAAGCTGGCGCACGCTGGTGTCGAGCGCATGGACTACCATGTGCAGCTGGAGCTTCGGGGCATCCCGGCTCACGCCTGGCACCTGGCCATCGCGGACCATATTTTGGGCAGGAGTTGCTGGACCGAGCGTCTTCACCCCAGCACACGCTCGTGTTCCAACCTCGCCATGTTCTGCCTAGATGGCCGAGCTCGAGATCCCAAGGAGATCAAGACATTGGCGACACTGGTCATTGTCGAGCAGTTACCGGCAAGCTCCTCCATGGCCAAGCCCACCACCCGCACGTTAACCTTCCCCATCGCCATCAAGCTGATCAGCGTCGTCATCGACGGAGACACGCTAAACGCCGACGGTCCTCGTCCTCCCCATGAACGTGGAGACGGTGGCACCTAGGGTGGCAACAGAGGTGTCCATGTGTTGGGGGTTGCGCGCCAGCGCCCCCGCCGGCGCGTCGCAAGAGCCGATGTATTGACGGGGCCCCGGACGGCCGTGTCGACGCTATGGCGGTCGACAGCACCGGCTGGCGGCAAGGCACAGGCGGGCACGCAGATGGCATGGCCTGCGCAGCCAGTTGGCCGCTACATGGCGGCGGCGCACCACCGGCCAACCTTGTCGGGGAGAGGAGCATGCATCCTTGGCCTACACGAGGCCGACACCGGTAGCATCGCCGCTCCAGAAAGAGGAAAAGGCATAGGGCCACACCTGCGCTACCGGCCAAGGTCTAGCACGTCAAAGCTACGGCTGCAACTGCCGCGAGCCCGCCACGGTCAAGCCACCCGGTCACCCCGCCAGCCGGTGGCCAACCGTTCTTGGCCAGCACAACCGCTCCCCTAGTGGCCCTATGGTGGATTCGAATTCGCCGTCGCCTAGTGCATGTGCGGATGAATCCGATCGAGCCACCGTTGCTGGCGCGCAGACGGTTCCCCTCATGATAGAACATCGGGATCCCACCCCCTTTGGTCCCCTCACCAACTGTCAGCGAAGTTCCAGATTCGTCGCTTCACGAGACGGGATCAAGAACAAAGGCCGATCAGCTGTCGGGCCAAAAACAAGCTTCATCGGCCTTGGTGCCTAGCATAGGTTTGACCAATCCACCCCTGCAGCACCAACTCAGGTTGCACCTATCGTCACCTCACCCAAGATACGGCCTACCCAGCTTCGCCTGATGAGACCCATGGGCCGCCTGACCGCATGATCCTTAGGAGACCGCCGGCCCAGCAAGAGAGCCCCATCCCGGCAAGCACGGCCCAGCATGAGGCCCACACATGCACGCCTACACGTACGCCTGCCAGGTTCAAGACGCCAGTTATCACCATGCGACTCTTGCAACGGCAGCCGCCAGCACGATCCCTAATGCTCGAAGACTTCCTCACCGAGGCCACCCGGCACATGAGCGTCGTGCTCCCCACACCAAGAAAGAGACCTAGGCCAGCGCTCAACTTCTCCCCGCGTCGTGGCCGTTCGGCGAAGCGCATGCAGGCCGGTGGTGCGACATCCTCGGCACGCTTTCCGACAGGCATGCCACCCACAGCTGAATGCCCCGCCTAAGTGGCAATCCGCGACGCTGGGTGTCATCGGCACTAATCAGAAGATTACGGCGACAGAGATGAGCACGCACGAGGGCTGTTTGCGACACCGATCCCCCACCCTGTCTTGGCGACCATCGCTGCCTTGATGGACAGAGAGCTCCCTCACGATGTCGTTGCACCACCCGTCGTTGCGGCTTCGCTGTCCATCCCTATAGGGGTTTAGCCCGGGGATCAGCCATCAGCCCCCACCTGACGATCTCATCCCTATAGATCACGGCTTAAAGATAGCTAATTGGAACGTGCATGGCATTAACGCTCGTGCACGCTATTCGATCTCTTTTGGATACTACTGGGGCATCCATCGTATGCCTCCAAGAAACAAAGATGGAGTTGATCTCATCGCCGGTTGTGCTTAAGATGCTTGGTCCAGATTTAGACGACTGTGTACTTCCCAGCACTAGGAACCTGTGGAGGGGTCCTCCTTGCTTGGAAAAGCCAAACCGTGGTGATCGCGGACCCTGAATTCTCGCGAACACTCTCCGTGAAGGTGACCACCCCCTCGGGCTCTCTCTGGTGGATCACCGTCGTCTACGGCCCTCGGAGAGACGTCGACAAGATCGCATTCTTGCAGGAGCTCAGGGATGTGCGTTCCAGCTGCCCCGGGCCGTGGTTGCTATGCGATGACTTTAACTGATCTACCGCGACACCGACAAGAATAACAACAATCTGAAACGATGGATGATGGGGCAATTCCGGGTGCTACTCAATGACCTTGCGCTCAGAGAGTTATATCTCCACGGACGCCGTTACACGTGGTCTAATGGGAAATCCCCGCCCACGCTAGTCCTCCTCGACCGCTTCTTCTACACCTCGGTTTGGGAGGATGCTCACAACGCATGCCACCTGTGTTGCCTGGCCTCGGTGGCCTCCGACCACTGCCCCTTGCTGCTCGACTACGCATCTCTACCTCCTAGCTGTCAGAGGTTTCGCTTCGAGGAATTCTGGTTGCGCACCGACGGATTTCACGACACTGTCACAAACGTCGGGGCCTCGGTGCACGACCCGGACCCGTTCCATCGGATCACGCTTCGACTCTAGGCCACTGCGCGTGCCCTCACCAGCTGGAGCACCAAATCAGTGGGAAACATCAAGTTGAAGCTCACAATCGCTCGTGAGATCATCTTCCGCTTTGACGCGGCGCAAGAGGACAGGCAACTGTCACCCCACGAGATCTGGCTCCACAAACAACTCAAGATCACATATCTTGGCCTTCCGTCCCTGGAACGAACCATCACCCGCCAGCGTGCCAGGTTCACATGGCTCAAAGATGGAGACGTGAACACGGCATGCTTTCACCGCCAGTGTACACATCGCCAGCAAAAGAACAGAATTCACGCGCTCAGAGTCGATAACTCTCTGATCACGGACCAGACGGGCATGGTCGAAGCCGCGTTCAACCACTATGATGGGCCGATAGGCACCGCCACCGAGCACGGGCACACGCTAAACCTCAACCACCTGATTGTGCTTGACCTACACGACTTGGACAGGCCGTTCTCCGCCGACGAAATATGGGACACCATCAAGTGCGCGCATACCGACGCACAAGGAGCTAGGCCCCGATGGGTTCTCGGTGGAATTTCTATGGGCCTACTGGGGCACGGTGAAGCAGGAGGTGGTGGATATATTCCAGCAACTCTACGAGCTTCAAGGTCGCTGGTTCCATCACCTAAACCAGGTACTGCTCACGCTGCTACCGAAACAGGCAGATGCGACAACCCTTGGTGACTACAGACCAATCAGCTTGATCCACTTGATCGCCAAGACGTTTGCGAAGCTGCTACCTCTGTGCCTCGCCCCTAAGCTTGACCGCCTCGTCAGCACGAACAAAAACGCCTTCATCCCATGGAGAAGTCTCCACGACAACTTTGTACTAGTCGAGCAATCAGCCAGGCTGCTTCACCAGCAGCACGCGCCTTGTATCCTACTTAAGCTGGAACTGGCACGCATGTTCGACATGGTATCTTGGGCGTTCCTTTTCGAGGTGCCACGACATTACGGCTTCAGCGACCGCTTCATCGACTAGCTGCCACCAGCACCAGGGTGCTCATCAATGGGGAACCTGGACCGCCAATTTGGCACCGCCGAGGGCTGCGACAAGGCGACCCCCTTTCTCCCCAGTTGTTCATGCTCGCCGTCAATGCGCTGGGTCGACTCATCTAGTACGCGGTCGACCGTGTCATCCTACAGCCCCTGCACCCACGGCGCCCCATCCCCGCATGATCACTCTACGTCGACGATGTCATTCTATTCTGCCACCACATGGCAGAAGAAACTCCCGCGGTCAGAGAGATACTAGAGCTGTTTGGTCAGGCATCAGGCCTCCAAGTCAACTTCAGCAAGAGCTCTGCATCCCTGCTCAATTGCGACCACGACACCACCTTGCTAGCCATCCAGTATCTGGGCTGCCCTATCGTCAAGCTCCCCCTTACATACCTGGGGATTCCCTTGACTATTCGACGCCCCACTGCAACGCAATTGCAACCACTGGTCGAAAAGGTCGCCACAGCCCTGCCCACCTGGAAACCCAAGCTCATGTTCAAGGCGGGACAACTAGCCTACATCAAAGTCATGCTGAGCCCAATACCGATCCACCAGCCGCTCGTGCTTGACCCACCCAAATCGGTCTTCAAGCATCTCCAAAGGATCGACCTAGGTTTTCTCTACGAGGGATGTAAAGAGGCGAACGATGGAAGCTGTCACGTTAATTGGAGCCGCATTTGCCGCCCACTGTCACTCGGTGGCCTCGGCGTGCATGACCTGGAAAGAACGGGCCTTTCATTAAGGCTGAGATGGCTCTGGTTCTCCGCACATACACCATACGCGCCTGGTCAGGCATGAAGCTACAATTCTCCAGCGTCGAGTGCGCCGTCTTCTTCGCCTCCACCACGATGCAGATTGGCAATGGCTAGACCGCCCTATTCTAGAAGGACCGTTGGATCAACGAGCGCGCCGTCAGCGAGATTGCACCATAGCTTTATGCCTGCATCCCCGCACGATGTAGGCGGCAGAGAACGGTGGTCGACGGGCTACAGGCCAACAGTTGGGCCAAGGACATCCAGGGCACGGTCGATGTCCACGAGAACGGCCAGTACTTTAGGCTTTGGCAAACCATCACTGGCACAGTTCTAAAACAGGACGCAGACCGCCTGATCTGGAAGTGGACCTCCGACGACATCTACACCGCGCAGTCCTGCTACACTGCCCTGTTCCAGGGATCTTTCCTCTCCCACAGCTGGAAATTGATATGGAAGACCTAGGCACCACCGGGCGTCCACTTCTTCTGCTGGCTGGCAGCGCAAACCCTGCGGCGAGCGTTGAGGCCTACAACATCATGCCAAGTGCCTGATGTGCGACCAGTTTCCTGAGACCATGCACCATCTGACCATGACCTGCCCCTTCTCGCGGCAAATCTGGCACGAGGTCATATCATGGTTGTGGCTGCCATGCCAAGCCCCGAGCAATGAACCCACACCGTTCGACTGGTGGGAAACCTCAAACTGCAAAGAGCTAGCCTCCATCACCCTCTTATGCCATGGATGATCTGGAAACACCGGAACAGCTGCGTGTTCGACCACACCCAACCTTCCCTACAACGGCTGCTCAACAACATCAGGGAGGAGGCGGCGCTTTGGTGACCGCAGGGGCAAAAGGACTCCGCGTCATTGTCCCGACGGCCTGGGACGTCCATTGATGCTTTATTTTGATCTTGTAAACCCCGCTTAGGCGGCACCCTGTAACTGTACTCTCTATCTATGCAATGAATTGAAACACAACATTCTGTTGCGTTTTCGTGAAAAAAAATTATTAGTCACCTATGCAAAATTTGTTAGTCTACTTTAATTTTTTCAACAAAATTTGTCTAGTTTGAACTAAAATTTTCTTTCGCAGGCTCTCACGGGTTGCCGCTTGCAACCCTAGCACATAGTACCATGTGGAGTAATTAGGAAGTACTACCCCCGTTACAAAAATGTAAGCCTGTTTAAGGGTTTAAGGTACTAAGTACTTAGCAACAATGGGACATATGAAGATAGATGTGCTATGTTGCAACATCATGTCAAATTTCCGCATCTTTCTAAGAAAGTGGGTCAAACGACATAGTAGAGGAATTATCTCTAGGCTTGCCATTGCAATTACTGAATTTACAGTGGCGTATTTCAGAAGGGTAACAGTACAATGTACAAACCAAATCATGAGTGACCGTCTAGTGATTAGTGAAAGGTGTTAAGGTGGGAATTGAATTAGCCAAATGATAGGGGATTGTCTAAACGACATACTTGATTTTTTTTTTTTTTTGAAGAAATCCAGCAAGGGACCAATCAGATTGTTAAACAAAAGATATTTATGAAACAGCTCCTCAAGTCGTTTGTTGCAAATATACAAATGGAAAAGGAAAGCATGAATAAGTAGAGCGACAGAACACACACAAGGAAATTAATGGTGCCTAGTGAATCAGGTAAAACTGTAAATAAGTTGTGGTTCATTTTCCTATAGTTTTTTTTTTTTTTGAAATGGGCATTTTCCTATAGTATAGCAACAAAATAAGGAAAAACTATTGTATACATGAAGAAGGCTCGGCGATCAAGACCCAGGGAAATAAATCTTACAGATACTTGAGGTTCTTGAGATAACCACCTGAAATTGGAGAGATCTCTTGAAATTGCGATGCTCCTGCTGACATGACCCTTTCCCATCATCCCCACCTGTCTATGCTACCAGGAATCAAATCGGAAATTGTGTTGTTCTCTTCAATAGCCTGTACAAGAACAACAAAAAGAAACACTTCTGGTATTTCAGTTGTTCCAGTTCGACAGACATTAATTTTGCCAAACTTCCAGTTTTAAACAAAAGGGATCACTGAGCTTACACGATTACAGCCTGGTCCTATGGACATGGAGCATCGAGGCTTCAGCGGAGAGGGTGGCTAGCTCATAGCGAGAGGGTAGCGTCACCATGACAGGCTTTTCAGAGCTCGGCTCCATGACTGCACCGCAAAGAGAGCCAACAGAACAAACGGGCCCAGACCGCGGCGACACCAGCAGCTACTGACCCAGGGTTTGCCTCGCTTACGAAACTGGCCACCGCTACTTCCTCATCACCCCCTTGCAACTAGAAATCCTTCACGCCATAGAGAGAACTAGAAAATAAACAATAGATCAACACGATATGACCTTTGCAGAGTCGCTGGAGTAGGTGAGAAAGGAGACAATGTGACAGGAAAGAGTATATAAATAGGAGTAGAAGGAGGCAGCGGGCCTACAACTCACATCAACCTTTGCGGCCAGAGAGTGGTTCACCACCATTGCCGGCTTACAGTATTGGATGGCTCCCTCCAATCGTGTCGCTTCGCCCCCCTTCTTGTCAGGTTCGCAATTTTTTTCCTCGTGAGCTGATCTGACCGACTCGCTTGCTCCGTGGGCTTACTGCAGACCTTCAGCTAGGAACCAGCAAATTAAATAAATCAGCTCAAATATAGCATAATCCAATAATAATACCCCATAGATATCAGTTTTACTAAATCACAACATGCCAAGGATATAGTGATGCACAATAAACCTCTGAATGAAGAGTGCAATCAGGCAAGAAACAGGAATTACAGAGGACAATATGTATGATTATATGTAAAGGTAACTAGAAACACGATCATACTCCATTCAGGTTTCTAACTAAATCAAGATTCTAGTCACTCTTTGGGCGGTCTGGACTGCTCAACGTAATAAGGCTATACATGAAGGTTTGTTTCAGATCCCAATCAGCACGTACTAGTTCGCGACCCGGTATCTGAGTGAGTTGGGCGAGTGTAGTCCAGGAACCAACAGGAGTCCTGCAAATGCCAGTCGAGTCGCTAAATGGATCTGTCCATCCGAAGGTACTGTCAAGCTTAATGTGGATAGAGCAGTTGCACGTAATGAAGATCATGGGGCCGTCAGTGCCGTATGCAGGGATTCGAGCAGCCTATTCCTGGGTGCCTCGTCAGAAACGACAAGTGGCATTTCAAATCCTGCTACTCTCAAGGCTATGGCGTGTGCAGACTGCAGAAGCACCCTCTCTGGCGGAAGATCTGGATGTCAAAAAGATTCAGATTTCAGCTGATTGTCTGGGGGTGATTAACGCCTTGAAGGAGAGAATCTTGTGCTCTTATAGTACTATTCTGATCGAGATTAGTGAATTCTCAAAGTCTTTAGAGTATTTGCATTTCCAGCACGAAAGTATGGAGTTGAATGGTGTGGTGCTCACCTGGTAGCTAGGAATGCTATTTCTCAACCTTTTGGGTGCTTCCTGTGGCTTATATGCCCATGAATAAAATCCCTATTTTCCCTAAAAAAGCCAGGAGCCAGCATATTAACTAAATTAGATCAAATATAGCTTAATCCAACGTCAATAGGTTTTTTCTTCTACCTGACTCACTACTTCACCAGTCACCACTAAATGAAGAGATTGACATCTTCCTGTGTTACAAGTGCAACATCAACCCCATAAAGATCAGGCTTACCAAATTGTAACACGCCAAGGACAGAGCATTGCACTAAGAAACATCTGAATGAAGAGTGCAATGAGGCAAGAAACTAGAAGTACAAGGATAACATGTATGATGATACTGGAAACATGGTCATACTCCTTTTAGGTTTCTAACTAAATCTAGCAGAGCTTCAGGGTTTCTGGTGTGTCCTCGACCTATTTCAACATAGAGTAGTTATGATTCATGTTCTCCAAATAGCATTAATTAATTTGACAGTTGATGGCATAGACACGAGCACCGACACCCGTGGCAGTATGGGAAGATTGAACAAGCGAAACTTGAAACACCACAATTTCTGCAAACTAATCGGACACCCAGACTGTACATGTACTGGAACTTAGCACAGATACCAAACATGGTAACAATTATACGGCGTGCTTACCGTTGGCGTTATGAGCATCCAAGCCCAAACCTCCGATGCCACTCATGAATGATCTCCCCACCCTGCAGGGAAACCACAAAGAACAACGCCAACTCATAAAAGCAACATATTACAGCAGCGTTTAGTAATGAGGTACAGGCATATACAGCCCCAACTCTACCTCCTGGCCAGGCGACATCGCGATCTCACCCACGATAGCTGGCGCCCCGCGACATGGGTCTCTCCCTCCCGTACAGAGGACGTGCTTTGCGCGGTCAGGGGTGAGTTCGGGGATCTCGACAGCAAGCTCCGGATAAAACAGGTCTAGCGGCGGCGAGGTCAGGGCGGCAGCGAGATCACCGCGGGAGGGAGAGTGAGGTAGAGCCATAGAGGGAGAAGTTTCTGGCTGCTGCTGCTGCTTCTGCAGGGGGCGCCCGCTCTCGCCAAGGAGGGGAGAGGCCGGTGGACGGGGTCGGCGGTGGCGTGCCGGCGTTTGGGTTCTTTTTTTTTTCCTTCGGAGCAGATGTGGTCAACTTGCCTGCTCCCTGGGCTCTCCAAGCTGGCCTCACGGACATTAGGCCCACTGCAGGACGTAGACTTGTCGTCGACGTCGGCCCGCTACAGAATAGCAGCGTGGAACGAGCTTATAATTTTTATTTTTATATAATAATCTATACCTCTATATCTATATACCTATACCTATACCTATATTATATAATAATATATAATATATAATATATATATATATAATAATAATATAATAAAGGACGAAGTGTTTCTTCCGGTCCAACTCTTTTTAGGACGGATTTACCCCTGCAAGTTTGGAGGTATTATGTTATGTGCCACCGCCAAGTCAAAACAAATAGATCAGTAATTGCCAGCAAGTTCGGTTGTGTACGAGCTCCCTCTTCTTCTTGCATGCAAGGTCAAGGCTGGTCGTGTACAAGCTCCCTCTTCGTCTTGCATGCAAGGTCGGTGGTGTACGAGCTCTCTCTTCTTCTTGCACGCAAGGCCGGTGGTGAAAGCAAGGATCTTCTCGCAGGCTGGTGACATGCTGCTCTACATGGGGGTTCTAGAGGGGCGCCGGGTCGGGATGAGCTGGAGAGGAAAGTCGAGAGGGACGCAGGTATCATGCGCAGAGCAATGGAAGTGCATGACGAGAAGGTTTCATGTGGGCATCACATCAGCGTCGAGGAAGATGGCGTTCGGGAATGGAACTAGGGGACCGATGATGATAGATAGCAAGGAGGCGAGTAAGAGAAAGAGCGCTGGCCGGCCGGGATGTTTCCTGGAGGAAGAGACGCATGGGGCGACGCTCAATAAGGGCACATGGCGGTGGAGACAAGGCGAAGCGGCGAAGCGTGGGGTTCGCGCTAATGAGAGCACCCGGGCGAGGGGGGAAGGGGCCAGCAAGCCAGAGAATAAGGTGGCGACCGGCGATAGAGGGCCAGGCGGCGACGCTCGCTGCTGCGTGTCGTGAAATAAGAGACGAGCAGGGAGAAGCAGAGATGTTGTGGGGTTGGGAAGGTTCGCTTGGTACTGTGCTGGATAGGATGGTCTTGGGCCGTTCAATTAGTGCAGTTAACAGGCCCGCACAACTGACCGATCAGTTCTAATAGTGCAAAGCTTTGGTAATATAGTCCCACCTCGCTCTTTAACAGTGGGTCTCACCTATTTATATAGGTGTGTGAGTAGCTTAAAAATATCCACATAGCCTCTGAAATAAATATGCAATAGCACCGGAAAAGATGCGGCAGCATGGTCCAACAAAGAGAAGGCACGTACAAAGAGGGAATGAGAAGGATTGTGGGCTTGCATGAAAGGAGGGGTTGCCTGGTGTGGGCTAAACTAAAATTGACAGTTCGTTCGACCTTTCCGGCCGGTGAACAATCAACACTATGTATGTTGGAGGTCACAAATTTCTAGAGAAGCCAGCCGGATAAAGATGAGGAATAACAATTAATGGACGAGCCTAGGACTTTTCCGGCATCCAACACTTCAAACTAATTAAAGGTTAATCCTATGGGCGACATCTTTAATCTTCTCTTGAGAGAATTTTTTTAAAAAAAAGTGGCTAGGTTTAGAATTACTTAAAAGTCCATAACATATAAATCAAGTCCCTTGGTACATCGCTTTTATGTATGCATCGTGATATATTATTTGCAAACACTTCAAACTAATTAAAGGTTAATCCTATGGGCGACATCTTTAATCTTCTCTTGAGAGAATTTTTTTTAAAAAAAGTGGCTAGGTTTAGAATTACTTAAAAGTCCATAACATATAAATCAAGTCCCTTGATACATCGCTTTTATGTATGCATCGTGATATATTATTTGCAAACAAAGCCGACTACGTCTTCTTAATCGAATCTAATAATTTTTTACATCAACCTAATTGATTTAATGCATTTTTCTAATTAAGCATCCTGAGTTAGTCGTTGTTCTCAATCAATTGCTACTTTTGCTAATTGGCATGTTGACACGTGAAGTATTATCCATTGGTGGATTTATGTTGGATCAAACATAAGATGAGCCTTTTTAATCACAACTGAAGTAAATACACATGCATATTACTACCAAGCAGACTATTTCTTCTTAATATGCTAAACTAAATGCCACTTACCCCCGATTGGGGAGGGGCGATGGGGAATACATGAGCCGGCGATGGTCGGCGTCGGCCGACAGAGTAGCAGTGACTCGGTCGATGAAGCATGGATGAGGGGGTTGCGAGCGGCTAGGGTAGAGCAAGGTCGGCTAAGACGTCGACGGACAGCGGAGTGCGGGCATGTGGCTGTGACTGGAAGCAGAGCTATCGGCGGCAGCAACAGCGACAGGGAACCACATGATGTCACGCGTGGTGGTAGGGTTGTGTGTGCGTGTGTGGTGAGAGGAATAGGGTCAGGGTGTCTCGGCATTAATTTCTTCGTGAAGGTGTTGTTCTATGCACATGCATGTTTCCTATGCAAATTGTCTAATCAAACACCATACTATATATCCATGGAAAAGAATCTAGAAGATCAACAACCTTGCTCTTTCGCAGCAACGCGCGGGCATTTTGCTAGTGTATATATATATATATATATATATATATATATATAGTATATATATATATATATATATATAAAATAAAGCACGAAGTGTTTCTCCCGGTCCAACATTTTTTTAAACGACTTTGTCCTCCCACCAAATTACGTATAACCTCTGAATGCCATAGTACCGGTTCAAAATAAGAAAAAAAATCCCTACATCCAACAGCCGTGACTCTTCCCTTCCTGCATGGTCACGATATGGGCTGCCAGCCATGATGTCCTCCCTACCCGAATAGGCCATGGGCTGCAATCCACAAGTCAACCGAGGTTTTTAAATAAACTAACGTAACAGTAAATAATTGCCGGTGATATAGGGAAGACTCACGGGAGATTTTTATACTCATTAGTCCCACCTTGCTCTTTTACAAAGAGTTCGACCAGTTTATAACCATCCTCAGGCTGAAAGGGATATCCACAAGACAGAGGGCCGATCTTGTGCAACCGACTCGGGAAACAAAACGTAGCCGCACATGTGGTTGTGAGCTAACTGAACGGAAAAGGAATGTGAGTTGCCTGTTGTGCTAATTATTAAAGAGTCCATGTGTTAATTTCTTGACCGTTGGGTCATGGGCTGCTTTGCATGTGCATAAATATCATAAGGAGGAGACTGGACGCGATTCCGTGGGCCGTGTCTTGTGCATGGTGGTTAAAAGGGAAGAGAGAAAGTCCACGAGATTGAAGCTGCCATGCCGGCGTCTAAATGTCCGCGCACTAAAAGGAAAGGATGAGCCAAACCAATCGAGATTTGGTAGGAAACCTATGAAAGGCTTAGATTTCTTTAGTTCTTCGGTTTTTTCGATACTTTTTAAGCAAAAAAAATAATCAAATTAAGGGGTATTTTTTAGAGAGGAACCTATTGAAGACCTAGGTTTTACTAGCATCCGATTTTTCGTCCGCACTTTTCCAACAAAAAATAATCAATTAAGGGGTATCTTTGGACCAAGCGGTTTATCCAAAACAGTTAGGTTTGCAAATTTATGAGTAAATCGGCTGCTGCGACATGCTAATTCTGGTTCGGTGATGAGAATGATATGTTGCCTTAACAAGCGCTTGGGTCACTGATCTCTTTTTCCAGTTCAACAAATGGTCCTAGCTATCCGATTTCAAAACTATGGCAGATGTCGTCTGTGTTGGACCAAATATGAACCTAAAAATCGAATTACCCTAATAATTCAGGTTGAGTTAGTCAAATCCACATCTCGGATCCATCGAACACATATTCTTGTCGTTTAATAGGGGGGGCAGAGGAAGCAGTGGCGGCACATCTAATTGCAGAAATTGATCTCGGTGGGCTTGGAGAAAGGAAAGCATGCCAAGGAAGAGGGGTTTGAAGAAAGGAAATATTATGTTTGTGAATTGGAACAGTCAATTGATTGAGGAGCGGATGTCACCGAGCAAGTTAAAAAATGTCTATGCTGTGACGTGCCTCTATTTTTTAAAAACTCACCACAGGCACAACAAAGCCTAACTTCTTCCGTCGCAAAGCGCGGGCATTTTGCTAGTAATCTAATATATAAAAAGTCTAGAGGTGGTTTTCGTCTGTCTTCCGTCCGTCGTCCGTCCTTTCCTACGTTTCTCCGATCGATCGCGCGGTGTGGGCCTTCTACGTCGTGTGGTTTGCTCACACCGTTTCATATCGTTAACGGATTTGACCTCCAATTTATTGTTTATCTGTGGCCTTACCCAATCGTGCAACGCCGGTTTCAGTTTAAAACACGGCTACACAAGGTGATTAAAACGACCACACAGTTTAAAACGGATCCGCGAGCACGACACCACAATTATCTCCTTCCTCCCACCCATATTGCTAGGGAAAGAACCAAGCTAGCTTTGTCATGTACGCGCAGAGGCTATGGGCTGACTTCCCCATCCTCGTAGTCCTTCACGTTGCCGCGAGTTTTTCAACCGCACGAGTGCCGAGTCGTGATCCGTTCAGTTTTGTTTCGTCGGCAGCAAGGCGCCGCTACGGAATCGATCACCCGGCCACAAGCGCGCACTACAGGAATGGCTAGATGCGCCGACTAGGGACGTAATTGGTACGGATAATTTCCGCTCCGAATCCGCATCCGCATCCGTTTTTGAGGATATGGTATGCATTTTTAGATATCCGACGGATATGGATGCGGATGCGGATATTTGTCGAGCGGATATCCGACGGATACGGTAGCGGATATGGTATTGATGATATCCGGCGGATAAGGATAATCCGACATTTTATGCGGATTATCCGAGGTACTTAAATAGGATAATCCGATAAATTTAGCACAACCCTAATATCTAGACAATCTAGTTAGTGTATCGGCTAGATATGCATGCTACAAATATATGTTATACTATGGTATTACCAACCTTACATTTTTATACTACTGCTATCTAGTGTTGCACGCTTTCTTGTCATTTTTTTGCATAAACTAAATAATTTTTTATTTTTTATGTGTATTTGTTCTATTATCCTCTACCGATCCGAGTCCGCTCCGAATCCGCTCCATATCCGTAATCCGATATAATCCGCATTCGAATCCGCATCCGGCAACTATCCGCTCCGATCCGAATCCGCCAAAAAAATATGGTAAAGGATATGGTAATAGCAATATCCGATCTGATCCGATCCGTTTACATCCCTAGCGCCGACGGCCGTCCGCTACGCCGACGGCCACACGTTGGGGCCGTCGGCGTAGCACCGCACCAGGCCAGCCCTCGGCGTAGCCAAGCCGTCGGCGTAGTATACACTACACCGACGGTCACCCTCGGCGTAGTATCGGCCCTCGGCGTAGCAAGCGGACGCGTGGCACATGCCGGCCAGCACGGACGGCGCGCTAACGGTGCCGTCGGTTAGGCCGACGGCGACCCTCGGCATAGCATACGCCGACGGCCACCCTCGGCGTACCAGAAACGTACGCCGACGGTCACCCTCGGCGTAGCCTTCTCTATTTTTCATATATTTTGTATTTGCATCAATTATTTATATATTTTTTTATTAATTGGATAATTTCGTACCCTCTGAATAGCAGTCTACACGTCCACATGAAATGTCGTTGCGAATCTTCTCACACCCCGAGAAATTTCTATATGTTTGTAAGTGTTATTATCGCATGTGGTTCTCAATAGCACTCACCACGACCACATGAAGTGCTTGCATGTGTCCCCCTCGCATGCATGCGCTCTAACCTAGAGGCGAAGGTTCCGGACCCGTATGAGGGTGGAATCTCCCCGTCGAGGTGAAACCGGGTAGGATAGTGCCCCAACTTGTGAGCCAACATGGTTTTACATCACCCTATGACCTAAACAAACACAAAACAAGAGAGAGCTACGCCGGGCTACCCCTGTCAGAGGAACGTCTAGGGGGTAGACGATCCGAGTGTGCGCAGAGATCAGGGTTTCGCCGGAGGAAGACCACGAGAACATTGGAATGAGATGAAAACTTGCATGTGCCCCTAGCATATGTGTGTGGGTGTGGTGAGAGGTTGGTATATATAGATGCTTGCACGTGTCCCCCCTCGCATGCATGCGCTCTAACCTAGAGGCGAAGGTTCCGGACCCATATGAGGGTGGAATCTCCCCGTCGAGGTGAAACCAGGTAGGATAGTGCCCCAACTTGTGAGCCAACATGGTTTTACATCACCCTATGACCTAAACAAACACAAAACAAGAGAGAGCTACGCCGGGCTACCCCTGTCAGAGGAACGTCTAGGGGGGTAGACGATCCGAGTGTGCGCAGAGATCAGGGTTTCGCCGGAGGAAGACCACGAGAACATTGGAATGAGATGAAAACTTGCATGTGCCCCTAGCATATGTGTGTGGGTGTGGTGAGAGGTTGGTATATATAGGTGCTTGCACGTGTCCCCCCTCGCATGCATGCGCTCTAACCTAGAGGCGAAGGTTCCGGACCCGTATGAGGGTGGAATCTCCCCGTTGAGGTGAAACCGGGTAGGATAGTGCCCCAACTTGTGAGCTGTGGCATCCCGCAAAACCACTACTAGAAAATCGCGTTGAATTTGTGCATTGCATCGTCATCATCATGCATTGTTTGCATAAAACTATTTTCGCAAAGCCCGTTTTGTTTTCTAAAACGTCCCATCTTTATTCAAACGCCAAACCCCGGGTCTCCGGATTATTTTGTTTGCCTGCTACTGGGTTGCAGGAGCCATGTTTAAAACAAATAAAATAACAAAGTATTTTTTTTAGTGGGGCAGTCGAACGGGCCAAGTCGACCCGAACGACCACCCCCGTATAAAACAGATCGGCCCGCCTAAAATCCTAAAGTTACCAACCTATCTACCCACCCCTCTGGCCACCTCACCCGGACCAATCCGTGACCGCCACATCAGCTCACCCCAAACCCCCCTCCAACCACCCTCTGCCACGTGGCCTCCCTCTCTCTCCTCTCTCTCCCTTTTCCTCCCTCCCCACCTGCTCTCACCCGCCCTGGCCCACCACAGCACACACACGCGCGCGCAGCACACAGCAGCACGCGACCCGTCCCCACCCACAAACCGCGCCCCTGGGCCCCACCCCGCGGGACCCGCCCCCCACCAGCCCCCCACGCGCGCTCCTCCCTCCTCTCTGCTAGCCTCCTCTTCCTCCCTCACCGTCCCCGCCGGCGACCACCGCCCCGCTCGCCTTCCTGCGCCCCCCAAGCTCTGCTCCACCCCGACCCAGGCCTCCCGCGCGCGCCCGCCGGACTCGGTCGCCCCGAGCTCGCCCCGTCCCCTTCCCCGCGCGCCCGCGCCTTCTCTGCCACCTCCCCGAGCCCGCCTCCGGCCAAGCCCCGCTGCCCTCCGGTCGACCGCGCCGCCCGCGACCCGCCCCCTCGCCTGTTCCTCGCCCCAGCGCGCCTCCGGCCCGAGCCCGCCGCCTCGCCTGCGCCGCCGACTCCCTGGCGACCTCGTCTGCGTTCCCGGAGCGCCGCCACCGGCCCGTGTCCACCCAGCCCCGCCGCCGCTTCCTCCGGCCGCCGCCTCCTCGAGCCGCACGCCGACCCCGTGCTCTGCTCGGGCGCCCTCCCCGTCCCTGGCAACCGTCTGCCCCGGCCACCGCCTCCGCCGGCGAGCCCGTGCCGGCTCGCCACCGCGTCGACCTCCCTCTCCATCTCGCCGGACCCGCCTCCCTGCTCCGGCCGTGCCGCGCGCGCACCGCCCCGACGACCCCGCGGCCCCGCTTCGCCAAGCCTCGCCGGCCCGACCCCCCTCGAGCTCCTCGCCGTCCCTGGCCTTCCTCCTCGCTGGAGCCCCTCTGCGCCGTCGCGGCGCGACCTCTCTGTTGTGCTCGCGTGCTCCCAAGCCGCGGCCTCCTCGGCCTCGAGTTCGGCCCTGCCGCCGCCTTGTTCCGTCCCTGGCTCCTCTGCCCGAGCCAGCTCGGCCTCCACGTCATGGGAGTGCCCTGGTGTTTGGCTCCTGCTGCCTGTGTGGTTACGGTGTTGTTGCAAAGCGAGGACCCGAAGACCCCAAGCACTACTACAAGGGCACGAAGATCTCCTTCATGGAAATCAAAGCCGAACCCGAAGACCTCCGTCATGGATCGTCGAGCACTTCTACACGGACCCACGGGATGACATGTTCTTCACCCAAGGGCGACAAGGCTCTCTTCATGGATTTCGGGACCCCGACATCGAACGACAAGATCATCGTCATAGAACCCGAAGGCCACATGTGCGACAAGTACTCCGACCCGGAACCAAGTTCGCCACCGACTAAAGACGGACTACGAGTTCTACTTCACGGATGCCAAGCGACAAGATCTACTACCCCGGAGCCGAGAACGTTCCGTCGAACCCTGAGACCGACCCCGAACCCCGAACCCCCGGACCAAGACCGTCGAGACCCCTCAATGTGTGAATCCCTTCCCGAAACCCTATTTTATAACATAATATAACTTGTCGTATAATAATTGTCTTGCATGCATACATTCATGTGGTTTGGGGGCCTTATGCCGATTCACCTAATAATTAAATATGGGGCCCATATGCGGGCAAATCTAGTCTCATATTGGCCTCATTTAAATTGATGTAGCGAACCGGTACCATATTTTGGCCATGTTAATACAACATTTACATTGCGGGGTAGGTAAACAACTTGAACCGTTTAACTAATTGTCGGGACCCCGGTTCCGCTTAATGTGACCTAATTGCATCGCACCTTTCCATGCCATACATCATGCATGCATCATGCCGATCTTCTGCTGTGTATTGAATATTGCATCCGGTGTTTCTTCTAGTGTTTTCGTTCTTCGCGGATAAGGCCGTTGAGTTGATGTGAGCTTCGCCCCGATCTTCGGTTGAACCTTCGACAATGTTTTCAGGCGAGCATCTTCCCCTTTCTACCTATCTTACTTTTATAGTATTTATTCCCTCCTGTTGATCTATTGCTATCTGTGTTGCGTTGCTCTAGTTTTCGTACCCGTAATATCCCTTGCAGCCCTATATTGCCTTGGACACATCCTATTACCTGTTGTTTGGTAGATAGTTGGACCCGCGTGTCGTAGTCGCTTGCTCAAATGTTTTTGCGGGTCGTCAAGTACCACAATTGTTGGAGAATTGCCGCATGTTGATGTTGGAGATGATCATGGCTTTACTTTTCGTTCACTTTAATTCCTGTTTAATAACTAAAATTGAATTAAGCAGAGGCATCGGTGGGTGATAGGTAAGATTTGGTTTCCGACCGCCCACTTGTGTCCCGTAGGACCCCGAGTTCTTGACACCTGTTCCGAGATCGAGCGCGCTAACCACATGTGGGGAGATATGGGCCCCCCATCGATTTAGTACCTGATTTCAAAGTATTGTACTGGGGGCCACAAGTAGTTTGGGGCTTTATTACTATCCTGTACTTATGCCATGCTTTACTGCTTTATTTACGATTGTGTGAGGAGCACGCTGTACTGTTTTGGAAGCGGAATGTTTTCGCGGTATCGACAGTCCCCGTTTGGGGATTTGCTGTCGTTTACAGCCATTGTCGCAAACCCTGAGTCCGTCTCGGAGACCGGCCGACTTCGTTGCGGGTGTACTTAGTGGGGTGGCCCCCCGTGCTTGCTTTGGGTCTGGGAAACGTCATGACTTAGGCCCCGCCGACATACCGATGGGTGTATGTTAACTGATCTGGCAAAAAGGGTCGAGGTGCGTGTGGATACTTTGGTGCACCCCTGCAGGGTTAAATCTTTTCGAGAAGCCGTGTCCGCGGTTATGGACGACTTGGAGCACAGTGCTTGATCATAGACAACTATAACTAAAGTTTATTGTTATAAATTGACTTGTATCCGATTTGACTAGTAATCAGCTTCACTACAACGGAATGGCTAAGTAAAAGTACCAACAACTGCTGGGTTTTGGGGTTATCACATGTTAATTGTATCTGACTAGTAAGTGTTGCCACTATAACGGAATGGTTAACTAAAAGTGCCCACTGCTTATTTTATCAGGACGACTATCTATACCTGACTAGTAATTGCCGCAACTATAACTGAATAAGTAAAACTGCCAACTGCGTGAGTTCCTCGGTGGACTTCCTCGTTTGGTCTCGAGGGGAAATACCAGGATGGGATTGTTTGGTGTTAGTATCAGGCTGGTTCCGGATAGGTCTTTCTTACCCCTCTCTGATAGTCGCCAGTTGTATCGAGTCTCTATAGGTTGTTTAGTGCATGCTGCCGCTGCCGCTCAGTCCACCATACCTATGTAGGCGAGGACCGCCGAATTCTAGTCTCGCCGTGTACTGGCCTCAGTACTGACGCTCCTCTTTTTCATTTGCCCTTTGTCGGCACCCCTTTTTGTTTAAGCAGGTTTTGAGTTCGACGCCGTTAGCAGGGTTACCCTTCCGGCTTGGCCTGGGCAGGGTTATGGACGCCATTGGTTATTCTTCAGGGCTCTTAGCCCCATTTGCATCTTGTCCGTAGTCGGACGCTCTATCATTTTCAAGGTGATTTGGATCTTTGTATATTATATCTGTATTCTTGACTCTTTGAGTCGCTGTTGTATATATCTGTTCTGTGGGTCCCATCGAGGACTGTTGTGTAATGTTATTACTTTGCTTTCCACCCGCACGAAAGTGCCTGGTGGGCACCTTCGAATCGTTTCTATGCGGGTTTGGCGAGTTTCGCTAAAACTTGCATAGGGCCGATTCTGAGGGTGTTACAGAGTGGTATCAGAGCTCAGCAGTTGCGATACCCCACAAGTCCAGCCTGTAGGATAACCTAGCTAACGGCCGAAGTAGAGTGTCAAAACTATTTTCAAAATCGGTTGGATAGTTCTGATTAGGTCTGATTTTACTCCTTACCCCTCTGCTATTCTCCTCTTACCTCTACGTGTTTTGAATCCGCTCTCTTATCTCTCTTCGAGTCCAGGATTTCTCGTGGATAGGTTCCGTCGTACCTTCAGGGTTTCGCTTCCTTCTCTGATAACGGTGCTCTACCATCCGGTGTTCATGCTGCTTGAGGGATCCGTCGGCTGTGGTACCATTCTGTGTTCCTTGTTTGTGCCTTCCGGTGTTTTCCGACGCGACGATATCCTCTACGCCAGATCCGATGCAGAGTCTGCATCACTCCTTTGTTTCCGAACCTCGCTTGTCGAGATCTTCAGTCTGAATCCTGAGGGTTGGTTGCATAACCTATCTATTCGTGTACATAGTAATGCTTCGAGTGCGGGATGGAGTCGCGACCATAACACTACTCTTATCATTTGCTTTGTATATTGAATGGGGGATCGATGCAATTTTACTCCTTCCATGGAGGTTAGAGGTGGCCTTACCTTTAACTTCGTCTGTTGTTTTCCGGAGTGTTCTCTTGACGAACAGAAACAACGACCTCTTGTTAGTGGTGTCGCGAGGATCTACACGATGCGAGAAGATTCAGATCGCCGACCTTCTTTCCGGTACCATGAGGCGGATCTCGAGGGCGAGATCCATTGTTAGTGGTGTCGAATTGTGGCATCCCGCAAAACCACTACTAGAAAATCGCGTTGAATTTGTGCATTGCATCGTCATCATCATGCATTGTTTGCATAAAACTATTTTCGCAAAGCCCGTTTTGTTTTCTAAAACGTCCCATCTTTATTCAAACGCCAAACCCCGGGTCTCCGGATTATTTTGTTTGCCTGCTACTGGGTTGCAGGAGCCATGTTTAAAACAAATAAAATAACAAAGTATTTTTTTAGTGGGGCAGTCGAACGGGCCAAGTCGACCCGAACGACCACCCCCATATAAAACAGATCGGCCCGCCTAAAATCCTAAAGTTACCAACCTATCTACCCACCCCTCTGGCCACCTCACCCGGACCAATCCGTGACCGCCACATCAGCTCACCCCAAACCCCCCTCCAACCACCCTCTGCCACGTGGCCTCCCTCTCTCTCCTCTCTCTCTCCCTTTTCCTCCCTCCCCACCTGCTCTCACCCGCCCTGGCCCACCACAGCACACACACGCGCGCGCAGCACACAGCAGCACGCGACCCGTCCCCACCCACCAACCGCGCCCCTGGGCCCCACCCTGCGGGACCCGCCCCCCACCAGCCCCCCACGCGCGCTCCTCCCTCCCCAACCTCCTTCCTCCTCTCTGCTAGCCTCCTCTTCCTCCCTCACCGTCCCCGCCAGCGACCACCGCCCCGCTCGCCTTCCTGCGCCCCCCCAAGCTCTGCTCCGCCCCGACCCAGGCCTCCCGCGCGCGCCCGCCGGACTCGGTCGCCCCGAGCTCGCCCCGTCCCCTTCCCCGCGCGCTCGCGCCTTCTCTGCCACCTTCCCGAGCCCGCCTCCGGCCAAGCCCCGCTGCCCTCCGGTCGACCGCGCCGCCCGCGACCCGCCCCCTCGCCGGTTCCTCGCCCCAGCGCGCCTCCGGCCCGAGCCCGCCGCCTCGCCTGCGCCGCCGACTCCCTGGCGACCTCGTCTGCGTTCCCGGAGCGCCGCCGCCGGCCCGTGTCCACCCAGCCCCGCCGCCGCTCCCTCCGGCCGCCGCCTCCTCGAGCCGCACGCCGACCCCGTGCTCTGCTCGGGCGCCCTCCCCGTCCCTGGCAACCGTCTGCCCCGGCCACCGCCTCCGCCGGCGAGCCCGTGCCGGCTCGCCACCGCGTCGACCTCCCTCTCCATCTCGCCGGACCCGCCTCCCTGCTCCGGCCGTGCCGCGCGCGCACCGCCCCGACGACCCCGCGGCCCCGCTTCGCCAAGCCTCGCCGGACCGACCCCCCTCGAGCTCCTCGCCGTCCCTGGCCTTCCTCCTCGCTGGAGCCCCTCTGCGCCGTCGCGGCGCGACCTCTCTGTTGTGCTCGCGTGCGCCCAAGCCGCGGCCTCCTCGGCCTCGAGTTCGGCCCTGCCGCCGCCTTGTTCCGTCCCTGGCTCCTCTGCCCGAGCCAGCTCGGCCTCCACGTCATGGGAGTGCCCTGGTGTTTGGCTCCTGCTGCCTGTGTGGTTACGGTGTTGTTGCAAAGCGAGGACCCGAAGACCCCAAGCACTACTACAAGGGCACGAAGATCTCCTTCATGGAAATCAAAGCCGAACCCGAAGACCTCCGTCATGGATCGTCGAGCACTTCTACACGGACCCACGGGATGACATGTTCTTCACCCAAGGGCGACAAGGCTCTCTTCATGGATTTCGGGACCCGACATTGAACGACAAGATCATCGTCATAGAACCCGAAGGCCACATGTGCGACAAGTACTCCGACCCGGAACCAAGTTCGCCACCGACTAAAGACGGACTACGAGTTCTACTTCACGGATGCCAAGCGAGAAGATCTACTACCCCGGAGCCGAGAACGTTCCGTCGAACCCTGAGACCGACCCCGAACCCCGAACCCCCGGACCAAGACCGTCGAGACCCCTCAATGTGTGAATCCCTTCCCGAAACCCTATTTTATAACATAATATAACTTGTCGTATAATAATTGTCTTGCATGCATACATTCATGTGGTTTGGGGGCCTTATGTCGATTCACCTAATAATTAAATATGGGGCCCATATGCGGGCAAATGTAGTCTCATATTGGCCTCATTTAAATTGATGTAGCGAACCGGTACCATATTTTGGCCATGTTAATACAACATTTACATTGCGGGGTAGGTAAACACCTTGAACCGTTTAACTAATTGTCGGGACCCCGGTTCCGCTTAATGTGACCTAATTGCATCGCACCTTGCCATGCCATACATCATGCATGCATCATGCCAATCTTCTGCTGTGTATTGAATATTGCATCCGGTGTTTCTTCTAGTGTTTTCGTTCTTCGCGGATAAGGCCGTTGAGTTGATGTGAGCTTCGCCCCGATCTTCGGTTGAACCTTCGACAATGTTTTCAGGCGAGCATCTTCCCCTTTCTACCTATCTTACTTTTATAGTATTTATTCCCTCCTGTTGATCTATTGCTATCTGTGTTGCGTTGCTCTAGTTTTCGTACCCGTAATATCCCTTGCAGCCCTATATTGCCTTGGACACATCCTATTACCTGTTGTTTGGTAGATAGTTGGACCCGCGTGTCGTAGTCGCTTGCTCAAATGTTTTTGCGGGTCGTCAAGTACCACAATTGTTGGAGAATTGCCGCATGTTGATGTTGGAGATGATCATGGCTTTACTTTTCGTTCACTTTAATTCCTGTTTAATAACTAAAATTGAATTAAGCAGAGGCATCGGTGGGTGATAGGTAAGATTTGGTTTCCGACCGCCCACTTGTGTCCCGTAGGACCCCGAGTTCTTGACACCTGTTCCGAGATCGAGCGCGCTAACCACATGTGGGGAGATATGGGCCCCCCATCGATTTAGTACCTGATTTCAAAGTATTGTACTGGGGGCCACAAGTAGTTTGGGGCTTTATTACTATCCTGTACTTATGCCATGCTTTACTGCTTTATTTACGATTGTGTGAGGAGCACGCTGTACTGTTTTGGAAGCGGAATGTTTTCGCGGTATCGACAGTCCCCGTTTGGGGATTTGCTGTCGTTTACAGCCATTGTCGCAAACCCTGAGTCCGTCTCGGAGACCGGCCGACTTCGTTGCGGGTGTACTTAGTGGGGTGGCCCCCCGTGCTTGCTTTGGGTCTGGGAAACGTCATGACTTAGGCCCCGCCGACATACCGATGGGTGTATGTTAACTGATCTGGCAAAAAGGGTCGAGGTGCGTGTGGATACTTTGGTGCACCCCTGCAGGGTTAAATCTTTTCGAGAAGCCGTGTCCGCGGTTATGGACGACTTGGAGCACAGTGCTTGATCATAGACAACTATAACTAAAGTTTATTGTTATAAATTGACTTGTATCCGATTTGACTAGTAATCAGCTTCACTACAACGGAATGGCTAAGTAAAAGTACCAACAACTGCTGGGTTTTGGGGTTATCACATGTTAATTGTATCTGACTAGTAAGTGTTGCCACTATAACGGAATGGTTAACTAAAAGTGCCCACTGCTTATTTTATCAGGACGACTATCTATACCTGACTAGTAATTGCCGCAACTATAACTGAATAAGTAAAACTGCCAACTGCGTGAGTTCCTCGGTGGACTTCCTCGTTTGGTCTCGAGGGGAAATACCAGGATGGGATTGTTTGGTGTTAGTATCAGGCTGGTTCCGGATAGGTCTTTCTTACCCCTCTCTGATAGTCGCCAGTTGTATCGAGTCTCTATAGGTTGTTTAGTGCATGCTGCCGCTGCCGCTCAGTCCACCATACCTATGTAGGCGAGGACCGCCGAATTCTAGTCTCGCCGTGTACTGGCCTCAGTACTGACGCTCCTCTTTTTCCTTTGCCCTTTGTCGGCACCCCTTTTTGTTTAAGCAGGTTTTGAGTTCGACGCCGTTAGCAGGGTTACCCTTCCGGCTTGGCCTGGGCAGGGTTATGGACGCCATTGGTTATTCTTCAGGGCTCTTAGCCCCATTTGCATCTTGTCCGTAGTCGGACGCTCTATCATTTTCAAGGTGATTTGGATCTTTGTATATTATATCTGTATTCTTGACTCTTTGAGTCGCTGTTGTATATATCTGTTCTGTGGGTCCCATCGAGGACTGTTGTGTAATGTTATTACTTTGCTTTCCACCCGCACGAAAGTGCCTGGTGGGCACCTTCGAATCGTTTCTATGCGGGTTTGGCGAGTTTCGCTAAAACTTGCATAGGGCCGATTCTGAGGGTGTTACAGAGTGGTATCAGAGCTCAGCAGTTGCGATACCCCACAAGTCCAGCCTGTAGGATAACCTAGCTAACGGCCGAAGTAGAGTGTCAAAACTATTTTCAAAATCGGTTGGATAGTTCTGATTAGGTCTGATTTTACTCCTTACCCCTCTGCTATTCTCCTCTTACCTCTACGTGTTTTGAATCCGCTCTCTTCTCTCTCTTCGAGTCCAGGATTTCTCGTGGATAGGTTCCGTCGTACCTTCAGGGTTTCGCTTCCTTCTCTGATAACGGTGCTCTACCATCCGGTGTTCATGCTGCTTGAGGGATCCGTCGGCTGTGGTACCATTCTGTGTTCCTTGTTTGTGCCTTCCGGTGTTTTCCGACGCGACGACATCCTCTACGCCAGATCCGATGCAGAGTCTGCATCACTCCTTTGTTTCCGAACCTCGCTTGTCGAGATCTTCAGTCTGAATCCTGAGGGTTGGTTGCATAACCTATCTATTCGTGTACATAGTAATGCTTCGAGTGCGGGATGGAGTCGCGACCATACCACTACTCTTATCATTTGCTTTGTATATTGAATGGGGGATCGATGCAATTTTACTCCTTCCATGGAGGTTAGAGGTGGCCTTATCTTTAACTTCGTCCGTTGTTTTCCGGAGTGTTCTCTTGACGAACAGAAACAACGACCTCTTGTTAGTGGTGTCGCGAGGATCTACACGATGCGAGAAGATTCAGATCGCCGACCTTCTTTCCGGTACCATGAGGCGGATCTCGAGGGCGAGATCCATTGTTAGTGGTGTCGAATTGTGGCATCCCGCAAAACCACTACTAGAAAATCGCGTTGAATTTGTGCATTGCATCGTCATCATCATGCATTGTTTGCATAAAACTATTTTCGCAAAGCCCGTTTTGTTTTCTAAAACGTCCCATCTTTATTCAAACGCCAAACCCCGGGTCTCCGGATTATTTTGTTTGCCTGCTACTGGGTTGCAGGAGCCATGTTTAAAACAAATAAAATAACAAAGTATTTTTTTTAGTGGGGTTTCGCCGGAGGAAGACCACGAGAACATTGGAATGAGATGAAAACTTGCATGTGCCCCTAGAATATGTGTGTGGGTGTGGTGAGAGATTGGTATATATAGGTGCTTGCATGTGTCCCCCCTCGCATGCATGCGCTCTAACCTAGAGGCGAAGGTTCCGGACCCGTATGAGGGTGGAATCTCCCCGTCGAGGTGAAACCGGGTAGGATAGTGCCCCAACTTGTGAGCCAACATGGTTTTACATCACCCTATGACCTAAACAAACACAAAACAAGAGAGAGCTACGCCGGGCTACCCCTGTCAGAGGAACGTCTAGGGGGGTAGACGATCCGAGTGTGCGCAGAGATCAGGGTTTCGCCGGAGGAAGACCACGAGAACATTGGAATGAGATGAAAACTTGCATGTGCCCCTAGCATGTGTGTGTGGGTGTGGTGAGAGGTTGGTATATATAGGTGCTTGCATGTGTCCCCCCTTGCATGCATGCGCTCTAACCTAGAGGCGAAGGTTCCGGACCCGTATGAGGGTGGAATCTCCCCGTCGAGGTGAAACCGGGTAGGATAGTGCCCCAACTTGTGAGCCAACATGGTTTTACATCACCCTATGACCTAAACAAACACAAAACAAGAGAGAGATACGCCGGGCTACCCCTGTCAGAGGAACGTCTAGGGGGGTAGACGATCCGAGTGTGCGCAGAGATCAGGGTTTCGCCGGACCCGTATAAGGGGGGAATCTCCCCGTTTAGGTGAAACGGAATCAGATGAAAACTTGCATGTTTCTTCTATAATAATATACATCAAATAATATATTTTCATTTGTTATCTTAGTAGACACCAAATATTTTTTTTATTTATAACTAAAAAAAAAACCTTGCTACGCCGACGGCTGCCCTCGGCGTACGCCTGGCCGTCGGCGTAGCGTTATCCCTTCCCCTACCCCGCGGCCCACCCCGGGCCACCCAAGACACCGCGCCCCTGACCCCGACCCCGACCCCTGACCCCAACATACCCTCTTCCCCTACCACGCGCCCCTGACCCCGACCCCGCGCCGCCACCAGCTGCCGCCAACCGCCGCCTCCCTCCCCGACTCTCCCTCCCTCCTCCCTGCCGCCAACCACCTCCTCCCTCCCTCCCTCCTCCCTCCCTCCTCCCTCCCCGAGCCTCCCTGCCTCCTCCCTTCCTCCCTCCCTCCTCCCTTCCTCCTCCCCGACCCTCCCTCCCTCCTCCCTCCCTCCTCCCTGCCGCCAACCGCCTCCTCCCTCCCTCCCTCCTCCCTCCCTCCTCCCTCCCCGAGCCTCCCCGCCTCCTCCCTGCCTCCCTCCCTCCTCCCTTCCTCCTCCCCGACCCTCCCTCCCTCCTCCCTCCCTCCTCCCTGCCTCCCTCCCTCCTCCCTTCCTCCTCCCCGAGCCTCCCTGCCTCCCTCCCTCCTCCCTTCCTCCTCCCCGAGCTCGGCCCCCTCCTCCCCGAGCTCGGCCTCCTCCTCCCCGACCTTGCCCTCTCCTCCCCGAGCTCGGCCCCCTCCTCCCCAAGCTCTCCCCCTCCTCCCCGAGCTCGGCCCCCTCTGCAGGTACCTCCTCCACTCCCCTGTAGAAGCAAATATTGTTGTTAGAGTTAATTTTGTTAGATTAAATCTTGTTGTTAATCTTGTTAGAATTTATTAGTTGCATCTATTAGTAGTTTATATCATTTGTTAAGTGATATGCATGCACGAGTTGCTAGGATTAGGCCGTTGGTTAGTGGCAAGCTAGCTTGGTCATATGGCCGTTGAAGAGAGAAGCCACACTAGGGTCGTGAGTGCGTTGCATGTTTACTAAGGTGTTCTCTTTATGTCAATGTACAGACTTTGTAGTGTTTCGGGAGTGACCATCCTTGGCGGACTGACTGTCGTTGCGGGAGATGGTGTAGGTGACACCTCGATCCCGTCTCCGAGTTCCGTCACCGACCTCGACACTCGGTTGATCGACTACTTCCTCTACCGCCGAGGGTGAGAATCCGTTCGCCTCTGTTGTATCTAGGTTTATTTTCGTGTCTAGATCACCAAGTATGTCGCGCCACCTAGGCGTCATCCCGACCGTAAGCGTTACGCGACTTAATATGCATTAGTGGTCTCGCATATTTTAGACTGTAACGCTTATGGCTTTTATCGGGCAGTCGGCGGATTCGTAGTTGGGTTTGGTTCTCCCTGGCTCTACCTCGATTCGAGACAGGATTTCGGTGGCGCCTCCTCGTTGTTCTCCGGATGCACATCCTCTTGGCTTTTTGTCGAGACGTGTATCGGGAGAGCAGCGGGGAGGTGCTGCCGAAATTCTTCTTGGATCGGGGTAGAACCAGGGAGAACTTACCCAATCTACGGATTCGGCAGCTGGTTAGGACCCTCTTTTCCTATTGGACATGTAGGTTGATGAATGCGTAAAAATATGAAGCATTTAATCTACTGTTTGATATAAAATGTTATATTTGTTGTTTGTCTCCCAACAAAGCAGAAGAGGATGGCTGATAATGGGTGGATGTACAGTGGCCGTATTAGTGCGACTAATAAAACAGACGATTGGGTACGGAACACTCATTTGTTAGTGAATGAGTTAGCGTGTGGTTCGAAGGCAATGGTTCGGGCACTTTGTCCCTGCGCTCATTGCACTAAGCGTCATCGTCAGGGAAAGGATGACATGTACAAACACCTTCTGCAATATGGGTACATGTCTAACTATGTCACGCAAGTCGACTTTGCTCGGTACGAACGTGACAGAGGTGAGGTGATGCGTCAGCGGCTCAATGGCAATGAGCACGATGGGATTAGAAACATGCTAGATGATCTTATCGATGCCGACCAGCCGAATTCGCCACCTCCACGGGAGGAATCACCAGAACCGGAGGAACCGCTAGAACCGGAGGAACCAGAGCCAACCGCGAAGGCCTTCCTTGATATGATGGCCGCGGCTAAGAGGCCTCTGTACGAGGGTGCAAAGAATTTCTCAGCTCGATGCCATCTCTCAGTGTCTAGCCGACAAGTGCCAGTACTCCGCCACCCGTTCTCACTTTGAAGCTAATCTGAGAACATGTGGTAACATGTTGCCCGAAGGGCATTGTCTGCCTAAAACCTTTCACGAAACGAAGAAACTCATGAAGGAGCTCAACATGGATTATGAAAAGATAGATTGTTGTCCAAAAGGCTGCCTTTTGTTTTGGAAACAGTTTGAGGGTGACAAGTACTGCTCCATTTGTAAGGCCTCTAGATATGAAGAGATAAAGGGGAAGGATGGTCAGGTGAGGCAGTCGAAGGTCGCTAAGAAGATACTTCGGTATCTCCCATTCATAAAAAGAATCCAGCGGCTTTACTTGAGCGAGGAGACTGCCAAACAGATGACGTGGCACAAGAAGGGGAAAAGATACGAGGACGGGCATGGACGGAAGAAGATGGGACATCTATCTGATGGTAAGGCATGGAAGAACTTCGATGACAAATACCCCCGGTGGGCAGAAGAGGCTCGGAATGTTAGAATTGCGATAGCAACAGATGGCTTCAACCCATATGGTATGTCGACGGCCTCGTACAGCTGCTGGCCGGTGTATGTTATTCCGCTCAATCTCCCTCCCGGAGTATTAATGCAACGGAAGACCATGTTTTTATCGCTGATAATTCCAGGACCTGAGTATCCGGGGAAGAACTTGAGTGTCTACATGCAGCCGATTGTGGATGATTTGAACCACTCTTGGATACACGAGACGTTGACATACGATCGAGCATCAAAGAGAAACTTTTTGATGAAAGTTTGGTTACAATATACTATGCATGACATGCCCGGGTACGCCCTAACATGCGGATGGTGTACAGCTGGTAAGTGGCCATGCCCAGTGTGCAGGCACCGACTTGAGTTCCTTTGGATAAAGTCGGGTCGCAAATATGTTGCGTTTGACACGAATCGACAGTACCTCAAAAGAAATCATTCGTTCAGAGAAGATAGAAAGAACTTCAAGAAGGGCAAAGTTGTGCATGAAGTAAAAGAGGTACCAAAGTTCGAGGGTGCAGTTGTTGATGCCGAGATACGTGCTCTCGTGCCCGCGGCGCCGGGAACTGGCCATCAATTTGCGGGATATGGTGTAACGCATAATTGGACTCACGTGGCAGCCTTAACGAATCTCGTGTATTACAAGGACCTCGAACTTCCCCATAACATCGATGTGATGCACACCGAAAAGAATGTCAGGGAGTCCCTTTTTCACACAGTCCTGAACATTCCTTGGAAGTCAAAGGATAATGTCAAGGCTAGAGTTGATGTTGAGAAGCTTTGTGATAGGAAGAGATTACACATGCAGCCTCCTACTGTCCGTCGAAAGAATTGGTTCAAGCCGCATGCCTACTACTGCCTTGATAATGTCCAAAAGAAGGAGTCATTTAGGTGGCTCAAATACGTCGTGATGTTCCCTGACGGTTATTGTTCGAATATAAGTAAGGGAGTCAATCTTTTGACGGGACAAGTCAACGGGCTCAAGAGTCACGACTATCATATATGGATTGAGCGGCTGATGCCGGTGATGGTTCGAGGGTATCTCCCCGAAAAAGTATGGCGAGTGCTTGCGGAGTTGAGCCATTTCTTCCGCACCCTCTGTGCTAAGCAGATATGTCCTCTGGTGATTGAGAAGCTGCAAGTTCAGGTGCCGGAGTTGCTATGCAATTTGGAGATGATTTTTCCGCCAGGCTTCTTTACTCCGATGGCACATATCATTGTTGAAGGGAATATGCCCGAGAGGCAATAATAAAGTGGTTATTATCGTATTCCTTATTTATGATAAATGTTTATTTTACATGCTATAATTGTATTAATACGGAAACGTTAATACATGTGTGTTTAATAAACAAACAGAAAGTTCCTAGTTATGCCTCTCTTATAAACTAGCTCGTTGATTAACAAGATGATCAAGGTTTCCTGATCATGGACATTGGATGTTGTTAATAACGGGATCACAACATTAGTGTAATGGTGTGATGAACATTCATCCGAAGTATAGCATTACGATCAAAGTCATTGAGTTTATATTGCTATAACAACTTACGAAGTGATCCTAATCCTTAGACCATGAGATCATGTCAATCACTAACACCGGAAGAGTTTCTTGATAACATCAAACGTCACACCGTAACAGGGTGATTATAAAGATGGATTCAGAACTAATAAAGTGTTATGTTGAGGCTCATGGATCGAGAGTGGAATTTGTTCATCCCGATGACGGATAGATATGCTTTGGGCCCTCTCGGTGATATCACATTGATTAGCTTGCAAGCAAGTGATTTGATCACTAGAATGTTATATCACGGGAACGAGAAAAGAGTACATGTCGGTAACGAGATCAAACTAGGTATGGAGATACCGATGATCGAATCTCGGACATGTAATATATCGCGAAACAAAAGGATTAAGATACTAGCGTAAAAGGTTCCGACGATCACAAGAAAGTCATCGTTGAATGTGTGGGAGTCAGTATGGGTCTCCAGATCCCGCTTCTGATTATTGATCAGAGAGGGGTCTCGATCATGTCCGCATTATTCGCGAACCGTAGGGTGACACACTTAAGAGACACCGACATCCATTTGGAGCAAAAGTTTCATGCCGAAAAGAAAAGGAAAGCACAGGAATTTATTTCACTAGACACCGAAACTGTTTCGGTTGAAATTGCTGAAACTGGTTCTGCATGTGAAATGAAATACTAGCAAGGGGTTATATGTGAATGTTTGTCATTAAAGTAATTGACAAAATTCTGAATAAATAAAAGGAGTTTTATTTAATGAGAGTTTGCATTAAATTTGGTGGAAATTTAATGGGAATTTGAGTGGGTTTTTGAGTGGAGAAAATTGAAGGGCCATTTTGTGAGTGGAGTGTCCACCCACATGAATGAGGGAGAGGTGGGGGCACCCTCCATGGCCGGCGGCCATGCCCCCTTGGGCTGCCCCCCCTCCCCTATATAAGGAGCCCCTCCTCTCACTTCTCACTCACACCTCCTCGTGAAGGATCTCTCTCCCCCTCTAGAATTTATCCCCCATGGTCTCGGACTAGCGAGATACATGTTCCCGGTGGCTATTCGGCAAGAAAGAGTTGTGCTTCCGCTGCATCGCTGGAGCGAGGAGGCGGAGGTTGCTCGGTGCCTCGAACGTGTGTGCGAGCACGGATGCGCTACTGATTTGCGGCGCTAGGACTTCCTCTCGATCTTGAGATCGGCAAGAGATCGTCTACATCAACCACGAGTTGAACTCGTTAAGCTTTGTCGGTCTTCAAGGGTATGTTCTCTACGGATATACATCCGCCCGTTGTTTATATCTAGTAGATGGATCTTGGTATATAGTTCACATCGTAGGAAATTTTTTGTTTTCTATGCTGCGAACCCTACAGTGGTATCAGAGCCGGATCTATGCGTAGATACTTTGCACGGGTAGTACACATATGATTATGTGGGCGATGATGATCATTTTATTGCTTCTTAGTTGTACTTTGGATATTGGTGGCATAGTGGGATGAAGCGGCCCGGACAAACTTTACATGTCCTCGCACATGAGACCTGTTCCACGCTTGACATGCAACTAGTTTTGCATAAGTGGCTCGCGGGTGTCTGTCTCTCCTACTATAGTCAATATCTAATTTGCAACGAGTTGTCAACAATTTGGTTATCCTCGTTGTGGTTCATGTTCGTAGGTAAGAACGGTTCTATCTTCGAAAGCCCTAAGCCACGTAAAATTTGCAATGGATAAATTAGAGGCGTCTAGTTTAGATTGTTGCTGGGCTAGTGTTATGATATGGTGATGTTGTAAGTAGAAGTATGAGATGATACTCTTACAACATACATAACGTGTAAACTCCATAGACCTTGGATTTACACATAAAGGTATGATAGTGATAATACCACGGTGCACATGATAGAGATCATATGCGAGAACCATATCATTCCACTAATAAACATGTGATGTTTGATAGCATCTTATATTGCTTGTTTGGCGTTTTATTAGCATAATAAGATGATCCCTCATTTAGATATCAAGATAAAAATGTGTTCTTCCTTAAGTATGCACCGACAATGTTTCGTCGCTTCAAGACATCACGTGATGATCGGGTGTACTTGAATCCACGAGCATATCTCGGGTGTAAGACAGTTACACACGCGAATACTAAGGTTCTTACTTGGCGAGCCTAGCATGTACAGACATGGCCTCGGAACACGGACCGAAAGGTTAAGCATGAGTCATATGTTTTGATATGATGACCATATGGATGCTCGCCTTTGAAGCTACGCCGACTCACGTGATGATCGGACTTGGTGTAGTGGATTTGGTTCATATAATCACCAAAAAGGCACGAGGGATGTCGTTTTTGAGTGGGAGTTCATTTCTAATTTGGATTAGTAGAACTCAATTTATCATAAATTAAATCAAAGTGAATTTGCATAATTTGTTGTAGTCATTGGCATTCGTTCACCACCATATGCATAGTTGTAATTGAGATAATAGAACTATAGAATTTTGGATATATACTTTACGAACTGGTATCGTATTGTGTTGAGTGTCAATCTAAAGTTTAAAGTCCTATTGCAAACTTTCAGCAAAATTCTATTTACTCCGTGAAATTTAATAATTGGTATTAAATCGAGAGTAACAATTCCAGTGTTAGTATCTTAAGTATCATGTTTGCCTCCATGATTCTTGATTGTTTTAATATCAAGTTTATCTAGGAGCTGAAAGAATTGTTTCAGAAACCATCATGTGTGGCAGATATAACGATATCTGAAACAATGTTTTGGTTGCAATATGATAGAGTATAATACATGTTCTCATATTGGATGAGAATTTACGAAGGTTGGAGATGCTAGACATCCTAATCATCCAAAAGGGTTTTGGAAAGTAATGTTATACTCACGATTCTCCTTTATAAGCTAAATTGGCTTGATCATGAAAGTCGTCATGATAAGGATGAATAGAAGATGTATGTAAAGTGTTTACTACACTAAAAGATTACTAAAGAATGGATTTTGAAAGAATACCGATCATTTTGATGATGGTGATCTACTTCAAAGTGCAAGTCCAAAGGTATTATTATTTGAATATACACACTTTGGACTATGTGTCATGTATATGGCGCCACTTTTGATGTTGATAGATTCTTTTAAAAGGAAAAGGAAATGCTGAAAGAGAATCTATAAAATATATTTGGCAGAAAAGAAAAGATTGGAAATATCCAATTTAGGTATATGGATGATATACATGTTATGGTTGTATTCTTTGCTTGTTAAACAATGTGGTTCTTGGGTATTGGATACCGAATTGGTTGGTATGAAATTTCATACGGAACGATGCAATTCATGAACCACAATGGCCTAAGTAACTAGCAAGAGAATATGTGATGATGCTCATCAAAAACAAACAAACCGTTGTTTGTATTTCTCGTTGACATCAAGGCTTGACTTCAAGATTTGTTTTAATAATTGTTATTTGAAACAGGTATTATAAGAACAAAGGTTGTTCAAATAATTACCGTATTCCATATAAGATGGATGATTTACAAATCTAGTTGAAGAAATCACATCCATAAAACCTAATGCTAAAATGTCGCAAGACAAATGATTGAAAGATCACTTATGAAGTGACATCGCTGTTTAAATTATATTGGAAAGAAAACATGAAGAATCTCCATATTCATGGATTTTTGGAGTCTTTGATTTGATCAAGTGACGCTTGTGAGACTTTCCACGTGATAATTAAAACTTCGTTCAAAGGCCAAAGAAGAACGAACGACTAAATTATTGGAATTTATACATATCGATGTATGTAGTCCATTATGAGTAGTCGTAAGCGATGGGTTTCAACTTCATATGCTTTCTCCGGAATTTTGAGTGAATGTTCACTTAATGAGAAAGAAGTATGAAATATTTGAAAATGTTTCAAAGACTTTCAAGATGAAGTGGAAAATCATTGTAACAAGAAAAATAAATAAATTATGATTTGATCATAAAGGGATTTATTTGAGTTACAAGTGTAACAAGAAAATAAATGAATTATGATTTTATCATAAAGGGATTTATTTGAGTTGCAAGTTTAGCAAAACACCTAGATTTACATCTCCCGAAACACCATAGGAGTATGGAGTGTTTGAGATTTGTAATGAAACCTTGTAAGACATGGTTGGATCAAAGGTGTTATTTATAAAACTGCCATTATGTTTTAAAAGATTAAAGCTTTAGAGACTACCGCTTTACACTGAAAAGAGCTCCATCTTGATCCGGTGAAATGACACCATGGAAGTTATGGTTTGGGGTAAAACCCAAGTTGTCATTTCTTAAATTTTGGTATGCTAAACATAAGTAAGATGTTTACAACCGAAGTCGGATGAGCATGTCTTTGTAGGTTATTTCGAATAACAATTGGTTATTCCTCCATAACACCGAGGACAAAAGGGTTTGTCGCTTGAAATGTGAAGTTTCTTGAAAAAGGAATCTTTCGCAAAAGTTAAGTGGGAGGACAATAGAACTTTGATAAGGTTAACGAACCTTAACTAAATATGCTGAGTTGCGCAGCGCCGGAAGATGTTCCGGAGGCAGCCAGAATGCTCATGGATTATGTGCCTCAAATGTTGCGGTCACAGAGATCTAAGTTCCTATTGAACCAAGTCGGTCGAATAAACAATCAAATACTAAGATTTGAGAGTAAATCATTATTGTTTGACAATAATGAACCGAATACATACAAAGAAGCGATGATGGGCCCTGACTCCGTCAAATGGCTTGAAGCCATAAAATCCGTGATAGTTCCATACACGAGAAATCAAGTTTTGAACTTGGAAGACCCTCCGGAAAGGTGTAAAAACCTATCGGTCGTATTTGGATCTATAAAGAAACAGACATGGATGTTTCACATCTATGAAATAGTCGACATGTCGTAAAGTATTTTACGACAATGTTCAAGGAGTTGACTATGACAAGATTTGATCTTTCATAGCGATATTTAGTCTGGACGGATTAAAGTAGCAACCACTACATATAATCTGTTATATGGTAGATCAATAAACAAAACAAAGTTCTTCTAATAGAATGGTTACCTAGGACGTGTACATGACACGATCCAAAGGGTTTTGTTAAATTCAAAGGATGCTAAAAGGGCATGCAAACTTCAATGGTTGAAGTAAGCATCGCGGAGTTGGAATCTTCACCATGATGAAAAATGAGTTTTTCATCTGGAGACGATGAAGATGCTTGCATTTGCAAGAAATTAAGTGGGAGCACTGAGACATATTTCTAATACATTATGTGAAGGACATCTTGTTGATTAGAAATGATGTATCTTTTATTGACAAAGGTTAAGAATTTCATTTTGATGAAATACTTAGGCAAAACCCGAATATTTAGCGTGAATGTCTATAGTGGATAGACTGTGACGCCAATATGGTTGTGCCAAACGTACATATATGAGATATTGAAGGAGTTCAATATAGAAACGACAAGAAACAGTTCTTGTTGCATGGAAAGGAATTGTATCAAGATTCAAGTGTATCGACACTTGATAAGTGAAACAAGATTCAAGTGTTTTGACACTTGATGAGTGAAACCACGAGAATGTTTTGATCAATCATACCATGATATGTACACATCCAGATATGTCCTATGCTCTAAGTGTTATGAGCATATACCAGAATGAATCATGATATGATCATTGGACGATAGTAAGGATATTCTTATGATCTTTTGGAAGAACTAAGAATATATTTGTGTAGAGGTGACAAACAATTACACATAGTTCATTGTAAAGCGTTACATTGATACTAGGTTTGTCACAAGATACAAATTAAGTTTATCTCAATTTAAACTATGGGTGGCACAATGTAATGGAAAGGAGATTCCATGATGGATTTGGAAGAGTTCCAAAGTTAAGACATTGTGACGAATACTACAACAAAAGGCTAAGTATATGACTGCTATAGTAGCAGCAAAGGAGGGAATTTGTGTCAAGTAGTTTGTTATCAAACTAAGGTGTGGTTCGCAACGGGCTAACACTAAAGATATATTGTATGACAATAGTATCGATGTGTTTTAACCCCAAGGAACTAAAGGTCTCACCAAAAGACCAAATTTATACAATGCCATCTCATTGGAGAATGAGTGATGCGTGAAGACGCAAAGACATGCAAATACACACGGACCTGAAAGTGTCAGATCCGTAGATTATGTTAACCACTTGCAATTACGTATATGGAACACCGGAAAGCCATAGGTGTTCAATACACAAAGTTTTCAAACTAGATTATTGTCTCTAGTGCAAGTGGGAGACTGAAGGGAATATGCCCGAGAGGCAATAATAAAGTGGTTATTATCGTATTCCTTATTTATGATAAATGTTTATTTTACATGCTATAATTGTATTAATACGGAAACGTTAATACATGTGTGTTTAATAAACAAACAGAAAGTTCCTAGTTATGCCTCTCTTATAAACTAGCTCGTTGATTAACAAGATGATCAAGGTTTCCTGATCATGGACATTGGATGTTGTTAATAACGGGATCACAACATTAGTGTAATGGTGTGATGAACATTCATCCGAAGTATAGCATTACGATCAAAGTCATTGAGTTTATATTGCTATAACAACTTACGAAGTGATCCTAATCCTTAGACCGTGAGATCATGTCAATCACTAACACCGGAAGAGTTTCTTGATAACATCAAACGTCACACCGTAACAGGGTGATTATAAAGATGGATTCAGAACTAATAAAGTGTTATGTTGAGGCTCATGGATCGAGAGTGGAATTTGTTCATCCCGATGATGGATAGATATGCTCTGGGCCCTCTCGGTGATATCACATTGATTAGCTTGCAAGCAAGTGATTTGATCACTAGAATGTTATATCACGGGAACGAGAAAAGAGTACATGTCGGTAACGAGATCAAACTAGGTATGGAGATACCGATGATCGAATCTCGGACATGTAATATATCGTGAAACAAAAGGATTAAGATACTAGCGTAAAAGGTTCCGACGATCACAAGAAAGTCATCGTTGAATGTGTGGGAGTCAGTATGGGTCTCCAGATCCCGCTTCTGATTATTGATCAGAGAGGGGTCTCGATCATGTCCGCATTATTCGCGAACCGTAGGGTGACACACTTAAGAGACACCGACATCCATTTGGAGCAAAAGTTTCATGCCGAAAAGAAAAGGAAAGCACAGGAATTTATTTCACTAGACACCGAAACTGTTTCGGTTGAAATTGCTGAAACTGGTTCTGCATGTGAAATGAAATACTAGCAAGGGGTTATATGTGAATGTTTGTCATTAAAGTAATTGACAAAATTCTGAATAAATAAAAGGAGTTTTATTTAATGAGAGTTTGCATTAAATTTGGTGGGAATTTAATGGGAATTTGAGTGGGTTTTTGAGTGGAGAAAATTGAAGGGCCATTTTGTGAGTGGAATGTCCACCCACATGAATGAGGGAGAGGTGGGGGCACCCTCCATGGCCGGCGGCCATGCCCCCTTGGGCTGCCCCCCCTCCCCTATATAAGGAGCCCCTCCTCTCACTTCTCACTCACACCTCCTCGTGAAGGATCTCTCTCCCCCTCTAGAATTTATCCCCCATGGTCTCGGACTAGCGAGATACATGTTCCCGGTGGCTATTCGGCAAGAAAGAGTTGTGCTTCCGCTGCATCGCTGGAGCGAGGAGGCGGAGGTTGCTCGGTGCCTCGAACGTGTGTGCGAGCACGGATGCGCTGCTGATTTGCGGCGCTAGGACTTCCTCTCGATCTTGAGATCGGCAAGAGATCGTCTACATCAACCACGAGTTGAACTCGTTAAGCTTTGTCGGTCTTCAAGGGTATGTTCTCTACGGATATACATCCGCCCGTTGTTTATATCTAGTAGATGGATCTTGGTATATAGTTCACATCGTAGGAAAATTTTTGTTTTCTATGCTGCGAATCCTACAATTGTGCACCTCGCGAACGAGGCACTATTGGGGGGGGCGGTGCAATTTCGTTGGCAATTTTGTATTGAGAGAGAGTTTAAGTATATTCGAAA
Source organism: Avena sativa (assembly GCA_916181665.1). Lineage (NCBI taxonomy): Eukaryota > Viridiplantae > Streptophyta > Magnoliopsida > Poales > Poaceae > Avena > Avena sativa. Next base: position 398,888,459 of record OV702279.1, on the reverse strand, counting down.
GATAACTGGAAACAAAGCCAAGATTGAAGCATGCATAGCTGAAGCAACATGCCTTCGGGAGATGGCAGACGCCGCGACAACCTACTGACCCGATGATGTTCCCACTATGCATAACCCGGTCTCTCGTTACAATGTCGACCTGCCCAAGAATGACCCCAATCTCGAACTATTCCAATTTCCCGGTGGCAAGGCCGGTAAAGGACTAAAATATAGGTTGCCGAAGGAAGAGAAGGATTGCATAATGCTCTATGTGCTTATGAACATGAAGGAAGTGGTCGATTTCATTAGGTAAAATGGTGAACACCCTATTTCTCTATGCAGCTAGTAACTCGGTCTCCGTCTAATGCTTATTTTCTCCTTCTTAGCGATTTCACGGATGAACAGTGGCCGGGACCGACTGATCCCTCTCCCATGGAGTTGGACACTCTACTGAAAGAGGGTGCTCCCGGAAATAAAAAAAACTTTGTGTCCTGGTTTATGGAAAAAGTAATTTCTAACCTGTCCCTCTTACCTTGCAATATGTGACTTGTCGCTCTTATTTCACGTAACTACTGAACGCAACAAATTCCTCTTGTACCTGTAGGGAGCTGATCCCAACGTTGAGATGTCAGATGAGCTGAAATGTGTTTCCCAAGGTTGTAGCAGTGTCGTCATGAAGTATGAGAAGTATGATGTGAATGGGTTTCGCTTCCATACAGAGACGCACCAGAAAGGGCGACCGAATGCAAAAACGGTAAATACTGGGGTGTTCACCAAAGGAGCCAATTCCCTTGATTACTACGGAAGGTTAGAGAATGTATACGAGCTGACCTTCAATCGTACGAATGTCGAACTCAATCTTGTTGTGTTCAAGTGCCACTGGTTTGACCCAAGAGGTGGACTGAGAAGTACCCCTTCCATTGGGTTAGTTGAAGTTAGGCCTTCAACCACCTATAGCAGAGCCGACGTCTTTGTTGTTGCTCACCAAGCCAACCAAGTTTATTATTTGCCCTACCCATGCCAGAAAGTGGAACTCCAGGGCTGGGAAGTCGTGTTCCAGGTATCGCCACATGGTAACCTACCGATTCCCTCCGAGGACGATTACAACAACATTAACCCTGTAACGTACGAGGGAATTTTCTATCAAGAGCAAGAGGACTTCGGACACTTTGATTTAGAACAGGTTGATCTTGAGGACCTTGGGAATGATGTAGAAACTCGGGGTGAGTCAGTGGTGAATCTACATGACATAAGTATGCTCGAGAAGCTCCATACCGAGAATGACAACGATGATGAGCCTACACCCTTCGATGAAAATCCAGATTTCTACTCAAAAGATAGTGATAGTGAGAATGAGAATGAGAATGAGAATGAAAATGATAGTGAGTATTTATTTTTAATGCATTTTATTTTGTCTTTGTGCTTAACTGTTTTCTTAATTGCATTATGCCTTTATTCTTTGTGTATACATTTTATTATGTCTTTGTGCTTAACTGTTTTCTCTTACTTAATGCAGGTGATTGAACAATATGAGCAGCGGCAAGGCAACCAGTTCGTCCTTACTTAATACGCTGAAGCAGCGCAAGAAAAGAGCTACACGGAGTGGGAGACAGCCAAATCCCAATCCGCGTTACCCCGATCTTGCTCCTGCTGGCGGAGGACGGGGTCGAGGCCGAGGTCGAGGAGGACGAGGACGAGGTGCCACGGGAGGAGGCGTGGACTTTGACCCACCACCCTCTGCTTCTGGCGACGTGGCTCCTGAGTTGTTCCTGACAGAGCAGCCTTTCAGGGCCGAGAGGGAGGCAGAGTCCGAGAGGGAGGCAGAGTCTGAGAGGGAGGCGAGGACCGAGAGGGAGGCGGGGACCGATACGGAGGCGGACACTAGCCGCGAGTTGGTGGGGCCGAAGAAATTGCGGAATCGTGGGGAATCGAGAGTCCCTGACGAGAAGTTTGAGCCTAGGACTCAGGAGGCGAAAGCCCTTATTATTCCAGATGGCCTTGAGTAAGTGTACTAATTTGGCAATTTAAAACATTTTATTTCATGTTGGTCATAAATAATTATCGTGTACTAATGTTTATTATTGTGCAGCAATTGGACATTTCCTCCGGGGACGAAGCCTCGCCTTCCTAATAGCCTTGTTGGATCTCTGATTAGGAAGTTCTGGTCGGGCTATCACATTACCCACGAGGGTGACAGGAATCTAGCTACCACTTCATGACCATGGTCCATCTCCTGGCCATTCTGCAGGTGGTTCTCCCGAGCTTCACACTTCTCCTACTCCCTCGCCAGGTGGCTCTTCTGCTGCTTCTACTGGACGCAACCCTCGGAAGAGGTCGCCACTTTTCACCAGGGGAGATCTCGGGTACACCCCGTCTCCTCCAGAGTTGTAGGGATGTGTGATAATGTCGATGATCTTGTATGACTAATGTATGGATGATCTTGTATGACTGATGTTGATATATGTATGGCATATGTGATCTTGTTTCAATTGGTGTGGAATATATATTGCATGGATGTATGGATGATGTATGGATGTATGGATGATGATATATGGATGTATGCATGGATGTATGGCTGCTGTGAGTGCTGCTGCTGCTGTAAAAAAATTCAAAAAAAAAACTGTGCATTTGATACGCCGACGGTCTTGCCCTCGGCGTAGGAGGTACGCGTGACCAAATGGTCACGGCTACGCCGACGGCAAGGCCCTCGGCGTAGAGTCAGCCCGCTGCTGCCAGGCCGCTGCGCTGCCTCCACGTGGCAGGCGTACGCCCAGGGGGAGGCCGGCGGCGTAGCAGCTGCGCCAAGCCGTCCGCCTGCCTCCACGTGGTGAGCGTACGCCGAGGGGGAGGCCGTCGGCGTAGCAGTTATGCCAGGCCGCCCACCAGCCTCCACGTGGCTTGGTACGCCGAGGGTGAGGCCGTCGGCGTAGGCGACGCGCCGTTAACTGGCTGTGTGACGGCGCTGTCGATGTTCGCCGACGGTCTCTACGCCGACGGGCGCCGTCAGGCCGTCGGCGTTGACCTATGCCGACGGTCTTGTCCTACGCCGACGGCCGCGCCTGCTCCGCCGAGGGAGAGGTCCGCCGAGGACGATACGCCGAGGGCAGCCGTCGACGTAACATACGCCGAGGGTTTTCCTGGCTACGCCGACGACTATAAGCCCTCGGCATACCAAGCTTCTCCTGTAGTGGCGTGCGCCAGCTTAGATTATTTGATTTCCTACGCGGCCAGGTCCCAGGTCCTCTCCAATCTCCATGGTCGCGCAAGAAGTTCCATGCTACGCGCCTGACCGGGCTTCTAGCACCGGACTCGCCCGCGCCGGCCGGACATGGTGTCTCCCCTCCACGAACGACGGTGATCTGCGACACCATGCCAGGCTGCAACGGTCGGGTACGTACGGCGATGATGCGCCAAGCAGCCGCCGCGCCGGGGAAGATTCCGGCGCCGGGTCTCACGCTCGTTGTTGAATCCAGGCTGGCTCAGGGCTGGCGAGTAGACACCGAATGCTATGGTGGCGGTTGCTATAACCTCGATGGAGCTCCTCGACGACGGGAATATGTTCCAAATGGCTGCTTCTCTCTTTCATGAAGAACAAGGAAAGAGATCGATTAAACCAGCATTCCATGTCTCCAGGTGCTTGGGCAAATGGATGGGTACCTTATGTTGGTTGATTGGAAATAAATACGGTGGTTCTGGGACTCCATGTATCCATGTCAGGTGGATATCAAGAGGTAGAAAACAAGTGAATCACATACAGAGATATATCATCTCGCAACATCTTTGCGGATTAAACCAGCACACGTGCGGCAAGGTGCGGCCGCACATAAATATATGGACACACCACGGAAAGGAACATGCCCGTTTGACGTCGAATCCTTGGCTTTGTACGGCAGACGACAAGGGAAGGAGCATCGGAACAATACGAGACTATGAGAGCGAGGGACACGATTAAAAGTGGTATGTGCAATTTAAATCAACCTTCAACCTTACAATCCTTCAGCGATGAATCCGCTCAACCTAATTGCAATAGATGTCGGTCTTATATATCTCGCCGCATTGACAGTCTTCTTTAATCCTACGTGAACTTGAGCAGCGCACCGGATCACGTTGCTCGGCCTCGCTCTCCTGGTCAACAACATATTACCATTCATCCCTAAGATATCTCTACTATATAATTTGTCTAGCGGTGGTTTTCGTTTGTCGCTAATTTTCGTCCGTCGTGCTGCAGGTTCCGGCTCAAACACGATCAAAGTGTATCTCAAGTAACAAACCATAGCAGTGTTTGGCTCGGACACGATCGAAGTTATCCTCAACCTCAAATAGGCCCTGTATCGCTAAGGAACAATGGCCTCGCACATAAGCCGTGGCTTGAAGCCTCGGTTTAACTCGCCGCCTCGCTAATCCAGCTTGGAGACCTCCTCGAAGTGCCGCTCGATCCGGCGGACCAGACGAATAAGAAGCGGGTAGAGCTCCTCCCTAGCATCTCGGAAGAGGGAGGGGAGGCGTCGGTTGGGGGCAAGGCAATCGAAGGGGGCGTCCGTTGAGGGCAAGGCAATCAAGGGGAGGGTCCCTCCGTTGAGCTAGATGCACTGGATTGTAGTGCCGGCGAACTCGAGATGTGGGATTGGAAGGCTGCGCTGGAGGGGGTCGGCAAGATCGAGGAAGATGATGAAAGGGGGTCACGCCGTCGGCGGAGTAGGAGGGGCTCGCGGCGCTCGGGACGGCCGATTCGCGCGAGGGCCTCCTCGCGGAGGCAGCGCAAGCCGTCGAGCATGTGGGCGGGGACTGGTGCCGCTTGGGTCGTCGGCCAGGGGCTGCGACGTGGGGCCCTACACCGGAGCTTGACAGGGTGTGGATGGCAGTTGTGGAACATGGGAGGCATTTGGGGCTGGGTCGCGGGCACATGGCGGTGGTGCTGGTGCGCAGGGGCCGGCGGCGCGGGAGGCAACCAGTCGGTCCCATCTCAATAAAATTGGTGTCCATCACAAACTCGACAGCATACGAGACGAAAAATCTCCAAATGGGACGCAGTCGATGCTAAGATCTCTTGATCCATATACGACCATGGAGCTCAGAGACATGAGTTCTCAGTGATGAAGATGGCAATTCATGAACAAATCCAGTCCTGGTAGTGTAGGGCGAGATGGGTTCACATGCTTGCGCCTGGCATAAGTAGGCGTTTTCGCCGGTATGAGGGGCAGCTAGCCGCTGCTGTTGCGGACCTCGCCGTGGATGTGTCCGGCGATGCGGGGAGGCAGTGGCGACGCAAGTTCCCATGCTCTGGTCGACTTCTTCAAGGAAGTTTAGAAGTGATGCAGAGCTAGCTGCAATCCCATTAGAACGGAAAAGCGAGTGATTGGGTTGAAGCTCATAATCATGGCCAGGAGGGATATGCACACATTAAAGTCGGTGCTTTGTGACTGAATTTAGTTTTAGAATTGAGGTGAACTAATAATCCTATTACTGACTTAGTAGTTACAAAAATTAATAAAACATATATTGGTGAAATTTATAGAGTGAGATTTAAAAAGTCCATTATATTGGTACAGACCAAACCGGATTTTGTTGGGAGCAACACAAGTGAACATATAGAAATTTTTTTTTCCACCGCCCATGCTATCTTACCGGAGAAAATGGGGAAGCCCAAACTAAGGCGCGGGTTATAGTGTTATCTCGGTTTTCATGTTGAATCGAAATTGGACAGATGTTTTTAGTACAAAATCTTCCGGCTAGGAGACAACATATATAAATACAGTATTAAATTTAAACATGTTGCTACACACGGTAAATATTTAGCCTAGAGAAGCCATGAAGCAAGTTGCTGTAACACTTTAAGGTCTGCATCCTTAGTGTCAACAAGTCTACTCAGCTTTCTGCTAGATGGAATTTTTCATTTATCCAAAAAAACCTTTAAGGATTCCATGGCATAACAATATTTAATCAAAATATTGAAGGAAGATGATTATGTGTTTTTTCTGTCTGTGGAGTTTTCTCTACCATTGCAATGCACGAGTATACATTGTTATAAGTTTTTCTGTTTGTGGTATAACATTTTTATGGGTTTTATGCCGTAGCAACGCACGGGCATTCAACTAGTAAATTATAATATTTCAACTAAATCTCGCCTTCGTCCGTCGTCCGTCGTGGTGTTCTTTGTCGTAATTCAAATACAATCCGTTTGTCTCCCGTGTTGGGTTCCAAGAGCTGCGCGCGTGTGTGGAGTCCGTATACGAGGCTAGCTAGCTTTTTTCATGTACGTGTGTTTGAGAGTCCGTCAACTCAATCTGGTGCGCAAGAAAGTTCCTCTCCGGCAAGAACACAATGTGTGGTAGTGATTAATCGGTTACTCTACTACCCCGAGAGCCTCTCTCCCTTCGTCACTGGCCTCCTCGTGTTGCCATCATGCGCCGCCGCTGCACCCGTCTGTGGGCTACCACTGACCTGCCGACGAAGTCGCGGCGGCTGTATCGCGCCTCCGATTCCTACCGTTCTAGATCGACCGGGCCGCCGGCTAACGCTGCTGACCATGTCCCGCCATGGATGACGAGATCTGTGCGCGCGACTGCCGGCATGGTAGCAGGGGGAGGGGAGGCGAAGGTCGGCTACGTCGTCGTCATCTCTGAGATTACCACGCCCAGGAGACCCGTAGTACTTCATCCCTATTTCTGCAACTTCTGCATAGAAATTCATCGCAAAAATCCCAATAATCTGGCTTCAATTTCTCACAGTTTTGCTTCGTGTCTTCAATTTTATATGGTTCCAAACCAACGAGTGGGCATCTGTACACCACTGCCGGAGGAGCGGGCGGACACGCCCTGCGGCCGGCCAATCTGGTCGTTCGTCTGGATACCGGAGTCCACACTCCACCGCTTGTTGCGTCTGCGGTCGACATGGCGGCTGGCTGGAATGCAGAGGGTTGGTCGACGTCGGAGGAGGAGGGCTTGAAGACCTCGAGCGAGTCCCGCACAGCAGCAGCTTCTTTGGCCGCTGAGGTTGTTCATGGCTGCCGCCTTCTGGACCTACACAAACACCCGCCTAGGCTACACCCGCCGCTAGGTACTACTACTCTGTCAGGCCAGTAATACAACTGAAATTGAAAAAAAATGTTAGCCCTTGTTCTGTAAAGCATTCAGATTACTGCCATTAACCAACAAACCTTCTGAGGATTTGTGTTGCATTGAGATATTGTGCGCGATACACATATCATCCAAAGAATTCACATGTTGGCCAGATCCCTCTCACAACAATACACCTATCTTCACAAAAAAAATTAGCTTCCAAACTGTTGCAGCTCTAGGTAAATTCAACCATAAAGTTTCCAGCTCTTTCAGAGTGTATGGTGTGCCGATGGACATATCTTGTTTTGTTATTGGACAATTGCTCAAGAAGTCAGGTAAGCTGCTGTTTTTATTAGAAAATCTAGCAATTACCTGTGAAATAATATAAATTACGGATTAGTATGTGTAATTCCGGTCGATATTTGTGAATAGTTGACAAGGCACCATTACGGTTTAGTCCATGAATACGTATCTACTTTAACCTACAGGTAGCCGAGGATATTAGATTACCTGCACGACATGTTTGTAATGACTAAACTGCAGTTTCTGCTAGAATAACAACGTCATCTGTATTGTTGTTGAAGCCGGGTGTATTGTTGGTAACTTGTCAGCTTCTATTGCTATCGTTGTACATGAGGTGAGATGCTTAGCCATGCTGCTCGCTGTTGAGATGTCCAATGAGAGGTGTGTCCTAAGCCTACTGATGAGGCTTCCTCCTTGCATTTAGATTTGTTTCCGTCTTTCAGTAGTACTTCTCAACAATAATACTAGGAAGGAACGATGGGTTTGTCTCCCCCATCGGTTACATGTTTATAGTTTATAGGGCCAAAAGGCAACGTTACAATTATCAGTTTTGGTAAGGAGAAACACCACCAAACGGTCACCGTGGTTGACTCAACCATAATGCGATCGTGGTGGTTAATATCTTGCCTCCTATACCGATCGTGCTTTATTATATTGATAGCCACAATCGGTGTACAATAATAATGGCAAGATTTCCTAATATCCCCCCTTAATCAAAACTTGTACAAGTTTAGATTATGCTTAAATTTTTCTAAGTCCCTATAAGATAAAGCCTTGGTGAAGCCGTCTGTTACTTGGTCATGCGTTGAGATAAACCGTATGTCAAGAAGTTTTTGTGCAACTCTTTCTCTCACGAAGTGAAAATCAATCTCTATGTGTTTGATTCTTGCATGAAAAATTGGGTTTGCAGATAAGTATGTGGCGCCCATATTATCACACCATAAGCATGGTACCTCCTTGATCTTGATGCCGAGTTCCTTTAAAAGTGTTTCTACCCATATAACTTTAGCTGTTGCGTTTGCTAGAGATTTGTATTCGGCTTCTGTGCTTGATCTGGACACTGTTGGTTGTTTCTTAGCACTCCATGATATGAGATTTGGTCCAAGAAAAATAGCAAATCCTCCGGTGGACCTTCTATCATCAACACACCCTGCCCATTCTGCATCTGAAAAGGCACTAATCAAAGTGGACGTGGACTTTTTAAAAGTAAGTCCAGTGGTTAGAGTATCTTTAATATATCGTAAAATTCTCTTAGCAGCTGTCCAGTGAACTGTCGTAGGAGCATGTAGATATTGACAAACCTTATTAACAGAAAAAGAGATATCGGGTCTTGTCAAAGTTAAGTATTGTAAAGCACCTACCACACTTCTGTATCTTGTGCCATCTTCAGACCTAGAGCGTCTCCTTCATGAACAGATAATTTTTCTAGTATAGACAAGGGTGTAGGAGAAGACTTACACTTGTCCATACCAAGTTTGGCTAGTAAATCAGAGGCATATTTTTTTTGAGTAAGAACGAGACCATCTTGGATTTTCTTAACTTCAATGCCCAAGAAAAAATGTAAATCTCCTAAATCCTTAATAGCAAAGTGAGCATTTAAATCACGAACAAGTGTGGATATAGCTTGGGGAGAAGAGCTTGTAACTATAATGTCATCCACATAAACAAGAACATAGACTATGATACCTAATTTGTCATAAATAAATAATGATGTGTCACCTTGGGAGGGATGGAAGCCTAGTTGCTGAAGTTTGGTGCTCAAACGCGAATACCATGCTCTTGGGGCCTGTTTAAGACCATACAAAGCTTTGTCCAATTTACAAATATGATGGGGAGCATTAGCATCTTCATACCCAGGAGGTTGTTTCATGTATACTTTCTCTTCCAGAACGCCATGAAGAAACGCATTCTTGACATCGAGTTGACGAAGACTCCAGCCCCTAGAAATAGCAATAGACAAAACAAGACGAATAGTAGCTGCTTTAACAACGGGACTAAAGGTGTCCTCGTAATCTATACCGTAGCGTTGTTTAAAACCCTTAGCGACCAAACGTGCTTTATAGCGATCAATAGAGCCATCTGTATTTTTCTTGATTTTATAGACCCATTTGCAATCAATAATATTTTTGTTACCGTGATGAGACGGGATGAGGTGCCATGTCTTGTTATGAACAAGTGCACCATATTCTTTATCCATTGCCTTACGCCAGTTCTCATTATGTAGAGCCTCATATAGGTCTTGTGGTTCTCCTATAGCGCACAAAAAAAATACCGTATTGTACCATCAGTATATTTTTTTGGGTGTGATATACCTTTTTGAAGTCTTGTACAGGAGGGGCAGCAGAATCCGATGGTGCAGAGGATCCGGACTTGGACAGATTTTCCATAGCAGGGGCGACGGGCGTCGTACACTGCTGTCGAGGAGCCGTCCTTTTCTCCGCGTGAGCGCGCGATTCCCGATAGGAACCGCTGTCGGGAGCGGAGGAGGCGGGCGAGGGCGACCCGCTGTCGCTAGTAGAGGAGGCGGACGCAGGATCGGCGCAATACCGCACGGACGCGCCGAGCGGGGAGCCAGGGTGGGGCCGGCTGTCGAGGAAGCGTGGCGCAGGTGCGGTCTCCACGCGATCAAGCGCAAGCCGCGCGTCCAGGTGGCCAAGGCCATTAGGAGGAGACGCGTCGAGTGGGGAGCCGGGATGGGGCCGGCTGTCGAGGGAGCATGGCGCGGGTGTGTTCTCCGCGCGATCCAGCGCAAGCCGCGCGTCCAGGTGGGTCGATGGGGATGTGATGACCGGCACCGAGTCAGCGCCAGATTCGCGAGTTGATGATGATTCCGCTCCGGGATCCTTGTGCACATGCGTATTATCTTCGGATTCTGCGCTTGACAGCCGATCACTCCCGGGATCGGTGCTGGTCGACGTTACGTATGCGCCATTCTCTGGCATAAAATGAGACTCCGTTTCTTGTTCAATTTGACTCGTCTTTGGACTATTTGGTTCCATATTTTCAGCAGTGATCTGCACAGGACGATTAGCAGCAGGCAAAGGTGTACAGTTATTAGGCATATAATCAACATCATTCATATCCTCATTTGTGAGACGAAGATGATTCGGAAGAAGTAAGATTTCTTTTCGAAGGAGGGCGCCGGCGTTGGGATGGAGAGATGCAAAAGGAAAGATATTTTCGTCGAAGACAACATCTCGAGGAATATAGACTCGGCCTGTAGAGACATCTAAGCATTTTACACCCTTGTGCCGAGAACTATATCCGATAAGAACACATTGTTTCGATCGGAAGGATAATTTGCGGGAGTTGTAGGGACGCAAATTTGGCCAACATGCACAACCAAAAACTCAAAGGGATTTATCAAAGAGAAGTTCGACTGGAGTAGCATTGTTAATGACTTTGCTTGGCATGATATTAATAAGATATGTGGCTGTGAGGAATGCCTCGTTCCAAAATTTGAGAGGCATGGATGCATGAGCTAGAAGTGCAAGACCAACCTCAACTATATGCCTATGTTTGCGCTCGGCAGAACCATTTTGTTGATGTGCATGAGGACAAGACACGTGATGTGTGATGCCAAGTTTTTGGAAAAAAAGATTTAATTTCTCATATTCTCCTCCCCAGTCTGTTTGCATAGTGATGATTTTCTTGTTGAATTTTCTCTCGACAAGATTCATGAAATTTTTAAAAACATCAAAGACATCAAATTTCTTTTTGATAAGATAGATCCAAGTGTATTTGCTAAAATCATCGATAAAGCTCACATAATATTTATAGCGGCCAACGGACGTGGGTGCAGGACCCCAAACATCCGAGAAAACTTGTTGTAAAGGAACGGTTGATACACTTGTGGAAACATGATAAGGGAGTTGATGGCTCTTAGCTTTTTGACAAGAATCACAAATAGTGTCAACACTAGTTTGTTTTGAATGCGGAAGACAAAATTTATTTAGAATGTGATCAACAACTAAACGAGATGGATGCCCGAGGCGACTATGCCACCTTGTAGTGGATGGCTTGGTGGCGACACAAACTTGCTTCGTCGGGGAATGAGATGATGATGACACAATTGGGTAGAGGCCACCTTCACACCGTCCTTTAAGAAGAATTTTCTCCGTGGCTCGATCCTTAATCAATAAATACCAAGGATGAAATTCGAGAAAGGCATCATTATCAAGAGCAAGTTTATGAACGGAAACAAGATTTTTTGTCGCACTAGGAACATAAAGAATATTTTTGAGATGAAGATCACAATTTGAGGTACGAATAGATGTATGACCAATATGACTAATATGCATACCTTCACCATTTGCCGTGTGAATCTTGTCCTTACCATGATATTGATCACGGATCATTAGTTTCTCGAGATTGTTGGTGACATGGTCCGTTGCTCCAGTATCGGGATACCAATTGGTATCAACACCATAAGCGGCATTTGCTTCTTTCTCATTGTTGTTCACTACTAGGAAAACGGCTATAGGTAATCAGCACATCCGTGGCTCACATGGTTGAAGTGCCCTACGGCTAAAACAGGCGTGGCTCACCTGTGGGCAGTGCCCTACTAATAACTAGAACAACCGTGGCGCACATGACTATACACATCTGTGGCGCACTATAGTCATGTGCGCCACGGTTGTTAGGGTCATCTGTGGCGCACGTGTGCCTGGTGCGCTACGCCTAAGCGCATGCCCCCCTCTGAGTTATTTTTGTCTTTTTCGAGAATATGCCGATGATTGAAATGTCGTGGCACAATATATATGTGAATGTGCCATGACGGGATTGTTAGCCTTGTGATATGCACAAGTCCAGGAATTGTGCATCCTACTTGGCTAACGGTCCCGTCATAAGCATATTCCTGTGTCCAACAACCTAGTTATATATGAGGCATGCTTTTCGAGTTATTTTTGTCTTTTTCGAGAATATGCCGATGATTGAAATGTCGTGGCACAATATATATGTGAATGTGCTATGACGGGATTGTTAGCCTTGTGATATGCACAAGTCCAGAAATTGTGCATCCTACTTGGCTAACGGTCCCGTCATAAGCATATTCCTGTGTCCAACAACCTAGTTATATATGAGGCATGCTTTTTGAGTTTGCTCTTTTTGATTTAAGAGTACTTTCTATAAGTGTATCTTCATATGCGACTTTAATTATACATGTTTTTTCAATCACCGGTTAGTTATTATTGTCAACTTGTAGATGACGTGGTACGTCGTGTACAAGGGACGGGTTCCCGGAGTCTACGATGATTGGGAAGACTGCCGGAGACAGGTGCACCGTTTCAGCGGCAATAGCTACAAAGGGTACAACACTATGGCGGAGGCGGAAGCTAGATACACGCGCTATCTAGCGGTAGTTAGGACAAGGAACCGGATGAAGACCTACACCTTCATCGCGGCGGTGATCATGCTTATCTTCTTTGGTTATTTATCCCGCGTTTGTGTCTAGCTAGCTAGTTTAGATGTCTAGGCGAGCTTTCGGGCTCTAACTTGTTCGATCGACACATGTATTCGCATGTCACCAACTACTACTTTGTAACATGATCAAAACAATGTAACTTGGACTATGTATTCATGTATGAGACTTATCTATATGTATTTGTTTCAATCTTGTTTTTCATATTGAGTATTTATATATATAATTGTATATCTTGTATATGTGTGTATATCTGCTGTAATATTGTATATAATCTGTATTGCATATAATCTGGCTTGGAAATTAAAAAAAAAAATACATCTGTGGCGCACATGGTCTACCTTCTGTGGCGCACTACACCTAAAGCGCACCATGGATGTTTAGTGGCGCACTAGGTAGTGCGCCACAGAAGATCCAAGGGGTAGCGCACCACGCCAAACTTCTGTGGCGCACTAGGAGGTGCGCTACGCCTATCTCTACACAACCATGGCGCACTAGGCAGTGCGCCACGGCTGAGAGATAGCCGTAGCGCAAGGCCCGTGGCGCACTGCAGGTGCGCCACAGATGATGGTTTCAGGTGCGCCACTAAAGTCCGTTTTCCTAGTAGTGGTTCCTGCTGTCCGCATAGCGCCACCAACAAGTGGACGCGACATGACCATCTTTCTTGTAGATCTGGCACACGATGTCGTTGTAGCGGTTGATGTTGTAGCGGTTGTCATTGTTGTAGCGAGGTGGACCTCCACGTCCACGTCCTCTTCCTCCTTGTGGGGGACGGCGGCCACCACCACCATCCCTCCTTGCTTCATCACGGCCGCGAGGGCGACCGTTGTAGTTGTCGTTGTAGTTGTCGCGGTTGTAGTTGTTGGTGTAGTTGCCGCGGCCGTTGTAGTTGTCGATGTAGTTGCCGCGACCATTGTCGTTGTATCTCCCACTACTACGGTCACGGCTTGCTAGATTCGCCGAGGATTCAAACCTCTTGTGATCACTGCCATCTCCTCCACCAGAAAGCATGTTTTGGCGTGAATCAACCGCACGAATTAAACCATGGAGATCACTCACCGTGCACTTTGCCATTGCTTGGACCGTGGAGAACATCCCATTGTATTCTTCGTCGAGTCCGTTGAGGATGAGGTCGACGAGTTCATCTTCTTCAATGACACGGCCGGCGGCGATGAGCTCGGTGGCGAAGCCTCTCATCTTGGCCACGTACTCATCGGCCGTCATGCTCAGCTTCTTGGTGTTGGAGAGGGCGCCGCGAAGATGAGTGACGTTGGCCTTGGTCCTTGAGATGAAGAGGCCGTTGACGAGATCCCAAACATCGGCGGCGTGCTCAAGACCAATGCATTGGGCAAGAATTTCAGGGGAGAGCGTGGTTAGAAGGAAGCTTAGAACCTGTTGATCTCGTGTGAGCCACGTATCATATGCCGTGTTAGGCACTGATGTGGTCTTCCCGTCCTTCTCGATTTGCAAAGTCTCCGGTGGTGCTTTCTCCGTCCTCTCCACAAGGCCGAGCACTCGTGCTCCACGAAGTGCCGGCACAATTTGTGCCTTCCATAGGAGGTGGTTTGATAGGGTGAGTTTTTCAGCTGGAGGATTTCCAATGGATGGAGAATTGGAGGAGGTAGCCATGGATTTTTGGAGGAGGTAGTTCTTCGTCGGGAGGAGGATGCCGACGGGATCTTCTTTGTTTTTTTTTTCTCGATGTCAGGGAAGAGCCCAGCGCTCTGATACCATCTCAACAATAATACTAGGAAGGAACGATGGGTTTGTCTCCCCATCGGTTACATGTTTATAGGGCCAAAAGGCAACGTTACAATTATCAGTTTTGGTAAGGAGAAACACCACCAAACGGTCACCGTGGTTGACTCAACCATAATGCGATTGTGGTGGTTAATATCTTGCCTCCTATACCGATCATGCTTTATTATATTGATAGCCACAATCGGTGTATAATAATGGTGGCAAGATTTCCTAATAGTACTAACACGTCTACTGCTACTTCTTGGCGAGGCTATCAATGAGTCCACGACACTGGTAATAACATCTACTGAGTACGTTTGTTGCTTACATTAATTCTTATAATCAGAGTTTTGTTAGTACTAATCTGACGTCAATGCCTTAATTTTAGCCATGTAGTCTTTGAGATTTAGGCCTGCAAATTAGACAATTGCAACTCTGTTGCACTCACGTTTGTTGCTAAGTTCATAAATTTTACAAGGAAGTCTAGCATGGCAGCTCTGAAATCACTTCACGTGGCCTTCCAATTCATGTAAGTTGTTCACATTACTTCATTCTCGGTACATTAACTAACAATTTGTAGTTTAGATTTGTTGAAGTGTATATTTGGATTGTACTAGCTCTTTCCATTAGTTCGGACTTTTGGTTGTGTTGGCTAGTACATGAAGCTTAACATGGTATCAGAGCCTAAGGTCTCGAGTTCGAGTACTGACTTTCACAATTTATCCTAAAATTGTTGTTGATCCCTCTGTGTCCACGTATATGCCCCTTGAGTCATACGTGAGTTTCGCGCGCCGTCGCTCTCTTCCGGTTGCACGTGTTGACTTCTCCCCGTCACACGTGAGAGGGGGTGTTGAAGTGTATAAGTGGATTGTACTAGCTCTTTCCATTAGTTCGGACTTTTGGTTGCGTTGACTAGTGCATGAAGCTTAACAAGATTGTTCCCACAACCTATTTGTAATGCATATGAATCTATTTAATATGGGCTTCACAATGAACAATATATTTTTTAAATCAAGAATGTTTTTGTAGTATCATCATGTATGTTGTACTAATGACAGATTCCAAGTTTATTTGTACTCCTCCGTTTTAAAATAGATGTCTCAGGTTTGTCAAAATTTAAATAAATCTAGGCACTATTTAGTATATAGATTTATCCAAATTTTAACAAACCCTGTGACATATATTTCAAGATGGAGGGAGTATATATTATTTTGCTTCAAGATTGCTTACGAAATTAATCCAAAGTTGCTTGCTATAAAACTTACCATATTAAACAAAAAATCATGATTTGCCGTGGAGATATTGATGTCCTAAGTGTATTGATATTTTATAGCAATTAATCTGTAATGAGTAATTAGATCACCGCGGCCGCTAATTTGATCAAAAGAATATTAATTAACATGTATAATATTTTGTTCTCGTGGCAACGCACGGACATGCAACTAGTAATTTTTAAATTTTCATCGACTGCAGGAACCAACACATCATAGCCTGCCTGGGACGATTGGGTGGCTGATCTCATCCCTATGAAATGCAGAGTTCCCGCGTGCAAAGTCGCTGGAGAAAGAATGCATATACACGAAGAAAGATCTAACACTCGTAGGTTGTTACGAATATCAGAGCCCCAGACGCAGTAGCTCATTGCCTACGAAGAAAACAAGAGGCAGTACTAGTTATACAAAAGTGTGACACGATTATCCAAAGGAATTAATTAACAAACTGAAAGCCAGGCTCGTTTGATTGATTCAAAACAGGGAAAACGAGTCTGAAATATGCGTGATATGAAAGCATCAGCGTAAAAATAAGGAATCAATTACAAGCCAGAAATACACCATCATAATGAACTGAAGCTGCTCAGTTGAAAAGACAGGAAAAATAAAATAAAAGGGAACTGATCATGAGCTATATAGTGCTCACGCACGCATCTGGCAGTAAACGGAAGCTTCGTTACATCCATGCAGGATGCAGCTAGCTCGAGACGAACTTAATTATTCTTGAACTGACTTGGATGAAAACAGAGTACAGACAGACAGCAGCGCAGAACCTCAATCTTCTTGTCGCATGAACACAGATTAAGCACGCTGGGGGACGAGTTGAACAAACAATGAACACGGAGAGCCGAAATTGATTTGAACAACAATGAACAATGGTACATAGCTGAAATGGTAGGCAGAAGCGAGAGTCATACACAGTTCATACTAAGCCTACCTGATGGTGGGGTCGCAAAATTAAGTTTAATTAAGTAGAAAAAACTGTGAAATTCCAGCGTGGAACGAGCTTAATTTTTCACCGACAACCTTGTCGATCTCATCCGTACTGCAGGAACCACCACATCATAGCCTGGGACAATTGGGTGGTGTTAGTTTGACCTCTCCTTCGAACGAACTCAACGGTTCGTCGGACCCCTTATCCGCGCCCTGATCGGGGCCGCCCAACCCTCATATGGTTGGTGGGCCCCTGTCGCAGCGATATAAAGAGGAGGTGGGGGCCGGGGCACGCACTACGAGGTTCACCGGTCGCGTCGCCGCTCCCCTCACCCACATCCCTACCGATCTAGGGTTTTTCTAGCGCTAGTCACGGGAAGCACTGCCACCGCACTACTTAGCCGCTCTAGCCACACTCTCGTCATTGACCAAGATGGCCAACGGGTCCTCGAGTTCCATCACCGAAGAAGGTACTCTCTCTCTCTCTCTCTCTCTCTCTCTCTCTCTCTCTCTCTCTCTCTCTCTCTCTCTCTCTCTCTCTCTCTCTCTCTCTCTCTCTCTATCTATCTATCTATCTATCTCTGCAAGATCGAATCATATAGCCTCTACCGACTAGATCTAGAGCAAACTTACGCAAACAATGGTATCAGAGCCCTTGCTTTGTAGATCTATTCATGTAGAAAAGCCAAAGACAAAGAAAAGAGATTGAAACCCTAAACCTACAGAGCGCCTGTAGGGTTCGCAGCATAGAAAGCAAAAAATTTCCTACGATGGGAACAACTATGTACCAAGATCTATCTACTAGATACAAACAACGGGCAGATGTATATCCGTAGAGAACATACCCTTGAAGACCGACAAAGCTTAACGAGTTCAAACTCGTGGTTGATGTAGACGATCTCTTGCCGATCTCAAGATCGAGAGGAAGTCCTTAGCACCGCAACTTAGCGGCGCATTCGTGCTCGCACACACGTCCAAGGCACCGAGAAACATCCGCCTCCTCGCTCCAGCGATCTAGTGAAAGCATAACTCTTTCTTGCCGAATAGCCACCGAAAACATGTATCTCGCTAGTCCGAGACCATGGGGGATAAATACTAGAGAGGGAGAGAGATTCTTCACGAGAAGATGTGAGTGAGAGAGAGGATAGGGGGCTCCTTTTATAGGAGGAGGGGGCACCCAAGGGGGTGGCCGCCGGCCATGGGGCTGCCCCTCCCCTCCTTCATTCATGTGGGTGGACACTCCACTCACTCAAATTCCTTTCAATTCCCTCCACTCAAAAACCCACTTAAATTCCCATTAAATTTTCACCAAATTTAATGCAAACTTTCATTAAATAAAACTCATTTTATTTATTCAGAATTTTATCAATTACTTTAATGACAAACATTCACATATAACCCCTTGCTAGTATTTCATTTCACATGCAAAAGCACTTTCTGCAATTTCACCCAAAAACCTGTTTCAGTATCTAGTGAAATAAATTCATGCGCTTGTTATTCTTTCCGGCATAAAACTTTTGCTCCAAATGGATGTCGGTGTCTCTTAAGTGTGTCACCCTACGGTTTGCGAATAATGTGGACATGATCGAGACCCCTCTTCGATCAATAATCAGAAGCGCGATCTGGAGACCCATACTGACTCCCACACATTCAACGATGACTTTCTTGTGATCGTCAGAATCTTTTACGCTAGTATCTTAATCCTTTTGTTTCGCGATATATTACATGTCCGAGATTCGATCATCAGTATCTCCATACCTAATTTGATCTTGTTACTGATATGTACTCTTTTCTCGTTCCCGTGATATAACATTCTAGAGCACACGGCCGTCCTAGAGCACATACACGTCGACAACAACCCGAGACTCGGCTTCCCTGGCTCCTCGGCGCCGGCATCCAGGGCGAGACTCCATCCTTCGGCCAACTGGCTGTCGAGGAGGATGGCCAGCCTGAGCTCCTCCTCCTCCGGCGCCTCGGCCTCCCGCTCACCGGGGTCCGCGCCGCCGCAGTCGCCACTGCTTCGAGCGGTCAAGCGCGAGGCGGACACGCCGGGCTTGCCGCCGCGCACACGCTCGTGGGGCATCATCATCAACAAACCCTGCATGCCGACGCAATCACCGCCCATTGGTCGTCTTCGCCTTCGCTAGCCAAAGCCAGAGCCGGAAGACTGGGCGGTGCTGGTCGACGAGGACGCCTTTGCCATGAAGATGGCGATGGAGCGATCCCTCCAGGAAGCGGCGGCGGCGCCGATGCCCGAGCCTGACATCCTCGCCTGGTCTAGGGCGGACTGGGAGCAGGCCGAGTAGCACCGAGTCCAGCGGCTACAGGAAGAGGCCGAGCGCCGGGCCAGCGCTCGCTGTGAGCGCCTACCAGGGTGCGCCGCTCATCGTCCTCGACGATGATGACGAAGCCGGCCCTTCCTACCAGCCGTGTAGGTACGGTGACCCCAACCATGGCAACTCCTGCCTACTGCAGACGCCCGGCGACGACGACGGCAAGGCCGAGTCCGGCTACACCTGCTTTTACAGCAACTTCGGCATGTAGAAGCGGCGTCGGCATCGGCATCGCGGTGGCATTTTTAAGTTTTTTACGTTATTATTTGCCTAAATACGGTTAAAATTCGGATCTTCACCCGAATTCGATGTAATATTTATGTATTCTCCCTTATTAATGAAAACAGTCTATATTCGCCCAAAATTTTCTAAATTTTGTTAAAGTTTTAGCCAAACGCCGATACTCGGTCTAGGAACGCGAGTAAAAAACTCAGCGTTCCCATATCAAAAACTAGTTTTTCGGTCTAAAAATAACCAACGAGTAGAGATGCTCTAAGAATGAACGACCTTTCCGCACAAGGGATGTCTCGTCCGTATGCAGTGCAGGACTCCCAATGTGCATGGTCAATGGTAACACGAGATCGATGCATATATGCGCAGTCAATGGCTGTTGCGGCCTCGGATCGTACATGTTGCAGAAATCGTCTCACCTGAATGTTTTCTGACTAACGAGATGCGAAAGCCCAAGCTTGGAAGCGTTGATCCTGTTTTAGGAGAAACTGAGAAGAGAAGGAGAAGGGAGGAGCCAAAGCTACGAGACGTGCATATAATGATCGGCCGATCGAAACACGTTTGATCAAAGCGTTTCACAGTTCTGAAAGCCTACAAATAGGAGAACGTCTATACTCTGAAAGCCTACAAATAGGAGGCGTTCTGTATCCGGCAAAATCAGATTTCCAAGCTTTCTCTCTTGAAATAGTCTTTCTTTTCGTTAATTTTTTTAAAACAAAAGCATATATTGGGGCTTTCTTTCCGTTAAATTAGTTTTTTAAAAAAGAAGCATATATTAATATCGCAAGATACCAATTACACTCAGCCTTTGCAACAACGCATTTACGGATGCACATAGCCAAAAAAAATTTACAAAAAATGTACCGCTAAAGCGGTCAGATTCTTAGCAGCAGCGATACTAATACCACCAAAACAACACCAGAGTCCAACCCCTCAAAAAATGACGCCTCCAAGAAGAAAATTGTGCTCAAGCGCTGTCGTCGCCTGATCAAAGATCCCCGCTATATTAATATAGCAACCACATGTAACAACTGTTAGGGCAAGCGGCACAATCAAGCCCGAAAGAAAAAAAAACAAAGAAAGGAAAGAGAAACTAATGCCAACATCGGCAGAATGACGAAAACAAGGATGACTCGCAACCGCCGCGCCCTCCGGAAATGTCCCACCATATTCCTAGAGCTCCAATCCGTGTACCAAGCAACACCTTCAAGAAGGAATGCGACGATGATGACGCTGCTGCCCGGACAGGTCCTAGGGTTTCCCCTAGCACACGCAGAGAGGTAAATGGGAAAGGGGTACCCGACGCCTTTTTGGAAGGAATGGTGGCGTCCGCAGACGTCACCGCGTCGGTGCCGGGCGAGTCGACCGGGATTTCTTCCAACCCCTAAAAAACCACTACCCGAATGATCTGAAATCTTCCACCTATCTTGCCGTCCACCAACATGTGCCATTATAGTCTTGATGTCATCCTTGTCTTCACTCCGTAGACACCGTCGCGAGTCCTAGAGGACGGAGTAGGAAAGTATCGGGCATCGGGGGTAGCAACACCACGGCCGGAGGGAGATAATCGCCTCCATTGCCGTGACGGTTGCCGACTAGACGTGGAAACAGGGGCACACCAGGCCTCGCCGGGCCCGACCGGGCTCGAATCGAACCAGCAAAGCCCCCCGTCGCCACGTTGCAGCAGGCCAGCCGACAGCGCCGCCACAGCTCACCATCTACCGACTTCCTGTCTCGCCTCCGGGGAGCTCCGACGCGTGCAGGAAACCTATGGCCCGCCCGGACCCAGATGGGGCCCGACGGGCCCAGATCTGGGATGAGTGGGTGACGCCGCCTTCCGCCCGCCAGGAGGCTCCACGGCCAAGGGCCGCGCCGTCGTGACCATGGCCTACCCAGGGCAGACGACGTGCTCCCTCGCTGGAACTCCGGAGGCCGAGCCGCACCGCTACCAGCCGTGTCGCCCGAGCAGGGCTGCCGACACGCGGGGAATGGACGGGGCCGCCGCCGCCGGCACCGCACCCTGCTGTCCCAGCGTCTCCTTTGCAGACCGAGGCAAAGGACGGGACGGAACGTAGTGCGCTCGTTTGTCTGAGGACCAGTTAAGTGGTGTGAAGGTCTTTGGCTTTTCCCAGATTTATCCATGATGTTGGTGGCTAATTTCTCTTCTTTTCACATGCAACTTGGTTTGTCATCTCAAGAGGTAACCGCCGTGCTTGCAAGTCCCATGTCAGATCAACATGAACAGCGCGCGTTACGGATCGTTCCTGTTCCTAAGCTTACTAGTATCAGAGTTCAGAAACACTGTCTCCCAAAAGGTTCAGGCAAAGCAAACGCATATATAACCCTGTCCCCCGAGGGAACTAACAGTTAGTGCTGCCTGAAATCAACTTGCTACATGCAAAGAACGTAAAAGAGTCCAGTACTAGCTAGCTAGATACAGTGTGAATCAAACTTCAAAATAAGTCTACAAACTTAATGCATCCTTTATTTAATTGATTCTGAGGAAGGGAGAACAAGTCTTATATAAAGCTGCTACGAAGGAAGCAGCTCAATAATGAGAAAACACACACAAGCAAGAAGTGCATCTCCCACGAGAAGACAGGAAAAACAACTAAGGGGAGCTGATCATGAGCTAGGACTGCTACGTACTCCTGAAGCAGCTGGTACAAGTGAACTGAAGGTTCGTTCTTGGACTGACTGACAAAAAAACAGAGTACAAACATAAAAAAGAAGATAACTTCATCCGGATGTCGATGGGACACAAATTAAAAAGAATGCTGGGCGACGAATTAAGAGCGCAGAGAAAGTGCTTGTTGGGAGGAGGCCACAGTGAAGACGGACGGAATCAATCTACCCTGCGCAATGGCATGCAGAAACAAGAGTCAAATACAGTTCATACAAAACACAGATCTAAGTCTAACATTTCTGGTGGATGAGCGAAGTTAAGATCGAATATAATAGAGGGTGAATAAACTAATTAAACAAACGCTACCTGCAAAGCTCGGCCTTATCGATGGGCCGTCCTTGCTCCTGGGGCTGCAATAGGGAAAATGAAGGAAAAGGGAGAGCTTAGAGAGAGGCGCTCTGAAAACAAGGAAAACCAAAGGAATTAAAGGGAACATCAGCAGCAAGAGAAGACATGGTGCTACGTGGGTGACTTGAAACCATAAGAGCATCTCCAACACAAGAGCTAAAATCGTTTACAACACCGTTTTAGACTTTGCAGCGCACGACTAAAATTCCGTGCTCTATACGGATGCTCTATTTTGCGGCGTGACAAAAACAGCCCTCCACCGGGTGCTCTATTTTGCAGCGCGCGCGGCCACGGCAAACACAAAACAACACAAATATGCAAATGCGAAGATCAAACAAACACAAATAAATCGACCATTAACTAGACATAGATAAAATTCATCACCAACTCAAAATCAAGTTCAACACAAATTAAAGTTCACACAAACATATAACCATCAACATCATGAACCATCAAAGTTCAACATCATGATTTCTCGGTGCGCTCAATGTCACTAGTATTCTCACCATCAAAGTACTCCTTGATGCGTGCCCAATATGTATCTCTTGATTGGTGGGCGCCAACCGATTGGATCCATGACGATATGTCACCATGCCTTGCATAGAAGTTGGTCTTCTTCCAGTGTAATTTTCCGCTCTTCCTTTCGGTGCATCCATCAAACCTTCACCGTCCTCGTCTAACTCCTCTTGTGTTTGAGGTTGTGGTGCACCATATTGAGACCAAAATTCTTGTGAATGAGTTGAACTAACATTCCTATGTGTCATGAAATCCTCTTCATCGACACTACATATATAGCAACACAATCACATGCCAAATTCAACTCATCTACATGGGGAAAAGTCGACTTTGGTCCATTTCATTCCTATGAGGCATTTCGTCGACCACATCGCGCGCATCTGGCATCAAGGAAGTGTCGTTGTTATGGGAACGGTAGAGCCTAAGCAGGCTAGAAAGAGGTGTGGGAGCAAGAAGGGAAGCGTGCGACGGCGTCCGCAGGCGGGATTGGATACAAGCAAGCGTCAGGGACACAAGAAGTACCCAGGTTCGGGGCCCTCGGATTGAGGTAAAGCCCCTACTCCCGTCGATCTGACTATAGAGATGGATCACAAAGAACTACAAGGCTCCTCGAGCTGTATCTGGTCTGGCTAGTGAGTGAGGAGAGTCCAACCCTTGCTTAGTTGCCCCCGCCGCCCCTTATATAGGCCGAGGCGGCGTGGGCAACGACCTGGCCGACTAGCGGGTCCCATAGGCGGGCCCCGGCCGGCTAGGTCATCTACAGTGGCCGGCATGGGGAGTGTGTACTCGCAGTCAAGCCCATGCCGCCACGCCATCTACAGTGGCCACCGTGAGGGTAGTTAAGCACAGTGCCACCTACTGTCTACTGTTGCAACCGTCATCGGTAAAGTCGTCGGTATGGGCCGAATGTCTGAGTCTCCTTTCTGTCTTGTCCGTTGTCCTGGGCGTAGTGCGCACTGTGCCCTACGTCATCTGGTACCTTGCCTGTCTTGAGTGGCCGGCTAGGGTGATCTAGCCGGTTGGCCTTCCTGGGCCGGATGGTCGGATCCATCCGGCTACTCTTCTGCCCTTGCTTGCTTCATCCGGCTTGTTCTTCCGCCGGTTGGCTCTCGATCTGTCTTGCTCTGGCCGGCTGTCTTGATCCAGCAGGGCTGGCGGTCTTGCCGATAGTTCTTGTCCGGCTGGCTGGTTTGCTAGTCGGGTCTTGGTCTGTTCTTTCTTCTGATCTGTCTTGAGGTTTCTGCGTCCGGCTACCCTCGGCCGGCTGACGTGTTGGTGCTTTGTATCTTGTCTGGTTAGCCTACCTGGGGGCGATCCCCCCGACAGGAAGCGTGCGGAGGCGATGGTGGCGCTCGTCGGACGACTACGACCTTAGCCTTGCCATCGCCCAGCATGCACGCCGCCCGGCTTCACCCCCGACACCTTCCCCGTTCTCGAAGAACCGCCGACGTCCATGACAGTGGCAGGTTGTTTGAGCGGCGGGCATCTGCGGCGCGACGACGCCCTGCGCATTCGATGGCCACAATGCATTGAAGAGGCTG
This sequence comes from Avena sativa, assembly GCA_916181665.1. NCBI lineage: Eukaryota > Viridiplantae > Streptophyta > Magnoliopsida > Poales > Poaceae > Avena > Avena sativa. The sequence goes on along the minus strand of OV702279.1, from coordinate 398,864,098 downwards.
CGGGCGGCGACAACATTCGCGACGGTGGTGCTAGGGTTTGCTGCGGTGGCGGCAGGGTCCACGCCTATTCCGGCGGTGCCGACACCGGCGACAGAGTAGGGAGGGGTCATGGGAGAGGCGTCGTCGCTGTCCATGGCCAGATATCGCCGTCGGGAGCGCGGTGTCGGAGGAAGGCGGGGCGCACGGGGATTTTTTAGGCGGCAATTGGCGTCCGTGCGATCGTTGGGCCTTGTGCTACGCGCTGGAGCTGAAACGGCAAATATGGTGCGTGCAATTGCGCAAAATGCCGCGCACCCTAAAAATTTTGCAGCGCACTTTTACAGCATTTGCTAGAGCGGCAAAAAGGCGCCGACGCGCGGTAAATCGGTGGCTTTTGGGCGCCGCGCTATTATACGTCTTCTGTTGGAGATGCTCTAAGGATAGTCTATTAGAAACTTTGATGAACAAACATCAAAAGAACCAGCGGACACATGTGATCGGCGGTCAATAAAAGCCCATCTAGGGTTTCCGTCCCCTCACATGTGACGTCGTCACAGGTCTGCTCCGTCTCCGGTGGACTTTCTACCTTGGAGGTGCGGCAAACCACGGTTTCTCGCCGACCGGAGGGTTTCTATTCTTTGTTTAAGTTGTTTTCAGTCTCTTTTTCGCGATGATGAGGCGGCACCTACATCCTAAAGTAGAATGAGGTTCTTCTCATCCTATTCTCGCTGCGGTGGTGCGTCTAGCGCCTAGAAGAAGATGGACACATGGAGTCGTGTGTCCGGCAAATATCATAAGATCTGATCGGTTCTCATGTTCGTTGGCTTAGCATCACGACTTTCTGTCTGATTATATAATAAATCGGTGAAAATTTTAAGTAAAATTGCCACATATTAACAAATGATGTCTTATATCATAGAACTAACTCGAATCAAACGCATATAATGCTGTTCACTGGGAGTAGTTGACTCAAGTAGACTTTAGTAATACACAAGAGAGTAGACTGAATTAACAAGCGGACCAACTAGCACAGTGGCTCATCGCATATGCAGAAAAAACATGAGGCGACACTAGCTAAATTGAAAATGCGAACCACACATCGATCCGAAGGGAAAGCCACCTTTATTTAGATGATTTTTCGAGGAAGGAAAGTAGTCTGAAAACTGCAAGCTACTGAGGAAACAGAGTAATAGACGTAAGCAAAAGCAGAGTAATAGAGTAGTCTTTAACTGACGGAAGCAAAAGCAGAGTATCACTGAACTTCATCTTGCCCTCAAAGGAACTCGTGGGGGCGCGGGTGCAAGTGCTTGGAGGCAACGGTGGAGGTGGAGAAATGACAGCGACGACAATTAAATACAGTTCACACTAAACGCACTTCAATCATCCGATCCCTGCTGGGATTGAGTTCACACTAGACACACGATACCTGCGGTACGGATGGTTGTCATGGGGCGGTTGGGATGGTTGTCTCTCGCTCTTCTCACAGCAGTCTTTGCTTCATAATACCAATCGCTCTTCTTGTCCTCACCGTGGATCTTAATACATACTTCATCGAGCCTAGGGAGGTTCCTCAAGCACAAGTCCCACTCACCATCGCTGAGGATATCTGACACCAGGAGACCGAAATACAGTATCTTAACCATGGGCATAGCTCCTCTCGGGAACATATGGGGAGCAAATAAAACATGCTGGAACCAGCAGTATATCAAACGAGGGAACGCATCAGCCCTAAGCATGAACGACCTTTCCGTTTTACGTTCTTGTTCTGTGATAGTGTCCACGTCCACGTCGTCAGACCACAGGTCGAGATGACGAAGAACCGGCAGAGTCCCAAGGACCTGAATGTCCTCCAGTCGCACTTGATGGACATATATTTCCAGGCAGAAAAGAAGAGGAAGGGACGAAGAACTAATCCCTGTCGGCATCGCCTGGTACCACCCTCTCAACTCAAGGCGACGGAGTTGTGGTGAAGAGGGCACCCAGTCGCCCAGGTTATCAATCTTCTCGCCATCATCAGTGCTAATAACTAGACACTGCAGTTTGTGCAGTTTACCTAAAGACTCCAACAGAATAAGAAATTTCTCTTGAGGATACCTTGATGGCAAACAGAACTCCAACACCCTCAGCTCGGTCAGGTAGCCCAGCTCTTCGGGATAACCATCTTCTGTAAACTTTGGGTGTGTTAGCTCTTGGAGAGACGTCAGATTCTTATACTCTACTGGAAGATATGTACCCTCATTCACATATAAGTACATCAGATTTCTCAGTTGGACAACACTTGCCGGCAATTCTTTTGCATCCTCATGTACCCCGTCCAAGTCCAATGTCTGCAAAAACAATAGCTTTCCTATTTCTGTCGGGATCTCACGGAGTTTTGTTTTCCTTAGCCCTAGGTATCTCAGGTGCAGTAAATCACCAACACAATTAAGGTCAAGATGGCCACTAGTTCCCCCAAGATCACAATCTTGTAGGTCCAATACACGCAAAACTTCAAATCTTGATAGAGGAAGCATCAGATTAATAGCAGGACTGAAAATGGTGAACGACCTCACTTGTGAGATGCTACTGGTAGCTAGACGAGTGTTGGCGAGGTCCACCTTTTGGACGGACAACCTGCGGACCTTTCTTTCGAAAGGCGTGTCTACCTTGATAAAATCCGTTATAGTGACAAAGTTTTCTTCACTGGCCAAGTCACATATTAAATCGAGCATCATGTCATGCACACGACAACTTTCTGGCTCACCAAAATAATCAAAGTTTGACACTTGTATCATGCTTCTGTTGACAAGCTCGTTGAAGTAACTCACCCCAAGATCAAATAAGTTGTCACCTTGGATAAAACCTTCTGCAATCCATCTTCTTATCAACCGATTTCTGTCAATCTCATAGTCTTCTGGGAAAACACTCAAATATAATAAACAAGTCTTCAGATGAGAAGGGAGATCATAATAGCTGAAAGATAATATCCTCCTCATCTCCTCCAAATTAGTATCTCCTTTTGTAAGTCCGGTACCAATAGAGTTGAGCAAAGCATACCATTGACTAATGGGTTTTATTTGTTGATTACTGGCGAGATGACTGGATAGAGTAATAATGGCCAATGGTATCCCCGCACATTTCTTCAAGATATTCATCGATACTTGTTGTAATTCAGTAGGACACACATTATTTCTTGAGAATATTCTGTTATAGAAGAGTCTTTTGGAGTCGTCATCAGAGAGAGGTTGCATGTTGTAAACCATATCATCATCATAAGAACAACATTCTCTAGAAACACTCACACTACGGCTAGTAGTGATTATTCTACTTCCGCATTTACTACCAGTCAGAGCATATTTGATTGTTTTCCATGAACTCACATCCCATATATCATCGACAACTATCATGTACCTACAATAGAGAAAAGTATGAGAGTAGCCTCAGGGATCCAAAGATTGTATTATTCAATGACCAACAAAGACTAATGGTGACATAAGGAAATTAAAAATGAGTAACAAAAATCATTAGGGGCAAACGCACACTAATGTAGATTAGTTTATTTTTAACTAAAACTTTTTTGTTCTTAGTAGAAGTTGTTACTACAAATGGATTTTACTATTATGCAACCAAATTGGACACAACTAACAAATATAGAAAGCAACACACATCTAAGAACTCATATGCAAGGCAACACTTCCCGGAGACAATGTAACAAAAAAGAATGTCCTTATAATAGCTAAATTATCATAACCTCATCCTATCCCCAAAATTAACATCACCTGTCGTAAGAACAAGACTTGGCCTATTATGTACAAAAGAACTAACATCGTCTTAAGTTCATCTTGGTTCGTAGTCCTAGCACAACGCATATTAACTTAATATATATGCTTGGAAACTCTGAATTATTTCTCATGACTGTTGAGGCACCAGATCCAGATTTTATTACTATATTACACGAGCAAGATGCGTGGGCTGGTGTGTTTCCGTCTTTTTTTAGAATAGCATATAGGATGTTTAGAGTATATAGTTCGTTTCTTGAGTGTGAAAACAAATACATAATTTGTTTCTTTCGACCCAAGAATGTATATATAGCATGTTAAAGCCAGGAGGTGTGGGTTGAACCTGACCGGTTACTTAAAGATCTATATGAATTGATGTTTAAAGGTTAGATTTGGAATTTGTGAGGTCCATGAAAATTGGTTGAAATTTAGCTCCCCAAACATTTAATCGAAAATGTAAGGGCATATCCACCGGGTCGACCCAACCTGTCCGAGCGCGTCTGCGCGGGAGGTGAGCGGCACCCTAGCGGCATGATCCATCCAGACGGACGCGTCCGGCTCGACCCATCCGTGCACAAAATCTGGGCAACGGTTGCATCGGCCAGGACGCAGGCGGACGGAAGGCGTGTCCTGCCTGTGCGTGCCACTGGCCCACCTGTCATCCACCGCTTAACGCGGCATTGATTCAGACGCCCGCAGAGCCACCCGTTCACGCGCAACCATGGCAGCGATTTAGAGGCGCAGGCGGATGCTAACCGGCGGCAGCCTGTGCCATCAATGACGACGAGATGGCACACTGACTTACTGGATGCCTGCGTTCCCGTGCTAGCATTGATGGCGAATGAGCGAGAACCTGCGCGCATTCGCAGGCGAAGGGGCTATTTAACCATGTGCCCGTCGATGCCGCACTCCCTACCTCTCGCCATTGCAATCCTAGAAGCCGCCGCCAACAATGAAGACGCCGGGATGGCTCAAGAAGGGGAAGAGCAATAACTACCACGAGGCGTCCGTCTCTAGCAGACAACGCTCCCGCTTACCGGCCTTCCTTCACGGCGCATCCTTGCCGCCTCCTCCGCGTCTAGAGGAGTACAGGAGCCATCCCACCGCGGGACCGCCGCAGCCGGAAGTACTTCCGTGTTGCGTTGTTCAAGCGCTGATGGAGGGAGGGTCTGGGCATCAACCACAAAGATGTCTTCCTCTCCATCGGCTGGCACCTCATACGGGTACCGGTGTCGCCTATGCCCAAGAAGGGCTAGAGGAGGAGATCCGCCGCTAGATCAGCAACCTCCCGCATGCAATGCGGTGGGAGAGGGGCTACCAGAGCGAGGACTTTCGAATAAAGTTCCTCGACTGGGAGCACAAGGCGTGGCACACGACCACCGTTCGCGAGGACCTACAGCCGTGGCAGGTCTACACTATCCCTACCATCGACTCGGACGACGAGGAGGCCTTCAACCACTCCGACGCCAAGCTCGACATTGACGACGACGATGGCGAGGATACCATTGTCGTCAAGAAGGAGGCGGTGGACCCAGTCCCGACGGCGACCGCGAACCTACCTTCGGAGTACCGCGAGGTCTTGGCACGGGGCTACGACGAGGACGCCTTCATCGATCAGGTCATTGTGGCCAGCGCGCGGGACGAGGACGCCTTGTGGGGTGGCTACCAAGAGACTATCCAGCTCACCGGCCTAGTGGTGCATGCAAACGCCAAGCTGTCTCCACTGCCGCCGCTATCGGGGGCGCCGCGCATCGTTCCCAAGGTGGGGATGGAGATGACGCACCTCCACCACTGCATGGCCCGCCGGCGGCGTGGCCTGGGCAGGTGATCGACCCGCCCGTGCCCGCTCTGACCCTGCCACCGTCTAACCTCTAGACGCCGCTGGAGTATATCGACTTTGATCCCTAGATGGACGCGTCGGCGCCGGCGCGTGAAGATTAGTAGCTAGGATTAGGGTTAGTTTAGTTTCATTTTAAATAATGAATATAAATTACGTATGAATTGAAATGTATGAAGTTTTCCAATTTTTAGTACGAATGATATATGTTTAAATTTGGAAAAAATAAAGTCGTTTGCCAGACGCGGGCAAATGGGTCGCGTGGCTTGGCGTGGCTGACCGGATCCCGGTCCAAAAGCGATCATGGTCTAAGCCAAACGGACAGAAACAGACCATTTAGGTTGGCCCGATGAAAATGCCCTAAGGTGGCTCTCTACTACAAGTTTCCTGTGAATCCAGCTATAAGTTCCAAAAACCAACTTGGAAGTTAACTATTTCAACGCACTCACACACTTGCATGTTGATACACGCTATTCACATCTCACAGACTAATTAAAGCCAACCCTTGTCGCTCCTACGGATCAAACCGTGTGCTCTTATATTAACAAAATCTGAACATAATAACAAGTAAGCTTGATAAAAACTGAAGAAATAGTGTCCTTTTTACTTCACTACAAGAGAAGATATACATTTTTTGGACCCCACAAATAATGGTATTTATACTGGGCTATAAAGGAACAATTGGAAATCCATGTCGATTGCAGAATCTTATAACTGTAGAAGTTGATGTATGTATGTGAAATTTTTGTACATAATTAATGGCATCTATTCTAACAAGTCTAAGATAAATCTGGTCTGGAATTTGGGATGCGTACATACCTCTTGTCCCCTAACGATTCTTGTAGTTGAGAGATGAGCAGCTTTTCATCCAGCGTTGCACCACTGAGACTCATATATTTTCCCTTGTCAACTTCGAACAGAAGGTCTTTGAAAACTTTCTTGATGTCGGGGCTCCGAGACACCGACACGAAAGCGGTACAATCAAAATCAGATTTAACCTCATCATAGATTGACTTGGCAAGAGTTGTCTTCCCCAGTCCTCCAAATCCAACAATGGAGAGTATCTTGGGTTGCTTGGATACATCATCAGCCAAACGGAGCTTCTCAATTAGCTCGTCCCTTGCATTTTCAATCCCAACAAGCCTTTCCTTGTCTTCATACAGAGCCACCAGGAGAGGGTCAACGGGGGTGATCCTCGTGGCTGCAGCTAGATTAGCAAAAACACCATCAGCTTTATACCTCTCATGTCTGGCAGCCACATCTTCGATCTGGTCCTTGATGTCCTTGATCGCGGTGGCGATCTGGCGGCGAGCCTTGCCCTTCTTGAACAAGTTTTTCATCTTGCTCACGAGCTCCTTGAAGCCGTCCATGTCGGCTTCAGCCCCGGAGCCCTTGACGCGGACGAGGAGGGAGTCGACGACATCCTCCATGTCGTAGGACAGCTCCCGGACGTCACCAGCCCAGAGCTTGACTTCCTCGTCGAGCTGGTCACGCGGCACCTCCGCCACCCTGTGTAGGGCGGCGCGCATGCTCCCCAGCTCACGGGAGAAAGCTTGGATGTCTCTCTTCACGCTGGTCTGCATCTTGTACTCATCTTTGAGCAGCTCGCCCAGCTTGGGCAGGAGGGATCCCATGGCACCTAAGGCGAGATTCATGGCTTGATTTCCTTCCCTTGTTTGGTTTGCTGTAAGAGCAAATATATGACTGACTATGGTTGATGGGTGAGGGATTGCTGCTGCAAACTTGCTCTTTAGAGTGGTGTTAACGCTTCAGTATAAGCCATGCATGGGCGAGATTCTCTTTGTTGTGCTGCTACTCGTATGTTGTGCCGCACATGGGGTGTGCACATGCATCTCCTCGAGATCCACTAAGGGCCACATGGTATAACGTGTATTGAGTCCGTAAATCACATAGATTAAGGCCTGCATCGTTTGCCAGTGTACGAGATGAATTGTACTATATGGAGGACTCTTTTGGGTGCTCATTTGATCGCATATTCGGTCCGTGATCTAGCTAAGGGTGCTCCAGAACCAGCATTCCGATGTCATGGAACGGTTTCGATTTCGTGTTCGGTTCGGAAAAAATCGAGAAACGGAATGGTTCCGTTTCCTGTTCAGTTAGGAGGATTGAAGAACGGGATAAAATCAAAATACTGCTCAATATTCATTTGATTTAAACAATAAACTTAACCTATTATCTGAAATCCTAATTAATGGTGCAAAATCAGAACATGGGGTCAAGGCAAAGATACAAGCATCATTTTTCTACTGGAAATTGATTGAGACGCGGTACTCATGGACTATTTAGAAAAAATTACTAGGTCACTGGCCTACACACATTTCTGGGCAAATTCCTCACATCGTCTTGTATAAAGTATTTTTGAAGACAGAGATCGTAACCCAAAAAGCTCTAGGTCCAGCTCGCTTGCTCCCCTCTCCCCCTTGGCGATGGCGATGCCCCAGCTGTGGCCCGATGTCACTCTCGTCCTCCTCGCATGTGTCCCTCCCTCTCTCGGATCCGGTTGACATGGATATACCCTACGAGTACCCAACATTGGTATATCCAGTCCAGCTCAGGGAAGACCCATGTGAAGACTTGCAGCCGAAGAAGATTTTGGGTGGCCCAAACCCATGGCGAGTTCGACTCCTTAGAGGACAAGTCTAGCTGTAGATAGAATTTCAAAGGGTTCAATCCTAAATTGTAACCGACTCGACCTATCCCGGGACCTGGCCTATCTATATAAGGACCAGGAGGGCACGACGAAAAGGACCAACTCACCTCATGCCAGATTGCATCTGTGCACCCCTGTAACCTTCGGTCCCGCCGTAATCAAGAATATACAAGCAGGAGTAGGATTTTCCCTCCGGGGGCCTGAACCTGGGTAAACCTCATATGCCCGTGTTGCTTGCCTGTTAACCGTATCGTGACTTCCAATATTCCCATCTTCTCCAAAACCCAAGTCCATAACAATGGGCATTGATGAGATCAAACCTCGTCAATTGGCACCGTCTGTGGGAAGCGGAAACACTGATCGTGCGGTCGTGACGGTCCCATCCGGAGCGATCTACGATTCCTCGGCGACGGAGAATCACCTTCTCTTCGGCGCCTTCGACTTCACCGCCCACTCGCCGGCCACCCGCAAAGATTTCGAATTCGTAGGCGACGGAATCGAGATACTGTTCGGAAGCTTCTGCTTCCAGGTGGGGCAGACCGACACCCTCCGCCTCCCAGAGCGGGTGCCACTTCCATCAATCGGGCTCGCTTTATGGGTCCCACCCATTGACCCCCTGCGCACGTCGACGCTGACGAGCGATTCGAATGACAGCAACAGATGTAACTCCGATCTGTGCGATCCCCCTTCGGATGAGGGAACCTATGGTTCCGGATTTGAGAGTTGCAGGAGCAGCGACCCTCTCCGAGAGTGCTACCTATGCGCCGCCATCCACGGTGGCGACATCAACAACGGAGCCGATCCACCGCTAGATCAAACTCCCAACCCCCTCCCAACCTTCAGGTTGAGAATGTAGGAAATAGGGTGAACCCGCCTAATAGGGGATCTCGAGGCACTGAAGGCATAAATCACGCCCACAATGAAATCCACCTCAACGAGGAGGGCTAGGAGATCGCACGCGAAGCTGTACGGGGCAATCTCATCCTACCTGTGGATGCCTCCCGCGACTTGCTGATGGCTTATCATTGGCTCCTGATCGATGAGCACAATCGACAGGTCAAGCTACATGGCGATCTCGAAAAACGTAAGCGTGCAACCGATGAATCAAGCATGCGGCGAGTTGTGCTCTCCGCTGCTAGAGACTCCTCTTCACACGGGAACAACACCAACAAGTACCGCTCTCGCCTGGAGCGCATGGACACTGCCACACAGCGCTAGGTCACCAAGGCACTCGACACGTCCTTCATGACGATGGACTCGCAAGGCAACATCATTTCAAAAACGCCGCAGGATGCGATCATGGCGGCCACTACCTATCTCGCCTCCAACCCGCCACCGGCGGGAGACCCGAAGAACGCGATCCATAAGTTTGCGCTTGCAGGCCTCGGACTTTTCGAAGTTGCGCTCCACAATGAAACTCCCGCTGAGCCAAAGAAAAAGGACGCGGTGCGGTTCACTCTAAGCCGCATACCCTCATCTAAGGAAGAAGAGCATGACCTACCTCGACGCCGTCGGAGCCCATGGCGCCGCAGCAACAACTACGATGCTCGTAGCGAGCTCACACAGCGCAGGATCGACAAATCACGCGCTAAGCGCGTGCTCAACTGAGTCCGAGGAGGATGACGGAGAGCTATGTGGAGCCACATGCTTCAGCAGGTCCGTTCGGCGGTCACGGATGCCGAAGAATTTCAAGCTCCCTTCGAACAACCCGAAGTTTGATGGCGCGCAAGAGCCGAAAACCTAGCTCGATGATCATCTGTTATCAGTCAAACTCCACGGCGGGAACAAGAACACCGCCCTGCAATGCCTCTAGCTGCAGCTGTCAGGCGTAGCCAGGGTCTGGCTGAGCAGCCTCCCCTCCGGCTCCATCCAAAGCTGGGAAGAGCTGACGTACAGCTTCATCGGCAATTTCAAGGGCACCAACAAGAGGCCAGCCTCAATCGAAGAGCTATAGGCCTGCACCCAAAGGACCAACGAGTACATCCACTCGTACATACCACGATGGTTCGTCATCAAGAACTCTGCAACAAACAACTCTGAGGAGAGGGCAATCGATGCCTTCAAGGACGACGTCAAGCGTCTTGAGTTCAAGGAGGAGCTCGGGCGCGTTAAGCCCAAAAGCCTCGATCACCTGATGGATATCGCGAACCATTTGGCAGATGGAGAAGATGTCGTCAACCGAACACATTCGAATGACGAAGATGACTTCGGCCGCAGGAGCGATCGCCGTGGAAAGAGAAGACCGTGTGTCTACGATGATCGCGAGGAGGTCGACATGGTTGCGGATGGCTACGCCTATCGCCGCGACGACGACAACCGCAACAGCGGATACCGCAACAGCGGGTACAACGACGGTGGACGACCCACCCAAACATGGCAGCGTCACAACCGTGATGACGAACCTTCGGCATACGACAAGCTATCCGGCCCCTGCACCATCCACTTCTACATTGACAAGCAAGATGGTAAGAAGACAACCACATGCTCAAGGACTGCCGAGAGTTCCAGAAACTCAGCGAGGGCCTCACCTAGATGTGATGCCAGGCACTGAACCCAGGATTCCCACCGTCTCTAGGAGACGTAGCTCACTGGGCTCCACCACCACCACCTAGAGGACCCTCGCAACCTGCGGCTACACCAGCGCATAACAAGGGTGCAGACAAATTCCCGCCACCGATAGGGTCCATGATGATACAGAAGGGGCGCCCAACCAACAGGGTGCAAAAGAAGATCACCCGCCAAGTCAACCTGGTCATGACCTCCCCACTAGCCATACCTGAGTACCTTAGCGGATCGGAGTCCTGCATCACATTCGACTATTCGGATCACCCACACCAGATACCTCGCCCATGTCACTCTGCCCTGGTGCTCGAGGCCCAGATCGAAGGATTCGAGATGAGCTGCATCTTCATGGACAGCGACAACGGCATCAACCTGATGTTCGCCAGCACACTCGTAGCCATGCGGATCCCGTTATGTAGCCTAGAGCTGTCAGACACGATGTTCCACATCATCATCCCAGGGAAGGGCATATACCCCGTGGGAAAGATATGGCTCGACGTCATCTTCGGCAAGACCGAAGACTTTAGGCGAGAACGGCTAGAGTTCGAAGTGGTGGACTGTCCCTCATAGTACCACGCCATCCTCGGGCGTGTGGCATTCGTAATATTCCTGGAAGTACCGCACTACGCGTACCTTCTACTGAAGATGCCTGGACCCAGGGGCGTCATCGCCGTCCTAGGAAGCTTCACCAGGTCAAACAACTGCGGCAGAGACTTCAATAGAATCTCCCAGTCGTTCGGCATGCAGGAGGAGCTCACAAGGCTCAAGGAGGTCACAGACAACGGAGCACCCCCAGTCACCAGGAAAAACGCACCTGATATGTCATTCGACTCCGCAGTCAACACAAAAAAAAGGTTTTGGTTCACCCGACGGATGCCTCCAAGACGGCGTTGATTGCCAATGACCTAAGTTCCGCATAGGAAAGCGTGCTCTTCGAATTTCTCCGTGAGCTCTGGGAAATTTTCGCCTGGCCAGGGAATTCGTTGAGCATGCACTCAATGTGTTTCCAGATGCAAATCCAGTCAAACAATCGATGCATCGACTGTCCGAGCCAAGATCCGAAGCCATTGGGCATCGAAGTTAACAGACTCGTCGATGCCAACTTCATCAGGGAGATCAAGGAAAGCGAGTGGCTGGCCAACCCCGTGCTGGTCCCCAAGAAGGACACGGACATCCTGCAGATGTGCGTGAACTTCACATTGCTTAACAAGCATTGTCCCAAGGACCACTTTCCTCTCCCACAGATCGATCAAATCATCGACTCCACTGCAGGATGCGAGAAACTCTCCTTCCTTGACGCCTACTTAGGCTACAACCAAATTCGGCTGAAGGCCGAAGATCAGGAGAAAACAGCGTTCATCGCGTCGTTTGGTGTGTTCTGCTACAACACAATGCCTTCTGGCTGAAGAACGCAAGCGCCACTTACCAGAGATGCATGTAGGCATGTCTGAAGGACCAGATTGATCACAACGTCTAGGTCTATGTCGACGACATAGTGATCAAGACCAAGGAAGCCACGACGCTCATCGACGTCCTCCGCGACACATTCGACAATCTTGATCGCTCCAAGATGACGCTGAACCCAGACAAATGCACTTTCGCGTCCCTTCTGGCCAATTACTCGGATACTTCATCTCCTAGCGTGGCATCGAGGCAAACCCAAAAAAAATCAGGGCTATACTAGCCATGTAGAAGCCTAAGAACCTCAAGGGAGTCTAGCAGCTAGCTAGGCGAATCACGGCGATCAGCAGATTCATCAGCCGCATGAGCAAGAAGGTCCTCATTTTCAGTATAAGCTTAGAGTGGTGTTAACGCTTTTCAGTATAAGCTTAGAGTGATGTTAACGCTTTTCGCCCGCACGCCTGCCTTTCCCAACCTCCACGAGCTTGGCCTTTTCCTCTTTGTTCACACTTTTCAGTATTAGCTCTCGTGCTGCTACTATGCTGTGCCGCACATGGGGTGTGCACATGCATTTCCTCCAGATCCACATGGTATAATCGTTTGGCTGGATCTGTTTTCAGATTACAGTGTGCGAGATGAATTGTATATTCGGTCCGCGATCTATCTACAAGCCTGCCAAGTATGGAACTAGATTTTCAAACATATGGGCCAAGAACAAAGATATAAGCATTATTTTTCTACTGGAAATTGATTGAGACACGGTACTCATGGACTGTTTTTTTTTTAAATTACTAGGACAGTGGCCTGCACACATTCCTGGGCAACTTCTTCACATCATCTTGTACAAATGTGTTTTTTAGACGATTTATAAATAGTATAAGTGTTATGCAGACATTAACGTTCAAAACCAATGTCCAACATAAGTTTTTTTGACAACTAATGTCAACATAAGTTTATTTGTGATATCAAATGATTTTGTTGGTAGGGGCATTCCTCTATCCTAACAGGACCGAAGCAAACGCTTAGAGTACATAGCACAGCTAATAATGAACTGATTGGAGAAAATCCTTCTGCGGAGTGGTTCTAAACATATAGCACAACTCAAAAATAAGAATCTGCATGTGACATTTCCTAGAAAAATAAATCTATAACATAGCTACTTTCTCAGTCATATACATGTATGTCTAATGCACTGCACTCTAATACATGTCCTTCTATCATTGTCTTGGAGGTTATGTTTGTTTTTTCATCATGTTATTGTAACACCCTCAGAATCGGCCCTATGCAAGTTTCAGCGATTCCCGCCAAACCCGTATAGAAACGATTCAAAGGTGCCCACCAGGCACTTTCGTGCGGGTGGAAAACGAAGTAATAACATTACACAACAGTCCTCGATGAGACCCACAGAACAGAAATATATATAACAGCGACTCAAAGAGTCAAGAGTACAGATATACGATACAAAGATCCAAATCACCTTTGAAACGATATAGCGTCCGAGTACGGACAAGATGCAAATTGAGCTAAGAGCCCTGAAGAATAACCAATAGCGTCCATAACCCTGCTCAGGCCAAGCCGGAAGGGTAACCCAGCTAACGACGTCGATCTCAAAACCTGCTTAAACAAAAGGGGTGCCGACAAAGGGCAAAGGAAAAAGAGAGAGCGGTCAGTACTGAGGCCAGTACACGGCGATGCTAGAATTCGGCGGTCCTCGCCTACATAGGTATAGTGGACTGAAGCGGCAGCGCGGCAAGCACTACACAACCTATAGAGACTCGATATAACTGTCGGCTATCAGAGAGGGATAAGAAAGACCTATTCGGAACCAACCTGATATTACCACCAAACATACCCATCCTGGTGTTCCCCCTCGAGACCAAACGAGGAAGTCAACCGAGGAACTCATACCGTTGGCAGTTTTATTTATTCAGTTATCGTTGCAGCAATTACTAGTCAGGTTTAGATAGTCATCCTGATATAATAAGCAGTGGACACTTTTAGTTAACCATTCCATTGTAGTTGCAACACTTACTAGTCAGATACAATTAGCATGAGATATCCCCAAACCCAGCAGTTGTTGGTACTTTTATTTAGCCATTCCGTTGTAGTGAAGCTGATTACTAGTCATATCGGATACAAGTCAAATTATAGCAGTAAACTTTAGTTGTAGTTGTCTATGATCGAGAACTGTGCTCCAAGTCGTCCATAACCGCGGACACGGCTTCTCGAAAAGATTTAACCCTGCACGGGTGCACCAAAGTATCCACACGCACCTACACCCTTGTTGTCGGATCAGGTAGGTATAAGATCACAAAACATACACCCAACGGTATGTCGACGGGGTTTCGGACACGACGTTTCCCAGACCCAAAGCAAGCACGGGGGCCACCCCACTAAGTACACCCGCAACGAAGTCGGCCGGTCTCCGAGACGGACTCAGGGTTTGCGTCAATGGCTGTAAACGACTGGGAACCCAAAAGCTGGGCTTGTCGATACCGCGAAAACACTCCACAATCCTAAACAGTACAGTGTGCAGTACCTCGTACAATTTAAATAAAGCAGTAAAGCATGACATAAGTGCAGGATAGTAAATAAAACCTCAAACTAGTTTGTGGCCCCCAGTACAGTACTTGGAATCAGATACTAAATCGATGGGGGTGCCCATACACCCCACCTGTGGTTAGCGCGCTCGATCTCGGAACAGGTGTCAAGAACTCGAGGTCCTACGGGACACAAGTGGACGGTTAACAACCAAATAACATCTATTGCCCACTTGTGCCTCTGCATTTACCTACTTCAATTTTAGTTATTAAACAGTAATTAAAGCCATGATCATCTCCAACATTAAACATGTGGCAATACTCCAACAACTGTGGTACTTGACGACACGCAACAACACTTGAGCAAGCGACTACGACGCGCAAGTCCAGCTATCTACCAAACAACAGGTAATAGGATGTGTCCACGGCAATATAAGGCTGCAAGGGATATTACGGGCACGAAAACTAGAGCATCGCAACACAGATAGCAATAGATCAACAGGAGGGAATAAAGACTATAAAAGTAAGATAGGTAGAAAGGGGGAGATGCTCGCCTGAAAACATTGTCGAAGGTTCATCCGAAGATCGGGTCGTCACTCGCATCAACTCAACGGCCTTATCCGCGAAGAAGCAAAACATTTGGGGTTCGGCGAACTTGCGCTCCGAGGGTCTTGGGGTTCGACGGGGGGACCGGTCTTCGGATCCGGTATTGGGGTCCTCGGTCCTGGAAGGAGTTCGCCAGGATTCTCCAGGAACGGGGTTCAGAATCCGTGAAGGAGTACTTCATGTTCCGTGTTGAAGGACTTGAGATCCATGACGAAGATCTTGGAAGAGGGCGTCGGTGGTTCATCAGATTCGTTTGGGTCGGTGTCGATCTTGTTTTTCGGTGAGCGGATTGTCACTGCATTTCTTTGGACAGAGGCATCACGACAAAAGAGTGAGCCGATTTATAGATAGGTACATATTCGATGGCGGCACCGATGTGGAGCAGTGTGTCCTCTAAGCAAAAAAAACAAATAGTCTTGCGTGAACGCTGCTGCAACAAACAGAGGTGGCCAACGCAAGGCAATGACGCGGCGAGCACAAGCAGAGAAGGTTCCCGGCGAGGTCGAACTTGCGGCAAGCGGCAGCGCTCGCGGCGGTTGGTGAGGAAGGCAAGGAGAGGATGTGGCGGCGAAGTGCAGGCCGGCGGCAGGGAAGCAGGGCCGAAGAAGAAGGGGAGGGCGCCCGCGGAGGCTTCACAGGCCACGACAGGGCAGGCAGAGGCCTTGGCGACGGAGGAAGGGCCGCGCCAAGAGGAGAGGTCGACGGCGGCACTCAGGGAGACGGTGGCGGCTCGCGAGCCAAGGAAGGCGAGGCCCGGGTGACGCAGCTCGGGGAAGAAGGCGGAGCATGACGACTTGTGGGCGAGGACGAGAGCCCGGCTGTGGCGCGCGGCCAGGGAAGCAGAGGGTGCTGGGCGGCTCCCTGGAGGCAGGACCAAGCAAGAGAGGTAGGGGGCGACGTGGGGAGAGGGTCACGGGGCGCTGACGGCGGCGGGGATGGAGCCTCGCTCCTGGCGGCGGGGTGCGGGACGAATGGAGGGGGTTTGTGCGAGGGGAGAGACAAGGCTGGTGGGGTGGGGTCCGCTGGGTGGGGCCAGCTCGCGAGGGTTGGGCTCGGGAACGGTCCAGGGAAGCGGGGTAGGTGGTGGTGGCGGCTGGTGGTTGGCTGGAGGGGAAGGGAGTGGTGAGGTGGCAAGCTGTGGTTGGTCGGGGTGATGTGGAAGGGGCTGGGTAGACTAGGTGTAGGGTAGGTTAGGGATTAGACTAGGTTTTAGTTTAGGGCTTGGAGGTGGCCGGTCAGGCTTTCGGGCCTGGCTGGCTGCCTCCCAAAAATAAATTAAATATTTTATTTTTTTAAAACGGGGCGTTTGAATTCTGTTGGTAGACGAAATAAAATATTCCGGAGACCCGGGTTTTGTGTTTGAATAAAGACGGGGCGTTTAGAAAACAAAAACAGATTTTTTTTCGAAAATAGTTTCAGACAAACAAATGCATGATGATGACGATGCTCAAATGCAATGTGGCATGATGACATGAGCATGCGGTCATGATGATGCAATGCACAAAAACAACGCGATTTTATAGTAGTGGTTTTGCGGGATGCCACAATTCGACACCACTAACAATGGATCTCGCCCTCGAGATCCGCCTCATGGTACCGGGAAGAAGTCGGCGATCTGAATCTTCTCGCATCGTGTAGATCCTCGCGACACCACTAACAAGAGGTCGTTGTCCGTGATCGTCGAGAGAACACTCCGGAAACAAAGGCGAAGGTAGAGGTATCAATCAATCAATCCACCTCTAACTTCGACAGAAAGAGAGAACCGATGCATTCTCATCCACTTTAATGTACACCAGCGAATAGAATGAGTAGTCGGCATGGGGGCCAATCCATCACGCACCCAAACTATTACTCTGCACAATCAGTAGAAAAACGTGCAACCATTCTCGGAATCAGACTGAAGATCTCGACAATCGAGGTTCAGAAACAAAGGAGTGATGCAGACTCTGCATCGGATCTGGCGTAGATGACGTCGTCGCGTCGGAAAACACTGGAAGGCACAAACAAGGAACAAAGGATGGTACCACAGATAAAGGACCACTCAGATAGCATGAAGACCAGATGGTAGAACACCGTTATCAAAGAAGGAAGCGAAACCCTGAAGGTACGACGGAACCCAACCACGAGAAATCCTGGACTCGAAGAGAGATAAGAGAGCGGATTCAAAACACGCAGAGGTGAGAGGAGAGCAACAGAGGGTAAGGAGTAAAATCAGACCTAATCAGAACTATCCAACCGATTTTGCAAAAATAGTTTTGACACTCTACTTCGACCGTTAGCTAGGTTATCCTACAGGCTGGACTTGTGGGGTATCGCAACTGGTGAGCTCTGATACCACTCTGTAACACCCTCAGAATCGGCCCTATGCAAGTTCCAGCGATTCCCGCCAAACCCGCATAGAAACGATTCAAAGGTGCCCACCAGGCACTTTCGTGCGGGTGGAAAACGAAGTAATAACATTACACAACAGTCCTCGATGGGACCCACAGAACAGAAATATATACAACATCGACTCAAAGAGTCAAGAGTACAGATATACGATACAAAGATCCAAATCACCTTCGAAACGATATAGCGTCCGAGTACGGACAAGATGCAAATTGAGCTAAGAGCCCTGAAGAATAACCAATGGCGTCCATAACCCTGCCCAGGCCAAGCCGGAAGGGTAACCCAGCTAACGACGTCGATCTCAAAACCTGTTTAAACAAAAGGGGTGCCGACAAAGGGCAAAGTAAAAATAGAGAGCGGTCAGTACTGAGGCCAGTACACGGCGAGGGTAGAATTCGGCGGTCCTCGCCTACATAGGTATAGTGGACTGAAGCGGCAGCACGGCAAACACTACACAACCTATAGAGACTCGATATAACTGTCGGCTATCAGAGAGGGATAAGAAAGACCTATTCGAAACCAACCTGATACTACCACCAAACATACCCATCCTGGTGTTCCCCCTCGAGACCAAACGAGGAAGTCAACCGAGGAACTCACACCGTTGGCAGTTTTATTTATTCAGTTATCGTTGCAGCAATTACTAGTCAGGTTTAGATAGTCATCCTGATATAATAAGCAGTGGGCACTTTTAGTTAACCATTCCATTGTAGTTGCAACACTTACTAGTCAGATACAATTAGCATGAGATATCCCCAAACCCAGCAGTTGTTGGTACTTTTATTTAGCCATTCCGTTGTAGTGAAGCTGATTACTAGTCATATCGGATACAAGTCAAATTATAGCAGTAAACTTTAGTTGTAGTTGTCTATGATCGAGAACTGTGCTCCAAGTCGTCCATAAGCGCGGACACGACTTCTCGAAAAGATTTAACCCTACAGGGGTGCACCAAAGTATCCACACGCACCTACACCCTTGTTGTCGGATCAGGTAGGTACAAGATCACAAAACATACACCCAACGGTATGTCGACGGGGTTTCGGACACGACGTTTCCCAGACCCAAAGCAAGCACGGGGGCCACCCCACTAAGTACACCCGCAACGAAGTCGGCCGGTCTCCGAGACGGACTCAGGGTTTGCGTCAATGGCTGTAAACGACTGGGAACCCAAAAACTGGGCTTGTCGATACCGCGAAAACACTCCGCAATCCTAAACAGTACAGTGTGCAGTACCTCGCACAATTTAAATAAAGCAGTAAAGCATGGCATAAGTGCAGGATAGTAAATAAAACCTCAAACTAGTTTGTGGCCCCAGTATAGTACTTGGAATCAGGTACTAAATTGATGGGGGTGCCCATACACCCCACCTGTGGTTAGCGCGCTCGATCTCGGAACAGGTGTCAAGAACTCGGGGTCCTACGGGACACAAGTGGACGGTTAACAACCAAATAACATCTATTGCCCACATGTGCCTCTGCATTTACCTACTTCAATTTTAGTTATTAAACAGTAATTAAAGCCATGATCATCTCCAACATTAAACATGCGGCAATACTCCAACAACTGTGGTACTTGACGACACGCAACAGCACTTGAGCAAGCGACTACGACGCGCAAGTCCAGCTATCTACCAAACAACAGGTAATAGGATGTGTCCACAGCAATATAAGGCTGCAAGGGATATCACGGGCACGAAAACTAGAGCATCGCAACACAGATAGCAATAGATCAACAGGAGGGAATAAAGACTATAAAAGTAAGATAGGTAGAAAGGGGGAGATGCTCGCCTGAAAACATTGTCGAAGGTTCATCCGAAGATCGGGTCGTCACTCGCATCAACTCAACGGCCTTATCCACGAAGAAGCAAAACATTTGGGGTTCGGCGAACTTGCGCTCCGAGGGTCTTGGGGTTCGACGGGGGGACCGGTCTTCGGATCCGGTATTGGGGTCCTCGGTCCTGGAAGGAGTTCGCCAGGATTCTCCAGGAACGGGGTTCAGAATCCGTGAAGGAGTACTTCATGTTCCGTGTTGAAGGACTTGAGATCCATGACGAAGATCTTGGAAGAGGGCGTCGGTGGTTCATCAGATTCGTTTGGGTCGGTGTCGATCTTGTTTTTCGGTGAGCGGATTGTCACTGCATTTCTTTGGACAGAGGCATCACGACAAAAGAGTGAGCCGATTTATAGATAGGTACATATTCGATGGCGGCACCGATGTGGAGCAGTGTGTCCTCTAAGCAAAAAAAAACAAATAGTCTTGCGTGAACGCTGCTGCAACAAACAGAGGTGGCCAACGCAAGGCAATGACGCGGCGAGCACAAGCAGAGAAGGTTCCCGGCGAGGTCGAACTTGCGGCAAGCGGCAGCGCTCGCGGCGGTTGGTGAGGAAGGCAAGGAGAGGATGTGGCGGCGAAGTGCAGGCCGGCGGCAGGGAAGCAGGGCCGAAGAAGAAGGGGAGGGCGCCCGCGGAGGCTTCACAGGCCACGGCAGGGCAGGCAGAGGCCTTGGCGACGGAGGAAGGGCCACGCCAAGAGGAGAGGTCGACGGCGGCACTCAGGGAGACGGTGGAGGCTCGCGAGCCAAGGAAGGCGAGGCCTGGGTGACGCAGCTCGGGGAAGAAGGCGGAGCATGACGACTTGTGGGCGAGGACGAGAGCCCGGCTGTGGCGCGCGGCCAGGGAAGCATAGGGTGCTGGGCGGCTCCCTGGAGGCAGGACCAAGCAAGAGAGGTAGGGGGCGACGTGGGGAGAGGGTCACGGGGCGCTGACGGCGGCGGGGATGGAGCCTCGCTCCTGGCGGCGGGGTGCGGGACGGATGGAGGGGGTTTGTGCGAGGGGAGAGACGAGGCTGGTGGGGTGGGGTCCGCTGGGTGGGGCCAGCTCGCGAGGGTTGGGCTCAGGAACGGTCCAGGAAAGCGGGGTAGGTGGTGGTGGCGGCTGGTGGTTGGCTGGAGGGGAAGGGAGTGGTGAGGTGGCAAGCTGTGGTTGGTCGGGGTGATGTGGAAGGGGCTGGGTAGACTAGGTGTAGGGTAGGTTAGGGATTAGACTAGGTTTTAGTTTAGGGCTTGGAGGTGGCCGGTCAGGCTTTCGGGCCTGGCTGGCTGCCTCCCAAAAATAAATTAAATATTTTATTTGTTTAAAACGGGGCGTTTGAAATCTGTTGGTAGACGAAACAAAATATTCCGGAGACCCGGGTTTTGTGTTTGAATAAAGACGGGGCGTTTAGAAAACAAAAACAGATTTTTTTTTTCGAAAATATTTTCAGACAAACAAATGCATGATGATGACGATGCTCAAATGCAATGTGACATGATGACTTGAGTATGCGGTCATGATGATGCAATGCACAAAAACAACGCGATTTTCTAGTAGTGGTTTTGCGGGATGCCACAGTTATCCCTTGATAATAGTAAATCTCGACAATCTCACCGACATGAACAACAACACCATAGGAGTTCTCATTACATACCACATCAAACACATGTTGAGCATATGCAAGAAGCTTAATGCAGTCAATTGAGTTACATTAACTCAACTGAATGTAAAAGTTAAAACACAATTTATCAAATATCAAAGCCAGCACAAACAGAACATATGAGGATTCAGCCAAGGAAAGAAATAGGCTATTGCCACTGGTTGAGAAATGTAACAAACTCAACAGAAAAATATGCTAACCTATGGGAGCTTGATGGCAAGAGGCTGAGGTTGGTGACGATGCCCACTGGAAAAATATTCATGGTTGTTGTCCAGAAGCAGAGAATGCGGCATGGAAGACAGCGGTCATAATGTGTATGCAAGGCCATTAAGGAACACATACCTCATCCAAAATCTTCCCTTTTTAGCGCATTTCTCTTCCAATATCCCTTTTAAATGGTCCTCCATGCTTCTTTGAAATGGTCCTTGTTACTTCTGCGATATAATTTTCTTCGAAACATATCCTATTTTCATGCAAAGAAGATCCTTCATTGATATATATTTTAAGGGAAATACTGATATTGCAATGCCACATATATGTTTGGTACATCCATAGTCTCAAGTATACATGAAACTTATATAAATTTGATTTGTGTACGGTGATCATGCAAGTCGAGCCACTAAATGATGAGTTGTAGAGACTGGCTCTAAGAGGAGTTTCTCAGTGATAAACCTTAAAAAATAGCATCTGCAATACATATATCTATGATAAAGAAAATCATGATCAGAAGAAAATATCTTTGACAATTTTCCTTCTAACACACACAAATTCATGCAGATTAAGGTTATCTATATTGTGTGGCTACCATATTTAGAAATAAGATGCAGACATAAAACATAAAAAGATCAATATGGGTAAATGTAATTACAAAATACCACTTTACAATTTGCTAAAATGATTTGCTGATACTATATGATGATTTTGTTACTTGATGAAACACTATTACAGTGCAAAACATCTACCTACTTACGCAAATGCTTCAACCTGACTGGATTAAATAGTAGCTACATTCTCTAAATTTGGTCTTCAGAGGCTGAGAAAAAATGCACTATATTGTAGGGCTTAAAAGAACCCGATTAACACTACAGTTCACTAAAAGGCTGCTAAAACATATTTTGGAACTGCAAGTATTTAAAGGCATCATAGCCTTCTAACAATGAAGCATATGCAGGCATGACAAAAGAAGGTCCTGATCTATATGCTTTACAGGTTCAGATCTCACAAAATCATATAATTATGTAAAACCTGACAAAAGGGATACCATAGAGTAATTGTTTTTGCACAGGCAAAGCATCAAGGCCATTATCCTGTTAAAGTAATAAAAGTTGTTACAAAAACTCATGGTTTCCCAAGCCCGATTTACAAATACAAGAAATGCTTCTGCAAAAAATCTAACTCCATGGGGATGTGCATGTAACATCAGCGTTTTGGACAAGGTACTATAGATGAACGTACAGAATATTTGGTTCCTAGCCATTTGACAGAATAACTGTGGTACTGACTAAAACTATCGCCAAGACAGATAAGGCAACAGCCTGATGTGATATCCAATCTCTCTCGGGCAAAAGGTCAAACAGCTGCTAGGCATAGAAGGGCATAGTTGTTTTGGCCAAACTAACACAAACGCACACAAGGGCATGCATAAGTAGATGATCGAATTAATAGCAGAGAGCAGGCAGTGTAGGTCGTCGATGTACCACAGCAATAACGTCCAATGTGAAGAGTAATTGTGCGCGAGCTTGTTGGACCTTGAGGAGGGACAACCGCCTGATGCCTCGAACACGGCGGCGTCACTGCCTCCGTAATACATCCTCTGTTGCGTCCATGTACATCCATGGCTGTAGGATCCATAACCTGTGGATGCAGCCAGAATGGGAGGAAGCTGGAGGTGGCATACCGCATACGTGGCGCGAGGAAGCGAGGGTAGGAGAGAACGTACGGGAGGGAAAAGGGGAGCGAGCCGGCGGGCGGCGGCATCTGGAACCGCGAACAGAGAGGTAGAGGATCGCGGCCAGACGACCAAGCATCTCTGGCGCATTCCACATAAACGGAATCTGCAAAACTCCGATCGGTAGCAGAGATGCACAAGTGGGATCCAACTTAGTATAGAGTTGAACTCGACGTGTGAAATTTGGCTATAATCTAATCTAATCTACTAATTTTTCTTGAGACAGGTTAGTCAAATACGTTTTTATCCGCCAAAAATATGTTTTCAACCTTGCCTCCAACCATAAGAGAAGGGTTGGGAAACATGACGGTTCGTGCTCCGGTGAATAATCCGCCTCCCTTGAGTCCCTTCCAGCTCCGGAGCGTAGCCAAACGTTGTCGACGCCTGAGATCTATATACAACTAGGGCCAGGCAACAAGACCCATATACTTCCTGGTTGACTTAGCCTGACCTCCCAACCGAGGCCTCCATCTCCCAGGCGCGTAGCACATCCTCGCTGGAGGTCACCGTTCATGGCCTAGATCGGACCCTGATTGGCGGAGACAGACGCCGACGAAGAGAATCGAATGCCAAGCATGAGGCGATGGAGACACAGGGCCGCGACGAGGGCCGCATAACCTAGCGCCGCTACGAGACAGAGGGATTCATGGCGGAGGGAACCTTGGATGAGTGGGCAACGGGTTCCCAATCAACCAGTAATCAATTTACTAGCTCACCTTCACCTCACTCAATCTCGCCATCGCAATCTTCTCAAGCATGGAACGGGGAATCAATTTGGGGATGTTTCCGTCGAGGTCTGTAATCTTTTTTGAACTTTTGCTGGCGGCGGTGTGTGTGGTAGGACACAGAACCTTATATTTTTTTATTTTTGTCAAAGCATGTAGTAATGTACAGTGGTATTATCTCTATCTCTACTAGTATATATATATATATATAGTACCTAAAAAGAAACTCATGTTCCGTTTCCTGTCATTCTGCGTTTCGCTCGTAGCTTTCGTCGCGCTTCGCTCCGTTTCACCCGTCTTTACTTTTAGGCACCCCGCTCTGGCCCCACCTCATCCCGAGTCGATCCCCTGCCTCACGCAGCCGTTTCCAGACTTCTCGTCAATCCCTCACGCTCCCATCTCATCCTACTCGCATCTCCCGCAGCAGCGCCGACAAACCCCGCTCATCTCCCTCTCTTCCTCGTGCCCGGCACCAAGCTATCCCGCATGCACCGCGCGAGAGCCCCTCACCTCGCCATTTCCTAAAATTCTAAGGCGTCAACGCCGGCCATGGATCTGTCTGTGCGGTGTGGGTCAAGCGGATCGGGGTCTTCGCCAACTATGGCGTGTGAGACCTAGCAAAGCGGGCAGCGCTGACGCCAGTTCGATCTCATCTCAGTGCTCTAGGTAACCTCTCCGATTTCCCTTCTTCAGAGGTATTTCACAGCATCCTCCTCCTCGAGCAGCGGCGTCCATGGCAACGCGTCCCTGCACGCTCACCAAGCTCGCATCTCATACTGCTTGCCTCCTTTCCCCGTTCGTTGCAGGTCCAGCCCCTTTCATGATGGAAACAAGTACGGGCAACGGCCACCCCTCATTCAACCAAGTCCACAACCACTTTGCCTGGCATGTAAGTCCATACCTCTGCCTCCTTTTTCCTTGCTTGCCCGAGTCGTCTCCATGGATATGTGCTGATTCGGTGCGTGCAGGTACAGATTGGAGGAACACATCGCTACTATAACCAGAATCGTGAGATTTTTGCATAGGGTTTCGGGCTTCCTTATCCACAAGTCTGAATCTTCCTATGACGATTTTTTGTTCTGATTCTCGAGAAGTGGGCGGACTAAAGCACAAGCTCCTCAAGGTACTGTGCTTACAGTGTCCTAAGTTACGTATTCATACTGGATTCGGAATTTGGGATAAAAAGAACGATGTCAACTTTGCATCACATTAATTCTGTGGTTTAATGTGTTTTGAATTTTCTGAAAAAGGTTCGTTCCTATGTTGCTGTGTGTTTTAGGAATTAGGGAGTTCCATCATCCAATGCGTGCATGTTTTCGTGGGCATGTGTAGACTGCTTGCTGACGGCTTCGTGAGGAGAGGTCGGTCGGTTGCTGTGTGTTTTCTGTCTCCTATGTTGTGGAAATTCAGGGGTAGAAATTCTGTGTGTTGTACTATTGCAGACGCTGGTGCTGTGATGCATAGCTTAGCAATGAGCCATCTATTTTGATTTGCTTCTGACAAATTTGTGTTTGTTAGCTTGGTCATAGTAATTATTGGTTAGGAGTTTTTCAATTGACTAATCTTCTTTTTCTTGTGTAATTATTCGTAGTAATTTATCTCGTCAGGCCACCACATCCTCCCCCACGCACAAGCCTTGATAGAAAAGTGGGGCAGCGGCACACCAATTTCGTCACGCGGTAGAACAAGGGCTAGCAGTTTGAGATTTCATGCCGCCGCCAACGTTGCTGGCCTCTTCGCCTACGCACGAAGGAGGTACGACTATGGGGGATCATGTCGCGGCCATCATCCTCTTGCTCAGCGAGCATGAAGTCTACACCAAATCCTACCATAGGACGATGCCTAGGACCTGAGGTGAGCCCTTCCCTTGCATTCTCTGCTAATTCTTTTTCATGGGGAAAAGGAACAAGCAGTGAATTGTTGAAATGGTAGTTGGATGTATGGATGTCATATGTGTTAAACAAAGTCATTCTTCAACTATTTCATCTATTGGGCTTTATGTTGAAGATGTTGGCGATTCTGTAATTTCTGATGGGAAGAACCTCTCCCCTATACATCGATAGACCAATGATGACAACATTTGCAAGGTATACATTACCCTAAGCCCATTAGCCCCATGTGCCCGTACGTTGTATGAAATTTAGCTAACCTGATTCATATTATTATATGTGTTTGATGTTTTCCAAAGGATAGTTACATGAGACTAATAACTTACAGCTCTCCAGCTACTCTCATGTGGTGGACTTTGGACCAATTATTTTCACTGAGTCTGGCAGTATTGGCTTAAAGGGAGATAATTCTCTTGCAACGTTTCTTACCTTTTCTACTGCATGATTACAAAACTCGATTCTTGGGTTTTGGAATTTATCCTATGTTCCTATCCACTTTCAGTTATTATCAGTTTGCTCGGTAAAGTATGTTCTTGATTGCAAATCTTTGTATGTTGATTGTGACATTTTTATTTTGAAATGGGAGGTACCTTTTCCGGTAAAAACAGGAGTGTAAATGATGTGCTGTTTTTTCTCTAGAGATGATACATATTCTGATCATGTTCCCGGAATTTTTCCATGCTTTAATTCTTCTTGTATCAGATTATGTAGGTTTGTTTTGTACTTCCTACGTATGAAAATAAATGACTTGAATTTTTCTAGATTCGCATATATCTACACACTAAAACATGTCTAGATACATGCGAATCTAGAAAAATCCAAGTCACTTAATTCCAGATGAATGGAGTATTAGTTTAATTTCCCCCCCTTTGGTTATGCTTGTGTGTAATAAACATGTGTTATAAACTTCAGAAAGTTACTTTTTGCTATCTTGGTTGATGACTAAATTGAATAAATCATGTGTCTTAAAAAATATACTTGCCCCTTGTCATAAAGCTATTGAATTATTATGATACAGGAAGCCGTAGAGAATGTGTATCTACACGCGTCTTAGTGTGTAGATATATAGGAACCTAGACAAATCTGCGACAATTAATATGGAATGGAGGGAGTTTATTTTACTTTTGCTATCTTGGTTGATGACTAAATTGAATAAATCATGTGTCTTAAAAAATATACTTGCCCCTTGTCATAAAGCTATTGAATTATTATGATACAGGAAGCCGTAGAGAATGTGTATCTACACGCGTCTTAGTGTGTAGATATATAGGAACCTAGACAAATCTGCGACAATTAATATGGAATGGAGGGAGTTTATTTTACTTTTGGAATTATTACATGATTTTTTGAAAGCCTGCTAGGTTGTTTTTTTAATACTTGTACATTTGAACATGACCAATAAATATCTAACAACTTATTGGAAAACGATCTGGACTAAAAATTGGAACTCATTGTGTGTCCGTCAACCTTACTTAGTACTGTAAGGCCGCATTAGACCTGACTATTAACGACTCACATTTCTTATAGCAACAGGCTTAATTTATGGGATGGCTGCAATAAATTTTCAAAGGAATAATTATGCTACATGGTGTCAGAATTCGCTCATCAAGTTACAACTTCATAGGTGACGCATTGGGTGTATAAATCTGAGAGAAGCTCAGCTGATACAGGCAAGCTGTGTTGCTGATGAGCCTAGGCTGTAAAGAAATTTGTGTCAGGTCAAAATTGAGAAAGAATTTTAGCATCAATTACAAGATGTTCACAACATTTGTTCGAGTTTCTTTGTTGGCGTGGCTGTTTCTGGTCAAGTTTTGTTTGTATTTGTTTGTACAACCGAAAGCTAATTATGACCTTCATATACTTTGTAATTTCTTCTCAATATGATAAACTCGTATGCAATATGATTTTGAGTGGTATACGTGCTAGGACTCTCATGCTCCATGTAACTCTTTATTGGTCGAAATCAACTATATATCCTTTTTTTGTTCATGATTCGTTTAATATTGTGTATGTTCAGAGGTTATTCCAAATTCTTTTCCATTGGACGCAAAAGAATTTGATCTTACTTTCACTGGCTGCAGAGAGAATCACCAAGTTGATTTCTTCTAGATCACAAAGGAGTATGTGTATTCATAGTTTTTTTTGTTATATCTTCTACTCTCTCCGATCCATATTAATTGTCACTGGATCAGATGTATCTAGACATGTTTTAGTGCTAGATACATCCGATTCAGCGGCACTTAATATGCATTAGAGAGAGAACTTTTTTTTATTTCTTTTACCTTGGTTGTAATAGAATTGGTAGAACTTAATAAATTCAAGCCTATGAATGCTATGTTTAGTCATACAGTGATGCCGCTGAACATGCATGAGAGATCAGTGTATTATTTTCTGATTTGATACATGAGTTAGGATATTCTTTTCTCTTCAAGGATTGGTTTTGGAGGTTTTGGTTAACACTTCTCAGTTTCATGTTAGTACAATCTTACACCATCGGAGTCAAGTAGAAAATCTTATGAATGTCACGGATGCAAGTGAAGTGAAATTTTGATGTTTTTATATATTATTATCATGCCACTATTATTTTTATACATGTGATTTTTCACATCATTATATTGCTTGTGGTGCAATGAAAAAAACTTGAATTTCCCGCACGGGCATTTAACTAGTAAGAAAATAAAATGACCATGTGTTCTCACAAAGGCCAGAGTTACTGTAATTTTTCAGTATGGTCCAAATGCTTGAGCTAGGCTCTCTCCGGCACACTCCGCTGAGGGCTCTTGCCAGCAGTTGCACAAGCCCATGCACCAGCACCTCTAGATAAGCTCCTCATACAGATTGAAGACTTCGTTTTAATTTCTTAAAAACTTCATTCTATTCTATTTCTTGAAAACTGCCAAAGCGGCAATTATGCAAGAACAAATACAGATATTTCCAATGATTATAGATGCTGATGCTTAAGACACATTGGATGCGGGGAGTGTTGGGGCTTCAGAGAACGGAAGAAGATCTTGAGAATGGTATGGTTGAATTTCTATACAGTTCTTCATCATTAACAAATTGCTCAAGAGGTTGTTTCTTCAGACAATTGTGGCATGCCAACTATCTGTATGAACCAATGCATTTGTTTACCCAGTTTGTCTTACTACTACATTTCTAAGATGTTATCAATCTGCTATATATCTCGTGATGCATGCATGCTTGGCATGGTCCGGGTAGCCTGATGTATGTATTTGGTTGTGTGGAAAGAAGTGAACTGACATTTTTTTAATTTCTTTTATAAACCTGACATTAAAAATGATGTTGGTTAGACAAGCTACACTACCTAGCTCGACTAGGTTTGGAGCACCGTCAAATGACACCAGCACAACGACAACAGTGGGCGCTACGAAAAGCATGGTCCATGTCCCAGGGAGGAAGTCAGAGCCGAAAGAAACGGCTAGACCTACTAGGCTTCATGGCGAAAGGCAGGCTGTAGGGAACTCGTCAGCGATACTCGCATGCCAAGCCACGGTTCGCCGAGCCCATCTAGGCCCAAATCGGGCCCTCGCCGCGTCCATCTCTACACACAACACCGAGGCCACCGCTCCCCACCCACCGCGCCGACGCCGGCCACCTCCATAGCATGCATCCCGCCTCACCCCATGCTACCGAGCCGATGGATGCATTGGGGAATACGAAGCCAGGGCGAAGAGTCGTAGCTCGTCCACCGTGGGATCCCCCAGCCACCTTTGACGATGGGGGCCGCCACTGCCGCTGGCCTGGGGAGAGGGCGGTGAGGTGGGGGCTAGCGGAGGCGACATGAAAGCTCCCCCGAGCCACCTGAGTGGGACGACGCAAGGAACGGGACCTTGAGCTTTTCTTTTTCTTTTTCTTACTCGTTAGCATGAGGAAGTTTGAGACTAGAAAAAAGAGAAGGACACCGATAATGGTGGACCGTAGCAACGCACGGACATTCAACTAGTAATTTTTTAAAATTAATTCGAAAATAATACACAAATTTTGAAATTTGAGAAACTAGGACGATGTGTCCGCAACCACTAATTAGCACATGATGTGCCGCCATCCACTAAACGACACATGGTGAGCCGACTATCGCATGCATGCCGTAAGCCGACTGGCTCATTGACGTGCGCAACACCCAGTCGATAAGCCTGTCGGCTCACCATATAACGATTAGTGGCTGTTAGCATATCGTGTGTCGTGGTAGTTTCCGAACTTTTGAATTTTATGTGTTATTTTGAAAATTGATTAAAAATATATATTATTTAAGAAAAGTAGTGCGAAATTGTGATTCCATTTATCCACTTATTCCACTTCTATATCACTGACCGGGAGCTGAAAATATTTTCCGGTGACGTGCAACCTACAGAATAGATCCCCTAAACTCGGTCTAGATTTTTCCATATGATTTTTTTAGAGATATATGTTCCGGCCAAGTACCGTATGGCACCACAAATTTATATGATTTCGTATAGATTAAAATAGAGATAGAGTAAAATATGAAGTTTGTAAACATTATACAACACAAATTACTACATGCTAATCATCTCGCAAGCACTACTGGAAAAACCATCTTCGGTTCGATCAGAGCAACGTCACCAGTCCCGGCCCGTCACGAACCGCGACTAGTGCTAGCACTAGTCCCGGTCCGTGAGGCCTCCAACGGCTAGAAATGGCCATAAGCATTAGTCCCGGGCCGGATCAGAGCATTAGTCCCGGTCCGTCAAACGGCCCGAGACTAATAAGCTGGAGCGGGGCAACAACTCTTGTCGGAGACTATTAGTCCTGGGTCGTATCACGGCCCGAGACTAATTGTCCATCACTATATATACAGCTCCCTGGTCAGCTGCCCTAAAGCATATGGTGGCCATTTTCTCAAAGAAGCAAGAGAGTTCATGCCATTTTTTTCTCAAAATTTGTCAAGATTTAGTTTGCAACACCTAAATCCAAAGCTTTAAAAGGTTAGAACTTTATTCTTTCATCTCTTATTGGTACTTTAGCTCTATAATGCTCTAGAAGTATAGAGATATGGATCAAATGCATGCATGCTGTAGAAGTAGCTAGAAGGATTTTGATATATATATATATGTAACAAATTTTGATTAGGCACATAGTTACTGAAAATTGAAATGTGTAATTTTAGAGTTTCAGAGCTTAGAATGGAATGAGGTTTTCACTGATAGAACAATAATAAAAAACTCCACATTTATCATGTTGATTGTTTTCTCCAATTCACAAATTGGTGCATGTAATTTTTTCAAAATTCAAAATTAATGCTCTAGAAGCTCTCAATATAACTTGTAATAATTTTATCATGTTGTGTAATGGTTTTTTATATACTTTTACTATAATGCAGATGGTCCGGGAATGGATGTACGGTACTGACCGACGCTCTGGCGGGTTCATTAATGGCGTGCATGAATTCATCCATGTTGCTGATGCAAACAAGCACAATGGTTTTGTATTCTGTCCATGTAATGAATGTAGGAATCAGAAGGATTACTCTGACTCAAAAACCCTTCACAGCCACCTGTTGAAGTCCGGCTTCATGCCCAGTTATAATTGTTGGACCAAGCACGGAGAGAGAGGGGTTATAATAGAAGACAATGAAGAAGAGGAGGAGGGTGACAACTATCATGGTTTCCCTAAGTACGGAGATACTTCCATGGGGGATGCTGAAGGGGAGGATGAAGAAGAGACACATGATGAACCCGCTGATGATCTTGGTCGGACCATTGCCGATGCACGAAGAGATTGTGAAACTGAAAAGGATAGGGAGAAGTTCAATCACATGCTAGAGGATCACAAAAAGTTGTTGTACCCAAATTGCGAAAATGGTCTGAAAACGCTGGGCAGCACACTGGAATTGCTGCGATGGAAGGCTGAGTGTGCTATACCTGACTCCTCATTTGAAAAGTTGCTGAAAATGATGAAGAATATGCTTCGAAAAGATAATGTATTGCCCGCCAGTACATACTAAGCAAAGAAGGTTGTCTGCCCTCTAGGTTTAGAGGTTCATAAGATACATGCATGCCCTAATGACTGCATCCTCTACCGCGGTGAGGAGTATGATAATTTAGATGCATGCCCGGTATGCACTTCACTTCGGTATAAGATTAGACGAGATGACCCTGGTGACGTTGAGGGCGAGCCCCCCCCCGGAAGAGGGTTCCTGCGAAGGTGATGTGGTATGCTCCTATAATACCACGGTTGAAACGCTTATTCAGAAACAAAGAGCACGCCAAGTTGTTGCAATGGCATAAAGAGGAACGTAAGTCAGACGGGATGTTGAGACACCCCGCTGATGGGTCGCAATGGAGAAAATTCGATAGAAAGTACCCGTACTTTGCAGATGACGCAAGGAGTTTAAGGTTTGGTCTAAGTACAGATGGCATGAATCTCTTTGGGGAGCAGAGCTTGTTGCCTGCCAAAACTCACCGGCGAGCAGCGACGAGCAACACGAAGAGCCGGGAGGCTCCCAGAACTGCTGGTGGGCCCTGGTCCCTCGGGCAACGGCCCGCAAAACTCCGGCACACGTCCTGGCTTGGTTCGAGGGCGTGCCACCTGACCTATACCTGGTCAGGAAGGTGAAGGATTGCTCCGATTGATTTCCTGCATGGTAAACAAGTATACGTAAAATTCGAGCCGTGACCGGCTCCCAGGTTTCCCTGTAAATCGGCTCCTAGAGCCGATTGTCCCATGGTTCTGCATTAGATTTACGATAACATGGGGTTTTGCTTGATCACTATAAGTTAAATAGATCTACGACAGTTTAATGTTTTCACCACGTAACTGGAACGTCCTACACGTAATTGAGCCTGGTATGTACAAAAGATGAAGAATATTAACCCTAGAGGAGGCCTAATAACCAACGTAAAGTCAATTACCGGAACAACTTCTCTAGAACGAATAAGCCACGTCCCTACGTACTACTGGATCGTTCAACCCGTTTGTAAGGCCTGACTACGTAGATATCAAACTAAACCTTGGCGAGCAAGGCACAACCATAACAGATCGAATCAGCTAAATAAAGATCAAGCAAGGTGCTACCCTTGCACTTGGGAAAAAGGTGCAAAGGTAGCGAGACAACTAGAGGTAGCAAAATCAAACGATTATAACGAAGAACACCGATGCTAACCTCAACAGATCTATGATAATAATGTTACTCGCCATCAACAAGGCTTCAGTACGAGTAACACCAAATAACGCATAAGTAAAAGTACTGCCTAGATCGCAAGATGCAATCTAGGCAGCATGACACTTACCCGAAAGAAAACCCTTGAAAACAAGGGGTGGCGATGCGCCGAGATTGTGTTTGTCGTGAACGTGATTGTCCTCCTTTTCTTGATAACCTTAGGTACATATTTATAGTCCGGAGACTCTCTACTTTTGGAATAACTCTACAACTCTATCTTTACCTAAACTGAAACGGAACCTAAACTGAAACGAAACCTACTATGATACAAGATACACGGGCAGTTTATCCCAATTCTACGTACTAGGCCGATCCAACAACACGTTGAATATACGCATCTTCCAGGCCCATCTTGATCACGGCCCATCTCCTTCGTTGGCCAAAATATGGCGATAACACATGCCCCCCTGGTTTTGGCAATGATAATTCCAAAACCACTCTGTGTTTTTTTTCTTCTCCTCTTTTTTTTTTGTATCGGGCTGCGCGTTGACAGAATGCGTGGCAGAACAGAATCGTCACGCTACCCCTTCATCATGATGCCCTGTCTTCTCAACTCCTCCGCAGTGCATGATTTGACGATTTTGGCAGCGCAATCTGGGAAACCGCTATGGCATTGAACCGTCTCTCCACTATTCCCCTTATTTAAATTCGTCTGAGCAGTTCGCAGTCCCCATCTTCCTCCAGTAGCCAAAAAACCCTCTTCCTTCGCCGAAAAAACCCTTCTCCTCCGCCATGGCTTCTTCCTCTTCCGCCCGTTCCTCCCAGTCTTCCAACAGCATCAGTGACCGAGAGCCGACGCCAGAGCACCCACCCACGGCGGCGTACAGTACTTTCGCCCCACGATGGTGGGACGAAAGGGACTGGGATTTCGCCGTCTGGTCGGAGGACGATGCGTCCCTGACTGACGGCGAGGAGAGCCTACAGTTCCTCGTTGACGGGGAACTGGAGGCGAAGAGCAGCGACGACGCTTGGTCTTGGGACGGCGTCGAGTCCTCCGACGAGGAGGAGGAATCGGAGGAGGACACCTCCTCCAACGAGTACCCGCCGACGAAGCGCTTCCGCGCCGGGTCCAGCGAGGACACCGAAGATGACGACGAGGATGAGGAGGTCCCCGCTGGCTTCTTCAGCAGCAGCAATGAAGACGACGCCGGCAGCAGCGCTGAAGACAGCGAAGAAGACGACGGCGACGACGATCTCGCCCTTTAGATTAGGAATCAGTAGCAGCAACAGTAGTAGTAGGCTCCCTTTTATAATCAATCATCCTTTTGTAAGCAATCATCTTTCGAATGAATGAAAATCCGTTTCCCAAAGATTGTTCTGTTTTGCCCCAATTTTGCCGATAGCCGAAATAGGTCGATGCTCCAGAAGTCGATGACACTGTATCGGCTTTCAACATACTGCACGCATACAGTCAAACAAGTCAAATCGCAAAGAGCCGATGACTACCCATCGGCTTCTTCCAAAAAACGTTGACAGGGTCAAAACTTGGTCGCATCTTTAGGCACATTAAAACGGCCACTTCTTGGTTTCAAACGGTGACCTGCGACCTTTCTCAAAACGGGCGACCTGCGCCCTTTATCAAAACGGGCGACCTGCGCCCTTTTTCAAAACAGGCGACCCAAATCTCCAATTGCTCATCGAAAAACGTGCCCTGAACAAACAACTAGTGACAAGCAAGGATGAAGATGACGAAGCTGAGATCGCCGAGGTGGATCGTGTCCGTGCTGACGCCCTCCACGCCTTCGAAGCATTTCTTCAGTAGCTTGTATGTGCGAACTGGCACCTGTTTGTAACATGTGTGAACCTCTAAAGTCGATGACCGTGCATCGGCTATACATTTTGCTTTTATTCGGCCGATTTTCAGCATCGGCCCCCACATTTTTACTGTCCATCATCTCACGTGCTTTTACTTAGCCGATTTCATGTATCGGCCCCTCAAGTTTTACTGTCCAACATCCCACATGCTTGGGAAATATTTCTTGAGATGTTGACCGTTGACCGCCACTGGAAATTTCACGCCGTCCAGCTCCTCAAGCATGTACGCGTTTCCTCTTAAAACTTGGTCGACCCTGTACGGCCCGTGCCAATTTGGAGACCATTTACCATATGTTGCATCCTTAGTCCCCAAGGGCAACACAGCTTCCCATACCAGATCACCAACGTGGAACTCCTTTGGCTTCACTTTCTTGTTGTATGCACGAGCTACTTTGGCCTTGTTCTCTTTGATTTTCTCCAGTGACCACAACCTAAGCTCGGTTAAATCCTCCACACTGTCACTCATCAGGGTTGCGTATTCTTCAGTCGTTAGATCGTCCTGAAAAGTGACCCGTCTCGACCCAGCCGTAATTTCCCAAGGCAATACGGCTTCTTGTCCATACACTAGATGGTATGGCGAGGTTTTAATCGCCCCATGGCATGACATGCGATAAGCCCGCAATGCCTCTGACAAAACCTCATGCCAGCGCCTAGGGTGCTCATCGATTTTTCTCTTGATCAGCTTGATGAGGCTCTGGTTGGACGCTTCAGCTTGCCCATTCGCCTGAGCATAGTA
The DNA here is from genome assembly GCA_916181665.1 of Avena sativa. NCBI lineage: Eukaryota > Viridiplantae > Streptophyta > Magnoliopsida > Poales > Poaceae > Avena > Avena sativa. The sequence goes on along the minus strand of OV702279.1, from coordinate 398,828,574 downwards.
TGGGGATGATCTGATCAGCTTAATCCCCGTGTCCTCACAAAACTTTCTAAACTCCTGAGAAATAAAGACCGAACCTCCATCGGTCGTGATAGTTTGGGGAATCCCGAATCTATGGATGACATGTTCTTTCACAAAGTTGATAACATCCTTTGAGTTTACTGATTTCATCGGGACAGCCTCCACCCATTTAGTGAAATAATCAGTAATGGCCAAAATCCACATGTGGCCTTTGCTTGATGGGGGATTGATTTTGCCGATCATATCCATGCCCCAACCTCGGAATGGCCAAGGCTTGATGATGGGGTTCATTGCCGACGCGGGTACCATCTGAATTTTCCCAAACTTCTGACATGCTTGGCACCCTTTGTAGTACTTGAAACAGTCCTCAAGCATGGTGGGCCAATAAAACCCTGATCGCCTGATCAACCATTTCATCTTGTGAGCTGATTGGTGAGTTCCACAGGCGCCTTCGTGTACCTCGTGTAGGAGCCGTTTAGCCTCGGCTGTCCCTAGACATTTGAGCAATAATCCTTCCAGAGTCCTGTAAAACATGTCATCCCCAATAAGCACATACTTCATGGCTTTGTACCTCATCCGTTTAGGTGCCCCCCGAGCCGAATCCTTCAAGTAATTGAAGATATCGGCTCTCTAGTCGTCAGCTTCCAGGAACTGTACCTGAACATCGGCTCCTTCTGCTACATCCTTGTAGCCTGAAGCCATTTGTGCAAGATCATTTGCCTCTGTATTCTGCGACCGTGGGATCCAGGTGAAGTTTATGTACCGGAACTGTGCCATCAGCTCACGGCAGTGCAACCATAATGGGAAGAGGGAATCGCTCTCACACTTGTACTCCTCCGTGAGTTGGGAAATCACCAACTTGGAGTCTCCAAAAATTTCCACTGCTTCTGCTCCGGCTTCGAGGAGTAACTCCATTCCCTTGCGTATCGCCTCGTACTCGGCTACATTGTTAGTGCGAGAGGTAGACAATCTGATGGAGAAGGAAAATGTTGCCCCCCGGGGTGACACGAGTAAAATGCCGATGCTGCAGCCATCGTCACAAACTGATCCGTCGAAAAACATAGCCCACGCTCTTATGGACAGTGCTGCTATGTTAGTGTTGATCCTTTCAGCGATAAGATCGGCCAGCGCCTGTCCCTTAACTGCTTTCGCGGGTTGATACCGGATGTCAAACTCTGATAATGCAAACATCCATTTGCCCAGTCGGCCTTTTAACATAGGAGCCGACAGCATGTGCTTTATGACGTCTGATTTGCATATGATGATGATCTCTGCTGATAGCAAAATGTGGCGCAGGTTGGTGCAGGTGAAAAACAGGCAGAGGCACAACTTATCGATATCGGGATACCTTGTCTCCGCGTCCAGCATCCTTCTGCTTATGTAAAATACGACTCGCTCCAGCCCATCATAAACTTGCACCACCACCGAGGCGATGGATGTGTCGGCTACTGACAAGTAAATGTAGAACGGTCTGTCCGGCTGGGGTGGAACCAACACTGGCGGCTTCGTAAGATATTCTTTGATTTCGTCAAAGGCTCGTTGTTGTTCTGCCCCCCAGCGGAATTCCTCGTCAGATTTAATTTTCACCAGTCCCATGAATGGCTCTATTCTTCCTGACAGATTGGAGATGAATCTTCTGACGAAGTTGATCTTGCCGATGAGAGACTGCAGTTCTTTCTTTGTAGTGGGTGGCTTCATTGTTCGCACTGCCTCCTGACTTTTCAGGCCGATCTCAATTCCGCGTTCATGGACCAAAAAACCCAAGAACTGACCGGCCGTCACCCCGAAGGCACACTTCTTTGGATTCATCCGTAGGCCGAATTTTCTTGTTCGGTCCAGGACGCGTCGTAGATCGTCTAAGTGTCCTTGCGCTGAAGCAGACTTGACCACCACGTCATCGATGTAGATTTCCACCAGCTTGCCGATCAGATCATGAAAAATATAATTCATGGCTCTTTGGTACGTGGCGCCGGCATTCTTCAGTCCAAACGTCATGACTATATACTCGAACAACCCCACCGAACCTGGGACTCTGAATGCAGTCTTGTGTATGTCTTCTGGAGCCATAAAAATTTGGTTGTAACCGGCATTGCCATCCATGAAGCTCAAGATCTTATGACCAGCCGCTGCGTTGATTAACGTTTCTGCCACCGGCATCGGATACTCATCCTTTGGGGTAGCTCTGTTGAGATCCCGAAAATCTATGGCAACACGCCACCGGCCATCCTTTTTCTCTACAGGTACGATACTAGAAATCCATTCAGCATACTTGCATGGCCTGATTAACTTGGCTGTCAACATTTTCTCGACCTCTTTCTTGACTTCTTCCAGGATTTCGGCCTTCATTTGTCGTGCTCGCTGCTGAAATGGCCGAAATCCTTTTTTGAGCGGGAGTCGATGCTCAATGATGCTCCTGTCTAACCCAGGCATCTCTGTGTAGTCCCAGGCGAAGCAGTCTGGATATTGTTTCAACAGGGCTATCATCGGGCCCCGCAGATTCGGATCTAACTTTCTGCTGATAAATGTTGGTCGTGGCTTATCCCCAGGACCAATGTCGATCTCTTCTAGCTCATCAGCGGATGTAAACCCATACCCTAGCTTTCCGTCACCTGTCAAATCGACGCTAAACACAGGGCAAACAGTAGGTGAGGGTAACACAAATGATTTGGGCCGATTGCCTGAATCAGCCCCCTTTTTGATTGAATTAGTTAAGGATGGTTTACACCTTATTGTGTTACAATGGCAGGGCATCTCCCTGCTACGACTACGTGATCCGCTTGTCGTACGATTGGTGCTTCTTATTTTTAGTGGCCGATCGCGAGGATCGGCCGTACCACGTACGCTCGTGGACCCTGCTACTCTGTCAGGCCAGTGGATAAGACCAGCCTCACCCCGTTTTTTGTAGCTTCAATGCGCTCACAGCCGTCTAGACTGATTCCAGAGATCGGCTCTTGGTCTTCTGCTTCCCAGACGTTCATGCCAGCTATGGAAATCTCGATAGAATCATCTGCATGGATGACCTCCACTTCATCTCCGTCCCACTGTATTAGGCACTGGTGCATCGTGGATGGAATGCAGCAATTAGCGTGAATCCAATCTCTACCTAGCAAGACAGCGTAGGTACTTTTGCTGTCCACGACGAAAAATGACGTGGGTATGGTTTTCCTGCCCACTGTCAGATCCACGTTCAGTACGCCTTGCGTTTCCGAAGACTGACCGTTGAAGTCGCTTAACGTGATGTTGGTTTTGATCAGATCTGCAGTGGAGCGTCCCAAACGTCGTAGCATGGAGTACGGCATGATATTGACTGCCGCTCCGGTGTCCACCAACATCTTGCTGACAGGTTGCCCATTGATGTAACCTCGCAGGTACAGGGCTTTCAGATGTTTGTAACCCTTCTCACGTGGCTTCTCAAAGATAACCGGCCGTGGACCGCAGTCAAACTGTGCCACTAGTAGCTCATTGGTTCTTGGCGCGCAGAATTCTGACGGAAGTACGAACACCATGTTTGTGCCAGCCGATGTCTGTGCATCGGCTTTTACTGGTTTGGGGCGCCATTCTTTCCTTGTCGGGCGGTCTTCCGTTTCCAGGGTCTGCCTAATTTTGACGGCCAGATCGGGCCGTGCTTTCTTTAAAGCGTGGAGATACTGCGCTTCAGCTTCCTCCAAGTTACGCAGCCGCTGCACTCTACGCTTTTGGGTGTGTCTGAGTCCGTCGGGACACCACCTTGGACGGTGATATCTGTCTTCGTCTTTGTCATTCTTTGGCTTCTCGAGGTCTTCTGCTCGAGCGGACTCCCTGTAACGGCTCTGGGGTGGAAGAGGCCCTAGACGTTTGAACACTGACACTGGCCTCGTGTCCTCCTTCTGCTGACCGCATTCCGGGCAGTTGTCGACTGTAGGCAATCGGCTCATTCCCGCGTCCCAGCAATACTTGAAGAAAGGACAATCCCAATGCTTGTCTGCGCCTTCCTTTTCTTTAGACGGTCCCTTAGTGAGGTGCTCATATCCTTCATCGTCTCCATCGCGCCGGCGACGTTGGTCATACTGACGCTCATACTTGTTAAGGAGATGGGCGGAATGTGGCCTCTGATACCGCACTCTCCTCACCTGTTCCTCTGTTAAGTACCGCCTGTCATTGTGGCTGGGCCGGTCGCCGGGACCAGCCTCCTTTCTTTATTTGCCCCGAGAGCGGACACCTCCCTCCTTGTACGTGTCATGGTGGTACCCAGACCCTGCCATATTAACACCGAACGAAAAATCCAGTTGACGCCTCGCGGAGCGACTGAGTTCTACCATGTTGACGCCGGGAAATGGGTTCGTGTCCACTTTCATGGCGAACTGCCCAAGGATCAGACGGCCTTGTTCTATCGCCATTTGGATTTGGCGGCGAAGCTCTTTGCACTCATTAGTGGTGTGGGTGAACGAGTGATGCCACTTGCAGTATGGTCTCCCGTTCATTTCCTGAGCCGTAGGGATTTTGTGGCCTTCGGGTAACCTCAGCTGCTTCTCCTTCAGCAGCAAATCGAATATCTGCTCGGCTTTGCTCACATCGAAGTCGAACCCTTTTGCAGGCCCTTGCTGTTTCACCCATTTGCAGGCCACAGGATCTGCCCCCCGAGCCCATTCAGCTACGGCCACTTCCTGGTCCTGTGTAGGATCATCTTCTTCTGTATCGACCAGGCCTATCGGACGTTTGAATTTGTCTTGGTACAACTCAGGGTGGCGCTGTTCATACATCGTCAGTTTCTGGGCCATGTGCGCCAATGAGTTGTACTCCACTTGGAAAGCCAGATCCTTGATGGGTGCTGAGAGACCCAACACTGCCAGCTCGACTGCTTCCTTCTCAGTTAAACGAGCTGAGTAACATCGGTTCTTGACGGTCCTGAAGCGCTGGATGTACTCGGCTACAGTTTCTCCCCGCTTCTGCCGCACCTGCGCTAGGTCTGCAATGCCAGCCTCAGTAGCCTCTGAATGGTACTGGATGTGGAACTGCTCTTCCAGTTGCTTCCAGGTATGAATCGAATCAGGTGGCAGCGAGGTGTACCACCCAAAAGCTGGTCCTGTCAGCGATTGCGCAAAAAACCTTACGCGCATCTGATCTGATGCCGAAATTATGCCTAGCTGTGCCAGGTATCGGCTTATGTGCTCGATCGAGCTTGACCCTTCTGACCCGCTAAACCTTGAGAACTCAGGGAGCCGATACTTGGGTGGCAGCGGAATCAGATCAAACTCGTTGGGGTACGGCTTTGAATAGCCGATTGTCCTTCTCTTCGGCACGAAGCCGAACTGGCCTCTCAGGATGGTACGGATTTGCTCCACTGTTTGAGCTGCAGGGGCTAGATTCTCATGACTTGTCCCAGTGGCATACTTGGCTAGCCACGTCTGTTTGTCAGCGTCTATCCCAGACATCGCTGCTCCAGAAACGCCTGCTCCTGAAGATCCTGCCCCAGGAACCCCTGCCGCAGAAACTCCCGCGGTTGCAATCTGGTTGGTGCGTGTCAGGTTATTGCAGTCCGGCACGTAGGTGCATATATATCCGTGTGGGATTTCCTTAGGTGGCTCAAATAGGAATTGGCAATCGCCTGGGTCGCCTCCAGCCTTGTAGACGACGTAAGCCGCTGCTCCTGGCGGCTCTGGAGCCGCAAGTGTGAATGGCAGCTGTGGCCTGGTCTGGAGCGGTCTTTCTCCCTGGTGAGTCCCTAAAGTAGGCCCCGACGGAGAGTACTGATGTTTCATGATCTCCTGAACTACGCGAACCGCGACCCGCTCGAAAGCGTTCACCAGGCTCTCAGAATGGCGGTGCAGAGAATGAGCCACCATGTAGTTGACTTCCTGTCGTAGAGCTCTGGTGCGCTCCTCCGAGGGAACAGACAGATCTACCTCATCAAGAGCACCCTCGGGGGAGAACCCCCTCCACTTGATGCCATGCTTACGGGTCCTCTCAAAAGAGCCGATGAGATCGGCTTCGAAGAGATTTCTGATCTCATCATACTTCGCCTTGTGCTCTTCAGGCAGCTCGTCGTACGTGACTGGTCTGCTCTCCATCGCAGCGTCGGATGTTGATGTAGACGTTGTTGAGGGTCCCACCGGGCGTGCCAGAATGTGTTGCCTGCCAAAACTCACCGGCGAGCAGCGACGAGCAACACGAAGAGCCGGGAGGCTCCCAGAACTGCTGGTGGGCCCTGGTCCCTCGGGCAACGGCCCGCAAAACTCCGGCACACGTCCTGGCTTGGTTCGAGGGCGTGCCACCTGACCTATACCTGGTCAGGAAGGTGAAGGATTGCTCCGATTGATTTCCTGCATGGTAAACAAGTATACGTAAAATTCGAGCCGTGACCGGCTCCCAGGTTTCCCTGTAAATCGGCTCCTAGAGCCGATTGCCCCATGGTTCTGCATTAGATTTACGATAACATGGGGTTTTGCTTGATCACTACAAGTTAAATAGATCTACGACAGTTTAATGTTTTCACCACGTAACTGGAACGTCCTACACGTAATTGAGCCTGGTATGTACAAAAGATGAAGAATATTAACCCTGGAGGAGGCCTAATAACCAACGTAAAGTCAATTACCGGAACAAATTCTCTAGAACGAATAAGCCACGTCCCTACGTACTACTGGATCGTTCAACCCGTTTGTAAGGCCTGACTACGTATATATCAAACTAAACCTTGGCGAGCAAGGCACAACCATAACAGATCGAATCAGCTAAATAAAGATCAAGCAAGGTGCTACCCTTGCACTTGGGAAAAAGGTGCAAAGGTAGCGAGACAACTAGAGGTAGCAAAATCAAACGATTATAACGAAGAACACCGATGCTAACCTCAACAGATCTATGATAATAATGTTACTCGCCATCAACAAGGCTTCAGTACGAGTAACACCAAATAACGCATAAGTAAAAGTACTGCCTAGATCGCAAGATGCAATCTAGGCAGCATGACACTTACCCGAAAGAAAACCCTCGAAAACAAGGGGTGGCGATGCGCCGAGATTGTGTTTGTCGTGAACGTGATTGTCCTCCTTTTCTTGATAACCTTAGGTACATATTTATAGTCCGGAGACTCTCTACTTTTGGAATAACTCTACAACTCTATCTTTACCTAAACTGAAACGGAACCTAAACTGAAACGAAACCTACTATGATACAAGATACACGGGCAGTTTATCCCAATTCTACGTACTAGGTCGATCCAACAACACGTTGAATATACGCATCTTCCAAGCCCATCTTGATCACGGCCCATCTCCTTCGTTGGCCAAAATATGGCGATAACAGAGCTCCAGTCACAGCACCTGGCCCGTGACTCTATGCATCTATAACCTTCCTCCTTGGTTGTGCATGAAGCGAAAGTTCATTATGATGCTAGTGTTGATCCAAGGTCCGAAGCAACCCGGCAACGACATTGATGTGTACCTAAGGCCATTAGTGGAAGAACTTTTACAGTTGTGGCACGAACCCGGGATACGCGTGTGGGATGAGCACAAGCAAGAAGAATTTAACCTCCGAGCATTGCTTTCCGTAACAATTAATGATTGGCCTGTTCTTAGTAACCTTTCAGGACAATCAAACAAGGGATACAATGCATGCACACACTGTTTAGATGAGACTGAAATTATATATTTGGAACATTGTAAGAAGAATGTATACAATGAGCATCGTCGATTTCTTTTGGCCAAGCATCCCTTAAGAAAGAAAGGCAAGCATTTCAACGGTCTGGCATGTCACCAGACGAAGCCTAAGGAGCATACTGGTGCTGATATATTTGATATGGTCAAAGATTTGGATCAACTGGTAACCTTTGGAAAGGGTCCTGGAGGAAAATCTGTTTCGAAAGACGCTGAAGGACACGCACCCATGTGGAAGAAGAAATCTATATTTTGGGAGCTACCATATTGGAAATTCTTAGAGGTCCGCTCTGCAATCGATGTGATGCATGTGACGAAGAATCTTTGCGTGAACCTGCTAGGCTTCTTGGGCGTGTATGGGAAGACAAAAGATACACCGGAAGCACGAAAGGACCATCAACGTATGAAAGACCCAGATGGCCTGCATCCAGAATGGTTTCAAGGTCATGCCAGCTACGCTATTACCAAACAAGAGAAGGAAATATTTTTTGAATGCCTAAGCAATATTAAGGTCCCGTCTGGCTTCTCGTCGAATATAAAGGGGATAATAAATATGGCAGAAAAAAAGTTCCAAATCCTAAAGTCTCATGACTGCCACATGATTATGACGCAAATGCTTCCGATTGCATTGAGGGGGATTCTACCAGATAATGTTCGAGTACCCATTGTGAAGCTATGTGCATTTCTCAATGCAATCTCTCAGAAGATAATCAATCCTGAAGATCTACCACTGTTACAGAATGTGGTCCAATGTCTTGTCAGTTTTGAGTTGGTGTTCCCACCATCCTTCTTCAATATTATGATGCACCTGCTGGTTCACCTAGTCGAAGAGATTTCCATTCTCGGTCCTATATTTCTACACAATATGTTTCCCTTTGAGTGGTTCATGGGAATCTTAAAGAAATATGTTCGTAACCGTGCTAGGCCAGAAGGAAGCATCTCCAAGGGCTATGGAACAGAGGAGGTCATTGAATTTTGTGTTGACTTCGTTCCTGACCTTAAGCCGATTGGTCTTCCTCAATCGCGGTATGAGGGGAGACTGAGTGGAAAGGGTACTCTAGGAAGGAAATCAATAATATGTAGAGACGGACATTCTTACACTGAAGCACATTACACCGTTCTACAGAATTCTATCTTGGTAGCCCCATATATCGAGGAACACAAGAAAATCTTACGAGACATGTCCACCAAACCTAGAAAACGAAAAAATAAGAAAAAGAATACATCAGACGATGAGCCAAAGCGCCACATAGTTCTTTCAGGAAAAAGAAACATCGTGGGAGTGGAGGACAAGACAGACATGTCTGAAGATTGTGATAAGTTTCATGAAATTCCGCCCTTCGCGGTGAAGGATGACCCAAGCATCATGTTAATGAATGAAGATGCTCCATGGATACGACGGGATCAAAAAGGAACACACGCGAAGAAATGATATGTAATAATTGTAACATTTTATGAGTGAAGATGTTCCATGCATGTGTCCATTTTTATAGTGTTGTCTGCAAACAATCTTGAGTGTGTTAGTCCCGTTTTGTGGCTGGACCGGGACTAAAGGAGGGCCTTTAGTACCGATTCATACTTACCATTAAGATCTGATCTCCAAACGCGTGATGTCACATATTAGGGAGTGCCTCTATGACCAGTTTCTCGGAGATGCCGCAGGACTGGGCTCCGTCGGCATCTCCCTGAAACTGGCCGTAGTGGTGTCCCTGCTCTCGAAAACCATCTTGCAGCTTGTAACTTCTCTAACTAGATCACACTGGTAGAAAACGCCCCATGCGTCCCGGTTGGTAAGGGCCATTAGTCCCGGTTGCCCAACCGGGACGGGGCAATCGGTACTAAAGCTCCAACCTTTAGTCCCGGTTGCCCCATCAACCAGGACAAATGGGGGCACACGTGGCGGCATCAGAGCGCGAGGGGGGTGGAGCATTAGTCCCGGTTCGTAACACGAACCGGGACTAATAACCTGCTGCCGCGGCAGAGATTTGGCCCATTTCTCTGCCGCGGCAGAGAATTCATTTTGGCACATTTTGTTGCCGCGGCAGCATTTTCGCCACTTTTTGTGCCGCGGCAGAGAATTCATTTTGGCACATTTTGTTGCCGCGGCAGCATTTTCGCCACTTTTTGTGCCGCGGCAGAGAATTCATTTAGGTTGTTTTATTGTTTATTTAGTGTTTTGTACTTATTAATGAAGGAACCTTATATTACACAAGATCATCATGACAACATTACATTCAATACACGGATCGAGTTCATGCACTACATACAAAAGTTGCTATTCGATGCTACCGGCCAATTTCTTGAAAGTTGCTATTTTTACAATTCCTATTGTCTATACACAGCCGAGTAGTATTCCCCTTGTGTGTTTAGGACTTCTGCATCCAAGAATCCCGCCAATTCCTCTTGTATTGCTCGTATGCGATCATTTGGCAGAAGACCGTCCCGTAGACGTTCGATCTGATTTAAAAAAGAAGTCAGCCTATATGAATATGAAACTAAACACAATTTGATTGTAATTAAAAACTATAGAAATTGTTTACGTACGTGGAGTTGCTCTAAATTTCTGCCCTTCTCATCGCACGTCTGTCGGATGAACTCGCATACATAGTATCCACATAGATTGTTACCTGGTCCCTGCGTCAGGCACTTTACGACAACAGAGTTCAATCAAAATAATAATAAAGCATGATAATAACTGTATCAAAACTAGAATCAAAGAGATGCGTGGATATAGCTAGTGGTGCTTACATCTAGTGGTTGAAATGTAAGCTCCTCTTTCCAAACACCCCTAGCCTTCTTGGTGAACCGTTTCCAAGCGCTGCCCGGCGTAGAAAACGAATAAAATAAGTTATTAAGTACTTGATATCATAAAATTCACGAACGTTGCCGATATAGTGTCGTAATGATTAGAATTACCGCTGGAGAAGTATCTGCATGTCCTTCCACGTCTCAAGGGGTTTATGTTTCGAGTCCATGACTAGTACACGCCCTTTGTCAAGTTGAATGATTAACAGAATATAGTGGTACCTGCGAATGCAGAACTAATCAATTATATACTTAACATCGAGTAAGCGAAATAGAAAGTGTATACAAGACAATAACACTCACTGGAAGTTGTAAGGAAATAGTATTTCCCTTTTGGTTTCTTGAAACCTTAACGCGTGTACTATATTATCCTCCGTATCCTGGGGGCTTATTTTGAGATTAGCTTCATGAACCCAATATGGGTCAATGAAGCCAATGTCATAGATTTGTCCTCTGCTGCATTCGAGAATCTTCATTCTGCATATTAAAGTATGATTATATACATGCAATAAACAAAATATTATAGATGGAGACTAAATTAATTACAGAATTAGTACTTACAGACAATAGGCACTCATGATCGATTTGTCCAAGGCGTCTTGATTGAATAATTGAAATAGTTCATCAAATTCAATGGATATCATGTCATCCTTATCTTTCCCATGATGCTTTTTTGTAACCCTCAGCACTATCCAGTTAGCCCCGGCCCTTGTGGCATGCATGTACCAGTTATGCAATCTTCGCATTTTTGTTGGAAGATTGTTTACCTCCTCAGGTTTGACGAGAGGTTTTCCGTACTGGTATTGGTATGCTACTTCACTCACGGGGAAGAACTCTAACTGGGATAAGTACTGGGCAATACTCATACCTTGAGCAGCGGCAGCTTCTCCGTATTGTGCAACTACCTCTGGATCATACTGCTCTTCGGCCCCATATTTGCTTGACCCCACATTGGTTTGAGAAATCACCTTGAGAGGGGCGCAAGTCTGTTTTGCTTGTTCTCCGAGCTGGGCAACAGATTTCCCGCTTGCATCAGTACTGCTCTTCGAGGCTTTTTGTGCTGCATGTGACTTGAGAATAGAACGCTCATAGTCTGATGACAGCTTTGGCTCGGGTTGATGACGAGTCTTTAGCATTTTCAACACTTTGGCTTTTTCTTCTTTGGTGCTGGGGAACTCTGGCTCTTTCGGCCGCCTCAACTTAGCGAAAAACGCTGTCGTTTTCGCATCAATGATCGCCGCAGTCTCCTCTTCAGTACAGTCATAAGCTCTCTTGGGAGGAACCGTTGGTACTTTTGGAAGAGGCTCTTGTTTACGTTTCGGCGATCGCTTACAACGCACAGTAGCGGTACGCTTACGCTTTTTATCCTGAGGCACCGGCGATGGCTCCCGCGGCGATGGCTGCACCGGAGATTGGTGAGGCGACGGAGCCGGGTGAGGCGACGAAGACGGCTGCCGCGGCGGCGACGACCTCGCTGGAGACGGGTGAGGCGGCGGCGAAGATGGCCTTGGCGTGTGATTTCGAAGCACGATACAATCCTTCGGCCATAGAATGGTGACGTTTTTTGCGTCACCCAGCACAGTCACATCCCCTTCACCAGCAGGGTAGTGAAGATCCAAAACCTCAAAGGTGGGCATGATTTCATCCACGCCGACAACAGCGTAGCCCTCTGGAACCGGACGACTGTGGTAAGTTGGTGTGGTTCCAATTGGTAAGGCATAGCCGACCGCCACCTTCATTGATATGTTCACAACTTTGACATGTAGCTCGCAGTGTGTCATCTCTGTGATATCATCCACTGGGTAGCCAACAGGAGCCATCGTCGGTGCATCATCGTTATCGCCATTGTCATCACCCGGGACCTCGGTGGAAGCCACACTGCTTTTTCGATTATTCGATAGGCCGGTAGCATCGAATGCAGTGTGCTGCTGAGATGGGGCGCCGGTAGTACTTTGCTCTTTAAGTGTGTTAATTTCATCTTGTTGTTGCTTTAATCGTTCTTCAATTAAACGCATTCGCTCTTTCTGACTTTCTGCTTCAACTGCCGCCCTGTCCTTACTCCTCTGACGGCTTCTATCAGGATATTTCTTCCTCTCTTCGGGAAACCCAGTCCTCCATGATTGGGAGCCTATTGTGCCTCGTGTTCGTCCATCATGTTCCTTATTTCCAAGGGCGAGTGTGAGCTCATCATTCTCTCTATTGGGAATGAAGTCCCCATCTTTAACAGCCTTTACTGCTTTTCTCATCCTCTCGATTGGCAAGGGGTCTTCTTTATGTCGTATGGTATATATACACCTCCCTTCCGAGTCCAACGTGCCCCCATGCCCGTAAAACCAATTCCTTGCACGTTCTACCCAATCGTCTGTCTCTGGGGTGATATTTTTATCACGCAGTTCCTGCTCAAGTTTCTCCCATTTAGGAATGCCAGCCCTGTAGCCACCTTGCCCCATAGTATGGTGATACTTCTTGTTAGCAGCATTCAGCTTATTCGTTTCAGACATTTTCTTAGCTTTTTCTGATTTCTTGTATTCCACAAACTCATCCCAGAATGGTTTTATCTTCTCAAACTGAATATTCTTGAAATCGGGAGTCTTCTTTTTCACGACATAGTCAAGGTGCAATCTTTTCTTCCAGTTGGTGAAACACTGGGCCATCTTCTTCAAAGCCCACTCCCTGACCTTAGCCTCCATGGCTCTCCCATGTTGTAAGGCGTCCTCAACTGGATCCTCCGCATTTGGATCCAGCTCTATCTTCGGTAGTTTGAAATTAACCATGAGCCTCTTCCACAGTAAATCTTTGGCGTGGTTAGGGACAAATAAACATGTTCCCTCTTCATCCGCATTAGCAGGCCTATTCCAATTTCTAATGGTGATCGGGATTAAGTCCCTAACGATTACTCCGCATTGTGCCACAAATTTGGTTGCGACAACTTCGGGAGCTGTCGGTCTGCCGTCTACAGCGACATCTTCGATCCTGAACCTCTCATGGTCTTGCAACTTTTTGGTTGGGCCTCGTCTGCTCTTTTCAGTAGATTCCTTCGATCCGGAGGGCTAAAAGAAGAAAGATCGCCGTTACTATTTCTATATAGATAGCAGATGATTAATTAATGAATTGATTTATATTACATGCACCTTGCCGGAGCGGTCGTCTTCTCGATTACACAAGGCATCGCCTTCTCCCTCGCGGAAGGCAACACCTTCAACCTCAAACAAGTTGTCTACTCCGGTAAAAAGAGGATCACCCTCACCGGAGTTGTTCAGAAACGTTGATACATCTAAATTATCTTCCCCACGGATCACACCTTGGATCAACTCTTCCTTTTCTTCGTCTCTGACGTGTGGGTCCATATTTTCTGCATAGGTGGAAAAACGAATAAGTCAAAGCGGCTAAAGGAGAAAGTTAAAGAGAAACCCTAATATATACATACACAATAATAAAAATGAAGAGAAACCCTAAACCTAGCTACAAAAAGGAAACCGTGTAGTAGATAGGTAACTCTAGCTAAAATCAATATTCCGGAGTTCCGAGGGGTGTAAAACCTAGTTCGGAGAAACCTCGGATGCATATGAGAGGGGAACATGAGTATAAGGCTACAAAAGGGAAACTATCCAGCAGATAGGTAACACTAGATACTAACAAAATACCATATTGGAATCGATCTCGATCTCGATATCGTATTCTACCGAGAAGAACCAAATCACCGGAAAGAAAGGGAAACAATCAACACATGGCATCGATGCAATGCTCAAGCAATGATGATGATACGAAAAGTTAATGTGCATTGGAATGCAACCCTAAAGCATGCTCGACAAGTTAATCGGGGTCCCGAGGGGCGCAAACCCTAACTCAAGGAACTCCAGAATCACCTGTTAGGGTTACTAGTATGACAAGGATAATGATATGACAAGTTAATTTGTATTAAAAAGTAACCCTAAGACATGCTCGGCAATTTAAACGGGGTTCCGAGGGGTGAAAACCCTAACTCGGCGAAACTCCGGAGTATATGAGAGGGGTTGATTTTGTTTTCTAATTAAACTTGTATTGAAAGTTGTTGAACAATGCATGATTATAGGTTAAATAGTTAGATCTCATTTTTCTGAACATTTTGATATATTATTTGTATTTTTCTGAGTTATAAATTATTAATTCTTGAATTTACAATATTATATCAATTTATGGATTTAATTAAACCATTTCTGAATTTAAACAAAACAGAAAACAGAAAACATTTTTGCTTAGACACATGGCTCTCAAATTTCTGAACATTTTGATACATTATACATATTTTTATGATTAAATATGAATTAGTTATTGATTTTACAAAATTATATTAATTTCTGCTATTTTTAAACATTTCTGAAAAGGATTAAGCCATTACTGCATCACCCTGACGTCATCAACCTTATCCCTAACTTTCTACACCGGGGCTGCTCGTACCCACAACCATTGACTAGGGGGCCCTAGGCCGATCTGGGTCCACCCCGTGGCCACGTAGGCGCCACGTCAGACGCGGCGGCGCGGGAGGCGTCAGGCGGTGGTCGCCGGCGACGATCTGGGCCACCCCAGCACGCGCGGAGGGGTGCGCTGGAAAGATCGTGACAAGGGGAACCACATAGTGGTGGCGTCGCCCCTTTAGGGTCACCCGAGTGAGGCTTGCGACGAGCGGCGGCGACGGAGCTCACAAACGAACGGCACGCGGTGGCTACAAAGATCTAGGAGGCAAACGGAGGGTGCCCTGAGCACAAGAAGCTCACCACGGTGCTCGACGTGGGGTCTTGGAATCCAGGCGAGGCCGAAGGTGAGCTAATCGACGACGGCGAGCTCGTCGGGGTCGGGGAAGACGACGAGGTTGGCGATGATTCCGTTTGCCAGAGAGGGAGAGAACGCACGCGAGGGGGAGAAAGAGGGAGAGAACGCACCGCGACGCACGACGGCGGACAGAGGCGACGCTGGGCAGCCTGACGGCGGGGCGGCGACGTCTTCCTATGCGCGCACGTCGGACTTGCAGAAAATGGAGAAGGGGAAGGGGAGGAACGGGCGTCCTGTATAAGGGGGGAGAATATGTCCCGGTTGGTGGCTCCAACCGGGACCAAAGGGTTATACGTCCCGGTTGGAGCCACCAACCGGGACCTATACTCCAATATTTTCAGCAGCCCAAGGGTTGGCGCGCAGGGGGTCTTTAGTCCCGGTTGGTGGCTCCAACCGGGACATAATCCCCCGTTTTCAAAAAAATTCAGGTATTTTCTCTCTGTTCCCGCCTTATTTTTTATTTTGGGGTTTAAATTTGTATTGTTTTTTAAATGATAATTAATTTGGAATTTAGAAAAACTTTAAACATAAGAAGTGTTTGGATTTGAATAAATAATTCAAAAACATTTTCTGTTTTAAAAAATAATTAATGTAACCATTTAAAATATGAACCATTTACAATTAAAAATGAATTAACTTATATTTTTTAATATCAATTTGGAATTTAGAAAAACTTTAAACATAAGAAGTGTTTGGATTTGAATAAATAATTCAAAAACATATTCTATTTTTAAAAAATAATTAATGTAACCTTTTAAAATGAATTAACTTATATTTTTGAATATTAATTTGGAATTTAGAAAAACTTTAAACATAAGAAGTGTTTGGATTTGAATAAATAATTCAAAAACATTTTCTGTTTTAAAAAATAATTAATGTAACCATTTAAAATATGAACCATTTACAATTAAAAATGAATTAACTTATATTTTTTAATATCAATTTGGAATTTAGAAAAACTTTAAACATAAGAAGTGTTTGGATTTGAATAAATAATTCAAAAACATATTCTATTTTTAAAAAATAATTAATGTAACCTTTTAAAATGAATTAACTTATATTTTTGAATATTAATTTGGAATTTAGAAAAACTTTAAACATAAAAAGTGTTTGGATTTAAATAAATAATTCAAAAACATTTTCTGTTTTAAAAAATAATTAATGTAACCATTTAAAATATGAACCATTTACAATTAAAAATGAATTAACTTATATTTTTTAATATCAATTTGGAATTTAGAAAAACTTTAAACATAAGAAGTGATAGGGGACGACCATGAAACCTTGAACATGATAGGTCATTTTGTGAAGGTTTTTTCGAAACATGATCAATATACCAAGTCTGGTATTTTTCCTTTCAACTATGTAACATAATATGACACCACGCGAAGGATTTTCATTGTTCGGATTTTTTTTGAATTTATTATGCCCGTTTTGAATTATCTGAATTTCTAACTATGGTCGAACCGGTGTGCATGAAGATAGGGGACGGGCATTGTTAGAACTTGCATTGGATCTCTGAAGAAACCACATATTGCGAGTCTAAAAATGATTTTTTCAAAAAATCACGGGCGGTAGATCATGTACCTGTAGTACAAACCGGACACACTTCCTGCCGATTCGGCAGACATTTGTCCTTTTTACCCGGGATGGACGAAAAGGTTTGAGATGTACCGGTTGGGATATAGTCCATGTAAGGTGGAAACCTGGAATGCCTTCTTCGCTAATAGGCGGGAAAGGGAGCTCGCCAGGTACGAGGGTGATGGCCCGCCACCGGTGAACCACAACGAAGTCGGCCATCGTCTGTGGTGGGAGAACCTTACTATCATCGAAGTGATGCGCTACATCACCGGGGGAGACCATCCTCGCCTACGGTGCCCACGAGTCCACCCGCCACAGGCCCCACACTGTCCCGGCGGTAGCGGCATCGTCTTCCAGGAGACCCCTCTCCCACCCGCCGTGAATCCGAGGCTGGAATGGCCCCTTGTATATGCCATGGATGGGCTGAGGATCCCCGGAGTGGCAGGTGACGATGACGATGATGATGACGACGACGATGAAGACCCTGAAGCTGCGTACTATAGGACTAGGCATGATTATGACTAAAGGGGGCGGCTTTAGGCCTGAGTGTTAGCTAGTCCCGATTTGTCCCCGTTTTTAATATTAATAAATGTCTTAAGTGTTACCTAATAAATAGAGGGAAATGCCTATATAAAGAGAGGGTTCATATTTAGTCTCGGTTGGAGAAACCAACCGCGACTGAAGGGATTGCGGCAGAGTGGGCCAGACAACACTAATAATAGGGGTGAGTGTCGACATTAAGTCGTGCGGCTTGTACCTTGTCCCGGATGGTGTCACCAACCGGGACTAAAGATGAACCTTTAGTCCCGGTTGGAGACACCAACCGGGACTAAAGATGAGTCAGCACTAATAATAGGGGTGAGTGTCGACATTATGTCATGAGTGTCGACATTATGCCGAGCTGCTTGTACTATAAATATGCATCCTTGTGAGTCCAGTCCTCCAGCCAGTTTGAGGCATCTCCAAGATGGTTTTAGAGAGCAGGGACACCACTACGGCCAGTTTCAGGGAGATGCCGACGGAGCCCAGTCCTCCGGCATCTCCGAGAAACTGGTCATAGAGGCACTCCCTAATATGTGAAATTAGTTAACTCCGAGGCGTATTGATCTAGTTAGTGAAGTTACAAGCTGCAAGATGGTTTTCGAGAGCAGGGACACCACTGCGGCCAGTTTCAGGGAGATGCCGACGGAGCCCAGTCCTCCGGCATCTCCGAGAAACTGGTCATAGAGGCACTCCCTAATATGTGAAATTAGTTAGCTCCGAGGCGTATTGATCTAGTTAGTGAAGTTACAAGCTGCAAGATGGTTTTCGAGAGCAGGGACACCACTACGACCAGTTTCAGGGAGATGCTGACGGAGCCCAGTCCTCCGGCATCTCCAAGAAACTGGTCATAGAGGCACTCCTGGTCCAGCCACAAAATGGGACTAACACTCAAGACATTTATTAATATTAAAAACTGAGACTACAAAACCGGGACTAAAGGCCACAAACCGCGAAAGATATCCTTCGGTCAAGCCACAAACCGCGAAAGACATGAACTAGAGTTACATAATATGAGCATGACCTTCTTGGCATATGTCATTCCTTATGACCGCTTCAGACGTAACCATGGAGCATCTTCTTTACTTAACGGAATGCTTGGGTCAGTTTTCACTGTGAAGGGCGGAATTTCATCAAACTTATTATAATCTTCTGACATGTCTGTCTTGTCCTCGATTCCCACGATGTTTCTTTTCCCTGAAAGAACTATGTGACGCTTTGGCTCATCATATGATGTATTCGTTTGCATATTTTTTCTTTTTTTCGGTCTGGAGGACATGTCCTTCACATAGAAAACCTGAGACACATCATTGGCTAGGACGAATGGTTCATCTCTATAACCAAGATTGTTGAGATCCACTGTTGTCATTCCGTACAACTGGTCTATCTTTACCCCTTCCCCATTCAGGTTGACCCATTTGCAGCGAAACAAAGGGACCTTAAAAGAGACTCCATAGTCTAGTTCCCATATCTCCTCTATGTAACCATAATATGTGTCCTTTTGTCCATTCTCGTCTATTGTATCAAAGCGGACACCACTATTTTGGTTGGTGCTCTTTTTATCTTGGGCGATCGTGTAGAATGTATTCCCATTTATTTCGTACCCTTGGAAATTCAATACAGTAGAAGATGGTGACGCGGCCAACAAGTATAGCTGATCTCCAACAGTGGTGTCATTCACGAGATGTGTCCGCATCCAACCACCGAAAGACTTCATGTGTTCATCTGTAATCCATGATTCAGGCTTCCCCGGGTTTTTGGAGCGTACAATATTCTTGTGTTCCTCGATATACGGAGCTGCCAAGGTGGAATTATGTAGAACTGTGTAGTGTGCTTTAGTGAAAGAATCCCCGTCCCTACATATCATTGCTTTCTTTCCCAGCGTGCCTTTTCCACTTAGTCTTCCCTCATGCCGCGAGTCAGAAACACCAATCGGCTTAAGGTCAGGAATAAAGTCAACACAAAACTCAATGACCTCCTCTGTTCCATATCCCTTGGAGATGCTTCCTTCTGGTCTAGCACGGTTATGAACATATTTCTTTAAGACTCCCATGAACCTCTCAAAGGGGAACATATTGTGCAGAAATACCGGACCGAGAATGGCAATCTCTTCCACTAGATGAACCAGGAGATGCGTCATAATATTGAAGAAGGATGGTGGGAAC
Organism: Avena sativa; assembly: GCA_916181665.1. Lineage (NCBI taxonomy): Eukaryota > Viridiplantae > Streptophyta > Magnoliopsida > Poales > Poaceae > Avena > Avena sativa. Next base: position 398,809,025 of record OV702279.1, on the reverse strand, counting down.
ACCAATTCAAAACTAACAAGACATTGTACCACATCCTTCTGTAACCTTGGCAGAATATCTGGATTGATTACCTTCTGAGATATTGCATTGAGGAATGCACACAGCTTCACAATGGGTACTCGAACATTTTCCGGTAGAAGCCCCCTCAATGCAATCGGAAGCAACTACGTCATAATCACGTGACAGTCATGAGACTTCAGGTTTTGGAACTTTTTCTCTGCCATATTTATTATCCCCTTTATATTAGATGAGAAGCCCGACGGCACCTTGATACTGTAAAGGACTTCAAAAAAGATTTCCTTCTCTGCTTTGGTAAGAGCATAGCTGGCACGACTTAAGTGACGCCCTTTATCCGTCTTGTTATCTGTATGCATGTTCTTTGGGTCTTTCATAATTTGTTGGTCCTCCCGTGCTTCAGGTGTATCTTTTGTCTTCCCATACACGCCTAGGAATCCTAGCAGGTTCACGCAGAGATTCTTCGTCACGTGCATCACGTCGATTGAAGAGCGGACACGCAGGACTTTCCAATATGGCAGCTCCCAAAATATAGATTTCTTCTTCCACATGGGTGCGTGTCCTGTAGCGACGTCGTTCGGAACTGATTGACCGCCGGGACCCTTTCCAAAGATTACTTCTATGTCCTTGACCATACCAAATACATCATCACCAGCAGGGAGTTCAGGCTTCTTCCGGTGATCTGCCTCACCTTTGAAATGCTTGCCTTTCTTTCTTACGGGATGATTGGTCGGAAGAAATCGTCGATTCGCTAGGTACACAACCTTCTTGCATTTATGCAAATATGTACCTTCGGTCTTATCTAAACAGTGTGTGCATGCCTTATATCCTTTGTTTGTCTGTCCTAAAAGGTTACTAAGAGCAGGCCAATCATTGATGGTTACGAATAACAACCCTCGTAGATTAAATGGCTCCTGTTTGTTCTCATCCCACGCACGTACACCTGGTTTGCCCCACAACTGTAAGAGTTCTTCAACTAATGGCCTAAGGTACACATCAATGTCGTTGCCCGGTTGCTTCGGGCCTTGGATGAGCACTGGCATCATAATGAACTTACGCTTCATGCACAACCAAGGAGGCAGGTTGTAGATACATAGAGTCATGGGCCAGGTGCTGTGACTGCAGCTCTGCTCCCCAAAAGGATTCATGCCATCCGTACTTAGACCAAACCATAAGTTCCTTGCGTCACCTGCAAAGTCTGGGAAGTCTCTCTCGATTTTTCTCCACTGTGACCCATCAGCAGGGTGTCTCAACTCCCCGTCTTTCTTACGGTCTTCTTTGTGCCATCGCAACAACCTGGCATGCTCTTTGTTTCTGAACATGCGTTTCAACCTTGGTATTATAGGAGCATACCACATAACCTTAGCAGGAACCCTCTTCCGGAGGGGCTCTCCCTCAACATCACCAGGGTCATCTCGTCTGATCTTATACCGCAACGCGTTGCATACCGGGCATTTATCTAAATTCTCATACTCCTTACCGCGGTAGAGGATGCAGTCATTAATGCATGCATGTATCTTTTGCACATCTAATCCCAGAGGACAGAGAGTCTTCTTTGCTTCGTAGGTACTCTCGGGAAGTTCGTTATGTTTTGGAAACTTCGGCTTCATTATTTTCAGCATCTTTTCAAATGAGGAGTCAGTTAGACCACACTCTGCCTTCCATCGCAACAATTCCAGTGTGGTACCGAGCTTTGTGCTGCCATCTTCACAATTTGGGTACAACAATTTCTTGTGATCTTCTAACATGCCCTCTAACTTCAACTTCTCATTTTCTGTTTCACAGTCTCGCTTTGCATCAGAAATGACCCTACCAAGTTCATCAGCCGGCTCATCTGATGCCCGTTCTTCACCTTTTTCCTCTCCATTGTCTTCCATTGCAGTATCACTGTATTCAGGAAACATATGATGATAGTTGTTATCATCATCTTCTTCTTCACCATATTCCATCATAACCCCTCTTTCCCCGTGCTTGGTCCAGCAATTATAGTTGGGCATGAAACCTTTCATAATCAGGTGGCCGCGAATGATTTTCGAGGAAGAGTACTCCTTGTTGTTCCGACATTGAACACATGGACAACGTATAAATCCATTCTCTTTGTTTGCCGTAGCCACGTCGATAAATTTATCCACGCCTTTGATATACCCGGCTACCCGCCGGTCACCGTACATCCATTCCCGACCGTTCATCTGCATCATATAAGTAAGTTTATCAAAAAACAGGACATCATAAATAGTGAAATAACCAATTCACACCGACACATGAATTGTATCAATGACCTAGAAAAGATAAGATTGCTAACCTCGATCGAGGGAAATAAAGAGGAGAAAGCTCAAGTGCGTCTCGGACACCTTCTATATTTTTGTTCTATGAGAAATTCAACGGGATTTTTCACTCAAACATTTCAACAAACACCTTCAATGCATGCATGAAAAAAAACTAGCACACACCCTCACACCTTACACCATTCGAAAAAACAGAGTGGAGGCAGAGGGGGCTGGGGCGTTGCATTTATAGAGGGCAAGGGGTCTTTAGTCCCGGTTGAAGCCAGCAACCGGGACTAAAGGTGCGTGCCACGCCACGTGGCTGTGGCCAAACCTTTAGTCCCGGTTGGTGGCTCCAACCGGGACGCATGCCCCCTTACAAACCGGGACCCATGCCCCCTGGCCCCATGCCCGCTCCAACCGGGACGCGTGCCAGCATTAGTCCCGGTTGGTGGCGCAACCGGGACTAATGCTCCGAGGGGTCACGAACGTATGGCCCTTTTTCCTCTAGTGTCAATACGCCCGGGAGCTAACTAATTTCACATATTAGGGAGTGCCTCTATGACCAGTTTCTCGGAGATTCCGGAGGACTAGGCTCCGTCGGCATCTCCCTGAAACTGGCCGTAGTGGTGTCCCTGCTCTCGAAAACCATCTTGGAGATGCCTCAAACTGGCTGGAGGACTGGACTCACAAGGATGCCTATTTATAGTACAAGCAGCTCGGCATAATTTCGACACTCACGACATAATGTCGACACTCACCCCTATTATTAGTGCTGACTCATCTTTAGTCCCGGTTGGTGTCTCCAACCGGGACAAAACGTTCATATTTAGTCCCGGTTGGTGACACCATCCGGGACAAGGTACAAGCCGCACGACATAATCTCGACACTCACCCCTATTATTAGTGTTGCCTGGCCCAGTTTGCCGCAATCCCTTAAGTCGCGGTTGGTTTCTCCAACCGGGACTAAAGATGAACCCTCTCTTTATATAGGCATTTCCCTCTATTTATTAGGTAACACTCAAGACATTTATTAATATTAAAAAACCGGGACAAACCGGGACTAGCTAACACTCAGGACTAAAGCCGCCCCCTTTAGTCATAATCATGCCTAGTCCTATAGTACGCAGCTTCAGGGTCTTCATCGTCATCGTCATCATCATCGTCATCGTCACCTGCCACTTCGGGGATCCTCATCCCATCCATGGCATATACCAGGGGCCATTCCAGCCTCGGATTCACGGCGGGCGGGAGAGGGGTCTCCTGGAAGACGATGCCGCTACCGCCGGGCCGGTGTGGGGCCTGTGGCGGGTGGACTCGTGGGAACCGTAGGCGAGGATGGTCTCCCCCGGCGATGTAGTGCATCACTCCGATGATAGTACGGTTCACCGACCACAGACGCCGGCCGGCTTCGTTGTGGTTCACCTGTGGCGGACCATCACCATCGTACCTGGCGAGCTCCCTTTCCCGCCTATTAGCGAAGAAGGCATTCTAGGTGTCGTAGTTGTCGGGATCCCACTAGGGATCCATCCGCTGCTCTGGCGTGAGCTCGTGGTAGAAGTGGTTTGTGATGGCCGCCTGGCGTGCGGAACCTTGAGGGACAAGAGGGACAGGAACCCCTCCAGCGCTCAGCATCCAGCCGGCGGGCGGCCGGTAGCCCGGCAGACAAGGGTAGTTGGAGGCGCACAGCGCCTCGGTCTCCTCGAGGGTCAGAATGGCCTAGTAGGCGTTGTCCATTGTTCTAAGAGAGGAAGGTGAGGATGTGTGGATAGCCATGGCGTGATCGCCCTAAATATAGAGGGAAAGGGCGGGAAAACTTGGCGTGAAGCTTTGGGAAATAGCGGGAAATATCTTTAGTCCCGATTAGTGACTACATCCGGGACTAAAAGCTCTCGTAGAAAGGAAAGGGCGGAAAAACTTGGCGGGAAGCGGTGGGAAATGACGGAAAATATCTTTATTCCCGGTTTGTGACTACAATCGGGACTAAATGGATATTATATTAAGATTCTTTATATTTTTCTGATAATAATAGACATATTATTTGTGTTATTTGGATTATTACAATAAAAGATATGATTTTCCAAAGTTTTTATATTTGATTTGAATTAAAAAAGGAAAATTTACAAATGAAATAATTTATAAATGATGCAAACAGATAAATGGATATTATATTAAGATTCTTTATATTTTTCTGATAATAATAGACATATTATTTGTTTTATTTGGATTATTACAATAAAAGATATGATTTTCCAAAGTTTTTATATTAGTTTTGAATTAAAAAAAGAAAATTTACAAATGAAATAATTTATAAATGATGCAAACAGATAAATGGATATTATATTAAGATTCTTTATATTTGTCTGATAATAATAGACATATTATTTGTGTTATTTGGATTATTACAATAAAATATATGATTTTCCAAAGTTTTTATATTTGATTTGAATTAAAAAAGAAAACTTACAAATGAAATAATTTATAAATGATGCAAACTTATAAATGGATATTATATTAAGATTCTTTATATTTTTTCTGATAATAATAGTCATATTATTTGTTTTATTTGGATTATTACAATAAAAGATATGATTTTCCAAAGTTTTTATATTAGTTTTGAATTAAAAAAAGAAAATTTACAAATGAAATAATTTATAAATGATGCAAACAGATAAATGGATATTATATTAAGATTCTTTATATTTTTCTGATAATAATAGACATATTATTTGTGTTATTTGGATTATTACAATAAAAGATATGATTTTCCAAAGTTTTCATATTTGATTTGAATTAAAAAAGAAAATTTACAAATGAAATAATTTATAAATGATGCAAACAGATAAATGGATATTATATTAAGATTCTTTTTATTTTTCTAATAGACATATTATTTGTGTTATTTGGATTATTACAATAAAATATATGATTTTCCAAAGTTTTTATATTTTATTTGAATTAAAAAAAACAAAATTTACAAATGAAATAATTTATAAATGATGCAAACAGATAAATGGATATTATATTAATATTCTTTATATTTTTCTCATAATAATAGACATATTATTTGTGTTATTTGGATTATTACAATAAAAGATATGATTTTCCAAAGTTTTTGAATTAAAAAAGAAAATTTACAAAAAAACAATTAGTCGCGGGTCGTGGCTGGACCCGGGACTAAAGGGTGCCTGCGAGCGCGAAAACGAAGCAGGGGGGTCACCTAACGCTTTCCCAAGGACATAATCCTTTTGACCGCCAGAGAGAATGATTCTTAGATTGCGGAACCAATTGGTGAAGTTAGACCCATTGTTTCTAAGCTTTTCCTTCTCAGCGAAAATGTCGAAGTTGAAGTTGGACTTAGCCATGTGATCTACAGTATTGCAAGTACAATTTAGACTATGTTCATGATAAATAGTTCAACTTAATCAAATTACTAGATGAACTCCCACTAAATTCAACATCCCTCAAGTTGTTTAGTGAACATGATCCAAATTCACCACACCTAATCCGATCATCACGAGAAGAGATGTGGCTTCAATGGTGGACAACGAAGTGTCGATCATATCATTCATATGACTCATGCTTAACCTTTCGGTTCATGTGTTCCGAGGCCATGTCTGTACATGCTAGGCTCGTCAAGTTAGACCCAAGTATTTCCGCGTGTGCAAAACTGGCTTGCACCCGTTGTATGTGAGCGTAGAGTCTATAGCACCCGATCATCACGTGATGCTTGGACACGACGAACTTTCGCAGCGGTGCATACTTGGGGAGAACGCAGTTTTTATCTTGATCTTTAAGTGAGGAATCATCTTATAATGCTACCGTCGCGATCTAAGCATGATAAGATACATAAAAGGATAAACATCACATGCATATAAATTTATGTGACATGGTATAGCCAATCCTCGCGCAATGATCTCCATCTTGTGCATTCCGGCATGATCTCCATCACTCCACCATGATTGCCTCCACCACGAATAGCAACTACAACTATTGCTAACTACTTAGCGATAAAGTGAAACTATTACATGGCGTATAAGAAGCTGACACACAGGTCATACACAATTATAAAGACAACCATATAGCTCATGCCGGTTGTGTACTCATCGACATGCAAGTCGTGAAACATTACAAAACATGATCATCGCATACATTATACACATCACATCTTGGGCCATACCATATCACAGAAAACACTCCCTGCAAAAACAAGTTAGACGCCTCTACTTTGTTGTTGCATGTTTTACGTGGCTTATGGGAGTAGATGCTAAGAACGATTCTTACCTACGGAAAGCCACAACGGTGATATTATGGTTGCCAAACTCCGGTGTTAATCCCATGACAACTATAGTGAGAGAAACTGACATCCACCAGCCGCATGTGTGGAACAAGCCACACGTCAAGTGCGGAGCCGGTCTCGCGAACGACGTCGCGTAAGGTTGGTCTGGACCGCTTCAATCTCACTATCCCGTGTCATAAGAAGAACACAAACAAGAGGCCTGCAACAGAAAACATCAACGCCCGCAACAACCATGTTGCGTTCTACTCGTGAAACACATCTACGCATAGATCTAGATCTAATACCACTGAAGGGTTTCGCGGCATAGTAAATCAAAATTTTCTACGGATGCGAACAGAGGGAAAGCCAAGATCTAATCTAGGAGATGCAAACAACGAGAGAGATTGGATTGGATCTTCATACCCTTGAAGATTCGCACAGCGGAACATTCGTCGGAACGTGGGTGATGTAGTCGTACTCGCTTCTCCTCCTCGCGATCCGATCCGATCTAGCACCACAAGTGGCGGTGCCTCCGTGAGATGCACACGTGCAGCACCTCGACGTCTCCTCCTTCCTCGGACCAGCAAGTATGGCGGAGAGATGGATTGGATCTACAACACGACGGCGTGGTGTATATGGTGGAGAATTTCTGCAGCAGGGCTTCGCCTACAAACAGTCGGGAGGGAGAGAGGAAGGGCAGCAGGGCGGCTAGGATTGGAGGGGAAGGTGTGAGGGGTTGGTTCCCCCACCCCTCTTTATATAGAGGGGGCGCAGCCCTAGCCCCTCCCCCAAGCCCAAACCAGCGGCCCCAAAGGATAAGGAGTGGGGGACAAGGAAACCCCCCCTTCTAGAAGGTCTATCTCGAGTTTAAACCTCTCTTGGCCGGCTGGGCCCTATGGGGCCTTGTGCCCCTGGCCCAATGCGTCCAGGGCACTCCCTCATAGGCCCATGCCCCCTCCCGGAAGGTGGGGCCACGTTGGTCCTCTTCCGGAAGGTTCTAGAAACTTCCGGTACAATACCGATTAACCCGGAACAATTCCGAACTCCAAAAACTGCACTGCCTTATATGAATCTTATTCTCCGAACCACTCCGGAACCTCTCGTGATGTCCCGGATCCCATCCGAGACTCCGAACAAAAACTCATAAACCAATTATCCAATCTATCCTAGCGTCGAGACACGTTAAGTGTGTGACCCTGTGGGTTCGAGAATATGCAGACATGATCTTCTATCAATAATCAACAGCGGGGTCTGGTAACCCATATTGACTTCCACACATTCATCGATGATCATATCGTATGAACCACGATGCCAGGATTCAATCAATCCCATATATATATTCCCTTCGTCTCGCGATATTTTACTTGCCCGAAATTTGATCGTCGGTACCGTCATACCTAGTTCAATCTCGTTCACAGCAAGTACTTTACTCGTTCCGTAATCCGATATCACTTTGTGATTAACTCCTTAACCACATTCTTGCAAGCGGTGTTGATATCGATTACCGAGTGGGCCCGAAGTATATCTCTCCAACTTGGGAGGGACAAATCCTATCTCGATACATACAACCCAACAGATACTTTCCGATCACCTGAGAGACACCTTTATGATCACCCTCTCATAGGATGACGTTTGATGACCTCAAAGCTTTCTTCCGATACCAGGGAGTTGTATTATCTCATGGTCTAAGGAATACAATATTTGACATAAGAAAAGCTTCGCAAAGACGAACAAGATGACACGATCTAATTGCTTCGCTTAGTTTGGGTCTGTCCACCATATCATTCTCCCAATGATATGATCTCATTATTAATTGACAACTCATGTCCATGGTTAGGAAACCTTAACCATCATTAATCAATGAGCTAGTCCATAGAGGCGTACTAGGGACACGGTGTTGTTCACAAACCACACAAGTATTAAAGTTTCCGCTTAACACAATTCTAGCATGGAATATAAACATTATCATGAACAAGAATTATAATAATAACATCTTCATTATTGCCTCTAGGGCATAATTCCAACAGTGGCTACACGAGTGTCGTCCCTAAGTGGGAAACTATGGAGAGGGATATGAGGGCTAGAGGCGTCACTCCTGGTACAGATAGATGGCCCGAGAGGTCAAAGCACTGGTGGTACGGGCACGGGGGATCCTTGGACCCAGAAACAGGGAAGACATTATTTCATGATAAAATTCTAAAACCCTCCCAAGACCTTATTCAAGCAATTAACGATGCTCAATTGGGATTGTTCCGTCCCGAGAGAGAGAACGACGAGCTGACACGCGCCCTAGGGAATCCTGAAAAGAGAGGACGAACACGAGGCAAAGGCGCCGGTGTCTCGTGGAAGAAAGGGTTTCCTCTGTACGATGCCAGTTACAGAAGCCATCTGAGAAAGAAGGATCGGGAGGCAGACCGGATCTCCAGGGTAGAGCAGGACCTAGCTGATCTGAAGAACCTCATGCATGAAATTAGCCAAAGGCCGCCGTAGTCAACTCACCCGCGGTCTGATGATCCTGCATTGGATCTTAGCCAACGGAGAAGCAGCGTGGCTTCCACGGAGGTCCGTGCTGATGATCAAGCACTGCTGGATGATGCACTGACTCCTCACTACCCCGTGGATGATGTCAGAGAGATGGGACAATGTGACCTACATCATCCAATGAACAACCTGTCCTTCAAGGTGGCAATCGGCACTGCTTCACCTTGTCTACTGGAGCACTCCACCATTCACTTCCGATTCCACCAGGCTATGCTCGTGTCACGGTGGATGACATAGTGGAGGATTTTGTGGACCTAGAGATTGAAATCGCTACGCCTGAAGGCCTTACGAAACTAGGAGATGTCAAGCGCAACATCATTCTATGGAATAAGAAGTACATCAAGTTTCCAGGCTCGGCGCCAAGGCCACCGACTCCAAGGAATCCAAATCCACCCCGCATCGAATATCGTCAACCTCCAAGTCCACCCCAACCCGATTATCGCCAACCTCCAAGTCCACCCCAACCCGATTATCGCCAACCTCCAAGTACACCCCGCCCCGCTGACGATCGCCGCAACAGGAGTACATCAACTCGATCTCCGCCTCCGCCTCCGTGCAATACTACTACCTCGTCGAAGAAACGGAAGTTTGATGGTCCCCCGCGCCCCACATCGAAGAAAGGTCAAACGCCGAAGATAGTTGATATCCCGCCGGCTCTTCCAAAGAGACCTTATGACAAGACCGATGAGGAAACTAACGCGGATGTGGCTGCGCAAGTTAAGGCACATTTTGCACCCAAAAAGCCTAAGCCAAAGCCGGTATATAACGAAAAAACCAAAAAGTGGGCTAAGTCTTTTCTTGAGCAACCATCCCAGATATCGATGAATCTGGAATCAGACTATGACCGGGAGATTATTAAGCAAGCACATAAGAAAAAAAATCACAAGTGCAAAAAGCGGGAAGCCCAGCTCGGAGCACGGAAGAATCAATCGATCGCCCCGCTCAAAGTCATTTCAGACCTCGACAAGGCCTTCAGAGCTGAAATGGATATGGACATGCAAATAATGGACCCTAGAGCCCGTAATAGTGCTGCACTTATGGGAATCACTGTATCGCAGGCCAAAGCACTTGCTAACGAAGAAAATATGTCTCTTGGTCAATATTTAGGCTATGAAGATACGCTAGTGGGTCAGATAGTACGACATTATGTCCAAGGGGCGCCTCTAGTCAGTAATGAGGAGCGCACGTGTCTATCCACACATATGCGAAATCTGCACAAACGGTACATGTCGCAAGCACAAAAAAAGCATCAGAAAGATTGGTTTCCGGTGGACGTTAGAACGGATCATCACTTCAAACCATACTCGATACAAGTTCAAATGACCGAACTGTTTTCAGTTATACAACCAGCGCGCCCTCGACAAATCTATCATTGGTTGCCACTGTCTGTAAGTTATTTATTTCTATAATTAAGTTTGTAGCTTTAGCTCATTCATTGCATTTAATATATTATCCTAACTGTATATATCATTTTATATGATGATATTATATTCTGCAGAATGAAGATGCTTGAATGCAAAAGAGCTAGAAGATACGACGTTGGGTTCATTGGCCCATATATCATTAATGAATATAGGTTAAATAATCACCCCAAAGACGTGGAGGAAGACCTGTCCAGGTTCTTAACCGAGAATAATTTTGATAAGGAAATACTATTTCCTTACAACTTCAAGTGAGTGTTTATATCTTGTATACATTTTATTTTTGCTTACTCGATGAGCTATATATGCATGTATGCTTATGTAAACGTCCGCAGATTCCACTGAATCTTGCTAAACATTCAAGTTGACAACTCCCTAGTTGAAGTCCATGACTCATTAAGTTGGGACCAAGAGAAGTGGAGCGACATGAAACAATGCTCCATAAGTAATTTCAATCATTATCGCATTATATCGTCCTCTTTCATTCATTTCCTGATATCAAGTAACTAATAACTTCTTTGTTCATTTTCTTTGCCGAGCAGGTGTTGGACACGGTTCAGACAGAAAATACCAGGTCCATTCAAAGAGGAGATAACTTATAAAATGGCGAAGAGTTTACAGCAGCCACCGGGAACTCATTTATGTGGATACTACGTCTGCGAGTACATCCGAGAATTGACCAGTGAGCGGAAAGTTGACTCACATTATATTTATGATTTGCGGGAGAAACTAGAGCCAGACCAGCGCATAAGAGCAATTTAAGAGGAGCTGGCGGGATTTATGATGAAGGAAGTCCTTGATGTACATGGAGAGAATTATGCGAATGACGTGAAACTCGATTTGCTTAGTCATCTCCATGTAGCTCATATGATATATATATTCATCAATGACCATGTAATTTCAAAACATTTCTTCCTTTTGATATGATTAATTATATGTATGCTTGCAAGGGATCGATTAATTGTATAAATGCATCGACGTGTAGTGTGTATGTAGTAGCGTATAATATGTATACTGAAATATATGTTTGTTATAGTGAAACACAGAACGAAAAAGGAACAAAATGGCAAAAAAAAAAGGAAATACACAATCTCTGCCGCGGCAGAGAAATATGGTGTTTCTCTGCCGCGACAGAAAACCTTTTAGTCCCGGGTGGTGTTACTGCCCGGGACTAGAGGGTTTCCGTCCCCCGCGGCGCTGAAACAGCCACGTGGCTGTTATCAGTCGCGGGCCGTTGCGAGCCGGGACTAGAGGGAGGGGCCTCTAGTCCCGTTTTCGCAGTCCCGGGCCCAAAACCGGGACTAGAGCCCATTGCGGCCCGGGACTGGAGGCCCTTTTTCCACCGGTGAAGTATCAATCAAACATGTCCAAAAGGACGCGCAATCAAATATGTAGCCGATAAAAACATCATTGTTGTCCGGATCATCTTCATCACCACCGGCCATAATGTTATGATCATGTAAGGCCATAGTGTACCACGGCCATCGGTCATAGAGCCATCACCACCACCCACCGCAGCGCCACCACTACCATCGGCCATTGTAGCATAAAGATCTCCCCTTTTCCATTGCATCTTGATTTTTTGCATCTCCTGAAACTCTTTTGCCAAGGCATCCATCTCACTTGGATCTAACACCATGATCTGGTTGTCCTTGGCGAGTTCTACAACCTTGGCCTTGGCCTCTACCATCGTTGCCTTGTCCCTAGCGTTGATCTCCTCGAGGTCAAGTTTTTCCTTGTCATTTTTGTGGACGGCTCGCCACTTGGTCCCTTTAAATTCATATTTCTTTTAGGCCATGAAATTTTTGGTTTCCATGTGTTTAGCTATACAATTTTCCTTTGATTTCATTAACTCGCCAATTTTCTCTCTCAAGCTTATGGACTCAGACTTTCTTCTTTGCAAAGTCCTTGTCTAACTTCGTTCGATCGGGCTTCCCCTTGTTTCTTCCAACCTTGGGTGGCTCATCTCAATCATCCCTATTATCCAACATAACGAATGCACACTTTTTCGGTGGAGCTTCTTGATACATCAACTTCCAGTTCGCACTATGCTCAAGCAATTTTAAACAATGTGAAAAAGCAACAAAGGTTTCTCAACTGCTCGGCAATCATGTAAGATCCAGTTGCATGATTTAATAGAATTGACGGAACACCATAGCAACAAGTTTCAACTTTTTTTTCGAGAATTCTCTTCAAAGGAACTCCAGGTTAAGCATGTTTTGTCTAGAGCGATTTGAGGATGAGTGACCAGCCGGAAAGTTATTTCCGGGTACACACGAATAAACACAAAGTACGTACTCCCTTCGTCTCGGTTTATAAGACCTACGCGTATTTCTAGGTCGATAAATTAACCAACTTAGCATAAGGTACATAAGATAAAAACTATACTATTAGAAACTTCAAATGTTATATTTTCTAATGATATAATTTTTATATTATATAATTCATATTATATAGCTCATGTGAACGACCTAGGTATACGCGTAAGTCTTATAAACTGGGATAAAGATAGTAAAAAAGACTAGTGTTGATCTCTGGGATCAGTCTAAGATTCTAAACAACTGCCATAGGTGATAAGGGTGGCCAAGGCATTACAAATGGTATCAGTGGCCGGTGTACATCAATAACGTCCAATGTCAAAGAGTAATTGTGCGCGAGCTTGTTGGAACTTGAGGAGGGACAACCGCCTGAAGCCTCGAACACGGTGGCGTCACTACCTCCGTAATACATCCTCTGTTGCGTCCATATACATCCATGGTTGTAGCCTGTAGGATCATCCTCTATCATCCTCTACCACCGTGCGTGCCTCTATATGGCTAGGTGCATATAATAATTTCATGTATTGTTTTAGGAATTAATTAAAAATACTTCCTCCGTACCGGATTATTAGACTGAATTAGCCAAGCGCTGCGACCTAGCCACCTAGGTGCCTCCAGATTGGCGATGAAAAAGGAAGCTCAAGAGAGTGTGTAGGCCTTGATCGATGCGGTAAATTAAATGGGAAGTTGAGTGAGCAGCTTAGGCCCACGGTCAGCTAAACAGTTCGGCATGCATGCCCACGATCTAAACGGAAATGATGAGAGTTTTCAGCGCATGCATCGATCACTTAATGCAAATTGGGATAACTAATGCATAAAGCTTCATAGCGAAGGTGTTGAGCCTTGGTGGCCGGTGTCCGCATCCGATGACTTATTCTAGGGGTAGAAGCTCTCATAGGCGCATGGCGCACAACGCAGACAAGTGCTTTCAAGGAAAAACGAGGTTACTACATATAATTATCATGATCCACTGCAATGAAAAATGCAACCAACATGTTTGTTGTTGCACGCCGGAGTATAAGGGTTGAGCATGCCTAGGTCTCGTTGATGCCGGGTGTCTGCCCATACTCATCCATTTACTGTGCATTTTTCATTTTGTTTCACTAAGCGGTTATTAGTGATGTAATCCCTCTGTTTCAAAATTTAAGATGTCTTACTTTTTTAAAGATAATGTATCTAGACATTTTTTAGTGTGTAGGTTTACCTACACACATAAAAATAAACCTACACACTAAAAAATATATACCTAGACACTAAAAAATGTCTAGATACATTATTTTTACAAAGCTATAACATCTTATATTATAAAACGAAGGGAGTATATGTTCATGAAAATGCTGACCGCGTCTTCATGTACTAGAGTTACAAAGGCCCCGTTGGTCGTCTGGCTCCGCCATGATAGTTGAAATGTGTCATGAACAAATTATTATAAAACTCGATGTGTACAAAAGTAGCTATGAAAAATAATTCCTTGTGTTGTAGATTTTTTTTGGAAAGGAGCATACATTAATATCAGACACCAATTACACAAAGCCTTTGTCACAAAGCATTGCTCTAGCGGCCATATGGATGCACACAACTAAAAAATAAAAAAGAATTTAAAAAAAGCCTCGCTAAGTGTCTCATTCATTGAAACATCAGTACTACCACCACCAAGACAGCACTAAAAGTCCAGCTTCTCCAAAAACAACGCCTCCAAGAATGAAACAAGCGCATAAGCACAGTCATTGGCTGATCAAGATCTAGGTTTTCACCCCTGAAGAAAGTCCACACTTTCAAAACAATGCCTTCAACAAGACCATTGCCACCCATAACGAATTAAGGCCAGATCCTATGTTTTCAACCTGAAAGGTAGGACCATGAACCTCTCATGTCCAGTTGACCCCACTTGCATGCCACTGCTCCAAGTCACGAGTCACCAAGCCAATTGCTCATCACCACCTAGACTCGAACCACCATTGTGAGTCCTCAGATCTCGCTCTTCATGAATTTCTCCGTCAGCATCATGGAACAAGAACATGCCGCATGATAATAACAGCCAACAGAGCTTCGAAGCGCACTCTCTAAAACCAAAACAGGCAGAGTAAAACATGGGTGTGCACGACCGAATCCCATCCAATCCAGCAATCTCTCGGCATGAGCGCACTATGAAGTTCATCGGCGGAGCCTTCTGGAACATGACACATAAACCAGATCAATGGAGACAAACATTAGGAAAATCTTCGTCTTGGCTTGAGAGGGATCCAGGACCGCCATCTTTATTGAAACCGAGCTAGTAGCCCCCACGCCACCCGCCGGAAACTAACAGGATTCGCCGCTCGACGGCAAGACCACCCGGACGACCACTCCGACGAAGAAGGAGGTCACCACCACCATGTTGGGGACAGATGCCCCAAGCACCCTAGTGTCGCGAACATGGCCCGGGGAACCTGGGCGCCGGCGTCGGGCGACGAACGGATCAGATCTAGGCTTGAATCCCGCCGCCGCATGCTGCCATCTGGGCCAAGGACCTCTGGCCGCCTCCAACCACGACACAGTTGTCGAATCAGCCAGGTGCGGGCGCCGCCGCCTTTCCCCGTTGGATCGTAGCCAGGGTCACCGTTGCCGCCGCCACGCCACCAGGTCTTTGCCCGGCGACGATCCGGATGGCGGCGGCGGGCGGGAAGAACACGGGAGAGAGGACGAGGTCGGGGAGGGGTGGGATCCGCCCGGCACGGCGCCGCCGCGCGGGTGCGGGAGGGTTAACGAAAAAGTACATTATAAACTGGATTCTTTTACTATATACACCATATGTGTTTGATTTAGTTTGACTTATAGCAATAACAATTACTTTAGACTCGTTTTGGATGGCTTAATACAAAGAAAGTAGGCTCTCTAACTTGCAAAAGTTTAAGCCGATGACATTTTCTTTTTTGAATTATAGCCGATGGTATTATCACAATTCACCGTACAGGCATAAATTATAGCCGTTGCAACGAGAGAAAAAAATCTATCCAATAAAGATGCAAGGCATAAATTTTTGTTCGTACAGTCGTGGTGTCTCGTAGAAACCAACCATCAACACCGTACAGGTCAGACGGACGTCTCATGCCTTGTACATCTGCTACTTTAGCCAAAGCCAGTGTGTCGATACCCATAGAGCCGTCCGCCAGCATCTTCACCTCACTCTACTCCACGAAGGCCTAATTTCTCCTAACCGCCAAAGCATGAACCCTGAAAGACTATCTATGTGTTGCTATCAAGGTTGATTTTTAGCAAATAAAAAATGTTAGGCCTTGAAGATTTTTCCATAATCGCAGCGGAGATCTTTCATTATTTCTATATATTGTCTAATCACTATAACCTACGTAATCACTTTCTTTCAGTGAAAAAGTGACCATTACAGAAATTTGAAGTGCTTGGTGGCCCAAATATACTATGGATCGACATTGATCGGGTCGGATAAGCCATCTAAGCTCGTAGCAAAAAACATACTTTGAAAGGCAACGTCCTCAACAATATAAAGGTATAAGTGATATCTATTATAAGTCAAGTTGCAAAAGATCCATGTCATAAGAATATGACACTAAGAAAATTATCCATAGAAAACTTCGGTCCCATAAGAACTAATGAGTGACTTATGCACTCCTGCATTTACACTGACATGGAGCCAAAAATAAACTGCTCATTGTTAAATTAGTTTTTCCACATGCCTGGACTGCTCAATTAGCCTCCTTTGCGTAGTTCTTTATTTTATCTAAAATATATCTAACATAAAACTATACAAAGCATTTTTGTATTCAAGAATTAACACAAGCCCTCGAAGTGGAGTACATAAGCACGACACATGTGCATTACAGGAGCGAAACCACCGTCAGATATATGGACGCAAGCATCAAGAATTTAGGATACAACAGACGTGCATTACATTAGGAGAACCATAATAAAAGATATGGAGGAAAAGCATCAACAGTCCATAGCTTGCAGCAGTAGAGGATCACCAGAGTAATCAGAGTTGCTCACAGATGGATGAGGATACAGACCTTGCAGTCAGCTTCAGGCTGCTCCTGACCTCCATTGCCTGCCTCATCCATAATTTCCTTGTCTGGACGCTCAAACATTTTATATAAAATAGAGTATATTCATTTTCTAGATTGCTAATGCCATTGCAAGAGTAGGGAAATTAATGAAATTGTCCCTTGCAGGAATTTTCTATATTCTCACCGGATCAACTATCAAGCATCCATCACCATTAGTTGGACTGGAACACGAGAAGACGACCAGCCTGGTAGAAACTGGACAGACGGTGGATGATGCAGAGAGCAGGGGATGCAGACAGGATGACACGGATCCGTCAACGACACTTGACCACGGTGACCACAACACCGCTCGTGTACACCTGTACTATGGTGCTCGAATCCGTGACAGTCGACCTCCTTTTATCCTCCTCGACTTTCTCTTTGGCGCGTTGATTTGGGGGAGGAGGCGTCTTAATCGATCGCCTCATGTGGCCTTCTAGTCGAGATCCTAGCACTTTCTACGCTAAGGGATTTCGTTGTGTGGCTTGTTGGTAATTGGCGCACGTGCACGCCGTCAGCGTCGCCAAATCAGTGATCAAATACCTATAGCTGCAAGTCTCTGTTCTTTTCAAACTTTTCTTTCTTAGATAATTGCTTTTTAGATCGTCCTCTCTTACCTTTGTGCAGCAAGACTATTCAAAGCTATAAATACATAATAAACAGAATAAAGTGAGGCCACGCGTCATTGCTCATCTTATTTAATAAAAATTACATGTAACTAATTGGAAGAAGCATCCTTCACATTTAAATAGTTTAATATAACTAATTACATGTGACTACCTATCATGGAAAAAATGAGTTGTTCTTCTCACGGCTGTCATGTCTCTAAAGGATTTCTGAAATCAGCCAAAAGGATTTCTGAAGCAAACAAAAAATAGCATTACTTTACAAGCATTAATTTGCAAGATTATTTCTCATCCTAACATGACATGATTCATTTTTTTCTCCTTATTTAGACTTATTTAAACGCCCATGCAAGCAGTACGCATATTTTGATCTAAAAAGTGAAAACATTTCTCTTCATAATCTAAATGAAAACAATGCACTACCGTACCTGTGATTTGTTGATGCATCCATGGGAAGCTAATTTCTCCTAGCTCTATGTGTCAGGTTCCCTGACCTTTGTAGGTACATGCAATCAAAAATATTTGATAATGACTATGCATTTTACGCAGGAAAGTTTAATAAATTCCAAGAGGATGAGAGGGGGTCCTTGCTCACAGTGATTCTTACTTGAGTTCATCCTGATCCTGGGCCACTCCTTTCACCTGACATCTGTAAGCATCAGCAAATCATCACAAAGCACGCATCACAATCAGAATACCATAGCGGCGAAGAGGCGAGAGTTCTGATGAGTACACTAAGTTCCTTCATATAAAAAGGTAGAAATTTAGTCGAGCAAGCAACCTTCTCATGTTATTTGAACTTGAACAACATAATACAGAAGCAACGGTACCCTTACTACATAGAGAGAAATATAACATACAGTTCAGAAGCATATCCTTTTTTTTCATGGATGAGCATACGGCTTTTTAAATTAAGAGACTTTTGGTAGACAAACTACAGCACTATTCCTACACTGTTTGCAGTGCAGAATTTCTACAAGAATACCAGATTGATAGTTGAAAAGAAATGCAGACCATGAACCATGACATCACTGATTTATTGGCGGGTTTGGTGAATACGATTAATAACCAAAGGAATCTATGATGGGTAACAGAAAACTGTAGAGAATAATCTATCACTTTTTCCATGATTGAATACCTGGCTATCATGGATCCCGCCAGGGGATGTTGACCCAATCGCCAGGAGGAGGATCTTGTCGCGCAGGGAGCTGCTGTTGCTCATGCTGCACCACCACATGCTACTGTTGGTCATGCCGCTGCCACTGGTAGTGCCCTTGTCCTGCATCTTATATAGGCAAAAAATCAGAGATATATGTATAGGAGAGAAAATAGCGGATGGAAGAAGGAGAGGCGCATCGTATCAGCCAGCAACCGCATTCCTGCGACCTCAGACATTAGCCACTACGTGTTCAGGCATGTGCGTCCGCACTCCTCAAGGCCGTTGTTTTTATCTGCTAGGAAGAGGACGAGAAGAGGAGCGAGAGGGTTGCCGGTGGAGAGAGATCTGGAGGCGTGGGGTGGGTCTCCTACCCCGACGAGCACGCCGTCTTCCCAGCTTCCTTCCGCACGACCTACCTCAGCGGATCCGATGGAGGGAGATCGAGCAAGCGATGCAGGCAGCGTGTAGGCGGTGTTGTGGATAGGGATCACGGCGATGCACGACGTTGAGGATGGTCTTGATTCTGGCGTTCCGGCTGTCTTGGCCCCGGGGTCTGGAACGTGACAAGGAGAGCGGGAATCAGGCGCCGGTTGATGCACCCCTGGTCATCCAGGCATCCTGAATCGTCACATTATGGTAGACAAGAGGGGTGGTGGAGGTGGCGCGGTGGATGAGCGAGTCGGAGAAGCAGGCGGCGTGCCGATGGGGGTGGGCGGTGGGGCGTACCGGGTGGTGCCGGCAGCGGCGGATAGCCTTTTCCCGTGCGTTGGAGGCGGGATCGGGGACCCGGCTACTGCAGGGAGGACTTGAAGCGGCGACGCGGTCGTCGCCTGCGGGGCAGCGCAGGGCGGCTTGCGGCAGCGGCATAACGCTGTCCAGGCCCTGTTGGCCCAGATCAGGGCCCTTAGGGCTCCATCTGGGTCTTGACACTTTGCTCTACTTGATGTGCAGGTGGCGGCTATGTAGTTTTGTGCAGGGATCAGCGCCGTCCATGACCAGCCTGCTGCAGCGGGGTTGCGGTCTTTCCGGCCCGTTGGGGTCCGGCCAGATCCTTTTGGTGACCTCTAAAGTGACCTCTAAAAAGAGTACAAATTTGATGACCTCTAAAGTGAGACTTGCATGTCGACCAGATCAATAATTAGTGGCTAGCTGCAAACCAAAAGAAGAAATATGAAAACTACATATGGAGGAACAGATTGATCAGAAATTCATATGAATTGCAGTGTAGTTGGAAATTGACGAGACAAATGTTCCTAAATTCCATGCTACACCAAGAATTTTCATGTAAAGGAAGACACACCATTCAATGAAATATCTAAAACATACTCGAGCTGCTACACAGGTATGACTTTGTTTACATTCAGTCCATTAATTGGAATATTCAAGATCTGAAGACAAAGTGTCCACATTGTCATGAATTACCCTAGCCATCTAGGGAAGTAATCGCAACAGCAGAAGGCAGCTCCTGCAAATAGGAATCAATACCATATCTGCTATGGAGGCAAGGTCAGTGACAACTAACCGGTATCAAGTAAAATATTGACATCAGAGCATGCAAAACCTATATTGTTGATATATGCCAAACTAAAAGATTGAACCACATATATAAACCAACACACCTCACACATGCATATGACGGGCCAGCTGGGTTGGCGGCGGGAGCTAGCTGAGCTCTAACAAATGACGATCCTGAAGTCATTGATACTTGCTGCCATCTGGTACACTGAAAGTTTTTCCTGCAATACAATTCATAGAAAAAACAAGAGTAACATGTAGCGGAGATATTCATCTGCGTTGCTCAACAGAATAACAACTCAGTCAAATAGTGGAATCTTGATTAAATAAACACATCAAAAGATCAATATGCATGCACCATAATAAATATATATGCTAACTTGGAAAAGTAACGGGTCCTAGAGAGGAGACCTGAATACACAAACTGACAGGTACGTGGAGATGAATCATGAAAGTAAGGGAGGCACGTGAGGACCATGGTAACAGCCCGATCTGGTGGAGGCCGAGGAGGAAGGCGATGAGCAGGAGGATGGTGCATAGCACCAACGCCTCCACGAGCATCCTCCCTGTGGCACCCGCACGCCACCGCGTCTGTCATTGAATTCGAGCTCCCCGGGCTTGTCTGAGGCGGCGCCATCGAGGGACCCGGGGGATGACGCCTAGTCACGGAACGCGAAGTCTTTTTTAGGTAGGTTTCGTGGAACACGAGGAGGGCACCGGGAGCAGAGAAGGCAGGGTAGGGCGCGCCAAGAAAGCAGTCGAGAGCAGGGACGGGGCCGCCGAGGAGGCATTCGATGTCGGAGTCTGAGTCGTGGGGGTGCGGTAGTGGTGGATTGATGGGGGTTGGACTGGGGCGGCTTCTTCTCCGTCTCGCATGACCGTGCCGCTCCACATCCTGGCGACGCAGTTGGCGGCCTGAATACCCATAGCAGCGGCACTGTCTGCTCGAGTTTAAGGAGCATCCGAGATGAGCCCTATGTCAGTGACGAGGAGTGCCCGCGGCAGAGTGGAGCACGAGGGCATGGGCTCACCTGGGAGCAGCAGCTGCTGCAGTTCAGCAGTTGGGCGTCGCCAGACGTCGCAGTACCTTCCTCGACGGAGGATGAAGTCTCCACTAAGGTGAGATCTCCCTGACCCTCTTCAGTTTCCTGCATGTTGCATCTGAATTAGTCCTACAACCATCCCTCTCTCTCCCTCTCAAATCAATGTAGGAAGCAGGGAACTCCTGGTGGCAAAGGAGTAGAGGACGAGGTGTGTATCCACTCCCAGGCCGCATGCAAGGAAGTAATCCTCTTGGACCTACCTAGGGACTTCACCCGAACCTGTAGGTCTATCTTTTTATTCCCCATTACTTCTTAAATCATTTAGAGGCTCAATTGTTCAACGGTTGAGAAAGAACAGAGAAGGTAAACAATTGTGCTCATTGTTATGCAAGCAGAGATGTGTTAGCTGGACAAAATTACCAATCCAACCACATATTTGATTTGAGAAATTAGCTTTTTTGTTCACTCCTATGCGTGAATATGCTAGCTCTCTAAGTTAGGTTGGTAAATCATATTACGAATTTATATAGCCTAGCTAAGAATTCATAGGCAAGGTTTCAAGCATTGCAGTGTTAGGCAATTGCACTGATCTAGTGTTTATTTAGATGCCGGGATTCATGACGTGAAAGCACCACTGCAGTTTCACCCATTTATACTCAAAAAGGAGATGCTAAATGTGGCATGTAAAAAGTGTTTTCTACCAATGGTTTTGGGATACGATAAGCACAAGATATGGTTTAGTGTCTCCTGTTAAGAATATGCTTACTGTGTTAGCCTAATCTATTTCCTGATACATATTTCTAATTGATTGCTACTTCTTGAGGTTGCATGGGTAGGAGAAACAACAGTTATCATAGGTCTAAGGGAAGGACAAAGGTGGCGACTATCCCAATGCTGACGGTGTCCGGAATGGTGGAGCACGTCCTCAATAATTCTTTGGACCGGTAAAATCCAAACAGTTTGTCTCTTTAACATGTTAACATCAGATTAAGGAGTTCTTGACGACCTGCTTCGGATATGCTTCTATTTTCTCATTGGCCTTTTCAATTTAAGTAGCTAGGTGTTTTTCATGTGGTTGTGTATTTGCTTCTTCCGATCTATGAGTGCTTCAGATGTGGAAACTTCACTTGATATACACATTTGCTTCTAAAAATGATTGGTGTTTCATGGTAGACTATGTTCTACTCTCTCCGTCCCAAAATATAAGGCGTCTAACGATTAGTTAAAGTCAATGTTTTCTAAGTTTGACCAAGATTATACACAAAATATGAACATTTACAATACAGAAACAATATCAATAGAGTCACCAGGAAGTATATTTTCTTAATGTGGTCATTCAATATTGTAGTTGCAGATATATTTTCCTAAATATTTGGTAAAAGTTAGTAAGACTTGAATTTTGACCAATTCTTAGGCGCCTTATATTTTGGCACAGAGGGAGTACATGCTTTCTCTTCTTAGATCCCTTGGGTCCTACTGCCGTTGGCCTTCCTTCTATCAGCAATACTTCTCTCATGTGTCATGTTCTGTTGTATGCCAGCCCTTGCCCTTTTTTTTGAGTCCGTTCACTGCACGATTGATGGCATCATGAGAAAGGATAACATGCAGATGTTAGAGCAGCCAATTGCATCCAGACTTGAAGGTTATCACATAATAACTAAATCTTCTCATTTAAATTTGATGTACATATTGGCATATTGATAGGACATCTAGTGTGCTGATAGTATGCTGTCAGAGATATGCTCATTTTTAGGCAAAATAATTTGCTGGCTTTTGTTGGGTCGGACATTGATGCATATTAATGGATGGTTATGTTAGTTTTTGCACGTTGTTGAGTCAGAAATTATTGGCCATTACCGGTTGTTGAGTCAGGTAGTGGCCGACTTTTCCACAACGAATTACTTATAAACAACTATGGCTACTTTACAAATTCCTTTGTTCCTTCTCTTCAGCATATATAGATGAAAAATGTTCTGCTCAGTTTTATGGCAGAGAATAATTGTCCTAGATTGACTAGCAAAACAAATCTACACGCAACATTTTATTTATTAAATTCTCGCACAAATTCATAGCTTTTTTACCATCTAATTATTTTTTGATCATGCATGTAGAGCTTGATTCCTTAGAGGTAGTGTTGAGGAAATGGATAGGCATACCACAATTGTTTTTGCTCGGTTCATGGTATATTCCTTCTCAAAGTTACATATATTGTAATTTTTTTTCTCAATATGATGTTCAAATAAATATGCATCGCAACATTCACCAGCTTACAAACCATTCAGTTTCGGACTGTCATAGACATACTCATAGGCGGTGTTTGTTTCACATAATCAACCGCTTATGAAAAAAATAAAGGAAGGACCATATTGTTTTAATGAAGAAAAACTCTTTTTTTCTTTGTCAATTTCTGAGCCTTTGAACTTATGATCTCCAACCGGTTTAGTGTTAGCATGTTGTTGGATTGCCCAACAGCTTGGAATTACCCCAATAAGTTACGTAACTTTTCTGCCAACATTTCGACATATCTGCTGATGGGGGAATACCAATCGGGGTATACCCATGAAGCGGAGTCTCCCGCTGGATCGAGCCGACTGAAATCTAGCCCTGAGCGGGTCGACTCGCCCAATATGGCGACTGGCGTATACTGGGCCCATGCGACTGGCGCCGACTGAAGGCCCAATACGGCGACTTCAATACGTAGCCCACAAAACCCTTGTAAACCATAACTGGCTGCATATATAAAGCCACCAGGGGAAGGCTCTCCCACAATAGATTAGATCTAGTCTCCCTCCGCCTATGGCGGCACCCATGTAAACCAATCTATGATCATATATTGGATTGATAGCAGGACGTAGCGATCCTCCATCGAGGAGACGTGAACCTGGGTACAGCGTGTGCCAATCTCGCTCCCGGATTCTCCTACGTCGCCTTGCTCCCTCTATGTAAGTTACCCCCAGTAGCATCTGCCGTGCAATACCACGACAGTTGGCGCCCACCGTGGGACAAGCGATGCTTGGAGGGTGAAGATCCGGGCGGGATCCCTCAAATTATCCATCGACAAAATTGAAGATCGGACAGATCCAATATCGCAGCCGCCATGGCCGTTCGTCAAGAATGCGTCTACATGGAGTCGGCGCACTGCTGGTGGCGAGTGACGAGCTCGTACCATCGATCAGCTGAGTTTAATCTAATCCCGTCTCTCTTCTGATTATTTTCATCAATCAATTATTTTGTTTAGGACTTGATCCCGAAAGCGGTTCAGGCTGATCGGGTTGGCACCCAACGCAGCACTCCTTGAAAACACCAGATCGGTTCCATGTCAAAATAACTTTCTCTTCACTTCCGATTCTCTGTCTCAATTATTGCTCTGTCGGTTTATTATCTTGTTCTGATCTGATGCCCCGTACATGTTGCACGTATGCATCAAAAGGGATTAATCTATCAAGTACAGGATTGCATCATTACTGAGGGATCCGAGCCATCAGGTCATGTTAACATTTTATATTTTATTATTTCCGTTTGCTAATCTTTGGCATACGCAAGCATCTGGAGAATTACGCTGCAGCCTAAAGTCGTGAAACAGACACGGTACTCGCTCCACGTTAGAAACTCTCCACAGACACGGACACAGGTCACACTTGTAAACGTGTGTGTCATAGACTCGCTATGATTCTATGAGTTTCTTTTATTCAATCTAAATCTCTTTTACTGATTATTCTATTAATTTATTATTTTACTAAGATTAGACTAATCTTTCATATGTGATTTGTCATGTGCATATCGGAGAGAATTGGTCCATGGAGACGAGCGATCTGTCGATTGTCTTTTGCGTCGGTTTCAATTGCCCGCAGTTGCGACTATGTTGACTCGAGCCGCTTATCTCCAAAAGGCTGATTCGCGACCATCGTCGCGCAGTCACCTGACACGAATACGTCATGCTCCGGAACTCGTCTAAACGCGGACACGCTTAAACGCGGACTCGCTAGGTTTGGAGACTCGCCTAGCACGGACTCGCTAGGCTCGGGGACTCGCCCAGCATGGACTCGCCTGTCGTGGGATCGCCATCGCGACCTCGTCCTCGCAGCTTTACCGCCGTCGACTTCGCCATAGCGCGATCTCCGTCCACCGCGTCGACCCCGTGTCCGCCACGTCGACTTTGCCATAGCGCGACCTACGTCCGCCGCGTCGACCCCGTGTCCGCCGCGTCGACTTCGCCATAGCGCGACCTTCGTCCGCCACGTCGACCCCGTGTCCGCCGCGTCGACTTCGCCATAGCGCGACCTTTGTCCGCCGCGTCGACCCCGTGTCCGCCACGTCGACTTCGCCATAGCGCGACCTACGTCCGCCGCGTCGACCCAGTGTCCGCCGCGTCGACTTCGCCATAGCGCGACCTGCGTCTGCCGCGTCGACCCCGTGTCCGCCGCGTCGACTTCGCCATAGCGCGACCTGCGTCCGCCGCGTCGACCCCGTGTCCGCCGAGTCGACTTCGCCATAGCGCGACCTTCGTCCGCCGCGTCGACTTCGCCATAGCGCGACCTTCGTCCGCCGCGTCGACCCCGTGTCCGCCGCGTCGACTTCGCCATAGCGCGACCTTCGTCCGCCGCGTCGACCCCGTGTCCGCCGCGTCGACTTCGCCATAGCGCGACCTCCGTCCGCCGCGTCGATCCCGCGTCCGCCGTATCGACTCTTTCCGGCTACGTCAAATGCGTATGCCGCGCCTACTAAGGGACCTTCATCGTCCGAGTCGCCAGAGAGGGTCGCATGCCACGCTGCATGGACTCACCACTGGGTGTCTGTTCCCCCCGGGAAAAATCTATTCGCCTTTGTCAACCTTTGAGAGAGCGACTCGCAATGGCCAAGTAGTGCGGACGAGGACTCGCAAGCCGAGCCTCGGATCGTCCACGAAAAACGCTAACCGAGAGCCATCATTGGAGTCGCCTTGCTCGACTGGCCTTCCGGGCCAAGACAAATGGTAGTGCTACACAAACAGCACCATGTCCTCCTCAACCTTAGACAGTGCGACTCGCACGGCTAAGTACTGCGGACGAGGACTCGTAAACCGAGCCTCGGATCGTCCAGGAAGAACACCAAGCCGAGAGCCATCTTTGGAGTCGCCATGCGACTGGCCCCCCGGGCCAAGACGAGAGACTCGCTAACAGAAACAGCGCAATCAACATGATCGCGGACTCGCCACGCTCGGGGACTCTCCCCTCGCGGACTCGCAATCATCGCGGACACGCC
This sequence comes from Avena sativa, assembly GCA_916181665.1. NCBI lineage: Eukaryota > Viridiplantae > Streptophyta > Magnoliopsida > Poales > Poaceae > Avena > Avena sativa. The sequence continues at coordinate 398,782,545 of OV702279.1, read as the reverse complement.
ACGCTCGGGGACTCTCCCCTCGCGGACTCGCAATCATCGCGGACTCTCTGCACTCGGGGACTCTCCCCACGCGGACTCGCAATCATCGCGGACTCGTCACGCTCGGGGACTCTCCCCTCGCGGACTCGCAATCATCGCGGACTCGCCATGCTCGGGGACTCTCCCCTCACGGACTCGCAATCATCGCGGACTCGCCACGCTCGGGGACTCTCCCCTCACGGACTCGCAATCATCGCGAACTCGGCGCGCTCGGAGACTCGACAATCGCCGGTAACTCGACCTCGCCACTCGGCACGCTAGACCGCGCCACTCGCCGCGCTCGAAGACTCGGCAATCGCCGGTAACTCGACCTCTCCACTCGGCACGCTAGACCGCGCCACTCGCCGCGCTCGGAGACTCGGCAATCGCCGGTAACTCGACCTCGCCACTCGGCACGCTACAGACAGCGTCGCTAGACCGCGCCACTCGCCGCGCTCGGAGACTCGGCAATCGCCGGTAACTCGACCTCGCCACTCGGCACGCTAGACCGCGCCACTCGCCGCGCTCGGGGACTCGCCTCCGCGGACACTCGCCCTCGCGTACTCAACGCGCTCGGGGACTCGGCACGCTACAGACAACGCCACTCGCCGATCGCCCAACCTCGCCACTCGGCGCGCTCGGGGACTCGGCACTCGCCGGTCGATTGACCTCGCCGCGCTCTGGGACTCGGCACACTCCATGTTTTGGGACTCGCCGCAACTGGCAGCTTCACCAACACCCTGCGTCTTTCGCTAGCTGGTTATCACCAATTGGCTCACGCCGACCACCTCCCACTTCACGGTTCTTTTCTCTGTTCAGGAGCTCGTCGCCGATTCGCCACGACCCATCGTCAAGACTCTTCGCGCCCTGCCTCAAGCCCGCGTCGAATCGACGACGAGCTCGGGGACTACTGATGGGGGAATATCAATCGGGGTATACCCATGAAGCGGAGTCTCCCGCTGGATCGAGCCGACTGAAACCTAGCCCTGAGCGGGTCGACTCGCCCAATATGGCGACTGGCGTATACTGGGCCCATGCGACTGGCGCCGACTGAAGGCCCAATACGGCGACTTCAATACGTAGCCCACAAAACCCTTGTAAACCCTAACTGGCTGCATATATAAAGCCACCAGGGGCACCCCCATGGGGAGGCTCTCCCACAATAGATTAGATCTAGTCTCCCTCCGCCTATGGCGCATGTAAACCAATCTATGATCATATACTGGATTGATAGCAGGACGTAGCGATCCTCTACCGAGGGGACGTGAACCTGGGTACATCGTGTGCCAATCTCGCTCCCGGATTCTCCTACGTCGTCTTGCTCCCTCTACGTAAGCTACCCCCAGTAGCATGACAATTTAGTTGTGCTGAATAATATAGTAATGTAACATTTTAAACGGTAACTGCGAGGGTTGTGATCAAGAGCAGTTGTGCACTTGCTTGACCTTTAATTTTCTATTTCAGGTTGTGTGATTCATCATTGGATTCAATCTATGTTCTGATTGTATGATCAGATTGTTTGCTGGTGTTCTAAACATGTTGTAGAGCAGAGCTAGCTAGCGAACATTGTTATATTTGTCTTGCTGCAATATTCTTATTATGGTATTCCATTTGTTTCTTGGTTCATCATTGTTTTTTTGTTGACCAGGTTATACTCTTTCCGATCCAAATTAATCGACTCAGATTTGCTAGATAGAGTAACATAAACTGACAAAATATAATGATTTTATCAAATATATAGTTTATAAATAATTGCTTGAAGAATGGCCATAGTTTTGTTTCGTTGAGACTGCTTGACCACAACCAGCTATTACCTATTGGCGTATTTGTTTACAAGCGACATTCAAAAATCTAAAAAGACAAAACATTTGCAAGTTAATCATGCCATCAAGTGTCAGAACACACTATAGACGGCACGGCGAGGCGTGCTTATCCATCTAGTTTGATCAATTTGTGAAGTGAGCAGCTCATAGGTGAGCCATCTCAAGCCGATTATAAGTGAGCTGTCGTTTTTATTCATGTGAGTGAGTCTTACGGTTGCACAGGCAGGCCTCACTTTATCCCGCATATAACACGATAACGGTACAAATTCTCCATCCCACCTCTATTTTTTTTGAGAGAAATCCCACCTCTACTTAAATAATTGTACACTACTAGTTGGAAACAAGTCCACCCACACAGCTCCCGCTTGCAACCCTACTGAGTCCCCATATGACGTATATATATTTTAAGTCAACAACATCGCACAACTTGATACTTAGTCATGTGAGTCCCAGGGCTCCAAATTGCAGTTTTGGTTCTCCCGGTAAGCTAGATTTTTTTTCTAAAAAGAGGAGTCTGCACTCCCTAGTAAGCTAGATGTGGCACATTTGACTTGATTAGAGGTGAAGTTAAACGTTGATGGCCCGTTCTCTGCACAAGCTAGCAATGGAGGAACTGGAATGATCCTCAGAGATTTGTGATTTAGGGTGTTTATTCATGTTCTCCTACATTTCTCCCAATTATGAGTTTTTTTATTGTAAGTTCATCGACTTGTCGTCTAGCCAATTTCAACTTCTGGAGGCTCATCGCGAGAATACACCATACTGCTTTTCATTCCTGTCTCTAGGCACGGTGCACGCACATCGCCTACTATCATCCATCTGAGATATATTGAATTTTGTATTACCATTGCCTAATATGTATCTTCACATGCATGGTGCATAGTTGGTATCAGTAACATAAGTTCAATGGTTTGACCTTATTATGCAATCAGAATAAATTACTGGATGACTTGTACATCCCATCATAAGTGACTTTGCAAACGAGAAACTAGAATAAAATTTTAGGCAATATTTATAAATTATTTTATATATTTTGGATGCATTTAATTGTTATTGACAACATATTTTATATATATATATATATATATATATATATATATATATATATATATTCACTATTATTGTTCTCGTTAAGGGCCATGTCCCGGGACTAGGGTTGCAGGGGCGGGCCCGCGTAAGCCCGCAAAACGAGACATTTAGTATAAACTGTACTATATACAGCGATAGGATCGATTTTAACTTGTATCGTAGGATACATGAGCTTAGGCAAAAAAAACCTGCCCGCAAACCCACCCCGCTTGCAGCCCTACCCGGGACCCCACAGCGTGCGTTCTAAGGAGTCTCAAATCAGAGGCAAAGCGGCAACTTGATTTGGTACTTGAAGAGGTAGTGAAGCTACCAAAAACTGAAGCACAGTAAGTTAGGAGTACCGATCAACACGCTGGGAACTGATTGGATTCCTAGTTTGCTACAGAAGCACATCGTGTTGTTCTTCTGATCTCAACAGTACACGATACATAGCCATCCTGCTCGGTGTAGAACTCATATACGTACTACTCGGATACTATGTCCGTTCACGAACCAAAGACGCATATGCATACATCATCTTGCCGACGCGCGACACATGCACTGCACAAGTCGTGCTCACTACAGGAATGGCCAGATGCGCCGACGGCCAAACGTCGGGGCCGTCGGCGTAGCACCGCACCAGGCCAGCCCAACTGGCCAGTCCTCGGCGTAGCCAAGCCATCGGCGTAGTATACACTACACCGACGGTCACCCTCGGCGTAGTGGCGGCCATCGGCGTAGCAAGCGGACGCGTGGCACATGCCTGCCAGCAGGGACGGCGCGCTAACGGTGCCGTCGGTTAGGCCGACAGCGACCCTCGGCATAGCATACGCCGACGGCTACCCTCGGCGTACCAGCAACGTACGCCGACGGTCACCCTCAGCATAGCCTTCTCTATTTTTCATATATTTTGTATTTGCATCAATTATTTATATTTTTTTTATTAATTGGATAATTTCGTATCCTCTGAATAGCAGTCTACACGTCCACATGAAATGTCGTTGCGAATCTTCTCACACCCCGAGAAATTTCTATATGTTTGTGTTATCGCCATATTTTGGCCAAGGAGGGAGATGGGCCGTGATCAAGATAGGCTTGGAAGATGTGTATATTCAACGTGTTGTTGGATCGGCCTAGTGCGTGGATTTGGGCTAAATTGCCCGTGTATCTTGTATCATAGTAGGTTTCGTTTCAGTTTAGGTTCAGTTTCAGTTTAGGTAAAGATAGAGTTGTAGAGTTATTCCAAAAGTAGAGAGTCTCCGGACTATAAATATGTACCTAAGGTTATCGAGAAAAGGAGGACAATCACGTTCACAACAAACACAATCTCGGCGCATCGCCACCCCTTGTTTCTAGGGTTTCTTTCGGATAAGTGTCATGCTGCCTAGATCGCATCGCAGTACTTTTACTTATGCGTTATCTAGTGTTACTCGTACTGAAGCCTTGTTGATGGCGAGTAACACTACTATCATAGATTTGTTGAGGCTAGCACCGGTGTTTTTCGCTTTAATTGTTTAAAGTTATGCCGCCTCTAGTTACCTCGCTACCTTTGCACTATTTCCCAAGTGCGAGGGTAGCATCTTGCTTGATCTTTATTTAGCTGATTCGATCTGTTATGGTTGTGCCTTGCTCGCCAAGGTTTAGTTTGATATCTACGTAGTCAGGCCTTACAAACGGGTTGAACGATCCAGTAGTACATAAAGACGTAGTTTACTCGCTCTAGAGAAGTTGTTCCGGTAATTGACTTTACGTTGGTTATTAGGCCTCCTCTAGGATTAGTATTCTTCATCTTTTGTATATACCAGGCTCAATTACGTGTAGGACTTTCCAGTTACGTGGTGAAAACATTAAACTGTCGTAGATCGATTTAACTTGTAATGATAAAGCAAAACCCCATGTTATCGTAAATCTAATGCAGAACCATGGGATAATCGGCTCTAGGAGCCGATTCACGGGGAAACCTGGGAGCCGGTCACGGCTCGAATTTTACGTATACTTGTTTATCATGCAGGAAATCAATCGGAGCAATCCTTCACCTTCCTGACCAGGTATAGGTCAGGTGGCACGCCCTCGAACCAAGCCAGGACGTGTGCCGGAGTTTTGCGGGCCGTTGCCCGAGGGACCAGGGCCCACCAGCAGTTCTGGGAGCCTCCCGGCTCTTCGTGTTGCTCGTCGCTGTTCGCCGGTGAGTTTTGGCAGGCAACACATTCTGGCACGCCCGGTGGGACATTCAACAACGTCTACATCAACATCCGACGCTGCGATGGAGAACAGACCAGTCACATACGACGAGCTGCCTGAAGAGCACAAGGCGAAGTATGACGAGATCAGAAATCTCTTCGAAGCCGATCTCATCGGCTCTTTTGAGAGGACCCGTAAGCATGGCATCAAGTGGAGGGGGTTCTCCCCCGAGGGTGCTCTTGATGAGGTGGATCTGTCTGTTCCTTCGGAGGAACGCACCAGAGCTCTACGACAGGAAGTCAACTACATGGTGGCTCATTCTCTGCACCGCCATTCTGAGAGCCTGGTGAACGCTTTCGAGCGGGTCGCGGTTCGCGTAGTTCAGGAGATCATGAAACATCAGTACTCTCCGTCGGGGCCCGCTTTAGGGACTCACCAGGGAGAAAGACCGCTCCAGACCAGGCCACAGCTGCCATTCACACTCGTAGCTCCAGAGCCGCCAGGAGCAGCGGCGTACGTCGTCTACAAGGTTGGAGGCGACCCAGGCGATTGCCAGTTCCTGTTTGAGCCACCTAAGGAAATCCCACACGGATATATATGCACCTACGTGCCGGACTGCAATAACCTGGCACGCACCAACCAGATTGCAACCGCAGGAGTTTCTGCGGCAGGGGTTCCTGGGGCAGGATCTTCAGGAGCAGGCGTTTCTGGAGCAGCGATGTCTGGGATGGACGCTGACAAACAGGCGTGGCTAGCCAAGTATGCCACTGGAACAAGTCATGAGAATCTAGCCCCTGCAGCTCAAACAGTGGAGCAAATCCGTACCATCTTGAGAGACCAGTTCGGCTTCGTGCCGAAGAGAAGGACAATCGGCTATTCAAAGCCGTACCCCAACGAGTTTGATCTGATTCCGCTGCCACCCAAGTATCGGCTCCCTGAGTTCTCAAGGTTTAGCGGGTCAGAAGGGTCGAGCTCGATCGAGCACGTAAGCCGATACCTGGCACAGCTAGGCATAATTTCGGCATCGGATCAGATGCGCGTAAGATTTTTTGCGCAGTCTCTGACAGGGCCAGCTTTTGGGTGGTACACCTCGCTGCCACCTGATTCGATTCAGACCTGGAAGCAACTGGAAGAGCAGTTCCACATCCAATATCATTCAGAGGCTACCGAGGCTGGCATTGCAGACCTGGCACAGGTACGGCAGAAGCGGGGAGAAACAGTAGCCGAGTACATCCAGCGCTTCAGGACCGTCAAGAACCGATGTTACTCAGCTCGTTTAACTGAGAAGGAAGCAGTCGAGCTGGCAGTGTTGGGTCTCTCAGCACCCATCAAGGATCTGGCTTTCCAAGTAGAGTACAACTCATTGGCGCACATGGCCCAGAAACTGACGATGTATGAACAGCGCCACCCTGAGTTATACCAAGACAAGTTCAAGCGTCCAATAGGCCTGGTCGATACAGAAGAAGATGATCCTACACAAGATCAGGAGGTGGCCGTGGCTGAATGGGCTCGGGGGGCAGATCCTGTATCCTGCAAATGGGTGAAACAGCAAGGGCCTGCGAAAGGGTTCGACTTCGATGTGAGCAAAGCCGAGCAGATATTCGATTTACTGCTGAAAGAGAAGCAGCTGAGGTTACCCGAAGGCCATAAAATCCCCACGGCTCAGGAAATGAACGGGAGACCATACTGCAAGTGGCATCACTCGTTCACCCACACCACCAATGATTGCAAAGAGCTACGTCGCCAAATCCAAATGGCGATAGAACAAGGCCGTCTGATCCTTGGGCAGTTCGCCATGAAAGTGGACACAAACCCGTTTCCCGGCGTCAACATGGTAGAACTCAGTCGCTCCGCGAGGCGTCAGCTGGACTTTTCGTTCGGTGTTAATATGGCAGGGTCTGGGTACCACCATGACACGTACAAGGAGGAAGGTGGTCACTCTCGGGGCAAAGAAAGAAAGGAGGTTGGTCCATGCGACCGGCCCGGCCACAATGACAGGCGGTACTTAACAGAGGAACAGGTGAGGAGGGTGCGGTATCAGAAGCCACATTCCACGCATCTCCTTAACAAGTATGAACGTCAGTATGACCAACGGCGCCGGCGCGATCGAGACGATGAGGGATATGAGCACCTCGCTAGGGGACCGTCAAAAGAAAAGGAAGGCGCAAACAAACATTGGGATTGTCCCTTCTTCAAATATTGCTTGGACGCGGGAATGAGCCGATTACCTACAGTCGACAACTGCCCGGAATGTGGACAGCAGAAGGAGGACACGAGGCCAGTTTCAGTGTTCAAACGTCTAGGGCCTCTCCCACCTCAGAGCCGTCACAGGGAGTCCGCTCGAGCAAAGGACCTCGAGAAGCCAAGGGATGACAAGGAAGAAGACAGATATCACCGTCCAAGGTGGTGTCCCGACGGACTCAGACATACCCAAAAGCGTAGAGTGCAGCGGCTGCGTAACTTGGAGGAAGCCGAAGCGCAGTATCTCCACGCTTTAAAGAAAGCGCGGCCCGATCTGGCCGTCAAAGTTAGGCAGACCTTAGAAACGGGAGACCGCCCGACAAGGAAAGAGTGGCGCCCCAAACCAGTAAAAGCCGATGCACAGACATCGGCTGGCACAAACATGGTGTTCATACTTCCGTCAGAATTCTGCGCGCCAAGAACCAATGAGCTACCAGTGGCACAGTTCGATTGCGGTCCACGGCCGGTTATCTTTGAGAAGCCACGTGAGAAGGGTTACAAACATCTGAAAGCCCTGTACCTACGAGGTTACATCAATGGGCAACCTGTCAGCAAGATGTTGGTGGACACCGGAGCGGCAGTCAATATCATGCCATACTCCATGCTACGACGTTTGGGACGCTCCACTGCAGATTTGATCAAAACCAACGTCACGTTAAGCGACTTCAACGGTCAGTCTTCGGAAACGCAAGACGTACTGAACGTGGATCTGACAGTGGGCAGGAAAACCATACCCACGTCATTTTTCGTCGTGGACAGCAAAAGCACCTACGCTGTCTTGCTAGGAAGAGATTGGATTCACGCGAACTGCTGCATTCCGTCCACAATGCACCAGTGCCTAATACAGTGGGACGGAGATGAAGTGGAGGTCATCCATGCAGATGATTCTATCGAGATTTCCATAGCTGGCATGAACGTCTGGGAAGCAGAAGACCAAGAGCCGATCTCTGGAATCAGTTTAGACGGCTGTGAGCGCATTGAAGCTACAAAAAACGGGGTGAGGCTGGTCTTATCCACTGGCCTGACAGAGTAGAAAAGTCCACGATCATACGTGGTACGGCCGATCCTCGCGATCGGCCACAAAAGATAAAAAGCAGCAATCATACGACAAGCAGATCACGTAGTCGTAGCAGGGAGATGCCCTGCCATTGTAAAACAATAAGGTGTAAACCATCCTTGACTAATGCAATCAAAAAGGGGGCCGATTCAGGCAATCGGCCCAAATTATTTTTGTTATCCTCACCTACTGCCTGCCTTGTGTTTTAGCATCGATTTGACAGGTGACGGAAAGCTAGGGTATGGGTTTACATCCGCTGATGAACTAGAAGAGATCGACATTGGTCCTGGGGATAAGCCACGACCAACATTTATCAGCAAGAAGTTAGATCCGGGTCTGCGGGGCCCGATGATAGCCCTGTTGAAACAATATCCAGACTGCTTCGCCTGGGACTACACAGAGATGCCTGGGTTAGACAGGAGCATCATTGAGCATCGACTCCCGCTTAAAAAAGGATTTCGGCCATTTCAGCAGCGAGCACGGCAAATGAAGGCCGAAATTCTGGAAGAAGTCAAGAAAGAGGTCGAGAAAATGTTGACAGCCAAGTTAATCAGGCCATGCAGGTATGCTGAGTGGATTTCTAGTATCGTACCTGTAGAGAAAAAGGATGGCCGGTGGCGTGTTGCCATAGATTTTCGGGATCTCAACAGAGCTACCCCAAAGGATGAGTATCCGATGCCGGTAGCAGAGACGTTAATCAACGCAGCGGCTGGTCATAAGATCTTGAGCTTCATGGATGGCAATGCCGGTTACAACCAAATTTTTATGGCTCTAGAAGACATACACAAGACTGCATTCAGAGTCCCAGGTTCGGTGGGGTTGTTTGAGTATGTAGTCATGACGTTTGGACTGAAGAATGCCGGCGCCACGTACCAAAGGGCCATGAATTATATTTTCCATGATCTGATCGGCAAGCTGGTGGAAATCTACATCGATGACGTGGTGGTCAAGTCTGCTTCAGCGCAAGGACACTTGGACGATCTACAACGCGTCCTGGACCGAACAAGAAAATTCGGCCTACGGATGAATCCAAAGAAGTGTGCCTTCGGAGTGACGGCCGGTCAGTTCTTGGGTTTTTTGGTCCATGAACGCGGAATTGAGATCGGCCTGAAAAGTCAGGAGGCAGTGCGAACAATGAAGCCACCCACTACAAAGAAAGAACTGCAGTCTCTCATCGGCAAGATCAACTTCGTCAGAAGATTCATCTCCAATCTGTCAGGAAGAATAGAGCCGTTCATGGGACTGGTGAAAATTAAATCTGACGAGGAATTCCGCTGGGGGGCAGAACAACAACGAGCCTTTGACGAGATCAAAGAATATCTGACGAAGCCGCCAGTGTTGGTTCCACCCCAGCCGGACAGACCGTTCTACATTTACTTGTCAGTAGCCGATACGTCCATCGCCTCGGTGGTGGTGCAAGTTTATGATGGGCTGGAGCGAGTCGTATTTTACATAAGCAGAAGGATGCTGGACGCAGAGACAAGGTATCCTGATATCGATAAGTTGTGCCTCTGCCTGTTTTTCACCTGCACCAAGCTGCACCACATTTTGCTATCAGCAGAGATCATCATCATATGCAAATCAGACGTCATAAAGCACATGCTGTCGGCTCCTATGTTAAAAGGCCGACTGGGCAAATGGATGTTTGCATTATCAGAGTTTGACATCCGGTATCAACCCGCGAAAGCAGTTAAGGGACAGGCGTTGGCCGACCTCATCGCTGAAAGGATCAACACTAACATAGCAGCACTGTCCATAAGAGCGTGGGCTATGTTTTTCGACGGATCGGTTTGTGACGATGGCTGCGGCATCGGCATTTTACTCGTGTCGCCTCGGGGGGCAACATTTTACTTCTCCATCAGATTGTCTACCTCTCGCACCAACAATGTCGCCGAGTACGAGGCGATACGCAAGGGAATGGAGTTACTCCAAGAAGCCGGAGCAGAAGCAGTGGAAATTTTTGGAGACTCCAAGTTGGTGATTTCCCAACTCACGGAGGAGTACAAGTGTGAGAGCGAGTCCCTCTTCCCATTATGGTTGCACTGCCGTGAGCTGATGGCGCAGTTCCGGTACATAAACTTCACCTGGATCCCGCGGTCGCAGAATACAGAGGCAAATGATCTTGCACAAATGGCTTCAGGTTACAAGGATGTAGCAGCGGGAGCCGATGTTCAGGTACAGTTCCTGGAAGCTGACGACTGGAGAGCCGATATCTTCAATTACTTGAAGGATTCGGCTCGGGGGGCACCTAAACGGATAAGGTACAAGGCCATGAAGTATGTGCTTATTGGGGATGACATGTTTTACAGGACTCTTGAAGGGTTATTGCTCAAATGCCTGGGGACAGCCGAGGCCAATCGGCTCCTACACGAGGTACACGAAGGCGCCTGTGGAACTCACCAATCGGCTCACAAGATGAAATGGTTGATCAGGCGATCAGGGTTTTATTGGCCCACCATGCTTGAGGACTGTTTCAAGTACTACAAAGGGTGTCAAGCATGTTAGAAATTTGGAAAAATTCAGATGGTACCCGCGTCAGCAATGAACCCCATCATCAAGCCTTGGCCATTCCAAGGTTGGGGCATGGATATGATCGGCAAAATCAATCCTCCATCAAGCAAAGGCCACATGTGGATTTTGGCCATCACTGATTATTTCACTAAATGGGTGGAGGCTGTCCCGATGAAATCAGTAAACTCAAAGGATGTTATCAACTTTGTGAAAGAACATGTCATCCATAGATTCGGGATTCCCCAAACTATCACGACCGATGGAGGTTCGGTCTTTATTTCTCAGGAGTTTAGGAAGTTCTGCGAGGACACGGGGATTAAGCTGATCAGATCATCTCCATACTATGCTCAAGCAAATGGGCAAGCCGAAGCGTCCAACCAAAGCCTCATCAAGCTGATCAAGAGAAAAATCGATGAGCACCCTAGACGTTGGCACGAGGTTCTGTCAGAAGCTTTATGGGCTTATCGCATGTCATGCCATGGGGCGATTAAAACCTCGCCATACCATCTAGTATATGGACAAGAAGCCGTATTGCCCTGGGAAATTACGGCTGGGTCGAGACGTGTCACTTTTCAGGACAACCTAACAACTGAAGAATATGCAACCCTGATGAGTGACAGTGTCGAAGATTTGACTGAGCTCAGGCTGTGATCACTTGAGAATATCAAAGAGAACAAGGCCAAGGTAGCTCGTGCATATAACAAGAAAGTGAAGCCGAAGGAGTTCCACGTTGGTGATCTGGTATGGGAAGCTGTGTTGCCATTAGGGACTAAGGATGCAACATATGGTAAATGGTCTCCAAATTGGCACGGGCCGTACAGGGTCGATCAAGTTTTAAGAGGAAACGCATACATGCTCGAGGAGCTGGACGGCGTGAAATTCCCAGTGGCGGTCAACGGTCAACATCTCAAGAAATATTTCCCAAGCATGTGGGATGATGGACAGTGAAACTTGGGGGCCGATACACGAAATCGGCCAAGTAAAAGCACGTGAGACGATGGACAGTAAAAATGTGGGGGCCGATGCTGGAAATCGGCCGAATAAAAGCAAAAATATATAGCCGATGCACGGTCATCGACTCTAGAGGTTCATACATGTTACAAACAGGTGCCAGTTTACACGTACGAGCTACTGGAGAAATTGTCGCCCGGACCTTCTCTTCAAAATCAGTTGAGGATTGAGGGTTCTTGTTGAGGGTCGCAGGTTACCATTTGAAACTAAGAAGTGACCGTTTAGGTTTGCCTAAGTATGCGACCAAGTTTGACCTTGTCAACGTTGTTGGGAAAGCCGATGTGCATCGGCTCTTCGAGCTGTGGCTTGGTTGACTGTGTGAATGTAACAAGGTGAAAGCCGATACGTTGCTATCGGCTTCTGGAGCATCGACTTATTGTGGCTATCGGCAAAATTGGGGCGAAAAAGACAATCTTCGAGAAACGGATTTTTCATTCATTCATTCGGAAGCTGAGTGCTTACAAAAGATTGATTACAAAAGGGGAGCTTACTACTACTATTACTACTAATGGTTCCTAATCTAAAGGTCGAGATCGTCGCCGCTGTCGTCGCCGCCGTCTCGTTCACTGTCTTCAGCGCTGCTGCCGGCGTCGTCTTCGCTGCTGCTGCTGAAGAAGCCAGCGGGGGCCTCCTCGTCCTCGTCGTCATCTTCGGTGTCTTCGCTGGACCCGGCGCGGAAGCGCTTCGTCGGCGGGTACTCGTCGGAGGAGGCGTCTTCCTCCGATTCCTCCTCCTCATCGGAGGACTCGACGCCGTCCCAAGACCAGGCGTCATCACTGCTCTTCGCCTCCAGTTCCCCGTCAACGAGGAACTGTAGGCTCTCCTCGCCGTCAGTCAGGGACGCATCGTCCTCCGACCAGACGGCGAAATCCCAGTCCCTTTCGTCCCACCATCGTGGGGCGAAAGTACTGTACGCTGCCGTGGGTGGGTGCTCTGGCGTCGGCTCTCGGTCACTGATGCTGTTGGAGGCATGGGAGGACAGGCCAGAGGAAGCAGAGGAGGCCATGGCGGAGAAAGAGGGTTTTTTGGCTGCTGGAGAAAGATGGGGATTGCGAACTGCTTAGATGGATTTAAATAAGGGGAATAGTGGAGAGACGGTTCAATGCCATAGCGGTTTCCCAGAATGTGCTGCCAAAATCGTCAAATCATGCACTGCGAAGGAGTTGAGAAGACAGGGCATCATGATGAAGGGGTGGCGTGACGATCCTGTTCTGCAACGCATTCTGTCAACGCGCAACCCGATACAGGAAAAAAAGAGGGGGAAGAAGAAAAAAAAACATCAGCAGAATGGTTTTGGAATTATCATTGCCAAAACCAGGGGGGCATGTGTTATTGCCATATTTTGGCCAAGGAGGGAGATGGGCCGTGATCAAGATGGGCTTGGAAGATGTGTATATTCAACGTGTTGTTGGATCGGCCTAGTGCGTGGATTTGGGCTAAATTGCCCGTGTATCTTGTATCATAGTAGGTTTCGTTTCAGTTTAGGTTCCGTTTCAGTTTAGGTAAAGATAGAGTTGCAGAGTTATTCCAAAAGTAGAGAGTCTCCGGACTATAAATATGTACCTAAGGTTATCGAGAAAAGGAGGACAATCACGTTCACAACAAACACAATCTCGGCGCATCGCCACCCCTTGTTTCTAGGGTTTCTTTCGGGTAAGTGTCATGCTGCCTAGATCGCATCTTGCGATCTAGGCAGTACTTTTACTTATGCGTTATCTAGTGTTACTCGTACTGAAGCCTTGTTGATGGCGAGTAACACTACTATCATAGATTTGTTGAGGCTAGCACCGGTGTTTCTCGCTTTAATTGTTTAAAGTTATGCCGCCTCTAGTTACCTCGCTACCTTTGCACTATTTCCCAAGTGCGAGGGTAGCATCTTGCTTGATCTTTATTTAGCTGATTCGATCTGTTATGGTTGTGCCTTGCTCGCCAAGGTTTAGTTTGATATCTACGTAGTCAGGCCTTACAAACGGGTTGAACGATCCAGTAGTACATAAAGACGTAGTTTACTCGCTCTAGAGAAGTTGTTCTGGTAATTGACTTTACGTTGGTTATTAGGCCTCCTCTAGGATTAGTATTCTTCATCTTTTGTATATACCAGGCTCAATTACGTGTAGGACGTTCCAGTTACGTGGTGAAAACGTTAAACTGTCGTAGATCGATTTAACTTGTAATGATAAAGCAAAACCCCATGTTATCGTAAATCTAATGCAGAACCATGGGATAATCGGCTCTAGGAGCCGATTCACGGGGAAACCTGGGAGCCGGTCACGGCTCGAATTTTACGTATACTTGTTTACCATGCAGGAAATCAATCGGAGCAATCCTTCACCTTCCTGACCAGGTATAGGTCAGGTGGCACGCCCTCGAACCAAGCCAGGACGTGTGCCGGAGTTTTGCGGGCCGTTGCCCGAGGGACCAGGGCCCACCAGCAGTTCTGGGAGCCTCCCGGCTCTTCGTGTTGCTCGTTGCTGCTCGCCGGTGAGTTTTGGCAGGCAACAGTTTGTAAGTGTTATTATCGCATGTGGTTCTCAATAGCACTCACCACGACCACATGAAGTGCTTGCATGTGTCCCCCCTCGCATGCATGCGCTCTAACCTAGAGGCCCGTACCCGTATAAGGGGGGAATCTCCCCGTCGAGGTGAAACCGGGTAGGATAGTGCCCCAACTTGTGAACCAACATGGTTTTACATCACCCTATGACCTAAACAAACACGAAACAAGAGAGAGCTACGCCGGGCTACCCCTGTCAGAGGAACGTCTAGGGGGGTAGACGATCCGAGTGCGCAGAGAGATCAGGGTTTCGCCGGAGAAAGACCACGAGAACATTGAAATGAGATGAAAACTTGCATGTGACCCTAGCATATGTGTGTGAGTGTGGTGAGAGGTTGGTATAGGTGCTTGCATGTGTCCCCCTTCGCATGCATGCGCTCTAACCTAGAGGCGAAGGTTCCGTACCCGTATAAGGGGGGATCTCCCCGTCGAGGTGAAACCGGGTAGGATAGTGCCCCAACTTGTGAACCAACATGGTTTTACATCAACCTATGACCTAAAAAAACACAAAACAAGAGAGAGCTACGCCGGGCTACCCCTGTCAGAGGAACGTCTAGGGGGTAGACGATCCGAGTGCGCACAGAGATCAGGGTTTCGCCGGAGGAAGACCACGAGAACATTGGAATGAGATGAAAACTTGCATGTGACCCTAGAATATGTTAGTGAGTGTGGTGAGAGGTTGGTATAGGTGCTTGCATGTGTCCCCCCTCGCATGCATGCGCTCTAACCTAGAGGCGAAGGTTCCGTACCCGTATAAGGGGGGAATCTCCCCGTCGAGGTGAAACCGGGTAGGATAGTGCCCCAACTTGTGAACCAACATGGTTTTACATCACCCTATGACCTAAACAAACACAAAACAAGAGAGAGCTACGCCGGGCTACCCCTGTCAGAGGAACGTCTAGGGGGGTAGACGATCCGAGTGCGCACAGAGATCAGGGTTTCGCTGGAGGAAGACCACGAGAACATTGGAATGAGATGAAAACTTGCATGTGACCCTAGCATATGTGTGTGAGTGTGGTGGGAGGTTGGTATAGGTGCTTGAATGTGTCCCCCCTCGCATGCATGCGCTCTAACCTAGAGGCAAAGGTTCCGTACCCGTATAAGGGGGGAATCTCCCCGTCGAGGTGAAACCGGGTAGGATAGTTCCCCAACTTGTGAACCAACATGGTTTTACATCACCCTATGACCTAAACAAACACAAAACAAGAGAGAGCTACGCCGGTCTACCCCTGTTAGAGGAACGTCTAGGGGGGTAGACGATCCGAGTGCGCACAGAGATCAGGGTTTCGCCGGAGGAAGACCACGAGAACATTGGAATGAGATGAAAACTTGCATGTGACCCTAGCATATGTGTGTGAGTGTGGTAGGAGGTTGGTATAGGTGATTGCATGTGTCCCCCCTCGCATGCATGCGCTCTAACCTAGAGGCGAAGGTTCCGGACCCGTATGAGGAGGAATCTCCCCGTCGCGGTAAAACCGGGTAGGATAGTGCCCCAACTTGTGAACCAACATGGGTTTACACCACCCTATGACCTAAACAAACACAAAACAAGAGAGAGCTACGCCGGGCTACCCCTGTCAGAGGAACGTCTAGGGGGGTAGACGATCCGAGTGCGCACAGAGATCAGGGTTTCGCCGGAGGAAGACCACGAGAACATTGGAATAAGATGAAAACTTGCATGTGACCATAGCATATGTGTGTGAGTGTGGTGGGAGGTTGGTATAGGTGCTTGCATGTGTCCCCCCTCGCATGCATGCACTCTAACCTAGAGGCGAAGGTCCCGTACCCGTATAAAGGGGGAATCTCCCCGTCGAGGTGAAACCGGGTAGGATAGTGCCCCAACTTGTGAACCAACATGGTTTTACATCACCCTATGACCTAAACAAACACAAAAGAAGAGAGAGCTACGCCGGGCTACCTCTGTCAGAGGAACGTCTAGGGGGGTAGACGATCCGAGTGCGCACAGAGATCAGGGTTTCGCCGGAGGAAGACCACGAGAACATTGAAATGAGATGAAAACTTGCATGTGACCCTAGCATATGTGTGTGAGTGTGGTGAGAGGTTGGTATAGGTGCTTGCATGTGTCCCCCTTCGCATGCATGCGCTCTAACCTAGAGGCGAAGGTTCCGTACCCGTATAAGGGGGGATCTCCCCGTCGAGGTGAAACCGGGTAGGATAGTGCCCCAACTTGTGAACCAACATGGTTTTACATCAACCTATGACCTAAACAAACACAAAACAAGAGAGAGCTACGCCGGGCTACCCCTGTCAGAGGAACGTCTAGGGGGTAGACGATCCGAGTGCGCACAGAGATCAGGGTTTCGCCGGAGGAAGACCACGAGAACATTGGAATGAGATGAAAACTTGCATGTGACCCTAGTATATGTGTGTGAGTGTGGTGAGAGGTTGGTATAGGTGCTTGCATGTGTCCCTGTGGCATCCCGCAAAAACCACTACTAGAAAATCGCGTTGTTTTTGTGCATTGCATCATCATGACATCATCATGCATATTATTTTTACTCGAAACTATGTTGCGAAAGACTATTGTTTTCTGAAACTAGCCCTCCTTCTATTTCAAATTAAACCCCCGGATGCTTCCGGATATTTTGTTTGTCTAAAAACTATTTACAAAAGTTTATTGCAAATTAAATAAAAGTTATATTATTTTAGGGGGCAGCCGAACCGGGCCGATCCGACCCAGTTGGCCACCCCTAGTGCAAAACAGCCTGTCTAATTCATATCCCTACCCAAACCTAGTCTACCCACCAACCAGTGGCCTCCACCTCACCTTTCCCTCCACCTCATCACACCACCGCCACCTCACCAATCCCCCCTGGTCAACACCCTCTGGCCCCACTCCCTTTTTCCCTCCCCCATGCGCTCACACAGCTCTTTCTTACCCCCTCTCTCTCCCTCTCCCTTACACCCCGGCCCCACCACCTGGGCCGACCCTCCTCACCCCGCGCCTGGCCCACCTGCCAGCCCCAGCCCCACCCCCTGGCCACTCCCCACCGCTCCTCTCCCTGGGCCCCACCCGCACCGACCCGCTCCCCCTGCCCCCACCTCCCCGTCCACGCACGCCACCCCGCGTCCTCCCCGCGTGCCCCGCTCGCCCCGCGTCTCTCTCCCCAACCCCCACTCCTCTCTCTCCTCCCTCTCCTCCACCGCCCTGCGCCGTCTTCCTCCTCTCCGGCCGATGCCCCAGCCGGTCAACCCCGCCTCCCTCGTCCCTCTGCTACCCCGCCGCCGGCGCGCCTCCCCGTTGCCGCTCGGCTCCACCCTCGCGTCGCCTCCATCTCGCCCCACCGCCGAGCCGAGCTCCTCACCGGCGCCGCCGCCGTCGGCCACGCTCGTCACCCTCCGCTCCGAGCTCGCCGTCGGGCCCTCCTCGCCGGCCCCGCACCTCACCGCCGTGTCGCCCCCTCCCTCGCAATCTCCGCCCGCCTCCGGCCACCGCCAGCCTCGCCTCGGCCTCCTCCCCGGCGGGCCCTCCACCTCCCTCTGCCTTCCGGCCCCGCCCGTCTTCCGCCGCTGTCGGACTCCTCCGCACCTCGCCGGATCCTCGTCTGCCGCCGTCCTCCCTAAGCCGTCGCCCTCCCTGTCCGCCGCTCCGCCGGCGCCCCTTCCCCGACGCGGCCTTCCCCTGTCGCCCCGTTGACCTCCAGTCCGCCTCCCCGGCGCTCCCCTCTCTGTCGTGGCCGCCTCCTCGAGCCGCCGCCAGCAGCTCGTCCTCGTCGCGCCTCTCCGGAAGCAACGCGCGGTCATCATCTTTTCCCGCAGTCCGGGTCGCGTCGCGCTGCCCCGGGCTCCTCCGTCGGCCACCTCCCCACGTCCGGACCCCCATCGTTGGAGCTCCCGCGAGAAGCAAGGCATCTACTTGCGCTTGTTCTGATGTCCACGGTCGGTGCCCACTGGCCTGGTCCGTTCCTGCTGCTGCCCCTGTTGTAGTGTTGTTGTGAGCATGTTTAGGTGATGGTTTGTCCCAGTGATGATGCTATGTGAATTCAGGAGAGATGTGTGGTGACAATAAGGCGTCGGCAGGACAATTTGAACATAGTGCCAGATCTTTCGAAGATCGATCCCGGCGAGCCAAACCAAACCACCCCGAACCCCAAGATCTTTGTGTTGACGAGATCGACAACGGCAAGATAGACATCCAGGCTCCATGTCGAGGACCCGCGGTAGCCAAAGATTTCTGCAGCACCCGGCGACACTCGAAGAACCATCGACAAGATTCCAGACGCCATGTTTTCCTTCATGGATCCTCATGAACTCCGTCCGGGAACCCGTCGACCGAACCCTGGAACCCCAAGATCTTCGACCCTAATGTGTGAACCTTTTCCCGAGCCCTATTTTATAAATGCTATATATAAAACATGTTGTATATCAAAGTGTCATTCTCGCATGCATATTGTCATGTGGTTTGGGGGCCTTATGCCGATTCACCTAAATTAAATATGGGGCCCATATGCGGGCAAATCTAGTCTTATATTGGCCTCATTTAAACTTGTATAGCGAACCGGTAACTTATCTTGCCCTGTTATTACAACATTTAATTTGCGGGGTAGATAAATAACTTGAACCGTTTAATTAAATGTCGGCACCCCGGTTCCGCTTAATATGACCTAATTGCATCGCACGTTGCCATGTCATACATCATACATGCATCATGCCCGATCTTTTGCCGTAGTATTAAATATTGCATCCGGTGTTTATGCTAGTGTTTTGCTTCTTCACGGACTAAGGCCGTTGAGTTGATGCGAGTGTCGACCCGATATTTGGATGAATCTTCGACAATGTTTTCAGGCGAGCATCTCCCCCTTTCTACCTATCTTACTTTTATAGTATTTATTCCCTCCTGTTGATCTATTGCTATCTGTGTTGCGATGCTCTAGTTTTCGTACCCGTGATATCCCTTGCAGCCTTATATTGCCTTGGACACATCCTATTACCTGTTGTTTGGTAGATAGTTGGACTTGCGTGTCGTAGTCGCTTGCTCAAGTGTTGTTGCGTGTCGCCAAGTATCACAGTTGCTGGAGTATTGCCGCATGTTTATTGTTGGAGTTGATCATAACTTTACTTACTGTTTAACAACTAAAATTGAAGTAGGTAAGCAGAGGCACAGGTGGGCAATAGATGTTATTTGGTTGTTAACCGTCCACTTGTGTCCCGTAGGACCCCGAGTACTTGATACCTGTTCCTTGAATTTTCGCGCTATCCACATCCGGGAGGATTATGGGACCCCCCTGAGCCAGAGCTTGATTCATTCTAATTTCTTGGGGCCACAAACTAGTTTGAGGTTTTATTTACGATCCTGTACTTATGCCATGCTTTACTGCTTAATTTAAATTGTGCGATGGATAGCACCTGTACTGTTTAGGTAAGCGGAGTGTTTTCGCGGTATCGACAAGCCCAGTTTTGGGTTCCCAGTCGTTTACAGCCATTGTCGCAAACCTTGAGTTCGTCTCGGAGTCATCTAACTTCGTTGCGGGTCTACTCAATGGGGTGGCCCCCTAAAATATTTCTGAATCCTGTGATTGCTTTGTCGTGAAAGCCTCGTTGGGTTTTGATTTGGTTTTTCCGAGGTTGATCGAGTGTGTGTTGCTATTTGTGCACCCGTGCAGGGTAAAACTTTCTGAAAGTCGTGTCCGCGGTTATGGACGACTTGGAGCACAGTATCTCGATCATAGACAACTATAACTAAAGTAGTGCTATAAATTTGACTTTATAATGACTAGTAATCAGCTTCACTATGATGGAATGGCTAAATAAAACTGCCAACAATTGCTTGCTTGGGATGTCGTTTGCGACCATTGTATTTGACTAGTAAGTATTGCAACTACAACGGAATGGCTAAATAAAAGTACCAACAACTGCTGGGTTTTGGGGTTATCTCATGCTAATTATATCTGATTAGTAAGTGTAGCAACTATAACGGAATGGTTAACTAAAATGGCCCACTGCTTATTTTATCAGGATGATTATCTATACCTGACTAGTAATTGCTGCAACGATAACTGAATAAATAAAACTGCCAACGGTGTGAGTTCCTCGGTTGACTTCCTCGTTTGGTCTCGAGGGGGAAATACCAGGATGGGATTGTTTGGTGTTAGATTCAGGTTGGATCCGAATAGCTCTTTCTTATCCCTCTCTGATAGCCGTCAGTTATACCGAGTCTCTATAGGTTGTTTAGTGCATGCTGCCGCTGCCGCTTCAGTCCACCATACCTATGTAGGCGAGGACCGCCGAATTCTAGCCTCGCCGTATACTGGCCTCAGTACTGACCGCTCTCTCTTTTTCCTTTGCCCTTTGCCGGCACTCCTTTTGTTTAAGCAGGTTTTGAGATCGACGTCGTTAGCAGGGTTACCCTTCCGGCTTGGCCTGGGCAGGGTTATGGACGCCATTGGTTATTCTTCAGGGCTCTTAGCCCCATTTGCATCTTGTCCGTAGTCGGACGCTGTATCATTTTCAAGGTGATTTGGATCTTTGTTTTGTATATCTGTATTCTTGACTCATGGAGTCGTGTTGAATATATATCTGTTCTGTGGGTCCCATCGAGGACTGTTGTGTAATGTTATTACTTCGTTTTCCACCTGCACGAAAGTGCCTGGTGGGCACCTTTGAATCGTTTCTATGCGGGTTTGGCGGGAAGCGCTAAAACTTGCATAGGGCCGATTCTGAGGGTGTTACAGAGTGGTATCAGAGCTCAGCAGTTACGATACCCCACAAGTCCAGCCTGTAGGATAACCTAGCTAACGGCCGAAGTAGCGTGTCAAAACTATTTTGAAAAGTCGGTTGGATAGTTCTGATTAGGTCTGATTTTACTCCTTACCCCTCTGCTGCTCTCCTCTTACCTCCGCGTGTTTTGAATCCACTCTTTTTCCTTCTGCTAGTCCAGGATTTCTCGTGGTTAGGTTTTCCGTCATACCTTCAGGGTTTCGCTTCGTCCTTTGGTAACGGTGTTGCTACATCTGGTCTTCATGCTATCTGGGGAATCCTTCGTCTGTGGTACCATTCTTTGTTCCTTGTTTGTGCCTTCCGGTGTTTTCCGACGCGACGACATCATCTACGCCAGATCCGATGCAAAGTCTGCATCACTCCTTTGTTCCGAACCTCGATTGTCGAGATCTTCCGTCTGATTCCGAGAGTTGGTTGCATAATCCGCCTATTCGTGTGCAGAGTAATGGTTTGGGTGCGCGATGGACTGATCACCATCCGACTACTCTTATGATTCACTCTTGTACATCGAATCAGTGGATCCAGCAGTTTTACTCCGTCCACGGAAGATAGAGGTGGCTTTATTGGTTGATACATCTACCTTCGCCTTTGTTTCCTGGAGTGTTCTCTCGACGATCACGGACAACGACCTCTTGTTAGTGGTGTCGCAAGGATCTACACGAAGCACGAAGGATCAGATCGTCGACCTTCTTTCCGGTACCATGAGGCGGATCTCGAGGGCGAGATCCATTGTTAGTGGTGTCGAATTGTGGCATCCCGCAAAATCCACTACTATAAAGTCGCGTTGTTTTTGTGCATTGCATCATCATGACATCATCATGCATATTATTTTTACTCGAAACTATGTTGCGAAAGACTATTGTTTTCTGAAACTAGCCCTCCTTCTATTTCAAATTAAACCCCCGGATACTTCCGGATATTTTGTTTGTCTAAAAACTATTTACAAAAGTTTATTGCAAATTAAATAAAAGTTATATTATTTTAGGGGGCAGCCGAACCGGGCCGATCCGACCCAGTTGGCCACCCCCTGTGCAAAACAGCCTGTCTAATTCCTATCCCTACCCAAACCTAGTCTACCCAGCAACCAGTGGCCTCCACCTCACCTTTCCCTCCACCTCATCACACCACCGCCACCTCACCAATCCCCCCCCCCTGGTCAACACCCTCTGGCCCCACTCCCTTTTTCCCTCCCCCATGCGCTCACACAGCTCTTTCTTACCCCCTCTCTCTTCCTCTCCCTTACACCCCGGCCCCACCACCTGGGCCGACCCTCCCCACCCCGCGCCTGGCCCACCTGCCAGCCCTAGCCCCACCCCCTGGCCACTCCCCACCGCTCCTCTCCCTGGGCCCCACCCGCACCGACCCGCTCCCCCTGCCCCCACCTGCCCATCCACGCACGCCACCCCGCGTCCTCCCCGCGTGCCCCGCTCGCCCCTCGTCTCTCTCCCCAACCCCCGCTCCTCTCTCTCCTTCCTCTCCTCCACCGTCCTGCGCTGTCTTCCTCCTCTCCGGCCGATGCCCCCGCCGGTCAACCCCGCCTCCCTCGTCCCTCTGCTACCCCGCCGCCGGCGCGCCTCCCCGTTGCCGCTCGGCTCCACCCTCGCGTCGCCTCCATCTCGCCCCACCGCCGAGCCGAGCTCCTCACCGGCGCCGCCGCCGTCGGCCACGCTCGTCACCCTCCGCTCCAAGCTCTCCGTCGGGCCCTCCTCGCCGGCCCCGCACCTCACCGCCGTGTCGCCCCCTCCCTCGCAAGCTCCGCCCGCCTCCGGCCACCGCCGCCAACCGCCAGCCTCGCCTCGGCCTCCTCCCCAGCGGGCCCTCCACCTCCCTCTGCCTTCCGGCCCCGCCCGTCTTCCGCCGCCGTCGGACTCCTCCGCACCTCGCCGGATCCTCGTCTGCCTCCGTCCTCCCTAAGCCGTCGCCCTCCCTGTCCGCCGCTCCGCCAGCGCCCCTTCCCGACGCGGCCTTCCCCCGTCGCCCCGTCGACCTCCAGGCCGCCTCCCCGGCGCTCCCCTCTCTGTCGTGGCCGCCTCCTCGAGCCGCCGCCAGCAGCTCGTCCTCGTCGCGCCTCTCCGGCAGCAACGCGCGGTCGTCATCTTTTCCCGCAGTCCGGGTCGCGTCGCGCCGCCCCGGGCTCCTCCGTCGGCCACCTCCCTACGTCCGGACCCCCATCATTGGAGCTCCCGCGAGAAGCAAGGCATCTACTTGCGCTTGTTCTGATCTCCACGGTCGGTGCTCACTGGCCTGGTCCGTTCCTGCTGCTGCCCCTGTTGTAGTGTTGTTGTGAGCATGTTTAGGTGATGGTTTGTCCCAGTGATGATGCTATGTGAATTCAGGAGAGATGTGTAGTGACAATAAGGCGTCGGCAGGACAATTTGAACATAGTGCCAGATCTTCCGAAGATCGATCCCGGCGAGCCAAACCAAACCACCCCGAACCCCAAGATCTTCGTGTTGACGAGATCGACAACGGCAAGATAGACATCCAGGCTCCATGTCGAGGACCCGCGGTAGCCAAAGATTTCTGCAGCACCCGGCGACACTCGAAGAACCACCGACAAGATTCCAGACGCCATGTTCTCCTTCATGGATCCTCATGAACTCCGTCCGGGAACCCGTCGACCGAACCCTGGAACCCCAAGATCTTCGACCCTAATGTGTGAACCTTTTCCCGAGCCCTATTTTATAAATGCTATATATAAAACATGTTGTATATCAAAGTGTCATTCTCGCATGCATATTGTCATGTGGTTTGGGGGCCTTATGCCGATTCACCTAAATTAAATATGGGGCCCATATGCGGGCAAATCTAGTCTTATATTGGCCTCATTTAAACTTGTGTAGCGAACCGGTAACTTATCTTGCCCTGTTATTACAACAATTAATTTGCGGGGTAGATAAATAACTTGAACCGTTTAGTTAAATGTCGGGACCCCGGTTCCGCTTAATATGACCTAATTGCATCGCACCTTGCCATGTCATACATCATACATGCATCATGCCCGATCTTTTGCCGTAGTATTAAATATTGCATCCGGTGTTTATGCTAGTGTTTTGCTTCTTCACGGACTAAGGCCGTTGAGTTGATGCGAGTGTCGACCCGATCTTTGGATGAACCTTCGACGATGTTTTAAGGCGATCATCTCCCCCTTTCTACCTATCTTACTTTTATAGTATTTATTCCCTCCTATTGATCTATTGCTATCTGTGTTGCGATGCTCTAGTTTGGTCTCGAGGGGGAAATACCAGGATGGGATTGTTTGGGGTTAGATTCAGGTTGGATCCGAATAGCTCTTTCTTATCCCTCTCTGATAGCCGTCAGTTATACCGAGTCTCTATAGGTTGTTTAGTGCATGCTGCCGCTGCCGCTTCAGTCCACCATACCTATGTAGGCGAGGACCGCCGAATTCTAGCCTCGCCGTGTACTGACCGCTCTCTTTTTTTCCTTTGCCCTTTACCGGCACTCCTTTTGTTTAAGCAGGTTTTGAGATCGACGTCGTTAGCAGGGTTACCCTTCCGGCTTGGCCTGGGCAGGGTTATGGACGCCATTGGTTATTCTTCAGGGCTCTTAGCCCCATTTGCATCTTGTCCGTAGTCGGACGCTGTATCATTTTCAAGGTGATTTGGATCTTTGTTCTGTATATCTGTATTCTTGACTCATGGAGTCGTGTTGAATATATATCTGTTCTGTGGGTCCCATCGAGGACTGTTGTGTAATGTTATTACTTCGTTTTCCACCCGCACGAAAGTGCCTGGTGGGCACATTTGAATCGTTTCTATGCGGGTTTGGCGGGAAGGGCTAAAACTTGCATAGGGCCGATTCTGAGGGTGTTACAGTCCCCCCTCGCATGCATGCGCTCTAACCTAGAGGCGAAGGTTCCGTACCCGTATAAGGGGGGAATCTCCCCGTCGAGGTGAAACCGGGTAGGATAGTGCCCCAACTTGTGAACCAACATGGTTTTACATCACCCTATGACCTAAACAAACACAAAACAAGAGAGAGCTACGCCGGGCTACCCCTGTCAGAGGAACGTCTAGGGGGGTAGACTATCCGAGTGCGCACAGAGATCAGGGTTTCGCCGGAGGAAGACCACGAGAACATTGGAATGAGATGAAAACTTGCATGTGACCCTAGCATATGTGTGTGAGTGTGGTGGGAGGTTGGTATAGGTGCTTGCATGTGTCCCCCCTCGCATGTATGCGCTCTAACCTAGAGGCGAAGGTTCCGTACCCGTATAAGGGGGGAATCTCCTCGTCGAGGTAAAACCGGGTAGGATAGTGCCCCAACTTGTGAACCAACATGGTTTTACATCACCCTATGACCTAAACAAACACAAAACAAGAGAGAGCTATGCCGGGCTACCCCTGTCAGAGGAACGTCTAGGGGGGTAGACGATCCGAGTGCGCACAGAGATCAGGGTTTCGCCGGAGGAAGACCACGAGAACATTGGAATGAGATGAAAACTTGCATGTGACCCTAGCATATGTGTGTGAGTGTGGTGAGAGGTTGGTATAGGTGCTTGCATGTGTACCCCCTCGCATTCATGCGCACTAACCTAGAGGCGAAGGTTCCGTACCCGTATAAGTGGGGATCTCCCCGTCGAGGTGAAACCGGATAGGATAGTGCCCCAACTTGTGAACCAACATGGTTTTACATCAACCTATGACCTAAACAAACACAAAACAAGAGAGAGCTACGCCGGGCTACCCCTGTCAGAGGAACGTCTAGGGGAGTAGACTATCCGAGTGCGCACAGAGATCAGGGTTTCGCCGGAGGAAGACCACGAGAACATCGGAATGAGATGAAAACTTGCATGTGACCCTAGCATATGTGTGTGAGTGTGGTGAGAGGTTGGTATAGGTGCTTGCAATGTGTCCCCCCTCGCATGCATGCGCTCTAACCTAGAGGCGAAGGTTCCGTACCCGTATAAGGGGGGAATCTCCCCGTCGAGGTGAAACCGGGTAGGATAGTGCCCCAACTTGTGAACCAACATGGTTTTACATCAACCTATGACCTAAACAAACACAAAACAAGAGAGATCTACGCCGGGCTACCCCTGTCAGAGGAACGTCTAGGGGGGTAGACGATCCGAGTGCGCACAGAGATCAGGGTTTCGCCGGAGGAAGACCACGAGAACATCGGAATGAGATGAAAACTTGCATGTGACCCTAGCATATGTGTGTGAGTGTGGTGAGAGGTTGGTATAGGTGCTTGCATGTGTCCCCCCTCGCATGCATGCGCTCTAACCTAGAGGCGAAGGTTTCATACCCGTATAAGGGGGGAATCTCCCCGTCGAGGTGAAACCGGGTAGGATAGTGCCCCAACTTGTGAACCAACATGGTTTTACATCACCCTATGACCTAAACAAACACAAAACAAGAGAGATCTACGCCGGGCTACCCCTGTCAGAGGAACGTCTAGGGGGGTAGACGATCCGAGTGCGCACAGAGATCAGGGTTTCGCCGGAGGAAGACCACGAGAACATTGGAATGAGATGAAAACTTGCATGTGACCCTAGCATATGTGTGTGAGTGTGGTGAGAGGTTGGTATAGGTGCTTGCATGTGTCCCCCCTCGCATGCATGCGCTCTAACCTAGAGGCGAAGGTTTCATACCCGTATAAGGGGGGGAATCTCCCCGTCGAGGTGAAACCGGGTAGGATAGTGCCCCAACTTGTGAACCAACATGGTTTTACATCACCCTATGACCTAAACAAACACAAAACAAGAGAGAGCTACGCCGGGCTACCCCTGTCAGAGGAACGTCTAGGGGGGTAGACGATCCGAGTGCGCACAGAGATCAGGGTTTCGCCGGAGGAAGACCAAGAGAACATTGGAATGAGATGAAAACTTGCATGTGACCCTAGCATATGTGTGTGAGTGTGGTGGGAGGTTGGTATAGGTGCTTGCATGTGTCCCCCCTCGCATGCATGCGCTCTAACCTAGAGGCGAAGGTTCCGGACCCGTATGAGGAGGAATCTCCCCGTCGAGGTAAAACCGGGTAGGATTGTGCCCCAACTTGTGAACCAACATGGTTTTACACCACCCTATGACCTAAACAAACACAAAACAAGAGAGAGATACGCCGAGCTACCCCTGTCAGAGGAACGTCTAGGGGGGTAGACGATCCGAGTGTGACCCTCTTTGTGGACATGCGTTAACACTTAGTAAAATCATGGATATTAGTAAACATCAATTGTTTCTTCTATAATAGTATACCCAAAATAATATATTATTGTTTCTTCTATTGTTTATTCATTTGTTATATTAATAATGTTTTTGTATAATTTTTTATGAATAACAAAAATTAAAAAAAAACTAGCTGCCCTCGGCGTACGCCTGGCCCTCGGCGTAGCATTATCCGTTATGTGCTGCCCGAGCGGCCCACCCGGGCCACTCGCCCACTCCCTGCCCAATCCCATCCCAAACCTCCCGCGCGCCCGCCCCCGACCCCGCCGCCGCCAGCCAGCCGCCGCCCCCCCTCAGCCTCCCCGAGCCGCCGCCGCCAGCCGCCGCCCCCCTCAGCCTCCCCGAGCCGCCGCCCCCTCAGCCTCCTCGGGCCGCCGCCGCTGCCTCCCCGAGCCGCCGTCAGCACTCCCTCCCTCCCCCAAGCCACCGCCGCCAGCAACCCTCCCTCCCCCACTGCCCCGTCGCCACCCCCACTGCCCCGTCGCCCCCCCCACTGCCCCGCCCCTCCCCCACTGCCCCCACTGCCTCCCACTGCCCCCACTGCCCCCCACCCCTCCCCCACTGCCCCCACTGCCCTACCCCTCCCCCACTACCCCGCCGCCACCCCCAATGCCTCGTCGCCTCCCCCACTGCCCCGCCCCTCCCCCACTGCCGACCCCTCGACCGAGCACACCCTCCCCCATTAGGTTAGTATTGGTAATTTAGTTAATTTTAGGTGTATTGTTAGATGTAGTTAGTTATATTTATTTAGGTGCATTGTTAGTATTGTTAGATGTAGTTAATTTTAGGTGTATTGTTAGATGTACTTAGTTATATTTATTTAGGTGTATTGTTAGATGTACTTAGTTATATTTATTTAGGTGTATTGTTAGATGTACTTAGTTATATTTATTTAGGTGCATATGTGCATTGTATATTGTAGATTAGACAATAATGGCATTTGTTGGATATTTAACCATCTTCTCATGTTTTTTGCAGTTACCGGAGGGTGAGCGGGGGAGTGTTTCGACCGCGGGGTCCCGGATCATCTTCGACGATTTGATCACGCTTCGAGGGTGAGAATCCGTTCGCCTCTCTTGTACCTAGGTTTATTTTCGTGTCTAGATCACCAAGTATGTCACGTCACCTAGGCGTCATCCCGACCGTAAGCGTTACGCGACTTAATATGCATTAGTGGTCTCGCATATTTTGGATTCGTAGTTGGGTTTGGTTCTCCCTGGCTCTACCTCGATTCGAGACAGGATTTCGGTGGCGCCTCCTCGTTGTTCTCCGGATGCACATCCTCTTGACTTTTTGTCGAGACGTGTATCGGGAGAGCAGCAGGGAGGTGCTGCCGAAATTCTTCTTGGATCGGGGTAGAACCAGGGAGAACTTACCCAATCTACGGATCCGGCGGCTGGTTA
This sequence comes from Avena sativa, assembly GCA_916181665.1. Lineage (NCBI taxonomy): Eukaryota > Viridiplantae > Streptophyta > Magnoliopsida > Poales > Poaceae > Avena > Avena sativa. Next base: position 398,753,753 of record OV702279.1, on the reverse strand, counting down.
GGACCCTCTTTTCCTATTGGACATGTAGGTTGATGAATGCGTAAAAATATGAAGCATTTAATCTCCTGTTTGATATAAAATGTTATATTTGTTGTTTGTCTCCCAACAAAGCAGAAGAGGATGGCTGATAATGGGTGGATGTACAGTGGCCGTATTAGTGCGACTAATAAAACAGACGATTGGGTACGGAACACTCATTTGTTAGTGAATGAGTTAGCGCGTGGTTCGAAGGCAATGGTTCGGGCACTTTGTCCCTGCGCTCATTGCACTAAGCGTCATCGTCAGGGAAAGGATGACATGTACAAACACCTTCTGCAATATGGGTACATGTCTAACTATGTCACACAAGTCGACTTTGCTCGGTACGAACGTGACAGAGGTGAGGTGATGCGTCAGCGGCTCAATGGCAATGAGCACGATGGGATTAGAAACATGCTAGATGATCTTATCGATGCCGACCAGCCGAATTCGCCACCTCCACGGGAGGAATCACCAGAACCGGAGGAACCGCTAGAACCGGAGGAACCGGAGCCAACCGCGAAGGCCTTCCTTGATATGATGGCCGCGGCTAAGAGGCCTCTGTACGAGGGTGCAAAGATTTCTCAGCTCGATGCCATCTCTCAGTGTCTAGCCGACAAGTGCCAGTACTCCGCCACCCGTTCTCACTTTGAAGCTAATCTAAGAACATGTGGTAACATGTTGCCCGAAGGGCATTGTCTGCCTAAAACCTTTCACGAAAAGAAGAAACTCATGAAGGAGCTCAACATGGATTATGAAAAGATAGATTGTTGTCCAAAAGGCTGCCTTTTGTTTTGGAAACAGTTTGAGGGTGACAAGTACTGCTCCATTTGTAAGGCCTCTAGATATGAAGAGATAAAGGGGAAGGATGGTCAGGTGAGGCAGTCGAAGGTCGCTAAGAAGATACTTCGGTATCTCCCATTCATAAAAAGAATCCAGCGGCTTTAATTGAGCGAGGAGACTGCCAAACAGATGATGTGGCACAAGAAGGGGAAAAGATACGAGGACGGGCACGGACGGAAGAAGATGGGACATCCATCTGATGGTAAGGCATGGAAGAACTTCGATGACAAATACCCCCGGTGGGAAGAAGAGTCTCGGAATGTTAGAATTGCGATAGCAACAGATGGCTTCAACCCATATGGTATGTCGACGGCCTCGTACAGCTGCTGGACGGTGTATGTTATTCCGCTAAATCTCCCTCCCGGAGTATTAATGCAACGTAAGACCATGTTTTTGTCGCTGATAATTCCAGGACCTGAGTATCCGGGGAAGAACTTGAGTGTCTACATGCTGCCGATTGTGGATGATTTGAACCACTCTTGGATACACGGGACGTTGACATACGACCGAGCATCAAAGAGAAACTTTTTGATGAAAGTTTGGTTACAATATACTATGCATGACATGCCCGGGTACTCCCTAACATGCGGATGGTGTACAGCTGGTAAGTGGCCATGCCCAGTGTGTAGGCACCGACTTGAGTTCCTTTGGCTAAAGTCGGGTTGCAAATATGTTGCGTTTGACACGAATCGACAGTACCTCAAAAGAAATCATTCGTTCAGAGAAGATAGAAAGAACTTCAAGAAGGGCAAAGTTGTGCATGAAGTAAAAGAGGTACCAAAGTTCGAGGGTGCAGTTGTTGATGCCGAGATACGTGCTCTCGTGCCCGCGGCGCCAGGAACTGGCCATCAATTTGCGGGATATGGTGTAACACATAATTGGACTCACGTGGCAGCCTTAACGAATCTCGTGTATTACAAGGACCTCGAACTTCCCCATAACATCGATGTGATGCACACCGAAAAGAATGTCGGGGAGTCCCTTTTTCACACAGTCCTGAACATTCCTGGGAAGTCAAAGGATAATGTCAAGGCTAGATTCGATGTTGAGAAGCTTTGTGATAGGAAGAGATTACACATGCAGCCTCCTACTGTCCGTCGAAAGAATTGGTTCAAGCCGCATGCCTACTACTGCCTTGATAATGTCCAAAAGAAGGAGTCATTTAGGTGGCTCAAATACGTCGTGATGTTCCCTGACGGTTATTGTTCAAATATAAGTAAAGGAGTCAATCTTTTGACGGGACAAGTCAACGGGCTCAAGAGTCACGACTATCATATATGGATTGAGCGGCTGATGCCGGTGATGGTTCGAGGGTATCTCCCCGAAAAAGTATGGCGAGTGCTTGCGGAGTTGAGCCATTTCTTCCGCACCCTCTGTGCTAAGCAGATATGTCCTCTGGTGATTGAGAAGCTGCAAGTTCAGGTGCCGGAGTTGCTATGCAATTTGGAGATGATCTTTCCGCCAGGCTTCTTTACTCCGATGGCACATCTCATTGTGCACCTCGCGAACGAGGCACTATTGGGGGGGCCGGTGCAATTTCGTTGGCAATTTTGTATTGAGAGAGAATTTAAGTATATTCGAAAGATAACTGGAAACAAAGCCAAGATTGAAGCATGCATAGCTGAAGCAACATGCCTTCGGGAGATGGCAGACGCCGCGACAACCTACTGGCCCGATGATGTTCCCACTATGCGTAACCCGGTCTCTCGTTACAATGTCGACCTGCCCAAGAATGACCCCAATCTCGAACTATTCCAATTTCCCGATGGCAAGGCCGGTAAAGGACTAAAATATAGGTTGCCGAAGGAAGAGAAGGATTGCATAATGCTCTATGTGCTTATGAACATGAAGGAAGTGGTCGATTTCATTAGGTAAAATGGTGAACACCCTATTTCTCTATGCATCTAGTAACTCGGTCTCCCGTCTAATGCTTATTTTCTCCTTAGCGATTTCACGGATGAACAGTGGCCGGGAACGACTGATCCCTCTCCCATGGAGTTGGACACTCTACTGAAAGAGGGTGCTCCCAGAAATAAAAAAAACTTTGTGTCCTGGTTTATGGAAAAAGTAATTTCTAACCTGTCCCTCTTACCTTGCAATATGTGACTTGTCGCTCTTATTCCACGTAACTACTGAACACAACAAATTCCTCTTGTACCTGTAGGGAGCTGATCCCAACGTTGAGATGTCAGATGAGCTGAAATGTGTTTCCCAAGGTTGTAACAGTGTCGTCATGAAGTATGAGAAGTATGATGTGAATGGGTTTCGCTTCCATACAGAGACGCACCAGAAAGGGCGACCGAATGCAAAAACGGTAAATACTGGGGTGTTCACCAAAGGAGCCGATTCCCTTGATTACTATGGAAGGTTAGAGAATGTATACGAGCTGACCTTCAATCGTACGAATGTCGAACTCAATCTTGTTGTGTTCAAGTGCCACTGGTTTGACCCAAGGGGTGGACTGAGAAGTACCCCTTCCATTGGGTTAGTTGAAGTTAGGCCTTCAACCACCTATAGCGGAGCCGACGTCTTTGTTGTTGCTCACCAAGCCAACCAAGTTTATTATTTGCCCTACCCATGCCAGAAAGCGGAACTCCAGGGCTGGGAAGTCGTGTTCCAGGTATCGCCACATGGTAACCTACCGATTCCCTCCGAGGACGATTACAACAACACTAAACCTTTAACGTACGAGGGAATTTTCTATCAAGATCAAGAGGACTTCGGACACTTTGATTTAGAACAGGTTGATCTTGAGGACCTTGGGAATGATGTAGAAACTCGGGGTGAGTCAGTGGTGAATCTACATGACATAAGTATGCTCGAGAAGCTCCATACCGAGAATGACAACGATGATGAGCCTACACACTTCGATGAGAATCCAGATTTCTACTCAAAAGATAGTGATAGTGAGAATGAGAATGAGAATGAGAATGAAAATGATAGTGAGTATTTATTTTTTAATGCATTTTATTTTGTCTTTGTGCTTAACTGTTTTCTTAATTGCATTATGCCTTTATTCTTTGTGTATACATTTTATTATGTCTTTGTGCTTAGCTGTTTTCTCTTACTTAATGCAGGTGATTGAACAATATGAGCAGCGGCAAGGCAACCGGTTCGTCCTTGCTTAATGCGCTGAAGCAGGGCAAGAAAAGAGCTACACGGAGTGGGAGACAGCCAAATACCAATCCGCGTTACCCCGTTCTTGCTCCTGCTGGAGGAGGACGGGGTCGAGGCCGAGGTCGAGGAGGACGAGGACGAGGTGCCACGGGAGGAGGCGTGGACTTTGACCCACCACCCTCTGCTTCTGGCGACGTGGCTCCTGAGTTTTTCCTGACAGAGCAGCCTTTCAGGGCCGAGAGGGAGGAAGAGTCCGAGAGGGAGGCAGAGTCTGAGAGGGAGGCGGGGACCGATACGGAGGCGGACACTAGACGCGAGTTGGTGGGGACGAAGAAATTGCGGAATCGTGGAGAATCGGGAGTCCCTGACGAGAAGTTTGAGCCTAGGACTCAGGAGGCGAAAGCCCTTATTATTCCAGATGGCCTTGAGTAAGTGTACTAATTTGGCAATTTAAAACATTTTATTTCATGTTGGTCATAAATAATTATTGTGTACTAATGTTTATTATTGTGCAGCAATTGGACATTTCCTCCGGGGACCAAGCCTCGCCTTCCTAACAGCCTTGTTGGAGATCTGATTAGGAAGTTCTGGCCGGGCTATCACATTACCCACGAGGGTGACAGGAAGCTAGCTACCACTTGGGCGGACTACCAGACTACCCGTGTCCCGGGCTTTCCGACAGCTGTTGATGCTGTCATCACCAAGTTTTGGGTAAGGCATATTTCTCGAGTTATGTTCATACTTGATGACCCCACCGTGCTAACTCATGACTCTTATGCATGATTGAAGTGCTTTTACCGTGTGGCCGAGGAGGACCAGGAGAAGGCGCAGAGGACTTTGCTTGGGGCTTGTGTGAAGTTGACCCCCCAGGTGTGGTACAACCAGAAGGTCACGGCCGCTAGCCACTTCTGGGCTGACAGGGGCGTGAGGGTCAGGAAGGAAGACATTGTCGGTAGGAACCCTAATCCTGAGTACTCGATGACGCCAGAAGAGTACATGTCGGTGAGTAAAATGTCAATGAGATTCTACATTGCTTCTAAGTTGCCATTGCATTGTCTGGAGTTGACTATTGCATTTTCAGGTTATCCCCGATTGGGCCGAGCCGCATCGACTCGCATGGGAGGAGCTGGTTAGGACGAGGTGGCTCAGAGAAGACGAGGAGTTTGCAGCCTTGTCGAGGCGGAACGCGGATAACCGAGGCGATGGTGGAACGCACTGCGCGGGAAACCGCAACTTTGACCGCTTCAAGGGGAAGGTGGTACATATATACATGGAACGACCTGCGTATATTTCTGCTTATGTTTGTACTTCATATGCATAATATTTTCTTTTCGCGATACAGGTGGCCGAGGCACAACCCGGGGAGGTGATTCATGACGTCGTCGTCTATGAGATGATGCGGCGAAAGAAGCCCAATTACTCGGAGCCTCAACCCTCGTTGCCCGTGTACTTCGGCACTGCCCAGAACGACTTGGGGAACTACAGCACGATGGTGAAGGTTCGTCACCCCCATGTGGTTGACCCCATTCACGCGGAGATCGACGAGGAGTCGTTGGTCCTGTCGGGGCACGGATTGCAGCATGGACGCCTCAAGATTCTGAATAAGAAGGTCAAGCCTACCCTCAGCACGAGCTTCAGCCGTCTCAAGGCTACCTACCCCGCCGACGGCACCCCTATCCCGCCTCGTGGCCAGCCTCGTCGCTCCGCCGAGGATGTAAGTTTTTCTCGTTCTCATCATCTTTATGACTTTTGTTCCTGCATGGCTAACCACTGACGAGATTCCTTGTATTTGAAATTGTAGCCTGAGTTAGACGCGGCCTACGATACCGTTTATGAGGAATATCAGGTGGCCTTTCGGCAGCATCAAGAGGCGCTTGCGATCTACATGCAATACGTAAATGTAAGTTCGAACCTTTATTTTTGCAAAAGATACAAGTCCCACTTCCCCCCGTTTGTTGTACTACGGCCTGACTTCTAAACTATCTTGCAGGACATGATGGTGAATATTCAAACTGGGCAGAATAGAGATTTGGGGCCCATGCCTCCCATGCCAGGTCCGGCGCCATTTTTGCAATCGAAGGAAATCTTCGCTAGGACCTACTACGCATCGACACCGGTAAGTTCTTTGCTAACCCACTGGTTATCGCTTTACTTTGCCTCGCAAGTTGCTAACATGTAGGCAACATGTAGGGAACGGGAGCTTCTGGGAACCGGCACTTTGGCCACGCCTCGCCGGATGGGCGTCAGATCACACCGCTTCATGAACATGGTCCATCTTCTGGCCATTCTGCAGGTGGTTCTCCCGAGCTTCACACTTCTCCTACTCCCTCGCCAGGTGGCTCTTCTGCTGCTTCTACTGGACGCAACCCTCGGCAGAGGTCGCCACTTTTCACCAGGGGTGATCTCGGGTACACCCCGTCTCCTCCAGAGTTGTAGGGATGTGTGATGATGTCGATGATCTTGTATGACTAATGTATGGATGATCTTGTATGACTGATCTTGATACATGTATGGCATATGTGATCTTGTTTCAATTGGTGTGGAATATATATTGCATGGATGTATGGATGTATGGATGATGATGTATGGATGTATGCATGGATGTATGGCTGCTGTGAGTGCTGCTGCTGCTGTAAAAAAATTCAAAAAAAATACTGTGCATTTGATACGCCGACGGCAAGGCCCTCGGCGTAGGAGGTACGCGTGACCAAATGGTCACGGCTACGCCGACGGCAAGGCCCTCGGCGTAGGGCCAGCCCGCTGCTGCCAGGCCGCTGCGCTGCCTCCACGTGGCAGGCGTACGCCGAGGGGGAGGCCGTCGGCGTAGCAGCTGCGCCAGGCCGCCCGCCTGCCTCCACGTGGCGAGCGTACGCCAAGGGGGAGGCCGTCGGCGTAGCAGCTGCGCCAGGCCGCCCACCAGCCTCCACGTGGCTTGGTACGCCGTGGGTGAGGCCGTCGGCGTAGCCGACGCGCCGTTAACTGGCCGTGTGACGGCGCTGTCGACGTTTGCCGACGGTCTCTACGCCGACGGGCGCCGTCAGGCCGTCGGCGTTGACCTACGCCGACGATCTTGCCCTACGCCGAGGGAGAGGTCCGCCGAGGACGGTACGCCGAGGGCAGCCGTCGGCGTAGCGTACGCCGAGGGTTTTCCTGGCTATGCCGACGGCAATAAGCCCTCGGCATACCAAGCTTCTCCTGTAGGCTGTAGTGGCTTAGTCATATGTCCTACGTGGTGTCGCGCGACACACGTGCACTGCACAGCCGACGCGCGACACGTACACGAACCAAAGTCAGTGTTGTGTGGCGACGGAGCTACTTGCTCTACGAGATCGTCCTCTCCCGTATGGCCGTATCGGATGCGAGGATCTCCGTGCCATGCATGCTTCGGTCGCTAATCCTAGCTAGTTGAGGACTTCGACCGGTAGTACCTGCAGAGTGCGGTTGGAGAGACATCGGCGGTGAGGGCCGTGATGGCGCGCGCTGAGGTGGCTGTCGTCGAGCTGCCGCGAGGAGCGCGTGATCAATGCCCTGCAGGATGTGCCGTATAATACAGTTGGATATACGGGCCCAGGTCTAGATCTGGGGCCAGCTATTTAATTAGGATAATTACTAATTATGGAAAAAGACACTTATACCCTTAAGTTTGGGGTGGGGGTTGTACCGGAGCAGAGCTCACTTCAAAATAAGTCTACAAAAACGAGTCTTATATAAAGCTGCTACGAAGGAAGCAGCTTAATAATGAGAAAACACACACAAGCAAGAAGTGCATCTTCCACAATCTACTCCAACGAGAAGACAGGAAAAACAATTAAGGGGAGATGATCATGAGCTAGGACTGCTAGGTACTTCCTCCGTTTGGGATTATAAGTCCCGCGCGCATAACTAGGTTGTCAATTTAAACAACAAAATATAAATAGTATAGCACAAAAATTATACCATTAGAAACTTTAGAGGTTATATTTTTTAATGGTATAATTTTTGTAATATATAAGTTATATTTTGTTAGTCAAATTAACAACCTAGGTATGCGCGTAGGACCTATAATCCCAAACAGAGGGAGTACTACGTACTCCCTCCGTTTCAAAATATAAGATGTTTTAGATTTGTAAAGAGAATGTATCTAGACTTATTTTAGTACATAGGTCCACTCATGTTTGGAGTGAATCTAAACACTAAAACAAGTCTAGATACATTTGCTTCACAAAGCTAAAACATCTTATATTTTAAAACGGAGGGAGTAGTACTGAAGCAGCTGGTACAAGTGAACTGAAGGTTCGTTCTTGGACTGACGGAAGGAAAAAACAGAGTACAAACATGAAGGAGCAGATAACTTCATCCGGATGTCGATATAAGACGCAGAGCCGCCGGGGACGGAATCAATCTACCCTGCGCAATGGTATGCAGAAACAAGAGTCAAATACAGTTCATACCAAACGCAGATATAAGTCTAACATTCCTGGTGGATGAGCGAAGTTAAGATCGAATATAATAGAGGGTGAATGAACTAATTAAACAAACGCTACCTACAAATTTAAAGCTCGGTCTTATCGATGGGCCGTCCTTGCTCCTGGGGCTGCAATAGGGAAAATGAAGGAAAAAGGGGAGCTTAGAGAGAGGCGCTCTGAAAACAAGGAAAACCAAGGGAATTAAAGGAAACATCAGCGGCAAGAGAAGACATGGTGCTATGTGGGTGACTTGAAACCATAAGAGCATCTCCAACACAAGAGCTAAAATAGTGTGCGCTAAAAATCGTTTACAACGCCGTTTTAGCCTTTGCAGCGCATGCTAAAATTCCACGCTCCACCGACAGATGCTCTATTTTGCGGCGCGACAAAAATAGCCCTCCACCGGACTCTCTATTTTGCAGCGCGCGCGGCCGCGGCAAACACAAAACAACACAAATATGCAAATGCGAATATCAAACAAACACAAATAAATTGACCATTAACTAGACATAGATAAAATTCATCACCAACTCAAAATCAAGTTCAACACAAATTAAAGTTCACACAAACATATAACCATCAACATCATGAACCATCAAAGTTCAACATCATGATCTCTCGGTGCGCTCAATGTCACTAGTATTCTCACCATCAAAGTACTCCTTGATGCGTGCCCAATATGTATCTCTTGATTGGTGGGCGCCAACCGATTGGATCCATGACGATATGTCACCATGCCTTGCATAGAAGTTGGTCTTCTTCCAGTGTGTAATTTTCCGCTCTTCCTTTCGGTGCATCCATCAAACCTTCACCGTCCTCGTCTAACTCCTCTTGTGTTTGAGGTCGTGGTGCACCATATTGAGACCAAAATTCTTGTGAATGAGTTGAACTAACATTCCTATGTGTCATGAAATCCTCTTCATCGACACTACATATATAGCAACACAATCACATGCCAAATTCAACTTATCTACATGGGGAAAAGTCGACTTTGGTCCATTTCATTCCTATGAGGCATTTCGTCGACCACATCGCGCGCATCTGGCATCAAGGAAGTGTCGTTGTTATGGGAACGGTAGAGCCTAAGCAGGCTAGAAAGAGGTGTGGGAGCAAGAAGGGAAGCGTGCGACGGCGTCCGCAGGTGGGATTGGACACAAGCAAGCGTCAGGGACACAAGAAGTACCCAGGTTCGGGGCCCTCGGATTGAGGTAAAGCCCCTACTCCCGTCGATCTGACTATAGAGATGGATCACAAAGAACTACAAGGCTCCTCGAGCTGTATCTGGTCTGGCTAGTGAGTGAGGAGAGTCCAACCCTTGCTTAGTTGCCCCCGCCGCCCCTTATATAGGCCGAGGCGGCGTGGGCAACGACCTGGCCGACTAGCGGGTCCCATAGGCGGGCCCCGGCCGGCTAGGTCATCTACAGTGGCCGGCATGGGGAGTGTGTACTCGCAGTCAAGCCCATGCCGCCACGCCATCTACAGTGGCCACCGTGCGGGTAGTTAAGCACAGTGCCACCTACTGTCTACTGTTGCAACCGTCATCGGTAAAGTCGTCGGTATGGGCCGAGTGTCTGAGTCTCCTTTCTGTCTTGTCCGTTGTCCTGGGCGTAGTGCGCACTGTGCCCTACGTCATCTGGTACCTTGCCTGTTTTGAGTGGCCGGCTAGGGTGATCTAGCCGGTTGGCCTTCCTGGGCCGGATGGTCGGATCCATCCGGCTACTCTTCTGCCCTTGCTTGCTTCATCCGGCTGGTTCTTCCGCCGGTTGTCTCTCGATCTGTCTTGCTCTGGCCGGCTGTCTTGATCCAGCAGGGCTGGCGGTCTTGCCGATAGTTCTTGTCCGGCTGGCTGGTTTGCTAGTCGGGTCTTGGTCTGTTCTTTCTTCTGATCTGTCTTGAGGTTTCTGCGTCCGGCTACCCTCGGCCGGCTGACGTGTTGGTGCTTTGTATCTTGTCTGGTTAGCCTACCTGGGGGCGATCCCCCCGACAGGAAGCGTGCGGAGGCGATGGCGGAGGCGATGGTGGCGCTCGTCGGACGACTACGACCTTAGCCTTGCCATCGCCCAGCATGCACGCCGCCCGGCTTCACCCCCGACACCTTCCCCGTTCTCGAAGAACCGCCGACGTCCGTGACAGTGGCAGGTTGTTTGAGCGGCTTGGCGGCGGGCATCTGCGGCGCGACGACGCCCTGCGCATTCGATGGCCACAATGCATTGAAGAGGCTGCGGGCGGCAGCAACATTCGCGACGGTGGTGCTAGGGTTTGCTGCGGTGGCGGCAGGGTCCACGCCTATTCCGGCGGTGCCGACACCGGCGACAGAGTAGGGAGGGGTCATGGGAGAGGCGTCGTCGCTGTCCATGGCCAGATATCGCCGTCGGGAGCGCGGTGTCGGAGGAAGGCGGGGCGCACGGGGATTTTTTTTAGGCGGCAATTGGCGTCTGTGCGATCGTTGTGCCTTGTGCTACGCGCTGGAGCTGAAACGGCAAATATGGTGCGTGCAATTGCGCAAAATGCCGCGCACCCTAAAAATTTTGCAGCGCACTTTTACAGCATTTGCTAGAGCGGCAAAAAGGCGCCGACGCGCGGTAAATCGGTGGCTTTTGTGCGCCGCGCTATTATACGTCTTCTGTTGGAGATGCTCTAAGGATAGTCTATTAGAAACTTTGATGAACAAACATCAAAAGAACCAGCGGACACATGTGATCGGCGGTCAATAAAAGCCCATCTAGGGTTTCCGTCCCCTCACATGTGACGTCATCACAGGTCTGCTCCGTCTCCGGTGGACTTTCTACCTTGGAGGTGCGGCAAACCACGGTTTCTCGCCGACCGGAGGGTTTCTATTCTTTGTTTAAGTTGTTTTCAGTCTCTTTTTCGCGATGATGAGGCGGCACCTACATCCTAAAGTAGAATGAGGTTCTTCTCATCCTATTCTCGCTGCGGTGGTGCGTCTAGCGCCTAGAGGAAGATGGACACATGGAGTCGTGTGTCCGGCAAATATCCTAAGATCTGATCGGTTCTCATGTTCGTTGGCCTAGCATCACGACTTTCTGTCTGATTATATAATAAATCGGTGAAATTTTTAAATAAAATTGCCACATATTAACAAATGATGTCTTATATCATAGAACTAACTCGAATCAAACGCATATAATGCTGTTCACTGGGAGTAGTTGACTCAAGTAGACTTTAGTAATACACAAGAGAGTAGACTGAATTAACAAGCGGACCAACTAGCACAGTGGCTCATCGCATATGCAGAAAAAACATGAGGCGACACTAGCTAAATTGAAAATGCGAACCACACATCGATCCGAAGGGAAAGCCACCTTTATTTAGATGATTTTTCGAGGAAGGAAAGTAGTCTGAAAACTGCAAGCTACTGAGGAAACAGAGTAATAGACGTAAGCAAAAGCAGAGTAATAGAGTAGTCTTTAACTGACGGAAGCAAAAGCAGAGTATCACTGAACTTCATCTTGCCCTCAAAGGAACTCGTGGAGGCAACGGTGGAGGTGGAGAAATGACAGCGACGAGAATTAAATACAGTTCACACTAAACGCACTTCAATCATCCGATCCCTGCTGGGATTGAGTTCACACTAGACACACGTTACCTGCGGTACGGATTCATCCTTTCTCCTGAGGCTGCAATTGAAAAAGAAGGAATGATTGAAAAACAAGGAAACCGGAAGTAATTAAAGACATGAAGATGGGAATACATACACGTTTCCGTGGGAGAATTCTCTTCAGTGGTCCCAGGTACATGAGATGGGGCGGTTGGGATGGTTGTCTCCTGCTCTCGACACAGCTTTCTTTGCTTCATAGTAATACCTATCTCTCTTCTTGTCCTCACCGTGAAGCTTAATCCATACAGTATCGAGCGAAGGGAGGTTCCTCAAGCACAAGTCCCAGTCACCATCGCTAAGAATATCTGACACCAGGAGACCGAAACACAGTATCTTAACCATGGGCATAGCTCCTCTCGGGAACATATGGGGAGCAAATAAAACATGCAGGAACCCGCAGTGTATCACACGAGGGAACGCATCAGCCCTAAGCATGAACGACCTTTCCGTTTTACGCTCTTGTTCTGTGATAGTGTCCACGTCCACGTCGTCAGACCACAGGTCGAGATGACGAAGAGCAGGCAGAGTCCCAAGGACCTGAATGTCCTCCAGTCGCACTTGATGGACATGTATCTCCAGGTAGAAAAGAAGAGGAAGGGACGAAGAACTAATCCCTGTCGGCATCGCCTGGTACCACCCTCTCAACCAAAGGCGACGGAGTTGTGGTGAAGAGGGCACCCAGTCGCCCAAGTTATCAATCTTCTCGCCATCATCAGTGATAATAAATAGATTCTGCAGTTTGTGCAGTTTACCTAAAGACTCCAATAGAATAAGAAGCTTCTCTGGAGGATACCTTGATGGCAAACAAAACTCCAACACCCTCAGCTCGGTAAGGTAGCCCAGCTCTTCCGGATAACCATCTTCTGTAAACTCTGGGTGTGTTAGCTCTTGGAGAGACGTCAATTTCTTATACCCTATTGGAAGATATGTACCAAGATTCACATATAAGTACATCAGATTTCTCAGATGGACAACACTTGCCGGCAATTCTTTTGCATCCTCATGTACCCCTTCCAAGTCCAATGTCTGTAAAAACAATAGCTTTCCTATTTCTGTAGGGATCTTACGGAGTTCTGTTTTCCTTAGCCCTAGGTATCTCAGGTGCAGTAAATCACCAACACAATTAAGGTCAAGATGGACACTAGTTCCCCCAAGATCACAATCTTCTAGGTCCAATACACGCAAAACTTCAAATCTTGATAGAGGAAGCATCAAATTAATAGCAGGACTGAAAATGGTGAACGACCTCACTTGTGAGATGCTACTGGTAGCTAGACGAGTGTTGGCGAGGTCCACCTTTTGGACGGACAACCTGCGGACCTTTCTTTCGAAAGGCGTGTCTACCTTGATAAAATCCGTTATAGTGACAAAGTTTTCTTCACTGGCCAAGTCACATATTAAATCCAGCATCATGTCATGCACACGACAACTTTCTGGCTCACCAAAATAATCAAAGTTTGACGGTTGTATCATGCTTCTGTTGACAAGCTCGTTGAAGTAACTCACCCCAAGATCAAATAAGTTGTCACCTTGGATAAAACCTTCTGCAATCCATCTTCTTATCAACCGATTTCTGTCAATCTCATAGTCTTCTGGGAAAACACTCAAATATAATAAACAAGTCTTCAGATGAGAAGGGAGATCATAATAGCTGAAAGATAATATCCTCCTCATCTCCTCCAAATTAGTATCTCCTTTTGTAAGTCCGGTACCAATAGAGTTGAGCAAAGCATACCATTGACTAATGGGTTTTATTTGTTGATTACTAGCTAGATGACTGGCTAGAGTAATAATGGCCAATGGTACCCCAGCACATTTTTTCAAGATATTCATCGATACTTCTTCAAATTCAGGAGGACACATGTTATCCCCTTGAAATATTCTGTTATAAAAAAGTCGCTGAGAGTCGCCATTGGAGAGAGGTTTCATGTTATAAACCATGTCATCATTAGAAGAGCAACATTCTCTAGAGACACTGGCATTGCGCGTAGTAGTGATTATTCTACTTCCGCATTTACTACCCATTAGAGCAAATCTGATTGTTTTCCAAGCATTCACATCCCATATATCATCGACAACGATGAAATACCTATAAAAAAGAAAAGTGTGAAACTTACCTCATGCATCCAAAGATTGTATTATTCAGTGAACAAAATGGTGTGCTATATTACATGAGGAAATAAAAATGACAGAGATAATCCATCATAGGCAAACAATGCATATGTAGAATTAGTTCATTTTACAACCTAACATTTTTTGGTGCTCAAAATAATTTGTTAATATCATGGATTCTAACCAAACTCAACTAATTAAGCTAGCAAGAAACACACATCAAGTCCTGTAGGAAAACTCATCTCCAACGCAACAATCCCCTGAGACAATGTATCAAAAACCATGCCCTTCTATATATATAATAGCTAAAAGATCATATCGTCGATGTTCGACGCGATTTTGTATCGAATAACAGTTAAAACACTGTGAATGGTATTTGATAGTCGTGGATACAAGTATACTACTTCTATATGCATACATGTATGCCTCTTTGCTTTATTTTATAGGTTCATGGACTAGCATCACGTGTTGGTACTGAAACCAGAATAGCTGATGGACTCCAAATTAAGAACTAGCCAGATTGTAAGCTGTAGGAGTCTTCCTAGCTAGCTACCGTCTGGACTCTCCATAGATGCAGCCTTTTGACTACATCATGCTCAGCCTTTGCTCGGCGTCGGATGTACAGGTTCAGTGCGTGGAGCCTGCTGCCGGTGTACTTACAAGTACAGGAGCTGCCCAACGACTCATCCCAGGTCCAAGGCAAAGACCCCAAGACGCTACGGGAGTGGAGCTTCTTCCTGGCGTTCACGTTCACGCGGTCCATTATTTGAAGAGGAGACGAACAAGCGGAGGTGCCGATGCAGGTCGTGTTCAAGGTCCTCGTCACGCCGCCAACATGACGTGGCCACATCCAGCGCTCTACCGGGCTCCGGTGCAGCTAGGCGGTTGAGGTACAGAGGCAGCTCAGCTAGCATACGCGCCGCACAACTTGGCGTACATGTTCAAGACGTCGGTGGACGGGGCCGAGGAGCACGACGCCATCATATCCAGCCCAAGTCCCGCACACGGAACAGCACCAGAGCCATCGGAGCTCGCCTACGTGTAGCCCGTCGGCCGGTGCATCCGCCATGCCGATGAAGCTCGCCATCGTCGTCGGTTGCCGATCAGCACCGCCGTGGGCGCTTCTCAGAGCTCGTGCCGGTTCAGTGCGCATCCTGACGTACGGGCACATCAGAGCTCAACGGCACAGAAGTCCCGACTCCAAGTATATATCGGCCAGTGCGGGCGGACAAGCGCCGCTCAGTATGGCTGTGTGCAGCTCGGACTCCGCATATGGCAGACAAGCGCGATGAAGAGGTTCAGCTCCACCCCATATCGTATAGGCACGACGTACAGGTTCAGCTTCGCCCTATGTCCGGTCGGTGGTCAGGCACTGCTCGGCGCCACACGCTACTTAGTCCGACGTACAGGAGCAAGCTCACGTACTGAGCTACTCGTTTGTACACGTGCTCTCATGCATGTCACGATGAGCGCATACGTCTGCAGGGCACGCACGCGCCGACGAGCACTTATCAGGATCAAGACATAACAGGTTCATTGCACGAGTCAGCAGACTCCCTCGACACCACCACTTCGTGATCATGTGAGACGGCGCCCTCAACTACGCCGGTTGTCGTAAACTCGGCGCCGGGCGTCAGGCGTGTAATTCCGGTTTATAAGGGTCTTTAGTTCTGGTTGTTCAACTGGTTGTTCAACTTTTTTTTCTTTTCGAATTTTGAAAAGGAAAGCCCTACGCGTCCCTCGGAAGATGGGAGAGCCCCCATCGTCCTGCTCCAGCTGCCGCCACGTGTCCACTAAAAATGGTCCAAATCCTGTTTTTGCTGTAAAACGGTCCGCTTTTGCTACATATGTACCCATTTTTGCTTCGGAAGCACAAAAAACGGTTCGTTTCAGAAATAGAACTTTTCGCCGGAGACCTCACCGGAGACCTCGCCGGAGACCATGCAGCAAAAAAATTATGCTAATGCAGCAAAACCGACTTCGCCGGAGACATCGTCGGAAACAACTCGTTGATGACCCTCGCCGGAGACCATGCAGCAAGTTTCCGGCGAAGTCGATTTTGCTGCATTAGCACAATTTTTTTGCTGCATGATCTCCGGCGAGACGTTCTATTTTTAAAACGAACCATTTTTTTGCTTCGAAAGCAAAAACGGGGACATATGTAGCAAAAACCGGCCGTTCTGCAGCAAAAACGAAATTTGGGACGATTTTGGGAACACGTGTCACACGGGAGGAGGAGGACGATGGGAACCCCCATCTGTTCGGGGGATCCATATCATTTTCCTTTTAAAAATCTAAAAGAATCCCAAACAGCCTAAGGCTGTCAAAATCAAACTCAATTTTTTTTCATGCATTTTGATAGGTTGTATTTTTTTTGACATCGTACGCAAAAGTTATAGCCGTTTGAAGTTTTCATGATAATTTTTGGTAAAATATGTCAAAATTCATATTTGTTAATTTTCGTAACAACTAAATCAGTTAATATAACTACAGTTTAAAGGATTTTATTTTTGGATTTTTTTATAATTTTATGGCATGCTTTGGAAACTAGAAAAGGCACATCATAAGTTCATCTAGATTCATGGTTCTAACACAACACATATCAACTTAATATATGTTTGGTAAGTTTGGATTATTTACGATGGCCACCAAGGCGACTGACTGATCCGGATTTTATTACTAGTATACAACACGAGCAAGATGTGCGTGCTATACCTAATTTATAGCTAGCATAAATCTACCAGTTTACTACTCAAATTTACCGTTTAGTATCACTTTATATTTATGGGGCAAAAAACTATCGGATTTTGGTCCATTCTTTACAAAAAAAACACTAATCATACATCAAACGCAAATTGACACTATTTTTAATAGGTGGGACTCAAATGCCAGGGCCAATTTGGTGAGATTGACTGGAACCCACCTTTCAGTGCAATAAAAAAATATTATCTAAAAAAGGAAACAGGAAGCGGAGAGATTGAGTCTTGTCCCTGATGCAGTTATCCGTGACGGCTTTTGTTTTGCCACGTCAGCGCGAGCGTGGCAACTAAGGCTGCGCCTCGACGTCTATAAGCGACAGCGCCCGAGTTTCGTGTTGTAGTGGAGTTGTCGCCGCTCGTGGACATAGGCATGGAGCTCCGCCGCGGCTGCATCCCTGTCTCCATACTGGCCTCGAGCACCTGCGGGCCCTATCTCCATCGGCGTCGAGCACCACCGTCTGGCCCCGCCTCCATCAGACACGAGCTCCTCTGGCCGGCCTCATGCACCACCATCGTCCATGTGCAGCACCACCGAGCGTCTCCCTACCGGCCCCGACAAGCAGGTCACAACGACGATGAGCAGGAGCGCGGCGAAGACGAGCAGGGGCATGCACGCGGTGGCGACGGTGAGGAGACCGTGATGGCGGCGAGTAGTGGCAAGGAGCACGACGACGACGGCGAGCAGGGGAAGGGCGCACAGCGACGACGACAAGCATATGTGGGGGTAGGCGCACGGTGATGATAGTGGCGGCCTGCCTCGCCAGAGTGTGGCTGTGATGGGAGTGGAGCGCGGCGGCGGTGATGGGTGGAGAGAGAGTGGTGGTCTCGGCAAGGTTGGAGACAACTTCCCCACATTTTTTCAGGTTCTTCCTTTTTTTCCAGATATTTTCTTTATTTGGCTGATAAGTGGGCCTCAGTCCACATTAGCGAACAACCTCTTACCACTAGGTCTCACCTGTCATAAATCATGTTAATTCGTGTTCAATTTGCGTTTAGTGTTATTTAAAAAAACTGACAAAACATGGTGGGATTTTGTCCCACAAACGTAAAGTGATATGATATGGTAAATTTAGGGACGTGGCATTTTTTTCCCGGGTGTACATGCACCCTTTATTTGAATTTGATTTTTATTAAAATTTGAAATACCAAAAAAATCAAAAAGATATGTGCACGTAGAACTTCAAGTTTTAGGTGTGCGCAAAGTCATTTCACGAAAAATGAATATTTTGGATGACTTGTGTAAAAAAGACAAATTTTGGTGCGAACACGTGTTTGTCTTTTTTGCACAGCACACAAAACATATCGATTTTCGGTGGAATAACTTCTTGCACCTCAAACATGATGCTACACATGGTCATATTTTTTTTTCAAAATTTTCAACTTTTTTAAAAATGTTTTTTCATACTGGGTGCATACATCTGGGTGTAGAAAGGGGTTTCCGTAAATTTAGATAGTAAAGCAGTAGTTTTGTTGGAATTACGCCCTAGAGGCAATAATAAAGATGTTATTATTATAATTCTTGTTCATGATAAAGTTTATATTCCATGCTAGAATTGTATTAAGCGGAAACATTAATACTTGCGTGGTTTGTGAACAACACCGTGTCCCTAGTATGCCTCTATGGACTAGCTCATTGATTAATGATGGTTAAGGTTTGCTAACCATAGACATGAGTTGTCTATTAATAATGAGATCTTATTATTGGGAGAATGATATGATGGATAGACCCAAACTAAGCGGAGCAATTAGATCGTGTCATCGTGTTCATCTTTGCGAAGCTTTTCTTATGTCAAATATTGTATTCCTTAGACCATGAGATAATACAACTCCCTGGCATCGGAAGAAAGCTTTGAGGTCATCAAACGTCATCCTATGAGAGGGTGATCATAGAGGTGTCTCTCAGGTGATCGGAAAGTACCTGTTGGGTTGTATGTATCGAGACGGGATTTGTCCCTCCCAAGTCGGAGAGATATACTTCGGGCCCACTCGATAATCGATATCAACACCGCTTGCAAGCATGTGATTAAGGAGTTAGTCACAAAGTGATATCGGATTACGGAACAAGTAAAATACTTGCTGTGAACGAGATTGAACTAAGTATGACGATACCGACGATCGAATCTCGGGCAAGTAAAATATCGCGAGACAAAGGGAATATAAATATGGGATTGATTGAATCCTGGCATCGTGGTTTATCCGATATGATAATCGATGAATGTGTGGAAGTCAATATGGGTTTCCAGACCCCGCTGTTGATTATTGATAGAAAATCATGTCTGCATGTTCTCGAACCCGAAGGGTCACACACTTAACGTGTCTCGACGCTAGGATAGATTGGATAATTGGTTTATGAGTTTTTTGTTCGGAGTCTCGGATGGGATCCGGGACATCACGAGAAGTTCCGGAATGGTCAGGAGAATAAGATTCATATAAGGCAATGCAGTTTTTTGAGTTCGGAATTGTTCCGGATTAATCGGTATTGTACCGGAAGCTTCTAGAACCTTCCGGAGTGGGACCAACGTGGCCCCACTTGCCGGGAGGGGGAGTGGGCCTACGAGGGAGTGCCCTGGCCGCATTGGGCCAGGGGAACAAGGCCCCATAGGCCCAGCCGGCCAAAACCCTAGGGAAACCTTCTAGAAGGAGGGGGAAAACTTGCCCCCCGCTCCAACCCTTGGGGCCGCCGCCCTAGGGCTTGGAGGAGGGGCCAAGGGGGCCGTCCAGCCCCCTATATATAGAGGGCAGGGGCGCAGCCCTCCTCACCCACTCCTTCAACCCTAGCCGCCATACTGCTGCCCTCCAGATCTCTCTCTCCCGACTGCGCGTAGGCGAAGCCCTGCCGCAGAAACTCTCCATCGCTTGCACCGCGCCGTCGCGTTGTAGATCCAATCCATCTCTCCACCCCACTTGCTGGACCGAGGAAGGAGGAGACATCGAGGTGCCGCATGTGTGCATCTCTCGGAGACATCGCCACTTGTGATGCTAGATCGGATCGGATCACGAGGAGGAGAAGCGAGTACGACTACATCACCCGCGTTCCGTCGAACGTTCCGCTGTGCGAATCTTCAAGGGTATGAAGATCTCATCTATTCCCCCTCGTTGTTTGCATCTCCTAGATTAGATCTTGGCTTTCCGTTCGCATCCGTAGAAATTTTTTGATTTACTATGCTGCGAAACCCTTCAAATTTTATACTATAAACTTACCTATACTAGACATATTAGGTCGTGTAGTACATGTCCCTGTTTTTCTAGAATATCTTATGTAGCTATTCTAGATGTATATAGTTTGAGAGTGGAGACATATACATAAATTGTTTCTTGGACCCAAGAATTTATAGCCTGTTAGAGCAAGGAGGTGTGGCTTGAACCTAGCCATTTATTTATGGATCTATATCAATTGAATTTGAAAGTTCAGATTTGTAATTTATGAGGACCGAAAAATCTGTTGGAAGCAAGCTCCCCAAAACGTGTAGTTGAAACTTGAAAAGACAACTTAAATTTGGCACTCTGCTACAATTTTTTCCAGTTATAAGTTCCAAATACCAACTTGAAAGTTGGCTCTTATATTAGCAAAATTGCGAACATAATAACAAGTAAGCTTCAGCAAAAATCGAAGAGGTGATTTTTTTTATACTTCAATACAAGAGAAGATATGCATTTCTTGGACCAAGACTCAATATAACATATTCTTTGTTAGCAAAAAATGTTTGTTCAATTTTTGTACATAGATGGTATTTGTGGTAACAATTCAAAGATAAACTGTGGGCTGGGAATATGGGATATGTGTACGTACCTCTTGGTCCCTAGCGATTCTTTTAGTTCATCGATGAGCTGCTTTTCATCCAGCGTTGCAACACCGAGACGCATATATTTTTCCCTGTCAACTTCAAGCAAAAGGTCCTTGAAAACTTTCTTGATCTCAGGACTCCGAGACACCGGCACGAAAGCTGCACAATCAAAATCTGATTGAACTTTATCATAGATTGCTTTAGCGAGAGTTGTCTTCCCCAGTCCTCCAAATCCAACAATAGAGAGTGTCTTGGGTTGCTTGGATACATCATCAGTCAAACGGAGCTTCTCAATTAGCTCGTCCCTTGTATTTTCAATCCCAACAAGCCTTTTCTTGTCTTCGTACAGAGCCACCAGGAGAGGGTCAACGGCTTTGATCCTTGTGGCTGCAGCTAGATGTGGCGGAGCTGCATAGTGACTATGTGGTCAAGCGACATCACGAAAAAATGGTGAGCAAAGAAAACCAATCTATGGATACATCAAAATTGACCCTATAAATCTTAGTTCATGGCATCACTACAAATGGTTTTGAGCTTTGACATCACTCACCGCTAGTGCCAGCTCCGCCACTGGCTAGATTAGCAAAAACACCTCCCATGGCTTTATACCTCCCATGTCTGTCAGCCACATCTCGGATCTGGTCCTTAATGTCCTTGATCGCGGTGGCAATCTGGCGACGAGCCTTGCCCCTCTTGAACAAGCTCTTCATCTTGCTCACAAGCTCCTTGAAGCAGTCCATGTCGGCTTCAGCCCCGGAGCCCTTGACGCGGACGAGCAGCGAGTCGACGATGTCCTCCATATCGTAGGAGAGCTCCCGGACATCGCCAGCCCAAAGCTTGACCTCCTCGTCGAGCTGCTCCCGCGGCACCTCCGCCACCCTGTGTAGGGCGGTGCGCATGCTCCCCAGCTCACGGGAGAAAGCTTGGATGTCTCTCTTCACGCTGGTCTGCATCTTGTACTCATCTTTGAGCAGCTCGCCCAGCTTGGGAAGCAGGGAGCCCATGGCACCCAAGGCGAGATTCATGGCTGCCTTCTGCTAGATCTATTCACTTTGCTGCGAGTAATGGGAATGGCTCTCCTTTCTGAGCCAAGGTTCAGATGAATACTACTAGTAGTACACGAGAGACACAAGCATGTGGCACACTGACTGAGTGGATGGACCCATGGTAAATGCTGAAGCAGGAATCTATTGAAAAGCAGAGCCCTACCTACCTGTTGCGCGTGGGTGCAGTGAATGCAGAGGCCAATTATTGCAGGCGCCATCATGCTGTACTCCTACTGAAGTCCAGAGCCGGTAAGAATGAGCCACACAAGATCAACCGGCAATAATTGAACGTCTGCATTCACTCACACACCATCATTTACACAATTACGAAAAGGCCGGCCCTTCTTACTAGCCCTAGCCCTAGAGGTGCGGCGACGCCGGTTAGGAAAGCTTTCGCCCGTCATACGGCAGCGGCCAGTACGACGGCAGGGTTGATCCTGACTACACGTCCTTCTATAGTAACTTCCGCATGTAGAAGTGGCGATGGCATCGGTGAATGCGCGACGGCGGCCTTTTTAATATTTTAGTTTATTATCTAGTTTAAATTCGATGTAATCTGTCTATATTCGTTTAACTTTAATGAAATTCGCTGAATTTGCCAAACTCGTCTGAAATTTAGTCGAACGCGGGAACTCGGCCTGAAAACACAAGTAGGAAACTCGGTGTTTCCAGGCCGAAATCAAGTTTCATCCGGCCAATATTTATTCCGGATTTCGGCATGAGTTCTCCCAGCGAGTGGAGATGCTCTACGAATGAGCCACGCGAGATCAACCGACAATAATTGGACAACTGCATTCACTCACGCACCATCATTTACACAATTATTTTTGTTTGCTACGCAAAAAATCGAATGGACTGCACATTTACACAATTGCATTGGCTAGTCTTTCGATCAACCAGCACAAAATATCAATTAACAGTCCATTCATAGATAGCGATAAGGCTAGGCACATGCAGCAATACCGTCTGTGTAACAACATTTTTTTTTCTTCTAGAGTCAAGATTTTGATAGGTTTTGCTGTATATTTTTAAATTACGGTACATGCTGCAAAAGTCACATAGAACTAGAAATACTAGTACTACAGGCCGTTTGAATTTTTTTTTTTTGCTTTGGAGTGTTTCTCCAGCTTCGCAGCAATGTGGTGGCAGGAAACCTGCTCGACTCCCGCTCGCTGCCGGACACTTGTGTTTCCGGGCAGGCTCATGTGTGTAATTTCCCCCAGCTAATCAATGAAAGCACTGCTGGACACTGCGCCTAGTAAATGATAGCTATGTGGGCCCCGGTTCGACAGCTATGACGATGCGCTTTGATTCATCCCTGTGGTGGAATAGCTATAATACCGATGATGACCTCAGTGATGACGCGCGCCCATCCATTTTGACGATACCGATAGTTTTTATCGTCTAATTCCTCTATTTTAAAATATAAGTTATTTATACATATTGCAGAATAACCAGATTCACCGCGTCAACCAGGGCGCCGCCATGGTCGACGAGGAGGGCTTCCAGCAATCCTAACCCAAACGCAAGAACTCACGTCGATACGAGCAGCGCCAGGCGCGTCGCACCTCACCGCCCTCATACCGTCGGAACCGGCGCCGGCATGTGCCACCGCTGCTTGATGCCGGGCCACATCGTACGGGCATGCACCGAAGAAGTGTGTCGCCATAGGTGCCTCTACCTAGGCCACGAGTCCTGACAGTGCGCCGCCTGTCGTAACGAGCATGGCGAACTCTATAAAAATCCCCTCCTCACCAAGCTCGGTAAGCACACCATTCTCGTCGAGAGCACCACTATATCGACGGCTTTTCCTTTCCGAAAGATGTCCGAAGACCTTTTTATTTAGGCAGGAGTTGTAGGATAGGCAATAATCTAGCCAAATTGGAGAAACTCATTGCTAGTGATTATATCCTCACTGAGCTGGATGAGACACTACGCAGAAGAGGGTGGCATCGGACGACCCCAAAGGAGGTACGACAAGAGATTCTCAGGATCAATGCAAGATGGAATAAGCTTAAATTTAAGAGTGAAGATGACAAGCTGAGAACCCTTCATTTTGGATAGAAAAGAGCGAACATGAAGATGATATCTTTATGTCGCCGCCCGTTGGTAAGCCACGAACAGATAAGCCATGACAAGGAGGAAATCATCTACTAAAATCACCAATGCACACAATATTATATAGGTTTTGGCCAACCAAATGGAGGAATCATTCAAATGAGAATTAGAAATAGTTTTTATGGTTATGAGTTTATTAAGTGTTATCCTAAATTACTGATGGTATGTGTTTATTAGCATTTTCAGCAATATTGCAGGCTAGATTGGCTACCTCTATTTTGGCAATTATTTTCAAACCACAGGTAAGGTTTATTTCGGCATGGGGTATACCCATACCTATTGTGCAATTTTACAGGTTAGGAAGCCTTTTTTGGGTGGAAATAGATTGCACAACTTTTTAGCTCCAAACAATAGGTATATGGTGAACATTTACAGTAGAATGTGAAGTCTAGACAACATCATTCTTGGTTTTTCGGTCCATTTTATTTATGCATAACCAATCTTTATGATTTTCAAAGGTGCGAGCTGAGCGTCCCCAAGAGGATCGGACGCGCACATCCTTTGGGTCGAGAACCGTCAGATTGACCAGTTGAAACGTTTCAGCGGAGGTGTTGCTTTCTGTTCCCATGTGGTATGGACCCACCACATCCTATGCTTCATCTTCAAACAAACCTCCTCACAGATGATGTGGTAGAAAAAAATCCATGCCTGCCCCTTCCTGGAGCACTCATCGCTGCCCTACCGTCCTCGCCTAGAGAGCTCATTGTAGGAGCACCCTTCGTTTTTGCCGGTCCATCTTTGCAGAAGATGACAGAGGAAGCTTGGTAGCATCGCGATTACCTACGTTCGCTGTGCCTATGACTCACCATGGTAGCATTGGAATCCTGCCTTTGCAACACGGTTGGCTTGCCTTGGTAGGACCGGAGGCTCGCGTTTGCAGCACCAGCAGCTCGCTTTCGTAGCACGTGCAGCTCGCTTGGTAGCACTAGCGGCTCGCCTTTGCAGCACCAACGACTCGCCTTGGTAGTGCCGGAGGCTCGATTTTGCAGCAGTGACGACTCATTTTGGTAGCATGCCTTCCCAACACCGGCGGCTCATCTTATTAGTACCGATGGATCGCCTTCAAAGCACCGACGATTCGCCTTGGTACCACAAGCAGCCTGCGTTGATAGCACCGGAGGCTCGCCTTCGCAACACCGTTCACTCCCCTTGGTAGCACAGTTGCCTTCCCTTGGTAATATCCGTGGCTCGCCTCCGTAGCACCAACGTCCTAGAATTTTATCATCGGTGGCCTTTCGTTGCAGCATTCGACTCCAGGCTATCCAAAGCACCGTCGCTCATCATGGCACTACGCCGCCTACGGCTGGCGGTTGCTCGCAGCACCAACACCAGTCCTCGCAGCAGCGACCGTCGTGGTTCAAACCTCCATGGACCCGAGCTCCCAAGTCCCAAGATAGAACAAAAGGTAGAGAGATGTAGGCAGGAGAGAGAAAAGGGAGAAGGAGAGCATGGTGGGAGTTCCTAGGATGGCGGTGGCATGGTTGTGCATGCGTCGCGGGTGTCCTTGTTGGTTGGGGAAAAATCGGAAGAAAGAAAGAGGATGAAACAAGTGGTAGGGAAAGTATAATTAAGGGGTCGATGTCGTAGGCCTGCAGTAGGGCGCATGTGGTGTGCTAGATAACGCGAGTCCCTTGATATGTGTTTCTGAATTAGGAGACTCAATGAACTTATTTTTGAAGAATTTGCTCTATGGTATGTACTCTATAGTTTCTTGAGCATCTGAAAAAAAATTAGTCAGGTTAGTTGCTCATTTTAAATCCGTATCATAAGTAATACCCTTTCTATTAGCAGCAAATCAGTTTTTTATCAAATCAAATAAAATTCTGATTTAAATTCCTGTGGTATTATGCTGTTAGGGAAAGAAGCAGGAAAAAGTTTTTGTTACAAATAACAATGCTCAGCGGATAAAGTGAAGGAGAACATGCTGGTAAGAAGAAGAGGTTGTCACTAAAGGTTAACATTATCGAGATGAAGACGACAGACAACAAGTGCAAAGCCTGGTGATCAAAACAGTGTATTCCCTAATACATGTAGCAAGTTCTTTAGGTCATGCATTGCATTAAGATATATTGTGGAAGCATTGCCATATTAATCTTTAACAACCTCTTAGACAGAGCATCTCCTACTGATTTCATTGTAAAAAAGATGCTTCGATATTATTTTGGAGTCTATGAGCAATGCATTAGAAAATGCAAAATAATCTATGGCAATGTATTTTGTAGTTTCTTGGCAGTTATGTTATCGGTATTATGTTTTCTATTTTTTTGAAATTTTCATTTCCTAACTTTATCTAGAAAATTTGAATTTCTAAATACTCTAACCAATATGTGTTTTAAATTTTTGTGTGCATGGGTACGATACATTAAGTTTATATTTACATAAGTGAAGATGTGCATTGCACGAGCCTTTTTTTTAGTTCAGCGGTAGCTATTTGGCTTAGCTTCACCATGATGGTTAACAACCCACGTGGCAGACTATCCAGAACGCTTTTATTTACTTGTCTGAGTCTATGTTATCTTGCAGGCAGGTGCATTGTATGTCATGGCATCTAGATCAAGATTCATGTCATCTCGAATATTGGTATTAGAAAAAACTATTGTACTACCTGAGAAGCAAAGAAAAAAGTTTAAATTACAGAAAAACAAGAGCTCCAATTTTTCGTTGATATGTACACGAAGAACATTGTCTAAATAATAATTATTCATTACACATTTGATTGTCTTTCAGCTCATATTTTTTCAAAGAGAGTCCAAAGGACTGCTATGCGTTTGTGCCTTGTTTGCGCGCAGGGAGCTTCACTTGTGTCATGTGTTAATTCAGGAAAAATAAAAGGCCCATGATTTAGCCTATTGTATGCCTACTATTGTTGTCATCGCCGCCCCGCTTCACTACTTCATCTCATGTTATAAGTCAGTAATGTAGAAACGATACCATAGGTCAACAATATTTTTTTATTATAAGAATATAGGTCGATGATGTTGAGTTTGTATTTTACCATCTATTTGATATCTTCACATGTATTTGTTATTCGTGGCAACCCATAAACATTTTGCTAGTATATTTGAAAAAAAAAAGAACAAGAAGCCAGTTGTGTTTCAAATTTAGAGCCGTTCATCCAAGAACTGATAACAAAATCTCGGTACGAATTTAAACAACAAAGTGGCTGTAGTTTAGTGGTGAGAATTCCACGTTGTGGCCGTGGAGACCTGGGCTCGAATCCCAGCAGCCACACTTTCATTTTAATTTTTTCTTATTTTAAAATGTTTCAATTTATTTCACCACCTATTGGTCAAAACATTCCAAGTCGTTCACCGCCTGTTCGTCACAACAGAAAAATAAAAAGAACTATTCGTTGCACTGCTGTGTTCACTCGGTTCAATGGAACTCATCCGCCATTGATTACCTTTGCAGAGTTAAAACGCTGTCACCTGGTGCACACGCGGCGTGCCCGCACAGCGGCACTCCGCACGCCGCATGCACGTGCCGACCGACCTCCTCGTCGCCACGGCAGCGGACGGTGTCGGAACCAGACGTTTCCGACGGCCACGTCCCCGCACACGTGTCGGCAGACCGGCACGCGTCCATGGATGCCTCCGTGCTTTATGTACGGGCGGCCGGCGCCACCGCACATCGAACTCCATTCCAACACATTAGACTTACTGAATCCTGCAACAGTAGTGTACCTGCAGCACTTGAGCAACTGAGCTACGCCAGCAGTGAGGTCGATCTGCTGCTGGTAGCCATGGGGCAAGGCTCGGAGGTGAAGACGAGGCCGGACCCGAAGGTGGAGATCCAGGTCAGTCGATCAGACCCATCGTCGTTTTAAACCTGAAATTAGGATCGGTGGTGTAAATTTTGGGCGATAACAATGGCGATTGATTCCTGTATTTGCTGTGTGACGTGCAGGAGAAGGGCGAGGTGTTCTTCTTCTACCGGCCAAAGGTGGACAAGGAGGAGGCCCACAGCCCCGACGACGTGCAGCGGATGTACGTCGTCCTGCGCCCGGAGTCCGTCCCCGAGCGCGGCGTCGAGGAGAAGCAGGCGCCCGGCTCCGGCAAGGAGGGGAAGAAGAGGAAGACGCGGCACGGCGGGGACGACGATGAAAAGGTAGGAAGCGGTGGCGGCGAGGAAGGCGGCCACGGCAAGGAGGTACAGAAGGAGATCCCTCAAGCTCCAGTCCCTGTCCCCAGACAAGTACTCTGAGTAAGACCTTGATGTTGATTCTTCGCAGGAGGTGAACGTGGAGGAGCGGCCGCTTCTGCGTCTGATCGTGATGGGGAAGAAGAGCCTGCCGGACCCGGCGAAGCACGGCCGCCCCTTCTGGGGCTACGTGGACCTCGTCACCACGGACGTGGAGGACGTCAAGGACGCGCTGAAGGGGGAGGAGTACGAGACCAAGACGCGCGGCAAGCGGCACAGGCAGGCGGCGAGGGCGCTGGGCGAGGGCGTGTACCGCATCGTCAAGCACGAGGCCCGCGGCGGAGGACGCGCGCACACCCACCTCGTGTACAAGCTCGAGCTCCCGGAGCAGGGCGCCGGCGAGCCGCAGGAGGCCATGAACGTGGAGCCGGAGGCGTCGTTCCTGGTGCAGATCAAGAACCCGGAGCAGGGCGGCGGGTTCGGCGGGCTGCAGGGGAAGCGCAAGGCGGCGTACCCGGAGCACCTGCAGGGGCGGTTCGGGAGCAACCGGTACGCGGCGGCGGACCCGCCGGACCTGCTCAACTACGAGGGGTGCGAGCTGCTGCTCATCTCGGCTTCGGACGACGTGGAGGAGGAGCTGGGCCTGGAGCTGCAGACCGAGACGGAGAAGGAAGCAGAGCGCGAGGGCCGTGCCGGCGCGGGGTGCTCGGACCTGGTGAAGATGTTCGGCGAGGTGGCCGACGTGAAGCCGCTGCTGAGCGGGAGCTGGGACTAGGCACGCCGCACACGTTAGCAACGCTCCCTCGACAGGTAGCACTAGACTAGTGGCCGTAGGTTGTAGGATTAGACGCGTCAGGCGGCCCAAGTTGTTCTGTCCTGAACTGGGAGATCGCTCTGCAACTACCTACTGTAACGGCTCCATGTATCGTCGTAGGCTCGTCGTAGTAGTATCTGAATCTTCTTAGCAGTAGTTTGTACTGGTAGCAGTAATTTTACAGAGGAGGTCATCAACTGGTAGAAGCTCGCTCGATCGCTCCACGACTGTAACGCTTCCATGTAGCATGGAACATGATGTATCGCAGCAGTAAGTGCTGGAACGTTTGGGTGACCACGAACAAAGACAGCAAAAATGGGTTGTTGATCTGCCTCAAACTTCACAGCAACTCAACGGGCTCTGCGCGGTAAAAACCTTTATTATAGCACGTATCATCGGCGCTATAAAATTTGCCCGCGCCCTCCTTCCCTGCGCTGTCGGCGATGGACAGGTCGACGGGTACGGTGTAGGATATAGGCAAATAGCATGCGCATATAGATATCCCAACGTCAATTAAGATCATCCGAGTGTTTAAACTATATAATCTGATTTTTGAGACAAAATCCGAGGCCAAATATCACGGAGTTACTAATAATTATTTAGTTACCTAGTTCGTCTGGCTAATGGTTCAGCTATTCAATTTATATTTATATTTTTTTTATTAATCAATTTATATTTATATCATCTCAAATGTTTGGGTTTAGGCTAAGAGTAAAACGCCTCGGTGGTACATGAAGTTGCCACGCGGGAGAGTATAGGTCACGAAATAGAGAAATTCAAACTATCTATCGTTCACATAGTTGCAAGGGTTGTGCTTCGTTCGTTGATCCGTCGGTCTAGACGTTAAGTTGATGACGTGGCGCTATTTGTCGTCACATTTCTTTTGCAGAAATGCCCTGAGAGTATTTCATATGGAGGAAATAGGAATTAGACAGCAGTTTGCAACATTTTAACAGAGCTAAATTTAGACGGTAGTTTGCAGCATTTAAAGAGGAGACAAACAAAAAGAACAATAGGTGCAATACAAGAATGACCATTTCAGATTGCAACTTCATTGTTCTAGTAATATTAGTCAGTTTGCGTCATTATATCAGTTTGCAACAAAAGTGGGAATCGTTACATCAGTTTGCAACAAAAGTGGGAACAACCTGAATCATTCTAACAACTTGACTCGTTTCAGAATGACAACATTAGTACTGAATCAGTTCTCATCTGACCAATCAGTAGGTGCAGTTTGGTTATTGTTCATTTGACTGCTGTGATATTCTTCAGGATTTGGTGGCACTTGATCAGATGTGTTGGGTGCTTCCTCACCCTACAGCCAATATGGTGCCGATCCTCCTCTTCTTCCTCTGTCTCAGCCTGCTGCTGCCGCCTGTCCTCTGCCTACTGCTGCCGCATGTCCTCTGCCTCGGCCTGATGCAGCCGCTTGTCCTTTGCCTTGGCCTCTACCTAATCGAGTAGCATCCGCCTGTCCTGATGCAGTTGCTCTCCAATCTGCCAAAGGCCCAAAGCTGTTGTGCTTCTTCCAGAACGATGATTTCGACATTCCTCTTGTTGACGAACATCTGCCCTAGTTGGCACCGGCAATAGGAAAGGCATGAATGTGTTGCAACTTCCATCTTTCTTAGCTTTCCATCTTCCACATCATCGTCAATATTCTTTGCATAGTCCTTGTCATCTTCATTTGAATCAGATTGCTCATGTCCGTCTTCCAAATCATAGTCGCTGTCGTTTATATCAGAATCCGCTTGCTTTACTTCTTCATCATGGCCAGCTTCTTCCTCTCCTCCATTGTCATCGGCTGCTCCTCTTCTAAATCTTGTCTTCATTGGAGAAACAATCACACTTGGCAGATCAGGAACGTTTACTCCAGAATATCATCTGCCAGCTCCTGAGATCTTAGTAAGTCAACATGATCAACATATAGTCTATGCTCCTCGCAATACACTGCTGATTCTGCCATTTTCCTCGTATATCTTGTTGAACTCATTGTCTTCAACCCATTTGCCAGACCATATCAGACCATATCAGACCATATCCAGGCTCCAGCCAATATACATGCTCTAGCCACAATGTTGGATAACCCAATTGTTTCAGAATGTTGTCAATTACATCTTGACACCATGTATCGGTATCACAATCATCGAAATAATCCATCTTCCCATCAATGTATGCTCTTTTCGTTCCAATACCGCCGAAAAACCCACCGTGATAGATTTTAACACTGAACTTGGTAGGCCATAAGTCTACAATGGAAGGAAAAAAAGAGATTTTAGCTCAGTTTAACCGAACACTAGATTTTACAGGACCCAACCAAATCAACCGATGACCTAAATTAGACCAAAGAAACGGAGATCTAACCGACGTAATCGACATCCACTACATTACTACAGATCTAATCGACCAAAATTGACCGAATTTGTCCAGGAAAATCTTAACGTAGTTGGGTTCAGGGGCGCTACACCCTCTACGATGAGGAAAGACCAGATCGACGGCGTTTGGAGAAGCCATCGCTCTCGTCCGCCAACCGCCGGCCACAGTCGCCGACCTCTTGCTTCCCCTCCTTCAACGCAAGATCGAAGTCACCATGGCGCCGCCTCTGTCTATTCGCAAGTGGGGAGATGAAAATGAGAAGGAAATAGCTCCCGGGGAGTTTTCTAAAAATGGAAATTTGCTAGAGGACACCGTTGTTTTCCGGCGTTTGCTACACACTATTGAAATGTGGCTTTGACCAGTACCATTATTATTTCGTGACAATTTGCTAGAACACACTGTACTGCCCAAAACGGAAAGTTTGACGTTTTACACCTTTTTACCTTGTTGCAAATATGTCTAGAATTTTAATTGAAATGCAAAATGTTTCAGATAAAAAAAATTGTCCAGCTTTTTCCCAATTCCCTTATTGATTTTTTTTCTTAACCACGATGCTGCATGCTGCAATGGATGGCGACTTGGCAATGTTCCAACTTGATATGAACTTATGTATAGTTTTTAATTCATGTTCGGTATATGCATATGCTGGATTTGGTGAATTTGAATTAGAGAAAAAAGTGTTCAAATCGGACATATGTCAAACTTTTCATTTGTGGCATGCAGTGTGTCCTGGCAAATGTGCCATGAAATTATAATAATACTCAGCAAAGACACATTCCAGCGGTGGCAAACGCCAAAAAATAACGGTGTCCTCTAGCAAATTTTCCTTTTCTAAAAACAATTGGTAGCTGCTGGTCCGTACGTGCAACTCACGTGACCGCAAACGGCGCCATGTCATCGACTTAACGTCTGGACTGACGGATCGACGAACAGAGCACACCCTTGCAAACTATTTGGCCGATAGTTTGAATTTCTCCATTTCGTGACCTATACGCTCTGGTGTGGCAACCTCATGTACCACCGAGGTGTTTTACTCTTAGGCTAAATCATGTCTCTATTTTCTTAATTGTGTTTTACTCTTAGGCTAAATTTTTTTAGATCAACAGGGAAAACATCCCCGATTCCATTTCAGGAAATGAAACTAAAACATCAACCAGTACTTCAGGTGCCGATACAAGCAAAAGAACTAAAAGCTAAACTGAAACTACTAATTTCCATGACCCTTAAGGGGAAGCCCAGAAAGCACAAAAGCGAGCAGAAGAGCTAGTTTTTCAGAAATTTATGAGATTACATTCAGAGCAGAGGGAGACAGGAGAGAGAACAGGCTAAGCACACGAAACTCCGACTCAAAGAACCACATGAACCTCATCAGCAGCCTCAGGGTGTGTCTCCAGGAACGACAGAGAGGCACTCCCCCCATAGCTCGACGAAGCAGTGGTTTTCCGAGTAGAGATCCACTCAAAGCCATTGCAGATCAGGTTTCCATGAGCTCCAGTGGGTTCCTCAACCTGTTTATCATCCGTTTCATGAACAGAATGATCCTCCCTTCCTCCAACTCTTTGAATGGGACCTTCCAATTCCTTAGATACGAAAGGACGAGACGACAGACCTGTTTCATGTTAATCCAGGGGACATGATTAAAGACTATGTTATTCCTATTATTCCAGATGCCCCAAAGAACTGCAGCAGAAACTACATTAAACTGCAAATGTTTCTTGCTAGCAAGCCATCTTGAAGCAATAGATTTGAAATTAACAACTAAAATGCCAAAGATATCCTGAACATGAGTCCAGACCATCTTGGAAACCACACAATCAAAAAATAAATGTTTAACAGATTCAAACTCTTTACATAGAGAACATTCCATTGGTTTTGGGACACCTCTGGCTCTAAGATTATCTCTAGTAAGAATTTTGTTCTGAGAAAAAAGCCAAAGAAAAATCTGAATCCTAGGGGGAACTTTGAGCTTCCAAACTGCAGGCAAATAAAGAGGAGTCGCCCCTCTAAAGTTTACCAAAGCATACATGGAACTAGAGGAATAAACTCCCTTAGACTCATACTGCCAAATAAGTTGATCCTCATCCTCTGTCAGAGAAACCGATTGGGCAATTCCTAAAATTTCCTGCCACTAGACCATCATCTGGTCAGTAAAAGTTCTTCTAAAGTCACATCTAAGATTACTACCATTCCAAAGATCAGGTATAGTTTTGGTTTGTTGATTGGAAACCAAATAAACTTCCCAATATTGAGTAGCCAGGGTAGAGTTACCAAACCACACATCTTCCCAAAATTTGATAGATTTACCATTACCTACTTGCCACTTATAACCTACTTCCACAGCTCTAGAAGCCCACATCACACATTTCCAAAAAGTAGAAGGGTGAATATCATGACAACAAAGAACATTAGGATTTTTAGTTCTATACTTAGCATCTATAATTTTCTTCCAGAGTGTCCCTTCACCCTGAATATACCTTTTAATCCAAGATCCTAGCAAACACAAATTAAGGTCTAACAAATTTGGAATTCCCAGACCTCCAAACTCCTTTTTCATACAGACTGAGGGCCAGTTAGCAAGGTGAATTTTATGTCTATCTTCTTCATCATTCCAGAAGAAGTTAGCCATATGGGAATCCAGAAGCTTAATGGCCCATTTAGGGAATTTAAAGAAAGAAAGAAGGTAAATAGGGATGCTTGATAAGCAAGCCTGAATCAAGACTCTTTTAGCAGCATAGGAAAGAAGTTTACCTCTCCAGCCAGTAATCCTTTTAAGAAGATTTTCTATAAGAGGCTGAAGATCCTCTCTCCTCAGTTTATCAAAATGCAGGGGGATCCCCAAGTATTTAACAGGAAAACTACCTCCAACACACTCAAAAATATCTAGAAAAGGTCTAAACTCATCAGCATCTAAATTAATTGGGATGAGCTCACTTTTATGATAGTTAACCCTCATTCCAGAATTTGCTCAAAACATGTGAGGATCCATTTGAGATTGATGGCCCCAGATATATCAGGTTTCAAGAAAATTAAAGTATCATCAGCATACTGTAAGCAACTAACACCCCCAGACACAAAATTAGGACAAAGACCCATTATGGCTCCACAGATAGAGCCTTTAGTCAACATTCTAGAAAAAACATCAATCATGATGTTAAAAAGCAGGGGTGCAATGGGATCACCTTGTCTAAGGCCTTTCCCAGTCAGGAAAAAGTCACTCTCTAAATCATTGACCCTGACCCCTATGGACCCCCCTAGAGTGATTTGTTTAATAAACCTAATGAAAACAGGACAAAAACCTCTGAGCTCTAGAATCTCAACCAAAAAATCTAAATTGACTCTATCATAAGCTTTCTCATAATCTATCTTAAGGACCAGCCCTTGACTCTTGCTACTATGCACCTCATGAATAATCTCATGAGCTGTCACTACACTTTCTAAAATAAACCTACCTCTAATGAAAGCAGATTGATTAGGGGTGATAATCCTACCTATCACTTTAGCTAATCTGTTAGTCAAAACCTTAGTAAAGATTTTAAAAGAACAATTTAGCAGACTAATAGGCCTAAACTTCTTCATAGTCCTAGCATCATTCTCTTTAGGAATCAAGGTAATCATGGCAAAGTTCAATCTAAAAATATCAAGATGATCCTCATGCCATGCATTAAACATGGATAGCAGGTCATATTTAATAATATCCCAAAAAGATTGATAAAACAAAAATGACAAGCCATCAGGCCCAGGAGCACCTTCAGCATAAGAGCCAAAGACTGCCCCCCCTAACTTCCTCTTCAGTAAAAGGGGCACCCAAGCCAAGATTTTCCTCCTCACTAATTTTCTCATCTTCAGAGAAAAAATCATGCTTAAGCCTTAACTCAGGCCTAGGTTCCCAAGCAAAAAGATCCTTATTATAATAGTCCACAGCAATTTTGGACATGCCACCAATCTCTATAACTGGGCCATCAGGGCCCTCTAAAACAGGAATTAACTTTTTCCTCCTTCTCTGATTAGCTACAGCATGAAAATATGCAGTATTCCTATCCCCCTCTAAAATGTTTCTATCCCTAGATCTCTGCCTAGCTTTGGTTTCTTCTACAACCCAGTAGGACTGGAGTTCTGTAAAAATCCAAGCTAGTCTATTCCTCTCATCATCAGAAAGCAATTGAGATTCAGCTTTAATGTCTAAAGAATCATATTCCTCCATTAATTCTCTCTTATTCTTCCTAATGGCAGCTTCAATATTAATACTCCAACCTTTGGCTAATTTCCTAAACTGCCTAACTTTACCTTGCCAAACATCTAAAGGATTAGCACTAAAAATCCTGAGAGACCAGGCCTTACAAATAATATCTTTAAAATCAGACCTAGCCAACCACCACTTCTCAAATCTAAATCTGAAAGTTTTTGGGATACAGTGTTCACCAGAATCCCAAACAATAGGGGTGTGATCACTACCCAATCTAGGAAGAGCTCTAGCACTAGCTAAAGGAAAATGCATGTCAAAACCAGTAGTGCAAAAGATTCTATCTAATTTACACATAGTAGGGTCAGCCTGGTTATTACCCCAGGTATAAGCTCTCCCAGATAAACCAATCTCCATGAGAGCCCAAAGATCCACCCAAGTATTAAACTTATCTACCCATCTATAATCTATATTACTATTATTTTTTTCCTCAGGGGACCTAATCAAGTTAAAATCCCCACCAATCATGGCAGGACCATCCCAATTAATGAACAATTCATGCAACTCAGAGATGAAAGCTTGCTTGCCATCCTCATAAGCAGAACCATAGACAGTAGTAATCCTACAAACAAAATCAGTAACCTTATTCTTAACTACTACACTAACAGAAAAGGATTTAATATCCCAAACAACTACATCAAAAAGGTCCAAATTAACACCTACTAGAATGCCACCAGCAGTGCCACAAGAAGGCAAGAAATTCCAAGCAAAATTTCTATTTCCTAACAGATTCTTCAAAAAAGAATGACTAAAACTATCTTTTTTGGTCTCTTGAAAGCCAATATAGCCTATTCTTAAAGGGAAAAAAGTATCCTCTATATACTTCTGTCTACCAGGAGCATTTAAACTCCTACTATTCTAGAACACACTAATCATAAAGACTTTTTCCTGGGGTGCTTGCCCCGAGACTTATGCAAGACTTCAATCCATTCATCTGCTTCTTCATCCAAGTTCCTAGGACCAGATGAAGTAGCAATAAAACTAAGACTATCCTCTACATCAATATGAGCACTAGCATCAACTACAACTCCTATTTTATCAGATAAAACTTCTAGCTCTACAGGGGAAAAATAATGTCTCTATTTTCTTAATTAATTGACTCATGCTAGGTTGAACTTTTAAATCCCTAGAAATGTCTTATCTACCTATGAGAGTATTGATGCGACTATTTTTGTTTCCAATCTGACCGCTCCGTTTATGATTCAAATCTGTCGCGATATATCTGCATATGGATCCGTAACCGATCATTATCTTCTTTTCTCAAAATCCAAGAAAAAAAAATGATAAATGATATGGTACAAGCCTCAAATCGATTGACCTTTTATATAGATATCGATGAGCAAATTCCTTTTCGATCTGATCTGTTTACATTCCTGCTCTTGATCATCGCTTAGTTTCGACCACTCCCCATACCTTGTTAAACTGGCCTAGTTAGTGTCAGCGATGTTGATTCTCTTCTCCAAAACTCTGGCCAGTGGTACTCTAAGAGT
This sequence comes from Avena sativa, assembly GCA_916181665.1. NCBI lineage: Eukaryota > Viridiplantae > Streptophyta > Magnoliopsida > Poales > Poaceae > Avena > Avena sativa. The sequence continues at coordinate 398,716,831 of OV702279.1, read as the reverse complement.
TTGAGTTCACATTTTATTTGCAAATCTCGTAGACTATAGACCAGCCTCGTGATGGACTCCGTGCCTAGCTCGCTGTTAACCCTCCGCAGATCTCTGTTGCATGTCATCGTGAAGACACATCTTTTTCACCGTGGCGATGACATCTCTTGAGTTTGAGGGTACAGACACATATGCATTTGGTATTATAAAATTGACTTCAACCAAACACTATATGCAACATATTCCTAGAACGAGGGAATTAATATTGTGTTAAACAGCAGAGTAGTCAGGTGTTCGTTATTGGTACCGTTCACTCCTCAATAATCCGCGTTTATGTCAGAAAAAATCATAATCTGCATTTGCAATTTTTATTGACAAATGAACAACCAAGCAAGTTTCAATAGAGAGGTCACACCAATGGCATATATCATCTCTCTCATGAATTATTGCAAATACAAACACACAACAAGCCTAGTTAAATTTCAGTATACCGTCTTCACAGGAGGTACGGTAAGCACCTCCTTGACCAGTTTCTCCAGATTTGCCCAAGATGGTCCACCTGGCAGTGCAGCCATGGCTGCCTTCTCCTTCAGCTCCATCACCATTCTCTTCGTCTCCTTCCCCTTGTCCCCATCCATCATCTCCAAGACGGCCACCTTCACCCCGTTTCTGTCGACGTTGCTGCTGATTTCCAATCCGATGCGCCACTCCGAACAAACATACCTCCTGTTGGTGAACTGATCGGCGCCGAACGGCCAGCACAGCATCGGCACCCCGGCGGTGATGCTCTCCAGCACCGAGTTCCACCCGCAGTGCGTCAGGAACGCGCCGACCGCCTCGTGCCGAAGCACCGCCTCCTGCGGGCACCAGCTCGTCACGTGGCCCCTTCCCTTGGTCTCCTCGAAGAACTCCGGTGGCAGCACAGCAGTGGCAGCAGGGTGGTCGCCGCCGGCGCCATTGCTCACCTGGTCGTTTCTGATCACCCACAGGAACTCTTTTTCACTGCTAGCCAAACCCCACGCGAACTCGACCAGCTGCTCGCTCGTCAGCGTCGCTAGGCTCCCGAAGCTGACGTAGACGACGGACCCGGGCCGCTTGCCCTCGAGCCACTCCAGGCAGGCGCGGTTCTCCTTGGAAAGGCTCGTGTCGACGGTGTTGCCGGGGACTTGGCCGAGGAGGAGCGGCAATGGCCCGACGGCGTAGATCGGCGGCAGGATGGCCGACATGGCGGCGATCGTTTCCCGCTCGATCTCGTCGAAGGTGTGAAGGATGACGGCAGATGGAGTGGTCCGGTGACAGGCCATTGAGCGCAACAAGATTTCAAGGATAGGGTCCTCGGAGTCCGCGGTGCGGATGTAGCTCGGGAAGTCACTCAGGCGGATGTCTTTTGGCATGCCCGGCACCCAGTCCAGGACCGTCTTGTCCAGGTATCCATTGCTCAACTGTTCAGTATCTGTTTCAGTCAATATATGATTGCAACTCAGTTTGACTCAAAAGATCCTTATAATTTGGGAAAAGAAATAGTAATGGGTGATCTGATCTTCAAAGCTTACCTTTGAGGGGAACAATTCCAATGTCGACAAGCTCCTGGCACTGCTGGCACGCCATGAAGCCGCAGGCGTTGCCAGTCCAGAGGGTGACACATGGAAGGCCCATGTCCTTGGCGGTGTACAGGACGTGCCAGATGTCGGAGACGACGCAAGACACGGGCGGGAGGTCGGAGACGAGCTTCCTGAAATGCGGGCCCAGGGACTCCATGGCGGACAGCAGGGCGGCCAAGTCCTGCGACGCGTCCAGCTCGGACGGAGGCAGGCCGTCGGGGACGGCTACGAAGCGGAACCCGGGGACCCCCTCGAGCGCGCCGGGGCCGCGCGAGCGGAGGAGGCGGCGGCGGTTGTGGTCGGTGTGGACGAAGGTGACCTGGAAGCCATGGCAATGGTGGAGCAGCTTGGCAAACTGGAGCGTCGGCTTGATGTGGCCCTGCGCTGGGAAAGGGAAGATGAGCGCGTGAGGCTTCTCGACGCCGGCTTCCAGGATCGCCATGGCCGCTAGCTCTCGCTCCAACACGAGTTGACTGAAGAGAGCGGGAGAGAAGCGGAGACGAGGATTGGTTGTTTAGCAGCAGCAGTGCTGCGTGCGATCATATATAACACACTCGTGCTGGATCGACCATATCCTACTGCATATCTCGACATTCACGCGTCAGATCCGCGAATTATTTAGAAAATGCGTTCAAATGAGAGAGAATTTATTTGACAGTACCGAAATAAGTGATACGAGTATTTATCTAGATTTACATGTATCTATATACTAAAATATGTTTAGATATATGCGAATCTAGACAAATCCAAGTCACTTATTTCTAAAGAGTATTAAATTATCAATTAATTAGAGCAGCTGCCAGCATCCAACATGTGTAATTAAAACTGAATATTGGGAGGCATTGACTTACCGTAGCATATCTGTAGCATATCTCATATACTCCGTTATTGATTTTGTATTCGTAGTATATGATAGTTATTGATTTTGTGTATATCATATCTGTAGTATATCTATAACATTGATAATTATTGATTTTGTATATATCGTATCCGTAGCATATCCGTAAAACATTGGAGTATATGACAGTTATTGATTTTGTATATATCAATCAATATTCTTGTTGTGATTGTATTCTTGATGTATAAGTTGGATATTGTATCGATCTAACATTATTTTTGTGATTGTATTCGTGATGCACAAGTTGATGTCAATATAAATTTCACCACATGAGTTGGAGGGCTATCTAGTTGGGTACAACAAACGGATCTTATATTCTCTTTGACTTGGTATCAGATCCTCGATCTGCATGCACATGGCACAAAGAGTGAATACTTAGGGAAAATAAGTTTCTCAAGCCTTGTCCAGATAAGGGAACTTTTTTTAGTAAAAGAGAGCAAATATTATCATTGAGGTAATACTCGTAGTATTGTCTTGTGTTACAAGGTCCCAAACAAGATGGGGAGGTTGATCGTCCAGATGCAGCTACCAGCTGATCTAGCCAGTTTTGCTAGGACATCGGCCACCCAATTGCTCTTTCTTCCTAATGTGGGACATACTGAAATCGTACGAGTCCTTCGGGTGCTTTTTTGTGTAATCGTAAGTAGTGCATAGCTTCGATCTATAAGGGTCTTCATATCGTAGGACCACGGCAGCAGCAGCATAGTCCACCTCAATGATGACCTTGTGGAAGCCTGCCCACGAGTTTTACTCCCAATAGTGTTGCTTTGGCTTCAGCTTGCTCAGCATCTCTGCGATGGGCGAGCATGCAGCGAGAATTACCTTGCCATGGTGGTCTCAAAGGACAGCTCCCACTCCTCCCGATTTGTGAGAGCCTGTAAAGGAGGCATCGGAGTTTAACTTGAGCCAACCGACCGGTGGAGCGGTCCAAGCATGCTGGTCAGGATTGGCAGACAATTGGGGTTTCGGAGTCGTAGTCACCACCATGGGTGCTTTGCCTCTGCAATCGCTTGCGGCCAAGGATTAGGTGTATGTGTAGCCATCTCGGGGAAGGATATGGAGCAGGCAATCAATTTCGTGTCATTGTGGTGAATGAAATCGTTTCGCAAGTGCCACACTCGCTAGAGCAGCGTCAGCACCCTAGATTTGGTGAGCTCGTCAACCTGTTCGAGATTGACGCGAAAACTTAGGCAAAGGAAAACTCACCCATTCAACCTATCCGAGATAGACGCGTCAGCACCCTAGATTGTGGTGAATGAAATCGTTTCCTTGCCTTTATATCTAAACAGGTTTTCTCCAGGCAGATTCTATCGATCCCGCATCGCATGTTGCAATGAAGTAGTCTTGGTGCATTTGACATTAGCATGGTGACCATCTTTAGTATTGTTCCCGCAGATCGAACATCGGATGTCAATCTTGATGGTTCTTCTACATTTGTTCTTCTTAGTGGTTAAGGTGTTTATGGCTACCCTCCACCCAAAAACCATGATTTTTGGTTGAACCTTTGCTTTTCATATGCAATTCCAAATTAAGCGTTCTCCATCTGGCACGGTGCTGCAGCTGTTATCGTTGTGGTTTTGGTTCTTTAGGCTTAGGGAAAGGCGGTAAGCACTCTTTATTATGATACACATTTCTCTCGTAGTGCCATATGCTATGTGGTCACTCTGTATGGTTTGCGGTAAATCAATGTATGCAAATCCAAGCGAGCCCGAAAAGGTTTTCTCCATTCAGTGGACTAGAGTGGACAACTTGATCACAAGGGTGGAGTACTTGCGTGAAGCATCGACCCAGTGACAACAACTGCCATAGGACCACTAGCAACTTCTCCCGGTCTACTACTTAGGTCAGCGAGTCATGTATTGAATAAAATCTGAATTCCTCCTCTTGCTTCCTTTCATCTTTCACTCCTTCTCTGAATTCTCCCTCATGTCGTTCAATTCTGTGTAAACTGGTGTATCTTGGGAACACTAGAGAGCTTACTTAGCCCTCGTTTTGTTGTAGTGGATCCCGGGTTTTATGTGTCTAATCCTGGCCCACTTTTAATCCACCCGAAACCACTCCGGGCCATTTTGTACAAGGGGATCGACCGGTTCTAGGCGGGCTCAACCCAGCGAACCCTAGGAAACACGAGGGGATCGGGATGAAACCAAAACACTCGCCTTCCCTCGTGTTTCTTCCTTCTCGCGTGCTAGCGGCAACACACACACTCGCCTCGCGGATGCCGCCCCGCCATTCCTCCGCCGCTCCATCCCTTCTTCTTCCCACCCACAACCGACGCCGAGATCCTCTGCTGCTCCATCATATTCTGCTCCGACACCATCGACGACCCCTACTCCAAGATCCCTCCATTGTCCGTCTTCTCTAGCAGTCCTGGACTACTCTCTTGTAAGTCCTTTCCACTTCGTCCCCTCCTCTCCCATCTATTGCTAGATGAATCTTCCTCTATAGATACTATTCTTGACCTAGGGTTCATGATTCAAACCGATGGCTGAAGGATGAGTTCTTGGATAGTATTTGCTGGTCCTTGGTCTATGTGGTAAAGCTTAGTTAGAGACACATGTAGTGGTGTGCTCGTCATTGATCTCTATCGGAAAGATTACCATGTGAGTCTTTGTGAAGTGCACATGGGGAGATTTTCCTTGTTCTGGACATGTCTTAGCTACACAATAAAATCTCGCTAGCGACCTATTGCTGCACAATTAGATCTCACATCCTATTGGTACTTGGGATTTCTTCTCTCTTAATACATATATATATATATATATATATATATATCAATACCATGGTGGTTGTCTTCTAATTTAAATTGTTAAACATAAAAAAGGTAACTTGAAATTTTTTCATGTTCATATCTAAGCTTTACTCCAGTTCTGAATATTAGAGAAACAATGAGCAGGGATGTCTTTGTCTAAGTGATCCAAGCACTTGATATTCACCTAAATAGTAGAAAATCCATGCTAATTAGTTGCCGGATCATTTTCTACTTTTAGCATGATAGATTCCTATAAAATATCTAAAGTTCCAATCACTTAGCTCTTGTATATACCTGTTTTTTAAGGAATGAAGAGCTCCAACATGTTTGTGTGATGATTACTCCAACATGTTTATATAATGTTGTTTGCATAGCTAGACTGAAGACAGTTGTGTTGTAAAGGTTTTATCTAACTGAATGTCCTGTTATGTTGTAAATAGTTGCCTTGTCTATTTGTTTGAGTGAGTGAACAAAGTGTGTAAATAGGAGGAACCAATCTGAACTATGTTATAACTCCAGAATTTAGCACTTGATGTACTGATCTTTTACTAACTCTAAATAACTGTGTGTTTTGTTCTTGATCTGAGATTACTTCCAATGGTTAATGCTTAGTCGTATGAATGAACTTAAACATTTGATCTATCTGTGGCATCTTGTATTAATCGTTCTGGTTACTTGTTATCTCTTGATGTGGGGTGAATGTGAGTGTACATATCTATGTTTAAATTGTTTAGATTTTCACCACTTTATTTCCACTTATTTCTTGCAAGTATATGTATCTTTTTGTATGACCTGTTATCCGTCGTTGTTAATATTGTTGTCACCTTGTACTTATGCACCTTTTTAAGATTTGAAATGCTTAGCTCTTTTACAGCAATATTATATTGTGTATTCCCTTTTTGTTGCTGCACGGTAAAAGATTGTTAGTGTCCTTTATTATGAAAGTTGCATGGTATTCCACTATTGATCTCAAACACTATGCAACATTTTTGGTTTTACTTGACATAATAATTCAGTAGTAGACACTATTTAGAGGGTTATTTATATCTTGTAAATGTCAAGCTACATATGTTTCCATTTTTCTTTGCTATACCATGCCTAGACTAAACCATCGGATGACCTCATTCACAACTACAATTCAGCTTTTATGTGTTATTTTTTGGCATATAAAACACCTCTTTCTTGTACATGGCTGAAAGGTTCCATGTGCTGTATTGCAAATAAAGTTCGAGTTCTTGTTTCATAGTATATCATGGATGATGGCCTGCAAGTGCACAGAATCATCAAAGCAAGTTTTCACGGAAGTGTTAATTCCATTTTTTATATCGATCCCAATAAAGAGCTTCGGTAAATGTTTTTATCCGGCATTTCTGTCACACCCAAGGTGCCTCATTGTCTTGAGTGAATTGACTGCAAGTTTTGTAAGTGGAAAGTGGTGAATGAATAATAGAGGAAACTTGATTAAAGGTAGTTGCAAAAAGTAAATAACATAATAGTAAAAAGATGATGAAAGTGTTCGGAGTTCCTATAGATGATAAGTTAGGCGTGGAGAGAAACAGTTCATGGTGATAGTGAATATGCTAAGTGAATGAAATGAGATAAGTGATTATGATACTTCTTATTCATAAGTGAGTAGGCAAGCAACCCATATGCCGACTAGGAGTCCTCATGGCAAATTCCTCCTTGTCCTAATGATCCATCTACCTATTACCACAGTAATGGTTAGCGCATTAAGACCGGATCAAGGCTTTAATCTTGATGGTTCCTTGTTTACCCTCGAGTAGCCCTAGCTCATCACTGATACCAGTCATGTCACTCGGGGGTCTCCAATTCGCTAGTAATCAAGTTCATATCTATGAGATCTCGGGATCATGTTATCTGGGCCCTTAAATTATACAATAAGCATTAGGCAAACATATATATTCATTCTCACAATCTAATAATCATGACAACAATCAGAAATTGATGGAAATAAGAGAGGCACATCACATCTCACCAATCCCCTACATCTCCCACGCCTATGGGGATTTACTCGGACATGAGAGGAAGATAGATCAAAGGCACAATAATATTGCAAATGGAAATCATCTCAACTTTACCATAGCAAGCCACAACCATTTGATGATCAAATCAAATACAAATCAAGAAAGATCAATCAAACCCTAATCTTACAAGTACCAATCTCTCTCTCAATACAAGTGGAGATGATGGTGGAGTGAATGGGTTAGAGGATAGAGATCGTCGATGAATGAGGTGATGTTCTTCTCCTCCTTCAGATCTGATGTCTTCTCTTCTGGAATGGTTTGCGGCGGCCATGTTGTGTTTTTCTCCCCCAATACAGAAGTTGCTTGTGTTGATATAACGAAGGCATGGCCGGGTCAAACGGGCGGATGGTACGGGCGTGTCCCGACCGTACCAGTGGTCGTTACACACCCTGGATGCCTCTGATGAAGGAGGCTTCTTTAATTGTAAATACCCTATAAATACTCCAAGATCTTTCAAAAGTGTTTATTTCCTTAAAATCATCACAAGAAACCAAGGTTTCGCTAATTCGCGATGTTAACATTAGTTGAAAGGTAAAATCCAACGAAACCTGGCAAAAACCACTTGAAAATCATCGGTATAAAGTGTTCAAATTTGGAGCTATCAACACCCCCAAGATTAGCTATTACTCGCCCTAGAGTGACAAAGCTATAAAGAATAATAGCTAGAAATTGAATCAAAGTGGAGAACTCACAAGTTCAACGTTCTATCATATTTCATCGTCACAAATCCTGGAACCTAAAACATGAGCATAATATATTTGAATAATTGCATTTAAGTTCGCTTCCTAACCGCAAGTAACTCATTAGATAATAGTTCTTAAACTAAAAAGAGACTGCCAAAATTTTGGTTAGGCTTGTGAATCAATTCTTTTCAGCACCCCTCTTTTATGAGAGTAAAAATATTTTTAAACAAGAATGCTTTGGTCAGATTAAGGGTGCGCAAGTAGATGTCAAAATAAGGACAAACTTAAAGTTTTTTATTAACACCCACTTCAAAACATGGCTATCGAACACCATATCTATTCCTTGATTTTCAAGAACTCTAGTTTTTTCCTTTTATTTTAGGTGGTGAGGTGTTGCAAATAATCTCATTAGGATTGAATCTTTTTAGCTCATAACTCAATAGTAGTTCTCTTTTTTTCCTTTCTTTGATTTTCTTCTCTTTTCTTTTGCTTCTCTTTTCTTCTCTTCTCTCTCTCTCTTTTTAAGATCAACAAGGCAAGTTTGGCAACTCCCTCACCCACCGTAAAAACACTCGTTCCGTCAAACAATTCTTTTCAGCAGGTGTTTATCAAGTCAAAACCATTAAGATGTGGAGTTGACCACTACTAAGATTAATCCCTTAAGACAAAAACATGGCACCAAAGTTGTCATGAAGACACTTTCATTTGTTCTAAAAGAATTGGAGTTTAATCCAACAAAGTTGATTTTCTAACCTATTGTAATTTTCATAAGTCGAAACCAAAGTAGTGACATTATCCTTGAGATTAATTCTAAAAGATAATGAGCTAAGCGTGGATTGAAACTCAAATTCAACCGAACAAACACAGTATGTTCATGAATAAACTTGTAGAAAGAGGTAAAATAGGAATGTGGTACCTCCTCTTTCTTGCTCATCTTCTCGCTTGAGTTAACTCCTCGTGTTCTTCTCCATGGCTAAGTCGCTAGAAGTGAATACCCTGCAAAACTCTAAATAGAGAACCAAGAGAGTTTCGCACGAAATAAGATAAAAGCTAGTCTAATATTTTTTGGGGGTTTTCTTTTATGAATGCAAAACTAAAAATAGACATGTACTGGAAGCAAATAAAATAAATCAAAAGAACAAAACAAAAATATGAATGCAAAGGTGGGGAGGAGTTCAATCTCCCCAAGCTTAGGCTCTTGGCCTATCCTGAATCAATTATCATCGCCATCGTTGGGAGGAAACTGCTAGTATGGAAAGTATGGATAGCGGTTCAGGAGGTCGGTCATGAAGGAACTAAAATCTTGAGTGAGGTTTATGATGTTTGCATTCACATCGTGCATCGTATTTTCTATGTTGTTGATGCGATGCACCACCTGGTCAAAGTCACTCCTCAGGACATAGTCGAATCCTGGCTAAGGTTGAGGCATACTTTGCTACTGGTACTGGGGAAAAGGTAGGTTGTGATGCTGCTGCTGGCCGATCTTTGGTGGAAATAAAGTGAATGTCACCATAAGGAGCCGATCTTTGGTGGTGGAAGTGTTGGATGAGCAAAGCACTCAAGTTTACCTTATGCTCCATCTCAGGATGGATACCCATATAAATTACACTTATCTCGGGGCCTTCCATTGCCCCGGCATCTCCCTTCAGAAAAATAGAATTCACTAACAAGGTAGCGAAGTAGCGGATAATGAGATTCTGGATGGTGGCGCTCTTCTTGCGCAAGTAATCGGTGTTCCTGTGGACAGAAATCTGCTCCCAAGCATGCATTGCCTCTACGAGGACTTCATCAGTGGTATCAAGTTCTCCTTCATAAGAGAACCCGAAGAAATCACAGAATTGATAAAAAGTGAGTCTACGGGGTTGCCCATTGAGCAAAAAACTTATAGTGCAATGACGCTCTTGGGTCTCAAGGTCGTCGTGGAACGACGACAATAACTCTAACGTGGCGATCTCGAAGGTATCGGTGTAGAGGTAGGAGAAAGGAACCATGTCAGCGTTCGCTGTCATCCTCTAGAAATCCTCCTCAAGGCCTTGGCGGGAGAGGAAGTCATAGTTCACCCACTTAGTGGGTATAACCTTGCGTGAGCTCACCCTCTCATAGTCCTTGTTTAAGGATGCCCTTAGGTTGCCTCCTTCCGAGCGTCTCTTCTTTGATCCTTGCGGGTTGGCGCTGCCCGAGGTCCCTGCCCTTCCTGAGCCCTTGCCCAAGCACCAAATCTACCAAATATTCATTATGCTGCAAAAATTTCAAAGAAAAACTATAGGCATCAGGTTTCTATCATACAAACAAATGATTACAAGAAGAAATTATAAATCCTAATGTGAGGAATCAAAAATAATCTCAAAAAATGATGAACTCATCTAGATAGTCAATGTGAGGAATTCAACCATGAATTCAGAAAATAAAGCGTGGATTGGGTGAGAAACTTACAGATGTGAAGATTCCCCCACTCAAAGCAAGAAATCAGCGAAGAATCAAAGGTTCTAGAGTATTAGGGTTTGAGTTGGAGAGAGAGAGGGAGGAATAAAGTTAGAGAGAGGAAGAATAAGAAGGCTGGCTAGAAGCCAGACGTCGTCGCCTAAATCCCGCGACAAACGCGGTACGGGCAGGCGGTACGGGTGTGATGTCTACGCACTTCTATTCTTGTAGACAGTTGTTGGACCTCCAAGTGCAGAGGTTTATAGAACAGCAGCAAGTTTCCCTTAAGTGGATCACCCAAGGTTTATCGAACTCAGGAAGGAAGTGGTCAAAGGTATTCCCTCTCAAGAAACCCTACAATCAAGATACAAGAAGTCTCTTGTGTCCTCAACACACCCAATACATTTGTCAGGTGTATAGGTGCACTAGTTTGGCGAAGAGATAGTGAAATACAAGTGTTAACGGTGCTAGAAAAGAGCTTCTGACTTGTTATTGACGTGGGGTAACGTGTGTGAGTGCCATAAAATAGCTTGACGGTGAGGTAAAGACTAGAGGCAAACGGATGGAAGCAAGCAAACATGCAACAGATCTAGTAGCAAACGGTGTTTCAATGTTTAGAAACAAGGCCTAGGGATCATACTTTCACTAGTGAACACTCTCTCATATAAATATATTCTCTTCATGATACTACTCTTAACTACTCTCCGGTTGGACACTCTAATCCATGGTAGGGCTATAACAACACTCCTCAAAGTCCGCCTTTCCCAATCTAGATAACCCCACACTGTCACCTTGAGCACTAGATGGTTCCAACAAACACCACAATTTCATAGAGACAACCAACTCAAAATATACTCATGATAAATATATATGTAACCTAGCTTAAGTGCCACACACGGTGTGCACGCTATCACTTTCACACACGTGGAGAAAAGCATAGATCTATTAAAGCACGATGAGTATTTATGTAGACTCAAGCCTAAGTGCCACCATGGCGTGCACGCTGTCACTATCACACACATGGGGAGAGCAAATTTCTATTGAAGCACTTGAGCGGCAAGGTAGATCTACTTGATTACAAAGCTCATGACCACAACAAGATCATGTATAGAGAGAGATATGAACACATAGCTACCAGTAGAGCCATTAGCCTCGAGGAAGAACTACTCCCTCCTCATCATGGGAATCAGCAATGGTGATGGAGATGGCGATGGAGATCGATGGAGATGGCTCCGGGGGCACTTCCCCGTCCCAACAGGTGCCGGAAAAGAGACTTTCTGTCCCATAAATCTCTCCTTCGGTGGCGGCGGCGCTACGGAGGTTTTCGTGGATTTCTTCTGGATTATTTAGGGTTTTCTCCCCGGGGGCTTCTTATAGCGCAGGAGGCAAGGTCCCTGTAGGCGCCACCAGGGCTTGCCCACGCCTGGAGGGTGCGGCCACCCTGGTGCCCTACTCTATCTCCGTTTCGTGGTTCCGTGTTGCTCCGGGAAAAATAATGACTATGGCTTTTGTCCCATCCAATTCCGATAATATTGATTTTCTGCCTTTTCTGGAACCAAAAACAGAAGAAAACAGGCAACTGGCACTGTGGTATCTTGTTAATAGGTTAGTCCAGAAAAAAATATAAAAACATCTCAAAGTGTTGACAAAGCATAAGACAAATGATGCAAAACAAGCATGGAACATCAAAAATTATAGATACGCTTCCGACGTATCAGGGTGTATCCCGCTTGTAATGGTGGTCGTCACCATTGGATCAGTTTTAGGGTTCCGAGATCAAACCTGGATAGTCTGGTATGGGCGGACGGTACGGGCGCGTCCCGCCGTACCAGTGGTCGTTATCGCGCCAGTAATGTTGGAACATATTGTCGATGTTTGATACGGGCACCTCCGCCCATACCGATGCTCGTTATGGGAGCGGCCTTTGGAAGCCTCAATTGACTGTTTTTGCCACATCGGTACGGGCAGGTCGTACGGGCCCCTCCGGCCGTACCATAGCTCGTTATGCCACCTGGATCCCTTTTTTCTCTTCCTTTCGAAAACTATTTCTTCTAACTCTTTCTTAACCTTCACAATATTGAAATTTCTTCTACAAATCAAGAAATCAATAACTTTTTATTAATTAGAGAACAAAAAAAGGTAAAAACAAAATAAAATAAAACTTTGATACTAAGGATGGGCTGACTCCCATCAAGGGTTTATTAAAGAGGGCTGGTTCAAGCTAACCAACCTCCAAGCTCCTAGCGTTTACATTACATCTGGTTTCCCTTCCTCGATGGCACTTATCACTTGAATACGCTTAGGTGGTGGTATACATTTTCACCTTGTCCTTGTTTCTTCGGAAATAACTAATAATCTAACCATCATATATGTTGAAGACGATCTTACCACTAGAGCAATCCACATTGACTCCAGCAGTGCTAAGAAAAGATCTTCTAAGGATGATCAGAAGTTTGTCATCTTCGGGAAAATCTAGTAATAATAAAATTAGTGGGTATAACATGTTGATCAATCCTAAGTAAAACATCTTTGATCATACCAATAGGTTGTTTAGTTGTCTTATTAGCCATTTGCAAAGTAATTGAAGTTGGATAATACTCTCCAAGATTTAATTTCTTAAATGTAAGGCATGACACTAACACCTGCACCTAAGTCACAAAGAGCATTAAAAATATTTGTTTTTCCAATTGAGCAAGAGATAGTTGGTATACCTAGGTCCCCAAGCTTAGAAGGCATATTATCACCAAAACTTGTCATTACTGCTACAATGTTAGTTATATTCTTTTTCTATTAAAAATATCTCGCATAAACTTTTTATAAGTAGGAAGAATTGCATCAACTAGAGAAAGTTCTAAACAAAGATTTTCCATAGCTTTGGCAAAAAAATCGTAAATAGCTTTATCCGATTCATACTAAAATTGATTAGGATAAGGAAATTTCTTCCTTGTTGGAATTACCTTTACTACTGGTTCAACATCCTTTTTATTCTTCTTATTTGCTAGAGGTTTTTGCTTGTCGACATGTTTTTCATTCGGGGCAATAACATGCTCTCCTAGTTCCTTTCTAAGCTTGGTTTCTTCTCTTGAATCAACCGTCTCAGCATCTGAATCATACAGTTTATCTTTATCTCCTACTTCTTCTTTGTCTTCATTTGAGGTCTCATGTTCTCCTCTCCGAGTTTCGTAATCAATGTCATCTTGTGAATCAACAAGGTTCTCTTCTTCCTGAGTCATCTCTTGCCTTACGGGCATGTTCTTCTTGATACCAAGGTGGCCCTTGAGGTTCTTGTGTCTCTGTATCATGTCCAGTAAAAATGTTAGTAGAAACATTATTGCAATCGAAATTATTTTGATTTAAAATCAAAGCTTGAGTTTTAGCTATCTGATCACATTAAGTTTGGACCATGATCAAGTATTTATCTAAATGTCTAGTGGCATGTCCTAAATCGTCAAAAACTTCAGTCAACTCTTTTATATTATTTTCTTGAGACATTAGACGTTTATAATATTTTTCACGGAACTGGTTTTATTGATATATAAATTTTTGCATCTCAAGATTAATTTTATCTTCTATAAGTTTGAAAAACATCAACTTTATTTTCTTTAACAAGTTCCGCAGCTATTTATTTTTCTTCCATGAACTTCTTGACTTCCGACGTAAGTTCCTAGGGTATATGGAACATACCTTTTCATGGTTTAACATCCTCAAGAGGGTTCCATTGCTCATCGTTGAAGGACGTTACCTCAAAAAACTTTATGCACTTTGGAAATGTTAAGTTGCTAATAGCTCCCCTTGCATATAAGTCAATCATATCTTTTGAATCTTTATTAAGATCATTATAGAAGTATTGAATAATTAAATGTTTCCGAAATCCATGATTTAGGACTTTCATTATCATGCCATAAAATCTATTCCATGCTTGGTAAAAGTTTTCCTCAATTCCTCGAAGAAAGTTTGTAATGCTAGGTTTAATCTACATGATTTTATAAAAGAGCAATATTTATGAATGAACTCTCGGATGCAATCTTCCCAAGTTTTTATAGTGTGATTGGATAATGATTGTAACCAAGTAAAAGCATTATACTTTAAGAACTAGCAAAAAAGTTTAAGGAGTACAAACTCTATTGGTAAATTGGTTGGTTTAATAGTAGCACAAAGGTCATGGAACTTTGTCAAATGATCACTAGGATCTTCATCTTCTTTCCCTGCGGAAAATTTTTCTTTCATCATATATATTAGCCCAGGATATATTTTAAATTCTTGGGCTTCAAGATCAGGGTAAAGAATAGTCATTTTTCTTAGGTGCCTAGATGGATTCCATATTCTCCCAACGGTTGCTCAGGCTCTTCGGCCCCCTGGGTAATGGTCAAGTCTGCTGTTAAAACAATCAAACAATTCACGTCTATAGTATGTGAGTTAGAAAATTTCTCAATAAATTATAGGCGTCTTTCAGTAGGAATACGATCAATATATGGAGGTAAATAAGTTCTACCTGAACGAGTGGTACCTCTGTCTTCAACAGAGATCATGGATGGTACCAACACTTACAAATGTCAAGAAACAAACATTTAGCGCTTAGTTCCCCTACAACATCGCCATAAAATAGCTTGATGATAGCTTGCAAGTGCATAGGTTTGTCAGAGCATGTTTTCGCGGAAGTATTAATTTCAATTTTTATATTGATCTGAATAAAGAGCTTCGGTAAATGTTTTTATGCGGCGTTTCTGTCACACCCAAGGTGTCATGTTGTCTTGAGTGAATTGACTGAAAGTTTTGTAGGTGGAAACTGATGAGTGAATAATAGATGAAACTTGAGTAAAGGTAGATGCAAAAGGTAAATAACATAAAAGTAAAAAGACGATGAAAGTGTTCAGAGTTCCTGCAGATGAGAAGTTATGTGTGGAGAAAAATAGTTCATGGTGATAGTGAATGTGCTAAGTGAATGAAATGAGATAAGTGATTGTGATACTTATTATTCATAAGTGAGTAGGCAAAAAACCCATATGCTGACTAGGAGTCCTCACGGAAAATTCCTTCTTGTCCCAATGATCCATCCGCCTATTACCACAGTAATGGTCAGCACATTAATTAAGGCCTTTCGACCGGATCAAAGGCTTTAATCTTGATGGTTCCTTGTTTATCCTCAAGTAGTACTAACTCCTCATTGATATCGTCCATGTCACTCGGGGGTCGCTGATTCGCTATTAAACAAGTTCATATCTGTGAGATCTCAGGATCATGTTATCTAGGCCCTTAAATTAGACAACAAGCATTAGGCAAACATAGATATTCATTCTCATAATATAATAATCACAACAACAATCACAAATGGATGGAAATAAGAGAGGCACATCACGTCTCACCAATTCCCTACATCTCCCACGTCTATGGGGATTTACTCGGACATGAGAGGAAGATAGATCAAAGGCACAATAATATTGCAAATGGAAATCATCTCAACTTTACTGCAGCAAGTCACAATACCGTTTGAGGAGAAAATCAAATACAAATCAAGAAAGATCAAAGTATCAAACCCTAATCTTACAAGTGTCAATCTCTCTCTCTCAATGCAAGTGGATATGATGGTGGAGTGAATGAGTTAGAGGCTAGAGATCATTGATGAATGAGGGGATGTTCTTATTCTACTTCAGATCTGATCTCTTCTCTTCTGGAATGGTTTGCGGCGGCCATGTTGTGTTTTTTGTCTCTCCCCTAATACAGAAGTTGCTTGTGTTGATATAACGAAGGTGTGGCCGAGTTGTACGGGCGGACGGTACGTTCCGACTGTACCAGTCGTCGTTATGCACCCTGGACGCCTCTTATGAAGGGGCTTCAATTGGGGATTTTTTCTTTAATTATAAATAGCCCATAAATGCTCCAAGATCTTCCAAAAGTGTTTATTTCCTGAAAATCATCACAAGAAACCAAGATTTTGCTAATTTGTGATGTTAACATTAGTTGAAAGGTAAAATTAAACGAAACCCGGCAAAAACCACAAAAAAACATCGATAAAAGTGTTGAAATTTGAAGTTATCAATCATCACAATTATAAACAGACGTTTACTTGTTCACGACATTTCAAAAAAACTTGATATTGTAGCATACACTATCTTGATATATATAACCGGTGGGATCTATGGCCTCTCCATGCTCTATTTACTGTTCATTTGAACGGTACCATGACATGATCTGTATGAGTCATGCTAGGTGTGTGTTTTCCTCTGATTGCACTTCTAACTTATTTTTCAATAGTCTTTTTATAATTTTCTAGCAGTAGATAATCTATGTCTATGGAAATAGGTTTTTAACCTACTTTCTGACTATAACTTTTGTGATACGTCTTTCTGTCTGTAATTTTCTTTAAAATCTGTTTTAAAACCATCCCATGATAATTTTTTGGCGCACTTCCACGCCGTCAATTTCAACATTAGTTAGCCTACAGCTAGCTACAACAATAATTTTTTTAGCTCTTTTTAAACTTTGGGACATTTTAATTTTTCTTATTTCTTTGTTTTCTAACGTAATTACGACACGCCTTCTCAACCTCAGTTTTTCGATGATGGTTCTGACACAACTTTTCAACCGTACCTTTTTAATATAAGCTATCCTACTTATTTTTTCGACGCAATTTTCTGTCGTTATTTTTCAAAAAAAAATTATTTCTCTGTTTTCCAACGTAATTACAACACGCCTTCTTAACCTCAATTTTTTGATGGTGGTTCTGACACAACTTTCCAACCGTATCTTTTTGATAAAAGTTATTCTATGTCATTTTTTTTACGCAATTTTCTGTCGTTATTTTTCAAAAGTGGTTAGCCTACGTCTATGATAATATTTTTAAGCTCATCTTTAACCGTACAACGGTATTCAGCCGTAATTTTCAAGATAGGCTATGTCTATGGAAATAGTTTTTTAACCTACTTCCTGACTACTTGACGGTAACTTTTGTGACACGCCTTTCTCTCCGTAATTTTCTAGGTAATTACACTAAATTTATGAGGATTTTTTAAAGTCTGTTATAAAACTACCCCATGGTGATTTTTTGGCGCAGTTCCCCGCCCATCATTTTTCGATATTAGTTAGCCTACGGCTATAATAATATTTTTTTAGCTCTTTTTAAACCTTGGGACATTTTCATTTTTCTTATTTCTCTGTTTTCCAACATAATTACGACACGTCTTCTCAGCCGTAATTTTCCAATGGTGATTTCGACACAACTTTCTGGTCGTATATTTTCGTTTAAAGTTATCCTACGTTATTTTTTCGACGCAGTTCCCTACCGTTATTTCCGATAGTGGTTAGCATATGTCTATGATAATATTTTTCAGCTCATTTGTTAACTGTAGGACGGTAATAGTTGCCGACTTAGAGGACTCTAGCTCATTTTTCCCTACCTGGACGGTAATTTTCAGAAACACCTTTCCGACCAAAATATCTGGTCGTAATTTCTTGACGATAGTAGCCTACTTCTAGGGCAGTATTTGTTTAGCTTATTTTTTTAATTTCCTGCCATATTTTTGTAGCAGTGTTCCCCGTGGTATATTTGACGTGAAGACTCTCACGCCTGTAATTTCTAGCCGCGGATTTTCAATTTGACAATGGTAATTCTGTAATTTCTAGCCGTGGATTTTCAATTTGACAATGGTAATTCGAAGATGATCAATTTCTAGCCGAGCGATTTTCAACTTCATAACTGTAATTCGAGGGTGATCAATCATTGGCGTGCTCTGATGGTAATTGCTTGGCGTGTCTCTTCGGTCTCCGGCGTAATTTTCCGAGGGTAACTGTTCTAGAAAATTTTAATTTAATACATTTCATCCATATTTTTTAATGGTACACACAAAGTGTTCGTCCAGATGAGGTAATAACACGGACGCAATGAGTTAACAACATGGGCGCGGCGTGTCGCCGCCGCCGAGTTGCCTAGTATACTTCTAAAATTGTGTGATTATAGAAACTAGTAGAGATTTGGATCTTATAAGAAGCCGGTGAAATTGATAGGCACTACATAGTTTATCCCAAGTTATATTTATTGTGTTGGCAATCAGACCAACATCTTACAAACCTTGCAGTATATATCATCTAGGAGTTACGGAACTTTATGTATATATCCAAAATGAATTTCCTTTCTTATAAGAAAGACTGACATTTCGGTTTTTCTGCAGGATGATGGTGATAGTTCTATTGACAGGTTGTAACAGAGGATGAAGACTAAGAAAAAGTATGAAGTAGTTGCATATTACTTAAAACGTTTTCTATGTCTATAAATTATATTGGAACTTAAGAGTTTGTATCTTACACGTTCATTGTAATCTGATATTGTTGTCGCATAGAACTTCTTGGTGCCATTACTCACATCTAGCACTTGCATAGAAATTCATGATGCCATTATGCTGGCACTTTTGCAATCTGGTATTATTATTGCTATAAAATTTGTATTTATTTTTCAGATAAATATTCGGTCTTGCTCTATTTATCTTGACACAATTCTAGCTATTCATGTGAATTTTCCTCCTGAAATGATCCATGTGTGCAAATCAAACAACTCGAAGCAGGGGATTGGGGTGGAAGTGGATTAGAGTGAATCAGATGGATTTGGATGTTACGGGTGTTTTCACCCAAACTCTATTGGATTATACTCCCTCCGTTTGGAAATATAAGACGTTTTAGGTTTGTGAAAGAGATGTATCTAGACACCTTTTAGTGTCTAGATTCATTTGAACCTATACACTAAAAGGTGTCTAGATATATCTCCTTCACAAACCTAAAACGTCTTATATTTCCAAACGGAGGGTACCTAATATTCCCATTTAAACCATCTATGGAAAACGAGGCCTTAAGGGTGACAAGGCTCTTAACACCTGGTATCATAATCTAGGTGATTCCCTATTCTATTTCGTTGTGGTTCTGGATTTGGCTCATGATCCTTTGGTCTTAGATCCTTAGCAGCAGGTGCTAATTTCTGGATCGGCACGAAGTTCTCCTCAAGCACACAGTTTGCTAGAACACTTTGATATATGCCTGCTCCGCGAGAAAAGAGTTCTCGTATCTTGTTCTCTCTTTCACTGCAATGCTTCCACGAGAAGTACATCTGAAGCTGGATTGGCCGGATGAACTTTTGTTACTCCCTCTAACCCATATTACTTGATTTGGATTTGTCTAGATTTGGATGAATCTAGACACTATTTAGTAAATAGGTTCATCCAAATTTTGTCAAATCCAAGTCAACTAATATGGGTTGGAGGGAGTATTTTCATTGCTACGATCTACTTCAGTCATGCTTGGCCATGTTTGTATTTTACAGGCTCTAATTAGTTTCTCGAAGCCTAGAGAAATCACTTTGAAAGGCTGGTTGTTATTTTCTCGAAGCACGGAAGTTTTTTCATTCCACACCAAAGGCTGGTCGGCCCATAATAAAGTTCGTTAGGAGTCCCGATAGTTTTTTTTTCGAGTAAGAGTCCCGGATAGCGCGCGCTCTCGACACGAGATCATACCGGCTTTTGCGGTGTAACGAACAGGACAGATCGGCGCCGGCGGCGGAAATCTTTAACAATCCGGTGGATCGGCGATGATTTCCGGCCGGCGGTTCGTGCACCTGGTGCTGAGCGACATGAGCAGCGCCGGCCGTATCGAGTACTCGCTATGGCACATCGACGCGTCGCGCTTCTTCTACCCTACGCGGCCGCCACCACCGCCGCAGGCCCGCAGCCGTCTGCGCTCGTCCTTCGTACACCGCCGGAGCCGTCCCGTCTGCCTCCCCCGGTCATGGGCTTCACCCCTCCCCATTCCTCCTCCCCCGGCGAGAGCGCCATGGAGTTCATGCTCCTCGGCACGGACAAGATCGTCACCTCGGACCAGACCGGCCGCGCCGTGCTCTAGGACCCCGCGCGCCACACCGTCCGCGCCATGCCGTCGCTCAAGAGCCCCAAGCACTGCCCCACGGCTTCGACATGCTCGATCGCCTTCCGGTCGTCGTCGCCGTCGTCACCGAAGGACCAGGAGGGGCACTGGTGCTGCAGGGAGCTCCCGCCAATTCCCGGCGAGCGCGAGGAGCCCGATCCTGAGCGCGGGATCATCCGGGTATCCAGCACGGTGGTCGACAGAGGCGAGGGGGTCTCCAGCAGCATCTTGGTGTCCAAGCATGGCATGGGAACCTACGCCTTCGACACGGCGCGCGGCGAATGGAGCAAGGTGGGCTGCTGGATGCTGCCGTTCGCCGGCCACGGGGAGTTCGTCCCCGAGCACGGCCTCTGGTTCGGCCTCACGTCCCGCCGCGCCCGCGACGACGTCCGCGACTGTGGCACTGACACGGACCTCCTCTGTGCCGTGGACCTCGGATCGACGACGAGGCAGCGGCCTCTCGGTCTCGGGGCACGCCGTCGTCGTCCCGCCCGCGGAGTGGGGCTGGATGCCGCTGGAGACGTCGCGCCTCGTGAACCTGGGAAATGCCAGGTTCTGCGTGGCGAGGTTCTTCGTTAGCGGCGAGGCGGCGTCCACCCACCGGTACGCGGTGTTTGCCGGCGTGGAGGTGGAAAGGCGGTGCGGAGGCGATGGTGGTGCAGGAGAGCTCCGGGTGGTGATGCACAGGTCCGCGGTGTACGTGCTTCCCCGCGAGATCTGTGGCTAGTTCGATGGCTCGCTCTCCGGCAAAGAGAGAGCCATTCCTATTTCTATATTTTTTTAAATAAATCCTGTGAACGAACGAGGCGAAACGTGCTCAGAGAATGTTTGTTTCCCGCAGCTCCTCTCCTAGAGTAATTTTTATTCTTGACAGGCCGCAGGCGCACATGTAAATTATTAGGCTGCACTCTCTTGCTTAGTTGCTTTCCACCTCACATATAACAGATTTTTATTCGGACCACCCCTGCACATCATCAGCCCTGTCTACACGCAACATTTCCAGCGCCCGCCTAATCCCATGGAATCAGCACAACCAGGCAATGGAACACTGTTCACGATTCAGGTGCTCCGGACGCTCACAATTCACAAAGGTAAAATTTGCAAAAGGAATCTGAGTCATTAGCACAGCTACATGTGAGGAAAGACCTACTCATATCAATTTAAGTTTTAGGGATATACATCTACCAGCCTACGTGTCAGTTTTTGCAATTCGTGTAAATAACCTGATAAGAGCGAATTAACACCGTAATTCAAATGCGTGACCTATTTGTCGTGGCTGAGGTGAGGTGACAAAAACACATACTACAATTTGTTGAGGTGGACTAAACCCCCACATGTCAGCCCATGGTCTCGTGTGGAGCGCGTGTCTACTGCCCCCATGGCTCCTCGACGTCATCTCCACCATCCGGGGAGCATGATGTAGCTCCCCGGACATGCTACAATCATTGTCTAGTGTCCTCACGCTGAAGGTTCTCGACTTCGAGCCCCTCCCCGTGTTGCGCCGAGCTACGGCTCTGTTATAGCTTTAACAAGTCCCATCTACTCCGCATATCCAGCATCAATGAGGACCGCTCTGCGTGGAGACGCACTACAACAGGCGAGCGTCGTTGGCCCGTGACCCCCTTGCTCGTGGCCTAGCGATCGTGCCATCCTTCTGACGGCCGGGTCATGGTCGGTATTGTGGCGAGGCATGCTGGTCATGGCCGACGCCCATCACGGCCAACAACGGCGGCCCCACGTTTTTAGAAACTGGTATTCAAAATTAACATGTTATCAAACAAAATTGAAATTAAATGAAGGCTTATTTCATGGTTTCTAACCAGTTGCATCACCTCTTCCTCATGCTTATGTTCAACCTGGACTGATTTTTATAAGAACTAAACCATAAATTATTTGCTCTATTAAAGGATTTGAAAGTTTTGCCAAAAATTCATGAATGCATGTGTGCCCGCCCATGACAGCTAATGGCGTGGGGGAAGGAGACAGCCTTCTTCTAGTTTTTATTTTTGGATATTTAGTTTTTAATTCAGTGGACATGTGGACCTAGTCCACATGAAGGAATTACACATGTTCATGTCATATTAAGACTAATAAATGGGCCCTGTCTGTCAGTTTTGTGGTCAATTCGTTCTCAATGGTTTGTGCGAATCGAAAGTACTTACATCGTAAAATACTAGTACTCCCTCCATTCTGTAAAATCTTTTAGATATTTTAAAATAATTTAGATACACTTTAAAATAAGTGAACTACCCCCTCTATTTTATAATATAAGATGTTTTAGCTGTGTGAAATGAGTGTATCTAGATATCTTTTTAGTATGTAGGTTGAGATTTGTGAAAGGCACAAAGCTAAAGCATCTTATATTATGAAACGTATGGAGTACACATTAAAACATGTCTATATTCTTATGTTTTAGAAAAAACTAGAAATGTCTTACATTAGTAAACTGAGGGAAACTAGATTTATGTTGTGGTAGTTTTGTGTCATGTGTTTATATGATTGAGTGTACTATGTACTAGAATAGGTCCACTTTTTTATGGATATGAGCGTTGCGTGTGTTAAAAAAAAACTGGCAAAGCGAAACGAACTCAAGTTAGACTGCAATGAGTGTGACTGCGTGACTGGGCCACCAGCAAGAAAGCAAGAAGGTGCATCCGTCTTTGCCCCTCACCAGATGCACCGCTGCCTCAGAAAAAAGGCATCACCGACTGCCTAGCCGCCGGTTCGCCGCCGCCTCGCCGGCCCCGTCTCCTTGATAAGCTTCCGTGCTCAGTTGCTCACCTACTCCCATCTCAGACCCGAGAATGGCGGCCGAGACCGCCCTGACCGCTAAGGTGGACGGCAGCGCCGTCGCGGGGCTGGCGCTGGCCGCCGCCGGCTCGCGGCACATGTTCGGGGTGGTCGGGATCCCGGTCACCTCGCTCGCCTCCCGCGCCGCCGCCGCCGGCGTGCGCTTCCTCGCCTTCCGCAACGAGCAGTCCGCGGGCTACGCCGCCGCCGCCTACGGCTTCCTCACGGGCACGCCCGGCCTGCTCCTCACCGTCTCCGGGCCCGGCTGCGTGCACGGCCTCGCGGGCCTCTCCCACGCCACCGCCAACGCCTGGCCGCTCCTCATGGTCTCCGGCTCCTGCGCCCAGCCCGACGTCGGCAGGGGCGACTTCCAGGAGCTCGACCAGATCGCCGCCACCAAGCCCTTCGCCAAGCTCGCCGTCAAGGCCACCGCCATCGCCGACATCCCGCGCCTCGTCTTCCAGGCCCTCGCGGCCACCGTCGCCGGCCGCCCCGGCGGCTGCTACCTCGACATCCCATCTGACGTCCTCCACCAAACCCTCACCCAATCCGAGGCGGACGCCCTGATCGCGGCGGCCGCCGCCGATTCCGCCGCCTCCGGCTCTGCCCCGCCAAAGCACAAGTCCCTAGACGAGGGCATCGTGAAGGCGGCGGAGCTGCTCCATCGCGCGGAACGGCCTCTGGTTGTTTTCGGCAAGGGCGCCGCGTACGCCCGCGCCGAGGAGACGATCCAGAAGCTGGTGGACACCACGGGCATCCCCTTCCTCCCGACGCCGATGGGCAAGGGGGTCGTGCCAGACGCGCATCCGCTCTCCGCCACCGCGGCACGGTCGCTCGCCATAGGGCAGTGTGATGTGGCTCTAATCATAGGTGCCAGGCTAAATTGGTTGCTTCATTTTGGCGAGCCACCCAAGTGGTCCAAGGATGTCAAGTTCATACTCGTGGATGTTGACGAGGATGAGATCAAGCTCCGGAAGCCACACCTCGGTCTAGTTGGGGATGCAAAGAGAGTAGTTGAGTTGTTAAACAGGGAGATCAAGGACCAGCCATTCTGCTTGGCACGCTCACACCCGTGGGTCGATGCAATCACCAAGAAGTCAAAGGACAATGTCATTAAGATGGAGGCACAGCTTGCGAAAGATGTCGTGCCGTTCAATTTCATGACACCTCTGCGAATTATCCGGGACGCAATCCTTGCCGAGGGGAGCCCTGCTCCCATAGTAGTTTCGGAAGGGGCAAACACCATGGATGTTGGCAGGGCTGTGCTTGTGCAGAATGAGCCGAGGACAAGACTGGATGCAGGGACATGGGGGACGATGGGGGTCGGTTTGGGGTATTGTATTGCAGCTGCAGTGGCCGAGCCGAAACGACTAGTGGTTGCTGTGGAGGGCGATTCTGGATTTGGATTCAGTGCAATGGAGGTTGAGGTATGAGTAGCAACATTCTATCGCACATTCACAAACTAAATAGTGACAATTGACATGTTAATTGATTTCATTTGTATTATTAGTACCCTTTGTTGCTTGCTGCTGTTATTTACTTTTGCTATTATATATCATGCTGTTGTGAGCTGAAACTATCATTATCTGGGTTCAGGAAAAGAAAGGGTCGTCGATTGGGTACTCCATATTATTGTCAATAATGTCCAGACATGCTAGGCACCATCATTACACATTACAAACTGTAATAACTCTCTCAGCTCTTAGTATGATACTATCACATCATGCCAGCAAAATGATCTAATGGATATGCAAAGGACCGTGCATCATTCAGAAATGTGATAGCTCTTGTTGTAGAAGTTCTTAAAAAAATCCTTTCTATTAACTTTTAATGATCAGGACTTCACTGTTGTCTATTGATCCATTACAAAAGGTTATCCCCTATTTTGGGTATCCTTAAAGCTAGTCCAGGTAGTCTACATGCAATATACAAAAACTTCAACATTCTACATTTTGCAGCTCAATACAATTAAGCCATGTTCATTTACATTTTATCTTGATTGTATGGTTGTACCCTTTTAATCTCCTAGTGTCCCTAGACACATTAACATAGAGATTCATGCATAGTTGCATATTCAGTATCCCGTTAGTCCTAAGTTACACATTTAAGTGAGCATCAATTTTAGCATTTTACGTCAGGCTTATCTGTCTATATTGCCAATCCAGCAATCATGTAATTTTTCTTATATGGTAACCAGGCTTATCTGTCAAACACCATATGATTCCTTTATTTATACAATTGAAACCCGGTTTAGGTTTCGTTTTCAAGCCCTGAGGCTGTTAGACACTTATTTTAATTTTGCTCTGTGATCTCCAGATGTGCAAGGCTTAAGCTTAATTAGAGGTTCCTGAACTATGCTGCGTGTGCTTATTTATAATATTTTGTAGCAATTAGCCACAAAGTAGGAAAAAGTGGGTCAAACAAACAATTAAATAAGCAAAAGCAGGTGGGGTGAATGGCGTTATGAGAATCCACTGCAAGGCCAAACGCAACCTTATACTTGCTTAAATAGTAAATGAAAAGAAGAGTTGAACGCCTCATGTTTTTATTTTTACCCATTTTATTGAATTATTGGCAAGCCATTTCTTAACTGTAGAAAATTGGTTGTTACGATCAATTATTTGCTTTGAAGGGCTTAAGCATGAAAATGCCGTGCACTTCTGTTGCAAAAGAAAAAAGAGTAATAAAAGCAGTCTGACACAACTTGACAGATTGATGGATATCAAATTTGCAGATGTGTGGGTCAAACACCTTCTTAGAAGCGTCCAGCATGCAAAGCAAAAATTAATTTTGTGAATTTGATTGCATGTCCTGAATGACTATCCTGCCATAGTCATAGTAAATTAGTATGGACCATGGAGGAGCATTAGCAGCATAAGTAAAACCATCATTTCGAGGTGCAACAAGGTGCACATTCAGCCAGTAGTAGAACATAGCTTTCTTGTGTAACATGCAATCCTTGCTGAGAGCTGCTCCATTAGTAGTCTTAGAAGGGGCAGACACTATTGATGTTGGAAAGGGGTGTAGAACGAGCCAATGATAAGACTGTTTGCTGGGATAAAGCAAAACACCATGTATCTCTATTTTTTTTCTGTTCCTAGATGATAATTAGTCTCTCTTTGAACAAACAAAATATCATTTTTTATAGAATTGCTGTAGAACATAGCTTTCTTTTATTTTGACTACGTTGTACCAAGTATAGATCTCCTGAGCCCTGCTGATCTCTGTATACTGTTCATATTGCAGACATTAGTAAGGTACCAGCTGCCTGTTGTTGTAATTGTTTTCAACAACAATGGTGTCTATGGCGGTGACCGAAGAAGCCCCGAGGAGTTAACCGGCCCCCACAAAGATGACCCTGCCCCGACTTCATTCGTTCCAGCTGCAGGTTACCATAAGATGATGGAAGCTTTCGGCGGAAAAGGGTACCTTGCCGAGACACCAGACGAGCTGAAATCCGCCCTCTCGGAATCCTTCCGCGCCAGGAAGCCAGCGGTGATTAATGTTATCATTGATCCTTATGCCGGTGCGGAGAGCGGCAGAATGCAGCATAAGAACTGAGGCGATGAGCGAATAATCGATGTCACTTTTCTTGGGCGGCGGTCGCTTCTTTATTCTGCTGGTCTGCAAACTTAGCTGGTGTTACCTTGCGCTCTAGAGCAAGTGGTCCTTGCCCATTCTGTAACGTTGACGCCTTGTATTGTTTTTGTGTACATGTGGGCATGACCACGAGTGCCGTATAGTTAACATCTGTTTGAATTCATTGTGCGAGCGAGTTGTAAACTGTATGAATAAAAGTCCACACATAGTAAATTCAAGATTGTCTCATGTATTTTTGTGTTGGTACTCAGGTCGTCAGGTGTGAATTTAGCCTTCCTAGAACAATGGTTGTTCAATTCATGTTTCAACTTCTGATATATATATATAAACAACCGTGTATTTCGTATGAGTTCTGAATATAATTCTAACTAAATGAGGAGTAAGCTGAGAAAAATGTGCAAAAAAGCATTGGCGTGTACTCTCTCCGTTCCATAGTTATTATCGTTGTTTGACAAGAATTATGTAAGCGGAGTGAGTAAAATCTAAAAAATATGATAGAATTTCTAATAGCATAGGAAATATGGAACTGAGAAAATTTTGCAAAGATTTCATGAAAACGTTGTTTTTATAGCCTTTTTTGGCCAGACAAGAAGCCAAAGAATGCTGAGATTTTATTACTATATAAAAAAAACGGACGCTCGGCTCGAGAGTGGGTCGGGACTCATCAATCTCAGACCAGGCCTGCCGTATGACCTAGATCCAACGGCCTGCGCTTCTCCCCCTCTTTCTAACCAAAGCCCGGCCCTCTTGCACTGCTTCATCCAGTTCAGCCTCGCCCAAAACCTCGCCTCGCCCTCCTCTCCTAGAAAGAACCACCCGGCGGCGGCGGCCGATATGATCAAGCGGCGGTTCTTCCGGCAAGACCACGGCGACAACAGCGCCACCTCTTCCTCTTCCTCCTCCTCGGGCTCGGACTCGGACCCAGACCTCGCGGAAGAAGAGGAGGTCGCCGATGAGGAAGTGGAGGAACAACATCAACAAGATGTAGAAGAAGCGGCCGATGAGGAATCAGGGGAATATGAGCAGGAAGAGGAGGAGGAACTTGAACAAAAACAGATCGAAGAGGAGGAGGGTGAGTTCTTCTTCTTTACATTTCTCTTGCTTGATGGGCTGATGGGTTTCGCACTGCGATACCGCGCACACGCGTCAATACTTCTCTAATGAGTTCACAATTTTAACATACTCTCGACCGAATTGTTGTTGATTTTCAGTGTATCCTTTGCATGTACTACTAGTTTTAACCTGATAAAATGTATTGTATCTGTAATGTGTATATTTGGATAATATTGTCGCACATACACGCATAGGAAGGATGATGATTCATGTTATTCCAACATTCCAGTATATATTATCTAAAAACAGTTGGAGACTTGGGAGTAATATGCTACTCTACCACGAACTGCTAATTTGTTCTATCTGTCTGATAATATTACTCTTACCCGCTTCAGAACTTAACTGTTTGTTAGGGGGCATTGGTAATCTGTATGGCTGTATCTTCTGCATTTTTGTTGAATTTATGGTTTCACTACGGGGTTCATGTATTGGAATTTCATACCCACTGTATGTAAAGATTATGTTTCCCTTATTCAGTTGTTCCTGATTATCTCAGCTTCTGGATACCAAAGCGAAGACAGCTCTGGGCATGATGTCGACGGACCTTCTGTAGGTAGGTACTATTTGTTTTTTTTTTTTTTTGCTTTATGTAGGCTTCACATCATTTCAACCTGCTTACCTCAATTCATATTATGGAAGTTTGTTTCTAGATGTGGAGGTTTCTAAGAATATAAGATGTGATTTAGG
This sequence comes from Avena sativa, assembly GCA_916181665.1. Classification (NCBI taxonomy): domain Eukaryota; kingdom Viridiplantae; phylum Streptophyta; class Magnoliopsida; order Poales; family Poaceae; genus Avena; species Avena sativa. The sequence goes on along the minus strand of OV702279.1, from coordinate 398,688,362 downwards.
CTGAGATACACGTTTCTTGTAGTAATGTAGACATTATTATTATGATGGCATGACATGTCAGTGCACTTTTGCCTTCTGTATTCATGTCCTGTGGTAAAAAACCTTGGGAATTAGGTATTGAGTCCGTAACATCATCTCTTGCTTTTTTTCTCCTGTGGAGATCTGTTTGTACAAAGCTTTATTTCACTGACATATTTGGTTCTACTGAGACTTGAAACCTGTGTTCGTATTTTGGATCTTAGAATAACTCTAACATCTTAGTGCCATCTTACGATATATCTGTTTACCACACTGTATGTATTTATCTTCATACTTTTTGTTCGTCCTGGTGGTCTAGGGACATCTGATGCGGTAGGCTGCTTCTTCAGGGATTTTGGTTTAGTAGTCAATGACCTTATGATGTCCTGTAGGAATATGTCTATGGAAATCTATTTTGTGTTGAAGCTATATATGGGTTTGCTACTTGTTCAGATATTTGATATTTGATAATTCCTGTTTGTTGGATCAACTCTGTTTTTGCTGGGAATATGAGTAATAGCAACAATTTGCATCCAGTTTCTCTTTGGCAGCTCATTAACCACTTTGGTGCGAAGCATCTTTATCTAGTGTGGAACTCTGCATGTTGAATAGTTGTTAAATATTGTTGCATGATCCAAGTATCTACTACCAATTTTACTGAGGGAAGTCTCACTTTCAGATGATGATGATGACGAGAACAGCAGCCCGATGTATGAACAAGACAATGCCATTAATCTGCCTGTTAAGAAAGCTTTTTCACGTGTTAATGCTGATTCTTCCAAAGGTGCTGCCAATAAGGATGATCCTCTTGAGGCTGATTTCAATAACTATGTTCTGAAGTGCAAATCTGTGTATAAGTGCAAGCTTTGTCCTAGAATCATGTGCCTAAGTGAGGACATGGTCAGGGTGCATCTTGAATCAAAGGTAAGTAACTCACAAATTAAATGTAAGAGTTGTCTATTGTAAACTGTAGTTTTTATTTCAGTTTGTCTATTGCAGAGACATGCCCGATCGAAGAAACTACTAGGAAATGGGAGGCTTAAGATGATGCTCAACAGTGATGGGGAGCTGGAGGAAGAGGCAGAAACACATGCTGAACGACATGCTCGAACCATAGCTCTTGCTCAGGTTTCTGCCCTATTTTTGAAGAAGCCTCTTGTTTCTTCTGACCAAAATATTTTAAAATTGAATTGGCATTCTGTATGGCTTTTAATTACTCTTGTTATACCTGTTAATTGTTTCAGCAAGTACAAAAGCCAAAGAAGGATTCAGGCAGGCAGCGACAACTCCGGAGGAGGCAGAAGAAGGTATGGCATTATCTCCTCTTGATTTGTATTAGCATGCATGCTTGCACATATCGAAGGCTTCTAGGCGTCACACTGAAAGGCCTACTGAGCTCAAAGTTTGTGCGATATCATAGTGTTATCGACTCTATACCAAGTGATCTCCAGCAGCATGCCACCATGGAGGTTATTTTAGGACGATGAACATTTTTCCTGAACAATAATAACCTAGTTTATATCACATCCTGTGGATTTGCATTAGCATGTTGCGCATATCGAAGGCTTCTAGGCGTCATACTGAAAAGCCTACTAAGCTCAAAGTTTGTGCAATATCATAGTGTTATCGTCTCTACCAAGTGATCTCCAGCAGCATGCCACCATGGAGGTCATTCTAGGACGATGAACATTTTTCCCGAACAACAATAACCTAGTTTATATCACATCCTGCTGATTTGTATTAGCATGCTGCACATATCGAAGGCTCCTATGTGTCATACTGAAAGGCATAGTGAGCTCAAAGCTTGTGCAATATCATAGTGTTATCGTCTCTATACCAAATTATCTCCAGCAGCATGCCTGCCACCATGGAGGTCATTCATTCTAGGACGATGAACATTTTTTCTAAACAATAATAGCCCAGTTTGTATCTGTGTAGTGTTGCATCGCAGTTACCTGGTTGGTACTTGACCTCATAGATTCTGATCATATTCTTTGCGCTTGTGGTATGTTTCTTACAGAGATCTAGGAATCAGCTTGAGAAGAAGCAACAGCCTGAGAGCTCTGCTAAGGAAGGTGTTGCGAAACCGGAGAAGTCTGATAAGAAGAAAGGTGCAAGACCGGAGAAGGAAAAGTCTGATAAGAAGAAAGGTGCAAGACTAGAGAAGGAAAAGTCTGATAAGAAAAGGCGTAAGACTGAAACATGAAAGAAGTTTATCTGTTTTTCGGTTTGCTTACTGATGAAATATGAAGTTGTTGGTTGCCTCTTCAACTGGTATTGTATGGTCGTTACAGTTTACTAATGAGATTGTCAATATTTTCCAAGTTGTTACTTGCGGTTTTCTTTCATTCATTTTGATATTAGGCGGTGGTGGCAGTCTTCAATCCGTGAGATTCAGTTAACAGAGAAAGATTTTGTTTTGCTTTTTAGTTTTACTTTAAATTTTCAGTCTCTTATTTATCACGAAGGTGCTGAGTACTACACCAGACCTAGAATTTATCGTTCCTGCCAGTATGAATGCCCCTATTCTTGGAAACACCATTTCACCGATCAAATCCTCAGAAATGTCAGTTCTCCGTTAGTCTGACAACCAGTTTTGACATTGGAGAGTTGAGGCCTGAGGGCTGTTGGGACTGAAGGGCCTGATATACACTACTCCCTCTGACTCATATTACTTGACTTGGATTTGTCAAAATTTGGATGAACCTATATACTAAATAATGTCTAGATTCATCCAAATCTAGACAAATTTGAGTCAACTAATATGGGTCGGAGGGAGTATAAATTTGGCATGGTGCAAGCTGAAATTTCTCAACTTTGGATAGCATATGGACAGAAATAATGGACATGTATATTGCTGGCCACGACACCCCTCATGTCTGGCTGCTTCCCAAGCTTGCCTGGCTTCTTTACTAGCATGGCCAGTACGATTGTTAATTGGATCTTATTGTTATCTTCTAATCTTGGATCCTAATGTCCGATCGTTGATTTCCATTCTTGGATCCCCGTGTTTACTCCCTTCTCTTGTAACTGATTGATTGTACTGTAGGTCCTATCCTGGTTTCAAAGTATGGAATTGATTTTTCTGGTTTGCTCTTATATTTTGGAATGCACGGATAATTTATACCGATGTCCAAATCCATGCAAAAAAAAAAGTCATACTAACCTTCATAAAAATGTGAATAAATTGTTTTGTGCTCAAGGCGATGACGGGGCAGGGGCATCTTGCCAACCGCAAGATGGTATAGTTATCTCTTCATTTTCATCGCTAAATGTTACACGGAGGTCAGCTTCTCCAGATTAGACAGATAAATTCTACGGTTCTACGTCACAAAAGACGGAGGCTGCAACAATAACAGTGAAGCCGTTTCTGTATCTGATCAGTCCCCCGGAACCACCACTATAGAGACCTGCGGAACAATGAGCATCACCTGTCAAACAATTCTGCAATGCTCGTTGATGCAAAATCTGTGAGTTATATTTTCACGGTGGTTGTGTCATATCGATCAAAGAGTATAAGCGTCAGGTTCGTTGTGTAGCTTATACTGAAATCTCAAGGCTGAACCGTATTGGCACTACAAGAAAGAATGAACACCGGAATGAGAGAGACAAAACTAATATGTGTATAAATTAGTCTATGCTGGCACAGCTTTCATCTTCCGTTGCTAACATATTCTCAACTCTTTTTGAGAACATCAGATCTCAGTAGAAGTTAAAAGATCAGAGGTTTACATGCCTCCATGAGTGGCAAATACTGAACTGGCAAATCAGTCATGAAAATCTCATGGACCAGAGGGTAGAAACATATGGTGCCTACCTTGTAGGCATACTACTCAGAAATTCAGTTACTAGCAAGTCACTACCAAGTTGAAAAAATCATTTAACAGAAGCATCAAGAAAGCGATCATGGTACTTCCTCCTGTCCAAAATCGACCCTTTTATCCATTACGTACAGTATTAAAACACAACTTGGAAACTACGTGTGATGGCAAGCATTATAATATGAAAGTGACAATGCCATTTTTATGCTGAATCTACTCATGTCACTTTGGATCTCGCTCAAACCATACCACATTACAAGTAAGCAAAATCTAGCCTGGTGGCTTGATCTAGAAAAGATTACGAGGAGCTAATGAGCAATAACAGAACCTACAACATTACCTGCTGCACTACTGCATCAGAAGAGCATATCTAATCGGACATTCTTCTTATCTATCGTGCAAGAGTTCCGCTCCAGCATGTTCATTCAGCACCAACGCCCGTTTCTACAATCGTAAGGCAAACAACCAATGATACAAAAAGGAGAAGATATTGCCTGCAATGAAAAGGCATGCTATCACCTGCAGTATAGACACTTGAACAAGGTCGAAAGACATACGGTAATTCTTTGAAGTTTACAGGAAGTTTCTTGGCCTGCACCGTCTCGACCATAAAGATACCCCCACTGACACTGTCAACTGACCCTAGGATGAGCATGCTATTTTCCCTCTGCGAAGTGAATGGCGAATCTATCACCTGGACTCAGGGGAAGAAGTTTGTCCAGATGAATGGTTTTTGTCGGCAGCCATTTCGCTGCACCATAAGAATCAGTCTCCCTCTTCCATATCTGAGCTCTGTGAGCAGAAACAGAGACCGACGCAAGCTTCAGTTACAGTAGGTGTGCTGGTGCTGACATTGGGGACCGTGGTGGCGCTGAGAGCGCGCTCGAGGGCATCCACGACCTCAGTCATGGAGGGCCGGTCGACAACGACGGGGCCGACGTAGGTGAGCGCCTCCCACTCGTGTGGCGTCGGCACGAGAAGACGTGGGTCGAGCACACGGACGACATCGTCCGCGAGGATGTGAGGCACGGCAAACTCGACGACATTCTTGGGTGTCATGCTCTCGGCATACCGCTGCACCACGTGGCAGCCGGATAAGAGCTCCAGGCAGGGGCGGCGCCAGCCTGTATCAATGGTATTCAGCGGAATACCCAAAAGTTTTGTCAAAAAATTTGAATTATATGGTGTGTCTTATATTTTAGTCTGTTTTATAGAAAATTGAATGAAATTCTATCACAAGCACGCGTAGTAGTACTCCCTCTATTTGCGATTATAAGTCCTACGCGTATAACTAGGTCGTTAATTTGACTAATAAAATATAACTTATATAGCACAAAAATTATACCATTAGAAAATACGGCATAAGTTTCTAATGGTATAATTTTTATGTTATTCTATTTATATTTTATTGGTCAAATTGACAGCCTAGTTAACCGTGCGTGACCTATAATCCTAAACGGAGGGAGTGGTTGGTTAGGACAAATGCTTACGAGCAAAATAATCACAAGATCAAGTGCTATTCATGCACCATTTTTTATTGTTTTTATTTTTATTACTATGAATATCCATTGTGAAATTACTGAGCCTGCCACTGGCTCCGGGACAACCACGCCGAAGCTGTACACGTCGTTCTTGTCCGTCTGCAGTCGGTAGTGCTCCGGGTCCATGTACCCCACTGTGCCAGCACTGTATAATGGGTACCGCCGGGTCCATGAATGCCCGAAGTCGGTGATCTTTGCTGTCCACGAGTTGTCGAAGAAGATGTTGGCCGACTCGATGTCGCGGTGGATGGTGGGCCTCTCGGCGTACACGTGCATGTACCCGATGCCGCCTGCCATGTCCTGCGCCGCCTCCAGAGCATCGGGCGTCCTGTACTCCTCCAACTTGCTTTTGGTCCTTTTTTGTATAGAAATAGAAATGGTGTAGGGAAAAATTCTGCAGTATAAATCTGAACACCAGCATTTGAATCTTGATAGGTAGAGTCTTCTCTCGATGGTTTTCAGCTCGGGTATCTTTGACATCTAATAAAGACATAGACAAAACTATTTAGTCTGTTTGATCGTACCATGCATGTACTGTAGTAAGATTTGTAATAAAAGTTGCTTTTATAAACCTAACTAGCAAGGTGGCCCTCGCAAATGCGAGGGCAATGTCTTAGCACGTTAAATGTGTAGGAGAAATAAATTTATAGTTGTATCAAAATTGAAAATATTAATACTCCTTGGACGTGTTGTGTCGAGAAAATATCACCGTTGTGTAATTATTATGAACTATTTCTACTGAATGTCACCGAGAACGATAATTTAGTTATACTCTCTTCTTAAATATTCCCCACTCCTCAATCCTTCCTACCATGTATTGGTTGTGTCCAATAACATGACTTTGCGAACTTGTCACAGAGTTTAACCACTTTAATATGTTATATTTATTGCATGTTTCTCATTAAATAATATTTTCAAATCTCATGGCACCCTAAAATTTTCTACATTCGGTTATAAACATCCTCAATAGCATCCTCATAGTACTCCAATAATGTAGATCAAATGTTTGATTTGATCCAAATATTGTAGGAAAATTATCACATGATTAAAAATCGCATGAATTATAAAATTATATTTGTAGTGACATGTCCAGTTAAATATTACAAAATTAGAAACTATAATAGATAAAAAAAGTGTATTTAATTTCACCATGCATCATGTACTCAAAACATAAACCACAATTAAACAAACCTAATTGGACCAAGATGATGTATGAGAATATAAGAACCATTATCTATTTGCAAATTCCATTCAAAGAAACGATGGAAAGCATGCAAAACAAAATTTGATAACTGAATGCCCAATTATACTTTCTACCGGCCACGTTATTAAAATATGACCTGCCGAAAAACAATCGGTTGTTTGAAATGAATCTAGATAATTTGACCTGGAAGTTTATCTCGCAAAAATACCAAAGGACCAATATAAGTATCAAGCCGATTGTACCCTTGCGACCGATTTTAATCAATAAAAGGCATGTTAGGATGCTTATACAACTGCACTTTACACGGAACACTACATTGTCTATGTTTTCTTAGTAAATGCAAACCGTAAATAATAGGCTTTACCTTGTTGTCACTCCTCATGAGAATAAAAGACATTCCATGGTGCTTTTTTAGGGAACACACCATAGTTACCCAGCCCACATCTCACACGTAACGTTCTCAACTCATTCCATTCAAACAGATTACTTGATTAATAATATTTTGTTAAATCATAGCTGTAAAATTTACATCTAATTATCATGATAATTTAGATGATGTGGATTAACCTGATGCCTATATTATATCCTTGTATATTGCTAAGTTTTTCAACCTATGGTATGCACTCAAGGTAGAAATTTGTAAATGTAAAAGGATCACGAAATAACATATAAATTACTTATCAGTTTATTTGTAATCTAGGCCATTTTTTATAGACCATAGATGCAGAATTTTGAAGTGCCGAAGCTGAGACCTCGATAGGACAAAGGGTAGTGGCGGGATTGATGTCTACAACGACTTTTGGAAGCAAAGTTCCTATCTAACTACTGTAAAATACCATTTCTTTGAAAAATGGACTAATTTTTTCAAAAAATATGGACAGTGCATATGCAAATAGTAACATTAAAGTTGTCATGCCGTGAAGGGAATGATCTTTTTCTTTATCTGTTACCAGATTATCCTAAATTTTGTATTTCTAGCAAAGGAAGTAGGTTTCTTTGCTGTCGATGCCAAGTAATATACCTAAATTTTGGAGAAAAATTGACTAAGTAAGCTATTAATTTCATTATTATTTTGGTTTATTTATTTATATCCATTGTTGGTCCTCTGTCGTTATGCATACATGGCAAGTTTTGGATCAATACAGAACTATTCATCCAAACAAAAGGGAAATATCAAATACACTTCACACTTAACCCGTAAATTTAAAAAATAGCAACATAATGAGAGAAACAAAAGAAGAATAAACAAAATGCTTTGGTAGAGAGCATGGACAAAAGGCTTCTCAGATACACAGGGCCCTTAATTTTGAAAATTCGAAAAATCATATCCAAAGTATCAATTTGTTTTGAAATAAATACTGGAGATAGTCATTGATAGATACTACAAAATTGTAAAAAATCTCACAATGAAATAATTTGTATTCTAGGCTACAAAAAAATGTGGATCAACGTGGTGCCTCGAAACATACCCTTATATTGTTTTTAGTATATAATAGATAATAGATTTGTCTTTTCCATGCGATATCCTTATACATCACAGGGAGGACCGGATCGACGAAAAAACTTACACATAAACTGAAAACACATATTTATCGAGCCTTGCTTGGTCGTGGCACACATGAAAAAATTGCATATAAAATAAATTTTGTATGAGTATATATTAGTTTTTCTAGTCTAATAGTCTCTGGCATGCATACCATGTTCGTATAAGTTCGGACGGATTAGTTGATTGACCGTAAAAAAAATTATGCTTACACGTATCTAAACTGAAAACACACATTGTTTCTCTGCTGAAAGTCTCATATTTACGTGGGCTTCCGATTGTACGACTCTCATATTTCAAGTGTGGGCCTTTTCCTGTGAACCGGTCAGCTAAAGTCCTATGGATATAGGACTTTGAATCGTACGGACATGGCAGCAGCCTAACGTGCCAGACTATAACTATGGTTACAAAAATTGATTAATTAAATAATTACGTAACAGTTTAGTCTGTTAAATCCTAGCGGTCGATTTTAGATCCAACTATCAAATTAATTTAGGTGATGTGGATCTACGTGGTGTCTCGAAACATACCCTTATATTGCTTTTAATATATAATAGATGATTTTTATGTATTCGTTGAAAATCGTGCATATGCAAAAATGGAGTATGCCATTCTGTTTTCTCTAAAAATAACAAAGAAGCAGACGACCTATTTTTTGTTTAGAAATGTAGGGTGACAGGTGGGATCCCGCCTAAATCCCACTTATAGTTCATTCTCAAAATCTAGTGCAAATTTTTGTTCAAAATTTACACTAGAATTTGGCAAATGAAATTTACACTAGAATTTGGCAAATGAACTACAAGTGGGATTTAGGTGGGATCCCACTTGACACCCTATACACGAGGAACTTTAACTATAGTAGTAACAAAGTGATGTGGTAAAAAAAACTACTGTGTATTTTGCTATTTTGGAAAGCAACAAGGTTCTGTAAATAGATTAGGGAAGAGCTCACCTTATGAGTGTTCGCCTGTCCTTCATGCAGCTCATCGCTGGAAGCGTTGTCTACCTGTTGAACAACCAACCCTCTTATGATCACCACACCCAGCAGCTCCGAACAACAAGAAGGTATCAAAATATAAGATAGCAAGAGTACACTTACTTGTGCTGCTAATGAACTACTCGTGCCAACTTCAATAATAGACCCGATTGTAATCTCCACTTGGTTAAACCTATCGATGATCTCCTCGGTATCTGGTCTTTTCCGTGGATCGCATTCTATACAGGACATCCCTATCACCGCGCATATTTTTACTTGTTCCAACAGACGAGTGTCTCCATGAGATTTTTTCAACCTATTCTTCCACATTTCAAGTACCTGTGAGGTTCACTCGTGAGTAAGAGTTATGAAAATATGTAGTAACTTTTTTACTTATGGGACATTAAAGTAGCGCATGCAAACATTCATCTTTCACTTGACATAACAGAAGTAGGAATGAGATCTAGTATTTTCCTGCAAAGAAAAATGTATGTGAAAAACATAGTTCATGCCCTTTTAGTTTCAATTTCCAATTTTGAAATTAAGCCTTTATTATGGGACGTCATATGTACATAGTACTATTCTTACATCCTCAAGTTCAACATATCCCTTCTCTCCAGTCAGTATCTCTATAATTATAACACCGACACTATATAAGTCGGACTTATATGTGTATCTTCCACTGTAGGATTCTGGTGCAGAATATCCTCTGCAAGAAAAAAAAATCAACCCAATAAATGAACTGATCAGAGGAAAATCTAATATAACTCACTCCTAACAGAAAGTGGAGAAAGTTTTGAAAAAAATTTAACCAACTTACATAGTTCCACATGGTTTTGAAGTAACGATCTGGCTTTGCTTTTCATGGAAACACTTTGAAAGACCAAAGTCAGCAATTTTCGGTAACATGTTAATATCTAGCAGTACGTTAGCAGGTTTTAGATCCAAGTGAAGAATATAATTACGGTGAAGATAATGTAAACCTTCACAGATCCCTTTGATTATTTGATAGCATATTCTCCACTCAAGTCCACAAGCTGCATCTATAAAGGGAAGAGGAGAAGAGGAGTTCAGAATTGTTTTTTTAAGATGTTTGTCAAGGTACTTGAAGTCCTTAATTTATTCGGTCTGGGGAGTATTTTATGGCATATGCTTGGAACATCTTCAATTAGTAAATTAAAGATGGAAAGAAACATTAGGTCTTACCTTGTATATAATTTTTAAGATTTCCATTACTCAAATATTCAAAGCATAGTAACCTTTGTTGTATTTCTGCCATAACAAATTTTCCATTGTAGTTTGCAGCTTTCCCCTGTGTGTCACAACAATATCCAAAAAACCTTACTATGTTTTTGTGTTGCACCTTCATCAAACATTCAACCTCTTGGTGGAATTTCCTTTCGTGCATATGCGTGTTCGACAATTTCTTGACAGCGACCGTCCCATTCGCAAGAATTCCCTGCAGTCACAACATGCCTTGTGAGCACACGGGCTTAAAGGATCAACTATAATAAAAATGTAAGACTGACGCCATTACGACTCGGGAGTTCTCAGACCTTATAGACCACGGAGAACCCACCACGGCCGATTTCCCTTTCATCAGAGAAATCATTTGTAATTTCTTTTAGAAGTGATAATGGCAGATCAGTCGGCGTTTCCTCTTGGTCAAGTAGTATGCGCTTCAGGATATCGTGTGCACTACTAGCAGCAGAATCCATTTGCGATTAATAAGGAGGGTACCCTTTGAGACAGCAAAGAAAAAACATATCATATATGGAAGGAGAGAGGTACAGACACATATTTTCTAGTAAGACAGTCTCCATAGCAAGGATGAGTGAGATTGCAACAGAGCGCAGGAATCATACTTTTCACATGTTCACTCATCCATGTATATATTTCTTATCCCCATGCGAAATACATGTTGTCAAATTATGGAGATGAATAGATAGTTCTTATCCCCATGCGAACGCTATTCATCCATGTATATATTTCTTCAAGATAAATCAGGATCTTTTTTTTTGTCCAACATAGCTGAGCATAGTTGAACTGTGAAGTAAATTCAAGTAGATATACTGATAAAAGGAAATATAAACCGAATGGAAGACCAGTAGGTCTTGCATCCACTGGGAACAGGAAAAAAAAAAGGAACAGATCTGAGCGGGGGCAGAACAAGCTTTTGAGCTAGTTCATCCATAGACGGGGTACGATTTTCAAGCTAGCAAACCAACCTGCTAAGATGGAGGGCGCCGGTGAGAAGATGCCTCCTACAGTAGATCTGAAATCCGAGTAGATCTGACCGAGTAGCCTGCTTAATTTGGGAGAGTATGAAAGAGGAATGGAAAACGGGGGGGGAGGGGGGGGGGGGGGGGGGGACGCGTAAAAAGGAATCTTCTTCTCTAATTCTCCACAATTAGACGATGGAGACGTTTCAACAACTCTTCACAGTTTGGGATTTTTTTATATTTACCACAATTTCCTCTTCTCTAATTCTCAAAAAGCACTAGTAAAAAATCGATATGGGCTGCTTTTCTCACACTTTACCATGTCGTTTTGGGAGTAGCTAATCAGTCACGTGCATTACGGTCCCCTCTCTTTCGTAGTATCCAATAGCTTTTTCGGGACATCTCTAGTCGCGTTTTTCAAATGATGTCCGACAAAAATGCTGGACCAATCGTTTAAGACACGTCGCCGAGTTGTGTCGCGTTTGGGCACACATGTTTCCAGTCGCGTGCCCAGAACAGCACTTCCAAACTAAGTTTTATTTATTTTCACACATAAGTTATCATACATTTATTTTGCAACATTCAAATAAATTTATACGGTCCAATAAATTCAAACAATACAAATAAATTATAGATCAACTTGATCAAGCCTCGGCCGCGGTTGATTGCCGCCCTTCGATTCTCCACAAATACTCGATGAGATCATTTTGCAGTTTCTCATGAGCATCGGCTTTACGGATTTCTTCATGTCCAGCGAGATAATGGACCGACATCCATCACTGGACTCTTGAGCTCATTTTTTTATGATTATGTTATGTATGATCACAAAAGCATTCATCACCTCCCACATTTGATTTTGAGACCGGATAAGAGCAGGACATGTGACAATGCAAAATCGAGAATGAAGCACACCAAATATTGTTGGGGTTCCAGGCAAAAAATCAATATTTTTACTATAAAAGATCACCCCGATACCTAAGATCTATCTACTAGTAATGCAATAACGGCCGAAAGGTTTCGAATACAATACCCTTATAGTCCTGTTGGCGCGGTGTTTGATACGGGAGCGCTTCGTTGGAAACCCCAAGAGCAAGGTGTGAAGCAGCACGGCAGCAAATCTTCCCTCAGTAGAAACCGAGGTTATCGCACCAGAAGGAGGAAGAAACGTCACACGGGTGTTGGAAGCAACGTGGAGACATGCACAACACAAACTCAAAACTTTGTCCTAACGAATCAGTGAGGTTGTCAAGCTCACTGGTTTGCTGTAACAAAGGATTAAACGTATGGTATGGAAGGTAATGGTTTGCAGCAAGTAAACAAGTAACAGTGGAAGATGTATGGATGGTAAAGATTGGACCGGGGTCCATAGTTCACTAGAGGTGCTCTCCTTAGATAAAAAACATGGCATGAAGGGTAAACAAATTACAGCGGGGCAATTGACAGGAACTGAGCAAGGCATAACTATGCAATTACTATGAGATTCGATTGGGCAATACAACAATATACATAGACCGCCATCCAACTGCATCTATGACTAGAAGTCCACCGTCAGGTTCTCATCCGAACCCCCTCCAGTATTAAGTTGCAAGCAACATACAACTGCTTTAAGCAAAGTGTGTAAGGTAAATAGTCCACATGTTCCATGAACAAGAGACCGTTGTTTTCTCCCTAGTAGCAACAACACATCTACAACCGAAGAGATTTCTGTCACTTCCCTTGGAAACTAGAGGCATGAACCCACTATTGAGCATAAATACTCCCTCTTGAAGTCACTAGCAACTACTTGGCCAAGATAATCACTAGCAACAGAGAGCATGCAAGATCACAAACAACACAGACATGATAGAATCATAAAGATGGAACCATTAATCAAACCAACATAATAATTTCAATATCCATCGGATCCCCACAAACACAACATACATGATTACAAATAGATTAGATCTTGATCATGAGCGGAGCTCACAAGATTTATACATGAAACCACAAAGGAGGATATACAACCATCTAGCTACTACATGGACCCATAGTTCAAGGTGGAACTACTCACGAATCATACCGGAGAGAAGGCCACCGGGATGACCTCCCCTCCGGCAGGGTGTCGGGAAGAGCTTCAGATCCCCCTCGATCCACGAACGATGGTGGCGGCGGCTACAGACAGTTTCGTGGATTTCTGATCGGGTACTGAGAGTTTTTGCATGAGGGGTTTTTTTGTAGGGGTTCGTAGCATGGAAAACAAAATTTTTCTATCGCATACAAACAAACAAGCCAAGATCTATCTACTAGATTGCAGCAACGAGTCGATGGAATAACTCACCCTCGAAGATTCCAAAGTGTTTAACGAGAGCAGATTCTCGTGGGTGATGTAGTCGTACTCTTTCCGATCTCAAGATCGCGTAGACGATCCTTCCGGCGCCGCGTTCCCGCAGCGCTCCCGCAGTCGGTCACACGTTCGGTACTCGACGAAGACCTTCCTCTCCCTTGTTCCAGCAGGCAGCGGAGGTTGTAGCACTCTCCTCGTGATTCCGGCAGCACAACGGCGTGGTACCGGAAGTAGAGGGGAGATCCCGCAGGGCTTCGCCTTAAGCCGGTGCGAGTATGGTGGAGCTTATGAGAGAGGCTATTAGTGGTCTAGTAATTAGACACACCAATTAGAGGGCTCTAAACCAATTAGAAGGCTCTAAACCAGAATAGCTCTAAACCGGGGTTTAGATCTAGGGTTTAGTTTAGAGGGTAGGAACTAGTAGTGTGTAGAGAGGGGAGCCCTGCCCCTCCCTTTATAGGTGGGAGGGCCGGCGGCCAAGGGGAGGAGTTCCTCCCCAACTCGGCCTTGGGAGGTGCGCCGGCCAAGGGGAGGAACCCTCCTCCAACTCGGCCTCCACCTCTCCTCCTCTTTCTCCTCTTTCCGAAAACTGGCAGTTTGACCGAAAACTGGCAGTTTGACTTTTCCAATTTAGGAATTAAATAAACCTTTTATTTCGGACAGCGAGAACACTTAGTACATGATGCAATCATTCCAACATGCAATGACACATTCATGTACCCCTTCCCCCTCCGGAGTGCCGGACATTCCGGGACCTTCTAGAATGTTCCCGATGAAAACACCGGAACCATTCCCCAACTCCGAAATGGGACTTTCCTTATATGAATCTTATTCTCCGGACCATTCCGGATCACCTCGTGATATCCCGGATCCCATCCGAGACTCCGAACAACATTCGGTCTCTTTCTCATAATACCATAACTACTCAAACAACGTCGAATCCTTAAGTGTGTCTCCCTACGGTTCGTGAATTATGCGGACATGATCGAGACACTTCTCCGAACAATAACCAATAGAGGAATCTGGAAATTCATATGGCTCCCACATATTTCTACGATTACTTTGCGATCGAATGAACCACTTACATACGATACCAATTTCCCTTTGTCTCACGATATGTTACTTATCCGAGGTTATGATCGTCGGTATCTCTGCATACCTAGTTCATCCTCGTTACTGATAAGTACTCTTTTCTCGTTCCCGTGATATGTGATCCCTTGTGACCCAGTCACATGCTTGCAAGCTAATTGGATGACATTTCACCGAGAGGGCCCAGAGAATATCTATCCGTCATGTGGATGGACAAATCCCACTCTTGAACCATGTGTTTCAACCAATACTTTCCGAACACCCAATGCCACTTTTATAGCCACCCTGTTACGGTGTGGTGTTTGATGACATCAAAGCATCCATCCAGTAAAGGCAATATGCATGATCTCATGGTCGAAGGAATTAGGTTACTATGTATCAGAAAGCATATAGCAATTGAACTATTGAAATGACTTGATCTTTATGCTACGCTTGTCTATAGGAGTATGTCCACCATATCATTCTCCTAACGATATGATCTTGTTGTTGATAACATCTCAATGTTCATGATAGGGAAACCACAATCATCAATCAACCAACAAGCTAGTGAAGTATAGAGGCTATACTAGGGACTTCAAATTAAGTTTACAAATCACACAAGTATTAATGGTTTCCTTGTTAATACTATTATAGCATGAATGTAAACATTTATCATAAACACAAAGATATATAATAATAACTACATTTATTATTATCTCTAGGGCATATCTCCAACAGTCTCCCACTTGCACTAGAGTCATCTAATCTAGATTACATGGTAATATACCGAACACCCATGGCAGTTTGGTGTTGGTCATGTTTTGCCCTCGGGAGAGGTTTAGTCAACGGATCCGCCACATTCAGATCTGTGTGTACTTTGCAAATCTTTATATCCCCATCTTGGATATGTTCTCGAATAGCGTGAAAACGCAGCTTGATATGCTTCAGCTTCTTGTGTGACCTTGGTTCTTGCGCATTGGCTATGGCGCCCATGTTATCACAGTAGATAGACATTGGGTCCAGCGCACTAGGAACCACACCCAGCTCTGCAATGAACTCTTTCATCCATATCGCTTCTTGTGAAGCCTCCGAAGCAGCCATGTATTCCGATTCAGTTGAAGATCTCGCCACAACGCTTTGCTTTGCACTCCTCCAGCTAACTGCTGCACCATTCAAAATAAATACGTATCCAGATTGTGATTTAGAATCATCCGGATCGGTGTTCCAACTAGCATCGGTGTAACCATTAACAACGAGCTGTTCATCACCTCCATAAGAAAGAACCATATCCTTAGTTCTTCTCAAGTACTTAAGGATGTTTTTGACCGCTGTCCAATGATCCACTCCTGGATCACTTTGATATCTGCTAGTTAGACTAACAGCATATGCGATGTCGGGTCTAGTACATAGCATGGCATACATTAGAGATCCTATGGCTGAGGCATAGGGAGTCTTACTCATTTTTTTTTCTCTATCTTCTGCCGATGTCGGACTTTGAGTTTTACTCAAGGTCACATTGGGCAACATGGGCAAGAACCCTTTCTTGCTATCTTCCATTCCAAACCTCTTTAGAACTTTGTCCAAATATGTACTTTGTGACAATGATATTTGGCGTTTCGATCTATCTCTATAAATCTTTATGCCTAATATGTAAGCTGATTCGCCAAGATCCTTCATTGAAAAACTATTATTCAAATACTCTTTGACACTATTAAGAAGGTCTACATCATTCCCAATCAACAATATGTCATCCACATACAGTATTAAGAATGCTACAGAGCTCCCACTCACTTTCTTGTAAATACAAGCTTCTCCATAAGTTTGTATAAAACCAAAACTTTTGATTACCTTATCAAAACGTTGATTCCAACTTCGGGATGCTTGCTTCAATCCATAGATAGACCGTTGAAGCTTGCATACCTTGTTAGCATCTTTAAGATCGACAAAACCTTTGGGTTGCATCATATACAACTCTTCATCAATGTCTCCATTGAGGAATGCTGTTTTGACATCCATCTGCCATATCTCATAATCATAATATGCAGCGATTGCTAACATAATCCTCACAGACTTTAGCTTCGCTACCGGTGAGAAAGTCTCATCGTAGTCAACTCCTTGAATTTGTCGAAACCCTTTTGCGACAAGTCGAGCTTTATAGACAGTAACATTACCATCAGCATCTGTTTTCTTCTTGAAAATCCATTTGTTCTCGACGGCCTTCCGGCCATCCGGTAAGTCCACCAAAGTCCATACTTGGTTTTCGTACATGGATCCAATCTCGGATTTCATGGCTTCTTGCCATTTATTGGAATCTGGGCTCATCATCGCTTCCTCATATGTCTCGGGGTCATCGGTGTTGTCCACCAACATGACATTCATAACGGAATCATACCAATCTGGAGTGGTACGAGTTCTCGTTGACCTCCGAGGCTCTGTAGCAACTTCAACCGAAGTTTCATGATCACCATCATTAGCTTCCTCTCTTATTGGTGCAGGCACCACAGGAACTTCTTCCGGTGCTGCGCTACTCGCAATTTCGAGAGAAGGTTCGACAACCTCGTCGAGTTCTACTTTCCTTCCAGTCACTTCTTTCGAGAGAAATTCCTTCTCTAGAAAGGATCCATTCTTAGCAACGAAGATTTTGCCTTCGGATCTATGATAGAAGGTATACCCAACAGTTTCCTTCGGGTATCCTATGAAGACGCATTTTTCCGCTTTGGGTTCAAGCTTGTCCGGCTGTAACTTCTTTACATAGGCTTCGCATCCCCAAACTTTAAGGAACGACAATTTAGGTTTCTTCCCAAACCATAATTCATACGGTGTCGTTTCAACGGATTTAGACGGTGCCCTATTTAAAGTGAATGCGGCTGTTTCTAATGCATAACCCCAAAATGATAGTGGCAAATCTGTAAGTGACATCATAGAACGAACCATATCCAAGAGAGTTCGATTACGACGTTCAGACACACCATTACGCTGTGGTGTTCCCGGCGGTGTCAACTGCGAAAGTATTCCACATTTCTTCAAATGCTCGCCAAACTCGTAACTTAGATATTCACCTCCACGATCAGAACGTAGAAATTTAATCTTCTTGTTACGTTGATTCTCTACCTCACTTTGAAACTCCTTAAACTTCTCGAAAGTTTCGGACTTATGTTTCATGAAATAGATATACCCATATCTACTCAAGTCATCCGTGAAGGTAAGAACATAACGATAACCACTGCGCGATGCTACACTCATTGGACCACACACATCGGTATGTATGATTTCCAATAAGTCTGTAGCTCGCTCCATCATGCCAGAAAATGGAGTCTTAGTCATTTTACCCATCAGACATGCTTCGCATCTTTCAAGTGATTCAAAATCAAGTGATTCAAGAAGTCCATCGGAATGGAGTTTCTTCATACGCTTCACTCCAATGTGACCAAGACGACAGTGCCACATATAGGTCAAATTATCGCTTGATTTCAAACGTTTAGCCTCGATGTTATTAATATGTGTATTTCTACTATCGAGATTCAATATGAATAGACCATCTATCAAAGGTGCATGTGCATAAAACACATTACTCATATAAATCGAACAACCATTATTCTCGGATTTAAACAAGTAACTGTCTCGCAATAAACAAGATCCTGATATAATGTTCATGCTTAATGCAGGCACCAAATAACAATTATTTAAGTATAAAACTAATCCCGATGGTAGATGAAGAGGTAGTGTGCCGACCGCGATCACATCAACCTTTGATCCGTTTCCTACGCGCATCGTCACCTCGTTCTTCACTAGCTTCCGTTTATTCTGCAGCTCCTGTTTCGAGTTACAAATATGAGCAACCGAACCAGTATCAAATACCCAGGCACTACTACGAATACTAGTGAGATACACATCAATAACATGTATATCAGATATACCTTTCTTCTTGATGTTGCCGTTCTTCAAATCTGCCAAGTACTTTGGGCAATTCCGCTTCCAGTGACCTTCTCCCTTGCAGTAAAAGCACTCAGTTTCAGGCTTAGGTCCAGCCTTGGTCTTCTTCATCGGCATGGTAACTTTCTTACCACCCTTCTTGAAGTGTCCCATCTGTTTAGACTTGCCTTTCTTGAATTTGGTGGTCTTATTGACCATCAACACTTGGTGCTCTTTCTTGATCTCCACTTCTGCAGATTTTAACATAGCAAATAGTTCTGGCAACTCTTTGTTCATGTTCTGCATGTTGTAGTTCATCACAAAGTTCTTGTAACTTGGTGGTAGTGATTGGAGGATGCGGTAAACCCCCAAAGTATTAGGAATCACTATACCCAAACTTTGAAGTTTATTTGCGTGCCCAGACATCTTAAGCACATGCTCACTGACGGAGCTACCCTCTTCCATCTTGCAGTTAAAGAACTTTTCAGAAGCTTCATAACTTTCAATTGCCGCATGAGTCTCAAAGATTAATTTGAGATCCTCGACAATATCATATGGATCTGAATTCTCAAACCTTTTCTGAAGCTCCGATTCTAAACCATACAAGATAGCACACTGAACTATGGAGTACTGATTCTTCCGAGCGAGGTAAACATCCTTTACTTCATCGGGAGCATCAGCTGCAGGTGGGTCACCTAGCGGTGCATCCAGCACATAGGTCAAATTACCAGCTGTGAGGACAATCCTCAAATTGCGGAACCAATCCGCGAAGTTGCTTCCATTGTTTTTCAACTTTTCTTTCTCTAGGAACGCATTAAAATTGATGGTAGGGGCTGCCATTGATCTACAACATATTTGCAATAGTTTAGACTAAGTTTATGACAAATTGAGTTCAAATTAATTAATGAAATTAAACTAGGTGAACTCCCACTCAAAACAACATCCCTCACATTGTTTTAGTGATCACACGAACCAAATCCACTACATCAACACCGATCATCACGAGAGCTGATATAGTTTTAATGGCGAACAATCATCATGTTCATCATATCTACTATATGATTCATGCTTTGCCTTTCGGCGATCCGTGTTCCTGAGGCCATGTCTGTACATGCTAGGCTCGTCAAGACAAACCTTAGCTTCCGCATAAGCAAATCTGGCTTGCTTACGTTGTAGTCACCCGCGGAATCAAAGACACCCGATCATCACGTGGTGCTTCGAAGCAGCAAGCTTTGGCAACGGTGCATACTAAGGGTGAACACTTTAGAACTTGAAATTTATGTGTATGAGGGATCATCTTATAATGCTACCGTCGTCTACTAAGCAATACAAGATGCATAAAGGATTAACATCACATGCAATTCATAATATGTGATATGATATGGCCTTTCTTCTTTGTGCTTCCGATCTCCATCTTCAAGCACGAACATGATCTCCATCATCACCGGCATAGCATCAAGGTCAATGACGCTTCTTCATGGTTGTCGTCCACCAGCTTCAACTATTACAACTATTTTGAATAGACACGCAGGTCTTAACAGAAATTAAAGACAACCATATGGCTCCTGCCGGTTGCCAACTTACAATAAGGAACATTGCATACATCAAATATAATCACAATCATGGCCATATCACATCACTGCACACCCCTGCAAAACAAAGTTAGACGCCTCTACTTTCTTTGCATATTTTACGTGGTTTGGGGCTTTCAAAAAGTGTCGTTCTAACTTACGAACAAGAACCACAACATTGATACTAGCATTGTTGATCACCCGTTGTAAATTGGATCTTTACTATGCTAGGAGAAACAGGCACCCGCAAAGCCACTTATGCAAAACGAGTTGCATGTCAAGCGTGGAGCAAGTCTCATGAACGATGTCATGTAAGGTTAGCCCGGGCCGCTTCATCCCAACATACCGCAAGATGCAAAGTACACAAAAAGCAATCTACAATAAAAGCATCAACGCCCACAATGACCATTGTGTTCTACTCGTGCAACAGATCTACATATAGACACGGCTCTGATACCACTGTAGGGGTTCGTAGCATGGAAAACAAAATTTTTCTATCGCATACAAACAAACAAGCCAAGATCTATCTACTAGATTGCAGCAACGAGTCGATGGAATAACTCACCCTCGAAGATTCCAAAGTGTTTAACGAGAGCAGATTCTCGTGGGTGATGTAGTCGTACTCTTTCCGATCTCAAGATCGCGTAGACGATCCTTCCGGCGCCGCGTTCCCGCAGCGCTCCCGCAGTCGGTCACACGTTCGGTACTCGACGAAGACCTTCCTCTCCCTTGTTCCAGCAGGCAGCGGAGGTTGTAGCACTCTCCTCGTGATTCCGGCAGCACAACGGCGTGGTACCGGAAGTAGAGGGGAGATCCCGCAGGGCTTCGCCTTAAGCCGGTGCGAGTATGGTGGAGCTTATGAGAGAGGCTATTAGTGGTCTAGTAATTAGACACACCAATTAGAGGGCTCTAAACCAATTAGAAGGCTCTAAACCAGAATAGCTCTAAACCGGGGTTTAGATCTAGGGTTTAGTTTAGAGGGTAGGAACTAGTAGTGTGTAGAGAGGGGAGCCCTGCCCCTCCCTTTATAGGTGGGAGGGCCGGCGGCCAAGGGGAGGAGTTCCTCCCCAACTCGGCCTTGGGAGGTGCGCCGGCCAAGGGGAGGAACCCTCCTCCAACTCGGCCTCCACCTCTCCTCCTCTTTCTCCTCTTTCCGAAAACTGGCAGTTTGACCGAAAACTGGCAGTTTGACTTTTCCAATTTAGGAATTAAATAAACCTTTTATTTCGGACAGCGAGAACACTTAGTACATGATGCAATCATTCCAACATGCAATGACACATTCATGTACCCCTTCCCCCTCCGGAGTGCCGGACATTCCGGGACCTTCTAGAATGTTCCCGATGAAAACACCGGAACCATTCCCCAACTCCGAAATGGGACTTTCCTTATATGAATCTTATTCTCCGGACCATTCCGGATCACCTCGTGATATCCCGGATCCCATCCGAGACTCCGAACAACATTCGGTCTCTTTCTCATAATACCATAACTACTCAAACAACGTCGAATCCTTAAGTGTGTCTCCCTACGGTTCGTGAATTATGCGGACATGATC
Source organism: Avena sativa (assembly GCA_916181665.1). Lineage (NCBI taxonomy): Eukaryota > Viridiplantae > Streptophyta > Magnoliopsida > Poales > Poaceae > Avena > Avena sativa. The sequence goes on along the minus strand of OV702279.1, from coordinate 398,666,605 downwards.
GAGACACTTCTCCGAACAATAACCAATAGAGGAATCTGGAAATTCATATGGCTCCCACATATTTCTACGATTACTTTGCGATCGAATGAACCACTTACATACGATACCAATTTCCCTTTGTCTCACGATATGTTACTTATCCGAGGTTATGATCGTCGGTATCTCTGCATACCTAGTTCATCCTCGTTACTGATAAGTACTCTTTTCTCGTTCCCGTGATATGTGATCCCTTGTGACCCAGTCACATGCTTGCAAGCTAATTGGATGACATTTCACCGAGAGGGCCCAGAGAATATCTATCCGTCATGTGGATGGACAAATCCCACTCTTGAACCATGTGTTTCAACCAATACTTTCCGAACACCCAATGCCACTTTTATAGCCACCCTGTTACGGTGTGGTGTTTGATGACATCAAAGCATCCATCCAGTAAAGGCAATATGCATGATCTCATGGTCGAAGGAATTAGGTTACTATGTATCAGAAAGCATATAGCAATTGAACTATTGAAATGACTTGATCTTTATGCTACGCTTGTCTATAGGAGTATGTCCACCATATCATTCTCCTAACGATATGATCTTGTTGTTGATAACATCTCAATGTTCATGATAGGGAAACCACAATCATCAATCAACCAACAAGCTAGTGAAGTATAGAGGCTATACTAGGGACTTCAAATTAAGTTTACAAATCACACAAGTATTAATGGTTTCCTTGTTAATACTATTATAGCATGAATGTAAACATTTATCATAAACACAAAGATATATAATAATAACTACATTTATTATTATCTCTAGGGCATATCTCCAACATTTTTATAGGCGAAGGGGGAGGTCGAGGCGGCGGCCAGAGGGGGCAAACCCTACCCATGCGCGAGGTAGGGCACACCCGCGCCTAGGGGGGGTTTTCCTCCCTGGCATGCCTCCTCGTCTCTCCTCTGGACTTCTTGTTCCCCACAGAAAGTAATTGACTTTGACGTTTGTTCCGTCCAATTCCGAGAATATTTCTTTACTAACTTTTCTGAAACCAAAAACAGCAAAAAACATGCATCTGGCACTGTTGCAACTTGTTAGTAGGTTAGTACTAGAAAACATGTAAAAAGCACCTCAAAGTGTAGACAAGTAAAGCAAAGTAGATACTAAACAAGCATGGAGCATAAAAAATTATAGATACGTTTCCAACGTATCAAGTCCGAAAGCGGTTAACGTTCCGAGCGGAACATGGTTGATATAGTCATGCTCGTAGCTGACCTCAAGGTCGCGAAGCTCCTCGCAGGTCACCCCTTACTCCATCACCGTGCAGCAGCCCGGCTTACGACATCCAAAGTTCCCAAGTGTTGCACCTCGTGGCTTCGTACACATATGGTGTACGACGAGAACCTCCGTCTCGCTGATACCGCTGGTATTACATTGCGGAAGTCGATCTCCGGATTCAGAATTCCCACAGTGCAACGGCGTGCTGCGGATGCGTCGTCTCTTACACGAACAGCCCTAGGCCGTGTTAACGTGCGGAGACAACTAGAGAGAGGAAGCCAGGTTCTGATGTTAATTTGGTACAGGAACTGATGGACTCTACTTCTGGAGGGTGGAGTGAGGAAATATTGACAGATAAGTTGGAGGTTGTTGATAGAGAAGCAATCTTGAGGATTCCGATCGGCGGAATGGATGAGGACTGTTGGGCGTGGCAGCTGGAAAAACATGGAAACTTCACAGTTCGTTCGGCCTACCGGGCACTGTTGCAAGCTAACTCTATCATTGAACCATTGATGGGCTATGGAGGTACTGACCAACCATTCTGGAAGAAATTATGGAGAATGAGGGTACCACCAAAGGTGAGGAACTATTGGTGGAGGGTCATTAAGGGATTTATCCCTTGCAGGTCGGTACTTGAAGCAAGACATGTAGAAAAGTTTTCCTTTTGTCATGCATGTGGAAGGAAGGAGACGATCTGGGATGCTCTTTTTGAATGTACATGGGCAAAACTCTTCTGGCAGGAAATAAAGGCTATTACTAATGTCAAAATTCCTAGTCTCCATCCTAATACCTGGGCTATTGACACAATTGATAGCACCAAGGTTGATCCGAGGGATGCAGCTGTTATTCTATGTGGTGGCTGGGCTGTTTGGTCTGAACGTAATGCTAGGAAGCATGGAGAAGCTGGGAGATCAATTCCTGGTTCAGTCAAATGGGCATCTGATATCGCTTTAGACCTGGCTATAATAGGGCAAGCCTCTACACGCCCTGTTAAAATTCGTCACAAATGGCAACTGCCAGAGGAAGGAGTGTTGAAGGTCAATGTTGATGCTTCTTTTTCGGCTGTCTCAGGTGAGGGATCAACAGGTCTAGTAATTCTAAACCATGAAGGCTCGTTGATTAGAGGACAAGCCATATGGTATATTCATGCTGCTTCCGCTCTGACTATGGAGGCCTTGGCACTTCGTGATGGAGTTCAGTTGGCAAGCAATCTCAGGTTGAGACGCATTGAGGTTGAGACAGATGCAAGTGATGTTGTCAAGCTGTGGAATGACAGGGCTACTGGAGATCCGAGATTGCATCAATCTTATTGGAGATAGAGGATTCAATCTGTTGTATGGACCACTTCCACTTGAAGTTCATTGGGCGGGAAGCTAATGACGGAGCACATCTATGTGCCAAGCAAGCAACAACTAGTAGACGTAGATGTTTGTGGATGAACTATATCCCTTACTTTTTAGCTATTTGTCTTCAGAATGATTGTAACCCGATGGTTGATTATTGAAAGCTATTGTTTCGCAAAAAAATACAACTAGAGAGATAGAGAGAGATTGGAGAGGAGGAGAACGAGAGATCCCAACTCATGGGAACTGTCCTATTGGTGTGTCCTCTAAAGGGGAGAGGGGGGCTCTTTATATAAGGGGGAGGGGGCAGCCTTGCCCCTTCCCCAAGCCATCTAGGCGACGACTAAAGGGGGGAATAGGCGGCGGCCAAGGGGGCAGCCCTAGGGCGCCCCAAACCCAAACCCTAGCCGCCTTCCAGGGAGGGGCAGCCCTAGGGCGCCCCAAACCCTAACCCTAGACGCCGGCCAGGGAGGGGGCGGCCCTAGGCGCCAAACCCTAGGAGCCAAGGCCCTACTCCCTTTCGGTTTCCATCATGGGGCCTTTTTCCCTAGGGAAGTTGGCCCATTAGTGGAATAACATTTCAAATTAGATTTTAATATTATATTTAATATTAATTACATTAATTAATATGTAAATATATACTACAAAATTCGACTTGACCCGAAACACCTTTCGGTTCCCCTTCTATATCCTCCGAACTACTTCGGAACTTCCCAAAACAATTTTGGTCCTCTCACCGGAACTTTTATTGTTTCCTTTCTTTCTCCGAACAACTTCAGATCTCTCTCCGTGAAACAATTCCCACTTTCTCTTTCTCTATTATGATTCAAACTTACGGAAAACCTCAAGCTCGTCGCACCCTTAAGTGTATCCCCTCACGGCTCGGGAACGACACAAACATGACATAGACTCCTCTTGCGTCAATGATCAACATCGGGACCGAGATGTCCATAATGATCCCTATGCATTCTAGATTGACGATGCCGTTTGAACCATAAACGTCGAGTCCAATTCCCTTTATTTCTTCGATACTACTTGTCCGAGATCCGATCGTTAGGTATCTCGATACCTTGTTCAATCTCGTTACCGACAAGTATTGTTTACTTGTTACCACGATATTACATCCCCGTGACCTAGTCACATGTTGCAACATACATGGATGTAATCTTACCAAGTTGTCCTAACTTTATCTTACCTGTCACTGGGTGAACAAATACCGCTCTTGACGCAGTCTCTTCAACATGATCCTCTGGATACCCAACTACACCATTATTGTAATATCCCATCATTAGAGCTTAGAAATAAGTTGAACCCAGATGCGTGCATTGCATTCATGCATTGAAAATCCGAATAATTTTCGCGCTTTTGAACAAAACTTGTCAAAGTGATTGAAGCTTCTCTCAACTTGATGGAATTGAAGTAGATCATCAAGTTGACTGTGATAAGTTTCAATATGACCTTTGCTAAAACCTTATTTTGGGTGAACATGATTTGATCTAAGGGTAGATCAAATGTAATTAAGGTTAAACCCTAATACATTATTTAATAGTTAATATTTGATCCTTAAGTAATCATATCCTAGTATTCATTACACACTCATGAATACCAAGTTATAAACACAACTTAAGTAATAGGAATGGAACAACTAAATCTTGATCTATCTTAATCTCATCTACTTATACCATGAGTATCATGGTAATACCTGACCTTAACCCTTTAGTGAGATTGAGTAGGAAGGAAACCAAGTCAAGATCATTCACCATATATCTTTCTTACCATATCAATCCTAATCATCTCTAATAAATCTTATTTTAATAACTATTGTTCAGCAATGTTGAGTAATCAACTATTGATTCACCAATTCTTAACCTATCAATTCTTGATCTATCAACTCTTGTTCTTATCTTGGCATTCACTTAAATTCATTTAGAGAAAGAAGTAAGAAGAGGTAAGTGCTAATGCTATATTTAGAGATCATCTATAGGATGGGAGTGTTGGAAGAGAATAAGATCATTGTGATAATTGATGGAGTTAATTCACTCCTGAATGAATAGAAGAGTTATTTGGATTATATAATTATATGGTGATAAATAAGATTATAAGGATGAACAATAAAGATAGTTATCAAGGAGTAATCCTATTAGATCAAGTAGGTATAGTCAATGAATAATATCTCTTAGTTCCATAGAGATAAACAGAAGATAATTATAATACAACTGTAATGTTGTATGGATGAAAGCCTTGATTATCCAACTTGAAACCTAAACCATAAAGGATCAAAGGATTATAATGATCATGCTTTAGTCACCAAGATTGAATGCTTATATCATGTATAAGTGACATTGGTGCATAGAATATGATTGAACCCTATTATAGATATATTATTCTAGAGTAGCCATGAGCCATCACCATGATATAATGTGAAGTTGAGTATAAGATATTGGAGTCAAGTAGATATGATATAGTATGATTAAGATGATGCTAGAGCACATAGGATTATAGAAGTAGTGTTTTCGTCTTGGGAAATACTAAACACTTGAGGAGAGTAGAATTTGATATATACATCTACTGGAGTAGTACTAGTGAAGGATGATAAAGGAAGAGCATGAATGTAGGTAACTATAAACATCTGTTGGATTGGAGATTATTAGTAATAGAATAATTTAATAACCAAGTGTGGACATGAGAATATTATGAAAGCCTTAGTGTCAAGCTCATTGGAATTATAAATGATTTAGAAGAATAAAAGGTGGATAAGAATATTCTTATGAAGTAAAGCTTATCATGTTAACACATGATGGTGGATATGAAGAGGTAATATATATAGGAAAGGAATTCCTTAATTAGAAGTCCAGGATTGTGAATTATGGAAGATAGGAATTCTGGGTAAACATAAAACCCTAAATCTATAATCAAGCTTAACATCCATCCCATCTGTTGGACCAATCATCTTATTTCCATAATGGCTGATAGGAATAATTTCCTATATCAAATCACTTAAGCACATCTTTGTCATTCTCAACCATCATTATCCTAGGTGCTTAAGAACTATCTTTATCAATTCTTTCTCATAAGTTAGCCTAGAAAAAAATTCCACTATTTTACTTTAAATAGGTGATATCATTAAAAATCACAAACATAAAGACAATATGTTTAGCCATTAACATTTATTCACATTAACAAAAGAATATAAGTATATTAAGAACCCTAAACCCTAGGGTAAGCATTTACAATTCACACCCTAACTCTTATGCTAGTTATAATAAAATATATATATTATTATTCCCTAGATTTACGGGAGTAATATTAACCAGATGATTTCCTTTGTATATCATGCATAAAATAATGATATATGATCATTATATAAAAAATTTCCCTCCAAAATACGAGCTAACTAGAATTAAGTTTTATAAACAAATAAGGAAATATCCTAAAATAAATCCATGATTTATTATGGAAATAAAATAAATAAAAAAGTCCCTTACCAAATATTAGAAGGATCTATATAAACAGAATAAAGAAATACAACATTATTTGACAAAAGCTCATAAAATGAATTTCAATATCATTCATTATTGCTACAATTATTTAACCAATAAATTCTATAAAGAAAATTTTAACCAATTGTGCAAAATTCAAATCTAAAAATGAATCAGAAAATAAAAAGGAAGAAAACAGAAAAAAGGGGATCTGGCCGAGCAACAGGACGACCCAGATACCCTCCTCTCTTATTTACTGCCTCATGCACCTAGTTGCAGTCCAGCAGCGACCCAATAGCGGCCCATCCAGGATAACCCTTTGTTGTCTCGCTGTCAAGCGGGACCCACGCGGGAGGAGCACCATCGTCTTCGTCCTCCTTTGCATGGCCAACACGCCGACGACGAATCCACCTCACCACCGTCATTCTGGACTACGCGGACGCGATTGACCCCTTCTGAAATCCGCCCTAGCTGCTAGGAATCCGCCAGTAGGTTATGCGCAGTGATTCGTGCCCCTAATGAGCTTCAACGCCGCATCTCGGTCGTCGCCGACGTCGTGCCATCGTATCCAACCTCGCCTTGCTCTATTAAGTGCACGACGAGAACCTCCGAAACCCTATCCATCTACTCCCTCTCTCAATTTTTGATTTATCTCCCTCTATCTTGATCCACTTTACCACGGCCGCAGCCGGCAAGCTCCACAGAACCGTAGAATTCGACCACCTAAATAACCATGACGGGGTCCAGAAGAAGCGCCAAGTCGTATAGATCTCCTGGGAGGAGTAAATCCTCGAGGGGAGCTCCGTGGACAGCGAATTTCGTCGTTCCCTTTCATCGGTCTTCGTCGGAATTCTCTTCGACGATCTCACATCCGACTACACCAGTCCTCAACGATCATCGTACGAGAATCAGGGTAAGCCAGCGCATCTCCGCAACCTATTATACCATGTTATCGATGATTATATGCTCAGTTCCGTTGAGCGCCGCCGCTCGCCGTCGTTGCAACCGAGGCTCCGGTGACCATTCCTTAGCGGCGTTACCATCAGTAGGATCGTCTCAGTCTCCTCGTTAGCAAACATATCGTAGCATGTCCGTGTAGGCAGGGTAGCGCCTCCGCTGGATGGTCACCGGCGTCGGTTGACCACCACCGTGTGGAAGCCAGTCAAACCGCTAGATGGTCCTGCCTCGCTGAGGTGGCGTGCGACGTGGCCAGAAGGCCCGGTAGTCAGTGACTGGGGCTAGAATCAGCCCGTGTGAGAGATAACCACTCTCCACGATGACGTCAACGTGAGGCCATCATTGCATCACCCTAGCCTAGTCAACGAAATTCGGCTTGGTCCACTGCCTAGGTGTCATCCAACGTGGCCAGTACCCCACATGTCAGTGACTAAGGTAGGTTAGCTCTGGTTAAGAAAAGTAATTCCATGTTTGTAATATTATTTAGAATTTAATTAGAAAATGATTCAATCTTAAAAATTTAATAACTTTTGTTTTATAATTCAGAAAAAAATATGTATAATATATGAAAATTTTCAGAATAATAAAATCTATAACATTAAATATTATCAAACATTATTATGCCAATAATTTAAATAATTATTATTTAATAAAGATTTTATAAGTATTAATACTTTAGAAATTCATATTTCAATATTGGTAAATGTTAACAATATAAATAAAATACCAAAAATCTTAGGAAAATAAGAACTATAATTTAAAACTATAATCATTCATTATTATTTCACTTAAATAAATATCTATTATTTATTAAGTATTTATAAAGTAGTAAATCTTATAAAAATAATATCTTATTATTTGTAAATCACAAAAATAATTGTAATATACCAAAATGATCACAAAAAATAATACCTACATGTTAAAAATATAATATCCTATTTTTTAGGTAAATAAAAATGTAAACACTTTAACAACTTGAATTTAAACCTATTTCCTTAATTAATAATCCATATAAAGGTAAATAAAAAATTGCTAATATTTCTAAAAATAGCCAGTTGAGTCTAATAAATAGTATTAGTCTTAAATACTAATATTATGAAGTCAAAATGATTTAACACCATTTAAATACAATTTTATTGAATTATCCTTCAACTATATATATGTAGTTTATTTTCTAAAAAGATCCTTATTAAGTATAAAACCTTCAAAATAATTGGGATTAAATAAAACCTCTTTACTTACTTCAACCACAAGATTTTAAATATAATGCTAAAAACCTTATTATGTGTTTTATAGTTAACTTTGGTCTATTATAATTAAGTCGTAAAGCATCACAAGTCCAAACTATTCAAGCAAGCTCAAATAACATCAACCACATTTAAGTAACCATAAAGATTGTTTAGATCTTAGAAAAGAAATCTTTTCTTCAAATGTTATTCCTTTTGCCACTTCAATCAACACATGACAAATAATCACAATCACATTACTTTATACTTTACTTGTATATTAAGATTGTTAATACTTAAGTTCGTTATAAATGCCATTACTTATAAAGTACAAATTTGAAGACAAACGGTTATAGTATAAACAATCTTGAGTAGCATTTCACATTTGTGTGTATCACATTGTTTTATGACATTATAATTACATGTTTTTTCACACATAATCACAAGCCTTAATAAGAAGCACAAATATAAAACTTATCTAAAAAGACAACACATTCTAAAGAAATCATTTCCAGTATCCAAACCCTAGATCAACGTTATCCCCGGGATTGGAGTTTACGAAATTGCATTATATTACTTATGCATAATAGCATCTTGCTTCTTTAAACATTAGTCCTTATCGGACCAATGATGCTAATTTCAGATATTGGATCTTTTATATTGTCTCGAAGACCGTGAGTGCATAGTCTTGCAATCACAAAAGGCAAGTTCACACTTTCTCATGTTCTTTGATTATTTTATGTAAAGTATTTTGCAAATCCAATGTTGTCATTACCTGCATTTAAAAAAGGTCAGAAAACACTATTTTCATAATAATGTGATTTTATGTTATTTACCATGAGGTAATAACCTACTATGAAAGTTTCGGTGGTAAAGGAACATATTATCTAGGACTTAATAACCAATCTCGTCAGTGATTCTTGCGCCGTATATTATGCGTTGACCATGAGATTTGGAATGGGACGGAGAAGTCAGCTGTATCTTTTCCCTCTCGCATGGAGACGGATGTGCGGGTCGTGGCTGTTATCACTTGTAGCGTGCATATTAATTGGTAATTCATAGAGGATATGCAGCATATGGGTAGGAGCCCTCAATGTCCCACGATAGTTCCGGCATCTGAACGGTCTGTACTGCCAATAGTCGTAATTCAATAGGTGGGCTGGCGTACACCAAGGAGACATGCGGGGTCGCGGAGAAGGCATTGATTGGCTTGGATCTTAGTCTGTGCCTCACACCAAGGAAGTGTGAACGAGCCTGCAACTCGGATGTGCAACAAAGCTAAGATTTCTCATGGGTAAAGTAACGCACCTCTGCAGAGTGTAAGAACTGTAACTTGTTACTCCCTGTTCCGGGAAGGAGCTGTGAACGCGGCGGGAAAGGAACTCCATGAAAGTTCTGGTAAACCCGTGAAGGATGACGGACATAGATTTTCAGAATAAAAGCAACCTTTTTGAAGAAATGTTTACGAAAACTTGCATTGCCTACGATCTTTGGTTTGTGGCTGTAGATATAGTGCATCAAACACTCCTTATCTAGTGAACTTGCTGAGTACGCTCATACTCAACGTATCTTCTTAACCCTTGCTAGATTTTGAAGCCAATATAGACGACGTCTACATCAAGTTATGCTCCAGGAATCATCACCAGAAGCTAAAGTTCTTCAATGAAGTCAAGAAAGTCATCATATACCTCAACTCAAGTGAAGACGAAGTTACTGATTAGATAGGAATATAATCTCTAGCCATAGAACCTATTTCTTTCGTGTATTGCAATAACAGCAATGCCAGACCAATAGTTCGGATACTAGTCTTATTAGTACGATAGTTTTTGAGTTGTTATTCCTGATTCTTCTTTGTAAGAAGTTTCTTTCTCTCTCTTTAACCTAGAGTGTTCTCTGGATTTTGTGTAAAGAGTTGAGTTGTAACCTATAGTCATGTCTTGGACCTGCTGTGTTTCTATTGTATCACTCTGAGGGATGTAATACTAGTGAACAGTGTTTCATTGGTGTTATGTCAACGACTATAGTGTAGTACATCATGCAGCGGTATGCTGGGTCACCGCAGTTATGATCACCATTTCACTGAGCGATGTTAAGTGCCATCAAATTAACCTCGGGATATAGTGATTTGATATGGTCTCATGGTCTAAGGAGAAGGAGATTTCATTTCTAACTATTGCATCGATGAACTTTGTGACTTGATCGTGTCGCAATGTTTGAGGAATGTCCATCACATCATTCACCAATGATATGACCTCGTTGTCAACCATCCCTATCACTTATGATTAGGAAACCTTTATCATCAGTTGCCCAACGAACTAGTATCAATAGAGGCTACTTGGGACTTATGTTTCATATCACATCTGTATCAATGTTTCCACTTGATATAGTTATAACACAACATGAAACTATTAGGAACTTATTGGGATATGACAATAATAAACCTTTTATTATTTTACTCTAGGGCATATTCCCTTCAGTCTCCCACTTGCACTAGAGTACAAATAATCTAACTGGCATTTACTAATCATAAACCATATCCCCATATGTGTTTATTGATCATGCTGCTCATGAGAAACATAATGTCTCTATTCTGTTTTACCAGATCAGTGTGTCTTTTGCAAATCATTAATCTTTTTCTAATTTTGACATTCCCTCCATTATCTCATAATGGGTTGAAGTATTTGTTTTGGTGTGTGAGACTTTGTTTCTATTGTTTACAATGACGGTCGTTGAGTCAATTTAACCTTCACTATTGTCATGTAAAATCCGGAAACACGCTTAGAGAAGTCGAACTTCTTTAGCCAAAATAAACTTTTATCTTTATGTAGATCCTAGTGCATAACATGCAACTATGTGCCTTACTTTGCTTCTTGCCATTCAAGACCTAACTTTAACTCTGGTTCAGTGATTAACTCCGGAATCACTTCAAGACATGTTCTTTCAACCAGATCCTTTGGGTCATATTATGTCAAGTATACAATATGGTTCCATGGAAGAACCTATGACTGAGGCATAGGAGATGCAATGCATCTCTTTCGTTCTTTTAATCATATTTGTAATACTGACACTAGCTCAATGCTTCATACAAGTAAGAACCTCTTTCTTATCTCGTTCCATTCTGAACTCCTTCAGAATCTTACCTAGGACATTCTGAACATCTTTAGAATCAAGTCCAGGAGCATCCGACAATAATGTTTATTAAACTCACCAATCTATCTCGGTAGATTCCATTATTTAATAAATTCTTCAACTTCATCCATATTTACTAACTTAAATATTATTAATACCAATCACATCATTCATATATGTCATCCACATATTTCAAAAATGATAACACGCTCCCACTCAAATATGGCATCCATATATGAGATCTAAGGACTAGCTCCCACTCAAAATGGCATCCATATATGAGATTCAGGGATTTCACTTAGCTCCCACTCAAAATATGGCTCCTACATATTGAGTATTAGCCAATCCATTAGGCTTACACTCAAAATATGTCTCTTACATACTAAGGTTAAGCCAAGCCAATATGCTCGCACTCAAATGAAAATCCTCTCAATAATCTTGTACATTCAAAAATTCTTTGATCATTATCAAATTGAGAATTTTAACTGCGATTCTCAATGTTCATATATTGCTTGTGTAAATCCAATAGACTCAAGCATCACTACTTATGTAGTCAACTCCTTGAATTTGTTCAAAACATCCTTTTGTGACAAATCAAGCTTTATGTCTTTCATTCATTTCTTTACTTAATAATTTAGAAATATTAAGTAAACTTCTTTACTTAATAATATCAAGCACACATTACTTTTCAATCTTGAATGTAACTTAATACAGGATTTCATGACTCCTAATCATTTCTCGCACTTAGGTCCATCACGCTTCTTTGTGTTTCATAGGTATGTCTTGTTCAAGCAACATGACAAGTGAAACAATATATAATTCCGCTGAATTGTAGAATATATATACTTGAATCCTACTTTCTTTTGTAAAACTATTCGCTGAAACTTAATGATCATTATAATTAGTTTCTCCTCTATTTGTAGAGTTCGATTTCACGAAACAAATTTCGCTGTGCCACTCAACAAGCAGGAGGTAAGGTCACCTTGTTTTGGACTTTTACTTTATTCCACCTTTATCTTCATCAATACACATAAACTTAGTACAATAGTAGGTTTGCCCTCTGTGGAACATGTATTCATAGTTGCCTAAGAATATGCTACAAAGACTTGTTTATTCGCCACTCGAATCATTGAAATCTCCAGAAACTCGAACATGCCATAACCTTTATGGTGTTGTTTCCATGAATCCTTAGATGTTCCTTTGTATTTCAAACGAGTGTTTGATTATTTCAATCTTTAACTCCAAACGATAACTATAACCCTGATAAGAGATAATATTAGACCATATGTATCTAATACAAAATGATTATGATGTTTAGACATATCAACCCCTTGATTTTGTCCAATTATCATAATTTGTGAAACATCTTTGACAAGTCCCTTTTATGCCAATACTTAACTAAATAATTTAGTCATATCTATCAAATCGAAGAGACTTTGTATTCCTGTTAATTCCATATCCCACTTTGTTTTGAACTCATTTGAACAATTGAAATCGATTTAACACTTCTGTTTCATTAAGTAAATACACCTATTCACTTAAGTCCACAATGAAATAATGATTTCCACTATTTTTTGAAAATACGATACATCATTATGTATAAATTTCAACATTTCTTCGCATATTACCGTTTTACCGGAATGTGGAGTTTTAGTCATTTCTTCAAACGAGGCATGGTTTTGCAAAGTCTCTAGATCAAATATCTAAGACCCTGATTTTCATCTAAGTGAAAACATGCAATAACCACCTTGAATTAAATGATAGTGTCACTTTGTTATTAACATTTGGATATCTTTTAGTATTCTAATCCTTTATAAATTCTTAAACTATTATCATTAACAAAGTGATGAGAATAACTCATTTATAATCATAATGTGACCATAAAGGTATTACTCATAAGAATAGTACAACTGGTTTGTAACTTATTCATATGAATAATCATCTCGCCAAAAGTAAGACACACAAACAAGAATTATAAAATTATATTCAAGTCCACTAATCCAAATGATAATCTTTGAGGGAAGGAGTGATGTCGGCCATCAACTAGTTTGCTTGCCGTCATCAAACCACATTGCCTCAATTCGAGCAATTCTCAAGCAGATCATCTTGTTTTCACAAAAACGGGACACGTATCCAATACTTTGTAAACTGCAGCGAGTTTTTGCAAGAATCACATTTATAACTTTGTATATATGATATATACCCTTTCCATCCATGACCTCCATTACAATCAAGCCCTTCTAAGAGTTCTCGACTCTAATGCAAGATTGCTAAGTGATTCTCCAAACATTGTGTTTTCACCCATCATGGAAGAAAACTCATCCAACGGCTCATACTCTATGTGCCTGATTTTGCAGAATACAAAATTATAGTCCAACTCTCCATCGAATAGAGACTGGACCTTTTTGGATGTTTTATGGAGAAAACACAAACTTGTGGAGTCATCGGATTATCTCCTAATTGTTATTGTATCAAGAAGAGAATATCAGCTTATTATGAGGATATCCATTGGGCGTGGGTATTAATCTATGAAGTTGGACCCTCTTTTTAAGTTCCATATCAAGCAAGAAATTTCTCATGGTCACAAAGGACCTCAATGGGATAGGCCATGATCTACTAAGATATTTGCAAACAAACATCTAGACTTAGTTCATAATGATGAGTTCAATTCATTGAGCTCCCACCGAAATCGTCATCCCCTGGACAATTTTAGTGATCACATGATCCCAATCCTCGTCACAGACGGCAACATAGATTCAAAGGTAGACATTCTCCAATGTCAATCACATCTTCCATGTGACTCATGCTCGATATTTCGATCCTATGTTCCGAGGCCATGTCTGCACATGCTAGGCTCGCCAACTCAAACTTGTGTGTATTGTAGTGTAACCTTTCTTATACCCATTATATGCGAACATAGATATGTCTAGCCCCCCATCGTCAACGTCTTCATAATGAAGAACTTTCTTGGTGGTGCACACACAAGGGGAACATTATCATTGGAATTTTGAGTCCATGTCTACACATGCTAGGCTCTCCAATTCAACATTGGTTTTAATAGGGATCATTTTATCTATGCTACCGTTGAGTATATAATACTAGCACACAATAATATGCAAAGAAGGTATCAACATTATATGTATATTGTGATATGACATGGTCCTTCTTGCGCCTTGATCTTCATCAAGCGCTTCGGCATGATCTCCATCGTGCCACCAGTTTTGACGCCAAGCCCACAGCGCCGCCAGTAGGTCATCCATCGGAACGATGACTGTTACTACAACTTAGTAACATAAATGTAAACTACTTTACCTTCGCAATGACCATGACCATATCAAATCTCTTTCCCCTCATGCAACATAAAGTTAGATGCCTCTATTTTATCTATTGCAAGTTTTATGTGGTTGTTAAGGCTTTCGCAATAGAACCATTTCTAATCTACGAACTTTCCAACCATAATATGGATCCATATAGTTGTATCTACTACACCCTTTTCTGGGCCCTTCGTTGTAAATGTTATATCAACTATTGTAAGAGAGACAGACACCCGCTAGTCACTTATACGAAATAAGTCGTATGTCGAGCGTGGAACCAATCTCGCGTAAGAGTACACGTAAGGTCAGTCAGGACCACTTCATCAAACAATCCCACGATATAAACAAGTGCACGTGGGAGGGTAACAACTATAGCATCAATGCCCGCACAACACATGTGCGTACTGGCCGTACGACACTACTACACATAGATCGACTCTGATACCACCGTTGGGGTTCCGGGCAGAAAATCAATATTTTTACTACAAAGGATCGCCCCGATGCTCAAGATCTATCTACTAGTAATGTAGTAACGAGGTTTCGGATACATACCCTTGTAGTCTGAAAGAGGTTAACGTTCCGAGCGGAACGTGGTTGATGTAGTCGTGCTCGTAGCTGACCTCAAGGTCATGAAGCTCCTCATAGGTCACCCCTTGCTCCATCACCGTGCAGCAGTCCGGCTTATGACATCCAAAGTTCCCAAGCATTGCACCTCGTGGCTTTGTACACATACGGTGTATGACAAGAACCTCCGTATCCCGATCCCGTCGGGAGTATGTTGTGGAAGTAGATCTCCGGTTTCAGAATCCCCGCAAAGCAATAGCGTGCTGCAGATGCGTCATCTCTTGCGCGAACAACCCTAGGCTGTGCCAACACATGGAGACAACTAGAGAGAGATTAGAGAGGAGGAGAGCTCCCAACTCATGGAATATGTATTATTGGTGTGTCCTCCAAAGGGGAGAGGGGGCTCTTTATATAGGAGTGGAGGGGGCAGCCTTGCCCCTCCCCAAAGCCATCTAGGCGGCAGCTAAAGGAGGGAGGAGGCGGCGGCCAAGGGGCAGCCCTAGGGCGCCCCAAACCCTAACCCTAGCCGCCGACCAGGAAGGGGGGCAGCGGTAGGCGCCAAGGCCCTTCTCCCTTCCGGTTTCCCTCATGGGTCCTTTTTCCCTAGGGAAGTTGGCCATTAGTGGAATAACCTTTCAAATTAGATTTTAATATTATATTTAATATTAATTACATTAATTAATATGTAAATACATATTACAAAATCCTACTTGGACCGAAACACCTTTTGGTTCCCCTTATATATCCTCTGAATAGCTTCAAAACATTCTAGATAAATTCCGGTCCTCTCACCGGAACTTCTTCGGTTTCCTTCCTTTCTCCGAATAACTTCGGATCTCTCTCCACGAAACAATTCTGACTTTCTCTTTCTCTACTATAATTCCAACTTACAGAAAACCTCAAGCTCGTCGTACTCTTAAGTGTATCCCCTCACGTCTCGGGAATGACTGTGGCATCCCGCAAAACCACTATTAGAAAATCGCGTGGTTTTGTGTATTGCATCGTCATCATCATGCATTGGTTGTCTGCATTATTTTGAAAAGCCTAGTTTTGATTTATACAAATACCCCTCTTATTTTCAAACACAAAACCCCGAGCGTATCGGATATTTTATTTCCCTGAAACTATGTTTCAAAATGGCTTTGTTTTAAATTATACAGAACCAAACAAACACGGAAACTAAATCAGCTCCCTCTAATTCCTATTCCTACCCAAACCAAACCTACCCACCAATCTCTGGCTGCCACCTCACCCTCTCCCCTTTTTCCTACCCACTCTGCCACCTCAGCTATCCACCTCTTTTCCACATCTCTCTCTCTTTTTCACCCAGTTCCCTCCTACCCTCTCTCATCTTCAGGCCGACCCCACCACGCGGTCCACCCCTCAGCCACACTCCCTCCCAAAACCGACCCCTCTCCCTGCCCTGTGGGTCCCGCCACCCAGGCCACGCGCCCCCCACGCGCCAGCCCCGCCCCGGACCCGGTCCACCTCCTGCCACGCTACCCACTCCCCCTCCACTCCCTGTCACCCGGGCCCCATCCCGCGGACCCACCTGCCCAACCCCACCCGCTCGGCCCGTGCCCTCCTCTCTCCTCTTCCTCCCTCCTCCCTCACCGCGTCCGCCCCCCCCCGTCTCTGGCTCCACCCCGACGGGCCCCCGCCGCCGGCCACCTCCTCCCTTCTCTTCCTCGGCGCCGGCCTCGCCTCCTCGCCTGCCGCCGCTCGCCGGCCAAGCTCCTCCCCTCCCCGCCGCGTTCCCCTCCGCCTCTCTCCGAGCCCAACCCCGCCAAGCCCGAGCCGACCGCCGATGCGCCCCCGCGACCTCCGCCGGTGCCTCTCCTCGCCGGCCCGCACCTCCGCGTCCGGCTCCCCGCCTCCACCAAGCCCCGACCTCACCGCCACCGTCGCCCGGGTCCTCTCCCTCCGCTCCGGTCGGGCCAGCCCCGCCTCTCCGTCCTGCAGGCGTGCGCCGCCGCCCTCGGTCCAGGTCGAGCCGTCCCCGACGACCACAGCCTCCCCAAGCTCCGCTGCCGGTCTGCCCGCCTGCGCCCCCTCGTCGACGCCCCGTCCCTGAGATGGCCGCTGCCGTCTTCGTCCTGGAGCCGGCCCCCTGCTCACCCTCGGTGTTCCCGGCCGCGCCCCCACGGCGCGCCCTCGTCGCCTCTGCCCAGACTTCCTCTCTGCGTCCGACGCCAGAACCCGCGCACGCCGTCCTTCTCCGTGTCTGCTGGAACCGACGTGGGCTGCTCCTGTACTCATTCGTGTACACGCATGACCCACCTCGACAAGATCTCCTCGTTGACAAGACCGGCACGATACGAGACCCGAAGGTCTATCCAAGGCCACCGGCGCCGGATCCTCAAGACCTTCTTCCCGAATGCGACGTCGAAGACCCGAACCCCGATGAACCACGATCCCCACTGCAGAACAACAAGGCTTTCGAGGTGGAACCGACAAGATCTTCTCCTCGGGACACCGGGAGCTCCCCTGAACGCCAAGGTCGTCGGTACGGAAACGACAGGGATTTCCCTCGGACGCCAAGGTCTAACCCTCGGACCCGGAGACCGCGTTGATGTTGAACCAAGATCCCCATCGCACAAGATCGTCACCAAGACCGGCCATGTGGAGATCTGAAGACCGATCCCGGAGTCCGAACCTCGATCCCGTCGAACCCTGGACCCTGAGACCGAACCCCAAACCCCGGAACCCCAAGTTCGTCGAGACCCCCTAATGTGTGAACCCCTTTCCGAGAACCCTATTTTATAACTGATCAACTATATGAATTGTTGCATATTTAATCATTCATCTCGCATGCATCTCATGTGGTTTGGGGGCCTTACGCCGATTCACCTTATAATTAAATATGGGGCCCATATGCGGGCAAATCTAGTCTCATATTGGCATCATTTAAACATGTGTAGCGAACCGGTGCCATCTTTTGTCTTGCTAATGCAACATTTAAATTGCGGGGCTTCTAAATAACATGAACCATTTAATTAATTGTCGGGACCCCGGTTCCACTTAATATGACCTAATTGCATTGCACCTTGCCATGTCATACATCATACATGCATCATGCCGATCTTCTGCCGTTGTATTAAATACTGCATCCGGTGTTTCTTCTAGTGTTTTGGTTCTTCGCGGATAAGGCCGTTGAGTTGATGTGAGCTTCGCCCCGATCTCCGGTTGAACCTTCGGCAATGTTTTCAGGCGAGCATCTCCCCCTTTCTACCTATCTTACTTTTATAGTATTTATTCCCTCCTGTTGATCTATTGCTATCTGTGTTGCGATGCTTTAGTTTCCGTACCTGTGATATACCGTGCAGCCCTATATTGCCTTGGACACATCCTATTACCTGTTGTTTGGTAGATAGTTGGACTTGCGCGTCGTAGTCGCTTGCTCAAGTGCTGTTGCGTGTCGTCCAGTGCCACAGTTGTTGATGTATTGCCGCATGTTGATGTTGGAGATGATCATAGTTTTACTTATCGTACACTTTAATTCCTGTTTAACAACTAAAATTGAAGTAAGCAGAGGCATCGGTGGGTGATAGAAAAATATTTGGTTTCCGAACGCCCACTTGTGTCCCGTAGGACCCCGAGTACTTGATACCTGTTCCTTGTTTTATCGCGCTATCCACATCCGGGAGGTATATGGGACCCCCCTTAGCCAGAGCTTGATTCAGTCTTATTTCTTGGGGCCACAAACTAGTTTGAGGTTTTATTTACGATCCTGTACTTATGCCATGCTTTACTGCTTTATTTACGATTGTGCGAGGAGCACACTGTACTGTTTAGGTAAGCGGAGTGTTTTCGCGGTATCGACACCCCGAGTTTTCGGGTTCCCAGTCGTTTACAGCCATTGACGCAAACCTTGAGTCCGTCTCGGAGCTAGCTTACTTCGTTGCGGTTCTACTCAATGGGGTGGCCCCCTGAAATATTTCTGAATCCTGTGATTGCTTTGTCGTGAAGGCCTCGTTGGGTTTTGATTTGGTTTTTCCGAGGTTGATCGAGTGTGTGTTGCTATTGGTGCACCCCGGCCGGGTAAAACTTTCTGAAAGCCGTGTCCGCGGTTATGGACGACTTGGAGCACAGTATCTCGACCATAGACAAGCATAACTAAAGTTTATTGCTATAAATTTGACTTATAATGACTAGTAATCAGCTTCACTATAATGGAATAGCTAACTAATATTGCCCACAACTGCTTGCTTTGGGTGTCGCTAGCGACCATTGTACCTGACTAGTAAGTATTGCAACTATCACGGAATGGCTAAATAAAAGTACCAACCACTGTTGGGTTTTGGGTTATCTCATGCTAATTGTATCTGACTAGTAAGTGTTGCAACTATCACGGAATGGCTAACTAAAAGTGCCCACTGCTTAATTTATCAGAACGACTATCTTCACCTGACTAGTAATTGCTGCAACGATAACTGAATAAGTAAAACTGCCAACTGTGTGAGTTCCTCGGTTGACTTCCTCGTTTGGTCTCGAGGGGGAAACGCCAGGATGGGTTTGTATGTTGGTAGTATCAGGTTGGTTCCGAATAGGTCCTTCTTACCCCTCTCTGATTGCCGCCAGTTGTATCGAGTCTCTATAGGTTGTTTAGTGCATGCTGCCGCTGCCGCTTCAGTCCACCATACCTATGTAGGCGAGGACCGCCGAATTCTAGCCTCGCCGTGTACTGGCCTCAGTACTGACGCTCCTCTTTTTCCTTTGCCCTTTGTCGGCACCCCTTTTGTTTAAGCAGGTTTTGAGATCGACGTCGTTAGCAGGGTTACCCTTCCGGCTTGGCCTGGGCAGGGTTATGGACGCCATTGGTTATTCTTCAGGGCTCTTAGCCCCATTTGCATCTTGTCCGTAGTCGGACGCTCTATCGTTTTAAAGGTGATTTGGATCTTTGTATATTATATTTGTATTCTTGACTCATGGAGTCGTGTTGTATATATATATCTGTTCTGTGGGTCCCATCGAGGACTGTTGTGTAATGTTATTACTTCGTTTTCCACCCGCACGAAAGTGCCTGGTGGGAACCTTTGAATCGTTTCTATGCGGGTTTGGCGGGCTTCGCTAAAACTTGCATAGGTCCGATTCTGAGGGTGTTACAGAGTGGTATCAGAGCTCAGCAGTTGCGATACCCCACAAGTCCAGCCTGTAGGATAACCTAGCTAACGGCCGAAGTAGAGTGTCAAAACTATTTTTACAAAAATCGGTTGGATAGTTCTGGTTAGGTCTGATTTTACTCCTTACCCCTCTGCTATTCTCCTCTTATCTCGACGTGTGTTGAACCTGCTCTCTTTCCTTTCTTCGAGTCCAGGAATTCTCGTGGTTGGGTTTCCGTCGTACCTTCAGGGTTTCGCTTCCCCCTCTGATAACGGTGTCGCTACATCTAGTCTTCATGCTTTTCGAGGAATCCTTCGTCTGGTGGACCATTCTTTGTTCCTTGTTTGTGCCTTCCGGTGTTTTCCGACGCGACGACATCCTCTACGCCAGATCCGATGCAGAGTCTGCATCACTCCGTTGTTCCGAACCTCGCTTGTCGAGATCTTCAGTCTAATTCCGAGAGTTGGTTGCATAATCCGCCTATTCGTGTGCAGAGTAATGGTTTGGGTGCGCGATGGACTGATCACCATCCGACTACTCTTATCATTCGCTCTTGTACATTGAATCAGTGGATCCAGCAATTTTACTCCGTCCACGGAAGTTAGGGGTGGCTTTATTTGTTGATACCTCTACCTTCGACCTTTTGTTCCCGGAGTGTTCTCTCGACGATCACGGACAACGACCTCTTGTTAGTGGTGTCGCGAGGATCTACACGAAGCGAGAAGATGCAGATCACCGACCTCTTTTCCGGTACCATGAGGCGGATCTCGAGGGCAAGATCCTTTGTTAGTGGTGTCGAATTGTGGCATCCCGCAAAACCACTATTAGAAAATCGCGTGGTTTTGTGTATTGCATCGTCATCATCATGCATTGGTTGTCTGCATTATTTTGAAAAGCCTAGTTTTGATTTATACAAATACCCCTCTTATTTTCAAACACAAAACCCCGAGCGTATCGGATATTTTATTTCCCTGAAACTATGTTTCAAAATGGCTTTGTTTTAAATTATACAGAACCAAACAAACACGGAAACTAAATCAGCTCCCTCTAATTCCTATTCCTACCCAAACCAAACCTACCCACCAATCTCTGGCTGCCACCTCACCCTCTCCCCTTTTTCCTACCCACTCTGCCACCTCAGCTATCCACCTCTTTTCCACATCTCTCTCTCTTTTTCACCCAGTTCCCTCCTACCCTCTCTCATCTTCAGGCCGACCCCACCACGCGGTCCACCCCTCAGCCACACTCCCTCCCAAAACCGACCCCTCTCCCTGCCCTGTGGGTCCCGCCACCCAGGCCACGCGCCCCCCACGCGCCAGCCCCGCCCCGGACCCGGTCCACCTCCTGCCACGCTACCCACTCCCCCTCCACTCCCTGTCACCCGGGCCCCATCCCGCGGACCCACCTGCCCAACCCCACCCGCTCGGCCCGTGCCCTCCTCTCTCCTCTTCCTCCCTCCTCCCTCACCGCGTCCGCCCCTCCCCGTCTCTGGCTCCACCCCGACGGGCCCCCGCCGCCGGCCACCTCCTCCCTTCTCTTCCCCGGCGCCGGCCTCGCCTCCTCGCCTGCCGCCGCTCGCCGGCCAAGCTCCTCCCCTCCCCGCCGCGTTCCCCTCCGCCTCTCTCCGAGCCCAACCCCGCCAAGCCCGAGCCGACCGCCGATGCGCCCCCGCGACCTCCGCCGGTGCCTCTCCTCGCCGGCCCGCACCTCCGCGTCCGGCTCCCCGCCTCCACCAAGCCCCGACCTCACCGCCACCGTCGCCCGGGTCCTCTCCCTCCGCTCCGGTCGGGCCAGCCCCGCCTCTCCGTCCTGCAGGCGTGCGCCGCCGCCCTCGGTCCAGGTCGAGCCGTCCCCGACGACCACAGCCTCCCCAAGCTCCGCTGCCGGTCTGCCCGCCTGCGCCCCCTCGTCGACGCCCCGTCCCTGAGATGGCCGCTGCCGTCTTCGTCCTGGAGCCGCCCCCCTGCTCACCCTCGGTGTTCCCGGCCGCGCCCCCACGGCGCGCCCTCGTCGCCTCTGCCCAGACTTCCTCTCTGCGTCCGACGCCAGAACCCGCGCACGCCGTCCTTCTCCGTGTCCGCTGGAACCGACGTGGGCTGCTCCTGTACTCATTCGTGTACACGCATGACCCACCTCGACAAGATCTCCTCGTTGACAAGACCGGCACGATACGAGACCCGAAGGTCTATCCAAGGCCACCGGCGCCGGATCCTCAAGACCTTCTTCCCGAATGCGACGTCGAAGACCCGAACCCCGATGAACCACGATCCCCACTGCAGAACAACAAGGCTTTCCAGGTGGAACCGACAAGATCTTCTCCTCGGGACACCGGGAGCTCCCCTGAACGCCAAGGTCGTCGGTACGGAAACGACAGGGATTTCCCTCGGACGCCAAGGTCTAACCCTCGGACCCGGAGACCGTGTTGATGTTGAACCAAGATCCCCATCGCACAAGATCGTCACCAAGACCGGCCATGTGGAGATCTGAAGACCGATCCCGGAGTCCGAACCTCGATCCCGTCGAACCCTGGACCCTGAGACCGAACCCCGAACCCCGGAACCCCAAGTTCGTCGAGACCCCCTAATGTGTGAACCCCTTTCCGAGAACCCTATTTTATAACTGATCAACTATATGAATTGTTGCATATTTAATCATTCATCTCGCATGCATCTCATGTGGTTTGGGGGCCTTACGCCGATTCACCTTATAATTAAATATGGGGCCCATATGCGGGCAAATCTAGTCTCATATTGGCCTCATTTAAACATGTGTAGCGAACCGGTGCCATCTTTTGTCTTGCTAATGCAACATTTAAATTGCGGGGCTTCTAAATAACATGAACCATTTAATTAATTGTCGGGACCCCGGTTCCACTTAATATGACCTAATTGCATTGCACCTTGCCATGTCATACATCATACATGCATCATGCCGATCTTCTGCCGTTGTATTAAATACTGCATCCGGTGTTTCTTCTAGTGTTTTGGTTCTTCGCGGATAAGGCCGTTGAGTTGATGTGAGCTTCGCCCCGATCTCCGGTTGAACCTTCGGCAATGTTTTCAGGCGAGCATCTCCCCCTTTCTACCTATCTTACTTTTATAGTATTTATTCCCTCCTGTTGATCTATTGCTATCTGTGTTGCGATGCTTTAGTTTCCGTACCTGTGATATACCGTGCAGCCCTATATTGCCTTGGACACATCCTATTACCTGTTGTTTGGTAGATAGTTGGACTTGCGCGTCGTAGTCGCTTGCTCAAGTGCTGTTGCGTGTCGTCCAGTGCCACAGTTGTTGATGTATTGCCGCATGTTGATGTTGGAGATGATCATAGTTTTACTTATCGTACACTTTAATTCCTGTTTAACAACTAAAATTGAAGTAAGCAGAGGCATCGGTGGGTGATAGAAAAATATTTGGTTTCCGAACGCCCACTTGTGTCCCGTAGGACCCCGAGTACTTGATACCTGTTCCTTGTTTTATCGCGCTATCCACATCCGGGAGGTATATGGGACCCCCCTTAGCCAGAGCTTGATTCAGTCTTATTTCTTGGGGCCACAAACTAGTTTGAGGTTTTATTTACGATCCTGTACTTATGCCATGCTTTACTGCTTTATTTACGATTGTGCGAGGAGCACACTATACTGTTTAGGTAAGCGGAGTGTTTTCGCGGTATCGACACCCCGAGTTTTCGGGTTCCCAGTCGTTTACAGCCATTGACGCAAACCTTGAGTCCGTCTCGGAGCTAGCTTACTTCGTTGCGGTTCTACTCAATGGGGTGGCCCCCTGAAATATTTCTGAATCCTGTGATTGCTTTGTCGTGAAGGCCTCGTTGGGTTTTGATTTGGTTTTTCCGAGGTTGATCGAGTGTGTGTTGCTATTGGTGCACCCCGGCCGGGTAAAACTTTCTGAAAGCCGTGTCCGCGGTTATGGACGACTTGGAGCACAGTATCTCGACCATAGACAAGCATAACTAAAGTTTATTGCTATAAATTTGACTTATAATGACTAGTAATCAGCTTCACTATAATGGAATAGCTAACTAATATTGCCCACAACTGCTTGCTTTGGGTGTCGCTAGCGACCATTGTACCTGACTAGTAAGTATTGCAACTATCACGGAATGGCTAAATAAAAAGTACCAACCACTGTTGGGTTTTGGGTTATCTCATGCTAATTGTATCTGACTAGTAAGTGTTGCAACTATCACGGAATGGCTAACTAAAAGTGCCCACTGCTTAATTTATCAGAACGACTATCTTCACCTGACTAGTAATTGCTGCAACGATAACTGAATAAGTAAAACTGCCAACTGTGTGAGTTCCTCGGTTGACTTCCTCGTTTGGTCTCGAGGGGGAAACGCCAGGATGGGTTTGTATGTTGGTAGTATCAGGTTGGTTCCGAATAGGTCCTTCTTACCCCTCTCTGATTGCCGCCAGTTGTATCGAGTCTCTATAGGTTGTTTAGTGCATGCTGCTGCTGCCGCTTCAGTCCACCATACCTATGTAGGCGAGGACCGCCGAATTCTAGCCTCGCCGTGTACTGGCCTCAGTACTGACGCTCCTCTTTTTCCTTTGCCCTTTGTCGGCACCCCTTTTGTTTAAGCAGGTTTTGAGATCGACGTCGTTAGCAGGGTTACCCTTCCGGCTTGGCCTGGGCAGGGTTATGGACGCCATTGGTTATTCTTCAGGGCTCTTAGCCCCATTTGCATCTTGTCCGTAGTCGGACGCTCTATCGTTTTAAAGGTGATTTGGATCTTTGTATATTATATTTGTATTCTTGACTCATGGAGTCGTGTTGTATATATATCTGTTCTGTGGGTCCCATCGAGGACTGTTGTGTAATGTTATTACTTCGTTTTCCACCCGCACGAAAGTGCCTGATGGGCACCTTTGAATCGTTTCTATGCGGGTTTGGCGGGCTTCGCTAAAACTTGCATAGGTCCGATTCTGAGGGTGTTACAATGACACAGACATGACCTAGACTCCTCTTACGTCAATGATCAACATCGGGATCGAGATGTCCATAATGGTCCCTGTGCATTCTAGATTGACGATGTCGGTTGAACCGTAAATGTTGAGTCCAATTCCCTTTGTTTCTTCGATACTACTTGTCCGAGATCCGATCGTTAGGTATCTCCATACCTTGTTTAATCTCGTTACCGACAAGTATTGTTTACTTGTTATAGCGATATTACATCCCCGTGACCTAGTCACATGTTGCAACATATATGGATGTAATCTCACCAAGTTGGCCTAACTGTATCTTCCCCGTCACTGGGTGAACAAATCCTGCTCTTGATGCAGTCTCTTCAACATGACCCTCCGGATATCCAACGACACTATTATGATCACCATTTCACTGAGTTATATTAAGTGCCATCGAGACAGTGATTTGATATGGTCTCATGGTCTAAGTAGAAGGAGACTTTGTTTCTGACTATTGCAATGATAAACTTTGTGACTTGATCGTGTCGCAATCTTTGAGGAATGTCCGTCACATCATTCAGCAATGATATGACCTCGTTGTCAACCATCCTTATCACTTATGATCAGGAAACCTTGATCATCAGTTTTCCAACAAACTAGTATCAATAGAGGCTACTAGGGACTTATGTTTCATATCACACATGTATCAATATTTCCACTTGATACGGTTATAGAACAACATGAAACTATTACGAATTTATTCGGATATGACAATAATAAAACTTTTATTATTTTCCTCTAGGGCATGTTCCCTTCAAATGTACACTCCACATCCTTCCTGCAACTCTCCTGGCGCGAAGCAAAGTGACTCATGTCGGAATCACCGGATTGGGGATTGTCTTGACAAATGTCGCCCATCGCCCTTTGGTATATTGATGGCCACTGATCTTGTAGTTGCAAGATGGAGCATGACCTTCCATCAGTTTGGCAAACATCGGAGAGCGCTATAACATATTGATATCATTGTGCGATCCTTGTGCAGAAGATGTAAATGCATTCAATGACTATGGACTATCTTTTGAATCATCGGCACTCCATATGCAAGTAACCTCATGGCAGCAATGCAGTTCCGAATTGATGAGAAACCAACCATGCCAACTGCGTCATACTTCAGCACGAAGTAGTCATCGTACTCTCTCACACCATCAAGAATCTTCATAAACAACTCCTTGCTCATCATAAACCGTCTCCAAAAAACCTTTGGGGTATATGTTGCGTTGTCGACAAAGTAATCGGTGTAGAGCATGGTATGTCCCTCTATCCTCTCCTGCGACTTGCATTTCCTTTTCCCAAACCTGGAACCGCCGTGCTTTGGACCTGCCTTCTCCTCCTCAGCGACTTGCATTTGTCAAAGACATGCAATGATCGACATGTACTCCTGGATGTCGGCTTCGGCCGCGTCGTCCTCCGCCATCAATTGATGAATCAACATCTCGTCCTCATTGTCCATAGGCAAGAACTATGGAAAAATGGTCTACCAAGCAAACAGACGAACTCCCGTATTTTGGACACAAGGATTTTCAATAAGCTCGGCAGCATTTCACAAAGACAAGCCAGCACATCATATCGCTGAAGTTTGAGATAACATCTCAAAGTAAAATGGTTGCCCTCTAACCTAGTAGCGAGCCTAGCTTGGAAATCTTCTTTGAAGTTCAGGCTTCTGTGAGACCTTCTGATGATTAAAAGAGGCATTGTCGAGATTGTAGCTGAGGGCAAGTTTGCTGCAAGAAGGAGGCCAAATGCCTCGACCTGTAGCACCGAAGGTGGAGGTGAAGTTGCAGATATGAAGAGCTGCGAGCCCTGCTGACATAGGAGTGTTGTTTTGTTCCTGATCTTGCTTCCACATGAAGGTGTAGACATTTTCAAGACGAGAGAAGGATGACCAGGAGAAAGAAAGGCACTAATCATATCTGGAATGGAGCGATGAGTAGCAAATGGACCATATCCAGACTAATACCGGTAGTTTTAAAAACCTCTGATTTCTTCAGAAAAAAAGCTATAGAAAACGACATCTATCTCTTTTCCAAAAATGAGCGCTCAGAGTATATCAAGATGTGAAGCAAATGAACCACAAAGCAAGAACAATACACCAGCAGCACCAAGCCCAAGCGCAAAGCCGCAAATACAACTTCGACCCAAAAGGTACTAACAATCATCTAAAACTGGGTACTATCATGCCAGTTCAATAACTTGCAGGAAATGGAGAGCAGATAGAAGTCCACAAACTGGAGGATTAAATCCTACAATGCAACTTCAGAGTCGACCACTATATGATAGTACTAGTTCAATGTTACGCGGAGGTCAACTTCTCCAAACTACACCACTAAATCTGACGACTCTACTTCACAAAAGATGGAGAGTGAACCAATAAGCTGTTTCTGCATCTCAGCCACCAGAAAATCCCTCTAGATACCTGCGGAACAATAAGCATCACCTGGCAAACAATTCTGCACTATTCATTGTTCGAATAGTATAAGAATCAAGTATGTGTGTAGCTTATACTAAAATCTCAAGGTTGAATCGTATCAGCGCAACTATACAAAACGAACACTGGATGAGATATAAACTCGTAATATAACTACAATTAGTCTACAGTGGCACACCTTCATCTTCCATTGCTGACATGTTCTCAAAATTTAGATGCCTCCATGTCTACAATGTTTGTCATAATGGGCACACGAAAAGCTCATGGATCAGATAGTAGAAACCTATGGCGCCTATCTCATAGGCATACTTTTCAGAAATCGAACTACTAGTATGTTACTAGCAAGTTAAAATTTAAAAAGAATCATATTTGTCGAAGCCTCAAGATAGCAATCATGGTATTTCCTTCTGTCCAAAACAAGACGCTATTTTTCCACTATGTACAGCATTGAAAACACAACTTTGATCATTTTGGTGCCAACAACATTTTTAGGATGAATCTAGTCATGTCACTTGGATCATTTTGGTCAATAAAAACTAGGAAACCATTTTGATCAACACTGAATAAACTGGACCTCGCATAAACCATACCGCATTCCAAGTTAGCAAAGTCTAACTTGTAGGCTTAAACTAGAAAAAAAATTATGTCATTAGGAGGAGATAACAACCAACTACATATCTGCTAAACCAATGGATCAGATTATAGCATATCTAACCGGAGAATTTTATCTATTGTGCAAGAGTTCAGCTCCAGCATGTTCAGCACCAACGCCCGTTCCTACAAGCATAAGTCAAACAATCAATGATATAGCAATGAAAAGATAATTACCTAAAATGCAAAGGCATACTATTACCTGCAGTATAGACACATGCAAATGGTTGAAAGAAATAGGGTACTCCTTTGATGTTTACAGGAAGTTTCCTGCACTGCATTGACTGTATGTGGACCGTGAAGATACTGATACCGATACGATCAGCTGTCCCCAGGATCAGCATATTATTTTCTTCTGTAAAGTCTATGCCCAATATGTTCCTTGAACCTATGGGAAGAAGGTTGTACAGATCAACGGTTTTTGTCCGTCGGCATGCCGCTACACCATCAGAATCAGTCTCCTTCTTCCATAGTTCTGCTATGTGCCCCAGAACAGAGACCAAGCCAAGTCCACCACCCTCTGCCGACATAATCCATGTCCAGCAGGGCATCCCTCCATCCAAATGTAATGGAATCACAGCCAGGTTCTGCCTATGCAAATCAAACTCAAGGATGGCGGCCGAGTTCCCATAGAGAGGCCAGTAAAGGGAACGCCCAACCAAGGCGCCCGTCTTGACCATAGAAAGTGTGCGCAGAAGCGGCGTCGATATCTGAATGATATCACCCCATGCGCCAGTATCCGAGGAGTAAACGCAAGCAATCGCTCGCGCATGACGCCCCTTGATGCATCGCACGAGCACAATCTGGAACTGGAAACGGTCACCGTCTCCAACAGCAGCAGAAGCAGCAGAGCGAAGCACCATCCCGTTGTAGATCTTGTCAATGTTGCGGAAGGCCAAGGGAAGGGGCAGGCGGCGCTGGTCTCCGGTGACGGGGTCCCATACCAGGACCTGTCCTGGATGGACGTTGACAAGTAGCACGAGGCCGTCGCGGCAGCAGACGATCCGGCACTTCTCCGCGCGGCCGGTGGTTTGCAGGCGGAAGCGCTCGGGCGGAACGCGGTCGGGGGGATCCAGGGTAGGGACGAAGGATATACCTTTCTCTTCCCGGGTGAAGAAACCGATGAGAGGGGGTGCTCCGCGGGAGCGGTGGTGGGCGCGGAAGCGGCGGAGGAAGCCGGGGTCGCGGAGGAGGCGGCGCCAGCGCCTGCAGGTGAGGGAGGCACGGGGGAGGGAGGAAGGCTGCGGGGGGAGGCGGAGGAGGATCTCCCCAAGGAGGTCGTCGTTCTCTAGCGCCGCTGCCGGCGACGAGTTACGGCGGCGACGGGTCATTTCGCGGTCGCTCTCGCCCGGAATCATACTCGTGGTCGATCGTGGGGGGAAACTGGACTCTGGGAGTCGATGCTGGGTTTCTCTGTCCAGTTGTTTTAAAGGCCCAGTAGGCAGTAGGTCCAACCGTGTGCGTCCATCGGTCCATTCAGTCACGAGTTTCTCAAAATAGGTTTCGCAAATCCAACCAGCCAAATCTATAGTAAGAACCTGCCCTTGGAAGGGGTAAGTGATGATAAATTTCTTTTATAAGCAGATTAAAAGATAAGCAGAAGCATCAAGCTTGCCACTAAAGACGCCTAGCGACTAAGGAGACTGGAGCTACACGACAACACTCCAAATTAAAGGAGGTGACGACACAACAAGCACCGTCGTTGCCGAGACCACAAAATTCTAGGGTTTTCACCTGGAGCCCTAATGCGAAGATGGTAGCCACAACGAAGCCCTCAAAACGGTCATGACGTCTGCAGACGTCGCTGCCGTTTGGCGCCAAAGCGCATGGATTTCTCTTGGAAAAACCCTCACCACACCTAGTACCTCAGACGACGGCCATCTTCGAACCGAGCTTCCACACGATCTTTGCACCGACCATGCTGAGACACCACCAACACCAGGAACCCCCGACGCCTAATCCTCGTCACCCTCATGGCCCCAGGAGACGGCCATCACCACCGCCACGTCGCCCGCCGTCGAGCCCCCGCCCCAGGATCTGAGATCTCGCCCTCCAGCATAGCACAGGCCACAACAACAATCCCCACAAAGAGGACAAGAAATACCAAGATACTTAGGCAATGCTCGGACACCGAGGGTTCAACTAGCAGGATGCGCCCACCGATTAAACTCGTAGCACTCGAGGGGCGGGGCTGCTAGATGGTCACCAAAACCAGGCCTCCTGGCCCGGATTCGGCACCCCAACCACTACGTGGCTAGGGGATGGGATCCTAGACACGCTGGATGCCCCTGAAACCTGCGTAGGGAGCAGGCCCACCAACCTAGATCAGGCCCAAATGGGCCTAGATCTAGGCCGAGGCAGGCCCGACACTACCCAGTCCAGCTCCGCATGTTCACAGTCACGTGGTTGCCTGCAGACTCAGCTGTCGTCTCCGACTCCGGTGAAGGTCGCCGCCGCGAGCCCTGCCTTCCTGCCGGAGAGGATCTCACGAAGACACTCCAGCTGTCGCTGCCTTCGTCCATGGGAGATGTTGCAACGCTGTGGAGCCCCATCGCCTCCACCACGAGAACCCATGACAAGTTCTTCTTTGCATACTCGGTTCTGGCAATACCGGGGTGTGCGTTCTTCCCCGACGTGCGCCTAGTTCTGGCGAAGCTATGGCCGCACCTCGTCCTCGACGACTCGGACTACATCGACTTCGGCATCGACACCCCTTGGCAAGCTGTCGTGGCCCTCGGCAAGCCTCCGCGTACCCTCGAAAAGCTGCCGCGGCCCCATGACGACTGGCTCGACGCGTCTTCGTCATCCTTCTCACGCATTATATGCATGCGTCTTCATGTGCGGCTACCTCGACATCGGCATCCCCGGCCACGACATCAATCACGGCGCCCCCTCGCACAACTACCTCGACCAAGTTTGCAGCGTCCAACGCTCTTGGCTACCTCGACATTGGCACAAAGGGCTATCATCTCGCTTGAGCATCTCACGAGCTTCCTCTCCAGTCCAAGCATTCGCCGCGACACACCTTCTATGACACTCCCGCTGCTACTATGGGGGGATCTCAGCCTACTGGATTCTACTTCGGTTTCTCTCCAGTCTGACCGTCTACGATGTTTCTGTTGTCTACGACGCTACAACTACGACAGCGGGGGGGGGGGGGGGGTGTGTTATTAGACGGTTGTTATGGTAGTTTAGAATAGTTAGAGCATCTCTAGTGGTTTGTCTAAATTTGGTAGTCTATATCCTCATATAGACAATGGTGTAAAAAAAATCCTTTTTAGACAACCCTAGTTTTTCAGAGGCTAGTCTAAATTTGGTAGTCTATATTTACAACGGCTATATTTTTGAATTCTGATCCATCTGGATCGCCGCTTCAGAACATATAAAAGGCAGTACATTTTCAGTAAAAATTCATCGTGTCCAGCAGACCTCTGTTCCGGTTCAATACATGTCTTTCATCGGTAGTATTATTCAGTATACAAATAGAGCAATATTCAGTACAGAAATAGCAGGAGACCCCTAGTTCAGATTCAGCAATTCTCCTGGTCCAACCAAGCACCGTCGCCCCTGGTCCCCTCCACCCTTTCGCCCTCATCCCGGCGAGCACATGCCGAGCACCTAGACCCCTGGTCCAAGCCCAGTCTGCCGCCTCTAGTCCCCTTCCACCCCGCTGCCCCTCATCCCCCCGCCACATGCGAGCTCAACGGCCATAGGCACAATGGCCGGCGCCACACGCGAGCTCAGTGGCCACTGCCCCTCTCTCCTCACGGAAATCCCACCGCTGCCTCCTCCGTGTCCCGTCGTTGTCCCTACCAGCGCAAGCGCGAACCGCGGCGGCCGTAGACAATATCGGCAGGATCTACATCTAGCCTTTTCTCTCGTTGCTCTCTTTACGAATCGGGGAAACGGAGCATAACGCACAGCTGATGGCAAGCTCGGGGTAGAGGCGTCTTCCTTGTCTCCAACTGCTTCGGGCTGACGCGGGAGCGAGCTCGCGAGCCAGCGATTTCCGCTTGCACGTCGTCGCTCCGTAGTCCAAATGTAGAGGATGGGTAGATAGTTTGGAGGTGGTCTAAATTTTAGACCACGGGATAGACCAGCCGCTGGAGACGTTTTTTGGCGAGCGGTGGTCTATATTTGGCATAGACTATGATATACACCGTCCACTAGAGATGCTCTTAGGACTTTAGTCTAACTTGACTTGTACTTCAAGATGAGTTTTTGTACGTCTATATATACTCATCCATAAGGTTCAGTAATACATCTATCATATTTCACTAAACTTATACTCTTCTAGACACATGTACGAGAACTTCTTCTCAGACGCGCTCGTACGCAACTAGCTCGATTGTTTCCGAGCTGTTTCGGTAAGACACGGTACGTACACCAACGTAACTAGCTATCTCACAGATTCCTTGTCTATTTCTTTTGGGCAGGACTCACGTCAAACTAGCTAGCACAAGCATCGATCGATCTGATTTCACTCGCTATAGCTTTGGTGGACATACACGCACGGAAACACATGTTGCCACAGGCTCGTGTCGAGTCTCAAAACCTTGCTTTATTACTTCTGTCTCACAAGATTAGAAGGTGTGTATACACGCATATATATATGGTAGGCTATGACCTGATACCGTCCTAGAAGATGAGAACTGATCCTATCCGAACAAGAACTCCAAAACTTATCGGACACGTACCTGTATGATTTTTTTTTATATGGAACGCAGCCATTCTATTAACTCAGGCCGGCATAATCGCCGGACACAGCCTCGGTTACAGCAGCAGGGTAATCCTCAGTCCATAGACGCTGGGATCCCACAGGTTCATACACACCCACCGATGCTAGCTCATGGGCTGGTTTATTATAAGAACGATGCACATAGATAACCTTAAACTCTATGAAATTTAGCCGTAGTTGAACCTTTATTTCTCTAAAGAGAGCTCCCAGGGGTGCAGCATCGTAGCTGTTGGTGGTTACGGCGAGTTGGAGAGTTTGACAATCGGTCGCGAAGGTCGGTCTTCCGATCCCAAATTGATCTGCCAGCTTGGTCGCTTGGAGCATTGCATGGGCCTCAGTTCTTAGAGCTTCTCCCGCATTTGAGATTGCACCCGCAGCAGCGAATAGGGGAATACCTTCCTGATTACGGCCAATGCAACCCCAACCTCCTTTCCCTGAGCCTGGCTGGAAAGCTCCATCAGTGTTTATCATTACCCAATCACGTTCCGGAGGCTTCCACCGTTGTGTGTCAGCAGAGGTTGCAACTGACGTAGTAGATGCTTTTCTCATGAACTCCACCCACTCCCTGGTGTGTCTATTGACTGTTTGCTTAAACTCTTCCACAGACAGTCGGTGCTCAGCATGATTCGCTTTGTTACGTTCTGTCCACCAGCACCAGAGCATGGCAACGACTGTCATTTTCTGATTGTAATCTAGGGAAAACACTTCATGCAGCAGTTCCAGGCTAGAATTGCATTTCAGCATGTGCTGCCTGAGCGTATCAGGCAGAAGCGCCCTCCAGGCCTTCTTTAGTTCGGGGCAGCGAAGGAACACATGGCCACCATCCTCAGGGAACCGATTGCACAGGGGACAGCGCGTATCCAACTCCACACGCTTCCGCTCGATGTTTCTTCGTGTTGGTAGGCTATCATGTCCGAGTCTCCACAAGAAGTGATGGACTTTTGGTGGACAGTCCAACTTCCAAAGGCGGTTCCAGATGCTCTTCCTACACGGGCTGCCTCGGGATCCCTCAGCCGTACCAGCCTGTCTGCATTCATCAATTGCCACCGAGTGTACGTGATAAGCAGATTTTACCGAAAATTTGCCTTTTTCATCAAAATGCCAGGCGTAGTGGTCCTCCTCCTGTTCGAAAACTGGGAAACGCAGAATGATCTCTGCATCATTCGGAACGAAAGTTTGTCTTACCAACTCTTCATCCCATTCTCCGGTTGCAGGATCAAGCAGTTGTGCAACCTTTGTAATTATCTGGTTGCCTTGTCTGTTTGACGGCCTCCTAGTATCACCATTTGGGATCCACGGGTCACTCCAAATTTTGATGTTTTCACCATCTCCAACTCTCCAAATAATTCCTTTCTTAATTACTTCCAATCCTTTTAGGATGCTCCGCCAAACATAGCTCATGCCTGCTACAGGTTTTGCGTTTAGGATATCCACCTCCTCAAAATATTTAGCCTTTAGCACTCTGCTACAGAGAGAGTTGGGGGCTTGGATAATCCTCCAAACTTGCCGAGACAACATTGCCATGTTGAAAGAGTGGAGATTGCGGAAACCTAGTCCTCCCTCCTCCTTTGGCCTCATCATGCTTTCCCAGCTGACCCAATGCGCTCTGTGCTCGTCAGATTGTTGTGCCCACCAGAATTTGCAGATCATTTGTGTGATATCATCACAAAGGATTTTTGTCAGATCGAAGCATGCCATGGTATAAGTTGGGATTGCTTGTGAAACAGCTTTTATAAGTACTTCCTTCCCCGCTTTTGATAGGAACTTCTCCTTCCATCCTCTTATTTTGCTCATGATTCTCTCCTTCACATATGCAAACGCTTTTGAACAACCCCTGCCGATATACAGCGGTAGTCCCAAGTACTTCCCTCCCTGTGCTTCAAGCCGTAGCCCAAGAACCCCCATAATTGCTTCTTTCACTCGCCTTGGGGTATTTGTGCTAAACATAACCGACGATTTGTCACGGTTTATCATTTGCCCCGACGCTTCTTCATACATTTGCAAGATGCAGTTTATTTCAGCAGCCCCTTCCGCTGTTGCTTCAACCAGCAGCAAAGAGTCGTCCGCAAACAAGAGGTGATTCACACTTGGTGCTCGAGGTGCAAGTTTAATCCCACTGATTTTCCCCCTTGTTTCAGCGTCATGTATCAGTGCTGAAAAGCCCTCTGCACATAATAAAAACAGGTACGGGGAGATTGGATCACCTTGACGGAGCCCCCTTCCAGGTATCACAGTGGTTGTTAGATTGCCATTAACCCTGAACCGATACGAGACAGAGCGAACACACTTCATCACATTCTCCACAAATGAATTACATATCCCAAGCCGCAGCATAGTCTCTTGTAGGAACGACCACTCGACACGGTCGTAGGCCTTGCTCATATCTAGTTTGACTGCCATGTAGCACTTTTTCCCTGATCTCCTCCTCTTCATAAAATGAGACATCTCTTATGCAAGGATGGTATTATCAGAGATGAGCCTCCCTGGTACGAACGCACTCTGGTTTGGAGAGATAAGTTCATCTAGGATGCACTTCAAACGGTTTGCCAACACTTTGGACACTAGCTTGTAAACGACGTTTCATAGGCTAATAGGGCGAAGATCTTTTAATCTTTCTGGTTTCTGTACCTTCGGGATGAGTACTACCACTGTTTCATTCCATCCCTCCGGGATACTGCCACCCTACAACACATTTAGAACCTCTTGTACCACTGTGTCACCAACCGTTCCCCAAAATCTTTTATAAAAGATTGCCGGCATGCCATCTGCACCAGGGGCCTTCAAATCTCCAATATTGTCCAGGGCTTCTTTTACTTCCTCCCGTGTGAAATCCGCCGCAAGCATTTCATTCATGTTATCAGTAACACATGGCTGAATGTTGCGGAGGACCTGCCTCGCATTTGTACCTGCCATGGGGGTAAACAAGCCAGAGAAATAGTTAGTCACCAGGGCCTGCAGGTTCTCCTCTCCCTCCACCTCCACGCCATCTTCCCCCTTCAGTTTTTTTATTGTATTGTGTTTTTTCCTCTCCGAAGCCACCGAGTGAAAATAGGTGGTATTTCTATCGCCGTTTTGCAGCCATGCAACTTTTGCCCTCTGCTTCCAGTGGGTATCCCACTGTTCTTCAAGCCCCTCTAGGCGGTAGCGGAGAACATCTTCTTTTCGTATAGAGGATTCGAAGATCAGGCCTCTTCGGCAGTCCTCCAGCTCGGCCTTCAGCAATTTTATGCGTTTTTGTAAGTCACCGACTACTTCCCGACTCCAGCACTCCAAATCTCTTGCCACAAAACGAAGCTTGTCCTGCACTCTTTCCTCCCCTCTCAGGCCAGCTAGCTCCCATGCATTCATCACCACTGCCTCACATCCCTCCTCAAGAAGCCACTTTGCCTCGAACCGTTTATTCAAATTATTATTTCCAGTTCGCACAGGCCTAGTATCCCCTTCCAGATGGACAATGACAGGCTGATGGTCTGAATGTTCAGGATCACCATTAATCACCTTGTAGCCAGGGAAACGTGCACGCCACGTGGGAGAAGCCACTGCCCTGTCTAGTCTCTCCCGTATGTACCCCTCAACACGGAAATTGTTGTTTCTCCACGTAAAAATGTCACCTTCAAAGCCTAGATCTTGCAGGTTACAAAAATCCAGAACATTGCGGAAACTCTCCATTTGCGACTGGGGCTTTGGAACCCCACCTTGCTTCTCGAAACTATACATAATTTCATTGAAATCACCAATGCACATCCACGGCAGGTCCGACTGGTGTTGTAATGTTCGCA
This sequence comes from Avena sativa, assembly GCA_916181665.1. NCBI lineage: Eukaryota > Viridiplantae > Streptophyta > Magnoliopsida > Poales > Poaceae > Avena > Avena sativa. The sequence continues at coordinate 398,629,654 of OV702279.1, read as the reverse complement.
GTAACCGCCAAGTCTCCTCCCTCTTATCCTGCCGAGGTTCCCCATAAATACCTGTGAGGCGCCATTTAAAACCATCCTCCTCTTCTACCTCTGTGTCAATATGCATACGCCCCATCCACCGGAGGCTCACTTTTATTCCTCTCTTCCAAAACAACGCTAAACCACCACTTCGTCCCTCACACTTTCTCACTAGCATATGTGGGAGACCAAGCATCGCTCGAAACTTTTCCATCCTAGGTTCATCCAGTTTTGTCTCCGACAAAAAAAGGATGTCGGGGTCAACCTTCTTCTGGAGAGCCAGAAGACCACGAACTGCCGGCCTATTCCCCAATCCCCGGCAGTTCTGGGCCGCAACTCTCATTGTGCTTCGCGGAGCTGAGAGTGCAGCTCCGCTTCCATAAAGTTGTTTTTGTCATCCTCCATCAGCTCTTCCTTTTTAGATTTCTTTGTCGAGATCATATCCACCTCCATTTCATCCTCCTGCAACCTGCGTTTCTTCTCCGCTACCTTCTCGAGCACAACTCCTGCCTCCTTCCTAACTCCCTTCTTTCTCTTAAAAGTTCCCTGGTTTTTAATCTCCACACTCACCTTGTTCACCCTCTCATTAGCCCTTCCAGGTATCAAGCTGGTGTCCTGAGCACACTCGTCCACTCCATGCATGCTGGGCTTATTTTTCTCATATTGCACATGAGGCCCCCCATGTTGGGCCGGCCCATCACCTGTTTGCTGCTCCTCCGTCGTCAGGATTTTTTTTGCCGGCTCAGTCAGCTCCAGCTCCAGGGTCTCTTCTTCAATCTGGTTATTCAATCCTTTCCTCCCTTCCTCTCCAGTACCAAATTGTAGTTTCCTTCGGCTATCTAGGCCATGTCCTCCACCCAGCTGTTTAAGCGGACTATTCACCTCTTCTTGAGATTTTCCTTCTCCACCCGTACTACCCCCTATTGCCAAGCTCCTTCCTGTGGCATCCTCCTTTCGCCATGAAAAACTATCACTCCCAGACCCCCTTCCCCCACTATGACGCCAACTGCTACCTCCACCCCGAGAGCCACTCCATTTTTGTTTTTCCATTTCATTTCTCCTTTTTGGTATGAAAGCCTTCATCCATTTACCATATTGTTGCTTCTCCCCTTTCCCCAGAAGAATTCTGCAGCTTCTGTCGTCATGTCCTAGGACACCACAGATAAAACAGAACTCCGGCAGATGTTCATACTCAAAAGGGAACCACCTGGTTTTACCGGTATCTCCTATCTCCGTTGTAGTCCCCCGCATCAAAGGCTTTGCAATTTCGATTCTCACTTTGATTCTGAGATACTCTCCCACTGCATTACCCTCTTCATCCACGTCCGCTTCCAAGAATTCACCCACGATGTCACCGATACATTCCCCTGTACTCTTGTTCATCAGGCCCAAAGGAAGTTTCAGCACACGTATCCATACTGGAACCGTGGCAAAGGCATAATCCTCTAGAGCCTTCGTAGGATCAAAATCCTCCAGTACAAGCATATCATTGTTTACCATCCACGGACCCTCATCAAGAGCCTTTTTCTTGCCTGACGGCTGCAAAAAAGTGAACATAAAAATGTTCCCTCCCATCGACTTGCAGCGGATCCCCTTCAATGGACACCAGATCCATCCTAACGAGTTCTCCATCCCTTCTACATATCCAGGCTTTTCAGAGAAGAGTTTACCCAACGCCTGTTCACCTATCTCTCTGATCTTGCTTCCATCCGTCCATCCAATCTTGACTCCTCTTTTCTCTACTTTAGACAGATTCAGACTCCTCAGCATGCCTTCAACCTTCTCCATCTCCTCCTAGCACCTGGCAGAAACCACTGGAACAAGAACAATCTAGGTTTTGTGTATTACGACCCCGCGCCCTAGAAACACAGGGAAGGCCTATGTGGTGGTTTTAGGGTTTTTTTGGAGGCAACACGAATTGAGAGCCGCGGCCAAACGAAGCAAAGGAGGCGGAGTCCTGACTACGCCAGTGGTAGGTTTAAGGTTACGGTGGTAGGAGTCCCAGTCTACGTCGGTACGGGATCAGATCTACGGCGGCGCCGATCGCCAGTCAGATCGCCCGTGCGTAGAAAACGGAACCGTCACCCCTGGGACGGACTATCCACGCATGATTACCTAACAAGAAACACTGTTGTTTTCTGCATAAAAACAAAAGCGGCTTTTTTTTTGCTACACAGAAGCAAAATCTTTTTTTTTAAAACGGGGGCAAAAGCTTTGCCCCAATCTATTAATTAAGAAAGAGTTTGACGAACAGAGCGAAGAAAAGAAAGGTGAATATTACAATAAACCTACTCTCCCGGCATTATTTCGCCCAAATGTTTGGCGCCTGCAATAACCCACAAGCGAACCTCATTCTTAATTCTATCTAACACAACAAAAGACGGTGCGTGCTTGTTGCGGAAGACCCGTGCGGTTTCTCTCGTTCCATAACTCTCACGTGATAAGTAAGGTTAGGAAAACCAATGCTTTTCGGTTGGGGATTATACAGAAGCAAAATCGGACCGAAGGTTTGGAAGTTTTTAGCCCGAGGGAACGCTCAACACTTGCCTTTGGTTTAACGTACGTGAGGGTCACATCGTGTCGGGCTAGAACTCAGGTCGCACGAACGTACACTATATATAGGACATGTATAGGTCGTGTACTAGGGCAGAAAAGTTCATCAGGAGAATAGACCAGAAAATCGGCACGTATACGGAGGCCAATTTTGTGTGCATCTGTGAAGAATCCCCTCTAGGGTTCGTATCTTCGGCGAGTATATAAACTGGACGATTGCCTCTAGTTTGCTGCATCCGGCGGAGGTGTGCGTGTTTTTAATCAAGCTTGCATCCGGTAAACCTTATTCGTCTCCTCTTGTTTTCTCTTGTATATATACTCGCTAATTTGGGCTGTTGTTCCCTATTCCCTAATAAGGTGAGATTGGATGGTAAAGATTAGTATTGCTGCTCGAAGTTAGCTTCGTGATTGCCTAGTTTAAAGTTTGACTAACTTTTTAAGACAACATACCAATATTTATTACGCTGAATTGTTACCATTAAATTTATTTTTAAATGTAGTTTCATAATATGTGAATTTGATGTAATATATGTTTCTATATTTCTCTATAAAGTTGGTTAAATTTGGTTATGATTGACTTAGGAAAAAGCTAGATATACACTTATTTGTGGACGGGGAAGTACGTAGTTCTGTGGAAATTAACAAAAGTTTCTATAATTAGTCAATCTAAAGTACACGAGAGAAACTCACCGTGTTCCACAAGTCCCGACTCTTCGTCTTCAATCATCTCGTGCTTGATTGAATTCAGAATCAGGATAAATTGGGTTGTAGTATTTATCGACACCAAGAACCACTGTTGTCTACCTTCCACATGGGTAGGTAGAAACATTTGTATAAATGTTAAGAACTTCAGTATTTCATCTTATCATACTATAGTAAGAGAAAATTTTACATTATAGTAAGCGAATATCTACCAATCAATTAGTTCACTATTCCTTTTCGGGATCCGCTCATACACAGCGGCACATTAGCGTTTTCTTTCTACCATCATTTTCTAGCGTGAATGTGTTACTCAGCCTCTCAACGAAGATGCTGCCATCCTCTCTTATGTCTTTAGGAGTTGTGAGCTTGTAGTGCTCTATGTCAATGTCAATAACCAGACATTGAATGCAAAAAAAATAGCAGTATCAGTTGGTAAGGTTTGTTCGGAAATAAATTAGTAGAAGTATTTTGAACATTACCTCATCTCCCAAATACTTATTGTTCTCATCCAAGTATGGGTTAGTTAAGCATTCTAGATGCATTTTTTTTGTATGGAGAGGCTATCATCCTACCGAACCATGTTAACATTTGGTAGGATTGTGTATGACAATTTTGAGACCATGTCTCATTGAGAGGATAGGAAAGGTTCGCACAATATACGTATCACACCAAATGTTAACATGGTTCGGATGATAGTCTCTCCATATAAAAATTGCATCTAGAATGCTTAACTAACCTATACTTGAGACGAATTAGTAATTGGGAGATGATGTAATGTTCAAAAATACTTTTACTAATTTTTTTAAATAAATCTTACCGATTGATACTAATATTTTACATTTCAATGTCCCGTTGAAATTTTCATATAGCATTATAAGCTCACTACACGAGGACCGTAGCATCTTCATAAAGAGGGTGGTTAACAACACATTCACACTAGAAAATGATGGTAGAAAAAACAATAAAGTGCGGTTGTGTATGAGTAGATCTCCAAAGGGAATCAATACCTTCATAACTAATGGATTGGTAAATATTATCTCACCATAATCTAAACAAAAAAATTACTATTGTGCGATAAGATGAACTAGTGAAATGCTTAACATTTCTCTTACGTATCTTTTTACCTATCCATGTGGAAGGTAGACAACAATGGTACTTGGTGTTGGTTAATACCACGACCTAGTTTATTCAGATCCTAAACTCAATCACGCATGACATGATTGAAAAGATGAGAAATCACACACATACTTTCAGAACAGGGCGAGTTGCTCTCATTTATTTACTTTAAGATTGACTAAATATCGCAATTTTTGTTATATTTAATTTACACGTAACTTTGTACTTCTGACTTGAAGTTAAGGGGCATGGACAGCCATATACAATATGCTGCTACACCAACATGGCGAGGAGACGTGCACCTGGACACACCCACCAAAGATCCTAATGTGGCGTATTGGCCCATAGAAGTTGCTAGAGGAACACCTTTACAGAGAGATAGGTAGGTGTACATAAGAATTAATTAATATGATTTTATTAAGTTTATTAAGATGGTATTGAGGACTTAATTTGTTTTTCAGCACATACGTGTGGACTTTATTTAATAGTGAATATCCTCACCTGAAACAGGAGATGACTCGCCCAACAATTCGACCAGGTAATTTAAAAGTTCTGTTGCAAATTTTTGTTAAGTTTATCTACAACACCATTAACTATCTACCTAACTGGACACAATCAACAACTTTCGACCCAAGTTGGTGATTATGCTCATCAATTCACCACACTACAAGGGGAAAGGCCCCCAAGAAGGATGAAGATGACAACTGATGCATAGTCCGTAGCTCTAGTCATTTTTTCTAATATTTGATAAACTTTGATGGATTGACTATTGTCATAAACAGTACAATTTAGTCAGCGTATGGATGATACGGTTATTTTTTTTATCAATGGCTTGTTTTTCGTCAATCCCAGTTAGTCTTGATTTGATGAATACGTTCATTACCGTACTGCCTGAGTCTCTTAATATATATTCCCTCCATTTCAAAATATAAGATGTTTTAGGTTTGCGAAGAAAATGCATCTAGACTTATTTTAGTGTGTAGATTCGTTTCAAACATGAATGAACCTATATACTAAAAATAGTCTAGATACATTTGTTTTACAAAGCTAAAACATTTTATATTTTGAAATGGAGGGAGTACTTCTCAGTGAAGTAGTGCTCTTTACACTACCGATGTATTCTCCCTTATTTAAAACTGCACGTTGTTGGTACTAGTTTACAGCTTTTCTTCAGACATATTCTAGGCATTGTTAGAGCTGTAGAGAAAGTATTCCCTAGGTATTTGGAAATACTGATCATTTGTGATTTAACAAAAAATGGTTTTCGAACTTCGCCCTAATTATGTTTCTCACAGCAACGAAACAGCTTGACCGTAACCTTTTGTCTGCCAAGAGAGCATAGGGTCTGTGTACTCAATTTGGTCTTTCGTACAATTGAAAATGGTTGAAAGCCACCCGGTAATTTTTCAAAGTTTACAGGAAACATATAGGGAGTTGATAGTTTCAAAATCGAACATGCTAATAGCTTTGCGTCCTGGTTTTACAACTAAAAATAGCATCCCTGTGAATGTAGAATCAGTAGAAAAACTCAGTGTTGGACCCAAAAATGAATCTTGAAATTGCTGAGAGCACCTACGCATAAAAACACATATCCATGTAGCAGCCATTGGCGTAAACCTTTAAATTATATTTTCGTAAAATAGTACTCCCTCCGACCCATATTAGTTGACTTGGATTTGTTAAAATTTGGATGAACCTATATACTAAATAGTGTCTAGATTCATCCAAATATAGATAAATCCAAGTCAACTAATATGGGTCGGAGGGAGTACAAAACATGGCCAGATGCAAATATCAAATTTGTAAAGCTTGAGTTACTTCTCTCACACGGTGTAACTTTTTTTTTCGAATATGAAAGGTGTAAGTTGACAATGATACATCACACAGTTAACTGAATACTGAACGAGTGTTACAGAACTCGCTGTACTGTTCCTTATTCTACCTATACTATTGAAAAGCTAATGCTGCTATCTTGCAAAACTGGACAGGAGAAAGCAGATGCTTTGGGAAGTTGATAAAACTCGGCTTTCGTTCATTTACTTGTGCAAATAAAGCCAGGAATGAATATGCATTAAAATGAAGGAAACATTGTTTGCATAAAAACTCGCCTTTAGGAGAATGATTAGGAGGTACTGCTTGATAGGTACTCTTGTGATACCTCTGTTTTCATTTGAACTTGCACATTTTGGGTTTGTGATTGAAACAAAGCCTCATAGATTTTGGTGAGGGGACTCCCAAATTAGATGGTCATATTTTTATTAAGAGATCACCCGATGTTTATGTAGCATGGAGTGGATGAGTGCAAATTATTCTGCAGCTGGAGATCGTCATATAGAACATTTCCTTGCATATTCCATATGAAACTTGAGTCGCTTTGATATGGAAATTGCAAGGAAATGTATACTGGCTATACAACAGATCTCCACCTGCAGATGTCACTTTGGTGAATTGCAATGGGCAATGCCACTTTGTAAACAATCAGCGTGGCCTATTTAGTGTCTGATGTTGTGCATTGAACTCGAACAGCCAAAGAAACCTAGGAAACAACACCGTCCATCTCTTGTCCACAAATGGGCTTGCTCCCAAGATATCGAGACGTAAAGCAAATGAACCAAAAACAAGAATAATTAACTGTCAGGGCCTAACCAAGAGCAAATACACAATTGGTTTATACAGTAGATGCATAGTTCAACTTTTTTCCGAAATGGGGAATAAACCCCGGCCTCTGCATCAAGAGGTGCATAGTTCAACTAAAAGGTACTAACAATCATCTGGAAAAAGATACGATCATGTCATGCCAGTTGAATAACCTACAGAAAACAGACAGTAGATACTAGATAGAACTCCGCAAATTAGAGGACTGAATCCTACAATGCTACTTCAGAGTCGACCACTAAATGCTACAATGTTATGCGGCAGTCGACCTCTCCAAATTAGGCTGCTAAATCCTACAAATCTACTTAACCTGAACCAATAACAATAAGCCGTTTCTGCATCTCAGCCACTGGAACACCACTCTAGATACCTGCAGAACAATGAGCATCACCTGTCAAACACTGCACTACTCCTTGATGTAAAAACTGTTTCAGGGTGTTTGTATCATACTGTTCGAATAGTATAAGCATCAAGTTCACTATGTAGCTTATACTACAATCTCAAGGTTGAATCTTACCAGCACTACTAGACAAAATGACACTAGGATGAGAGATAAAAGTAATATGGGTATAATTAGTTTACTAGCACACTTTCATTTTCCATTGTCCACATGTTTTGAACTTTTTTGGCCACGTCAGATCTCAGTAGAAGCTAAAATAATCAGAGACTTACATGCCTCCATGAGAGGCAAATACTGAACTGGCAAATCTCAAAATATTGTTTGTCATCATGATCACATGAAAAGCTCTTGGACCAGATAGTAGAAAGAAATGGAGCCAACCTCATAGGCATACTTCCAGAAATCCCATTACTAACAAGTCAAAAGAATCATATAGTAGAAGCCTCAAGAAAGTGATCATGGTATTTCCTTCTGTCCAAAACTGACCTAGTTTTTTTCCACTCTGTACAGTTTTAGAAGCACAACTTGACAACCCCTGTAATGGCAAATACAGAAACACGAAAGTGGCATTGGAATTTTTATGATCAATCTAGTCATGTCACTTTGATCATGTGGTCAGTTAAAACTGTGAGGCATGCATTGCCATCAACATCAAAGAAACTGAACCTCGCATAAACCATACCACACTACAAGTTAGCAGAATCTAGTCTGGAGGCTTGAACTAGAAAAGATTATGAGGAGCTAACAACCAATTACAGAACTTACAACATTACCTGCTAAAGCAAATGCATCTGAATAGCACATTTAACCGGACATTCATCTTATCTATTGTGCAATAGTTCAGCTCCAGCATGTTCAGCACCGACACCCATTTCTACAAGCATAAGTAAAACAATCAACGATTGACCAATGTAAAGATATTACGATCAATGTAAAGGCATGCTATTACCTGCAGTATAGACACTTGAAAATGGTTGAATGCCACCGGATAATTTTTGGAGGTTTACAGGAAGTTTCTTCCACTGCATTGTCCCTATGTGGACCGTGAATATACCAATACCATCAATTGTCCCCAGGATCAGCATATTATGTTCCTCTGCGAAGTCTATGATCCATCTGTCCCCTGTGCTGAGGGGAAGAAGTTTGTCCAGAAAAATGGTCTTTTTCAGCAGCCATGTTGCTACACCATAGGAATCAGTCTCCCTCTTCCATACTTCTGCTCTGTGATCCAGAACAGAGACCAAGCCAAGTCCACCACCCTCTGCCGACATAATCCATCCAGCCAAGTGTGATGGAAGCACAGCTAGGTTCTGCCTATCCAAATCAAACTCAAGGATGGCGGTCAAATTCCCATAGAGCGACCAGTAAAGGGAACGCCCAACCAAGGCGCCCGACTTGACCATAGAGAGTGTGCGCAGAAGCGGCGTCGATATCTGAATGATATCACCCCATGCGCCAGTATCCGAGGAATAAACGCAAGCAATCGCTCGCGCATGACGCCCCTTGATGCATCGCATGAGCACAATCTGGAACTGGAAACGGTCACCGTCTCCAACAGCAGCAGAAGCAGCAGAGCGAAGCACCATCCCGTTGTAGATCTTGTCCATGTTGCGGAAGGCCAGGGGAAGGGGCAGGCGGCGCTGGTCGCCGGTGACGGGGTCCCATACCAGGACCTGGCCCGGACGCACGTTGACAAGAAGCGCGAGGCCGTCGCGGCAGCAGACGATCCGGCAGTTGTCCGCGCTGCCGGTGATCTGCAGGCGGAAGCGCTCGGGCGGGACGCGGTCGGGGGGGTCTAGGGTAGGGACGAAGGATATACCGCTGTATACCTCGGTGAAGAAACCGATGACGGGGGGAGTGCCACGGGAGCGGTGGTGGGCGCGGAAGCGGCGGAGGAATCTGGGGTCGCGGAGGAGGCCGCGCCAGCGCCTGCAGGTGAGGGAGGCGCGCGGGAGCGAGGACGGATTCGGCGGGAGGCGGAGGAGGATCTCGGCGAGGAGGTCGTCGTCATCCAGTGCCGCCGGTGGCGACGAGTTGGGGCGGCGGCGGCGGGTGGTCATTTTCGCCCTCGCTCTGACTCCCGCTTTGTTTTTTTGAGATTGGCTCTGGCTCCCGCTTGGAATCACACTCGTGGCGGGGGGTGAACTGGACTGATAAATGAGTCGACACTGGGTTCTCTATTTCCGCAAGGGCTTTGCCTGTTGGTTCTAAAGGCCCAGTAGGCCCACCCAGTGACAACGTTAGTCATGGTACTAAATAACTAAGACTAGTAATTTGCATGTGTAATTTATTGATGTTACTATCTTTATAATGAGTGATAATATGTATATGGTATTATGCAAAACCTAATTAATTAGATTGTAGACTTATATAGTCTTGATATATATGATGATGTTATCGTAACTAGCTAAGTTACTACTCTCTCTATTAGGGATTACAAGGCCCGAGAGTTTTTTAAAAATATTATAAATTGTAAGTCCTCTTCTATTTATTAGTTTCTCTCCTCTAATGCATGTTCTTCTTTTTCTCTATCTTCTCTCATACATGTGTAACTATTGGTGCATGGAGTAATTAAGAGAGGTAGTTATTGGCTTTCTTAATCCTAGCAAAGTGTCCCATTGGCCTTGCAATCCCTAACATAGGGAGTACCTCCCTCTTTTTTTCATTAATTATCATGTTATGTCACTATTTTGTCTAGTTAACATTGCATGTATATGCATATTACTAGCTAAGTTACTCCCATTAAGACTAGCCTAATAGTTTTTCCCTAAAAAAATATACTTCCTCCCCATATTAATGACCTAGGCTTTATTTAGATTCGTATGTAGTATCTAGTTAAGTATTTAGACTATATATATATTTATAAAATTGAGATTATTAATATGGCCAGAGGGAGTAGTACTTCCATCTAGTTCACTCTACAAAAAAAACTTACATGTGATTGTAAAAAAAAACTTGCATATGGGTGTCGTGGTCAGTAATAATCAGACTGACAATTTAGTTGAGCCACAACACAAAAAAAGGTCTTCTACTTCCTCCGTTCACTAATTTAAGAACTTTTAAATATACTTCAAAATAAATGAACCTACACACTAAAACATGTCTACACATATGTGTTCTAAAAAAATAGAATGTCTTACGTTACTAAAAGGAGGGAGTATTATCTTTAGGAAAAACCTTTTTAGCTCCTCACGCACATTAGTCAAATGCACAAAATCATTTTGTACTTACTACATGGTTATGTTATGTATGCTTTGTGTTAGAGTCTTAGAGACTTGACAAACCTTCCAGCAGCTCTGACATGTTCATAGGAATAGGCCTTCTATTCAATGCGAGCCAAGGGTCTTGTAACAATCGCACTAAATTACCATCTTCAATCTACCACTCGAAGTTCTCTTTTTTATTTGCGGGTAAAGCTGGAATATATGAAGGGTTACAGAGCGATCAAGCTCCAGCAACCGGATTATATCCTCCGGTCTAGAGCTTAACCAAGTCATAGTACGGCGTTGGACTCTCGCAAAATTTGCAAGAGCGTCACTAACCCTAACCTGCTTGCGATCAACCTTTACAAAAACACACTCTCTACTATCTTTAACTAGGTTTCTAATATCATTGATAAAATGGGCTACCAATGATCTATCAGGATTCGAGGAATTGATGGCTTCAATCAGAGTAAGACAATCCGATTCCACAATGATGGGAAGATTGGATACTTGCAGTGCAGTTCGAAGACCTTCTAGACAGGCCTTGGTCTCAGCCTCGAGCGGGAGGTGACACCGATCCAGATACGTGCATGACATAAAAAATTGTTTGCCCTCATTATCCCTAAGGATCATACCTGCACCTGCATCATTTAGACCACTGGAGGATCCATCCACTGATAGTTTCACCCAACCAATTGGCGACCTCGACCAGAACTTCTCCTGAACCTGCTTGGGCTTCCACTGAGCGGTAGGAGCCACATCAAGAGGTTCTTTCCCTTTCAGGATTGTTGTTGTCGGCTTATGCTTAATGTCATGAAGGAGCTTCAGGTATCCACAAAGGAACCGCTTTGAACCTTCCACCGTTGGGAGTTGCTTGTCATGTGTTGCTTCATTTCTTGCATGCCATACTCGCCAAGCAACCAGCAAGGTACAGTCCACCATATGTCTAGGAATGGTTTGGAGCACCATCTGCAGCCAGTTATCCGAAGGATGGAGAAGAGCAGATTCCTCCGGAAGCACCCAAATGTTTCTCATCGCCCTCCAGAGTACCAAGGCGTGGGGGCAATTGTATAGTGCATGTAAATCATCCTCCTGATCAGAACCACATATTCTGCATTGTCCAGTTACCAGCATTTGGCGACGCCTTTTATTCATCTCAGTAGCCAGAGCGCCAGAGGAAGCCTTCCAAGCAAACATCTTCACCTTAGGTGGAACAGACGCGCTCCATATAATTTTCCAGCACGGATGCCGGCCATCTGGTATAGAACTCGTTGTAGCGAAGTTACATTGAGCTTGTTGTTCATTTAAGGAGAGCCAATAGGCACTACGAACCGAGAAGACACCAGACTTCTCTGGATGCCAGGCTAGGATATCAGCATCCAGTCTATGGGACAGGGCAATTTCTAGAATTGCATCAGCATCCACAGGGAGGAAAAATCTGCGGATGAGGTTGATATTCCATGTGCCATCATCAAGCAGGAGCTCTGAAACCTTCCGAAGCCGACAATTTCGCTTCTGAGAAATGACAGGAACCTGGGAATCCCGCGGAATCCACCCATCCCTCCAGATGCGGACACTCTGTCCATTGCCAATTCGCCAGATTAATCCTTTTTTAGTAGCTCAACCCCATAAGAAATTGCGGTCCAGGTAGAGGAAGGGTTTCCAGTAAAAACAGTGTCATATAAGCATCCATTTGGGTAATACCGGGCTTTTAGAACACGAGCATACAAACTTTCGGGATTGACTAGGAGCCTCCAAGCTTGTTTTGCCAATAACGCTTGATTAAACAATCTCAGGTCTCGAAATCCAAGTCCACCTTGTCCCTTTAACAAAGTGACTGGCTTTACATATCTCCTTATTAATAAGAAATGGAGCGTGATAGTAACTAAGATGCGGTTTATTATACAAGACCTCGAGGTGCATCGTCCTCATTGCTGGTTGCGTGGATCGTGATAGCGGTTGACCTCGAACTTTGATTAGTCATCTTTTTGTGGCTCTGCCCTTCTCACTATCTTCTTGATGTTGTCCTACGGCGGCCCTCCTCCCATTGCCAAATCATCTACTGTTCATCGCCACATACCTTGCAGCAACATCCCCTGGTTGGCCCCTGCCGCTAAAAAAATCAGGAGTATGGCCTCCGCCTAAAACTGTTATGTAGTTTTTTTTTCAAACTCGAACAACATAAAGCTTGACCAAAAAATTGTGAAACAAAACCCTAAAAGTAGCTAATGACATATTTCACAAATGTGCAAAATCTTAAATCAAAATGTTTTAGGGACACAAAATGACAAAAGTGTGGATCTGAGTGAAGTATTTCAAATATTCAAAATCAGAATTTTGTCATTTTTGTGTAATATTTGGAGTTAATATTTTGCACTTTTGTGTACATCATTAGCTACTTCTAGGATTTTGTTTCGCCGTTTTTTGAAACTTGTAAATATAATTTTCAATTTTTTAAAAGAATTGCAGGGAGCCCTCAAGCTCGGGAGCCAAAAAGGACTTTCCAAAATTTACATTATCTGATTCTTACAAGAACTTAATCATTTCCAATACCTACTTTATATGACTCGGGTGGATCCCAGTAGAGTAAATGGCACCGGCGGTCACTGAACTTGTCCTACACGTGCACTTAAGTCACACTTCTTGCAAACTGAACTAACCGGTCACACAACTTGCAATCATGTGCACCCGAGGTCACTTTCCGGTCTGTTGTCCGGTTTTTGACAAAAAACCGATGACCTGGGCACGTGAGGTGGATTGGCCAGGTTTTGTTGTAGTTAGCCCCCCTTCAAAATTACAAGCATCATTACATAAAATGACATAATTCTTCCCCAGCAATCAGGAAAAAAAGAGTTGAGATGGCATGTGCCCCACATATCAGCCCCACATAAACACATCTCCTTCCTACAATCCTCTCTCTCTCTCACTGACGGTAGTACCAAGCCAGGGCTCTACTCACCGAGCCTCATGTTCTTCCCGTGCTGCCGGCCTCCTCCTCTACCTGCGCGCCACCGGCTTCCTCCTCTACCCACGCACTGCCGGGGCCCTGCTCCACCCATGCCGCCGGCCCCTGATCCACCAATCCACCGCCAGGGCCCAGCTCCACTTGCACCTGCGACCGAGAAGTCAAGGGCGGGCATGGGCGCTGTGGTGGTGCCCGCCCCCAAACTCCGGCCAGGCCGGCGCCATGGCACAAGAAACTGCAGCATAATGAATCTTTGCCCTAGTTCCCCACATAAGGTTGCTAATCCCATGCCTAATCTCCACGAATTTATTCCTAGAGCACCAGAAATTAAAGAAGAAGAAGACGGGAGCGCGGGATCGATGGTGGCCATGGCCTCTCCTGTGTGAGTTTCGACCAACCATGGTAGCGATAAAATTGCAAGTATAATATAGCCTACTCTACGGTGTCACAATGTCTCTCTTGGTACACTGGTAGGCATTTGTCAACAGATGTGGCAGGTAGGGATTTCGAGTCTTGTTTTGGGCATATAGTTTTAATAATTTCTTGTGTAACCCCTCTAAGGCAGCACCCTAATTCTTTCTTCTCCCACTAATATGTGGGACCCACGTATAAGGCAGCATCCCTAGCCACGTGACCTTTTTTTTTCAAAACCGGACAACAGACCGGACAGTGACCTCGGGTGCACACGATTGTAAGTTGAGTGACCGGTTAGTTCAGTTTACAAGAAGTGTGACTTAAGTGGTGCACGTGTAGGACAAGTTCAGTGACCGCTACTGCCATTTACTCATCCCAGTAGTTACATTCCTTTTCCTTTTTCCTTGGACAGACCATGGGATCGTTAACTGATTCAACGCTGCTATGCACAAGAATAAAATCTGGACGATTTTTATACGACAGCCAAAATCCAACAATTCATGGGTGACAACCTAGTGCAGCAAACCACTGGATCGAGGATTGCAGAGGATCGTTGATGGTCAAATTTGCATCATTTCAAACAGTACGGACTAAAGTCGCTCTCCCCAACTTAGACGTACAGTACTACGTTCTATACGACCGGCTGCCCCCGAATGCAGTCTGGGTTCAATCGAGCACATGCCACAAAACTGTGAAAAAACAAAATGCCAGCGCAGCTCAACCCTGCTTCTGCCCGATAATTCCACCGCCCAACCAAAAAAAATCCACCCCGCCACAGCAGCCACGAACCCAAATTGCACAGGTCCAGATTCAAAAAAACAATTGTACACTGCAAAGACGAGAGCAAACATAATGCGGGATTTAGATCACACCTAAAATGGTATTTACATGACACACACAATTGAGTCTCCCACATCAATCGACACCACACCAAGCGAAAAATAACACAACACGTATCAATCCCTGACAATGAGGTCCCCATGGATGCACGCATACTCGTCTCTAATACAGCAAACATGGGACAAGAATCAACTCATTTGCCACCAGTCATGCTTTATTGCGTGCATAGATCGAAGCGCGGATGACATGATGAGGAGCTGCTGCTTTCTCATTGATAAGAATTTGTTCCGGGAAGTCCACGCGGATCGATTTAAACTGGTAGCGCTGCTTGACATCAATTAAAGAAGTTATCACTTGGACGTTATGAAGTAACAAATTGAAAAAGGACATAGAAGAAGACTGGCAACAGAGGTGTACCTGCTCTTTCCACGGTATATTCAGCATTCTGTAGTATGGTTCCAACAGTGCCACCCGGTCACCTTCTTTAATCTATTACACAAAGGTTAATATTAGCTTGGTATAGCAGGCATTGCAGGAGCCGTTCCCACATGAAGGAGAGCACAAGACACTATTGTCGACAGTAACAGACATCATTTTTTTCTAATAAACCCAGTGATATCTTAAAGAGGCTGAGCCCAGACAAGCTGAGAAATACTGAATCTTATGTTGGAGAACCTGTTCACTATCCTAGTATTGGGTTCACTGTTTGTTATTTATACATTTGAATCCAGATGTTTGAGCAATGGTTTAATATACTGGTTTTCCAAAGGAAGATCAGGTCACTAATAGTTCCTTCGAGAAGTCCACCAAAACTAGAAACAAAAACCAGGTGAGTTTCTATATGATTTAAAACTCTAGTAGTTGCAACATGGTTACTTCCAGTTAAAAGTGGGTGGGATTTAAATGTACACTGAATCTTTATGTATCACTGAAATGTTGATTTGAATAAAACAGTTGCCTTTTCAACAATGGGGTTTCCCATAACTACCTGTAATCTTCTGGCTAAGGTAAAATATACTCTCTCCGTTCCAAAATATAATATGTTTTAATCTTTTCTGAAACACTTGTATCTAGACGTCTTTTACAGTGTAGGTTCACTCATTTTGCTTTGAACCTACACACTAAAAGGCGTCTAGATACACGCATCTCTTAAAAAAAGGCTAAAACATCTTATAATTTGGAACGGAGGGAGTACATGCTAATTCAAATAAAACCAGTTGCCTTTCGACCATGCTCCGAACCAAATGGTAGGAAAAGGGAGATGGAAATAATATGCCGCATAACTGTGTCTAGGTTTCCATGGCATTAACTGAACCAGAGCCCTTGGTGGTACCAAACCATTTTCCCAAACATAATATAAACAAGCAAGAAACACATAAATGCAGTATCATCATTTTGAAAAAATAAGCAGGTACTAAGGGATCTTACCGCCTCATTTCGTAGCCCATAAACTGATAGTATAAAATAAGACTGATCCGAGTCACATGCTAAATAATACCTGAAAATCACAAGGTTATCCCATTGAAGTGGGTACAGAAATTAAGAAGCATATGGGATAACAGGAGGAAAAGATGTGGCAGTGTCTTTTAAGTTTTAAGAATGCTCTCTGTAAAGGAACAAAGCTGTATTCATCTACCTGATTACATTGTGTGTGCACTTACGGTAACCAGGTAGACAAATATTTTAGCAACAATGTTATAGGAAAAAATTCAGCTTTTCAGTTCGGCAAGAAGACAAATGGTTGTTTACTTAATCTATTCAGACATAGTATTCTGGTAGATGTTCAGGTGACCATACTCTATTCACTATTACAATAAAATACAATCAGGATTGAAGATTTGAGTCAATACAACAGGTCCGTATCAATCCTGCTTTTTATCAGGGAAGCTAACGACATATTCACCAATATTATGCAAATTCTAACAAACAACTGACATTTTGAATACCACGTTTGGATCATAACTCTATCTATGGTCATAAAACTAACTCAAGAACTTTACAAACGACCCTGTTAACTTAAAAAGTACTCCCTATGTTCCAAAATTTAAGATGTTTTAGCCATTTTCTGAACCGTATGTATCTAGACGCGTTTTAGTGGGTAGTGAACCTACAAAATAAAGTGCGTAGATACATGTATTTTAGAGAAGGGATAAAACATCTTCTATTTTGGAACGGAGGGAGTAATTCATTAATCACAGAGCAACTTTGATATTTAAGTTTACATTCAATTTGGCAAGTGAAACGTCAAATGTTTCAAAATCAATTCCTGGCAGAAAAGAACAAAAACACCTTCCGGCAAGGGGTGAAAATTAGCTGGAATTTTTTTATTAATCTGTATTGAGTTAGTCAATAAACCACAAAAAGAAGTCTCAGTTTCTACTTCTTTCATGTCAGTTAAACAACATTTTCTCAACCAAAAGTAGATCCTCGGAGGATGGACCATAGTAGCAAGCATCATATCTTTATAGTTTCTCTGTCAGTTGAATATAGTTAATAATTCTTCTAACAACACATTGTTCCATGATACTTCTAGAATATATGTGTATACAGTTCAAAGAAGCGTAATCAAATGAAAAACAAAAGAAACAAGTCATAATGAAGCATGCAAGACACACTTATTGAATTTGAAGGATTGAAGGAACTTACAGTGGAGCAACATCGTCATGTCTTATCAAAAGCACAACCTTCGCCAAAACAGCAACCGTCTTGTTCAAACCCTCTGATAGAATGCTTATGGTTGCTTTCTTGTGGGATGATTTTACTATGGTGAGAAGGAAAGTTGAAAAGGTATATATTAGAAAAGGATAATTAAAGAACTCATACAATTTCAACACTTGCATTGTCAATGAGAGTATTACAATTGACTTCAACCAAAGAAGAAACCAATGATGCTAACCGCTTGGATCGTAGTTGTCTCTGCGAAAGAAATATATCATAAGGAAATAAAACAGAGAAAATAAATTTGCAAACCACAGTATGACATATCCCTGAAGTCAATTTATTCTCATCAGAACAACTATTTGAGCAAATGTCAACTGGATCATAAAATGATTAAGCATATGTGCCACAAATATAATAATTACTCCATATCATTAAGGAGTTACACATTGAAGAGCAGGTGTCTTTCAATTTTTCTGTCAGACTTCTTAGGAGTGTAACATAATTTGCCTTTTCAATGCAATGAAACGCAAAAGCCTTTTGCGTTTTTTCGAAGAAAAGAGCAGGTGTCTATAGATTGACCATTCTATAAAAGAACTTCACAAAGGTAATAGAAGTAATTGTCAATTCATCGCATGAACAAATCGATGTTCTACACTGAAAAGGCACTTGAATGTTGTACACTTCAATTGTAGCATAGGGTTCCCTTGTGATGCTGTTAGAATTGCATATACGATTCTCAGCTTTACAGGGGAAAAGAGCTAGTTCTCATATCACTACAGTTGTAGAAAAATATTAATGCCAATTTGCCTCATTTCATGTAGTTTGCTTAATCTAATGAAATGATGACTTAGAAGGATCTCCAGTTGTGCATGAGCATTGATATAGACTAAGTTCAAATTAGGCGCAATGAGGTCGTTTCTGCTAAATACATGTCAAAACCTGCAGTCCACATACTATAGTTATACAGAAGTTACCTTCATTGCATTCACTAGCTTATCAAGGAGACTTGTGATCTTCTGAACTTCTGTATCGGCGCCAAGGTCAGGGTCCTTTAAAGCCGCAGCTTCAAATCCACTAAGGGCCCTTTCGAAATTCTCTAAGTATTTGTTAGCCTGGAAAAGAACCAACATAAAAATATATTATGCAAATGATGAATACTTGGTGGGAACTTTAGCTGATTTTGCTACCCAAATAACTATCTGGGGTACTCACGATGGCACAATTATAATAGAGGTCCGGGTTCGATTTCGTACTTTCATCCTTCTCCTGGATATAGAGTAAACAAAAGTACATCCACAAATTATAACTGGAAGGTTCAGATAAGAAAGGATGGAAAAGTACAGAATAGTGTTCCATCTCCTACTGTCATGGTTTCCAAGCTAATGTGATAACATAATTAAATGTAAAAAATGCACAACTTACAGCATTTTGATATGCTTTGACCGAATGATGAAGTTGAGTGTGATTCCAGGATCCGCTCACAAAAAAGCTTGTGAGATATGCGTTACCGAGATTATCTAACACAGAAAGAAAAGGAACAATTTTGTTGAACTTGAATATTCTTGGGTACAAAGCTAAAATAAACCTCTGAATAATCAATCAAATGTTCATTCAGAAAAAAAATAAGGCGCATGCAAGAAAATAATGTATGTCTATGTCATGGCTTAGAAATACTAGTGTTGACTTCGGTAGGCCTTAGATCAAAACAGCTGTATCATATTCATGCAGCAACAGATTGTTCATTTTATGTTTCTTTTGAGTTTTGATACTAGTAGGCATTTATTCTAAAGAAATAATAATAGGTGTAAATTCTGACATCACCAAAGCCCACCTCCTTCTCTCATTCCGCTCGTTAGCTATTTACATAACAAAAATAGTAATGCCAAGAGCTGGAACCTGTTAGCTTTATTTCTAAATTTAGGTTGAGAACTGCTTCATTTAGAAAGGTCAAATGACAACTCCCACCAGCACAGGAGCTTTTGATCCATGCCTTAATGTTCCAAAAAAAAGGAGATGCTGAAGAGAAGGAACATAGGCACTAAAATAGAACAAATGGACTCTTACACCAACAGTTTCCATCTTTTATGTCCAGCATTACAGCTTCTTTTGCGTGACTAATGCTCTCTTCCACCAACGACTTTTGATCTTCACTACCTGAAAAGGAAAACACGAAATAAAGGATGCAACAAGCTGGAAAATTGCAGCTACAAAAAAAAAGTGAAGAAAGACGTTTTTACAACAGCAGTTCATAGAGCATCTACTAGATGGAGGCCCAACATGAAGATATTATGCAGAAGTTACTCGTGAAGCAATTCTAATCAACAATACATGGCCAATTTTTAGATTTAAGGGGTGCAAGAGACCTCCCTGAACACCCATGGGAGGAATGAGATATAACACAAATCAGCTTAAAACCATCTCCATCATAATTCAGAAGGCTAGCAAACATATATAAGGGAAACCGGGGGCGGAAACCATAACAGCTTAAACCAAGCAAAACCTCAACAACGGGCAATGAGGTCTACAGCGAGCCCAAAGAACAGACAATACCGATCAACACCACGCACATAGGAACACACCCAATAACTGTCCACAGCGCCAACAATAACACCACCATTGCTAACAATGCTGTTTCAGGATTTGTGTCTTTCACTTTGGGAGATAGCATGACAGCGCTACTGAAGTATATTACATCCGTAATAAGAGCACTCAACATGTAGAACTACCTAGCTGCAAGGGGCAGCCTTCCCCTCAGAAAGATTGCTTAACCCCCACCAAGCCACCAGGCTTCCTCCTACTTATCCCTCCCTCCCTTGTGCTCTCTCAGTTTACATGATTCCTAGTCGATTTATACAGTGCGCATTAAAGCGGTGAGACATGACTGCAACTATATTATCAGCAATTAAGCTCATTCAACCCACAACAGCAACCATATTAGGACCAGTTCTTTTTGGCACCGGCTTGTGCATAAGTCACCCTGGCTTGAGCTTTCCAGAGAAACAGCAGTTGATAGAAGCTTCTAAGAAACTGTAGTCCAGTTCTTTTTGGCTTCTACTGTCTTGGCTTATTGTCTAAGTTCTATGATGAAAAGTCTAAAATGCCCCTATAATAAAAGTTGATCTTTTAACAAAACTAGTTACTGAAATCTGTATGGTACATTACTGCAATTTCCAAGTTTCAAAATAAATTGTACTACGACTACTCTAATGTACTAGTATTACTAATCCCTTGCATTTTGACCATACATGTACATTAGTGCATGAAAACACACACAGAGTATATCCATATGTATTACTTGTACACATACAGTAAGCTCACACACCGAGATAAATTGCAACTCGCCCTTCCAATAATTCACAAAGGAGTTCGCTTACACACCGAGATGAATTGCTACTCGCTCTTCCAACAATTCACAAAGGAGACAGATCGAAGAAAAATACATCCACTTCCCTAGGTTCATAGCTTAGCTAGCATCTGACTCCAATATCAAACTGAATCAACCGTAAGGAGTCAGATCTTTGATGACAATCATCAGTGCAGTGCTGACCGGCAGCCCAGCCGCGCGAAGCCAGAAGATGCATAGATGTGTGAGTGGCAACGACTAGCTAGCAGGACGAGGCAGCAGACAGCCATAGGTGGGAGGTGGCTGGCGAGGTCCGGCCAGCGAGCAGATCAACCTCAGCAGAAGGCAGACAGAGGTGGGAGGAGGAGGCAGGCAGGCAGGCAGGCAGCAGCAGACGGACAGAGGTGGAGGTGGTTGGCGAGCTCCGGCCGGCCACAGCCGGAGGTGGGAGGAGGCAGCAGCAGATGGATCCTCGCTGGCGAGCTAGAGCTCCGCTCGATCTAGGCCGGCGAGGTAGAGAGGGCTGCGACTATCGTCCGCCATGGAATAGAACCAGGGTGTGCTGGGGAGCAGTTTGGCAGCGAGGGGTGGCAGTGTGGGCAGCCGGAGTTGCCCCCGCCGGCAGTGGCAGCGGCGGTGTGCGAGGAGAGGAACCCTAGTAATTTCTGGGGGAGAGGAGAGCTGCCAGGTGAGGGTGTTGCTCGGGTTGGAAACATTTTGGTCATCGACTTGGGCTGTGCGGTGGCATTTGGACGTAAATAGCACAAAGAATATGGGTAGAGCCATATACCATTTCGGCTGAGCTCAGGAAGCTGGGGTACCCTGGCCTCCCCCCACTGTGAAGGAACTGTGGAAGCCGGCTGCCCCGAAAACAGCTTAAATTCGAGTTCTTTTTGCCTTAAGCATATTTTCAGCTCTACGCTGTACAAAGTATCCAAAAGAACTGGGCCTTAAAGCTTGACCTAGTCAACCATGCTGGCATAGAATTCAGGCGTAGAATAGTGTACAAGATAAACAAAGGCCAGGACTGCTGGTCTTGCTCTAAAGCTCGGCCTATTTCCAGGCTTTGCAACTATCCCTGGTCCTTAAAACTGATGGTGTACTGGTATCCAACACTCAAGGTACCTAGAATATTAGCACTAGAATTGATGGTCAATGCTCTGACAAAAGCCATGACTATGTCGTTATTAACTTGGTGTTGCACATCCAAGTAAAGATCAAAGATGAACTAACTAAATATCTGGTTGAATTGATTGTTTTAATCCCAAATTACAAGAAGTTTGTCCTTGAATACAAAAATATTAATAAACTATGCAAGTATAAGACTAGTGATAACTTATAATAATCTATCCACAATGTGGTGAATTAATTCCACAAAAGGTATTAAGAAACCATCCGCTGAAGAGGTGCTATATGATATAGGGCATTCTCACCTTGAGCCATACTTCTTTCAAGCATGGAGAGTTGGCATAGTATTTTCTTATCTGCACCCTGCCAAATGAAATTATGCTTGATAAAATTTCAAAAGGCAAAAACACTTCTTCAAGGTTGAGACTTACCTTGTTCAGTGCCAATACAAAGCAATTCTTTGCTGAAGCTAGATCCCCCTTCTTCCAGATGCAGTTGCCCAAACATAGCCATGCATCTACAAGAGATGGATTCAGCTTTACCTATGTCCAGTAGCAACAGCAGTAGTTTAAGTTTCTAGACAAGAGAAAATATATACAAGAAATTGTTTAGTCTTCGACTACATACTGCTTTGGATAAATGATCTTCAGCCTCCTTATTATAATCAGGGAAGACATCCAGTACTTTCCCCCTCAAGAATTCAAAAACAGCACGCTGTTGGGGTGATTTCCTTTGCTCTGGAGGTATAACAAACTAAAACTTAGTATAGAAAAGAGCATGACGCAAACTTTGCTAGAAAGGGTGAGGAAGGAGACAAAGGATGATGATGAAAAAATGCACATATATCACACTAGGGGTGAAAATGCTTGGATTATTTCCACACGATCCAGAGCATTTTCGAATATCGATGTTATCAGCTCAAATAGTTGCCGGATATTGTCGGCTTCAAAACGAGTAAGATTTTTACTGTCAGAAAGAAATACAGAGGTCTGTCGACTACGAATACATACTCACATATCTAGATGCACATAAACACATTTGTCTTCTAGAGACCATAAATTCCTTGTTTGAAGTTCAATTAGGCAGAACAGTAGGCTATATTCTCAGCAAGGTCTATGGAGCATGTCCGAACACAAATATGGTAAAATACACTATCCGCACATATTCAATCCATTTTCACCCTTAATCACAACAAGAAAAGTGACAGACTGACTGACAGTTACATAATGGAAAATGAGTTGATAACTCAAGTTGAGAAACAAATAAACAATTACACGAATCACATAGAAAGGAACCGAACATATCCAAGAATGTTTCCAGCAAAGACTACATATATGATGATATCATCAGGTAAACATGTTTCAAAATCACATGGATACTACAAGATTACATAGATAGAACTCTTGCAAACAAAAATATCATGTAGGCGTCACAAATTGTTCAGCAACGCTATTTCACCTGTTCAGTGTTTAGATGCCCAATATTCTTGATGGACTATGTTCAGATACTTCGACAAAACAAAGTTGGTTCTACATCTCGTACTTCCTACATGTTCTGAGTGTCCAATTGTTCCTGACCGTCACATGAACAGGTATCTTTTCAGTTGTACTACATGCACACAACAAGAAGATCCTCAGTAACTTTTTTCTGAATGATGACAATTTGCGGACGCAGCATTGTTCGAACACTGGCCAGAAAACGAAAATGGGCCTTAACAAGAAGATCAAAAGTAGAGAAGTTGAGCTAGCATCCAAAGCATGTGTTAGAAGCAACTGATTGGTGAAAACAGTCACATATATCTAATCCGTTTTACAGCTCGTCGTCAGCTACCGATCGAATCAATGGCAAGCAGAGCAATAGGGAGAGAGTGGCGGTTAGGAGATGGATATACCAGGAGGGAGGGAGTCTAGGCTGGCGAGCGCGGCGTCGGCGCTGGCACGGAGCGCGGCGGACTTCTCGGCGGGGTCGCGGGGGAAGAATGTGTCGCGGAGGCGGTACAGCTCCTCCACCGCCTCCTCGGCCGTCCTCTCCAGCCCCAAACCCGCCCCTTCGTCGCCCTCCCCCTGCTGCGAGCCGGCCGCCGAGGCGGACATCGCCGCCGCACCGCTGGGCTCGCGGCTCATCGGTTTTTGATTCCGGGTGGCCGATGGGATCTACCGTGGGAAGAAACGGCACGGGAATGGGATTAAAGGGGGTGTGGTAGGGTACTAGTGCTGCGGGGAGGGGTGGAGGAAGAAATCGGAGGGTGGTGATGCGCTGGTGCCGTGGATTTGACGGGTGGATACTTGCCGCGTTTGTTTTTTCTTTGCTAAATTGAACAATTTAGTCCGGCATAGTGGAGAATAACATGGACTAGACGAAAAAGCGCGCTTCGCCGCGCCGCCTACCTAGCATTTGAGCTTGTTGTGGTAAATGTGGTGGTTTTGCACATGTGTTCCACCATGTTTCTGTCGGTTGTAACATGTTTTTTAAGTATGCTCATTAGCTGAAAGTACTATTGTGAAATATGGAGAGAAGGGGTCTCTAGAACGGTGGGTGTTGGGTGCTGACGGTGTACCCTTGATATTTGGCTCCTATTCTCCCAATATCTCTACATTCATTGCTAGCAAGTTCCCTCATCCACAACAATTATATAATACCTTATAAAGATGAAGATATAATATTATGTTCAAGAAAAGTTAATAATATTACTTAGTATGGGCCAAATGAACATTATATCATCGCCTATGGTTTCAGATACTTTGAATGTTCAACGTCCAAAAGCTAGTTGGTTAAATACTGGTAATAAGGATTCAAATAGCAAACACATCACACACATGTCATCATATGTAAGAGGACCGTAGTGAAGGATAATAAGTTAACAACATATGGTCTACAAAATACATAGGAGATGGCCTAGGAGTGGCAATACCGTACTACTTGAGATTGACCAACTGGCTGCATCTTTGTCCCTATTACAGAAGGCAGTGTAGACTCAACATTACAACAACAAATTTCAAAGGAAAATAATCAAAAAATATCCTTTTTCCATGGTGGAACTCTACAGCAAAATTCATGAGAACCCAACAATATTGTGCACTGCTGAACCTGAATCACGGTAGAAAGATGGTGTCCCCCGAATTCAAAATAATGCCCATATGCTATGAGTTCTAAGGAGGTCACCCAATGTTTTTCATTTTTGTTGGCAGAAAAGCAGAATAGCTTCACTACAATGCAAGCTAGCCATGCTGATGTTTCCTGAAAAAACATCGCAAGCCAGTCAAACTTTCATCTAAAGTGATTGCAAAGCAGAGTAATGTCATTTAGATGGACACTTCCACAGTTCTCAGTCCTTAAAGAGCTCTGTAAAGGTCATTAGAACTAAAACTGAATGAAGAAAAAAGTTGCAATATCTAGAGCAGGTTGGTCTAATAATGCATATTGTTGGCTAATAATTCTCTTGCAGCCGTGGAAGCAACTCCACATATGTATTTTGAAAATTATCTTTACCTTATCCTTCATCAAGAACAGGTTAGAGGATATTATAACATGAAAATGTTAGCTGGTGCAAGGTATAATTAATGGTTAGTTAGTAATTACTCCAAAATCTTAGCTTAGTTATAAAATTATCCCAGGATGAGAAAATATTACTTATAAGCTGAAGAGGTTAGGCTAAAAACAAAATGGTTAGCTGCATATGAAGATGATCAGTAACACATGAGAACCTTTAAGTGGACTACTGTATGCAATGCAAGCAGGAAAATAACATGTCCCTCATACCCTACAAGTATTTTAAAACAGGTGTTGAAAAATAAATTCTCTGTCATTGGATGCCTGAATGATCCAAACAGATATGTATGCACTATAATTAGTGTGATTCAGTGATGAGCTTCCCCTGCTTGACGCTAATAGATTATTAATCAACATACCATCATCAGTCATATTAAGCATCATCAATCAATTAGCATATGTATATGTGTAACAGCTACAGGAGAAATGTCACCAAATTTTCAGATGATACAGATCAACGACAATTAAGCTGTTATTCACCATGTAACATGATTTTTTCCATAGGTAGCAATGTAGAAGAGATCACATCAATGCAAGGTTTTGACACATGTAGTTGCTGAAGCACAATATTGACAACTATTCTTAACCCATATATAAAGTAAATAATTCAACCTAACATCTAATGTATCTGCTAGGTTCAGCATGATGGCATGCTGCCGAGGCAAAGGAAAATAATTGCCTAATTTCCGGAGCGCACAAAGTAGTAGACAGCTAGGCAAAAATATAATCTAATTGTCTCAATACACAAAAAATGCAAGATAAATTTGTGGGAGCATACAAGTAAGCCGATAAGCAAAGAAGATACGATAGCTTCCATGAAGCATCATGCATCAGGTGTGAGGTAGTACACACAAAGCACATAACGAATAATTGAGTAACAAAAAAATGTTGTTCGAGAAGTTTAGCATCTAAGCATTGTTGTTCTGATGTAATGTGTAACAAACCTGCACGAAAGCTCTATTTTTGCATGAATTCATCGAAGCCCTGAAGCACTCCTTCACTTCCAAATATTGCTGGTTTAGACTACGTTAATTTAACATGGTCAAGTCCTCTTACTTTCAGGACTACCGAGTTGTTAATTACCGTAAAATTATCAAGCTTATAAAGGATGGGCAAGCAAGCTACTGAGCAAAAAATTGGGTTAAGCAGCCCTAGTTCAAGTAGACAAACTAAAACCTTATCTTCTGATTTGTAATACCAAGGAGTAACAGTTGGAAGTACATCTTATAAAAGAGTACTAATATGTACCTCTTTTGAAGTAAAACTCACAACAAAAATAGCTTTTATCTAGCTGGCTACAATTCTATTTGGCTTGATCAAACATCGTGGTTGTCGCCAACAAATAACAGGCATTCCCCAAAAAATTATTCAACAAATATTAGAGGATATCAGTCTCGAGTGAGCCATGCAGTTATCTATTAGTATTAATGCCAATCAGCCACTCAAGACCAAATAAAATAGTTAGTCTTTCACTAGGAACTTTCTAATCTCCGTTTGGATTGAGTAAAATCTAGCTTTGGGTGATACCAACTCCATCCCTGGTTTGATCATATAAGCACTCAAATTTCCTGTCTTTACATGTGAATATGTCATGTGTTTGATAACAACAATCATGAACTCACTTGTAGGTGCCACATATACCTTTCCCTTGAATACACCGGCATGCTGCAGGTCCGGATTAGATCAGCTGAGCTGACGGTCTTCTGTGTTAAGTAAGTTGTTCTAGAATGGTCCTAGCACTATTGATAAAAAATTCTTCAAATTTAATCGAGGTAAATTTTAGTTGAAAAAAATCTACTAAGTCATAAATATCTTATGTTCATTTAAGGATTAGTTTCTCCAAACATTCCAAGCTATAGATGTTTAAGCCAAAAATAGACAAATAATTTATGTTGTTGCATAGAAGGACCAACACGAGGAACCCCTCGGGAGCTTGTTGTGTCGCTGGTAACGCACCCATGCATGGATCCGAGGTTTTCGAGCTCAAATGCGACATAACAAATAGCAAGGTTATAACAATACTCTTGTAAACAACCTCTTCTTTAGTGTTCTTTTCCTGTCAACCACACTAACGAAGACTAAAAGGTTTGCGTGTTTCTTGTCAAGGACAAGGTACATACTTTGAAGAAAAAATCTAGAAGAGCATTTCGTATCATCAAGAAAGGAGTACCAACCTTGGCATGGAGGTTGCTAGGTTTGGAGTGGAGCTGCTAAGTGGAGAGCCCTATCACTGGATTGATCCAGTCAACACCATGGACTTGCTGCTACTCCCACTTCATGAAAACTTTTCAGGAACAATGCATGAAGTTGGCACCAGCTTCTTTATGTTTGTTCCACTGCCAGCAAACTGGCAGTCTGCTCCCCTCATTATTTACTCATCTGAGGGCATCGGTAAGAGCTCTGCGACAAGCAAGTAAACTTATTTGTTAGGAAATCTTTGTTAGGTAGGTTATTTCTAGCAGGAAATTGTGTATGTTTATTTTTCTCTCTAACATGCACCAGATAAGTAGAAGATTTTGAACTAAGTATAACAAACAAAAACACCTGCTAGCTGCATCGGTCTATCTCACACTCACCCTCTTACTTTCTTCCCAATGGAGCACTGTTTCCTTTATTTCTGACTACAACGAAGCATATCCATGAGAGACTGGAAGAGAAGGATGCCACACAAAACTACAGAGTTGAGATTTCTTCAAATGAATCTTATTATGTAAAAGCTGAGAAAGGGATGTAAGTGAAAGCTGACTTCAGATTCTATAAAACTGATCTTTTGTGAAGAAAAAGCATGCTTACCTTACATAGGCTTTTCAAATAACTTCAGAAAATGTGTAGTATATAGAGGTTTCAGTAGATGAATGATTTGAATGGATCACCTCGTATATAAAGCGTGACTATCGACGAACTAACCAACATAATATGAAGAACCCTTACTTGCTGGTGACCGACTCCTTTTGCGATCTAAACAGGCAATGAAACCCAAGTCAAACATTGGGCAGCTTCCGCAAGCATGAAACCACCACATAAGTCATATCTGCAAGAATCTTCTCTAGTCACACTCCCTAGACGGGCCAAAGCGCAAACCTTGTGACAGTCCTACACAAAGACGCATCAAGATCATAACGTCGATATTTTTAGTATGTGACACTACTTTAGTATATGATATACTTGAGTTACTATTAGTAAAGAAGAGACACCACCTGAATATAATTGGACTAAGATATAGGAAACTAACTTGGCCATTCATTGCAGGAATATAATTGGATAGAGAAGGAAAATATAGAGAGCTGACAAATATTATAAATACAAAATAAAGTAAGAAAGAATAAACATTGTTACCTTATCAAGTCTCTGAAATTTGATAGATATCAAACATTTCATCAAACTTCCGAGGAATCTAGCAAGGTTGAATCAACAAATTTAATATAAATGCGCAGAGTGTAAGACATCAGTTACTAAATTTATTAGAATGTAACTTAGGAGTATGTCAATGTCAGGTTGATGCCCTTTCCAAGCGTCATTCATATTTAGCATGCACATGGAAGACAAGTAAAATTAAATTACCAGATTAAGAAAGTATCAGAGAGAGAGCACCTGTTGTGGGATCAAGCTTGCACAACATTGATGGCGTGCTTGAGGGAAAAAAAGCAGGAGCCATAAGTGGTGCATGGTGACACAGATGCTGTCACTGATAGATGCAATGTTGCTAGCTCTGAAACAAACATTGGTGGCAAGATCTCAAATCAACTATGTTTCTATATAGACAGGGAACCTAAGTGTACAATTTAGTCCAGAAAACCTAAACACGGAATCTAGGACTCCATTTAGTAGCTCGGAAATCACAAAGGCTTATAAGAGTTGAGCGAACTTGTATATAAGATACTCTATTCTCCTAAAATGAAAATGCATGACATTAAAATATTCATACCTTTGGCGTACATTGGAAGCTACACGAATAGTGTTCGAAAATTCAGCAGACCAATAAGCAATTGTAATATTCTGCTTTCACATGGTTAAAAAAGAAATGTTCAGCTAATAAATCTGCAGGTCACATGGTAAAAGAGAGACGTTCAGTTAACAAATTTTGTCAATGATAGAACGAACTGTGAAAGAATAAGGTTCACATTTGGGGAGGAAACGAAAGAGATGGTATTCCAGATATCTACGACGGTGGTCTGGTACCTGTCCTTAGTCGTGCCCAGGAAGGGGCTTCGCCCGCACGCCTTGAAGAGAGCATCGTCGTCGCGGGGAAATCTGCTCCCTTGTCCAACGCCGGATGGAGGTCCTTGACGCCGGTGCAGACGCTAGGGCCGGCAGTGGAGGTCCTCGACGTCGGTGCAGATGGGGCGGCAGGGGCAGTCCTCGACGACGGTGTATACACAGGGGGCGACGAGGACAGTCCTCAATGCTGATGTATAGGTCGGGGTGGGGACGAAAGTGGTTGTGGCGGGCGGCGAGGAGGAAGAGGAGGCGGCGCTGCGATGGAGGAAAGGAGAGGAGCGACGGGAGAAAATGGAAGGGATCTCCTCGGCCAAAGCCACCCGACGGGAGAGAGCAGAGGGATCGAGAGGGTGGGCGGTGGGTGCTGGGCGCATGAGCGGTGGGCCGCCGGTTCGGTGGAGTTGCTCGCTGGTTATTAGGTAATCGGTTTTTTCTGCGTACTGTTTAACAAGGCTGAGCCGGTGTTCAATACGCAGCTAATCCCTCAGACGTAAGCTATAGAGTAATTAGTAACATACGAAGTTACTAGCAGGCCTGTCTAAGATTTAATACGGGCTGGACGACCACACAAGGCCCCAAAAATCTGGGGGTCCCAATACTAGCAGGCCTGTCTAAGATTTAATACGGGCTAGACGACCACACGAGGCCCCAAAAATCTGGGGGTCCCAATTTTCCCACCGCTTAACACATACTCCCTCCGTTTGGAAATATAAGATGTTTTAGGTTTGTGAATGAGATATATCTAGACACCTTTTAGTATATAGGTTCAAATGAATCTAGACACTAAAAGATGTCTAGATACATGTCATTCATAAACCTAAAACATCTTATATTTCTAAACGGAGGGAGTAGAAGATTACATTCTGTGAATCCAGATCAACGTCTCCTAGAGTCCCACAAAAAGCATCAGACCAACCAAAGCTTTATGGACCCAAAGTCAGCTCAGGCGGCCAGTATGGCGCTCTAGCGTTGCCGATCTGAGGCGCACGCGTCTTGTATGTTTCCTATCTTCGTTCGATCGATCAGGGATCGAATAAAATACAGAACAGTGCTCGGCTATATCAACAACCTCCTCTTGAAAAAGAAGATCGATCTGCTACGCCAATGCGAGTTTCCGAGATGCAGTCGCCCACTAGCGTTGTAGACTGAAGCGCATGTTTGTTACCAAATAGCTGGAACTTTTTTCCCTGATTCGATCGACTCGTTTTGCATCGAATGTTGCAAAGCAAATCAACAGATTTTTTTTCTCCAGTGTCCCAACGTCCCATTCTGGACTTCGAACTCAAGCCCGACAAACTGACCAAGGTTTGCACTATGCATAATCTAGTATTAACTTGTCTTTGCAATTGACATGTACTTGAGAAATCCATGGTTCCTATTGATATTTTAAACTATTTAAATACCGTATTTTGTTAACCATTCTTGTTACAGTTGCATTGGCAGAAAGGAGCTTTTCTTAACTTTCAAAATATTGTATGATGCTTTTTTAGTAGAACTCGAGGTTAGTTTATTGCTTAAGTTGTATACCTTTTACTATAATTAATGTTTGTTATCTCTACATATACGAATTATGAAATAACACATATTCTTGTTGTATAATGAAGTGAAAGTGTGTTTTAGTCATTATTATTATGCAAAAAAATTCAAAGTTTAGGGCCCCATTTTATGTTTTGCACGGGGCCCCCGAATTTCTGGAGACGACCATGGTTACTAGTTTATGTTACTATCTTTATAGTGCATAGAAATTTAGTGGTAGTAACTTAGAATAACTTATTTATTAGCTTATAGACTCATATTGTCTTGAGATGTGTGATGTTATGGTAACATAGCTAGTTACCACAAGTCTCTCTTTTCTTATTAATTGATATGTTATGTCATCAAAATGTCTATTTGGTATTGCATGTGAGTATATGTTACCATCTAAGTTACTTCTACTATGACTAGTCTTAGGATTTATGCGTAAGCTTTTTTTTTAGCTAAAGCATGAACAAGACGGTCAAATAAACAACTCTGCCGCCTCCTCCATACATTGCTTCCCTCTCCTCCCTAATGATGGAAATGTGCGATCCTGATTTATGAGTGATTTTTTAATAAAAATAGTGATTTTAACATATTAGGTTAGAGCTTTTGTAGCCTTCTTATTTTTGCTTTCGTGTCAATAGAGCTGGCATCATATGCAATAAGAAGTCTTCGGCTCTTCGTTCAACGATGATATCTCCTTCCTGACGTCAATGGTAATGATCTTCGCCATATCAATTTTGGAATTTGTTTCTCATGCTTCCCACGAGGTGAATTATATATTTGTTTTGGTTGCTGCAAAATAGCGATCCATACTCTCGACTCCTAGTGAATGTTGTTCGGTTGTTTTCTCGTGAAATAATGGTGTTTGTACCTCTATGGTTGATTACTTTAATTGCTACACATGGTGCGCGTAGTCTTGGCATGTATTGCGTTTCAAATTAAAATTACATAACCCCTGTTAGTCTTGTGATCCGGTATCTATCTTATTTTTTGGTTGCTTCAGAAAAGTATAAGATTGTGTCATGGAAGAGTAACGAGTATGAAGACCTCGAAGATTTGCTTGTTTCTTTTAGAATTTATTTTATAGTCGCTTGAGACATATTATGTATCCCTACCATGTAGTATTCGCTACTATTAATTCAATCCAATCCCTAGCTACTATGAATGCAGTTCATCAGTGCAGCCCTAACTACAAATCGAATAGCAATTTAATCATTATAATCTCGTGGTTTTGTCAACATAATCAAAGGGAAGTTCAAAATTCTTGTTCTTCCTTATTGCTTCTTCTTCTACTACTTCATTGAAAGAGCATTTCCCTACTCATGGTGTTGTGGGTGTTTGTTGCCAACACAAGTGAACTTTACCGTGTGCTAAGTGTGTACAACTACCATTCAAAATAAGCACAAGACGGTTGTGTACCCCTCAAAAGGATGGAAGGATTTTCAAGAACTCTGTCGATTTTTCTCATTTGTGTTTGTAGTGTAGGAGTTCGCTCTATCAAGAGGGATTGCATAATGGTTGTTAACGGTGGAATCATCACGTACACAAACCCCATATGCACCCACAACCATCCCATGTTCATGAAGAAATAGGAAACAAAAACTCTCGGTTGTTTTTGTCGAAAAGGTTGCTCACAAGAGTTCCACACTAGAAAAATTCCGGTGTGCTTGGACCAGAATTTCTGGTCTAAGCGGTGCGAAATATTTGGACCAATCTATGGTCTGATTATGTGGCAGTCTAGTGGGGGCGGACATGGTCCGAACATAATCTTGATGCCCTTTTAGTATTTGGGAGAGAATACCTAGATCTACATCTTCACTAGAGTAATTTGATTTCCTTCCTCATTCCATTGTGGAACTAGTTTCTCTTTGGTTCTTGGAAGCCTAGACGAAAGTGGTCATCCTTGGAGCTCGTGGCATTGGTTGTAAAGCTTTGTGGGGACGCTGGGAGCCTCCAATTGAGTTGTAAAGCTTTGTGGGCATTGGTTGTAAAGCTTCGTGGGGACCTTGTTGTAAAGGTTTAGGGCTCGACCTTCAAGGCCATTGTATAGTGCAGAGCCCGCCTTTGTGGCGTGAAAGGCGGGCTCCCGGGAGAATAGGGCGAGACCTTTGTATCATTGGTGTACTATGTGGTGCGCTCTTGGGAGGATAGGGTTATGCCTTTGTGGTGTTGGTGGCCTTTGTGGTGTTGGTGGCCTTTGTGGCGTCACACTTAGACATACTTCCCCTCAAAAGAAAGGAACTATGGGAATTTATCTATGTGCCCACTCTTTAGCTATCTCATTCCCTTTCCTTGATTAATTGCAATTACTTTGTGCGTACTTTCTTGATTGCTCCTTGCCATATAGGATTGTCGCCTAGTTGCATACATACACAATCTATTTTCTTGTCAAGCCTTAATTGAAAAAGAACTAAATTCTGGTAGTCGCCTATTCACCCCCCCCTCTATTCGACCGTATTGATCCTTTCATTCATGGTCAGATCCTCGTGTTACCTTGTCATCCAACATTGCATTCGTCTACTCCATCCCCTCGTTCTTCCAAGCTTCAGTGTCTCCTTGTTCGACACCATGGTCGGTCTCAACGTCATCAGGAGTTGCGCTCGCCTCATAAGGCACAAGATCCCCACCTTAAGATCTAGAGATCCTCGTGTTACCTTGTCATCCAACATTGCATTCGTCCACTCCATCCCCTCGTTCTTCCAAGCTTCAGTGTCTCCTTGTTCAACACCATGGTCGGTCTCAACGTCATCAGGAGTTGCGCTCGCCTCATAAGGCACAAGATCCCCACCTTAAGATCTAGTTGTGCATAATGCAACATGCAAAAACTAGCTTAACTTGGGTGGCGAAAGGATGGAATGGCTTTTGGTCAAGGATCTTGAATCTATTCTTCAGAGCAACAAATGTCCTCTCTATGGTGACTCAAAGGCTAGAATGTATGAAATTGACCAATTTCATGGGATTATGTAGTATTTTGCTTGTAGAAAATTCGTTTAGGTGGTACATAGTTTTGTTGTATGCTAGAAGAACCTCATGCCGGCATGCATATCCATCATCTCCTAGGTAGAACTTACCATCAGTCATATTAATCCCATCATCTCTTGACAAGTTGTCATCAAGAATGCTTGCATCATGGGCTGATCCTTTCCAATCAGCTAGCACATGTGTGAACTTGCAATTGAAATCAACGGTGGCAAGCACATTATGGCTGGTATAATGATTTCTACCCTTGTATGTTGTAGACTGTGATATCATCGAAGAAACAATCATGTTTATGTCCATGTTAGCGTTCTCATGAAAAAAAATACAGAATTAGCGCTCATCTTGAAATATGAAAACCATATATAGCTATTTTTTATCTTGCTTGGTGTTTGACCAGTTGGTGGCTTGATCATATATCTTCTCTCAATTTCTCAATTGCAAACAAGACTTTCTTGAAATAGCGGAATATTGTCTTTATAGATCTCTTGAATATGCTGTGGATCACTCTGGATCTATGATTTTTCCCTATTACATGAAGAAACATAGCAACTTGCTCTTTCACACAGGTGTGGACGGTATCTTGCAGCAATCCTCGTTGCCTAAACCTTGGAGTCGTTCGTGGATAATGCGGCAGAGAGGTTCGCGGTCAGCGCCGACGCATTTACCTATGCCAGAGAGTGCGGCTTCAAGGACATACGGCATTTGGTGTTGTGTGTGTTCCCGGTTCAAGAACTTCGGTTTGATCTCAGGGTGTCGGACATCCTCAGCGGCGACCTGGACCTGGGCATGATAACGAACCTCCCTTCGCTCGAGCGAGTCAAGATATTCCTTCATGACCAAGAAACCGACAGCGAGAGGCATTTTGAAGCGAGATACGCACTGAGGCTGGCGACGGAGGACCATCCCAACCGTCATCTCAAACTTCACACCCGTGAATCCACCGGGTGAATGAAGAGGTAGGGCAATCCTCCACCAAAGGGTACTTCCGTGCGTAGTGTCTTCCCATTTGCTCTACTTGTATTCCTGCTGTTATTCTTCACCGCTTCATTTTTTTACATTACTTGTTTCAGTCAGCAAAGTAGCAACAATTGGTGATGCTATATGAAAATGATACCCAGGGGGAAATGTTCCCTCCCATGGCTATACGACGTGGTTAGGAAGAACGAGACCTCTCCAGCGAATTACCGCTAGTGCATTGTTTCGAGTGGGTTGGCTCAACACCCTGATCACAAGCCACCAAGCTAGCACTTGGTTCTCATTGGTGATGCTATATGAAGTCTAATCTGATTAATTTTTCCGCCTGGTGTTGCAGGCTTGCAACTGATATAAGGAGAGGTGATCTCGTCGATCGGCTCGAACGTGCCGGCCTCCTCTCTCTCAAGTGCTCCTTCCTCTAGCTGCATCTTCGACCAATTCTTGCTCCTTCTCCGGGAGATGTGATCCTCTGAATATATATATATATATATATATATATATATATATATATATATATATATATATATATATATATATATGCTTGTGATAAATTTCTAGTCTGCGTCCTACATGCTGCTGTATTTTTTGAACGCCAGGTAGTAGCTCATAGTGAACAATTCATTTCTTCCTCAGATGTTTGTGGCGTACACCACTGATTCAGCTGTGCATTACCCTGCTCATACAAGCTTTCAGACTCATCGTTCCCAACTTGAAATCATGAACATATCAGTTTGCAGTATTGTTTGTGTTTTCTCCACAGCATGTATGTCTAGTACAGTACTTAGTTTTTAGGTTTCCTATATTTGCTGGAATCCCAGCTTTCTGCCGTATGCTGCCCTGCCCAATTGTACGAGTTGTATATTACGTTAAGAGGCATACAGATACAGGGCACATCTACAGAAAAAAAAATTGTGTTTATACTTTGCCACATAGCTGTAAAATATTGCCCCGTGGGTTAGGATCCAGACAATAAATTTCATATAGGATTCCTCAAACAACTTCATACGAGGAATAATCAGTATTATAATATTTAGCAAAGATTGCCTTCCAGGAGCTAGGTAAGTTATGAACTAGCAAAAAAAGACCAAAGTGCATCAGGTTATCAGTACAGATAGATTGTGCATAAAGCACTTTTACAGGCCAAAGAGCCTAAAACAACATGAAGCCGAAGCCAAGGTACAAACCACAACCCAGAATCATAATAGTCTCCCCAAAAAATATACTCAAGAGTGCCATGACTGATAAAACTAGCTTCCAGACCTTCTACCTTCTTAGTTGACCGCAAATTTATGAAGAAGTAACAGGTAGCTACCATATCCTCATAAGCACCATCATCAGAAACACAAACTCTCATCCTCAGTAATGCGACAAGTAATCCAGTCCACGTCACGCCTCGGCGCATAGAAGGGATCCTTCACTGACAGGTCAATGGCGCGCTGGAAGCTCCAGCAACGGGAGGCAGGGCAAACAGAAATTTCACTGCCACTGCTTTCACTTGATGGCGCCTCGCGCTCAAGATTGAAACCTGACACCGGGCCTACCTCCACCACCGATTCTACCTTCGCAAACTCGTGTAACTCGTGTGCCTTCGTCGTCGGGCCTACCCCTGCTAGCACATCATCGAGCTCACTACGAACGATGCGCAGCGCCTTAAGCACCTTGCCCTTCTCCAAAATGTAATTGAGGAATGACAGCTCTTGGGTAAGGTTGTTGAATCCATGGAGGACTAATGTCTTCAGGTGACTTCTGAGGCAGTCAGAAGAGCCCAGGGACTCCCAGAACTCAGCACGATCCGCGGTATCAGCTGACCCAGGCATGGACTGGAATTGAGAAAATAAAATTGTCAACATTCAGTGTATCAATCCTAGCATTGCAGCCAAGTAGTACAAGTGTTAGTGCTAGCTAGCAGTACTGATACCTACACGTTATCAATCTGGAATACTATATAGCAATGAACAACAAATGCTTGAATAAGCTGACACCCATAAATTGCAAGCGACAAACACTTGTAGATGAATCTCATGACACGAAAACTACATACCATGATGTGAAGCGTCTCGAGGGAAGGAAAGCATCTGAGCAGAGTGGGCAGCATCGTGACCTCCGCGTGATCTGAAAACCGCACCTTGACAGCAAATATCTTCAAACTTTGCAGCATGGCTCTAGGTCTCACATTCATCCCAGCCTGCCATTGAGGCAAATTATTTGGTTGCACAATCACGTAATGAAAGCCAAGTGCAGAGCACAGAAGTTACAAGACGCAGTTACCCTGATGACAATGCCGCCAATCTGGAGCTCGTGGAGCTGGAGGTCCAAGAACCCGAGGACCTCCAGCCTGGGCGCCTGGACAATCTTGACGAACCTCTGTTCGCCAATGCTATCGAAGAGCAGGCGCTCCAGGCAGGGGGCACCATCGACGACGACTTCTTCCAAGCTGGCTCTCCATTCAATCAGGGCAGTGAGGCTGCGGGACCTGACACGGATGCGTGAATCGGCGTTGTACGTCATGACGAAGGAGAGGATCTTCAGCTTGTGGCAGCGCGCGAGCAAGGCATCAATGTCCTTGTCCTCGATGATGGTGTGGAACAGGCCGAGCTCTTGGAGGTTGGGGAAGGCGGGCCGGTGTGCGGTGGGGAAGTGCCAGACGCCAAGGTAGAGCCGGCAGAGGGAGGCACAGCGAAGGATTTCGTCCGGGAGCGGCATGTTGAGCGGCCAGGGGCGGTTGAAGAGGATGAGGTCCTTGACGTTCTTGGCGGCGAGGCTGGCGACCAGGCGCTGGAGCGCGTACTCCTGCTGGTGGAAAGAGGTGCGGGTGACGCGCACGGCGCGGACGGGGCCCGGGTGAGCGGCCACGCAGCGCGAGAGGGCGCGCACGGTGTGGAAGCCAGGGATCTCGCGGGACGCGCCG
The DNA here is from genome assembly GCA_916181665.1 of Avena sativa. Taxonomy (NCBI): domain Eukaryota; kingdom Viridiplantae; phylum Streptophyta; class Magnoliopsida; order Poales; family Poaceae; genus Avena; species Avena sativa. The sequence continues at coordinate 398,591,506 of OV702279.1, read as the reverse complement.
GGGTACCTGAGGTGGGCGTCGTCGACGAGGAGCGGGGTCGCCGGCCACACGCAGCGCCAGCGCTTCGAGAGGACCATGGTGCGCGCGGCTTCCTTGGTGGGGAGGCGGGAGATGACGTTGGAGAGCAGATCGTTGGAGAGGCGGCTGGCGTGGTCCTGGCCGTCGCCCTCCGCCGCCAGAACGAATGCGGCAGCCCCTTCGTCGTCGGAGTCGGAGGATTCGGAGGAGGTGAGGGAGAAGTGCTCGTCTTCGGAGTCGGAGGCGTCGGCGGCGTCAGGCGGGGGGAGGAAGGGTGGAGGGAGGAGGGAGATGATGTAGGGGACGATGAAATCGATGCGGTCCTGCGCCGACGGCCCCTCCGACGACATGTTGTTGAAGAACTCCTCGACATCGGCGTAGGTTCGGAATTCTGCTCTCCCCGCGGCGGCATCCATGGCGGATGAGGCGGCGGAGGCCGGCCGAGTAGGGTTTTGGGGGGAGGGGATTGCGGCAGAACGAAATGCGGTCTTTTTTTGAGCTGGAAATTAAATGAGGTTTCTTCCAGGGGAGCTGGTGGGACAGGTCACGGGTGCCTACTGTTTTTTTTTTGTCTTCGAGCTGGTGCAATTTTTCAAACTCATACTACGGCAAAATTTCAATTTTTCGTCTTCGAGTTGGAGTATATGTGATAATAAACTGTAGGTCCAATCTATAAATGCAAATTTTCCAATGGTTGATGCATACTACTACTAGTATCATGCCACTTTCAGATGTCTCCACCAGCGCGTCCCAAATCATAACCGACGGCAGTGTCGACAGCGTTAATGGATTGGCGGCACTTGTCGGTGTCGTGTTGGCAAGGTTGTCCCACACCAATGCTCCTAATACAACCTGCCTCAAAAATAATAAACCAAACCATATTACATAGTTTAAACACATAACTAGTTTCACAATAATCCAAACCTACAAATAAAATTATTTATACAAGAGTTTAAATTAATAGCAACTCAACTTGTTCAATAATCAGGCGATGTTTCCTTTGAGCGCCCACAATCGCTCCACTAGAGCATTTTGAAGTTCAGTATGAACATTTGCGTCGCGAGTTTTTTGATCCATGACAAGAAAGACAACAAACTCGGTCGGCGCATGATCAAGTTGGGAAAGAGGTCCTTGGTGATCAAATGAATGCTCATCAATTACCGGTGCTTCACGCTCACTCTCGATGATTATGTTGTGAATGACCGCAGACCAATTTCATCACCTCCCACATCTAAGATTCCGACCAGGTAAGAGCAGTGTACCAAATGATGTTTGAGCACACCAAATGCATGCACAATATCCTTCTGAGAAGCCTCCTAGAACATAGCAAACCAAGATTTCTTCTCCATACGAGGGTCAGGGATTTTCTTCACAATATAGACCACGATGGATAGATACCGTTGGCTAGATAGTATCCTTTGTTGCATGTGTGGCCATTGAACTCATAGTTGACAACCTGAGCATGTCCCTCGGTTATTTTGTAAACACCGGAGAGTGTTACAGCACCGTTGATGTCATCACGAGTTTCCTCTATGCCAAAGAAAACGTGTCAAATCTAAAGGTCATAATCTGCCATGACATTAAGTATCACGTTGCACACTTCGATATGATCTTTGTACATCCATTACCAAGCAAATGGGCAATTTTTTCAAGTCCAATGAATGCAATCGATTCTCCCATGCATAGCACGAAATTCTCTAAGGACGTGTTTGTTTCGTGTTTTTTACACCGGTATCTGATTACATCGCAACCTGATGCCGTTAAACTTGTTTTATTCGGTCGAGCTGTAAACAAGTACCGTGTAATCAAATTACACCGGAGCTTTAATCCGATTCCGCCCCCACCTCACCGGAGACGAAGACCTCAATATCTCCCTAGGCATCCTCCATCAATTGCAGCGCCAGCTCTCATGGAGACGAAGGCCTCAATATGTCCCTAGGCATCCTTCGGTTCACGATCACCCGCTCCGCACCCCCTCCCTCTCCCCCAAACAGCCCAGGAGGGTCAGCAGCAATTCGATGTGAGAAGCCGCCATGGCCGCAGATCACCATTATCTGCCTACGGTAATTCTTCTCCGAATCCCCCAAGCCCTGCCCCACGAGGGTGAGCAGTAGTGTGGTGTGAGGAGCCGCCATATGGATCCCCATTATCTGCGTGTAGTAATTCTTCTCGTGTTCTCCCATGTGAGTTGATCCCGTTAATGTTTACCATGTTGAACCAAACAAAACATGAAAAAGACCCATTACGTTACCAGTCCTACCGTGACTTAATTCTGTTACCGTTTACATTTACTTACTCGAACCAAACACGTTCTAAATGCATTTCATGCCAGGATCCGAACAATGTTTGCAACCCTAGTTGTACCTCGAAGGAAAGCATATATCGCAATTCAAAATTCTCACTAATTGATGCCATTTCAACCTTAGTTGCAAAACTAGTTACAAATCCATTTAAAAATGGTTGAAAAATCACAGTTGCAAACTTAGTTACAAGTTTAAGGTAGCACAGAACACGATTAAAAAATTGATGAAAAAATCCCTCTTACAACTACGAAAAAAATATAATTTAGAGCTAGACTTGCACCTACATAAAAGACAAAAATATCGATACAACCTTGTAACTGAGTTCGGGATTCTGACCGGTGCAGCCGGGAATCCCGCGCCCCACACCCCACCCGTACCTGGGTGTGTTGTGCCGGCCCGAACTGGTCTTTTGTTTCTTTTATCCCTTTTCGTTTCTGGTGTTTTTTCTATTCGTTTCTTTTTTTTATTTTCAAAATCTTAAAATCTTTTCAAAAACTAAAAAAATCAAAATATTTCTTTTTTTCAAAAAATTGGACATTTTAATAAATGAAAAAATTCAAATTCTAAATAGTTTTCATATTTTTTTCAAAATCTAAATTTTCCAAACTATGAACAATTTTCAAGTACTTTCTTATTTGAACAAATTTTCAGATTTGAAAAGTTTTCGTATTTGAACATTTTACAAATATATTTATAAAAATAAAGGTAAAAAGAAAATAAAAGGATAAAAAATAAGAAATAGAAAAATGACAAGGATAAAGATAAGAAAAAACAAAAAAAACAAAAATGTGAAGGAGAACAGCCGACTAGGCCAGCCCATATCACGCGCAAGGGTGTGCGGGGCACGGTATGTGTCGACATGGTAGGCATATAGGATTTTCCCAACAAAAGAGTATGCATATAGGATTTTCCCAAAAAGAGACTACAGCACGGGAATCACCAATCTTAAGCGCGGAAAGATCCAACGGATCACGAGTTGACTGAGCACTAAGCAAACCCCATAGAATAACATGCTAACGAATAATTAAGCTTTATATCTCGGTTGATTGCGCTAGTACTAAGATTGATAACCACATTTTTCTTGCTAAAACCGATGTATGTCGAAGCGATGAAAATCAACCACTTTTGGTGAGGTTTTGGGAGAATGTGAGTATAACAGACAGGATATACATACTGCCCCAATGATCCAAAAGATAGTCAAAGACTTGCCCGCAAAATGTACCATCACGCAGATATAATTATTCGTTAAAGCGATGAAACCAACCACTTTTGGTGAAGTTTTGGGAGAATATGAGTAGAACAGACAGGACACACATACTGCCTGCAATGATCCAAAAGATGGTTAAAGACATGCCCGCAAAATGTGCCATCACACAAATATAATTTGCACAACACTTTGCTTTCTACAGCGTCCATAACTATCCTTCAGGAAAAGGCTTACGAGAGTCTAATTAGCATATGGTCATGAGCAAGTGAGCTCAGTTAACATGAGCTCTTCTGATCGAAGCTCATTAACTAGAACCAGATTTGAGTGAAAACAATGTTGCTTGTTATGATGAAGGCCATTATTTGCAAAGAAGGGGCAGCAATGACAAGGAATGATCTGTCAAATATGTAACACGAATTGATTCAAGGAACTAGGTAATTTATCAACTTAGCAGCAAAAGAACAAATCAGGATACCACAGAGATAAAATTATGCATCTGGTAAGTACTTCTACAAGCCAAAAGGCCCAAAATACCATGCAATAAGTTACTTCCAGAACCCAAAATCCAAGTCTCCCCAATACAAAACTCAGAGAGCTACATACGGCGTACTAGTGAAACTAGCATTCAAACCTTCATGGGCTTGGTACCTTCTTAGTTCACCACAGAATTAACAAGTAACAAGTAACTACCATATCCTTAGCACTGCAAAGTAAACCTGCCGAGTGAAAATATCTCCAGAATAAGCACCATCATCAAAAACACAATCTAGCGTGCCCTCTCACCCTCAACAGGATCAATCAGGGCTATGGCATCCCCCAGCACATAGAAGGGATCCTCCACCGACAAGTCAATGGCGTTCTGAAAGCTCCAGCAAGGGGATGCGGGACAAGCAAAAATATATCTGCCAGTGCTTCCACCTGATGGCGCATTGCCCTCACCGACGGTCCCTGACATCGGTCCTCTCTCCACTACCACATCATCACTGCCACTGCTTCCACCTGATGACGCGTTGCCCTCACCAACAAAACCTGGCATTGGGCCTTCCACTGCCACATCATCACTGGAACTGCTTCCATCTGATCCCTCCACTACCACATTATCGCCGTCACTATACACGAAGCCATAGGACTTAAGCACCTTACCATTCTTGAAAATGTAACGAGCGAACGCCGCCTCATTTTTCCGGCCCTGAAATCCGTGGAGAACGAACGTCTTCAGATGAGATTCAAGGCAATCGCAGGAGGCCAGGGACTTCCAGAAATCCATATCATTCACAGCATCAGGTGACCTCGATCGAATGGACTGGAGTTGAGCAGAAAAAAAAAACTTTGTCAGCATATAGCAATCGTGAAATTGCACCCAACAAGTACAGTTAGAAGTGCTAGAACTAATATCTACATTATAAATATACAGATTCTGGAATACATAGGAATGAACAAGTACTGGAATAAGTTGGCATCCATATTAGCATCTTGAATTGCAATCGACAGACAATTATTCATCAGATGAAAAAAGACATCTTATGACACAAGTACTACTTACCACGACGTGCAGCGTCTCGAGGCGAGGAAAACATCTGAGCAGAGTGGGCAGCATCTTGACCTCCATGTCATGAGAAAACCGCACCTTGACAGCAAGTATCCTCAAACTTGGCAGCATGGCACTAGCTCTCACATTCATCCCAGCCTGCCATTGAGGCAAATTAAACGGCGAGGAAATTATTTGGTTGCACAATCAAATAATGAATACTAAAATGCAGAACACAAAAGTTACAGATCACTTTTTTTTTTCAGATAAAACTCAAAAGACTTGAGTTTTGATGAATGAATTGAATAGGTAGAAGAACAGGTCGCAGTTACCCTGATGACAATGCCGCCAATTTCAAGTGTGTGGAGCTGGAGGTCCAAGAAGCCAAGGAGCTCCAGCCTGGGCGCATGGAAAATCTTGATGGGCCTCCGGCGGCCGCCCACACTTTCAAGCAGCAGGCGCTCCAAGCAGGGGGCATTATCGACGAGGACTTCATCGAAGATGCATCTCCAATCCATCACGACACGGAGGCTGCTGCTGCTGGAGGAGCTGACATGAAGGCGTGAAGGGCAGCTGTACGTCAAGGCGCAGGAGAGGATCTTCAGCCTGGGGCAGTGCGCGAGCAGAGCATCGAGTTCCTTGTCCTTGATGATGCTGTGGAAAATGCCGAGCTCCTGGAGGCTGGGGAAGGCGGGCGGGTCGGCGGCTGTGTTGACCGGGAAGAAGCGCCAGCGCCAGACGCCGAGGTAGAGGCGGGTGAGGGAGGCGCATCTGAGGATGTCGTCGGGGAGCGGCATGTTGAGCGGACAGGGGCGGTTGAAGAGGATGAGGTCCTTGACGTTCTTGGCGGCGAGGCTGGAGACCAGGCGCTGGAGCGAGTACTCCTGCATGTGGAAGGAGATGCGGGTGATGCGGATGCCGTGGACGGGGCCCGGGTGGGCGGCCACGCAGCGCGAGACGGCGAGCAGGTCACGGAAGGCGGCCATCTCGCGGGGCTCGTCGGCGTCCCTGAGGTGGGCGTCGTCGAGGAGGAGAGGGGTCTCCGCCCACACGCTGCGCCAGCGCGTCGAGAGGACCATGGTGCGCGCGGCCTCCTTGGTGGGGAGGCGGGAGATGACGTTGGAGAGCAGGTCGTTCCCGAGGCCGCTGATGTGGTCCTGGCCATCACCCCGCGCCGCCAGAACGACAGCCGGCCAGTCGGCGCCAACGGCGGCCCCGTAGTCGGAGGAGGAGGAGGACGAGGTGAGGGAGAAGTGGTCGTCTTCGGAGTCGGAGGCGGCGTCGGCGTCGGGCGCGGGGACGACGGGTGGAGGGAGGAGGGAGATGAGGTAGGGGACGATGGCGTCGATGCGGTCCTGCGCCGACGAGCCCTCCAATGAAAAACTGTTGAAGAACTCCTCGACATCGGCGTAGGTTCGGACTCCGCCTACGCCTGCGGCGGCGTCCATGGCGGATGAGGCGGCGGAGGTCGGCCGAGTAGGGTTTTGGAGGGAGGGGAATTGCGGCAGAACGAAATGCAGTCCTTTTCTTTAGCTGGAAACGAAATGGGGCTTCTTCCAGGAGACAGGTGGGGGATGTCGTGGACCGGTGGACCGGTGGACCGGTGGATTTCCTTTTTGTCTTCGAGTTAGCAGCTAGCAAATTTCAATTTTCAAATTCATATGTGAAATAAGCTATACTTCAGCCTGTAGGTGGGAGCGAGCTGCCCACGACGCCGCCAACCCATTCCAATTATTTTCCTTATGAGGTCGTTTGTTATCCATTATTTAGGCTTGAAATCCTAAAATTTATTTTGCAATTTCATCCATATGCTGTTTAGTTGACACATAATTGAACCGTCATTTCATTTGCCAAATCCATTGAAATATCCTATGTAAACCTGATTCCTATCTGAGACCCGTTATTTCTAAATTCCGGTTGACGAGGTTTGATCTCGTCAATGCTCATTGTTATGAGCTTGAGTTTTGGACAAGGTGGGGGTACTGGAGATCGCGGAACGGTTAACAGACAAGCAACCAGGGGACACAAGATTTATCTAGGTTCAGGCTAGATTTACTCAGGTTCAGGTCCCCGGAGAGAAAACCCTACTCATGTTTGTCTACTCTTGATTACGGCGGAACCGAAAGTTACAGGGGTGCGCAGATGCAATCTGGCGTGGAGGTGTGTATGCGGTGAGTTGAGAGGTGCCCTCGTCGTCGTGTCCTCCTAGCCTTTATATAGATATAGGCAGGTACCAGGCATAGATCAAGTCAGTTACAAGTTTAGGGTTTGCCCCTTTGAATATTCTATCTATTCTAGTCTTGCTCTCCAAGGATCCGAAGACGCTATGGACTTGGGCCACCCGAAAGTCTCCACAGGCCGCGTATATTCTTGTGGGCCTTCCTTGGGCTGGACCAGATATGCTAATGTCGTGTACCCGCGGGGTATAACCATGTTAGTAGCCCCCGAGTGTTCAGTCGAATCGTAGATTCGGCTGAGGACTCTTCAATCTTTCAGGTAAAGTTGTTTCTGTTTATCAGAGAAAAGAATAATTTTAGTGTGTAGGGATTGCCGATGCGTGTGCCTAACTCTCCTGACGGATCAGGGTCAGTTAACTGTCTTAGGACAAAACAACACGATCTTCTTCAGACTCGAGTCCCTAGACTCGAACCTGGAACATCTGCTGGTGTAATTCGACTCAGGCCGTTGAGGTCTTACAGAATTTGAATCCCAGTAGTTTTCGAATGATGTACCCAACGCGTCCGTCGAGATTTTCATCGCGCATGTTAGCACGGATTTTTACTAGCAGAGCATAGTCAGGTGCGTTACCAGGCCATCAGACAGTATTTGTAGGTCTTATCTTTGTGTCGCAGACACAACATCCAAAAATTTATCACCGCGGAGGTGTTTCAGGTGGTCAAGGAGGATGTTACTCACTTAGCGTTGGTTGGGGAAAAGTTGCCAAAAGTTTTGCATTTGTGATCCGAAGGATCGCAGTCGAACAATTCATAGGATGCGCGACCAGCGCTCCCTATGGGAGTAGCCCCCGAGTGTCTGTTCGAGTCGCAGACTTGAGCAGAGATTTTAGTTCAGCCGTTTTTAGCTTCAGGTCCTCAGGACACAAATTTTTCGGGTGCTTGAATCAATCCTCCCTATGGGAGTAGCCCCCGAGTCCGTAGTGGAGTCGTAGACTCGACGTAGGACTCGAAGAATCAATATTGGTGTGCTACCTTAGTCATTCCTCGGGTGAGCGGCCAGAGCTCCTGATAGGAGTAGCCCTCGAGTAGTTGCTCGAATCGTAGATTTGAGTGAGTACTTTTAACTGTCAGCCGAAGATTTCTAATCGTTACCATCGTGGTTTTGATGACGTTAGTGGTGACGGTCGGTGACCTCAACCATCTGCGGCGCCAGAGGTGACGTGACTGGACGAACGTGGGTCCCACTTTCTGACCTGGAGTTGACTGGTCGTGTGCGACGTGGCGAGAATTACAGCGTCTCCTTGGTTTCCATGCATAGTGTATAGCGTGCGAGCGACGGTTCACTGCTGTGTTGACATGTGGACGGTTGGATCTGATCCTGGCGTTAGGGCTTCTAGATGAACGGTCCCTGTTCATCGCCTTCGTCCTTATAACTGTGGGGAAAACAGTAGTTTGTTTTCACCCTTAGCCATTTGATTTTACTGCCTCCATTTTCACGAGCTCATCCTCGCGCGCATTGGACGTTCTTCGATCGTTCCCTTCCTCATTCTTGCACGCACACCGTCGCTGTCGACGCGCCACGATGGTGAAGTCAAAGAAGGCCTCCACCAAAGCGGGCACAAGTGCTGCTGCCGGCGGCAAGAAAAGCACCACCGCCGCTCGTATCACCGATGGTGGGTGGCGACGCACGGAGACGCACGAGGGCGACCTGCGCAAGCTGCGTGATGCGGGTTTGATCCTGCAGGATGAGGAGGCCATCAAAATCCCCGGCGATGAGGTAATTCCCCGTCCACCCGTAGGGTTTCGGGTGATGTTTGTCGCCTTCATTCTTCGCGGCCTTTCTCTCCCGGTCCACGACTTTCTTCGTGGACTGTTGTTTTTCTATGGCATTCAACTCCATCATCTTTCGCCCAATTATCTTCTCCACATCGCCTGCTTTATTACTTTTTGCGAGTGCTGGCTCGGTATCGAGCCACACTTTTGCCTCTTCCGGAAGCTCTATTCCGTGAAGAGGCAGTCCGGCACCGGCGGGGTCTACCCGCTTGGCGGATGCGTCATTTCCATCCGATCTATTGTTCTTTTCTTCTCTTTCTCTATGTCTGAGTCCATCCAATACTGGCGGAAGAAGTGGTTTTATATCCGCGACTCCACAGTGGACGGACAAGTCTTCGGCCTTGCCCCTTTCGATTCCACCCAGGAGATCTTGCCGAAGAGATCCTGGAAGAACCATATCCTGGAGGGCAAGGTGACAGAGGTAGAGGAGTTGTACCGTTGGGTGGAGGCGTTCCAGATGGAACCTGGTAAGGAGGTCAATGGTGTAAATATAATCCGCACCTTCCTCAAACGTCGGGTGCAGCCACTCCAGGCGAGGGTGCATCCGATGTTTCTTTATGCTGGCCACAACGACCCGATGAGGGTCTCAGCCGAGGAGTTATCCCGAGGTGACCTCGACAGAGTTCTTCGGCCGCTGCTGAAGTACAATTCCGAGGAGGATCTTCTGGGGAAGTCGTTGATGTCCCCCTTCAGTGCCACGAAACCAGTTCCGCAGGTGTAGATTTGCGACGTGCGCGCTGCACCTTTTTTGAGTGCTCTTCGTTATGATATCTTGTACTGATCTTTGATGTTTTTATTGTGCAGGAGTTCAAGGTGGCTGGCATGGTGCCTCCATTGCCAGAACGGTTTTCGATTGCGCCGGACAACGAAGTCGTGGACTCCGAGTCCGAGCTTCCGTCGGCGTAGTCGCCAACTCAGGATGCCCCCGAGGCAAGCGAGGGGCAGACCCAAAAGCGAGCGCGGAGCTCGAGCGAGTATTGGGATGCCTCAACTCCACCAACGCCTAGGGACCCCTCCTTCATCGTGCGCCACGGCAAGGATGACGGTGCTTCTTCCGTGTTGTTCCCGGCTGTGCCTCTGCAGGTAGTGGCGTCGCAGCCACCGACGAAGAAGAAGAAGGAAGAGAAGAAAGAGAAGAGGGCGCCACCCGTCTTTGATTTGAGCGACATCGAGTCGTAAGTACCTTCGGATGCCTTTCGTTCTTGTTTTGTGCACTTTTCTTCTTATTTTGATGATTGTTTTTCTTGCAGCCACTCCTCGGAGGGTTCTCTTAGTGAGGACTCCCAGGAGACCGTAGGGGAGTCAAAGCCGATGACCCCTCTCCCTCGGACGGTGGCCACCTCTGGGGCGATGCTCCGAACCCCTCTTGGCAGGGGGCTCGAGTGATTGTCGCCCAGAAGACTGCACCTGGACCTTCGGAGTCTCCGTCTGAGCATGTAAGTTGTTTTCCTCTTACTGTAGGGGGGAGCCCCGAGCCCTATTTTCGTATGACCTGTTAGTCTTGTTTCCTTTCTGTGTGTCTCGGGGGGGTGCCCCCGAGCCTTTTTCATGTCGTGTTGTTTGATGGTTTACTTGTTTCTTGGGCACAGCCCCTGAGCTCTTTTGTGATACTTTTGTTTCCTCTCGCAGCCTTTTGTGCGCAGTGCTAACCTTCTTGTGCAGCAGCATCTGGCGCTGGAGGCCAGCATGCGGCAACTTCGAGGTACGTGCAGAATTGATCTTGTTCTTTTTCGTCTACTCGCTTGTATGTAGCTTGTGTTGCTCATGTATGTTCTTGGTGCTTTTGCAGATGAAAATAACGCTGCCCTTTGCCAGCTTGATGCTCTTAAAAAGAGCCTTGGGCGAGCAGAGAAGAAGGCTGAGGATGCTGTGGAGGTGAAGGAGCGCCTGCAGCAGGAGTTGGCTGTTGCTGCCGATGCCAAGGAGAGCTTACAACGGGAAGCTTCAGATTGCGAGGAGCAGCTTGCTAAGGTTGCGGCTACACACGAGAAGGAGGTGGCCGAGAAGCTAATGGCTGCTGCCAAAGCTTTTTCCGGTGAGTATCTTGTGTGAAAGCTGGTCTTTTTTGGTTTTTCGACTGCTTTTTCTGCGTGTTCTTATCCGGCTCCGGCCTGTTCTTCCTTGCGCTAGATGCTTCGGGTATTGCATTGACCGCAATGTCTTGGAGCACGGGAGTGCTTTGGATGATGCCACCGCAGCGGTCGAAGATCGCTGCGGCACTGCTATTGGCTCCCTTGCCAAGGCCAAGGAGGTTCTCCAGCGCTTCTACAAGGAGATCATGCCCAAGGGCGCTGCCCTTGAGGATGTTGATTCTCTAGCGGATGCGCTGTCAGAGGATGCCCCTGTGGCCTACAAGCGCAAGGAGAAGGGCATCAGTGCTTCCATGGGGCTGGCCATGGCTATGGCGTCCGGAGTGGAGTTGGATCTTCATAAGGTCACTTCCCAGATGCCAAGAGCTCCCGATGGCTCCGAGGTAGCCTTTGCTCTCTTCGCTTATCGTTGTAAGCGGTATGGTCCGAAGCTTATCGACCTGCTGGCGGACTATGTGGCGAGGCAGCAGGGAGAAACCAGGGGTAGGCACTCTGGCTCCGAGGCCACTCCGGATGCGGCTGCTTAGGATTCTTAGTTGTAACTCTAGGGTAGTTTACCGTCTTTTGTAATGTATGCTTTTGGTGATGAACAATTTATATTGTGCCACGCAGTGGCTTTTGATGTATATAAATGATGCTTAGAGCTGTTGCCCAAGACATGTGTTGTTCATATTCGTGCTTGCTTTCCTTTAGGGACCTTCGGGTGAGGCTCCCATGAATACTCCGACTGCTCCTCAGCCACAACCATCTTTGGATGATGTGTCGCAGCTTGTTTTTCTTCGTGACGGCGTCCGCAGCCTTGAGAATGAGATACTTGGCGTCCGAGGCCATGCGGATGTGTGGAAGTCGAAGGCGAAGCGAGCTACCGCCAGTGAGGAGTATCTGATGGGGGAGGTGCGACAGTTGGCCGAGCAGCTACAGTGTAAGTTTTCTTGAGCTGCTGCTTGTTTTCGGGTGCGCCTTTCTTGCGTGTCGTCTTACTCTGTGTTTTCTGTAGGTGCCAACCTTGTTCCGAGGGAGGATAAGGAACAAGTTGCAGTTCAGATCAACTGCTTGACTCAACAGGATATGGAAGCCGGAGGCTTTTTCTGGATGGACCGCGACCGGCCCACTTTCCTTGCGACTATGCAGGATCGCGCTCATCAGGTGTCACGGGTGCTAAGGCAGGTGAAGACTTCTCTAGCGTTGATTCTGTACATCATGTTCCCCCTTGATGAGGCGCCTTTGACTCTATGGTCTTTGCTGGTGAAGTTTCGAGACGTGGGTCACGTCAGGGAGTTGGTGCGGCACCAGTTGGTTACAGGGGTGAAGGCCGCCCTTTCCCTTGTTCGGCTGCATCGTCTAGATGTTGATCTTGCGGTGGTTGCGACTGGGCCGCCCCTTTGACCGGATGGTGGCCTTTGGGATATGCGCCCACATTACGTGGTTGTTAGGCAGTATGCCGAAGAGATTGTAGATTTTTTTGAGCATCGGGCGCACGTGATCCTTCAGAGTAGGTCGACCCTATAAAAAGATAGATGTAAAACTTGTATATATTTAGAGTGGGCTTATTGTGCCCTTTGTTATAAAGATTATTCGTATTAGCACGTGGTGCTTTATTGTGTGCATGCCCTTTTCATTAGCCTGACGTGGTCAGCTACTCAGGTTTTCATGTGTTGTTCTTAGTCGACGAAGTCGTGAGGTGAGGCGGAGCCCCCGAGTGTGTTGTAACAGAAAGTAAATGGAAGGAAAAAGATTTTCGGACTGAGGACTTAGCTTTATTCATATCGTAACGAGGAGGTACATTGTTCGGCTGAGTAGCCCTGAGTAGCCTTATTTAAATTAAAGAGTGATAGCTAGGGGTAGAAGCATCGCAATTGTGCGACGTTCCATGGGTTGGAGTATGCGACTCCTGACTTGATGTCCTTGAGGCGGTAGGCGCCACCTGGTATGATTTGGTGACGATGTAGGGTCCTTCCCAGGATGACTCGAGCTTCTTCGGTCGCTCTTGCTTGAGTCGTAGGACGAGGTCTCCTTCGACGAAGGACCTTGGGCGCAGCCGACGGCTGTGATAGTTGTGGAGGCTCTACTGGTAAACCGCCGAGCGGGCTGCGACGATGTCGCGTACCTCGTCGAGTGTGTCGACAACGTCTTCAAGTGTGGACGTTGATTCGGCTTCGCTGTAGGTAGCACGGCTTCGGCTCTGTGTACCATGAAGAAGGGCGTGTAGCATGTTGAGCTGTTTGGCGTTGTGCGCAAGCTCTAGAGGACGGAGGGTAGCTCTACTGTCCAAGCTCCCGTGAGTCTTTTGAGTGGGCTGAGCAGGCGTTTCTTGATGCCAGCACCTATGAGGCTGTTGGCCTTTTCGACTTGCCCGTTGGTCTGTGGGTGCGCCACGGAGGCATATGATATCTTGATTTCGAGGCCTTCGCAAAAGTCCTGGAATTATTTTGAGATGAAGTTCGACCCGTTGTCCGTGATGATGTTGTGCGGCACGCCAAACCTATAGACTATGGACTCGAAGAACTTGATGACCGTTTTGCCCTTTTGGTTGGTGGCGGGCATTGCTTCGATCCACTTGGTGAACTTGTCGACTGCGACCATGAGGTAGACGTGTCCCCTTTCGAAGATTTGGGCAGTTTGCCGATCATGTCGAGGCCCCATTGGGCGAAGGGCCAGGCCAAAGGTATGGGCCTGAGCTTCGACCCTGGTGCGCGGGGCTTGTCCGCAAATCGCTGGCAGCAGTTGCACCTCTGGACGATGTTCTTATCGTCGTTCATAGTCGTTGGCCAGTAGAATCCAGCTCGCAGAGCTTTAGCAATGAGGGCGCGGCTGCCTGCGTGATGGCCGCAGATGCCCTCGTGGATGTCTTGGAGGATGGTTTTTCGTCACCGATGGTGACACACCGTTGGAGAACACCCAAAATGCTGCGCTTGTACAACTCGCCATTGATGATGGTGAAGGCTTTGGACCGGCGAGATATGCGCCGGGCATCTGTCGGGTCATCAGGCAGTTCTCTATTTATCAAGTATCGAACATACAGCTGTGTCCATGTTTCTTCGATTGCCATGACCTGCATCAGGTTGACCAGTGCGACCCCCGAGTGCTCTGCTTCTTTGGGTGATCCCTTGGGGAATTTCCTTTTAATGGAAGGCACGCAGATTTGTTCGAGGAACACACCTGGTGGCACCCGTGCACAGGTGGAGCCGATGTTGGCGAGTCTGTCAGCCTCCTCGTTTCTTTCCCTTCCAACATGGTGAAGCTCGCAGCCGTTGAAGTCTCCTTCGAGTGAGTTGTAGAGCGTGCGATACGCGATCATATTAGCGGCATGTGCGTCACACTCGTTCATCGTCTGCTGGACGACGAGGTTTGAGTCACCATAGATGACTAGGCGTGTTGCGCCATAGATCTTGGTCATCCTCATGCCATGGATGAGGGCTTCGTATTCGACCTTGTTGTTGGAGGCACGGAATTTCATCCGAAGGACGTATTTCATCTTATCGCCCTGCGGGGACGTCAGTATGACGCCAGCTCCTGCTCCAGCCTCGCGCTTGGAGCCGTCGAAGTGCATTGTCCATGACTACGTCATGTATGGGATATGCGGCAGCTGGAGCTCCATCCAGTGGACGAAGAAGTCAGGGAGGACCTCTGACTTGATCGCATGGCGCCGTTCATAGACGATGTCCAGAGGAGATAGCTCGATGACCCCACAAGGCTATGCGTCCCATGGCTTCGGGGTTGTTCAGGATGTTGGACAGTAGTGCCTCATTGACGACCATTATCTGATGCTCCTGGAAGTAGTGGCTCAGCCGACGAGCCGTCATGAACACACCGTAGGCGAGTTTCTGGTAGTAAGGGTACCTCTGTTTTGTTGGCATCAATACCTCGCTGAGGTAGTAGATTGGGCATTGGACCTCGTGGGTCTTGCCTTCTTCGGGTCATTCGACCACGAGTACGGTGCTTACCACCTGATGTGTGGCTGCTATGTATAGCAGCAGAGGCTCGCGTTCCTTTGGCGTCACCAGAATGGGCGAGGTGGAGAGCAGTCGCTTCAGATCTTCGAATGCGTCGTTTGCTTCAGGTGTCCACTTGAATTTGTCTGCTTTGCGTAGAAGCTGGTATAAAGGCAGTGCCTTCTCGCCCATGTGGCTGATGAATATGCTCAGCGCCGCGATGTGCCCAGCTAGTTGCTGAACACCCTTGAGGTTCTTCGGCTTCTTCATGGCCAATATGGCCCGGATTTTCTTTGGGTTCGCCTCGATCCCTCGCTGGGAGATGAAGTAGCCAAGTAGTTGGCCAGATGGGACGTCGAAGGCGCACTTTTCTAGGTTCAACTTGATCCTATAGTGGTCGAGGTTGTCGAACGTCTCACGGAGATCGTCGATCAACGTCTTGACCTCTCTTGTCTTGATGACTATGTCGTCGACATAGACCTGTATATTGTGGCTGATCTGGATTTTCAGGCATGCTTGCATGCATCGCTGGTACGTGGCACCTGCGTTCTTCATCCCGAAGGGCATTGTGTTGTAGCAGAATACTCCGAACGGCGTGATGAACGCCGTTTTCTCCTAATATTTGACCTTTAGCCGAATCTGATTGTAGCCTGAGTAGGCATCAATGAAGGAGAGTTTCTCGCATCCTACAGTCGAATCGATGATCTGGTCGATCCGAGGGAGAGGGAAGTGGTCCTTCGGGCAGTGCTTGTTGAGCGACGCGAAGTCCACGCACATCTGCAGGATGTCCGTGTCTTTTTTGGGGACCAGCACAGTGTTGGATAGCCACTCGCTCTCCTTGATCTCCCGGATGAAGTTGGTGTCGAGAAGTCTGTTAACCTCAACTTCGACGGCTTTGGCTCGTGGCTCGGAAAATCGTCGGATGGACTGTTTGACGGGCTTGGTGTCTGGAAACACATTGAGTGCGTGCTTGGCGAATTCCCTGGGAACTCCTGGCATGTCCATAGGGCACCAGGCGAAGATTTCTCAGCACTCATGGAGGAATTCGACGAGCGCGCATTCCTATGCGGGGCTGAGGTCGTTGGCGATCAACGCCGTCTTGGAGGCGTCCATTGGGTGGACCTGCACATTTTTCGTGTTGACTGTTGAGTCGAACGACATGTCGGGTGCGTTTTGCCTCGAGACTGGGGGTGCCCCATTGTCTGTCACTTCTCTAAGCCTCGTGAGCTCCTCCTGCATACCAAACGTGATATGGGATCCCTTGTGGGATTGACCCTAGGGTGGCCCGATCTTCACGGATTTGAGGCGGGGAGTGAGGGGATACCCGATAAACACGATGAACACAACACAAACGCAAGGTAAAGATACAAACACACACAATCACAACCCGATTCGATTTGCTCCTGTTGGCTCGAACAACCAATCCAATAGAATCCTCGGCGAGAGACCGTTAGGTAGAATCACCAAAGGAGAGATCTGCAAGCGGATGATAGAATCCAAATCAAAGGAGAGAGTAGCAACCAAGTAGAATCCCAAAGGGGAGAGACCTAGCACTACTAGAATCCTTGATGAGTAGAGACCAAACACTTGAGGAGGGTCTTGACGACTTGGAGACGAACAACCGAACTCCAAGGACTTGTACAACTCATAGATTAACTATAGAGAGGGGTTCCCATCTAGGGTTAGGCACAAGCCTTCATTCATCATCAACTCCAACTAGATCTGAGCCACAAGAGGGCTATTTATAGTACTAGGGGCAAAGGGGTAGGTGGGAAGGAATATTTTGGCAATCAAACCCTTCACAACACGCAGACTGGTAATTCTGGCGACAGGTCCGATGGCGCCGGGGTGGTGCCGAGATTTCCGATGGTCGCCGATAATTCTGGTCGCCAACCGAAAGGTGTCTTTGAGAGCGATTTCGGCGGGAGGGCCGGCGGACCGGTGCTGTCGCCGGAAGTTCCGGTGGTGGGTCCGGTTCGCCGGGCTGGGCGCCGGAAGTTCCGGCGGGGATTCCGGCGGCGCCGGTCCTGGCGCCGGAAGCCTTCTTCCGCCTTCTCTTCCACGCCTCTTGCTTGGGGGTCTTGGTTCCTGGGGTATTCTTGTCGGCTTCAGTTGGCGTTATGGTCATGGGCCTGGTCATAGCATTGGCACTTGTATCAAGTAGGATCCCATTCTCGTCACAACCGAAAGAGGGTATGATATGGAATGAATTCACCTTTGTGGGCACGGTTGATGAAGCATGATGTGGACCAATGGTGAATGACAAGTAATGGGCTGCATCATCTCCCCCCGCTTCAAAACGAGTCGTCCTCGACGAAGTTCCATCATCATATAGGGAGAGAGGTGTGCACATGGTCTTGATCTTGTAAGTTGTTGGATCTCCGGTGTCGTAGCCTTGTTCAAATTGGTTGAAGATCTTGAAGTTGAGCTTGTTATCAAGATGTGGTTGGAGATCTTGTAGCGTGTTCCTTGTAGGTGGTAGGTGAGGTCGTGTATCCTGCAAAACCGACAACAAGGAGAAAGAGGTGTATGATGGATTGTTAGTATTGGTCACACTCAAATCACTCTTCTCACGTGTGGTGGCATGCGACGCGGCACTCATGATTTTTCCACTCATTTGGGGCTTGTAGCACTCACTCACGTGTTGGTGGATCACTCTCTCACCACTCATCTCACAAGGATCCTTAGCTTGTTTTATCTTGGGCAGCGACATCATGTTGGAAGTGATAATTTGGCTTGGCGTCATCGGATGTAGCACTAATGTCTTGTCATTCCACTTAAAGGAGTATTGGTTGGAGGTACCATCGTGTAGTGCGCCCTTGTCGCATTGCCATGGTCTTCCAAGGAGCATGTGACACACGGTCATAGGCACGACATCACACTCGACGGTGTCTTGATATGGACCAATCTTGAAGGAGACGTTGACCTTGTGTTTGATTTGAATGGTGCCATTGTCATCAAGCCACTTGACATGATAGGGATGAGGATGCTCCATGTATGGTAACTTGAGTTTCTCACAAATATCGATGCTCGCAAGGTTGTGACAACTTCCTCCATCAATGATAACTTTTATAGACTTGCCATCAATTCCGGCTCGGGTTTGGAAGATGTTGAGGCATTGGTCCTCTCTAGGGATGGAGTTGGTCGTCAAGACTTGGGAGATGACAAGTGAGGGGCTTGGATCATGTTCACATAGAAGCGTGTCCTCATCTTGCATCGCGACATCCTTTGTGATAGCGGCTTGAGTCATAGCTTCAAATTCATCTTCGCTCACGGAGTATGTTGCGCCGTTCTCATCCGTTAGCATGACTCTGGTGTTGATGCACTCATAAGACTTGTGGCCCTTTCCTCCACAATTGTAGCAAAATACTTGACTTTTCGTTGTTGTGTTGGAGGAGGATGCCATATGTGTCTTGGATTGCTTGGAGGAGCTTGTTGCTTGGTTTGTTGGCTTGGAGGGGCTACTCGAGTTGATTGAAGCGAATACGCCCTTTGCTTCTCATAAGCATGTTCCTTTTGCAAGTGGCGCTCGGCCTTGGTTGCTTGGTGAAGAAGGTTGACGAGAGTCTTGTAAGGTTGGAAATCGACTATTTTGCGTATTGGGCGGCTCAAACCGTTGAGGAACCGTGCTATTGTTTGCTCGTCGATTTTCTTCACATCGGCTCTCATCATAGTCATCTCCATCTCCTTATAGAACTCTTCAATTGTCTTTATGCCTTGTTTCAAGTTTTGTAGCTTGTCGAAAAGGTCTTGGCGATAATGCTAGGGGACAAATCTTGCATACATCACATTCTTCATCTCGGTCCAAGTGGTGACCGGTGGTTCTTCTTGCTTATCACGATTGCTTTGGTAGTCTTCCCACCAAACATTGGTGTAATCCTCAAACTCAAGAGATGCCATTTCCACTTTCTTCTCTTCGGAAAAGTTGTGGACTCGGAAGATCTTGTTGACTTTGAGCTCCCATTCAAGGTATGCATCGTCATTTTCTTCTCCTTTGAACTTGGGCATAACGAACTTGAGCTTCCCAAACTTGCCATCATCACGCTCATGGTGGTTGTTGCGACGTTCTTGGTGCATACTTGCATCACTTGGAGGGCGTGGAGGCGGAGGAGGAGGCTCTTGATTGTCTTGAGGTTGTTGTGGTGGATGAGCTTGATGATGCTCGAAGTCTCTTCTTCGCTGTTGGTCGGCATCATTGACATTCATAGCTTGACGGTGTCGGTGGTGGTGTTGTGCATGCCGGTTATTGCGTCGAGCTTGGCGTGCATCCTCATCATCATCACTTGTATCCCATGCCGGTTCTTGATTTTGTTGACGTTGCTCATGGTGGTTATGAGGAGGATGACGACGCCTATCATTGTGGTTCGCTTCATCATGGCATTCCCGAGGTTGGTGCACGTCGATGATTGCTTGTTGTGGTGGTGGATCATGAAGGTAATATGCCCGAGAGGCAATAATAAACTGGTTATTATCGTATTCCTTGTTTATGATAAATGTTTATTTTGCATGCTATAATTGTATTAATACGGAAACGTTAATACATGTGTGTTTAATAAACAAAAAGGAAGTTCCTAGTTATGCCTCTCTTATAAACTAGCTCGTTGATTAACAAGATGATCAAAGTTTCCTGATCATGGACATTGGATGTTGTTAATAACGAGGTCACAACATTGGTGTAATGGTGTGATGAACATTCATCCAAAGTATAGCACTACGATCAAAGTCATTGAGTTTATATTGCTATAACAACTTACGAAGTGATCCTAACCCTTAGACCATGACATCATGTCAATCACTAACACCGGAAGAGTTTCTTGATAACATCAAACGTCACACCGTAACAGGGTGATTATAAAGATGGATTTAGAACTAATAAAGTGTTATGTTGAGGCCCATGGATCGAGAGTGGAATTTGTTCATCCCGATGACGGATAGATATACTCTGGGCCCTCTCGGTGATATCACATTGATTAGCTTGCAAGCAAGTGATTTGATCACTAGGATGTTATATCACGGGAACGAGAAAAGAGTGCATGTCAGTAACGAGATCAAACTAGGTATGGAGATACCGATGATCGAATCTCGGACATGTAATATATCGCGAAACAAAGGGATTAAGATACTAGCGTAAAAGGTTCCGACGATCACAAGAAAGTCATCGTTGAATGTGTGGGAGTCAGTATGGGTCTCCAGATCCCGCTTCTGATTATTGATCTGAGAGGGGTCTCGATCATCCGCATTATTCGTGAACCGTAGGGTGACACACTTAAGAGACACCGACATCCATTTGGAGCAAAAGTTTCATGCCGAAAAGAATAACAAGCGCAGGAATTTATTTCACTAGATACCGAAACGGGTTTTTCGTGTGAAATTGCAGAAAGTGTTTCTGCATGTGAAATGAAATACTAGCAAGGGGTTATATGTGAATGTTTGTCATTAAATTAATTGACAAAATTCTGAATAAATAAAAGGAGTTTTATTTAATGAGAGTTCGCATTAAATTTGGTGGAAATTTAATGGGAATTTGAGTGGGTTTTTTAGTGGAGGGAATTGAAAGGCATTTGAGTGAGTGGAGTGTCCACCCACATGAATGTGGAAGAGGTGGGGGCAGCCCCATGGGTGGGCGCATGGCCCCTTGGGTGCCCCCCTCTCCCTATAAAAGGAGCCCCCCTTCCTCTCTCTCACTCACACCTCCTCGTGAAGGATCTCTCTCCCCCCTCTAGAATTTCCCCCCCATGGTCTCGGACTAGCGAGATACATGTTCCCGGTGGCTTTTCGGCAAGAAAGAGTTGTGCTTCCGCTGCATCGCTGGAGCGAGGAGGCGGAGGTTGCTCGGTGCCTCGAACGTGTGTGCGAGCACAGATGCGCTGCTGTTTTGCGGCGCTAGGACTTCCTCTCAATCTTGAGATCGGCAAGAGATCGTCTACATCAACCACGAGTTTGGACTCGTTAAGCTTTGTCGGTCTTCAAGGGTATGTTCTCTACGGATATACATCCGCCCGTTGTTTGTATCTAGTAGATAGATCTTGGTACATAGTTGTTCCCATCGTAGGAAAAATTTTGTTTTCTATGCTGCGAACCCTACAGTGGTATCAGAGCCGGATCTATGCGTAGATGCTTTGCACGGGTAGTACACATATGAGTATGTGGGCGATGATGATCATTTTATTGCTTCTTAGTTGTACTTTGGATATTGGTGGCATAGTGGGATGAAGCGGCCCGGACAAACTTTACATGTCCTCGCACATGAGACCTGTTCCACGCTTGACATGCAACTAGTTTTGCATAAGTGGCTAGCGGGTGTCTGTCTCTCCTACTATAGTCAATATCTAATTTGCAACGAGTTGTCAACAACTTGGTTATCCTTGTTGTGGTTCATGTTCGTAGGTAAGAACGGTTTTATCTTCGAAAGCCCTAAACCACGTAAAATTTGCAATGGATAAATTAGAGGCGTCTAGTTTAGATTGTTGCTGGGCTAGTGTTATGATATGGTGATGTTGTAAGTAGAAGTATGAGATGATACTCTTACAACATACATAACGTGTAAACTCCATAGACCTTGGATTTACACATAAAGGTATGATAGTGATCATACCACGATGCACATGATAAAGATCATATGCGGGAACCATATCATTCCACTAATAAACATGTGATGTTTGATAGCATCTTATATTGCTTGTTTGGTGTTTTATTAGCATAATAAGATGATCCATCATTTTGATATCAAGATAAAAATGTGTTCTTACTTAAGTATGCACCGACAATGTTTCGTCGCTTCAAGGCATCACGTGATGATCGGGTGTACTTGAATCCACGAGCATATCTCGGGTGTAAGACAGTTACACACGCGAATACTAAGGTTCTTACTTGGCTAGCCTAGCATATACAGACATGGCCTCGGAACACGGACCGAAAGGTTAAGCATGAGTCATATAGTAGATATGATGCCCATTTGATGCTCGCCTTTGAAGCTACACCGACTCACGTGATGATCAGACTTGGTGTAGTGGATTTGGTTCATGTAATCACCAAAAAGACACGAGGGATGTCGTTTTTGAGTGGGAGTTCATTTCTAATTTGGATTAGTAGAACTCAATTTATCATAAATTAAATCAAAGTGAATTTGCATAATTTGTTGTAGTCATTGGCATTCGTTCACCATCTTATGCATAGTTATAATTGAGATAATAGAACTATAGAATTCTGGATATATACTTTACGAACTAGTATCGTATTATGTTGAGTGTCAATCTAAAGTTTAAAGTCCTATTGCAAACTTTCAGCAAAATTCTATTTACTCCATGAAATTTAATAATTGGTATTAAATCGAGAGTAACAATTCCAGTGTTAGTATCTTAAGTATCATGTTTGCCTCTATGATTCTTGATTGTTTTAATATCAAGTTTATCTAGGAGCTGAAAGAATTGTTTCAGAAACCATCATGTGTGACAGATATAACGATATCTGAAACAATGTTTTGGTTGCAATATGATAGAGTATAATATATGTTCTCATATTGGATGAGAATTTACGAAGGTTGGAGATGCTAGACATCCTAATCATCCAAAATGGTTTTGGAAAGTAATGTTATACTCATGATTCGCCTTTATAAGCTACAATAGCTTGATCATGAATGTCGTCATGATAAGGGTGAATAGAATATGTATGTAAAATGTTTACTCCGCTAAAAGATTACTAAAGAATAGATTTTGAAAGAATACCGATCATTTTGATGATGGTGATCTACTTCAAAGTGCAAGTCCAAAGGTATTATTATTTGAATATACACGCTTTGGACTATGTGTCATGTATATGGCGCCACTATTGATGTTGATAGATTCTTTTAAAAGGAAAAGGAAATCCTGAAAGAGAATCTATAAAATATATTTGGCAGAAAAGAAAAAATTGGAAATACCCAATTTAGGTATATGGATGATATACATGTTATGGTTGTATTCTTTGCTTGTTAAACAATGTGGTTCTTGGGTATTGGATACCGAATTGGTTGGTATGAAATTTCATACGGAACAACGCAATTCATGAACCACAATGGCCTAAGTAACTAGCAAGAGAATATGTGATGATGTTCATCAAAAACAAACAAACCGGTGTTTGTATTTCTCGTTGACATCAAAGCTTGACTTCAAGATTTGTTTTAATAATTGTTATTTGAATCAGGTATTATGAGAACAAAGGTTGTTCAAATAATTACCGTATTCCATATAAGATGGATGATTTGCAAATCTAGTTGGAGAAATCACATCCATAAAGCCTAATGCTAAAATATCGCAAGACAAATGATTGAAAGATCACTTACGAAGTGACATTGCTGTTAAATTATATTGGAAATAAAACATGAAGAAACTCCATTTTCATGGATTTTTGGAGTCTTTGATTTGATCAAGTGACGCTTGTGAGACTTTCCTCCGGATAATTAAAACTTCGTTCAAAGGCCAAAGAAGAACGAACGACTAAAATATTGGAATTTATACATATCGATGTATGTAGTCCATTATGTGTAGTCGTAAGCGATGGGTTTCAACTTCATATACTTTCTTCGGAAATTTGAGTGAATATTCACTTAATGAGAAAGAAGTGTGATGTTGGGGAGATGACCTCGGGTAGGGTAAAGACGGGGAAAGATGAAAGGAAGTTGCCCGTCTAGTTTCCGAGTTGTAGTATGAATCGGCCGAATCCTGTAGAGTTCGGCCGAGATAGGGAAGGGCAGGACCCTCATAATAATGGCAAGGCGTTACCCGGCCGAGATATTGAATAAGTCGTCCGGGTTAGCCCGAGTAATATTAATGCAGGTGAAGGACAAGCCGAGTTACTCGAGGCAGGGCCGAATGATACGAAGCTTGCAAGAGAAGGAGAAGTCTAAAGTCAAACTCTAGCCGCAGGCTAGGGAGAATCTGAACAGAGCCAAGCACAAGGGACAAAGGCGCAGAGTGATAGAGGGACAGAAGGAGGTCATGGAGGTGACAGTCCTGAAGCTCGAGGCACGCAGGAAGGGCCCTCTGGAGCCTTGCCGTCATTAGAAGGGCGACAGGGAAAGAAGGCCGCCGAACTACTATATTGGGGACAAGCATATTCCTCGAATATGCTTGCCTCGTCAGCCCTAAAGGAACCCAAGGCTCTCCTTTATAAGGGGAGGCTTGGACCCTGAGGAGGGCATCGGCTCATTTAGTACCGTTAGGCTGGTAAAGTTCTTCCTTTCTCCTTGAATACAGCTCAAGGAGCACTTGTAGCCCAAGGAAGGAGAAATAAAGATCTTTGCCTTTGTCTTTTGTGTGTAGAATCAACTGCATCTTCCCTCCCCAGATCCCTCTAGCATCCATTGGCCCCATACTTTAGCCTACCCATGGCATCTGCCGTGCCACCACCACGACAGTTGGCGCCCACCGTGGGGCCAGCAGCAGTGCTAGATGGAGTCATGATCCGGACGGGAAACTTCATCAACACCGGCGAGCGCGTTGTTTCTGGCTTGGTCCGGAGATTCGATATCTGTGACTACGTCAGCGACAATGCAGGCAGCTTCAGGGGAAAAACTCCCCCGTGCAACGGTGTCTTCATCAGCCTGGGCGGGCACAGGGTCTACGTCGGCGTCGACATCTCCGACATTTATCCTCACCAGGTTGTTGTTGCAGGAGAGGCACCCCTTAGCGCTGCGAGCCATCCGCGCGGAGCGCATCCGGTGAGCAGCGTCGAGGTGATGGTCGCAGCCGGAGTGCAGGAGGGAGTAGAGGGTGCCGGATCAACCAGAGACCCCGCCGCAGGCGTGCAGGTCGCGCCCAGGCAGACGGCACCACCACCCACCGAGGTAATCCCTCCAGTGACCAACCAGGCCGAAGTACAGGACACTACCCCAAAGGCACCAAGAGTGAGAGGGCCACCTCTGGAAAGACCAGAAAACATTCTTCAGGCAACCATAGAAAACCTGAGTACACCTGTAGCGCCGATACTTGATCCGGCTAATGCTCAGGCAGAGTTAGAAGAAACCAGGCAAAAGGTGCTGGTAGAGGCAAAAAAGGTGTCGGCCTTGCGGGAATCCTTAAACAGGACCCTGCGAGAATATGCCAAAGATAATAAGCTTGACGTCGCTCCCGGACGGGTTGACGAGTTGAGATTAAGAGGGAAGAACCTCATAGATGATATTAACAAGGAGCATGATGCTCATAAGGCAGAATCAGTTGATTTGGGTTTGCCGAGGTACAGTACCCCGGCAAACAACCCGAGAGCGGAAAATGCCGCAGCATTAGAGTTAGAGGGATTGACCGGCGAAGCCCGGCAGAAACAACAAGAAAGAGTGAATGAGCTGGTGCGCATCGCGAACCAGCAAAACGAAGAAATGCTCAGGGCAGACCCGGCGAGGCCAGGGGCCTCGCGAATGGTTCACTCGGCTGGAGCAGCACCTGCCTTGTCCGTGGCAGCAGCGTCCTCACCCGGAAACAATGCACGAAGGGACAAAGCGGTAACTTCATGAAAGAGAAACAAGCAAATCGTTCCATACGATCCGGCGATAGCTGGGAAAGCAAACGAGAACAGAGGCAATGGAAGCCGAGGTAATAGTGGTGAGAGGAATCTCGACCGTGCTGAGAAAGACGGCGGAAGCCGAGGCAATGGAGACCTCGGCAGAAGAGAACTCGGAAGAGGCAATCACGAGAACAATATCCCTGTTGAAGTAAGGAGAGAACCGCCGCTCAACCCGCAGCCAAGACATGAACCTCGGCAGGAAAGAGAAGCAAGACCAGCTCGCCACAATCAAGTAAATGAAAGGTACAATGATGGTTATTTCGAGATGGAATATGCGATCCATGGTGGAAATAACCACTATGGAATGCAAGACAGAGTTCTGTACAGAGATTTGCCATCAAATGATGCCAGAGTAAAGCTAGACCGGCTATACCGATCCGAGTTGCTGGAAGAACAGGGTCCACCGGGTCCGACGTTCTTCGGACCACGGATCATGGGCGAACCACCTGTGCCGAACTTTCAGCTGGCAAGAGGCACAAATACATATAATGGGAGCACCAAACCACAAGACTGGTTGATTGATTATGCCACAGCTGTGAAAATAGCAGGTGGGAACTTACGATGGGCAGTACGGTATGTCCCACAAATGTTGGAGGGACCAGCTAGGGTATGGCTGAATAATCTACCAGTAGGCAGCATCAACTGTTGGTTGGATTTTGAAGAAATGTTCGTTAGCAACTTTACCAGTACATACAAGAGGCCAAACATGCCGCAACAATTAGCCATGTGCAAGCAAAGGCCGAATGAAACGGACAGAGAGTTTTTAACTCGGTGGTGTAACCTGAGAAACTCGTGTGAAGGAGTTATAGAGTCACAAGCAATAGCTTGGTTCGCTCAAGGATGCCGTTATGCCAGTGTGTTATGGCAGCGACTGCAAAGAGATATGCCAACCACATTAGCAGAAACCATCAGAATAGCGGACTCCTATGCATTGGGAGATCCGACGCAACCAGAATTAATGTCGGCAGATCATCGGGAGCAACAAGACCAGTATGCTAGAGATTTGGCCGGGTCATCCAGGCGCAATGACTTTAGAGGAAGAAGAAGAGAAGAAAGGACGGATTATAGATATAATTCGGCCCAAGTGGCAGCGGCAGCGGTAGCGCAAGAGTCACGGAACGACTCAACGGCAAAAGAATGGTCCTCGGCAGTGGACACCAAGGAATGAAGGAAAAAGACAGTGGACTCCAGAACAAAAGAAGCAATGGCAGGAGAGGCCGAAGTACACGTTCGAATCTATGTTAGATCAGCCGTGTAAATTTCACACGTCAAACCCAGCCAGGCCGGCCAACCATACGACCCGCCAATGTGCATGGATGAAAAATGCAATGGGAAACCCCGCAGGCATTCAGCAGCACCTCTCCAAGTACATCAGCAGCATCAGCCGCAGTTGACTGGAGCAAATGCACAGCAACTGATGTTACCACCTCCTCCCCCGAGATATGATAACTCGGACCGGAGAGATGCGGTGCATCAAGTGATGAACCAAGGCCAGGATGGAAGGACAAATCCAGGAAACAATGGATGCAATGATTACAGAGAACATCATCAGTCGTATTGCGTGTTCATGACGGAACAGCAAGACAAGCAGAGTGTACAGCGCCGGCATATGGAAGTAAATGCAGTTATGCCGGCAGTACCAAGATATGTGCCTTGGTCAGATCAAGAAGTAACTTGGAGAATAAAGGATCACCCCAAGATAATGCCGAGTCCGGGGTCGTATGCACTCGTATTGGATCCAACATTTGTTGGACCAAGCATTAATGTGAATTTTTCAAAGGTTCTCATTGACAATGGGAGCAGTATCAACATCATGTACAAAGATACCATGCATAAACTCGGAATATCGCAGAACATGCTGCAATCCACGAGGACCACTTTCCATGGGATAGTACCAGGGCTTTCGTGCGAACCCATTGGTAAGGTTCGAGTGGATGTATTATTCGGCATAAGAGATAACTGCAGAGCAGAAAACTTAGAGTTTGAAGTGGTGGATCTAGAGAGTTGTTATCATGCTTTACTCGGACGGCTAGCATTGGCCAAATTCATGGGCAACTGTCATGTGAGTTATCTGAAAATGAAGCTACCCGGGCCACAAGGAGTAATAACAGTAGCAGGGGATTACAGGAAGTCAATGGAATGTGCTTCAGCCGGGTCAAATTTAGCCGAGTCATTGGTTATAGCAAGAGAAAAAAGAAGGATTCAGGAGGTAGCAGCCCTCGCTCAGTCGGCACAGCTGAATATGACGGCATTAGCCAATCCACATGGAAGTGTCTCCTTTCAGCCGACTAAAGAAACAAAGAAGGTTCAGATAGATGAGCAATTCCCAGAGCGTACTGTTACTATTGGTGCAGGCCTAGATGCTAAATAGGAAAGCGAGCTCACCAACTTCCTCCCTGAGAATCGGGATATATTTGCATGGTCAACTCAGGATCTGCAAGGTTTTCCGAGGGAGTTGGATGAGCACTCTCTGAATGTAAGGCCAGGAGCAAGACCGGTGAAGCAACCTCTCCGTCGCTTCGCCGAAGACAGGAGAAAAATAATAGGGGATGAAATAGCTCGGCTCCTGGCGGCCGGGTTCATCATGGAGGTGCTGTATCCGGATTGGTTGTCAAACCCGATGCTAGTAGAAAAGAAGAAGGATGATCCGAATGTAGCCATTGTATGGCGAATGTATATCGATTACACGAACCTGAACAAGGCGTGTCCAAAAGATCCTTTTCCCTTACCTAGAATAGACCAAGTCATTGATTCGACCGCTGGTTGTGAACTGTTGTCATTTGTAGACGCGTATTCTGCTTTTCACCAGATACCGTTAAATTCGGCCGATCAAATAAAGACTGCGTTTATTACCCCGTACGGGGCTTATTGCTATCGCACAATGCCATTCGGCCTGCACAACGCAGGAGCAACATATCAAAGATGCATGCAAAAATGTCTACATGACCAGATAGGAAAAAATGTACAAGTATATGTGGATGATGTGGTTATCAAAACCAAATAAAGCAAAACACTACTGGGTGATATACGGCAGACCTTCGCGAACCTGAGAAGGTTCCAAATGAAGCTTAACCCGGAGAAATGCACATTTGGCGTGCCAGCAGGAAAATTACTCGGTTTTCTCGTATCTAGCCGAGGTATAGAGGCCAACCCAACCAAGATAAAGGCAGTAGATAGGATGGAGTTGCCAAGGTGTCTAAATGACGCACAAAAGTTCACGGGTTGTTTAGCCTTGCTCAGCCGGTTTGTATGTCGGTTGGGGGAGAAGGCATTACCACTCTATCAACTGATGACAAAATCAGATAAGTTCATTTGGACTCCACAAGCAGACAGTGCATTTCATGAATTGAAAAGGATGTTGGTCACAGCGCCCATTTTAGCTTCTCCATTATCAAAAGAGCCTATGTTACTCTAATAGCGGCTACCAACAGAGTAGTGAGTGCTGTAATCATCGTAGAACGAGTCGAAAATGATAAGTCAGTACAGAGGCCGGTGTATTATTTGAGCGAGGTGCTATCCGCTTCAAAGCAAAATTACCCACATTATCAGAAGATGGCTTATGGAGTCTACATATCGGCAAGGAAACTTAAACATTACTTCGAAGAGAACCCCATCAAAGTGATTTGTGAAGCACCCATAGCCGACATATTGAGCAACAAAGATGCAAGTTGCCGAATAGCAAAATGGGCAATTGAATTGTCACCTTATGCTCCGCAATTCGATAGAAGAGATGCAATCAAATCTCAGGCTGTGGCCGACTTCTTCGTAGATTGGGCCGAGGTGCAATATGATCCACCATTACTAGACCCGAATTATTGGACAATGCACTTTGACGGTTCCAAACTAAGAAATGGTTTGGGGGCAGGAATAGTGTTAACCTCGCCCAAAAGAGATCAGCTGAAATATGTGCTGCAAATACATTTTGCCGCGTCAAACAACGTAGCCGAATATGAAGCACTGGTCCATGGATTGAAGGTGGCAAAAGAGATTGGCATACGCCGAATCTTATGCTATGGGGACTCAGATCTAGTAGTACAACAAGTCTCAGGCAATTGGGACGCATTGGATGATAATATGGCTTTGTATAGATTTCATGTGCAAAAGATCAGTGGATACTTTGAAGGGTGTGAATTTCACCACATACCTCGGGCAGAAAACGATGCCGCCGACACGTTGTCAAAGCTAGGATCAACCAGGCAGTCAATTCCCCCAGGTATCGCCCTAGAGCACCTAAGGAAACCATCGATAACACCATCACCAGAGTCCGAATCCATCTTTATTCCGGCAAATTCAGCAGAAGATAGTGTGCCGATGGAAATTGATCAGCAATATAACCCGGAATTCCCCAAGAGAAAGACAGCTGAGGTAAGCATAACTATGGAGAAAGCCGAGGTAGTTATGTCGGCAGAAAACATGGAAATAGACAGTGAGACCACACCAGAGAAAATCATACTTGTATGGGCGCAACCCATATTCTCTTTCCTTAGAGATGCGACTTTGCCGAATAATGAGGTGTTAGCAAGACAGATAGCAAGGAGAGCTAAAGCTTATACGATCATAAATAATGAGCTATACAAAAGAAGCGTCACAAGTGTATTGCAAAGATGTGTGAGTTCGGCAGAAGGCCAGGAGATCCTCCTAGATATACATCAAGGAGAATGTGGACATCATGCCTCATCTCGTGCCTTAGTGGCCAAAGCATTCAGGCATGGGTTTTATTGGCCAACGGCATTGAAAGAAGCCAAAGATCTGGTTGAAAAATGCAATGGTTGTCAGAGATATGCAACCAAGATACACATGCCATCGCCCGAGTTAAAAACGATACCCATTACTTGGCCATTTTCTGTGTGGTGCTTAGATATGGTGGGACCATTTAAGCCGGCCCGAGGGGGGATGACCCACATATTGGTTATGGTGGACAAGTTCACAAAATGGATTGAAGTGAAACCAATAAAAAAATGCGATGGGCCCACAGCAGTGAAATTCCTCAAAGATATTATCTTAAGATATGGATACCCGCACAGTGTTATTACAGATAACGACACAAACTTTGCAGAAGGAGCTTTCGCTAGATTTTGCCAAGAGAAGCACATAAGATTAGATGTTGCCTCTATGGCTCACCCAGCATCCAATGGGCAAGTGTAAAGGTCTAATGGACTAGTATTGTCCGGAATAAAACCACGACTCGTCGAACCGCTGCAAAGGTCGGCAGGATGTTGGATTGAGGAACTACCAGCAGTATTATGGAGCCTCAGGACTACTCCAAACAGATCAATAGGTTATACACCATTCTTTCTGGTATACGGGGCAGAAGCCGTGCTTCCAGACGACATAATACATGGCTCGCCAAGAGTTACTCAATATACAACTTCAGAAGTAAATGAAATAGCTTGGCAAGATACTGTTGATCTGCTAGAAGAAGCCAGAGAGCTGGCGCTATCAAGATCAGCTATTTATCAGCAGAACTTGCGACGATATCACAGCAAGAAGGTGAATCCAAGAGTGTTCAAAGAAGGAGATTTAGTTCTCCGACTGGTGCAACGCACGGCCGACATGCACAAGCTGTCGCCTCCATGGGAAGGACCATTCGTCGTGAGCAAAACATTGCACAATGATGCCTATTACCTAATCGATGCTCAATCCCCTGGAAAGAACAGGGCAGACAAAGCCGGCGAAGAAACGAAAAGGCCATGTAACGTAGCTTTACTTCGTCCATTTTACTCGTAGCAGTCATCAGTGACACATTGTAAAGTAGTATCTCAAGATCAAGCACCAATTATGTTTCGAACCTCGGCATCCAGAGTAGTGACTCGGGGACTGCCATATGTTATTTCAATTTTAGGTTATGTATTAAACCTCGGCATCCAGAGCAGTGACTCGGGGACTGCCATATGTTATTTCAATTTCATGTTATGTATTAAACCTCGGCATCCAGAGCAGTGACTCG
This sequence comes from Avena sativa, assembly GCA_916181665.1. Taxonomy (NCBI): domain Eukaryota; kingdom Viridiplantae; phylum Streptophyta; class Magnoliopsida; order Poales; family Poaceae; genus Avena; species Avena sativa. Next base: position 398,559,935 of record OV702279.1, on the reverse strand, counting down.
GGGACTGCCATATGTTATTTCAATTTCATGTTATGTATTAAACCTCGGCATCCAGACCAGTGACTCGGGGACTGCCATATGTTATTTCAATTTTATGTTATGTATTAAACCTCGACATCCAGAGCAGTGACTCGGGGACTGCCATATGTTATTTCAATTTTATGTTATGTATTAAACCTCGGCATCCAGAGCAGTGACTCGGGGACTGTCGTATGTTATTTCAATTTTATGTTATGTACTAAACCTCGGCACCTTGAGCAGCGACTCGGCAACCGTCTTGTATTATTTCTGAAATTTGGTTTACATACTAGACTTCGGCGCCATAGGCAGTGACTCGGGGACTGCCATATATTGTTTCGAAGTAGTGGTTAGCCTTTGATACAAGGAAGGTATCAAACTTCGACACTCAAAGTAAGAACAGCTCAATCTCGTATGATATTCGAAGTCCACGCCCAGATTAATGGTCTAAACCACGGGAGTACAAAGGCAAATATATATCCCAAAATCAAGAAATTGCAGGCCGCCAAAGCAAGGATTCGGACGAACAAGACCACTTAAACAAAGTGATAACAATTACAACCATATATGTCTCAGCAGCACACGACAAAAGAAATTCATACCATACAGAAGACGGACAAATATTCCACGTACATCATACGCCCGGCATACCAGGGATAATAAATGACTTAGAGGTTTTTAGCTGGAGAGGCAATAACTTGATCAGGGGCTGGGCACTCCGAGGTAGGTGGAACTTTGGCCGAGGTTGCCTCGCCCTCCACAGACCCAGGAGCGACTTCGGAGGAAGCCCGAGGCTGCTGAGGAGCGTCAGTTTGCGCAGTAGAATGCCCAGCACCTTTGGATGAGGATCGCGCGTCGCCATTTCCATTTGAGCTCGAACTGGAATCACCAGAAGTAGCCGAGTAATCCTCATCTTCTCCTTGTTCAACTGAGTTGTTATCCGACGCATCCTCAACTACGACCTCGTCTTCCGGGTTAGGAAGGAAACTCGGACCTTCGTTCCAGGTATGCACGTCGGCATACTCAACGAGCTGGAAGGCGCGAGCTTGCCGAAGAGCGACAAAAGTTGGGTCCTCAACCCAACGGGAACCAGTGTGCAAATTTCACAAGATATCAAGAGAAATATCTTCATACCATGACATGATAACAGTGAGAGCCATATCAGCGCCAGCTCGTCCGGCTGATTCCCTCCAAAGACTTAGTTGCCTCTCGGATGCCATTAATCTTTCCACCAGCAATTGGACCTCATTGATATCAGGAGTCCCAGAAGTATTCGGCCAGAGAACATGGTAGGCTCGGATAGCTGCCTGCACCAAATCCCTGCCCATAATCTTCATCGGACCAACTGCAGCGCCGACAGCAACCAGGAAATCTTCCATCGAGTACTCCGAGTCCGCGTCAACAGGAACACCTCGGCGCACACGAGCACTAAGAACCGCTTTAGAGCTCACGGGCTTAGCTTCTGGAAAATGATCTGCGCAAAACACGAATGCGTCAGTCGGCAGTAGGAAAAAAGAAAAAGATAATCCGGCCGTGCTAAGAAGCTTACGATGAATATAACTCAGCATTATCTGAAGGTCTTTAGCCCAGTCAATCTTGCTCTTCTCAAAGCGAGCGATCTCCTCGCTCATTCCCTGAGTTTTCAGTTCGGCAGCCTCGAGGAGCTCTTTATTTTTCTGAAGTTGCAGAGCTAGACGATTTTCCTCCTCGGAGAACTCCTGGTCGACCTTTTCTAATTCGGACTTCTGAGAGAGCTTAAGGGCCTCCACCTCGGCGCGCAGGCGAGCTATTTCATCGTCTTTTTCTTTTAGCTGCGCCGAATGAGTAGTGCTTTGTTCTAAAAAATGCAGCAGCATCACATCAGGCATGGGCGTGCAATCTTGGTGAGATGCTGCAAAGGTTTGTAACTCGGCTTTACCAAAGCCAAAAGAGATAAAAGAAACTTAGCGCACATTGTACAGAGGGAAGGTATAAAGTAAAAGGGCAACTAACCTTCCAGGGTCTTGACTTTCTTCTCAAGACGGATGTTAAGATTATTGATGTTACCTGTTTACCAACAAAGTGAGCCGATATCTCGCATACAAAACAGTAAGAATGTTGGAGATGACGAAAAGGATTGTCAACTTACCAGCTTTTTTCACCACAGGAATAACTTTCTCATATTTTTCTTTCAATTTTCTGTGCGAAAAAAGCAATCTTTGAAATTCGGCAGTCCGCCGGTCATGTGCAACCTAAGCAATAGAGCAAACGATGAATGGATATTCGAAGCTAAAACAGATCCGAGTCAAGCAAAACTTAACCCGGATCTAGGTGGTTGGATATTCGAAGCTAAAACAAATCCGAGTCAAGCAAAACTTAACCCGAATCTAGGTGGCTGGATATTCGAAGCTAAAACAGATCCGAGTCAAGCAAAACTTAACCCGGATCTAGGCGGCTGAAGATTCGAAGCTAAAACAGATCCGAGTCAAGCAAAACTTAACCCGGATCTAGGTGGCAGGATATTCGAAGATAAAACAGATCCGAGTCAAGCAAAACTTAACTCGGACCTAGGTGGCTGGATAATCCAAATTCAGATAGAGACAAATCAAGCAGAATTTAAGGCAAATCTAGCTGGATAGAGGTTCGAATTTTAAGATAAAATTCAACTGAGTAGAGAATCATAAAACTTCCAAACGAATAACAAGTTATTCGCTTGCAAGCTTCGGGGACTAGAATATATATAATAGCATCTGGAGAATTAATCAAAACTCCATAAAAAGCAATTACCTCATTCATCTTGTTACTATCAAGAACGATCTTGGCGGCTTGATGCAGGCGGCTGCTGATGTCGGAAAGCTGAAACGGCTGGCTGGATTACCCTCGAACTGATCGACAGCATTCCAGTTATTGGCGTATTCAACCAGCGAGCCGAGGCTTTTTCCACTCACCGTGCGAGTTAGGACTTTACCTCGGACGTGATGTGTAACCGCTTCTGCTGGGCTTTTATGAAGAGCGAGCTGGGTACCGGCGGCTGGAGTAACGGAGGCTTTGGCGGAGGCACTTCCTTTGCGCAGCACATCGGCTATACTTGGCTGAGAAGAGCCGGCAAGACCTTTCTGGGAGGAGGAAGCTTTGTTGACGACGGCTTTTCTTGCTTTAGAAGAGGCATCAGTAGGAGCTGATACCTCGGCAATGGGAACGGCGTCTTTAGGAGCCGGAGGATTCACGGTCGCAGAAGGCGCTGAGATATGGACATCCTCGGCCAGGGAAGGAGTCACTATGGAAACCGCGGGGGCAGAAAGAGGCTCAGTAGAGACATTAGGGTTCACAGAGAAGGCAGCAGGGTCGGCAGAAATATCTGTGGGCCGAGTGAAATCAACATCAACGGGAGGAATCTCGGGGATATCGTGGCGAGGTGGCGTCCGATTCGGAGCTGGAGGAGATGCAGCGCGAGCAGGACTGGGAATCCTGGTATCTTCAGTAGGCGGAGGAGACGGCTGCCGAGTCATACGACTCGTCATGCTAGGACCTCCGGGCTTAACAGAAAGTGGAGCACTGCGAAAATAAAAAAGGGGTCAGGTTAAAAAGCAGAAAGAGAGAAACAAGAAATACGAGCAAAAGGAACTTACCCTGCGACTCCAGGCATGGTCTTGCGCCTGGGAGGATTCGGAGCGGATTTCTTCATTCGTTTCTTGGGGGCCGCCTCTGAGGCACCAACGGGAGCCCCACGTTTCCCCGAGGTAACAGGGGGCCGGGAAGCAATAGGCTCGGCATCGTGAACCTGACCGGCCGGATTAGCTGGGAAAGTAGAAGCCGGAAATGCATAAGAAATGGGCATTGCGGCAACTACCTCTAGAACTTGGACCTCGTCCGAATCACCTTCCTCCTCGTGAGCCGAGGTCTTGCCACGAGCACGGGCCGGAGCGGGGTCCGACTTAGGGCGAACTCTTCCGAGTCCGGATCCCCACTGTCCGGGGTATTCCGGTCCGCAGGCCACGGAAGGGATAAAACCTCGGTGTCCTCATCCTTCTGCTCCGCGAACCTCTGTAAGACGAGAGAGAAGAAGATTAGCAAAGATGGTTACGAAAGCAATGGGAAAGCAAAGCATTAGTGATTAAGCTTACTTCAGGAGGGGGATGCTCGCGAGTGAACGACTTCAATCCCCAAGCCCAATCCTCAGGCATCTCCGTCTTAAATATAGCTCGGACACGCTTAAAGATGAGATAGTTGTCCAGCTCCACGGTCGAGACTCGGTTGGGGTCAAGAGGACCGCTCATGTAGCAGAGTTTATGCGTGCGCTTCTGGAATGGGCAGATTCGGCTGCTGACGAAGGTAGCCATCATATCCTCGCCGCGTAACCCGGCGCGGATCAGTTCGTTAAGCCGAATCTCAAAAGCCTCGGCCAAAGCATGACTCTTCCTCGGATTATAAGTCCAGTTCTCCTTGGAAGGTGTGCCGATGGAGAAGGCAGGGAGCCGAATCTTATCCTCCTTTCCCGTGTTCTTGACATAGAAGAAGGATTTGTGCCAATTCTTGCACGACTCTAGCCCCGTGACACGAGGAAATACGGACTTCCTCCGAGGTGTAATGGACGCTACTCCACATTGGGTAAGCAACTTCTCGGAAGGGTGCAGAGACTTGTCTGGGACAATGTTAGAACGAATCTGGAAAAACTTCGACCAGACATGCACGGACGGCCACAGGCCGAAGTATCCCTCCGAGGCAGAGATGAAGGCCGAGAGAGAGGCAATGGCGTTGGCAGGGAGATGGTGCGGTTAAAGGCCGAAGTAATCAAGAAACTCCCTGGCAAAGTCGCTAAGAGGAAGACCAAAGCCGCGTGCGAAATGCGACATGAAAACTACATACTCTCCCTCCCTAAGGTCTGGAGAGGACTCGCTGCCGGGTAAGCGACAAGATACCTCGGCGGGAATCCGACGAGTCCGAATAAGCCACTCGATCTCGTGGCGAGTGACAGAGGAACCCTGCCATCAGCCCCGCTCGGGCCCAGATCCAACATCGTCGTCCTCGACGAGCGCACCACTGACGGAACTAGACATGAGATCGCCGGAAAAACTTGCGGAGGAAGAGAGAGTGGCGGAGGAAAACCTAGAGCTACAGGGCCCCGTCGTGGTTCCACCCAAAAACGGCGGCGGAGCAGAGAGAGAACTGCCGCGCGGGTAAAGAGGAGGAACAGAGATCTCTAGACGGAAGGCTAGGCAACGGGACCGGAAGAACTCACCGGCGACGGTGGCGGAACGAGCAGCAGGGGTGAAGGCGACGGAGCGGTACGGCGGAACCTCTGCCATGGAGAACTCAGACGAGCGCATGGCGGCGGAAGCGTGAGCGGAGGCAGAGGCGCGGGGAAGAAGAAGGGCACGGGCGAGCGAAAAGGGGAAAGTAAATCCCCCAGCGCCGCGCCCCTCTTTATAACCGCGTAACCTGCGAGGTAGTGGGATCGTGCGTGAGGCAGTTGATCGCCCAGATCGTGTATATAGCACCAACGCACGATGATGAGGGGAACCGCACCAGCGGCCACACAGTGGGAAAAGAAAGCTATGATCCCCGATGGAAACTGCACGCGAGGCGTCGCAGAGCCGACGCGACAGGCGCAGCGGTAGCTGTAGACTAACAATAAACACTGTAGAGGAACAAAAATTTAGAAATGCAATGATGAGTAGGACACGTAGGACGAGGCGTACGCGAGAAGATAGGATGATACCGCGAGCAAATTAACTCGGAAACAAGGCAAAAGAAATCTCTTGAAACTGATATGGCCCGGCCGAAGTTATTGGCAGGGCCATACCAGCTTCGGGGACTAATGTTGGGGAGATGACCTCGGGTAGGGTAAAGACGGGGAAAGATGAAAGGAAGTTGCCTGTCTAGTTTCCGAGTTGTAGTATGAATCGGCCGAATCCTGTAGAGTTCGGCCGAGATAGGGAAGGGCAGGACCCTCATAATAATGGCAAGGCGTTACCCGGTCGAGATATTGAATAAGTCGGCCGGGTTAGCCCGAGTAATCTTAATGCAGGTGAAGGACAAGCCGAGTTACTCGAGGCAGGGCCGAATGATACGAAGCTTGCAAGAGAAGGAGAAGCCTAAAGTCAAACTCTAGCCGCAGGCTAGGGAGAATCTGAACAGAGCCAAGCACAAGGGACAAAGGCGCAGCGTGACAGAGGGACAGAAGGAGGTCACGGAGGTGACAGTCCTGAAGCCCGAGGCATGCAGGAAGGGCCCTCTGGAGCCTTGCCGTCATTACAAGGGCGACAGGGAAAGAAGGCCGCCGAACTACTATAATGGGGACAAGCATATTCCTCGAATATGCTTGCCCCGTCAGCCCTAAAGGAACCCAAGGCTCTCCTTTATAAGGGGAGGCTTGGACCCTGAGGAGGGCATCGGCTCATTTAGTACCGTTAGGCTGCTAAAGTTCTTCCTTTCTCCTTGAATACAGCTCAAGGAACACTTGTAGCCCAAGGAAGGAGAAATAAAGATCTTTGCCTTTGTCTTCTGTGTGTAGAATCAACTGCATCTTCCCTCCCCAGATCCCTCTAGCATCCATTGGTCCCATACTTTAGCCTACCCATGGCATCTGCCGTGCCACCACCACGACATGTGAAATATTTGAAAATGTTCAAAGACTTTCAAGATGAAGTGAAAATCATTGTAACAAGAAAATAAATGGTTTATGATTTATCATAAAGGGATTTATTTGAGTTGCAAGTTTAGCAAAACACCTAGATTTACATCTCCCGAAACACCATAGGAGTATGGAATGTTTGAGATTTGTAATGAAACCTTGTTTGACATGGTTGGATCAAAGGTGTTATTTATAAAACTGCCATTATGTTTTAAAAGATTAAAGCTTTAGAGACTTCCGCTTTTACACTGAAAAGAGCTCCATCTTGATCCGTTGAAATGACACCATGGAAGTTATGGTTTGGGGTAAAACCCAAGTTGTCGTTTCTTAAATTTTGGTATGCTAAACATAAGTAAGATGTTTACAACCGAAGTCGGATGAGCATGTCTTTGTAGGTTATTTCGAATAACAATTGGTTATTCCTCCATAACACCAAGGACAAAAAGGGTTTGTCGCTTGAAACGTGAAGTTTCTTGAAGAAGGAATTTTTTCATAAATGTTAAGTGGGAGGACAATACAACTTTCATAAGGTTAACGAACCTTAGCTATATGTGTTGAGTTGCACAGCGCCAGAAAATGTTTCGGAGGCAGCCAGAATGCTCATGGATCACGTGCCTCAAAGGTTGCGGTCACGGAGGTCAAAAGTTCCTATTGAACCAAGAAGGTCGGATAAACAATCAAATGACTGAGATTTGAGAGTAAATCATTATTGTTTGACAATGATGAACCGACTACAAATAAGCAATGATGGGCCCTGACTCCGTCAAATGGCTTGAAGCCATAAAATCCGTGATAGTTCCATAAACGAGAAATCAAGTTTTGAACTTGAAAGACCCTCCGGAAAGGTGTAAAACCTATCGGTCGTATTTGGATCTATAAAGAAACAGACATGGATGTTTCACATCTATGAAATAGTCGACATGTCGGTAAAGTATTTTACGAAAATGTTCAAGGAGTTTACTATGACTAGATTTGATCTTTCATAGCGATATTTAGTCTGGACGGATTAAAGTAGCAACCACTACATATAATTTGGTATATGGTAGATGAATAAACAAAACAAATTTCTTTTAATAGAATGGTTACCTAGGACGTGTACATGACACGATTCAAAGGGTTTTGTTAATTCAAAGGATGCTAAAAAGGGCATTCAAACTTCAATGGTTGAAGTAAGCATCGCGGAGTTGGAATCTTCACCGTGATGAAAAAGAGTTTTCATCAGGAGACGATGAAGATGCTTGCATTTGCAAGAAATTAAGTGGGAGCGCTGAGAAATATTTCTAATACATTATGTGGAGGACATCTAGTTGATTAGAAATGATGTAATTTTTATTGATAAAGGTTAAGAATTTCATTTCGATGAAAAACTTAGGCAAAACCCGAATATTTAGCATGAATGTCTATAGTGGATAGACTGTGACGCTAATATGGTTGTGCCAAACGTACATATATGAGATATTGAAGGAGTTCAATATAGAAACAACAAGAAACGGTTCTTGTCGCATGGAAAGGAATTGAATCAAGATTCAAGTGTATTGACACTTGATAAGTGAAACAAGATTAAAGTGCTTTGACACTTGATGAGTGAAATCACAAGGATGTTTTGATCAATCATACCATGATATGTACACATCCAGATATGTCCTATGCTCTAAGTGTTATGAGCATATACCAGAATGAATCATAAAATGATCATTGGACGATAGTGAGGATATTCTTATGATCTTTTGGAAGAACTAAGAATACATTTGTGTAGAGGTGACAAACAATTACAAATAGTTCATTGTAAAGTGTTACATTGATACTAGTTTTGTCACAAGGTACAAATTAAGTTTATCTCAATTTAAACTATGGTTGGCACTAAAGGGAATATGCCCTGAGAGGCAATAATAAAGTGTTTATTATGTGTATTCCAAGTATATGATAGATGTTTATTTTGCATGCTATAATTGTATTAATACGGAAACGTTAATACATGTGTGTTTAATAAACAAACAGAAAGTTCCTAGTTATGCCTCTCTCATAAACTAGCTCGTTGATTAACAAGATGATCAAGGTTTCCTGATCATGGACATTGGATGTTGTTAATAACGGGATCACAACATTAGTGTAATGGTGTGATGAATATTCATCCGAAGTATAGCATTACGATCAAAGTCATTGAATTTATATTGCTATAAAAACTTACGAAGTGATCCTAATCCTTAGACCATGAGATCATGTCAATCACTAACACCAGAAGAGTTTCTTGATAACATCAAACGTCACACCGTAACAGGGTGATTATAAAGATGGATTCAGAACTAATAAAGTGTTATGTTGAGGCTCATGGATCGAGAGTGGAATTTGTTCATCCCGATGACGGATAGATATACTCTGGGCCCTCTCGGTAATATCACATTGATTAGCTTGGAAGCAAGTGATTTGATCACTAGAATGTTATATCACAGGAACGAGAAAAGAGTGCATGTCAGTAACGAGATCAAACTAGGTATGGAGATACCGATGATCGAATCTCGGACATGTAATATATCGTGAAACAAAGGGATTAACATACTAGCGTAAAAGGTTCCGACGATCACAAGAAAGTCATCGTTGAATGTGTGGGAGTTAGTATGGGTCTCCAGATCCCGCTTCTGATTATTGATCCGAGAGGGGTCTCGATCATGTCCGCATTATTCACGAACCGTAGGGTGACACACTTAAGAGACACCGACATCCAATTGGAGCAAATGTTTCATGCCGAAAGAATGAACAAGCGCAGGAATTTATTTCACTAGATACCGAAACAGGTTTTCGGGTGAAACTGCATAAAGTGGTTATGCATGTGAAATAGAATTCTAGCAAGGGGTTATTTGTGAATGTTTGTCATTAAAGTAATTGACAAAATTCTGAATAAAATAAAAGAGTTTTATTTAATGAGAGTTTGCATTAAATTTGGTGGAAATTTAATGGGAATTTGAGTGGACTTTTGAGTGGAGGGAATTTAAAGGAGATTTGTGAGTGGAGTGTCCACCCACATGAAGAGGGGAGGGCAAGGGGGCAGCCCCCATGCGCCGGCCACCCCCTTGGGGTTCCCCCCCTCCTCCTATAAAAGGAGCCCCCTCCTCACTTGTCTCTCACACCTCCTCGTGAAGGATCTCTCTCCCCCTCTAGAATTTTTCCCCCATGGTCTCGGACTAGCGAGATACATGTTCCCGGTGGCTATTCGGCAAGAAAGAGTTGTGCTTCCGCTGCATCGCTGGAGCGAGGAGGCGGAGGTTGCTCGGTGCCTCGAACGTGTGTGCGAGCACGGATGCGCTGCTGATTTGCGGCGCTAGGCCTCTCGATCTTGAGATCGGCAAGAGATCGTCTACATCAACCACGAGTTAAACTCGTTAAGCTTTGTCGGTCTTCAAGGGTATGTTCTCTACGGATATACATCCGCCCGTTGTTTATATCTAGTAGATAGATCTTGGTATATAGTTCACATCGTAGGAAATTTTTTGTTTCCTATGCTGCGAACCCTACAGGCACAATGTAATGGAAAGAAGATTCCATGATGAATTTGGATGAAATCCATAGTTAAGACATTGTGACGAATAATACAACAAAAAGGCTAAGTATATGACTGCTATAGTAGCAACAGAGGAGGGAATTTGTGTCAAGAAGTTTGTGATCAAACTAAGGTGTGGTTCGCAACGGGCTAACACTAAAGATATATTGTATGACAATAGTATTGACATGGTTTAACCCCAAGGAACTAATGGTCTCACCAAAAGACCAAATTTATACAATGCCATCTCATTGGAGAATGAGTGATGCGTGGAGACGCAAATACATGTAAATACACACGGACCTGAAGCGTCAGATCCGTAGATTATGTTAACCACTTGCAATTGCGTATATGGAACACCGGAAAGCCATAAGTGTTCAGTACGCAAAGTTTTCAAACTAGATTATTGTCTCTAGTGCAAGTGGGAGACTGAAGGGAATATGCCCGAGAGGCAATAATAAAGTGGTTATTATCGTATTCCTTGTTTATGATAAATGTTTATTTTGCATGCTATAATTGTATTAATACGGAAACGTTAATACATGTGTGTTTAATAAACAAAAAGGAAGTTCCTAGTTATGACTCTCTTATAAACTAGCTCGTTGATTAACAAGATGATCAAAGTTTCCTGATCATGGACATTGGATGTTGTTAATAACGAGGTCACAACATTAGTGTAATGGTGTGATGAACATTCATCCGAAGTATAGCATTACGATCAAAGTCATTGCGTTTATATGCTATATCAACTTACGAAGTGATCCTAATCCTTAGACCATGAGATCATGTCAATCACTAACACCGGAAGAGTTTCTTGATAACATCAAACGTCACACCGTAAAAGGGTGATTATAAAGATGGATTCAGAACTAATAAAGTGTTATGTTGAGGCCCATGGATCGAGAGTGGAATTTGTTCATCCCGATGACGGATAGATATACTCTGGGCCCTCTCGGTGATATCACATTGATTAGCTTGCAAGCAAGTGATTTGATCACTAGGATGTTATATCACGGGAACGAGAAAAGAGTGCATGTCAGTAACGAGATCAAACTAGGTATGGAGATACCGATGATCGAATCTCGGACATGTAATATATCGCAAAACAAAGGGATTAAGATACTAGCATAAAAGGTTCCGACGATCACAATAAAGTCATCGTTGAATGTGTGGGAGTCAGTATGGGTCTCCAGATCCCGCTTCTGATTATTGATGTGAGAGGGGTCTCGATCATCCGCATTATTCGCGAACCGTAGGGTGACACACTTAAGAGACACCGACATCCATTTGGAGCAAAAGTTTCATGCCGAAAAGAATAACAAGCGCAGGAATTTATTTCACTAGATACCGAAACGGGTTTTTCGGGTGAAATTGCAGAAAGTGTTTCTGCATGTGAAATGAAATACTAGCAAGGGGTTATATGTGAATGTTTGTCATTAAAGTAATTGACAAAATTCTGAATAAATAAAAGGAGTTTTATTTAATGAGAGTTTGCATTAAATTTGGTGGAAATTTAATGGGAATTTTGAGTGGGTTTTTGAGTGGAGGGAATTGAAAGGCATTTGAGTGAGTGGAGTGTCCACCCACATGAATGTGGAAGAGGTGGGGGCAGCCCCATGGCTGGGCGTATGGCCCCTTGGGTTCCCCCCTCTCCCTATAAAAGGAGCCCCCTCCCTCTCTCTCACTCACACCTCCTCGTGAAGGATCTCTCTCCCCCTCTAGAATTTATCCCCATGGTCTCGGACTAGCGAGATACATGTTCCCGGTGGCTTTTCGGCAAGAAAGAGTTGTGCTTCCGCTGCATCGCTGGAGCGAGGAGGCGGAAGTTGCTCGGTGCCTCGAACGTGTGTGCGAGCACGGATGCGCTGCTGTTTTGCGGCGCTAGGACTTCCTCTCGATCTTGAGATCGGCAAGAGATCGTCTACATCAACCACGAGTTTGGACTTGTTAAGCTTTGTCGGTCTTCAAGGGTATGTTCTCTACGGATATACATCCGCCCGTTGTTTGTATCTATTAGATAGATCTTGGTACATAGTTGTTCCCATCGTAGGAATTTTTTTGTTTTCTATGCCGCGAACCCTACAGATCATGCTCTTGTCGTTGTTGTTGAGGTTGAGGAGCATTTGGGTCCACCGCTTGAGGGAGACGATAATGAGCTTGATGGTCCCCATTATGGTGGTAAGGTTCTCCGCGGCGGGAGTGTGACCTTGAAGACTCGCCATGTCGACTTGAGGAGTGCGTGCGGGAGGAACTTGACGAGCTTGAGCAATGACCGTGTCGGTTGCCAAGGTTGGCAATAGCTTGGTGAAGAGCTTGGAATTGGGCATGGTGCTCCTCTTGACGTTGCCGCTCACGGTACTCAAATTCTCGAAAAGTATCATCAAGATGGTGCTCAAGTCGCTCAAATTGATTGTTGAATTTTTGGCGTTGCGCCCATAAGTTGTGGCGCGTGGCAAAGCCACCTTGCTTGTTGAAATTGCTATCTCCACTAGCTCCACTTGCCCTAGACATGGTGCACAAACACACTTGATAGATATGGTGAGAGTGGTGGAATGGTAATTGCTACCTTGTCTCACCGGAGTCAAAGATTGGAAAGATTGTTGTTGCCGAGAGCAAAGCGAATAGCGGGTACACAAGACACACACACACACAAAGGCCTATGGTGGTAGGTTAGAAAGGTGGATAGCAAATGGAACAACTAAACGAAAAGGTTATTGTCAAAAGTGGTAACGGACCAAAGATCAAAAGCAAAAAGGATACGATCTACAAAAACACGGAGGAAAACACACACGTGGAGAAAAATGGGGTTAGCACGACTATGAAAATGAGCACAAAATGTCCTAACGACGACTAAGCTCGGTGTCGTGCCAACGCAAGGAGAGACTGTAGCTCGTTTGCAACAAGATTGAGAAGCAACGGATTTGCACGCTTACCTTGTTCTAACTCGCACTCTTGCTTAGAAGCTTTGGACTCTCTTTTGTATTGGTATCTTTTTTTATATCTCTTTTCTTTCTATGCTATGGAGTCACCTTTTTGGTATTGCCTATGCACTATCACTTCGCAAGAGCAAGCGCACAATGCTTCGGCAAACACAAAATGAGCTACTCTCGATGGGTTAGGTATCACACAAAGGAAGAAAGGCTATACAAGGGTGGTGCAAGTTATACCTTTGGTATTGTTGATGACTTGCGACCGGTGTTGGGGAAGGTGTTCGGGTGTCGCGGTGTCGAAGAGAGTGTATGTACAGATGTTGCGGAAGCTTTAAGTTAGTTGTGACACGCACGCAAAACACGAACAAAACGCAGATGGAAAACGGTCAAAATTTTGGGCCTGATGGATTTTTGGCGAAACGGCCGGCGGACCGGTGCTGTCGCCGGAAATTCTGGTTGGGCTTCGGCGTCGCCGGAATTCTCGCCGGAATTTTCGGTGACAGGACCGGTTCGCCGAGGTGCTCTCCGAAATTGGTTCGTGATGAACTTCCAAAAGTCAAATTGAGGAATTTGTCAAAAATTAGTGGAATTTGGGCTGGGGGATAGGGCAAGGAAGGTAGATCGACACCCAAAGCAACAGATTTGTGGACCAAAACCACGAAAAACTCACCAAATCGAGAGATCGATCCAAAAGAAAATTGGGCAATAATTTTGGTATTTTCGAATTTATGGTGGATATGGGTAAACGAAGTCAAATCCGTGGCAACCAAAAGCTGCTGATACCAGTTGATATGGGATCCCTTGTGGGATTGACCCTAGGGTGGCCCGATCTTCATGGATTTGAGGCGGGGAGTGAGGGGATACCCGATGAACACGATGAATGCAACACAAACGCAAGGTAAAGATACAAACACACACAATCACAACCCGATTCGATTTGCTCCCATTGGCTCGAACAACCAATCCAATAGAATCCTCGGCGAGAGACCGTTAGGTAGAATGACCAAAGGAGAGATCGACAAGCGGATGATAGAATCCAAATCAAAGAAGAGAGTAGCAACCAAGTAGAATCCCAAAGGGGAGAGACCTAGCACTACTAGAATCCTTGATGAGGAGAGACCGAACACTTGAGGAGGGTCTTGACGACTTGGAGACGAACAACTAAACTCCAAGGCCTTGTACAACTCATAGATTAACTATAGAGAGGGGTTCCCATCTAGGGTTAGGCACAAGCCTTCATTCATCATCAACTCCAACTAGATCTGAGCCACAAGAGGGCTATTTATAGTACTAGGGGCGAAGGGGTAGGTGTGTTGGAATTATGCCCTAGAGGCAATAATAAAGATGTTATTATTATAATTCTTGTTCATGATAAAGTTTATATTCCATGCTAGAATTGTATTAAGCGGAAACTTTGATACTTGTGTGGTTTATGAACAACGTCGTGTCCCTAGTACGCCTCTATGGACTAGCTCATTGATTAATGATGGTTAAGGTTTCCTAACCATAGACATGAGTTGTCGATTAATAATGAGATCATATCATTGGGAGAATGATATGATGGACAGACCCAAATCAAGCAGAGCAATTAGATCTGTCATCGTGTTCATCTTTGCGAAGCTTTTTCTTATGTCAAATATTGTATTCCTTAGACCATGATATAATGCAACTCCCAGGTATCGGAAGAGAGCTTTGAGGTCATCAAACGTCATCCTATGAGAGGGTGATCATAAAGGTGTCTCTCAGGTGATCGGAAAGTACTTGTTGGGTTGTATGTATCGAGATGGGATTTGTCCCTCCCAAGTCGGAGAGATATACTTCGGGCCCACTCGGTAATCGATATCAACACCGCTTGCAAGCACGTGGTTAAGGAGTTAATCACAAAGTGATATCGGATTACGGAACGAGTAAAGTACTTGCTGTGAACGAGATTGAACTAGGTATGCCGATACCGACGATCGAATCTCGGGCAAGTAAAATATCGCGTGACGAAGGGAATATATATATGGGATTAATTGAATCCTGGCATCGTGGTTCATCCGATATGATCATCGATGAGTATGTGGGAGTCAATATGGGTTTCCAGACCCCGCTGTTGATTATTGATAGAAGATCATGTCTGCATATTCTCGAACCCGTAGGGTCACACACTTAACGTGCCTCGACGCTAGGATAGAATGGATAATTGGTTTATGAGTTTTTGTTCGGAGTCTCGGATGAGATCCAAGACGTCACGAGAGGTTCCGGAATGGTCTGGAGAATAAGATTCATATAAGGGAAAGCAGTTTTTGGATTTTGGAATTGTTTTGGATTGTTCGGTATTGTACCGGAAGCTTCTAGAACCTTCCGGAGTGGGACCAACGTGGCCCCACTTGTCGGGAGGGGGCGTGGGCCTACGAGGGAGTGCCCTGGACGCATTGGGCTAGGGGCACAAGGACCCATAGGCCCAGCCAGCCAAAACCCTACGGAAACCCTAGGGAAACCTTCTAGAAGGAGGGGGGAAACTTGCCCTCCACTCCAACCCTTGGGGCCGTCGCCCTAGGGCTTGGAGGAGGGGCCAAGGGGGCCGGCCAGCCCCCTATATATAGAGGGCAGGGGCGTAGACCTCCTCCCCCACTCCTTCAACCCTAGCCGCCATACTGCTGCCCTCCAGATCTCTCTCTCTCTCCCGACTGCGCGTAGGCGAAGCCCTGCCGCAGAAACTCTCCACCTTTGCACCACACCGTCGTGTTGTAGATCCAATCTATCTCTCCACCCCACTTGCTGGACCGAGGAAGGAGGATATGTCGAGGTGCCGTACGTGTGCATCTCTCGGAGGCATCGCCACTTGCGGTGTTGGATCGGATCGGATCTCGAGGAGGAGAAGCTAGTACGACTACATCAACCACGTTCCGTTGAACGTTCCGTTGTGCGAATCTTCAAGGGTATGAAGATCTCATCTATCCCCCACTCGTTGTTTGCATCTCCTAGATTAGATCTTGGCTTTCTCGTTCGCATCCATAGAATTTTTTTGATTTACTATGATGCGAAACCCTTCAAGGTGGGAGGGAATATTCTGGGCATCAAACCCTTCACAACACGTAGACTGGTAATTCCGGCGACAGGTCCGACGACGCCGGGGCTGGTGCCGTGATTTCCGGCGGTCGCCGATAATTCCAGTCGGCAACCGAAAGGTGTCTCTGAGAGCGATTTCGACGGGAGGGCCGGCGGACCGGTGCTGTCGCCGGAAGTTCCGGTGGTGGGTCCGGTTCGCCGGGCTGGGCGCCGGAAGTTCCGACGGGGATTCCGGCGGCGCCGGTCCTGGCGCTGAAAGCCTTCTTCCGCCTTCTCTTCCACGCCTCTTGCTTGGGGGTCTTGGTTCCTGGGGTCTTCTTGTCGTCTTCAGTTGGCGTTATGGTCATGGGCCTGGTCATAGCATTGGCACTTGTCTCAAGTAGGATCCCATTCTCGTCACAACCGAAGAGGGTGAGATATGGAATGAATTCACCTTTGTGGGCACGGTTGATGAAGCATGATGTGGACCAATGGTGAATGCCAAGTAATGGGCAGCATCATTGACTGGGAGATTCTGTTGAAGTCTATGTCGCACTGGTCGGATCGGGTGAAGCTGCCCTGAACTGTGATGACACCCCTAGGTCCTGGCATCTTGAGTAGCAGGTACGCATAGTGTGGTACTGCCAGGAACCTTGCGAATGCTATGCGCCCGAGGATGGCGTGGTATTGTGATGGCCAGTCCAGCACTTCGAATTCCAACCGCTCGCATCGGAAGTTGTCGGGTTTGCCGAAGACGACGTTGAGCCATATCTTTCCTAGGGGGTATATGCCTTTCCCTGGGACGATGCCGTGGAACATTGTGTCGAACTGTTCTAGGCTGCACAGCGGGATCCGCATTGCTGCTAAGGTGCTAGCGAACATCAGGTTGATGCCGCTGCCGTCGTCCATGAAGACGCGGCTCATCTCGAATCCTCCGATCTGTGCCTCAAGCACCAGGGCGGCATGACCTGGGCGAGGGATCTGGCGGGGGTGATCCGAACGACTGAATGTGATGCAGGACTCCGAGCCGCTGAGGTACTCAGGGGTGGCGGGTAGAGCGGTCACAGTTAGGCTGACTTGGCGGGTGATCTTCTTTTGCACCCTGTTTGTTGCGCGCCCTTTTTGGATCATCAGGGACCCTTTCGGCGCGGGGTACCCATTTACGCCATTGTTTTGCACGGGTGCGATTGCTTGATTCGAAGGTCCCATGGGTGGTGGTGGAGGAGCTCCGTGGGCGATGTCACCTGGTGCAGGTGCGGGTCCAAACCCAGGATTCAGGATCTGTCGTCGCATCTGAGTGAAACCCTCGCTGAGTTTTTGAAACTCGCGGCAATCCTTCAGCATGTGGCTGGCCTTCTTTTTGCCATCCTACTTGTCCATGTATAAGTGGATGGTGCAAGGGCCCGGCAGCTTGTCGTATGTTGAGGGCTCGTCGTCACGGTTGCGACGTTGCCACGGCTGTGCGGGGCATCCTCCGTCACGGAAGTTGTTTCCACGATATCCTCCGCTGCTGCGGTTGCTCTCGTTGCGGCGTTCGGTGTAGCCAGCCGCAACCATGTCGGGCCCATTGTGATCGTCATAGACGCGCGATCTTTGGTTGCTACGGCGTTCGCGTCTGCGGCCATAGTCATCTTCCTCATCTGAATGTGCTCGATGGAAGGAATCCTCGCCATCTGCCCACCTGTTGGCAATGTCCATGAGGTGGTCGAGTGTCTTGGGCTTGACGCGCCCAAGTTCCTCCTTGAAGTTTGGGCGCTTGATGCCGTCCTTGAAGGCGTCAATCGTTCTCTCCTCGGAGATGTGTGCCGCGAAGTTCTTGATGTTGGACCAGCATAGTATATACGAGCGAATGGATTTGCCCGTTCGTTGAGTGCAAGCCCGCAGCTCCTCGATCAAGGCTGGCCTCTTGCTGGTGCCTTTAAAGTTTCGGATGAAATTGTATGCCAACTCTTCCCAGCTTTGGATGGAGCCCGAGGACAGGCTGCTGAGCCAGATCCAGGCTGCGGCTGTTAGCTGCAGCTGGAGGCATTGTAGGGCAGTGTTCTTGTTTCCACCGTGGAGCTTAACGGATGACAGGTGGTCGCTGAGCCAAGCTTTCGGGTCCTGCATCCCGTCGAACTTCGGAGTGTCCAAAGGAAGATTGAAATTTTTTGGCATCCATGTTCGCCGAACAGATCCGCTGAAGCATCAAGATCCACAGAGTTCTCCGTCGTCGTCCTCTTCGTCTTCGGTTGAGCACGCGTGTTTGGCACGTTCCTTGTCGACCTTGCGTTGGGCAAGGTCGTTTCGAGCGTCGTAGTCGTGGCTGCGACGCCTTGGGCTCTTGCATTGTCGAGGTAGATCGTGTTCGTCTTCCTCCTCGTCGGATGAGGGTGTGGGGCTACGGTTGAATATGACCGTAGCCTTTTTCTGTGGCTCCGTAGGAGCTTCCTCGTGGAGCGTAGCTCTGACGAGTCCGAGTCCGGCTAGCGCGGACTTGTGCATAGCCCTCTTCGGGTCCCCCACCGGAGGTGGATGGTACGCGAGATATGTGATGGCTGCCATGATCGCAGCTTGCAGCGTCTTCGGTATGACGTTGCCGTTGGTATCCATCCCCATAAAGTACGTATTGAGGGTTCGGGTGACCTCGCGGCGTGCAGCGGGATCCATATGCTCTGTGCGAGAGCGATGTTTGTTGGCATTGTTGCCGTGTGAGCTAGAGCCACCAGCGGCGGAGAGCACAGCTTGCCGCGCGCTAGACTCCGAAGCTGCTTGTTTGCGTTTGTCGAGCTCCTCCTGCAGCTGCACTTGCCTGTTGTGTTCGCCGATGAGGAGGAGGTGGTATGCCATCAGCAGGTCCCGTGAAGAATTCATGGGTAGGATCTTGTTGCCCGCGATGGCTTCGCGTGCCTAGCGCCAGCCATCCTCGTTGAGGTTGATCCTATTGTAGGCGGCGGCGTCGCCTTCGTTGGGCGGGAGGGATGGTTCCCTCCTGTTTCCTCCGTTTGCGCCCTCTGGGTTGGGTGGCGGTACATGGTGAAAGAACATTTCTTAATCCCTAGTGTTTTGTGTGTTAGATAACAATATCAAGGATTATTTAATGTGTGTTGAAGTTTTGCAGCTCTCTCTAGGAAAAAGGGAAAAGTATTTGCCTTTGGGGGGCGGATAATCCGCCCCCACCAGGTGCGGATAATCCGCCCCTCCCTCTTCCCAAGCAGGCGAAAGCCCCAGAAGGGGGGCGGAGTTTTGGCCGGATTTTCCGGCCTCGCCGGATAATCCGCCCCTCAGGAGGGGCCGGATAGTCCGCCTCCCTTGCTCACCGCAAAGGCGCAAGCCCTAGAGAGGGGGAGGAGTGTTGGCCGGACTTTCTGGCTAGGCCGGATAATCCGCCCCTAGAGGGGGCCGGATTATACGCCCCCCAAGATCCTCACCAAGTCATGCAGGCGCCGGCCCCAGAGAGGGGGCGGACTTTCTCCCGGAGTATCCGCCCTTGGGGCGGAGTTTTCCCAGGGGGCGGCTAATCCGCCCCAAGTGGGGGGCGGATTATCCGCCCCCAAAGTTTCTCAACGTCCAGATATGGGCAGGGGTATTTAAGCATGTCTTCCCCCTCCTGCCAGACCTCTTGGTTCATTCGAAAAGACAAGATCTGATCTGCAACCTTCATCCAAGAGAGCTCCACCTAGATCCACCCAAAGGCCCCGTCTCTTGGGGAATCGAAGGAGGAGAACTCGATCTTCATCACCAGCAATCAAGCGCTTCATCTCCTCTCCATTCATTTGGAGAAACACCGATCTAGTATTTGTTGCAAATACCTAGATCCTTGTTTTGTTTATATTGATAAACCTTGTTCTTGTGTCATCTTGTTCTCATCTCGGGAGCCCCCAATTCGGTTGTGGGTGTGTGCCCTGATAGCGTTGTAAAAGGCACCGGTTCCCGTCTCGAAGGGATCCAATAGTGGAGAAGATGGATCATGCCTATCGTGGCGAGATCCATCGGAGAATAGGGTGAGGCCTATTGTGGCGTGGTGGTCTTAGAACCGCACACCCCCTCCAACGCAGATGTACTTCCCTTAACAAGGAAGGAACTACGGTAAAACAAATCCATGTGTCTCCGCGTGCTCCACTACAGTTCCTTCGCTCCTCTCTTTATGTGCCTAGTAGTTAGGGTTACATATAGGGAAATTCTCGTAGTTGCATATCTAGAGAATTTACCTTGTGTCAAGCCTAAAATTGAAAAAGTATTAAAAAATTGGTTAGCACCTATTCACCCCCCCTCTAGGTGCCCATACGATCCATTTCAATTGGTATCAGAGCATCGGCTCTTATTTCGGGCTTAACCGCCTAAGAGAAGTATGGGTTCCAAGGTAGATGGGAGTGATGCTCCGGATGTAGGCACCATGAACGATCTCAAGACGTTGGAAACAACCTTGGTGAGTTCAATGGAGGCTAAGATGGAAGAGATGCGTCAATTGTGAAAGGGCATGTATGCCCCATGTGTGGTTTTGGTAATTAATGACAACTCTATGGACTAATGTGTAAATTGAGTTTCACTTGTAGGTTTGTCCATTGGCATCTCTTGGGCCATGTGTTGGTCTCAAGGTTGGAAGATGAAGAAATGTCCAAGGGCTTTGTGCCCATTGGAATCATGAAGAAAGAAGGAGCTTGAAGGTCGATCAAGGCATGTGCAAAGAGTTGCATCAAGATGGATCAACCTCAAGTAAGGATGAAGAAGGACGAGCTCAAGATACGCCATATCTAGAAGATCTCATGCTTGAAGCTTGCCATCCTCGTGCTCATGGAATGATGAAGACAAGTTCAAAGAAGAGGTTTCCCCATGGAGTATGGGGGAGCATTTTGCAAGTCTTCATCAAGCAAGAGCGAGCAAGAGCAAACAAGAAAGGTGTTCCCAGTATAGAAGAACAAGACGGTCTACATCAAGTTCAAGTGGGACGCTCAAGGCAAAGGTATGTTGATAGGGCTTCTCTTTTGCCGGTCTCGTGTTGTTAGTTGGGAGACCGGGTTTAGGATAGATAGCCATACTATCAAGAGGGGCTCTCAAGCGGGTGTCTCGTTTGCATCGTTCGGAGAGAGCTCAAACCTTTGCATTCATAGCATCATCTTTCTTGGTTGTTATTTGGTTCTTGTCCATGAGAGGATCTAGAGCTTGTGGACATCATCATAACAAGCTCTAGTTCATCATCTAAGGATTTCACTTGCATATCTTATTGCGGTTTTTAATCTTGCGAGTTTTCCGGCTCCACACCTTGGGGGATACTTCACATATATATTTATGATATTTTCTCCCAAGGTGATACCCAATTGGTTTTCTGGGTGATACCCAATCTATTCGTCGTTATCTTTCCAACAAAATTGGTTTCATCCCGTTTGGAGTTCGGATGCAAAAGTTATTGCGTTTCTGGTTTTCTGGGTTCTGGAATTTCCCTGACCGGAAGTTCCGGCTTCCCACCGGAAGTTTCGCTAGGGCATCTTTGCCGCCGAAAGTTCCGGTGGAATTTCCGGGTCTTCTTCCGCTCACGCTCAGTAACCTTCTGTTTTGAAGCGTTCTATTTGCCGGATCTTTGTTGGAACTTGCTCGGAAGTTCACCGGAACTTCCGGTCTGTTTTGACCGGAACTTCCGGTTGCGCTTCTAGAGCGGGCGTCAATGGTCTGATGACCGTTGGAGCCAGGCTGGGTGGAACTTCCGCCCCAGAGCCGGAAGTTCCGGCCATGATTCATTTTTTAGTTTCTCGCTCCGCAGTTTTCGTCCGTTGGCTGGGTGCCACCGGAACTTCCGGCCTCCCACCGGAAGTTCCGGCCAGGTGTCGCGAATGCCCATAACGGGCAGATCTGGGAGTCCTTTAAAAGGGGCTCCTCTTCCCCTTCGTGGGTACTTGCTTTTCTTCTTGGTTCTTGGCTTTCTCTCTCTCCTCCATTGTCAACCTTGAAGAAGCTTTCCCTCTCCCTTTCCCCTCCTATGATTCTTGCATCTTTTTGAGGGATTTGAGAGAGGAGATCTAGATCTACAATCCCCCAAGTGAAATCCCTTCTTTGTGAAGGAATCATTGGGATCTAGATCTTGGAGAGTTTTGTGTTCTCCTCTTGTGTTCTTCCTCCCTTATTCCCCCAATAGCTTTTGTAGCTTTGTTGGAATTTGGGAGAGAAGGACTTGTCCTTGCATTTGGTGCATAGGTTTGAGTTCTACTCTTGTGTTCTTCCTCCCTTATTCCCCCAATATCTTTTGTAGCTTTGTTGGAATTTGGGGGAGAAGGACTTGCCCTTGCATTTGGTGCATAGGTTTGAGTTCTCCTCGGAGATTCGGCGAGTTCAAGCTTGTGAGCTTGTTTCTCTTGGGTTCCTTGGAACCCTAGACGGTTGTGCGGTTGGGTTGTTGACCTTTTGTGGTCTTGTTGACCTTTTGTGGTCTTGGAGCCTTTTGTGGCGTTGTTGGCCTTTTGTGGCATTGTTGGCCTTTTGTGGCTTTGTTGTTGGGAGCCTCCAATTGAGTTGTGGAGTTAGCCCCAATCTTGTACGGGTTCGGTGACCGCCCTCAAGCGTCCCATAGTGGAGCAAGTGCCCGCCTTTTGTGGTGCGCACTTGGGAGAATAGGGTGAGCCTTTTGTGGCGTCGGTGAGTTGCGTGCTTCCGCATCCGGGGTGAGGCCTTGTGTGGCGTTGGGTGTGCATCGAGCCACCACACCTCGAGGTGAGCCATTTGTGGCGTTCGGAGAGCATTGCGCCATCGCACCTCTCCAACGGAGACGTAGCTTCTTTGGAAGTGAACTTCGGGAAACAAATCTTCGTCTCCGCGTCCATCGGTTATCTCTCAACCGAACCCTTTACTTATGCACTTTACATTGTGATAGCCATCGTGCTTGAAGTATTTATACCTTGATATCACCTTGTTGCTTGTATTGCTTAGCATAGGTTGTTGGTGCACCTAGGTGAACTTAGTGGCTAGGTTTTGTGCTCAATAAATTAAACGTTAGTTTTATTCCGCATTCACTTGAGCCTAAACCGTAATAATTTTTAAAAGCCTATTCACCCCCCTCTAGGCGACTACCTTTGTACTTTCAAATTGATAATGCGTTTCTCCACATCCACAACATCACCTCCATCTAACTCTGAGGCTAGCACTCCGCAATCCAAGGAAACGGGTAAAACTGATTCCAAAGAGAACGAAGTGGTTGGTGATGACACTAGCAAGAGCTCCTCCTCGAAAAAGGATAGTGGTAAGGATGGATACAATGAGGTTTCTCATGTGTATTCTCCTGATCCACCTATCCCTCACCCACATATACATAATAGGGGTGATCCACCCAAACTTTCTGCATCTACTTTTACTCAATGGCAATTTTTGATGAAGTCTCATGTGTGCAGTTCCTCCATTGAGTTGTGGAAAATCATAGAAAAAGGTCTTCATGTTGGAAACCCCAACAATCTCACAAGAAGAGAAGTTGTCGATAGCCAACTCAACTCTACAGCTCTACACATGATACGGCTTGGTGTGGGTGACAAAGACATGCCACACATTCAACATCTTAGCACAGCTAAGGAAGCTTGGGATGCCCTCACCGAGCTCTTCATCGGAAATGAAAGTATGATAAGAAATATATATGATGCTTTGAGCAACAAAGCTGAAGGATTCAATATGTTGTATGGAGAAGACCACGAGAACATGTATAGGAGGCTCAAGGCAATAGCCACAACTTTTAGAAACCACGGTGCAGCTCATGTTGATGATGCATGGATCAAGCGCAAGTACGTCAATGCTCTTATGCCATTTGAGTCTACAGATTTGAAAAGTCTCCAAGGTAGGCATAACTATCACCTCATGACATCCAATGAGGTAATGCAAGAAATGGCCGCTTTCAAAGTGGCTGCCAAGAATATCGAAGATGCTCGTGCTCGAGCTATGGGGATGCAAAAGGGGGTCAACATGGCCTTGAAGAATAGTGTGATTGATCATGATGAATATGCCATAGAAGGTCTGGACTGTCCCGAGGATATAAAAAGGATCCGCGGACAATACTTGGCTCTTTATGCTAGAAACTTTTGGAAAGATCCAGCCAAGGCTAAAGCTGAACTAGAACGCAAGAGTGGAGCCTATGGAAGAAAATAAAATGGTCCCAAGCTGAGAACATGTTTCAACTGTGGTGACCGCCTGCACTTTGTAGCTGAGTGTCCATATCAAAGTAGGGAAGATAATGGAGGAAGACTTATTTTCAAGTACAAGTCAAAGGCTCCATGCAAGAAACAGTTTGTAAAGAAGGATGCTCCCTTCAAGAAGCAACCAAAGATTGTTCTAGTGGCTCAAGATGAATATTCATCGGGAAGTGAAGATGAGGACGAGGACGATAGCTCTCAAGAGGTGGCTGCTATAGCCACCACATCTACATCAACATCTCTCTTCGACTCTCCGAATGAAAACATCATCAACAAGAATGCTACTTGTCTCATGGCAAGAAGCTCTGAGGTAACGACTTCTAACTCTTCTTTTTCTAAGACTATGATTGACATGGATGATCCTACTAGTCTTAAGGTTAAAGAAGAGATTATTGCTTTGGATTACTTCTACACTAACTTTCAAGGTGAGCACAAAGTTCGTTTTGAAGCTCTTATGGATCAGCTGGCCCAAAACAAAGCTCTTCTCGAAGAAAAGGGCAGAATTGAAAGGGAGGATGCAATGGAAATTGCATCCTTAAAAATGCTCTTGAGGAAGAAGAAGAAGCTCGGGTCTCTCTTGAAGAGAGGCTTGAGTCCGTTTAAGAGTCACATGAAGAAATTGTGGCTAGACTTTAAGGAACGTGACAATGCAGTCACCAAAGCAAAGAAGTTAAAGAAGGAAAATATTGACTTTGGGGCTGCTCATGATAGACTCTCCGAGGAATTGGAGAAACTTGACAATGCTCACAAGGCGTTGAAAAACGATTTCTCCATTATCAATGAGTCACATGATCAGCTTCAAAGTCGATTGGCCAAATATGATGTTCCTAGCTCATCCAACTCAACATATAGACACAAGGAAAATGCTAGTGTGGAAAAAGAAGTGGTCAAGGACATCACTCCCAAGGATAAGGGTGTGCTTGATGAAGTTCTTGGCAAGCAAAGGTCAAATCATGGTAAAGAGGGACTTGGGTATGTCACCAAGTCCAAGAAAAATAAAAACAAGAAGAACAAGACCAAGAATGTGCAATCAAAGACAAGCACTAATGTCACAAAAGACAAGACTAACAATATTGGTTTTGCAGGGTCTCACAATCCAAATTATGAACTCTTTTGTGATGATTATGGCGATGTTTATGCTTATTATGTCGGTCCCTTTGATGAATATATTGCTTGGTCTATTTGGGTCCCAAAGACCCTTGTTACTAACATGAAAGGACCCATTGAAAAATGGGTATCTAAAACCAAGAAGTAATTCTCTTGCAGGGCTATGCTTCCGGTAGGTCGAAATGGGTGCTGGATAGTGGATGCACTAGTCATATGACCAGAAGCAAGGAGATCATCACGGAGATGCGTCCAAATCATGATAATATCATAGTCTCCTATGGTGATAAGTCTAAATCTCAGGTATTGGGTCTTGGAAAGGTTGTGGTTGCCCACGATATCTCTCTCGTGGACGTCATGCTTGTTGAGACCCCCGGTTACAACTTTCTTTCTGTTCGTGCCCTTGTCAAGATGGGTTTCGCTGTTTTTATCGATGATGATTTGGTGGTACTCTTGTGGAGCAAGTCTCAAAAGGTCGCTTTCGTTGGATACGTCGAAAATGACCTGTATGTGGTGGACTTTTCGGGGAAAACCACTTCGGGTCCGATGTGTCTATTCGGAAAGGCCGACGTGGGCTGGCTATGGCATCGCCGTTTAGCCCATGTCAACATGAGAACTTTGAAAGTCTCCACAAGGGTGGCCACATCCTTGGACTAAAATACAATGTCTCCTTTGTCAAAGATCGTGTTTGCAGGGCTTGTGTTGAAGGCAAATGCACGACTCTCCCCACAAGAGGAAGACTATTATGTCTTCAAAGAGGATCTTGGAATTACTTCATGTGGATTTATTTGGTCCTCCTTCTCATGCAAGTCTTGGTGGGAAGAAATATTGCTTGGTCATTGTCGATGATTACTCAAGATATACATGGGTCTATTTCTTCAAACTAAAGAGTGAGACTCAACAAACAGTCATTGACTTTGCCAATGAAGTTCAATGTCAACACAATGTCCCTATCTTGGCAATAAGAAGTGACAAAGGCTCCAAATTTAAGAACTACACCTTGAATGAATTTCTAAGCGAAGAGGGGATTAGACATCAATATTCCACTGCGTACACCCCTCAACAAAATGGTGTAGCCGAGAGGAAGAACCGGACTTTGATGGATATGGCAAGATCAATGTTGGCTGAATTCAAGTCTCCTTACAATTTTTGGGCTGAAGCCATATCCACTGCTTGTCACTCATCAAACCGGCTCTACCTCCAAAACATTTTGGACAAGACTCCATATGAAATACTTACCGGTAACAATCCCAACATCTCATACTTCAGGGTATTCGGGTGTAAGTGTTTCTTTCTTATTAAAGGTGTCCGCTTGTCTAAATTTGAGTCCAAGGCTTTAGAAGGTATTTTTGTTGGTTACGGTGCCGAATCCCACACTTACAGAGTCTACAACAAGCTCACTGGGATTGTTGTAGAATCTTGTAGTGTGGAGTTCGATGAAAATAACAGCTCCTTTGTAGGGCAAGTTGATGTTTGTGATGCATATGTTGAAATACCCCAAGATGCCATAAGAAGAATGGGCGTGGGATTTTTCCGCCCCATTGAGGAACCCCTTGTGGCGGACCGGGAAGGACAATGCTTCACTCAAGTGGAGCCCTCATCTACACAAGATCAACAAGCTCCTACTGTTGGAGAAAACTCTACACCAACACCGCAACCTGCTAAAGATCATCAGTCTCCTAGACAAGATGGTAGTCCCAGGCCGGACTATCCGCCCCTCCAAGGGGCGGACAATCCGCCCCTGGCACTCCAACTTGTTCCAGGGGATCCGAAGAAGAATACAACAACCAAGAAGCTCCCAGGCCGGATTCTCCGGCCCCCGAGGGCGGATTATCCAGCTCTGGTTCTCCAAGTCCTGTCAGGCATTCTCAGGAAGAAGGCACTGGTGCTTCATCTCCCAGGCCGGATAGTCCGGCCCCTCCAAGGGGCGGATTATCCGGCCCTGAAGAACAAACTCTGTAGCAACCTCCTGGTGTTAACTCAGATCAAGATCAAGGGAAGGCATTGGTCAAGACAAGGATACAAATACTAAATCAACTCCTTCTAGAAACAATAAGGACATTGAGGCTCGTCGCAAGGCTCGTGCTGATCGGAACCTTGAACTAAGGGGTCACACTCTTGACAAGGTTGTTGGTGATCTACGAAGAAGGGTGTCTACTAGAAGAGAACTTGCAAGCTTCTGTGATCATCAAGCTCACATTTCCATGGTTGAACCGAAGAAAGTCTTTGATGCTCTTGAAGATCCCGATTGGGTGGTTGCAATGCATGAAGAATTAAATAACTTCGAATGCAACAAAGTTTGGAAGCTCATAGAGAAACCCAAGGATTGCCGCAATGTTATCGGCACCAAGTGGATCTTCAAGAACAAACAAGATGAAAATGGCATTGTTATGAGGAATAAAGCAAGACTCGTGGCTCAAGGATTCTCTAAAGTGGAAGGAATTGATTTTGGCGAGACTTATGCTCCTGTGGCTCGTCTTGAGTCCATTCGTATCCTTCTTGCCTATGCAGCCCATCATAATTTTAAATTATAGCAAATGGATGTTAAGAGCGCGTTTCTTAATGGTCCTCTACATGAGTTAGTATACGTCAAGCAGCCCCCGAGTTTTGAGGACCCCAAATTTCCGAACCATGTCTACAAACTCGATAAGGCACTCTATGGCCTTAAAAAAGCCCCACGTGCGTGGTATGAGCACCTTAAAGAGCTTTTGTTAGACCGTGGATTCGAAGTTGGGCAAATAGATCCCACTCTTTTTACTAAGAAGGTTAATGGGGAGCTTTTTGTATGCCAACTCTATGTAGATGACATTATTTTTGGCTCTACTAACCAAGCTTTTAACGATGAATTTTCAAAGCTTATGACTGACAGGTATGAGATGTCAGTGATGGGTGAGTTGAGGTTCTTTCTTGGATTCAAGATCAAACAACTTAGAGAGGGAACCTTTATTAATCAAGCTAAGTACATCCAAGACATGCTCAAAAGGTTCAAGATGACGGATCTCAATGGAGTTGCTACTCCAATGCAAACAAAGTGTCATCTTGAGCTCAATCCCAAGGGTAAAGACGTGGATCAAAAGGTATACCGATCCATGATCGGCTCTCTCCTTTACCTTTGCGCATCTAAGCCCGATATCGTGTTAAGTGTAGGAGTGTGTGCAAGGTACCAAGTCGCTCCTAAAGAAAGCCACTTAGTGGCGGTCAAACGAATCTTCAGATATTTGGTTCATTCCCCAAATTTTGGGTTATGGTATCCCAAGGGTTCAAGTTTCTCTCTATGTGGTTACACTGATTCAGATTGGGCTAGTGACAAATATGATAGGAAATCAACCTCTGGTGCATGTCAATTCTTGGGCAGGTCTCTAGTGTGTTGGTCTTCAAAGAAACAAAATTGTATTTCACTCTCAACCGCCAAAGCTGAATATGTTGCTGCTGTTGGGCCACGCAGAGATAAAACAAAACTTTTTCCTCTAACGTGGTGATCCCAAGATCTAGCTGAGGTAGAAGGCCACGAGGTTTACCACTAGACGCGCGGTTGCGGATTACTGATGAAGCGCGTCAGTTGATGCAGTGCAGTCCTCACGATCCGATCGTCCCGGTGCTGATCGCACAGCACCTCTGCTGGTATCCACACGTACAAGGAGGAGCGCCGGCGGCGAACTGCTAGGTTCGTTACGGCGGCTGGACTGCTGTGGAGCTAGGGTTTCCAACACATGGAATAACCTAACCGAACAACGATTAACCTTTTTGGGTTACGGTGCTCCACTATATATAGGGAGTGAACGTGGCATCGGCTCGCGCGACCCATTCACTAAAGCCCATATAACACTAGTTACCGTGAGTCCAACTCACTAACTCAGTCCTAATCTGGTTTAGGTCCAACCCAACCAGATTGCAGATTCGGATCCAATCCGAACTTGCTCCCGCTCTTAAGTGTGTGACCCCGCAGGCTCATAGTTACTTGGACACAATTAGAGTCCGACTCACAATCGATCAATCGGCATCGGCTCCTAGCAGAACATACCGATTCCCAAGTACCAAAGAGTCATGACGACTTGCCTTTCCAATGCGACTTACGTCTGAGTCCCTTTTGCCTCACGATATACCTTGTCAGACTATAGGCGAATATATGTCATCCCTTAAATAGTCCGACTCTCTTCTCGATCCGAGATAAGTGATTCACCCGACTAACTCTTAGCCGATCGCCTCGGTTAACACTTAACCGAGTCGTGCATGGCCATGCTTTCCGAATCATATCTCACGAGAGGGCCCAGAGAATATCTCTCCGAGTGGAGGGGCAAAATCCCATCTTGGTTATTCACATCACGCAGCTTGATTCTCAGTCGACCCGAACTCTGCCTTTATAACTGCCCAGTTACGGATCAGCGTTTGACAGAACCTAAGTCGGTGATCCTCAACTCGGACTATGCAACAACCTCAGGTCTAAGGATTACATTGATTGAGATATACAAATGACAACTAGTTCGTTGTACCTCAATATGGGTCAATCCGACTCGCTAAACTCTTTAGCCGAATCTGTGTAAGTTGGAATAGCATCTCCATGCCCATGACAAGTGGAACCGAGTCATCGAGCCAACTTTCACATTGGTCTAAGTTGTGTGTCCAGCACAACCTCAATGACCAAGGATATTTAGTACAAACAACATGAATGCATAGTTCCACAAACGAATCACATATTCAATGATACGCATCAGATGTTTATACAAGGACTACTTAATAACTTTATGAATACAATGGGAAATATCATCATACATGATTGCCTCTAGGGCATATTCCCAACAGTCTCCCACTTGCACTAGAGTCAATCTTTCGACATCACATGTCTAAGCATCTAATGCCCATGGCTCTCAGGTGCGCCTCATGCTTCGGCTGGGGTAACGGCTTTGTCAACGGATCCGCAACATTTGCATCCGTGTGTACCTTGCATAACTTGATATCACCCTGATCCACGAACTGGCGAATTAGGTGATACCGCATGAGTATGTGCTTGTTCTTCTGGTGTTGTCTAGGTTCTTTGGCTTGTGCAATAGCACCATTGTTGTCACAATACACGTCCAACGGATTGGACGAGCCCTGAACCACACCAAGATCCATGAGGAAATTCCTCATCCAAACAGCTTCCTTTGCTGCCTCCGAGGCGGCAATATACTCAGCCTCTGTTGTAGATGCAGACACAGTCTCTTGCTTGGAACTTTTCCAGCTCACAGCACCTCCGTTTATAATAAACACGTATCCGGATTGCGAGCGAGAATCATCGGAGTCGGTGAGATAACTCGCATCCGTGTAACCCTTTACACTGAGTTCATCTTCACCACCATAAACCAAGAACATATCCTTAGTCCTTCTCAAGTACTTTAGGATATTTTTAGCCGCTGTCCAGTGGATCTCTCCAGGATCAGCCTGGTATCTGCTCACAACACTTAGAGCATAGGAAACATCCGGTCTAGTACAAATCATGGCGTACATGATGGATCCAACTGCAGAAGCATATGGAATCGCACTCATCCGACTTCGCTCATCAGTTGTTGAAGGACACTGAGTCTTGCTAAGTTTTACACCATGGGACATCGGTAAGAACCCCTTCTTAGACGATTCCATGTTGAACTTCTTCAACACTTTGTCCAAATAAGTACTCTGACTCAATCCAATGAGCCTCCTTGATCTATCTCTATAGATCCGGATTCCTAGGATGTATGTTGCCTCACCCAAGTCTTTCATTGAGAAACTCCTTTCCAATGATTCCTTGGTTTCTTGCAACATCTGGACATCATTTCCAATCAGTAATATGTCATCCACATATAAGATTAGAAAATTTACTTTGTTCCCACTAAACTTCTTGTACAAACAAGAATCATGATCACTCTTGATGAAGCCAAACGATTTGACTACCTCATCAAAGCGAATATTCCAACTCCGAGATGCTTGCTTCAACCCATAAATGGATTTCTGAAGTTTGCATACCTTGTTAGCATTAGCCGGATCGACAAAACCCTCGGGCTGTATCATATACACGTCCTCGGTTAAATTTCCGTTAAGGAAAGCCGTTTTGACATCCATCTGCCATATCTCATAGTCGAAATGGGCCGCTATAGCTAACATGATCCGAACTGATTTAAGCATCGCTACGGGCGAGAAAGTCTCGTCGTAATCAACTCCTTGAACTTGTCGGAACCCCTTCGCGACAAGGCGTGCTTTATAGATTGAAACATTTCCATCCATATCAGTTTTCTTCTTAAAGACCCATTTGCACTCGACGGGTCTTGCACCGTCTGGCAGATCAACCAAGTTCCAAACTTGATTTTCATCCATGGACTTTATCTCGGATCTCATGGCTCCAAGCCATGACTCGGAATCAGATCCCACCATCGCTTCCGAATAATTTGTCGGCTCATCACTGTCTAACAGTAACACATCACGAACACTTCGTAATCTTGCCGATCTTCATAGTACAGGTGCGGCTATCGGCTCAGCTGCCACGATCGGCTCATCCTCCAAGGTTTTTGCTGATTCGCTACTTGCCGATTCCTCTCGAATTTCTTTGAGTTGCACCGTGCTCCCACTTACTCTCCGACTAAGAAACTCTTTCTCAAGGAAGACACCGTTCCGAGCGACAAACACTTTGCCCTCTTCTCGGTTGTAGAAGTAGTAACCCAAGGTTTCCCTCGGATACCCCACGAAAATACACTTATCCGACTTGGCTGTAAGCTTGTCCAACTGAAGTCGCTTGACAAATGCTTCACAACCCCAAATCTTAAGAAAAGACAAACTCGGCTTTTTGCCTGTCCACATCTCATGCGGTGTCTTCTCTACCGACTTTGATGGTACTTTGTTTAGTGTGAACGCCGCTGTTTCTAGACAATAACCCCAAAATGATAAAGGCAGATCTGTCCGACTCATCATTGATCGTACCATGTCCAACAAGGTCCGATTCCGCCTTTCCGAAACACCATTCCTTTGTGGCGTTCCTGGCGGAGTAAGTTGAGGAACTATTCCACAACTTTTCAGATGGTCATCAAACTCATGGCTCATGTACTCGCCTCCTCGGTCCGACCGAAGAAACTTTATTTTCTTGCCGAGTTGATTCTGTGCTTCATTCTGGAATTCTTTGAACTTTTCAAAGGCTTCCGACTTATGTTTCATCAAGTAGATATATCCATACCTACTCAAATCATCAGTGAAGGTAATGAAGTACTCATAACCACCCCTGGCTGTCGTGCTCATTGGTCCACATACATCACTATGTACTAGTCCCAACAAGTCGGACGCCCTTTCGCAACTCTTTGCAAAAGGTGTCTTGGTCATTTTGCCGAGTAGGCAAGATTCGCATGTCTCTAATGACTCCAAGTCGAACGAAGTTAGGAGTCCATCATCATGGAGCTTCTTCATGCGTTTCCAATTTATATGACCAAGCCGACAGTGCCAAAAGTAAGTCATATTCAGATCATTTGGTTTCAACCTTTTAACATTTATGTTATAAACCGACTCACCATCAAGATTCAAAATAAATAACCCGTCCTGGACGGGTGCAAAGCCGTGAAACATATCATTCAAATACAAAGAACAACCATTATTCTTGATATTCGACTCATAGCCTTGCCTCATCAAACATGAAGCAGAAATAATGTTTCGACTGAGCACTGGAACATAATAACAATTATTTAGTTCCATAATGAATCCGGAAGGTAAATGAAGTTGCATCGTGCCGACTTCCAACGCAGCAACTCTTGCTTTGTTGCCGACTCGAATATCAACCTCTCCTCTTGCTACGCTCCTAGTTCTTACCAGTCCCTGCAACGAGTTGCAGATGTGAATAACTGATCCGGTATCATATACCCAAGAACTATTAGGTGCATCAGCAAGATATATGTCTATAACATTGCATACAAGTGTACCTGAGTCGGAAGTCATACCTCCACTCTTGGCTTTGTCAGCCAAGTACTTGCTGCAGTTCCTCTTCCAGTGACCATCCGCCTTGCAGTAGAAGCAAGTGGATCCGGCTGAAGGAGATGGTTTAGTCCCTGAGGAAGCGCTTGGGACCGGGTCCTGAGCCTGCTTTCCTCCTGACTTAGCCTTCTTCTTAGTCCAAGAACTCTTCTTGAACTTAGCCTTATTCTGCACCATCAACACTTGACTGGTGCCCTTTTTGAGATCCGCCTCTGCCTGCTTGAGCATCCCATGTAATTCAGTGAGCTTCTTATCCATACCATGCATGTGGTAGTTCGAAATGAACTGCCCATATGCACTAGGAAGAGAGTTCAGAATTATATCCGTAGCGAACTCTTCGCTTATGGGGTAGCCAAGCCTCTCCAGAGACTGCACGTAACCAACCATTTTGATCACATGCGGACTCAGTGGATCACCATCCTTAAGCTTGCAACTCAGCAGAGCCTGAGAGACTTGATACCTCTCAGTCTTCGCCTGAGCCTGGAACATACTTTTGAGGCTTTCGATCATATCGTAGGCCTCAACATGCTCGAACTGCTTTTGCAAGTCCGGTTCCATGTGAGCAAGCATAAGACAGCTAATATCCGTGGACTCATCCTTAGCCCGACGGTAGGCATTGGTGGTTGCGACAGTCGCATTCTCATTCGGCTCATCTGGAAGTGGGTTGTCTAGGACATGGTCCTTCTTTTCTTGTTTGAGAACAATTCTCAGATTTCGATACCAGTTGGTAAAATTAGTGTCGTTCAGTTTATCTTTCTCAAGAATGGTTCTCAACGCAAAACCGGATATCTGAGAGTGACTGCTACTTGGTGCCATGATCTACAACAGAAAATATGCAAAACACTTAAGACATGTATTCATAAAAGAGCAAGCATATTAAACATTTTAATATTTTATGCTCCCACTAGAACCAACACCCCTCCGATGGTTACTTAGTGATTCAGGATCCTAAATAAGCAAGTCGGCTAGTGAGCTTTAGCATCACCGCTAGCCGCCAAGTGATCTAGGTAGACAACTCCTTGTCAATCGCATATCATGCGACTCCTGTTGGACGGGTGGCATCACATGCCCCGACTCCCATCCGACCTTTTCCCGAGTCCCACAACCGTTGTGATAGACCCGTCTAGCTTACCGAGTGTTTCTGTAGTAAGAGTCCGACTCGAACACACCTAGTCGAAAAGAATTGGCAGCACCTCAATTTTATGAGCCCACTACCAAAAATGTCCGACTTGTGATGGTGCAAACACTGGCGGGAAAACCGACTAGACCTTCTTTGAGGGATTAAATTTTACCGACTATCTAATAGAGGTAAAACAGAGACATAACAATAACACAAAATAAAGCAATTATAATGTGAAATGGTATGGCTCTCTTCATGGCGATCTCCATCTCCACAAAGCCTGTAATTCGACTCGTGCCAACTCTTGTCACTTGTCGTCTTACACCATGTCGCCGACATGTACAACGCCTTGCATGCCTTCCGAGTTCTCCAAACAGCTACATTAGCTTAGTAAAGTAAATTACATAGAGAATCCGACACGCAGGTCGTTATACAATAAAATGACAGCACCTAGGCTCCAGCCGGCTGACAAAAACCGTGATTCGCAGATCACGTATGGATTACACACATACATCACATGCACATGAACCATACCATTCACAACTTCCTGCAAAAACAAGTTATGCATAGATACAATATCTACCGGCGTTGTGAAACTCACAACGACATCTAAGGCGCTACGACAGGACGAAGCCGGCGGTCCCGCTAGCCGGATAGCGGGCGGGGATCGAAGGGGCAGCGCCCCTCGCGGGTGCGGGCAGCGCCCGACGATTTTTCCGAAAACGTAGATCTCATCTATGATCCGGACATGGGTTCCGACCATCGTTCCGATTCGATCAAACTCTTTGATCTTCGATCACCGCTTCTGGATTTACGTGTCACAGTCTACCCCGATGGCGGAAGCCGACCGGTAGGGGTATGTCGTTCCACGACCTCAGCAGTATGATCATGGAAATCAGATCTACCATTCCCCGAGTACAGTTGATCCAATCAACCTCGTACAAAACCGATCTATCTCATAGATCGACCACCAAACAGCACATAGATCTCATCTACGTCCTACCGCATATCACATATGCGTGATCTCGAGCCTAAAACCAGAAGCTATCGCTCTGATACCACTGTTGGGCCACGCAGAGATAAAACAAAACTTTTTCCTCTAACGTGGTGATCCCAAGATCTAGCTGAGGTAGAAGGCCACGAGGTTTACCACTAGACGCGCGGTTGCGGATTACTGATGAAGCGCGTCAGTTGATGCAGTGCAGTCCTCACGATCCGATCGTCCTGGTGCTGATCGCACAACACCTCTGCTGGTATCCACACGTACAAGGAGGAGCGCCGGCGGCGAACTGCTAGGTTCGTTACGGCGGCTGGACTGCTGTGGAGCTAGGGTTTCCAACACATGGAATAACCTAACCGAACAACGATTAACCTTTTTGGGTTACGGTGCTCCACTATATATAGGGAGTGAACGTGGCATCGGCTCGCGCGACCCATTCACTAAAGCCCATATAACACTAGTTACCGTGAGTCCAACTCACTAACTCAGTCCTAATCTGGTTTAGGTCCAACCCAACCAGATTACAGATTCGGATCCAATCCGAACTTGCTCCCGCTCTTAAGTGTGTGACCCCGCAGGCTCATGGTTACTTGGACACGATTAGAGTCCGACTCACAATCGATCAATCGGCATCGGCTCCTAGCAGAACATACCGATTCCCAAGTACCAAAGAGTCATGACGACTTGCCTTTCCAATGCGACTTACGTCTGAGTCCCTTTTGCCTCACGATATACCTTGTCAGACTATAGGCGAATATATGTCATCCCTTAAATAGTCCGACTCTCTTCTCGATCCGAGATAAGTGATTCACCCGACTAACTCTTAGCCGATCGCCTCGGTTAACACTTAACCGAGTCGTGCATGGCCATGCTTTCCGAATCATATCTCACGAGAGGGCCCAGAGAATATCTCTCCGAGTGGAGGGGCAAAATCCCATCTTGGTTATTCACATCACGCAGCTTGATTCTCAGTCGACCCGAACTCTGCCTTTATAACTGCCCAGTTACGGATCAGCGTTTGACAGAACCTAAGTCGGTGATCCTCAACTCGGACTATGCAACAACCTCAGGTCTAAGGATTACATTGATTGAGATATACAAATGACAACTAGTTCGTTGTACCTCAATATGGGTCAATCCGACTCGCTAAACTCTTTAGCCGAATCTGTGTAAGTTGGAATAGCATCTCCATGCCCATGACAAGTGGAACCGAGTCATCGAGCCAACTTTCACATTGGTCTAAGTTGTGTGTCCAGCACAACCTCAATGACCAAGGATATTTAGTACAAACAACATGAATGCATAGTTCCACAAACGAATCACATATTCAATGATACGCATCAGATGTTTATACAAGGACTACTTAATAACTTTATGAATACAATGGGAAATATCATCATACATGATTGCCTCTAGGGCATATTCCCAACAGCTGCTGCAAGTGCTTGTACACAATTGTTATGGACGAGGCAAACTTTAAAGGAATATGGTGTCAATTGTGAAAAAGTGCCTCTATTATGTGACAATGAAAGTGCTATCAAAATTGCTTACAATCCCGTGCAGCATACAAGAACAAAACATATAGAGATTCATAACCACTTCATTCGGGATCATGTTGCTCGTGGTGATATTGCCCTATCCTTTGTGAGCACGAAGAACCAACTTGCTGATATTTTCACGAAGCCCCTTGATGAAGCAAGATTTTGTTATTTGAGGAATGAGCTAAATATCATAGATTCAAGGAGCTTGGATTGACTATCCTTGCACAATTAGGACCACACTCCCCCTGTGTCTATGCCCGCATCTAAACCAAATACATGAAAAAGAGCAAGTGAGTGTGCAAGGATAGTCAAGCCAAGCTCCTTGAATCTATGATATTGGCCAACCCTCCCCCATAATGCCGAAAGCAAGTAAAATCATTTCCCTTAATATCATTTTGTGATATGTGGGTCATCGATGAGCATTGGTTTTGAACTCAAGATACATCTTCGCGGTGTCATGTCATGCGCTCCAACATGGTGGCTTCGGCCACCACCCTCTTCCGTGAGAAGAGTTCGTTTCTAATGGCTCTCTTTGGGTTTTCTTGCATATTTCTTGTTCTTATGGAAAACACACTCAATTTTGGCATATTTAGGGATTGCATTTCTCCGAGTGGTGGCACCAATGACAGGATCCGTGGCCATCTAGTTCCTCTCCTTGCTTTTGCCCACGAGTGTGCCACCAACTCTGATTCAGCTATAGGTTACAAACTGGATGTCATGGACTACATATATCATGAGATGATGGATGCTATGATCAACAGGATCTCTATTCCTTATGCTCCTTTCATTATGATGCTCATCAAGCATATGTCTCCCTTGAGATTTTGGCACTGCTTTGGATGGTGTTCACAAGCCCAAGAAAATCTACAACAAGGCTCAAAAGACCCATCACCCTTCCACTGCCCCTGAGTCCTTCATGCGTGATGCACGGGCTAGTGGTCGTCGTTCCGCGGTGTCCCCAATGGCACGCGAGGTTAAGCAACTCACTTGGTTCCAGCGGCACATCCTTTGCATGGGCATTGACACGCACAAGGGCCAATATGAGGCGTACCGCAGGGATCATGAGAGGGATCACACTCAGCAGCTTATTCTCCACCATGTCTCAGGTTCCACTGGCCATCCACCTCCTCCCACTGCTCCGGAACCGTATGCTCAGTGGAACTCTTCAGGGATCAACTACGGCGAGCTCGAGAGTTGCCTCTTTCCTCCACCGCCGCGGGCTCCCACTCCTCCATCTGATGACGATGATGATAAGTATGATGAAGAGGAAGGGGACGGGAATGACTACGACGAGGATGAGGAGGAGTGATCTTCAGGGGCGTTAGCATCGCCCTTCTTCCTTTTTGGCGTTTTGATGCCAAAGGGGGAGAAGTAGTTCTATTAGGTCTCGTGGATTTGCAAGGGTCGGGCACAAGCACTTGTATTTCCGTTGTTTTATTTGCTTGCTTGTGCTCTTTTTAGCGTGAACTTATTTGCTATTTTGTGCTTGGATTATGTAAGACTATGTCGTGCTCCACTATGTTTGGTATTCATGGAGTTCTAGATTTATCTATTGTGGATCTCATGGAATTCTGGATTTATCTATGGAGCATATTTGATGGCATATGAAATCATGGGATTATCTAATGTATGCATCAATATTGTTGGGATGTGCTTGGAGGCTATCAAGCTAATTATTTTCTTTGGCTATAATCACATCCCGGTGGTATGACCTTGTTTCCCAACCCACCTTGTTTCAATTATCTTTGCTATGAAAGTTGTGTTCTCTCTAGTGTGTGTATTTGTATCCAAATGCAAATTTTAAATATGCACACATCTAGGGGAGCGTCTTTCAATTTTAAGGTGGCGTTAGCCGGTTTCATTGCAAATCCTAGTATTGTCATCTAACACCAAAAAGGGGGAGATTGAAAGAACATTTCTTAATCCCTAGTGTTTCGTGTGTTAGATAACAATATCAAGGATTATTTAATGAGTGTTGAAGTGTTCCAGCTCTCTCTAGGAAAAAGGGAAAAGTATCTGCCTTTGGGGGCCGGATAATCCGCCCCTCCCTCTTCCCAAGCAGGCGCAAGCCCCAGAAGGGGGCGGGAGTTTTGGCCAGATTTTCCGGCCTCGCCGGATAATCCGCCCGTCAGGGGGGGGGGGCGGATAGTCCTCCCCCTTGCTCACCGCAAAGGCGCAAGCCCCAGAGAGGGGGCAGAGTGTTGGCCGGACTTCCCGGCTAGGCCGGATAATCCGCCCCTGGTGGGGGCCGGATTATCCGCCCCCCAAGATCCTCACCAAGTCACGCAGGCGCCAGACCCAGAGAGGGGGCGGACTTTCTCCCGGAGTATCCGCCCTTGGGGCGGAGTTTTCCCGGGGGCGGATAATCCGCCCCAAGTGTGGAGCGGATTATCCGCCCCCAAAGTTGCTCAACGGCCAGATCTGGGCAGGGGGTATTTAAGCCTGTCTTCCCCTCCTGCCAAACCTCTTGGTTCATTCGAAAAATACAAGATATGATCTACAACCTTCATCCAAGAGAGCTCCACCTAGATCCACCCAAAGGCCCCGTCTCTTGGGGAATCGAAGGAGGATAACTCGATCTTCATCACCAGCAATCAAGCGCTTCATCTCCTCTCCATTCATTTGGAGAATCACCGATCTAGTATTTCTTTCAAATACCTAGATCCTTGTTTTGTTTATATTGATAAACCTTGTTCTTGTGGCAGCTTGTTGTCATCTCGGGAGCCCCCAATTCGGTTGTGGGTGTGTGCCCCGATAGCGTTGTAAAAGGCACCGGTTCCCACCTCGAAGGGATCCAATAGTGGAGAAGGTGGATCAGGCCTCTCGTGGAGAGATCCATCAGAGAATAGGGTGAGGCCTATTGTGGCGTGGTGGTCTTAGAACCGCCCACCCCTCCAACACAGATGTACTTCCCTTAACAAGGAAGGAACTGCGGTAAAACAAATCCCTGTGTCTCCGCGTGCTCCACTACGGTTCCTTCGCTCCTATCTTTACGTGCCTAGTAGTTAGGGTTACATATAGGGAAATTCTCGTAGTTGCATATCTAGATAATTTACCTTGTGTTAAGCCTAAAATTGAAAAGGTATTAAAAAATTGGTTAGCACCTATTCACCCCCCCCTCTAGGTGCCCATACGATCCATTTCACATGGGCACCCGAACCTGGTGGTTGTTGTTCCACGTCACTTTGGATGACCACATCACACTGATAGCGCCTGCGGACTGGATCGCTGCTGTCGTAGCTTTCGGATCTGGAACCGTAGGTTCCTTCATCCGATGGGGGTCCGCACATATCTGAGTTGCAGCTGCTGCTGTCGTATGACTCGTCTGTAAGCGTTGACGTGCGTAGCACGCTGGGATGCGGGGTCCACAAGGAAAGCCTGATTGATGGCAGTGGCACCCGCTCTGGGAGGCGGAGAGTACCTGTCTGTCCCACCTGGAAGCGGAAGCTCCGAACAGAATCTCGAGCCCGTCGCCTACGAGCTCGAAGTCCTTCATGGTGGCTGGCGAGTGGGCGATGAAGTCGAAAGCACCGAAGAGGAGATGTCTCTCCGTCGCGGAGGATTTGTAGATCGCTTTGGTCGGGACCGTGCGATCGCACAATCAGCGCCCCCGTTTCCCACAAACGGCACCAATTGACAAGGTTTGATCTCGTCAATGCCCATTGTTATGATCTTGGGTTTTGGAGAAGGTGGGGGTACTGGAGATCGCGGAATGGTTAACATACAAGCAACCAGGGGACACAAGATTTACCCAGGTTCAAGCCCCCGAAGGGAAAACCCTACTCCTGCTGGTCTGCTCTTGATTACGGCGGAACCGAAAATTACAGGGGTGCGTAGATGCAATCTGGCGTGGAGGTGTGTATGCGGTGAGTTGAGAGGTGGCCTCCTCGTCGTGCCCTCCTAGCCTTTATATAGAGATAGGCAGGTCTCAGGCACAGATCGAGTCGGTTAAAAGTTTAGGGTTTGCCCCTTTGAATATTCTATCTATTCTAGTCTTGCTCTCCAAGGATCCGAAGACTCCATGGGCTTGGGCCACCCGAAAGTCTCCACAGGCCGCGTATATTCTTGTGGGCCTTCCTTGGGCTGGACCAGGTATGCTAATGTCGTGTACCCGCGGGGTATAACCATGTCACCGGTGGCAGCCAAACATGTGGGTGTTTTTGGAATCATAATATAAATGAAATGAATCCATGTATTAATTTCATTTCTACTAAATGAAATGAATACGTGGGTGCCAAACGACCTCTAAGTGAACACCCAAATACTAGCAAAATAATATCACATACACCCACGGACAGGTAGCTACCGCCGCCGCACCGCATAGAGACGCCCTCGATGGCGATATCCCCCGTCGTTTCTGCCTCCCTTCTTGCCCCTTCCTTCCTCTCGCATTCCCAACCTCCCTAGGTACCTCTCCATCGGTCCACTCCCCCCACCGGCGGTGCCATCACATCCATGGCTTCAACCACGGAGTAAGGAGTCGAGGCTGCCGGGGATTTGGGGAAGGATCAGTGGGTAGCATCCATGCGGCCGGGGAATTGGGGTAGGATCCAGTGGGCGTTGTCCGTGTGGAGCTGCAGGCCGCTAGCGATGTTCTTAGGTCATGGACTTCGTCCAATAATAAGGTTGTCGGACGCTAAATTCTGAATGTTGTCAGACGCTTCAGACCCAATCCAACATCACTAGGTGCTACCCAAATAATTACGATGGTTGCATATGCCATTTTTGAAAATTTAGGGAAGTAGGCAATGTTGAAAGTTGGTGCTCCGACCTTC
Source organism: Avena sativa (assembly GCA_916181665.1). NCBI lineage: Eukaryota > Viridiplantae > Streptophyta > Magnoliopsida > Poales > Poaceae > Avena > Avena sativa. Next base: position 398,518,163 of record OV702279.1, on the reverse strand, counting down.
CGAAATATGGATCCTTTTGGTTTCAGTTGGTCGATTTGGAGATTATTGAACCTAGACGTCGCCGACTGCATCCATGGTGCTACGGTTGTAATACTGATCGGGATGGTGGTACATCGCGGGTTTCAACTCAGTTGTTTGGGACCCGATTGTGCTCAAGCAAGATCCCAAAGGCAGCAAAGTTATTGTTCTCAATGTAAGTGAGGGCCCTTAGGATTAAGCCGAGGTGGTTGTCTAGCATGGTGTTGGGATCTAGAGGGTCGTTGAGGCTTGGCATATCATCGAGCTTTGATGCACCTTGGTGATGCTCCATCCCGCATGAAAGAGTAATTGCCCCTATGTATGTTTTTGGTGATTAATGACAATCCCTATGTACTAATGTTTTCACTGAGTTTTATATGAAGGAATATTCCATAGGTCATGCTTGTAGTCTATGTGTTGGATTCAAGTATGGATGCCATGAAGATAAATATATACCTTGAGTATTGGCATCAAGATCATCGAGTTGAAGAGAAGAATATGATATGATCAAGACCTTGAGAGTGTGATCTCAATAGAAGAATTTAAGATATGGCTCTAAGATGGTGTCATGATAGCCTCATTAGTTGAGCTATGATTGACTAAGATTTAGAGCATGTAATCAAATTAAGAGTTCTTTATGTACCTCAATATATTGAGATGGAGCATGAGAAGATACATGGTTGACCTATACAAAGAGTCAAGAGTGATTTCAAGTTGGTCAACACATGAAGCATAAAGAATGTACCACATGGATCTTGTGGTATGGTAAGCCTTGTCAATTATGCATCATGAACTAACCCATTATATATGTGCCTTTGCATTTTCTATATGGGATAGGTATCTTTCCATGGGCATGCTTCAAAATTGAAGATCTTATATAGCCCATGAGAGGATGACATCAAGTGGTGATCGTCATCAAGGTTGAGAAGGGCAAGTTCAAGATAAGAATCTCAAGAAGATCATTTGCTTGAAGCTTGCCGTCCATATTGGTGATAATGGACATGTGAATACATGTATTAATGAAGCTACCCCGTAGTGGTGTATGAGGGAGCAAACTAGAAGTATTCACGAAGCAACAATGGTCAAGTGATGCATTCCGGCTTAGATGGAGATTGAAGTGTTGTCATCAAGATCAAGCGGGATGTGCAATGCAAAGGTATGGCCTTGCTAAGTTTTCCTTTTACCAGTCTCAAGGTGGTTGTTGGGAGACCGGGTTATAGGATACATAGCCGTACTATTAAGAGGGGCTTTCGGTTGGGTAACTTGATCACATCATCTTAGGGAGCTCAATTCTTTGCATAATTTGCATCTTCCTATTTTGTTGCTTCTTGGTGTTTCTCCATGTGAGGTTCTTGAGCTTGTTGCTATCTCTTCAACAATCCCAAGTTCATCGATAACGGAATTCGTATGCATCTTCTATGGCGTTTTCGAGTTTGAAGGTTTTATCGGTCCTTCGTGTAGGGAGGCTTCTTACCTTTCTTCATTTGGTTCTATCCTCCTATATTTTACTATGATATTTCTCTGCACCATCTTGTAGAGCTTGTTGTCCTCGTCAAAAGAAGCCCAAGATCATCGAAATCGGAGTCCGGACGCAAAAGTTATCGCTGTTTTTCGTGTGCCCTGTTTTGTTCCGTCGAGAATTCCGGCGGACCGAGTCTGTGGCCAGAATTTCCGGCGACCGCCGGAAATTTCCGGTAAACCGCCGAAAAACTGTTCTGTATGTTGTTTCGGTTTGTACCGGAATTTCCGGTTGGCTGATCCGGCGGCGCCGGTTTCGTCGTCGGAACGTGTTCGCCCAGCACATCTTGCTTCCAACGGTCATCCCCCTTGAAGGGGTATAAAAGGGGGGATTCTTCCCCAAAGTTCTAAGGCTCTTTAGCACGTTTTAGACCTCCATTGTTGACCCCTTTGAGCTTTCTTCCTCTCCCTTCCCTCCTATGATTCTTGCATCTTTTTGAGGGCTTTGGAAGAGGAGATCTAGATCTACAATCCCCACCAATCAATTCCTCCTCTAAGTGAGGGGAACCCATTGGATCTAGATCTTGGAGTCATTTGTTGGTTTCCACCATTGTTCTTCCTCTCTAATTCCTCCCTAGCACTTGTTGCTTTGGTAGGATTTGAGAGTGAAGGATTTGAGCACCCTTGGTGTTCTTGCTTTGCATTCTTGCATAAGTGTTGAGCTCTCCATTATGATTTGTTCGAGTGAGAGACTGTGAGCTTGTTACTCTTGGAGGGTGGCCTCCTAGTTGGCTTGGCGGTTCGTGCCGCGGTGTTCTCTTCGTGGAAGATTGTGAAGAGACTCGGGCTTCTCCTTCGTGGAGCTTGTGAAGTGGTTGTGGAGCTTGCCATCTCCGGAGTGGAGGAAAAGCTAGCCATAAGGAAAGGGCCTATTCCTTCGTGGGATAGACTCGGAGAAGAAGGTGAGCCTTCGTGGCGTTGGGAAATCCTTCGTGGAATCTCACACCTCTCCAACGTGAAGTACCTTACTTGTAAGGGAGCACGGGAATACATCTTCGTCTCTGCGTGCCTCGGTTATCTCTATACTCGAGCTTACTTTCCTTGTGATAGCCATCGAGCTTGAAGTACTTATATCTTGCTTATCATTTGTGGTATATTTATATTGTGCTATCTTGCTTAACTTAATTTGTTGTTGGTGCACTTAGTTGAGCCTAGTGTATTTAGGTTTTGTGCTTGTAAAATAAACGTTAGTTTAATTCCGCATTCTATCAAGCCAAAACCATAATAGTTTTGAAATTGGCTATTCACCCCCCCTCTAGGCGACATCTCTATCCTTTCACCGGCAATAGTGGAGCTCATTTCTTCAAGGACATTATCAAAGAGGGGAGCGAGGTTGGAAGATTGGAGCCCAATGTTTATCCCTTGATGCATACAATGCGAGATTGTTTTTTCTTGACAACAGAGAGGATTCTCTTCTTCCTTCCTCATGTTTTCATGGTCTTTCTTTTGACGAGAGAAGCTTTGGCTTTGGTATATATATTTGCTTTGGTGGCTACATCTAACTTAATTAGCTTGATATGATGGTTGGATTCCCCATACATAACACCACTATTGCATCGTGGTGACAACACATAAGTATGGGGGCCTTATGCGAAGGTCGAATGATGAAGGAATACCCAACCGGGTTGTCCCATAAGGTTGAGAGCTCACATGACCATAGAAGCTTATGGACTACTAAGTGCTGCCACTCCCTATTGGGATTACACAAGGAAGATTGGGTTGGATCATGCCTAAGCCGGATCCATCAAGTGTTCGTATCCAAGATAGGTGTATGTTACATGTTCTACAAGGAAAGAAGGGTAGCTAGATCCTGCTAGGACTTGACCCCCAAATCGATTCTAGATAGATCTATAACCCTGAGTTTGTCGTGTATGTAAGGCTTGCAGGGATCACCTTAGAGGGCACAACTTAGAACTTAGAAGCCTTACGAGATCTAGAGCTTATGATCAATATTGTACTCGCAAATCACAATATCAATATAAACGAGCAGAAGTAGGTCTATACCTCCAAAGGGAGGGGTCGAAACTAGGCACATCATCTTGTGCCAACATCATTTCTGGTAAATCATCCGGATGTAGTTGCGGACATATACCGATAGGCTTGAGATGTCAATGTGTTTGAATAGATTTGATCTCCTCGCTTGAATCAGACTTATATAGATGTCATGAGAGGTGGTAAATAGAGTTCTTAACGGCTCATTCAAATATAAGCCCCCATCGAGAATTCCCTTCCATGTGTGAGGGAAGTGCCCGTCGACCTTTAAACTCTCATTCCCTTGATGTTCTATGAGCCTTTGAAGGTCCTTTGAACTCGTCACGAGACTCCAAAATATATCTGGCTCTATGGTGTGCATATCGCTTGAGTTATGTTCAAATCAGAGTGAATGAGTGCATGCCCATGGCTCATGGGGAAGAGCTATTTACGGGATATGGCCATATGGGCCCTTGAAAAATGACCAATGCTAACCCTGTTATGAGTAGGTGCGAGGAGTAGTAATGTGGTAATCCTTCGTCTGTCGGTTCAAGCTGAGAATTGTGCGGTTAGTAATGGGTCTTTTGGTGTTGTTATCCTGTGGGGTCGACTGGTTTGGACGAAAATGGGGGCAAACTACTTACTGGAGTGGAGCAGGACGGGTTTAGCAGAATAGCGGACTGGATTGGTGCGGTGCGGTCTAGGAAAAAAACATAGAAAATGGCTGAACCCGTGGGTTCAACCCGTGGATTCAACCCCGCATCACTTTCCTGAGATGCAACACTATAGGTAGCCGGCGTTCATGGGCTAGCTAGCTTGCATGTGTGAATCGCTGAGGCCAGCTATATCAGCAACCATGGGTTGAACCCGCACGTTCAGGCCACATTCTACTATGGAGCAGGGCAGGTGCGGGTGTAAAAATCTTGCGGGGCGGAGTGGTGTGGGTTTAGGATAGAAATTAATGGCTTGGACTGATTAGTAATTAGGTTAAGTGCATGCGGTGTGGGTTTTGCCCCATTCTCACCTTGACTGTCGGTCCATACTAAACTGATAAGAGTGTGATGTGTAGCCCATGATGGACCGGCTGACTAAGTCTGTCTGTACGTATGTCGGTCCATACCCTCTTAGTTTTGTGTCATATGCCCATGTAGGTGGAGGAGGCCACTACTTCTCTCGTTTGGAGGGCGGGCGTAGCAACCATCTGTATAATAAAAAACAAAAGTTGTATCATCGACCAACGTGTAGCATGGGCTTTTTGGGAGTTGCCAAAAGACAAGAAAAAAAACAAAGTAGGATGTGAAGGGGATGATAAAATTATACTTTGAGACGGACAAGAAATCACTCACTCTGAAGGTGTCCAAGACCGCTACTCGGCGGAGGTTAGTGTTTGACTGCATACGTTGTAAGGCTAGGCAGCGGCGAACCAAAGTTACAAGAGTGCTTCCAAGGTTGAAGAGGTCGACTTTGTTAACGACGAGACATAACCCATGATCTTTGGTCTAGGCCTCCCTGTCTCTGATATGCATTAATCACTATGTGTTTGTGCGGCCTTTTCTGGTTTTCATAAATTAACCAGGCTTTTCTGGTTTTGGGGACTGGTCAACCGGATTGACTATCTTAGCATTATTGGAACCTCGTGCCATATTGACGAGGTTTGTCAAAATAAGAATGTCCGTGGGGCGTAGCGGTGGTATGAATATGGCTTATATAGATGTATGTCGGCTTGAATAATAGAGTATTGACGACACATTTATAAGTTTTTCATGTGGATAAACGGATCTGGCAAAACAAACCTTCCCTCGCGGAATGTTCCGGTGCGCCAAAAGTCAACTGAGTTTTATCCCTTCATGTCCGTTAGACTTCGCTGTGACTGGACGTCCATCAGGATCGTTACATCACAAACCTGAATATTGTATCCTGTCAATTTGGAACTAGTTGTCTCGTCATGGAGACTTGATCAAAGTACGGTGTGTTCCATAGAACATGAAACAACGCGTGCCGTGTCTCCTAACGCTACGATTCCTCTGAGCTGTTCTTGCATCTTGCACCCACGGCTGTGCATCCATGGGTTGCTCTATATATACAAGAAACACACTCAAGAGAACACAAATCTCGATCGAAATCAGGCATGGATTTGAGAGCAACTTTCTCATGTGCTCTGCTCCTGGCGACGCTGCTGCCTCTCTCGGCGGGGACGTCGAGCAAGGTAAGATATATGGATGTTACTCCTTCACAAGACTTCACTTTGCTTCTTTCTTGGTGTGATATCGATTTACCGAAAAAGTTTCGTGCGCCGGATACCAGGTCTACATCGTGTATATGGGGGAGAGGAAGCACGATGATCCGTCGGCGGTCACCGCGTCGCACCATGACATACTAACCTCTGTTCTCGGGAGGTACTACGAGCTAAACAGAGTAGTTCATGTTTGAATATATATAGGATTACATATAATTATAATATAATTATAATTAGCTAGGCAAGCGATGATCGCTCGCCTTCTTTTAACACTCATACTTCTTTGCTCTTACTCGCAATATATAGCAAGGATGAAGCCCGGAATTCGGTAGTTTACAGTTACAAGCACGGATTTTCTGGATTCGCCGCAATGCTCACCAAGTCTAAAGCTGAGACACTTGCAAGTAAAGCCACTTCTGAAGATATAGTATTTTTTCTTCTTAAAATGGAAAAAAAGTTGGCCTTTGGATGATATGGCATGAGTGTATAAACCCCTTAGAAAGTCAAAGGAACATAAAACTCAATTTTGGCTGTCCATTTGATATAAATTAATCTAATGATCCACTTTTGCAACTCTCACCTGACTCCTTGAAAAGGACATGTTTTAATTTTATGCCTTGTGGCTTCTTGATACTAGTATTTCAGGATTCAATCCATAGCTCCCAACTATAACTAGAATTGTGTGCTATATATGTTTGAAGAATCAAACCGAGATTGTTCTCGTAAGATCTAGTTTAGATATTTTTATTTTTGAATATTCAAATGCTTATAAGTTTCATCGCACATATGCAAGTATTTCTATCAAAATAAAATTTATATGTGATGAAATTTATCATGTAGATACTATCAAGCTTATAACAAACTAGTACACATCATTGTACCATGCATTTACTCTTTAATTAACTGCATATATACGCGGTACCTCCAGCGAGGTTAGCTAGCTAAAATGAACTCTTAAGGGACGGTCTATACAACTATCTAGGAGGGTCTTAAAATTTGCATGATTGACTAAAGCTAATCAATACCATGCAGAATTCCCTGAAGTAATCAGTGTGAAGCCTAGCACTTATCATGAAATGCACACAACTCGGAGCTGGGACTTCCTCGGCCTTGACTACAACCTGCAACCATCACAGCCGCAGGGCCTTTTGCAAAAGGCAAAGTATGGCGAAGATGCCATCATAGGGGTGATCGATTCAGGTTAACTTGCATTACCATCCACAAATGCAACACTACAGAAAATTAACCCAAAAGTCACATCTTCAACTAGTGACTCAAATCCATCCTTATGTTGCAGGCATATGGCCTGAATCCCGAAGCTTCGACGACGCCGGGTACAGCCCCGTGCCGGCGCGGTGGAAAGGCGTGTGCCAGGATGGCCGGGACTGGAACGCCACGAGCTGCAACAGGAAGATCATCGGCGCCCGGTGGTACAGCGGCGGCGTCAGCGACGAGGTGCTCAAACAAAACTACATGTCGCCGAGGGACCTCAGCGGCCACGGCACGCACGTCGCGTCGACGATCGCCGGCGGGCAGGTGTTCAACGTGAGCTACCGAGGGGGCGGCCTCGGCGGCGGCGTGGCGCGCGGAGGAGCGCCGCGGTCGAGACTGGCCGTGTACAAGGTGTGCTGGGAGGGCGCGGGCTGCGACGAGGCGGCGATCCTCGCCGCCATTGACGACGCCATAGACGACGGGGTGGACGTCCTGTCGCTGTCGCTGGGCGGCGGCGCCGGCGAGGAGATCTTCGGGTCGTTGCACGCGGTGCTGAGAGGGGTCTCCGTCGTCTTTTCCGGCGGGAACGATGGCCCCGTGGCTTCCACGGTTAACAATGCCCTGCCGTGGGTCACGACGGTGGCCGCTAGCACCATGGACCGGTCTTCTCCGACCATGATTACCCTAGGGAACCAAGAAAAACTGGTGGTAAGTACTATGCACATTCTTGACATAGCAGCGATTCTAGCGTGCACGGTATATACCGTGCATGCCCCACCTTCTCTCTCCTATAATTTTTATATAGTATGTGTCCCTTCATTCCCTCCTCTTTCTTACTTTTTGGATTTAACTCATAAACTTGAAACTGTTGTAGCTCTTAAACTAAAAGTCCAATTTGAAAACGGTTTGAATATTTGGATTACTACAATAGAGAGTTTTATAACAAGACCAATATTGAATATATTTTGACAATATTTGAAAATCAAATTCTAAAACATAATAAAACTTTGAAAAACATAATGAAACATGAAAAAAATATTTGTGGAAATAATTTATTTCACCGCATTTCAAACTTGGTTAACCAAAGTTAGAAAAAAATTGGTAATTAACTTTGAGATCTAACTATAAATTATGTTGACAACAAACAGGATCAACAAGTTTTATTGGATTTCATTACTAATCATAACGCTTTATTATGTTTTGCAATTTAGGTTTTTAAATTTTATTAATTTGGGGCTTGTTTAAAAGATCTTACCAAAATAAATACATAGGTTCAAACAGAATGTTATTTGGATAATTATTCTAATATATACAGCCTTTTGAAATTTAGACTTGGAAATAAAAAAGATGGATTAATGGATGAAAGAGAGAGTACAAGATGTCAGATGGAAAAGAGTGTGGGGTACCATATGCATGCAAAGATTCCTTTTTATCCGAATCTTAAAGCATATCAAACAAATTAAACGGTGCATGCATGCACGCTATCTAGCATGCATGCTAGAAAGACATTTCTGACATTCTTGGCAAAAAAAAAAATTAGGTTGCGTTACTGTCAGGAGATAGTAGTTGCAGTCTGAATGCATCTTCGTGTCATATGGGACGGTCCTATGAGAACTCCTAACTTGATCGAGAAATAGCTAATTTGTTACTTCGCATTATTACATGTTTATATACTACTAGGTCTACATCCTAGCCTACTCATGAACATTACTATCACCCTGCAACTAACTTTAATTTTGTAAGATGATGATTAGGCTCTAACAGACTCATGAAAATCTCTATCACCTTGCAACTAACTTTAAGTTTCTAAGATGATTAGGTTCTGACTGTTTTTTTTCAATCAAAGATAGTACTACTCCCTCCGATCCAAAATAATTGTCCCTGATTTAGTACAACTTCGGCACTTATATGGATCTGAGGGGAGTAATATACTTTTATAATTTTTTCTCGATATGTGTATGATTTTGAAGTTCCTTCCAATGTTTGTCTCAAGACACTAAAAAGTCCGGAAAGACCTAAGAAAAATTAAATTACAAAAAAGCAATTCCATTATAAACTAGCCGACAAGTCTTGCAAATGCATGTGTGTTCAATCCAGGAAGTTCAGGGCCTTACTGAAATGTAGAACTTTCATATACATTTGGAGGATCTTTATCCTTAAAAAAGTACTAGCCGTTCAGAACATAAGATTGGGGTTTGCCGAATTTTTATGTTGAATGCAGTCATATATGCCTCCAATTCCGTAGGACTTGCAACATGAGTTTATACTTCATTTATTTTATATTTGAAAAGACTAATGCGTATTTTTCTTTGTGTCTCCCTTTCTACTTACTCTCGTCTATCTTCAGAAACTCATATTGTAATTCATGTGTACGCCATTCAAAGGGCATTACTTGCAAAATTTAAACTCCCTTCGTTCCTAAATAGATTACATATAAATTTAGTGAAAAATTCAAGACTTTCTAACTTTGACCAAGTATGAAGAAGGAAATATTAATTAAATATATGTTAGAAAAATATATGTACGGTGAATCAAATAGGTGGCGTATAAAGTAAATTATTTGATGTTTTGTTTTAAACGCAGGGACAATCTCTACACTACAATGCATCGGTGATCAGCAACGACTTTAAGGTCCTTGTTCATGCCAGCAGGTAATGAAATAGAGCAGACACTTGATACATTTCTTTCTAGTGGGCACGTCCAGATATTAATTCACCAAGGTTTAGTTAAATCTCAATCGCCCCACCTTATCATTGGATTTATGGTATGCGATTTTTTGTTAACCCCGTAGACCACTATTCTGTACTGCGTGAACAATTTTCACACTTAGAACTCATGCGTTACTAAAAAAAGTCTTAGTTGCAACTCACTTGCAACTTCTAGATCGCACAAATCACAACGCAAATCCAACGACTAAGAAGTTGACCGAGATTTAGTTATCTCTCACTAGCAAAACTCAGTCACGATTTAGTGAAGCTGAAAGATACAAATAAATTCATTTTTAACAATTTTGAACTTTATATGTTAATGTCCATGCTTGTAGCTGTGACGTACAGACACTGGCATCGAGCAATGTTACCGGTAAAATTGTCTTGTGCTACGCACCAGGGGAGGCGTCGATCAAGCCAGCTCCTGTAGCACTCAGCGACGCCATCAAACTCACCGTGGAGGCTGGCGCGAATGGCCTCATCTTCGCGCAGAATGCTGCCAACAGCGTCAATGACCTGAACGTGTGCGAGGGAATTATGCCTTGTGTGCTGGTGGATTTTGAGATCGCCCATAGAATCGCGTCCTACTCGACAAGAACAGGGTGAGAGCATGGTGATCGGCGGTCCGAAAGAAGGTGGATACATGCTGGTATCTTGTCCAAGAACTCATGTATATCTCGTGGCCATGCTAGGAATCCGGTGGTAAAGGTATCGCCCACGGTGACCGTCGTTGGGAACAGGGTATTGGCGCCGAGGGTCGCCACTTTCTCATCGAGAGGTCCCAGCGTCGCGTTTCCCGCCATACTCAAGGTATAGTGTATTCCTGCGTTTCAAAATACAACCAAGAAGTAGAAGTATAAATTTGACATAAATCCAACTTTAAAAGTTTGACCAAGGTTATGGATGGAAATAAGTACATCCGCAATATCACATATATTTATATGCAGTATCAATACATATTTTCGTGATGGATATCCTTTATTGGTATTGACTAGGTACTGTTCGAATATTGATATTTTGTAACGACTTAGTCAAATATTTTTTTTTGGACTTTGGTCAGAACTTATATGTCTCTTATTTTGAAACAAAGGGAGTAGTTTCTTATTTCAACACAAATATGTTCCATCTTTGTGGTAGCTAGGCCCTCTAAATGGTTGGGTATTGAAGACTTCATCTCCATGCATGTTTCGAACAGCCTGATGTAGCTGCACCGGGAGTCGGCATCTTGGCTGCTATAGGTGACTCCTATGTGTTGCTTTCTGGGACGTCCATGGCATGTCCACATGTCTCAGCGGTCACCGCGCTGATCAAGTCAGTTCACCGTGACTGGTCGCCTGCCATGATCAAGTCTGCAATCATCACCACATGTATGCACGGAACATTAGCAAAATTTCTTCTGAATAACCCATCACATTATCTGATAAACTCAGACCATTTCTTGGGATTGGTTGTAGCTTCGCTGACCGATCGTTTCGGTATGCCGATCCAAGCAGAGGGGGTCCCAAGGAAACTAGCCGACCCCTTCGACTTTGGAGGCGGCCACATGAACCCTGAAAGGGCCGTCGACCCCGGCTTGGTTTATGATGTGGATGCGAGAGAGTACAACAAGTTCTTCAACTGCACTCTAGGGTTGGTCGACGACTGCGAGTCATACCAACTCAATCTCAACCTTCCTTCGATCGCCGTGCCAAACCTCAAGGACAATGTCACGGTTGTGCGCACCGTCACCAATGTTGGGCCGGTAGAAGCGACTTATCAAGCGGTTTTTGAGGCTCCAGCAGGGGTAACCATGCTGGTGGAACCATCCGTGATCAGTTTCACAAAAGGTGGAGGCAATAGCGCCGCATTTAGGGTCACGCTCACGGCAAAGCAGAGGGTGCAAGGAGGGTACACTTTTGGCAGCCTAACGTGGTCCGACGGAAGTACCCACTCCGTGAGAATCCCAGTTGTAGTACGGACAGTGATACAAGACTTTGTCGCAGATACATCCTAAATTCATCGGTGGTGGTTAGTGTATGCTCTTTATTCATGTATATCCATGTACTTGTCTTGGAAAAAATAATGGTGTAATGCTGGAATTTTATTTCGTACAGTACATTGTTTTAGGAAATGATCTAAATAAATACAATGTCCTTGATTTTCCTGGGAGATTGTTGGTTTCGTTTTCCTTGTCTATTGGTGTCAAGTGTGGCAGTATTGTCTACCTGTAAGAGATGGAAAATGCATACAAAATCAAAGAAATTTACTTGTACTACTGACTAAAATACTGTAACAAGTCACTGGCACGGAGCGTAAGGAGAAACCAGCAGCTACTTTAGACTCGACAGGGAGTTAATTTTTTCATTTCTGAGGAATGACGAAGTGGAAACTGTCAAACAACGCATCAGGTGTGCCTAGTTTTCTAGTGTGATAAACAGAATAATGTGCCAACGAACAGCAGTGCCAATTCTCCCTGCACTACTACAGATATGTTCAGCGCATTTCTTCTTCTTGCCAAACTGATGTGTGTCAAAGGAATGAACTGAAACCAATCACTTTTGGTGAAGTTCTGCAAAAATGTTAGTCGATGTGATACAAACAGAATGGAAATACAAACTGCTAATATGGCGAGTTAGTGACAAGCGAATGTGATACAAACAATAGTGCAAAAGTCCATAGTAGATGCAAAAGACCGTACATAATTTTTAACCGACTAAACACAGAAGCAACTAATAGCTCGCGGGTTTAAACACCAACGCAGACATTTCGACGCTTCAAATACTGATCCAAAAGACAATGACTGAAACTTGAAACACTATCAACAGACAACTTAAAACTAGTAATAGCAAGCAGTACAGCTTATCACTCCTCGTCGGATTCGGCGCTCTGGAGCAACTCCACAAACCGTCTGGCATTCTCCACAGCCTGGTGGTGGTGTCAAGAGATGGAAAATGCATACAAAATCAAAGAAATTTACTTCTACTAGACTACTACTGACTAAAATACGGTAACAACTCACTGTCATGGAGCGTAAGGAGAAACCAGCAGCTACTTTAGACATGGCGAGTTTTTTTTTTTTCATCATTTCTGAGGAATGACGAAGTGGAAACTGTCAAACAACGAGTCAAGCGTGCTAGTTTTGTAGTGTGATGGTAATTAGAATAATATGCCAACAAACAACTGTGCATTTTTTCTTTGTTTTGGATAAAAAAATTCTCCTTGCGCTACTAAGGATATGTTCACCGCATTTCTTCTTTTGGCAAACTGATGTGTGTCAAAACGATGAACTGAAATCAATCACTCTTGGTGAAGTTCTGCAAGAATGTGAGTCGATAACAGGCTGGAAATACAAACTGTAATATAGCGAGTTAGTGACGAGCCAATGTGATACAAACAATAGTGACCGTAGTAGATGCAAAAGAACGTACATATTTTCTTAACTGACTCAACACAGAACCAACTAATAACTTGAGGGTTTAAACACCAACGCAGACATTGGACAATTCAAATACTGATCCAAAAGAAAATGACTGAAACTTGAAACAATATCAACAGACAACTTAAAGCTAGTAATAGCAAGCAGTACAGCTTATCACTCCTCGTCGGATTCGGCGCTCTGGAGCCACTACACAAACCGCCTGGCATTCTCCACAGCCTGGGAGTACTTGCCGGCAGCAACAGCCTCATCATATATCACTGCACAATGGCTTCTTCCTCGAAAATGTCCTCCTTCAGGGCGTCGGTGCGCCGCAGAACAATACAGTCTCCTCTACGAAATGGAAGTCACCAACAAGTCCAACGAGAGAACACCGGTCAGCTGTGCTACTTATGTAGTGTGCTAAATAGAACAATGTGCCAACGAACAATAGTTCTTTCTTTGTTTTGGATGAAATCTCTGCTCCTTGCTCTACTACGGATGTGTTTGGTTGACAACCAGGGTTCACCGCATTTTTCTTCCCAACCTGATTTGCGTCGAAGTGATAAAACTGATCGCTTTTGGTGAAGTTTTGCAAGAATGTGACTATTAACAGACACGATAATGAGCCTCTTACATACTGTCAAGATACTGAGCTAGTGACGAGCAAATGATCCAAAGTCCAAACAATAGTTGAAGAGTTGCCCACAAAATGTAGTGCCACCAAACATAATTTTGCATAGCAGTATGCTTTATAAAGCTTCCACCTATCCTACAGAAAAGAGTTTTGGCTTACAGTAGGATAACTGGCATGCCATTGTGAGTTGGACGAGATTTACGTTAACAGGAGCTCTTAAGATCAAGGCTCATTAACTAGAGCAAGATTTACCCACAAGAACCTGATTTACAGTGATGAGCAAGTGAAAACAGGTCAAACAAGACAATTTCACTTGTTTATGATGGCGGCCATTGTTTGCAAAGAAGGGTCAGCAAAGGCCAGGAATGATCAGTCAAATATGTAGCACAGATGGCCATACAGGAACTAGGTAAGTTATCAGCTTAGAAACAAAAGAAGAAACCACGATAGAAGTACTTCTACAAGCCAAAAGGCCCAAAACAACATGCAATAAGTTACTTCCACAACTCAGAATCCTAACAGTCTCCCACAATACAGAACTCAGAGTGCCACGCACTAGTGAAACCACAGAATTATCAAGTAGTTCACCACAGAATTATCAAGTAGTAACAAGTACCTACCATATCCTTAGCACCGCAAAGTAAACCTGCCCAGTGAACATATTTCCAGCATAACAACCATCGTCAAAACCACAACCTAGCGTGTCATCCCACTGTTGACAGGATTAATCCGGGCAAGGACAGGCCCCAGCACATAGAAGGGATCCTCCACTGACAAGTCAATGGCGTTCTGAAAGCTCCAGAAAGGGAAGGCGGGGTAAGCAAACAGATACCTGTCACTGCTTCCACCTGATGGCGCACTGCCCTCACCACCGGAACCTGACATTGGGTCTTCCTCCTCTTCCACATCATCACTGCCACTGCTTCCACCTGATGACGCACTGCCCTCGTCATCACTGGAACTGCTTCCATTTGATCTCTCAACTACCACATTATTCCTAAGACCATACACCATGCCATGGGACTCAAGAACCTTCGCATTCCTAAAAATGTAACCGATGAATCCCCCCTCATGGCCCTGCAATCCGTGTAGGACGAACGTCTTCAGATGATATTCAAGGCAATCGCAGGAGGGCAGGGACTTCCAGAAATCCATATCATCAACATCATCAGGTGACCTGGATCGAATGGACTGGAGTTGAGCAAAAAAAAACTTAGTCAGCGTATATCAATCCCAAAATTGCTCCCAATTACAGTTAGAAGTGCTAGAAATGATATCTACATTTTGAGTTCAGATTCTGGGACATATAGAAATGAACAACAAGTAGCGGAATAAGCTGAAACCCATATTATCTTGTTGAATTGCAATCGACAAACAATTATCAGATGAGAGGATATCTTAGGACACAAATGCTACCTTGACATGAAGCGTCTCGAGGCGAGGAAAACATCTGAGCAGAGTGGGCAACACCTTGGCCTCCGTGATATTCCCAAACCGCACCTTAACAGCAAGTATCTTCACACTTGGCAGCATGGCATAAGGTGTCACATTTCTGCCAGCCTGCCATCGACGCAAATTAAACGGTGAGAAAATTATTTGGTTGCACTTGCACAATCACGTCATGAATGCTAAGTGCAGAACAGAAAAGTTACAAGAGGCAGTTACCTTGATGAGAATGCCACCAATCTCGAGCGTGTGGAGCTGGAGGTCCAAGAAGCCGAGGACCTCCAGCCTGGGGGCGTGGTCAATCTTGATGGGTCTCCGGTTGCCAACGCTATCGAAGAGCAGGCGCTCCAGGCAGGGGGCATCGTCGATGGTGACTTCAGCGAAGCTGCATCTCCATTCCATCAGAACACGGAGGCTGCGGGATTGGACGCGGAGGCGTGAAGGGCAGTTGGACGCCATGGCGAAGGAGAGGATCTCCAGCTTGGGGCATTGCGCGAGCAAGGCGTCGACTTTCTTGTCGTCGATGAGGGTGCGGAAAAGGCCGAGCTCGTGGAGGTTGGGGAAGGCGGGAGGGCTGGTGGTAGTGCCCGTGAAACGCCAGCGCCAGACGCCGAGGTAGAGGCGGGCGAGGGAGGCGCAGCCGAGGATGTCGTCGGGGAGCGGCATGTCGAGCGGCCGGGGGCGGTTGAAGAGGATGAGGTCCTGGACGTTCTTGGCGGCGAGGTCGGTGACCAGGCGCTGGAGTGCGTACTCCTGCCGGTGGAAGGAGAGGCGGGTGATGCGCACGGCGCGGACGGGGCCCGGGTGAGCGGCCACGCAGTGCGAGACGGCGCGCAACGTGCGGTGCCCGTCGGCGGCCCTGAGGTGGGCGTCGTCGACGAGGAGCGGGGTCGCCGCCCACAGGTGGCGCCAGCGGGTGGACAGGACAACGGTGCGCGCCGCTTCGGTGGTGGGGAGGCGGGAGACGATGTTGGAGAGCAGGCTGTCCGGGAGGCGGCCGATGTGGTCCTGGCCGTCATCCCGCGCCGCCATAACGAGAGCGGGCCAGTCGGCAGGGACGGAGGGCGGTGGTAGGAGGGAGATGAGGTGGGGGACGATGGAGTCGATGCGGGCGGCATCCATGGCGGATGCGGCGGCGGAGGCCGGCTAGGGTTTTGCCGGGGGACGGGATGGAGACCTCGCGGAATGGGGGTTTGCTCTCGGTGTGGGATGCCAGTGGACCGCTGTTGACTGGTGCCTGGTGGCAGTGGACCGGTGGTCTTCCTAGTCTTTGTTTTTACTTGTGGTCTTCTAAGGGCACGAGCAGCGGAGGCAGTGGTATGCTGTGGCCTCACGGTCTCCACGTAGGAAATATATCACGAGACCATCGCTACACAAAATTTTGTCCAACGCAGGCTACTGTTCCATGGCCCAGCTATGTCCTTTTTCACTGCAGATCCCATCCCTCGGCAGGACAAAGCATCTCTCTTCATTTTCTACAGTCCTCTTTCTTTTTGGTTTCTCTCTGCTTTTGTCAACAAGGAAGCGACTTCCTCTGCAGGATCCCGCTTTAGTCTGCGAGCAGCAGATTTGTCTTAGCTGGACAGCGGAGGGCGACGTGGATAGCTGGGGCAGCGGTCCAACCTGGAGCGTTGGCCATGCTCTAATTGACTCAATTACGTTTGTTCTAAAATATAAAATGTTTTACTTGAGTATATTTAAGAATGGAGGTTAGTAGTAAATACTAAATGCGTTACTAATAAAGCAATAATCTGGGCACTAGTCTCTCATTCGCGTTTTTAGGCCGAGTTATCTAATTTGGACAAATTTCAATCAAACTCGGCAAAATTTGGATGAATATAGGCGATTTCATTAATATTGGACGGGTTCATACATATTACATCAAATTGGGACGAACACCCGAATTTTGACTTCATTAGGCTAAAAAAAAATTAGGAATACTACTGGATCTAGCCGATGCCGATGTCGCCGGACACCGCTCACATGCCGAAGTTACGGTAGAAGACCGTGTATTCAGGGTCCGC
Source organism: Avena sativa (assembly GCA_916181665.1). NCBI lineage: Eukaryota > Viridiplantae > Streptophyta > Magnoliopsida > Poales > Poaceae > Avena > Avena sativa. The sequence goes on along the minus strand of OV702279.1, from coordinate 398,500,999 downwards.
CTTGCCGTTGTTGTCGTCGTCGCTCGGCGGCTGAGGGGGGCCGCGAGCTGCCCTGGTTGGCATCGTCGTACCGCCACGGCTGGGACGAGGGGCCGACGCCATCGTCGTCATCGAGGACGATGATCGGCGCGCCCTGGTAGGCAACCTCGGGGCGAGACCTGCGGGCGACCTCCTACTGGTGGCGCCGAATACGGTTGGCCTCCTCGTGTTCCCAGTTGGCCCTAGACCAGGCGAGGATGTCCGGCTCCGGCATCGGCGGCACTTCGTTGATGGAGCTCTCCATCGTAATCTTGATGGCGAAGGATTCCTCGTTGACGGGGACCGCCCAGTCCGCCGGCTCTGGCTTCGGCTGGCGCAGGCGAAGCCGGCCGGTCGACGGCAATGGCGTGCGGCCTTCGTTAATGACGAGGTCGTGTGAGCGCGTCCTCGGTGGCGAGCGCATCGGAGTCTCGGTCTCCCGTTTCATGGGCCGAAGTGCCTTGCCGCTGGCTTGCGGCGACTGTGCCGACGTAGATCCAGACGAGCGTGAGGCCGAGGCGACGGAGGACGAGGAACTAAGGCTGCCCATCCTCCTAGGCAGCAAATGAAAGGAATATGCCCGAGAGGCAATAATAAAGTGGTTATTATGATATTCCATGTTTATGATAAATGTTTATTTTTCATGCTATAATTATATTAATAAGAAAACTTTAATACATGTGTGAATTATAAACAGATAAGTAGCAAGGGTTTGACTCATCATTGCTTATTATTATGGACTTGGGTTTTGAAGAAAGAGGGGACACTGGAAATCGCGGAACGGCTAACAGATTCACAACACGGGTACACGGGGTTTACCTAGGCTTAGGCCCCAGAGAACCCTGCTCCTGCTTGTCTATTTTTGATTGATGGTGGAACTGAAGGTTACAAGGGTGCGCAGATTGGATGTGGCATGGTGTATGCTAGGGTTCTGAGAGTTAAGCCCTTCCTCGTCGTGCCCTCCTAGCCTTTATATGAGGAGGCCAGATCTCGAGGTAGGTCGAGTCGGTTACAATTTAGGGTTTGACCCTTTGAAATTCTATTTACAGTTCACCATGCTCCCCAAGAAGTCGCATCCGTATGGGGCCTTGGTCACCCGAATTCTTCCTCGGCTTCGCCGTCCGTAGCGGGTGATTGTGTGGGCCTCTACCAGGCTGATGCCGGGTAGAATAACATAGGGCACCCGTAGGGCATACCCATGTCAGTATCCCCCGAGTGTTCAGTCAAATTGTAGGTTCGATTGGAGACTCTTAAGTCTTTCGGATGCTTTTATTCGAACAAGTTTCGGGTCAATGTGTTGGTTCATAGGGATTATTGATACGTGTGCCTGACTTGTCCGAACCCTGATCGTTAACTGTCTTTGGACAAAACAACACAATCTAATTCAGGCTCGAGTCCCCAGACTCGAATCCAGAAAATTACTAGCGTAATTCGACTCAAGCCGCCGAGGTCTTACATGAGCGAATTCCAGTTTTTAAATTATGTATCTAACGCGTCCGTCGGGATTTTTTACCATGCCTGCTGACACGGAATATTGCTCGTAGAGCGTAGTCGGGTGCGTTGCCAGGCCATCAGAATTATTTGTAGGTCTTACCTTTGCATCGTAGACACAACATCCGAAAGTTTGTCACCACGAAGACGTTTTGGGTGACTAAGGAGACGTTGCCTCTCTGAAATGGATTGTATAGGCACCTAGAGGTGGTGAATAGGTGCTACTCAATTTTTAGTTCTTTTCAATTTTAGGCTTGACACAAATGTAAATTCTCTAGATATGCAAGTACGAGAATTTCCTATATGCTAACCTATCTACTAAACGAGTAAAGCGAGGAGCGAGGAAACCGTAGTGGAACACGCGGAGACACGGTGATTTGTTTGACCACAGTTCCTTCCTTGTTAAGGGAAGTACGTCTGTGTTTGAGGGGTGGGTGGTTCTAAGACCGCCACGCCACAATAAGCCTCACCCTATTCTCCGATGGATCTCGCCACCAAAGGCCTGATCCACCTCTCCACTATTGGTACCCTTAGAGGCGGAAACCGGTGCCTTTACAACTCTAGTAGGACACACATTCACAACCGAATTGGGGGCTCCCATGATGACAACAAGCTGCCACAAGAATAAGGATTATCAAATAACCAAAACAAGGATCTAGATATTTGCAAGAAATACTAGATCATGAATCCTCCAAGTGAATGGAGAGAAAGTGATGCGCTTGATTACTGTTGATGAAGATCGAGGCCTCCTCCTTCGATTCCCCAAAGATCGAAGCCTTTGGATGGATGAAGATGGAGATCTCTTGATGGAGCTTGAAGAACAGGTCTGGTCTTTTTCAAGTTGAATCAAGAAGACTGACAGGAGGGAGATGATGGGGTTAAATACCCCTGCCCAAAACTGGCCGTTGGAGACTTTTGGGGGCGGATTATTCGGCCCCTACTAGGGGCGAATTATTCGTCCTGGGGAGAAAATCTGCACGGGAACCAGGAAATCCGGGGTATTATCCGCCCCCCATACTGCATGACGCGCCTTGTCTCCCTTTGCAAAAACTCCTGAGGGCAGATTATCCGGCCCTCTTGAGGGGCAGATTATCCGGCCTAGGGAGAAAATCCGCCCGGGACCGGAAAATCCGGGGGATTATCCGCCCCCCATTATGCATGACGCGCCTTGGCGCCGTTTGTCGATTGGGGAGGGGCGGATTATCCGGCAGGGGCGGATTATCCGCCCCCCAAACACACATTTGTGCTTGTTTTGAATTTGCTAAGACCTGCAGCACTTCTACACACATTAAATAATCTTTGGTATTTTTATCTAACTCACAAAACACTAGAGATCATGAAATGTTCTTTCAATCTCCCCCTTTTTGGTGTTAGATGACAATACTAGGATTTGCAATAAAACCTACTAACAACATATTTACAAGAAATGAAAGAGGCTCCCCTAAACGTGTGCATATCAACAACTTGCATTTGAATACAAATGCACTCACGAAGGTACAAGCCAATTTCATAAGATTGACGGCTATACAAAAGATGATTTAGAAAAACACTTCATACCACCGGGAGATGAACTAGCCAAAATGATAAGTAAGAATATTAGGTCTTGAAACATCACACCACTTTGATGTATCGATAGATACGATTCTAGAATTCCATATGACCATAGATATAATTTCAGAATTCCATAAGACCATAGATAATTCCAGAATTCCATAAGACCATAGACAATTCCCCACAGATAAATCCACACATAAACCATAGTACCACACGACATAATATCATACAAAACCGAACGCAAATAGAAGTTCAACGCTAAATGGGCACAAGCAAACACGATAATAAAACAATAAAAGTCAACTACTTGCACTCGACCCATGTAAATCCATGGAGACCTGAATAGAACTACCTCTCCCCCTTTGGCATCGAAACGCCAAAAAGGAAGAAGAGCGATGCTAACGCCCCAAGAGATCACTCCTCGGAGTCCTCCTCGTCATCGTTCTCGTCCCCGTCCCCTTCCTCCTCATCATACTCGTTGTCATCATCATCAGCAGATAGTATATGTTCCGTTGGAACCAGTTCAGCTGCTTGACCTCACGAGCCATAGGAGGCACTGGGGGCCTACGTCCACTAGCACGAGCATCACGCATGAAGGACTCAGGTGTTGAAGAGGGATGGGAGGTCTTTTGAGACTTGTTGTAGATCTTCTTGGCCCTGTGGACACCATACAAGTTCCCGCTGAAATCCAAATGGGGAAGCATATGCTTGATGAGAATCATGATTCCCGCTGAAATCCCTCAGAATCGACCCTATGCAAGTCTCAGCGATTCCCGCCAAACCCGCATAGAAACGATTCAAAGGTGCCCACCAGGCACTTTCGTGCGGGTGGAAAACGAAGTAATACCATTACACAATAGTCCATGATAGAACCCACAGAACAGATATATACAACAATGACTCAAAGAGTCCAGAATACAGATATACCATACAAAGATCCAAATCACCTTGAAAACGATACAGCGTCCGAGTACGGACAAGATGCAAATTGAGCTAAGAGCCCTGAAGAATAACCAATGGCGTCCATAACCCTGCCCAGGCCAAGCCGGAAGGGTAACCCTGCTAACGACGTCGATCTCAAACCTGCTTAAACAAAAGGGGTGCCGACAAAGGCAAAGGAAAAAGAGAGCGGTCAGTACTGAGGCCAGTACACGGCGAGACTAGAATTCGGCGGTCCTCGCCTACATAGGTATGGTGGACTGAAGCGGCAGCGCGGCATGCACTGAACAACCTATAGAGACTCAATACAACTGGCGGCTTTCAGAGAGGGATAAGGAAGACCTATTCGGATCCAACCTGATGCTAACACCAAACATACCCATCCTGGTGTTTCCCCCTCAAAACCAATCGAGGAAGTCAACCGAGGAACTCACACAGTTGGCAGTTTTATTCATTCTGTTATAGTTGCGGCAATTACTAGTCAAATATAGATAGCATGAGTCATCCTGATATAATAAGCAGTGGACGGTTTCAGTTAACCATTCCGTTGTAGTTGTAGTACTTACTAGTCAGATATATATAGCATGAGGCATCCCAAAACCCAGCAGTTGTTGGTACTCTTATTTAGCCATTCCGTTGTAGTTGCAATACTTACTAGTCAGATACAATGGTAACAGGTGACAATACAAACCAGCAATTGTTGGCACTTTTATTTAGCCATTCCATTATAGTGAAGCTGATTACTAGTCATTATAAAGTCAAATTTATAGCACTACTTTAGTTATAGTTGTCTATGATCGAGATACTGTTCTCCAAGTCGTCCATAACCGCGGACACGGCTTTCAGAAAGTTTTACCCTGCAGGGGGGCACAAATAGCAACACACGTACGATCAATCTCGAGAAAAACCAAATGAAAACCCAACGAGGCATCACGACAGAGCAATTGCAAGATTCATATAAATTTCAGGGGGCCACCCCACCAAGCTACCCGTGACGAAGTTGGCCGGCTCCGGAACGAACCCAGAGGTTTGCGTCAATGGTTGTAAACGACTGGGAACCCGAAAGTGTGACTGGGCTTGTCGATACCGCGGAAACATTCCACTTACCTAAACAGTACAGGCGCTCCACGCACAATCGTAAATAAAGCAGTAAGGCATGGCATAAGTACAAGATAGTAATAAAGCCCCAAACTACTTTGTGGCCCCAAGAAATAAATATGACTCAAGCTCTGGCTAGGGGGATTCATGGTCCCACATGCGGATAGGGCGAATGTTTAAAGAATAGGTATCAAGTACTCGGGGTCCTACGGGACACAAGTGGACGGTTAAAAACCAAATAACATCTATTGCCCACCTGTGCCTCTGCATTATTTACCTACCTCAATTTTAGTTATTAAACTGTAATTAAAGCCATGATCATCTCCAACATAAAGCATATGGCAGTCTTCCAACAACTGTGGTACTCGATGACACGCAACAGCACTTGAGCCAGCGACTACGACACGCAAGTCCAACTATCTACCAAACAACAGGTAATGGGATGTGTCCAAGGCAATATAAGGCTGCAAGGGATACCACGGGTGCGAAAACTAGAGCATCGCAACACGGATAGCAATAGATCAACAGGAGGAAATAAAGACTAGAAAGGTAAAATAGGTAGAAAGGGGGAGAATGCTCGCCTGAAAACATTATCGAAGGTTCATCCGAAGATCGGGGCGAAGCTCACATCAACTCAACGGCCTTATCCGCGAAGAAGCAAAACACTAGAAGAACACCGGATGCACTATTTAATACTACGGCAAAAGATCGGGCATGATGCATGTATGATGTATGGAATGGCAAGGATGCGATGCAATTAGGCCATATTAAGCGGAACCGGAGTCCCAAAAATTAGTTAGATGGTTCATGTTGTTTTGATACCCTGCAATTTAAATGTTGCAATAACAAGGCAAAGGATAACACTGGTTCGCTACATAAATTTAAATGTGGCCAATATAAGACTAAATTTGTCCGCATGTGGACCCCATATTTAATTATGAGTTGAATCGGCATAATGCCCCGAAACCGCCAAATATGTATGCAAGCATGAATAATTTATATGCAACAGATATATATCATTTATAAAATAAGGTTCGGATAGGGGTTATACACGGTGGTTTGGCGATCTTGGATCAGGGGTTCGACGGGGTTTGGGTTCGGTCTCGAGCTGGGATTGCTCTTGCGGTCAAGGAAGTACTTGGCGCATACAAGAGCGTGGGATCTGAACCAAAACAAGATGAACGGTAAGGATTAAATTCGCATAGCCTGGGAATTGATCTCAGGATCTCATACAGGAATTTAACGGGTACAAGCCACAGTGCCACAGATGCCTTTAGACATAACCAGGGACGCATGGAATTTGTAGAAGGAAAAGGCCATGCCTTGGAGGTTCCTGGCTGTTCCCAACAGACCGAGAGGCAGGTGGGGTCATGGCCGACACAGCGAGGAGGGAGGAGCCGACACAGGGAGGTGGTCGAAGGTTGCAGGGGAGGCGACCGAGAGAGGCGGCGAGGAGGGCGCGTCCGGGACAGGGTGGAGGCACCAGAGGGCCTGTGAGGGCGTCGGCGAGGTCCTGCCCGCGGGGTCGACGCCGGCTTGCATAGGCATGGAGGAGGCGCATGGGGAGGGGCGGCGGTCGGCCAGGAGAGGCGAAGGAGGAGGGAGCCCCAGGCGGCGGTGGCGCCCTGGGGAAGGAGGCGACAGCGCCGGGCGTCGGAGTTGCAGAGGGGGAGGACCGGCGGCGTCCGCTGGCGAGCGCTCCTGGCGGCAGCATCGAGAGGAGCGGGGTCGTCCGGCAGTGGCACTTGGGGGTCGCGGGCTCGATGCAGCGGAAGGCGAGGCCTGGCGGCGGGGAGGCAAGGCGGCGGCCGGGCGGATCTCTGTAGGGCTGGGGAGGAGGCGGGCGGGGCGAGCGCCTGTGACAGGGAGAGGGCCATCAGAGGGAGGTGTTGGCAGCGGCGGTTTCGCTTACGGGGGCCAGGAGGAGTTGGGGACGAGCGGGGTTCGTGGGGAGTGGTGGGACCAGGGAATCAGGGAGGTGGGGTTGTGCTCACGCGCGTGCATGCTTGCGTGCAGTGTACGCGGGGTGTGTGTGTCACTGCGGGTGCCAGGGGAGAGTGGCGGCGGGGTGGATGGGAAGGAGTGGAGGTTGTGGTAGGTCTAGGTTAGATTAGGGTTAGGTTTGGAGCTACCGGGGTTGTAGACTGCTGATGGCTGGGCCCTTGGGCCTGGCCGGTCGCGGTCTCCCCCGGGTTTTATAAAATAGGATTTTATTTATTTGTTTTGTTTAAAGTAGTTTTGATAAATAGTTTTAGGCAAATAAAAGGTCCGGACGGACATATTTGAAATAAAGAGGACGCTATTTAGAAAACAAAATAGGGCTTTTAGCAAAATACTTTTAGGCGAACAAATGCATGTCGATGTCATGATGATGCACAAAATATAAACAACATGCGATTTCCTAGTAGTGGTTTTACCCGGGGTGCTACACAAGGTGACCAAGAATCTTGTCATTATTACCTCCACTCAGAATAATGCAATCCCTGAACAATCCAACAAGCGTTGCATACAATGGTGAGAGACTGGAGATAGTACCAATCACACCATTGGTGGTAAGGCATGGGGTGAGAGCAGTGTCCTTGTTGGGCTTGATTTGAGAGATAATGCGATGACTAGCAGTAGAGTCACGACCATGAAACGTGTAGCCAAGAACCTGACCAAAGGTGCGGAAATCTGACTTAATAAGAGTGCTCCCAGTCATTCACTTCATAGTGTGGAGCTCATTGCCACAGATCACAAGAGTAGACAAGAATTGCTTCACCACGGACGAACCATAAGAGCATTGTAAATTCATAAGATGGTGCAGCCCCATCTTCTCAGTCACAGCCAAAGCCTCAGCAAGTCTTGGCTTGGCCTTTGCCTCTGTCATATCCAAAGGGTGCATGGGGTGAATCTTGAGAGAGGCGTAGATGTCATCATGAATGTACCTGAAGTGGCCACACCAGAATAGATTGTCCTCCTGCAGCTCATCACTATCAGCCTCATCATACAAGTCACGGTGGCTAATGGCAGAAAACTCAATGATATCCATAGTCTTGTAATTAACTCGGCCATGCTTGCCCTTGCCCTTTCTCTAAGAGGTCCTCTTCATATCTCTAGCACGTTTAGCCATCTTGTCAGCTTCCCTTTGCCTCCTACACAATTCAACTTCGTCCACAAGAACACCTTCTTCGTTAGGCCTTAAATAACGGGTGCAGGGACGACGCTTGTAGGTTTTAGGAGCACTTGAACCACCTGTGAAGTGAATAAGATAGGTAGCACGGGGATAAGCGCACACACAAGTCCAGGAGGAATGTTAGAAACATTAGTAGAACAATCCATGGCCCAAACATACACAATACGAGAAACTGTGGAAATTCTGAAAAGGGGTGAACCTCCCAGGCTAGATAACCCGGCCCTGCCAGGGGCGGATAATCCGACCCTGGCGAAAATCGTCAGATCCTCCACAGATTCAACATACCGGTATAGATCGGGCACTAGGGTTGCTAGACTACGGGTCCTAACATGCAATGGCAACACAAAGTATCCTCTAAAATGAGTTTCCACCAAGAACAACAACTTCCACACAAAAGAGATGAATGGGAGAGTTACCCTCACTCATTGGAGGAAGATCTCGGAGGAGAGGATACCCGGAGGCGCTAGGATGAAGATTTGGGGAAGGCCCGGAGAATCCGACAGTCAAAACGACTCTAGGGAGGGGCAGAAAGTCTAGCGACGGCTGGGGGCAGGACACGGGGTTGGGGAGGAACTGCTGCTCTGTTTGAGCCTTTGCCCCCGAACCCTAGTCCTTAAAGAACAAATCCTCCAGGGCGGATTATCCGGCCCTTTCTGAACTTTCTGTTAAACACGGGTTCAGGCTAGTGCATTCCAAACAAAAACCCTCGCAAGGTACAAATGGACTTGTGTGCAAGAATAGAAGTCTCGGGGATGATAAAAAGGCTTAGGTTTATATCACTAAAAAGCGATGGTACTACACACCCAAAGTTGCAAGAACAAATCAAATAAAAGACAAAATTGGGTGAGTTTTCCATAAGAACAAAAGCTATTCAATAAGATCCAAAAATATCCACAAGGAACCAACTCTTCTAAAAGAAGAGGCGGTGGACGAAGCCACCATGTTGGAGCGCATGGCATGACACCGCGAAGATGTATCTTGAGTTCAAAACCAATGCTCATAAATAACCCACATATCACATAATGATATTAAGGGAAATGATTTTCTTGCTTTTGGAATTATGAGGGGAGGGTTATCCCAATCAATTAGGACCACACTCCCCCTATGTATATGCCCGCATCTAAACCAAATACATGAAGAAATGTAAGTGAGTGTGCAAGAGTAGTCAAGCTAAGCTCCTTGAATCCACGATATTTAGGTCATTCCTCAAGTAACAAAACCTTGCTTCATCAAGTGGCTTCGTGAAAATATCTGCAAGTTGGTTCTTCGTACTCACAAAAGATAAAGCAATATCACCACGAGCAACATGATCCCGAATAAAATGATTGCAAATCTCAATATGCTTTGTCATTGTATGATGCACCGGATTGTAAGCAATTTTAATAGCACTTTCATTATCGCATAAAATAGGCAATTTGTCACAGTTGACACCGTATTCCTTTAAAGTTTTCCTCATCCATAATAATTGCGTACAAGCACTTGCAGCAGCCACATATTCAGTTTCAGCGGTGGAGAGAGATATACAATTTTGTTTCTTCGAAAACCAATAGACTAGAGACCTTCACAAGAATTGACATGCACCAGAAGTTGATTTTCTATCATCCTTGTTGAAGGGAATATGCCCGAGAGGCAATAATAAAGTGGTTATTATCGTATTCCTTGTTTATGATAAATGTTTATTTTACATTCTATAATTGTATTAATACGGAAACGTTAATACATGTGTGTTTAATAAACAAAAGGAAGCTCCTAGTTATGCATCTCTTATAAACTAGCTCGTTGATTAACAAGATAATCAAAGGTTTCCTGATCATGGACATTGGATGTTGTTAGTAACAAGGTCACAACATTATTGGAATGGTGTGATGAACATTCATCCAAAGTATAGCATTATGATCAAGGTCATTGTGTTTATATTGCTATAACATCATACAAAGTTATCTTAGTCCTTAGACCATGAGATCATGTCAATCACTAACACCGGAAGAGTATCTTGATAACATCAAACGTCACATCGTAACAGGGTGACTATAAAGATGGGTTCAGTGCTACGAAGGTGTTATGTTGAGGCTCATGGATCAAGAGTGGAATTTTTCCATCCCGATGATGTAGAGATATACTCTGGGCCCTCTCGGTGATATCACATTAATTAGCTTGCAAGCAAGTGATTTGATCACTAGAATGTTATATCACGGGAACGAGAAAAGAGTACATGTCGGTAATGAGATCAAACTAAGTATGGAGATACCGATGATCGAATCTCGGACATGTAATATATCGCGAGACAAAAGGATTGAGTTACATGTGTATAAGGTTCACACGATCACATAAGTCATCGTTGAATATGTGGGAGTCAGTACGGATCTCCAGGTCCCGCTACTGATTATTGATCAGAGAGGGGTCTCGATCATGTCTACATTATTCGCGAACCGTAGGGTGACACACTTAAGGGATACCGACACCATTTGGAGCAAATAATATGCCAGAGAAAGAAAAAGGAAAGCGCAGGAATTTATTTCACTAGACACCGAAACTGTTTCGGTTGAAATTGCTGAAACTGGTTCTGCATGTGAAATTGAATACTAGCAAGGGGTTTTATGTGAATGTTTGTTAATTAAATTAATTAACAAAATTCTGAATAAATAAATAAAAGAGTTTTATTTAATGATAGATTACATTAAATTTGGTGGAAATTTAATGGAGGTGAGTGGAATTTTGAGTGGGTGGCTATTTATGTGAGTGGGAGCTCCACCCACGTGAATGTGGAAGAGGTGGGGAAACCTCCATGGCTACCACGCCATGGGAGGGGGCTGCCCCTCTCTCCCTATAAAAGGCACCTACTCCCTCCTCTCATCTCACACCTCCTCGCGAAGGATCTCTCTCCCCCTTTAGAATTCCCCCATGGTCTCGAATCAGCGAGATACATGTTCCCGGTGGCTTTTTCTGGAAGGATTTGTTGCTTCCACTGCTTTGCTGGAGCGAGGGTGCGGAGGTTGTCGGGGTACCCGGACGTGTGTGCGATCACGGATGCACTACTGCTTTGCAGTGCTGGACGTGATGGTGCTGGACCAGATGGACTTCATCACGATCTTGAGATCGGCAAGCGTTTGACTACATTATCCATGAGTACAACCTTGTTAACGCTATACGGTCTTCGAGTGTATGTATTCTATGGATGCATATCCACCCGTTGCTTGTATCTAATAGATAGATCTTGGTGCTTTGTTCCCATCGTAGGAAAAAATTTGTTTTCTATGCTGCGAACCCTTCAGTGGTATCAGGGCCGGATCTATGCATAGATACTTTGCACGGGTAGTACACATAGGAGTATGTGGGCGATGATGATCATTTTATTGCTTCTTAGTTGTACTTTGGATATTGGTGGCATAGTGGGATGAAGCGGCCCGGACAAACTTTACATGACCTCGCACATGAGACCTGTTGCACGCTTGACATGCAACTAGTTTTTTATAAGTGGCTAGCGGGTGTCTGTCTCTCTGATACGCCCAATTTTCATCACCTTTCTATATCATAATTTACCTCTATTCATTGATATTTGTCTTATTATGAGGTATTACTTATGACTTTTCATCTATTTATGCATGTTGGATGATTCCTAGAGGATGGACTGTCGGAGTCTGGATTCTGATGGAAAGAAGGCGTTCGGTGCAATTTCACGAAGATCAGAAAAATACCAGAAAAATATGGAAATATATTATTTCACCAGAAGACGAAGGAAGCCAAAAGGAGGAGCGAAGGGAGGCTGCAGGGGGCCCAAACCCCCTAGACGCGGGCCCACCTAAGGTCACGCTTGGGGTGGGTCTGGCCCACCTGCCCGGCTCCCGACTCTCCCCCTTCGCCTATATCTTACCTTTGGAACCCTAATACACGGGGAGCAACCACATATAGACTTCCGCCGCCTCTGGGAGGCGGAAAATACCGAGAGAGAAAGATCTCTCCGGCAGACAGATTTCTGACGGGGGAATTCCTTCCCGGAGAGGGGAGACCATCGCCATCAACACCATCATAAAGCTAGGCTTCATCGGGATCATCATCATCATCCACACCATCATCTCCACCAGCACCATCATCACCACTCCGTCCCGCTGTAACAATTGTGTTGGATATTTCTTAGTTCATTAGGGGAAACTTTCTCGGTATTGATTACTATTGTAGTTGATGCTTGTGAGTGGAACCATTGGATTATTGTTTATGTTCAGATTGTTATCCATTATCATATCATCTTTGATCTTGATCCATATGATGTCTTTTGAGTAGTTCGTTTAGTTCTTGAGGACATGGGAGAAGTCATGTTATTAGTAGTGAATCTGTGATGAGTTATTATTCAATGGTTTAGTATTTAAGTTGTGGTGCTATTCTTCTAGTGGTGTCATGTGAACGTCGACTACATGACACTTCACCATTTATGGGCCTAGGGGAATGCATTGTGTATTTTTCTACTAATTGTGGGGTTGCCGCAGTGACAGAAACCTGAACCCCGTTAGGACACCTTTGCACAAGGGAGCGTAGGATCTCAGAGATTAAGGCTATGGTTAGATTTATATCTTAATTACTTTCTTGTAGTTACGGATGTTTGCAGGGGGTTTAATCACAAGTATGTATTAGTCCTAGGAAGGGCAGTATGTTAGCACAGGTTCACCCACACAACACTTACAAACACCAAAGGAGAGTACTTAGCTATTTGAAGTGAAAACTTGACAGAATTCCCATGTGTCCTCGTGTCACATCCCAAAATTTTATAAATTTTGAAATGTAAAAAATATACAAACAAAATAAATAAAGAATGAAATTTAGGGGGAAAAGAAAACTTTTTTGCTTCTAATTGGAAACATTAAATCCTTTTGAACTATTACAAAACTTTTTCCCAAATAAAGGTACTCCTTAAAATAAAAATAGCATTTAACAAAAACCCTAAGATCAAAACATCAAGATTATCCATATATCTCCTCTACTTCAAAATTTTAATTTGCAAGGTTCCCCTTCAAAATCTTTTTCACAAACTTTCTGTATTTGAAAATCTATTTTTAATCTTGAGGAATGTTCTCAACCAAAAACCATCTATACATCTCAACTACTTCATTTACATTTTACAAACAAACTTTATTTTGTTTTGAACCAAAAATAAAAGCAAAGAGTCTCGTTTTAAAATAAGCACCATAACCTATGTGAGATATTTTAAGTTTTTATAAAATTATCCTCTCATATTTTCAAACTTTAATTCATGGGTTATCCATGTAAAGTGGAACTAAATCGAATCAAGTTCAGATAAGGAAAGAATCCAAGTCATTCCAAATATATTGCCCTGCAACTAGGCCAATATCGCACACATGCAATCGTGCAATAATTAACTAATTAATAATTGAGAAAATTAAATATTTCTAAATACATCAAATTTATGTCCTAAAATGTTGCCCATGAATTTAGGAACCCGCAGAAATTTGAATCAAGAAATTCGGAAATTTAAATCAAAAGTTATGAAAGAATTAAGAAATAGGAAAAAAAATATAAAACGAAAAAAGGGTGGCCGGCCAGGCCAGGCAAAATGGGCCGGCCCAACCAGGCCGATCGGCCAGGAGGCCACCACGTACTTACATGAAGAACAGGGAGCACCTTGGTCTTCATTTTATTTGTACCTAATGCTCTTAAATGACTCTTAATTGCCCTCCTAAATTGCACTAAATGCCCCCTAATTCATCTCCCTCTTTAATCTCCTTTAATCCAGCCCCTAGCCCCTTCTATATAAACCCCAATCCATGAAAGTTCACAAGATTTCAACTCATCCTAGCTCCATTTTCGTCCAAAATTCTCCCCAATCTTCTCCACCCAAATAGACCTTCAAGACGACCTCGGATCGCGACGGCTTGAAGACGGAAGCTGTTCCCCTCGTCAAGACGGTTCCATTTCCGCTGGTTTCACCTCATTTCGTTCATCAAGCAGAGAGAAAAACACGGTCAAAGATTCAGATCTTAGAAGGTATAATCCATTTTACACCCACCTCGTTGCTCCAAACTCAATTTTCTTTGAACAGTAGATAGATCTAGTTGTTTTCTACAACTTTCATGTAGAAAGTTTTTCCATCCGAGCGACTTTTTATATTTCTGACATCATCATGACATCAGCGTAGTCAACAGTCAATTCAGTCAGATCGGTCAAAGTCAATTTCAGTCAATTCCCGAGTTTGAGTTTTCTAGATTTTAGTACGAACTCGTATAATTCATAGAAAAAGATTTAGAAGTCCAAAAATTATAAATTTGGTATTCCTGAAAAGCTGAGATTCTGTAGAACCCATTTCTGCAATAATAGTAATTATTCTCTGTACAAAAATTTGATTTATAAATTAAATGGTTCAATTGGTCATTTTCACCATAAAAATTATATCTTTAGTTCTGTATATCCAAAATTAGCAAATAATATGTCTATGGATTCACAAAAACGAGTAGAACACAGTGGAGCTATAATTCGGTATTTTTGAGTCTGTTAAATTCACGTTTTATACAGAACTATTTGTGGAGTATTTTGAGTATAAAAATTGTTGTGTAAATTATTTTTAAGTGAATCCTTTTGCAAATGGTTGTAAATTAAATCCTCTGTACAGTAAGACCAAAATATAATTTTATTCTGGTATAAATAAGACCGTGGCAATTATTTAGTGAGAATGGCCTTTCCAACTGTTAGAAAATGTTGATAATTGCTACAATTGCACAAATGGTTGCATTTATAATCTTGAAAACATAAAATGTTCATAAATCACTTAGTAATGTTCAGAACCTTGTTATAACAATTTGTAAAATAAAAATTGCCGTCTTGCATGTTTGCATACTTTGCATGATTTTCGTGTTGTCATTAGTATTGATCTTGTGATTGTTTTGTCTTAGTTGTTTTGCTTGATAGATTTTATTGATTGTCAAGTGTGTTATTGCGAAGAGTGTAGCAATACCACCAACTACTAAGGAAAGTGGCACCATCATCCATGTCCTACTATTTTCATTACACTTAGTGGAATTTTTGTAGTATGCATGATAGGGTTATTATGTTACTATGATATGCTATGTCCTATTAGGATATCCGTTATATCTTCCTTAGTGGAAACGTCGTAGTTGTAGTATGCTTAGCTCTGCTATAGATTCGGGATGGAATACCATATTATGATTATATGAAGTGTTGGAAATATATATATGTTTTATATAATAAAACAAGTACTCAATGAATCACCTAGGTGGAATGTGGATACTCAGTTGTGAATAAGGTGGCAACAAAGGGAACCATATCTCTGGCTATCTCTCTCGTGTGTGCACTGGAAGAATACCATCCATGGACTTAGAGATTGAACATGTTTCTCGTACAGTGGCTTCCGTGTACAGCCACATGCTAAATGGGCTCGGGCTTAGTCAATTACATAGTGGAAGACCCTTGCATTGGTACCTATTCAGGTTAACTAGAATTATGTATTGGAAGTATATCCTTACGTCTGGTAGACATGCTAGCATAATGTATTGGGAGGACTTCTATGGAAAGACTTTGCCACATTCTCGATCTGACGGTACTCTATTTGGTGTGTACTTATCCAGCGGCCACTGGTGGCGTCAAGAAGAGATCGTGTCATGTGGGTAAAGTGTACAACTTCTACAGAAGATCAAATTCTAAGTACTTAGTCGTGTCCCCGGTTACAGACAACTCTGAGCAACTAAGGCCTGAAGCTATGGAAGATCTCGACATCCCAATTTCTCAAAGTAAAACTTGATGGTGTGAACAAGGGATTAGAAGCACTTGGAGTTTTCCAAGGAGTTCAGAAAGATTTTCAAAAGATCAAAACTATTTTGAAAAGATAGGATAAAACTATTTTGCTTTCTGCAAATGAGTCTAAACCCTACTTAGCCAAATATGCATGTATTGATAGGATCCACTTATTTCTACATAGTAGTAAAACTTGCCAATACAATTCAAATGTATTGACCCTTGTGGCTGCAACTTATTATGTTGTAGGTTTGTTTGATGTTAGTGAAGTGAGTTGATTAGGATTACAAGTCTACAACCAACATGACTACCTGTGGCACTTTGAAGATGAAGGACTCCATGCTATAGAGTTATTCTGCTGCATTGTAATGAGATAGCCAAATGAGCTATGTAAGATGTAATGAATTATTTTATTCCTAGTTATAAAGTTGTATTATGACCTTTGTTTCTTGATATTACATCTTAACTGTGGATGCTAGCTATTGATCCAGGGACTAGCATTGTAAACACAGGGATCTCTACCTTATTAAAGGTTGGGACCTCTACAGATGGTATCAGAGCACTGTGTTGCCTGTAGTATTGTAACCCTAGGATTGAACAAAACCCCGTAGAAAGATAAGAGTTGTATTTGTTCAAAACTTATTTACAAACAATCTTGTAAACTCTTTCCTCAACCTTTTTGGTTTTGATTCGAAATCTCTCCGTTTTCAAACTTGATGGACAAAGACTTCAACATAAGCAAAGACTTCAACATCACCAATGACTTCAACTTTAGTTTCATCAAGGACTTCAACTTGGACATCACTAAGGACTACAAGTGAGACAAGAAATGATACTCAAGACTTGAAGACTAAGGAAACCCAACTTAGAAGAAACCATTATCACCTTTGAGCTTGTGACCAAGATGCAAGAATTTTTCCAAGGATACAATGATCTTGTTCATGAATAAACAACTAAGAAGAATGGAATGATCTCAAGTGAACCATATAGTTGGACCACCATACTAGTGATTAGTTTGATCACACCAACTTATGTGGTATAGGAAAAATATTTTGTTGCCTAAAAATATGTTTGAACTTTCTTGTTTGAGTGGAATGTTTGTTTGTGATTGCTTGCACATTTCTTGTGTGAAATTGTTGTGTGTGAGTAGAATTCTTCTCTAGGAATCTATAGCCTATTCTAATCCCAGTACAACCCTACAAAATTTTCCTTTAAGGGTGGTGGTACTCTAGTTGTCTTGAAGCCAACTTGTAACCTCTAGCCTTCCCAAATCTCGGGACGAGATTTCTTTTAAGGGTGGTATCCTATCACATCCCAAAATTTTATAAATTTTGAAATGTAAAAAAATATACAAACAAAATAAATAAAGAATGAAATTTAGGGGGAAAAGAAAACTTTTTTGCTTCTAATTGGAAACATTAAATCCTTTTGAACTATTATAAAAGTTTTTCCCCAAATAAAGTTACTCCTTAAAATAAAAATAGCATTTAACAAAAACCCTAAGATCAAAACATCAAGATTATCCATATATCTCCTCTACTTCAAACTTTTAATTTGCAAGGTTCCCCTTCAAAATCTTTTTCACAAATTCCTGTATTTGAAAATCTATTTTTAATCTTGAGGAATGTTCTCAACCAAAAACCATCTATACATCTCAACTACTTCAGTTACATTTTCCAAACAACCTTTGTTTTGAACCAAAAATAAAAGCAAAGAGTCCCGTTTTAAAATAAGCACCATAGCATATGTGAGCTATTTTAAGTTTTTATAAAATTATCCTCTCATATTTTCAAACTTTAATTCATGGGTTATCCATGTAAAGTGGAACTAAATCGAATAAAGTTCAAATAAGGAAAGAATCCAAGTCATTCCAAATATATTGCTCTGCAACTAGTCCAATATCGCACACATGCAATCGTACAATAATTAACTAATTAATAATTGAGAAAATTAAATATTTATGAATACATCAAATTTATGTCCTAAAATGTTGCCCATGAATTTACGAACCCGCAGAAATTTGAATCAACAAATTCGGAGATTAAATCAAAAGTTATGAAAGAATTAAGAAATAGGAAAAAAATATAAAACGAAAAAAAAGGGTGGCCGGCGATGCCAGCCAAAATGGGCCGGCCCAACCAGGCTGATCGGCCAGGAGGCCACCACGTAGGTACATGAAGAACATGGAGCACCTTGGTCTTCATTTTATTTGTACCTAATACTCTTAAATGACTCTTAATTGCCCTCCTAAACTGCACTAAATGCCCCCTAATTCCTCTCCCTCTTTAATCTCCTTTAATCCAGCCCCCACCCCCCTCCTATATAAACTCCACTCCATGAAAGTTCACAAGATTTCAACTTATCGTAGCTCCATTTTCATCCAAAATTCTCCCCAATCTTCTCCACCCAAATAGACCTTCAATACAACCTCGGATCGCGACGGCTTAAAGACGGAAGTTGTTCCCCTCGTCAAGACGGTTCCATTTCCGCTGGTTTCACCTCATTTCATTCATCAAGCAGAGAGAAAAACGCGGTCAAAGATTCAGATCTTAGAAGGTATAATCCATTTTATGCCCACCTCGTTGCTCCAAACTCAATTTCCTTTGAACAGTAGATAGATCTAGTTGTTTTATACAACTTTCATGTAGAAAGTTTTTCCATCCGAGCAACTTTTTCTGTAGTCAATTCTGACATCATCATGACATCAACGTAGTCAATTCAGTCAAATCGGTCAAAGTCAATTTCAGTCAATTCCCGAGTTTGACTTTTCCAGATTTTAGTACGAACTCGTATAATTCATAGAAAAAGATTTAGAAGTCCAAAAATTATAAATTTGGTATGCCTGAAAAGCTGAGATTCTGTAGAATCCATTTCTGCAATAATAGTAATTATTCTCTGAACAAAAATTTGATTTATAAATTAAATGGTTTAATTGGTCATTTTCACCATAAAAATTATATCTTTAGTTCTTTATATCCAAAATTAGCAAATAATATGTCTATGGATTCAAAAAAACGAGTAGAACACAATGGAGCCATAATTAGGTATTTTAGAGTCTGTTAAAATCACGTTTTATACAGAACCATTTGTGGAGTATTTTGAGTATAAAAATTGTTGTGTAAATTATTTTTAAGTGAATCCTTTTGCAAATGGTTGTAAATTAAGTCCTTTGTACAGTAAGACCAAAATATAATTTTATTCTAGTATAAATAAGACCGTGGCAATTATTTAGTGAGAATGGCCTTTCCAACTGTTAGAAAAAATGTTGATAATTGCTACAATTGCACAAATGGTTGCATTTATAATCTTGAAAACATAAAATGTTCATAAATCACTTAGTAATATTCAGAACCTTTTATAACAATTTGTACAATAAAAATTGCCGTCTTGCATGTTTGCATACTTTGCATGATTTTCGTGTTGTCATTAGTATTGATCTTGTGATTGTTTTGTCTTGGTTGTTTTGCTTGATAGATTGTGTTGATTGTCAAGTGTGTTATTGCGAAGAGTGTACCAACACCACCAACTACTAAGGCAAGTGGCACTATCATCCATGTCCTATTATTTTCATTACACTTAGTGGAATTTTTGTAGTATGCATGATAGGGTTATTATGTTACTATGTTATGCTATGTCCTACTAGGATATCCTTTATATCTTCCTTAGTGGAAAAATCGTAGTTGTAGTATGCTTATCCCTGCTATAGATTCGGGGTGTAATACCATATTATGCTTATATGAAGTGTTGGAAAAATATATATGTTTTATATAGTAAAACAAGTACTCAATGAATCACTTGGGTGAAATGTGGATACTCAGTTGTGAATAAGGTGGCAACAAAGGGAACCATATCTTTGGCTATCTCTCTCGTTTGTGCACTAGAAGAATACCACCCATGGACTTAGAGATTGAACATGTTTCTCATACAGTGGCTTCCGTGTACAGCCACATGCTAAATGAGCTCTGGCTTAGTCAATTACATAGTGGAAGACTCTTGCATTGGTACCTATTCAGGTTAACTAGAATTATGTATTGGGAGGACTTCTATGGAAAGACTGTCACATTCTCGATCTGCCGGTACTCCATTTGGTGTGTACTTATCCAGCGTCCACTGGTGGCGTCAAGATGAGATTGTGTCATGTGGGTAAAGTGTACAACTTCTGCAGAAGATCAAATTCTAAGTACTTAGTCGTGTCCCCGGTTACAGACAACTCTGAGCAACTAAGGCCTGAACCTATGGAAGATCTCGACATTCCAATTTCTCAAAGTAAAACTTGATGGTGTGAACAAGGGATTAGAAGCACTTGGAGTTTTCCAAGGAGTTCAGAAAGATTTTCAAAAGATCAAAACTATTTTTAAAAGATAGGATAAAACTATATTGCTTTCTGCAAATGAGCCTAAACCCTACTTAGCCAAATATGCATGTATTGATAGGATCCACTTATTTCTACATAGTAGTAAAACTTGCCAATACAATTCAAATGTATTGACCCTTGTGGCTGCAACTTATTATGTTGTAGGTTTGTTTGATGTTAGTGAAGTGTGTTGATTAGGATTACAAGTCTACAACCAACATGACTGCCTGTGGCACTTTGAAGATGAAGGACTCCATGCTATATAGTTATTCTGCTGCATTGTAATGAGATAGCCAAATGAGCTATGTAAGATGTAATGAATTATTTTATTCCTGGTTATAAAGTTGTATTATGACCTTTGTTTCTTGATATTACATCTTAACTGTGGATGCTAGCTATTGATCCAAGGACTAGCATTGTAAACACAGGGATCTCTACCTTATTAAAGGTTGGGACCTCTACACCTCAAGAACGTTTGGTCCTTATAATTATTTCCACCGGCTTGTCCTTTGCTAAGAAAGGATTGGGCCACTTGCTCCGTTCGTTTACTGTCTTTGTTACTTGCTCTTTGTTTTGTTGCCTTGTTAGGAAACCACTAAAATTCCATTTGCTAAGTATTCACAGGGATTTCCTGCTCCATACCACTGTTCAACACCTTCTGCTCCTCGTTGGGATCGACACTCCTATTTATCGAAAGTACTGCGATACACCCCCTATACTTGTGGGTCATCAAGACTATTTCCTGGCGCCGTTGCCGGGGATTGAAGCGCTATTGAAGAGTGGAACTGGTAAGGGAACTTTTACTGTGAGTATTTCCTTTTGTTACTGTTTGTTTCTTTGTTTCCAATATGGATAAACCACTTGGTTTTCTGTTTGGGAAAACTAGTACCACTGAAAGGTTAGTAGATAAACCACCACCTGTTGAGATAGATCCTTTTAAGATACCTGCGAGTATTGTTAATCGTGTTATGGATAATTATTATTTTGGGGATGGAACTGTCCATCCTGGTGATCACTTGCTTTATATCCATGAATTATGCGGGTTGTTTAAGTGTGCAGGTATCACAACTGAACAGGTGAAGAAGAAGTTACTTTCCATATCCTTGAAAGGGAGAGCTGAGGCATGGTATAAGCTACTTAAGAATGGACAATCCATGGAATGGGAGGAGATGGCATCTCTCTTTTACTCTAAATTTTATCCTCCCAGTGAAATACAAAAGGATAAAAGTCTTATATATAATTTTTGGCCTCTTGATGGAGAGAGTACATCTCAAGCTTGGGGGAGATTGAAGCTGCTAATTCTTAAATGTCCTATTCATGAACTCCCTAACAATATTATTCTCAATAAATTTTATGCTAGGCTTTCTCTTCAGGATAAAGGTTTACTAGATGCTTCTTGTGCTGGATCATTCACAAGAATGAAGGAAGAAGTTAAATGGGATCTCTTGGACCGTATTCAAGATAACACTGAATCTTGAGAGAATGACAAAGGAAGGAAGTCAATAAACTATGATTATGAATGTATTAAATCTTTTATGGGAACTGATAACTTTCGTGATGTTAGCAATAAGTTTGGCCTTGATCCTCAAGTTCTTTCGGAATGTTTTAATGCTTTTGACTCTTATATTGAGATTCCCAAGAAAGAGTGGGACAAGTACCATGCTCCTTATAAAGACGTTGTTACCCACGTTCCTGCTAGTGTAGAGGTTTGTACTATTGATCCTATTTTGCTTGAACCTTATGTTGATAAGATCCCTTTTCCCTCCAAGGTAAGGGAACACTCTATTTTGGCTAATGTGGTTAGCAAAAGCGCGAAGAAAACTGTAGGTTCCAATGAGCTTATTGATATCCAGCCTGTGGTAGCTATTGTGAAAGATCTTGTCACTAGAAATATAGAGGATGAGTATATTGTATTTTGTGAAGACGCTACTAATGTTATTTCTCATCCTAAGAAAGTTAGAAAATCTAGTGTTCCCGTGCTCTCTGTTAAAATTGGTGATCATTGCTATTATGGTTTATGTGATATTGGTGCTAGTTCTAGTGCTATCCTATATGAGCTTTACAGGGAAATTATGCATGAGATTGGTCCTTGTGAGCTTGAAGACATTGATGTGGTTATTCACCTTGCCAATAGAGAGCAAGTTTGCCCCATCGGTATTGTAAGAGATGTGGAGGTCCTTTGTGGTAAGATTAAATATCCTGCTGATTTTCTAGTACTTGGTAAAGAAGCTAGTAAAACCTATCCTATCATCTTTGGTAGACCCTTCCTTAATACTTGTGGGGCTATCATATACTGTAGGAAGGAAAAAAGTTTTGACTAAGTTTGATGGAGAATCTTATGATTTTAATTTTTCCAAATTTGCCAAAACCCCTTATGAAAATGAATTACCTGATGAGGATTTCAAGGTTGAACAACTATCTGCTATTTCTCTTGCTCCTAACAATGCTTTGCAGCAGTTCATAGAAGATCATGAAGTGATGCCTTTATGAAGGAAAGAAATGAGATTGATGAGGTTTTCCTTCGTCAGCCTTAGTTACTTAAGCATAATTTACCTGTGGAAGATCTGGGTACCACACTACCACCCAAAGGGGATCCTGTTTTCGAATTAAAACCTTTACCTGATGATCTTAAATATGTTTATCTTGATGATAAGAAGATATATCTTGTTATTATTAGTTCTAAACTTTCAGGGAAAGAAGAAGAAAGGCTATTGGAGGTATTGAAGAAGCACCGAGGAGCTATGGTTATACTCTTGATGATTTAAAAGGAATTTCTCCCACTATATGTCAGCATGCTATTAATATTGAGCCTGATGCGAAACCAGTTGTTGAGCACCAGCACCGTCTAAATCCTAAAATGAAGGAAGTGGTAAGAAATGAGGTATTAAAACTCCTTGATGGTGGTATTATTTATCCTATTGCTGATAGTCAATGGGTTAGCCTTGTTCATTGTGTTCCCAAGAAAGGGGGAATTACTTGTTAGACCCCTCCTTTATAAAGGAAAGGAATCCCTGTGATTGCAATGCTAGTCCCTGGATCAATGCTAGCATCCACAGTTTAAGATGAAGTACACAGATACAAAGGTCGTTTATTACATTCATTCCAGAGATAAAATATAGTCTTTTACAACTCATGGCCATAGGCCTAATACAAGAGTTTTAAGGAATAAGTAAATAAACATAAGTCTTCATCTTCATGTGCCACAGGCAAGCATGTTGAGTGTAGACTCATGACTCCTATTCATCATCGGAGTAACCTGCAACATCACAAGTTACAGCCACAGAGGGTCAATACTTTGGAATAGTATTGGCAAGTGATACCTTATTATATTTTAAGTGGACTATATTACTATATGCATTTTGGCTAAGTGTAGCTTGGCTTGCTTTGCTTGAAAATAGATTTTACCTATTAATTGAAATCACTAAGTTTTTCTTTGTCAAAAACATTCCCAAGGAACCACCAATAGACATTGAGGTCCTTCACCCTTGTTCACCCATCAATTTTTATTTAGAAGTTGGAGTGATGAGATTCTTGCAGCTTCCATGTCTTGATGCTCAAAGTGTCCATTTCCTTGGACAAGGCTAAGTACTTAGGTTTTCCATCTTAGCACTAAGCAAAATATCATGAAAATACTTTAGCAAAATATCTAATGCAAGTACAAAACTTAGGATAGAAAATTCATGAAAATATCACTTGCCTTGGTAGTGGGGAGAGTAGCACTCTTCACAATCACAATCACTTGTAAAATCTACACAAGAAATAATAGCATACAATTACACACAAATATATACAACCAAAAATAATATGAATGCATGTATGCAAGAATCTACCAAGTGTTGAGTTTTGAAAATTCTACCAAGTATGTTCATGACTACAGAAACTTAACATGACACAAGTTTGCCAACTAAACTTATTTAGCCCCAAAATAATATACAAGAATAAAACTATATCTAAAATAGCCCTAAACTTGTTCCACAAATAAAATCACTTTTAACTGTTACTATATGCTAAATAAATTGGATATTCACAAAGGCCTTGTTTCACTGAATCCAACGGTATAAAATTTGCAAAAATCCAACGTGGCATTCAAAAGTTATAAGCATTTGAAGTTTGAATCTAAATCTGGTTTTAAATTCTGTTTTTAGTTTAAACCTTGCCACGCGTCGTGTTTTCATTCGCCCGTAACGTTTCGCACTGGATCGAGCTCCCCAGCCGTAGGATCTAAATGAAATCTGACGGCTCAGATCGCGTACCTCTTCGGTTTAAGTGAATCTATCCTAGCGCTGCGATGCAGATCCAACGGTCCATATCATCAAGCCAGAAACGGGCGGCGCTGGCGGTGCTAACTGGCGGCGGCGCGTCTGACTACGGCGGCGCCGGCGTTCTACATCGTCCGCGAGAGGGAGAGGAGCATTACCAGGTTCGACGGAGGCTGCTGAAGCTCGTCGTGGTACTGGCTTGCGGAGGGGCGCTCGGAGATGGGCTCTAGATCTCGTCGGAGTTGCGTCTGGCGTCGGGTGGGTGTTGTCGGAGTCGTTGCCGAAGTTCTGCGTTGCCTGAGCACGAACCAATGGGTTTAGATGATGCGCAGGACAACTGCGAACACGCTCGGGTGAATAAGAAAGCAAGGGGCGCTCTAAACTTACTGAGATTGTTCGCCGGAGTTGGGGTGGTCGTCGGGTGCCTACGGCGTCAAGTGAACACGTCGACCTGGGGCAATACAGGATGCTCTGTTGTGGTTAGAAGGTGCGCGGGAGGTTTACTAAGCGTCTCGAACAAACCAGAGGGAAAGGGGTGCTCGAGGCTCACCTGAATCGGTCGCCGGAATTGCTCTGTCTGCGGTGGTTTTGAGCGAGTCGGGGGCAGCCTGGGGGCGTGAGTGTGCGATTGACTGGGGGAAAATGATCGTGGGGAGGTGGGGATCTTATAGCCGGTGCCTCGACAGGAAACGCCTGCGTTTAATTTCCCAATTAAGCTGCGCCATCACCGGCAGTCACTGCAGTTGCGACGTGGTCGCGGGCGGGGTTTGAGGAAGACGATGACAGCGTGGACAGGGCCCGCTCGTCAGCGATGTGCGCGAAATGAATGTGGGGTCCATCTGTCAGCGACTGGCTGTGTGCGTTTGCGCGTGAGGGGAGAAAAAGAAATGCCCGGGTGGGCTTGTTGGGCTCGGTTCGTTGCTGGGCTCGATTCTGGCCGCGCGGCCCTTTTCTATTGTTTAAGCCTTTTCTTTTTCTAAACTCATTTTCTGGTATGAATTTGATATGAATTCAAATCCTTTTGGAATTCAACTGCTTTGGGAACTTTTGCAAGGTTTTGTGGGTTAAAAAACATTCATTCTAACTAAGTGTTTACCCTGCAAGGCTTGGTCAAGCTTGGTTTTCAAAGTAAACAGAGATTTGCTCTAGTTTGTAAACATTTGAAATAGGGTTTTGAAACCATTTCTAATTTTTGATTCTTGGGTTAAAAGCTTCACCTAAACTTTCCTACCATGGAGGCAAGTGAAAAAGTATTTAAACTTTCACATTTCAAAGTGTGATGGTCATTTTGGAATCAAATGCCCACATGAAATCATAGCTCCATCTTCTGTTTCTAAATGATTTTTGAGAAATCCCTAAATGGATGAATGATGCAAAGATGATATGAATGAGTTTTGAAACTATGATTTTTGGGATGTTACAAATCTAACCCCCTTAAGATGAATCTCGCCCTCGAGATTCGGTTTGGCTAGCAAATAGGTGAGGGTGGTCTTTCCGAAGATCATCTTCTCTTTCCCATGTTGCTTCCTCTTCGGAGTGATGGTTCCATTGCACTTTACAAAACTTGATAGTCTTGGTCCTGGTGACTCTTTCTGCTGTCTCTAGAATTTTGACAGGCTTTTCCTCATAAGTGAGATCACTTTCTAGCTGAACTTCTTCCAAAGGTATGGTATCCTTCAAAGAAGACTCTTCCATTTCTGGGTGACATTTCTTAAGCTGACTCACATGAAATACGTTATGGACAGCTGACAGAGACTCTGGCAATTCAACTTCATATGCAACTTCTCCCTTGCGACTTAGAATCCTGAATGGCCCAACATATCTTGGTGCCAACTTTCCTTTGACTCCAAATCTTTTCACTCCACGGAGTGGTGATACCCTGAGATAAGCTCTATCCCCAACTTCGTAGGTAACTTCTCTACGCTTAGAATCCGCGTAGCTTTTCTGTCGGGACTGTGCTATCTTCAATCTGTCTTTAACCAACTTGACTTTCTCTTCGGCGTCTTTGATAAGATCCGGTCCAAATAAGCTCCTTTCTCCCACACCATTCCATAACAATGGGGTGGTACATTTCCTTCCGTAGAGTAACTCAAACGGTGCCATTCCAATACTAGATTGATGGCTGTTATTGTAAGAGAACTCCGCGTAAGGCAAACTTTCATCCCAACTTGCTCCATAATCTAAAGCACAGGCTCTCAACATGTCCTCAAGAATTTGGTTGGTCCTTTCTGTTTGTCCATCCGTTTGAGGATGAAAAGCAGTGCTAAACTCCAATCTCGTTCCTAAGGATTCATGAAGTTGTCTCCAAAAGTGAGAGGTGAACTGGGTTCCTCTATCTGACACAATACTCTTTGGCACACCGTGAAGGCATACAATCCTGCTCATGTAAATTTTTGCTAACTTGGCACTTGTATAGGTTGTCTTCACTGGTATAAAATGAGCCACTTTAGTTAGGCGATCCACTACTACCCATATGGAATCATATCCTGACCTGGTCCTTGGTAATCCGGTAATGAAATCCATACCAATATTTTCCCACTTCCATTCACGAATAGGCAGTGGTTGAAGCAAACCTGCTGGTTTTTGGTGCTCCGCTTTGACTCTGCTACACACATCACACAAAGCAATATGTTCGGCGATGTCCCTTTTGAGATTGTTCCACCAAAACCTTTCCTTCATGTCCATGTACATCTTGGTATTTCCCGGGTGAATAGAATACGGAGAGTTGTGACCTTCCTGTAAGATCAGTTTCCGCAATTCTGGGTCTTGTGGAACACATATACGTTTCCCGTGCCATAAAGTACCCTGTTCGTCAACATGAAAACTTTTAGCTTTCCCTAGACCAATATTTACCTTAATCTTTTCAATTTCCTCATCAGTCTTCTGGACTTCTCGGATCTTGTCCAACAGAGTGGGTTGAACATCTAAGGACATGAGATGCCCTTCTGGTATAATCTCCAATCTGAGTTCTTTGAATTGCTTACACAAGTCATCTGGCAATTCCCCTTTTGTAAGGCCATTTACAAATGTCTTACGACTTAGAGCATCCGCTACTACATTTGCTTTACCGGGGTGGTATTGCAAACTTAAGTCGTAATCTTTGATAAGTTCTAGCCATCTTCTTTGTCTCATGTTGATTTCCTTTTGGGTGAAAATATACTTCAAGCTCTTATGATCAGTGAACACTTCACACCGCTTACCCAGAAGGTAATGTCTCCATGTTTTGAGTGCATGGACGACAGAGGCTAACTCCAAATCATGAGTAGGATAGTTTACTTCATGAGTTTTGAGTTGTCTCGAAGCATAGGCTACGACTTTACCATCTTGCATAAGTACGGCACCCAAACCTTGATGAGAAGCATCACAATACACTTGGAAATCCTTTTCCAAATCTGGCAGACATAGAACTGGTGCTGTTACAAGTCTCTTCTTCAATTCTTGAAAACTGACTTCGCAACCTTCAGACCAGGCAAACTTCTTGTCCTTCTTTAGCAATTCTGTCATAGGCTTAGCAACTTTCGAGAAATTTTCAATGAACCTTCTGTAGTAACCTGCTAAGCCTAGGAAACTACGAACTTCTTTCACATTTTTGGGTGATTCCCAATCTGTCACAGCTAAAACTTTAGCAGGATCAACAGCCACACCATCCTTTGTCATCACATGACCAAGAAAACCCACTTTCTCTAACCAGAACTCACACTTGCTGAACTTGGCATATAGTTTATGTTCCCTTAGTTTCTCAAGTATCATGCGTAAGTGTCTCTCATGCTCTTCCTTGCTCTTGGAGTAAACCAAGATGTCATCGATG
Organism: Avena sativa; assembly: GCA_916181665.1. Lineage (NCBI taxonomy): Eukaryota > Viridiplantae > Streptophyta > Magnoliopsida > Poales > Poaceae > Avena > Avena sativa. The sequence goes on along the minus strand of OV702279.1, from coordinate 398,472,548 downwards.
AAAACGACAACGAATTTGTCAAGGAATTCCATGAACACCTTGTTCATCATATTCATGAAGTATGCCGGAGCGTTGGTTAATCCAAAAGGCATCACAGTATACTCATACAATCCATACCTTGTGGTGAATGCTGTTTTTGGTATGTCTTGCTCTCGTATCTTGAGTTGAAAATAACCTGACCGAAGATCAATCTTCGAGAATACACATGCTCCTTCTAGCTGATCAAATAAGTCGTTGATTCTTGGCAAAGGATACTTGTTCTTGATGGTAACCTCGTTGAGAGAACGGTAGTCAATACATAATCTTTGGGTTCTATCTTTCTTCTCCACGAACAATACTGGGGCTCCCCAAGATGAAGAACTTGGTTGAATAAACCCTTTCTGTAACTGTTCTCCTAGCTGTTTCTTGAGCTCTTTCAATTCATCAACAGACATTTTGTACGGTCTCTTAGCTATTGGTCCTGATCCTGGCACCAAATCTATCAGAAACTCCACATCTCTATCCGGTGGCATTCCTGGTAGCTCTTCCGGAAACACATCCGGATACTCACATACTATTGGTACACTGTCCATGCTAACCCCCTTAAGAGAATTCAGCTTACTTCTTTTGGATTCAAAGTTTGACTTAAATTTTATTCTTTTCCCTTCTGGGGTTGTGAGTGTAACTGTACGATTGGCACAATCTAATACTCCTTCATACTTAGCCATCCAATCCATTCCCAATATTACATCTAGTCCTTGGGAATCTAGGATTATCAGGTTTACTGGAAACTTATGTTTACCAAACTCTATGATGAGATCCCGGCATCCAAGGCTTACTATCATGTCTCCCCCCGGAGAACTAACCTTTATTGGACACCCAATGTTTTCTGATGCAAACCCATTTCTATCCACAAATGCCTTTGATATGAATGAATGAGATGCACCGGTATCAAAGAGTACAAATGCTGAAATTGAATTAAGTCTGAACTTACCAGCCACGGCATCAGGTTCCTCATAGACCTCCTCCACATTGATGTGGTTAACCTGTCCTTTTTGGAAAGGATTCGGCTTGTTAGGTCCTTCGACCTTCTTTTCGGGGCACTCATTTGCATAATGTCCCATCTTCTTGCATTTGAAGCATTCAACCTGACTGATGTCCTTTTTAGGAGGTTGGCTTCCACTTCCACTACCATTTCCACTATAGTGATTCTTATGTCCACCCTTGTGGTTCTTGTACTTGTCCTTGTCATGACTGCGATGATGCTTGTTGTCATGACGGTTGTGCTTGTTGAATTTCCCATGTTTATGGGATCCTGAGCTGCCGTTGTCATCATAGTGAGATCGTTTGTGAGACGATCCCGAGCTATGTTTGTCGGAGTGTTTCCTCTTTCTACTCTCAACTTGCTTCATTTTACTTTCCAAAATAGCAGCCTTGTCACACAACGACTGATAAGTTGGAACATATGCCACAGACAACTGTAGGTTCAGCTCATCATTCAAACCTTCCAAGAACTTTTCTTTTCTCTTGGCATCAGTATCAACCTCATCCGGTGCGTAGCGCGCCAGATTGTTGAATTCTTCTATGTATTCTGCCACGCTGCGGTGGCGCTGTTTCAGGTTGTGAAACTCCTTCTTTTTCAGACTCATTATCCCTGATGAGATATGAGCCATGCGAAAACCATCTTCAAAGATAGCCCAAGTAACCTCATCAATAGGAGTGGTGATTTGGAAATTGTCCCACCATGTGGCGGCTGGTCCTTCCAACAGATGTGCTGCAAACCTGACCTTTTCAGCATCCGTGCAGCCCACGGTCACTAAGTCTTTGTTCACAGAACGTAACCAGTCATTGGCTACCATGGGATCAGTTGTTCCCGAAAACTTTGCTGGCCTCAGACGCAGAAATCTGGTGAGCATATCAAAACCCGGAGGGTTGTTGTTGTTGTTGTTGTTGTTGTTGTTGTTGTTGTTGTTGTTGTTGTTGTTGTTGTTGTTGTTGGGGTCGTTGTTGTTGTTGTTGTTATTCTGGTTTTGGATGAATGTTGTCATCATTTGCATAAGCTGTGTTTGCGCATTCATCATTTGTTGCATTTCCGGGGTGATGTTGTTAGGGTTGGGGTTTGCGCGACGGGGAGGCATCTGTGGTTTGTTCAAATAGATAAGAATGAGATACCCATAGATGTTTCATGCACAATACAACATAAGCAAACACATAACAAGCAACATAAGAATAGAAGTTCAACAACCACATAACAAGCTCATGAGGTAAACACACAAGTGGCAAGCCATCCACATGTCGGATGGTCCAATAATAAGTTCACAATAACAAGTATGAATATGAAAGGTAGACAAGTAGTCAAGTCTACTCATCAGCGTCAATCTCCTCCTCAACGAAGGTAAGACCTGCGTTCTCCATCGCGGTCTTGTTCTCCTCAATCGTAGTAGTCAAGGAATCGACCTTGGCCTTGAGAGCCCTCTTCTGGGAGTGAAGTCTCTCAATGACCATCTGCTGCTGCTCAAGCTCGAAGTCCTTGGACTTCAGTTCCTCGGTCATGTCCCGGATTTTCTTGTTCCTATCCTGGACGCGTTTCTCCTGACTCTTGAACTTGCGATCCTGAGCCTCGAACTTCGTCTCCATTTCCTTGATCATCTCATCCTGCTGTGCGAAAAGCTTGTCCTTCTCGCGTAGCTGCACCTGGAGCTCGTCATTACCTAGCATGACGTTCGTCCTGTCCGTATCCACGTGCCTGAGAAGAGTCTCTAAGTCCTGAAGATAGAGACGTATCGGCTCTGCAGTGCTCCTCGAGTCGTCCTAAAAGTCGATGGAATCTCCATCAACATCACGCCTTCCGAAGGCGTGGAAGTGAGTGCCCCTAACCTGTCGGGAGTGACGGCCTAACAGTCGTCCTATCAGGTCCTGCATGACTACCTCCATGCCTCTCTCCCTGTCGTCGTGCATCAGCTTGAAGACGATGGCCTCCGTAGTAGGCTCAGTCTGGCGTCCGGGCTGGTTCACCTTGAAGCCCCAGAGGTCCTTCCTCTCGAACTTGGTGAGTGGGTACACCGTGATGGTAGGAAGAGGGAGATCGAGCAGAGTGGTAAGCTCAACGATACGGGGTCCGAAACGAGTAACCTGGAACTCCTCAACAGTGCTGACGGCAATAGGCATCTATTTATAAAATTTGAAAAGTTAGAACAACACTATTTAAGATGAACACAAAATCGACCATCTCATACATAGTCATGGAACACAAATACCACATATGTCATGCATACACAATCCATTACATCAAACATGGTCCAACTTTATTTAAGGTATCATTTTGGAAAATAAGGTGATAAGTGGTGGTCCAGCTAACGAAGTGTCCTTACAATCCAATCTCACGGGATCTATTTTTAAACACAATGTTCCTAGAGGCAATCCACCAATCTTGCTCCCTTGACTCTATCACTAAGTCTATAACATCTCCTCTTATCTCTTGGTTGGTGTCTTCCAACTCTTGAGTAATCTCCTTTTCTTTCTCTAAGTCCTTTTGGAGGTTGAGCATTCTGCACTTGACTCTAGCACTTAGTTCTTTGATAGTCCTCCAAGCTGCATCCCTGGCTGACTCAAAGAATGTGGTGTGCATGGTAGTGTTGGTATACATGCAGAATCCCCTTTCCTTGTGGTTGTCTTCCTTGTTTTTGTACAAGTGAAGTTGCACCCACCAATACTCCACTCCTTTATCCATCACTGGAAAGCCTTTGTACACGGCTTCACCATGTGCATCCATTGCCTCCATGAGATCCTTGAGAATATTGGGAAACTCCGTTTCACACTCCAAGGTCATGGTCATGAGTGGTCCCTTCTTCACGGCTTCGTTGATGGAGTTCATCTACAAAGGAAGTTGGAAGAGATTAGAAAAGTTTTACGAGAAGAATAGACAAGTGTAGAAGTATTTGAAAAAACTTTTTCCTTAGTGGTTTTCCAATCCTAGGGTCATAATCCTACAGGCAACACAGTGCTCTGATACCATCTGTTAGACCCCTCCTTTATAAAGGAAAGGAATCCCTGTGATTGCAATGCTAGTCCCTGGATCAATGCTAGCATCCACAGTTTAAGATGAAGTACACAGATACAAAGGTCGTTTATTACATTCATTCCAGAGATAAAATATAGTCTTTTACAACTCATGGCCATAGGCCTAATACAAGAGTTTTAAGGAATAAGTAAATAAACATAAGTCTTCATCTTCATGTGCCACAGGCAAGCATGTTGAGTGTAGACTCATGACTCCTATTCATCATCGGAGTAACCTGCAACATCACAAGTTACAGCCACAGAGGGTCAATACTTTGGAATAGTATTGGCAAGTGATACCTTATTATATTTTAAGTGGACTATATTACTATATGCATTTTGGCTAAGTGTAGCTTGGCTTGCTTTGCTTGAAAATAGATTTTACCTATTAATTGAAATCACTAAGTTTTTCTTTGTCAAAAACATTCCCAAGGAACCACCAATAGACATTGAGGTCCTTCACCCTTGTTCACCCATCAATTTTTATTTAGAAGTTGGAGTGATGAGATTCTTGCAGCTTCCATGTCTTGATGCTCAAAGTGTCCATTTCCTTGGACAAGGCTAAGTACTTAGGTTTTCCATCTTAGCACTAAGCAAAATATCATGCAAATACTTTAGCAAAATATCTAATGCAAGTACAAAACTTAGGATAGAAAATTCATGAAAATATCACTTGCCTTGGTAGTGGGGAGAGTAGCACTCTTCACAATCACAATCACTTGTAAAATCTACACAAGAAATAATAGCATACAATTACACACAAATATATACAACCAAAAATAATATGAATGCATGTATGCAAGAATCGACCAAGTGTTGAGTTTTGAAAATTCTACCAAGTATGTTCATGACTACAGAAACTTAACATGACACAAGTTTGCCGACTAAACTTATTTAGCCCCAAAATAATATACAAGAATAAAACTATATCTAAAATAGCCCTAAACTTGTTCCACAAATAAAATCACTTTTAACTGTTACTATATGCTAAATAAATTGGATATTCACAAAGGCCTTGTTTCACTGAATCCAACGGTATAAAATTTGCAAAAATCCAACGTGGCATTCAAAAGTTATAAGCATTTGAAGTTTGAATCTAAATCTGGTTTTAAATTCTGTTTTTAGTTTAAACCTTGCCACGCGTCGTGTTTTCATTCGCCCGTACCATTTCGCACTGGATCGAGCTCCCCAGCCGTAGGATCTAAATGAAATCTGACGGCTCAGATCGCGTACCTCTTCGGTTTAAGTGAATCTATCCTAGCGCTGCGATGCAGATCCAACGGTCCATATCATCAAGCCAGAAACGGGCGGCGCTGGCGGTGCTAACTGGCGGCGGCACGTCTGACTACGGCGGCGCCGGCGTTCTACATCGTCCGCGAGAGGGAGAGGAGCATTACCAGGTTCGCCGGAGGCTCCTGAAGCTCGTCGTGGTACTGGCTTGCGGAGGGGCGCTCGGAGATGGGTATTATGTTGTTGGTTTGTTTGATGTTAGTGAAGTGTGTTGATTAGGATTACAAGTCTACAACCAACATGACTGCCTGTGGCACTTTGAAGATGAAGGACTCCATGCTATATAGTTATTCTGCTGCATTGTAATGAGATAGCCAAATGAGCTATGTAAGATGTAATGAATTATTTTATTCCTGGTTATAAAGTTGTATTATGACCTTTGTTTCTTGATATTACATCTTAACTGTGGATGCTAGCTATTGATCCAAGGACTAGCATTGTAAACACAGGGATCTCTACCTTATTAAAGGTTGGGACCTCTACACCTCAAGAACGTTTGGTCCTTATAATTATTTCCACCGGCTTGTCCTTTGCTAAGAAAGGATTGGGCCACTTGCTCCGTTCGTTTACTGTCTTTGTTACTTGCTCTTTGTTTTGTTGCCTTGTTAGGAAACCACTAAAATTCCATTTGCTAAGTATTCACAGGGATTTCCTGCTCCATACCACTGTTCAACACCTTCTGCTCCTCGTTGGGATCGACACTCCTATTTATCGAAAGTACTGCGATACACCCCCTATACTTGTGGGTCATCAAGACTATTTCCTGGCGCCGTTGCCGGGGATTGAAGCGCTATTGAAGAGTGGAACTGGTAAGGGAACTTTTACTGTGAGTATTTCCTTTTGTTACTGTTTGTTTCTTTGTTTCCAATATGGATAAACCACTTGGTTTTCTGTTTGGGAAAACTAGTACCACTGAAAGGTTAGTAGATAAACCACCACCTGTTGAGATAGATCCTTTTAAGATACCTGCGAGTATTGTTAATCGTGTTATGGATAATTATTATTTTGGGGATGGAACTGTCCATCCTGGTGATCACTTGCTTTATATCCATGAATTATGCGGGTTGTTTAAGTGTGCAGGTATCACAACTGAACAGGTGAAGAAGAAGTTACTTTCCATATCCTTGAAAGGGAGAGCTGAGGCATGGTATAAGCTACTTAAGAATGGACAATCCATGGAATGGGAGGAGATGGCATCTCTCTTTTACTCTAAATTTTATCCTCCCAGTGAAATACAAAAGGATAAAAGTCTTATATATAATTTTTGGCCTCTTGATGGAGAGAGTACATCTCAAGCTTGGGGGAGATTGAAGCTGCTAATTCTTAAATGTCCTATTCATGAACTCCCTAACAATATTATTCTCAATAAATTTTATGCTAGGCTTTCTCTTCAGGATAAAGGTTTACTAGATGCTTCTTGTGCTGGATCATTCACAAGAATGAAGGAAGAAGTTAAATGGGATCTCTTGGACCGTATTCAAGATAACACTGAATCTTGAGAGAATGACAAAGGAAGGAAGTCAATAAACTATGATTATGAATGTATTAAATCTTTTATGGGAACTGATAACTTTCGTGATGTTAGCAATAAGTTTGGCCTTGATCCTCAAGTTCTTTCGGAATGTTTTAATGCTTTTGACTCTTATATTGAGATTCCCAAGAAAGAGTGGGACAAGTACCATGCTCCTTATAAAGACGTTGTTACCCACGTTCCTGCTAGTGTAGAGGTTTGTACTATTGATCCTATTTTGCTTGAACCTTATGTTGATAAGATCCCTTTTCCCTCCAAGGTAAGGGAACACTCTATTTTGGCTAATGTGGTTAGCAAAAGCGCGAAGAAAACTGTAGGTTCCAATGAGCTTATTGATATCCAGCCTGTGGTAGCTATTGTGAAAGATCTTGTCACTAGAAATATAGAGGATGAGTATATTGTATTTTGTGAAGACGCTACTAATGTTATTTCTCATCCTAAGAAAGTTAGAAAATCTAGTGTTCCCGTGCTCTCTGTTAAAATTGGTGATCATTGCTATTATGGTTTATGTGATATTGGTGCTAGTTCTAGTGCTATCCTATATGAGCTTTACAGGGAAATTATGCATGAGATTGGTCCTTGTGAGCTTGAAGACATTGATGTGGTTATTCACCTTGCCAATAGAGAGCAAGTTTGCCCCATCGGTATTGTAAGAGATGTGGAGGTCCTTTGTGGTAAGATTAAATATCCTGCTGATTTTCTAGTACTTGGTAAAGAAGCTAGTAAAACCTATCCTATCATCTTTGGTAGACCCTTCCTTAATACTTGTGGGGCTATCATATATTGTAGGAAGGAAAAAAGTTTTGACTAAGTTTGATGGAGAATCTTATGATTTTAATTTTTCCAAATTTGCCAAAACCCCTTATGAAAATGAATTACCTGATGAGGATTTCAAGGTTGAACAACTATCTGCTATTTCTCTTGCTCCTAACAATGCTTTGCAGCAGTTCATAGAAGATCATGAAAGTGATGCCTTTATGAAGGAAAGAAATGAGATTGATGAGGTTTTCCTTCGTCAGCCTTAGTTACTTAAGCATAATTTACCTGTGGAAGATCTGGGTACCACACTACCACCCAAAGGGGATCCTGTTTTCGAATTAAAACCTTTACCTGATGATCTTAAATATGTTTATCTTGATGATAAGAAGATATATCCTGTTATTATTAGTTCTAAACTTCCAGGGAAAGAAGAAGAAAGGCTATTGGAGGTATTGAAGAAGCACCGAGGAGCTATGGTTATACTCTTGATGATTTAAAAGGAATTTCTCCCACTATATGTCAGCATGCTATTAATATTGAGCCTGATGCGAAACCAGTTGTTGAGCACCAGCACCGTCTAAATCCTAAAATGAAGGAAGTGGTAAGAAATGAGGTATTAAAACTCCTTGATGGTGGTATTATTTATCCTATTGCTGATAGTCAATGGGTTAGCCTTGTTCATTGTGTTCCCAAGAAAGGGGGAATTACTTGTTAGACCCCTCCTTTATAAAGGAAAGGAATCCCTGTGATTGCAATGCTAGTCCCTGGATCAATGCTAGCATCCACAGTTTAAGATGAAGTACACAGATACAAAGGTCGTTTATTACATTCATTCCAGAGATAAAATATAGTCTTTTACAACTCATGGCCATAGGACTAATACAAGAGTTTTAAGGAATAAGTAAATAAACATAAGTCTTCATCTTCATGTGCCACAGGCAAGCATGTTGAGTGTAGACTCATGACTCCTATTCATCATCGGAGTAACCTGCAACATCACAAGTTACAGCCACAGAGGGTCAATACTTTGGAATAGTATTGGCAAGTGATACCTTATTATATTTTAAGTGGACTATATTACTATATGCATTTTGGCTAAGTGTAGCTTGGCTTGCTTTGCTTGAAAATAGATTTTACCTATTAATTGAAATCACTAAGTTTTTCTTTGTCAAAAACATTCCCAAGGAACCACCAATAGACATTGAGGTCCTTCACCCTTGTTCACCCATCAATTTTTATTTAGAAGTTGGAGTGATGAGATTCTTGCAGCTTCCATGTCTTGATGCTCAAAGTGTCCATTTCCTTGGACAAGGCTAAGTACTTAGGTTTTCCATCTTAGCACTAAGCAAAATATCATGAAAATACTTTAGCAAAATATCTAATGCAAGTACAAAACTTAGGATAGAAAATTCATGAAAATATCACTTGCCTTGGTAGTGGGGAGAGTAGCACTCTTCACAATCACAATCACTTGTAAAATCTACACAAGAAATAATAGCATACAATTACACACAAATATATACAACCAAAAATAATATGAATGCATGTATGCAAGAATCTACCAAGTGTTGAGTTTTGAAAATTCTACCAAGTATGTTCATGACTACAGAAACTTAACATGACACAAGTTTGCCAACTAAACTTATTTAGCCCCAAAATAATATACAAGAATAAAACTATATCTAAAATAGCCCTAAACTTGTTCCACAAATAAAATCACTTTTAACTGTTACTATATGCTAAATAAATTGGATATTCACAAAGGCCTTGTTTCACTGAATCCAACGGTATAAAATTTGCAAAAATCCAACGTGGCATTCAAAAGTTATAAGCATTTGAAGTTTGAATCTAAATCTGGTTTTAAATTCTGTTTTTAGTTTAAACCTTGCCACGCGTCGTGTTTTCATTCGCCCGTACCGTTTCGCACTGGATCGAGCTCCCCAGCCGTAGGATCTAAATGAAATCTGACGGCTCAGATCGCGTACCTCTTCGGTTTAAGTGAATCTATCCTAGCGCTGCGATGCAGATCCAACGGTCCATATCATCAAGCCAGAAACGGGCGGCGCTGGCGGTGCTAACTGGCGGCGGCGCGTCTGACTACGGCGGCGCCGGCGTTCTACATCGTCCGCGAGAGGGAGAGGAGCATTACCAGGTTCGCCGGAGGCTGCTGAAGCTCGTCGTGGTATTGGCTTGCGGAGGGGCGCTCGGAGATGGGCTCTAGATCTCGTCGGAGTTGCGTCTGGCGTCGGGTGGGTGTTGTCGGAGTCGTTGCCGAAGTTCTGCGTCGCCTGAGCACGAACCAATGGGTTTAGATGATGCGCAGGACAACTGCGAACACGCTCGGGTGAATAAGAAAGCAAGGGGCGCTCGAAACTTACTGAGATTGTTCGCCGGAGTTGGGGTGGTCGTCGGGTGCCTACGGCGTCAAGTGAACACGTCGACCTGGGGCAATACAGGATGCTCTGTTGTGGTTAGAAGGTGCGCGGGAGGTTTACTAAGCGTCTCGAACAAACCAGAGGGAAAGGGGTGCTCGAGGCTCACCTGAATCGGTCGCCGGAATTGCTCTGTCTGCGGTGGTTTTGAGCGAGTCGGGGGCAGCCTGGGGGCGTGAGTGTGCGATTGACTGGGGGAAAATGATCGTGGGGAGGTAGGGATCTTATAGCCGGTGCCTCGACAGGAAACGCCTGCGTTTAATTGCCCAATTAAGCCGCGCCATCACCGGCAGTCACTGCAACTGCGACGTGGTCGCGGGCGGGGTTTGAGGAAGACGATGACAGCGTGGACAGGGCCCGCTCGTCAGCGATGTGCGCGAAATGAATGTGGGGTCCATCTGTCAGCGACTGGCTGTGTGCGTTTGCGCGTGAGGGGAGAAAAAGAAATGCCCAGGTGGGCTTGTTGGGCTCGGTTCGTTGCTGGGCTCGATTCTGGCCGCGCGGCCCTTTTCTATTGTTTAAGCCTTTTCTTTTTCTAAACTCATTTTCTGGTATGAATTTGATATGAATTCAAATCCTTTTGGAATTCAACTGCTTTGGGAACTTTTGCAAGGTTTTGTGGGTTCAAAAACATTCATTCTAACTAAGTGTTTACCCTGCAAGGCTTGGTCAAGCTTGGTTTTCAAAGTAAACAGAGATTTGCTCTAGTTTGTAAACATTTGAAATAGGGTTTTGAAACCATTTCTAATTTTTGATTCTTGGGTTAAAAGCTTCACCTAAACTTTCCTACCATGGAGGCAAGTGAACAAGTATTTAAACTTTCACATTTCAAAGTGTGATGGTCATTTTGGAATCAAATGCCCACATGAAATCATAGCTCCATCTTCTGTTTCTAAATGATTTTTGAGAAATCCCTAAATGGATGAATGATGCAAAGATGATATGAATGAGTTTTGAAACTATGATTTTTGGGATGTTACATTACTATTGTGCCTAACGAGGATAATGAGCTTATACCCCAGAGAGTAGTAGTTGGGTATAGAATGTGCATTGATTTTAGAAAGATTAATAAAGTTACTAAGAAAGATCATTATCCTTTGCCATTGATCAAATGCTTGAAAGGCTGTCCAAAAAGACTCACTTTTGCTTTCTTGATGGTTATTCTGGGTTTTCTCAAATCGTTGTGAAAGCACAGGATCAGGAGAAAACCACTTTCACTTGTCCTTATGGTACTTATGCTTATAGGTGTATGCCTTTTGGTTTATTTAATGCTCATGCTACCTTTCAGAGATGTATGTCTGCTATCTTTCATGGTTTTTGTGAAGAAATTGTAGAGGTTTTCATGGATGATTTTTCCGTCTATGGAACTTCTTTTGATAACTGTTTGCACAACCTTGATAAAGTCTTGAAGAGATGTGAGGAAACCAACCTTGTCCTAAACTGGGAGAAATGTCATTTCATGGTTAATGAAGGAATTTTCTTGGACACAAGATCTCTGAAAGAGGCATTGAAGTTGATAGAGCCAAAATTGAAGCAATTGATAAGATGCCTTGCCCTAGAGATATCAAAGGTATTCGTAGTATCCTAGGTCATGCTGGTTTCTATAGTAGGTTTATTTAATATTTCTCCAAAATTTCAAAGCCCCTTACTAATCTACTTCAAAAAGATGTACCTTTTGTTTTTGATGATGATTGTAAGGAAGCTTTTGAAATTTTGAAGAAAGCTTTAACAACTGCTCCTATAGTCCAACCACCTGATTGGAGTTTGATTGGCGTTTACCTTTTGAAATCATGTGTGATGCTAGTGATTTTTTTGTGGATGTTGTCCTTGGACAACGTGTTGACAAGAAGCTGAATGTTATTCATTATGCTAGCAAGACTCTAGATGCTACTCAAAATAATTATGCTACTACTAAAAAAGAGTTCTTAGCTGTAATATTTGCATGTGATAAGTTTAGACCTTATATTGTTGATTCTAAGGTTACTATTCATACCTTATGACAAAGAAGGACACTAAGCCTAGGCTTATAAGTAGGGTGTTGCTTTTGCAAGAGTTTGATCTGCATATTGTGGATAGGAAAGGTGCTGATAATCCTGTTGCTGATAATTTATCCCGTTTGGAAAACATTTCTTTTGACCCTTTACCTGTTAATGATAATTTTCCAAATGAGCAGTTAGCTGCAATAAGGGTAAGTACACATGAGAATCCTTGGTATGCTGATTATGCTAACTTTATTGTTTCCAAGTATTTTCCTCCAACCTTTACAACCCAGCAAAGAAGGAAATTCTTCTATGATCTAAGGCATTACTTTTGGGATGACCCACACCTATATAAGGAAGGAGTAGATGACATTATGAGAAGATGTGTTCCAGAATTTGAACAACAAGAGATATTGAGGAAATTTCATGGCAGTGCGTATGGAGGACATCATGCTAGGGATAGGACTGCACAGAAGGTTTTAAAATCTGGATTTTATTGGCCTACTCTTTTTAAAGATGCAAGGAAGTTTATCTTATCCTGTGATGAATGCCAACGAGTAGGTAAAATCTCTAGATGCAATGAAATACCTATGAATTATTCTCTTGTTATTGAACATTTTGATTGTTGGGGATTCGACTTTATGGGGCCTTTTCCTCCTTCAATAGGGTATACTCATATTCTTGTTGCTGTTGACTATGTTACAAAGTGGGTAGAAGCCATACCTACGAGCAGTGCTGATGGTAAGACCTCTTTGAAAATGCTCAAAGATGTCATTTTTCCTAGGTTCGGTGTACCTAGATATCTCATGACTGGTGGAGGCTCCCATTTTATTCATGGGGTTTTTAGAAAAACTCTCGCTAAGTATGATGTAAACCACAGAATATCTTCAGCTTATCAACCCCAAACTAGTGGGCAAGTAGAACTTTGCAATAGGGAAATTAAATCTATCTTGCAGAAGACTGTGAATAGATCTAGAAAAAATCGGGCTAAAAAGTTGAATGACGCTTTGTGGGCTTATAGAACTGCTTATAAAAATCCTATGGGGATGTCTGCTTACAAAATGGTCTATGGGAAAGCTTGTCACTTGCCTTTAGAATTAGAACACAAAGCTTATTGGGCAGTTAAAGAGTTGAATAGAGATTTTAGACTTGCTGGTGAGAAGAGACTGCTCGATTTAAGTAATCTGGATGAGTGGAGAGGGGAAGCTTATGAAAATGCTAGGCTCTTTAAGGAGAAAGTAAAAAGATGGCATGATAGGAGAATTCTCAAAAGGGAGTTCCATGTTGGTGAGAAAGTTCTTTTGTATAGGTCTCGTTTCAGATTTTTTGCAGGGAAACTACTCTCCAAATGGGAAGGACCTTTTGTTATCAAGGAAGTGTACCGTTCAGGTGCCATCAAAATCTCTTCTCTGAAGGATGACACAACACAGGTGGTTAATGGTCAAAGACTAAAACATTATATTTCTGGAGATTCTTACAATGAAGAAGTGGATGTCATTCAAATGGTGACTCTAGAAGAATTTATCAAGAACCAAACACCAGAAACTACAGAGTTCGTCTTCAAATAGGTAAAGAGTGGTGAAAACAGAAGATTTGCGAATCTCCAATCTTTTTATATTTTTGATGTTTTTAATACATAAGGGAAGTTACGAGATGAAACTGAAGAGGAAACGGAGCCCGGGGTGGACAAACCCACCCTAGGCGCAGGCCCAGCCTGGCCGCGCCTGAGGGGGGTGTTCCACCCCTAGACTCCGTCCCCGCTTCGTTTCCGTGTCAAAACCTTCCTTATGTATTGATTCTTCGTAATATATAACCCCCCGGATCCCCCGAGGTTCGTGCATCATGTTCTCGTCGTGTTTTCGTTTCAATCTGTTTCTGTCAGGAAATCTTCTCAAGTTTAGAGCACCATGGCCTCCGCCAACGACAAAGGCAATAAGCCCGTGGATATATAGTTGGAAGAACACCACCACAGAAGGAGTGAATCGTCATCAGGTTTGGCATCCCCTTGGCTTGTTCCAAGCTTGGGGGAGTGTCGCGGTATCACCACCATTATCTTTCATATTTTACCTTTTTAGTGGATTCATATCTGTGGTAGAGAAGTTATATTATAGTTTGGTTTGCATGTGGAAGTATCTCTCCTTTAGTTTATTATCTATGTATCCCTTGGTGTGAGTGCCTTTATTGAATATTAATGAGAAGTCTTATCTTTTACTTTTTGCACTTCTTATTTTTAGTTTACAATCTCTATTATATGATGGATCTTGTTGTTCAGTATTGGCACCACTTTGGGATCATCAAGTGGATCTAAATTGGTTTTGGCAAACCGGGTTCTGGTCAGTGGCATTAGTTTGAAAGAAAAGAAAGAAAGAAAAAGCTTACGGGTATTTGGTATCATTTGTTTTCTTTCTTGTTGGCTCACAAGCTTAGTATTCTTTATTTAATATTCTTTTGTGTCTTCAAGAAAGATTGCATGTTTGGCTTTATTACTTGTATGTTTGCTTTCTTCTTTCAACTCTCTTGCTTGCTACCCAGCCTTGCTAGCCAAAAACCTGTTTTGAGAAGGCATACTTCTCATGTTTCCAAAACCCTTTGAACCAAAAACTTTTGCCACTTGTGTCCACCATATCTATATAATAGCTACTGCTATTCCTAACAAATTCTCAAGCTTCATCTACCTTTCGAATTAAAAAGTATTTTGTTATATGAAAACTAGTTAGTAAAGCTCTCACGAACTTGATGGCACACCTTATTTACTTCCCCCTAATAAACTTGAACCATTGTGGACATCAAAGTTGTATATGCATCTATACGTTGGGATTAGTAGAACCGTGCTATCACGGGGAACGTTTTCAACATTGCACTTGTACTCTGTACACATTTGACATCGTGATCTTTTGTCTATGGATGTCAACGGTGTGAAATAAAGAGGGGACTTGTAAGTCCATGGAGTTTGTATTCTGTGTTAAAGAAACGCCTGGGCCGCTAGCCTAAGTCATGCTTAATCATGGTGGAAACTTGCAGCATCACCATAGTGAGTCATATATGAAGCATCCTCAATAAAAAGCTATATGCATAGTAAATAAAAAGATTGCTGAGATGCTCATTGTCTGCTTGCCTTGTCATTTTGGTTATGGGAAAGCTCCTATACCATGTGCAAGGGGTACCCCGTTGGCGGTTCTCAATGATATGCAAATACTTACAATGACAAGAACTTACCTGGACCCAAAGTTGAGTATGCATGAGGAGTGGCCCTCATATTCAAGGGACATGAGATTGCCAACTTATATTTCGTCAAGCATATACTCCATCTTTGTTCACTTTAACCTTAATCATCTCAAGATGCTTATGATAGGGGCAATGAGGGCTCAAAGCTAGTAAGTATCATAATCTTTTGGAAGCTCTTTATGACTTGTAATCCCTGCTACCCTCTATAAAGGGACCTTTCTCCAGTTACCATTTGAGTCAGTAAACCCACTTCCTCTCTATCTCCAGCAAGCTTTTGAGTTGTTGTGTTTCAAGCATTCATATGGTGATTTATTCAATCATGTTCTTCATCTTCCTTGTTTGCACAAAACTCTTATCTATTGAGTATTACTTTGAAAGCCTTCACTTGTGAAAAACCTTTTTGAGCAAAGAGTGCTCCTGTTTTGAAACTTCTACAAAATCTTGTTGTGAAACTGTTTGCCAGGTGTTCTCTTACCAAGAACAAGTTTGCCAATTCCAATTATGATTTATCTTTATGCATATCTATTGTGACTGTTGTGCTTGGTTGCAAGCTAAGTTATATAATGGTGAGTTGCTTTCTTCTATGAGTTGTGCAATGGTAAGTGTGATGCTTCTTGTTCGTATTCTTTTATCGACACTTCACTCCATAAACATGTGGACATGTTTACTGAGCTCAGTATTCGCTTGGGGACAAGCGAAGTCTAAGCTTGGGGGAGTTGATACGCACAATTTGCATCACTTTTCTATATCATAATTTACATCTATTCATTGATATTTGTCTTATTATGAGGTATTACTTATGGCTTTATATCTATTTATGCATGTTGGATGATTCCTGGAGGATGGACTGCCGGAGTCTGGATTCTGATGGAAAAGAAGGCGTTTTGGTGCAATTTCACGAAGATCAGAAAAATACCAGAAAAATATGGAAACATATTATTTCACCAGAAGACGAAGGAAGCCAGAAGGAGGAGCGAAGGGGGCTGGAGGGGGCCCAAACCCCCCTAGGCGTGGGCCCACCTGAGGCCGCACCTGGGGTGGGTCTAGCCCACCTGCCCGGCTCCCGACTCTCCCCCTTCGCCTATAACTTCCCTTCGGAACCCTAGTACACGGGGAGCAACCACAAATAGACTTCCGCCGCCTCTGGGAGGCAGAAAACACCGAGAGAGAAAGATCTCTCCGGCAAACAGATTTCTGCCAGGGGAATTCCTTCCCGGAGAGGGGATACCGTCGCCATCAACACCATCATCAAGCTAGGCTTCATCGGGATCATCATCATCATCCACACCATCATCTCCACCAGCACCATCATCACCACTCCGTCCCGCTGTAACAATTGTGTTGGATATTGCTTAGTTCATTAGGGGAAACTTTCCCGGTATTGATTACTATTGTAGTTGATGCTTGTGAGTGGAACCATTGGATTATTTTTTATGTTCAGATTGTTATCCATTATCATAGCATCTTTGATCTTGATCCATATGATATCTTGTGAGTAGTTCGTCTAGTTCTTGAGGACATGGGAGAAGTCATGTTGTTAGTAGTGAATCTGTGATGAGTTATTATTCAATGGTTTAGTATTTAAGTTGTGGTGCTATTCTTTTAGTGGTGTCATGTGAATGTCGACTACATGACACTTCACCATTATGGTCCTAAGGGAATGCATTGTGTATTTGGTTACTAATTGTGGGGTTGCCGGAGTGACAGAAACCTGAACCCCCGTTAGGACACCTTTGCACAAGGGAGCGTAGGATCTCAGAGTTTAAGGCTATGGTTAGATTTATATCTTAATTACTTTCCTGTAGTTACGGATGTTTGCAGGGGGTTTAATCACAAGTATGTATTAGTCCTAGGAAGGGCAGTATGTTAGCACAAGTTCACCCACACAACACTTACAAACACCAAAGGAGAGTACTTAGCTATTTGCAGCGAAAGCACTTGACAGAATTCCCATGTGTCCTCGAGAACGTTTGGTCCTTATAAGTATTTCCACCGGCTTGTCCTTTGCTAAGAAAGGATTGGGCCACTTGCTCCGTTTGTTTACTGTCTTTGTTACTTGCTCTTTGTTTTGTTGCCTTGTCGGGAAACCACTAAAAATCCATTTGCTAAGTATTCACAGGGATTTCCTGCTCCATACCACTGTTCGGCACCTTCTGCTCCTCGTTGGGACCGACACTCCTATTTATCGAAAGTACTGCGATACACCCCCTATACTTATGGGTCATCACTTTTCTACTATAGTCAATATATAATTTGCAACGAGTTTTCAACAATTTGGTTATCCTCGTTGCGGTTCATGTTCGTAGGTAAGAACGGTTCTTTCTTTGAAAGCCCTAAGCCACGTAAAACTTGCAATGGATAAATTAGAGGCATCTAGTTTAGATTGTTGCTGGGCTAGTGTCATGATATGGTGATGTTGTAAGTAGAAGTATAAGTCGATACTCTTACAACACACATAACGTGTAAGTTCCATAGACCTTGGCCTTGCACATAGAGTTATGATGGCGATCATACCATGATGCACATGATGGAGATCAAGTGCAAGAACCATATCATTTCACTTATTAACATGTGATGTTTGATTGCATCTTATATTGCCTGTTTGGCGTTTTATTAGCATAATAATATGATCCCTCATTTAGATATCAAGATAAGAATGTGTTCTTCCTTAAGTATGCACCGATTATGTTTCGTCGCTCCAAGACATCACGTGATGATCGGGTGTTCTTGGATCCATGATCATATTTCGTAAGACAGTTACAAACACGAATACTAAGGTTCTTACTTGGCGAGCCTAGCATGTACAGACATGGCCTCGGAACACAGACCAAAAGGTTAAGCATGAGTCATATGGAAGATATGATGCCCATTTGATGCTCGCCTTTGAAGCTACACCGACTCACGTGATGATCGAACTTGGTGTAGTGGATTTGGTTCATGTAATCACCAAAAAGGAACGAGGGATGTCGTTTTTGAGTGGGAGTTCATTTCTAATTTGGATTAGTAGAACTCAATTTATCATAAATTAAATCAAAGTGAATTTGCATAATTTGTTGTAGTCATTGGCATTTGTTCACCACCTTATGCTTAGTTGTAATTGAGATAATAGAACTATAGATTTCTGGATATTTACTTTACGAACTGGTATCGTATTGTGTTGAGTGTCAATCTAAAGTTTAAAGTACTATTGCAAACTTTCAGCAAACTCTGTTTAATCCGTGAAATTTAATAATTGGTATTAAATCGAGAGTAACAATTCTAGTGTTAGTATCTTAAGTATCATGTTCGCCTCCATGATTCTTGATTGTTTTAATTGTTGGAGATATGCCCTAGAGGCAATAATAAATGTAGTTATTATTATATCTTTGTGTTTATGATAAATGTTTACATTCATGCTATAATAGTATTAAGAAGGAAACCATTAATACTTGTGTGAATTGTAAACTTAAATTGAAGTCCCTAGTATAGCCTCTATACTTCACTAGCTTGTTGGTTGATTAATGATTGTGGTTTCCCTATCATGAACATTGAGATGTTATCAACAACAAGATCATATCATTAGGAGAATGATATGGTGGACATACTCCTATTGATAAGCGTAGCATAAAGATCAAGTCATTTCAATAGTTCAATTGCTATATGCTTTCTGATACATAGTAACCTAATTCCTTCGACCATGAGATCATGCATATCACCTTTACCGGATGGATGCTTTGATGATATCAAACACCACACCGTAACTGGGTGGTTATAAAGGTGGCATTGAGTGTTCGGAAAGTATTGGTTGAGACACATGGATCAAGAGTGGGATTTGTCCATCCACATGACGGATAGATATACTCTGGGCCCTCTCGGTGGAATGTCATCCAATTAGCTTGCAAGCATGTGACTTGGTCACAAGGGATCACATATCACGGGAACGAGAAAAGAGTACTTATCAGTAACGAGGTTGAACTAGGTATGCAGAGATACCGACGATCATAACCTCGGATAAGTAACATATCGTGAGACAAAGGGAAATTGGTATCGTATGTAAGTGGTTCATTCGATCGCAAAGTAATCGTAGAAATATGTGGGAGCCATATGAATTTCCAGATTCCTCTATTGGTTATTGTTCGGAGAAGTGTCTCGATCATGTCCGCATAATTCACGAACCGTAGGGAGACACACTTAAGGATTCGGCGTTGTTTGAGTAGTTATGGTATTATGAGAAAGATACCGAATGTTGTTCGGAGTCTCGGATGGGATCCGGGATATCACGAGGTGATCCGGAATGGTCCGGAGAATAAGATTCATATAAGGAAAGTCCCGTTTCGGAGTTCAGGAATGATTCCGGTGTTTTCATTGGGAATGTTCTAGAAGGTTCCGGATTGTCCGGCACTCGGGGGGGGGGAGGGTACATGAGTGTGTCATTGAATGATTGCATCATGTACTAAGTGTTCTTGCTGTTCCAAAAAACATGAAAGTCAAATTGCCAGTTTGAAAGTCAAACGGCTAAAACAGGAAACTGTGGGAAACAGGAAACTGTGGGAAACAAGCAAGAGGAGTTGGAACCAACTTGGAGGAGGAGTCCCACTCCTCCAAGCCGGCGCCCAGCCCAAGGCCGACTTGGGGAGGGACTCCCCTCCCCTGGCCGCGCCTCCCCACCCATAAAAGGAGGGGCAGGGCTCCCCTCCTAGAACACACAAGTTCCTATCTTCTACCTCCGGTTTAGAGCCGTTTTGGTTTAGAGCTTCTAATTGCTTTAGCCAGCGGTTTAGAGCCTTCTAATTGGTTTAGAGCCTTATAATTGGTGTGTCTAATTACTAGACCACTAATAGCCTCTCTCATAAGCTCCACCATACTCGCACCGGCTTAAGGCGAAGCCCTGCGGGATTTCCCCTCTACTTCCGGTACCACGCCGTTGTGCTGCCGGAATCGCGAGGAGATTGCTACAACCTCCGCTGCCTGCTGGAACAAGGGAGAGGAAGGTCTTCGTCGAGTACCGAACGTGTGACCGACTGCGGGAGCGCTGCCGGAACGTGGCGCCGGAAGGATCGTCTACACGATCTTGAGATCGGAAAGAGTACGACTACATCACCCACGAGAATCCGCTCTCGTTAAACGCTTTGGAATCTTCGAGGGTAAGTTATACCATCGACTCGTTGCTACAATCTAGTAGATAGATCTTGGCTTGTTTGTTTGTATGCAATAGAAAATTTTTGTTTTCCATGCTACGAACCCCTACAGTGGTATCAGAGCCGTGTCTATATGTAGATCTGTTGCACGAGTATAACACAATGGTCATTGTGGGCGTTGATGCTTTTATTGTAGATTGCTTTTTGTGTACTTTGCATCTTGCGGTATGTTGGGATGAAGCGGCCCGGGCTAACCTTACATGACATCGTTCATGAGACTTGCTCCACGCTTGACATGCAACTTGTATTGCATAAGTGGCTTTGCGGGTGCCTGTTTCTCCTAGCATAGTTAAGATCCAATTTACAACGGGTAATCAACAATGCTAGTATCAATGTTGTGGTTCTTGTTCGTAAGTTAGAACGACACTTATTGAAAGCCCCAAACCACGTAAAATATGCAAAGAAAGTAGAAGCGTCTAACTTTGTTTTGCAGGGGTGTGCAGTGATGTGATATGGCCATGATTGTGATTATATTTGATGTATGCAATGTTCCTTATTGTAAGTTGGCAACCGGCAGGAGCCATATGGTTGTCTTTAATTTATGTTAAGACCCGCGTGTCTATTCAAAGTAGTTGTAATAGTTGAAGCCGGTGGACGACAACCATGGTGAAGCGTCATTGACCTTGATGCAATGCCGGTGATGATGGAGATCATGTTCGTGCTTGAAGATGGAGATCGGAAGCACAAAGAAGAAAGGCCATATCATATCACATATATATTGAATTGCATGTGATGTTAATCCTTTATGCATCTTGTATTGCTTAGTAGACGACGGTAGCATTATAAGATGATCCCTCATGCACATCAATTTCAAATCATAAAGTGTTCACCCTTAGTTAGCACCGTTGCTAAAGCTTGTTGTTTCGAAGCACCACGTGATGATCGGGTGTGTTAGATTCTGCAAGTGTATACAACGTGAGCAAGCCAGATTTGCTCATGCAGAAACTAAGGTTTGATCTTGACGAGCCTAGCATGTACAGACATGGTCTCGGAACACGGATCACCGAAAGGTAAAGCATGAATCATATAGTAGATGTGATGAACATGTCGATTGTTCGCCATTGAAACTATGTCAACTCTCGTGATGATCGGTGTTGATATGGTGGATTTGGTTCGTGTGATCACTAAAACAATGTGAGGGATATTGTTTTGAGTGGGAGTTCACCTAGTTTAATTTCATTAATTAATTTGAACTCAATTTGTCATAAACTTAGTCTAAACTATTGCAAATATGTTGTAGATCAATGGCAGCCCCTACCATCAATTTTAATGCGTTCCTAGAGAAAGAAAAGTTGAAAAACAATGGAAGCAACTTCGCGGATTGGTTCCGCAATTTGAGGATTGTCCTCACAGCTGGTAATTTGACCTATGTGCTGGATGCACCGCTGGGTGACCCACCTGCAGCTGATGCTTCCGATGAAGTAAAGAATGTTTACCTCGCTCGGAAGAATCAGTACTCCATAGTTCAGTGTGCTATCTTGTATGGTTTAGAATCGGAGCTTCAGAAAAGGTTTGAAGAGTCAGACCCATATGATATTGTCGAGGATCTCAAATTAATTTTTGAGACTCATGCGGCAATTGAAAGCTATGAGGCTTCTGAAAAGTTCTTTAACTGCAAGATGGAAGAGGGCAGCTCCGTCAGTGAGCATGTGCTTAAGATGTCTGGGCACGCAAACAAACTTCAAAGCTTGGGTATCGTGATTCCTAATGCTTTGGGGGTTTACCGCGTCCTCCAGTCATTGCCACCAAGTTACATGAACTTTGTGATGAACTACAACATGCAGAACATGAACAAAGAGTTGCCAGAACTATTTGCTATGTTAAAGTCTGCAGAAGTGGAGATCAAGAAAGAGCACCAAGTGTTGATGGTCAATAAGACCACCAAACTCAAGAAAGGCAAGTCTAAGCAAAAGGGACACTTCAAGAAGGGTGGTAAGAAAGTTACCACGCCGACGAAGAAAACCAAGGCTGGACCAAAGCCTTAAACTGAGTGCTTTTACTGCAAGGGAGAAGGTCACTGGAAGCGGAATTGCCCAAAGTACTTGGCGGATCTGAAAAACGGCAACATCAAGAAGAAAGGTATATCTGATATACATGTTATTGATGTGTATCTCACTAGTACTCGTAGTAGTGCCTGGGTATTTGATACTGGTTCGCTTGCTCATATTTGTAACTCGAAACAGGTGCTGCAGAATAAACGGAAGCTAGCGAAGAACGAGGTGACGATGCGCGTGGGAAACGGATCAAAGGTTGATGTGATCGCGGTCGGCACGCTACCTCTTCATCTACCATCGGGATTAGTTTTATACTTAAATAATTGTTATTTAGTGCCTGCGTTGAGCATGAACATTATATCAGGATCTTGTTTATTGCGAGACGGTTACTTGTTTAAGTCAGAGAATAATGGTTGTTCGATTTATATGAGTAATATGTTTTACGCACATGCACCTTTGATAGATGGTCTATTCTTATTGAATCTCGATAGTGGAAATACACATATCAACAATATTGAAGCGAAACGTTTGAAATCAAGCGATAATTCGACCTATATGTGGCACTGTCGTCTTGGTCACATTGGAGTGAAGCGTATGAAGAAACTCCATTCCGATGGACTTCTTGAATCACTTGATTTTGAATCACTTGAAAGATGCGAAGCATGTCTGATGGGAAAACTGACTAAGACTCCATTTTCTGGTATGATGGAGCGAGCTACGGACTTATTGGAAATCATACATACCGATGTATGTGGTCCAATGAGTGTAGCATCGCGCGGTGGTTATCGTTATGTTCTTACCTTCACAGATGACTTGAGTAGATATGGGTATATCTATTTCATGAAACATAAGTCCGAAACTTTCGAGAAGTTTAAGGAGTTTCAAAGTGAGGTAGAGAATCAACGTAACAAGAAGATTAAGTTTCTACGTTCTGATCGTGGAGGTGAATATCTAAGTTACGAGTTTGGCGAGCATTTAAAGAAGTGCGGAATACTTTCACAATTGACACCGCCGGGAACACCACAGCGTAATGGTGTGTCCGAACGTCGTAATCGAACTCTCTTAGATATGGTTCGTTCTATGATGTCACTTACAGATTTACCGCTATCATTTTGGGGTTATGCATTAGAAACAGCCGCATTCACTTTAAATAGGGCACCGTCTAAATCCGTTGAAACGACACCGTATGAATTATGGTTTGGGAAGAAACCTATATTGTCGTTCCTTAAAGTTTGGGGATGCGAAGCCTATGTAAAGAAGTTACAGCCGGACAAGCTTGAACCCAAAGCGGAAAAATGCGTCTTCATAGGATACCCGAAGGAAACTATTGGGTATACCTTCTATCATAGATCCGAAGGCAAAACATTCGTTGCCAAGAATGGATCCTTTCTAAAGAAGGAATTTCTCTCGAAAGAATTGACTGGAAGGAAAGTAGAACTTGACGAGGTCGTCGAACCTTCTCTCGAAATTGCGAGTAGCGCTGCACCGGAAGAAGTTCCTGTGGTGCCTGCACCAATAAGAGAGGAAGCTAATGATGGTGATCATGAAACTTCGGTTGAAGTTGCTACAGAGCCTCGGAGGTCAACGAGAACTCGTACCACTCCAGATTGGTATGATTCCGTTATGAATGTCATGGTGGTGGACAACACCGATGACCCCGAGACATATGAGGAAGCATTGATGAGCCCAGATTCCAATAAATGGCAAGAAGCCATGAAATCCGAGATTGGATCCATGTACGAAAACCAAGTATGGACTTTGGTGGACTTACCGGATAGCCGGAAGGCTGTCGAGAACAAATGGATTTTCAAGAAGAAAACAGATGCTGATGGTAATGTTACTGTCTATAAAGCTCGACTTGTCGCAAAAGGGTTTCGACAAATTCAAGGAGTTGACTACGATGAGACTTTCTCACCGGTAGCGAAGCTAAAGTCTGTGAGGATTATGTTAGCAATCGCTGCATATTATGATTATGAGATATGGCAGATGGATGTCAAAACAGCATTCCTCAATGGAGATATTGATGAAGAGTTGTATATGATGCAACCCAAAGGTTTTGTCGATCCTAAAGATGCTAACAAGGTATGCAAACTTCAACGGTCCATCTATGGATTGAAGCAAGCATCCCGATGTTGGAATCAACGTTTTGATAAGGTAATCAAAAGTTTTGGTTTTATACAAACTTATGGAGAAGCTTGTATTTACAAGAAAGTGAGTGGGAGCTCTGTAGCATTCTTAATACTGTATGTGGATGACATATTGTTGATTGGGAATGATGTAGACCTTCTTAATAGTGTCAAGGAATATTTGAATAATAGTTTTTCAATGAAGGATCTTGGCGAAGCAGCTTACATATTAGGCATAAAGATTTATAGAGATAGATCGAAACGCCAAATATCATTGTCACAGAGTACATATTTGGACAAAGTTCTAAAGAGGTTTGGAATGGAAGAAAGCAAGAAAGGGTTCTTGCCCATGTTGCCCAATACGACCTTGAGTAAAACTCAAAGTCCGACATCGGCAGAAGATAGAGAAAGGATGAGTAAGACTCCCTATGCATCAGCCATAGGATCTCTAATGTATGCCATGCTATGTACTAGACCCGACATCGCATATGCTGTTAGTCTAACTAGCAGATATCAAAGTGATCCAGGAGTGGATCATTGGACAACGGTCAAAAACATCCTTAAGTACTTGAGAAGAACTAAGGATATGGTTCTTTCTTATGGAGGTGATGAACAGCTCGTTGTTAATGGTTACACCGATGCTAGTTGGAACACCGATCCGGATGATTCTAAATCACAATCTGGATACGTATTTATTTTGAATGGTGCAGCAGTTAGCTAGAGGAGTGCAAAGCAAAGCGTTGTGGCGAGATCTTCAACTGAATCGGAATACATGGCTGCTTCGGAGGCTTCACAAGAAGCGATATGGATGAAAGAGTTCATTACAGAGCTGGGTGTGGTTCCTAGTTGTTGGGAATATGCCCTAGAGGCAATCATGTATGATGATATTTCCCATTGTATTCATAAAGTTATTAAGTAGTCCTTGTATAAACATCTGATGTGTATCACTGAATATGTGATTCGGTTGTGGAACTATGCATTCATGTTGTTTGTACTAAATATCCTTGGTCATTGAGGTTGTGCTGGACACACAACTTAGACCAATGTGAAAGTTGGCTTGATGACTCGGTTCCACTTGTCATGGGCATGGAGATGCTATTCCAACTTACACAGATTCGGCTAAAGAGTTTAGCGAGTCGGATTGACCCATATTGAGGTACAACGAACTAGTTGTCATTTGTATATCTCAATCAATGTAATCCTTAGACCTGAGGTTGTTGCATAGTCCGAGTTGAGGATCACCGACTTAGGTTCTGTCAAACGCTGATCCGTAACTGGGCAGTTATAAAGGCAGGGTTCGGGTCGACTGAGAATCAAGCTGCGTGATGTGGATAACCAAGATGGGATTTTGCCCCTCCACTCGGAGAGATATTCTCTGGGCCCTCTCGTGAGATATGATTCGGAAAGCATGGCCATGCACGACTCGGTTAAGTGTTAACCGAGGCGATCGGCTAAGAGTTAGTCGGATGAATCACTTATCTCGGATCGAGAAGAGAGTCGGACTATTTAAGGGATGACATATATTCGCCTATAGTCTGACAAGGTATATCGTGAGGCAAAAGGGACTCAGACGTAAGTCGCATTGGAAAGGCAAGTCGTCATGACTCTTTGGTACTTGGGAATCGGCAAGTTCTGCTAGGAGCCGATGCCGATTGATCGATTGTGAGTCGGACTCTAATCGTGTCCAAGTAACCATGAGCCTGCGGGGTCACACACTTAAGAGCGGGAGCAAGTTCGGATTGGATCCGAATCTGTAATCTGGTTGGGTTGGACCTAAACCAGATTAGGACTGAGTTAGTGAGTTGGACTCACGGTGACTAGTTTTATATGGGCTTTAGTGAATGGGTCGCGCGAGCAGACCCACGTTCACTCCCTATATATAGTGGAGCACAGTAACCCAGAAAGGTTAATCGTTGTTCGGTTAGGTTATTCCATGTGTTGGAAACCCTAGCTCCACAGCAGTCCAGCCGCCGTAACGAACCTAGCAGTTCGCCGCCGGCGCTCCTCCTTGTACGTGTGGATACCAGCAGAGGTGCTGTGCGATCAGCACCAGGACGATCGGATCGTGAGGACTGCACTGCATCAGCCGACGCGCTTCATCAGTAATCCGCAACCGCGCGTCTAGTGGTAAACCTCGTGGCCTTCTACCTCAGCTAGGTCTTGGGATCACCACGTTAGAGGAAAAAGTTTTGTTTTATCTCTGCGTGGCCCAACAGTGGTATCAGAGCGATAGCTTCTGGTTTTAGGCTCGGGATCTCGCATATGTGATATGCGGTAGGATGTAGATGAGATCTATGTGTTGTTTGGTGGTCGATCTATGAGATAGATCGGTTTTGTACGAGGTTGATTGGATCAACTGTACTCGGGGAATGGTAGATCTAATTTCCGTGATCATACTGCTGAGGTCGTGGAACGACATACCCCTACCGGTCGGCTTCCGCCATCGGGGTAGACTGTGACACGTAAATCCAGAAGCGGTGATCGAAGATCAAAGAGTTTGATCGAATCGGAACGATGGTCGGAATCCATGTTCGGATCGTAGATGAGATCTACGTTTTCGGAAAAATCGTCGGGCGCTGCCCGCACCCGCGAGGGGCGCTGCCCCTTTGATCCCCGCCCGCTATCCGGCTAGCGGGACCGCCGGCTTCGCCCTGTCGTAGCGCCTTAGATGTCGTTGCGAGTTTCACAACGCCGGTAGATATTGTATCTATGCATAACTTGATTTTGCAGGAAGTTGTGAATGGTATGGTTCATGTGCATGTGATGTATGTGTGTAATCCATACGTGATCTGCGAATCACGGTTTATGTCAGCCGGCTGGAGCCTAGGTGCTGTCCTTTTATTGTATAACGACCTGCGTGTCGGATTCTCTATGTAATTTACTTTACTAAGCTAGTGTAGCTGTGTGGAGAACCCGGAAGGCATGCAAGGCGTTGTACATGTCGGCGACATGGAGTAAGACGGCAAGTGACAAGAGTTGGCACAAGTCGAACTACAGGCTTTGTGGAGATGGAGATCGCCATGAAGAGAGCCATACCATTTCACATTATAATTGCTTTATTTTGTGTTATTGTTATGTCTCTGTTTTACCTCTATTAGATAGTCGGTAAAATTTAATCCCTCAAAGAAGGTCTAGTCGGTTTTCCCGCCAGTGTTTGCACCATCACAAGTCGGACATTTTTGGTAGTGGGCTCATAAATTGAGGTGCTGCCAATTCTTTCCGACTAGGTGTGTTCGAGTCGGACTCTTACTGCAGAAACACTCGGTAAGCTAGACGGGTCTATCACAACGGTTGTGGGACTCGGGGAAAGGTCGGATGGGAGCCGGGGCATGTGATGCCACCCGTCCAACAGGAGTCGCATGAGATGCGATTGACAAGGAGTTGTCTACCTAGATCACTTGGCGGCTAGCGGTGATGCTAAAGCTCACTAGCCGACTTGCTTATTTAGGATCCTGAATCACTAAGTAACCATCGGAGGGGTGTTGGTTCTAGTGGGAGCATAAAATATTAAAATGTTTAATATGCTTGCTCTTTTATGAATACATGTCTTAAGTGTTTTGCATATTTTCTGTTGTAGATCATGGCACCTAGTAGCAGTCACTCTCAGATATCCGGTTTTGCGTTGAGAACCATTCTTGAAAAAGATAAACTGAACGACACTAATTTTACCAACTGGTATCGAAATCTGAGAATTGTTCTCAAACAAGAAAAGAAGGACCATGTCCTAGACAACCCACTTCCAGATGAGCCGAATGAGAATGCGACTGTCGCAGCCACCAATGCCTACCGTCGGGCTAAGGATGAGTCCACGGATATTAGCTGTCTTATGCTTGCTCACATGGAACCGGACTTGCAAAATCAGTTCGAGCATGTTGAGGCCTACGATATGATCGAAAGCCTCAAAAGTATGTTCCAGGCTCAGGCGAAGACTGAGAGGTATCAAGTCTCTCAGGCTTTGCTGAGTTGCAAGCTTAAGGATGGTGATCCACTGAGTCCGCATATGATCAAAATGGTTGGTTACGTGCAGTCTCTGGAGAGGCTTGGCTACCCCATAAGCGAAGAGTTCGCTACGGATATAATTCTGAACTCTCTTCCTAGTGCATATGGGCAGTTCATTTCGAACTACCACATGCATGGTATGGATAAGAAGCTCACTGAATTGCATGGGATGCTCAAGCAGGCAGAGGCGGATCTCAAGAAGGGCACCAGTCAAGTGTTGATGGTGCAGAATAAGGCTAAGTTCAAGAAGAGTTCTTGGACTAAGAAGAAGGCTAAGTCAGGAGGAAAGCAGGCTCAGGACCCGGTCCCAAGCGCTTCCTCAGGGACTAAACCATCTCCTTCAGCCGGATCCACTTGCTTCTACTGCAAGGCGGATGGTCACTGGAAGAGGAACTGCAGCAAGTACTTGGCTGACAAATCCAAGAGTGGAGGTATGACTTCCGACTCAGGTACACTTGTATGCAATGTTATAGACATATATCTTGCTGATGCACCTAATAGTTCTTGGGTATATGATACCGGATCAGTTATTCACATCTGCAACTCGTTGCAGGGACTGGTAAGAACTAGGAGCGTAGCAAGAGGAGAGGTTGATATTCGAGTCGGCAACAAAGCAAGAGTTGCTGCGTTGGAAGTCGGCACGATGCAACTTCATTTACCTTCCGGATTCATTATGGAACTAAATAATTGTTATTATGTTCCAGTGCTCAGTCGAAACATTATTTCTGCTTCATGTTTGATGAGGCAAGGCTATGAGTCGAATATCAAGAATAATGGTTGTTCTTTGTATTTGAATGATATGTTTCACGGCTTTGCACCCGTCTAGGACGGGTTATTTATTTTGAATCTTGATGGTGAGTCAGTTTATAACATAAATGTTAAAAGGTTGAAACCAAATGATCTGAATATGACTTACTTTTGGCACTGTCGGCTTGGTCATATAAGTTGGAAACGCATGAAGAAGCTCCATGATGATGGACTCCTAACTTCGTTCGACTTGGAGTCGTTCGAGACATGCGAATCTTGCCTACTCGGCAAAATGACCAAGACACCTTTTGCAAAAAGTTGCGAAAGGGCGTCCGACTTATTGGGACTAGTACATAGTGATGTATGTGGACCAATGAGCACGACAGCCAGGGGTGGTTATGAGTACTTCATTACCTTCACTGATGATTTGAGTAGGTATGGATATATCTACTTGATGAAACATAAGTCGGAAGCCTTTGAAAAGTTCAAAGAATTCCAGAATGAAGCACAGAATCAACTCGGCAAGAAAATAAAGTTTCTTCGGTCGGACCGAGGAGGCGAGTACATGAGCCATGAGTTTGATGACCATCTGAAAAGTTGTGGAATAGTTCCTCAACTTACTCCGCCAGGAACGCCACAAAGGAATGGTTTTTCGGAAAGGCGGAATCGGACCTTGTTGGACATGGCACGATCAATGATGAGTCGGACAGATCTGCCTTTATCATTTTGGGGTTATTGTCTAGAAACAGCGGCGTTCACACTAAACAGAGTACCATCAAAATCGGTAGAGAAGACACCGCATGAGATGTGGACAGGCAAAAAGCCGAGTTTGTCTTTTCTTAAGATTTGGGGTTGTGAAGCTTTTGTCAAGCGACTCCAGTCGGACAAGCTTACAGCCAAATCGGATAAGTGTATTTTCGTGGGGTATCCGAGGGAAACCTTGGGTTACTACTTCTACAACCGAGAAGAGGGCAAAGTGTTTGTCGCTCGGAACGGTGTCTTCCTAGAGAAAGAGTTTCTCAGTCGGGGAGTAAGTGGGAGCACGGTGCAACTCGAAGAAATTCGAGAGGAATCGGCAAGTAGCGAGTCGGCAAAAACCTTGGAGGATGAGCCGATCGTGGCAGCTGAGCCGATAGCCGCACCTGTACTACGAAGATCGGCAAGATTACGAAGTGTTCGTGATGTGTTACTGTTAGACAGTGATGAGCCGACAAATTATTCGGAAGCGATGGTGGGATCTGATTCCGAGTCATGGCTTGGAGCCATGAGATCCGAGATAAAATCCATGGATGAAAATCAAGTTTGGAACTTGGTTGATCTGCCAGACGGTGCAAGACCCGTCGAGTGCAAATGGGTCTTTAAGAAGAAAACTGATATGGATGGAAATGTTTCCGTCTATAAAGCACGCCTTGTCGCGAAGGGGTTCCGACAAGTTCAAGGAGTTGATTACGACGAGACTTTCTCGCCCGTAGCGATGCTTAAATCAGTTCGGATCATGTTAGCTATAGCAGCCTATTTCGACTATGAGATATGGCAGATGGATGTCAAAACGGCTTTCCTTAACGGAAATTTAACTGAGGACGTGTATATGATACAGCCCGAGGGTTTTGTCGATCCGGATAATGCTGACAAGGTATGCAAACTTCAGAAATCCATTTATGGGTTGAAGCAAGCATCTCGGAGTTGGAATATTCGCTTTGATGAGGTAGTCAAATCGTTTGGCTTCATCAAGAGTGATCATGATTCTTGTTTGTACAAGAAGTTTAGTGGGAACAAAGTAAATTTTCTAATCTTATATGTGGATGACATATTACTGATTGGAAATGATGTCCAGATGTTGCAAGAAACCAAGGAATCATTGGAAAGGAGTTTCTCAATGAAAGACTTGGGTGAGGCAACATACATCCTCGGAATCCGGATCTATAGAGATAGATCAAGGAGGCTCATTGGATTGAGTCAGAGTACTTATTTGGACAAAGTGTTGAAGAAGTTCAACATGGAATCGTCTAAGAAAGGGTTCTTACCGATGTCCCATGGTGTAAAACTTAGCAAGACTCAGTGTCCCTCGACAACTGATGAGCGAAGTCGGATGAGTGCGATTCCATATGCTTCTGCAGTTGGATCCATCATGTACGCCATGATTTGTACTAGGCCGGATGTTTCCTATGCTCTAAGTGTTGTGAGCAGATACCAGGATGATCCTGGAGAGATCCACTGGACAGCGGTTAAAAATATCCTAAAGTACTTGAGAAGGACTAAGGATATGTTCTTGGTTTATGGTGGTGAAGATGAACTCAGTGTAAAGGGTTACACGGATGCGAGTTATCTCACCGACTCTGATGATTCTCGCTCGCAATCCGGATACGTGTTTATTATAAACGGAGGTGCTGTGAGCTGGAAAAGTTCCAAGCAAGAGACTGTGTCTGCATCTACAACAGAGGCTGAGTATATTGCCGCCTCGGAGGCAGCAAAGGAAGCTGTTTGGATGAGGAATTTCCTCATGGATCTTGGTGTGGTTCAGGGCTCGTCCAATCCGTTGGACGTGTATTGTGACAACAATGGTGCTATTGCACAAGCCAAGGAACCTAGACAACACCAGAAGAACAAGCACATACTCATGCGGTACCACCTAATTCGCCAGTTCGTGAATCAGGGTGATATCAAGTTATGCAAGGTACACACGGATGCAAATATTGCAGATCCGTTGACAAAGCCGTTACCCCAGCCAAAGCATGAGGCGCACCTGAGAGCCATGGGCATTAGATGCTTAGACATGTGATGTCGGAAGATTGACTCTAGTGCAAGTGGGAGATTGTTGGGAATATGCCCTAGAGGCAATCATGTATGATGATATTTCCCATTGTATTCATAAAGTTATTAAGTAGTCCTTGTATAAACATCTGATGTGTATCACTGAATATGTGATTCGGTTGTGGAACTATGCATTCATGTTGTTTGTACTAAATATCCTTGGTCATTGAGGTTGTGCTGGACACACAACTTAGACCAATGTGAAAGTTGGCTTGATGACTCGGTTCCACTTGTCATGGGCATGGAGATGCTATTCCAACTTACACAGATTCGGCTAAAGAGTTTAGCGAGTCGGATTGACCCATATTGAGGTACAACGAACTAGTTGTCATTTGTATATCTCAATCAATGTAATCCTTAGACCTGAGGTTGTTGCATAGTCCGAGTTGAGGATCACCGACTTAGGTTCTGTCAAACGCTGATCCGTAACTGGGCAGTTATAAAGGCAGGGTTCGGGTCGACTGAGAATCAAGCTGCGTGATGTGGATAACCAAGATGGGATTTTGCCCCTCCACTCGGAGAGATATTCTCTGGGCCCTCTCGTGAGATATGATTCGGAAAGCATGGCCATGCACGACTCGGTTAAGTGTTAACCGAGGCGATCGGCTAAGAGTTAGTCGGATGAATCACTTATCTCGGATCGAGAAGAGAGTCGGACTATTTAAGGGATGACATATATTCGCCTATAGTCTGACAAGGTATATCGTGAGGCAAAAGGGACTCAGACGTAAGTCGCATTGGAAAGGCAAGTCGTCATGACTCTTTGGTACTTGGGAATCGGCAAGTTCTGCTAGGAGCCGATGCCGATTGATCGATTGTGAGTCGGACTCTAATCGTGTCCAAGTAACCATGAGCCTGCGGGGTCACACACTTAAGAGCGGGAGCAAGTTCGGATTGGATCCGAATCTGTAATCTGGTTGGGTTGGACCTAAACCAGATTAGGACTGAGTTAGTGAGTTGGACTCACGGTGACTAGTTTTATATGGGCTTTAGTGAATGGGTCGCGCGAGCAGAGCCCACGTTCACTCCCTATATATAGTGGAGCACAGTAACCCAGAAAGGTTAATCGTTGTTCGGTTAGGTTATTCCATGTGTTGGAAACCCTAGCTCCACAGCAGTCCAGCCGCCGTAACGAACCTAGCAGTTCGCCGCCGGCGCTCCTCCTTGTACGTGTGGATACCAGCAGAGGTGCTGTGCGATCAGCACCAGGACGATCGGATCGTGAGGACTGCACTGCATCAGCCGACGCGCTTCATCAGTAATCCGCAACCGCGCGTCTAGTGGTAAACCTCGTGGCCTTCTACCTCAGCTAGGTCTTGGGATCACCACGTTAGAGGAAAAAGTTTTGTTTTATCTCTGCGTGGCCCAACACTAGTGCGCTGGACCCAATGTCTATCTACTGTGATAACATGGGCGTCATAGCCAATGCGCAAGAACCAAGGTCACACAAGAATCTGAAGCATATCAAGCTACGTTTTCATGCTATTCGAGAACATATCCAGGATGGGGATATAAAGATTTGCAAAGTACACACAGATCTGAATGTGGCGGATCCGTTGACTAAACCTCTCCCGAGGGCAAAACATGACCAACACCAAACTGCCATGGGTGTTCGGTATATTACCATGTAATCTAGATTAGATGACTCTAGTGCAAGTGGGAGACTGTTGGAGATATGCCCTAGAGGCAATAATAAATGTAGTTATTATTATATCTTTGTGTTTATGATAAATGTTTACATTCATGCTATAATAGTATTAAGAAGGAAACCATTAATACTTGTGTGAATTGTAAACTTAAATTGAAGTCCCTAGTATAGCCTCTATACTTCACTAGCTTGTTGGTTGATTAATGATTGTGGTTTCCCTATCATGAACATTGAGATGTTATCAACAACAAGATCATATCATTAGGAGAATGATATGGTGGACATACTCCTATTGATAAGCGTAGCATAAAGATCAAGTCATTTCAATAGTTCAATTGCTATATGCTTTCTGATACATAGTAACCTAATTCCTTCGACCATGAGATCATGCATATCACCTTTACCGGATGGATGCTTTGATGATATCAAACACCACACCGTAACTGGGTGGTTATAAAGGTGGCATTGAGTGTTCGGAAAGTATTGGTTGAGACACATGGATCAAGAGTGGGATTTGTCCATCCACATGACGGATAGATATACTCTGGGCCCTCTCGGTGGAATGTCATCCAATTAGCTTGCAAGCATGTGACTTGGTCACAAGGGATCACATATCACGGGAACGAGAAAAGAGTACTTATCAGTAACGAGGTTGAACTAGGTATGCAGAGATACCGACGATCATAACCTCGGATAAGTAACATATCGTGAGACAAAGGGAAATTGGTATCGTATGTAAGTGGTTCATTCGATCGCAAAGTAATCGTAGAAATATGTGGGAGCCATATGAATTTCCAGATTCCTCTATTGGTTATTGTTCGGAGAAGTGTCTCGATCATGTCCGCATAATTCACGAACCGTAGGGAGACACACTTAAGGATTCGACGTTGTTTGAGTAGTTATGGTATTATGAGAAAGAGACCGAATGTTGTTCGGAGTCTCGGATGGGATCCGGGATATCACGAGGTGATCCGGAATGGTCCGGAGAATAAGATTCATATAAGGAAAGTCCCGTTTCGGAGTTCGGGAATGATTCCGGTGTTTTCATCGGGAATGTTCTAGAAGGTTCCGGATTGTCCGGCACTCCGGGGGGGGGGGGGAGGGTACATGAGTGTGTCATTGAATGATTGCATCATGTACTAAGTGTTCTTGCTGTTCCAAAAAACATGAAAGTCAAATTGCCAGTTTGAAAGTCAAACGGCTAAAACAGGAAACTGTGGGAAACAGGAAACTGTGGGAAACAAGCAAGAGGAGTTGGAACCAACTTGGAGGAGGAGTCCCACTCCTCCAAGCCGGCGCCCAGCCCAAGGCCGACTTGGGGAGGGACTCCCCTCCCCTGTCCGCGCCTCCCCACCCATAAAAGGAGGGGCAGGGCTCCCCTCCTAGAACACACAAGTTCCTATCTTCTACCTTCGGTTTAGAGCCGTTTTGGTTTAGAGCTTCTAATTGCTTTAGCCAGCGGTTTAGAGCCTTCTAATTGGTGTGTCTAATTACTAGACCACTAATAGCCTCTCTCATAAGCTCCACCATACTCGCACCGGCTTAAGGCGAAGCCCTGCGGGATTTCCCCTCTACTTCCGGTACCACGCCGTTGTGCTGCCGGAATCGCGAGGAAAGTGCTACAACCTCCGCTGCCTGCTGGAACAAGGGAGAGGAAGGTCTTCGTCGAGTACCGAACGTGTGACCGACTGCGGGAGCGCTGCCGGAACGTGGCGCCGGAAGGATCGTCTACACGATCTTGAGATCGGAAAGAGTACGACTACATCACCCACGAGAATCTGCTCTCGTTAAACGCTTTGGAATCTTCGAGGGTAAGTTATACCATCGACTCGTTGCTACAATCTAGTAGATAGATCTTGGCTTGTTTGTTTGTATGCAATAGAAAATTTTTGTTTTCCATGCTACGAACCCCTACATTAATACCAAGTTTATCTAGGAGCTGAAAGAATTGTTTCCGAAACCATCATGTGTGGCAGATATAACGATATCTGAAACAATGTTTTGGTTGCAATATTATAGAGTATAATGTATGTTCTCATATTGGATGAGAATTTGCGAAGGTTGGAGATGCTAGACATCCTAATCATCCAAAGGGTTTTGGAAAGTAACATTATACTCACGATTTGTCGTCATAAGATAAATTAGCTTGATCATGAAAGTCATCATGATAAGGATGAATAGAAGATGTATGTAAAGTGTTTACTACACTAAAATATTACTAAAGAATGGATTTTGAAAGAATGTCGATCATTTGATGATGGTGATCTACTTCAAAGTGCAAGTCCAAAGGTATTAGTATTTGAAGATACACGCTTTGGACTATGTGTCATGTAGATGGAGACACTGTTGATGTTGATAGATTCTTTTAAAAAGGAAAAGGAAATGCCGAAAGAGAATCTATAAAATATATTTGTCAGAAAAGAAAAGACTGGAAATATCCAGTTTAGGTATATAGATGATATACATGTTATGGTTGTATTCTTTGCTTGTTAAACAATGTGGCTCTTGGGTATTGGATACCGAATTGGTTGGTATGAAATTTCATACAGAACGACACAATTCATGAACCACAATGGCCTAAGTAACTAGCAAGAGAATATGTGATGATGTTCATCGAAAACAAACAAACCGTTGTTTGTATTTCTCGTTGACATCAAAGCTTTCCTTCAAGATTTGTTTTAATAATAGTTATTTAAATCAGGTATTATGAGAACAAGTATTGTTCAAATAATTACCGTATTTCATATAAGATGGATGATTTACAAATCTAGTTGGAGAAATCACATCCATAAAGCTAATGCTAAAATGTCGCAAGACAAATGATTGGAAGATCACTTACGAAGTGACATCGCTGTTTAAATTATATTGGAAAGAAAACATGAAGAAACTCCATTTTCATGGATTTTTGGAGTCTTTGATTTGATCAAGTGACGCTTGTGAGACTTTCCTTGGGATAATTAAAACTTCGTTCAAAGGCCAAAGAAGAACGAATGACTAAAATATTGGAATTTATACATATCGATGTATGTAGTATATTATGTATAGTCGTAAGTGATGGATTTCAACTTCATATGCTTTATCCGGAAATTTGAGTGAATATTCACTTAATGAGAAAGAAGTGTGAAATATTTGAAAACGTTCAAAGACTTTCAAGATGAAGTGGAAAATCATTGTAACAAGAAAATGAATGGTTTATGATTTTATCATAAGGATTTATTTGAGTTACAAGTGTAACAAGAAAATAAATGAATTATGATTTTATCATAAAGGGATTTATTTGAGTTGCAAATTTAGCAAAACACCAAGATTTACATCTCCCGAAACACCATAGGAGTATGGAGTGTTTGAGATTTGTAATGAAACCTTGTTTGACATGGTTGGATCAAAGGTGTTATTTATAAAACTGCCATTATGTTTTAAAAGATTAAAGCTTTAGATACTACCGCTTTTACACTAAAAAGAGCTCCATCTTGATCCGTTGAAATGACACCTGGTTTGGGGTAAAACCCAAGTTGTCCTTTCTTAAAATTTTGGTATGCTAAGCATAAGTAAGATGTTTACAAACAAAGTCGGATGAGCATGTCTTTGTAGGTTATTTCGAATAACCATTGGGTATTTCTCCATAACACCGAGGACAAAATGGTTTGTCACTTGAAATGTGAAGTTTCTTGAAAAAGGAATTTTTCGCAAAAGTTAAGTGGGAGGACAATAGAACTTTGATAAGGTTAACGAACCTTAGCTATATGTGCTGAGTTGCGCAGCTCCAGAAAACGTTCCGGAGGCAACCACAATGCTCATGGCTTATGTGCCTCAAAGGTTGTGGTCACGGAGATCTAAGTTCCTATTGAACCAAGTAGGTCGGATAAATAATCAAATCCTGAGATTTGAGAGTAAATCATTATTGTTTGACAATGATGAACCGACTACATGCAAAGAAGCGATGATGGGCCCTGACTCGGTCAAATGGCTTGAAGCCATAAAATCCATGATAGTTCCATACATGAGAAATCAAGTTTTGAACTTGGAAGACCCTCCGGAAAGGTGTAAAAACCTATCGGTCGTATTTGGATCTATAAAGAAATAGACATGGATGTTTCACATCTATGAAATAGTCGACATGTCGTAAAGTTTTTTACAACAATGTTCAAGGAGCTGACTATGACAAGATTTGATCTTTTATAGCGATATTTAGTCTCGATGGATTAAAGTATCAACGACTACATATAATTTGGTATATGGCAGATGAATAAACAAAACAAAATTCTTCTAAAAGAATGGTTACCTAGGACGTGTGCATGACACGATCCAAAGGGTTTTGTTAATTCAAAGGATGCTAAAAGGGCATGCAAACTTCAATGGTTGAAGTAAGCATCGCGGAGTTGGAATCTTCAGCATGATGAAAAGGAGTTTTCATCAGGAGACGATGAAGATGCTTGCATTTGCAATAAATTAAGTGGGAGCGCTAAGACATATTTCTAATACATTATGTGGATGATATCTTGTTGATTAGAAATGATGTATCTTTTATTGACAAAGGTTAAGAATTTCATTTTGATGAAAGACTTAGGGAAAACCCGAATATTTAGCATGAATGTCTTTAGTGGATAGACTATGACGCTAATATGGTTGTGCCAAATGTACATATATGATATATTGAAGGAGTTCAATATAGAAACTACAAGAAACGGTTCTTGTCGCATGGAAAGGAATTGAATCAAGATTCAAGTTTATCGACATTTGATAAGTGAAACAAGATTCAAGTGCTTTGACACTTGATGAGTGAAATCACAAGAATGTTTTGATCAATCATACCATTATATGTACACATCCAGATATGTCCTATGCTCTAAGTGTTATGAGCATATACCAGAATAAATCATAAAATGATCATTGGATGATAGTGACGATATTCTTATGATCATTTGGAAGAACTAAGAATATATTTGTGTAGAGGTGACAAACAATTACAAATAGTTCATTGTAAAGCATTACATTGATACTAGTTTTGTCACAAGATACAAATTAAGTTTATCTTAATTTAAACTATGGGTGGCACAATGTAATGGAAAGAAAGTTTCCATGATGGATTTGGATGAATTCCAAAGTTAAGACATTGTGACGGATACTACAACAAAAAGGCTAAGTATATGACTGCTATAGTAGCAACAAAGGAGGGCATTTGTGTCAAGTAGTTTGTTATCAAACTAAGGTGTGGTTCGCAATGGGCTAACATTAAAGATATATTGTATGACAATAGTATCGACATGATTTAACCCCAAGAAACTAAAGGTCTCACCAAAAGACCAAATTTATACAATGCCAACTCATTGGAGAATGAGTGATGCGTGAAGACGCAAATACATGCAAATACACACGGACCTGAATGCGCAAGATCCGTAGAATATGTTAACCACTTGCAGTTGTGTATATGGAACACCAGAAAGCCATAGGTGTTCAATACGCAAAGTTTTCAAACTAGATTATTGTATCTAGTGCAAGTGGGAGACTGAAGGGAATATGCTCGAGAGGCAATAATAAAGTGGTTATTATCGTATTCCTTGTTTATGATAAATGTTTATTTTACATGCTATAATTGTATTAATACGGAAACGTTAATACATGTGTGTTTAATAAACAAAAGGAAGTTCCTAGTTATTCCTCTCTTATAAATTAGCTCGTTGATTAACAAGATGATCAAATGTTTCCTAATCATGGACATTGGATGTTTTTAATAACAAGGTCACGACATTATTGGAATGGTGTGATGAACATTCATTCGAAGTATAGCATTACGATCAAGGTCACTGTGTTTATATTGCTATAACATCATACGAAGTTATCTTAGTCCTTAGACCATGAGATCATGTCAATCATTAACACCGGAAGAGTATCTTGATAACATCAAACGTCACACCGTAACAGGGTGACTATAAATATGGGTTCAGTGCTACGAAGGTGTTATGTTGAGGCTCATGGATCAAGAGTGGAATTTGTCCATCCCGATGACAGAGAGATATACTCTGGGCCCTCTCGGTGATATCACATTAATTAGCTTGCAAGCAAGTAATTTGATCACTAGAATGTTATATCACGGGAACAAGAAAAGAGTACATGTCGGTAACGAGATTAAACTAGGTATGGAGATACCGATGATCGAATCTCGGACATGTAATATATCGCGAGACAAAAGGATTGAGTTACATGCGTATAAGGTTCACACGATCACAAAAGTCATCGTTGAATATGTGGGAGTTAGTACGGATCTCCAGGTCCCGCTGCTGATTATTGATAGGAGAGGGGTCTTGATCATGTCTACATTATTCGCGAACCGTAGGGTGACACACTTAAGGGATACCGACACCATTTGGAGCAAATAATATGCCAGAGAAAGAAAAAGGAAAGCGCGGGAATTTATTTCACTAGCACCGAAACTATTTCGGTTGAAATTGCTGAAACTGGTTCTGCATGTGAAATTGAATACTAGCAAGGGGTTTTATGTGAATGTTTGTTAATTAAATTAATTAAAAATTCTGAATAAATAAATAAAAGAGTTTTATTTAATGAGAGATTACATTAAATTTGGTGGAAATTTAATGGAGGTGAGTGGAATTTTGAGTGGGTGACTATTTATGTGAGTGGGAGCTCCACCCACGTGAATGTGGAAGAGGTGGGGGAACCTCCATGTCTGCCACGCCATGGGAGGGGGCTGCCCCCCTCTCCCTATAAAAGGCACCCCACTCCCTCCTCTCATCTCACACCTCCTCGCGAAGGATCTCTCTCCCCCTTTAGAATTCCCCCATGGTCTCGGATCAGCGAGATACATGTTCCTGGTGGCTTTTTCTGGAAGGATTTGTTGCTTCCACTGCTTCGCTGGAGCGAGGGCTCGGAGGTTGTCGGGGTACCCGGACGTGTGTGCGATCACGGATGCACCACTGCTTTGTGATACTGGATGTGATGGTGCTGGACCGGCTGGACCAGATGGACTTCATCACGATCTTGAGATCGGCAAACATTCGACTACATCATCCACGAGTACAACCTTGTTAACGCTATACGGTCTTTGAGGGTATGTATTCTATGGATGTATATCCACCCGTTGCTTGTACCTAGTAGATAGATCTTGGTGCTTTGTTCCCATCGTAGGAATTTTTTTGTTTTCTATGTTGCGAACCCTTCACTTGTCACCAGCCAATCAGAGTCCGTATATCCACATAGAGATAACTAGAGCCCTTGGGATACCATAGAACAAAGTTTGGGGAATGAACCAAATATCGAAAGATTCTCTTGACCTCCACTAGGTGGCTTTCTTTAGGAGCAGCTTGATACCTTGCACACACTCCTACACTCAACACAATATTGGTCCTAGATGCGCAGAGGTAAAGGAGAGAGCCAATCATGGATCGGTATACCTTTTGGTCCACATCTTTACCCTTTGGATTAAGCTCAAGATGACATTTAGTTTGCATTGTTGTAGCAACGCCATTGAGATCCGTCATCTTGAACCTCTTGAGCATGTCTTGGCTGTATTTTTCTTGATTAATGAAGGTTACCTCTCTGAGTTGCTTGATCTCGAATCCAAGAAAGAACCTTAATTCTCCCATCATACACATGTCAAACCTATCAGTTATAATCTTTGAAAATTTATCATTAAAAGCTTGATTAGTAGAGCCAAAGATCATGTCGTCTACATATAGTTGGCATACAAAAATCTCCCCCTTAACCTTCTTAGTAAAAAGAGTGGGATCGATTTGCCCAACCTCGAAGCCACAGTCTAACAAGAGCTCTTTAAGGTTCTCATACCACGCACGTGGGGCTTGTTTAAGGCCATAGAGTGCCTTATCGGGTTTGTAGACATGGTTCAGAAAGTTGGGATCCTCAAAACCTGGTGGGTGCTTGACATATACCAACTCATGTAGAGGACCATTAAGAAAAGAACTCTTAACGTCCATCTGCTGTAATTTAAAATTATGATGAGCAGCATAAGCAAGGAGGATAGGAATGGACTCAAGGCGAGCCACAAGACCATATGTTTCGCCAAAGTCAATGCCTTACACTTGAGAAAAACCTTGTGCTACCAGTATTGCCTTGTTCCTCGCAATAATTCCACTTTCATCTTGCTTGTTCTTGAAAATCCACTTCATGCCGATAACATTGCGACAATCTTTGGGATTTTCTAGTAGCTTCCAGACTTTGTTGCACTCAAAATTGTTCAGCTCTTCATGCATTGCAACAACCCAATCTGGATATTCAAGTGCTTTGAATACTTTCTTGGGTTCCACCATAGAGATATTATCTTTATGATCACTAAAGCTTGCTAGCTCCCTTCTTGTGGACACCCTTCTTCTTAGATCACCTACAACTTTGTCAAGAGTATGGCCTCTTAATTCGAGGTTCCTTTCATCTCGAGATTTGTGACGAGTTTTAGTCTCCTTATTGTTTCCTGGAGGTATTGCTTCATCATTTGAGTCCTCGTCTTGACCACTAGTGTCACATCCCAAAATTCTCCTAATTTTGGAATGTGAAATAAATAAATAAGTTTGATTGATTGTTTGACTATGTTCAAAATTCTCAAAGAGAAGAAACTTTTTGAATAGAAAATCCTCTCAACCTTGAATTCAAAATCTTATATTCTTTTGTTATGACCTAAGTAGCCATATAGGCAAAAGGGCATGGATTGATTATGGATTATTGAATTGGTGTGCAGGATTTCAAAATGAAAATCATGAAGCATTCATAAGCATTTCATTACATCCATGCAAAGTTCTCACAAACTAAATCCAAATCCTGGTATCTAAATCCTGTAGTTGATTCGCCCAAATGTTCCTAAGGGTAATTAAATTGACTTATTAAAACCCACTGTTGCTAAGACATTGATTATTGCTAAATTATAGCCTAAAAAGATCCAATTAATACTACAAAAAATTTAGAAACAAAATTGAGCTCATTTGGAGCTAGTATGAAAAAGTTATGGAATAAATACAAACACATAAAGATATAAATAAAATGGAATATACAAGGATTTATAAATCCACTACTTCCAAACTAGTAAAAAGATTACAAATTTGATCTTATAATGATCTATTCGATTTTAGAAAAATTTAGAAACAAGAATTATGTCATTTGGAGTTCGTATGCAAAAGATATGAGGAAAACAAGTATATATATATATATATAAAAACCTAAACGGGTCGGCCCACCTGGACCGACCCAACCAGCCACGTACAGGAGGGAGAGGGATCGATCCCATTGGATTTCTTTAAAAAGCGTGTGAAACAGTTTTTAACAAACCTATCTCTATTCAAACTCTTATATCTTTTGATCTACAACTCCGAATTGACTTCCGTTTGTTTTTACTTGTTCCCTGCTCCAATACCTATCTCCCCACTATCCTAAATATCCATATAATCTCGTGGAGCCACATCTGTACGAGTTTCTCTCCTCGAAATCCCGAATCTACATATGCCCGAATCTTATTTCGCTTTTTAACCCATCTAGACTTCGTCGTTTGCCTTCGGTCAAAAAACGAAAGTTGTAGGGATCGTCAAAATCTTTCAATCCCGACAAACCTCACCTCTTTTCATCCACCACAGCCGGAGAATTTCGTATCGCAATATTTCAGATCTTACGGTGTAAATCCAAGATCTACTCGCGCTCGTTTCTTCAAATCCAAATTCCTTTGGTGAGAAGGTAGGAATAATGATTCCCCACAACTTTCATGTTCTGAGTTTTTCGATTTGACCTACGTATTTGTCTCTCTAACACAGATCTATTTCTTCTCTATTCTGAGCCAAAATCGGGTCAATCTTTTCTTCTAGCCACCGGATCCTATCCAGACGGTCGAGATCCAATCAAACCGGTGCGTCCCATGTCTTCATCCCGATTATCTTCCTCATCAATGCCACGTCAACGTAAGGTCAACATCTAGTCGCAGTCATCATGCAAAGTCAACCTGTCCAGTCAGCGGAATATTCCCTGGAATATTCCTTTCAAATTTAAAATTGCATATTATAGATCTAACTTGTAAAATTCATTAGAAATTCATACCACGTCCAAAAATTGCGTATAATATACCAAATTGAAGATAATTTCACGTAGAATCATCTTATCCGAATATATCAAACTTTTACTGTACGTGGTTACTGCAGTAATTTAATTAGTTTTAATGATCTTTTAGGTTAATAAATTTATAAGAAATTATTTGTAACTACTAAAAATATGAATAATATATCAAATTGAAGCTACTGTAATGTACTTTAATAATATCTGGTTGGATCTAGCCTTTGCAGATTATTTAACCCGTAGCAATTTAATTAGTTTTGATGGCTTTATAAATCATTAAATTCATAGTAAATTAATTGCTTGTCACAAAAATATAAATGATATACCGATGGAAAGCTGGTTCCATGTAGATCATCAATATGCAATTAGTTCAGCCTTTGACTGTAAGGTTTTGCGGTGAAGATTTAAATGGTTTAATGGCCTATTTAGAGTAATAAATTCATAAGAAAATAAATACTATTCAGAAAATTACAAATAATATGTCCCTGAAATCACAATTCCGTGGAGATTACAGATTTAATTTTAGTTTGATTTTTATACAACAGAAACTATATGAATCATTTAAAACCATTAAACACTATTTAAATCATACAAAAAGATCTATAACTCCGATTAGGGTGAATCCAAGTGCTAAGGTTTTGTATTGACAATATCTATACAGAGAAATTGCATGACAAATTATTTGGTACTGTTAAAACAGGAATTCATACAGAAATATTTAAACCCATTGAAATAGTTTTTTAATCATAAGAAAATATCTATAACTCCTTTTTAGGTGATTCAAATTGCCACTGTCTCTAAATTGCATTACCTCTATCCAGTAGCATCTAGTTCACAATTTAATACGACATAAACATATTTAGTTCAATTAAAGTGGTATACACCATATTAAATCAATACAACTTTAGTAATAAAAGCTTTAGTGCATTAAATGATTTTCCACATGCATCATGTAATCTAATTATGTTCAGAACACTAAATGCAACCATTGTGACTCATTAAATCGTCATGCATGCATCTGTTCATCATTGTTTTCTTGTAATGTCGCACTGTTGTATGTTTGCAATGTTTTGAATGGTGTTTGTTGTGTTTGCTTCAAACGTTAGATTGCGAGGAGTGCAACTACTAT
This sequence comes from Avena sativa, assembly GCA_916181665.1. Lineage (NCBI taxonomy): Eukaryota > Viridiplantae > Streptophyta > Magnoliopsida > Poales > Poaceae > Avena > Avena sativa. Next base: position 398,427,604 of record OV702279.1, on the reverse strand, counting down.
GATTGCAAGTATTGTGGTTATTGCGAAAGAGTCCATTATAATAGTGAGGATTATCTAATCGACTACATCTACAACAAAGGCAAGTGGTGCTATCTTGGTCATAAATGTCCTACTGTTTTCCTATGCATTGTAGATGTTTTTGTAGAATTGCATATGTAGGAATTGATGTGTATATGCTATGCTATGACTCATATTATTCCCTAGTATTCCTTGTTTATGAGCCATCGTATTGGTAGATTGCTTAGCTATGCTATTTATACGAGGAAGGGAATCACATCATGAAAAGTTATATGTTTTGAAAGGCTTATGTTTTGCTAAATGTCAAACCAACATGTTTTAATGAACCACCTGGGCGGAATGGCATTGATTGGGTCATCGAGTGTGGATTTTGGTGGGGAATGCCGCCCAGGACACTGAGAAATGATTGGTTTCTTTGTTTGGAAGCTTTCGTGTGCAACCATGTGCCAATAATGAAATGGGCGGTTGGTTGAACTCAGTAGGTTATGGTAACTCGAACCCGCGTATCCAGAGATGTAGATAGTGTAGGTTGGACCGGTGCGCGTCGGGATTGGGGAGCTACTTCCCGAACGGTTCCTTCTTGGACTTCTCCCTATCATCACCCAATATGAGAGTGGTGGTACGAGCTGGGTTGGCCAAGTCACATGGGTAAAGTGTACTAACCCCTGCAGGGTGTATAAACTAAGTGCTTAGCCGTGTCCCCGGTTATGGACAATTTGAGCGACCTGATACTGATGCTATGATATTTCTCACTCATCCTTATTTCTTAATTGCTTAAAACTTGTTGGGTGAACATAATTGGGTAGGAGCACCTGGGAGTGAACCAGAGTGTCCTATTTATCGTACTGGAAAACTACTTTGTTATAAATGTTAGGATAAAACTATTGCTTTATGCAAATGAGCCTGAACTCCACTTGGCCAAATAAGCATGTAGTTGATAGATCTGTTGTTAACCACTTTAGCCTACTTGCCATACATTCAATGTATTGACCATTCGTGGCTGCAACGTTTCATGTTGCAGGTTATATCGTAACTGAGTGATCGTTTATAGGTCGCGAGACTCCACTCAACAATTGTTCGCCTGTGGCACATTTGAAGGATGGAGATCTACCTTGTATTCGTTTTCTGCTGTGTACTTGAATAAATAATGTAAATTCTGGATCATATTCATTGTATTTATGATGTACAGTTATATTTGGTATCATTTTGTAGTGTGTGTGCCAGTGAACCGATCCAGGGATTGGCACTATACACATGAACTCAGCCTTAATAGGCGAGGGTGTTACAACTAGCTTGCCCTTCATCAACAACTTGTTCACTGCGAACTGGGGATGAAGAACCTTGCCCTTGATCTTGATCAGCAGCCATAATAGGAGACATCTGCAGTTATGGAGCTTTAGGGCCGGATAATCCGGGCATGGGAGTTTCAGTTTCTTCCTGCTCTTCCTGGTTGCCCTTGGCACGATTTGGAGTGGCAGGGCCGGATAATCCGGCCTCAAGCAGATAATCCGGCCAGGGACTTGATTTTTCTCAGTTGATTGGTGAACTTTAGGAGGTTGTTGTACTGGTGCAGTAGTTTCTCCAGCAGGTGGAGCTTGTTGATCTTGTGTACATGAGGGCTCTACTTGTGTAGAGCAATGTCCTTCCAGATCCGCCACAAGGGGTTTCTCAATGGGGAAGAAAAATCCCACGCCCATTCTTCTTATGGCATCTTGGGGTATTTCAACATCTGCATCACAAACGTCAACTTGCCCCACATGGGGGCCATCATTTTCCTCGAACTCCACACTACAAGATTCGACAATAGTTCCGGAGAGGTTATTGCAGACTCTATAAGTGTGGGATTCGGCACCATAACCAACAAATATACTTTCTAAAGCCTTAGGTTCAAATTTAGACAAATGGACTCCTTTAATGAGAAAGATGTTGGAGATATGCCCAAGAGGCAATAATAAAGTGGTTATTATCATATCTTCACACTTATGATAAATGTTTACATACCATGCTATAATTTTATTAACCGGAAACATTAATACTTGTGTGATTTGTAAACTAAAATAAGAGTCCCTAGTAAAGCCTCTTGTTAAACTAGCTTGTTGGTTAATATATGATCATGGTTTCCTGATCATGAACATAGGGATGTTATTAACAACAGGATCATATCATTAGGAGAATGATGTGATGGACATACTCCTATAGATAAGCGTAGCATAAAGATCAAGTCATTTCAATAGTTCAATTGCTATATGCTTTCTGATACATAGTAACCTAATTCCTTCGACCATGAGATCATGCATATCACCTTTACCGGATGGATGCTTTGATGACATCAAACACCACACCGTAACTGGGTGGCTATAAAGGTGGCATTGAGTGTTCAGAAAGTATTGGTTGAAACACATGGATCAAGAGTGGGATTTGTCCATCCATATGACGGATAGATATACTCTGGGCCCTCTCGGTGGAATGTCATCCAATTAGCTTGCAAGCCTGTGACTAGGTCACAAGGGATCACATATCACGGGAACGAGAAAAGAGTACTTATCGGTAACGAGGTTGAACTAGGTATGCAGAGATACCGACGATCAAAACCTCGGATAAGTAAACTATCGTGAGACAAAGGGAAATTGGTATCGTATGTAAGTGGTTCATTCGATCGCAAAGTAATCGTAGATATATGTGGGAGCCATATGAATTTCCAGATTCCTCTATTGGTTATTGTTCGGAGAAGTGTCTCGATCATGTCCGCATAATTCACGAACCGTAGGGAGACACACTTAAGGATTCGACGTTGTTTGAGTAGTTATGGTATTATGAGAAAGAGACCGAATGTTGTTCGGAGTCTCGGATGGGATCCGGGATATCACGAGGTGATCCGGAATGGTCCGGAGAATAAGATTCATATAAGGAAAGACCCATTTCGGAGTTCGGGAATGATTCCGGTGTTTTCATCGGGAATGTTCTAGAAGGTTCCGGATTGTCCGGCACTCCGGGGGAGGAGGGTACATGAGTGTGTCATTGAATGATTGCATCATGTACTAAGTGTTCTTGCTGTTCCAAAAACATGAAAGTCAAATTGCCAGTTTGAAAGTCAAACGGCTAAAACAGGAAACTGTGGGAAACAGGAAACTGTGGGAAACAAGCAAGAGGAGTTGGAACCAACTTGGAGGAGGAGTCCCACTCCTCCAAGCCGGCGCCCAACCCAAGGCCGACTTGGGGAGGGACTCCCCTCCCCTGGCCGCGCCTCCCCACCCATAAAAGGAGGGGCAGGGCTCCCCTCCTAGAACACACAAGTTCCTATCTTCTACCTCCGGTTTAGAGCCGTTTTGGTTTAGAGCTTCTAATTGCTTTAGCCAGCGGTTTAGAGCCTTCTAATTGGTTTAGAGCCTTCTAATTGGTGTGTCTAATTACTAGACCACTAATAGCCTCTCTCATAAGCTCCACCATACTCGCACCGGCTTAAGGCGAAGCCCTGCGGGATTTCCCCTCTACTTCCGGTACCACGCCGTTGTGCTGCCGGAATCGCGAGGAGAGTGCTACAACCTCCGCTGCCTGCTGGAACAAGGGAGAGGAAGGTCTTCGTCGAGTACCGAACGTGTGACCGACTGCGGGAGCGCTACCGGAACGTGGCGCCGGAAGGATCGTCTACGCGATCTTGAGATCGGAAAGAGTACGACTACATCACCCGCGAGAATCTGCTCTCGTTAACCGCTTTGGAATCTTCGAGGGTGAGTTCCTCTATCGACTCGTTGCTACAATCTAGTAGATAGATCTTGGCTTGTTTGTTTGTATGCGATAGAAAATTTTTGTTTTCCATGCTACGAACCCCTACAGTGGTATCAGAGCCGTGTCTATATGTAGATCTGTTGCACGAGTAGAACACAATGGTCATTGTGGGCGTTGATGCTTTTATTGTCGATTGCTTCTTGTGTACTTTGTATCTTGCGGTATGTTGGGATGAAGCGGCCCGGGCTAACCTTACATGACATCGTTCATGAGACTTGCTCCACGCTTGACATGCAACTTGTATTGCATAAGTGGCTTTGCGGGTGCCTGTTTCTCCTAGCATAGTTAAGATCCAATTTACAACGGGTGATTAACAATACTAGTATCAATGTTGTGGTTCTTGTTCGTAAGTTAGAACGACACTTATTGAAAGCCCCAAACCACGTAAAATATGCAAAGAAAGTAGAGGCGTCTAACTTTGTTTTGCAGGGGTGTGCAGTGATGTGATATGGCCATGATTGTGATTATATATGATGTATGCAATGTTCCTTATTGTAAGTCGGCAACCGGCAGGAGCCATATGGTTGTCTTTAATTTCTGTTAAGACCCGCGTGTCTATTCAAAGTAGTTGTAATAGTTGAAGCCGGTGGACGACAACCATGGAGAAGCATCATTGACCTTGATGCAATGCCGGTAATGATGGAGATCATGTTCGTGCTGGAAGATGGAGATCGGAAGCACAAAGAAGAAAGGCCATATCATATCACATATTATGAATTGCATGTGATGTTAATCCTTTATGCATCTTGTATTGCTTAGTAGACGACGGTAGCATTATAAGATGATCCCTCATGCACATGAATTTCAAGTCATAAAGTGTTCACCCTTAGTTAGCACCGTTGCTAAAGCTTGTTGTTTCGAAGCACCACGTGATGATCGGGTGTGTTAGATTCTGCAAGTGTATATAACGTGAGCAAGCCAGATTTGCTCATGCGGAAACTAAGGTTTGATCTTGACGAGCCTAGCATATACAGACATGGTCTCGGAACACGGAATACCGAAAGGTAGAGCATGAATCATATAGTAGATATGATGAACATGTCGATTGTTCGCCATTGAAACTATATCAACTCTCGTGATGATCGGTTTTGATATGGTGGATTTGGTTCGTGTGATCACTAAAACAATGTGAGGGATATTGTTTTGAGTGGGAGTTCACCTAGATTAATTTAATTATTAATTAGAACTCAATTTATCATAAACTAAATCAAAGTGAATTTGCATAGTTGTTGTAGTCATTGGCATCCGTTTACCACCTTGCGCTTAGTTATAATTGAGATGATAGAACTATAGAATTCTGGTTAATTACTTTACGAACTGGTATCGTATTGTTTTTGAAGTGTTAATCTAAAGTTTAAAAGTCCTATTGCAAACTTTCAGTAAGTTCCGGTTACTCCATGAAGTTTAATAATTAGTATTAAATCAAGAGTAACAATTCCAAGTGTTAGTATATAAGTATCATGTTTGTTTCCATGATTCTTGATATTCAAAGGATTCTCTTAATATCAAGGTTATCTAGGATCAGAAAGAGTTGTTTCAGAAACCATGATGTGTGGAAGATATTGTGATATCTGAAACGAAGTTTTGGTTGCAACATGATAGAGTATAATATGGCAAAGTTCATGTTCTCATATTTTGATGATAATTTGCAAAGGGTTGTAGACACTTGTTGTCCTAATCCTCCAAAAGGTTTTGGATAGCAACATTATACTCATAATTCATCGTTATAAGCTAAAAGTAGCTTGATCATGGACGATTCCATGATAAGGGTGAATATTTGATGTAGGTAAAATGTTTACTACACCAAGAGATTACTAAAGAAAGGAATTTGAAAGAACACCAAACATTTGATGATGGTGATCTACTTCAAAGTGCAAGTCCAAAGACATTGGTATTTAACTATACACGCTTTGGACTATGTGTCATATGTATGAATCCACTATTGATGTTGATAGATTCTTTCAAACAGAGAAGGAAATATTGAAAGAAAATCTCATAAGTATATGGCAGAAAAGAAAAGACTAGAATTGTTCAGTTTAAGTATATAGATGATATACATGTTATGGCTATATTCTTTGCTTATTAAACAATGTGGTTCTCAAGTATTTGATACTGAATTTGTTGGTGTGAATCGTCATACGAAACAACACAATTCATGAACTACAATGGCCTAAGTAACTAGCAAAAGAATATGTGATGATGTTCATCGAGAACAAATAAAGGGTTATTGTGTTGCTCGTTAAACATCAAAGCTTGCCTTCAAAGATTTGTTTTATCAGGTATTATGAGAACAAAAGGGTTGTTCAAATAATTTCCGTAATCCATAAAATATGGATGATTCACAAATCTCGTTGGAGAAATCACATCCATAAAACTAGTGCTAAAAATGTTGAAAATTGATTGAAATATCACTTAGGAAGTGATATCGCCGTTTAAATTATATTGGAAAGAAAACATGAAGAAACTCCATGTGGATGGAATTTTGGAGTCTTTTGATTTTTGATCAAATGACGCTTGTGAAACTTTCCTAGAGATAATTAAAACTTCGTTCATAGGCCAAAAAGGGAACGAAAGACTAGCTTATTGGAAATTGTACATATTGTTGTACAAAGTCCATCATGTGTAGTCAAAAGCGATGGATTTCAACTTCATATGCTTTCTCTGAAAATTTGAGTGAATATATGAATATTTACTTAATAAGGATGAAGTATGAAACATTTGAAAAGTTCAAAGACTTTCAAGGTGAAGTGAAAAATCATTGTAACAAGAATATAAATATTTTATGATAAGATCATAAAGGAAGATATTTGAGTTACAAGTTTAGCATAAAACCTAAGATTTAAGAAATCGTTCCGTGGATTTGCATTTTTCCCGAAACACCATAAGAGTATGGAGGATTCGAGATATGTAATTAAACCTTGTTTGACATGGTAAGATCAAAGGTATAATTCATAAAACTGCCATTATATTTTAAAGATTAAAAGCTTTAGAGATTACCGTTTTTCCACTGAAAAGAGCTCCATCATAATCCGTTGAAATGACACCATATAAAGTTATGGTTTGGGATAAAACCCAAGTAGTCCTTTCTTAAAAACATTGGTATGCTATGCATAAGAAAGATGTGTGCAACCAAAGTCGGATGAACCTGTCTTTGTATGACTATTAAGTATTCCTCCATAAACACCGGAGACAAAAGTGTTTGTTGCTTAGAACGTCAAGTTTCTTTTGGAAGGAATTTTTCGTGAAAAGTTAAGTGGGAGGACAATAGAACTTTGATAAGGTTAAAAGAACCTTAGCTATATGTGCAAAGTTGCGCAGCGCCGAAAAGTGTTCCGGAGGCAGCAACAATGCTCATGGCTCACGTGCCTCAAAGGTTGTGGTTACAATAGTCAAAGTTTCTATTGAAACAAGTAGGTCGGATGAACAATCAAATACCAAGATTTGAGAGTTAAATCATTATTTAACAATAATGATCCGACTACATGCAAAGAAGCGATGATGGGCCCTGACTCCATCAAATGGCTTGAAGCCATAAAATCCGTGATAGTTCCATACACGAGAAATCAAGTTTTGAACTTGAAGGACCCTCGAGAAAGGTGTAAGACCTTACAGTTGTGTTTGGATCTATAAAGAAATAGACATGGATGTTTTACATCTATGAAATAGTCGACATGTTGGGAAAGAGTTCACAACAATGTTCAAAGGTTGACTATGACAAGATTTGATCTTTCATAGTGATATTTAGTCTAGACGGATTAATGTAGCAACCACTACATATAATTTGTTATATGGTAGTTGAATAAACAAAACAAGTTCTTCTAATAGAATCGTTACCTAGGACATGTGCATAACACGGTCCATAGGGTTTTGTTAATTCAAAGGATGCTAAAAGCATATGCAAACTTCAATGGTTAAAGTTAGTATCGCGGAGTTGGAATCTTCGCTGTGATGAAACTGTTAAAGGAGTTTAAAATTTCATTAGAGACGATGAAGATGCTTGTATTTGCAAGAAATTAAGTGGGAGCGCTAAGACATGTTTCTAATACATTATGTGGAAGACATATTGTTGATTGGAAATAATGTATTTTTATTAACACATATTAAGAATTTCATCCCGATGAAAGACTTAGGCAAAACCCAAATATTTGGCATCAATAGATGCTAATATGGTTGTGCCAGAAGTACATAGACAAGATATTGAATGAGTTCAATATAGAAACTACAAGAAGAGGTTCTTGTCGCACAGAAAGGATTGAATGAGTTCAATGTTGATGATATATTCAAGTGTATTGACATTTGGTAAAGTGAAACAAATAATCAAGTATAGATTGATACTTGATGTATGAAATCACAAAGAGTATTTATATCAATCATACTGTGATATGTACAAATCCAGATATGTCCTATGCTCTAAATGTTGTGAGCATATACCAGAATGATTCGTAAGATGATCATTGGACAATAGTAAGGATATTTTATGATCTTTTGGAAGAACTAAGAGTATAATATTTGTAGAAGTGACAAATAGATGGTTAGTTCATTATAAAAGTACTACATTGATACTAGCTTTGTCACAAAGTACAAATTAAGTTTATCTCAATCTAAACTAAGGGTGGCACAATATAATAGAAAGTGAGTTCCATGATGGATTTGGATGAGTTCCAAAGTTAAGACATTGTGACAGATACTACAACAAAAGGCTAAAGTATATGACTGCTATTTTAGCAGCAAAAGAGGGCATTTGTGTCAAGTAGTTTGTTATCAAACTAGGTGTAGTTCACAGTGGGATAATACTATGAAGATATATTGTGCGACAATATTATCAACATGTTTTAACCCCAAAGAACTAAAGGTCACACCGAAAGACCAAATTTATACAAAGCCATCTCATTAGAGAATGAGTGATGCGTAGAGACGCAAAGACATGCAATTACACACGGACCTGGAAGTGTCAGATCCGGAGATCAGTTGACCACTAGCAATCGTGTACATACAACACCGGAAAGCCATAGGTGTTGAATACACAAAGGTTTGAAACTAGATTATTGACTCTAGTGCAAGTGGGAGACTGTTGGAGATATGCCCAAGAGGCAATAATAAAGTGGTTATTATCATATCTTCACACTTATGATAAATGTTTACATACCATGCTATAATTGTATTAACCGGAAACATTAATACTTGTGTGATTTGTAAACTAAAATAAGAGTCCCTAGTAAAGCCTCTTGTTAAACTAGCTTGTTGGTTAATATATGATCATGGTTTCCTGATCATGAACATAGGGATGTTATTAACAACAGGATCATATCATTAGGAGAATGATGTGATGGACATACTCCTATAGATAAGCGTAGCATAAAGATCAAGTCATTTCAATAGTTCAATTGCTATATGCTTTCTGATACATAGTAACCTAATTCCTTCGACCATGAGATCATGCATATCACCTTTACCGGATGGATGCTTTGATGACATCAAACACCACACCGTAACTGGGTGGCTATAAAGGTGGCATTGAGTGTTCAGAAAGTATTGGTTGAAACACATGGATCAAGAGTGGGATTTGTCCATCCATATGACGGATAGATATACTCTGGGCCCTCTCGGTGGAATGTCATCCAATTAGCTTGCAAGCATGTGACTAGGTCACAAGGGATCACATATCACGGGAACGAGAAAAGAGTACTTATCGGTAATGAGGTTGAACTAGGTATGCAGAGATACCGACGATCAAAACCTCGGATAAGTAAACTATCGTGAGACAAAGGGAAATTGGTATCATATGTAAGTGGTTCATTCGATCGCAAAGTAATCGTAGAAATATGTGGGAGCCATATGAATTTCCAGATTCCTCTATTGGTTATTGTTCGGAGAAGTGTCTCGATCATGTCCGCATAATTCACGAACCGTAGGGAGACACACTTAAGGATTCGACGTTGTTTGAGTAGTTATGGTATTATGAGAAAGAGACCGAATGTTGTTCGGAGTCTCGGATGGGATCCGGGATATCACGAGGTGATCCGGAATGGTCCGGAGAATAAGATTCATATAAGGAAAGACCCGTTTCGGAGTTCGGGAATGATTCCGGTGTTTTCATCGGGAATGTTCTAGAAGGTTCCGGATTGTCCGGCACTCCGGGGGGGAGGGTACATGAGTGTGTCATTGAATGATTGCATCATGTACTAAGTGTTCTTGCTGTTCCAAAAACATGAAAGTCAAATTGCCAGTTTGAAAGTCAAACGGCTAAAACAGGAAACTGTGGGAAACAGGAAACTGTGGGAAACAAGCAAGAGGAGTTGGAACCAACTTGGAGGAGGAGTCCCACTCCTCCAAGCCGGCGCCCAGCCCAAGGCCGACTTGGGGAGGGACTCCCCTCCCCTGGCCGCGCCTCCCCACCCATAAAAGGAGGGGCAGGGCTCCCCTCCTAGAACACACAAGTTCCTATCTTCTACCTCCGGTTTAGAGCCGTTTTGGTTTAGAGCTTCTAATTGCTTTAGCCAGCGGTTTAGAGCCTTCTAATTGGTTTAGAGCCTTATAATTGGTGTGTCTAATTACTAGACCACTAATAGCCTCTCTCATAAGCTCCACCATACTCGCACCGGCTTAAGGCGAAGCCCTGCGGGATTTCCCCTCTACTTCCGGTACCACGCCGTTGTGCTGCCGGAATCGCGAGGAGAGTGCTACAACCTCCGCTGCCTGCTGGAACAAGGGAGAGGAAGGTCTTCGTCGAGTACCGAACGTGTGACCGACTGCGGGAGCGCTACCGGAACGTGGCGCCGGAAGGATCGTCTACGCGATCTTGAGATCGGAAAGAGTACGACTACATCACCCACGAGAATCTGCTCTCGTTAACCGCTTTGGAATCTTCGAGGGTGAGTTCCTCTATCGACTCGTTGCTAAAATCTAGTAGATAGATCTTGGCTTGTTTGTTTGTATGCGATAGAAAATTTTTGTTTTCCATGCTACGAACCCCTACAAAAGAAACACTTACAACCGAACACCCAGAAATATGATATGTTGGGCTTATTACCAGTAAGTATCTCATATGGAGTCTTGTCCAAGATTTTGCGGAGGTAAATCCGGTTTGACGAATGGCATGCGGTGGAAATAGCTTTAGCCCAAAGTTTTAAAGGTGACTTGAATTCAGCCAACATAGACCTTGAAATATCCATTAAAGTCCGGTTTTTCCTTTCAGCTACACCATTTTGTTGAGGGGTGTAAGCAGCGGAATATTGATGTCTTATCCCCTCTTAACTTAGAAATTCATTTAGGGTGTAGTTCTTGAACTCGGAGCCGTTTTCACTCCTTATTACCAATATTGGGACATTGTGTTGACGCTGAACCTCATTGGCAAAGTCAATGACAGTTTGTTGAGTCTCACTTTTCAACTTGAAAAAATAGACCCATGTGTATCTTGAATAGTCATCAACTATGACCAGGAAATATTTATTTCCACTGAGGCTTGCATGACATGGAGGACCAAAGATATCCACATGAAGTAGTTCCAAAATCCTCTTTGAGGATACAATAGTTTTCCTCTTCTGGGGAGAGTCGTGCATCTTGCCTTCAACACATGCCCTGCAAACATGATCTTTGGCAAAGGAAACATTGTCTTTTAGTCCAACGATGTGGCCACCCTTGTGAAGACTTTGAAAAGTTCTCATATTGACATGGGCTAGATGGCGATGCCATAACCAGCCTGCGTCGGCCTTTCCGAATAAGCACATCGGACCCGCAGTGGTTTTCCACGAAAAGTCCACCACATACAGGTCATTTTCGACGTACCCAACAAAAGCGACCTTTAGAGACTTGCTCCACAAGAGTATCACTACATCATAATCTATAAAAATAGAGAAGCCCGTCTTACCAAGGGCATGAACAGAAAGTAAGTTGTAATCGAGGGTCTCAACAAGAATGTGTAGGGGTTTGTAGCATGGAAAACAAAAAATTTCTATCGCATACAAACAAACAAGCCAAGATCTATCTACTAGATTGTAGCAACGAGTCGATGGAATAACTTACCCTCGAAGATTCCAAAGCGGTTAACGAGAGCAGATTCTCGTGGGTGATGTAGTCGTACACTTCCGATCTCAAGATCGCGTAGACGATCCTTCCGGCGTTGTGTTCCGGCAGTGCTTCCGCAGTCGGTCACACGTTCGGTACTCGACGAAGAACTTCCTCTCCCTTGTTCCAGCAGGCAGCGGAGGTTGTAGCACTCTCCTCGCGATTCCGGCAGCACAACGGCGTGGTACCGGAAGTAGAGGGGAGATCCCGCAGGGCTTCGCCTTAAGCCGGAGCGAGTATGGTGGAGTATGAGAGAGAGAGCTATTAGTGGTCTAGGGATTAGACACACCAATTAGAAGGCTCTAAACCGCAGGCTAGAGCAATTAGAAGCTCTAAACCAAAACGGCTCTAAACCGGAGATTAGAGGATAGGAACTTGTGTGTAGAGGAGGAGGCCCTGCCCCTCCTTTTATAGGTGGAGGGGCTGGCGCGCCAGGGAAGGGGAGGGGAGTCCCTCCCCAACTCGGCCAAGGCTGGCCGCCGGCTTGGAGGATAGGGACTCCTCCTCCAAGTTGGTTTCAACCTCCTCTTGCTTGTTTCCCACAGTTTCCTGTTTTAGCCGTTTGACTTTCAAACTGGCAGTTTGACTTTTCAGTTTTGGAACAGCAAGAACACTTAGTACATGATGCAATAATTCAATGACACATTCATGTACCCTCCCCCCCCCCCCCGGAGTGCCGGACAATCCGGAACCTTCTAGAACATTCCCGATGAAAACACCGGAATCATTCCCGAACTCCGAAACGGGACTTTCCTTATATGAATCTTATTCTCCGGACCATTCCGGATCACCTCGTGATATCCCGGATCCCATCCGAGACTCCGAACAACATTCGGTCTCTTTCTCATAATACCATAACTACTCAAAACAACGTCGAATCCTTAAGTGTGTCTCCCTACGGTTCGTGAATTATGCGGACATGATCGAGACACTTCTCCGAACAATAACCAATAGAGGAATCTAGAAATTCATATGGCTCCCACATATTTCTACGATTACTTTGCGATCGAATGAACCACTTACATACGATACCAATTTCCCTTTGTCTCACGATAGTTTACTTATCCGAGGTTATGATCGTCGGTATCTCTGCATACCTAGTTCAACCTCGTTACCGATAAGTACTCTTTTGTCGTTCCCGTGATATGTGATCCCTTGTGACCCAGTCACATGCTTGCAAGCTAATTGGATGACATTCCACCGAGAGGGCCCAGAGTATATCTATCCGTCATATGGATGGACAAATCCCACTCTTGATCCATGTGTTTCAACCAATACTTTCCGAACACTCAATGCCACCTTTATAGCCACCCAGTTACGGTGTGGTGTTTGATGTCATCAAAGCATCCATCCGGTAAAGGTGATATGCATGATCTCATGGTCGAAGGAATTAGGTTACTATGTATTAGAAAGCATATAGCAATTGAACTATTGAAATGACTTGATATTTATGCTATGCTTATCTATAGGAGTATGTCCACCATATCATTCTCCTAATGATATGATCCTGTTGTTAATAACATCTCTATGTTCATGATCAGGAAACCATGATCATATATTAACCAACAAGCTAGTTTAACAAGAGGCTTTACTAGGGACTCTTATTTTAGTTTACAAATCACACAAGTATTAATGTTTCCGGTTAATACAATTATAGCATGGTATGTAAACTTTTATCATAAGTGTGAAGATATGATAATAACCACTTTATTATTGCCTCTTGGGCATATCTCCAACAGTCTCCCACTTGCACTAGAGTCAATAATCTAGTTTCAAACCTTTGTGTATATAACACCTATGGCTTTCTGGTGTTGTATGTACACGATTGCTAGTGGTCAACTGATCTCCGGATCTGACACTTCCAGGTCCGTGTGTAATTGCATGTATTTGCGTCTCTACGCATCATTCATTCTCTAATGAGATGGCTTTGTATAAATTTGGTCTTTCGGTGTGACCTTTAGCTCTTTGGGGTTAAAACATGTTGATAATATTGTCGCACAATATATCTTCATAGTATTATCCCACTGTGAACTACACCTAGTTTGATAACAAACTACTTGACACAAATGCCCTCTTTTGCTGCTAAAACAACAGTCATATACTTAGCCTTTTGTTGTAGTATCTGTCACAATGTCTTAACTTTGGAACTCATCCAAATCCATTATGGAACTCACTTTCCATTATATTGTGCCACCCTTAGTTTAGATTGAGATAAACTTAATTTGTACTTTGTGACAAAGCTAGTATCAATGTAGTACTTTTACAATGAACTAACCATCTATTTGTCACTTCTACAAATAATATACTCTTAGTTCTTCCAAAAGATCATAAGAATATCCTTACTATTGTCCAATAATCATCTTACGAATCATTCTGGTATATGCTCACAACATTTAGAGCATAGGACATATCTGGATTTGTACATATCACAGTATGATTGATATAAATACTCTTTGTGATTTCATACATCAAGTATCAATCTATACTTGATTATTTGTTTCACTTTACCAAATGTCAATACACTTGAATATATCATCAACATTGAACTCATTCAATCCTTTCTGTGCGACAAGAACCTCTCTTGTAGTTTCTATATTGAACTCATTCAATATCTTGTCTATGTACTTCTGGCACAACCATATTAGCGTCTATTGATGCCAAATATTTGGGTTTTGCCTAAGTCTTTCATCGGGATGAAATTCTTAATATGTGTTAATAAAAGATACATCTTTTCTAATCAACAATATGTCCTCCACATAATGTATTAGAAATATGTCTTAGCGCTCCCACTTAATTTCTTGCAAACGCAAGCATCTTCATTGTCTCTAATGAAATTAAACTCTTTTAACAGTTTCATCATAGTGAAGATTCCAACTCCGCGATGCTCACTTCAACCATTGAAGTTTGCATATGTTTTTAGCATCCTTTGAATTAACAAAACCCTATGGACCGTGTCATGCACACGTCCTAGGTAACGATTCTATTAGAAGAACTTGTTTTGTTTATTCAACTACCATATAACAAATTATATGTAGTGGTTGCTACATTAATCCGTCTAGACTAAATATCGCTATGAAAGATCAGATCTTGTCATAGTCAACCTTTGAACATTGGTGTGAACTTTTTACCAACATGTCGACTATTTCATAGATGTGCAACATCCATGTCTATTTATTTATAGATCCAAACACAACTGTAAGGTCTTACACCTTTCTCGAGGGTCCTTCAAGTTCAAAACTTGATTTCTCGTGTATGGAACTATCACGGATTTTATGGCTTCAAGCCATTTGACGGAGTCAGGGCCCATCATCACTTCTTTGCATGTAGTCCGTTCATTATTCTCAAATAATGATTCAACCCTCAAATCTTGGTATTTGATTGTTTACTTGACCTACTTGTTTCAATAGGAACTTAGATCTCCGTGACCACAACCCTTGAAGCACGTGAGCCATGAGCATTGTTGCTGCCTCCGAAACACTTTTCGGCGCTGCGCAACTCTGCACATATAGCTAAGGTTCTTTTAACCTTATCAAAGTTCTATTGTCCTCCACTTAACTTTTCACGAAAAATTCCTTCTCAAAGAAACTTGACGTTCTAAACAACAAACACTTTTGTCTCCGGTGTTTTATGGAGGAATACTTAACAGTTTATACAAAGACAGGTTCATCCGACTTTGGTTGCACACATCTTTCTTATGCATAGCATACCAATGTTTAAGAAAGGACAACTTGGGTTTTATCCCAAACCATAACCTTATATGGTGTCATTTCAACGGATTATGATGAAGCTCTTTTCAGTGAAAAAACGGTAATCTCTAAAGCTTTTAATCTTTAAAATATAATGGCAGTTTTATGAATTATACCTTTGATCTTACCATGTCAAACAAGGTTTAATTACATATCTCGAACGCTCCATACTCTTATGGTGTTTCGGGAAATGCAAATCCACGGAACGATTCCTTAAATCTTAGATATTATGCTAAACTTGTAACTCAAATATCTTCCTTTATGATCTTATCATAAACTATTTATATTCTTGTTACAATGATTTTGCACTTCATCTTGAAAGTCTTTGAACTTTTCAAATGTTTCACACTTCATCCTTATTAAGTAAATATTCATATATTCACTCAAATTTTCGGAGAAAGCACATGAAGTTGAAATCCATCGCTCTTGACTATACATAATGGACTTCATACAACAATATGTACAAGTTCCAATAAGCTAGTCTATCGTTCCCTTTTGGCCTATGAACGAAGTTTTAATTATCTCTAGGAAAGTTTCACAAGCGTCATTTGATCAAAATCAAATAGACTCCAAAATTCCATCCATATGGATTTTCTTCATGTTTTATTTCCAATATAATTTAAACGGCGATGTCACTTCCTAAGTGATCTTTCAATCAATTTGTCTTTCGACATTTTTAGCACTAGTTTTATGGATGTGATTTCTATAACGAGATTTGTGAATCATCCATCATTTATGGATTACGGCAATTATTTGAACAACCCTTTTGTTCTTATAATACCTGATAAAACAAATCTTGAAGGCAAACTTTGATGTTTAATGAGCAACACAATAACCCTTTATTTGTTCTCGATGAACATCATCACATATTATTTTGCTAATTACTTAGGCCACTGTAGTTCATGAATTCTGTTGTTTCGTATGACGATTCATACCAACAAATTCAGTTATCAAATACTTAAGAACCACATTGTTTAATAAGCAAAGAATATAGCCATAACATGTATATCATCTATATACTTAAACTGAACAATTCTAGTCCTTTCTCTTCTGCCATATATTTATGAGATTCTCTTTCAGTATTTCCTTTTTTGTTTGAAAGAATCTATCAACATCAATAGTGGAGTCATACATATGACACATAGTCCAAGCGTGTATAGTTAAATACCAATGTCTTTGGACTTGCACTTTGAAGTAGATCACCATTATCAAGTGTTTGGTGTTCTTTCAAATTCCTTTCTTTAGTAATCTCTTGGTGTAGTAAACATTTTACCTACATCAAATATTCACCCTTTTCATGGAATCGTCCATGATCAAGCTACTTTTAGCTTATAACGATGAATCGTGAGTATAATGTTGCTCTTCCAAAACTTTTGGAGGTTTAGGACAACTAGTGTCTCCAACCTTTTGCAAATTCTCATCAAATATGAGAACATGACTTTAGCCATATTATACTCTATCATGTTGCAACCAAAACTTCATTTCAGATATCACAATATCTTCCACAAATCATGGTTTCTGAAACAACTCTTCCAGATCCTTAGATAACCTTGATATTAGGAGAATCCTTTGAATATCAAGAATCATGGAGACAAACATGATACTTATATACTAACACTTGGAATTGTTACTCTTGATTTAATACTAATTATTAAACTTCATGGAGTAACCGGAACTTACTGAAAGTTTGCAATAGGACTTTTAAACTTTAGATTAACACTTCAAAACAATACGATACCAGTTCGTAAAGTAACTAACCAGAATTCTATAGTTCTATTATCTCAATTATAACTAAGCGCAAGGTGGTAAACGGATGCCAATGACTACAACAACTATGCAAATTCACTTTGATTTAGTTTATGATAAATTGAGTTCTAATTAATAATTAAATTAATCTAGGTGAACTCCCACTCAAAACAATATCCCTCACATTGTTTTAGTGATCACACGAACCAAATCCACCACATCAAAACCGATCATCACGAGAGTTGATATAGCTTCAATGGCGAACAATCAACATATTCATCATATCTACTATATGACTCATGCTCTACCTTTCGGTAATCCGTGTTCCTGAGGCCATGTCTGTACATGCTAGGCTCGTCAAGATCAAACCTTAGTTTCCGCATGAGCAAATCTGGCTTGCTCACGTTGTATACACTTGTAGAATCTAACACACCCGATCATCACGTGGTGCTTCGAAACAACAAGCTTTAGCAACGGTGCTAACTAAGGGTGAACACTTTATGACTTGAAATTCATGTGCATGAGGGATCATCTTATAATGCTACCGTCGTCTACTAAGCAATACAAGATGCATAAAGGATTAACATCACATGCAATTCATAATCAGTGATATGATATGGCCTTTCTTCTTTGTGCTTCCGATCTCCATCTTCAAGCACGAACATGATCTCCATCATCACCAGCATTGCATCAAGGTCAATGATGCTGCTCCATGGTTGTCGTCCACCAGCTTCAACTATTACAACTACTTTGAATAGACACGCGGGTCTTAACATAATTTAAAGACAACCATATGGCTCCTGCCGGTTGCCGACTTACAATAAGGAACATTGCATACATCATATATAATCACAATCATGGCCATATCAGATCACAGCACACCCCTGCAAAACAAAGTTAGACGCCTCTACTTTCTTTGCATATTTTACGTGGTTTGGGGCTTTCAATAAGTGTCGTCCTAACTTACGAACAAGAACCACAACATTGATACTAGTATTGTCAATCACCCGTTGTAAATTGGATCTTAACTATGCTAGGAGAAACAGGCACCCGCAAAGCCACTTATGCAATACAAGTTGCATGTCAAGCGTGGAGCAAGTCTCATGAACGATGTCATGTAAGGTTAGCCCGGGCCGCTTCATCCCAACATACCGCAAGATGCAAAGTACACAAGAAGCAATCGACAATAAAAGCATCAACGCCGACAATGACCATTGTGTTCTACTCGTGCAACAAATCTACATATAGACACGGCTCTGATACCACTGTAGGGGTTCGTAGCATGGAAAACAAAATTTTTCTATCGCATACAAACAAACAAGCCAAGATCTATCTACTAGATTGTAGCAACGAGTCGATGGAATAACTTACCCTCGAAGATTCCAAAGCGGTTAACGAGAGCAGATTCTCGTGGGTGATGTAGTCGTACACTTCCGATCTCAAGATCGCGTAGACGATCCTTCCGGCGCTGCGTTCCGGCAGCGCTTCCGCAGTCGGTCACACGTTCGTTACTCGACGAAGACCTTCCTCTACCTTGTTCCAGCAGGCAGCGGAGGTTGTAGCACTCTCCTCGCGATTCCGGCAGCACAACGGCGTGGTACCGGAAGTAGAGGGGAGATCCCGCAGGGCTTCGCCTTAAGCCGGAGCGAGTATGGTGGAGTATGAGAGAGAGAGCTATTAGTGGTCTAGGGATTAGACACACCAATTAGAAGGCTCTAAACCGCAGGCTAGAGCAATTAGAAGCTCTAAACCAAAACGGCTCTAAACCGGAGATTAGAGGATAGGAACTTGTGTGTAGAGGAGGAGGCCCTGCCCCTCCTTTTATAGGTGGAGGGGCTGGCGCGCCAGGGAAGGGGAGGGGAGTCCCTCCCCAACTCGGCCAAGGCTGGCCGCCGGCTTGGAGGAGAGGGACTCCTCCTCCAAGTTGGTTTCAACCTCCTCTTGCTTGTTTCCCACAGTTTCCTGTTTCCCACAGTTTCCTGTTTTCCACAGTTTCCTGTTTTAGCCGTTTGACTTTCAAACTGGCAGTTTGACTTTTCAGTTTTGGAACAGCAAGAACACTTAGTACATGATGCAATCATTCAATGACACATTCATGTACCCTCCCCCCCGGAGTGCCGGACAATCCGGAACCTTCTAGAACATTCCCGATGAAAACACCGGAATCATTCCCGAACTCCGAAACGGGACTTTCCTTATATGAATCTTATTCTCCGGACCATTCCGGATCACCTCGTGATATCCCGGATCCCATCCGAGACTCCGAACAACATTCGGTCTCTTTCTCATAATACCATAACTACTCAAAACAACGTCGAATCCTTAAGTGT
Source organism: Avena sativa (assembly GCA_916181665.1). Classification (NCBI taxonomy): domain Eukaryota; kingdom Viridiplantae; phylum Streptophyta; class Magnoliopsida; order Poales; family Poaceae; genus Avena; species Avena sativa. Next base: position 398,407,914 of record OV702279.1, on the reverse strand, counting down.
GTCTCCCTACGGTTCGTGAATTATGCGGACATGATCGAGACACTTCTCCGAACAATAACCAATAGAGGAATCTGGAAATTCATATGGCTCCCACATATTTCTACGATTACTTTGCGATCGAATGAACCACTTACATACGATACCAATTTCCCTTTGTCTCACGATAGTTTACTTATCCGAGGTTATGATCGTCGGTATCTCTGCATACCTAGTTCAACCTCGTTACCGATAAGTACTCTTTTCTCGTTCCCGTGATATGTGATCCCTTGTGACCCAGTCACATGCTTGCAAGCTAATTGGATGACATTCCACCGAGAGGGCCCAGAGTATATCTATCCGTCATATGGATGGACAAATCCCACTCTTGATCCATTTGTTTCAACCAATACTTTCCGAACACTCAATGCCACCTTTATAGCCACCCAGTTACGGTGTGGTGTTTGATGTCATCAAAGCATCCATCCGGTAAAGGTGATATGCATGATCTCATGGTCGAAGGAATTAGGTTACTATGTATTAGAAAGCATATAGCAATTGAACTATTGAAATGACTTGATCTTTATGCTATGCTTATCTATAGGAGTATGTCCACCATATCATTCTCCTAATGATATGATCCTGTTGTTAATAACATCTCTATGTTCATGATCAGGAAACCATGATCATATATTAACCAACAAGCTAGTTTAACAAGAGGCTTTACTAGGGACTCTTATTTTAGTTTACAAATCACACAAGTATTAATGTTTCCGGTTAATACAATTATAGCATGGTATGTAAACTTTTATCATAAGTGTGAAGATATGATAATAACCACTTTATTATTGCCTCTTGGGCATATCTCCAACAGAATGACGTCCACGAGAGAGATATCATGGGCAACCACAACCTTGACAAGACCCAATACCTCAGATTTTGACCTATCACCATAGGAGACCGTAATTTTATCATGGTTAGGCCTCATCTCCGTGATTATCTCTTTGCTTCCGGTCATATGACTAGTGCACCCACTGTCCAGCACCCATTTAGATCCACCGGAAGCATATCCCTGCCGGAAAGTTACTTCTTGGTTTTAGGTACCCATTTTTCAATGGGTCCTCTCATGTTAGTAATGTAACATCCCAGCATTTAGGAACTAACGAAGGCTAGATTTAGAATTATGGAATGTTGCATGCATTCATTTGTGAAAATGTGGGTAAAATTTTCGCCAAATAAAACCTTGAGTGATCAATGTTTCTTTCTTACTTTGAGACCAGGTTTAGTCTTAAAGGAGGATTGTTATAAACTTTGATATGATCTTTAAGGAATTATGTGTGTTTTGAAATGAGTTTGAATTTTAAAACTTGAGTGTTTGAATTATAATTCAAATGAATTAGATATAAGTTTGAATCTTAATTTAATTAAGAGATAAATATTACCACTTAAATTCTATCCAAAGAAAAACAATAATGAATATGAAACTTATTTCATATTATCAATATATATAAACAAGTTACAAATAATGTAACTTACTGAAACTATTTTCAAACTTCACAATTTATAAAAGAATAGAGAATAAGAATATTCTTTATTAATAATAATATAATCTTTATTACAATTGAAGAAAATGAAAATTACAAAATAATAAAATGAAAAATTACAAAAGAATAAGAAATTACATTGAGACATTCTACAACTATCCTATAACTAAACCTAAACTAAATCTTCATATCTGTACCTACAAAACAAAACAGAAAATTAAATAGAAAAATAAAAGGGTTAGTGTTAGTATTACTTCTCTCAGATATGTCAGTGAAATGCACTTGAAAAATTCATCATCGAGAAATTTATATAAAAGGGGCAAGTTTCACCAATATGAAAGACTCCATCTTTCATAAATTCAAAGCCAGAAGTCAAATGACAGCCAAGAGGGACAAATTCACCTGCTAGGTGAAAGTAACCTGGTAAGAGTAAGTTCAAAATTCTGAACATATCCACAAGTGCATAGCAAGCACACAGGCAAGACACACACCAGCATGCATGTGGTGTGTTGTCAAGCTCACAGAGCAGCCCAATCTAAAAAAACCACAAGCACAGCCATGGGAGGCACTAGTGCATCACCCTACTGCATAGCACACAAGAACAGCCAGTGTAGACAACAGCTCAATCAAGCACCACAGCCAGCAACCACACCAACTAAGGATCAACCAAACATCACCAGGATGGTGACATAAGGAGGGGGATGGATCAGGTGGATAGAAAGATCAAGCCCAGGAGCTAGGAGGAGCAGGTTAGCTCAAGATCAAGCACATGAGTCCAGCAAAACCAGATCAAGATCATCATCATCAACTTACTACACCATCATTAGATTCTGTGGTGAGTTTCATCAAACCTTCACATAATCTAATCATCTTAGTCAGAGAAAAGCATGTGTTGTTTTATAAAACAAACCCTCAAAAAGCACCCAAGTGGGGTGAATCCATCATAGGGATTTCTGAAATTCTAAAGGCAAACAACAAAGTACCAGGATCCAACCAGAGCTCAGAGCAACATCCTTGCTCTGGTTGTCAAACTATATTTTACAACTCAATCATACATATATCTATGATCTATTTCTAGGCACATCCCTAAAGGAAGGGTAGCACCTTAGAAACAAATATTTGGATCCATAGATTGAGCAAACTCACTATCATTTTTCCAAGCTTTGATCCAATAAAGATTAGCTGGTACCACTACCAAGACTATCTAGATGAACCAATTAGATAAGATCTGAATCCCTAAGCCTCAGACCAACATCATTGGTCTTAGGGAATTCAGATAAGAGCATTTCTATTTATCTTTCAAAGCCAAGATTGTCTTAAACATAAACTAACCAAATCCATGGTTTAGAATCAAACTTGTGTGCCATACCATGATGGTGTCACAAGAACAATTCAATATGAATCAGGAAAGACAGAAAATCATCATAGATTCGAACAATCAACTAACTAATCATTTTCCTGTTAACACATGAATCATAACTAGGATATTCCTCTGATCTCAAACCACATGTTAATTCCCAAGCTAACAACACTAAGACAGTAGCTGTATCTTATCATAATCATGACCATGAATCAAATAAATAGTGGAAAGCTATCAAGTCATTGTCTTTACCAAGCATGTTTCCCAAACAACAATATCATCTGAATCAGATGCAATCCATGCATAAAATCATCTAAGAAGCCACAAGAAACAATATAGATCATTTTAAGCAATAAGCCTCAGACCAATAATCATTTAGCATGTGTATAGATCATCCAAACATGAATCAATTCATCCAGTACATGATCAATCACATCACAGGAACCCTAAATGGATAATCATCCTAACCTGAATCAGACAGTAGTCAGAGAGGACACTGCCAATGTCTAGCATCGAACCAGCAAACACAGAGAGCACCAGAGGAGGGGAATCAAACTCACAATAGGTCCTCGCTGAAGGATAGAAGAGGAAGCAGAGGGGCCGACGACCATGGTGGCACGGGGAGCACCCTAGAGGGGGCGCTGCAACCCGCATGGCACCATGGCAGCGACCCTAATCACGCCTGGAGGTGCAGAGCATCACCTCGACACACGACGACCACAGCAGCACTTGAATCCATGCCAATCCCCAAACCCTAGGGTTCGGGACGGCATCAATCCATCGTAGGGGAGCCCTAGGATAGAATCCAATTGGATAGAATGAAAGAGCGTCGTCGATAACCCCCAATTGCACCACGGCAGCGACCAGAACGGCCGACGGCGGCAGGAATCGATGGTGGCAGAATCGCCGGCCACGGGGTCGGGGTCAGAGGAGGAGAGGATGAACTCGAGGGATAAGGAGAGGCAGTGAGGAGTGGGCCAAGCTGGGCCAAAAAACCCTTTAGCGTGGTCCTTTTGTCCAGGACAAATGGGCTACCAGGGCCCAATAAGTATAACTATCCCATAAACATTTTCAGGCCTGTTTTAATCAATTGGAAAAGACCAAAATGCCCCTAACCTCAATAAAATTCTAGAAAATAAAATAAAAGTCCAAAAATGATAAATAAAATATTTTTGGATTCACAATAATCCATACTATACAAATAAAATAAAATATAAAATTTTAGGCATTTAAAATTTTATAAGAATTTTGTAATTCATATATTGCTTATGGAATTTTACAAAATTATGGAAAGGTGATAAAAATAAATAAAAATCACTTTAATTATATATTAGTATTATAGTATTTTTGAAAAATACTAAATAAATATTTAATCACAATTTTAATGTATAATTGATAATTCCTAAAAGAATTATTAAATCAATAAAAGTCAAATAAAAAGGAAATAAAATAAAATAATTCAATATATGTTATAAATATTAAAAAGTAATATTTATAAACCCTTTATTATTAAAAAGAACTTTTTATAATAATGGGGAGAATGCATGTCAAGTTAAATGATGCATGACATTATTGCATAATCATTTTTACTTCTTTAAATATTGTCCTTACCGGGCAATAATGATGTTTTTGTAGAAGTAGAAGCTCAAGGTCCAGTGCAAGCATCAGACTTCACTACCTTTCCATCACCAGGCAAGTTCATCACTTGCTCATGTCCTTTAAGAGTCTTTATCAAAGTATTTGCAAATTGTGTGTTATCATATATGCTATAAAAAATAAAATATTATTTTCACAAATAAAGAAAACATAGATATCATCCTAAGTGATGATATAATGGAGCAATGGAACTTAGGGTTCTAATTGCAACAATAATGATCAAGTAGGGACTTAATAACCCCTGACATCAGTGATTCTAGCGCCGTATATTACGCGTTAGACATGAGATTTGGAATGGGACAGAGAAGTCAGCTATATCTTCTTCCTCTCGCATGAAGCTGGATGTGCAGGTCGTGGCTGTTATCCTCGTAGCGTGCATATTAATTGGTAATTCGTAGAGGATATGCAGCATATGGGTGGGAACCCTCATCGTCCCATGATAGTTCTGGCATCTAACGGTTTGTACAAACCATTGCCGTAATTCATTATGTGGGCATGGTGTACACCCAGGAGGCATGCGGGGTCGCAAAGGGGGCAGTGATTGGCTTGGACCAACTACTGGGCCCCACATCATGGAATTGTGGACGGGAAAGTACGCCCGATTGTGCAACAAGGAGTTGATCTCTCATGGGTAAAGTAACGCACCTCTACAGAGTGTAAGAATTGTAACTTGTTACTCCCTGTTCCGGGAAGGAGCTACGAACGCGGCAGGAAAGGAACTCCATGAAAGTTCTAGTCAACCTGTGAAGGCTGATTGCCATAGTTTTTTTAGAATAAAATCAATCTTTGAAGAAAGATTTACAAAAATTACATAGTGCCAAGGATTTATAATCCAAGGTGGTAGTTAGAGCATCAAACTTGCCACCTTGCATATAATGAACTTGTTGGGTAACGTTGTTACTCAACCTTTTCTTTGATCCCTTGCTTAGACTCTGAGGATTCCGAAGACATTCCAATGTATGCAGCCGAATGCCAACAAGATGTGTTCTACGAGGAACCTGATCTGTCCAGAGGAGTTGAAGGAGTGGATTACGAAATCCGCTATGGTGTCGATGATAACGAGTCCAACTAAGTATCCCTAGTTAATAGTAACCAATGGAGCCGAGCAGCATGAACTCTATAGAATAATCTGTTGAGCTCAACTCCTAGACGGAGTTGCTACTTTTAAATTCCGCTGAACACTTTATATTTTGGTTTGTAAGTTGGATCTTTTGGAAGTCTTGAACTTTCGGTATTGTAATAATAATAATGTGTGTACTTTTGTAATATGGACCCGCAATGTTTCTGTTGTACCACTCTGAGGGATGTGATATTTACGGAACGGTGTTCTATGGATGTCATGTCAACGACTATAGTGTACTACACATGTAGTGGTATGCTGGGTCACCGCAAGTAACAAGGGTCTTTGGAACCCAAATAGAGCAAGCAATATATTCATCAAAAAGACCAACATAGTTAGCATAGGTATCACCATAATAATCACAAAATAGCTCATAATTAGGATTGTTAGACCCTACAAAACCAATATAATTAGTTTTTTCCTTTGTGATGTTCTTTTCAATGGTGCTTGTCTTTGCTTGTGCATTCTTGGTCTTATTTTTCTTGTTCTTATTCTTCTTGGACTTGGAAACATAACCAAGTCCCTCTTTTCCAAGGTTTGACCTTTGCTTGCCAAGGATATCATGAAGGACTCCCTTAACTTTGGAAGTAGAAGCTTTGGCAAGCTCATATTCAACCCTAGCATTTTCTTCATGAGCATATGTTGACTTAGATGTCCTAGGGATATCATATTTGGTCAATCAAATTTGGAGCTGATCATGAGACTCGTTGAGAATAGAGAATTCACTTTCCAAAGCCTTGTGAGCAATGTCAAGTTTCTCCTATTCCTCTGAGAGTCTAGCATGAGCAGCCCCAAAGTCAACTTTTTCTTTCTTTAGTTTCTTGCTTTGGCTACTGCATTGTCACGTTCCCTTACAAGCTTGGTCATAACTTCTCTGTGTGACTCCTCGATTAACGAGCCTCTTCTTCTAGAGCTTGCATCCTCCCTTTCAATTCTGCCATTTTCTTCAAGGAGCACTTTGTTTTGAGACAGCTGGTCCATGAGAGCCTCAAAATGTCTTTTATGCTCACCTTGCAAGTTAGTGATAAAATAGTCCAAAGCAATAATTTATTCCTTAACCTTTAGACTAGTAGGATCATCCATGCCAATCATAGCCTTAGGAAAAGAAGTGATAGAAGATGATACCTCGGAACCTCTTGCCATGAGGCAAGTGACGTTCTTGTTGGTGATGTTTTCATTCGGTGAGTCGAAGAGAGATGTTGGTCTACACGTGGTGTATATGGAAGCCACCTCTCATGATCTATCATCCTCTTCTTCATCTTCGCTTCCTGATGAATACTCCTCTTGAGCCACTAAGACAATCTTTGGTTGCCTTTCGAATGGAGCATTCTTCTTCACAAATTGCTTCTTTCGTGGAGCCTTTGACTTCTCTTTGAGGATGAGACTTCCTCCATTATCCTCACTACTTTGATAAGGACACTCAGCTACAAAGTTCAGCCGGTCTCCATAGTTCAAGCATGTTCTTAGTTTGGGACCGTTTTCCCTTCTTCCATTTGACCCACTCTTGCGTTCAAGTTAACATTTTGCTTTGGCGGGGTCCTTCCAAAAGTTTCTGGCATATAAGGCCATGTACTCACCATGATCTCTCTTTACATCCTCAGGACAGTCCATAGCTTCAAAATCATCCTCGTCTTGTTCAGCAACACTTGCTTTCAAGGCTACATTGACCACCTTCTGCATTCCAATGGCTTGAGCACGAGCATCTTCGGCATTCTTGGCAGCCACCTTGAAAGCTACATTTCTTGAATTACCTCATTGGAACTCATTTGGTGGTAATTATGTCTAGCTTGGAGGCTTTTCAAATATGTAGGCTCAAATGGCATAAGAGCACTAACATACTTTCTCTTGATCCACACGTCATTAACGTGGGAGGCACCATGATTTATGAATGTGGTGGCTATTGACTTAAGCCTTCTATACATATCCTCGTGATCTTTGCCATCCATCATATAAAACCCTTCATCTTGGTTACTCAAAGCATCATACATATTCCTTCTCATGGTTTCATTTCCAATGAGGAGCAAGGTGAGGGCATCCCAAGCTTCCTTCGCTGTGTTTAGATGTTCTATGTGGGGCATGTCCTTGGGACCCACACCAAGCTAGATCATGTGTAGAGACATTGCATTGAGTTGGCTGTCCACAACCTCTCTTCTTGTTAGGTTGTTTGGATCTCCAACATGAACCATTCTCTATGATTTTCCATAACTCAATGGACAAGCTACACACATGATACTTCATCAAAAATTGCCATTGTTTAAAAGTAGATGCATAAATCTTGGGTGGATCACCCCTATTGTTTATATGAGGGTGGGGGATACGTGGATCGGGTGAATATACATGATAAACCTCATTATATTCCTCCTTACCACCTCCCTTTTTCAAGGAGGAGCTCTTACTAGTGCCATCACCTACCACATTGTCTTCTTTGGATTCAGTGATATCATTTTCCTTAGAATGAGGAGTGGCGGCCTCAGAGGCAGATGGAGGTGATGATGTGGGTGTGGAGAGTGATACGTCGTAAACGTATCTATAATTTTTGATGCTCCATGCTTGTTTTGTATCAACTATCTTATGGTGTGTCTACACTTTGAGGCATTTTTATACATTTCCTAGAACTAACCTATTGATAAGATGCCGCAGTGCCAGTTGCCTATTTTCTATTGTTTTTGGTTTCAGATAAGCTAGTAAAGAAATATTCTCAGAATTGGACGGAACAAAAGCTGAAGTCAATATTTTACCGGAGCGAAGACGGAGTCCAGAGGGGGGACGAAGAGGCACCACAGGGCGGCCACACACACCCCTGGTGCGGGTCCACCCTAGGCCGCGGCAGGGCATCCCTCAACCGACCTCACCCCTTCGCCTATATAAACACCTCGAGGCAGAAACCCTAAGCACCCGATCAGAAATCCATGAAAGAGTATGTAGCCGCCGCCACCATCGTCCCTAGATCGGGGGATCTGAAGCTCTTACTAGCACCCTGCCGGAGGGGAGAGATCATCCTGGAGGCCTTTTTCATCACCATGCCATCCTATGGAGTGATGCGTGAGTAGTCCACCCTTGGACTACAGGTCCATACAGTATCTAGATGGTTGTTTCTCCTCCTTTGTGCTATCATGTTTAGATCTTATGAGCTCCATTCATGATCAAGATCATCTATTTGTAATGCTACATGTTGTGTTTGCGGGGATCCGATGGATATTGAGTACTATGTTAGATTGATTATTGATTCTATCATGCCTATGTTGTTTGTGATCTTCCATGCTCTCCGTTGCTAGTAGATACTTTGGCCAAGTAGATGCTTGTAACTCCAAGAGGGAGTATTTATGCTCGATAGTAGGCTCATGCCTCTAGTAATCTGTGGAAGTGACAAAAATCTCTAAGGTTGTAGATGTGATGTTGCTACTAGGGGGAAAACAACAATCCTTTGTCCAAGGGCAATTGTATTATTTACTTTACACACTTTGTTTAATGCAATTATATGTTGCTTGCAACTTAATACTGGAAGGGGTTCATATGATAACCTAAAGGTGGATTATTAGTCATAGATGCAGTTGGATTACGGTCTATGTATCATGTTGTAATGCCCAAAAAAATCTCGTAGAGATCAAGATGTCTAATATATGCATTGTTATGCATTCTCAATCTGTCAATTGCCCCACTATAATTTGTTCACCCAACATGTTATTTATCTTATGGATAACACTATATACCATCTAATATTTACCATTTACTATTTACCTTCCACACTATACGTTTAATCCTTTGTTTTCAGCAAACCGGTGAGATTGACAACCTCACTGTAAGTTGGGGAAAAGTACTATGGTTGTGTTGTGCAGGTTCCAAGTTGCTAGCAACACCTTGGAGTTGTTTCCTTACTCCTACTGGTTCGATAACCTTGGTTTCATAACTGAGGGGAACTTGTTGCTATGCTCATCATACCTTCCTCTTGGGGTTCCCAACGAGCTCTACATATCTGAGCCATCAAGAACTTTTCTGGCGCCGTTGCTAGGGAGATAAGGACAGCTTCAATCTCTTCCTCCCCGTCAATCACTTTTCAGGGAGAAAGAAGATTATTGCAAGGGGAGTCTCTCACAACCAATCTCTTTACTTTGTTTTTGTTTTTATTTGTTTCTTTAGTTTTGTTTGGTTTGCTTCTTTTTATGAAAAACACAAAAAAATAGTTCCTACTTCAAGTTGTTTTTATGTCTAGTTCTGCTCCAATCACTATTTCATTATGGATAACCCACTTGGTTTCCTATTTGGGAAAACTACTATCACTGATAAGGTAGTAGACGAACCACCGCCTGCTAGAACCTCTATGGAATAGTTTATAAAGTATAAAGAATCATATAAGGGTAAAGTATTGAGAGGCGTGTTAAAAAGGTTGGATCTAATTGCTAAAATTTTGCTTAAACGCCATGATATAAATTATTGCTCTGAATAGGATACTAAACATCATAAATTCCAATGTGGCTTTAGTAAAGAAGTTTTAATTGCGAACTATCATTGGAATAACTATATTCATCTTGGATTTGAAGAAGTAGAACAATTTGTTTTGTTTATGGGAGCTTCTGAAATAGAATCCTTCATGTCTAAAAAATTATGAAACCTGTGTTGATTGTTGATGTCTACGCACTTCTGTTCTTGTAGACAGTTCTTGGGCCTCCAAGTGCAGAGGTTTATAGAACAACAACAAGTTTACCTTAAGTGGATTACCCAAGGTTTATCGAACTCAGGGAGGATGTGGTCAAAGGTATCCCTCTCAAGCAACCCTGCAATCAAGATACAAGAAGTCTCTTGTGTCCCCAACACACCCAATACACTTGTCAGGTGTATAGGTGCACTAGTTTGGCGAAGAGATAGTGAAATACAAGTGGTATGGATGATTATAAGTGGTAGCAGTGACAGAAAAGAGCTTCTGGCGTGGAGGAAAAGACTAAAGGCAAACAGATGGAAGCAAGCAAACATGCAACAGATCTAGATGCAAACGGTGTTTCAATGCTTAGAAACAAGGCCTAGGGATCATACTTTCACTAGTGAACACTCTCATATAAATATCTTCTCTTAATGATACTACTCTTAACTACTCTCCGGTTGGACACTCTAATCCATGGTAGGGCTATAACAGGACACCTCAAAGTCCGCCTTCCCCAATCTAGATAACCCCACACTGTCACCTTGAGCACTAGATGGTTCCAACAAACACCACAATTTCATAAATACATCCAAGTCAAAATATACTCATGATAAGGATATATGTAATCTATCTTAAGTGCCACACACGGCGTGCACGCTGTCACTTTCACACACGTGGGGAAAAGCATAGATCTATTAAAGCATGATGAGTATTTATGTAGACTCAAGCCTAAGTGCCACCACGGTATGCAAGCTATCACTTTCATACACGTGGGGAGAGCCGGAGATCTATTGAAGCACTTGAGTAGCAAGGTATATCTACTTGATTACAAAGCTCATGATCACAACAAGATCATGCATAGAGAGAGAGAGATGAACACATAGCTACCGGTAGAGCCCTTAGCCTCGAGGAAGAACTACTCCCTCCTCATCATGGGAATCAGCAACGGCGATGGAGATGGTGGTGGAGATCGATGGAAATGGCTCCGGGAGCACTTCCCCATCCCGACAGGGAGCCGGAACAGAGACTTCTGTCCCCCCGAATCTCCCCTTCAGCGGCGTTGCGGAACTTTTTGTGGCTTTCTGGTCGACTCTTTAGGGTTTTTGAGTCGGGGGCTTCTTATAGACGAAGGAGGCAAGGTTGATGGAGGGCCAGGGCCTCACACTCCATGTGGGGGCCACCAGGGCTGGCCCGCGCCCACCTAGGCTGTGTCCACCCTGGTGTCCTCCTCCATCTTTGCTTCATGGTTCCGTGTTGCTCCAGGAAAAATAGTGACTTTGGCTTTTGTCCCGTCCAATTCCGACAATATTGATTTTCTGCCTTTTCTGGAACCAAAAACAGAAGAAAACAGGCAACTGGCGCTGTGGCATCTTGTTAATAGGTTAGTCCTAGAAAACATATAAAAATACCTCAAAGTATAGACAAAGCAAAGCAAAGTTGATACAAAACAATCATGGAACATCAAAAATTATAGATACGTTTACGACGTATCAAGCATCCCCAAGCTTAACTCATGCTCGTCCTCGAGTAGGTAAGTGATAAAAAGAATAATTTTTGAGGTGACATGTACCATCAAAATCAAGATCAAACCATTTGCAAGCATTGAAAGGTGGGATCAAAGAACTCTAAACATGAGCATGAAAGATGGAGTTCTAACAATAAGACAAAGTAACTATGCATGCAACATGAAAGGTTACAAACAAAGATCATGAATAACATGCATTGAAAAACATTTGTTTGTTTCACATACAGAAAACATAGCATAGTGGCATTCAGCTTGTCCCTCATGGAGTAGCAAAACATAAATGCATAGGACACCTTCAATGTTCATAAGGGTGACTAGATACAAATAGTTCAAGAACAAGCAATATCAACATTATGAATCAATCAATAAGTTTTGGGACAATGCACATAGAACTAAGAATGGAAACTATGCTCTCTTAACTAGTGCCTAAGGATAGAAGGTGAAGACTCAACATAATAGTGGAAGAAAGGCCCTTCATAAAGGGAAGAAGGGATTTCAAGTCTCAAAAAGAGCTTCCAAAAATTATGGTACTTGTTAGCTTTCAGCTCTCATTGCCCCTACCATAAGCATCTTGAAGTGATTAAGGTTAAAGTGAACAAACTATGGAGTATATGCTTGACAAAGTATAAGTTGGCAATCTCATGTCCCTTGAATACGAGGGCCGCTCCTCATGCTACTCAACTTTAGTCACCTGTAAGTTCTTGTCATAGTAAGTACATGTGTATCATAGAGAACCGCCAACGGGGTAGCCCTTGCACATGATACAGGAGCTATCCCATAATCAAAATGACAAGGTAAGCAGACAATGAGCATCTCAGCAATCTTCTTATTTACCATAGGAAAATGGTGCTTTTTTCTCTCTTTCCTCTTTCCTCTTTTCTCATCTTTTTTTATTTTTCTCAATCTCTTTTTTCTATCTCTTTTTTATAAGAAGAATGCTTCATAGATTGCTCACTATGGTGATGCTGCAAGTTTCCACCATGATTAGGCATGTCTTAGGCTAGCGGCCCAGGCGTTTCTCTAACACACATACATAACTCCATGGACTTACAAGCTCCCCTTTTATTTGACACCGACGACATCCATAGACAAAAGAGCATGATATCAACTGTGTACAAAGTACAAGTGCAATGTTGAAAGTGATCCCATGACAGCATGGTTCTACTAATTCCAACGTATAAGTGCAAGCATATACAACTGTAAGATCCCTCCTTTGTAAAGGAAAGGATCCCTGTGACTGCAACGCTAGTCCCTGGATCAATGCTAGCATCCACAGTTTAAGATGAAGTACACAGAAACAAAGGTCATTATTACATATCATTCCAGAGACAAACATAGTCTTTTACAACTCCATGGCCACAGGCCTAATACAGGATTTCAAATATATAATAAGATAAATAAGTCTTCATCTTCATGTGCCACAGGCAAGCATGTTGAGTGTAGACTCATGACTCCTAATCATCATCAGAATATCCTGCAACATCACAAGTTACAGCCACAGTGGGTCAATACATTGGAATAGTATTGGCAAGTGATACCTTAGTAGAATATTGGTGGACTAAATACTATATGCATTTTGGCTAAGTGTAGCTTAGACTTGCTTTGCTCAAAATAGGTTTTGCCTATCAGTTGAAAACACTAAGTTTCTTTGATGAAAAGCTTTCCCAAGGAACCACCAATAGACATTGGGGTCCTTCACCCTTGTTCAACCACAAGTTTTTTTTACTTAGAAATTGGGATGAGGAGATTCTTGATAGCTTCCATGTCTTGATGCTCAAGTTGTCCAATACCAGGGACATGGCTAAGTACTTAGATTCTTCCATCTGCAGAGGTTGTGCACTTTCCCCACAAGACTTGATTTTCACCAAGACAAGACCTTTCAGAAGCCTTCCCTTAGACCAAATGGACGCGCTCCAACCTATCATCCCACTACCACCAACTATCCAAATGGCTAAGTTATTGCAACCTATATGATCCAGGCAGAGCCCATATTGCCAAGTGGCTGCACTAGGAGTTTCTTAACATTTGGCATCTCAAATCCCTTTGTTCCTGGGTGGCTTTCCACAAGTGAGATACACAAGGTAAACCATAGAAATGGGCTTTGTGTAACCACTCAACATAACCCATTCTTTCCATTCCACCTAGGTGTTTCATTCACTTAGTTGTTTTATTAAGCAAAAACATAGTCCAAAGACTTAGAAATATTTATTCATAGCATGAATATAACCACCCTTGGTTGCTACTAGCTAGGCTAAGCATGGCATTGATAAGACTTAGAAATATTTCTAGCAATTCTACAACTACTAGGATTTCCCCAAGCATAGCATATAGATCAAAAATATTCATGCAAGACTAGCAAAATATTTCTAATGCATATTAAAATCATAGGAATAAAATCATGAAGCACCACTTGCCTTGGTAGTTTGGAGAGTAGCTATAATCCTCACAATCACAATCACTATTTGCACCAAAATCTACATATAAAATGATAGCACCAAATCACATACAAAATAAATACAAGCAAAAATATATGGATGCATGCAATATGATATGTGATGATTTTCTATACTCAACAAGACAAGTGCATAGTACTGGTTCATAAACAAGTTCAAAACTTGCCAAACAACCTTTATTTGAACAATAAAACATTTCTCAAATAATTAATATACACAAAATAGGCCTACACATGTTTCTGTAAAAATAACCATTTTAACAGAAACAAAACATTAAACACATTGCATATATGGAAAGGGCTTTCTCTCCTGATTCCATTGATATAAAATTTGTCTAATTTGGACGTGGCATTCAAAAGTTATGAATTAAACAAAATCAAACATCTAATAGATCTAATACAAAATTTTAAAACCAAACTCGTGCCACGCGGCGCCTTCTAACTGGCTGATACCGCTTCGCGCTGGATCGCGTATGCGAGCCGTTGGATCTAACTAAAAACGCGCGGCTCTGATTAAAACATACCGCTTTGATTATGATCTATCGTATGCGCTAGATCTAAATCCTACGGTGCTCGATCAAACTGCCAAAGACTGGCGGCGCGCGGCGATGACTGGTGGCGGTGCGCTCTGTCAGTGGCGGATCCGGTGAACTAGGTCGCCCGGGGAGGTAGGAGGATGCTCACCAGAATCGCCGTGACGAGGTGAAGCTTGACGTATGCTCGGTTGGCGAAGGGGCGTTCGGAGTTGTCGCGGATTGCTCGTCGGAGTAGTCCCTGGCGACAGTGGCTTATGTTCGTCGACGTTGGCGACACTCTGGACCGCGCTAAGACGAGAGAAAGGTGCCATTAGATGCGCAGTACACTGGGGATCTTACGCGTATCAAACAGAGGAAGAGGGGAGGCTGGGACTTATGGGAAAAGGTCGCCGGAGTTCGAGCAGAGAGCGGCGGAGTTCAGTCGTTGACGTTGCCGAGGCTACAGACCATGCGCAAGCAAAAGGAAAGCATCAGTAGGTGCGCACGGAGATGTAGAACAAGCCAGCATGAACCATAGATAGAGGGGAGTGCGGTGCTCACCGGAATTCGTCGGCGAACTCGTCGGAGCAGCGGGGTTGCGGCGATGAATTCTCGCAGCCTGGGGGCGCTCTGTGCTTGGGGTTTGGGGAAAATGGAGAGGGGGCAGAGGGGGTTTAAATAGCAAGTACGCGAGCGTGATTCACTCGAACATTGATCGTGAATTGAAGCCGCAAATCAATCTAGAAACGGCCGAGTGATTTGGGGGGAGGAACTCGTCGCCGGGTGGAGACGATGACCGTTGCGTGGGCCGCATTGTCAGCGAGAGAAACAGAGGGGAGGTGGGGTCAGGCGGTCAGTCACTCTGTGGGTTTGATTGCGAGTAAAGAAAAACGGTTCGCGGGAGGGGTTGCTGGGCTAGCTGGGTCAAGTTGGGCTGGGTTGGGCCAGATAAGTGTCAAACCCTTCTGTTTACTCAAACATACTTGGTCATTTGAAAAATAAAATCAAGCTTTTTATGAGATATAAAATAGGCATAGATTTGGTTTTAATTTATACTTTGTTTTGAAACTTTTCTCAAGCTTTTAGGAGCATTTAAGTTTGAATTCAAAATATTACTGAATACAATAAATACTTTTCTCATTAGAAAGTAGCACTAAGGCTAGGGTATTCATACATAAAATAATGAGCAATATATGCTCCTGTTTTTGAAATGATTTTGAAATGAAACCCTAAATGATATGCATGCATGAATGATATGCAAACTTTGAAAACATGATTTTAGGGATGTTACAACAACATAGATGACACAATGGTTCAAGTTTATTAGGGGCAATAAAAATAAAGTGTGCGATCAAGTTTGTGAGAGCTTTAATCACTAAGTTTTCACATAACAAAGAGACTTTTTAATTGGAAGATTGATGAAAATAAGAATATACTTGGAATGGTGTAACACACCATGCATAGGAATTTATAGTGGAAACTTTGGAATAACTTGGTTTCTTGGGAGTTGGATGCATGAGTAGAGCTTACTCATACAAGTGGAGGCTAGCAAAAGACAGGGAGCGACCAACTAAGAGAGCAATAATGGTCATAATCATGCAGAGCGACAAAACATTATCAATCAAAGCATAAAGTGGTACCACAAATCAAAAACTAAATGATCATAGAGGCTATGGTGACTTGTTCATAGTCATAACATGGTGTGAGCATGTGCCAAGTCAACCCAAACAAAGCATCAAAGGAGAATACCACAATACTATGCTTTTGTATGCTAAAACAACACATGATTCTTTCAAGGCACATTAAGCAATCCTAATTGTTTGGAACAAGTCATGCTACAACAATAATCACTAAGCATAAGGTCAAAACAACATCTAGCATGACATGATAAAGTCTAAGCCACAATCAAAACAAGCTTCCTTTGTACCACTAAATACATGAAACTTTCTACTCCTTTCCAACACCAATCAACTTATTTGAAATAACTCATAAAGATAATAATCAATAAAGATCAGTGAGCATGTCTCACAAATCCACAAAGAAGAACTAAAAATTTCTAAGCAAACAGCATAAGAAAACTAATGCTAAACACAGTGCTAGCAAAAGAGAACACTCACAGAACAATAAGAATGAAAACTAGAGTGTTCTAGGCAATGAAAACAAAGTGTGTCTCTCTCCAAACGAAGTGTTTTGTGATACAACCAACTTATTCAAGCAAATTAAAACCAAAAACAAAAACTAAGACGCTCCAAGAACAACACAACAGTGCATGAAACAATAAAAACGAAGTGTCTAGAAAGACCTGAGATTTTTATTGATGAAGAAGGGGATGCCTTGGGCATCCCCAAGCTTTGACGCTTGTACCTCTTGAATATTTATTGGGGTGGAATGGGGTGGAGTCCCCAATATTTATCTTTTGTCCATTCTTTATCTCATTACATCATTCTTCCTCTACACCTGCAAATTTTCCTTCATACAAAACTTCACACAATCTTCATTAGCAACATTAGTGTATTAAAAAGATAATAGACCTTGTGGTTTAGCTTTAGAACAAAAAAACTTCCACTAAAAACACAAGATATTGTAGCAATTCCCTTAAAAAGCTCAATTTCCCAAAAAGGAATCAATAAGAAGCAAATGCAAATAATGGCAGAAATCTGTCAAAACAGAACAGCAGGTAGAAACCGATTTTTTCGAAGACCTTATGTTGCTCAAATCAAAAAGTGTTGAACTATCGAAAGTTATCTAAAATACTGGGGGATTTATTTAGAAAGTATCAGCTCAATCCGACTTACAGAGATTTTACACGAATTTTTACGGTGGAGCACAAAAATCTGTTTCGGGACAGCAACTCCCCAAATCTTACTTCCCTCTCATTAGAGGTTATTCTTGGCACAAAAATCAAACAAAAAGGATAATGAGAGGTTATTACATAATTAATAACTTCCAAGACTCAAGAAAACTATTGGGTTATCTCCCAAAAAGTACTTTTCTTTAACGCCTTTAAGTTAGGCTTGATAGTTTGAGAAGATGCTCACATAAGAAATATGAATTGAAGTAAAAGAGAGCATCAAGAAGCAAATTAAAAACACATTTAATCCTAACCCACTTCCTATGCATAGGAATCTTGTAAAGAAACAAGTCATAAAAGCACAAAGCAACAAGCATAGGAAAGCAAAACAAGTGCAACTTCAAGATTTTCAACATATAGAGGAGAAACTTAATATTATTGAGATACATAAGACCATGTTTCCCTCTCTCATAATAACTTTCAGTAGCAACATGAATAAAATTAACAATATAACTATCACATAAAACATTCTTATCATGAGCCACATGCATAAAATTATTTCTACTATCGACATAATCATAGTCATTCTTATTAATTATAGTGGGAGCAAATTCAACAAAATAGCTATCATTATTATTCTCATCACCATAATCATCAAATATAGGAGGCATATTGTAATCACAATAAATTTTCTCCTCAATAATATGTGGACTAAAAATATCATATTCATCATTTTAATCATCATATATTGGAGGTTTGGTATCATCATAAGCAATAGAATAGCTATCTTCCAAAGCTGGGGGACTAAAAAGATCGTTTTCATAAAAACTAGCTTCCTCAAGTTTAGACGTTTCCATAGCATTAGCAATAATGGTGTTCAAAGAATTCATACTAATAACATTGCTATTAGCATGCAAATAAAGTTCCATAGGTTTTTTAATTTTCTCTTCAAATACTTCATGTCCTAACTCAAGATAAATACTATAGAGCTCTCTAATTTTGTTTTTGTTTTCCATTAATCCTAACTAGCAAAAACAAGAAACAAAAAGGCAAAATTGTAGAATATAAAGGAAATAACTTCGAGCACTCACACCGGAGCATGTGAGTACCTTTTACCTTACCTCCCCGGCAACGGCGCCAGAAAAAAGCTTGATGTGTACGCACTTCTATTCTTGTAGACCGTTGTTGGGCCTCCAAGTGCAGAGGTTTGTAGAACAGAAACAAGTTTCCCTTAAGTGGATTATCCAAGGTTTATCGAACTCAGGGAGGAAGTGGTCAAAGGTATCCCTCTCTCAAGCAACCCTGCAATCAATATACAAGAAGTCTCTTGTGTCCCCAACACACCCAATACACTTGCCAGGTGTATAGGTGCACTAGTTCGGCGAAGAGATAGTGAAATACAAGTGGTATGGATGATTATAAGAGGTAAAGGTGCCAGAAAAGAGATTCTGACGGGGAGGAAAAGACTAAAGGAAAACATATGGAAGCAAGCAAACATGCAACATATCTAGATGCAAACGGTGTTTCAATGCTTAGAAACAAGGCCTAGGGATCATACTTTCACTAGTGAACACTCTAATATAAATATCTTCTCTTAATGATACTACTCTTAACTACTCTCCGGTTGGACACTCTAATCCATGGTAGGGATATAACAGCACACCTCAAAGTCCGCCTTCCCCAATATAGATAACCCCACACTGTCACCTTGAGCACTAGATGGTTCCAACAAACACCACAATTTCATAAATACATCCTACTCAAAATATACCCATGATAAGGATATAAGTAATCTAGCTTAAGTGCCACACACGACGTGCACGCTGTCACTTTCACATGCGTGGGGAAAAGCATAGATCTATTAAAGATGAGTATTTATGTAGACTCAAGCCTAAGTGCCACCATGGTATGCACGCTGTCACTTTCATACACGTGGGGAGAGCCGGAGATCTATTGAAGCACTTGAGTAGAAAGGTAGATCTACTTGATTACAAAGCTCATGACCACAACAAGATCATGCATAGAGAGAGAGAGAGAGATGAACACATAGCTACCGGTAGAGACCTTAGCCTCGAGGAAGAACTACTCCCTCCTTATCATGGGAATTAGCAACGACGATAGAGATGGTGGTGGAGATCGATGGAGATGGCTCCGGGGGCACTTCCCTGTCCTAGCAGGGTGCCGGAACAGAGATTTATGTCCCCCGAATCTCCTCTTCGGTGGCAGCAGCACTTTAGGGTTTCTGAGTCAGGGGCTTCTTATAGGTGAAGGAGGCAAGGTCGATGGAGGGCCAGGGGCCCCACACCCACTGTGGGTGCCACCAGGGCTGGCCCGCGCCCACCTAGGTTGTGTCCACCCTGGTGTCCTCCTCCATCTCTGCTTCGTGGTTCCGTGTTGCTCCGGGAAAAATAGTGACTTTGGCTTTTGCCCCGTCCAATTCCGAGAATATTGATTTTCTGCCTTTTCTGGAACCAAAAACAGAAGAAATCAGGCAACTGGCACTGTGGCATCTTGTTAATAGGTTAGTCCCAGAAAACATATAAAAATACCTCAAAGTATAGACAAAGCAAAGCAAAGCTGATACAAAACAAGCATGGAGAATCAAAAATTATAGATACATTTCCGACGTATCACTTGTAAATACCTTAAAGATATGGTCTATTCTATCCTTTATTATTGCATAGAAAATTTCAGCAATAATTTTTATATCATTGATTATAAAGAGAGACTCAGACATGCACAAGAATGTGTCCACAATTTGCAGGAACCTATGGAAGAAGAAATTGCTGAACTTGAAAGAATGAAAAAGAGGAGGAGAGTGATGAAAAAAAGGAGGAATAATGTTTTAGTACCCATGCCTACCTTCTAATGAGAGTAACTCTTCATCCCTTACATTATTTGATTGTCCCCCATGCTTACCAAAGGAGGATGAATGTTATGTTCCTGTGGATTCTTTTGAAATATCTACTATGGGTAAAACTTGTGATAATAATTATGCTCATGTTATCTATGATAATCCATGCTATTTTGATAAATCTTATGATAATCCTTTATTTGTGCCTAACTTCGAAATACATGTTACTAAAGAGTTTTTCTTAGAAAATGTTTATGATAAAGCTCTAGATGATGGTCCTATATTGGTTGATAATATTAATTGTACTACTATTGAAAATGAGGTTGGAGGGGTCTTGACTTTATCTTGGAACCCCATACCTCTTGAGAATGACCAGTCATCTTGTTATAAAATTGTTAAAAGTGGGTTTGAAAGTTTTAATCCCACTATTTTTGAGCTTGATAAAAATTATGTGTTTGTAGGTAATGAAAAGAATGCTTTATGTGATAGTTATATTGTTGAGTTTATTCATGAGGCTACTGAGAATTATTATGACAGAGGAAAATATAGTTGTAGAAGTTTTCATGGTACTGAAACACCTCTCTATGCGCTGAAAGTTTTGAAGTTACTCTTGTTTTATCTTCCTATGCTTGTCACTTTGTTCTTTGTGAATTTATTTGCGTACAAGATTCCTATGCATAGGAAGTGAGTTAGACTTAAATTTGTTTTATATTTGCTTCTTGATGCTCTCCTTTACTTCGATTCATATTTCTTATGTGAGCATCATAGAAATTATCATGCCTATCTTAATGGCTATAAAGAAAGAGCTTTTGGGAGATAACCCAAATTATTTTTTATTTCAGTAAGTTTGTCTTTTGTTGAGTCTTGGAAGTTATTGCCTCTATAATAACCTCTCCTTATCCTTTTTGTGTGGGTTTTTTTGCCAAGAATAAACTCTAATTAGAGAGAAGTAAGATTTGGGGAAGTTGGTGTCCCGAAACATATTTTTGTGCTTCACTGTAAAAAAATCATGAAAAATCCCAGTACGTCGGATTGAGCTGTAATTTTATATGAATATGCCCCAGGTTATTATTTAAGTTTCGTTAGTTTAGTACTTTTCGATTTGAGCAACAGAAAGGTCTTCGAAAAAAACAGTCTTTACCTGCTGGTCTGTTTTGATAGATTTCTGCCATTATTTGCATTTGCCTCTTAATCGGTTTCTTTTGAGTTCTCTTTGATCACTTGAGCTTTTAAAAGTAATTTCTATAGTAGCTTGTGTTTTAATGGAAGTTTCACTTGTGTTGAAACTAAACCCAAGGGCTTATTATCTTGAATACACTAATGTTGCTAATGAACAATTGTGTGAAGTTTTGTATGAAGGAAATTTTCAAGTGTAGGGAAAGAATGATGTGATGAGATGAAGAATGGAAAAAAGCTCAATCTTGGGGATGCCACCCGTGTCACCCCAAGAAATATTCAAGAGGTTCAAGAGTGAAAGCTTGGGGATGCCCAAGGCATCCCCTTCTTCATCAATAAAAATCTCAGGTCTTCTTTCTAGACACTTTATTTTTATTGCTTCATGCACTATTGTGTTGTTCTTGGAGCTTCTTTGTTTTTAGTTTTATTTTGTTTGGTTTTCTGCAATAAATTAGTTGGGCCCCCGCATTCTTATTTTGTTTCAAATAAGTTGATTGGTGTTGGAAAAGAGTAGAAAGTTTCATGCTTGTAGTGGTACAAAAGGAAGCTTGTTTTGACTGTGGCTTAGACTTTATCATGTCATGTTCGATGTTGCTTTGACCATATGCTTAGTGATTATTGTTGTAGCATAATTTTTTCAAAACAACTGAGATTGCTTAATGTGCCTTGAAAGAATCATGCGTTGTTTTAGCATACAAAAGCATAATATTGTGGTATTCTCCTTTGATGCTTTATTTGGGTTGACTTGACACATGCGTACACCATGTTAAGACTATGAACCAGTCACCTTAGCCTCTATGATCATTTAGTTTTTGACTTGTGATATCACTTTATGCTTTAATTAATAATGTTTTGTCGCTTTGCATGATTATGGCCATTATTGCTCTCTTAGTTGGTCGCTCCCTGTCTTTTGCTAGCCTCCACTTGTACTGAGTACGAGCTCTACTCAT
Source organism: Avena sativa (assembly GCA_916181665.1). NCBI lineage: Eukaryota > Viridiplantae > Streptophyta > Magnoliopsida > Poales > Poaceae > Avena > Avena sativa. The sequence continues at coordinate 398,385,359 of OV702279.1, read as the reverse complement.
GCACCCAACTCCCAAGAAACCAAGTTATTCCAAAGAGTCCACTATAAATTCCTATGCATCGTGTGTTACACCATTCCAAGTATATTCATGTGTTTATTTATCTTCCAAAATAAACTTGTTATGTGAAAATTAATGATTAAAGCTCTCACAAACTTGATGGCACACTTTATTTTCTTGCACTTAATAAACTTGAACCATTGTGCCCATTTATGTTGCTTATATGCTTGCAAATTATAAGTTGGGAGTTAGCAGAACCATGCTGTCATGGGGAACACTTTCAACACTTGTACATATCTATCCAGTTGATATCATGATCTTTTGTTTATGGATGTCGGCGGTGTGAAATAAAAGGGGAGCTTGTAAGCCCATGGAGTATTGTATATGTGTTAGAGAAACGCCTGTGCGGCTAGCCTAAGCCATGCCTAATCATGGTGGAAACTTGCAGCATAACCATAGTGAGAAATCTATGAAGCATCTTTAGAAAAAAAATAGAAAAAAGAGAAAAAAACCATGCTCATGTTAAATAAAAAGATCGCTGAGATGCTCATTGTCTGTTGCCTTGTCATTTTGATATGGGATAGCTCATGTGTCATGGGGAAAGGGGTACCCCGTTGGCGGTTCTCTATGATACACATATACTTACAATGACAAAAACTTGCCTGTAACTAAAGTTTAGTAGCATGAGGAACGACCCTCGTACTCATGGGACATGAGATTTTCAACTTATGATCTGTCAAGCATATACCTCATATTTGTCTCACTTTAACCTTAATCACTTCAATATGCTTATGATAGGGACAACGAGAGCTCAAAGCTAATAAGTACCATAATTTTTGGAAGCTCTTTATGAAACTTGAAATCCCTGCTTCCCTCTGTGAAGGGCCTTTCTTTTTACTTTATGTTGAGTCTCCATATTATATCTTTATGCACCAATTAAGAGAGCATAGTTGTCATTCTTAGTTCACTATGCATTGTCCCAAAACGTATTGATTGATTCATAATCATGATATTGCTTGTTCTTAAACTATTTGTATCTAGTCACCCTTATGAACTTTGAAGGTGTCCTATGCATTTATGTTTTGTTATCCATAAGGGACAAGCTGAATACCACTCATACTATGTTTTATATATGTGAAACAAACAAATGTCTTTCAATGCATTGTTATTCATGATCTTTTGTTGTACCTTTTAATGTTACAACTTAGTTGCTTTGTCTTATTGTTAGAACTACATCTTTCATGCTCATGTTTAGAGTACTATGATCCCAGCTATCAATGCTTTACAATATTTTGATCAAGATTGTGATGGTGCATGTCACCTCAAAAATTATTCTTTTTATCACTTACCTACTCGAGGACGAGCAGGAGTTAAGCTTAAGGATGCTTGATACGTTTTAAATGTATCTATAATTTTTGATGCTCCATGATTGTTTTGTATCAACTATCTTATGTTTTGTCTACACTTTGAGGCATTTTTATACATTTTCTGGAACTAACCTATTGACAAGATGCCGCAGTGACAGTTGCATGTTTTCTGCTGTTTTTGGTTTTAGAAAAGCTAGTAAATAAATATTCTCGGAATTGGACAGAACAAAAGCCGGAGTCAATATTTTACCGGAGCAAAGACGGATTCCGGAGGAGGGACGAAGAGGCACTAGAGGGCGGCCCACTACCCCCGGCACGGGTCCACCCTAGGCCACGCCAGGGCATGGTGTGGGCCCCTAGCCCTCAGCCGACCTTGCAGCTTCGCCTATATAAACACCCCGAGGCAGAAACCCTAAGCACCCGATCAGAAATCCACTAAAGAGTTCGTAGCCGCCGCCACCATCGTCCCTAGATCGGGGGGATCTGAAGCTCTTCCCGGCACCATGCCAAAGGGGAGAGATCATCCGGGAGGCCTTCTTCATCACCATGCCAGCCTCCGGAGTGATGCGTGAGTAGTTCACCCTTGGACTACGGGTCCATATAGTAGCTAGATGGTTGTTTCTCCTCCTTTGTGCTATCATGTTTAGATCTTGTGAGCTCCATTCATGATCAAGATCATCTATTTGTAATGCTACATGGTGTGATTGTGGGGAACCAATGGATATTGAGTACTATGTTAGATTGATTAATTACTCTATCATGCTATGTTATTTTTGATCTTGCATGCTCTCCGTTGCTAGTAGATACTTTGGCCAAGTAGATGCTTGTTACTCCAAGAGGGAGTATTTATGCTCGATAGTAGGGGAAGGACAGAAATATCTAAGGTTGTAGATGTGTTGTTGATACTAGGGAGAAAACAACAATCCTTTGTCCAATGGCAATTGTATTGTTTACTTTACATACTTTGTTTAACGCAATTATCTATTACTTGCAACTTAATACTGGAAGGGGTTCGGATGATAACCTGAAGGTGGATTATTAATCATAGATGCAGTTGGATTATGGTCTATGTATCATGTTGTAATGCCCAAACAAATCTCGAAGAGATCAAGATGTCTAGTATATGCATTGTTATGCATTCTCAATTTGTCAATTTCCCCGCTATAATTTGTTCACCCAGCATGTTATTTATCTTATGGAGAATACTTCTAGTAAATTGTGGACCCCGGTCCATTCCTTACCATTTATATACCATCTACTGTTTACCTTCTGCAATTACTACAAGCAATTACTATCTTCCACACTATACGTTTAATCCTTTGTTTTCAGCAAACCGGTGAGATTGACAACCCCACTGTAAATTGGGGCAAAGTACTGTGGTTGTGTTGTGCAGGTTCCAAGTTGCTAGCAACACCTTGGAGTTCTTTCCTTACTCCTACTGGTTCGGTAACCTTGGTTTCATAACTGAGGGAAAGTTGCTGCTGTGCTCATCATACCTTCCTCTTGGGGTTCCCAACGAGCTCTACATATCTAAGCCATCAGAGAGACGCATGATCATTTGACGCATATATTCCATCTTAGTCTCCATTGAACTAATCAAGGTTGTTCCCAACGACTTGAGATAATTCATGGTGACTACGTCCGCAGCATCACTCCCATCTCCCTTGGTACCCATACTTCTCTTAGGCGGTTAAGCCCGAATAAAGAGTCGGGGCTCTGATACCAATTGGAATGGATCGTATGGGAACCTAGAGGGGGGGGGGTGAATAGGTGCTACTCAATTTTTAGGATTGACACAAATGTAAATTCTCTATATATGCAAGTACGAGAATTTCCTATATGCTAACCTATCTACTAAACGAGTAAAGCGAGGAGCGAGGAAACCGTAGTGGAGCACGCGGAGACACAGTGATTTGTTTGACCATAGTTCCTTCCTTGTTAAGGGAAGTGCGTCTGTGTTGGAGGGGTGGGCGGTTCTAGGACCGCCACACCACAATAGGCCTCACCCTATTATCCGATGGATCTCGCCACCAAAGGCCTGATCCACCTCTCCACTATTGGTACCCTTTGAGGCAGGAACCGGTGCCTTTAAAACTCTAGCGTGGCACACATTCACAACCAAATTGGAGGCTCCCATGATGAAAAGAAGCTGCCACAAGAACAAGGATTATCAAATAACCGAAACAAGGATCTAGATATTTGCAAGAAATACTAGATCATGAATCCTCCAAGTGAATGGAGGGGAAGTGATGCGCTTGATTGCTGTTGATGAAGATCGAGGCCTCCTCCTTCGATTCCCCAAATATCGAAGCCTTTGGGTGGATAAAGATGGAGATCTCTTGATGGAGCTTGAAGAACAGGTCTGGTCTTTTTCGAGTTGAATCAAGAAGACTGGCAGGAGGGAGATGATGGGGTTAAATACCTCCTGCCCAAAACTGGGCGTTGGAGACTTTTGGGGGCGGATTATCCGGCCCGAGGAGAAAATCCGCTCGGGAACCAGAAAATCCGGGGGATTATCCGCCCCCATACTGCATGACGCGCCTTGGATCCCTTTGCAAAAACTCCTGGGGGGTAGATTATCCGGCACCCTTGAGGGGCGGATTATCCGGCCCGGGGAGAAAATCTGCCCGGGACCGGAGAATCCGGGGGATTATCCACCCCCCCCCCCCCCATTCTGCATGACGCGCCTTGGCGACGTTTGTCGATTGGGGAGGGGCAGATTATCCGCCCTCCAAATACACTTTTGTGCTTATTTTTGAATTTGCTAAGACATGCAACACTTCAACACACATTAAATAATCCTTGGTGTTGTTATCTAACACACAACACATTAGAGATCATGAAATGTTCTTTCACTCTATTAGCGCTATTTAGAGCAGAGTTGCTAAATGAGATGTGTACTCTATTGTAATCATGAAGGATTCGAAATATCTCAATTCCGTAATTCATAGGGAGCGCGTGGGAGTATCCCTCGAGTGTCTGTTCGAGTCGTAGACTCGAGCAGAGACTTATAGTTTTTAGTTATATGTTACGGCGATCCGAGAGTTCTTCGGATGATCTTGCAAATGCTGTCAACACTGGCGCTGTTTTGAATGCGCGACTTGCGTGCCCTATGGGAGTAGCCCCCGAGTCCTCGTTCGAGTCATAGATTTGAATGAGGAATCGGAGCGTGCCACTCGAAGATCTTGTATGTGCACGACCAGCGCTCTAATTCGAAATAGCCCCCGAGTGTCTGGCGGAGTCGTAGTCTCGACCAGAGACTCGAGTCTTGTATCATGCAGTTGTAGTCGACAATCTTGTGGGCATATTGCTGACCCAGAAGTACATCGGGTTCACGACCAGCGCTCCTGATATGAGTAGCCCCTGAGTTTCTAGTTGAGTCGCAGACTCGAGTGCAAACTCATGCAAGGAGAAACCACTGACCCAGAAGTGCATCGAGTCAGCGTCTCACGCATAAGGAGCCAAGAGTCTACGTAGCGGAGTCGCGCGACGTTTAGCCAGAAGGACTCGGTGTTGTGGATGTAGTCGGTGCAGTCGCTTCTCTTGGGTGCGCGGCCAGCATCGCGTCTTCATAGAATCAAGAGATGCAACCATCTGAGGAGTGACTCAACTCGGGTTTTGGGTGTATGGCGTAGCCACTTGTTTTGCCGACTCCTGTTGGAGGACCTAATAGAATATCTCGACGCAGTCGACATCCTTGGAAGCTGCAGAAAACATAAATAATTGTGAAGTACTTGTATCTTGAAAAGATTATTTGCATGTCGGCTTGTAAAGTAAAATTCTGGTGCCAATCAAGTCGACACGTTTGCATTGTATGCTAGGTCTTTTTGTTAGCCTGATTATCCTTAGCCTCAGCACCTTGCCGAGGCACTCGGAATTTAAGGATTCGATGGTCAGGCAGAAACAGCTACTCGGACTATCACGTATGAGGTGCTCGAGTGCGTGGAGCCAATGGCACTAATGATCTAAGGTATTACCAAATTTATACAATGCCATCTCGTTTGGGAATAAGTGATGCATAGAGACACAAAGACATGCAAATACACATAGATCTGAAAGTGTCAGATCTGGGGATTATGTTTACCACTAGTAAACGCGTAATACAACACAAAACTGTCATAGGTGTTGAAAGAGCAAAGTTTTTCAAACAAGATTATTGACTCTAGTGCAAGTGGGAGACTGAAAGGAATATGCCCGAGAGGCAATAATAAAGTGGTTATTATGCTATTCCATGTTCATGATAAATGTTTATTTTTCATGCTATAATTGTATTAATAAGAAAACGTTAATACATGTGTGAATTATAAACAGATAAGTTACTGGTAAAGCCTCTCTTTATAATAGCCTGTTGATTAACAGATGATCAAAGGTTTCCTGATCATAACATTGGATGTTATTAATAATAGGGTCATATCACTGGAGAATGATATAATGAACCATCACCTGAAGTAGATGTAGCAATACGATTATGTCATCAAGTTTAAATTGCTATCACATTCGTAGTAACTCAATATCCTTAGACTATGAGATCACGTCAATCACTTCCACCGGAAGAGTACTTTGATTGCAGCAAACATCACACCATAACAGGGTGATTATAAAGGTGTCGTCAGGTATTTGGAAAGTGTTAGTTGAGGCTCGTGGATCAAGATTGGGATTTGTCCATCCAGATGATGGTGAGATATACTCAGGTCCCTCTCGGTGATATCACATTGACATAGCCTTGCAAGCAAGTGATTTGATCACTACAATGTCATATCACAGGAACGAGAAAAAGAGTACTTGTTGGGAACGAGATTTAAAAAGGTATATATGATACCGGGTGATCGTATATCGGACAAGTAATATATCATGAGACAAAAGGAGTTTCATTATAGCAAAAGAGGTTCGGGTGATCGTGAGATCTTTGAGGAACTAGTGGGAGTCATTATGGATCTCCAGGTCCCGCTGATGATTATTGATCAGAGAAAGTCTTCATCATGTATAGATATTTCCCAAGCCCATATGGGGACACACTTAAGGTAAACCGACGCATTTGAGCGGATAGGAAGCACACAGGAAATCAATGGACATCACAGAAAATTGTTCTACTGCAGAAAATTGTTCTGCTGAATCTGCCGAAATAGTTTTGGGGTATCGAAACAAAGCAAAGGGATCAAAGTATTAATGTCTTCATTAAATAAAGTGTTCATTAAATTGAGTTGCATTAAAATGGAATTAAAGTGCTTTAATGGATAGACCTTTAAGGGAATTAAAATGCTTTAATGGAATTAAAGTGCTTTAATTGATAGACCTTTAAGGTAATTAAAATGCTTTAATGGAATTAAAATGCTTTAATGGAATTAAAATGATTTAATGGAATTAAAGTGCTTTAATGGAAAGACCTTTAAGGGAATTAAAGTGTTTTAATGGACCTTTAAGAGAATTAAAGTGCTTTAATGGATATTGACTGAGAGGAGGGAGGGGCAGACCCATGGCGTCTATAAAAGGAGGTGGCCTTCTCCTCCCCTTCACACACTCTCATTCACCATTCTCTCATATGCCCTTTGGTTGGCATCTTCCCCTCTTGCTGGCTTGTCCATTGCCATGAGTGAGGTGCTTAGGCGAAGCCCTACTCTAATCCTTCCCCTCCACCACCACTACCATGGCATAGTGCTGGTGTAGTTCCTGGGGATCCGCTACTTTCGCTGCCCGCCTGGAGCGAGGGTTCGGGAGTCGTCAGCACATCGTATGTGTGACCGATTATAGAGGCACTACCCGTTGTGGCGTGATACGTCGGAAACGTATCTATAATTTTTTATGTTCCATGCTTGTTTAGTATCTACTTTTCTTTACTTTGTCTACACTTTGAGATGTTTTTATATGTTTTCTGGTACTAACCTATTAACAAGATGCCACAGTGCTAGTTGCCTATTTTCTTCTGTTTTTTGTTCCAGAAAGGCAGAAAATCAATATTCTCGAAATTGGACGGGACAAAAGCCAAAGTCAATATTTTACCGTGGGGAACACGGAGCCAGAGTACGAAACGAAGGGGAGGCACCAGGGGGCCACACCCCCTGGCGGCGCGGGCTGGGGTTAGCCGCGCCTAGGGCAGTGACCACCTTGGCCGCCCCCTGCCTCACCTCTTCGCCTATAAATACCCTCGATGCATAAACCCTCAGGACCCGATCAATATTCCATGAAATCGTATGTAGCCGCCACCACCATCGTCCCTAGACCGGAGGGATCTGAAGCTCTTCTCGGCACCCTGCCGAAGGGGAGATCATCCTGGAGGCCTTCTTCATCATGCCAGCCTCCGGTATGAAGCGTGAGTAGTTCCAGCTTGGACTGCGGGTCCATGTAGTAGCTAGATGGTTGTATCTCCTCCTTTGTGCTATAAGGTTTAGATCTTGTGAGCTCCGTTCATGATCAAGATCATCTATTTGTAATCATGCATGTCGTGTTTGTGGGGATCCGATGGATATTGAGATTACTATGTCAGATTGATTAATGGTTTTGTCTTATTGATTCTGTCATGTCTGTGTTGTTTGTGATCTTGCACGCTCTCCGTTTCTATTAGCTATCTTGGCCAAGTAGATGCTAGTGACTCCAAGAGGGGGTATTTATGCTAGATAGTGGTTTCATGCCTCTATTTAATCTAAGGGAAGTGACAGAAATCTCTAAGGTTGTAGATGTGTTGTTGCCACTAGGGAGAAAATAACGGTCTCTTATTCATGGAACAAGTGGATTATTTACCTTACACACTTTGCTTAAAGCAGTTATTTGTTGCTTGCAACTTAGTACTGGAGGAGGGTCGGATGATAACCTGAAGGTGGATTTCTAGTCATAGATACAGTTGGATGGCGGTCTATCTATCTTGTTGTATTGCCCAATCGAATCTCATAGGATCATGAATGTCTAGTGTTGCATTGTTATGCCTTGCTCAGTCCTGTCAATTGCCTGTTGTAATTTGTTTACCCAGCATGCCATGTTTGTTTATCTTAAGAGAACACCTCTAGTGAACTATGGACCTCGGTCCAATCTTTACCATTGATATTGAAGGGTTTCGCAGCATAGTAAATCAAAAAAATTCTACGGATGCGAACGGGGAAGCCAAGATCTAATCTAGGAGATGCAAACAACGGGGGGGGGGATAGATGAGATCTTCATACCCTTGAAGAAATCGCACAACGGAATGTTCAACGGAACATGGTTGATGTAGTCGTACTAGCCTAACCCTCCTCGCGATCCGATCCGATCCAACGCCGCAAGTGGCGACGCCTCCGAGAGATGCACACGTACGGCACCTCGACGTCTCCTCCTTCCTCGGTCCAGCAAGTGGGGTGGAGAGATAGATTGGATCTACAGCACGATGGCGTGGTGCAAAGGTGGAGAGTTTCTGCGCAGGGCTTCGCCTACGCGCAGTCGGGAGAGAGAGAGAGAGAGGAGGGCAGCAACTAGGCGGCTAGGGTTTGAGGAGGTGTGGAGGGAGGGTGCGCCCCTGACCTCTTTATATAGAGGGATGGCCGGCTGCCCTTGCCCCTCCTCCAAACCCTAGGGCCGGCGGCCACATGGGGTGGAGTGGGGGGCAAGTCCCCCCCCCCTTTCTAGAAGCTCTCCCTAGGGTTTCCCCTAGGGCTTGGCCGGCTGGGCCTATGGGGCCTTGTTCCCCTGGCCTAATGCGGCCAGGGCACTCCCTCGTAGGCCCACGCCCCCTCCCGACAAGTGGGGCCACGTTGGTCCCACTCCGGAAGGTTCTAGGAGCTTCCGGTACAATGCCGAACATTCCGAAACAATTCCGAAATCCAAAAACTGCTTTCCCTTATATTCCCGCGATCACGCTTTGCTTGCAGCTTCTCCAGCTCACAGCTCCTCCATTCAAAATATAAACGTATCCTGTCTGAGATTTAGAATCATCCTTGTTGGTGTCGAAACTAGCGTCAACGTATCCTTTTACGACGAGCTGTTCATCACCTCCATAGACTAAGAACATTTCTTTAGTCCTATTTAAATACTTTAGGATGTTCTTCACGGCTGTCTAGTGTTCCACTCCTGGATCACTTTGGTATCTGCTCGTCAAACTAAGAGCATTGGACACATCCGGTCTAGTACACAGCATGGCATACATGATAGAACCTATGGCCGAGGCATAAGGGACTTTTCTCATAGCTTCTCTATCGTTTACCGTAGCTGGACACTGAGCCTTGCTCAATATCTTACCTGACAACATATGCACTGAACCTTTCTTTGCCTTATCCATTTTACACCTTTTCAGAACTTTGTCTAGGTATGTACTTTGGCTTAAAGCTATCAGGCGTCTTTGTCTATCTCTATAGATTTTGATGCCCAATATATAAGCAGCTTCCCCTAGGTCTTTCATTTAAAAACATTTGTTCAAATAACTCTTCACATCGTTAAGCATATCAATATCATTTCCAATAATCAATATGTCATCCACATATAGTACTAAAAATGTCATTGAGCTCCCACTCACTTTCTTCTAGATACAAGCTTCGTAGCAATTTGGAACAAATCCAAAGCTCTTGATCACTTGATCAAAACGAAGGTTCCAACTCCGAGATGCTTGCTTCAGTCCATAAATGGAACGCTGAAGTTTGCACACCTTATCAGCATCCTTAGGATCGACAAAACCTTCGGGTTGCATCATATACAACTCTTCATCAATGTTGCCATTGAGGAACACGGTCTTGACATCCATCTGCCATATTTCATAATCATGAAACGCAGCAATTGCTAATAAAATCCGAATGGACTTAAACATCGCTACGGGAGAGAAGGTCTCATCGTAGTCAACACCTTGAACTTGTCAAAAACCTTTCGCGACAAGTCGTGCTTTATAGACAGTAACATTACCATCTGCGTCCGTTTTCTTCTTGAAAATCCATTTGCACTCAATGGCCTTTCGGTCGCTAGGAGGGTCCACCAAAGTCCATACTTGGTTTTCGCTCATGGATCCTAATTCGGATTTCATGGCCTCTAGCCATTTCTCAGAGTCTGGGCTCATCATTGCTTCCTCATAGTTCGTAGGTTCACTGTTGTCTACTAACAAGACAGTTAAGACAGGATTGTCGTACCACTCAGGAGGGGCACGTGACCTTGTCGACCTGCGACGTTCAGTAGTAGCATCGTCCGAAGCTTCATGATCCTTGTCATTACCTTCCTCTATTGTTGGTGCAGACGGCACTGGAACAATTTCAGGTTCTGCGCTACTCTCCAACTCAAGAGAAGGTTCAATAACCTCGTCTAGCTCTACTTTCCTCCCACTCACTTCTTTCGAGAGAAACTCCTTCTCAACAAAGGATCTGTTCTTTGCGACAAACACTTTGCCTTCGGATCTGTGGTAGAAGGTATACCCAATCGTTTCCTTAGGGTATCCTATGAAGACGCATTTCTCCGCTTTGGGTTCGAGCTTGTCCGGCATCAACTTCTTGACGTAAGCTTAGCATCCCCAAACTTTAAGAAACGACAACTTAGGTTTAGCACCAAACCACAGTTCATACGATGTCGTCTCAACGGATTTAGATGGTGCCCTATTTAATGTGAATGCAGCGGTTTCTAATGCATAATCCCAAAATGATAACGTCAAATCTGTAAGAGACATCATTGATCGCACCATATCTAATAGAGTTCGATTCCGGTGTTCAGACACACCATTGCGCTGTGGTGTTCCGGGTGGCGTGAGTTGCGAAACTATTCCGCTTGCTTTAAGATGCGTGAGAAAATCATAACTCAAATATTCACCTCCACGATCGGATCGTAGAAATTTAATTTTCCTGTTAGGATGGTTTTCCACTTCATTCTGAAATTCTTTGAACTTTTCAAATGTTTCAGATTTATGTTTTATTAAATAGATATACCCATATCTACTTAAGTCATCAGTAAAAGTGAGAAAATAGCGATAACCACCGCGCGTCGAAACATTCATTGGTCCGCATACATTGGTATGTATGATTTCCAACAAGTCCGTTGCTCGCTCCATTATTCCGGAGAACGAGGTTTTGATCATCTTGCCCATGAGGTTTGGCTCGCACGTGTCAAATGATTCAAAATCAAGAGACTCCAAAAGTCCATCAGAATGGAGTTTCTTCATGCGTTTTACACCAATATGACCTAGACGGCAGTGCCACAAATAAGTCGTATTATCACTATCTACCTTGCATCTCTTAGCCTCAGTGTTATGGATGTGTGTTTCATTGCTTTCGAGATTCAGAAGAAATAACCATTCATAGCAGGTGCATGACCATAAAAGATGTTACTCATATAAATAGAACAACCATTATCTCCGATTTAAATGAATAAACGTCTTGCAATAAACACGATCCAGATATGATGTTCATGCTCAACGCATGCACATAATAACATTTATTAAGGTTTAAAACTAAACCCGAAGGTAAAACTAAGGAGAGCGTGCCGACGGCCATCACATCAACTCTTGATCCGTTGCCAACGCTCATCGTCACCTCATCCCTCGCTAGCCACCGTCTATTCCGTAGCTCATGTTTCGAGTTACAAATATTAGCAACTGAACCAGTATCAAATACCCAGGCACTAAAACGAGCGCTAGTAAGGTAAACATCAATAACATGTATATCAAATATACCTTTGATGGTGCCAGCCTTCTTGTCCGCTAAGTACTTCGGACAGTTGCGCTTCCAGTGACCCTTGTCCTTGCAATAGAAGCACTCAGTGTCCGTCTTAGGTCCAGACTTGAGCTTCTTCTTAGCAGGGGCAACGCGCTTGCCGCTGCCTTTCTTGAAGGACTTCTTTGCACCCTTACCTTTCTTAAATCTGGGGGGCTTGTTGACCATCAACACATGATTATCTTTCTTGATGTCCACCTCTACAGCTTTCAGCTTAGCGAAGAGCTCAGTGATCGTATCAGTGGAACCAATCAGATTATGAGTAACTACAAAACCTTTGTAGCTAGGAGGGAGTGATTGCAGAACTCTGTCAATCTTGAGCTCCTCTGGAATCTTGCAGTCCAGTTGCTCAAGGCGTTGAGTGTAGCCCGACATCTTAATGGCGTGCTCACTAACGGAACTCCCTTCCTCCATCTTGCAGTTAAAGAAATTCTCAGAGATCTCATATCTCTCAGAACGGGCCTGAGTCTGAAACATAGTTTTCAGTTCCTCAAGAATATCAAAGGGCCCGGCAAACTCCTCAAAACGATTTTGAAGGTCTGATTCCATAGCAAACAACATGGTGCTCTTAATCACACCATAATCATCTTTGCGCGACTCATAAATAGCTTTTTCATCAGCCGGCGCATCTACAGCAGGGGCGTCACCTAGCGCTTTCTCAAGGACATAGTCCTTTTGTCCGCCAGCGAGAATGATTCTCAGATTGCGGAACCAGTTGGTGAAGTTAGACCCATTGTTCTTAAGCTTTTCTTTCTCAGCAAAAACGTTGAAGTTGAAGTTGTACTTAGCCATTTGATCTACAAAATTTGCAATTACAATTTAGACTATGTTCATGATAACTAGTTCAACTTAATCAAATTACTAGATGAACTCCCACTAAATTCAACATCCCACAAGTTGTTTAGTGAACATGATCCAAATTCACCACACCTAATCCGATCTTCATGAGAAGAGATGTGGTTTCAATGGTGGACAACAAAGTGTCAATCATATCATTCATATGACTCATGCTTAACCTTTCGGTTCGTGCGTTCCGAGGCCATGTCTGTACATGCTAGGTTCGTCAAGTCAAACCCAAGTATTTCCGCGTGTGCAAAACTGGCTTGCACCCGTTGTATGTGAACGTAGAGTTTATAGCACCCGATCATCACGTGGTGCTTGAACATGACGAACTTTCGCAACGGTGCATACATGGGGAGAACACAGTTTTATCTTGATCTTTAAGTGAGGAATCATCTTATAATGCTACTGTCGCGATCTAAGCATAATAAGATACATAAAAGGATAAACATCACATGCATATAATTTTATGTGACATGGTATAGCCAATATCCGCGCAATGATCTCCATCTTGTGTGTGCCAGCATGATCTCCATCACTCCACCATGATTGCCTCCACCACGAATAGCAACTACAACTATTTCTAACTACTTAGCGATAAAGTAAAGCTATTACATGGCGTATAAGAAGTTGACACATAGGTCATACACAATTATAAAGACAACCATATGGCTCCTGCCGGTTGTGTACTCATCAACATGCAAGTCGTGAAATATTACAAAACATGATCATTGCATACAACATACACATCACATCTTGGGCCATACCATATCACAGAAACACTCCCTGCAAAAACAAGTTAGACGCCTCTACTTTGTTGTTGCATGTTTTACGTGGATTATGGGAGTAACAAGCTAAGAACGATTCTTACCTATGGAAAGCCACAACGGTGATATTATGGTTGCCAACATCCGGTGTAAATCCCATGACAACTATAGTGAGAGAAACTAGCATCCACCAGCCGCATGTGTGGAACAAGCCACACGTCAAGTGCGGAGCCGGTCTCGCGAACGAGGTCGCGTAAAGTTGGTCTGGACCGCTTCGATCTCACTATCCCGCGTCATAAGAAGTACACAACAAGAGGCTTGCAAAAGAAAACATCAACGCCCGCAACAAGCATGTTGCGTTCTACTCATGAAACACATCTACGCATAGATCTATCTCTGATACCACTGAAGGGTTTCGCAGCATAGTAAATCAAAAAAATTCTACGGATGCGAACGGGGAAGCCAAGATATAATCTAGGAGATGCAAACAACGAGGGGGGATAGATGAGATCTTCATACCCTTAAAGAAATCACACAGCGGAACGTTCAACGGAACATGGTTGATGTAGTCGTACTAGCCTTCTCCTCGCGATCCGATCGGATCCAACGCCGCAAGTGGCGACGCCTCCGAGAGATGCACACGTACGGCACCTCGATGTCTCCTCCTTCCTTCGTCCAGCAAATGGGGTGGAGAGATAGATTGGATCTACAGCACGACGGCGTGGTGCAAAGGTGGAGAGTTTCTGCGGCAGGGCTTCGCCTACGCGCAGTCGGGAGAGAGAGAGAGAGAGAGAGGAGGGCAGCAACTAGGCGGCTAGGGTTTGAGGAGGTGTGGGGGGAGGGCGCTCCCCTGCCCTCTTTATATAGAGGGATGGCCGGCTGCCCTTGCCCCTCCTCCAAACCCTAGGGCCGGCAGCCACATGGGGTGGAATAGGGGGCAAGTTTCCCCCCCTTTCTAGAAGCTCTCCCTAGGGTTTCCCCTAGGGCTTGGCCGGCTGGGCCTATGGGGCCTTGTGCCCCTGGCCCAATGCGGCCAGGGCACTCCCTCGTAGGCCCATGCCCCCTCCCAACAAGTGAGGCCACGTTGGTCCCACTCCGGAAGGTTCTAGGAGCTTCCGGTACAATACCGAACATTCCGAAACAATTCTGAAATCCAAAAACTGCTTTCCCTTATATGAATCTTATTCTCTGGACCATTCCGGAACCTCTCGTGATGTCCTGGATCTCATTTGAGACTCCGAACAAAAACTCATAAACCAATTATCCATTCTATCCTAGCGTCGAGACACGTTAAGTGTGTGACCCTACGGGTTCGAGAATATGCAGACATGATCTTCTATCAATAATCAACAGCGGGGTCTGGAAACCCATATTGACTCCCACATATTCATCGATGATCATATCGGATGAACCACGATGCCAGGATTCAATTAATCCCATATATATTCCCTTCGTCACGCGATATTTTACTTGCCCGAGATTCGATCGTTGGCATCGGAATACCTAGTTCAATCTCGTTCACAGCAAGTACTTTACTCGTTCTGTAATCCGATATCACTTTGTGATTAACTCCTTAACCACTTGCTTGCAAGCGGTGTTGATATCGATTACTGAGTGGGCCCGAAGTATATCTCTCCGACTTGGGAGGGAAAAATCCCATCTTGATACATACAACCCAACAAGTACTTTCCGATCACCTGAGAGACACCTTTATGATCACCCTCTCATAGGATGACGTTTGATGACCTCAAAGATTTCTTCCGATACCAGGGAGTTGCATTATCTCATGGTCTAAGGAATACAATAGTTGACATAAGAAAAAGCTTCGCAAAGATGAACACGATGACACGATCTAATTGCTCTGCTTGATTTGGGTATGTCCATCATATCATTGTCCCAATGACATGATCTCATTATTAATTGACAACTCATGTATATGGTTAGGAAACCTTAATCATCATTAATCAATGAGCTAGTCCATAGAGGCATACTAGGGACATGGTGTTGTTCATAAACCACACAAGTATCAAAGTTTCTACTTAATACAATTCTAGCATGGAATATAAACTTTATCATGAACAAGAATTATAATAATAACATCTTTATTATTGCCTCTAGGTCATAATTTCAACAGTCTCCCACTTGCACTAGAGTCAATAATCTAGTTTACATCTGGCAACAATCTAACACCATGGCACTAAGGTGCTGATCATGTTTTGCTCATGGAAGAGGTTTAGTCAACCGATCTGCGACATTCAGATCCGTATGTACTTTGCTAATTATCAGATCTCCATCTGTTATATAATCTCGAATTATATGAAACTTGCGGTTGATGTGCTTGGTCTTTGGATGATATCTTGGTTCCTTAGCCAGTGCTATGGCGCCAGTGTTGTCACACAATATCTCCAGTGGGTCCAAGGCACTTGGAACCACACCAAGCTCAGTGATGAAGTTCTTGATCCAAACTCCTTCACTTGACGCTTCTGCAGCAGCCATGTATTCTGCTTCTACTGTAGATCCCGCGATCACGCTTTGCTTGCAGCTTCTCCAGCTCACAGCTCCTCCATTCAAAATATAAACGTATCCTGTCTGAGATTTAGAATCATCCTTGTTGGTGTCGAAACTAGCGTCAACGTATCCTTTTACGACGAGCTGTTCATCACCTCCATAGACTAAGAACATTTCTTTAGTCCTATTTAAATACTTTAGGATGTTCTTCACGGCTGTCTAGTGTTCCACTCCTGGATCACTTTGGTATCTGCTCGTCAAACTAAGAGCATTAGACACATCCGGTCTAGTACACAGCATGGCATACATGATAGAACCTATGGCCAAGGCATAAGGAACTTTGCTCATAGCTTCTCTATCATTTACCGTAGATGGACACTGAGCCTTGCTCAATATCTTACCTGACAACATAGGCACTGAACCTTTCTTTGCCTTATCCATTCTGAACCTTTTCAGAACTTTGTCTAGGTATGTACTTTGGATTAAAGCTATCAGGCGTCTTTGTCTATCTCTATAGATTTTGATGCCCAATATATAAGCAGCTTCCCCTAGGTCTTTCATTGAAAAACATTTGTTCAAATAACTCTTCACATCGTTAAGCATATCAATGTCATTTCCAATAATCAATATGTCATCCACATATAGTACTAAAAATTTCACTGAGCTCCCACTCACTTTCTTGTAGATACAAGCTTCGTAGCAATTTGGAACAAATCCAAAGCTCTTGATCACTTGATCAAAACGAAGGTTCCAACTCCGAGATGCTTGCTTCAGTCCATAAATGGAACGCTAAAGTTTGCACACCTTATTAGCATCCTTAGGATCTACAAAACCTTCGGGTTGCATCATATACAACTCTTCATCAATGTTGCCATTTAGGAACGCAGTCTTGACATCCATCTGCCATATTTCATAATCATGAAACGCAGCAATTGCTAATAAAATCCGAATGGACTTAAACATCGCTACGGGAGAGAAGGTGTCATCGTAGTCAACACCTTGAACTTGTCGAAAACCTTTCGCGACAAGTCATGCTTTATAGACAGTAACATTACCATCTGCGTCCGTTTTCTTCTTGAAAATCCATTTGCACTCAACGGCCTTTCGGTCGCTAGGAGGGTCCACCAAAGTCCATACTTGGTTTTCGCTCATGGATCCTAATTCGGATTTCATGGCCTCTAGCCATTTCTCAGAGTCTGGGTTCATCATTGCTTTCTCATAGTTCGCAGGTTCACTGTTGTCTACTAACAAGACAGTTAAGACAGGATTGTCGTACCACTCAGGAGGGGCACGTGACCTTGTCGACCTGCGACGTTCAGTAGTAGCATCGTCCGAAGCTTCATGATCCTTGTCATTAGCTTCCTCTATTGTTGGTGCAGACGGCACTGGAACAATTTCAGGTGCTGCGCTACTCTCCAACTCAAGAGAAGGTTCAATAACCTCGTCTAGCTCTACTTTCCTCCCACTCACTTCTTTCGAGAGAAACTCCTTCTCAACAAAGGATCTGTTCTTTGCGACAAACACTTTGCCTTCGGATCTGTGGTAGAAGGTATACCCAATCGTTTCCTTAGGGTATCCTATGAAGACGCATTTCTCCGCTTTGGGTTCGAGCTTGTCCGGCATCAACTTCTTGACGTAAGCTTCGCATCCCCAAACTTTAAGAAACGACAAATTAGGTTTAGCACCAAACCACATTTCATACGGTGTCGTCTCAACGGATTTAGATGGTGCCCTATTTAAAGTGAATGCGGCGGTTTCTAATGCATAACCCCAAAATGATAACGGCAAATCTGTAAGAGACATCATTGATCGCACCATATCTAATAGAGTTCGATTCCGGTGTTCAGACACACCATTGCGTTGTGGTGTTCCGGGTGGCGTGAGTTGCGAAACTATTCCGCTTGCTTTTAGATGCGTGAGAAAATCATAACTCAAATATTCACCTCCACGATCGGATCGTAGAAATTTAATTTTCCTGTTACGATGGTTTTCCACTTCATTCTGAAATTCTTTGAACTTTTCAAATGTTTCAGATTTATGTTTCATTAAATAGATATACCCATATCTACTTAAGTCATCAGTAAAAGTGAGAAAATAGCGATAACCACCGTGCGCCGAAACACTCATTGGTCTGCATACATCGGTATGTATGATTTCCAACAAGTCCGTTGCTCGCTCCATTATTTCGGAGAACGGGGTTTTGATCATCTTGCCCATGAGGCATGGCTCGCACGTGTCAAATGATTCAAAATTAAGAGACTCCAAAAGTCCATCAGAATGGAGTTTCTTCATGCGTTTTACACCAATATGACCTAGACGGCAGTGCCACAAATAAGTCGTATTATCACTATCTACCTTGCATCTCTTAGCCTCAGTGTTATGGATGTGTGTTTCATTGCTTCCGAGATTCAGAAGAAATAAACCATTCATAGCAGGTGCATGACCATAAAATATGTTACTCATATAAATAGAACAACCATTATTCTCCGATTTAAATGAATAACCATCTTGCAATAAACACGATCCAGATATGATGTTCATGCTCAACGCAGGCACCGGCCTGGATCTCCTGGACAATCTCGCCATCCTCAGGCACCGGCGGCACCGACACGCTGCCGGCATTGAGCTTCCAGTTGGGTGGGCACCAGAAGTCGGGCGACGCCATGTAGCCGGTGTCATGCAGCATTTGGGCCTCCCATGGCTGGAGGGTACGCCATCCGAAGCCTTTCACCGTCGCAGGGTCGCCTAGGCACCTCTCCGCCATTGCTTTCGCCGATAGCATCTTCTTCTCGCTGGAGGTGGAGTTCGTGGCCGGGGGAATGGAGAGGCTTTAGAGTGTGTGCTGTGAGCCAGCGAGGGCGACGAATTTTATAGCCGAAATGAGCCGCGAAGGGCGGGAGGGGTGTTGCGGCATGGGCGGGAAAAGGGGAAACAACGGGAAGGCGAGCCAACGGTGGCACGCCATTACAGCGACACACGCGTGGCAGACGATACGGGCAGTCATTGCCCGGCGGTCCGTCGCGGGAGCTGAGGCAAAGGGACGAGGACGACTCGGCTTCCAGTCGCTGACAGAGCGGGGCCACAAGCAGAGCTTTTTTGCTGATTTCGCTACGTCTAGCATTTCGAGGGTGTTCCCAGCGCCCCGGGATTGTCTGGGGATGCCGGATGAAAGTTGGGCCAAATCCGGACCAAATCGGCGTCGTGGGAACGCGACTGGGCGATTTTTTGCCGTCTGGATGAAAATTTCGCCCTAGGAACACGAGTGGATATGCTCTCATTTATCGGTTCCAACAGCTAGAAACCGCCGCTGGGTACGACCACCTCTAGTCCCGGTTCAAACGGTATCTTTAATCCCGGTTGGAGACAGGTTTCCGGCAGGCTGGGGCGGCGCCAGCCCATTTAGTCTTGGTTGGTATCTCCAACCAAAACTAAAGATGGACCTTTAGTCCTGGTTGGTATCTCCAACCGAGACTAATGTTCTTTCTATATCATCTTCCTCCCTGTCTCGTGTCATACTTTATTTTCAAGCTACTTTTTCCTCTCTGTTTCCTCCCTGAGCTCGAATTTACCCCCATTTTTTCACAAGATTTGTCAAGATTTGGCGACATCCCATCTATCCAAGGGTTCTAAAAGGTTAGCAACATCATCCTTTCATGGTGTTGCAGGTTGCGTGCAGCGTCGTTCCGAGTGGCGTAACACTTGTGATGCCAGGCCCCACAGCACCAGCGCGGCAGGTGCTGCAACGCCGTCCTGACTAGTTGTGCTTATGGTGCCGGGACCCACCGAGCCAGCATGGCAGGTATGTGGCATCGTCTGGGTTGGAGTAGCAGGTGTGGTTGTGGCGCCCCGCAGGCGGAAGTGACAGAAAAGGGTTACAGGTTATGAAACAGTTTGCCAGGAGGTTTATTATTTGAATTTGTTTGACTTTTAGGTTATTTTTATTTAAATTGATATGGACCAGTGGTCTTTTAGTACTACACACGTAGTATCAATTACCTCGGTGAACATAAATACGATCTTTTTAATAGAGAAGGGTGCATCATAAAACTCAAAAGCATTATACATCATGGAATACATATTTCAATTGCCGAATGGTAGCGATTGCAACAAGAACTGGACAAGGAAAGCTGCTATGAGTTGTGTTCCTAAAAGAACAAGTGGGCAAGGATAGGCGAGATAGCCTTGCCTGATTAGCACAATTGTGAGTAATCCTATTGATTTTAATAGAAGATAGAATATTTATATGCTGGCATTCCGCCAAAGGGATAACCAAAAAGGAAGAAAGAGAAATGAAAGAAAACTAAGCTAGACAAGCCAAAAAAAAACTCAAGGTGGCTCTCAAATCAGTCTTTCAGCTTCTTCATGCCCACGAAAGCCAAGCTTTGGACTTCATCTCGAACGAGCTGGACAAGGTGGTGAAGAGACGATAGCTTGTCCTTGAACACACGATTATTGTGCTCTTTCCAAAGCTCCTATGCCACCGAGATTATCAAGGAGCGGACAACTTCCTTATGTGCGTCGTTAGTGGCGCCGATCATTGCTTCCCAACTGTCCAGGAGCGATGAGTGCATGCTCCAAGAACGCGGGGCTAGGCCTTTGCAATGCGGCCACGCCGCAATGGCTGCCCAAAGCATTCTTCAATTCGAAACGGCAAAACATCTGTTCCTTGACTGCCCCTTCGCTCGCATCCTCTGGGCAGCCATTGTGATAGGTTGCAGCTTCCAATGGCTTGACAAGATTCTGAAAGGATTCCAAAGCATCATATGGTCTCTCTGAAAGACCATAGATGCCGCCCCGAGGGAATGAATAAGCGGTTCAAAACTTCTACGAGATGGGCTTAACAACGGTGCTTTCTTTGTTTGTTTTGGATGTAAGATTTGCTCCCTGCGCCACTACTTATATGTTCACCGCATTTTTTTCTTGCCAAACTGATGTGTGTCAAAACGATGAACTGAAACCGATCACTTTTGGTGAAGTTCTGCAAGAATGTGAGTCGACAGCAGACTGGAAATACAAACTGCTACCACACATTTTTTTTAAAACTGACTCAACACAGAACCAACTAATAACCAACAATTTAAATACTGATCCTAAAGGAAATGACTGAAACTTGAAACACTATCAAAAGACAACTTAAAACAAGTAATAGCAAGCAGTACAGCTTATCACTCCTCGGCGGATTCGGCGCTCTGGAGCCACTCTACAAACCGCATGCCATTCTCCACAGCCTGGGGGTACTTGCCGGCAGCAACAGCCTCATCATATATCACTGCACAATGGCTTCTTCCTCGAAGACGTCTCCTTCGTAGAGGGCATTCAGGACAAGCTGCACCTCCTCCATGGCCTCGGCGGCGGCGTGCCGCAGAACGATCCAGTAGCCTGGAGCAGTCGCATGTGGTCTCCTCCGCCGTCAATGGTGTTAGTTATGTAGTGGTGCTAAATAGAACAATCTGCACAATGTGCTAACGAGCAACAGTTCTTTCTTTGTTTGTTTTGGATGATCTCTTCTCCTTGCTCTACTACGGATGTGTTTGGTTGAGAACAAGGGTTCACCACATTTTTCTTCCCAAACTGATGTACGTCTAAGTGATAAAACCAATCACTTTTCGTGAATTTTTGCAAGAATGTGACTACTAACAGACAGTTCTGTTATAGAACATAAGCGAAGAAATCGGTAACTCTTTCACTTAACCTCCTACATACTGCTAAGACACTGAGCTGGTGACAAGCCAGTGATTCAAAGTCCAAACAATAGCGAAAGAGTTAAACAGTAAAATGTAGTGTCACCAAACATAATTTTTCCTAGCACTTTGCTTTATTACAGAAAAGTGTTATGGCTTACAAGAGGATAACTAGCATACCATTGTGAGTTGGACGAGAGTTACGGTTATGAGCAAGTGATCTTTGTTAACAGGAGCTCTCACGATCAAGGCTCATTAACTAGAGCAAGATTTACCCACGAGAACCTGATTTACAGAGATGAGCAAGTGAAAACAGGTCAAACAAGACAATTTTACTTGTTTATGATGGCGGCCATTGTTTGCAAAGAAAGGTCAGCAAAGGCCAGGAATGATCAGTCAAATATTTAGAACAGATTGCCTTATGGGAACTAGGTAAGTTATCAACTTAGAAACAAAAGAAGAAATCAGGATAGCAGTACTTCTACAAGCCAAAAGGCCCAAAACAACATGCAATAAGTTACTTCCACAACTCAGAATCCCAACAGTCTCCCCAATACAGAACTCAGAGTACCACGTACTAGTGAAGCAAGTTTCCAGACGCTCATGGGCTTAGCACCACATAATTATCAAGTAGTACTACCCCTGTTCCACAATGTAGGTCTTTTTAGCAAACTATAAAACAGCTTGCTAAAAAGGCTTACATTGTGGAACGGAGGAAGTAACAAGTAACTACCATATCCTTAGCACCACAAAGTAAACCTGCTGAGTGAACATATCTCCAGCATAAGCACCATCGTCCAAAACACAATCTAGCGTGCCGCATCATCACTCGACAAGATCAATCAGGGCAATGACAGGACCCAGCACATAGAAGGGATCCTCTACTGACAAGTCAATGCCATTCTGAAAGCTCCAGCAAGGGAAGACAGCGTGATCAAACAGATACCTGCCAGTGCTTCTTTTACCTGATGGTGCATTGCCCTCACCAACGGTACCTGACATCGGCTCTCTCTCCACTGCCACATCATCACTGCCACTGCTTCCGCCTGATGACGCATTGCTCTCATCATCACTGGAACTGCTTCCATCTGATCCCTTAAGTACCATATTCTTCATATCACTATATACAATGCCATTGGACCTAAGCACCTTACCGTTCCTAAAAATGTAACAGATGAACCCCGCCTCATGTTTGTGGCCCTGATATCCGTGTTGGACCAATGTCTTTAGATGATATTCAAGGCAATCGCAGGAGGGCAGAGACTTCCAGAAATCCATATCATCATCAGCATCATCATCATCATCATCATCAGGTGACCTGGACCGAATGGACTGGAGTTGAGCAAGAAAACTTAGTCAGCTTATATCAATCCCAAAATTGCTCCCAAGTACAGTTTTTTTCGAGAAGGGGTAAAACCCCAGCTTCTGCATCGGTTGATGCATACGGCCTTTTATTAAAAGTTCAACATCCAAAGTCTAAAAATCCACAGAACAATTACAGTTCATGGATCACAAGAGTCGAAACATCTCCCAAGTATAGTTAGAAGTGCTAGAAATCCTCTCAAAAAAAAAGTGCTAGAAATGATAACTACATTTTGAGTCCAGATTCTGGAATATATAGGAATGAACAATACGTGTTGGAATAATCTGAAGCCCATATTATCTTGTTGAATTGCAATCGACAAAACAATTATCAGATGAGAAGATATCTTAGGACATAAATACTACCTTGATGTGAAGTGTCTCGAGGCAAGGAAAACATCTGAGCAAAGTGGGCATCATCTTGGCCTCCATGTTATTCCCAAACCGCACCTTGACAGCAAGTATCTTCACGCTTGGCAGCATGGCACAAGGTCTCACAGTTTCCCCAGCCTGCCATTAAGGCAAATTGAATGGTGAGAACATTTATTTAGTTACACAATCACGTGATGGATGCTAAGTGCAGAACAGAAAGGTTACAAACAAGAGGCAGTTACTTTGATTACAATGCCACCAATCTGAAGAGTGTGGAGCTGGAGGTCCAAGAAGCCGAGGACCTCCAGCCTGGGCGTGTGGTCAATCTTGATGGGTCTCCGGTCGCCAACGCTATCGAAGAGCAGGCGCTCCAGGCAGGGGGCATCATCGATGGTTACTTCATCGAAGCTGCATCTCCATTCCATGACAACTCGGATGCTGCGAGAGTTGACGCGGAGGCGTGAAGGGCAGTTGGACGCCATGGCAAAGGAGAGGATCTTCAGCTTGGGGCATTGCGCGAGCAAGGCGTCGACTTTCTTGTCGTCGATGAGGGTGTGGAAAAGGCCAAGCTCGTGGAGGTTGGGAAAGGCAGGCGTGCGGGCGACAGTGTCTGGGAACGGCCAGCGCCAGATGCCGAGGTAGAGGCGGGTGAGGGAGGCACAGCTGAGGATGTCGTCGGGGAGCGGCATGTCGAGCGGACAGGTGCGGTTGAAGAGGATGAGGTCCTGGATGTTCTTGGTTGCGAGGCCGGCGACCAGGCGCTGGAGCGCGTACTCCTGCTGGTGGAAGGAGGTGCGGGTGATGCGCACGGCGCGGACGGGGCCCGGGTGAGCGGCCACGCAGCGCGAGACGGCGCGCACGGCATTGAACCTGCGGTGCCCTTCGGCGACCCTGAGGTGGGCGTCGTCCACGAGGAGCGGGGTCGCCGCCCACACGCCGCGCCAGCGCGTCGACAGGACCATGGTGCGCGCGGCTTCATTGGTGGGGAGGCGGGCGATGATGTTGGAGAGCAGGTCGTCCGCGAGGCGGCCGATGTGGTCCAGGCCGTCACCCTGCGCCGCCGTGACGACAGCGGGCCTGTCGGCGCCGGCGCCGGCGGCCACATCGTCGCTGGAGTCGGAGGAGGTGAGGGAGAAGTGGTCGTCGTCGGAGTCGGAGGAGCCGTCGTCATCGGGCGCGGGGACGAAAGGCGGCGGGAGGAGGGGGATGAGGCGGGGGACGATGAAATCGATGCGGGCCTGCGCCAACGGGTCCCCCAATCCGAGAGAGTTCAAGAACTCCCCGATTTGGGTGACGAGGAGAAATGCTTCTCCAGCAGCGGCGTCGTCGGCATCCATGGCAGCTACGGCGGCGAGGCCGGCTAGGGTTTAGCCGAGGGACGGGATCGAGACCTGAACGAATGGGATTTGCTACTGCTCTCGTTGAGCTGGTGGGATGCCAGTGGACTGTAGACAGTTGGACTGATGGTCTTCTATTGTTAGTATGATTTATTTTAATTTTTAAAAGCTATTGTATGTTTTGTTCATTCAAATCCTTGTTGGTTCAAATCATCCACCCATCTAGATGAATCTGCAAAAAATTATATCGTAGATTTATCAAGATTCACATGTATAAAATCCGTGACATCTTTTTTTAGGACGCAGGGAGTACAAAATATTCATGCTCACAACTCACCACAAGCATTTGGGCAATGTCGCTTAAGTGTTTGGGAGTTCTTGTTCCATCAATTTTCATGGACCGACGGGTTGGTTCGTGTTCTATCACTTGCATGCCTTTGAATGCAACAGTATGAGCTTCTTATAACTCCAACTTTCGAACGTTTGCGAGCAAGATCATCGTTCTAATATGGTGATATTCACAGGGTTGCATCCCTAGTCAAGCCAGTCTACCCTACCATGTTGCTTAGTGTGTTTTACAATCTCTATCATATGCGGCATCATATAATTACGGTGAGAAAATAAAGTTTGGTCCTTTATGAGTCTTTGCGGGAGCACGCTCAAATGATATAGTGGCACGACAACGACTAGTTAGGCTACAACTAGAGGAAAATTTTGAGACATATGTTCGTGTTTGTAGTTTACCCTTTGTTTATAGCATCGTTTATGCATTGTGTGGATTTAGTTACCCATTATCCTGCTGTTTCAGTTATTCTCATTATCTTGTGCAGTATAAGCTAAACTCGATTAGACTATCCTAGGAATGATGTGTGTGTAAGAACTTTAGCATAAAAGATCTCCGGAAAAGAAAAATTGGAAAGACTCCCTTGGAGTATCCTGCTCCCAGCAACTCCATGGCCCGTCATCGCCAAAGCTGATGTGGGAGGGAGAGGTGAATGGCGTCACTACATAAAGATCCGACAACATGCCATCACCTTGAGGCTTTCCGAGCTGATGAACTCGTCTTCCCACATGAAAAAGAAAAAACCGACATGGCACATTGGCGAAGATCAACTTTCTTCTTATGAACCTCCGATCTGAAGCCTCCAACCGATGGCATACATATCCTTGCGTCCCTCCTCCCCCAAGCCCTGAGCACTCACCTCCTCCTACCCCCCCCCACACACACACACACCCACTGATACGTCCAATTTGCATCACCATTCTATATCATAATTTGCCTCTATTTATTGATATATTTCTTATTTAGAGGGGATACTTATGTTTTTTCATCTATTTTTGCATGTTGGATGATTCTTGAAGGATGAACTGCCGGAGTCAGGATTCTGATGGAAAAAGAGGTGTTTTGATGCAATTTCGCGAAGATCAGAAAAATACCAGAAAAACTACGGAAAATCCTATTTTCCCAGAAGACAAAGGAAGGCGGAAGGGGAGGCGGAGATGGGCCACAGGGGGCCCACACCTGAAGGGTGTGTAGACCACCTGGCCCACCTCTGGCTCCGCCCTCTCGCCTATGTCTTCTCCTCGAAAACCTATTACACGGGAGAGCGACCACAGAAAGATTTCGCCGCCTCTACGGGGCGGAAAACACCAAGAGAGAAAGAGCTCTCCGGCAGACAGATTTCTACCAGAGAAATTCCTTCTCGGAGAGGGGAGATCGTTGCCATCAGCACCATCATCAAGCTAGACTTCATCGGGATCATAATCATCGTCATCCACACCATCATCTTCACCAGCACCATCATCATCACTCCATCCCGCTGTAACAATTGTGTTGAATCTTGCATAGTTCTTAGGGAAATTTTTCCCAGTGTTGATTACTATTGTAGTTGATGCTTGTGAGTGAAACCATTGGATTATTGTTTATGTTCAAATTGTTATTCATCACCATATCATCTTTGATATTGATCCATATGATGTCTCGTGAGTAGTTTGTTTAGTTCTTGAGGACATGGGAGAAGTCATGTTATTAGTAGTGGATTTGTGTTGAGATATTGTTCAATAGTTTAGTAATTAAGTTCTGGTGCTATTCTTATGGTGGTGTCATGTGAACATCGACTACATGATACTTCACCATTTATGGGCCTAGGGGAATGCATTGTGTATTTGGCTACTAATTATGGGGTTGCCGGAGTGACAGAAACCTGGACCCCCGTTAGAAAACCTTTGCACAAGGGAGTGTAGGATCTGAGAGTTTAAGGTTGTGGTTAGGTTTATATCTTAATTTCTTTCTTATAGTTGCGGATGCTTGCAAGAGGTTTAATCACAAGTATGTACTAGTCTAAGTAAGGTCGATACATTAGCACAGGTTTACCCACACAACACTTACAAAACCAAAGAATACTACTTAGCTATATGAAGCCAAAGCACTTGGCAATATTCACATGTATCCTCGAGAATGCTTGGTCCTCATTAGTATTTCCACCGGCTTGTCCTTTGATAAGAAAGGATTGGGCCACTTGCTGCAATTGTTTGTTGTCTTTACTACTTGCACTTTATTTCCTTGCTTTATCAGAAACCCATAAAAATTCGTTTGCTAAGTATTTACAGAGATTTCCTGATACATACCACTAGTCAACACCTTCTGCTCCTCGTTGGGATCGACATCCTATTTATCGAAAGTACTATGATACACCCCCTATACTTGTGGGTCATCACCCGCCCCTAGTCATGTATATGACTTCCACTAACCTTGTTGGATGTCAAAGCACACAACGACATGGTAGGGTTGAAACTAGAGAACACAATTCCATCTCACCAACCATGACCACAAACCTAGATCTGTTACTCTGAGTGATCGAGAAAAACACTTCCCCGCCCGCCACTTGAAGGAGCAAAACAAAGAATCGTGACCACCTTATTTGCTATAATGTCGCCTCTGCGTGAAACCGTACTATCTATCTTACGAGCGAAGCAACGAGGTTCTCCCACCCTTCCGCCGCAGGAGCTCGCTAACCTTTTTTCCCTTCTCCATCGCACGAGAGTCTATGAAGTGTTGGAGAATCCGTAACAATGACATGAAATTAATTCTAATACACCCTTCGTCTCATAATGTAAGATGTTACTACAAAACCAATATACTTAAATCCGTTTTCATTTTGTTTATCCATGTGTAGGCCAAATGCAAATTTGCAAGACACCTTTTAGTCTATAGATTCATTTGAACCTACACACTAAAAGGTGTCTAAATACATTTACTTCACAAAACATCTTATTTCTAAACGAAGGAAGTACTACTGTAGTAAAGTTGTGTGTCGTGCAAAAGAAAAACGGCATATAGGCACCGCACTTGTTGACTTCAAAACAGAACAAAATTTCTTCGACTGACCTATACACGGAACCAAACAATAACCAAGGATCTAAACACCAATGAAGAGACCGATGCATGAAACACTCTTTCGAAAGCACCTAGTACGACGAGGAAGCAAGCGTAGCATATGGGAGCAAAGCGTCTCACTCAGAATTTTTATACCCATTGTGACTATATTTTTTTACAAAGGAAATATATTACACTCAGCATCTGCAACAAAGGATACACAATATAAACAAATAAAGACGAATTATAAAAAAAATCCTGCTATCGTGATCTATTCCTTATAACAGCAAATCAACATCATCAAGACAGCACCAGAAATCCAACTTTTTCAAAAACAACGCCTTCAAGAAGGGAATGGTGCACAAGCGCCGTCATCGCCCAATCATATATCGTAGGCTTTCACCCAGGATAAAAATCCACGCTCTCAAAACAATGTCTTCATCAAGACCATTACCAGGCACAACCAATTAAGACCACCTTGGGTTTTCACCCTAAAAGCTTAGACCCTGAACTTCTCCGGTGCTACTACCCCCACTTTCCGATGCCGATGCAACAATTCATGAATCACCTAGCCAATTCCTCATCGCCACTAGTACTCGAACCACCATTGCTAGTCTCTTTCATGACATTCTCCACACACTAACTTCATCATAGAATTAAGGAAATGCCCCCACAATGGCAATAGAATGCAGAGCTTCGTATCGCTCCCTTTGAAACCAAACATGGTTGCACGCGACTGAATCCCATCCGATTGTCAATACCCATACATGATTTTTCCACAGGACTACGCTGACAAAGCCTTTCGAAACTCGACACTCCAGCCAGATCACCGAAGATAGGCATCAAGCATATCGACGTCTTGATGTGGGAGGAACCCTAGGACCACTATCATTATTCCAGCCAAGCCAGTATCCCCCACGCCACCCGCCAGAAACAGAGGAGAAAATGAACCAGCCCCTCGCCCTGAAGGCAGCCCGTATGGTCAAACGCAGCAGCCG
Organism: Avena sativa; assembly: GCA_916181665.1. NCBI lineage: Eukaryota > Viridiplantae > Streptophyta > Magnoliopsida > Poales > Poaceae > Avena > Avena sativa. The sequence goes on along the minus strand of OV702279.1, from coordinate 398,356,114 downwards.
TTGCAAGCCATGTTATCAAATGGATATACATGCCGGTTCCTCACGTCATTCTTCTCCGTGCGGTGGCATAGGACCCGCCTTCTCTTCTCGTGGCGTGTTGCTCCTGTAGGGTTCGCAGCATAGAAAACAAAAAATTTCCTACGATGGGAACAACTATGTACCAAGATCTATCTACTAGATACAAACAACGGGCGGATGTATATCCGTAGAGAACATACCCTTGAAGACCGACAAAGCTTAACGAGTCCAAACTCGTGGTTGATGTAGACGATCTCTTGCCGATCTCAAGATCGAGAGGAAGTCCTAGCGCCGCAAAACAGCAGCGCATCCGTGCTCGCACACACGTTCGAGGCACCGAGCAACCTCCGCCTCCTCGCTCCAGCGATGCAGCGGAATCACAACTCTTTCTTGCCGAAAAGCCACCGGGAACATGTATCTCGCTAGTCCGAGACCATGGGGAATAAATTCTAGAGGGGGAGAGAGATCCTTCACGAGGAGGTGTGAGTGAGAGAGAGGGAGGGGGATCCTTTTATAGGGAGAGGGGGGCACCCAAGGGGCCATGCGCCCAGCCATGGGGCTGCCCCCTCCCCTCCTTTCATTCATGTGGGTGGACACTCCACTCACACAAAAGCCTTTCAATTCCCTCCACTCAAAAACCCACTCAAATTCCCATTAAATTTCCACCAAATTTAATGCAAACTCTCATTAAATAAAACTCCTTTTATTTATTCAGAATTTTGTCAATTACTTTAATGACAAACATTCACATATAACCCCTTGCTAGTATTTCATTTCATATGCAGAAACACTTTCTGCAATTTCACCCGAAAACCCGTTTCGGTATCTAGTGAAATAAATTCCTGCGCTTGTTATTCTTTTCGGCATGAAACTTTTGATCCGAATGGATGTCGGTGTCTCTTAAGTGTGTCACCCTACGGTTCGCGAATAATGCGGACATGATAGAGACCCCTCTCGGATCAATAATCAGAAGCGGGATCTGGAGACCCATACTGACTCCCACACATTCAACGATGACTTTCTTGTGATCGTCGGAACCTTTTACGCTAGTATCTTAATCCCTTTGTTTCACGATATATTACATGTCCGAGATTCGATCATCGGTATCTCAATACCTAGTTTGATCTCGTTACTGACATGCACTCTTTTCTCGTTCCCGTGATATAACATTCTAGTGATCAAATCACTTGCTTGCAAGCTAATCAATGTGATATCACCGAGAGGGCCCAGAGCATATCTATCCGTCATCGGGATGAACAAATTCCACTCTCGATCCATGGGCCTCAACATAACACTTTATTAGTTCTGAATCCATCTTTATAATCACCCTGTTAGGGTGTGACGTTTGATGTTATCAAGAAACTCTTCCAGTGTTAGTGATTGACATGATCTCATGGTCTAAGGATTAGGATCACTTCGTAAGTTGTTATAGCAATATAAACTCAATGACTTTGATCGTAATGCTATACTTCGGATGAATGTTCATCACACCATTACACTAATGTTGTGATCCCGTTATTAACAACATCCAATGTCCATAATCAGGAAACCTTGATCATCTTGTTAATCAACGAGCTAGTTTATAAGAGAGGCATAACTAGGAACTTTATGTTTGTTTATTAAACACACATGTATTAACGTTTCCGTATTAATACAATTATAGCATGCAAAATAAACATTTATCATAAACAAGCAATACGATAATAACCACTTTATTATTGCCTCTCGGGCATATTCCCTTCAGTCTCCCACTTGCACTAGAGACAATAATCTAGTTTGAGAACTTTGCGTATTGAACACTTATGGCTTTCCGGTGTTCCATATACGCAATTGCAAGTGGTTAACATAATCTACGGATCTGACGCTTCAGGTCCGTGTGTATTTGCATGTCTTTGCGTCTTCACACATCACTCATTCTCCAATGAGATGGCATTGTATAAATTTGGTCTTTCGGTGAGACCTTTAGTTCCTTGGGGTTAAATCATGTCGATACTATTGTCATACAATATATCTTTAGTGTTAGCCCGTTGCGAACCACACCTTAGTTTGATAACAAACTTCTTGACACAAATTCCCTCCTTTGCTGCTACTATAGCAGTCATATACTTAGCCTTTTTGTTGTATTATTCGTCACAATGTCTTAACTATGGATTTCATCCAAATCCATCATGGAATCTCCTTTCCATTACATTGTGCCACCCATAGTTTAAATTGAGATAAAATTAATTTGTATATTGTGAAAAACTAGTATCAATGTAACGTTTTACAATGAACTATTTGTAATTGTTTGTCACCTCTACACGAATATATTCTTAGTTCTTCCAAAATATCATAAGAATATCCTCACTATCGTCCAATGATCATTTTATGATTCATTCTGGTATATGCTCATAACACTTAGAGCATAGGACATATCTGGATGTGTACATATCATGGTATGATTGATCAAGACATTCTTGTGATTTTACTCATCAAGTGTCAAAGCACTTGAATCTTGTTTCACTTATCAAGTGTCGATACACTTGAATCTTGATTCAATTCCTTTCCATGCGACAAGAACCGTTTTTTGTTGATTCTATATTGAACTCCTTCAATATCTCATATATGTACGTTTGGCACAACCATATTGGCGTTACAGTCTATCCACTATAGACATTCATGCTAAATATTCGGGTTTTGCCTAAGTTTTTCATCGAAATGAAATTCTTAACCTTTGTCAATAAAAGATACATCATTTCTAATCAACAAGATGTCATCCACATAATGTATTAGAAATATGTCTCAGCGCTCCCACTTAATTTCTTGCAAATGCAAGCATCTTCATCGTCTCCTCATGAAAAACTCCTTTTCATCACGGTGAAGATTCCAACTCCGCGATGCTTACTTCAACCATTGAAGTTTGCATGCCCTTTTTAGCATCCTTTGAATTTTAACAAAATCCTTTGGACCGTGTCATGTACACGTCCTAGGTAACCATTCTATTAGAAGAACTTTGTTTTGTTTATTCATCTACCATATACCAAATTATATGTAGTGGTTGCTACTTTAATCCGTCCAGACTAAATATCGCTATGAAAGATCAAATCCTGTCATAGTCAACTCCTTGAACATTGTCATAAAATACTTTACGACATGTCGACTATTTCATAGATGTGAAACATCCATGTCTGTTTCTTTATAGATCCAAATACGACCGATAGGTTTTTAAACCTTTCCAGAGGGTCTTTCAAGTTCAAAACTTGATTTCTCGTGTATGGAACTATCACGGATTTTATGGCTTCAAGCCATTTGACGGAGTCAGGGCCCATCATCGCTTCTTTGCATATAGTCGGTTCATCATTGTCAAACAATAATGATTTACTCTCAAATCTTAGTATTTGATTGTTTATTTGACCGACTTGGTTCAATAAGAACTTAGATCTCTGTGACCACAACCTTTGAGGCACATAAGCTATGAGCATTATGGCAGCCTCCGGAACGATTTCCGGCGCTGCGCAACTCAGCACATTTAGCTAAGGTTCGTTAACCTTATCAAAGTTCTATTGTCCTCCCACTTAACTTTTATGAAAAATTCCTTCTTCAAGAAACTTCACATTTCAAGCGACAAACCCTTTTGTCCTCGGTGTTATGGAGGAATAACCAATTGTTATTCGAAATAACCTACAAAGACATGCTCATCCGACTTTGGTTGTAAAACATCTTACTTATGTTTAGCATACCAAAATTTAAGAAATGACAACTTGGGTTTTACCCCAAACCATAACTTCCATGGTGTCATTTCAACAGATCAAGATGGAGCTCTTTTCAGTGTAAAAGCGGAAGTCTCTAAAGCTTTAATCTTTTAAAACATAATAACAGTTTTATAAATAACACCTTTGATCCAACCATGTCAAACAAGGTTTCATTGCAAATCTCAAACATTCCATATTCCTATGGTGTTTCAGGATATGTAAATCTAGGTGTTTTGCTAAACTTGCAACTCAAATAAATCCCTTTATGATAAAATCATAATTCATTTATTTTCTTGTTACACTTGTAACTCAAATAAATCCCTTTATGATCAAATCATAAATCATTTATTTTCTTATTACAATGATTTTGCACTTCATCTTGAAAGTCTTTGAAACATTTTCAAAATATTTCATACTTCTTTCTCATTAAGTGAACATTCACTCAAATTTCTAGAGAAAGCATATGAAGTTGAAATCCATCACTTACGACTATACATAATGGACTACATACATCGATATGTATAAATTCCAATAATTTAGTCGTTTGTTCTTCTTTGGCCTTTGAACGAAGTTTTAATTATCACGTGGAAAGTCTCACAAGCATCACTTGATCAAATCAAAGACTCCAAAAATCCATGAATATGGAGATTCTTCATGTTTTCTTTCCAATATAATTTAAATAGCGATGTCACTTCGTAAGTGATCTTTCAATCATTTGTCTTGCGACATTTTAGCATTAAGTTTTATGGATGTGATTTCTCCAACTAGATTTGTAAATCATCCATCTTATATGGAATACGGTAATTATTTGAACAACCTTTGTTCTCATAATACCTGATTCAAATAACAATTATTAAAACAAATCTTGAAGTCAAGCTTTGATGTCAATAAGAAATACAAACAACGGTTTGTTTGTTTTCGATGAACATCATCACATATTCTCTTGCTAGTTACTTAGGTCATTGTGGTTCATGAATTGCGTCGTTCTGTATGAAATTTCATACCAACCAATTCGGTATCCAATACCCAAGAACCACATTGTTTAACAAGCAAAGAATACAACCATAACATGTATATCATCCATATACCTAAATTGGATATTTCCAATCTTTTATTTTCTGCCAAATATATTTTATAGATTCTCTTTCAGCATTTCCTTTTCCTTTTTAAAAGAATCTATCAACATCAAAAGTGGCGCCATATACATGACACATAGTCCAAAGCGTGTATATTCAAATAATAATACCTTTGGACTTGCACTTTAAAGTAGATCACCATCATCAAAATGATTGGTATTCTTTCAAAATACATTCTTTAGTAATCTTTTAGTGTAGTAAACATTTTACATACATATTCTATTCACCCTTATCATGACGACTTTCATGGTCAAGCTACTTTAGCTTATAAAGGCGAATCGTGAGTATAACATTACTTTCCAAAACCCTTTTGGATGATTAGGATGTCTAGCATCTCCAACCTTCGTAAATTCTCATCCAATATGAGAACATATATTATACTCTATCATATTGCAACCAAAACATTGTTTCAGATATCGTTATATATGTCACACATGATGGTTTCTGAAACAATTCTTTCAGCTCCTAGATAATCTTGATATTTAAATCAAGAATCATGGAGGCAAATATGATACTTAAGATACTAACACTGGAATTGTTACTCTCGATTTAATACCAACTATTAAATTTCATGGAGTAAATAGAGTTTGCTGAAAGTTTGCAATAGGAATTTAAAATTTAGATTGACACTCAACTCAATATGATACCAGTTCGTAAAGGATATATCCAGAATTCTATAGTTCTATTATCTCAATTACAACTATGCATAAGGTGGTGAACGAATGCCAATAACTACAACAAATTATGCAAATTCACTTTGATTTAATTTATGATAAATTGAGTTCTACTAATCCAAATTAGGAATGAACTCCCACTCAAAAACGACATCCCTCGTGTCTTTTTGGTGATTACATGAACCAAATCCACTATACCAAGTCCGATCATCACGTGAGTCTGTATAGCTTCAAAGGCGAGCATCCATATGGTCATCATATCAAAACATATGACTCATGCTTAACCTTTCGGTCCGTGTTCCGAGGCCATGTCTGTACATGCTAGGCTCGCCAAGTAAGAACCTTAGTATTCGCGTGTGTAACTGTCTTACACCCGAGATATGCTCGTGGATTCAAGTACACCCGATCATCACGTGATGTCTTGAAGCGACGAAACATTGTCGATGCATACTTAAGGAAGAACACATTCTTATCTTGATATCTAAATGAGGGATCATCTTATTATGCTAATAAAACACCAAACAAGCAATATAAGATGCAATCAAACATCACATATTTGTAAGTGAAGTGATATGGTTCCCGCATATGATCTCCATCATGTGCACCGTGGTATGATCTCTATCATACCTTTATGTGTAAGGCCAAGGTCTATGGAACTTACACGCTATGTGTGTTGTAAGAGTATCATCTCATACTTCTACTTACAACATCACCATATCATAACACTAGCCCAGCAACAATCTAAACTAGACGCCTCTAATTTATCCATTGCAAGTTTTACGTGGCTTAGGGCTTTCGAAGATAGAACCGTTCTTACCTACGAACATGAACCACAATGAGGATAACCAAATTGTTGAAAACTCGTTGCAAATTAGATATTGACTATAGTAGGAGAGACAGACACCCGCTAGCCACTTATGCAAAACTAGCTGCATGTCAAGCGTGGAACAGGTCTCATGTGCGAGGACATGTAAAGTTTGTCCGGGCCGCTTCATCCCACTATGCCACCAATATCCAAAGTACAACTAAGAAGCAATAAAATGATCATCATCACCCACATACTCATATGTGTACTACCCGTGCAAAGTATCTACGCATAGATCCGGCTCTGATACCACTGTAGGGTTCGCAGCATAGAAAACAAAAATTTTCCTACGATGGGAACAACTATGTACCAAGATCTATCTACTAGATACAAACAACGGGCAGATGTATATCCGTAGAGAACATACCCTTGAAGACCGACAAAGCTTAATGAGTCCAAACTCGTGGTTGATGTAGACGATCTCTTGCCGATCTCAAGATTGAGAGGAAGTCCTAGCGCCGCAAAACAGCAGCGCATCCGTGCTCGCACACACGTTCGAGGCACCGAGCAACCTCCGCCTCCTCGCTCCAGCGATGCAACGGAAGCATAACTCTTTCTTGCCGAGAACCCTTGCTTTATTTATTCAGAATGTTGTCAATTACTTTAATGACAAACATTCACATATAACCCCTTCCTAGTATTTCATTTCACATGCAGAAACACTTTCTGCAATTTCACCCGAAAACCCGTTTCGGTATCTAGTGAAATAAATTCATTCGCTTGTTATTCTTTTCGGCATGAAACTTTTGTTCCAAATGGATGTCGGTGTCTCTTAAGTGTGTCACCCTACGGTTCGCGAATAATGCGTACATGATCGAGACCCCTCTCGGATCAATAATCAGAAGCGGGATCTGGAGACCCATACTGACTCCCACACATTCAACGATGACTTTCTTGTGATCGTCGGAACCTTTTACGCTAGTATCTTAATCCCTTTGTTTCACGATATATTACATGTCCGAGATTTGATCATCGGTATCTCCATACCTAGTTTGATCTCGTTACTGACATGCACTCTTTTCTCGTTCCCGTGATATAACATTCTAGTGATCAAATCACTTGCTTGCAAGCTAATCAATGTGATATCACCGAGAGGGCCCAGAGCATATCTATCCGTCATCGGGATGAACAAATTCCACTCTCGATCCATGGGCCTCAACATAACACTTTATTAGTTCTGAATCCATCTTTATAATCACCCTGTTACGGTGTGACGTTTGATGTTATCAAGAAACTCTTCCAGTGTTAGTGATTGACATGATCTCATGGTCTAAGGATTAGGATCACTTCGTAAGTTGTTATAGCAATATAAACTCAATGACTTTGATCGTAATGCTATACTTCGGATGAATGTTCATCACACCATTACACTAATATTGTGATCCCGTTATTAACAACATCCAATGTCCATAATCAGGAAACCTTGATCATCTTGTTAATCAACGAGCTAGTTTATAAGAGAGGCATAACTAGGAACTTTCTGTTTGTTTATTAAACACACATTTATTAACGTTTCTGTATTAATACAATTATAGCATGCAAAATAAACATTTATCATAAACAAGGAATACGATAATAACCACTTTATTATTGCCTCTCGGGCATATTCCCTTCAGCTCCCCCTCTTCCCGGCTCCACACCAACACACGGCTAGAACTTGCCAATGATTAATCGTAGCACATTAATTAAATCGTAGGAACATCAAATATTTATTCTATAATGCTTTAATATGTGTAGTGATACTATTTTTTTAACATAAAATATCCATCCAGAAGTTTACTTTGACCTTTCCTTCACATAACAGGATCAAAGATTTTCAATCCAAAAGTATTTGTTCAAATTGCTAGACGATCAAGAAGTGGCGAATCCAGGATTTTCATGCAGGGTGGTCCATCTTAAAAAACTCCCTCTTGCATTGATTCTTCAATTTTCTCTTCCATCACAACTTCTTCACTTCTCTCTTCCACCACATCCGCTGCTCGGGCAGGAGATTAAGGAGCCTTCATCTTTGCCACTTGTCTTTGATAAAGATACAAAATCGCTGGCATATCTTCGAACCTCTTCATTCTTCAACAATTATACAACAAAATTGTTCAATCTATTTTAGTAATTTACTACAATTCATTGGACATCAATCCTAAATAATCAATCAGTTGTAATGTCAAATTTGTAATTTTTGGTTGAATTTACCTAGCTAAGCCACATGAGACTTGGGGAATTGAGCTTCTGTTAACCAGTGCCTGCTAGAGATGGATGAAAGGGCTTAAAATGGCCTTCTCCACTATACGCCTTGGCCTGTGGCCGTAGGATGCCGCCAGCCTCCCTACTCCAGGCTTAGGCCATTAGGTAAAGGGTAGGCGGGCCGCGAGGAATAGGGAGGCTAGGAGCACCAGTGAGCGGGGGAGGCGGCCAGGCGGGAGGGAGGAAGTGTGAAAGGGTAATTACCCCTATGTGTGGTTTTGGTGATTAATGACAATCCCTATGGACTAATATTTTCACTGAGTTTTATATGAAGGTATATTCCATAGGTCATGCTTGTAGTCCATGTGTTGGATTCAAGTATGGATGCCATGAAGATAAAGATATACCTTGAGTATTGGCATCAAAATCATCGAGTTGAAGAGAAGAATATGATATGATCAAGATCTTGAGAGTGTGATCTCAATAGAATAATTCAAGATATGACTCTAAGTCGGTGTCATGATAGCCTCATTAGTTGAGATATGGTTGACTAAGATTTAGAGCATGTAATCAAATGAATAGTTCCTTATGTACCTCGAGATATTAAGATGGAGCACGAGAAGATACTTGGTTGACCAATAACAAAGAGTGAAGATTGATTTCAAGTTGGTCAACACATGAAGCATAAAGAATGTACCACATGGTCTCGTGGTATGGTAATCCTTATCAATTATGCATCATGAACTAACCCATTATATATGTGCCTTTGTTTTTTCTATATGGGACATGTATCTTTCCATGGGCATGCTTCAAAATGAAGATATTATATAGACCATGAGAGGATGACATCAAGTGGTGATCGTCATCAAGGTTGATAAGGGCAAGTTCAAGATAAGCATCTCGAGAAGATCATTTGCTTGAAGCTTGCCATCCATATTGGTGATAATTGACATGTGAAGATATGTATTAATGAAGTTATCCCATAGTGGTGTATGTGGAAGAAAATTAGGAGTCTTCACGAAGCAACAATGATCAAGTGTTGCATTCGGGCTTGGGTGGAGCTTGAAGCGTTGTCATCAAGATCAAGCGGTATGCGCAAGGCAAAGGTATGGCCTTGCTAGGTTTTCCTTTTACCGGTCTCAAGGTGGTTGTTGGGAGACCGGGTTATAGGATAGATAGCCGCACTATCAAGAGGGGCTTTCGGTTGTGTAACTTGATCACATCGTCATAGGGAGCTCAATCCTTTGCATACTTTGCATATTCCTATTTTTTTGATTCTTGGTGTTTATCCATGTGAGTTTCTTGAGCTTGTTTCTAGCTCTTCAACAAGCCCAAGTTCATCGAAAACGGAATTCCTATGCATCTTCTATGGCGTTTTCGAGTTTGAAGGTTTTATCGGTTCTTATTTAGGGAGGCTTCTTACCTTTCTTCATTTGGTTTTATCCTCCTTTGTTGGGCTATGATGTTTCTCTGCAAAATCTTGTAGAACTTGTTGTCCTCGTCAAAACAAGCCCAAGATCATCGAAATCGGAGTCCGGATGCAAAAGTTATTGCGTTTTTCGTGAAGCCTGTTTCATCCCGGTTGTGGATTCGGTTCAACCGGATCCCAGACCGGGTGGTCCGGTGCCAGGACCGGAAAACCGGATCTGAAACCGGGATTTTCAGTTTTGCTATACCGAGTCTATCCGAGACTGTGTACTGACCCTAATTCCGGTTTTAAGTTCGGTTTTCCGGTCCAGGAACCGGACCGTCCGGTCTGGAGCCGGTCCAACCGAACTTTCAACCGAGTTCGCACAGATTTCTTCCAACGGCCATATTTGCTTTCCACTATAAAGGGGGTTCTTCCCCCAACGTTTTAGGGTGTTCTTGACCACGAAATTGACCTCCATTGTTGAACCTCTTGAGCTTGCTTCCTCCCCATTCCCTCCTATGATTCTTGCATCTTTTTGAGGGCTTTGGAAGAGGAGATCTAGATCTACAATCCCCACCAATCAATTCCTCCTCTAAGTGAGGGGAACCCATTGGATCTAGATCTTGGAGTCATTGGTTGACTTCCACCATTATTCTTCCTCTCTAATTCCTCCCTAGCACTTGTTGTTTTGGTGGGATTTGAGACTGAAGGATTTGAGCACCTTTGGTGGTCTTGCTTTGCATTCTTGCATAAGTGTTGAGCTCTCCATTACGATTTGTTCGAGTGAGAGACCGTGAGCTTGTTACTCTTGGAGGGCGACCTCCTAGTTGGCTTGGCGGTTGGTACCGCGGTGTTCTCTTCGTGGAAGATTGTGAAGAGACCCAGGATTCTCCTTCGTGGAGCTTGTGAAGTGGTTGTGGAGCTTGCCATCTCCGGAGTGGAGGAAAAGCTAGCCATAAGGAAAGGGCCTATTCCTTCGTGGGATAGAGTCGGAGAAGAAGGTGAGCCTTTGTGGCGCGTGAGGAATCCTTCGTGGAACCTCACACCTTTTCAACATGACGTAGCCCCCTTTCCAAAGGTGGTGAACACGGGAATACATCTTTGTCTCCGCGTGCCTCGGTTATCTCTATATCCGAGCTTACTTTCCTTGTGATAGCCATCGAGCTTGAAGTACTTATATCTTGCTTATCACTTGTGGTATATTTATCTTGTGCTATCTTGCTTAGCTTAATTTGTTGTTGGTTCACTTAGTTGAGCCTAGTGTATTTAGGTTTTGTGCTTGTAAAATAAATGTTAGTTTAGTTCCGCATTCTATCAAGCCAAAACCGTAATAATTTTGAAATTGCCTATTCACCCCCCCCCCCCTCTAGGCGACATCTCTATTCTTTCAAAGTGTGGTGGCCGCCGGGAGTGGAGACATGACGGACAGAAGCGGCGACGAGAACCTTGCTCACGGCGAGGCGGCGATGGGGTCAGGCTCAGGACTGAGGAGCCAGGCAAAGCGAACAAGGGATTGACCAAAAATCCGAACACGGCCTCGCACTCTCGTACGTGCTCGCGTCAGTAGATGGGCTTTTTCCTTTTTTCTATATGGTATATGGGCCGAATCGAAATTCCATGGTGGTGCACGCACCACCCTGGCCACCCTATGGATCCGTCTATGTGATCAAGTTAGGTTTGGTTCATTACACCCTACGGGGCATCCATAATTTTTTCATAATTTTTTATAGATAATTATTTCCCTATAATTTGTTGAGTGTCTCACGAGTATTTGTTCTGTAAAAATAAACAGATCAAGCATTTTGAGTAAACATTGATGTTTCCTATAAAATAAATGTATTACATCTTAGAGTGGACAAAAAAATCATAATATTTGGATAAATAATTATTTTCTACTATGTTTAAGCTTTCTACTATGTTAATCATTATACAATGTTTGTGCATAAATTATAGCATTGACATTAGAAGCCCACCTATAAGTTTTCTAGTTTATCAGACTAAATCATTGATCAGATAACAACTGGTGAGTTACAACACATTAGACCAATAACCGGTAAAACATACAAAAACAACATCAAACGTGCAAAACAGAGAACAAAAAGTGGTGAAATGTGTCATTTCCTCTACGGCCAAGATAGTGAGTTAACAACTAGCCAATGATCCAACCAATAGTACTCCCTCGGTCCTAAAAATCCTTTGTCATAAGAAGGATGTTGCCGATTCGTCTAAATTCGAATACATCTAGTACTACGGGAGAAAACTTCTTTGCCGTGTGTATAAAATACACGGCAAAGGGTCCCCGGCACACAGCAAAAACTTTGCCGTGTATAAGCACATGACAAAAACTACATGACAACATTGGCAACGGAAAGGGCCTGCGGTGTGTCTTACGTGTAGATATAGCAAAGTAAAGTGAGATGACAGTTTTCGTGGAGATGACGTTGTTTATTCTTTGCCGTGTGTCTCGTCAAAAAATACACGGCAAAGAGACTGCCTTTTCAAAAAAATAAAAAAAAAATCAATTTTGTTTCAAACTTTTTTGAATATTTTTGACTCGTTAATCTCATATAGGATATTTTTTTAACCCTAAGTATGCTTAATATTATTTAAATTGCACTCATAGAAAAACTTTCTCTTCGGTCACCCATCCTAACACTACTCGAGCCCCAACACGTTTAACTTCTTCATTTCTTCAAATGAGCTTCCGAGAAAAAAATTACACCTTGTCGGTAATACTTTCATATCAATCCTATTAACTCTTGGACCGAGATGTCACACATCTCTGTTTTAGATTTCAAACAATTATTTAAGTAGACAACAATGAATAAGTAATAATAATATTGAATCCAAATAAAAAATAAAATGTCTTTTTCTATTTAATATGGAATAATTCATATATTTAAATCCGTAAATCAGAATTTGAAAAATAAAATGTCTAAATCGATCAGAAAAATGAAAGGAATCCAAATATGACATCCATATAATATCGTGAACCTAAAAATGATTCATAAACCTTGTCACATTGTTTCAATCATTTTTGAAATTTTTATGTCAGTTTCAAACTATGGTCAAAATGACGGGCATAAAGATTCTTAGCTCGAGGCTAAGCCTAGCTAAACTTGCATTGGATCTATGATAAAATAGCATATTGTAAACCTAAAAATGATTTTTTAATAAATCATGAGCAACTGATCATGTATCTGTAGTTCATATTTGACCCACTTCCTTTTGATTCAGCAGGAATTTGTATTTCTCACCAGGGGTGGACAAAAAGGTTTGAGATCCTCTTGTTGGGACATTGTTCATGTAAGGTGGTCTAGTATTTTCGAAAAATAGGGTGGTAGCATTTTGAACTAGACATTTGGTGGTTGCTTCACAAAACCCCCCTTTTTGCGCTCGAAAAATGAAAAATGGCTTTTTGGTGCGACGAAAAGGAAAAGTTCCTCCTGCAACATTGTTCGTCATCCCATAATGCACATGTATGCATAATATTGGCACATTATCACTAACTATGCCTTGATTCTAGCCATAACATTGGTTATTTGTCCTGAAAGTCAGGAAACCTCGAATGAGATAAGTCATTTTGTGAAGTTTGTTTTTGAGATATAATTAATATACCAAGTTTGATATTTTTCCTTCCAACTACGTCACATAATATGACACCACGCGAAGGCTTCACATTATTTGGATCGTTTTTGAATTTCTTATGCCCGTTTTAAACTATTGTCAAACTTTGTTGAACGGGGGTATGAAGATTCTTAGCTCGAGGCTGAGCCTCGCTAAAGTTGCATTGGATCTATGATGAAATAGCATATTGTGAACTCAAAAATGATTTTTGTAACAAATCATGAGCATCAGATCATGTACATGTAGTTCATATCTGACCCACTTCCTACCGGTTCGACATGTATTTGTCTTTTTCACCAGGGGTGAAGAAAAGGTTTGAGATCTCCCTGTTAGGATATTGTCCATGTAAGGTGGTCTGTATTTTTGAAAAATGGGATGCTAGCATTTTGAATTAGGCATTTGGTGGTTGCTTCACAAACCCCTCTTTTTGCGCTCGGAAAATGGAAAATGGCTTTTTGGTGCGACAAAAAGAAAAACTTCCTCCTGCAACATTGTTTGCATCCTATGATGCACATGCATGCATAATATAATTACATTATCACAAACTATGCCTTGATTCTATTCATAACATTGGTCATTAGACCCGAAAGCCAGTAAACCTCGAATGAGATAGGTCGTTTTGTGAAGGTTTTATTGAGACATAATCAATATACCAAGTTTGATATTTTTCATTCCAACTATGTCACATGATGTGACACCATGTGAAGGTTTCACATTGTTTTGATCGTTTTTGAAAAAATTTATGCCCGTTTTAAACTATGGTCAAAACGGCGAGCATGAAGATTCTTAATCACCATAAATATCTAATATTTGAGTGTATAGATCTTAATTTTTCTGTAAATTTTGATTTATTATTTGTATTTTTAAAATTAGACTGTTTTTTATAATTTTTTGAAAATTAACGTGATAAAAAGAGAAAAAATAAAAAAATAGAACTTTGCAGTGTATCATGTGGAATACACACGGCAAAGCCATCGTTGCCGTGTGCCTGACGACGAGGGCACACGACAAAGAGGCCACCGTCCGTAGTCGTTAGCTCCTTTTCGTCAGGTGGACCACCTCCTTGTTGTGACGAAACATATGCCACGTGCCGCTGTCAACTTTGCCGAGTTTGTTTTCTTTGCCATGTATATTTCTTTGCCATGTTCCTTTTTAGAAATTTGCCATGTTCGTGCACTTTGCCGTGTGTTTACCGAAGCCTACACGACAGCATTTGTCTATGTCGTGTTCCAAGCCAGCCAGTAGGCACACGGTAAAGCCGCCTGTAGTGTAGACACTACTTAGTATATAGATACATTTAAATTGAGACATCCTTTTTAGGACGAAGAGAGTAAAAGAGTTAACCCGCAATATGTGCCGTCACACACAGAATTTTGCTCAGCAGTGTTGCTTTATACAGCTTACAGACCTATCCTTCAGAAAAGAGTTACATCTTACAATAGTACCATCAAGGCTCATTAACTATAGGCCAGATTGAGCAAAGAAAGGTCAAAAGACTATTTTACTTGTCTACGAAGAAGGGGTAGCAATGGCAAGGAATAATAGGTAAAAATATGTAGCACAGTTTGCACTCCAGAAACTAGGAAGTTTATCAACTTAGCAGCAAAAGAACAAGTCACGATACCATAGAGATAGATTGTGCATGTGGCAAGTACACAAGCCAAAAGGCGCAAAACAACATGCAATAAGTTACTTGCACAAAACAGAATCCTCACAAGCCTCCCCAATACAGAACTCATAGTGCCACGCACTAGTGAAACTATCTTCCAGACCTTCATGGCTTGGTCTACCTTCTTAGTTCAACACAGAATTATCAAATAACAAGTAACTACCACATCCTTAACACTGAAAAGTAAACCTGCTGAGTGAAAATATCTCGAGCATGCACCATCGTCAGAAGCACAATCTAGCGTGCCGTCCCACTGTCGACAAGATTGATCCGGCCCACGACACGCCCCAACACATAGAAGGGATCCTTCACTGACATGTCAATGGCGTTCTGAAAGTTCCAGCAGGGGGAGGCGGGGCAAAGAGAAATATACCTGACAATGTTACTACCTGATGTCGCACTGCCCTTACCAACGGTACCACCTGATGACACACTGCCCTCACCAACAGAACCTGACATTGGGCCTTCCTCCACCACCTCATCATCACTGGAACTGCTTGCATCATCACTGGAACTGCTTGCATCTGATCCCTCCACTACCCGATCATCACTGTCACTATATATGATGCCATAGGACTTGAGCACCTTACCATTCCTAAAAATGTAACTGCCAAACCCCGCCTCATGTTTCCGGCCGTGATATCCGTGATGGACGAATGTCTTCAGATGAGATTCAAGGCAATCGCAGGAGGCAGGGGACTTCCAGAAATCCATATCATCAACAGCATCTGGTGAAGTGGACCGAATGGACTGCAGTTGAGCAAAAAAAAAGACTTAGTCAGCATATATCGATCCCAAAATTGCACCAAAGTACAGTTAGAAGTGCCAGAAATGATATGTACATTTTGAGTCCAGATTCTGGAATATATAGGAATGAACAAGTACTGGAATGAGCTGAAACACATATTATCTTGTTGAATTATTGCAATGGACAAACAATTATCAGATGAGAAGATATCTTAGGACACAAATACTACCTTGATGTGAAGCGTCTGGAGGCGAGGAAAACATCTGAGCAGAGTGGGCAGCATCTTGGCCTCCATGTTATTCCCAAACCGCACCTTGACAGCAAGTATCTTCACACTTGGCAGCATGGCACAAGGTCTCACAGTTTTCCCAGCCTGCCATCGAGGCAAATTAGACGGTGAGAACATTATTTAGTTACACATTCACGTGATGAATGGTAAGTGCAGAACAGAAAGGTTCAAGAGGCAGTTACCTTGATTACAATGCCACCAATCTCGAGCGTGTGGAGCTGGAGGTCCAAGAAACCGAGGACCTCCAGCCTGGGCGCGTGGTCAATCTTGATGGGTCTCCGGTCACCAACGCTATCGAAGAGTAGGCGCTCCAGGCAAGGGGCATCATCGATGGTGACTTCATCGAAGCCGCATCGCCATTCCATCACAACTCGGAGGCTGCGGGATTTGACGCGGAGGCGTGAAGGGCAATTGGACGCCATGGCGAAGGAGAGGATCTCCAGCTTGGGGCATTGCGCGAGCAAGGCGTCGACTTTCTTGTCGTCGATGAGGGTGCGGAAAAGGCCGAGCTCGTGGAGGTTGGGGAAGGCAGGAGGGTTGGCGGCAATGGCTGGGAAACGCCAGCGCCAGACGCCGAGGTAGAGGCGGGTGAGGGAGGCGCAGCCGAGGATGTCGTCGGGGAGCGGCATGTCGAGCGGCCGGGGGCGGTTGAAGAGGATGAGGTCCTGGACGTTCTTGGCGGCGAGGTCGGCGAGCAGGCGCTGGAGCGCGTACTCCTGCCGGTGGAAGGAGAGGCGGGTGATGCGCACGGCGCGGACGGGGCCCGGGTGAGCGGCCACGCAGCGCGAGACGGCGCGCAAGACGCGGTGCCCGTCGGCGGCCGTGAGGTGGGCGTCGTCGACGAGGAGTGGGGTCGCCGCCCACAGGTGGCGCCAGCGGGTGGACAGGACCACGGTGCGCGCGGCTTCTCTGGTGGGGAGGCGGGAGACGATGTTGGAGAGCAGGCTGTCCGGGAGGCGGCCGATGTGGTCCTGGCCGTCGTCATCCCGCGCCGCCATAACGACAGCGGGCCTGTCGGCGGGGACGGAGGGCGGGGGGAGGAGGGATATGAGGTGGGGGACGACGGAATCGATGCTGGCGGCATCCATGGCGGATGCGGCGGCGGAGGCCGGTAGGGTTTTGCCGGGGGACGGGATGGAGACCTTGCTCTCGGTGTGGGATGGCAGTGGACCGCTGTTGACTGGTGCCTGGTGGCAGTGGACTGGTGGTCTTTTAGTCTACTACACACGAACCCCCTCCGTCCCAACTCCCAAGCGCTCATATTTTTTTTTGAAAAATCTAGCTACGAAAAGTTTGACCAAGGTTTAAAAAAAATGATATATGGTTTACCATGTATCAAAGGATATGTATTTCATATTATAAATATTAATATATTTTTCTATAAATTTGGTCAAACATTACATAGATTGATTTTTCAAAAAAAAAAGTCTTAATTCTTGGGGCGGAGGTAGTATCAATTACCTCACTAAACATAAATAAGATGTTTGGTTAGGCTTTGATATTAGCTTACTAAAACTTCTTATACTTCTGTCTCTAGTTTTCTCTAGTTATCTTAGATTTGTCTACGTATCTACTTATAAATCATGTCTAGATACATCCGTATTTAGAAAAATTTAAGACAACTAATTTAAAATGATAAAAGTATTTAAGAACAGAGGCGTAGATACTAAAATGCATTACAATAAAGCAATTAATTGGGGGTGCGCAGAGGAACCGAACCGGTAGGTAGCTGCCAGGACCGAGCGGCGATCGCGAGCTAGCTAAGAACCCATCTAGGGTTTCGTCCCCTCGCCGGGGACATCGTTGGTCCGCTTCGACTCCTGTGGCCCTAGGGTTTTGGAGGTATAGCGGACCACGACCTCTCGTCGGCAAGAGGTTTTTCATTTTTTATTTAGCCTATTTTTTAGTGTTTTCTTTGAGATGTTGAGGCGATGGCTATACCTTCTGAAGTCAGAATAAACTCCTACCCGCTCTATCGGTGGTGCATCTAGCGTCGATGGAGGGCACATGGAGTCGTTTGTCCGGTGAATCTCCTGGGATTCGGTCCGTTTTCGTTAGTCTGTTTCGATCTATGTTGGTCATCTTCAGCGATGGTTGCTACTCTGATGCGCCGGTACTTTGATGCCTTAGCACGACGACTTTCCATCCTTCTACTACAACAAGCTCTACAGGCCCGTATGGCAAGCAAGCGCAGAGTGTGCACCTGCACGGGGCCTCTGATTGGTTAGGGCCCCATTTTCTCTTAAGTTTCCATTTAGTATCAACATTAATCAAGAGAATACTCTCACATAGGAAATGCAACCAGCTACCAATTTCCAAGGCCTCTCTTTCCGTCTCCTCCATACGAGTGGTGAGTCTTTCCAGACTGCATATCCATGATTCAAACAGAATACTACTTCTATTTTCTTTTGAGGGAACATAATGCTATAATTCTAGAGTGATAGCAGCAATTTCAAAGGCCCCTCTATTTCTAGAGCGATAGCGGCGAAAATCAATTTGTAGTATGGGCTAAGTGGATCCAGGTTTTGAATTATTCAAAAAATCAAATATTTTTTTAAAAAAATCCTATGTGTACCCAACAATATAAAGTACAAGTCTACAAATTTTCAATGGAAAATATCTTGTATTTTGGGTGCATAAAAAGACAAATATGACAAATTTTGTGAAAACGGAGGTCCATTCAAAATTGCAGTGTTCATGCCCTAATCTGATTTTTTTCTTAGGCTAGAATACAAACTATTTTCACATTATTTTTTGAACGCGTGTATTATAAATTATTATCTACATCTCGGTATTTTTTTATTTTTTAATCTTTAAATTTGAACTTTTCAAGAAAAAAATATGGTCCACCATGGAGGACGGGTTCCAAATAGACGCTCTCCAGTTTCAAGTATTTTTTAGGACAAGCAACTTAACAGAGGTTGTAATTCTCGGAGGAAAAGGTTATGGCCTCACTTTTGATGAAATTTCACTGAAAATCGTCCATTTTGGTGGATTTATAAGAATTGCATTTAGGTCAAATTATCTCCTATGTAACAAAAGTACACAAAATTTAAATAAATAGGTTATATTTGGTTTATATTTCAACCAAATTCGAGTAAAAATTGATGGTGCGTTTTTCAAAATCGAAAGCAAAGTCGCCAAAATTCAGCAACTTTGGCTACGGTAAGAATATTTCTAAAACCGTAATTCAACCACTATTGGGGATAAGAAAAACACATTTACCGGAGTATTGAATTTTCTACTCCCATATGCTTAGGGCCAAATATTTTACTTTGTACATGGCCCCTAAATTCTCAGGTACGGCCCTGAAGCTCTACTATGACAACTTTGCCTGGCTTCGATAATGGAGGGGCGAGGACGGCAGCGCGCCTTCGGCTCATGTCAGTGTTTGTAGTCATCGCTAGGTGGTCCATTGACCTATTTGTATTTTTTTTTACTTTTAGAACTCTTTGTTGTTAATGAATATTAATAGATCGGTGGAATTTCGAAAAAAAATATAATTAATTTGGGACTCCCTTTTTCTTTTGAAAATGTATCGCATTTTCGTTCATTCAAATACGGTTGGTTTCGATGGGTTACCCTTACTCATGTCCAGCGTGCGAGACATCGACACAATGAGAACGAGAACGTATTCAGTAAAACCCGCTGAATCTGTGCACTCAATGCACCCACGCTAAACTTAAGTTTTCATTAAGTTACAGATATAAAACATATCGCGGGTTGAGTTTTATGAAATACAAGGTTCTTTGTGTAAAAAACTTAGTCTGCATCTCGTTCGTTGTTGTATCATCCAATGGTTTAGAGCCCACCGGTTCATGGGCAGGTTCACTGGATACGTTGATGCATTGCACATTCGGCTAAACCAGCTTCATTCTTGTTCAGTTTGCAGCATTGTCATTTCCCACCTGCACCATACGTATGACCGAAGCAGTTATTTTCTTCCCCTTTCTGCAACTAACACAACACAACACTCAGATCGTCTGCTTATAATGTTCAGCAACTTGCTTACTATGTACATTTAGAGACAAGAGTCAACTTGCATAATTCTGAAAACACAGGGGCAACTATAAATTCTGAGCCCGATCTGAAAAAATGATGGATTTCCCATCATACCGTCTAAATCAACGGTATTGTCAAACTCCATATCACAGCATCGGGAAAATAAGTAAACCATATATAGTTTATTACAAGATAGCTGAAGACGGACACATCAGATGCAGACCATACATAATGTTTTTAACTGAGTAAACACTGAAACAACCAATAAAATCAAGCATTTAAACACTATAATGTAGACATTTGACACTCCCAAGAGGCCAAGACTGATCCAAATGAAAACGCAGTAGACGGTAGAAAGGAAGCGCAGAACTACGCGAGCACACAGCACAGCCCCATCACTCCTCGTCAGATTCGGCACTCTGGAGCCACTCCACAAACCGCCTGGCATTGTCCACAGCCTGGGGGTACTCGTCGGCAGCAACAGCCCCATCATACCACTGCACGATGGATTCTTCCTCGAGGACATCCCCATCATAGAGGTACTTCAGGATGACAGGCACCTCTTTCAGGGCCTCGGCGCTGCACGAGCCACAGAAGGCCCCAATAGCCCGGAGCAGGAGCATCTGGGCAGCTTCATCGGGCACGGCAGCAGCAAGGTACTTCTTCTTCTTCTGAACATCCTTTGCAAACCCCTTGCCCGCGCCATGAAAGAGCGCCGCAAAGAGTGCGCTCATCACGTCCTTGGCGGGTAGGGCTGAGGAGGACAGCACGGCCTTCAGCTCAGCTGCAGTGGCAGCGTTGCTCAAGTTAGCCTTGATCTCCTCAACCAGTTCATCATAAGGAGTCGTTTTCTCCTCTTCAGTGGAGAGCATAACCATTTCGGCCGTTGCTGCGCTCAGCTGCTCCTGCATGCGCTTCCGCGCAGCCTCTGCCGACGTGTCAGTCTGCCACTCCACATCATCATCGTCATCTGCAGAAGCTGCAAAGTCAGCATCTTCACTGTGAGTTGATGAGGATCTACGTTCTTCATCAGAACTCCCACCAGCAGTCTTTTCCTTTGTGGTGACACCTTTGGCAGTCGTCTCCTTGGAGGAACCGCCTTTCTTCTTGGCATCCTTCTTGACTTTCTTCAGCTCCTCATCAGCAGCCTCGCCTTCTTTCATCCGTTCCTTCTCGGCTCTCCGCATTGCCTTCTTGTCTCTGCCCCCCTTCTTCTCTTCTGGCGGGTTCTTCAAGATGAAGTTGGCGAGCTTGTCCCTCATGTCAACATCCGAGAGGAACCCGCAGGCAGCACATTTCAAAGAGATCATCTGTTTCTTAGAGATGAGGACCTCCGTCTCGGGGTTGCGGCAGTTAGCGCACTGGACATACTTCCTGATGAAGTTCTCTAGAAGGCCAGCCAGCTTTGTGGTGTCGTGAGCACCATTAACTATGGAGACTCCTGTCTTGTTATCGAATTTAGATTGCGCCCCAAGCTCACAGCCAAAGTACTTTGTGGTGTACGAAGCTGGTCTGGCAAGCGCTTTTGCTATATCGACCATGTTCACGATATTTGTCTTGATGCCATTACCACGGCCTTCTATCTTGGTCAACATTCTTGGCATCTTGTACCTGTAGAAGGGGTCATCCTTGTTGGACACACCAATGTTTTGCAGCGCCATCTTGACTCAAGCTTTCAGATGCTATCAGTCGTGTCCAAATTCAGAAGCAAGAGTAGCTGCTGGTCCTTGAAGAGAACTAGGCTGACTTTCAGCAGTGACAAATGATCTAACAGGCTCTTGATGCATGCAGGGGAAAAGAAACTTATCCCTTTTTCGCTTTGCACGAGAATACTCTCCCAGCAATCCAACTGATATTAAGTAAAGCGAGTCTTGTTCTGACATCAACGAAGCTTCTACCTCTAAGAACTCCACTTTGTCAGATTGCAGCAAAGAGACACTGCTACCTGGATTAAAACAAGTCAAAGATCAAGGATTAGCAATTCTTCATATACAAGGTAAAAGAACAGTACAGCCAGAGGCATATCATCATGGCAGAAAGGGGACACGGGATTACACTATCAGTTCATATGGCACAAACTGCTAAATCAACACTCCATACAGCACATGTGTGGCTACTGGCTAGTATAAACAAAATCAGATAGTTCCTAGAAATTAACACTGGTCATGGTTCTGCAAACAATGCAATACGGAAGCAAATCCTATGTAGGAGTAGAACAATCAGCATGTTCATCAAAGAATGAATGAAAACCTATTGGAGCAAACAACTGCAGCTTCGGGCAACTCTTCTGCATTAGGGTCCTAAATGACTACTTATGTCTAGTCTGCTATTACATTTGAGACCATGCAGTCATTCATTAGTATTTGGTTACTGCATGAAGCAAGGAACAATAATGCACTCACATTTGGACTACTGAACTTCTTATAACTGCAAATAATATTCTATATCTAAGTGGCATAAAGATGAGAACTCACAAGTACTCCCATCAAATTGTACAGGCAATGCTTGAACTAGCAATATGCAAAGGACATTTAACCATATATAAGTTCAACTCTCAAAATTTGATTAGTCAACGAAAATAAGACTATTGACACGCAGTGATATTGAACTAAGTAAAAACTACTAGGCCATAAGGCCAGTATACATGCAGTCAAGTTAAACAGATATACACATTTCCTCCTCATTTGGTAAATAGGCAAATGATTGTGAATTTGTGATACCAAACATTCACATAAATTCTCCAGAGCCTACTATGAAGTGATGCCCAGGATGACAAGGTGTCTCAAGCTGGAAAGCAAACAATACCTACTTATCTACTCTGTTGGCTATGTTTCTGCTGTTCTCTTTTTTCTGCCTGGGACTGGTTTCAGCCTGGAATTTGATCTGGTTTATTTTTAAGCATGTAAAACTATGTACGTTTCGTTAATGAAACATACCTAGTTATCTATTTGGCTTCATATCTTAGCTCATCGACAAACTAATCAAACAATAAAACATGAAATCGCCACAAGTGTACTGCAGAATTGAACTACAAGCTGGAAACAAAGTAGAGGAACAAGCACAAACAAGATCATTAATCTACAGACTAAACTCTTCTCACGCAATCAACCAAAACTGACATCAGGATACACTACGAATGCTAAATTGTATCCTGGCTGGCTGGCTACACTCATGGAGTAGATCAAGTTATTCACCATGGGAAACAAATACCTAAGCCGAATCAGTATTCAGTCCAAACTCGGCCGATACCGTAGTCTGACGATACCAAGATTTTTTATTTGTACGAGGAACACCTAACCCTAGCTCATGCCGAGGCTCCACAGCAAACAATCGGTGAATCGACGAAACGGGAATCAATCAACTTCCAGAACGGAAGTAAGCACAAACGGATCTGGGAAAACGAACTGACGCCGAAACTGAATACGTGATGGTTTGAGAGGACGGACGAGATTACTCACCTGGACGATCGAGGAATTCGGCGCCGGCGGGGAGGAATCGAGCAGCAGAGGAGGTTGCGGGCGATGGCGGCGAGTCGTCGGGGCGATTGGCGAGAGTAGGGCTTTGGGCGTGCGTGCGTGCGAATTTTATTGAGGCAAATCGGGTGGCGGGGGTGAACTTCGTGACGAACTCGGTTTCTGTTACGTACTCGGTGCCGTTCGTCTCAAGTTTCCTTTTTCTTTTCAAGAATTTCGTATCACCTTCCAAGTCAAGTAAGCCAAACAGTCAATTGTCAAATGAAACCAAAAGTTCAACTTTTTTTTTGTCAAAGCAAACCATGCTACTCACCGAAAGCAATATACTCCCTCCATCTTAAAATAAGTGACTTAATTTTGTCTAAATTAATATGTATACAGACATGTTTCGTGACTACATTCATATATATCTAAACAAAGTGAAGTTATTTATTTTGGGTTAGAGGGAATAGTTTTTTTCTTTTGTGCAAAATTCAACCTATCATCAACACCAATATAAATAAAGAGGAATAAAACGAATAAAATTACATATAGCTTATTAGACCACTAGCGACGGCTATATACACTAATGCGAACCGAATGTGCTTCGTCATCCTCGCCCTTTCATCACCGAGGCCGGGCAAAATTTGTCGTTGTAGAACCCGTTGTAATAGACCTACGAAAAGTCATCGTGCTAAGACCCTAAAAGACCAACGCACTATAACAACAATCATCGTCAATAATAGCAACTGTAGGTAGGACGAGACTACCGAAGTTACTCCAACTATGATTAGTGTTATTGTGTCCTCCATACTTAGATGTTTGAAAGAGGAACAAATACAGAAATATAGCGTTTCCTTGTATATTCCAAAACTGCATTTGTTCCATGAATCTATATTCCTTGTGTGGGTAGATATGTAACAGGGTACAAAAGGTTATAAGTTAGTTTATATATAAGTTACATTTTAAGCGCGCAAACAGATGTGCTATGCAAGTTACTGAGACATATTGTGCTTCTTACACTAACTATGTCCCATTTTGAAGATAAATATGTTGCTGGTGATGGATAGCATGGACAAATTCAGCCATTGAAATACACGCAAAGACCCACAATAGACAAAACTTTACTGAATCATCGCAATTATATGATGCAGTACAATGTACATGATAGTGATTGGGAAACACACAAAGCAACTTGGCGTGGAAACACACCAGCCTAGACCGACGACGTTGCTCACAATGGATCGAAAGTAGGAGCGAGAAGAAGACGACACTGCCATGCATGATGCCCTTGGATAGGAACGCGAGCCAACCGGTCGTCTATGAAAATCGCTCGGAACAAAAACCCTGACAAGTAATTGAAATGGCCCCTCCTATGAATATCAATTGTAAAATAATATGAAATGACCCCTCCTGCAAATATCAATTTATAAAATAATATGAATGAATAATATCTAATTTTATTTTTGATTGGATTTGGCGGCATGCCCAAGACAGGGTATGGCAAGGGGACTGCAAATCCTTTGTCACCGGTTCAAATCTGGATATCTCACCAAAAAAATACTTAGGATTTATTATTGTACTAAGAGCACTTTCACTTATCGGACGTTCTTAGGCAAAATCCGGCTATATTTAGCGTCGTATGGATGTAACTTTTGGCCTGAAAATGACCGAATTCTCACTCGCGTTCCTAGGTGGGGTTCCCAGACAGACGTGTTTTCGGTAAATTTGATGACATTTCATCATAATCCGGCTTAAATTCACATACTTTGGCGTAAAAATGAATACAAAGCATAGTTTGACATAGTTTGGCATACAATTAAACACAACATAGTTCGGCATAGAATGAAACACGACATAGTTTCGCATAGTTCGCCCAGATCATGTTCGGCATAACAACTATGTTTTGCCTCTATGTATCCATGTGTGCTTGACCAGATCATCTTGTAGTTGTTGATGCACCATCGGGTCTCGAATCTTCTTACGCATGGCGATAAAGGCAACCCAAGATGTCTGTACTGGTGATTAGGCTCTACAAGAGGTCCCTTTCTCTAGTCTGGCTCCTCCTGCTCGACCACATTCACTAGATGTTTCCACTCGTCCTCAATGATCATGTTGTGTAAGGTCACACAAGAGTTTATCACTTCCCATATCTAATCTTTCAATCAGATCATAGCAGCAAACCGGACAATTGGAAATCTCTGTTGGAGGACATCAAATGCCCGCTCCACGTTCTTCCTGCAAGCTTCTTGTTTCTTGGCAAACTTAGAAAACTTGGGGAGCATGAGGCGGTGTACCTTTCTATCGACGTGGATTCGGCGGGGCTGCGCAGGGCATCGCCGGTGGCGATGGGTATGTGGGAAGAAGGCTTTTGTGCCGCGGGAGAGCCGAATCACGGTAGGGAAATGGGATGTCTCGCGGACAGGGTTGGCCCACTAGTTTTTCCTTCCATCCAATGTTCCTAGGCGACACCCAACACGCACTAGATGCAATTTGGGTTAAATTCGGCAAAAAAGGATGCTGAGAATGCGACTGGACGAATTTTTGCCATCCGAATGAAAAAAAGGGTCCGGTGAGACCGTCATGGGAATGCTAGTGGAGGTACTCTAAGCTGGAGTACTCCCTCCGTTCAGAAATATAAGACATTATAGCATTCTAGCTTTGTGAAATAAATGTATCTAGACGTCTTTTTGTATATAGGTTCACTCCAAACCTCTATAAGCTTATACATTAAAAGACGTCTAGATACATTTGATTCACAGAGCTAAAAACGTCTTGTATTTCTAAATGGAGGGAGTATTTTACATGAGTTATAACCAACAAGGATTTCATTGTCTAGAAAAAGCCGAACCAGGGTTTGAATGAACAAAACATACAACACCTTTCTATCGGCGGGGCTGCGCGGGGCATCGCCGGCGGCGATGGGTATGTGGGAAGAAAGCTTTTGTGTCGTGGGAGAGCCGAATCACGGTGAGGAAATGAGATGTCTCGCGGACAAGGTTGGCCCACTAGTTTTTCTTTTCATGGAACGTTCCTAGACGACACCCTACACCCACCCGGATATAATTTTGGTTAAATCTGGCGAAAAAGGGATGCCGAGAACGTAACTGGACGAGTTTTTGTCGTCCAAATGAAAAAAGGTTCTGCCGAGACCATCATAGAAATGCTAGTGGAGGTGCTCTAAGTATATTTTACATGAGTTAACCAATAAGAATTTCATTGTCTAGAAAAAGCCAAACCAGGGTTTGAATGAACAAAACATACAACACCTTTTCATCAAATCAATCAAAGAGAGAAAAAAGAAAAATAACACTATGAAGACCAACGACCAGTCAACTACGGTCCACCGGCATCCCACCAGTTCACCGAGAGCAACCCCCATTCGTTCAGGTCGCTCTCAGAAAGTGAGGCCTCCATCCCGTCCCCCGGCAAAACCCTAGCCTGCCTCCGCCACCGCATCCGCCATGGATGCCGCCGCCGCCGCCGCTGGCGGAGAAGCACTTCTAAACCACGCCGCCGAAATCTTGGAGTACTTGAACTCTCTGGGATTGGAGGTTCCGTCGGCGCAGGACCGCATCGAAATCATCGTCCCCGACCTCATCTCCCTCCTCCCCCCGCCCTTCCTCCCCGCGCCCGATGAAGACGGCTCCTCAGACTCCGAAGACGACCACTTCTCCTCCGACTCCTCCGACGGCGACGCCGCTGTCGTTACGGCGGCGCGGGGTGACGGCGTGGACCACATCGGCCGCCTCGCGGACGACCTGCTCTCCAACATCGTCTCCCGCCTCCCCACCAATGAGGCCGTGCGCACCATGGTCCTGTCGACGCGCTGGCGCTCCGTGTGGGCGGCGACCCCGCTACTCCTCGACGACGCCCACATCAGGGCCGCCAACGAGTCCCGCGAGATGTCCGCCTTCCGCGCCGTGCGCGCCGTCTCGCGCTGCGTGGCCGCTCACCCGGGCCCCGTCCGCGCCGTGCGTATCACCCGCCTCTCCTTCCACCAGCAGGACTACGCGCTCCAGCGCCTGGTCGCCGGCCTCGCCGCCAAGAACGTCCAGGACCTCATCCTCTTCAACCGCCCCTGGCACATGCCGCTCCCCGACGACATCCTCAGCTGTGCCTCCCTCAACCGCCTCTACATCGGCTTCTGGCGCTGGCCCTTCCCCGACACTACCGCCCACCCGCCTGCCTTCCCCAACCTCCACGAGCTCAGCCTTTTCCACACCAACATCAAGGACAAGGAAGCCGACGCCTTGCTCGCGCAATGCCCCAAACTAAAGATCCTCTCCTACGTCATTGCCTACAACTGCCCTTCGCGCCTTCGCGTCAACTCCGGCAGCCTCCGTGTTGTGATGGAATGGAGATGCAGCTTTGATGAAGTCATCATCGATGATGCCCCCTGCCTGGAGCGCCTGCTCTTCGACAGCATGGGCGGCCGGAGGCCCATCAAGATTGTCCACGCGCCCAGGCTGGAGGTCCTCGGCTTCTTGGACCTCCAGCTCCACACGCTCGAGATTGGTGGCATTGTCATCAGGGTAACCGCCTCTTGTAACTTCTTTGTTCTGCACTTAGCATTCATTGCATGATTCTGCAACCAAATAATTTTCTTTTTTGACTGATGAATCAAACCAAATAAATTTCTCACCGTCTAATTTGCCTCAATGGCAGGCTGGGATGAATGTGAGAGCTTGTGCTATGGTGCCAAGTTTGAAGATACTTGCTGTCAAGGTGCGGTTTTGGAATGACATGGAGGCCAAGATGCTGACCACTCTGCTCAGATGTTTTCCTCGCCTCAAGACGCTTCACATCATGGTAGTATTTGTCTCATAAATAATACATCTTCTAATCTGAATACTCAGCTTATTCCAGTAGCTTGTTGTTCATTCCTATATATTCCAGAATCAGGGTCAGAATGTAGATATCAGTTCTAGCACTTCTAACTGTACTTGGTTGCAATTTCGAGATTGCTATACGCTGACTAAGTTTCTTTGCTCAACACCAGTCCATTCAATCCAGTTCACCTGACACTGTGGATGATGTGGATTTTTGGGAGTCCCTGGCGTCCTGCGATTGCCTCGAATCTCATCTGAAGACGTTCGTCCTCCACGGATTTCATAACCGGAAGCATGAGTCGTCATTCCTCCGTTACATTTTTACGAATGGTAAGGTGCTTAAGACCCATGGCAGCGTATTTAGTGACCTTGATGATGTGTTAGCCAAGAAAGGCCCAATGTCGGGTTCTGTGGGTGAGGGCAATGAGTCATCAGGTGGAAGCAGTGACAGTGATGATCTGGAAGAGGAGGAAGGCCCAATGTCAGGTTCCGGTGGTGAGGGCAATGAGTCATCAGGTGGAAGCAGTGGCAGGTATATGTCTTTTTGCCCCGCCACCCCTTGCTGGAGCTTTCAGAACGCCATTGACTTGTCAGTGGAGGACCCCTTCTATGTGTTGAGGCATGACTACGCCCAGACTGTTCATGTTGTTGAGGGTGACACACCGTGCTAGTTTGTGTTTGATGATGGTGCTTATGCTGGAGATATTTTCACTTGGTAGGTTTGCTTTGCGGTGCTAAGGATATGGTAGTTACAGTACTTGTTACTAGTACTTGATAATTCTGTTGTGAACTAAGGTAGACTAAGGCCGTGAAGGTCTGGAAGCTAGTTTCACTAGTACTGGGAGATTGTTAGGATTCTGAGTTGTGGAAGTAACTTATTGCATGTTGGTTGTTGTAGAACTACTTACCGCAGCACAATCTATCCCCTATGGTATCATAATTTGTTCTGTTGCTGCTAAGTTGATAAATTTCCTACTTCCTGGAGGGCAGTCTGTGTTACATATTTTACCGATCATTCCTTTCCATTGCTGTCCTTCTTTGTGAACAATATCCCCCACCGGTAAACGAGCAAAATTGTCTTGTTTGACCTGTTTTCACTCAATCTGGTTCCTAGTTAATGAGCCTTGATTGTAAGAGCTCCTGTTAACAGAGATCACTTGATCATGACCATGGGTCTGATTCGATAACGGTAATGCTAATCATCCTTTTATAAGCCGTACCATGTTGCACGAAATTATGTTCGTGTGCCAGCTCATTTAGAGCGTAACTCTATCACTGTTGTTTGGATCATTGCCTCGTGAGTAACTCGCTATCTTTGCAGTATGATGTCTTGTCTGTTTCTGAGTACTGAGTACAGTTAGTCTAAACATAATCAGTGTCTCTATTTTATCCAGTGGTAAAAATAAGTGCCATAATATTTTAGTCTGTGGTAGAAATAACTTTCTGTGGTATAAATGAAAGGAACAATCTCCCGGGAAAACCATTGTATTTGTTTAGAACATTCCTAACTATAATGTTCGAAACAGATATTCAGCATTTCACGTGTAGAGATTTGCAGTTTCAGCTAAACGCTGCAGATGTAAAATACATGGCACCAGTGCAAATGGCGATTACAGAGAACTAGCTACTAGCATTGTCCAATTCTACTTTTTATCTCCTTAGACCCTAGTCTTTGTTTTCCATCTTTCATTGTTCTTCGCGTCAATACGAATCTATGAAGTCCTAGAGTGAGTGAATCGGCTTAGGGCAGCCCATAGTTGTTGTTCACCCTGACAGGGTCTCTCCGTGGTGCAAGGGGTTTTGGGTTCTCAAAAAGATCTCAGCTTGTTGTCCTGTGAATCACATTGTTGGCGGGGCTCCATCGGTGATGTTGTCTTGTGTATTGCGCTCGATGCCGAGTGTGCGGTGGCATGTCTGTGTGTGACCAATTGAGGGTGATTGCTTTTAGTTTGAGCACAATGATTGTGATATAAGCACCTTTTCTTGTGGTATGTATCTTCCAGTCAAGTGTCGCTTATCTAGTACAAAATGAGTGACCATTATTGCGGATCAGAGGGAGTACATCTAATTCTATTTAGTATTTGAATTTATCTCATTTCAACAAATTGGTTGCACCATTTTTTTTTCAAACTCAAGATGAGTGGGTATTCTGATTTCACAAGGTCAGGATGCACGGCTTTAGGATGCACGCTGCCCTTTTGTCATCATATCTTTGGTTACACGAGCACACTCAGTTCATCGACATGAGAAACAAAAAAAAAACCGTGGATCCACCCAAATCTTCATGGCCATGCATCCATGGCCGCTCACGCTTTAGCACGGCGGTGTGCTTGCGTCCGTAACTACAATGAATAATGTCTAGAATCTAAAAGGAAACCATCTAAATTTGTAGCTTACTTATGCTTAGCATGTGCCAGGTCGGGCCATGTCCCATCTCTGGGTCCGCCTCTAATCCTGAGCAATTCGCAACCTTGTCCTCTATTAGGAGCGATGCATCTGTCCATTAGGAAACAAGAACAAATAGTCAGGCATGGAGAATGAGATCAGAAAAAAAAATACTACTACTTCCGACCATATTTAAAAGATAGATTAATAGTAACCCTATTGATATTTAATATGCATCAAATAAATTATTGTCTATGAATTTTATTAAAAAGTACTTACTTATTATTGTGTTATATGTTACGAAATAAAAAATACAATAGACATTAGTTGAAGTTTTGCCTTACTGGAATAAAAATGTGTCTTACATTCTAGGATAGAGGTAACCTTTACCTTGATTTTTAAGATGTACTCCCTCCGTTTTAAAATATAAGATGTTTTAGCTTTGTGAAAAAAATGTATCTAGACTTATTTTAGTGTCTAGATTCACTCCAAACATGAGTGAATCTACATACTAAAGCAAGTCTAGATACATTCTCTTCACAAACCTAAAACATCTTATATTTTGAAACGGAGGGAGTACCTATTTTGAGGGATAAGGAGATTAAAGTTGTCTTTGGCATTGCGCTCCATCAGTATAATCTTGTTTACCTAACCCACACTTTTCAATTTTAATGTTTGTCCGATTCTATTATGAGCATTATTGGCTAAACTTCAACAACAAATTATGAGATCTTTACTGAAATTAGATTTGGTGGTCACAATCGTTCATCATGTTTTTCCTTCACTCTTTGAGATCTCCATAACTTATCAGACAATATTGTTTGATCTAACATGTCTGAGTCACTCATCCAAATTTCCACGTGAACCCCTACCCACAAACAAAAACTCTGATCCATTTCCCCACAGAAAGGAAAGAAAGTTTATCTTGGATTGCAAGGAATCAATAGAAAGTTGTGGTTTAATTTTTATATAGAAAGGAAAGAAGGAATCATAAACGTTTGGAAACAAGAGACACAATTTATCATGAAGACCCATGTTTATCATGCTCATGGCGTTCATTTGGAAGGAATAAAGTCCCGCAAGTGTAAACTAGACAACTTTTGTTTCCAAAGCAACATGCTGATATTATATTTATTTTTGTAGCTACACAAGCGCGCATTATTAGATACACACCATTATTAGATCAAACGTGTATGAGTCATTCCTCCCCCTTTCCACGTGAACCCCTTCCCGCAAAAAAAGCTCCATTTCATCTCCCCACATAAAGGAAATGAAGTTTATTCTCGAACTGCAAGGAAAAATAGAAAGCTACGGTTTAATTTTATTTAGAAAGGAAAGAAGAAATCATTGAAGTTTGGAAACAAGAGACACGAAGAATCTCATTTTGGAGGAAGAAAAACCTCCAAGTTTGTCACGCATGAAGAACACATGTGTAACACGCTAACAATGGCTCATTTACAATGTATAATGGTGTAGAATATCGACAAATCTTTTGATTCCAAAGAAACATACTTTTATGGATTTAATTTATTGTTTCCAAAGAAACATGTTGTTATGTTTTTCTTTTCATAGCAACACACGCGCATAATTAGATATTAAAAACCATTAGTTGATCTAGTTGTCTGTGTCATTGATCACACATTTCCACGTGCACCCCTTCTCGCAAACAAAAACATTGATTCATCTCCCCATGTAATGGAAAGGAAGTTTTGTCGTAGCAAGGAAAATAGAAAGTTGCACTTTAATTTCCATTTAGAAAGGGAACAAGCAACTAGAAAAGTTTGGACACAAGTTACATGATGACAACTCATTTTATAGGCAAAAAAATACTTCAAGTTAATCGGGAGGACCCCATGTGCACCACGCTCACGCCGGCATTCATTTGTAAGGTATAACATCCTGGAATGTGTAGGCTACACATCTTTTGTTTTCCAAACCAGATATAGTATTATTAGATATTACACACCATTATTAGATCTAACATATCTGAATCATTCATCCCACCTTTCCACGTGCACCCCTACCCCCAAATAGAAACTCTGACCCATCTCCCCACCTAAATGAAGTTTTATCTCGGGTTATAAGGAGAAAACAGAAAGTTGTGGATTAATTTTAATTTCTATTTATAAATAAAAGAAAAATCTGAATAGTTTGGAAACAAAAGACACAATGAATGATTGTTTTGGAGGAAAAAACTCCAAGTTTGTTGGGATGATCCCGTGCGCAAATGACACTCGCGACATTCAAATGCAAGGTATAGCGTCTCAAAATTTCTCTACGCATTTTTTGTTTCTGAAGCAACATGCTAGCACAACCTTCCTTTTTGTGGCATCCCATGCGTATTTAGCTATGGTAATAAGAATTAAAAAAATATTTTTCTAAGGAAGACTTAAGTTTTTTAGTGAAATTTGGAAATTATATGTCAAGGAATTGACGCATTCCTTTGTCCTTTTAGTGTGTGGATGGGCCATCCCTACAAAACTTTTGTTTCCAAATTAACATGGTGTTTGTCTAAAGAGTTGATCGGTTCATTTTTACAAGGTATAATATGGTATAATGTCCTAGAATGTATCGACACATCTTTGATTCCAAAGAAACATACCAAATGGCCTTTTTAGCATCACACGTGTATGATTAAATATTACACATCATTACTAGATCAAACTTGTCCGAGTCATTCATTCCACCTTTTCACATGCACCTATGCCGCCAACAATAACCTTGATCCATCACCCCCATGAAAAGGAAAGTAAAAAATTTCTTGGATTCAATGAAAAAGAAGAAAGCTGTGATTTAATTTCTATTAGAAAGAAATGAAGGAATCAGAAAATTTGGAAACAAGGGACACAATTAAACCTCATTTTGGAGGCAAAAACTCCATGTTTTTCATGAAGACCCCATGTGTATCATGCTCACGACGGTTCATTTGCAAGGTATACTGTCCCACATATCTTTGCACATCTTTTGTTTTCAAAGAAATACGATGTTATGGTTTTATTTTCATAGCAACACACATGCATTATAAATATTAGAAACCATTATTAGATCTAACCGCGTGTTACATTTATCTATCCACACCCCTTCTCACAAACAAACATCCTAACCCATCTCCCCATGTAATGAAAAGGAAGTTTATCGCAGGTTGCAAGGAAAAATAGAAAGTCGTGCTTTAATTTCCCATTAGAAAGGAAACAAGAAACTAGAAAAGTTTGGACACAAGAGACACAATGAAAGCTCATTTTTGGAGGCAAAAAATACCCCAAGTTAATCGGGAGGATCCCATGTGCATCACGCTCACGGTGTTTATTTGTAGGGTATAATGTCCCGGAATGTGTATGCTACACATCATTTGTTTTCCAAAGAAACATGATGATATAGTATTATTATATATTAAACACCATTACTAGATTTAACATGTCCGGAATCATTCATCCCACCTTTTTGCATGTACACTCCTTCCCGCAAACAAAAACCCCGACCCGTTTTCCCGCGGAAATGAAGTTTTTGTCTCGGATTGTAAGTGGAAAATGGAAAGTTGTGGATTAATTTCTATTTATAAAGAAAAGAAGAAATCCAAAAAGTTTGGGAGGCAAAAAAAACTCCACGTTTGTAGTGATAATCACACACACAAATGACATTCGCGACATTCATTTGCAAGGTATAACGTCTTTGAATGTTTCTACACATCTATTGTTTCTGAAGCAACATGGTGATATGGTATTCCTTTTTGTGGCAGCCCATGCGTATTTAGCTAATAATAATAAGTCATTTATTTATTTTTGAGAAAAACTTTGAAGTTTTTTAGTGAAACTTGGAAGTTATCTATCAAGCACTTGGAGAGTTCCATTATCCTTTTGGTGGGTGGGTGCAGATGATTTAAGCCCGGCGCTAACACAAAGAAAGATCAGCTAGGTAGCCCCCAAACAAACTACAGAACAAGTAAACAGTGATGATTCTGAAAAATTCGATGATTAGGACAGGAGATGGATGTATAGACGATCATACACTATAGTCCTACTTCTAATAATTATTCTAACCTGCGTGAATCATTCATCCCACCTTTCTATGTGCACCCCTTCCCGCAACAAAAACCTCTATTCATCTCCCCACATAAAGGAAGTGAAGTTTAGTCTCGAATTGCAAGGGAAAAAAACTACGGTTTATTTTCATTTATAAAGGAAAGAATAAACCGTTGAAGTTTGGAAACAAGAGACACGATGAATCTCATTTTGGAGGAAGAAAACCACATGTGTAACACCCTAACAATCGCTGATTTACAAGGAATAATGGGGTATAGTGTCCCAGAATTTATCCACACATCTTTTGTTTTCAAAGAGACAGACTGATATGAATACTTTTTTAGCATCACACGTGTATTATGAAATATTATACACCATTACTAGATCAACCTTGTCTAAGTCATTTTCCCACCTTTTCATGTGCACCCGTTCCTGCAAATAATAACCTTGATCCATTAATCTAAAAAAAAACCTTGATCCATCTCCCCACAGAAAAGACAACAAGTTTTGTCTTGTATTCAATGAAAACAAGAAATCAGTGACTTTATTTCTATGTTGAAAAGAAGCCCTAGTTGGTGTAGAGGTCCGGGAAGTGAAATTCTCCCCTATTATAAGATGAGGACAAAGAAAAAAACCTATGGGTCGCTCTCGTTCGAGCAACTTTGGAGGCGACCCACGATCTTGTCATGGTCCTCCTCCTCTCAGTGGACCCTGGCTGGCATCACCGCCCGTGCCGGCGGCGGTGGCGGCCCCTCTCTCAGCAAAGGACGGAGGGGAGAGGAGGGGTTCATGGTGGAGGCTCCACGAGCAATGGTGGGCGGCAGCGGTGATTCTTGGCGGCGCGGCCTAATGTGGATGGGGCCTGGAAGACGGGGCAACGATTTGGCGGTGGACGACGTGACGCTTCCATCGGCGGGGAAACAATGCCATGGATCTTGGCCTTAGGGTCAGATCTTGGGCTTGCCAACCACCATGGATGATCTTCGTGTGCGGCTGCCTCCTCTTTTTCTGCTCCGTCCAGCAGCGTGGGGGCCTACTTGTGTGCTCGAATGATGGAGGCGGTCCTAGGATTATTCTCGTGCCAAGATGAGGATCTTTCAGGTGCTAGTGCCCATCGATCTGGTGGGAGTGTCGTGTTCCGGAAGGCTCCGTCAGTGAACTCCCATGGACGCCTATTGCCTAAAGATTACTAGATCAGATGGAATTTGGTCATGCGCACATGTGTTTTTTATCTGGCCATTTTGTTCAGAGGGAGTGTTGCGAAGCTCTGCTGGCTGTTACCATCCATGCATGCTTTCTCGTTCCATGGTCAAATCAATTGGTGGAGAAGGTCTTGGAAGCCGAGATCTAGGGACTAGCAATGGCGATTTGACTCTTTCTTGCAATGATGAATTGGCTTGGTTATTTCTGACTTGGAGCAGCGGCATCGTAAGTGGGGGCGACACCACAATAGAAGTCCAAACTTTACCTTTCAGGGTGAAAATCCAAGGTCTGGCCTTAATTGGTTGTGCTTGACAATGGCTTTATTGAAGGCATTATTTTTGGGAGCGAGGTCTTTCTTCAGGATGAAAACATAAGATCTATGATCAGATAACAACGATGCTTGTGCACGGTTCCCTTCTTGGAGGCGTCGCTTTTGGATATGCTGGACTTCTCATGCAGTTTTGGTGGTGTTAGTACTGTTGTTATAAGGAATAAATCATTATAGCGGAACTTTTTTTTGTATTTCTTCTTCTTTTTTCTTGGTTGTGTGCATCCATAATGCTGCTAGGCAAGGTGTTGTTGAAGAGGCTGAGTGTAATTGGTATCTTCGCGATATTAATATGCGCTCTTTGTCAAAAAACATGTAGACAAGAAGCATTCAGAAAATTTAGAAACAACAGACACAACTAAAAGCTCATTTTGAAGGGAAAAACTCCAAGTTTGTGATGAAAACCCCATGTGTATCATGCTCATGATGTTCATTTGCAAGGTATATCGTCCCGGATATCTCTACACATCTTTTGTTTCCCAAAGAAAAATGTTGTTATACCTTTTCTTTTCATAGCAACACACACATATTATTACATATTACAAACATTTATTAGATCTAACTGTTTGAGTCACTGATCTCATCTGTCCACGTGCACCCCTTCTCACGAATAAAAAGCCCCGATCCATCTCCCCGTGCAATGGAACAAAAAATTTCTCGCAGATTGCAAGGAAAAACAGAAAGTTGTGCTTTAATTTCCACTTATAGAAAGGAAACACGCAACTAGAAAAGTTTTGACACAAGAGACACGATGGAAGCTCATTTTGGAGGCAAAAATACTCCAAGTTAATCGGGAAGATATTAAAGCATGAAAGCTATATCTATAAATAAACGCTACGTTCATTTATAGATATAGCATCCTGGAATGTGTATGCCACACATCTTTTGTTTTACAAAGAATCATGCTGATATAGTATTATTATTAGATATTACACACAACTATTAGATCTAACATGTCTGATTCATTCATCCCACATTTCCACGTGCAACCCTTCCAATATCCCCACGTGCTCCCATCATTTCATTTCATTTGGTAGAAATAAAATGAAATAACATTGATGATATTATTTTATTTGGCAATTTCAAAGAAGTGACAGGGTACCAAAATGAATTAAGGTTAGGCATAAAATAGAAACAATAGAATTTGCAAATGAATTCCGTAACCAATTTTATGGTAGCCAAACAGGTTGATTTATGGAATCACAAATGAATTACTTAATTCCAGCCTCAAACGATGGGAGCCAAACGAGCTCTAAAGTTTTTCTCGGGTTGTAGGAAAAAACAAAAAAAAATGCGGGATATCTTAGGGCATAGTCAGGTCCTGAACCGTCCAATTTGCTCCACGCGTCAAGATCTGTACCCCGCATGTGCATGTCCCACTGTTGCTTCGACTTGTTCCACGCGCGTTGTCCCAGGTGCTCGCGCACGTCGCGGTCTGGGTTGGTCGGCCCATGTTCTATCGTGTGTGTTTCTGGCTGTTGGGTCGTGTACTTTTTTCCTTTTTGTTTTTTCTTCACGTCTTTTGCTGTTGTGTAGGTGTGGTTTGATCAGACGGTAAAAGACCACATACGTGCTATTTGTTTTTGTTTTGAGGGACACTCAACTATCACCATGTATAGACTCTCCAAAAATAGTGTGTTGTCGTGGTTTGTTTTTTGATTTTTTTTCTAGCTTAGTTGTTCACTTTGTTTGCTGACATTCATTTTTGCGTGTTTTGTCCGGATTTGAGTTGTTTGGTCCGCGAAGGTTCCATGGTCTGGCTTTTCTATCGTTTTGGACTATTGAGTGGGCGGTGGCCTGTTTTTGTCCCCTAGTATGCCCCGTTGAGTGGTTCATTGTCTCGTTCTATTCTATTCCACGATGTTGAATTCTTTTATTTAGAGATGCCGGGAGTGGCAGATCAGTGGACATTGACCGTTAGTGGCGGAGACGGGTCATTGATTTAAGCAGCGGTTCTTTTTCTAGCGTCGGATCCCCACTGATTTGTGTCGACATCGGTTCTTCTCCGACGACTATGGTGGAGAGCGTCGGAGTCCAGTTGATTTCGATAGGCTCTTCTTTGGCACTTGTCTCTTTTTTCGGTGTGGTAGTATTTGAACAAAAGATTATGCTCATTGACTTTTCTATGATTTCCTTCCCATTGTTCTACAAATTCATTGTTGCAAGTTTTATGTGGTTTCGTGGTTCTTGTAACTGTGAAGAGAGGAGAAGAGCTTTATGCGAGTTATCAGTTCTTTTTAGAGTGTTTTATTTATAGTATAACAATCTTTGATTTTTGAGTTAATTAAAAGTATTTTGCCATGCCAGACTGCCTGATGTTGGTTGCACTAATTTCACACTAGTCAAACAAAATGCATAACACCCCATATTCCTTCTTATTATGAGTTGCAACTGGATTTGAAATTGGTTTGTTCTTGAGAGTTGCAATTGATGATTGAAATATAATTTTCTTATTTTGTGATTTCTTCTTAATATGAGTTACAAATGGACTTGCAACTGACTAAACCGAGGTTGCAACTGAGGGTTGTTTCGTGATCCTATATTTACTATAAGTTACAATTTGACTTGCAATTGGCTTTCTCAGTGAATTGCAACTCGGGATTATTTCGTGGTCTTTTCTACTATGAATTACAACTGGACCCGCAACAGGTTTCTCGGCAAGTTGCAACCAGTTGCAACTGGGTTTATTTTGTGGTCCCTTATTACCATGAGTTGCAACTGGGGTTTATTTTGTGGTCCCTTATTACCATGAGTTGCAACTGGAGTTGTGATTGGCTTTCTCAACGAGTTGCAACCGCTCCATGTTTCGTGGTCCCTTCTTACTATGAGTTGCAACTGCCTTTCTTACCGAGTTGTAACTAAGGATTGTTTTCACGGTCCCATCTTACTATAAGTTGCAACTGGACATTTTTATGATTTCCTTCCCATTGTTCTACAAATTCATTGTTGCAAGTTTGTTGTGGTATCATGGTTCTTGTAACTGTGAAAGAGGAGAAGAGCTTTATGCGAGTTATCAGTTCTTTTTAGAGTTTTTTTGTTTTACTTGTAGTATAACAATCTTTGATTTTGAGTTAATTAATTCTTTTGCCATACCAGACTGCCCGATGTTGGTTGCACTAATTTCACACTGGTCAAACAAAATGCATAACACCCTATATTCCTTATTATTATGAGTTACAATTGGATTTGAAATTGGTTTGTTCTTAAGAGTTGCAATTGGGGTTGCAACTGAGGATTGCAATATAATTTTCTTGTTTTGTGGTTTCTTCTTAATATGAGTTACAACTAGACTTGCAATTGACTTAACTAAGGTTGCAACTGAGGGTTGTTTCGTGACCCTATATTTACTATGAGTTACAACTTGACTTGCAATTGTCTTTTTCAGTGAGTTGCAATTGGGGTTGCAACTGAGGATTGTTTCGTGATCTCTTCTACTATGAGTTACAACAGGACCTTCAACATGTTTCTCCGCGAGTTGCAACCAGTTGCAACTGGGGCTTATTTTGTGGTCCCTTATTATCATGAGTTGCAACTAGAGTTGCAATTGGCTTTCTCGGCAAGTTGCAACCACTTCATGTTTCGTGGTCTCTTCTTACTATGAGTTACAACTACACTTGCAACTGCCTTTCTTAGCGAGTTGCAACTAAGGATTGTTTTCGCGGTCCCTTCTTATTATGAGTTGCAACTAGACTTACAACTGGCTTCTTAGCGAGTTGCAACTGGGATTGCAACTAAGGATTGTTTTCACGGTACTTTCTTACTATGAGTTGCAACTGGACTTACAAATGACTTTTCGGCGAGTTGGAACTAAGGTTTCAATTGAGAATTTGTTTCGTGATCCCTCCTTACTATGAGTTGCAATTATACTTGCAAGTGGGTTTGCAACTGAGAATTGTTTTGTCGTCCCTTCTTACTATGAGTTGCAATTGGAGACTTGCATATGGCGTTCTCGGGGGGTTTCAACTGGGGTTGTAAATAAGGATTGAAATGTCATTTTCCTGTTCAGTGCCCCCTTATTACTATGAGTTGCAACTGTACTTGCAACTAGTTTTTCTTGGGAGTTGTAGCGGAGTATTACTTTGTCGTCCCTTCTTACTATGAGTTGCAATTGATATTTTCTCGGGGATTTGCAACTGAGAATTGTTTTGCGGTCCCTTCTTGCTATGTGTTGCATCTGGACTTGCATCTAGATTTCTCGGGGTAGTTGCAACTAAGGATTGAAAATTCATTTGCTTGTTTCATGGTCCCATCTTACTACGAGTTGCAATTGGACTTCTAATTGTATTTTCCTCGGGAGTTAACAAACTAGTTGCAATTGAGGATTCTTGCGTTGTCCCTTTTTACTATGAGTTGCTATTGGACTTGAAGCTGACTTTTCTCGGGAGATGCAACTGAGGATTGAAATGTCATTTTCTCAGAAGTTGCAACTGGGATTGCAATTGAGAATTAAAATGTCATATTCTAGGGTTTAGCTAATTTTCACGGTTCTGTCGGTTATGTCACTATCCATTTGATCTGTTTGTTTGAGATTCGTGCGATGAATTGTTGTTCCGGTTGTGTCGACTTTTGCCCCGGCGTGCAACTATGATTTATCATTTGCGAATGAAGTTGCAACTAAGTTTTTCCGTTGACAAGTGGTTTTTTATGATGCAAGTTGCGAATGTGCAAGTCAGTTGCAATTACTTTGTCTATGTTGAAATAGATGTCACTGATTTGTCTAGATTCACATGTAATACTCTCTCTGACCCATATTAGTTGACTCTGATGCATCTAGACTAGATACTTATTAGATACATATGAATCTAGACAAATTTGAGTTAACTAATATGGATCGAAAGAAGTACTAAAATATTCCTAAATACGTGTGTGTCTAGACAAAAATCCGTGACAAGTGATTCAATATGAAAAGGAAGTATTTTTTCCTACTAGTTTAGATGAGAATTAGCAAATTTAATAAGATCAATGTCTCATGTATGACCAGTATATATATATGCTCTGCGGTTTTGTGATACACACTCAAATGGTTTGTGAAGCATCGAAATTCACTTTCACGTTGGTACATATGTACAACTTTATTACCAAGCCGATGACATTAAATTGCCTTTAAAAAATCACTTGTACGATCACTGCCTAGGAGCTTGTGAAGGGCCGGCCCGGGCTGGTGTGCATGTTGACACTCCAAAAGTACACTAGCTGTCACACGCGGGAGCGGATAACAGAAGGTCGCGCGTAGGGGCTTAATTCTCGGTTAGCTGAGCGTTAAATAGACCCATTGTTATTTATCAAGGAAAGAAGAAATTTAAGAAGTGTGAAAACAAGAGACAATGAATGCTCGTTTTGGAGGACAAAAAGCTCCAAGTTTGTAGTGATGATCCAACGCGCATCATGCCCGTGCCATTCTTTTGCAAGGTATAATATATCGCAATATCACCACACATCTGTTGTTTCCGAAACAACATGTTCCTTTTTTTTGGTAGCCCATGCGTATTTAGCTAATATGAATAAGTTCATTTTTTTTTGAAAATTTGGAAAGTTTTTTTAGTGAAACTTGGATCATTCCATTGTCCTTCTGGTGGGTGGATGGACCGGATATGAGTGCAATCCATGTACTTCCTTTATCCCGGTTTAAATGGCCTACGCGAATGTCTAGGTCGTTAATTTGATTAATAAAATATTAATTATTTAACATAAAAATTGGTTAAATAAACAATTTAGATATATGCCGTAGGCCTGTTAAATCGAGACGAAGGGAGTACAGCAGTCCACAGTGACACCCTCACTCCAAAAGAAAAAAAAAAACGGGCAGTTAGATGTTTTGAGTCGTGCGTGCTAGTGGCTGCATACTAATCATTAGACATGTGATGAAAACCACATGCGAGTGGATGGATGTCTTGTTTACTTAGAGCAACTCTAACAGCTACTGCAAAATGCGGCAAAATTTTTACTATTTGTGACAGCAGTTCTGCTATATTGTGGCATCAAAACCGCGGGCTTTTTACCGGACGGTGCATTTTGCAGCACATGCCTCCTGCAGCTGCCGCAAAACAGCCAGTTTGATTCAAACAAATAGACACACAGCGGGGAAATTAAAATAGGTAGTGATAGGATACGAAATACAATGCGAATTGAGAAAATTTAAACAAACTTTTACCAAATTTAAACCTAAATTTAAACGCTAGATCTAATCAGGCGGTTATTCGGCCTACGTTAGAGATGCTTTTTAAACTTATCAGTATCGATGTACCCTACAGCAGAGATATGGTTTCGTCGATTAAGACAGGAGATGGCTGGATGGATAGATAGACGATGATGATCCAACCACCAGAGGTCATGGCTCTAATTATTCCGCTAGTATGAACAAGAAATTCTTGTTTCATAAAATTTGCACTTTTTTTTAGCGGAACTTGGAGCGTTCCATTATCCTTTTGGTGGGTGGATGGACTTGACGTGAATGCAATCCCCACATGTAACAGCCAACAATGAATGACGCGCTCAATTGAAAAAAGAAAGGAAGAGAAAAAAAAAGCCGGCAATGACGAGGCACATGACTTAAGCCGTGCGTGTGCCTGCGCTAGTGGTATGCAAACTAATCGATGATTAGACACACTTGTTAGGACCACTTGGGAGTGGGTGGATTACTTAAACTTATCACCGTAAACGTACCCTGCAGCAGAGCAGAGATATGGTTTTACACACAAACTACGGAACGAGTAAGCAGTACTGACTTCTTTGACAAATTCGGTGATTAGGACAGGAGACGGCTGGATGGATGGATAGAGGACGATGATCCAACCACCACCAGAGGTCCTAGCTCTAATTATTCCGCTGTCTCCTCCGTAGTTCTACCTAGCCACCAACCTCGGTCAATCATCCGTCCATCCAACTCCAAGGAAGAGGAGGAGCGAGGAGCTCATGGCGAAGCCGGACACGGCGGAGCTGGACCCGGTGCTGCACGCGATGGGCTTCGAGCTGGACACCGTGTCCCCGTCGCTGCTCGCTGGCCGGCTCC
The DNA here is from genome assembly GCA_916181665.1 of Avena sativa. Lineage (NCBI taxonomy): Eukaryota > Viridiplantae > Streptophyta > Magnoliopsida > Poales > Poaceae > Avena > Avena sativa. Next base: position 398,312,535 of record OV702279.1, on the reverse strand, counting down.
CCGTCACGGCGCGCTGCTGCCAGCCCTTCCGGGTGCTCCACGGCGGCGTGTCCGCGCTGGTCTCCGAGGGCCTGGCCAGCATGGGCGCGCACATGGCGTCCGGGTACCGCCGCGTCGCCGGCGTGCACCTCAGCATCAGCCACTTCCGCAGCGCCGCCGTCGGGGACCTCGTGCACGCGCGCGCAGTCCCCGTCCACGTCGGCCGCTCCACGCAGGTAACGCCCTACCCCTACGCGCGCTGGGTTACTCAACTTGAACTCTGCTGCAAGATTACTGAACTCTGCTGCAAGATGACATGGGGTTTTTGATCAAGGTGTGGGAGGTGAAGCTGTGGAAGGCGGACCCCGGCTCGCCGGAGAAGAAGACGCAGATCGCCGAGTCCAGGGTCACGCTGCTCTGCAACCTGCCCGTGCCGGACAACCTCCACCACGCCGGCGACGCGCTCAAGAAGTACGCCGGGCCGGCAGCTCCGGCTCCACCAACCAGCAAACTGTAAACCAATCGTACAGTACTACATAAATCTTTCCTGAGCTTCCTGTTTTGATCTCGATCAGAGTAAAATAATAAACACTATAGTATAAGTCAATGATCGGCTCGATTGCAGAGCTGATGCTCAAGAGCTCTGTTCTGTTCTGTTCGTCCATCCCAATTAATAATAGCATCTCCTTTTCTTTTAGTACTAGTTGATCCAACATATTTAAGTACATACATACATACATACATACATACATTTTTTGAGAATACATACATACATAGTTTGATCGGAGGAAAATTGATAAAAACAAGTCAATGATGGACTCGATTGCAGAGCTGTATGCGCGTCTGCTCTCTTCTGTTCGTCGATCACAATTAATAATAGTATCTTCTTTTTATTTATTATCTCTAGCTAGTTGGCATGGAAACGTGGGAAGAGGATCCCCTTACGTGCCCTCTCCTGCCATTGAGTCACTCACAAGTGGGGTCGGCCATAGCTGGGACCCACATGTCAGTGACTTAAAGTCAGTGCACAACAGGAATAGCTATATCAGAGGAGCCACGTCCCGAAACGTGCACACATGATACTCTTCTTGGATTGGGAGTTGGTTTGTTAGAGGATACAAATTAGTTTGCACAATCAGCACGACAGAGAACCAAAATAATTGCTAACTAACACAAACAAACTACTCCAATGTAGTAGTAGTAGCATAGCACGTGCGTTCTCTCGTCTATTTCCTTCCATTTTGCTCATGTCCACTACTACTGGCCCACTTCACTCTGTCCCTTTCCATAGGGCATATTGTTTCTCTCAGAATCCACAATTGGATGTCTTTAATCAAGTTCTTAGAAATATTGTTAGCATTCAATACACAATTAGTATAACTACATCCATTATGAAGTGTATTTTATTCACTTTGTGTTTGAAATGTTGATAGTTTTTTCTAAAGTCTTAGTAAAAGATAGTAAAGTTTGACTCTTAACGAAATTAATACACCATATAAGAAGGAGCAGAGGGAATACTACTCCAATCCGAAAACACGGTGTATCATACTCAGAGCACATCGTTCGTTATTTCTACATGAAACTTCCCCATTTGGTTAAAGAGTTAACCGCCAGACGAACGCTCTGACACATGTCATCAAGACAAATTGGTCGATGTGTCTAATCTATCCAGATAGTGTTCACTTGGAACGAGTGCTAGCTCCGAGACATGTCATTCAGAAAGAGTTGTCGATACATCCAAAACAGAACGACGTGTCTCGCTTTGGATATGATCGACTGCAGATATTCTTTGGTAAGCCAATTTGGATTTCTCGAAGAACTAGTTGTCACCCCTCTCACATCAAGTCGTCTGTTTGAATGTAGCACTTCGAGATGTAGCTTTCTGTTGTGTATATGACAACCTCTTGGGTCCATGGAGTCATGAAGATAAATGACATATGCTTGGGCATTGCCGCCCCTTTTACCCAAAGTCACCCTTGGACATTGTGAGACTTTTGATCTGCTATAGGAGTGTGGTTGGACCCTAAGTTGTTACTTATATTAGAAGAGTTTCAACATGCATAATTGTAAAGAAAAAATAGATTCATAGGGATCAACATCCCCGATTCCTTTGTTTAGATCAACGAAACCTAAGTAAGCCAGGCCAGACACTTTTTAAACAAGCATTCTGAAAAAGTAAAGATAGAAAAGAGCATCTAACAATAAAAGGCGAAACCTAAGTACAAAGCCACTGGGTGCATCCACCCAGATAGAGGGAACACTAGACGGGGGAGATGATAGTAGCTGGCTCCAGAGTGGAAATTGGAGTTGTCCATGTCTCTCGATCTGTAGTTTTCTGGCAGCGAAAGATGACTCGGGATCTTGATGATCCTTCTCAGTCATAGCAAGCTTGCTCAGCCACTCTCATGATCTTGATGATCCTTCTCATCCATACCAAGCTTGCTCAGCCATTTGTCAGCTCGAAGTGTGAGACTAGGATTTGGGCAATGTGCTTGCAGAAGAGCTCCCCGCCCTCCAACATGTGATCCTTGAAGATCAGTCTCTAACTAACATAGGTATGACATGGGTTCCCGTGATTGGTGACGACCCATGAGGCCCGTGAAGAATAAAGTGTCTAGGAGGCACGATTGGAAGCTTGGTTTGGCGATCAAGATAGAAGTGCAAACTAGGGCTGTCAAAAAAGTTTGAGCTCGACAAACCGTTCAAACTTGATTCGTTATTTGCTCGACTCGAGTTTGGCTTGAAGTTTAGACAAGCGAACTCAAACATGTCCTCAAGCTCGCGAGCTTCACGAGCTCGAGCTCGAGCTCGAACGTTCGCTAAAGCCCCATATAAACCTATGGTAGTATACTCTTTTTTTAGCTGAACCTACTATAGTATACTCGTGCAAAAAATCCAAGCCCGATGGAGACTTAGTTCAAAAAGGTGAACTTCGTATACGCATAGAGAACCACTCAAGGAGCCCTATATTACCAAATCGCTCACAATTAAATTCATGACGACCTAGCCAGTTGTACCACCGTCAATCTATCTAGTTTTTTTATTTCGTGACTTTGTTTACGGGTTTGTGCCTTGTATCTGTGAGACCGTCACAGTGTAACACCGCTTTTATGCCATGGATTGGTCGGTATATAATTGAACTATTATTTTTGTATTGTTTTTAATGGTTATGCATGTAATCGTTCCTGGAAAATTTTCGATGTTAAAATTCCTTATGTTTAGACTATATCTATCATTATTTTTGCAAATGCTAATTTAAATAGTGCATGCTATAGAAGGCCCGAGCACTAAATTTTATAACGCGCTATTTTTTTTTGGGTAAAATCAATGAATAAGAATATTTTTTTCCTATTACTTTGTTCCCCTTAAATATTTTTCCTTGCCTCTATGCCTGCCACCATGGGCGGGCCCACCTTCCCTGTAGCCCGGGCTTGTCTTCCGCGCGCCCCTACTGCATGTCGAGCAACACAGCTGACAGCCGAGTTCAAAGTGCTTTGCGGGTATCCCTAGAAAAAGGAAGACATCTGTAAATGTTTGTTGAGGAGCGCGCCGCTTCCAGTGAGCGCCATCTGCCGTGCTAGAAGAAAGTTTATTTTCATACATAATGTTGGATCAAAGTACAGAAAATTTCAAGTCACTACATGACGAGCGCTACGCCGAGGACAAAAAACCGTCGGCGTAGGCTAAAATGCTCTCGGCGTATGGTACGCCGACGGCTGCCCTCGGCGTAGCCTCTTCGGCAAAGGACTCTCTCGGGGGAGCACATAGAGGCCGTCGGCGTATCATAGGATATGCCGAGGGCAGCCGTCGGCGTAGCATAGGATATGCCGAGGACAATTCTACGCCGACGGCTGCTTGGCGGGGCTGGCCTAGACGATGGCTACGCCAACGGCCCCGACGTTTGGCCGTCGACGTAGCTTCCCATTCCTGTAGTGAGTACAAGTACACAAAAATACACGAGTACTCGCAACCAAATTATACGAAAGTATAAGTTTACTCACAGCCACGTACAAAAGTACAACTGTATTAAGAGCCAAAGTACAAAAAATTACAAGTTTACTGACAACTGAAATGCACGAAAAATACAAATTTACTCACAGCCGATGTGAAAGAATAGGCTTGGGATCAACAGTAACATCACACTACCCACCAGAGATCAAGGCGATTTCATGGCATCTCGCCTCTCTAATTAAAGAACCATGGGCCCTCTCCCCCGTTTGGTTCAAAAATAAAAATAGAAAATGAAGACCTCTTTCATGAGCTACACCATGTACATGATCCACCATATACACATTGAATATATATGAGTATAGTATGAAAAAAGGTCAAACGCGCAAGCACGGCGCGCCGTCGCCATGGAAGACGGCGTTGGGCGGCGGGGTGAACCACAGCCAGCAGTCGTACCTGTAGAAGAAGACCTCCTCCACGAACCACACCTTGTACATGATGGTCAGATCCACGCTCACCCTCACGTGCACCGTCCCGGCGGCCCGCTCCCTGTCCAGCTCCTTCACCACGCCCTCGTCCACGCCGGCCACCTCGCCCCGGAACGACGGCCGCAGCACCGTCGTGTTCTTGGGCCCCTGGCGGAAGGACCCCGGGAGCGAGTTGTCGGCGGAGCCGAGCCTGGTGCCGCCGTAGAACGCGGCGACTCCGACGTCGAGGTAGCGGATGGCGAGGCGGGCGTTGGAGTTCCGGAGGGTGAGGTTGGCAGCGAGGTCGTACTCGAGGGAGCTTTTCCCGGCGGTGACGCGCAGGGCGGTGAGGACGGCGGAGTCGACGGTGGGGTAGAAGCGGTCGGGGCGGTAGAGGAGCCAGAGGAAGAGGACGGTGAGGCTGAGCGGCGTCCAGAACTGGACGCACTGCCACGCGCAGAGCGAGGCGTCCTTCCCGGCCTTGGCGTACCTGCAGCATAGGCAGTGCCACGCGCAGAGGCACGGCAGCTGGAACATGGGCACGCACGTGTCGGCGATCACCGCCGACTTGGTGACCTTCCAGCAGTGGTCTGCCGCTCTCCTGCCGTGATCCGCCATTGTTTCAGATCAGAGCTCGATCGATCATGCATGCATGTGGCACGATGCATGCAATTTATTTGTTTGGCTAGCTGCCGCGTCACGAGGGGTAGCAGCCAGGATTGGAGTGTTGTGGGGTTTATCCCTAAACCGAGTCGCAAGTCATTTCGTTTCTGTCTGCTTTTGTGTAACATTCTCTCTCAATTTCAAGTACAGTACTACTAGTACTCCGCATCTTGCCCATCTCAAAAGTTAAGCCGTACGTGATTCTTAATTTGTGCGTTTGTCATGTCGACTAGAGATGTTTCCAAAGTATCGTATTCTCTACTATCTTACATTAGATGCATATTCTCTTCTAGGCTAATGGCTTTCTGTGCCATGCAGTAAACTAAAGTAGGGGCATCTCATTCTTTTCTTGTACTATGTTGATCACTTGCATCGATGCGTTTGCACATACATATGCACGCTCCCTCCAACTAGCTAGTTGCGATTTGAGAGGCAGATCGATCAAATCAAAGGATCGATCTAAGTAAAGTACCGATCGGCGATGTGCTTCCTCATTTCCTGCTGCTTGCGGTGTATTCCGAAACCGCCGGCGGAGTGCCTTCGTCACTCCAAGGCGGCGGCGGAGGCGCTGCTGGCGAGCGTGTGGGGGCGCAAGGAAACAAGCTGCGGCACCAAGGTGGCCGTGTGCGTCTCCAAGACCATCACCTACCTGCTCATCTCCATCCTCAGCGTCTACCTCCTCCGCCTCGTCTTCTTCCGGCCCTACCAGATCCGTCCCACCATCGACGCCGCCGTCCTCACCGCCTTCAACCTCGACCGTGGCGGCGACAACGCGCTCGCCTACGGCCTCGCCATGAACGTCGCCTTCTTCAACGCCCACCGGGTCTACAGCGTCCGCTTCGACCACCTCACCGCCGCCGTCTACTACAACGGCACCAGGCTCGGCGGCGACCAGGGCACGCAGCTCCCGGAGGAAAGATTCACGCTGAGGCCCCGTCGACGCCGCACCGACCACGCGGTGCTGAGCGGCCAGGCGGCCAACGTCGGGGACGTCGTGGAGGACGAGTTCTCCAGGGAGCAGAAGCTGGGGCAGTTCACTGTGGACGTCGCGGTGAAGACGACGCTCACCTACAAGTTCTGGCCCACCAAGGCCGTCTACTACTACGAGTACGACTGCAGGCTCATCTTCCCGGACCCAGCCAAGGTAGGCGACGGCGCAGCGCACGCGGTCACCGACCACGTCAAGTGCACCGTCGCTAAATGAATCGCGGACGGTCATCTGATATACTGTACTAGTAGTATTTTCCTTCGTTCCACCGTCCGCGTGCTGCTGTATGCACACACGCATGCATGGAAGATTTTTTTTTATCGATTGAATGACTGCCTTTCATTAATTAACCACCCCCGAGTCCGAATTAATTACAATCCAAAGTTCAATGCAACTAGGTGAAATACTAAACCAAACATTACAAAGCTTATTTCACAGACTTCTCTAGCCATTCGATGTGCTGCGTCATTTGCAGAACGCCGCACCGTGTGTACCGAGTACTCGTCGAAACCTTGAAAGAGGGTCTTTATTTCTGCAACCAAAGGACCATAAGATGATCGATCCCTTCCCTCCGCCGTGAGCTTCGCCGCTACCCCGGTACTGCTAGTCTCCAAGATGATCCGCTTCACTTGAATCTCCTGCGCCACCTGCAGCCCTCGTCGACACGCCATGAGCTCTGAACCTTCCGCATCAGCAGTGTGAGGAAAAAATGGCTCGTCCCTGCCACAGACTTGCCATGGTTATCTCCGATGACTTCCCCTCCCCCCTCTGCCACCGTTGTTAACATTCGATCGAAAAGCTCCATCAACATTTATCTTATGCAAACCAAGGGTCGGTGGGAGCCAGTGCTCCAACACCCGTGTAGAGGGTTTTGTGGCCGTTTCATGAATCTGAATCCACTCATCCACGTGCGCACAAGCAGATTGAATAATTGAACTTGGGTCCTTAATCCGCCCAGTATCCCAAGTATTATTGCGGGTAGTCCACGGGAAATATATAAGCATCATCGTCTAGGACACTATCTTGCCCTTCTCCTTCCCGAGACAATCGAGAAGCCAGCCTTTTAGCTCTGAATGGTGGCGTAACTTGTCTTCTGGTTTCCCTCAACTCAACTCCAGTCGCTTCAGACATCAACTACCACACCTTGGCCGAATATGAACAAGACAAGAAGCGATGAACCAAGCTCTCCTCCTTGCCGCAAACTAGACAGGTAATACCATCTTTGATTCCTCGGTGTTTGAGATCTGACCCCACTGCCAATCCATTCTCATTTAGCCTCCAAAAATGGACCTTAACCTTACCCAATACCTCAACATCCTAGAGAGAAAGCCATCTTTTGTGCATGTTGCAGTTAGAAGAGGACTCCGGTGAGCCTCTTCCCAGTTTCTTCATCTGGATTGCCAGGTGATACGCCGACTTTACCAAGAAAATGCCATTTATTGTATAATTCCATGACATAAAGTCTTATGTTCCTGGTCTACCAACAGGAATCTGCATGATATCCTGGACATCCTGGTCATAGAAGTGTTGCCGGAGTTTATCTTCATTCCACGCTCCTCCTCCTGTAACAAGAATTTGTTAACGAGATAAGGGAAGTCCCTCTTTCGTTGTCCCAGGGGATGTTGAGCGCCAAGCACTTTAACATGTGAGTCATCCCCGATCCACTAGATAAGCCCATCACGTAGTAGCTCTCGTCTAGTGATGATACTATGCCATGTAAACGAATCCCCATTGGAACATGGCGCCTCAATAAACTCGCGGTCTTTGTGATATCTAGCTTTTAGAACCCTCACACACAAACTAGAGGGATCTGTCAACAGTCTCCATCCTTGCTTCGCAAGGAATGCATGATTGAAGCATTCAAAGTCTCGAAAGCCCAGGCCACCCTAGCGCTTACTTTTGCACATGAGATCCCACCCGATCCAATACGTTTTGCTTGTCTATAGAGTTCCCCTACCAAAACTGAGAAGGGTCTTGCACTGTTTCTTAGTAAAAATAATAAATCTCATAGGGTAAGCATGAACAGATTGCAACACCAATTTAATAAAAACATCCTTCCCCTCTTTTGACATTCCCTGGCCCTTTAAACCATGTACTTTGCTCCATGATCTTTCTTTAATATATTTGAAAGCACCCTCTTTCGATCTTTCGACAACCGTAGGCAGTCCTAGGTATTTTTCAGACAATGCTTCACATGTGGATGCCAATTGTTTCCTTTGCTAAACCACATGTTGTTAAATGGTAATACTAGGAGATACAACATTCTACACATTAACATGGGTCGCATGACCATTACTTTCCACATTCATACTCAGGTAGAAGATCAAAAAATAGAGTGTGTGACGAGGGGTAACCTCGAAAATGTCCATTGTTATGGACTTGAGTTTCGGGGAAAAGAGAGCGCTGGTGATTTTGTTGGTTTATCAGACAAACAAGGGAGGCGATTTACCTAGGTTCAGCATGTCTGATTATTATTGAGGAACAGTACAACGTCGCCAAATCGCTAGATGCAATCTAACTCACGGCGGGTTGTGGTGTATTAAAAATACGGTATCCTCTTTGTTGGATCCTCCCAGCCTTTATATGAGAGGTTGGGTCTCAGAGTGAAGTACGGATCGGTTACAAGTTGAAAATACAACTCTACCACTATGTCGGTTTATGCTTCTGTCTTGATCACTATGTCTGGTTGTTGGGCTTCAAATGCTTCTAGGACTCTCGGAGTCTTGTGGACCTTATGGGCCATAGCTTAGGTAGTACCATGTATATCAATTACCGTAATCGATAAATCATACCCATGTCAGTTTGCCTATTCTCAGTAGGCATAGAATTAGCCTAATTCTAAGTCAAGTGCTGACTTTCCATCATTATGTATTACCTAACAAAAAATTTACAACATGAATATTATTTTTGTATGCATGATTTTTTTCTCCATTACAACATGTGAGCGCCAAGCACTTTAACATGTGAGCCATCCCCGATCCACTAGATAAGCCCATCATGTAGTAGCTCTCGTCCAATGATGATACTATGCCATGTAAACGAAGCCCCATTGGGACATGGCGCCTCAAGAAACTCGCAGTCTTTGTGATATCTAGCTTTTAGAACCCTCGCACACAAACTAGAGGGATCCGTCAATAGTCTCCATCCTTGCTTAGCAAGGAATGCATGATTGAAGCATTCAAAGTCGCGAAAGCCCAGGCCACCCTAGCGCTTACTTTTGCACATGCGATCCCACCCGATCCAATCCCTTTTGCTTGTCTATGGAGTCCCCTACCAAAACCGAGAAGAGACTGAGCCAAGGGTCTTGCATTGTTTCTTAGTAAAAACAATATAGCTCATAGCGTAGGCAGGAACAGGTTGCAACACCGATTTAATAAAAACATCCTTCCCCTCTTTTGACATTCCCTGGCCCTTTAAACCATGTACTTTTCTCCATGATCTTTTCGTAATATATTTGAAATCACCCTCTTTCGATATTCCAACAATCGTAGGCAGTCCTAGGTATTTTTCACACAAAGCTTTATATGAGATGCCAATTTTTTCCTTTGCTGAACCACATGTTGGTAAATGGTAATACTAGGAGATACAACATTCTACACATTAACATGGGCCGCATGGCCATTACTTTTCACATGCATACTCAAGTAGAAGATAAAAAATAGAGTGTGTGTGACGAGGGGTAACCTCGATAATACCCATTGTTATGGACTTGGGTTTCGGGGAAAATGGGAGAACTGGTGATTTTATCGGCTTATAAGACAAACAAGGGAGACGATTTATCTAAGTTCCGACCCTCGTAGAGGAAACCATACTCCTGCCTGTCTGATTATTATTGAGGAATAGTACAAAGTCGCTGAATCGCTAGATGGAATCTAACTCACGGCAGCTTGTGGTATATTGAAAATAATCTCCGTTGGCTCCTCCCAGCCTTTATATGAGAGGTTAGGTCTCAGAGTCAAGTACAGATCGGTTACAAGTTGGAAATACAACTCTACGACTATGCAGATTTATGCTTATGTCTTGATCGTTATGTCTGGTTCTTGGGCTTCGAATGCTTCCAGGACTCTCGGAGTCTTGTGAGCCTTATGGAACATAGCTTAGGTAAATACCATGTATACCATTTATGGGAACCGATAAATTATACCCATGTCAATGTGCCTATTCTCAGTAGGCGGAGAATTGGCCTAATTCTAAGTCAAGTGCCGACTCTCAATCATTTTGTATTACCTAACAAAAAATTTACCACATGAATATTTATATGAGTGAATTTTTTCTCCATTGCAATGTCATTTGCAACATAAAAAACTCAATTACAGCATAGTTACAACTAAAAAAATTTACAACTTCACTTCCATAGTTACAACTATGCCTGGACACGAGCTGGCTCGGTCTAGGTCAGGCCGTGTTGGAGATATGCCCTAGAGGCAATAATAAATATAGTTATTATTATATCTTTTTGTTTATGATAAATGTTTACATTCATGCTATAATAGTATTAACCAGAAATATTAATACTTGTGTGATTTGTAAACTAAATTAGAGTCCCTAGTAAAGCCTCTTCATAATACTAGCTGGTTGATTAATAGATGATCATGGTTTCTTGATCATGAACATTTGAGATGTTGTTAATAACAAGATCATATCATTAGGAGAATGGTATGGTGGACATACTCCTATAGATAAGCGTAGCATAAAGATCAAGTCATTTTAATAGTTCAATTGCTATAAGCTTTTGAAGCGATTCGCGACATAGTAAATCAAAATTTTCTACGGATGCGAATAGAGGGAAAGCCAAGATCTAATCTAGGAGATGCAAACAACGAGAGAGATTGGATTAGATCTTCATACCCTTGAAGATTCGTACAGCGGAACGTTCGTCGGAACGTGGGTGATGTAGTCGTACTCGCTTCTCCTCCTCGCGATCTGATCCGATCTAGCACCACAAGTGGCGGTGCCTCCGTGAGATGCACACGTGCAGCACCTCGACGTCTCCTCCTTTCTCGGACCAGCAAGTATGGTGGAGAGATGGATTGGATCTACAACACGACGGCGTGGTGTATATGGTGGAGAATTTTTGCAGCAGGGCTTCGCCTACAAACAGTCGGGAGGGAGAGAGGAAGGGCAGCAGGGCGGCTAGGGTTGGAGGGGAAGGTTTGAGGGGTTGGTGCGCCCCCACCCCTATTTATATAGAGGGGTGGGCACAGCCCTAGCCCCTCCCCCAAGCCAAGGCCGGCGGCCCCAAAGGAGGAGGAGTGGGGGGCAAGGAAACCCCCCTTCTAGAAACTCTATCTCGAGTTTAAACCTCTCTAGGCCGGCTGGGCCCTATGGGGCCTTGTGCCCCTGGCCCAATGCGGCCAGGACACTCCCTCATAGGCCCATGGCCCCTCCCGGAAGGTGGGGCCACGTTGGTCCCCTTCCGGAAGGTTCTAGAAGCTTCCGGTACAATACCGATTAATCCGGAACAATTCCGAACTCCAAAAACTGCACTGCCTTATATGAATCTTATTCTCCGGACCACTCCGGAACCTCTCGTGATGTCCCGGATCCCATCCGAGACTCCGAACAAAAACTCATAAACCAATTATCCAATCTATCCTAGCGCCGAGACACGTTTAGTGTGTGACCCTGCGGGTTCGAGAATATGCAGACATGATCTTCTATCAATAATCAACAGCGGGGTCTGGTAACCCATATTGACTCCCACACATTCATCGATGATCATATCGGATGAACCACGATGCCAGGATTCAATCAATCCCATATATATATATTCCCTTCGTCTCGCGATATTTTACTTGCCCGAGATTCGATCGTCGGTACCGTCATACCTAGTTCAATCTCGTTCACAGCAAGTACTTTACTCGTTCCGTAATCCGATATCACTTTGTGATTAACTCTTTAACCACATGCTTGCAAGCAGTGTTGATATCGATTACCGAGTGGGCCCGAAGTATATCTCTCCAACTTGGGAGGGACAAATCCCATCTCGATACATACAACCCAACAGATACTTTCCGATCACCTGAGAGACACCTTTATGATCACCCTCTCATAGGATGACGTTTGATGACCTCAAAGCTTTCTTCCGATACCAGGGAGTTGTATTATCTCATGGTCTAAGGAATACAATATTTGACATAAGAAAAGCTTCGCAAAGACGAACACGATGACACGATCTAATTGCTTCGCTTAGTTTGGGTCTGTCCACCATATCATTCTCCCAATGATACGATCTCATTATTAATCGACAACTCATGTCCATGGTTAGGAAACCTTAACCATCATTAATCAATGAGCTAGTACATAGAGGCGTACTAGGGACACGGTGTTGTTCACAAACCACACAAGTATTAAAGTTTCCGCTTAATACAATTCTAGCATGGAATATAAACATTATCATGAACAAGAATTATAATAATAACAGCTTTATTATTGCCTCTAGGGCATAATTCCAACAGTCTCCCACTTGCACTAGTGTCAATAATCTAGTTTACATCTGGCAACAATCTCACACCCATGGCACTGAGGTGCTGATCATGTTTTACACGTGGAAGAGGTTTAGTCAATGGATCTGCGACATTCAGATCTGTATGTACTTTGCTAATCTTCAGATATCCATCTGCTATATAATCTCGGATTATATGAAACTTGCGGTTGATATGCTTGGTCTTTGGATGATATCTTGGTTCCTTAGCGAGTGCTATGGCTCAGTGTTGTCACACAATATCTCCAGTGGGTCCAATGCACTTGGAACCACGCCAAGCTCAGTGATGAAGTTCCTGATCCAAACTCCTTCACTTGACGCTTCTGCAGCAGCCATGTATTCCGCTTCTACTGTAGATCCCGCGATCACGCTTTGCTTGCAGCTTCTCCAGCTCACAGCTCCTCCATTCAAAATATAAACGTATCCTGTCTGAGATTTAGAATCATCCTTGTCGGTGTCAAAACTAGCATCGACGTAACCTTTTACGACTAGCTGTTCATCACCCCCATAGACTAAGAACATTTCTTTAGTCCTATTTAGGTACTTTAGGATGTTCTTCACGGCTGTCCAGTGTTCCACTCCTGGATCACTTTGATATCTGCTCGTCAAACTAAGAGCATTGGACACATCCGGTCTAGTACACAGCATGGCATACATGATAGAACCTATGGCCGAGGCATAAGGCACTTTGCTCATAGCTTCCCTATCATTTACCGTAGCTGGACACTGAGCCTTGCTCAATATCTTACCTGACAACATAGGCACTGAACCTTTCTTTGCCTTATCCATTCTGAACCTTTTCAGAACTTTGTCTAGGTATGTACTCTGGCTTAAAGCTATCAGGCGTCTTTGTCTATCTCTATAGATTTTGATGCCCAATATATAAGCAGCTTCACCTAGGTCTTTCATTGAAAAACACTTGTTCAAATAACTCTTCACATCGTTAAGCATGTTGATGTCATTTCCAATAATCAATATGTCATCCACATATAGTACCAGAATGTCACCGAGCTCCCACTCACTTTCTTGTAGATGCAAGCTTCGTAGCAATTTGGAACAAATCCAAAGCTCTTGATCACTTGATCAAAACGAAGGTTCCAACTCCGAGATGCTTGCTTCAGTCCATAAATGGAACGCTGAAGTTTGCATACTTTATCAGCATCCTTAGGATCGACAAAACCTTCGGGTTGCATCATATACAACTCTTGATCAATGTTGCCATTGAGGAACGCAGTCTTGACATCCATCTGCCATATTTCATAATCATGAAACGCAACAATTGCTAATAAAATCTGAATGGACTTAAACATCGCTACGGGATAGAAAGTCTCATCGTAGTCAACACCTTGAACTTGTCGAAAACCTTTCGCGACAAGCCGTGCTTTATAGACGGTAACATTACCATCCGCGTCCGTTTTCTTCTTGAAGATCCATTTGCACTCAACGGCCTTTCGGTCGCTAGGAGGGTCCACCAAAGTCCATACTTGGTTTTCGCTCATGGATCCCAATTCGGATTTCATGGCTTCTAGCCATTTCTCAGAGTCTGGGCTCATCATCGCTTCCTCATAGTTCATAGGTTCACTATCTTCTACTAACAAGACAGTCAAGACAGGGTTGCTGTACCACTCAGGAGGGGCACGCGACCTTGTCGACCTGCAACGTTCAGTAGCAGCATCGTCCGAAGCTTCATGATCCTTGTCATTAGCTTCCTCTATTGTTGGTGCAGGCGGCATTGGAACAATTTCAGGTGCTGCGCTACTCTCCAATTCAAGAGAAGGTTCAATAACCTCGTCTAGCTCTACTTTCCTCCCACTCACTTCTTTCGAGAGAAACTCCTTCTCAAGAAAGGAACCGTTCTTTGCGACAAACACTTTGCCTTCGGTTCTGTGATAGAAGGTACACCCAATAGTTTTCTTAGGGTATCCTATGAAGACGCATTTCTCCGCTTTGGGTTCGAGCTTGTCCGGCATCAACTTCTTGACGTAAGCTTCGCATCCCCAAACTTTAAGAAATGACAACTTAGGTTTAACACCAAACCATAGTTCATACGGTGTCGTCTCAACGGATTTAGATGGAGCCCTATTTAAAGTGAATGCAGCGGTTTCTAATGCATAACCCCAAAATGATAACGGCAAATCAGTAAGAGACATCATTGATCGGACCATATCTAATAAGGTTCGATTCCGGCGTTAAAAGACACACCATTGCGTTGTGGTGTTCCGGGTGGCGTGAGTTGTGAAACGATTCCACTTGCTTTAAGATGCGTGAGAAAATCATAACTCAAATATTCGCCCCCACGATCAGATCGTAGAAACTTAATCTTTCTGTTACGATGGTTCTCCACTTCATTCTGAAATTCTTTGAACTTTTCAAACGTTTCAGATTTATGTTTCATTAAATAGATATACCCATATCTACTTAAGTCATCGGTAAAAGTGAGAAAATAGCGATATCCACCGCGCGTCGAAACACTCATCGGTCCGCATACATCGGTATGTATGATTTCCAACAAGTCCGTTGATCGCTCCATCATACCGGAGAACGGTGTTTTGATCATCTTGCCCATGAGGCATGGTTCGAATGTGTCAAATGATTCAAAATCAAGAGACTGCAAAAGTCCATCAGAATGGAGTTTCTTCATGCGCTTTACACCAATATGACCTAGACGACAGTGCCACAAATAAGTAGTATTATCACTATCTACTTTGCATCTCTTAGCCTCAATGTTATGGATGTGTGTTTCATCCCTTTCGAGATTTAGAAGAAATAAACCATTCTCAATAGGTGCATGACCATTAAAGATGTTACTCATATAAATAGAACAACCATTATTCTCCGATTTAAATGAATAACCGTCTTGCAATAAACACGATCCAGAAATAATGTTCATGCTCAACGCAGGCACATAATAACACTTATTAAGGTTTAAAACTAATCCCGAAGGTAAAACTAAGGAGAGCATGCCGACGACCATCACATCAACTCTTGATCCGTTGCCAACGCGCATCGTCACCTCATCCCTCGCAAGCCGCCGTCTATTCCGTAGCTCCTGTTTCGAGTTACAAATATTAGCAACTGAACCGGTATCAAATACCCAGGCACTACAATGAGGGCTAGTAAGGAAAACATCAATAACATGTATATCAAATATACCTTTGATGGTGCCAGCCTTCTTGTCCGCTAAGTAATTCAGACAGTTGCGCTTCCAGTGACCCTTGTCCTTGCAATAGAAGCACTCAGTGTCCGGCTTAGGACCAGACTTGAGCTTCTTCTCAGCAGGGGCAGTGCGCTTGCCGCCGCCCTTCTTGAAGGGCTTCTTTGCTCCCTTACCTTTCTTGAAGGTGGGCTTGTTGACCATCAACACATGATTATCCTTTTTGATGTCCACTTCCGCGGCCTTCAGCTTTGCGAAGAGCTCGGTGATCGTATCAGTGGAACCAATCT
Source organism: Avena sativa (assembly GCA_916181665.1). Taxonomy (NCBI): domain Eukaryota; kingdom Viridiplantae; phylum Streptophyta; class Magnoliopsida; order Poales; family Poaceae; genus Avena; species Avena sativa. The sequence goes on along the minus strand of OV702279.1, from coordinate 398,296,562 downwards.
GATTATGAGTCACTACAAAACTTTTGTAGCTGGGAGGGAGTGATTGCAGAACCCTGTCAATCTTGAGCTCCTCTGGAATCGTGCATTCCAGTTGCTCAAGGCGTTAAGTGTAGCCCGTCATCTTAATGGCGTGGTCACTAACGGAACTCCCTTCCTCCATCTTGCAGTTAAAGAACTTCTCAGAGATCTCATATCTCTCAGAACGGGCCTGAGTCTGAAACATGGTTTTCAGCTCTTCGAGAATCACAAAGGGCCCGGGATAGTCTTCAAAACAATTTTGAAGCTCCGGTTCCATAGCAAACAACATGGTGCTCTTAATCACACCATAATCATCTTTGCGCGACTAATAGACAGTTTTCTCATCAGCCGGCGCAGTTGCAGCAGGGGGGTCACCTAACGCTTTCCCAAGGACATAGTACTTTTGACCGCCAGAGAGAATGATTCTTAGATTGCGGAACTAATTGGTGAAGTTAGACCCATTGTGTCACATCCCAAGATTTTCCAAATCTTGTAATGTGAAAAATAAATGAATAAAATAAAACTTTGTTGGATTTTCAGAGCCAGAAGAAACTTTTTGAATTCAATTGGAACTTCAAACCCATTTGAATCAAATAAATCCTAAAGAGATTTAAAAAGATAAACTTTTATTAAAGGAAAATAAAAATATTTAAAATACTATTTTGGATCTCTTAATAAAAGATTTGGTATTCAAAAGAAAAGATGGATTTGTAAATAAAGATTATTTTATAAAGCCAAATTAAAACTTGGCCAAGCTTTTGAATTAAAACATTTTATTTTAAATAAAATAGCAAAAGTTTAATTAAAAATAATAAAGGGTTGCTTAAATAAAATAATAAGGAATTAATATCCAAACTCTTTTAAAATAAAAGGTGTTACCAATTTAATTAAAACTTCAAAACCTATTAAATTATTTTAAATAAGTTTACCAAATATTTTATATTCTCAAATAAAACTACTAAAGTGTTTGGCTTTATTTTAGATTTTAAAATAAATATTCTCAATAAAACAAACCCTAGTTGATTTAATAATGAAAGTCTATTTTATTTAATTAATAATGGACTCTAAAATAAAATGTTATTTTGTTTTAAAACAAGTTTTCAAGTATCTTATAATTTCAAATAAAATCTACTGATTTGGATTTGAAAGTGTTTGGAATTTAAATGAGGATTTTATTGAATAAATCAAGTCATGTTAAATAAATAAAGGTCCATTTTATTTAATTAAAGAATGGACCAATAAAATTATTATTTTATTTTATTTTATTTTGGGCTTTTGTCCATGTTACTGAACAGAACTAAATTCAATATTACAATTGTTTGAGTTGTTTGAATTATTTGAATGCTTGAATAGTTGGATGAAATTCAAATCAATAAATAGAAATAGAAAAGAATAAAACCATGTAAACAGAAAAAAAATAAGAGAAAACGACCAGCCCACCATCTGGCCCAACAGCCCAACTCGCAGCCCAGCTCCCCTCTCCCACGACGAAGCGTTTTCTACTAATTCCCATACCCGCAAAGCCACTGGCAAGTGGACCCCTCCCTCCTTTCTTTTCCCACTGAACAGAGGACCCCACTGCCTCCTCCTTCTTCTTCCCCGCGCGACCCTGTCTCCCCCAGACGACGCTGCCGTTGCTGTCCATGAATGCTGAGATCAATTCGCCTTAACACCGCGTTAATTCCTCGTCGCGACCACGCCCTTTTAATCGCCTCGCTCTCTCCTCCGTTTTCCCTCAGACCCCTTCCCCAAGCTCGCCCCCAGGCCGCCTCAATTCCTCCCCGAGCACCCTCTGCTCCGACGAGCTGTCGCAGCAATTCCGGCAGCCCCTCGCCGCCCCTTGCCTCCTCGACCATGCTCTCGTGATCCACACCTCCTGGCGATCATCCCCGTAGCACCAGCTTGCCCCCGAGCGACCCAGAGCGTCGACAACCACCTCGACCACCGTCACCACCGTCTGCCTCTTTCTCCGACGAGCCCCACAGGTAGATTCCGGTCACCCCTCTCCTCCCTGAGAACACGATGATGATCTCCAAGCTCAGACGAACCTAACAGCACTTTCCGTTTGTCTTAGGGCGCCCCCAATCTTCGCCTTCGTCAAGCACTGAGCGCCGCCGTGTCTGATTCTTCTCCGGCGACGTTCCCCGGTAAGCCTCGACCGCCCGAGCCCTCTTGTTCACGCTCACAGCTCCGTCATGATCTCCTGCGTCTAACCCTGCCTTCGGTCTGTCTTCTCTTGACCTGTAGCGTCGTCTTCAACCGCGGACAGAGCCGTCCGTCGCTGTTCCCAACTCCGACGAGGAATTGCGAATGCCTCTGAGCGCCCCTTGTCAAGCCAGCAGTACCCTGAGCTTCGCCGTGACCCCCTGAGCCCGGTGAGCATGCCCTTTTACTCTCTCGCTTCCTGTATCGCCGGAACCGTCATCGACCGACCGCTCCGCCGCCGGTAGCCACCGCAGCGCCGCTCACAAATGGTCGAGCACGCTAGCACCGTAGGATCTGGATCTGACGGTTACGATAGATCACTTAACCGCGAAGAGGTACGAGTCCTGCGCCGCACGATCTCATTTAGATCCAACGGCTACAGAGCGTGATCCGCAGCGAAGCGGTACCGTCCAATAGAATCCTGCCGCGTGTCCCCAGTTCTGTTTAAAAACAGTTTTGAAAATAGAAACTTTTGCAAACTTCAAACCTTTGTAACTTTCAAACCACACGTCCAAAAATTACAAATTTTATATCAATGGATTCAGGAGAACAAGCCCTAGCCAACTGTGGAATTAGTTTAGCAAATAGTATATGTTAGCATTGCTTGATTTTGTAGATTCTTTTGTGAGCTTATTTAGAGTATAAAAATTGTTTAAAATTGATTTTAGGGTTAAAACTTTTGCAAAATGGTTTGATGTGACCTTACTGACCCTAGGAACCAACCTTTGGTGTTGAAAATGATTTTGGTAAAGTTTAGGCTAGATTAGTTGACTTAGCCATTTTCTAGCCAAATAAAATCATTGATTTTATTATGGAAATGTTTTTGCAAAGAAAACTTTGAGAAAATGTTTTGGACCAAACCTACTGACCCAAAACACCAAGTTTTGCAAATTAGCAACTCATTTGGTGAACAACTTAAGAGTTTTGCCTTGATAAAAACATTTTTCACCACATGAAATGATGAAAGGATTTGAAAATGGTTTAGGAACAAAACCCTCTTGCTAATGACTTTGCCACTTTGGTAAATGACCAATTTGGATCTTACAAAGTTTAGAAACCCCATAGATACCCTTTGCAAAATAAAACTATCTTGTGCATGCTCCCATGCATGAATTGGTTTCCATTGTCTTGTGTGTGTGAATTTGTTTGAATGATTATTGGTTTGGAATGTGAATTGAATTTGTGTTTGCTTGATTGACTTGTAGTGAAGTGTGAGACTAGCAAGATCAAGGAGTGAACCACCATTCCCTACCAAAAAGGCAAGTGATGCTTCATACTTTTTGTCCCATTACTTTTTCTATGCATTAGTGATTTTGCTAAGTAAACTTGCATGGATTTTGCTAAGTATAGATCTTGCTATAGGAAAACCTAGTAGATGAATCCTTAGTAAGATTTTCATAAGTTAGAGATTCCTACTACTACCAAGCTTAGCCTAGCTAATAGAAAACATGGGTGGAATATATATTCACACTATGGAAAAATATTCTAAGTCTGAGGACTTAAGTTTTGTTTAATAAAACAACTAAGTTAATGAATCACCTGGGTGGAATGGGCTTGCTTGGTGGAGATTGGTTGAGTGGTTCACAATGCCATAGACTTGGATTGTGTATCTCACTTGTGGTATGCCACCCAGGAACAAAGAGATTTGAGATGTCAAATGTTGAGAAGCTGCCATGATCATATAGGTTGCAAGAACTTAGCCATATGGACAGTGGGTGGTAGTGTTTGATAGGATGGAACGCGTCCATATTGGTCTAAGGGAAAGCTTCTGAAAGATCTTGTCTTGGGAAACCAAGTCTTGTGGGGAAAGTGCACCACCTCTGCAGAGTGTAAAACCTAAGTACTTAGCCATGTCCCTGGTAAAGGACAATTTGAGCATCAAGACATGGAAGCAATCAAGAATCTCATCATTCAAATTTCTAAATTAAAATCTTGTGGATTGAACAAGGGTTGTTTGAATTCTTCAATCATTGATGGAGAGATGGCTTGGTACAAGGATCTTGAAATATTTGATTGAGAAAAATGATTTTGTCAAGCAAAAACTTAGTATTTTCAAAATGATAAGAAAAATCTATTTTGAGCAATGCAAGCCTCAACTCCACTTAGCCAAATGCATATAGATGATAGACTCCATTATACTACCATAGTATCACTTGCCAATACAATTCAAAATGTATTGACCCTTTGTGGCTGTAACTTGTTATGTTGCAGGTTTGATTGTTTTTAGTGAAGATTGATTGATTAGGATTACAAAGTCTACAACCAACATCTGCCTGTGGCACTTTGAAGATGAAGGACCCATACTTATAGTTATTCCGCTGCAATGTAATGTAATAGCCAAATGAGCTATGTTTGATGTAATAATCTTATGTTATTCCTGGTTATAAAGTTATACTATGACCTTTGTTTCTTGATATTACATCTTAACTGTGGATGCTAGCTATTGATCCAGGGACTAGCATTGTAAACACAGGAGGGATCAATATTATTAAAGGTTGGGACCCCTATAGATGGTATCAGAGCATTGTGTTGCCTGTAGGACTTGTAAACCCTAGGATTGGACAAAAACCCTTAGAAAAATAGGAGTGTATTTGTTCCAAAAACTTATTTACAAAAACACTTGTAAACTCTTTCCTTAACCATTTTGATTTCAACTCTACTTCTCCTCTACTTCAACTTGATGGAAAGACCTACCCATGACTAAAGACTACACCATGTGCAAAGGACTTCTTCAACTTCTTCAACTCTAATGACTTCAACATCTTCAGCATATTCACCAAGGACTTCCAACTTAGAAACTACTAAGGACCACAAGTAAAACAAGGAAATCTTACTCAAGAATTAGAGACTGAGGGAATGCAAAATAAGAAGGAGCCATCAACAACTTTGAAGTATTGCAACCAAGAGTTTATCTCAAAGGAAACCATGATCTCATACAAGAAGGATCAACCAAAAAAAGGAAGGAGAAATCACAAGTGAACCATATAGATGGACCACCATATTTTAGTTAAGTCAAAACCACCAACTTATGTGGTGTAACAAAATATTTTGTTGCCAAAGTATGTGCTTGAACTTTGTTGTTTGAGTGAAAAGTTGTTTGATTGCTTGCACATTGTTTGTATTGTGATATGTGTGATTAGAAATATTTCCTTAGAAATATCTTGCCTATTCTAATCTCCTTCAACCCAAACAGATGACTACTCCAAGAGACACCAATACCAACCAAGAAGACAACATGAGAGAACTTATAGCAACCCAAAACCAGTTGAGCCAAGAGACAACCCAGCTTTTAGCCAACAACAATGGACTAGACCCATCCATACAAAGGATTTTGAAACTTCAATCCCAAATGTTGCAAGGATTGGTTACTCAAATAATCAACATGGGAGAAAACTTTTCCCAAAGAGCTAATGACAACAAGGATGACAATGAGGTTATTCTAGAAGGAACCCAAGCTAGAAATGTTTTTAGATACAAGGATCATACTTCCAGGGAGCATGAAGGACAATGCCCCAATTGTGAAGAAGATCATCCTGTTGGACAATGTCCCACCTCTCAAGCTACTTGCTACCTTTGTGAAGGAAGTGATCATATTCCTAACCAATGTCCTATCTATGCCATGGTGGAACAAAGGAAACAAGAAGGATCCAAGTCTACCAAAGGAAAAGGATCGCTCCTACATCCAAACAAGACAACCCAATTCAAAGGATCAAAGAAAATCAAGAAGCCCAAGCAAGACATGAACCTTGTGCAATGTCGTAAATGTAAGGAAATGGGACACTACTCCAGTGGATGCCCAGAAAACAAGAAGAATAAATAGATTGACCAAGTGTGGTGCAACAACTGCAAAGAACCAGGCCACTATGTAGCAACTTGCCCACAAGAGCCACGTAAAGAACTCCAAGATATCCATTGCTTCAACTACAAGAACCCAGGACATTATGCAAGCAACTGTCCAAAAAGGATGAAAAACAAGTTGAACAAGCCTATGGAGAAACTCAACCTTGGCCCATGAGTCAAGTGTGGAAGCAAAGCAAAAATTTGTTTAGGGAAGTTTTCCAGGATCCCAAGAAGGCCAATATGTAATTTTTGTTTGAAGATTTTTAAGGGTGGTAGTACCCTAGTTGTTTGAACTTTCTTGTAACCCTAGCCTCCCCAAATCTCGGGACGAGATTTATTTTAAGGGTGGTAGCCTGTCACATCCCAAGATTTTCCAAATCTTGTAATGTGAAAAATAAAGGAATAAAATAAAACTTTGTTGGATTTTCAGAGCCAGAAGAAACTTTTGAAATTCAATTGGAACTTCAAACCCATTTGAATCAAATAAATCCTAAAGAGATTTAAAAAGATAAACTTTTATTAAAGGAAAATAAAAATATTTAAAATACTATTTTGGATCTCTTAATAAAAGATTTGGTATTCAAAAGAAAAGATGGATTTGTAAATAAAGATTATTTTATAAAGCCAAGTTAAAACTTGGCCAAGCTTTTGAATTAAAACATTTTATTTTAAATAAAATAGCAAAAGTTTAATTAAAAATAATAAAGGATTGCTTAAATAAAATAATAAGGAATTAATATCCAAACTCTTTTAAAATAAAAGGTTTTACCAATTTAATTAAAACTTCAAAACCTATTAAATTATTTTAAATAAGTTTACCAAATATTTTATATTCTCAAATAAAACTACTAAAGTGTTTGGCTTTATTTTAGATTTTAAAATAAATATTCTCAATAAAAAAAACCCTTGTTGATTTAATAATGAAAGTCTATTTTATTTAATTAATAATGGACTCTAAAATAAAATGTTATTTTGTTTTAAAACAAGTTTTCAAGTATCTTATAATTTCAAATAAAATCTACTGATTTGGATTTGAAAGTGTTTGGAATTTAAATGAGGATTTTATTGAATAAATCAAGTCATGTTAAATAAATAAAGGTCCATTTTATTTAATTAAAGAATGGACCAATAAAATTATTATTTTATTTTATTTTATTTTGGGCTTTTGTCCATGTTACTGAACAGAACTAAATTCATATTACAATTGTTTGAGTTGTTTGAATTATTTGAATGCTTGAATAGTTGGATGAAATTCAAATCAGTAAATAGAAATAGAAAAGAATAAAACCATGTAAACAGAAAAAAAATAAGAGAAAACGACCAGCCCACCATCTGGCCCAACAGCCCAACTCGCTGCCCAGCTCCCCTCTCCCACGACGAAGCGTTTTCTACTAATTCCCAGACCCACAAAGCCACTGGCAAGTGGACCCCTCCCTCCTTTCTTTTCCCACTGAACAGAGGACCCCACTGCCTCCTCCTTCTTCTTCCCCGCGCGACCCTGTCTCCCCCAGACGACGCTGCCGTTGCTGTCCATGAATGCCGAGATCAATTCGCCTTAACACCGCGTTAATTCCTCGTCGCGACCACGCCCTTTTAATCGCCTCGCTCTCTCCTCCGTTTTCCCTCAGACCCCTTCCCCAAGCTCGCCCCCAGGCCGCCTCAATTCCTCCCCGAGCACCCTCTGCTCCGACGAGCTGTCGCAGCAATTCCGGCAGCCCCTCGCCGCCCCTTGCCTCCTCGACCATGCTCTCGTGATCCACACCTCCTGGCGATCATCCCCGTAGCACCAGCTTGCCCCCGAGCGACCCAGAGCGTCGACAACCACCTCGACCACCGTCACCACCGTCTGCCTCTTTCTCCAACGAGCCCCACAGGTAGATTCCAGTCACCCCTCTCCTCCCCGATAACATGATGATGATCTCCAAGCTCAGACGAACCTAACAGCACTTTCTGTTTGTCTTAGGGCGCCCCCAATCTTCGCCTTCGTCAAGCACTGAGCGCCGCCGTGTCTAATTCTTCTCCGGCGACGTTCCCCGGTAAGCCTCGACCGCCCGAGCCCTCTTGTTCACGCTCACAGCTCCGTCATGATCTCCTGCGTCTAACCCTGCCTTAGGTCTGTCTTCTCTTGACCTGTAGCGTCGTCTTCAACCGCGGACAGAGCCGTCCGTCGCCGTTCCCAACTCCGACGAGGAATTGCGACTGCCTCTGAGTACCCCTTGTCAAGCCAGCAGTACCCTGAGCTTCGCCGTGACCCCCTGAGCCCGGTGAGCATGCCCTTTTACTCTCTCGCTTCCTGTATCGCCGGAACCGTCATCGACCGACCGCTCCGCCGCCGGTAGCCACCGCAGCGCCGCTCACAAATGGTCGAGCACGCTAGCACCGTAGGATCTGGATCTGACGGTTACGATAGATCACTTAACCGCGAAGAGGTACGAGTCCTGCACCGCACGATCTCATTTAGATCCAACGGCTACAGAGCGTGATCCGCAGCGAAGCGGTACCGTCCAATAGAATCCTGCCGCGTGTCCCCAGTTCTGTTTAAAAACAGTTTTGAAAACAGAAACTTTTGCAAACTTCAAACCTTTGTAACTTTCAAACCACACGTCCAAAAATTACAAATTTTATATCAATGGATTCAGGAGAACAAGCCCTAGCCAACTGTGGAATTAGTTTAGCAAATAGTATATGTTAGCATTGCTTGATTTTGCAGATTCTTTTGTGAGCTTATTTAGAGTATAAAAATTGTTTAAAATTGATTTTAGGGTTAAAACTTTTGCAAAATGGTTTGATGTGACCTTACTGACCCTAGGAACCAACCTTTGGTGTTGAAAATGATTTTGGTAAAGTTTAGGCTAGATTAGTTGACTTAGCCATTTTCTAGCCAAATAAAATCATTGATTTTATTATGGAAATGTTTTTGCAAAGAAAACTTTGAGAAAATGTTTTGGACCAAACCTACTGACCCAAAACACCAAGTTTTGCAAATTAGCAACTCATTTGGTGAACAACTTAAGAGTTTTGCCTTGATAAAAACATTTTTCACCACATGAAATGATGAAAGGATTTGAAAATGGTTTAGGAACAAAACCCTCTTGCTAATGACTTTGCCACTTTGGTAAATGACCAATTTGGATCTTACAAAGTTTAGAAACCCCATAGAGACCCTTTGCAAAATAAAACTATCTTGTGCATGCTCCCATGCATGAATTGGTTTCCATTGTCTTGTGTGTGTGAATTTGTTTGAATGATTATTGGTTTGGAATGTGAATTGAATTTGTGTTTGCTTGATTGACTTGTAGTGAAGTGTGAGACTAGCAAGATCAAGGAGTGAACCACCATTCCCTACCAAAAAGTCAAGTGATGCTTCATACTTTTTGTCCCATTACTTTTTCTATGCATTAGTGATTTTGCTAAGTAAACTTGCATGGATTTTGCTAAGTATAGATCTTGCTATAGGAAAACCTAGTAGATGAATCCTTAGTAAGATTTTCATAAGTTAGAGATTCCTACTACTACCAAGCTTAGCCTAGCTAATAGAAAACATGGGTGGAATATATATTCACACTATGGAAAAATATTCTAAGTCTGAGGACTTAAGTTTTGTTTAATAAAACAACTAAGTTAATGAATCACCTGGGTGGAATGGGCTTGCTTGGTGGAGATTGGTTGAGTGGTTCACAATGCCATAGACTTGGATTGTGTATCTCACTTGTGGTATGCCACCCAGGAACAAAGAGATTTGAGATGTCAAATGTTGAGAAGCTTCAAGTGCAACCACTTGTCAATATGGGCTCTGCCATGATCATATTGGTTGCAAGAACTTAGCCATATGGACAGTGGGTGGTAGTGTTTGATAGGATGGAACGCGTCCATATTGGTCTAAGGGAAAGCTTCTGAAAGATCTTGTCTTGGGAAACCAAGTCTTGTGGGGAAAGTGCACCACCTCTGCAGAGTGTAAAACCTAAGTACTTAGCCATGTCCCTGGTAAAGGACAATTTGAGCATCAAGACATGGAAGCAATCAAGAATCTCATCATTCAAATTTCTAAATTAAAATCTTGTGGATTGAACAAGGGTTGTTTGAATTCTTCAATCATTGATGGATAGATGGCTTGGTACAAGGATCTTGAAATCTTTGATTGAGAAAAATGATTTTGTCAAGCAAAAACTTAGTATTTTCAAAATGATAAGAAAAATCTATTTTGAGCAATGCAAGCCTCAACTCCACTTAGCCAAATGCATATAGATGATAGACTCCATTATACTACCATAGTATCACTTGCCAATACAATTCAAAATGTATTGACCCTTTGTGGCTGTAACTTGTTATGTTGCAGGTTTGATTGTTTTTAGTGAAGATTGATTGATTAGGATTACAAAGTCTACAACCAACATCTGCCTGTGGCACTTTGAAGATGAAGGACCCATACTTATAGTTATTCCGCTGCAATGTAATGTAATAGCCAAATGAGCTATGTTTGATGTAATAATCTTATGTTATTCCTGGTTATAAAGTTATACTATGACCTTTGTTTCTTGATATTACATCTTAACTGTGGATGCTAGCTATTGATCCAGGGACTAGCATTGTAAACAAAGGAGGGATCAATCTTATTAAAGGTTGGGACCCCTACACATTGTTTCTAAGCTTTTCCTTCTCAGCAAAAACGTTGAAGTTGAAGTTGGACTTGGCCATGTGATCTACAGTATTTGCAAGTACAATTTAGACTATGTTCATGATAAGTAGTTCAACTTAATCAAATTACTAGATGAACTCCAACTAAATTCAACATCCCTCAAGTTGTTTAGTGAACATGATCCAAATTCACCACACCTAATCCGATCATCACGAGAAGAGATGTGGTTTCAATGGTGGACAACGAAGTGTCAATCATATCATTCATATGACTCATGCTTAACCTTTCGGTTCATGTGTTCCGAGGCCATGTCTGTACATGCTATGCTCGTCAAGTTAGACCCAAGTATTTCCGCGTGTGCAAAACTGGCTTGCACCCGTTGTATGTGAGCGTAGAGTCTATAGCACCCGATCATCACGTGATGCTTGGACACGACGAACTTTCGCAACGGTGCATACTTGGGGAGAACACAGTTTTTATCTTGATCTTTAAGTGAGGAATCATCTTATAATACTACCGTCGCGATCTAAGCATAATAAGATACATAAAAGGATAAACATCACATGCATATAACTTTATGTGACATGGTATAGCCAATCTTCGCGCAATGATCTCCATCTTGTGCGTTCCGGCATGATCTCCATCACTCCACCATGATTGCCTCCACCACGAATAGCAACTACAACTATTGCTAACTACTTAGCGGTAAAGCGAAACTATTACATGGCGCATAAGAAGTTGACACACAGGTCATACACAATTATAAAGACAACCATATGGCTCCTGCCGGTTGTGTACTCATCGACATGCAAGTCGTGAAACATTACAAAACATGATCATCGCATACATTATACACATCACATCTTGGGCCATACCATATCACAGAAAACACTCCCTGCAAAAACAAGTTAGACGCCTCTACTTTGTTGTTGCATGTTTTACGTGGCTTATGGGAGTAGATGCTAAGAACGATTCTTACCTACGGAAAGCCACAACGGTGATATTATGGTTGCCAAACTCCGGTGTTAATCCCATGACAACTATAGTGAGAGAAACTGACATCCACCAGCCGCATGTGTGGAACAAGCCACACGTCAAGTGCGGAGCCGGTCTCGCGAACGACGTCGCGTAAGGTTGGCCTGGACCGCTTCAATATCACCATCCCGCGTCATAAGAAGAACACAAACAAGAGGCTTGCAACAGAAAACATCAATGCCCGCAACAATCATGTTGCGTTCTACTCGTGAAACACATCTACGCATAGATCTAGCTCTGATACCACTGAAGGGATTCGCGGCATAGTAAATCAAAATTTTCTACGGATGCGAATAGAGGGAAAGCCAAGATCTAATCTAGGATATGCAAACAACGAGAGAGATTGGATTAGATCTTCATACCCTTGAAGATTCGCACAGCGGAACGTTCGTCGGAACGTGGGTGATGTAGTCGTACTCGCTTCTCCTCCTCGCGATCCGATCCGATCTAGCACCACAAGTGGCGGTGCCTCCGTGAGATGCACACGTGCAGCACCTCGACGTCTCCTCCTTCCTCGGACCAGCAAGTATGGTGGAGAGATGGATTGGATCTACAACACGACGGCGTGGTGTATATGGTGGAGAATTTTTGCAGCAGGGCTTCGCCTACAAACAGTCGGGAGGGAGAGAGGAAGGGCAACAGGGCGGCTAGGGTTGGAGGGGAAGGTGTGAGGGGTTGGTGCGCCACCACCCCTCTTTATATAGTGGGGTGGGCGCAGCCCTAGCCCCTCCCCCAAGCCAAGGCCGGCGGCCCCAAAGGAGGAGGAGTGGGGGGCAAGGAAACCCCCCCCCCTTCTAGAAACTCTATCTCGAGTTTAAACCTCTCTAGGCCGGCTGGGCCCTATGGGGCCTTGTGCCCCTGGCCCAATGCGGCCAGGACACTCCCTCATAGGCCCATGGCCCCTCCCGGAAGGTGGGGCCACGTTGGTCCCCTTCCGGAAGGTTCTAGAAGCTTCCGGTACAATACCGATTAATCCGGAACAATTCCGAACTCCAAAAACTGCACTGCCTTATATGAATCTTATTCTCCGGACCACTCCGGAACCTCTCGTGATGTCCCGGATCCCATCCGAGACTTCGAACAAAAACTCATAAACCAATTATCCAATCTATCCTAGCGTCGAGACACGTTAAGTGTGTGACCCTGCGGGTTCGAGAATATGCAGACATGATCTTCTATCAATAATCAACAGCGGGGTCTGGTAACCCATATTGACTCCCACACATTCATCGATGATCATATAGGATGAACCACGATGCCAGGATTCAATCAATCCCATATATATATATTCCCTTCGTCTCGCGATATTTTACTTGCCCGAGATTCGATCGTCGGTACCGTCATACCTAGTTCAATCTCGTTCACAGCAAGTACTTTACTCGTTCCGTAATCCGATATCACTTTGGGATTAACTCCTTAACCACATGCTTGCAAGCGGTGTTGATATCGATTACCGAGTGGGCCCGAAGTATATCTCTCCAACTTGGGAGGGACAAATCCCATCTCGATATATACAACCCAATAGATACTTTCCGATCACCTAAGAGACACCTTTATGATCACCCTCTCATAGGATGACGTTTGATGACCTCAAAGCTTTCTTCAGATACCAGGGAGTTGTATTATCTCATGGTCTAAGGAATACAATATTTGACATAAGAAAATCTTCGCAAAGACGAACACGATGACACGATCTAATTGCTTCGCTTAGTTTGGGTCTGTCCACCATATCATTCTCCCAATGATATGATCATTATTAATCGACAACTCATGTCCATGGTTAGGAAACCTTAACCATCATTAATCAATGAGCTAGTCCATAGAGGCGTACTAGGGACACGGTGTTGTTCAGAAACCACACAAGTATTAAAGTTTCCGCTTAATACAATTCTAGCATGGAATATAAACATTATCATGAACAAGAATTATAATAATAACAACTTTATTATTGCCTCTAGGGCATAATTCCAACAGCTTTCTGATACATAGTAACCTAATTCCTTCGACCATGAGATCATGCTAATCACCATCACCGGAAGGATGCTTTGATGACATCAAACACCACACCGTAACTGGGTGGCTATAAAGGTGGCATTGAGTGTTCGGAAAGTATGGGTTGAGGAACATGGATCAAGAGTGGGATTTGTCCATCCATATGACGGATAGATATACTCTGGGCCCTCTCGGTGGAATGTCATCCAATTAGCTTGCAAGCATTTGACTGGCTCACAAGGGATCACATACTACGGGAACTAGAAAAGAGTACTTATCAGTAACGAGGTTGAACTAGGTATGCAGAGATACCGACGATCAAAACCTCGGATAAGTAAACTATCGTGAGACAAAGGGAAATTGGTATCGTATGTAAGTGGTTCATTCGATCGCAAAGTAATCGTAGAAATATGTGGGAGCCATATGAATTTCCAGATTCCTCTATCGGTTATTGATCGTAGAAGTGTCTCGATCATGTCTGCATAATTCACGAACCGTAGGGAGACACACTTAAGGATTTGATGTTGTTGAGTAGTTATGGAATGATGAGTAAGAGACCGAATGTTGTTCGGAGTCTCGGATGGGATTCGGATATCACGAGGAGATCCAGAATGGTCCGGAGAATAAGATTCATATAAGGAAAGTCCTGTTTCGGAGTTGGGGAATGATTCCGGTGTTTTCATCGAGAATGTTCTAGAAGGTTCCGGAAGGTCCGACACTCCGGAGGGGAAGGGTACATGAATGTGTCATGACAATGTGGAATGATTGCATCATGTACTAGGTATCATGGCTGGGCAAAATAGAGGGAGAAATCAAATCCTAGTTTGAAAAGTCAAACGCCAATTTGAAAAGTCAAACGACACTTTTGCTTGGTGGAGGGAGAGTAGGAAACCTACTTGGGGAGGAGTTCCTCTCCCTCCACCCGCCGGCCAAGGAGGCCGACTTGGGGGAGGACTCCCTCCTCCCGAGCCGTGCCCTCCCACCTATATAAGGAGGGGCAGGGCTGCCCCTCTAGCCTACACCTCTCACACCCCGAAACCCTAACCCTAAGTCGTCGGCGCCACCACCCCTGCTGCTGCCGCCGCCTAGGGCACCACCAACTCGTCGAGTTGGGGTGATCCCAAACCCTAGCCGCTGTCTACACTCTCCCCTTGGTGCCCTCTAAACCCTAGATCACCAAGGCCTCTCTCATAGTCCACCATACTCGCTCCGGCTTAAGGCGAAGCCCTGCGAGATCTCCCCTCTACTTCTGGTACCACGCCGTCGTGCTGCCGGAATCACGAGGAGAGTGCTACAACCTCCGCTGCCTGCTGGAACAAGGGAGAGGAAGGTCTTCATCGAGTACCGAACGTGTTACCGACTGCGGAAGCGCTGCCGGAACGCAGCGCCGGAAGGATCGTCTACGCGATCTTGAGATCGACAAGAGTACGACTACATCACCCACGAGAATCTGCTCTCGTTAACCGCTTTGGAATCTTCGAGGGTGAGTTCCTCTATCGAATCGTTTCTACAATCTAGTAGATAGATCTTGGCTTGTTTGTTTGCATGCGGTAGAAATTTTTTGTTTTCTATGCTACGAACCCCTACAGTGGTATCAGAGCTGTGTCTATATGTAGATCTGTTGCACGAGTAGAACACAATGGTCATTGTGGGCGGTGGTGCTTTTATTATCAATTGATTCTTGTGTACTTTGCATCTTGCGGTATGATGGGATGAAGCGGCCCGGGCTAACCTTACATGACATCGTTCATGAGACTTGCTCCACGCTCAACATGCAACTTGTATTGCATAAGTGGCTTTGCGGGTGTCTGTCTCTCCCATTATAGTATAGATCCAATTTACAACGGGCACTTGATAGTTCAAACATCAATGTTGTGGTTCTTGTTCGTAAGTTAAATCGACACTTATTGAAAGCCCCAAACCACGTAAAATATGCAAAGAAAATTAGAGGCGTCTAACTTTGTTTTGCAGGGGTGTGCTGTGATGTGATATGGCCATGATTGTGATTATATTTGATGTATGCAATGTTCCTTATTGTAAGTTGTCAACCGGCAGGAGCCATATGGTTGTCTTTAAATTCTGTTAAGACCCGCGTGTCTATTCAAAGTAGTTGTAATAGTTGAAGCTGGTGGACGACAACCATGGAACGGCGCCATTGACCTTGACGCTATACCGGTGATGATGGAGATCATGTTCGTGCTTGAATATGGAGATCGTAAGCACAGTAAGAAAGGCCATATCATATCACATATTATGAATTGCATGTGATGTTAATCTTTTATGCATCTTGTATTGCTTAGTTAACGACGGTAGCATTATAAGATGATCCCTCATGCACATAAATTTCAAGTTTTAAAGTGTTCATCCTTAGTAAGCACCGTTGCTAAAGCTTATTGTTTCGAAGCACCACGTGATGGTCGGGTGTGTTAGATTCTGCAAGTGTATACAACATGGGCAAGCCAGATTTGCTCATGCGGAAGCTAAGGTTTGATCTTGATGAGCCTAGCATGTACAGACATGGTCTCGGAACATGGATTACCGAAAGGTAAAGCATGAGTCATATAGTAGATATGATGAACATGTCGATTGTTCGCCATTGAAGCTACATCAACTCTCGTGATGATCGGTTTTGATGTGGTGGATTTGGTTTGTGTGATCACTAAAACAATGTGAGGGATATTGTTTTGAGTGGGAGTTCACCTAGATTAATTTAACTATTAATTAGAACTCAATTTGTCATAAACTTAGTCTAAACTATTGCAAATATGTTGTAGATCAATGGCGTCCCCTACCATCAATTTTAATGCGTTCCTAGAGAAAGAAAAGTTGAAAAACAATGGAAGCAACTTCGCAGATTGGTTCTGCAATTTGAGGATTGACCTCAATGCTGGTAATTTGACCTATGTGTTGGATGCACCGCTAGGTGACCCGCCTGCATCTGATGCTACCGATGAAGTAAAGAATGTTTACCTCGCTTGGAAGAATCAGTACTCCACAATTCAGTGTGCTATCTTGTATGGTTTGGAATCAGAGCTTCAGAAAAGGTTTGAGAATTCAGACCCACATGATATTGTCCGTGAACTCGAATTGATATTTGAGACTCACGCGGCAGTTGAGAGCTATGAGGCTTCTGAAAAGTTCATTAACTGCAAGATGGAAGAGGGCATCTCCATCAGTGAGCATGTGCTTAAGATGTCTAGGCACGCAAACAAACTCTAAAGTTTGGGTATAGTGATTCCTAATGCTTTGGGGATTTACCGTGTCCTCCAATCACTGCCACCAAGTTACAAGAACTTTGTGATGAACTACAATATGCAAAACATGAACAAGATGTTGCCAGAACTCTTATCCATGTTGAAATCTGCAGAAGTGGAGATCAAGAAAGAGCATCAAGTGTTGTTGGTCAATAAGACCACCAAATTCAAGAAAGGCAAGTCTAAGCAAAAGGGAAACTTCAAGAAGGGTGGTAAGAAAGTTGCCGCACCAGCGAAGAAGACCAAAGCTGGACCTAATCCTGATACTGAGTGCTTTTACTGCAAGGGAGAGGGTCACTGGAAGCGGAATTGCCCAAAGTACTTGGCGGATTTGAAGAACGGCAACATCAAGAAGAAAGGTATATCCGATATACATGTTATTGATGTGTATCTCACTAGTACTCGTAGTAGTGCCTGGGTATTTGATACTGGTTCGGTTGCTCATATTTGTAGCTCGAAACAGGTGCTACAGAATAAACGGAAGCTAGCGAAGAACGAGGTGATGATGCGTGTTGGAAATGGATCAAAGGTTGATGTGATCGCGGTCGGCACGCTACCTCTTCATCTACCATCGGGATTAGTTTTATACTTAAATAATTGTTATTTGGTGCCTGCGTTGAGCATGAACATTATATCTGGATCATGTTTGTTGCGAGACGGTTACTTGTTTAAGTCCGAGAATAATGGTTGTTCGATTTATATGAGTAATATGTTTTATTCACATGCACCTTTGATAGATGGTCTATTCTTATTGAATATCGATAGTGGAAATACACATATTAATAACATTGAGGCTAAACGTTTGAAATTGAGCGATAACTCGACCTATATGTGGCACTGTCGTCTTGGTCATATTGGAGTGAAGCGTATGAAGAAACTCCATTCTGATGGACTTCTTGAATCACTTGAAAGATGCGAAGCATGTCTGATGAGTAAAATGACTAAGAATCCATTTTCTGGTATGATGGAGCGAGCTACGGACTTATTGGAAATCATACATAACGATGTCTGTGGTCCAATGAGTGTAGCATCGCGCGGTGGATATCGTTATGTTCTTACCTTCACGGATGACTTGAGTTGATATGGGTATATCTATTTCATGAAACATAAGTCCGAAACTTTCGAGAAGTTTAAGGAATTTCAAAGTGAGGTGGAGAATCAACATAACAATAAGATTAAATTTCTACGTTCTGATCGTGGAGGTGAATATCTAAGTTACGAGTTTGGCAAGCATTTAAAGAAATGCGGAATACTTTCACAATTGACACCGCCAGGAACACCACAGCGTAATGGTGTGTCCGAACGTCGTAATCGAACTCTCTTAGATATGGTTCGTTCTATGATGTCACTTACAGATTTACCGCTATCGTTTTGGGGTTATGCATTAGAAACAGCCGCATTCACTTTAAATAGGGCACCATCTAAATCCGTTGAAACGACACCGTATGAATTATGGTTTGGGAAGAAACCTAGATTGTCGTTCCTTAAAGTTTGGGGTTGTGAAGCCTATGTAAAGAAGTTACAACCGGATAAGCTTGAACCCAAAGCGGAAAAATGCGTCTTCATAGGATACCCGAAGGAAACTATTGGGTATACCTTCTATCATAGATCCGAGGGAAAAATCTTCGTTGCCAAGAATGGATCCTTTCTAGAGAAGGAATTTCTCTCGAAAGAAGTGACTGGAAGGAAAGTAGAACTCGACGAGGTTGTTGAACCTTCTCTCAAACTTGCGAGTAGCGCAACACCAGAAGTAGTTCCTGTGGCGCCTACACCAATAAGAGAGGAAGCTAATGATGATGATCATGAAACTTTGGTTGAATTTGCTACAGAACCTCGCAGGTGAACGAGAACTCGTACCACTCCAGATTGGTATGATCTCGTTATGAGTGTCATGTTGGTGGACAACACCGATGAACCTGCGACATATGAGGAAGCGATGATGAGCCCAGATTCCAATAAATGGCAAGAAGCCATGAAATCCGAAATTGGATCCATGTACGAAAACCAAGTATGGACTTTGGTGGACTTACCGGATGGCCGGAAGGCTGTCGAGAACAAATGGATTTTCAAGAAGAAAACAAATGCTGGTGGTAATGTTACTGTCTATAAAGCTCGACTTGTCGCAAAAGGGTTTCGACAAATTCAAGGAGTTGACTACGATGAGACTTTCTCACCAGTAGAGAAGCTAAAGTCTGTTAGGATTATGTTAGAAATCGCTGCATATTATGATTATGAGATATGGCAGATGGATGTCAAAACATCATTCCTCAATGGAGACATTGATGAAGAGTTGTATATGATGCAACCCAAAGGTTTTGTTGATCCTAAAGATGCTAACAAGGTATGCAAACTTCAACGGTCCATATATGGATTGAAGCAAGCATCCCGAAGTTGGAATCAACGTTTTGATAAGGTAATCAAAAGCTTTGGTTTTATACAAACTTATGGAGAAGCTTGTATTTACAAGAAAGTGAGTGGGAGCTCTGTAGCATTCTTAATACTATATGTAGATGCCATATTGTTGATTGGGAATGATGTAGACCTTCTTAATAGTGTCAAGGAATATTTGAATAATAGTTTTTCAATGAAAGATCTTGGCGAAGCAGCTTACATATTAGGCATAAAGATTTATAGAGATAGATCAAGACGCCTAATATCATTGTCACAAAGTACATATTTGGACAAAGTTCTAAAGAGGTTTGGAATGGAAGATAGCAAGAAAGGGTTCTTGCCCATGTTGCCCAATACGACCTTGAGTAAAACTCAAAAGTACTGCAACGGCAGAAGATAGAGAAAGGATGAGTAAGACTCCCTATGCCTCAGCCATAGGATCTCTAATGTATGCCATGCTATGTACTAGACCCGACATTGCATATGTTGTTAGTTTAACTAGCAGATATCAAAGTGATCCAGGAGTGGATCATTGGACAGCGGTCAAAAACATCCTTAAGTACTTGAGAAGAACTAAGGATATGGTTCTTTCTTATGGAGGTGATGAACAACTCGTTGTCAATGGTTACACCGATGCTAGTTGGAACACCGATCCGGATGATTCTAAATCTCAATCTGGATACTTATTTACTTTGAATGGTGCAGCAGTTAGCTGGAGGAGTGCAAAGCAAAGCGTTGTGGAGAGATCTTCAACTGAATCGGAATACATAGCTGCTTCGGAGGCTTCACAAGAAGCGATATGGATGAAGGAGTTCATTACAGAGCTCGGTGTGGTTCCAAGTGCACTGGACCCAATGTCTATCTACTGTGATAACATGGGTGCCATAGCCAATGCGCAAGAACCAAGGTCACACAAGAAGCTGAAGCACATCAAGCTACGTTTTCACGCTATTCGAGAACATGTCCAAGATGGTGACATAAAGATTTGCAAAGTACACACAGATCTGAATATGGCGGATCCGTTGACTAAACCTCTCTCGAGGGCAAAACATGACCAACACCAAACTGCCATGGGTGTTCGGTATATTACCATGTAATCTAGATTAGTTGACTCTAGTGCAAGTGGGAGACTGTTGGAGATATGCCCTAGAGGCAATAATAAATGTAGTTATTATTATATCTTTGTGTTTATGATAAATGTTTACATTCATGCTATAATAGTATTAACCAGAAACATTAATACTTGTGTGATTTGTAAACTAAATTAGAGTCCCTAGTAAAGCCTCTTCATAATACTAGCTTGTTGATTAATAGATGATCATGGTTTCTTGATCATGAACATTTGAGATGTTGTTAATAACAAGATCATATCATTAGGAGAATGGTATGGTGGACATACTCCTATAGATAAGCGTAGCATAAAGATCAAGTCATTTTAATAGTTCAATTGCTATAAGCTTTCTGATACATAGTAACCTAATTCCTTCGACCATGAGATCATGCTAATCACCATCACCGGAAGGATGCTTTGATGACATCAAACACCACACCGTAACTGGGTGGCTATAAAGGTGGCATTGAGTGTTCGGAAAGTATGGGTTGAGGAACATGGATCAAGAGTGGGATTTGTCCATCCATATGACGGATAGATATACTCTGGGCCCTCTCGGTGGAATGTCATCCAATTAGCTTGCAAGCATGTGACTGGCTCACAAGGGATCGCATACCACGGGAACGAGAAAATAGTACTTATCAGTAACGAGGTTGAACTAGGTATGCAGAGATACCGACGATCAAAACCTCGGATAAGTAAACTATCGTGAGACAAAGGGAAATTGGTATCGTATGTAAGTGGTTTATTCGATCGCAAAGTAATCGTAGAAATATGTGGGAGCCATATGAATTTCCAGATTCCTCTATTGGTTATTGATCGGAGAAGTGTCTCGATCATGTCTGCATAATTCATGAACTGTAGGGAGACACACTTAAGGATTCGATGTTGTTGAGTAGTTCTGGAATGATGAGTAAGAGACCGAATGTTGTTCGGAGTCTCGGATGGGATCCGGGATATCACGAGGAGATCCGGAATGGTCCGTAGAATAAGATTCATATAAGGAAAGTCCTCTTTTGGAGTTGGGGAATGATTCCGGTGTTTTCATCGAGAATGTTCTAGAAGGTTCCGGAAGGTCCGGCACTCCGGAGGGAAAGGGTACATGAATTTGTCATGACAATGTGGAATGATTGCATCATGTACTAGGTATAATGGATGGGCAAAATAGAGGAAGAAATCAAATCCTAGTTTGAAAAGTCAAACGCCAATTTGAAAAGTCAAACGACAGTTTTGCTTGGTGGAGGGAGAGTAGGAAACCTACTTGGGGAGGAGTTCCTCTCCCTCCACCCGCCGGCCAAGGAGGCCGACTTGGGGGAGGACTCCCTCCTCCCAAGCCGTGCCCTCCCACCTATATAAGGAGGGGCAGGGCTGCCCCTCTAGCCTACACCTCTCACACCCCGAAACCCTAACCCTAAGTCGTCGGCGCCACCACCCCTGCTGCTGCCGCCGCCTAGGACACCACCAACTCGTCGAGTTGGGGTGATCCCAAACCCTAGCCGCTGTCTACACTCTCCCCTTGGTGCCCTCTAAACCCTAGATCACCAAGGCCTCTCTCATAGTCCACCATACTCGCTCCGGCTTAAGGCGAAGCCCTGCGAGATCTCCCCTCTACTTCTGGTACCACGCCGTCGTGCTGCCGGAATTGCGAGGAGAGTGCTACAACCTCCGCTGCCTACTGGAACAAGGGAGAGGAAGGTCTTCATCGAGTACCGAACGTGTTACCGACTGCGGAAGCGCTGCCGGAACGCAACGCCGGAAGGATCGTCTACGCGATCTTGAGATCGACAAGAGTACGACTACATCACCCACGAGAATCTGCTCTCGTTAACCGCTTTGGAATCTTCGAGGGTGAGTTCCTCTATCGACTCGTTGCTACAATCTAGTATATAGATCTTGGCTTGTTTGTTTGCATGTGGTAGAATTTTTTGTTTTCCATGCTACGAACCCCTACAGGCCGATCCCGCAAAAAGCTCGGGATGTACATGTTGAGCCTGTAACATCCCGGACTCTCCGTGTCTGGGCTGTCACTACTGGCAGCTCAATAAGATTTCTAAACTATCTCCATAGACCAACACTAGTTTTTTTTGCGCACTTTGTCCTCACTCGTGCGAACCCAGAATCCACTTTTTGGTCAGTCACCCATCTTTAAATTGCTCTAGGCCAAGCATGCTTAACCTTAGAGTTTTTTTGGATGAGATTATAGAAAAAAGTTGCAAATTGTTGGTAAAGGTATCCTATCAATCATATTAAGCCATGCATCAGGGTCTCACAAATCCCGAGCCAGCTCGACGCCTCTAGCGAGGCACAAAAGTAAGCTCGACCTGAGCTTCTGACGAGTTCGGTCCAACTTGGCCTGGTGGACCCTATTCATCGGCAGCACTGTAATGCATCGGATGCTGCAGCGATAGTTCGGGGCGACGACATGACAGTGATTGTTGGATAGAGACATCTGGCGGT
Organism: Avena sativa; assembly: GCA_916181665.1. Lineage (NCBI taxonomy): Eukaryota > Viridiplantae > Streptophyta > Magnoliopsida > Poales > Poaceae > Avena > Avena sativa. The sequence continues at coordinate 398,273,623 of OV702279.1, read as the reverse complement.
AGCAGGTGTGCGAGGCAGGGTGGAGCGGAGGTGCAGTGTCAGCGGTGACATCTGGCAACGATGGCGACATCTGGCGATGGCTGCGCATAACCTAGAGTAGCTCTCCCGTGACCTAGATAGTTCGTTATGGAAGAAGGTCTCTGGATTCTTATGTAACTTGCTTGTTCAACTTAATCGATTAGCCGAATTGGCTGATAGAATTCTGTTGGGGTTCATAGCATGGAAAACAAAAAAATTCTACGCGTGAACCACTATCTAGCCAAGATCATCTATGAGATGGTAGCAACGAGTAACTCACCCTCGAAGACCGTAACCGGGATCACGTTCCTGTATAACGTTGTCGATGAAGGTGTACACCCGGTGGTCTCATGATCAGGTACTCATGGCGCCAGAACAAGCGGCACCTCCATACTCGGTCACACGTGCGGCTCATTGACGTCTTACACGCCCTTGGTCTAGCGGAGCAGCGGAAGAAGGGATCCGTCGGAAACTCCTACTCCACTTCTCTAAGTGTAGACTTCGAACTATTTTACGGCAGAGCTTCGCTAAGCAATGGTAATGGTGGAGCAACAAGAGAGGGAGAAGAAGGAGTATCAAGTGTGTAAAAGAAGAGATTAGAGGTGACCACCTTTTTAGGGGAGGAGGGGGCGACCCCTAGGGGGGTGCGCTAGCCCCTAGAGGTTCCACCTCCCCCTCTTCATGGTGGTAACCTCCTCCATCAAGTAGGTAACCCCCTCTCTTATTCTCCTTTTAATTGCATGACATTCATAACAATTAAACCACACTTATGGAATTAATAAAATATTTTTATTTATTTAATATTTTTTAATTCATTCAATTAACAAACATTAACAATTACTCCCTTGTGTTATTTTGATATTTCAAAACAGTTTTGATACTTTTCCGAAACAACCCCTATGTTGTCTAATAATTTAGTCGGAGTTCCAAATCCATTCAAATCGCGCCAGCGAACCTTAAGTGTGTCACTCTATGGTCCGTGAATAATATGGATATGATCGAGACACCTCTCTGACCAATAATCATCAGCGGGATCTGAAAATCCGTAATGACTCCCACTTATTCAACGATGAATCTAGTGATCATGCGAGCCATTATCGTTATAGTCAATTCCTTTTGTCTTCCGATATATTACTTGTTCGAGCTCCGATCATTTGGTATCATTCGTACATCGTTACCGATAAGTACTCTTTACTCGTTCCGTGATATAACACTTGTGATCAAATCACTTGTTGGCAAGTTGTTATCAATGTGATGTCACTGAGAGGGCCTAGAGTATATATCTTTGTCATCGGGATGGACAAATCCCACTCTTGATCCACAAGTCTCAACTAACACTTTATAAGTACCCAACGATATCTTTATAATCACCCTGTTACGGTGTGACGTTTGATGAAATCAAAGTACTCTTCTGGTATTAGTGATTGACGTGATCTTATGGTCTAAGGATTAGGACTACTTTGTATGAGTTTGATATATTGATTGACTTACGTATTCCTATTCTTACTATGGGTGTAAGTGTTCATCATATCATTCTCCCATGACATGACCTTGTTATTAACAACATCCAATGTTTATGATTAGGAAACCTTGATCATATGTTAATCAACAAGCTAGTGTAACTAGAGGCATTACTAGGAACCATTTTATTTGTTTATTAAACACACGTGTATTAACATTTCCGGTTAACATAATTATAGCATAAAAATAAACATTTATCATAAACATGGAATAATATAATAACCACTTTATTATTGCCTCTCGGAAATATTCCCTTCAAAGTCAACCCATCTTCCCTCCTTTCATCTTTGTGTTAATTAGAAAACATTCGCGGGCCAAATGAGCTAGACCGAGCCAAGCCAGGCTCGGCCCGAGCTCACTACGGTCCAGGTTGGGTGACTTGGCTCAGTCCATACACTGTAACAGAGCGTCTAGGTATTGTTGCAACCCACTTGCAGCTGAAAAATTCTCAGTTACACCACACTTGCAACATATTGAACGCACGAATCGATGCAAATTTGACGCAAATTTGACAGGTCTAGAGTTGAATGAGAAACTTTATTCTCAATCTACCGAGAACTAATAAAACCATAAAAAGTACTTATGATTCCTATAGATACATAATGTATTTAAAATACATTCTCCCACGATTGTTGTATACATGATACGGGGCATTATACAAATAATTTATACTTTTATAAATTTTGCATACATGACACGACGACAGCAAACCATCAATTATGGCATTTAGACGATGGGTTCGCCAAGGCACTAAAAAGGAGCACAAGCTTGCACCAAGTCCCGCAACACTTGGCAAACCTAGGTAGCATGTGGTGCAAGCATGCGCTCTTGAGTTTGCCAAGTGCCACGACATTGACACTCAACATATCTGCGTCCTCGTCTCCCGGTTGTCTTTCTTACTTTATTTTTTCGAGTATGCTAATCTTACGCTTGGCACAAGTGCTCATGAAAGAACATGTGGCAAAAATATATTTGTTGAACTGGTGTCCGCTGAGGGTCCTTTGCCAGGTGTGACACTCGTCAACACAAAGCGGACTTTGTTCGAGTGCCCTGACACACAACAAAGGACCAAAATCCATTAGTGGTAGGATATATTTCTAGCTATCAAAGTAAAAAAATTACTGAACTCTTTCATAAAGTCATGTATTTGCCATAAAATCTAGTAATACACTAGAGGACAAGGCTAATTGTCAACACAACATATACCCCAAAATTTCTACTTAGTTACACCTAAACTCAATTGTCTTGTGCTTTAGAAATCTCTTTCAAGTTATTTATAGATTCATAAACTCTAGAATACTCTACCAACAAGTTCTATCAATACTTAAGGAAATTATACACAGACACACTTATAAGCATGCTATGTTTCGGGTCTAACAATTGAATCAGATCATATAGATATCTCTTTAGCAGAACATAGATTGTCAAAAAGACCTCACAAGACTCACCAAATCACAAAATCTAGTTAGAAAGTAGCATCCTGTCTAAAGAGGGACTAACAACATCGCTAAACTCAATTGCTTCATGAAGTTTGGACCTAACTTGAGATTTTTCTTACAAAGTTTCGCAGAGGAAATAGATTGGCATAATATATATTCTTACAGAGACGAGTGCATAAGTTAATCTTCTAAAATCGCTACAGCTAAATTCGAGCCCAATGGAGACTTAGTATACATATATAGAACCACTCACGAACACTATATTCCCAAATCACTTAAGGGCTACTGCTAAGTCCTTGACCAAAATTAACACATTGTGTTGGCAGTAAGTAGTAGCAATTTCGATCTCTAGATGATTTCATTCGCTGATTTATTTGATGATTTAATTCGTCCTGGATTGACAGGTTCACTCTCAATTCCAGAGTGCTTCTACAAATGGTCAGAGCAGTACACAAATTATGTTGTATTCTTGTTGGCAATGAGATTGGTAGAAATGAGAATACCATTTCAGAGTTCGAGTGAAGAGCCCTGCTTAACTGAATCTCAAGCGCACAAATATGTACCACTTATTGTGGACAAGGAAGTAAAATAGAATCTATGTGGATCCTAGTTGGCCAGACCACATCTTATGACGGGTCAAAATGGTATGTTAGCATATAGTAAAACAAGGATATATGTGTTCAAGTGAGTGGAAACGTCATGTGTTTTTCCAAAGTTGCAAGTTCCAGTTGAATTTTTCAAATCGCGGAAAATTGTAGTGGCATGTATCTAATTAACCCTTATTTATATTTTTCTTATGCTGGAATATGTCTTATTGCTCTTACAAAGTAATACAACAAAGATAATGTCGCAATTACTTTGTTGTCCCTGTCAACTAAATCATAGTACATAGTATGATTATGAGAATTTGATAAAGTATGACCAATTGCAATGTGAGATTACTGCGAAAGATATTTATTGTCATCAATCTATCAATTAATCCAAACGCAAGGCTTTTGCGTTTTCGCAAAAACATTGATGAAGTATTTGAAACGGCAAGAGTACCATATAACCATTAACAACATATCATTTTCCCATATGCAGCTACCATAGAGCACTGATGCTGCATGCCAAATGAGCTCTCTGCTCACTAGCTAAATTCTATGCTAGAATAACTTTATAAAGCTAGCTGCATCCAGCAGGACAATGAGAAGAAAAACTACATATTATCTGTTCTAATAACCCAAGCCAAGAGTGTGTAATCTTTACAGCTTCACTGGTTGTTGTCAGCCTCTTCATCCACTTCCTTGTCAGTAGCACACGGCAGAGATGATGCTTCTTCATCCCTCTTCTTTCCCCACAGTACAAGATAGAGTCCAAGTACCATCACCACAGATCCTAGCACGCTGTAAATGCATTGCCAAGATAATAATACTAATTAACAAGCAGAAATGTTGTCACCACAATTCAATCTCTGAAGCCATTGATTAGCTTATATCTTGGACCCAAAAAAATAAAATTCCAGTTGCGATGACAACTGATCATTGCGAAATGATAGGGAGGCGCGAGACCGGATAACCATATAGGAGTATCTATTACCTTCCAAGGTAGATTTGCTCATGGAGGAAGAAGAAATCTATGGTGGCTACCATGATCTGTGTGATGGGGATGAAGGCCGCGGTGAACACCGGCCCTTTCTTCTCGACGCACCATGTCATTATCAGGTACCCGGCTCCAGACCCAGCGATCCCCTGCACGCAAACAGTTTGATTGCAAGATTAACCCTTTGTCAAGGTAGTATTTGATTACTAGTACTGCTACTACTTTCACAACTATATTTGGTTCAAAGACTGAATAGTCAGAGAAGCTGGTGTGTATTGATTGATCGCATAGACTAGTGTGACCTGCAAGTTAAGGCAGTCGCTTTTACTAGTAGTAGTACTTGCTCCTTTCGAACAAGTTCTTTTCTTTTTAACTGCAAGTGAAAGATGGTATAGTTCACCAGAACGTCTTATATAGTAGGGAACGGAGGGAGGATAAGTCAAGAGGATGAAGAAGGTGATGTTGATGTTTTAACTTACTGCATACAAGACGGTAACAATCTCCAGCTTGCTGGTGAGCATCCACAGCGAGGCACGCCTCTCGACGGCCACGGTCAGCACCCCGCCCTGCAGCGTGCTGATGAAGAACATGAGGGCGGTGCTGGAGTAGATGGCCGGGTACTTCTTGGTCAGCCTGGTCTGCAGCAGCAGCCAGAAGGAGAAGCACAGGCAGTTGCCCAGCAACGCCATGGTGCCCAGCATCCAGCTCCTGTTGCCACTGTCATCATCGGAGTGGTGAGCAGCCGGGCTCAGTGCAGCGGCAGCCTGGTGCGTCAACGGCAAACCCTTGTAGAGAGTCAGCAGCAGCAGGCCAGCGAGCGACATGAGTGTCCCGGCGATTTTCGCGGCCCCAGACGTGTTCTTCACCTTCAGTGGTTCCATCCTCAGCACGACGGCAATGAGGAAGGTGAGCACTGGAGAGAGGTTGATGAAAGTGATGGCAAAGGTGGCGGTGGTGTACTGCAAGCCGTATAAGAAGGTGAACTGCGAGAGCGCCGCGCCGAACACGGCGCTGAAGAAGAGGTACGCCAGGATCTCTAGCATGAGCTTGGGCCTTGTGCTCCTGCAGGAATGTCATGGCACTACGCAGCTTTAGGAAATGAAGACAGATTGCATGTATAGAGATGTGGGATGAATTACCGTTCTTTGAAATAGGCTATCGGAGCAAGGAAGACGGTGGCAACCAGCTGCCGGAGCGTAACGAGGACCAGCCTGTTCAGCCCCTGCTCCAGCGCCTTCTTCACCAGCGCCGTCATCACCGCCGTGATGAGATCGAAGGCCAGCATTCCCATCACCGGTCTCCACGCCTCCACCCACATTGTAAGACTGCTGCTAGCTACAAGATGACTGATATGCTCATGAACTGACTGATTATATATATAGCCCTGCAATGCCACTGACTGACCAAAAGTGACGGCGCTGTCCAAGGGGGCAAAAAGGAAAATGCTAATATGCTACCACCATAATTAATTAATTGCTTTGCTTTGCTTACTCCTGTGACAAGTTACTACAACTGAAGATAAATTATCATCTGGAAAATGACATGTCAAGAGACATTAGGAATCAAACTGTTAGTGCAAACGTGAAAGTAATATATATATCCTGATTCAGTCCCTTGCCTTTTTCTGGTGACCCGGCCAAAATTTGCATGAGATGCCAACAAAGTGGAGAAAAGACGGGAGCACTGAGCTTGAAAAAAACTCCTTTCTATGTATGAGGATATACTTCCCCGTAAGCATCTAAAAGAACATAATTACTTGCCATTACTATTAACCTGAAAGAGTTGGTTGGCAATACTACCTTTGGGTCAGCAATACTATATTAAGAGACAGTGAATTGCTCAACTCAAAGACCACTACTGCTCAACTGTCATTTTCACTTACAGATAAGGGCTAGTTTCACGTTAGGATGAGAGCGGTAAAATGCAGCAACAAGTGATTTCTCTAGTAACCACTTGGTATGATGTTGAAGACTAATGGTAAGGAAGGCAACCTCACCAGGCACCACACTACCAGAAAGTAATGCGCACAATGGTAACAAATATATGACTTATTCAACGTTGTAGCAACATAAATAGGACATAGTTGGAAAAATTAGGGTGATTCTTGACATATCCGAATACTAAATACTAAGAATGCCCTTCCTATGCTTCACAGAGTCACATATTTGGTTGCTTCTCCGTGTCTTCTATCACTCCTTTCGCGGGTAGAATAGCAACTGATGATGCTTCCTTGCTCTTCCCCCAGAGGAGAAGATAGAGGCCTCCAATGACAAGAGCAGCACCTACCACACTTGAAGGACAAAAAGGGAAACACAAGTGTGATTATTTTGCCAAAGTTCTGTGTCTTGAAACAAAGTTGTCGTTTGGCTGATAGTTATTTGAAAAGAGTACACATAACCCCCAGAAGTTTCGGAAACAGGACGCAGAACTTTGCAAAACTGGGTAACTTGCCCCCCTGAACCCATTCTAGGTGGTTTTCTTGTGTGGTAATGGTTACATGGCATTAGAATTGTCAAAGAAAAGCTCAAAAAACCGAATAGTCAAAGAAAGTCCTAACCTCTCTCTTCTGACCTCGCTCCCCGTCGTGGTATGCCCCATCGATATGTACTCGATTTTTTTAAAGGTGAATAACTACATTGATAAGCATGTTTCACATGATGTGTTGCCAAAAAACTAAATAGTCTAGTTTCTTGTCCCAAAAATATTTACGTACTTACGTTTATTTTGCATTTTATGCCATACAGTTGTTTTCATAAACTTTTATCAAAAGACAATACCTTCCAAGGTAAAGCTGTTCATCAAGGATGAAGAGATCAAGGACTGCTGCTATGATCTGAATGAGAGGCATGAAGCTTGCGGTGAACACCGGCCCTCTCTTTTCGATGCACCAGGTCATCAGAACGTACCCTAACCCTGATACTCCCACTCCCTGCACAGCAAAAGTGCAAAGTTTCAGTGGAATCCCAGCACATACATTGAATCAGAACCATTAATTGTGTCATAAAGTCATGTCCCTAACTGAATTTTCACACTTTTGAGCCTGACCCAGGCATATGTCTTGTGGGACTATATGTTCATAACATTAGAACCATGAAGGACTAGAATTATGTTTTTTTACATACCAAATTCAACTCCAAACAAATATGATTATATAAGTTAAGAGTAGCCAGGTCAAGAAGCTGGTGTAAATCATCCTTGTTTATGTCCAGACAAGTAGGATCACATAGCTTACTCAAGAAAATAAAATACTGTTCTCTATTTTGCGATAATAAGTTAAGAGTAGCCAGGTCAAGAAGCTGGTGTAAAACTGTAAATCATCCCTGTTTATGTCCAGACAAGTAGGATCAAATAGTTTACTCAAGAAAATAAAAGACCGTTCTTTGTTTTGCGATAATGGAAACTTATATTGATTCTTTGCATATTGGTGGTTATCTGAGCTATCTTATGTACCGCGAAAAGAACGGTTCCGATCTGCATGGTTCCTCGGAGCAGCCAAACAGAGAGATGCCGTTGGGTGGTCAGTGCCAGTGCCCCGGCTTGCAGTGAGCTGAACAAGGTCATGAATGCAGTGCTGGAGATGACTGCAGGGTATTTCTTGGTGAGCTTCCCCTGCAGCAGCATCCACAATGAGAAGGTGATGCAATTCACCAGCAGTAACGCCGAGCCTAGCATCCATCTCCCCTTGCTTCTGGTGGTAGTGCCATTTCCAGTGTGTTCTTGAACCAAAGATGTTGTGTGAGTCAGGGCAGCACCCTTGTACAGGCTCAGCAGGGTCGCGCCACCAACCGACGTGAGTGTTCCTGTGATCTTTGCAAGACCTGCTTTGGTCCACACATCTACTGTTTCCAACCTGCAGAACCAGTTTCAGTCTAGATGAACAGTTTGTAACTTGAAAATATATGTCAGTTAAGAAACTTACCGGAAAGGGACGGCGATCAAGAAGGTGAAGACTGGAGTCATGTTTGAGACGGTTGCAGCGAGAGTTGCGGTCGTGTAGCTCAACCCCAAGAAAAATAGATACTGAGCAAATAGCGCCCTGTATATACACATATTCAGAAAAAAAGATTGTAATTTACAACACTCTTTTTGACTTGCCTCTTCCATTGTACATATTTAGAAAGACCAAAGTAACATTACCAATTAAGATTTCCAAAGAAAAAAATTTACCCAAATACTGCGCTCATGAACAAGTAGGCAAAGATCTCCTTTGTGAATTTAGGTCTTGCATTCCTGAAATCAAGGACGAGCAATTTATCAGCGACAACTTTCTAGACACTGAAGTTCATATATTAGTGTACAACAAAAAACTGGAGCATCAAGGGAGAGATACTTCTCAAGTTAATGAAAACATCATGCAGTAGAGCATCAACTTAACAGGAGTTTTCATACAAACTTGCCAGGTGCTAAACATCATATGAAAACAAATCAGCAACTGAACACTGCAGGCTAATTTCTATCTGACAAACCTTTCTTTGAAGTAGGCAACTGGGGCCAGGAAAACTGTTGCGACAAGCTGTCGGAGAGCGATAAGAACGATGGGGTTAAGACCACCATCGAGCGCCTTCTTCACCAGCACTGTCATCACCGCGAAGAGCGTGTCGAAGGCGAGCATCGCGGCCACCGGCTTCAGCAGCTCCATCAACCCCATGAAACCTAAAGTATCTTGTTTGTCCTAGACTCCTAGGTGGTGGGCACTAACTATGTAGGCAGCAGCCTTGATACTATCTGGTATATATTATACATAACACTATATATAAGCATTGCATGTGCACGTGGTGATGTGGGATAGCATTGTCACAGTCATGTCACTAACTTTATGTGTGAGAGAGGAGGCTAATGCTGATAGTAAACACTGTGGATTGGAGCAGGCAGGAGGATGCACAAAAAGATGAGTTGAGGAATGGTACAAAGTGCATGGCACCTGGAATAAGCAAGGAATAGTTTTAAGGCACTAGATGCCGGCTGACTATGGCCATTGAAGCAGATAGCTAGCTGTTTGGCATCATCAGGTTCCATGGCCACTAATTCCCTGCAGTCAGATCATCTACACTAACTTTTTTTGTCTTTGTGTGAGAGGAAGGGTAATGGCCATGCAGTGTGCATGAGTCAAGCCAAGCTGAGCTGCGTGAGTCCAAAAAGAATGATACCACCTCCATTCCAAAATATATGATGTTGGGTCGTAGAGCTGCACATTAGTTCATAAGCCAGCCCATTTGCTGTTCTGTTAACCTTGCTAACTCTGATCCCTACAAAGCTCGGAAGCTGTGAAGCATACTTCTGATCTTTCCTCCAGAGGCTGATAGCAGACTTAACCTGCTTCTCAATCTGCTTCTCTGACATGCTCTCATTTACCATAGCCAGATAATCACTTTCATAGGACCAAAAGCGAGACCTGTGTTGCAATTTAAGCCCTCCAGGCAAGCAATTGCCTCAGCTGGCTCTGTGCTAGCACAATGAGGGATAAACCCCCAGGCCATAGCAATGATCTGTCTGGCTCAATCTGTCAGAGCCGCACCCCGGGATCCGGTCCTCGCAGAACCAGAAAAGCCTGCGTCAATGTTCAGTTTGATCCAAACTTCTTCTGAATAACAGGCTGCTTACCTTTGGCATCACCTGCTTGATCAATGTCCCTTTGTTCCTGCATAGTTAACAGACACAATTGGACGTAGTACAATGCTCCAGCCACCCTTTCCAAAAATCATGTCGTTTCAAGTGCCAAGTTCTCCACCAGAGAAATAGCATTTTGTGGTATATTGACTGGACTAAATTAAATTTGGTTGTGTGTTGTTGATTGCAGGCTTTCCTTAATACTACAATAAAAATATGTTACTTGCATATCAAGTCTGGCAGGATCTACCCCAGTACTATCGAATCTCTCAAAAAATCAAATTTGGCAAGCTACTTCACTACCATTTTATAGCTTTTCAGCATATGACAGGCCACTTCAGCACTATTGAGTAGCTTCTCAACAAACCAAATTTGGCGGCAGGCTCAGCATATAAAATTTGGCCCGCTACTTGCAAATCTAAAAAACAGTGTAGCGAGATCCAACTGTACGAAAATGGTTCTAAGGGTTACTGTTCCTCCAGTTCAAGACCATTATTGCAGGAGATGACCAACGCTTCCAACATTTTCCTCTGCCTAGTGTTGGCCATGGGCTTGGCAAGCATTTCCTCAATTGCTATTTTAGCAGATACATCTCTCTGAAAGTTCAATCGTAAGATCCCAACAAAGATAACTTCGCCACCTTGGCATCATTTATTCCATTGCAATTCCTGAAAACAGAAAATGTAATACAGAGAAAGTTAGAGAACGGACCCATCTAATATTGTGTTATTTTGTTTTTATATTAACTTCGAAGTGCAGTGCACGTGTGTTATTGCTAGACAGTAGCCTACTAATGAATTTGCCATGTATAATGCAGTCTGTGCCCCAAGTTATTATCAGCACAAATGGAGCAGGTACTTACTCGCTGGTCAACCTGATTCATCGTTGGTATTTTGGTAAGGCAGGGGAAAGTAAATAGGGAAGTCCACTACACCCCCAAAACAACACATCTACCACAAACTGGCTAAATGCTGGAAAGGTTGAAACATTTGGCAGGCACATTTCGTTTTAAATAGATCTTCAAAGGAAACTTACTCACCAAACTAGAGAAATGTAGCTATGTTAGGCAGTCATTATTAACATATCACACGTTCAAAGCTAAGATGAAACATTTCAAGCCTTCACAACTTCTGCACAAAAATAAATTGAAGGGATGCTGATGAGGCAAAGGGTTGCATGACTATCGTCAAGCTAGTATGACAATTTTGTAGTACAGTTCAAGTACTGGCCATGTTGAAAATCCAGTTATGATATTAGTAGACAAGAACAAAACAGCTAGAACGATAACAGAAACTGCATGGTGTCAAAATTATGATAATGGACAAAACACATAGTAAATGAACAACCAAATTTCCACAGGATTTGGTGCATATGTAGCCAGCACAGCCAAATTTGACAATAAAGATGCACCAACACGTGATTGCTAACCAAAGTAGTTACAGATTAGTTAGTGAACTGCAATCACACAATCAGTTCCCACATTCCAATGCCATTACTATCATGGGAGATTCTAATGGTGCATTAACCACTTGTTAAATTTCATGAGCATCATCCTAAGTCTTAGACAACATAAACATGTCTTGCATAGTCACAGACAACATAAACTTAAAATTTGTCTTGCATAGTCATAGACAACATAAACTTAAACTTGTCTTGCATAGTCACAGACAACATAAACTTAACTCTTCTTGAGTCAAAGATAAACTACATGGGCATAGCCATGGACGGATCCTGCATGGGGAAAGGGTGTATATGTACACCCAAATTTTTTAGCAAAAATTCTTCTATAGTATTTTTTCCAAAAAACTCTTATATAGCAACAGCGGTAGCATGTTTTCTCTAATATATATAGTATTTCCCTCAACCGCAAACCAAGTGAAAATCTTATAGTTTACTACTCCCGCCGTCCGGAGATAAGCGTCGCAGATTTGTCTAGATATGCATGTATTTAGTCATGTTTTAGTGTAGCTACATGTGTAACTAAATAAATCTGCGACACTTATTTCTAAACAAAAAAGTGCAGCCTAAGCTGCAAGCGGCCCATTAGGCAGTAGCCCTTATATATCTTTTTCAAGAAACATTTCTACCATTAATAAATTTGTGTGATGATCTTGTGATCTTTATTGCTTATCCATTCAAAAGAAAAATTCTTATAGGCTCAATCATCACATTTTTCCATTCGAGAAAAAGATGATCCAAGCATTGACTGAAAAAACCATACGGAACAGGGTGGCATTGAAGTGGTGGAATCGATAAAACTCTATTTTTCTTCTTATTTTCTGTAATCTCTATCACCTTTTAAAATATTTTTCTAAAAAAAATTCTAATATATATTGTCCTACAATACGTAAATTATACTTTTACCTATGTTATCACTTGACTTTCATATTTCGTGTTAGTTAAAATTTGTACACCCAAAAATGAAATCCTGGATCCGTCCCTGGGCATAGCACCTTACATATTCCTGGCCAAAAGAAAAATTCTGGCATAGATGCTCATGGAACCTAGATCCGTACCATACTCCTCAATCTTGTGACCATCAAGGTCATCATAGAGGCTATCTTCTTTCACACTGCCATAAATGCTCTCCGCCAAGCAAAACCTATGGTTGATATTCATGTTGTCAGAGTACGGACTCAGTGGTATAGGAACAGAGTCATCTTCCCAGGGGTCTTTTCCACAGGCCATCTTCTCAAACTCTAACTCACCCCTATGGAAGTCTATCCCGACTGGATGCACAATTCCGGTCCTCATAAACTCGCAGTAAAGACACCGAATTTGTGCTGTCAACACATGAGGTAAATATGTTAACGGTGCCACATAAATTGTCTGCCTAAAACAAATATATCAAAAATAAAATGATCTCCAGCTTTCTAGTTTCATCATGCATGGGGCCATACAATATTAACACAAACCATGTGTAATTCGTAAGGAAAAGGTGCATGGACAATGTAGCTCCTTTTAAACAATTCTTATTATTTTGATAGCTGGGGAAATGAGAATGGTGGTGAGCGGATCATCCAGCTACATGTTGATCACTTTGGCAGGCTGCTTGATCGAAATGTTTGACTTCACTAACGTAAAGACATGGAGATATTCAAGTAAAGGCATCCATTACTTATCTTGGACACTTCCTTTTTCTCGAATAGTTACATTTTTTAACACTGAATATAAGGGCTGACGGAGTAATAGAACCCGATAAGTGTCCAGTTGTGGTAAAGATGCATCATGGTGTTCAGACGGTGTGTATAACATTTAGTTATATATCACAAGATATACGGAGTAGCTAAAACACGGGAAAATATTGGCATAAGGTTAGTTATAGCATACCAGAACATGGCAGAGGCAGAGGGCAACAGGAGGACGTGTCTCCGTGACCAATTGCTAAGTTCAGCAAAAAACAAAGTAGGAATTCCACCACCACACGGGCTTTTCGGAGTAGCCATGAAATTGACGTGAGAGTGGTGATACGCACGAGGAGGATCGGAGGTAGGGCTGGACACCCAATCATTCACACCACAAATCGTATGAAGCTCAAATTTGGGATCCTGAAATTGGATATTTGGTGAGGACATTAGCATAGGCCATTGGCATAAGCCTATACATAAGCAACTCTGCTGTTCCATTCCAAATTCAATCCAATCTGGTCATTCGAACTGCTCCAATCATCAAGCAGTGAGAAATTGTTCTAGGTAGGTATACGACTCCAGGATCCACGGCGTGTGATGCTTAAGCCATCACCGAGCTAGCTAGCTAGGGTTCATACGACGGCTTGCAATGAAAGGAGGGAAGCTCACCTGAATGGATGCCCCGCCGATTCGGGGAGCCGCCGACGCCGCCGAGCACTGATCGCCATCGCGCCGCCGGCCGGCAGGACGAGCAGAAAGCAGGTCATGAAGGAGATGGGCTCAGTCGGTCTGTTTTTTAATTGAAAATCAAGTTACAACAAGCACAAAACGGGATAAAATCAGGGTATGTTTGGTTTGAGCCCCAACTTGCCCCACCAAAAAATTGGCATGACCAATGCAAGGGCATGACCAAAATTTTGGTAGCTAGTAGTTGTTTGGTTTGCAACCATCTTCCCTTCAAATTTTTTGGCAAAATAGATAATGTTTGGGTTTGCAACAAACTATTTATTTATTTTTTGCGAAATTGCAAAAAACTAATTTCCTGCATACTAGTTTCTAGAATATACGCCTACTAACCAAATTTGAGAAAATACGTAAATTATTACTTTTGAAGTGCTAAGTATGATACACTCAAATAGAAAAAGAATATCGTTAGCAAAAAGGAAAAAAATCACCAAAAGAACGATACGCAATCGTTCTGCTGAAAGTTGATACAAGCTCAGAGTACCTGGACTACCATACGCTTGCTAGAAGTATTAACTAATTAAATGAGGCAGGGCGATTAATTAGAAGGCAAAACCATCCGAACAGCCGGCCGCATGCAGCAAAGTACATGGGACCCACCGAAGAAAAGAGGACGAGTTGCCGTGCCAAAATTTTGGCGTAGCTTTTCTACCCCATGACTCGCCCACGAGTTGGCAAAAATTACACCCGCACGCGGCAGGCGGACAGGGCGAGCCAATTATTTGGTACTCATCCAAACGAACGCCAAATTTCACAGGCTGACCAATTTTTTGGTAGGGTCAGCTTTGGTAGTAATCCAAACAGGCCCTCATTGTCCTAAAAAAATTACAAATAAACCTTAAAAAATAAGAAATACAAATTAAGCTGTAGGGATTCCCGCAGCCATCGATATCAGCGGCCACCGCCCAACTCTAGCATTGTCGAGACGTACGTTGGAAGAAACGCCGAGCCTCCATCATTATCAGATCCAACAAAGTATCCTCCCCAACGAGACTTTGTAAGTCGATGAGGCACATGTCATTATGGCACGTCGACCAGTGGATGTCTTGGACCAAGATCTATCACCTCACATCAAAGAAGTCGGACAAGAACGCCAGATGAACCACCTTTGAACCAACATCATCGCAGATAACGACGAACACTAGCGACACACAGAGAAACATATCTCACCAAATATAAAGATCGACGACAATACCAAGATGTCGATATGAAGGACCAAACAACACACACTGTCATCACCTCCGAGGCACCACCGTGAAGGTTGACGACGGTGTGGGAGTAGAATTGAGACGGATTTATTCTTCCGGACGCTGCTCCCGCCAGCCCTACGGTGCACCACAGAAAAAACTAACCCTAGCTAGGCAGAGGAACGAGGCCCCCTCCCTCCTGCCGCTGGAGAGGCAAGCGGATGGAGAGGGAACCAGCGCTCCTGTCGGCTGAGAACAGGAAGGGGAGTTGGTGTAGTCGTCTGTGATAGAGGGAGATGCGACTTTGCGAAGCAAGGCCTCCTGGTCATGGATATTTTGGGTCCTATCTTGAGCAGACATGTATTATAAGTCTAAGGGAATATGAAGACATATCGCTTTTTACTTTTTTTTTGCACAAAAAAGGCCCGAAGGCCCTGGAGCTTTCATTCCAACGTACAGCGTAGGAAGGCGGGCTCGCTTAGGGCCCGGCCTAACAAGAAGAGAAGACCTCTGACCAAATCTGGCCATCGGGGCGGCCTGGCACCCTAGGCCCGAATAGTGCATGACCCATGCGTGACCCAAAGTGGCCCGATCTTTTTCGTGTTGAGACGGGCCACGATTCATGAAGACTGAAAAAAGCACGACACACCTTAACTTCGGGGCCATGGTGACTCGTAAATCCTAGAAAGCACGAGCATTGCCGGCCTCCCACTCTCAAACAATTCGAAATTCACACCCAATGCTGCCAACTTGCCACCGCCAGATTTGGCAGGTTTTTGCTGGTTTTGTCCGATTTTGTCTGGTTTGCATGGAAAATTAGCAAAAAACAAGGAAAATCAAAAAAATGGACTGAAATAAGCGGGCCATTTCGTGTTGTTCCGGGCCATGCTTAGGCCGTGCCAGGCACAATACTTTTGGGCTGGGTCCGGGCCAGCCCATGGGCCTATTTTCTGGAAAAAATCGGCCTGCTTCGGGCTTTGGGCCTGTCCCAGCCCGTTTTAGCCCGTGCCGGACCGTGCTTTGGGCCTGGCCATTTTGTCGTGCGCCGTGAGCCCGGCCCGATGGCCAGCTTTACCTCCGACCCCATTTCCCTGGGATAGTCAAAGCGGAGTCTGGCCCTGTTCGTCCGCTCTGCTCTCGCTGCTGGCGTGGCGTGGCGTGGCGTGGATCTCATTCGTGTCCTCGACCTCGAACCCTAGCCCCGCCGTCCCGCTCAGGTAACCATCCCCAATCCCTCCCCTCCATGGATCGGATTCCCTCTCCCGTCTGGCTGTCTGCTCCTGCCCGTCATCTCACCCTTACCTTGGAGGTAGTTATTTGGCTCTACCATGCGTTCTTTCCCTAGGTCCTCTCGCCCAATCTGACCAACCCTGTAGTTAATTAGTTCAGGCTATCAATCGATTCACCGACTACTCACTGTTACCAATTGATTGGCCGATGCTTAGCTCTGTTAAGACTCACCACGCTTGTTAAGAACAAAATTCATGATTTTGTTAAGAATTCACCAACCACGCTTGTTTCAGTTCTGCAATGGAAAAAAAAAAATCCATGATCTACCGATAGATACGACAGATAGATTTTTCCCTCCAGTGCAAGCCTGTCTGTCTTACCATGTGCTGACTCTCTTCATTGTTCCGTTCCCGCAGAAAGATACGACAGATAGATGTCGCAGTCCAATGAAGTAAGGTCAGCCAGCGCTCCCCTCCAACATGCTAGCATGATTTACATTCACTATCCTTTTTCACACTTTGCTCTCTCTCTCTTCGTATGATGAAACAATATAAGAACCTCGCCCTTCGTTTTTTTTGCAGGTACACCGCGCGGTCCATCACGCCTCCGGCGGAGAGGGACAGCTCGCCCCCTCCCAAGAGGCGCGCCGCCGCCTCGAGGTCGCCGCCGCTCCCTCCTCCTCCCCCATTTCCACCCAAAGGGGTGCGCACCATCTCCTCGCTGTCGCCTCCTCGCACAAGGCGCAGCGCCTCAAGGTCTCCTGCTCCTTCTAAAAGGCGTGGCAGATCAAGGTCTCCTTCCCCCAAGAGGCGTGGCAGATCAAGGTCTCCATCCCCCAAGAGGCGTCGCAGATCAAGGTCACCGACCCCCAAGAGGCGTCGCAGATCAAGGTCCCATTCCCCCAAGAGGCGTGGCAGATCAAGGTCTGCTTCCCCCAAGAAGCGTGGCAGATCAAGGTCTCCGTCCCCCAAGAAGCGTGGCAGATCAAGGTCTCCGTCCCCCAAGAAGCGTGGCAGATCAAGGTCTCCTTCCCCCAAGAGGCGTGGCAGATCAAGGTCCAGGTCCAGGAATAGGAGCCGCTCCAGGCAAGTCTTGTTTGATTTTTGTATCATAGACCCTGATGTTGTGCTAGTGATATCATATCGTGCAATAGCAGTTTTCACAACATATATTGTATGGAGTATCATAAAGGTATTGATTTTGCTTAACACATGGCAGGAGCAGAGACGATACAAGGAATCCCGGGAACAACCTGCACGTTACGGGCCTGTCCACACGCACATCAAGACAAGACCTGGAAAAGTTCTTCGGTAAAGAGGGAAAGGTGAGTACTTTGCTGCTCTACCCCATTCCTTCATTCATTTCTCCTTGCCCGTGATCATGTCACCAGCTGACGTGCTACACTGTAAAACTGCAGGTTCAAAACTGCCATATCGTCATTGATCCTCGTACGAAAGAACCACGTGGCTTTGCATTTGTGACAATGGAGAACGTGGAGGATGCGAGGCGCTGCATCAAATACCTGCACCGTACTGTGCTTGAAGGCCGCCTCATCAGTGTGTCAAAGGTACATGTGCCAACCTTAGTGCTACCTCCTGTTACATATTCATAATTTTCTTTCCGTATCTCTTTGAATGGTCAGGATAGCTCTTATTACCAGGTGGTAGTAGTAGTAGTAGTAGTAGTGTGTGTGTAAACTCTTATCTTGATAATCTTCTTTCCACATCCCTGGGCAAATTTACAGTTTACAAGTTATGAGTCTTCAACAAAGTATATCTTGGTTTCTAACATCTTCTTTTGTACTTATCAGAATCTTGTCAATGGTCCCTGAAAATCAGCTAACGTGCAAGTAATGTAGATACTTCTTTATCTTAAAAAGCAAAAGTTTATATTTGGGAGGCGACGTAAATTCTGCTGGTTCATTGCAGTGGTGTGATGGTGTAGCGTACACTAGGAAGGCATTGTTGTTATGCTCTTACACATTGGAGTCCAATGCAGGAAATGGAGAAATCCCTCTTGTTTCTGTGTTCCTTCGCTTTTCTCCTGCTGACTTCCCCGACCGCAGCTTCCACACCGTTGGGCTGCCTCAGCATTGATCCTCGCTGTCTGTAAAAGCACTGAACCATCATCAACCCTACGCTGTCTGCAACGACCTTACAGAATCACCGTTGGCATCGCCTACTACACTGTCTGCACCAACCTTACTGAGTCATCGCCGTCATCGCCGTCTACACCGACTTGCCGAATCATGACCGTCATCGCCTACTACTACATTGTCTACACCAACCTTACCGAATCATGAACGGCATCGCCCTCTACTACACTGTCTACACCGTTAGACCTGAAGTCATCTTTGGATCATGGAGTTAGAAAGCAGAGAATGCTGCATGCAGTGCTACACGTCACCAACTATAGACCTTGTTTAATTGTGATGCTGTGAGTACCGCTATGTTTGTCTACACATGTACTGAGACACTGTGGTACGTGTAGCTTGTATTTCAGGGCTTCAGTGGGCTTTGACGCTAGGACCGAAGCGATGGGATTGTTACTTTTATGCAGAGCAACTATTGTGTATAACGTTACTGAAATTCCCATTTACTACTGACATTTTTATAATTGCAGGCAAAGAGAACCCGTAAGAGGACCCCTACTCCTGGAGAATACTGTGGCCCAAGAGGTATGCACGGATATGTTTTTTGTTTTCTGCACTTGCATGGAAACAGTAGATATGTGTTATCTCCTGGTGTTGATAGTGTTTGTGTAGGTTGTCTGGTGTGTCTTGTAGGTAGCATGCTTTTGTTGTATTTATTAGGGTTCTTCCGTGTTTGTGTGTTGGATGCTGGTCTGCTGGTAAAGGATGACAAAGCGTTTTGTGTCTTGGATGCTAGTCTGTTGGTAAAGGATGACAAACAGAGACGGAATGCGCCATGGCTTCTGATGCATCAAGATGGTAATCTGGTCCGACGTTTATGCAGGCTGGCGCGTTCTCGATATTATACTGTTTTTACTTGTTTTTTGAAGTACATGCTTTGCCTGTGTGTGTGTGGGTAGTCTGCTGTTAAAGAATTGGGATACCGAGATAGGGTGGGGGCATATATTTTTTTATTGCGTACCAACCAGCTATAAGAGCGCAATCTAATCCTGATGTACATGCAGGCGGGCGTTCTCGATCTTCGCCTCGCCGGTCCAGCAGGGGGCGCTCGAGGTCGCCGGATGGAAGAAGCGACCGAGACAGGAAGCGCGACTGAGATGGGAGTAAAAGCAGGTTGCTACATGACGGTATCTCACTGGGAACGGAGTCTGATTGGATGTCTCTTTGGCTAGGATGGTGAAACTTTGGTCTCGCTGCCCTGGAGGCTGGCTGGAGATGTCATTTGCTTTTATTTTTTTGTTCAGTTAAGTTATTCGAAGCGTGTCGTATCCGGCATAGTGTGGCTGTGGATGATTGTTATGTAAAAGCGTATTTGGTGTCATTAGGCCTGGAAACGCATATTGGTTCCTCTTGCCTATCTTGGGTTTTGACAGTACCTAGCCGTCTGTTGTATCACAAAGGTCGGCCTGCTATAGCAGGCGATAAAATAACTTGTAAAAGTAAACAGAGCTTGTTGGGATTTAACTCTGTCATTTCGGACTGATGTCTTTCTCCTGCAGTGTGCATAATTATTGTTATGGCTTTAGATAAGATTTGAAACAAGAATCATATATGGACTCTAGTAGTGTGCATCATACCCTCAGATGTAGAAGAAGATGAAGAGCTACTGCATCATCATCCATCCATTACAAACTCAGTTCATCAAACTAATATGTGTTCGATTCTACGGGGCCTGCCATGCATGTTCAGGATCAGCCGGACCCATTCATTCTCTTCAAATATAACAAACATCTTTGTCTGGAATCACTTGATGTTTGGACAAAGATTCAGTTTGCCGTAACATCTTCAGAATATAATCAATTCACGCGTGTTGGCTGGGCTGTTTTTCACAGTATGAAAACATCAACTTGAACTAGTAACCATCGTGCAATGGTCGATACAGAAGATTCCATAGCAGAAGCATCCAAGCAATATTGCATTGAGCTAACATCACAAACGGACAACACATAAATACAAGAACAATTAGTTTGAGATGACACACCTTCCATCCTCTGTTTTTGACATGCTCCAAGGTTCTCTTGCTACATAAGATCACAGCAGTAGAAAGTACAACATCAGCGACTTGATCAGAGAAAAAAAAT
Source organism: Avena sativa (assembly GCA_916181665.1). Lineage (NCBI taxonomy): Eukaryota > Viridiplantae > Streptophyta > Magnoliopsida > Poales > Poaceae > Avena > Avena sativa. Next base: position 398,252,935 of record OV702279.1, on the reverse strand, counting down.
ATCAACTTCCTAGATTGTCAAGTCATTTCAAAATTCACTTTGTGTATCATGTACTAGTACATATGAGAGGTTCATGGGACACAAAGCACAACGTCTGGTATGTACCCCAAAGCCATACTTTTTTGGAAATGTAAGAACTGGACAGGTTGGAAACTAATCAAACTCATGCACTGGAAACAAAAAAAAAACAATAGATCATGCATCATCTTATAAACTGAGCTAGGTAACCAAGAAAAAAAATACCTCATATGTTCAACCACAATAGCACATTATCTGATATTTCGTGTGTTCATAGTTTCAGATCTAGCCATTTTCACCCAAGTCCCCTTCCAACAAGCAAAAGCCTAGTAAATACATGAAAAGGAAAAGCTCAAATGTAGGAATTAAAAAAAAGTATATATTAATATCACGGAGATACAATCAACAACACATGCCCTAGCCGTCTTACGGATGCACAACCCAGAAAAACTGAAGGAACCATATACGTGCAAATAGATATATATCCATGTAACTTGATCAGGGGAAAGTAGCTTTGTGATATATTTTTGTTACTCCTTCCGTCTCCAAACAAGTGACTCGAGTTACGAATCTAGACAAATTCAAGTTAGAGATGGATGGAGTATACATATCCTTGCTCAAACTCTTAATTTTCCGTTTACTTTGACTAAACCCGGAACACAGAGTAAATAAAACGGAGGAAGTACTGCGTTTTTTTTCAGTACTGCGTGTTATCGTGGTAGAAACGATAATCGTTTACCCGGTTCCCTGGACCCACCAGTCATACTATGCACATCCTTGAACCGGCGGTTACTCCCCATTCCCTCTCTCCCCCATGGCGTCGCCTCCTCCGCCGGCTTCCTCCGCCGCAGCGGCCCACAGCGTGTTCGTCTACGGCACCCTGATGTCGGAGGAGGTCGTCCGCGTCCTCCTCGGCCGCGTCCCGCCGTCCTCCCCCGCGCTCCTACCCAACCAGTACGTGCATGCGTGCGCCCTCGCCCCTCCGCTCCTCCCGGTCTTCCTCCGTCCCCCATCGCTGTTCTACTTTGCCGACCGCTGATTCGAATCCCGCGTCTTCCTTTCTCGCAGCCAGAGGTTCAGCATCAAGGGGCGCGTCTACCCGGCGATCCTGCCCGTCGACGGCAACCAAGTCCCAGGCAAGGTACGCACGCAGAACAAATTCCTGCCATGCTCTGTCGACGGCAACGAACCGAAGTCCCAGGAAAGGAATAGTACAGGTGCAGCAGAACAAATGCCAATCTGTTCCTTCCTCTATCTGTTGTTCTGCAGGTGTTCAAGGAAATCACTGATGGGGAGCTCCATGTGCTGGATACATTCGAAGACGAGGAGTATGTGAGGGAAACTGTTGGCATCTCACTGACCGTAAGTCCATTTTAATCTCAGATTCCCCTAGAAGGGGATTACTCCCATCACCGGGTTCATGTTGGTCCCTCCTCCAGTTGCCAGTCCGGTAGTAGCCAGGTTGATGTTGGTTGAACTGCAAAATTCAGGGAAACGTTTATTGGAAATCAGTTACCCCGATGATTCTTTTTCATGCCTGAGCCCCTTGTCTGAAAAAAAAAATGCATGTTACTTTTCTGTCTTCTACGACATTGTCACGTACTCTCTCGGTTCCAAAATATAAGATGTTATAGCTTTTTCTTGTATCTTGACGTCTTTTAGTGTGTAGGTTCACTTATTTTGCTCCAAGTGTGTTTAGATAATGCGTTTTAGAAAAACATCTTATCATTTGGAATGGAGGGAGTAGATACTATTGTCTTTGTTTATCATGAAAGTCTACTTTCTTTTGGCATCTTAGATATAGCTTAGTTCCCTGTTTTCATCTAGGTTGTTTTACTGCAGGATTCATCGGAAACAGTTCCTGCCTTTGCATACATATGGGGGAATGAGGGTGATCCTGACCTCTATGGTCAATGGGATTTCGATGTGAGTATTTCCCTTCATGCTCATTTTAAGCATTCTGGTTATTAATGAGAGGCAGCAAAGCACCGCCACCGTGGAACTCATCACATGCAACAATCTGGTCATGGCATTTGTAATGCTTAATTGTGTCTATTAACTTGCACTTGTAATGCTACTACTTGTTGAATAGTCTCTGTTTGATCGGCCTAAGTAAAGCACATTGCTTGACTTCATGAAGTTCTGAATTTGCAAAAAAGCATGGCAAGTTTATGGCCCAAATAACTCACAACTCGTAAACTCATCTGTGGTAGGAAGTGTTGCCATCATTATTTTTCTCCACTAGTTATCATAGGGTAAACTCAAGTACTGATACCATGGTGAACTGCAACGTAGTCCACCGGTGTGCCTTTTGGCAATGTCATGTACTCTCTTTGGTTTTCTGGGGCATGTTTCTGTAGTATACATTCAAGCAGTGACCTTTATTTTAAAATTTAACTTTCTACTCCCCCATACTTTGTGCGGTGCCTGTAGGAATGGAAGAAAGTGCATTTGAAGGATTATCTCGCAATGACACAAGGATTCAAGGAGGAATTGGAACAGCTCGAGCACAGATGATTGAAGCGCCAATTATTGTTCCAGAAGGATTAATTCACGGTGTATTGTTTGTTCTTGGTTCAATCAGCTCTAATTGAATTGTAAATAAGATCTTTATTGGATTGCCACTAACCCAAACAAAAAAAATCATAATGTTTCCTATCTTGTGCCCATAGACTTGAGGTGTGTAAGTGTAATTTTTTATCTGATTTTTTTATTGGATCAGTCAATGCTGTTTCAGTCCATTGCATGTGAAAGAAATTAAACTTGATTTTGATTGGCGTAAGCCTGTGCAAAGACGGTTTGGCTGAGTTCATATCTTGTGCCCATAGACTTGAGGTGTGTAAGTGTAAGTTCGTATTTTGCCTAATGTATACCTACCAGTGGCACCCTTAATCTCTTTCTCTTGATAAATTTCTGTTGATTCCACAGACAGAGCATCCGCGGCCTAATCCACTCTACCCTACCACTTTACAGGATCACTCTCTATTCCACGAAGCTCTGCTAGTTTCCACTCCATTAAATTGTTCTTCACTGCCTCCACCACCGCCCCTGCTGAAGAGCGTTTGATCAATGATCAGTTGAAATCTTCTTTCATGAATTCAACAAAAATAAGTCATAGGTGAAGTCTTATTCTAAAACATGCGTAAGGGGTATCCTGCCAATAATAAACAAAAAAAATCATTACATTTCCAGTATGACATGGAAGGATACAGGTCCATTTGTTTGATTGTGAACCAACTTTTCTTAGAAAAATGAAACAGTAACATGCAGAAAATAGTTTAGTACTCTGATAAGAATAGATAGCATAACAGCATGGAAACTTGTCACAGCTTCATATTCTTCTTGGTAGGAGCAGTTTCTATATGGAGACTGGTGATCTAGCAGCAAGGGCCACAAACCCCAGCAGTAGTTCAGTTCAAATGAACACACTATCTTCAGATTGCCTAGCCCTCAGTCTCAACAACTCTAGGCAAAGTATCAATTCTCATCTGGTCATCCCTACTACTAGTTTCAACTGCTAAGAAACTACATATATATCCAAAAGAAAACCTAATAATCTGAGGAGCATTTCCCCTCACAGCTATAAGCCGGCACATCTACAGTTTCTAGTGGCAACTATGTGAATGCACCTTCGAAAATCAGGTCATTCGAATTGGTCGTAGGGGCCGATGGAAGGGTTCCCGGAGTTCTGGTCATAACGAGGCTTCCAGGTGTTCCCGCCTTCTGAGCTGCTGCAAGCCTGGTTGGGAAGGACATTGCTCCCTAAATCACCATCCAAACTCATCTTTTGCACTTCTTGAGGAGACAGGATCCTAATGCACTTGACACAATTCACAAACTCCCTGCATCATCCACATAAAAGAAATCAGGAAACCAATCTTTCATCCTGAACATTCATCATGTGCATATCCTGTATGAAATGACATCTCCTTAGACATATGAAAAGAGGGTACTGACACCAACCACATTGTTTTCCAGTTTTTCAGTTATATCGGCATCCTGGATTGACCCTATTTCATGTTTCTAAACATCTCTACATTTATCCTCTTGACAGAACTTCATTTGCTAGGGGAATACTAGAGACCAGGAAGTTCAGAATCACATAGGGATATGTAGAAAGATAGTCGGACTTACTCCCATGGGTCATCGCCGAGAAGTAGGACGTCGTCCTCATGATCTGTGTAGACTAGCTTCCAGCCTATTCTCTGACGGTCTTCAAGTTGGCCCTCTATACCAAACATGCGGGCCAAAGCTTGATTCAGTTCTCCATATCCAGAGAACCTACCGATGTCAATAGACCGGCCTACAGCTCCACGTTTGTACACCTACAAGACATAGATTAAGCTAAGATACAAAGGGGAGAAGTATATAACAAGCAAAGCATATTGTCGAGAGATTATGGCTCCATAATAATCATGGCCCTACGAGGCCCCAATTTCCAACTGCCTTGCCTTTAAGAAGCTTTAAAGCTACATGTGCTTATATGTGACCATCTCATCCACAATACAACTGTTGTCTCACGACATATATCTCATGCAATCAAGTTATTATCTGAACCATCAACCACCGTTTCAAAAATTATTTCATGACAACAGGTTGTGACTTATCTTTGTAAAACTGTACCTTTTGGAAACTATAATTGTGTGGTGCATTCCTTTTTCCGCAGGCAAATTATAATGACACTATTTGATAACTAGCCGCTTCATTATAGATCAATATCAGTTGGTGTCTACTCCAATGTATCAGTCCTAACTTATGGACTATGGTGCAGCTTTGGTCACAAGTGCCCCTTATTTTCCAGTAATACCTTACATTTTAATATTTGGTAACATAGGCACCACAAAACATATACTGCTTGAAAATCATACGGTTGATACTGCATAGGATAAACATGTAATAGAAAAGGGAAAACCTTGGTGAATGTGCGCATCCTCTGGGGTGGAGGGGCAGGGGGCCAAGAATTTCTGTTCAACAAGGCACCATCATTGATTGCAGAATCAATGGAATTAAAAGCCATATCCGACTGACCAAATGATTGTGAAACCATGGAGGTCGATATCTCTTGACGGACATCATCTGTTGAGAAATGATTCCGATACTTCACAGGATCAAGCGCATTTTCCAACAAGCCTTCTGTTTCCATAGGGAAGCCTAACGGGCCATCATTGTTCATCCCAAACAGGCCACTGTTACTTGGATCCACACCTTGAATTTCAACATCAGGAATTTCATCTTTGAACATCTGGTGTTGATTGAAGTTAGAAGTCGCGAAACCTTGATGCAGAAGACCATCTGTTTGTGAAGGCCATAATGAAGTTGCTGACGAAGCTGTTTCCAGGTTGTCAGTTGGCAGTGCATTGTTCATAAAATTTTGAAGGCCAGACACAACATTTGGCAATTTCGAGGTGATCACACTTGGCTTTACACTATTATTCAACTTTGCCAATTCCTTGGTCGTTACTGGAGTTGCTGTTACAGCCTCAATGGAGGTCAGAATCGACATCTGAGCAGTCGATTGTGGCACCTTCTCTGAGTTGATCTTGCAATGCTCATTCCTGCCAATGGCTGGCTGCACAAGATGGTTGCCATTAGCTGTCGAAGGTGATGTTGAGCAAGAAGGTATTTCTTCAGTAAGTGCAGATCGTGAAGCACCAGGAAGCATCATAGTGTTTCCAGTTTTTGAGATCACACTGGTCGATGAGATCTGTGGAAAGGCAGTTTCTGGCACATATGTAGGTGCAACTTGTTTCTGTAAAGGTTTCTCATGTTGCTCGTGCTGCATGTGTGGTGGCACTTGGGTTGTCTGTGCTGAAGAAGTTCTGCAGTCCTGTTGTGGCATCACTTGTTGCTGGGCAAGAGAATGCGAATTGGAAAACTGCTGTTGCATGTCTACAAGAAAATTTTGCTGGTCCTGGATTAGCGGTAACCGTGAGAGTGTGACTGTGGATTGTGACATCAGTGACTGCTGCTGTAGTTTCTGTAACAGCTGCAAGTGAAGTTCCTGATCAGACAATTGTGTTTGCTGACTTGCCAGATTAACTAGCTGCCCAGGCAACTTATTTAGCTGCTGCTGCTGCAACTGTTGCTGAAGTAATAGCTGTTGCTGCTGCAGCTGCAAATTCTGGTCCTGCAGTTGATGGGACTGTGGCAGCTGTTGGCCACTGGCCCCTTGCTGGTTTTGAGTTGGAGACGGTGATTGTTGTTTTTGTTGTTGTTGTTGTTGCTGCTGCTGCATCTGGTTCTGGAGAATTACTTGAGCCTGGACAATATTAGTTTGGGCCTGGCTGAGGGGAATTACTTGGTTATTGGACTGCTGTTGTCTCTGTTGATCTTGCTTCTGATCTTGGTGATTCCTGATGGCTCCAAGTTGACTCAAAGGAAGTGATGCCTTGCACAAATCATTGATAGGTTTCATTTGTTGATGGAGCTTGGGAGCATTAAACTGTATGCTATTCTGCTGAAGGAGATGGTTCTGCATATATAACTGTCTTGCAATATCGGCAGCACCAATATTTTGCATCGCAGGGTTACTCGCAGAGCGCAGGTACTCAGACTGCATGGCCGTGCTAGCTAGCGAGGAGCTCTGCTGTCGGTTCATGTTCATCCACTGAACCAAGCTCAGGCCAGGCATTGTAGCAGTCTGGGTTTGGGCGTCCTTTATGCATACCTCTTCACCAAGCCAAGGCATTGCCCTCTTCAAAAGATTTTCCATCTCGGATGACTCATCATCTGTTGATTCCAGTTTAAAAGAGTATGAAGCATGAAAACCATCAGAAATGTTATGGTAATATGATGTAAAGTAAGCATTCTCCAAATCTAAGAACAGTAACATCGATTTTAACTGACACTTTCCAGTTCAATCTACTGTTACCAAGACTATAACTAGATTAGTTGGTACAATTCTGTTATCTGCGTCTAATGGCATGTTAAGATAGGCATCCAAATAATCTGTATGGTAAGGTCCGTGTTCATATGCTTCTTTTGGTATACTGTTCATGCTGGGAGACTAAGAAACGTAGTATATTCTGTTCCAGAAAAAAAAAAAGATAAAAAGTATCAGAAGCAGTACCTAGTTGCCTAGGGCGCTTCACACCAAAAAATGGCTGGGGGCATATGAAAAAAGGAGCAGCAAGTGGTTCAATCTCCCAAATTGAAACTCTGTTCCTCCTTTCGCCTGCTGCCGACTCGTCCCACCCAACCTATCGGAGAACATGAAATCAGTGAATCTGAAAAAAAAATGGACCAAGAATAACTCATTGCAAGAGCTGAAATTTGGGCGGTGTTTGTAAATGCAACCTGCAAGCTGCGCCACTGGGAATTTTTCCATCTCACTGGATCGAGATCACTTATTCCAGTTATTGTACCCATGTACCTGATAATGTTAGATGATTTAGTAGATAATTTACTACTGGTAACATAGCAATGAAATGGAAAAATATATATGGCTTGTCAGCAAACTTGGAACTTGAAAGATCAGAGTTTGTATGGGTATTTTGACATACCGTCTTGTTCCTAATTCCTCGGTCTCGCACATCATGCGGAAGCGCATCCCTAAGGATATCTGATTACTATACATTGCCTTCTGGTATTTGGCAAATGGGATAACAAATTCAGTAGGACTGGCCCTGAAAGTCCATAGTTTTAGCAGTTAATGCTAAATTTACATAGAAACTACTAGGTAGGTAGTAGTTAGCAGGCTTACTGAAACCAAACCACTGATTTAGAAACTCACCTAGGGTTATAAAATATGGTAAATGGGCTGGTGTTAGCAGAAGCATGTGCAGCTGCAGCAAGGACCCCTATGTGCATACTGTCGCTTGAGAGGACCGAAGACGATATGTTCGTGGGTTGTCGGCTAGCACGCCTGATTCCCAGTAGAAGTTGCTGCTTTTCGTCCCTGGAAGGTCAGACGAAACAAACTGTGGCATTTACTTTTCCAGTTCTGTTCTACATTTCGGATCATCTGTAGGTGAAGGTTCAAATTCTAGGAAGAACCAGGATAAGCTTTGACAAGATGGAAGGAAGCATGAGAATTTACCTAACAAATATGACAGAATCACCAGCAAATAGCTTCTTGCCACTCACAAATAGGCTCCAACCAGTAGTAAGTAAATGTCTTTTGGGCTGACCTGATTATTATTACAAAGCACAAGAATATTAGTCAAACTCGTATTGTACTCAATCATTGCAGGAGAAAATAGCTCTACTCAATTGTACAGCATTATATGTACCTCGAAATATATGACGAAATGTCCACACATTGTCATGTATATCTCTGGCTTGTATTTCTTGACAAGGAGGCTGCAAGGAGAAGTCCTACAGCACAAGGTAACAAAATTAAAATGGTGCCATGAAAATTGTAAAGATGTTTTACCGTGGAAAAACTTGGAAGCCTGATTGCATCCTTACCAGGGCAGGGAATATCTTCTCCGCAGCACGGCGGGGCACGGAGAATCCTCCATGTGTGCTTGTGTCGCTTGCCGTGAGCGTCTTGCAGAAGAACTCCATCTGTGGCCTTGCTTGTCTTAGTGCAAGCTCTGACAGCTGCAATGCCTCTTTTGCATACTGATAAACACATAATTAAAAGCAAGATAGGGATTAGGCACTGGGACATACATAAAACTTTTGTGGGGAAGTCACAATTTTATAGATGCTTACTGTATTTACTGGCTGAAGAGTCATCTGTGCATACACCTCATCAGTATCTGGGTCTGCCTGAAAACCAATAGATATTTTGTTTCAGAATTTGTGATAGCAAGAGCGCCGTGTCAGAAAATATGGCCAATGAGCTGTAGATTACTTGTAAAATAACACTGTGTAGAAGACATATCAACTTTGAGGGGAGATTGGGATAGTTTGGCACGTGTGCTTCCGCGTCCTTTTGCATAGAAGCTGCAACCTGAAACAGAGCACATACTAAGTCCAAGAAAGTTTCCTTTTCTATTTGAAGATAAAGAAGAGTCATTATTAAATTAAAAATGCAATTACATCATTTCCATCCATATGAAAAATAAGAGCATTCTTAATTTCTGAAGCAACAGGTAGAAAAGTTTCAGGCAGCTAAATCATGTAACGAGTATTACGGAAAATGTTCTCCCAAAACAAATCCACCTCCTTTCTGAACAAGTACACTGTCATGCTACTTACTCATCATACATTACTAACTTTCCATTTTAAAACAAGAAATATCTCATGGAGTGATTAAGAAAGTACAAGCATTCAACCATGCTACCCTTTTTATATACCAACTTTCTGCGGGTTTCCCTAAAATATGAAGTGAAAAGTAGTATTTTCTGCAATCCATAAAGGTGCAGTTCATGAGTGAACTCCTTTTAGATAAACTCTGCATAAGTACACTACTAAAGTGTTCCTCCCACATATCATCATGGGCAACATAACCTGTCCCACACACACAAATATTTTAATTTATTCCTGGTGATCTTTCTAAAAGAGAAGGGTACAGTTGCAAAACCAGCCCTCCCAAGACTGGATTTCAGGATTAAGAATTTATCTTTTTGCAGAATCGATCGAGAACACATGGTTGCGTATTATCTGACAATCTTTTTCAGAGCTGTTTCAGTGCAAACTCCATGGAAGGTGCAACAGAAATCAGGACCATCGTTCCATTCAATGCAAAAAAAATACAAAGCTACAGATATGCTCGTTGCATACCAAACTTGATAACAAGAAAACAGTACTACTACACAGAACGCACCAAAAACTAACATCGAGAAAGGAAGCAAGTAGGCCCAAAGCTCCCAACCACTTTGGTTTGGCAATAACCCAAGATTACTGGCTTGAGAAAGCAATTAGCAAGCTAGTATATGCTCCAATCATGACTACTGAAAATGCAATATATCCATGATACCAAGAATTTTTTTGGAGCACCATGTTAGGAAAGCTCTTGAACTTCGAGAAATCCTCCATTGCAGATCAAATCAAAGATTAATCCGAAATAAAACAAAAGAAATTTTCTAGAGCAAGGAATCAATCTTTAGAATCACAGAAAATGGGAGAAGACTGTCACTCAAGACCGGAACCACGAGGAGCACAGGCAGAGCACTGTAGAAGTGGCAGTCGATGAAGTGAAGGCTCACCTGCTCGCTGTGGCCCTGGGGGAAGTAGACGACGAGGCTGCCCACCGGCGGCAGCGACACCAGCGGGCCCGCGCAGGCGTGCCAGAGCTCCCCGTTGATCGCCGGCGCCTTCCGCTCCCCTGCGCTCACACCCACCGCCGCGTCGTGCGTCAGCAACCAAGAGCAGAGAAACGGATATCTTTCTAGTTCTAGCTAGCTGTACTTCCGCCGGCGGCGCGTTCGGCGGCCGTGAGTATCGCCGGAGAACGCGAGCCGGAAATGCGCGGGCGGGAGTAGAGGAGAAAGAAGTACCTTCGCACGGGTGGGCGGCGGCGGAGGAGCTCGCCGGCGACTGCGCCATCGTGGCTCGTTCACGCGGAAGCTAGCTTCAGTGGCTCCCGCGCATGACGGCCGGAGGAGCGCGGGTGGCCTTTCTCTTTCTTGCCGGATGACCTCGGTCACCGGCGGGTTCTTGCACAACAGCGGTGCCGTGCCCTGGCGGCGGCGGCGCGCGCGAGCTACGAGCGGCGGCGGCGCCTCCGTCCCGACAAGCTATACGCAGCAGCACGAAGTCCAAGGGGTAGTCCTAGAGAGAGAGAGGGGGAGAGGGGCTAGAGAGAAGGGGTGGGGGTGGGAGTTGCTCTGGGGTTTCTTGGTTTGCTGTCGCCGGTTGGTGCGTCGTGTGTGCTGCTGCCTGTCGGGTCGGGTCGGGAGTTAAAAACCAGACGCTTCTGCTCTGCTCAGTGTGCCCCCCTCTATCTCTCTCCTCGTTTTATTTCTGCGTTCTAGCGAGGCTCGAGAGAGAGAAAGGGCACCGGGGCTCAGCTCAGCTCAGCTGCGTCTTTCCGGGAGCCATTTCGTCCTTTTCTAGCATGTCAGAAATTGTATCTTTTCAGCTAAAAAAAATAAAAATTCTATCTTTTCTTTCTAAAAAAAATAAAATATTCCCTAAAAAAAGGAAATTGTTCCCTCGAAAGTCATTGTTGCACAACAAGCACTATGAGAGAAAAGCTAGTGGTAAAAGGTTAATAAAGATGTTTTTTGTGGTGGAACTATGAACTCGGTTCTGTAAATCTACAAAGCAATGACTTCGCACATAACAAATATAAGTTCGACGAGAGGAACGAATCGCACAAGAGACCCAGCACAACAGTATATACATCAAGTAAAAAAAAGATAGCACCAATGTATATTTTGTCCCCTGCAAAAAAATGTATATTTTGTCGATTTAAAGAAAGCTATAGCCGCATTTCTTTTAGTTTGGAAAATGATGAAAGAAAATAGCATCAAGTATGTTTCCTGTCATAAGAAGTGTTACACAACCCAAGAGATTCATGACGAGCCGTCAACTCGTCATGGGTGTCTTACAACGATGAGCCATCCATATTTGGTATATGGCAAAATGAGGGCTAAGAACCTAATCGACTAAGTATAACAATCCGTACAAAAGAACTCACATCATACTCCGTATTCGAATCAATAAGTACATCTAGGTGACACCACAGGGTGTGCTATCCCGCTCTCGATTTGTGGCACGCTAAAATCTTGTGGAATTCCAACACCGAATTTAGTCCATGCATTGAGAAATGAAAGAAGAGGAGAAATCCATTCAATGATAAGGTGAATTCCAACTTCATATTCAGTTCATACACCGAGAGTGAAAGAAGCGTCAAATCCGATTTACGAAATCCCGCAATCACATGAAATTCAAAGTCCAGATTCAGTTCATACACTAGAGACAAAAAAAAAGACAAATCCTTCCATGAGTACTACCCCAGTTCTATTTATGTGTGAATAGTACTACCTCCGTCTCGGTTTATAAGACTTACGCGTATTTCTAGGTTGATAAATTAACCAACTTAACATAAGGAACATAAGATAAAAACTATATTATTAGAAATTTTAAATGTTGTATTTTCTAATGATATAATTTTTATATTATATAATTCATATTATATAGCTCATAAAGATGACCTAGTTATACGCGTAAGTCTTATAAACTGGGATAGAGGGGGTACTTTTTTGGGCTACTACCTGCCGTTGGACTTATTTTTTGTTGTTGCTCAATGTGTGAATTAAATATAAAGTTGGAAAATTGTGTATCAGTTTCCATGCAAGTTCAATCGATCAATTATTATGTTATATAACTTTCGCGACCTTTTTTGCTATGAGGTGACTTGAGAGTACTGTGGAGCCATGATAGCACTAGATACTCCTAGCTTGATCTCTAGTGAAATCTATAGGTACAATCACATTCATTAACCTTCTGGGCTGTATTTTAGAAACATGTCCAACTGTAAAAAAAAAACTGTTATGCACAATCTATGACAATTAACTAAATGTTCATGATTTAAAATTACATGTTCTCTGTTGAACGAAATATGGCCAAGTCAACCGGCCACAAATCTAGGTAGTCCTGCTAAACAAGCCACCTTGGACGTCATCCCATAGACGGCTCCTTAATAATAATAATAGAGCTACGGACAGCAACGACTAATTATATTTTATTTTACTCCTGTCTAAGCTAGAAAGAACAAGCTAGTAGGATATACTAACGCTCCCCAGATGGAATTTTCAGGGATATTCATTTTTCATTCCCTGTGCATGACCCAAGAAAGGAGGGAGGAAGAGCACCGAAGTCTTCGACACAACAATTTTATACACAATGGTCGATGACACTATGACTAAAATTATCCATGCGGCCGGTAGCCCTGTACTATACGTAAATTAGGTGGACTGATCGTGCACCAAAAACATATACGACCATATTCTCTCTCTTTCAGAAAGGGGAGCTGATTATTTGGACATGCTTGACTGGTGCTCCCTCCATGTAAAAACATAGTGTGTTATATTAATTTTCTCACAAGTAAAAAATTGTAAAGTTTGATCAAGTTTATAGGAAAGTTATTAACATATACTGTAGTAATAACCAAATAAATACAATATGAAAAGATATTTCATAAGTTTGGTGATTTCAGTTAACGATCCTGATTCAGTACGATGTTGATATCGATTTTATAAGTTTGGTGAAAATTTTACAAAGTTTTATCCATGAAAAAACTAATATGCATCACCTTTTGATATGTAGGGAGTATAGTTTGGGATTGCGGAATCGATGTGCACCGCTATTATTTCCTAAATAGATGCAGAATTGTTAGTAACTTAGTATACAATTGTTTGACAAAACATATTTATATCTAACTACTAAACTCCTAAAATACATGAAAAACCAGAACACCACTCTCACCTAACAATTTGCGATACATGACGAAAGGAAGAGAAATCCAGTCCAACCAAAGATTAGTTATTTTGAGACTTGCAAACCCGCCACACATGTACAAGTTCGGCAAAGAACCCAATATTAATGTCAAGTAAAAGTTGCCAAGCCATATAGTAACCAACGAGTGGAGAAGGTACTCGAACGACCTCTCCCCCATGCGGCGGCTGCCGTGCCGCACCGGGGAGCCCCCGTCGGCCGCGTCCAGCCCCTCCCCCACCTATCTCCCCTACTGCCAAGCCCGTGCGGTGCGGCTGTGGTGCTCCTCTATCGGCGGTTTCAATCTGAGGAGGCGGCGGAGTCCACTCTTTGACCATCCACCGGCGGTGCCGTGGGGCGGTGGCAGTCAGGCGAAGCTCTGGTGGCTGGTGGCGGAGGTCGGTGTAACATCCCAACATTTAGGAACCAACGAAGGGTAGATTTAGGAATTTGTGATATTGCATGCATTCATCTGTGAAAATGTGGGTAAATTTTTTGCCAAATAAAAACCTAAAGTGATCAAAGTTTCTTTCATGCTTTGAGATTAGGTATAGTCTTAAAGGATGATTGTTATAGACTTTGATATGATCTTTCTGGACTAATGTGTTTTGGGAAATGAAATTTGAATTTAAACCCGAGGGTTGAATTTATAGTTCAAAAGGATTTAAAGTTATGTTTGAGTATTATGCTTTAGTCAAGAGTTAATAATTAGTAGTTCAAAATTTATATAATGAAAACAATTAAGAATAAGAATCTTCATTTCAAAATTTTATTCAATAAATAAGTTACACAAATGTAACTTATGTAAATGAGCAACAAATTTTACAATAGTAAAGAAATAAAATAATCATCTTTATTTATTGAATAATAGTACAATATTTATTACAAAAAAATAAAAATAAAAAGTACAAAAGAATAAATTAAAGATTACAATTGAATCAGAGAGATATTACAAGTGACTATTCTATAAAGAAAAAGAAAAAACCTAAACTAAAGTCTTGATCTTCAAATCTGGTACCTGCAATATAAACAGAAACTTAAAAAAGAAAGAAAGTTAGGATTAGAATTATTTTACTCTCAGATTTGACAATGAAGTGCACTGTTCAAGATTTCATCATTGAGTAATCTTTTAAAGGGGCAAATTTCACCAATATGAAAGAACTGAATCTTTCATAATTTAAGCCATAAGTCAAATAACTCCAAACAACAAGGAGGGGCAAGTTTCACCAGCCAAGTAAGAGTAACCACATAAAGGTAACTTCACAACCAGAGCATATCCACAAGGTGTGCAGCAGACACACAAGCAGCACACACACCAAACTGCATGGTGTGTGTGCTGTCAACACCACAGCAATAGCTCAATCACACAAAACCATCAGCACAGCCGTGGGAAGCAATCCCCACACCATTTCCTGCTTCTTACACACCAAGCCCAGCAGCCCAGCAGCTAAACCAAATCAAAGCCAAGCAAGATCACACCAATCAAAACCCTGGATCACATCACCAAAATGGTGACATAAGGAGGGGGTAGATCAGGTGGATAGCAAGGACAAGATCAAGCCACCAGGACCAGATCAAGGACAAGTCCAAGAACTGGAAGTACCAGGAGGAGCACCAGATCAAGCTAGCCACAAGATCAACCACTTGCAACCCCAACATCAAATGAGTGTGGTAAGTAAAATAGACCATCACATGATCTATCTGTCTAAGATTAGACAAGCATTCATGATTTCTCTCATACTCAAATTCTCAAAAAACACCCAAGTGGGGTGAATCCATCACTGAAGTTTTAAACACTAAAAGCAATCAGAAAACTATAAAGATCCAACTAAGATCTCAGGACAACATCATTGATCCTAGATGTCAAGCTATATTTAAATTTCAGGAATAAATATAGCCAAGATTTGAACTTCTAGGCACACCTCTTAAATAGGAGTAGCACCTTAGAATTTCATCTTATGGACCCATATAATTTATCAAGCCTACAATCATTTTTTCCAACTTTGACTCAAGAATCAGTAGCTGGTATCACTACCAGAACTAATCCATGAGAAACAACAAGATAAAGCCTTAATCCCTAAACCTCAGACCAACATCATGGGTTCTAGGGATGCAAGGAAAGAGAATTCCACTTATCTAAAATGCCAAGCTAATTTTAAGCTTGAACAAAACCAAACCAAGTTATAGAATCTAATCTTGTGTGCCATACAAGGATGGTGTCACAAGAACAATTCTAAACTAAGCAGGTTGAACATTCAACTTTCACAGTTACACTCATAGCTAATTATAAAATCATTTTCCTGACATCACAAGAATCATAATCAGGAAAATCCATATACATATCTTCACTGTAAGAGACCATTTGATCTCAAGCTATATATGAATTCTTAAGCCAACAGTACTAATACAGTGACTTCATCACACAACACTCACTGTCATTAACCAAGTAATGACAGTGGTGAGCTATTAAACCACTAGATTTCCCAAGTATTGCTTCTAGAGCACCTTACCATCTGAACCATATCAAAATTAATCCATAGAATCATCTGGTAAACCACTAGCATCACCACAGCTAATCATAAGCAGCAAGCCACAGCTAACAACCAATTATCATGCTTGGGGACCATCAAAACTTGATCCAACTCATCAGATATCTAATCCACAGAGGGGTATGAACCCTAAGCAGAACAAACCATCTTAATCAGGACAGGATACTAACCAGGAATGGTCACTATCAACGCATAGCATAGGATGCCCTAGCACAGAGGACAAGAGGGGAAGAAGAACAACTCACCTATGGTCCTCGCTGAAGAGTAGAAGAGGAAGCAGAGGAGACCGACGAACACGGCGGCACGGGGAGCACCCCCAAGGGGCGTTGCGACCCACACCACGCCGATGCGGTGACCATAGCCACGCCTGGGGGCGAGGAGCATCACCACGGAACATGATAACAGCGGCGGCGTCAGCACCAACGCCACCCCAAACCCTAGGGTTCGGAACGGAATCGATCTGGCCACAGGAGGGCTCCAGGTCCAAATCGAATTGGACAGAAGGGTGAAGCAGGGTTGAAAACCACCCTATGCACCACGGTGGCAGCCAGGAAGGTCCACGGCGGCGCGAATCGCCGGCGGTAGCATCGCTGACCACGGGGTCGGAGGAGGAGAAGAAGAGAGGTGAGATCGAGGGAGAAACAGAGGGTGAGTTGGGCTGGTTGGGCCAACACCCCTTCGGGGTGTTGTTTTGAGTACTGGGCCACAAGGGCCCAATAAACCCAAACAGTCAGCCCAATCACTTAAATCATGTTTTAATAAATGGAAAAAGACCAAAATGCCCCTGAATTTAAATAAATTCTAGAAAATAAAATAAAAATTATAAATAAAATATTTTTGGATTCACAATAATCCAAATAAATTAAGAGATAAAATTTTAGACATATAAGTTTTATTAAGAATTTTGAAATATAAATATTCCTTATGGAATTTTACAAAATTATTGAAAGTTGATAAAAATAAATAAAAATCACTTTCATTATAAATTAATATTATAGTATTTTAGAAAAATACTAAACAAATATTTAGTAACAATTTTTGGATTTAAATGATAATTCTTAAAGGAATTATTAAATTAATAAAATTTAAATAAAAGGAAATAAAATAAAATAAAAGAATACAATATTCAATAAATATTAAAAATTAATATTTATAAATTCTTTATTATGAAAAAGAATTTTTAAAATTTAACTAATGGGGGACAATACACATAAAATTAAATAATGCATTACATTACTTTGCATAATCATTTTGCTTCTTTAAATACTGTCCTTACCGGGCAATAATGATGTTTTTGTAGACAGAGAAGCTCAAGGTCCAGTGCAAGCATCAGACTTCACTACCTTGCCATCACAAGGCAAGTTCATCACTTGTTCATATCCTTTGAAGAGTCTTCATCAAAGTATTTACAAATTGTGTGTTATCATATATACTCCAAAGAAAGAAAATATTATTTTCACAAATAAAGAAATCATAGATATCATCCTAAGTGATGATATAATGGAGCAATAGAACTTAGGGTTCTATTTGCAACAAATGATGATCAATTAGGGACTTAATAACCCCTAACGTTAGTGATTCTAGCGCCGTATATTACGCGTTAGCCATGAGATTTGGAATGGGACAAAGAAGTCAGTTGTATCTTCTTCCTCTCGCATGAATCCGGATGTGCAGGTCGTGGCTGTTATCCTCGTAGCGTGCATATTAATTGGTAATTCGTAGAGGATATGCAGCATATGGATGGGAACCCTCATCGTCCCACGATAGTTCTGGCATCTAACGGTTTGTACAAACCATGGTCGCAATTCAATATGTGGGCATGGTGTACACCAAGGAGGCATGCGAGGTCGCGAAGGGGGCAGTGATTGGCTTCGACCAACTACTGGGCCCCACATCATGGAATTGTGGACGGGAAAGTACGCCCGGTTGTGCAACAAGGAGTTGATCTCTCATGGGTAAAGTAACGCACCTCTGCAGAGTGTAAGAATTAAAACTTGTTACTCCCTGTTCCGGGAAGGAGCTGCGAATGCGGCAGGAAAGGAACTCCATGAAAGTTTTGGTCAACCTGTGAAGGCTAATGGTCATAGATTTTCATAATAAAATTAATCTTTGAAAAAAGATTTACAAAAACTGTATAGTGCCAAGGACTTATAGTCTGAGGTGGTAGCTAGTGTTGGAATTATGCCCCAGAGGCAATAATAAAGATGTTACTATTATAATTCTTGTTCATGATAATTTTTATATTCCATGCTAGAATTGTATTAAGCGGAAACTTTAATACTTGTGTGGTTTGTGAACAACACCGTGTCCCTAGTACGCCTCTATGGACTAGCTCATTGATTAATGATGGTTAAGGTTTCCTAACCATGGACATGAGTTGTCGAGTAATAATGAGATCACATCATTGGGAGAATGATATGATGGACAGACCCAAACTAAGCGAAGCAATTAGATCGTGTCATCATGTTCATCTTTGCGAAGCTTTTCTTATGTCAAATATTGTATTCCTTAGACCATGAGATAATACAACTCCCTGGTATCGGAAGAAAGCTTTCAGGTCATCAAACGTCATCCTATGAGAGGGTGATCATAAAGGTGTCTCTCAGGTGATCGGAAAGTATCTGTTGGGTTGTATGTATCGAGATGGGATTTGTCCCTCCCAAGTCGGAGAGATATACTTCGGGCCCACTCGGTAATCGATATCAACAACGCTTGCAAGCATGTGCTTAAGGAGTTAATCACAAAGTGATATCGGATTACGGAACGAGTAAAGTACTTGCTGTGAACGAGATTGAACTAGGTATGACGGTACTGACGATCAAATCTCGGGCAAGTAAAATATCGCGAGACGAAGGGAATATATATATGAGATTGATTGAATCCTGGCATCATGGTTCATCCGATATGATCATCGATGAATGTGTGGGAGTCAATATGGGTTTCCAGACCCCGCTGTTGATAATTGATAGAAGATCATGTCTGCATATTCTCGAACCCGAAGGGTCACACACTTAACGTGTCTCGACGCTAGGATAGATTGGATAATTGGTTTATGAGTTTTTGTTCGGAGTCTCGGATGGGATTCGGGACATCACGAGAGGTTCCGGAATGGTCCGGAGAATAAGATTCATATAAGGCAGTGCAGTTTTTGGAGTTCGGAATTGTTACGGGTTAATCGGTATTGTACCAGAAGCTTCTAGAAACTTCCGGAAGGGGACCAACGTGGCCCCACTTTCCGGGAGGGGGCATGGGCCTATGAGGGAGTGCCCTGGCCGCATTGGGCCAGGGCACAAGGCCCCATAGGGCCCAGCCGGCCAAGAAGGGATAAACCCTAATTGGACCTTCTAGAAGGGGGGGTTTCCTTGCCCCCCACTCCTCCCTCCTTTGGCCGCCGTCCTAGGGCTTGGGGGAGGGGTTAGGGCAGGCGCCCACCCCTCTATATATAGAGGGATGGGGCGCACCCACCCCACACACACACCTTCCCCTCAAGCCTAGTCGCCCTGCTGCCCTCCTCTCTCTCTCCCTACCGACTGTGTGTAGGCGAAGCCCTGTTGCAGAAACTCTCCACCAATTGCACCGCGCTGTCGCGTTGTAGATCCAACCCATCTCTCCACCATACTTGCTGGACCAAGGAAGGAGGAGACGTCGAGGTGCTGCACGTGTGCATCTCACGGAGGCATCGCCCCTTGTGGTGCTAGATCGGATCGGATCGCGAGGAGGAGAAGCGAGTACGACTACATCACCCACGTTCTGACGAACGTTCCGCTGTGCGAATCTTCAAGGGTATGAAGATCTAATCCAATCTCTCTCGTTGTTTTGCATCTCCTAGATTAGATCTTGGCTTCCCTCTGTTCGAATCCGTAGAAAATTTTGATTTACTATGCCGCGAAGCCCATCAGTGGTATTAGAGCTAGATCTATGCGTAGATGTGTTTCACGAGTAGAACGCAACATGGTTGTTGCGGGCGTTGATGTTTTCTGTTGCAAGCCTCTTGTTTGTGTTCTTCTTATGACGCGGGATAGTGAGATTGAAGCGGTCCAGGCCAACCTTACGCGACGTCGTTCGCGAGACCGGCTCCGCACTTGACGTGTGGCTTGTTCCACACATGCGGCTGGTGGATGCCAGTTTCTCTCACTATAGTTGTCATGGGATTTACACCGGAGTTTGGCAACCATAATATCACCGTTGTGGCTTTCCGTAGGTAAGAATCGTTCTTAGCATCTACTCCCATAAGCCACGTAAAACATGCAACAACAAAGTAGAGGCGTCTAACTTGTTTTTGCAGGGAGTGTTTTCTGTGATATGGTATGGCCCAAGATGTGATGTGTATAATGTATGCGATGATCATGTTTTGTAATGTTTCACGACTTGCATGTCGATGAGTACACAACCGGCAGGAGCCATATGGTTGTCTTTATAATTATGTATGACCTATGTGTCAACTTCTTATACGCCATGTAATAGTTTTACTTTATCGCTAAGTAGTTAGCAATAGTTGTAGTTGCTATTCGTGGTGGAGGCAATCATGGTGGAGTGATGGAGATCATGCCGGCACGCACAAGATGGAGATCATTGCGCGAAGATTGGCTATACCATGTCACATAAAGTTATATGCATGTGATGTTTATCCTTTTATGTATCTTATTATGCTTAGATCGCGACGGTAGCATTATAAGATGATTCCTCACTTAAAGATCAATATAAAAACTGTGTTCTCCCCAAGTATGCACCGTTGCGAAAGTTCGTCGTGTCCAAGCATCACGTGATGATCGGGTGCTATAGACTCTACGTTCACATACAACGGGTGCAAGCCAGTTTTGCACACGCGGAAATACTTGGGTCTAACTTGACGAGCCTAGCATATACAGACATGGCCTCGGAACACATGAACCGAAAGGTTAAGCATGAGTCATATGAATGATATGATCGACACTTCGTTGTCCACCATTGAAACCACATCTCTTCTCGTGAAGATCGGATTAGGTGTGGTGAATTTGGATCATGTTCACTAAACAACTTGAGGGATGTTGAATTTAGTGGGAGTTCATCTAGTAATTTGATTAAAATTTGAACTAGTTATCATGAACATAGTCTAATTTGTACTTGCAAATATTGTAGATCAAATGGCTAAGTCCAACTTCAACTTCAACGTTTTTGCTGAGAAGGAAAAGCTTAGAAACAATGGGTCTAACTTCACCAATTGGTTCCGCAATCTGAGAATCATTCTCTCTGGCGGTCAAAAGGACTATGTCCTTGAGAATGCGTTAGGTGACGCCCATGCTGCTACTGCGCCGGCTGATGAGAAAGCTGTCTATCAGTCGCGCAAAGATGATTATGGTGTGATTAAGAGCACCATGTTGTTTGCTATGGAATCAGACCTTCAAAATCGTTTTGAAGACTATCCTGGGCCCTTTGAGATTCTCGAGGAGCTGAAAACCATGTTTCAGACTCAGGCCCGTTCTGAGAGATATGAGATCTCTCAGAAGTTCTTTAACTGCAAGATGGAGGAAGGGAGTTCCATTAGTGAGCACGCCATTAAGATGTCGAGCTACACTCAACGCCTTGAGCAACTGGACTGCAAGATTCCAGAGGAGCTCAAGATTGACAGGGTTCTGCAATCACTCCCTCCCAGCTACAAAAGTTTTGTAGTGACTCATAATCAGATTGGTTCCACTGATACGATCACCGAGCTCTTCGCAAAGCTGAAGGCGGCGGAGGTGGACATCAAAAAGGATAATCATGTGTTGATGGTCAACAAGCCCCCCAACTTCAAGAAAGGTAAGGGTGCAAAGAAGCCCTTCAAGAAGGGCGGCGGCAAGCACGCTGCCCCTGCTGAGAAGAAGCTCAAGTCTGGTCCTAAGCCGGACACTGAGTGCTTCTATTGCAAGGACAAGGGTCACTGGAAGCGTAACTGTCCGAAGTACTTAGCGGACAAGAAGGCTGGCACCATCAAAGGTATATTTGATATACATGTTATTGATGTTTTCCTTACTAGCCCTCGTTGTAGTGCCTGGGTATTTGATACTGGTTCAGTTGCTAATATTTGTAACTCGAAACAGGAGCTACGGAATAGACGGCGGCTTGCGAAGGATGAGGTGACGATGCGCGTTGGCAATGGATCAAGAGTTGATGTGATGGCCGTCGGCACGTTCTCCTTTGTTTTACCTTCGGGATTAGTTTTAAACCTCAATAAATGTTATTATGTGCCTGCGTTGAGCATGAACATTATTTCTGGATCTTGTTTATTGCAAGACGGTTTTTCATTTAAATCGGAGAATAATGGTTGTTCTATTTATATGAGTAACATATTTTATGGTCATGCACCTATTGTGAATGGTTTATTTCTTCTAAATCTCGAAAGGGATGAAACACACATCCATAACATTGAGGCTAAGAGATGCAAAGTAGATAGTGATAATACTACTTATTTGTGGCACTGTCGTCTAGGTCATATTGGTGTAAAACGTATGAAGAAACTCCATTCTGATGGACTTTTGGAGTCTCTTGATTTTGAATCATTTGACACATGCGAACCATGCCTCATGGGCAAGATGATCAAAACCCCGTTCTCCGGTATGATGGAGCGAGCAACGGACTTGTTGGAAATCATACATACCGATGTATGCGGACCGATGAGTGTTTTGACGCGCGGTGGATATCGCTATTTTCTCACTTTTACCGATGACTTAAGTAGATATGGGTATATCTATTTAATGAAACATAAATCTGAAACGTTTGAAAAGTTCAAATAATTTCAGAATGAAGTGGAGAACCATCGTAACAGAAAGATTAAGTTTCTACGATCCGATCGTGGAGGTGAATATTTGAGTTATGATTTTGTCACGCATCTTAAAGCAAGCGGAATCATTTCGCAACTCACGCCACCCGGAACACCACAGCGCAATGGTGTGTATGAACGCCGGAACCGAACCCTATTAGATATGGTCCGATCGATGATGTCTCTTACTGATTTGCCGTTATCACTTTGGGGTTATGCATTAGAAACCGCTGCATTCACTTTAAATAGGGCACCATCTAAATCCGTTGAGACGACACCGTATGAACTATGGTTTGGTGCTAAACCTAAGTTGTCGTTTCTTAAAGTTTGGGGATGCGAAGCTTACGTCAAGAAGTTGATGCCGGACAAGATCGAACCCAAAGCGGAGAAATGCGTCTTCATAGGATACCCTAAGGAAACCATTGGGTATACCTTCTATCACAGAACCGAAGGCAAAGTGTTTGTCGCAAAGAACGGTTCCTTTCTTGAGAAGGAGTTTCTCTCGAAAGAAGTGAGTGGGAGGAAAGTAGAGCTAGACGAGGTTGTTGAACCTTCTCTTGAATTGGAGAGTAGCGCAGCACCTGAAATTGTTCCAGCGCCGCCTGCAGCAACGATAGAGGAAGCTAATGACAAGGATCATGAAGCTTCGAACGATGCTGCTACTGAACGTCGCAGGTCGACAAGGTCGCGTGCCCCTCCTGAGTGGTACGGCAACCCTGTCTTGACTGTCTTGTTGGTAGAAGACAGTGAACCTACGAACTATGAGGAAGCGATGATGAGCCCAGACTCTGAGAAATGGCTAGAAGCCATGAAATCCGAATTGGGATCCATGAGAGAAAACCAAGTATGGACTTTGGTGGACCCTCCTAGCGACCGAAAGGCCGTTGAGTGCAAATGGATCTTCAAGAAGAAAACGGACGCGGATGGTAATGTTACCGTCTATAACGCACGGCTTGTCGCGAAAGGTTTTCGACAAGTTCAAGGTGTTGACTACGATGAGACTTTCTCTCCCGTAGCGATGTTTAAGTCCATTCGGATTTTATTAGCAATTGCTGCGTTTCATGATTATGAAATATGGCAGATGGATGTCAAGACTGCGTTCCTCAATGGCAACATTGATGAAGAGTTGTATATGATGCAACCCGAAGGTTTTGTCGATCCTAAGGATGCTGATAAAGTATGCAAACTTCAGCGTTCCATTTATGGACTGAAGCAAGCATCTCGGAGTTGGAACCTTCGTTTTGATCAAGTGATCAAGAGCTTTGGATTTGTTCCAAATTGCTACGAAGCTTGTATCTACAAGAAAGTGAGTGGGAGCTCGGTGACATTTCTGGTACTATATGTGGATGACATATTGATTATTGGAAATGACATTAACATGCTTAACGATGTGAAGAGTTATTTGAACAAGTGTTTTTCAATGAAAGACCTAGGTGAAGCTGCTTATATATTGGGCATCAAAATCTATAGAGATAGACAAAGACGCCTGATAGCTTTAAGCCAGAGTACATACCTAGACAAAGTTCTGAAAAGGTTCATAATGGATAAGGCAAAGAAAGGTTCAGTGCCTATGTTGTCAGGTAAGATATTGAGCAAGGCTCAGTGTCCAACTACGGTAAATGATAGGGAAGCTATGAGCAAAGTGCCTTATGCCTCGGCCATAGGTTCTATCATGTATGCCATGCTGTGTACTAGACCGGATGTGTCCAATGCTCTTAGTTTGACGAGCAGGTATCAAAGTGATCCAGGAGTGGAACACTGGATAGCCGTGAAGAACATCCTAAAGTACCTAAATAGGACTAAAGAAATGTTCTTAGTCTATGGGGGTGATGAACAGCTCGTCGTAAAAGGTTACGTCGACGCTAGTTTCGACACCGACAAGGATGATTCTAAATCTCAGACAGGATACGTGTATATTTTGAATGGAGGAGCTGTGAGCTGGAGAAGCTGCAAGCAAAGCGTGATCGCGGGATCTATAGTAGAAGCGGAATACATGGCTGCTGCAGAAGCGTCAAGTGAAGGAGTTTGGATCAGAAACTTCATCACTGAGCTTGGCGTGGTTCCAAGTGCATTGGACCCACTGGAGATATTGTGTGACAACACTGGCGCCATAGCACTCGCTAAGGAACCAAGATATCATCCAAAGACCAAGCATATCAACCGCAAGTTTCATATAATCCGAGATTATATAGCAGATGGAGATCTGAAGATCAGTAAAGTGCATACAGATCTGAATGTCGCAGATCCATTGACTAAACCTCTTCCACGTGTAAAACATGATCAGCACCTCAGTGCCATGGGTGTGAGAGTGTTGCCAAATGTAAACTAGATTATTGACTCTAGTGCAAGTGGGAGACTGTTGGAATTATGCCCTAGAGGCAATAATAAAGATGTTATTATTATAATTCTTGTTCATGATAATGTTTATATTCCATGCTAGAATTGTATTAAGCGGAAACTTTAATACTTGTGTGGTTTGTGAACAACACCGTGTCCCTAGTACGCCTCTATGGACTAGCTCATTGATTAATGATGGTTAAGGTTTCCTAACCATGGACATGAGTTGTTGATTAATAATGAGATCACATCATTGGGAGAATGATATGATGGACAGACCCAAACTAAGCGAAGCAATTAGATCGTGTCATCATGTTCATCTTTGCGAAGCTTTTCTTATGTCAAATATTGTATTCCTTAGACCATGAGATAATACAACTCCCTGGTATCGGAAGAAAGCTTTCAGGTCATCAAACGTCATCCTATGAGAGGGTGATCATAAAGGTGTCTCTCAGGTGATCGGAAAGTATCTGTTGGGTTGTATGTATCGAGATGGGATTTGTCCCTCCCAAGTCGGAGAGATATACTTCGGGCCCACTCGGTAATCGATATCAACAACGCTTGCAAGCATGTGCTTAAGGAGTTAATCACAAAGTGATATCGGATTACGGAACGAGTAAAGTACTTGCTGTGAACGAGATTGAACTAGGTATGACGGTACCGACGATCAAATCTCGGGCAAGTAAAATATCGCGAGACGAAGGGAATATATATATGAGATTGATTGAATCCTGGCATCATGGTTCATCCGATATGATCATCGATGAATGTGTGGGAGTCAATATGGGTTTTCAGACCCCGCTGTTGATTATTGATAGAAGATCATGTCTGCATATTCTCGAACCCGAAGGGTCACACACTTAACGTGTCTCGACGCTAGGATAGATTGGATAATTAGTTTATGAGTTTTTGTTCGGAGTCTCGGATGGGATTCGGGACATCACGAGAGGTTCCAGAATGGTTTGGAGAATAAGATTCATATAAGGCAGTGCAGTTTTTGGAGTTCGGAATTGTTCCGGGTTAATCGGTATTGTACCGGAAGCTTCTAGAACCTTCCAGAAGGGGACCAACGTGGCCCCACCTTTCGGGAGGGGGCATGGGCCTATGAGGGAGTGCCCTGGCCGCATTGGGCAAGGGGCACAAGGCCTCATAGGGCCCAGCCGGCCAAGAAGGGATAAACCCTAATTGGACCTTCTAGAAGGGGGGGGTCCTTGCCCCCCACTCCTCCCTCCTTTGGCCGCCGCCCTAGGGCTTGGGGGAGGGGTTAGGGCAGGCGCCCACCCCTCTATATATATAGGGCTGGGGCGCACCACCCCCCCCACACCTTCCCCTCAAGCCTAGTCGCCCTGCTCCCTCCTCTCTCTCTCCCTCCCGACTGTGTGTAGGCGAAGCCCTGCTGCAGAAACTCTCCACCAATTGCACCGCGCCGTCGCGTTGTAGATCCAACCCATATCTCCACCATACTTGCTGGACCAAGGAAGGAGGATACGTCGAGGTGCTGCACGTGTGCATCTCACGGAGGCATCGCCCCTTGGGGTGCTAGATCGGATCGGATCGCGAGGAGGAGAAGCGAGTACGACTACATCACCCACGTTCCGACGAACGTTCCGCTGTGCGAATCTTCAAGGGTATGAAGATCTAATCCAATCTCTCTCGTTGTTTTGCATCTCCTAGATTAGATCTTGGCTTCCCTCTGTTCGCATCCGTAGAAAATTTTGATTTACTATGCCGCGAAACCCATCAGCTAGAGCACCAAACTTCCCACCTTGCATATAATGAACTTGTTGGGTAACGCTGTTACTCATCATTTCCTTTGATCCCTTGCTTAGACTCTGAGGATCCCGAAGACGTGCCAATGTATGCAGCCGAATGCCAAGAAGATGTGTTCTACGAGGATCCTGACCTGTCAAGAGGTGTTGAAGGAGTGGATTACGAAATCCGCTATGGTGTCGATGATAACGAGTCCAACTAAGTATCCTAGTTAGTTGTAACCGACGGAGCCGAGCATCATGAACTCTATAGAATAAGCTGCTGAGCTCAACTCCTAGTTGGAGTTGCTACTTTTAAATTCCGCTGAAACACTTTATATTTTGGTTTGTAAATTGAATCATTTTGAAGTCTTGAACTTCTGGTATTGTAATAATAATAATGTGTGAATGTTTGTAATATGGAACCGCAATGTTTCTGTTGTACCACTCCGAGGGATGTGATATTTACAGAACGGTGTTCTGTGGATGTCATGTCAACGACTATAGTGTACTACACATGTAGTGGTATGTTGGGTCACCGCAGTCGGTGCGGGGGTCACCGCAACTGTAGGTGGGCTCAGATGGACTCCTCCGCTACATTAGTTGCACCTCGATGGCCATGGCCACAACAAGCGGTGGTCCTCTTGGGCTAGTTTCATACAACGAGAAAGCCGGGAGCTCCAGCCTTAGTCATGGTAGTGGTGGCTCCCTCCTCCACCCGAGGTGGTCGGCCATCTGGTTGTTTCGGATCCTTGATGCCACTCCCAGTACCGGCGGCGAGTTGGGGAGGCGCGGATGCCGGTGAAAACTGTGGTCATCACGAGCGATAGCGCCGTGTTCGCGTCATTACCTTGTTGAAGGCATCACCGGTTGTGACTACCATCTACTTACTCATGTTGCTTTGGGGGAAACTCTGGACCCGGAGATTCAGGATCGAACGATGGCAACGTGTCGCAGGGGCATGGCGCGGCAGGATGATGGATGATGGAGGCAAGAAGGTGGAGGAGTGCATACCCCCCTCATCGACGACGACGAGTCTCATGGGCATGGCGCAGCAGGTCTTGGTGTTGGACGTGTTTTGATGGACTCACGCATGGTGGAGGTGCCGTTTGGTGCAGTGGCGGCGTCGATGACAGGCCTGGTAAGGGCGAAAGATCTTTCCCTGAAGTGGGCTCAGCGGTATCGATGGTCGTGATAGCTTCTGCGACGTGTGCACAAGGTGCT
Organism: Avena sativa; assembly: GCA_916181665.1. Lineage (NCBI taxonomy): Eukaryota > Viridiplantae > Streptophyta > Magnoliopsida > Poales > Poaceae > Avena > Avena sativa. The sequence goes on along the minus strand of OV702279.1, from coordinate 398,224,949 downwards.
CGCTAAATGTCCGCTAGACCGGTTGAGCACTCCCGTTTCGCTTAGATGGTGTCTCGGGGTATGTGATATTCTAATTTTATAGTTATTAATCCGTGGATTTCGCGTTTTGAGGGCATAAGGCCAACTGACATGGTCTTCGCATATTATTGGGTTTGTAGGTGTTGCATGTTTGTAGATGTTATGTGGTGACTTCATTTTTTTATATATGCTTTTAGTCAGTCATTTATTGAGTAAATTAATAAAAATGATCGTATGCATTTTTTGGATGCAGAGAGCATATTGTTCTTAAAATTGTGGAATTCAAATCATTAGGTTTAGCATCAAGAGGAAAGTTTCGTAAAAGCAACAGGAAGAGGTCTCTTCCTCCTTTTTGAGAAGAAAAGTTCTGTGAAAATGATACGAAGACTCCACACGAGTAACCGACCCATCATGTATACTTAAATTTTTTGCGTGGGAGCAGAACACCGTTCGCAAGAGAGAGACAAGGTGCATCATTGCTATAAGATGCTATACTTAAATGTATCCAGACTACTTTTAATATGTATGTTTATTTATATTTAAAATGAATCTACACACTAAAAAGTTTAGATATATTTTCTTCACAAATATAAAACATTTTATATTCTGAAAGAGAGGGAGTACTTAATTTTTCTGCGGGGCAAAACTCTGTTCTCATTAGCCACACAGAGACAAGGTGCAGCAGTGCTATAAGATGCTAGCTGGACGAGATCTTGCAGTTAGCTAATCATGCAATCAGTTGGGACGTCCAAATTAGGGAATCGCACGCAACTAACTTATCCAACTGGCACGTACTACCAGCTGCTAGCTTGTGCATTCGTGTCCGTACGTCCTCAGCAACCGCCGATTTTCTGCAGTGTTAGATTGACGAAACACGTGTATTATTACTTAACCATACCGGGCCACAATGGGTATTCCTACATATTCATGCATGGAGATGTATGCGTGGTTGGAGGTTAGGTCCAAAATAGCCATCAAATGTATCCTTTCGGGGAAGTTTTTTTGGGGGAATTATTTCAGGAAAACTTTTAATCATGACTTGATTATACTATATGTGTCTCTTTAGGAGTTATATATGTGTCTCTTTAGGAGTGTATCTGCGAGCGAACTAATAGTTATTGCCCTTTCTAGACATAATATACGCCGCGATTGGCCAGCTCTCTCCTCTTGCTCTCGCTTGCCTCCTTGCTATACATTTTTTCCTCCCCAAGTCCTCTGCTTTGTGGAGATCATTCCTTCGACAAATGACCTAATGGTGAACCTTGATTTCATGCCATCGATATTTGGACTGCGACAAAGCGAATCTAGGATCACCCGATCTGGTCACCTGCGGTACCATCGCAAGTGCGTACACTCATCGACCAGGGTCACGAACACACTCGTGGTCTGCCTAGGTCGTCCAATCAACGGTACTTATATGTGCACAAAGCTAGTGAAGTACGGCTTGTCAGCATCGACACCATAGAGAAGTATCGGGATTTGGGACACACATTCACTTCTCCTCGCCTTCTTTGGCATCGCGAGAGGAAAAGATTTCTTGCCTACCCTCTCACTTCTCATTTTTAACAACAAAAAAGGACAGGAAAAACTGAGTAGGTATGGCAGTAGACACATTCTCATCATGCGACCCCATAGTGTTGTTCGAGAGATTTTGGAGCCCGGCATCCTACCTCCAGGCCTCGGCATAGGGGGGCCATTGCCCCCCTCCCCGCCTTCGGTCACCAAATTCATGTTTGAAACATAGATAGACGGGATGATAAATACACGTTTCTTGTTGAATTTTAGGGAAGACTAAATTGAGTAGGTTCTAGTCAGCTTGGCAGCCCAACCCGGTGAAGCGATTTCTGGAAAGTCATTCCAGAGCAAAGAGCTAACAAGTCCGGCGGCGGCCGATCAAGGACTGCCTTTCTCTCTGGCCAAGACTAATCCGGTTCGTTCTATAGAACTTCTTGTTATATCTTTGAGATATGATACTGATAGTTATTCCAACCGTGATGTGGTGAAATTTATTCATAAAGAAAAGCTAGTACACCGATCCTCAATCCACAAATAAATGTTTTTTTAGGTTTTGTCATGCGTGAAACACCTTTAAGTTTGACCAACTTTGTAAAAATTGTATCAATACCTATGGCATGTAGTTACTAATATTATAAAACTACATGCCCGTAGTAAATGAGTACTCCCTCAGTCTTAAGACATACAACGTTTATTTTCTTGCGCAGTTATTTAGGAGTGATCAGGAAAAAAAACTACCGAAAACTTCTTAATTTAGGCTGGTCATAGTGAGGAGTAACTTAGACTAGTAACATGCATACTACCGAAAACTTCCTAATTTAGGCTGGTCATAGTGAGGAGTAACTTAGACTAGTAACATATGCATGTTACTAGTCTAAGTTACTACTTCCTCCGTTAAGTATTATAAGGCCAGAGAGCTTTTTAAAAATGTTAGTAATTGTAAGTCCTCTCGTATTTATTAGTCTCTCTCCTTCAATGCATGCTCTTTTTTTTTCTCTATCTTCTCTCATGTATGGGTAACTATTGGTGCATGTAGTAATCAAGAGAGTGAGTTATTAATTTTCTTAATCCTATCGAAGTGGTTCATAGGCCTTATAATCCCTAACAGAGGAAGTATCTTCATAACTAACATAGATGTGGTATCATGCAAAGCCTTATTTATTATAACGTAGACTCATTTTATCTTAAAATGTATGATGTTATGGTAACATAGCTAGTTACCACAAACATCTCTCTCATCATTTAATTGCATGCCATGTCATCTAAATGCTTAGTTGACAATACATGTAGGACTATGTTACTAGCCAAGTGGAAGGAAATCTTCCTTAATTCTCTCCCGTACATCGTCCTAGCTCCTGGTTTGTCGGCCGCCCGCACTCTCTCTATCCCAGCTCGCGAAAGAATCCACCCGCGTCGTGCTACACGTCGCACGAGTGCATCCACACAAATCTTTACGATAATTTTTTCTCCCTAATTTATTACCCGCTCGGAAGACGAAGCACGCCACTCGTCGATATGATCAAGTGACTATTTGGTTTCTAGTCATAATTTGCCAAACCAAAGTTTGATAAAGTATGCCGGTCATAAAGTGTGGCTAAGAAATTGGAACCCAAACTTTGGCAAAAGTTGGCAAAAAAAATTAACTCTATGACAAGTGGGCCATATAATTAACAAACCGTGGCAAACTACAAGTGTGACAAAAATCAAATACAAACCAAACAACTTGTGACTGCCAAAATTTGGCTTGGCAAACTGTGACTGAAAACCAAACGAGACTCAACTGCACACTTTTTTTTTTGGGAGACGAGGGAAACAAATCACAAGGGTAAAACCAGGATAAAGTATACACTCTCCCGCACCCACGCCTTAAGCATTGCGGAAAAATCTAAATATCTTTGTATATCTTAAGCCTTAAGACGGATGGAGTATAAAAAAGTATATATGTTTTTTCTTTAGTTTAAAAATAATTAACTTGAGTTTGCTTGATTTGGATGGTCATGGCTTTATATTTATAAAGCTACCTAAAGCCTGTTTCAAGAGAGGGTATAAGAAAGGAAAATGATACCTATCACCCGGACGATGGTTGTCCGGGTCGCGGCTCACGCACGCGCGAAGGTGGACCCGCCCACGATGCTTTTTCCCCTCGTCTTCTTCCTTGTTTTCCTGGAGAACTCCACCGCTCGCCTTCTCCACAGGAGGGAGACGGAGATGCCGCCTCAACCGCCCGGCCTCCTTCCCAACCTCCTCGCCGGCCTCCTCCCCGGTCTCTCCCGCTCGGCCTCCTCCCCGACCTCCCCTTCCCTCGTGTTGTCGCCGCGCCGCTCCTCTTCCCTCGTGTCGCCGCTGCACCACCACCCTTTTCGTCTCGTCGCCGGGGACTCCCGCCGCCGCACCCTGGAGCTCCCACCGCCGAGCGTCCCCTGCACCGTCTCCTGGTTCCCCCGCCAACCTTGTGGGTGGCGTGGGTGCTGCCAGCGGCGGCCGACCTTGCTTCCGGCAGTGGTCGAACTTGCTTCCACGGGCGACCAACCCCGCCAACCTTACTGCCACGGGGGGTCGTGGGTGCTGCCAGCGGCGGCCGACCTTGCTTCCGGTAGTGGGCGAGCTTGCTTCCACGGGCGACCAAACTTGCTTCCAGCGGTGGCCGAGCTTTGCTTCCATGGGCGGCCGTGGTTGCTGCCAGCGGTGGCCGAGCTTGCTTCCATGGGCGGCCATGGTTGCTGCCAACGGCAGCTGGTCTAGCTTTTTTACAAGTTCTCCGGCGAGCTCTTCCGACTAAATTCTCCGGCTATGTATCCGACGAAGTCACTTTTTTGCTACATTAGAAGAACTTTGTTGCTACAACCGTCTTATGGTTTTGCTACAACAATGTCAACTTTTTGCTACAAGGTCTCCGGCGAGAGTCACCGGCGAGTTTTTCCGACGTTGTCTCCGGCGAAGTCGGTTTTGCTGCATTAGGACATTTTTTTTGCTGCATGGTCTCCGGCAAGGTCTCCGGCGAGGCGTTCTATTTCTGAAACGAACCGTTTTTTTTTTTTTGCTTCGGAAGGAAAAGCGGGAACATATGTAGCAAAAACGGAATGTTTTGCAGCAAAAGGCGGGATTTTGAGCTATTTGGGAGACACGTGGCGTACGGGGACCAGGACGATGGGAAGCCCCCATCGTCCGGGGACGCCTAGCGTGGTCCTATAAGAAATAGGCCTAGCCTCCGTCATAATCCGCTCGAACCTTTTGATTAGCATCAACCTCCCCGAGTTAGCCAACTCTCTGATTAGGATTAGGATGAGTTGGTGTTGATCCTTGGTGGGAATGAAAAGCGAGACGGGCCATGCATGCAAGGAACAGGTAAATAAAAACCATCTTGTGTCTACTACTAGTATCTCTCTACGAATTCTACTGAACGCAGGAAACGATTACGGAGTGTTTTCATCAACCCTAATACGTAAAAAAAAGTTCTCTCTGATCGAAACCCGTACACTCACCCAGCGACCATTTGATCAATTCAGAAGGTCCAAAATGTACGTGGTACGGGAACCCCCCTCTCCTGTGAACAGTACTTCGAGAGAGAGCCCAGTTGTTCCGGGCCGATCCCGAGCCCCTCCGGCGGCGCTGCCGTCCGGAGGTGGCGGAGGAGAGGCTCCGGCGTAGTTTAGGGTTAGGTTGTAGATGTTTGCGGCGGTTTCGTCGCTGTCTTGGGCATCTTTTGCCCGGAGTCGTCTCCAGATTGTCGGCCAGATCTGGAGTGGGCCGCGGTGGATCTCCCCTCTTGCAGTACTCCGGTGGTCGGAGGCAGTTGAGGTGGGAGGATCTCCCTTCGGCGACTCGTAATAAGGCCTAGGACCTGGCATCCGATGAGGGGGCTGAAGCTCCGCCCCTTTCTTGGCCGGCCGTGGTGGCGGGGGAGGAAGGGGTGGTGGTGACGGTGACTTGGGTTCTCTTTCTTCCCGGCCGGCCGTGGAGGCGAGGGGGATCTGGAGTGCTGCGTCATCGTCGTCTTCCTCCTTGTCTGGGTGCTGGGGTGGTACTTGCCGCGACGGGTTTCCCCTTCTTCTCACAAGCCGTCATGGTGGTGGCGCTGTTGGTGGAAGGTCCTGATGCCTGCGGCGGCGGCTCGGTTTTGGAGCACTCTCTCCGGCGTCTTCTGGCGACAGTTTGTTCGTCAGCACATCGGACCCAATGGCAGTAGGGCTGCCGCTCCGCCGCTGCTCGGCCGTGCGTTGATCCCTGTGCGGTTGCAGGATTTCGCCGGCGCTTCTTCGATCTGGAGTTGGAAGAGGATGGAGGACTTGATTGCTTTTTCAAGTTTTCTGTAGGGTCCTCGGTGCTTATTTCTAGGCCTTGTTGTAATTTTTATTTCTTAGGCCATTTGTACTCCGGAGTTTTTTCTGAGCAGCAATATACGTCGGGTGCATTTGCACCCGTTCCCAGTTCAAAAAAAAAATGTACGTGGTAGCGAGCTTGGCCGGAGACGGTATGAAATGATTTGGGAGGGGACACGCACGGGCAGCAGACATGCCTGCCGGGCACGCGGGGGACACATCCCCTCCCCATCCGGCTTTTTCACCCACCTCCCCTTTTCGTTTTTCACCGTCTCTCTCATCCCTGCGAGGCCGCAGACCGCGGTGCGACCTGCGTCATCACGCGTGGAGCTCGCCTCCCGAGGCGGCCTGCGCACACCGCGCCATGGCGAGCTAGCCTGCCCTGCCCTGCCCTGTTCTCCGCCTCCTCGGGACTCGCGCTAGTTTAACCAGGGCAGGGCCCCGCGAGCGAGCGAGCTCGGCGCCCGAGCACGGCGTGCGTTCGCGCCCGTGGCGGATCAGCGGAGGAGGACGACGAGCTCTGCTCTGCTGAATCGGAAGGAAGAGCCAAAGGATCGCGTACTGCTGCTGTGCCGCCAATGGGGTTTCGATTGGAGCACGTGAGGGTAAACTGATGAAGGGGGGAAAGCGAGTGGTGGATCGAGATTGAACGGCCCATTACGCCGTCGCGTACGGCGTGGCATTTAAACGGTCCTTGGTCCACGGCCATGTCGGAGGTCCTTCCGTACGTACGTTGGAGAAAACGGCCGCATGATACGAGCAGAGATTTCCGGCTCACCGAGTCCGAGCGACCGACTCCGTTATTCTAGCATTCATACTATGATTTAACTTTGAGCATGATTGATACAGTACTCCCTCCGTCCCTATTTAGGTGCCGCTCTTGCTTTATACTACGAATTTTCTGATTTAACTTTGAGTATGATTTAACTTTGACCATCAGTTCATGAAAAAATTGTCAGAAAAAGTTACCTCGTTCGTAAACTTTTGTCAAGTACGAATTCGAAGATATAGTTTGTGTAGCATGGAACCTACGTTCCGTTTCTCAAACGGAAGGTTAAAGCGGAGGATCGTAGCACATGTGCGCCGTAAGACAATTAGAATAGCAAAAATCTAGCATTTGTCTGAATTAGGCTGTGTTTGGTAGCAAAGTATTTTTGAAGTATTTCAACAATACTATAGTTTCTCAAAATACCACAGTTTTAAATACTTTGATGTGTTTGGCTATAACTAAAAACAATAGTATTAATACTTCAATATCTCTCAAAACATGCTATTTTTTAAGTATTGAAAAAACAACTCCAGACCTCTTTTTCTGAAACTGAAGTATTGCTAGCCCGGCCACTTAGATACTGTAGTTTTGGAATACTTCAGTTTTAAGAAAACTTCATTGCCAAACTACGCCTTAGTGTCTAAAGAAGACGGTCTTTAGTTTCGTTGATGTGTTCATCTTGACTTTGACATCACTTTGATAGAATTATGCTTGTGTATATTGGAGGATGTCATTCTTTTCTATTTTTAAATTCAAGGTGCTTTTTTAGAAGAAAAAAATCGTAACCTCTACATTTCCAGGGTGCCAAACCAAGGCCTCTCCCGTCGGAGATGGATGAGGGGAGGCGCCGATATTCAATTATGTGGCAATGTAGGATTGGTCAAAGAAGCTTAATAAGGTGGATAGCTTGCATGTTGAGAGAAATGCTCTTAGTGGGATACTCACATTTAGTTATTATACGGATTAGGTGTAGGTGTTGTCCCCTCGTGACATTTGGGAGTAAAGTGTCGGATCTTGGAGGCCGGATCCGACGCGTCCTGGGCCATGGTGTTCATTGTTGTGCAACTCCAATGGCAAGGGCTGATGCAAACGGTGGGGCCGAGGCCTAGGATCTCCGCCAATAATGTTACGAGCTTGCATGTCTTGGCGTTTGGGCGCAACGTCGGGCGGTTCCGACAAGCTTCCAAGGTGGAAGATGGTTTTGGAGAGCTTTGAGGCAAGGTTTGTTCTTAGGCGCCGATATCGCTAGATTGGCGTCTTCATGTGTCTTCTTCTTCTCTGGGTCGGCCTCGGTGGTGAGAGGGAGGAGAAAATGAGCTCGGTGACTACCATTGATGGGTGTTGGCGGGGAAGCCTGTCTCGACCGTGCGAGGATTATGTTCTCCTTGCAGCGAATCCCGAGCGGTTGCGATGTTTGGCCACCGCTATCCATGGCCATAGGGTTTGCCTTGCCATGCGCGAGCACTACGCCGACTCAAGCTCTTCCTTCCTCCGAGCATGGAGGATCTTCTCCAACTCCGATGTGCCATGGTGCGTCTCCCCTGGCCCAAGTGGCCTAGTCCCCGGCGTCAACAGAGTCGGCTGAGTTGGTTAATCGGCAACAAGTTAGATCATACTTGATCACGTTTTTGTGATTTCTTGTAGGGTCCTTGGTGCAAAAAGTAGGGCTTTCTTTGTTATTTTTGTTTTTTGTGAAGTTCTTATTGTAAAACTATACCCACCGCGCGCCTTATTAGTAATACATAATCTAGGTCCTTCGGGACCTTTCCGAGTTAAATAAAAAATTGCATGCTGCATGTCCTTTTTGCCTACCATCGAGTTCACCAACTCATGGTCATGGAAAATCAAAACCTCTCACACAATTTAGGCTAGCGAAACTTATAGTTGTGCAAACTGTTGGGTCACGTCCCTTCACATGGAGGTGTGTTGGCAGCTCAACTATATCCCTTAACGCCCAACATGTATGAACCATTAATCGAGTTTCGTATCCAACAGCTGAGGTGCTCCTTATAAGAGGAGTAGAAAAGAAATTCCTATCCACCCTTGATGGCCGAGTAATCAAGAGAGCAAGAGAAGCAAGCCTGTTGTAAGAGGTGAGAGAACACACAAGAACACCACAACTTAGTGAGAATAGAGGAAAAATAAGGAGAGATGTTTTCTGTCCAGATTTCTAGATCTGACCGTTTTGTATTGAAGCTGGTGTTTGGAGGCTCAAACTATTTGGATTGACTCCAAACTTGGTGAGTTTGTTTCTTACGTTGGATACTTCAACTTCGATCTGGTTAGCTGGTTTGAGATTTGGGTCAATGTAGCATCCGATATGGAAGCGGTTTGGTCACTATGGACTGCTGCAATTCCAGCAAAAAAACAGTTTTAATAGACGAACAGATTGAGCAGTCAAACAGTGTCCGATTGAGCTTTAAAAAAAAAGAAGAAGCTAAATTTATATTTTTGTTCGAACGACCGTCGAACCATTGGCATGTCAACGCCAACTTATATACTGTACTTTGGTTATCTTCTCCTGCTGACAGTGCCGGAATCACGTTCAAGCAAAAAACCTAACAAAAAGAACGTACGTATACGGTGTATTTTCTTGTCTTAGCAGCATTCGCACCGAGCAGTGGACATGAGTATCTTACGCCGTGACACGGCGGTGAACCCCAGCCTGGACCACCTCCCGGCCACGGAAGCACAGTGCTGCTGCACACCGTACGCGCCGCAGCCGATGACACGAGAGTGGCGGTACCACTTCACCAGTTCACCCCACCGTGTTCGGGTTTGTGAATTACTGGGCAGAATGGACGAAAATAACCCAAAAAAATAACAATTTCTCGAAATGAACTCTGGCCAGAAGAAATACACGGAACTAACCCCTTTTGCAACGCCACACAGCGTGGCGCCGCACCCTGAAGAGCGGCGCCACTACACCTGGCGCCGCGCACCTGCCAGCGTGGAGCCCCGCGGGCCCGGTCCCGATAGTGCGGCGCCTTGTAGCCTGGCGCCGCACTGTGTAGTGCGGCGCCGTTGCGCCTGGCGCCGCACTTTAGGTCATGTACCAGCGCGGCGCCAGCCCTCCCCAGACCCATCTCATTCCTCTCCTCTCCCAGTCTCGAACAGACGGCGGCGGCGGCGGCGGCGGCGGCGGCCCATAATCTCCCCCCCAAGCCAGATTGGTGAATTTCTTCCAAGATTTGTGCTCCCAATCCCCTCCCCTAGGTATTCTCTCTAATCCCTCTCAATTACATCCACAAATTTCTCCTATTTTCTCCCTTATTTGCAATTTTTGGTCTAACCCTAGATTGGATGGTGAAACCATAGATTGTATGAACCATTGCCATGTTTACTTGATCTTTAGGTTTAGGAATGCTTGTAAGTTGGATCTTGAAACCCTAGATTGCAATATTAGGAATGCATGTAAAACCCTAGCTATTTTGGGATAGTGAAACCCTAGAATTATAGGTAGAGTAGGAGGAAATTTTTGTTCGTGTTAGAACTAGATGCTAGATGCTAGAACTATATGTGTCAACTATAGTTGGAATAAGATGGACATTTTGTAATTGTTCTTATTCTCTCTATTGTTTTGAATATGTAGGATGGCTCTAAACCCCCTTCTAAACAATGCTCACTATGATGTTCAACACCGTGCCTACAAGATGTCGGAGAAGAGACAGGTACTAAAAACTTCAATGCAAGTCGAACAAGATGCCATGTTTGTTTAGATGGAAATCTAACATTTTTCCATTGTATGTTTGCAGGAGCTTCAACCCCTTCGACTTAGGTACCACGAGGTCTCGTCCGGCAAGATGCGTTATGATGCGCGGTACACTCCGTACATCCAGCAGCTAGGACTCCTCCCCTTTATCCACATGGTCACTCGGTCCACACCGGCCTTCAACCCTGCTGCGATCACCGCTCTTGTGGACCGATGGAGGCCGGAGACGCACACGTTTCACCTTAGGACCGGTGAGACTACGATCACCTTGCAGGACATGAGCATGATCCTGGCACTCCCAATCGAGGGAAACCCTGTGTGCATGTCCTCGGATTCAGACGGGTGGCGTGAGCAGATGGTCGACCTTATAGGGAAGGATCCACCCGAGGCTATAAACAAGAAGGGGGAAAAACTGAGGGTCGCTGCCGGGGCTACTTTTACTTGGATCATCCAGAATTTCAAGATTTGCCCCGAGGATGCCGATGAGGAGACGATCAAGAAATACACTCGTGTGTATGTCTGGTACATTATCACGAGGACTCTGTTTCCTGACAGCAGTGGGGATCGTGCTCAGTGGCATTGGCTCAAGTTGCTGTTTTTTTTCGACTCTACCTTCAGTTGGGGTTCTGCGGCGTTGGCCTGGTTGTACCGTCAGGTAATGAGTTATTTACAAATGTTGTTGTATATTTCTGCACTATCTCAAAAAAAAATTGTTCTTACCAAATGGTTGTTCACTTCATCTGCAGCTGGATGACGCTTGCCTTAGGAGCTCCGCCGATTCAGGGATTGGTGGTTGTTTGCTCCTTCTTTCGGTGTGGAGCTGGGAACGCTTCTCCATTGGACGGCCGAGATTGTTGTCATTCAATCCTTACATACCTACGAGCATACGGGTTTGGTCCGGCTAAGTAACCTATCATACTAGCGGGATTAAATCCACCACGCCCTCTTCCTCTTCGTAGCCCAAGATGTCGACCTCTTTGGCTAGTCCTAGGTTGGCTACCACTTGGTTGGCTAGTCCTAGGTTGGCTACCACTTGGTTGGCTAGTCCTAGGTTGGCTACCACTTGGTTGGCTAGTCCTAGGTTGGCTACCACTTGGTTGGCTTGGAGCTTGTTGGCTACCACTTGGTTGGCTTGGAGCTTGTTGGCTACTACTTGGTTGGCTACTACTTCCTTTTGCTCTCTTCCTTTGAGAACACTTTCTTGCATTGTGCCCTTCACCATTGCATGTTCCACACCGGGCTCTCTCACGAGGCTCTTGGAATTGGTCGTTGCCCGATTCCCGACCACCACCACGTCCCCATCCGTCCATGTCGCTCCTAAAACGCTTTGTCTTGCGTCTTCCACGTCCAACAACCTTCCATTTCGGATCGGGCCATAGTTGAATTCCATGGTACTCCGGCCATTGTGATTGGTCCAGGTATGGATGAAATCTAGGAGCCCATGTCTTCTTAGTAGTCTCAATAGAGAACTCAGCCTCTCGCACCGTGAGCGGATTATTGTAATCCAAATGTCGTCTGCGAGACGCCACGAGCAAGTGCGAGCACGCAAGATGAAGCAATGATGGCCTTCCACATGTGCACTCACAGGTCTTGAGCGAGACCTTGAAAGCTCGGCCTCCGTGTTGGACACCATCAGCCGTTGTACCTCCGGGCTCCGTAACTTGGTAAATTAGCTCGTCATTGTCATATTCTGTGACAACTTGGGAATCCGCTTTCCTTGTCTGAAATTGCATCCAATCGTCAACCTTCGGAGGGAACTTGTATTTGTAATTGTTCTTGTTGTCCCCGGCAATATGTCGGTCCGTTTCATGTGAGTATTTCAGAAAATACTCATTCATCATGTCGAATGTATATCGGACTATTGCCGTGACGGGCAATGCACGAACACCTTTTAGCAACTTGTTAAATGCCTCTGCCATGTTGCTTGTCATTTGGCCATACCTCCGGCCACCGTCATCAAAAGCTCGTGCCCACTTTCCCATATGTTCAATGTTCCTATTGAGCCACTCGCGACCACCGGCATTGAGTTCTTTGTTGACTAGCAATTTGTTGTACAAGTTAGAGAAACGACGTTCCGTGAAAGCGAGGCAACAATCCTGTAGATCATCGGACAAATCCTTGCTCTTGCATGCCCTATAGAAGTTTGAACAAAAGTGTCTCATGCACCAACGATGGTGCAATGGAGCATGGCCGGGAATATCAATCATCACAGCATTGAGAATTCCTTGATGACGGTCAGAGATGACACATATCTCCCTTTGAGGGGTTAATATCTTGGTTCTCAAAAGATAGAAGAACCACTCCCAATTATCATTGCTTTCTGCCTCCACCAAAGCAAACGCCAAAGGAATCAACCGGTTGTTCGCGTCATTGGCTATTGCAATCAAGATAGTGCCTTTGAATTGTCCGGTCATAAAGGTGCCATCAACAGAGATGACCGGTCTACAATGTTCAAAAGCCCGAACACATTGCTCAAAACCCCAAAATGCACGGCCAAATACTCGCACGGTTTTCCCGTTTACAACCCTTGTCTTGTTCCCATAAGGTTCAACCACATGAACCATGCCGGGGTTAGCATTGGCCATCGCTAACAACAACCTTGGGATTCGGTTATAAGATTCCTCCCAATCACCGTACAACATCTTGAATGCGGCTTGCTTAGCCTTCCATGCCTTCCCGTACTTCACCTCGTAGTGAAAGAGGGCTTTCACAAACTCTATGACCTGCTTGATGGTCATTATTGGAAACGACGCGATGTCATTGGAAAGCCTATAAGCGAGGAACTCGGAGGTGAGTTGCCGGTGCTCGTTCTTCGCATCCTTCCCATCCAACACCGGGCCTCGGCACATGTGAGTTGATACGCAACTAGATATGTGCCATTCAGGACCTCCCTTGAATGGTCTTGCACGCACTATCCAAGGACATCCTTCCTCCTCGCACTTCACCGTGTAACGCTTCTTGATGTCCGAGTGCACGACCGTGTAAGGACGATGATGCTTCACCGAGAAGTCCTTTATCCATTGCTTAAATTCCAACAAGGTCCTGAACCTTGATCCTTTGCAAAAGCCACTATTCACTTCATTGCCATCCCGGTAAGAACTTGTCCTTGGTCCGAGCACAATGCCTTTGCCACCATCAACCATGGCTTCATCCGCGAGACTGAGATCACGAAACAAAGGCACCCGATGGTCCCGACCCAATACGGTATGGTGGATTTCGGCCTCTCTAGCCGTGAACCCCTCCTCGTCAACTTCTTCTTCGGGACCATCATCATCCGAGTCCGATGCATAGCCTCGAGAATACGGGAGGTCATGGTCCATGTCATCTTGTGTGATATATTTCTCTAAATCTCCAATATTATTGTCGTGGAGTTCAACATCATCATTGTCATCTTCATCTTCACCCCCACAATCATCATCTTCGTGTCTTGAAATCGGGCTCAATGTTTGGGTCAAGGGAGGTTCACGCCTTAGCTCTTGGTCTACGGGTGGAGGACTCATAGTACGCAATGGGGATGCCATACGGTTTAAGTCCAAAGACAATGAACTACCAACTTTCTTGGTGGCAAATAGCTCAAGAGCCTTGTCTAGTGATTCGGCCACCACCTCCTTGTATGCAAGCCAACGGGCCTCGGAGAAGATACGCATGGTCTTCCAACGGACATGCATTCCCAAGCCAACATTATGTCTTCCCTCCAACTCAATATCATCCTTTGGGTCCATCCATTTCAATTCAATCCTCAATTGCTCCAAGACCTCGGCATATGTTGGAGTACGCTCAAACACCAAATCGAGCTCGTCCGGGTCCGGTTCTATGTTACCTCTCAAAAAAGCATCCTTGTCTACATGGTGAACATGAACAATTCTTGCCATGCCTAACATAATCACAACAACAATACCATGGTCAACACACTTAATAGATACCCATGCTAACATTAACACAATACCAACACATATGCCAATACAAGAACATTCTACCATGCATCTTACAAAACAAACTAGGGTTTACAAGATATGGACCAAAAACAAGAAATTAATGGGTCAAATCAAAGATGAAGGGAAAGAATACCTCAAGGCACTTGGGGGGATCGAACTCCACGGAGAGAGGCTTCCGATTTGGACACTAGGAGGGAGAAGGTGGAGGGGGGAGAAGAGCCGCCGCCGCCGCCGCCGTCTGTTCGAGACTGGGAGAGGAGAGGAATGAGATGGGTCTGGGGAGGGCTGGCGCCGCGCTGGTACATGACCTAAAGTGCGGCGCCAGGCGCAACGGCGCCGCACTACACAGTGCGGCGCCAGGCTACAAGGCGCCGCACTATCGGGACCGGGCCCGCGGGGCTCCACGCTGGCAGGTGCGCGGCGCCAGGTGTAGTGGCGCCGCTCTTCAGGGTGCGGCGCCACGCTGTGTGGCGTTGCAAAAGGGGTTAGTTCCGTGTATTTCTTCTGGCCAGAGTTCATTTCGAGAAATTGTTATTTTTTTGGGTTATTTTCGTCCATTCTGCCGAATTACTGCAGGCAGGGAGGGAGGGAGCAGAGCAGGCAGCACATCTGCGGATTTGGCATGTCCCCTGCCCGCGCGACACGCCTGCTCTGCTCTGCTCTCTCAGCCTCAGCCTCAGCCTCAGCCTCAGCCTCAGCTGGGCGCCTGGGCCTCCGTCTCCTTCTTCCACGGAGCAGTCAAGCTCAGCTGCGCGGCCAGTACGGCTGCTGGTGTGTAGTACCGCGTACGGACAAGTAGGAGCCGAAGAAAAACCATTTCCAGATATGGGACGAAAATCCCGTGACACGCACCGTCAGAACCAAGCTAGACTTCCCTGGTCACCGAGAAAAGGATTAACTACGGACTACAACTACTATTTTATTTTATTTTATTTTGCGTAGAAGACTACTACTATTTGATTCGAATGAATTCAGAAGGAACGTTTTCCATACTGCGTGTACGGTTTAGGTGGAGGGAAACGATTAGAAAAACCCCGATTCGGGGGGTTTGATGGTGTGTTCTGGTCAGATCAGGAGCGGATCCTCTCTCTCCTGTATTTTTTTCTACCGTGTTGTATGTATTTGAGTCTGGTTGTATATGGCGGTCCGTAGGGCTGGTCCCACTCATGTTAATTCCGATCCAGATCGCATTGGTCATGCATCGTGCGTCTTTGGAGATGTGGATTTTGGTCGTCAGAGCAGCTTCACTCGTTCGGACGTTTCAAAGCTCTATTTTGATGTTATTTAGGGTCGCACGGATGTAATATTTGGCTTGAGAATAAAGTTTCTTACTCATGTTTTCGGGCCGAGTTTTCGGTTTTGGCCAAGTTTTAAATAAACTCGGCGAAATTTGGCAAATATAACGATTTCGTTAATATATAGGCGAGTTTATACATATTATGTTAAATTGATATACAACCGAATTTTGACTGCATTAGGATAAAAGAAAAAACGTTCAAATAGCTACTAGGCAATGACGATGCCCACGGGCACCCCGTTTACATGCCAAAGTTGTGGTAGAAGACGGTGTAGTCGACGTCCCAGATGCCGTCGTCATCGCTCGGCGGCTGCGGGGGACACGAGCTGCCCTGGCTGGCGTCGCCGTAGCGCCATGGCTGAGAAAAGGGATTGGCCTCGTCGTCGTCATCGTCGAGGACGATAAGCAGCGCGCCCGCCAGCGAGCCATGCGCGCGGCATGCTCCTGATGACGCCGAACACAGTTGGCCTTCTCGTGTTCCCAGTCCGCCCTAGACCAGGCGCAGGCGTCGAGGGCATGCATGGGTGGCACATCGTTCAGGGAGTGCTCCAGCGCCATCTTCTTCAGAACGAAGGCATCCTCGTCGACGGGAACCGCCTAGTCCGCCGACTCGGTCTTTGGTATGCGCAGGCAAAGCCGGTCGGTCGACGGCGATGGCGCGCCGCGTGAGCGCGTCCTCAGCGGGAGCGCATCGGCGACTCCATCTCCCGCTTCACCGGTCGGAGCAGAGGCGTGGCGACTGTGCCGGCGCCGAGCCAGACAAGCGCGGCGCCGACGCCGAGGAATACGAAGAAAGGAAAGTCATCCTCCTCGGCAGCCAGTCGGTCACCGCACGGCGTCGGGCGGCCGATGGCGGGGAGCAAGGAGGATAGCCCAACTTAGGGCCGGCACTGAGCTCCAGGTAGCGGCGAAGGCTGAAAGAGGATTTTCTTAGGACTGCATTTTCTTAGAGCTTCCATCGCCGACGATCGGCCGGCTTCGCCTGCACACGCCGAAGTCTGAGCCGGCGGACTAGGCAGTCCCCGTCGACAAGGACGACTTCGTCCCGAAGGTGGCGCCGGAGTGCTCCCTGAACAACGTGCCGACCATGCAGGCCCCCGACGCCCGCGCCTGGTCCATGGCAGACTGGGAGAGCGAGGAGGCCAACCGCGTTCGGCATCATTAGGAGCAGGCCGAGTGCGAGGCCGCGCATGTCGCTCGTCGGCAGCGCGCCTATCAGAGCGCGCCGGTTATCATCCTCCTCCTCCGACGACGAGGAGGCCAGTCCCTCGTCTCAGCCATTGTAACATCCCAAAAATATTAAACTAGAATCATCAAACTCTAATCATCAAAATTAGGGTTAACAAAAACTTTTCCAATTAAAATATGAAAGCATTCATATGTGTGTGCATTAAAATTTGGATTCTTTTAAATTGCCATGATTGTGTGTTTCCTTGCTTGTAAAAGGATGCTTAGGTGAAATAAACATCATCTAAACAATCCCTACACTTTTCCCAAAGACAAATAAATCAAAACAAACAAAATAAGGGAATGGTCACTTTGGCCAAATTAACTCTCATGCCTACTTTGGCTATCTCTAACTTTCAGAACTTAACAGAAACTTATTTGGATCTATGCACCCCTTGATAGTACTCATAACAAACTATTAAGGCCCACCTTGTGATCATCCAGAAACATTCAAATGCATAGTTTAAATGACAGTTTAAAATTAAATATTTATCATATGGGAATATCCCACTTTTTCAAAAACCACGCAAACAAGCTCAACTTTCAAAACCCAAGAATTCACAGACTCACCAGCACATGCCTAGCACACCCACCAAAAATCTTTTTAAAATTCAAAACTTGAATTCATGCGGCTATTTCATCAAACACCTTACAGATACAAATCAAACAAAATATAAACACTATAGTGTGCAGTGATTCTGGTCAAACTTGTTCCCTCTCTAGCTCACAGCAACCTCAATAGATCATCTAGCAAACTTAACTAATCACTAGCCACACTGTAAGCTTGACAATGTCATCAATGGTGAACAACCCGAGAGCACCCATGTCACCCCAGTGTGGACAACAGGCTAGAGGAAGAACTAGCCGTGCCAACCTTGTCTGGTAGGTAGCCCATGCCTCACCGCCCCCTCTCGACCAGCCCTGCCTCGCAGATAGCAACCAGAACCGCCAGGAACACCGCGCCCGTGCCGCTGTCGACCATGCCGACCCGCGCCGCAGAGCACGCGACGTTCCTACTCAACCAGACCACCTCGAGCCCTCGCCGCCCGCCAGCATGCTCCCCACCGTCCCAGGAGACCGCCAGACATGCCCATTTAACCGCCCGTACCTCGTAGCCACCGCTCGCCGTCGAAGACGCCGCCTCTGCCTCGCAGAGCATCGAGTGTTCCCGACCGTTTGCCACCGCCCCTACACGCGCATTAAAGCCATAGAGCATCGCCAGGAGACCACCGATCGATCGCCACCCTCAGCCATGCCTCTAGCTGCCCGTAGCCGTGTCGCCACCGTCACCTGCCCATCCCGTTCGGTCTCGCCGTCGAGTCTATAAAAGGAGGACTCCCCCGCTCGAATTCATTACACCATTCCACTCCTCTCTCACCCAGAACCACCCCGCCTCAGTCCCGAAGCAAGGCGAGCAGCGCATCGCCGGAATTTGACCGGAGCCCGCCGCTGCTGGAGAAGAAGGAAGCCAGCGATTGGAGCCGCCCCAGAAGAAGCTGCCGGTACCAGGAGGTTCGCCGTCGTCGACTTCGTCGTTCACCCGCCTCGCCGATACCATATTCCAAGAAGAATAAGTTGAACTCATTAGAAAAAGACTCTCCACCATGATCAGACTGAACCCTTTCGATTTTCAAGTACTCTTTCTCTCAAGTTGATTTTCAACTTCTGCCCTTTAGATTTTAAAGAAATCTAGAGCTTCATCTTTAGTTCTCAAGAGATATACATAACATTACCTAGTAGAATCATCAATCAAAGTCATGAAATATTTTTTTACACATGTTGTAAACACACCATTCATCTCACAAAGATCTGCATGTATGAGCTCTAAAGGTATCGAGTTTCTATCCTCGGCAGGCTTGCGAGGCCGCTTTGCTTATACACAAGTGCATACGAGAACCTTATATAGTATGTGTTTCCTGTAAAACACATTTTGAAATGTCAATCTTTTTTTAAAAGATTAACATGTATATCCGGACATTCTATGTTCGCACACTAGTTTTGGGATAAAAAAAATTTATCTATCGGGTGTTTGATGCTCTAACATGACTATTCCAGATTTTTTTTTGTCTTTCTTACACGTGTCACATAAAATGTCTCTTTCTCGCAAAAAGTTATGCGTGAGATGTATACGGTGATTTTTTTTCTATATTTATTGAGATTTTAAATTATGTTTCTTATGCATTTTTATAAAAGATTTATATGCGCAGGCAAGCCAAAATATCACATCAAAGAATTGGTCTTTGATCATTACAAGTACGTATGTGTTCCTGGGCGGTTACAAGTACCCTGCCTTTCCATGTAGAGTTTTTTTTACATGCTTTCCATGTAGAGTTTGGAAACCTGTTACACCTCCAGAACCGGTAAAAATCTGCATCACCACGTGGCTTTCCTTTGGATAAAAAAGTGACTGGGGAAAAAAGTTAACCACTCTGCCAGTGGTAAAAAGTTATGTGGATAATCAATTAGCTAGGAGGTTCAACTTGCCGACACGATCATCTGGCATGCAGGATAAAGGTTAATAGCTAGCTAGAGGATGATGGCTCCCTTTTCCTCTGTCAAGAACACCGGCCACTAGAGTCAAATCGATCGGTCACTGCCAAAGCCCGCTCGATCCGCATATGTTGCACTACATGATCTATGAAACGACTTGTGCGACGGGTGAGCAGCGATCCATCATCACAGCTGCCGCCGCGCCCATGCATGCATGCAGCTAGCCGCCTGATTTGTACTACTAGTTCCATCCACAGGTGAATATTTGCATTAGATCATTGGAGATATTTCTCCTAGGAGTTCTACAATTTAGTTCAAATTTGAAACTAAATTACTACTACCTCTGATCCTAAATAAGTGTCGAAGTTTTGAACTAACTCTAGTTCAAAATGGTGACACTTATTTAGGATCGGAGGGAGTACTATACATAAGTTTGTTTCTAAGCACGTTTCGTCGAGGTAGCCCTCTATTTCTAACTTCTTGGTCCGGTCATATACATACTTGTCGCACTTCGACATTTCACTTGTTCATAGGCCAATATCGCCGCAAGCGCAAGGTTTTCATGTTGATTGTATGCCAAAAAAGAACTCCTCACCCATCGAGAAGAAAATCTTTACAAAGACCACTAGGAAATCTTACGACGGCTTTAATATATGCGGAATGTGGAAAAAGTTGCCTTTAAGACAACAGAAAAATATCTTTTCCGTTATTTCATCTCTTTTGCGTATATCTATGTCCTCTCAAAATCTGTGATCGCTACTTTAACCAAATCCTTCTTTTCCATTTTGTTTTATGCTGTGAAAAGAAAATCTCTCTCTAGCAAAAGAGATGTGATAATAAATATATATACATACTCAGCAAGGAGGTATCTTTAGCTTGAGTGGTGTCATCTCATGTTTGCCATTGCAATAACACTAGCCACAAAGAAAGTTTTATTCTGCTTTACATCGCTAGGATACGACCTAAGATTCTTTTGTATCCTCTCGTGAACAGAAATGATATGAGGTATTTGCACCAATGATATTAGTAGCTTGGCCGTACTCAATCATGTAACCCAAAAAAGGCCGATGGTTTCATGGTCCATGCTTTAGCCACATACACACAAATTCGAGAAACACCCACTCAACAGTGTAACTGGATTTTTTCTTTTAGATTTTTTTGGTATGTTATGTGTCAACTTCAATGAAAATAGTGTAAATGAAAATGAAAATATGGGCTAGTATAATAAGAAGAACCCATTCCAAAGTCTCCGGCTGAAGATTATGAGAAATGATTAGACAATCATATCCGAAGTCAAGGTGGGTACAATACTACTAGATGTTGGAAATAAATGAGGAAGAAAGAAAAGAACCAAGATGCAGAAAGCCAAATCTAGCATTGAAGAGGTATGCAACCAACAGTGCGAGGATCACAGTGACCTTTAGATCCATTGTTCAAGTTCAACCCCCCACCCCCCTTGCAGAAACCCATGGTGCTTCAGTCCCAACCAAGTGCATGCATCTGACCAGCATATGGTGTGAGGTGACACTGGCACTGCACCTAATATGTTTTCATTGGAAGATAGCTCGTGGTTTGCATTGCATTATCTGCATCTTATGCCCTGATATTTTGAGAAAATAAAGCATGCCCTGATGTGTAGATTTAAAGGCTGGCAGGCTGTAGTTGGCTTGGATGGTTTCTTGAGATGGACAATGCATGGGTAGGCTGGCCCAGCGCCAATCAAAGGCATGGCCCAGCCAATGGCCACAGCCTCCTCAAGGGAGCGAATAGTGGCCGGGTAACATGTAGTCCGCACAGGAGCAGAGTGGGCCTGCCCCCACGTTTGATGAGTTTTTGTCCAATTTTGGACCTACCGAAAGAGAAATTCAATCGAAATAAAGGTTGTCCTACGAAAGGGAAATCCAATCAGAAAGGGGTTGTGTTGTGTACCACTGAACATTTCTCACGAAACGTCGGAACAGTTTTCGACTACGATATGTAGAGACAGATACCGCAACCGTTCATAAATAGACGAGGAGCCAGTGTCTGGAAGTTGCATCTACATATGAGAAAAAAGAAGTGGCGGTCAAAGTTGCGTGTCCGAAACCATGTCGTCGCCGACCGATGTCGATGTCCGAAACGTCGCATTTCTTGAAACAGGAAGTATCTGTTACTCTGTCAGGCACTTGTGCCGTCAATTTCTCCAAAGTGCAATGTTTTACAGCAGTGGTGATGCTAAGGTTGATAGTTCAAGATGACTGGCCGGACCCTGTTCATGATCAGGCTGTGACCACGCCGGCATGTCCAGATCTCCCCTGGATCGCCAGCTGAAGAGACAGAGCCCCTGGCTGTTGCCGGTAAGCATATCTGATCCGAGAGTCTCAGGCCATTGTCACTGCAAGGAGCCAACGGCACTGGTCCTTTGATGGCTGCCTCGAGATCGAAATAGTGGGAGTCGGCATGCAGCTACCGCGTGTCTGTCAACAATGGCTGGCTGATTCAGAGAGGCTATGCACTATTGGGGGTAACGTAATAGTAGTGAGTGACCAAGATAGGAGCCGCGATCTTGTCTCGAGCTAGAGCCGGTCTATGCATGCAGTCACAAGCGGCTGAAAATTTCAGACAGATTTGTGGTACCTGATGTGGCGAGGCGTGGCTCTTTGCTAGTTTAGCAATGTCCTCGGGGACATAATACTGTTTGGGACATCGTACTTGTTTTCGAGAGAACATCGAACATGCTTGCAGGCCACCAAGGCACAAACTAATACATGGTCCTAAATATTATGAAAATGGTCAAACGAAATCTCACACCCAATATAGAAGATGTGGATGGACTGTCAGGGATGGCACAATATACAATCTAAAGGTTTGGTAGCACTTTCTCATCATCTCTTTATGTTTTATTTTTATTTTTGAGAACATCATCATCTCTTTATGTATGTTGGCAGCCCTAGCAGGTTGCAGCCCATTGCCCTGATGGTCCTTGTTGGACTAGATCTCACTAAGGCTGCTGGGCTACTTCGGGCCATGCTGACATGCTCACTGATCCTTTTACTATAGTTTCCTCTACTGTCTTGATTTATATTTTTTATTGGATTCAATGCCTGCAAACTGCCCAAATCCGAAGAGTAAAAAGAGCTAAAGAAGATTTGGTTTGCCGACCATTTTGAAAAGAAAAGATATGTGTACAATCAATGAATCTTTCCGCTTTGAAGAATTAAACTTTGCACTAAGGATGCATTGCCCATTGCCCATATACTTTCTCCATTCCAGATTAATCGACATTTCGGGCCAAGATCATATTTGATTCTATTCCAGATTAAATTTTATTCTATATTGATTACTGCTGTGTGTTGGTCTATTTTGACGACGAGGAACAAGATCACATTTCAGAAATATAAGCTGCGGTCTCCGGTGTATATTATCTTCACCCTTTGTGCGCTTTTCTCAAAAACTGGGCAGATTTTTACAAGTACGAGGACAAGGAGGCCATATGTGCAGGCGCAGAGCAGTTGATGTAGAAGGCGAATGAGGTGTCGGAGAAGAACAGAGCGTCATATTCGACCTGTGCTGGGACGCCTATGCTGAATTGCTGATGATCATGGAAGGTTGATGGGGGTTCTTTGGTGCCGGAGTGCTTGTCTTGATGTTAGGTTTTCTTTTGTGTTTGATACTATGCTGTTGAAGCCTGATACTGTAGTGCTTGTTTTGGATATTGTTTCTGTTTGAGTTGGTGATAACAGGTTTTTGCCCCGTAGTTGGTGTTTGAGGGTGAAAACTCGAAGTGGGTTTCTTGTTACTACCCCAACTCACTTTCCCTTTTCTTTCCTTCCCCTTTAATTGCTGCTTGTAAGTGAAATGGTACATTGTATTTCCATTAAGCGATTAATGGAAAAGGGTTAGCCTAGTTGGAAAAAACATTACAGTCTAGATGTTAGCTTCGATTTAATCTACCTTCTATGGTTATTAGAAATGCAGTTCTTACTAGTAATACCCAATCGGTGATACTATCTCAATATTAAATTACAGTCATGCAAAGCATACTTATATGCAAATTGCATGGTTAGCATTTTATATGCAAATTTCATGGTTAGCATTTAATTAATCTTTGGGTGAATGTGTAGGCGCTTTGTTTCCTATGATACTATAATTATAACTAGACTTCTCTTTCAGCCCCTGGGCCCAGCTAGTAGGCAAAACGATCCCTCCGACGAAATAAAGTAACTAAACAATTAACGTCTTAAAATAAAGGTAAAAATCATATTTGAGGCCTTCCTATAGGGTCTAGGGTTCCTAAGATGAAGTCTCAAATCTAGCTGTCACAAGATTTTCTTTGGTTCATAAGCTGACTGAAACCGTTATAAGCTATCGAAATGGGATAAACATATAGTAGACGAAACTGGAAATGATATGAGAGCTGTTCGCGTGGAACCCAAACAGATCGTGTGCCTGAAAAAACACGTAAAACGATATAAAAGCCAGCTTCGCACACGTCTCGTACCTACGACTCGACCTAAAAAGTGTCAGACAAAACGTGACAATATGCTGATAGGGGGCTATTAGGGAAAACATCTGATATCCGTATAAATATTTAAACTCATAGTAGAAGAAAAGAGATTGCTAGCGGGCCCAACATTTAGCGTACTTTGGATATACGTACACATGCATGTGTGTCTGAGCATTAAATGTGTACCGGCTGAAGCCTCGTGGTATCAAAATGGTCGATGTGTGGAATGGTTAGGCCACATCCGTCACGTACTTAGTCGGCCTGAATGATGTGACGTCACATCCCTAGTTTGACGTCTATCTAGCTAAGCCGGTGTCTCGTCGAATCATAATTCAGAAAGTATGGAAAAACAAACACACGTATACATGAGAAAGAAAAAGTCAAAATATCACCCAAAAATCATGAAAGAACATACGCTTACTCTTAAAGCATTACAAAGATAATACTTCACAAAGAATAACAAATTCTAAATTCACTCTAGACTAACTTACGCTGATTTTCGCTTGACCACTAATCATTCAAATGGGCCCTTAGTGGACTGAGAAGTCTGAGCTCTTATCATAATTGTGCTCTAAGCTGACAGAGCCAAGTTTGACTTAGAGCAAGTACAATAAGTTCTAGTCAGCTGGCTATAAGGATTAAAATAATATTCTTTTTTAGTTGGATGAGTGTAAAGATGAGAGAGAAGAGAAGCTGATTCTTAACCGGATGCAGCACGTGCTCCTAGACACTTTGTGAGTATATAAAGTGGACAGGGCGTACCCACGTTATAGCTCTAGGGGTCATAGGAAACCGGGTAAAAATGGATTTCTTTGATATATTTCATCAATTTGTAGTGTGTGACACCCCTAATTTTAGGTAAACAAATGTGTGATTTAGAAGTGTGACACCGGGTTATTTTTGCCCTGGGTCCGCCCCTGAAAGTGGACCACGTATTAATAAAATAGTACTATCTTATAGTATGTAGCTATCGTATGTGTTGACTATTAGGTTGACTCTAAATGACGTGACAAGCTCATATAGCCAGCAACGGCTTTACTATTACACTTGCTCTTAGGACCAAGTCGAGACCAAAGCCTCTCTTGAGAATTTTTAATAACACAAGAGAGCCCATTGGCTCACAATTATTCAAGCTAGACAAGCCAAGCCGAGTCGGCCCTCTGCTTGGTTCATTTCCACCACTAGTTTTGGGGGACATGGATGTGTTGAAATTCATTCCTCAGAAGTTCAGAGGTTGTACATTAAAAACTATCTAGTGCATGCCATTAGTAAACTTAGTCACACAAATTCTTGATGAAAGTTTAGTGCATGGCATTCTTAAGCTTAGTAACAACAAAAATGATGATGAAATAGTTCATGTCTGCCATTCCGGAGATGAAAGTTTTTTATGTGGGATGACGGGAGTGTGTTCTTGGTCATTTCAATAATAATACCATGATTTCCTTGTTTATTATCAATGTATGGAATATTTATTGTTTTCATGTTTATTTATACAAACAACTCTTGTAATTCGTTTGGTGGGTTATTGATATGTCAAAAACGTATATATGCATTTTGAAGTTAATTAAGTTAATATCCGACATATTTGCATCATATTATGAGTTACCACCATAGTTTTTAATGATCTATGGGATTTTCTACGAAAACCTTTATTTTTGTTACCTAACTTCGGAAAACATGAAATCCTATTTCTCGTATTTCGGACTTCACAAAACCTTCTGGAGGCAAAAAAAAATTAGGGATTTATGCCACGTCGATTTTTATGGAAAAACAAAAACCAAGAGAGGAAGTCAGAGACCAGAAGGCCGAGGCGACCAATATATCTCCCATGGCATAGCACACCAGGTCAGCCACGCCGACTGGTCTCAACTTTTCGCACCACGCCTATGCCTAGAGCAAAAACCTACTACATAAGTCTTGGTTTCATGACTTTTCAGGAGCGACTATGCCACAAGAAAAAGATAGAAATGTTAGATAGAAGTGTGCCACAGAAGTACATTGGAGGGGGAAACGCCGTAGATCCTCTCCCGGTTGCACCTCCTACATCTCTAACATATTCGCCATTTTTCTTTATATGAGAAGGAATTAGTCCACCTTCCGACCGCGTATTAATTTCTAGTAGTAGCCTGACCAATCTCTCTTTATGTGCTACCATGTTTCGAACCATATGAGCTATCGTACATGACCATGATCATGTTTTATACCCTTTACGGTGCATCTTTTGATATAATATGAGTCATGTTATGTTATTTCAGTATGTTTTTATGTACTTGTAGGTGCATATTATTTCCTTGTTCTTGTGTACATATACTGGTCAAACTAGTATGCTAGGACGGATGAAAACTTGTGTATTATATAGAGTAGCACTTGTGGCTTAGTTCTAGATAGTTATAGAAAATTTGGGACGGCTATGATTTATATCTTTCTTGTACTACCCCACTAGGGAAAATGGGAAGGCGGTGTGTTGAACTGCTCTGTGATAGCAAGAGCGGTCTTGTGATGACCACAATCACGCACATGAGATCTTTCAGCATCATGCTACCACTTAAGGCAATACTCTATGTAATAAATTAATTCTAAGCATGCGAACAACCCACTTTTTAAGGAGAATCTATGAGATGTGTTGCATCATATCAATACTAGGACATGATGCCCATATGGATATGTACCAAATACTACATGTAAGTTGCATGCATATAACTTATCTAGGGAAGCTTATCTTGTGCCACCATGTTAAAAAGGGAGAGAGATCAAGTGGACCCATAAATCCTTTTCCATTTTTAAACATAAATATTTATGACATTTACTTTAAATATTTTACTTTATTTCACTCACCAACAACTCTTTATGACATTGTTGTAACTGAAAACTACCACGGTGATTTGGGGAACAACATGGTAGTTACTTTCATTTCTGCAGGATTGCTTGAGGAAGGAGAAGGTAAACCTAAAGATCCTTGTGTTCGATATTCACCCCGAGTCATTCTCATGAAGAAAGAGCCACTTGGTACAACACTTTGCGCTTTGAGTTTCAGTGAATTGGTATATATAGTCTATTGATATAAGTTATGTTTTAATTATATGAAAAATATCTTTATGTGGCCATCAAAGTGATTTGATCTTCCATGATTATACAAAAAAATCTTACTAATAAGTTGATCAATATATGTGTTCATCAATAAAATGTAATGTACACATCATTTTGTCATGAAATATAATGTACTTTGTGATGTCTTTGATGTCATTTTAGATCTAGCCACGATGAAATGCAACTTACAATTCATGAAAATGTGAAATACAACTCATGCAAACTAATCTGAATGTGAATATCAATCGAATTTTAAGGGAAGACTGCAGGATTAAATGAGCCGAGTCTTTAGTGATTGTTTGCTCAAAAATCTCATTTTTTTCGAAATGGAGGGTGCGACCCTCGATCTTTGCATCAAAGATATGCATACGTCCTTTATTGCTTTCATTAATAAAACGTTCAACAAAGAACGTACAAAGATCATACATAAAAAAACCTGAAGCCACCACACAACACCTACAGACCCGATAATGGGTGAAAATCATGTCAAAGGGGCCTTGTGCCTGCAAAACAATGAAATCCATCCATAAGCTAGGAACCAGGAAAATATCGCATACCCCGAGACACCCTCTAGACGAAACGAGAGCGCTCATCCGATTTAGCAGACTCTTAGCAAGCACGTCATGTACATGCAACAGAATCCATCACCACCATTGAACCGTCGAGCAATCTTCAAGGTCAAGATCTACATAAACTTTTCCCATCTTGCCAACGACTCCACCATGATGCCAGACAGCGACCACCGTCCTGCGCAAGGCCATCATCATGCCCGTCGCCGACACCCTGTTGCACCATGCTGCTGAGACCCTCCGCCATCGACGCGATAGATGGAACACCGCTCCACCAGCTGATCCCCTCCAGTCATATCGGGCTCCAAAACGATGCCCACAAGAGGGTGAATGACACCGATGTGCCAGCATCGTCCGATCCAAAAACATCCTAGATCTATGGTTTCCCCTAGAGCCTAAGGTACGAGGCGAGATTCACAACAACGATGCCTTCAACAAGGAAACGACATCCGAGGATGCCGCCATTGTCAGCTCCGACTGACATCAGAGCCCGGATCTCGCCAGCCAACCGCCTCACTATAACACCCCGACCTCTCCAGACCAGCGGCTTCCACTCCTGTCAGCTTAATATGATATCTAGACTAACCCCACAAACTAACACTAGTTTTTTCTGCGCACCTTGTCCTCACTCGTGCACACCTTCCCGGTTGGTCACACATCCTTAAATTTCTCTAGGACAAGCACTCTTAATCTCAGAGTTCTTTTCAGACAAGCTTCCGGAAAATAAATTGCAACTTGTCGGTATGGGTATGCTATCAATCCTATTAGGCCATACGCCAGGGTCTCACATACACCCACCCTTAGAAGATCGATGCCCTTGTTGATCAACCACAAGCCAGGAATGTCCTCTTTTGGTACACGTCTATGCGTCCAGTGCTGGCACATGTTCCATGTCGTGTCCACTCTGGGCCACACGCGCCATTCTCCACATGTCCTCCACTGACCCGCACACTCCCATATAACCGCGAGGTCCGGCTCTGATACCACTTGTAACACCCCGGCCTCTCCGGACATGTAAAATATCTGTCGTGCACATTCATGTTAGTAAAACACAAGTGTAACTTTGTCTACATATGTTTGTATTTACACGATTGCGGAAGGGGGACCGAAAGGTATCCAGGCACATAGATAATGGAGAGAAGCACCAGCTGGGCAGGTGGTACTTCGATGACGCAATCTAGCCAGTGCATTAAGCAGCCGTAGGGGGTGCGGAGAGCAGTCTTGCATGGACAACAGTCTTGTTAACACTCGCATCTACCTTCTTTCTTCTATGATCCTCTCTCTCCAAATACGTTTTGTCTTGCATACTGGACCTTAGATTCCATCGATCCCGAGCCAAGCCATGAGCCCCAAGCTTTATGTTCAGATCTACCTCAAACCCTTAACTCTACACCACTTAGCTTATTAACAATGCAAGAATATCTATTGGGTCGGCTGATATGTTTCCTAATACCTATCATTCCAAGTAGTTTTGCACACATCCAACTCCATGTAGTTGGGATTTCTCTCTTTCGCATGACTCGAGCATGCATGTACATTATGATCTATGACAAGCAGGAGGTTGTAGTAAACAATAGGCATATGGAACAAACATACCGAGGAGTAGCAAGAGAGGCATATGTCCTTTATAAGGGTGGATCATGCTTAAAGAAGGGAAGGTATTTATAAGGGTAGGTCATGCTTAAAGAAGGAAAGATCGGTGTGTGCATAATTAACTATCTACCCACCATATGATTCGTATCACTTATTTCCACTCTTAGAGCTGAGCTTAAGTCCCAACATTCATGTGCTTTAGATTTAGCACAATATAGTATATTTGCTTGTGTGTGATGGAAGAACGTAAGCCATACATTTTAAGTGATATAGTTTTTCCTCTTGTGGACTGAATTATACATACGCTGCAGAAATGAGTGGATATATTTATATGCCCCATATTTGTATGTATCTTTCTATGATCATTCGATCTCCTAGGCCACCAGCCAAATGTCAATTCATTTCTTGATACAATCCTGCAACCAAATCATTACGTTATAGTGGAAACTAATGTTATATTTAATTAAACAACTGGTTATGATTTTATTATTATTATTTACATCAGATGCCTTTCAAATAGTCACCACATGATGGATGCATTTTTCTTCTTGTTGATGATCTATCACGTTAAGCTCCTCGTGAGATCCAAGGACACTGCACGACTCGAGCAGATTAACTAAAACCAGAAAAGAAAACGAAAACGAAAAAGAAAACAGAAAAGAAAAGAGAAAAAAAATGAAAACGGAAAATGCTAAATGGGTAGCCTAAAAAACATGTTTGGAAATCCAATATTCCATATGCGGAAGGATCGTGGTTTACATTTGAAAATAGATAACCGCCTTTAGAGTCAACCATGACTCTGGAGTGCTCAATTTGTGGAGATCAAATCTTGACCATTTTCTTATCACATTTGCTAACACAAGTTTTTAATTCAAACACGATTTTGAAACCTGTGAGATATTTGTTGTGCCCATTTGTGTTAATAAAATACAAATATAATTTTGTTACAAATGTTTGTATTTACACGATTGCCAAAATATTTCCAAAGGTAGACAAATGCAGAGGTAATATTGGAGAGCATGCATATGCGCAAGATGACGAGTAGGACCGTCCTAGAGGGTATTACGGCGACGATGTATAACTAGTGTGTTAAGAAGCCGTAGGTGGCACGAAGAGCAATCATGTGTGTACATCAGTCTTATTAACACACACATTCACCTTCTTTCTTCTGCGATTGTCTCTTTCCAAACAAGTTTTTTTGCATACTAGACCTTGGAGCCTTGTAGAGCCCGACACAAGGCATGCGGCCCAAGCTTGTTGTCAAGTTCTATCCCAAACCCTTAACTCTACACCACTCAGCTCATTAACAATGCAAGGATGGCCTTTGGATAGGCTGGTATGTTTCCTGGTATCTATCATTCCAAGTAGCGTTGCACACATCCAACTCCATATAGTTAGGATCTCTCTCTTTGCCATGACTTTAGTATGCACCTACCGGACGAGAGGTATGACAAGCAGGAGGTTGTAGTAAATAATAGGCATACAGAACGAATATATTAAGCAATAATAAGAGAAGCATGTGCCCTTTATAAGGATGTTTCATGCTCGAGGCTTGATGAAGGGTAGTTTAGTGTGTGCATTAACTATATATCCACCACATGATAATATCACTTTATTTCCACTCTTAGAGGTGAACTCAAGTCCCAACATTCATGTGATTTATTTTAGTAGTCTCTTTGCTAGTGTGTGATGGAAGAATGTAAGCCATATATCCTGAGTGATACCCTTTTTCCTTTTGTGGAGTGAACGATACATAAGATGCGAAAATGAGTGAATGTATTTATATACCTCATATGTGTATGTATCTTTCTATGATCATTCAGAGTTCCACTAGGCCAGTAGCCAAATGTAAATTCATTTCTAGATAATCCTGCAACCAAATCATCGCGTTCTAGTGAATGCTAATGTTATATTTTGATTAAACAATTGGTTCTAATTTTTTATTTGTTCTTTTACCATCGAACGATGTTAGCACCCATTTTGGGCCACTTGTTGGCTAAGCAAGAAAGACATGTGAAAGACTATGAAGCTAGATGGAAGCACCTGGTTCTAAACCGGATTAAGTAGAACCCTTCAACAAAATGACTTAGGCACGGAGGAAAGGGGGAGAAGCAAGAGAAGTCTAGAAGCCACGTCAAGATGTCAAGCAAAACAGGGGCTACATTGTCGTAAGCCCAAAATTTATCTGCACTGTTGCAAGGCCGATTATGGCCACCTTGCATGGAACGAGCCCAAAGCCTGCCTTGTGTAAGACTGATTCTACCTGTCTTGCATGGAACAAAGTTTTCCTTGGGCAAGGCCAATTTTAGCCACACCTTGCATGAAACGAGCCCAAAATCTTCCTTGCAAGGACTATTCTAGCCACCTTGCATGGTTCAAACCCAAAACTTTCTTCTTTAGTGCAAGGCAAATTCTGTCCGCCTTGAATGGAATGAGCCCAAACTATGTCTTGGGCAAGGACGCTTCTAGCCGTCTTGCATGGTTCAAGCCCAAATCTGGCTGCCTTGATGCAAAGCCGATTATGGCCACCTTGCATGATATGATCCCAAAATATGCCTTGGTTCAAGGAAGAATTTGGCCATCTTGCATGGTGCATGGCCTAATCTGGCCATCTTGGTGCAAGGCCGATTCTGGCCTCCTTTGTGTAAAACTAAAATATGTCTGCCTTGAAATTGCCCGCCAAAGATAAAAACCCGGTAGACTTACACAGAGGTCAAAAATAGGTCAATTAGACCATAGTTTGGTCGCCTTTCCCAAGGCCTCCTTGGCCACCTTGCCCAAGGCATGAATCTAGTTGCCTTATCCAAAAGATGTATCTCGCTGCTGTAAGCCTCTAACTATAGTTAAGCCTATTTATGCCTAGACAAGGGTTTGGTCGGTTTAAACATGAAGATAATGGAAAGTCCACCTTGGACATGGGTGGACTCTCAGAGAAGGATAAACGGGAGCTAACTTATGCCTAAAGATCAGAATCTAGCTGGCACAACCATGAAGACGAACGCGAGTTTGACTCCAACATAGAAGGATCAAGACGACTTCACGAGGGAAAATTGTAGTGTAATTTTGTTACAGATGTATGTATCTACACGATTTCCAAGGAGGCCGCCGAAAGCTAGCCAGGCGCGGAGGAAATGGAGAGCATGCATATATATGCTCAAGAAGGCCTGTAGCACGAGTGGTACTTCGGGGTTGCCGTCCAGAGTGTATTAAGAAGTCATGGATGGTGTGCACATCAGCCTTGCATGGACACTAGTCTTGTTAACACACACATACACCTTCTGTCTTCTACGATTATCTCCTTCCAAACACATTTTTTCCTACATACTAGACCTTTGAGCCTCTCCGAGCCCAAGCTGAGCTTTGAAGCTGAAGCTTTAAGTCCACCTATACGTCAAACCCTTAACTCTACACCACTTAACTCATTAACAATGCTGGAATATCGACTGCAAGGGTTGATATATTTCCTGATACCTTTCATTCCAAGTAGCATTGCACACATCCAACTCCATGGAGTAGTTGGGATTTCTCTCTTTGTCATGGCTCTAGTATGTCTGCACCTATCTGATGAGAGCTATGACAAGCAGGAGGTTATAGTAAACAGTAGGTATATGGAACAAATATACTGAAAAGTAGCAAGAGAGGCACATGTCCTTTATAAGGGTGTCTCATGCTTAAAGAAGGGAAGATCGGTGTGTGCATAGTTAACTATCTACCCACCAAATGATCGTATGCTGACCTCAAGTCTCAACATTCATGTGCTTCAGCACAATATGGTCTATTTGTAAGTGATACGGTTTTCCCTCTTGCGGACTGAATTATACATAGCCTACCCAAATAAGTGGATGTATTTATACACCCCATATTTGTATGTATCTTTCTATAATCATTTCATCTACTAGGCCAACAGCCAAATGTCAATTCATTTCTTGATACAATCTTGTAACTAAATCATCACGTTCTAGTAAAAGCTAATGTTATATTTTAATTAAACAATTGGTTATGAATTTTTCATTTTTTATCGGACGCCTTTTAAAAAGTCACCACATGATAAATGCATTTTTCTTCCTGTTGATGATCTATCAGCTTAAGCTCCTCGTCGGATCTAAGAACACTGCACAGCTGGAGCAGATTAACTAAAACCAGAAAAGATAAAGCTAAAGAAAAAATAGAAAAAAGAAAATAAAAGAATAAAAAATGCTAAATGGGCTAGCCTAGCTCACGAGCCCATGTGAGAGGAGCGTATTAACACGCGCATTGGGTGAAAATAGGATTTGGCGTAAGTTCTAGTTTAGAAGAAAAATTCACTCCGGCCTAAAAACATGTTTGGAAATCCAATGTTCTATATGTGAAAGGATTGTAATCTACATCTGGAAATAGATAACACCTTTAGAGTCAACCAGGATGTTGGAGAGCCCGATTTGTGGAGATCAAATCATGACCATTTTCTTATCACATTCGCTAACACAACTTTTTTATTTAAACAAGATTTTGGAACTTGTAAAATATTTGTTGTGCCCATTTGTGTTAGTAAAATACAAATATGATTTTGTTATAGATGTTTGCATTTACACGATTGCCAAAAGATAGTCGGGTGCCGAGGTAATATTAGAGAGCACGCATATGCACAAAATGACAAGCAGCACCATGCCAAAGGGTAATAGCAACGATGATGATGTCCAGCAAATTCATTAAGAAGCCATAGGTGTTGCGGTGAGCAACTTTGCGTGGGCATCAGTCTTGTTAACACACACATTCACCTTCTTTCTACTGTGGCTATTGTCTCCTTCCAAACATGGTTTTTCGTGCGTACTAGACATCAGAGCCTCGTAGAGATCGAGGTGAGCCTTGAGCCCCAAGCTTACTGTCCAGATCTACCCCAAACCCTTAACTCTACACCACTAAGCTCATTAACAATGCAAGGATGGACTTTGGATAGGCTTATATGTTTCATGATATCTATCATTTCAATTAGTATTGCACACATCCAACTCCATGTAGTTGGGATTTCTCTCTTTCCCATGACTCTAGTATGCACTATTTGACGAGGGCTACAACAATCACGAGGTTGTAGTAAAAAATATGCATATGGATCGAATATATTGAGAACTAATAAGAGAAGCATGTGACATTTATAAGGGCCGTTCATGCTCGAGGCTTGAAGAAAGGTATTTTAATGTGTGCATTAACTATCTATCCACCACACGACCATATCACTTTATTTTCACTCTTGGAGCTGAACTCAAGTTCCAACATTCATGTAATTTATTTCAATAGTCTCCTTGCTAGTGTGTAATGGAAGAATGTAATCCATATATCCTGGGTGATACCGTTTTTCGGTTTTACGGAGTGAATGATACATAAGCTGCACAAATGAGTGGATGTATTTATATACCCCATATTTGTATGAATCTTTCTATGATCATTTAGAGTTCCACTAGGCCACCAGCCAAATGTAAATTCATTGCTAGATACAATCATGCAATCAAATCATCATGTTCCAGTGAATGCTAATGTTATATTTTAATTAAACAACTGGTTATGGTTTTTTAATTTTTTGCCACCAAACGATATTAGCACCCATTTTGGGCCACTTGTTGGCTAAGCGAGAAAGACATGTGGAAGACTATGGAGCTACATGGAAGCATCTGGTTCTACATCGGATCAGTAGAAACCTGCGATAAAATGACTTAGGCGCGGAAGAAGGGGGAGAAGTAAGAGAAGTCTAGAAGCCATGTCAAGATGTCAAGCTAAACGGAAGCTGCCTTGCCATAAGCCCAAAATTTAGCTACCCTGGTGCAAGGCCGATTCTTAACACCATGCATGGAACGAGCCCAAAGTGTGCCTTGTGCAAGACTGATTCTACTCGCCTTGCATGGAACAAAGTTTTCCATAAACAAGACCGATTTTAGCCACACCTTGCATGAAACGAGCCCGAAATCTGCCTTGCAAGGACGATTTTGGCTGCCTTGCATGGTTCAAGCCCAAATCTTTCTACTTTAGTGCAAGGTCTGTCCGCCTCGAATGGAATGATCCCAAACTATTCCTTGGGCAAGGCCGATTCTACATTCTTGCATGGTTCAAGCCCAAATATAGATGCCTTGATGCAAAGCCAATTTTGGTCACCTTGCATGATATGATCCAAAATATGCCTTGATGCAAGGCTAAATCTGGTTGATACCTTCGATCCAGATTACGGATGCAGTATAGTAGCTTTTTCCCTAGATTCGACCTAAATTTATCGAACCTTGGGAAACACTTGAAAAATGGAATTGAGAAATGTCTACAAGACTTACTACTTAATTTTTTTTATTTACCGAACCTTTCCAGTTCACTTTGTATTTTTGGTTGTTTTCAATAATGAAGATAGACTAGGGTTAAAGATTCACCTGTAACTATGCATACAAAATAGGATAAAGATAAGGTTAAGCACATTCATGTGTAAAATGATCCTCTGAAACCACAGGTGACAATAGTCTTTTGGTCCAACCATTATACCACGAAACCACGGATTATTACGATATTAAGTAAAATAGACGAAAGCCTTAAGATTAGTGATGTTGTTGTTGATCCCAAGCAGATCACTAGTGAATACCATACTTCCTACTTTTGTCACTGGGTTTCGCGTGTCAGACACCATTCTCCACTCATCTCACCTCACACCTTGATCAATCCGCAGGGTCCTGGGTACCTACAAGTTCCTGGATCGAGGTAGAGACAAAGATACAAGATAACAAAACTCCTATTCAATCACTACACAATATTCTCATGTAATTAGATGCACATAAGTGTTGCAAGTCTTTACCACAACCCTTATCCCGTGAGGACTACTCACTTATAATAATAAGATCAAGAATATGAATCGTTGCTGAAATACTTTGATTGACATCAATTATTCTTACAATGGTCGCCAACTCATAAGGATATATCCATTACAAGATAATGGCTATGGATATGAAGGAGGTAGGATATGGAGGTGATGAACTATGGTGGTGTGGATCTCCTTCGGTGGATGGTGGATGAGATTTGAATGGCGAACGGGTTCTGCGGCGGCTGGAGGGTGCATCTCTCCTCGAATGATCTCGCCGCCTTCACATAAGTAGTTGCGCTTAACCTAAGGAAGGCTCCGGCATGTGGTACGGTCAGGCCGTATGGGTGGGCCTCACCCATACTGATGCTCGTTACGGCTCCTAGAGTCACCTTTTCGCCCCTGGTTGACTTGGTTGTGATGGCAACGACATATTCTTCATTAATTGCTCCTAATTTTGCCTTAAAAGCTTGATTCCTTGCACATCACAAATCAAGAGAAAGATTTGCACATCTTTACAATAATTAGACATTAGTAGCAAGGCTAGAGAGTTATTTGGTCAATGTCTTGGTTTAAAATAAGATTTAAACGCGGATAAAGCCATCTTGCATGGTGCATGGACGAACCTCGCCGCCTTGGTGCAAGTCAAAAATCTAGACGTCTTGGTGCAAGGTCGATTCTGGTCGTCTTTGTGTAAAACCAAAATATAGCCGCCTTGAAATTGCGCCAGCCTAAGACAAGAATCCGATGGACTTACATAGAGGTCGAAAACTGGTCAACTAGACCAGAATTTGGTCGCCTTACCCAAGGCATGCTTGGCCACCTTGGCCAATGCATGAATCTGGTCGCCTTATCGAAGACATGATTCTGGCCGCTATAACTATAGTTTGGGCGATTTATACCTACAAGGGTTTGATCGGTTTAAACACAAATATAAAGGAAAGTCCACCTTGGACATAGGGGGAAGGCTAAACAGTAGCTGACTTATGTCTAAAAACTAGAATCTAGCTGGCGCAAGAACGAAGACGAATACAAGTTTGAGTCCAACATAGAAGGATAAAGATGACTTCGCAAGAGAAAATGGTACTCCCTTCGTCTTAAAATAGATGTCTTAGATTTTTTAAAATTTAGATGAATCTATATATTAAATAGTGTCTAGATTTATCTAAATTTTAAAAAAATTGAGACATCTATTTTTAAACGGAAGAAGTAGGGTAATTTTGTTAGAGATGTCCGTATTTACACGGTTGCCAAGGGGATGAAAGGTAGCCGGTGCGAGGAAATGGAGAGCATCCGTATGCTCAAGAAGGCGAGCGGCACCAGGTGGCACTTCGCGCGGTTGTGTGCACAGCAGTGTTGCATGGACAGTGGCAAGCGGGGCGGGTTGCGGGTTGAACATGTTAGAAATAATGGGGCTAATCCATTTAGGCCCATGAGTATTTCAGATTTTCCCTAAATCTCAAAGCCCAAATTTGTGGCAGCCCATATGTGTTTGGGCCCATGTTTGTGGCAGCTCACATGGGAGTGGAGTGGGAGCTAAAGTTTAGTCCCACATGGAAAGTTGGAGGAGAGTTGCACCACCTTATAAGGTGGAGTGTTGCACCACTTTGTAAGTAAGTGGGAATAAGAGAGATACACACGCGCGCTCCTCCTCCGACGACGCCGCCGCTCGCACGCTCGCCTCGTCACGACGCGCGCGCGCGCCGCGGGTTGCGGGAATCTCGCCGAGCCGAGCTTTATTTTGCTAATTGACAGACGTGTCGTGCGTAACGTGGCCCACGTTAGGGTTTCCTGAGCCGCTCTATATAAAGTCCTGCGCGGCTACCGCCACAACACCACCGAAACCAATCTAGGGTTTTGCCATCCTCTCTACTTGCGCCGTCACCGTAGTATTCTCCATCCCGCTTGACGGCGTGCACCGGCGGATGGGAGAGCAGGTCTCCGGAACCACTCGCCCTTGTGATCCTGTACGGGAGAGGGCGAATAAGGTTTTTGGGAAGCGCTCTGCGCGACTGCTCGAGTTCTCCATCACGGGTCGTCTTCCATCCAAGTCAGGCGGTGCTGCCTACCGCCGTCTTCGTCGCCATCTGCTGCGATCGCTCTTCCCCAAAGTTTCTACTACGACAACCGAACGGTACGTGCTACGTGATCCTGTTTGGTTATTTATCATGTTCTGCGAGTACATGTTAGGCTGCTGTTTGTTTCCGATCATCCTGTTGTTTAGTACATCTAGTATGTTCGAGTTACATGAGCTAGTAGCTGGTTTTGTCATGATTTATATTCTGGAATTAATCGTGGAAATTATGCCTAATAATCCAACAATCCAAAAACCTTATTGTAGGCAATTTCCTGAATTAACAATGGCTGGTTTTACCGATGCACTGAGGCCGGATAAGTTTACCGGTGTGCACTTTAAAAGGTGGCAGTACAAGGCTGAGCTTTGGCTGACCACGATGAAAGTGTTCCACATCAGTAAAGGCAAACCTGAGGGAACTATATCTGACGAGGATCAGAAGAAGTTCGAGGATGCTAATACTGTCTTTGTGGGATGTATTCTGAGCATTCTTGCTGACCGTCTGTGTGATGTGTTTATGCACATAAAAGACGGAAAGGAGCTCTGGGATGCACTGGATGCCAAGTTTGGTGCTGCAGATGCTGGCAGTGAACTGTATATCATGGAGAGCTTTCATGATTTTAAGATGACTAAGGACCTTCCTGTGGTTCAACAAGCTCATGAGATACAGTGCATTGCCAAGGAGCTCGAACTCCTTAAGTGTACCTTACCCGACAAGTTTGTGGCGGGATGCATTATTGCTAAGTTGCCCCCTTCATGGAGGAACTTTGCCACAACTCTCAAACACAAGAGACAGGAGATATCAGTTGAAAATCTGATAGCGTCCCTTGATGTTGAGGAGAAGGCTCGGGCTAAGGACACTACTGAGAAAGGAGAGGGTCTTGCTACTGCTAACTTTGTGCAGAAAGGCAAATCCATAGGCAAGAACAAAGGGAACTTCAAACCCTCCTTTAACAAGCCTGTAAAGACTACAACCTTCAAGAAGAAGAAGACGAACAGGGACAAGAGTGAACTGTCTTGTTACACTTGTGGAGAGCCCGGCCATTTTTCCAATGACTGTCCAGAACGCGCAGACCGCAGAGGGAAAAAGGCCAAGGCTGTCAACGTCGTGACCGCTAGCAATACTGATGGGTATGGTAATTTATTT
Organism: Avena sativa; assembly: GCA_916181665.1. Classification (NCBI taxonomy): domain Eukaryota; kingdom Viridiplantae; phylum Streptophyta; class Magnoliopsida; order Poales; family Poaceae; genus Avena; species Avena sativa. The sequence continues at coordinate 398,185,906 of OV702279.1, read as the reverse complement.
ACTGTTCTTTCAGTATTTCAATCACCGTGTTGGTGGCTTGATACGGGTGCTAATGTTCATGTGTGTGCTGACATCTCTATGTTCACTTCTTATCAGGTCGCTCGGGATTCATCCGTCCTAATGGGGAATGGATCACATGCTTCTGTTCGTGGTGTTGGCACGGTGGATCTGAAGTTTACTTCCGGAAAGATCATGCAGCTGAGGAACGTGCAGCATGTCCCTACTATGAACAAGAATCTCGTTAGTGGCTCCCTTCTTTGCAGAGATGGGTTTAAGGTTGTCTTAGAGTCTAATAAAGTCGTTGTTTCGAAACATGGACAATTTATTGGTAAAGGTTATGAGTTCGGAGGCTTGTTCCGGTTTTCACTTTCAGAGTTTTGTAATAAATCCGTGAATCATATTTGTGGTGGTGTTAATGATGATACCAGTGTTTGGCATTCTCGTTTATGTCACATTAATTTTGGTTTGATGTCTCGGATGTCCAGCATGAGTTTAATTCCGAATTTCACTATTGCCAAAGGTTCTAAGTGCCATAGTTGTGTGCAATCAAAGCAACCTCGAAAGCCTCACAAGGCTGCCGAGGAGAGAAACTTGGCACCTCTAGAACTCATACATTCTGATCTATGTGAGATGAATGGTGTGTTGACAAAAGGTGAAAAGAGATATTTCATGACGTTGATAGATGATGCTACTAAATTATGCTATGTTTACTTGTTGCAAACTAAAGATGAGGCTTTAGACTACTTTAAAATCTATAAGGCCGAAGTTGAAAATCAACTAGAGAGAAAGATCAAGCGTCTTAGGTCGGATCGTGGTGGTGAGTATTTTCCCAAAATATTTGATGAATTCTGTCAGGAACACGGAATTATTCATGAGAGGACGCCTCCCTACTCGCCCCAATCAAACGGGGTTGCCGAGAGAAAAAAACCGCACGCTGACTGACCTGGTGAATTCCATGTTAGCCACTGCTGGTTTATCAAAGGCATGGTGGGGGGAGGCTTTGTTGACTTCATGTCATGTCCTGAATAGAGTTCCTAACAAGAATAAAGAAAAGACCCCTTATGAGGAGTGGGTTGGGAGAAAACCATCACTTTCGTATCTGCGCACTTGGGGGTGTTTGGCGAAGGTCAACATACCGATTCCCAAGAAACGCAAGCTCGGACCCAAGACAGTGGATTGTATCTTTCTAGGATATGCTCCACGGAGTGTAGGCTATAGATTTCTAGTGGTTAAATCTGAGGTACCTGATATGCATGTTGATACTATAATGGAATCTCGTGATGCAACATTCTTTGAGAATATTTTTCCTATGAAAGATATGCATAGCATTGGTAGGATTTCTTCTGAAATACTTCCTGAATCTAGTGCATCTATTGATAATTCTGAACAACCACATGAGGAATTTCTTGAGAAGGATGACGATGAACCTCTCACGAGGAGTAAGAGACAGAGGGTTGCAAAATCCTTTGGCAATGATTTCATCGTGTACCTTGTGGATGATACTCCCAGATCCATTACTGAGGCATATGCATCTCCTGATGCAGATGATTGGAAAGAAGCTGTCCAAAATGAGATGGACTCGATTCTTTCTAATGGAACTTGGGAATTATCAGAACGACCCTATGGTTGTAAACCTGTGGGATGTAAGTGGGTGTTCAAGAAGAAGCTAAGGCCTGATGGTACTATTGAGAAGTACAAGGCGCGTCTTGTAGCTAAGGGCTACACACAGAAAGAAGGCGAAGATTACTTCGACACCTATTCACCTGTCGCTAGACTGACCACCATTCGAGTACTACTATCCCTGGCTGCCTCTTATGGTCTTCTCGTTCATCAAATGGACGTGAAGACAGCTTTCCTTAATGGAGAGTTGGAAGAGGAGATCTATATGGATCAGCCGGATGGGTTTGTGGTAAAAGGTGAAGAGACAAAGGTGTGTAAGTTATTGAAATCTTTATATGGCCTGAAACAAGCACCTAAGCAATGACATGAGAAGTTTGACAGAACTCTACTTTCTGCTGGCTTTGTCATTAATGAGGCTGATAGGTGTGTTTACTATCGCCATGGTGGGGGCGATAGCGTTATATTATGTTTGTACGTGGATGACATTCTGATCTTTGGTACAAACATGAAAGTGATAAATGAAGTCAAGTCTTTCCTGTCAAAGAGTTTTGATATGAAAGATCTGGGAGAGGCTGATGTCATTCTGAATATCAAGCTTATTAAGAACGAGAATGGGATTACTTTAACGCAATCTCATTATGTTGAGAAGGTCTTGAGCCGATTTGGCTTTAATGATGGCAAGACTTCTCCAACACCTTATGATCCCAGTTTGATATTACGAAAGAATAAGAAGGAACCAACAGATCAGCTGAAATATTCACAAGTTGTTGGTTCTCTCATGTACTTAGCAAGCGCTACAAGACCCGATATCTCTTTTGCTGTGAGCAAGTTGAGTAGGTTCATGTCTAACCCGGGTATTGATCATTGGCATGCACTTGAAAGGGTCATGCGCTATCTATGTGGTACAATGAGCTATGGGATTCACTATTCAGGAAATCCTGCTGTGCTTGAAGGATACAGTGATTCGAATTGGATCTCTGACGTTGATGAACTCTACGCCACGAGCGGGTATGTGTTTACCCTTGGAGGTGGCGCAGTGTCATGGAGGTCTCGTAGACAAACCATATTGACGAGGTCAACTATGGAAGCAGAACTTACTGCTTTAGACACAGCCACTGTTGAGTCAGAATGGCTGCGTGAGCTCTTGATGGACTTGCCTGTGGTTGAGAAACCTGTGCCGGCAATCCTTCTGAATTGTGACAACCAAACTGTTATTGTCAAAGTGAACAATTCTAAGGATAATGCGAAGTCATCAAGACACGTGAAGAGACGTTTGAAATCTGTCAGGAAATTGAGAAACTCCGGAGTAATAACTGTTACGTATATTCAAACAGACAAAAACCTGGCAGATCCCTTTACAAAGGGACTATCACGAAATGTGATAGAAAGTGCATCGAGGGAGATGGGGTTGAGACCCATGGATGTCACACCTTAGTGGTAACCCAACCTATGTGATCGGAGATCCCGTGAATTAGGACCTGGGAAGAACAAGCTAGTGGTTTGACTGAGGAGAGTATTTTGTAACCCTCTCTATGTGAAGATGCATGACTCTCATAATCTGTAAGGCAGGTTGGCAACATGCCTTAATGTGTTTCTGTTGGCTTTAATTAGCAAAGATGCCGTCCTACAGGGCATTCTTGAAAGAACACACCTATATGAGTTCGACTGTAAACGTCGCGGTCTATGAGATCTGGGTGATCTCTAGTAAACTCATGAAGAGACCAGGGAGTATGACGCATATGCTCCAACCCGCGGGGTAGGCTACTGACAGCCAAGTACTAGTTATGATTTTGAGCGAAATCTATTGGCACCAAACTTGCAATTCAAGGTTCGTCCATTGTTCAAGTTGTTGATAGACGTAGTTCAAGATTCTAGGCGGAAGTTCAACTTAACAGTCTCTGCTGAAACACTGGTATATAAACAAGTAGCAAGGATTGGCAAATCTTCAAATGGGCATTTGAGATCTGGTGGGGGATTGTTAGAAATAATGGGGCTAATCCATTTAGGCCCATGAGTATTTCAGATTTTCCCTAAATCTCAAAGCCCAAATTTGTGGCAGCCCATATGTGTTTGGGCCCATGTTTGTGGCAGCTCACATGGGAGTGGAGTGGGAGCTAAAGTTTAGTCCCACATGGAAAGTTGGAGGAGAGTTGCACCACCTTATAAGGTGGAGTGTTGCACCACTTTGTAAGTAAGTGGGAATAAGAGAGATACACACGCGCGCTCCTCCTCCGACGACGCCGCCGCTCGCACGCTCGCGCACCCGCGCCGCGGGTTGCGGGAATCTCGCCGAGCCGAGCTTTATTTTGCTAATTGACAGACGTGTCAAACGGTTAGCTCACCACCGAAACCAATCTAGGGTTTTGCCATCCTCTCTACGCATGCACCGGCGGACGGGAGAGCAGGTCTCCGGAACCACTCGCCCTTGTGATCCTGTACGGGAGAGGGCGAATAAGGTTTTTGGAAAGCGCTCTGCGCGACTGCTCGAGTTCTCCATCACGGGTCGTCTTCCATCCAAGTCAGGCGGTGCTGCCTACCGCCGTCTTCGTCGCCATCTGCTGCGATCGCTCTTCCCCAAAGTTTCTACTACGACAACCGAACGGTACGTGCTACGTGATCCTGTTTGGTTATTTATCATGTTCTGCGAGTACATGTTAGGCTGCTGTTTGTTTCCGATCATCCTGTTGTTTAGTACATCTAGTATGTTCGAGTTACATGAGCTAGTAGCTGGTTTTGTCATGATTTATATTCTGGAATTAATCGTGGAAATTATGCCTAATAATCCAACAGAACATTTATTATCTGCTAGTTTATGCTGCTCTATTTTACCTTGATTTAGTTTTGCGGGTGAAAAAACGGGTGCCGCCTGCCATCCTAGACATTAGTCTTGTTAACACATGCATACACCTTCTTTCATCTGTGATGGTCTCCTTCCAAACACATTTTTTTCCTGTGTACTAGACATTCGAGCCTCGCCGAACCCAAACCGAGCCTTAAGCCTCAATCTTCAAGTCCACCTCTGCCAAACCTTTAACTCTACACCACTTATAACTCATTACCAATGCTGGGATATCGATTGCAACGGCTGATATGTTTCCTGATACCTATCGTTTCCAAGTAGCATTGCATTGCACACATCCAACTCCATGTAGTTGGTATTTCTCTCTTTGTCATGAACTTGTTTAATCTACAGCTTCTGGACACCCGGACCCAGAAGCATTTGGCACCTGGACAAACTACGAACTTAAAGGGTATCATGCTACAGAGTACTCTCTCCGTCCTAAAAAAGACGTCTCAAGTTTATTTAAATTTGGATGTATCTATATAGTGGATATATTCAAGTTTAAAAAAACTTGAGACATCCTTTTTTAGCACTGAGGGAAGTAGTATTTATTGTTGTTGTACGTTCTAGTTGCGCATACGGTAAGCCAGACAAGTGCCCAGGCTAGAGGGTGTTTGATGGTTTTCATATCCAAGCGGGGCGAAGGCTGCCCTGTGCGAGCTGAGACAAGCAGGGCGTTTGTCCTGGACGGGCGTAGAGACGTCGCAGCAGGTGGTTCCGTCGGGGCAGCAGGTGGTTCCGTCGGGGCCTCCCCTTGTGGCGTGTGTGCTACCAGATGTGTGTTGAGCTCTGCACCGGTAAGTGCTGATCGGAGAAGTGCGAGGCTGCCCTATGCAGTAACCATCGTCATCATGGCTAAAAGATCCAAACACATAGCGCGACATGGTAGTGTGGCAATTTTATTCGTGGACCAATCAGATGTTCACCCACTGCTACAAAGTGCATAATTTAGCCTACCCACGAGCATCTGATCAGATCAGGTTTCAGGATCTCTCCGCCTGTTCTTCAACTGTACTGTACACTAGATAGTTAACATTATTGTATCCTGATGCGCCGCTGGCGTTCGATGTGAACAGCTCATAATGCTGCAGGTTCTTGACAAATTGCTTCCTGTTACGCACATGTTATGCGAACCGCCATCGAATTTTCAGGTACCCAAACTTGCCGGCACCTGGAGACGAACCCTCGAAAACTATCGGTAGGTAGCCGGTAGCTGCTTTGTATCTCTTCTGAATCTGAAAGGGTCCAGCAAGTGTGAATTAGCATTCAGACCTGGCATATATTCACTAGTAACACTACAACAGCAAAAAAGAAACTTACCTCGAGAATCTCTTCACTACTTTTAAGGCAGTTTTTCCCAATCACACAGACTGAACCACCAGAACCTCCACCAGTAATCTTTGCACCAAATATACTGGGACCTCCGTTTTGCGAGGGGGTCTTCCTGTGCTGGATTTCTTGTACGAGATTGACTAGCCTGTCAGTCCCGTCAGAACCAAGCCCGCAAGCATTGTAGCTGTAATGGCACTGCCATCAAGGACAAAACAAGATGATTATCAGTATGGCACAGTTCTCTGAATAATTTTCAATATTTTCTAACTAGTGAGCTCCCTCAATATAAAACAGGAGCATGTGGAAACACGAAAGCGGATGCAAATTACCTGATACATAAGTTCTCCAAGGGCTGAAAGCTGTTCGTCTGTTTTGGCTGCTGTTAATAATGCTTTGAAGGCCTGCATATGAGTTGAGCTATTTTAAATGGGAAAAACTTAAAGAAGCTTGCTATAAAAGCATGTTTTGAGCATAAGTATTATCTAAGCTACTTTTGATGTTATCTAACTTCAGATAAAACAAATGGGTCTCTCTCTGTGCTTCTGACCTTAGACCTCTAAACAAGTTACAAAGACATATACAAATTTAGTAAACACATAGAAAACAAAAGAAAGAACAAACACCATTCTGCAAGTTTTTCATGGACAACCATTACGTGTAAGATTGGCCACATGGTTTAAGATATCAAACCTCAACACGGAAGTTCTCGTATATAGGATGTCTAGTAGGAGCCTTCACACTGTAAGATCTTTTCGGGTCAACAACTGTTACTGGGTCGCTATGATCTCCATATTTCTCCAAAAACTCATCCCCAGTAATGAACTCAGGAATATCTCTTGCATAGGCAGCTTCATATCTGTAGTAGAAGAATTAGCACATGGATCTACATGGCATGGAGTATGCAACACAGAACCATACAAGTCTTCATTAATTTTAGTAGTATAAATCAGACCTATGAGGTGGTAGGTTGCATAAATACTGCAGTGAAACTTCAGATTTCAGAAGCTCCACACCATATTTTTCATATTCTTCAGAAGCGTCGCACGATTGCGTAATAGTAGATGGAAAGGATTGAGAAAGTAGGTCAGATGCAGCACACTTAATCATCTTCCGTCCCATATATGTGCCTACCCGCACAGATCCGTAATCAGTCCCACCAACACTATCACACAAAGGAGAGAATGCAGTTAGCTTCTGTTCATTAATGAAATCAGCTACAGAGAACACAAAGCACAACCACGACAAGATCTACCTATGTCGTATCCCAGAGTCGAGACCCCAAAATCGTATATGGGTTGGAATGCTAACCAATTCTTTCACTTCTGCAGGCTGCATGAAAGTTGACACAATAAAGTCAAAGATCACAGAGCTGGACTGGATGAATGATTGTATCAACCAGCTATCTGAACATGATAATCCTCTCAAACCTGGCAAACCATTGCAAGAAGTTTGTTGGCTTCTCCGCAAGCAGATGTCATTTGATCCATTACACCACAAGGAGCTCCAACAATGTGATTCTCAACCTGCATAAATGTTCACCCATGGATGACTCACTTGAACAGAAGATTAAGTGATGATTGCAACACAGTTTGAACCCATCAAGGGGTATCTTTATCTTAATAAATACTTTACCTTTTGACAGAGTATAGCAAGATCCCTTGGAGCAATATTTAAACCTACAGCAAAGAAAAGCACGTGTGTTAATGTCGTTTAGCATGTTCAGTTAAGTTAAATGTGCACCAGTAGCTGCAGAAGAACTTGGAAGTTCAACTAACAATAAAAAAATAGGAACCATTCTACTGTATAAGAGTTTCGACAAGCAACATGTACTGTTGTATTCAACCTACTAACCATAGACTGCAGCAATAGCAGACATGGAAGCAACCTCCACTGATGCAGAAGAGGAGACACCTTTGCCTTCAGGAACAGAAGAAGAAACCTGAGAATTCAAACAAAGCTATCAAAAAGTATACAATTATGTATGACAGAATAAAACTCAATCAATCAAAGTGCTATTTTAAAATAAAATGTGAAACGAGCTGCCTGATGAATAAGCATTGGAAAGTTGACACACAACATCATTTTCTGATGACATCTTAAAGCACGCCTCCCCAATTTGAGAAATGTGAAATAGATGAAGCTTTACATATTTAAAGCTGTGATCAGAGTTTTTATGAAAAATAGCAGAAAGGCTCAGTACCAACCAAAATGCTCAAACTGTCTGTGAACCGAACACCTAGTTCAGTCATCAATACAAGAATTGTTCCAGCAACATAGGCAGCCCATCTGATAAAAAACAGATTTGTTAAGTAAGAACATACATGCCATTTTATCATTTATAGAGGAAAGCTAAGAAGTTTTCTTACTTTTGGGATGGGTCCTGGGAGAAATATTCTTTGGCCTTATCATAGGATATTGGTTTGTCACCATCCATGAAATCAGACAGATCCATATCGAAGGTTGGTGCGCGATTGCTCAATTCAGAGCCAAATGATACCTGCAAAAACATTTTAAAGGGACACCCAGTTGTCCAAATGAGCATATTACTCACTCAACTAAACATGCCACATCTACTTTGGCTACTGCTGAAAACATAAAAAGGAAAAAATGGAACTTAGAATGCTACTTTTTTTCCGAGAACACAGGAGATCTGCGCATGCTAAATTGTTTTCAGTTACCCAGCGAACAATGTAAGAATGAAAGGTCAAAAAAACTTGCATGAACCATGAGTGTGCAATAGGAGATAAAGAGGCCTGGATAGTTAATTATACATACAATTTGCACCACAGGCACTGCTCCGTTTGCTAGCTGTCTAGCCTGAGTATGCTTCCATAGCTTCTGCTTGATAGGATCGCTTCTCTGAATAGCAACATGGCAGGCCTCTCGAATGGGCATCTGGTAATTGGACAAACACAACACCAATCAGACATGGCAAAAAACTTAACAACCCTTCGGTTTTACACTTTCATTACTTCATAAATAGATCGAATGAATCAATTCCCTAAAAATCGGTACTTCTAACGAAAGTAAAATGCAAACAGGAGTTATCGATAAACCCCATTCAACGCAAGACATAGGAGGAGAAACAAACTAAAAGAGAAATAAATGTATAATGGAAAATTCCATAAATATCAAAATTTTATTTTATTACTTTAAAATTACCTGCAAGGACAGCACAATAATAACTAATTTAGAATTACCTGCAATACAAGACTTCCTGAATAATCTGCAATACCACCCATTACATCCAATCGTCCAGGTGCTCTCGCAACATATATTTCCTCCTGCATCAGAACAAATCACTAATTAACATTTTTTTCAACGATGGTCACTGATTAACATTGTTTATGAATTTGATTTGACAATATACTTTCCTCGGAGATATGAAGGGTGTGTCATCAGACATGGTTATATCTAGACTACTATAGAGAAAAGAAATAGAACTTCGGACAGGTTACATGATTAACTATTCAAAGATTGGACAGGTAGAACTGCGTACCTCCAAGTCAAAGAGTACAGAAGCAGCAATCCTCTCTCTGGATTGCTTCTCGGGGCTCCTTGGATCATTTCCAACAAGACCGGATAAACTCGTCAAGAAAGCCATAGTATCGGTTAATCCTTGCATGTCCCCATGAAGTATCTCGAAGTCCTCAAATGATCTGACAAAATGGTAAACATGTTGAGATGAAAACATAACAGAGTACATTCTTGGAGAAACTACAAATGATATTTAGGAGAAAGAAAATAAGTGTGAACTTACGATTCTGCACTTCCATTAATCCCATGAGACGCTGGTGCTACTGCTGGGCGAACACCAATTTCTTTCTCGGAGAGAGAATACCAGTCAGGAATTCCTACATCTCTCCCTGGAGCCCTCTGTAGTTGGTACCCTAGCACTATGGCATCACGTAATCGTCTTGCTCCGCTCAACTGAAGTCGCACAATAGAGCAAGTTTATTAAATAAGGGAGAATATGTAAAAAGTTGTTTACAAAAGTTCATATAGTTTTAAAATTTCCAAAGCACCAACATATTCCAACTTAGCTTATTAACTACATGAACAGTTCCATGAGAACTCATAATTTCACACACACAATTTTGTTTTAAACTTCTACAGTGGAGGTCTTCCAAACAAAACAATAATACTTTTCTTTTGTACTGTCTATAAATTTTTTCAAAAATCAAAAAAATAAAGCTTGACCAAGTTTATAGAAAAATATATCAACATCTGTAATACAAAATCTATATCATTAGATAAATCCTGCAATATACTTTCATATGTCTATTTTATCTTGTAAGTAATGACAGTATCTTCTATAAGTTTGATCAAACTTTACACCGTTTGACTTTAGAAAAAAAAAATGCCTTCTTTTTGGAATGGAGGTAATATATTAAGTGTGAAAGCAAGAAAAAATTAGTATGACGGTAATTTCAGATAAATAAAGCAAAACTGTAGTTTCATCAGAAGACGAAAATATATAAGACTGAGCTGATACAAAATTCAAGGTACAACAGAAGGTAATTTTAAAAAAAATGATTTCTCGAAGAAAAAACGGAAGGTAAAATTAAGCCCATTGATCATAGCTGGCGTGTAAAGTCTCTCACCTTACCAGAAATATACTTCTTCCCAACAGCAGTATCTTGGAGGATATGTGCAGCCACCTGAACAAAAAAAATACAAGCTTAGAATATACAAAATGCATTTGAAATGCAATCCAAATAATTAGTGGACCGCATAAACGTTATATCTATTTGTAACAAGGAAAATAGGAAATGGGAATATTAATTTGCTGCTTCCTGATCTTTTTCGGAAGTACTGATTCTGCATGCTATTTAAAATCTTATTGTATTATAAAAATAACTATTTCTGGTTGTATTATGGAAACATGATCATCAACATGATTTCTAGTTGAGTTGGCAAACAACATTAACAACGCTGGCATCCGGAAACAGAAAGTTGATTACCTCGCCACCATTTATTGGACCATCATAGCAGGGCTTAAGTGTTAAAGCACGTAGCAGATAAGGTTTCCAATGTCCAGTAAGTAAATCCCTCCGTATCATCTCAATGCCGCATTGATAATGCTGTTTTTTAAGGAACAAAAGATCATAAAAGACAGTGTGTCATGGTATTTGAATGATAGGCTTATAGAACCATTTACATAAGGGGATGCTAGATGTCTCAACCTCAAGCATATTCCGCAAAAAAGGCTCTTCGTTGAAATAATCTCTACGAACAAATACAAATGGAAGTTTGTATGCCAAAGCCTCACTCACGGTACCATATCCAATTTTCCCTGATGAGAGGACCAAAGAATTGTTATGGGTCAGGCAAGAAAGGAACAACAGAGAAAATAACCCTTAATACCAATAAATAAATATTGTCTTTACCAAGCATGCAGTCAGATGCTGCCATTAAATCAGGGGTGTAGGCATCCTTTGCAAGCTTGATGTAATTTGGAGGAAGCTCTTGAGTATCAGATGCACCACATACCTGTCAGAAAATAGCATAATATTAGTCAACAAGGTTGGAAAGGCATTGAAGGGAAAGGAAATTAATTGATGTCAACGAAACATACCAAACAAAGCCAACCCTCAGGCAACCACTCTTTCTTCAGTTTCCATCCTGCTGGCTGCAGAAAAAGTAGGATCACCAAGAGATGGCATTGATAGTAGACTAGTCTATAAACAGAGATAAATTTTAACAACGACAAGCATCTACGTATAAGAAAACAATATGTCCAGGCTAGTTAACAGCCCACCTGGCCTCCAAAATTGAAAATGACCACCTTGACATCATCTGCAATTCCTAGTTCCTTTCTCACCTGGTATAAGCAAAGAATAAAAGTTAGAAACCAAAAATGTGGCGTTAGGTTTGCCTGAAAACACCCTCGAGCAGAATCATACAGACCTCAGATCTAGATTTGTGTAATCTTCTCACAACAAGAGGCACATCAATGACATCACGGAAAGCAGGCACTGTAGAAGACAGAATCGGTTACTTTTTATTCATGAGAAGTGCAAATCAAGAATAAAGATCTCGGGAAATATCAGCGCTCGGAGACAGGAACATACTAGGGCAGTATCCAGGGAGTCGTAGTAAGAACTCACAGTGTGAGTAATCCTCTGCTATCTACAGTTATTATCAACATATGTAGATGGTTATTAAACAGACATAATAAACCTCAGCTTGCATATGTACACTGTGAATGGCACAATATTAAGGAGAAATACATATGCCCAGAACAAGAATTACATTCATATAAAATACAAATGAATTTAATCCAAATATTTAAGAAAATCGGCCCTGCAAGAAGGATGTTTCTCGGAACATAGTACCAGCCAACTAATTCACAGCACATTTAATAACAAACCGCCTATATCCAAGATTCACTCTGAATGTAAAAAACGTTAAACTTGAACTTTTAGCATGCCAATCTTGTGTTAAAACGTTGACCAACAGGGGAAGGATCCCTCCCGTGGCTAAACCCGGGTGGGCTGGCTCAGCACCCGAGCTCTAGCCACCAAGCCAGCGCTTGGTTCTCATGCCAATCTGGTGTTAGTAGGCGCTACAATGAGGAACCAAGTTTGCAACCAAACGCACCTGCCACACAATTGAGCGATGATGGTGTCCAGCTACTACAACATACTCTGCATAAATGAAGTCCCAACTGCAGATTGGAGATCAGAAAGATCAGATTTTAGGGAGTAAATAGACAGTTTTACATTACGCTTGAAGCTACAACCGACTCAAGTCGTTTCCAGAGCATCATGGTATGCGTGTGACACCAAGAACGACGCAAACAAACAGATGAACAGCTCACCTGAAATTGGTGACACACACGGAGCGGATGCCAGCATCTGCCGCCGCCCTACATGCCACCGGGACGACATCCGAAACCTGCCAAAGAGCAACACACCGCAGTTTGGTTCAGATGCTGGAAGCAGGGATTTTCAGAGGGGCCCAGATATTATCTTGTAACAGTGGAAATCAATCAACTGCAAGTGTCCCAGAGGGCAGAATAAAATAAGGATAAGGATAATTACCACTAAGTCGGCCTTGATTGAGCCGAGCCACTCCACTTCGGTCCTCAGGATGGCCTCGCGGGGCACCACGGCCGTCTGATGGTACTGCATTTGGCGGACACCGGACAGTCAGTTATTCACGCATAGAACAAAGTGTGGAGTGATGATCTAGTTGGGATATTATTATTGGGCCGGACGGATGACTGAACCTTCTCGAGGGAGGCTAGTCGGTCGACGGTGAGCGCGTCGGCCTGCACGGCACCGCAGTCGAGCAGGACCCTTCGGATGTGGAGGCTGGGGGAGTCGATCTCGGTGGTGAAGACGAACTCCGGCGCGGCGGTGACCACGTGCACGTCGTGCCCCGCGCCGATCAGGTGCCGCACCACCTGCGGAGCCAAAATCAATTGCATCAAAATACAATCCAGGGCAGAGCAGGACAGGAAAACCCAGTGCAGGGGAGGGCACGCGCGTCGTCGCCGCCCGCACCGAAACAGAGAGAGAGGGTCACTGGAGAGGAATTGGACCTCGAGGGCGCGGGTGGCGTGGCCGAAGCCGTGGCCGGTGATGTAGTAGGCGAAGACGAGGCGCTTCTGCTGCGTCGTCGGCGCCGCCACCTCCTCGCCGCCGATTCCCCGATTCACCATCCTTCCCCGATTCTCCCTGGTCCGATCAGTGGGAGCTCGCTGCTGCTGTGTGTTTCCTTTCCTAGTTTGCTGGGAGGACTCGGTCGGCTGATCCGTTCGTCTTATTATAGTCAGCCGGGGGGTCCTCTGGTCTATCCCGTCGGATGGGGAGAGTCCGGAGCGTGGACGTTTGGTTCTATCCGACCTCCCCGGCGATGATCAGTACTAGTATTTAATTCAGTTTGTTGGCGACGTGATGGGGATGGATTGGGTGACTGGGTGTTAGGCATGTACAATGCTAGAGAAGGCATGCCTTCTCTTAGCTCTCCACATCATTTAGAGAAGACAAAATATATAACTTGTACAATGCATTATCTCTTATTGCTATCTCTAGCAATTAATAGAATTAACTATTTTTAGTAAAAAATTGGTTGACCAAGAGAAGGCATATGATACAATGGAGAAAAATAGTCTTCTCTTATTGCTAAGAGATCATCCCTTAACTAAGGGAAGACAACCCTCTCTCTATTGTTTCTCTTTCCTCCAACTAAGCAAAAATCCAACGTGACGAGCATAAGGGAAGGCTGACGTCACCGCATTGTACGTGCCCTTATCCGCACAGCAGCAATTCCTGCATATATATCCTCCCATATTCAACGGATACTTACCTTTGCAGCAGCAAAGATTTTCAAATTAATGATTTGAAGGCTGAAATTTCCTCTTAAAACGGATACGGGTCGGATATGGTAAAAAACAGACATTTATCGGAATATAATAGTGGCATAATATCATGGTCTACATCCAAAGAAACATATAACAGACAAAGAATTGCTCATAACTTCGCCAAGCGACAATTGAATATAAAGTAACACATACAATTCAACACTTAGACAAACAAATAAGTTCACATAAATAGTTTCATATAAACACTAAGACACTTACTTGATTAGCGTATATATTGGGTCGATTGCATGTATTAGGTAGACCCTGCATATATTCTATGGTTCGAAAAGAGCAAGGAAATCATCAACGCAAAGTACTAATTCGTATATGAGCCTGGCTGGTTATGTTTTCAGAAAGTTTTTCTATTTGTTTATCCAGAATTTCCTTATCGTTTTTGTTTTTGCCAGAAATAGCTCCTTCGTTTCCTTTTCTATTTCTGTTTAGAATATTCTGTTTCCGTTCTTTATCCGTAGAGATAGAGTGGTGGTACTGATTGGTGTTGCACCACTTGTTTGGAATATATGAGAAACAAGAAATGTTGGTTGTTTTCAAAGTATTATTTCAAAAGATCTTACTAATGTGATTTTGTTTCTTTGTCGTTGCGTTGGATGATTGGACCATCCTGTAGAAAAAAGAGGTGTGAGGAACTATGTACATGTTTGGTAGGCTGCTTCCCCTTCAGACAGGCTCGATGGAAGCCAAAATCGGGTGAATGGATGGGTGGCCTCGGTCCGTGTTGTGGCCTGCACGGGTTTTAAAGCACCTTCGGGCCAGACCGCGGGAGAACGGCCGAATTAGTAGTTTGGGGAGGGGGACAGGCCGCGACAGTGCAAAAAGCGAGGATGCTACGCGTGCAGCACCTCAGTGCGAGATGGCGGGGGATCACGAAATCCAGTCTCTGGGTGTCACCTCCCGACATTTCATCCTTGTAGAAAAATCCCCATTTTCCCTTTGACAACTTGGACACCGACGACTGTGGCGATGGTGGTGACGCAAGCTACGATGGGCGTTGTCTTCTGCAGTACAAGCTCATCTGGATCAGGGGCTCCTCTCCTTCTTATCTGATGCTGGCTCCTCTCCCTCGCGTGCAATGGCGGAGGTAAACTTTGCTCCTGTTGTTCTTTCTGTCCTCCACTATGATGTAGCGAGTATGTAGGATCGATTTAGCGATTATTCACCGTAGATCGATTTTCTTTGGTCGACCAAATGGATCTAATCCATCAAGTAGCAACACTCATATCTGTGATCCAGGCATGTATCCTGCTTCTCCACAAGAGAGCAGTTAGGCGTGTTGCCTTTCCGAGGCTCGCATATGGTCCTATGTTGGTCTGATATCAGGAGAGGCTCACAAATATCACCTACATCTACAAATCCAACGATTTAGAGTCTATCCAAATGCTTCGAATGACAAGAGACCCTTTCTATGAACTGGTAAAAAGGTTCAAGGAACGGGGATCGCTATAGGATAGCATCCTCACCTCTGTGGAAGAACAAATTGCTATGTTTCTTCATATTGTGGGTCAAAACCAGAGGTTTAGAGTGATCCACGACACAATTAAGAGATCCACATAGACTATTTCTCTCTACTTCAAACAAGTCTTGTATGCATCTGAAGAGTTTAGAGGAGATATGATCAAACCACCAAGTGGTTTGATACGCCCAATTTGCATCACCATTCTATATCATAATATGCCTCTATTCATTGATATATGTCTTATTATGAGGTATTACTTATGGTTTTTTATCTGTTTATGCATGTTGGATGATTCTTAGAGGATGAACTGCCGGAGTCTGGATTCTGATGGAAAAGAAGGCGTTTCGGTGCAATTTCGCGAAGATCGGAAAAATACCAGAAAAATATGGGAAAATATTATTTTTCCAAAAGAATGAGGAAGCCAGAAGGAGGAGCGAAGAGGGGCCGCAGGGGGCCACACCCCCTAGGCGGCAGGTGTGGCCCACCTGCCCGGCTCCCGACTCCGCCGCTTCACCTATATCTTCCCTACGGAACCCTAACACCAGGGGAGCGACCACAGATAGATTTCCGCCCCCTCTAGGGGGCGGAAAACATCGAGAGATAAAGATCTCTCCGACAGACATATTTCTGCTGGGGTAATTCCTTCCCGAAGAGGGGAGACCGTCGCCATCAACACCGTCATCAAGCTAGGCTTCATCGGTATCATCATCATCCACACCATCATCTCCACCAACACCATTACCACCACTCTGTTCCGCTATAACAATTGTGTTGGATATTGCTTTAGTTCTTAGGAGAACTTTTCCGGTGTTGATTACTATTGTAGTTGATGCTTGTGAGTGGAACCATTGGATTATTGTTTATGTTCAGATTGTTATCCATTGTCATATCATTCTTGATATTGATCCATATGATGTATTGTGAGTAGTTCGTTGTGTTCTTGAGGACATGGGAGAAGTCATGTTGTTAGTAGTGAATCTGTGATGAGTTATTATTCAATGGTTTAGTATTTAAGTTGTGGTGCTATTCTTCTAGTGGTGTCATGTGAACGTCGACTACATGACACTTCACCATTTATGGGCCTAGGGGAATGCATTATGTATTTGGCTACTAATCGCGGGGTTGCCGGAGTGACAGAAACCTAAACCCCCATTAGGACACCTTTCACAAGGGAGCGTAGGATCTCAGAGTTTAAGGCTATGGCTAGATTTATATCTTAATTATTTTCCTGTAGTTACGAATGTTTGCAGGGGGTTCAATCACAAGTATGTATTAGTCCTAGGAAGGGTGGTATGTTAGCACAGGTTCACCCACACAACACTTACAAACACTAGAGAAGAATACTCAGCTATTTGAAGCGAAAGCACTTGATAGAATTCCCATGTGTCCTCGAGAACGTTTGGTCCTTATAAGTATTTTCACCGGATTGTCCTTTGCTAAGAAAGGATTGTGCCACTTTCTCCGTTTGTTCGTTACTTCTGTTACTTTCTCTTTGTTTCGTTGCCTTGTCAGAAAACCACTAAAAATCCATTTGCTAAGTATTCACAGGGATTTCCTGCTACATACCACTGTTCAGCACCTTCTGCTCCTTGTTGGGATCGACACTCCTATTTATCGAAAGTACTATGATACACCCCCTATACTTGTGGGTCATCATGCATCTCTATTGTGACTGTTGTACTTGGTTGCAAGCTAAGTTATATAATGGTGAGTTGCTTTCTTCTATGAGTTGTGCAATGGTAAGTGTGATGCTTCTTGTTCGTATTATTTTATTGACACTTCACTCCATAAACCTGTGGACATGTTTACTGAGCTCAATTTTCGCTTGGGGACAAGCGAAGGTCTAAGCTTGGGGGAGTTGATACGCCCAATTTGCATCACCATTCTATATCATAATTTATCTTTATTCATTGATATATGTCTTATTACGAGGTATTACTTATGACTTTTCATTTGTTTATGCATGTTGGATGATTCTTGGAGGATGAACTGCCGGAGTCTGGATTCTGATGGAAAAGAAGACGTTTTGGTGCAATTTCGCGAAGATCAGAAAAATACCAGAATAATATGGGAAAATATTATTTTTCTAAAAGAATGAGGAAGCCAGAAGGAGGAGGGAAGAGGGCCCGCAGGGGCCCCACACCCCCTAGGCGCGGGCCCACCCTGGGTCGCGCCTAGGCCAGGTGTGGCCCACCTGCCCGACTCCTGACTCTGCCCCTTCGCCTATATCTTCCCTACGAAACCCTAAGGCCAGGAGGCGACCACAGATATATTTCCTCCGCCTCTGGGGGGCAGAAAACACCGAGAGAGAAAGATCTCTCCGGCAGACAGATTTCTGCCGGGGGAATTCCTTCCCGGAGAGGGGATACCGTCGCCATCAACACCATCATCAAGCTAGGCTTCATCGGGATCATCATCATCCACACCATCATCTCCACTAGCACCATCATCACCACTCCGTCCTGCTGTAACAATTGTGTTGGATATTGCTTTAGTTCTTAGGGGAAACTTTCCTGGTGTTGATTACTATTATAGTTGATGCTTGTGAGTGGAACCATTGGATTATTATTTATGTTTAGATTGTTATCCATTTGATATTGATCCATATGATGTCTTATGAGTAGTTCGTTTAGTTCTTGAGGACATGAGAGAAGTCATGTTGTTATTACTGGATTTGTGTTGTGTTATTATTCAATGGTTTAGTATTTAAGTTGTGGTGCTATTCTTCTAGTAGTGTCATGTGAACGTCGACTACATGATACTTCACCATTTATGGGCCTAGGTGAATTCATTGTGTATTTGGCTACTAATTGTGGGGTTGCCGGAGTGACAGAAACCTGAACCCCCGTTAGGACACCTTTGCACAAGGGAGTGTAGGATCTCAGAGTTTAAGGCCGTGGTTAGATTTATATCTTAATTACTTTCCTGTAGTTACGGATGTTTGCGGGGGGTTTAATCACAAGTATGTATTAGTCCAAGTAAGGTCGGTATGTTAGCACAGGTTCACCCACACAACACTTACAACACCAGAGAAGAGTACTCAGCTATATAAAGCGAAAGCACTTGACAGAATTCCCATGTGTCCTCGAGAACGTTTGGTCCTTATAATTATTTCCACCGGCTTGTCCTTTGCTAAGAAAGGATTGGACCACTTGCTGCGTTTGTTTTTTATTACTTACACTTTGTTTTGTTGCCTTATCAGAAAACCCCTAAAAATACGTTTGCAAAGTGTTTGCAGAGAGTTCCTGCTCCATACCACTGTTCAATACCTTCTGCTCCTCATTGGAATCGACACTCCTATTTATTGAAAGTACTATCATACACCCCCTATACTTGTGGGTCATCATGGTCGCACACCAAGCAAGATATGGAACAGTCGTAGATGGTTTCCATATTTCAGGGTGATCAATAGTTCTCTTATTTCCTTTCACTAAACGTCCACATTGCTCAAAAACATGACACTTTGATCGTGTGCTGACAAGATTGTATCAGCACGATTGATGGTACTCATGTGACTGCTAGAGTGTCAAAATCACAGTCAGTAACTTACAGAGTAAGGAAACATTATACCAGCTAGAATATGCTGGCTGCTATTGATTTTGATTTGAAGTTCACCTACATGCTAGCTGGCTAGAAAGGATTTGCTCATGATGTAATCATTCTTGCTGACAGCTTGTCTAGAGCTGATGGGTTGAACATCCCTGATGGTAAGTTCTATCTTGAAGATGCTGGATATGCATGTTGGCCTAGGATTCTGCCACCCTTTAGGAAAACAAGGTACATAAAAATGAGTTCTCTCCAAGGAATAGACCGCAAAATCCTATGGACTTTTTCAATCTGAGACACTCTATCCCTAGGGTCACCATTGAGAGGGCATTTGCTGTATTGAAAAATACATTTAATGTCTAGAGTCACCATTGAGAGGACATTTACTGCATTTGCTGCATTGAAAAATAGATTTAATCTGAGACACTCTATCCCTAGAGTCACCATTGAGAGAGAGAGAGAGCAACATTTTGGATGTTTGTAGATGGATCCTTGCCTTTAAAAAAGAAGTTCTCAGTTTTTAGTAGCTATTGGGATTGGTGGAGTCCTATGGACCCTTTGAAAAGTTAGAAATGAGCTTGCTTTAAGAATATCGTGCCCATGGATCTAGTTAGTGTTATTTCTGGAATCTCAGCATGTTATTTATCTTTGGGCGCATTTGCATAGGACAAAACTTTGAAATGATCATTAAGAAGGAGTCGAGAAACTGCTTAAGGTGGCGAATGCCCTTTTCCACCAAATTAAAGGATGGATACAGGAGTGAAACAGATAGAAGGATGAGGAATTGAGGATCATGTCTTACCATCTTTTATTTTGTTCGCTGTTTTAGATAATGTTCTCCGAGTTTTCCTTAGATGTTGTCCTTGTGGTGGATTCTGGTTTCTGAACTTCTGTAGTGGGCCTAATCTTTTCTATGGGGAAGGTTTTACCCAAGATTTACTTGTAATAAACTTGTCAAAAACGGTGTGCTACTATGCGGCTTTCTGTAATAAAAGCTAGGGGAAAGACCCTTCACTCGAGAAAATAGACCGCCTCTGATGTAGATGCCAACCTTCTCTCTCCCGTTGTCTTTCCTCTGCCTCACAAAAATCCGACGTGACTTCTACTATGCTTTGTATTTTTCGCTGGTTGATTCTTATGTCAACACTAAGCAAACCATACGTCTGTAATAAATTTGAGTGATGAACTTTTAATGAAAAGACATGTGCATCAAATGTTGATGGATTATACTCCTTTAAAAAAAACTATCTACTACTATCACTAGTGGAAATGAGGTCTTTTGTTGATCCCGAAAAGGGGCTTTAACACCGGTTCTTCTATGAACCGGTGTTAAAGGGGGGCCGTACCAGCGTGGCCCCTGCGGCATTAAAGGAGCCCCCCCTTTAACACCGGTTCGTGGCTGGAACCGGTGTTAAAGGGGGCTGGGTGGTGCGCGCGGGAAACAAAATAAATGCCCCACCCTTTAACACCGGTTCCTGTCTGGAACCGGTGTTAAAGGTGGGGCATTTATTTCATGCATTAAAGGGGCATTTTTAATTCAAAAAATATGATATGAATTTTGAAAATTCATATCTTTTTCATTTCAACTCAGAAAAATATGAATAATATATCATAATTTTCATAAAAATAATTTCTATCCATTAATGTAAATCATTTTATATTTACTTTACATGAAAATTTTCAAAATAATTAAAGCACTTACATATAAATTTTGATTATTCAATTCAAACAAAAATAAATTGTTAAATCCTAAAACTTTGAACATAAGAAATATTAAGCATCTAAAAAATGATTTTTATTAGATCAAATCATATTTTAATGCCGCATATTTTGTATTAACATTGGTCATAACATTGGTCATTTGACCCGCGAAAGCCCCCCCCTTTAACACCGGTGTTAAAGGGGGGGCTATATAAGACACCACCCCAGCCCACACACACCCCACTCTTCCATTCTTTCACATTTTGGAGCCTAGCAAGAGGGTGTGAAGAGTGCTAGTTTGTGTTTTTTTCATATGCACTAGAGGTGTTCGGTGAAATGCCCGAGAGCTCAAAATAAGATTTCTTGTTGCTCTTTCCGTCTCGGTCGAGGTCGGCAACTATAGTTTCATGTGTCATTGATGTACTATATATATAAATGGTCATCTCCCTATTATTTTTTGCTTGACCGCAGTGGTGTCCCTGCTCTCGAAAACCATCTTGCAGCTTGTAACTTCTCTAACTAGATCAATACGCCTCGGAGCTAACTAATTTCACATATTAGGGAGTGCCTCTATGACCAGTTTCTAGGAGATGCCGGAGGATTGGGCTCCGTCGGCATCTCCCTGAAACTGGCCGCAGTGGTGTCCCTGCTCTCGAAAACCATCTTGCAGCTTGTAACTTCTCTAACTAGATCAATACGCCTCGGAGCTAACTAATTTCACATATTAGGGAGTGCCTCTATGACCAGTTTCTAGGGGATGCCGGAGGACTGGGCTCCGTCGGCATCTCCCTGAAACTGGCCGCAGTTGTGTCCCTGCTCTCGAAAACCATCTTGCAGCTTGTAACTTCTCTAACTAGATCAATACGCCTCAGAGCTAACTAATTTCACATATTAGGGAGTGCCTCTATGACCAGTTTCTAGGAGATGCCGGAGGACTGGGCTCCGTCGGCATCTCCCTGAAACTGGCCGCAGTGGTGTCCCTGCTCTCGAAAACCATCTTGCAGCTTGTAACTTCTCTAACTAGATCAATACGCCTCAGAGCTAACTAATTTCACATATTAGGGAGTGCCTCTATGACCAGTTTCTAGGAGATGCCGGAGGACTGGGCTCCGTCGGCATCTCCCTGAAACTGGCCGCAGTGGTGTCCCTGCTCTCGAAAACCATCTTGGAGATGCCTCAAACTGGCTGGAGGACTGGACTCACAAGGATGCCTATTTATAGTACAAGCAGCTCGGCATAATGTCGACACTCACGACATAATGTCGACACTCACCCCTATTATTAGTATTGACTCATCTTTAGTCCCGGTTGGTGTCACCAACCGGGACTAAAGGTTCATCTTTAGTCCCGGTTGGTGACACCATCCGGGACAAGGTACAAGCCGCACAACATAATGTCGACACTTACCCTACTCTGACGCAATCCCTTCAGTCGCGGTTGGTTTCTCCAACCGACACTAAAGATGAACCCTTACATATACTATCTCCCAACCGGTACATCTCAAACCTTTTTGTCCATCCCGGGTAAAAAGGACAAATGTCTGCCGAATCGGCAGGAAGTGGATCCGGTTTGTACTACAGGTATATGATCTATCGCCCGTGATTTTTTGAAAAAATCATTTTTAGACTCGCAATATGTGGTTTCTTCAGAGATCCAATGCAAGTTCTAACGATGCTCGTCCCCTATCTTCATGCACACCGGTTCGACCATAGTTAGAAATTCAGATAATTCAAAACGGGCATAATAAATTCAAAAAAAATCCGAACAATGAAAATCCTTCGCGTGGTGTCATATTTTGTTACATAGTTGAAAGGAAAAATACCAGACTTGGTATATTGATCATGTTTCGAAAAAACCTTCACAAAATGACCTATCATGTTCGAGGTTTCATGGCTTTCGGTCCAAATGACCGATGTTATGTGCTGGATCACGGCATAGTTTGTGATGCTGTGCCCGTATTATGCATGTGTGTGGACATTGGTATGGAGAACAATGTTGCAGGAGGAAGTTTTCCTTTTTGTCGCACGGAAAAGACCTTTTCCATTTTCCGAGCGCAAAAAACGGGTCTTTTTGTGAAGTAACCACCAAAATGCCGTTTCAGAATGCTACCGTCCCATTTTACTAAAATAGTAGACCACCTTACATGTACTATCTCCCAACCGGTACATCTCAAACCTTTTTGTCCATCCCGGGTAAAAAGGACAAATGTCTGCCGAATCGGTAGGAAGTGGGTCCGGTTTGTACTACAGGTACATGATCTATCGCCCGTGATTTTTTGAAAAAATCATTTTTAGACTCGCAATATGTGGTTTCTTCAGAGGTCCAATGCAAGTTCTAACGATGCTCGTCCCCTATCTTCATGCACACCGGTTCGACCATAGTTAGAAATTCAGATAATTCAAAACGGGCATAATAAATTCAAAAAAAATCCGAACAATGAAAATCCTTCGCGTGGTGTCATATTTTGTTACATAGTTGAAAGGAAAAATACCAGACTTGGTATATTGATCATGTTTCGAAAAAACCTTCACAAAATGACCTATCATGTTCGAGGTTTCATGGCTTTCGGTCCAAATGACCGATGTTATGTGCTGGATCACGGCATAGTTTGTGATGTTGTGCCCATATTATGCATGTGTGTGGACATTGGTATTGAGAACAATGTTGCAGGAGGAAGTTTTCCTTTTTGTCGCACGGAAAAGACCTTTTCCATATTCCGAGCGCAAAAAAGGGTCTTTTTGTGAAGTAACCACCAAAATGCCGTTTCAGAATGCTACCGTCCCATTTTCCTAAAATACTAGACCACCTTACATGTACTATCTCCCAACCGGTACATCTCAAACCTTTTCGTCCATCCCAGGTAAAAAGGACAAATGTCTGCCGAATCGGCAGGAAGTGGGTCCGGTTTGTACTACAGGTACATGATCTATCGCCTGTGATTTTTTGAAAAAAATCATTTTTAGACTCGCAATATGTGGTTTCTTCAGAGATCCAATGCAAGTTCTAACGATGCTCGTCCCCTATCTTCATGCACACCGGTTCGACCATAGTTAGAAATTCAGATAATTCAAAACGAGCATAATAAATTCAAAAAAAATCCGAACAATGAAAATCCTTCGCGTGGTGTCATATTTTGTTACATAGTTGAAAGGAAAAATACCAGACTTGGTATATTGATCATGTTTCGAAAAAACCTTCACAAAATGACCTATCATGTTCGAGGTTTCATGGCTTTCGGTCCAAATGACCGATGTGGATCGGGTCGGGCGAGTGGAGAGGTGGTGATGTGGTCGCGTGCGTGCGTGGTGTTGTGTGGGGGCGTGTGGCCAGCGCGTGCGTGGCCGACGAGGGCGCGTCGAGCTCGGTTGCCGGCGAGCGCGCGCGTGGCCGGCGAGGGCGCGGAGCGACGAGCTCGGTTGCCGGCGAGGGCGCGGCGTGGCGGCGCGGCGAGCTCGGTTGCCGGCGAGGGCGCGGCGAGCCCCTCCCCTCCCTGCGTGTGAGCTTGCTCAGATGGATGGTCGTAGGTTAGGGATGACGGGTGGGGTCCAGTTGACAGGGAGAGAAAAGTGTAGAGAGTGGACTGACATGTGGGGCACTCAAAGTTTTACAAAAAATTCGAGAAATATGGAGTATTTGTCTATTTCTGTATAGTATTTTTTTGTTTGGCCAATCCATTTCATTTACATAGTCTTGGGATGAAAATAAATAATCGCCAATTGACCCTCGAAACGATTCCAGGGTGCCAAAGATGGGCGAGATGAACGTAGTGACATCGACTCCGACGATCTAGGCCTTAATCCTTGCACATGTGAATTAGAAGCATGTGGAGTAAAAATAAAATAGCTTATAGCAAAGATATTATAATAGGCCACGCCTAAACCCTAACTGACCACCTCGCTCTCTTCCCCGTGCAGAGCGTCTCGCCGCCGCCGCTTCGGAGCTCATAGGCCACGCCTAAACGCCGACGCCGCCCGCCGCCCGACGAGCCCGCCGCT
This sequence comes from Avena sativa, assembly GCA_916181665.1. Taxonomy (NCBI): domain Eukaryota; kingdom Viridiplantae; phylum Streptophyta; class Magnoliopsida; order Poales; family Poaceae; genus Avena; species Avena sativa. The sequence goes on along the minus strand of OV702279.1, from coordinate 398,161,025 downwards.
AGCACCGCCGCATCCGTCCGACGAGCACCGCCGCCCAACGAGCACCGCCGCCCAACGAGCACCGCCGCCCGACGAGACCAACGTCACCCCACCGGTGAGCGCCACGTGTCTGCCACGTGTATGATTGCTGACTCATCCTGATTAAAACTTGTTTGCTCGATAAATTGTACTACATGCATAGATTAAAACTTGTATACAAATTGGACCTCTGACTCATTTGTGTATTTATTTGTGTATTTTGGTATGAATAATATGTATATTTGTGTACGAATCCAAGTCCACTTGAATGTTTACACTCTTACTCTAGATAATATTATTGTTTTAGAAACTATGGATCCACTTAGTAGAAACCTTGAAGAAGAAGAAATAATGGAGAACATTATTGATGAGGACACCTCACAATATCTGAACTTGGAGGGACATGACGACGACAGCTCAAGTACTAGTCATGGAGAAGATGAAGACTCCGGTGAACGCAATTTAATGGTTACAAAGTCCGGCGAGGTATATGCATTGATTAAGCCTCAGCTGACTTCCACCAACAATCTTCTTCTACATGTATTAATTAACGCTTCTTTCTTCTTTTAGCCCTCTGGATCGACCAGCCAGCAACCATCTTCTTCTACGAAAAAGAGCAAGCGAGGCGCGAGCCAGCGGTTGAAAGATCGTGCAAAGTTCACGATCGAAGCAGTCCGTGTTGATGGCAGGCCGATGGAGCCCAAGAAGGCCGCAGACAAATTTATACGTCAGGCTGGTGTTCTTGTTAGGGACCAAATCCCAATCATAATTGAAAATTGGAATAAGACAAAGAAGGGCGACGGTACCTTTGTCGATGACAGATCCAAAGAAACGCTTTGAAATTCGTTGTTGGTAAATTTCACCCTTCCGCCAGAGGAGGATGAAAACAACCCGGTTATAAAGAAAAAGGTCAAAGAGTGGACTCTAAAGAAGATGGCTGAGGCTTTCCGCAACTGGAAGACAAAATTGAACAAATTTGTCAAAGCTGGCGAGACTCCAAATTTCGAAGACGCATATTATGCGAAGATAAGACCTCACTGGCCCGAATTTGAGACATATAAAAAAAGTGCTATAGCTAAAAAGAGGTCAGAAACCAATACGCTTAATGCCCTGAAGAAGGAATATCACCAGAGGACGGGGTTAGGTGGCTACATATCTCAGAGGCCTAAGTGGGAGGAAGCTTAGAGGGCCCTGCGCGAGAGAGGGATCACACCCTAGACAGATGGGTGGAACCTACGTGCAAAGACTTGGTTCTACGGAATCGGGGCAAAGTTGGACCCAGAAACAGGATTGTGTATCTTCCCAACCATCCTTGCCAAACCCGCCAGGACCTTCCATCCCGACAGAGAGAATGACCAGCTCACACGCGCCATCGGTTAAAAAGAACACCCTGGACATGCACGAGGCACAGGGGGTATGACGTGGAAGGATGGGTTTGCCGACTGGAGCGACTCTTACAGATGGCGCGGCAGAAAAGAAAAAGAGCGTACAGAGCGGATGACACAGATAGAACATGCACTTGCGGCACTGCAGACGCAAGTGAATGCACAACAGAGCCATCAAGCTACCGGCCCATCTCAGCGGCATGAAGAGCCTGCATTGGAAGCTGCCCGCGGCCCAGACTCTGCGCGGAAAAGCAGTGTGGCTTCCACGGAGAACATGCAGCCAACGCTTGAAATGACGGGTCATCGATACCCCGTTGATGAGATCACGGAGAGCGAACACGCTGAGCTGCATGTGAGATTAATGGGCTTATCCATTAAGGTGGCTGTCGGCTATGCCTTACCTCCTGTAGCTGGTGGAACTTACCACTGCCGACCGATTCCAGATGGCTATGCTATTGTCGGGGTGGATGAGGTTGTGAAGGAATATGAGGAAGCACAGCTTGACCATGCTACAGGTGAAGGGGAAACTCAACTCAAATTTGCAGTGAAAACAATCATTCTTTGGAAGAAGGAACACATTGTGCTTCCAAATTGGAGGTCACTGGCACCCCCGCCGTCTCCGCAGCGTCAGCAGTCTGAGCCGCTTCAGCTATCTCCTGCGCGGCAGCCATCTTCGGCCCGTCAGCCATCTCCTGCGCGGCAGCCATCTCCGGCCCGTCAGCCATCTCCGGTGCTTCAGCCATCTCCTCAGCGTAAGCGGAAGAGCACTGCCACGAGGAGCATCAGTAGCACTGCCACAAAATAATCCGCAGGAAACCGTACGCCAAAGAGTTCAAAAAACTACGTCCCGCAGCCTTCCGCCAAGCCATTGCCGGTTTTACCGTGGAATCGCAGCGACGAGGAGACCAATAGGATCTCGGGAGAACAGGTCAAGAAATTCTTTGCACCTAGACGGGCCGAGCCAAAGGAGAAAATAGATCCGGCGGTGGTGGAGAAGTTTTACAAAAATCTTTTGAAACCTGAAACCCCACTTGTGCCGGACTACGAGCGCCAGATTTTGAAGGCGGATGCAAGGCGCCGTAGGGAGACTGAAAGTAGCAGTCGTGAGGCACCCCAGAAAACAGTTCCCATGCTCGGAGAGCAGGAAAACCAATCATGCGCCCCGCTCCAAATGTTTGACAAACGGGACGCTCCTCCCGTAGATGATTACGAGGCAGAGCTACAAAGAAAGGCCAATGAGATGGGGATGACTTACATTGCATACTTGAACGTCATGGGAGACAACTTGCCCAAATGCGATGTCAACCCCATACAGCCATGGAAGTATGGGAAGAATCTAGTCAAGAAAGAGGAGCTCAAGAATCTACCAACAAAGATGCAAAAATTGCACAAGTGGTACCTTCATTTCTGCAAGATGAGAAAAGAAGAATGGATCACGGCGCATATAAGAGATCAGATTTTCTTGTGCGGAGACGACGCGATCGACTTCAACATTCAAGACTTGCATTTTCTATTCAATCAGAAGGAACTCGACAAATCTGCCATCAGCCTTTATTGTGTGTAAGTACTATTTCTGTAATTTTTATCTCAACTCATTCACTTCATTAATTGCATGTATATATATATGCTCACCATATATGTATATACTATTATGCAGGAAAAAGGTTATGGAATGCATGAAAGGAGGCCCTTTTGACATTGGGTTCGTTGACCCAAATAGAGTTCATGAAGAAGTGGTAAGAGACAAACCCGGGCAAACAGAAGATTACTTGCTAAAGTCTTTACTGAGACAACAAACCAAAAGGGAAATACTATTGCCTTACAACTTCTCATGAGTACTGTTACCCTCTCTCTTGTACACATTCTGTTTCGGCTTACTCGATGTTAAGTGTATCTGATGATGAGTTATGCGTGCGTAGGTTCCACTTTATTCTGCTAGTCATTCAACCCGACTCAGGAAAAGTCCTTGTCATGGACTCGTTACGAAAAGAAAAAGAGCTATGGGCAGACTTTAGAGAGATGCTCCAGAGGTAATTTCAATCATATTATCGCACTAGATCGGCAACTTTCGTGACAATAAGTAATTAATTACTCCTTTATCCATTTTCTTTGTCGGACAGGGTTTGGAAAATGTTCACGGGCAGGGCCGTGGGTGAATGGTCAGAAGAACTAAAATTTGTAGACCAAAATGTAAGTAATACTAGCTAGCTTCCAATTCCATTATATCATGCTTTATTGATTATTATTTTGATTGAACTCTCTATTCTCGTAAAGTGCGCGCATCAGGGACACGACAATAACTTATGTGGGTACTATGTTTGCGAATTCATTCGCAACACGATATGTGCGACAGGCCAAGCCGCACTAGAACAACTTAGAGTAAGTAAACAAAGTCCACAACATTATTTTATTACCATCAATTGTGTTGAGTTTTATTCTTATATATATATTGACGGCCCATTCTTCATATATATTCAGATCGAACGGATGCGGGACCAACTCCTACCATTTGAACGCATACGAGCCATTCAAGAGGAATTGGCGGGGTTCATACTTGATGAGGTCGTCACGCCTGGCGGAGAACTCTATAGATATCCACCAAAATGAACGATGACGATGTATGTGCCGATGACGATGTATGTGCCGATGACGATGTTTGTGTATAATAATAGTTGTTTAATTATTCATGTACTCGTATGTACCGATGACGATTTATAAGTATACCGCTCCCGATCGATTTCCCCTCGCTCCCCCCCTCCCGCAGAAATACGCCCAGAACGGGGTAGAGGCAGAAGTCTGCCGCGGCAGAGATTTAGGCCGTTTTCCTGCCGCGGCAGAGTTCTGCCGCGGCAGGAAAACGACCTAAATCTCTGCCGCGGCAGAAGTACCTTTAACACCGGTTCCAGATACGAACCGGTGTTAAAGGGGGGGAGGGGGGGCTGAGGCCTGCGGCACCCCCACGTGCGCCACCCTTTAACACCGGTTCGTATTAGAACCGGTGTTAAAGGGGCCCCCCTCTAACCGGTGTTAGAGGGTGTTAAAGGGGCCCCCCTCTAACACCGAACCCTCAACAGAACCGGTGTTAAAGGGGCCCCCCTCTAACACCGAACCCTCAACAGCGGTTGGGGAACCGCTGTTAGAGGGCCCTCCCAACCGGAGTTAAAGGGGGGCTCTGCACTAGTGTATACATGCAGCGAGCCAACTGGCCACCTCCCGACGCTGCTCCACGTTCTTGAGTTGCAACTCCCTCCCGACGCTGCTCCACGTTCTCGAATTGCAACTCCGCGACGTCGCCCGCACCTCTGTGCTCTTCTGCGCCTGGCGCCACCGCCGGGAGCCCGTCCCCTACCGCTTCCTCGGCCCAACTTCTTTCGGGCCGAACGCGAAAAAACCCGGCCATCTTCCCTCATCCGCATCGCAATCCTGGCCACCACTTGCCACGTCACCGAATCCCTGTTTGGCTAGGACCCCCAAGGTTCAAATTAGACGGGGATTAGTGAAGTGGGAGTGCCGATTTCAGGGATCGTTAGTTCAGTGTTCCATTTAGCTAACACATATGATATGAGTTCAAGGTTTAAAATAGACTTTTTCCTTTCAGTAGTTGTTCTTTTCCTATGCATCAAGGCTATACAGGTTTGACTCTGATCTTGAGAGCAAATGGTGTTGTATGAGCTGTATCAGCTCGTTGGTTAAAAAAAAAACATGCGCAGCAGCGCGTCACTGGCCACCTCGTCACTGACGCTCCTCCACGTTCTCGAATCGCATGGCAGTTGCCTCAGTCCAAAGGAAAACGAATGATTAAGTTTAAAAAAAAAACGAATGATTAAGGCCGAAAGGCTTTTCTTGTACTTCCTCCGACCCATATTAATTGATTTGGATTTGTCAAAATTTGAATGAATCTAAACACTATTTAGTATATAGGTTTATTCAAAATTTTAACAAATCAAAATCGAGCCGGAGGGAGTACTGTTGGATCATCTTCGGATCGTGATGGCCACTACCACCTTGCGGCCGGCCGACGTGCTAGCATGACGCTCGCTGGCCTAGCTAGTGTACCGCCGGTCAACCGCAAAATCCAGAATCATTCTTCAATCGAGGCACGCATCCGGCTCTCCCGCTTCCTTGCTTCCTACCAGTACTAATTGGCATCGAAACTCAAAAATCGTCAATTCTATTCATCCATCAGAGAGAAATGCCGCAGCTCCGGTCGCGGGACACCGCAGCGGCGCCGATCCTGGAATGCCTCCCGCCGGCGATGCAGGAGGAGATCCTCTCCCGCCTCCCCATCCGCGACGCCGCCCGCACCTCCGTGCTCTCCCGCGTCTGGCGCCGCCGCTGGGAGCCCGTCCCCTACCGCTTCCTCGACTGGCCCCCCGGGACGCCCACAGGTACCGTCGACCGCGTCATCGCGCGCTGCGCCCACCCCGTCCACCAGTTCCGCCTCCCCTACGTCCGGGAGCGCGACTTCGGCCGCTTCAGCCTCTGGCTCCTCCGCCTCGCCGCCCTGGGGATCCGATCCGTTTCGGCCGAATTCCAGTATTCCAATATCTACAGGCTCCACCCCTGCATCTTCTCCTGCCGCCACCTCGCCACACTCGACCTCCTCGGCTGCAAGATCCAGGCACCGCCGCCTACCTTCGTGGGGTTCCCGAGCCTAACCACGCTTAGCCTATCCAAAGTCCGATTTTCCCAAGGCGCGAGAGGATTGGAGGCACTGATCTCTTCCTCGCCGTCGCTTCGAACCCTGCAGCTTGACACCATGAGCATTCCCAGGGTCGAGGTTGACGGTGAAGAAGATGAAGTGTTCGAGCAATGGGTTATTAATGCGCCCAATCTCCGGCGCCTTCAGGTCACTCAAAACTATTATTACGGCTGGCATTTCAGTTCTCTCCCGTTCATGGAGGTTGCCGATGTGTCTGGCTTGTTCTTTGGATTCTACCCTGCCGATCGAGATTTTCTGATGCTTATCTCTCCCTTGGATCAAGCTACGAAGCTCAAGCTCAGTATGCCGGTAATTTGCTTTCCTTTTTGATCCCTGTTTCCTCTGCATATTTGGTCTATTGGCAGATAATATAATGAAGTAATAGCTGTATTTGCTTGTCAGTAAGAGCTAAGGGAGAAGGAATCGTCTTCTTTTGTTATCCTAGCAAATATGGATTAGTTGATTGCTAGTCACCAGCCAAATTGTCAGTTTGGGGTTTTCCGAAGCATAGCTTAAGATCCACTAACTATATGTGAATAGGCATTTCCTTAAAACAAAACGTCAGTATTCACTAGTGGGACTCAAAGTAATGAGTCCTTTTTCTCTCGCATGCTAATTTACATGACAAACTCACTATCATAGTATCAACTCTCAAGTTCAGTCTAACTTGTACTAATGTGATAATCTGAACATAGATCTTCATTTTGGTTCAGATGAACCCATAACATCATATCCATGTCCAAATACGGAACCGAACCCACAACATCCTATCCCTGTCCAAATCCAGAACCAACCAAGTCACTTATGATTTGGGGTGTTCAGGTTTGTCGTTTAGTTGTTTGGTTGGTTGGGCCAGGTCAGCAGCTTAACTTCTCATTCAACACCATTTACACCTTATGTTTTTTCGATGTCTAGAATTCATAAGCCATCAAACATATTGATTTTTCTGTGGAGTCTGATAATCATTATCTCTCAGTTATCAGTTTATTGTATAACTTTGGTTTATGGGTTATTTAGCTTATGCACATGACTTAGACCCATAAATGAAAAATCCCAACATACAGTTTATATTTATTGTATTTTCCATTATATCATTCATTTTGGCAATAGAATCTAAAAATAAAAGCAACAGTTGGGCCGGCACCAGAGGAGATACCGATAATATTTGTGGCATCTTATGACTTTCTTATGGGTGTAATCTGAGAAGTTCTGTTATAGACTAGGGTTGTGGAGAGAGGTAGGGGAAGGCTCTTGTCCAAGGAGGCAAGCTAGAAGAACTGGTCTTTTTTTCTTGCTTGATTTCTGATGGTACATGATAATCCTGTTTTATTGGATGAATCATGTGATCCACAAATCGATCTAATCTTAACCAAGAGAATATGAGGATCCATCCCCTCCCTAACTTGGTATGTGTCGCCACATACCATGTTCAGACTAAAATTGATTGGTATTTATGTTTCATCCTTTGTTGTTTATTTATGTCCTTCCTTTTGTTTTACATTATTATGACTAATGGTTAAATACTAATTACCCGCGAGTAAGTGCCTGTAATATTAGAATCACATTAGTACATTGGACAGCCATCACTCCATGTATTTAGAACAGAACTTAGTTGTATTGAATGCTTCGAGCTTACGTTTGAGTATAATGTGTACTGCATAACCACACAACATTCCTAATCCCCGCCCAAAAGCAAGTTCACATTGATTTATCTCTTGTTGTTTAGGGTTTCTTGTGCTTCTGCATGTCTAGTTTCCTTGTCACTGTTGCTGGACTAATGTATGTATTTGGGGACGGAGGGGGTAATATTTAGGTTTTTAATATCTTTCGAGACGAGGGAAACCAACTATTTGAAGTTGAAACGCTGTAAGTGGTGGTTGTGGGTTAATTGCTTTGATATCATGTGTATGTCAGGCCATCGTGTTGGATATGTTTTCTGGTTTCAGAAGTTCTAGTTGATTTCACATTATACATACATCATACTTGTAGTTTATGTAACAAGATTTGTGCAATTTTTCTACTATTATGTATGAAAATATTTTTGTTCTTTAGGGGTAATATGAACATAAACTACAATTTTTTTTTCGAAAAAAAATCTTGTTACATCACCTATGTCTTGCCTTATGCTAATGTTTCACTTATGTTTCAGTTTACATCGAGTGATGCTTTGGAGGGACTCTCGCCATCCTTTGAAAATTTGAAGAGTTTATCGCTCCGTACACAATTGTGCTTTCCATCTGGCATTGTAAATATCCTACATGTAGTCAAGAATGCTCATAAACTTGAAGAATTGGATATTGAGGTATGATGCTAAATATTATTTGAAAGGTAGAAGTTTTTTTTACTTCTATGCTAGTTCTAATTCAGTTCTCATCGCTCATTTTTGACAGTTCATGGATTATGAAGATAAGCTTGTGGAAGCAAATATTAACTCACTATATGCGCATTGTGCTGATGACTTGTTCTCCAATCTCACAAATGTTCGGATAAAGGGTGCCATCTGTGAGCGCAATGAGATGCTTTTGATTGAGTTCCTTCTGTCCAAGGCAGCACAACTGGAAGCACTTGACGTTAGCCTATCTATATGCTGCTCAAGATCTGCTAAAGATGTATTGGCTGAGGCAGCACAGTATGGAAGAGCTTCTCCTGGAGCTGATGTCACCATCAAGCGTTATCAGTATATACCATAATTAAAATTTGAAGTCTGTAACATCTAGGTTCCAGCTTTGGTGAGTGTGACCATTGGCTGAGAAATGCATGACACAAGTTCTCACCGACGGCACAGTATGGAAGAGCTTCTCCTGGAGCTGATGTCATCATCAGGCATTATCAGTATGTACTATAATCAAAATTTAAAGTCTGTAACATCTAGGTTCCAGCTTTGGTGAGTGTGACCATTGGCTGAGAAATGCATGACATAAGTTCTCACCGAGAAGCTGTTCTTAAAAATCTACCCTTCTTCGTGGAAGATGTAAGAGAAACACAGAGTCTTCCTTCCTTTTGCAGTTGCAACTGCACTTCCAGCCTTCCAGGCACCCTATGATTCAGCCTACACTGCATTATTGTGAGTGAAGGAAATAGATTAAAGTTGCCATGCATAGTTCGTGTTGGCATAGCCATGCGTAGTTTGTAAAACATGGAGACAGTGTTTTGGTATTTCCGGAACTGAAGCTGTAACTGAATTTTCTAAACATCGCAACTATGGCAACCTCCTGGCGCTGATCCGCCTCAGAATCAGGCATGTATATACCATGTTCAGAATAAATTTGCTCAATATTTGTGTTCATCCTTTTTTTTTCATTTACGTCTTTCCTTTTTTTTTACATTATTATGACTAATATAGCTAAATGCTAATTTCCCCCTAGTAAGTACTGGTAATATTAGATATCACTGCATATCTAGTTTCCATGACACTGTTGTCTGATTAAATGCATGTATTTGGGGAGCAATATTTAATTTTGTAGATATCTATTGAGAAGAGAGAAACCAACTATTTGAAGTTGCAACGCAGTAAGTGGTGATTGTGGGTTCATTGCTTTGAGATTCTGTGTATGTCAGATCATTGTGTTCATATTACACCCGGAGAACAAATTCTTCGTAATAGAAGACCAATTGCACAAATCTAGTTACCATCACCTGTCTTGCCTTATGTTAGACTTTCACTTATGTTTCAGTTTACATGGAGTGATGCTTTGGAGGGGCTCCTTACCATCCTTTGAAAATTTGAAGAGTTTATCGCTCTGTACGCAATTGTGCTTTCCCTCTAGCATTGTAAATATCTTATGTGTAGTCAAGAATGCTCCTGAACTTGAAGAATTGGATATTGAGGTGTGATGCTAAGTATTATTTTGAAGGTAAAAGTTTTTTTTACTTCTATGCTATAGTTCTGATTCAGTTCCCGTCGCTCATTTTTCACAGCTCACGTGTTATGAAAGTAAGCCTGCGGAAGCAGATATTAACTTTCTGTATGCGAAGTGCGCTGATGATTTGTTCTCCAATCTTGCAAATGTTCGGATGAAAGATGCCACCTGTGAGCACAACGAGATGCTTTTCATCGAGTTGGTTCTGTCCAAGGCAAGACATCTGCGGAAGCAGATATTAACTTGAAGAATTGGATATTGAGGTATGATGCTAAATATTATTTGAAAGGTAGAAGTTTTTTTTTACTTCTATGCTAGTTCTAATTCAGTTCTCATCGCTCATTTTTGACAGTTCATGGATTATGAAGATAAGCTTGCGGAAGCAAATATTAACTCACTATATGCACAGTGTGCTGATGACTTGTTCTCCAATCTCACAAATGTTCGGATAAAGGGTGCCATCTGTGAGCGCAATGAGATGCTTTTGATTGAGTTCCTTCTGTCCAAGGCAGCACAACTGGAAGCACTTGACGTTAGCCTATCTATATGCTGCTCAAGATCTGCTAAAGACGTACTGGCTGAGGCGGCACAATATGGAAGAACTTCTCCTGGAGCTAATGTCACCATCAAGCGTTATCAGTATATACCATAATTAAAATCTGTAACATCTAGGTTCCAGCTTTGGTGAGTGTGACCATTGGCTGAGAAATGCATGACATAAGTTCTCACCGAGAAGCTGTTCTTAAAATCTACCCTTCTTTGTGGAAGATGTAAGAGAAGCAGAGTCTTCCTTCCTTTTGCAGTTTGCAACTGCACTTCCAGCCTTCCAGGCACCCTATGATTCATCCTACACTGCATTATTGTGAGCGAAGGAAATAGATTAAAGTTGCCATGCATAGTTCGTGTTGGCATAGCCACGCGTAGTTTGTAAAACACGGATACAGTGTTTTGGTGTTTCCGGAACTAAAGCTGTAACTGAATTTTATGAACATCGCAACTATGGCAACCTCCTGGCGCTGATCCGCTCTGCACGCCGCCTCAGAATTAGGCATGTATTTACCATGTTCAGAATAAATTTGCTCAATATTTGTGTTCATCCTTTTTTTCATTTACGTCTTTCCTTTTTTTACATTATTATGACTAATAGCTAAATACTAATTTCACCCTAGTAAGTACTGGTAATACTGTATTAGATATCACACTAGTACATTGGATAGCCATCAGTCCATGTATTCAGAATAGAACTTAGTTCTATTGAACGCTTCGAGCTCACATCGAGTCTTGAGCTCACATTGCATAAACCACACAACGTTCCTAACCCCCCGTCCCAAAAGCAAGTTCACATTGCTTTTATCTCTTGACGTTTCGGGTTTCTTGTGCTTCTGCATATCTAGTTTCCATGACACTGTTGTCTGATTAAATGCATGTATTTGGGGGACAGAGGGAGCAATATTTAATTTTGTAGATATCTATTGAGAAGAGAGAAACCAACTGTTTGAAGTTGCAACGCAGTAAGTGGTGGTTGTGGGTTCATTGCTTTGAGATTCTGTGTATGTCAGATCAGTGTGTTCATATTACACCTGAAGAACAAATCTATTATATACTAAAAGCAATATAAGGGTGTTTTTCGAGACACCATGTTGATCCACATAGACTTAATTTATATTCTCCTTTGATATAAAATTTAAAGGCTGAGATTAACGATTAAGTAGTGTTACATACAAAAATAAACCGGTACAAAAGAAGTTCTATGTCACGGTAATTTGGTCACGTGGCTAGCCACATTTGTTGACAATAAAGGTGCATCACGGACTCGATCTCTACTATATTTCCGGCCATGATTTATTTAAAGGAATATGTGTTGGAGATATGCCCAAGAGGCAATAATAAAGTGGGTTATTATCATATCTTCATACTTATGATAAATGTTTACATATCATGCTATAATTGTATTAACAGGAAACATTAATACTTGTGTGATTTGTAAAAATAAAAGAGTCCCTAGTAAAGCCTCTTGATAAACTAGTTTGTTGGTTAATATATGATCATGGTTTCCTGATCATGAACATAGAGATGTTATTGACAACAGGGCCATATCAATAGGAGAATGATGTGATGGACATACTCCTATAGATAAGCGTAGCATAAAGATCAAGTCATTTTAAATAGTTCAATTGCTATATGCTTTCTGATACATAGTAATCTAATTCCTTCAACCATGAGATCATGCATATCACCTTTGCCGGATGGATGCTTTGATGACATCAAACACCACACCGTAATTGGGTGGCTATAAAGGTGGCATTGAGTGTTCGGAAAGTATTGGTTGAAACACATGGATCAAGAGTGGGATTTGTCCATCCATATGACGGATAGATATACTCTGAGCCCTCTCGGTGTAATGTCATCCAATTAGCTTGCAAGCATGTGACTGGCTCACAAGGGATCACATATCACGGGAACGAGAAAAGAGTACTTATCGGTAACGAGGTTGAACTAGGTATGCAGAGATACCGACGATCAAAACCTCGGATAAGTAAACTATCGTGAGACAAAGGGAAATTGGTATCGTATGTAAGTGGTTCATTCGATCGCAAAGTAATCGTAGAAATATGTGGGAGCCATATGAATTTCCAAATTCCTCTATTGGTTATTGTTCGGAGAAGTTTCTCGATCATGTCCGCATAATTCACGAACCGTAGGGAGACACACTTAAGGATTCGACGTTGTTTGAGTAGTTATGGTATTATGAGAAAGAGACCGAATGTTGTTCGGAGTCTCGGATGGGATCCGGGATATCACGAGGAGATCCGGAATGGCCGGAGAATAATATTCATATAAGGAAAGTCCCGTTTCGGAGTTCGGAAATGATTCCGGTGTTTTCATCGGGAATGTTCTAGAAGGTTCCGGAATGTCCGGCACTCCGGAGGGGAAAGGGTACATGAATGTGTCATTGAAAGTTGGAATGATTGCATCATGTACTAAGTGTCATCGCTGTTCCAAATAAAGGATTAATCGAATCCTAGTTTGAAAAGTCAAATAGCTAAATTGAAAAGTCAAACGGCTAAATTTGGAAAGTGGAAAAGAGGAGGAGGAAGTTTGAAACCGAGTTGGGGAGGAGTTCCCTCCTCCAACCGGCGGCCCACCTCCAAGCCGAGTTGGGGAGGGACTCCCCTCCCCTTGGCCGCACCTCCCACCTATAAAGGGAGGGGCAGGGCTGCCCCTCCAAGACACACAAGATCCTCTCCTCTAAACCCTAATTTGGTGCCGCCACCTCCTGCAGCTGCCGCCACCTCCTAGGGCTCCCCTTGGCGCCGACTTGGGCAAGACCCAAACCCTAGCCGCCGCCCAAGCACCTCTTCCTCGGCGTGTCTAAACCCTAGATCGTCGAGGGCTCTCTCATAGTCCAACATACTCGCTCCGGCTTAAGGCGAAGCCCTGCGAGATCTCCCCTCTACTTCCGGTACCACGCCGTTGTGCTGCCGGAATCGCGAGGAGAGTGCTACAACCTCCGCTGCCTGCTGGAACAAGGGAGAGGAAGGTCTTCGTCGAGTACCGAACGTGTGACCGACTGCGGGAGCGCTGCCGGAATGCAGCACCGGAAGGATCGTCTACGCGATCTTGAGATCGGCAAGTGTACGACTACATCACCCACGAGAATCTGCTCTCGTTAACCACTTTGGAATCTTCGAGGGTAAGTTCCTCTATCGACTCGTTGCTACAATCTAGTAGATAGATCTTGGCTTGTTTGTGAAGGGTTTCGCGGCATAGTAAATCAAAATTTTCTACGGAGAGAACAGAGGGAAAGCCAAGATCTAATCTAGGAGATGCAAACAACGAGAGAGATTGGATTAGATCTTCATACCCTTGAAGATTTGCACAGCGGAACGTTCGTCGGAACGTGGGTGATGTAGTCGTACTCGCTTCTCCTCCTCGCGATCCGATCCGATCTAGCACCACAAGTGGCGGTGCCTCCGTGAGATGCACACGTGCAGCACCTCGACGTCTCCTCCTTCCTCGGACCAGCGAGTATGGTGGAGAGATAGATTGGATCTACAGCACGACGGCGTGGTGTATATGGTGGAGAATTTCTGCTGCAGGGCTTCGCCTACAAACAGTCGGGAGGGAGAGAGGAAGGTAGCAAGGCTGCTAGGGCTTGGAGGAAGGTGTGTGGGGGAGGGGGCGCACCACCCCTCTATATATAGAGGGGGGGGGGCGGCCAGCCCTTGCCCCTCCTCCAAGCCTATCTCTAGTTTAAACAATTTAAACTCTCCCTTATCTAGAAATCCTATCTCTAGTTTAAACGATTTAAACTCTCCCTTATCTAGAAATTCTATCCCGAGATTTAAACGAGTCAAATCTCTCTAGAATCGGCTGGGCCCTATGGGGCCTTGTGCCCCTGTCCCAATGCGGCCAGGACACTCCCTCATAGGCCCATGCCCCCTCCCGGAAGGTGGGGCCACGTTGGTCCCCTTCCGGAAGGTTCTAGAAGCTTCCGGTACAATACCGATTAACCCGGAACAATTCCGAACTCCAAAAACTGCACTGCCTTATATGAATCTTATTCTCCGGACCATTCCAGAACCTCTCGTGATATCCCGGATCCCATCCGAGACTCCGAACAAAAATTCATAAACCAATTATCCAATCTATCCTAGCGTCGAGATACGTTAAGTGTGTGACCCTGCGGGTTCGAGAATATGCGGACATGATCTTCTATCAATAATCAACAGCGGGGTCTGGGCACCCATATTGACTCCCACACATTCATCGATGATCATATCGGATGAACCACGATGCCAGGATTCAATCAATCCCATATATATATATTCCCTTCGTCTCGCGATATTTTACTTGCCCAAGATTCGATCGTCGGTACCGTCATACCTAGTTCAATCTCGTTCACAGCAAGTACTTTACTCGTTCCGTAATCCGATATCACTTTGTGATTAACTCCTTAACCACATGCTTGCAAGAGGTGTTGATATCGATTACCGAGTGGGCCCGAAGTATATCTCTCCGACTTGGGAGGGATAAATTCCATCTCGATACATACAACCCAACAGATACTTTCCGATCACCTGAGAGACACCTTTATGATCACCCTCTCATAGGATGACGTTTGATGACCTCAAAGCTTTCTTCCGATACCAGGGAGTTGCATTATCTCATGGTCTAAGGAATACAATATTTGACATAGGAAAAGCTTCGCAAAGACGAACACGATGACACGATCTAATTGCTTTGCTTTGTTTGAGTCTATCCACCATATCATTCTCCCAATGATATGATCTCATTATCAATTGACAACTCATGTCTATGGTTAGGAAACCTTAACCATCATTGATCAATGAGCTATTCCATAGAGGCGTACTAGGGACACGGTGTTGTTCACAAACCACACAAGTATTAAAGTTTCCGCTTAATACAATTCTAGCATGGAATATAAACTTTATCATGAACAAGAATTATAATAATAACATCTTTATTATTGCCTCTAGGGCATAATTCCAACAGTCTCCCACTTGCACTAGAGTCAATAATCTAGTTTACATTTGGCAACAATCTCACACCCATGGCACTGAGGTGTTGATCATGTTTTACACGTGGAAGAGGTTTAGTCAATGGATCTGCGACATTCAGATCCGTATGTACTTTGCTAATCTTCAGATCTGCATCTGCTATATAATCTCGGATTATATGAAACTTGCGGTTGATATGCTTGGTCTTTGGATGATATCTTGGTTCCTTAGCGAGTGCTATGGCGCCAGTGTTGTCACACAATATCTCCAGTGGGTCCAATGCACTTGGAACCACGCCAAGCTCAGTGATGAAGTTTCTGATCCAAACTCCTTCACTTGACGCTTCTGCAGCAGCCATGTATTCCGCTTCTACTGTAGATCCCGCGATCACGCTTTGCTTGCAACTTCTCCAGCTCACAGCTCCTCCATTCAAAATATGAACGTATCCTGTCTGAGATTTAGAATCATCCTTGTCGGTGTCGAAACTAGCATCGACGTAACCTTTTACGACAAGCTGTTCATCACCCCCATAGAC
Organism: Avena sativa; assembly: GCA_916181665.1. Taxonomy (NCBI): domain Eukaryota; kingdom Viridiplantae; phylum Streptophyta; class Magnoliopsida; order Poales; family Poaceae; genus Avena; species Avena sativa. The sequence continues at coordinate 398,145,003 of OV702279.1, read as the reverse complement.
TAAGAACATTTCTTTAGTTCTATTTAGGTACTTTAGGATGTTCTTCACGGCTGTCCAGTGTTCCACTCCTGGATCACTTTGATATCTGCTCGTCAAACTAAGAGCATTGGACACATCCGGTCTAGTACACAGCATGGCATACATGATGGAACCTATGGCCGAGGCATAAGGCACTTTGCTCATAGCTTCCCTATCATTTACCGTAGCTGGACACTGAGCCTTGCTCAATATCTTACCTGACAACATAGGCACTGAACCTTTCTTTGCCTTATCCATTCTGAACCTTTTCAGAACTTTGTCTAGGTATGTACTCTGGCTTAAAGCTATCAGGCGTCTTTGTCTATCTCTATAGATCTTGATGCCCAATATATAAGCAGCTTCACCTAGGTCTTTCATTGAAAAACACTTGTTCAAATAACTCTTCACATCGTTAAGCATGTTGATGTCATTTCCGATAATCAATATGTCATCCACATATAGTACCAGAAACATCACCGAGCTCCCACTCACTTTCTTGTAGATGCAAGCTTCATAGCAATTTGGAACAAATCCAAAGCTCTTGATCACTTGATCAAAACGAAGGTTCCAACTCCGAGATGCTTACTTCAGCCCATAAATGGAACGCTGAAGTTTGCATACTTTACTAGCATCCTTAGGATCGACAAAACCTTCGGGTTGCATCATATACAACTCTTCATCAATGTTGCCATTGAGGAAAGCAGTCTTGACATCCATCTGCCATATTTCATAATCATGAAACGCAACAATTGCTAATAAAATCCGAATGGACTTAAACATCGCTACGGGAGAGAAAGTCTCATCGTAGTCAACACCTTGAACTTGTCGAAAACCTTTTGAGACAAGCCGTGCTTTATAGACGGTAACATTACCATCCGCGTCCGTTTTCTTCTTGAAAATCCATTTGCACTCAACGGCCTTTCGGTCGCTAGGAGGATCCACCAAAGTCCATACTTGGTTTTCGCTCATGGATCCCAATTCAGATTTCATGGCTTCCAGCCATTTCTCAGAGTCTGGGCTCATCATCGCTTCCTCATAGTTCGTAGGTTCACTGTCTTCTACCAACAAGACAGTCAAGACAGGGTTGCCGTACCACTCAGGAGGGGCACGCGACCTTGTCGACCTGCGACGTTCAGTAGCAGCATCGTCCGAAGCTTCATGATCCTTGTCATTAGCTTCCTCTATTGTTGGTGTAGGCGGCACTGGAACAATTTCAGGTGCTGCGCTACTCTCCAATTCAAGAGAAGGTTCAATAACCTCGTCTAGCTCTACTTTCCTCCCACTCACTTCTTTCGAGAGAAACTCCTTCTCAATAAAGGAACCGTTCTTTGCGATAAACACTTTGCCTTCGGTTCTGTGATAGAAGGTATACCCAATAGTTTCCTTAGGGTATCCTATGAAGACGCATTTCTCCGCTTTGGGTTCGAGCTTGTCCGGCATCAAACTTCTTGACGTAAGCTTCGCATCCCCAAACTTTAAGAAACGACAACTTAGGTTTAGCACCAAACCACAGTTCATACGGTGTCGTCTCAACGGATTTAGATGGAGCCCTATTTAAAGTGAATGCAGCGGTTTATAATGCATAACCCCAAAATGATAACGGCAAATCAGTAAGAGACATCATCGATCGGACCATATCTAATAGGGTTCGATTCCGGCGTTCAGACACACCATTGCGCTGTGGTGTTCCGGGTGGCGTGAGTTGCGAAACAATTCCGCTTGCTTTAAGATGCGTGAGAAAATCATAACTCAAATATTCGCCCCCACGATCGGATCGTAGAAACTTAATCTTTCTGTTACGATGGTTCTCCACTTCATTCTGAAATTCTTTGAACTTTTCAAACGTTTCAGATTTATATTTCATTAAATAGATATACCCATATCTACTTAAGTCATTGGTAAAAGTGAGGAAATAGCGATATCCACCGCGCGTCGAAACACTCATCGGTCCGCATACATCGGTATGTATGATTTCCAACAAGTCTGTTGCTCGCTCCATCATACCGGAGAACGGGGTTTTGATCATCTTGCCCATGAGGCATGGTTCGCATGTGTCAAATGATTCAAAATCAAGAGACTCCAAAAGTCCATCAGAATGGAGTTTCTTCATGCGCTTTACTCCAATATGACCTAGACGACAGTGCCACAAATAAGTAGTATTATCACTATCTACTTTGCATCTCTTAGCCTCAATGTTATGGATGTGTGTTTCATCCCTTTCGAGATTTACAAGAAATAAACCATTCACAAGAGGTGCATGACCATAAAAGATGTTACTCATATAAATAGAACAACCATTATTCTCCGATTTAAATGAATAACCGTCTTGCAATAAACACGATCCGGAAATAATGTTCATGCTCAACGCAGGCACATAATAACATTTATTAAGGTTTAAAACTAATCCCGAAGGTAAAAATAAGGAGAGCGTGCCGACGTCCATCACATCAACTCTTGATCCGTTGCCAACGCGCATCGTCACCTCATCCCTCGCAAGCCGCCGTCTATTCCGTAGCTCCTGTTTCGAGTTACAAATATTAGCAACTGAACCGGTGTCAAATACCCAGACACTACAACGAGGGCTAGTAAGGAAAACATCAATAACATGTATATCAAATATACCTTTGATGGTGCCAGCCTTCTTGTCCGCTAAGTACTTCGGACAGTTGCGCTTCCAGTGACCCTTGTCCTTGCAATAGAAGCACTCAGTGTCCGGCTTGGGACCAGACCTGAGCTTCTTCTCAGCAGGGGCATTGCACTTGTCGCCGCCCTTCTTGAAGGGCTTCTTTGCTCCCTTACCTTTCTTAAAGGAGGGCTTGTTGACGATCAACACATGATTATCCTTCTTGATGTCCACTTCCGCAGCCTTCAGCTTTGCGAAGAGCTCGGTGATCGTATCAGTGGAACCAATCTGATTATGAGTCACTACAAAACTTTTGTAGCTGGGAGGGAGTGATTGCAGAACCCTGTCAATCTTGAGCTCCTCTGGAATCGTGCATTCCAGTTGCTCAAGGCGTTGAGTGTAGCCCGACATCTTTATGGCGTGCTCACTAACGGAACTCCCTTCCTCCATCTTGCAGTTAAAGAACTTCTCAGAGATCTCATATCTCTCAGAACGGGCTTGAGTCTAAAACATGGTTTTCAGCTCTTCGAGAATCTCAAAGGGCCCGGGATAGGTTTTAAAACGATTTTGAAGCTCCCGTTCCATAGCAAACAACATGGTGCTCTTAATCACACCATAATCATCTTTGCGCGACTGATAGACAGCTTTCTCATCAGCCGGCGCAGTTGCAGCAAGGGGGTCACCTAACGCTTTACCAAGGACATAGTCCTTTTGTCCGCCAGACAGAATGATTCTTAGATTTGCGGAACCAATTGGTGAAGTTAGACCCATTGTTTCTAAGCTTTTTCTTTCTCAGCAAAAACGTTGAAGTTGAAGTTGGACTTGGCCATGTGATCTACAGTATTTGCAAGTACAATTTAGACTATGTTCATGATAAATAGTTCAACTTAATCAAATTACTAGATGAACTCCCACTAAATTCAACATCCCTCAAGTTGTTTAGTGAACACGATCCAAATTCACCACACCTAATCCGATCATCACGAGAAGAGATGTGGTTTCAATGGTGGACAACGAAGTGTCGATCATATCATTCATATGACTCATGCTTAACCTTTCGGTTCATGTGTTCCGAGGCCATGTCTGTACATGCTAGGCTCGTCAAGTTAGACCCAAGTATTTCCGCGTGTGCAAAAACTGGCTTGCACCCGTTGTATGTGAGCGTAGAGTCTATAGCACCCGATCATCACGTGATGCTTGGACACGACGAACTTTCGCAACGGTGCATATTTGGGGAGAACACAGTTTTTATCTTGATCTTTAAGTGAGGAATCATCTTATAATGCTACCGTCGCGATCTAAGCATGATAAGATACATAAAAGGATAAGCATCACATGCATATAACTTTATGTGACATGGTATAGCCAATCTTCGCGCAATGATCTCCATCTTGTGTGTTCCGGCATGATCTCCATCACTCCACCATGATTGCCTCCACCACGAATAGCAACTACAACTATTGCTAACTACTTAGCGATAAAGTAAAGCTATTACATGGCGTATAAGAAGTTGACTCGCAGGTCATACACAATTATAAAGACAACCATATGGCTCCTGCCGGTTGTGTACTCATCGACATGCAAGTCATGAAACATTACAAAACATGATCATCGCATACAATATACACATCACATCTTGGGCCATACCATATCACAGAAAACACTCCCTACAAAAACAAGTTAGACGCCTCTACTTTGTTGTTGCATGTTTTACGTGGCTTTATGGGAGTAGATGCTAAGAACGATTCTTACCTACAGAAAGCCACAACGGTGATATTATGGTTGCCAAACTCCGGTGTTAATCCCATGACAACTATAGTGAGAGAAACTGACATCCACCAGCCGCATGTGTGGAACAAGCCACACGTCAAGTGCGGAGCCGGTCTCGCGAACGACGTCGCGTAAGGTTGGCCTGGACCGCTTCAATCTCACTATCCCGCGTCATAAGAAGAACACAAACAAGAGGCTTGCAACAGAAAACATCAACGCCCGCAACAACCATGTTGCGTTCTACTCGTGAAACACATCTACGCATAGATCTAGCTCTGATACCACTGAAGGGTTTCGCGGCATAGTAAATCAAAATTTTCTACAGAGGGAAAGCCAAGATCTAATCTAGGAGATGCAAACAACGAGAGAGATTGGATTAGATCTTCATACCCTCGAAGATTCGCACAGCGGAATGTTCGTCGGAACGTGGGTGATGTAGTCGTACTCGCTTCTCCTCCTCGCGATCCGATCCGATCTAGCACCACAAGTGGCAGTGCCTCCGTGAGATGCACACGTGCAGCACCTCGACGTCTCCTCCTTCCTCGGACCAGCGAGTATGGTGGAGAGATAGATTGGATCTACAACACGACGGCGTGGTGTATATGGTGGAGAATTTCTGCTGCAGGGCTTCGCCTACAAATAGTCGGGAGGGAGAGAGGAAGGTAGCAAGGCTGCTAGGGCTTGGAGGAAGGTGTGTGGGGGAGGGGGCGCACCACCCCTCTATATATAGAGGGGGGGGGGGGGGGGCGGCCAGCCCTTGCCCCTCCTCCAAGCCTATCTATAGTTTAAACAATTTAAAATCTCCCTTATCTAGAAATCCTATCTCTAGTTTAAACGATTTAAACTCTCCCTTATCTAGAAATTCTATCCCGTGATTTAAACGAGTCAAATCTCTCTAGAATCGGCTGGGCCCTATGGGGCCTTGTGCCCCTGTCCCAATGCGGCCAGGACACTCCCTCATAGGCCCATGCCCCCTCCCGGAAGGTGGGGCCACGTTGGTCCCCTTCCGGAAGGTTCTAGAAGCTTCCGGTACAATACCGATTAACCCGAAACAATTCCGAACTCCAAAAAATGCACTGCCTTATATGAATCTTATTCTCCGGACCATTCCAGAACCTCTCGTGATATCCCGGATCCCATCTGAGACTCCGAACAAAAATTCATAAACCAATTATCCAATCTATCCTAGCGTCGAGATACGTTAAGTGTGTGACCCTGCGGGTTCGAGAATATGCGGACATGATCTTCTATCAATAATCAACAGCGGGGTCTGGGCACCCATATTGACTCCCACACATTCATCGATGATCATATCGGATGAACCACGATGCCAGGATTCAATCAATCCCATATATATATTCCCTTCGTCTCGCGATATTTTACTTGCCCGAGATTCGATCGTCGGTACCGTCATACCTAGTTCAATCTCGTTCACAGCAAGTACTTTACTCGTTCAGTAATCCGATATCACTTTGTGATTAACTCCTTAACCACATGCTTGCAAGCGGTGTTGATATCGATTACCGAGTGGGCCCGAAGTATATCTCTCCGACTTGGGAGGGACAAATTCCATCTCGATACATACAACCCAACAGATACTTTCCGATCACCTGAGAGACACCTTTATGATCACCCTCTCATAGGATGACATTTGATGACCTCAAAGCTTTCTTCCGATACCAGGGAGTTGCATTATCTCATGGTCTAAGGAATACAATATTTGACATAGGAAAAGCTTCGCAAAGACGAACACGATGACACGATCTAATTGCTCTGCTTTGTTTGGGTCTATCCACCATATCATTCTCCCAATGATATGATCTCATTATGAATTGACAACTCATGTCTATGGTTAGGAAACCTTAACCATCATTGATCAATGAGCTAGTCCATAGAGGCGTACTAGGGACACGGTGTAGTTCACAAACCACACAAGTATTAAAGTTTCCGCTTAATACAATTCTAGCATGGAATATAAACTTTATCATGAACAAGAATTATAATAATAACATCTTTATTATTGCCTCTAGGGCATAATTCGAACAGTTTGTGTGCATGCGGTAGAATTTTTTTGTTTTCCATGCTATGAACCCCTACAGTGGTATCAGAGCCGTGTCTATATGTAGATCTGTTTGCACGAGTAGAACACAATGGTCATTGTGGGCGTTGATGCTTTTATTGTCGATTGCTTCTTGTGTACTTTGCATCTTGCGGTATGTTGGGATGAAGCGGCCCGGGCTAACCTTACATGACATCGTTCATGAGACTTGCTCCACGCTTGACATGCAACTTGTATTGCATAAGTGGCTTTGCGGGTGCCTGTTTCTCCTAGCATAGTTAAGATCCAATTTACAACGGGTGATTAACAATACTAGTATCAATGTTGTGGTTCTTGTTCGTAAGTTAGAATGACACTTATTGAAAGCCCCAAACCACGTAAAATATGCAAAGAAAGTAGAGGCGTCTAACTTTGGTTTGCAGGGGTGTGCAGTGATGTGATATGGCCATGATTGTGATTATATATGATGTATGCAATGTTCCTTATTGTAAGTCGGCAACCGGCAGGAGCCATATGGTTGTCTTAAATTTCTGTTAAGACCCGCGTGTCTATTCAAAGTAGTTGTAATAGTTGAAGCCGGTGGACGACAAACCATGGAACAGCGTCATTGACCTTGATGCAATGCCGGTGATGATGGAGATCATGTTCATGCTTGAAGATGGAGATCGGAAGCACAAGAAGAAAGGCCATATCATATCACATATTATGAATTGCATGTGATGTTAATCCTTTATGCATCTTGTATTGCTTAGTAGACGACGGTAGCATTATAAGATGATCCCTCATGCACATGAATTTCAAGTCATAAACTGTTCACCCTTAGTTGGCACCGTTGCTAAAGCTTGTTGTTTCGAAGCACCACGTGATGATCGGGTGTGTTAGATTCCGCAAGTGTATACAACGTGGGCAAGCCAGATTTGCTCATGCGGAAGCTAAGGTTTGATCTTGACGAGCCTAGCATGTACAGACATGGTCTCAGGAACACGGATCACCGAAAGGTAAAGCATGAGTCATATAGGAGATATGATGAACATGTTGATTGTTCGCCATTGAAGCTATGTCAACTCTCGTGATGATCGGTTTTGATATGGTGGATTAGGTTCGTGTGATCACTAAAACAATGTGAGGGATATTGTTTTGAGTGGGAGTTTAACAACAATATGATTAAAAGTTGAACACTATTTATCATAAATTAAATCAAAGTGAATTTGCATAATTGTTGTAGTCATTGGCATCCGTTTACCACCTTGCGCTTAGTTATAATTGAGATGATAGAACTATAGAATTCTGGTTAGTTACTTTACGAACTGGTATCGTATTGTTTTGAAGTGTTAATCTAAATTTTAAAAGTCCTATTGCAAACTTTCAGTAAGTTCCGGTTACTCCATGAAGTTTAATAATTGGTATTAAAACAAGAGTGACAATTCCAAGTGTTAGTGTATAAGTATCATGTTTGTCTCCATGATTCTTGATATTCAAAGGATTGTCTTAATATCAAGGTTATCTAGGATCTGAAAGAGTTGTTTTAGAAACCATGATGTGTGGAAGATATTGTGATATCTGAAACGAAGTTTTGGTTACACCATGATAGAGTATAATATGGAAAAGTTCATGTTCTCATATTTTGATGAGAATTTGCAAAGGGTTGGAGACACTTGTTGTCCTAATCCTCCAAAAGGTTTTGGATAGCAACATTATACTCGTAATTCATCGTTATAAGCTAAAAGTAGCTTGATCATGGACGATTCCATGATAAGGGTGAATATTTGATGTAGGTAAAATGTTTACTACACCAAGAGATTACTAAAGAAAGGAATTTGAAAGAACACCAAACATTTGATAATGGTGATCTACTTTAAAGTGCAAGTCCAAAGAAATTGGTATTTAACTATACACGCTTTGGACTATGTGTCATATGTATGACTCCACTAATGATGTTGATAGATTATTTCAAACAGAAAAGAAAATACTGAAAGAGAATCTCATAAATATATGGCAGAAAAGAAAAGACTAGAATTGTTCAGTTTAAGTATATAGATGATATACATGTTATGGCTATATTCTTTGCTTATTAAACAATGTGGTTCTTAAGTATTTGATACTAAAATTTGTTGGTGTGAATCGTCATACGAAACAACACAATTCATGAACTACAATGGCCTAAGTAACTAGCAAAAGAATATGTGATGATGTTCATTGAGAACAAATAAAGGGTTATTGTGTTGCTCGTTAAACATCAAAGCTTGCCTTCAAGTTTTGTTTTATCAGGTATTATGAGAACAAAAGGGTTGTTCAAATAATTGCCGAAATCCATAAAAGATGGATGATTTGCAAATCTCGTTGGAGAAATCACATCCATAAAACTAGTGCTAAAGATGTCGAAAGACAAATTGATTGAAAGATCACTTAGGAAGTGACATCGCCGTTTAAATTATGTTGGAAAGAAAACATGAAGAAACTCCATGTGGATGGAATTTTGGAGTCTTTTAATTTTTGATCACATGACGCTTGTGAAACTTTCCCAGAGATAATTAAAACTTCGTTCGTAGGCCAAAAGGGAACGAATGACTAGCTTATTGGAACTTGTACATATTGTTGTACGAAGTCCATTATGTGTAGTCAAGTGCGATGGATTTCAACTTCATATGCTTTCTCCGAAAATTTGAGTGAATATATGAATATTTACTTAATAAGGATGAAGTGTGAAATATTTGAAAGGTTCAAAGAATTTCAAGATGAAGTGCAAGATCATTGTAACAAGAATATAAATAGTTTATGATAAGATCATAAAGGAAGATATTTTGAGTTACAAGTTTAGCATAATACCTAAGATTTAAGGAGTCGTTCCGTAGATTTACATGTCCCGAAATACCATAAGAGTATGGAGCGTTCGAGATATGTAATTAAACCTTGATTGACATGGTAAGATCGAAGGTGTAATTCATAAAACTGCCATTATGTTTTAAAGATTAAAAGCTTTAGAGACTACCGTTTTTCCACTAAAAAGAGCTCCATCATAATCCGTTGAAATGACACCATATAAAGTTATGGTTTGGGATAAAACCCAAGTTGTCCTTTCTTAAACATTGGTATATTATGCATAAGAAAGATGTTTGCAACCAAAGTCGGATGAACCTGTCTTTGTATGTTATTTCGAATAACTGTTCCTCCATAACATCAGAGACAAAAATGTTTGTCGCTTAGAACGTCAAGTTTCTTAGATAAGGAATTTTTCGTGAAAAGTTAAGTGGGAGGACAAAAGAACTTTGATAAGGTTAAAAGAACCTTAGCTATATGTGCAGAGTTGCGCAGCGCCGAAAAGTGTTCCGGAGGCAGCGATAATGCTCATGGCTCACGTGCCTCAAAGGTTGTGGTCACGGAGATCTAAGTTCATATTGAAACAAGTAGGTCGGGTAAACAATCAAATACCAATATTTGAGGGTTGAATCATTATTTGAGAATAATGAACCGACTACATGCGAAGAAGCGATGATGGGCCCTGACTCCGTAAAATGGCTTGATGCCATAAAATCCGTGATAGTTCCATACACGAGAAATCAAGTTCTTAACTTGAAATACCCTCGAGAAAGGTGTAAGACCTTACAATTGTGTTTGGATCTATAAAGAAATAGACATGGATGTTTCGCATCTATGAAATGGTCGACATGTTGGGAAAGAGTTCACAACAATGTTCAAAGGTTGACTATGACAAGATCTGATCTTTCATAGTGATATTTAGTCTAGACGGATTATTATAGCAACCACTACATATAATTTTGTTATGTGGTAGTTGAATAAACAAAACAAGTTCTTCTTATAGAATTGTTACCTAGGACATGTGCATAACACGGTCCATAGGGTTTTGTTAATTCAAAGGATGCTAAAAGCATATGCAAACTTCAATGGTTGCAGTAAGCATAGCGGAGTTGGAATCTTCACTATGATGAAACTGTTAAAAGAGTTTAAATTCATCAGAGACAATGAAGATGCTTGCATTTGCAAGAAATTAAGTGGGAGCGCTAAGACATATTTCTAATACATTATGTGGAGGACATATTGTTGATTAGAAAAGATGTATCTTTTATTAACACATATTAAGAATTTCATCCCGATGAAAGACTTAGGCAAAACCCAAATATTTGGCATCAATAGACGCTAATATGGTTGTGCCAAAAGTACATAGATGATATATTGAATGAGTTCAATATAGAAACTATAAGAAAGGTTCTTGTTGCACAGAAAGGATTGAATGAGTTCAATATTGATGATATATTCAAGAGTATTGACACTTGGTAAGTGAAACAAAGATTCAAGTATAGATTGATACTTGATGTATGAAATCACAAAGAGTATCAATCAAGCTGTGATATGTACAAATCCAGATATGTCCTATGCTTTAAATGATGTGAGCATATACCATAATGATTCATAAGATGATCATTGAACAATAGTAAGGATATTCTTATGATCTTTTGGAAGAACTAAGAATATATTGTTTTGTAGAAGTGACAAATAGATGGTTAGTTCATTGTAAAAGTACTACATTGATACTAGTTTTGTCACAAAATACAAATTAAGTTTATCTCAATCTAAACTAAGGGTGGCACAATATAATGGAAAGTAAGTTCCATAATGGATTTGGATGAGTTCCAAAGTTAAGACATTGTGACAGATACTACAACAAAAGGCTGAGTATATGACTGCTAATATAGCAGCTAAAGAGGGCATTTGGGTCAAGTAGTTTGTTATCAAACTAGGTGTAGTTCATAGAGGGATAATACTATGAAGATATATTGTACGACAATATTATCAACATGTTTTAACCCCAAAGAACTAAAGGTCTCACCAAAGGACCAAATTTATACAAAGCCATCTCATTAGAGAATGAGTGATGCGTAGAGACGCAAATACATGCAATTACACACGGAACTGGAAGTGTCAGATCCGGAGATCAGTTGACCACTAGCGAACGTGTACTTACAACACCAGAAAGCCATAGGTGTTGAATACACAAAAGTTTGAAACTAGATTATTGACTCTAGTGCAAGTGGGAGACTGTTGGAGATATGCCCAAGAGGCAATAATAAAGTGGGTTATTATCATATCTTCATACTTATGATAAATGTTTACATACCATGCTATAAATTTATTGACAGGAAACATTAATACTTGTGTGATTTGTAAAAATAAAAGAGTCCCTAGTGAAGCCTCTTGATAAACTAGCTTGTTGGTTAATATATGATCATGGTTTCCTGATCATGAACATAGAGATGTTATTGAAAACAGGGTCATATCATTAGGAGAATGATGTGATGGACATACTCCTATAGATAAGCGTAGCATAAAGATCAAGTCATTTTAAATAGTTCAATTGCTATATGCTTTCTGATACATAGTAACCTAATTCCTTCAACCATGAGATCATGCATATCACCTTTGCCGGATGGATGCTTTGATGACATCAAATACCACACCATAACTGGGTGGCTATAAAGGTGGCATTGAGTGTTCGGAAAGTATTGGTTGAAACACATGGATCAAGAGTGGGATTTGTCCATCCATATGACGGATAGATATACTCTGGGCCCTCTCGGTGTAATGTCATCCAATTAGCTTGCAAGCATGTGACTGGCTCACAAGGGATCACATATCACGGGAACGAGAAAAGAGTACTTATCGGTAACGAGGTTGAACTAGGTATGCAGAGATACCGACGATCAAAACCTCGGATAAGTAAACTATCGTGAGACAAAGGGAAATTGGTATCGTATGTAAGTGGTTCATTCGATCGCAAAGTAATCGTAGAAATATGTGGGAGCCATATGAATTTACAGATTCCTCTATTGGTTATTGTTCGGAGAAGTGTCTCGATCATGTCCGCATAATTCACGAACCGTAGGGAGACACACTTAAGGATTCGACGTTGTTTGAGTAGTTATGGTATTATGAAAAAGAGACCGAATGTTGTTCGGAGTCTCGGATGGGATCCGGGATATCACGAGGAGATCCGGAATGGTCCGGATAATAAGATTCATATAAGGAAAGTCCCGTTTCGGAGTTCGGAAATGATTTCGGTGTTTTCATCGGGAATGTTCTAGAAGGTTCCGGAATGTCCGGCAATCCGGAGGGGAAAGGGTACATGAATGTGTCATTGCAAGTTGGAATGATTGCATCATGTACTAAGTGTCATCGCTGTTCCAAATAAAGGATTAATCGAATCCTAGTTTGAGAAGTCAAATAGCTAAATTGAAAAGTCAAACGGCTAAATTTGGAAAGTGGAAAAGAGGAGGAGGAAGTTTGAAACCGAGTTGGGGAGGAGTTCCCTCCTCCAAGCGGCGGCCCACCTCCAAGCCGAGTTGGGGAGGGACTCCCCTCCCCTTGGCCGCACCTCCCACCTATAAAGGGAGGGGCAGGGCTGCCCCTCCAAGACACACAAGATCCTCTCCTCTAAACCCTAATTTGGTGCCGCCACCTCCTGCAGCTGCCGCCACCTCCTAGGGCTCCCCTTGGCGCCGACTTGGGCAAGACCCAAACCCTAGCCGCCGCCCAAGCACCTCTTCCTCGGCGTGTCTAAACCCTAGATCGTCGAGGGCTCTCTCATAGTCCAACATACTCGCTCCGGCTTAAGGCGAAGCCCTGCGAGATCTCCCCTCTACTTCCGGTACCACGCCGTTGTGCTGCCGGAATCGCGAGGAGAGTGCTACAACCTCCGCTGCCTGCTGGAACAAGGGAGAGGAAGGTCTTCGTCGAGTACCGAACGTGTGACCGACTGCGGGAGCGCTGCCGGAATGCAGCACCGGAAGGATCGTCTACGCGATCTTGAGATCGGCAAGTGTACGACTACATCACCCACGAGAATCTGCTCTCGTTAACCACTTTGGAATCTTCGAGGGTAAGTTCCTCTATCGACTCGTTGCTACAATCTAGTAGATAGATCTTGGCTTGTTTGTGTGCATGCGGTAGAATTTTTTTGTTTTCCATGCTACGAACCCCTACAATATGGCCCATCATTAAGTTTTCTTTAACAGGCCCACCAGCAGTTTCCTTACAAATTGTGAGTGTTCCTAAAAAACTAAATTACGACGAGTTGCGCTGGCCGGCTATCTACAACTTGCGAACAAAATTACAAAGCTAAGACGTTAACATGTATCAACAGGACTTTAGCTGTTGAATATAAAATTGAACATAGCGGATCGAACATCCATATAGCAGTATAAAAAAATAGGAATTGCACACTCTGCATGCTTTCCAAAAAAAATTAGAAAGCTAAACTAGATATAATGCTACCTGCAAAAAAAACTATAATACGGTAACAAATTAACAATGTAAACATTTGGAGATAGATAATAAACTGGCATATTTATGTGTATATATTTTAGTATAACAATACATAGGTATTTATAACCAATTTTAAATTTTAAATCTAAGTACAACATAAAAGAGATGGGTTGTCAAATATTAGTATCTATACACACACATGGTTGAGTATACAAAATAATTCAGAGTAATCTACATTTCTAAATTAGTAGGAGTATAAAACTATTTTTTTTATAAAATTTATTTACTAAAGCATTATTTCTCCGATGGATGCAGGTCTTGCTCTCGACGGAGCACTAGTAGAAAACAGGCCATCCGTCCACGCCCCCTCAGAGCACTAGTCCCGGTTGCGCCACCAACCGGGACTAATGCTGGCACGCGTCCCGGTTGGAGCGGGCACGGGGCCAGGGGGCATGGGTCCCGGTTGGTAAGGGGGCATGCGTCCCGGTTGGAGCCACCAACCGGGACTAAAGGTTTGGCCACAGCCACGTGGCGTGGCACGCACCTTTAGTCCCGGTTGCTGGCTCCAACCGGGACTAAAGGCCCCTTGCCCTCTATAAATGCAACGCCCCAGCCCCCTCTGCCTCCACTCTGTTTTTTCGAATGGTGTAAGGTGTGAGGGTGTGTGCTAGTTTTTTCTCATGCATGCATTGAAGGTGTTTGTTGAAATGTTTGAGTGAAAAATCCAGTTGAATTTCTCATAGAACAAAAATATAGAAGGTGTCCGAGACGCACTTGAGCTTTCTCCTCTTTATTTCCCTCGATCGAGGTTAGCAATCCTATCTTTTCTAGGTCATTGATACAATTCATGTGTCGGTGTGAATTGGTTAGTTCACTATTTACGATGTCCTGTTTTTTGATAAACTTACTTATATGATGCAGATGAACGGTCGGGAATGGATGTACGGTGACCGGCGGGTAGCCGGGTATATCAAAGGCGTGGATAAATTTATCGATGTGGCTACGGCAAACAAAGAGAATGGATTTATACGTTGTCCATGTGTTCAATGTCGGAACAACAAGGAGTACTCTTCCTCGAAAATCATTCGCGGCCACCTGATTATGAAAGGTTTCATGCCCAACTATAATTGCTGGACCAAGCACGGGGAAAGAGGGGTTATGATGGAAGATGGTGAAGAAGAAGATGATGATAACAACTATCATCATATGTTTCCTGAATACGGTGATACTGCTATGGAAGACAATGGAGAGGAAAAAGGTGAAGAACGGGCATCAGATGAGCCGGCTGATGAACTTGGTAGGGTCATTTCTGATGCAAAGCGAGACTGTGAAACAGAAAATGAGAAGTTGAAGTTAGAGGGCATGTTAGAAGATCACAAGAAATTGTTGTACCCAAATTGTGAAGATGGCAGCACAAAGCTCGGTACCACACTGGAATTGTTGCGATGGAAGGCAGAGTGTGGTCTAACTGACTCCTCATTTGAAAGGATGCTGAAAATAATGAAGCCGAAGTTTCCAAAACATAACGAACTTCCCGAGAGTACCTACGAAGCAAAGAAGACTCTCTGTCCTCTGGGATTAGATGTGCAAAAGATACATGCATGCATTAATGACTGCATCCTCTACCGCGGTAAGGAGTATGAGAATTTAGATAAATGCCCGGTATGCAACGCGTTGCGGTATAAGATCAGACGAGATGACCCTGGTGATGTTGAGGGAGAGCCCCTCCGGAAGAGGGTTCCTGCTAAGGTTATGTGGTATGCTCCTATAATACCAAGGTTGAAACGCATGTTCAGAAACAAAGAGCATGCCAGGTTGTTGCGATGGCACAAAGAAGACCGTAAGAAAGACGGGGAGTTGAGACACCCTGCTGATGGGTCACAGTGGAGAAAAATCGAGAGAGACTTCCCAAACTTTGCAGGTGACGCAAGGAACTTATGGTTTGGTCTAAGTACGGATGGCATGAATCCTTTTGGGGAGCAGAGCTGCAGTCACAGCACCTGGCCCGTGACTCTATGTATCTACAACCTGCCTCCTTGGTTGTGCATGAAGCGTAAGTTCATTATGATGCCAGTGCTCATCCAAGGCCCGAAGCAACCGGGCAACGACATTGATGTGTACCTTAGGCCATTAGTTGAAGAACTCTTACAGTTGTGGGGCAAACCAGGTGTACGTGCGTGGGATGAGAACAAACAGGAGCCATTTAATCTACGAGGGTTGTTATTCGTAACCATCAATGATTGGCCTGCTCTTAGTAACCTTTCAGGACAGACAAACAAAGGATATAAGGCATGCACCCACTGTTTAGATAAGACCGAAGGTACATATTTGCATAAATGCAAGAAGGTTGTGTACCTAGCGAATCGACGATTTCTTCCGACCAATCATCCCGTAAGAAAGAAAGGCAAGCATTTCAAAGGTGAGGCAGATCACCGGAAGAAGCCTGAACTCCCAGCTGGTGATGATGTATTTGGTATGGTCAAGGACATAGAAGTAATCTTTGGAAAGGGTCCCGGCGGTCAATCAGTTCCGAACGACGTCGCTACAGGACACGCACCCATGTGGAAGAAGAAATCTATATTTTGGGAGCTGCCATATTGGAAAGTCCTGCGTGTCCGCTCTTCAATCGACGTGATGCACGTGACGAAGAATCTCTGCGTGAACCTGCTAGGATTCCTAGGCGTGTATGGGAAGACAAAAGATACACCTGAAGCACGGGAGGACCAACAAATTATGAAAGACCCAAAGAACATGCATACAGATAACAAGACGGATAAAGGGCGTCACTTAAGTCGTGCCAGCTATGCTCTTACCAAAGCAGAGAAGGAAATCTTTTTTGAAGTCCTTTACAGTATCAAGGTGCCGTCGGGCTTCTCATCTAATATAAAGGGGATAATAAATATGGCAGAGAAAAAGTTCCAAAACCTGAAGTCTCATGACTGTCACGTGATTATGACGCAGTTGCTTCCGATTGCATTGAGGGGGCTTCTACCAGAAAATGTTCGAGTACCCATTGTGAAGCTGTGTGCATTCCTCAATGCAATATCTCAGAAGGTAATCAATCCAGATATTCTGCCAAGGTTACAGAAGGATGTGGTACAATGTCTTGTTGGTTTTGAATTGGTGTTCCCACCATCCTTCTTCAATATTATGACGCATCTCCTGGTTCATCTAGTGGAAGAGATTGCCATTCTCGGTCCGGTATTTCTGCACAATATGTTCCCCTTTGAGAGGTTCATGGGAGTCTTAAAGAAATATGTTCATAACCGTGCTAGACCAGAAGGAAGCATCTCCAAGGGATATGGAACAGAGGAGGTCATTGAGTTTTGTGTTGACTTTATTCCTGACCTTAAGCCGATTGGTGTTTCTGACTCGCGGCATGAGGGAAGACTAAGTGGACAAGGCACGCTTGGAAAGAAAGCACTGATATGTAGGGACGGGGATTCTTTCACTAAAGCACACTACACAGTTCTACATAATTCCACCTTGGCAGCTCCGTATATGGAGGAACACAAGAATATTGTACGCTCCAAAAACCCGGGGAAGCCTGAATCATGGATTACAGATGAACACATGAAGTCTGTCGGTGGTTGGATGCGGACACATCTCTTGAATGACACCACTGTTGGAGATCAGCTATACTTGTTGGCCGCGTCACCATCTTCTACTGTATTGAATTTCCAAGGGTACGAAATAAATGGGAATACATTCTACACGATCGCCCAAGATAAAAAGAGCACCAACCAAAATAGTGGTGTCCGCTTTGATGCAATAGACGAGAATGGACAAAAGGACACATATTATGGTTACATAGAGGAGATATGGGAACTAGACTATGGAGTCTCTTTTAAGGTCCCTTTGTTTCGCTGCAAATGGGTCAACCTGAATGGGGAAGGGGTAAAGATAGACCAGTTGTACGGAATGACAACAGTGGATCTCAACAATCTTGGTTATAGAGATGAACCATTCGTCCTAGCCAATGATGTGTCTCAGGTTTTCTATGTGAAGGACATGTCCTCCAGACCGAAAAAAAGAAAAAATATGCAAACAAATACATCATATGATGATCCAAAGCGTCACATAGTTCTTTCAGGGAAAAGAAACATCGTGGGAATCGAGGGCAAGACAGACATGTCAGAAGATTATAATAAGTTTGATGAAATTCCGCCCTTCACAGTGAAAACTGACCCAAGCATTCCGTTAAGTAAAGAAGATGCTCCATGGTTACGTCTGAAGCGGTCATAAGGAATGACATATGCCAAGAAGTTCATGCTCATATTATGTAACTCTAGTTCATGTCTTTCGCGGTTTGTGGCTTGACCGAAGGATATCTTTCGCGGTTTGTGGCCTTTAGTCCCGGTTTTGTAGTCTCAGTTTTTAATATTAATAAATGTCTTGAGTGTTAGTCCCATTTTGTGGCTGGACCGGGAGTGCCTCTATGACCAGTTTCTCGGAGATGCCGGAGGACTGGGCTCCGTCGGCATCTCCCTGAAACTGGCCGCAGTGGTGTCCCTGCTCTCGAAAACCATCTTGCAGCTTGTAACTTCACTAACTAGATCAATACGCCTCAGAGCTAACTAATTTCACATATTAGGGAGTGCCTCTATGACCAGTTTCTCGGAGATGCCGGAGGACTGGGATCCGTCGGCATCTCCCTGAAACTGGCCGCAGTGGTGTCCCTGCTCTCGAAAACCATCTTGCAGCTTGTAACTTCACTAACTAGATCAATACGCCTCGGAGCTAACTAATTTCACATATTAGGGAGTGCCTCTATGACCAGTTTCTCGGAGATGCCGGAGGACTGGGCTCCGTCGGCATCTCCCTGAAACTGGCCGCAGTGGTGTCCCTGCTCTCGAAAACCATCTTGCAGCTTGTAACTTCACTAACTAGATCAATACTCCTCGGAGCTAACTAATTTCACATATTAGGGAGTGCCTCTATGACCAGTTTCTCGGAGATGCCGGAGGACTGGGCTCCGTCGGCATCTCCCTGAAACTGGCCGCAGTGGTGTCCCTGCTCTCGAAAACCATCTTGCAGCTTGTAACTTCACTAACTAGATCAATACGCCTCGGAGCTAACTAATTTCACATATTAGGGAGTGCCTCTATGACCAGTTTCTCGGAGATGCCGGAGGACTGGGCTCTGTCGGCATCTCCCTGAAACTGGCCGTAGTGGTGTCCCTGCTCTCTAAAACCATCTTGGAGATGCCTCAAACTGGCTGGAGGACTGGACTCACAAGGATGCATATTTATAGTACAAGCAGCTCGGCATAATGTCGACACTCACGACATAATGTCGACACTCACCCCTATTATTAGTGCTGACTCATCTTTAGTCCCGGTTGGTGTCTCCAACCGGGACTAAAGGTTCATCTTTAGTCCCGGTTGGTGACACCATCCGGGACAAGGTACAAGCCGCACGACATAATGTCGACACTCACCCTATTATTAGTGTTGTCTGGCCCACTCTGCCGCAATCCCTTTAGTCCCGGTTTGTGACTACATCCGGGACTAAATGTGTGCCGAACAATGATCATGTGTGTGTGGACATTGGTATGTAGAACAATGTTGCAGGAGGAAGTTTTCCTTTTTGTCGCACGGAAAATCCCTTTTCCATTTTCCGAGCGCAAAAAACGGGTCGTTTTGTGAAGTAACCACCAAAATGCCGTTTCAGAATGCTACCGTCCTATTTTCCTAAAATACTAGACCACCTTACATGGACTATATCCCAACCGGTACAAATCGGGACTAAATATGAACCCTCTCTTTATATAGGCATTTCCCTCTATTTATTAGGTAACACTTAAGACATTTATTAATATTAAAAACCGGGACAAATCGGGACTAGCTAACACTCAGGCCTAAAGCCGCCCCCTTTAGTCATAATCATGCCTAGTCCTATAGTACGCAGCTTCAGGGTCTTCATCGTCGTCGTCATCATCATCGTCATCGTCACCTGCCACTCCGGGGATCCTCAGCCCATCCATGGCATATACCAGGGGCCATTCCAGCCTTGGATTCACGGCGGGTGGGAGAGGGGTCTCCTGGAATACGATGCCGCTACCGCCGGGACAGTGTGGGGCCTGTGGCGGGTGGACTCGTGGGCACCGTAGGCGAGGATGGTCTCCCCCGGCGATGTAGCGCATCACTTCGATGATAGTACGGTTCTCCCACCACAGACGACGGCCGACTTCGTTGTGGTTCACCGGTGGCGGGCCATCACCCTCGTACCTGGCGAGCTCCCTTTCCCGCCTATTAGCGAAGAAGGCATTCCAGGTGTCATAGTTGTCGAGATCCCACTGGGGATCCATCCGCTGCTCCGGCGTGAGCTCGTGGTAGAAGTGGTTTGTGATGGCCGCCTGGCGTGCGGAACCTTGAGGGACAGGAGGGACAGGAACCCCTCCAGCGCTCAGCATCCAGCCGGCGGGCGGCCGGTACCCCGGTGGACAAGGGTAGTTGGAGGCGCACAGCGCCTCGGTCTCCTCGAGGGTCAGAATGGCCCAGTAGGCGTTGTCCATTGTTCTAAGAGAGGAAGGTGTGGATGTGTGGATAGCCATGACACGATCACCCTAAATATAGAGGGAAAGGGCGGGAAAACTTGGCGTGAAGCTTTGGGAAATGGCGGGAAATATCTTTAGTCCCGGTTAGTGACTACATCCGGGACTAAAAGCTCTAGTAGAAAGGAAAGGGCGGGAAAACTTGGCGGGAAGAGGTGGGAAATGGCGGAAAATATTTTTAGTCCCGGTTTGTGACTACATCCGGGACTAAATGTGTGCCGAACAATGATCATGTTTCGAAAAAACCTTCAGAAAATTACCTATCATGTTCGAGGTTTCATGGCTTTCGGTCCAAATGACCGATGTTATGTGCTGAATCACGGCATAGTTTGTGATGTTGTGCCCATATTATGCATGTGTGTGGACATTGGTATGGAGAACAATGTTGCAGGAGGAAGTTTTCCTTTTTGTCGCACGGAAAAGCCCTTTTCCATTTTCCGAGCGCAAAAAACGGGTCATTTTGTGAAGTAACCACCAAAATGCCGTTTCAGAATGCTACCGTCCTATTTTCCTAAAATACTAGACCACCTTACATGGACTATATCCCAACCGGTACATCTCAAACCTTTTCGTCCATCCCTGGTAAAAAGGACAAATGTCTGCCGAATCGGCAGGAAGTGGGTCCGGTTTGTACTACAGGTACATGATCTATCGCCCGTGATTTTTTGAAAAAATCATTTTTAGACTCGCAATATGTGGTTTCTTCAGAGATCCAATGCAAGTTCTAACAATGCCCGTCCCCTATCTCATGCACACCGGTTCGACCATAGTTAGAAATTCAAATAATTCAAAACGGGCATAATAAATTCAAAAAAAATCCGAACAATGAAAATCCTTCGCGTGGTGTCATATTATGTTACATAGTTGAAAGGAAAAATACCAGACTTGGTATATTGATCATGTTTCGAAAAAACCTTCATAAAATGACCTATCATGTTCGAGGTTTCATGGCTTTCGGTCCAAATGACCGATGTTATGTGCTGAATCACGGCATAGTTTGTGATGTTGTGCCCATATTATGCATGTGTGTGGAAATTGGTATGGAGAACAATGTTGCAGGAGGAAGTTTTCCTTTTTGTCGCACGGAAAAGCCCTTTTCCATTTTCCGAGCGCAAAAAACGGGTCGTTTTGTGAAGTAACCACCAAAATGCCGTTTCAGAATGCTACCGTCCTATTTTCATAAAATACTAGACCACCTTACATGGACTATATCCCAACCGGTGCATCTCAAACCTTTTCGTCCATCCCGGGTAAAAAGGACAAATGTCTGCCGAATCGGCAGGAAGTGGGTCCGGTTTGTACTACAGGTACATGATCTATCGCCCGTGATTTTTTGAAAAAATCATTTTTAGACTCGCAATATGTGGTTTCTTGAGAGATCCAATGCAAGTTCTAACAATGCCCGTCCCCTATCTTCATGCACACCGGTTCGACCATAGTTAGAAATTCAAATAATTCAAAACGGGCATAATAAATTCAAAAAAAATCCGAACAATGAAAATCCTTCGCGTGGTGTCATATTATGTTACATAGTTGAAAGGAAAAATAGCAGACTTGGTATATTGATCATGTTTCGAAAGGAAAAATCCGAACAATGGCCGTCCCCTATCACTTCTTATGTTTATAGTTTTTCTAAATTCCAAATTGATATTAAAAAAATATAAGTTAATTCATTTTTAATTGTAAATGGTTCATATTTTAAATGGTTACATTAATTATTTTTTAAAACAGAAAATGTTTTTGAATTATTTATTCAAATCCATACACTTCTTATGTTTAAAGTTTTTCTAAATTCCAACTTAATATTCAAAAATATAAGTTAATTAACTTTAAAAGGTTACATTAATTATTTTTTAGAAATAGAAAATGGTTTTGGATTATTTATTCAAATCCATACACTTCTTATGTTTAAAGTTTTTCTAAATTCCAAATTAATATTAAAAAATATAAGTTAATTCATTTTAAAAGGTTACATTAATTATTTTCTAGAAATAGAAAATGGTTTTGGATTATTTATTCAAATCCATACACTTCTTATGTTTAAAGTTTTTCTAAATTCCAAATTGATATTAAAAAAATATAAGTTAATTCATTTTTAATTGTAAATGGTTCATATTTTAAATGGTTACATTAATTGTTTTTTAAAACAGAAAATGGTTTTGAATTATTTATTCAAATCCAAACACTTTTTATGTTTAAAGTTTTTCTAAATTCCAAATTGATATTAAAAAAATAAAAGTTAATTCATTTTTAATTGTAAATGGTTCATATTTTAAATGGTTACATTAATTGTTTTTTAAAACAGAAAATGGTTTTAAATTATTTATTCAAATCCAAACACTTTTTATGTTTAAAGTTTTTCTAAATTCCAAATTGATATTAAAAAAATAAAAGTTAATTCATTTTTAATTGTAAATGGTTCATATTTTAAATGGTTACATTAATTGTTTTTTAAAACAGAAAATGGTTTTGAATTATTTATTCAAATCCAAACACTTTTTATGTTTAAAGTTTTTCTAAATTCCAAATTGATATTAAAAAAATAAAAGTTAATTCATTTTTAATTGTAAATGGTTCATATTTTAAATGGTTACATTAATTATTTTTTAAAACAGAAAATGGTTTTGAATTATTTATTCAAATCCAAACACTTTTTCTGTTTAAAGTTTTTCTAAATTCCAAATTAATTATCATTTAAAAAACAATACAAATTTAAACCCCAAAATAAAAAATAAGGCTGGAACAGAGAGAAAACACCTGAATTTTTTTGAAAACAGGGGAATATGTCCCGGTTGGAGCCACCAACCGGGACTAAAGACCCCCTGCGCGCCAACGCTTGGGCTGCTGAAAATTTTGGAGTATAGGTCCCGGTTGGTGGCTCCAACCGGGACGTATGACCCTTTAGTCCCGGTTGGAGCCACCAACCGGGACTAAAGGTCCTTCCTTTATAACTGCGCACGCCTCTTCTTCTTCTTCCCCTTCTCCATTCTCTGCAACCCGACGCGCCGCATAGAGACGCCGCCGCCCCGATCCCCCGGACGCCGGCAGGCTGCCCCATCCTTGCGCGCCCGGTGTCGCCGTCAGCACCGCCGCCTCCACCCTTCATCTCCGTCCATCGCCGCGCGCTGCCTCCGTCCTCCGTACCAGCGCCGCCTCCGTCCTCCGTACCGGCCAGCACCGGCGCCTCCATCCTCCACGTACCAGCGCCGCCGCCTCGGTACCAGCGTCGCGCCACCGCGCCGCCTCTCCCTCTCCTCCCCGATCGCCATAGTGCCGCCCGCACCCACCGTCGCCGCCGGTACCGCACGTACCCGAGGCTCCCCTTTTTTAGTTTTTTAGTTGATTTAGGTGATGATTATTTTAGGTGTATTAGTTGTTAGATGATTTATTTGTTAGATGATTTAGTTGTTAGATGATATAGGTGTATTTAGATGATGTAGATGATTTAGGTGTATTTAGATGATGTAGATGATTTAGTTGATGATTATTTTAGGTGTATGTGTAGATGATTATTTAGTTGTTAGATGATTTAGTTGTTTGGTTATAACTCGCCGCCGCCGCCGCTCGAGCTCGACGGAGGCGACGCTCCGGTGACCAAGAAGGAGCGGCGCCGCCTCTCTCTAACGCGCGGTGAGCCTCTGCACCTCCCAGTGCCCTCCGTTTGCCCGCTTGCTTGTTGTAGCCGCCACAGCGCCGTCCCCGGTGAGCACCCGACGGTGGCCGCCGAGATGATGTCACCCCGGCGTCACGCTGACGTGGCCCACGGGCCCGCTGACCTTTGACCACCACGGTGGCTTGCTGATGTGGCATAGGGCCCAGCACTCAGTGACAGTGGCTAGGTTCTGTCTTGGTAAAAAAAAACCCAACCCTTTGCTGATGTCATATTGACACAGTAATTCAATTTTAAATGATTTAATAATTCCAGAAATTGATATAAACTTGTAAATTCAATATCTTTTTATTTATAAGTCAGAAAAATACAAATAATATATCAAATTGTTCAGAAAAATGAAACCTATCTATTTATCCTATAATCATGCATTGTTCAACAATTTAAATGACAAGTATAATTAGAAGAACAAATGCACCCCTCTCATATGTTCCGGAGTTTCCCCGAGTTAGGGTTTTCACCCGTCGGAACCCCGATTAAATCGTCGAGCATGTCTTAGGGTTACATTCCAATGCAAATTAACTTGTCATATCATCGTACTTGCTTGAGCATTGCATCGATGCCATGTGTTGATTGTTTCCCTTTCTTTTCGGTGTTTCGATTATTAGGTTTATTATTAGTTAGGTATTATAAGGTTTATTAATTAGTTTGGTATTATTGGTCTTCGGCCCCACTGGTCAGTCAATGTGGGTAGCCCCAGACCTGATTCACATTGCCAGTCACTGTGGTTAGATAAGGAATCATTAATACCCCTTAGGTGCATGTGGGTTCCCCTCTCATATGCATCGGAGGTTTCTCCGAACTAGGTTACACCCCTCGGAACTCCGGAATATTGATAACCGTTGATTTTAGCTAGAGTTACCTATCTACTACACGGTTTCCTTTTTGTAGCTAGGTTTAGGGTTTCTCTTCATTTTTATTATTGTGTATGTATATATCAGGGTTTCTCCTTAACTTTCTCCTTTAGCCGCTTTGACTTATTCGTTTTTCCACCTATGCAGAAAATATGGATCCACACGTCAGAGACGAAGAAAAGGAAGAGTTGATCCAAGGTGTGATCCGTGGGGAAGATAATTTAGACGTATCAACGTTTCTGAACAACTCCGGTGAGGGTGATCCTCTTTTTACCGGAGTAGACAACTTGTTTGAGGTTGAAGGTGTTGCCTTCCGCGAGGGAGAAGGCGATGCCTTGTGTAACCGAGAAGACGACCGCTCCGGCGAGGTGCATGTAATATAAATCAATTCATTAATTAATCATCTGCTATCTATATAGAAATAGTAACGACGATCTTTCTTCTTTTAGCCCTCCGGATCGAAGGAATCTACTGAAATGAGCAGACGAGGCCCAACCAAAAAGTTGGAAGACCATGAGAGGTTCAGGATCGAAGATGTCGCTGTAGACGGCTGACCGACCGCTCCCGAAGTTGTCGCAACCAAATTTGTGGCACAATGCGGAGTAATCGTTAGGGACTTAATCCCGATCACCATTAGAAATTGGAATAGGCCTGCTAATGCGGATGAAGAGGGAACATGTTTATTTGTCCCTAACCACGCCAAAGATTTACTGTGGAAGAGGCTCATGGTTAATTTCAAACTACCGAAGGTAGAGCTGGATCCAAATGCGGAGGATCCAGTTGAGGACGCCTTACAACATGGGAGAGCCATGGAGGCTAAGGTCAGGGAGTGGGCTTTGAAGAAGATGGCCCAGTGTTTCACCAACTGGAAGAAAAGATTGCACCTTGACTATGTCGTGAAAGAGAAGACTCCGGATTTCAAGAAGACTCAGTTTCAGAAGATAAAACCATTCTGGGCTGAGTTTGTGGAATACAAGACATCGAAAAAAGCTAAGGAAATGTCTGCAAAGAATAAGCTGAATGCTGCTAACAAGAAGTATCACCATACTATGGGGCAAGGTGGCTACAGGGCTGGCATTCCTAAGTGGGAGAAACTTGAGCAGGAACTGCGTGATAAAAATATCACCCCAGAGACAGACGATTGGGTAGAACGTGCAAGGAATTGGTTTTACGGGCATGGGGGCACGTTGGACTCGGAAGGGAGGTGTATATATACCATACGACATAAAGAAGACCCCTTGCCAATCGAGAGGATGAGAAAAGCAGTAAAGGCTGTTAAAGATGGGGACTTCATTCCCGATAGAGAGAATGATGAGCTCACACTCGCCCTTGGAAATAAGGAACATGATGGACGAACATGAGGCACAATAGGCTCCCAATCATGGAGGACTGGGTTTCCCGAAGAGAGGAAGAAATATCCTGATAGAAGCCGTCAGAGGAGTAAGGACAGGGCGGCAGTTGAAGCAGAAAGTCAAAAAGAGCGAATGCGTTTAATTGAAGAACGATTAAAGCAACAACAAGATGAAATTAACTCACTTAAAGAGCAAAGTACTACCGGCGCCCCATCTCAGCAGCACACTGCATTCGATGCTACCGGCCTATCGAATAATCGAAAAAGCAGTGTGGCTTCCACCGAGGTCCCGGGTGATGACAATGGCGATGCCGATGATGCACCGACGATGGCTCCTGTTGGCTACCCAGTGGATGATATCACAGAGATGACACACTGCGAGCTACATGTCAAAGTTGTGAACATATCAATGAAGGTGGCGGTCGGCTATGCCTTACCAATTGGACCCACACCAACTTACCACAGTCGTCCGGTTCCAGAGGGCTACGCTGTTGTCGGCGTGGATGAAATCATGCCCACCTTTGAGGTTTTGGATCTTCACTACCCTGCTGGTGAAGGGGATGTGACTGTGCTGGGTGACGCAAAAAACGTCACCATTCTATGGCCGAAGGATTGTATCGTGCTTCGAAATCACACGCCAAGGCCATCTTCGCCGCCGTCTCACCCGTCTCCAGCGAGGTCGTCGCCGCGGCGGCAGCCGTCTTCGTCGCCTCACCCGGCTCCGTCGCCTCACCCGTCTCCGGTGCAGCCATCGCCGCGGGAGCCATCGCCGGCGCCTCAGGATAAAAAGCGTAAGCGTACCTCTACTGTGCGTCGTAAGCGATCGCCGAAACATAAACAAGAGCCTCTTCCAAAAGTACCAACGGTTCCTCCCAAGAGAGCTTATGACTGTACTGAAGAGGAGACCGCGGCTCGGGTTGATGCGGAAACGACAGCGTTTTTCGCTAAGCTGAGGCGGCCGAAAGAGCCAGAGTTCCCCAGCACCAAAGAAGAAAAAGCCAAAGTGTTGAAAATGCTAAAGACTCTTCATCAACCCGAGCCAAAGCTGTCATCAGACTATGAGCGTTCTATTCTCAAGTCACATGCGGCACAAAAAGCCTCAAAGAGCAGTACTGATGCAAGCGGGAAATCTGTTGCCCAGCTCGGAGAACAAGCAAAACAGACTTGCGCCCCTCTCAAGGTGATTTCTCAAACCAATCTGGGGTCGAGCAAATATGGGGCCGAAGAGCAGTATGATCCAGAGGTAGTTGCACAATACGGAGAAGCTGCCGCTGCTCAAGGTATGAGTATTGCCCAGTACTTATCCCAGTTAGAGTTCTTCCCCGTGAGTGAAGTAGCATACAAATACCAGTACGGCAAACCTCTCGTCAAACCTGAGGAGGTAAATAATCTTTCAAAAAAAATGCGAAGATTGCATAACTGGTACATGCACGCCACAAGTGCCGGGGCTAACTGGATAGTGCTGAGGGTTACAAAAAAAGCATCATGGGAAAGAAAGTGATGACATGATATCCATTGAATTTGTTGAGCTATTTCAATTATTCAATCAAGACGCCTTGGACAAATCGCTCATCAGTGCCTATTGTCTGTAAGTACTAATTCTGTAATTAACTTAGTCTCCAGCTATCTCACTTTGTTTATTGCATGTATATAATCATACTGTAATATGCAGAATGAAGATTCTCGAATGCAGCAGAGGACAAATCTATGATATTGGCTTCATTGACCCATATTGGGTTCATGAAGCTAATCTCAAAATAAGACCCCAGGATACGGAGGATAATATAGTACACGCGTTAAGGTTTCAAGAAACCAAAAGGGAAATACTTTTTCCTTACAACTTCGAGTGAGTGTTATTGTCTTGTATACACTTTCTATTTCGCTTACTCGATGTTAAGTATATAATTGATTAGTTATGCATTCGCAGCTTCCACTATATTATGTTAATCATTCAACTTGACAAAGGGCGTGTACTAGTCATGGACTCGAAACATAAACCCCTTGAGACGTGGAAGGACATGCAGATACTTCTCCAGCGGTAATTCTAATCATTACGACACTATATCGGCAACGTTCGTGAATTTTATGATATCAAGTACTTAATAACTTCTTTTATTCGTTTTCTTCGCCGGGCAGCGCTTGGAAACGGTTCACCAAGAAGGCTAGGGGTGTTTGGAAAGAGGAGCTTACATTTCAACCACTAGATGTAAGCACCACTAGCTATATCCGCGCATCTCTTTGATTCTAGTTTTGATACAGTTATTATCATGCTTGATTATTATTTTGATTGAACTATGTTCTTGTGAAGTGCCTGACACAGGGATCAGGTAACAATCTCTGTGGATACTATGTTTGCGAGTTCATCCGGCAGACGTGCGATGAGAAGGGCAGAAATTTAGAGCAACTCCACGTATGTAAACAATTTCTATAGTTTTATTTTCAAACAAATTGTGTTTAGTTTCATTCATATAGACTGACTCCTTTTTTAAATCAGATCGAACGTCTACGGGACGGTCTTCTGCCAAAGGATCGCGTACGCGCAATTCAGGAGGAATTGGCGGGATTCTTGGATGCAGAAGTCCTAGACCCGAAAGGGGAGTACTATTCTGCTGTGTATAGACAATAGGGATTGTAAAAATAGCAACTCGATCCGTGTATAGACAAGGGGAATACTTTTGTATGTAGTGCATGAACTCGATCCGTGTATTGAATGTAATATTGTCATGATGATCTTGTGTAATATAAGGTTCCTTCATTGATAAGTGCAAAACACTAAATAAACAATAAAACAACCTAAATGAATTCGCTGCCGCGGCACAAAAAGTGGCGAAAATGCTGCCGCGGCAACAAAATATGCAAAAATGAATTCTCTGCCGCGGCAGAGAAATGGGCCAAATCTCTGCCGCGGCAGAAGGTTATTAGTCCCGGTTCGTGTTACGAACCGGGACTAAAGCCCCCCCCCCCTCCTCGCACGGTGCAGCTGCCACGTGTATGATCTTTTGTCCCGGTTGGTGGGGCAACCGGGACTAAAGGTTCGGGCTTTAGTCCCGATTGCTCCGTCCCGGTTGGGCAACCGGGACTAATGCCGCTTACCAACCGGGACGCATGGGGTTGTTTCCACCAGTGGAGTAAAAGCTTGAACAGAAACAATCAAGAGATAACTACATTTCTAATTTTACCACAAAATATAAAAAGGTATCGATGTTTCGATAATAACTTACTAAAACATTTCTCTCAAGGGTGTGTTCTTACTATCATCAGAGTAAAAGCTTCAGAATTCTAGATTGATATAAGAATTAAAAATCACAAAAAATTAAAAATTAAATAAAAACATGAACCTTCAACTATCTATTATCTATTAAGCATTTTCGGTAATGATAGGAGCTTTGGTGCAAGAAGGGGCGACCCATATCATCTTGACTTTGTTATGCTTTCCCCCTTATTTTAAGAATAGTGAGTAGGGTTAGATATTCAACACATCGTTTATTTTTAAAATACATTTAGAAATTAACACACGAATGTACCACAAGATATTGTATAAAAAGTACCATAACCTATAAATTCTCAACTCGATATATGTAAATTTAAATCTAAAGGAGGGTGACGAAATGAGAGATAAACTAGAAACTACTATAAATATTTAAGTATGTTCTGGTCCATTTGATGGATATGTTCTGATGCTAGAACCTAACTAAATATTCCCATAAGTAACAAAACGAGTATGTTATCCCATTTGTAGTTAAAGAGGATTGGTGTTACTGATCTTGTATGTTCTTCCACAAGAGAAGCATGACATTTATTGCCGGCGGGATCAATAATTATAATTCCTCTTGAAGTCCATAATTTTTCAAAAGAATTTTAAAAGGCTAGATTTATATTGTTAGGTCTGTACCCTATATAATTTTTCAAATTTTGGGACTGCAAATCTTGGGAATAATTATATAGATCACATAATCTTAAGAAAATCATTGCAATTATTTAAATATTGTGATCATGGATTCCTAGGATCTAACCAACAACACTTTTTCTTCGATAAGTATGATTTACAATCCTACCAAAAATATGAGTTATTATAATCCCTTAGTAAATTGTGTGATTGCTTAATTTATAGAAATGTCATTTGTGCCAACATAATCTTCTGACAAGATACTACACATAGATGTGAGTGATAGGGTAGAATGACTAGATTTGAGATCGGGGATAACAAGGAGAAAGTCAATGGAAATATAAAACAATTTAGCTGTGCTCTAAAATTGATGTCTTAGGAAACTAGCAGTAAAATGTATGAAAGGGAAAATGATCGAGCAAGAACTTTCGAGAAAGAACCGACCAGAGTGAGATGAGATGGTGTCTGAATTACCTACCTACACTGTTTTCAAAAATAAATACCAAATAATATATTTTTAGTACTTTCCAGTACTTCGTAGTACTACCTATTTCTACCCCATTGGATCATCCTGGTTGGATGCTTCCTAAAACTTCCCAACAAATTATACATAGGCCATTATTAATTTGCATTTTTAACATATTCATGAAAAAAATTGTAGAAGCTGAATTTTGGAGACATTAGTTTTAAAATGGAGGAAGTAAAAGAGAAGACCTAGATTTCTATGTGTCAACAAATATAAATTCCTTTTTGTTTCACTTTGTTATGCAAATTTATGTTGCTATTTTATCTGAAGTATCATATATGCATTATCTATCCATTTCTTAGGTAGATGCTATTATTATTAAATCAAAAGATGTTGACTTTGTAGTCCGATGCATAATCTGGACTATAAATTTATTTCTAACTCACTTCTATATAGTATATGTTTCCCTCGCATTTGCGAGGGCCATCATGCTAGTTCTTCATAATAGAAGACCAATTGCACAAATCTAGTTACCATCAGCTTTCCTGCCTTATGTTAGAGTTCCACTTATGTTTCAGTTTACATGGAGTGATGCTTTGGAGGGGCTCCTCACCATCCTTTTGAAAATTTGAAGAGTTTATCCCTCCGTACGCAATTGTGCTGTCCATTCACATTGTAAATATCTTATGTGTAGTCAAGAATGCTCCTGAACTTGAAGATTTGGATATTGAGGTATGATGCTAAATATTATATTTAAGGTAAAAGTTTTTTTTACTTCTATGCTAGTTCTAATTCAGTTGTCGTCGCTCGTTTTTCACAGCTCACGTGTTATGAAAGTAAGCCTGCGGAAGCAGATATTAACTTTCTATTTGCGCAGTGCGCTGATGATTTGTTCTTCAATCTCACAAATGTTCGGATGAAATATGCCACCTGTGAGCGCAACGAGATGCTTTTCATTGAGTTGGTTCTGTCCAAGGCAAGACAACTGGAAGCGTTTGATGTTTGTCTATCTAAAGCCTGCTCAAGATCTGTTGAAGGCTGAGGTGGCACGGTATGGAAGAGCTTCACCGGGAGCTGATGTCATCATCAGGCATTAGCATTAAAAATTCAAGTCCGTACCCTAGACGTGCGTGCTATGCTGAGGGCAAAAAGCCATCGACGTAGGCTAAAATGTCCTCGGCGTATGGTACGCTGACGGCTGCCCTCGGCGTAGCCTTCTCGGCAAAGGTCTTCCTCGGTGGAGCACATACAGGCCGTCGGCGTATAAAATACAGTTGGCGTACGCTACGCCGACGGCTTTGTCCTCGGCGTAGAAAATTGCAGTCTTGGTCAAACTTTCTGGCCGGTCACCCATCCTAATACTACTCCAACTCCAGCACACTTAACTTTCTTGTTCCTTCAGACTCTGTTTCCGCAAAGTAATTCATACATTGTTGTTAATACTATGATATCAATTCTATTAACTTTTATATCATCATGTCACATATTTTTATTTTTTGAAATTACAAATAATTATTTAAGTAAACATTAATGAATAAGTAAAAATATTATTGAATTCAAATCAAAATATAACAATTTTACTTTTTGTATTTTTCTATTTAATATGGAATAATTAATATCTTTAAACCCGTAAATCGGAATTCGACAAATAATATGTCTAAATTGATCAGAAAAATGAGAGGAATCCAAATATGATATCCATATCAACTAAACACTAACCCTCCGTTTTTTAATTAGCTATTTGATGGTTGCCTAGAAAATCCCCCTTTTTGCGCTTGGAAAATAAAAAAATGCCTTTTTGGTGCGATGAAAAGGAAAACTTGCATTGGATCTTTGATAAAATAGCATATTTTAAACCTAAAAATTATTTTTCTAAAGAAACATGAGCATCGGATCATGTACCTGTAGTTCACATATGACCTAATTCGTGCCGATTCGGCAGGAATTTGTCTTTTTCACCAAAGGTGGACGGAAAGGTTTCAGATCCCTCTGTTGGTACATTGTTCATATAAGGTGGTCTAATATTTTTGTAAAATGTGGTGGTAGCATTTTGAATTAGCCATTTGGTGGTTGCTTCACAAAACCGTCTGTTTTTGTGCTCGGAAAATAGAAAATGACTTTTGGTGCGACGAAAAGGAAAACTTCTTAATGCAATATTGTTCGTCATCCCATGATGCACATGTATGCACAATATGGGAACATTATGACAAACTATGGCTCGATTCTAGCCATAACATTGGTCATTTGACCCGAAAGCCAAGAAACCTCGAATGAGATAGGTCATTCTGTGAAAGGTTTTTTTAGACATAATCAATATACCAATTTTGATATTTTTCCTTATAACTATGTCACATAATATGACATCACACGAAGGTTTCGCATTGTATCGATCATTTTTGAATTTTTTATGCCCGTTTTAAATTATCGTCAAACTTTGTCGAACGACGGGCATGAAGATTCTTAGCTCGGGGCCGAGCCTCGCTAAAATTGCATTGGATCTTTGATAAAATAACATATTTTGAACCTAAAAATGATTTTTGTAAAAAAACATGAGCATCGGATCATGTACCTGTAGTTCATATCTGACCCACTTCCTATCGATTCGGCAGGAATTTGTCTTTTTCACCAGGGGTGGACGGAAAGGTTTAAGACCCCCCTGTTGGTACATTGTCCATATAAGGTGGTCTAGTATTTTTGTAAAATATGTTGGTAACATTTTGAATTATCCATTTGGTGGTTGCTTTACAAAACCGTCCGTTTTTTGTGCTCGGAAAATGTAAAATGGCTTTTTGGTGCGACGAAAAGGAAAACTTCCTCCTGCAACATTGTTCGCCATCCCATGATGCACATGTATGCACAATATAGGCACATTATCACAAACTATGCCTCGATTCTAGCCATAACATTGGTCATTTGACCCGAAAACCAAGAAACCTCGAATGAGATAGGTCATTTTGTGAAGGTTTTTTCAGACATAATCAATATACCAACTTTGATATTTTTCCTTATAACTATGTCACATAATATGACACCACATGAAGGTTTCGCATTGTTTCGATCGTTTTTGAATTTTTTTATGCTCGTTTTAAACTATCGTCAAACTTTGTCGAACGACGGGCATGAA
Source organism: Avena sativa (assembly GCA_916181665.1). Taxonomy (NCBI): domain Eukaryota; kingdom Viridiplantae; phylum Streptophyta; class Magnoliopsida; order Poales; family Poaceae; genus Avena; species Avena sativa. Next base: position 398,111,348 of record OV702279.1, on the reverse strand, counting down.
TATTCTTAGCTCGGGGCCGAGCCTCGCTAAAAATTGCATTGGATATTTGATAAAATAGCATATTTTGAACCTAAAAATGATTTTTGTAAAAAACATGAGCATCAGATCATGTACCTGTAGTTCATATCTGACCCACTTCCTATCGATTCGGCAGGAATTTGTCTTTTTCACCAGGGATGGACGCAAAGGTTTAAGATCCCCCTATTGGGACATTGTCCATATAAGATGGTCTAGTATTTTTTTTTAATGTGATGGTACCATTTTGAATTATCCATTTGGTGGTTGCTTCACAAAACCGTCTGTTTTTTGTTCTCGGAAAATGGAAAATGGCTTTTTGGTGCGACGAAAAGGAAAACTTCCTGGTGCAATATTGTTCGTCATCCCATATTGCACATGTATGCATAATATGGGAACATTATCACAAACTATGCCTTGATTCTAGCCATAACACATTTGACCCGAAAGCCAAAAAACCTCAAATGAGATAGGTTATTTTGTGAAGGTTTTTTAGACATAATCGATATACCAAGTTTAATATTTTTTCTTGTAACTATGTCATATAATATGACACCATCCGAAGGTTTCACATTGTTTTGATCGTTTTTGAATTTTTTATGCCCGTTTTAAACTATATATATTATTTTATGTTTCACTTAATTTTTATTTACAAATGTATAATATCTGAGTGTAGATAGATATGTCTTATTTTTCTGCAAATTTTGATATATTATTTGTATTTTATGAATTACAATGATTTTGTTATAATTTTTCAAAGTTTAACGAGATAAAAGAAAAAATAGCTACGCCGAGGAGAGCCGTCGGCGTAGCATAGGATATGCCGAGGGCAATTATAGGCCGACGACTGCTTGGCGGGGCTGGTCTGGACGATGAATACGCCGACGGTCCCGACGTTTGGCCGTCGGCGTAGCTTCCTATTTCTGTAGTGGTAATACGGACTCCGATCTACCGATCCAAATTAATATACTCAGATGCAAATTTGAGTCCATTAATTTGGGAAGGGGTATCTAGGTTCTAGCTTGGTGAGTGTGACCATTGGCTCAGCTACCTAGAGTTTTACTTCCTCTGTTTAAAAATGTAAGACATTTTAGTTTTTGAAATAAATGTATCTAGATGTCTTTTAGTGTATATGTTTACTTCGAATATATATACAAAAGTTGTCTAGATACATTCGTTCCAAAATAAAGCTAAAATCGTCTTATATTTCTAGATGGAGGGAGCAGATTATAAGATGATCTTGTCTCCCTGTTTCTGTTTTGATTTGGAAACTAGAAGTGACCGACGAGCTACCTTGTAACTCTATTGAAGGAGTACTAATATTAAAATGGCCTAGTGCAATTAATTATTTATTGGAATACTAAGAGCAAGTACGATAAGATTCAGTCAGATGGATATAGGAATAAAATATTATAATTTTGGTGATGTGAAGGAGAGATAAGAGGAGAGAGAATATAAGCGGGCTATAAGTTAACAGCCGGCTTTAGCACGTGCTCCTAGGCAGCTTGTGTGAGTGAAATGTGAGCCACATATTAATTAAATAGTACGCTTTTGTAGCTAACTACTGTACAAATAGACTATAAGGCTGGCTATAGATGACATGGCACTTTCTTATAGCCAACAGCCGGCTATATTATTGAACTTACTCTAAGGCCTTTTCCAGTGGGGTGTATCTTAGCACGTTTTCATAGGAGATATTAAAACTTAAGAAATAACTATTACAATGGGGTGTATCTTAGATGGGATTTCTTAGAGTATTGTATTTGATGATTTTGTGCTCATGCATGTGTGTGATTGGACTAGCCAAGTTTTTTGCCTATGGTTGCGTGCAGGAGGTGTAGCTTAGCTAAGATACAACATCACTCTCTTTCTTTATTAACTATGATGCCACGTAAGCAAATTGCCTAGGATATAGAGCTAAGATACAATCATTGTAAAAGGCCTAACCTCAGTTTCGTTGCGCGGATACTGTTTATATTTTCTATTTGGTCTTGTCCTGCATCAATTATTCATTTGGTGCTAGAGAAGGTATATGGTTGTCTTACAATAGCGGTGTCTTACAATAGCGGGCCCATACAGGGTAACTTGTTTTGTTTATGCACTGTTCTGATTTATACTGGATTTACTACGGCACACAGGCTCTTTGTCGTGTGGGCAAAAGACACGGCAAAGGCCTTTCGGAACACGGCAACGTTCGCCACGGCAAAGGCCCTTTGCCGTGTGTTTTCTAAATAAGACACGACAAAGGCTTTGCCGTGTGTCTCATGCGTAGACACGACAAAGTAAAGTAAGATGCTGGTTTCCGTGGAGACGACAATGTCTATTCTTTGCCGTGTGTCTCCTCGAAAAGTACACGACAAAGAAGCTGTCTTTGTCGTGTGTCTCTTCGAAAAGTACACGACAAAGAAGTTGTCTTTTCCGTGTGTCTCGTGGAAAAATACACGGCAAAGAAACTGCCTTTTTGTAAAAAGATAAAAAAAATTGTTTCAAACTTTTTTGAATATTATTTACTTGATAATATCATATAGAATATTTTAACCCTTTGTATGTTAAATATTAGGTTAAATTGCACTCATAATCAAACTTACCCTGTGGTCACCCATCCTAACACTACTCTAGCTCTAGCACGCTTAACTTCTTCGTTCCTTCGGAATGAGCTTCCGAGAAAGAAATCATACCTTGTTGCTAATACTTTCATATCAATCATATTAACTCTTGGACCATGATGTCACGCACACCTCGGTTTTATATTCCAAACAATTATTTAAGTAAACAATAATGAAAAGTAATAATAATCTTGAATCCAAATAAAAAATAAAATGATTTTATTTTATTTCCTTTTTCTATTTAATATGGAATAATTCATATATTTAAATTTGTAAATCGGAATTCAACAAATAAAATGTCTAAATCGATCAGAAAAATGTGAGGAATCCAAATATGACATCCATATAATATTGTGAAAATGGGGTGGTATCATTTTGAATTATCTATTTGGTGGTTGCTTCCTAAACCCCCCCCCCCCCCCGTTTTTTGTGCCTGAAAAATAGAAAATGACTTTTTGGTGCGAGGAAAAGGAAAACTTCCTCCAGCAACATTATTCCTCATTCCATGATGCACATGCATGCACGATATGGACACATTATCACAAACTATATCTTGATTCTAGCCATAATATTGGTCATTTGACCCGAAAGCCAGGAAACCTCGAATGAGATAGGTCATTTTGTGAAGGTTTTTTAAGACATATTCAATATAACAAGTTTGATATTTTTACTTGCAACCATTTCACATAATATGACACCACACAAAGGTTTCACATTGTTTCCATCGTTTTTGAATTTTTTATGACTCTTTTAAACTATCGACAAACTTTGTCGAACGACGGGTATGAAGATTCTTAATTCGAAGCTGAGTGTCTCTAAACTTTCATTGGATTTATGATGAAATAGCATATTATGAACCTAAAAATGATTTTTGTGAAAAATCATGCCCATCAGATCATGTACATGTAGTTCATATCTGACCCACTTCCTGCTGATTCGGCAGGAATTTGTCTTTTTCACCTAGAATGGACAGAAAGATTTGAGATCCCCCGTTTGGACATTGTCCATTTAAGGCCGTCTAGTATTTTTGAAAAATAGGGTGGTAGCATTTTAAATTAGCCTTTTGGTGGTTGCTTCATAAAATCTCTCCTTTTTCGCTCGGAAAATGGATTTTTGGTGCGACGAAAAGAAAAACTTCCTCTTGCAACATTGTTCACCATTCCATGATGTACATGCATGCACAATATGGACAGATTATCACAAACTATGCCTTAATTCTAGCCATAACATTGGTCATTTGATCCGAAAGCCAGGAAACCTCGAATGAGATAGGTCATTTTGTGAAGGTTTTTTTGAGACATATTCAATATAACAAGTTTGATATTTTTCCTTGCAACCATGTCACATAATATGACATCACATGAAGGTTTCATATTTTTTCGATTGTTTTTGAATTTTTTATGACTCTTTTAAACTATCGACAAACTTTGTCGAACGACGGGTATGAAGATTCTTAGCTCGGAGCTGAGCCTCTCTAAAATTTCACTAGATCTCTAATGAAATAGCATATTGTGAACCTAAAAATGATTTTTATAAAAAATCATGCCCATCCGATCATGTACCTGTAGTTCATATCTGACCCACTTTCTACCGATTCGGCAGGAATTTATCTTTTTCATCTGGAGTGGATGGAAAGGTTTGAGATCCCCCCATTGGGACATTGTATATTTAAGGTGGTCTAGTATTTTTCAAAAATGGGGTGGTAGAATTTTGAATTATTTATTTGGTGGTTGCTTCATAAAATCCCCCGTTTTTTACGCTCGTAAAATAGAAAATGACTTTTTGGTGCGACGAAAAGGAAAACTTCCTCCTGCAACATTGTTCGCCATTCCATGATGCACATGCATGCACAATATGGACAGATTATCACAAACTATGCCCTGATTCTAGCCATAACATTGGTCATTTGACCCGAAAGCCAAGAAACCTCAAATGAGATAGGTCATTTTGTGAAGGTTTTTGAAATTTTTATGACTCTTTTAAACTATCAACAAACTTTGTCGAACGACGGGTATGAAGATTCTTAGCTCGGAGCTGAGCCTCTCTAAACTTTTACTGGATGTTTTATGAAATAGCATATTGTAAACCTAAAAATGATTTTGTGAAAAATCATGCCCATCAGATCATGTACCTGTAGTTCATATCTGACCCACTTCCTGCCGATTTGGCAGGAATTTGTCTTTTTTTACCTGGAGTGGACAGAAAGGTTTGATATCCCCCCGTTGGGACATTGTCCATTTGAGATGGTCTAGTATTTTTAAAAAACAGGGTGGTAGCATTTTAAATTAGCCATTTGGTGGTTGCTTCATAAAATCTCCCTTTTTCGCTCGGAAAATGGAAAATGGCTTTTGGGTGCGACAAAAAGAAAAACTTCCTCTTGCAATATTGTTCACCATTACATGATGCATATGCATGCACAATATGGACAGATTATCACAAAGTATGCCTTGATTCTAGCCATAACATTGGTCATTTGACCCGAAAGCCAGGAAACCTCGAATGAGATATGTCATTTTGTGAAGGGTTTTTTGAGACATAATCAATATACGAAGTTTGATATTTTCCCTACCAACTATGTCACATAATATGGCACCACGCGAAGGTTTCGTATTGTTTCGTTCGTTTTTGAAATTTTTATGCATGTTTTAAACTATGGTCAAAACGACGAGCACGAAGATTCTTATTCAATATAAATATCTAATATTTGAGTGTATATAGATAGCTCTTATTTTTCTGCAAATTTTGATATATTATTTGTATTTTTCTGAATTATAATGATTTTTTATGATTTTCCTAAGAGTAATATGATAAAAGGCAAAAAAAGGACTTTGTCGTGTGTACTACGGAATACACACGGCAAATTGCCTTTACCGTGTATACTACAGAATACACACGGCAAAGACCGGTGAGGGCACACGGCAAAGAGACCACCGTCTGTGGCCGTTAGCTCCTCCCGTTAAATAGACTTGTGGGGTCACGGGTCCCACCTCGTTGCCGTGACAACACCTATGCCATGTGCCGTTGTCGACTTTGCCGAGTGTATTTTCTTTGCCGTGTTCCTTTATGGGTATTTGTCGTGTATATTTCTTTGCCGTGTTCTTTTTCAGAAATTTGCCATGTTCATGTACTTTGCCGTGTATTTTCTGAGTTACACACGGCAAAGACAGACTTTGTCGTGTTCCGGTCCGTTTGACACAAGGCAAAAACGTGTCTACACGGCAGCGATATTTTTTCCCGTAGTGATTTGAGCAGCACAGGACTGCAACTCTGTTTCAGTGCGGCCATTTCTCTGATTGTTCGATACATGCAGTATGGAATTATCTAGTTTTCACATACATTACGCATTTGATCATATAGATTATCATGTTTAACATGTCCTTACTCAAAAGGATGGCCGTCTTTTATCCGCCTTGCATTTGCTGCTGCATTAACAGTGTACATTTTTAATGATATACTCCCTCCGTTTGGAAATATAAGATGTTTTAGGTTTGTAAATGAGATGTATCTAGACATCTTTTAGTGTACAGGTTCAGTGTATAGGCCTATACACTAAAAGATGTCTAGATATATTTCATTTACAAACCTAAAACATCTCACTACAGGAAAAGCTCGGTATGCCGAGGGCTTATTGCCGTCGGCGTAGCCAGGAAAACCCTCGGCGTACGCTACGCCGACGGCTGCCCTCGGCGTACCGTCCTCGGCGGACCTCTCCCTCGGCGGAGCAGGCGCGGCCGTCAGCGTAGGACAAGACCGTCGGCGTAGGTCAACGCCGACGGCCTGACGGCGCCCGTCGGCGTAGAGACCGTCGGCGAACGTCGACCGCGCCGTCACACGGCCAGTTAACGGCGCGTCGGCTACGCCGACAGCCTCACCCTCGGCGTACTAAGCCACGTGGAGGCTGGTGGGCAGCCTGGCGCAGCTGCTACGCCGACGGCCTCCCCCTCGGCGTACGCCTGCCACGTGGAGGCAGCGCAGCGGCCTGGCAGCAGCGGGCTGGCCCTACGCCGAGGGCCTTGCCGTCGGCGTAGCCTTGACCATTTGGTCACGCTTACCTCCTACGCCGAGGGCAAGGCCGTCGGCGTATCAAATGCACAGTTTTTTTTTTGAATTTTTTTGCAGCAGCAGCAGCACTCACATCAGCCATACATCCATACATCATCATCCATACATCCATACATCATCCATACATCCATGCAATATATATTCCACACCAATTGAAACAAGATCACATATGCCATACATGTATCAACATCAGTCATACAAGATCATCCATACATTAGTCATACAAGATCATCGACATCATCACACATCCCTACAACTCTGGAGGAGACGGGGTGTACCCGAGATCTCCCTTGGTGAAAAGTGGCGACCTCTGCCGAGGGTTGCGTCCAGTAGAAGCAGCAGAAGAGCCACCTGGCGAGGGAGTAGGAGAAGTGTGAAGCTCGGGAGAACCACCTGCAGAATGGCCAGGAGATGGACCATGGTCATGAAGCGGTGTGATCTGACGCCCATCCGGCAAGGCGTGGCCAAAGTGTCGGTTCCCAGAAGCTCCCGTTCCCTACATGTTGCCTACATGTTAGCAACTTGCGAGGCAAAGTAAAGCGATAACCAGTGGGTTAGCAAAGAACTTACCGGTGTCGATGCGTAGTAGGTCCTAGCGAAGCTTTCCTTCGATTGCCAAAATGGCATCGGACCTGGCATGGGAGGCACGGGCCCTAAATCTCTATTCTGGCCAGTTTGAATATTCACCATCATGGCCTGCAAGATAGTTTAGAAGTCAGGCCGTAGTACAACAAACGGGGGGAAGTGGGACTTGTATCTTTTGCAAAAAATAAAGGTTCGGACTTACATTTACGTATTGCATGTAGATCGCATTCGCCTCCTGATGCTGCCGAAAGGCCACCTGATATTCCTCATAAGCGGCATCGTAGGCCGCGTCTAACTCAGGCTACAATTTCAAATACAAGGAATCTCGTCAGCGGTTAGCCATGCAGGAACAAAAGTCATAAAGATGATGAAAACGAGAAAAACTTACATCCTCGGCGGAGCGACGAGGCTGGCCACGAGGCGGGATAGGGGGGCCGTCGGCGGGGTAGGTAGCCTTGAGACAGCTGAAGCTCGTGCTGAGGGTAGGCTTGACCTTCTTATTCAGAATCTTGAGGCGTCCATGCTGCAATCCGTGCCTCGACAGGACCAACGACTCCTCGTCGATCTCCGCGTGAATGGGGTCATCCACATGGGGGTGACGAGACTTCACCATCGTGCTGTAGTTCCCCAAGTCGTTCTGGGCAGTGCCGAAGTACACGGGCAATGAGGGTTGAGGCTCCGAGTAATTGGGCTTCTTTCGCCGCATCATCTCATAGACGGCGACGTCATGAATCACCTCCCCGGGTTGTGCCTCGGCCACCTGTATCGCGAAAAGAAAATATTATGCATATGAAGTACAAACATAAGCAGAAATGCACGCAGGTCGTTCCATGTATATACGTACCACCTTCCCCTTGAAGCGGTCAAAGTTGCGGTTTCCCGCGCAGTGCGTTCCACCATCGCCTCGGTTATCCGCGTTCTGCCTCGACAAGGCTGCAAACTCCTCGTCTTCTCCGAGCCACCTCGTCGTAACCAGCTCCTCCCATGCGAGTCGATGCGGATCGGCCCAATCGGGGATAACCTGAAAATGCAATACTCAACTCCAGACAATGCAATGGCAACTTAGAAGCAATGTAGAATCTCATTGACATTTTACTCACCGACATGTACTCTTCTGGCGTCATCGAGTACTCAGGATTAGGGTTCCTACCGACAATGTCTTCCTTCCTGACCCTCACGCCCCTGTCAGCCCAGAAGTGGCTAGCGGCCGTGACCTTCTGGTTGTACCACACCTGGGGGGTCAACTTCACACAAGCCCCAAGCAAAGTCCTCTGCGCCTTCTCCTGGTCCTCCTGGGCCACACGGTAAAAGCACTTCAATCATGCATAAGAGTCATGAGTTAGCACGGTGGGGTCATCAAGTATGAACATAACTCGAGAAATATGCCTTACCCAAAACTTGGTGATGACAGCATCAGCAGCTGTCGGAAAGCCCGGGACACGGGTAGTCTGGTAGTCCGCCCAAGTGGTAGCTAGCTTCCTGTCACCCTCGTGGGTAATGTGATAGCCCGGCCAGAACTTCCTAATCAGAGCTCCAACAAGGCTGTTAGGAAGGCGAGGCTTCGTCCCCGGAGGAAATGTCCAATTGCGGCACAATAATAAACGTTAGTACACAATAATTATTTATGACCAACATGAAATAAAATCTTTTAAATTGCCAAATTAGTACACTTACTCAAGGCCATCTGGAATAATAAGGGCTTTCGCCTCCTGAGTCCTAGGCTCAAACTTCTCGTCAGGGACTCCCGATTCCCCACGATTCCGCAATTTCTTCGGCCCCACCAACTCGCGGCTAGTGTCCGCCTCCGTATCGGTCCCCGCCTCCCTCTCGGTCCTCGCCTCCCTCTCAGACTCTGCCTCCCTCTCGGACTCTGCCTCCCTCTCGGCCCTAAAAGGCTGCTCTATCAGGAACAACTCAGGAGCCACGTCGCCAGAAGCCGAGGGTGGTGGGTCAAAGTCCACGCCTCCTCCCGTGGCACCTCGTCCTCGGCCTCGACCCCGTCCTCCGCCAGCAGGAGAAAGATCGGGGTAATGCGGATTGGGATTTGGCTGTCTCCCACTCCGTGTAGCACTTTTCTTGCGCTGCTTCAGCGCATTAAGCAAGGACGAACTGGTTGCCTTGCCGCTGCTCATAATGTTCAATCACCTGCATTAAGTAAGAGAAAACAGTTAAGCACAAAGACATAATAAAATGTATACACAAAGAATAAAGGCATAATGCAATTAAGAAAACAGTTAAGCACAAAGACAAAATAAAATGCATTAAAAAATAAATACTCACTATCATTTTCATTCTCATTCTCATTCTCATTCTCACTATCACTATCTTTTGAGTAGAAATCTGGATTCTCATCGAAGGGTGTAGGCTCATCATCGTTGTCATTCTCGGTATGGAGCTTCTCGAGCATACTTATGTCATGTAGATTCACCACTGACTCACCCCGAGTTTCTACATCATTCCCAAGGTCCTCAAGATCAACCGGTTCTAAATCAAAGTGTCCGAAGTCCTCTTGCTCTTGATAGAAAATTCCCTCGTACGTTAAAGGGTTAATGTTGTTGTAATCGTCCTCGGAGGGAATCGGTAGGTTACCATGTGGCGATACCTGGAACACGACTTCCCAGCCCTGGAGTTCCGCTTTCTGGCATGGGTAGAGCAAATAATAAACTTGGTTGGCTTGGTGAGCAACAACAAAGACGTCGGCTCCGCTATAGGTGGTTGAAGGCCTAACTTCAACTAACCCAATGGAAGGGGTACTTCTCAGTCCACCCCTTGGGTCAAACCAGTGGCACTTGAACACAACAAGATTGAGTTCGACATTCGTACGATTGAAGGTCAGCTCGTATACATTCTCTAACCTTCCGTAGTAATCAAGTGAATCGGCTCCTTTGGTGAACACCCCAGTTTTTACCGTTTTTGCATTCGGTCGCCCTTTCTGGTGCGTCTCTGTATGGAAGCGAAACCCATTCACATCATACTTCTCATACTTCATGAAGACACTGTTACAACCTTGGGAAACACATTTCAGCTCATCTGACATCTCAACGTTGGGATCGGCTCCCTACAGGTACAAGAGGAATTTGTTGCGTTCAGTAGTTACGTGGAATAAGAGCGACAAGTCACATATTGCAAGGTAAGAGGGACAGGTTAGAAATTACTTTTTCCATAAACCAGGACACAAAGTTTTTTTTATTTCCGGGAGCACCCTCTTTCAGTAGAGTGTCCAACTCCATGGGAGAGGGATCAGTCGGTCCCGGCCACTGTTCATCCGTGAAATCGCTAAGAAGGAGAAAATAAGCATTAGACAGAGACCGAGTTACTAGCTGCATAGAGAAATAGGGTGTTCACCATTTTACCTAATGAAATCGACCACTTCCTTCATGTTCATAAGCACATAGAGCATTATGCAATCCTTCTCTTCCTTCGGCAACCTATATTTTAGTCCTTTACCGGCCTTGCCACCGGGAAATTGGAATAGTTCGAGATTGGGGTCATTCTTGGGCAGGTCGACATTGTAACGAGAGACCGGGTTATGCATAGTGGGAACATCATCGGGCCAGTAGGTTGTCGCGGCGTCTGCCATCTCCCGAAGGCATGTTGCTTCAGCTATGCATGCTTCAATCTTGGCTTTGTTTCCAGTTATCTTTCGAATATACTTAAACTCTCTCTCAATACAAAATTGCCAACGAAATTGCACCGGCCCCCCCAATAGTGCCTCGTTCACGAGGTGCACAATGAGATGTGCCATCGGAGTAAAGAAGCCTGGCGGAAAGATCATCTCCAAATTGCATAGCAACTCCGGCACCTGAACTTGCAGCTTCTCAATCACCATAGGACATATCTGCTTAGCACAGAGGGTGCGGAAGAAATGGCTCAACTCCGCAAGCACTCTCCATACTTTTTCGGGGAGATACCCTCGAACCATCACCGGCATCAGCTTCTCAATCCATATATGGTAGTCGTGACTCTTGAGCCCGTTGACTTGTCCCGTCAAAAGATTGACTCCCTTACTTATATTTGAACAATAACCGTCAGGGAACATCACGACGTATTTGAGCCACCTAAATGACTCCTTCTTTTGGACATTATCAAGGCAGTAGTAGGCATGCGGCTTGAACCAATTCTTTCGACGGACAGTAGGAGGCTGCATGTGTAATCTCTTCCTATCACAAAGCTTCTCAACATCAACTCTAGCCTTGACATTATCCTTTGACTTCCCAGGAATGTTCAGGACTGTGTGAAAAAGGGACTCCCCGACATTCTTTTCGGTGTGCATCACATCGATGTTATGGGGAAGTTCGAGGTCCTTGTAATACATGAGATTCGTTAAGGCTGCCACGTGAGTCCAATTATGCGTTACACCATATCCCGCAAATTGATGGCCAGTTCCCGGCGCCGCGGGCACGAGAGCACGTATCTCGGCATCAACAACTGCACCCTCGAACTTTGGTACCTCTTTTACTTCATGCACAACTTTGCCCTTCTTGAAGTTCTTTCTATCTTCTCTGAACGAATGATTTCTTTTGAGGTACTGTCGATTCGTGTCAAACGCAACATATTTGCAACCCGACTTTAGCCAAAGGAACTCAAGTCGGTGCCTGCACACTGGGCATGGCCACTTACCAGCTGTACACCATCCGCACGTTAGGGCGTACCCGGGCATGTCATGCATAGTATATTATAACCAAACTTTCATCAAAAAGTTTCTCTTTGATGCTCGGTCGTATGTCAACGTCCCGTGTATCCAAGAGTGGTTCAAATCATCCACAATCGGCTGCATGTAGACACTCAAGTTCTTCCCCGGATACTCAGGTCCTGGAATTATCAGCGACAAAAACATGGTCTTCCGTTGCATTAATACTCTGGGAGGGAGATTGAGCGGAATAACATACACCGGCCAGCAGCTGTACGAGGCCGTCGACATACCATATGGGTTGAAGCCATCTGTTGCTATCGCAATTCTAACATTCCGAGCCTCTTCTGCCCACCGGGGGTATTTGTCATCGAAGTTCTTCCATGCCTTACCATCAGATGGATGTCCCATCTTGTTCCATCCGTGCCCATCCTCGTATCTTTTCCCCTTCTTGTGCCACGTCATCTGTTTGGCAGTCTCCTCGCTCAAGTAAAGCCGCTGGATTCTTTTTATGAATGGGAGATACCGAAGTATCTTCTTAGCGACCTTCGACTGCCTCACCTGACCATCCTTCCCCTTTATCTCTTCATATCTAGAGGCCTTACAAATGGAGCAGTACTTGTCACCCTCAAACTGTTTCCAAAACAAAAGGCAGCCTTTTGGACAACGATCTATCTTTTCATAATCCATGTTGAGCTCCTTCATGAGTTTCTTCGTTTCGTGAAAGGTTTTGGGCAGACAATGCCCTTCGGGCAACATGTTACCACATGTTCTCAGATTAGCTTCAAAGTGAGAACGGGTGGCGGAGTACTGGCACTTGTCGGCTAGACACTGAGAGATGGCATCGAGCTGAGAAATCTTTGCACCCTCGTACAGAGGCCTCTTAGCCGCGGCCATCATATCAAGGAAGGCCTTCGCGGTTGGCTCCGGTTCCTCCGGTTCTAGCGGTTCCTCCGGTTCTGGTGATTCCTCCCGTGGAGGTGGCGAATTCAGCTGGTCGGCATCGATAAGATCATCTAGCATGTTTCTAATCCCATCGTGCTCATTGCCATTGAGCCGCTGACGCATCACCTCACCTCTGTCACGTTCGTACCGAGCAAAGTCGACTTGCGTGACATAGTTAGACATGTACCCATATTGCAGAAGGTGTTTATACATGTCATCCTTTCTCTGACGATGACGCTTAGTGCAATGAGCGCAGGGACAAAGTGCCCGAACAATTGCCTTTGAACCACGCGCTAACTCATTCACTAACAAATGAGTGTTCCGTACCCAATCGTCTGTTTTATTAGTCGCACTAATACGGCCACTGTACATCCACCCATTATCAGCCATCCTCTTCTGCTTTGTTGGTAGACAAACAACAAATATAACATTTTATATCAAACAGGAGATTAAATGCTTCATATTTTTACGCATTCATCAACCTACATGTCCAATAGGAAAAGAGGGTCCTAACCAGCCGCCGGATCCGTAGATTGGGTAAGTTCTCCCTGGTTCTACCCCGATCCTAGCAGAATTTCGGCAGCACCTCCCCACTGCTCTCCCGATACACGTCTCGACAAAAAGCCAAGAGGATGTGCATCCGGAGAACAACGAGGAGGCGCCACCGAAATCCTGTCTCGAATCGAGGTAGAGCCAGGGAGAACCAAACCCAACTACGAATCCGCCGACTGCCCGATAAAAGCCATAAGCGTTACGGTCCAAAATATGCGAGACCACTAATGCATATTAAGTCGCGTAACGCTTACGGTCGGGATGACGCCTAGGTGACGCGACAGACTTGGTGATCTAGACACAAAAATAAAACCTAGGTACAAGAGAGGCGAACATATTCTCACCCTCGAAGCGTGATCAAATCGTAAAATATGATCCGGGACCCGTCGTCGAAACACTCCCCACGCTCACTGTAACACCCTCAGAATCGGACCTATGCAAGTTTCAGCGATTCCCGCCAAACTCGCATAGAAACGATTCAAAGGTGCCCACCAGGCACTTTCGTGCGGGTGGAAAACGAAGTAATAACATTACACAACAGTCCTCGATGGGACCCACAGAACAGATATATATATACAACAGCGACTCCAAGAGTCAAGAATATAGATATTCGGTACAAAGATCCAAATCACCTTGAAAAGATGGAGCGTCCGACTACGGACAAGATGCAAATGGGGCTAAGAGCCCTGAAGAATAATCAATGGCGTCCATAACCCTGCCCAGGCCAAGCCGGAAGGGTAACCCTGCTAACGACGTCGATCTCAAACCTGCTTAAACAAAAGGGGTGCCGACAAAGGGCAAAGGAAAAAGAGGAGCGTCAGTACTGAGGCCAGTACACGGCGAGGCTAGAATTCGGCGGTCCTCGCCTACATAGGTATGGTGGACTGAAGCGGCAGCGGCAACATGCACTAAACAACCTATAGAGACTCGATACAACTGGCGGCTATCAGAGAGGGATAAGAAAGATCTATTCGGAACCAACCTGATTCTAACGCCAAACAAACCCATCCTGGTATTTCCCCCTCGAGACCAAACGAGGAAGTCAACCGAGAAACTCACACAGTTGGCAGTTTTATTTATTCAGTTATCGTTGTAGCAATTACTAGTCAACTATAGATAGTCATCCTGATAAGATAAGCAGTGGGCCGTTTTAGTTAACCATTCCGTTGTAGTTGCAATACTTACTAGTCAAATACAATTAGCATGAGATAACCCAAAAACCCAGCAGTTGTTGGTACTTTTATTTAGCCATTCCGTTATAGTTGCAATACTTACTAGTCTAATACAATTAGCATGAGATAACCCAAAAACCCAGCAGTTGTTGGTACTTTTATTTAGCCATTCCGTTATAGTTGCAATACTTACTAGTCAGATACAATGGTCGCGAGCGACAACTCAAACAAGCAATTGTTGGCAGTTTTATTTAGCCATTCCATTATAGTGAAGCTGATTACTAGTCATTATAAAGTCAAATTTATGGCACTACTTTAGTTATAGTTGTCTATGATCGAGATACTATGCTCCAAGTCGTCCATAACCGCGGACACGGCTTTCAGAAAGTTTTACCCGGCCGGGGTGCACAAATAGCAACACACACACGATCGACCTCGGAAAAACCAAATCAAAACCCAACGAGGCTTTCACGACAGAGCAATCACAGGATTCATAAATATTTCAGGGGGCCACCCCTTGGAGTACACCCGCAACGAAGTTAGCTGACTTCGAGACGGACCCGAGGTTTGTGGGGCCGGCTGTAAGCGACTGGGAACCCAAAACTGGGCTTGTCGATACCGCGTAAACGGGTCACAATTCCTAAACAGTACAGTGTGCTCCTCGCACAATCGTAAATAAAGCAGTAGCATGGCATAAGTACAGGATCGTAAATAAAACCTCAAACTAGTTTGTGGCCCCAAGAAATAAGAATGAATCAAGCTCTGGCTAAGGGGGGTCCCATAATTCCCCGTATGTGGATAGCGCGAATATTCAAGGAACAGGTATCAAGTACTCGGGGTCCTACGGGACACAAGTGGGCGGTCGGAAACCAAATATTATCTATCATCCACCGATGCCTCTGCTTACTTACTTCAATTTTAGTTGTTAAACAGGAATTAAAGTGAACGATAAGTAAATCCATGATCATCTCCAACATCAAACATGCGGCAAGGCTCCAACAGCTGTGGTACTTGGCGACACGCAACAACACTTGAGCAAGCGACTATGACACGCAAGTCCAGCTATCTACCAAGCAACAGGTAATAGGATGTGTCCAAGGCAATATAAGGCTGCAAGGGATATCACGGGTACGGAACTAGAGCAACGCAACACAGATAGCAATAGATCAACAGGAGGGAGTAAATGCTATAAAAGTAAGATAGGTAGAAAGGGGAAGATGCTCGCCTGAAAACATTGCCGAAGGTTTTATCCAAAGATCGGGTCGACACTCGCATCAACTCAACGGCCTTATCCGCGAAGAAGCAAAACACTAGAATAAACACCGGATGCAATATTTAATACTACGGTAGAAAATCGGGCATGATGCATGTATGATGTATGACATGGCAAAGGTGCGATGCAATTAGGCAATATTAAGCGGAACCGGGGGACCCGACAATTAATTAAATGGTTCAAGTTGTTTAACTACCCCGCGAATTAAATGTGGTAATAACAGGGCAAGATAAGTTACCGGTTCGCTACACAAATTTAAATGAGACCAATATAAGACTAGATTTGCCCGCATATGGGCCCCATATTTAATTAGAGGTGAATCGGCATAAGGCCCCCAAACCAATGATATGCATGCGAGAATGACAATTTAATATGCATCAATTTGTTATTACATTTATAAAATAGGGCTCGAGAAAAGGGGTCACACATTAGGGTTCGGCAGATCTTGGGGTTCCGGGGTTCGGGGTCGGTCTCAGGTTCAGGGTTCGACGGAAACGGCGGAAGCGGATACAAGACGGAGAACTTGTCGTGACGTGCCGGAGATCTTGGTTCCAAGCGGTCGATCTTGTCGGGTTCATGGATCGGCCGGTCTTGTCGTATCCGCGGTCGCCGGGTCGTGTCGAGGGTTTGTCGTGCGGGATGCAGAACTTGGTGTTCCGTGTCGGGGGCTCATCGGATTTTTCCGGGTCGGTGTCGTTCTTATCGTCGCGAAGATCTTGTCGGGTCCGCAGGTCGGGTCGGACTTGGCGTCCGGGGTGAAGTGCTTGTCGTTCTGCGTCGGTGTCCTTACCGGCCGTGTTCTCGAGCATCGCATCCGGGAAGGAGTACTTGTCACATCTACCGCCTTCGGGTTTGCTTCAATCGGGTCCGTGACGAAGATCATGGCGTCCGTGTAGAAGACCTTGGGTGTCGAGGATATCCGGATCGGTCTTCGGGGTTTGGCGCCGAGTGCATCGAATCCCTAAGGACATCCTGGAGTTCCGGCCTCAATTGTGGGTAGCGGGAGTGGAGCCCGTGGTTTCCGAAGGGGACCTTGTCCGATGGTGAACTTGTACAAGGCCAGGTCTTCGAGAGATCTTCGATTCCTACACGGTTGTCTCCTCCAATTTATCCTGTAGCTCTCTGAGCTTCCTCCAACAGTTGGTCCCTTCTAGGTGCATTTTTCAGATTATCTCGTAATCCCTAGGTAGACTCTGCAGGAGCTCTGAGAGGCCGTCCTTGATGTCGACGAACCTGCGCGGCCGCCTGACGGGAGACGGGGGCGGCTCCTGGCGACGTGAGTCGCGGGCCAGTGGCGAGAGCCCCCAGCGACGGCGGAGGCGGGCTGCAGGAGGCGGCGGAGCCTGGGGGGTTGGTGGTCGGCAGCGCAGAGGGGTACGGCCGGGACGAGCGTCGAGGGGCGAGGCCGAAGCGCGCCGGGCCGGCGAGGTGGAGGGGCCGCGGTGGAGGAGAGCGGGCCGGAGGCGGGGAGGTCGACGGGGTGGCGGCGAGGGAGAGGATGGCGCGCCGGAGGGGCGAGGCAGGGCCGGCGCGGCCGGAGGAGGAGGAGCAGAGGGCGGCGGGGAAGCGGCCGGTCGCAGGCGAGGGGGGCCGAGGAACCGGCGGCCGGGGAGACGCGGGGAGGAGGAGGCGGGGTGGGAGCGTGGTGGCGGAGGAGGCCGGGGCTCGGGCGGCGGCGGTGAGGCGGGCCCGCGCCGAGGCGAGGCTGCAGGAGGCGGAGAGGGGGGGAAGGCGGCGTCGGGGCGTGGGGGGCTGCGCGCGGTGAGGTGGGAGGAGGGAGAGAACGCGGGGGAGAGAGAGGTTAGGTGGGAGTGGCGGGGTCCGCGGGCCAGAGGGAGAGGTGGCTGGGCGGTGGGGCCGGGGGAAGTGGGTCCAGGCGGTGGGGGTTTGTGGGGGTGTGGCTGGCGCGTGGGGCCAGGGGGAGGAGAGAGTTGACCAGGGGAAAGAGAGGGAGGACTGCGGGGTGGGGCCAGCCTGTAAGGGAGAGGGGTAGGAGGGGGCTGGGTGAGAAAGAGAGAGAGGGGGGAAAAGTCTAGGATTGATGAGGTGGCGGGGTGGGTAGGAATTGGGGGAGAGGGTGAGGTGGCGAGCTGTGAGTGGTGGGTAGGATAGATTTGGGTGGGAATAGGTTTAGGGTTTGGGGCTTGTGTTAGTTTAGAAATATTTGCAGTGTTGTTTTTGTTTCAAATCTTTTAGCAATAACTTGTAGGCAAATAATTTGACAGGTAATCATAAGACTTATTTTGAAATAAGAGAAGGGCATTTTTTAGAAAACAAAAATAGGCAATGCACAAAAACAACGCGATTTTCTAGTAGTGGTTTTGCGGGATGCCACTGTAACACCCTCAGAATCGGACCTATGCAAGTTTGAGCAAAATTCGCCAAACCCGCATAGAAACGATTCAAAGGTGCCCACCAGGCACTTTCGTGCGGGTGGAAAACGAAGTAATAACATTACACAACAGTCCTCGATGGGACCCACAGAACAGATATATATAACAGCGACTCAGAGAGTCAAGAATACAGATATAATATACAAGATCCAAATCACCTTGAAAACGGTAGAGCGTCCGACTACGGACAAGAAGCAAATGGGGCTAAGAGCCCTGAAGAATAACCAATGGCGTCCATAACCCTGCCCAGGCCAAGCCGGAAGGGTAACCCTGCTAACGACGTCGATCTCAAAACCTGCTTAAACAAAAGGGGTGCCGACAAAGGGCAAAGGAAAAAGAGGAGCGTCAGTACTGAGGCCAGTACACGGCGAGACTAGAATTCGGCGGTCCTCGCCTACAAAGGTATGGTGGACTGAGCGGCAGCGGCAGCATGCACTAAACAACCTATAGAGACTCGATACAACTGGCGGCAATCAGAGAGGGGTAAGAAAAACCTATTCGGAACCAACATGATACTACCACCAATCAAACCCATCCTGGCGTTTTCCCCTCGACACCGATCGAGGAAGTCGACCGAGGAACTCACACAGTTGGCAGTTTTATTTATTCAGTTATCGTTGCAGTAATTACTAGTCAGGTTAAAGATAGTCGTCCTGATAAAATAAGCAGTGGGCACTTTTAGTTAACCATTCCGTCATAGTTACATCAATTACTAATCAGATACAGATAGCATGAGATAAACCCAAAACCCAGCAGTTGTTGGTACTTTTATTCAGCCATTCCGTTGTAGTTGCAATACTTACTAGTCAGGTACAATGGTCGCAAGCGACACTCCAAGCAAGCAATTGTGGGCAGTATTAATTAGCCATTCCATTATAGTGAAGCTGATTACTAGTCATTATAAAGTCAAATTTATAGCAGTAAACTTTAGTTATGCCTGTCTATGGTCGAGATACTGTGCTCCAAGTCGTCCATAACCGCGGACACGGCTTTCAGAAAGTTTTAACCCGGCCGGGGTGCACCAATAGCAACACACACACGATCAACCTCGGAAAAACCAAATCAAAACCCAACGAGGCTTTCACGACAAAGCAATCACAGGATTCAGAAATATTTCAGGGGGCCACCCCTTGGAGTACACCCGCAACGGAGTAAGCAAGCTCCGAGACGGACTCAAGGTTTGCGTCGATGGCTGTAAACGACAGCAGATCCCCAATCGGGGACTGTCGATACCGCGAAAACATCCCGCTTCCAAAACAGTACAGCGTGCTCCTCACACAATCGTAATTAAAGCAGTAAAGCATGGCATAGGTACAGGATCGTAAATAAAACCTCAGACTAGTTGTGGCCCCAAGAAATAAGACGGAATCAAGCTCTGGCTAAGGGGGGCCCATATCACCCCGTATGTGGATAGCGCGCAAAATCAAGGAACAGGTATCAAGTACTCGGGGTCCTACGGGACACAAGTGGGCGTTCGGAAACCAAATATTATCTATCACCCACCGATGCCTCTGCTTATTCAATTGTAGTTGTTAAACAGAAATTAAAGTGACGATAAGTAAAACTAGAATTATCTCCAACGTCAACATGCGGCAATTCATCAGCAACTGTGGCATATGACGACACACATCAGCACTTGAGCAAGCGACTACGACGCCAAGTCCAACTATCTACCAAACAACAGGTAATAGGATGTGTCCAAGGCAATATAGGGCTGCAGGGAATATCACAGGTACGGAAAACTAAAGCATCGCAACACAGATAGCAATAGATCAACAGGAGGGAAGTAAATACTATAAAAGTAAGATAGGTAGAAAGGGGAAGATGCTCGCCTGAAAAACATTGTCGAAGGGTTCAACCGAAGATCGGGTCGACACTCGCATCAACTCAACGGCCCAATCCGCGAAGAAGCAAAACGCTAGAAGAAACACCGGATGCAATATTTAATACAACGGCAGAAGATCGGCATGATGCATGTATGATGCATGGCATGGCAAAGGTGCATTGCAATTAAGTCAGATTAAGCGGAACCGGGATCCCGACATTATTTAGGTGGTTCATGTTGTTTAGCTACCCCGCAATTTAAATGTTGTTTAACAAGGCAGAAAGTATCACCGGTTCGCTACACAAGTTTAAATGAGGCCGATATGAGACTAGATTTGCCCGCATATGGGCCCCATATTTAATTATTAGGTGCATCGGCAAAAGGCCCCCAAACCACAGATATGCATGCGAGATGACAATTAAACATGCAACAAGTTGTTATGATGTTATAAAATAAGGTTTTCGGATAAGGGTCACACTTTAGGGTTCTCGACGATCTTGTTAGGGTTCCGGGGTTCGGGGTCGGTCTCAGGGTCCAGGGTTCGACGGTTCCGTTCTCGGTTAGCGGGGTGGATCTTGGAGTTCCGGGAAGCCGGACTTGGTTCGGCGTCGGGGGCGCATCGGGTCCTTCCAGGGCAGTGTCGTTCTTGTCGCATTCGCAGATCTTGTCGGTACCGTGTGCCGGCCGGTCTTGGCGATCGGGATGCAGAACTTGGTGTCCGGGTCGGGGTACTTGTCGTTCCTGGGTTCTCCGCGTCCGTATTGCGTCCGTGATGTAGATCTTGTGAGACCGGCGTCATCGGGTTCGGGCCTTGGCGTTTCACATCCTCGTGGTGGCCTCGGGCGTCGAATCCGGGAAGCAAATCTTGGAGTAGGGCGCCATCCGGGTTCGGTGTCGACGGTCTTGGTGTTCCGATGGAGAACTCGGTGTCTTGGGTTCGGATCCGTGATGAAGATCTTGGGTGGCACCATGTACATGTACATCCTTCGCAAACCTCGGCATCGAGCCGGTCTTGCCGGTAAGCTACCGTGTGCGAAGACCTTGATCTTCCCGATTGGGCTTGAGCAGCTCCAACACACGCGTGGTGCGGGATTCAGGCATGACGGCGGGCGATCCACAAGGGCGGTCGGGGCACGGGCTCACGGCACGGTCGAGACGGACGACGTCCTTGTGAACGACGAAGGGCGTCGGCTGACGGAGAGGCAGCAGAGGTGGGAGCTTCCGCGCCGGGGACGCAGGCGACGAGGCCGAGCGAGGGCGGCCCGAGGCGGAGAGGCAGGGCACAGCGACGCAGGCCAGAGGCGGGCCGCGGCCGGGCGGCGGGTCACGCGGGCTCGGCGACGGGGTCTGTCGACGGAGACGGTGAGGAGGACGGGAGCCGCGACGGCGCAGGCTGCGGGGACGCGGGACCGGCGGCGCGCGGGAAGGCGGCGGGGCCGACGACGGGCTCGATGCGGCCGGGGCGCGGTCCGTCGGAGGCGGCCGGGGCCGGGCTTGGGGCGCAGGGCGGCGGAGCGTGGACGGAGGCGGCAGGAGCACGGCGGCGACGGGGCCTCTGGGCGGCGCGGGCGCGCAGGGTCCGGCGAGGGTTGGCGGTTGGCGGCTCTGGGCGGCGGACGGAGGCGGTGATGGCGAGAGGGCGGTGGCGGTGCTCGGGCAGAAGGCGAGCGGGCGGGGTGGAGCAGGCGGGAGAGGGCGGTGGCGGTGCTCGGGCAGAAGGCGAGCGGGCGGGGTGGAGCAGGCGGATGGAGGCCGTGGCGGCGGGAGGCGCGCGCCAGGGAGAGAGGAGAAGAGGAGGCGGCGAGGATGGACTGGTGGGGGGGCTGCGCCGGCGATGCGCACGTGAGCGAGGTGGAGGGAGGAAGAGAGCCACGGGGGAGGGAGGGACGGCTCTGGCGAGCCTGGCGGGAGGAGGCAGGCGCCTCGGCGGCGGGGAGCGGCGCCGGAGCTAGGGAAGAGGCGGGGCAGGGACTAGCAGAGAGGCGACGGCGTCGGGGGTTGGGAGGAGAGGAGGTTGGGGAAGGGAGAGGAGCCGGGTCCGCGTGTGGCCCAGGGGGGGAACGGGCCCACGGGACAGGGAGAGTGGGGGGGCAGGGGCGCGCGGGTCCGGTAGGGGCAGGTGGGGTCGGGGACAACTGGGGGAGGCGCGTGTGTGTGGGTGGTGCGTGGGGCAGGGAAGGAGAGAGAGAGGGAGGGTGAGGGGTGAGGGGTGACGTGGCGCCTTGTGGTTGGGTGGGAGGATAGGAGAGTATGAGGTGGCGTGATCCGATTGGGTGGGGTGATGTGGAGGGGGAGAGAGGGTAGATTAGTTGGTAGGAAAGGTTTTCTGGGGTGGGCCTAGGCTGGACCGACTTTAAAATATGGGGTGGTCGTTCGGGTCGCTACGGCCCGTTCGACTGCCCCGCTAAAAACAATTTAGATTTTTTTATTCTAATTGGGCCGTTTGCAACCCGATAGCAACAAACAAATTAACTCCGGAGACCCGGGTTTTGAGGTTTGAAATAAAAGATGGGCGTTTTAGAAAACAACACGGGCTTTGCAAACATAGATTTGGCAAACAATGCTTGATGATGACGATGCAATGCACAAATTCAACGCGATTTTCTAGTAGTGGTTTTGCAGGATGCCACAGCCACACTCACCCTCCGGTAACTGCAAACAACATACCATATACAACATATATTTAGCAAATTTCATCTATTTTACTAAACATGAACTATTGTTTTGCATAGTACAAACTACAAACTACCTCTAGATACTACAACCTACTACTACAAACTACTAGTACATAAGAAAAACTACATACTACAAACTATAAACTACTACTACAAACTACTACTTGAAACTACTACTACAAACTAAACCTACAATTAGTACAAACTAAAACTAAAAACTACTACAAACTAAAATAAAAACAAGAACATTTTAAAAAAAAAAACTAACCAATGGGGTAGGGCAGTGCCGAAAGGGGTGGAGCAGTGGGGGAGGTGGCGGTGCAGTGGGGTTGGGGGTGGGGAAGTGGAGGAGGGGTGGGGCAGTAGGGGTGGTGGCGGGGTGGTGGTGGCGGCGGGGCAATGGGGGTGGTGGTGGCCGTACTGGGGGAGGCGGCGGGGCAGTGGGAAGTGGGGGTGGCAGCGGGGTGGTGGGGATGGAGAATTGGGGGAGGGCCGAGAGGAGGGAGGGCCGGGGTGGGGAAGTGGGGGAGGTCTCGCAGGAGGGAGAGAGGGGGGCTGGCGGCGGCGGTCCCGAGCTCGGGGACCGGCGGCGGGGTGGTGGGGTGGAGGTGGCGGCGGGGTGGTGGGGGTGGGGAAGTGGGGGAGGGACGGGGTGGGGGAGGGCCGGGGTGGGGAAGTGGGGGAGGGCTCGCGGGAGGAGAGAGGGGGCTGGCAGCGGCAGACCCGAGCTCGGGGACCGGCGACGGGTGGCGGCGGGTCGGGGGGTGGGGAGGGGGTTGGGAGGCGGGAGGTGGGGAGGGGGTTGGGGATAGAATGACGATGGGAAACGAGTGGACCGGGGTGGGCCGCTGGTAAAAAAAACGGGTGAGGCTACGCCGACGGCCAGGCATACGCCGAGGGCAGCCGTCGGCGTAGCTAGGGCGATTTTTTTTATTTTTCTTATTATTAAAAAATTATACAAGAAACTTTATTTGGTGTCTAGTAATATAACAAATCGTAATATATTAGTTGGGGCACTATATCCTACCCGGTTTCACCTAAACGGGAGATTCCCCCTTATACGGGCCCGGAACCTTCGCTTCTAGGTTAGAGCGCATGCATGCGAGGGGGGACACATGCAAGCACCTATATATACCAACCTCTCACCACACCCACACACACATATGCTAGGGGCACATGCAAGCTTTCATCTCATTCCGATGTTCTCGTGGTCTTCCTCCAGCGAAACCCTGATCTCTGTGCACACTCGGATCGTCTACCCCTCTAGACGTTCCTCTGACAGGGGTAGACCGGCGTAGCTCTCTCTTGTTTTGTGTTTGTTTAGGTCATAGGGTGATGTCAAACCATGTTGGTTCACAAGTTGGGGCACTATCCTACCCGGTTTCACCTCGACGGGGAGATTCCACCCTTATACGGGTACGGTGTTGGAGATATGCCCTAGAGATAATAATAAATGTAGTTATTATTATATATCTTTGTGTTTATGATAAATGTTTACATTCATGCTATAATAGTATTAACAAGGAAACCATTAATACTTGTGTGATTTGTAAACTTAATTTGAAGTCCCTAGTATAGCCTCTATACTTCACTAGCTTGTTGGTTGATTGATGATTGTGGTTTCCCTATCATGAACATTGAGATGTTATCAACAACAAGATCATATCGTTAGGAGAATGATATGGTGGACATACTCCTATAGACAAGCGTAGCATAAAGATCAAGTCATTTCAATAGTTCAATTGCTATATGCTTTCTGATACATAGTAACCTAATTCCTTCGACCATGAGATCATGCATATTGCCTTTACTGGATGGATGCTTTGATGTCATCAAACACCACACCGTAACAGGGTGGCTATAAAAGTGGCATTGGGTGTTCGGAAAGTATTGGTTGAAACACATGGTTCAAGAGTGGGATTTGTCCATCCACATGACGGATAGATATTCTCTGGGCCCTCTCGGTGAAATGTCATCCAATTAGCTTGCAAGCATGTGACTGGGTCACAAGGGATCACATATCACGGGAACGAGAAAAGAGTACTTATCAGTAACGAGGATGAACTAGGTATGCAGAGATACCGACGATCATAACCTCGGATAAGTAACATATCGTGAGACAAAGGGAAATTGGTATCGTATGTAAGTGGTTCATTCGATCGCAAAGTAATCGTAGAAATATGTGGGAGCCATATGAATTTCCAGATTCCTCTATTGGTTATTGTTCGAAGAAGTGTCTCGATCATGTCCGCATAATTCACGAACCGTAGGGAGACACACTTAAGGATTCGACGTTGTTTGAGTAGTTATGGTATTATGAGGAAGAGACCGAATGTTGTTCGGAGTCTCGGATGGGATCCGGGATATCACGAGGTGATCCGGAATGGTCCGGAGAATAAGATTCATATAAGGAAAGTCCCATTTCGGAGTTGGGGAATGGTTCCGGTGTTTTCATCGGGAACATTCTAGGAGGTCCCGGAATGTCCGGCACTCCGGAGGGGGAAGGGGTACATGAATGTGTCATTGCATGTTGGAATGATTGCATCATGTACTAAGTGTTCTCGCTGTCCGAAATAAAAGGTTTATTTAATTCCTAAATTGGAAAAGTCAAACTGCCAGTTTTCGGTCAAACTGCCAGTTTTCGGAAAGAGGAGAAAGAGGAGGAGAGGTGGAGGCCGAGTTGGAGGAGGGTTCCTCCCCTTGGCCGGCGCACCTCCCAAGGCCGAGTTGGGGAGGAACTCCTCCCCTTGGCCGCCGGCCCTCCCACCTATAAAGGGAGGGGCAGGGCTCCCCTCTCTACACACTACTAGTTCCTACCCTCTAAACTAAACCCTAGATCTAAACCCCGGTTTAGAGCTATTCTGGTTTAGAGCCTTCTAATTGGTTTAGAGCCCTCTAATTGGTGTGTCTAATTACTAGACCACTAATAGCCTCTCTCATAAGCTCCACCATACTCGCACCGGCTTAAGGCGAAGCCCTGCGGGATCTCCCCTCTACTTCCGGTACCACGCCGTTGTGCTGCCGGAATCGCGAGGAGAGTGCTACAACCTCCGCTGCCTGCTGGAACAAGGGAGAGGAAGGTCTTCGTCGAGTACCGAACGTGTGACCGACTGCGGGAGCGCTGCGGGAACGCGGCGCCGGAAGGATCGTCTACGCGATCTTGAGATCGGAAAGAGTACGACTACATCACCCACGAGAATCTGCTCTCGTTAAACACTTTGGAATCTTCGAGGGTGAGTTATTCCATCGACTCGTTGCTACAATCTAGTAGATAGATCTTGGCTTGGTTGTTTGTATGCGATAGAAAATTTTTGTTTTCCATGCTACGAACCCCTACAGTGGTATCAGAGCCGTGTCTATATGTAGATCTGTTGCACGAGTAGAACACAATGGTCATTGTGGGCGTTGATGCTTTTATTGTAGATTGCTTTTTGTGTACTTTGCATCTTGCGGTATGTTGGGATGAAGCGGCCCGGGCTAACCTTACATGACATCGTTCATGAGACTTGCTCCACGCTTGACATGCAACTCGTTTTGCATAAGTGGCTTTGCGGGTGCCTGTTTCTCCTAGCATAGTAAAGATCCAATTTACAACGGGTGATCAACAATGCTAGTATCAATGTTGTGGTTCTTGTTCGTAAGTTAGAACGACACTTATTGAAAGCCCCAAACCACGTAAAATATGCAAAGAAAGTAGAGGCGTCTAACTTTGTTTTGCAGGGGTGTGCAGTGATGTGATATGGCCATGATTGTGATTATATTTGATGTATGCAATGATCCTTATTGTAAGTTGGCAACCGGCAGGAGCCATATGGTTGTCTTTAATTTCTGTTAAGGCCTGCGTGTCTATTCAAAATAGTTGTAATAGTTGAAGTTGGCGGACGACAACCATGAAGAAGCGTCATTGACCTTGATGCTATGCCGGTGATGATGGAGATCATGTTCGTGCTTGAAGATGGAGATCGGAAGCACAAAGAAGAAAGGCCATATCATATCACATATTATGAATTGCATGTGATGTTAATCCTTTATGCATCTTGTATTGCTTAGTAGACGACGGTAGCATTATAAGATGATCCCTCATGCACATAAATTTCAAGTTCTAAAGTGTTCACCCTTAGTATGCACCGTTGCCAAAGCTTGCTGCTTCGAAGCACCACGTGATGATCGGGTGTCTTTGATTCCGCGGGTGACTACAACGTAAGCAAGCCAGATTTGCTTATGCGGAAGCTAAGGTTTGTCTTGACGAGCCTAGCATGTACAGACATGGCCTCAGGAACACGGATCGCCGAAAGGCAAAGCATGAATCATATAGTAGATATGATGAACATGATGATTGTTCGCCATTAAAACTATATCAGCTCTCGTGATGATCGGTGTTGATGTAGTGGATTTGGTTCGTGTGATCACTAAAACAATGTGAGGGATGTTGTTTTGAGTGGGAGTTCACCTAGTTTAATTTCATTAATTAATTTGAACTCAATTTGTCATAAACTTAGTCTAAACTATTGCAAATATGTTGTAGATCAATGGCAGCCCCTACCATCAATTTTAATGCGTTCCTAGAGAAAGAAAAGTTGAAAAACAATGGAAGCAACTTCGCGGATTGGTTCCGCAATTTGAGGATTGTCCTCACAGCTGGTAATTTGACCTATGTGCTGGATGCACCGCTAGGTGACCCACCTGCAGCTGATGCTCCCGATGAAGTAAAGGATGTTTACCTCGCTCGGAAGAATCAGTACTCCATAGTTCAGTGTGCTATCTTGTATGGTTTAGAATCGGAGCTTCAGAAAAGGTTTGAGAATTCAGATCCATATGATATTGTCGAGGATCTCAAATTAATCTTTGAGACTCATGCGGCAATTGAAAGTTATGAAGCTTCTGAAAAGTTCTTTAACTGCAAGATGGAAGAGGGTAGCTCCGTCAGTGAGCATGTGCTTAAGATGTCTGGGCACGCAAATAAACTTCAAAGTTTGGGTATAGTGATTCCTAATACTTTGGGGGTTTACCGCATCCTCCAATCACTACCACCAAGTTACAAGAACTTTGTGATGAACTACAACATGCAGAACATGAACAAAGAGTTGCCAGAACTATTTGCTATGTTAAAATCTGCAGAAGTGGAGATCAAGAAAGAGCACCAAGTGTTGATGGTCAATAAGACCACCAAATTCAAGAAAGGCAAGTCTAAACAGATGGGACACTTCAAGAAGGGTGGTAAGAAAGTTACCATGCCGATGAAGAAGACCAAGGCTGGACCTAAGCCTGAAACTGAGTGCTTTTACTGCAAGGGAGAAGGTCACTGGAAGCGGAATTGCCCAAAGTACTTGGCAGATTTGAAGAACGGCAACATCAAGAAGAAAGGTATATCTGATATACATGTTATTGATGTGTATCTCACTAGTATTCGTAGTAGTGCCTGGGTATTTGATACTGGTTCGGTTGCTCATATTTGTAACTCGAAACAGGAGCTGCAGAATAAACGGAAGCTAGTGAAGAACGAGGTGACGATGCGCGTAGGAAACGGATCAAAGGTTGATGTGATCGCGGTCGGCACACTACCTCTTCATCTACCATCGGGATTAGTTTTATACTTAAATAATTGTTATTTGGTGCCTGCATTAAGCATGAACATTATATCAGGATCTTGTTTATTGCGAGACAGTTACTTGTTTAAATCCGAGAATAATGGTTGTTCGATTTATATGAGTAATGTGTTTTATGCACATGCACCTTTGATAGATGGTCTATTCATATTGAATCTCGATAGTAGAAATACACATATTAATAACATCGAGGCTAAACGTTTGAAATCAAGCGATAATTTGACCTATATGTGGCACTGTCGTCTTGGTCACATTGGAGTGAAGCGTATGAAGAAACTCCATTCCGATGGACTTCTTGAATCACTTGATTTTGAATCACTTGAAAGATGCGAAGCATGTCTGATGGGTAAAATGACTAAGACTCCATTTTCTGGCATGATGGAGCGAGCTACAGACTTATTGGAAATCATACATACCGATGTGTGTGGTCCAATGAGTGTAGCATCGCGCAGTGGTTATCGTTATGTTCTTACCTTCACGGATGACTTGAGTAGATATGGGTATATCTATTTCATGAAACATAAGTCCGAAACTTTCGAGAAGTTTAAGGAGTTTCAAAGTGAGGTAGAGAATCAACGTAACAAGAAGATTAAATTTCTACGTTCTGATCGTGGAGGTGAATATCTAAGTTACGAGTTTGGCGAGCATTTGAAGAAATGTGGAATACTTTCGCAGTTGACACCGCCGGGAACACCACAGCGTAATGGTGTGTCTGAACGTCGTAATCGAACTCTCTTGGATATGGTTCGTTCTATGATGTCACTTACAGATTTGCCACTATCATTTTGGGGTTATGCATTAGAAACAGCCGCATTCACTTTAAATAGGGCACCGTCTAAATCCGTTGAAACGACACCGTATGAATTATGGTTTGGGAAGAAACCTAAATTGTCGTTCCTTAAAGTTTGGGGATGCGAAGCCTATGTAAAGAAGTTACAGCCGGACAAGCTTGAACCCAAAGCGGAAAAATGCGTCTTCATAGGATACCCGAAGGAAACTGTTGGGTATACCTTCTATCATAGATCCGAAGGCAAAATCTTCGTTGCTAAGAATGGATCCTTTCTAGAGAAGGAATTTCTCTCGAAAGAAGTGACTGGAAGGAAAGTAGAACTCGACGAGGTTGTCGAACCTTCTCTCGAAATTGCGAGTAGCGCAGCACCGGAAGAAGTTCCTGTGGTGCCTGCACCAATAAGAGAGGAAGCTAATGATGGTGATCATGAAACTTCGGTTGAAGTTGCTACAGAGCCTCGGAGGTCAACGAGAACTCGTACCACTCCAGATTGGTATGATTCCGTTATGAATGTCATGTTGGTGGACAACACCGATGACCCCGAGACATATGAGGAAGCGATGATGAGCCCAGATTCCAATAAATGGCAAGAAGCCATGAAATCCGAGATTGGATCCATGTACGAAAACCAAGTATGGACTTTGGTGGACTTACCGGATGGCCGGAAGGCCGTCGAGAACAAATGGATTTTCAAGAAGAAAACAGATGCTGATGGTAATGTTACTGTCTATAAAGCTCGACTTGTCGCAAAAGGGTTTCGACAAATTCAAGGAGTTGACTACGATGAGACTTTCTCACCGGTAGCGAAGCTAAAGTCTGTGAGGATTATGTTAGCAATCGCTGCATATTATGATTATGAGATATGGCAGATGGATGTCAAAACAGCATTCCTCAATGGAGACATTGATGAAGAGTTGTATATGATGCAACCCAAAGGTTTTGTCGATCTTAAAGATGCTAACAAGGTATGCAAGCTTCAACGGTCTATCTATGGATTGAAGCAAGCATCCCGAAGTTGGAATCAACGTTTTGATAAGGTAATCAAAAGTTTTGGTTTTATACAAACTTATGGAGAAGCTTGTATTTACAAGAAAGTGAGTGGGAGCTCTGTAGCATTCTTAATACTGTATGTGGATGACATATTGTTGATTGGGAATGATGTAGACCTTCTTAATAGTGTCAAAGAGTATTTGAATAATAGTTTTTCAATGAAGGATCTTGGCGAATCAGCTTACATATTAGGCATAAAGATTTATAGAGATAGATCGAAACGCCAAATATCATTGTCACAAAGTACATATTTGGACAAAGTTCTAAAGAGGTTTGGAATGGAAGATAGCAAGAAAGGGTTCTTGCCCATGTTGCCCAATGTGACCTTGAGTAAAACTCAAAGTCCGACATCGGCAGAAGATAGAGAAAAAAAAATGAGTAAGACTCCCTATGCCTCAGCCATAGGATCTCTAATGTATGCCATGCTATGTACTAGACCCGACATCGCATATGCTGTTAGTCTAACTAGCAGATATCAAAGTGATCCAGGAGTGGATCATTGGACAGCGGTCAAAAACATCCTTAAGTACTTGAGAAGAACTAAGGATATGGTTCTTTCTTATGGAGGTGATGAACAGCTCGTTGTTAATGGTTACACCGATGCTAGTTGGAACACCGATCCGGATGATTCTAAATCACAATCTGGATACGTATTTATTTTGAATGGTGCAGCAGTTAGCTGGAGGAGTGCAAAGCAAAGCGTTGTGGCGAGATCTTCAACTGAATCGGAATACATGGCTGCTTCGGAGGCTTCACAAGAAGCGATATGGATGAAAGAGTTCATTGCAGAGCTGGGTGTGGTTCCTAGTGCGCTGGACCCAATGTCTATCTACTGTGATAACATGGGCGCCATAGCCAATGCGCAAGAACCAAGGTCACACAAGAAGCTGAAGCATATCAAGCTGCGTTTTCACGCTATTCGAGAACATATCCAAGATGGGGATATAAAGATTTGCAAAGTACACACAGATCTGAATGTGGCGGATCCGTTGACTAAACCTCTCCCGAGGGCAAAACATGACCAACACCAAACTGCCATGGGTGTTCGGTATATTACCATGTAATCTAGATTAGATGACTCTAGTGCAAGTGGGAGACTGTTGGAGATATGCCCTAGAGATAATAATAAATGTAGTTATTATTATATATCTTTGTGTTTATGATAAATGTTTACATTCATGCTATAATAGTATTAACAAGGAAACCATTAATACTTGTGTGATTTGTAAACTTAATTTGAAGTCCCTAGTATAGCCTCTATACTTCACTAGCTTGTTGGTTGATTGATGATTGTGGTTTCCCTATCATGAACATTGAGATGTTATCAACAACAAGATCATATCGTTAGGAGAATGATATGGTGGACATACTCCTATAGACAAGCGTAGCATAAAGATCAAGTCATTTCAATAGTTCAATTGCTATATGCTTTCTGATACATAGTAACCTAATTCCTTCGACCATGAGATCATGCATATTGCCTTTACTGGATGGATGCTTTGATGTCATCAAACACCACACCGTAACAGGGTGGCTATAAAAGTGGCATTGGGTGTTCGGAAAGTATTGGTTGAAACACATGGTTCAAGAGTGGGATTTGTCCATCCACATGACGGATAGATATTCTCTGGGCCCTCTCGGTGAAATGTCATCCAATTAGCTTGCAAGCATGTGACTGGGTCACAAGGGATCACATATCACGGGAACGAGAAAAGAGTACTTATCAGTAACGAGGATGAACTAGGTATGCAGAGATACCGACGATCATAACCTCGGATAAGTAACATATCGTGAGACAAAGGGAAATTGGTATCGTATGTAAGTGGTTCATTCGATCGCAAAGTAATCGTAGAAATATGTGGGAGCCATATGAATTTCCAGATTCCTCTATTGGTTATTGTTCGGAGAAGTGTCTCGATCATGTCCGCATAATTCACGAACCGTAGGGAGACACACTTAAGGATTCGACGTTGTTTGAGTAGTTATGGTATTATGAGAAAGAGACCGAATGTTGTTCGGAGTCTCGGATGGGATCCGGGATATCACGAGGTGATCCGGAATGGTCCGGAGAATAAGATTCATATAAGGAAAGTCCCATTTCGGAGTTGGGGAATGGTTCCGGTGTTTTCATCGGGAACATTCTAGGAGGTCCCGGAATGTCCGGCACTCCGGAGGGGGAAGGGGTACATGAATGTGTCATTGCATGTTGGAATGATTGCATCATGTACTAAGTGTTCTCGCTGTCCGAAATAAAAGGTTTATTTAATTCCTAAATTGGAAAAGTCAAACTGCCAGTTTTCGGTCAAACTGCCAGTTTTCGGAAAGAGGAGAAAGAGGAGGAGAGGTGGAGGCCGAGTTGGAGGAGGGTTCCTCCCCTTGGCCGGCGCACCTCCCAAGGCCGAGTTGGGGAGGAACTCCTCCCCTTGGCCGCCGGCCCTCCCACCTATAAAGGGAGGGGCAGGGCTCCCCTCTCTACACACTACTAGTTCCTACCCTCTAAACTAAACCCTAGATCTAAACCCCGGTTTAGAGCTATTCTGGTTTAGAGCCTTCTAATTGGTTTAGAGCCCTCTAATTGGTGTGTCTAATTACTAGACCACTAATAGCCTCTCTCATAAGCTCCACCATACTCGCACCGGCTTAAGGCGAAGCCCTGCGGGATCTCCCCTCTACTTCCGGTACCACGCCGTTGTGCTGCCGGAATCGCGAGGAGAGTGCTACAACCTCCGCTGCCTGCTGGAACAAGGGAGAGGAAGGTCTTCGTCGAGTACCGAACGTGTGACCGACTGCGGGAGCGCTGCGGGAACGCGGCGCCGGAAGGATCGTCTACGCGATCTTGAGATCGGAAAGAGTACGACTACATCACCCACGAGAATCTGCTCTCGTTAAACACTTTGGAATCTTCGAGGGTGAGTTATTCCATCGACTCGTTGCTACAATCTAGTAGATAGATCTTGGCTTGGTTGTTTGTATGCGATAGAAAATTTTTGTTTTCCATGCTACGAACCCCTACATACGGAACCTTCGCCTCTAGGTTAGAGCGCATGCATGCGAGGGGGGACACATGCAAGCACCTATATATACCAACCTCTCACCACACCCACACACACATATGCTAGGGGCACATGCAAGTTTTCATCTCAGTCCGATGTTCTCGTGGTCTTCCTCCGGCGAAACCCTGATCTCTGTGCACACTCGGATCGTCTACCCCCCTAGACGTTCCTCTGACAGGGGTAGCCCGTCGTAGCTCTCTCTTGTTTTGTGTTTGTTTAGGTCATAGGGTGATGTCAAACCATGTTGGTTCACAAGTTGGGGCACTATCCTACCCGGTTTCACCTCGACGGGGAGATTCCACCCTTAGACGGGTACGGAACCTTCGCCTCTAGGTTAGAGCGCATGCATGCGAGGGGGGACACATGCAAGCACCTATATATACCAACCTCTCACCACACCCACACACACATATGCTAGGGGCACATGCAAGTTTTCATCTCATTCCAATGTTCTCGTGGTCTTCCTCCGGCGAAACCCTGATCTCTGTGCACACTCGGATCGTCTACCCCCCTAGACGTTCCTCTGACAGGGGTAGCCCGGCATAGCTCTCTCTTGTTTTGTGTTTTTTTAGGTCATAGGGTGATGTCAAACCATGTTGGTTCACAAGTTGGGGCACTATCCTACCCGGTTTCACCTCGACGGGGAGATTCCAACCTTATACGGGTACGGAACCTTCGCCTCTAGGTTAGAGCGCATGCATGCGAGGGGGGACACATGCAAGCACCTATATATACCAACCTCTCACCACACCCACACACACATATGCTAGGGGCACATGCAAGTTTTCATCTCATTCCGATGTTCTCGTGGTCTTCCTCCGGCAAAACCCTGATCTCTGTGCACACTCGGATCGTCTACCCCCCTAGACGTTCCTCTGACAGGGGTAGCCCGGCGTAGCTCTCTCTTGTTTTGTGTTTGTTTAGGTCATAGGGTGATGTCAAACCATGTTGGTTCACAAGTTGGGGCACTATCCTACCCGGTTTCACCTCGACGGGGAGATTCCACCCTTATACGGGTACGGAACCTTCGCCTCTAGGTTAGAGCGCATGCATGCGAGGGGGGACACATGCAAGCACCTATATATACCAACCTCTCACCACACCCACACACACATATGCTAGGGGCACATGCAAGTTTTCATCTCATTCCGATGTTCTCGTGGTCTTCCTGCGGCGAAACCCTGATCTCTGTGCACACTCGGATCGTCTACCCCCCTAGACGTTCCTCTGACAGGGGTAGCCCGGCGTAGCTCTCTCTTGTTTTGTGTTTGTTTAGGTCACAGGGTGATGTCAAACCATGTTGGTTCACAAGTTGGGGCACTATCCTACCCGGTTTCACCTCGACGGGGAGATTCCACCCTTATACGGGTACAGAACCTTCGCCTCTAGGTTAGAGCGCATGCATGCGAGGGGGGACACATGCAAGCACCTATATATACCAACCTCTCACCACACCCACACACACATATGCTAGGGGCACATGCAAGTTTTCATCTCATTCCGATGTTCTCGTGGTCTTCCTCCGGCGAAACCCTGATCTCTGTGCACACTCGGATCGTCTACCCCCTAGACATTCCTCTGACAGGGGTAGCCCGTCGTAGCTCTCTCTTGTTTTGTGTTTGTTTAGGTCATAGGGTGATGTCAAACCATGTTGGTTCACAAGTTGGGGCACTATCCTACCCGGTTTCACCACGACGGGGAGATTCCACCCTTATACGGGTACGGAACCTTCGCCTCTAGGTTAGAGCGCATGCATGCGAGGGGGGACACATGCAAGCACCTATATATACCAACCTCTCACCACACCCACACACACATATGCTAGGGCACATGCAAGTTTTCATCTCATTCCGATGTTCTCGTGGTCTTCCTCCGGCAAAACCCTGATCTCTGTGCACACTCGGATCGTCTACCCCCCTAGACGTTCCTCTGACAGGGGTAGCCCGGCGTAGCTCTCTCTTGTTTTGTGTTTGTTTAGGTCATAGGGTGATGTCAAACCATGTTGGTTCACAAGTTGGGGCACTATCCTACCCGGTTTCACCTCGACGGGGAGATTCCACCCTTATACGGGTACGGAACCTTCGCCTCTAGGTTAGAGCGCATGCATGCGAGGGGGGACACATGCAAGCACCTATATATACCAACCTCTCACCACACCCACACACACATATGCTAGGGGCACATGCAAGTTTTCATCTCATTCCGATGTTCTCGTGGTCTTCCTCCGGCGAAACCCTGATCTCTGTGCACACTCGGATCGTCTACCCCCCTAGACGTTCCTCTGACAGGGGTAGCCCATCGTAGCTCTCTCTTGTTTTGTGTTTGTTTAGGTCATAGGGTGATGTCAAACCATGTTGGTTCACAAGTTGGGGCACTATCCTACCCGGTTTCACCTCGACGGGGAGATTCCACCCTTATACGGGTACGGAACCTTCGCCTCTAGGTTAGAGCGCATGCATGCGAGGGGGGACACATGCAAGCACCTATATATACCAACCTCTCACCACACCCACACACACATATGCTAGGGGCACATGCAAGTTTTCATCTCATTCCAATGTTCTCGTGGTCTTCCTCCGGCGAAACCCTGATCTCTGTGCACACTCGGATCGTCTAGCCCCCTAGACGTTCCTCTGACAGGGGTAGCCCGGCGTAGCTCTCTCTTGTTTTGTGTTTGTTTAGGTCATAGGGTGATGTCAAACCATGTTGGTTCACAAGTTGGGGCACTATCCTACCCGGTTTCACCTCGACGGGGAGATTCCACCCTTATACGGGTACGGAACCTTCGCCTCTAGGTTAGAGCGCATGCATGCGAGGGGGGACACATGCAAGCACCTATATATACCAACCTCTCACCACACCCACACACACATATTCTAGGGGCACATGCAAGTTTTCATCTCATTCCGATGTTCTCGTGGTCTTCCTCCGGCGAAACCCTGATCTCTGTGCACACTCGGATCGTCTACCCCCCTAGACGTTCCTCTGACAGGGGTAGCCCGACGTAGCTCTCTCTTGTTTTGTGTTTGTTTAGGTCATAGGGTGATGTCAAACCATGTTGGTTCACAAGTTGGGGCACTATCCTACCCGGTTTCACCTCGACGGGGAGATTCCACCCTTATACGGGTACGGAACCTTCGCCTCTAGGTTAGAGCGCATGCATGCGAGGGGGGACACATGCAAGCACCTATATATACCAACCTCTCACCACACCCACACACACATATGCTAGGGGCACATGCAAGTTTTCATCTCATTCCAATGTTCTCGTGGTCTTCCTCCGGCGAAACCCTGATCTCTGTGCACACTCGGATCATCTACCCCCCTAGACGTTCCTCTGACAGGGGTAGCCCGGCGTAGCTCTCTCTTGTTTTGTGTTTGTTTAGGTCATAGGGTGATGTCAAACCATGTTGGTTCACAAGTTGGGGCACTATCCTACCCGGTTTCACCTCGACGGGGAGATTCCACCCTTATACGGGTACGGAACCTTCGCCTCTAGGTTAGAGCGCATGCATGCGAGGGGGGACACATGCAAGCACCTATATATACCAACCTCTCACCACACCCACACACACATATTCTAGGGGCACATGCAAGTTTTCATCTCATTCCAATGTTCTCGTGGTCTTCCTCCGGCGAAACCCTGATCTCTGTGCACACTCGGATCGTCTACCCCCCTAGACGTTCCTCTGACAGGGGTAGCCCGACGTAGCTCTCTCTTGTTTTGTGTTTGTTTAGGTCATAGGGTGATGTCAAACCATGTTGGTTCACAAGTTGGGGCACTATCCTACCCGGTTTCACCTCGACGGGGAGATTCCACCCTTATACGGGTACGGAACCTTCGCCTCTAGGTTAGAGCGCATGCATGCGAGGGGGGACACATGCAAGCACCTATATATACCAACCTCTCACCACACCCACACACACATATGCTAGGGGCACATGCAAGTTTTCATCTCATTCCAATGTTCTCGTGGTCTTCCTCCGGCGAAACCCTGATCTCTGTGCACACTCGGATCATCTACCCCCCTAGACGTTCCTCTGACAGGGGTAGCCCGGCGTAGCTCTCTCTTGTTTTGTGTTTGTTTAGGTCATAGGTTGATGTCAAACCATGTTGGTTCACAAGTTGGGGCACTATCCTACCCAGTTTCACCTCGACGGGGAGATTCCAACCTTATACGGGTACGGAACCTTCGCCTCTAGGTTAGAGCGCATGCATGCGAGGGGGGACACATGCAAGCACCTATATATACCAACCTCTCACCACACCCACACACACATATGCTAGGGGCACATGCAAGTTTTCATCTCATTCCGATGTTCTCGTGGTCTTCCTCCGGCAAAACCCTGATCTCTGTGCACACTCGGATCGTCTACCCCCCTAGACGTTCCTCTGACAGGGGTAGCCCGGCGTAGCTCTCTCTTGTTTTGTGTTTGTTTAGGTCATAGGGTGATGTCAAACCATGTTGGTTCACAAGTTGGGGCACTATCCTACCCGGTTTCACCTCGACGGGGAGATTCCACCCTTATACGGGTACGGAACCTTCGCCTCTAGGTTAGAGCGCATGCATGCGAGGGGGGACACATGCAAGCACCTATATATACCAACCTCTCACCACACCCACACACACATATGCTAGGGGCACATGCAAGTTTTCATCTCATTCCGATGTTCTCGTGGTCTTCCTGCGGCGAAACCCTGATCTCTGTGCACACTCGGATCGTCTACCCCCCTAGACGTTCCTCTGACAGGGGTATCCCGGCGTAGCTCTCTCTTGTTTTGTGTTTGTTTAGGTCATAGGGTGATGTCAAAACATGTTGGTTCACAAGTTGGGGCACTATCCTACCCGGTTTCACCTCGACGGGGAGATTCCACCCTTATACGGGTACGGAACCTTCGCCTCTAGGTTAGAGCGCATGCATGCGAGGGGGGACACATGCAAGAACCTATATATACCAACCTCTCACCACACCCACACACACATATGCTAGGGGCACATGCAAGTTTTCATCTCATTCCAATGTTCTCGTGGTCTTCCTCCGGCGAAACCCTGATCTCTGTGCACACTCGGATCGTCTACCCCCCTAGACGTTCCTCTGACAGGGGTAGCCCGGCATAGCTCTCTCTTGTTTTGTGTTTGTTTAGGTCATAGGATGATGTCAAACCATGTTGGTTCACAAGTTGGGGCACTATCCTACCCGGTTTCACCTCGACGGGGAGATTCCACCCATATACGGGTACGGAACCTTCGCCTCTAGGTTAGAGCGCATGCATGCGAGGGGGGACACATGCAAGCACCTATATATACCAACCTCTCACCACACCCACACACACATATTCTAGGGGCACATGCAAGATTTCATCTCATTCCGATGTTCTCGTGGTCTTCCTCCGACGAAACCCTGATCTCTGTGCACACTCGGATCGTCTACCCCCCTAGACGTTCCTCTGACAGGGGTAGCCCGGCGTAGCTCTCTCTTGTTTTGTGTTTGTTTAGGTCATAGGGTGATGTCAAACCATGTTGGTTCACAAGTTGGGGCACTATACTACCTTGTTTCACCTCGACGGGGAGATTCCACCCTTATACGGGTACGGAACCTTCGCCTCTAGGTTAGAGCGCATGCATGCGAGGGGGGACACATGCAAGCACCTATATATACCAACCTCTCACCACACCCACACACACATATGCTAGGGGCACATGCAAGTTTTCATCTCATTCCGATGTTCTCGTGGTCTTCCTCCGGCGAAACCCTGATCTCTGTGCACACTCGGATCGTCTACCCCCCTAGACGTTCCTCTGACAGGGGTAGCCCGGCGTAGCTCTCTCTTGTTTTGTGTTTGTTTAGGTCATAGGGTGATGTCAAACCATGTTGGTTCACAAGTTGGGGCACTATCCTACCCGGTTTCACCTCGACGGGGAGATTCCACCCTTATACGGGTACGAAACCTTCGCCTCTAGGTTAGAGTGCATGCATGCGAGGGGGGACACATGCAATCACCTATATATACCAACCTCTCACCACACCCACACACACATATGCTAGGGGCACATGCAAGTTTTCATCTCATACCGATGTTCTCGTGGTCTTCCTCCGGCGAAACCCTGATCTCTGTGCACACTCGGATCGTCTACCCCCCTAGACGTTCCTCTGACAGGGGTAGCCCGGCGTAGCTCTCTCTTGTTTTGTGTTTGTTTAGGTCATAGGGTGATGTCAAACCATGTTGGTTCACAAGTTGGGGCACTATCCTACCCGGTTTCACCTCGACGGGGAGATTCCACCCTTATACGGGTACGGAACCTTCGCCTCTAGGTTAGAGCGCATGCATGCGAGGGGGGACACATGCAAGAACCTATATATACCAACCTCTCACCACACCCACACACACATATGCTAGGGGCACATGCAAGTTTTCATCTCATTCCAATGTTCTCGTGGTCTTCCTCCGGCGAAACCCTGATCTCTGTGCACACTCGGATCGTCTACCCCCCTAGATGTTCCTCTGACAGGGGTAGCCCGGCATAGCTCTCTCTTGTTTTGTGTTTGTTTAGGTCATAGGGTGATGTCAAACCATGTTGGTTCACAAGTTGGGGCACTATCCTACCCGGTTTCACCTCGACGGGGAGATTCCACCCATATACGGGTACGGAACCTTCGCCTCTAGGTTAGAGCGCATGCATGCGAGGGGGGACACATGCAAGCACCTATATATACCAACCTCTCACCACACCCACACACACATATGCTAGGGGCACATGCAAGTTTTCATCTCATTCCGATGTTCTCGTGGTCTTCCTCCGACGAAACCCTGATCTCTGTGCACACTCGGATCGTCTACCCCCCTAGACGTTCCTCTGACAGGGGTAGCCCGGCGTAGCTCTCTCTTGTTTTGTGTTTGTTTAGGTCATAGGGTGATGTCAAACCATGTTGGTTCACAAGTTGGGGCACTATACTACCCTGTTTCACCTCGACGGGGAGATTCCACCCTTATACGGGTACGGAACCTTCGCCTCTAGGTTAGAGCGCATGCATGCGAGGGGGGACACATGCAAGCACCTATATATACCAACCTCTCACCACACCCACACACACATATGCTAGGGGCACATGCAAGTTTTCATCTCATTCCGATGTTCTCGTGGTCTTCCTCCGGCGAAACCCTGATCTCTGTGCACACTCGGATCGTCTACCCCCCTAGACGTTCCTCTGACAGGGGTAGCCCGGCGTAGCTCTCTCTTGTTTTGTGTTTGTTTAGGTCATAGGGTGATGTCAAACCATGTTGGTTCACAAGTTGGGGCACTATCCTACCCGGTTTCACCTCGACGGGGAGATTCCACCCTTATACGGGTACGAAACATTCGCCTCTAGGTTAGAGTGCATGCATGCGAGGGGGGACACATGCAAGCACCTATATATACCAACCTCTCACCACACCCACACACACATATGCTAGGGGCACATGCAAGTTTTCATCTCATACCGATGTTCTCGTGGTCTTCCTCCGGCGAAACCCTGATCTCTGTGCACACTCGGATCGTCTACCCCCCTAGACGTTCCTCTGACAGGGGTAGCCCATCGTAGCTCTCTCTTGTTTTGTGTTTGTTTAGGTCATAGGGTGATGTCAAACCATGTTGGTTCACAAGTTGGGGCACTATCCTACCCGGTTTCACCTCGACGGGGAGATTCCACCCTTAGACGGGTACGGAACCTTCGCCTCTAGGTTAGAGCGCATGCATGCGAGGGGGGACACATGCAAGCACCTATATATACCAACCTCTCACCACACCCACACACACATATGCTAGGGGCACATGCAAGTTTTCATCTCATTCCAATGTTCTCGTGGTCTTCCTCCGGCGAAACCCTGATCTCTGTGCACACTCGGATCGTCTACCCCCCTAGACGTTCCTCTGACAGGGGTAGCCCGGCGTAGCTCTCTCTTGTTTTGTGTTTGTTTAGGTCATAGGGTGATGTCAAACCATGTTGGTTCACAAGTTGGGGCACTATCCTACCCGGTTTCACCTCGACGGGGAGATTCCACCCTTATACGGGTACGGAACCTTCGCCTCTAGGTTAGAGCGCATGCATGCGAGGGGGGACACATGCAAGCACCTATATATACCAACCTCTCACCACACCCACACACACATATGCTAGGGGCACATGCAAGTTTTCATCTCATTCCAATGTTCTCGTGGTCTTCCTCCAGCGAAACCCTGATCTCTGTGCACACTCGGATCGTCTATCCCCCTAGACGTTCCTCTGACAGGGGTAGCCCGGCGTAGCTCTCTCTTGTTTTGTGTTTGTTTAGGTCATAGGGTGATGTCAAACCATGTTGGTTCACAAGTTGGGGCACTATCCTACCCGGTTTCACCTCGACGGGGAGATTCCACCCTTATACGGGTACGGAACCTTCGCCTCTAGGTTAGAGCGCATGCATGCGAGGGGGGAAACATGCAAGCACCTATATATACCAACCTCTCACCACACCCACACACACATATGCTAGGGGCACATGCAAGTTTTCATCTCATTCCAATGTTCTCGTGGTCTTCCTCCGGCGAAACCCTGATCTCTGTGCACACTCGGATCATCTACCCCCCTAGACGTTCCTCTGACAGGGGTAGCCCGGCGTAGCTCTCTCTTGTTTTGTGTTTGTTTAGGTCATAGGTTGATGTCAAACCATGTTGGTTCACAAGTTGGGGCACTATCCTACCCAGTTTCACCTCGACGGGGAGATTCCACCCTTATACGGGTACGGAACCTTCGCCTCTAGGTTAGAGCGCATGCATGCGAGGGGGGACACATGCAAGCACCTATATATACCAACCTCTCACCACACCCACACACACATATGCTAGGGGCACATGCAAGTTTTCATCTCATTCCAATGTTCTCGTGGTCTTCCTCCGGCGAAACCCTGATCTCTGTGCACACTCGGATCGTCTACCCCCCTAGACGTTCCTCTGACAGGGGTAGCCCGGCGTAGCTCTCTCTTGTTTTGTGTTTGTTTAGGTCATAGGGTGATGTCAAACCATGTTGGTTCACAAGTTGGGGCACCATCCTACCCGGTTTCACCGCGACGGGGAGATTCCACCCTTATACGGGTACGGAACCTTCGCCTCTAGGTTAGAGCGCATGCATGCGAGGGGGGACACATGCAAGCACCTATATATACCAACCTCTCACCACACCCACACACACATATGCTAGGGGCACATGCAAGTTTTCATCTCATTCCAATGTTCTCGTGGTCTTCCTCCGGCGAAACCCTGATCTCTGTGCACACTCGGATCATCTACCCCCCTAGACGTTCCTCTGACAGGGGTAGCCCGGCGTAGCTCTCTCTTGTTTTGTGTTTGTTTAGGTCATAGGTTGATGTCAAACCATGTTGGTTCACAAGTTGGGGCACTATCCTACCCAGTTTCACCTCGATGGGGAGATTCCACCCTTATACGGGTACGGAACCTTCGCCTCTAGGTTAGAGCGCATGCATGCGAGGGGGGGCACATGCAAGCACCTATATATACCAACCTCTCACCACACCCACACACACATATGCTAGGGGCACATGCAAGTTTTCATCTCATTCCGATGTTCTCGTGGTCTTCCTCCGGCAAAACCCTGATCTCTGTGCACACTCGGATCGTCTACCCCCCTAGACGTTCCTCTGACAGGGGTAGCCCGGCGTAGCTCTCTCTTGTTTTGTGTTTGTTTAGGTCATAGGGTGATGTCAAACCATGTTGGTTCACAAGTTGGGGCACTATCCTACCCGGTTTCACCTCGACGGGGAGATTCCACCCTTATACGGGTACGGAACCTTCGCCTCTAGGTTAGAGCACATGCATGCGAGGGGGGACACATGCAAGCACCTATATATACCAACCTCTCACCACACCCACACACACACATATGCTAGGGGCACATGCAAGTTTTCATCCCATTCCAATGTTCTCGTGGTCTTCCTCCGGCGAAACCCTGATCTCTGTGCACACTCGGATCGTCTACCCCCCTAGACGTTCCTCTGACAGGGGTAGCCCGGCGTAGCTCTCTCTTGTTTCGTGTTTGTTTAGGTCATAGGGTGATGTCAAACCATGTTGGTTCATAAGTTGGGGCACTATCCTACCCGGTTTCACCTCGACGGGGAGATTCCACCCTTATACGGGTACGGAACCTTCGCCTCTAGGTTAGAGCGCATGCATGCGAGGGGGGACACATGCAAGCACCTATATATACCAACCTCTCACCACACCCACACACACATATGCTAGGGGCACATGCAAGTTTTCATCTCATTCCGATGTTCTCGTGGTCTTCCTCCGACGAAACCCTGATCTCTGTGCACACTCGGATCGTCTACCCCCCTAGACGTTCCTCTGACAGGGGTAGCCCGGCGTAGCTCTCTCTTGTTTTGTGTTTGTTTAGGTCATAGGGTGATGTCAAACCATGTTGGTTCACAAGTTGGGGCACTATCCTACCCGGTTTCACCTCGACGGGGAGATTCCACCCTTATACGGGTACGAAACCTTCGCCTCTAGGTTAGAGCGCATGCATGCGAGGGGGGACACATGCAAGCACCTATATATACCAACCTATCACCACACCCACACACACATATGCTAGGGGAACATGCAAGTTTTCATCTCATTCCGATGTTCTCGTGGTCTTCCTCCGGCGAAACCCTGATCTCTGTGCACACTCGGATCGTCTACCCCCCTAGACGTTCCTCTGACAGGGGTAGCCCGGCGTAGCTCTCTCTTGTTTTGTGTTTGTTTAGGTCATAGGGTGATGTCAAACCATGTT
Organism: Avena sativa; assembly: GCA_916181665.1. Lineage (NCBI taxonomy): Eukaryota > Viridiplantae > Streptophyta > Magnoliopsida > Poales > Poaceae > Avena > Avena sativa. Next base: position 398,067,310 of record OV702279.1, on the reverse strand, counting down.
GGTTCACAAGTTGGGGCACTATCCTACCCGGTTTCACCTCGACGGGGAGATTCCACCCTTATACGGGTACGGAACCTTCGCCTCTAGGTTAGAGCGCATGCACGCGAGGGGGGACACATGCAAGCACCTATATATACCAACCTCTCACCACACCCACACACACATATGCTAGGGGCGCATGCAAGTTTTCATCTCATTTCGATGTTCTCGTGGTCTTCCTCCGGCGAAACCCTGATCTCTGTGCACACTCGGATCGTCTACCCCCCTAGACGTTCCTCTGACAGGGGTAGCCCGGCGTAGCTCTCTCTTGTTTTGTGTTTGTTTAGGTCATAGGGTGATGTCAAACCATGTTGGTTCACAAGTTGGGGCACTATCCTACCCGGTTTCACCTCGACGGGGAGATTCCACCCTTATACGGGTACGGAACCTTCGCCTCTAGGTTAGAGCGCATGCATGCGAGGGGGGACACATGCAAGCACCTATATATACCAACCTCTCACCACACCCACACACACATATGCTAGGGGCACATGCAAGTTTTCATCTCATTCCAATGTTCTCGTGGTCTTCCTCCGGCGAAACCCTGATCTCTGTGCACACTCGGATCGTCTACCCCCCTAGACGTTCCTCTGACAGGGGTAGCCCGGCGTAGCTCTCTCTTGTTTTGTGTTTGTTTAGGTCATAGGGTGATGTCAAACCATGTTGGTTCACAAGTTGGGGCACTATCCTACCCGGTTTCACCTCGACGGGGAGATTCCACCCTTATACGGGTACGGAACCTTCGCCTCTAGGTTAGAGCGCATGCACGCGAGGGGGGACACATGCAAGCACCTATATATACCAACCTCTCACCACACCCACACACACATATGCTAGGGGCGCATGCAAGTTTTCATCTCATTTCGATGTTCTCGTGGTCTTCCTCCGGCGAAACCCTGATCTCTGTGCACACTCGGATCGTCTACCCCCCTAGACGTTCCTCTGACAGGGGTAGCCCGGCGTAGCTCTCTCTTGTTTTGTGTTTGTTTAGGTCATAGGGTGATGTCAAACCATGTTGGTTCACAAGTTGGGGCACTATCCTACCCGGTTTCACCTCGACGGGGAGATTCCACCCTTATACGGGTACGGAACCTTCGCCTCTAGGTTAGAGCGCATGCATGCGAGGGGGGACACATGCAAGCACCTATATATACCAACCTCTCACCACACCCACACACACATATGCTAGGGGCACATGCAAGTTTTCATCTCATTCCAATGTTCTCGTGGTCTTCCTCCGGCGAAACCCTGATCTCTGTGCACACTCGGATCGTCTACCCCCCTAGACGTTCCTCTGACAGGGGTAGCCCGGCGTAGCTCTCTCTTGTTTTGTGTTTGTTTAGGTCATAGGGTGATGTCACACCATGTTGGTTCACAAGTTGGGACACTATCCTACCCGGTTTCACCTCGACGGGGAGATTCCACCCTTATACGGGTACGGAACCTTCGCCTCTAGGTTAGAGCGCATGCATGCGAGGGGGGACACATGCAAGCACCTATATATACCAACCTCTCACCACACCCACACACACATATGCTAGGGGCACATGCAAGTTTTCATCTCATTCCAATGTTCTCGTGGTCTTCCTCTGGCGAAACCCTGATCTCTGTGCACACTCGGATCGTCTACCCCCCCTAGACGTTCCTCTGACAGGGGTAGCCCGGCGTAGCTCTCTCTTGTTTTGTGTTTGTTTAGGTCATAGGGTGATGTCAAACCATGTTGGTTCACAAGTTGGGGCACTATCCTACCCGGTTTCACCTCGACGGGGAGATTCCACCCTTATACGGGTACGGAACCTTCGCCTCTAGGTTAGAGCACATGCATGCGAGGGGGGACACATGCAAGCACTTCATGTGGTCGTGGTGAGTGCTATTGAGAACCACATGCGATAATAACACTTACAAACATATAGAAATTTCTCGGGGTGTGAGAAGATTCGCAACGATATTTTATGTGGACGTGTAGATTGCTATTCAGAGGGTATGAAATTATCCAATTAATAAAAAAATATATAAATAATTGATGCAAATACAGAATATATGAAAAATAGAGAAGGCTACGCCGAGGGTGACCATCGGCGTACGTTGCTGGTACGCCGAGGGTGGCCGTCGGCGTATGCTATGCCGAGGGTCGCCGTCGGCCTAACCGACGGCACCGTTAGCGCGCCATCCGTGCTGCCCGGCATGTGCCACGCGTCCGCTAGCTACGCCGAGGGCCGCCACTACGCCGAGGGTGACCGTCGGTGTAGTGTATACTACGCCGACGGTTTGGCTACGCCGAGGGCTGGCCAGTTGGGCTGGCCTGGTGCGGTGCTACGCCGACGGCCCCGACGTTTGGCCGTCGGCGTAGCGGACGGCCGTCGGCGCATCTGGCCATTCCTGTAGTGTCTTATATTTCCAAACGGAGGGAGTACGCACGAACACCTTTGCTGAAGAAAGACAAATTTTCTAACAATGAATTTCTTTTACAAATGTACGAGTATGTGTTTCCTCACATACAAGAACGTTTCTTAAAACTAGATGAACATTTTCCCAAAATATATGAATGATTCTTTTCTGTACATGAACACTTTTTTGGCACGCAGGTCTCTCATAAACACTACCCATACAGAACCTACATTTCTCCTGACGAGAGCTTAGCTGCTTAGTCGGAAAACCGCATACAAGACGTGACCCCAGACGAGCAGGACAGGATGCCGGAGTTTGTATAGGCTTCCTTGGGACGACAGGCTTGGACAACAAGCTGAATTGGTATCCCCAAATATCTCACAACTCATGATCGATGATTAATTCTAGTATGATACTTTATTACAGTAATGTATTCCATTTGTCCCAAAAAAAAGTTGACATATCACCTTCCACACTAGTAGCAAGCAATGCAGCGCTGCGTATTTATAGTGGTTGAGTATCGACATCATGCAATGAAAGTTGGTGCTGCACGACTCCTCATCGGCATTGCATTCTTCCGCCGAATACCTCGACTCATACAAATTGAGTGTGCACACGTTGAGGGAACACGTTAAGATACTCTTGTTTGTGTAAGCCATGAGTCTCCCTTCCTTTTTGCATTTTGCAACTGCACTTACAGGAATCCTATGCTTTTCAAGTCATGCCCGTTGTCATGTTCACCCGTATTTTCAAGAAAAAGCTTTGTGTGACCGTCCGGCTTCCTCCTCGTTGGTCCTTCCTCGGACTACTACAACATGCTACAGCTAACAAATGCAAAACATTCAATTTACACGACGTCGGAACATCTTTGTTAAGAGTTGAGACAACAGCAATGAAAGGCAGATAGAAAGACGGACATGCTCCCTCCGTTTTAAAATAAAAGATGTTTTAGTTTTGTGAAGCAAATGTATCTAGACTTTTTTTTAGTGTGTAGATTTACTTTAAACATGAATGAACCTATACACCTGCTATACACTAAGGGCTTGTTTGGTAATAATGTTTTGTTTGGGATTAGCGAGGATAATCCCTAAGGGGATCGGGTGAAACCCTCACCTTCACCTAAACCCCTATAATCCCCACAAAACTCCAATCCCCACCAATCCACTAGTTATGGATAGTGTATTGAATATTGGAAAAATGCATTAAATCTTATGGAAAAGTGGGGATAAATGGGGATTGAATTAGTCCAATACTCTAGAACCAAACATACATTTAGCAACAAGTGGAACGTGACCCCTCCTCCCGCACCCGCGCGGCGGCGCCGCGCCGGCGCCGGGCGGCCTCCTCTCCCTGCCGAGCCCTCCCTTCCGTGGTCTCTCCTCCCCGCCGCCGCCGCCCGGATCGTTGCCAGGCAAAGACCTGGGGGCGTGGCGGCGGCGGCCCTGATCGCGATCTAGCGGGAAGGCGACGGCGTTCCTCCCGGCTAGTTTGGCAGTGGTGTTGCGACGAGCGGCGGCCGGTGATCCTCGGCCCAGATGGCGACAGGAGGCGGCGGGGATCTGGGACTAGCCAGGATCTGTCCCGTACGTTGGCCTCGACGCCGGCGCCCAGACGACCCGGGCCTTGTCCGTGATACTAGGTGCGGTGACCCAGCATACCACTGCATGTGTAGTACACTATAGTCGTTGACATGACATCCACAGAACACCGTTCCGTAGATATCACATCCCTCAGAGTGGTACAACAGAAACATTGCGGGTCCATATTACAAAAGTACACACATTATTATTATTACAATACCGGAAGTTCAAGACTTCCAAAAGATCCAACTTACAAACCAAAATATAAAGTGTTCAGCGGAAATTTAAAAGTAGCAACTCCGACTAGGAGTGGGGCTCAACAGCTTATTCTATAGAGTTCATGCTGCTCGGCTCCGTTAGTTACTTCTAACTAGACACTTAAGTGGACTCGTTCTCATCGACACCGTAGCGGATCTCGTAATCCACGCCTTCAACTCCTCCGGATAGATCAGGTTCCTCGTAGAACACGTCTTCTTGTCATTCGGCTGAATACATTGGCACGTCTTAGGGATCCTCAGAGTCTAAGCAAGGGATCATTATATGCAAGGTGGGAAGTTTGATGCTCTAACTACCACCTCGGATTATAAATCCTTCGCACTATGCAGTTTTTGTAAATATTTCTTCAAAGGTTGATTTTATTCCAAAAAACTATGACAATCAGCCTTCACAGGTTGACCAGAACTTTCATGGAGTTCCTTTCCTGCCGCGTTCGTAGCTCCTTCCCGGAACAGGGAGTAACAAGTTACAGTTCTTACACTCTGTAGAGGTGCGTTACTTTACCCATGAGAGATCAACTCCTTGTTGCACAACCGGGCGTACTTTCCCGTCCACAATTCCATGATGTGGGGCCCGGTAGTTGGTCCAAGCCAATCACTGCCCCCTTCGTGACCCCGCATGCCTTCTTGGTGTACACCATGCCCACATAATAAATTACGGCAATGGTTTGTACAAACCGTTAGATGCCAGAACTATCGTGGGACGATGAGGGTTCCCACCCATATGCTGCATATCCTCTACGAATTACCAATCAATATGCACGCTACGAGGATAACAGCCACGACCTGCACATCCGGCTTCATGCGAGAGGAAGAAGATACAGCTGCCTTCTCTATCCCATTCCAAATCTCATGGCTAACGCGTAATATACGGCGCTAGAATCATTAATGTCAGGTGTTATTAAGTCCCTACTTGATCATCATTGTTGCAATTAGAACTCTAAGTTCTGTTGCTCCATTATATCACCACTTAAGATGATATCTATGATTTCTTTGTTTATCAAAATAATTTTTTCTTTCTTTTATAGCATATATGATAACACACAATTTGCAAATACTTTGATAAAGACTCTTCAAAGGACATGAGCAAGTGATGAACTTGCCTTGTGATGGCAAGATAGTGAAGTTTGATGCTTGCACTGGACCTTGAGCTTCTAGTTCAACAAAAACATCATTATCGCCTGGTAAGGACAATATTTAAAGAAGCAAAATGCTTATGCAAGTAATGTAATGCATTATTTAATTCTATATGCATTTTCCCTATATCAGGTGCCCTTTTAATAAAGCATTTATAAATATTATTTTTTAATATTTATTGAACAAATTGAATTATTTTATTTAATTACCCTTCTTATTTGACTTTTATTGATTTAATAATTATTTTAGGAATTATTAATTATACATTAAATTTATTACTAAATATTTATTTAGTATTTTTCAAAAATACTATAATATTAATAAATAATGAAAGTGATTTTTATTTATTTTTATCACCTTTCAATAATTTTGTAAAATTCCATAAGGAATATATAAATTACAAAATTCTTATAAAAATTGAAATGTCCAAAATTTTATATCTTATTTTATTTGGACATAGTGGATTATTGTGAATCCAAAAGTATTTTATTTACAATTTTTGGACTTTTATTTTATTTTCTATTATTTTATTGAGTTCAGGGGTATTTTGGTCTTTTCTAATTGATCAAAAGATTTATTAAATAACTTGGACTGGCCCCTTGGTCTTATTGGGCCAGGGTGGCCCAGTAGGGTAGGGTAAAAAGGTAACCCTGAAGGGTTTTGGCCCACCCAGCCCACTCTGCCTCCTTCTCTCCCTCGACCTTATCCCCTCCTCCTTTGACTCGACCCCGTGGCCGGCGATGCCGCCACCGTCGATTCCTGCTGCCGTCGGCCGTTCTGGCCGCCGCCATGGTGCGAGTTGGGGTTGTTGACAACGCTCTCTCGTTCTATCCACTTGGATTTGACTCCGGGGCTTCCCCGTGGTCAGGTCCACCCCATTCCCGAACCCTAGGGTTCGGAAAAGGTGTTGTCACCGCCGCCGCGATCCCGCCCGCGGTGGTGTGCTAGGATTGTGCGCTGCTGCGGCCGCCGCCATGGTAGGTTCAGGTTGTAGCGCCCCTCTGGGTGCTCCCTGTGCCGCCGCGGTGCGTCGGCCCCTCTGCTTCCTCTTCGATTCATCAGCGAGGACCTCGGGTAAGTTATCTCTGTGGTGCTTGTCCATGCTATTGCCATGATTCCCTCTGTGTGTATCTAGTGGCTTTCATGCCGAGTGACTATATTCTGGTTGAGTTCATCTCTGGATTAGGGTTCTTGCTCTGATTAGGGTTCATAACCCCCTGTTGATCATATCTATGATGCTTTAGATCTAGTGTTGATAATATCTGATCATGGGAAATGATTGTTTGCTGCGGTTAATGATTGATAGTAGCTTTGATGATGCTAGTTGCCTGTCAGATTTATTCTAGTGGTAATCCACTATGATCCATGCTAGTGTTTCAATGAAATCCTTGATTGTATTATGTTGTTGATCTGAGAGTTTACTCTACTGTCAGAATGCTTATACTGACACTAGCTTCTCTCAGTAGTTGCTTACTGCAATTATAATATTGGCTTGTATGAGATTATACTTACTGAATCAAATCATTACCTGTAATGATTTCTGTGGATGTATAGATGAATTTAAGGTTGATTCCTAGCACCTGGCTTCAGGAAAATGGTATCTATTGATTTGTCCCCTTTTATCTGTGAAGGCTAAGTAAAGATTGGTTTTAGCTCATTAAGAACTCGTCCTTGTGATACCATTGTATTCTGGTACACAAGTGATTTGGTTTTTATTTCCGGGCTTAGCTTGATTATGCTATGATTAAAACTGATAAGATGATATGGAAGCTTTTATTAACTTTCCTGCCTATGATGTTGGTCTGAGGCTCTAGGATGTAATTCCTAGTTAGTTGGGCAATAGTTTGTTTGAAACTTATAGATTTAGAGGTTCTACTCTCTCTGAGAGATATGCCCTGATCTGATAAGACCAAATGAAAATGATCTAAGTTGCAAAAATAACCCTGAACCCAGTGATGCTAGTCTGAGGGTTTAGTGCTTGTGGTTTGAGGCTTGATTTCTTATCCTTATACTTGAAATCTCTAGGATAGATGCACTCCTCTTGGGTGACTATTGAGAGATTATCTCATAAAACAACACATGCTTTTATTTAGATAATATGATGAAATCATGTGATGGTTTTATGAGGCTCACCACAGATTCTAATGTGGATGTAGTAGATTGATGATGATCTTGATCTTGATCTAGATCTTGATCTGCTTTTGCTGCTCCTGAGCTTGCTCTTGAGCTTGCCTGCTCCTCCTAGCTCCTGGGCTTGACCTTGCTGTCCACCAGATCCATTCCCCTCCTTATGTCACCATCCTGGTGATGTTTGGATTGATCTGGGTGGTTGGTTTTGGCTGTTGTTCTTGGTTTGGCTGCTGTTCACCCTGGCTATGCTGGTGTGTTGTGTAGTGGAGAGATGCACTGAGGTGCTTCTCCACAGCTGGGCTGTGGTTTTGTGATACTGGCTGTGCTTGTGAGGTCACGATGAAAGGGAAAATAACCAACAATTCAAACTTCCTGGAGTCACCATTCGGTGGAGAATTGTCCAGAATAAGAGCAGCAGTGTGATAAACACAGCGGTAGACTTGCCACAAAACACCAAATACAATATCTAATGGCCAGCGCATGTTATGTTAGTACTCCTTGGGTATATGGAGTTACAAGGTAATATCTCTTTCATCACTTCCACAGTTACCAACCCAAAGAGAAATAATGGAAAAGAGATCATCTATAAATTCAAAACTCTACTTTGGTCGTAGAGTTAACTCGCGTAGCTAACCAAGTGGTCACACTCGTATCATTGTTCAGTCTAGAACCAAAGCTGCAACCTAGATATTTACGATCATCACAGACTTCGCGGTATCTGCTACTGATGGTGACATTAGCTCCTGGAGAAGCTCTTCTGTATTGTGCCATCTCAGCCGGTGCTTATTCAGCAGATTTTGAGCAGTGTATGTATAAATAGACAAATGTCAAATGCTTTGAGTTGTCTTGCCTTTGAGATGGTGGGCCGGGCCCAAGTGCCCAACAACAGGCCCATTTATTCTTCCTTTGCATCGGCTCCACCTGCTCGACACGCCTCCACCGCCGGAACCCTAAATCCTAAGTTCTAGGCTCACCTCCGCCGGTGACGTGGTGGACAGCTGCATCGTCCCTGTCTCTGGTAAGGTCTAGGCCCTTCCCTCTAAAACCATTACATCGAACCTTGTCTCTGGTGAGGTCCAGGCCCTTCCCGCTAAACCCCCTGCACCGAAGCGCACCCTAAACACTAAGTTCTAGGCCTCACCTCCGTCGGCGACGACATGACCAGCCATGTTGTTTTCATCTATGGTGAGTATTATGCCCTTCCATCCAAGATCCCCGTACGGCACTAGAGCCCCTAAGACACGCACCCTAAACCCGAAGTTTTAGGCGTCACCTCCGCTGACGACGCATATACACATGCTCCTGAACTTGAATAGTTGGATATTGAGGTATGATGCTAAATATTATTTTTAAGGTAAAAGTTTCTTTTAGTTCTATGCTAGTTCTAATTCAGTTCTCGTCGCTCATTTTTCACAGCTCGCGTGTTATGAAAATAAGCCCGCGGAAGCAGATATTAACTTTCTCTATGTTCGGATGAGAGATGCCACCTGTGAGCGCAACGAGATGCTTTTCATCGAGTTGGTTCTGTCCAAGGCAAGACATCTTGAAGCGTTTGATGTTTGTCTATCTAGAGCCTGCTCAAGATCTGTTGAAGGCGCACTGGCTGAGGTGGCACGGTATGGAAGGGTTTCTCCGGGAGCTGATATCATCATCAGGCATCAACATTAATACGACCAACATAGAGTTCAAAATTATAAGATGATCTTGCTTCCCTGTTTCACTTTTGAGATGCAAACTGGAAGTGATCGACGAGCTACTTTGTAACTCAATGGAAGGAGTACTAGTATTCGCTTAATTATTTATTGGAGTACTAACCTCAGTTTCGTTGCGCGTATACTGTTCTTGTTTTCCCTTTCGTCTTGGCCTGCACCAATTATTCATTTGGTGCTAGAGAAGGTATATATATGATTGTCTTACAGTAGCAAGGTATATATATGATTGTCTTACAGTAGCAAGGTATATATATGATTGTCTTACAGTAGCGAGTAACGCTACACCTACGGACACAATCTACAAAACTAATCTTACGGACAGCTAAACGCAGCACAACAGATTAGGATGAGTTGAGATCGTGTTCCGCAATTCCAGGAAGAAAAAAATCAGCACCAACCAAGAAAATCCACATCAGCGCGTAACATGAGTCCGTAAGGTTTCTTCCGTATGTCTAGAGTTACCGTACAGTAGCGGCGCCCAGATGCAGATGGGGTAACGGGTTGTGTTTTTATGCACTGTTCTAAATAATATTGGACTTGAGCAGCACAGGACTGCGACTGACTGTTCGATTGGTACTCGATGTGCAGTTCTCACATACATTACAATTTAATCATATAGATTATCACGTTTAACCTGTGCTTGCTCAAAAGGATGGCCGTCTTTTATCTTCCTTATTTTCTGTTGCCTTAACCGAGTATATTTTTAATGATATAATGATACACACAAACACCCTTTCTGAAGACAAACAAATTTTCTAACAATGAATTTCTTTTACAAATGTACGAGTATGTGTTTCCTCACATACAAGAACGTTTCTTAAAACAAGATGAACATTTTCCCAAAATATATGAATGATTCTTTTCTGTACGTGAACACTTTGGCCAACGGGGTCTCTCATAAACACTACCCATACAGAACCTACATTTCTCCTGACGAGAGCTCAGCTGCTTAGTCGGAAAACCGCTTACTAGGCGTGACCCCAGACGAGCAGGATGAGATGCCGGAATTTATATATATATAGGCTTCTGTGGGACGACAGGCTTGGACAACAAGCTGAATTGGTATCCCCAAATATCTCACAACTCATGATGGATGATTAATTCTATGATACTACTTTATTACAATAATATATTCCATTTGTCCCCCCCCCCACAAAAAAAGTTGGCATATCACCGTCCACACTATAGCAAGCAATGCAGCGCTGCCTATTTATAGTGGTTGAGTATAACCCATGCTGCATCGACATCATGCCATGAAAGTTGGTGCTGCACGACCCCTCATCGGCATTGCATTCTTCCACCGGATACCTCCACTCATACAAATTGAGTATGCACACGTTGAGGCAACACGTTAAGATACTCTTGTTTGTGGAAGACATGAGTCTCCCTTCCTTTTGCATTTTGCAACTGCACTTACAGGAATCCTATGCTTTTCAAGTCATGCCCGCTGTCATGTTCAGCCGTATTTTCCAGACAAAACTTCGTGTGACCCTAACAAATGCAAAACACTTCAATTTACACGAAGTCGGAACATATTTGTTAAGAGTTGAGACAACAGCAATGAAAGGCAGATAGAAAGACGGACATGCTCCCTCCGTTTCAAAATAAAAGATGTTTTAGTTTTGTGAAGCAAATGTATCTAGACTTTTTTTAGTGTGTACATTCACTCCAAACTTGAACGAACCTATACACCTATGCACTAAGGCCTTGTTTGGTATTAGTGTTTTGGTTGGGATTAGAGAGGATAATCCCTAAGGCCTTGTTTTGCATGAGAGTTTCTAGGTGTGTTCCAGAGTTTTATCCCTAGTGCTTTGGGTGAAAACACTTCCATCACCCAATCCACTCCAATCCTCTTCCATACTAATCCCCTATAAACCCTCTTCTAAAAAATGTTGTTTTGTAAACCGGGAATGCTACACTCACAAATTTTTTGCAGCAGAAGCATCAAGTCAATTCAACATAGCTTATAAAAGACTCAATTTTTATAGCAGCACATGAACAAAAACTTTTCAGAAACAACATGCAACAACTCCCAACTTCCAAAAGACTCAAGATAATCACACATACTAGTTATAACTAGCAATTAAACGGGTATTCCAGCTCAATCAATAAAACACAGATTCAACACTGAGTCCTGAATCCTGTAACTATCAATGGAGGATAAACAACGAACAGTGCACAACGAACTGAGGATATTTGAGCGACTGAGCCATCACATCGAACATGAAATGCAAACATAATTCAGCTAACTACTGTGACACATCGAGCTACTTTGAGAAGACATCTAAGCTCAAAGTAGTAAATTTCTGAGATACCGCTCTTGTACCATTGCCTGCCACTTGAAGCAAACCTCACCCTAAAACATGAGATTAGGTAGATTGTTAAAACAAAATCAAAGATAGGAAACATCAAATTAAGATACTTGGTTGCGAAGAAGAATCATACTTTTAGAATTATATATCAAGATAGTATATGCTAGACCGATGAACAATTCACTACCACTTTCTATAATTTCAAGAGTCAAATCAAACAAAACAACATTGATAGCATTAAAAAGTAGATACAGAGATGCATCATTGTCACATCATATACAAAAAAGCATTGCATTGCCTTGTTTACAGAAGTAAAAAAAAAGAAGTTAATCAACAAGAAAGACATCTGGGGCACCATCAAGCCGACCACCATCATGGATAGATAAAAGTATGCAACAATCAACTAAGAATCTAACACGTATACAAGAAGGAATAGCTCATCTACCGCAGTCCATCCTAGCAGTAATCAACTATGTTGAGAGAGGAAGCAGCAACAGTCCATCCTAGTAGCAGCAGACTAGACAACTACATGCGACACGAAATGGACAAGAAAACAAGCAGTGCTAAAATAAGTAGGACAAAAACATGCATGTTACGCACTTTAAAAAATGCTTAAAGTGAAGGTCATGCACATACCGAAGTCAGGTGTGCTGACAGGGTCCCACGACGGCGGTGACTCGTCTAACCCCACTAGAACCAAAGGAGAAGAAACCTATAAATGAATAACCACCACATAACAGCAACACGTAGTATTAGAATATGAAAATCTCAATTATCTTTTGTGCCAGTCCTATTTAAACCAATATGAAAGTCTCAATTTGGTATATACAGCCAGCCATTATTATTTTCCTTCAATGCCGACTGAAACAAGATTAGCGTTTACCACCGCACATACTAACCTACTACGTTTCAGCCCTATATAAACAAAGGTCCTCATAGAGAGCTACTACTACATGAAAGGCCTGCATTCGATTTGTGTGGTTAATGGAAACAGAATGACAGCATGTTGCAACCATGATCAGCAACCGCATATGACCATGAAATGTTTCCCCCCGCATACAGAAGAACACTGAAAAACAAATCTTGCTATAGATGGTATCTCGTTATGTTCACATGCACCAGCTACAGGAAACATGACATATAGGGCATCACATGCACCAACAGAATCTTGCAGCTCAATAACGTAGTGGCATGGGGAACACAGGACTCTGCAGCAAATACATTCACAGTTTATAGAAAGAACTTTACTCAAAGACAATGAAAAACATAAAATGTTATCGAGTTGACAACCATGTAGAGCACAGCTATTATCCAATATCCAACAAAAACGGACGATGAAGTCTAGCCCAGGTAGAATTCATAATAATTCAAAAATTATAAGGCATATAAGAGTATGATAAGGAGCAAAAATAAATAATGGAAAAAATAAAACCCAACGTAGAAGAGTTAAAACAAGAAACATAAAAGATCAAGCCCTCTTCAGTAGCACTCAAACATGAAGTATCACTAGTGGAAACGAGGGCTTTTGTTGATCCCGAAAATGGGCTTTAACACCGGTTCTTCTACGAACCGGTGTTAAAGGGGGGCCGTACCAGCGTGGCCTCTGCGGCATTAAAGGAGCCCCCCTTTAACACCGGTTCGTGGCACGAACCGGTGTTAAAGGTCCCTCCACCAGTGGCCCGCGCACCCCCCCCCCTTTAACACCGGTTCGTGGCACGAACCGGTGTTAAAGGGGTGGGGGCTATATAAGACACCACCCCAGCCCACACACACCCCACTCTTCCATTCTTTCACATTTTGGAGCCTAGCAAGAGGGTGTGAAGAGTGCTAGTTTGTGTTTTTTTCATATGCACTAGAGGTGTTCGGTGAAATGCCCGAGAGCTCAAAATAAGCTTTCTTGTTGCTCTTTCCGTCTCGGTCGAGGTCGGCAACTATAGTTTCATGTGTCATTGATGTACTATATATATAAATGGTCATCTCCCTATTATTTTTTGATATATACTACATATTAATGCAGATGAATCGGCAATGGATGTACGGTGACCGCCGCACTTCCGAGTACATTACGGGCCTCCAAAATTTCATCGTTGTGGCTAATGCAAACCGTGGTCACAATGGTTTTATGTGCTGTCCGTGTGTTCACTGTCAGAACAAGAAAGACTACTCAAATACCAGAACCATTCACGCCCACCTGCTTCGATCTGGTTTCATGCCCAGCTATAATTGTTGGACCAAGCACGGAGAAAAAGGGGTTGTGATGGAAGACAACGAAGAAGAAGAGGATGATGAAAACTATCATAATATGTATCCTGAATATGATGATACTGCAACGGGGGTAGATAATGAAGATCAAGAGGGAGCAGATGGGCCCGCTGATGACGATCTTGGTCGGCCATTACTGATGCAAAGGAAGAATGTGAAACTGAAAAGGAGAAGGAGAAGCTGGAGCAGATGTTAAAGGATCACAAAACATTGTTGTATCCAACTTGCGAAGATGGCCACAAAAAGCTAGGTGCCACACTGGATTTGCTGCAATGGAAGGCAGAGAATGGTGTGACTGACAGCGCATTTTCAAAGTTGTTGGTAAAAATGAAGAATCTTCTTCCAAGAAATAATGAGTTGCCTGACAGTACATACAAAGCAAAGAAGGTTGTCTGCCCTCTAGGATTAGACGTGCAGAAGATACATGCCTGCATTAATGACTGCATCCTCTACCGCGGTGAGAAGTACGAGAATTTGGATGCATGCCCGGTATGCACTGCACTGCGGTATAAGATCAGACGAGACGATCCTGGCGATGTTGAGGGCGAGTCCCCTAGGAAGAAGGTTCCCGCCAAGGTTATGTGGTATGCTCCTATAATACCACGGTTAAAACGTCTCTTCAGAAATAAAGAGCATGCCAAGTTGTTGCGATGGCACATGGAAGACCGTAAGAAAGACGTGATGTTGAGACACCCCGCTGATGGGTCACAGTGGAGAAAAGTCGAGCGAGAGTACCCGGACTTTGCACGTGACGCAAGGAACTTAAGGTTTGGTCTAAGTACAGACGGCATGAATCCTTTTGGTGAGCAGAGCTGCAGTCACAGCACCTGGCCTGTGACCCTATGTATCTATAACCTTCCTCCTTGGTTGTGTATGAAGAGGAAGTTCATTATGATGCCAGTGCTCATCCAAGGCCCGAGGCAACCCGGCAACGACATTGATGTGTACCTAAGGCCATTAGTTGAAGAACTTTTACAGCTGTGGGCCAAACCAGGTGTACGTATGTGGGATGAGCACAAAGGGGAGCCATTTGACCTACGAGCATTGCTTTTCGTAACCATCAATGATTGGCCTGCTCTTAGTAACATTTCAGGGCAGACAAACAAGGGATACAATGCATGCACACACTGTTTAGATGATACTGAAAGTGTATATTTGGATAAATGTAAGAAGGTTATGTACCTAGGGTATCGCCGATTTCTTCCGAACCTGCATCCAGTAAGAAAGAAAGGCAAGCATTTCAAACGTCTGGCAGAACCCCGGAGGAAGCCTGTCCTCCGTACCGGTGAGGAGGTATTTGGTATGGTCAAGGACCTAGAAGTAATCTTTGGAAAAGGTCCTGGCAGTCTATCTGTTCCGAATGATGATGCCGGACACGCGCCCATGTGGAAGAAGCAATCTATATTTTGGGACCTACCCTATTGGAAAGTCTTAGAGGTCCGCTCTTCAATCGACGTGATGCACGTGACGAAGAATGTTTGCGTGAACCTGCTAGGCTTTCTAGGAGTGTATGGGAAGACAAAAGATACACCGGAAGCACGACAGGACCAGCAACGTCTGAAGGCCCCTGAAGAGCCTATGCATCCTGAGAACGAGAAGGGTAAACGATGCCACTTAACTCCTGCCAGCTACGCTCTTACCAAAGCAGAGAAGGAAATATTTTTTGAATGTCTGAGCAGTATCAAGGTCCCGTCTGGCTTCTCGTCGAATATAAAGGGAATAATAAATATGGCAGAGAAAAAATTCCAAAACCTGAAGTCTCATGACTGCCACGTGATTATGACACAATTGCTTCCGATTGCATTGAGGGGGCTTCTACCTGAAAATGTTCGAGTACCCATTGTGAAGCTATGTGCATTCCTCAATGCAATATCTCAGAAGGTAATCGATCCAGAAAGCCTACCAGGGTTACAAACAGATGTGGCCCAATGTCTTGTCAGCTTTGAGTTGGTGTTCCCACCATCCTTCTTCAATATTATGACGCATCTCCTGGTTCACCTAGTAGAAGAGATTGCCATTCTCGGTCCTGTATTTCTACACAATATGTTCCCCTTTGAGAGGTACATGGGAGTCTTAAAGAAATATGTTCATAACCGTGCTAGGCCAGAAGGAAGCATCTCCAAGGGCTATGTAACAGAGGAGGTCATTGAGTTCTGTGTTGATTTTATTCCTGACCTTAAGGCGATTGGTGTTCCAGAATCACGACATGAGGGGAGACTGTGTGGAAAAGGCACCCTAGGATGTAAAGCAATGATATGTAGGGACGGGCATTCTCTCAATCAAGCACACTACACGGTTTTACAAAGATCTATCTTGGTTGCCCCGTATATCAATGAACACAAGAATTTAATACGCCTCAAACACCCGGGGCAGTCTGATGAATGGATTATAAGTGAACACATGGCGAGTTTTGGCGGCTGGCTGCAAAGACTTCTCTCGAATAACACCACTGTTGGGGATCAGCTGTACTTGTTGGCCAGGACACCGTCTTCGACTGTATGTACTTTCCAAGGGTACGAGATAAATGGGAATACATTTTACACGATAGGCCAAGATAAAAAGAGCACCAACCAAAACAGTGGTGTCCGCTTCGATGCAGCAGAAGACAATGGGCAAAAGACCACGTATTATGTGTTCATAGAGGAGATATGGGAACTTGACTATGGACCTAATTTTAAGGTCCCCTTGTTTCGATGCAAATGGGTCAAGCTAACAGGAGGAGGGGTTGAGGTAGACAAGAAGTACGGAATGACAACGGTGGATCTCAACAATCTTATGAAGAACTTAGACGAACCATTCGTCCTAGCCAATGATGTGGCTCAGGTTTTCTATGTGAAGGACATGTCCTCCAGACCAAAAAAAAAGAAAAAATATGCAAACGAATACATCATATGATGAGCCAAAGCGTCACATAGTTCTTTCAGGGAAAAGAAACATCGTGGGAATCGAGGACAAGACAGACATGTCAGAAGATTATAATAAGTTTGATGAAATTCCGCCCTTCACAGTGAAAACTGACCCAAGCATTCCGTTAAGTAAAGAAGATGCTCCATGGTTACGACTGAAGCGATCATAAGGAAGGGCATATGCCAAGAAGTTCATGCTCATATTATGTAACTCTAGTTCATGTTTTTAATATTAATACATGTCTTGAGTGTTAGTCATGTTTTGTGGATGGACCGGGAGTATGAGAAGAAGTTGTCCCGATTCGTCGTACTTACCATTAAGATCTGATCTCCAAACGCGCGCGATCACATATTAGGGAGTGCCTCTATGACCAGTTTCTTGGAGATGCCGGAGGACTAGGCTCCGTCGGCATCTCCCTGAAACTGGCCGTAGTGGTGTCCCTGCTCTCGAAAACCATCTTGCAGCTTTGTAACTTGTCTAACTAGATCAATACACCAGGGAGCTAACTAATTTCACATATTAGGGAGTGCCTCTATGACCAGTTTCTCGGAGATGCCGGAGGACTGGGCTCCGTCGGCATCTCCCTGAAACTGGCCGTAGTGGTGTCCCTGCCTCAAACTGGCTGGAGGACTGGACTCACAAGGATGCCTATTTATAGTACAAGCAGCTCGACATAGTGTTGACACTTACAAAATAATGTCGACACTCACCCCTATTATTAGTCCCGGTTGGTGTCTCCAACCGGGACTAAAGGTTCATCTTTAGTCCCGGTTGGTGACACCATCCGGGACAAGGTACACGCCGCACGACATAATGTCGACATGCACTCACCTCTATTATTAGTGCTGACTCGTGTTTTGTCCCGGTTGGTGTCTCCAACCGGGACTAAAGGTTCATCTTTAGTCCCGGTTGGTGTCTCCAACCGGGACTAAAGGTTCATCCCGCCATTTTTTCCCGCCATTTTTCTTCCCGCCATTTTTCTTCCCGCCAGTTCTTCCCGCCATTTTTCTTCCCGCCATTTTTCTTCCCGCCAGTTCTTCCCTCCAGTTCTTCCCGCTAGTTCACTATATATATATGTAGGGGGTTGGCCTCCATTGTCATTGCACATCTCTAGACTCATATCTGCAACCTCATCACTCTTTCCCATGGCTTCCACCGTAGCACTAACCCCCAGGGAGGCGGAGGCGCTTTGCGCCTCAAACTACCCCTGCCCGCCGGGCTACTGTGTCCCCGTCGGCTGGATGCTGAGCGTCGGAGGTGTGCCGGTTCCTCCTGTCCCTCTAGGTGTGGCGCGCCGGATGGCCATCACGAACCACTACTACTTCGAGCTCACGCCGGAGCAGCGGAGGAATCCCAGATGGCATCCCGACTATTTCTCTACTTGGGAAGCCTTCTTCGTGGATCGGCATGAGAGGGCGCTCGCCAGGCACGAGGAGGACGGCCCACCTCCTCCTAACTTCAACGAGGCCGGCCGTCGGCTATGGTGGCGCGGTCGGACTCTCCAGAGCGTCATGGCCTATGACACTGCCGCCGACTCTAACCCCCGTCTGCGCTACCCTTAAGTCCAGCCCACGCGCTACCCTCAAGTCCAGCCCACGCGTACTCTCCAGAGGTTCAATTACGGTGACCCCGACGACGACAGCGATGACGGCGGCGGCGAGTACGACGACTACAGTGGCGAGTATTACAGGTGTAGGCAGGAGCATGACTAAATCACTCCAACATTCCGAAACAAGTTCGGCCGATTGTTACTTAATCTGGCCATGTATCTTAATTTTCAGTTCTTTTATGTATCTTAATTTTCAGTTCCAGTTCGGCCGATTGTTACTTAATCTGGCCATGTATCTTAATTTTTAGTTCTTTTATATATCTTAAAAAAGCCCCTTTAATGAATGAAATAAGTGTTTATTTATTTTAAAAAAATTCATGTAAAGTAAATATAAAAATCATTTACATGAATGGATAGATATTATTTTTCTAAAAATTATGATATATTATTCATATTTTTCTGAGTTGAAATGAAATAGATATGAATTTTCTAAATTCATATCATATTTTTTGAATTAAAAAAGCCCCTTTAATGCATGAAATAAGTGTTTATTTATTTTAAAAAATTTCATGTAAAGTAAATATAAAATGATTTACATGAATGGATAGATATTATTTTTCTGAAAATTATGATATATTATTCATATTTTTTTCTGAGTTGAAATGAAAAAGATATGAATTTTCTAAATTTCATATCATATTTTTTGAATTAAAAAAGCCCCTGAAATAAATGCCCCCCCTTTAACACCGGTTCCAGACAGGAACCGGTGTTAAAGGGGGGGCATTTATTTCGTTTCCCGCGCGCACCCCCCTCTTTAACACCGGTTCCAGCCACGAACCGGTGTTAAAGGGGGGGTAATAAATGCGCGCGGGAAACACCCCCCCCCCCTTTAACACCGGTTCGTGGTTGGAACCGGTGTTAAAGGGGGGGTAATAAATGCGCGCGGGAAACCCCCCCCCCCTTTAACACCGGTTCCAGCCACGAACCGGTGTTAAAGGGGGGGGGTATAACTCGCACCTTCCCTCTTCCTTCTCCCCCCCAGCCAGATCGAAAAGCGCGCAGAGGAAATTAAGTAGAGGAGAGCCGTCGCCGTCCAGTCCTCGCCGTCGCCGCCCTCGCCGTCGCCATCCCGCGGGAGCGCCGTCGCCCCCCTCGCCGTCGCCATCCCGCGGGAGCGCCGTCGCCCCCCCTCGCCGTGCGCGAGCCGTCACCGTACGTCCAGCCGTCGCCGTCCACGCCCTCACCGTCCAGCCCTCGCCGTCGCCGCCCTCGCCGTCGCCATCCCGCGGGAGCGCCGTCGCCCCCCTCGCCGTCGCCATCCCGCGGGAGCGCCGTCGCCCCCCCCCCCCCCTCGCCGTGCGTGAGCCGTCACCGTACGTCCAGCCGTCGCCGTCCACGCCCTCACCATCCAGCCCTCGCCGTCGCCGCCCTCGCCGTCGCCATCCCGCGGGAGCGCCGTCGCCCCCCTCGTCGCGCGGGAGCCGTCGCCGTCCACATACCGCCCTAGTCGTCGCCCTCGACGTCGCCCTCGCCCACACCACCCTCGTCGTCGCCCTCGCCGTCGCCATCCCGCGGGATATAAGTAAGATTGTTCACAAGATATTTTTGGGACCAATTTGGAGAATAATGATGGATCTTATTTTGATGACAATGCTTGAGGCAATTTCCTCTATGAATAATGCTTGAGGAAATTTAGGACCATTTGGAATAAATTGATAATGATATGAATAATTATATGCTTGATAATGATATGAATAAGTTTCAATGGTATTCATGTTTTGTGTTGTTCATTGTTTAATGTTTCAAAGTGTTATCATCCATGATTGATCCATGTGAACACCACTAAAAATAAAAAATATATCCGCCCCCTCCCCCCTCGATCTCGCGCCGAGCAGGTGTTGGTGGCATAGTTGTAGTACTTCTTCTCAGAGGCCACGACGTCCGACGCGTTCCAGGCTATGTATATTGTATTGTATATGCAGTAGAACAAGTGGCATATGTGTATGTATATTTGTATGTGTATGTATATATGTATATTGTATTGTATGTGTATTGTATATGCATGTGTATATTTTGTGCCACGCCGACGACCACCGCCACCATTATGCCGTCGACCCTGACCTCCTCTGTCCTCGCTGAGCCTACACACGCGTCGAGGGTGAGTCGCCCATTTTAGGTAGACCATCACGTCGTGCTGGTTCGAACGCACACCCCCACGCACCCCGGCCCCGCTCTCGCCCTAGCGTCGCCACCTCTCGTTGTCAATATAGCATTATAATAACCATGCTATGTTAATCAACTTTGATGACAAGTTAATTAGAAGAAGTAAATGTACCCTCTCATATGAATCCGGGGTTTCTCCGAATTAGGGTTTGAAATGACCAAGCATGTATTAGGGTTACATTTCAATACTTTTAACCTGTCATATCATCGTCCTTGCTTGAGCATTTCAATAGATGTATTACTGATATTTGTGTGATAATATTATTGTTTTAGAAACTATGGATCCACTTAGTAGAAACCTTGAAGAAGAAGAAATAATGGAGAACATTATTGATGAGGACACCTCACAATATCTGAACTTGGAGGGACATGACGACGACAGCTCAAGTACTAGTCATGGAGAAGATGAAGACTCCGGTGAACGCAATTTAATGGTTACAAAGTCCGGCGAGGTATATTCATTGATTAAGCCTCAGCTGACTTCCACCAACAATCTTCTTCTACATGTATTAATTAACGCTTCTTTCTTCTTTTAGCCCTCTGGATCGACCAGCCAGCAACCATCTTCTTCTACGAAAAAGAGCAAGCGAGGCGCGAGCCAGCGGTTGAAAGATCGTGCAAAGTTCACGATCGAAGCAGTCCGTGTTGATGGCAGGCCGATGGAGCCCAAGAAGGCCGCAGACAAATTTATACGTCAGGATGGTGTTCTTGTTAGGGACCAAATCCCAATCATAATTGAAAATTGGAATAAGCCAAAGAAGGGCGACGGTACCTTTGTCGATGACAGATCCAAAGAAACGCTTTGGAATTCGTTGTTGGTAAATTTCACCCTTCCGCCAGAGGAGGATGAAAACAACCCGGTTATAAAGAAAAAGGTCAAAGAGTGGACTCTAAAGAAGATGGCTGAGGCTTTCCGCAACTGGAAGACAAAATTGAACAAATTTGTCAAAGCTGGCGAGACTCCAAATTTCGAAGACGCATATTATGCGAAGATAAGACCTCACTGGCCCGAATTTGAGACATATAAAAAAAGTGCTATAGCTAAAAAGAGGTCAGAAACCAATACGCTTAATGCCCTGAAGAAGGAATATCACCAGAGGACGGGGTCAGGTGGCTACATATCTTAGAGGCCTAAGTGGGAGGAAGCTGAGAGGGCCCTGCGCGAGAGAGGGATCACACCCCAGACAGATGGGTGGGACCTACGTGCAAAGACTTGGTTCTACGGAATCGGGGCAAGGTTGGACCCAGAAACAGGATTGTGTATCTTCCCAACCATCCTTGCCAAACCCGTCACTGAACTCATCACGGCATACGAGGAAACATCCGCCAGGATCTTCCATCCCAACAGAGAGAATGACCAGCTCACACGCGCCATCGGTAAAAAAGAACACCCTGGACATGCACGAGGCACAGGGGGTATGACGTGGAAGGATGGGTTTGCCGACTGGAGCGACTCTTACAGATGGCGCGGCAGAAAAGAAAAAGAGCGTACAGATCGGATGACACAGATAGAACATGCACTTGCGGCGCTGCAGACGCAAGTGAATGCACAACAGAGCCATCAAGCTACCGGCCCATCTCAGCGGCATGAAGAGCCTGCATTGGAAGCTGCCCGCGGCCCAGACTCTGCGCGGAAAAGCAGTGTGGCTTCCACGGAGAACGTGCAGCCAACGCTTGAAATGACGGGTCCTCGATACCCCGTTGATGAGATCACGGAGAGCGAACACGCTGAGCTGCATGTGAGATTAATGGGCTTATCCATTAAGGTGGCTGTCGGCTATGCCTTACCTCCTGTAGCTGGTGGAACTTACCACTGCCGACCGATTCCAGATGGCTATGCTATTGTCGGGGTGGATGAGGTTGTGAAGGAATATGAGGAAGCACAGCTTGACCATGCTACAGGTGAAGGGGAAACTCAACTCAAATTTGCAGTGAAAACAACCATTCTTTGGATGAAGGAACACATTGTGCTTCCAAATTGGAGGTCACTGGCACCCCCGCCGTCTCCGCAGCGTCAGCAGTCTGAGCCGCTTCAGCCATCTCCTGCGCGGCAGCCATCTCCGGCCCGTCAGCCATCTCCTGCGCGGCAGCCATCTCCGGCCCGTCAGCCATCTCCTGCGCGGCAGCCATCTCCGGCCCGTCAGCCATCTCCGGTGCTTCAGCCATCTCCTCAGCGTAAGCGGAAGAGCACTGCCACGAGGAGCATCAGTAGCACTGCCACAAAGAAATCCGCAGGAAACCGTACGCCAAAGAGTTCAAAAAACTACGTCCCGCAGCCTTCCGCCAAGCCATTGCCGGTTTTACCGTGGAATCGCAGCGACGAGGAGACCAATAGGATCTCGGGAGAACAGGTCAAGAAATTCTTTGCACCTAGACGGGCCGAGCCAAAGGAGAAAATAGATCCGGCGGTGGTGGAGAAGTTTTACAATAATCTTTTGAAACCTGAAACCCCACTTGTGCCGGACTACGAGCGCCAGATTTTGAAGGCGGATGCAAGGCGCCGTAGGGAGACTGAAAGTAGCAGTCGTGAGGCACCCCAGAAAACAGTTCCCATGCTCGGAGAGCAGGAAAACCAATCATGCGCCCCGCTCCAAATGTTTGACAAACGGGACGCTCCTCCCGTAGATGATTACGAGGCAGAGCTACAAAGAAAGGCCAATGAGATGGGGATGACTTACATTGCATACTTGAACGTCATGGGAGACAACTTGCCCAAATGCGATGTCAACCCCATACAGCCATGGAAGTATGGGAAGAATCTAGTCAAGAAAGAGGAGCTCAAGAATCTACCAACAAAGATGCGAAAATTGCACAAGTGGTACCTTCATTTCTGCAAGACGAGAAAAGAAGAATGGATCACGGCGCATATAAGAGATCAGATTTTCTTGTGCGGAGACGACGCGATCGACTTCAACATTCAAGACTTGCATTTTCTATTCAATCAGAAGGAACTCGACAAATCTGCCATCAGCCTTTATTGTGTGTAAGTACTATTTCTGTAATTTTTATCTCAACTCATTCACTTCATTAATTGCATGTATATATATATGCTCACCATATATGTATATACTATTATGCAGGAAAAAGGTTATGGAATGCATGAAAGGAGGCCTTTTTGACATTGGGTTCGTTGACCCAAATAGAGTTCATGAAGAAGTGGTAAGAGACAAACCCGGGCAAACAGAAGATTACTTGCTAAAGTCTTTACTGAGACAACAAACCAAAAGGGAAATACTATTGCCTTACAACTTCTCGTGAGTACTGTTACCCTCTCTCTTGTACACATTCTGTTTCGGCTTACTCGATGTTAAGTGTAACTGATGATGAGTTATGCGTGCGTAGGTTCCACTTTATTCTGCTAGTCATTCAACCCGACTCAGGAAAAGTCCTTGTCATGGAATCGTTACGAAAAGAAAAAGAGCTATGGGCAGACTTTAGAGAGATGCTCCAGAGGTAATTTCAATCATATTATCGCACTAGATCGGCAACTTTCGTGACAATAAGTAATTAATTACTCCTTTATCCATTTTCTTTGTCGGACAGGGTTTGGAAAATGTTCACGGGCAGGGCCGTGGGTGAATGGTCAGAAGAACTAAAATTTGTAGACCAAAATGTAAGTAATACTAGCTAGCTTTCAATTCCATTATATCATGCTTTATTGATTATTATTTTGATTGAACTCTCTATTCTCGTAAAGTACGCGCATCAAGGACACGGCAATAACTTATGTGGGTACTATGTTTGCGAATTCATTCGCAACACGATATGTGCGACAGGCCAAGCCGCACTAGAACAACTTAGAGTAAGTAAACAAAGTCCACAACATTATTTTATTACCATCAATTGTGTTGAGTTTTATTCTTATATATATATTGACGGCCCATTCTTCATATATATTCAGATCGAACGGATGCGGGACCAACTCCTACCATTTGAACGCATACGAGCCATTCAAGAGGAATTGGCGGGGTTCATACTTGATGAGGTCGTCACGCCTGGCGGAGAACTCTATAGATATCCACCAAAATGAACGATGACGATGTATGTGCCGATGGCGATGTATGTGCCGATGACGATGTTTGTGTATAATAATAGTTGCTTAATTATACATGTACTCGTATGTACCGATGATGATTTATAAGTATACCGCTCCCGATCGATTTCCCCTCGCTCCCCCCCCCCCTCCCGCAGAAATACGCCCAGAACGGGGCAGAGGCAGAAGTCTGCCGCGGCAGAGATTTAGGCCGTTTTCCTGCCGCGGCAGAGTTCTGCCGCGGCAGGAAAACGGCCTAAATCTCTGCCGCGGCAGAAGAACCTTTAACACCGGTTCCAGATACGAACCGGTGTTAAAGGGGGGGCTGAGGCCTGCGGCAGCCCCACGTGTGCCACCCTTTAACACCGGTTCGTATAGGAACCGGTGTTAAAGGGGCCCCCCCTCTAACACCGAACCCTCAACAGCGGTTGGGGAACCGCTGTTAGAGGGCCCTCCCAACCGGAGTTAAAGGGGGGGCTCTGCACTAGTGTATTCAGAGTCGAGTACTGAGAAAAACACTCGATTGCTTTAGCACAAGATTGTGGGAAACTCATTGTACAGAAATATTACTACTTGAGCAACAACATTGACTAGTAAAATGTTGCCTTGGTTCAAAGCCAAAAAATATCTAACGGCTATTTTACATTTAGCAAAAAAGTAACTGGATGCAATCAGGTAAAATAAAAGTAACACAAGCAGACAAGACCAACTATCTACCATCTGAAGGTGATCCAGTCAAAACGTTTACACTGTGCAGTTCCTCTAACTCTGCATCATCTCATTTGCTCCTAAAATAAGCAGGCTAGAAAAATTCAGTCACCTAAAACACACTGATGACACACATACTCACACGCACAAACCCAGAAGAATGAAAAAGCAACGACCAGCTCACAATTAAAAATACTCATTCCTATGTCAGATCATCTACGCACCTTCAGCATAGAAAGCCAAAGACAACTAAAAATGCCCAATCGTCTATGTATAGAGAAAGGGGGACTAGTAATTCCATGTCTTCCTCTTTTTCGTTGTGCTCTGCTCCCACTCCCAGTTTGCTCTTCCAAGCTTCTTCACCTGATGCTCAGAAAAAGATCAGAAAAAGAATATCTCAGCCTATATGACCATCTGCCGCAAAACAAGTCACTGTTGTACTGCACCAACTGCTACCATCGGTGTAAAATAACCAGGGAACTCGAAAAGGTTTAGTTAACCACATCAGTCAGTGTTACTGGTACCGACAGATTACTGCGATTCAACTCAGCCGGTCAAATCGATGCAGAACTGAAGGTGAAAAAAAATCTGACATGGACTCTCTGAATATTATACTCTACACATGTAACCGGGAGTTAACTCGGACCTCGGCAATAACGGTACTTCCGATCCTAAACCAAGAACTCACCCTTCAGCCATCGGTTTGAATCAAGAACCCTAGGTTAAGAATAGTATCTACACATGAATCAACCTATGGTTCATCTAGCAATAGATGGGAGAGGAGGGGACGAAGTAGAAGGGCTTACAGGAGAGAAGTCTAGGACATCGGAGAAGACGGACGCCGGAGGGATCTCGGAGTAGGCACCGTCGGTGGCGTCGGAGCGGCGGCAGATCTCGGCGTCGACTGTGGGGTGGAAAGAAGAAGGGATCGAGCAGCGGAGGGATGGCGGAGCGACAGAGCGGCAGCTGCGAGGCGAGTCCGTGGGTCGCCGCCAACACGCGAGGAGGAAGAAACGCGAGTGGAGGCGAGCTTTTCGGTTCCACCCTGATCCCCTCGTGTTTCCCTGGGTTCGCTGGGTTGAGCCCGCCCTGAACCGGTCGACCCACCTATACAAAACGGCCCGAAGTGGTTTCGGGTGGATTAAAAATAGACCGGGATTAGACACGTAAAACCCGGTTGATCCACTGCAACAAAACGAGGCCTAAGGGGATTGGGTGAAACCCTCACCTTCACCTAAACCCCTATAATCTCCACAAAACTCCAATCCCCACCAATCCACTAGTTATGGGTAGTGTATTGAATATTGGAAAAATATATTAAAACCTATGAAAAAGTGGGGATAAGCGGGGATTGAATTAGTCCAATACTCTAGAACCAAACATATATTTAGCAACAAGTGGGGATTTGGGTTTGGTAGGGATTATCCCCTATAATCTTCACAAAAACTCTAGTACCAAACAAGGCCTAAAAGAAGTCTAGATACAATTGCTTCACAAAGCTAAAATATCTTAGGATTTTTTTGATTCATAGGATAGGAAAAACAAAGAAATAGAAAAACCATAGGAAGTCAAAACTCTACTTTGATCGTAGAGTTAACTCGCGTAGCTAACCCAGTGGCCACACTCGTATCGTTGTTCAGTCTAGAACCAAAGCTGCAACCTAGATATCACCACGGTACCTGCTGCTTATGGTGACATTAGCTCCGGGAGAAACTCTTCTATATTGTACCATCTCAGTAGGTGCTTCTTCAGCAGATTTTGAGCAGTGTATATAGATAGACAAATGTCAAAAGCTTTGAGTTGTCTTGCCTTTGAGCTTGTTGGTCGGGCCCAAATGCCCAAGAACGAGCCCTTTTCTTCTTCCTTCGCATCGGCTCTGCCAGCTCGACACGCCTCTACGACCAGAACCCTAATCCCTAAGTTTTAGGCCTCACCTCCGCCGACAACGTGGTGGACGGCCGCATCGTCCCTGTCTCTAGTGAGGTCCGGGCCCTTCCCTCTAAACCCCTGCACCAAACTGCACCCTAAACACTAAGTTCCAGGCCTCACCTCCGCCATCGACGACACGACCAACCGCATCGTTTCCGTCTCTGGGTGCTTCCATCTAAGCTCCCCATGAAGCACTAGAGCCCCTAAGACATGGACCCTAGCTAAACCCTAGTTTAGGCCTTACCTCCGCCGACGATGACGCAGCCATCCGCCTCGTCTCCGTTTCCAGCAAGGTCAGACATGTGCTCTTCTTCCTCCCCGATCACCTTCTTCCTCCCTAACGACCACCTAACATGCCGACCATGTATCAATCATTGAAGGAAGGGGTACGTGTAGCGAGGCTAACGAACGCGTGAAGCATCAAATAGGAATCACTATGTGCAGCTATGTCAACCACAAGGGCGGGGGAAGGTTAGGTGGGCCTAGAGCCCACTACCTGTCAAAAGTTGAAGCCCACTCCATCCGTACAAAGTTCTCGCGCTCAGACATTTGGGCACACCAACCTCTATGCCATGATCATTTGTTTAGAAATTCGTTCTTTTTTATACAAATCTGGGCTAATGCCTCATCTAACCCCGAACAAAACTACTTTAGAGTCTAACCCAAAATTGAAATCGAAATAGTGCACGAAATAGCACAGGAAATAGTGTAGGTTGGTGCCAAGGATCCGTGTGGCACCTAAGAGAGGTCGGCACCAAAGGGCATGGAGCCAAAGTGAGGTCGCCGCCAATTGCATTGGCACCTAACCCCTTGGGAAATCTAGTGGAAAATTTTCTTGGCATCGACCTCACAATTTTTGCTCCATCCTAGTTGATCCCAGACCTAGGGGTCAAATTCTGAGTAGTTTATCTGAGAAGTCAGATGAGACATTAGTTTTGCCAAAAAGGTCAGCTTTAGTTGTCCAAACCGTGTCATAGCGGTTATCGGGTCTTGAGTGGAGGTGGCCATGTGGCAAGAGTGGGCGTGGCCTTATGTTGTTGTGTGGTCTCTCTTGATTTTTGGATAATTAACTGGATACCTTTTTTTTAATTAATGGATAAGAAAAAGCTTTTATTTTGATTAAAAGGATGTCGGATGTCAACGAACTTGGATCCTATCATTCCCTGGCCAAGGCTTAGGGCGTGTTCGGAAACAACCCGGCTTCTCAAAATCCTCGAATCCGGCTTGACGAGACCTGTTCCAGCGTCTGGGTTGGAGCACCAAACGTTCGGTGCAACTCCACAACTTTTGAGTGGGCCGGTAGCCCATTAAGCCGTTCAATGCCCTCCCCTGGATGATAAACTGTACATATGGGTCTATTCGCCGCCGTTTCCTCTCGGGAACGTTAGTACGAGCTGGTTTGGGATGGTGAGCTCGAACCGCTCGGTCGACTCACTGGGAGAGGAGGGGAACGAGGCGTGAGGAGAGGGAATATAGCAACCGGGAGGAGGGAGTGCGCAGAGCGTCTGCGCCTCCGCCTTCGCCTCCGCCGGCGAGTTTGGCACGCGCATGCTTGGGGCGACCATGGGTGTCAGTCAGTGCTCGTAAAATTGTACTAGAGGAGGGGGCAGTGTAGTGGTGGCCGTAGCAGCTGCTCCTTGAGGACGGAGTTGAGGAAGATGACGGCGACATCCACTGCTTCTGCTGCTTGATGACGGCGGAGGTTGGATGCGGGGCCGAAGATGCAGGGATCCGTGGGAGGTGGGGGAGATGATGGTGTCGCGACGGCCGGAGATGCGGCTGTGGATCCAGGAGGCGGAGGAGCAGTGGGGCGCAGCGGAGACTGCGTGTGCTGGCCGGAGGAGAGGACTCCGACGACGATGAGGCTGGCTACCCCTGGCGGCGGAGGTCACAGGACAGGCGCCCGGTCGATTGGGGATTTTTGGGAACACGAGGACACCGGGATGAATGGTAGCGAAAGGTTATTTTTTACTTGGCGGTGGCACAAAGCCGTAATTTCTTACTGCTCCGTGGTTTGCCGATCCGGGAATCCTCAGAAGAGGTGCTCCGCACTTTGTACATCAATTTTAGCTGGCTTCTAGGATCTAGCTTCATGGAGTTAGAGCGTTCGGTGCTGCTTCGCCGTGGATTTGGGAGAAGCTGGAAGCTGGGGAGTTGCTGAACACGCTCTTATATGTACTTCCTCCGTTTCAAAATATAAGATGTTTTAGCTTTGTAAAACAAATGCATCTAGACTTTTTTTAGTACGTAGGTTTATTCATGTTTAGAGTGAATCTACACACTAAAATAAGTCTAGATACATTCTCTTTACAAACCTAAAACATCTTATATTTTGAAACGGAGGGAGTACGTTGTTAGGTGCCGGAACTCTTAAGTGTGGAAAATGTTGTCTTCTCTATAGTGACAACGTTAACTTAGGTGAAAGTATTCAGCAATTCACTTTTGATCTTGGCTGCATATGCTTCTGTCACCAGAAATTTTTTTAAATTGTCAAGAAATATGCGCACGCCAAGTTTTGCGGAAAACCTAGTACAGTACATCTTTTGTGTCATCTGTAAAAAAAAGATAAAAGAAATGTCTCGGAGGAAGCTTTTTTTTAGCACTCGAAATTAATACTGGGAGTAATGGCGGGGAATGCCTTGCTCTCTGCAGATTAGATACTAAGGAATATTGGAGAGATGAATCGATCGACCCTCAGGACGTGATTGATTCATGGTCGGACTCGGATCACTCTTAGCTATGGGGCACCCTACATACAAGGGAATACCTATATCCTCACACGGACGGACTAGTCAGTCGTTGCCAGCAGGCAGGGCCGGAAACCTAATCGAATAACGGCATGCCGCCGCTTCGACGGAACCACCACGTCCATCCCGTCGCGACGCCACCACCATACAACGGGTGGCTGCAGTGTCGGCACGGGCGCGGACTACACTGCGGCCGCCGGAGCAGGACGAACGGGCTCGCCCAACTCCTACCCGGCGACGTCCTGTCCGTGATCTTGTCCCGCGCGTCCTCGTCCGCCGCGGACATCGTCCGGTACGGCGCGACGTGCAGGCACTGGGGCCACGCCGTGGCCACGCACGCCGGCGCCATCTCCCGCGCTCTGCCGCCCCCCGCCCAGTTCCTCCCGCACGTCGCCCTCGGCTTCTTCCACCAGGACGCCAAACCGGCCCGCGGCTCCCCCACGCAGCCGCCGCGCTTCGTCCCGACGGAAGCCGCCTCCCGCCACCTCGGCCCCCATCTCCAGCTCCCCGCGCTGTTCGAGCACGCCCGCCCGGTGGCGTCCCGCAATGGCCGAGTCGTCCTCGAGCTCCGGCGCGAGGGGCGCGCCCATGGCGCCCTGAGGCTAAGCGTGTGCAACCCCATGACGGGCGACGTGTCCATGCTCCCACCGCTTTACGGAAACGACTGCCCCGGTACCTACGGGTGCGCGATACTCACCGGTGACGACGACCTCGACGCGCCTGCGCGCCCGTCGGACTTCTTCTTCCGCGTGCTCCTCGTCTATATCCGCTGCGGCTTCACCGCGCTACGCTCCTGCTGCTCCTCCTCAGCCGGCTTTGGCCCCCGCTGGGGGCCGGAAGAGAGGAAGCCCGGCGTCAAGATGAGCGCCGGCATACTGCGCGGGCTGGGCCACGCCGTGGTGGTCGGGGGCACGGCCTATTGGCCAATGCGCCGCGAGGCCTTGGGGGTGCGGCTGAACGGCGCGCCGTCGGAACCCATGGATGTGTGCTCCGTGCCCTACCGGCCGGGACACGTTTACCAGGGCGAGCACGTGCTGGGCGCCTCCCCGGACGGGAAGCGCCTGAGCTTCGTCTCGTGGGCCTTTATGAGCTGGATGGAGAGGATGGCGTGGACCGTCTACGTCGATATCGAGACCCAGACGGCTGCTGGCGGCGAGTGGGAGGGGGAGTGCCATGCCCTACGCATCAAGCTACCCGAGTTTGTGGCGGTCACCAGAACGACCGCGATTAGGCCACGGTGGTTCGGCGAGAGGAGCGGCACATTGCTGTTCACCGTCGGAGAAGGCAAAAGCAATGGAGCCTTCATGCTCAACATCACGACGGGAAGCGTCGAAAAACTCATCGATGGTGTTGATTGCCACGCGTGCAAATATTTATGCGGATACGAGATGGATCGTGCGACGCTCCTTGCTTGTGTAGCTCGAGATTGACTACATAAAACGGCGATTCTAACGTGTACGTCACGTTATATCACGTGCATAGCCCCATCCTCTCTCTCCTCTGATGTTTGTTGCGAGACGGTTACTTGTTTAAGTCCGAGAATAATGGTTGTTCGATTTATATGAGTAATATGTTTTATGCACATGCATCTTTGATAGATAGTCTATTCTTGTTGAATCTCGATAGTGGAAATACACATATTAATAACATTGAAGCTAAACGTTTGAAATTGAGCGATAACTCGACCTATATGTGGCATTGTCGTCTTGGTCATATTGGAGTGAAGCGTATGAAGAAACTCCATTCCGATGGACTTCTTGAATCACTTTTGAATCACTTGAAATATGCGATGCATGTCTGATGGGTAAAATGACTAAGACTCCATTTTTTTGGATGATAGAGCGAGCTACAGACTTATTGGAAATCATACATACCAATGTGTGTAGACCAATGAGTGTAGCATCGCGCGGTGGTTATCGTTATGTTCTTACCTTCACGGATGACTTGAGTAGATATGGATATATCTATTTCATTAAACATAAGTCCAAAACTTTCGAGAAGTTTAAGGAATTTCAAAGTGAGGTAGAAAATCAACGTAACAAGAAGATTAAATTTCTATGTTCTGATCGTGGAGGTGAATATCTAAGTTACGAGTTTGGCGAGCATTTAAAGAAATGCGAAATACTTTCACAAATCACACCGTCGGGAACACCACAGCGTAATGGTGTGTTCGAACATCGTAATCGAATTCTCTTAGATATGGTTCGTTCTATGATGTCACTTACAGATTTACCGCTATCGTTTTGGGGTTATGCATTAGAAACAGCCGCATTCACTTTAAATAGGGCACCATCTAAATCCGTTGAAACGATACCGTATGAATTATGGTTTGGGAAGAAACCTAAATTGTCGTTTCTTAAAGTTTGGGGTTGCGAAGCTTATGTAAAAAAGTTACAGCCGGACAAGCTTGAACCCAAAGCGGAAAAATGCTTCTTCATAGGATACCCGAAGGAAACTATTGGGTATACCTTCTATCATAGATCCGAAGGCAAAATCTTCGTTGCTAAGAATAGATCCTTTCTAGAGAAGGAATTTCTCACGAAAGAAGTGACTGGAAGGAAAGTAGAACTCGACGAGGTTGTTGAACCTTCTCTCGAACTTGAGAGTAGCGCAACACCGAAAGTAGTTCTGGTGGCGCCTACATCAATAAGAGAGGAAGCTAATGATGATGATCATGAAACTTCGGTTGAAGTTGCTACAGAACCTCTCAGGTCAACGAGAACTCGTACCACTCCTGATTGGTATGATCCCGTTATGAATGTCATGTTGGTGGATAACACCGATGACCCTGCGACATATGAGGAAGCGATGATGAGCCCAGATTCCAATAAATGGCAAGATGCCATGAAATCCGAGATTGGATCCATGTATGAAAACCAAGTATGGACTTTGGTGGACTTACCGGATGGCCGGAAGGCTGTCGAGAACAAATGGATTTTCAAGAAGAAAACAGATGTTGATGGTAATGTTACTGTCTATAAAGCTCGACTTGTCGCAAAAGGGTTTCGACAAATTCAAGGAGTTGACTACGATGAGACTTTCTCACCAGTAGCGAAGCTAAAGTCTGTGAGGATTATGTTAGCAATCGCTGCATATTATGATTATGATATATGGCAGATGGATGTCAAAACGGCGTTCCTCAATGGAGACATTGATGAAGAGTTGTATATGATGCAACCCAAAGGTTTTGTTGATCCTAAAGATGCTAACAAGGTATGCAAACTTCAACGGTCCATATATGGATTGAAGCAAGCATCCCGAAGTTGGAATCAACGTTTTGATAAGGTAATCAAAAGTTTTGGTCTTATACAAACTTATGGAGAAGCTTGTATTTACAAGAAAGTGAGTGGGAGCTCTGTAACATTCTTAATACTATATGTACATGACATATTGTTGATTGGAAATGATGTAGACCTTCTTAATAGTGTCAAAGAATATTTGAATAATAGTTTTTCAATGAAAGATCTTGGCGAAGCAGCTTACATATTAGGCATAAAGATTTATAGAGATAGATCGAGTCGCCTAATATCATTGTCACAAAGTACATATTTGGACAAAGTTCTAAAGAGGTTTGGAATGGAAGATAGCAAGAAAGGGTTCTTGCCCATGTTGCCCAATACGACCTTGAGTAAAACTCAAAGTCCAGCAACGGTAGAAGATAGAGAAAGGATGAGTAAGACTCCCTATGCCTCAGCCATAGGATCTCTAATGTATGCCATGTTATGTACTAGACCCGACATTGCATATGTTGTTAGTTTGACTAGCAGATATCAAAGTGATTCAGGAGTGGATCATTGGACAACGGTCAAAAACATCCTTAAGTACTTGAGAAGAACTAAGGATATGGTTTTTTCTTATGGAGGTGATGAATAGCTCGTTGTTAATGGTTACACCGATGCTAGTTGGAACACCGATCCGGATGATTCTAAATCTCAATCGGGGTATGTATTTACTTTGAATGGTGCAGCAGTTAGCTGGAGGAGTGCAAAGCAAAGCGTTGTGGCGAGATCTTCAACTGAATCGGAATATATAGCTGCTTCGGAGGCTTCACAAGAAGCGATATGGATGAAGGAGTTCATTACAGAGCTCGGTGTGGTTCCAAGTGCGTTTGACCCAATGTATATCTATTGTGATAACATGGGCGCCATAGCCAATACGCAAGAACCAAGGTCACACAAGAAGCTGAAGCACATCAAGCTACGTTTTTACGCTATTCGAGAACATGTCCAAGATGGTGACATAAAGATTTGCAAAGTACACACATATCTGAATGTGGCGGATCTGTTGACTAAACCTCTCCCGAGGGCAGAACATGACCAGCACCAAACCGCCATGGGTGTTCGGTATATTACAATGTAATCTAGATTAGTTGACTCTAGTGCAAGTGGGAGACTGTTGGAGATATGCCCTAGAGGAAATAATAAATGTAGTTATTATTATATCTTTGTGTTTATGATAAATGTTTACATTCATGCTATAACAGTATTAACCAGAAACATTAATACTTGTGTGATTTGTAAACTAAATTAGAGTCCCTAGTAAATCCTCTTCAAAATACTAGCTTGTTGATTAATAGATGATCATGGTTTCTTGATCATGAACATTTGAGATGTTGTTAATAACAAGGTCATATCATTAGGAGAATGGTATGATGGACATACTCCTATAGATAAGCGTAGCATAAAGATCAAGTCATTTTAATAGTTCAATTGCTATAAGCTTTTTGATACATAGTAACCTAATTCCTTCGACCATGAGATCATGCTAATCACCATCACCGGAAGGATGCTTTGATGACATCAAACACCACACCATAACTGGGTGGATATAAAGGTGGCATTGAGTGTAACACCCTCAGAATCGGCCCTATGCAAGTTTCAGCGCTTCCCGCCAAACCCGCATAGAAACGATTCAAAGGTGCCCACCAGGCACTTGCGTGCGGGTGGAAAACGAAGTAATATCATTACACAATAGTCCTCGATGGAACCCACAAAACATATATATACAACAGCGACTCAAAGAGTCAAGAATACAGATATACAATACAAAGATCCAAATCACCTTTAAAACGATATAGCGTCCGAGTACGGACAAGATGCAAATTGAGCTAAGAGCCCTGAAGAATAACCAATGGCGTCCATAACCCTGCCCAGGCCAAGCCGGAAGGGTAACCCTGCTAACGACGTCGATCTCAAAACCTGCTTAAACAAAAGGGGTGCCGACAAAGGGCAAAGGAAAAAGAGAGAGCGGTCAGTACTGAGGCCAGTACACGGCGAGGCTAGAATTCGACGGTCCTCGCCTACATAGGTATGGTGGACTGAAGCGGCAGCGCGACATGCACTAAACAACCTATAGAGACTCGATACAACTAGCGGCTATCAGAGAGGGGTAAGAAAGACCTATTCGGAACCAACCTGATACTACCACCAAACATACCCATCCTGGTGTTTCCCCCTCGAGACCAAACGAGGAAGTCAACCGAGGAACTCACACCGTTGGCAGTTTTAGTTATTCAGTTATCGTTGCGACAATTACTAGTCAAATAAAGATGGCATGAGTCATCCTGATATAATAAGCAGTGGGCAATTTTAGTTAACCATTCAGTTGTAGTTGCAACACTTACTAGTCAGATACAATTATGTAACACCCTCAGAATCGGACCTATGCAAGTTTGAGCAAAATTCGCCAAACCCGCATAGAAACGATTCAAAGGTGCCCACCAGGCACTTTCGTGCGGGTGGAAAACGAAGTAATAACATTACACAACAGTCCTCGATGGGACCCACAGAACAGATATATATAACAGCGACTCAAAGAGTCAAGAATACAGATATAATATACAAAGATCCAAATCACCTTGAAAACGATACGGCGTCCAGCTACGGACAAGATGCAAATGGGGCTAAGAGCCCTGAAGAATAACCAATGGCGTCCATAACCCTGCCCAGGCCAAGCCGGAAGGGTAACCCTGCTAACGGCGTCGATCTCAAAACCTGCTTAAACAAAAGGGGTGCCGACAAAGGGCAAAGGAAAAAGAAGAGCGTCAGTACTGAGGCCAGTACACGGCGAGACTAGAATTCGGCGGTCCTCGCCTACATAGGTATGGTGGACTGAAGCGGCAGCGGCAGCATGCACTATACAACCTATGGAGACTCGATACAACTGGCGGCTATCAGAGAGGGGAAAGAAAGACCTATGCGGACCCAAGCTGATACTATAATCAAACAAAACCCATCCTGGCGTGTCCCCCTCGAGACCAAACGAGGAAGTCAACCGAGGAACTCACACAGTTGGCAGTTTTACTGATTCAGTTATAGTTGCGGCACTTTACTAGTCAGGTTTAGATAATCATCCTGATAAAGTAAGCAGTGGGCACTTTTAGTCAATCATTCCGTTACAGTGGCATCACTTACTAGTCAGATACAGTTACAGGAGACAACCCCAAAACCCAGCAGTTGTTGGTACTTTTACTTAGCCATTCCGTTGTAGTGAAGCTGATTACTAGTCAAATCGGATACAAGTCAATTTATAACAGTAAACTTTAGTTATAGTTGTCTATGATCAAGCACTGTGCTCCAAGTCGTCCATAACCGCGGACACGGCTTCTCGAAAAGATTTAACCCTGCAGGGGTGCACCAAAGTATCCACAGTCACTTCGACCCTTTTTGCCAGATCAGTTAACATACACCCATCGGTATGTCGGCGGGGCCTAAGTCACGACGTTCCCAGACCCAAAGCAAGCACTGGGGGGCCACCCCACTAAGTCTACCCGCAACGAAGTCGGCCGGTCTCCGAGACGGACTCAGGGTTTGCGTCAATGGCTGTGAACGACAGTCTGCCCCCAAACGGGGACTGCCGACACCGCGAAAACATTCCGCTTCCAAAACAGTACAGTGTGCAGTACCTCGCACAATCGTAAATAAAGCAGTAAAACATGGCATAAGTACAGGATAGTAATAAAGCCCCAAACTACTTGTGGCCCCCAGTACAATACTTTGAAATCAGGTAATTATCAATGGGGGGCCCATATCTCCCCAACTGTGGTTAGCGCGCTCGATCTCGGAACAGGTGTCAAGAACTCGGGTCCTACGGGACACAAGTGGGCGGTCGGAAACCAAATCTTACCTATCACCCACCGATGCCTCTGCTTAATTCAATTTTAGTTGTTAAACAGGAATTAAAGTGAAACAATAATTAAAGCCATAATCATCTCCAACGTCAACATGCGGCAATTCTCCAACAATTGTGGTTCTTGTCGGCACACAAACACTTGAGCAAGCGACTACGACACGCGGGTCCCACTATCTACCAAACAACATGTAATAGGATGTGTCCAAGGCTATATGAGGCTGCAGGGAATATCACGGGTACGGAAAACTAGAGCATCGCAACACAGATAGCAATAGATCAACAGGAGGGAAGTAAATACTATAAAAGTAAGATAGGTAGAAAGGGGAAGATGCTCGCCTGAAAACATTGCCGGAGGTTCAACCGAAGATCGGGGCGAAGCTCACATCAACTCAACGGCCTTATCCGCGAAGAAGCAAAACACTAGAAGGAACACCGGATGCAATATTTAATACTCGGCAGAAGATCGGCATGATGCATGTATGAGGTATGACATGGCAAAGTGCGATGCAATTAGGTCAGATTAGGCGGAACCGGGGTCCCGACAATTAGTTAGGTGGTTCATGTTATTTAGCTACACCGCATATTAAATGTTGTTTAGCAAGACAACAGATGGCACCGGTTCGCTACACATGTTTAAATGAGGCCGATATGAGACTAGATTTGCCCGCATATGGGCCCCATATTTAATTATTAGGTGAATCGGCCTAAGGCCCCCAAACCAATGATATGCATGCGAGAATGACAAATTAATATGCAACAAGTTGTTATTATTTTATAAAATAGGGTTCGAGGAAAAGGGGTCACACATTGAGGGGTTTCGACAAACTTGGGTTCCGGGGTTCGGGGCCGGTCTCGGGGTCCAGGGTTCGACGGTTCCGTTCTCGGTTAGCGGGGTGGATCTTGGAGTTCCGGGAAGCCGGACTTGGTTTGGCGTCGGGGGCGCATCGGGTCCTTCCGGGGCAGTGTCGTTCTTGTCGCATTCGCAGATCTTGTCGGTACCGTGTGCCGGCCGGTCTTGGCGATCGGGATACAAAACTTGGTGTCCGGGTCGGGGTACTTGTCGTTCAGGGTCTCGGCGGACTCGGTGTCCGGGGTGAAGCACTTGGCGTTCCTTGGCTTGTCGAAGGCATTGTCGCTCTACGGCGAAGATCTTGGCGTCAACGGGGTCCGAGAAGGCGATCTTGACGCGGTACCGGGTTCGGTCTCCGGATCCGGGCACGGTCTTAGCGTACCGTCTTCGGTGTCGATGGCGAACTTGTCGTATCTGTGGCATGGTTCTTGTCGGGGTTCTCGGCTTCGGGCGCCGGGATCGGTCTTGGGTTTGGCGCCGGGGTTGTGGGCGAACTTGGGGGTGGATCTTGGCGTTCGAGGTTCGGTCTTCGAGTCCGTGAACGGCATAGGATCCGCATCCATGTAGAAGATCTTGGCGTGTCGCGTGTCTTCGGTCTTGCATCTCCGGTGATCTTGCGCACCTTCGATCCACACACCTCGCTGCTCCTACTGCCTGTACAGAGGGCGACGGAAGCCGAAGGCGCGGGCCCGGGGGAGCTTGGCGATGGACTGCACGGTGAGGGCGGTTGACTGGGGAGGCGGCGACGCGCGAGGGGGCGGCTCGGGGCTGCGCGCACGGGGCGGCCAGGAGCCGGGCGGCGAGCTCGGGCCGGGCTCGGCCGCGCAGAGGAGGACGGCCGGGGCAGAGAGAGGCGCGGGGCGGCGGGCTCGCTGGCGGGGTCGGGGCCTGCAGGGGGAAGGGCCCGCGCGACGGCGCGCTGGAGGCGGAGGTGGAGCGTGCCGGCGGCGGGGCACTGGCGGCGGAAAGGGGCGGTAGGCGAGGTGGCGAGGCGGGGGAGACGCGGGCGGCCGGGCGGAGGTGGAGCGGGCCGCGCGGACCAGGCGGGGTGTGGCGGTGGATGCGGCCAGGGGTGCTAGCGCGAGGCGGGGTGCGGCGGTTGAGCGGTGGGCGCTGCGAGCGGGACCGGCGGGCGGCGATGGGCGGAAGCAGAGGGTCGCGGGCGGCGGCGGAGCTCCTGCGCGGGAACGGCGAGGGCGGCAGAGGCCAGCGGGGCGGCTGCGAGCGGCGTCGGCCGGAGGCGCGCGCGGCGGCGCCAGGGAGGAAGGAGGGCGGTGGCGGATGCGGTCGGCGGCGGGGAGGCGTGCGAGAGCGGTGGTGAGGGTTGGGGAGGTCCGGCGAGCTGCGCCGCGGCGGGAGCTCGTGGCGGCGAGGCGGCGCCTGGCGCGAGGCGGCTGGAGGCGAGGGGGTGGAGGCGTGCGAGAGCGGTGGTGAGGGCGAGCGGAGGGAGGAGCTCTGCGGGGGAGCAGCGCCGGCGGACGGGGGTGAGGGCGCCGTGCGGGAGGGAGGTTGGAGAGAAGGGGAGAGGAGGAAGAGGACACGCGCGTGGGGGAGCGAGTGGGTCCCGCGCGTGGACCAGGGGGCTGGGGTAGGTGGATGGATCCTGTGTGCGTGCGTGCGTGGGTGTCCTTAGCGGGGTCAGGTGGGGTGGGGTGTAGCTGGCAGGTGTGTGGCTGGGAGAGATTGAGAGAGAGAGGGACCACGTGGCAGCATGTGAGTGGAGGGGGTGAGGAAAGAGGGTGAGGTGGCGGCAGATGATTGGGGGGAGTGAGGTGGCCAGGGAGAGAGGGTAGAGTTTTAGGTAGATATAGGATTGGCTGGGTAGGCCGATTTAAAATATGGGGTGGTCGTTCGGGTCGCTACGGCCCGTTCGACTGCCCCGCAAAAATAATTTAATGTTTTTATTTGTTTTCAAATAACTTTTATAAATAGTTTTCGACAAACAAAATATCCGGAACTTCCGGGGGTTTGGCGTTTGATTAACAGTTGGGGCGTTTTAGAAAACAAAACGGGTGTTGTGAGAATAGTTTTGGCAAACAATGCATGATGATGACGATGCAATGCACAAATTCAACGCGATTTTCTAGTAGTGGTTTTGCGGGATGCCACAATTCGACACCACTAACAATGGATCTCGCCCTCGAGATCCGCCTCATGGTACCGGAAGGAAGGTCGGCGATTTCCGTCTTCTCGCTTGGTGTAGATCCTCGCGACACCACTAACAAGAGGTCGTTGTCCGTGATCGTCGAGAGAACACTCCGGGAACAAAAGTCGAAGGTAGAGGTATCGCAATAAAGCCACCCCTAACTTCCGTGGACGGAGTAGATTGCTGGATCCACTGATTCGACGTACAAGAGCGAATGATAAAAGCAGTGGTAGGGTAGCTACTCCATCCCACACTCATAACATTACTCTGCCCACGAATAAGCGGATTAAGCATCCAACTCTCGGAATTAGACTGAAGATCTCGACAAGCGAGGTTCGGAAGTTGCGTCGGAAACACCAGAAGAGACAACAGAGATCGTATGAAAGACACAATGATTAGGTTCCGCGATGGTTCCATTGGCATGAACAACACATGCTCACGGTCGACTCCAACTTCACCAAAGCTCGTCCTTCTCATATGTTTTTCAACGACACTGATATCCGGCAAGGAACACATGGGGATAAGAACAAAAGATTGGAGGAAGGGTACAACAGACAAGTTGCAGATTGATGTTCGTAGCGCCTCCGTTACAAAAGGGAGAAAGAGAAACCCTGAAGGTACGACGGAACCCAACCGCGAGAAATCCTGGACTCGAAGAGAGAGAAGAGAGCGGATTCAAAACACGCATAGGGGTAAGGTGGAACAGCAGAGGGTAAGGGGTAAAATCAGACCTAATCAGAACTATCCAACCGATTTTTGCAAAATAGTTTTTGACACTCTACTTCGGCCGTTAGCTAGGTTATCCTACAGGCTGGACTTGTGGGGTATCGTAACTGCTGAGCTCTGATACCACTCTGTAACACCCTCAGAATCGGACCTATGCAAGTTTGAGCAAAATTCGCCAAACCCGCATAGAAACGATTCAAAGGTGCCCACCAGGCACTTTCGTGCGGGTGGAAAACGAAGTAATAACATTACACAACAGTCCTCGATGGGACCCACAGAACAGATATATATAACAGCGACTCAAAGAGTCAAGAATACAGATATAATATACAAAGATCCAAATCACCTTGAAAACGATACGGCGTCCAGCTACGGACAAGATGCAAATGGGGCTAAGAGCCCTGAAGAATAACCAATGGCGTCCATAACCCTGCCCAGGCCAAGCCGGAAGGGTAACCCTGCTAACGGCGTCGATCTCAAAACCTGCTTAAACAAAAGGGGTGCCGACAAAGGGCAAAGGAAAAAGAAGAGCGTCAGTACTGAGGCCAGTACACGGCGAGACTAGAATTCGGCGGTCCTCGCCTACATAGGTATGGTGGACTGAAGCGGCAGCGGCAGCATGCACTATACAACCTATGGAGACTCGATACAACTGGCGGCTATCAGAGAGGGGAAAGAAAGACCTATGCGGACCCAAGCTGATACTATAATCAAACAAAACCCATCCTGGCGTGTCCCCCTCGAGACCAAACGAGGAAGTCAACCGAGGAACTCACACAGTTGGCAGTTTTACTGATTCAGTTATAGTTGCGGCACTTTACTAGTCAGGTTTAGATAATCATCCTGATAAAGTAAGCAGTGGGCACTTTTAGTCAATCATTCCGTTACAGTGGCATCACTTACTAGTCAGATACAGTTACAGGAGACAACCCCAAAACCCAGCAGTTGTTGGTACTTTTACTTAGCCATTCCGTTGTAGTGAAGCTGATTACTAGTCAAATCGGATACAAGTCAATTTATAACAGTAAACTTTAGTTATAGTTGTCTATGATCAAGCACTGTGCTCCAAGTCGTCCATAACCGCGGACACGGCTTCTCGAAAAGATTTAACCCTGCAGGGGTGCACCAAAGTATCCACAGTCACTTCGACCCTTTTTGCCAGATCAGTTAACATACACCCATCGGTATGTCGGCGGGGCCTAAGTCACGACGTTCCCAGACCCAAAGCAAGCACTGGGGGGCCACCCCACTAAGTCTACCCGCAACGAAGTCGGCCGGTCTCCGAGACGGACTCAGGGTTTGCGTCAATGGCTGTGAACGACAGTCTGCCCCCAAACGGGGACTGCCGACACCGCGAAAACATTCCGCTTCCAAAACAGTACAGTGTGCAGTACCTCGCACAATCGTAAATAAAGCAGTAAAACATGGCATAAGTACAGGATAGTAATAAAGCCCCAAACTACTTGTGGCCCCCAGTACAATACTTTGAAATCAGGTAATTATCAATGGGGGGCCCATATCTCCCCAACTGTGGTTAGCGCGCTCGATCTCGGAACAGGTGTCAAGAACTCGGGTCCTACGGGACACAAGTGGGCGGTCGGAAACCAAATCTTACCTATCACCCACCGATGCCTCTGCTTAATTCAATTTTAGTTGTTAAACAGGAATTAAAGTGAAACAATAATTAAAGCCATAATCATCTCCAACGTCAACATGCGGCAATTCTCCAACAATTGTGGTTCTTGTCGGCACACAAACACTTGAGCAAGCGACTACGACACGCGGGTCCCACTATCTACCAAACAACATGTAATAGGATGTGTCCAAGGCTATATGAGGCTGCAGGGAATATCACGGGTACGGAAAACTAGAGCATCGCAACACAGATAGCAATAGATCAACAGGAGGGAAGTAAATACTATAAAAGTAAGATAGGTAGAAAGGGGAAGATGCTCGCCTGAAAACATTGCCGGAGGTTCAACCGAAGATCGGGGCGAAGCTCACATCAACTCAACGGCCTTATCCGCGAAGAAGCAAAACACTAGAAGGAACACCGGATGCAATATTTAATACTCGGCAGAAGATCGGCATGATGCATGTATGAGGTATGACATGGCAAAGTGCGATGCAATTAGGTCAGATTAGGCGGAACCGGGGTCCCGACAATTAGTTAGGTGGTTCATGTTATTTAGCTACACCGCATATTAAATGTTGTTTAGCAAGACAACAGATGGCACCGGTTCGCTACACATGTTTAAATGAGGCCGATATGAGACTAGATTTGCCCGCATATGGGCCCCATATTTAATTATTAGGTGAATCGGCCTAAGGCCCCCAAACCAATGATATGCATGCGAGAATGACAAATTAATATGCAACAAGTTGTTATTATTTTATAAAATAGGGTTCGAGGAAAAGGGGTCACACATTGAGGGGTTTCGACAAACTTGGGTTCCGGGGTTCGGGGCCGGTCTCGGGGTCCAGGGTTCGACGGTTCCGTTCTCGGTTAGCGGGGTGGATCTTGGAGTTCCGGGAAGCCGGACTTGGTTTGGCGTCGGGGGCGCATCGGGTCCTTCCGGGGCAGTGTCGTTCTTGTCGCATTCGCAGATCTTGTCGGTACCGTGTGCCGGCCGGTCTTGGCGATCGGGATACAAAACTTGGTGTCCGGGTCGGGGTACTTGTCGTTCAGGGTCTCGGCGGACTCGGTGTCCGGGGTGAAGCACTTGGCGTTCCTTGGCTTGTCGAAGGCATTGTCGCTCTACGGCGAAGATCTTGGCGTCAACGGGGTCCGAGAAGGCGATCTTGACGCGGTACCGGGTTCGGTCTCCGGATCCGGGCACGGTCTTAGCGTACCGTCTTCGGTGTCGATGGCGAACTTGTCGTATCTGTGGCATGGTTCTTGTCGGGGTTCTCGGCTTCGGGCGCCGGGATCGGTCTTGGGTTTGGCGCCGGGGTTGTGGGCGAACTTGGGGGTGGATCTTGGCGTTCGAGGTTCGGTCTTCGAGTCCGTGAACGGCATAGGATCCGCATCCATGTAGAAGATCTTGGCGTGTCGCGTGTCTTCGGTCTTGCATCTCCGGTGATCTTGCGCACCTTCGATCCACACACCTCGCTGCTCCTACTGCCTGTACAGAGGGCGACGGAAGCCGAAGGCGCGGGCCCGGGGGAGCTTGGCGATGGACTGCACGGTGAGGGCGGTTGACTGGGGAGGCGGCGACGCGCGAGGGGGCGGCTCGGGGCTGCGCGCACGGGGCGGCCAGGAGCCGGGCGGCGAGCTCGGGCCGGGCTCGGCCGCGCAGAGGAGGACGGCCGGGGCAGAGAGAGGCGCGGGGCGGCGGGCTCGCTGGCGGGGTCGGGGCCTGCAGGGGGAAGGGCCCGCGCGACGGCGCGCTGGAGGCGGAGGTGGAGCGTGCCGGCGGCGGGGCACTGGCGGCGGAAAGGGGCGGTAGGCGAGGTGGCGAGGCGGGGGAGACGCGGGCGGCCGGGCGGAGGTGGAGCGGGCCGCGCGGACCAGGCGGGGTGTGGCGGTGGATGCGGCCAGGGGTGCTAGCGCGAGGCGGGGTGCGGCGGTTGAGCGGTGGGCGCTGCGAGCGGGACCGGCGGGCGGCGATGGGCGGAAGCAGAGGGTCGCGGGCGGCGGCGGAGCTCCTGCGCGGGAACGGCGAGGGCGGCAGAGGCCAGCGGGGCGGCTGCGAGCGGCGTCGGCCGGAGGCGCGCGCGGCGGCGCCAGGGAGGAAGGAGGGCGGTGGCGGATGCGGTCGGCGGCGGGGAGGCGTGCGAGAGCGGTGGTGAGGGTTGGGGAGGTCCGGCGAGCTGCGCCGCGGCGGGAGCTCGTGGCGGCGAGGCGGCGCCTGGCGCGAGGCGGCTGGAGGCGAGGGGGTGGAGGCGTGCGAG
Source organism: Avena sativa (assembly GCA_916181665.1). Classification (NCBI taxonomy): domain Eukaryota; kingdom Viridiplantae; phylum Streptophyta; class Magnoliopsida; order Poales; family Poaceae; genus Avena; species Avena sativa. Next base: position 398,022,632 of record OV702279.1, on the reverse strand, counting down.
AGCGGTGGTGAGGGCGAGCGGAGGGAGGAGCTCTGCGGGGGAGCAGCGCCGGCGGACGGGGGTGAGGGCGCCGTGCGGGAGGGAGGTTGGAGAGAAGGGGAGAGGAGGAAGAGGACACGCGCGTGGGGGAGCGAGTGGGTCCCGCGCGTGGACCAGGGGGCTGGGGTAGGTGGATGGATCCTGTGTGCGTGCGTGCGTGGGTGGCCTTAGCGGGGTCAGGTGGGGTGGGGTGTAGCTGGCAGGTGTGTGGCTGGGAGAGATTGAGAGAGAGAGGGACCACGTGGCAGCATGTGAGTGGAGGGGGTGAGGAAAGAGGGTGAGGTGGCGGCAGATGATTGGGGGGAGTGAGGTGGCCAGGGAGAGAGGGTAGAGTTTTAGGTAGATATAGGATTGGCTGGGGTAGGCCGATTTAAAATATGGGGTGGTCGTTCGGGTCGCTACGGCCCGTTCGACTGCCCCGCAAAAATAATTTAATGTTTTTATTTGTTTTCAAATAACTTTTATAAATAGTTTTCGACAAACAAAATATCCGGAACTTCCGGGGGTTTGGCGTTTGATTAACAGTTGGGGCGTTTTAGAAAACAAAACGGGTGTTGTGAGAATAGTTTTGGCAAACAATGCATGATGATGACGATGCAATGCACAAATTCAACGCGATTTTCTAGTAGTGGTTTTGCGGGATGCCACAAATTAGCATGAGATATCCCAAACCCAGCAGTTGTTAGTACTTTTATTTAGCCATTCCGTTGTAGTGAAGCTGATTACTAGTCATATCGGATACAAGTCAAATTATAACAGTAAACTTTAGTTATAGTTGTCTATGATCGAGAACTGTGCTCCAAGTCGTCCATAACCGCGGACACGGCTTTTCGAAAAGATTTAACCCTGCAGGGGTGCACCAAAGTATCCACACGCACTTCGACCCTTTTTGCCAGATCAGTTAACATACACCCATCGGTATGTCGGCGGGGCCTAAGTCATGACGTTTCCCAGACCCAAAGCAAGTACATGGGGGCCACCCCACTAAGCTACCCGCAACGAAGTTGGCCGGCTCCGGAACGGACACAGGGTTTGCGTCAGTGGCTGTAAACGACTGGGAACCCGAAAGTGTGACTGGGCTTGTCGATACCACGAAAACACTCCGCTTACCTAAACAGTACAGGTGCTCCTCGCACAATCGTAAATAAAGTAGTAAAGCATGGCATAAGTACAGAATAGTAATAAATCTCCAAACTACTTTGTGGCCCCCAGTTCAATACTTTGAAATCAGGTACTAATCGATGGGGGTGCCCATACACCCCACCTGTGGTCAGCGCGCGCGATCTCGGAACAGGTGTCAAGAACTCGGGGTCCTACGGGACACAAGTGGACGGTTAACACCCAGATAACATCTATTGCCCACCTATGCCTCTGCATTTACCTACTTTCAATTTTAGTTATTAAACAGTAATTAAAGCCATGATCATCTCCAACATTAAACATGCGGCAAAACTCCAACAACTGTGGTACTTGACGACACGCAACAGCACTTGAGAAAGCGACTACGACGCGCAAGTCCAACTATCTACCAATCAACAGGTAATAGGATGTGTCCAAGGCAAAATAAGGCTGCAAGGGATATCACGGGTACGAAAACTAGAACAACGCAACACAGATAGCAATAGATCAACAGGAGGGAATAAATACTATAAAAGTAAGATAGGTAGAAAGGGGGAGGTGCTCGCCCGAAAACATTGCCGAAGGTTCATCCGAAGATCGGGTCGACACTCACATCAACTCATCGGCCTAATCCGTGAAGAAGCAAAGCACTAGAAGAAACACCGGATGGACTATTTAATACTACGGTAGAAAATCGGGCATGATGCTTGTATGATGTATGACATGGCAAAGGTGCGATGCATTAAGGCAATATTAGGCGGAAACCGGGGTCCCGACATTTATTATTAGGTTCGAGTTATTTATCTACCCCGCAAATTAAGTGTTGGGTTAACAGGGCAGAACATGGCATCGGTTCGCTACACCAATTTAAATGGAGTCCGGAATAAGACAAAGATATCCCGCATATAGACTCCATATTTAATTATGAGATGAATTGGCATAATGCCCCCGAACCCCAGACAAGTATGCATGCATGAACAATTTAATATGCATCAGTTGATAATGTCATATTATAAAAATAATGGGGTCTCGGATAGGGAATCACATTAGGGTGCGGCGAACTTGGGCTCCGAGGGGTTCGGAGTTCGGTCTCAGGGTTCGGCGGGGATCAGGTGCGGATCAGGGCTACTGGGTCCGAGATGAAGAGCTTGGCGTTCGGCGTCCTTCGGTTTCATGTCGACGTGCTTGACGTCCAAGATGGAGAACTCGGCGTTCTGGGGAGAAGACCTTGGCGTGTCGAGGGCTCGGCCTTCGGATCCATGTCGGTGCACTCGGTGTTCCGGGTAGGAGATCATGGTGTTCCATGATGAAGTGATTGTCGTTCCGGTGACGATCTTGGCGGTCTTCGGATCCGGGTCTTGGCGTGGCCTTTGGATCACCGGGATCGGGCTTCAGGGTCTCGGTCATCAGGTCTGTGAAGGAGATCTTGGCGTGCCGAGGGTCTCGGTGGGATCGGTCTTCGGTTCCAGGAAGGAGTTCTTGGTGCTCCGAGGGTTTCTCCGAGTCCGTGGTGCGTCCGTGTGGTAGATCTTGTCAGTTTCATGAAGGAGGCCTTGTCGCTCGACAACCTTCTGTGCCGACCTTGGGACTCCGGCATCGAACGTCAGTATCGAACTTGTGTCAGCGTAAGCAGTACAACGGGTCCATCTTCCTTCTTGACAACATCACGGCTAAATGTTGGGCCACAACACGTCACGGATTCATCACCGACTCGACAGGGTAATCCAACACAGCACTAGGCCGAGCGGATGCTCTGCATCTTGCGGGCGAAGTTGAGAACCTGGTGGCACAAAGATGCTTAGGTTCCGCGTGTGGCAGCACCTGGTAGACACGCGTGGTGCAGGATTGCTACCACCGGAGGCCTCCCTGCAGATACACGAGGGCAGGGCCTTGGTCGTCGGAGAGTCCTGCAAGGCTAGGGCTCAAGGGTTGCGAAGCTCAGGAGCTCCAAGGCAGCCTCTGCCAGCGGTGACGAGGACGTAGGCCGGACGGAGGGGGTCGCGGGCGAGGAGGCCACGCGGCGGCGACGGGGCGTTCAGGCGGGGAGATCCTGCAGGCAGCCGGCGGGAGAGGATAGGGCGGACGGCGCGGGGCGGAGGTCACGGACGGCCGGCGGGGAGCTCGGGCTCAAGGCAGACACACGGTGAGGGAAGGCCAACGACGGTGGACGTGGCCGCGGCCGAAGGCGACGGGCCCGTGGAGGAAGATGACGATGGGCATGGTCGCGCGGGAAACCAGGGAGGTCACGAGCGACGGGGGTAGAAGGTGCTTGGGGCGCGGCGGCGCTGGCGGTGGTTGCAGAGAAGGGTACGGAGGTCGTAGAGAGGCGGCCCAACAGAGGACGGCGAGGGCGCGGTGCAGGGGACGGACGGCTTGCCATGGGTAGGGGCCGGCGGCGGCGGATGCGAGCAGAGAGGCGGGTTTGGTGGCTTGCGGGATTGGGTTTCGTGGGGGAGAGAGAGAAGGCGACGAGAAACGGGGCAGGTGCGGGGTGGGCGGTCGATAGGTGTGGGCCAGGAGTGGAACATGGATCGGGGTTTGACCGGGAGGAGCGTGGAGTGCGGGTTGTGTGGGTCTAGCGCAGGCGCGTGGGGCTGGGCGACGTGGCCGGGTGTGAGTGGGTGGGGTGGAGGAAGTGGTGAGGTGGCGCGAGGGGATAGGGTGGGGTGAGGTGGCTGGGGATGGGTAGGATAGGGTGGGTAGGAAAAGGTTTATGTAGTCTGGTTTTTGTACTGGGGGTGGCCGACTGGGTCGGAGCGGCCCGGTACGGCTGTCCCCTAAAAATAAAATAAATATTTTATTATTTAAACGAGGCTTTTGCAAACCGTTCGTAGACGAAACAAAATATTCCGGACACCCGGGTTTTAATTTGAATAAAATACGGGAATATTTAGAAAACAAAACTAGGCGTTTCGAAAATAGTTTAAACAAAAAACCATGCATGATGATGACGATGCTCAAATGCAATGTGGCATGATGACATGAGCATGCGGTCATGATGATGCAATGCACAAAAATAACGCGATTTTCTAGTAGTGGTTTTTGCGGGGCGCCACAATTCGACACCACTAACAATGGATCTCGCCCTCGAGATCCGCCTCATGGTACCGGGAAGAAGGACGGCGATCTGATTCTTCTCGCATCGTGTAGATCCTCGCGACACCACTAACAAGAGGTCGTTGTCCGTGATCGTCGAGGGAACACTCCGGGAAAAAAAGGTCGAAGGTAGAGGTATCAACAAATAAAGCCACCTCTAACTCCGATAGAAAGAGAGAACTGATGCATTCTCATCCACTTCAATGTACACAAGCGAATAGAGTGAGTAGTCGGCATGGGGGCCAATCCATCACGCACCCAAACTATTACTCTGCACAATCAGTAGAAAAGCGTGCAACCATTCTCGGAATCAGACTGAAGATCTCGACAATCGAGGTTCAGAAACAAAGGAGTGATGCAGTCTCTGCATCGGATCTGGCGTAGATGATGTCGTCGCGTCGGAAAACACCGGAAGGCACGAGAAGGAACAAAGAGAAGTCCACCAGACGAAGGATTCCTCAGATAGCATGAAGACCAGATGTAGCAACACCGTTACCAAAGGAGGAAGCGAAACCCTGAAGGTACGATGGAACCCAACCACGAGAAATCCTGGACTCGAAGAGAGAGAAGAGAGCGGATTCAAAACACGCAGAGGTGAGAGGAGAGCAGCAGAGGGGTAAGGAGTAAAATCAGACCTAATCAGAACTATCCAACCGATTTTGCAAAAATAGTTTTGACACTCTACTTCGGCCGTTAGCTAGGTTATCCTACAGGCTGGACTTGTGGGGTATCGCAACTGTTGTGCTCTGATACCACTCTGTAACACCCTCAGAATCGGCCCTATGCAAGTTTCAGCGCTTCCCGCCAAACCCGCATAGAAACGATTCAAAGGTGCCCACCAGGCACTTGCGTGCGGGTGGAAAACGAAGTAATATCATTACACAATAGTCCTCGATGGAACCCACAAAACATATATATACAACAGCGACTCAAAGAGTCAAGAATACAGATATACAATACAAAGATCCAAATCACCTTTAAAACGATATAGCGTCCGAGTACGGACAAGATGCAAATTGAGCTAAGAGCCCTGAAGAATAACCAATGGCGTCCATAACCCTGCCCAGGCCAAGCCGGAAGGGTAACCCTGCTAACGACGTCGATCTCAAAACCTGCTTAAACAAAAGGGGTGCCGACAAAAGGGCAAAGGAAAAAGAGAGAGCGGTCAGTACTGAGGCCAGTACACGGCGAGGCTAGAATTCGGCGGTCCTCGCCTACATAGGTATGGTGGACTGAAGCGGCAGCGCGGCATGCACTAAACAACCTATAGAGACTCGATACAACTAGCGGCTATCAGAGAGGGGTAAGAAAGACCTATTTGGAACCAACCTGATACTACCACCAAACATACCCATCCTGGTGTTTCCCCCTCGAGACCAAACAAGGAAGTCAACCGAGGAACTCACACCGTTGGCAGTTTTAGTTATTCAGTTATCGTTGCGGCAATTACTAGTCAAATAAAGATGGCATGAGTCATCCTGATATAATAAGCAGTGGGCAATTTTAGTTAACCATTCAGTTGTAGTTGCAACACTTACTAGTCAGATACAATTAGCATGAGATATCCCAAACCCAGCAGTTGTTGGTACTTTTATTTAGCCATTCCGTTGTAGTGAAGCTGATTACTAGTCATATCGGATACAAGTCAAATTATAACAGTAAACTTTAGTTATAGTTGTCTATGATCGAGAACTGTGCTCCAAGTCGTCCATAACCGCGGACACGGCTTTTCGAAAAGATTTAACCCTGCAGGGGTGCACCAAAGTATCCACACGCACTTCGACCCTTTTTGCCAGATCAGTTAACATACACCCACCGGTATGTCGGAGGGCCTAAGTCATGACGTTTCCCAGACCCAAATCAAGTACATGGGGGCCACCCCACTAAGCTACCCGCAACGAAGTTGACCGGCTCCGGAACGGACCCAGGGTTTGCGTCAGTGGCTGTAAACGACTGGGAACCCGAAAGTGTGACTGGGCTTGTCGATACCGCGAAAACACTCCGCTTACCTAAACAGTACAGGTGCTCCTCGCACAATCGTAAATAAAGTAGTAAAGCATGGCATAAGTACAGAATAGTAATAAAGCTCCAAACTACTTTGTGGCCCCCAGTTCAATACTTTGAAATCAGGTACTAATCGATGGGGGTGCCCATACACCCCACCTGTGGTCAGCGCGCTCGATCTCGGAACAGGTGTCAAGAACTCGGGGTCCTACGGGACACAAGTGGACGGTTAACACCCAAATAACATCTATTGCCCACCTGTGCCTCTGCATTTACCTACTTTCAATTTTAGTTATTAAACAGTAATTAAAGCCATGATCATCTCCAACATTAAACATGCGACAAAACTCCAACAACTGTGGTACTTGACGACACGCAACAGTATTTGAGCAAGCGACTACGACGCGCAAGTCCAACTATCTACCAATCAACAGGTAATAGGATGTGTCCAAGGCAATATAAGGCTGCAAGGGATATCACGGGTACGAAAACTAGAGCAACGCAACACAGATAGCAATAGATCAACAGGAGGGAATAAATACTATAAAAGTAAGATAGGTAGAAAGGGGGAGGTGCTCGCCTGAAAACATTGCCGAAGGTTCATCCGAAGATAGGGTCGACACTCACATCAACTCATCGGCCTAATCCGTGAAGAAGCAAAGCACTAGAAGAAACACCGGATGGACTATTTAATACTACGGTAGAAAATCGGGCATGATGCATGTATGATGTATGACATGGCAAAGGTGCGATGCATTAAGGCAATATTAAGCGGAAACCGGGGTCCCGACATTTATTATTAGGTTCGAGTTATTTATCTACCCCGCAAATTAAGTGTTGGGTTAACAGGGCGGAACATGGCATCGGTTCGCTACACCAATTTAAATGGAGTCCGGAATAAGACAAAGATATCCCGCATATAGACTCCATATTTAATTATGAGATGAATTGGCATAATGCCCCCGAACCCCAGACAAGTATGCATGCATGAACAATTTAATATGCATCAGTTGATAATGTCATATTATAAAAATAATGGGGTCTCGGATAGGGAATCACATTAGGGTGCGGCGAACTTGGGCTCCGAGGGGTTCGGAGTTCGGTCTCAGGGTTCGGCGGGGATCAGGTGCGGATCAGGGCTACTGGGTCCGAGATGAAGAGCTTGGCGTTCGGCGTCCTTCGGTTTCATGTCGACGTGCTTGACGTCCAAGATGGAGAACTCGGCGTTCTGGGGAGAAGACCTTGGCGTGTCGAGGGCTCGGCCTTCGGATCCATGTCGGTGCACTCGGTGTTCCGGGTAGGAGATCATGGTGTTCCATGATGAAGTGATTGTCGTTCCGGTGACGATCTTGGCGGTCTTCGGATCCGGGTCTTGGCGTGGCCTTTGGATCACCGGGATCGGGCTTCAGGGTCTCGGTCATCAGGTCTGTGAAGGAGATCTTGGCGTGCCGAGGGTCTCGGTGGGATCGGTCTTCGGTTCCAGGAAGGAGTTCTTGGTGCTCCGAGGGTTTATCCGAGTCCGTGGTGCGTCCGTGTGGTAGATCTTGTCAGTTTCATGAAGGAGGCCTTGTCGCTCGACAACCTTCTGTGACGACCTTGGGACTCCGGCATCGAACGTCAGTATCGAACTTGTGTCAGCGTAAGCAGTACAACGGGTCCATCTTCCTTCTTGACAACATCACGGCTAAATGTTGGGCCACAACACGTCACGGATTCATCACCGACTCGACAGGGTAATCCAACACAGCACTAGGCCGAGCGGATGCTCTGCATCTTGCGGGCGAAGTTGAGAACCTGGTGGCACAAAGATGCTTAGGTTCCGCGTGTGGCAGCACCTGGTAGACACGCGTGGTGCAGGATTGCTACCACCGGAGGCCTCCCTGCAGATACACGAGGGCAGGGCCTTGGTCGTCGGAGAGTCCTGCAAGGCTAGGGCTCAAGGGTTGCGAAGCTCAGGAGCTCCAAGGCAGCCTCTGCCAGCGGTGACGAGGACGCAGGCCGGACGGAGGGGGTCGCGGGCGAGGAGGCCACGCGGCGGCGACGGGGCGTTCAGGCGGGGAGATCCTGCAGGCAGCCGGCGGGAGAGGAGAGGGCGGACGACGCGGGGCGGAGGTCACGGACGGCCGGCGGGGAGCTCGGGCTCAAGGCAGACACACGGTGAGGGAAGGCCAACGACGGTGGACGTGGCCGCGGCCGAAGGCGACGGGCCCATGGAGGAAGATGACGATGGGCATGGCCGCGCGGGAAACCAGGGAGGTCACGAGCGACGGGGGTAGAAGGTGCTTGGGGCGCGGCGGCGCTGGCGGTGGTTGCAGAGAAGGGTACGGAGGTCGTAGAGAGGCGGCCCAACAGAGGACGGCGAGGGCACGGTGCAGGGGACGGACGGCTTGCCATGGGTAGGGGCCGGCGGCGGCGGATGCGAGCAGAGAGGCGGGTTTGGTGGCTTGCGGGATTGGGTTTCGTGGGGGAGAGAGAGAAGGCGACGAGAAACGGGGCAGGTGCGGGGTGGGCGGTCGATAGGTGTGGGCCAGGAGTGGAACATGGATCGGGGTTTGACCGGGAGGAGCGTGGAGTGCGGGTTGTGTGGGTCTAGCACAGGCGCGTGGGGCTGGGCGACGTGGTCGGGTGTGAGTGGGTGGGGTGGAGGAAGTGGTGAGGTGGCGCGAGGGGATAGGGTGGGGTGAGGTGGCTGGGGATGGGTAGGATAGGGTGGGTAGGAAAAGGTTTGGGTAGTCTGGTTTTTGTACTGGGGGTGGCTGACTGGGTCGGAGCGGCCCGGTACGGCTGTCCCCTAAAAATAAAATAAATATTTTATTATTTAAACGAGGCTTTTGCAAACCGTTCGTAGACGAAACAAAATATTCCGGAGACCCGGGTTTTAATTTGAATAAATACGGGAATATTTAGAAAACAAAACTAGGCGTTTCGAAAATAGTTTAGACAAAAAACCATGCATGATGATGACGATGCTCAAATGCAATGTGGCATGATGACATGAGCATGCGGTCATGATGATGCAATGCATAAAAATAACGCGATTTTCTAGTAGCGGTTTTTGCGGGGCGCCACATTGAGTATTCAGAAAGTATGGGTTGAGGCACATGGATCAAGAGTGGGATTTGTCCATCCATATGACGGATAGATATACTCTGGGCCCTCTCGGTGGAATGTCATCCAATTGGCTTGCAAGCATGTGACTGGATCACAAGGGATCACATACCAAGGGAACGAGAAAAGAGTACTTATCAGTAACGAGGTTGAACTAGGTATGCAGAGATACCGACGATCAAAACCTCGGATAAGTAAACTATCGTGAGACAAAGGGAAATTGGTATCGTATGTAAGTGGTTCATTCGATCGCAAAGTAATCGTAGAAATATGTGGGAGCCATATGAATTTCCAGATTCCTCTATTGGTTATTGATCGGAGAAGTGTCTCGGTCATGTCCGCATAATTCACGAACCGTAGGGAGACACACTTAAGGATTCGATGTTGTTGAGTAGTTATGTAATGATGAGTAAGAGACTGAATGTTGTTCGGAGTCTCGGATTGGATACGGGATATCACGAGGATATCCGGAATGGTCCGGAGAATAATATTCATATAAGTAAAGTCCTGTTTTGGAGTTGGGGAATGATTCCGGTGTTTTCACCGGGAATGTTCTAGAAGGGTCCGGAAGGTCCGGCACTCTAGAGGGGAAGGGTACATGAATGTGTCATGACAATATGGAATGGTTGCATCATGTACTAGGTCACTTTGCTAGGCAAAATAAAGGAAGAAATCAAATCCTGGTTTGAAAGTCAAACGCCAATTTGAAAAAGTCAAACGGCAAGTTTGCTTGGTGGAGGGAGAGTAGGAAACCTACTTGGGGAGGAAGTCCTCCTCCCTCCACCCGCCAGCCAAGGAGGCCGAGTTGGGGGAGGACTCCCTCCTCCCAACCGGCCACCCTCCACCTATATAAGGAGGGGTAGGGCGCCCCTACCCCTCACACCTAAAAACCCTAGCCCTCTCCTCAAGTCGCCGGCGCCACCACCTCCTTGTGCCGCTGCCTAGGGCACCTCCAAGTCGGCGAGTTTGGGTGAACCCCAAACCCTAGCCGCCGGCTACACTTCCCCTTGGTGCCCTCTAAACCCTAGATCACCAAGGCCTCTCTCATAGTCCACCATACTCGCTCCGACTTAAGGCGAAGCCCTGCGAGATCTCCCCTCTACTTCCGGTACCACGCCGTCGTGCTGCCGGAATCGCGAGGAGAGTGCTACAACCTCCGCTGCCTGCTGGAACAAGGGAGAGGAAGGTCTTCATCGAGTACCGAACGTGTGACCGACTGCCGAAGCGCTGCCGGAACGCAGCGCCGGAAGGATCGTCTACGCGATCTTGAGATTGGCAAGAGTACGACTACATCACCCACGAGAATCTGCTCTCGTTAACCGCTTTGGAATCTTCGAGGGTGAGTTCCTCTATCGACTCGTTGCTACAATCTAGTAGATAGATCTTGGCTTGTTTGTTTGCATGCGGTAGAAATTTTTTGTTTTCCATGCTACGAACCCCTACACAACACAGTAGCTATACATGAGGGTTGATTTCTTTGCAAGGAATCTAATGTTGACTGTAATGATTCATGCCTTGACTAAGGTTCAAATGACAATAAGAACAATTACTATGGTTTGTTTCCTTTTTTGCTGAATGATGAGATTTGGAAGTATGCATTAGCTGTCAATCAAGTAGTATAGAAAAATATGATTCCTGGAATGTACTAGGAAAATGATTACACTTTTTCCTAATGGATTTTTCCAGAGTGGCTACTGTTAAATTGATCTTGCTATTGTGATGCCTCTTTGGAGTGTACACAATAGCCTGATCATATCTAGCATGATCAGATGAGATGGATTTAGTTAAATGAATGTATTGCCAAAATGGATTCCTTACTATCAGTGGCATCTACTATCTGAGCTACTGCTGTGGTGCCTCCATTCCTGGAGTGTGCACAGTGATGGCCTAGGTAGTGTAAACTGCAGGTGTGAACTACTGCCTGGACTCTTTTCGGGCTATAAGTTGTAGTCCAATTGATGTCTTTTATATAAGTGAATGACTATCTATTCTGTCAATATGACAGTGAGAATTTAAATGATTTCTAGCAACTATAGGCTAGAAAAATGATTGGTTTGGTTTGGCTTTAATGTTTCTATAGTGATCTGACTACTGTGATACCTACTTGGAGGATACACAGTAGCATAAATTATTTATATGATTAGCTGCTTAGTTTGGTTGGCCAAAACAGTTAAATTTGCCACTGTGGTGCCTCCCTTAGGAGTGTGCACTGTGGTAAATATCTCAGATTTAACTGCTGGAGTTGTTGGCTTGGCCTGTGATGCAAAGACTGAGGCCAAATCATTCTAAGATAAGAACAGATACTTTGTTGGCCTTTAGCAGCTCTGGGATGAACTAGTGTAGCACTTCTACACTAAAATAAGAGCTCTCTCTCTCTTCCACAATTTATGTTTGTCTTAATTTGGCAAGAACAGGTATTAGTGTGGTTCTAGTAGCCAACCTGATGCTTATAGTGGAGATGGATGACTTGGTTGTGGATGTTGTGATGATTCTACTTTGTTGCAAGATCTAGTGCTTGTCCTGCTCCTCCTTGCACTCATGGCCTTCTCCCTTTTGCTGCTCAATTGGTCTTCTCCTTATGCTCCTAACCTCCTCCTTGTGTCCTTGGATGGCTTCCTCTAGCAACCAGGTTGCTAGTGATGTGGTGGTAGTGCACTATGGAGTTTTGGTGCTGAACTATGAACTCTGGAAATGTAAGGATGGCATGTGTAGTTGATCTGTGTTGGTTGTGTTGGCTGTTTCTTGATATGGTGAAGTAATTTCAGCAGAGTACTTCCCCTACTACGGCTGTGTACTTATCTCTCTCTCTCATAGTGCCTCCTGTGTTGACAACACATAAACATGCATGTGTGTGAGCTGTGTGTGAGCTTGCCTCACCCAGATGGATCAGATCAAGTTTAAAATATCTTGATAGTTGTTGATGGTTCTACTCTTTGACTTTTACCTTTTGGCAAATTGGTGAAATTTGCCCCTACTTGCCTATGTCAATGATGCTGTGCTGAGACAGATTTGAAATAAGAACAAATATTATTTCATTTGGTGAAACTTGCCTCATTTTAATATGCTCAATGATGTGACAAAACAGTGCATTACACTGTTACTACTGAGAGCAATATTATTAACACTAACTCCTTTTTGTTTTTATCTCTTTTTCTTTGTTTGTGTTTTTCTTTGGCAGGAACAAAAACACTAAGAAGATGGAGATCAAGATTTAGATTAGGATTTGCTTTATTCTTTTGTAATTTGCTTTTCTTTCAAACACTTGTAAAAACAAAGTGATATTCTGTATACCATAAATATTGCTACAACATCCAAATATTGTAACTTCTTTCTTATTACTTATTTCTTTATTGTATTATTATATTTCCATTTGAATATTTGTAAAGAAACAATGTAATAATATTATTATTCTAATATTCCTTCTTTTCTTTTATTTGATTAATTATTACTGAATAGAGAAAAGAATAAGAAGTATCTTATGTTTATTATATTAAGAATAGCATAATATTTATATTTCTTTTATATTATATTATTGTGAATAATTATTTGTAAGTCGAATTTCTTCCCTCATAACTCCAGAAAACAATAGAGGTCATGTCAAAATTCATCTCACTCCCCCACTGATGACACTAAACCTAATTCATCGGAGTGAGAATTCTGACCACACTCGTCTTTTAATTTGGCAAAAAAAATTACCAGGATTTTCAGATGCATGCATGCAGATGCAGAAAATCCTAAATCTACCCTTCGTTTAGTCCTAAATGCTGGAATTTTACAATTGGTCAGGGCTCCATCGAGGCGAATCGAGCCCCCATGCCCGGCGGAGTGGAATGTGTCATATGCTTGCATACCCCAGCATGTTGACATGCTACATCTGTCCTCCGTAGTCGTACTCCATGGAGGGTGGCCGAGACTCCCTGAGGTATGTATGGATGTCTGTGTGGTGTGGGCCGCCTGAACAGTGTTATGTCCATCGGGCGTCAGGTGGGAAGAACCTTGATGCCCTTCTCCCGAAGCTGTAAGTTGCCTCCAATTGAGATCCATTTGCCTCCTGGCTTGCCCGACCGTGCCCGAAAGGGTTTGGATCATCGAAGACCTCATAGCCCCGGTGATCTAGGCTCTCGGGTGTCACCGCGGTAGATCCGATCTACATGACTCGGGCTCCTCCTGCCTGGCGCACCAACTGACGAATGATAGTTTTCACGATCCCTCCGCAGTCTCACTTCCAAGGAACGAAATAGAGTTTATTTGTTCGGCAATCATCTCGGGTAGTAGGTTTGGATCTCCAAAGACAAAGAAGAAGGTATATGTGTAATGGGGAGGATTTCCTTCAGTCTTTATTCATAAGTGATCAATAGATCATTCAAAGTGTCTATAAGATGATCTTGGTGAGTTTATAATATTACCCGATGAGAGAGATAAATTTAGGGCTTATGATTAAGACTAATGGCGAAGACTTAGACGATTATGGCGTGTCCCTTTCTAGGTGAATGTTCTTGAGTATTTATAGGCGTCGATGGAGGTCGAGTGTTCCTTAGTCACGCCAGGTCTTCATCTTTACTTACACGTAATCTTGATCCTCGATCTTCTTTGCACATGCATCTGGTCTTCGAGATCTCTAGAGAGCCATCTTGCAGCACCACAGGTCAGGTCGATTGAGAGCTTCTAGATGCACGCCCTTTGATCTTTGATCATAGAGGTAGACATCGTGGGAAGGAATCGTGGATTACGGTCCATGTGAGGTACATGCCTAAATCCACCCATCACTAACAGGTTTCTTTAAGAAAATTTGTTCATGTTTATCTTTAGATGTTTTATTTTAGGATTTTGATTTTTATTAGGTATGAAACTTGTATATAGCTTAATTCCGAATAATTTATTTGTAAACTGAATTTGAAAATCTAGGCGAAAATGTGTGGATAAAAAGATGTATAAAACTTCTGAGATTTGTGTAAATTATTGAAATAATATTATGTCAGATAGTTTTCTTTAAAATAAGTTCTTATTCTTTTGTTTAAATATAAATTATTAAAATAGGTTACTGAAATTGTGTGGAAAAAAAGTACAAAACTTGAAATTATATTATGTCTGCTTGTTTTCTTCAAAAAAGCTGTTACAAATTTTGTTTTAGATGTAAAATATCCAAAATGTGTATACGAAACAAGGTATAAAACTTCCAAGATTTGTGTAAATTGCTAAAATAATATTATGTCCTATTATTTTTTAATAAGTTGTTACAATTTTTGTTTATATGTAAATTGAAATATATTATTGAAAATGTGTGGACTAAAAAGGTATAAAACTCCTGATATCTGCTTATGAATTTGTGTATGACAAAATCTCCATTAACAAACTTGATAATACATGTATAAAATTTAATTGATCAGAAATCTGAGGTTAAAAATTTAGTTGCAACGGATCAAAATATGGATCTTATACTGTTTTGATCTAGAGAGGAAAAAAGTGAAGTTTGGAGTGGAGAAGGAAACCAAAACTTGTAGAAAGCTGGAAAGATGAGGGTCTTACTGCAATCTATAGACAAAAGAGTGGGAGGGGGCTTTCTAGAAAACACATGACGAACCTCCAACAAACTAATGGTGAGAGATAGTCACTAAACCTCCACTTGCAATAGGAGTTGCATTTTTGTTATATACATGTGTTACACGAGGATAGGGAATCAGACTAGAACTACATATCTTGGTTTTACTAGTACTCAAACTAACTCCTGATCCTACCCCTACACGGTCTGCAGCAACGAAGGTTACCTTACACGTACGGGAAGTTCAAAAAGAGAAGTGGTTACCTTACATTGACACGAACCCAGCTTAGGAGAAGATTATATATATGCACAGGGATACCTATCCTCACGGATCATATTTACGCGACGTACGCGCTCGTAATCAGTCGTCGCTGCCACGACGTATATACAACCTGACCGACCGGAAACCTAGCTAACCAAATAACGTGATGCCGCCGCTTCGACGGAACCACGTCCATGACGCCGCGACGCTACCACCATACAACGGGTGGCTGCTGTGTCGGCACGGGCGCGGACTACACTGCGGCCGCCGGAGCAGGACGAACGGGCTCGCCCAACTCCTACCCGGCGACGTCCTGTCCGTGATCTTGTCCCGCGCGTCCTCGTCCGCCGCGGACGTCGTCCGGTACGGCGCGACGTGCAGGCACTGGGGCCACGCCGTGGCCACGTACGCCGCCGCCATCTCCCGCGCTCTGCCGCCCCCCGCCCAGTTCCTCCCGCACCTCGCCCTAGGCTTCTTCCACCAGGACGCCAAACCGGCCCGCGGCTCCCCCACGCAGCCGCCGCGCTTCGTCCCGACGGAAGCCGCCTCCCGCCACCTCGGTTCCCATCTCCAGCTCCCCGCGCTGTTCGAGCACGCCCGCCCGGTGGCGTCCCGCAATGGCCGAGTCGTCCTTGAGCTCCGGCGCGAGGGGCGCGCCCATGGCGCCCTGAGGCTAAGCGTGTGCAACCCCATGACGGGCGACGTCTCCATGCTCCCACCGCTTTACGGGAACGACTGCCCCGGTACCTACGGGTGCGCGATACTCACCGGTGACGACGACCTCGACGCGCCTGCGCGCCCGTCGGACTTCTTCCGCGTGCTCCTCGTCTATATCCGCTGCGGCTTCACCGCGCTACGCTCCTGCTGCTCCTCCTCAGCCGGCTTTGGCCCCCGCTGGGGGCCGGAAGAGAGGAAGCCCGGCGTCAAGATGAGCGCCGGCATACTGCGCGGGCTGGGCTACGCCGTGGTGGTCGGGGGCACGGCCTATTGGCCAATGCGCCGCGAGGCCTTGGGGGTGCGGCTGAACGGCGCGCCGTCGGAACCCATGGATGTGTGCTCTGTGCCCTACCGGCCGGATCACGCATACCAGGGCGAGCACGTGCTGGGCGCCTCGCCGGACGGGAAGCGCCTGATCTTGTTCTCCACTTCCTTTAATAGCTGGATGCAGAGTTCCTTTAATAGCTGGATTCGGAGGACGGCGTGGACCGTCTTCGTCGATATCGAGACCCAGACGGCTGCTGGCGGCGAGTGGGAGGGGGAGTGCCATGCCCTACGCATCAAGCTACCCGAGTTTGTGGCGGTCACCAGCACAACCGCGTTTAGGCTGCGGTGGTTCGGCGAGAGGAGCGGCACGGTGCTGTTCACCGTCGGATCAGAAGGCAAAAGCAAGGGAGCCTTCATGCTCAACATCACGACGGGAAGCGTCGAGAAGCTCGTCGACGGCGTCGAGTGCCACGCGTGCAAATATTTATGCGGATATGAGATGGACCGTGCGGCGCTCCTTGCGTGTGTAGCTCGAGAGCCTGACTAGCTTCTCGTCGCGCCGTGGTCACTGGCTACACCTATACACCTTAATTTCAGCCGTCTTTGATAGTCGGTAGGCACATCTTCGGCTAGTAGTTTGTTTGGCTGCGTTTTAATAATAGACTAGAGAATAATGTTTAGTCCTTTGTTTCTTAATAAAAGACGGCCGTGTGCATCAACCGATGTAGAGGCCAGGATTTTATTTTCCTTTCGAAAAGAAAAAACACCTACACTTTAATTATGATGACTTCATGTTTCTCGAAAAATTTCCATTTTTAGGGCAAAAGATTTGCTAAGATCTATCTGTACCATATTAGTTGTTCTGTATTAAAATCTACACAAATTTGCTACGGTTAATATGGAATAGACTACTCAATTAATTAACAAAAATAGACGAAAATCATCGAAGAAGTTGGGTCCATCCATCTATCAAGGCGCTACAAAAGCCTTCCTTGTGGCATCAATCTTCTTATTTTTCCTGCTAAGAGATTTTACATTTTTTATATTGCCCCTAAAAGTTTTCTCTATCAAGAGGCAAGCAATCTTCTTGCCATATCTATAGCCGTCTCCAAACTAACGAGCAAATCGCAAACTATTTAGAAAGAGAGACTCAGAGCTATGTCAACACACCTGACTCTTTAACCTCATCATTGAAAGACATCACATGTCAAACACTCATAGACAAGAGAATGACAAAAGTATGCGAACCTCATGATCCACAACAGCAGGACGGCTGGCTGGGCTAGCTCTGAGGCGGCAGTGTGGACGTCATGGCCACTGCCAAGGCTTCTAATGAGCTTGGAAGCGAGGGAAGAGCTACTCCCTCGGTTCCATATTACTCGATTTAGTTAAAATCAAATTATTATGTTTGCTTTTTTTAGGTTTGTTTTCTCTTTGTTTTGTCTCCCTAGTGGCATCGGTGAGGTAGAGGTGATGATAGCGTGTTAGCATAAGGTGCCTTCTCCCTACCTCGTGGGCGTCTGACTCGTAGTCAACGAATGGCCCGTGAGGGTTAGCGTCGTCGATCTATTGATTCTCTTCGAATCTTGGCAACTGGTGTGACTATCAAGGTGACTTCTTCTGGCCATGGGGATCTACGGATCATCAAGGACCTTCATCGACGGTTATTTCTTCCTCTTCACCTTCAGGACGGGTATGGTTTCTAGACTCGTTCGGCGAGTTCCCGTCCGCAACCAACAATGCCAGGCCAGATCAGGGAGGAGTGGCAACGGTGATGCGCCGTCGACACGGTCTAGAGGTTGGAAACGAAGGGCATCTCGAGGATTTCGTTGTAATTTTCGTATTTTTATGGTGCTTTATACTATTGTTTGTTTCTTTTAATACCAAGGTCCTTTTCATAAAAAAACAATATTTACATATAAAATCTCCTTCTGTTCGCGTCTAGATACATGAGAATGTCGACAAATCCAAGCCACTTATTTTGAAAAGCTGATATATATAATATAAAAGTACATCATACTATCCCTCTTCCATCATATCCCTCGTGTTTGGCCAATCCACCAACGGTATACCTGCCTTCATGTTTGGCCGATCCACCGACGGTATCGAGGCCTTCTGCTTAGACAGGCTCTTACCTCCATAGTTTTTTGAATAACAGAAACACGGAGTATAAAAACCTGCCGAGGAAAAAATAAATCTTGACACAGCACAAGATAGTGTATGCATAAATGTTCACCTCTTGCATGCAATTTAACATCTATTTCAAACAAATCATCAACACGACAATTTTACATGTATAACATGCGATATATACATCAAGTTAACAAAAGCTTCAATGATCCATAACTGTAAGTTGCAGGGTACTGATTAACTTGTCTCACATCATCAACACATACTGAATGGTCTCGAAACTACAATGAAGAGCAGAGTTTGCAACAATTGCTGCGGAAGTCACCTAACATGCTGCACCCATCATCATACTACTGACATAACTGTAACAGGGTTGTTTCTAACACACAAGTCCACTGACATAACTGTAACGGGGATGTTTCTAACCCATAAGCCTGCTGCCATTACTGCTCAAGAATCAGTGCTACGCTAGGAGGAGCTATTATCCACATAGCAGCCATTTCTCAAACCTTCTAAAACAACCAGCCACTCCCGGTGGAGGCCAACTATAGGATTTCTTAACCCTTTGTGTAAGTAACATGCCAGATTGTCACCATGACCACATGACAGGCGCTGACGGGTTCGGCAGCGATGGTGGGGTCATACAGTGCTGGTGCCACTGGTGAAGGTTCGCGCCATCGATACACCCAGGAATTGCTTGAGGCGTTTCCTCGACGTCCATAGAAGTAGCTTCTGTCTCATCAGCATCCATTGGTTCTTCAAACATTTCTACGTTTTCTGGTGGGGAAGCCGACCAACTAGATGTCATAGCAATCCGCTGTGGCGCCCAAGGAACCAAGGCCAAGCAATTGCTGCGCTCAGGAGAATTATCCTCCAGCCCATGAGAGTTCCCTTGATTGAAAGGTTGATCTGAGAGAGGAGAAAAAGACAATGAGGTAACCTTTCGTCAACAGGACAACTACAAAAATCCTATGTTCCTTGGAAGGTTGTCAAAAAACTGAAGCAAACCAGACATGCTCGAAGTACAGATAACAGAACCAACAAAAAGGAAAGGAAAAAAAGATGATTATTCACAATATACAAAAAATCTTGCACAGCAGGGGGCAAACAAGAGCATGACAAGAATACTAAGAAAAGAAATCCCAAATAAAACACATCATGATGTGCAACAGGGCACACATGTACCCGAAAGCAGAATGTGATGTCTCGCTTAGAATTAAGCATGTTCTTATCTCCCAAAATCATCTGTCAATATGGTACACTAAAAGGCGATGCACATAGGACGAAACAGCATATAAAAGAGAAGGAAAGCATGTTCGCAGGAATACAGTTATGCTCATCTGGACTAGCCACATGGCACTGCTGGACATTTGGACCTTCGCAGTTCCATGCATACTAGCATCAAGCATCACTGGAAGTATTATGCCACAGTACTTACTGTTATAGACCGTGAGTCATGTGACAAAACTGTGACAGGGGCCTGGAGGACATTAGGGTGAGTTGACCCCTGTGAAGCAAGATCAAAGAGAGATCCAGAGTTCCAGGAGAAGAGAACCGAACAGAATCAAGCAAGTGCCTCATCTTCTACCTGTCCCCCTCTTGTCTATTTTTCCACCTTCCCCAAATTCTATCGAACTCCTAGCCTCAAATCCTCACAATTTACCAATAATCATTCAAATTCCCCCAACTTATTAATTAAGGCGTGTACACACCTATGCAGTTACGCTTATGCTTGCAGAATATTAATACAATAACCCGGCTTATCTACGACATTTGATATCCAGGACGCATTCGATATTTTACAATGTACAGTACTGCAGTATTATATAAATAGTAAACATGCAGAAGAAGAATCCAAACATAATAAAAGTTTGGTCATAATCAACTTACTCTTTAGACCACGTATCAAGTCTGAACTGACTATGATGGAAGGGCTTGCGATATTGAGACCTAAGAGGGCAGGTTTATTTACTGGCTTGTATAAAACAAGTGCCATGACCTCACTAGACAGATGACATGGCATGGTGCCATCTATCATATCTTCCACAATGGGCACGGTAACACCACTACTGATTTCCCCTCCCAGCATCTCATGTTGATATTGGATGGAATGAGCCGGTGGTTCTTCTAAAATAGGTGGGAGACCAGGGTCCTTCAAATAAAAAATAACATTTATTCAGCAAAATGTAACAGCTGGAAGAAATGTCTGAATAAAACAGATAAATCCTATAAAGGCAGAATACACATTTACACAAAAGCAATGAAAAACGCAACACACCTACTTCTTTCCTAAAGCAACATATTAACTTGCTCTGTTAATGCTGGTCACCACAAGTGAACGCAAGAATGTTCATTACGAAAATATCTTAACAAATATGTACAGTACTGAAGCTCATACACAATAGGTGAATGCATACCAGCACATGACAAGCATTAGTAAATGCATAGATGAATAAAAAACGGAGAAATATTCAGGATTCCTTTGATTCAGAGGAATTTCAAAGGATTTTGTGAAGGATTTTGTCTCGTAGGAAATATTCCTACGTTGGTCGTTTGATTCAAAGGATTAGAATCCTTAGGAATTCCTTCAAAGGATTCCTTTGCCCTCTATTTTATAGGAAAATTTTCATCCACTGCAACCTCATGTTGGAATTCCTTTATTTTTCCTGTGATTCAAACACATATTTGAACCAAATTCCTGTAGTTTTTTATTCCTGTAGGATTCAAGAGGTCATGCCACTCCAATCCTATGGTTTTCCTATTCCTATGTTTTCAGAATCCTGCAAATCAAACGAGCCTACTGCTAGGAACAGGTATATCTTGCTATTCCGTAACTGCTTATAATCAAACAAGACATCCCAGTGAAAAAATATGTTGACGCACAAGAAGATATGGTTGATTGCACAGCATCTTCAAAGAGCAATAAGAAAAGGTCGGTTCCATTAACCAACTACAAAGCAGTAACGAAAAGATGGTGCACATACTATGCATGCTGTTGACTGAAACCCCGTGATATAAAATCCATCAAACAAGTAGGAACTGATCACGGCTCATGGACATGACAGTAGGCACAGCAGCATAGTAGCGACGGATACATGAAGTGTAACAATGAACTGAAGTACAATCCATGTAATGTTACCCTTACATTGTTTCATTTTCCAGGGACTGTAATTATCTGTAAAATAAAGAAGCATGACAGTACACGCATGTCTATTCATCAAACGACCCATCTTCTGCACTAGATTCAGCATGCATAAACTCCATCAAACCACATGCAGATGCCCTTCAAGCAACTCCCAATCTACTCGAATATGTCGGGATATGACAGAAGCAAAGCGCACACAAACTAAATAACAATCAGTTAAGTGATGCACTTCATCATGCTTCTGAAAACACAGTAGAAGCACTGCATCAGGGCAACCGGTCGAAGTAGGTACCCGTTGAGAAATACGAACTAACCGCTAACTAAATTACATGTCTACTACAGAGCGGGTAGCACCTATACTCCACCAAACCACCTAATACAGCAAGTGCACTCCGCCTAGCTAGCAGCAGACCACACGCTGCAAGCAGCTAATCCAACCAACCGGCAAAGCTACAAGCAAATGCTAAAACCGAACCACATATAGAATCTAAAATCTAAACCGATAGATCCCAGCACGAACTGCACCGGAAGCATCTGAATCGCCGGCCAACGACACACCTCTGAAGCCTAGCCACTTGCACACAGGTAGGGACGCGCGACGGAAGCTAGAGCACGCAGAAACGCGCGAGAGATGGGAAGAGAATGTGGGGAGCGACGGCGAAGGCGCTCACCAGCCTGCGGCTCTTGGCGGCGGGGGCGGAGAGGGAGAAGTCGGAGAGGCCGTCGACCACTTGCTCCAGCTCCTTCCTCTTCCCCATGAAGCCCCCGGCCATCATCATGGCCCGCTCCCCCCGGGGGGGATCCGCCCCGAATCCTTCGGATTCCTCGAGGGGCTGGACCTAATCGAGCTTCGGTCGCTCGGATTGGGCGCCGGCGGGTGGCCGCCGAACGGATTTGGGGGCGCGCGGCGGGAGAGCGAGAGAGAGGGGGTTTCGCTTCGCGGGATCCTGACTCCTGAGGTTTCGTTTGCGCTCGTGCGTTGGTTTGCGGGACGGGGCGTGTGGGATGTGGTCGGTTCGTGCTTGGTGGGGGACGGTTCTGGAAAACGCGAGTGGGGCTATTTCCTGCTTACTGACTTACAGGTGGGGTCGAAACCTTTAGGACTGCCTGTGTGGCGTGGCCTGTGGCATGCGGGCTTGCGTTCTCGTGGTAGGGCGACTTCTTCACGGCATAGGCTGATTTCTTGTTAGAGTTAAATACAGTAGAAATTCTTGTACTTGTTTAACCGACTCGATTTAGTTCTTCTACTCGCGAATTGTAGAATCATGGCCTTGAACTTGTCAATTTGACTCAATTTCGTCCAAACCGAGCTTTGCCCTCGAAACCGTCGTGACATGGACAACACGTGGATACGTGGACATGCGTAGGACGCCACCTCGGTCGTTAGCATATGGAAATATGGGGAACCCTCCCCCCTTTCTTTCTGAGCTACTATGCACTAACCCCAAATTCCCCTGTCAATCCCTAACCCTAGTTCTTCTCCGCCAGCCTCGCCCATGGTTCCCCCGATTCTTCTCCGGCGCCGCCCGTGGTTCCCCCGAGCATGGCGAGCGGCTCCCGTGGTTCCAGCGCGAGCACCAAAAAGTACCGTAAGCCGACGAATTTCGTTCCTATGGGTAATGTAGCCCGGTGGATGTGATTTTTGGAAGTGGTCAGATGTTTATGAAGAATTCCTAGTGGACAATGGGGTTTTGCCTCCTTTGAAAGAGGATTTGAACATGCAACAACAAAATGTGAACTCTAAAGCCAAAAGGGGAGTTATAGGAACTGAATTGATTCAAGCAAATTCAAGGGAAGTTGAAGAGAAGATGTCTAGGCAAGAATATTTTAGCAGTACTGAAGATGATATGTGCTCTTGTAGGCCTTGTGCTTGTAGTTCAGATGATAGGCATGTGTGTTAGGCATTATTGAATGTGTAGGCCCTGTGCGCATGTCCACGTATCCACGTGTCATCCACGTCACGACGATTTTGAGGGCAAAGCTTGGTTTGGATAAAATTGAGTCAAATTGACAAGTTCAGGGCTACGATTCTGCAATTCACGAGTAAAAGGACTAAATTGAGTCAGATGGACAGGTACAAGGACTTCTACTGTATTTAACTCTTCTTTTTACCTTGTGATTTTCGAGAATTTAGCTTTTGATAGATTTTTGAGAGAAGTGGTGGTGGGAAGAAGCTCGCAGAATTCGGTTTCTTCTGTTCTTTTTTGGCTTCTAGACATCTAGCTTGTTTGATGTGTTGAGTTATGAAATGCCTATAATGCCCCTAAATTTTATATGTATGCTAGTTTTAAGTACATGAACTAGAAATGAATAATAAAGATTATTAAAAAGTCAAATGAGATGATATCATTAGTTGTATAATTTATGATACTCCCTCTGACCCAAATTAGTTGACTTAGATTTGTTTAGACTGGATTGTATCTAGACATGATTTAGTATTAGATTCATTTATATCTTGACAAATTTGATTTAATTAATTTAGATCGAGTGGAGTAATAACATTTTAGAATAATACAAATTTATGATAACTACAGCATCCACCGTTAACTAGCAATAAATTACGAATCACTAGTAGATAACTGAAATTTACAATGATGTAGTACAACTGAGCGTGGTGGATGTAGGAAAGATGTGTTGTAGACGTGGGTGGAGGAACAAAAGGATGCGACCAATTTCATGTACGTGTGGCATTCTGCGTAAATTTCATCAACAAGAAGGGTATCTCAAGATACCATTTCGATTTCCAGTTGAGAATCCCGGGAATCGCTCGGGAAGTTGGTCTCCGGCCGCTTCTCCTTTTACAAAGGAAAGCGAATTCGCGGTAGAAATAAGCGGGCCAAAATCTAGACCCTTCTTTTGAGATTCTGCTGTTTTGGACCTCGAATCTGTTTTAGAAGCTGAAAAGAAGGGGGCCTACAGTGGGGGTGATGGAGACGTGTTGTAGATGGTGATGGAGATGATACTCCCCAAGGGGGAGAGGCTTCCACGCGGTGGAGGAGGTGGCACCGGGCAGCGGGAAGGTACCGGTGCCCTCCTATGGGCGGCGGCTGCCCTTGGAGAGCACCGCTCCTTTGCCTCCTTCTTCCTTGGAGCTTCTTGGTGATGTATATGAGCCCTACCCCTTGTAGATGGAGGCCAAGGGGAGAAATTAGTGGCTTTCTGGTGGCTCCTCCAAAAACAGGGTTTCCCTTAATATATAATAGTGGAGATGCAATGTTAGCCACGGGATTGATGCCCCTTTGATCCAAGGAATCTTGGGCATCTATAGAACCTTCCTAGAAGTTCCCTATGTCCTTAATGAGTCCATCAAGTCGTGGTTGGACTGAAATTCTCAAAGATGGAAGGAGTTTGAGTCAATCGCGTCACATATTTTCGGAGCCCTGAAACTGCTTCTATCATCCACTGTAATACGTCTATAGAAAATGCATTCGAACTCTGATTGAGGAGAATTGTATGTCTAAATTGATGCTCATAAAATTCACCACAACTTTCCTTTCTACAGGTTTTCCATTGGACATCATATTCGGGGTTGTTTCTGGCAATCTTCGAAAAGAGTTCTACAGGGACAGATTCCAGGAATTTTCATATTTCACCATAAAGAGCGGTTTTCTTCCACATTTGTGTATTTCCTATACAACAAAGTGTAAACCAAGAACTTGTATACCTTTTCAACTATTAGTAGCTTAGTCCTAATAAATATAATATTGTTCCAAAATAATAATGATTTCGAAGCAATAAACGGCAAAGTTCATGGATGCATTTTACATGCATCACATCTACATTTTCATTGGTGTTTTCAACTAGTTCTTGTAGGGGAACACTACCAGTATTTTGCTTAGACATGTAGGAAAATATAGCATCTATCATGTTAGACAAAGGATCCATTTCTTCAATATAATTTATCTTTCTTGATGATGAGTTTGGTGCTCTTTAAGTGTGCCATTGACTATGGTTATGTAGCATGTTTTCTAGGATGACTTTAGCTTCAGGAACAGTTTTCCTCATAAAAGAACCCCTGCAACAGAGTCTATCATGCTTATTGACATATAATTTAACCCACTATAAAAAGAGTGTAGGATTGTCCATGATTTTAATTCTTTCCCAAACTATTACTACATGTTCATTGTATTTTTCCTAAATGATAGGATACAATTTATGTTTTGTAGGATGTTAACCGGTGGGTAGTATTTCTTTATTTTAAGGCATTCCAAGAATTTATACTATTGGTAGGTAGAGATAATAGCCATTCTTTAGCTTCCCCCCTAAGTGAAAATGGTAATATTTTAATTTTGACAATATTATTTTCCACATTTTTAAATTTTTGCATATCACAAATTTCACAGAAGTCATGTAAGTGCATAGAGGCATCTTTACTAGCACTTCCCCCAAATTGTTCTTTAACTGTGAGGTTTAATAGGCCAGGACTTACTTCAAAACTTTCAACAGTTATTTCAGGTGTTGTCATAGGCCAAGCGATGAATTGATCATTAGGAGTGTTGGTGTAGTCACAAAGTTTGGTATTCATTTCTCCCATGTTTACCAATGAAGTTTATACTAATTTTTATGTGTTTTGTGTTTTAAAAGAAAACTAAAAAGCAAAATAATAGAAACAAGAAAAATAAAATTACTTTGAAAATCTAAAGGAGAAGGAAAAAAATCACAGTGGTGCAACCTCCCCAAGCTTAGGTATTTGCAAAAAGTTGGCGTTGACGGTGCCAGAAAATTCTAGCAGTTGCAGTGGAAATTATCATGTGCTCCCAAATTTGATAAAGATGTTGCTGTGAAATCTCTCTAGCAATGATGCCAAAAAATGTTCTTGCTGGCAACAACTCTGTGTACCAATTCGTTGGACCAAGGTTCATGGGTTCACTTGTCTACTCTCTTTTTGGGTTGCAATGGACACGAACAATTCATCAGAGGCATAATATTGGTTGAACATCACTATGTGTTTGATAAGTGATGGTGCTGGTTTAGCACTTCGTTGGGAACCCCAAGAGAAAGGTGTGAAGCAGCACAACAACAGTTTTCCCTCAATAAGAAACCAAGGTTATCGAACCAGTAGGAGGAGGGAAACGTCACACAGGTGTTGCAAGCAACGCGGAGACCTGCACAACACAAACTCAAGACTTTGCCCCAACTAGACAGTGAGGTTGTCAAGCTCACCGGTTTGCTGTAACAAAGGATTAAACGTACCGAGTGGAAGGTAATGGTGGTTTGCAGCAAGTAATGTGTTTGGTGAAGCTTTGAGATCAAAGTCATTCACTTGCACATTAATAATGGGTTCCCAACTATCTTCTACTTTCCTAGGAATAGAAGCTTTGTGTTTTAACTTCTCTTCCTTAATCTTAACAAGAGCATCTGTAATGTGTTTGGTGAAAGCAACATGCATATCACTAGAATCAGTACTTCTAGCAAGCTTTTGTAGGAACATAATCACTTCAGAAATATTGCAACCATCAATATCAAAAACAAACTTAGCATCACTAGTAGTAGGCTCAATAGGCTTAGGCATAGTAGGAGGAGGAATAGGGACTACTTGTGGTTTAGTGGTGATGGTGCGCACACACTATTGTTTCTATCAATTTCAGCTTCCCTCTCCCACTTAGCATGAAGTTGGGCTAACAGTCTAACATTTTCATCAATAGTTACTTGTATGGCATGAGTAGCAGCAAAGGTACTTTCCATGGTTTCAGGTTTAGCAGCCATTTTATGAATCAAGAAGGACTGAGCTTCAGACAAAGAGGATATATTTTTCTCAACATTTAAAAGCTTTTCCTCTATAGCCTTATTGAAAGTGGTTTATTTACTAATAAAGTCTTTAAGCATGACTTCAAGTTCAGAGGGGGCACTTCTAGCATTGTTGTAAGAGTTTCCATAGGGATTGCCATTATTAGGAGGATAAGGCCTATAGTTGTTACCACCAAAATTACTCCTATAAGCATTGTTGTTGAAATTGTTGTTTCTAATGAAGTTCACATCAACTTGCTCTTCTTGAGCAACCAAAGAGGCTAAGGGAACACTATTAGGATCTAAAGGAGCTTTCCCATTAACAAGAATAGCCATAATAACATCAATCTTATCACTCAAAGAGGAAGTTTCCTCAACAGAATTTACCTTCTTACCATGTGGAGCTCTCTCAGTGTGCCATTCAGAGTAGTTAACCATCATATTATCAAGGAGCTTTGTTGCAACACCCAAAGTGAGGCCCATAAAGGTACCTCCAGCAGCTGAATCCACCAGGTTTCTTGAGGAGAAGTTCAAACCTGCATAGAAAGTCTGGACAATCATCCAAGCAGTGAATCCATGAGTGGGACAATTCTTAACGAAATATTTCATTATTTCCCAAGCTTGAGCAACATGTTCACTATCAAGTTGTTTAAATTTCATAATATCACTTCTCATAGATATAATTTTAGCAGGAGGGTAGTACTTTCCAATAAAAGCATCTTTGCACTTAGTCCAAGAATCGATACTATTTCTAGGCAAGGATAGCAACCATTCTTTAGCTTTTCCTTTCAAGGAGAAAGGAAAAAACTTGAGCTTAATAATATCTCCATCTACATCCTTATAGTTTTGCATCTCACGAAGTTCAACAAAGTTATTGAGATGGGCAGCAGCAGCATCAGAACTAGCACCAGAAAATTGCTCTCTCATCACAAGATTCAACAAGGCAAGCTTAATTTCATAAAAGGTAGAATCAGGTGCAGGTGGAGCAATAGGTGTGCTAAGTAAATCATTGTTGTTGGTGCTAGTGAAGTCACACAACTTGGTGTTCTCAGTAGAGTTCATTTTGGCAAAGGTGGGAAAGCCAAAAACAGCAGCAGCAGCTAGAGCAGGAACTAATTATTTTGTGTTTTTGAATAAAGAAAGCAAACCAAACTAAACTATATTTTTTGGTTTTTTGGAAAGAGGCAAACAAAACCAAGCAAAAGAAACAAAGCAAACTAAAAACAAAGTAAAGAGAAAGGATGTGGAGTACTCCCCTTGTGAAGACGTCCTTAGCCTCCTCGGCAACGGCGCTAGAAAATAGCTTGATGGTGCTAGTTTAGCACTTCGTTGGGAACCCCAAGAGGAAGGTGTGAAGCAGAACAGCAACAGTTTTCCCTCAGTAAGAAACCAAGGTTATCGAACCAGTAGGAGGAAGGAAACGTCACACAGGTGTTGCAAGCAACGTGGAGACCTGCACAACACAAACTCAAGACTTGGCCCCAACTAGACAGTGAGGTTGTCAAGCTCACCGGTTTGCTGTAACAAAGGATTAAAAATACCGAGTGGAAGGTAATGGTGGTTTGCAGCAAGTAAATATGCAACGGTGGAAGATGTATCAATGGTAAAGATTGTACCAGGGTCCATAGTTCACTAGAGGTGATCTCCTTAGATAAACAACATGGCATGAAGGGTAAAATAATTACAGCAGGGCAATTGACAGGAACTGAGCAAGGCATAACAATGCAATACTAGTCAGAAAGATCCTATGAGATTCGATTGGGCAATACAACAATATTCATAGACCGCCATCCAACTGCATCTATGACTAGAAGTCCACCTTCAGGTTATCATCCGAACCCCCTCCAGTATTAAGTTGCAAGCAACAGACAACTGCTTTAAGCAAAGTGTGTAAGGTAAACAGTCCACATGTTCCATGAACAAGAGACCACTGTTTTCTCCCTAGTGGCAACAACACATCTACAACCGAAGAGATTTCTGTCACTTCCCTTGGAAACTAGAGGCATGAACCCACTATCGAGCATAAATACTCCCTCTTGGAGTCACTAGCAACTACTTGGCCAAGATAGCTACTAACAATGGAGAGCATGCAAGATCACAAACAACACAGACATGATAGAATCATAAAGACAAAACCATTAATCAATCCAACATAATAATCTCAATATCCATCGGATCTCCACAAACACAACATGCATGATTACAAATAGATTAGATCTTGATCATGAACGGAGCTCACAAGATCTATACATGAAAGCACAAGGTGGAGATACAACCATCTAGCTACTACATGGACCCATAGTCCAAGGTGGAACTACTCACGCATCATACCGGAGAAGAAGGCCTCCAGGATGATCTTCCCTCCGGCAGGGTGCCGGGAAGAACTTCATATCCCCCCGATCTAGGGACGATGGTGGCGGTGGTTACAGACGGTTTCATGGAGATTTGATCGCGTCCTTAGGGTTTAGGCATCAGGGGCTTCTTATATGCGAAGGGGAGGCCGAGGAGGCGACCAGGGGGCCCACACCCTGCCTAGGCGTGGGCCCACCCCTGGCCGCGCCTAGGGGGGGTGTGGCCGCCCTGGCTTGCCTCTCTGCCTCCCCTCTGGACTTTGTGTTCCCCACGGAAAGTTATTGACTTTGGATTTTGTCCCGTCCAATTCCGAGAATATTGATTTTCTACCTTTCTGGAACCAAAAACAGAAGAAAATAGGAAACTGGCAATGTGTCAACTTGTTAATAGGTTAGTTCCAGAAAAGATATAAAAACACCTCAAAGAAAGATAAAGCAAAGCAAAGCAAAGTAGATACTAAACAAGCATGGAACATCAAAAATTATAGATACGTTTCCGACATATCAATAATCATTCATATGGGCATCACGTCCTAACATAGAGATGATGCAACACATCTCTCTTATACTCCTCTCAAGAAAAGGAAAACTCCAAGCAATGTAGAATTAAGAATTAACAGAGCATAGATTAAGTAATTTGACATGATGTTTGAACAACAAATATGCTAACTTAACCAAACAAGATTATCAAGTTGTCACAAGATAATTATATCACATGAATTTACTTAATCCCTAGCGAGGTAACAAAAGAATGGTAAAAACCATAGTAGATCTTGCATTTGTTGTCACTATTCAATCACCACCACCATGGTACTCCATCTAATACACACTTCCCCCTCCACACACACACATGCTCTTGCATATAGCTTGGATCAAAACAAGCAATTAAGAACGAGGTATGTCATATGCATCTACCAATACATATTACACATAGATAGATTCCAATCTCATATATCAAATCATAGAATAAAGATCCACCATATAGGAATTGCATATATGACCATAATCATATAGGGCAACTCATATGGTACTAGATCTATGAAGAACAAGACATAGATAGATCAAGCTACTACCACAAACCCATAGTCTAGAGGTGGACTACTCCCTCTTCGTCATGGTGATGAAGTTGGAGATGTTGGAGAAGGCATAGGTCCCTCCAGTGGCGGCTCCAGTGGAGTTTCCCACTCCAATCTTTGTTGGTTTTGACACCTTTTTGGTGTTTTGTGTTTATGTGGTGCTCTCCTCGAGGATTCCCTAGGGGGGATCTTTATAGCAGTTTTTTGGTCAAACCAAGTCGGTGAGCGCAAGATTGAAGCGAATCGAACGACCGAGGATGGAAAGAGGTGCGGTGACGTGTGCACCAGGGTAGGCCACGCCACCCACCCTCTTACGGGCCTCCCTCGTGAGGTCCAAGCACTTCAGATCCTTATCTTATCGAAATATTGGCTTTTCCAGAATCTCAGTTCCATTGGACTTTGTTTAGGTCCTTGAAAGATCAAAATACACAAAATAAGATTTTCCTATGCTGCAAAGTTATAACCAAAATAAAGGGGATCATTGGTAAATCCCCCAAAATCAATACAAAACATGGTTACTACATTCTAAATGTTGTAGATATATGGGAATACGTGTCAATAAACTATAAAGTTCAAGTATACATTTTACATGCATCAACATCCCCAAGCTTAACTTATGCTCGTCCTCGAGCATGAAGGTGATAAAACCAAACATGGACTTTGGAGTTTGTTGCTATGTTTCATGTCATACATTGTTACACTAAGTTTACAAGGTTCAATCTTTAAAGAATATTGTTACGTTGCAAACGTATCTATAATTTTTGATGCTCCATGCTTGTTTTGCACCGATTATCTTATGTTTTAGTCTACACTTTATGGCATTTTTATGAATTTTCTTGAACTAACATATTAACAAGTGCCGCAGAGCCAGTTTCCTATTTTCTGTTGTTTTTGGTTTCAGAAAAACTAGTAAATAAATATTCTCAGAATTGAAGAAAACAAAAGCCAAAGTTCCTATTTTTTTCGGCATGACACGAAGTCCAAAGCAGAGACGAAGGAGGGCACCGAGGCGGCCACACCATAGGGTGGCGCGGGTCCCCCCGGCCGCGGTTGGCTACGGTGTGGGACCCTCGAGCATCTACCGACCTCGCCCCTTCGCCTATATAAATCCCCCGAGACAAAAACCCTAAATATCATGTCAGAATTCCGCGAAAAGTTCCGCAGTGTCGCCGCCACCGAAGATGAGATTCGGGGGACAGGAGTCTCTGTTCTGGCACCCTGCCGGGACGGGGAATTGCCCCCGAAGCCCTCTCCATCGACTCCACTGCCATCTCCATCATTGTTGCTAACTCCCATGATGAGGAGGGAGTAGTTCTCCCCAGAGGCTAAGGGCTCTACCGGTAGCTATGTGTTCATCTCTCTCTCCATGGTGTGATTTTATTGTGATCATGAGCTTTGTAATCTAGTTGAATAAGTAGATGCTACTCTTTGTCTATTATGCTACTCAAGTGCTTTTATTAATGTGATCTTCGGATACACCTTGTCTCACGTGTGTGAAGGTGACAGTGTGCGCACCGTGTGTGGCTCTTAGGCTAAAAATTACAGAAATACTTATCATGAGTTATATGAGTTGGATGTCTCTATGAAATAGTGGTGTTTGTCTAGAACCATCTAGCGCTCAAGGTGACAGTGTGGGGTTACCTAGATGGGGAATGCAAACTTTAAGGTGTGCTTTTATAGCCCTACACGGTGAATTGGTGTTCATTATCCAACCTAGGAGTAGTTCAGGGTAGCATAGTGAAGAGAAGATATTTATGTGTAATTATGTTATCATTGTTGAGAGTGTTCACTAGTGAAAGTATGATCCATAGGCATTGTTTCTAAGCATTAAAACACCATTTACAACCAGTCTTATTACATGTTTGCTTGTTGCCATTTTTATTTCACTTCGCAGTTACCACTTATAATCATCCATATTACTTGTATTTCACTATCTCTTCGCCGAACTAGTGCACCTATACACCTGACAAGTGTATTGGGTGTGTTGGGGACACAAGATACTTCTTGTATCTTAATTGCAGGGTTGCTTGAGAGGGATATATTTGACCTCTTCCTCCCTGATTTCGATAAACCTCGGGTGATCCACCAAAGGGAAACTTGTTGCTGTTCTACAAACCTCTGAAATTGGAGGCCCAACACTGTCTACAAGAATAGAAGCATGCGTAGACATCAAGATCTTTTCTGGCATTGTTGCCGAGGAGGTAAGGTAAAAGGTACCCACATCCTCTGGCTACTAAGCTATCTTCTAGTATTGTTGCTGGTGTGTGAGTGCTTGAAGTTATTTCCTTTAGATTCTGAAATTATATCTTTTTGTTTCTTGTTTTTATTTTCACTAGTTAGGCTTAATGGAAAACAACAACAAAATTAGAGAGATTTATAGTATTTATCTGGAGTTAGGACATGAAGTGTTTGAAGAGAAAATTAAAAAACCTATGGAACTTTCTTTGCATGCTAATAGCAATGTTATTAGTATGAATTTTTTGAACACCATTGTTGCTAATGCTATGGAAATGTCTAAGCTTGGGGAAGCTAACTTTTATGAAAATGATCTTTTTAGTTCCCCAGCTTTAGAGGAGAAAATTTGCTCTGATGATACTTTATCTCCCATATGTGGTAATTCTAATGATGCTTGTGATATTTTAAATCCACATACTGAAAATGTCCCTTTTAAAAAATTGTTGAACGTGTTATGAATAACTACTATTTTGGAGATGGGACTGTCCATCTTGGTGATCATTTACTCTTTATACATGAATTATGCGAGTTGTCAAAGTGTGCGGGTATTTCAATGGACCAAGTTAAGAGGAAGCTATTCTCTTTATCACTTAAGGACAAAGCAAGGGAGTGGTATGATCTACTAGATGATCCTCATCATTCCGAGTGGAAAGAACTTGAATCTCTCTTCTACTCTAAATTTTATCCACCTCATGAAATTCATAAAGATAGGAATTATATTTATAATTTTCATCCTCATGATGGAGAAATTATTGCCCAAGCATGAGGGAGATTAAAGTCACTAATTCTCAAATGTCCCATTCATGAGCTCCCCAGTAATAATGTTATTAATAATTTTTATGCAAGGCTTTCAGGACATTAAAAGGACTATCTAGATGCCTGTTTAGAGGGATCCTTCATAAGTAATGAGGTCAAAGTTAAGTGGGATCTTCTTGAAACAATTCAAAGAAATACTGAAGATTGGTATAACGACAAAGATAAAGAACCAGGTATAAACTATGAGTATGATTGCATTAAGTTTTTTGCTGAAACTGCCGATTTTCAAGAGCTTGGTGCTAAATATAGTCTTGATCCTCAAATTCTTGTTGATTATTGTAGAGCCTTTGCTTCTCATATTAATGCTCCTAAAGAAAATTGGGATCATGAACCTTTTAAAGACACTTGAATGAAAAATGAAATTGTTATTAATGATTGCAATAAACATGCTCAAACCTCTGAAAGTACTATTTCTTATAAGCATGTTAATTTTTGCGGAGTACTTTGACCTTGTGAAAGTAATCAAATCTAAGAAGAATATTGTATCCACCACAGGAATAAAAAAATAGAACGTGGGATAGGGCTCTAAATGATCTTGGTGAAAAAGTTTGTGCCCTTTATCCTTTTATTTGTGAACTTTGCCATAAAGTGGGTCATTTCAATTTTCAATGCTCAAGGTATGATAATAGCCTTTCTAATCCAATGAGTACTGCAACTTTGTATTGTGATGACATGATCACTGATGTGCTCAGTTACTGTAGAGCCCGTTGGGAAACCCCAAGAGGAAGGTATGATAAGCACAGCAGCAAGTTTTCCCTCAGTTATGAAACCAAGGTTATCGAACCAGTAGGAGAAAGGAAACAACTCCCAAGCTGTTGCTAGCGACGTGGAACCTACATAACACAACCACAATACTTTGCCCCAACTTATAGTGAGGTTGTCAAGCTCACCGGTTTGCTGAAAACAAAGGACTAAACGTATAGTGTGGAAGAAAGTAATTGCTTGTAGTAATTGCAGAAAGTAAACATTAGGTAGTAGATTGAATATTGATCCGTTGGAAACATATCTATAATTTTTTATGTTCCATGCTTGTTTAGTATCTACTTTGCTTTGCTTTGTCTACACTTTGAGATGTTTTTATATGTTTTCTGGTACTAACCTATTAAAAAGATGCTACGGTGCTAGTTGTCTGTTTTCTTCTGTTTTTGGTTCTAGAAAAGGCAGAAAATCAATATTCTCGGAATTGGACGGGACAAAAGCCAAAGTCAATATTTTACCGTGGGGAACATGAAGCCATAGTACGAGATAGAGAAGAGCCACCAGGAGGCCACACCCCCTGGTCGTGTGGCCTAGGTGGGCCCGCGCCTGGGGGGCTACCCTTGGTGCCCCTACCTCGCCTCTTCGCCTATAAAGACCCCCCGATACTAAAACCCTAAGTACCCGATCAATCTTCCACAAAATAGTCCATAGCCGCCACCATCATTCCTAGATCGGGGGAGATCTGAAGCTCTTCTCGGCACCCTACCGGAGGGGAGATCATCCCGGAGGCCTTCTCCTTCATCATGCCAGCCTCCGGTATGAAGCGTGAGTAGTTCCACCTTGGACTACGGGTCCATGTAGTAGCTAGATGGTTGTATATCCTCCTTTGTGCTACCATGTTTAGATCTTGTGAGCTCCGTTCATGATCAATATCATCTATTTGTAATCATCCATGTTGTGTTTGCGGGGATCCGATGGATATTGAGATTACTATGTCAGATTGATTAATGGTTTTGTTTTATTTATTCTATGTAGATGTCTCAACCTAATAAGATAGATCCCTCCTGTGTTTTACAATGCTAGTCCCTGGATCAATAGCTAGCATCCACAGTTAAGATGTAATATCAAGAAACAAAGGTCATAACATAACTTTACAACCAGGAGTAACATAAGTTTATTACATCAAACATAGCTCATTTGGCTATTACATTACATTGCAGCGGAATAATATTAATCATGGAGTCCTTCATCTTCAAAATGCCACAGGCAGATGTTGGTTGTAGACTTTGTAATCCTAATCAAACAATCTTCACTAAAATCAATCAAACCTGCAACATACAAGTTACAGCCACAAGGGTCAATACATTTGAATTGTATTGGCAAGTTTCACTACTTTGTATATTATGAGTGGATCCTACCATTACATGCATATTTGGCTAAGTAGAGTTTAAGTCTTATTTGCATAAAGCAACATTTATCCTATCTTCTCAGAATGGTTTTGGTCCTTTGTCAAATCCCTTTTCCAAGATCCTTGAACTCCTTGGTAGAAACTCAAGTGTTCAAGACCTTGTCAAAAATCCCTTGAGCTACTTGGTACCCCCAAGTGCAACAAGTTTTATCAAATCTCATGAGTTCCTTGGTAACCCCAAGTACATCATGCTCTTGAGCACCTTGGTAACCCCAAGTGCAACAAGCTTAACAAAATCTCTTCGAATTCCTTGGTACCCCCAAGTGCATCAAGTTTTTATATTAGAAATTTGAATGTCGAGATCTCCCATGGTTCAAACTTTAGTTGCTCAGTATTGTCCATAACCGGTGACACGACTAAGTACTTAGATTTTTATTAACTTCTGCAGAAGGAGTACACTTTACCCACATGTCACAATCCCATCTTGTTGCCACCAGTGGCCTACTGGATTAGTGCTCACCAAGATGGAGTACTGGCAGACTGAGAATGTGACGAAGTCTTTCCAAAAGGTCCTCCCATACATCATTGCTAGCTTGTCTTCAGCCCCCATGAAGCATTCCAGATCCCCATGTCCGGTAACTAAAGACAATGTATGGGTCTTCCTAATGTAGTTGACTAAGCCAGAGCCATAATAGCATGTGGTTGCACACGAAAGCCACAATTGGAGAAACATGTTCAATCTCTAAGTTTCCTAGGTGGTTTTCATTTGGAGCATAACACAAAGTGATTGCCATAGACATGGTTCCTTTTGTTGCCACCTTCTCCAAAACTTCAAGTATCCTCCACCTAGGTGGTTCATTGAGTCCTTGTTTTATTATGTAAAACACAAGTCCTTTTCTCAACCTTTGTAAAATCTCAACATGTATCTCTTTTCAAAACATAGCATGGCTAAGCATGTACAACTTCAATATTTTCACTAAGGAGTGTATAGGGAATCCTATTAGGATTTAGCATAGCATAAGTACAGAAATATCTTTTAATGCATGTTTTCAAAATCCACTAAGTATAATGAAAATAGTAGGACTTTTGTATGATAGTGCAACTTGCCTTTTTGGTAGGGAATGGTGGTTCACTCCTTGATCTTGATAGTCTCACACTTTGCTAAATTCACTATAATCAATCAAACACAAAATCAACTAACATTCCAAACCAAGTCAACAAACAATTTCACACTCACAAAGTAATGGAATATAAGTCATGCAAAGGATGGTTCTATTGCAAGGTTGGTCTCTACTAGGTTTATAAACTTTGTAAGGTCCAATTTGGTCATTTACCAAAATGGCAAAGTCATTAGTTAGAGGGTTTTGCTCAAAATCTATTTTAAAAATCCATTCAATATTTTATGTGGTGGAAAATAGTTTTATTAAATCTAAAAACCTTTAAGTTTTTACCAAAAGTTTCTAACTCTCAAGATTTGTTGTTTTGGGTCAGTAGCTTTGAATCAAAATATTTTCTCAAAGTTTTATTCCAAAATCCTTTTTCATAATACAACCATTATCTTTATTTGGCTAGAATTAGACTAATTCAATTAATCCATTCTAAATTTTTCCAATCTCAATTTCAAAACCAGGGGTTGGTTCCTAGGGTCATTATGGTCACTACAAACCATTTTGAAGAAGTTTAAATCCCAAAATCAATTTTAAACAATTTTTCTACTCTAAACAGGTACACAAATGTTTCTGCAAATTCAACAAGCTAACAGATACTATTTTCGAAACTAAGGCCATGGTTGTCTAGGGCTTGTTCTCCTGATTTCAATGATATAAAGTTTGCAAAATTTGGACGTGTGGTTTGAAAGTTACAAAGGTTTGAAAATTACTAACAAATCTGTTTTCAACTTCTGTTTTAAACACTAGCTGGCCACGCGTCATGTTTTAATTGGCCGAAAACGGTTCGGCCGGATCGGCAACGTGAACCGCAGGATCTAACTGGAGACGTGCGGCGCAGATCGTTTGATACCCTTTCGCTCACTTTCTTTCCTAGCCGCTGGATTACGATCTAACGGTTCCTATCATCTAGCCAGGAACTGGCGGCGTAAGGCCAACGGCGAGCGGCGGAGCGGCCAGTTGGCGGCGGCGCTAGCGAAACAGGAAGCGAGAGAGAGGGAGGGGAAGCTCACCGAGATCGCGAGGATGAGGTGATGCTGGTCGTGTGGTCTTCGTGGCAAGGGGCGCAAGGGGACGGGCGGGATTTCCCACCGGAGTTGGTTCTGGCGGCAGGTGGCTCTGGTCGAGGTCGAGGTTGTCGTTGGAGATCACCCTGGAAAACGTCGTCGGAGAAGAAGCAGACGGCGGCGCTGTCGGAGCTTGTCAAAGCCGACGCTCCGGGCGCCCGCGGTTGAATGAAGGGCACGGGGAGAAGCGTCTGGGAGTGGGCAAGCTGCCAGCGTGCTCAGGGAGGCTCGGGGAGGTGTGGCTTGGCCGGAATCGACAGAGGAAGCTCGTCGGACCAAGGGTGGTGCGGCGAGAAATGGAGCAGCCTGGGGGCGAGTCGAGGCGTGGTGACAGAGGGGAACGGAGGGAAAGACGCAGGCGTTTTATCGAGCATGGTCAAGGCGAGTAATGGTGGCTGCATTATCGCGATTTAAGGCCGCGGAATCTCTGCAGGAAACGGCGACGAGAGGGGAAAAGAAGAGGTCGTGCGGGGTGTGGACGATGAGCAGTAGAGATGAGGTCCACCGGTCAGTGGGAAAGGAAGTGTGAGGGAGGTCCACTGGTCAGTCTCTGTGTGGGTCGGATGCGAGGTGTGAAACGTTTTCCTGTGGAATGAGGAGCTGGGCTGGTTGGTGGGCTTCCTGGGCTTGGCCGGCTGGGCTGGGTCCAAATCCATTTTTTTTATTCTGTAACTTTTTCTTTTTATATTTCTGATTTTCTGTTTTGAATTTCAATCAGCCAAACAACATTCAAATCAGTTCAATAATCAACAAACTTTGCAATTATGAACTTGGTTCTGTTCAGAGACATAAACCCAACATCCAAAATAAAATAATAATAATTTTTTTTATTCTTTTTAAGATCCATTTTTTAGTTAAATAAAATGGTTCTTTAGTTATTTAATAAAATAGGGTTTTGATTTAATTTAATAAAATCTCCATTTGAAATCCAAATATTTTCAAAACCAAATCAGTAGGTTTTATTTGAAAATACAAAATACCTGGAATATTTGTTTAAAATGAAATAACATTTTATTTTAGGGTCCAATACCAATTAAATGAATAAACCTTATTCACTTAATTCAAATAAGATTGGTTTTATTAGAATATTTATTTTTAAATTAAAATAGTACCAAAGCCATTCAGTAGGTTTTATTAGAGAATATAAAATACTTGGAAAACTTATTTTAAATAATTTTAATAAGTTTTGATGTTTCAATTAAATTGGTAAAACCTTTTATTTAAACAAAATTTGGATATTAAATCCTTATTAATTTATTTAAACAAATCTTTGCTAATTTTATTTAAAATAAAATGTTTTTAATTCAAAAGCTTGGCCAAGGTTTTAATTTGGCTTTTATAAAATATTCTTTATTTATAAACTCATCTTTTCTCTTGAATACCCAATTCTTTTATTAAGTGATCCCAAAATAGTAATTCCCAAAACATTTTTAATTTCCTTTTAATTAAATGTTTAACTCATTAAATTCCTTTAGGATTTTATTTAATTCAAATGGGTTTGAGGTTTCATTAAAATTCAAAAGTTTCTTCTGGCTCTGAAAATCAACCAAGTTTTATTTTATTATTATTTTTTTCACATCACAAGATTTGGAAAATCTTGGCATATGACAGGCTACCACCCTTAAAATAAATCTCGTCCCGAGATTTGGGAAGGCTGGGGTTACAAGCAAGTTCAAAACAACTAGAGTACTACCACCCTTAAAAATTTTCAAACAAAAATTACATCTTGTCCTTCTTGGGATCCTGGGAAACTTCTCTAAGGAAACTTTTGCATTGAGTCCTTTGTTCCCATACTTGACTCATGGGCCAAGGTTGAGTTTCTCCATAGGCTTGTTCAACTTGTTCTTCATTCTTTCTGGACAGTTACTTGCATAATGTCTCGGGTTCTTGCAGTTGAAACAATGAATGTCCTTGAGTTCTTTGCGTTGTTCTTGTGGACAAGTGGCTACATAATGGCCTGGTTCTTTGCAGTTGTTGCACCACACTTGGTCAATCTCTTTATTCTTCTTGTTCTCTGGGCATCCACTGGAGTAGTGTCCCATTTCCTTACATTTACGACATTGTGCAAGGCTCATGTCTTGCTTTTGTTTCTTAAGTTTCTTTAGTCCTTTGAATTGGGTTGTCTTGTTTGGAGGTATAAGTGGTCCTTTTCCTTTGGTAGACTTGGATCCTTCTTGTTTCCTTTGCTCCACCATGGAGTAGATAGGGCATTGGTTATGAACATGATCATTTCCTTCACAAAGGTAACAAGTAGCTTGAGAGGTAGGACATTGTCCCACAGGATGTTCTTCTTCACAATTGGGGCATTGTCCTTCATGCTCCTTGGAAGTATGGTCCTTGTCTCCACAAATAGTGCAAGCTGGGGCTCCATCTAGAATAATATTCTTGTCAGCCTTGTTATCATAAACTTCTTTGGGATAGTTTTCTTCCATGCTGATCATTTGATTAGTCACCTTAAGCATCAGTTGGGATTGCTCTTCCAAAAACCTTTGTAGTGCTGGATCTTTATCACTATTGTTGGCTATGAACTGAGCTGTCGGTTGGTTCAACTGGTGTTGGGTTGCTATGAGCTCTTTCATGCTGTCAGCTTGGTTGGTGTTGATGTCATCAACCTTGGAGTCTTTTGGAGTAGTCATCTGTTTGGGTTGAAGGTAGGTTAGAATAGGCAAGTCATTTCTAAGGAATCAATTCTAATCACACACATCACAATTCACACAATCAATGTGTATGCAATCACAAACAACTTTTCACTCAAACAACAAAGTTCAAGTACACACTTAGGCAACAAAATTATTTTTGTTACACCACATAAGTTGGTGGTTTGACTTAACTAAATTATGGTGGTCCATCTATATGGTTCACTTGTGATCTTTCCCTCCTTCTTGATTCTTCTTGTATGGGATCCTGGTTTCTTTGAGAAAATTTCTTGGTCACAATACTTCAAAGTTGTTGATGGTTTCTTCTTATTTTGCATTCCCTCAGTCTCTAAATCTTGAGTAGGATTTCCTTGTCTCACTTGTAGTCCTTAGTGGTATCCAAGTTGGAGGTCTTTGGGGAATATGTTGAAGATGTTGAAGTCATTAGAGCTGAAGATGTTGAAGTCATTAGAGTTGAAGAAGTTGAAGAAGTCCTTTGCACATAGTGTAGTCCTTGGTCATGGGTAGGTTTTTCCATCAAGTTGAAGTAGAAGAGAAGTAGAGTTGAAATCAAAATGGTTGAGGAAAGAGTTTACAAGTGTTTTTGTAAATAAGTTTTTGAACAAATACAACTCCTATTTTTCTAAGGGTTTTTGTCCAATCCTAGGTTTACAAATCCTACAGGCAACACAATGCTCTGATACCATCTGTAGAGGTCTCAACCTAATAAGATAGATCCCTCCTATGTTTTACAATGCTAGTCCCTGGATCAATAGCTAGCATCCACAGTTAAGATGTAATATCAAGAAACAAAGGTCATAACATAACTTTACAACCAGGAGTAACATAAGTTTATTACATCAAACATAGCTCATTTGGCTATTACATTACATTGCAGCGGAATAATATTAATCATGGAGTCCTTCATCTTCAAAATGCCACAGGCAGATGTTGGTTGTAGACTTTGTAATCCTAATCAAACAATCTTCACTAAAATCAATCAAACCTGCAACATACAAGTTACAGCCACAAGGGTCAATACATTTGAATTGTATTGGCAAGTTTCACTACTTTGTATATTATGAGTGGATCCTACCATTACATGCATATTTGGCTAAGTAGAGTTTAAGGCTTATTTGCATAAAGCAACATTTATCCTATCTTCTCAGAATGGTTTTGTTCCTTTGTCAAATCCCTTTTCCAAGATCCTTGAACTCCTTGGTAGAAACTCAAGTGTTCAAGACCTTGTCAAAAATCCCTTGAGCTACTTGGTACCCCCAAGTGCAACAAGTTTTATCAAATCTCATGAGTTCCTTGGTAACCCCAAGTACATCATGCTCTTGAGCACCTTGGTAACCCCAAGTGCAACAAGCTTAACAAAATCTCTTCGAATTCCTTGGTACCCCCAAGTGCATCAAGTTTTTATATTAGAAATTTGAATGTCGAGATCTCCCATGGTTCAAACTTTAGTTGCTCAGTATTGTCCATAACCGGTGACACGACTAAGTACTTAGATTTTTATTAACTTCTGCAGAAGGAGTACACTTTACCCACATGTCACAATCCCATCTTGTTGCCACCAGTGGCCTACTGGATTAGTGCTCACCAAGATGGAGTACTGGCAGACTGAGAATGTGACGAAGTCTTTCCAAAAGGTCCTCCCATACATCATTGCTAGCTTGTCTTCAGCCCCCATGAAGCATTCCAGATCCCCATGTCCGGTAACTAAAGACAATGTATGGGTCTTCCTAATGTAGTTGACTAAGCCAGAGCCATAATAGCATGTGGTTGCACACGAAAGCCACAATTGGAGAAACATGTTCAATCTCTAAGTTTCCTAGGTGGTTTTCATTTGGAGCATAACACAAAGTGATTGCCATAGACATGGTTCCTTTTGTTGCCACCTTCTCCAAAACTTCAAGTATCCTCCACCTAGGTGGTTCATTGAGTCCTTGTTTTATTATGTAAAACACAAGTCCTTTTCTCAACCTTTGTAAAATCTCAACATGTATCT
Source organism: Avena sativa (assembly GCA_916181665.1). Classification (NCBI taxonomy): domain Eukaryota; kingdom Viridiplantae; phylum Streptophyta; class Magnoliopsida; order Poales; family Poaceae; genus Avena; species Avena sativa. The sequence continues at coordinate 397,980,011 of OV702279.1, read as the reverse complement.
CTTTTCAAAACATAGCATGGCTAAGCATGTACAACTTCAATATTTTCACTAAGGAGTGTATAGGGAATCCTATTAGGATTTAGCATAGCATAAGTACAGAAATATCTTTTAATGCATGTTTTCAAAATCCACTAAGTATAATGAAAATAGTAGGACTTTTGTATGATAGTGCAACTTGCCTTTTTGGTAGGAAATGGTGGTTCACTCCTTGATCTTGCTAGTCTCACACTTTGCTAAATTCACTACAATCAATCAAACACAAAATCAACTAACATTCCAAACCAAGTCAACAAACAATTTCACACTCACAAAGTAATGGAATATAAGTCATGCAAAGGATGGTTCTATTGCAAGGTTGGTCTCTACTAGGTTTATAAACTTTGTAAGGTCCAATTTGGTCATTTACCAAAATGGCAAAGTCATTAGTTAGAGGTTTTTGCTCAAAATCTATTTTAAAAATCCATTCAATATTTTATGTGGTGGAAAATAGTTTTATTAAATCTAAAAACCTTTAAGTTTTCACCAAAAGTTTCTAACTCTCAAGATTTGTTGTTTTGGGTCAGTAGCTTTGAATCAAAATATTTTCTCAAAGTTTTATTCCAAAATCCTTTTTCATAATACAACCATTATCTTTATTTGGCTAGAATTAGACTAATTCAATTAATCCATTCTAAATTTTTCCAATCTCATTTTCAAAACCAGGGGTTGGTTCCTAGGGTCATTATGGTCACTACAAACCATTTTGCAGAAGTTTAAATCCCAAAATCAATTTTAAACAATTTTTCTACTCTAAACAGGTACACAAATGTTTCTGCAAATTCAACAAGCTAACAGATACTATTTTCGAAACTAAGGCCATGGTTGTCTAGGGCTTGTTCTCCTGATTTCAACGATATAAAGTTTGCAAAATTTGGACGTGTGGTTTGAAAGTTACAAAGGTTTGAAAATTACTAACAAATCTGTTTTCAACTTCTGTTTTAAACACTAGCTGGCCACGCGTCATGTTTTAATTGGCCGAAAACGGTTCGGCCGGATCGGCAACATGAACCGCAGGATCTAACTGGAGACGTGCGGCGCAGATCGTTTGATACCCTTTCGCTCACTTTCTTTCCTAGCCGCTGGATTACGATCTAACGGTTCCTATCATCTAGCCAGGAACTGGCGCCGTAAGGCCAACGGCGAGCGGCGGAGCGGCCAGTTGGCGGCGGCGCTAGTGAAGCAGGAAGCGAGAGAGAGGGAGGGGAAGCTCACCGAGATCGCGAGGACGAGGTGATGCTGGTCGTGTGGTCTTCGTGGCAAGGGGCGCACGGGTACGGGCGGGATTTCTCACCGGAGTTGGTTCTGGCGGCGGGTGGCTCTGGTCGAGGTCGAGGTCGTCGTTGGAGATCACCCTGGAAAACATCGTCGGAGAAGAATCAGACGGCGGCGCTGTCGGAGCTTGTCAAAGCCGACGCTCCGGGCGCCCGCGGTTGAATGAAGGGCACGGGGAGAAGCGTCTGGGAGTGGGCAAGCTGCCAGCGTGCTCAGGGAGGCTCGGGGAGGTGTGGCTTGGCCGGAATCGACAGAGGAAGCTCGTCGGACCGAGGGTGGTGCGGCGAGAAATGGAGCAGCCTGGGGGCGAGTCGAGGCGTGGTGACAGAGGGGAACGGAGGGGAAGACGCAGGCATTTTATCAAGCATGGTCAAGGCGAGTAATGGTGGATGCATTATGGTGATTTAAGGCCGCGGAATCTCTGCAGGAAACGGCGAAGAGAGGGGAAAATAAGAGGTCATGCGGGGTGTGGACGATGAGCAGTAGAGATGAGGTCCACCGGTCAGTGGGAAAGGAAGTGTGAGGGAGGTCCACTGGTCAGTCTCTGTGTGGGTCGGATGCGAGGTGTGAAACGTTTTCCTGCGGAATGAGGAGCTGGGCTGGTTGGTGGGCTTCCTGGGCTTGGCCGGCTGGGCTGGGTCCAAATCCATTTTTTTATTCTGTAACTTTTTCTTTTTATATTTCTGATTTTCTGTTTTGAATTTCAATCAGCCAAACAACATTCAAATCAGTTCAATAATCAACAAACTTTGCAATTATGAACTTGGTTCTGTTCAGAGACATAAACCCAAAATCCAAAATAAAATAATAATAATTTTTTTTATTCTTTTTAAGATCCATTTTTTTAGTTAAATAAAATGGTTCTTTAGTTATTTAATAAAATAGGGTTTTGATTTAATTTAATAAAATCTCCATTTGAAATCCAAATATTTTCAAAACCAAATCAGTAGGTTTTATTTGAAAATACAAAATACCTGGAATATTTGTTTAAAATGAAATAACATTTTATTTTAGGGTCCAATACCAATTAAATGAATAAACCTTATTCACTTAATTCAAATAAGATTGGTTTTATTAGAATATTTATTTTTAAATTAAAATAGTACCAAAGCTATTCAGTAGGTTTTATTAGAGAATATAAAATACTTGGAAAACTTATTTTAAATAATTTTAATAAGTTTTGATGTTTCAATTAAATTGGTAAAACCTTTTATTTAAACAAAATTTGGATATTAAATCCTTATTAATTTATTTAAACAAATCTTTACTAATTTTATTTAAAATAAAATGTTTTTAATTCAAAAGCTTGGCCAAGGTTTTAATTTGGCTTTTTAATAAAATATTCTTTATTTATAAACTCATCTTTTCTCTTGAATACCCAATTCTTTTATTAAGTGATCCCAAAATAGTAATTCCCAAAACATTTTTAATTTCCTTTTAATTAAATGTTTAACTCATTAAATTCCTTTAGGATTTTATTTAATTCAAATGGGTTTGAGGTTTCATTAAAATTCAAAAGTTTCTTCTGGCTCTGAAAATCAACAAAGTTTTTTTTTCACATCACAAGATTTGGAAAATCTTGGGATATGACATTCTATCATGGTTGTGTTGTTTGTGATCTTGCATGCTCTCCGTTTCTAGTAGCTATCTTGGCCAAGTAGATGCTAGTGACTCCAAGACGGGGTATTTATGCTCAATAGTGGGTTCATGCCTCTATTTAATCTAAGGGGAGTGACAGAAATCTCTAAGGTTGTAGATGTGTTGTTGCTACTAGGGGAAAACAACGGTCTCTTATTCATGGAACAAGTTGATTGTTTACCTTACACACTTTGCTTAAAGCAGTTATCTGTTGCTTGCAACTTAATACTGTAGGGGGTTCGGATGATAACCTGAAGGTGGATTACTAGTCATAGATGCAGTTGGATGGCGGTCTATGTATCTTGTTGTATTGCCCATTCAAATCTCATAGGATCATGAATGTATAGTATTGCATTTTTATGCCTTGATCAGTCCTATCAATTGCCCTGCTGTAATTTGTTTACCCAGCATGCCATGTTTGTTTATCTTAAGGAGAACACCTCTAGTGAACTATGGACCCCGGTCCAACCTTTACCATTGATACATCTTCCACTGTTATTGTTTACTTTCTGCAAACCACCATTACCTTCCACACCATACAGTTAATCCTTTGTTTTCAGCAAACCGGTGAGATTGACAACCTCACTATTCATTGGGGGCAAAGTCTTGAGTTTGTATTGTGCAGGTTTCCAAGTTGCTAGTAACACCTTTGAGTCATTTCCTTCCTCCTACTGGTTCGATAACCTTGGTTTCTTACTGAGGGAAGAACTTGCTGATGTGCTCATCATACCTTCCTCTTGGGGTCTCCCAACGAAGCTCAACAATCAGCTGAGCAAACATCAAGATTTTTTTGGCACCGTTGTCGGGGAGGCTAAGGACGGCTTCACAAGGGGAGTCCTTCACAAACTTTCTCTTTACTTTGTTTTTGTTTCGCTTAGTTTCTTTTGCTTGGTTTTGTTTGCCTCTTTTTATCAAAAACTCCAAAAAAATAGTTTCGTTTGGTTTGCTTTCTCTTATCAAAAACACAAAAAAATAGTTCCTACTCTAATTGTCACCTTGCTCTATCTCACCATGTTGATTCACAAGTTCACCTGAAAGACCTCTCAATAGGTAGTGGCTCTATAATTGGGAAAGAAAATACTGAAGAATTATTTAGTCATGTTAGCATACATGAGGATATTGAGGATAGATCTGTAGCAGAACCTGCTCCTAATTATGAAATTGTCGCAGCTTCTCTAGTTCACATGTTGGAGGCTAGGTTTCTTAACCTTAACCCCATGATGCAAATTTTGTTTCTCAAACTAAAAGAAGAAGATGTTGAAAAGAGAGATTTTATCCTAGAAACTTTGCTAAAAGAGTTCAATGATGTTGCTAAGGAAGCCAAAAAGGTCTTTGAACGTTTTAATATGCTAGGATCATGTGTAGATGTTATGGGTACTTTAGATAAAACCAAACCCAAAGAGTAAATTAAGATACCCGTACCTTTTAAACTTGTAGGAATGCATGAAGCCCTAGAAAAGAATTTTGATTGGATTGTTCTTGAAAACCCATTTGATGAAAGCAGTGAACCTAAGAGAGATAAGAAATGATCCTCTAAAACTCATTTGGATGAGATACCTTTCCTAGTTGAAGATATTTCAAGTATTGATGTTAATGCTTCTTCATTTGAAAATATTTGATTCTTGCTTCTAGTTCCTAACTTATTATTTGCTTTTTGTGTCAAGAATAACCTCTAATGAGAGGGAAGTAAGATCTGGGAAAGTTGCTGTCCCGAAACAGATTTTTGTGCTCCACCATAAAAAATCGTGTAAAATCTCTATAAGTCGGATTGATATTTAATTTTTTGAGTAAGTCCCCCTGGATGTTATATAACTTTCGTTTGTTCAGAACTTTTTTATTTGATCAACAGAAGGTCTTCTAAAAAATAGGTTTCTACCTGTTGGTCTGTTTTGACAGATTTCTGCCATTATTTGCATTTGCTTCTTATTGATTCCTTTTTGGGTTCTTTTTGGGAAATTGAGCTTGTTGAGGGAATTGCTACAGTAGCTTGTGTCTTTAGTGGAAGTTTTTTCTGTTTTGAAGCTAAACCCAAAGGTCTATTATGTTTTGAATACACTAATGTTGCTAATGAAGATTGTGTGAAGTTTTGTATGAAGGAAAATTTTCAGGTATAGAGAAAGAATGATGTAATGATATGAAGAATGGACAAAATCTCAAGATTGGGGATGCCACCCCCATGTAACCCCAAGAATATTGAAGAGGTACAAGCGTCAAAGCTTGGGACGCCCAAGGAATCCCCATCTTCATCAATAAAAAGCTCAGGTCTTTCTAGACACTTTGTTTTTATTGTTTCATGCACTGTTGTGTTGTTCCTGGAGCGTCTTAGTTTTCGTTTGTGGTTTTTGTTTGCTTAATTTGCTTGAATAAAATAGTTTGGACCCCCTCTTTCATTGTGATGTGTACAAACAAGTTGGATTCAGCCAAGAGTAGAAAGTTTTATGCTTATAGTGGTACAAAAGTGAGCTTGCTTTGACTGTGGCCTAGACTTTATCTTGTCATGCTAAATGTTGTTTTGACTTTATGCTTAGTGATTATTGCTGTAGTATGACTTGCTCCAAATCATTGAGAGTGCTTAGTGTGCCTTGAAAGAATCATGCGTTGTTTTTGTAGGGTTCGCAGCATAGAAAACATCCTACGGTGGGAACAACTATGTACCAAGATCTATCTACTAGATACAAGCAACGGGTGGATATACATCCAGAGAATACATACCCTCGAAGACCGTATAGCGTTAACGAGGTTGTACTCGTGGATGATGTAGTCGAACGCTTGCCGATATCAAGATCATGATGAAGTCCAGCCGGTCCAGCACCATCACGTCCAGCACCGCAAAGCAGTGGTGCATCCGCGATCGCACACACGTCCGGGTACCTCGACAACCTCTGCACACTCGCTCCAGCGAAGCAGCTTAAGCAACAAATCCTTCCAGAAAAAGCCACCGGGAACATGTGAAAGGATCGTATGGGCACCTAGATGGGGGGGGGTGAATAGGTGCTACTTCAAATTTTGCTCTTTTTCAAATTAGGGTTTGACAAGAAAGGTAAATTCTCTAGAATATGCAACTATGGTGAATTTACTTGTATGTCAATCAAGCACAAGCTAACACAACACTAAGCAAGAACAAGTAAGTAAAGTGCGGTAAAGGATAGAAGTAACCAAGGGAGTGGATGCGGAGACACAAGGATTCATTTACCGTAGTTCCTTCATTTTGAGGGGAAGTACGTCTACGTTTGGAGAGGGGGTGGTTTCAAACCACCAACGCCACGAGAGGCCTCCCTTGTTCTCCGATGAACCTCACCCCAACGGGCTCGATTCACCTTCCACTATATCGGCAACCTTCAAGGTGGAAGCCAGCACCTTTACAACAAGTTCGGGGCACACATCCACAACTGAATTGGAGGCTCCCAAATATAAGCAAGCTGTCAAGACAAATCAAAGACAAGCTTGTAAGAACCAAATCAAAGTTAGGGTTTACAAAGAAACACTAGAGCTTGGGGGCCCTCAAGTGAATGAGGGGAAAATGAAGATCTCTCTTGGTGAAGATGTAAATCAAGACCTCCTCCTTCGATTCTCCAAAGATCAATGACTTTGGATGGTTGGATGAAGAGATCTTGTAGATTTGGTGGCTCTAATGGGGTTGGTGTTCTTGAGCAGCTCGAGCAGCTGGAGGAAGAAGATAAGGGTCCCTTTTTATAGGCAGCCCCCTCCATGAACCGTTTTCTGACCGTTTTAGAAAAGTCAGACCGGAGACTCCGGTCTAGAGACCGGAGACTCCGGTCTACACCGGAGACTCCGACTAGTCTCCGGACCAGCCTCCGGACTGCTCATCTGACTGACCCAGACCAAACTTGCCCCAGCAACACCGGAGACTCCGGTCTTCCAACACCAGAGACTCCGGACTAAACAAAGTCCGGAGACTCCATAGTAACCTCCGGTGTAGGCTTTGGACCCCTAGTCAGACTGTCCCAGCCAGACCCTGGGAGGCACCACCGGAGCCAGAACCGGAAACTCCGGACCACACCGGAGACTCCGGTCTTGGCAGACCGAAGACTCCGGTCTGGAGTTTCCAGAATAGTGGCAAATGAATGTGGTCTTTTCCCAAGTTTGAGGGTGTTGTTCATTTATCAAAATACCAACCTGTGGACATTAACAAACTGTAAAATGATCTACTTGTTGTTAACAAACACCAAAAGTGATTATGATAATAAATGCCCTTTCAATCTCCCCCTGTTTGTCGTTCGATGACAACAAGTGATTTGCATGGAATAACATATAAATGTGGCTCCCCCTGACTATGTGCAGCAAGATAATTAAGTAAAACATGTAAGGTGGATAGTATCAACGATAGCACACATAAGTCTCACATGAGTTACAATAGATGGTGCACACAAGCACATAGTCATAGACACACATAAAGTTCAAGTTCGAAAATGGCAAATAGAAGGCAAATAAGGCAAATAAGGGTAGATAGTCGCAAATCCCAAATCCCAAGTCCATGCAAACCGATGAGAATGTCTTCTCCCCCTTTGGCATCGAAACACCGAAAAAGGGAAAAGACCTACACTAGCGCCCCCAACCGCTCAGTAGTCATCGTCATCCTCGTCATCCTCGGCATCCTCATCCTCCTCCTGGCCACCATCATCCTGATCATAGTCATCATCATCATCCTCAGGGACAGCAGGCCCTTTGCCGTGAGGTCGAGAAGAAGAAGAACCCTGGTACCCAAACCCTGAGGTGACATCAGCAAACGTCTTCCAATCCACCAGACTATCCTGATGAGCATTCCATGCCCCAAATGAGAGTGTATGATCAGACTCTGTGGACTGCTGAGCCCCATGCTCATCATTGTATTCATCTTCACCTTCCTCATTATCCTCAGCACCCTGTTCCTTGATCTCTTTGAGAAGCTTCTCAATGCGGCGGTTTCTTTGGTAGGATGCATGCTGCTGCTTGCGAATGTCGACGTTCATGCAACAAAGGGTCCTCTCCCAAAAGCTGGACTTCTTGAACCTCTCATGCACATAGTCTCGAGTAATAGTAGGCATAGGGGCATTGGAGGCATTCTTCCTCCAAACTCTAGGCGGGGAGGGAGCCCTCTCCGTCTCAATCTCCTCCTCATCATCATTCCCATAGTGACGCCTTGGAGCAGGCCCCATGCGCCCCTTCTGCTGTAGAGAGACCAGAGTGTGCTCAGTGAGGTGTGGTGGTATGCCATGTGGAGAATCATGCTCCTGGGAGTTGATGAGCCTCATAAACAAGGGTGCATATGGAGGAGATTTCTTGTAAAGAATGGCATGGAACATCTCCTCGAAAATGAAGTCCATCACATCAATGGGTGCAACATCAGCCTCAGGTCCAGCATTGAAGGTCCGGTGAGTATGGTACAGGAGGTTGACAAGCCCACCCCTGATGGCATCATCATTTGCAGCACTTGGAGCAATAGTGTGACGGAAAATCCTCAGCATAAGGTTGTAGAGGGTCTTGAGTCCCTTGGAACCCCCCACAACACCATCATCATACAGAGGTGCCAGCTTCAACTTGTTCTCACCCAAAGCTGCCGAGTGCATGCGCAGCCCCACAGGAGTGGATACTCCATGGAAGTTCTCAAAGATGACATTGGCAAAGTCATGAAATGTAGTCGTGCAGCGGGTGGTGCCAGTCATCCACACCATGGTCCTGTCAAGGTCAGTCCCAAACACAACTGTGGCATAGAACTGCTGGACAAGATGGACACTGTAGTCTTCACACAGCTCCATCAAGTTGTAGAGACCCAACTTCTCACAGATCCACAGGGCATGGGCTCTGGCGCATTTGCTCAACACTCATGAACTTCTGAGGGCAGACAGGTGATCTGGTGAGTACACCATACACATCCTTCATGAACACAGCCTGTTCTTTCCTCCAGTAACGAGGGTCCTCACTGGTACGAGGCAGCGCATAGAAATCTATCTTTCTCAGCTCACGGTACTCCTCTTTAGACATCTTGGCTAGGGACTGGAGGTTTTCATACTTGGCCCTCTTGGCATGTTCCTCCCGTTCAGCCCTCTCCTGATCCCTCTTCATGTAAGCTGCATCACGTGCCCGCTGTTTCCGGTTGGACGGAGGCACGATAAACTGACCCTGAGCTTCATCATAGCGAGGATTGCCCCTTTGGGACTTGGCCTTGGTACGACGAGGACGACTAGAACCATCACCTGTGAACAGCAGAGAGGGAGATAGCATGGAGATGAGTATATATGTCCCAAATATGCATTTCTGGACAAGAGCTTTGATGCATTTCTGGACTAATTTGATTCACCCAACACCGGAGTCTCTGCACCTGATACCGGAGTTTCCGGCTCAGGAGTCTCCGGCCTGGACCGGAGTCTCCGGACCTAAGTCCGGAATCTCCAGTCAGGAGGCTTGGGTATGAGATGGGAAGACGCTGGTGAGGGTGAATCTAGTAGATCGGGCAATGCAACAAGGCTAAAGTACTAGAGTGCACGCAAACAAGTGATTCCAATGGACAAATCAGCAACAATCCTCAAAAACACATCTAGAGATGAACCCTAGGAGAAATATAGAGGAGAGGTACCAGATCTGTCCATGGGATCAATTCCTTCGGTGGGAATGACCCAATGGAGGAGAGGGGAAGGTTGGCCGGCGGCACGGCGGATCCCGGGGGCTTCTTGACCTCCGGGGAGGATTTTTGGAAGAGGGGGCGACGGGGTTGGAGGTAGGGGACGGGGTGAAGAATGGTGAACTGTTTTCCCAGTTCACCCCGACCCCCCACTTTAAGTCACAGGAACCGTCTGGACCGGAGACTCCGGCCCAGGCCGGAGACTCCGGCCTACACCGGAGACTCCAGTGTTTGTACATCGGAGACTCCGGTCCTCCTCGACCAAAAGATCCAGGAAAGGTATTTGGGTACATATATGAGAGATAGATGGTTTTTAAGATAGGGAAAGGGCTTGGGTTGAGACATCAATCTGTGAAGAACCAACAAGAGCCATAGGGATTCAAAAAATGTTCAGAAAAGCTCCAAGAGACTAGAATCAAGCAAATGACAAACATGAGTAAGTGCCAACCTCTCCAATGAGAGAGGGCGGTGGCCTAGGCCACCATATTTGAGTATACTTGGCTTGGCACCACGAAGATATATCTTGGGTCCATTACCAAAACTCATCATTAAGCTCACATATCACCAAACGATATTAAGAGGAATGATTTTGATTGCGTTGGGCATAATGGGGGGAGGGATGGTCCAATCAATTAGGACCGCACTCCCCCTATATCCATGCCTACACCTAAACCAAATATGAGATGAAACATAGGTGAGAGTGCAAGAATATCAAGTCAAGCTCCTTGAATCTATGCTATTTAGTTCATTCCTCAAGTAGCAAAACCTTGCTTCATCAAGTGGCTTCGTGAAGATATCGGCAAGTTGATCTTTGGTTGATACACATGATAGATGTTGGGGATATGCTATATGGGTATCCTCATAGCATGTCTCTTATCCGACTAACCCGGGTGGCCCATAGTCGGTAGCATGGCCTGTGGCCTGCTGGGCGGCCCAATTAGGTGGATCCAAAAGGGAGGCCCATGCCGGATAAAGGAAGTCTACGGTGGAGTAACCAACGTACCTGGAGCCTTGGAGTACAAGATACACAAGACTAGTGATAGACGGTGTAGGACTCTGTAACCTGTCCGGCTAGGACTTTTCCCTGTAACCCTAGGACCTGGCGACTATATAAGTCGGGCCTATGGGAGCCTTTAGGGCACAACTTAGTATCGTTTTACACACACCTCGCACAGCTAACCTATCTCTGTAACTCGGCGTATTGCCATTATAGTGATTTATAGCAGGAGTAGGATTCCGCCACCGTTGTGGGATCTAAACCTGGGTAAGCTGTGTTACCTCGTACCCGTCAACCGTCCGCCTTACCCCACGTATCTAAACACGCACTGTGAGGACCCCTCCATGGCGTACTCGTCGGCAATACCACGACAATAGATCAATATCACCTCGAGCAACATGATCTCTAATGAAGTGATGGCGAATCTCAATATGCTTTGTCCTTGTGTGATCCACCGGGTTGTAGGCCTACAACCAATGCCTAAATAAAGGCATATGTCGAAAAGTTCCACTACTAATGATCTTGATGGAACTTTCATTGTCACATAGAAGAGGCACTTTGTCACAATGAACACCGTATTCCTTTAAAGTTTGCCTCATCCATAGCAATTAAGTGCAAGCACTAGCAGCTGCCACATACTCGGCTTTGGCGGTGGAGAGAGATATACAATTTTGCTTCTTGGAAGACCAACATACCAAGGACCTACCAAGGAATTGGAAATCCCCGTATGTTGATTTCCTATCATCCTTGTCACCCACCCAATCCGAATCCGTGTATCCACAAAGAGCAAATGTTGATCCTTGAGGATACCAAAGACCATAAAATGGGGTATGAACCAAATATCGAAAGATTCTCTTGACTGCCATTAAATGGCTTTCTTTAGGAGCCGCTTGATATCTTGCACACACACCTACACTCAACACAATATCGGGTCTAGATGCACAAAGTTAAAGCAAAGAACCAATCATATACCGGTATACCTTTTGATCCACATCTTTACCATTTGGATTTTGTTCTAGATGAGTCTTTGTAGCCATGGGAGTAGGAGCTCCATTTAAATCTTGCATTTTGAATCTCTTGAGCATATCTTGAGTATACTTGGCTTGATTGAAGAATGTCCCTCCTCTAACTTTCTTGATCTCAAAGCCAAGAAATACTCTCAACTCCCCCATCAAGGACATCCGGAACCTACTAGTCATTAGCTTTGAGAATTCATCATTAAAAGCTTTGTTAGATGAGCCAAAGATAATATAATCAACATATATTTGGCATACAAAAAGCTCCCCATTGACCCTCTTAGTAAAAATAGTGGGATCGATTTTCCCAACCTCAAAGCCACGGTCAAACAATAACTCTCTAAGGTGCTCATACCACGTGCGTGGGGCTTGCTTGAGCCCATAGAGCGCCTTATCAAGTTTGTAGACATGGTTTGGGAAGTTGGGGTCCTCAAATCCCGGGGGTTGCTTAACATATACCAATTCATTTAATGGACCATAAAGAAATGCACTTTCTACATCCATTTGTTGCAACTTAAAGTTATGATGTGCCGCATAAGCAAGAAGGATACGGATGGACTCAAGGCGAGCCACGGGCGCATAAGTCTCTCCATAATCAATGCCTTCAATTTGAGAATAACCTTGTGCAACCAATCTAGCCTTGTTCCTTACTATAATTCCATGCTCATCTTGCTTGTTCTTGAATATCCACTTTGTTCCAATAACATTGCGGCAATCCTTTGGCTTCTCAACTAACTTCCATACTTTGTTTCTCTCAAAGTTGTTGAGTTCTTTGTGCATAGATTCTAACCAATCCGAATCTTCAAGGGCTTCCCACACTTTATTTGGTTCAATCATGGAGATGTGTGCCTGGTGTTCACTGAACCTCTTCAATTGTGCTCTTGTGGAAATACCTTTCCTTAGATCACCAACTACATTTTTTAGAGTGTGATCTCTTATTTCCAACATTCTTTCCTTTCTAGCTTCACGACGAGCGTGGATCTCCGTGTTGTTTCTTGGTGGACCCTATTCATCATTTTGATCCTCGTCTTGACCATCATCTTGACCTTGATCATCATTGGAATCATCCTCTACATTGAGAGGCAAAGATTGACCTTGGTTTTGATCAAGTGCTCTTCTAGCGTCAATTTGAGCTTGTCTCAAAGCAGCTTGTACGGATCTTCCTTGGCAAATTGACTTGGCACCACTTGACAATCCGTCGAATGGACCAAGCTCCCCTTGACAAGAGTTGACGTTTTGATCACCATGTTGAGGGTCCACATCTTGTCTTTGGCTTGAGTCAATATCATGTTCGATGGATGGAGCATGTTGAGGTTGTGAAGATGAGGGCTCCACTTGAGTGGAACATAGTTCTTCTCGATCCGCCATAAGGGGTTCCTCAACGGGGCGGATATATCCCACACCCATTCTTCCTATGGCATCCTGAGGCATTTCATTGTCTGCATCACAAGCATCAACACGCCCCCTTGGGGACCATCATATTCTTCAAAGGTCACACTTCAAGATTCTATGACGGCTCTGGAGAGCTTATCATAGATTCTATAAGTGTGAGATTCGAGACCATAGCCAAAAAAATACCCTCTAATGCTTTAGACTCGAATTTAGACAAACAAACACCTTTTATGAGATAGAAACACTTACAACCGAACACCCAGAAGTAAGATATGTTGGGCTTGTTACCGGTAAGAATTTCATATGGAGTCTTGTTGATTTCTTTGCGGAGGTAGAGCCGATTTGAAGCATGGCAAGCAGTGGAAATGGCTTCGGCCCAAAAATTGTATGGAGATTTAAACTCCGCCAACATGGTCCTAGCCATCTCAATAAGAGTCCGGTTCTTCCTTTCGGCCACGCCATTTTGTTGAGGGGTGTATGCAGCGGAATATTGATGTTTAATCCCTTCGTCACTAAGGAAATCATTCAAGGTGTAGTTCTTGAACTCGGCGCCGTTGTCACTTCTAATGATTAACACAGAAACATTGTATTGCCTTTGGATGAAATTGATGAAGTCGATGAAGGTCTTTTGAGTTTCACTCTTCAATTTGAAGAAATAAACCCAAGAGTATCTTGAAAAGTCATCAACAATCACCAAGCAATATTTCTTCCCACCAAGACTTGCATGAGATGGAGGACCAAAGAGGTCCACGTGGAGGATCTCCAAGATCTTGGTGGACTTGATGCGGTTCTTAGGCTTATGAGAAGCATCATGCATCTTCCCTAGAAAACATGCCCTGCAAACACGATCTTTGGCAAAGTAAACATTTTCTTTTAGTCCAACAATATGGCCCTCCTTGTGGAGACTTTGCAAAGTTCTCATATTGACATGGGCCAGTCGGCGATGCCATAACCAACCCACGTCGGCCTTTCCGAATAAGCACATCGCACTTGTAGTGGCTTGCCCCGAAAAGTCCACCACATACAAGTCATGTTCGACATACCCAACAAAAGCGACCTTCAGAGACTTGCTCCACATGAGGACCACAAGGTCATTATGTATAAAGACGGAAAAACCCATCTTTCCAAGAGCACAGACTGGAAGTAAATTGTATCCAAGGGTCTCAACTAGCATGACGTTCACGAGTGTAATGTCGTGAGCAACCACAACTTTGCCAAAACCCAATACCTTAGATTTTGACTTGTCAGCATAAGTCAAGGTGATTTGATCATCATTTGGCTTTAAGTCCTTGACAATAGATGAGCTTCTGGTCATATGACTTGTGCAACCACTATCAAGCACCCACTTTGACCCTCCGGAAGCATAAGTCTACAAAAGATCAAGCTAATTTTTAGGTACCCATTTTTCAATGGGTCCTCTTTTGTTAGCAACAAGGGTCTTGGGAACCCAAATAGACCAAGCAATATAACCATCAAATGGACCAACATATTGTGCATACACATCACCATAATAATCACGCATTAGAACATAGTGAGGGTTAGCACTACCCGCAAAGTCATCACGAGACATAGTTTTACCACTTGTGGACTTACTACCCACAATGGCCTTGTTAGTTTCTTGTGTGGGCTTGGCCTTCTTCTTCTTCTTCTTCTTCTTAGAATTGGAGACAAATCCAATGCCCCATTTATCACCACTAGGCCTTTTCTTACTCAAAATATCATCAATGGACTTGTTGCCTTGTGGAAATGTGGCCTTAGCAAGCTCCCCCTTCAACCTAGCATTATCTTCAAGAATAGTCGTACTACTAGACGGAATGAAGTTACTAGGTGAAGGAATATTGGCCAATTGAGTTTGAAGCGTTTCATGGGACTTTGTGAGTGACAAGGTTCACTCTCCAAAGCCTTGTGGGCCTTGTTAAGCAACCTAAAGTCCTCGGCAAGTTTTTCATGAACCACACCAAACTCAATCTTGTCCTTTTTAGCACTTTTGTATTTAGCAATAGCATGATCACGCTCTTTAATGAGTTTATTAACTATATTGTCATTGGCCTCATCAAGCCCTTCAAGTTTTAACTCAAGTGATAACCTAGTTTCTTGTTCTTCTTCTAGAGCATTGTTTAAATCCTCTAGCTCAATCATGTGTTCATGCCCAAGTTTACATCTTACATCTAGAATCTCTTGAGTATGTGAAAGTTGATCTAGGATGTTTTCAAAGTGTAACTTAGCATCTCCTTCTAGGTTAGTCATAAACTCATCAAAGGCAATTAATTCCTTTTTAACATCAAGAGACATCTCATCATCAAGTTCATCATTATCTAAGGGAGTAGAGTGGGATGATGAGGATACCTCCGTTCCTCTTGCCATAAGGCAAGTGACGTTCTTGGTGGGAGTGTTCTCATTTGGAGAATTAAAGAGTGAGAATGTCGGAGTGGAGGTGGTGGATAGAGCAGCCACACCATGCGAAGTTTCCTCTTCCTCATCTTCATCATCTTCATTGTCGGAGGAGTATTCTTCATGAGTGATCAAGACAATTTCTCCCGACTTCTTGATGATGGGATTCTTCTTGATGAAAGGTTTCTTGTAAGGTGCCTTGAGAGTCTTCTTCAACACAAGCTTACCCCCATGATCTTCTCTCTTTTCATAGGGACAACTTGCTACAAAGTGATAGCGGTCACCACAATTGAAGCAAGTTCTCAATCTCATTGTATTTTCTCTTTTCCCATTTGGGTTGCTTTTTCTTTGCATTTCCAACTTGGCCTTGGCGGGGTTCTTCCAAAAGTTCTTTGCATAGAAGGCCATATATTGACTATGAGCAATCTTGACTTCATCGGGGTGGTCCATGGAAGGCCCTTCATCACTGCCATCTTCATTCCCATGGTCCACAACTTTGGCCTTTAATGCAACATTGACAACATTGCTCATACCAAGGGCACGAGCACGGGCATCTTTGGCATTCTCGGCGGCAACCTTGAAAGAAGCCATCTCTTGCATAACCTCATTTGAGGTCATGAGATGGTATTTGTGTCTTCCTTGTAGACTCTTCAAGTCGGTGGGCTCAAAAGGCATGAGTGCACTCACATATTTCCTTTTTATCCATGCATCATCCACATGTGAGGCACCCACATTTATAAAAGCGGTGGCGGTGGTCTTGAGCCTTCGGTACATGTCTTCATGATCTTCACCTTCTTTCATGTATAAGCCTTCGGCTTCATTGCTTAGAGCATCATATCGGTTCCTCCTCATACTCTCATTTCCAACAAACAACACAGTGAGAGCATCCCAAGCTTCCTTGGCAATGCTAAAGTGCTCGATGTGTGGGTAATCCTTTGTTCCCAATCCTTGTTGAATCATATGCAAAGCAGTGGCATTGAGTTGACTATTTACAATCTCTCTTCTTGTCAAGTTGTTTGGATCCCTAATAAAGAGTCCATGCTCGATGATGTTCCATAGTTCAATGCAAGAGCTGCGCACATGAGTTCTCATTAGTGATTGCCATTGAGCAAAAGTGGCAGACTCTTCTAGCTTAGGTGGGTCACCTCTATTGTACACATGAGGGTGAGGGACGGGAGGATCGGGAGAGTACCTAGAATCACGGTGCTCACCCTTCCCCCCATCAAGTTGTGTGGAGGAATTAGCGTTGTCTAGTTTGCCCCTACCACCATACCCTCGGGGGATACCGAAGTATTCCCTTTAGGTACAACGGATGGTAGATCCTCTTGAGGAGATGGGGGTGATGAGCCATCTTTGTCTTTAAGAAGTTGTTCAAGCATCTTCTTGACTTCGTTGACCAAGGAAGAGCTCAATCTTGTTTCCAAGTTTCTGAGATTTTCCATGGTCACCGGGGTCGGCTCACTACCACCATCCCCTTCTTGGCTACCCATATTCTCTTAGGCGGTAAAGCCCAAATAAAGAGCCGAGGCTCTGATACCAATTGAAAGGATCGTATGGGCACCTAAAGGGGGGGGGGTGAATAGGTGCTACTTCAAATTTTACTCATTTTCAAATTAGGGTTTGACAAGAAAGGTAAATTCTCTAGAATATGCAACTATGGTGAATTTACCTATATGTCAATCAAACACAAGCTAACACAACACTAAGCAAGAACAAGTAAGTAAAGTGCAGTAAAGGATAGAAGTAACCAAGGGAGTGGACACGGAGACACAAGGATTTGTTTCCCGTAGTTCCTTCCTTTTGAGGGGAAGTACGTCTACGTTTGGAGAGGGGGTGGTTTCAAACCACCAACGCCACGAGAGGCCTCCCTTGTTCTCCGATGAACCTCACCCCAACGGGCTCGATTCACCTTCCACTATATCGGCAACCTTCAAGGTGGAAGCCGACACCTTTACAACAAGTTCGGGGCACACATCCACAACTGAATTGTCACATCCCAAGATTTTCCAAATCTTGTAATGTGAAAATAAATGATTAAGATAAAAACTTTTCTTAAATTTCAGAGCCAGAAGAAACTTTCTGAATTAAAATGGAACCTCAAACCCATTTGAATTAAATAAAATCCTAAAAGGATTTTAAAACATTAAACAATTAACAAAGGAAAGATAAAGTATTTTGGAAATAGTATTTTGGATCCTTTAATAAAAGTTTTGGTTTTCAAAAGAAAAGGTGGATTTATAAATAAGGATTATTTAATAAAGCCAAATTAAACTTGGCCAAGATTTTGAAACAAAAGAGTTTTCTTTGATTAAATAATAAAGGTTTATTTTAAATAAAGTAATAAGGATTTAACATCCAACCTTAATTAAAGATAAAAGGTTTTACCAATTTAAATTGAAACATCAAAACTTATTAAATTATTTAAAATAAGTTTTCTCAATTATTTGAAAATTCACAAATAAAATCTACTAAAATGTTTTGGCTTTATTTTTTAGATTCAAAATAACTATCTCAATAAAATAAATCCTATTTGAAATAATAATGAAGGACTGTTATATTAATGTTTTAAAACAAACCTCCAAGTATTCTATATTTCCTAAATAAAACCCACCAATTTGGTTTGGAAGATATTTAGGTTTCAAATAAAGATTTTAATAATAAAATCAAACTTTATTTGATTTAATAACTAAGGACCATTATATTTAATTATTAATGGACCCTAAGGTAAAAGGATTATATTATTTTAAACAAGTTTCACAAATATTCTTTATTTCCAAATAACACCTACTGATTGGGTTTTGAAAATATTTGGATTTTAAATGAAGATCTTATTAAATAAAACAAACCCTATTTTATTTAACTAATGATCCATTTATTTAATTGATAAAAGGAACCTAAAAAGATTTAAAATAATATTTTATTTTAGAATGTGATTTATGAGGTTAAGCAGAATCAAATTCATATCTGAAAAGCTTGATTATTGGTTGAATCTTTTGAATATGTTTGATTGTTTGAAATGACAAATCAGGAAATAGAATCAGAAAAAGAATAAAACAAATAGACAGAAAAAAATAGAGGAATCAGACCAGCCCAACAAGGCCCAGCCCAACAGTCCCACAGCCCAGTTCTCCCACACCCCGAAGAAAACGTTTCGCACTATTTATTAAACCCACGAAGCAACTGACTGGTGGACCTCCCCTCTATTCTTTTTCTCCACCGACGAGTGGACCCCTTCCACTGTTCTTCCTCTCCACCACCGCTCGACCGTTCCTCCCGTTCCTGGCAGTAAATCGCGTCGTCAATTCGACTTAATGCCCCGATTAAACCTCGCAGTGATCACTCGAGTTAAATCCCCTCTTCCTCCTCTCTCATTTCCCCCAAACCCCACGCATCGAGAGCCACCAGGCTGTCGTCAATCTTCACCGCACCGTCGCCGTCTCCGACGAGTTCACGGCCAAATTCCGACGGCATCTCCTCGCCCTTGCCTTTTCGAGCAAGCAGGTAGATTCGCCAGACCCAGGAGCACCGCTCTGTAACCTCAGCTTCTCCGCGGGCACCTCCGAGCCTCGCCAACGACAACCTCCAGTGCGCCGCCGTCTGCCATTTCTCCGTCGAGCATTTCAGGTGAACTCAGACTACCCCGACCCCTTCCGTTCACTCACTCATCCTTGCCACGATCTTGCGCTCTTGACCGTGTACCCCGTTTGTCTCTGGGTGATTCCTAGCTTCGTCTTCGACTTCGACCAGAGCCGTCCGTCGCCAGTACCAACTCCGGCGAGCAATCCCGCCCAACCCAGTGCGCCCCTTCACCCACCCGTACCACGTTGAGCACCAGCGAGCGTCAGCGAACCCGGTGAGCTTCCTCCCTCTCTTCCTCGCTTCCTGCCTCGCCAACACCGCCGCCGTCTGCCCGTCGCCGCCGCGCGCTGCCGCGAAGCGCCGCCAGTTTTAGGTCATTAGTTTCGGACCGTTGGATCTTGATCCTGAGGCTTGGATAGATTCACTTATACGCAAAGGGGTATGCTATCTGGCCCGTGCGATGTAACTTAATCCAACGATTGCCACAGTGCGATCCGAGCGAAACGATACCGGCGAATTAGAATATGACGCGTGTCAGTAGTTTAGATTAAAACAGATTTTTGAAATCAGATTGATATGCAATTTTCAAACCCTTGTAACTTTCAAACCACACGTCCAAATTTAGCAAATTTTATATCAATGAAATCAGGAGAACAAGCCCTAGCTAACCCTGGACTTAGTTTTGAAAATAGTAACTGTTAGCTTGTTTGAATTTACAGAAACATTTGTGTACTTGTTTAGAGCATAGAAATTGTTAAAATTTGATTTTAGGACTAAATCTTTTGCAAAAAGGGATTTGTGTGACCATACTGACCCTAGAAACCAACCCATAGTGTTAAAAATGATTTTTGTGAAATTTAAGTTGAAATAGATAACTTAGTCATTTTCTATCCAAATAAACTCATTAAATTGTATTATGGAAAAGTTTTTGCAAGGAAAACTTTGGGAAAATGTTATGGACCAAGCTTACTGACCCAAAACACCAAGCCTTGCCAAGGGCAACTCACTTGGTGAAAAACATAAAGTTTTACTTTGAAAAGAATAATTTTCACCTCATAAAATGTTGAATGGATTTTAAAATAGATTTTTGAGCAAAACCTCTAACCAATGACTTTGCCAATTTGGTAAATGACCAATGTGGATCTTACAAAGTTTATAAACCTAGTAGAGACCAACTTTGCAATAGAACCCTCTTTTTACAAGGCTTAGGAACCATGGCTTGTGTATGTGAATTATTGTTTGAATGTTGGAATGCTACTTGATACTATGCTTGTTTGATTGTAGTAAAATTAGCAAAGTGTGAGACTAGCAAGATCAAGAAGTGACTATCATTCCCTAAACAAAAAGGCAAGTTACACTATCATACAAAAGACCTACTATTTTCATTATACTTAGTGGATTATGAAAACATGCATGAAAATGTTTATACTTATGCTATGCAAATCCTAATAGGATTCCCTATACACTCCCTAGTGAAAATATTGAAGTTGTACATGCTTAGCCATGCTATGTTTTGAAAAGAGATACATGTTGAGATTTTTACAAAGGTTGAGAAAAGGATTTGTGTTTTACATAATAAAACAAGGACTCAATGAACCACCTAGGTGGTGGACACTTTATGTTTTGGAGAAGGTGGCAACAAAAAGGAACCATGTCTATGGCAATCACTTTGTGTTGTGCTCCAAATGAAAACCACCTAGGAAACTTAGAGATCGAACATGTGTCTCCAATTGTGGCTTTCGTGTACAACCACATGCTATTATGGCTCTGGCTTAGTCAACTACATTAGGAAGACCCATACATTGTCTTTAGTTACCGGACATGGGGATCTGGAATGCTTCATGGGGGCTGAAGACAAGCTAGCAAGGATGTATGGGAGGACCTTTTGGAAAGACTTCGTCACACTCTCAGTCTGCCGGTACTCCATCTTGGTGAGCACTAATCCAGTAGGCCGCTGGTGGCAACAAGATGGGATTGTGTCATGTGGGTAAAGTGTACTCCTTCTGCAGAAGTTAACAAAATCTAAGTACTTAGCCGTGTCCCCGGTTATGGACAATACTGAGCAACTAAAGTTTGAACCTTGGGAGATCTCGACATTCCAACTTCTAATATAAAAACTTGATGCACTTGGGGGTACCAAGGAATTCAAAGAGATTTTGTTAAGCTTGATGCACTTGGGGTTTACCAAGGTGCTCAAGAGCATGATGTACTTGGGGTTACCAAGGGACTCATGAAATTTTGATAAAAACTTGATGCACTTGGGGTTACCAAGTAGCTCAAGGGAATTTTGACAAGGACTTGAACACTTGAGTTTCTACCAAGGAGTTCAAGGAACTTGGAAAGAAGATTTGACAAAGGACAAAACCATTTTTAAAAGATAGGATAAATGTTGCTTTATGCAAAAAGCCTTAAACTCTACTTAGCCAAATATGCATGTATGAGTAGGATCCACTCATAATATACATAAAAGTGAAACTTGCCAATACAACTCAAAATGTATTGACCCATGTGGCTGTAACTTGTAATGTTACAGGTTGATTGTTTTGTTAAATGAAGATTGTTTGATTGACTAGGACTACAAAGTCTACAACCAACATCTTCCTGTGGTACTATGAAGATGAAGGACCCATGACTGTATTTATTCCGCTGCAATGTAATGTAATAGCCAAATGAGCTATGTAGGATGTAGTAAAAATCATGTTATTCCTGGTTATAAAGTTATAATATGACCCTTGTATCTTGATATTACATCTTAACTGTGGATGCTAGCTATTGATCCAGGGACTAGCATTGTAAAACACAGGAGGAATCTACCATATTGGGTAGGGACCTCTACAGATGGTATCAGAGCATTGTGTTGCCTGTAGGATTTGTAAACCCTAGGATTGGACAAAAACCCTTAGAAAAATAGGAGTTGTATTTGTTCCAAAAACTTATTTACAAAACAATCTTGTAAACTTCTTCCTCAACCATTTTTATTTTCAACTCTACTTCTCTTTTATTTTCAACTTGATGGAAAAACCTACCCCAAGACCAAAGACTTCATCATGTGCTAAGAACTTCTTCAAACATCTTCAACTCTAATGACTTCAACATCTTCAGCATAATCACCAAGGACTTCCAACTTGGAAACTACTAAGGACTACAAGTGAGACCAGGAAATCCTACTCAAGATTTAGAGACTAAGGGAATGCAGAATAAGAAGGAGCCATCAACAACTTTGAAGTATTGCAACCCAGATTTTATCCCAAGGAACCATGATCTCATGTAAGAAGAAGCAATCAAGAAGGATGGAAAGATCACAAGTGAACCATATAGATGGACCACCATAATTTAGTTAAGACAAAACACACCAACCTATGTGATGTAACAAAAATATTTTGTTACCTAAGTATGTGCTTGAACTTCGTGGTTTGAGTGCAAAGTTGTTTGTGAATGTTGATTTGTATTTGCATGCACATTGTTTGTGTGAATTGTGATGTATGTAAGTAGAAATATTTCCTTAGAAATATCTTGCCCATTCTAATCTTCCTTCAAACCCAAACAGATGACTACCCCAAAGGACTCCAAGGTTGATGACACCAACACCAACCAAGCTGACAGCTTGGGAGAGCTCTTAGCAACCCAACATCAGTTGAACCAATTGACAGCTCAGTTCCTAGCCAACAATAGTAATGAAGATCCAGCACTTCAAAAGTTTTTGGAGGAACAATCCCAATTGATGCTTAAAGTGACTAATCAAATGATTAGCATGGAAGAAAATTATCCTAGAAAAGAGTATGATAGCAAGGATGACAAGAATGTTGTTCTGGATGGAGCCCCAGCTTGCATTATCTGTGGAAACAAGGATCATACTTCCAAGGAGCATGAAGGACAATGCCCCAATTGTGATGAAGACCATCCTGTTGGAGAATGCCCTACCTCTCAAGCTACTTGCTACCTTTGTGAGGGAAGTGATCATACTCCTGGCCTATGTCCCATATATGCCATGGTGGAGCAAAGGAAACAAGAAGGATCCAAGTCTACCAAAGGAAAAGGACCACTTCTACCTCCTAACAAGACAACCCAATTCAAAGGATCAAGAAAAATCAAGAAGCCCAAGCAAGACATGAGCCTTGTGCAATGTCGTAAATGTAAGGAAATGGGACACTACTCCAGTGCATGCCCAGGGAACATAAAGAATAAAGGAATTGACCAAGTGTGGTGCAATAACTGTAATGAACCAGGTCACTTTGTAGCAACCTGCCCTCAAGAGCCACGTAAAGAACTCAATGACATTCACTGCTTCAACTGCAAGAACCCAGGACACTATGCAAGCAACTGTCCAGAAAGGATGAAGAGCAAGTTGAACAAACCTATGGAGAAACTCAATCTTGGCCCATGAGTCAAGCATAGGAACAAAGCAAAAGTTTAACTTAGAGAAATTTCCAGGACCCAAGAAGGCCAATATGTAATTTTTGTTTGAAAATTTTTAAGGGTGGTAGAACCCTAGTTGTTTGAACTTACTTGAAAACCTAGCCTTCCCAAATCTCGGGACGAGATTTATTTTAAGGGTGGTAGCCTCTCACATCCCAAGATTTTCCAAATCTTGTAATGTGAAAATAAATGATTAAGATAAAAACTTTTCTTAAATTTCAGAGCCAGAAGAAACTTTCTGAATTAAAATGGAACCTCAAACCCATTTGAATTAAATAAAATCCTAAAAGGATTTTAAAACATTAAACAATTAACAAAGGAAAGATAAAGTATTTTGGAAATAGTATTTTGGATCCTTTAATAAAAGTTTTGGTTTTCAAAAGAAAAGGTGGATTTATAAATAAGGATTATTTAATAAAGCCAAATTAAACTTGGCCAAGATTTTGAAACAAAAGAGTTTTCTTTGATTAAATAATAAAGGTTTATTTTAAATAAAGTAATAAGGATTTAACATCCAACCTTAATTAAAGATAAAAGGTTTTACCAATTTAAATTGAAACATCAAAACTTATTAAATTATTTAAAATAAGTTTTCTCAATTATTTGAAAATTCACAAATAAAATCTACTAAAATGTTTTGGCTTTATTTTTTAGATTCAAAATAACTATCTCAATAAAATAAATCCTATTTGAAATAATAATGAAGGACTGTTATATTAATGTTTTAAAACAAACCTCCAAGTATTCTATATTTCCTAAATAAAACCCACCAATTTGGTTTGGAAGATATTTAGGTTTCAAATAAAGATTTTAATAATAAAATCAAACTTTATTTGATTTAATAACTAAGGACCATTATATTTAATTATTAATGGACCCTAAGGTAAAAGGATTATATTATTTTAAACAAGTTTCACAAATATTCTTTATTTCCAAATAACACCTACTGATTGGGTTTTGAAAATATTTGGATTTTAAATGAAGATCTTATTAAATAAAACAAACCCTATTTTATTTAACTAATGATCCATTTATTTAATTGATAAAAGGAACCTAAAAAGATTTAAAATAATATTTTATTTTAGAATGTGATTTATGAGGTTAAGCAGAATCAAATTCATATCTGAAAAGCTTGATTATTGGTTGAATCTTTTGAATATGTTTGATTGTTTGAAATGACAAATCAGGAAATAGAATCAGAAAAAGAATAAAACAAATAGACAGAAAAAAATAGAGGAATCAGACCAGCCCAACAAGGCCCAGCCCAACAGTCCCACAGCCCAGTTCTCCCACACCCCGAAGAAAACGTTTCGCACTATTTATTAAACCCACGAAGCAACTGACTGGTGGACCTCCCCTCTATTCTTTTTCTCCACCGACGAGTGGACCCCTTCCACTGTTCTTCCTCTCCACCACCGCTCGACCGTTCCTCCCGTTCCTGGCAGTAAATCGCGTCGTCAATTCGACTTAATGCCCCGATTAAACCTCGCAGTGATCACTCGAGTTAAATCCCCTCTTCCTCCTCTCTCATTTACCCCAAACCCCACGCATCGAGAGCCACCAGGCTGTCGTCAATCTTCACCGCACCGTCGCCGTCTCCGACGAGTTCACGGCCAAATTCCGACGGCATCTCCTCGCCCTTGCCTTTTCGAGCAAGCAGGTAGATTCGCCAGACCCAGGAGCACCGCTCTGTAACCTCAGCTTCTCCGCGGGCACCTCCGAGCCTCGCCAACGACAACCTCCAGTGCGCCGCCGTCTGCCATTTCTCCGTCGAGCATTTCAGGTGAACTCAGACTACCCCGACCCCTTCCGTTCACTCACTCATCCTTGCCACGATCTTGCGCTCTTGACCGTGTACCCCGTTTGTCTCTGGGTGATTCCTAGCTTCGTCTTCGACTTCGACCAGAGCCGTCCGTCGCCAGTACCAACTCCGGCGAGCAATCCCGCCCAACCCAGTGCGCCCCTTCACCCACCCGTACCACGTTGAGCACCAGCGAGCGTCAGCGAACCCGGTGAGCTTCCTCCCTCTCTTCCTCGCTTCCTGCCTCGCCAACACCGCCGCCGTCTGCCCGTCGCCGCCGCGCGCTGCCGCGAAGCGCCGCCAGTTTTAGGTCATTAGTTTCGGACCGTTGGATCTTGATCCTGAGGCTTGGATAGATTCACTTATACGCAAAGGGGTATGCTATCTGGCCTGTGCGATGTAACTTAATCCAACGACTGCCACAGTGCGATCCGAGCGAAACGTTACCGGCGAATTAGAATATGACGCGTGTCAGTAGTTTAGATTAAAACAGATTTTTGAAATCAGATTGATATGCAATTTTCAAACCCTTGTAACTTTCAAACCACACGTCCAAATTTAGCAAATTTTATATCAATGAAATCAGGAGAACAAGCCCTAGCTAACCCTGGACTTAGTTTTGAAAATAGTAACTGTTAGCTTGTTTGAATTTACAGAAACATTTGTGTACTTGTTTAGAGCATAGAAATTGTTAAAATTTGATTTTAGGACTAAATCTTTTGCAAAAAGGGATTTGTGTGACCATACTGACCCTAGAAACCAACCCATAGTGTTAAAAATGATTTTTGTGAAATTTAAGTTGAAATAGATAACTTAGTCATTTTCTATCCAAATAAACTCATTAAATTGTATTATGGAAAAGTTTTTGCAAGGAAAACTTTGGGAAAATGTTATGGACCAAGCTTACTGACCCAAAACACCAAGCCTTGCCAAGGGCAACTCACTTGGTGAAAAACATAAAGTTTTACTTTGAAAAGAATAATTTTCACCTCATAAAATGTTGAATGGATTTTAAAATAGATTTTTGAGCAAAACCTCTAACCAATGACTTTGCCAATTTGGTAAATGACCAATGTGGATCTTACAAAGTTTATAAACCTAGTAGAGACCAACTTTGCAATAGAACCCTCTTTTTACAAGGCTTAGGAACCATGGCTTGTGTATGTGAATTATTGTTTGAATGTTGGAATGCTACTTGATACTATGCTTGTTTGATTGTAGTAAAATTAGCAAAGTGTGAGACTAGCAAGATCAAGAAGTGACTATCATTCCCTAAACAAAAAGGCAAGTTACACTATCATACAAAAGACCTACTATTTTCATTATACTTAGTGGATTATGAAAACATGCATGAAAATGTTTATACTTATGCTATGCAAATCCTAATAGGATTCCCTATACACTCCCTAGTGAAAATATTGAAGTTGTACATGCTTAGCCATGCTATGTTTTGAAAAGAGATACATGTTGAGATTTTTACAAAGGTTGAGAAAAGGATTTGTGTTTTACATAATAAAACAAGGACTCAATGAACCACCTAGGTGGTGGACACTTTATGTTTTGGAGAAGGTGGCAACAAAAAGGAACCATGTCTATGGCAATCACTTTGTGTTGTGCTCCAAATGAAAACCACCTAGGAAACTTAGAGATCGAACATGTGTCTCCAATTGTGGCTTTCGTGTACAACCACATGCTATTATGGCTCTGGCTTAGTCAACTACATTAGGAAGACCCATACATTGTCTTTAGTTACCGGACATGGGGATCTGGAATGCTTCATGGGGGCTGAAGACAAGCTAGCAAGGATGTATGGGAGGACCTTTTGGAAAGACTTCGTCACACTCTCAGTCTGCCGGTACTCCATCTTGGTGAGCACTAATCCAGTAGGCCGCTGGTGGCAACAAGATGGGATTGTGTCATGTGGGTAAAGTGTACTCCTTCTGCAGAAGTTAACAAAATCTAAGTACTTAGCCGTGTCCCCGGTTATGGACAATACTGAGCAACTAAAGTTTGAACCTTGGGAGATCTCGACATTCCAACTTCTAATATAAAAACTTGATGCACTTGGGGGTACCAAGGAATTCAAAGAGATTTTGTTAAGCTTGATGCACTTGGGGTTTACCAAGGTGCTCAAGAGCATGATGTACTTGGGGTTACCAAGGGACTCATGAAATTTTGATAAAAACTTGATGCACTTGGGGTTACCAAGTAGCTCAAGGGAATTTTGACAAGGACTTGAACACTTGAGTTTCTACCAAGGAGTTCAAGGAACTTGGAAAGAAGATTTGACAAAGGACAAAACCATTTTTAAAAGATAGGATAAATGTTGCTTTATGCAAAAAGCCTTAAACTCTACTTAGCCAAATATGCATGTATGAGTAGGATCCACTCATAATATACATAAAAGTGAAACTTGCCAATACAATTCAAAATGTATTGACCCATGTGGCTGTAACTTGTAATGTTACAGGTTGATTGTTTTGTTAAATGAAGATTGTTTGATTGACTAGGACTACAAAGTCTACAACCAACATCTGCCTATGGTACTATGAAGATGAAGGACCCATGACTGTATTTATTCCGCTGCAATGTAATGTAATAGCCAAATGAGCTATGTAGGATGTAGTAAAAATCATGTTATTCCTGGTTATAAAGTTATAATATGACCCTTGTATCTTGATATTACATCTTAACTGTGGATGCTAGCTATTGATCCAGGGACTAGCATTGTAAAACACAGGAGGAATCTACCATATTGGGTAGGGACCTCTACATGAATTGGAGGCTCCCAAATACAAGCAAGATGTCAAGACAAATCAAAGACAAGCTTGTAAGAACCAAATCAAAGTTAGGGTTTCCAAAGAAACACTAGAGCTTGGGGGCCCTCAAGTGAATGAGGGGGAAATGAAGATCTCTCTTGGTGAAGATGTAAATCAAGGCCTCCTCCTTCGATTCTCCAAAGATCAATGACTTTGGATGGTTGGATGAAGAGATCTTGTAGATTTGGTGGCTCTAATGGGGTTGGTGTTCTTGAGCAGCTCGAGCAGCTGGAGGAAGAAGATAAGGGTCCCTTTTTATAGGCAGCCCCCTCCATGAACCGTTTTCTGACAGTTGTAGAAAAGTCAGATCGGAGACTCCGACCAGTCTCCGGACCAGCCTCCGGACTACTCATCTGACTGACCCAGACCAAACTTTCCCCAGCAACACCGGAGACTCCGGTCTTCCAACACCGGAGACTCCGGACTGAACAAAGTCCGGAGACTCCGGAGTAACCTCCGGTGCAGGCTTTGGACCCCTAGCCAAACTGTCCCAGCCAGACCCTGGGAGGCACCACCGGAGCCAGAACCGGAAACTCTGGACCACACAGGAGACTCCGGTCTTGGCAGACCGGAGACTCTGGTCTAGAGTTTCCAGAATAGTGGCAAATGAATGTGGTCTTTTCCCAAGTTTGAGGGTGTTATTCATTTATCAAAATACCAACCTGTGGACATTAACAAACTGTAAAATGATCTACTTGTTGTTAACGAACACCAAAAGTGATTATGACAATAAATGCCCATTCAACATGTCTCTCGCTGATCCGAGACCATGGGGAAATTCTAAAGGGGGGATAAAGATCCTTCGCGAGGAGGTGTGTGATGAGGGGAGGGAGTGGGGTGCCTTTTACTGGGAGAGGGGGCATCCCCCTCCCATGGCATGGCAGCCATGGAGGTGCCCCCACCTCTTCCACATTCATGTGGGTGGAGCTGCCACTCACATAAATAGCCACCCACTCAAAATTCCACTCACCTCCATGAAATTTCCACCAAATTTAATGTAATATCTCATTAAATAAAACTCTTTTATTTATTTATTTATTCAGAATTTTTTTAATTACTTTAATTAACAAAAATTCTCATAAAAACCCTTACAACATTTCAATTTCACATGCAAAACCAGTTTTAGCAATTTCAACCGAAACAGTTTTGGTGTCTAGTGAAATAAATTCCTGCGCTTTCCTTTTTCTTTTTCTGGCATATTATTTGCTCCAAATGGTGTCGGTATCCCTTAAGTGTGTCACCCTAAGGTTCGCGAATAATGTATACATGATCGAGACCCCTCTCCGATCAATAATTAGCAGCGGGACCTAGAGATCCGTACTGACTCCCACATATTCAACGATGACTTTTGTGATCGTGTGAACCTTATACGCATGTAACTCAATCCCTTTGTCTCTCGATATATTACATGTTCGAGATTCAATCATCGGTATCTCCATACCTAGTTTGATCTCGTTACCAACATGTACTCTTTTCTCATTCCCGTGATATAACATTCTAGTGATCAAATCACTTGCTTGCAAGCTAATTAATGTGATATCACCGAGAGGGCCCAGAGTATATATATCCGTCATCGGGATGGACAAATTCCACTCTTGATCCATGAGCCTCAACATAACACCTTCGTAGCACTGAACCCATCTTTATAGTCACCCTGTTACGGTGTGACGTTTGATGTTATCAAGATACTCTTCCGGTGTTAGTGATTGACATGATCTCATGGTCTAAGAACTAATATTACTTCGTATGATGTTATAGCAATATAAATATAATGACCTTGATTGTAATGCTATACTTAGGATGAATGTTCATCACACCATTCCAATAATGTTGTGACCTCGTTATTAACAACATCCAATGTCCATGATCAGGAAACCTTTGATCATCTTGTTAATCAATGAGCTAGTTTATAAGAGAGGCATAACGAGGAACTTCCTTTTTTGTTTATTAAACACACATGTATTAACGGTTCCATATTAATACAATTATAGCATGCAAAATAAACATTTATCATAAATAAGGAATACGATAATAACCACTTTATTATTGCCTCTCGGGCATATTCTCTTCAGTTTTAGCATACAAAAGTATAGTATTGTGGTATTCTCCTTTGATGCTTTGTTTGGGTTGACTTGGCACATGCTCACACCATGTTATGACTCTAACAAATCACCATAGCCTATATGATCATTTAGTCCTTGACTTGTTGTACCACTTTATGCTTTGATTAGTAGTGTCTTGTCGCTCTGCATGATTATGGCCATTATTGCTCTCTTAGTTGGTCGCTCCCAGTCTTCTGCTAGCCTTCACTTTTGCTGAGTAAGCTCTACTCATGCATCAAACTCCCAAGAAACCAAGTTATTCCAAAGTGTCCACTATAAATTCCTATGCATGGTGTGTTACACCATTCCAAGTATATTCTTGTTTTCATCTATCTTCCAATTAAAAAGTATTTTGTTATGTGAAAACTTAGTGATTAAAGCTCTCACGAACTTTATGGCACACTTTATTTTTCTTGCCCATAATAAACTTGAACCATTGTGTCATCTTTGTTGTATATTCTTACACTTATACGTTGGAATTAGCAGAACCGTGCTGTCACGAGGAACGCTTTCAACACTTTTGGATATCTATCCAGTTGATATCATGCTCTTTTGTTTATGGATGTCGTCGGTGTGAAATAAAAGGGGAGCTTGTAAGTTCATGGAGTTATGTATGTGTGTTAGAGAAACGCCTGGGCCGCTAGCCTAATCCATGCCTAATCATGGTGTAAAATAGCAGCATCACCTTAATGAGATATCTATGAAGCATTCTTCTTATTAAAAAAAGATATGAGATTCAGAAAAAAAAGATGATAAAAGAGGAAAGAGAGAAAAAAACACCATATTACCAGGGTAAATAAGAAGATTGCTGAGATGCTTATTGTCTGCTTGCCTTGTCATTTTGATTATGAGATAGCTTATGTATCATGTGCAAGGGGTACCCCATTGGCGGTTCTCTATGATACGCATGTACTTACTATGACAAGAACTTGCAAGTAAATAAAGTTGAGTAGCATGAGGAGCGGCCCTCGTACTCAAGGGACATGAGATATACTACATAGCTTGTTCACTTTAACCTTAACCACTTCAAGATGCTTATGATAGGGGCAATGAGAGATGAAAGCTAACAAGTACCATAATTTTTGGAAGCTCTTTTTGAAACTTGAAATCCCCGCTTCCCTTTTATGAAGGGCCTTTCTTCCACTATTATATTGAGTCTCCACCTTCTATCCATAGGCACTAATTATGAGAGCATAGTTTCCATTCTTAGTTCTATGTGCATTGTCCCAAGACTTATTGATTGATTCATATTGTTGATATTGCTTGTTCTTGAACTATTTGTATCTAGTCACTCTTATGAACTTTGTAGGTGTCCTATGCATCTATTTTCTACTCTACTATGATATGTTTTCTGTATGTGAAACACAAAAAGTTTTTTAATGCATAATATTCATGATCTTTGTTTGTATCCTTTCATGTTGCAACAATAGTTGCTTTGTCTTATTGTTAGAACTTCGTCTTTCATGCTCATGTTTAGAGTTCTTTGATCCCAGCTTTAATGCTTGCAAATGGTTTGATCTTGATTGTGATGGTGCATGTCACATAAAAAATTATTTTTTTATCACTTATCTACTCGAGGACGAGCAAGAGTTAAGCTTGGGGATGCTTGATACATCGTAAACATATCTATAATTTTGTATGCTCCATGCTTGTTTATTATCTACTTTGCCTTGCTTTGTCTTTACTTTGAGGTGTTTTTATATGTTTTTCTGGACTAACCAATTAACAAGTTGCCACAGTGCCAGTTCCCTGTTTTGATCTGTTTTTGGTTCCAGAAAAGGAAGAAAATCAATATTCTCGGAATTGGACGGGACAAAAGCCATAGTCAATATTTTTTCGTGGGGAACACGAAGCCAGAATACGAGACGGAGGGGAGACACCAGGGGGCCTGTAGAGGTCCCAACCTGATAAGGTAGAGATCCCTGTGTTCATAGTGCTAGTCCCTGGATCTAATAGCTAGCACCCACAGTTTAAGATGTAATATCAAGAAACAAAGGTCATTTTACAACTCATAATCAGGAATAAAATAATTCTTTACAACTTACATAGCTCATATGGCTATCTTATTATAGAGCAGCAGTTAAAACTATAAGGCATGGAGTCCTTCATCTTCATATGCCATAGGCAAACATGTTGGTTGTAGAACTGTAATCCCTACTCAACACACTTCACTAACAACAAACAAACCCGCAACATAATAAGTTACAGCCACAAGGGTCAATACATTTGAATTGTATTGGCAAGTGATATCATATTGTTATGGAGAATCTAACATCTACATGAATATATGGCTAAGTGGAGTTTTGGCTGGCCTTTGCATAAAATAAAATTTTCCTATCCTTTGTAAAATAGTTTTTCTCTTTTTCAAAACACTTCATCAAACATGGCACACTGGATACACTCCAGGTGCTTCCCTTGTTCACCCACAAGTTTTAACTTAGAGAAATTGGGATGAGGAGATTCTTTATCATTTCAATGTATTTGATGCTCAAAATGTCCATTACCGGGGACACGGCTAAGTACTTAGGTTTTATCCTCTCGAGAAGTGGTGCACTTCCCCCACAAGACTCGATATGCATCGTGACGAGACTTTTCAGAAGCAATCCCTCAGATCACCACAGACGCGTTCCATCCTATCATCACTACCACCTTCTGTCTGTCCATCTGAGTTCTTGCAACTTAGTTGGTCAAGGCAGAGCCCATATGCCATGTGGCTGCACTGGAAGCTTCTCAACACTAAACATCTCAAATCGTTCCTGGGTGGCCATCCACAAGTGAGATACACTAGGGTAAACCATAGAAATGGGACCTGGGTAACCACTCAACACAAACCATACTTACCATTCCACCCAGATGTTTCATTAACAAGTTGTTTTCTTAGTCAAAAACACATAGGCATAACTTTTCCATAATATCATAACATGACTTCCCACCCTTGAATTCTAATAGCTAGGCTAAGCATACTAGCATAACATGTCTCTTAACTTAGGAATATTAGTACCAAGATATTATTCTATAGGATCTACCATAGCATAGCAATATACAAAATAGTCCTATCATGCATACTACAAAATATCACTAATGCAATATTGAAAAGATAGGATTTTTTATGACCAAAGTATCACTTGCCTTTTTAGTAGAACATCTAGGTAATCTCCTTGATCTTGCAATTTTCACACTCTTAAAAATTCACTACAATACAATCAAGCAAAGCACACATTCAAAACTAGCACACAAACAAATAACAATACAAAACAAGAAAAACAAACAAATGCATGCAAGCATGCAAAGGTCCTTTTATTGAAAATTTTGTTTCTAACAAGGTTCTAAACATTTCAAAACACCTACTGGTCTTTTATAAAAGTGGAATTTCATTTGAAACCAAGTTAGTGAAAATAATTCATTTAAATCATTTTATTTTGTTAAAAAAGCTTTTATTCAAAGGAGTAATTCCTAGTGTCAACAAAATATATTTTTAATTTCTGAAGTTAGTGTTTATGGTCAGATGGTTCAAAACAAAACTATTTGCAAAAGGTTTCACTAAAAAATATTTTTTAGAACAATTTTTATACTCAAAATAGTCCTAAACAAGTCTCTGGCTAAAACTCTATTTTTTCATAATCAAATGACCAAATCAAGGCCATAGGTTCAAATTACACATTTTTATGAATCCATAGACACCTAATTTGTAATTTTTGGAATTACAGATCAAAAGTTATTGATTTTACAAGTTTAAACATCTAATAGATAATTTCCTGGATTTTAAATCAAACTCTCTGCCATGCGGCGTGTTCTGATTGGCCTATACCATTTCGGTTGGATCGAACAATGCGAGCCGTTAGATCTAAGTAACATTGCATGGACCAGATCTAATCATACCCCTTTGATTAATGATCTAATCCTAACCGCGGGATTCAGATCCAGTGGATCTACGCGTGCTGGACATAGATGGGCGACGCTACTGGCGACTGCGGTGGCAACACGTCGGGCGACGGTGGTATGGCGGCAGTAGGGGTGAGGGGAGGGCGAGAGTGTGTTACTAGGGTCACAGGGACGTGGTGATGCTCAACGTGGTCGTGGGTGAGGCCGGGGAGCACGGGTGCGACGGTGATTCCTCGCCGGAGTTGTTGCCACCATCGGGAGCGCTCAATAAACAACGAGGGCGATGTTCTAGGGCACACGAGGACAAAAGGAATGCATCATGAGAAGCGCAAGAAGCAGGCGAGTATCCTCGTTTGAATCAGAGGCATAGGGGCGCACGGGGTTCACCTGATTTCGTCGCTGAAGTTTGCATGCTCCATCGGTGGTTACAGAGGTTGACGGGGGCGAGCCTACAGAGCGTCAGTGGACGAACAAGGAGTATCAGGAGAAGCGTGAGGTGATGGAGATCATGGTCGTATAGATCATGGTCGTATTGACCAGAGAGCAAGGGAAGGTCAGGGCTCACCGGATTTCTTGTCGGAGACTGTCGGATACCTCGGTGGTGCGAGCAAAATTCAGACCAGCCTGGGGGCTCACTGGTGCAGGGAAGTGAGGGAAAACGGAGAGGAGGGGGATGAGAATAAGTGGATGTAGTAAGGGGAGTTGATTAATCCCGCTGTTAAGCGAATTTACGCATATAAAAACCACCAGAAATGATTAGAGAGAGAGGGGAACGCGGGCTCGATGCGCTGGAGACGATGACGTTGAAGTGGCAGTGGGGCCACGGGGTTACTGGGGGTGTGGTTGGACGCGCGGGTGAGAAGAATAGAAGCAGAGGGGAGAGGGGGTGGCCGGGTGGGCTAGATGGGCTGTGTTGGTCCAGGGTTGCTGGGCTGGGCTAGTTTCCCTTTTTTCTCCTTCAAATGTTTTTCCTTTTCTATTTTTGTTTTTTGTTTTCATTCAAATCAATTTGATTTCAACTCCAAATTGATTCAAATCTTTACCAAACCTTTCAGAATATTTCACAGATAAGATAAGTTGGTTATTTAGTCCATTTTCAAATATTTTTCTTGATTTATTAATCATTTAAATTTGAGTGTTGCACCTCAGCATTTATTTAAATAAAATTTGAATATGGTTCATAAGCCCATATAATTTTATTTAAATAAACTTTTATCCTTTTGTATTATTTAATAAACTTTTATTCCATTTATTTATGGATTTGGCCATGGTTTAAATTGTCTTGGCAATTATTCTTATTTCTTTCTTTCTTTCTTTGTCTTATAAAATTCATATCTTTTTATTTATAGCTCCAAAAATAGTGATTCCAATTTGTATAATTTTGTTTAATAATTGTTTGTCTTTTTGTATCCTTTATAATTATTTTGTTCACAATTTGGTATTGATTTTAGCTAGGGGTTTCATTAGACTTGGAATATTTTCTTTTATCTTATAAAAATCAGAAGTTTTTATCCATGGCTCCAAATGGAGTGAAACCAATTCACATGGTTTTGTAATATTTTTGTTTACCAAATTTAGGTCATTCAGAAATGTTTGTTGCTAAATTTTTATATGGAATAAAGCCATAGTCTTGGAGTGATCTTGAAGATGATTTCTTTCATTAGGGTTAGGTTTTTGGTTTAACTTTTCCAAGTGTTTAAAAATCAAGATACATTCCAGGCATGAATACATTTGATCTATTTGAAAATTTGTTTGTTGCTTTTTCATTCAAGTTTTGTTCAAGTAAGGTTTTGATGTTTCCATTTAGAATCAAAAAGTTTCTTTTCACCCTAAATTTCAACATTTGTTTGTTTTGTTTGTTTATTTTTCACATTTCAAAATTTGGAAAATTTTGGGATGTGACAGACTACCACCCTTAAAAGGAATCTCGTCCCGAGATTCGGGAAGGCTAGAAATGACAAGTTGGTTCTTGGACAACTAGGGTACTACCACCATTAAAAGGATTTTAACTAGTTTGGATCTTGGCTTACTTGGTGTCTTGATGTAACTTCTCTGGACAGTTGTTTGCATAGTGTCCCTTATCACCACATTTGAAACATGTGACAAGGTTGAGGTCCCTCACAGGTTTGCTTGTCTTGTTCTTCTACTTTTTTGGACAATTTGATGCATAATGGCCTAGCTCTTTGCATTTTTGGCACATCACCTGGATAATATCCCTTTTTATCTTTGGTATCACTACCTATTGTTTGTTTCCTTGGCCCTTCTTTTTTTCTGGGCATTCATTAGCATATTGTCCCATATCCTTGCAATTGTAACATTGCATCTGGCTAATCTCTTGCTTACTAGGGTTGGGGTGTTTCTTCTTGTTCTTGGGTTTCTCCAAGTCTAGGATGTCTCTTAGTTCATGTTCTTCATAATTCACTACAAATGTGGGAAAAAATCCTCGGTTCTTAGAACGGTTCCTAGGATAACATCCACGTTTCCTCTTTTGCTCACCAAAGTTGGTTACATTGTATGGAGGTGCATACTGAGATTTGACTTTGTCTTCATCATCATGGGTTGAAGTTGTACCTTCATGGGTGTTTCCAAACACTTGATGTATTCCATCCTTAGCTTGATGTTTCATCTGTTGAACTATAAGATAGATGTGGCATTGGACAGGGACATGATCATTTCCTTCACACAGGAAACATGTAACTTGAGATGTGGGGCATTGTCTAGCTAGATGGTTCGCATCACAATTTGGGCACTGGTCAATATGCTCTTTATAAGTGTGTCCTATGTCTCCACAGATTTTGCAAGCTTGTGTTCTTTCCATCATATCATCCTTGAAATCATTGTTGTCATAATCTCTTTGGGAAAGGTTGCTTCTCATATTGATCATCTGATTGGTCGTCCTTTGCAATAATTGGGATTGGGATCCCAAGAACTTTAGCATGGTTGGGTCTAACTCAGTGTTGTTGTGGTTGTTGGCTAAGAACTGGGTTGTCACTTGATTCAACTTAGTTTGAGTTGCTAGCAGTTGTTCTGTCATGTGCATCTTGAGGTTGTTGTTTTCACCATCCCTGATGTTGGAGTTGTGGTCTTTTGGGGAAGCCATCTGTTTGGGTTGGGTTGGGATTAGAATAGACAAAAGATTTCTAGGGAAAGAATTCTACTCATACACAACAATTCACACGAAACAATGTGCAAGCAACCACAATCATGCATTCCACTCAAACAACAAGGTTGAAGCATAACTTAGGCAAACAAAATATTATTGTCACACCACCTAGGTTGGTATGACCAATAAGTCAATTTAAACTAAACATTAGTATGGTGGTCCAACTATACGGTATCACTTGAGATCATTCAATCCTTCTTCTTAGCTATTACAGTAGGAACAAGCTTGAGAGAAACTATTGCATCTTGGTCACAAAGTTCAAAGGTGATGTCCAAGTTCAAATCCTTGGTGAAACTGAAGCTGAAGTCCATTGAGATGTTTAAGCTAAAGTCATTGGAGATGTTGAAGTCCTTGCTCATGTTGAAGTCTTTGTCCATCAAGTTGTAAAAGGAAGAGATGTAGAATCAAAACAAAAGGCTGAGGAAAGAGTTTATAAGATTGTTTGTAAATAAGTTTGAACATATATAACTCCTATATTTCTAAGTTTTTTTTCAATCCTAGGGTTACAATCCTACAGGCAACATAGTGCTCTGATACCATCTGTAGAGGTCCCAACCTGATAAGGTAGAGATCCCTGTGTTTACAGTGCTAGTCCCTCGATCGAATAGCTAGCACCCACAGTTTAAGATGTAATATCAAGAAACAAAGGTCATTTTACTTTACAACTTACATAGATCATATGTCTATCTTATTACATAGCAGCAGATAAAACTATAAGGCATGGAGTCCTTCATCTTCATATGCCACGGGCAAACATGTTGGTTGTAGACTTGTATTCCCTACTCAACGCATTTCACTAACAACAAACAAACTTGCAACATAATAAGTTGCACCCACAAGGGTCAATACATTTGAACTGTATTGGCAAGTGATATCATATTGTTATGGAGAATATAGCATCTACATGAATATATGGCTAAGTGGAGTTTTGGATAGCCTTTGCATAAAATAAGTTTTTCCTATCCTTTGTAAAATAGTTTTTCTCTTTTTCAAAACACTTCATCAAACATGGCACACTGGATACACTCCAGGTGCTTCCCTTGTTCACCCATAAGTTTTAACTTAGAGAAATTGGGATGAGGAGATTCTTGATCATTTCAATGCCTTTGATGCTCAAAATGTCCATTGCCGGGGACACGGCTAAGTACTTAGGTTTTACCCTCTCGAGTGGTGGTGCACTTCCCCCACAAGACTCGACATGCATTGAGACGAGACTTTTCAGAAGCAATCCCTCAGATCACCACAGACGCGTTCCATCCTATCATCACTACCACCTTCTGTCTGTCTGTCTGAGTTCTTTCAACTTAGTTGGTCAAGGCAGAGCCCATATGCCATGTGGCTGCACTAGAAGCTTCTCAACACTAAACATCTCAAATCTCTTTGTTCCTGGGTGGCCATCCACAAGTGAGATACACCAGGGTAAACCATAGAAATGGGCCCTGGGTAACCACTCAACACAAACCATACTTCCCATTCCACCTAGGTGTTTCATTAACAAGTTGTTTTCTTAGTCAAAAACACATAGGCATAACTTCTCCATAATATCATAACATGAATTCCCACCCTTGAATTCTAATAGCTAGGCTAAGCATACTAGCATAACATGTCTCTTAACTTAGGAATATTAGTACCAAGATATTATTCTATAGGATCTACCATAGCATAGCAATATACAAAATAGTCCTATCATGCATACTACAAAATATCACTAATGCAATATTGAAAAGATAGGATTTTTTTATGACCAAAGTATCACTTGCCTTTTTAGTAGAAAATCTAGGTACTCTCCTTGATCTTGCAATTTCCACACTCTTCAAAGTTCACTACAATTCAATCAAGCAAAACACACATTCAAAACTAGCACACAAACAAATAACAAAACAAAACAAGAAAAACAAAGAAATGCATGCAAGCATGCAAAGGTCATTTTATTGAAAAGTTTGTTTCTAAAAAGGTTCTAAATATTTCAAAACACCTACTATTCTTTTATAAAAGTGGAATTTCATTTGAAACCAAGTTAGTGAAAATAAGTCATTTAAATCATTTTATTTTGTTAAAAAAGCTTTTATTCAAAGGCGTAATTCCTAGTGTCAACAAAATATATTTTTAATTTTGAAAGTTAGTGTTTATGGTCAGAGGGTTCAAAACAAAACTATTTGCAAAAGGTTTCACTAAAAATAATTTCGAAAGTTAGTCATTTAAATCATTTTTATTTTATTAGAAAAGCTTTTATTCAAAGGAGTAATTCCTAGTGTAAAAAAAATATTTTTAATTTCAAATGTTAGTGTTTATGGTCAAAGGGTTCAAAACAAAACTATTTGCAAAAGGTTTCACTCAAAAATAATTTTTAGAACAATTTTTATGCTCAAAATAGTCCTAAACAAGTCTCTGCCTAAAACTATAATTTTTAATAATCAAATGACCAAATCAAGGCGATAGGTGCAAAGTACACATTTTTGTGAATCCATAGACACCTAATTTGTAATGTTTGGAATTACAGATCAAAAGTTATTGATTTCACAAGTTTAAACATCTAATAGATAATTTCCTAGATTTTAAATCAAACTCTCTGCCATGCGGCGTGTTCTGATTGGCCTATACCGTTTTGGTTGGATCGAGCAATGCGAGCCGTTAGATCTAAGTAAAATCGCAGGGACCAGATCTGATCGTACGCCTTCGATTAGTGATCTAATCCTAACCACAGGATTCAGATGCAGTGGATCTGCGCGTGCTGGCCATAGATGGGAGGCGTGTCGGACAATGATGGTCTGGCAGCGCTAAGAGGTGAGGGGAGGGTGAGATGGTGTTAACAGGGTCGCAGGAACATGGCGATGCTCAACGTGGTCGTGGGTGAGGCCGGGGAGCACGGGTGCGATGGTAATTCCTCGCCGGAGTTGCTGCCACCGTCGGGAGCGCTCGGAAGGGGGTGACGTTCTGGGGCACATGAGGACAAAAGGTATGCATCATGAGAAGCACAAGAAGTAGACGAGTATCCTCGTTTTAATCAGAGGCATAGGGGCACACGGGGTTCACCTGATTTCGTTGCCGGAGTTTGCACACTCCAGCGGTGGTTGCAGAGGTTGACGGGGGCGAGCCTACAAAGTGTCCGCGGACGAACAGGGAGAATCAGAAGAAGAGCGAGGTGATGGCGATCATGGTCATATGAACCAGAGAGCAAGGGAAGGTCAGGGCTCAGCGTGTTTCTCGTCGGAGACTGTCAGATACCGTGGTGGTGCGAGCAAAATTCAGAGCAGCCTGGGGGCTCACTGGTGCGGGGAAGTGAGGGGAAACAGAGAGGAGGGGGAGGATAATAAGTGAGCATGGTCAAGGGAGAGTATTAATCATGCGGTTAAGTGAATTTACGCAGATAAAAACCACCAAAAACGGTTAGAGAGAGAGAGGGGAACGCGGGCTCGGCGCGCTGGAGACAATGACGTTGAGGTGGCAGTGGGGCCACGGGGTCCGTGGGGTGCAGGTGGAAGCGAGGGTGAGAAAAGAAGCAGAGGGGAGAGGGGGTGGCCGGGTGGGCTAGATGGGCTGTGTTGGGCCAGGGTTACTGGGCTGGGTTAGTTTCCCTTTTTTTCACCTTCAAATGGTTTCTGTTTATATTCGAATCTATTTGATTTCAACTCCAAATACCAAACTTTTCATAATATTTCACATATAAGATAAGTTGGTTATTTAGTCCATTTTCAAATACTTTTCATGATTTATTAATCATTTAAATTTGAGTTATGCACCTTGGCATTTATTTAAATAAAATTTGAATATGGTTCATAATCCCATATAATTTTATTTAAATAAACTTTTATCCTTTTATATTATTTAATAAACTTTTATTCCATTTACTTATGTATTTGGCCATGGTTTAAATTGTCTTGGCAATTATTCTTATTTATTTATTTCTTTCTTTCTTTGTCTTATAAAATTCATATATTTTTATTTATAGCTCCAAAAATAGTGATTCCAGTTTGTATAATTTTGTTTAATAATTGTTTGTCTTTTTATATCCTTTAGAATTATTTTGTACACAATTTGGTATTTTTTAGCTAGGAATTTTATTAGCCTTGGAATATTTTCTTTTATCTTATAAAAATCATAAGTTTTTATCCATGGATCCAAATGGAGTGAAACCAGTTCTGATGGTTTTGTAATATTTTTGTTTACCAAATTTTGGTCATTTAGAAATGTTTGTTGCTAAATTTTTATATGTAACAAAGCCAGGTCCATGTAGTAGCTAGGTGGTTGTATCTCCTCCTTTGTGCTTCCATGTCTAGATCTTGTGAGCTCCGTTCATGATCAAGATCATCTCTATTTGTATTCATGCATGTTGTGTTTGTGGAGATCCGATGGATATTGAGATCACTATGTCAGATTGATTAATGATTTTTTCTTATAGATTATATCATGTCTGTGTTGTTTGAGATCTTGCATGCTCTTTGTTTCTAGTAGCTATCTTGGCCGAGTAGATGCTAGTGACTCCAAGAGGGAGTATTTATGATCAATAGTGGGTTCATGCCTCTATTTAATCTAAGGGAAGTGACAGAAATCACTAAGGTTGTAGATGTGTTGTTGCTACTAGGGAGAAAACAACGGTCTCTTGTTCATGGAACAAGTGGATTGTTTACCTTACACACTTTGCTTAAAGTAGTGATTTGTTGCTTGTAACTTAATACTGGAGGGGGTTTGGATGATAACCTAAAGGTGGATTACTAGTCATAGATGTAGTTGGATGGCGGTCTATGTATCTTGTTGTATGGCACAATCGAATCTCATAGGATCATGAATGTCTAGTATTGCATTGTTATGCCTTGCTCAGTCATGTCAATTGTCCTGCTGTAATTTGTTTATCCAGCATGCCATGTTTGTTTATCTTAAGGAGAACACCTCTAGTGAACTATGGACCCCGGTCCAATCTTTACCATTGATACATCTTCCTCTATTACTGTTTACTTTCTGCAAACCACTATTACCTTCCACACCATATAGTTAATCCTTTGTTTTCAGAGAACCGGTGAGATTGACAACCTCACTGTTCGTTGGGGCAAAGTCTTGAGTTTGTGTTGAGCAGGTTTCCAAGTTGCTAGCAACACCTTTGGGTCGTTTCCTTCTTCCTACTGGTTCGATAACCTTGGTTTCTTACTAAGGCAAAACTTGCTGCTGTGCTCATCACACCCTCCTCTTGGGGTCTCCCAACACCATTAGCACCTACCGAAGGGAGATCATCCCGGTGGCCTTCTTCTTCATCATGCCAGCCTCCAGATGAAGCGTGAGTAGTTCCATCTTGGACTACGGGTCCATGTAGTAGCCAGATGGTTGTATCTCCTCCTTTGTGCTACCATGTTTAGATCTTGTGAGATCCGTTCATGATCAAGATCATCTATTTGTAATCATGCATGTTATGTTTGCGGGGATCCGATGGATATTCATATTACTATGTCAGATTAATTAATGGTTTTGTCTTATTGATTCTATCATGTCTATGTTGTTTGTGATCTTGCATGCTCTCCGTTTCTAGTAGCTATCTTGGCAAAGTAGTTACTAGTGACTCCAAGAGGGGGTATTTATGCTCGATAGTGGGTTCATGCCTCTATTTAATCTAAGGGAAGTGATAGAAATCTCTAAGGTTGTAGATGTGTTATTGCTACTAGGGGGAAAACAACGGTCTCTTGTTCATGGAATAAGTGGATTGTTTACCTTACAAACTTTTCTTAAAGCAGTTATTCGTTGCACGCAACTTAATACTGTAGGGGGTTCGGATGATAACCTGAAGGTGGATTACTAGTCATAGATGCAGTTGGATGGCGGTCTATGTGACGAGGTTCGATCTCGTCGATGCCCATTGTTATGTACTTGGGTTTTGGAGAAGATGGAGATGCTGGAGATCGCGGAACGGTTAATAGACAAGAAACACGGGGACACGAGGTTTACCCAGGTTTAGGCCCCCAGAGGAAAAACCCTACTCCTGCTTTTCTGCTCTTGATTACGGTGGAACCGAAGGTTACAGGGGTGCGCAGATGCAATATGGCGTGAGGTGCGTATGAGGTGAGTTGAGGCCCTCCTCGCCGTGCCCTCCTAGCCTTTATATAGATAGGCAGGTCCTGGGTGTAGGTCGAGTCGGTTACAGATTAGGGTTTATCCCCTTTGAAATTCTATCTACTCTAGTCTTGTTCTCCAAGGATCCGAAGGCGTCATGGGCTTGGTGTTGGGGATATGCTATATGGGTACCCTCATAGCATGTCTCTTATCCGGATAACCCGGGTGGCCCACATTTGGTAGCATGGCCCATGGCCTGCTGGGCGGCCCAGTTAGATGGATCTAGAAGGGAGGCCCATGTCGGATAAAGGAAGGCTACGGCGGAGTCACCAGCGTACCCGGAGCCTTGGAGTATAAGACACGCTAGAATAGTAATAGACGGTGTAGGACTCTGTAACCTGTCTGGCTAGGACTTTTCCCTGTAACCCTAGGACCTAGCGACTATATAAGTCGGGCCTATGGGAGCCTTTAGGGCATCAATTCACATACACCTCGCACAACGAACCTATCTCTGTAACTCGGCGTATTTCCCTTATAGTGATTTATAGCAGGAGTAGGATTCCGCCACCGTTGTTGGATCTGAACCTGGGTAAGCTGTTTTACCTTGTACTCGTCAACCGTCCGCCTTTCCCCACGTCTCTAAACATGCACTGCGAGGACCCCTCCATGGCGTACTCGTCGGCAATACCACGATAGTTGGCGCCCACCGTGGGGCAAGAGGCGCTTCAGGCTCTTCAGCGGGCGAGAACCAAGATCTTCGCGAGAATCGGCGAAACCGTAGCTATCGGTCGCATTCTCTTCTCCGGCAACGTTCCGATCGTCCCTCCCGACGAGTTCTGGATCCCAGCGAAGACGAACCCTATGCGGTGTTCGATCGTTCCTATCGGAGATATCCACCTCTTCATCGGCGAAACCGACTCGGGCACTAGTTCCCTGGGAGTCAGAGGAGCATCAAGACCCGCACGGACCGCCTATGGGCAGGATACGTTCGCGGAAGGATCGATGTCAGATCTCTCTTCAGATTTTGCCGGCAAAGATCGGAAAAATTCAAGGCCCACACAAACCGCCCCTGTGCAGGATATAAAGGTGGAAGATCACTGCAAGTCCGCCGACTTCGTCCGTGCGTCTGGACAGCAGAGATCCAAGTTCGTCGGCGTGGTTACCATCTTCGATCTGGCGCGTTACGTTCAGAGAGAGGGCGAAAAACCCCGCGATTACCTTGCCATGTGGCTCCGTATACGAGCCGATTTGGCCCACTACCCCAATGATGATGCTATGTATCACTTTGTGGAAGGACTGGACCATGGCACACTTCTCCGGCATTCTCTAAGACGGCAGCAAGTGTCGTGACGTCTTACCTTCGAAAACATGGTAAACACCGTCAACAACTACGCGGAGGCCGAAGCGGTGGCTCAGACAGCGCTTGCGCTCATTGACGGAGGCCCTCCGATTCAGCCACCACCGCCTCCGGCCACCATCGCCGCCGTTGCGCCACCACCTCCAGTCATCGTCGCCGTTGTTGCACCTCCACCCCCCGTCATCGAGGAAGTCCTATCACCCTCTGACTCTGTGATTGACGCGTTATACGCCGACTTCAGTGCAGATTCAGAGGAGATAGACTTTAGTCCAGAAGAGCTAGACTCCGCCATGCAGGAGATGGAGCAGGAGTACA
This sequence comes from Avena sativa, assembly GCA_916181665.1. Taxonomy (NCBI): domain Eukaryota; kingdom Viridiplantae; phylum Streptophyta; class Magnoliopsida; order Poales; family Poaceae; genus Avena; species Avena sativa. Next base: position 397,935,177 of record OV702279.1, on the reverse strand, counting down.
TGCGCGATGAGCAGGCCAACAACACCGTCACGTCCCGAGAGGTGTTCGTCACCATTGGGACGGCGATGGATGAAGATCAACCCGGATGAGATCCGCCTACTGGTCTGGACAAAGGGAAGGGACCACCTCTTGCTGCCGACAATGATCGCGCAAAGGTCATGACCCCTCTGCCTAACCCAGTGCAACAGCCACAGGAACTCGACACCAGCCCGAGCAATAACAACACCACAAACTTGCCGCCTCCGACATCTAAGTCTGCTGCTGCCCAAGTTACTCCAGCTAATAGAGTGATGTACGACAATCTCCTCATCGAGCCACTGACCGTTGCTCATATCCGGAACATGACCCAGCTTGATGAGAAGCGCCAGCAGCTGCTGGAGGAAGCGCATGCCATCGTGGAGCAAGGCGCTAAGCTAGATCGAGATCTGGTCAACGCGCAGAAATCCATAGAGAAAGCTAGAGCAATGGAGGCCGAGTACAAAACTCTACTGCAACAGCAGAAGGCCAAGAAGGCTCCGGCTCGCGTCATCAATGATCCTGGTGTACGGTGAAACCTAGGATGGGCGCCCCCGAAGCCGGCACAGGCCAATCCATATATTGAAAGTGAAGGCAGGTAGGTGATGCCCATTCCTCTCCTCAACCTCGCCATCGCCAAGACCCTTCTGGAGCAGGATAGATCACCCGAGGCGGTGGACTAGGTCTATGACCTAGTGGCCAAGGCAGCGAAGCAGCAGGAAAAGGCCACCTCTCAGAGGCTTGAGTCCGACCCAGCGCTTTGCTAGTCTAGCCAGTATAAAGAGCCAAGGGACAGATCTCCTCTTGATGTCGGTTCCCAGATGGGTTCATCAGAACAAAGACGGACGGATGCGCGCAACAGGAAGGATGCTATCCCCATATCCTCCGACCACGGAGAAAAGGCCCAACCTCGTCGCCCATCGCCACCGCCCCGCTCCCCCCGACATCGCGAAGACCCCAAGGCTCACCGCCGTACGGATATGCCCCCGCCAAGGCATGGCGGCATCGTCATCCGCGACAACGCGGAATAGACCCGTCATGATAGAGAGCGCAACCAGGGACATAAGAGCAGGTCGCGCCATGACCCTCCGCGTCCGACAAGCAATCGCGACAGGCATGAGGCGTCGCAGGAGGGTAATAGAAAGAAGGCTAACCCACCGCCACCTCCACCTCTGTCGCCACCTCCGCCTCTGTCGCCACCTAGCAGTCACCATGGCGGAGGAGGCCCGCGTAATTCACACAGCCCATCCCCTGTTGACAAGAAGAAAAGAAACCCAGATCCATATGATGCACGTTCGCGGATCGATAAGATCCACGAGGCCCGGGAAGGACCATACCTGGGACCACGTTGCTTTGGACTTGCGATACAATCCACAACTTACCCCAAAGGTTTCCGGATTGACAAGACCATCAAGCCCTATGACGGCACCGCTAAGCCAGCTACATGGTTGCAGGATTACGGCAACGCGGTAGAGATTGCCGGGGGTAACCACAATGTTGCCGTCAAGTACCTCCCACTGATGTTGGCGGGCACAGCCCGTCAATGGATTGATGACTTGCTGGAGAAATCCATCTACAATTGGTTGGATATGCAAGAAGCGTTCACCAAAAACTTTGAGGGTACGTACAAATGTCCCTGCACTGTTGGCGATCTACATCGGTGTGTGCAAGAGAAAGACGAGACATCTCGTGCCTACCTCTCCCGCTGGCTGGATATGAAAAATTCCTGCACAAGAGTGCACGCTCAGACCGCCATGGCCGCCTTCATCGATGGGTTGGAAAGGGGCACGTTGCTCCGACATAAGATGAAGCGCTTGCAGGACAATCACCAGCTTGACTTGAACCAGATGATTCAGTTGGCTAATGAGTTCGTAGCTGCCGACAACGATGCTCGCGTCTCTCTGCCGACAATGGCCATTCCAACTCAAGCTCGGAGGAACAGCAGCACAAAGCGGAAAACCGCTCCAGAAGAAAAGCAAAATCCCGACATGGTCGCTATGACCTTCACAGGACGAGGTGATAGTGGACAACGTGGCCGAGGACAGGGAGCTGGTCGTGGGCAGCATCGAGGAAGTGAAACTACATCGGCAGCGCTCCGCGTTCCCCAAACCTACGAACAGTACCGCGATATGACGTGCCTCGTACACCTCGATGTCAACGGCAAGGCCACCCATACCAATTGACACTGCAAGTTCATCAACGACCTTAAGGAGGACCCGGAGTCCGGCTATAAGCGAAGTCGGAAGAACAGACCGCGAGGCAAGGGCAAGGGGAAGAAGAAGGAGGAGGAGTCCAAGGATTCAAGTGACATGGACGAAGATGTTGACCCCAAGCACGTCGCCAAGAGCGACGGCAAAGGCAAGAACCTCTTCGAGAATAAGGCGACAGTTTACCACACTTTCCTTGGCACCCCCACCGTCTGACAACAGAAGACCTCTATGAGGATACTGATGTCTACTCTACCCCCAGTTCCCCAGTACCTGTGCTGGTCGGAGGTTCCAATTACTTGGGACAGGAAGGATCACCCAGACCTTATCCCTACGGAGAACCAATACGCCATGGCCATCAACCCCTTGATTGGCGGCATTGAGTTCACCAAGTGTATGGTGGATAGTGGAAGCAGCATCAACATCATGTACCTGGATACACTGCAGAAGATGAAATTTACGGAGGCAAACCTAAGGTGGACCAACACCATCTTCCACGGCGTAGTTCCTGGTCAGGAGGCTCGGTCCCTTGGGTGCATCACACTTCAGGTTGCCTTTGGCGATGTTAATAATTACCGTTAAGAGCGCATGACCTTTGAGGTGGTCCCCTTCAAGAGCGTGTACCATGTCATATTCAGCCATGACATATTCCACACCTTCATGGCCAAGCCATGCTTCGTCTACAACAAACTCAAGATACCCGGACCAAACGGTGTCATCACTGTATCCGGAAGCTTTACCAAAGCTAGGGACTGCGAGATTAATGAAGCAGCCTACGCGGAAGCTATATAGCAAAGAATTCAAGGAGATCCAGAGCAAGGTCGATGACTCGGAGATGCCCACATCGAATAAACGGATTTCTGACTCCACTCCAGAATTCAAGGACGCCATCGAGACCAAGCCGGTGGAACTTGTGGTAGGCGATGCCTCCAAGACCACCGCCATTGGGACGAACCTGGATCCCAAATAGGAAAGCGCGCTCGTCGAGTTCCTCCGTGAAAATAGGGACATCTTTGCCTGGCAACCTGCCGACATGAAAGGTGTACCTAGGGAACTTGCCGAGCACAACCTAAACATTGATCCATAATGCAAAATAGTGAAGCAACCTCTACGACGCTTTGGAGATGAAAAGAGACACGCCATAGGCAAAGAGATAGCTAGGTTACTTAAGGCTAGTTTTATTCGAGAAGTCCTTCACACCCAATGGGTGGCCAATCCTGTACTTGTCCCCAAAAAGGGAACCAAAGAATTAAGAATGTGCGTTGATTACACCGGCTTGAACAAAGCATGCCTCAAAGATCCGTTTGCTTTGCCTCGCATTGACCAAGTCATTGACTCGACGACTGGCTCGAAACTTTTGTGTTTTCTTGAAGCATACTCAGGATACCACCAGATCAAGATGAGGAAGTCGGACCAATTGGCCACTTCGTTCACTACTCCATACGGCACGTTTTGCTATGTTATGATGCCCTTTGGGTTGAAAAACGCAGGTGCTACGTACCAGCATACAATGCAACATTGCCTACACGATCAAATTGGTCAGAACGTTCATGCCTATGTGGACGATATAGCGGTGATGTCTAAAAAGTCAAATGACTTAATATCCGACTTAAAAGAAACCTTTGATAATCTCCGGAAATACAACATGATGATTAACCCTAAGAAGTGCGTCTTCGGGGTTCCAGCCGACAAATTGCTGGGCTTTATCATTTCCCAGCATGGAATCGAGGTCAACCCGAAGAAAATCAAGGCCATCTTAAACATAAACTATCCGACTTGCCTAAAGGACATACAACGACTAACATGTTGTGTTGCAGCAGTTAGTCGGTTCGTCAGCCGACTTGGAGAGAAGGCGCTTCCGCTGTACAAGTTGCTGAAGAAGGCGGACAAATTCACATGGACAGACGAAGCAGATGCATCATTGAAGCAGCTCAAGGAGATTCTTTCCTCAGCGCCCATCCTTGCAGCACCCGAGCCTGGAGAGCCCATGTTAATTTACATGGCGGCAACCAACCGGGTAATCAGCATTGTCGTCGTGGTAGAGCGGAAGGAACCAGGCTATGAGCACGGAGTTCAACAACCAGTTTACTATGTAAGCGAGGTCTTGACGGAGTCCAAGCAGCGTTACCCGCACTACTAGAAGATAGCTTATGGAGTATTCCTTTCTTCTCGGAAGCTGAGGCATTTCTTTCAGGAGCACCCAATCACAGTGGTGAGCAAGACTCCACTGTCCGACATTATCAACAACAGTGACGCTACGGGAAGGGTCGTGAAGTGGGGCATTGAACTTGCCGCCTTCAAGATCACCTACAAGAGGCGCGACGCTATCAAATCACAAGCCTTGGCGGATTTTATTGCAGATTGGACGGAAATGCCAGATGCAACTCCGTTGCCAGAACCAGAATACTGGGTGATGCACTTTGACGGATCAAAGCTGCTCAACGGCTCGGGGGCTGGTGTACTACTACAGTCACCAACTGGTGACAAGCTACACTAAGTTCTGCAGATCCACTTCGAGGCTACGAACAACATGGCGGAGTATGAAGCACTCATTCACAGATTACGCGTAGCCAAGGATATTGGCATCAAGCGCATAGTTTGTTGTGGAGATTCCGACTTGGTTTTCCAGCAGGTGGCTGGCACCTGGAAAGTGCGGAACCCTATGATGGAGGCATATCAAGACGAAGTGGACGAGATAGCCAAGTGCTTATTGGGCTACGAGGTCAAGTATGTACCTAGGGAGCAAAACGAGGCGGCTGATCTGCTATGTAAGCTTGGATCAGGGCGCAAACGAATTCTGCCAGAAGTTTTCCTAGAGCATCTACGGACACCATCCATAAAGGGGGCAGACATCGACAACCCGGATAGAGTTGACTCTTTTGTCCACATGGTGGCAAAGATCCCTCCGGCTTGGACAAAACCGTTCATGGAATATCTCGAACACGGAACTTTGCCCGACGACGAGGTCGAAAGACGGCAAATAGTACGACGAGCAAAGGGCTATACCATAATCAATGGACAGCTCTACAAAAGGAGCACTACTGGTGTATACCTTAAGTGTGTTTCCCAGCTAGAAGGTATTGAAATCCTACGCGAAATCCATCTCAGAGATTGCGGGCATCACGCCGCTCCTCGATCGTTGGTCGCAAAAGCCTTCCAGCAAGGATTCTACTGGCTGACCGCGAAGGCGGACGCCGACAAGCTGGTTGAGACATGCATGGGATGCCAGTATTATGCCCGACAACCACATGTTCCTGCTGAAGAATTGCGAACAATACCAATAACTTGGTCATTTGCAGTCTGGGGGCTAGACATGGTGGGACCGTTACAAATGGCACCATGTGGATTTACGCATCTGCTCATAGCAGTTGATAAATTCACTAAATGGATAGAAGCTAAATCCATTAGAAAGCTTGATTGGGCAACTGCCCTCAGGTTTGTCCGGGATCTAGTGGTGAGATTTGGTCTGCCACATAGCATTATCACCGACAATGGCAGCAATTTGTCACTCGGAGAAGTGGAGGCTTATTGTTGGGAAAAGGGCATCCGACTTGACCTTGTATCTGTGGCACATCCACAATCCAATGGTCAGGTTGAGCGAGCCAATGGATTAATTCTGCAGGGGATAAAGCCACGTCTTGAGGCACCGCTACATAGAGCAGTTGGAGCCTGGGTGGAAGAATTGCCATCTGTGCTGTGGAGTTTACGAACTACACCCAACAGATCTACCGGCTACACCCCTTACTTCATGGTATATGGAGCAGAAGCCATCCTACCTTCCGACATACTTCACGATGCGCCAAGGGTTGCCGCCTACGACAAAGATGACGATGAAGAATCCAGACGCCTAGATGTGGACCTTCTCGAGGAGGAGCGCGTTTTGGCATGCCAAAGATCCTCCATCTACCAGCAGAAGCTACGCAGCTACCATAGTCACCGCGTTCGGCATCGCTCGTTTAAAGAGGGGGATTTGGTGCTCCGACTTAAGCATAATAAGTCACACAAATTATCCTCGCCATGGGAAGGACCGTTCATCATAAGCAAGACGCTACTCAATAGGTCTTACTACCTCGTTGACAATCGTGAACTGAAGGATAGACCCAACAAGGATCACAAGCGTAAGCGACATGACCCGGATGATGACTACCCGGATCTTGATCGGCCATTGAACATAGCACAGATACGTCCTTTCTACACTTAGCATTTTTTATCTAATTGTGTACCTCTTATATGATCAATGAAATAAAGCTCTTTGTTTCACTCATATTTCTGAGTCTTTTACCTCCTTTAGTGTTCATTTTTGGATCATATAAAACTTTTATGCACAAGCTTTGCGATTGCACTTGTGAAAATTCCGTCTACGGGCGTTAGCTTAAGTTTTCTGGTCTACACATTCTTTATCGTTTTTATGTGGATTCTGGAGTAGTGAATTTCGGCACTTATTGTCGGCGATTTTGTTCTTAGGTTATTGACGTTGCCATTGGGCATCATCACCTGAGCGCATGGTTCCGATAACGAGTCTTCCGACTCACAAAAAGTCAAGCATAAAAACCAAAGTAATGGATAAGCCAGCACTTGCTTAAAAAATATATACATGCTGGAAATATTTATTAAGTAGCAGGACATACACCATTATTTTCCGCCTTAAGTTAACATATAGTTTTTCTGCATAACATGTTACAGAGGAAACAAATATTACAAGTTGTTTTTATTCCTCTGGCGCAGGCGACTTGGAAGCAACATCATCAGCAGCAGGAGAGTCACCCTCGAAGTTGACAGTGTTGAGGGACTCTGAGGAGCTTTGGTTGCCGCCATTGATGGTTTTCATTGGCACGAACATGTTAACGTCGACCAACTCGGCGACTCTGGTGTCATAACCCGCGAGTGACGCCAAGATAGATTCGTGGTTTATCTTTTGGCCTTCGTCATCTACGTCGGGGATACCAGAGGTTACCTTGTTGATGTCCGCATTCTCGTAATGTGCCTTGACCATGGACAGTGCCATCCTTGCACCGGCCCGTGCACATGAAGCTTTCCAGCTTGTAATACGCTCGGGGGCTCGGCGCAGGATCTCCGAGAACTTCACCATAGAGTCTGATGCCTTGATATTGATCTGGAGGGGCTTGGCAATCTCTTTGGCTTGCGCGATGGCAGTGTTGATGAAGTTGCCGGCAAGGACCATGCATTCCTTATTTATGATAAATGTGGTTAAACCCATAGGAGCTGCGTGAAGGGAATATGCCCGAGAGGCAATAATAAAGTGGTTATTATCGTATTCCTTATTTATGATAAATGTTTATTTTGCATGCTATAATTCTATTAATACGGAAACATTAATACATGTGTGTTAATAAACAAAAAGGAAGTTCCTAGTTATGCCTCTCTTATAAACTAGCTCGTTGATTAACAAGATGATCAAAGGTTTCCTGATCATTGACATTGGATGTTGTTAATAACGAGGTCACAGCATTAGGGTAATGGTGTGATAAACATTCATCCGAAGTATAGCATTACGATCAAGGTCATTGTGTTTATATTGCTATAACATCATACAAAGTAATCTTATTCCTTAGACCATCAGATCATGTCAATCACTAACACCGGAAGAGTATCTTGATAACATCAAACATCACACCGTAACAGGGTGACTATAAAGATGTGTTTAGTGCTACGAAGGTGTTATGTTGAGGCTCATGGATCAAGAGTGGAATTTTTCCATCCCGATGACGGATAGATATACTCTGGGCCCTCTCGATGATATCACATTAGTTAGCTTGTAAGCAAGTGATTTGATCACTAGAATGTTATATCATGGGAACGAGAAAAGAGTACATGTCGGCAACGGGATCAAACTAGGTATGGAGATATCGATGATAGAATCTCGGACATGTAAGCGAGACAAAGGGAGTGAGTTACATGCGTATAAGGTTCACACGATCACAGAAGTCATCGTTGAATATGTGGGAGTCAGTACGGATCTCCAGGTCTCGCTGCTGATTATTGATCGGAGAGGGGTCTTGATCATGTCTACATTATTCGTGAACCGTAGGGTGGCACACTTAAGGTATACTGACACCATTTGGAGCAAATAATATGCCCGAGAAAGAAAAAGGAAAGCGCAGGAATTTATTTCACTAGACACCGAAACTGTTTCGGTTGAAATTGCTGAAACCGGTTCTGCATGTGAAATTGAATACTAGCAAGGGGTTTTATGTGAATGTTTGTTAATTAAAGTAATTAACAAAATTCTGCATAAATAAATAAAAGAGTTTTATTTAAATGAGAGCTTGCATTAAATTTGGTGGAAATTTAATGCATGTGAGTGGATTTTTGAGTGGAGGCTCTTTTATGGGAGTGGAGGCTTTTCATTTTGAGTGGGAGCTCCACCCACATGAATGTGGAAGAGGTGGGGGCAGCCCCCATGGCTGGGCGCCATGCCCCTTGGGTGCCCCCCTCTCTCCTATAAAAGGCCCCCTCTCCTCCTCTCAAAGTACACCTCCTCGGGAAGGATCTCTCTCCCCCTTTAGAATTTCCCCATGGTATCGGATCAGCGAGATACATGTTCCCGGTGGCTTTTTATGAAAGGGTTTGTTGCTTCCACTGCTTCGCTGGAGAGAGGGCGTGGAGGTTGTCGGGGTACCCGGACGTGTTTGCGATCACGGATGCACCCACTGCTTTGCGGTGCTGGACCGGCTGGACCAGATGGACTTCATCACGATCTTGAGATTGGCAAGCGTTCGACTACATCATCCACGAGTACAACCTCGTTAACGCTATACAGTCTTCAAGGGTATGTATTCTATGGATGTATATCCACCTGTTGCTTATATCTAGTAGATAGATCTTGGTACATGGTTGTTCCCATCGTAGGAATTTTTTTGTTTTCTATGTTGCGAACCCTACAGTGGTATCAGAGCCGGATCTATGTGTAGATGCTTTGTACAGGTAGTACACATATGAGTATGTGGGCGATGATGATCATTTTATTGCTTCTTAGTTGCACTTTGGATATTGGTGGCATAGTGGGATGAAGCGGCCCGGACAAACTTTACATGTCCTCGCACATGAGACCTGTTCCACGCTTGACATGCAACTAGTTTTGCATAAGTGTCTAGCGGGTGTCTATCTCTCCTACTATAGTCAATATCTAATTTGCAACGAGTTGTCAACAATTTGGTTATCCTCGTTGTGGTTCATGTTCGTAGGTAAGAACGGTTCTATCTTCGAAAGCCCTAAGCCACTTAAAACTTGCAATGGATAAATTAGAGGCGTCTAGTTTAGATTGTTGCTGGATAGTGTAATGATATGGTGATGTTATAAGTAGAAGTATGAGATGATACTCTTACAACACACATAACGTGTAGGTTCCATAGACCTTGGCCTTACACATAGAGGTATGATAGAGATCATCCCACAGTGCACATGATGGAGATCATATGCAAGAACCATATCATTTCACTTATTAACATGAGATGTTTGTTGCATCTTATATTGCTTGTTTGGCGTTTTATTAGCATAATAAGATGATCCCTCGTTTAGATATCAAGATAAAAATGTGTTCTTCCTTAAGTATGCACCGACAATGTTTCGTTGCTTCAAGACATCACGTGATGATCGGGTGTACTTGAATCCATGAGCATATCTCGGGTGTAAGACAGTTACACACGCGAATACTAAGATTCTTACTTGTCGAGCCTAGCATGTACATACATGGCCTCAGAACAAGGACCGCTCGCCTTTGAAGCTACACTGACTCACGTGATGATCGGACTTGGTGTAGTGGATTTGGTTCATATAATCACCAAAAAGACACGATGGATGTCGTTTTTGAGTGGGAGTTCATTTCTAATTTGGATTAGAAGAACTCAATTTATCATAAATTAAATCAAAGTGAATTTGTATAATTTATTGTAGTCATTGGCATTCGTTCACCACCTTATGCATAGTCGTAATTGAGATAATAGAACTATAGAATTCTGGATATTTACTTTACGAACTGGTATCGTATTATGTTGAGTGTTAATCAAAGTTTAAAGTCCTACTGCAAACTTTCAACAAACTTTGTTTACTCCGTGAAGTTTAATAATTAGTATTAAATCGAGAGTAACAATTCCAGTGTTAGTATATTAAGTATCATGTTTGCCTCCATGATTCTTGATTGTTTTACTATCAAGTTTATCTAGGAGCTGAAAGAATTGTTTCAGAAACCATTACGTGTGGCAGATATAATGACATCTGAAACAATGTTTTTGGTTGCAATATGATAGAGTATAATATATGTTCTCATATTGGATGAGAATTTGCAAAGGTTGGAGATGCTAGACATCCTAATCGTCCAAAAGGGTTTTGGAAAGTAATGATAAGGGTGAATAGAAGATGTATGTAAAGTGTTTACTACACTAAAAGGATTACTAAAGAATGGATTTTGAAAGAATACCGATCATTTGATGATGGTGATCTAATTCAAAGTGCAAGTCCAAAGGCAGACATGTTGGTTGTAGACTTGTAATCCTAATCATTAAACTTCACTAATATCAAACAAACCTACAACATAACAAGTTACAGCCACAAGGGTCAATACATTTGAATTGTATTGGCAAGTGATACTATGGTAGTATAGTGGAGTCTATCATCGATATGCATTTGGATAAGTGGAGCTTAGGCTTGCTTTGCTCAAAATAGATTTTCCTTATCATTTGAAAACACTAAGTTTTGCTTGACAAAATAATCTTTCCCAAGGCATCTCCCAATAGAAATTGGTGATCCTTCAACCCTTGTTCAACCACATGTTTTTAACTTAGAAATTTGGATGATGAGATTCTTGATAGCTTCCATGTCTTGATGCTCAAATTGTCCTTTACCAGGGACATGGCTAAGTACTTAGATTTTACACTCTCAGAGGTTGTGCACTTTCCCCACAAGACTTGGTTTCACCAAGACAAGATCTTTCAGAAGCCTTCCCTTAGACCAGAATGGACGCGTTCCAACCTATCATCCCCTACCACCAACTAAGTTATTGCAACCTATATGATCCAGGCAGAGCCCATAATGCCAAGTGGCTGCACTTTAAGCTTCTCAACATTTGACATCTCAAATCTCTTTGTTCCTGGGTGGCCATCCACAAGTGAGATACCAAGTTTTCCCCAGTATACTGGACTTGGTGATGCCCAAGTTTTCCCCAGCATACTAGACTTGCATAACCACTCAACACAAACCATTCCTTCCATTCCACCCAGGTGATTCATTCACTTAGTTGTTTTATTAATCAAAACACAAGTCCTCAGACTTAGAAATTTTCCATAGCATGAATATATATTCCACCCTTGTTTTCTACTAGCTAAGCTAAGCATGATAGTAGTAGGAATCTTAACTTAGGAAATTCTACTAAGGTTTCATCTACTAGGATTTCCCATGGCATAGTTTACACTTAGCAAAATTCCATGCAAGTCCTACTTAGAAATATCACTAATGCATAGTGAAAATAATGGGACAAAAGTATGAAGCATCACTTGCCTTTTTGGTAGAGGGTATAAGTTCACTCCTTGATCTTTGCAATGTTCACACACTTCAAGTCACTACAATTCAATCAAGCAAACAATATTTCAATCTACCATTCAAGCAATTCATCACATAAAATGATAGAAACAAAACAATGCATGCAAGCATGCTAAAGATTGTTTTATTTGTAAAAGTGGTTTCTAATGGGTAATAAACATTTGAAAACACCTAATGGTCATTTTATAAAGTGGAAAAATCATTTGTATAAGATTTTACTTCATAAACCATTTTTAGATCAAGTCATTATTTTATGTGGTGAAGAAATGCTTTTAATAAGGCAAAATTCTATAGGTTTCACAAAATATGTTTTCAAACCATATAACCTTATGTTTAGGGTCAGAGAGTTTATTTCCAAAACATTTCTGAAAGGTTTTCTTCCAAAACCATTTTTAATAATTAAACCATATTTTTATTTGACTAGAAATGTTTTAAATCAAAGATTCATTCTTTTATTTTACCAAATACATTTTTGAAGCCACCAATTGATTTCTAGGGTCAGTAGGTTCAAAACAAACCATTTGTCAAAGATTTTATCCTCAAAATCATTTTAGAACAATTTTATATCCTAAACATGCATACACAAGTTTCTGCAAAAACAATCAATTTAACAGAAGCTTTTTACTAAACAAAGTGCATGGTTAGAAAGTTCACATTTTTGTGAGTCCAGGGACATATTATTTGTTATATTTGGACTTATGGTTGATTTTATATGAATTTTTGAAGTTGGCTTCTAATTCTGTTTATTTTGTAATTAGAAAACCCTTATTTCCATCGTGACAGGCAACGTGGCCTATTTCTATTGGTCGATACCAGTTCAGTGTGGATAGCTGGTGTGGGTCGCACGATTTACATAAAACGAACGGTGCAGATTCATCAAGCCTCGAGCTAGGCTGGTGGCTTGGCTCACGGCGCGTGGCTCGGCTAGGCTCGGCTAGATCTAATCGTGTCCGTCGAAGTAAGATCGAAGGGTAAGGAACAGAGGGTGCTGGCTCACCTGGTGGCTCAGGTCACCGGCGATGGTGAGGACGGCGGCGATGCTCGGGATGTGTAAGAAGGCGACGTTCTGGTGGTTCACAAAGACGGTGGAGACGAAGACGATGCACAAAAGATCTGGGCAAAGTTGATGGCGTTGGAGCGGTGGAGGTTTGCTTCCTGGAGCGGTTCCTAGGGGTGGCCGGAGTTGTGCTTGCGGCGACACTTGCAGATGCTATCAATGTCGAATGCCTGGGGATCAAGAAACCAAACCAAGGAGTCGGGAAGGTGCGCGTCAGAATACTAGGGATATTCAACAGAAAAATGGAGGTGAGGGTGTGTCCTTTTCACCGGAATTTGGCACTGGAACTCGTCGGAGTCTGCGAGACGTTGAGCTCGAATTCGAGGTGCTCAGTGGCTCATTAGCGGTGGTTGTTGAGGGGAAATGAGGAGGAGTCAGAGGGTATTAATAGGGACCCGATGGTTTTGGTGATTAAGATCGCGTTAGAGCGAATTTAAGTCGAGAATCAATCACTGGCAACGGACGCGCGAGTTTGATGACAACGTGGTGGCCAGGTGGGTCCTTTTGTCAGCGAGGTGAGTGTTTGCGTGTGGGGTCCACCGATCAGTGGCTGAGAGAGTATGTGATGCGGTGAGAATAGGACGAGCAGGGGAAAGAGAGGAGCCGGGTGGGCTGGGGTTTTGGGCCTGCTGGGCTGGGGTCTGGGGTAGGTTTAGCAGGGCTGTTTCCTTTTTTTTTCGGAAACTTTTTCTCTTTTCTGATTTCATTTTCTGTTTTGATTTTTATTTAATCAATTCAAACATCAATTTGAATTCAAAACTTTGTCAAATTTTGTGTAGCTTTAAATGTTGATTAATAAAACATTCTGAAGTCAAAATTTTGAATAAATATTTTATTCTTTTTGGGGTCCTTTAATTAATTAATTAGGCCCTTGTTTTAAATCAATTAAGATGTAATAATATTTTCAAAACACCATTTAAATTCTTTAAACTTTCCAAAACCTTTCAGTAGGTTTTTATTTGTTTATTTGGGTTCAAATAATTCATCTTGAATTATTTGGAAAGTATTTAATATGATTCATAAATCATTTGAATTGGGTTTTCATTTTAATTCCAATGGAATTAAATATAGTTTTAACTCCCTAAATTTTATTTGGAAGATTATTTTAATCTTAATTAGGTTGAATTAAACAACTTTTATTTCACTTAGGTAAATTCCAAAATACTATTTTCTCATGATTTTCTATCATTATTCTTATTAGAGATTTGCCTTTATTCTAATAGGATTTGTTTTATGCCATTTTATTTTATTTTGGAAAATTATTTATCCTTTTATTTTTATTTGGATTTGTATTTCCATTCATTCCATCTGCTTAATGGATTAGGCCAAGATTTGATTTGGTCTTTAAATATTCTTTATTTAATATTTCTTTCTTCATCTTATAAAATCCATATCTCTTTATTTAGAGATCCAAGCTTGGTGATTCCAATTTGTAAAATCTTATTTAATATTTGTTTATCCTTTTAAATATCTTTAGGATTATTTGCTCACCATTTGGTATGGTTTTTAGATAAGGGCTCCATTGGCTTTGGGAATTCAATTCCTTATCTTTGTTAAATCCATAGGTTTTTATTTATGGTTCCAATTTAAGTGAAACCAATTTATATGGCTTATAAAATTTCTATTTGTCATTCTTGATCATTTGTAAATGTTTGTTGACAAGATTTTATATGGATCAATCCACAGGCTTGGAGATAACTTGGAAATGATTTTTATTCCACTAGGGTTTAGGGTTTGGATTTATTTTCCAAGTGTTTAAATTTCCAGATGCATTTTATGAGGAATGCATTCTACTTGTTTTGAATTTAGTTGGATTCAAACATTAACCAAAGTTTGTTATAGATGGGATTTTACTTTCCATTTAAAAACAAAAAGTTTATTTTCACCCTAAAATTCAACAATAATTTATTTTGTTTATTTATTTTTCACATTACAAGATTTGGAAAATCTTGGGATGTGACAGGCTACCACCCTAAAAATAAATCTAGTCCTGAGATTTGGGGAGGCTAGGGTTACAAATTGGCTCAAAGCAACTAGGGTACTACCACCCTTAAAAAATTTCCAACTAGATTACATCTTGGCTTGCTTGGGATCTTGATGAAATCTCTCTGGGCAACCATCTGCGTAGTGTCCTTTGTTTCCACACTTAAAACATGTGACAAGGCTGAGATCCTTCATAGGCTTGTTTATCTTGTGCTTCATCTTTTCTGGACAGTTGCTTGCATAATGTCCTTGGTTACCACAATTGTAACATGTGATAAGATTGAGTTCATCACGTATCTTCTGTGGACAAGTTTCCACATAATGGCCTAGCTCTTTGCAGTTGTTGCACCACACTTGGCTAATCTCCTTATACTTTTTCTTCTTTGGACATTCACTAGCATAGTGTCCCATTTCTTTGCAATGACCACATTGCACATGGCTTTTGTCCTTCTTTTTCTTGGGTTTCTCCAAAGATAGGAGTGCTTCTAGTTCATGTTCTTCATATGTTATCACATAGGTAGGAATGTCTACTGGTCTCCTTGACCTTTTATTACTCCTTGGATAATACATATGTCTCCTTTTTGGTCCTTTAAATTGGGTCATGTTGTTGGGAGGTACAAGCTGAGATTTTCCTTTGTCTTCATCCTTCTTGGTAGACTTGGCTCTCTCATGGTAGTCTTCAATCAGTTGTTGCACTCCACCTTGTTTCCTTTGTTCAACTATGGAATAGATGGGGCATTGGATAGGGACATGATTATTTCCTTCACATAGGTAACAAGTAGCTTGGGATGTGGGGCATTGGTCAATTGGATGTTTCTCTTCACAATTGGGGCATTGATCTTCATGCTCCTTGGAAGTGTGATCCTTGTCTCCACAAATATTGCAAGCTTGGGTTCCTTCTAGAATAACATCTTCGTCATCCTTGTGGTCATAAACTCCTTGGGAAGAGTTGTCTCCCATGTTGATCATTTGATCTGTCACCTTATGCAACAATTGGGTTTGGGTTTCCAAAAACCTTTGCATGGTTGGATCTATCTCATTGTTGTTGGCTAAAAACGGAGTTGTCACTTGGTTCAACTGGGTTTGTCTAGCAAGTAGTTGGTCTCTCATGTGCATCTCTTGGTTGTTGTTGTCATTATCCTTGATGTTGGGGTTTCTTGGAGAAGTCATCTGTTTGGGTTGGATTGGGATTAGAATAGGCAAAATATTTCTAAGGGAATAATTCTAATCACACACATCACAATTCACACAAGCAATGTGCAAGCAATCACAAACAAACATTCCACTCTAACAACAAGTTTCAAGCATATTTTTAGGCAACCAAAAATATTTTTGTTACACCACATAAGTTGGTGGGTTTGACTTAAACTAAATATGGTGGTCCATCTATATGGTTCACTTGAGATCTTTCCATCTTCTTGGTTGATTTTTTTTTGATCAATATCTTTGTATCCTTAGAGAATTTCTTACATCTTGGTCTCAAATCTTCAAAGGTGATCATGGTTCCTTCTAAGTTGTGTTTCCTTAGTCTTCAAGTCTTGGGTAACATTTCTTGTCCCAATTGTAGTCCTTAGTGATATCTAAGGTTGAAGTCCTTGGTGAAAATGTTGAAGATGTTGAAGTCATTAGAGTTGAAGAATGTTGAAGTCATTGGAGTTGATAAAGTCCTTTGCACATGGTGAGGTCTTTGGCCATGGGGTAGGCTTTGTCCATCAAGTTTGAAATAGAAAAGATGTAGAATCAAACCAAAATGGTTGAGGAAAGAGTTTACAAGATTGTTTGTAAATAAGTTTTGGAACAAATACAACTCCTATTTTTCTAAGGGGTTTTGTCCAATCCTAGGTTTACAAATCCTACAGGCAACACAATGCTCTGATACCATCTGTAAGGTTCCCAACCTTTAATAAGGTAGAGATCCCTGTGTTTACAATGCTAGTCTCTGGATCAATAGCTAGCATCCACAGTTAACATGTAATATCAAGAAATAAAGGTCATAATACAACTTTTTAACGAGGAATAAAGTAATTTATTACATCTTACATAGCTCATTTGGCTATTACATTACATTGCAGCAGAATATCTATAAAGCATGGGTTCCTTCATCTTCAAAGTGCCACAGGCAGACATGTTGGTTGTAGACTTGTAATCCTAATCATTAAACTTCACTAATATCAAACAAACCTACAACATAACAAGTTACAGCCACAAGGGTCAATACATTTGAATTGTATTGGCAAGTGATACTATGGTAGTATAGTGGAGTCTATCATCGATATGCATTTGGATAAGTGGAGCTTAGGCTTGCTTTGCTCAAAATAGATTTTCCTTATCATTTGAAAACACTAAGTTTTGCTTGACAAAATAATCTTTCCCAAGGCATCTCCCAATAGAAATTGGTGATCCTTCAACCCTTGTTCAACCACATGTTTTTAACTTAGAAATTTGGATGATGAGATTCTTGATAGCTTCCATGTCTTGATGCTCAAATTGTCCTTTACCAGGGACATGGCTAAGTACTTAGATTTTACACTCTCAGAGGTTGTGCACTTTCCCCACAAGACTTGGTTTCACCAAGACAAGATCTTTCAGAAGCCTTCCCTTAGACCAGAATGGACGCGTTCCAACCTATCATCCCCTACCACCAACTAAGTTATTGCAACCTATATGATCCAGGCAGAGCCCATAATGCCAAGTGGCTGCACTTTAAGCTTCTCAACATTTGACATCTCAAATCTCTTTGTTCCTGGGTGGCCATCCACAAGTGAGATACCAAGTTTTCCCCAGTATACTGGACTTGGTGATGCCCAAGTTTTCCCCAGCATACTAGACTTGCATAACCACTCAACACAAACCATTCCTTCCATTCCACCCAGGTGATTCATTCACTTAGTTGTTTTATTAATCAAAACACAAGTCCTCAGACTTAGAAATTTTCCATAGCATGAATATATATTCCACCCTTGTTTTCTACTAGCTAAGCTAAGCATGATAGTAGTAGGAATCTTAACTTAGGAAATTCTACTAAGGTTTCATCTACTAGGATTTCCCATGGCATAGTTTACACTTAGCAAAATTCCATGCAAGTCCTACTTAGAAATATCACTAATGCATAGTGAAAATAATGGGACAAAAGTATGAAGCATCACTTGCCTTTTTGGTAGAGGGTATAAGTTCACTCCTTGATCTTTGCAATGTTCACACACTTCAAGTCACTACAATTCAATCAAGCAAACAATATTTCAATCTACCATTCAAGCAATTCATCACATAAAATGATAGAAACAAAACAATGCATGCAAGCATGCTAAAGATTGTTTTATTTGTAAAAGTGGTTTCTAATGGGTCATAAACATTTGAAAACACATAATGGTCATTTTATAAAGTGGAAAAATCATTTGTATAAGATTTTACTTCATAAACCATTTTTAGATCAAGTCATTATTTTATGTGGTGAAGAAATGCTTTTAATAAGGCAAAATTCTATAGGTTTCACAAAATATGTTTTCAAACCATATAACCTTGTGTTTAGGGTCAGAGAGTTTATTTCCAAAACATTTCTGAAAGGTTTTCTTCCAAAACCATTTTTAATAATTAAACCATATTTTTATTTGACTAGAAATGTTTTAAATCAAAGATTCATTCTTTTATTTTACCAAATACATTTTTGAAACCACTAATTGATTTCTAGGGTCAGTAGGTTCAAAACAAACCATTTGTCAAAGATGTTATCCTCAAAATCATTTTAGAACAATTTTTATATCCTAAACATGCATACACAAGTTTCTGCAAAAACAATCAATTTAACAGAAGCTTTTTACTAAACAAAGTGCATGGTTGGAAAGTTCACATTTTTGTGAGTCCAGGAACATATTATTTGTTATATTTGGACTTATGGTTGATTTTATATGAATTTTTGAAGTTGGCATCTAATTATGTTTATTTCGTAATTAGAAAACCCTTATTTCCATCGTGACAGGCAACGTGGCCGATTTCTATAGCTGGTGTTGTTCGCACGATTTACATAAAATGAATAGTGCAGATTCATCAAGGATCGAGCTAGGCTGGTGGCTTGGCTCACGGCGCGTGGCTCGGCTAGGCTCGGCTAGATCTAATTGTGTCTGTCGAAGTAAGATCGAAGGGTAAGGAACAGAGGGTGCTGGCTCACCTGGTGGCTCAGGTCACCGGCGATGGTGAGGACGGCGGCTACGCTCGGGACGACGTTCTGGTGGTTCCCGAAGACGGTGGAGACGAAGACGATGCACAAAAGATCTGGGCAAAGTTGATGGCGTTGGAGCAGTGGAGGTTTGCTTCCTAGAGCGGTTCCTAGGGGTGGCCGGAGTTGTGCTTGCGGCGATGCTTGCAGATGCTATCAATGTCGAATGCCTGGGGATTAAGAAACCAACCAAGGAGTCAGGAAGGTGCGCGTCAGAATACTAGGGATATTCAACAGAAAAATGGAGGTGAGGGTGTGTCCTTTTCACCGGAATTTGGCACTGGAATTCGTCGGAGTCGGCGAGACGTTGAGCTCGAATTCGAGGTGCTCAGTGGCTCATTAGCGGTGCTTGTTGAGGGGAAATGAGGAGGAGTCAGTAGAGGGGATTAAGAGGGACTCGATGGTTTTGGTGATTAAGATCGCGTTAGAGCGAATTTAAGCCGAGAATCAATCACTGGCAACGAACGCACGAGTTTGATGACGACGTGGTGGCCAGGTGGGTCCTTTTGTCAGCGAGGTGAGTGTTTGCGTGCGGGGTCCACCGGTCAGTGGCTGAGAGAGTATGTGATGCGGTGATAATAGGACGAGCAGGGGAAAGAGAGGAGCCGGGTGGGCTGGGGTTTTGGGCCTACTGGGCTGGGGTCTGGGGTAGGTTTAGCTGGGCTGTTTCCTTTCTTTTCTTTTCTTTCTGAAACTTTTTCTCTTTTCTGATTTCATTTTCTGTTTTGATTTTTATTTAATCAATTCAAACATCAATTTGAATTCAAAACTTTGTCAAATTTTGTGTAGCTTTAAATGTTGATTAATAAAACATTCTGAAGTCAAATTTTTGAATAAATATTTTATTCTTTTTGGGGTCCTTTAATTAATTAATTAGGCCCTTGTTTTAAATCAATTAAGATGTAATAATATTTTCAAAACACCATTTAAATTCTTTAAACTTTCCAAAACCTTTCAGTAGGTTTCTATTTGTTTATTTGGGTTCAAATAATTCATCTTGAATTATTTGGAAAGTATTTAATATGATTCATAAATCATTTGAATTGGGTTTTCATTTTAATTCCAATGGAATTAACTATAGTTTTAACTCCCTAAATTTTATTTGGAAGATTCTTTTAATCTTAATTAGGTTGAATTAAACAACTTTTATTTCACTTGGGTAAATTCCAAAATACTATTTTCTCATGATTTTATATCATTATTCTTATTAGAGATTTGCCTTTATTCTAATAGGATTTGTTTTATGCCATTTTATTTTATTTTGGAAAATTCTTTATCCTTTTATTTTTATTTGGATTTGTATTTCCATTCATTCCATCTGCTTAATGGATTAGGCCAAGATTTGATTTGGTCCTTAAATATTCTTTATTTAATATTTCTTTCTTCATCTTATAAAATCCATATCTCTTTATTTAGAGATCCAAGCTTGGTGATTCCAATTTGTAAAATCTTATTTAATATTTGTTTATCCTTTTAAATATCTTTAGGATTATTTGCTCACCATTTGGTATGGTTTTTAGATAAGGGCTTCATTGGCTTTGGGAATTCAATTCCTTATCTTTATTAAATCCATAGGTTTTTATTTATGGTTCCAATTTAAGTGAAACCAATTTATATGGCTTATAAAATTTCTATTTGTCATTCTTGATCATTTGTAAATTTTTTTGACAAGATTTTATATGTATCAAATCCACAGGCTTGGAGATAACTTGGAAATGATTTTTATTCCACTAGGGTTTAGGGTTTGGATTTATTTTCCAAGTGTTTAAATTTCCAGATGCATTTTATGAGGAATGCATTCTACTTGTTTTGAATTTAGTTGGATTCAAACATTAACCAAAGTTTGTTCTAGATGGGATTTTACTTTCCATTTAAAAACAAAAAGTTTCTTTTCACCCTAAAATTCAACAATAATTTATTTTTTTTATTTATTTTTCACATTACAAGATTTGGAAAATCATGGGATGTGACAGCGGGAATCGGTGAAACCGTAGCCATCGGTCGCGTTCTCTTCTCCGGCAACGTTCCGATCACCCCCCCCCCCCCCCCCCCCCGCGACGAGTTCTGGATCCCGGCGAAGACAAACCCTACGCGGTGTTCGATCGTTCCCATTGGAGACATCCACCTCTTCATCGGCGAAACCGACTCGGGATCTAGTTCCCTGGAAGTCGGAGGAGCGTCAAGACCCGCACGGACCGCCTACGGGCAGGATACGTTCGCGGAAGGATCGATGTCGGATCTCTCTTTGGAGTTTGCCGGCAAAGATTGGAAAGCATCAAGGCTCGCACGGACCGCCTACGGGCAGGATACGTTCGCGGAACGATCGATGTCGGATCTTTCCTCGGAGTTTGCCGGCAAAGATCGGAAAAATTCAAGACCCACCCAAACCGCCCCTGTGCAGGATATAAAGGTGGAAGATCACTGCAAATCCACCGGCTTTGTCCATGCGTCTAGACAGCAGAGATCCAAGTTCGTCGGCGTGGTTACCATCTTCGATCTGGCGCGCTGCGTTCAGAGAGAGGGTGAAAAACCCCGCGATTACCTGGCCAGGTGGCTCCGTATACGAGCTGATCTGGCCCATTACCCCAATGATGATGCTATTTATCACTTCGTGGAAGGACTGGACCATGGCACGCTTCTCCGACACTCTCTAAGAAGGCAACAGGCGTCAGGACGCCTTACCTTCGAAGGCATGGTGAACACCGTCAACAACTACGCGGAGGCCGAAGCGGCGTCTTAGACAGCGCTTGCGCTCATTGACGGAGCCCCTCCGATTCAGCCACCACCACCACCGCCTCCGGCCACCAATGTCGCAGCAGCGCCACCACCCCCAGTCATCGTCGAGGCCATTGCACCCCCACCACCCGTCATCGAGGAAGCCCTAGCACCCTCCGACTCTGTCATTGATGCGCTTTATGCCGATTTTAGTGCAGATTCAGAGGAAATAGACTTCAGTCCAGAAGAGCTAGACTCCGCTATGCAGGAGATGGAGGAGGAGTACTCGCACGACGAGCAAGCTAATAACACCGTCATGTCTCGAGGGGTGTTCGTAACCATTGGGACAGCGATGGATGAAGACCAACCCGGGCAAGCTCCGCCTACAACGCTGGATAAGGGGAAGGGGCCTTATTGCTGCTGACAATGATCGCGCAAAAGCCATGCCTCCTCCGCCCGCCCAACCCACTGCAGCAGCCGCAGAACTTGGCACCGGCCCGAGTAACAACAACACCGCAAACCTGCCGCCTCCAGCATCCACGTCGGCAGCAGCCCATGTTACTCCAACTGATAGAGTGATGTACGACAATCTCCTCGTTGCGCCACTAACTTTTGATCATATCCGGAACGTGACTCAGCTTGACGAGAAACGCCAGCAGCTACTGGAGGAGGCGCAAGCCATCGCGGAGCAAGGCGCTAAACTGAATCGAGATCTGGTCAACGCGCAGAAGTCCATAGATAAAGCTAGAGCAATGGAGGCCGAGTACAAGACTCTTTGCAGCAGCAGAAGCCTAAGAAGGCTCCAGCTCGCGTCATCAACGATCCTGGTGTACGGCGAAACCTAGGATGGGCTCCCTCGAAGCCGGCACAGGCCAAGCCATACATTGATAGTGAAGGCAAGCAGGTGATGCCCACCCCACTCCTTAACCTCGCTGTCGCCAAGACCCTTTTGGAGCAGGATAGATCGCCTGAGGCAGTAGAACAGGTCTATGACCTAGTGGCCAAGGTGGTAAAGCAGCAGGAAAAGGCCACCTCTCAGAGGCTTGAGTCTGACCCAGCGCTCTGCCGATCTAGCCAGTACAAACCGCCAAGGGACAGGTTTCCTCAGGATGTCGGATCATAGACGGGTTCATCAGAACGAACACGGAGGGATGCGCGCAACAGGAAGGATGATATCCCCATATCCTCCGACCACGGAGAAAGAGCCCAACCTCGCTGCCCATCGCCACCGCCCCGATCCCCCCGACGTCAGGAAAACTACAAGGCTCACCATCGCACGGATATGCCCCCACCAAGGCAGTGTGGCATCGTCATCCGCGACAACGCGGCATAGACTCGTCATGATGAAGATCGCCACCAAGGGCACAAGAGCAGGTCACACCATGACCCTCCGTGTCCGACAAGCAACCGTGACAGGCGTGAGGCGTCGCAGGAGGGTAACAGCAAGAAGGCCAACCCACCGCCACCTCTGCCTCCGTCACCGCCAAGCAGTCACCATGGCTGAAGAGGCCCGCGTCTTTCATGCAGCCCATCCCCTGTTGACAACAAGAAGAAGAACCCGGAGCCGTACGATGCACGTTCACGGATCGATAAGATCCACGAGGCCCGGGAAGGACCATACCTGGGACCACGTTGCTTTCGACCTGCAATACGGTCCGCAACTTACCCCAAAGGTTTCAGGATAGACAAGACCATCAAGCCCTATGACGGCACCGCCAAGCCCGCCACATGGTTGCAGGACTACGGCAACGCAGTGGAGATTGCCGGAGGCAACCCCAACGTCGCCGTCAAGTACCTCCCGTTAATGTTGGCAGGTACGGCCCGCCAATGGATCGACAACTTGCCGGAGAAATCTATCTACAACTGGCTGGATATGCAAGAAGCATTCACCAAGAACTTTGAGGGTACATACAAACGTCCCTGCACTATGGGCGATCTACAGCGGTGCGTGCAAGAGAAAGACGAGACATCTCGTGCCAACCTCTCCCGCTGGCTGGACATGAAAAATTCCTGCGCAGGAGTGCACGCTCAGACCGCCATGGCCGCCTTCATTGATGGATTGGAAAGGGGCACGTTACTCCGACATAAGCTAAAGCGCTTGCAAGACAATCATCAACTTGACTTGATGGGGTAATACTAATCGGGGTATACCCACGAAGCGGATTCACCAGCTGGATCGAGCCGACTGGAACCTAGCCCCGAGCGGGTCGACTCGCCCAATATGGCGACTGGCGCATGCTGCACCCAGGCGACTGGCGCCGACTGGAGGCCCAAGACGGCGACTCCAATACAAAGCCCATTAGTTTACTTGTAAACCCTAGGTGGCTGCATATATAAAGCCACCAGGGGCACCCCCACGGGGTATCTTCTCCCATATTATATTAGATCTAGTCTCTCCCCCCGCCTACGGCGGCTCCCTTGTAAACCAATTTATGATCATATACTGGATTGATAGCAGGACGTAGCGATCCTCCATCGAGAGACGTGAACCTGGGTACATCGTGTGCCAATCTCGCTCTCGGATTCTCCTACGTCGCCTTGCTCCCTCTACATAAGCTACCCCTAGTAGCATATGCCGTGCAATACCACGACAGTTGACGCCCACCGTGGGGATCACGGTGCTTGGAGGGTGATAATCCGGGCGGGATCCCTCATCTTCGTCAACACAATCGTCACCGAATTCAACGCGCCGGTATATGCAGTTTCTTCGTCAAGTACAAGCTGCGGCATCTTTGTTAGCCTCAAAAGATCCGAATCTGGCTTGACACGGATCAGCCAGATTGTGTTCGCTCAAGGAAATCTTGGAGAAAAGAAGAATTGCTGCATCAAATTCTGAGAAAGTATAGTTCCGATCGGACTAAACTAAAAAATACCGCAAGTCGGCGACAACAGCGTGCGGCCAACTCGCCGTCGGACATGTGTTCTGCACCGGAAGCCAGATCGATTCGTTGTGTTGCAGAATTAATCGCCACATGTCCCAGTGACATGACTCAATGGTCCATCTACTAGCGACAAAGGGGTCAAAATCCCCATGCTATGAATCAAGACATGATATCAATCAGTTTCCTTGTTGGAGTTCTCACGTGAAAGAACATGGCGGTTTTTCCTTTCCAATCTAATCTTTCTGATACGTAACTAAATTATTTTATTTAGATCTAACTTCTACTCGATTGTTTTAAAATACATGTGCCGCATGACGTCAATTGGCGAGACGCATTCGCCTCGGAATCATCTGTCCGAGGTTATGCAATTATCTTCTACCAACTCGCCACACTCGCAGACTCGCCATCATGAAACAGCTAAGTTTCTTTACACTCGTATATGCATCTCCATTCATTCTCCAAAACCGACCATGCAGTCGCATTTGACCCTTTTAGGGACCAAAATCATACTTGGGATCGGTTTCAGTTTTGTCTGCTCACGTCCGTCGAAGTAGTGAGGCTGGGTACCAAAAGGCCGACCTTGTCTCCGGGTTCAACAGTCTGGCATCGCGTTCCTGTTACCCGGCAAGTGTTTGATGCTGGAGGTCTGCCTACTCATGAAAAGACACGCATAAACCTTACATACTGCCCATCGATCCACATAACAAAAGTGCATTTTATTTCAACGTCTACAATTCACACGTCTTACAATTGTTCAATATATTATGCAAGTACATCTTAATACAATTGTATTTTTTCTCCTTCTCAGCAAAACGGTCTGGTGTCTTTCTCGCCACTCCGCGCTCGGGGATTCGGCGCTCTCGGTCGCTCGGCCTCGCCGCTCGCCGCGCTCGGGGACTCGGCGCGCTACAGACAGCGCTACTCGTCGGTCGCCCGACCTCGCCACTCGCCGCGTTCGGGGGATCGGTGCTCGCCGGTCGCTCGACCTCGCCACTCGCCGCACTCGAGGGCTCGACGCTCGCCAGTCGCCCGACCTCGGCACTCGTCGCGCTCGGGGACTCGTCACTCTCCGTGCTCGGGGACTCGGCACCCGTCGGTCGCTCGGCCTCGACGCTCGTCGGTCGCTCGACCTCATCACTCGCCGCGCTCGGGGACTCGGCACTCGTCGGTCGCTCGACCTCGCCGCGCTTGGGGGCTCAACGCTCGCCAGTCGCTCGACCTCGTCCCTCGCCGCGCTCGGGGAGTCGACACCCGTCGGTCGCTCGGCCTCGTCACTCGCCGCGCTCGAGACTCGGCGCTCGCCGGTCGCTCGACCTCGCCGCTCTCCACGCTCGGGGACTCGTCACTCTCCGCGCTCGGGGCTCAACGCTCGCCGGTCGCTCGACCTCGCCCCTCACCATGCTCGGGGACTCAGCGCCCGTCGGTAACTCGACCTCGCCACTCGGCACATTACAGACAGCGTCGCTCGCCGGTCGCTCGGCAGCAAATACTACTATTTTCAGAATATGCATCTCTAAAGAGCCTCAAGTCGCCTCTACAAGCCAACTCGAGCCTCGGGGACTACTCCTAGGCATGCTGCGTGTACGCGTGGTTCCGCGACCACGGCTCGCCCTCGTCGACTTGCCACCGCAAACTCTCCACCCGCATACTCTCCGCGCTCGGGGACTCGCCACCGCAGACTCGCCCTCGCGTACTCGACACGCTTGGGGACTCACCACCGCGGACTCGCATTCGCGTACTCGACATGCTCGGGGACTCGCCACCGCGGACTCGCCCTCGCGTACTCAACGTGCTCGGGGACTCGCCACCGCGGACTTTCCCTCGCGTACTCAACACGCTCGGGGACTCGACGCGCTCCAGACAGCGGCACTCGTCGGTCGCTCGACCTCGCCACTCGCCGCGCTCAGGGAATCGGTGCGCTCCAGACAGCGGCACTCGCCGGTCGCTTGCCCTCGCATACTCAACACGCTCGGGGACTCGACGCGCTCCAGACAGCGGCACTCGCCGGTCGCTCGACCTCGTCACTCTCCACCGCGGACTTGCCCTCGCGTACTCAACACACTCGGGGACTCACCACCGTGGACTCGCCCTCGCGTACTCTACACGCTCAGGGACTCTCCACCGCGGACTCGCCCTCGCGTACTCAACACGCTCGGGGACTCGCCACCGCGGACTCGCCCTCGCGTACTCAACGCACTCGGGGACTCGCCACCGCGGACTCGCCCTCGCGTACTCAACACGCTCAGGGACTCGCCACCGCGGACTCACCCTCGCGTACTCGACATGTTCGGGGACTCTCCACCGCGGACTCGCCCTCGTGTACTCAACGCGCTCGGGGACTCGCCATCGCGGACTCGCCCTCGCGTACTCAACGCGCTCGGGGACTCGGCACGCTACAGACAGCGCCACTCGTCGGTCGCTCGACCTCGCCACTCGGCGCGCTCGGGGACTCGGCACTCGCCGGTCGCTCGACCTCGCCACTCGCCACGCTCAGGGACTCGGCACGCTCCACGTTTGGGGACTCGCTGCAACTGGCAGCTTCACCGACACCCTGCGTCTTTCGCCAACTGGCCATCACCGACTGGCTCACGCCGACCGCCTCCCGCTTCACAGTTCTTTTCTCTGTTCAGGAGCTCGTCGCCGATTCGCCACGACCGATCGTCAAGACTCTTCGCGTCCTGCCTCAAGCCCGCGTCGAATCGACAACGCGCTCGGGGACTACTGATGGGGAATACCAATCGGGGTATACCCACGAAGCGGATTCACCAGCTGGATCGAGCCGACTGGAACCTAGCCCCGAGCGGGTCGACTCGCTCAATATGGCGACTGGCGCATGCTGCACCCAGGCGACTGGCGCCGACTGGAGGCCCAAGACGGCGACTCCAATACAAAGCCCATTAGTGCACTTGTAAACCCTAGGTGGCTGCATATATAAAGCCACCAGGGGCACCCCCACGGGGTATCTTCTCCCATATTAGATTAGATCTAGTCTCTCCCCCCGCCTACGGCGGCTCCCTTGTAAACCAATCTATGATCATATACTGGATTGATAGCAGGACGTAGCGATCCTCCATCGAGGGGACGTGAACCTGGGTACATCGTGTGCCAATCTCGCTCCCGGATTCTCCTACGTCGCCTTGCTCCCTCTACGTAAGCTACCCCCAGTAGCATCTGTCGTGCAATACCACAACATGACTTGAATCAGATGATTCAGTTAGCTAGTGAGTTCGCAGCTGCCGACGACGATGCTCGTGTCTCTTTGCCGGCAACGGACGTTCCAACCCAAGCTCGGAGGAACAGCAGTACAAAGCAGAAAATCGCCCCAGAAGAAAAGCAATCTGCCGACATGGTCGCTATGACTTTTGCAGGACGAGGAGAAGGCGGACAACGTGGCCGAGGAAGGGGAGCAGGCCGCGGGTAGCAGCGAGGAAGTGAAACCAACTCGGCGCCGCTCCGCGTTCCCCAAACATACGAGGAGTACCGCGACATGCCGTGCCTCGTACACCTCGATGTCAACGGCAAGGCCACCCATACCAATCGACACTGCAAGTTCGTCAACGACCTTAAGGAAGACCCGGAGTACGGCTACAAGCAAAGTCAGAAGAACAGACCGCGAGGAAAGGGCAAGGGGAAGAAGAAGGAGGAGGAGTCCAAGGATTCAAGTGACATGGACGAGGACGTTGACCCCAAGCACGCCGCCAACGGAGACGACAAGGGCAAGAACCCCTTCGCAAAGAAGGCCCCAGTCTAACACACTTTCCTTGGCACCCCCACCGTCCGACAACAGAAGACCTCTCTGAGGATCCTGATGGCCACTCTCCCCCGAGTTCCCGAATACCTGCGCTGGTCGGAGGTTCCAATCACTTGGGACAGGACGGACCACCCAGACCTTGTGCCCACGGAGAACCAGTACGCCATGGTCATCAACCCATTGATTGACGGCGTGGAGTTCACCAAGTGCATGGTGGATAGTGGAAGCAGCATCAACATCATGTACCTGGATACACTGCAGAAGATGAACTTGACGGAGGCAAACCTAAGGCGGACCAACACCGTGTTCCATGGCGTAGTTCCTGGCCGGGAAGCTCGGTCCCTTGGGTGCATCACACTTCAGGTAGCCTTTGGCGACGTCAATAATTACCGCCAAGAGCGCATGACCTTTGAGGTGGTCCCCTTCAAGAGTGTGTACCATGTCATATTTGGCCGCGACATATTCCACACGTTCATGGCCAAGCCATGCTTCGTCTACAACAAACTCAAGATACCCGGACCAAACGGTGTCATCACCGTATCCGGAAGCTTTACCAAGGCAAGTGACTGCGAGATCAATGAAGCAGCCGTTGCAGAAGCTGTCCTCTACAGCGAAGAATTCAAGGAGATCCAGAGCACGGTCAATGACTCAGAGATGCCCGCGTTGAAAAAGCAAATCTCCGACTCCGCTCCTACGTTCAAGGCCGCCATCGAGACCAAGCCGGTGGAACTTGTGGTAGGCGATTCCTCCAAGATCGTCGCCATTGGGACGAACCTGGATCCCAAATAGGAAAGCGCGCTCGTCGAGTTCCTCCGTGAGAATAGGGACATCTTTGCCTGGCAACCTGCCGACATGAAAGGTGTACCTAGGGAACTTGCCGAGCATAGCTTAAACATAGATCCAAAATGTAAACCAGTGAAACAACCTCTACGACACTTCGGAGATGAGAAGAGACGCGCCATTGGCAAAGAGATAGCTAGGTTACTTAAGGCTGGGTTTATCCGAGAAGTCCTTCACACCCGATGGGTGGCCAATCCTGTACTTGTCCCCAAAAAGGGAACCAATGAATTAAGAATGTGCGTTGATTACACTGGCTTGAACAAAGCATGTCCCAAAGATCCGTTTGCTTTGCCTCGCATTGACCAAGTCATTGACTCGACGGCTGGCTCGGAACTTTTGTGTTTTCTCGATGCATACTCAGGATACCACCAGATCAAGATGAGGAAGTCGGACCAATTGGCCACTTCGTTCACTACCCCATACGGCACGTTTTGCTATGTCACGATGCCCTTTGGGCTGAAAAACGTAGGTGCTACCTACCAGCGGACAATGCAACGTTGCCTCCACGACCAAATTGGTCGAAACGTTCACGCCTACGTGGACGATATCGCGGTGATGTCTAAAAAGTCAAACGACTTAAAAGAAACCTTTGATAATCTCCGGAAATACAACATGATGCTCAACCCTAAGAAGTGCGTCTTCGGGGTTCCAGCCGGCAAATTGTTAGGCTTCATCGTTTCCCAGCGCGGAATCAAGGTCAACCCGGAGAAAATCAAGGCCATCTTAAACATAAACCGTCCGACATGCCTAAAGGACGTTCAACGACTAATAGGTTGTGTTGCAGCAGTTAGTCGGATCGTCAGCCAACTTGGAGAGAAGGCTCTGCCGCTATACAAGTTGCTGAAGAAGGCGGACAAATTCACATGGACAGACGAAGCAAATGCAGCATTGAAGCAACTCAAGGAGATTCTTTCCTCAGCGCCCATCCTTGCAGCACCCGAGCCTGGAGAGCCCCTGTTAATTTACATGGCGGCAACCAACCTAGTTAGTAGCATCGTCGTCGTGGTAGAGCGGAAGGAACCAGGCTACGAGCACAGAGTTCAACGACCAGTTTACTATGTGAGCGAGGTCTTGACGGAGTCCAAGCAGCGTTACCCGCACTACCAAAAGATAGCTTATGGAGTATTCCTTGCTTCTTGGAAGCTGAGGCATTACTTTCAAGAGCACCCAATCACAGTAGTGAGCAAGACACCACTGTCCGACATTATCAACAACAGCGACGCTACGGGAAGGGTCGCGAAGTGGGGCATTAAACTTGCCGCCTTCGATATCACCTACAAGAGACGCGACGCTATCAAGTCACAAGCCTTGGCGGATTTTATTGCAGATTGGACGAAGATGCCAAATGCTACTCCACTGCCAGAACCAGAGTATTGGGTGATGCACTTTGACGGATCAAAGTTGTTGAATGGCTCGGGGGGATGGTGTACTACTACAGTCACCAAAAGGAGATAAGTTGCACTACGTTCTGCAGATCCACTTCGAGGCTACAAACAACATGGCGGAGTATGAAGCACTCATTCACGGACTACGTGTAGCCAAGGATATTGGCATCAAGCGCATAGTTTGCTTGGAGATTCCGACTTGGTTGCCCAGCAGGTGGCTGGCACCTGGAATGCGCGGGTACCTATGATGGCGACATATCGCGACGAAGTGGACGAGATAGCCAAGAGCTTCTTGGGCTACGAAGTCAAGTATGTGCCTAGGGAGCAAAACGAGGCGGCTGATCTACTGTCTAAACTTGGATCAGGGCGCAAGCAAATTCCGCCAGGAGTTTTTCTGGAGCATCTACGCACACCATCCGTGAAGGGCGCCGACATCGACAACCCGGATAGAGATGACTCTTTCGTCAACATGGTGACAAAGGTCCCTCCGGCTTGGACAAAACCGTTCATGGAGTATCTCTAACATGAAACTTTGCCCGACGACGAAGTCGAAAGACGGCAAATAGTACGGCGAGCAAAGGGTTATACCATAATCAATGGACAACTCTACAAAAGGAGTACTGCTGGTGTATACCTAAAGTGTGTTTCCCAGCTATAAGGTATGGAAATCCTACGCGAAATTCATCTCAGAGATTGCGGGCATCACGCCGCTCCTCGATCGTTGGTCGCGAAAGCCTTCAGGCAAGGATTCTACTGGCTGACCGCGAAAGCGGACGCCGATAAGCTGGTTGAGACATGCACAGGATGCCACTATTATGCCCGACAACCACATGTTCCCGCTGAAGAATTGCGAACAATACCAATAACTTGGCCGTTTGCAGTCTGGGGGCTAGACATGGTGGGACTGTTACAAACGGCACCATGTGGATTTACGCATCTGCTGGTAGCAGTTGAAAAATTCACCAAATGGATAGAAGCTAAACCCATTAGAAAGCTTGATGGGGCAACTGCCCTCAGGTTTGTCCGGGATCTAGTGGTGAGATTTGGTCTCCCACATAGCATCATCACTGACAACGGAAGAAACTTGTCACTCGGAGAAGTGGAGGCCTATTGCTGGGACAAAGGCATCCGACTTGACCTTGCATCTGTGGCACACCCACAATCCAATGGTCAGATTGAGCAAGCCAATGGATTAATTCTGCAGGTAATCAAGCCGCGTCTAGACGCACCGCTACATAGAGCAGCTGGAGCCTGGGCGGAAGAATTGCCATTTGTGTTGTGGAGTTTACGAACTACACCCAACAGATCCACCGGCTACACCCCTTACTTCATGGTATATGGAGCAGAAGCCATCCTACCCTCCGACATCCTCCACGATGCACCAAGAGTTGCCGCCTACGACAAAGATGACGTTGAAGAATCCATACGCCTAGATGTAGACCTTCTCGAGGAGGAGCGCGTTTTGGCATGCCAAAGATCCGCCATCTACCAGCAGAAGCTACGCAGCTACCATAGTCGCCGCGTTCGGCATCGCTCATTTAAAGAGGGGGATTTAGTACTCCGACTTAAACAGAAGAAGTCACACAAATTATCCCCGCCATGGGAAGGACCGTTCATCATAAGCAAGGCGCTGCTCAATGGGTCTTACTACCTTGTCGACAATCGCGAACTCAAGGATAGACCCAACGAGGATCATAAGCATAAGCGACGTGACCCGGATGATGACTACCCGGAGCTTGATCGACCACGAAACATAGCACAGCTACGTCCTTTCTACACTTAGCATTTTTTATCTAATTGTGTACCTCTTATATGATCATTGAAATAAAGCTCTTTGGTTCACTCATATTGCTGAGTCTTTTACCTCCTTTAGTGTTCATTTTTGGATCATATAAATCTTTATGCACAAGTTTTGCGATTGCCATCCGTAGTTTTCGCTATCCAGCTGCTGAATGTGCTTGGATTGCTCGACAATATCCTTAGCCTTCGAAATGGTTTCTGCAAGTCGGAGAAAATACAGTACACAGTGAGTACTCGGAGAATACACAAGATCAAGTCGGAGTACGGAAAAATAAAGGAAAAACAGACGCTTGCTCTTGATGATTTGTTCCTTCAAGAAGGCAGTTTTACCCTTTTCAGCTTCCAAGTCCGCGCGCATCTTCTGGTAGTTGTCGTTGGCCATGCCCCTCCGAGCATTCTCATTCTCTGGAAAAAAGAAAGTTAAACGTTGTTTGGTCTACTTGGAGCATCTAGCCGAAAAATTTCCACCTAGACGCTCTGGGGCTATAGCGAGAGTTTTTAACTTAGCAATATGCTTAGTCTTTCTTTAAGCATTTAGTCGAAACTAATTAAGTTTTCAATTAGAATCTTGGGGGCTACAGTATAAAGTTTTTAACTCGGATGTATGCTTAGCTTCTCTTTAAGCATCTAGTCGGAACTAATTCAGTTACAACTAGAAGCTTGGGGGCTACGGTATCGAAATTTATAAACACTTCGTATGCTACTCTTAAAGCATCTAGTCGGAATATTTCATTCCACCTATATGCTTGGGGGCTATAGTGGAAGTTTTCTAGCTTAGTCACTCTCAGAGCATTTAGACGCAAATACCTATGGTTTTCCATCTAAATCCTCGAGGGCTATAGTGGGATACTCATATGAAATGCAAAAGGCAAATAAAACTTACAAGTGCAATGATCTTGAGGTTGGTAGCACTCTCAGCCAGCAGCTTGCCGAAGGATACAATATTTCCTTGCAGGATTTCTGCTTGCCGGAGAAGCTCCTCGAGGCCGCACGTTGGAGATGTCGGCGCCGCACCAGGAACCAGAGAGGTGCTACTCGGTGTAAGTGCTGGGTAGACTATCTTCGGGAACTCTATGGTCTTCCTGGGGGCGAGGGCGCCGCCTTCGGCAGAAGTACCACCGCCTTACCGCTACCGATGGCATCCTTAGCCGGAGCTTTAGCCATTTGGTTTGTGGCACTCCCATGCGTTGCCTATTCGCCGACAACAGCAAGATCAGTAGAGGCACCTGAGTCCACTTCCATGGTGGAAGGGCCAACTGCTTCCTTGGCTTGAGAGCTTGTCGGAGCGGACGAAGGCTTGACGATGGGAGTGACAGGAGCGATGGTGGGAGATGCGTCACGATGCAGCATACCCTTGATGGTTCTAGAAGCCCCCGAAGTTTTCGAAGTCTTCTTCAAGCTGGTCGTGGCTTTCTTCCTAAAATGTGCAAAATGCATAAGTACGGGAATAAAATAAACAATGGACAATGTCGGAGGGAAAGAAGCTTACACAAGAGGGGGTGCTTTAGCAAAAGAGATCCCTGTAACCTTTCTTTTCTCCGCCTCCAGGGCGGCGGTAGTATTTTTGGAGGCTCCACCATCCGTCTTCTTCTTCTTGCCTCCTTCAGCAGCGTCAGAGGTGGAGCTCTTCCGCTTTCGTGCCAACGGAGCATCATCGTCGGACACGACGGTGACTTCCTTCATCTTTGGATCATAGATTCGAGGAGCCATGCCGTCCTCATCTATGTTGTTGAGCTGTTAAGTGAAGAACCACCATGTTAGATGAGATGGTAATGGCTAGACGGAAGAACTGGAGTATATGTCATAC
Organism: Avena sativa; assembly: GCA_916181665.1. Lineage (NCBI taxonomy): Eukaryota > Viridiplantae > Streptophyta > Magnoliopsida > Poales > Poaceae > Avena > Avena sativa. The sequence goes on along the minus strand of OV702279.1, from coordinate 397,900,967 downwards.
ACGGAAAATAAGCAGTTACCTTTGGGCACTTGCTCTCTACGAATATGTCGTAGGTGATGGTGAAGCCATGCTTCTTGTCCTTCACCTTGACGATGTCCTTGAGGCGAAGCTTGACGGAGTCGCTCGAGAAGTTGTCCATGGAGATGCGGAGGCTATCCCTTCTATCGTTGGAATACTCGTGCATTAGCTTCAAGCGGTCCCGCAAAGGCTGGATCCGCCTGATGAACCAGCACATGGCTAGGTCCAATCCGGTGAAACCCGTCTCTACGAAACACTCTATCCGCCTTATAGCGCGGGAAGCGTCGATGTTAGAGGGAAGGGAGGCCTGGGATCTCCATGTCGAGGCTTTGGCGGCTGCTCCATCGACAAAGTCCGGGTACATTACTTCTCGGACGACCAGAGGGATATCTAGGCCATAGAAGTAAGTACGCTGCCAGTTCTTGCAGGACTCGTGGCCGACGATGTCGAGGAAGCGCCGGCCAGGTCGGATCTTGAAGCTAATAGTGCCACAATTTCTAAGTCTGTCCTTGCTGGCTGCGGCTTCATGCTTGACTGTGAAGAAATATATGAAGAGATCTAGCCTAGGCATAATCCCTAGATAACCTTCACAAAGTGCCGCGTAGTTGCTAAGCGATAAGATGATATTGGGGGAGAGGTTCTGAGGCTATACTCGGTAATGATTCAGGATAGCAAGGACGAAGTTAGAGATGGGCAGGGAGATGCCGCGTACCATCTGTGCTTTGAGGTACACCTTTTCTCCGGCTTGGGGAGAAGGTGTGACCTTGCCGGCCGGCGCCGCCTGCCAGGCGAGCCCCTCCGTCGCGGGGAGGTAGCCCTTGTTGATCAGCTCCTTGATGTCACGGTCGGTAATGTCCGAACCGCGCCAATCGCCCTTGTGCGAGTCGTACTCCTTATCCAGCAGCTCCAGCACCACTGGATTATGGTCGCTGCCGGTGGTTTCGACCACCGCAGACTTGGGAATGACCAGGCCCTATGGGGGCACGACGAAGAAGCTCGCCCGCTTCGCCGCGGCTTCGCCCGACACCGCCATCGAAGGGGAGGAGCTGCTGGCCATTGGGTGTGTTCGGAGGTGACTGGTGAGATTGGGAGTTAGGGTTTTTCGTGGGAGGCGCGGAAAGCTCGAGGAGACGCTTGCCTGAGGAAGAAGAAGATGCAGGAGAGAATGAGGTGAAAAGTAAATTTTCCATCGCAGTTACTATTTGTGGTCTCCGGCATCAAGATTCGTGCAGCTTGATCGAATGGTTGTCGCATAGACGACGTGTGCGGGGACGTGCGCGGAAATTTCGCCACGTACCAACCGTCGCCGCCAACGGTTCGTATCGCTCGCGCGGGAAAAGTGGACATGATTGCGTTCTTTGCATGTGTGAGTTACGAGGCGTTGCTGACCTATGTCTACGTCTCCCTAGATGTCATAGGCAGATGAACTATCGCATCAGAATATTCTGGCATGGATGGATCCAATCCGTCTACGGAAGAGTATGATGGAAGATTCAGCAATTCTCCGACTTACTAATTGAAGACGGAGAAAACCTTGCAGGGTTCTTTGGGAGGACTACAAGATGTTGCTTGATGATTTGCCGACATCCATCTAGACGGAGCATTCAACGTGAAAAGGCAAGACGGCGCAAGATCTCGGAGTTCTCCGGGGGTTACTGTTGGGGATATGCTATATGGGTATCCTCATAGCATGTCTCTTATCCGGATAACCCGGGTGGCCCACAGTTGGTAGCATGGCCCATGGCCTGCTGGGCGGCCCGGTTAGATGGATCCAGAAGGGAGGCCCATGTCGGATAAAGGAAGGCTACGGCAGAGTCACCAGCGTACCCGGAGCCTTGGAGTACAAGACATGCTAGACTAGTAATAGACGGTGTAGGACTCTGTAACCTGTCCTGCTAGGACTTTTCCCTGTAACCCTAGGACCTGGCGACTATATAAGTCAGGCCTATGGGAGCCTTTAGGGCATCGATTCACATACACCTCGCATAGCGAACCTATCTCTGTAACTCGGCGTATTGCCCTTATAGTGATTTATAGCAGGAGTAGGATTCCGCCACCGTTGTGGGATCTGAACCTAGGTAAGTTGTGTTACCTCGTACCCGTCAACCACCCGCCTTCCCCCATGTATCTAAACACGCACTGTGAGGACCCCTCCATGGCATACTCGTCGGCAATACCACGACACTTGGACCACCTGAAATATCCACAGGCCGTGTATCTTATCGTGGGCCTTCCTTGGGCTGGACTAGGTATGCCAATGTTGTGTACTTGTGGGGTATAACCATGTCACTATGTATCTTGTTATATTGCCCAATTGAATCTCATAGGATCATGAATGTCTAGTATTGCATTTATGCCTTGCTCAGTCATGTCAATTGCCCTGCTGTAATTTGTTTACCCAGCATACCATGTTTGTTTATCTTAAGGAGAACACCTCTAGTGAACTATGGACCCCGGTCCAACCTTTACCATTGATACATCTTCCACTTTTATTTTTTACTTTATGCAAACCACCATCCATACCATACAGTTAATCCTTTGTTTTCAGCAAACCGGTGAGATTGACAACCTGTTCGTTGGGGCAAAGTCTTGAGTTTGTGTTGTGCAGGTTTCCAAGTTGCTAGCAACACCTTTGAGTCGTTTCCTTCCTCCTACTGGTTTGATAACCTTGGTTTCTTACTGAGGGAAGAACTTGCTGATGTGCTCATCATTCCTTCCTCTTGGGATCACAAAAATATTAACCAAGGTTATCAAGTTCTAATCACCCAAGTTTAGGGCTAACAAAAACTTTTGTTAATTAAAATCAATATGAATGCATGTGTGTATGTGATGAATGCATGAATGCTTGCAATGACTTGTTTGATTGTTATGAATGGCAAGGATTGGTTAAAGATGAAAACAATATCATCTAAATCATTTTCAAGCAGAATCGAATCAATATAAATTCAAATAGAAACTATATGAGCTAATGGTCATTTTTGCCAATCTTGCTCACTATACCACTTTGAGTGTTTCTAGTACAAGATTTCTAACAGAAACAAATCCAATTCTTTTCACCCCTTGCTCTACCAAGTAAAAGTGAACCCAATCCCACCTTGCAAACCCACAGAAACATTTTGCAAATCTATGCCAAGGACAATCCAAAATTGAATCTAGTTCATATGGTAAGATCACCATTTCTCAAAACCCAACCAAACCAGTTCACCTTGACAAATCCAAGCAACCATAGACTACCAAGTATGTTACCAGTACACCCACCAAATTTCATCCAAAAATTCAAATATAAATCTCTTTCGGCCATTTCATCAAACACCTTCTTAGCACAAATCAAATAAGAGCAGTGTTCTTGCCAAACTTGTTCCCTCTCATCCCTCACATCACTCCCAGTATATCACCTCTATTGTCTATGCAACCCTAGACCACTATTTACATGACCATGTGCGGTGACCCAGCATACCACTGCATGATGTAGTACACTATAGTCGTGGACATAACACCAATGAAACACCATTCACTAGTATTACATCCCTCAGAGTGGTACAACAAAGACACATCAGGTCCAAGACATGACCATAGGTTACAACTCAACTCTTTTACACAAGATCCAGAGAACACTCTAGGTTAAGGAGAGAGAAAGAAACTTCTTACAAAGAAGAATCAAAGATTAACAATTCCAAATCCATTATACTAATAAGATTAGTATCTAAACTATTGGGGCTTGCATTGTTGTTATTGCAATATGCTACATAAATGGGTTCTATGGCTATAGATTGTATTCCTATCTAATCAATAACTTTGTCTTTACTTGAGTTGATGTATATGTTGACTTCCTTGACTCCATTGAAGAGCTTTAGATATTGATGAGGATTCCTGGAACATAACTTGATGTAGACGTCCTCTTAATGGCTTCAGAATCTAGCAAGGGTTAAGAAGATACTTTGAGTACGAGCGTACTCAGCAAGTTCACTATAAAAGGAGTGTTTGATGCACTATATCTATAGCCACAGACTGTAGGTCGTAGGCAATGCAAGTTTTCGTAAACATTTCTTCAAAGGTTGCTTTTATTCTAAAAAGCTATGTTTGTCAGCCTTCACGGGTTTATCGGAACTTTCATGGAGTTCCTTTCCCGCCGCGTTCACAGCTCCTTCCCAGAATAGGGAGTAACAAATTACAGTTCTTACACTCTGCAAAGGTGCGTCACTTTACCCATGAGAGACCTTAGGCTTTGTTGTACGGCCGGGAGTATGTTCCCGTTCAAATTTCCTTGGTTTGAGGCCCAACCTAAGATCCAAGCCAATCACCGCCCCCTTCACGAACTCGCATGCCTCCTTGGTGTACACCATGCGCACATATCGAATTACGACAATGGTTTGTATAGACCGTTAGATGCCAGAACTATCATGGGACGTTGAGGGTTCCCACCCATATGATGCATATCCTCTACGAATTTCAATTAATATGCATGCTACGAGTGATAACAGCCACGACCTGCACATACGGCTACATGCGAGAGGAAGAAGATACAGCTGACTTCTCTGTCCCATTCCAAATCTCATGGTCAACGCGTAATATACGGCGCAAGAATCACTGGCGACATTGGTTGTTAAATCCTAGAGGATATATTCCTGAGCAATGGTATTCCAACTGCCAGATTTAATAGATTAGCTGATCACCTTGGATCAGTAACCAATAGTTCACATTATTATCAAAAATAGTGTTTTCTGACCTTTTGGGAATGCAGGTGATGATAACACTTGATTTTCAAAATACTTTACAGAAAATAATCAAAAGGACATGAGCAAGTGTGAACTTGCCTTTTGTGATTGCAAGATTATGCACTCACGGTCTTCAAGACAATATAATATCCAATATCTGAAATATGCATCATTGGTCCAGTAAGGACTAATGTTTAAAGAAGCAAGATGTTGTTATGCATAAATAATGTAATGCAATTTCGTAAACTCGAATCCCGGGGATAGCGTTGATCTAGGGTTTGGAAACTGGAAATGGTTACTTTAGAATGCATTGTCCTTTTCGATAAGTTTCATACTTGTGCTTCTTATTAAGGCTTGTGAGTGTGTGTGAAACAACATGTAAGTATAATAAAGCACACACAGTAATGGAATACTCAAGTGGGAAATGTATTTGTAGACTATGTATATAAGGTTTGTTCATCATTTAGGGCTTTCATAAAAATGCTTATGTCTTGCTTTATAATGTTCCTTAAAAGAATAACTTTTGAAGAAAAACTTACTTAGCTAAAGGAAAGTATTTAAATTTTAAGTTAACCTATTAGGTGTTCTTTAAAGTTATAGTCTTTAAGTAAGAAAGAATTTCTTTATTTGAATAATGATATTAGTAGTATTTGAGACTTATCTATCTTGGTTTTGAACTTGGTTAGTTTGGTATTAAGATGCTTTATAACTTAATTATAACAGACCAAAGTTAACTATAAAACACATAACACAGTCTTTTAGAATAGTATTTAACGTATTCTAGACTAAAGTTAACTTTAAAGACATAGATGGGCTTAAGGCATATTGCTTATGTTATTTGTACCAGGTGTATTTTAATATGTTTCTCTAAGGATACTTTAGGAATGGTAACACTTCTATTTGAATAGTGGTTTCCTAATTGTTTAGTGGTATAGAATCATTTTCCTTTTTATGGATAAGTGGTTATAGTTTATAAGCAAGGAAATAATATTACTTAATTACTTATGGATACAATATAGTGTTTTGGTTTGTTTATAACTTGTAGTTGAAATATTGGAGTAGGTTTTATTTCACTATGAGATTATTCTTAGAGATTTTATAATGGATAAAGATCTTTTTAGAAAATAAATTACATATATATAGTTGAAGGATATTCAATAAAATTGTATTTAAAATAGGTTGGGTCAATTTGACTCTATATTATTAAGATTTAAGACTAGTATTAATTATTAGACTTAAATTGGCAATTTTAGGAATATTAACAAATTTTATTTATCTTTATATGAATTGTCATTTAGGGAAATAGGTTTAAATTCAAGTTATTAAAGTATTTAAATTTTTATTTAAATCAAAAGTGGAATATTATATTTTTAATATGTAGGTATTATTTTTATGATCATTTTGGTATATTACATTTATTTTTTGACTTATAAATAATAAGATATGATTTTTACAAGGTTTATTACTTTATAAATGCTTGATAAATGATAAATAGTTGTTTAAGTGAAATGATAATGTATGATTATAATTTTAAAGTACTGTTTTTATTTTTCCAAGATTTTTGGTATTTTATTTATATTTTTAACATTAACTATTATTAAAATATGAATTATTAAAGTTTTATTACTTATAAAACCTTTATTAAATAGTAATTATTTAAATTGTTAACATAATAATGTTTGATAATAGTTTTGAGTTATAGATTTTATTTTTATACAAATTTTCATATATTATACATAATTTTCTGAATTATAAATCAAGAGTTATTAATTAAGCAAGATTTAATCATTATATTACATTTCGGAAAATATTTATATTTGAATTAATATTGTTTTATCAACCAAATAAACAGGGAATACTTTTTGTACCGAACCTAACCTAGACTAGGTCACTGACTGGTGGGTCACATGCCACATGGGATGCCCCGTTTTATTAATGTTTTGTTTACCGATGTTGTTTCTACTCCCAGGCAATGACAAGTGGGCCCTATACCACATCACCTGCCACCTGGGCAAGGACCAAGTCAAGCTTTGGACCAGGTCAACCCCGACGTCACGATGATGTCAGGTCGCCGGTGAGCACCAGAACCAGCGGTGGAGAGCTTCCAAGGCTTCTGCGATTACACGCGTTTGAAGAACGGAGTCTTGGCAACCATCTGGAGGCGGCGCCACCCAAGAATGGTCACCGAATCACGATGAGGTCGCAGTGGCGAGGCATAACGGCGCTCAGCGGGAATAGGTTTACAATGAACGCTAGCATGAAATAGCAGGTGGTTGAGATGCGCTAGCTTACCCTGAGGTTTATGCGGTGGTCGATGAGGACCAGCGAGGTCGGAGGTGAGCGCTCGGTCAAGAATTCCGGCGAACTACGAGGAAAGGGAACGATGAAACTCACCCTCCTCGGACCTCCCCTTAATGTTTTACTCCACCAAGATGATCTACGGAGCATGACGCTTCTCCCCATCCACACCACAAGATTCGAGGAGCATTGCCTCGACGGCCAGCCGAAGCTCGCCGACGATGGCGTCGGGTTGAAACGAGAGATAGAGAGCGAGAGGGAGGATGATTTGAAGATGAGGATTGACTAGAAGCTCGAGGCGGTCTCAGGCGGATGCTTTATACGGCTAGGAAAGCTCGGACACGTCGGCACGACGACGATGACGGTCGGGATGCGGCGGCGGAGTTGGAGCTCGAAATGGGCACGAATCGCTGCGCTCAGGACCAACTGGCGGATACCAAACGAATTGAACAAGGCTCTAAGTTGTTCCTTGCGTCCAGGACGGTCTAGGATTGCGGAGGCGATGTGGCTCGTCGGCAGCGTGTCGGCCATGCGGAGGAAAACAAGAATGATGGTTCTATCACGCGTGGGACCCACATGCCAGTGAGAGAACGAAACGGTATGTGGGATCGGGCCGAGGTGGGCTGGTTCTGGGCTGCGAGAAAAGGAGCAAGTCTGCTACTGCTGGTTGCTCTAAGCGGTGAATAGAAGATGGGCCTTGGTCTGGTTTCGTTTCTGTTACTTTTTTTTTCTTTTTCTTTTCTTATCTTTATTGTTTTCTTTTATAGCTTTTTATTTAAGCAATTGTTTTGACTTTTCTTAATGGAATTTCTTTGCTAAATACTTGCAGGAATCATAAAGTTATTTAGATTCAATTTGTGGACTTTTATTATATAATGTTTTATTTCTTTATATAGATCCTTTTAATATTTTGTAAGGGCCTTTGTTATTGATTTTCTTTTCATAATAAGCCATGGATTTATTTTCTTATTTGTTCATAAAACTTAATTCTTGTTAGCTCTTAATTTGGAGGGAAAATTTTATATAATGATCCAATATTTTTATTTGAGGCATGATATCCTAAGGATTTAATGTGGTTAATATCATTCTCATGAATCTAGGGAATAACAAGGTATATATATTTTATTATAACTAATAAAGGAGTTAGGGCTTGAATTTAAAATGCTTACCTTAGGGTTTAGGGTTCTTAATTTACTTATATTCTTTTGTTGATGTGAATAAAGATTAATGGCTAAACCCATTGTCTTTATGTTTGTGATTTTTAATGATATCACCATTTAAAGTAAAAAATGGGGTTGTTTTCTAGGCTAATTTATGAGAAAGAATTTATAAAGATAGTTCTTCAGCACCTAAGTTAATGATGGTTGAGAATGATAGAGATGTGCTTAAGTGATTTGCTATAGGAAAATATTCCTATAAGCCATTGCAAAAATAAGATAATATATCAATCATAGAAAGTGGATATTATGTTTGGTTCTAGATTTAAGGTTTAGAGTTTACCAAGAATTCCTATCCTCCATAACTCATAAATCTGGACTTCTGAGTAAGGAATTCCTTTCCTAGATATACTACTTCTCCTATCCATCATCATGTGTTAACATGATGAGCTTTATTTCACAAGAATATTCTTATCCACCTTTTATTCTTCTTAATCCATTTATAAATACAATGAGCTTGACACTAAAGCTTTTCATAATCTTCTTATATCCATACTTGGTTATATCAAACTATTCTACTACTGATAACTTCCAATCCAACAAGTAGTTCCTTCTACTCCATTCGTACACTTCCTTAATCATCCATTACTAACATTATTTCAATAGATGTATACATCAAATTCTACTTCACCTCAAGTGCTTAGTATTTTCAAAGAGGAAAATACTACTTTTTTAATCCAATGTTCCTCTAACATCATCTTAATCCTATTATCTTGTCTCTACTTGACTCCAGTAACTAATACTCCAACCTCACATTATATTAATGTGACTTGTCATGGCTAACCTAGGATAATATATCTATACTAGGTTTTCAATCATGTTTTATCCACCAATGCCACTTATACATGATATAAGTATTCAATCTTGGTGACTAAAGTATGGTCCATTATAATCCTTTGTGGTTTAGGTTTCCAGTTGGCTAATCAAGGCTTCATCAATGCAACATTGCAGTTGTATTGAAATTATCTTCTTAGTATCTCTATTGGATTAAGAGATATAATTTATTGACTATACCTACTTGATCCAATAGGACTACTCCTGGTAACTATCTTCAGTATTCATCCTAGGAATCCTCTTTGTTACCACATAATTATATATTCCAATAACTCTTCTATCATTTCAGGAGTGAAAGTATGATCCCTAGGCCTTGTTTCTAAGCATTGAAACACCATTTGCATCTAGATTTGTTACATGTTTGCTTGCTTCCATCTTTACGAATAAATCCCTCAGTGTGTTATCTAACTTTCGTTAGTTCAACGCTTTTTTATTTGAGCAACATCAGTTCTTCTAAAAAATCGGTTTCTACCTGCTGGTCTGTTTTGACAGATTTCTGCCATTATTTGCATTTGCTTCTTATTGATTTCTTTTTTAGTTCTCTTTTGGGGAATTGAGCTTTTTAAAGGAAGTTGCTACAGTAGCTTGTGTTTTTAGTGAAAAGTTTTGCTGTTCCAAAGCTAAGCCTAAAGGTCTATTATCTTTTGAATACACTAATGTTGCTAATGAAGATTGTGTGAAGTTTTGTATGAAGAAAAAAATTCAGGTGTAGAGAGAGAATGATGTAATGAGATGAATAATGGACAAAATCTCAAGATTGGGGTGCCACCCCGGTGTCACCCCAAGAAATATCCAAGAGGTACAAGCGTCAAAGCTTGGGGATGCCCAAGGCATTCCCTTCTTCATCAATAAAAAGCTCAGATCAGTCTAGACACTTCGTTTTTAATGTTTCATGCACTGTTGTGTTGTTCTTGGAGCGTCTTAGTTTTCGTTTGCTTTGCTTAGTTTGTTTAGTTTGCTCGAATAAAGTAGTTTGGACCCCCGTTCTCGCTGTGTTGTTTCAAATAAGTCGATTGATGTTGGAAAGGAGTAGAAAGTTCTTGCTTGGAAGTGCAAGAGGAGCTTGCATTGACTGTGACTTAGACTTTAGCATGTCATGCTAGGTGTTGTTTTGACCTTATGCTTAGTGATTATTGATGTAGCATGACTTGTTCCAATCAATTGGAATTGCTTAGTGTGCCTTGAAAGAATCATGCGTTGTTTTAGCATGCAAAAGCATAGTATTTTGGTATTCTCCTTTGATGTTTTGTTTGGGTTAACTTGGCACATGATCACACCATGTTATGACTATGGACAAGTCACCATAGCCTCTATGATCATTTATTCCTTGACTTGTAGTACCATTCTATGCTTTGATTAGTAATGTTTTGTCGCTCTGCATGATTATGGACATTATTGCTCTCTTAGTTGGTTGCTCCCAGTCTTTTGCTAGCCTCCAATTGTATGAGTAAGATCTACTCATGCTTCCGACTCCCAAGAAACCAAGTTATTCCAAAGTGTCCACTATAAATTCCTATGCATGGTGTGTTACACCATTCCAAGTATATTCTTGTTTTCAGCTATCTTCCAATTAAAAAGTATTTTGTTATGTGAAAACTTAGCGATTAAAGCCCTCACGAACTTGATGGCACACTTTATATTCTTTGTCCCTAATAAACTTGAACCATTGTGTCATCTATGTTGTATATGATTGCACTTATACGTTGGAATTATTAGAACCATGCTGTCATGGAGAACGTTTTCAACATTGCACTTGTACTTTGTACACAGTTGATATCATGCTCTTTTGTCTATGGATGTCACCGGTGTGAAATAAAGAGGGAGCTTGTAAGTCCATGTAGTTATGTATTTTGTGTTAGAGAAACGCCTGGGCCGCTACCTTAAGCCATGCCTAATCATGGTGGAAACTTGCAGCATCACCATAATGAGCTATCTGTGAAGCATCCCCAATAAAAAACTATGAAAATAGTAAATAAAAAGATCGCTGAGATGCTCATTGTTTGCTTGCCTTGTTATTTTGGTTATGGGATAGCTCTTGTACCATGTGCAAGGGGTACCCCGTTGGCGATTCTCTATGATACACATGTACTTACTATGACAAGAACTTACATGTGACTGAAGTTGAGTAGCATGAGGTGTGACCCTCGTATTCAAGGGACATGAGATTGTCGACTTATACTTTGTCAATCATATACTCCATAGTTTGTTCACTTTAACCTTAATCACTTCAAGATGCTTATGATAGGGGCAATGAGGGTTGAAAGCTAACAAGTACCATGATTTTTGGAAGCTCTTTTTTAAACTTGAAATCCCTGTTTCCCTTTATGAAGGGCCTTTCTTCCACTATTATGTTGAGTCTCCACCTTCTATCTTATTGATTGATGAATATTGTTGATATTACATGTTCTTGTGCTATCTATATCTAGGCACTCTTATGAACTTTGAAGGTGTCCTATGCATCTATTTGCTACTCTATGAGGGACAAGCTGAATGCCACTATGACATGTTTTCTGTATATGAAACAAACAAACGTTTTTCAATGCATGTTATTGATACGCCCAATTTGCATCACCTTTCTATATCATAATCTACCTCTATTCATTGATATTTGTCTTATTATGAGGTATTACTTATGGCTTTTCATCTATTTATGCATGTTGGATGATTCCTGGAGGATGAACTGCCGGAGTCTGGATTCTGATGGAAAATAAGGCGTTTCGGTGCAATTTCGCGAAGATCAGAAAATACCAGAAAAATATGGAAACATATTATTTTTACCAGAAGATGAAGGGAGCCAGAGGGAGGAGCAAAGAGGGGCCGCAGGGGGCCCACACCCCCTAGGCGCGGGCCCACCCTAGGTCGCGCCTAGGGCATGTGTGGCCCACCTGCCCGGCCTCCGACTCTCCCCCTTCGCCTATATCTTCCCTACGGAACCCTAAGCCTCGCGGAGCGACCACATATAGATTTCCGCCACCTCTAGGGGGCGGAAAACACCGAGAGAGAAAGATCTCTCCGGCAGACAGATTTCTACCGGGGGAATTCCTTCCCGGAGAGGGGAGACCGTCGCCATCAACACCATCATTGTCACATCCCAAAATTTTCCAAATTTTGAAATGTGACAAATAAGTAAACAAAAGAAATAATTGTTGAAATTTAGGGTGAAAAGAAACTTTTTGTTTCTAAATGGAAACATTAAAACACATCTTGAACAAACTTTGAATGAAAAGGGAATCCAACAAATTTCAATCAAGTGAAATGCATTCATCAATGAATGAATCTTGAAATTTAAACACTTAGAAAAAGTTAAACCAAAACCCTAAACCCTAATGAAACAAATCATTTCCAAAATCTCTCTAAGACCATAGATTTGATCCATATAAAAATATATCAACAGACATTTATAAATGATCAAAAATGATAAATAAAAATATTATAAAACCATAGAAATTGGTTTCATTTAATTTGGAGTCATGGATAAAAGTTTATGAATTTAATAAGGTAAAAGGAGATAATATCAAAGATAATAAATCTCCTATCTAAAATCCATACCAAATTGTGAGCAAATTAATCCTAAAAGGATTTAAAAGTATAAACAAATATTAAATAAAATCATACAAATTGGAATCACCAAGTTTGGATCCATAAATAAAAAGATATGGATTTTATAAGACAAAGAAAGAAAGAAATAAATAAGGAATATTTAAAAGCCAAATTAAATCTTGGCCAAACAAATGAAATTAAAGATTATGGAATAATAAAAAGGAATAAAAGATTATTTAAATAAAATCATAAGGATTGAACAATATCCAATCTTATTTAAATAAAGATAATATGCCTAAACTAAATAATAAATCCTTAAAAAAATTATTTAGAAGACAATTTAAATCTTGAATCAAAATCCATAAGCAAATGAAATAAAGATAATCCAAATAAAATAAAGGGATAAAGATTATTCCAATAAAATTATATGGATAAAACCATATTCAAAATTATATTTAAATAGGGACAAAATCCCTAAAGTAAATGATTAATTAAATCATGAGAAAATAATAAATTGGAATTTGCCAAAGTGGATTAAAAAGATTATTTAATTAACTTGAAAAGAATAAAAGAGTTGTTTGAATAAACTTTATAAGGGTTTAAAACCATATTTGATTTCATTTGAATAAATACAAATGCCTAATTTAAATGAACATTAAATCATATTAAAATATTTTAAATAATAATTCAAAGTGAATTATTTGCATTAACAGATAAATAAAACCTACTCAAAAAGGTTTTGTAAAAAATAGAATTCAAATAAGAGTTTGAAATTATAATTAAAATCTTATTTGAATAAAGGCAAGTGCCTATTATAAATAAATAATAAACCATAAATGAATAAAAGAATTCTTCCAAAAATGATCTTTAAAATACATGTTTAAACAGTATAGGAACTTACTGAAAGTTTGGGAAAAGTTTGAATTCAAACAAGTATTTGAATCAATTGAATAAATTCAAAACAGAATAAAAGAAACAGAAAAAGAAAAAGAAACAGAAAGAAAAAAATAGAAACAAACCCCAGCCGAGCAACCAGGCCCAGTCCGGCCCAACTAGCCCACCTCTCTCTTCCCCTGGCGAACCGTTTTCCTACCCGCACATCGACCCGCACCCTTGTTGACTTGCTGACCCCATTGTACCCCCTCCCCACTCGCTGACACAACGGCCACACTGACCTGTCATCGTCTCCCTCACCCCGCGACTCGTTCTGCCCCCCCTCCCGTCGCCGTTTCCTATCGTTTTAAACCTCGCGTAAATTTGTGTTAGTACTGTGTTAATTACACCCCGTGATCACGCTCATTTAATCGCCTCATCCCCCTCTCCCTTTCCCCCTAGTCATCACCCCACCGGAGCCACCAGGCTGCTCCAATTTCCCCTGCAACCGACACTGCCTCCAACGAACTCAACGACGAATTCTGGCCATCCCTCACCACCCTTTGCCTCCCAGTTCCCACGAGCATGTTCCCCATCTCCCTATGCACCTTCCCGTGCCTTTCTCTCGCTCGCGCGTGCCTCGTAACCTTGGCAACATCATTGACAGAACATCGCTGCCGTCTGCCTCCTCTCCGACGAGCTCCCTCGGTATTTCCTGACCATCCCCTCCCCTCTTGTTGACACACGCTTGTTCTGCACTCTCGCGTGTGTCTAACGCACTTGCTTTCCTACATTTCCGTGTCGTGTAGCCTCGCCCCCGATGACGAACAGAAGAGCCCGACGCCGACGATAACTACGGCGAGGAATCGCCATCAACTCCGAGCGCCCCTGCCTCCCCACAAGCACGTTGAGCATCAGCACTCCACGGCGAACTCGGTGAGCCCTCCCCCTCTCTCTCTCGCTTCCTGTATCACCGGCAACCTCACCGCCCGAGCGCGCCGCCGCTGTCCACCGTCGTTGCATCGTCCATCTATGGTCGATACGTTCTGGACCGTAGGATGTTGATCTGTCGGCTAGGAACATATCACTTAAGTGAATGGTACGACCAATCTGAGCCACACAGATCACTTAAAATCTAACGATCCACAGCACGCGATCCGGACGAACCGTTATTGTCCAATAGGAGCGCACCACGTGGCCAGCTTTTGTTTTAAATAGACAGAAACATTTCTATTAGATGTTTAAACTTGCAAAATTCATAACTTTTAATCTACACGTCCAAATTTTGCAAACTTTATATCAATGGAATCATCAAAAAGAATACTTTCCAACAATGCCTTTGATTACTATTTTACTTCTGTAAAATTGAATGTTTTTGCAGAAACATGTGTAGGCCTATTTTGGTTATAAAATTTACTCTAAAAATGTTTTTAGGGTAGAATCTTTAGTAAATGGTTTGTTTTGAACCTACTGACCATAAAAAACAACATTTGGATTTAAAAGTATATTTTGTGACACTAAGGAATTATTCCTTGAATAAAATCATTTCCAGTAGAATAAAATTATGGATTATGTTTTAAAAATAGTTTTTGAGTAAAACCTTTTGCAAATGAGTTGAATTAAACTTTATGACCCTAAACACTAAGTTTTTTGGGAATTAAAAATATATTTGATAAACCCTAGTAAGTTATTACTTTGTTTAAAAGCATTTCTAACAAAATAAATTGATGCTATGATTTAAAAATGGGTTTTAGGTGAAACCTTTTGCAAATGGTTTAAATATTAAACACTTGACCCTAAAACACTAACATTTGTGTTTAAAAATATATTAGTCAGTGTTGGAGATATGCCCAAGAGGCAATAATAAAGTGGTTATTATCATATCTTCATACTTATGATAAATGTTTACATACCATGCTATAATTGTATTAACCGGAAACATTAATACTTGTGTGATTTGTAAACATAAAAGAGTCCCTAGTAAAGCCTCTTGTTAAACTAGCTTGTTGGTTAATATATGATCATGGTTTCCTGATCATGAACATAGAGATGTTATTAACAACAGGGTCATATCATTAGGATAATGATGTGATGGACATACTCCTATAGTTAAGCGTAGCATAAAGATCAAGTCATTTAATATAGTTCATTTGCTATAAGCTTTCTGATACATAGTAACCTAATTCCTTCGACCATGAGATCATGTTAATCACCATCACCGGAAGGATGCTTTGATGACATCAAACACCACACCGTAACTAGGTGGCTATAAAGGTGGCATTGAGTGTTTGGAAAGTATGGGTTGAGGCACATGGATCAAGAGTGGGATTTGTCCATCCATATGACGGATATATATACTCTGGGCCCTCTCGGTGGAATGTCATCCAATTAGCTTGCAAGCATGTGACTGGCTCACAAGGGATCACATATCACGGGAACGAGAAAAGAGTACTTATCGGTAACGAGGTTGAACTAGGTAAACAGAGATACCGATGATCAAAACCTCGGATAAGTAAACTATCGTGAGACAAAGGGAAATTGGTATCGTATGTAAGTGGTTCATTCGATCGCAAAGTAATTGTAGAAATATGTGGGAGCCATATGAATTTCCAGATTCCTCTATTGGTTATTGATCGGAGAAGTGTCTCGATCATGTCCGCATAATTCACGAACCGTAGGGAGACACACTTAAGGATTCGATGTTGTTGAGTAGTTATGGAATGATGAGTAAGAGACCGAATGTTCTTCGGAGTCTCGGATGGGATCCGGGATATCACGAGGAGATCCGGAATGGTTTGGAGAATAAGATTCATATAAGGAAATTCCTGTTTCGGGGTTGGAGAATGGTTCCGGTGTTTTCATCAGAAATGTTCTAGAAGGTTCCGGAATGTCCGGCACTCCGGAGAGGAAGGGTACATGAATGTGTCATAACAAGTTGGAATGGTTGCATCATGTACTAGGTATCATTGCTGAACAAACTAAAGGGATAAATCAAATCCTAGTTTGAAAAGTCAAACGCCAATTTGAAAAGTCAAACGGCTATTTTGTTTGGTGGAGGGAGAGTAGGAAACCTACTTGGGGAGGAAGTCTCTCTCCCTACAACGCCGGCCCTTGGAGACCGAGTTGGGGAGGGACTCCCCTCCCCTTGGCGCGCCCCCTCCACCTATATAAGGAGGGGCAAGGCTGCCCCTCCAAGCCTACACCTCTCTCCTCTAAACCTAAACCCTAGCCGCCGGCCTCCACCATTGTCGCCGTCGCCTCCTAGGGTTTGCCAAGTCGCCGAGTTGGGGCTCCCCTCTTGCCCTAGCCGCTGGCCTAGCTCCCTCTATTTGGTGTGTATAAACCCTAGATCACCGAGGCTCTCTCATAGTCCACCATAGTCGCTCCGGCTTAAGGCGAAGCCCTGCGAGATCTTCCCTCTACTTCTGGTACCGCGCCGTCGTGCTGCCGGAATCACGAGGAGAGTGCTACAACCTCCGCTGCCTGCTGGAACAAGGGAGAGGAAGGTCTTCATCGAGTACCGAACATGTGACTGACTGCGGAAGCGCTGCCGGAACGCAGCGCCGGAAGGATCGTCTACGCGATCTTGAGATCGGCAAGTGTACGACTACATCACCCACGAGAATCTGCTCTCGTTAACCGCTTTGGAATCTTCGAGGGTGAGTTCCTCTATCGACTCCTTGCTACAATCTAGTAGATAGATCTTGGCTTGTTTGTGTGCATGCGGTAGAAAATTTTTGTTTTCCATGCTACGAACCCCTCCAGTGGTATCAGAGCCAGGTTTATATGTAGATTTGTTGCACGAGTAGAACACAATGGTCATTGTGGGCGTTGATGCTTTTGTTGTCGATTGCTTCTTGTGTACTTTGCATCTTACGGGATGGTGGGATGAAGCGGCCCGGGCTAACCTTACATGACATCGTTCATGAGACTTGCTCCACGCTTGACAAGCAACTTGTATTGCATAAGTGACTTTGCGGATGCCTGTTTCTCCCAACATAGTTAAGATTCAATTTACAACGGGTGATTGACAATACTAGTATCAATGTTGTGGTTCTTGTTCGTAAGTTAGAACGACACTTATTGAAGCCCCAAACCACGTAAAATATGCAAAGAAAATTAGAGGTGTCTAACTTTGTTTTGTAGGGGTGTGCTATGATGTGATATGGCCATGATTGTGATTATATTTCATGTATGCAATGTTCCTTATTGTAAGTTGGCAACCGGCAGGAGCCATATGGTTGTATTTAAATTCTGTTAAGACCCGCGTGTCTATTCAAAGTAGTTGTAATAGTTGAAGCTGGTGGAAGACAACCATGGAGCAGCATCATTGACCTTGATGCAATGCCGGTGATGATGGAGATCATGTTCGTGCTTGAATATGGAGATCAGAAGCACAAAGAAGAAAGGCCATATCATATCACATATTATGAATTGCATGTGATGTTAATCCTGTTATGCATCTTGTATTGCTTAGTTTACGACGGTAGCATTATAAGATGATCCCTCAAGCACACAATTTCAAGTTTTAAAGTGTTCATCCTTAGTAAGCACCGTTGCTAAAGCTCGTTGTTTCGAAGCACCACGTGATGATCAGGTGTGTTAGATTCTGCGAGTGTATACAATGTGAGCAAGCCAGATTTGCTCATGTGGAAGCTAAGGTTTGATCTTGACGAGCCTAGCATGTACAGACATGGTCTCGGAACACGGATCACCGAAAGGTAGAGCATGAGTCATATAGTAGATATGATGAACATGTTGATTGTTCGCTATTGAAGCTACATCAACTCTCGTGATGATCGGTTTTGATGTGGTGGATTTGGTTCGTGTGATCACTAAAACAATGTGAGGGATATTGTTTTGAGTGAGAGTTCAACGGCAATATGATTAAAAGTTGAACACTATTAATCATAAATTAAATCAAAGTGAATTTGCATAGTTGTTGTAGTCATTGGCATTCGTTTACCACCTTGCGCTTAGTTTTAATTGAGATGATAGAACTATAGAATTCTGGTTAGTTACTTTACGAACTGGTATCGTATTGTTTTGAAGTATTAATCTAAAGTTTAAAGGTCCTATTGCAAACTTTCAGTAAGTTCTGGTTACTCCATGAAGTTTAATAATTAGTATTAAATCAAGAGTGACAATTCCAAGTGTTAGTGTATGAGTATCATGTTTGTCTCCATGATTCTTGATATTCAAAGGATTGTCTTAATATCAAGGTTATCTAGGATCTGAAAGAGTTGTTTCAGAAACCATGATGTGTGGAAGATATTGTGATATCTGAAACGAAGTTTTGGTTGCAACATGACATAGTATAATATGGCAAAAGTCATGTTCTCATATTTGATGAGAATTTGCAAAAGGTTGGAGACACTAGTTGTCCTAATCCTCCAAAATGTTTTGGAGAGCAACATTATACTCGCAGTTCACCGTTAAAAGCTAAAAGTAGCTTGATCGTGGATAATTCCATGATAAGGGTGAATATTTGATGTAGGTAAAATATTTACTACACCAAAATATTACTAAAGAAAGGAATTTGAAAGAACACCAAACATTTGATGATGGTGATCTACTTCAAAGTGCAAGTCCAAAGACATTGATATTTAACTATACATGCTTTGGACTATGTGTCATGTATATGGCTTCACTATTGATGTTGATAGATTCTTTCAAACAGAAAAGGAAATACTGAAAGAGAATCTCATAAGTATATGGCAGAAAAGAAAAGACTAGAATTGTTCAGCTTAAGTATATAGATGATATACATGTTATGGATATATTCTTTGCTTATTAAACAATGTGGTTCTTAAGTATTTGATACTGAATTTGTTGGTGTGAATCGTCATACGAAACAACACAATTCATGAACTACAATGGCCTAAGTAACTAGCAAAAGAATATGTGATGATGTTCATCGAGAACAAATAAAGGGTTATTGTGCTGCTTGTTAAAACATCAAAGCTTGCCTTCAAGATTTGTTTTATCATGCATTATGAGAACAAAAGGGTTGTTCAAATAATTGTCGTAATCCATAAAAGATGGATGATTCACAAATCTCGTTGGAGAAATCACATCCATAAAACTAGTGCTAAAAATGTCGAAAGACAAATTGATTGAAAGTGAAGGGAATATGCCCTGAGAGGCAATACTAAAGTGTTTATTATGTGTATTCCAAGTATATGATAGATGTTTATTTTGCATGCTATAATTGTATTAATACGGAGACGTTAATACATGTGTGTTTAATAAACAAACAGAAAGTTCCTAGTTATGGCTCTCTCATAAACTAGCTCGTTGATTAACAAGATGATCAAGGTTTCCTGATCATGGACATTGGATGTTGTTAATAACGGGATCACAACATTAGTGTAATGGTGTGATGAACATTCATCCGAAGTATAGCATTACGATCAAAGTCATTGAGTTTATATTGCTATAACAACTTACGAAGTGATCCTAATCCTTAGACCATGAGATCATGTCAATCACTAACACCGGAAGAGTTTCTTGATAACATCAAACGTCACACCGTAATAGGGTGATTATAAAGATGGATTCAGAACTAATAAAGTGTTATGTTGAGGCTCATGGATCGAGAGTGGAATTTGTTCATCCCGATGACGGATAGATATACTCTGGGCCCTCTCGGTGATATCACATTGATTAGCTTGCAAGCAAGTGATTTGATCACTAGAATGTTATATCACAGGAACGAGAAAAGAGTGCATGTCGGTAACGAGATCAAACTAGGTATGGAGATACCGATGATCGAATCTCGGACATGTAATATATCGTGAAACAAAGGGATTAAGATACTAGCGTAAAAGGTTCCGACGATCACAAGAAAGTCATCGTTGAATGTGTGGGAGTTAGTATGGGTCTCCAGATCCCGCTTCTGATTATTGATCCGAGAGGGGTCTCGATCATGTCCGCATTATTCACGAACCGTAGGGTGACACACTTAAGAGACACCGACATCCAATTGGAGCAAATGTTTCATGCCGAAAGAATGAACAAGCGCAGGAATTTATTTCACTAGATACCGAAACAGGTTTTCGGGTGAAATTGCATAAAGTGGTTATGCATGTGAAATAGAATTCTAGCAAGGGGTTATTTGTGAATGTTTGTCATTAAAGTAATTGACAAAATTCTGAATAAAATAAAAGAGTTTTATTTAATGAGAGTTTGCATTAAATTTGGTGGAAATTTAATGGGAATTTGAGTGGACTTTTGAGTGGAGGGAATTTAAAGGAGATTTGTGAGTGGAGTGTCCACCCACATGAAGAGGGGAGGGCAAGGGGCAGACCCATGCGCCGTCCACCCCCTTGGGGTTCCCCCCCTCCTCCTATAAAAGGAGCCCCCTCCTCACTTGTCTCTCACACCTCCTCGTGAAGGATCTCTCTCCCCCTCTAGAATTTATCCCCCATGGTCTCGGACTAGAGAGATACATGTTCCCGGTGGCTATTCGGCAAGAAAGAGTTGTGCTTCCGCTGCATCGCTGGAGCGAGGAGGCGGAGGTTGCTCGGTGCCTCGAACGTGTGTGCGAGCACGGATGCGCTGCTGATTTGCGGCGCTAGGACTTCCTCTCGATCCTGAGATCGGCAAGAGATCGTCTACATCAACCACGAGTTGAACTCATTAAGCTTTGTCGGTCTTCAAGGGTATGTTCTCTCCGGATATACATCTGCCCGTTGTTTGTATCTAGTAGATAGATCTTGGTATATAGTTCACATCGTAGGAAATTTTTTGTTTTCTATGCTACGAACCCTACAGTGGTATCAGAGCCGGATCTATGCGTAGATACTTTACACGGGTAGTACACATATGAGTATGTGGGCGATGATGATCATGTTGTTGCTCCTTTGTTGTAATTTTGGATATTGGTGGCATAGTGGGATGAAGCGGCCCGGACAAACTTTACATGTCCTCGCACATGAGACCTGTTCCACGCTTGACATGCAACTAGTTTGCATAAGTGGCTAGCGGGTGTCTGTCTCTCCTACTATAGTCAATATCTATTTTGCAAGCGAGTTGTCAACAATTTGATTATCCTCGTTGTGGTTCATGTTCGTAGGTAAGAACGGTTCTATCTCGAAAGCCCTAAGCCACGTAAAACTTGCAATGGATAAATTAGAGGCGTCTAGTTTAGATTGTTGTTGGGCTAGTGTTATGATATGGTAGTGTTGTAAGTAGAAGTATGAGATGATACTCTTACAACACACATAGCGTGTAAAATCCATAGACCTTGGATTTACACATATAGGTATGATAGTGATCATACCACGATGCACATGATAGAGATCATCTGCGGGAACCATATAATTTCACTAATAAACATATGATGTTTGATAGCATCTTATATTGCTTGTTTAGCGCTTTGTTAGCATAATAAGATGATCCCTCATTTAAATATCAAGATAAGAATGTGTTCTTCCTTTAGTATGCACCGATTATGTTTTTGTCGCTCCAAGACATCACGTGATGATCGGGTGTTCTTGGATCCACGACCATATTTCGGGTGTAAAACAGTTACACACGCGAATACTAAGGTTCTAACTTGGCGAGCCTAGCATGTACAGACATGGCCTCGGAACACGGACCGAAAGGTTAAGCATGAGTCATATAGTTGATATGATGCCCATTTGATGCTCGCCTTTGAAGCTATACTGACTCACGTGATGATCGGACTTGGTGTAGTGGATTTGGTTCATGTAATCACCAAAAAGGCACGAGGGATGTCGTTTTTGAGTGGGAGTTCATTCGTAATATAGATTAGTTGAACTCAATCTATCACACTTAGTCTAAACTTTACAAATTTTGTTGTAGATGGCACCACCTGCTTTTAATTTCAATGTGTTCATGGAGAAAGAGAAACTAGCAACGAACGGTAGCAACTTTACCGAATGGGCCATGAATTTGAGGATTCTCCTCTCTGCTGCACAAAAGCAATATGTGCTAGAAGCGCTGTTAGGCCCCCCACCTTTTGATGATGCCCCTAACGAGGAGAAGAATGTCTATCAGACTCGTCAGGAGGGCCACAACTTAGTTCATTGCGGCATATTGTATGGGCTAGAGCCGGAACTTCGAAAGCGTTTCGAAAACGGCAATGCATTTGATACAATGGGTGAGTTGAAAATGATTTTCGACACACATGTTGCTGTAGAGAGCTACAACGCTTCAGAAAAGTTCTTTAGCTGCATGATGGAAGAGCACAGCTCCGTTAGTGAGCATGTACTCAAGATGTCGGGTTACGCCGATAAGCTTGTGTCCTTGGGAATATCGATTCCCATTGACTTAGGCATCCATCGTGTTCTGCAGTCTCTGCCACCTAGCTATAAGAGCTTCGTGATGAACTATAATATGCAAGGCATGAAGAAGTCTCTCCCCGAGCTTCTATCAATGCTTAAAACTGCAGAAGTGGAGATCAAAAAGGAACATAAAGTGTTGATGATCAATAGGAACACTGGTTTCAAGAAAGACAAGAAGGGAAAACGGAAGGGAAGTAAGGGCGGCAAGCCTGTTGCCGCGCCTGAAAAGAAACCCCGAGATGGACCTAATTCTGATTCCGAGTGC
Organism: Avena sativa; assembly: GCA_916181665.1. Taxonomy (NCBI): domain Eukaryota; kingdom Viridiplantae; phylum Streptophyta; class Magnoliopsida; order Poales; family Poaceae; genus Avena; species Avena sativa. The sequence continues at coordinate 397,877,896 of OV702279.1, read as the reverse complement.
TACTATTGTAAGGGGACTGGCCACTGGAAGCGCAACTGCCCCAAGTATCTGGCAGACAAGAAGGCCGGCAAGGCAAACAAAGGAATATATGATATACATGTTATTGATGTGTACTTGACTAGTGCTCGCAGTAGCACCTGGGTATTTGATACCGGTTCAATTACTAATATTTGTAACTCGAATCAGGGGCTGCGGAACAAGCGACCGCTAGCAAGGGGTGAGGTCAAGATGCGTGTCGGCAATGGATCAAGCGTTGATGTGATCGCCGTCGGAACGCTGCCTCTCCACTTACCGTCGGGATTAGTTATAAACTTGAATAAATGTTATCTGGTGCCTGCACTGAGCATGAACATTGTATCTGGATCGTGTTTGATGCGAAGTGGTTATTCATTTAAATCCGAGAACAATGGTTGTTCCATTTATATGAATGAAATCTTTTATGGTCATGCACCGATGATGAATGGTTTATTTCTATTAGATCTCGATGATAATGTTACACATATTCATAATGTTGATGCTAAAAGGATTAAACTTAATGATGATATATCCGCATATATGTGGCACTGCCGTCTAGGTCATATTGGCGTTAAACGCATGAAGAAGCTCCATTCGGATGGACTTTTGGAATCACTTGATTATGAATCATTTGATACATGTGAGCCATGCCTTATGGGCAAGATGACTAGAACGCCGTTTTCCGGTTCAATGGAACGGGCGACAGATTTATTGGAGATCATACATTCTGATGTATGTGGTCCAATGAGTGTGTCGGCGCGAGGTGGATATCGTTATTTTGTTACTTTCACGGATGATTTGAGTAGATACAGTTATATCTACTTGATGAAACACAAGCCTAAAACCTTTGAAAAGTTCAAGGAATTTCAGAATGAAGTGGAAAATCATTGTAATAAAAAGATCAAATTTCTACGGTCCGACCGTGGAGGTGAGTATCTAAGTTACGAGTTTAGCACTCACATGAAAGAGTGTGGAATTGTTTCACAACTCACACCTGCCGGAACACCACAGCGAAATGGTGTGTCGGAACGTCGTAATCGTACTTTATTAGATATGGTTCGATCTATGATGTCTCTGACGGACTTGCCGTTGTCATTTTGGGGTTATGCACTAGAAACTGCTGCATTCACTTTAAATCGGGCACCATCTAAATCCGTTGAAAAGACACCGTATGAATTGTGGTTTGGAAACAAACCTAAGCTGTCATTTCTTAAAGTTTGGGGATGCGATGTTTATGTGAAGAAACTTCAACCGGATAAACTCGAACCCAAAGCGGAAAAATGCGTCTTCATAGGATACCCTAAAGAAACTATTGGGTATTCCTTCTATCACAGATCCGAGGGCAAGGTTTTTGTTGCCAAGAATGGATCCTTTCTAGAGAAAGAGTTTCTCGCGAAAGGTGTGAGTAGTCGGAAGGTAGAACTCGAAGAGGTTGTGGAACCTTCTCTTCAAAGTATGGCGAGTAGCGCAGCGCCGGAAGTTGTTCCGGAGTTGGCTCCACCTGTTGAAGAGGGAACTAATGATAATGATCATGAAACTCCGAAAGAGAGTACTACCGAACCTCGCAGGTCAAACAGGACGCGTGCAGCTCCCGAGCTGTACGGAAATCCTGTCATGAATTTCATGGTTGATGAAAATGATGACCCTGCGACGTATGAAGAAGCGATGATGAGCCCGGATTCCAACAAATGGTTAGAAGCCATGAAATCCGAGATGGAATCCATGTATGAAAATCAAGTTTGGAACTTGGTGGAAATACCTCACGACCGAAAGGCCATGGAGAACAAATGGATTTTCAAAAGGAAAACTGATGCTGATGGTAATGTGACCGTCTATAAAGCTCGACTTGTCGCAAAGGGGTTTCGACAAATTCAAGGAGTTGACTACGATGAGACTTTCTCTCCCGTAGAGATGCTAAAGTCAGTTAGGATTATGTTAGCAATTGCTGCATATTTCGATTATGAGATATGGCAGATGGATGTCAAAACCGCGTTTCTCAATGGTAATATTGAAGAAGAGTTGTATATGATACAACCAAAGGGTTTTGTCGATCCTAAGGATGCTAACAAGGTGTGCAAGCTTCAGCGATCCATCTATGGATTGAAGCAAGCATCACGAAGTTGGAATCTCCGCTTTGATGAGGTGATCAAAGAGTTTCGATTTGTCCAAACTTATGGAGAAGCTTGTATTTACAAGAAAGTGAGTGGGAGCAATGTGGAATTTCTGATATTATATGTGGATGACATATTATTGATCGGAAATGATATAGATCTTTTAAACAGTCTTAAAAGTTATCTAAACATCAAATTTTCAATGAAGGACCTAGGTGAAGCGTCATACATATTAGGCATAAAGATCTATAGAGATAGATCTAGGCGCCTAATAGGGCTATCACAAAGTACATACCTTGATAAGATTTTAAAGAAGTTTAAAATGGACGGAAGTAAGAAGGGGTTCTTACCTATGCTGCAAGGCAACATATTGAGTAAGACTCAAAGTCCGGCTTCGGCGGAAGAAAGAGAGATAATGGACAAAGTCCCCTATGCTTCAGCCATAGGCTCTATAATGTACGCCATGCTATGTACAAGACAGGATGTGGAACATGCTATTAGTTTGACTAGTAGGTACCAATCGGATCCAGGTTCGGAACACTGGATAGCGGTCAAGAATATCCTTAAGTACTTACGAAGAACTAAGGATATGTTTCTTGTATACGGAGGTGAAGAAGAGCTCGTCGCTAAGTGTTATGTCGACGCTAGCTTTGACACCGATCCGGATGACTCTAAGTCTCAATCCGGATACGTATTTCTCATGAATGGCGGAGCGGTTAGTTGGAGGAGCTCCAAACAACCTGTGGTAGCGGGATCAACAACGGAGGCCGAATATGTTGCTGCTTCAGAAGCGGCTCAGGAAGCAGTTTGGCTGAAGGAGTTCATATCCGAACTAGGAGTAGTGGCAAACGCGTTGGACCCAATGGTGACCTATTGTGACAACAATGGTGCCATTGCCAATGCCAAAGAGCCAAGGTCTCATAAGCATTCCAAGCATATTAAGCGCCGGTTTCACTCCATCCGCGAGCATGTCAAGGATGGAGATATAAAGATTTGTAAAGTACATACAGATCTCAATGTAGCAGATCCGTTGACTAAAACTCTCCCTAGAGCAAAACATGATCAACACCAGAACTCAATGGGTGTTAGATTTATCACTATGTAACTAGATTATTGTCTCTAGTGCAAGTGGTAGACTGAAGGGAATATGTCGTGAGAGGCAATACTAAAGTGTTTATTATGTGTATTCCAAGTATATGATAGATGTTTATTTTGCATGCTATAATTGTATTAATACGGAAACGTTAATACATGTGTGTTTAATAAACAAACAGAAAGTTCCTAGTTATGGCTCTCTCATAAACTAGCTCGTTGATTAACAAGATGATCAAGGTTTCCTGATCATGGACATTGGATGTTGTTAATAACGGGATCACAACATTAGTGTAATGGTGTGATGAACATTCATCCGAAGTATAGCATTACGATCAAAGTCATTGAGTTTATATTGCTATAACAACTTACGAAGTGATCCTAATCCTTAGACCATGAGATCATGTCAATCACTAACACCGGAAGAGTTTCTTGATAACATCAAACGTCACACCGTAATAGGGTGATTATAAAGATGGATTCAGAACTAATAAATTGTTATGTTGAGGCTCATGGATCGAGAGTGGAATTTGTTCATCCCGATGACGGATAGATATACTCTAGGCCCTCTCGGTGATATCACATTGATTAGCTTGCAAGCAAGTGATTTGATCACTAGAATGTTATATCACAGGAACGAGAAAAGAGTGCATGTCGGTAACGAGATCAAACTAGGTATGGAGATACCGATGATCGAATCTCGGACATGTAATATATCGTGAAACAAAGGGATTAAGATACTAGCATAAAAGGTTCCGACGATCACAAGAAAGTCATCGTTGAATGTGTGGGAGTCAGTATGGGTCTCCAGATCCCGCTTCTGATTATTGATCCGAGAGGGGTCTCGATCATGTCCGCATTATTCACGAACCGTAGGGTGACACACTTAAGAGACACCGACATCCAATTGGAGCAAATGTTTCATGCCGAAAGAATGAACAAGCGCAGGAATTTATTTCACTAGATACCGAAACAGGTTTTCGGGTGAAATTGCATAAAGTGGTTATGCATGTGAAATAGAATTCTAGCAAGGGGTTATTTGTGAATGTTTGTCATTAAAGTAATTGACAAAATTCTGAATAAAATAAAAGAGTTTTATTTAATGAGAGTTTGCATTAAATTTGGTGGAAATTTAATGGGAATTTGAGTGGACTTTTGAGTGGAGGGAATTTAAAGGAGATTTGTGAGTGGAGTGTCCACCCACATGAAGAGGGGAGGGCAAGGGGCAGCCCCATGCGCCGGCCACCCCCTTGGGGTTCCCCCCCTCCTCCTATAAAAGGAGCCCCCTCCTCACTTGTCTCTCACACCTCCTCGTGAAGGATCTCTCTCCCCCTCTAGAATTTATCCCCCATGGTCTCGGACTAGAGAGATACATGTTCCCGGTGGCTATTCGGCAAGAAAGAGTTGTGCTTCCGCTGCATCGCTGGAGCGAGGAGGCGGAGGTTGCTCGGTGCCTCGAACGTGTGTGCGAGCACGGATGCGCTGCTGATTTGCGGCGCTAGGACTTCCTCTCGATCCTGAGATCGGCAAGAGATCGTCTACATCAACCACGAGTTGAACTCATTAAGCTTTGTCGGTCTTCAAGGGTATGTTCTCTCCGGATATACATCTGCCCGTTGTTTGTATCTAGTAGATAGATCTTGGTATATAGTTCACATCGTAGGAAATTTTTTGTTTTCTATGCTACGAACCCTACAGTGGTATCAGAGCCGGATCTATGCGTAGATACTTTACACGGGTAGTACACATATGAGTATGTGGGCGATGATGATCATGTTGTTGCTCCTTTGTTGTAATTTTGGATATTGGTGGCATAGTGGGATGAAGCGGCCCGGACAAACTTTACATGTCCTCGCACATGAGACCTGTTCCACGCTTGACATGCAACTAGTTTGCATAAGTGGCTAGCGGGTGTCTGTCTCTCCTACTATAGTCAATATCTATTTTGCAAGCGAGTTGTCAACAATTTGATTATCCTCGTTGTGGTTCATGTTCGTAGGTAAGAACGGTTCTATCTCGAAAGCCCTAAGCCACGTAAAACTTGCAATGGATAAATTAGAGGCGTCTAGTTTAGATTGTTGTTGGGCTAGTGTTATGATATGGTAGTGTTGTAAGTAGAAGTATGAGATGATACTCTTACAACACACATAGCGTGTAAAATCCATAGACCTTGGATTTACACATATAGGTATGATAGTGATCATACCACGATGCACATGATAGAGATCATCTGCGGGAACCATATAATTTCACTAATAAACATATGATGTTTGATAGCATCTTATATTGCTTGTTTAGCGCTTTGTTAGCATAATAAGATGATCCCTCATTTAAATATCAAGATAAGAATGTGTTCTTCCTTTAGTATGCACCGATTATGTTTTCGTCGCTCCAAGACATCACGTGATGATCGGGTGTTCTTGGATCCACGACCATATTTCGGGTGTAAAACAGTTACACACGCGAATACTAAGGTTCTAACTTGGCGAGCCTAGCATGTACAGACATGGCCTCGGAACACGGACCGAAAGGTTAAGCATGAGTCATATAGTTGATATGATGCCCATTTGATGCTCGCCTTTGAAGCTATACTGACTCACGTGATGATCGGACTTGGTGTAGTGGATTTGGTTCATGTAATCACCAAAAAGGCACGAGGGATGTCGTTTTTGAGTGGGAGTTCATTCGTAATATAGATTAGTTGAACTCAATCTATCACACTTAGTCTAAACTTTACAAATTTTGTTGTAGATGGCACCACCTGCTTTTAATTTCAATGTGTTCATGGAGAAAGAGAAACTAGCAACGAACGGTAGCAACTTTACCGAATGGGCCATGAATTTGAGGATTCTCCTCTCTGCTGCACAAAAGCAATATGTGCTAGAAGCGCTGTTAGGCCCCCCACCTTTTGATGATGCCCCTAACGAGGAGAAGAATGTCTATCAGACTCGTCAGGAGGGCCACAACTTAGTTCATTGCGGCATATTGTATGGGCTAGAGCCGGAACTTCGAAAGCGTTTCGAAAACGGCAATGCATTTGATACAATGGGTGAGTTGAAAATGATTTTCGACACACATGTTGCTGTAGAGAGCTACAACGCTTCAGAAAAGTTCTTTAGCTGCATGATGGAAGAGCACAGCTCCGTTAGTGAGCATGTACTCAAGATGTCGGGTTACGCCGATAAGCTTGTGTCCTTGGGAATATCGATTCCCATTGACTTAGGCATCCATCGTGTTCTGCAGTCTCTGCCACCTAGCTATAAGAGCTTCGTGATGAACTACAATATGCAAGGCATGAAGAAGTCTCTCCCCGAGCTTCTATCAATGCTTAAAACTGCAGAAGTGGAGATCAAAAAGGAACATAAAGTGTTGATGATCAATAGGAACACTGGTTTCAAGAAAGACAAGAAGGGAAAACGGAAGGGAGGTAAGGGCGGCAAGCCTGTTGCCGCGCCTGAAAAGAAACCCCGAGTTGGACCTAATTCTGACTCCGAGTGCTACTATTGTAAGGGGACTGGCCACTGGAAGCGCAACTGCCCCAAGTATCTGGCAGACAAGAAGGCCGGCAAGGCAAACAAAGGAATATATGATATACATGTTATTGATGTGTACTTGACTAGTGCTCGCAGTAGCACCTGGGTATTTGATACCGGTTCAATTACTAATATTTGTAACTCGAATCAGGGGCTGCGGAACAAGCGACCGCTAGCAAGGGGTGAGGTCAAGATGCGTGTCGGCAATGGATCAAGCGTTGATGTGATCGCCGTCGGAACGCTGCCTCTCCACTTACCGTCGGGATTAGTTATAAACTTGAATAAATGTTATCTGGTGCCTGCACTGAGCATGAACATTGTATCTGGATCGTGTTTGATGCGAAGTGGTTATTCATTTAAATCCGAGAACAATGGTTGTTCCATTTATATGAATGAAATCTTTTATGTTCATGCACCGATGATGAATGGTTTATTTCTATTAGATCCCGATGATAATGTTACACATATTCATAATGTTGATGCTAAAAGGATTAAACTTAATGATGATATATCCGCATATATGTGGCACTGCCGTCTAGGTCATATTGGCGTTAAACGCATGAAGAAGCTCCATTCGGATAGACTTTTGGAATCACTTGATTATGAATCATTTGATACATGTGAGCCATGCCTTATGGGCAAGATGACTAGAACGCCGTTTTCCGGTTCAATGGAACGGGCGACAGATTTATTGGAGATCATACATTCTGATGTATGTGGTCCAATGAGTGTGTCGGCGCGAGGTGGATATCGTTATTTTTTTACTTTCACGGATGATTTGAGTAGATACAGTTATATCTACTTGATGAAACACAAGTCTAAAACCTTTGAAAAGTTCAAGGAATTTCAGAATGAAGTGGAAAATCATTGTAATAAAAATATCAAATTTCTACGGTCCGACCGTGGAGGTGAGTATCTAAGTTACGAGTTTAGCACTCACATGAAAGAGTGTGGAATTGTTTCACAACTCACACCTGCCGGAACACCACAGCGAAATGGTGTGTCGGAACGTCGTAATCGTACTTTATTAGATATGGTTCGATCTATGATGTCTCTGACGGACTTGCCGTTGTCATTTTGGGGTTATGCACTAGAAACTGCTGCATTCACTTTAAATCGGGCACCATCTAAATCCGTTGAAAAGACACCGTATGAATTGTGGTTTGGAAACAAACCTAAGCTGTCATTTCTTAAAGTTTGGGGATGCGATGTTTATGTGAAGAAACTTCAACCGGATAAACTCGAACCCAAAGCGGAAAAATGCGTCTTCATAGGATACCCTAAAGAAACTATTGGGTATTCCTTCTATCACAGATCCGAGGGCAAGGTTTTTGTTGCCAAGAATGGATCCTTTCTAGAGAAAGAGTTTCTCGCGAAAGGTGTGAGTAGTCGGAAGGTAGAACTCGAAGAGGTTGTGGAACCTTCTCTTCAAAGTATGGCGAGTAGCGCAGCGCCGGAAGTTGTTCCGGAGTTGGCTCCACCTGTTGAAGAGGGAACTAATGATAATGATCATGAAACTCCGAAAGAGAGTACTACCGAACCTCGCAGGTCAAACAGGACGCGTGCAGCTCCCGAGCTGTACGGAAATCCTGTCATGAATTTCATGGTTGATGAAAATGATGACCCTGCGACATATGAAGAAGCGATGATGAGCCCGGATTCCAACAAATGGTTAGAAGCCATGAAATCCGAGATGGAATCCATGTATGAAAATCAAGTTTGGAACTTGGTGGAAATACCTCACGACCGAAAGGCCGTGGAGAACAAATGGATTTTCAAAAGGAAAACTGATGCTGATGGTAATGTGACCGTCTATAAAGCTCGACTTGTCGCAAAGGGGTTTCGACAAATTCAAGGAGTTGACTACGATGAGACTTTCTCTCCCGTAGCGATGCTAAAGTCAATTAGGATTATGTTAGCAATTGCTGCATATTTCGATTATGAGATATGGCAGATGGATGTCAAAACCGCGTTTCTCAATGGTAATATTGAAGAAGAGTTGTATATGATACAACCAAAGGGTTTTGTCGATCCTAAGGATGCTAACAAGGTGTGCAAGCTTCAGCGATCCATCTATGGATTGAAGCAAGCATCACGAAGTTGGAATCTCCGCTTTGATGAGGTGATCAAAGAGTTTCGATTTGTCCAAACTTATGGAGAAGCTTGTATTTACAAGAAAGTGAGTGGGAGCAATGTGGAATTTCTGATATTATATGTGGATGACATAGTATTGATCGGAAATGATATAGATCTTTTAAACAGTCTTAAAAGTTATCTAAACAGCAAATTTTCAATGAAGGACCTAGGTGAAGCGTCATACATATTAGGCATAAAGATCTATAGAGATAGATCTAGGCGCCTAATAGGGCTATCACAAAGTACATACCTTGATAAGCTTTTAAAGAAGTTTAAAATGGACGGAAGTAAGAAGGGGTTCTTACCTATGTTGCAAGGCAAGACATTGAGTAAGACTCAAAGTCCGGCTTCGGCGGAAGAAAGAGAGATAATGGACAAAGTCCCCTATGCTTCAGCCATAGGCTCTATAATGTACGCCATGCTATGTACAAGACCGGATGTGGAACATGCTATTAGTTTGACTAGTAGGTACCAATCGGATCCAGGTTCGGAACACTGGATAGCAGTCAAGAATATCCTTAAGTACTTACGAAGAACTAAGGATAGGTTTCTTGTATACGGAGGTGAAGAAGAGCTCGTCGCTAAGTGTTATGTCGACGCTAGCTTTGACACCGATCCGGATGACTCTAAGTCTCAATCCGGATACGTATTTCTCATGAATGGCGGAGCGGTTAGTTGGAGGAGCTCCAAACAACCTGTGGTAGCGGGATCAACAATGGAGGCCGAATATGTTGCTGCTTCAGAAGCGGCTCAGGAAGCAGTTTGGATGAAGGAGTTCATATCCGAACTAGGAGTAGTGGCAAACGCGTTGGACCCAATGGTGACCTATTGTGACAACAATGGTGCCATTGCCAATGCCAAAGAGCCAAGGTCTCACAAGCATTCCAAGCATATTAAGCGCCAGTTTCACTCCATCCGCGAGCATGTCAAGGATGGAGATATAAAGATTTGTAAAGTACATACGGATCTCAATGTAGCAGATCCGTTGACTAAAACTCTCCCTAGAGCAAAACATGATCAACACCAGAACTCAATGGGTGTTAGATTTATCACTATGTAACTAGATTATTGTCTCTAGTGCAAGTGGGAGACTGAAGGGAATATGCCCTGAGAGGCAATACTAAAGTGTTTATTATGTGTATTCCAAGTATATGATAGATGTTTATTTTGCATGCTATAATTGTATTAATACGGAAAAACGTTAATACATGTGTGTTTAATAAACAAACAGAAAGTTCCTAGTTATGCCTCTCTCATAAACTAGCTCGTTGATTAACAAGATGATCAAGGTTTCCTGATCATGGACATTGGATGTTGTTAATAACAGGATCACAACATTAGTGTAATGGTGTGATGAACATTCATCCGAAGTATAGCATTACGATCAAAGTCATTGAGTTTATATTGCTATAACAACTTATGAAGTGATCCTAATCCTTAGACCATGAGATCATGTCAATCACTAACACCGGAAGAGTTTCTTGATAACATCAAACGTCACACCGTAATAGGGTGATTATAAAGATGGATTCAGAACTAATAAAGTGTTATGTTGAGGCTCATGGATCGAGAGTGGAATTTGTTCATCCCGATGACGGATAGATATACTCTGGGCCCTCTCGGTGATATCACATTGATTAGCTTGCAAGCAAGTGATTTGATCACTAGAATGTTATATCACAGGAACAAGAAAAGAGTGCATGTCGGTAACGAGATCAAACTAGGTATGGAGATACCAATGATCAAATCTCGGACATGTAATATATCGTGAAACAAATTGATTAAGATACTAGCGTAAAAGGTTCCGACGATCACAAGAAAGTCATCGTTGAATGTGTGGGAGTCAGTATGGGTCTCCAGATCCCGCTTCTGATTATTGATCCGAGAGGGGTCTCGATCATGTCCGCATTATTCACGAACCGTAGGGTGACACACTTAAGAGACACCGACATCCAATTGGAGCAAATGTTTCATGCCGAAAGAATGAACAAGCGCAGGAATTTATTTCACTAGATACCGAAACAGGTTTTCGGGTGAAATTGCATAAAGTGGTTATGCATGTGAAATAGAATTCTAGCAAGGGGTTATTTTTGAATGTTTGTCATTAAAGTAATTGACAAATTCTGAATAAAATAAAAGAGTTTTATTTAATGAGAGTTTGCATTAAATTTGGTGGAAATTTAATGGGAATTTGAGTGGACTTTTGAGTGGAGGGAATTTAAAGGAGATTTGTGAGTGGAGTGTCCACCCACATGAAGAGGGGAGGGCAAGGGGCAGCCCCATGCGCCGGCCACCCCCTTGGGGTCCCCCATCCTCCTATAAAAGGAGCCCCCCACCTCACTTGTCTCTCACACCTCCTCGTGAAGGATCTCTCTCCCCCTCTAGAATTTATCCCCCATGGTCTCGGACTAGCGAGATACATGTTCCCGGTGGCTATTCGGCAAGAAAGAGTTGTGATTCCGCTGCATCGCTGGAGCGAGGAGGCGGAGGTTGCTCGGTGCCTCGAACGTGTGTGCGAGCACGGATGCGCTGCTGATTTGCGGCGCTAGGACTTCCTCTCGATCTTGAGATCGGCAAGAGATCGTCTACATCAACCACGAGTTGAACTCGTTAAGCTTTGTCGGTCTTCAAGGGTATGTTCTCTACGGATATACATCCGCCCGTTGTTTGTATCTAGTAGATAGATCTTTGTATATAGTTCACATCGTAGGAAAATTTTTGTTTTCTATGCTGCGAACCCTACAGAAAGATCATTTAGGAAGTGACATCGCCGTTTAAATTATATTGGAAAGAAAACATGAAGAAACTCCATGTGGATGGAATTTTGGAGTCCTTTTGATTTTTGATCAAATGACGCTTGTGAAACTTTCCTAGAGATAATTAAAACTTCGTTCATAGGCCAAAAGGGAACGAATGACTAACTTATTGGAACTTGTACATATTGTTGTATGAAGTCCATTATGTGTAGTCAAGAGCGATGGATTTCAACTTCATATGCTTTCTCCGAAAATTTGAGTGAATATATGAATATTTACTTAATAAGGATGAAGTATGAAACATTTGAAAAGTTCAAAGATTTTCAAGATGAAGTGCAAAATCATTGAAACAAGAATATAAATAGTTTATGATAAGATCATAAAGGAAGATATTTGAGTTACAAGTTTAGCATAATACCTAAGATTTAAGGAATCGTTCCGTGGATTTGCATTTCCTGAAACACCATAAGAGTATGGAGCGTTCAAGATATGTAATTAAACCTTGTTTGACATGGTAAGATCGAAGGAGTAATTCATAAAACTGCCATTATATTTTAAAGATTAAAAGCTTTAGAGACCACCGTTTTTCCACTGAAAAGAGATTCATCATAATCCGTTGAATTGACACCATATAAAGTTATGGTTTGGGATAAAACCCAAGTTGTCCTTTCTTAAAAATTGGTATGCTATGCATAAGAAAGATGTTTGCAACCAAAATCGGATGAACATATCTTTGTATGTTATTTTGAATAATAGTTAAGTATTCCTCCATAACACCAAAGACAAAAGTGTTTGTCGCTTAGAACGTCAAGTTTCTTTGAGAAGGAATTTTTCGTGAAAAGTTAAGTGGGAGGACAATAGAACTTTGATAAGGTTAAAAGAACCTTAGCTATATGTGCAGAGTTGCGCAGCGCCGAAAAGTGTTCCGGAGGCAGCAATAGTGCTCATGGCTCACGTGCCTCAAAGGTTGTGGTCACGGAGGACTAAGTTCCTATTGAAACAAGAAGGTCAGGTAAACAATCAAATACCAAGATTTGAGAATACCAAGATTTGAGAGTTAAATATTTATTTAACGATAATGATCCGACTACATGCAAAGAAGCGATGATGGGCCCTTACTCCATAAAATGGCTTGAAGCCATAAAATCCGTGATAGTTCCATACACGAGAAATCAAGTTTTGAACTTAAAGGACCCTCGAGAAAGGTGTAAGACCTTACAGTTGTGTTTGGATCTATAAAGAAATAGACATGGATGTTGCACATCTATGAAATAGTCGACATGTTGGGAAAGAGTTTACAACAATGTTCAAAGGTTGACTATGACAAGATTCGATCTTTCATAGCGATATTTAGTCTAGACGGATTAATGTAGCAACCACTACATATAATTTTGTTATGTGGTAGTTGAATAAACAAAACAAGTTCTTCTAATAGAATTGTTACCTAGGACACGTGCATAACACGGTCCATAGGGTTTTGTTAATTCAAAGGATGCTAAAAGCATATGCAAACTTCAATGGTTGAAGTGAGCATCGCGGAGTTGGAATCTTCACTATGATGAAACTGTTAAAAGAGTTTAATTTCATCAGAGACAATGAAGATGCTTGCATTTGCAAGAAATTAAGTGGGAGCGCTAAGACATGTTTCTAATACATTATGTGGAAGACATATTGTTGATTAAAAATGATGTATCTTTTATTAACACATATTAAGAATTTCATCCCGATGAAAGACTTAGGCAAAACCCAAATATTTGCATCAATAGACGCTAAATATGGTTGTGCCGAAAGTACATAGATGATGTATTGAATAAGTTCAATATAGAAACAACAAGAAAGGTTCTTGTCGCACAGAAAGGATTGAATGAGTTCAATATTGATGATATATTCAAGTGTATTGACACTTGGTAAGTGAAACTAAGATTCAAGTATAGATTGATACTTGATGTATGAAATCACAAAGAGTATTTATATCAATCATACTGTGATATGTACAAATCCAGATATGTCCTATGCTCTAAATGTTATGAGCATATATCAGAATGATTCATAAGATAATCATTGGACGATAGTAAAGATATTCTTATGATCTTGTAAAAGAACTAAGAATATATTATTTTGTAGAAATGACAAATAGATGGTTAGTTCATTGTAAATGAATTACATTGATACTAGTTTTGTCACAAAGTACAAATTAAGTTTATCTCAATATAAACTAAGGGTGGCATAATATAATGGAAAGTAAGTTCCATGATGGATTTGGATGAGTTCCAAAGTTAAGACATTGTGACAGATATTACAACAAAAGGCTAAGTATATGACTGCTATTACAGCAGCTAAAGAGGGCATTTGTGTCAAGAAGTTTGTTATCAAACTAGGTGTAGTTCACAGCGGGATAATACTATGAAGATATATTGTACGACAATATTATCAACATGTTTTAACCCCAAAGAACTAAAAGTCTCACCAAAGGACCAAATTTATACAAAGCCATCTCATTAGAGAATGAGTGATGTGTAGAGACGCAAAGACATGCAATTACACACGGACCTGGAAGTGTCAGATCCGGAGATCAGTTGACCACTAGCAATCGTGTACATACGACACCAGAAAGCCATAGGTGTTGAATACACAAAGGTTTGAAACTAGATTATTGACTCTAGTGCAAGTGGGAGACTGTTGGAGATATTCCCAAGAGGCAATAATAAAGTGGTTATTATCATATCTTCATACTTATGATAAATGTTTACATACCATGCTATAATTGTATTAACCGTAAACATTAATACTTGTGTGATTTGTAAACATAAAAGAGTCCCTAGTAAAGCCTCTTGTTAAACTAGCTTGTTGGTTAATATATGATCATGGTTTCCTGATCATGAACATAGAGATGTTATTAACAACAGGGTCATATCATTAGGATAATGATGTGATGGACATACTCCTATAGTTAAGCGTAGCATAAAGATCAAGTCATTTAATATAGTTCATTTGCTATAAGCTTTCTGATACATAGTAACCTAATTCCTTCGACCATGAGATCATGTTAATCACCATCACCGGAAGGATGCTTTGATGACATCAAACACCACACCGTAACTGGGTGGCTATAAAGGTGGCATTGAGTGTTTGGAAAGTATGGGTTGAGGCACATGGATCAAGAGTGGGATTTGTCCATCCATATGACGGATAGATATACTCTGGGCCCTCTCGGTGGAATGTCATCTAATTAGCTTGCAAGCATGTGACTGGCTCACAAGGGATCACATATCATGGAGAACGAGAAAAGAGTACTTATTGGTAACGAGGTTGAACTAGGTAAGCAGAGATGCCGACGATCAAAACCTCAGATAAGTAAACTATCGTGAGACAAAGGGAAATTGGTATCGTATGTAAGTGGTTCATTCGATCGCAAAGTAATCATAGAAATATGTGGGAGCTATATGAATTTCCAGATTCCTCTATTGGTTATTGATCGGAGAAGTGTCTCGATCATGTCCGCATAATTCACGAACCGTAGGGAGACACACTTAAGGATTCGATGTTGTTGAGTAGTTATGGAATGATGAGTAAGAGACCGAATGTTGTTCGGAGTCTTGGATGGGATCTGGGATATCACGAGGAGATCCGAAATGGTCCGGAGAATAAGATTCATATAAGGAAAGTCCTGTTTCGGGGTTGGAGAATGGTTCCGGTGTTTTCATCGGAAATGTTCTAGAAGGTTCCGGAATGTCCGGCACTCCGGAGAGGAAGGGTACATGAATGTGTCATAACAAGTTGGAATTGTTGCATCATGTACTAGGTATCATTGCTGAACAAAATAAAGGGATAAATCAAATCCTAGTTTGAAAAGTCAAACGCCAATTTGAAAAGTCAAACGGCTATTTTGTTTGGTGGAGGGAGAGTAGGAAACCTACTTGGGGAGGAAGTCCCTCTCCCTCCACCACCGTCCATTGGAGACCGAGTTGGGGAGGGACTCCCCTCCCCTTGGCGCGCCCCCTCCACCTATATAAGGAGGGGCAGGGCTGCCCCTCCAAGCCTACACCTCTCTCCTCTAAAGCTAAACCCTAGCCGCCGGCCTCCACCATTGTCGTCGCCGCCTCCTAGGGTTTGCCAAGTCGCCAAGTTGGGGCTCCCCTCTTTCCCTAGCCGCCAGCCTAGCTCCCTCTATTTGGTGTGTCTAAACCCTAGATCACCGAGGCTCTCTCATAGTCCACCATACTCGCTCCGGCTTAAGGCGAAACCCTGCGAGATCTTCCCTCTACTTCCGGTACCACGCCGTCGTGCTGCCGGAATCACGAGGAGAGTGCTACAACCTCCGCTGCCTGCTGGAACAAGGAAGAGGAAGGTCTTCATCGAGTACCGAACGTGTGACCGACTGCGGAAGCGCTGCCGGAACGCAGCGCCGGAAGGATCGTCTACGCGATCTTGAGATCGGCAAGTGTACGACTACATCACCCACGAGAATCTGCTCTCGTTAACCCCTTTGGAATCTTCGAGGGTGAGTTCCTCTATCGACTCATTGCTACAATCTAGTAGATATATCTTGGCTTGTTTGTGTGCATGCGGTAGAAATTTTTTGTTTTCCATGCTACGAACCCCTCCAGTCAGACACTAGAAATTAATACTATGATTTAAATCATTTCTAGCAAAACAAAAATGATTTAAAGTGGCCATTTTCACTAACTTAATATCAAATTGTTTTTCCACTTTTATAAATGACCAATAGGTGGTTTAAAATGTTTATAACCTATTATAAACCATCTTTTAAAATAAAAGAATCTTTTGCATGCTTGCATGCATTGTTTTATTTTCTTTATTTTATGTGATGAATTGTTTTGAATGCTAGATTGAATTTGTGCCTTGCTTGATTGAATTGTAGTGAAATTTTAAGAGTGTGACTATTGCAAGATCAAGGAGTGAACTTATATTCTCTACCAATAAGGCAAGTGGTGCTTCATACTTTGTCCTATTATTTTCACTATGCATTAGTGATATTTTGAGTAGGACTTGCATGGAATTTTTACTAAGTGTGCTATGCCATGGGAAATCCTAGTAGATGATGCCTTAGTAGAATTTTTCCTAAGTTAAGATCCCTACTACTATCAAGCTTAGCTTAGCTAGTAGAAAACAAGGGTGGATTATATTCATGCTATGAGATATTTCTAAGTTTATGACTTGTGTTTTGTTTAATAAAAAAACTATGTGAATGAATCACCTTGGTTGAATGGAAAGAATGGTTTGTGTTGAGTGGTTACATAGGGCCCATATTTATGGCTTACCCTAGTGTATCTCACTTGTGGAATGCCACCCAGGAACAAAGAGATTTGAGATGTCAAATGTTGAGAAGCTTCAAGTGCAGCCACATGGCATTATGGGCTCTGCCTGGATCATATAGGTTGCAATAACTTAGCCAAATTGATAGTTGGTGGTAGGGGGTGATAGGTTTGGGAACGCGTCCATTATGGTCTAAGGGAAGGCTTTTGAAAGATCTTGTCTCGATGCATGTCGAGTCTTATGGGGAAAGTGCACCACCTCTCGAGAGAGTAAAATCTAAGTACTTAGCCGTGTCCCCGGCAATGGACAATTTGAGCATCAAGACATGGAAGCTATCAAGGATCTCCTCATCCCAATTTCTAAGTTAAAAACTTGTGGTTGAACAAGGGTTAAAGGATCACCAATTTCTATTGGTAGATGCCTTCGGTGATTTTTGCCAAACAAAAACTTAGTGTTTTCAAATGATAAGAAAAATCTATTTTGAGCAAATCAGACCTAAGCTCCACTTAGCCAAATGCATATAGATGATAGGTACCACTATTCTACCATAGTATCACTTGACAATACAATTCAAATGTATTGACCCTTGTGGCTGTAACTTATTATGTTGCAGGTTTGTTTGATGTTAGTGAAGTGTGTTGAATAGGATTACAAGTCTACAACCAACATGATTTCCTATGGCACTTTGAAGATGTAGGACTCCATGCTATATAGTTATTTCTGTTGCATTATAATGAGATGTCCAAATGAGCTATGTAAGAATGTAATGAATTATTTTATTCCTGGTTATAAAGTTGTACTATGACCTTTGTTTCTTGATATTACATCTTAAACTGTGGATGCTAGCTATTGATCCAGGGACTAGCATTATAAACACAGGGATCTCTACCTTATTAAAGGTTGGGACCTCTACAATCATCAAGCTAGGCTTCATCGGGATCATCATCATCATCATCATCCACACCATCATCTCCACCAACACCATCATCACCACTCCATCGTGTTGTAACAATTGTGTTGGATATTGCTTTAGTTCATTAGGGGAAACCTTCCCGGTGTTAATTACTATTGTAGTTGATGCTTGTGAGTGGAACCATTGGATTATTGTTTATGTTTAGATTGTTATCCATTACCATATCATCTTTGATCTTGATCCATATGATGTCTTGTGAGTAGTTCATTGTGTTCTTGAGGACATGGGAGAAGTCATGATGTTAGTAGTGAATCTGTGTTGAGTTATTATTCAATGGTTTAGTATTTAAGTTGTGGTGCTATTCTTCTAGTGGTGTCATGTGAACGTCGACTATAGGACACTTCACCATTTATGGGCCTAGGGGGATGCATTGTGTATTTGGCTACTAATTATGGGGTTGCCGGAGTGACAGAAACTTGAACCCCCGTTAGGACACCTTTGCACAAGGGAGCGTAGGATCTCATAGTTTAAGGTTGTGGTTAGATTTATATCTTAATTACTTTCATGTAGTTACGGATGTTTGCAGGGGGTTTAATCACAAGTATGTATTAGTCCAAGTAAGGTCAGTATGTTAGCACAGGTTCACCCACACAACACTTACAAACACCAAAGAAGAGTACTCAGTTATTTGAAGCGAAAGCACTTGACAGAATTCCCATGTGTCCTCGAGAACGTTTGGTCCTTATAAGTATTTCCACCGGCTTGTCCTTTGCTAAGAAAGGATTGGGCCACTTGCTCCGTTTGTTCGCTACCTTTGTTACTTGCTCTTTGTTTTGTTGCCTTGTCAGAAAACCACTAAAAATCTGTTTGCTAAGTATTCACAGGGATTTCCTGCTCCATACCACTGTTCAGCACCTTCTGCTCCTCGTTGGGATCGACACTCCTATTTATCGAAAGTACTGTGATACACCCCCTATACTTGTGGGTCATCAAGACTATTTTCTGGCACCGTTCCCAGGGAGTGAAGCGCTATTGAAGAGTGGAACTGGTAAGGGAAACTTTTACTGTGAGTATTGCTTTTGTTACTTTGTTTCCAATATGGATAACCCACTTGGTTTTCTGTTTGGGAAAACTACTACCAGTGCCAGGGTAGTAGATGAACCACCTCCTGTTTAGATAGATCCTTTTAAGATACCTACAATTATTGTTGACCGTGTTATGGATAATTATTATTTAGGGGATGGAACTGTCCATCCCGGTGATCACTTGCTTTTTATCCATGAATTATGCGGGTTGTTTAAGTGTGCAGGTATCACAACTGAACAGGTGAAGAAGAAGTTACTCTCCATATCCTTGAAAGGGAGAGCTGAAGAATGGTATAAGCTGCCGAAGAATGGACAATCCATGGAATGGGAGGAGATGACATCTCTCTTTTACTCTAAATTTTATCCTCCCATCGAAATTCATAAAGATATAAATCTTATATATAACTTTTGGCCTCTTGATGGAGAGAGTACAGCTCAAGCTTGGGGGAGATTAAAGTTACTCATGCTTAAATGTCCTATTCATGAACTCCCTAACAATATTATTCTCAATAACTTTTATGCTAGGCTTTCTCTTCATGATAAAGATTTACTAGATGCTTCTTGTGTTGGATCATTCACATGTATGAAGGAAGAAGCTAAATGGGATCTCTTAGACCGTATTCAAGAGAACACTGAAGCTTGGGAGAATTACAAAGGAAGAAAGTCAGGTATAAACTATGATTATGAATGCATTAAGTCTTTTATGGGAACTGATGACTTCCGTGATATTAGTAATGAGTTTGGTCTTGATTCCCAAAGTATTGCCAACTGTTTTAAAGCCTTTGCCTCTTATATAGAAATTCCCAAGAAGTGGAATAAGTACCATGCTCCTTACAAAGATGTTGTTAGGCATGTTATTGTTAGAAGTACTCAAGTTTGTACTACTAATCATATTGTGCCTGAACCTCATGTTGAGAAAATGCCTTTCCCAGCTAAGGTAAAGGAGTATTCTATGATTATTAGTGCAAATAACAAAGGTACAATGAAAACTGTGGAGCCTGGTAAGCAATTGAATGTTGAACCTGTGGTAGCTATTGTGAAAGACACTGTCACTAGAAATATAGAGGATGAGCATACTGTCTTCTGTGAAGACGCTTCTAACATTATTTATAATCTTAGTAAGACTAGAAAAGCTAGTGTTCCTATGATTTCTGTTAAAATTGGTGATCATTGCTACTATGGTTTATGTGATATTGGTGCTAGTTCTAGTGCTATTCCTTATGAGATTTATAGGGAAATTATGCATGAGATTGGTCCTTGTGAGCTTGAGGACATTGATGTGGTTATCCACCTTGCTAATAAGGAAACCATTTGCCCCATTGGTATTGTAAGATATGTGGAGGTTCTTTGTGATAAGATTAAATATCCTGCTGATTTTCTAGTGCTTAATTCAGCAGCTAGCAAAACTTGTCCTACCATTTTTTATAGACCTTTCTTGAATACTTGTGGAGCTATTATTGATTGTAAGAAGGAAAAAGTTTTAACTAAGTTTGATGGAGATTCTTATAAGTTTAACTTTTCCAAATTTGCTAAAGCTCCTTATGAAAATAGCTTGCCTAATAAAGATTTCAGGATGGAACAACTTGCTTCTATTGATCCAGTCTATGACCTTGGACCTCTTTTTGATGACTGTAAGTATGCTCATTTTAATGATAAAGTTGTTTCCAGTGAGAGTTATATTATCAACTTTATTCAAAGTGCTACTGAAAGTTATTTTGAGAGAGGGAAACATGGTTTTATGCATCTCAATGATGTTAAGTTTCCCCGTTTTATGTTGAAAGCTTTGAAGTTGCATTTGTTTTGTCTTCCTATGCTAGTGGATTTTTGTTTCAACAATTTGTTTTCTCATGATACTCCCATGCATAGGAAGTGGGTTAGACTCAAGCGTGTTGGTTATTTGCTTCTTGATGCTCTCTTTCACTTCAGATATATATCCTATGTGAGCATCTCTGAAAGTTTCAAGCCTAACTTAAAGGCATTAAAGAAAAGTACTTGTTGGAAGATAACCCAAGAGTTTTGTCGAGTCTTGGAAGTTATTACCTCAATAATAACCGCTCCCTATCCTTTTTGTTTTGGTTTTTGTGTCATGTTCAACTACTTTTGTGAAGTAGAGGAGTTGTGAAAACTGGCTGTCCTGGGACAGATTTTTGTGTTGTATTGTAAAAATTTGTGAGGGAGCTCAGTACTTCGGATGGATATGCATTTTTCCGAGCTTATTCTCCAGGTTGTTACCCAACTTTCATTAGTTCTGCACTTTTTTATTTGAGCAACAGAAGGTTCTCGAAAAATTCAATCTTTACCTACTGGTCTGTTTTGACAGATTTCTGCCATCATTTGCATTTGTCTCTTACAGAAGCTTTTGTTTTGATGGGTTTTCAGTTGAAGTGTGTACCAAAGGTTTATTGTTTTTGCTTACACTAATGTTGTCATTGAGTTTGTGCAAGAATTTGTATGAAGGAAATTATCAGGAGAAGGAGAAAAGGAATCTGCAGAGTTCGTCTTTGAATAGGTAAAAGTGGTGAAAACAGAAGGTTCGTGAAATCTCTATCTTTTTATATTTTTGATGTTTTTAATACATAGGGAAGTTACCAGACGAAACTAAAGAGGAAACGGAGACCGGGGTGGACAAACCCACCCCAGGCGTGGGCCCATCCTGGCCTCGCCTGGAGGGGGTGTTCCACCCTCGAACTCCGTCTCCGCCTCGTTTCCGCGTCAAAACCTTCCTTATGCATTGAAACTTCGTAATATATAACCCCCCCCCCCGGATCCCCTGAGGTTCGTGCATCGTGTTCTCGTCGTGTTTTCGTTTCGATCTGTTTTTGTCAGGAAATCTTCTCAAGTTTAGAGTGCCATGGCCTCCGCCAACGACAAAGGCAAGAAGCCCGAGGAAGAAGATCCTCAAGATCCCAAGGAGGAGGAGATTTTTGTTGAGGATGAAGAGGACATGGAGGAGGACAAGCATCCGGACACCCGCACTACCGTCGCAAGCATTGGTTTGGTGGCACGACCTACCAAGCTTAGGAGGATAGCACGAATGTCTACAGGAGGGAGAACTCCGCGTCATATCCTTGATCCACGCACACTTCCTCCTAGTACCCCTTGTTCTAACCGTGCAGGGAAAAAACACTCTAATTTGGAAGAATGGAGAAAGAATAGCAAGGACTAGGATCCTCGATCCGAGTAGATCATGAGCTGCATTGAGCATAATTCAGCGTTAATTCATACTCTGACCTTTGATATGGAGGACTTGAAGAAACTTATTGAAGAGCTTATCAAGAGAACACCACCACTACCAAATGAGTAATTCATCGTCAGGTTTGGCATCCCCTTGGCTTGTTCCAAGCTTGGGGGAGTGACGCGGTATCACCACCATTATCTTTTATCTTTTACCTTTTTAGTGGATTCATATCTGTGGTAGAGAAGTTATCTTATAGTTTGGTTTGCATGTGGAAGTATCTCTCCTTTAGTTGATTATCTATGTATCCCTTGGTGTGAGTGCCTTTATTGAATATTAATGAGAAGTCTCATCTTTTAATTTTTGCACTTCTTATTTTAGTTTGTAATCTCTATTATATGATGGGTCTTGTTAATCAGTATTGGAACCACTTTGGGAGCATCAAGTGGATCTAAATTGGTTTTGGCAAATCAAGTTCTAGTCAGTAGCAACAATTTTTAAGGTTTGAAAGAAAAAGAGAAAGAAAAAGCTTACAGGTATTTGGCATCATTTGTTTTCTTTCTTGTTGGCTCATAATATTAGTATTCTTTATTTAAGATATTTTGTGTCTTCAAGGAAAATTGCATGTTTGGCTTTATTACTTGTATGTTTGCTTGTTTATTTCAACTTTCTTGCTTGCTATCCAGCCTTGCTAGCCAAAAACCTGTTTTGAGAAGGCATACTTCTCATGTTTCTAAACCCCTTTAAACCAAAAACCTTTGCCATTTGTGTCCACCATATCTACCTAGTAGCATTATTATTCCAAGCAAATTCTCAAGCTTCATCTACCTTTCGAATTAAAAAGTATTTTGTTATGTGAAAACTAGTTAGTAAAGCTCTCACGAACTTGATGGCACACCTTATTTTCTTGCCCCTAATAGACTTGAACCATTGTGGGCATCGAAGTTGTATATGCTTGCATCTATACGTTGGAATTAGCAGAACCGTGCTGTCATGGGGAACGTTTTCAACATAGCACTTGTACTCTGTACATCGTTGATATCGTGCTCTTTTGTCTATGGATGTCAATGGTGTGAAATAAAAGGGGAACTTGTGAGTCCATGGAGTTTGTACTTTGTGTTAGAGAAACGCCTGGGCCGCTATCCTAAGCCATGCCTAATCATGGAGGAAACTTGCAGCACCACTATAGTGAGCAATCTATGAAGCATCCTCAATAAAAAACTATACACATAGTAAATAAAAAGATCGCTGAGATACTCATTGTCTGCTTGCCTTGTCATTTTGGTTATGGGAAGCTCCTATACCATGTGCAAGGGGTACCCCATTGGCGGTTCTCAATGATATGCAAGTACTTATAATGACAAGAACTTGCTTGGTCCCAAAGTTGATGTAGCATGAGGAGTGTCCCTCATATGCAAGGGACATGAGATTGCCAACTTATATTTCGTCAAGCATATACTCCATCCTTGTTCACTTTAACCTTAATCATCTCAAGATGCTTATGATAGGGGCAATGCGGGCTCAAAGCTAGTAAGTACCATAATCCTTTGGAAGCTCTTTATGACTTGTAATCCCTGCTTCCCTCTATGAAGGGACCTTTCTCCCACTTCCAAGTTGAATCAGTAAACCTATTTCCTATCTATATCAAGCAAGCATTTGAGTTGTTGTGTTTCAAGCATTCATATGGTGATTTATTCAATCATGTTCTTTATCTTCGTTGTTTGCACAAAACTCTTATCTATTAAGTATTACTTTGAAAGCCTTCACTTGTGAAAAACCTTTTTGAGCAAAGAGTGCTCCTGTTTTGAAACTTCTACAAAAAGCTTTTTGTGAAACTGTTTGCCAGGTGTTCTCTGACCAAGAACAAGTTTACCAATTCCAATTATGATTTATCTTTATGCATCTCTATTGTGACTGTTGTACTTGGTTGCAAGCTAAGTTATATAATGGTGAGCTCCTTTCTTCTATGAGTTGTGCATTGGTAAGTGTGATGCTTATTGTTCGTATTCTTTTATCGACACTTCACTCCATAAACCTATGGACATGTTTACTAAGCTCGGTTTTCGCTTGGGGATAAGCAAAGTCTAAGCTTGGGGGATTTGATACGCCCAATTTGCATCACCTTTCTATATCATAATCTACCTCTATTCATTGATATTTATCTTATTATGAGGTATTACTTATGGCTTTTCATCTGTTTATGCATGTTGGATGATTCCTGAAGGATGAACTGTCGGAGTCTGGATTCTGATGGAAAAGAAGGCGTTTCGGTGTAATTTCGCGAAGATCAGAAAAATACCAGAAAAATATGGAAACATATTATTTTACCAAAAGATGAAGGGAGCCAGAAGGAGGAGCGAAGAGGGGCCGCAGGGGGCCCACACCCCCTAGGCGCGCGCCCACCCTAGGCCGCGCCTAGGGCAGGTATGGCCCACCTGCCCGGCCTCCGACTCTCCCCCTTTGCATATATCTTCCCTACGGAACCCTAAGCCTGGGGGAGAGACCACAGATAGATTTCCGCCACCTCTGGGGGGCGGAAAACACCGAGAGAGAAAGATCTCTCCGGCAGACAGATTTTTGTCGGGGGAATTCCTTCCTGGAGAGGGAAGACCATCGCCATCAACACCATCATCAAGCTAGGCTTCATCGGGATCATCATCATCATCTCCACCAGCACCATCATCACCACTCCATTCCGCTATAACAATTGTGTTGGATATTGCTTTAGTTCATTAGGGGAAACCTTCCTGGTGTTAATTACTATTGTAGTTGATGCTTGTGAGTGGAACCATTGGATTATTGTTTATGTTCAGATTGTTATCCATTACCATATCATCTTTGATCTTGATCCATATGATGTCTTGTGAGTAGTTTTTTGTGTTCTTGAGGACATGGGAGAAGTCAAGATGTTAGTAGTGAATCTGTGTTGAGTTATTATTTAATGGTTTAATATTTAATTTGTGGTGCTATTGTTCTAGTGGTGTTATGTGAACGTCGACTACATGACACTTCACCATTTCTAGGCCTAGGGGGATGCATTGTGTATTTGGCTACTAATTGTGGGGTTGCCGGAGTGACAGAAACCTGAACCCCCGTTAGGACACCTTTGCACAAGGGAGCGCAGGATCTCAGAGTTTAAGGATGTGGTTAGATTTATATCTTCATTACTTTCCTGTAGTTACGGATGTTTGCAGGGGGTTTAATCACAAGTATGTATTAGTCTAAGTAAGGTCGGTATATTAGCACAGGTTCACCCACACAACACTTACAAACACCAAAGAAGAGTACTTAGCTATTTCAAGCGAAAGCACTTGACATAATTCCCATGTGTCCTCGAGAACGTTTGGTCCTTATAAGTATTTCCACCGGCTTGTCCGTTGCTAAGAAAGGATTGGGACACTTGCTCCATTTGTTCGTTGCTTTTGTTACTTGCTCTTTGTTTTGTTGCCTTGTTAGAAAACCAATAAAAAATCTGTTTGCTAAATATTCACACGGATTTCCTGCTCTATACCACTGTTCAGCACCTTCTGCTCCTCGTTGGGATCGACACTCCTATTTATCGAAAGTACTGCGATACACCCCCATACTTGTGGGTCATCAATTATTCATGATCTTTGTTTGTAGCCTTTCATGTTGCATGCATAGTTACTTTGTCTTAATGTTAGAACTCCATCTTTCATGCACATGTTTAGAGTTCTTTGATCCCAGCTTCAATGCTTGCAAATGGTTTGATCTTGATTTTGATGGTGCATGTCACCTCAAAAATTATTCTTTTTATCACTTACCTGCTCGAGGACGAGCAGGAGTAAAGTTTGGGGATGCTTGATACGTTGGAAACGTATCTATAATTTTTTATGTTCCATGCTTGTTTAGTATCTACTTTGCTTTGCTTTGTCTATACTTTGAGGTGTTTTTATATGTTTTCTGAAACTAACCTATTAACAAGTTGCCATAGTGTCAGTTGCCTGTTTTTTCTGTTTTTGGTTCCAGAAAGGCAGAAAATCAATATTCTCAGAATTGGACGGGACAAAAGCCAAAGTCAATATTTTACTGTGGGCAGCATGAAGCCAGGATACGAGACGGAGGAGGCTCACCAGGGGGCCACACTCCCTGGCGGCGCGCCCTAGGGTTGGCCGCGCCTGGGGGTGCAACCGCCCTGGTGTTCCCCTGCCTCGCCTCTTCGCCTATAAAGTCCCCTGATGCCAAAACCCTAAACACCCGATCAATATTCCACGAAACCGTTTGTAGCCGCCGCCACCATCATCCCTAGATCGGGGGATCTAAAGCTTTTCCCGGCACCCTGTCGGGGGGGAGATCATCCCAAAGGCCTTCTTCTCTGGTATGAAGCGTGAGTAGTTCCACCTTGGACTACGGGTCCATGTAGTAGCTAGATGGTTGTATCTCATCCTTGTTCTTTCATGTATAGATCTTGTGAGCTCCATTCATGATCAAGATCTAATCTATTTGTAATCATGCATGTTGTGTTTGCGGGGATCCGATGGATATTGAGATTACTATGTCAGATTGATTAATAGTTTTGTCTATTTAATTCTATCATGTCTGTGTTGTTTGTTATCTTGCATGCTCTCCGTTGTTAGTAGTTATCTTGGCCAAGTAGTTGCTAGTGACTCCAAGAGGGGGTATTTATGCTCGATAGTGGGTTCATGCCCCTAGTTTCCAAGGGAAGTGACAGAAATCTCTTCGGTTATAGATGTGTTGTTGCCACTAGGGAGAAAACAACGGTCTCTTGTTCATGGAACAAGTGGATTGTTTATCTTACACACTTTGCTTAAAGTAGTTGTCTGTTGCTTGCAACTTAATACTGGAGGGGGGGTCACATGATAACCTGAAGGTGGACTTCTGGTCATAGATGCAGTTGGATGGCGGTCTATGTATATTGTTGAATTGCCCAATCAAATCTCATAGGATCTTTTTGTCTAGTATTTGCATTGTTATGCCTTGCTCAATTCCTGTCAATTGCCATAGTGTAATTTGTTTACCCTTTATGCCATGTTGTTTATCTAAGGAGAGCACCTCTAGTGAACTGTGGATCCCAGTCCAATCTTTACCATATCTTCCACTGTTACTGTTTACTTGCTGCAAACCATCATCACCTTTCATATCATACAGTTAATCCTTTGTTACAGCAACCCGTGAGATTGACAACCTCACTGTTAGTTGGGACAAAGTCTTGAGTTTCTGTTGTGCAGGTTTCCACGTTGCTTGCAACACCTTTGAGGCGTTTCCTTTCTCCTACTGGTTCGATAACCTCGGTTTTTTACTGAGGAAAAACTTGCTGCTGTGCTGCATCATACCTTGCTCTTGGGGTTTCCTAACGGAACGTTCAACACGCATCAGTAATCAACGAGCTAGTTTATAAGAGAGGCATAACTAGAAACTGTCTATTTATTTATTAAACACACATATATTAACGTTTTCGTATTAATACAATTATAGCATGCAAAATGAACATCTTTATTATTGCCTCTTGGGCATATTCCCTTCACTTTTTTGTGTGGCGTCGCTCCGGTGGATGCAAGCCGGGCCGCATGATAGGGAGCTCTAAGCGGCGGCCTACGAGGACCACATGTTGATGTACCGCCGTGCCCTCGTTCACATCCAATTCTTCTACGATGGGGTCTACGAGTTCCGACCATTGGAGCGCACGTCTTAGGGAGCCATTGGAGCATGCGTCCACCGGTGTTGCAAGGCGCTGCCGTCTCGCCTCTCCTGGTCCTACTCCGACCACATCCTAGTCCGCTCGCCGGAGGAGGTTTCACCTACGTGTACCTGTCGTGGGAATGACCACGGCAGATGCTGCAATCGGCAGCGAGTAGTAGAACGAAGGGCAAGGGCGGCCAGCCATCTGCGGTGCGAGATGAGGGCAAAGACACAGGGTTTTACCCAGGTTCGGCCCCCCGGAGGGTAAAGACCTACTCCTGCTAGATTGTATTATGGAAGTGTTTACAATGGGCGTACTCGGCGACTAGGCGGCGAGTAGCTTGGGTGTATGAGGGAACGTGTCTCTACTCACCCCTTAGGGAGGTTTATATAGGCTCACCTCCCCTAGGGTTTACATATCTCAACCGATTCGGTTACAACTTCGGCAATCGTTCAAACCTAGACCGACTGGTCCTATCCACTCGCCTGGGCCTTCAGCTTCCAGTCGCCTGGTATCTTGCTGGGCTTCGATCCACTCGCCGTTCTGCAGGCCCACTCGCCAGCCTTTGGGCCAGTCGGAAACGTCCTGCTGAGTATACCCCAGTAAGCGTATCCCCATCAGTAGTCCCCGAGGCCGTCGTCGATTGGCATGGGTGGCTGCTGGCAGTCGGAGTATATGACTTCAAGTTGGCATCCAGTCGAATCGTCGGCGGGCTCCTGTATTGAAAGAATAAATCTGGCAAAACAAGTCGTGTCTTGGGCGAGTCGAGCCAACGAGACACGGACTCAGCGAGTGACTTTAGCGAGCCGAGTGGCAGGAGACGGACCGTCGGGCGTGGTCAAACTAGCCGTTAAGGCAACTCAACGGTAACTTTCGGCGTAATCATCGCGCGGTAACGGCCCCCTAATTTGGCGGGCAACCTCCGCTATATAAGAGGAATGGCAGGCTATCGCAAAGCCAACCGTCCACCGTTTCCTCCGAGCGCACACATCTCCTTTCCTCCGATTCCGCGACCCAATCGACCCGCAATCCTCCGACCTCCGAACAAATCCTCAACCATGGCCCTCTCCACCGAACCTTGGGGTAGATCCAAGTGTACCAGGGCGCAGCTGGCCTCCTTCGAGGAAGCCGGAATCTTGCGGGCCGGCTGCTGGCGTATCCCCGCAGCCGGAGAGACGATCCCGAACCCGCGAGAGAGAGAGTTCATCTGTTTCTCTAGTCACCTTGAGCGGGGTTTAGGGTTTCCTACATCTTTGTTCTTCCGGCGCTTCTGCGCCTACTACGGGATCCAACCCTCAGACTTGGGTCCCCATAGCATCGAGCAGCTCGCCATCTTCGTGGCGTTCTGCGAGTGCTACTTGGGCTGCCGGCCCTACTTCCCCTTGTGGCAAGATCTGTTCCACGGACGGATCAGCCGCGAGGAGGCGGGCGGCCCAATGCTAGCCGCGGGCGGCTTAACCTTCCAGCTCAAATCCAAAGCTTCCTTCTTCGACCTGATGCTGCCAGCCAAAGCAGCGAGCGACTGGAAGAAGTCGTGGTTCTATGTGACCGAGGCGACTCCAGAAGACGAAGCGGTGATCCCGTGGTACTCGGCCAACCGTTCCGAGCCACGCAATCTCCAGGTCGGCAAGCTCCCAGACGACCAGCGGATGGTCGTCGACGAGATGCTCCAGACCATCCGCGGTCTGAAGAAGAAGGGGCTTCAGACGGTGAACTTGTACAACTGTTGGCTTGGGCGGCGGCTCGTTCCGCTCGCCCAACGCGAGCATTATATGTACCAGTACTCGGGCCGAGAAGACTCGACGAAAGCCAGCCTCGCCGAGTGGAAGCTGGAGGACTACCTCTCGGCGCTGAAGAAGATCACCCAGGCGGCATACACGGATGCGCAGGCCGGGGTCCCTCCCTACACCGCGAAGCGTCCAGCTCCAACGGTAATCCTTTTATCTTGTTCGCAGTCGCAGTACGTGCAGTCGCGGTAATTATAACTTTGTTTGGTGTTTAACGCAGCTGTTCCAAGTGGTGGAAGGGTGGCTACCACCCGCCGACGACGAGAGCCCTGGGCCATCCGCCCAGGACACAAGCGAGTCGTCACCCGCCAAGGGTAACGAGGACGACGAGGGCGAGTCCGAAGAGGAGATTGCCCCACTGGTCCGTAAGACCCGCGGGCAACATAAGCGCGAAGTCGAAGCGAGCAGGAGCCTGGAGCGTCATGACGACGACGAGGAGCTCCCGGAGGCCACCTCACGCCGCCAAGCCACCCCCGCAAAGAAGAAGAAGAAGAAGGAGAAAGAAGCGAGGGCCCCCCTACGGAGGAAGACGAAGCCGCCGAAGGTGGCCTCACCGCCGCATTCAGCGAGCAGCTCCGACGCTCATAGCTCGTCCAATGACGGCGCGGCCCCGGTGACAACCGCACTCGATGCGCCATCCACGGAGGCGCCGTTGGCTTCAATGCCTCCACCCTTTGCACCGGTCTCCGGGCTAGGGAAGGCTCCGGCTATGGCGACCTCGCCCCGCAAAGAGGTCCCGAGCGTGGCGGTCTCGCCTCGCAAGGAGGCTCCGGCCGCAGCAGCCCCACTTCGCGAGGAGGCCTCCGCCGAAGGTGTTCTGGAGGCGCCAACCGCTACCTCGACGTCAAGGAGGCCGTCCGTATCCTGGGCCCCTGGCGTCCTGGAACTGGGGCTTAGTCGCCGATTGGGCCCTGAGCTGGAGAAACCCGCCAGCCTTCGCACAGGGCTGCGTTTCATTCCAGTCGCCAAGTAAGTGTACTCGGTCATCTCTGTTTTCTTTTATTACATCGATTGCCTCTTGTTGATTCCACTCGACGTGCAGGACCGGAGTGAAAAAGATGGGCCACCCGACGGTGGCCAAGGTACCCTCCACCGCTAGCGAGGAGGATCCCTCCTGTAAGAGGAAGGTGGACGAGGTCGCCACCTCCACGGAAGGCAGCAAGAAGGCCAAGGGCGACGACATCGTCGCTATCTCTGATGACGCGGCGGCCGCGCCAGCTGGGCCCGCAGTGGAGGCGACCACGTCCACAAAGGAGGGCACCTTGACTAGGCCGGAGGAAGCGAGCTCCTTTGGGGCGGGTGCCTCGATTGCAACCTTCCCCCGCTTCATGACCAAGGCGACCACGGCGAGTGAAGCTGCGGGCCCTAGCCTCGCTCCGGGGACCGCCGATGCTGAAACCGACCAACGTCGCGGGCACACACCGGCGCTGCTTGCGTCAGTGGACGCTGTGCAACTTCACGGCATGCTTGGCGCGGCCATCCAGGTACCTCCAGTCCCCGAGGATCAGGTCGGTGCGTAGTAGCGGCTTGATTCTTATAGTTTCTTGTACGTTCGAGTCCAGTCCCCGAGTGCGTGTACGCTAAATTTTAGCGGGTACGCACTGATTAATTTTTGCGGTCGCCAGTCCCCGAGTGCGCACTCGCTAGATTGTAGCGGGTGGGCACTTTATTAATTTTCGTGTGTGCTGACGTTTGAAGTTATACAGGGTCTGCAACTGGAGTCGGTAGAGCGACTGGCTGCGAAGCAGCGAGCTGAGAAGGAACTGGCCACTCTCCAAGAAGTGAACAGGGAACTTCAAGCGGTTGCTGCACAGGCGGAGGTAGCTCGCCAAGAGCTTGTCCCTGCTGGCGAGCTGATGGCGGCGAGATCTACGTTAGGTGCTGCTGAGCAGAGGGTCGCCGTCCTCGAACGCGAGTTGCGGGAGGCGAAAGAAGAAGCGAATTCGGCGAATGGGCGAGCTAAGGCCGCCGTTGCGGCCGCGGAAGAAGACCGCAAGGTGTCGGAGGCCCTTATTGTTGGGCTTCAGGACGATCATTCGTCACTTCAAAGCTTCATCATGGGACTCGCTCGCCCGTTACTTGGTGAGTGCGTCTTCCCTGTCTTTCAGTTGTTTTGTTTGTGTTTCCTGTGGTACTCATTCGCTGTCTCCTGCTTAACAGGTCGTGTACTTGGTAGCCACGAAGAAGCGAGCTCGCTTGGCGCGAAGGAGTGCGTAAGCATGCTCGTTGACTCGGCAACGCTGTCGGCGACGTGCATCCGCGCCTACGTTCAGGAGATGTCGCCCACGGAGGTTATTCCCAGTGACCTCGTTGAGGTGTGGGAGTACTTGGAGAAGGCGCCCACGGTCATGGAGTTCATGACGCGGTCGGCGTTTCGACGCGGGGCGTCGACCGCGCTGAGCCTGGGACTCGCTCACTTCCCCGAGGATTTCGACCTCGACGATGTGACGAGTGGGTATCCCTCGTCTACAGGCTCGGTGGATCTGTCCGAGGTTCTTAAGCTGCAGGAACGTGCCGCCGCTTACTCGGAGCTGTGTCTGGGCGATGGGCGATCTTCTTCCCTACCAGGAAACGGTCGTCGCGCCAAACAACCCCGAGCCGCCACATCGGGACTTCAAGGTTGAACAACCGTTCCGCGCGGCGATGGCGGGTGAGCTGACGACGTATCCGTCGAACCCGTACACCGCGTTCATCCGGAAGCGCCGGGACTCTGGTGCATCATCGTCGAAGCCTGCGGAATAGTGTAGTATGTCTAGATAAGTTAGTAGCAGTTCTGCCGATCAGGCATAGTTTGTAATGTAAGACAATGCGATTTGCGATTGAATTGGATGTTGTATCCATTTTGCTAATGATTGTTGTGTTTTGATTTTGGATGAGTCCCCGAGCGCGTCCGCCCTTTGTGGGGTTCACCTTATATATGATGTTTTATTTGTGTCGTGTGTTTTGTTAGTTTAGTCGACTCGCCCGAGCTCGAAGAGCCAGTCGCAAGGCGACTCCCTTGAGCGCTCTGTACTTTACCGTTTTCCCGAACGCGAACGGGGTCGGGTGGCCGAGTCCCCGAGCGTGGTACTTGGTATTTCAAGGCGCGACTCGAGGGTGGTTGAGGACGTAGCGCGTTTGTGTAGGCGCGTCACTCCTGCCTGACCCGGGGGGTCAGTCGCGTGGCGAGTCCAGGGCGTGCTCTCTTACTTGACGTTTTCCCTGACCGATCGCGACGAACTGGTATACAGTCCCCGAGCGTGGTACTTAGTCGTTCGAGTCGCTACGCCGAGGATGCGGAGGACCAAGGCCGCTGTGAGAAGCGAGGGCAGTTGTCTTGGTTTGCAAAACCAGTCGAGCTAGGCGACTCCAATGGGGCTCCGGATTGGCGTTTTTCGTGGACGATACAGGGCCTGAGATGACTCAGTGCTCCTATATCGCACTACTTGGCCGTGCCGGTCGCTAAACCAAAGGTTGACTTCTGCATGTTAGCATGATGCTGTTATTACGAGTGCGAGTGGCACAAGGCATGGAGAGTAGACGCAATTTGCGGTGACTTGTTTCTTTTATTTCATAGCGACTGGAGATTACATATGTGGGGTTCTAGGAGTAGAACTTCCGGAGGAGGTTTACATTCCACGGCCGCTTGACGTCGAGTTCGCCGTCTCCGCGGACGTCGACGAGGTAGTAGGCGTCGTTGCCGAGGACGCGCCCGATGGCGAACGGGCCTTCCCACGGAGGGGAGAGCTTGTGCATGCCCTTCTTGTCCTGGATGAGGCGTAACACCAGGTCGCCTTCCTGGAAGGTGCGGGTTTTCACCCGTCGGCTGTGGTAGCGGCGGAGCCCTTGCTGATAAATGGCTGTGCGCGATTGGGCGAGGTCGCGTGCTTCGTCGAGTTGGTCGAGCCCATCTTGGCGGGCCAGCTCGTTTGCGGCCTCCGTATAGTGGACGACCCGCGGCGAATCGTGTTCGAGGTCGGTGGGCATGACCGCTTCGGCGCCGTAGACCATGAAGAAGGGGGTGAATCCCGTCGACCTGTTGACCGAGGTGCGGATTCCCCAGATGACGGAGGGTAGCTCTTCGACCCAACATCCAGCGGTGCGCTCCAGTGGTACTTGGAGTCGCGGCTTCAGACCGTGGAGGATGCTTTGGTTGGCTCGTTCCGCCTGGCCGTTGGACTCCGGGTGTGCGACTGACGCGAGGTCGAGCCGGATGTGATGCTCTTCGCAGAATTCGGCCATTGCTCCCTTGGCAAAGTTTGTGCCGTTGTCCGTGATGATGCTGTTGGGGAACCCGTAGCGATATATGAGCTCGCGTAGGAACTTAGTGGCAGTTTTCCCGTCGCATTTCCGGACCGGCTTGGCCTCGACCCACTTCGTGAATTTGTCGACGGCGACCAGCAGGTGGGTGTAACCGGAGGGTGCCTTCTTGAAGGGGCCTACCATGTCCATGCCCCACACAGCGAATGGCCAGGTGATGGGGATTGTCTTGAGCGCCGAGCTTGGTACGTGCGTCTGGTTGGCGTACTTCTGGCACCCAGCGCATCGCTGGACGATATCGACAGCGTCGGCGTGTGCGGTAGGCCAGTAGAAGCCGTGTCGCATAGCCTTGGCGACCAGGGAGCGCGCGGCGGCGTGGTGGCCGCAGTCGCCTGAGTGGATGTCGTGTAGGATTTTACGTCCTTCAGCCGGTTGGACGCAACGCTGGAACACGCCGGTGACGCTGCGCTTGTGTGGCTCGCCGTCGATGATGGTGAAGGACTTGCATCGGCGAGCGATCATTCGAGCGCTTGTCTCGTCTGCGGGTAGGGTGCCGGCCTCCAGGTAAGCAATGTAGGGCTTGGTCCAGTCGTCTAGCTCGGTGATGAGTGCGACCAAGGCTGCCTCGGGTTGGAGGGGTACGCCGATATCGATCTCCCTCGGGGGAGAGACTGATGGTTTGGAGATCGTGTCGAGGAACACGCCGGCGGGTGGTGCGAGTCGAGCCGACCCGGTGCGAGAGAGGGCGTCAGCCTCTTCGTTTTTCCGCCTGTCGATCCACTCGACGGAGTAGCCGGTGAAGTGGCCGCCCAACTTGTCCACCTCTTGGCGATAAGCCGCCATGGTAGGGGAGACGGCGTCGCAGGTGCCTGCGACCTGTCCCGCAACGAGGTCGGAGTCTCCGTAGCATCGAAGGCGATTGACGCTCATCTCCTTTGCGGCTCGCATGCCGTGGAGTAGGGCCTCGTATTCGGCCATGTTGTTGGTGCAGGGCGTGAATTCGAGGCGGAGGATGTAGCGGAGCTTGTCGCCCTTTGGTGAAGTCAGCACTATCCCCGCTCCTGCGCCGTCCGCGTTCTTGGACCCGTCGAAGTGCAGGTTCCAGTAGTGTAGGTACGGCGGCTTTTCGGGCTGCTGGGCCTCCTCCCAGTCGGCGATGAAGTCTGCTAGTGCCTGGGACTTGATCGCCCTCCGTGGCTCGTATTTAATGTTGTGGACGCCGATTTCGACGGCCCACTTGGCGACCCGCCCGGTCGCCTCGCGATTGCGAATGATGTCTTGTAATGGTGCTGAGGAGACGACCGTGATCGGATGCTCCTGAAAGTAGTGCGGCAGGCGCCGCTGAGCCCTGAAGACCGCGTATACTAACTTCTGGTACTGCGGGTATCGCTGGCGCGACTCGGTGAGGACCTCGCTGATGTAATACACCGGCTGCTGGACCGGGCGCTCCTTTCCTTCCTCTGGTCGTTCGACGACCATTACGGCGCTGACGACGCGCTCGGACGCCGCGACGTAGACCAGCATGGGCTCTTTGTCTGCGGGTGCGGCGAGTAGTGGTGCGGCGAGTAGCACCTTTTTGAGGTCGCGGAGCGCGTCGTCCGCCTCCTTGTCCCACTGAAAGGTGGGATTCTTGCGCATCAGGCGGTATAGGGGCATCGCCTTTTCGCCCAGGCGGGGGATGAAGCGACTGAGGGCCGCTACACGCCCGGCCAGTCTCTGGACGTCGCGCAAGCACTCGGGTTTGCCGAGCCGGGCGATCGTGTCGATCTTCGTTGGGTTTGCCTCGATCCCTCGTTTGGAGACGACGTACCCCAGTAGTTGCCCGGCGGGTACACCGAAGGTGCACTTGCCTGGGTTAAGCTTTATCTTGTACCTCCGCAGGTTGGCGAAGGTCTCCGCTAGGTCGGCGAGTAGGTCTCCTTGGCGAGCGGATTTCACGACCACGTCGTCGATGTAGACGTGGATGTTGCGGCCAATTTGGCTCGCGAGGCATTCTTGCATGCACCGCTGGTAGGTCGCCCCGGCGTTCTTGAGGCCGAAGGTCATGGCGGTGTAGCAGAATGCTCCGAATGGCGTGATGAACGCCGTCTTTTCCTCGTCCTCGACGGCCATTTTGATCTGATTGTACCCGGAGTAGGCGTCGAGGAAACACAGTGACTCCGAGCCCGCGGTTGAATCGATTATCTGATCGATCCGCGGGAGGACGAACTGCTCCTTTGGGCAGGCGCTGTTCAGGTTTGTGTAGTCGATACACATTCTCCAGGTCCCGTTTTTCTTCTCGACCAGGACTGGGTTTGCCAGCCACTTGGAGTATTTGATTGGCCGGATGAAGCCGGCAGCGAGCAGGCGCTGCACTTCCTCGGCGATTGCTCGACGGCGCTCTTCATTGAAGGGCCGTAGCGACTGCTTGACGGGTCGCACTTTGGGGTCGGCGTTTAGTTTGTGCTCAGCGAGCTCCCTAGGGACACCAGGCATGTCGGAGGGTTTCCATGCGAAGATGTCCCTATTCTCACGAAGGAACTCGATGAGCGCGCCTTCCTATGCTGGGCTCATGCCTGTCCCGATCGTCACCGTCTGGCTGGGGTCGCCTTGGACTAGCTCAACGGTGCGAGTGTGCGTCGTGGCCTCGAAGGTTGAGGTGTTTGTGCCCTCTGAGTTGGGCTTCTTGAGGATTGTGGGGTCGTCATTGTTGACCCCGCTCGCGTATTTGGCGAGCTCGTCGGCGTGGTTAGCCTCTGCCGCGATGACGGCGTCGGCGAGTTCGGCTCCTTTGGCCTCGCACTCGGCGGCCATGTCGGGGTCGCCGTTGATGGTGATGACGCCGCACGGCCCTGGGAGCTTCATCGCGTTGTACGCGTAGTGGGGTGCCGCCATGAATTTGGCGAACGCCTGGCGCCCCAAGACGCAGTGGTAAGGGCTGTCAAAGGGCACCAGCTCGAAGACGATCCGCTCGGTGCGGAAGTTTGCCGGAGTGCCGAACGTGACTGGCAGCGTGACTTTACCGATCGGATACGCCTTCCGACCAGGGACGATGCCGTGGAACGTGGTGTGGGTTGTCTCGATCATCGACTGCGGGAGCCGCAGCCGTCGGAAGGTGTCGAGGTAGAGGATGTTGATGGAGCTGCCACCGTCCATCAGTGTCTTGGGGAGCCAGTAATCGCCGACCTTGGGCTTGACCACAAGGGCGACTCGGCCTGGGTACTCGACGCATGGCGAGTGGTCTTGCCGGCTCCAGGTGATGGGTTGTTCCGACCAGTTTAGGAACTGGGGGACGTCTGTTTGGGCCACCGCGTTGACGGCGACAGCTCGGGCGATGACCTTCTTCTCACGCTTCGTGTTGAAGCCCGTGAAGGTGTGGAGCGAGCCAGCTACGTTGCCGAATCTTCCGCCATTCGGCGGGTTGTTGTCGGTGTCCTCCCGCGCGTGCCTTGCCTTCTCGATTTCCCTGAGGGTGTGGCAATCGGCGGTGGTGTGCGTTGCGGGCTTTCCTTCCCTGCTGTGGAACGCACATGGTTGGTTAAGGAGCGCCGCGGGATCGAATCTTGGCTTGTTCTTATAATTGCCGCCGTCGCGCCGTTGCCCTCCGTCGCGGCGGTAACTTTTGGGCTCGCGTTGCGCGTGCCC
Source organism: Avena sativa (assembly GCA_916181665.1). Lineage (NCBI taxonomy): Eukaryota > Viridiplantae > Streptophyta > Magnoliopsida > Poales > Poaceae > Avena > Avena sativa. The sequence goes on along the minus strand of OV702279.1, from coordinate 397,840,491 downwards.
AGCGTTGGCGACGAAGTCGACTCGCCCGTCGTTGCGGCGCTTGCCTGTGAGGCGGGTGCCGCTGTAGCGCAGGTCGGTTCGTCGTCCGCCGTCGTTGCCGCCCGTGCGGCGTTGCCCTCCTGACTCGTCGTCGATTTCTTGGTTGGGGTCCTCCTCGGCATACCGTTTGGCGATCTCAAGGAGGTCGGGGATGTTGTTGAGTGTGCGGGCTTGTCGCTTGAGCTTGGCGACTAGAGGCTCGTAGCGGCACGAAGTCTTGAAGCAATGGATCGCGGTGTCCGGGTGGATGCCGGCCGCGTTGTACCAGAGCTCTTGCCACCGCTGGACCCAGTTGCGGGTCGACTCGCGGGGTCCCTGGACGCATCGTTCCAGGTCCTCGATGGTGGTGGCGCGGGTGTAGGAGCACTCGAAGTGCCTGACGAAGGCGTCTCGCATTTCCTCCCAGGAGTCGATACTGTCCTGGGGGAGCGTATTGATCCATTGCCTGCACGTCCCCTCCATCATCAGTGGGAGGTAACGGGCGGCGAGTAGGTCGGTGTGACCCGCGATCCCCATTGCCATGAGGTATGTATCAAGCCAGACCGCGGGGTCGTACGAGGAGTCGTACTTTTCTATCTCCTTTGGCGCCTTGAAGTTTGGCGGGTACTTTTCACCTCGGATCATAGGTCCGAAGCACTTAAGCCCTAGTCGACTGAGCGACCCCATCGGCTCGCCATCGCGGCGATTAGCTAGGGTGTGCCGCAAGTCGTCGGGCTGGCGCGCACGCCAGTTTTGGTTGTTGATGATGTGAGTGCGGGCGTCGACGGGTTCTCCGTTAGCGGCGACGAAGTTGGTCGCCGGCCTTGGATCGTTGGTGGAGAGTGCCGCGTTCGTGGGTCGGCGCTGGAGCTGCAGTGGCTCTGGTGGCGGGCAATTTAGAGTGTTTGCCGCCGCTGGGCGGCCGCTTGAGGCCGCCCTGCTTCCTGAGGAGCGCGAGTATACTCGCCCTTACGAGTCGGCGCCCGCTTTTTGTTGCTCCACGGCCTTTGCGAGCAGGGCCCTGACATACTGGATTTGCAAGGTGCCGTCGCCGGTGGCCGTGATGCTATCGGCTGCTGCTCGACCTGCCACGAGGTTGTCCATCGGGGTGGAGAACAACGGGAGGCCGTTCGCGTCTCGCTCCCGTGAGGAGACGACTATCCGCGGCTGGTCCCTGGGAGGGGTGCGGTTGGGCGGTGGTGGGGCGCCCATCGCCGTTGACCCTGGCGGGGGGCGAGCGCTTCCTCCTGGTGGCGCGTTCTCGCAGATCGCGCGCTCGGCTATGCGAGCCGGGTCGTTCTCGTCGTCGAAGTTCAGGGCGCGCCCCTGAACGGTGGGATTCAGGCGTGACCTGATCCGCTGCTGGTGGTAGCGTGACAGTTCCTGCGCTGTCACTTGCTCGAGGCGAAATTTCTCGCGCTCGGCCTGCTCTTTGCGTACTGCCTCCGCCAATTTCAGGCGGAGTTCCTCAACCTCCGTTGCCGTGGCGTTGGGAGGGATTGGGGTGGAGAAAGGATCCTCCGGCGGATCGGTGCCGGTGGCCATGTAGGTCGCGGCATGGCGACCAGCTCCGTCATGGAGGTCGGCGGAATTTTCCGACCCGGAGTCGAAGTCGAAGATCCCGAGGATGGAAGGGTCCTCGAAATCTCCCGCGTTGGAGACCTGAGCGATGGAGCCCGCGGATGAGGCCGCGGTGATGGATCCGGCGAGTGATGCCGGGGTCGCCGAGTCGGCGTCATCGGTGAGGGCCGCATCTTCTGTGGCCGCCGAATTTTCGGCCACGTTGCTGTGGGCCGAGTTGTACTCGGAGGCGAGGCGGTGGATCGTGCGGACCTGGCTCTCGGAGAGCCGATCGCGTGGTGGCGACTCGCGGATGCGAGCCGAATCCTCCGAGGTGGTGACGTCGGTGAAGCCGACGAAGAGGCTGATCGTGCCGATCGGCAGGATCACGCTGTGCGTGACGGGCCGTGCCGCCGGGACGTAGCTGCTCGGCAAGATCTGGAGCATCTCGCCGATCGCTATCATGCGGCCGGTGGCGACCGTCTCGTTGATGGGCAGATTGGATCTCGCCGCAGAACACCGGCCAGACCGGCCAGGCCCCACGGTGGGCGCCACTGTCGTGGGAATGACCACGGCAGATGCTGCAATCGGCAGCGAGTAGTAGAACGAAGGGCAAGGGCGGCCAGCCATCTGCGGTGCGAGATGAGGGCAAAGACACAGGGTTTTACCCAGGTTCGGCCCCCCGGAGGGTAAAGACCTACTCCTGCTAGATTGTATTATGGAAGTGTTTACAATGGGCGTACTCGGCGACTAGGCGGCGAGTAGCTTGGGTGTATGAGGGAACGTGTCTCTACTCACCCCTTAGGGAGGTTTATATAGGCTCACCTCCCCTAGGGTTTACATATCTCAACCGATTCGGTTACAACTTCGGCAATCGTTCAAACCTAGACCGACTGGGCCTATCCACTCGCCTGGGCCTTCAGCTTCCAGTCGCCTGGTATCTTGCTGGGCTTCGATCCACTCGCCGTTCTGCAGGCCCACTCGCCAGCCTTTGGGCCAGTCGGAAACGTCCTGCTGAGTATACCCCAGTAAGCGTATCCCCATCAGTACCACAGAATTCCAGCCTCGATAATTCTCCCGCCAAACTGCCGCTCCTAGACCAAGTGTAAGACGAGGGCTAGGAGCTACAGGCGTCTCTTGTGGACTGGCTACATGAATATAATTTTTAGGCTATATACTCACATTTTTTTGCTAAAATAATATTTTTTCTACAACAATTATGTAGTTTTGCTACAACAATTTTGTAGTTTAGCATAAATTGTTTGCTACGAGGTCTCCGGCGAAGTCTCCAGCGAGTTCTTCGGCGAAGTAGAGTTGCTACAATAACATATTTTATTTGCTACAATCCTTCTATAGTTTTGCTACAAGAGCACGAAGGTTTTGCTACGATGTCTCCGACAAGAGTCTCGGCGATGTCTCTGCCGAAGTCGTTTTTTGCTACAATAGCACAAATATTTTGCTACACAGTCTTTGGTGAGATATGTCTTTTTATTTTTGTCTCGTAGATGAATTTTTTTTGCTACACATTGTTATCGCCACATTTTGGCCAAAGGAGGAGATGGGCCGTAATCAAGATGGGCTTAGAAGATACGTATATGCAACGTGTTGTTGAATCGGCCTCGTGCGTTGATTTGGGATAAATTGCCCGTGTATCTTATATTGTAATAGGTTCCGTTTCGGTTTAGGTAAGAGATAGAGTTGTTAGAGTTATTCCAAAGATAGAAAGTCTCTGGACTATAAATATGTACCTAAGGTTATTGAGAAAGGAGGACGATCACGTTCACAACAAACACAATCTCGGCGCATCGCCACCCCTTGTTTCTAGGGTTTTTCTCGGGTAAGTGCCATGCTGCCTAGATCGCATCTTGCGATCTAGGCAGTATCTACTTATGCGTTATTTGGTGTTACTCGTACTGAAGCCTTGTTGATGGCGAGTAACATTATTATCATAGATTTGTTTAGGCTAGCATCGGTACCTTTTTGCTATGATCGTTTAGTTATGCTACCTTTAGTTATCTCGCCGCCTTTGCACCTTTTGCCGGGTGAAAGGGTGGCATCTTGCTTGATCTCTATTTAAGTCGATTCGATCTGTTATAGTTGTGCCTTGTTCTCCAAGGTTTAGTTTGATATCCACATGATCAGGCCTTGCAAACGGGTTGAACGATCCAGTAATATGCAAGATATGGTTTGCCAATTCGAGAGGAGTTGTTCCGGGAATTGACTTTACGTTGGTTTTTAGGCCTTCTCTAGGGTTAGTTTTCTATTATCTTTCGTATCTACCAGGCTCAATTACGTGTAGGATGTTCCAATTATGTGGTGAAAACGTTAAACTGTCGTAGATCGATTTAACTTGTATTGATGAAGCAAAACCCCATGTTATCGTAGATCTAATGTAGAACCATGGGATAATCGGCTCCAGGAGCCGATTCACAGGGAAACCTGGGAGCCGGTTGCGGCTTGAATTTTACGTGTGTTTGTTTGCCATGCAGGAAACCACTCGAAGCAACCCATCACCTTCCTGACCAGGTATAGGTCAGGTGGCACGCCCTCGCATCCGCCAGGACGTGTGCCGGAGTTTTGCGGGCCGTTGCCCGAGGGACCAGGGCCCACCAGCAGTTCTGGGAGCCTCCCGGCTCTTCGTGTTGTTCGTCGCTGCTCGCCGGTGGGTTTTGACAGGCAACACATTCTGGCACGCCCGGTGGGACATTCAACAACATCTGCATCAACATCCGACGCTGCGATGGAGGGCAGACCGGTCACGTACGACGATTTGCCTGACGAGCACAAGGCAAAGTACGATGATATCAAAGCTCTCTTCGAAGCCGATCTCATCGGCTCTTTTGATAGGACTCGTAAACATGGCATCAGGTGGAAAGGGTTCTCACCCGAAGGTGCTCTTGATGAGGTGGATCTGTCCGTTCCTTCAGAGGAGCGCACCAGAGCTCTGCGACAGGAAGTCAATTACATGGTAGCTCATTCTCTTCACCGCCATTCAGAGAGCTTAGTGAACGCTTTCGAGCGTGTCGCGGTTCGCGTAGTTCAGGAGATCATGAAACATCAGTACTCTCCGTCGGGGCCTACTTTAGGGACTCACCAGGGAGAAAGACCGCTCCAGACCAGGCCACAACTGTCATTCACGCTTGCAGCTCCGGAGCCACCAGGGGCACCGGCGTACGTCGTCTACAAGATCAGAGGTGACCCTGGCGATTGCCAATTCCTGTGTGAACCACCTAAAGAAATCCCACATGGATATGTGTGCACCTACGTGCCGGACTGCAATAGCCTGATGCGCACGAACCAGATTGCAACCGCAGGGATCGCTGGGACAGGAGTTTCTGGAGCAGGGGCTTCAGGATCAGGTGTTTCTGGAGCAGGGATCTCTGGGATGGACGCTGATAAACAGGCATGGCTAGCCAAGTATGCCATCGGAACAAGTCATGAGAATTTAGCCCCTGCAGCACAAACGGTGGAACAAATCCGTACTATCTTGAGAGACCAGTTCGGCTTTGTGCCGAAGAGAAGGACAATCGGCTATTCCAAGCCGTACCCCAACGAGTTTGATCTGATTCCGCTGCCACCCAAGTATCGGCTTCCTGAGTTATCAAGGTTTAGCGGATCAGAAGGGTCGAGCTCGATCGAGCATGTGAGCCGATACCTGGCACAGTTAGGCATGATATCAGCATCAGATCAGTTGCGCGTAAGGTTCTTTGCGCAATCTCTGACAGGAACAGCTTTTGGGTGGTACACCTCGCTGCCACCTGATTCGATCCAGACATGGAAGCAACTGGAAGAGCAGTTCCACATTCAGTATCATTCAGAAGCTACCGAGGCTGGCATTGCAGATCTGGCGCAGGTGCGGCAAAAGCGGGGAGAGACGGTGGCCGAGTACATCCAGCGTTTCAGGACTGTCAAAAACCGATGTTATTCGGCCCATTTAACTGAGAAAGAATCAGTCGAGCTGGCAGTGTTGGGTCTCTCAGCACCTATCAAGGACCTGGCTTTCCAAGTAGAGTATAATTCATTGGCGCACATGGCCCAGAAGCTGACAATGTACGAACAACGCCACCCTGAGTTGTACCAAGACAAGTTCAAACGTCCGATAAGCCTGGTCGATACAGAAGAAGAGGATCCTGTACCAGACCAGGAGGTGGCCGTGGCTGAATGGGCTCGGGGGGCAGATCCTGTGTCCTGCAAATGGGTAAAGCAGCAAGGGCCTGCAAAAGGGTTCGACTTCGATGTGAGCAAAGCTGAGCAGATATTCGATTTACTGCTGAAAGAAAAGCAGCTGAAGTTACCCGAAGGCCATAAAATCCCTACGGCTCAAGAGATGAACGGGAGACCATACTGCAAGTGGCATCACTCGTTCACCCACACCACCAATGATTGCAAAGAGCTACGTCGCCAGATCCAAACGGCCATAGAACAGGGTCGTCTGATCCTTGGGCAATTCGCCATGAAAGTAGACACAAACCCATTTCCCGGCGTCAACATGGTAGAACACAGCCACTCCACGAGGCGCCAGTTGGATTTCTCGTTCGATGTTAACATGGCAGGACCTGTGTACCACCGTGACACATATAAGGATGAAGGCGCTTGCTCTCGGGGCAGAGAAAGAGAGGAGGCTGGTCCACGTGACCGGCCCCGTTATGATGACAGGCGGTATTTAACCGAGGAGCAAGTGAGAAGCGTGCGATATCAGAAGCCACACTCCACGCATCTCCTTAACAAGTATGAGCGTCAGTATGACCGACGTCGTCGACACGATAGGGACAATGAAGGATATGAGCACCTCGCTAGGAAAAAGTCGAAGGAAAAAGAAGGCGTGGATAAACATTGGGATTGTCCTTTCTTCAAGTATTGCTGGGACACGGGAATGAGCCGATTGCCCATGATCGACAACTGCCCGGAGTGTGGACAGCAGAAGGATGACACAGGTCCAGTCTCAGTGTTCAAGCGTCTAGGACCCCTCCCACCTCAGAACAGGCAAGAGGAGTCATCTCGAGCACAAGGTCTCAAGGAGCTAAAGGGTGAAAAAGAAGAAGACAGATATCACAGGCCAAGGTGGTGTCCCGATGGGCTCAGACACACCCAAAAGCGTAGAGTTCAGCGACTGCGTAGCTTGGAGGAAGCCGAGACACAGTACCTCCACGCTTTAAGGAAAGCACGGCCCGATCTGGCCGTGAAAGTTCGGCAAACCTTGGAAACGGAGGCTCGTCCGAAAAAGAAGGAGTGGCGCCCCAAACCAGTAAAAGCCGACGCAAAGACATCGGCTGGCACAAACATGGTGTTCACACTTCCGCCAGAGTTTTGCGCTCCAAGAACCAACGAGCTACCAGTGGCACAGTTTGACTGCGGCCCACGGCCGGTTATCTTTGAAAAGCCACGAGAGAAGAGCTACAAACATCTGAAAGCCCTGTACCTGCGAGGTTATATCAATGGGCAGCCTGTCAGCAAGATGCTGGTTGACACCGGAGCAGCAGTCAATATAATGCCGTACTCCATGCTACGGCGTTTGGGACGCCCACTGCAGATCTGATCAAAACCAACGTCACGTTAAGCGACTTCAACGGCCAAACTTCAGAAACGCAAGGCGTACTAAACGTGGATCTGACCGTGGGCAGAAAAACCATCCCTACGTCATTCTTCGTCGTGGACAGCAAAAGCACCTACACTGTTTTGCTGGGGAGAGATTGGATTCACGCCAACTGCTGCATTCCATCCACGATGCACCAGTGCCTAATACAGTGGGATGGAGATGAAGTGGAGGTCATTCATGCAGATGATTCGATCGAGATCTCCATAGCTGGCATGAACGTCTGGGAAGCAGACGACCAAGAGCCGATCTCTGGAATCAGTCTAGACGGCTGTGAGCGCATTGAAGTTACAAAAAACGGGGTGAGGCTGGTCTTATCCACCGGCCTGACAGAGTAGCAAAGTCCACGATCGTACGTGGTATGGACGATCCCCGCGATCGGCCGCAAAAAATAAAAAGCAGTAATCTTGCGACAAGCAGGTCATGCAGTCGTAGTAGGGAGATGCCCTGCCATTGTGGAGCACAAATAAGTTGTAAACCTTCCTTGACTAATGCGATCAAAAAGGGGGCCGATTCAGGCAATCGGCCCAAATTATTATTGTTACCCTCACCAACTGTTTGCCCCGTCTTTAGCATCGATTTAACAGGTGACGGAAAGCTAGGGTATGGGTTCACCTCCGCTGATGATCTAGAAGAAATTGACATCGGTCCTGGGGATAAGCCACGACCGACATTTATCAGCAAGAAGTTAGATCCGAATCTGCGGGGTCCGATGATAGCTTTGTTGAAAGAATATCCAGATTGCTTTGCCTGGGACTATACAGAAATGCCCGGGCTAGACAGGAGCATCATCGAGCATAGACTCCCGCTTAAAAAGGGATTTCGGCCGTCCCAGCAGCGAGCACGACAGATGAAGGCCGAAATTTTGGAAGAAGTCAAGAAAGAGATCGAGAAAATGTTGACAACTAAGTTGATCAGGCCATGCAGGTATGCTGAGTGGATTTCTAGTATCGTACCTGTAGAGAAAAAAGATGGCTGCTGGCGTGTTGCCATAGATTTTCGGGATCTCAATAGAGCCACTCCAAAGGATGAGTATCCGATGCCGGTAGCAGAGACATTAATCAACGCAGCTGCTGGTCATAAAGTCTTGAGCTTCATGGATGGCAATGCCGGTTACAACCAAATTTTTATGGCTCCGGAAGATATACACAAGACTGCATTCAGAGTACCAGGCTCGGTGGGGTTGTTTGAATACGTAGTCATGACGTTTGGACTGAAGAATGCCGGCGCCACGTACCAAAGAGCCATGAATTACATTTTCCATGATCTGATCGGCAAGCTGGTGGAAATTTATATCGATGACGTAGTGGTCAAGTCTGCCTCAGTAGAAGGACACTTGGGCGATCTGCAGCGCGTCCTGGACCGAACAAGAAAATTCGGCCTACGGATGAATCCAAAGAAGTGTGCCTTCGGTGTAACGGCCGGTCAGTTCTTGGGTTTCTTGGTCCATGAACGCGGAATTGAGATCGGCCTGAAAAGTCAAGAGGTAGTGCGAACAATGAAGCCACCTACCACGAAGAAAGAAATGCAGTCTCTCATAGGCAAGATCAACTTCGTCAGAAGATTCATCTCCAATCTGTCAGGAAGAATAGAGCCGTTCATGGGACTGGTAAAAATTAAATATGATGAGGAGTTCCGCTGGGGAACAGAACAACAACGAGCCTTCGACGAGATCAAAGAATATTTAACGAAGCCGCCAGTGTTGGTTCCACCCCAGCCAGATAGGCCATTCTACATTTACTTGTCAGTAGCTGACACGTCCATCGCCTCGGTGGTGGTGCAAGTTTACGATGGCCTGGAGCGAGTTGTGTTTTACATCAGCAGAAGGATGCTGGATGCAGAGACAAGGTATCCTAAGGTTGATAAGTTGTGCCTCTGCCTGTTTTTCACCTGCACCAAGCTGCGCCACATCTTGCTCTCAGCAGAGATTATCATTATATGCAAATCAGATGTCATAAAGCACATGCTATCGGCTCCTATGTTGAAAGGCCGACTCGGCAAATGGATGTTTGCATTATCGGAGTTTGATATCCGGTATCAACCCGCGAAAGCGGTTAAGGGTCAGGCGTTGGCCGATCTTATTGCCGAAAGAATCAACACCAATATAGCAGCACTGTCTATACGAGCGTGGGCTATGTTCTTCGATGGATCGGCTTGTGATGATGGTTGCGGCATCGGCATTCTACTCGTGTCGCCCCGAGGGGCAACATATTCCTTCTCCATCAGGCTATCTACCCCTTGCACCAACAACGTCACTGAGTATGAGGCGATACTCAAGGGAATGGAGTTGCTCATCGAAGCTAGAGCAGAAGCAATGGAAATTTTTGGAGACTCCAAATTGGTGATTTCCCAACTCACGGAGGAATACAAGTGCGAGAGCGAGTCGCTCTTCCCATTATGGTTGCAATGCCGTGAGCTGATGGCACAGTTCCGGTACATAAACTTGCACTGGATCCCGCGATCGCAGAATATCGAGGCGAATGATCTCGCACAAATGGCTTCAGGATACAAGGACGTAGCAGATGGAGCTGATGTTCAGGTACAGTTCCTGGAGGCGGACGACTGGAGAGCCGATATCTTCAATTACTTGAAGGATTCGGCTCGGGGGGCACCTAAACGGATAAGGTACAAGGCCATGAAATATGTGCTTATTGGGGACGACATGTTCTACAGGACTCTGGAAGGGTTACTGCTCAAATGTCTGGGGCCAACCGAGGCCAATCGGCTCCTACACGAGGTACACGAAGGCGCCTGTGGAACTCACCAATCGGCTCACAAGATGAAGTGGTTGATCAAGCGATCAGGGTTTTATTGGCCTACCATGCTTGAGGACTGTTTTAAGTACTACAAAGGGTGTCAAGCATGTCAGAAGTTTGGAAAAATTCAGATGGTACCCGCGTCAGCAATGAACTCCATCATCAAGCCGTGGCCATTCCGAGGTTGGGGCATGGATATGATCGGCAAGATCAATCCTCCATCAAGCAAAGGCCACATGTGGATTTTGGCCATTACGGATTATTTCACTAAATGGGTGGAAGCCGTCCCTATGAAGTCAGTGAACTTGAAGGATGTTATCGATTTTGTGAAAGAACATGTCATCCATAGATTCGGGATTCCCCAGACTATCACGACCGATGGAGGTTCGGTCTTCATTTCTCACGAGTTTAGAAAATTCTGTGAGGACACGGGGATTAAGCTGATTCGATCATCTCCATACTATGCTCAAGCAAATGGGCAAGCTGAAGCGTCCAACCAGAGCCTTATCAAGCTGATCAAGAGGAAAGTCGATGAGCACCCTAGGCGTTGGCACGAGGTTTTGTCAGAGGCTTTATGGGATTATCGCATGTCATGCCATGGAGCGATAAAAACCTCGCCATACCATCTAGTCTATGGACAAGAAGCCGTACTGCCCTGGGAAATTACGGCTGGATCGAGACGTGTCACTTTTCAGAACGATCTAACAACTGAAGAATATGCGGCCCTGATGAGTGACAGTATTGAGGACTTGACTGAGCTTAGGCTGTGGTCGCTTGAGAAAATCAAAGAGAACAAGGCCAAGGTAGCTCGTGCATATAATAAGAAAGTGAGACCAAAGGAGTTCCACGTTGGCGATCTGGTATGGGAAGCTGTATTGCCATTAGGGACTAAGGATGCAGCATATGGTAAATGGTCCCCAAATTGGCACGGGCCATACAGGGTCGATCAGGTTTTAAGGGGGAACGCGTACATGCTGGAGGAGCTGGATGGCGTGAAATTCCCAGTGGCTGTCAACGGTCAGCATCTCAAGAAATATTTCCCAAGCATGTGGGATGATGGACAGTGAAATATGGGGGCCGATACATGAAATCGGCCAATAAAAAAAAATATATAGCCGATGCACAGCCATCGACTCTAGAAGTTCAAACTGTTACAAGCAGGTGCCAGTTTACATGAACGAGCTACTGAAGGAATGTCTCGAAGGCGTGGAGGGCGTCAGCACGGACACGATCTACCTCGGCGATCTCGGCTTCGTCATCTTCATCCTTGCCCGTCACTAGCTGCTTGTTCAGGGCACGTATTTCTGCCAAATCGGTCTTCAGTTGAGCTTTGAGGCTTTCTGCTTCGTCTTGGGAGCGGGAGATGGATGCTTCCTTGTCACGAATGAGCTGTTTAGTCGCCCGGACCTTCTCTTCAAGACCTTCTAATTCCCTTTTTAAGGATGCGAGCTCGGCGGTACTGACAGAGGTGTCAGTTTTGGCATCCAGAGACGCCTTTTTCTCGTTGAGCTGCTGACATCTGTCTGCAATATTGGCCTTCAGCGGAAGTTGGGCGCGGCGCAGATTGATCCTTTCACGAGCTAACTTCACCCTTGACCCGTAGAAAGACAGAGTTACAACTGGCCAAAGCTTCACCTGCAATGCTACTGGGAGTTGGTCCCTGATTTCGGCAAGAACGCTCTTCACCTCCTCAGAACCCTCGATCAACTCCTCGATCGGGGAGGACAGCAAGGCTTTAAGACGCTGGAATTGAGGTAGAACGGCCTTGGCTCGTGGTTCATCGTTGGCGACAGAGGGAGTTGGTTCGATGGAATCAGGATCGAACGTCAGCAAGCCTGAAATATCACAACCCTGGCAGCCCGGAAAAGCGTCAGTGTGCGTCCAACATGGAAGGATGAGCCGAAAGAAGCTAGCGTACCTCTCCTAAGATCGAGGGGATAGAAGATGACGAGACAATCGGCTTGTGTGTGGTTGCTGGGGGCTCGGCCAAAGTGGTAGCCGTTTCATCTGCACCTTCGGGGATTGCTAGGTCCGGTTTGGCTAAAGGCGTCGGCACGGCCCCGGCCTTCCCACCAGAAGCATCGGTCGTCTGCATGAAAAGTGCTTAGCCGATGCGAATGGTGATGAATCAGCAGATGAAGAAACAAGTAGTAAGAACATGAAGGGTGATGACTTTCGAAACCTCTTGGCTCGACGAAGAAGTTTGCAGTCCCTTGCGAGCCCGCTTGGGGCTCACAGGTGGCCTCGCCTCGACTGATGCTCGGGGGGCAGTAGGTTCAGGAACCGGCCTTTTCCTGGGAGCCGATGGTGGCAAATCTGGCTGGTTTGGTGTGGCAGTCCTCTCAGAGTCTGTTGGGCTCGATTCTCCTCGATTGGGTTGTGTGTCCTCATGGGAGGTGTCTTCGACGGTAGCCTGCAAGAGAAGGAGAGCTAGTAAACACGAGCATGTCTGCAAGAATGAAAGAACGAGAGAGATCAACCAAGGCATGGATCAGCGTACATGCGAACTTCCTGGAGAAGGGCTCCGGCGCCTCAAAGTCTTCCTGGCAGCTACCTTCCTCACCACCGTTCTTGTTTTAGTTGGAACTCGAGGGGCAGCTGACCTTGAAGTTACTTGGTTCTTAGAAGCCGATTGTGGTGATATCGGCTGGTTCTGCATCACGACCTTTTTCAAAGGTGGCGAGTTTTTGCAGAAAAGGACCACTGGAGCTGGTGGGAAGAATTCGAAGGGGGAGCCATCATCGTGTGTAGGTTCAGGACCATCTTGTTGCTGCAAGGAGACAGAGCGGGTTATTAGAAGAGTCATTTATGAGCTGCATCAAGAAAATTTGCAAGTAATAGTACCTGTTCTACGGGGATATCATATTCAGCATCGAGCTGTTTCAGCAACGGTCCCAGAGCTCTCCTGAAGGCATGAGTCTTCCACATCGACCACCAGTTTTCAAAGCCATCGGTTGATGAAGCGAAGGTGAGGTCGTTAGGAATTGGGATGGTCAGAGCATCGAAGAAGGAATAACACCTTTGACTGGTGAGAGGATCGGGCAGGTCGGCTCTGCTCTCTGTAAGATGGTGGAGAAAGAAATGGGGAGGTACTTGTCCAAGGCCAAATTGCCGAGCCACTAGGACCGGCTGGTAGAATTCATACCCAGGCTTGATTATTCTGTTGGATGTACTCATGCCAACTGGAAGGAAACAGGGACGAATCACAGTGGAAAAGAGCTGCCGAGTGCTGGTGTCATCGGCAAAGTTGTCTAGCCTGAAGGATATTGGATTTTCAAAATGTTCCGATTCTTCCATGTAAGGAAAGAAGATAGGATTGTCCAGGCCTTGAAAGAAAGTGCTGAACCACTTGGATGCTTCCTGAGGGATCAGTTTACTACCTGGCAGTCTATACAAAGCTTGGCCGTAGATGGTGCATCGGATCTGCTTCCCTTTGACATCTGGAAAGGTGCAACTCGCCAAAAGGGGGAAGTTTGGGATGTGGTTTTGAAAATACAGCTGGGCCCATAGTTGAATGAACCACCAAGGACCTCCTGTTTTGACTGCTATGCCAGAGAATAGTTTGACAGACATCAACTGGAGATATCGATAGACCTCTCCAAGGAACAGTTTGCCGATGCCAAGTTGAGTGCCTTTGGCAAGCTCGTAGGCTAAGGAGAGATAATTCTTGGTTGGAGCAAGGGAAGGGCCACAGAATATGAAATGTTTCAGCCAGAAGTTGAGAAAAGCTGTGTGCTCTTTCTCTGTGACAGGGCCTTTAGTTTTCATATGGCGTTGGAGATAGGCACCCCAGTTCGTGTAGTCTGTTTTGGAAGACAGCTTGTAGGGGACCTTGGTCAGTTTAAAAGCAAAGGGGCTGGGTGATGTAACATCCAGACCAGTAATCATCACCACGTCTAACAGAGTTGGTGTCATGGGGCCATGACCGAACATAAAACAGTCCAGAGCATCGGACCAGAAATAGCCGATGGTTTTTAGAAGATTTTCGTGTTTTTCAAGGGGAGACAATGACAAATGCAAGGCATCGGCTATTCCCGTGGTTTCCCATTGGGATTGGTAAGCTCTAGCTACCCTGCTGAACCAAGAGACCCAATGTTCAGGGGGATTAGGCTAGGCTCGCAAGCAGTCGGCCCAAGAGTTCAAATCTAGGTCTTGGCTTACGAATGGGATTCTGTTTGCTTCGCAAGAAATCAGATGGGCAGGACTAGATTCTGTACGGGGGCCAAGACAGAGAGAATTTGGGAAAGAAGGATGCGGCAGCAGAATGTCTGAAACCTAATTTTTTTTAATGGTGGAATAAATCATTAATTCAGGTGTTTGCCATTAATTCTAACATCGTGTTCAGACTGCGAGGAGTAGGCGTACCTTCAGACCAGAGACCGCTGGGTTGGTGTTGGACGATTCCGCCATCTAGTTTGCCGGCGGAGATGGATCTATGCAATTGGGGATCGAGGGTTCTTGGCGCTGTGAGCTCGATCTGGTCGGTGAGCAATTGGAGATCTGGGTCGCCCCTTTTTGAAGAGGGTCGCAGGCTACCGTTTGAAACTGGGAAGTGGCCGCTCAGATTTGTCTAAGTATGCGACCAAATTTGACCTTGTCAACGTTTTTGGGAAAGCCGATGTTTTACCATCGGCTCTTTGGGCTGTGACTTGGTTGACTGTATGAGCGTAGCATGGTGAAAGCCGATACATTACTATCGGCTTCTGAAGCATCGACCTATTTTGACTATCGGCAAAATTAAGTTGGAAAAGCAATCTTCGAGTTGAAAAAAGCAATCTTTGTTCATTCAAAAGACGATTGTTTACAATGGAGCTGATTGCTTACAAAAGGGAATCTACTACTAGTTCCTAATCTAGAGGCCGGTGTCGTCGCCGCTGTCTTCGCCGTCGTCTTGTTCGCTGTCATCAGCGCTGCTGCCGGCGTCGTCTTCGCTGCTGCTGATGAAGATGCCAGCGGGGGCCTCCTCGTCCTCGTCGTCGTCTTCGGTGTCCTCGCTGGACCCGGCGCGGAAGCGCTTCACCGGCGGGTACTCGTCGGAGGAGGTGTCCTCCTCCGCTTCCTCCTCCTCGTCGGAGGATTCGACGCCATCCCAGGACCAGGCGTCGTCGGTGCTCTCCGCCTCCAGTTCCCCGTCAACAAGGAACTGCAGGCCCTCCTCACCGTCGGTCAAGGACTCGTCGTCCTCCGACCAGGCGGCGAAGTTCCAATCCCTCTCGTCCCACCATTGTGGGGCGAGAGTCTCGTACGCCGCCGTTGGCGGGTGCTCCGGCGTCGGCTCCCGGTCGCTAATCGTGTTGGAAGATTGGGAGGAAAGGGCGGAAGAAGAGGAGGCCATGGCGGAGGAAGAAGGGTTTTTTGGCTGCTGGAGGAAGATGGGGCTGCAAACTGCTCAGATGAATTTAAATAAGGGGAATAGTGGGAGGTGGTTCAATGCTATAGCGGTTTCCCAGAATGTGCTGCCGAAATTGTCAAATCATGCACTGCGGAGAAGTGGAGAAGACAGTGCATCATGATGAGGGGGTGGCGTGACGATTCTGCTCTGCAACGCATTCTGGCAACGCGTAACCCGATACGAAAAAAAAGAGGAGAGGGAAAAAACAGAGTGGTTTTGGAATTATTATTGCCAAAACCAGGGGGGCATGTGTTATCGCCACATTTTGGCCAAAGGAGGAGATGGGCCGTAATCAAGATGGGCTTAGAAGATACGTATATGCAACGTGTTGTTGAATCGGCCTCGTGCGTTGATTTGGGCTAAATTGCCCGTGTATCTTATATTGTAATAGATTCCGTTTCGGTTTAGGTAAGAGATAGAGTTGTTAGAGTTATTCCAAAGATAGAAAGTCTCCGGACTATAAATATGTACCTAAGGTTATTGAGAAAGGAGGACGATCACGTTCACAACAAACACAATCTCGGCGCATCGCCACCCCTTGTTTCTAGGGTTTTTCTCGGGTAAGTGCCATGCTGCCTAGATCGCATCTTGCGATCTAGGCAGTATCTACTTATGCGTTATTTGGTGTTACTCGTACTGAAGCCTTGTTGATGGCGAGTAACACTATTATCATAGATTTGTTTAGGCTAGCATCGGTACATTTTTGCTATGATCGTTTAGTTATGCTACCTTTAGTTATCTCGCCGCCTTTGCACCTTTTGCCGGGTGAAAGGGTGGCATCTTGCTTGATCTCTATTTAAGTCGATTCGATCTGTTATAGTTGTGCCTTGTTCTCCAAGGTTTAGTTTGATATCCACATGATCAGGCCTTGCAAACGGGTTGAACGATCCAGTAATATGCAAGATATGGTTTGCCAATCCGAGAGGAGTTGTTCCGGAAATTGACTTTACGTTGGTTTTTAGGCCTTCTCTAGGGTTAGTTTTCTATTATCTTTCGTATCTACCAGGCTCAATTACGTGTATGATGTTCCAATTATGTGGTAAAAACGTTAAACTGTCGTAGATCGATTTAACTTGTATTGATGAAGCAAAACCCCATGTTATCGTAGATCTAATGTAGAACCATGGGATAATCGGCTCCAGGAGCCGATTCACAGGGAAACCTGGGAGCCGGTTGCGGCTTGAATTTTACGTGTGTTTGTTTGCCATGCAGGAAACCACTCGAAGCAACCCATCACCTTCCTGACCAGGTATAGGTCAGGTGGCACGCCCTCGCATCCGCCAGGACGTGTGCCGGAGTTTTACGGGCCGTTGCCTGAGGGACCAGGGCCCACCAGCAGTTCTGGGAGCCTCCCGGCTCTTCGTGTTGTTCGGCTGCTCGCCGGTGGGTTTTGACAGGCAACACACATAGCAAAAACAGGACGTTTTGTAGCAAAAGTTTATAGAAAACAAAAGGGTATTTTGGGCAAAAAAAGGCAGATTCAAAATCATCGTGAAAACAAATGGGCCAAGCTCCTTTTAGGCAGAAAAGGACAAATTCGAAATCACAAAGCAAACGGGCCAGAAACTCAGAAAGAGAAGATGTCAAAAAAGGAAAACCGAAAGCCCAATTTGCCATCACCAGTTCACCACCTACCTCAACGACGGCCCCAACTCTCCAAGCTCTAGGAAATAAGAATTTCTCCAGCTTTTCCCCACGTCGCCGCCCAAAACCCACTCTCCCCGACCAAAACCCTCCCGGTCGCCGCCGCCGACGGCGAGACCGCCATGGCCGCCGCCGCCTCCGGCTCCCGCAGGATAGCGGGCACCGAGGTCCCCATCACGGGCTCGGACAAGTTGAGGTGGATCGACCTCACCGTCCCCTCTACCCCCTCCCCCGCGCCGGCGAGCCCCGCCGACCCATTCGTCTCTGTGCCCCCGCGCGCCGCCTCGGGGTGCCACGTCGTATCCTCCGGCCGCGACTCCCAACGCTACCTCGCCTGGTTCGCGCTGCCGCTCTCACCCCATTGCTCTGTGCTCTACGGAGCTTTTCTCCACCATTTTTTTTTCTGTTTGACTGGTGGTTCGGTTGTGCTACCTGGCCTTTGTGGAGCTTAGCTAAGAGGGTTTTTGCGCTTAATTTTTAGGTTTTTTTAGAACTTAGAACTACATTGCACGTCCATGTTTGTGTGGTTGTTGCCACTCTTAGAGAAACCCTAGGTTCGTGTAGACTTGGTCATCAAATTGCCAATAGATTTATTTCTGTCAATTTACTCTTATGCATTATAGAGCTTTGTATCATCATATCTTAGTGGAGGCCCAGCCTGAGGCAATGTGTTGGGATTAGTGAGAAAATGTTAAATCTAAGACAAAAAGGTCATGTTCTGGTAGACACGAAATCCGGTGACATGGTGACACTGTCGCTCTTGTAGGCCATAATAACAACAAAAAATAGCGATAAAAAGTTAAATTTGAGACAAAGGTCATGTTCTGATAGTCTGAGTCCCCAACTGGAGCTATGTCTATGCACAATCTGACAAAGCGATTGAAGATATTAATTTCCTACATTTCCTTTCCTAGCATCCTGCTAGTGACAGATTATGTTGAATTGTACCCCTTGCAGAATTTTTTAGACCCATCAGCCATTATGGTAAGCCTGCTAGTCAATTGTTTTTCATATAAACAGGCTGTCCAGCATCACGATATTTTTGTTTTTCAAAACACCAGGAAAAATGCTATGTTAATAAGAGAACTTCACCGGTGGATGCCATTTTTCTAAAGGAAGATGCTTTCTCTTTTGCAGGAGGATTCACGAAGAACACCAGAATGTGCTAGAAGTAATTGAACTCTGTGCTTCAAAGGAGTTCCCCAGCTCTGGACTGCGGTTGGTATTCCAGGAGGCCCTATGTCCATTTGCTTTTATGTGTGAAAGTGAGGTTAGCTTTTATAATATCTCATGTCAATCTAGAACATCAATGCACAAGAAATTCAATCACTTTCTTGGTAATGCAGGGTGCCAGACGAGGCGAGTCTGTATATCTGCTATATGTGCTCACTATTTCTGGAGTTGCTCTTGTGTGCAACTTGCGCAGCCCATTTTCCTATGTATCTGGATCAATACTGTCTCAAACTGATATACTTGAATTTAGTCTTCAAACCCACACACAGAGTGCTAATGTTACAGCTGTAAAAGCGAAGCCAGGGTGTCTAGTAATTGGGCGGCAAGATGGGTCTATCTGCTGTTACAGTCTCGGCAAACTAGCTCCTAGTTCACCAGGCAAGTTCTCTAATTTCAGTTTAGAAACTAGCTGTCTAGAACTCTAGATGTATGTTTATTTTTTATATTTAATGAATCATAGATGATGAGTATTATACCTTCTGTAGCTGCCAGCAAGGTTTTCTGACTGTTTATATTTCTTCCACTCTAGGTTTCTCAAACGAGCTCCGTGATGATGCTGGAATTGGCCGTTTGTGGACTCTCGTGTCGAGGTACTTACCTTTCTGTCCGCCAAACAGTGACAACACAAGTCTGTAACTGAGGTCCACCAAAGTTGGTGCTAGAAAATGTGTCATATTCATTGTTGTTCCTTCTGCTTCGCCCAGAGCTAAATAGCTCTCATTAGAAACTAGCATAATGTAGTAGCCCTAGAAGATCATCTTGGAATTGGATAGTATGACGGTGGTTTCAAAGCTGACGAATGAGGCACTGGATTGGTCAATGCACGGGCCATTTGTGGAAGCGATCAAAAGAGAGCTTTGGTTGTTCGATGGCCATTTGGTCAAGTGGGCACGGCGTACAGCCAATTAAGCAGCTCACATTTTAGCTAAGGAAGGTTGCGGTTTAAAACTTTGTAAAGTTGGTTTATGTTTCCTCCAGATTGTATTGGGAACGCTCTGACCCAGGACTTGTCTGGGATCTAATAAAGGCCACAGCTATGTCCTCTTCAAAGAAAAAAGAAAAGAACATTGTCTACTCTTGACACTTCAATCTAAGCTCATCAGTGTATAAATTGATGTGCTGCGCATTGTAAAAGTTTGTCCAGTTGATCAATATATCATGTCACACTTACTTTTGCTTATCAGTTTGTGTAATGTATTCCTATCTGCTTCTACAGAACAAAGGTTCTGGGGCCTGTACAAGATATAGATACAGCTACTGTAAATGAAAGGGATCTGTTGTTTGCTCTTCATTTGGATGGAAGTTTGCGTGTATGGGATATTTCCAGTCACACAAAACTTCTTAATTATAACGTTAACTCGAATGATTTTGAAGGTAATCTCTGTGCTGAGTTTATTTTTTTCATGAGCTTTCATTTAGTGTTGTTCTATATTATATACATTGCATGTAATGCCACTGTAATTCATATGTAAGCCAGAACCTAGACTAAAGTCGTTGCTGCAATATCATTTATGGACTCTGCTTAAGTTGCATCTGGTCTACAAGCTGCTGCACATCTGTTCCTTGGCATTCGGGAACAAATGGTTGGATAAGTTCAGCTGCGCTTCTGAAGTCTATCATAGTAGTTGGTCAAGTGTGGTAATTAGTAGTGATGCTAGCATAATCTGCATTTTATTTTAGTAACTGCATGGCATTTCTAGATACCGGAGGAAAATAAGTACCATGGCAAAAAAAAAGGGAAGAAATTAGCTATCATGTGGGGTCTGTGTTTGCAGTAGTTCCTAAGGATCACTGTAGGTGTCCTTTGTATTTGCCTCAAGTATAGAAGCTGCTTCCGCAATTGTCTGTTTTGTTTTCACATCGTTGCATTCAAACAGGACATGTTTAAGCTTTGGTTGCACGAGTTTCTTAGTCTTTTGTTCTTTTTTAATTGAAAAACTGTAGGGTAGGCCCCATCCGTTTATTGTTCTTGAGTAGTATCTTTCAATTGAACCTTCTCTTTATCTTCAGGGCAACCCTCTAGGGTATGGGTTGGTGAGGCTGATGATGATCAAGAGCTGATTTCTTTGGCTGTTCTGCATCAAGGCACAATGGTATGCACATATTGATGTCTCACCGCTGCATTACTTGCTTGTGTGCCACATACACAAGTTTTATTGCCATACCTTTCATTTGATATATAAACATATGGTATGTAAAAATGGGAGCAAAACATTTGGTTGTAGAACTAACTCTGTTTAAAAATGGCAACATAGCATTCTAGGCACAATGTGAGTTGAAGTGGTCTATCTGGTGTGCCTGCTTTGCGCTAGATACCTCCAAACTAAGGCATTGTGCTTCAGGAGTCATTCAGTGAAACTTTTAGTGGGATCAAATAGAGTTTTAAGATTTATTCAGGCCATGAAGGAATCAGGAAGAAATGTTTATGGTGATTTGATTTTGGCTTGAAATTTTGCTGCGTGAGCTGGAGTTTGAAATACTGAAATACAGTAAGTGGTGGGATAATATGGATCAGTAGTGAAACATGGTTTTCTAACAGTTCAGTGGTGGGATATTACACCTGGATATCTAGCATGCTAACAAATTCCATGGAATCGTTTATTTTTTTCCTTTAGTGAACTGTTGCACTAGTTTTCCACTTCTGGCAGTAGATATTCGATAGTAGATACTCCTCATCATGTCAGCATTCTATGGCTAGATGCGGCACCCTAAAGGAAACTGGGGCCACAACTTTCAGTTTGAATGTTGGAATTTTGCTATGTTTTTGTGCTTATCTTTGTCGCTATGTTTCTCATTTTGTTCATCGTGGGTTGTGGCTACATGACATAATGCGATGGAAACTATTGTTTTCTCTCATCAGTATTGCTCAAAGTTGCTGGCTGTTGCATTTTCAAATTGTAAAGGTGTTTGCTTGTGATCCTGTTGCTGTATGTTTTCTCTCATCATATTGCTCGAAGTAACTGGCTGTTTGCATTTTCAAATTGTAAAGGTTCCAGCTTGTGACCGTATTGTGATATATGGCTTCAGCTTTGGTGCTGGTGAAAGGTTCTTGTTGTCCCCTGAACCTTCGGTTTCTGCTTTACCTTTAATGGAGGTAATAAAAAACATCACTCTTCATGTTATTCCTTACAGCTTCTATCCCACGCTGTGCACTCTTATTTAGCTATTTACCACCTATATGAACCGCAGTTTCCTGGCTCAGTATTCAATAACTTCTGTAGTTAATCGAATCCTGCTTAAATGTGCAAGGAGGCACAACACCCTCCAACAGAAAAATAAAAGAGAAATATCAGAGCATTTAAAATAGTTTGTACCTATCACCATCATACTTCCATAGAACTAAAACCACGACAAGAATTATGGAACGGAGGGAGTACTTGTTTCGTATCTATATAGGCAATGTCATCAGTAAATTTGAGTTCTATTTAAAATCAGCTGGAGATTCAGCTCAGAACTTAACAATCCTGGTCCTGTGGAGTTTAAAATGTCTGTATGCATGATTCATTATATTATTGGAATATGGTCTCCCCAAGTTTAGCAACCAACTAGTGTAGAATGACTTGTAGCAACTTACTGTAGTTCGGGATTACGTTGGACGCTCGGAAGAGCTAATATTGCCCACCTGTTGATGGATGCTGCCTTTTACTCAGGGGAAGCTCGTTGATTTGAAAATAAGCACAGAAAAGCTTTGGATACTTAAAGAAGTGGGACCGATGCTGTATGAGATAGTGCAGTATGACTGTGATGGGTAAGTCTGCTATTACTTCATTCGCTGTCACACTGATCCCTTTTTAATCCTTCAATTGGCGGTTATTCTGTCTTGTTGCCTCATGAACTAAATACTTGCTTATTCAAATGGCATTGATCAGTGAGGAAATATGTTCATATGTGCTACAAGAGGATGCTATCAGTGAGCAAATGTTCCAAAGTTCTGAGAGTGCATTGGATGATTTGGTTTGGACTGCTGATTCAGTATTCTCATCTATGAAGGTAAATGTAATTCTCTGAACTTTATTCATTGTTTTGATACAATCTAGCATGTACAGACATGTGTCTATTAAACTTTGCATTTATGATAATGGCTTTCTCAGCTTCAATTTTGAGCTTGCCTTTTTTTTGGCATTGTTGTTAGTTTCTTGTGCTCCACTCCTTTAATTTTTCCTAGTACATGTTAATTTTAAAGTAACTCCAGAAATTCCTTGGATCTAATTGTTCCCAGGTACCAAATCTTTTATTTAGGTCATAGCAACTCTAGATATTCCTAAACATAACAACCAGTCTCAACTATTAAACCTTTTCTTTAGAGTCACAAATTAGTGGCAATTTATGTATTTTTTTTGTTTTAATCTATGCAACTGTTACGATTTCTATATTTTGACAATGGTTAAAAAAGAACTACCAACTGCCAACTGTGACAAGTGAACTCATGTAGTCATTTGGTAATTCGTTATTCGGTCAGCAAGTTTTGAACTTGTCTTTTCAGATTATATCATATGTTCATATGACATGTTCACGTGTATTTTGATCTACACTGTAGAGCTCTTTCTTGTATATTTTAATTCTCTTTGTTGTGCTATGTGCCTACGTGGGGCTCTTCAATGTTCTTAAGCCATGCAGTTTTCTTCGGTACCTGTAGGAGCATAGTTTCAGTTTTATCTCATCCATGTTTCTGCGGAGGCTGCTGCAACCAGGAGTGAACCACTGTTCTGCTCTTCGTGAGACCTTAATGGAGTACAAAAGGTTTCTATCCGATTCAGAGTTCCAGTCACTTACTACTAGTGGGCTACGGAAAGAAATACTATCCATTATAGAACAAGAGGTACTCTATTTTTCTTTTTGCTCTTTGAGGCCTCATTTCTAGTTTAACTGAATTTCAATAACCCCCGTTTTATTATAGGGAAATTCAGAGTCTGCAAGTTCTACTGCTTATCACTGGAAAAAGTTCTCTGAACGGTATCTCCATAAATGGTGCTGGAACAATAGGCCATATGGGTTGTTTCTTGATACGAACCGCGAGGTGTTTGGTTTAGTTAGAAAGGGCTCGTTTTCTCTCTTCCGTTGTTTGGAGGGTGTGGAGCAACTTATTTATGGTATGTTTCTGTCCTAGCATTCGACATCTCTTACTGAAATTTCAACACATTATTTATGAGGGGATACTAACTAGCTTAAGATATCAGGTTCCTCTGATGAACTGGGAAATTTCGAAGGCCTCGGAATGAACTTATTTGATGATATATCTGATACGGAAACCCTTATTGAAGTTCTCAGGTGCATGGGCCATATAAACCATTTGCTTGGGAGGTCTTCTGCTGCAATATATTACGAGTCCCTCATCAGTTCTGTTATATCACCCGATGAAATTGCTTCTCAGATATTAAAGATTCTAGAGAGTGGTTTTAGTCCTCAATCTTCGTCACCCCTCATTACATTACTTGGAACAGATGCTTATGTAGAAAGAAGGCAGATGGCTCACAAAAGCCAAAGGAAGTTTTCTGTGGAGATGCTGCTGTCTTTCCATAAGTTGCAATCAAGATCCACATCCTGGTCGGCAGTATTTGATGTTATTGAGAAGTTCATGAAGTGTTTGAATACAAAGGTCACCATACAAGAGCATGAGTTGAAAAGACTTTGCAATGTAAATTCTGCATTATTGGTTCAGGCTACTTCACAGGTTGCAAGAACCATGTTTGAGTCTGCTTTTGATCTATTTTTGTTCCTCAGTTATCTGGTTGATGTTGGTGGGCAGGTATGCCATGTTTTTTCAATTTTTCAATTTCTGTCTGATGTACATATATAGTTTTCAACTTTGTCACCCCTGCTAACTACTCTTCCTGTAACAAAAAACCCCTCTGCTAACTGCCAAATACTCAATTGATTGCCATATAGTATGAAGATACTATATACTACCTCCATTCAGGAATAAAAAATGTTTGATGAATCCTGCAATAAAACTTCTCCAACTTTGACTACTAAACAATATATGAATTCAAATTGTTTTACTTAATGTTCGTACATAAATTATACCGGTTAAAATTGCATATTGGAGACTGGCCATATCCTAAATGCCATCTGTTCTTTGAGCAGAGTTTGTTACAGAGACTATGAGCACACATGCTTGGTTGAATCTCCTCTAATTTCCATAAGTTGGTCAGCACTCTCAGCTGTATAGGCAGATGCCAGGTTGTTGGCTTGTTATCTGATCCTTGCATCAACCAAAAAGACACATGACAGATTATTATGGTTACTCCGTCAAGCGCATATTAGTTAGTTCACTGTTGAATTCAGAGTCACATCCCAACCTTTCTCTCTAGAAAACAAGTCATGCCCCAACTTTTTTAGGAACACTTCACATCCCAACTTCCACTATATGCGCTAAAGGGTTCAGGTTAATACTCCCTCTGTTTCAAAATATAAGATATTTTAGCCTTTTCTGAAACACATGTATCTAGACACCTTTTAGTATGTAGGATCACTAACTTTGCTCCGAACCTACACACTAAGAGACGTCTAGATACATGTGTTTCCGAAAAAGGCTAAAACATCTTATATTATGGAACAGAGGGAGTATATGCTATTTTCATGCTCATTTCAGCATTGCTTTGTTGTAGAGGCTATATCTATTATTTTCTTGAATCTGTTGGTCCTTGTGTTTTTGAAGTACAAATCAATGCTTTATCACTGGTACATGCTATTACGAAGATAAACGGTACTTTATTGCTTCCTTTGATAAGGATAATTTCCAAATCAGGTATCCTTGCTGCAAAGCGATGTTGCCATGATAAAACTGAAGTTGTTTCCAATGATTCAAGACATATTAGGACAGTGGATCGTTCTCCATTTTGTAGGAATTTCACCAACCACACCACCAACCATGGAGGATTTCAGCTATCAACTTTCATACCTCCAGCTAGGTAAGAAATGTCTAAATGAAACAGTTGTGCTGATTGTTCTTATTTTTAATGTTTGACATGTCGATTTTTTGTTGGGGGCAAAGTAATAGCTGACTAAGAAGTCCATATAAAAGGACTATGTGCGACATTTGGTATTCGGTAGTGAATAATGGCATGTGTGTAAGTTTCTTGGTGTAGTGGATGTGGGGTATGGGACAGTGCACACCCTGGCCTTTATTGAGATCTCGGAATCTGCATCTAGCAAACTGCAAATTCGTCAATTAGACTACTATCCTTGCGTTTGCAAGTGGTCAGAATTTTTTTCTTGTATCCATAATGGTTGAACTGTCTCCATGTTTGTGCAACTGTGGATCAAAGTTGGGGGCCAGGGTATCACCTTGTTTTGGCTCCGATGCTGATCAACGTTCTGTGGTTGTACATATGCAGAAAAAATATAGTTCTGTATCTATTTATTTATATACTATATAATAGCAAATTCCACTTCTTTCCTCTTTTAATACTAGTACTCCCTCCTACATGCGAATCTAGACAAAGCCAAGTCACTTATTTTTGGACGGAGGGAGTACACTATTACTCCCTCCTACATGCTTGAGCGAACCTACATACTAAAAGAAGTCTAGATACATTTGCTTCACAAAGCTAAAACATCTTATATTTTGAAACGGAGGGAGTAGGTATGTAAATCCCTGCAAATCCTAAACAAACAATCAAATCTTTCTTGTGTTGTAGTGAAGCCTTTCGACCTAATATTATATGAATTGAAATATGATGAGATGACTTGGAGCATAAACGTAGTTGGCTAAAAAACTAAATATTAGGTGTTTTTTAATCATTTAAGTGGGTATTATTTATGTTTTGCTTGCAAGGGAATAGCTCTCCATTATATAGTTTCTGCAAGTAGAGGCACAGTACATTCTGCAAGTAGGTTACAGTTTGCTTCCTCAACTTGTAATGCTTGCAGTTTATACATGTATTATAAATATTTATAGTTTGGCACTTCTTAAATGTAATTTTAATCAATAAACTCCATTAATTTTGGCTATCTTCACAGGTATAGCTGACGAGGTATCTTTGCACAGAAAGCTTGGATCCTCTGATTTTACATTGGCTTGTTTGCTTGATTTTCCTAAATCTGCTGAAGGGGTTCATCTGTCAGCTTGTTTTCCTAGTCCAGCTGAGGTGATCGACTTGGTCAGGAGGTTTAGCAGTTCCATTATGTGCAGAAATAATTTTGACCACGTAGACAGCTTTCTGGGTTCCACAATAAATCTGGCAGCAGTTTTTGTCCGACATGGTCAATATGAAGCTGCTCAGGTACCTTTTCTATCTATTTATACTCCTGAAATTCATTATATATATTTGATTTGTTGTGATGTCCCTTATAATGAAATGCTAATTTATCCTTTTACCCTTCTCTCTCTCTCCATAAGAATCTTCTGGGCATTCTTGATACATACTTGAACTATGCGAGAGCATCCCAAAATGACCAGGATACTGATATTGCATGTTCGGCTCGCCTACATCTCAATGGATTTTGCCTTTTGATGCTTGCACATGATGAAGCAAACATAGTTTTGAGAGAATCCAGGGTCCATGAAGCTATCAGATGCTTCTTCAGGTACTACCTTCATGCTATGCTACTTCTTAGCGGATGTACTCTATGGACCCGTTTACTGAAGTGACCAGGTTTCCAAATGACACATGTTTCATGATGATACCTGTAAAATGACACATGCACTATCTTATGGACCTGGTAAATTAATTTGGAACTGAGGCACCACCAATTATTCGTTTCTCCCATAAGATCAAATATCATGTCCAGGATCACTCTGTGATGAAAATATCCTTGAAGTAAATTGCAGGATTTTTTTTTGAAAATTGCAGGATATTCTTTACGGTTTTGAGGGGAGGGATGGGAATCCAAAATTCAAAAAGGATTTTTTTTGGAGAAAGTACTAAAAAGCGAAAAACTATCATGAGAAAAATGCTTGAATTTATGCGTATATCTGGTTTTATGTATTTCATATTGCTAGATCCCATGTATTGGCTGACTTAGTCTATGGTGTTAATGTGGTTCCTGTGGAGAATAACAGAGCTGCATCTGGGCAAGAAGCTCCAAGGGCGTTGAAGAAGTTCTCTTTAGAAACAGGGTTTCAAATTTCTGGTGACATCATTTTCCTGACCATGCTTGGTAGTATAAATCCATTTCACTCATATTCTAACTCTTTTTTTGGATTCTTTATCAGGGGAGTGTAAATCTATTTCCTTATGGAGGCTTCATTACTACGAGTGGGCAATGCAAATTTTTGAGCAGAACTCCATGAGCGAGGGAGCATGCCAGTTTGCTCTTGCTGCTCTTGAACAAGTTGATAGCATTGATGATTTGGACAATGGAAGTGAAGTTGAGGCTCTCCCAGAGATTGCACCAATGATTAAAGGACGACTATGGGCCAATGTATTCAAGTATAGCTTGGATTTGAAAAACTTCCGAGATGCATATTGCGCTATAGTCTCAAATCCAGATGCTGACAGCAAGTACGTCTGTTTGAGGCGTTTCATCATAGTTCTTTGCGAGCTTGGCGAGACTAAGGTTTGACATTGTTTGTTTAGCTTTATTCTTCACTACACCTGGTGAATAATAACCAGTTCTTCTGCCTGATGTCTCCGTGGACACCCATTAATGTACATTGCACCTGTTAACCTGCCTTACATGTATAGGTGCTATAGGACTTGTATCTTGGTTGTTGCATGTTCAAGTACACCTGATTTTGTCCCACATTCTGTTATGAAATTTGGTGCATGATGTCTTATTTTGGATTTTTCCAATCAGGTCATTTGTAATGGTGAGATACCATTTACTGGTTTGTTGGAAAAGGTGGAGCAAGAGCTCTTCTGGAAGGTTTGTGCACATAATTACCATCTTTACCCCCAAAATATGTTTTCCTAGCACAAATGGTCATTTGTTTTTGTTTTATTTGCCAGGCTGAGCGCTCAGATCTATCTTCTAGACCAAATCTATACAAAGTCCTTTATTCATTTGAAGCCTATAGGAACAATTGGAGGAAGGCAGCCACATACATGTACAGGTATTTTGTTAGATTGGGTAGAGAGGGAGGTGCAGGTGGAAGCCACCAACTTTCTCATGTATTACAAGAGAAGCTGCATGCTCTGTCTACTGCTATCAACTCGTTGCAGCTTGTTGAACCCTCATGTGCCTGGCTCGATTCAGTTTGTGAAGCTGATGATCAAATTTCACCAAGCAAAAAGCCTCGTAATCTTTTGATGGAGAACTGTATGTTCACTTAAGCTTTCAATTCCTGTTAAGTTTCTCCCTGTCAACAACAATGTGATTTTGATTTAACATTTATTTCCTTTGTACAGCTGCTTTTGGCACAGATTCAGAGCTCTCTAGATTGCAGTTTTGTGTTGACATTGAAATTCTTGAAAAGGAATATGCACTAACGGAAGCACTTTATATGCTTAGCACTGTAAATTCTAGATCCAAATCTTATGGTGCGCGCCCAACTAATCATGAAAAATATTATCTTTCTTGACTTTGAAGATCAATATCTTAACAAGCTCCTTTTTTTTGCGGTACTGCAGAAAGCCATTCTATCGAAGCTCTGACGGACATTCTTATAAATGAGAATTTATATGACCTGGCATTCACCATTGTGCTGAAATTTTGGAAGGAGTCAGGAATGAAAAGGTTAACTGGAACTCTAATAGACAGCCTCTTTTTCCCTTGCCTTTGTTTACTTGTAGCCTTGGATTACTAGACTATTGTTCATCACTTATACTTTGATTTAATCTGACTTATATGTTGGTTAAACTTTCTATGGCAGAGAATTGGAACGTGTCTTTGCAGCCATTGCACAGCAGTGTTGCCCGAACAGAGTAGGCAACTCAGGGTGCGTTTAACTATATATTTTGTCTTTTGATTTCTAGAATTAATTTTCAACTAATCGACATGTATGGTTATAGATTATAGTAACTGCAGTTACACTAAAAAGGACTTACTGACCTTGTTATACAGGAGAAATTTTACCGACACCCAACAACTTTTACTGCTACCTTCTGAGGATGATGCACAGGATGGCGATAGCAAAACGATTGCTGTGGCCCATCAAGTGCAGGGAAGTTGCCAGTGGGAAACTCTTGAACTATATTTGGTATGTGAGTTTTCGTTCTCCCTCTATGTCATTGGGTACACCTTCACTGCTTTCAAATGAGCTTCTTTCCTTCCTTCAATATAAGAAAATCTCCCATGGAACTTTGTTTGGTTGTTGACCATGTAGAGTCACTAGCAGTCACCGGCATAGTGAGTCGATGCTGTGACCCATGCCCCTGGTTCGTGTGTCCTATGTCAGATTCCGATTTATCCCTGTCAGAAGAATGTCCAGAATGATGTGACGAGATGATATGATGGTGAGGGGGAAGAGAGAGAAGCCTGTTTGCTGCCACCACTGTTCAAGTCGTTGCCATTGCTGCAGATCTGGAATGGTCATGCGAGCTCGACCATGGATGTTCATTGGCAAGGCCTCTAATTGGCCCGACAATGACGTCAGACTGGGGTGGCTGTGGGCTAGGTGGCGTGCCTCTCACATCTCCTGTATCTGC
Source organism: Avena sativa (assembly GCA_916181665.1). NCBI lineage: Eukaryota > Viridiplantae > Streptophyta > Magnoliopsida > Poales > Poaceae > Avena > Avena sativa. The sequence continues at coordinate 397,810,764 of OV702279.1, read as the reverse complement.
TTTCTGTTCTATCCCGTGTATGGCTGTGTTTATGTGTGGGAGGTGTATGGGTGTTTATGTGTGGGAGGAAAGTAGTGCTGGGGAGCAGGGAGCAGACAGTGTCTGTTGTGTTCTGGAGGGAAGAGAAAATTTGGGCCAAGCAAAGCCTGGCTGCCAGATTATTCTCCTTTTCTATCTTATTTCATTTTACATTTTTACTTCCCCATTACTTTTCCCAGTAGGCGAGATTCTCTTTTGTTTCGTTTATGTTTTTTTTTCAAATACCCACTTAGTACTTACATAGTTTTGTAACTGGGCCATCTACCTGGATTTATCGGGGTAACGTTCCTCGTTCAAAACTAGTGCCTCGAAGAACACTACCTCTTGACCCCAAATATTTACCACAAAACCTGTTTTTTTGTATCTTGGTGATAACTATGATCACTGCAATAGAAATGAAAAACTACCACTTCTGTGCTGCTGCATTTATATAATAGACCTCCACCTGACGTAGTTTCCACCCAGTGACCACCCTTTGTTGGTTGGTAAATGTTCTGTCAGCAATCATAACTGGAAAAGATGCCGTACTGGAACTGAGCTTTGTTACCAAGAAAACAAGCTGCCACCTGCTTAACCTGTTGTTGTACTTTTGAAACTTGCTTATGTGTTCTCAGTGAAACTAGGCCAAGGCTTACGCACTAGTAAAGCAATTGTATGCATGGAGCTTATCCATGAATTGCACATTTAACAGTATTTTATTTGTGTCCTCATTGTGCAGGATAAATATAAAGATTTGCATCCGAGGTTGCCTATCATTGTTGCTGAAACACTTCTTTACACTGATCCTGATATCGAGCTACCTCTTTGGCTGGTTCAGATGTTCAAGGTGACTTCCTGTTGTATAGCCCACTAGTTTGTCTGACTATGTTTGATTGTGACTGCTAACATTTGGTTTGGTTGCTCGTGTCTCTAGACTACCAAGGGTGGAAGTAGGATGATTTCATGGGGAATGTGTGGCAAAGAGGCAGACCCAGCTGCATTATTTCGACTGTACACAAATTATGGCCGGCACGCAGAAGCAGCCAACTTGTTGGTGGAGTATCTGGATTCTTTTGCATCATCGGTAATTGATTGACAACCCGAAATATCCAAACACAAGATCTCAGCGAGCACATGTTGACATTTATGTCCTTTTGAATCTTCTCTTTTTCCAGAGACCGGTGGATGTGCTCCACCGCAAAAAGATGTCTGCTGCCTGGTTCCCGTACACCACAATCGAGAGGTTTTGGTGTCAGCTTGAAGAGATGCAAAGTGCTGGCCATAGCGCCGATCAGTGTGATAGGCTCAAGAAGTTGCTGCATGGAGCCCTGATGAACCACCTGCAACAAGTTAGTGCATCTGAAGTAAGACACTTCCAATTCTAGCCATATTCGGTGCTAACTTGCTTTTGTTTGCATGATATTAGGTGGTTGTCGACTCAGAAGACGTGCTGTCATCCATTGGAGGAGGTCAAGGTGTGGAGAGCCAAGGCAGCTGATATCTTGTTATCCGTGCATTGCAGTACGAATTGTTGCATCTTGTATGTAGGTCCTGTATGGTTAGGTTCTGTATGGCTGATATTTTCTGTGAGACCCTTTTGCCAGATAGTGCTTACCCTCGTGTCTGTAGATGAAGTGACACTCCATGCCTAATGTGTACACCAATAGAACTCTAAGTGTAACGACCCAAGGCAATGCAATTTTGGACTGAAACATAACTTAGTCTCTAGGACTCTAGGTTGCATCAGCTGAAGCATCTTATGGAAATTTGAAATCAATTAAGCACAACTTTAGCAAGATAGTCATCAGTTCATCACCTCCTTAGAAACTTGCAAATTTTTTGCCCTACAGATCAAGAAGCTCGGGCAACTGCATGGACCGTGGAGCAGGGTGGCGCTGGAACCGATGCGTCCGAGCTTGCTCCTTGTGAGCTCGGCTCACCATGAACCACTCTCCCTTCGGATAAAGAGGTCCAAGCTTGCTCCTTGTGAGCTCGGCTCACCATGAACCACTCTCCCTTCGGATAAAGAGGTCCAAGCTTGCTCCTTGTGAGCTCGGCTCACCATGAACCACTCTCCCTTCGGATAAAGAGGGCAGGGAGCACACTAGCGCCTCATTTCTTCCCCATTCCACACCCACACATCCCTTGCCCAGCCCCTAGCTCTCCAATCGCATGGACAGGGAGACCTCCCTCTCGGTCTGCATGCAAGAAAGGGAAGCAGCCCTCTGTCCCTTGACCCATTCCTTTCACTCTCGGTACCCTCGTGCTCCTCTAGGTGCGGTCTACCTCACCCCACGCTCTCTTTTGTTCAGAGAAGCCCCTACCGACGGCCCCGTCGAGCTTCGAAACACACCTGCAGGTGAGGATGCGCGAGTGCTCTTCTCTGCACCAAATCTGCAGCCGTCGCCCATCGTTGAGATTGCCGTCGTGCACCGCATCTCCTCCGCCTCTCCCCGTCGTCGACGAGCCCTCTAGGTGAGCCCTGGCACCCCTACCCTCCGATGAACTAAGGTTTCCCCTGTTTCCACGCGGCCTGAGGTAGGAGACGATGCGGGACCGTCGATCTCCACTAGATCGGATATCCACCATCGCCCGATACCGCTTCGGCGCCCCCCTCAACTGACCGCTAGGCCTGCCTGCCCGTGGTTTGAATCGTGGCCTCCCGCGTGCCACTGATGTGGTGTTGGGCCAATCGGGCACTGTGTGGCCCGTTTCCATCCATATCTGGCCCGAAACCAGTCTACCCTTCTTCCTTTTCTTTTATTAACTCAAGATCTGATAATCTATTGTTTGGATTAAATCCCAAATAAAATGGTAAATGTAGCAAATCGCCTAGATAATTTTTTTATCATATGACCAGGTGTTTTCCTCAACATTCAGAACTAAGACCTAGTCAAAATAATATTTATGAATTTACTTTTTAGGGGTTATTTATGAATTTATTGGGAGAGGAAATACTAAAATATGTCCTAATCACTCAAAAATCAATTTTTGGAGTTCTGTAACCTTAAATGGATTGATTCAAATTCTATTGATAGGTATTAACAATACCTTGAATTTATCCTTGGTCTAATGCCTAGAGCTATAAAATAAAATTAATGGAAAAGATAAAATGCATGCATATTTGGATTTGGGATTTTCTCCAGATCATTCTATTAATTATTTTGAGTTGATTCCAACTCTCAGTGATCTTGGACTCAAGGATCTATCAAACCCTCAGAGGAAATAATCATTTGATTTATATAGAATTTATAGTGATTTATATATCAAAACAGTAGCTATTTTCACTAGAAAAATTATAAGAAACTAAATATAAATGCTAAAAATGAAAATACAATTTTGTTGAACTTAAAAAATCCATATATATTTGATGGTATGACTTGATCATGCTGAAAAATAATTTCGTAAGGTGTAGCCATAATGGCATTGATGTAAGTCTTCTATTCAATATGTACTCGATGTTTCTTTGATACTTGTCGATTATGCTCCACGCCTCACTGATCATGGGATCGTGGTTAAATGCATAAGTGATTTTTGGACGGCTAACCTGGGGGCCTCACAGTCAGTGACCATATCGATTTTGCATGACAAGTTCAAGTACCACGGGTGCATTATACTCACCAAAAAATCACCTCTCATATATCGGTCACTATGGGTCCATTTAACACAATGTTTTCAACCCATCAACCATGACAAACTATCATGAGTACACCTAGGATTTGCATCAGGGAACCTAGACTTCATGAGCATCTTGGCCCACCACACGCCCAACCGAAGACCAACACAGACTCATATCTGTCATTGGGCCCTCTCCCTCAAAAGACTAGCCTATTGGAGGCTCACTCTTAGCCTTATAAGTCGTTCACAGTCACCTCCCATAACCTATGTGGGACTAAACCCTTACCGAATAGTTGTTGGTTTCTGATGATTTTTTTGCATTATACTAGTTTTTGAAAAACCTAGCCCCAATTGTGGTGGCATTTTGCAATTTTCTCTATTCAAACATAGAGAATGAGGTGTTTCAATGAATAAGTGCGTATAGCGTTTGTTCCCCTCCATCTCCTCCTCCCCGCAAAGACAACTAGGGTTTTGTTGCCTGTCGTCGGCACCGCCGCTGATCTGCCTCGCTTCTGTGGCCTTTTGTCCATGGAGACAGGGTGAATCTAGGCCCCCACCGGTGGAAGGGCTCTATTTTCTTGTTTTTAGGGTTCAATTTTGGTGGGGCGACCCTCATGTGGTGGCAGTAGCGGTTCTGTTGGAGATATTCCCAAGAGGCAATAATAAAGTGGTTATTATCATATCTTTATGTTTATGATAAATGTTTGCATCCCATTCTATAATTGTATCAATAGGAAACATTAATACTTGTGTGTTTTGCAAACATAAAAGAGTCCCTAGTAAGCCTCTTGTTAAACTAGCTTGTTGATTAATAGATGATCATGGTTTCCTGATCACGGACATTAGATGTTATTAATAACAAGATCATGTCATTAGGATAATTATGTGATGGGCACACTCCTATAGTTAGCATAGCATAAGATCAAGTCATTTAGAGTTTGTTTGCTATGAGCTTTCAAATGCATAGTAACCTAATCCTTCGACCATGAGATCATGTTAATCACCATCACCGGATGGATGCTTTGATGACATCAAACACCACTTCATAACTGGATGGTTATAAAGGTGGCATTAGGTATTCTGAAAGTATGTGTTGAAGCACATGGATCAAGAGTGGGATTTGTACATCCATATGACGGATAGATATAATCTGGGCCCTCTCGGTGGAATGTCATCCAATTGGCTTGCAAGCATGTGACTAGGTCACAAGGGATGTCATATCACGAAACTAGTAAAGAGTACTTACCGGTAACGAGGTTGAACTAGGTATAGAGACACCGACGATCAAACCTCGGATAAGTAAAGTATCACACGACAAAAGGAATCAGTATCGTATGTAAATGGTTCATTTGATCATGAATTAATCGTAGAAATATGTGGGAGCCATATGGATTTCCAAATCCCACTATTGGTTATTGATCGAAGAGGTGTCTCGATCATGTATGCATAGTTCACGAACCGTAGGGAGACACACTTAAGGATTCGATGTTGTTTAAGAAGATATGGAATATGAGTTAGAGACCGAATGTTGTTCAGAGTCTCGTATTGAATCCAGGACATCACGAGGAGATCCGGAATGGTCCGGAGAATAAAATTCATATAAGGAAAGTCAATTTATGGGATTCGGAAATGTTTTCGGTGTTTTAACCCAAAGCTTCTAGAATGTTCTAGAAGGTACACCACCCTGGAAGGGGGCACTTGGGATGTGGCATTCCCTAAGGGGCTGGCCGCATCATGCCCAAGGGAAAATCGGCCAAGGACTAGGAGGAAAGGGTTAAACCCTAGTTTGAAAAGTCAAATCCTAGTTTGGGAAGGAAAGGGAAAACTTGAAAGGCAACTTTTCACCTCCCCTCTTACTAGCCGAGTTGGGGAGGGACTCTCCCCTTGCTAGCCGAGTTGGGGGGCAACTCGGCTAGGGCACGGGAAGCCCTTGGCCGCTGGCCACCCCACCCATATAAGAAGGGGTGGGGCGCCCCCCTTGGTACCTTGTCCCTTGGCGCCTATAACCCTATTCGCCGCACCCCTCTCTCCTCCACCACACTTCTCCGGCTTAGGCGAAGCCCTGCAGAAATCTCTCCTCCACCACCACCACACCATCATGTTGTTGGGAATCCGAGGAGATCTACAACCTCCACTGCCCTGCTGGAACAAGGGAGAGGAAGGTCTTCATCGAATACCGTACGTGTGGCCGACTACGGAAGCGCTGCCGGAACACAGCGCCAGAAGGATTGTCTACACGATCTTGAGATAGGAAAGTGATCGACTACATCAACCACGAGAATCCGATCTCGTTAAATGCTTTGAATCTATGAGGGTTAGTTCTCTATAAACTCGTTGCACCGATCGTATATTAGATCTTGGCTTGTCCATAGATTAGATCTTGGTTTTGTGTGTTCTAGCGTTAGATTTTTTTGTTTTACATGCAACGAACCCTATAGTGGTATCAGAGCCGACTATATGCGTAGATCTGTTGCATGAGTAGAACACAATGGTTTTGTGGGCATTGATGCTTTTATTGTCGCTTACTTTTCGTGTACTTTGCAGCTGGCGGTATGGTGGGATGAAGTGGCCCGGGCTAACCTTACATGTCGTCATACATGAGAGTTGCTCCACGCTCAACGCGCAACTTGCATTGTACAAGTGGCTTTGCGGGTGTCTGTCTCTCCCACCATAGTTAAGGTTCAATTTACAATGGGCACTTGACAATACTTGTATCGGCGTTGTGGTTCTTGTTCGTAGGTAATAACGGTTCTTATTCGAAAGCCCCAAGCCATGTAAAACATGCAAAGAAAATTAGAGGCATCTAACTTGTTTTTGCAGGGCATGTGATATGATATGATATGGCCATGATGTGATTGTGATTATATTTGATGTATGCAATGATACTTATTGTAAGTTGGCAACCGACATGAGCCTTATGGTTATCTTTAAATTCATTAAGACCTACGTGTCTATTCATCATGTAATCGCTTTATTACAAGTAGTTGTAATAGTTGTTGTTGGTGATGGACAACCATGAAGTGGCTCCAATGACCTTGACGCCACGCTGGTGATGATGGAGATCATGTCCGTGCTTTGGAGATAGAGATCAAAGGCACGAGAATAAAGGCCATATCATATCCCATATTATGAATTGCATATGATGTTAATCCTTTTTATGCATCTTGTATTGCTTAGATCGCGACGGTAGCATTATATGATGATCCCTCTCACTAAATATCAAGTAATAAAGTGTTCATCCTTAGTAGGCACCGTTGCTAAGACTCGTCGTTTCAAATCATCACATGATGATTGGGTGTGATAGCTTCTATGTGTGCATACAACAGGTGCAAGATAGATTTTCACATGCAGATACTAAGGTTAACCTTGACGAGCCTAGCATGTACATACATGGCCTCGGAACACGGAATACCAAAAGGTAAAGCATGAGTCATATGGATGATATGATGAACATGTTGATTGTTCTCCTTTGAAACTACATCATCTCTCATGATGATCGGACTTGGTGTAGTGTATTTGGTTTGTGTAATCCCTAAGGCAACATGAGGGATGTTGTTTTGAGTAGGAGTTCACCTAGTAATATGATTAAAGTTGAACTCAATTTATCATAAATTAAATCAAAGTGAATTTGCATAATTGTTGTAGTCATTGGCATCCGTTCACCACCTTACGCTTAGTTATAATTGAGATAATAGAACTATAGAATTCTAGAAAGTTTCTTTGCGAACTGGTATCGTATTGTTTTGGGTGTCAATCTAAAGTTTAAAAGTTGTAACATCCCAACATTAGAACTTATAAATAAGCCGAACACAGATGTTAAAGTGATTGAAGCCTCTCTCAACTTAGAACTTAGAACTGCATAGAAAATCCGAATAATTTTTGCGCTTTTGAATAAAACTTGTCAAAGTGATTGAAACCTCTATCAACTTGATGGAATTTAAGAAGATCATCAAGCTGACTATGATAAGTTTCAATATGACCTTTGCTAAAACCTCATTTTTGGGTAAAGATGATTTGATCTAAGGGTAGATCAAATATAATAAACTAAACCACAACACATTGCTTAATGATTATCATCAGATCCTTAAGAGATCATATCATAGTATTCATTACAACAACTCCTGAATACTAAATTAAGGATATAACTTAAGTAACAAGAATTTGGTAACTAAAACTTAACCTATATTATTCTCATATATTTTTACCATGAGTATCATGATAATACTTAACTCTTCAGTTACATGGAGTAGGAAGGAAACCAATTCAATACCATTCACCACATATCTTTCTTTCCATATTCATACTTATCATCTCTAACAAACCTTATCCTAATATCTGTTGATCATCAATGTTGAGTAATCAACTATGGATCCACCAATTCTTAACCTATCAATTCTTGATCTATTAAATCGTTTCCTTATCATAGCATTCACTTAAGGCCTATAAAGGAAGAAGTAAGAAGAGGTAGGTGGTAATGCTAGATTCAGATATCATCTACATGATGGGAGAGTTTGTTGAGAATCAAATCAATATGAAAATTGATGGAGTTAACTCACTCCTAAATGGATAGATGAGTCATTTGAAATAAAATTATATGTGGTAACAAAGAGGAATATAAAGATGAATTCTAAAGATAGTTACCAAGGAGTAATCCTATTGAATCAAGTAGGTATAGTCAATGAATAAATCTCCTAGTCAAATAGAGATACTAAGAAGATAATTAATATACAACTGTAATGTTGTATTGATAAGCATTGATTAGCCAACTGGAAACCTAAGCCATAAATGATCAAAGGATTATAATGATCATGCTCAAGTCACTAAGAGTGAATAATTATATCATGTACAAGTGACATTGGTGGATAGAACATGATTAAACCCTAGCATAGATATGTTATCCTAGGTTAGTCATGAAAAGTCACATTAATATAATGTGCAGTTGGAGTATGAGTTACTGAGGCAAGTAAAGGATAAGATAGTATGACTAAGCTAAAGCTAGAGTAGCATGGAGTTATTGAAGTAGTATTATTCCTCTTAGATAATAGTAAGAACTTGAGGAAAATAGAATTTGATATATAAATATATCAGAGTAATATTAGTGATGAATGATCAAGAAAGAGTGTGAATGGAGTTAAAAGTAACTACTTAATGGATTAGAGATTATCATTAGTGGAGTAGTGGATATAACCAAGTATAGATATGATAAGATTATGAAAATCTTCAGTGACAAGCTTCTGAGATTATAAGTGAGATTACAGATTAATTTAAGAAGTAAGAGAGTAATCATTCAAATGGATTTGGAGTCATTAGAAGCATTCTAGAAGTGGAAGATATTCCTATGAGGAAAGTATTTAGAGCTTAAGTGTCAAGCTCATTGGATTTATAAATGGATTTAAGAGGAGAAATTATTAATAAGCATATCCTTGTAAAATAATGCTCATCATGTTACATGTTAACACATGATGATAGATATGAAGAAATAGTATATCTAGGAAAGGAATTCCTTAATTAGAAGTCAAGGGTTATGAAGTATGGAAGATAGGAATTCTTAGTGAACACTAAACCTTAGATCTATAATCAAATTTAATATATATTTCATTTGTTTGATCTATCATCCTATTTTCCATTGGTTTATAGGAATATTTTCCTATAGCAAATCATTTAAGCCCATCTTTGTTATTTCCAATTATCATAATCACATATGCTTAGAAACTATTCTTATCAATTCTTTTCCTTAAGACATCCTAAAGAACAACCCTATTACTTTACTTTAAATAGTGGTATCATTCCTAATCATAAGCATAAAGACAATATGTCTTAAACCTTAAAGATTATTCCTATCTATAAAATAATATATAAATCAAGCCTCCTAAAACTCATAGTAAACAGTTATAATTTTAAACCCTAACTTATATGCAAGTTATCACAAACTATTTATCTTGATATCATTTAAGCTCATGGGAATAATATTAATCATATTAATTCTTTAGAACCTTATGTGTCATATAATAATGAAGGATCACCATATAAAAATTTCTTTAATATTATAAGTTAATAAGAATCAAATCTCATGAATTAATAGTAATGAATCCTTTAAGAAGTTATGGTGAATATAGGTAAATCAAATTCATAACAAAATCCTCTACAAAATGTTAATATAAAAAGGATCTATATAAAGAAAATTAAGAAAATATAAACCTTATATAATAAAAGTTCACTAAAGGAATATAAATATACTTTATTTATGCTACAAGTATTTAGCAAATAAAATTCTATAAGGAAGATTCAAAACAATTGTCTAAATATAAGTTAGAAAGGCAAACAGAAAAAATCATTCTTGGTCGTAGCCCATGTTTTCCTCTACCAATCTGCCGCCTGGTGCACTTCGTTGTAGCCTACCAAGGCCCAATAACGAGCCCAACTTGTCACCCATGGTGACTGACGAGTGGGACTAGCGGAGGGACTGCGGCTTGAGATTGAAAAATTGCCAGGGGGTTTTCCGAAAAGAGCACGTCGTCGTCTTCCTCGCCTACTGGAAGCAGCTCGCTGGCCGAAGCTCCACCGTCGATCCTTCGCCGCGCTGCGATACGTGCCGCTGTTGGAATTATGCCCTAGAGGCAATAATAAAGATGTTATTATTATAATTCTTGTTCATGATAATGTTTATATTCCATGCTAGAATTGTATTAAGCGGAAACTTTAATACTTGTGTGGTTTGTGAATAACACCGTGTCCCTAGTATGCCTCTATGGACTAGCTCATTGATCAATGATGGTTAAGGTTTCCTAACCATAGACATGAGTTGTCAATTGATAATGAGATCATATCATTGGGAGAATGATATGGTGGACAGACCCAAACTAAGCGAAGCAATTAGATCGTGTCATCGTGTTTGTCTTTGCAAAGCTTTTCTTATGTCAAATATTGTATTCCTTAGACCATGAGATAATGCAACTCCCTGGTATCGTAAGAAAGCTTTGAGGTCATCAAACGTCATCCTATGAGAGGGTGATCATAAAGGTGTCTCTCAGGTGATCGGAAAGTATCTGTTGGGTTGTATGTATCGAGATGGGATTTATCCCTACCAAGTCGGAGAGATATACTTCGGGCCCACTCGGTAATCGATATCAACACCGCTTGCAAGCATGTGGTTAAGGAGTTAATCACAAAGTGATATCGGATTACGGAACGAGTAAAGTACTTGCTGTGAACGAGATTGAACTAGGTATGACGGTACCGACGATCAAATCTCGGGCAAGTAAAAATATCGCGAGACGAAGGGAATATATATATGGGATTGATTGAATCCTGGCATCGTGGTTCATCCGATATGATCATCGATGAATGTGTGGGAGTCAATATGGGTTTCCAGACCCCGTTGTTGATTATTGATAGAAGATCATGTCTGCATATTCTCGAACCCGCAGGGTCACACACTTAACGTGTCTCGACGCTAGGATAGATTGGATAATTGGTTTATGAGTTTTTGTTCGGAGTCTCGGATGGGATCCGGGACATCACGAGAGGTTCCGGAGTGGTCCGGAGAATAAGATTCATATAAGGCAGTGCAGTTTTTGGAGTTCGGAATTGTTCCGGGTTAATCGGTATTGTACCGGAAGCTTCTAGAACCTTCCGGAAGGGGACCAACGTGGCCCCACCTTCCGTGAGGGGGCATGGGCCTATGAGGGAGTGCCCTGGTCGCATTGGGCCAGGGGCACAAGGCCCCATAGGGCCCAGCCGGCCAAGAGAGGTTTAAACTCGAGATAGACCTTCTAGAAGGGGGGGTTTCCTTGCCCCCCACTCCTTATCCTTTGGGGCCGCCGGTTTGGGCTTGGGGGAGGGGCTAGGGCTGCGCCCACCCCTCTATATAAAGAGGGGTGGGGCGCACCACACCCCCACACCTTCCCCTCCAACCCTAGCCGCCCTGCTGCCCTCCTCTCTCCCTCCCGACTGCTTGTAGGCGAAGCCCTGCTGCAGAAATTCTCCACCAATTGCACCGCACCGTCGCGTTGTAGATCCAACCCATCTCTCCACCATACTTTCTGGACCAAGGAAGGAGGAGACGTCGAGGTGCCGCACGTGTGCATCTCACGGAGGCATCGCCACTTGTGGTGCTAGATCGGATCGGATCGCGAGGAGGAGAAGCGAGTACCACTACATCACCCACGTTTCGACGAACGTTCCGCTGTGCGAATATTCAAGGGTATGAAGATCTAATCCAATCTCTCTCGTTGTTTGCATCTCCTAGATTAGATCTTGGCTTTCCCTCTGTTCGCATCCGTAGAAAATTTTGATTTACTATGCCGTGAAACCCTTCAGTGGTATCAGAGCTAGATCTATGCGTAGATGTGTTTCACGAGTAGAACGCAACATGGTTGTTGCGGGCGTTGATGTTTTCTGTTGCAGGCCTCTTGTTTGTGTTCTTCTTATGACGCGGTATAGTGAGATTGAAGCGGTCCAGGCCAACCTTACGCGATGTCGTTCGCGAGACCGGCTCCGCACTTGACGTGTGGCTTGTTCCACACATGCGGCTGGTGGATGTCAGTTTCTCTCACTATAGTTGTCATGGGATTAACACCGGAGTTTGGCAACCATAATATCACCATTGTGGCTTTCCGTAGGTAAGAATCGTTCTTAGCATCTACTCCCATAAGCCACGTAAAACATGCAACAACAAAGTAGAGGCGTCTAACTTGTTTTTGCAGGGAGTGTTTTCTGTGATATGGTATGGCCCAAGATGTGATGTGTATATTGTATGCAATGATCATGTTTTGTAATGTTTCACGACTTGCATGTCGATGAGTACACAACCGGCAGGAGCCATATGGTTGTCTTTATAATTGTGTATGACCTGCGAGTCAACTTCTTATACGCCATGTAATAGCTTTACTTTATCGCTAAGTAGTTAGCAATAGTTGTAGTTGCTATTCGTGGTGGAGGCAATCATGGTGGAGTGATGGAGATCATGCCGGAACGCACAAGATGGAGATCATTGCGCGAAGATTGGCTGTACCATGTCACATAAAGTTATATGCATGTGATGTTTATCCTTTTATGTATCTTATTATGCTTAGATCGCGACGGTAGCATTATAAGATGATTCCTCACTTAAAGATCAAGATAAAACTGTGTTCTCCCCAAGTATGCACCGTTGCGAAAGTTCGTCGTGTCCAAGCATCACGTGATGATCGGGTGCTATAGACTCTACGCTCACATACAACGGGTGCAAGCCAGTTTTGCACACGCGGAAATACTTGGGTCTAACTTGACGAGCCTAGCATGTACAGACATGGCCTCGGAACACAAGAACCGAAAGGTTAAGCATGAGTCATATGAATGATATGATCGACACTTTGTTGTCCACCATTGAAACCACATCTCTTCCCGTGATGATCGGATTAGGTGTGGTGAATTTGGATCGTGTTCACTAAACAACTTGAGGGATGTTGAATTTAGTGGGAGTTCATCTAGTAATTTGATTAAGTTGAACTATTTATCATGAACATAGTCTAAATTGTACTTGCAAATACTGTAGATCACATGGCCAAGTCCAACTTCAACTTCAACGTTTTTGCTGAGAAAGAAAAGCTTAGAAACAATGGGTCTAACTTCACCAATTGGTTCCGCAATCTAAGAATCATTCTCTCTGGCGGTCAAAAGGACTATGTCCTTGGGAAAGCGTTAGGTGACCCCCTTGCTGCAACTGCGCCGGCTGATGATAAAGCTATCTATCAGTCGCGCAAAGATGATTATGGTGTGATTAAGAGCACCATGTTGTTTGCTATGGAACCGGAACTTCAAAATCGTTTTGAAGACTATCCCGGGCCATTTGAGATTCTCGAAGAGCTGAAAACCATGTTTCAGACTCAGGCCCGTTCTGAGAGATATGAGATCTCTGAGAAGTTCTTTAACTGCAAGATGGAGGAAGGGAGTTCCGTTAGTGAGCACGCCATTAAGATGACGGGCTACACTCAACGCCTTGAGCAACTGGAATGCACGATTCCAGAGGATCTCAAGATTGACAGGGTTCTGCAATCACTCCCTCCCAGCTACAAAAGTTTTGTAGTGACTCATAATCAGATTGGTTCCACTGATACGATCACCGAGCTCTTTGCAAAGCTGAAGGCCGCGGAAGTGGACATCAAAAAGGATAATCATGTGTTGATGGTCAACAAGCCCACCTTTAAGAAAGGTAAGGGTGCAAAGAAGCCCTTCAATAAGGGCGGCGGCAAGCATACTACCCCTGCTGAGAAGAAGCTCAGGTCTGGTCCTAAGCCGGACACTGAGTGCTTCTATTGCAAGGAAAAGGGTCACTGGAAGCGCAATTGTCCGAAGTACTTAGCGGACAAGAAGGCTGGCACCATCAAAGGTATATTTGATAGACATGTTATTGATGTTTTCCTTACTAGCCCTCGTTGTAGTGCCTGGGTATTTGATACCGGTTCAGTTGCTAATATTTGTAACTCGAAACAGGAGCTACGGAATAGACGGCGGCTTGCGAGGGATGAGGTGACGATGCGCGTTGGCAATGGATCAAGAGTTGATGTGATAGCCGTCGGCACGCTCTCCTTAGTTTTACCTTTGGGATTAGTTTTAAACCTTAATAAATGTTATTATGTGCCTGCGTTGAGCATGAACATTATTTGTGGATCGTGTTTATTGCAAGACGGTTATTCATTTAAATCGGAGAATAATGGTTGTTCTATTTATATGAGTAACATCTTTTATGGTCATGCACCTCTTGTGAATGGTTTATTTCTTATAAATCTCGAAAGGGATGAAACACACATCCATAACATTGAGGCTAAGAGATGCAAAGTAGATAGTGATAATACTACTTATTTGTGGCACTGTCGTCTAGGTCCTATTGGTGTAAAGCGCATGAAGAAACTCCATTCTGATGGACTTTTGGAGTCTCTTGATTTTGAATCATTTGACACATGCGAACCATGCCTCATGGGCAAGATGATAAAAACCCCGTTCTCCGGTATGATGGAGCGAGTAACGGACTTGTTGGAAATCATACATACCGATGTATGCGGACCGATGAGTGTTTCGACGCGCGGTGGATATCGCTATTTTCTCACTTTTACCGATGACTTAAGTAGATATGGGTATATCTATTTAATGAAACATAAATCTGAAACGTTTGAAAAGTTCAAAGAATTTCAGAATGAACTGGAGAACCATCGTAACAGAAAGATTAAGTTTCTACGATCCGATCGTGGGGGCGAATATTTGAGTTATGATTTTCTCACGCATCTTAAAGCAAGTGGAATCATTTCACAACTCACGCCACCCGGAACACCACAGCGCAATGGTGTGTCTGAACGCCGGAATCGAACCCTATTAGATATGGTCCGATCAATGATGTCTCTTACTGATTTGCCGTTATCATTTTGGGGTTATGCATTAGAAACCGCTGCATTCACTTTAAATAGGGCTCCATCTAAATCCGTTGAGACGACACCGTATGAACTGTGGTTTGGTGCTAAACCTAAGTTGTCGTTTCTTAAAGTTTGGGGATGCGAAGCTTACGTCAAGAAGTTGATGCCGGACAAGCTCGAACCCAAAGCGGAGAAATGCGTCTTCATAGGATACCCTAAGGAAACTATTGGGTATACCTTCTATCACAGAACCGAAGGCAAAGTGTTTGTCGCAAAGAACGGTTCCTTTCTTGAGAAGGAGTTTCTCTCGAAAGAAGTGAGTGGGAGGAAAGTAGAGCTTGACGAGGTTATTGAACCTTCTCTTGAATTGGAGAGTAGCGCAGCACCTGAAATTGTTCCAGTGCCGCCTGCACCAACAATAGAGGAAGCTAATGACAAGGATCATGAAGCTTCGGACGATGCTGCTACTGAACATCGCAGGTCGACAAGGTCGCGTGCCCCTCCTGAGTGGTACGGCAACCCTGTCTTGACTGTCTTGTTGGTAGAAGACAGTGAACCTACGAACTATGAGGAAGCGATGATGAGCCCAGACTCTGAGAAATGGCTGGAAGCCATGAAATCCGAATTGGGATCCATGAGCGAAAACCAAGTATGGACTTTGGTGGATCCTCCTAGCGACCGAAAGGCCGTTGAGTGCAAATGGATATTCAAGAAGAAAACGGACGCGGATGGTAATGTTACCGTCTATAAAGCACGGCTTGTCGCAAAAGGTTTTCGACAAGTTCAAGGTGTTGACTACGATGAGACTTTCTCTCCCGTAGCGATGTTTAAGTCCATTCGGATTTTATTAGCAATTGATGCGTTTCATGATTATGAAATATGGCAGATGGATGTCAAGACTGCTTTCCTCAATGGCAACATTGATGAAGAGTTGTATATGATGCAACCCGAAGGTTTTGTCGATCCTAAGGATGCTGATAAAGTATGCAAACTTCAGCGTTCCATTTATGGACTGAAGCAAGCATCTCGGAGTTGGAACCTTCGTTTTGATCAAGTGATCAAGAGCTTTGGATTTGTTCCAAATTGTTACGAAGCTTGTATCTACAAGAAAGTGAGTGGGAGCTCGGTGACGTTTCTGGTACTATATGTGGATGACATATTGATTATTGGAAATGAAATTAACATGATTAACGATGTGAAGAGTTATTTGAACAAGTGTTTTTCAATGAAATACCTAGGTGAAGCTGCTTATATATTGGGCATCAAGATCTATAGAGATAGACAAAGACGCCTGATAGCTTTAAACCAGAGTACATACCTAGACAAAGTTCTGAAAAGGTTCAGAATGGATAAGGCAAAGAAAGGTTCAGTGCCCATGTTGTCAGGTAAGATATTGAGCAAGCCTCAGTGTCCAGCTACGGTAAATGATTGAAGGGTTTCGCGGCATAGTAAATCAAAATTTTCTACGGAGCGAACAGAGGGAAAGCCAAGATCTAATCTAGGAGATGCAAACAACGAGAGAGATTGGATTAGATCTTCATACCCTTGAAGATTCACACAACGGAACGTTCGTCGGAACGTGGGTGATGTAGTCGTACTCGCTTCTCCTCCTCGCGATCAGATCCGATCTAGCACCACAAGTGGCGGTGCCTCCGTGAGATGCACACGTGCAGCACCTCGACGTCTCCTCCTTCCTCGGACTAGCGAGTATGGTGGAGAGATAGATTGGATCTACAACACGACGGCGTGGTGTATATGGTGGAGAATTTCTGTTGCAGGGCTTCGCCTACAAACAGTCGGGAGGGAGAGAGGAAGGTAGCAAGGCTGCTAGGGCTTGGAGGAAGGTGTGTGTGGGGGAGGGGGGGCGCACCACCCCTCTATATATAGAGGGGGGGGGGGGCGGCCAGCCCTTGCCCCTCCTCCAAGCCTATCTCTAGTTTAAACAATTTAAACTCTCCCTTATCTAGAAATCCTATCTCTAGTTTAAACGATTTAAACTCTCCCTTATCTAGAAATTCTATCACGAGATTTAAACGAGTCAAATCTCTCTAGAATCGGCTGGGCCCTATGGGGCCTTGTGCCCCTGGCCCAATGCAGCCAGGACACTCCCTCATAGGCCCATGCCCCCTCCCGGAAGGTGGGGCCACGTTGGTCCCCTTCCGGAAGGTTCTAGAAGCTTCCGGTACAATACCGATTAACCCGGAACAGTTCCGAACTCCAAAAACTGCACTGCCTTATATGAATCTTATTCTCCGGATCATTCCGGAACCTCTCGTGATATCCCGGATCCCATCCGAGACTCCGAACAAAAATTCATAAACCAATTATCCAATCTATCCTAGCGTCGAGATACGTTAAGTGTGTGACCCTGCGGGTTCGAGAATATGCAGACATGATCTTCTATCAATAATCAACAGCGGGGTCTGGGCACCCATATTGACTCCCACACATTCATCGATGATCATATCGGATGAACCACGATGCCAGGATTCAATCAATCCCATATATATATTCCCTTCGTCTCGCGATATTTTACTTGCCCGAGATTCGATCGTCGGTACCGTCATACCTAGTTCAATCTCGTTCACAGCAAGTAATTTACTCGTTCCGTAATCCGATATCACTTTGTGATTAACTCCTTAACCATATGCTTGCAAGCGGTGTTGATATCGATTACCGAGTGGGCCCGAAGTATATCTCTCCGACTTGGGAGGGACAAATTCCATCTCGATACATACAACCCAACAGATACTTTCCGATCACCTGAGAGACACCTTTATGATCACCCTCTCATAGGATGACGTTTGATGACCTCAAAGCTTTCTTCCGATACCAGGGAGTTGCATTATCTCATGGTCTAAGGAATACAATATTTGACATAGGAAAAGCTTCGCAAAGACGAACACGATGACACGATCTAATTGCTCTGCTTTGTTTGGGTCTATCCACCATATCATTCTCCCAATGATATGATCTCATTATCAATTGACAACTCATGTCTATGGTTAGGAAACCTTAACCATCATTGATCAATGAGCTAGTCCATAGAGGCGTACTAGGGACACGGTGTTGTTTACAAACCACACAAGTATTAAAGTTTCCGCTTAATACAATTCTAGCATGGAACATAAACTTTATCATGAACAAGAATTATAATAATAACATCTTTATTATTGCCTCTAGGGCATAATTCCAACAGTCTCCCACTTGCACTAGAGTCAATAATCTAGTTTACATCTGGCAACAATCTCTCACCCATGGCACTGAGGTGTTGATCATGTTTTACACGTGGAAGAGGTTTAGTCAATGGATCTGCGACATTCAGATCCGTATGTACTTTGCTAATCTTCAGATCTCCACCTGCTATATAATCTCGGATTATATGAAACTTGCGGTTGATATGCTTGGTCTTTGGATGATATCTTGGTTCCTTAGCGAGTGCTATGGCGCCAGTGTTGTCACACAATATCTCTAGTGGGTCCAAGGCACTTGGAACCACACCAAGCTCAGTGATGAAGTTTCTGATCCAAACTCCTTCACTTGACGCTTCTGCAGCAGCCATGTATTCCGCTTCTACTGTAGATCCCGCGATCACGCTTTGCTTGCACCTTCTCCAGCTCACAGCTCCTCCATTCAAAATATAAACGTATCCTGTCTGAGATTTAGAATCATCCTTGTCGGTGTCGAAACTAGCATCGACGTAACCTTTTACGACAAGCTGTTCATCACCCCCATAGATTAAGAACATTTCTTTAGTTCTATTTAGGTACTTTAGGATGTTCTTCACGGCTGTCCAGTGTTCCACTCCTGGATCACTTTGATATCTGCTCGTCAAACTAAGAGCATTGGACACATCCGGTCTAGTACACAACATGGCATACATGATGGAACCTATGGCCGAGGCATAAGGCACTTTGCTCATAGCTTCCCTATCATTTACCTTAGCTGGACACTGAGCCTTGCTCAATATCTTACCTGAAAACATAGGCACTGAACCTTTCTTTGCCTTATCCATTCTGAACCTTTTCAGAACTTTGTCTAGGTATGTACTCTGGCTTAAAGCTATCAGGCGTCTTTGTCTATCTCTATAGATCTTGATGCCCAATATATAAGCAGCTTCACCTAGGTCTTTCATTGAAAAACACTTGTTCAAATAACTCTTCACATCGTTAAGCATGTTGATGTCATTTCCGATAATCAATATGTCATCCACATACAGTACCAGAAACGTCACCGAGCTCCCACTCACTTTCTTGTAGATGCAAGCTTCATAGCAATTTGGAACAAATCCAAAGCTCTTGATCACTTGATCAAAACGAAGGTTCCAACTCCGAGATGCTTGCTTCAATCCATAAATGGAACGCTGAAATTTGCATACTTTACTAGCATCCTTAGGATCGACAAAACCCTCGGGTTGCATCATATACAAATCTTCATCAATGTTGCCATTGAGGAAAGCAGTCTTGACATCCATCTGCCATATTTCATAATCATGAAACGCAGCAATTGCTAATAAAATCCGAATGGACTTAAACATCGCTACGGGAGAGAAAGTCTCATCGTAGTCAACACCTTGAACTTGTCGAAAACCTTTTGCGACAAGCCGTGCTTTATAGACGGTAACATTACCATCCGCGTCCGTTTTCTTCTTGAATATCCATTTGCACTCAACGGCCTTTCGGTCGCTAGGAGGATCCACCAAAGTCCATACTTGGTTTTCGCTCATGGATCCCAATTCGGATTTCATGGCTTCCAGCCATTTCTCAGAGTCTGGGCTCATCATCGCTTCCTCATAGTTCGTAGGTTCACTGTCTTCTACCAACAAGACAGTCAAGACAGGGTTGCCGTACCACTCAGGAGGGGCACGCGACCTTGTCGACCTGCGACGTTCAGTAGCAGCATCGTCCGAAGCTTCATGATCCTTGTCATTAGCTTCCTCTATTGTTGGTGCAGGCGGCACTGGAACAATTTCAGGTGCTGCGCTACTCTCCAATTCAAGAGAAGGTTCAATAACCTCGTCAAGCTCTACTTTCCTCCCACTCACTTCTTTCGAGAGAAACTCCTTCTCAAGAAAGGAACCGTTCTTTGCGACAAACACTTTGCCTTCGGTTCTGTGATAGAAGGTATACCCAATAGTTTCCTTAGGGTATCCTATGAAGACGCATTTCTCCGCTTTGGGTTCGAGCTTGTCCGGCATCAACTTCTTGACGTAAGCTTCGCATCCCCAAACTTTAAGAAACGACAACTTAGGTTTAGCACCAAACCACAGTTCATACGGTGTCGTCTCAACGGATTTAGATGGAGCCATATTTAAAGTGAATGCAGCGGTTTCTAATGCATAACCCCAAAATGATAACGGCAAATCAGTAAGAGACATCATTGATCGGACCATATCTAATAGGGTTCGATTCCGGCGTTCAGACACACCATTGCGCTGTGGTGTTCCGGGTGGCGTGAGTTGTGAAACGATTCCACTTGCTTTAAGATGCGTGAGAAAATCATAACTCAAATATTCGCCCCCACGATCGGATCGTAGAAACTTAATCTTTCTGTTATGATGGTTCTCCACTTCATTCTGAAATTCTTTGAACTTTTCAAACGTTTCAGATTTATGTTTCATTAAATAGATATACCCATATCTACTTAAGTCATCGGTAAAAGTGAGAAAATAGCGATATCCACCGCGCGTCGAAACAGTCATCGGTCCGCATACATCGGTATGTATGATTTCCAACAAGTCCGTTGCTCGCTCCATCATACCGGAGAACGGGGTTTTGATCATCTTGCCCATGAGGCATGGTTCGCATGTGTCAAATGATTCAAAATCAAGAGACTCCAAAAGTCCATCAGAATGGAGTTTCTTCATGCGCTTTACACCAATATGACCTAGACGACAGTGCCACAAATAAGTAGTATTATCACTATCTACTTTGCATCTCTTAGCCTCAATGTTATGGATGTGTGTTTCATCCCTTTCGAGATTTAGAAGAAATAAACCATTCACAAGAGGTGCATGACCATAAAAGATGTTACTCATATAAATAGAGCAACCATTATTCTCCGATTTAAATGAATAACCGTCTTGCAATAAACACGATCCGGAAATAATGTTCATGCTCAACGCAGGCACATAATAACATTTATTAAGGTTTAAAACTAATCCCGAAGGTAAAACTAAGGAGAGCGTGCCGACGGCCATCACATCAACTCTTGATCCGTTGCCAACGCGCATCGTCACCTCATCCCTCGCAAGCCGCCGTCTATTCCGTAGCTCCTGTTTCGAGTTACAAATATTAGCAACTGAACCGGTATCAAATACCCAGGCACTACAACGAGGGCTAGTAAGGAAAACATCAATAACATGTATATCAAATATACCTTTGATGGTGCCATCCTTCTTGTCCGCTAAGTACTTCGGACAGTTGCGCTTCCAGTGACCCTTGTCCTTGCAATAGAAGCACTCAGTGTCCGGCTTGGGACCAGACCTGAGCTTCTTCTCAGCAGGGGCATTGCGCTTGCCGCCGCCCTTCTTGAAGGGCTTCTTTGCTCCCTTACCTTTCTTAAAGGAGGGCTTGTTGACCATCAACACATGATTATCCTTCTTGATGTCCACTTCCGCAGCCTTCAGCTTTGCGAAGAGCTCGGTGATCGTATCAGTGGAACCAATCTGATTATGAGTCACTACAAAACTTTTGTAGCTGGGAGGGAGTGATTGCAGAACCCTGTCAATCTTGAGCTCCTCTGGAATCGTGCATTCCAGTTGCTCAAGGCGTTGAGTGTAGCCCGACATCTTTATGGCGTGCTCACTAACGGAACTCCCTTCCTCCATTTGCAGTTAAAGAACTTCTCAGAGATCTCATATCTCTCAGAACGGGCTTGAGTCTGAAACATGGTTTTCAGCTCCTCGAGAATCTCAAAGGGCCCGGGATAGGTTTCAAAACGATTTTGAAGCTCCGGTTCCATAGCAAACAACATGGTGCTCTTAATCACACCATAATCATCTTTGCCCGACTGATAGACAGCTTTCTCATCAGCCGGCGCAGTTGCAGCAGGGGGGTTACCTAACGCTTTCTCAAGTACATAGTCCTTTTGTCCGCCAGACAGAATGATTCTTAGATTGCGGAACCAGTTGGTGAAGTTAGACCCATTGTTTCTAAGCTTTTCTTTCTCAGCAAAAACGTTGAAGTTGAAGTTGGACTTGGCCATTAGATCTACAGTATTTGCAAGTACAATTTAGACTATGTTCATGATAAATAGTTCAACTTAATCAAATTACTAGATGAACTCCCACTAAATTCAACATCCCTCAAGTTGTTTAGTGAACACGATCCAAATTCACCACACCTAATCCGATCATCACGAGAAGATATGTGGTTTCAATGGTGGACAACAAAGTGTCGATCATATCATTCATATGACTCATGCTTAACCTTTCGGTTCTTGTGTTCCGAGGCCATGTCTGTACATGCTAGGCTCGTCAAGTTAGACCCAAGTATTTCCGCGTGTGCAAAAACTGGCTTGCACCCGTTGTATGTGAGCGTAGAGTCTATAGCACCCGATCATCACGTGATGCTTGGACACGACGAACTTTCGCAACGGTGCATACTTGGGGAGGACACCATTTTTATCTTGATCTTTAAGTGAGGAATCATCTTATAATGCTACCGTCGCGATCTAAGCATGATAAGATACATAAAAGGATAAACATCACATGCATATAACTTTATGTGACATGGTATAGCCAATCTTCGCGCAATGATCTCCATCTTGTGCGTTCCGGCATGATCTCCATCACTCCACCATGATTGCCTCCACCACGAATAGCAACTGCAACTATTGCTAACTACTTAGCGATAAAGTAAAGCTATTACATGGCGTATAAGAAGTTGACTCGCAGGTCATACACAATTATAAAGACAACCATATTGCTCCTGCCGGTTGTGTACTCATCGACATGCAAGTCGTGAAACATTACAAAACATGATCATCGCATACAATATACACATCACATCTTGGGCCATACCATATCACAGAAAACACTCCCCTGCAAAAACAAGTTAGACGCCTCTACTTTGTTGTTGCATGTTTTACGTGGCTTTATGGGAGTAGATGCTAAGAACGATTCTTACCTACGGAAAGCCACAACGGTGATATTATGGTTGCCAAACTCCGGTGTTAATCCCATGACAACTATAGTGAGAGAAAATGACATCCACCAGCCGCATGTGTGGAACAAGCCACACGTCAAGTGCGGAGCCGGTCTCGCGAACGACGTCGCGTAAGGTTGGCCTGGACCGCTTCAATCTCACTATCCCGCGTCATAAGAAGAACACAAACAAGAGGCTTGCAACAGAAAACATCAACGCCCGCAACAACCATGTTGCATTCTACTCGTGAAACACATCTACGCATAGATCTAGCTCTGATACCACTGAAGGGTTTCGCGGCATAGTAAATCAAAATTTTCTACGGAGCGAACAGAGGGAAAGCCAAGATCTAATCTAGGAGATGCAAACAACGAGAGAGATTGGATTAGATCTTCATACCCTTGAAGATTCGCACAGCGGAAGGTTCGTCGGAACGTGGGTGATGTAGTCGTACTCGCTTCTCCTCCTCGCGATCCGATCCGATCTAGCACCACAAGTGGCGGTGCCTCCGTGAGATGCACACGTGCAGCACCTCGACGTCTCCTCCTTCCTCGGACTAGCGAGTATGGTGGAGAGATAGATTGGATCTACAACACGACGGCGTGGTGTATATGGTGGAGAATTTCTGTTGCAGGGCTTCGCCTACAAACAGTCGGGAGGGAGAGAGGAAGGTAGCAAGGCTGCTAGGGCTTGGAGGAAGGTGTGTGTGGGGGAGGGGGGGCGCACCACCCCTCTATATATAGATGGGGGGGCGGCCAGCCCTTGCCCCTCCTCCAAGCCTATCTCTAGTTTAAACAATTTAAACTCTCCCTTATCTAGAAATCCTATCTCTAGTTTAAACGATTTAAACTCTCCCTTATCTAGAAATTCTATCCCGAGATTTAAACGAGTCAAATCTCTCTAGAATCGGCTGGGCCCTATGGGGCCTTGTGCCCCTGGCTCAATGCGGCCAGGACACTCCCTCATAGGCCCATGCCCCCTCCCGGAAGGTGGGGCCACGTTGGTCCCCTTCCGGAAGGTTCTAGAAGCTTCCGGTACAATACCGATTAACCCGGAACAATTCCGAACTCCAAAAACTGCACTGCCTTATATGAATCTTATTCTCCGGACCATTCCGGAACCACTCGTGATATCCCGGATCCCATCCGAGACTCCGAACAAAAATTCATAAACCAATTATCCAATCTATCCTAGCGTCGAGATACGTTAAGTGTGTGACCCTGCGGGTTCGAGAATATGCAGACATGATCTTCTATCAATAATCAACAGCGGGGTCTGGGCACCCATATTGACTCCCACACATTCATCGATGATCATATCGGATGAACCACGATGCCAGGATTCAATCAATCCCATATATATATTCCCTTCGTCTCGCGATATTTTACTTGCCCGAGATTCGATCGTCGGTACCGTCATACCTAGTTCAATCTCGTTCACAGCAAGTAATTTACTCGTTCCGTAATCCAATATCACTTTGTGATTAACTCCTTAACCACATGCTTGCAAGCGGTGTTGATATCGATTACCGAGTGGGCCCGAAGTATATCTCTCCGACTTGGGAGGGACAAATTCCATCTTGATACATACAACCCAACAGATACTTTCCGATCACCTGAGAGACACCTTTATGATCACCCTCTCATAGGATGACGTTTGATGACCTCAAAGCTTTCTTCCGATACCAGGGAGTTGCATTATCTCATGGTCTAAGGAATACAATATTTGACATAGGAAAAGCTTCGCAAAGACGAACACGATGACACGATCTAATTGCTCTGCTTTGTTTGGGTCTATCCACCATATCATTCTCCCAATGATATGATCTCATTATCAATTGACAACTCATGTCTATGGTTAGGAAACCTTAACCATCATTGATCAATGAGCTAGTCCATAGAGGCGTACTAGGGACACAGTGTTGTTTACAAACCACACAAGTATTAAAGTTTCCGCTTAATACAATTCTAGCATGGAACATAAACTTTATCATGAACAAGAATTATAATAATAACATATTTATTATTGCCTCTAGGGCATAATTCCAACAATGATAGGGAAGCTATGAGCAAAGTGCCTTATGCCTCGGCCATAGGTTCTATCATGTATGCCATGTTGTGTACTAGACCGGATGTGTCCAATGCTCTTAGTTTGACGAGCAGATATCAAAGTGATCCAGGAGTGGAACACTGGACAGCCGTGAAGAACATCCTAAAGTACCTAAATAGAACTAAAGAAATGTTCTTAGTCTATGGGGGTGATGAACAGCTCGTCGTAAAAGGTTACGTCGACGCTAGTTTCAACACCGACAAGGATGATTCTAAATCTCAGACAGGATACGTGTATATTTTGAATGGAGGAGCTGTGAGCTGGAGAAGCTGCAAGCAAAGCGTGATCGCGGGATCTACAGTAGAAGCGGAATACATGGCTGCTGCAGAAGCGTCAAGTGAAGGAGTTTGGATCAGAAACTTCATCACTGAGCTTGGCGTGGTTCCAAGTGCATTGGACCCACTGGAGATATTGTGTGACAACACTGGCGCCATAGCACTCGCTAAGGAACCAAGATATCATCCAAAGACCAAGCATATCAACCGCAAGTTTCATATAATCCGAGATTATATAGCAGATGGAGATCTGAAGATTAGCAAAGTACATACAGATTTGAATGTCGCAGATCCGTTGACTAAACCTCTTCCGCGTGCAAAACATGATCAGCACCTCAGTGCCATGGGTGTGGGATTGTTGCCAAATGTAAACTAGATTATTGACTCTAGTGCAAATGGGAGACTGTTGGAATTATGCCCTAGAGGCAATAATAAAGATGTTATTATTATAATTCTTGTTCATGATAATGTTTATATTCCATGCTAGAATTGTATTAAGCGGAAACTTTAATACTTGTGTGGTTTCTGAACAACACCGTGTCCCTAGTATGCCTCTATGGACTAGCTCATTGATCAATGATGGTTAAGGTTTCCTAACCATAGACATGAGTTGTCAATTGATAATGAGATCATATCATTGGGAGAATGATATGGTGGACAGACCCAAACTAAGCGAAGCAATTAGATCGTGTCATCGTGTTCGTCTTTGCAAAGCTTTTCTTATGTCAAATATTTTATTCCTTAGACCATGAGATAATGCAACTCCCTGGTATCGGAAGAAAGCTTTGAGGTCATCAAACATCATCCTATGAGAGGGTGATCATAAAGGTGTCTCTCAGGTGATCGGAAAGTATCTGTTGGGTTGTATGTATCGAGATGGGATTTGTCCCTCCCAAGTCGGAGAGATATACTTCGGGCCCACTCGGTAATCGATATCAACACCGCTTGCAAGCATGTGGTTAAGGAGTTAATCACAAAGTGATATCGGATTACTGAACGAGTAAAGTACTTGCTGTGAACGAGATTGAACTAGGTATGACGGTACCGACGATCAAATCTCGGGCAAGTAAAAATATCGCGAGACGAAGGGAATATATATATGGGATTGATTGAATCCTGGCATCGTGGTTCATCCGATATGATCATCGATGAATGTGTGGGAGTCAATATGGGTTTCCAGACCCCGCTGTTGATTATTGATAGAAGATCATGTCTGCATATTCTCGAACCCGCAGGGTCCCACACTTAACGTGTCTCGACGCTAGGATAGATTGGATAATTGGTTTATGAGTTTTTTTTCGGAGTCTCGGATGGGATCCGGGACATCACGAGAGGTTCCGGAGTGGTCCGGAGAATAAGATTCATATAAGGCAGTGCAGTTTTTGGAGTTCGGAATTGTTCTGGGTTAATCGGTATTGTACCGGAAAGCTTCTAGAACCTTCCGGAAGGGGACCAACGTGGCCCCACCTTCCGGGAGGTAGCATGGGCCTATGAGGGAGTTCCCTGGCCGCATTGGACCAGGGGCACAAGGCCCCATAGGGCCCAGCCGGCCAAGAGAGGTTTAAACTCGAGATAGACCTTCTAGAAGGGGGGGTTTCCTTGCCCCCCACTCCTTATCCTTTGGGGCTGCCGGTTTGGGCTTGGGGGAGGGGCTAGGGCTGAGCCCACCCCTCTATATAAAGAGGGGTGGGTGCATACCAACGCCCCACACCTTCCCCTCCAACCCTAGCCGCCCTGCTACCCTCCTCTCTCCCTCCCGACTGCTTGTAGGCGAAGCCCTGCTGCAGAAATTCTCCACCAATTGCACCGCGCCGTCGCGTTGTAGATCCAACCCATCTCTCCACCATACTTGCTGGACCAAGGAAGGAGGAGATGTCGAGGTGCCGCACGTGTGCATCTCACGGAGGCATCGCCACTTGTGGTGCTAGATCGGATCGGATCGCGAGGAGGAGAAGCGAGTACGACTACATCACCCACGTTCCGACGAACGTTCCGCTGTGCGAATCTTCAAGGGTATGAAGATCTAATCCAATCTCTCTCGTTTTTTGCATCTCCTAGATTAGATCTTGGCTTTCCCTCTATTCGCATCCGTAGAAATTTTTGATTTACTATGCCGCGAAACCCTTCAGCCGCCGCTTCTGGAGGAGGGGATAAGAACGCCACCACGATGTCCTCTCGTACTCATCCTCTCACTCGCTTGCCGCACTCTCTCTTATACTCTCTATTCCTCAAAGGGCCGAAACCCTAGCCAGCCAGAGTAGACCACCGTCGTCAGTAGAGGTCGTCCTGGAGGCCCTGGAGTAGTCGAGGAGAAGCGCCTCGCCGTCCTTGTCGCTTGAGGTGTAGCAGTGAATCAAGGGGCGCTCGGAATCGTGATGATTTCACCATTCCCTTTTGCCGGTGATCATCGGAGTTTGTGAAAATCACGCCGTATCGGAGCGCCATCATTATTGTCAACCACCGCAACAGCATCAGGGTGAGCTACCGGTCCCTATGGACCTCTCCACTCTCTCCCTCTCGCTGTGTAACATCGTTTCGCCGTGCACCGTCGTTGGCCACCACCGTTGTTGGTCGCCGGAGTAGTTCCGGTGACCAAAAGTGGGCGACGCTGATACGTCGGAAACGTATCTATAATTTTTGATGCTCCACACTTGTTTTGTATCTACTTTGCTTTGCTTTGTCTATACTTTGAAGTGTTTTTATATCTTTTCCGTAACTAACCTATTAACAAGTTGCCACAGTGCCAGTTGCCTGTTTTCTTCTATTTTTGGTTCTAGAAAGGTAGAAAATCAACATTCTTGAAATTGGACGGGACAAAACCCAAAGTTATTATTTTTCCCAGAGCAACACGGAACCACGAAGCAGAGCCAGAGGGGGGCCACAGGGTGGCCACACCCCCTAGGCACGGGAAAGCCCTGGAGGCACCTGGAGGGGGTATGGCCCCCCTGGACCCCCACCGACCTTGATTCATGCGCCTATAAGAAGCCTCTGACCCAAAAACCCTAGGTAATCCAGAAGAAATCCACGAAAACCTCCGTAGCGTCGCCGCCACCGAAAGGGAGATTCAGGGCACAGAAAGTCTCTGTTCCGGCACCCTGCTGGGACGGGGAAGTGTCCCCGGAGCCATCTCCACCACCATCTTCATCACCATTGCTGATTTCCATGATGAGGAGAGAGTAGTTCTTCCTCAGGTCTAAGGGCTCTACCGATAGCTATGTGTTCATCTCTCTCTCTCTATGCATGATCTTGTGGTCATGAGATTTGTAATCAAGTAGATCTACCTTGCTACTCAAGTGCTTCATTAGATCTCTGCTCTCCCCATGTGTGTGAAAGTGACAGCGTGCACGCCATGGTGGCACTTAGGTTTGAGTCTACATAAATACTCTTTGTGATTTAATAGATCTATGCTTTTCCCCACGTGTGTGAAAGTGACAACTTGCATACCGTGTGTGGCACTTTGGCTAGATTGAATATATGTTATGAGTTATATTTGGAGTTGGATGTCTTTATGAAATTGTGGTGTTTGTTGGAACCATCTAGCGCTCAAGGTGACAGTGTGGGGTTATCTAGATTGGGAAGGCCCTACCATGGATTAGAGTGTCCAACCGGAGAGTAGTATCATGAAGAGAGGATATTTATATGAGAGAGTGTTCACTAGTTGAAGTATGATCCCTAGGCCCTGTTTCTAAACATTGAAACACCGTTTGCTACTAGATCTGTTGCATGTTTGCTTGCTTCCATTTTTATTCCGTTTGCGGGGGAGGTTTTGGGCTTTTACCTTTCCTCCATGCCATCAGCTCTTTTCTGGCACCGTTACCCCACGTCAACAAGTCAGAAGCTATTTTCTGGCACCTTTACCACTTGTATTTCACTATCTCTTCGCCGAACTAGTGCACCTATATTGGGTATGTTGGGGACACAAGAGACTTCTTGTATCTTGATTGCAGGATTGCTTGAGAGGGAATACCTTTGACCACTTCCTCCCTGAGTTCGATAAACCTTGGGTAATCCACTTAAGGGAAACTTGCTGCTGTTCTACAAACCTCTACACTTGGAGGCCCAACAACTGTCTACAAGAATAGAAGTGTGTATACATCAAGCTCTTTTCCGGCGTCGTTGCCGGGGAGGTAAGGTAATAGGTACTCACATCCTCCGGTGTGAGTGTTCGAAGTTATTTCCTTTAGATTCTGCAGTTTTGTCTTTTTGTTTCTTGTTTTCACTAGTTAGGCTTAATGGAAAACAAAAAAAAATTAGAGAGCTTTATAGTGTTTATCTTGAGTTAGGACATGAAGTGAAGAGAAAATTAAAAAACCTTTGGAACTTTATTTGCAAGCTAATAGCAATGTTATTAGTATGAATTTTTTGAACACCATTGTTACTAATGGTATGGAAACGTATAAGCTTGGGGAAACTAGTTTTTATGAGAAAGATCTTGTTAGCTCCCCAACTTTAGTGAATAAAATTTGCTCTAATGATACTTTATCTCCCATATGTGGTAATTCTAATGATACTTGTGATATTTTAAATCCACATACTAAAAGTGTCCCTTTTAAAATACCTATTGAAATTATTGAACATGTTATGAATAACTGCTATTTTGGAGATGGAACTGTCCATCCTAGTGATCATTTACTCTTTATACATGAATTATGCGAGTTGTTCAAGTGTGCAGGTATTTCAATGGACCAAGTTAAGAGGAAGATATTCCCTTTCTCACTTAGGGACAAAGCAAGGGAGTGGTATGAGCTACTAGATGATCCTCATCATTTGGAGTGGAAGGAACTTGAATCTCTCTTTTATTCTAAATTTTATCCTCCTCATGAAATTCATAAAGATAGGAATTATATTTATAATTTTCATCCTCATGAAGGAGAAAGTATTGCCCAAGCTTGGGGGAGATTGAAGTCACTAATGCTCAAATGTACCATTCATGAGCTCCCCAGTAATGTTGTTATCAATAATTTTTATGCAAGGCTTTCAGGACATTACAAGGACTATCTGGATACCTGTTTAGAGGGATCCTTCACAAGTAAGGAGGTCAAGGCTAAGTGGGATCTTCTTGAAACAATTAAAAGCAATACCGAAGATTGGGATAACGACAAAGGTAAAGAACCAGGTATAAACTATGAGTATGATTGCATTAAGTCTTTCGCTGAAACTGCTAATTTTCAAGAGCTTAGTGCTAAATATGGTCTTGATCCTCAAATTCTTGTTAGATACTATAGAGCCTTTGCTTCCCATATTAATGCTCCTAAATAAAAATGGGACATGTAAACCTTTTAAAGACAACTGCATGGAAAATGAAAATGTTATTAATGATTGCAATAAACATGCTCAAACTTCTGAAAGTACTATTTTTATAAGCATGTTAATTTTTGTGGTATGCATAGACCTTGTGAAAAGAATCAAATAGAAGAAGAATATTGTATCACCCACTGGAATGAAAAAACCAGAACATGGTACAGGGCTCTAGATGATATTGGTAAAAAAGTTTGTGCCCTCTATCCTTTTATTTGTGAACTTTGCTTTGAAGTGGGTCATTCAATTTTCAATGCTCAGGCCATAATAATCCTGCAAGTTTGTATTGTGATAACGTGATCACTGATAATCAACATGATGAACTTACATTATTTTTGGGGTGTGAAGAGTTATCAAGAAAAACCTCTTTGATAGACATGAGTACTTTTGATATGAATAGCGTCCTGCATGGTTGTCATCTTTATTGTGTTGAAAACTGCCACACAAATACTTACATACAAAATCTTATAAAAAGATGATATTTTACCAAATTATGACAAGACTGATATGTGTTTTGATCTTATTAATGAAAAGGAGGAATCCTCCAAAGTTTCTTCTATTGTCTCTAACAATAAACCAGGGTATGTGGAGAAGCTTCCTTTCAAACCTCTTCCTCCTAAAGAGGAGAAGGAGAAGAAGAAGAGGAGTAAAAGGAGAGAAGAAACGATATCTTCCCCTAAGCATGTTACTCCTATCATAGTTTTTGCTGATGAGTCTGAACTAGATGATGTTCCTATGCCTGTTACCTATATTAGTGATCATGATTGGGAAAAACACACTACTTTTGATATTGAAAATCTCTTTGGTACCAATTCTGAAAATGATGATATTAATAATTGTTGTGCTATTAGTGCTATCCATGTTCCTTCCAATGATGATATGTTTAATGAACACACTTGGGAAGATAGTTATTCTATTGCTTATGATGATAGCAAACCTCCAATTTATGATGATTACAATGTTGAATATGATATTTTTAGTCCACCTACTATTGAGGAGAAAGTTAATTGTGATTACAATATGCCTCCTATATTTAATGATTATGGTGATGAGAATAATAGTGATAGCTATTTTGTTAAATTTGCTCCCACTACAATTAATAAGCATGACTATGCTTATGTGGAGAGTAATAATCATTTTATTCATGTGGCTCATGATAAGAATGTTTTATATGATAGTTATATCGTTAATTTTATTCATGTTGCTACTGAAAGTTATTATGAGAGAGGGAAACATGGTCTTATACATCTCACAAATATTAAGTTTCCCCTCTTTATGTTGAAAATCTTGAAGTTGCACTTGTTTTGCTTTTCTATGCTTATTGCTTTGTGCTTTTATGACTTGTTTTTTTACAAGATTCCTATGCATAGTAAGTGGGTTAGACTTAAATGTTCTTTGAATTTGCTTCTTGATGCTCCCTTTTAAATCAATTCATATTTCTTATGTGAGTGAACCTATATACCGAAAGAAACACTTCGTCCTTTATTATTAGGTATAGATAAAGATAATGTATTTAGATTTGTTTTAGTGTGTAGATTCACTTCAAATATGAGTAACCTATATACTAAAAGTAGTCTAGATACATTTGCTTTATAAAGCTAAAACATCTTATATTTTAAAACGGAGGGAGTACAATTGATTCATTTGCCCCATTTCCTTTAACAGTACTATTCGCGTCTGGTTTTGTCCGTACATAGTAATACTCTGCCGTAATTATGTTGATCCATACTCGTGTAATTTATTTTTGATCCATGTACTCGTGTAATTTGCGTACGGGCGGAAAGTGAAAACTATACGTATTTTACTTTCAAAAAAAATGGGGCCTTAGGAGGGAAATTGTGCCGAAACAGAAATCCAAACGGATCGCAACAACCGACCTACGTCCGACGTGGTATAAAATGCCACGTAGCGCAGAAAAAATTCTATCCCGAATTGTCAGCTGTCACCATGGCCCCGAGGCGGCCCCCACGCCCGCCTCAGCGCGCGCTGCAGCTAGACGCTGCCGCTGGGACCCAGGAGAGACCGAACACGACCTCTGCCACCCCTCCGCCACCGCGACAGCTCCCCCTGCATCCTCCGCCACCGAGGCCGCTGCCTCCTCTCCCGCCCCCGCCGCCGCCCCAGCAGCGTAGGACTTCCGTTGCCGCGGCGACATCACCACGGGCTGCGCCACCCTCGTCGCGGGGCCCGACCGCCTCCTCGCGCTCCCCTTCCTCCTCCGCCGCGCCACCCTCGTCGCGGGGCCCGACCGCCTCCTCGCACTCCCCTTCCTCCTCCGCCGCGCCACCCTCGTCGCGCTCCCCTTCCTCCTCCGCCGCGCCACCCTCGTCGCGGGGCCCGACCGCCTCCTCGCACTCCCCTTCCTCCTCCGCCGCGCCACCCTCGTCGCGCTCCCCTTCCTCCTCCGCCGCGCCACCCTCGTCGCGGGGCCCGACCGCCTCGTTGCGCTCCCCTTCCTCCTCCGCCGCGCCACCGCGCCGTCAGGGTCTTCGGCCTCGCATCACTACTCCGCCACCGGGGAAGATCATCCAGCGAAGGATCCTTCCGCTTCCTCGCCACCCTCATCCGCCTCGGAAGTACCCGGGCGTCTCCTCCTCCGCCGCGTCGCCGGGACGTGCTCCCCCGAGGGGACGTGCTCCGCCGAGGGGACGTGCTCCGCCGAGGGGACGTGCTCCGGTTACTCCTCCACGTCAGAACCCGAGAGGCTCCTCCTCCGCCGCGAGGTCTCCGGGTCATGCCCCGCCGCCGGGACGTGCTCTGTCGCGGAAGGACCCCAGCGGCTCCGCCGCCACCGCGAGCTCCAGGGGTCGTGTGCCACCGCGGGGGCGTGCGCCACGACAGGGACTGCTCTCCCGGGGCCTCTCCCCGCACTCGCCGCCAATCTTGTCGTTATCCCCTGGGCCCAGGAAAGGTGAGCTTCTGACGTTCGGCGGCCCTGCTCGCACCACAGCCCCGTCACGGGAGTTGTTCAACACCCCTATCCTTGTGGAGATGCCCGAGGGTTGCTCCCGGCGCCCCTCGGCGGAGGTGAAACCTTTTCTTGCGTTTTCTTTGAAGTTCTTGCTCGACTACAAGTGCGGTGAATTCTTTATTGACTTTCATTTCTTTGACTTCAATTGCACAGGCGCAGCCTCCTGCCGGTCCAGCGGCCCTTGGCTTCCATATGGAGGAGGGGGACTACAAGACCCGCTCCACGTTCGACGAATGGGCCGAATCACTGGACGACTAGCAGATGGTGGATTAAGATGCTTGCCTGAGGTTTTATCTTCTGTTGTAGATAGTGCGTGTTTCAACCGAGAACATTTAGTTTGCCGTTTTAGCTTTGAAAGACTACGAACAGCTAATAGATGATTCAAAGATTAGTGATAATTGATGGCCTCATGTGCTTCTGTATAGTTAGTTGCTGAGTGAGTGAATTTAGGTTCCCTAATTTGGGAGATGTCTTCAGTTTTCCTTGCTAACTCTGAGCGTTTCAGTCTGAGAACGGTTGTAGTACTAGTTTTGTTGGAGATTGCTCAAGTTGAGCTACAAAGTGATTGGTTCAGAGCTTTGATCTCTTTCTTCAGGTTTGTTATCTGCCTACATTACATCTCGCCAGTTTAGTGACTCGCTTCCTTTTGCTGCTGCTTTGGAAATTCATTGCTGCTTTACTTAGTCGTATATATGTTCCTGCCTCCCTGTGTGTTAGATATTGCACAAGTAACTGCTTTCATAAGGCTACTGTATGTATCCTGTTAAACGATCATGGGAAGAGGCTTTTTTTTCCATATTTGCAGCTGAATAATTATGGTGAGCTGGTTTGTGTGGAAATGCTGATGCATATTCTGTCCGTGAGTTTATAGAAGGAAAGGGATGGGATGGGATGGTACTTTATCAGTCCCTTTGTCTCTGATGTTCCTCTGAAGGAAAATTTGCAGCTAGTGATCTCTGCTCCTGAGTGTTGCACGGATGAACACGAGAGATCCTGTGCAGTCAAAGGGGAGCATATGCTAGGGATGCAGAGGTGGGACAAGTGGGATACCATTTTTAGACTATTAGGCTAACTCAATAGATTTGACATATCCCGCTTATCCCACTTATCCCACCTAAATTAGAGTTAGTCTAGTAGTCTAAAAATAGTAGCCCACTCGTTCCAATTGTCCCACTCCTGCATCCCTATATGCCATTTCATCAGGAAACATGTTCTGGAGTTCAAAGAAGAGACCATCCCGGGTGATACAGGGGTGCTTTTCAAAGAGGCTACAAGTTTCAGCCTATTGCCATTTTGTTGTAGAACAGAACATGTAATCTGTGACGGCTTACTTCCTCTGTTCCAATTTAACTGAAATCACAACATGAAGTGAATTCGTCAAAATCTGCTCCTCTAGGCTCCAGACCTCCAGCCTCCAGTGCCTCAACCTCTCATGTCTGCTCTCCAGCCAGCGCTCCTAAAACGAGAGCGTGTGTGGATGGATGCACTATGCAGGTACACAGCAGCGCTGCAAAGACGCCGGCCGATGGAGTCTACCCAGGCTAGCGCACCGCCACCACAGCCATTCTCATCCCGTCGTCGCGTCTTCGAGCAATCCGGTCGAGCGAATTGCTCCGACGAGCATACGGTGAGAAGATGTCAGGATCAACATAGCCTTACAAGTTCAGTTAGCATCATAGCCTTACAAGTTCAGTTAGCATCAAGATTCAGTTAATTCAGTAACATGCATGTGCGTGCCAGATCCATTGCCAAGCGTCGGATATCAATCCAACGGCCTACGGTGCTTCATTCGCCTACCCCAACGCCTGCATCTCAATGGCAATTGGGTTTTTTACAAGAGCAACGCAAGTCTGATCGCACGGATAGTTCACGAATGGGTCCGTAAGATAGGACTGGACCACCTGTAAATAACTAAATATTACCTAAATATTGTAGTACTGAAAGGCGTCCATTAGCTGATAATGGCTTGTAATATGCACGTTGTTCAGTTGTCGGAGCTCTGAAATATCGTGCCATTATGGACGAGCTGTTGTGTGCAGGACCGGGATGAACCGCAATGACGCCGATGACGTGGTTCCATGTCAATAATAACAAAATGTTTTGAAAAACTAAGATATTATTAAAGACAAAATTCTTCGGGTGGTACCTTCTTAGAGGAGTAATTTTCACCAAAGACAACCTTGTACAAAGAAATTAGTACGGTAGCACAAAGTCATGTTTTGTCATCACACGAGACAATCAAACACTTATTTTTTAAGTGCCAATTCGCACGGTGTATATGGTCAGTCACTGAAGTAGCTTCTAACTTGTATCCATCACGCAGTGTTGCAAATATATTTGGCAGCTGGTTACACGGTATTGATCATAGGTTTAGAAATCTTAACCGGGTGGGAACGTTTACCGTTAATTGATAGAAATAAAAAGATTCTTTATGATAAAAATTGTTCTCTTATGTAGGTTATCTTTGGTGCACTACCTTGCTCCATTTATGGTCGTCTTTGAAGCGTGTGGAGTAACTTGACCTATTTACGGAGGTGTCTACCCGGTTAGAGAACATGATGAGGGATATTTTCCATCTAACACGGATGACAACATGATTCACAGTTTCTTGCATGTTTTGATCTCAATTATTCATAAAATAATTATCCCAAGACATAATTATCAACAAATAGAATCAGACAAATATATATGCAATAGACATAAATCATCTTGGGATTTTTTTAATTGTTTTGAGCATCCATCAGTGTACAAAATGATCACAAGAAATAGAAAATCGTTAATACAAACACATAACAAGCACATAGAATGATCAATCGGCGGGAGAAAATATTTGTGCCTGAGCTTGTTCATACCAAGCCTTTGTCTTCGGGTCCATTTGGCCGATGGGAATCAATAACACTTGCAACCATTTTTTTTTGGAGCACGCTGGAAAAAATCACAAGTATAATAGGAAGAAAATTTAGACAATTTGAACAAAGTTTAAACACACGAGGAATAAATCACGATTGATAACCGAACACAGTTTTGGACGAAACAATATTTTAGCACTCATGGAAAAAATATAACTATATGCGGCACACAAAATTTGGTCTAAATGAAACAAAATTTGAGCGCCCATGAAATACATCTAGATTATAAAAAGAAACCTAGCTTTAAAGCCCTTGATACAAAAGAAACAAAGCTTTGGACTAAACTGAACAAAAACTTAGAAATCGGGAGGTAGAAAAATTCAAAGCCTTGTTAAAAGAGAACCATAAGAAAACTTAATAAGGAAAAATGAAAAACAAATAAAGAAAATAATGAGAAAAATAAAAAGTAAAAAAATCAAATCCCAAATCTTATGATAGAATTTCATCTCAATACCGTGGCAATCTAGAAGACACTAGCTGGAAATGGCGTCATCCTCATGAGCGAAAGGGATGACATACATAGAGATCAGTGTTGTCGGCTTGTGGTGGTGGAGCACTTGGCAGAGTGCGTCCTCCTTAGAGCAAGTTCAATAATAAAGCCTGCTGTTGGTTATAAGCCGCCGCCATGTCATCTATATCCAACCTAATAGTCATCATGTACAATAGTTAGCTATAACTATATACTACTTTATTTGACTAAGGCCCACTTTACATTCACACAAAGTGCCTATGAGCATGTGCTATAGCTGGCTCTTGCATGAGAGCTCACTAATCTTCTCTCTCCACTTCTCTCTCATCCACATCATCTCAAATATATTATTTAAAGGCTTATAGCCTGCTTACATAAGCTTATTGTACTTGCTCTTAATGGGAATGTGATCAGTGAAGGGAAGATTGAAGGGAAGATGGATTGATGGGGCGGGCCGACAGCAGTCTTTCCCATCTGTCGACTCGATGGGTAAACTGAACCCCCCAAGCCTCCAATCGAGAAAAATGTTAATACCTATATTGTCGAATATAAGACATTTTCATAGTTTTAATTAAACAATCAAAATATCTTATATTTAGGAATGCAGGGAGTAGTATTCTCGTAGCACTAATAAATGACACTGTTCCGGTTTTGCTTCATAGGTTTAGTAAGAAATGATATTTTAGAACTTCTTTCGGACTATTTGTTGTAGATTAGGGCATGCATAATGGGGTGATGTCAGGCTTTCCTTAGAGGTGCTACATCAAATTTTTGTTCCGTTAGCGAAGGGAGAATGAAGAAAGAGAAGGTTCTCTTCTCTTAGCTAAGAGGCAATTTTTTATAAAATACGAGAAAACTATTTTCTTCATTGTACACTTGACTTCCCTTAGCAATATGATTTTCTTACAAAAAATTAATCAATTCCCATTAATTGCAAGGGATTACAATAATAGTTAACGCATTGTGCAATTTATATCTAGTACCTTCACTACATGATGTGGGTGGCTAAGGAAGACATATCTACTCTACCATTGTACATGCCCTAATAACCCCATGAAGGCGGTCCGAGGTTTTAGGTCCATATGCAGGTGACATGAATGCTAAGTGTCCAGAAACAAATGAGTTGTTAGTTTAGTTCGTGTCATGACTATGGGGGTCACTTAAGTGAGATGATGCTAGAAAAGGGCGTGTGCTATTGTTAAAATAGATATTTGTACAAAACCATGAAAACGCGGAATTAATGCACATGTTATTTTGAAAGAGGCTGAATTGTTTTAGATTTGTTGCGTGGATCTGGTGCGATGTTGCAAGTAAATTGTTTGAGTAAGTTGCGAGTTGTGTATAGTTTCAGGGATACTTAGTACTATGTGAATTGCTGCCATTTCTTTTAGCGGGTTTGCTATCATTATTTGTGATCCATCACAGAGAGCGGGCTGGGCATGCACCCACGGCCATAAGACGATGCGTGCGAACATGACATGTGCACTAGGGTCCATCCGAGGTTGAGCCCGGGCACCTGCGTCGTCGGGGTCGCCGTAATTGAACCTCTGGAGAGTACGCGTAGGCTGGACTTGAGGGTAGCGCGTGGGATGGACTTGAGGATAGCGCGTGGGCTGGACTTGAGGGTAGCGCAGACGGGGGTTAGAGTCGGCGGCAGTGTCATAGGCCATGACGCTCTGGAGAGTCCGACCGCGCCACCATAGCCGACGGCCGGCCTCGTTGAAGTTAGGAGGAGGTGGGCCGTCCTCCTCGTGCCTGGCGAGCGCCCTCTCATGCCGATCCACGAAGAAGGCTTCCCAAGTAGGGAAATAGTCGGGATGCCATCTGGGATTCCTCCGCTGCTCCGGCGTGAGCTCGAAGTAGTAGTGGTTCGTGATGGCCATCCGGCGCGCCACACCTAGAGGGACAGGAGGAACCGGAACGCCTCCGACGCTCAGCATCCAGCCGACGGGGACACAGTATCCCGGCGGGCAGGGGTAGTTCGAGGCGCAAAGCGCCTCCGCCTCCCTGGGGGTTAGTGCTACGGTGGAAGCCATGGGAAAGAGTGATGAGGTTGCAGATATGAGTCTAGAGATGTGCAATGACAATGGAGGCCAACCCCCTACATATATATAGTGAACTAGCGGGAAGAACTGGAGGGAAGAACTGGCGGGAAGAAAAATGGCGGGAAAAAATGGCGGGATGAACCTTTAGTCCCGGTTGGAGACACCAACCGGGACAAAACACGAGTCAGCACTAATAATAGGGGTGAGTGCATGTCAACATTATGTCGTGCGGCGTGTACCTTGTCCCGGATGGTGTCACCAACCGGGACTAAAGATGAACCTTTAGTCCCGGTTGGAGACACCAACCGGTACTAAAGATGAACCTTTAGTCCCGGTTGTAGACACCATCCGGCACAAAACACGAGTCAGCACTAATAATAGGGGTGAGTGTCGACATTATTTTGTAAGTGTCAACACTATGTCGAGCTGCTTGTACTATAAATAGGCATCCTTGTGAGTCCAGTCCTCCAGCCAGTTTGAGGCAGGGACACCACTACAGCCAGTTTCAGGGAGATGCCGACGGAGCCCAGTCCTCCGGCATCTCCGAGAAACTGGTCATAGAGGCACTCCCTAATATGTGAAATTAGTTAGCTCCCTGGTGTATATATTGATCTAGTTAGAGAAGTTACAAAGCTGCAAGATAGTTTTCGAGAGCAGGGACACCACTACGGCCAGTTTCAGGGAGATGCCGACGGAGCCTAGTCCTCCGGCATCTCCAAGAAACTGGTCATAGAGGCACTCCCTAATATGTGACCGCGCGCGTTTGGAGATCAGATCTTAATGGTAAGTACGAATCGGGACAACTTCTTCTCATAGTCCTGGTCCATCCACAAAACATGACTAACACTCAAGACATGTATTAATATTAAAAACATGAACTAGAGTTACATAATATGAGCATGAACTTCTTGGCATATGCCCTTCCTTATGATCGCTTCAGACGTAACCATGGAGCATCTTCTTTACTTAACGGAATGCTTGGGTCAGTTTTCACTGTGAAGGGCGGAATTTCATCAAACTTATTATAATCTTCTGACATGTCTGTCTTGTCCTCGATTCCCACGATGTTTCTTTTCCCTAAAATAACTATGTGACGCTTTGGCTCATCATATGATGTATTCGTTTGCATATTTTTTCTTTTTTTTGGTCTGGAGGACATGTCCTTCACATAGAAAACATGAGCCACATCATTGGCTAGGACGAATGGTTCGTCTAAGTTCTTCATAAGATTGTTGAGATCCACCGTTGTCATTCCGTACTTCTTGTCTACCTCAACCCCTCCTCCTGTTAGCTTGACCCATTTGCATCGAAACAAGGGGACCTTAAAATTAGGTCCATAGTCAAGTTCCCATATCTCCTCTATGAACCCATAATACGTGGTATTTTGCCCATTGTCTTCTGCTGCATCGAAGCGGACACCACTGTTTTGGTTGGTGCTCTTTTTATCTTGGCCTATCGTGTAAAATGTATTCCGATTTATCTCGTACCCTTGGAAAGTACATACAGTCGAAGACGGTGTCCTGGCCAACAAGTACAACTGATCCCCAACAGTGGTGTTATTCGTGAGAAGTCTTTGCAGCCAACCGCCAAAACTCGCCATGTGTTCACTTATAATCCATTCATCAGACTGTCCCGGGTGTTTGAGGCGTATTAAATTCTTGTGTTCATTGATATACGGGGAAACCAAGATAGATCTTTGTAAAACCGTGTAGTGTGCTTGATTGAGAGAATGCCCGTCCCTACATATCATTGCTTTACATCCTAGGGTGCCTTTTCCACGCAGTCTTCCCTCATGTCATGATTCTGGAACCCCAATCGCCTTAAGGTTAGGAATAAAATCAACACAGAACTCAATGACATCCTCTGTTACATAGCCCTTGGAGTTGCTTCCTTCTGGCCTAGCATGGTTATGAACATATTTCTTTAAGACTCCCATGTACCTCTCAAAGGGGAACATATTGTGTAGAAATACAGGACCGAGAATGGCAATCTCTTCTACTAGGTGAACCAGGAGATGCGTCATAATATTGAAGAAGGATGGTGGGAACACCAACTCAAAGCTGACAAGACATTGGGCCACATCTGTTTGTAACCCTAGTAGGCTTCTGGATCGATTACCTTCTGAGATATTGCATTGAGGAATGCACATAGCTTCACAATGGGTACTCGAACATTTTCAGGTAGAAGCCCCCTCAATGCAATCGGAAGCAATTGTGTCATAATCACGTGGCAGTCATGAGACTTCAGGTTTTGGAATTTTTTATCTGCCATATTTATTATTCCCTTTATATTCGACGAGAAGACAGACGGGACCTTGATACTGCTCAGACATTCAAAAAAGATTTCCTTCTCTGCTTTGGTAAGAGCGTAGCTGGCAGGAGTTAAGTGGCATCGTTTACCCTTCTCGTTCTCAGGATGCATAGGCTCTTCAGGGGCCTTCAGACGTTGCTGGTCCTGTCGTGCTTCCGGTGTATCTTTTGTCTTCCCATACACTCCTAGAAATCCTAGCAGGTTCACGCAAACATTCTTCGTCACGTGCATCACGTCGATTGAAGAGCGGACCTCTAAGACTTTCCAATAGGGTAGGTCCCAAAATATAGATTGCTTCTTCCACATGGGCGCGTGTCCGGCATCGTCATTCGGAACAGATAGACTGCCAGGACCTTTTCCAAAGATTACTTCTAGGTCCTTGACCATACCAAATACCTCCTCACCGGTACGGAGGACAGGCTTCCTCCGGGGTTCTGCCAGACGTTTGAAATGCTTGCCTTTCTTTCTTACTGGATGCAGGTTCGGAAGAAATCGGCGATACCCTAGGTACACAACCTTCTTACATTTATCCAAATATACACTTTCAGTATCATCTAAACAGTGTGTGCATGCATTGTATCCCTTGTTTGTCTGCCCTGAAATGTTACTAAGAGCAGGCCAATCATTGATGGTTACGAAAAGCAATGCCCGTAGGTCAAATGGCTCCCCTTTGTGCTCATCCCACATACGTACACCTGGTTTGGCCCACAGCTGTAAAAGTTCTTCAACTAATGGCCTTAGGTACACATCAATGTCGTTGCCGGGTTGCCTCGGGCCTTGGATGAGCACTGGCATCATAATGAACTTCCTCTTCATACACAACCAAGGAGGAAGGTTATAGATACATAGGGTCACAGGCCAGGTGCTGTGACTGCAGCTCTGCTCACCAAAAGGATTCATGCCGTCTGTACTTAGACCAAACCTTAAGTTCCTTGCGTCACGTGCGAAGTCCGGGTACTCTCGCTCGACTTTTCTCCACTGTGACCCATCAGCGGGGTGTCTCAACATCGCGTCTTTCTTACGGTCTTCCATGTGCCATCGCAATAACTTGGCATGCTCTTTATTTCTGAAGAGACGTTTTAACCGTGGTATTATAGGAGCATACCACATAACCTTGGCGGGAACCTTCTTCCTAGGGGCCTCGCCCTCAACATCGCCAGGATCGTCTCGTCTGATCTTATACCGCAGTGCAGTGCATACCGGGCATGCATCCAAATTCTCGTACTTCTCACCGCGGTAGAGGATGCAGTCATTAATGCAGGTATGTATCTTCTGCACGTCTAATCGTAGAGGGCAGACAACCTTCTTTGCTTGGTATGTACTGTCAGGCAACTCATTATTTCTTGGAAGAAGATTCTTCATTTTTACCAACAACTTTGAAAATGCGCTGTCAGTCACACCATTCTCTGCCTTCCATTGCAGCAAATCCAGTGTGGCACCTAGCTTTTTGTGGCCAGCTTCGCAAGTTGGATACAACAATGTTTTGTGATCCTTTAACATCTGCTCCAGCTTCTCCTTCTCCTTTTCAGTTTCACATTCTTCCTTTGCATCGGTAATGGCCCGACCAAGATCGTCATCAGCGGGCCCATCTGCTCCCTCTTGATCTTCATTATCTACCTCCGTTGCATTATCATCATATTCAGGATACATATTATGATAGTTTTCATCATCCTCTTCTTCTTCGTTGTCTTCCATCACAACCCCTTTTTCTCCGTGCTTGGTCCAACAATTATAGCTGGGCATGAAACCGGATCGAAGCAGGTGGGCGTGAATGGTTCTGGTATTTGAGTAGTCTTTCTTGTTCTGACAGTGAACACACGGACAACACATAAAACCATTGTGACCACGGTTTGCATTAGCCACAACGATGAAATTTTGGAGGCCCGTAATGTAATCGGAAGTGCGGCGGTCACCGTACATCCATTGCCGATTCATCTGCATTAATATGTAGTATATATCAAAAAATAATAGGGAGATGACCATTTATATATATAGTACATCAATGACACATGAAACTATAGTTGCCGACCTCGACCGAGACGGAAAGAGCAACAAGAAAGCTTATTTTGAGCTCTCGGGCATTTCACCGAACACCTCTAGTGCATATGAAAAAAACACAAACTAGCACTCTTCACACCCTCTTGCTAGGCTCCAAAATGTGAAAGAATGGAAGAGTGGGGTGTGTGTGGGCTGGGGTGGTGTCTTATATAGCCCCCCTTTAACACCGGTTCATGCCACGAACCGGTGTTAAAGGGGGGGGGGGTGCGCGGGCCGCTGGTGCTGGTACCTTTAACACCGGTTCGTGACACGAACCGGTGTTAAAGGGGGGGCTCCTTTAATGCCGCAGGGGCCATGCTGGTACCCCCCTTTAATACCGGTTCGTAGAAGAACCGGTGTTAAAGCCCCTTTTCGGGATCAACAAAAGACCTCGTTTCCACTAGTGATAGTTGGTTGACCATGTGAGAATATTCATACTAGACTAAATTTTCTGGTAGTAATATTGTCTGCAGTGTATAACATGGTGATGGTTTATTTTATGAGGTGTGATTAGGTGTGGGATCCCATTAGAGGTGTTCCTCTCCTTTGAAACTCAAGGAAACTGAAAACATAAAAATGGTCAGGATTGATCAAATACCCTTTATACCCTCTGAAAAGAGGGTATCGGCCAATTCTGTTTGTTCTTGTATTTTCAGTTTGGTAATTTTAAAAGGAGAAGGGACACCAAAACAAAATTGTTATTTTATTAGAAAAAATATGGTCAAAAAGCGAGGTGAGCCGGCATTACGTGTGCCTACTCGTTGTGATGCAGCGATGCAAGCGTCGTACAACACCTGCAAAAAAGGATGAATTTTCATTGGCGACTTGAACACGCGTGAAAGATATTAGCGTACTTCCTCTGGTCTATATTAATAGACTTAATTTTATTTAGAATCGGATGTATCTAGTTAAATATTT
The DNA here is from genome assembly GCA_916181665.1 of Avena sativa. Classification (NCBI taxonomy): domain Eukaryota; kingdom Viridiplantae; phylum Streptophyta; class Magnoliopsida; order Poales; family Poaceae; genus Avena; species Avena sativa. The sequence continues at coordinate 397,766,253 of OV702279.1, read as the reverse complement.
AAACTAAATGCATTCGTATCTAGATAAAGTTGAACGGAAGTGAGTACAAAAATCTACTCCACCTAAGTGTGTGTTTGAAACGCATATAGACAAGAAAAAAAGATAATTCATGGTGTAGCTACCCGAGAGACGCTAGCCGCTCCCTCCAGGGGGCGCCGCTCTGAGTCGAGCCCTACAATCACATCTGCTGCTTCACCATGGGAACGAAGCTTGACATCGCTCCCACCAGCCGAATGATAGTAGTCAGTAGTCCGTCGAGGAGCCTCACCATGATGCTAGCTGTGACAGAAGGAGATCAACCAAAACAAATTAATGGTCCAAAGTGGTGTCTTGACCTGTTGGTCAAGTCCGTGTCGGTTTCAGTTTCCCCACTTTATATTGGGTATCTTTACTATTAAATTCGAGTTGGTGGCTTACTTTGGGGGTCAAACATTGGGAAGATCTCAACCTTCAAACATACCCACCAAACATTAGGAGAATCAACACCATCCAATCACGCCAAGGAGAAATATGAAAAGAAAACATCAGTCAATCAACAATTAAGGACGAAATAATGAGCGATCTCAATCAACAATTAGGCACCAATAATCAGGATGTTCACAATCAGGGAAATCTCTACTGTATTAAATCTCTACATGATGTCTTGATGGTGCGATGGTTGGTAGGTCGTCCTGCTCTTGCGCACAAAAAACACGGCGTCTTTCCCGTCGAACGATCGCGCAATAGAAAGGAAAAAATCGGACGCCCCACGAACACACATATGGTTCCTTCGTCCCACAACCACGACAGAAATCAGAGGGAAAATCGCACGCATTCATCCCTCCCTCTCCTTCTCCCAATCCACCACGACGTCTCTCCCTCGACTACTTCGCATTTTCACACCATGGTCGGAGGGAGAAGGACGGTGGCAGCAGAGGTCCTAACCGGCGATGGACCCGTATGGCGGCGGTTGGCCAACTCATCCGAGGCAGACCGGGTCGCGATGCAGCATGTCTGATGGCGGCATGGCCGTAGATGCCCTATTGGCTGCCCTCGGGCTCTCCCGTGTTGGTGCCTGGCCTTGGCGGCCAGATCGATGGCCGCGGTGTCCTAATCGACGTGCACCGCCGCCACACCGCATGCATGGGTCCGAGATCGCCATGGGATTTCGTCAGGTTGAGGAGGGATGGAGGGGAGATTAGAGGAGGAGGCAAGATCAACTAGAATGCAAGGGGAGGGAGCCTCGTCCTCACCAAGGTTGTTTCTTACCGGCGAACAACCAGCACCTTCACTGGTTCTGTGACTCGGCGTCGCCTCCCGACAACACCGCCGCAGATGTGACCAGGGAGCTTTTGATGCTGATTCATTTATTCTATTTTGTTTCTAGGGTGGGGAATTAGATTGAGGCAGTTAGTGGCCTGATTAACTGGAGGAGGATTTCATGAGGATCAATCCTCACTGCAAATTACTGTAACACCCTCAGAATCGGACCTATGCAAGTTTTAGCGAAACCCGCCAAACCCGCATAGAAACGATCCAAAGGTGCCCACCAGGCACTTTCGTGCGGGTGGAAAACGAAGTAATAACATTACACAACAGTCCTCGATGGGACCTACAAAACAGATATATATACAACACGACTCCATGAGTCAAGAATACAGATATAATATACAAAGATCCAAAACACCTTGAAAACGAAAGAGCGTCCGACTACGGACAAGATGCAAATGGGGCTAAGAGCCCTGAAGAATAACCAATGGCGTCCATAACCCTGCCGAGGCCAAGCCGGAAGGGTAACCCTGCTAACGACGTCGATCTCAAAACCTGCTTAAACAAAAGGGGTGCCGACAAAGGGCAAAGGAAAAAGAGGAGCGTCAGTACTGAGGCCAGTACACGGCGAGACTAGAATTCGGCGGTCCTCGCCTACATAGGTATGGTGGACTGAGCGGCAGCGGCAGCATGCACTAAACAACCTATAGAGACTCGATACAACTGGCGGTTATCAGAGAGGGATAAGAATGACCTATTCGGAACCAACCTGATACTACCATCAGACAAACCCATCCTGGCGTTTCCCCCTCGGTACCAAACGAGGAAGTCAACTGAGGAACTCACACAGTTGGCAGTTTTATTTATCCAGTTATCGTTGCAGCAATTACTAGTCAGGTATAGATAATTGTCCTGATAAAGTAGGCAGTGGGCACTTTTAGTTAACCATTCCGTTATAGTTACAACACTTACTATTCAGATATAGATAGCATGAGATAACCCAAAACCCTGCAGTTGATGGTACTTTATTCAGCCATTCCGTTGTAGTTGCAATACTTACTAGTCAGGTACAATGGTCGCAAGCGACTCTCCAAACAAGCAATTGTGGGCAGTATTAATTAGCCATTCCGTTATAGTGAAGCTGATTACTAGTCATTATAAAGTCAAATTTATAAAAGTAAACTTTAGTTATGCTTGTCTATGGTCGAGATACTGTGCTCCAAGTCGTCCATAACCGCGGACACGGCTTTCAGAAAGTTTTAACCCGGCCGGGGTGCACAAATAGCAACACACACACGATCAACCTCGGAAAAACCAAATCAAAACCCAACGAGGTCTTCACGATAGAGCAATCACAAGATTCAGAAATATTTCAGGGGGCCACCCCTTGGAGTACACCCGCAACGAAGTAAGCAAGCTCCGAGACGGACTCAAGGTTTGCGACAATGGCTGTAAACGACAGCAGATCCCCAATCGGGGACTGTCGATACCGCGAAAACATTCCGCTTCCAAAACAGTACAACGTGCTCCTCACACAATCGTAAATAAAGCAGTAAAGCATGGCATAGGTACAGGATACTAAATAAAACCTCAAACTAGTTGTGGCCCCAAGAAATAAGACGGAATCAAGCTCTGGCTAAGGGGGGCCCATACTCCCCATATGTGGATAGCGCGATAAATCAAGGAACAGGTATCAAGTACTCGGGGTCCTACGGGACACAAGTGGGCGTTCGGAAACCAAATATTATCTATCACCCACCGATGCCTCTGCTTACTTCAATTTTAGTTGTTAAACAGGAATTAAAGTGAACAATAAGTAAAACTATGACCATCTCCAACATCAACATGCGGCAATACATCAACAACTGTGGCACTTGACGACACGTAACAGCACTTGAGCAAGCGACTACGACGCGCAAGTCCAACTATCTACCAAACAATAGGTAATAGGATGTGTCCGAGGCAATATAGGGCTGCAAGGGATATCATGGGTACGGAAACTAGAGCATCGCAACACAGATAGCAATAGATCAACAGGAGGGAAGTAAATACTATAAAAGTAAGATAGGTAGAAAGGGGGAGATGCTCGCCTAAAAACATTGCCGAAGGGTCGACAGAAGATCGGGGCGACACTCGCATCAACTCAACGGCCTTATCCGCGAAGAAGCAAAACACTAGAAGAAACACCGGATGCAATATTTAATACTACGGCAAAAGATCGGCATGATGCATGTGTGATGAATGACATGGCAAAGGTGCGATGCAATTAGGTCCTATTAAGCGGAACCGGGGTCCCGACAATTAATTAGACGGTTCAAGTTATTTAGAACCCCGCAATTTAAATGTTGTTTAACAAGGCAGAATATATCACCGGTTCGCTACACAAATTTAAATGAGGCCAATATAAGGCTAGATTTGCCCGCATATGGGCCCCATATTTAATTATTAGGTGAATCGGCATAAGGCCCCCAAACCAATGATATGCATGCGAGAAGAATGACAATTTAATATGCGACAAGGTTATTATGTTATAAAATAGGGTTTCGGAAAGGGGCACACATTAGGGTTCGACGAACTTGGGGATCCGGGGTTCGGGGTTTGGTCTCAGGGTCCAGGGTTCGACGGGTGCGTTCTCGGACTCCGGGATCGTTCTCGGTAACGGGGTAGATCTTGGCGCATTCGCGGAGGGGACCCTGGTTCGGCGTCCGGGCGCGCCGGACTCGCTCTGGTTGGTGTCGGTCTTGTCGTCAATGGCGAACTTGAGTGGATCGGGTACCGGGGTCTTCGGCTTCGTGAAGTAGATCTTGTCGCACGGTGTCCGGGAAGACGAACTTAGCGTACTTGCGTCGGCGATCTTGGCGTTCGGGTTCTCGACGTTGCATCCCGGGAAGAAGGTCTTGTGGCATCCGAGGGCGTCGGGTCATGTCGTCTGTTTTGTCGTTTTCACGGCGGAGATCTTGGCGGCCTTGTCGAGGTACTTGAGTGCCAGTGCCGGACTTAGGTTCGTCGCCGGTGGTTACTCGAGTTCGCGTTGGGCACTGTCGATCTTGACGAGATGGCTCTTGGAAGATAGCTGCGAGGGCACTTGCACGCCTGCCCGAAACTTCACGGCTCAAAGGACATACCGGTGCTTAGGATCCCAAAGAGTACACATCAGCACAGCACATACACGCGAGGACAAACATGGCGGGGCCGAGCGGGCAACAGAGGGACGTCGTGGCCTAAGGGCTCGACAGCGGCGAGGGGGCCGGGGTCGAGGACGACGACGGGCGGAGCTCGGCGGGACCACCGGCGACGGCGGCCGGCGACGAGGCGTGGGACAGGCGGCGCTGGAGCTCGGGGCGAGGCAGAGGCAACGGCATGGCGGTGGCGGCCTGAGCGGGCTCGAGGGCGCAGACGGGGAGGGCGATGCGGTCGCGGCTTGGGGACGGGTGGCGCCGGCGGCGCAGCGCCGCGCGGAGGAGGGTTGCCATCGGGGTCGTGGAGGGCGAGGCGAGGGTGCAGGCTGCGGTTGCTGAGGACGCTCGCCGGCGCGGAAGGCGACGGCCGGCGCACGCGGGGACAGAGCCGCGGCGAGGCGGCGCTCGAGCAGGGGAGGTCGCCGGCGCGCGCGGAGGCGCGGCGGAGCTCCGCTCGGGGGCGGCTGATGGAGGCGGGGAGGGAACTGCTGGCGGCGCCGGCGCAGGACGTGGGGGCGTGGGGCTCGGGCGCGACGGCGCGAGCTGAGGAAGGGAGAAGGCCGCGCGCGGGGGAGGCAGGCGGTGAGCGGCCTGAGCGGCGGAGGCGGAATGAGCGCCGGGGAGAGGCGGGCTCGTCGGCGCGGGAGGCTGGCTGCGCCGGCGGGGGCGAGGAAGGGCGGCGGTTGTCGGTGGATGGCGTGCGGGAGGCGCGGGGCTCGGAGGAGCGAGCGAGGAAGAGGAACTAGGGGAGGTGCGCGCGCCAGGGGGTGGGCCAGGCGTGGGGGCCACGGGCAGAGAGAGGGGCAGGGGGTGTGTGCGTGCGTGTAGTGCGCTGCGTGGTGGGTCCCAGGGGGTGGCGTGTGTGTGTGGTCTGAGTGTGTTTGGTGTGGGGTTGGGTTTAGAGGGAGAGAGAGAGGGAGTGGGGTGGCTAGGTGGCAAAGCTTGATAGGCTAGGGGGGGAGGGGAGAGGTGACGTGGCGTCCGGCGATTGGTCCGGGTGAGGTGGCTGCTGGGTGGGTAGACTAGGACAGGGTAGACTAGGAATTAGAAGGGCGGGTTAGGTGGTCCGATTTAAATCCTGGGGGTGGTCGTTCGGGTCGGGTCGGCCCGTTCGACTGCCCCCACTAAAATAATAAATATTTTTATTTATTTCAAACAAGGCTTTTGTAAACCGATATCCGACAAAACAAAATAATCCGGAGACCCGGGTTTTGATATTTGAATAAAGATGGGGCGTTTTAGTAAACAAAACGGGCTTTGCGAAATAGTTTTATGCAACAATGCATGATGATGACGATGCAATGCACAAATTCAACGCGATTTTCTAGTAGTGGTTTTGCGGGATGCCACAATTCGACACCACTAACAATGGATCTCGCCCGCGTGATCCGCCTCATGGTACCGGAAAGAAGGTCGGCGATCTGATCCTTCTCGCTTCGGGTAGATCCTCTCGACACCACTAACAAGAGGTCGTTGTCCGTGATCGTCGAGAGAACACTCCGGGAACAAAAGGTCGAAGGTAGAGGTATCAACAAATAAAGCCACCCCTAACTTCGATGGGAAAACGGAACCAATGCATTCTCGTCCACTTCAATGTACGCGAGCAAATAGAGTGAGTAGTCGGCATGGGGGCCAATCCATCACGCACCCAAACTATTACTCTGTACAATCAATAGATAAGCGTGCAACCATTCTCAGAATCAGACTGAAGATCTCGACAAGCGAGGTTCGGAAATAAAGGAGTGATGCAGACTCTGCATCGGATCTGGCGTAGGTGATGTCGTCGTGTCGGAAAACACCGGAAGGCACAAACAAGGAACAAAGAATGATACCACAGACGAAGGATTCCTCGGATAGCATGAAGACCAGATGTAGCAACACCGTTACCAAAAGAGGAAGCAAAACCCTAAAGGTACGATGGAACCCAACCACGAGAATTCCTGGACTCGAAGAAAAGATAAGAGAGCAGATTCAAAACACGCAGAGGTGAGAAGAGAATAGCAGAGGGTAAGGAGTAAAATCAGACCTAACCAGAACTATCCAACCGATTTTCAAAAATAGTTTGACACTCTACTTCGGCCGTTAGCTAGGTTATCCTACAGGCTGGACTTGTGGGGTATCGCAACTGCTGAGCTCTGATACCACTCTGTAACACCCTCAGAATCGGACCTATGCAAGTTTTAGCGAAACCCGCCAAACCCGCATAGAAACGATCCAAAGGTGCCCACCAGGCACTTTCGTGCGGGTGGAAAACGAAGTAATAACATTACACAACAGACCTCGATGGGACCCACAAAACAGATATATATACAACACGACTCCATGAGTCAAGAATACAGATATAATATACAAAGATCCAAAACACCTTGAAAACGAAAGAGCATCCGACTACGGACAAGATGCAAATGGGGCTAACAGCCCTGAAGAATAACCAATGGCGTCCATAACCCTGCCCAGGCCAAGCCGGAAGGGTAACCCTGCTAACGACGTCGATCTCAAAACCTGCTTAAACAAAAGGGGTGCCGACAAAGGGCAAAGGAAAAAGAGGAGCGTCAGTACTGAGGCCAGTACACGGCGAGACTAGAATTCGGCGGTCCTCGCCTACATAGGTATGGTGGACTGAGCGGCAGCGGCAGCATGCACTAAACAACCTATAGAGACTCGATACAACTGGCGGTTATCAGAGAGGGATAAGAATGACCTATTCGGAACCAACCTGATACTACCATCAGACAAACCCATCCTGGCGTTTCCCCCTCGGTACCAAACGAGGAAGTCAACTGAGGAACTCACACAGTTGGCAGTTTTATTTATCCAGTTATCGTTGCAGCAATTACTAGTCAGGTATAGATAATTGTCCTGATAAAGTAGGCAGTGGGCACTTTTAGTTAACCATTCCGTTATAGTTACAACACTTACTATTCAGATATAGATAGCATGAGATAACCCAAAACCCTGCAGTTGATGGTACTTTATTCAGCCATTCCGTTGTAGTTGCAATACTTACTAGTCAGGTACAATGGTCGCAAGCGACTCTCCAAACAAGCAATTGTGGGCAGTATTAATTAGCCATTCCGTTATAGTGAAGCTGATTACTAGTCATTATAAAGTCAAATTTATAAAAGTAAACTTTAGTTATGCTTGTCTATGGTCGAGATACTGTGCTCCAAGTCGTCCATAACCGCGGACACGGCTTTCAGAAAGTTTTAACCCGGCCGGGGTGCACAAATAGCAACACACACACGATCAACCTCGGAAAAACCAAATCAAAACCCAACGAGGTCTTCACGACAGAGCAATCACAAGATTCAGAAATATTTCAGGGGGCCACCCCTTGGAGTACACCCGCAACGAAGTAAGCAAGCTCCGAGACGGACTCAAGGTTTGCGACAATGGCTGTAAACGACAGCAGATCCCCAATCGGGGACTGTCGATACCGCGAAAACATTCCGCTTCCAAAACAGTACAACGTGCTCCTCACACAATCGTAAATAAAGCAGTAAAGCATGGCATAGGTACAGGATACTAAATAAAACCTCAAACTAGTTGTGGCCCCAAGAAATAAGACGGAATCAAGCTCTGGCTAAGGGGGGCCCATACTCCCCATATGTGGATAGCGCGATAAATCAAGGAACAGGTATCAAGTACTCGGGGTCCTACGGACACAAGTGGGCGTTCGGAAACCAAATATTATCTATCACCCACCGATGCCTCTGCTTACTTCAATTTTAGTTGTTAAACAGGAATTAAAGTGAACAATAAGTAAAACTATGATCATCTCCAACATCAACATGCGGCAATACATCAACAACTGTGGCACTTGACGACACGCAACAGCACTTGAGCAAGCGACTACGACGCGCAAGTCCAACTATCTACCAAACAATAGGTAATAGGATGTGTCCGAGGCAATATAGGGCTGCAAGGGATATCATGGGTACGGAAACTAGAGCATCGCAACACAGATAGCAATAGATCAACAGGAGGGAAGTAAATACTATAAAAGTAAGATAGGTAGAAAGGGGGAGATGCTCGCCTGAAAACATTGCCGAAGGGTCGACAGAAGATCGGGGCGACACTCGCATCAACTCAACGGCCTTATCCGCGAAGAAGCAAAACACTAGAAGAAACACCGGATGCAATATTTAATACTACGGCAAAAGATCGGCATGATGCATGTGTGATGAATGACATGGCAAAGGTGCGATGCAATTAGGTCCTATTAAGTGGAACCGGGGTCCCGACAATTAATTAGACGGTTCAAGTTATTTAGAACCCCGCAATTTAAATGTTGTTTAACAAGGCAGAGTATATCACCGGTTTGCTACACAAATTTAAATGAGGCCAATATAAGGCTAGATTTGCCCGCATATGGGCCCCATATTTAATTATTAGGTGAATCGGCATAAGGCCCCCAAACCAATGATATGCATGCGAGAAGAATGACAATTTAATATGCGACAAGGTTATTATGTTATAAAATATGGTTTCGGAAAGGGGCACACATTAGGGTTCGACGAACTTGGGGATCCGGGGTTCGGGGTTTGGTCTCAGGGTCCAGGGTTCGACGGGTGCGTTCTCGGACTCCGGGATCGTTCTCGGTAACGGGGTAGATCTTGGCGCATTCGCGGAGGGGACCCTGGTTCGGCGTCCGGGCGCGCCGGACTCGCTCTGGTTGGTGTCGGTCTTGTCGTCGATGGCGAACTTGAGTGGATCGGGTACCGGGGTCTTCGGCTTCGTGAAGTAGATCTTGTCGCACGGTGTCCGGGAAGACGAACTTAGCGTACTCGCGTCGGCGATCTTGGCGTTCGGGTTCTCGACGTTGCATCCCGGGAAGAAGGTCTTGTGGCATCCGAGGGCGTCGGGTCATGTCGTCTGTTTTGTCGTTTTCACGGCGGAGATCTTGGCGGCCTTGTCGAGGTACTTGAGTGCCAGTGCCGGACTTAGGTTCGTCGCCGGTGGTTACTCGAGTTCGCGTTGGGCACTGTCGATCTTGACGAGATGGCTCTTGGAAGATAGCTGCGAGGGCACTTGCATGCCTGCCCGAAACTTCACGGCTCAAAGGACATACCGGTGCTTAGGATCCCAAAGAGTACACATCAGCACAGCACATACACGCGAGGACAAACATGGCGGGGCCGAGCGGGCAACAGAGGGACGTCGTGGCCTAAGGGCTCGACGGCGGCGAGGGGGCCGGGGTCGAGGACGACGACGGGCGGAGCTCGGCGGGACCACCGGCGACGGCGGCCGGCGACGAGGCGCGGGACAGGCGGCGCTGGAGCTCGGGGCGAGGCAGAGGTAACGGCATGGCGGTGGCGGCCTGAGCGGGCTCGAGGGCGCAGACGGGGAGGGCGATGCGGTCGCGGCTCGGGGACGGGTGGCGCCGGCGGCGCAGCGCCGCGCGGAGGAGGGTTGCCATCGGGGTCGTGGAGGGCGAGGCGAGGGTGCAGGCTGCGGTTGCTGAGGACGCTCGCCGGCGCGGAAGGCGACGGCCGGCGCACGCGGGGACAGAGCCGCGGCGAGGCGGCGCTCGAGCAGGGGAGGTCGCCGGCGCGCGCGGAGGCGCGGCGGAGCTCCGCTCGGGGGCGGCTGACGGAGGCGGGGAGGGAACTGCTGGCGGCGCCGGCGCAGGACGTGGGGGCGTGGGGCTCGGGCGCGACGGCGCGAGCTGAGGAAGGGAGAAGGCCGCGCGCGGGGGAGGCAGGCGGTGAGCGGCCTGAGCGGCGGAGGCGGAATGAGCGCCGGGGAGAGGCGGGCTCGTCGGCGCGGGAGGCTGGCTGCGCCGGCGGGGGCGAGGAAGGGCGGCGGTTGTCGGTGGATGGCGTGCGGGAGGCGCGGGGCTCGGAGGAGCGAGCGAGGAAGAGGAACTAGGGGAGGTGCGCGCGCCAGGGGGTGGGCCAGGCGTGGGGGCCACGGGCAGAGAGAGGGGCAGGGGGTGTGTGCGTGCGTGTAGTGCGCTGCGTGGTGGGTCCCAGGGGGTGGCGTGTGTGTGGTCTGAGTGTGTTTGGTGTGGGGTTGGGTTTAGAGGGAGAGAGAGAGTGAGTGGGGTGGCTAGGTGGCAAAGCTTGATAGGCTAGGGGGGAGGGGAGAGGTGACGTGGCGTCCGGCGATTGGTCCGGGTGAGGTGGCTGCTGGGTGGGTAGACTAGGACAGGGTAGACTAGGAATTAGAAGGGCGGGTTAGGTGGTCCGATTTAAATCCTGGGGGTGGTCGTTCGGGTCGGGTCGGCCCGTTCGACTGCCCCCACTAAAATAATAAATATTTTTATTTATTTCAAACAAGGCTTTTGTAAACCGATATCCGACAAAACAAAATAATCCGGAGACCCGGGTTTTGATATTTGAATAAAGATGGGGCGTTTTAGTAAACAAAACGGGCTTTGCGAAATAGTTTTATGCAACAATGCATGATGATGACGATGCAATGCACAAATTCAACGCGATTTTCTAGTAGTGGTTTTGCGGGATGCCACAATTACCATGCAACTAGGTAACTATTCAGCCTATTTTTCACCGGTTTATTGATTTGGTTGGTTGTAAAAGTGATGTTTTTACATGAGGAAATCAATCTGTCTATTTTTACCAAGGCTACATGTTGACAGGGAATGGAGACATGAGTATTAATGAAATTTATATTTTTCATTGTCATTTATTGTTTGGAACTGCTTTCGTCTGCAAAAGAAATTGATGTCTGCACCGTGATTTTGGATCTGCTTATTGTAGGTTGAACTCCAATTGTGAGAAACCATTCATCAAGAAAGAGACTGGGCATTCTAGATGCCGACAAGTTGTATGTATGTCCTCCTTGGCACGCATGGGGCTCCTCGAAGTCGGGTTCTTCTCCTATGCTAAGTCCGTAGTGTGGTGTGAGTCCTCTTGATCAACCTGACAGCAACACAAAAGAGGCGGCTTCTGGGAGGAGCGCTAGGACAAGGAGGACGGCGAGAGGAAGGCGGCCATAGAATGGCTGAGGTGCGAGTGAGATGTTGGCTGCAGCCACTGGAGAAGACGATGACCTACTCCCTTGTCGTTCTCTTGCTCCTCCCAAGGTATGAGACAACAGTCCAATTTATTTTTTATCTTTCAATCTTACTTTTTAGTAGACAAAGAGGGGATGCATATACATATGAGATATCCAATTAATCATCGCTTGGCTAAGGCTCTCCTTTTTGGTTGATGACATGGCATGCGGAAAATCCTTCTAGCTAGAACATTAGATCAAAGAAAACAGAAAGGAATTAGCAGGTTTACTAAGGTGAACCCAAGAGATGCAAATTTTTCTTCCTATGGTCCATAGAAAGTTTGAATTTTGATTGATCATGTCTCCACTTTTTTTCAAGTGGTACCATGTCTCAACTTAATTGTGTAGTTAGCACTCTTGAATACGTATACTTACATAAAATAAATACAAGTTTGCATAATTGATGTGCAGGTCTGTACTTCTTATAGTTATCCCCTAGCAAATCTTGAAGAGGTGTTATTGTCGGTGTTCCTGGACAAAGGTCTCTTTAATTATTGCTGAAAATTCATGGTATGGCTCTTGCTATGATAGGATTGTCTTTATAATAGTACATAAATTAATCGAAGATCTCACGGATGGCCATTTTGTAAGTCGATGACCTTTTTCTTTCTCTGAAGAACAATGTGCCATCATGAGTTGTTAAATCAGAAATCCGTTATTTTGTATGATTGGACATTTAATTTGGCTAGCATTTTTTGGAGAATTACATGGATGAGTTGATAGATCTGGTATGTTTTGCAGTCCGGGAGGCATCTAATTGTTGTAGTTTGATGGATATGTACATTACACTCTGAATTTTCACATCCACACTGTCAATAAATTGTTGGTGTTTGGAGGCGTTCTGCCTTGGTTTGAGAAACAGTGGGCAGAGATATTCTTAATCTGAATATAGTTGGTGTCTATCAATTTTTATTTGCGTATGCATGTCCCTTTTATTCTTTGGCCAAGGAGCTCTCTTTTATTGGAATGGTCCTAGGTAGCTCTACTTATTTTTATTTGGTTAGCCAACAGCTGACTCCTATTTGGATATCGTGCTATTACTCTTATGCATCCTCCTTTTGACATTTTACTTTGACAGTTAAATGAAAAAGTACAGATGTTTGATTGATAAGTTACGGTGCTGTTGGCTTTAAAGACACTATGTTTTTCTTTCGACTCCTTAATATCTAGAGTTAAGGTGTATATATAAATCTTGGTGGAACATCCTCATAGAAGTTTTTGCCGGTGTGTCTCTTACTTTGTCACCTGAATATGACAAGTGATTTGTTCAAACTAATTAAGTTCTGTATTGAATAGTTTATCTTCATGTGTTGCTAAATATTGATAGATTTTCATTAGTAAGTAATATAAGTAAATTGAGCTTCCTTCCGAATTTGTTACAACTGCTTTGAAAGTTTATCCGGCCAGTCTTCAAGACATTGTGAATTTTGATGTCATTTTATATGTTCTAGATGATAATACCAATTTTATTTGACCCTATTCTAATTGCAGTCATAAGAGCGCCAAGAATGATCACACTGAAGGTCCCTCTCGCGGAAGAATGTGCCATGTTCAACGACGTCTATGTGTGGGAGTGGTCTGTTTCTGCATATGATGGAGCTGATGGAGCCTAATGGTTGTCCAGCTATTTTTGAGAATCCAAGTCATACTCGTGAGATTTGAAGGCGTATGTCTTGCAATGTTTCTTATTCACAAAAAATTCCTCTGGTACCTTTCTATATTTTTAGAATAGAATTTTGCAATTAGATCATCTTTGTTACTTACAGAGAATGTCCGTTTTTCATATAGATAAGAGTTTGAAATCAGAACGACAAATTCGGCCTATGCCCAAGGTTACAAGGCTGTGTCTAAGGATTTCTTTGGTTCATGGTAGCCTCTAAGGTATAGTTCAGAGTTTTGTTAGTTGTTTTATGCTTGAAGGCTGTGTGTATATGTCGCTACACCCAAAACTCAAGTTCGTGGTTCACTTGATTGCAGGGCTAGCTGGATGTGCCAAATCAGGTTCTTAAAGAACCTGTAACAATGAATCGTTTCAGACTAAAGTGTGCAGCACAATGTGTTTGTTTTGACAACTTCTAGGAAAACATGTATGATCAAGACTAATATATTTAGTCTACTGTTTAAGACGAAATATATTGGGAAATACTGATCTAAGACTAGATATATGTTGATACTTGCGGATTTGTAACCATAGTATATACTATTTATGATGCAAGTTTTTCTGTATCATCCTTAGGTTATAATTTTGGATCAACGAATTTAATCTTGCTATATTTTCTGGTACCAACAAAATTTGAGAGCTCGCAAGGAATGTAGCATGTATTGGAAACTCTCATATGTTGTGTATACATAACAAAGTTAGACTATTACTTTTTTTTATCATTTCTCAGTGTATTTTTTATTCGTAGCAACGCACGGGCATTCAACTAGTAGTATATGTTTGCTGATGGCCTTCAATTCCCGTCCGAATCGAACTGCCCGGCCCTCATATAGCCCCAACATCTCCTCTCATCCCGCAATACGCAATCGCGCGAACGTACCACCCATCGTACAGCATTAGCCCCAACATCCTCCTCCTCTTATCCCGGGATTCCCAATTGCTGATCGAGACCCATGGCGCCGACGTACCGTCGAGTGCGGCGGCGCACGGCTGGCGGCGAGGACCGCCTGAGCGCGCTCCCTGACGATCTGATCCTGCTCATAGTAGGCAGGCTGGACACCCGGACGGCGCTCTCCACGGCTGTCCTTGCCAGGCGCTGGGCGCGCATCCCGCGCGAGCTGCCGGCGTTGGACTTGAGGGTGAGCGACATACTCCCGCCGGAGTACGACCGGACCGTCGACCTCCGCCAGCGCAACTTGCCCCGTGAGACATATTTGGCCAGTCAGCTCGACTCGCTCATGGCGAGCTGCGAGATCGACACGATGAGGTCGTTCGCCAACGGAGTCAGGGGCTTCTTGGAGGCGGACGGTGGGAATGACCGGCGCGTCAAGACCCTCCGTCTCGAGTTTTTCCAAACAAACGACGGCAGCACCTGCTGTGCCGCCGACCGCCTGATCACCGCCGCAGTCGATGCATGGGGAGTGGAAGATCTGGAGGTCGTCGTCAGGCTAGGAATTGGTGGTGGTGATCATCAGACGTCGGCCGGCTACAGCTTGCCCCAAGACTGCCTCAGCCGGTCACGCCTTCGCAGCCTGACGCTGGGCAAGTACTGCACACTGCCGCCGCCGCTGCGTAGCTACAGCACGCTCACCAAGCTCATCCTGCGTGACATGCCCGCTTCCACGCGTGTCGACGTGTACGAGACGGTGTTCAAAGACTGCACTCAGCTGCAGGTTCTTCACCTGATATCCTGCTGCTGTGCACATGACGTCCTGGTGGTGGATGCGCCGTCTTCTCAGATCAGGGAGCTCGTCGTGGAGGAGTGCTCGTTCTGGAAGATCGAGCTGCGTGACCTCCCAATGCTTGTCCGCCTGGCGTGCTGCCTAACTAACACTAGATGGATTGTGTTCGGCTCCCTTCCGTTCCTCATGGACACTAACTTCACATTCTCTCTAGAATGTGATGATTTAGCGACAGCACGTCTGGATGATTCGTTCGACAGGTTTCTCCTCATGTCCCCCACCATGACCAACCTCGCCATCCGATTCAGCGGGCTGAGAAGATGGATTCTGCCCACTTGTTCCGAGAGGCAATTGCCGTATCTGAAGAGGCTCCTTGTCGCCGACCTACCTTCAAACTGGGACATCTTATGGCCGTGCAGCCTCATGATGGACGCGCCATCACTCGAGGTCCTGCACATCCACGTGCCTCCCTCAGAATCGGAGCCAGCCTACAATTGGCGCCGGGTGACTTCGTCGAAATTACCCAAGAAGCTTCCCCACCGTCACCTCAAGGAGCTGGTCGTGATTGGATTTACGCAGCGCCACATATGGTTTCTCAAGTATGTTGTGAGCATGTGCACATCGTTGCAACGCGTTATTCTGCTCAAGGATGGCCATGTTCGGTACAATGGACTCTGGGATTGGCACATGGTCGGGAAGCAAACATGTCCGTGGAGCGACGATGAAAAATCGGTGGTGAGGAGAATGGTCAAAACGTTTGGGCTCGGGCCTCTTGTTGAACTCATCTTGGGATAATCTTTGTATTTGCTCTTATTATCTGCACATTGTTGTTTTTAAACCTAGATGGATCCTCTGATATATGGGAAAGTGTGTTGTATCTAAAACATGTTTGTCCTCCGTTTTGTTTTACTCAACAGATGTACATTTCGTCCAATTCCAGCAGGGTCAGGCGATCTCAAGGCAGTTAATATCTTATGGAAACCCCCCTAGTATTGCCAAATATTTTCAGATAGGATTTAGATCAATTTTGCATCTGGTTGGGTTTAATCAGGTCGCTAAGTACATCTTTGAATCGGCAATTGGCTAGTTAGAATACAAGTTCCTATCAAAATATATATGGTCAAACAGCCAATTGTTGTTGTATACAAATTGCAACTTCAAATTAGAAATTAACTAGCCAATTGTCGATTCAAAGACATATATACGTAGCGACCTGGTTAAATCCAACCAGATATAAAATTGATTTAAATTAGATCTAAAAATATTTAGCAATGCTAGGGGGGTTTCTGTGATATATTGACTATCCTGAGATACTCATGATGAGACGCACCCGTGCTTCTTTTTTTGTTAAAATCCGGCCGGTTAACATGTTTATGACATGCGGCGCACGTGTTTGACAAATAGTGTGACCGATTTATCTATTTTACAAGAAGTATGCCTTATGTGCACACGGAAAACAAGTTGTATGACCCTCTTTGCTATTTACCCTGTAATGAGTAATGCAACAGGCATACAGCACAATGAATGCATTTACTAAAAGAATTAGGTTAGCACCGTATTGAATTTGTGTGCGTTTACATGTAGACAAAGCGAGTTATCTAAAACTGCCTCCCCGGTCGCTCGCGCGGGTGACTCTGGGGGTGACTGCACCCACCGAAAAGAGCTAGCCCTGATCCGTGCCTTCCGTGGCCGCTGCCGCCACCGGGCTAGGCAGGCGTACCCCATTACTTCCTCTACACGCGGGGAGGCGGTTTTTGACGGGTCGCACAGTTGATGGTGCTTCGGCCGGCCGTACCTGTCACACATGGAATTCATTTACTAAAAGAATTAGGTTAGCATGGCATGAATTTGTGTGCGTTTACATGCGGACAAAGCATTTTGTCAAGAATGGAAATAGCTTCTGAATCTTTAACATCGTAGCTAAGGGCCTGTTTAGTTGGGCTGTGGCTTTCAAATAAGCAGCTTTTGGCTGCCAGCTGTGGGAGAGGTGCTGTCCTAGAAAGCTGCTGTGAGCTGTGAAGCTGTTTGGCAAGCTGGCTGTCGGCTGCTGGCTGTTAGTGGTAGAAAGACTGGAATACCCCTAAAATGATGAGAGTATGTTTATATATTGATTTAATATTATTATGTTGGCGTATATACTTGTATTTGAACTATTCTATGTAGTACACAAATCGACCAGGAAAATTAATTCATACGGAAGCAATTTTTGATCTAAATTAGAAATTTAAATAACCAAAGTAGCATTACAAGTTCTTTATACATAACTCGTATATCACACGAGCACTATCAAAATATACTAGATGTTCTCGCATATCTATACCAAAAGACATCACTTCCACATGCATTGTTAAATAAATAAAACAAAGATAGCTATTCTTCTTCTCTTGCCTGAAACAAGGAATCCACAATCCTATCACGGACTTCCTTCATGTTGACCGTGTCAAATGAAGGTGGCGCTCTATCATGTGGTATCGGTGTAGCTCATCGTATCACCCGTGGCATATAGTTCTCATTTGCATCACATTTATCAAACTCCTTGTCACGTAATTTGGTGTCTCGAATGTAGTTGTGAAGCGCCATACAAGCAACAATAATTTTCTTTTGTCTTCGAGGCTTGAAACGTGGAATCTTCTTCAACATGCGCCACTTTTCCTTAAGAACACCAAAATTACGCTTGGCTGAGTTACGCAATGAAGAGTGAGCGTGATTGAAAGTCTCTTTCCTCCCAACCGGTTTTCCACATTTGCGGAACTCCGGTAAATGATAAGTTTCACCTAGAAATGGAGCAAGGTATCCTTTTCGATTTGGATAACCGGAATCTACAAGGTAGTATTTGCCTACAAATTGTAACCGAGCTAGCATTAGCAATAAATTTCGAAGTAATTATTGAAGGTAGAGATAAAGTAATATGGATATTACCTTTTGGAGGAAAAGGAAATTTATGTCGATGCTCCACCAAGCTATGATTTAAAATCCTTGTATCATGTACCGATCCGGGCCATCCAACAACAACAAAAGTAAACCGCAAATCAAAATCACAAATGGCCATAACATTTTGAGAAGTATATCCATGCCGGCCTGTGTGGTTCACGACCTCAGATGCTGGAACTACACAAGGTATGTGAGTGCCATCTATTGCTCCAATGGCTCCTTTGATATGAGGCCAAAATCTCTCATCTTTAACTCTAGCATGAGGAGTTTTGAAAGAATAATCAATGGGTCTTATGTTGTTGGATCCTAACTTGCATAAACAATTCAAGACCTCATTGAACTTCCGATGAATTGTTTCAAGTGACCTTGAAAAGATTATTTCAACTTGATGGAAAGATTGAGGGCCTCCAACAATCCATAAAAACATGCCTAATGATTCCAAAGATGACATGCCCGTACTTGAAATCAATCCATAATTGGAGACTAGAAGATCATGCAATGACATAAAAACATCGGGATACATCCTAAACATCTTATAGCAACTCTTTGCACGATCAAGGTTCTCCATTACCCACTCATATCCAGATTGTTGAGGAATCCTATAAGGTGACTTGTTCAAGTAAGTTTGACTATATTTGTTACCTAGTTGAGCCACCATAGCAACTTCAAATGCCAAATGAGTCAACTCAAGAAGTTCCTCGTTGTTCATCCCACCAATCATCATCCGCTTCAATAGTTCCTCGTTGTTCATCCCACCCAAGTCCCGTAGCGGCAAGTTTCAACTCCATGAATTGAGTAAACTCTTTCTTCAACAAATCCCATTTGTTTTTGAATTGCTTTTGTGTGAATCTTTTCTTTGTGGTCGCAAAGAACTTGTCCTCAAGGTTCTTATAACCTTTTTTGTTCAAACATCCATGTGGCCTATTATTCTTAAAAGTTTCTTCCTTGCATATCTCACAAAACACCTTTGTGTGACATGCATCCCAATATGCCTTGTCCATCTATTGCATTTCAGCATAATTATCATCCACAAAAATTACATATTTATGCAGTATAGCAGATACATGTATTATTCCTAAATCCGTACAAGCAATCGCCATAATATTTGATGCACATGGCCTAATAAATCACAATATGCACGTCCTAATAAATCACACACATGTCCAAAATCAGTACGTATTTAATGTGTATGGTACTGTGTAAATAAAGAAAAAACAGAGAAGAATTGAACCTCTACTTGTACAACCAACTCACGGGTTGGTCACTTGTTGGAGCTGCGGCCGGCCGGCCGGCCGGGAAGATCTTGCAGCAGAGCGTAGAGGTCCAGGTGATGGGTACGAGCAGCAGCGTAGAGGTCCAGTCCAGTTGACCGGTCTGAGCTGCAGCAGTTGAGATCTGCTGGATTGATCCCGTCCTAGATGCGATGACAGGAGGTGATGTTGGCACGGCCACGAGATGGAGGAGACGCGGGGTGGCGTGGGGGTCAGACGGCGGCGACCGGTTCGTGGCCTACCGGCGCCGGAGGGCACACGTACACGGCGGCGGGGCTAGGGTTCCAAGGACGGCGGTGCTTCCTCCATTGCTCGAACAAGACAGTATCGAGGTGAGGCAAAAAATTGGATGAGCCTTGGGAATATATGGGATGGCAGCTGGCTGTAATTTTCGAGTGAGTGGCAGGGGTATGTGGACGTGGGATTTGTTGAAAGCTGGAAAAGCTCCTCAGGAGATGCTGCGGGCTCCTAGTATAATTAAGCGCGTTTTGCTGTCAAAACGTAGTTGTGTGATTTGCTGTTTGGTTTAGCTTCAACTTATAAGAGTAGAAAGCCTAGGTAAAAGCTCAACCAAACAGGCTCTAAATCCGGCCGAAAGATTGTATCTGTCTGGCCATCTGTTTCTGGTCCGGCTAGCAACCCGTTTGTCTGTTCGACTAGTCCGGCTCGGCCCCATTTCGGCTAAATTGGGCTGATTCGACACGACTTCGTCCGTTTGGCTGCCAGTTCGGCTGGCTGGACGCAACTTCATTTTGTTTGGTTGCCGGTCTAGCCGGTTGAACTCGGTCAGGCTGGACCAGGCCGGCTCGGCGCATCCCTACTCGTTTGGTTGTCTGGCCAGCTGGGACCGAATCCAGCTGAGCTGCGTTTGGTTTCCTGGCCTGCTAGAACCAGGTCATCGGGCTGGAACGCCAGTTGGACCGTTTTAGTGCCCGCGACGCGTGCAGAATCGCGTCTTCGACCCTACTGCACCGACTACAGCAATGTAAGTGTTTTTTCGGCCTCGAGCAACCCTCAAGAGCTCGCCAGATGTTGTCCTGTTTCCTTCTTTCAGTTTTCCGGCGCCGGTAACCCCTACCCGGGGGCTTGCCGGTTGGCCCGCCCTGCTAATTCTGTAAGCCGAATGAGTAGTGTGCGACGATGCCAGAGGCCCACTCTTCGTCTCAGCTACAGGCCGCAACCCGGCCGTCCGGCTAGCAAGAGCAAAAGCCCGAGGGCATCCCACATGAAAAACGGTGAAAGATGCGACAGATCGGACATTCCGGCCATGTGCCTAGTTGGTATTTTCCGGCTACTAAGCCTCTAGTACCGTGTGCGGTGTATTGTCAGCTCCCTTCGGCTCCGGCTCCAGACCGCAACCCGGCTGTCCGGCAAGGTACAACGTAAACATCATCGTACACGAGAAAGTGACAAAGTGTGCAAGAAAACCATGATCTAGTTTTTTGAAATAAAAACCATCATTCGGTTGAAAGCATGTGTACTGTATGTCAATGTACTGACAAAAATTCATTTCTATGTGTTTGCTTTGTCCGACTGCATCGAGTCGGATCTCAAGTACAGGTGAAGATTCGAAACACCTGTCTTCACCAGCTACTCCGAATCTCGGGGGATACACCCGATGGGTGCGCTCCCCCCTCCCTCGCTGGAGTTGTGTTGCTTCTCGGGCCGAAGGTGTCCAGCCGGACGCCATTCAAGAACTTCATCTACAACGAAAACGTCAACTTTTGTGGAGCCCGTGCTAATTTCCTCCTTCGGATGAAATCAGAGCGTGCTCGGGGGCTAGTGTCGGGGGGATGGTCCCCGGGTACCCCAAAGACGCCCCAAGATAGTAAAAAAGGCAAGTGCAGCAGATTCGACCTAGGCCGGCTAGAGGCTTCCAACCGGCCTGCCCATGCCCTGACGGCCCATCCGGCCACTCCCGACGCTTACCTGTGGCTGGCTGGGCAGCCGACAGTGGGTGCAACCGGCCTCGCTGCTGCCCTCCAATCCAGCCGGATCGATCCAGACCCACCAGGAAATATACCAAAAGAAGGACAAGCCAGACAGGACATCGACAAGACGGACAAGACCAAGACACTATACACTTTATCAGATGATGTGTGCAATAGTAAACACTATATATGACATGTAGCAAATAGTGTAGCACTATGCATGACACCTTGTACTTATTAGATGACATCATGCATAGTGGAATTAGGCCATGCGGGCCCGCCCTTGTCCCTTGGGCCACCATTATAAGGCACCAAGGGGGCAGCCTCATGGCTCATGGACACACACGACAAGCTCAATCACCCTCTCTTCCAGACACCACACGCATGCACTTGGTTAGCTAGCTCTCACACACACATACACTCGGCTCATCTCAGATACAGCTCCAGAAGCACCCGTGTAGCCCGATTATACCCACATATACTGTCAGACATGCAGGAGTAGGAGTTTTACCTCACCATGAGGGCTCCGAACCTGGGTACTTCCTGTGTCTCACCGCACTCACTTGTACCCAATCCCGCATGCGGATGCCGTCATAGTCGCCCTGGTCGCTTCCACACCTCTATCTAGCCTCCTTAGGCAATGTCGTTTCCATACTGACGACAATTTGAGTTGTTATGATTCAATCATCCATATGTTGATTTATTCAATCTTATTTCTTATCTTCCTTGTTTTGCACAGTGCTCTTATCTGAATGAATAGCTGTCATTGTAAAGAGCTCATTATGTTTGAACAAGAGATTCCTACTTTATAAACTCCTTTATAAAAGCTTTGCTTAAAACTAAGCATGATTTGTCAACTGTTATCTGACCAAGAACAAAGTTTGCCATTACCAATTATGATTGTCTTTATGCATCTTTATTTTGACTCCCATACTCGTTGCAAGTTAAGTTATATAATAGAGAGTTGCTTTCTATTATGATCTATGTATTGGTAAGTGTGATGCTTCTTGTCCGTATTCTTTTTATTGACACTATTTTATATCATAATTTACTATTATTTATTGATATATTTCATATTAATAGGTGATATTTATGTTATTTCATCTATTTTGCATGATTGAGGACTTTTGGAGGATGAACTGCCGGAGTCAGGATTCTAGTGGAAAAGGCGGTGTCCAGATGCAATATTCGCGAAGATCAGAAAATTCCAGAAAATATATGGAAGTCCCTATTTTTCCACAAGAAGAAGGAAGCCAAAAGGGGAAGTCGAGATGGGCCAGAGGGGGCCCACACCACCCCCTGGTACGGGCCCCTCCTAGGCCACGCCACCAGGTGGTGTGGCCACCCTGGCCCACCTCTGGCATCACCCTTTCGCCTATAACATACCCTCGAAACCCTAAGACTCGAGGAGCGACCATAGAAAGATTCTGCCGCCTCTACGAGGCGGAAACTACACAGAGAGAAAGACTTCTCCGGCAGGCAGAAATCTGTCAGGGAAATTCCTTCCCGGAGAGGGAGATCATCGCCATCAACACCGTCATCAAGCTAGACTTCATCGGGATCATCATCATCATCGCCACCATCACCACCACTCCGTACTGCTGTAACAATTGGGTTGAATCTTGCATAGTTCTTAGGGGAAACTTTCCCGGTGTTGATTACTTTTGTATTTGGTGCTATTGAGTGGAACCATTGAATTATTGTTCATATTAATATTGTTACTTATCATTATATCATCTCTGATATTGATCCATATGATGTCTCGTGAGTAGTTCGTTTAGTTCTTAAGGACATGGGAGAAGTCATGTTGTTAGTAGTGGAATTGTGTTGAGAAATAGTCAATGGTTTGATATTTAAGTTGTGGTGCTATTCTTGTAGTGGTGTCATGTGAATGTCGACTACATGATACTTCACCATTTATGGGCCTAGGGTAATGCATTGTGTATTTGGCTACTAATTATGGGGTTGCCGGAGTGACAGAAACCTAAACCCCCGTTAGGAAACCTTTGCACAAGGGAGTGTAGGATCTTAGAGTTTAATGTTGTGGTTAGGTTTTTATCTTAATTAATTTCTTGTAGTTGCGGATGCTTGCAAGGGGTATAATCACAAGTATGTATTAGTCCAAGTAAGGTTGGTACATTAGCATAGGTTCATCCACACAACACTTGTCCAACCAAACAAGATTAATCAACTATATGAAGCGAAAGCACTTGACAGTATTCCCATGTGTCCTCGAGAATGTTTGGTCCTCATAAATAATACAATCGGCTTGTCCTTTGCTGAAGAAAGTATTGGGCCACTTGCTGCAATTATTATTATCGTCTTTTATTTACTCGCATTTTATTTATCTACTTTATCAAAAAAACCTAAAAATCCATTTGCTAGTATTTACAGTGAATTCCTGATCCAAACTACTAGTCAACACCTTCTGCTCCTCGTTGGGTTCGACACTCTTATTTATCAAAAGTACTACGATACACCCTCTATACTTGTGGGTCATCAGTGGTCCAAGGAAAGGGATTCCTAGACAACCTGGTTTCCCCAGACATCAGCATAACACGGGGCCTAGAAGCCATAGGACGACTGGACAGAGCCGTCAGGAAGGGTCTCTGCCTTCTCGTCGACGGCCTCCTCCAGGGTCATCTGCTCGAGGGAGTTTCTTTGCTCTTTATCTTCACTAGAAGAAAGTGTTGCGGAAGACTCGGGGGCGAGTGACTCTTCATCAACACTCTCGCCATTGCCCCTGAATCAGGCTCAGACTCACTCCCGTTCACGATCCCCTTCGTGTTGCAGAGGGGAAGGGCAACAAGGATGGCGACTCGTCACGCATCGATATGGAGCTAAATCGGGGACTCCTATATGTCCCCTATCGCCTTCGGGATAAGGAGTCTCTCCATCAAAGCGAGATAGGCCTCCCGGGAGAGGTCGTGTTTCTTGCCGGGCTAAAGGCACGTGAGGTCCCTGCTGCCGATGTACTCCTAATCTGGGTGGGATCTCCTTTGCAGTGGTCCCAAGCGCCGCAGAAGAAAGTCGGATATCATAGTGATGGTAGTTAAACCTTGATCCTCCAGCTCCTGGATCCAGGATGTGATAGGACATAGATCCGTGTCCTGCGAGCTCAGCCTCGACCAGGAGTGGACGGGTTGCTCGACCTATTTTGGATCGTACATCCAGGGAGGTGGTCTCCAACTAAAACCATGCAAAATTCCCCACACCACTCCTCCCACTTGGACTTGAATTGGCTGGCGGGGTACTGCTTGGAGCGTTGGTTGTAAAGACAAAGTGTAATGCCCCCGCGACCCGTGGCTTCTTGTCCACTCCGGGGGTGAAGAAGTGGCAAAACAGTGCCACTAATGGTCTCACCCCCACAAACTCCTCGTAGAGATGAGCGAAGGCAGCCAACGTTAGCATGGCATTAGGGTGGATCTGCACGAGATGAAAGACATACTCCTTCATCACCTCGAGGAAGAACTCCAAAAAGGGGGGAACTAGCCCCATATGAAGGAAGCAGGCGTAGATCGGCAGCTCCCCGTCCCAACTCTGGTACGAGGACGACAAAGCTCTGTGGCCCCGTTCTCATGGCGCTCGTTTGCCACAAGAGCATACAGGGCCCGAAACTTCTGCAGGTCTAGTGTTGGCTTGATGCGGGCTCGAGGAATATTTGGGGGATTCGCCTCCTCCGAGCGGGTCATTGCCAATGGTTCTCCTCTCCCAGCCTCCGATGCCTCATGGTCCGCCATGAGCGGTTTGGATTTGGGAGTAGTGTGCTAAGGGGAGAAGGATGAGGGGATAGTGGGGGTAGCCTTTCTGGGGAGGGCCTTTCTTATAAAGAACCCCTCCCCTACGCTCCCCCAACCGCGTAGCCCTTCACAACTCACTCACCCCGACTCGCATGCGCGTGCCACTTTGAGGCGCCTCGGGAGTGGAAGGCGAGGCACTCGCCGTCAACAAAGAAAATAACAGCTAGCGGCTTGGCAGGAATAGGTCCCGGTTCGGCTGCAACGGGATGCCTTAGACTAACCGGGGCTCGGGGG
The DNA here is from genome assembly GCA_916181665.1 of Avena sativa. NCBI lineage: Eukaryota > Viridiplantae > Streptophyta > Magnoliopsida > Poales > Poaceae > Avena > Avena sativa. The sequence continues at coordinate 397,741,297 of OV702279.1, read as the reverse complement.
CTACTATTGTATCCGTGGAACCCGGGGTCCTCAGATCCCGCCTAGACAAGCTGCAGTGAAGGCCTCTTCTTGGGGGCTACGTGTACCTGGCCTGCGCGACCGAGAGAATCCCGGATAGCCATCCATTCTGACAAAAAACAAGAGGACACGATAGATCTCTAATGCCTATGGAGCAAGACCTTAGACCTGCTCTGACACGTGAAGGCCACACATGAAATCCTCTCCACATTGTACTCATGCATGCCGTGCCATACCACATGACCTTACTAGAACGATGCGTGTTCTTTCGACCTCTGTGGTGACCCCTTGTTCTTATAAAAGGAGGCCCACGTCAAACGAGAGAGAGAAGGGGAGAGTTCTTAGCTAGATCCTTTCCGGGAAAGGAACCCTTGTAATTGTGATCATCCTCCAGATAGACGATAGTTGCAGGACCTAGGGATCCGCACATCATGGACCTAAAACAAGGTAAAAAAACATGTGTGTGTGTGTGTGTGTGTGTTTGTTCGTCTATCTCGCCGATTGAGCTCGCTGGACATTGCGCCCCTAGACGAACTAACAAAGGGGATCCCATCCCCGGTATCGAAAATCAAGACACTGAAGGGTTTCGCGTCATAGTAAATCAAATTTTTCTACGGATGCGAACAAAGGGAAAGCCAAGATCTAATCTAGGAGATGCAATCAACGAGAGAGATTGGATTAGATCTTCATACCCTTGAAGATTCGCACAGCGGAACGTTCGTCGGAACGTGGGTGATGTAGTCGTACTCGCTTCTCCTCCTCGCGATCCGATCCGATCTAGCACCACAAGTGGCGGTGCCTCCGTGAGATGCACACGTGCAGCACCTCGACGTCTCCTCCTTCCTCGGACCAGCAAGTTAGGTGGAGAGGTAGATTGGATCTACAACACGACGGCGTGGTGTACATGGTGGAGAATTTCTGCCGCAGGGCTTCGCCTACAAACAGTCGGGAGGGAGAGAGGAAGGCAGCAAGGCAGCTAGGGTTTTGAGGAGAGGTGTAGGGGTTTGGTGCGCCCCCACCCCTCTTTATATAGAGGGGGGGCGCAGCCCTAGCCCCTCCCCCAAGCCCAAAGGATAAGGAGTGGGGGGCATGGACTCTCCCCTCTTCTAGAAACCCTATCTCTAGTTTAAACGATTTAAACTCTCTAGGATCGGCTGGGCCCTATGGGGCCTTGTGCCTGTGGCATCCCGCAAAACCACTACTAGAAAATCGCGTTGTTTTTGTGCATTGCATCGTCATGACCGCATGCTCATGTCATCATGCCACATTGCATTTGAGCATCGTCATCATCATGCATGGTTTTTGTCTAAACTATTTTCGAAACACCTAGTTTTGTTTTCTAAATAACCCCCGTCTTTATTTCAAATTAAAACATCGGTCTGTTCAGATCTTTTATTTGTCTAAAAAGTATTTACAAAAATATTTTACAAATAAAATAAATAATCAAATGTTTTGTCCGTGGAGGCAGTCCGATCAGTCAGGCCAGAGGCCCAACCTGACTAGACTACCTACCACCCGGCCCATCTAAAGAAACCCTAAACCCTTTTCTACCTAAACCTAGTCTACCCAGCCCCCTCCACCTCACCCCGACCAACCACAGCTTGCCACCTCACCGTTCCCTCCACCTCATCACTCGACACAGCCACCTCACCAATCCCAGCCGCCACCCACCGCTTGCCCGGCCCCACTCCCTCCCTGGCCCCAGCAGCACACCCACACCACGCACACCACCACGCCTGTGCACCGCCCCGCTCTCGCTCGACCCGATCCCCAGGAAACCGCCCACCCCGACCCCGTTCGACCCCACCCCGGCCCCACGCGCACGCGACCTCTCTCCCACCCCGCGTCTCTCTCTCCCTCACGCAATCCCCACCGGCCTCTTTCCTCCCTGGTGCCCGCAAGCCCGCGAGCCGCCCTCCCTCCTCCTTCCGTCCACCCGCCGATGGAGGCCGTCGTCGTTCTTCGTCCCTACCTGCGCGTACCGCCTCCTCCTCGCCACCCTGCCCCGCTTCCCCTCTCCTCACGGCGCCGCCGCGCAACCCCGCTCCCCCGGCGCCCTCCCGATGACGCTGCGGCCCCGCGCCCTCGCCTTCTTCCCCGGTGCCGCTCCCCACCGCCGCCGCTCGGTTTCCCCCTCCCAGTCCGGCCGCCGCCGCCGCGACGATCTCGGCCTCCGCCCGCGTCTTCCTCCGCTCCGGCCCGCGCCACCTCGTCTTCAACCCTCGCCACCACCGGCAACCACGGTCAGGCGCCCTGCCACCCGCGTCCCCGCCTCCTCGTCCTCCCCGGGCCCCCGCCGCCGAGCCCATCCGCTGCACCGCCGGCTCGCCAGGAGCTCCGTCGACCGCGGACGCCCGCTCGAGCACGCCTGAGCACCTCCTCGCCGTCCTCCTGCCCTCTGCACGCCATCGCGGGCGCCCTTCCGTCGGCCTCCTTCCGTCTACCTCCGGCCCCGATGCCTCCACCTCGTTTTTCCGCCCACGCGAAGCCCGCCTCCGGCGACGACCGCTGCCAGCTCGCCAGGCGCCACCTCGCGCCTCTACTCGCCTCTGGCCGGCCCTGCACCCCGGGTCGCCGCCAGGTTCCCCGCTGCCCCGGCGCTCCCCCCGTCCTCTCCTGCGCTCAACGCCCTCCTCTCCGGCTCGCCGTGTTGCTGCCCTCTGCGTCCCTAGCAGCAAGCCCAGCACGCCGCCGCCCCTGCTCCCTACCGCCACGGCCACGAGCCTGCGGCCTCCCCGCCATCTCCCTCTGCAGGCGCCACTCGCCACCAGTTCCCCCTCCTCTGCTCGTCTTCGGCCTCAAGCCACCGCCGAGTGCCGCCAACCGGCTCCCTCCCATGCGCCTCTCCTTGCACCTCTTGTCGTTGTTCGGTCTGCCAGCGACCAGTACATGCGCGCATCCTGTGTGCCCATTTGTGTGTGTGTTTTGCCGAGCTCAACAAGTGGCCAGGCCTCTGGTCTGGAGATGTTCCTTGTGGTAACATGTGGGCATGTGTGTATAAGGCTGGGAATGAATGGAGTAGAGACGAGAAGGTCGTAGCTCTAGGAGTCGATAGTACCGGGACAACATCCTCGATGCTCAAGATGGACGCCATAACCCATGGGGAAAAATCAAGATCTTCGTACACGGCAACTCACCGGCAAGACCGGCTCGATGCCGATGGTTGCTAAGGATGTACATGTACATGGTGCCACCCAAGACCTTCATCGCGGATCCGATGACCGAGACCCTGAAGACCGATCCCGGCGCGCCCGAACCCCGTCGAACACCGAGACCCTCGGGATCGCCAAGTTCTCCTTCCCGGAAGCATTGACGCCCGTGCGACAAGATCTACTTCCCAGATCCGAAGACCCCGGTACCCGATCTACTCAAGTTCGCCATCGCGAGTCCGAACTTCAACGTTTCCCCGTCGAACCCTGAGACCGAACCCCGGAACCCCTCCGAACCCCCAAGACCTTCGACCCCAGATGTGTGAACCTTTTTCCGAGCCCTATTTTATAAATGCTATATATAAATATCTTGTTGCATATGAATTGCGCATCCTTGCATACATATTGTGGTTTGGGGGCATTATGCCAATTCATCTCATAATTAAAAATGGAGTCTATATGCGGGATATCTTTGTCTTATTCCGGACTCCATTTAAATTGGTGTAGCGAACCGATACCATGTTTCACCCTGTTAACCCAACACTTAATTTGCGGGGTAGATAAATAACTTGAACCATCTAAATAATTGTCGGGACCCCGGTTCCGTTTAATATTGCCTTATTGCATCGCACCTTGCCATGTCATACATCATACATGCATCATGCCCGATCTTTTATCATAGTATTAAATAGTGCATCCGGTGTTTCTTCTAGTGCTTTGCTTCTTCACGGATTAGGCCGATGATTTGATGTGAGTGTCGACCCGATCTTCGGATGAATCTTCGGCAATGGTTTCAGGCGAGCACCTCCCCCCTTTCTACCTATCTTACTTTTATAGTATTTATTCCCTCCTGTTGACCTATTGCTATCTGTGATGCGTTGCTCTAGTTTTCGTACCCGTGATATCCCTTGCAGCCTTATATTGCCTTGGACACATCCTATTACCTGTTGATTGGTAGATAGTTGGACTTGCGCGTCGTAGTCGCTTGCTCAAGTGCTGTTGCGTGTCGTCAAGTACCACAATTTTTGGAGTATTGCCGTGTGTTTATTGTTGGAGATGATCAAGACTTTAATTACTGTTTAACAACTAAAAATTGAAGTAGGTAAATGCAGAGGCACAGGTGGGCAATAGATGTTATTTGGTTGTTAACCGTCCACTTGTGTCCCGTAGGACCCCGAGTACTTGATACCTGTTCCTTGAATATTCGCGCTATCCACATCCGGGAGGATTATGGGACCCCCCCCTGAGCCAGATCTTGATTCATTCTTATTTCTTGGGGCCACAAACTAGTTTGAGGTTTTATTTACTATCATGTACTTATGCCATGCTTTACTGCTTTATTTACGATTGTGCGAGGAGCACCTGTACTGTTTAGGATCGTGACCCGTTTTCGCGGTATCGACAAGCCCAATCACACTTTCGGGTTCCCAGTCGTTTACAGCCGGCCCCACAAACCTTGAGTCCGTCTCGAAGTCAGCTAACTTCGTTGCGGGTATACTTAATGGGGTGGCCCCCTGAAATATTTCTGAATCTTGTGATTTCTTTGTCGTGAAGGCCTCGTTGGGTTTTGATTTGGTTTTTCCGAGGTTGATCGAGTGTGTGTTGCTATTTGTGCACCCCTGCAGGGTAAAACTTTCTGAAAGCCGTGTCCGCGGTTATGGACGACTTGGAGCACAGTATCTCAATCATAGACAACTATAACTAAAGTAGTGCTATAAATTTGACTTTATAATGACTAGTAATCAGCTTCACTATAATGGAATGGCTAAATAAAATTGCCAACAATTGCTTGTTTGGGTTGTCGCTTGCTACCACTGTACCTGACTAGTAAATATTGCAACTATTACGGAATGGCTAAATAAAAGTACCAACAACTGCTGGGTTTTGGGAATATCTAATGCTAATTGTACCTGACTAGTAAGTGTCGCAACTACAACGGAATGGTTAACTAAAATTGCCCACTTCTTATTATATCAGGATGAACATCTATACCTGACTAGTAATTGCTGCAACGATAACTGAATAAATAAAACTGCCAACGGTGTGAGTTCCTCGGTTGACTTCCTCGTTTGGTCTCGAGGGGGAAATACGAGGATGGGTATGTTTGGTGGTAGTATCAGGTTGGTTCCGAATAGGTCTTTCTTATCCCTCTCTGATAGCCGTCAGTTATATCGAGTCCCGATAGGTTGTTTAGTGCATGCTGCGCTGCCGCTTCAGTCCACCATACCTATGTAGGCGAGGACCACCGAATTCTAGCCTCGCCGTGTACTGGCCTCAGTACTGACCGCTCTCTCTTTTTCCTTTGCCCTTCGTCGGCACCCCTTTTGTTTAAGCAGGTTTTGAGATCGACGTCGTTAGCAGGGTTACCCTTCCGGCTTGGCCTGGGCAGGGTTATGGACGCCATTGGTTATTCTTCAGGGCTCTTAGCTCAATTTGCATCTTGTCCGTACTCGGACGCTGTATCGTTTTCAAGGTGATTTGGATCTTTGTATTGTATATCTGTATTCTTGACTCTTTGAGTCGGTGTTGTATATATATCTGTTCTGTGGGTCCCATCGAGGACTTTGTGTAATGTTATTACTTCGTTTTCCACCCGCACGCAAGTGCCTGGTGGGCACCTTTGAATCGTTTCTATGCGGGTTTGGCGGGAAGCGCTGAAACTTGCATAGGGCCGATTCTGAGGGTGTTACAGTGCCCCTGGCCCAATGCGGCCGGGACACTCCCTCATAGGCCCATGCCCCCTCCCGTAAGGTGGGGCCACGTTGGTCCCCTTCCGGAAGGTTCTAGAAGCTTCCGGTACAATACCGATTAACCCGGAACAATTCCGAACTCCAAAAACTGCATTGCCTTATATGAATCTTATTCTCGGACCATTCCGGAACCTCTCGTGATATCTCGGATCCCATACGAGACTCCGAACAAAAATTCATAAACCAATTATCCAATCTATCCTAGCGTCAAGATACGTTAAGTGTGTGACCCTGCGGGTTCGAGAATATGCAGGCATGATCTTCTATCAATAATCAACAGCGGGGTCTGGGCACCCATATTGACTCCCACACATTCATCGATGATCATATTGGATGAACCACGATGCCAGGATTCAATCAATCCCATATATATATTCCCTTCGTCTCGCGATATTTTACTTGCCCGAGATTCGATCGTCGGTACCGTCATACCTAGTTCAATCTCGTTCACAGCAAGTACTTTACTCGTTCCGTAATCCGATATCACTTTGTGATTAACTCCTTAACCACATGCTTTCAAGCGGTGTTGATATCGATTACCGAGTGGGCCCGAAGTATATCTCTCCGACTTGGGAGGGACAAATTCCATCTCGATACATACAACCCAACAAATACTTTCCGATCACTTGAGAGATACCTTTATGATCACCCTCTCATAGGATGACGTTTGATGACCTCAAAGCTTTCTTCCGATACCAGGGAGTTGTATTATCTCATGGTCTAAGGAATACAATATTTGACATAAGAAAAGCTTCGCAAAGACGAACACGATGACACGATCTAATTGCTTTGCTTAGTTTGGGTCTGTCCATCATATCATTCTCCAATGATATGATCTCATTATCAATTGACAACTCATGTCTATGGTTAGGAAACCTTAACCATCATTGATCAATGAGCTAATCCATAGAGGCGTACTAGGGACACGGTGTTGTTCACAAACCACACAAGTATTAAAGTTTCCGCTTAATACAATTCTAGCATGGAATATAAACTTTATCATGAACAAGAATTATAATAATAACATCTTTATTATTGCCTCTAGGGCATAATTCCAACAGTCTCCCATTTGCACTAGAGTCAATAATCTAGTTTACATTTGGCAACAATCCCACACCCATGGCACTGAGGTGCTGATCATGTTTTGCACGCGGAAGAGGTTTAGTCAACGGATCTGCGACATTCAGATCTGTATGTACTTTGCTAATCTTCAGATCTCCATCTGCTATATAATCTCGGATTATATGAAACTTGCGGTTGATATGCTTGGTCTTTGGATGATATCTTGGTTCCTTAGCGAGTGCTATGGCGCCAGTGTTGTCACACAATATCTCCAGTGGGTCCAATGCACTTGGAACCACGCCAAGCTCAGTGATGAAGTTTCTGATCCAAACTCCTTCACTTGACGCTTCTGCAGCAGCCATGTATTCCGCTTCCACTGTAGATCCCGCGATCACGCTTTGCTTGCAGCTTCTCCAGCTCACAGCTCCTCCATTCAAAATATAAACGTATCCTGTCTGAGATTTGGAATCATCCTTGTCGGTGTCAAAACTAGCGTCGACGTAACCTTTTACGACAAGCTGTTCATCACCCCCATAGACTAAGAACATTTCTTTAGTCCTATTTAGGTACTTTAGGATGTTCTTCATGGCTGTCCAGTGTTCCACTCCTAGATCACTTTGATATCTGCTCGTCAAACTAAGAGCATTGGACACATCCGGTCTAGTACACAGCATGGCATACATGATGGAACCTATGGCCGAGGCATAAGGCACTTTGCTCATAGCTTCCCTATCGTTTACCGTAGCTGGACACTGAGCCTTGCTCAATATCTTACCTGACAACATAGGCACTGAACCTTTATTTGCCTTATCCATTCTGAACCTTTTCAGAACTTTGTCTAGGTATGTACTCTGGCTTAAAGCTATCAGGCGTCTTTGTCTATCTCTATAGATTTTGATGCCCAATATATAAGCAGCTTCACCTAGGTCTTTCATTGAAAAACACTTGTTCAAATAACTCTTCACATCGTTAAGCATGTTGATGTCATTTCCGATAATAAATATGTCATCCACATATAGTACCAGAAACGTCACCGAGCTCCCACTCACTTTCTTGTAGATACAAGCTTCGTAGCAATTTGGAACAAATCCAAAGCTCTTGATCACTTGATCAAAACGAAGGTTCCAACTCCGAGATGCTTGCTTCAGTCCATAAATGGAACGCTGAAGTTTGCATACTTTACTAGCATCCTTAGGATCGACAAAACCTTCGGGTTGCATCATATAAAACTCTTCATCAATGTTGCCATTGAGGAACGCAGTCTTGACATCCATCTGCCATATTTCATAATCATGAAACGCAGCAATTGCTAATAAAATCCGAATGGACTTAAACATTGCTACGGGAGAGAAAGTCTCATCGTAGTCAACACCTTGAACTTGTCGAAAACCTTTCGCGACAAGCCGTGCTTTATGGACGGTAACATTACCATCCGCGTCCGTTTTCTTCTTGAAGATCCATTTGCACTCAACGGCCTTTCGGTCGCTAGGAGGGTCCACCAAAGTCCATACTTGGTTTTCGCTCATGGATCCCAATTCGAATTTCATGGCTTCTAGCCATTTCTCAGAGTCTGGGCTCATCATCGCTTCCTCATAGTTCGTAGGTTCACTGTCTTCTACTAACAAGACAGTCAAGACAGGGTTGCCGTACCACTCAGGAGGGGCACGCGACCTTGTAGACCTGCGACGTTCAGTAGCAGCATCGTCCGAAGCTTCATGATCCTTGTCATTAGCTTCCTCTATTGTTGGTGCAGGCGGCACTGGAACAATTTCAGGTGCTGCGCTACTCTCCAATTCAAGAGAAGGTACAATAACCTCGTCTAGATCTACTTTCCTCCCACTCACTTCTTTCGAGAGAAACTCCTTCTCAAGAAAGGAACCGTTCTTTGCGACAAACACTTTGCCTTCGGTTCTGTGATAGAAGGTATACCCAATAGTTTCCTTAGGGTATCCTATGAAGACGCATTTCTCCGCTTTGGGTTCGAGCTTGTCCGGCATCAACTTCTTGACGTAAGCTTCGCATCCCCAAACTTTAAGAAACGACAACTTAGGTTTAGCACCCAACCACAGTTCATACGGTGTCGTCTCAACGGATTTAGATGGAGCCCTATTTAAAGTGAATGCAGCGGTTTCTAATGCATAACCCCAAAATGATAACGGCAAATCAGTAAGAGACATCATTGATCGGACCATATCTAATAGGGTTCGATTCCGGCGTTCAGACACACCATTGCGCTGTGGTGTTCCGGGTGGTGTGAGTTGTGAAACGATTCCACTTGCTTTAAGATGCGTGAGAAAATCATAACTCAAATATTCACCTCCACGATCGGATCGTAGAAACTTAATCTTTCTGTTACGATGGTTCTCCACTTCATTCTGAAATTCCTTGAACTTTTCAAATGTTTCAGATTTATGTTTCATTAAATAGATATACCCATATCTACTTAAGTCATCGGTAAAAGTGATGAAATAGCGATATCCACCGCGCGTCGAAACACTCATCGGTCCGCATACATCGGTATGCATGATTTCCAACAAGTCCGTTGCTTGCTCCATCATACCGGAGAACGGGGTTTTGATCATCTTGCCCATGAGGCATGGTTCGCATGTGTCAAATGATTCAAAATCAAGAGACTACAAAAGTCCATCAGAATGGAGTTTCTTCATGCGCTTTACACCAATATGACCTAGACGACAGTGCCACAAATAAGTAGTATTATCACTATCTACTTTGCATCTCTTAGCCTCAATGTTATGGATGTGTGTTTCATCCCTTTCGAGATTTAGAAGAAATAAACCATTTACAAGAGGTGCATGACCATAAAAGATGTTACTCATATAAATAGAACAACCATTATTCTCCGATTTAAATGAATAACCGTCTTGCAATAAACACGATCCAGAAATAATGTTCATGCTCAACGCAGGCACATAATAAAACTTATTAAGGTTTAAAACTAATCCCGAAGGTAAAACTAAGGAGAGCGTGCCGACGGCCATCACATCAACTCTTGATCCGTTGCCAACGCGCATCGTCACCTCATCCCTCGCAAGCCGCCGTTTATTCCGTAGCTCCTGTTTCGAGTTACAAATATTAGCAACTGAACCGGTATCAAATACCCAGGCACTACAACGAGGGCTAGTAAGGAAAACATCAATAACATGTATATCAAATATACCTTTGATGGTGCCAGCCTTCTTGTCCGCTAAGTACTTCGGACAGTTGCGCTTCCAGTGACCCTTGTCCTTGCAATAGAAGCACTCAGTGTCGGGCTTAGGACCAGACTTGAGCTTCTTCTCAGCAGGAGCATTGCGCTTGCCGCCGCCCTTCTTGAAGGGCTTCTTTGCTCCCTTACCTTTCTTAAAGGAGGGCTTGTTGACCATCAACACATGATTATCCTTTTTGATGTCCACCTCCGCAGCCTTCAGCTTTGCGAAGAGCTCGGTGATCGTATCAGTGGAGCCAATCTGATTATGAGTCACTACAAAACTTTTGTAGCTGGGAGGGAGTGATTGCAGAACCCTGTCAATCTTGAGCTCCTCTGGAATCGTGCATTCCAGTTGCTCAAGGCGTTGAGTGTAGCCCGACATCTTTATGGCGTGCTCACTAACGGAACTCCCTTCCTCCATCTTGCAGTTAAAGAACTTCTCAGAGATCTCATATGTCTCAGAACGGGCTTGAGTCTGAAACATGGTTTTCAGCTCCTCGAGAATCTCAAAGGGCCCGGGATAGGTTTCAAAACGATTTTGAAGTTCCGGTTCCATAGAAAACAACATGGTGCTCTTAATCACACCATAATCATCTTTGCGCGACTGATAGACAGCTTTCTCATCAGCCGGCGCAGTTGCAGGTGGGGGGTCACCTAACGCTTTCCCAAGGACATAGTCCTTTTGTCCGCCAGACAGAATGATTCTTAGATTGCGGAACCAATTGGTGAAGTTAGACCCATTGTTTCTAAGATTTTCCTTCTCAGCAAAAACGTTGAAGTTGAAGTTGGATTTGGCCATGTGATCTACAGTATTTGCAAGTACAATTTAGACTATGTTCATGATAAATAGTTCAACTTAATCAAATTACTAGATGAACTCCCACTAAATTCAACATCCCTCAAGTTGTTTAGTGAACACGATCCAAATTCACCACACCTAATCCGATCATCACGAGAAGAGATGTGGTTTCAATGGTGGACAACAAAGTGTCGATCATATCATTCATATGACTCATGCTTAACCTTTCGTTTCTTGTGTTCCGAGGCCATGTCTGTACATGCTAGGCTCGTCAAGCTAGACCCAAGTATTTCCGCGTGTGCAAAACTGGCTTGCACCCGTTGTATGTGAGCGTAGAGTCTATAGCACCCGATCATCACGTGATGCTTGGACACGACGAACTTTCGCAACGGTGCATACTTGGGGAGAACACAGTTTTTATCTTGATCTTTAAGTGAGGAATCATCTTATAATGCTACCGTCGCGATCTAAGCATAATAAGATACATAAAGGATAAACATCACATGCATATAACTTTATGTGACATGGTATAGCCAATCTTCGCGCAATGATCTCCATCTTGTGCGTTCCGGCATGATCTCCATCACTCCACCATGATTGCCTTCACCACGAATAACAACTACAACTATTGCTAACTACTTAGCGATAAAGTAAAGCTATTACATGGCGTATAAGAAGTTGACTCGCAGGTCATACACAATTATAAAGACAACCATATGGCTCCTGCCGGTTGTGTACTCATCGACATGCAAGTCATGAAACATTACAAAACATGATCATCACATACATTATACACATCACATCTTGGGCCATACCATATCACAGAAAACACTCCCTGCAAAAACAAGTTAGACGCCTCTACTTTGTTATTGCATGTTTTACGTCGCTTATGGGAGTAGATGCTAAGAACGATTCTTACCTACGAAAAGCCACAACAGTGATATTATGGTTGCCAAACTCCGGTGTTAATCCCATGACAACTATAGTGAGAGAAACTGACATCCACCAGCCGCATGTGTGGAACAAGCCACACGTCAAGTGCGGAGCCGGTCTCGCGAACGACGTCGCGTAAGGTTGGCCTGGACCGCTTCAATCTCACTATCCCGCGTCATAAGAAGAACACAAACAAGAGGCTTGCAACAGAAAACATCAATGCCCGCAACAACCATGTTGCGTTCTACTCGTGAAACACATCTACGCATAGATCTAGCTCTGATACCACTGAAGGGTTTCGCGGCATAGTAAATCAAATTTTTCTACAGATGCGAACAGAGGGAAAGCCAAGATCTAATCTAGGAGATGCAATCAACGAGAGAGATTGGATTAGATCTTCATACCCTTGAAGATTCGCACAGCGAAACGTTCTTCGGAACGTGGGTGATGTAGTCGTACTCGCTTCTCCTCCTCGCGATCCGATCCGATCTAGCACCACAAGTGGCGGTGCCTCCGTGAGATGCACACGTGCAGCACCTCGACGTCTCCTCCTTCCTCGGACCAGCAAGTATGGTGGAGAGGTAGATTGGATCTACAACACGACGGCGTGGTGTATATGGTGGAGAATTTCTGCCGCAGGGCTTCGCCTACAAACAGTCGGGAGGGAGAGAGGAAGGCAGCAAGGCGGCTAGGGTTTGGAGGATAGGTGTAGGGGTTTGGTGCGCCCCCACCCCTCTTTATATAGAGGGGGGGCGCAGCCCTAGCCCCTCCCCCAAGCCCAAAGGATAAGGAGTGGGGGGCATGGACTCTCCCCTCTTCTAGAAACCCTATCTCTAGTTTAAACGATTTAAACTCTCTAGGATCGGCTGGGCCCTATGGGGCCTTGTGCCCCTGGCCCAATGCGGCCAGGACACTCCCTCATAGGCCCATGCCCCCTCCCGAAAGGTGGGGCCACGTTGGTCCCCTTCCGGAAGGTTCTAGAAGCTTCCGGTACAATACCGATTAACCCGGAACAATTCCGAACTCCAAAAACTGCATTGCCTTATATGAATCTTATTCTCCGGACCATTCTGGAACCTCTCGTGATATCCCGGATCCCATCCGAGACTCCGAACAAAAATTCATAAACCAATTATCCAATCTATCCTAGCGTCGAGATACGTTAAGTGTGTGACCCTGCGGGTTCGAGAATATGCAGACATGATCTTCTATCAATAATCAACAGCGGGGTCTGGGCACCCATATTGACTCCCACACATTCATCGATGATCATATCGGATGAACCACGATGCCAGGATTCAATCAATCCCATATATATATATTCCCTTCGTCTCGCGATATTTTACTTGCCCGAGATTCGATCGTCGGTACCGTCATACCTAGTTCAATCTCATTCACAACAAGTACTTTACTCGTTCCGTAATCCGATATCACTTTGTGATTAACTCCTTAACCACATGCTTGCAAGCGGTGTTGATATCGATTACCGAGTGGGCCCGAAGTATATCTCTCCGACTTGGGAGGGACAAATTCCATCTCGATACATACAACCCAACAGATACTTTCCGATCACCTGAGAGACACCTTTATGATCACCCTCTCATAGGATGACGTTTGATGACCTCAAAGCTTTCTTCCGATACCAGGGAGTTGTATTATCTCATGGTCTAAGGAATACAATATTTGACATAAGAAAAGCTTCGCAAAGACGAACACGATGACACGATCTAATTGCTTTGCTTAGTTTGGTTCTGTCCATCATATCATTCTCCAATGATATGATCTCATTATCAATTGACAACTCATGTCTATGGTTAGAAAACCTTAACCATCATTGATCAATGAGCTAATCCATAGAGGCGTACTAGGGACACGGTGTTGTTCACAAACCACACAAGTATTAAAGTTTCCGCTTAATACAATTCTAGCATGGAATATAAACTTTATCATGAACAAGAATTATAATAATAACATCTTTATTATTGCCTCTAGGGCATAATTCCAACAGACACGACATAGCACTACTATGGCGGAGCTTCTCGAAGATGTCTTAGGGTTCTGCTCTACGACATCTTCGAGGAGCTCATGTTAGACATGTTCTCGCACCTTATGAAGTCCCCAGGAAGCGCTCCTGGCGGTGAGGAATAGAGGCAGCAATGGTGCGGAGCTGGCAAGTTATCCACGAGGACTTGGGGCTTCACGGCCGGCGCTGCCGGGAATCCCACAAGGCCCGACTATCGAGGATGAGCGGAAGGCCAAGTCAATAATCCGAGCGGCAGCAGCAGCGCCGCGCGTGGCGGCACGTGGGACACCTGGTGCACTCATCCCTACGCCCGTGCTTGCTCCACTTAATGACACCACAGGTGCAAAGTCGGGAAAAAACGGGATGAGGTCATCCTGTCCCATCGTCAACAAGAACAACAGCGCACCGCCCGCGGCAAGGTATTAGCACGTAGCACTGCCCTCGTCGACCGTGCCACATGGCTCGTGGGGTCGGGATGCAGAAATGATGTTGTCTTAACCTAGCTTTGAGGTCAAAGTGAATACAAACAATAAGTAGGAAGTTTTTGGTGTCACTTACAAGGCTTTCTTATCTGCTACAAGAAAATGTTTTGAACCGAGAGAGTTGAAATCTTTCACATGTCACACATTTATATGTGGGAGGCTCTGTGCATAAGTTTGGTCTACATCATTTCAAGTAATGGAAGATAAATTTCCTCCAGTCTCTGTATCGGAAGTTGCACATAAGATGAATATGCATAAATGCTTAAAATTACCTTAAGGCTTTCCCAGGACTTCTTACGGAAGAGCTTTAACTTTGGAAGGATGTCGTTATCTAGAAAAGTGTTCAGAGATATATCGAGATTTATAGAAAAAAGCACATCTGTGAAACATTAGTTAATTTTGAGCAGTCTTTACATTTTATTACATGATCCGTCATTTTTGTTTCTCCCTTTCTCTCCTGTTTGGAGATGTTCAGAATGCAAATTAGAACATATATATGCGCTTCTACAGTTATAGTTCATGATCCAAATCGTGGAAATGAACTTTTTTTATGTGTCAGCGTGCTGTAACTATTTAACATAAAACTACATGTGTCTGATTGGAAAGTGACATACGGAGCGGCAAAGATCGCCTGACCCTGCTGGAATTGGACGAAATGTACATCTGTTGAGTAAAACAAAACGGAGGACAAACATGTTTTAGATACAACACACTTTCCCATATATATATCAGAGGATCCATCTAGGTTTAAAAACAACAATGTGCAGATAATAAGAGCAAATACAAAGATTATCCCAAGATGAGTTCAACAAGAGGCCCGAGCCCAAACGTTTTGACCATTCTCCTCACCACCGATTTTTCATCGTCGCTCCACGGACATGTTTGCTTCCCGACCATGTGCCAATCCCAGAGTCCATTGTACCGAACATGGCCATCCTTGAGCAGAATAACGCGTTGCAACGATGTGCACATGCTCACAACATACTTGAGAAACCATATGTGGCGCTGCGTAAATCCAATCACGACCAGCTCCTTGAGGTGACGGTGGGGAAGCTTCTTGGGTAATTTCGACGAAGTCACCCGGCGCCAATTGTAGGCTGGCTCCGATTCTGAGGGAGGCACGTGGATGTGCAGGACCTCGAGTGATGGCGCGTCCATCATGAGGCTGCACGGCCATAAGATGTCCCAGTTTGAAGGTAGGTCGGCGACAAGGAGCCTCTTCAGATACGGCAATTGCCTCTCGGAACAAGTGGGCAGAATCCATCTTCTCAGCCCGCTGAATCGGATGGCGAGGTTGGTCATGGTGGGGGACATGAGGAGAAACCTGTCGAACGAATCATCCAGACGTGCTGTCGCTAAATCATCACATTCTAGAGAGAATGTGAAGTTAGTGTCCATGAGGAACGGAAGGGAGCCGAACACAATCCATCTAGTGTTAGTTAGGCAGCACGCCAGGCGGACAAGCATTGGGAGGTCACGCAGCTCGATCTTCCAGAACGAGCACTCCTCCACGACGAGCTCCCTGATCTGAGAAGACGGCGCATCCACCACCAGGACGTCATGTGCACAGCAGCAGGATATCAGGTGAAGAACCTGCAGCTGAGTGCAGTCTTTGAACACCGTCTCGTACACGTCGACACGCGTGGAAGCGGGCATGTCACGCAGGATGAGCTTGGTGAGCGTGCTGTAGCTACGCAGCGGCGGCGGCAGTGTGCAGTACTTGCCCAGCGTCAGGCTGCGAAGGCGTGACCGGCTGAGGCAGTCTTGGGGCAAGCTGTAGCCGGCCGACGTCTGATGATCACCACCACCAATTCCTAGCCTGACGACGACCTCCAGATCTTCCACTCCCCATGCATCGACTGCGGCGGTGATCAGGCGGTCGGCGGCACAGCAGGTGCTGCCGTCGTTTGTTTGGAAAAACTCGAGACGGAGGGTCTTGACGCGCCGGTCATTCCCACCGTCCGCCTCCAAGAAGCCCCTGACTCCGTTGGCGAACGACCTCATCGTGTCGATCTCGCAGCTCGCCATGAGCGAGTCGAGCTGACTGGCCAAATATGTCTCACGGGGCAAGTTGCGCTGGCGGAGGTCGACGGTCCGGTCGTACTCCGGCGGGAGTATGTCGCTCACCCTCAAGTCCAACGCCGGCAGCTCGCGCGGGATGCGCGCCCAGCGCCTGGCAAGGACAGCCGTGGAGAGCGCCGTCCGGGTGTCCAGCCTGCCTACTATGAGCAGGATCAGATCGTCAGGGAGCGCGCTCAGGCGGTCCTCGCCGCCAGCCGTGCGCCGCCGCACTCGACGGTACGTCGGCGCCATGGGTCTCGATCAGCAATTGGGAATCCCGGGATAAGAGGAGGAGGATGTTGGGGCTAATGCTGTACGATGGGTGGTACGTTCGCGCGATTGCGTATTGCGGGATGAGAGGAGATGTTGGGGCTATATGAGGGCCGGGCAGTTCGATTCGGACGGGAATTGAAGGCCATCAGCAAACATATACTACTAGTTGAATGCCCGTGCGTTGCTACGAATAAAAAATACACTGAGAAATGATAAAAAAAAGTAATAGTCTAACTTTGTTATGTATACACAACATATGAGAGTTTCCAATACATGCTACATTCCTTGCGAGCTCTCAAATTTTGTTGGTACCAGAAAATATAGCAAGATTAAATTCGTTGATCCAAAATTATAACCTAAGGATGATACAGAAAAACTTGCATCATAAATAGTATATACTATGGTTACAAATCCGCAAGTATCAACATATATCTAGTCTTAGATCAGTATTTCCCAATATATTTCGTCTTAAACAGTAGACTAAATATATTAGTCTTGATCATACATGTTTTCCTAGAAGTTGTCAAAACAAACACATTGTGCTGCACACTTTAGTCTGAAACGATTCATTGTTACAGGTTCTTTAAGAACCTGATTTGGCACATCCAGCTAGCCCTGCAATCAAGTGAACCACGAACTTGAGTTTTGGGTGTAGCGACATATACACACAGCCTTCAAGCATAAAACAACTAACAAAACTCTGAACTATACCTTAGAGGCTACCATGAACCAAAGAAATCCTTAGACACAGCCTTGTAACCTTGGGCATAGGCCGAATTTGTCGTTCTGATTTCAAACTCTTATCTATATGAAAAACGGACATTCTCTGTAAGTAACAAAGATGATCTAATTGCAAAATTCTATTCTAAAAATATAGAAAGGTACCAGAGGAATTTTTTGTGAATAAGAAACATTGCAGATAATAAGAGCAAATACAAAGATTATCCCAAGATGAGTTCAACAAGAGGCCCGAGCCCAAACGTTTTGACCATTCTCCTCACCACCGATTTTTCATCGTCGCTCCACGGACATGTTTGCTTCCCGACCATGTGCCAATCCCAGAGTCCATTGTACCGAACATGGCCATCCTTGAGCAGAATAACGCGTTGCAACGATGTGCACATGCTCACAACATACTTGAGAAACCATATGTGGCGCTGCGTAAATCCAATCACGACCAGCTCCTTGAGGTGACGGTGGGGAACCTTCTTGGGTAATTTCGACGAAGTCACCCGGCGCCAATTGTAGGCTGGCTCCGATTCTGAGGGAGGCACGTGGATGTGCAGGACCTCGAGTGATGGCGCGTCCATCATGAGGCTGCACGGCCATAAGATGTCCCAGTTTGAAGGTAGGTCGGCGACAAGGAGCCTCTTCAGATACGGCAATTGCCTCTCGGAACAAGTGGGCAGAATCCATCTTCTCAGCCCGCTGAATCGGATGGCGAGGTTGGTCATGGTGGGGGACATGAGGAGAAACCTGTCGAACGAATCATCCAGACGTGCTGTCGCTAAATCATCACATTCTGTAGAGAATGTGAAGTTAGTGTCCATGAGGAACGGAAGGGAGCCGAACACAATCCATCTAGTGTTAGTTAGGCAGCACGCCAGGCGGACAAGCATTGGGAGGTCGCGCAGCTCGATCTTCCAGAACGAGCACTCCTCCACGACGAGCTCCCTGATCTGAGAAGACGGCGCATCCACCACCAGGACGTCATGTGCACAGCAGCAGGATATCAGGTGAAGAACCTGCAGCTGAGTGCAGTCTTTGAACACCGTCTCGTACACGTCGACAGGCATGGAAGCGGGCATGTCACGCAGGATGAGCTTGGTGAGCATGCCGTAGCTACGCAGCGTCATGCGTCGACTGACGACGACCTCCAGATCTTCCACTCCCCATGCGTCGACTGCGGCGGTGATCAGGCGGTCGGCGGCACAGCAGGTGCTGCCGTCGTTTGTTTGGAAAAACTCGAGACGGAGGGTCTTGACGCGGCGCCGGTCATTCCCACCGTCCGCCTCCAAGAAGCCCCTGACTCCGTTGGCGAACGACCTCATCGTGTCGATCTCGCAGCTCGCCATGAGCGAGTCGAGCTGACTGGCCAAATATGTCTCACGGGGCAAGTTGCGCTGGCGGAGGTCGACGGTCCGGTCGTACTCCGGCGGGAGTATGTCGCTCACCCTCAAGTCCAACGCCGGCAGCTCGCGCGGGATGCGCGCCCAGCGCCTGGCGAGGACAGACGTGGAGAGCGCCGTCCGGGTGTCCAGCCTGCCTACTATGAGCAGGATCAGATCGTCAGGGAGCGCGCTCAGGCGGTCCTCGCCGCCAGCCGTGCGCCGCCGCACTCGACGGAACGTCGGCGCCATGGGTCTCGATCAGCAACAGGGCCGTATCTAAGAATTTTGGGGCCCTGTACAAAAATATAAAAGTAGACCCTGTATATAGGGGACTAATCTAGAATAATAATTAGCTATAAAAATATATTTTTCCCAGAAGTCTTAAAAGTCAAATTATAAATTGTACACGTCTCTTTTTATTGTAACATGGCATCCTTATAAAACTTCTTAATACAACTATCAATTCTTGATATAATATATGCATCAATTGATACAAATTTCAACTATATCTACATTCACACTCCTCTAAAAAAGAAGTTTTGAATCGCTATGCTGGTTTTATAGCAAATAGGATTATTTTTTCTAAAAATAGACTATTCTTCCCAGGTGGAATATGCATGTGGATAAAACCAAAAAGAAAACTTGAAGACCAGACAAATCTACTTATAGTTTCTACTATTTTACAAAGACATGACCGTAGAAAATTATAGGGAAAATTTTATTTTTGCCACAATAGTTTTTGTCTATTTTACTTTCTCCACTCTAAATTTTAACATTTTGCTTTTGCCTCATTTTCTCACATCGTGGGGCAAAAGTAAAAGCCAAACAACTACAGAATGGGCAAAAGCAAAGAAAATTTCACCTTTTTTCATTTGTTTTTCCCCATAGAGGGCGAAAATGATGTATTACCACTAACTGGCGGGGCAAAAGCCTAATGACAAAATTTAGAGTAGCAAAAGCAAAACGAGCAAAAACCAGTGTGGCCAAAACAAAAATTTCCCAAATTACAGCCATTGGAAAATTGTGAATGTAGGACTGGACACAAATTAAAATGCGGGTTCAACAAGAAAAAGAAAAGTGGAAAGTAATTTGTCGGTAAAGGAACTTGGTCAGTTTTCTCTTGCTATTCGTAAGAGGAGACGAGACCTTAAGGGCA
This sequence comes from Avena sativa, assembly GCA_916181665.1. NCBI lineage: Eukaryota > Viridiplantae > Streptophyta > Magnoliopsida > Poales > Poaceae > Avena > Avena sativa. The sequence continues at coordinate 397,721,272 of OV702279.1, read as the reverse complement.
TCCACTATGTTGGCAATAAGACTATCCATAAGAAAAAAGTAGTCAACAAGAAGTTCCACATACATAGTGGAGCCTATCAATAAGCTATTCATAAGCTCAAAACCTTAAGGGTGACCTACAAGCTTGTGGGTTGTCTATAAGGAATAGAATATTATTTTAGCTTCTTCCCTTTCTCTTGCATGTGTGCAACTTTATCTGACACGTGGGGCCAGCTTGTAGACAAGTTCAACTACTACATTGTGATGTAATCAATAAGCTTGTGCTATGGTATGTGGGTCCCAGCTTATGGACAAGTTCTTTCATATACATAGGTGATGCCTAATTCACTCAGGAATTAAATGCTATGGGCAACCGTCCAATTAAAGATACTCCCTCTGTTTCAGTTTACAAGTCGTGCGCGTATACCTAGGTCGTTAATTTGACTATTAAAATATTATTTTTATAACACAAAAATTATATCATTAAAAAATGTAACATCTAAAGTTTTCAATGGTATATTTTTTGTGCTATAAAATTAACATTTTAATGCTTAAATTGATGAGCTAGATATACGCGCGCGACTTGTGAACCGAAACGGAGGGAGTATTAATTACGACTAGTTGAATGCCCGTGCGTTGCCACGGTATTTAAATTTCCATGTCATGCCCTATTTAGTTGTCATGGTGCATTTTCATCTTTCAATTTGTCAAATATCTCCGATATGGTTCACTTGCTGTTTTTTTCCAAATTCACCCTTTGGTTAAGCCGACAACACAAGATGTCATCATTCTCTGTCTCTTCCCCTTTGCTATAGTGAAAGAGAAGCAAAAGGGAGGAACTCCACTTCCCTCGCTCCGTAGCTAGCCAGAACGAGGGTCCCTCCGTCTCCATCATTCACTTCATTGGTGGGAGAGTAGAGGGACCACAAATCGTGTCTCCTGCGTCTAGGTAGTGGTAGGGTTAGGGTTCTGATTGTCATTTTTCTGGTGGTGGTGACAATGACGGTGAAAAATAATCTACTGCAGCTCCAGCCCCACTTTGACGGCTACATTAAGTACCTGGCAGCAACATCTTCATGCTTTCTCTTGGATGGAGCGAGATTTGGTGCGCTAGGTGTGGCCGTGTGGGTGTCGTGGTTACGATGTCACCCACACAACAACTTTTTTCTCCAACTCCGTCGTGGTGACGATGCATCCTGCGGTGTCATGGAGTGTGTGAGACCTTGAACATGAGGTAGTCACAAGGCGCCAATTTTGCCTCCTTTCGATGATGTAGGAGTGGGAGGGGAGGACCTTGGAGTTGGTGTTTCTTCAACTTTATGTTGCTTTCTAGTGTTGGTATGGAGATACAGAAGTCGAAAACTTTGTGACAACAGAGAACCCATCTACAGATACAATGTTCACGACGACTCAGAGTGGGAGTGGCAGCGGCAACGGTACAGTGGACCTCTACAGATACAAAGTTCATGGCGACTCTAGGTGGGAGTGTCATTGACAGGACAACACGGTGGACCTTGTGTTGAGTTATATCCCATGAACGGAATTGACGTAGCTACGTTAAGTACCTGGCAGCAACATCTTCATGCTTTCTCTTGGATGGAGCGAGATTTGGTGCGCTAGGTGTGGCCGTGTGGGTGTCGTGGTTACGATGTCACCCACACAACAACTTTTTTCTCCAACTCCGTCGTGGTGACGATGCATCCTCCGGTGTCATGGAGTGTGTGAGATCTTGTACATGAGGTAGTCACAAGGCGCCAATTTTGCCTCCTTTCGATGATGTAGGAGTGGGAGGGGAGGACCTTGGAGTTGGTGGTTCTTCAACTTTATGTTGCTTTCTAGTGTTGGTATGGAGATACAAAAGTCGAAAACTTTGTGACAACAGAGATCCCATCTACAGATACAATGTTCACGACGACTCGGAGTGGGAGTGGCAGCGGCAACGGTACAGTGGACCTCTACAGATACAAAGTTCATGGCGACTCTAGGTGGGAGTGTCATTGACAGGACAACACGGTGGACCTCGTGTTGAGTTATATCCCATGGACTTGGGAGTAGTATTTTATTTATTAGTGCGGTGTTGTGTACCACTTGTACTCCTTAATATACCTAGGGTCTAAATTGCCAAAAAAACACGATCTTCAATAAATTACACTGCTTGTAGATGTATAAATTTACTTATAAAACACCTTATTTCAATCACAAATCAGCGTTACAACAAATTGCCTTCACAGCACGATATATATATTAGAACTCCATGTTGACTTGTTGAGATAACAAATCAAGTTAGCACGGACAAAAGCCTATGTGGTTGAGTGTCAGGGTCTCAGGGAGTTCAATGATTCATTTCATTTTCAAAGAAAAATAGAAAATAAGTATAACTATGAGAAAATCAAGTGCCATTCACAACACTGGGAGATCTTCTCCTTCGAAAATCCAGCTGAGAATATGTTTTTTTTAAATGAGGTCATCGGACCCATCTTTATTACTTTCTCAGATCCATATTAATGTTCTCATATTTGTCTAGATTCTGATGTATCTCTACATACATCCGAATCTAGACAAATATGAGAACATTAATTTGGATCGAAGGGAGTAAGGGTGCGGTGTCAATCACCATCATCGGCATTCAGTAGAGGCGACGGTTGCTGTATCGATCTTGTCTCCACAAACCTTGGTTGCACACCTATGGCATCCGTCCGCAAAGATGATCGCCTCCGACACGACGACCACCACAAAGATGGTCTTGATCTCATCGTTGCAGGACGTTCTTGTGCACCACCCACTCTCACTCCATTGGCGCTCTGATCCTGGGGCGGCGCACCTCCTGGAGCTCGACGGAGACGGCGGGAGGACTACGAGGGCGTGGAGAAGTCGCCCGAAATCACGCACCTCCTGCCGGCACTTCATTGGCGCTCTGATTCTGGGGTAGTCGCGCGTCCTGGAGCTCGACGGAGACCGTGCCTTGTGACATCGAGGGCATGGAGAAGTCGCCTGAAATCGTGCACCTCCCACCGGCACTCCATTGGTGTTATGATCCTGGAGCGGCCGCGCGTCTTGGAGCTCGATAGAGACTGCAGCCGGGACAACAAGGGCGTGGATCGCTCCTGCTACGCGGGTGAAGCCGAACTCCATTGTTTTGGAGACGGTCGACATCCCAACGATGAAGGGAAATCGGCGCCGTCGGAAGGAGAGATCCCCTCTGCGGCGGCAGAGGTGGGGAGGACTGGGCAGGGTGGAAGATCGGGTGGACTGGTCAGGGTGTCTGATGTTGGGCTTAGCCATTAGGTGCGTGCGGGGCGAACAGAGCGACGCGCGACAAAAGAATTGACGTAGTGCGGAACGGCAGTAAACATAACACCTTCTTTTTAGATAATAGATATAGATAAGATAAAGTTTGTTAGTCTGGTTAGATAAGGTTTGTTAGTCTTGTTAGATAAGGTTTGTTAGTCTTTTTTATAGAGGTTAGCCAATTTGTTAGCGGTGGCATTTTCTGTAATTTTTGCATGTGTGACACCAGGCATTCACCACGCTTTTGAAATTAATAGTAAAGATTTGCGCATAGAGAGACGTGGTCTGGTGTGAGGTGGTGACCAGTTGACGGTGGAACATTGGACAGGAGGTGGAGTATTCTGTACTGGCTAACACAGATTTAATTTCTTGATTAGTACTTGTACTCATCATCAAGAGTACTTAAGATGAATTTTGGGGCCCTAAATTTTTGGAGGCCCTGTGCCATCGCACCTTCTGCACATGCTTGTGATACGGGCCTGATCAGCAATTGGGAATCCCGGGATAAGACGAGGAGGATGTTGGGGCTAATGCTGTACGATGGGTGGTACGTTCGCGCGATTGCGTATTGCGGGATGAGAGGAGATGTTGGGGCTATATGAGGTCCGGGCAGTTCGATTCGGACGGGAATTGAAGGCAATAAAGTGGGGAAAACTGAAACCGACACGGACTTGACCAACAGGGCGAGACACCACTTTGGACCATTCATTTGTTTTGGTTGATGAATCTCCTTCTGACACAGCTAGCATGGTGCGGCTCCTCGACTTCCGGTGGTTACAATGACTGAGCTTATCTCAACTGACTACGAAAAAGCGATACCGTCTGGGGTTACGTGTGCACGGCTTATTCTGTTTGTCCAACCCGTGTTTCAGATTCGTGTATGGTCAAAGCACATGTCCCCGGTCATCCATGTTAGTTGCAAAAAGACCTCTCCATCAAATTCATTTCACGATAGGAGGACCCTCTTATTTTTAGTACGGATCTTTCACATTCCTTATTTAATTACTGTTTTACTTTTGCAAAACTGTAAACTGTCTTTTTTCCACCTCATTTTTATGTTTTTTCTGTCTTTTTTCACCTCATTTTTCTGTTTTTTTTTCACCTCATTTTTCTCATAAAATTTCAGAAATATTCAATAATTTTTTATGTACATTTTTTATTCTGAAAATGAAACATGCATGATTTGTTTTTTCAACAATCTCATTTGAGAATTTTTATTTTTGTATTTTTTATTTAACAATATTTAGACACTCTTATTTTGTTTCATCCTAGATTCAGAAGTTTCATACAAGATTCACACGTTTTTACAAACTTGTTTCTGCCAAGAGATATTCATATAATTTTTTTATAGAATATTCTAACAAATTATGTACTTGTTTCACTAAAGTTTGACACCAAATCCATACATGATCATGATAAATTCGACGATCCATACCAGATTCGGAGAGGTTTTATATAATAGATATGTATTTTATATAATTTCAGATTTTTTCCACATCATATTTATGAAACCTTCTTATAGATTCATATGTTTTGCAACAAATTTTTCAACAATAATTTCTTACATAATTATATTTTTCAACAATATTTCATATAATATTTTTTTAAAAAATATTTCTACAAATATCTATACAATTTTCCAAGATTTTTTTTAAGATAATTCAAGTTTCATGCATTATCAAACCAGAGTGGTTTCATATAAAATTCAACGATACATACAAGATTCAGAGTGGTTTCATATAATTTTTTCCAAAGAACATTCATACAATTTTTATACATATTTCACTACAGTTTGACAGAAAATCCATACAAGATCCATCATAAATTCAACGATCCAAGTAAGATTCAGAGCAGTTTATCAAAGAAGACGTAAAGATCCACCATATATTCGTACACCAAATTCACACAATATTCGTACATACGATTCACACAATATTCATACACAATGCACCATTCATATTTTATCAAAGGAAATGTAGAGATACATTCAAGATTCATAGAAGTTTTCATGGAATTACAATATATAAGGTAGTATACATCTCGTTTGATACAGAATAAAAAAACCTGTCCAAATAAAAAAGATCCATACACGGAGGAGGCCATGGTGTGGCAGCAGCGTGTGGTTTTGTATAATTAGATAGGAAGGCAGTGTCGTGAGAAACGAGGTGTTATCCTCTCCCGGTAGGTGGACTGTAGACTAGTTCTACATTTTTTATGGACTAAAGTGCAAACTTGCTAGCATCTTTGACTATGGAACTTCTGCTCGAATCTAGAAGTAACCAGTGGCTATGATAAGCCCGGAACGCGAACGCCCGGGTGGGATCGCTGTGCTCCTACTGACTACTGCAATATGATAGAGAGCGGATTTCCCACACCTAGGAGGGGCCCCGGCATCATCTCTACCACAAGTTAATTGGAGATTCGTGCAAAAGTGTGCCAGTCAAATCTTTCATTTTTTTTGCATTTTAGTCCTTGGCAAAATCCCTATTCAGCCCACTCCCTACTCCCCAGTCTGACACTGCCGCCCCAACCCAACACTCACCCCATCCCTGTACTGAGCCGACCCATCCTCCTCCTCTAGCCCGACACCTCCTCCTCCTCCAGCCCGCCTCCTCCTCCTCTAGCCCGTCGTCGTCCTTGGTCTCCCTCACCCTGCTTGATGTGGGCAAGGTCCCTCCTCTCGTTCGTCGTGGAGCAGCAGCTCCGGTCCTCCTTCTCGACCATGAGAGGCCAGCCAGCCTCCTTTGCGCGTGCAGATTCCGTGTTCTCCGATAGAAGGACCGATCTAGCCATGGAGGTCCCGGATCTGAGCCTGGAAGGCACCTCCTTTTGATTCTTTTCATTGGTCAATTTAATTTGGAAATTTTTGTTGAGCTCCGTTTCCTGTTGAATCTAGATGAAGTTTCTTAGATGGGTCCATTTGAATCTGTATTGAATCCCCTTAGTTTCTGCCAAGTTTATTCATGTTTCTCGCAAAGTTTTTTTTATATCTTGGAATGTTTGCAGTGTGGATGTTCCGTGAATTAAGTTTTACTTACGCATGAAACTTGTAAAAATCTATGGTGAATTTGATGTTGAAAAGGTGCATCGAAAAAATCCATATCCAATTCATATGATTTTGTTCTGAATCATGAGTGATTATTGTATGAATATTCTATGAATTTGTATCAATGTCTGTGATGTATAAATCCTATAAACCCTACCAGATTTGATAATCTTTGAAAAAACTATATGAATCATGTATGATTCTTGGCAGAAACATATGTAGACATTCTAAAAATATTCTGTGAATAAAATATATGAATATCTCTTGAAAAAATTATATGAATATCTCATGAATCTTGTGAAACTGTTCAAGGGTCTCCTCCCATTTCACATCTTGTGTGAAAAATTATTACATGAAAATTCTTTGAAAAATAATATGTAATAAAAATTCCATGACTTTTTTTGTTGAAAATATTTTATCATGTATGAAATTAATGTTTGTTTGTTACCAAAAATATTGGTTGAATATTGCTACCGAAAATATTGGTACCTAAATTATCTTTTATGAATTAGTCAAGATGAAACATAGTTTTATCCAAACTGCTTTCCCCAAATCTGGAAGTACGAATATTCTGGGATTCTTGTATGTATCTTTTATGAATCTTGACACACTTGAAAATCCACGGTGAATGTGTAATATATTTTTTGGTATTAATCTTATTAATGTGGATTTAAGAAAATCAACGTAAAAAAATACTTTGGTTGCAAATAAAAATCATGGTAGATCTGTTAATGGGAGGAGTGACAGTGAGATAGTGTTAAAACTTGTTATGAAATCAGATTAGATAGTGTGTGAAACCTCGTGAATCTTGTATGAAGCGTTCTTGGTATTAATCTTGGTTGATGCAGATTGTTGTTATTAGTGATAACAAACGTTCTTAAAAAAATCAAGTTTGATTGTTGTTAGCAGTTTCAAAAAAGTTCTATTGAAGAGTCATTTGAGTTTCGGTGTTGCCCATGTATCTTAAAAAAATTATCTTGGAAAAAGTATGAAACTCGTACAATATTTCTAGAAAAGTTCTTAAAAAAATATTCTATGAAATATTGTTGAGTATTATTAAAAAAATAATTATGTAAGAAATTGTTGATTACATTATATGAATATCTCTTGGCAGAAACAAGTTTGTAAAACGTGTGAATCTTCTATGAAACTTCTGAATCTAAGATGAAATAAAGTAAGAGTGTTTGAATATAGTTAAATAAAAAGTAGAAAAATAAAAATTATCAAAAGAGATTGTTGAAAAAACAAATTATATTAATTGTTGAAAAAAATATAAAACTTGTACGACAAGTTTGTAAAATGTGTGAATCTTGTATGAAACTTCTGAATCTAAGATGAAACAAAGTAAGAGTGTCTAAATATTGTTAAATAAAAAGTAGAAAAATAAAAATTATCAAAAGAGATTGTTGAAAATACAAATTATATTAATTTTTTAAAAAAATATAAAATTGTACGGATATTTCTAGAAAAATTCTTAAAAAAAAATCTATGAAATATTGTTGAATATTATTGAAAAAATAATTATGTAAGAAATTGTTAATTAAATTATATTAATTAGATTGGCTAATTAAAACTAGCTAATTAAATTAAACAAAGATGTATCTGTGAATCACGTTCTTTCGTTGAAGACAGTGACGAAAATGTATAAAACATGAAAAAACTGGGGGCTAATAAGCAAAACAGCAATAAACTTGAGAAGTAAGATGGGAGGGTTGTTCTTAAAAATTGTAGTACGAATCTCCAAGAAATAAAGGGCAAAGATGGTGCCCGGGCCCCTCCTACGGGGGGAATTGCATTGCCCAATATGATACGCCTGGTGGGAGCGATGTCAAGCTTCACATACATGGTGAAGTAGCTAGTGCGACAACCTTATCAGAGAACAACACATGCCATTTCGGCTCTTGTGACAAAATATACTACTAGTAGATTAAGGAAGAAAGAAAATACTAGAATTATCCGCCATGGTTGCCTAAAACCCAAGAAGGATTATGTTAAGCTTAATGTTGATGCGAGCTTGATATAGATAAAGGAGTCGGAGCAACCAAGGACGATTCTCCTGCAGTTGCTATCTACAAAGACGGCCTCCTTGTAGAGAGTTTAGAGCATCACTAGTAGTACCCTCAAACTCTCAAATAACCGCTTTTTATAGTTCGCGGGCGAAAAAACCAGTAGACTAGAACCCCTTAACCCTTAAACCCTCAAAAAATATTGAGGGTCCAACCCTCAAACCCCATCCCAACCTGTAGAAGTGAGGGTTGGAGAGGGGAAACGACCCCAACCCCTACTCCTCCACTGTAAACGCGCGGGAGGGAATTTTCAGCCCTGTCCGCAACCTCCCGCCCGCCCGCCAATCCCAGAAGAAGACCGCGCCCGCACCCCCAATCGCCGACCCTTCGCCCGTCGTGCACGAGGTGCTCAACGGAATGCCCGCAACGACGACGTCGTTCATGGGGCTTCTCCAAGAAGCGGAGGTGGACATCGTAGCTCCTCCTCTCGAACCCTTTGAGTTTGGTGATGACTTGGAGGAAGAGGAGGAGCAAAGGGAAGATGAGTAGGAGGTGACCGAGATAGAGGAGGAGGCGTTCACTGTCGTTGCCCGCCCCACCGTGCACTCGACAAACTATAGCGAGGACAAAGATATTCTCTTGGTTCGTGCTTGGGCTGTTGTGGGGATGGATGCATGCACCGGTACCGATCAAACCGTTAAACACTATTGGCAACGCATAGAGGACACCTATTGCAAGATCAAGCCGAAGACCGGTGGGTACATCTCTCGTACATACCAGTCGCTTCAAGGCCGGTGGAAGTTGATGAAGCCCCAATGTGCTCGTTGGAGTGCGGCAATGGAAACAAGTGATTGATGCACCGCCTAGTGGAAGCGTGGAGAGAGACTATGTGAGCACATATGTGTGTTTTTGCATCTATTTTGATTTTCTATGCTATTGTTAGGTTCTTAAGTGTGTTTATGATGGTGCTCGACGGAGAGGAAAAGGTCGAAGCTGTGTCCCCGGCAACGGCGCCAGAAATCTTGATGCGTGCGTCCGGTGTTGACGTGGGAGCACTTCGTTGGAAACCCCAAGAACAAGGTGTGATGGAGCACATCAGCAAGTTTCCCTCAGTAGAGACCGAGGTTATCGAACCAGAAGGAGGAAGGAAACGTCTCAAAGATGTTGCAAGCAACGTGGAGACCTGCACAACACAAAATCAAGACTTTGTCCCAACGAATATGTGAGGTTGTCAAGCTCACCGGTTTGCTGTAACAAAGGATTAAACGTATGGTGTGGAAGGTAATGGTTTGCAGCAAGTAAACAAGTATCAGTAGAAGATGTATCAATGGTAAATATTGGACTGGGGTCCATAGTTCACTAGAGGTGCTCTCCTTAGATAAACAACATGGCATGAAGGATAAACAAATTATAGCAGGGCAATTGACAGGAACTGAGCAAGGCATAACAGTGCAATTACTAGCTAGAAAGATCCTATGAGGTTGATTGGGTAATACAACAATATACATAGACCGTCATCCAACTGCATCTATGACTAGAAGTCCACCTTCAGGTTATCATCTGAACCCCTTCCAGTATTAATTTGCAAGCAACAGAAAACTTCTTTAAGCAAAGTGTGTAAGGTAAACAGTCTACATGTTCCATGAACAAGAGACCGTTGTTTTCTCCCTAATAGCAACAACACATCTACAATCGAAGATATTATTGTCACTTCCCTTGGAAACTATAGGCATGAACCCACTATCGAGCATAAATACTCCCTCTTGGAGTCACTAGCAACTACTTGGCCAAGATAACCACTAGCAACGGAGAGCATGCAAGATCACAAACAACACAGATGTGATAGAATCATAGAGATAAAACCATTAATCAAACCAACATAATAATCTCAATATCCATCGGATCCCCGCAAACACAACATGCATGATTACAAATCGATTAGATCTTGATCATGAACGGAGCTCACAAGATCTATGTGGCATCCCGCAAAACCACTACTAGAAAATCGCGTTGTTTTTGTGCATTGCACCATCATGACCGCATGCTCATGTCATCATGCCACATTGCATTTGAGCATCGTCATTGTCTTGCATTTGCTTGCATCAAACTAATTTTCGGAAAACCCAAATTGTTTTCTAAAACGCCCCATCTTCATTCAAACACGCAAACCCGGGTCGCCGGAATATTTTGTTTTGACTAAATATGTTTTGCAAACGGTCCGTTTAAATAAATAAAATATTGCATTATTTTTAGCGGGGCAGTCGAACGGGCCGAATGACCCGAACGACCACCCCAGAAAAATACAACGGCCCACCCCATTAATCCTACAGCTACCAACCTATCTACCCACACACCCCCTCCACCTCACCCCAACCAACCCCCTCTTGCCACCTCACCTCTCTCCCTCACCCCCTCCAACCAGACGCTGACACATCACCACCCCACTCCCCCTCTCCCCTCCCCACTCAACCCAGCCGGCCACACACAACCCCCCAGCACACAACACCATAGCAGATCCCCACCCCGCGTGGCCACCTGCCCACGTCCCCACCTGCCCCTTCCACCCCGGGCCCACGTCCCTGGCCCCACGTGCCCCCACACGCCCCGTGCCTCCCTTCTTCCTCCTGCGGTCCTTCCTCCCCCGCGCACGCGACAGCCTCCCTCCTTCCTCCGTTGCTCGCATCCCCCGCGCTCGCCGGCAGCCGCGGCTCCGCCCTCCACCTCGCGAGACCGCGCCGCCCCGCGCCACCCACGTCCCCTCCTCGCCCGTCGTCGTTCTCCTCTTCCCCCTCTCTCGGCCGGACCCGCCCTCCGCGCGCGCGTCCCGCCGCCACCCACCGCCACCGGCGACCCGCTCAGCCTCCGCCCAGGCCGCGACCGCCTCGCCCCTCACGTTCTCGTCCCCGCCGCTCGAGCCGCCCCACCTCCGCCCTCCTCCGGCCCGCGCCCATCCGCCCGGCGCTCCGCGCCCCGCACCGGCTCCACCATCCGCTCGCGCGCCGGCCTCCCCGTCCGCCAGCGGCCGCGCTCGACGGCGCCCCGCCGCCGCCTCTGCACCGCCCTCCCCGTGCCCGGCCGTGCCCCTGGAGCTCCGCCTTCCCCTCCGTCTTCGGCTCGCCCCCTCCGGCAGCGCCCCCTCCGCTGCGCCGCCGCCTCCGCTCGGCGCGAGCGCCCGCGCGGCCGCGCTCGCCTGCCTCGACGGCCCCGCGCCCGCGGCCTCCTCTCCGGCGCCGCTCCTCTGCCCCGCGCTCGCCGGCCGCGCCTCGCCCACCAGCGCCGCCGACCCCGCGCCGTCTCCTCGCCGCGGGCCCGCTCTGCGCCGCCGCCGCGGAGCCCCGCTCGTCGCCGACCCGAGCCGCGCCCTGCCCCGTGCCTTCCTCGCCTCGCGGCCACCGCCCATGCGAGCTCCACGGTGCCTGCAGACCTCGTGCCGCTGTCAGCGTCTCCCGGCGCCGCGTCCTTGATCTCCCTGCCGTCCTGGTCCGACGCCGTCTAGGTGGGCCCGCATCGGCCAGGGCTCTGCCTGCGCGTCCGCGTCCACCTGCTGTTCCAACCAGAGCATGCACGTCAGGGACGGCACCGACACAATCATCGAAGCCGCGAGAGACCTCAAGTTCCCCAACATGAACAAGAGAAGATCGCCTACCCGGACCCAAGGCCGACAAGCTCGTCTTCCCGGAACCCGAAGGCCGCCGACGCGGAACCACAAGAGCTTCTCCTAGATAACCGCCAAGGTCGTCATCGGAACCACAAGGCCGTTACAGTGAACTCGACAAGATATACCACATGAAGACCGTACCGAACCGGTGACCCTCGACGAACCTCCGGCAAGAACTTCGACATGGCCAAGATCTACCGCAACCGAGTCCGGCACCGACAAGTGAAGTCAGAACCACCAAGCCCGTCCTCCAGAACGCCAAGATCTACCCCGATATCTGAGAACGATCCCGGAGTCCGAACCTCGTTTCCGTCGAACCCTGGACCCTGAGACCGACCCCGAACCCCGGAACCCCAAGATCTGCCGAACCTCAATGTGTGAACCCCTTCCCGAAACCTTATTTTATAACATAATAACAACTTGTTGCATATTGAATTGTCATTCTCGCATGCATATCATCAGTTTGGGGGCCTTATGCCGATTCACCTAATAATTAAATATGGGGCCCATATGCGGGCAAATCTAGTCTCATATTGGCCTCATTTAAATTTGTGCATCGAACCGTTGTCATATCTTGTCTTGTTAAAACAACATTTAAATTGCGGGGTAGATAAATAACATGAACCATCTAATTAATTGTCGGGACCCCGGTTCCGCTTAATATGACCTAATTGCATCGCACCTTTGCTATGTCATGCATCATACATGCATCATGCCGATCTTCTGCCGTTGTATTAAATATTGCATCCGGTGTTTCTTCTAGTGTTTTGCTTCTTCGCGGATAAGGCCGTTGAGTTGATGTGAGCTTCGCCCCGATCTTTGGCTGAACCTTCGGCAAAGTTTTCAGGCGAGCATATCCCCCTTTCTACCTATCTTACTTTTATAGTATTTATTCCCTCCTATTGATCAATTGCTATCTGTGTTGCGATGCTTTAGTTTCCATACCTGTGATATACCGTGCAGCCCCATATTGCCTTGGACACATCCTATTACCTGTTGTTTGGTAGATAGCTGGACTTGCGCGTCGTAGTCGCTTGCTCAAGTGCTGTTGCGTGTCGTCAAGTGCCACAGTTGTTGATGTATTGCCGCATGTTGATGATGGAGATGATCATAGTTTTACTTATCGTTCACTTTAATTCCTGTTTAACAACTAAAATTGAATTAAGCACAGGCATCGGTGGGTGATAGATAATATTTGGTTTCCGAACGCCCACTTGTGTCCCGTAGGACCCTGAGTACTTGATACCTGTTCCTTGATTTATCGCGCTATCCACATCCGGGAGGTATATGGGACCCCCCTGAGCCAGAGCTTGATTCAGTCTTATTTCTTGGGGCCACAAACTAGTTTGAGGTTTTATTTACTATCCTGTACTTATGCCATGCTACTTCTGTATTTCAATTGTGCGAGGAGCACACTGTACTGTTTAGGTAAGCGGAATGTTTTCGCGGTATCGACAAGCCCAGCCACACTTTCGGGTTCCCAGTCGTTTACAGCCATTGACGCAAACCTTGAGTCCGTCTCGGAGCTTGCTTACTTCGTTGCGGGTGTACTCAATGGGGTGCCCCCCTGAAATATTACTGAATCCTGTGATTGTTCAGTCGTGAAAGCCTCGTTGGGTTTTGAGTTGGTTTTTCCGAGGTTGATCGAGCGTGTGTTGCTATTGGTGCACCCCGGCCGGGTAAAACTTTCTGAAAGCCGTGTCCGCGGATATGGACGACTTGGAGCACAATATCTCGATCATAGACAAGCATAACTAAAGTTTATTGCTATAAATTTGACTTTATAATGACTAGTAATCAGCTTCACTATAATGGAATGGCTAAATAATACTGCCCACCATTGCTTGTTTGGAGTGTCGCTTGCGACCATTGTACCTGACTAGTAAGTATGGCAACTACAACGGAATTGGCTGATTAAAAGTACCAACAACTGCTGGGTTTTGGGTTATCTCATGCTAAATGTATCTGACTAGTAAGTGTTGCCACTATCACGGAATGGTTAACTAAAAGTGCCCACTGCTTACTTTATCAGGATGATTACCTATACCTGACTAGTAATTGCTGCAACGATAACCGAATAAATAAAACTGCCAACTGTGTGAGTTCCTCGGTTGACTTCCTCGTTTGGTCTCGAGGGGGAAACACCAGGATGGGTTTGTTTGGTGTTAGCTTCAGGTTGGATCCGAATAGGTCTTTCTTATCCCTCTTTGATAACCGCCAGTTGCATCGAGTCTCTATAGGTTGTTCAGTGCATGCTGCCGCTGCCGCTCAGTCCACCATACCTATGTAGGCGAGGACCGCCGAATTCTAGCCTCGCCGTGTACTGGCCTCAGTACTGACGCTCCTTCTTTTTCCTTTGCCCTTTGTCGGCACCCCTTTTGTTTAAGCAGGTTTGAGATCGACGTCGTTAGCAGGGTTACCCTTCCGGCTTGGCCTGGGCAGGGTTATGGACGCCATTGGTTATTCTTCAGGGCTCTTAACCCCATTTGCATCTTGTCCGTAGCTGGACGCTCTATCGTTTTCAAGGTGATTTGGATCTTTGTATATTATATCTGTATTCTTGACTCATGGAGTCGCTGTTATATATATCTGTTCTGTGGGTCCCATCGAGGACTGTTGTGTAATGTTATTACTTCGTTTTCCACCCGCACGAAAGTGCCTGGTGGGCACCTTTGAATCGTTTCTATGCGGGTTTGGCAGATTTCGCTAAAACTTGCATAGGTCCGATTCTGAGGGTGTTACAATCTATACATGAAATCACAAAGGAGGAGATACAACCATCTAGCTACTACATGGACCTATAGTACAAGGTGGAACTACTCACGAATCATAGCGGAGAGAAGGCCTCCGGGATGATCTCCCCTCCGGCAGGGTGCCGGGAAGAGCTTTAGATCCCCCCGATCTAGGGACGATGGTGGCGGTGGCTACAGACGGTTTCGTGGATTTCTGATCGGGTACTAAGAGTTTCTGCATCGGGGGCTTCTTATAGGCAAAGGGGGAGACCGAGGCGGCTTCCAGGGTGACCAAACCCTAGCCAGGCGCGGGCTAGGGCCCACCCGCACCTGGGGGGGTTCTGGCCCCTCTGGCCGGCTCCTCGGGCTCTCCTCTGGACTTCTTGTTCCCCACAGAAAGTTATTGACTTTGTCCTTCGTCCCGTCCAATTCCGAGAATATTTCTTTACTAACTTTTCTGAAACCAAAAAACAACAGAAAACAGGTATCTCGCACTGTTGCAACTTGTTAATAGGTTAGTACCAGAAAACATGTAAAAAGCACCTCAAAGTGTGGACAAGTAAAGCAAAGTAGATACTAAACAAGCATGGAGCATAAAAAATTATAGATACGTTTCCAACATATCAGCATCCCCAAGCTTAACTCCTGCTCGTCCTCGAGTAGGTAAGTGATAAAAAGAATAATTTTTGAGGTGACATGCACCCTCACAATAAAGATCCAACCATTTGCAAACATTGAAAGCTGAGATCAAAGAACTCTAAACATGTGCATGAAAGAACGGAGTTCTAACAGTAGGACATAGTAACTATGCATGCAACATGGCAAGCTACAAACAAAGATCATGAATAATATGCATTTGAAAAACGTTTGTTTGTTTCACATACAAAAAACATAGCATAGTGGCAATCAGGTTGTCCCTCATAGAGTAGCAATATAGATGCATAGGACACCTTCAAAGTTCACAAGGGTGACTAAAAACAAATATCACAAGAACAAGTAATAACACAATATGCATCAATTAATTTGCTTTGGAACACTGCACACAGAATAACAACTATGCTCTCTTAATGGTGCCTAAAGGTAGAAGGTGGAGACTCAATAATGGTGGAAGAAAGGCCTTTTTGTAAAAGAAGCTGGGATTACAAGTTTCAAAAAGTGCTTCCAAAAATTATGGTACTTGTTAGCTTTCAGCCCTCATTGCCCCTATCATAAGCATCTTGAAGTGGTTAAGGTTAAAGTGGCAAAGTTGGAGTATATGATTGACAAAGTATAAGTTGGCAATCTCAAGTCCCTTGAATATGAGGGCTACACCTCATAGATACTCAACTTAGGGCCCAGACAAGTTCTTGTCACTATAAGTATTTGCATATCATTGAGAACCGCCAACGTGGTACCCCTTGCACATGGTATAGGAGCTTTCCCATAACCAAAATGACAAGGCAAGCAGACAATGAGCATCTCAGCAATCTTTTATTTACCATATGCATAGCTTTTTATTGAGGATGCTTCATAGATAGCTCACTATGGTGATGCTGCAAGTTTCCACCATGATTAGGCATGGCTTAGGCTAGCGGCCCAGGCGTTTGTCTAACACAGAATACAAACTCCATGGACTTACAAGTTCCCACTTCATTTCACACCGGTAACATCCATAGACAAAAGAGCATGATATCAACAGAGTACAAAAGTACAAGTGCAATGTTGAAAACGTTCCCCGTGACAGCACGGTTCTGCTAACTCCAACTTATAAGTGCAAGAATATACAACAAAGTTGTCTCAATGGTTCAAGTTTATTAGGGGCAAATAATAAAATGTGCCATCAAGTTCGTGAGGGCTTTAATCACTAAGTTTTCACATAACAAAATAGTTTTTAATTGGAAGATAGTTGAAAACAAGAATATACTTGGAATGGTATAACACACCATGCATAGAAATTTATAGTGGAAACTTTGGAAAAACTTGGTTTCTTGGGAGTTGGAAGCATGAGTAGAACTTACTCATACAAGTGGAGGCTAGCAAAATACTGGGAGCAACCAACTAAGAGAGCAATAATGAACATAATTATGCAATGCAACAAAGAAAAATAATCAAAGCAATAGCGGTACTACAAGTCAAGGACTAAATGATCATAGAGGATAATGGTGACTTGTCATAGTCATAACATGGTGTGAGCATGTGCCAAGTCAACCCAAGCAAAACATCAAAGGAGAATACCACAATACTATGCTTTTGCATGCTAAAACAACGCATAATTTCTTCAAGGCACACTAAGCAATCCCAATTGTTTAGAACAAGACATGCTATAGCAATAATCACTAAGCATAATGCTAAAAA
The DNA here is from genome assembly GCA_916181665.1 of Avena sativa. Lineage (NCBI taxonomy): Eukaryota > Viridiplantae > Streptophyta > Magnoliopsida > Poales > Poaceae > Avena > Avena sativa. The sequence continues at coordinate 397,704,230 of OV702279.1, read as the reverse complement.
AATATCTAGCATGTCATGCTAATGTCTAAGTCATAGTCAATGCAAGCTCCTCTTGCACTTCAAGCAAGAACTTACTACTCCTTTCCAAACACCAAGCAAACTTATTTGCAAAACAACACATCAAAAACGGGGATTCAAGCAAACTAAACAACCTAAGCAAAGCAAACGAAAACTAAGACGCTCCAAGAACAACAAAACTGTGCATTAAACAATAAAAGTGAAGTGTCTAGACAAACCTGAGCTTTTTATTGATGAAGAAGGGGATGTCTTGGGCATCCCCAAGCTTTGACGCGTGTACCTCTTGGATATTTCTTGGGGTGACACTATGGTGGCATCACCAAGCTTGAGCTTTTGTCCATTCTTCATATCATTGCATCATTCTCTCTCTACACCTGAAATTTTTTCCTTCATACAAAACTTCACACAATCTTCATTAGCAACATTAGTGTATTTAAAAGATATTAAACCACTGGAAAAGCTTTGTAAAAGCAAGGCTTTTCACTTAAAACACAATCTACTATAGTAACTCCTTCAAATAAACTCAATTTATCTGAAGAGGGCTAAAAAAGGAATCAATAAGAAGCAAGTGCAAATAATGGCAGAAATCTGTCAAAACAGACCAGCAGGTAGAAACGATTTTTTTAGAACATTTTCTGTTGATCAAATCAAAAAGTGTTGAAGTAACGAAAGTTAGATAACTTACTGTGGGATTTATTCGTAAATTTTGAGCTTAATCCGAGTTACAGAGCGTCCTCACGATTTTTTTTGGTGGAGGACAGAAATCTGTTTCGGAACAACATCTCTCCAAATCTTACTTCCCTCTTATTAGAGGTTATTCTTGGCACAAAAAGCAAACAAAAAGGATAAGGAGAGGTTATTATAGAAGTAATAACCTCCAAGACTCAAGGAAACTCTTGGTTTATCTCCCAACAAGTACTTTTCTTTAACGCCTTTAAGTTAGGCACAAGAAGCAAGAAGAATCAAGTATTTTCAAATGAGGAAGCATTAACATCAAACCTTGCTTTCAAAGGAGGAGCAAAAAGCAACTTCTCTCTTCTCATAGGAAAGTCTTCAATACCTTTCTTGAATGAAAAATGATATTTGATGGTGCCTTCTTTCATATCAATTATGGCACCAACTGTTCTAAGAAAAGGTCTTCCCAAAGTAATAGGACAAGAAGCATTGTATTCAACATCCAAAACATAGAAATCCACAGGGACATAAGCATTATTAACCATAATGAGAACATCATTAATACTCCCCACGAGTTTCTTCTTAGCATTATCATTGAGTGGGACATTCAAATAACAATCTTCTAATGGTGGAAAATCAAGCATTTCATAAATCTTCCTAAGCATAATAGAGACACTAGAACCAAGATCACATGAAGCTTTGAGATCAAAGTCATTCACTTGCATATTAATAATGGGTTCCCAACTATCTTCTACTTTCCTAGGAATAGAAGCTTTGGGTTTTAACTTCTCTTCCTTAATCTTAACAAGAGCATCTGTAATGTGTTTGATAAAGGCAACATGCATATCACTAGCATCAGGACTTCTAGCAAGCTTTTGCAGGAACATAATCACTTCAGAAATATTGCAACCATCAATATCAAAGTCAAACTTAGCATCACTAGTGGTAGGCATAGTAGGAGGAGGAATAGGGGCTACTTGTGGTTTAGTGGTGATATTGCACACACTATTGTTTCTATCAATTTCAGCTTCCCTTTCCCACTTAGCATGAAGTTGAGTTAACATCCTAACATTTTCATCAATAGTAACTTGTATGGCATGAGCAGTAGCAAAGGTGTTTTCCATAGTTTCAGGTTTAGCAGCCACTTTATTAACCAAGGAAGTTTGAGCTTCAGACAAAGAGGATATATTTTTCTCAACAGTTAAAAGATTTTCCTCTATAGTGTTATTGAAAGTGGTTTGTTTACTAATAAATTCCTTGAGCATGACTTCAAGTTCAGAGGGGGCACTTCTAGCATTATTGTAAGAGCTTCCATAGGAATTACCATTATTAGGAGGATAAGGCCTATAATTGTTGTTGCCACCAAAATTATTCCTATAGGCATTGTTGTTGAAATTGTTGTTTCTAATGAAGTTCACATCAACTTGATCTTCTTGAGCAACCAAAGAGGCTAAGGGAAAACTATTAGGATCTAGAGGAGCTTTCCCATTAACAAGCATAGCCATAATAACATCAATCTTTTCACTCAAAGAGGAAGTTTCCTCAACAAAATTTACCTTCTCACCATGTGGAGCTCTCTCAACATGCCATTCAGAGTAGTTAACCATCATATTATCAAGGAGGGGTGTTGCAGCACCCAAGGTGAGTCCCATAAAAGTACCTCCAGCAGGAGAATCCAACAGGTTTCTTGCGGAGAAGTTTAAACCTGTATAAAAAGTTTGGATAATCATCCAAGCAGTGAGTCCATGAGTAGGACAATTTTTAACCAAAGATTTCATTCTTTCCCAAGCAGGAGCAACATGCAAGCTGTTTAAATTTCATAATGTCACTTCTCATAGCAATAATCTTAGCAGAAGGATAGTACTTTCCAATAAAAACATCTTTGCACTTAGTCCAAGAATCAATACTATTTTTAGGCAAAGAAAGCAACCATTCTTTAGTTTTTCCCCTCAAGGACAAAGGAAAAGTCCTGAGCTTAATAATATCTCCATCTACATCCTTATACTTTTGGATCTTACAAAGTTCAATAAAGCTATTAAGATGGGCAGCAGGATCATCAGAACCAGCACCAGAAAATTGCTCTCTCATCACAAGATTCAACAAAGCAGGCTTAATTTCATAAAAGGTAGCATCAGGATAAGGTGGAGCAATAGGTGTGCTTAGGAAATCATTGCTGTTGGTGCTAGTGAAGTCACATAACTTAGTGTTCTCAGCAGAGTTCATTTTGACAAAGGTGGGTAAGCCAAAAACAGCAGCAGCTAGAGCAGGAACTAATTTTTTTTGTGTTTTTGAATAAGGCAAGCAAACCAAACTAGACTAATTTTTTTTTGGGATTTTTTAAAAGAGGCAAACAAAACCAAGCAAAAGAAACAAAGAAAACTAAAAACAAAGTAAAGAGAAAGGAAGTTAAGGACTCCCCTTGTGAAGACGTCCTTAGCCTCCCCGACAACGACGCCAGAAATCTTGATGGTGCTCGACGGGGAGGAAAAGGTTGAAGCTGTGTCCCCAGCAACGGCGCCAGAAATGTTGATGCGTGCGTCCGTTGTTGACGTGGGAGCACTTCGTTGGAAACCCCAAGAGCAAGGTGTGATGGAGCACAGCAGCAAGTTTCCCTCAGTAGAGACCGAGGTTATCGAACCAGAAGGAGGAAGGAAACGTCTCAAAGGTGTTCGCAAGCAACATGGAGACCTGTACAACACAAACTCAAGACATTGTCCCAATGAATCAGTGAGGTTGTTAAGCTCACCGGTTTGCTGTAACAGAGGATTAAACATATGGTGTGGAAGGTAATGGTTTGCAGCAAGTAAACAAGTAATAGTGGAATATGTATCAATGGTAAAGATTGTACTGGGGTCCATAGTTCACTAGAGGTGCCCTCCTTAGATAGACAACATGGCATGAAGGGTAAACAAATTACAACAGGGCAATTGACAGGAACTGAGCAAGGCATAACAGTGCAATTACTAGCCAGAAAGATCTCCGGGATGATCTCCCCTTCGGCAGGGTGCCGGGAAGAGCTTCAGATCCCCTCTCGATCTAGGGACGATGGTGGCGGCGGCTACAGACGGTTTCGTGGATTTCTGATCGGGTACTGAGAGTTTCTGCATCGGGGGCTTCTTATAGGCGAAGGGGGAGACCGAGGCGGCCGCCAGGGCGACCAAACCCTAGCCAGGCGCGGGCTAGGGCCCACCCATGCCTAGGGGGGTCTGGCCCCTTTGTCCGGCCCCTCGGGCTCTCCTCTGGACTTCTTGTTCCCCACGGAAAGTTATTGACTTTGTCCTTCGTCCCTTCCAATTCCGAGAATATTTCTTTACTAACTTTTCTGAAACCAAAAACAGCAGAAAACAGGCATCTGGCACTGTTGCAACTTGTTAATAGGTTAGTACCAGAAAACATGTAAAAAGCACCTCAAACTGTGGACAAGTAAAGCAAATTAGATACTAAAAAAGCATGGAGCATCAAAAATTATAGATACGTTTCAAACGTATCAGTTTACTATGCTATTGGTGGGTTTGTAGGAGGGCATTGCTGCCATGAGGTACAAGGAGATGCCCGCTTCCAAGGGCAAAGCATTCGCATTTAAGAATGCTTGGGACAAGCTTAAAACTTTTGACAAGTGAAAGTTGAGGGATCAAGAGACGACACTCAAGAAGGCGACAATGCTTAGGATGGATGATAGTGATGAGGAGGAAATGAACTTATGCAAGCCCGAGGGAACCAAGAATGCAAAGCTAAGGATGAAGATGAAAGGAGAGGCGTCAAGCATGAGGGATAAGATGGAGCATATGATGAAGTCAAGGGATACATTGACAATGAAGACATTGGAGACAAAGCTTCTTATTACCGAGAAGAAGAAAGAGGTGAAGCTTGCACAAATTGAAACAAGGCGTGAAGAATCCAAGCGCAAGGCCGAAGAAAGAGGGCGCAAGGCCGACTTGGAGGAGAGGATGATCAAAGTCAAAGAAGCAAAGGCATGGAAAGAACTCGTGGTGGAAGAGAAGGAGCACATGATGATGTCCAAGAAGGACATTGATGATGACCAATTGATGTGGTCGAAGGATTACAAGGAGGACATCGTGGAGAGGAAGAGGATATTCCATGGTGTGTCCTCTACTCTTCGAGGTGACACTCCGATGAGTGGTGGTGGCGATGGCGGTGTGGATGACTCCACCACCGGCGCCTATGGAGGTGCTTGATGGACGTGGAAGTGGTCTAGGAGATGGCGCCGAGGTGCAACTTTTTGGTCATGGTGCCGATGAGAGGGGGAATATGATGATTTTGTGATGTAAACTATTAAACCATGCATCACTGATTTTCATTTCCTAGTTTGTTTCAAGGTTGATTGTGTTTTTCTAGTGATAATTGTGTTCTTCTAGTGATAATTGTGCTGGCGGGAGTATGTCACTCACCTTGAAGTCCAACGCCGGCAGCTCGCGCGGGATGATGCCCGCATAGCGCCTGGCGAGGACAGCGGTGGAGAGCACCGTGCGGGTGTCCAGCCTGCCTACTATGAGGAGGATCAGATCGTCCGGGTGCACGCTGAGACGATCCTCGCCGCCATCCGCGTGCGGCCACACTCGACAGAACGTCGGCATGGTTCTCGATCGGTGGTACGTTCACGATTGGGTATATTGCGGGATATAAGTGGAGATGTTGGGGCTATATGAGGGGCCAGGCAGAGACAGTTCGATTCGGGCGGAAATCGAAAATAGCTCTTACACCCCGACACTGACTTATTAGGGCAAAATATCCAGACGTCAAGGACATCTTCTCCGGGTCTGGACAAGGAGGGTCGCAATTTGGACGGACAAGGCGAGCGACCAGACGCCGGAGCTCACTCCCCGGTTCTCGCCGGAATCCGGTCCGGATCACCATGCTGGCGCTCGACTTCAGAGTGAGCGGGCAGGTCCGTGGAGTCGCCAGGGCGGAGGCGGCCCATCATGTATGATCGCCTCGGTCGGCATGCATGTCCCCTTGCGGCGCCATGCCCGTCGTTGTGGAGCGTGAGGCCCATGGACGCGAGCAAGCTGCTAAACTCGCCCAGCTCCTGGTGCCCTATCAAGACAGTAGGTGATATGGAGTTGTCTGCGGCGTGGCACGGCGGCGGCGGCGCGAGGAGGAACCGAGGTAGAGGAGCACGGCGAAGGAGTACCGGCGGCGAGCGGTGATGCCATTGTCATTGTGTAAACCTTGCACGGATTAATTTCGTGTTTACATTTATACGGAACCGAGGGAAGTCGGGCTCCAAAGTTGCCTTCGACGAGGAAACTTGTGCCCGACTTCGGAGGCCGATGAGGCAACTTGTTCCCGACAGGGCAACTTCTGTGCCCGACGAGGCAACTTTTGCCCGGCGAGGCAACTACGGTGCCTAGCGAGGCAACTTCGGAGCCCGACGAAGAAACTTCTGTGCCTGACAAGGCAACTTCAGAGCCTAATGAGACTACTTTGGTACCCGACGAGGCAACTTCGGTTTTCGGCATGGCAACTTCGGAGTTCGACGAGACAACTTATAGAAAAAAGCACATCTATGAACCATTACTTAATTTTGGACAGTCTTTACATTTTATTACATGCTCTGTCATTTTTGTTTCTCTCTTTATCCTTGCTTGTCTATGATCAGAATGCAAATTAGAACATATATGCGTTTCTGTAGTTATAGTTCATGATCCAAATCGTGGAAATGAACTTCTTTATCTGTCGGTGCTGTATTTTTTATTGCAGCTGCACTCGTCAGTGGTAACCTTGTTACCATCAAATCAGCATCATCATAGAGTGAAAAACAACATTGTCACAATTAATTACCTGCTACTCTACTGATACTAGTTACATGCAGTGAATATACGTTCTGCACCTTGCTCATTCCCTTCTCAAGTAGATGGATGATGGCACTACAAATCCTTGCCCCTCTTTTGTGCAGGTCAAACATAAGTGTTTAAAATTTCAAATACAATTACCTAGTCCCTTCCATCAGATCGGTCTTTTGGTTGCATTGGCTAGAGCATGCGATTCTACAATATAAGATCGATCTTAAAATCTTGCACACAAAAGAACATACAATCCACAAGTGCAGAAACATGCAGTTTCTACTGTTGCGACATCACCGATAAACAACGAACCATCACAATATCTGACCTTCACTCTATTCGAGTTGTAGACATCTGTGATGTTAAGCGAGAAAATAAGCACTTCCTTTAGTCAGCTTGTCCTCATTCGGCCTCATTGTTTTATTCTAGCTTTGTTTTGATTCTATTCTACTCCTGGTTCCTTTTCAAGTTGTTTGATTTTACACCTCTTAAGAAAGTTTCTTCATGTGACAAACATGTTTTAGATACAATGCAGTTTCCCATACATCACATGATCCCTCTAATAAGTTTAAACACCAATTTGTGCAGATAATAAGAGCAAATAAGGAGATCAACCCAAGATCAGTTCAGCAAGAGGCCTGATACCAAACTCTTTGATCATTCTTCTCACCGACATATTTTCATCGTCGCTCCACGGACATGTTTGCTTCCCGACCATCTGCCAAGTCCAGAGTCCATTGTACCGAACATGGCCATCCTTGAGCAGAACAATGCGTTGCAACGGTGTGCACACCCTCACAACATACTTCAAAAGCCATATGTGGCGCTGCGTGAATCCAATCATCACCAGCTCCTTGAGGTGATGGTGCCGAAGATCGTTGCATGATTTTGACAAAATTACGCGGCGCCGTAGGTAATGTGGCTCCGTTTTCGAGCGAGGCACATGGACGTGCAGGACCTCGATTGATGGTGCAGCCATGAGGAGGCCCTGTGGCCATAAGATGTCCCAGTTTGAAGGAAGGTCGGCGACAAGGAGCCTTTTCAGGTTTGGCAATTGCCTCTCTGAACGACTGGGCACAATCCATCTTCTCAGCCCCGTGAACCGGATGACGAGGTTGGTCATGGTTGGGGACATGAGGAGGAAACTGTCAAACTTATCGTTTGCCCGTGGCCGTAGTGATATTAAATCATCACTCTCTATAGAGAATGTGAGGTTAGTGTCCATGAGGCACGGAACCGAGCCGAATACAATCCTTGCAGCGTCGGTTAGGCAACACGCCAGGCGGACAAGCATTGGGAGGTCGCGTAGCTCGATCACCATGAATGAGCACTCTTCCACGACGAGCTCCCTGATCCGAGAATACGGCGCATCCGCCACCAGGATGTCATCGAGCAGAGTGGCCAGATATGTCTCACGAGGCAAGTTGCGCTGGCGGAGGTCGACGGTCCGGTCGTACTCCGGCGGGAGTATGTCGCTCACCCTGAAGTCCAACGCCGGCAGCTCGCGTGGTATGCGCGCCCAGCGCTTGGCGAGGACAGCGGTGGAGAGCGCCGTGCGGGTGTCCAGCCTGCCTACTATGAGGAGGATCAGATCGTCAGGGAGCGCGCTCAGGCGGTCGTCGCCGGCAGCCGCGCGCGGCCACACTCGACGGAACGTCGGCATATGGTTCTCGTTCTCGATCGGTGGTACGTTCGCGAATCGCGACGCGATTGGGTATTCCGGGATAAGAGGGGCGCAGCATGCAGTTCGATTCGGACGGGAATTGATTGCAATTGGCGGCGATCGGATCCGATCAGCAAATAAATAGTTCGTGCAATCCGTCACGGACTTGACGAACAAGTCCATGAGCCCATGAGCTGTAGGCGACAGGTCCGTGGAGTCGCCAGGGCGGAGTCTTAGCAGCCTAGGAGGGCCCAAGTGCTGCCCGATCGCTTCGCGCCATGCCGTCGTTGTCAACGCCACCGAAGACCCTTATTTTGTGGGCGCGCGCGCCGCATGAACGCGAGACAGTGCTGATGTTTGTCTGGGCGTGGCACGGCGGCGGCGACGCGAGGAAGCGCAGAACGGCGAAGGAGTACTTGCCGGCGGCGGCGACGCGAGGAAGCGCAGAACGGCGAAGGAGTACTTGCCGGCGGCGGCGACGCGAGGAAGCGCAGAACGGCGAAGGAGTACTTGCCGGCGGCGGCGACGCGAGGAAGCGCAGAACGGCGAAGGAGTACTTGCCGGCGGCGGCGACGCGAGGAAGCGCAGAACGGCGAAGGAGTACTTGCCGGCGGCGAGCGGTGATGCCATTGTGCAACGCGCTGCGCTGGTGTTTCATTAGAGGCGGCGATTATCTGAAGTTCTGACCCTTGGTTTTGTATAGCGAATGCTGCCAGAATTAGTCGCCCACACGTGCGGAGGATAATTTCGTGTTTACATTTGTGTACTGTCATCGAGATTTCGGAAAGCCTGCTGCGACGAAATCACGAGTATATTCAGCAGTTCAGTTTCCACTAATATAGTAGCAAATCTGTTGCAAAAAACTAATAATAGTAAATCAACGCGACGTATGCCCTCGGTGAAAATAAAATATCATGAAATGAACGTTTTATTTATTTATTTGAGAATCACTTGAACGCCCTCTCAAAAAGATCCGATTAGAATTTCTTTCTTTTTTCTGCATTACTAGAGCGGACTAGTTAAAAAAAATTAAAATTCGTCAAAAAATTACACCGATATAAGACCAACGGTTCCTGAAACGGACCGGTCCATCTGTCCCACAAATGGACCACGTGCCACGGACTTGTCCATTCCCCCACCCCAACCCTACCCCCATTTCCAACCCAAATTTAGGCTGACTTTGCACTGGCATGGATAGCCCACGCGTCCCCTTGTCCGGCTCGGGCCCACCAGCCAGCCACACACCGCATTCTTCCCCTCTACTCTTGACCCCGTCGCCACCTGCCTCTGTCGATCCCTAGGTGATCCATTGATGGTAAGGTCCCCGTCGATGTGGTCGAGGGAGCTCTCGATGTTGGGCATGATGCCACGGATCCCATGGCCGAGCCCGTGACCGCCACTCACGGTCGTGGTCGCCCCAAAAAGGTCGACACACCGACCACTGTTTTGTTGAAGCCAAAGAAGGAAATGACTCTGGTACAAATGTCGGAGGAGTCGAGGAAGCGAATTGGCCGTAGAGTAAATGTCAAGGAACTGGCTGGCCTATGCCGCCGAGGCCCAACAAAGGGCACTCACCATCGAGCACGCCGCCTCCATTTAGGACCGTGCCAACGTTGATGCCATAGCCACCTAAGCCACCGCCCACGTTGTAACCATGCTCAAGGAGCACGTGTTGAATGCATCCCAGGAAACCGTGACGAGCCCAGTCTTGTCCGCAAATAAGGCCCCATGCCAAGAGCCGATGCAATGGATCGTATGCAGGGGCGGAGCCAAGGGGGGTCTAGCAGGGGTCAGACCCCCCCCTAATGATCGCCCCCCTAACAATCTGCAACGTACTATTTAGCATTAATCACAATTATTAGTTGCCTATTAGACTCAAGTATAGCCTATAGGTCTACTCGTTCAATCCTGAAATCCACAACTCACAAGGGTATAGTCCATTAGCCCATGATTTTTATTAAGGAAGTGATTGCTTAGGACATGGAGTAGCTATATTCACGAAATGAATATGTGGATCGATACCTCGTTGAGACTTTATACATATGTACACGCTGTCTCCCATAAAACTATTCAACTGAGACAAATCAATGACCGACACCTCTCGTCTCATTGCTTGTGGCTGCCACCCGTCGCAGGGCACTACCGGCGGCTGGCACCCGTCACAGGCATTGTCGACGGTTGTGGCTCGGGGCCCTTTGTTGACCATTGCTAACTTGCTATATCGTCGTGGAGGCACACGTGTTTCCATCGGATGCCTCACACAATCGGCCATATTTAGGATTAAATCTAAGGTACATTTGCTCGAGTCTCTCGTCTAAAAAGTTCAAAGAGTGAAGGTAAATCATATTTTATATTACAATCTACTTCATTTTAATTTGTACTTATGATTCTATTATGAATAAGTTTGGTTGATTATGAACTAATGGTTGGTATTGGTACTATCATATGTATACTTTCGTGAAATTTTAACAAAAAAATTCGATTTTGACGATCTTCGTCTTCTTCGCCCCCCTATGTCTGAATCCTGGCTCCGCCCCTGATCGTATGGGCACCTAGACGGGGTGTGGTGAATAGGTGCAACTCCATTTTTTCAAATTTAGGCTTGACACAAAGGTAAATTCCCTAGATATGCAACTACGGAGAATTTCCCTATATGCAAACCTAACTACTAAGCGAGTAGAAGCGAGAAATGAGGTAATCGTAGTGGAGCACACGGAGACACATGATTTGTTTGACCGCAATTTCTTTCTTGTTAAGGAAAGTGCATCTGCGTTGGAGGGGTGAGCGGTACTAAGACCACCATGCCATAATAGGTCTCACCCTGTTCTCTGATGGATCTCGCTACCAAAGGCTTGATCCACTTTTCCACTATTGGTACCCTTCGAGGCGGGAACTGGTGCCTTTACAACACTAGCGGGGCACACATCCACAGCTGAATTAGAGGCTCCCGTGATGACAACAAGTTGCCACAATAACAAGTATTATCAATAGATCTCAGTTTGGGACTTGAAGAACAATACAACATTTTTTAGTATGAATCAAGAGATCTGATAGGAGGAGCAACTGGGGTATTTATACCCCCTGTCAAAACTGAGCTGTTGGAGATTTTAGGGTTATCCGGCCTAAGCGGGGGCCGGATTATCCGTCTGGGGCAAAACTTCGCCCCAAAACCGGATTTTTCGGGGGAAAATCCGCCCCTATACAGCGTGACACGCCCTGGATCTATTTCAAAAAATTCATAGGGGCGGATTATCCGGCCTAGGCAAAACTCCAGCCCTGTACGGACAATCTAAGGGAAAGTTCGCCCCAATACGGTGTGATGTGCCTTGGCTCCCTTTGGGGAAAATCCTGGAGGGGCGGATTATCCGGCCCGGGCCAAATCTCAGGCCCTGGCCGAACAATCCGAGGGAATGTCCACCCCCCATACAGTGTGACACACCTTGTCCACTTTGTCGATCAAGCCAGGGGTGGATAATCCGGCCCTTGGCAGGGGTGGATAATCCGCCCCCAAAACTCTGTTTTGGCTGCTTTTTGTATGGGCAAGTATCTGCAACACTCAACACACATTAAGTATTCCTTGGTATTGTTATCTAACACACGGAACACTAGAGATCATGAAATGTTCTTTCAGCCGACAATAATGTTGTCTCGGCTCTCCGGCGCAGGGGACACGTTGCCAGAGGTCGGCGAGTATTTTTTGGCCATGTCGACACCTCCCATCGACCTAAACGCCACCCCTAAGTTAGCCTCATCATAGAGCGGGGCAATGGAAGCGCCCAAGGAGCTTGGCCCCAAAGTCGCCCCTGTTCTCGCAACCTGTTCGCTCAAATTACGGAGCTGCCCGGTTCAACGTCCAACTCGGCATGTCTTCCCTATACATTTGTCCATTCAGTTGTCCATGAACGTGTCCGGTGTGGCATCCCGCAAAAACCACTACTAGAAAATCGCGTTGTTTTTGTGCATTGCATCATCATGACCGCATGCTCATGTCATCATGCCACATTGCATTTGAGCATCGTCATCATCTTGCGTTTTCTTGCATAAAACTATTCTCGGAAAAACCTATTTTGTTTTCTAAACGCCCCGTCTTTGTTCAAACACAAAACCCGGGTCTCCGGATTATCTTGTTTTGTCTGTCAACGGTTTGCAAACGCCCCGTTTTAAATAATAAAATGTTTATTTTATTTTTAGGGGGCAGCCAACCGGGCCGATCCGACCCAGTCGGCCACCCCCAGTTCAAACCGATCCACCCAAAATCCCTAACCTACCCAATCCTAATCTACCCACCCTGCGTCCACGTCACCCCGGCCAATCGCCACCCGACACGTCACCCTGGTCCAAACTCCCATCCACTCCTAATCTGCCACCTCATCCTCCGTCTCCCCCACCCTGCCACCTCACCAACTCCCTCCCTCTGCCCCACACGCCCCACGCCCACCTACCGGCTAGGCCCCACCGCATCACCCCTGTCTCCACCAACTCCCACTCCACCCCCTCTCCCTTCCACCCCGGTCCCACCGTCCCGCACCCCCTGCTCACCCCCTGGCCCACCCCGTCGACCCGCTCCTCTCTTCCCGCGTTCTTCTCGCCTCCCTGGCGTTGCCCGACCCCGCGCCCTCGCCTCCATACTCGCCACGCGCGCCGGCAGTCCTCTCGCGCCGCCGCCGGGTTCCTCTCTCCCGCCGGCCGGCCTTGCTCCTCCTCCACAACCACCGCTTCCTCCGCCTCGGGCCCGCTCCGCTCCGGCCCTCTCCTTCACCACCACCCACCGCCGCCAGGTGCCCTTGCCGGCGCGCCTCCTCCCCGACAACGTCCTTCCGCCACCGCGACCCTTCTTCGTCGCCATCTCGCCGGCCTCACCGCGCCCCCAGACCTCGTCTCCCCAGGCGCCGCCGCCCTCCCCCACGTTCCCTGCTTCCTCCTCTCCCTCCCAGACGACGTCGCCCGCCCCGCCGGTCGCATCGCCGGCCGACCCCGTCGCTATGGTGCCTGCACCCGCGGACCTCGTCACCTACGGCGGCCGTGCGTATCTCGTCGCCCCCCCCCGCGCGTCTCCTTGCCGTGGCCGACCTTGGTCGCCCGTTCCTACGTCTTGGCCGCGCTCGGCGTCGTCGCCATCGTCCGTCCCCGCAAGATCCTGCCAGGGCCGTCTCCCTCTGATGCGGTACCGGCCCGTCCTGCAGCGTGCCTTGCCTCGGTCGGCTGCCTCGACCAACGCTCGGTTCCCTCCTCCCTGCGGCCCTGGCGCCTGCGGCCATGGTGCCTGCTGCCATCTTCCTCTTCGGCCACTGATGCCAGGCTACTCCCTCACCTGGGATTCCTCCCGACGCCAGGATCCATGTCGGCAGTGACACTGTCTGCCTGCAGAAGCACACCTCGCCGCCACCAGTTTGTCGCCATCGCACCGCCCGCCTCTATTCTTTTTCCTGCGGGCTGTGTCCCTTGCATCTAGTCTGAAGCCCGGAGTCTTGGTCAGTTTGGTTGACATCACGACAGATTCTATCGGCTTACCCTAGCTCCTGCGTGTTCCGGATCCAAGGCCTCGCGCAACATCTTGTCTTGACGACACAGCCAGTAACGCAAGTGTGTTTCCTGATTCAACAAGCTTGACACCGACAATCGAGTGGAACCCCGAGTACTTCGACGTGGAAACTAGGGGCGATGACGCTGAATCGACAAGATCTACCTCACGGAGCGGCGAACCCCCCCGGACCCGAAGCATCCCTGGACACCAAGAACTACCGGCGACCCGACCAAGACCCGAAGACCGACCCCGCCGAACGCCAAGATCTTCAATCGGATCTGAGGACACCAAGACCCCGGTGCGACAAGTACTCCTTCCCGGACGCCGAGCTCGCCGAGAACCCGGGACACCAAGATCTCCGCCGTGAAACGACAAGACCGACGACACGACCCGACGACCGCGGATGCGACAAGATCGTCTCTCGGACACCAAGTCCTTCTTCCCGGAACGCTAAGCTCTTCATCTTGTATCCGACCTTCGAAGACCGATCCCGTCGAACCCTGAACCCTGAGACCGAACCCCAAGATCGCCGAACCCTAATGTGTGAACCTTTTCCCGAGCCCCTATTTTATAAATGCTATATGTAAACTTGTTGCATATTAAATTGACATACTCGCATGCATATTGTCATGTGGTTGGGGGCACTATGCCGATTCACCTTATAATTAAATATGGGGTCCATATGCGGGCAAATCTAGTCTTATATTGGCCTCATTTAAATTTGTGTAGCGAACCGGTGTTATCTTTTGCCATGTTAAGACAACATTTAAATTGCGGGGTACCTAAACAACATGAACGATATAATTAATTGTCGGAACCCCGGTTCCGCTTAATATTGCCTAATTGCACCGCACCTTTGCCATGTCATACATCATACATGCATCATGCTCGATCTTTTGCCGTAGTATTAAATAAGTGCATCCGGTGTTTATTCTAGTGTTTTGGTTCTTCGCGGATAAGGCCGATGAGTTGATGCGAGTGTCGACCCGATCTTCGGATGAACCTTCGGCAATGTTTTTCAGGCGAGCACCTCCCCCTTTCTACCTATCTTACTTTTATAGTATTTATTTCCCTCCTGTTGATCTATTCCTATCTGTGTTGCGTTGCTCTAGTTTTCGTACCCGTGATATCCCTTGCAGCCTTATATTGCCTTGGACACCTCCTATTACCTGTTGTTTGGTAGATAGTTGGACCTGCGCGTCGTAGTCGCTTGCTCAAGTGCTGTTGCGTGTCGTTAAGTACCACAGTTGTTGGAGTATTGCCGTGTGTTTATTGTTGGAGATGATCATAACTTTAATTACTGTTTAACAACTAAAACTGAAGTAGGTAAGCAGAGGCACAGGTGGGCAATAGATGTTATTTGGTTGTTAACCGTCCACTTGTGTCCCGTAGGACCCCGAGTACTTGATACCTGTTCCTTGAATATTCGCGCTATCCACATCCGGGAGGATTATGGGACCCCCCCTGAGCTAGAGCTTGATTCATTCTTATTTCTTGGGGCCACAAACTAGTTTGAGGTTTTATTTACTATCCTGTACTTATGCCATACCTTACTGCTTTATTTACGATTGTGCGAGGAGCACCTGTACTGTTTAGGATCGGGACACGATTTCGCGGTATCGACAAGCCCAGTTTTGGGTTCCCAGTCGTTTACAGCCGTCCACCCAAACCTTGAGTCCGTCTCGGAGTCAGCTAACTTCGTTGCGGGTGTACTCAATGGGGTGGCCCCCTGAAATATTTCTGAATCCTGTGATTGCTTTGTCGTGAAGGCCTCGTTGGGTTTTGATTTGGTTTTTCCGAGGTTGATCGAGTGTGTGTTGCTATTTGTGCACCCCTGCAGGGTAAAACTTTCTGAAAGCCGTGTCCGCGGTTATGGACGACTTGGAGCACAATATCTCGTTCATAGACAACTATAACTAAAGTAGTGCTATAAATTTGACTTTATAATGACTAGTAATCAGCTTCACTATAATGGAATGGCTAAATAAAACTGCCAACAATTGCTTGTTTGGGTTGTCGCTTGTGACCATTGTATCTGACTAGTAAGTACTGCAACTATAACGGAATGGCTAAATAAAAGTACCAACAACTGCTGGGTTTTGGGTTATCTCATGCTAATTGTATTTGACTAGTAAGTGTCGCAACTACAACGGAATGGTTAACTAAAACTGCCCACTGCTTATTTTATCAGGATGACTATCTGTATTTGACTAGTAATTACCGCAACTATAAAGAATGAATAAAACTGCCAACGGTGTGAGTTCCTCGGTTGACTTTCTCGGTTGGTATCGAGGGGGAATACCAGGATGGGTTTGTTTGGTGTTAGATTCAGGTTGGATCCGAATAGATCTTTCTTATCCCTCTCTGATAGCCGACAGTTATATCGAGTCTCTATAGGTTGTTTAGTGCATGCTGCGCTGCCGCTTCAGTCCACCAACCTATGTAGGCGAGGACCGCCGAATTCTAGCCTCGCCATCTACTGGCCTCAGTACTGACCGCTCTCTCTTTTTCCTTTGCCCTTGTCGACACCCCTTTTGTTTAAGCAGGTTTTGAGATCGACGTCGTTAGCAGGGTTACCCTTCCGGCCTGGCCTGGGCAGGGTTATGGACGCCATTGGTTATTCTTCAGGGCTCTTAGCCCCATTTGCATCTTGTACGTAGCTGGACGCTCTATCGTTTTCAAGGTGATTTGGATCTTTGTTCTGTATATCTGTATTCTTGACTCCTGGAGTCGTGTTGTATATATATCTGTTCTGTGGGTCCCATCGAGGACTGTTGTGTAATGTTATTACTTCGTTTTCCACCCGCACGCAAGTGCCTGGTGGGCACCTTTGAATCGTTTCTATGCGGGTTTTGGCGGGAATCGCTAAAACTTGCATAGGGCCGATTCTGAGGGTGTTACATCTGGCCAGGCTACATATCTTGTAGTCGTTCTTCGGTTATGGGAATGAGACCATGGCTGGCATGATCAACGAGACCGACCGCCAGTGGAGGAGTTATGTTGGAGCCTACCCGGGCCATGGCCCGCCCAGAGTTTGTTCACACCTTCGTTTTTCTTATGAGCCGGCCCAACAATTGTCCAAATCCTAAAGACAAAACAAGATTGTTGTAGTCTGGCCCGCCCAGGATAACTTGAGAAGCTCCGCCAGTGCCGACCGCATCGAGCCCCAAAATGATATTGAACAAGCTACCCAATACGACCACCATAATGATACTCAACAGACCGGGCCTCCATTGATGAGAGCTATTGTTCGAGGATGAGCTCACTCGTGTAGTTGAGTCCCGACCTAGAGGATCCAAAAGAACTGGAGCATACACCGACCTCAAGGACATGGTGCTTTGCGAGGATTGGGTGGAAGTTGGACAAGATCCAATTTGTGGTGTGGAGAAAAAGGGCGGGATATTTTGGAAGAAGATTTTCAACTACTTCTATGAGCACACGCACTTGGATAACCACCTTTTTGAGAGTGTTCACAATGAAACTCTCTCACAAAAAGGGGTTCTATCCAAGAGCAATGCACCAAGTTCAACGCTTCACATGACATGGTGAAGAAGAAAAAAGTTAGTGACCCCGGCTTGGGATACATGGTGTTGGAAGCTTTGAATTACTTCAAGAGTGCCCACAATGGCAAATACTTCACCATGGTCCATTGTTGGAAGACCATACAGAATTTTCCCATGTGGCAAGAGCTCCATGCCTCGTGGACGAACAACGGGGGCTCCGATGCAACCAAAGGAACGCAATCCGATGTCATTGATGTTGATGATGCTAGCTCTAGTGCATTCGGGGGTTTAAAAGAGGTCGACGGGAAGGACCAACTCCAGGGTGGAAGAAAAGCGCGAGACCTCCTCATAAGAATTTCAAGAATCGATCAAGAAAATCTTTATCATAAAGAGGTGTCAAGTGAAAAGAGGGAAGATAGGAAGCTGCGGGAAAAAAGGAGCTGGTGAAGAGCTTCTATGACGTTCAACATAGGAAGCTTGAAATCCAAGACATGAATGCCCTAAGGTAATGGAAACCAATTCTTAATGTGTCTTTCAGACGAAGTCTCTTAGGTTCTAGACTAGTGTCTTGGAATAATATTTTAGTAAGATTATCCAGGATACAGCTATCTGAGGGCATGGATGAATTCAAATGGAAATTACTACATAGTGGTAAATTTTCTGTTGATTCATTTTATAGAGCTTTGATCCAACCTCATATTCCAGTCGATGACAATAGTAAAATTTGGAAGATGAGGATACCCCTTAAACTGAAGATATTCGCTTGGTATCTCCGTAAAGGGGTGATTCTCACAAAAGATAATCTTGTTAGGAGGAATTGGCATAGTAGCACTGAATGCGTATTTTGTCACCATAATGAGACAATACGCCATTTATTCTTCCATTGTAAATTTGCTCGTGCTATATGGTCAATCATCCAAATAGCCTCTGGTTTATCTCCTCCTCGATCGGTAGTCAATGTATTGGCAACTGGATGAATGGGATTGAGGATAAATATGGGACTTTATTTAAGGTGGAAGCGCTTGCCATTATTTGGTCGCTTTGGCTATGTAGAAATGACAAGATTTTTAATAACGTTGTATCTTCTCCCTTGCAGGTTATCTATCGAGCCACGACTGTCCTTCGACATGGACTTCTCTATAATGTATGAAGTTCCGCGACTAGCTTGTTTGCGAAGGGTTGTAGGCGGTTAGAAGATATGGCAGAGATATCTTCTCCCGGCATGTATGGCAGCAAACGCTGCGAATAGATCTTCCTTAGCTAGTTTGGAGAACTATGTTTTGATTTTATATTTTGTAATTCAGCTTTTTATTGTTTTGGACCGAGACTGTGTGGTTGATCGGCTGTATGCATCCTAGCTATGCAGAGGCCGGATGTAAACTTACGGTTAAGTAATAAAGCGCACATTTCCAAGAAAAAAAAGAGCCAAGGAAGTAGATATCAAGCAAAAGCAATTGAAGCTCGCCCTACTCATCGAGAAGGCCAAGATCATAACCACTCCCTTGAGCTAGGACATGGATCCAATTCAGTTGGAGAAGAATAAGATGATCCATGATAGAGATTTGTCACTCGGTCACTTCTATTTGTGTGCTAATGAACTATGCTTTTGGCACATTTGTGTATGTCGGGACGATGTTGGTAATTTCCGTGTTTTATTCAATTAGAACTATTAATGTGTTTGAAATAGGCAACATATAAAAACTGGCCCGGTGCAGACAAAAGGGAAACTACGTTGGATGGAGTGGCCTGTCTTGGACGGACATGTTTCACGGTGTTTTTCACAGACCACCGCAAACGGACCGTTTCAGATAGAATCGTGATCTTAAATAAGTGCACACTTGGAGTTGCCCTAACAAAACGTGATCTAGTTCCTAATACCGAGACGTGACAAGAATGATTAAATTTCAAAGTCAATTTTTGAAAAAGTTCTACACACATATTCAAACAATCAAATCCTACTAGATATAAACACACACTTTGATCCATCCAAGGGAAAAAAAATAACACGATATAGCAAATTAGCGCCAGCGTTAAAATACGGCATGATCATGTTACATCACATTGTAGCGTGCTATTAGCGATACATTGCTGGTTAATTTAGCATGGACTCGGTGGATAATGCGAGGATCTATCCTCTCGGTGGGCCAAGATTTTTCATGAGAAACCGGGTGAAAGGCGACGCCTTGGCGATGGCTGTGGCGCTCGCGTGCTGGTAGCGCGCCGTCGGTCCTCACCGCCGGCGTCCTCCACCAACCTCTTCCCTCTCTCCCCGGTGACCATGGCGCCGCTCGCGCCCTCCTGTGCCTCCCCCGAGTCGATCTGTGGCCGTCGTTGGGCGGACGTGGCTGACGAGGTTGACGAGGAGGAGGACGTGAGGGTGGAGACGGAGCGCCTCTCCTCGCCGCCGGACCTGCCGACGCTGGGAGACTTCTTGGCTGCTGCGTGCCCGGGTCGGAGAGCCAGGCGGAAGGCGGGCCGCTGTTGGGAGGCCTCACCCCTGTCCCGGTCGGCGCTGGCAAGGTTGGAGGTCGGGGTTCGTGAGGCGCGCCGACTGTTCTTGTGCGCGGCGAACGCAGCCTCTGCAGGGGACGGCATGGTCATGGGGAGCTGCCCCGGCGCCATCGCTGTCCCTGGGGGCTCGCTTCCTGCCACTAGAGCGCCGACGCGGGCTCCGCTGCTGCCTCCTGCTCGCGCAGAGGAAGGAGGTGCCCTCCCCTGTCCCCTGGCCAGCGTGGGCCTTGGTGGGCCAAACCCGTCTAGGCCCTTGGTGGAGGGATGTTCCTTGCAAGGCCCTATTCCGGCGTGGCGGAGTCAGGACTTCCGGGCCGTCACGCAGGCCAATCGGGCTGGGCCGCAGGGTAAGTGGCCTGTGGGAGCCTGGTTGTGGATCCACAAAGGGTCCATGTCCCTAACCCTAGGACACCCTGCGACCCCGGCTCAGGTTCAGCGCCACGCGCACGTCGTTCGCTCTGTCTATCAATCCCAGCCGCCGCCGCCTTTGACCTCCACCTTCGTCGACGCTCTCATGAAGCGCCACCGGGCTTCTTCCTCCCCGAGCGAGTCTCCGTCGGCACACCATAATCGCCGTACTCGGACCGCCTCCCCCGCGCCTCGTCCGCCGCCTGCGGCCCCGTACAAGCCGCCAGCTCGCCGCTCCCCGGCCAGACGGTCCCCTGCGCGCCATGGCAAGGCGGACTCGCGCCACGACGATCGGGAGGGTCGCCAGGACAGGCCCCGCGATCCCCCACGCGCCGCCTACCATGCCCGCTCGTCGCTGCCTCGCTCCCCTCGTGGTCGGTCACCGGCGCGAGGCCGGTCCCCTGTCCGCAGGGACCCCTCCCCGGAGGCCCAGCGCCGCGAGCGGGACCTGCGCAGGGAGCTGGAGCGCCGCGCGGATATCTCTGGTCATGAGGACCATGGTGCTGGGGGTAGGGCTTGCAGAGATGGTGACCCAGCCCGCGCCCATGGTAGTCGTCAATATGTGGAACCAGCGGGGCGATCCCGGAATGCTCCGTCTGCGCCGCCCGTCCCCAAGAAGAAGAAGAATAAGAAGCGCCGGAAGACGGCGCAAGGGCCTGGCTCCGGAGTCCCGGTGGGAGGTGCATGCATGGGAGGGAGCCAGATTGGGCACCTACCCATGCTGTAGCCTACGGGGGCGACGTCCGCGGTAGCAGGGGCCGCTCGCCCGAGATCGCCGCCGCGCAACAAGTGCTTCAACTGCGGTGAGGTCGGCCACTTCCGCTCTGACTGCAAGGAACCTGAGCATTGTCTGTTTTGCGGAGACCCCTCGCACCGTGTCCTGGACTGCACGGCCCGGACTCCGCACCGCGAGCATAGTAACCTGGAGCTCCTTGGCCACGGGATTGACCTGGGTTTGGGATTCTACTTCGTGGATCTGGGGGAGGTGGAGTTGTCTATTCCCCAGAACCTGGCTGAGATCCGCGTGCTACCGTACCAGGATCCCCCTCTGTCGGCTGAGATTACTGAGGACATCATCCGTGCAGAGTTGAGGTCGTCTGACTCCGACTTTGTGTGGAACGTGAGGGAGACTGCCCCCATGGTGTTCTCGGTGATCTTCCCGTCGCGCATGGCGCTGCGTGCCCTCTCTTGGAGCCAGTCGTTTTTCCTTCCCATCCATAACATCAAGGTCTCGATCCGTGAGTCGTGTGTTCACCCTGATACCACTGCAGTTCTCTCGACCCTGTGGGTGCGCATTCACGGCATTCCTACGGAAGCAAGACAGGAGAAGTTCATCTAGCTTATCTCCTAGGCCATTGGCAAGTTTGTGGCTTTGGACGTGGCTTCCCTCTACAGCCAGGGACCGGTGAGGGTTCAGGTCCGGCACCCGGACCTGGCCAAACTGGACTGCATCCTCCCGACCTTCTACTTCGGTACTCATGGCAGGACCCTGTCGGTGGAGCTGGAGCGGGAGGAAGTGGGCTCGCGCTCGCCGTCTCTGGACATCTCTGAGCACCGCCGCCCACCTGGGGAGGGGGGCGCGAACTGTCGTGGGAATGGTCACGGCAGATGCTGCAAGCGGCAGCGAGTAGTAGAACGAGGGGCAAGGGCGGCCAGCCATCTGCGGTGCGAGATGAGGGCAAAGACACAGGGTTTTACCCAGGTTCGGCCCCCCGGAGGGTAAAGACCTACTCCTGCTAGATTGTATTATGGAGGTGTTTACAATGGGCGAGCTCGGCGGCTAGGCGGCGAGTCGCTTGGGTGTATGAGGGAACGTGTCTCTACTCACCCTATAGGGAGGTTTATATAGGCTCACCTCCCCTAGGGTTTACATATCTCAACCGATTCGGTTACAGCTTCGGTAATCGTTTAACCTAGTCCGACTGGGCCTATCTACTCGCCTGGGCCTTCAGCTTCCAGTCGCTTGGTACCTTGCTGGGCTTTGATCCACTCGCCGTTCTGCAGGCCCACTCGCCAGCCCTTGGGCCAGTCGGAAACGTCCCGCTGAGTATACCCCAGTAGGCGTATCCCCATCAGTAGTCCCCGAGGCCGTCGTTGATTAGGCGTAAGTGGCTGCTGGCAGTCGGAGTATACGGCTTCAAAGTAGGCATTCAGTCGAATCGTCGGCGGGCTCCTGTATGAAGGAGAAAATCCGGTGAACCGAGTCGCGTCTTGGGCGAGTCGAGCCAACGGGACGCGGTCGCGGCGAGTGACCTAGCGAGCCGAGTGGCTGGAATTGGACCGTCAGGCGTGGTCAAACTAGCCGTTAAGGTAACTCAACGGTAACTTTTGGCGTAATCATCGCGCGGTAACGGCCCCCCTGATTTGGCGGGTAACTCCCGCTATATAAGAGGAATGGCAGGCAATCGTAGAGCCAAGTGCCCACCACTTCTTCCGAGTGCGCGCATTCTCTTTCCTTTGCTCCTTGATCCAATCGACCCGAAATCCTCCGACCTCCAACCAACCTCTCGGCTATGGCCCTTCCCACCGAACCATGGGGCAGGTCCAAGTGCACGAGGGCGCAGCTGGCCTCTTTCGAGGAGGCCGGAATCCTGCGAGCCGGCTGTTGGCGTATCCCCGCAGCCGGAGAAACGACCCCGAACCCGCGAGAGAGGGAGTTCGTCTGTTTCACCAGTCATCTCGAGCGGGGGTTAGGGTTTCCCACGTCTTTGTTCTTCCGGCGTTTTTGCGCCTACTACGGGATCCAGCCCTCAGATCTGGGTCCCCACAGCATCGAGCAGCTCACCATCTTCGTGGCGTTCTGCGAGTGCTACTTGGGCTGCTGTAACACCCTCAGAATCGGCCCTATGCAAGTTTTAGCGAAACCCGCCAAACTCGCATAGAAACGATTCGAAGGTGCCCACCAGGCACTTTCGTGCGGGTGGAAAGCAAAGTAATAACATTACACAACAGTCCTCGATGGGACCCACAGAACAGATATATATACAACAGCGACTCATAGAGTCAAGAATACAAAATACGGTACAAAGATCCAAATCACCTTGAAAACGATGGAGCGTCCGACTACGGACAAGATGCAAATGGGGCTAAGAGCCCTGAAGAATAACCAATGGCGTCCATAACCCTGCCCAGGCCAAGCCGGAAGGGTAACCCTGCTAACGGCGTCGATCTCAAAACCTGCTTAAACAAAAGGGGTGCCGACAAAGGGCAAAGGAAAAAGAGGAGCGTCAGTACTGAGGCCAGTACACGGCGAGGCTAGAATTCGGCGGTCCTTGCCTACATAGGTATGGTGGACTGAGCGGCAGCGGCAGCATGCACTAAACAACCTATAGAGACTCGATACAACGGGCGGATATCAGAGAGGGGTGAGAAAGACCTATTCGGATCCAACCTGAGACTATCATCAAACAAACCCATCCTGGCGTTTCCCCCTCGAGACCAAACGAGGAAGTCAACCGAGGAACGCACACAGTTGGCAGTTTTACTTATTCAGTTATCGTTGCAGCATTTACTAGTCAGGTTTAGATAATCATCCTGATAAAAATAAGAAGTGGGCACTTTTAGTTAACCATTCCGTTATAGTGGCATCACTTACTAGTCAGATTCAATTAGCATGAGATAACCCAAAACCCAGCAGTCGTTGATACTTTTACTTAGCCATGCCGTTGTAGTGAAGCTGATTACTAATCATATCGGATACAAGTCAATTTAAAACAGTAAACTTTAGTTATAGTTGTCTATGATCAGACACTGTGCTCCAAGTCGTCCATAACCGCGGACACGGCTTCTCGAAAAGATTTAACCCTGCAGGGGTGCACCAAAGTATCCACAGGCACTTCGACCCTTTTTGCCAGATCAGTTAACATACACCCATCGGTATGTCGGCGGGGCCTAAGTCACGACGTTCCCAGACCCAAAGCAAGCACGGGGGGCCACCCCACCGAGTCGACACCCGCAACGGAGTCGGCCGGTCTCCGAGACGGACTCAGGGTTTGCGTCAGTGGCAGTATGCGACAGTACGCCCCCAAACGGGGACTGTCGATACCGCGAAATCACTCCGCTTCCTAAACAGTACAGTGTGCTCCTCGCACAAACGTAAATAAAGCAGTAAACATGGCATAAGTACAGAATAGTAAAACACCTCAAACTAGTTGTGGCCCCCAGTACAATACTTTGAAATCAGGTAATTATCAATGGGGGGCCCATATCTCCCCACCTGTGGTTAGCGCGCTCGATCTCGGAACAGGTGTCAAGAACTCGGGTCCTACGGGACACAAGTGGGCGGTCGGAAACCAAATCTTACCTATCACCCACCGATGCCTCTGCTTAATTCAATTTTAGTTGTTAAACAGGAATTAAAGTGAATTAATAATTAAAGACTTGATCATCTCCAACATCAACATGCGGCAATCCTCCAACAATTGTGGTACTGGACGACAAGCAAAACACTTGAGCAGGCGACTACGACACGCGGGTCCAACTATCTACCAAACAACAGGTAATAGGATGTGTCCAAGGCTATATATGGCTGCAAGGGTTGTCACGGGTACGAAAACTAGAGCATCGCAACACAGATAGCAAAGATCAACAGGAGGGAAGTAAAAACTAGCAAAGTAAGATAGGTAGAAAGAGGGAGATGCTCGCCTGAAACATTGTCGAAGGTTCAACCGAAGATCGGGGCGAAGCTCACATCAACTCAACGGCCTTATCCGCGAAGAACCAAAACGCTAGAAGAAACACCGGATGCAATATTTAATACACTGCAGAAGATCGGCATGATGCATGTATGATGCATGGCATGGCAAAGTGCGATGCAATTTGGTCATATTAAGCGGAACCGGGGTCCCGATAATTAATCAGGTGGTTCATGTTGTTTAGATTCCCCGCAATTTAAATGTTGTTTAACAAGGCAGAATATATCACTGGGTTTGCTACACCAATTTAAATGAGGCCAATATGAGACTAGATTTGCCCGCATATGGGCCCCATATTTAATTATTAGGTGAATCGGCGTAAGGCCCCCAAACCACAGATATGCATGCAAGGATGACAATTCAATATGCAACAAGTTGTTATTATGTTATAAAATAGGGTTCCGGGAAAGGGTTCACACATTAGGGGTCTCGACGATCTTGGGGTTTCCGGGGTTCGGGGTTCGACAGGGTCCAGGGTCGGTCTCAGGGTCCAGGGTTCGACGGTTCCGTTCTCGGGTATCGGGGTAGGTCTTGGCGCATCCGGGTGCGGGACTTGGGGTCATGTCGACGGTCATGGCGTTCGGGGGGGAAGTTCTCGGTGTCCGGGTGAAGCACTCGGCGTTCTACGGTTCCACGTCGACGGCCTTGGTTTCCTCGATGGAGAACTTGGTGTGTCCGTGTCGGGGTTCTCGGCTTCGGTCGCCGGGCGTCAGTCTTCGGGATCGGGTCCGAGAAGAAGACCTTGGCATCGGATGGTCCTTGTCGGAGTTCTTGTCGCGCCGGGGTCTTTGGATCGGGCTCCGGGATCGGTCTTCGGTCGAAGTTTCCGGAAGCAGATCTTGGTGCTTGATGTCCGCGAGGGAGTCCCTGGGGTCCAGGATGGAGATCTTGTCGGTGGCCTTACAACACGGTGTAGATCTTGGCGGCCTTGTCGAGGTACTTGAGTGCCAGTGCCGGACTTGGGTTCAGGCGACGTGGTCTTCATATCGACATTGATCATCGAGTGCCACGGGATG
The DNA here is from genome assembly GCA_916181665.1 of Avena sativa. Classification (NCBI taxonomy): domain Eukaryota; kingdom Viridiplantae; phylum Streptophyta; class Magnoliopsida; order Poales; family Poaceae; genus Avena; species Avena sativa. The sequence continues at coordinate 397,678,414 of OV702279.1, read as the reverse complement.
ACGCAGAGTGGGCGGGGATACTGACGCCGACGAGGTGAGGCCCGGAGCGCCGCAGGGCAGCGGGACGGCCGAGGCGAAGCGGTGACCGGCGGCTGCGGGATGCGCGGGGTCGGGGACGGCGAGCCGCGGAGGAGGCCCGACGGGGCCGGCGGGGGCGCGTGCTCGCGCAGAGGGCGGCGGGAGACGGGCCGGGGACGGGCTGGTGGCGGGGAAGGGGCCTGGCGGTGGCGCTTGGAGGAGGCCAGGGCGGCGGGGGCGCGCCGGGGACGGTGGCGGCCGGACTCGAGCGGGCGGAGGCGGAGCTCGGGGACAGAGAGGACGGGGCGGCACGCTCGGGGAGCCGGCCCGCGGCAGAGAGGACTCCCGCGGGGAGGCGGCGACGGGGGGAAGGGCGACCAGGAGGCGGGGAGAGGCGAGGCTGGGGCCGGCGACGAGCGCCCAGGCGGCGGGGAGCTCGGGAAGGCAGGGTCGGGGCGGCGCCAAGCGAGCGGGGCGAGCGGCCCGAGGAGGAGAGCGGAGGCCGGCGGCGTCGGTGACGGGGTGTGCGGGGGCGAGGCCACCGAGGCGGCGGCGCAGGACGGAGGTCGCTGGGGAGGCGGGGCAGAGCGTGGCCGCCGGAGGAGGGACGCGGAGCTCGGGCGGCGAGGCTCGAGGGAAGGAGGGCGAGGTCGGGGCGAGCTCGGCGGGGAGCGGCGGCGAAGCGAGGGCGCTTGAGCGGGGGTGGCTGGTGCGCCGAGGAGAGGCGACGGCGAGGCGGGGGTCGAGCGGCGGCGGGGTGGTGGCGTGAGGCCGGGGCGAGGCGGAGGATGGCCGGAGCGGGGCCGCAGGGCGCGCTGGGGAGGGAGGCGCCAAGGAGAGAGGGCTGCGCGGGGCGGAGGCGCAGGGCGGCGGCGCGGGGGAGGCGCGGCCTGGGCGGCGGAAGAGGCCTGCAGGCGCGCGAGGAAGAAGACGCCGCGGGGGGGGGGGGGAAGAGGAGGGCTGGTGCGCGTGGGGGGACAGGCGGGTCCCACGGGGTGGGTCCCTCGTGCTGTGGCGTGCGGTTGACCAGGGGGAAGGGCTGGGCAGGTGCGGGCCCAGGGAAGGGGTCGGGGCCACGGGTTGGTGGGTGGTTGTGGTGGGTGTGGGTGCTTGCGTGTGTGACTGTGTGCGTGTAGCTAGGGAGAAGAGAGAGGAGGGGTGAGTGGAGGGAAGAGGGTTAGGCTGATGTGTCAGCTTGGGGTTGGTTGGGGAATTGGGGAGGGCGACGTGGCGGCCTAGGATAGGTGGGGGTGAGGTGGACAGGGGGTGAGGGTAGAATATTTGGTAGGTTTAGGATTAGAGACGGACCGTTTTAGTTTTTCTGGGGTGGTCGTTCGGGTCAAATCGGCCCGTTCGACTACCCCGCTAAAATAATTTAATATCTTATTTATTTTCAAATATCTTTGTAACTAGTTTTAGACAAACAAAATATCCGGAACATCCGGGGGTGGCGTTTGAATTAAGATGAGGCGTTTGGGAAAGCAAAACGGGCGTTGCGAAAATAGTTTTATGCAAACAATGCATGATGATGACGATGCAATGCACAAATTCAACGCGATTTTCTAGTAGTGGTTTTGCGGGATGCCACAATTCGACACCACTAACAAGGGATCTCGCCCTCGAGATCCGCCTCATGGTACCGGAAGGAAGGTCGGCGATCTGCGTCTTCTCGCTTCGTGTAGATCCTCGCGACACCACTAACAAGAGGGTTGTCCGTGATCGTCGAGAGGGCTCTCCGGAACAAGAGATCGAAGGTAGAGGCATCAACAAATAAAGCCACCCCTAACTTCCGTGAACGGAGTAAAATCGCGGGACCCACCGATTCGATGTACAAGAGCGAATGATAAGAGTAGTCGGATGGTGATCAGTCCATCGCGCACCCAAACCATTACTCTGCACACGAATAGGCGAATTATGCAACCAACTCTCGGATTCAGACTGAAGATCTCGACAAGCGAGTTTCGGAACAAGGAGTGATGCGGACTCTGCATCGGATCTGGCGTAGATGATGTCGTCGCGTCGGAAAAACACCGGAAAGCACAAACAAGGAACAAAGAATGATACCGCAGTAGACGGATTCCTCGGATAGCATGGAGACCAGATGTAGCAACACCGTTATCGAAGAAGGAAGCGAAACCCTAAAGGTACGACGGAAACCCAACCACGAGAATTCCTGGACTCGAAGAACGAGACGAGAGCGGATTCAAAACACGTAGGGGTAAGAGGGGAACAGCAGAGGGGTAAGGAGTAAAGTCAGACCTAACCAGAACTATCCAACCGATTTTGCAAAATAGTTTTGACACTCTACTTCGGCCGTTAGCTAGGTTATCCTACAGGCTGGACTTGTGGGGTATCGCAACTGCTGAGCTCTGATACCACTCTGTAACACCCTCAGAATCGGCCCTATGCAAGTTTTAGCGAAACCCGCCAAACTCGCATAGAAACGATTCGAAGGTGCCCACCAGGCACTTTCGTGCGGGTGGAAAGCAAAGTAATAACATTACACAACAGTCCTCGATGGGACCCACAGAACAGATATATATACAACAGCGACTCAAAGAGTCAAGAATACAAAATACGGTACAAAGATCCAAATCACCTTGAAAACGATGGAGCGTCCGACTACGGACAAGATGCAAATGGGGCTAAGAGCCCTGAAGAATAACCAATGGCGTCCATAACCCTGCCCAGGCCAAGCCGGAAGGGTAACCCTGCTAACGGCGTCGATCTCAAAACCTGCTTAAACAAAAGGGGTGCCGACAAAGGGCAAAGGAAAAAGAGGAGCGTCAGTACTGAGGCCAGTACACGGCGAGGCTAGAATTCGGCGGTCCTCGCCTACATAGGTATGGTGGACTGAGCGGCAGCGGAAGCATGCACTAAACAACCTATAGAGACTCGATACAATGGGCGGATATCAGAGAGGGGTGAGAAAGACCTATTCGGATCCAACCTGAGACTATCATCAAACAAACCCATCCTGGCGTTTCCCCCTCGAGACCAAACGAGGAAGTCAACCGAGGAACGCACACAGTTGGCAGTTTTACTTATTCAGTTATCGTTGCAGCATTTACTAGTCAGGTTTAGATAATCATCCTGATAAAAATAAGAAGTGGGCACTTTTAGTTAACCATTCCGTTATAGTGGCATCACTTACTAGTCAGATTCAATTAGCATGAGATAACCCAAAACTCAGCAGTCGTTGATACTTTTACTTAGCCATGCCGTTGTAGTGAAGCTGATTACTAATCATATCGGATACAAGTCAATTTAAAACAGTAAACTTTAGTTATAGTTGTCTATGATCAGACACTGTGCTCCAAGTCGTCCATAACCGCGGACACGGCTTCTCGAAAAGATTTAACCCTGCAGGGGTGCACCAAAGTATCCACAGGCACTTCGACCCTTTTTGCCAGATCAGTTAACATACACCCATCGGTATGTCGGCGGGGCCTAAGTCACGACGTTCCCAGACCCAAAGCAAGCACGGGGGGCCACCCCACCGAGTCGACACCCGCAACGGAGTCGGCCGGTCTCCGAGACGGACTCAGGGTTTGCGTCAGTGGCAGTATGCGACAGTACGCCCCCAAACGGGGACTGTCGATACCGCGAAATCACTCCGCTTCCTAAACAGTACAGTGTGCTCCTCGCACAAACGTAAATAAAGCAGTAAACATGGCATAAGTACAGAATAGTAAAACACCTCAAACTAGTTGTGGCCCCCAGTACAATACTTTGAAATCAGGTAATTATCAATGGGGGGCCCATATCTCCCCACCTGTGGTTAGCGCGCTCGATCTCGGAACAGGTGTCAAGAACTCGGGTCCTACGGGACACAAGTGGGCGGTCGGAAACCAAATCTTACCTATCACCCACCGATGCCTCTGCTTAATTCAATTTTAGTTGTTAAACAGGAATTAAAGTGAATTAATAATTAAAGACTTGATCATCTCCAACATCAACATGCGGCAATCCTCCAACAATTGTGGTACTGGACGACAAGCAAAACACTTGAGCAGGCGACTACGACACGCGGGTCCAACTATCTACCAAACAACAGGTAATAGGATGTGTCCAAGGCTATATATGGCTGCAAGGGTTGTCACGGGTACGAAAACTAGAGCATCGCAACACAGATAACAAAGATCAACAGGAGGGAAGTAAAAACTAGCAAAGTAAGATAGGTAGAAAGAGGGAGATGCTCGCCTGAAACATTGTCGAAGGTTCAACCGAAGATCGGGGCGAAGCTCACATCAACTCAACGGCCTTATCCGCGAAGAACCAAAACGCTAGAAGAAACACCGGATGCAATATTTAATACACTGCAGAAGATCGGCATGATGCATGTATGATGCATGGCATGGCAAAGTGCGATGCAATTTGGTCATATTAAGCGGAACCGGGGTCCCGATAATTAATCAGGTGGTTCATGTTGTTTAGATTCCCCGCAATTTAAATGTTGTTTAACAAGGCAGAATATATCACTGGGTTTGCTACACCAATTTAAATGAGGCCAATATGAGACTAGATTTGCCCGCATATGGGCCCCATATTTAATTATTAGGTGAATCGGCGTAAGGCCCCCAAACCACAGATATGCATGCAAGGATGACAATTCAATATGCAACAAGTTGTTATTATGTTATAAAATAGGGTTCCGGGAAAGGGTTCACACATTAGGGGTCTCGACGATCTTGGGGTTTCCGGGGTTCGGGGTTCGACAGGGTCCAGGGTCGGTCTCAGGGTCCAGGGTTCGACGGTTCCGTTCTCGGGTATCGGGGTAGGTCTTGGCGCATCCGGGTGCGGGACTTGGGGTCATGTCGACGGTCATGGCGTTCGGGGGGGAAGTTCTCGGTGTCCGGGTGAAGCACTCGGCGTTCTACGGTTCCACGTCGACGGCCTTGGTTTCCTCGATGGAGAACTTGGTGTGTCCGTGTCGGGGTTCTCGGCTTCGGTCGCCGGGCGTCAGTCTTCGGGATCGGGTCCGGGAAGAAGACCTTGGCATCGGATGGTCCTTGTCGGAGTTCTTGTCGCGCCGGGGTCTTTGGATCGGGCTCCGGGATCGGTCTTCGGTCGAAGTTTCCGGAAGCAGATCTTGGTGCTTGATGTCCGCGAGGGAGTCCCTGGGGTCCAGGATGGAGATCTTGTCGGTGGCCTTACAACACGGTGTAGATCTTGGCGGCCTTGTCGAGGTACTTGAGTGCCAGTGCCGGACTTGGGTTCAGGCGACGTGGTCTTCATATCGACATTGATCATCGAGTGCCACGGGATGACACAGAGTGGGCGGGGACACTGACGCCGACGAGGTGAGGCCCGGAGCGCCGCAGGGCAGCGGGACGGCCGAGGCGAAGCGGTGACCGGCGGCTGCGGGATGCGCGGGGTCGGGGACGGCGAGCCGCGGAGGAGGCCCGACGGGGCCGGCGGGGGCGCGTGCTCGCGCAGAGGGCGGCGGGAGACGGGCCGGGGACGGGCTGGTGGCGGGGAAGGGGCCTGGCGGTGGCGCTTGGAGGAGGCCAGGGCGGCGGGGGGCGCGCCGGGGACGGTGGCGGCCGGACTCGAGCGGGCGGAGGCGGAGCTCGGGGACAGAGAGGACGGGGCGGCACGCTCGGGGAGCCGGCCCGCGGCAGAGAGGACTCCCGCGGGGAGGCGGCGACGGGGGGAAGGGCGACCAGGAGGCGGGGAGAGGCGAGGCTGGGGCCGGCGACGAGCGCCCAGGCGGCGGGGAGCTCGGGAAGGCAGGGTCGGGGCGGCGCCAAGCGAGCGGGGCGAGCGTCCCGAGGAGGAGAGCGGAGGCCGGCGGCGTCGGTGACGGGGTGTGCGGGGGCGAGGCCACCGAGGCGGCAGCGCAGGACGGAGGTCGCTGGGGAGGCGGGGCAGAGCGCGGCCGCCGGAGGAGGGACGCGGAGCTCGGGCGGCGAGGCTCGAGGGAAGGAGGGCGAGGTCGGGGCGAGCTCGGCGGGGAGCGGCGGCAAAGCGAGGGCGCTTGAGCGGGGGTGGCTGGTGCGCCGAGGAGAGGCGACGGCGAGGCGGGGGTCGAGCGGCGGCGGGGTGGTGGCGTGAGGCCGGGGCGAGGCGGAGGATGGCCGGAGCGGGGCCGCAGGGCGCGCTGGGGAGGGAGGCGCCAGTGAGAGAGGGCCGCGCGGGACGGAGGCGCATGGCGGCGGCGCGGGGGAGGCGCGGCCTGGGCGGCGGAAGAGGCCTGCAGGCGCGCGAGGAAGAAGACGCCGCGGGGGGGGGGGGGGAAGAGGAGGGCTGGTGCGCGTGGGGGGACAGGCGGGTCCCGCGGGGTGGGTCCCGCGTGCTGTGGCATGCGGTTGACCAGGGGGAAGGGCTGGGCAGGTGCGGGCCCAGGGAAGGGGTCGGGGCCACGGGTCGGTGGGTGGTTGTGGTGGGTGTGGGTGCTTGCGTGTGTGACTGTGTGCGTGTAGCTAGGGAGAAGAGAGAGGAGGGGTGAGTGGAGGGAAGAGGGTTAGGCTGATGTGTCAGCTTGGGGTTGGTTGGGTTATTGGGGAGGGCGACGTGGCGGCCTAGGATAGGTGGGGTGAGGTGGCCAGGGGGTGAGGGTAGAATATTTGGTAGGTTTAGGATTAGAGACGGACCGTTTTAGTTTTTCTGGGGTGGTCGTTCGGGTCAAATCGGCCCGTTCGACTGCCCCGCTAAAATAATTTAATATCTTATTTATTTTCAAATATCTTTGTAACTAGTTTTAGACAAACAAAATATCCGGAACATCTGGGGGTGGCGTTTGAATTAAGATGAGGCGTTTGGGAAAGCAAAACGGGCGTTGCGAAAATAGTTTTATGCAAACAATGCATGATGATGACGATGCAATGCACAAATTCAACGCGATTTTCTAGTAGTGGTTTTGCGGGATGCCACAGCTGCCGGCCCTACTTTCCCTTGTGGCAAGATCTGTTCCATGGACGGATCAGCCGCGAGGAGGCGGGCGGCCCAATGCTAGCCGCGGGCGGCCTGACGTTCCAGCTCAAGTCCAAAGCTTCCTTCTTCGACCTGATGCTGCCGGCCAAAGCAGCGAGCGACTGGAAGAAGTCATGGTTCTACGTGACCGAGGCGACTCCGGAGGACGAGGCGGCGATCCCGCGGTACCCGGCCAACCGTTCCGAGCCACGCCATCTCCAGGTCGGCAAGCTTCCCGACGACCAGCGGATGGTCGTCGATGAGATGCTCCAGACCATCCGTGGTCTGAAGAAGAAGGGGCTCCAGACGATAAACTTGTACAATTGTTGGCTTGGGCGGCGGCTCGTTCCGCTCGCCCAACGCGACCATTACATGTATCATTACACGGGCTGGGGAGACTCGACGAAAGCCTGCCTCGACGAGTGGAAGCTGGAGGACTACCTCCCAGCGTTGAAGAAGATCACCCAGGCGGTATACGCGGATGCGCAGGCCGGGGTCCCCCTACACCGCGAAGCGTCCGGCTCCGACGGTAATTTCTTTATCTTGTTTGCAGTCGCAGCGTATGCAGTCGCGGTAATTCTAACTCTGTTTCGTATTCATCGCAGCTGTTCCAAGTGGTGGAAGGGTGGCTCCCACTTGCCGATGACGAGAGCCCGGGGCCATCCGCCCAGGATACAAGCGAATCGCCACCCGCCAAGGGCAACGAGGACGACGAGGACGAGTCCGAAGAGGAAATTGCCCCGCTGGTCCGAAAGACCCGCGGGCAACGTCAGCGCGAAATCGAAGCGAGCAGGAGCCTCGAGCGTCATGATGATGACGACGAGCTCCCAGAGACCACCTCGCGCCGCCAGGCCACTCCTTCGAAGAAGAAGAAGAAGGAAAAGGAGGCGAGGGCCCCCCCCGAGGAGGAAAACGAAGCCGCCGAAGATGGCCTCGCCGTCGCACTCGACGAGCAGCTCTGATGGCCACAGCTCGGCCGGTGACGGCGCGGCCCCGGCGACAACCGCGCTAGATGCGCCATTTGTGGAAGTGCCGCTAGCCTCGATGCCCCCGCCATTCGCGCCAGCCTCTGGGCTAGGGAAGGCTCCAGCCGCGGCGACTTCGCCTCGCAAGGAGGTTCCGATTGGGGCGGCTTCGCCCCGCAAGGAGGCTCCGGCCGTAGCGGCCCCAGTTCGCGAAGAAGCCCCTGCCGAAGGTGTCCCAGGGGCGCCAGCCGCAGCCTCGACGACGAAGAAGCCGTCCGTGTCTTGGGCACGTGACGTCATGGAACTAGGGCTCAGTCGCCAACTGGGCCCCGAGCTGGAAAAGCCGGCCGGCCTTCGCACAGGGCTACGCTTCATCCCAGTTGCCAAGTGAGTGCATTCGGCCTTCTCTATTTTCTATAGCTGTTTCGACTGTCTTTACCGATTCGACTGATGTGCAGGACCGGAGCGAAAAAGATGGGCCACCCGACCGTGGCTCAGGTACCCTCCGCCGCTAGCGAGGAGGATCCTTCCCGTAAGAGGAAAGCGGACGAGGTCGTCGCCTCAGCGGAGGGCAGCAAGAAGGCCAAGGGCGACGACATCGTCACTGTTTCTGACGACACGGCGGCCGCACCGGCCGGACCCGCAGTGGAAGCAACTGCGTCTACAAAGGAGGGCGTTTCCTTGCCTAGACCGGAGGAAGCGACTTCCTTTGGAGCGGGTGCCTCGATCGCTACCTTCCCCCGCTTCGTGACCAAGGCGGCCACGGCGAGCGGGGATGCGCCCCCGAGCCTCGCTCCAGGGACCGCCGACGCTGAAGTCGACCAACGTCGCGGGCACACGCCGGCGCTGCTTGCGTCTGTGGACGCAATACAACTCCATGGCATGCTTGGTGCAGCCATCCAGGTTCCTCCAGTCCCCGAGGATCAGGTCGGTGCTTAGCAGCGGCTTGATTCTTATAATTTCTCGTTGTTTTTTTTTACTTTCGCATCCAGTCCCCGAGTGCGTACGCGCTAAATTTTAGCGGGTGTGCACTGAGGAATTTTCGTGATCGCCAGTCCCCGAGTGCGCACGCGCTAAATTTTAGCGGGTGGGCACTGAGTAATTTTTGTGATCGCCAGTCCCCGAGTGCGCACGCGCTAAATTTTAGCGGGTGGACACTGAGTAATTTTTGTGATCGCCAGTCCCCGAGTGCGCACGCGCTAAATTTTAGCGGGTGGGCACTGAGTAACTTTCGTTTTTACTGACTTTGATGATTGTGCAGGGTCTGCAGCTGGAGTCGGCGGAGCGGTTGGCTGCGAAACAGCGTGCTGAGAAGGAGCTGGCCACCATCCAAGAAGTGAACAAGGAGCTTCAGGCTGTTGCTGCGAAGGCAGAGGGAGCTCGCCAGGAGCTTGTCCCTGCTGGTGAGTTGGTGGCGGTGCGATCTGCGTTGAGTGCTGCTGAGCAGCGGGTCGCCGACCTCGAGCGCGAACTGCGGGAGGCGAAAGAAGAAGCAAGTTCGGCGAACGGGCGAGCTAAGGCCGCCATTGCGGCCGCGGAGGAAGACCGCAAGGTGTCGGAAGCCCTCATTGCTGGGCTTCAGGACGACCACACGTCGCTTCAGTGCTTCATCACGGGACTCGCCCGCCCGTTGCTTGGTGAGTGCGTCTTCCCTTTCTGTCAGTTGTAGTGTTTGTGGTGTCCGTGGTACTCATCATTGTCTCCTTCTCGCAGGTCGTGTTATTGGTAGCCAAGAAGAGGCGAGCTCGCTTGACGCGAGGGAGTGCGTAAGCATGCTCGTCGACTCGGCGACGCTGTCGGCGACGTGCATCCGCGCCTATCTTCAAGAAATATCGCCCACAGAGGTTATTCCCAGCGACCTTGTTGAGGTGTGGGAGTATCTGGAGAAGGCGCCCGCTGTCGTCGAGTTCATGACGCGGTCGGCGTTTCGGCGTGGAGCGTCGACAGCGCTGAGCCTTGGACTCGCCCACTTCCCCGAGGATTTCGACCTCGACGATGTGACGAGTGGGTATCCTTCGTCGACTGGCGCGGTGGACCTGTCCGAGGTTCTCAAGTTGCAGGAGCATGCCGCCGCGTACTCGGAGCGTGTCTGGGCGATGGGCGACCTCCTTCCCTACCAGGAAACGGTCATCGCGCCAAACGACCCCGAGCCGCCGCATCGTGACTTCAAGGTCGAGCAACCTTTTCGCTCGGCGATGGCGGGTGAGCTGACGACGTATCCGTCAAACCCGTACACCGCGTTCATCCGTAGGCGCCGGGATTCTGGCGAGTCGTCGTCGAAGCCTGCAGAATAGGGTAGTTTTGCCTGGACGTGTTAGCAGCAGTTCTGCCATGCGGCATATTTTGTAACATAAGACAATGCAGTGTGCAATTGAATGGGACGTCGTATCCGTTTTGCTATTTGTTTGTGTGATTTGGATTGATTTTGAACGAGTCCCCGAGCGCGTCCGCCCTTTTGTGGGGTTTACCTCGTATATGATGTTTGTTGTTATCATGTGTTTTGTTAGTTTAGTCGACTCGCCCGAGCTCGGAGAGCCAGTCGCAAGGCGACTCCCTTGAGTGCTCTGTACTTTACCGTTTTCCCGTACGCGAACGGGGTCGGGTGGCCGAGTCCCCGAGCGTGGTACTTGGTAGTTCTAGGCGCGACTCGAGGGGGGTTGAGGACGTAGCGCGTTGGTGTGAGCGCGTCACTCCTGCCTGGCCCGGAGGGTCAGTCGCGTGGCGAGTCCTGGGCGTGCTCTCTTACTTGGCGTTTTCCCTGACCGCTCGCGACGAACTGGTTTTCAGTCCCCGAGCGTGGTACTTAGCCGTTCGAGTCGCTACGCCGAGGATGCGGAGGACCAAGGTCGCTGTGAGAAGCGAGGGCAGTTGTCTTGGTTCGTAAAACCAGTCGGGCTAGGCGACTCCAATGGGGCTCCGGGTTGGCGTTTTTCGTGGACGATGCAAGACCTGGAGTGATTCAGTGCTCTTACACCGCACTACTTAGCCGTGCCGATCGCTGTACCAAAGGTTGACTTCTGCATTTAGCGTACCGCTGTTATTACGAGTGCGAGTGGCACAAGTCATGGAGAGTAGGCGCAATTTGCGGTAACCGTTTCTTTTATTTCATTGCGACTGGAGAGTACATGTGTGGGGTTCTAGGAGTAGAACTTCCGGAGGAGATTTACATTCCATGGCCGCTTGACGTCGAGCTCGCCGTCCCCGCGGACGTCGATGAGGTAGTAGGCGTCGTTGCCGAGTACGCGCCCGATAGCGAATGGGCCCTCCCATGGGGGGGAGAGCTTGTGCATGCCCTTCTTGTCCTGGATGAGGCGTAACACCAGGTCGCCTTCCTGGAAGGTGCGGGTTTTCACCCGTCGGCTGTGGTAGCGGCGGAGTCCTTGCTGGTAAATGGCGGTGCGCAATCGAGCGAGGTCGCGTGCTTCGTCGAGCTGGTCGAGCCCATCTTGGCGGGCCAGCTCGTTTGCGGCCTCCGTATAGTGGACGACTGTAACTACCTCGGTGAACTACGCTCCTAGATACAAGCCTGGATGAGTGGTAGTGGTTGAAATAGTACGGCGGGGCCCCAAAAGCCACTCACTGGTAGTCCTTTCAGACGTCCCAACCACTACCCTCTCAACGGGACCTGTACGGGCGGCGTAGTCGGCAGGCGAAGGGATCAACTACGTACACAAGTGGGTATGTACGCAAGCCACCATACAAGAGTACATCACAGCCATCCCATCTAGAAAGAAAGAAAATATAGCAACGCCATACGGCAAGATTCAAATGACCTAGATAGATCTATATTTTAGGATATCTCCTCATACAACACACATCAGAGTATCATGCGGAAGCGGCAAACAGAATCCGAGTACGGATAAGAAGCAAATCGGCATAAGATGCCATAGAAATAAGCACATCCCAACTACAGGTCTCACGGATCCCCGTTCCCGGAATCTCTACACCGAACGATCGTTGCCCACATCATCGGCTTCTTCCACCCAGTATCCGTCCTGAGAAGGTACCTGTTCATCTGAATCAAGAATTTATCGTGTGAGACCCTAAGGGTACTCAGCAAGTCTTAATGCCTCTAAAGGGGACACAACCTGGGGTGACGCAATTGCAGCAAAAGATAAACCCTAACAATTCTACAGATAAACGCTAACCATCCGCCTAACCAATGATAGACGGATGTCCGTGAATTAAGAGCAACAGTTATAATGGTAATTTCATTCGATCCATCCTCCTCCCTGCTTACCAACAAGGAAGCGGACGAACAACCCCCCATCCGTTGGCAATTTTATTAACCATTCCATGAGTGTTGCACTATTTACTAGTCAAGTTACTTAGTCAAATTAAGGCGGTACTTTAGTTATGCTTGTCTATGATCGAGAAACTATGCTCCAAGTCGTCCATATCCGCGGACACGGATTTCAGAAAGTTTTACCCGGCCGGGGTGCACCAATAGCAACACACGCTCGATCAACCTCGGAAAAACCAAATCAAAACCCAACGAGGCTTTCACGACTGAACAATCACAAGATTCAGAAATATTTCAGGGGGCCACCCCTTAAGTAGATCCCGCAACGGAGTAAGCAAGCTCCGAGGCGGCCTCAAGGTCTGCGACAATGGCTGTAAGCGACTGGGAACCCCAAACGGGGCTTGTCGATACCGCGTAAACATTCCGCTTCCAAAACAGTACAGTGTGCAGTACCTCGCACAATCGTAAATAAAGCAGTAAACATGGCATAAGTACAGGATAGTAAATAAAACCTCAAACTAGTTTGTGGCCCCAAGAAATAAGACGGAATCAAGCTCTGGCCCAGGGGGGTCCCATATACCTCCCGGATGTGGATAGCGCGATAAATCAAGGAACAGGAATCAAGTACTCGGGGTCTTACGGGACACAAGTGAGCAGGAAAAACCAAATAGCAGATGTTGCTCACCGGGGCCACTTTCTTTAGTTATCCCAGAACTACTCAGGTTAAGTTGTTTAGGTACCTCGTTATTCAACAGACTCGCACAAACCCTACACATGCTGTTCTACGACTCGCATGGCTCAAACAACTCCTATAGTAATGGCTCATGGGATGGAGGAACAAGCTTGGTGGAGTTTAAAAGTAAAGTCTATGCATACTTGGGATTCAATTTAATGCAATCGCGACTCGATGATGCAGGAATAAGATAGAGGCAATAGGTACTGTATGTATGCAAGCATGTGGTAGTGCTTGCCTGGTATCTCAGTTGAAGCGAGGGACGGATCTGGGTAGTGCTCCTGGTTCTCTTGATATGACCCCTGCTCAGTGTCTATCCGAGAAAAACCAAACAAACAAGGCCAACATGAATATAGAGCACAAGCATATGAATAAGATGCGTCAAGCAAACAATCATGCCATGATGAATGATGCACAATTTACATGGCAAGTAAGGTAGCATGGCATGGTGAGGTGTGGTGGACAAGAAAATAACATTTAATTGGGTTTTAGTCACATTTCATTGCCATAACAGTTGTTGTTCAATATATATTTATGTGATGCATGCTGCAATTGAAGTCATGGATAGCATAAACAGAAAGGTCTCGTCGAGCTGATCAATTTAGACTCATCATTTGCTAAATTTGGAGTTTTAAATCAAAAGTTATGAATTATTGAAAATCCAGTGGCATTGGTGGTAATTAACATAAACTTGGAATTTTACTTGTGCAAAATACAAAAAGGATGGCATATTTGGAATCCCCTCATTTTTCTGATATCCATACATATATTATTTGTCAAATTTGGAATTAGTATGTAAAAGTTATTACAAATCTGAATTAGATTTGAATTTGAATTAATTTAAACTAAGTTTGAATTTTAAAACAGTGTCTGAACATTTTCCACTTCTCCTACTCACTTCTGAGTCGATGACAGGTGGGGCTAGCGGGTCCTGCGGCCCACGCGCCAGCGACTGAGGGGCACAGGGGACCGCGGGTTTATTTTAGCAAACGCCAGGAGCCTTTTTGCAAAGATACCTGGACACAGACAAGTGGGCCGTCTGGACTGCGGGTTGGCAAAACAAAAGCTGGGGGGGGGGGTTTCGCAAAAGGGCCGCGGTGCACTGTACTTCTTCCCACGCGTGCATCTGACGCGCGCGGCGCGCGGCGCGGCGCAGGTGGGACTCGAACCCGCGACCGGTGACGCTTGTGCGGACGCAGAGCCGCTGCGGTGGCTGCGGGTTGATGTTCGGAGGGAGCTCGCGTGCTAGATGTGGTGGCCGCGTCTGGGAGCTAGCAGAAAAGAACTCGCCGCCGCCGCACAGAGGGCGCTCGACGAAACGAACGGAGCGTCCAGGAAGCAACTAAGGACGGGAAGTTGTCAGGGAGGGTCAGGAGCTCACCGCGAACGTGCCGGTGTGGTCGACGTGGCGCGGGGAGCAGGCGATCGGCGACGCGGCTCGCGGACTGGGGGCTAGGGTTTCCGGCGTGGCGCGGCAGATCCTGGCGGGCTGGGGCTCCTCCTCCTCGCGTATGGCTCCAGGGCGTCGCAGGCGAACTTCCGCGGCTTCCTCGACACCCGCTACGTCGCTCCCGCCTCCTGGTGATGCGTGTGCTGGCGAGGTGAACGGCTGGGCCGGCGAGAGGAAGATGTGGCGGTGGAGAAGAGGGGTAGAGGAGGGGAGCGAGGCAGGCTGCTGGGCGGATCTGGGGAGGCTCTGAGAGGCCAGGGGAGGATAAGAAGGGGGAGGCGCAGGTGGTTGCGTGGGGGAGAGGCAAATCGGGTTGGCCACCTTTTTGCCCTCCTTCACGTGCTTGGCATGGCCAGGCCAGGCAAGGCAGGGCACTAGGAGAAGGGGGTGAGGCTGGCAGGTGGCCCTGGGGGCGTAGGCAGGTCCTGGCAGAGAGAGAGCTAGAGGGGAGAGGGGGAGAGGGGGTAGCCTCGGGTAGATTAGGTTTGGAGCTAGGGTAGGAGAGAGAGGGGCATGGGTCGGGCTAGGGTTATGGTGTGAGGTCCTAGGGCGTGTGGGGTAGCTGGTAGGGTGCTGGGTGGGGCCTGCATGGAAGAGAGAGGGGAAAGATGGAGAGGGACATGGTAACCATGTTAGGTAGAAGGAAAAGGGAAGGGGCACTTAGGGTTTAGCTAAGGGAAGGTATGGATTAGAGGGAGAAAGGGTGGCTTAGGGTTAGATTTAGCTAAGAGGGTAGATGGCAAGGGTTGGTTTAGGTTTTTGTTAAGAGGGTTAAGAAAAGGATGGTGGTGCTAATCTTGGTCATGCAAGCTTCATACTAGCCCTAGCAAGATCATACAAGAAAAGAGGGAGAGGTGAGAAAGATGGCCAAGGTGATGATGTGGTCCTCCTTTGGCCCAAGCATGATCCAAGCAAAGAACTAGCAAGGTTCAAAAGAGAGGGGGGGGGGTTTAGAGGGTGCATGCCACATTAGCACAAGTGAGTGCATGGGACATGAGGTAGGGTTTTAGCTAAAGGATGAAGAGAGAGAGAAGATAAGGAGAAACAAACTACAAGCCAACACATGATTTAAACAAAGGAAGACGATCCAACTAGAATTCAAATAAAACCAAATACTAGAGAAAGTGGTACTTGCATGGCCCATGCAAGATAATTAATGCCAAGTTATCCTTGTGAAAACAATATTATAATCATGGCATTAT
The DNA here is from genome assembly GCA_916181665.1 of Avena sativa. Taxonomy (NCBI): domain Eukaryota; kingdom Viridiplantae; phylum Streptophyta; class Magnoliopsida; order Poales; family Poaceae; genus Avena; species Avena sativa. The sequence goes on along the minus strand of OV702279.1, from coordinate 397,662,888 downwards.
CCATATGCATTCCCAATAGGTGGGCAAGGCCAAGCAAAGGTTATGGGTGGATCCAACCAACAACATGGGCTAGAGATAACTCAATAAAATGCCAAGCCCATATTATTGGATGGTGGAATTATAAGGTGGTGAAATAAAAGGTGGTGGAGTCAAAAGAGAGATGCCCCCAACTCAACTTGGGCATTTAACAATGTATCAAGAGCCAAATACAATATCAAGAGGCAAATACAATTAATCATGCACATGAGATAAGAACCAAACAAGAAAAGGTTTTATATGATGCTCAAATGCAAGGGGACATGATGACATGAGCATGATGTGATGATGATGCAACAATTATATGTTGGAAGTGGCCCATTTTATTATTATATCCAGTAGCATTACAGGGGTTAGACAACTGGGATGCTACAACTCTCCCCCACTAAACAGGAATCTCGCCCCGAGATTCTAGGAAGAAGAAGAAGAAGAAGACACAAAGAGAGAAGGATGGTTGGCACGGAGTTCATCTTCACGCTCCCATGTTGCTTCATCAACAGAATGGTGTGACCACTGCACCTTGCAAAACTTGATGGACTTGTTGCGCGTCCTTCGTTCTGCGGTCTCAAGGATTTTTGTGGGGTGTTCCTGATAAGACATATCTTCTTGGAGGTCGATTAGCTCATGATCCACGGTCTTGCCCGGATCTTTGAAGCACTTCTTGAGCTGAGAGATGTGGAAAACATCATGGACTTTGAGTTTTTCCGGAAGCTCCAGTGCATAAGCAACTTCTCCTCTTCTACCACGTATCTTGAAAGGACCGATGTATCTAGGAGCCAACTTTCCTTTGATACCGAAGCGGTGTGTTCCTCTCATGGGAGTGACACGAAGGTAGACGAGATCACCAGGGGCATATACCATATCCGTGTGTTTCCTGTCATAGTTGCTCTTCTGACGACTTTGAGCAATCTTCAGGTTCTCCAGAATGATATGCACCTTCTCCTCCGCTTGGGTTACAATGTCAGGGCCAAACCAGATTCTTTCTCCTGCACCTGACCAACCAATCGGAGTTCTGCACTTGCGACCATAGAGAGCCTCGAATGGTGCCATCTTCAGACTCTTCTGGAAGCTGTTGTTGTAGGAGAATTCAGCATATGGAAGGCATTCCTCCCACTTCATGCCAAAAGAGATGACACACGCTCTAAGCATATCCTCCAGGATCTGATTGATCCTCTCCACTTGTCCTTGAGACTGAGGGTGGTAAGCAGTGCTGAAGTTCAACTTTGTTCCCAAAGCTTTTTGGAAACTCTCCCAGAACTTTGAGGTGAAGATGCTCCCACGGTCTGAACTGATTTCAAGTGGAACCCCATACAAAGAGACAATCCTGTTGATATAGAGCTCAGCCAACTGAATTCCAGAAATTGTTTCTTTGACTGGGAAGAAGTGAGCCACTTTAGAAAGCCTGTCGATGACAACAAAGATTGCATTGTTGCCCTTCTGCGACCTTGGAAAACCAGTGATGAAGTCCATCTCTACTTTCTCCCATTTCCATTCTGGAGGTTTCAATGGTTGTAGAAGACCAAAAGGTTTCTGATGGACAGCCTTCACTCTGCGGCAGACATCACATTCTGAGACATACTTGGCACAATACCTTTTCAACCCAGGCCACCAGTATTGTGTTTTCAAGTCCATGTACATCTTTGTGCTGCCAGGATGGATAGAAAGAACCGAATCATGTGCCTCCTTGAGAACTTGGTCTCTCAGACCCGGGTAGTTTGGAACAAACATCCGGTGATCAAAGAAGAGCGTGCCTTGATCATCAACATGGAAGGACTCGTACTTCGGAAGGCCAAGCTTAGCGATGAGCTTCTTGGTGTGCGGATCACCACGCTGACGAGAACGAATCTGTTCTTCCAAGAGAGGAGTAGCCAGAAGGTTCAGAAGTTGCCCTTGTTCCACAATTTCCAGGTTCAGCTGACGGAATTCCTCGCACAAGAGAGGCTGCTGCTCTTCTACCATGAGGTTGTTGACATAAGCTTTATGGCTAAGCGCATATGCCATGACGTTTGCTTTGCCTGGGGTGTAGTTGATTGTCACATCGAAGTCATTGATGGCTTCAATCCATCTCCTTTGCCGAAGATTGAGATCAGGCTGAGTGAAGATATACTTCAAACTCTTGTGGTCCGAGAAGATCTCACAACGGTTACCAAGCAAGTAGTGCCTCCATAGCTTCAAAGCAAATACCACTGCTGCTAGCTCCAGGTCATGTGTGGGATAGTTGATCTCATGCGTCTTCAACTGACGAGAAGCATAAGCAACTACCTGTCTCTCTTGCATAAGGACCGCACCCAATCCTTGCAAAGAGGCATCGCAGAATATCTGGAAAGGCTTAGATGTATCCGGAGGAACCAAGACTGGCGTGGAAGTGAGCTTCTCTTTGAGTGTCTCAAAACTCTCTTGGCAAGCAGGAGTCCACAGGTACTTCTTGCCTTTCTTGAGGAGGTCGGTAAGAGGCTTTGCTATCTTTGAGAAGTTCTGCACAAAGCGACGGCAATAGCTAGCCAAGCCGAGAAAACTCCGTACTTCCTTTACATTAGCAGGAGGAAGCCATTCAACTATTGTCTTCACGGTTTCCGGATTGACTGCAATGCCCTTGGCAGAGATAACATGACCCAGATATGTTACTTCAGGCAGCCAAAACTCACACTTAGAGAACTTTGCATACAAGCGGTTCTCACGAAGCTTGTTCAGGACACACCGCAGATGTTCCTCATGCTCCTCCTTAGACTTGGAATAGACCAGAATGTCATCCAGATATACCACCACAAACTTATCAAGGTACTCCATGAAAACGGAGTTCATCAGCCTCGAGAAGGTAGCAGGTGCGTTGGTGAGACCGAAAGACATGACCGTGTACTCATACAGGCCATAGCGGGTGGTGAAAGCTGTTTTGGGCACATCTTCTTTGCGAATCTTGATTTGGTGATAACCACTTCTCAAGTCCAGCTTAGAGAACACCACAGCTCCTGCTAGCTGATCAAATAGATCATTTATCCGAGGAAGAGGATATTTGTTCTTGATGGTTTTAGCATTGAGAGCCCGATAATCGACACATAGCCTATCGGTTCTGTCACGCTTCTTCACAAAGATTGTTGGGCTACCCCAAGAAGAAGTGCTGTGTTGAATGAAACCCAATTTCTCTTGTTCATCAAGTTGTCGTTTGAGTTCAGCCAACTCAGAAGGACCCATTTTATATGGCCTCTTGGAGATAGGAGCCGTTCCAGGTTCAAGCTCAATCACGAATTCAACCTCGCGATCCGGAGGCATACCTGGCAACTCTTCAGGAAAGACATCTGGGAACTCACAGACCACTGGTACACCCTGAATAGCTTCCATAGCATCATTATTCAGAGTAGCCAAGGAATAGAGCTGGACAGCAGGAGTCAGACTTGGAGAAAAGACTACGTGGCCTTCAGGAATCTTCAGAGACACTGAGCGTTCAGCACAATCGATGACAGCTGCATTTGCTGTCAACCAATCCATGCCCAAAATGACATCAATGTCAGAGTTGCCCAGAACAATCAAAGAAGCCAAGAATGAAGAACCACCAATCTCAACTTGGTTGCCATGGCTGATCTTAGTTGCCATCATATTTCCTCCAGGAGAAAGAACCATTAACTTCTTTGGAAGAGGATCTGACGCTAACCCATTCTCAACTGCAAACTTGACGGAAACGAAGGAATGCGATGCACCAGAATCGAACAAAACTCGTGCAGGAACTGAGTTAACTGAAAGCATACCCATGACAACTCCAGGTGCTAGCTCAGCTTGAGAGGCGTTGACGCAGTTAGCTCGAACAACCGCAGACCCGGGCTTAGTGTTGATGTTGAGAGCCCGAGGCGGTGGTGCACGAACCGAAGGAGAGCTTGTTACAGATCTTGGCGGGGGTTGAGGGAGAGCTTTGTTCTTCATTGGACAGTTCCAGTGGGGATGTCCAGGATCTCCACACGTGTAGAAAGCACTGGCTGAACGTGGAGCAGAGTAGCCAGGGACTCCGCCAGGTGCTCCAGGGTAAGGGTTGTTGTAGCCCCTGGGATCCGCCGTGGTGAAGTTTGATGGCCTTGGCGCGTAACTTGCAGATCTTGGTGGAGCCGGGAGCGACGGTGGGTTGTTAGGAACCCAGACACGCCGCTTAGAAGGAGCTGCCATAACCGCAGAGCTTGATGCATCCCTGTTATGTTTCTTGGACTCCTCGAACATCTGCCTGCTTGCCTCCTCTTGCAGTGCCATGTGCTGTAGCTCCAGGAAGGTTGCCGGTCTTGCATGCGTGATTGCATATTTGATCGACGCATTGAGCCCTTGCCTGAACCTTTTCTGCTTCTTCTTGTCATCAGATACCTCATCACCACCATAGCGGGACAGATTCATGAAGTTCCTGATATAGGTGTTGACGTTATCATTTCCCTGCTTCAGGTTGAGGAAAGCCTCCTTCATCCTTTCCATCACAATCTCTGAGAGAAACTGCTCCTTGAAAGCTGTAGTGAACCTCTCCCAAGTAGGCTGGAACCCAGTGCAGCTTGCCTTCAAGTAGTTCTCCCACCAAAGAGCTGCATCTCCCTTGAGAAGGTGAGTAGCACACTTGACCCACTCCTGTTCTGGAACATCAGCAGTCTCGAGCAACCTTGAGATCTCACGCAGCCAATCATCCGCATCAAGAGGTCTGTCAGACACGTCAAACTGACGAGGGTTGAACTTGAGGAAGCTCTTGATGTCACCACGCTTGGGAGGTGGAGGAAGTGGAGCGAACTCGTTCCTTCAGACGCTCTCCTCAAAGCGCTGCTGGTTCTCTTGCATTGCCGCCAAAGCATTAGCTATGCTTGACAGCGCTGAGCCCAGTTCCGGAGGGATGTCCTCTTCAGTCCGGCGTGGGGGAGCCATCCTGTCATTGATATAAAACTCAAGTCAGTACTATAATGGAGAATGATAATAATCCAAAATAGTACCAAGATGGAATTAACCAAGATTAAAGGATACAATTTACTGAGATGATATTAAAATATCAACAAAGTTCATAGCACCTCAAAGATATTAAGCATATCGCACACGACTGAAAAGGAGTGTGGTACACAAACATATCAAAGAAAATTTTTCCACAAATTTCGGCATTACAATACCAATAGATGCGCAAAATTACTTAACGAATCAAGATTAGTGACTCTACCGATCCAATATACAAAAGCGAATGATACAAGTAGTGGTATGGTCGCGACTCCATCCCGCACTCAAATCATTACTCCGCACATGAACAAGTGGAACACATATCCTAACCCCTTCTTCTCACGATGAAACCTAAAGATTGGTAACTACGGAAACGAACACCCCAAACAAGATAGCGTCGGATACAAAGAGAAAGATAGATTGCGTCGGTTTACAAAAGCCTGTCGGTATGGAATGTACCAACAGTTGATAACCAAAGGCAGATAAGATAACAACTTGGATGCAACAGATAGACAAGGGATTACACACACACACACACACACACACAACCTATGGTACTACGGAATCCCAGAACACGTGAATCCTAGTTTGAACTTTGAGGAGAGGATTGAAAACATTGCACTTCCTTACCAGAAAAGGGTGGGTGGGAGGGTAAGAAGAAAAATGGAAGCAGTCCTACTCTCGCGTTTGTTTTTCCCTAATATACATAACTACCAAAATATTTACTAGACTGACAACGACCGTTTGGCTGAAACCCTGAAGGTCGGGATGGCTCTGATACCAATTGTAACTACCTCGGTGAACTACGCTCCTAGATACAAGCCTGGATGAGTGGTAGTGGTTGAAATAGTACGGCGGGGCCCCAAAAGCCACTCACTGGTAGTCCTTTCAGACGTCCCAACCACTACCCTCTCAACGGGACCTGTACGGGCGGCGTAGTCGGCAGGCGAAGGGATCAACTACGTACACAAGTGGGTATGTACGCAAGCCACCATACAAGAGTACATCACAGCCATCCCATCTAGAAAGAAAGAAAACATAGCAACGCCATACGGCAAGATTCAAATGACCTAGATAGATCTACATTTTAGGATATCTCCTCATACAACACACATCAGAGTATCATGCGGAAGCGGCAAACAGAATCCGAGTACGGATAAGAAGCAAATCGGCATAAGATGCCATAGAAATAAGCACATCCCAACTACAGGTCTCACGGATCCCCGTTCCCGGAATCTCTACACCGAACGATCGTTGCCCACATCATCGGCTTCTTCCACCCAGTATCCGTCCTGAGAAGGTACCTGTTCATCTGAATCAAGAATTTATCGTGTGAGACCCTAAGGGTACTCAGCAAGTCTTAATGCCTCTAAAGGGGACACAACCTGGGGTGACGCAATTGCAGCAAAATATAAACCCTAACAATTCTACAGATAAACGCCAACCATCCGCCTAACCAATGATAGACGGATGTCCGTGAATTAAGAGCAACAGTTATAATGGTAATTTCATCCGATCCATCCTCCTCCCTGCTTACCAACAAGGAAGCGGACGAACAACCCCCCATCCGTTGGCAATTTTATTAACCATTCCATGAGTGTTGCACTATTTACTAGTCAAGTTACTTAGTCAAATTAAGGCGGTACTTTAGTTATGCTTGTCTATGATCGAGAAACTGTGCTCCAAGTCGTCCATATCCGCGGACACGGCTTTCAGAAAGTTTTACCCGGCCGGGGTGCACCAATAGCAACACACGCTCGATCAACCTCGGAAAAACCAAATCAAAACCCAACGAGGCTTTCACGACTGAACAATCACAAGATTCAGAAATATTTCAGGGGGCCACCCCTTAAGTAGATCCCGCAACGGAGTAAGCAAGCTCCGAGGCGGCCTCAAGGTCTGCGACAATGGCTGTAAGCGACTGGGAACCCCAAACGGGGCTTGTCGATACCGCGTAAACATTCCGCTTCCAAAACAGTACAGTGTGCAGTACCTCGCACAATCGTAAATAAAGCAGTAAACATGGCATAAGTACAGGATAGTAAATAAAACCTCAAACTAGTTTGTGGCCCCAAGAAATAAGACGGAATCAAGCTCTGGCCCAGGGGGGGTCCCATATACCTCCCGGATGTGGATAGCGCGATAAATCAAGGAACAGGAATCAAGTACTCGGGGTCTTACGGGACACAAGTGAGCAGGAAAAACCAAATAGCAGATGTTGCTCACCGGGGCCACTTTCTTTAGTTATCCCAGAACTACTCAGGTTAAGTTGTTTAGGTACCTCGTTATTCAACAGACTCGCACAAACCCTACACATGCTGTTCTACGACTCGCATGGCTCAAACAACTCCTATAGTAATGGCTCATGGGATGGAGGAACAAGCTTGGTGGAGTTTAAAAGTAAAGGCTATGCATACTTGGGATTCAATTTAATGCAATCGCGACTCGATGATGCAAGAATAAGATAGAGGCAATAGGTACTGTATGTATGCAAGCATGTGGTAGTGCTTGCCTGGTATCTCAGTTGAAGCGAGGGACGGATCTGGGTAGTGCTCCTGGTTCTCTTGATATGACCCCTGCTCAGTGTCTATCCGAGAAAAACCAAACAAACAAGGCCAACATGAATATAGAGCACAAGCATATGAATAAGATGCGTCAAGCAAACAATCATGCCATGATGAATGATGCACAATTTCCATGGCAAGTAAGGTAGCATGGCATGGTGAGGTGTGGTGGACAAGAAAATAACATTTAATTGGGTTTTAGTCACATTTCATTGCCATAACAGTTGTTGTTCAATATATATTTATGTGATGCATGCTGCAATTGAAGTCATGGATAGCATAAACAGAAAGGTCTCATCGAGCTGATCAATTTAGACTCATCATTTGCTAAATTTGGAGTTTTAAATCAAAAGTTATGAATTATTGAAAATGCAGTGGCATTGGTGGTAATTAACATAAACTTGGAATTTTACTTGTGCAAAATACAAAAAGGATGGCATATTTGGAATCCCCTCATTTTTCTGATATCCATACATATATTATTTGTCAAATTTGGAATTAGTATGTAAAAGTTATTACAAATCTGAATTAGATTTGAATTTGAATTAATTTAAACTAAGTTTGAATTTTAAAATAGTGTCTGAACGTTTTCCACTTCTCCTACTCACTTCTGAGTCGCTGACAGGTGGGGCTAGCGGGTCCTGCGGCCCACGCGCCAGCGACTGAGGGGCACAGGGGACCGCGGGTTTATTTTAGCAAACGCCAGGAGCCTTTTTGCAAAGATACCTGGACACAGACAAGTGGGCCGTCTGGACTGCGGGTTGGCAAAACAAAAGCTGGGGGGGTTTTCGCAAAAGGGCCGCGGTGCACTGTACTTCTTCCCACGCGTGCATCTGACGCGCGCGGCGCGGCGCAGGTGGGACTCGAACCCGCGACCGGTGACGCTTGTGCGGACGCAGAGCCGCTGCGGTGGCTGCGGGTTGATGTTCGGAGGGAGCTCGCGTGCTAGATGTGGTGGCCGCGTCTGGGAGCTAGCAGAAAAGAACTCGCCGCCGCCGCACAGAGGGCGCTCGATGAAACGAACGGAGCGTCCAGGAAGCAACTAAGGACGGGAAGTTGTCAGGGAGGGTCAGGAGCTCACCGCGAACATGCCGGTGTGGTCGACGTGGCGCGGGGAGCAGGCGATCGGCGACGCGGCTCGCGGACTGGGGGCTAGGGTTTCCGGCGTGGCGCGGCATATCCTGGCGGGCTGGGGCTCCTCCTCCTCGCGTCTGGCTCCAGGGCGTCGCAGGCGAACTTCCGCGGCTTCCTCGACACCCGCTACGTCGCTCCCGCCTCCTGGTGATGCGTGTGCTGGCGAGGTGAACGGCTGGGCCGGCGAGAGGAAGATGTGGCGGTGGAGAAGAGGGGTAGAGGAGGGGAGCGAGGCAGGCTGCTGGGCGGATCTGGGGAGGCTCTGAGAGGCCAGGGGAGGATAAGAAGGGGGAGGCGCAGGTGGTTGCGTGGGGGAGAGGCAAATCGGGTTGGCCACCTTTTTGCCCTCCTTCACGTGCTTGGCATGGCCAGGCCAGGCAAGGCAGGGCACTAGGAGAAGGGGGTGAGGCTGGCAGGTGGCCCTGGGGGCGTGGGCAGGTCCTGGCAGAGAGAGAGCTAGAGGGGAGAGGGGGAGAGGGGGTAGCCTCGGGTAGATTAGGTTTGGAGCTAGGGTAGGAGAGAGAGGGGCATGGGTCGGGCTAGGGTTATGGTGTGAGGTCCTAGGGCGTGTGGGGTAGCTGGTAGGGTGCTGGGTGGGGCCTGCATGGAAGAGAGAGGGGAAAGATGGAGAGGGACATGGTAACCATGTTAGGTAGAAGGAAAAGGGAAGGGGCACTTAGGGTTTAGCTAAGGGAAGGTATGGATTAGAGGGAGAAAGGGTGGCTTAGGGTTAGATTTAGCTAAGAGGGTAGATGGCAAGGGTTGGTTTAGGTTTTTGTTAAGAGGGTTAAGAAAAGGATGGTGGTGCTAATCTTGGTCATGCAAGCTTCATACTAGCCCTAGCAAGATCATACAAGAAAAGAGGGAGAGGTGAGAAAGATGGCCAAGGTGATGATGTGGTCCTCCTTTGGCCCAAGCATGATCCAAGCAAAGAACTAGCAAGGTTCAAAAGAGAGGGGGGGGTTTAGAGGGTGCATGCCACATTAGCACAAGTGAGTGCATGGGACATGAGGTAGGGTTTTAGCTAAAGGATGAAGAGAGAGAGAGAAGATAAGGAGAAACAAACTACAAGCCAACACATGATTTAAACAAAGGAAGATGATCCAACTAGAATTCAAATAAAACCAAATACTAGAGAAAGTGGTACTTGCATGGCCCATGCAAGATAATTAATGCCAAGTTATCCTTGTGAAAACAATATTATAATCATGGCATTATCCATATGCATTCCCAATAGGTGGGCAAGGCCAAGCAAAGGTTATGGGTGGATCCAACCAACAACATGGGCTAGAGATAACTCAATAAAATGCCAAGCCCATATTATTGGATGGTGGAATTATAAGGTGGTGAAATAAAAGGTGGTGGAGTCAAAAGAGAGATGCCCCCAACTCAACTTGGGCATTTAACAATGTATCAAGAGCCAAATACAATATCAAGAGGCAAATACAATTAATCATGCACATGAGATAAGAACCAAACAAGAAAAGGTTTTATATGATGCTCAAATGCAAGGGGACATGATGACATGAGCATGATGTGATGATGATGCAACAATTATATGTTGGAAGTGGCCCATTTTATTATTATATCCAGTAGCATTACAGGGGTTAGACAACTGGGATGCTACAACGACCCACGGCGAGTCGTGTTCGAGGTCGGTGGGCATGACTGCTTCGGCGCCGTAGACCATGAAGAAGGGAGTGAATCCCGTCGACCTGTTAACCGAGGTGCGGATTCCCCAGATGACGGAGGGCAGCTCTTCGACCCAGCATCCAGCGGTGCGCTCGAGTGGTACTTGGAGTCGCGGCTTCAGGCCGTGGAGGATGCTTTGGTTGGCTCGTTCCGCCTGGCCATTGGATTCCGGGTGTGCGACTGACGCGAGATCGAGCCGGATGTGGTGCTCTTTGCAAAATTCGGCCATTGCTCCCTTGGCGAAGTTTGTGCCGTTGTCCGTGATGATGCTGTTGGGGAACCCGTAGCGGTATATGAGCTCGCGTAGGAACTTAGTGGCGGTCTTCCCGTCGCATTTCCGGACTGGCTTGGCCTCCACCCACTTCGTGAATTTGTCGACGGCGACTAGCAAGTGGGTGTAGCCAGAGGGGGCCTTCTTGAAGGGGCCTACCATGTCCATGCCCCACACAGCGAATGGCCAGGTGATGGGGATTGTTTTGAGCGCCGAGCTTGGTACGTGCGTCTGGTTGGCGTACTTCTGGCACCCGGCGCATCGCTGGACGATATCGACAGCGTCGGCGTGTGCGGTGGGCCAGTAGAAACCGTGTCGCATAGCCTTGGCGACCAGGGAGCGAGCGGCGGCGTGGTGGCCGAAGTCGCCTGAGTGGATGTCGTGGAGGATTTTGCGTCCTTCAGCCGGTTGGACGCAACGTTGGAACACGCCGGTGACGCTGCGCTTGTGTAGCTCGCCGTCGATGATGGTGTAAGACTTGCATCGGCGAGCAATCATTCGAGCGTTTGTCTCGTCTGCTGGCAGGGTGCCGGTTTCCAGGTAGGCGATGTAGGGCTTGGTCCAGTCGTCTGGCTCGGCGATGAGTGCGACCAAGGCTGCCTCTGGTTGGAGTGGGACTCCGATGTCGATCTCCCTCGGGGGAGAGACTGATGGTTTGGAGATTGTGTCGAGGAACACGCCGGCGGGTGGTGCGAGTCGAGCCGACCCGATGCGAGAGAGGGCGTCGGCCTCCTCGTTTTGCCGCCGGTCGATCCACTCGACAGAGTAGCCGGTGAAGTGGCCGCCCAACTTATCCACCTCTTGGCGATACGCCGCCATGGTAGGGGAGATGGCGTCGCAGGTGCCGGCGACTTGTCCCGCAACGAGGTCGGAGTCTCCGTAGCATCGAAGGCGATTGACGCTCATCTCCTTTGCGGCTCGCATGCCGTGGAGTAGGGCCTCGTATTCAGCCATGTTGTTGGTGCAGGGCGTGAATTCGAGGCGGAGGATGTAGCGGAGCTTGTCGCCCTTTGGTGAAGTCAGCACTATCCCCGCTCCTGCACCGTCCGCGTTCTTGGACCCGTCGAAGTGCAGGCTCCAGTAATGGAGGTACGGCGGCTTCTCTAGCTGTTGGGCCTCCTCCCAGTCGGCGATGAAGTCTGCCAGTGCCTGTGACTTAATCGCCCTTCGTGGCTCGTATTTAATGTTGTGGACGCCGATCTCGACGGCCCAATTGGCGACCCGCCCGGTCGCCTCGCGATTGCGGATGATGTCTTGTAGTGGCGCTGAGGAGACGACCGTGATCGGGTGCTCCTGGAAGTAGTGCGGCAGGCGCCGCTGATCCCTGAAGACCGCGTATACTAGCTTTTGGTACTGTGGGTTTTGCTGGCGCGACTCGGTGAGGACCTCGCTGATGTAGTACACCGGCCGCTGGACCGGGCGCTCCTTTCCTTCCTCTGGTCGTTCGACAACCATTACGGCACTGACGACGCGCTCGGACGCCGCGACGTAAACCAACATAGGCTCTTTGTCAGCGGGTGCGGCGAGTAGTGGTGCGGCGAGTAGCACCTTTTTAAGGACGCGGAGCGCGTCGTCCGCCTCCTTGTCCCACTGGAAGGTGGGGTTCTTGCGCATCAGGCGGTATAGGGGCATCTCCTTTTCGCCCAGGCGGGGGATGAAGCGACTGAGAGCCGCTACACGCCCGGCCAGCTTCTGGACGTCACGCAGGCACTCGGGTTTGCCGAGCCGGGCGATCGTGTCGATCTTCGTTGGGTTCGCCTCGATCCCTCGTTTGGAGACGACGTACCCCAGTAGTTGTCCGGCAGGTACACCGAAGGTGCACTTGCCTGGGTTGAGCTTTATCTTGTACCTTCGCAGATTGGCGAAGGTCTCCGCTAGGTCGGCGAGTAGGTCGCCTTGGCGAGCGGATTTCACGACCACGTCGTCGATGTAGACGTGGATGTTGCGGCCAATTTGGCTCGCGAGGCATTCTTGCATGCACCGCTGGTAGGTTGCCCCGGCGTTCTTGAGGCCGAAGGTCATGGCGGTGTAGCAGAAGGCTCCGAATGGCGTGATGAACGCCGTCTTCTCCTCATCCTCGACAGCCATTTTGATCTGGTTGTACCCGGAGTAGGCGTCGAGGAAACATAGCGACTCCGAACCCGCGGTTGAATCGATTATCTGATCGATCCGCGGGAGGACGAACTGCTCCTTTGGGCAGGCGCTGTTCAGGTTTGTGTAGTCGATACACATTCTCCAGGTCCCGTTTTTCTTCTCGACCAGGACTGGGTTTGCCAACCACTTGGAGTATTTGATTGGCCGGATGAAGCCGGCAGCGAGCAGGCGCTGCACTTCCTCGGCGATTGCTCGACGGCGTTCTTCATTGAAGGGCCGTAGCGACTGCTTGACAGGTCGCACTTTGGGGTCGGCGTTTAGTTTGTGCTCAGCGAGCTCCCTAGGGACACCAGGCATGTCGGAGGGTTTCCATGCGAAGATGTCCCTATTCTCACGAAGGAACTCGATGAGCGCGCCTTCCTATGCTGGGCTCATGCCTGTCCCGATCGTCACCGTCTGGCTGGGGTCGCCTGGGACCAGCTCGACGGTGCGGGTGTGCGTCGTGGCCTCAAAGGTTGAGGTGTTTGTGCCCTCTGACTTGGGCTTCTTGAGTATTGTGGGGTCGTCATTGTTGACCCCGCTCGCGTATTTGGCAAGCTCGTCGGCGTGATTAGTTTCTGCCGCGATGACAGCGTCGGCGAGTTCGGCTCCTTTGGCCTCGCATTCGGCGGCCATGTCGGGGTCGCCGTTGATGGTGATGACGCCGCACGGCCCAGGGAGCTTCATCGCGTTGTACGCGTAGTGGGGCGCTGCCATGAATTTAGCGAATGCCTGGCGCCCCAGGACACAGTGGTAAGGGCTGTCGAAGGGCACCAGCTCGAAGACGATCCGCTCGGTGCGGAAGTTTGCCGGAGTACCGAAGGTGACGGGTAGCGTGACTTTGCCGATCGGGTACGCCTTCCGACCGGGGACGATGCCGTGGAACGTGGTGTGGGTTGTCTCGATCATCGACTGCGGGAGCCGCAACCGCCTGAAGGTGTCAAGGTAGAGGATGTTGATGGAGTTGCCGCCGTCCATCAGTGTCTTGGGGAGCCAGTAGTCGCCAACCTTGGGCTTGACCACCAAGGCGACTCGTCCTGGGTACTCGATGCGTGGCGAGTGGTCTTGCCGGCTCCAGGTGATGGGCTGTTCCGACTAGTTCAGGAACTGGGGGACGTCTGTTTGGGCCACCGCGTTGACGGCGACGGCGCGGGCGATGACCTTCTTCTCGCGCTTCGTGTTGAAGCCTGTGAAGGTGTGGAGCGAGCCGGCTACTTTGCCGAATTTTCCGCCATTTGGCGGGTCATTGTCGGTGTCCTCCCGCGCGTGCCGTGCCTTCTCGATTTCCCTGAGGGTGTGGCAGTCGGCGGTGGTGTGCGTTGCGGGCTTTCCTTCCCTGCTGTGGAACGCACATGGTTGGTTAAGGAGGGCCGCGGGATCGAATCTTGGCTTGTTCTTGTAATTGCCGCCATCGCGTCGTTGCCCTCCGTCGCGGCGGTAGCTCTTGGGCTCGCGTTGTGCGTGCCCAGCGTTGGCGACGAAGTCGACTCGCCCGTCGTTGCGGCGCTTGCTTGTGAGGCGGGTGCCGCTGTAGCGTAGGTCGGTTCGGCGTCCGCCGTCGTTGCCGCCCGTGCGGCGTTGCCCTCCTGACTCGTCGTCGATTTCCTGGTTTGGATCCTCCTCGGCGTACCGTTTGGCGATCTCGAGGAGGTCGGGGATGTTGTCGAGTGTGCGGGCGTGTCGCTTGAGCTTGGCGACTAGGGGCTCGTAGCGGCACGAGGTCTTGAAGCAATGGATCGCGGTGTCCGGGTGGATGCCGACCGCGTTGTACCAGAGCTCTTGCCACCGTTGGACCCAGTTGCGGGTCGACTCGCGGGGTCCCTGGACGCATCGTTCCAGGTCCTCGATGGTGGTGGCGCGTGTGTAGGAGCACTCGAAGTGCCTGACGAAGGCGTCTCGCATTTCCTCCCAGGAGTCGATACTGTCCTGGGGGAGCGTGTTGATCCACTGCCTGCACGTCCCCTCCATCATCAGTGGGAGGTAACGGGCGGCGAGTAGGTCAGTATGACCCGCGATCCCCATTGCCATGAGGTATGTGTCAAGCCAGACTGCGGGGTCGTACGAGGAGTCGTATTTTTCTATCTCCTTTGGCGCCTTGAAGTTTGGCGGGTACTTCTCGCCTCGGATCATTGGTCCGAAGCACTTAGGCCCGAGTCGACTGAGCGACCCCATAGGTTCGCCATCGCGGCGATTAGTTAGGGTGTGCCGCAAGTCATCGTGCTGGCGTGCGCGCCAACTTTGATTGTTGATGATGTGGGTGCGGGCGTCGATGGGTTGTCCATTAGCGGCGACGAAGTTGGTCGCCGGCCGGGGATCGTTGGTGGAGAGTGCCGCGTTCGCGGGTCGGTGTTGGAGCTGCAGTGGCTCTGGTGGCGGGCAGTTGAGGGTGTTTGCCGCCGCTGGGCGGCCGCTAGAGGCCGCTCTGCTTCCCGAGGAACGCGAGTATACTCGACCTTGCGAGTCGGCGCCCCCTCTTTGCTGCTCCACGGCCTTCGCGAGCAGGGCCTTGACGTACTGGATTTGTAAGGCGCCGTCGCCGGTGGCCGCGATGCTATCGGCTGCTGCTCGGCCTGCCACGAGGTTGTCCATCGGGGTGGAGAACAGTGGGAGGCCGTTTGCGTCTCGCTCCCGTGAGGAGACAACTATCCGCGGCTGGTCCCTGGGAGGGGTGCGGTTGGGTGGTGGTGGGGCACCCATCGCCGTCGATCCTGGCGGGGGCCGGGCGCTTCCTCCTGGTGGCGCGTTCTCGCAGATCGCGCGCTCGGCTATGCGAGCCGGGTCGTTTTCGTCGTCGAAGTTCAGGGCACGCCCTTGAACGGTGGGGTTCAAACGTGACCTGATCCGCTGCTGGTGGTAGCGTGACAGCTCCTGCGCCGTCACCTGCTCGAGGCGGAATTTTTCGCGCTCGGCCTGCTCCTTGCGTACCGCCTCCGCCAGTTTCAAGCGGAGTTCCTCGACCTCCGTTGCCGTGGCGTTAGGAGGGATTGGGGTGGAGAAAGGGTCCTCCGGCGGATCGGTGCCGGTGGCCATGTAAGCCGCGGCGTGGCGACCGGCTCCTTCGCGGAGGTCGGCGGAATTCTCCGACCCGGAGTCGAATTCGAAGATTCCGAGGATGGAGGGGTCCTCGAAGTTTTCCGCGTTGGAGACCTGGGCGATGGAGCCCGCGGATGAGGCCGCGGTGATGGATCCGGTGAGTGACGCCGGGGTCACCGAGTCGGCGTCATCGGTGAGGGACGCATCTTCTGCGGCCGCTGAGTTCCCGGCCACGTTGCTGTGGGCCGAGTAGTACTCGGAGGCGAGGCGGTGGATCGTGCGAACCTGGCTCTCGGAGAGCCGATCGCGTGGTGGCGACTCGCGGATGCGAGCCGAGTCCTCCGAGACGATGATGTCGGTGAGGCCGACGAAGAGGCTGATCGTGCCGATTGGCAGGATTACGCTATGCGTGACGGGTCGCGCCGCCGGGACGTAGCTACTCGGCAAGATCTGGAGCATCTCGCCGATCGCTATCATGCGGCCGGTGGCGACCATCTCGTTGATGGGCAGATTGGATCTCGCCGCAGAACACCGGCTAGACCGGCCAGGCCCCACGGTGGGCGCCACTGTCGTGGGAATGGTCACGGCAGATGCTGCAATCGGCAGCGAGTAGTAGAACGAGGGGCAAGGGCGGCCAGCCATCTGCGGTGCGAGATGAGGGCAAAGACACAGGGTTTTACCCAGGTTCGGCCCCCCGGAGGGTAAAGACCTACTCCTGCTAGATTGTATTATGGAGGTGTTTACAATGGGCGAGATCGGCGGCTAGGCGGCGAGTCGCTTGGGTGTATGAGGGAACGTGTCTCTACTCACCCTATAGGGAGGTTTATATAGGCTCACCTCCCCTAGGTTTTACATATCTCAACCGATTCGGTTACAGCTTCGGTAATCGTTTAACCTAGTCCGACTGGGCCTATCTACTCGCCTGGGCCTTCAGCTTCCAGTCGCTTGGTACCTTGCTGGGCTTTGATCCACTCGCCGTTCTGCAGGCCCACTCGCCAGCCCTTGGGCCAGTCGGAAACGTCCCGCTGAGTATACCCCAGTAGGCGTATCCCCATCACGGACCCGTATAGTGAGGAGGACCCGAAGGAGGACCTGGCCCCCCCGCTCCTACGACATCGATGGGAGGGTCGGCCCTTTCCCCGATGGCGGTGGGAGGCGCGACCCCACCGACTGCTGCCCTGTCCTTTGGCCCGGTTCTTTTGGAGCCCCTTCGTTCGGTGGACGTCCCTAGGTGCCTCCGCCCGGACCCTCTGATCTTGGAGGAGGTGGGCCTAGCCCCCTACGGGACGAACCTGGGCGAGGGGCTGGAGTCCCTTGGCCTCTCTAGATGGGAAGCCCGGCATTCTATGTCCCGCTCCAGTCCTCCGGTGGCGCGGACCTCTCCTAGCAAGGGGATGGCGGTGGCTCCGCCGTCTTCGCCTCTCTCTCTCGGGGCGGTGTGCTACACCCTCTCTCCGAGCTCTCCTCCAGCTTCGCCCAAGCGGGCGCTGACTGGGGCCTCGGCAACACCGTCTCTCCTGGCCGGTGGGTCATTCTCGGTCTTCCCCGACACTCCCGAGGCGACAGCCAAGCTCCACCCTTCCCGTTGTCCCAGGGCCCCTCCCCCCGCCTCCACCCTCTCGCGCCAGTGTTAGGCTGTCCATGGTGAGAGCCAGGGCTGGTGGTGAGGGGAGGGAGCCGACGGTTCTCGAGCAGGCGGAGGCGCTGGCGGCGTCCAGCAAACTTGACCCCGGTACGTCTCGTCCTACTCCCTCCTCCCCTCCCCCTATTCCTTCTCCTCCTTCCGGATCCAGGTTTTCGGTTTTGGCAGATGTTCCAGAGGAGCGCCTAGATGCTGTAGCCAGGGACTATGGGATCTTGTTCAGAGGGGAACGTGGCCCTCGCCTAGAACAGATTGCAGCCTTAAAGGCGAAGGAGGTATATGATGGAGTACTGGCGGCCTCTCGCACTCAGGCGGAGCAGGAGAGGTTGGCTAGGATCCAGGCCTCCACTAGCACTAGGCTGCATGGCCCGGTGACTAGAGGAGGTAGCCCTTCTTGTCCGTTGCCTACGGAGCCCGCCCTCACGTCCCCCTAGGCGGGAGGGGGGGAAGCGAGGGAGGCCTCCCAAACCTGCGTCCAGGCCCTCGACAGGAGGTAGGGCCCGATACGTCCCCCGTAAGGGGATACCCCTTGATGGTGTTTCCCAATGAGTAGCCTGATCTTCCTCTTCGATTGGAACATCAGGGGCTTTGGGAATGACGGTCGCAGGCAGCAGCTGAGGGACTACTTGAGACAGGAGGATGTTGATATTGTTGGCCTTCAGGAGACGATTATACAGGACTTCTCGATCCCTGAGTTGCAGGGATTGATCCGCCATAGGTTTGTCTGGAACGGGTTGCCGGCTAATGGCCACTCCGGGGGGATCCTCCGGGGTGCCAAGGAGGACACCTTTGAGGTGGAGGATATGGACTGCAGGGAATTATTTGTGAGTATGGCACTCACCCACAGACGATATCACCTCAGTTGGGAGGTGATCATTGTCTATGTCCCTGTGGACCATCGCCGTTCCCCGGAGTTCTTGGCTGAGCTCTCAGCTAAGGTGGGGAGATGCACTAGCCCTGTGGTGGTGGCGAGGGAATTTAACCTTATTAGGTCCCCAGACAAGAAGAGTTCCAATAATGTGGACCTCTCTAGGATGCGCATGTTCAATGAATGTATTGCTGATCTCGCTTTACGAGAGATCCACCGTGTGGGGGAAGATACATCTGGTCGAACAACCGGGTGGACCCGATCAGGAGTGTGCTGGATCGGGTCCTAGTATCTGTGGATTGGGAGCTGGCCTACCCCTTGTGCCCCCTGCGTGCGGTTACGAGGGTTGGATCTGACCATAGCCCACTCCTCCTCTCGACTAGGGGAGGTTCTCCACCGAAGCTAAGCTGCTTCCACTTCGAGAACTTCTGGCTGGAGATGGTTCGGGCCAAGTGGATCTCGGCGACTGCATCAGTTCAGAGGGCACGCTCGACGGTGGATGTGTGGCATTCTTGTGCTTTGCTGGCTTGCCAGTTCATGCGGGGGTGTGGAGCTAACCTTGGCGCTGAGCTACGGCGCAAGAAAGGTGACCTCCTCATAGCCATCCAGGACCTAGATCGGACAACAGATACGGTAGGCCTCTCTATGGAGGAATGGCTCCAGCGGTACGCGCTGGAGGATTCGCTCATGGAGATTTTTCGGGGGGAGGAGACTTTTTGGCGGCAACGGAGCCGCCAGAACTGGCTCCTTAAAGGGGATGCGAACACCGCCTACTTCCATGCCATTGCTAATGGCAGGAATAGTAAATGTTATATCCCCTGCCTCTGGGAGGGCGGTCTTCTCCTGGAGGAGGCCAAAGACATCACCTCCCATATTTACTCCTTCTACAAGGAGCTTTTTTTTTGCTGGCACCCAGACCGGGGTCGCGTTAGCCGGGGACTTTTGGCAGAGGGGGACAGGGTCTCCGACGCGGAGAAACTGGAGCTCACGCTTCTGTTTCTGCCAGTGGAGGTCGAGCATGCCATCATGGAGATGATGGCTAACTCGGCCCCGGGACCGGATGGCCTACCTGTTATTTTCTTCCAGAAGTTCTGGGAGAGTATCCAGGGGGTTGTTATGACCATGTTTTAGGAGTTCATATCGGGACCCTTGTGATGTCGAGACTGAACTTTGGAGTTATCACTTTGATCCCCAAGGTGGTGGGAGCCACGGAGATTCGGCAGTTTAGGCCAAGCACGGTGATCAATGTGATCCAGAGGATTTTGTCCAAGGTATGTGCCCGTAGGTTAGCTCGTCTCATGGAGCGCCTGACGCACCCATACCAGTTTGCCTTCCTTAAAGGCAGATTCATTCATGATGGGATCTTGGCACTCCATGAAATTATTCACGAGGTGAAGGTCCGTCACCATCGGGGCGTTTTCCTGAAGCTGGACTTCCAAAAGGCGTATGACATGCTAGATTGGGACTTTCTGCGCCAGGTACTCCAGTGTAGGGGCCTTGATGATCGCATGGTAGGATGGATCATGCAGATTGTCATGAGTGGGAACACGACAATAAACATTAATGGGGAGGTTGGGCCGTACTTCAAACCCTCATGTGGGGTTAGGCAAGGGGACCCGATCTCACCAATCTTGTTTAATGTTGTGGTTGATGCCCTGGCGGAGATCATGGAGAAAGACAAGATCTCGGGCCACATTTCAAGTGTGGTGGGGCATCTTATTCTTGGAGGGGGAGTTACCCACCTCAAATATGCGGATGATACCATGCTTATGGTGGAGGGGTCGGGTCAGGACATCATCAACCTAAAATTCCTGCTCCTTTGCTTTGAGGCCATGTCTGGCCTCAAAATTAACTTTGACAAAAGTGAAGTGATGGTTTCGGGTTACCCCTTGGACGAGCAACAGGGGATTGCTGATAACCTCAATTGCCGACTGGCAACCTTCCCCCTGAATTACCTGGGGATGCCATTCTGGGACACCAGGATCCTCTCTAGGGACCTGGAGCCCCTTATGGGTCGGTTTAAGGCGAAATCCAAACCATGGCAAGGCAGGTTTACATCCAAGGGGAGCAAAACCATCCTCATTGACGCTTGTCTCTCTAGCCTCCCCATGTATATCATGGGGCTTTATATCCTTCCGGAGGGCGTGCACGCCCACTTCGATAAGGACCTCTCGCGGTTCTTTTGGATGGCGAATGACGGTCACCAAAAGTACCATATGGTTAAGTGGGCGAACATCTGCGCCCCCAAGGTTCTTGGGGGCATTGGGATCACCTCCTCTTGCCATATGAATGTGGCTCTGATGTTGCGGTGGGTCTGGCGCATTCTGACTGATGATGGGGGCCTCTGGATGCAGCTAGTTAAAGCTAAGTACCTGCGTGGGAGCCCTCTCCTGGCTTGTGAGCGTCGGGAGGGATCTCAGTTTTGGAGATCTATCCAGGACATCAAGCCGGTGATCCAGAAGGGGCTCTCTAATTCCATTGGGAATGGGAGGAGCACCATCTTCTGGCTCGACCCTTGGGTGGTAGGACGCCCCTTAAGTCACGAGGTTCCCGCGTTGTTCGCGATCTGCGCGGATCCATTGCTCTTGGTGGCCGATGCCTTCCAAGCTGGGGTATCGCAGGTTGCTTTCTGCCGGAACCTTGGGGCTGCCGAGTGGGCGGCGTGGGAGGATCTGAGGGACAACCTCCCGTTGCCCCTGCCCCAGCCCCAATCCTCGGATAGTCTGTCTTGGCACCTCTCGCCCTCGGGCGTCTTTACCATGGGATCCATGTATCGAGCCCTGTTTGGTGGGTCTGCCATCCCCTGGACGGCCCCCTTTTGGAAGGCTCCCCTTCTTCTAAAGATCAAGATTTTCCTTTGGGAGATGTTGCGTGACCGTCTCCTCTCAGGTGTGGAGGTGGCCAAGCGCCATGGCCCTAGGAATGGCATATGCCCCATTTGTGCGGTCTCGGAAACGGGACACCACATCTTCTTCTCCTGTCCTGCCGCTCGCTTCCTCTGGAACTTCGCCCGGGAGGCCCTGGAGCCATCTTGGCAGGCCGCAGACCTTGGGGAATTCCTGAAAGCTAATGCAAACCAAACCGGCAGGAGGAGGCGCCTCTTCTGGTTTGTGTTTGCAGGAATGACCTGGACTCTTTGGACCATTCGTAACAAGATGGTCATCGATCGTGTCTTTCTTCGCCGTGCCTCTGACTCGATCTTTAAATTCTTGGCTTTTTTACAGCAATGGTACCCGTTGTGTAGGCAGCGGGACAGGACGCGGCTGGACGGGACAATCGAGCTTCTGATTGTGGCGGCGCGCCAACTTGCGTCCCCGCCCGGCCGTTGAGCGAGTCTTCTGGGCTCGCATGTATCTGTGTTTGTTGTTCGTGGGTTGTTGTGTGTGTTGTGGTGAACTTTGGTCTCTCTTGGTTTCGTTTTGTACCGGATGTTGTATGGATGTTGCTTTATTTATAAAGCTGGGGCGTATGACTTTTTCGAGGAATTTAGCATGGACTCTGTAGACATGTTATAGCGCTATTTTTTCCATGGATCCATCGGATGATGTCTACGTGGCAGACAAAGAGAGAAGTGTGTGAACACTAGGAAAGTGAATAAGTTTTAAGAATTTTTTAATTTGCTTTTAATATTCTACAAATAGTATCGAAAAACAATTTTCAAAATATCACTCCTCATTCTGAGGCCAAAAGGATTAGATCAAATCGTTGACGCTCAAGATGATATGAGCTAATCCTACATATGCGCTTTGTGCATGGAAGATATCTCCTTGTCTTAAGTTAACAGCTAATCCCTTAGAACTGTATCTGAGACTTTGCTACCTCACTGCTTATAAATTGATACTCACTTCGACCCATATTAGTTGACTCAAGTTTGTCTAGATTTGAATGAATTTAGACACTATTTAGTAGATAGGTTTATTTAAATTTTTGATAAATCCAAGTCAAGTAATATAGGTCGGAGGGAGTACCTTAATTCCTTTCTTACCGGAATCCAGTTTCTCAAAAATTGATCTAATTTGTTTTTGGGTTAAGCATTGTATGTTGGTTAATTTAGCATGAACTCTCTAGATACTTATAGCGCTATTTGTACCCTGCTTCTCGGACTGGTTCTAGGGTTTTTCCCGGTACACCCGACACCCTTGAGCAAGAAACAGCGGCGCCCAAGGGCATCACCATATCGGTGCCGGCCATGCCGATAGGGATTTATTCTAACCCCCAGAAAATCACAACCCCAGATGATATGTAGAGCTCCACCACACTTGCCTCTCATCAACATGGGCGAACACGATCTTGCAATCACCATCGTTGTCTCACCATGGCCAACACTGGGAGGCCGACAAGACCGAGAAGAAACAACCAAAAACGAGGGGCGACGGTACTGCATCCATGTAGGAGGGAACAATCTCCACCGCATTGACGGTAACCGCCCGGACACAGCAACATGAGCAAACCAAGCCCACATGCGTGTGAAGCTCCCGCCGCCGGGCTACAGCAGGTGCGTCGCTGCCGTTGCCACCCCCAACACGAGCTGCTCCTCAGTCCGTTGGAGGCGACGCATCCGAGCCAAAGCTGGCCCAGGTTGATCGAGATAGGTCCCAAAGGGCCTAGATCTAGGTGGGAGGGCACCGTCCGCGAGGCTCCTGTGATCTCGCTTGCGGCCGCCCCGCCCGCTAATTGGCCGCATCATCGCCTCCCTGCCATCTTTTTCTTTGAACGTGTGCGGGTGTGAAGCACCCGAAAAGCTGCATTAATAACCATCGGCGGCGGTACAGATTACAGGAACAACCCCAAAGGAATAAAAATTACAAAGAAGCCCTAAAAATTATAGAAAGGACCCCGAGAAGACCACATAAAACACGATCACGTCCTTCTAGATGACCAGCCCAACACCGACGACGCCCACGAACACGGCAAGCCAGGAACACCGTCGAAACCTGTTGAGACGGAGCAAGCAGCGGGGAGCGACTGCCCTTCAGCCTTTTGGTCCGGCGGGACCACGGAACAGGCCACTGTAGCCGCCGGAGAGATGCTCCCGAACAGCTTCTCCGCAAGGCACCACTACAGAAGCTGCCACCTGCCGGGAGAGCCACCATGACTCGACGGAGCAGGTGAGTGACACCGAGTCGTCAGAGACGAAGAAGACGATGAACCGCCTCCACCCCGCTGGGAAAAAGCAGGGGCGCCTCCACTCCTCCTCGCCATCACGGCCGACCAGGAGGGACGACGCCCACCGCAAAGCACCTATCACACCGCACCTCCTCGCCACCACGGCCGTCCAGGTGTGGAGGGCGCGGGGACTTGAATCAACAAAAGACGGAAGCCCGAAGCAGCCTTATTCAAGTGGAGATGACGGCCCTCTCCAGCGCGAGCTCCTCCTACCAGAGGAGAAACCGACGGCGGCGAGAACCCTAGGATCTAGATCTGGCCATCGAGATCTGCACCACGCTCCAATACTATGGGCAAAAATCCCAAAGACCTATCCTAAACTACTTCGGCGCCTCCCCTTCGCCATCTTCGGCCGGCAAAGCCGCCGGAGAGGCTCGGGTTTTCAGCCTGGTCTGGTGGTGGGCTCACCTGTCTACTGTAGCAAGGAGATAGAGAGTAGAGGGGAGAATGTTGGACACGAAGGTCACCCCCTGCCATCTGAAACTATCTATCCAACATCCATGATTTGATCGTGTACTCCCTCCATTCGCAAATAAGTGTACTTCTAGGATTGTCCTAAGTCAAAGTTAGTAAAGTTTGACTACCTTTATAGAAAAACATAGCAATATTTATGGACGCTGCTAGCTAGCAGACGGTCTGCCGATTGCAATATCGGGCGGGCATTCTAATAGCTTTTGTCCAAAACGATATAAGCGATTCAGTAAACTTACGAGCTTCTTTAACATTTAATGCAGAAAATTGAAAATTCAAAATGTTTTATAGATCAAACCATTTATCCAATTTAGGATCCGTTTTCATCATTAGGCTAGTCGCGCCGAGATCTTCGGAACTAGATCCCATGTTAATATGTTCTGATAACTTTTTTCGGACCAAACGTTATCCACCCGTAACATGTGAGTTATCGAGATTATAATATATAAGTTATCCACCTTATAAAACACGTTGTGCAAAGACTTTTTTAGTGCTTCTGGGAAAAGTAACCAGCAACCGTTCTAAGAATTATATAACTTCAACCTACACTAGTGATGCCCCACATGCATGCTCTAACTAAATAACACGATTATTTTGCTCCAAAAGTTACCCATCAGTAACACAAGAGTTATCTAAACTTTCAGCATATAAGTTATACACCTAATAACATGTAAGTTATTCACCATTATAAAAATTTATCCACAGATAGAATATAAAATTTATATACTGGATAACTTATATGTTTTAGGGTGGATAACTTACATACTATAATATGGATAAGTCATGTGTTAGGGATGGATAACATGATTTTGTTTGCCTTAAAAGTTATCCATCAGTAACACAAGAGTTATCTAGGCTTTAGCATGTAAGTTATCTACTCAATAAATATAAGTTGATCCACCACTACAAAAATTACCCATCAATAGACTATAAAAGTTATTCTAGCGGTTTGACTTCGTCGCTATGTGTTTGTTTACTCAGTTCGCGTGACCCAACCTTGAAAGGCTAACGCGTCAAACATCATATATATATTTTTAAATTAAATCTAAGCTTCTTTTGCATAAGATATAATAAGTAGCGCCTCATGCCCTACCACCCACCATTATAAGTCGTAGTGAACGAATGTAATATGCAACCAATAGTATAGCGGCTCGGCTTTATCGTCTATCGCCGCTATCGCGACGTACGAGTGATGAAGTCTCAATGGTGTTAGGGTACCGAGTCTTTATCGCTCGTCGATGCGTCAGTAACCTAACACCTAAACTATCGCATTTCAATTAAACTTGCTCAATATGTATGCGAGAACACATATACCCAATACGTTTATATGCTGGATAACTTATGTGTTATAGGGTGGATAACATACATATTATGACATGGATAACTCACGTGTTAGGGGTGGGTAACTTTTTGGTCCAATTTTTTTATCGAAACATATTATGACATGCATCATTCCGTTTGTGTGCATGCATGCAATGACTAGGGTCTTGGACAAACCCTAATTTTCTAGCGCGCTGTTTGACGAAGAAATTTTTAGCATCTAAAATGGGAAGGTAGTGAGAACAAGTCTTAAAAAGAGTTCTGCATGCAAACGCTTCATACTAAGTGCTTGTGCTAGTATGCAAACCCTAACTTTTTATCTGAATAGTGTAGTGTCTTATATTTTGGCGGGAGAGAATTAATTCTCTCGCTGCCCTGGTGGGAGTTTTTTTGTTTTTCCGCGCGCTACATATGGTACTCCGCTACTCTATAAAAGATAGATGCTAAAAATGAAACAAAGTTCTGTTCTACATGCAATAGCTACCTAAAGCAACGAAGTCAGTATGCAAAATCTGAGAAGCTTTGTTTGATTAGGGTTTTTGCATGTCTTTGTCTATGATACATTGGGTTTTACGTTACAAAACGGAATAAGGCTTATTTGGGTTAGGGTTTTGCGCATGTAGTACATTAGGGTTTGACTCAAAGGAATGAAATCTGATAAGCTTAGTTTGCTAGGTTTTTGTGCATGCCATGAACTAACGGCGTTACTATCCTCAAATGGGAATACAACATTTTGGGTATGGAAACATGTGCTCCCTTTTGATATAGGGAGCACATGTTTCCAGACCCAGAACGTTGGCTCAATATTTGAGGATAGTAACGCCGTTAGTATTCCTTTGATGCATGCATGAAACCCTAGCAAACTAAGCTTATCAAATTTCATTTCGGTGAGGCAAACCCTAATATACTACATGCGCTAAACCCTAACCAAACTAAGCCTTATTCCATTACGCTGAAGCCAATGTGTCATAGTCAAAGACATGCAAAAAAATCCTAAACAAAGTAAGCTTCTCAGACATGAGAAACCCTAGCCATTGCATGCATGACTTATTCCATTGCGCTGAACCCAATGTGTCATAGTCAAAGACATGCAAAAAACCCTAAACCAACTAAGCTTCTTAGATTTTGCATGCCCGTTGCTTTAGGTAGCTATTGCATGTAAGACATGACTTTATCTCAAGTTATATCTTATTGTACGAGCTGCTGGCCATAGCCTCACTTATTTAGTCTCTCTTCAACTTTCCTTGCTCATTTGATAAACAAGGTGGAACCGGCTATTGTTTTCTTCCTTCTACCTCATCCCTCGCCGTGCACTTTTTTTTGGTACGTACCATTGCTTTCTCTAATCACAAGTAATTGTTTTACGTCGATTTTACGGACCGCTAACGAACTTTTCCTTTCTTGTTTGACGTGGTTTCATTGCATGTAAAGCGAGTATGAGCAACGGCAACGGCTCATGGGTCGATCGCAAAACCCGGTCGGTGAAAGACATTCGTGCCGGCATACCATCTGTACGCCTAGATGCGAATCCATCATCATATGCCAGTTCACACTTGCTATTTGAGCTGGACGACGTTGTAAGCAAGTTCACGGAGAAGCAGAGACAACTTGCTTAATCGACAGGATTCCGCACATTTTCGAAGCCTATACATGCCATGAAGTTTGACCGGCAGTTCACATCATGGTTGATGCCCAAAGTAGACACCATGTGCAGGTCTATAGGTGCATGTGTCGGGAAGAGGATTATGATGTTCAAAGAGGACGCTGGCAAGGTTTTCGGTATCCCCTCAGCGGAAAAAGATGTGTCGGACGCGTCGCTGGATAAGAGTCAATCGATGCGCAACCACATAGAGAAAACCGTTGGCATGAACGAGCACATGCCGTCACCCAATTTGGCCGCAAGGAAGACTTTACGAGCTCTAGCCGGACAGCTACTATCAATAGAAGACGAAGCTAAGTTCATGATTTGTTTCGTCATAACTGTCGTAAGAATACTCTGCGACAGCAACAACCCCGGCAAAAAAGACTCAGTAAATTACTGGCCAGCTCTCAAAGATCCGAGTCAGATACACAAATTTAGAAAGTAGTACTGTATTAAACCATTTTCTAACTAAAGGGGGAAGTGCATGTTATTTCAAAATTTCAGAAACCTCCCCCCTACACGATTTTAATTTCGTTCCTAGTGCCAACCACAAACTTGTGATATCCAGTTGTATCTTCATTGCGACTACACGTGCCTAGATTAAATAACAGATCCGATTCTTCTGTTCTTATCTCATACTCATATTTTTACATCCAAACATAAAAAACTAACCATTACTTTTTTCACACGTTCGTTCAGTCTCATCCATTTTAATAATGCACATCATAAACTATAAACAGACTAAATTCAATTTGTATAATGGAAGTAACCTTTTCTGGCAATTTCACTGTGCAGCAGCACAAGTAGCTTGTGCCGGTTCTGGATCACTGGATCATGCAGTATACATGTGCTGCCACCGCGACGAAACAAACGCAAAAAAAATTGAACCAAGCGGCACGGCAACACTGATATCTTTGGGGAAAAAACATTTAGGAAGGTTCCTATACCCATGTAGGATTACGACAATTTTCTGGCTTGGATGTGCTGTAGAAAACGACACATAAATCACTTAGATGAAAATTTAGGGTTTGCATAGTATCACAAACTCTCACTAGGGTTTGCATAGTACGAAGCGTTTGCACGCAGAACTCCTTTTAAGCCTTGAACTCCTTTTAAGCCTTGTTCTCTTTATCTTTCCATTTTAGATGCTAATTTTTTTTTGCCAAACAACGCGCTAAAAAAATAAGGTTTGTTCGAGACCCTAGGCATCGCATGCATGGACATAGATGGAGTGGTACAACAGCCATTAGGAACCGTTAGTCCTTCCAAGAACCAGTCACTATTACCTTAAGTAGGATTGCATGTGATCTCTTTATCAACAGACCTAAGCCTATGCATAGCTACGCCTTCACGAATGATAAAAAGCGCGGCAAAAATAATAAGGCCAGTTGGCTGGGCAAGCCACAAACAAACGTACTTGGTATCAAGTGTACCATCCTCTAGAAAGCACAAAACAGTTGATTGTGGTTCATATCTCAAAAACCATGACGATGTAACCATGGTGTCTAAGACCCAAAGGAAAACCACAACCATGTGAGGATAGTGGCTAATACACACGTGAAAGGACAAATGACATATCCTTTAGCCCATTCTTAGCAGAACCTTGACGAATGGCAAGAGGACGGCGTTAGCAGAATAATGCCAGCAACCAACAATACAGATAATGCAGGATCATATGGTAACTATATCGGATGACAGTGCATGCATGCGCAGGTAGCATGGTGGGTAGAAAATCCGCGTCGTATATATATATGGAAGTTGGGTGGTAACTATATATATGCAGCTACTCACGGGCGTAGCTGCGCATAGGCCGAGCACCGTTGGATTTAGGGATCAGATGCATGCAACCTCTAGATGGAAGTGGGGTGGAACATGGATGAGCTAACGGTGTTAGTTTTGTGCATGCATGCAAGAATCTAGGGTTTGGCATGGGTTCCAATTTAGCACACTGTTTTGGCTACACAAGTTTTAGCATCTAAAATGAGAAGTGATTGAGAACAAGGATTAAAACGGGGTTTGCATGCAGAAGCTTTAGACTATGTGCCATGCAAAAGAGTGCCATAACAAAGGTTGTTTTGGTATGTGTTTGGTGGCCGCATGCATCCATGAGAATGTGAAGAAAACCAATCAAAGGTTGTTTTGTTGATTGCGGCGGCCCTAGCTATGGAAGCAAAACAACGCTTGTTTTGATTAGGGTGGCTTCTTTCTGCAGCTAGGACTTCATACTATGCAAACCCTAGTGAAATTTTGTGGTACTATGCAAACCCTAAAAATTCATCTAAGTGGTTTAGTGTCTTATTTACCGCATGTCGCTCGTTAGGGTTTGCCTCATGCAAACAAAATTAGATAAGCTTTGTTTTGCTAGGGCTTCATGCATGTAGTATATTAGGGTTTACCGTGTAGTATATTAGGGTTAGGGTTTACCTCATATTGTATATTAGGGTTTGCCTAACCTAAATGAAATTTGATAAGCTTTGTTTTGCTAGGGCTTTGTGGCATCCCGCAAAATCACTACTAGAAAATCGCGTTGAATTTGTGCATTGCATCGTCATCATCATGCATTGTTTGCATAAAACTATTTTCGCAAAGCATGTCTTGTTTTCTAAAACGCCCCGTCTTGTTTGCAAACACAAACCCGGGTCTCCGGATTATTTTGTTGTCTACTATCGGTTTGCAAAAGGTGCATTTAAAATAAATAGAAGATTTAATTATTTTAGCGGGGGCAGTCGAAAGGGCCGTTTCAACCCGAACGACCACCCCCAGAAAAATACAAACGCCCACCCCATTAATCCTACAGCTACCAACTAACCTACCCAGCCCTCCCCTCCACCTCACCCCAGCCTATCATCTCTCGCCACCTCACCTCTCTCTCTCCCTCAACCAACCCCCTCCTGCCACCTCAGCAGCCTCTCTCTCCTAAACCCACCCCCACCCAGCCAGCACGCCCACACGTAGGCCACACCACCCCCTGCCCACGCTACACACTTCCCTCTCCTCTCCCTGACCGGCCGGACCCACCCACGCCACCGGTCCCACCTGACCCACACTTTTCCCCCTGACCCGCCTCCCCTGGCCCACGCCCCGCCTCGCCGGGCCCCACCCACGCGCTTCCCCACGTGTCCCAGCCCCACGCACGCGCTGTCCCCTCTCTCCTCCCCCGACAACCTCTCTTGCCTCCTTCCCCAACCCGTCGCCGCTCACCTTCCCCGGCGCTCACCTGCCCGCCCACCGCCGCATCCGCTCCGCCGCTCCCCGCCCGCGTCCGCGCGTAGCCCCTCGCGTCCCCGACGCCGCACTCGCCCGACGCCGCCGTTCGCCGCCTACCCCGCCGCCCCCATCGCCGCGGACCCTCTCCACCTCCACCGCCCTGCTCTGGCCCGGCCTCGCGCTCGCCGCCGGCCCCGTCGCGCAGCCCCCTCCTCCGCGCCGCATCTTCCCCAGGCCCGCTCCCTCCGCCTCCGCTTCTCCCTCTGCCCGCCCTAGCACCGCAGCGCCTCCGGCCGCCAGCTGCATCCTCTCCCTCGCGCGGCCTCGCCCAGCGCGCCTCCGGCCTCCTCCGGCTCGGGCTCGCCCGCCGCCGTGCCCGACCTCGCTGCGAGCCGCCGCCGGCCCCGCGCCGTCTCCTCGCCGCGGGCCCGCTCTGCGCCTAGCCGCCGCCGTTCCCCTCTGCCCCGTGCGCGCCTGTGTGGCTCCGCCGCCCTTCCCCTCCCCGGCCAGAGGCCCCATCGCTCTCGTCCCTGGCCCCGGCTCTGCAGCGTGCGCCACGTTTTTGTCCTCTATCGAGTTGCCGTCGACTCCATGGCCGCCTCCTCTTTAAGCTTGCCGCCAAGGATGGCCTGCGCTGAAGCCCCTACTCATGTTATGCATATGTCTGTTGTTTCGATCCAGCGAGTAGGGTATCTCTGGATGATGCTGCATGTCGGTATCTTATGTTCATCAGAGATCGTCTCACGTTTTATCTAGTGCCAACCGCAAATTTTGGGACCATGACCAGCGCCCCGACAAAGAGGTGTCCACAAGTTTTCCACCTGCGACACGACAACCGAAGCCGCGAGAGACCTCAAGTTCTCCTACATGCCCGAAGACCGATCACGGATCCAAGACCGAACCCGAACCTTGGCGCCGACCCCAAGTACGCCACCGGCGAGTACGGTGGTACCTCCAGGCCTTCGTCACGGGACGCCGAGACCCCGAAGATCGACACCGAACCCGCCGGTTCCTCAAGATCGACAGACCGGAGGCACCAACAGGACCCGACAAGATCTTCGCGACGACAAGAACGGCACCGACCCAGGGCGAACCCGATGCGCCCCGACGCCGAGCCAAGTCCTGCTTCCCGGATGCCGAGGTCACCGACACAGAACAACAAGATCTACTTCGCGGGCACCGTGCGACAAGATCTACCCAGTAATCCGATAACGACCCCGGAGTCCGAGAACGCATCCGTCGAACCCCGAACCCCGAGGCCGAACCCCGAACCCCGGAACACCAAGACCGTCGAGACCCTAATGTGTGAACCCCTTTCCGAAACCCTATTTTATAACATAATACAACTTGTCGCATAATAATTGTCATACTCGCATGCATATCATTGGTTTGGGGGTCTTATGCCGTTTCACCTAATAATTAAATATGGGGCCCATATGCGGGCAAATCTAGTCTCATATCGGCCTCATTTAAATTTGTGTAGCGAACCCGGTGCTATCTTTTGCCATGCTAATACAACATTTAAATTGCGGGGTATCTAAATAACTTGAACCGTTCAATTAATTATCGGGACCCCGGTTCCGCTTAATATGACCTAATTGCATCGCACCTTTGCCATGTCGTACATCATGCATGCATCATGCCGATCTTCTGTCGTTGTATTAAATATTGCATCCGGTGTTTCTTCTAGTGTTTTGCTTCTTCGCGGATAAGGCCGTTGAGTTGATGTGAGCTTCGCCCCGATCTTCGGTTGAACCTTCGACGATGTTTTCAGGCGAGCATCTCCCCCTTTCTACCTATCTTACTTTTCTAGTATTTATTCCCTCATGTTGATCTTTGATATCTGTGTTGCGATGCTCTAGTTTCGTACCTGTGACATACCGTGCAGCCCTATATTGCCTTGGACACATCCTATTACCTGTTGTTTGGTAGATAGTTGGACTTGCGCGTCGTAGTCGCTTGCTCAAGTGCTGTTGCGTGTTGTCAAGTGCCACAGTTGTTGGAGTAATGCCGCATGTTGATGTTGGAGATGATCATAGTTTTACTTATCGTTCACTTTAATTCCTGTTTGAAGTAAGCAGAGGCATCGGTGGGTGATAGAAAATATTTGGTTTTCGAACGCCCACTTGTGTCCCGTAGGACCCCGAGTACTTGGTACCTGTTCCTTGATTTATCGCGCTATCCACATCCGGGAGGTATATGGGACCCCCCTGAGCCAGAGCTTGATTCAGTCTTATTTCTTGGGGCCACAAACTAGTTTGAGGTTTTATTTACGATCCTGTACTTATGCCATGCTACTTATGTATTTATGATTGTGCGAGGAGCACACTGTATTGTTTAGGATCGGGACACGATTCCGCGGTGTCGACAAGCCCAGTTTTGGGTTCCCAGTCGTTCACAGCCGTCCACCCAAACCTTGAGTCCGTCTCGGAGCTAGCTTACTTCGTTGCGGGAAGACTCCAAGGGGTGGCCCCCTGAAATATTTCTGAATCCTGTGATTGTTCAGTCGTGAAAGCCTCGTTGGGTTTTGATTTGGTTTTTCCGAGGTTGATCGAGCGTGTGTTGCTATTGGTGCACCCCGGCCGGGTAAAACTTTCTGAAAGCCGTGTCCGCGGATATGGACGACTTGGAGCACAGTATCTCGACCATAGACAAGCATAACTAAAGTTTATTGCTATAAACTTGACTTTATAATGACTAGTAATCAACTTCACTATAATGGAATGGCTAAATAATACTGCCCACAATTGATTGTTTGGAGTGTCGCTTGCGACCATTGTACCTGACTAGTAAGTATGGCAAGTACAATGGAATGGCTAAATAAAAGTACCAACAACTGCTGGGTTTTGGGTTTATCTCATGCTATCTGTACCTGATTAGTAATTGTTGCAACTACAACGGAACGATTAACTAAAAGGGCCCACTGCTTCTTTTATCAGGACAATTATCTATACCTGACTAGTAATTGCTGCAACGATAACGGAATAAATAAAACTGCCAACGGTGTGAGTTCCTCGGTTGACTTCCTCGTTTGGTCTCGAGGGGAAAACACCAGGATGGGTTTGTTTGATGGTAGTATCATGTTGGATCCGAATAGGTCTTTCTTACCCCTCTCTGATAACCGCCAGTTGTATCGAGTCTCTATAGGTTGTTTAGTGCATGCTGCCGCTGCCGCTTCAGTCCACCATACCTTTGTAGGCGAGGACCGCCGAATTCTAGTCTCGCCGTGTACTGGCCTCAGTATTGATGCTCCTCTTTTTCCTTTGCCCTTTGTCGGCACCCCTTCTTGTTTAAGTAGGTTTTGAGATCGACGTCGTTAGCAGGGTTGCCCTTCCGGCTTGGCCTGGGCAGGGTTATGGACGCCATTGGTTATTCTTCAGGGCTCTTAGCCCCATTTGCATCTTGTCCGTAGTCGGACGCTCCATCTTTTCGAGGTGATTTGGATCTTTGAATTGTATATCTGTATTCTTGACTCATGGAGTCGCTGTTATATATATCTGTTCTGTGGGTCCCATCGAGGACTGTTGTGTAATGTTATTACTTCGTTTTCCACCCGCACGAAAGTGCCTGGTGGGCACCTTTGAATCGTTTCTATGCGGGTTTGGTGGGTTTCGCTAAAACTTGCATAGGTCCGATTCTGAGGGTGTTACAGGCTTCATGCATGTAGTATATTAGGGTTTACCGTGTAGTATATTAGGGTTAGGGTTTACCGTATGTTGTTCATTAGGGTTTGCCTCACCTAAACGAAATTAGATAAGCTTTGTTTTGCTAGGGCTTCATGCATGTAGTATATTAGGGTTTACCGTGTAGTATATTAGGGTTAGGGTTTACCGCATGTTGTTCGTTAGGGTTTGCCTCACCTAAACGAAATTATATAAGCTTTGTTTTGCTAGGGCTTCATGAATGCATGCAAAGGAACACTAACGGCGTTACTACTGAGACAAATCCTGGGTCTGGATAAATGTGCTCCCTATATTAAAAGGGGAGAGAATCAATAGTGGATAGGCCATGCGCAGCTATGCCTGTGTTTAGCAGGCTATTTTCCATATATATATATATATATATATATATATATATATATATATATATATATATATATATATATATATATAGGTAAAATGACTGGTGTATGCCCACAACGCCGTAGGATTAAAATACAAGAGCACAATCTGATTGATAGATGTGATATAAACCCATTAGAGAAACTAACAAACGTTGTATCGAGAGCATGGTGTTAATTTCAGAAGTAAACGCTGCATGTCATCCACACACGTAAGTTCTTTCCACTGTGTGACCCATCCACACACGGATGTCCTCTCCATAGTGTGTCATTTACCATGACATCATGCCTTTTACATGCCACGCATGATAAGAAAGAACACGCGTCATCCCACAAACCAAGAACATACGCCTTTCTCCAAACCGAAATAGGGGTGTCCTCTCGTTCAGCCGACACAGGTCCATTGAGGTGTTAAGAAGGTATCAATTTTTTGATGTTTCATCTATGCAATTTCCACCCACATGCATCTACAAGGACTATGATTTTTTTCTCCTATCTAGTGAGTCGGCATCTCTTCGATTCAGCGGACAGAGCCATCCTAGGTGGAGCACGATGAGCAGCGAGAAGAAACTCTTGACTTGCCATGTTGTTGTAGCTCAATAAATTCAGTTTGTAATCTGAATTATTGCCATTTTTTCCTAGCTCATTAATTTTGGATGCAAAATCGCCGGCAAATGTGTGCTCAATGACGCGGTGGCAGCGCACATCCTCGCAAATTTGTCAAATGTCGGGGCATCTCGTGGTGGGCCTGAGTTCATTTCTCACCTCGAGATGAATTTTAAAAAAAGGCGAAACCATTGACTAGAAGGATCGGAGCTTAGTAATAGCAAGGGATCCCGTCGTTGCTTCACACAGAAAACAAGATGAAAATAGATGTTAGTTGGGTCCCGTAGGTTTATTATTTTCCTCGGTTTGTGATACTGTCATGGATGATACCCGTAAGGTTGACATGTAAATGGTAACATCATTTTATTAGTATCTGTCGTGAAGGGAGTCTTGGAGGAGATAAAAGGGATAGTTGTTACGTGTTTTTCCATAACTGAATTCTATGATTATACATTTTCAATGGAATGAACAAGACCACAACCATTTTCAATAGAAAGTGTGAGAAAAGAACAAGGCCACAACCATTTTCAATAGAAAGTGTGAAAAAAGAACAAGGCCACTTGGTTGGACAATTCATAACCACATGTACGTGGTATACAGGTCACCCACTGAAAATTCCATCGCAACCAGCCGTTTATGGTGCGACATAGACCAAACTCGCTCCGCCATGCGAGCAGGGTAGTAGAGCACCACAACGGAATGTGCCAGGCAAGATCAAGCATGGTTTAAGGAGATGACGTAGAACACTTGTACTCCGTCCGTGACAACGTAACACACCGACCGTTTTCACTGCCACCTCCATAACTATAATTTTATTGAACTCGTCACATTATATTTTTTTTAATAAAAACCTTTTTATTTTTTATCAAGCTAGCTTTACTGTAATTTTTCAGTACAATTTCAACATGCGTAAACCAAAAATAGATAATTAGGATTTTAGTAAACAATATACTATTATCATGCTTTGTTAGAATGATACAAATGCTGTCGAAAAATACTAAGACCAACAGAACGTATCATGTCTAACTCACCAACGAGAATATAATATTATGATTGGGGCTACATCGATGTTGGCCTTTCCACCACGCGCCAATTTGTGTGTCGCGGGCCAGTCGACATGCACGTATCTATAAACCGGTCCAGCACGCTATATAATCGTAGCAGATGTCAAGCTGTGATCCTCCAGAATAAAATACAGAAATACATATAGATTTTTATCCACCGAGAACTCATCAAGCAGGAAAATACGTGAATAATAAACATATATTTTCTAGATGGTTTGATCGATCGACTCTCACAAGTTTTGCGCATTTAACTTATCTCCATACTTCTGGTATTTTGAACTGAGGCAGAAGATTCCCATCTATTTAATTAAGAAGGTCCGATTTTTTTGGAGTTATTCTTCATTAGTGCATATATTCATATTGGTGCTCACATGGATGAGAAAGAAGCATGAACAAAAGATCTAGCTGCACTGAGATGGATTTGAAACCCACAAACACACATCCCTGGTATCAAATGTACAAAGGAAACAACAAAATACAAATGCTAAAGCCTACGTTGAGGGAAGTGGACTCGTGTGTCAACAATAGACAGATGACAAAGGATATCGTTAACGGAATATCATTAGTAGCTGACGTTGGAAATATAGCGGGATCAAAAGATAGCAATATCGAACGGTGAAATACGCATGCACGGCTAGCATGGCGGGTAGTAAATCCGTGCCAGCTTTACCGGAGTCCTGATATTTTCCATCAAGCATATAGGCGAATAGCCAGTTTTGTGATTTTAATGTGCTCGATCTAGGCAACATTTTGAGATGTTGTGTCGCATGTTCTTCCAATTGGATTATGAAGATCCAAATTGCAGTATGCTATAAATATCTTTGGTTTTCCATTGATATTTGTTATTCATGGCATGGTGCCGCATTGAAGATAACCTTTGCATTGTGTTTCCTATCCGATGATAGGATCCGAGGCTTGATCATTGTTTGGCTGGAGAACTAGAAACACACAACTATTGCTTACTTTCCCCTACCACACTAACTTTCTTTAATCCAATTCCTAAGAGAATAGAAACTACATGTTGGCTATATATTGGATTACGTGCACCTTTCCCTTTTCCATTAGCAAAGTACAGTTTGCAAATGTTGCACATGTTAGATCTATAAGGATGTTAGTCAATGCAACCTTCAAATGATTCAAACATCATAGTGAATTTCTTAATTGTTGTTATTCTTTGGTTACAAAAAGTTGCCTATATTACTTTTCATGGCATGCTAATGGGTTCTTAAGTATTATCACCTACTTTGGTTCAGTTCATTCATCATCTGGCCCTTGGCTGAAGGCATCGACATCTTGTACTTGTTCCATGGCTTTAATTTGATCCACGGAGACTGCCTCTTTGTCCAATGAAAAGTGAGAAACAAATTGTTGGAATTTGGTGTATATTGGGCTGTTGGCCCATTAGACAAATTCTGAAATTCTTTTTGGACCACTTGTATATGGCAGCATATGGCTGTGTAGTGGTGCTAAAGTTTAGTCCCACATTGCTAGTTGAAGGGGAGTTGGACCACCTTATATAGTAGAGTGTTGCACCACTCACTAAGGTGTGACAAGAAGAGTAGCCCTCGCGCACTCCTCCTCCGACGCCGCCCGCCTCGCCACGACACGCCACGCCACGCCACGCCACGCCACTGTTGGAGATATGCCCTAGAGGCAATAATAAATGTAGTTATTATTATATCTTTGTGTTTATGATAAATGTTTACATTCATGCTATAATAGTATTAACAAGGAAACATTAATGCTTGTGTGATTTGTAAACTTAATTTGAAGTCCCTAGTATAGCCTCTATACTTCACTAGCTTGTTGGTTGATTAAATGATTGTGGTTTCCCTATCATGAACATTGAGATGTTATCAACAACAAGATCATATCGTTAGGAGAATGATATGGTGGACATACTCCTATTGATAAGCGTAGCATAAAGATCAAGTCATTTCAATAGTTCAATTGCTATATGCTTTCTGATACATAGTAACCTAATTCCTTCGACCATGAGATCATGCATATCACCTTTACCGGATGGATGCTTTGATGACATCAAACACCACACCGTAACTGGGTGGCTATAAAGGTGGCATTGAGTGTTCGGAAAGTATTGGTTGAAACACATGCATCAAGAGTGGGATTTGTCCATCCATATGACGGATAGATATACTCTGGGCCCTCTCGGTGGAATGTCATCCAATTAGCTTGCAAGCATGTGACTTGGTCACAAGGGATCACATATCACGGGAACGAGAAAAGAGTACTTATCGGTAACGAGGTTGAACTAGGTATGCAGAGATACCGACGATCATAACCTCGGATAAGTAAACTATCGTGAGACAAAGGGAAATTGGTATCGTATGTAAGTGGTTCATTCGACCGCAAAGTAATCGTAGAAATATTTGGGAGCCATATGAATTTCCAGATTCCTCTATTGGTTATTGTTCGGAGAAGTGTCTCGATCATGTCCGCATAATTCACGAACCGTAGGGAGACACACTTAAGGATTCGACGTTGTTTTGAGTAGTTATGGTATTATGAGAAAGAGACCGAATGTTGTTCAGAGTCTCGGATGGGATCCGGGATATCACGAGGTGATCCGGAATGGTCCGGAGAATAAGATTCAAATAAGGAAAGTCTCGTTTCGGAGTTCGGGAATGATTCCGGTGTTTTCATCGGGAATGTTCTAGAAGGGTCCGGATTGTCCGGCACTCCGGGGGGGGGGGGGGGAGGGTACATGAATGTGTCATTGAATGATTGCATCATGTACTAAGTGTTCTTGCTGTTCCAAAACTTGAAAGTTAAACTGCCAGTTTGAAAGTCAAACGGCTAAAACAGGAAACTATGGAAAACAGGAAACTGTGGGAAACAGGAAACTGTGGGAAACAAGCAAGAGGAGTTTGAAACCAACTTGGAGGAGGAGTTCCTCTCCTCCAAGCCGGAGCCCAGCCCTAGGCCGAGTTGGGGAGGGACTCCCCTCCCTCCCTGGCGCGCCTAGCCCCTCCACCTATAAAAGAAGGGGCAGGGCTCCTCCTTGAGACACACAAGTTTCTACCTCTAATGTCCGGTTTAGAGCCGTTTGGTTTAGAGCTTCTAATTGCTTTAGCCTGCGGTTTAGAGCCTTCTAATTGGTGTGTCTAATCTCGAGACCACTAATAGCCCTCTCTCATAATCCACCATACTCGCTCCGGCTTAAGGCGAAGCCCTGCGGGATTTCCCCTCTACTTCCGGTACCACGCCGTTGTGCTGCCGGAATCGCGAGGAGAGTGCTACAACCTCCGCTGCTTGCTGGAACAAGGGATAGGAAGGTCTTCATCGAGTACCGAACGTGTGACCGACTGCGGAAGCGCTGCCGGAACGCAGCGCCGGAAGGATCGTCCACACGATCTTGAGATCGGAAAGAGTACGACTACATCACCCACGAGAATCCGCTCTCGTTAAACACTTTGGAATCTTCGAGGGTAAGTTATTCCATCGACTCGTTGCTACAATCTAGTAGATAGATCTTGGCTTGTTTGTTTGCATGCGATAGAAAATTTTTGTTTTCCATGCTACGAACCCCTACAGTGGTATCAGAGCCGTGTCTATATGTAGATCTGTTGCACGAGTAGAACACAATGGTCATTGTGGGCGTTGATGCTTTTATTGTCGATTGCTTTTTGTGTACTTTGCATCTTGCGGTATGTTGGGATGAAGCGGCCCGGGCTAACCTTACATGACATCGTTCATGAGACTTGCTCCACGCTTAACATGCAACTTGTATTGCATAAGTGGCTT
Organism: Avena sativa; assembly: GCA_916181665.1. Taxonomy (NCBI): domain Eukaryota; kingdom Viridiplantae; phylum Streptophyta; class Magnoliopsida; order Poales; family Poaceae; genus Avena; species Avena sativa. The sequence continues at coordinate 397,623,276 of OV702279.1, read as the reverse complement.
TGCGGGTGCCTGTTTCTCCTAGCATAGTTAAGATCCAATTTACAACGGGTGATCAACAATGCTAGTATCAATGTTGTGGTTCTTGTTCGTAAGTTAGAACGACACTTATCGAAAGCCCCAAACCACGTAAAATATGCAAAGAAAGTAGAGGCGTCTAACTTTGTTTTGCAGGGGTGTGCAGTGATGTGATATGGCCATGATTGTGATTATATTTGATGTATGCAATGTTCCTTATTGTAAGTTGGCAACCGGCAGGAGCCATATGGTTGTCTTTAATTTATGTTAAGACCCGCGTGTCTATTCAAAGTAGTTGTAATAGTTGAAGCCGGTGGACGACAACCATGGTGAAGCGTCATTGACCTTGATGCAATGCCGGTGATGATGGAGATCATGTTCGTGCTTGAAGATGGAGATCGGAAGCACAAAGAAGAAAGGCCATATCATATCACATATTATGAATTGCATGTGATGTTAATCCTTTATGCATCTTGTATTGCTTAGTAGACGACGGTAGCATTATAAGATGATCCCTCATGCACATGAATTTCAAATCATAAAGTGTTCACCCTTAGTTAGCACCGTTGCTAAAGCTTGTTGTTTCGAAGCACCACGTGATGATCGGGTGTGTTAGATTCTGCAAGTGTATACAACGTGAGCAAGCCAGATTTGCTCATGCAGAAACTAAGGTTTGATCTTGACGAGCCTAGCATGTACAAACATGGTCTTGGAACACGGATCACCGAAAGGTAAAGCATGAATCATATAGTAGATATGATGAACATGACGATTGTTCGCCATTGAAACTATATCAACTCTCATGATGATCGGTGTTGATGTAGTGGATTTGGTTCGTGTGATCACTAAAACAATGTGAGGGATGTTGTTTTGAGTGGGAGTTCACCTAGTTTAATTTCATTAATTAATTTGAACTCAATTTGTCATAAACTTAGTCTAAACTATTGCAAATATGTTGTAGATCAATGGCAGCCCCTACCATCAATTTTAATGCGTTTCTAGAGAAAGGAAAGTTGAAAAACAATGGAAGCAACTTCGCGGATTGGTTCCGCAATTTGAGGATTGTCCTCACAGCTGGTAATTTGACCTATGTGCTGGATGCACCGCTGGGTGACCCACCTGCTGCTAATGCTGCCGATGAAGTAAAGAATGTTTACCTCGCTCGGAAGAATCAGTACTCCATAGTTCAGTGTGCTATCTTGTATGATTTAGAATCGGAGCTTCAGAAAAGGTTTGAAGAGTCAGACCCATATGATATTGTCGAGGATCTCAAATTGATTTTTGAGACTCATGCGGCAATTGAAAGCTATGAGGCTTCTGAAAAGTTCTTTAACTGCAAGATGGAAGAGGGCAGCTCCGTCAGTGAGCATGTGCTTAAGATGTCTGGGCACGCAAACAAACTTCAAAGCTTGGGTATAGTGATTCCTAATGCTTTGGGGATTTACCGCGTCCTCCAGTCACTGCCACCAAGTTACAGGAACTTTGTGATGAACTACAACATGCAGAACATGAACAAAGAGTTGCCAGAACTGTTTGCTATGTTAAAGTCTGCAGAAGTGGAGATCAAGAAAGAGCACCAAGTGTTGATGGTCAATAAGACCACCAAACTCAAGAAAGGCAAGTCTAAGCAAAAGGGACACTTCAAGAAGGGTGGTAAGAAAGTTACCACGCCGGCAAAGAAGACCAAGGCTGGACCCAAGCCTGAAACTGAGTGCTTTTACTGCAAGGGAGAAGGTCACTTGAAGCGGAATTGCCCAAAGTACTTGGCGGATCTGAAGAACGGCAACATCAAGAAGAAAGGTATATCTGATATACATGTTATTGATGTGTATCTCACTAGTACTCGTAGTAGTGCCTGGGTATTTGATACTGGTTCGGTTGCTCATATTTGTAACTCGAAACAGGTGCTGCAGAATAAACGGAAGCTAGCGAAGAATGAGGTGACGATGCGCGTGGGAAACGGATCAAAGGTTGATGTGATCGCGGTCGGCACGCTACCCCTTCATCTACCATCGGGATTAGTTTTATACTTAAATAATTGTTATTTAGTGCCTGCGTTGAGCATGAACATTATATCTGGATCTTGTTTATTGCGAGACGGTTACTTGTTTAAGTCCGAGAATAATGGTTGTTCGATTTATATGAGTAATATGTTTTATGCACATGCACCTTTGATAGATGGTCTATTCTTATTGAATCTCGATAGTGGAAATACACATATCAACAACATTGAGGCTAAACGTTTGAAATCAAGCGATAATTTGACCTATATGTGGCACTGTCGTCTTGGTCACATTGGAGTGAAGCGTATGAAGAAACTCCATTTCGATGGACTTCTTGAATCACTTGATTTTGAATCACTTGAAAGATGCGAAGCATGTCTGATGGAAAAAATGACTAAGACTCCATTTTCTGGTATGATGGAGCGAGCTACGGACTTATTGGAAATCATACATACCGATGTGTGTGGTCCAATGAGTGTAGCATCGCGCGGTGGTTATCGTTATGTTCTTACCTTCACAGATGACTTGAGTAGATATGGGTATATCTATTTCATGAAACATAAGTCCGAAACTTTCGAGAAGTTTAAGGAGTTTCAAAGTGAGGTAGAGAATCAACGTAACAAGAAGATTAAATTTCTACGTTCTGATCGTGGAGGTGAATATCTAAGTTACGAGTTTGGTGAGCATTTAAAGAAGTGCGGAATACTTTCACAATTGACACCGCCGGGAACACCACAGCGTAATGGTGTGTCCGAACGTCGTAATCGAACTCTCTTAGATATGGTTCGTTCTATGATGTCACTTACAGATTTACCGCTATCATTTTGGGGTTATGCATTAGAAACAGCCGCATTCACTTTAAATAGGGCACCGTCTAAATCCGTTGAAACGACACCGTATGAATTATGGTTTGGCAAGAAACCTAAATTGTCGTTCCTTAAAGTTTGGGGATGCGAAGCCTATGTAAAGAAGTTACAGCCGGACAAGCTTGAACCCAAAGCGGAAAAATGCGTCTTCATAGGATACCCGAAGGAAACTATTGGGTATATCTTCTATCATAGATCCGAAGGAAAAATCTTCGTTGCCAAGAATGGATCCTTTCTAGAGAAGGAATTTCTCTCGAAAGAAGTGACTGGAAGGAAAGTAGAACTCGACGAGGTTGTCGAACCTTCTCTCGAAATTGCGAGTAGCGCAGCACCGGAAGAAGTTCCTGTGGTGCATGCACCAATTAGAGAGGAAGCTAATGATGATGATCATGAAACTTCGGTTAGAGTTGCTACAGAGCCTCGGAGGTCAACGAGAACTCGTACCACCCCAGATTGGTATGATCCCGTTATGAGTGTCATGTTGGTGGACAACACCGATGACCCCGAGACATATGAGGAAGCGATGATGAGCCCAGATTCCAATAAATGGCAAGAAGCCATGAAATCCGAGATTGGATCCATGTACGAAAACCAAGTATGGACTTTGGTGGACTTACCGGATGGCCGGAAGGCTGTCGAGAACAAATGGATTTTCAAGAAGAAAACAGATGCTGATGGTAATGTTACTGTCTATAAAGCTCGACTTGTCGCAAAAGGGTTTCGACAAATTCAAGGAGTTGACTACGATGAGACTTTCTCACCAGTAGCGAAGCTAAAGTCTGTGAGGATTATGTTAGCAATCGCTGCATATTACGATTATGAGATATGGCAGATGGATGTCAAAACAGCATTCCTCAATGGAGATATTGATGAAGAATTGTATATGATGCAACCCAAAGGTTTTGTCGATCCTAAAGATGCTAACAAGGTATGCAAACTTCAACGGTCCATCTATGGATTGAAGCAAGCATCCCGAAGTTGGAATCAACGTTTTGATAAGGTAATCAAAAGTTTTGGTTTTATACAAACTTATGGAGAAGCTTGTATTTACAAGAAAGTGAGTGGGAGCTCTGTAGCATTCTTAATACTATATGTGGATGACATATTGTTGATTGGGAATGATGTAGACCTTCTTAATAGTGTCAAGGAATATTTGAATAATAGTTTTTCAATGAAGGATCTTGGCGAAGCAGCTTACATATTAGGCATAAAGATTTATAGAGATAGATCAAAACGCCAAATATCATTGTCACAGAGTACATATTTGGACAAAGTTCTAAAGAGGTTTGGAATGGAAGAAAGCAAGAAAGGGTTCTTGCCCATGTTGCCCAATACGACCTTGAGTAAAACTCAAAGTCCGACATCGGCAGAAGATAGAGAAAGGATGAGTAAGACTCCCTATGCCTCAGCCATAGGATCTCTAATGTATGCCATGCTATGTACTAGACCCGACATTGCATATGCTGTTAGTTTAACTAGCAGATATCAAAGTGATCCAGGAGTGCATCATTGGACAGCGGTCAAAAACATCCTTAAGTACTTGAGAAGAACTAAGGATATGGTTCTTTCTTATGGAGGTGATGAACAACTCGTTGTTAATGGTTACACCGATGCTAGTTGGAACACCGATCCGGATGATTCTAAATCACAATATGGATACGTATTTATTTTGAATGGTGCAGCAGTTAGCTGGAGGAGTGCAAAGCAAAGCGTTGTGGCGAGATCTTCAACTGAATCGGAATACATGGCTGCTTCGGAGGCTTCACAAGAAGCGATATGGATGAAAGAGTTCATTACAGAGCTGGGTGTGGTTCCTAGTGCGCTGGACCCAATGTCTATCTACTGTGATAACATGGGCGCCATAGCCAATGCGCACGAACCAAGGTCACACAAGAAGCTGAAGCATATCAAGCTACGTTTTCACGCTATTCGAGAACATATCCAGGATGGGGATATAAAGATTTGCAAAGTACACACAGATCTGAATGTGGCGGATCCGTTGACTAAACCTCTCCCGAGGGCAAAACATGACCAACACCAAACTGCCATGGGTGTTCGGTATATTACCATGTAATCTAGATTAGATGACTCTAGTGCAAGTGGGAGACTGTTGGAGATATGCCCTAGAGGCAATAATAAATGTAGTTATTATTATATCTTTGTGTTTATGATAAATGTTTACATTCATGCTATAATAGTATTAACAAGGAAACATTAATGCTTGTGTGATTTGTAAACTTAATTTGAAGTCCCTAGTATAGCCTCTATACTTCACTAGCTTGTTGGTTGATTAAATGATTGTGGTTTCCCTATCATGAACATTGAGATGTTATCAACAACAAGATCATATCGTTAGGAGAATGATATGGTGGACATACTCCTATTGATAAGCGTAGCATAAAGATGAAGTCATTTCAATAGTTCAATTGCTATATGCTTTCTGATACATAGTAACCAAATTCCTTCGACCATGAGATCATGCATATCACCTTTACCGGATGGATGCTTTGATGACATCAAACACCACACCGTAACTGGGTGGCTATAAAGGTGGCATTGAGTGTTCGGAAAGTATTGGTTGAAACACATGCATCAAGAGTGGGATTTGTCCATCCATATGACGGATAGATATACTCTGGGCCCTCTCGGTGGAATGTCATCCAATTAGCTTGCAAGCATGTGACTTGGTCACAAGGGATCACATATCACGGGAACGAGAAAAGAGTACTTATCGGTAACGAGGTTGAACTAGGTATGCAGAGATACCGACGATCATAACCTCGGATAAGTAAACTATCGTGAGACAAAGGGAAATTGGTATCGTATGTAAGTGGTTCATTCGATCGCAAAGTAATCGTAGAAATATGTGGGAGCCATATGAATTTCCAGATTCCTCTATTGGTTATTGTTCGGAGAAGTGTCTCGATCATGTCCGCATAATTCACGAACCGTAGGGAGACACACTTAAGGATTCGACGTTGTTTTGAGTAGTTATGGTATTATGAGAAAGAGACCGAATGTTGTTCGGAGTCTCGGATGGGATCCGGGATATCACGAGGTGATCCGGAATGGTCCGGAGAATAAGATTCAAATAAGGAAAGTCCCGTTTCGGAGTTCGGGAATGATTCCGGTGTTTTCATCGGGAATGTTCTAGAAGGGTCCGGATTGTCCGGCACTCCGGGGGGGGGGGGGGGGAGGGTACATGAATGTGTCATTAAATGATTGCATCATGTACTAAGTGTTCTTGCTGTTCCAAAACTTGAAAGTCAAACTGCCAGTTTGAAAGTCAAACGGCTAAAACAGGAAACTGTGGAAAACAGGAAACTGTGGGAAACAGGAAACTGTGGGAAACAAGCAAGAGGAGTTTGAAACCAACTTGGAGGAGGAGTTCCTCTCCTCCAAGCCGGCGCCAGCCCTAGGCCGAGTTGGGGAGGGACTCCCCTCCCTCCCTGGCGCGCCTAGCCCCTCCACCTATAAAAGGAGGGGCAGGGCTCCTCCTTGAGACACACAAGTTTCTACCTCTAATCTCCGGTTTAGAGCCGTTTGGTTTAGAGCTTCTAATTGCTTTATCCTGCGGTTTATAGCCTTCTAATTGGTGTGTCTAATCTCTAGACCACTAATAGCCCTTTCTCATAATCCACCATACTCGCTCCGGCTTAAGGCGAAGCCCTGCGGGATTTCCCCTCTACTTCCGGTACCACGCCGTTGTGCTGCCGGAATCGCGAGGAGAGTGCTACAACCTCCGCTGCATGCTGGAACAAGGGAGAGGAAGGTCTTCGTCGAGTACCGAACGTGTGACCAACTGCGGAAGCGCTGCCGGAACACAGCGCCGGAAGGATCGTCCACACGATCTTGAGATCGGAAAGAGTACGACTACATCACCCACGAGAATCCGCTCTCGTTAAAAACTTTGGAATATTCGAGGGTAAGTTATTCCATCGACTCGTTGCTACAATCTAGTAGATAGATCTTGGCTTGTTTGTTTGTATGCGATAGAAAATTTTTGTTTTCCATGCTACGAACCCCTACAGCCACGCCACGCCACGCCACGCCCCGCCCCGCCCCGCCACGTCACGTCACGTCACGTCACGACGCGCGCGCGCCGCGGGTTGCGGGAATCTCGCCGAGCCGAGCTTTATTTTGCTTGTTGGGAAAACTGATTATGAGTCATTAACGGACGCGTTAATTAGCCGTTTCCAGTTTTTATGGACGTGGCTGTTACCGACTCGGACGTGGGCTGAGCCCACGATCCTCCTAACCTGCACTATATAAAGCGTCCGGGCTAAACCTAATCGGTACGGAATCAATCCACACACACGCCTACCTCCAGAACCTTGCGCTGCCGCTTTCGTCTTCTTCATCCCGGCTTGCGGCGTGCACCGCAGATCGGGACAGTAGGCCTCCTGAACCCCGCCTCTCGTGAACCTGTACGGGTGAGGGGCGATCAGGTTTTTGGGGAGCGCTCAAGCGCGACTACTGGCAACCACGACGTCGTCCGACGACGAGTTCCCAAACGACGACTTCTTTGACAACCTCAACATGGACGACGCTGCTGCAACCGCTGCGGCTGCTATTCAGCCTACTCTGTACGTGATACTCAACTGTCTCTTTCGGATTATGCTAGAGTTCTTTGTTCTAGCGTTTGGTGTAGATGTGATAGGTTATCTTGTATAGATGTAATCTGTTCATCTACTTTATTGATCTACATGATTGTTTTTACTACTGTTTGTATGATCATGCTTTATCAGTTTATTATTCGGATTAAACCATATGGATTATTGCTTATATTTCCAACAATCCAAAAACCTGATTATAGGCAACTGAATTCCACTGGTGCGGCCGTGGCTACTAGGCCGCCTCATTTTGATGGCATGCACTATAAGAGATGGCGCAAGAGAGCAATTCTCTGGTTTGAAAACCTAAACTGCTATAGCGCCACTTTTGGCAAGCCTGAAGGAGATCTTTCTGCTGAGCAGGAAGTGAACTTTAAGAAAGCCGATACCATGTTTATGGCGGCTTTGTTCAGTGTTCTTGGGGACAACATTGTTGACCCGTATATGTCGTTTGATATTGGCAAGGACGCGTGGGAAGCGCTCGAGGCCAAGTTTGGGGTCTCAGACGCTGGCACTGAGCTGTATGTCATGGAGAAATTCTATGACTACAGGATGGTTGATGAGCGCTCCGTCGTTGAGCAAGCTCATGAGATACAATCACTTTCCAAAGAACTTGAGCAGTTCAAGTGTTCCTTACCGGACAAATTTGTGGCTGGTGGCATTATTGCCAAGCTTCCTCCTTCGTGGAGGAACTTTGCTACTTCTTTGAAACATAAGAGACAAGAGTTTTCCGGTTACGGATCTCATTGGGTCTCTTCATGTGGAAGAGAAGGCGAGAGCAAAGGACAAAACTTCTCGAGGACTTGAGGGAAGTTCTACTGCCAATTTAGTGAAGAGGAAAAACTTCCAATCCCACAAGTTCAAGAATAAGAACAAAACTGAAGGAAAGGGAAAGTTCGATGGCAAGAACAAGGCCACACACTCAACAAACTTCAAGAAGAAAAATGATAAGAGGAAAGGCTCTTGCCACGTATGTGGTGATCCTGATCATTGGGCTCCTAGTGGCCCTAATCGCTTTGACAAGCGTCAACATGGGAACAGCGGCAAGTCCGCTAATGTTGTTATTAGCGATACTGAGATGAAGGATGCTGGGTACGGTATTTTACATACTATCCTTTCAGTATGTCATTCTCCTGATTGGTGGATAGACACGGGTGGTAATACACATGTGTGTTCTGATATCTCCATGTTTTCCTCTTATCAGGTCTCAAGGACCTCTTCCGTGCTGATGGGAAACGACTCACGTGCTTCTGTTCATGGTGTTGGTACGGTAAATTTGAAGTTTACTTCGGGGAAGACCGTACAGCTGAAGAATGTGCAGCACGTTCCCTCCATTAATAAGAATCTCGTCAGCGGATCGCTTTTATATCGAGATGGCTTTAAGTTGGTTTTTGAGTCCAATAAAGTTGTAATTTCTAAGTATGTACAATTTGTTGGAAAAGATTATGAGTGCGGAGGTCTGTTCCGCTTGTCTTTGTCAGACTCATGTACTAAAGTTATTAATCATGTTTGCAATGATAATGAGTCCAATGTTTGGCATTCACGGCTCTGTCATATTAACTTTGGTTGCATGACGCGGCTAGCCAATATGAGTTTAATCCCAAAATTTACCACTATCAAAGGTTCTAAGTGCCAAGTTTGTGTGCAAGCAAAGCAACCCCGCAAGTCTCATACGACTACGGAATCGAGAAACTTAGCACCGCTAGAACTTATACATTCAGATCTTTGTGAGATGAATGGTGTGTTGACAAAAGGTGGAAAAAGATACTTTATGACGTTGATTGATGACTCCACTAGATACTACTATGTTTATCTTCTGAAATCTAAAGATGAAGCTTTGAACTACTTCAAAATCTATAAAGCTGAGGCAGAAAACCAACTTGATCTTAAAATCAAGCGGCTAAGGTCGGATCGTGGTGGAGAGTATTTTTCAAATGAATTTCATTTATTCTGTGCGGGAACATGGTATTATACATGAGAGGACGCCTCCCTACTCACCTTAGTCAAAAGGGATGGCCGAAAGAAAGAACCGCACTCTAACTGTTTTGGTTAGCGCCATGTTAGATACATCGGGTCTTTCCAAGGAATGGTGGGGGGATGCGCTAATGACCGCGTGTCATGTCCTAAACCGCGGTAAGAGGAGAATAGCAGAGGGGTAAGGAGTAAAATCAGACCTAATCGGAACTATCCAACCGATTTTTCAAAAATAGTTTTGACACTCTACTTCGGCCGTTAGCTAGGTTATCCGACAGGCTGGACTTGTGGGGTATCGCAACTGCTGAGCTCTGATACCACTCTGTAACACCCTCAGAATCGGACCTATGCAAGTTTTAGCGAAACCCGCCAAACCCGCATAGAAACGATTCAAAGGTGCCCACCAGGCACTTGCGTGCGGGTGGAAAACGAAGTAATAACATTACACAACAGTCCTCGATGGGACCCACAGAACAGATATATATACAACAGCGACTCAAAGAGTCAAGAATACAGATATACAATACAAAGATCCAAAACACCTGTAAAGCGATACAGCGTCCGACTACGGACAAGATGCAAATGGGGCTAAGAGCCCTGAAGAATAACCAATGGCGTCCATAACCCTGCCCAGGCCAAACCGGAAGGGTAACCCTGCTAACGACGTCGATCTCAAAACCTGCTTAAACAAAAGGGGTGCCGACAAAGGGCAAAGGAAAAAGAGGAGCGTCAGTACTGAGGCCAGTACACGGCGAGGCTAGAAATCGGCGGTCCTCGCCTACATAGGTATGGTGGACTGAAACGGCAGCGGCGCAACATGCACTAAACAACCTATAGAGACTCGATACAACTGGCGGCTATCAGAGAGGGGTGAGAAGAGCTGTTCGGATCCAACCTAAATCTTACACCAAACAATCCCATCCTGGTATTTCCCCTCGAGACCAAACGAGGAAGTCCGCCGAGGAACTCACACAGTTGGCAGTTTTATTTATTCAGTTATCGTTGCAGCAATTACTAGTCAAGTATAGATAGTCATCCTGATAAATTAAGCAGTGGGCACTTTTAGTTAACCATTCCGTTGTAGTTGCAGCACTTACTAGTCAGATACAAGTAGCATGAGATAACCCAAAAAACCCAGCAGTTGTTGATACTTTTATTTAGCCATTCCGTTGTAGTTGCAATACTTACTAGTCAGGTACAATGGTCGCAAGCGACACCCAAACAAGCAATTGTTGGCAGTTTTATTTAGCCATTCCATTATAGTGAAGCTGATTACTAGTCATTATATAGTCAAGTTTATAGCACTACTTTAGTTATAGTTGTCTATGATCGAGATACTGTGCTCCAAGTCGTCCATAACCGCGGACACGTCTTTCAGAAAGTTTTACCCGGCCGGGGTGCACCAATAGCAACACACGCTGGATCAACCTCGGAAAAACCAAATCAAAACCCAACGAGGCCTTCACGACAAAGCAATCACAGGATTCAGAAATATTTCAGGGGGCCACCCCTTAAAGTAGACCCGCAACGAAGCCGGCCGGCTCCGAGACGGACTCAAGGTTGTGGGGACGGCTGTGAACGACTGGGAACCCAAAACTGGGCTTGTCGACACCGCGGAATCGTGCCACGATCCTAAACAGTACAGGTGCTCCTCGCACAATCGTAAATAAAGCAGTAGCATGGCATAAGTACAGGATAGTAATAAAACCTCAAACTAGTTTGTGGCCCCAAGAAATAAGACTGAATCAAGCTCTGGCTCAGGGGGGGTCCCATAATCCTCCCGGATGTGGATAGCGCGAAAATTCAAGGAACAGGTATCAAGCACTCGGGGTCCTACGGGACACAAGTGGACGGTTAACAACCAAATAACATCTATTTCCCACCTGTGCCTCTGCTTACCTACTTCAATTTTAGTTGTTAAACAGTAATTAAAGTGAACAATAAGTAAAGCCATGATCATCTCCAACATCAACATGCGGCAATACAACAACAACTGTGGCACTTGACGCCACGCAACAGCACTTGAGCAAGCGACTACGACGCGCAAGTCCAACTATCTACCAAACAACAGGTAATAGGATGTGTCCAAGGCAATATAAGGCTGCAAGGGATATCACGGGTACGAAAACTATAGCATCGTAACACAGATAGCAATAGAAGAACAGGAGGGAATAAATACTATAAAAGTAAGATAGGTAGAAAGGGGGAGATGCTCGCCTGAAAACATTGCCGAAGGTTCATCCGAAGATCGGGGCGAAGCTCACATCAACTCAACGGCCTTATCCGCGAAGAGGCAAAACGCTAGAATAAACACCGGATGCACTATTTAATACTACGGCAAATGATCGGGCATGATGCATGTATGATGAATGACATGGCAAGTGTGCGATGCGATTAGGCAATATTAAGCGGAACCAAGGTCCCGACAATTAATTAAATGGTTCATGTTATTTAGAACCCCCGCAATTTAAATGTTGTCTTAACAAGGCAAAAGATAGCACCGGTTCGCTACCCAAATTTAAATGAGGCAAATATAAGGCTAGATTTGTCTGCATATGGGTCCCATATTTAATTATAAGGTGAATCGGCATAAGGCCCCCAAACCACACAAATATGCATGAGAGTATGACAATTTAATATGCAACAGGTTTTATGTTTAGCATTTATAAAAATAGAGGTTCGGATAAGGGTCACACATTAGGGTTCGGCGATCTTGGTTCCGGGGTTCGGGGTTCGGTCTCAGGGTTCAGGGTTCGACGGGATCATTCTCGGACTCCGGGATTTAGGGTCTTCGGATCTGGGAAGTAGATCTTTTCGCACGAGCGTCGATGCTTCCGGGAAGGAGAACTTGTCGTCCAGGGTCTCGGTGTCCGGGGTGAAGTACTCGGCGTCCTCGAGGGAGTACTTGGCGTCTGGGAGTCCGACGAGCTTGGCGTCCTTGTCGGAGTTCTCGAATGACGATGACGGTCTTGGGTTTGGCGCCGGTGGATCTTGGCGATTCCATGAAGGAGGCCTTGGTGCTCCAGTCCTGTGTCGATCTCCGAGTACCGTGGTTTCTCGGTGTGGTTGGCGCACTTGGTCTAAAGTCGGGGTTTTCTCCCGAAGATCTTGGGGTTCCCTCTTGGTTTTGCCGATGCCGATCTTGTCGTTGGACTCGGGTGTGGCATCCCGCAAAACCACTACTAGAAAATCGCGTTGTTTTTGTGCATTGCATCATCATGACCGCATGCTCATGTCATCATGCCACATTGCATTTGAGCATCGTCATCATCTTGCATTTGCTTGCATAAAACTATTTGCGGAAAAACCTGTTCTTGTTTCCTAACGCCCCGTCTTTGTTCAAACACAAAACCCGGGTCTCCGGATTATTTTGTTTTGTTTGCTATTGGTTTGCAAAAGTCCGTTTGAAACAAATAAAATATTTAATTATTTTTGTGGGGGCAGTCAAACGGGCCGAATCGACCCAGTCGACCACCCCCAGTATTAAAACAGTCCATCTAAATCAGCCACCTCTAAAACCTATCCCCACCCAATCCTAATCTACCCACCAACCGCAGTGTGCCACCTCACCTCTCCCCCAATTCCTACCCACCCCGCCACCTCATCAATCCTCCAGCCCCACCCTCTCTCCTTCTCTCACCCTAGCCCATCCTACCCAATCTCCTTAACCTCTCCCTTACCCCTGGGCCCCCCACCTCCCTGGACCCACTCCCTTCTCCCTTCCCACCTCCCTGCCAGCCGGACCCACCCCTGGGCCCCGCCGGCCACACCCCCACTTTTCCCCCCACTCACCCTCACGCGGGCCCGCTCCCCTGGCCCACCCCCCTGGCCACCCGACCCCGCCTTCTCCCTCCTCTCTCCTCCCACCCCACCTTCTCCTTCCCGATGCCCCCACCTCGCCCTCGCCCCTCCTAGGCGCCCCCTCCTTCTCCTCGGCCGGACCCGCCGGCGCCTGCTCTCTCCTCCCCCTCCGGCGAGCCGCCAAGCCCCCTCCCCGCCGGCGCGCCTCCCCGACGCCTCGCCTCCCTCCCGCCGGCCCCCGCTCGCTCCCCTTCCTCTCCTTTCTTCCTCCGCCGCCGGCTCGCCCTGCCCCGCGCCTCCCGCCTCGCCTCCCGCCTCCTCTCCTAGCCGACGTGTCCTCCTCGCCGGCCACCGCCTCTTCCCTCCCCGCCTCCGGCCGCTCGCCTCCTCCGCAGCCGCCTCCTCCCGCCGGCCTCGGCTCGCACCCCGTCGACCTCCCCGCCTCCGGCCGCTCGCCTCCCCGCCTCCGGCCGCTCGCCTCCTCCGCAGCCGCCTCCTCCCGCCGCGGCCCCGTGCGCCGCCGGCGGCCCCTCCAGCCGCCGCGCTACCCCGCCGCTCGCTGCCGGCAGCGCCTCTCAGGCAGACGCCGTCGCCGGGGCCGCCCCTTCTTCCGCCCGTGTCGGCCCCAAGCCTCTGGCCCCGTCGCCGGGAACCGCGCGCCGCCTCTGGAGCGCGCCAGCAGCCGCCGTCCTCTGCCGGGATGTCGTCGCGTCGCCGTCCTGACGCGTTCCCGTCGGCGCTCGCCGGCCGCCCTCGCTCGCCACCGCGACACCTGCGTCGTCCTTCATCTTTTTCCTGGGGCCCGCCTTCGTGCGGTGTTGTTGATCTCGTTTGTACCGTGGGGTGCCTGTGTGTTTGTTTTGTCCTATTGAAGATCACCGACAAATCAAGGAGCCACCCATCACCAATGGTAGCAATACCTCGAACGCTACTGCCGAGATCGCCCACTCATAGAGACCGACACGAGGCAAGATCCGGAGGGGTATGCACGACCACTGACGCCAAGCTGGAGTCAGATGCCTGCACGACGCCAAGATATTCCACCCGGAGCACCGAGAACTACTTCTCGGACCCGAAGACCGATCCCGCCGAACGCCAAGATCTTCAATCGGATCCGAGGACACCGAGACCCCGATGCGACAAGTACTTCCTCTCGGATTCCAAGACGCTGAGACCCGGAACACCAAGATCTCCGCCGTGGAACGACACGACCCGACGCCCGTGAACCCGACAAGGTCTTCGCGACGACGAGATCGACCGCGTGGAACCAAGATCTCCGGCACGTCACGACAAGTTCTCCATCTCGTTTCCGATCCCGCCGAGGCCGAACCCCAGATCCGGACCCTGAGACCGACCCCGAACCCCGGAACCCCAAGCTCGCCGAACCCTAATGTGTGAACCCCTTCCCGAAACCCTATTTTATAATATAATACAACTTGTCGCATATTAAATGTTCATGCATGCATATTGTCGTGTGGTTTGGGGGCCTTATGCCGATTCACCATATAATTAAATATGGGGCCCATATGCGGGCAAATCTAGTCTCATATCGGCCTCATTTAAATATGTGTAGCGAACCGGTGCTATCTTTTGCCCTGTTAATGCAACATTTAAATTGCGGGGTAGTTTAATAACTTGAACCATTTAATTAATTGTTGGGACCCCGGTTCCACTTAATATGACCTAATTGCATCGCATCTTGCCATGTCATACATCATACACGCATCATGCCCGATCTTCTGCCGTTGTATTAAATATTGTATCCGGTGTTTCTTCTAGTGTTTTGCTTCTTCGCGGATAAGGCCGTTGAGTTGATGCGAGTGTCGACCCGATCTTCGGTTGAACCTTCGGCAATGTTTTCAGGCGAGCATATCCCCCTTTCTACCTATCTTACTTTTATAGTATTTATTCCCTCCTGTTGATCTATTGCTATCTGTGTTGCGATGCTCCAGTTTCCGTACCCGTGATATTCCTTGCAGCCTTATATCGCCTTGGCCACATCCTATTACCTGTTGTTTGGTAGATAGTTGGACTTGCGCGTCGTAGTCGCTTGCTCAAGTGCTGTTGCGTGTCGTCAAGTGCCACAGTTGTTGGTGTATTGCCGCATGTTGATGTTGGAGATGATCATGGCTTTAATTATCGTCACTTTAATTACTGTTTAACAACTAAAACTGAAGTAAGCAGAGGCATCGGTGGGTGATAGATAATATTTGGTTTCCGACCGCCCACTTGTGTCCCGTAGGACCCCGAGTACTTGATACCTGTTCCTTGATTTATCGCGCTATCCACATCCGGGAGGATTATGGGACCCCCCTGAGCCAGAGCATGATTCATTCTGATTTCTTGGGGCCACAAACTAGTTTGAGGTTTTATTTACTATCCTGTACTTATGCCATGCTACTGCTTTATTTACGATTGTGCGAGGAGCACACTGTACTATTTAGGTAAGCGGAATGTTTTCGCGGTATCGACAAGCCCAGTTTTGGGTTCCCAGTCGTTTACAGCCATTGTCGCAAACCTTGAGTCCGTCTCGGAGTCAGCTGGCTTCGTTGCGGGTCTACTCAATGGGGTGGCCCCCTGAAATATTTCTGAATCCTGTGATTGCTTTGTCGTGAAAGCCTCTTTGGGTTTTGATTTGGTTTTTCCGAGGTTGATCGAGTGTGTGTTGCTATTTGTGCACCCCGGTCGGTTTAAAACATTCTGAAAGCCGTGTCCGCGGTTATGGACGACTTGGAGCACAGTATCTCGATCATAGACAAGCATAACTAAAGTAGTACCATAAATTTGACTTTATAATGACTAGTAATCAGCTTCACTAAAATGGAATGGCTAACTAAAACTGCCCACAATTGTTTGTTTGGTTTGTCGCTTGCGACAATTGTATCTGACTAGTAAGTATTGCAACTACAACGGAATGGCTAAATAAAAGTACCAACAACTGCTGGGTTTTTGGGTTAACTCATGCCAATTGTATCTGACTAGTAAGTGTTGCAACTATCACGGAATGGTTAACTAAAAGTGCCCACTGCTTATTTATCAGGATGACTATCTACATTTGACTAGTAATTGCTGCAACGATAACCGAATAAGTAAAACTGCCAACTGTGTGAGTTCCTCGGTTGACTTCCTCGTTTGGTCTCGAGGGGAAACACCAGGATGGGTTTGATTGATGGTAGCATCAGGTTGGTTCCGAATAGGTCTTTCTTATCCCTCTCTTATAGCCGACAGTTGTTTCGAGTCTCTATAGGTTGTTTAGTGCATGCTGCCGCTGCCGCTCAGTCCACCATACCTATGTAGGCGAGGACCGCCGAATTCTAGCCTCGCCGTGTACTGGCCTCAGTACTGACGCTCCTCTTTTTCCTTTGCCCTTCGTCGGCACCTCTTTTGTTTAAGCAGGTTTGAGATCGACGTCGTTAGCAGGGTTACCCTTCCGGCTTGGCCTGGGCAGGGTTATGGACGCCATCGGTTATTCTTCAGGGCTCTTAGCCCCATTTGCATCTTGTCCGTAGCTGGACGCTCTCTCGTTTTCAAGGTGATTTGGATCTTTGTATATTATATCTGTATTCTTGACTCATGGAGTCGTGTTGTATATATATCTGTTCTGTGGGTCCCATCGAGGACTGTTGTGTAATGTTATTACTTCGTTTTCCACCCGCACGAAAGTGCCTGGTGGGCACCTTTGAATCGTTTCTATGCGGGTTTGGCGAGTTATGCTAAAACTTGCATAGGGTCGATTCTGAGGGTGTTACATCGGGCGTTTTGGGAACATCACACAAACACACAAAAACACACGTGGTCCGGGGTGAGGACGCGCGGTTCGACTGCGAGCAGGGCCGACGGTGCCTGGAGAGGAACTTGGTCGGCGAGCTCAGATGGGGCAGCGCGGGGCGGAGCCAGGGTGTAGATGCGCTCGCGCGGGACCTGGCGACAAGACGACGCGGGAGGACATGCCAAGGCGGGGCAGCGCCGGGCAACGTCCAGAGGCAGCCGGAGGACACGGACGATGGCGACGGCGGGCGGCCGGATGCGGCGGCGCTCTGGGGCGGGCCCAGTGGACCTCCGGCGGCGGCGAGGGTTGTCGGGGCGAGCGGCGGGCGTCGAGCGGCCCTGGGCGGCGCGCCGCAGAGAAGAAGGGCAGGCAGCGCCGGTGGACAGAGGAGCTCGGCGGCGAGGAGGAGGTGTAACACCCTCAGAATCGACCCTATGCAAGTTTTAGCGAAACCCGCCAAACCCGCATAGAAACGATTCAAAGGTGCCCACCAGGCACTTTCGTGCGGGTGGAAAACAAAGTAATAACATTACACAACAGTCCTCGATGGGACCCACAGAACAGATATATATACAACACGACTCCATGAGTCAAGAATACAGATATATGGTACAAAGATCCAAATCACCTCGAAAACGATGGAGCGTCCGACTACGGACAAGATGCAAATGGGGCTAAGAGCCCTGAAGAATAACCAATGGCGTCCATAACCCTGCCCAGGCCAAGCCGAAAGGGTAACCCTGCTAACGGCGTCGATCTCAAAACCTGCTTAAACAAAAGGGGTGCCGACAAAGGGCAAAGGAAAAAGAGGAGCGTCAGTACTGAGGCCAGTACACGGCGAGACTAGAATTCGGCGGTCCTCGCCTACATAGGTATGGTGGACTGAAGCGGCAGCGGCAGCATGCACTAAACAACCTATAGAGACTCGATACAACTGGAGGCTATCAGAGAGGGTAAGAAAGACCTATTCGGAACCGACCTGGTACTACCATCAAACAAACCCATCCTGGTGTTTCCCCCTCGAAACCAAACGAGGAAGTCAACCGAGGAACTCACACCGTTGGCAGTTTTACTTATTCAGTTATCGTTGCAGCAATTACTAGTCAGGTTTGGATAATTGTCCTGATAAAGTAAGCAGTGGGCACTTTTAATTAACCATTCCGTTATAGTTACAACACTTACTAATCAGATACAGATAGCATGAGATAACCCAAAAAACCCAGCAGTTGTTGGTACTTTTATTTAGCCATTCCGTTGTAGTTGCAATACTTACTAGTCAGATACAATGGTCGCAAGCGACAATCCAAACAAGCAATTGTGGGCGGTATTATTAGCCATTCCATTATAGTGAAGCTGATTACTAGTCATTATAAAGTCAAATTTATAGCACTACTTTAGTTATGCTTGTCTATGATCGAGATACTGTGCTCCAAGTCGTCCATAACCGCGGACACGGCTTTCAGAAAGTTTTACCCGGCCGGGGTGCACCAATAGCAACACACGCTCGATCAACCTCGGAAAAACCAAATCAAAACCCAACGAGGCCTTCACGACAAAGCAATCACAGGATTCAGAAATATTTCAGGGGGCCACCCCTTGGAGTCTTACCCGCAACGAAGTAAGCTAGCTCCGAGACGGACTCAAGGTTTGGGTGGACGGCTGTGAGCGACTGGGAACCCAAAACTGGGCTTGTCGACACCGCGAAAACGTCTCCCGATCCTAAACAGTACAGTGTGCTCCTCGCACAATCGTAAATACAGAAGTAGCATGGCATAAGTACAGGATAGTAAATAAAACCTCAAACAAGTTTGTGGCCCCAAGAAATAAGACTGAATCAAGCTCTGGCTCAGGGGGGTCCCATATACCTCCCGGATGTGGATAGCGCGATAAATCAAGGAACAGGTATCAAGTACTCGGGGTCCTACGGGACACAAGTGGGCGTTCGGAAACCAAATATTATCTATCACCCACCGATGCCTCTGCTTACTTCAATTTTAGTTGTTTAACAGGAATTAAAGTGAACGATAAGTAAAACTATGATCATCTCCAAAATCAACATGCGGCAATACATCAACAACTGTGGCACTGGACGACACGCAACAGCACTTGAGCAAGCGACTACGACGCGCGAGTCCAACTATCTACCAAACAACAGGTAATAGGATGTGTCCAAGGCAATATAGGGCTGCAAGGGATTTCACAGGTACGAAAACTAGAGCATCGCAACACAGATAGCAATAGATCAATAGGAGGGAATAAATACTATAAAAGTAAGATGGGTAGAAAGGGGGGAAGATGCTCGCCTGAAAACATTGTCGAAGGTTCATCCGAAGATCGGGGCGAAGCTCACATCAACTCAACGGCCTTATCCGCGAAGAAGCAAAACACTAGAATAAACACCGGATGCACTATTTAATACAACGGCAGAAGATCGGCATGATGCATGTATGATGCATGGCATGGCAAGGTGCGATGCAATTAGGTCATATTAAGTGGAACCGGGGTGCCGACAATTAATTAGATGGTCCAAGTTATTTATCTACCCCGCAATTTAAATGTTGTTTAACATGGCAGAAGATAGCAACGGGTTCGCTACACAATTTTAAATGAGGCCAATATAAGGCTAGATTTGCCCGCATATGGACCCATATTTAATTATAAGGTGAATCGGCGTAAGGCCCCCAAACCACATGACAAGCATGCATGCAAGAATGACAAGTTAATATGCAACAGGTTTTATGTTTAGCATTTATAAAAATAAGGGTTCGGATAAGGGTCACATATTAGGGTTCGGCAGATCTTGGTCCGAGGGTTCGGGGTCGGTCTCCGGGTTCGACGGATCGTTCTCGGACTCCGGGGTTTAGGGTCTTCGGATCGGGGTAGTAGATTTTGTCGCTTGGTATCCGTGAAGTAGAACTTGTATTCCGTCTTTTGTCGGTGGTGAACTTGACCGATGGTCTTCGGGTCCGGGAAGGAGCACTTGGCGTTGCCGAGCGGAAGTTCATGTCGATTCCACTCCAATGGCCTTGTTGTTCTGTGGCGAAGATCATGGGGTCACCGGGGTCCGAGAAGATCTTGGGGGTGGGCATCGCCGTCTTCGGGTTCTTTGGGTTTTCCATGTGGCGGTCTTGGAGTGGCCTTCGGATTCCACGTGGACGTTTTTGGCGTTCCCTTGCAGAGTACTTGTCGTCCGTGAAGGAGAACTTGCTGGTCCAAGCCGAGGATCGACCTTCGGGTATGGGGTCTCGGCCTCGGTAGATCTTGTAAGACGCAGAGCCCCCTGGATGAAGAGGATCTGGCCAACACATACAAGCCCAACATGGCACCAAAATAGTAGCACATGGACTTGCACGCCGCAAGGAACAGCTGGAACCACGCGTGCACACCTAGGTAGCACCGACTGAAGCCGTGCTTCACAGAAACTGGCCATCAGAGGCACGAGGGCGCCAGGGGCGAGGCTCGCCGGCGATCGGACTGGCCCGTGGACGACTGATCTTGCGACGGCCGGAGGGTGGAGCAGTACTGCCAGGTCGAGGCGGGCCCAAGGCGAGGACCGGCGGCGCGGTGGTTGGGCGGAGACGACGGGGACGGCGCAGAGGCGGGTTGACCGGCGGCGGGCTCGGGGAGGGGACGGGGCTGAGCGGAGGTGGCGAGGCCGGTGGCAGGCGCAGCAGAGCGGCTGCAGGAGGCGGCGGATCCTGGGAGAAGGTGCGGCCGGCCGGAGCTGGAGGAGCGGAGGAGCTCGTGGGGTCGGGCGAGCGGGGACGAGCCCGTGGCGGGCGGCTCCGGAGCGGGTGGAGGAGGCCACAGGAAGGAGAGGCCGCGGCCGGGGGTGCGCGAGGGGGAGGTCCGTGGTCGGCGACGAGACGGGGCTCGGACGACGCTCCGGCGGAAGGGAGGCGGGGTAGGACGGCGTCCGGCGGCGGGGCGAGGGGGAGCTCCGTGCGGCGGCGCGGGGAGAAGCTGGCGAGGCGAGGTGGTCGGGCGGCGGGGCGACGGGGAGAAGCTGGCGGACGCGGGCCGGCGGCGTGCGGCGGGGCCGCGCCGGCAGCGGGACGGAGGGGAGGAGGGATAGGTGGAGGAAGCGCGGGGCAGGGGGACGGGCGGCGAACGGCGGTGGTGGGAGGAGCCGGAGGTGGACGGCCGGGCGCGGCGGCGCGGCTCAGGAGGAGAGCGGGGCGAGCGCGCGGCGGAGGGGCGGCCGCGGCTGCCGGCGGTTGGTGGGCGGCGAGCGGGGAAGAGGGAGGTAGGCGGGGTGCTCGGGTCGGGACAGGGCAGGTGGTGGGGCCAGGCAAGGGTGAGTGGAGGGTGGGCTGGCTGCGCGCGTGGTGTGGTGTGTGGTGTTGTGTGGTGTGTGGTGTTGTGTCTGTGTGGTGTTGTGTGTGTGTGGTGAGAGAGGGAGAGGTGGGGAGAGGGGTAGGATTAGGTGGCAGATGGGGATTGGGTGAGGGAGAGAGGCAGGGTGACGTGGCGGCCTAGGATAGGTGGGGGTGAGGTGGCCAGAGGGTTGGGTAGACTAGGATGGGTAGCTTTAGGAATTTAGGCGGACCGGTTTTATTTCTGGGGGTGGTCGTTTGGGTCGAATCGGCCCGTTCGACTACCCCCACTAAAATAATTTAACATTTTATTTGTGTTAAACGGACCGTTTGCAAAACGTAGTTGGTCAAAACAAAATATTCCGGAGACCCGGTTTTGGTTTTGAATTAAAGACGGGGCGTTTAGAAAATAAAGATTTGGTTTTTCCGCAATTAGTTTCATGCAAGCAAATGCAAGATGATGGCGATGCTCAAATGCAATGTGGCATGATGACATGAGCATGCGGTCATGATGATGCAATGCACAAAAACAACGCGATTTTCTAGTAGTGGTTTTGCGGGATTCCACAATTCGACACCACTAACAATGGATCTCGCCCTCGAGATCCGCCTCATGGTACCGGGAAGAAGGGCGGCGATCTGAATCTTCTCGCATCGTGTAGATCCTCGCGACACCACTAACAAGAGGTCGTTGTCCTAATCATCAAGAGAACACTCCGGAAACAACGGACGAAGTTAAAGGTAAGGCCACCTCTAACTTCCATGGAAGGAGTAAAATTGCATCGATCCACCATTCCATATACAAAAGCAAATGATAAGAGTAGTGGTATGGTCGCGACTCCATCCCGCACTCAAAGCATTACTCGGTACACGAACAGGTAGATTATGCAACCAACCCTCAGGATTCAGACTGAAGATCTCGACAAGCGAGGTTCAGGGACAAAGGGGTGATGCAGACTCTGCAGCGGATCTAGCGTAGATGATGTCGTCGCGTCGGAAAACACCGGAAGGCACAAACAAGGAACAAAGGATGGTACCACAGATAAAGGATTCCTCGGATAGCATGAAGACCAGATGTAGCAACACCGTTACCCAAGAAGGAAGCGAAACCCTGAAGGTACGACGGAAACCCAACCACGAGAATTCCTAGACTTGAAGAAAGGAAAGAGAGTAGATTCAAAACACGCAGAGGTAAGAGGAGAACAGCAGAGGGGTAAGGAGTAAAAGCAGACCTAACCAGAACTATCCAACCGATTTTGCAAAATAGTTTTGACACTCTACTTCGGCCGTTAGCTAGGTTATCCTACAGGCTGGACTTGTGGGGTAACGCAACTGCTGAGCTCTGATACCACTCTATAACACCCTCAGAATCGACCCTATGCAAGTTTTAGCGAAACCCGCCAAACCCGCATAGAAACGATTCAAAGGTGCCCACCAGGCACTTTCGTGCGGGTGGAAAACGAAGTAATAACATTACACAACAGTCCTCGATGGGACCCACAGAACAGATATATATACAAGACGACTCCATGAGTCAAGAATACAGATATACGGTACAAAGATCCAAATCACCTCGAAAACGATGGAGCGTCCGACTATGGACAAGATGCAAATGGGGCTAAGAGCCCTGAAGAATAACCAATGGCGTCCATAACCCTGCCCAGGCCAAGCCGGAAGGGTA
Source organism: Avena sativa (assembly GCA_916181665.1). Classification (NCBI taxonomy): domain Eukaryota; kingdom Viridiplantae; phylum Streptophyta; class Magnoliopsida; order Poales; family Poaceae; genus Avena; species Avena sativa. The sequence goes on along the minus strand of OV702279.1, from coordinate 397,600,238 downwards.
ACCCTGCTAACGGCGTCGATCTCAAAACCTGCTTAAACAAAAGGGGTGCCGACAAAGGGCAAAGGAAAAAGAGGAGCGTCAGTACTAAGGCCAGTACACGGCGAGACTAGAATTCGGCGGTCCTCGCCTACATAGGTATGGTGGACTGAAGCGGCAGCGGCAGCATGCACTAAACAACCTATAGAGACTCGATACAACTGGCGGCTATCAGAGAGGGTAAGAAAGACCTATTCGGAACCGACCTGGTACTACCATCAAACAAACCCATCCTGGTGTTTCCCCCTCGAAACCAAACGAGGAAGTCAACCGAGGAACTCACACCGTTGGCAGTTTTACTTATTCAGTTATCGTTGCAGCAATTACTAGTCAGGTTTGGATAATCGTCCTGATAAAGTAAGCAGTGGGCACTTTTAATTAACCATTCCGTTATAGTTACAACACTTACTAATCAGATACAGATAGCATGAGATAACCCAAAAAACCCAGCAGTTGTTGGTACGTTTATTTAGCCATTCCATTGTAGTTGCAATACTTACTAGTCAGATACAATGGTCGCAAGCGACAATCCAAACAAGCAATTGTGGGCGGTATTATTAGCCATTCCATTATAGTGAAGCTGATTACTAGTCATTATAAAGTCAAATTTATAGCACTACTTTAGTTATGCTTGTCTATGATCGAGATACTGTGCTCCAAGTCGTCCATAACCGCGGACACGGCTTTCAGAAAGTTTTACCCGGCCGGGGTGCACCAATAGCAACACACGCTCGATCAACCTCGGAAAAACCAAATCAAAACCCAACGAGGCCTTCACGACAAAGCAATCACATGATTCAGAAATATTTCAGGGGGCCACCCCTTGGAGTCTTACCCGCAACGAAGTAAGCTAGCTCCGAGACGGACTCAAGGTTTGGGTGGACGGCTGTGAGCGACTGGGAACCCAAAACTGGGCTTGTCGACACCGCGAAAACGTGTCCCGATCCTAAACAGTACAGTGTGCTCCTCGCACAATCGTAAATACAGAAGTAGCATGGCATAAGTACAGGATAGTAAATAAAACCTCAAACTAGTTTGTGGCCCCAAGAAATAAGACTGAATCAAGCTCTGGCTCAGGGGGGTCCCATATACCTCCCGGATGTGGATAGCGCGATAAATCAAGGAACAGGTATCAAGTACTCGGGGTCCTACGGGACACAAGTGGGCGTTCGGAAACCAAATATTATCTATCACCCACCGATGCCTCTGCTTACTTCAATTTTAGTTGTTTAACAGGAATTAAAGTGAACGATAAGTAAAACTATGATCATTTCCAACATCAACATGCGGCAATACATCAACAACTGTGGCACTGGACGACACGCAACAGCACTTGAGCAAGCGACTACGACACGCGAGTCCAACTATCTACCAAACAACAGGTAATAGGATGTGTCCAAGGCAATATAGGGCTGCAAGGGATTTCACAGGTACGAAAACTAGAGCATCGCAACACAGATAGCAATAGATCAATAGGAGGGAATAAATACTATAAAAGTAAGATGGGTAGAAAGGGGGGAAGATGCTCGCCTGAAAACATTGTCGAAGGTTCATCCGAAGATCGGGGCGAAGCTCACATCAACTCAACGGCCTTATCCGCGAAGAAGCAAAACACTAGAATAAACACCGGATGCACTATTTAATACAACGGCGGAAGATCGGCATGATGCATGTATGATGCATGGCATGGCAAGGTGCGATGCAATTAGGTCATATTAAGTGGAACCGGGGTGCCGACAATTAATTAGATGGTCCAAGTTATTTATCTACCCCGCAATTTAAATGTTGTTTAACATGGCAGAAGATAGCAACGGGTTCGCTACACAAATTTAAATGAGGCCAATATAAGGCTAGATTTGCCCGCATATGGGCCCCATATTTAATGATAAGGTGAATCGGCGTAAGGCCCCCAAACCACATGACAAGCATGCATGCAAGAATGACAAGTTAATATGCAACAAGTTTTATGTTTAGCATTTATAAAAATAAGGGTTCGGATAAGGGTCACACATTAGGGTTCGGCAGATCTTGGTCCGGGGGTTCGGGGTCGGTCTCCGGGTTCGACGGATCGTTCTCGGACTCCGGGGTTTAGGGTCTTCGGATCGGGGTAGTAGATTTTGTCGCTTGGTATCCGTGAAGTAGAACTTGTATTCTGTCTTTTGTCGGTGGTGAACTTGACCGATGGTCTTCGGGTCCGGGAAGGAGCACTTGGCGTTGCCGAGCGGAAGTTCATGTCGATTCCACTCCAACGGCCTTGTTGTTCTGTGGCGAAGATCATGGGGTCACCGGGGTCCGAGAAGAAGATCTTGGGGGTGGGAATCGCCGTCTTCGGGTTCTTTGGGTTTTCCATGTGGCGGTCTTGAAGTGGCCTTCGGATTCCACGTGGACGTTTTTGGCGTTCCCTTGCAGAGTACTTGTCGTCCGTGAAGGAGAACTTGCTGGTCCAAGCCGAGGATCGACCTTCGGGTATGGGGTCTCGGCCTCGGTAGATCTTGTAAGACGCAGAGCCCCCTGGATGAAGAGGATCTGGCCAACACATACAAGCCCAACATGGCACCAAAATAGTAGCACATGGACTTGCACGCCGCAAGGAACAGCTGGAACCACGCGTGCACACCTAGGTAGCACCGACTGAAGCCGTGCTTCACAGAAACTGGCCATCAGAGGCACGAGGGCGCCAGGGGCGAGGCTCGCCGGCGATCGGACTGGCCCGTGGACGACTGATCTTGCGACGGCCGGAGGGTGGAGAAGTACTGCCAGGTCGAGGCGGGCCCGAGGCGAGGACCGGCGGCGCGGTGGTTGGGCGGAGACGACGGGGACGGCGCAGAGGCGGGTTGACCGGCGGCGGGCTCGGGGACGGGACGGGGCTGAGCGGAGGTGGCGAGGCCGGTGGCAGGCGCAGCAGAGCGGCTGCAGGAGGCGGCGGAGCCTGGGAGAAGGTGCGTCCGGTCGGAGCTGGAGGAGCGGAGGAGCTCGCGGGGTCGGGCGAGCGGGGACGAGCCCGTGGCGGGCGGCTGCGAAGCGGGTGGAGGAGGCCACGGGAAGGAGAGGCCGCGGCCGGGGGTGCGCGAGGGGGAGGTCCGTGGTCGGCGACGAGACGGGGCTCGGACGACGCTCCGGCGGAAGGGAGGCGGGGTAGGACGGCGTCCGGCGGCGGGGCGAGGGGGAGCTCCGTGCGGCGGCGCGGGGAGAAGCTGGCGAGGCGAGGTGGTCGGGCGGCGGGGCGACGGGAAGAAGCTGGCGGACGCGGGCCGGCGGCGTGCGGCGGGGCCGCGCCGGCAGCGGGACGGAGGGGAGGAGGGACAGGTGGAGGAAGCGCGGGGCAGGGGGACCGGCGGCGAACGGCGGTGGTGGGAGGAGCCGGAGGTGGACGGCCGGGCGCGGCGGCGCGGCTCAGGAGGAGAGCGGGACGAGCGCGCGGCGGAGGGGCGACCGCGGCTGCCGGCGGTTGGTGGGCGGCGAGCGGGGAAGAGGGAGGTAGGCGGGGCGCTCGGGTCGGGACAGGGCAGGTGGTGGGGCCAGGCAAGGGTGAGTGGAGGGTGGGCTGGCTGCGCGCGTGGTGTGGTGTGTGGTGTTGTCTGGTGTGTGGTGTTGTGTGTGTGGTGTTGTGTGTGTGTGGTGAGAGAGGGAGAGGTGGGGAGAGCGGTAGGATTAGGTGGCAGATGGGGATTGGGTGAGGGAGAGAGGCAGGGTGACGTGGCGGCCTAGGATAGGTCGGGGTGAGGTGGCCAGAGGGTTGGGTAGACTAGGATGGGTAGCTTTAGGAATTTAGGCGAACCGATTTTATTTCTGGGGGTGGTCGTTTGGGTCGAATCGGCCCGTTCGACTGCCCCCACTAAAATAATTTAACATTTTATTTGTGTTAAACGGACCGTTTGCAAAACGTAGTTGGTCAAAACAAAATATTCCGGAGACCCGGTTTTGGTTTTGAATTAAAGACGGGGCGTTTAGAAAATAAAGATTTGGTTTTTTCGCAATTAGTTTCATGCAAGCAAATGCAAGATGATGGCGATGCTCAAATGCAATGTGGCATGAGCATGTGGTCATGATGATGCAATGCACAAAAACAACGCGATTTTCTAGTAGTGGTTTTGCGGGATGCCACAGGAGGGAGCCTGGGCGAAGGGGAGCGGGGCTCGCGCGCATGGCGGAGGCGGCGCAGACGAGGCCAGGGAGGACGCGGGCGAGGAGGTGCGGGCCCAGAAAGGCGAGGGGGAGGATCCGCCGGCGGGCTCGGGCGGAGAAGCGCGGCGAGGGAGGCGGAGCTCGCCGGGGAGGCGCCGGTGGCGGAGGCCGAGGCGAGCGCGGTGGCGGCGCTCGCTGGCCGGGAGAGGCGGCGACCGGAGAGGAGGGAGGGCGCGGGCCGGCGGGGTGCCGCGGCTACCGGAGAGGCAGAGGGGGGGAAGGATGCGTGGAGGGCGGTGGAGGCAGGTTGAGGCGGCTCGCTGGCAGGAAGGCGCGGCCGGTGGCGGGACGGCCGGAGGCGAGGCCGCGCGGGGAGGCTCGTCGGGGGAAGGAAGCGGAGGCGGGAGGTTGGGGACGGGCGCGCGTGGGGGCGAGGGGCGGAGGACGCGTGGGGGACGCGTGGGGGATGTCTGTGGTGGGGGGGTGCTGCGGGGCCAGGGTGGGGCCAGGTGGGGGGTGAGGGAGTGGGACGGGGCGCTGCGGGTGGGGCCGGGGGAGTGGGACCAGGGGTGGGGTCCAGGCGGCAGGGAGAGAGGGTAGGTGGGGGACAGGTGGAGCCGGGTGGGGCTGGCGTGTGTGTGTCGGTGTGTTGTGTGGTGTGAGTGGGGTGGGCCCAGGAGGAGAGAGGGAGAGAGAGAGGAGGTGGGCCAGGAGGGTGGGACCAGGATGTAAGAGAGAGGGGGTAGGTGGGGCTGTGTGAGAAAGAGAGAGGGGGAAAAGAGGGTGATTGATGAGGTGGCAAGGTGGGTAGGGAATTGGGGGAGGGGTGAGGTGGCGAGCTGGGATAGGTGGGTAGGATAGGTTTGGGTGGGAATAGATTTAGATTTAGACATTTGACTAGGGTTTTATAATTTAATTTAAAAGCCTTTTGCAAATTGTGTTTAGACAACTGAGATATCCGGAAGCACCGGTGTTAATTTGAAATAAAAGGGAGGGGATTAATATAGAAAACAAAATAGGGTTCTTAGCAAAATAGTTTGAAACAAATATGTGTATGATGATGTCATGATGATGCAATGCACAAAATTCAACGCGATTTTCTAGTAGTGGTTTTGCGGGATGCCACAAACATCAAGCTACTAAAGGATGAAAATGGTGGGATTACATTGCTTCAGTCTCACTATGTGGAAAAGATATTGAGTCGCTTCGGGTATAGCGACTGCAATTCTTCTCCAACGCCTTATGATCCGAGTGTGCTACTTCGAAAGAATCGAAGGAATGCTAAAGATCAATTGAGATATTCTCAAATTATTGGCTCTCTCATGTATTTAGCCAGCGCTACTAGACCTGACATCTCCTTTGCTGTAAGCAAACTGAGTCGATTTGTGTCAAATCCTGGAGATGATCATTGGCATGCTCTTGAAAGAGTTTTGTGCTATTTGAAAGGCACTGCGAGTTATGGTAGTCACTATACTGGGTATCCTCGGGTACTTGAGGGTTATAGTGATTCAAACTGGATATCTGATGCTGATGAGATTAAGGCCACAAGTGGTTATTTGTTTACACTTGGTGGTGGCGCTATTTCCTGAAAGTCTTGCAAGCAGACGATCTTAACAAGGTCAACAATGGAAGCAGAACTCACAACATTAGACACAGCCACTGTTGAAGCAGAGTGGCTTCGTGAGCTCTTGATGGACTTACCTGTGGTTGAAAAACCAATACCCGCCATCCCGATGAACTGTGATAATCAAACTGTGATCGTCAAAGTAAACAGTTCTAAGGATAATATGAAGTCATCAAGGCATGTGAAGAGGAGATTGAAATCTGTCAGGAAACTAAGAAACTCCGGAGTTATTGCGTTGGATTATATCCAAACATCTAAAAACCTGGCAGATCCTTTCACAAAGGGACTATCACGTAATGTGATAGATAATGCATCGAGGGAGATGGGTTTGAGACCCACGCTATGAGTTGATCCCAGTGGCAACCCACTCTATGTGATCGGAGATCCCGTGAATTAGAGCTGGGAGACAAGCTGTTGGTCAGCTGAGAGGAGAGTATTCTCATATTATATTTACATCTCCATAAAGATGCAATACTCTCTTAATCTGCATGGCAAGTTGATATTTATCTTAATGTGTTCCAAGTGGCCTTTTATAAGCGGAGATGTTGTCCTGCAGAACATCTCTTGAGGAACACACCTATATGAGTTTGACTGTCAAACGTCGCAGTCCGTGAGAGTTGGGTGCTCTCTAATAAACTCATGAAAGGCCCTGAAGTATGACGCATAAGCTCCAAACCGCGGGGAAGCTGACGGTAGCCCTGTATCGGTCTAGATTTTGTGTGAAACTAGCGCGTAGAAAACTTGTAGTTCAAGGCATAGTCCACTATTCAAGTTGCAAGCTAGTGTAGCATGAAGTTTAACGTGGAAGTTCAACTTAACAGTCTCCACTACACACCGGTATATAAAACAATGTTCTGGAAGAAAAGTGATGTGATGTGCCAATGAGACTTTGTGGGGGATTGTTGGAATTTGGTGTATATTGGGCTGTTGGCACATTAGACAAATTCTGAAATTCTCTTTGGCCCACTTGTATATGGCAGCATATGGCTGTGTAGTGGTGCTAAAGTTTGGTCCCACATTGCTAGTTGAAGGGGAGTTGGACCACCTTATATAGTAGAGTGTTGCACCACTCACTAAGGTGTGACAAGAAGAGTAGCCCTCGCGCACTCCTCCTCCGACGCCGCCCGCCACGCCACGCCTCGCCTCGTCACGACGCGCGCGCACCGCGGGTTGCAAGAATCTCGCCGAGCCGAGCTTTATTTTGCTTGTTGGAAAAACTGATTATGAGTCATTAACGGACGCGTTAATTACGGCCGTTTCCAGTTTTTATGGATGTGGCTGTTACCGACTCGGACGTGGGCTGAGCCCACGATCCTCCTAACCTGCACTATATAAAGCGTCCGGGCTAAACCTAATCGATACGAAAACAATCCACACACGCGTCTACCTTCAGAACCTTGCGCCGCCGCTTTCGTCTTCAAGAAGCCCGTGACTCCGTTGGCGAACGACCTCATCGTGTCGATCTCGCAGCTCGCCGTGAGATAGTCGAGCAGAGTGGCCAGATATGTCTCACAAGGCAAGTTGCGCCGGCGGAGGTCGACGGTCCGGTCGTACTCCGGCGGGAGTATGTCGCTCACCCTGAAGTCCAACGCCGGCAGCTCGCGTGGGATGATGCGCGCCCAGCGCCTGGCGAGGACAGCGGTGGAGAGCGCCGTGCGGGTGTCCAGCCTGCCTACTATGAGGAGGATCAGATCGTCCGGGAGCGCGCTGAGCCGGTCCTCGCCGCCAGCCGTGATCGGCCGCACTCGACGGAAGGTCGGCATATGTGGTTCTCGTTCTCGATCGGTGGTACGTTCCCGATTGGGTACGGTATATTGCGGGCCGGGATATAAGTGGAGAGGTTGGGGCTATATCGCAGAGGCAGTTTGATCGATTCGGACGGGAATTGAGGGCGATCGGATCGTCGCTCGATCACCCAATAGAAGTGGGAAACTGACACCGAAAATAGCTCCTACACCCCGACGACACGGACTTGACGGACAAGGCGAGCCACCAGACGCCGGAGCTCACTCCCCCGTTCTCGCCGGAATCCCGTCCGGATCACCATGCCGGCGCTCGACTTCAGAGTGAGCGGGCAGGTCCTCGGCTTGCGGCGCCATGCCCGTCGTTGTGGAGCGTGAGGCCCATGGACGCGAGCAAGCTGCTGAACTCGCCCAGCAGCTCCTGGTGCCCCGTCAAGACAGTGGGTGATATGAAGTTGTCTGCGGCGTGGCACCGCGGCGGCGACGCGAGGAGGAACCGAGGTAGAGGAGCACGGCGAAGGAGTACCGGCGGCGAGCGGTGATGCCATTGTCATTGTGTAAACCCCGCACGGATTAGTTTCGTGTTTACATTTGTATGTACTGTCATCGAGGTTTCAGAAAGCCTGCTGCGATGAATCACGAGTACTCAGCAGTTCAGTATCCATCCATATAGCAAAGGGACGCGAGAAGACTATTGAATTTCAAAGTCAGATTTGAAACAATATCTACACACATTCAAACAACCATATCCTACGTACTGAACCTGCACTACGATTCATCCGATGATAGCCACGTGGCAGTCAAAGAGTCCCAGGGGAAAGGATGATTTTAAGTTTTTTACGATAATATACAAAAAAAATCAGTTTTAGAAGTAGTATTACTCTTCATGCTAAGGCAAAACGATTAAATCTATTCGTTGAGGCTCAAGACGATATGAGCTAAGAGTATCTCCACTCACGTTGCTAGAACGCCGATCCCAGGGCGAAAAATAGATTCGGACACCGAAATTCGGTCCAGTCGTGTTCATAGGAATCTCTTTCCATTTAGATTTGGGCCAACTTTGGTCCGGACTTTCCAAGCCATTCTCAGGATCCTGGGAACGCCCTGGTAATACCGCACGAAGCGAATTTGCCGAGTGGACCAGCCCTGTCAGCGACAGAAGCGGAGTCGTCGTCATCCTTCCCGCCGTTTCCCCTTTTCCTGCCCTCGCCGCCGGCCTCGGCCTAGAAAAGCCACACATCTCGCCGTCTCCCTTCACACTCTCACCGGCGAGATCCTGGCGGGCTATCGCCGCCATGGAAGACCCGGATCTCGCCAAGGATCCTGGCAACCTGGTCTTCTGGGAGCAGTTCTTCGCCGACAGGCGCCTCCAGGAGCTCGCTCGACACGAGGGACCGCCGATCACGCCGCCGACGCGTCACAATGCAGCGTTTCGCCGCCGCTGGTGGAGCGCTCCAGGGCGAACGCTCGCCGCCGTGCTGGAGCACATCCAGGCAGGCAACCACCCCCGCCTCGGCATGTAGACGCGGCGTCCGGCATTGGCCACGAAGGCAGCCTTTTCCTATTTAAAATTTAATGTTTTCCAAGTTTAAATTTGATGTAATATATGCGTCCTCATCCTAATTAATAAAATCCGCCTATATTTATCCAAATTTTGTCATGTTTAACTGAATTTAGCCGAACATGGGAACTCGGCCTAAAAACGCGAGTGGGAAACTCGGCGATCCGAGGCCAAAAACGAGTTTTGTCTAGCCCAAAGTTGGTCCGGATTTTAGCCTAGAATGGCCCAAGGATATGGATTATTGCTTATATTTCCAACACAAATCAGCTTGATCTCTGAATGGGGAAATGTGGAGTCGTTGTAAGGATTATATATACATGAACGAATGTTTCCTCTAAAACCTCACAAGGCTACATGTTCTTTAGATGGCTGATATTATGTTAAGTTAAAATATTTTTTCATGTGAAATCATTTTCAATCTGTTGGGTGTTGTACTCTTCAACTTGCTTAAGCGTACAACTAACATTTCTGCTTTCCTCCTCCACTCCTCTATACCCTTCAACTGCATGAGGGGTAGCTCGAAGCCTGGGAGAGCCGCGAGGACACTTGCCTATGAGAACAGTCCCAAGTTTGCTTGGCAAAGTCCTTGCTGTTTGTGAAGGTTTTGAAATTCCTCAAAACTATGCCAGACTAGCTGGGAGGACGACCTACCAGTTTATATCTACTTGTATCTTTTAAGATCAAATGGTTACGTAGTGATTTAAAGAAAAGGAGTAAATCCATCTCAATGCTGAGCCTGCTCATTGAGAATTGCAATATGTTTTTTATGGAACTGGACAGTCTAGCACCTCTTAGACTCCCGAATGGAATTTGAGAAGAGATATACTCAAAGAATATTTATTGGCAAAAAATGCGCTTTTTTGGCTGGGTTCCGGACGAAAACTCTAATATTTGCCACGCCTGGACTTCTGAGCGTTATGGTCAAAATTCAGATGTCAATCTCAAAAGCCCTGGGCAGAACAATATTGCACTAGTGAAAACGAGGCTTTTCGTTGATCTTGGAAAAGGGCTTTAACACCGGTTCTTCTATGAACCGGTGTTAAGGGGGGGGGGGCGTACCAACGTGGCCCCTGCGGCAAAAAGGAGCCCCCCTTTAACACCGGTTCGTGGCAGCCCCCCCCCCCCTTTAACACCGGTTCGTGGCATGAACCGGTGTTAAAGGGGGGCTATATAAGACACCACCGCAGCCCACACACCCCACTCTTCCATTTTTTTCACTATCTCATTTTGGAGCCTAGCAAGAGGGTGTGAAGAGTGCTAGTTTGTGTTTTTTTCATATGCACAAGAGGTGTTCGGTGAAATGCCCGAGAGCTCAACATAAGTTTTCTCATTGCTCTTTCCTTCTCGGTCGAGGTCGGCAATTATCCTTTCATGTGTCATTGATGTACTATATATATAAATGGTCATCTCCCTATTAATTTTTGATATATACTACATATTAATGCAGATGAACCGACAATGGATGTACGGTGACCGCCGCACTTCCGAGTACATTACGGGCCTCCAAAATTTCATCGTTGTGGCTAATGCAAACCGTGGTCACAATGGTTTTATGTGTTGTCCGTGTGTTCACTGTCAGAACAAGAAAGACTACTCAAATACTAGAACCATTCACGCCCACCTGCTTCGATCCGGTTTCATGCCCAGCTATAATTGTTGGACCAAGCACGGAGAAAAAGGGGTTGTGATGGAAGACAACAAAGAAGAAGAGGATGATGACAACTATCATAATATGTATCCTGAATATGATGATACTGCAACGGGGGTATATAATGAAGATCAAGAGGGAGCAGATGGGCCCGCCGATGACGATCTTGGTCGGGCCATTACTGATGCAATGGAAGAATGTGAAACTGAAAAGGAGAAGGAGAAGCTGGAGCAGATGTTAAAGGATCACAAAACATTGTTGTATCCAACTTGCGAAGATGGCCACAAAAAGCTAGGTACCACACTGGATTTGCTGCAATGGAAGGCAGAGAACGGTGTGACTGACATCGCATTTTTAAAGTTGTTGGTAAAAATGAAGAATCTTCTTCCAAGAAATAATGAGTTGTCCGATAGTATATACCAAGCAAAGAAGGTTGTCTGCCCTCTAGGATTAGACGTGCAGAAGATACATGCCTGCATTAATGACTGCATCCTCTACCGCGGTGAGAAGTACGAGAATTTGGATGCATGCCCGGTATGCACTGCACTGCGGTATAAGATCAGACGAGACGATCCTGACGATGTTGAGGGCGAGGCCCCTAGGAAGAAGGTTCCCGCCAAGGTTATGTGGTATGCTCCTATAATACCACGGTTAAAACGTCTCTTCAGAAATAAAGAGCATGCCAAGTTGTTGCGATGGCACATGGAAGACCGTAAGAAAGACGCGATGTTGAGACACCCCGCTGATGGGTCACAGTGGAGAAAAGTCGAGCGAGAGTACCCGGACTTCGCACGTGACGCAAGGAACTTAAGGTTTGGTCTAAGTACAGATGGCATGAATCCTTTTGGTGAGCAGAGCTGCAGTCACAACACCTGGCCTGTGACTCTATGTATCTATAACCTTCCTCCTTGGTTGTGTATGAAGAGGAAGTTCATTATGATGTCAGTGCTCATCCAAGGCCCGAGACAACCCGGCAACGACATTGATGTGTACCTAAGGCCATTAGTTGTAGAACTTTTACAGCTGTGGGCCAAACCATGTGTACGTATGTGGGATGAGCACAAAGGGGAGCCATTTGACCTACGAGCATTGCTTTTCGTAACCATTAATGATTGGCCTGCTCTTAGTACATTTCAGGGCAGACAAACAAGGGATACAATGCATGCACACACTGTTTAGATGAGACTGAAAGTGTATATTTGGATAAATGTAAGAAGGTTGTATACCTAGGGTATCGCCGATTTCTTCCGAACCTGTATCCAGTAAGAAAGAAAGGCAAGCATTTCAAACGTATGTCATTTCAAAGGAGTAAATCCATCTCAAGGCTGAGCCTGCTCATTGAGAATTGCAATACGGTTTTTATGGAACTGGATAGTCTAGCACCTCTTAGACTCCTGAATGGAATTTGAGAAAAATATAATCAAAGAACATTTATTGGCAAAAAAAATGCGCTTTTTTCGCTAGGTTCCAGACGAAAACTCTAATATTTGCCACGCCCGGGCTTCTGAGCGTTATGGTCACAATTCAGATGTCAATCTCAAAGCCCTAGGCAGAACAATATTGGAATATCATGATGAAAAGTCAACAGCGTTTCACTCAGCTTTTAAGGCCAGAATCGGGGTCTCTCAAATCCCAAACATCTGCTTCAACCTTAGCGAGCTGATCACTCGTGTTGAGGGCCTTGAGGAACTGTCCCTTGGGCGCTTGGAATATATGGAAGGTTTTGAAATCGTAAATTGTTTGACAACGTGCCTCAAAAGGGTGAAGATTGACCATGTGATGCAGGATGACCATGTGATTAAGATTCTCCTCCCCTGATACTGACCATGTGATTCTCTAAAAAAAAGACTGACCATGTGATGCAGGATGACAAGTGTATCCATCCTCTTCTTCGCCTTTCCTGTGATAGTCCCTCTTGTTTGTTGCCACCATTCCATCGGGGAGGAGCCAGTGGAAGAGGTAGCATGATGCAGATTGCTCTACATAATTTTGACAACCACACGCCAAAAGGGTGAAGCGAAATAATGGGAAATTGCATCTGCAGGTCGTTTTGTCCTTTTCATAAGGATAAACTGTATGCCTTTTTTTAATCTCAACTTGGTTAGGTCGTTGTTCTAGTTTGTATTGTATTGTTTCAGGTGGTCGATAAATATCTCTCGTGCCTTAAGGCCAATAATGTAAACTTTAGCGTATCTTTGGCTTTTCTTTATCGAATACAATACTGTATTATACATGCAACACTCATGCATAGTTCGTAATTTGTTTTACAGATGTAGCTTGGCCCCTGCCTTCATGGATTAAGGAGTTTCCATTGTAGTAATAACTATGTAAATATGTGTTCCTTTTTTTAATTGAGCACAGTAGGAGCTACCCTCTCCGGCCTGCTCAAGTAACATTGTTCACATAAGAGCAAATAAATAGATCATCCCAAGATAAGTTCAACAAGAGGCCTGAGCCCAAACTCTTTTATGAGATCATCCCAAGATAAGCCCAAACTCTTTTATGAGATCATCCCAAGATAAGTTCAACAAGAGGCCTGATCCCAAACTCTTTTATCATTCTTCTCACCACCAGTTTTTCATCATCGCTCCATGGACATGTTTGCTGCCCAACCATATGCCAATCCCAAAGTCCGTTGTACCGGACATACCCATCCTTTAGCAGAACAACGCGTTGCAACGATGTGCACACCCTCATAACATACTTGAAAAGCCAGATGTTGCGCTGCGTGAACCCAATCACGACTAGCTCCTTGAGGTGATGGTGCCGAAGATTATTGCGTGATTTCAACCAATTTGTCCCGCGTATGTAATCCGGCTCTGTTTCTGAGCGAGGCACATGAATGTGCAGGACCTCGAGAAATGGGGAGGCCATGAGAAGGCCACGTGTCCATGAGATGTCCCAATTGGAAGGCATGTCGGCGACCAGGAGCCTTTTTAGGCTCGGCAACTTCCTCTCAGGACGACTGGGCCGAATCCATCTTCTCAGCCTGGTAAATCGGATGACTAGGTTGGTCATGGTGGGGGACATACTGAGGAACGAGTCGAACTCATCTACCCACTGCTGTCCCGACGTAATACAATCATCCTCTACAGAGAAGGTGAGGTTAGTGTCCATGAGGAGCGGAACCGAGCCGAATACAACCTTGGCAGTGTTGGTTAGGCAGCACGCGAGGCGAACAAGCATTGGGAGGTCGCGCAGCTCGATCACCATGAATGAGCACTCTTCCAAGATGAGCTCCCTAATCTGTGAACATGGCGCGTCCACCTCTAGAGTGTGATGTGCACAACAGCAGGACTTGAGGTCAAGCACCTGCAGCCCAGCGCAGTCTTTGAACACCTTCTTGTATATGTCGACAGGCGTGGAAGCGGGCATGTCACGCAGGACGAGCCTGGTGAGCGTGCCGTAGCTATACAGCGGCGGCACTGTGCAGTACTTGCCCAGCGTCAGGCTGCGAAGGCGCGAACGGAGGTTGAGGGGTTCCTCGGGCAAGCTGTAGGCCGGCGTCTGATCATCACCATACGCTAGCCTGACGACGACCTCCAGATCCTCGACTCCCCACGCGCCGATGGCGGCGGTGATCAGGCGGTCGGCACAGACGATGCCGTCATATGTCTGGAAAAACTCAAGACGGAGGCTCTTGACGCGCCGGTCATTCCCACCGTCCGCTTCCAAGAAGCTCGTGACTCCGTTGGCGAACGATCTCATTATGTCGATCTCGCAGACCGCCATGAGGCCGTCGAGTATCTTGGCTAAAGTCGTGTCACGCGGCAAGTTGCGCTGGCGGAGGGCGACGGTCCGGTCATACTCCGGCGGGAGGATGTCGCTCACCCTGAAGTCCAACGCCGGCAGTTCGCGCGGCATGCGCGCCCAGCGCCTGGCGAGGACAGAGGTGGAGAGCGCCGTGCGGGTGTCCAGCCTGCCTACTATGAGGAGGATCAGATCGTCAGGGAGCGCGCTCAGGCGGTCCTCGCCGCCAGCCATTCGCGGCCGTGCTCGCCGCAACGTCGGCATCTGGTTCTCGATCGGTGGAACGTTCCGAGATTGGGTATATATCCGATTAAAGAGGGAGGTTTTAGGGCTATGCTATACAAGGACGGGAATTAAGGGGATTTAGGGCTATCGCATCCGATCAGCAGATTTACCCAGGATAAAGTTTGAACATTTTTTTCCCGAACTTGGACCTGGCTTTTTTTTCTTTTTGACAAAAAACACGGCACTTTATTGATTAATCACATCAATACAAAGAGTTTTCCGGATACGAACCGGAGCAGAATTAAAAATAAAACCTATAGAGCCTAGATTACACTATCTAGCCAAAATATGTGCCGGTTCATTCAGATTGCATTTGACATGTTGAAAAGCTACAGATGAGAATCCCATCCCGCGGCCAACTTATTAGAGCATCTCTACTCGTTGGGTGAACCCAGGGCGAAATCCGGACCAAATTTTGGCCGGACCACGCAAGTTTTTGGCCTGGATATGTCTAGTTTCCCACTCGCGTACCCAGGCCGAGTTCTCGGGTCGTCCGTTTCCGCTCAAATTCGGCTCAAGTTCGGCCAGATTTCGGCATAGTTTGTCATACAATGAATACATAACATTTTAAGACCAAAGTTCGGCGAAATTTTAAGACCAAAGTTTGGCGTAAATGTAAACATAGTTCGGCCAGAAGTGAAAATACAACATATTTCGGCCAAGTTCGGCCTAGTTCACGCTGGGCATCTACGGCATGTTTCCCCTGCGTATCCATATGTGCTCAGCAAGATCATCCTGCAGTTGTTGATGCATCGTCGGATCTCGGATCTCCTGACGCATTGCGATGAATGCAACCCATGTTGGAGGCACTTGATGGTTAGGCTCGGCAAGAGGACCCTGTCTGTAGTATGGCTCGTCCTCCTCGAGCAAACTCACTGGATCCTTCCTCTTATCCTCAATTATCATGTTGTGCAAGGTCACACAACAGTTTATCACTTCCCACATCTGATCCTTCGACCAGGTCATAGCAGGGAACCAGACAACTGCAAACCTCTGCTGCAGCACACCAAATGCCCGTTCCACGTCCTTCCTGCAAGCTTCCTGTTCCTTGGCAAAGTGAGAATGTTTGGGAAGCATTGGGATTGAGATAGCCTTCAAAAATGTTGGCCATCTTGGATAGATGCCATCTGCTAAATAGTATCCCTTGTTGTAGTGGTGCCCACCGATCTCAAATTCCACGGGGGGAGCATGACCCTCAAAAAGCTTGGAAAAGACAGTTGAGGAGTTGAGGACATTGATGTCGTTGTTCGATCCTGCCATGCCAAAGAAGGAGTGCCAGATCCAAGATCATGTGTAGCAACTGCCTCAAGTATCACAGTGCATCCTCCTTTGTGGCCCTTGTACATTCCTTGCCATTCAAATGGACAGTTCTTCCACTCCCAATGCATGCAATCTATGATTCCAAGCATACCAGGAAATCATCTACTCTCATTGACTATGAGGATCCGAGCAGTGTCTTCAACGGTGGGTGATCTCAAGTACTGTTCCCCGAACACTACAATCACTGCCCTGCAGAACATGTACAAGCAATCAAGTGTTGGAGTTCTGCCCTAGAGGCAATAATAAAAGTGGTTATTATTATATCTTTGTGTTTATGATAAATGTTTACATTCATGCTATAATAGTATTAAACCGGAAACGTTGATACTTGTGTGATTTGTAAACTAAACTAGAGTCCCTATTAAAGCCTCTTAATAATACTAGCTTGTTGGTTAATAGATGATCATGGTTTCCCGATCATGAACATTGAGATGTTGTTAACAACAAGATCTTATCATTAGGAGAATGGTATGATGGACATACTCCTATAGATAAGCGTAGCATTAAGATCAAGTCATTTTAATAGTTCGTTTGCTATAAGCTTTCTGATACATAGTAACCTAATTCCTTCGACCATGAGATCATGCTAATCACCATTACCGGAAGGATGCTTTGATAACATTAAACACCACACCGTAACTGGGTGGTTATAAAGGTGGCATTGATTGTTCGGAAAGTATGGGTTGAGGCATATGGATCAAGAGTAGGATTTGTCCATCCATATGACAGATAGATATACTCTGATGTGGACATCCCATCTATTGATACAACCGTTGTACCTACAGCTACACATATACAAGGACCTATCACAAGATCTCGTGCCAAACAACTTAACTATCAGGTACTTTCGTTTCTTGGAACTATTCCTCACATACATGAGAATATGATGCTGCCTAAATCAGATGTATTTCTTACTCTTAGGAATGATGGACCAAGCATGGATGAGAGGGACAAGCATTGGAGCATGGCCATGCATGGAGATGGCAACAAGCATGTGGTGATCCAAGAGAAGGCCACGAATGAAGATTTCAGAACTTTGAGGCCACCATAATGAAGAAAGAAGGCTTGGATGAAATATTCAAGATTAATACTTCACAAATTCGTCCATAGCTTAATATGGTGCTGCGACACCTTTATTTTGGGCCAGGTCCATGTAATTTTCGCAGGATTTTAAATAGCCACTTTTTAGAGTCCGTATTTGAGGAGAAAAAGGACTTCTAGGGTTGGATTCGGCCACCACTTCTATGGCTGGCCGAAACCCCACCTTTTCCTCCTTAAATACTCCCCATAGCCGTCACCATAGACTCGGATTTTGTTTAGACATTAAGTTAGCTATCATAGCAACTTAGCCAAGGCTCGAGCGTCGCAGAGGCCTCTTGTACTTCGCACCTATACAGGATCCCACTTTTTCAATAAAGCTTTCCTCTTAATCCGCAATATCTTGATTGCAATATTAGTTCTTACTTGTTCTCGATTTCAGGTAGGAATTAAGACCCTCGCTGGTCAGGCTGATCGTGTTCCCGCAGGATCGGTAACCTCCAGGAGATTGGCCTAGCGATTGCATTGGCGCTCGTGCTCGCACGTGTAGTCGGATCGTCAAGCCCGAACTCCACCAAATCGACTATCACCATCTCATCGAAAGATCGGACACCTTCGCCCTATCAAGTGGTATCAGATTTCAGGTTGCTCGGTGAGATTTTACTGCTTTCGTAGATTAGATCTGTTTTACCTATAACCCACGAAAAAGACAAAAACACAGTTAGAGTTTAGATCCATCCCATCACCAATCTACGCCTCGCATTATCTTTTCAGTTTTGCATTGTTGAATTTGTGTCTGCAGCGTCGAGTTGCTGGTCTTAGTGTCTCGTCCCTTAGAGTTTCGAGTTATGATCATAGTAGTCACCGCCACACTCGCAGATCACCGCCACCATATTCCGCCGCCATATACCCAGCCACCATAAACCCTAAAACTCTGCCACCGCCTTCCTACCGCGACACGGATCTGATCACCTTTCCTGACGCGGCACGAGTCTGCGTTGAGTTATTGTTTACTAGTTTTTCTTTTTACTTTCATTCCTTGTTGTTTCCGTGTTGAGCCACAGTTCGTGTCGAGTTAGAAGTTCAGCCGTAAGTCCAGAAGGAGAGCAAAAAAAAAAAGCCTGGAACCGCCTTCGAAATTTTTTCTGGCTATACTGTTTTTCAGCCCCCTGGATCACTTTTCTCCATCGGCCGTTATAGCGATATTTTTTTGGCGCCTGCGCGCTTTCCAGAGCATAATACAAAAATTTCGAATTTTTTTTGGGGGTAACCTGTTTCTAGACTCCGTAGATCAGTTCTAGACCCTCGCCATCATAGTGATTTTCGACATCTCGGTTCGCTTTTCAGGGTGCCATATCATCATACATTGCTTGTTGTGTCGCGTCGTGACATCGTTGGTGATCTAGGCTCGCGTCTCTAGTACGGTCTAGCCTAGGACCAGCACAGTACCGTCGTTGAGTATTCTTTCAACATTTGCATTGCTGTTTTGATAATTGCTAACCCCTTTGCTAAGCCTTCTCAGAGCTCCACAGATTTCTCCACGTGCGGTGTCTCGACTCCTGGTAATCGCTCGGTTCAATCTCTGGACCCACTGATCCTCGCGGTTGCACATCGACCTTTCCTGCTGTTTGGTAAAAACTTGTAAGAGCTTCATATATTGCTTGACGGATTACGCGTGCCTTCCACCATATTTCCGTAGTTATAGGCATATATACCTGTGCTCTTTAAAGGACTAACCATGACAGATACTTCGTGGAACCCTGCCACAATGACGAACCAAGAACTACATTCCCACTTGTCCGAGCTCTTGGTCGGTCGCGCTGAAGATGTGGATGCACGACTAGAGGAGTTTGACACCAAGCTCACCAACGCCATGGACAAGATCGATGGACTCGAGAAATCCTTCAACGACAAGCTTGACGCTCGGTTCAAGGAGGTTTTGGACAGATTGCCGGCACCCGCACCCGCCCCATTGGCACCTCGGCATGGCGCACGGCGCATTCCGATCACGAATCGTATTGCTGGATCGGCTGCCGCCGCACCTCAGGCAGCTACCTCTGCAGCTTGTGGCATCCCGCAAAACCACTACTAGAAAATCGCGTTGTTTTTGTGCATTGCATCATCATGACCGCATGCTCATGTCATCATGACACATTGCATTTGAGCATCGTCATCATCTTGCATTTTGCTTGCATAAAACTATTTTTGGAAAAAACTAGTTTTCTTTTCTAAACGCCCCGCCTTTGTTCAACACGCAAACCCGGGTCGCCGGAATATTTTGTTTGTCTGCTATCGGTTTGCAAACGGTGCATTTAAAATTAAATAAAATATTTCATTATTTTAGTGGGGGCAGTCGAACGGGCCGATTCGACCCGAACGACCACCCCCAGTCCAAACAATCGGTCCGCCTAAAATCCCTAGTCTACCCAACCTAGTCTACCCAACCCTCCAGCCACCTCACCCCACCCAATCTCCTCTCGCCACCTCACCCCATCTCTCTCCCTCAACCAATCCCCATCTGCCACCTAGACTAAACCCACCCCCCACTCACCCACACACACACAACACACCCCCTCTCCCTCACCCCCGGCCACACAGACACACACCACAGCCCCACCCCACTCAGCCGACCCCCACCTGTCCCCACCGGGCCCCACTCCCCTGGCCCTGTTCCTCTTCCCCACCTCCCCCGCATCGACCCACCCGGAAACCACCTCCCCACCTGGGACCTCCCTGCGATCCCCACCCGACCACGCCTCCCACACGCTGACGCCACCGTCGAGCCCTTCCCCTCCACCTCGTCTCCCTCCTTCCCAACCTCGCCGCCGCCTGTGGGATCCCCTCCGCAACGCCGCCCTGCCGCCGGTGCCTCCCTCCGCTCGGCCGCACCGCCCCCTCGACCCGCGCGCCGACCCGCCTCCCCGCCGCTCGAGCTCTACCCCGCGGCCCCGCACGCCCCTCCCCGCCGGCCCGTACCTCCCCGACCACCCCTTCCACGCCCGCCTCCCCGCGCCGGCGAGCTCGCCACCGCCCCCACGGCGCCCGCGGCCGCCCCGAGCTCCGCGCCCCGCCTCTGGCCGTGCTCCGCGCCGTCCCCGTCCGGCCTCCCTCATGCCATCCTCGTCCCGCGCCCCGGCGAGCCGGCCCCGAGCGCTGCCTAGCTTCCCTCGTCGCCGAGCCCCGCCGCATCCTCAGCGACGCCGCCGCGGCTCCTGCCTCCCCATCGACCGCCTCGCCGACCACCTCTGCAAGAGCCACTCCCCTGCGCCTCCCAGCTCGCTGTTGCTGCCTCGTGGACCCCTCCTCGCTGGAGCTTCCGCGCGTCGTGCACGTGCCGTCGTCGCTAGGTTCCGGGCTCGCGTGTCTCAATCCAGTGGTGCCCCCCTCTGTTCGCCACCGCCGTGTGCAAAGTCCGTTGGTGGTGTCTTTTCAAAGACAGGAACCGCAAGATCTGCTCGTAGTAGCATTCGTGTGTTCTCGATGAGGCCTATTCCAGACAGGTTGTGTCATGTGTTCCTGAAGCTCCTCTCGGCAAGTTCTTTGTGGCCACCAACATGTGAGGATGTAACCAGGGACTTCAAGAACTCCATCACGGAAAATCCCCAAGATCGCCTTCCCCGACCCAAAGGCGTCGAGATCTCGAGCCTCCGAAGACCGATCCGACAACGGAACCGCCGGTACCTCAAGATCTTCCTCGCGGCGTCCGAAGACCCGAACCCCGTCGAGCCCCTCTCGGTGAACGCCCAGATCTCCTCACGAAGCGCCATGACCTCCTTCGAGGATCCGATGGCCGAGACCCCGGCGCGACAAGTACTCCTTCCCGGACCCGAACCCCGGTACCGGACAAGTTCGCCATCGACCTCGAGAATGACTACACGAAACAACAAGACCGCCACACGGACGCGAACCCCAAGACCCTGAGGCCCCGAACCGGAGACCGATCCGAAGCGCCAAGACCTCCGACAGGGAACCGACCAGTTCGCCGAGAACCGGACCCGAACCTGAAGCACGAAAAGATCTGCCCCGTTGTTCGAGAACGTTCCCGTCGAGACCGGTCCCGTCGAACCCTGAACCCTGAGATCGAACCCCGAACCCCGGAACCAAGATCGTCGAACCCTAATGTGTGAACCTTTTCCGACCCCCTATTTTATAAATGCTATATATAAACATTGTTGCATATTAAATTGTCATACTCGCATGCATATTTGTGTGGTTTGGGGGCCTTATGCCGATTCACCTAATAATTAAATATGGGGCCCATATGCGGGCAAATCTAGTCTCATATCGGCCTCATTTAAACTTGTGTAGCGAACAGGTGCCATCTTTTGTCTTGCTAATGCAACATTTAATTTGCGGGGTAAATAAATAACTCGAACCGTTTAATTAATTGTCGGGACCCCGGTTCCGCTTAATATGACCTAATTGCATCGCACCTTGCCATGCCATACATCATACATGCATCATGCCCGTTCTTCTGCCGTTGAATTAAATAGTGCATCCGGTGTTTCTTCTAGTGTTTTGCTTCTTCGCGGATAAGGCCGTTGAGTTGATGTGAGCTTCGCCCCGATCTTCGGTTGAACCTTCGACAATGTTTTCAGGCGAGCATCTCCCCCTTTCTACCTATCTTACTTTTATAGTATTTATTCCCTCCTGTTGATCTATTGCTATCTGTGTTGCGATGCTCTAGTTCCCGTACCTGTGATATCCCGTGCAGCCCTATATTGCCTTGGACACCCCCTATTACCTGTTGTTTGGTAGATAGTTGGACTTGCGCGCCGTAGTCGCTTGCTCAAGTGCTGTTGCGTGTTGCCAAATGCCACAGTTGTTGAAGTAATGCCGCATGTTTGATGTTGGAGAATGATCATGGCTTTACTAATCGTTCACTTTAATTCCTGTTTAAAAACTAAAATTGAAGTAAGTAAGCAGAGGCATCGGTGGGTGATAGATAATATTTGGTTTCCGAACGCCCACTTGTGTCCCGTAGGACCCCGAGTACTTGATACCTGTTCCTTGATTTATCGCGCTATCCACATCCGGGAGGATTATGGGACCCCCCTGAGCCAGAGCTTGATTCAGTCTTATTTCTTGGGGCCACAAACTAGTTTGAGGTTTTATTTACTATCATGTACTTATGCCATGCTACTACTATATTTACGATTGTGCGACATATAGCACCTGTACTGTTTAGGATCAGGACACGATTCCGCGGTGTCGACAAGCCCAGTTTTGGGTTCCCAGTCGTTCACAGCCGTCTACCCAAACCTTGAGTCCGTCTCGGAGCTAGCTTACTTCGTTGCGGGTAAGACTTCAAGGGGTGGCCCCCTGAAATATTTCTGAATCCTGTGATTGCTTTGTCGTGAAAGCCTCGTTGGGTTTTGATTTGGTTTTTCCGAGGTTGATCGAGCGTGTGTTGCTATTGGTGCACCCCGGCCGGGTAAAACTTTCTGAAAGCCGTGTCCGCGGTTATGGACGACTTGGAGCACAGTATCTCGACCATAGACAAGCATAACTAAAGTAGTATTATAAATTTGACTTTATAATGACTAGTAATCAGCTTCACTATAATGGAATGGCTAAATAATACTGCCCACAATTGCTTGTTTGGAGTGTCGCTTGCGACCATTGTACCTGACTAGTAATTATTGCAACTACAACGGAATGGCTGAATAAAAGTACCAACAACTGCTGGGTTTTGGGTTACCTCATGCTAATTGTATCTGACTAGTAAGTGTCGCAACTACAACGGAATGGTTAACTAAAAGTGCCCACTGCTTATTTTATCAGGATGACTATCTTTACCTGACTAGTAATTGCTGCAACGATAACTGAATAAGTAAAACTGCCAACTGTGTGAGTTCCTCGGTTGATTTCCTCGTTTGGTCTCGAGGGGGAAACATCAGGATGGGTTTGTTTGATGGTAGCATCAGGTTGGTTCCGGATAGGTCCTTCTTACCCCTCTCTGATTGCCGACAGTTGTATCGAGTCTCTATAGGTTGTTTAGTGCATGCTGCCGCGGCCGCTTCAGTCCACCATACCTTTGTAGGCGAGGACCGCCGAATTGTAGCCTCGCCGTGTACTGGCCTCAGTACTGACGCTCCTCTTTTTCCTTTGCCCTTTGTCGGCACCCCTTTTGTTTAAGCAGGTTTTGAGATCGACGTCGTTAGCAGGGTTACCCTTCCGGCTTGGCCTGGGCAGGGTTATGGACGCCAGTGGTTATTCTTCAGGGCTCTTAGCCCCATTTGCATCTTGTCTGTAGCGGGACGCTCTATCGTTTTCAAGGTGATTTGGATCTTTGTATATTATATCTGTAATCTTGACTCATTGAGTCGCTGTTATATATATATCTGTTCTGCGGGTTCCATCGAGGACTGTTGTGTAATGTTATTACTTCGTTTTCCACCCGCACGAAAGTGCCTGGTGGGCACCTTTGAATCGTTTCTATGCGGGTTTGGTGGGAAGCGCTGAAACTTGCATAGGTCCGATTCTGAGGGTGTTACAGAGTGGTATCAGAGCTCAGCAGTTGCGATACCCCACAAGTCCAGCCTGTAGGATAACCTAGCTAACGGCCGAAGTAGAGTGTCAAAACTATTTTTCAAAATCGGTTGGATAGTTCTGATTAGGTCTGATTTTTACTCCTTACCTCTCTGCTGCTCTCCTCTCACCTCTGCGTGTTTCGAATCCGCTCTCTTCTCTCTCTTCGAGTCCAGGAATTCTCGTGGTTGGGTTCCGTCGTACCTTCAGGGTTTCGCTTCCTCTTTTGGAAACGGTGTTGCTACATCTGGTCTTCATGCTATCCGAAGAATCCTTCGTCGGTGGTACCATCCTTTGTTCCTTCTCGTGCCTTCCGGTGTTTTCCGACGCGACGACATCATCTACGCCAGATCCGATGCAGAGTCTGCATCCCTCCTTTGTTCCGAACCTCGTTTGTCGAGATCTTCAGTCTGATTCCGAGAATGGTTGCACTCTTTTCTACCGATTGTGCAGAGTAATAGTTTGGGTGCGTGATGGATTGGCCCCCATGCCGACTACCCTTTCTATTCGCTCTCGTACATTGAAGTGGGATAGGCCGCATCTTTTCTCACCTTCTATCGAAGTTAGAGGTGGCTTTATTTGTGGATACCTCTACCTTCGCCCTTTTGTTTCCGGAGTGTTCCCTCGACGATCATGGACAACGACCTCTTGTTAGTGGTGTTGCGAGGATCTACACGAAGCGAGAAGATGCAGATCGCCGACCTTCCTTCCGGTACCATGAGGCGGATCTCGAGGGCGAGATCCATTGTTAGTGGTGTTGAATTGTGGCATCCCGCAAAACCACTACTAGAAAATCGCGTTGTTTTTGTGCATTGCATCATCATGACCGCATGCTCATGTCATCATGCCACATTGCATTTGAGCATCGTCATCATCTTGCATTTTTCTTGCAAAAAACTATTTTCTGAAAAACCTAGTTTTGTTTTCTAAACGCCCCGCCTTTGTTCAACACGCAAACCCGGGTCACCGGAATATTTTGTTTGTCTGCTATCGGTTTGCAAACGGTGCATTTAAAATTAAATAAAATATTTCATTATTTTAGTGGGGGCAGTCGAACGGGCCGATTCGACCCGAACGACCACCCCCAGTCCAAACAATCGGTCCGCCTAAAATCCCTAGTCTACCCAACCTAGTCTACCCAACCCTCCAGCCACCTCACCCCACCCAATCTCCTCTCGCCACCTCACCCCATCTCTCTCCCTCAACCAATCCCCATCTGCCACCTAGACTAAACCCACCCCCCACTCACCCACACACACACAACACACCCCCTCTCCCTCACCCGCGGCCACACAGACACACGCCACAGCCCCACCCCACTCAGCCGACCCCCACCTGTCCCCACCGGGCCCCACTCCCCTGGCCCTGTTCCTCTTCCCCACCTCCCCCGCATCGACCCACCCGGAAACCACCTCCCCACCTGGGACCTCCCTGCGATCCCCACCCGACCACGCCTCCCACACGCTGACGCCACCGCCGAGCCCTTCCCCTCCACCTCGTCTCCCTCCTTCCCAACCTCGCCGCCGCCTGTGGGATCCCCTCCGCAGCGCCTCCCTGCCGCCGGTGCCTCCCTCCGCTCGGCCGCACCGTCCCCTCGACCCGCGCGCCGACCCGCCTCCCCGCCGCTCGAGCTCTACCCCGCGGCCCCGCACGCCCCTCCTCGCCGGCCCGCACCTCCCCGACCACCCCTTCCACGTCCGCCTCCCCGCGCCGGCGAGCTCGCCACCGCCCCCACCGCGCCCGTGGCCGCCCCGAGCTCCGCGCCCCGCCTCTGGCAGTGCTCCGCGCCGTCCCCGTCCGGCCTCCCTCATGCCATCCTCGTCCCGCACCCCGGCGAGCCGGCCCCGAGCGCTGCCTAGCTTCCCTCGTCGCCGAGCCCCGCCGCATCCTCAGCGCCGCCGCCGCGGCTCCTGCCTCCCCATCGACCGCCTCGCCGACCACCTCTGCAAGAGCCACTCCCCTGCGCCTCCCAGCTTGCTGTTGCTGCCTCGTGGACCCCTCCTCGCTGGAGCTTCCGCGCGTCGTGCACGTGCCGTCGTCGCTAGGTTCCGGGCTCGCGTGTCTCAATCCAGTGGTGCCCCCCTCTGTTCGCCACCGCCGTGTGCAAAGTCCGTTGGTGGTGTCTTTTCAAAGACAGGAACCGCAAGATCTGCTCGTAGTAGCATTCGTGTGTTCTCGATGAGGCCTATTCCAGACAGGTTGTGTCATGTGTTCCTGAAGCTCCTCTCGGCAAGTTCTTTGTGGCCACCAACATGTGAGGATGTAACCAGGGACTTCAAGAACTCCATCACGGAAAATCCCCAAGATCGCCTTCCCCGACCCAAAGGCGTCGAGATCTCGAGCCTCCGAAGACCGATCCGACAACGGAACCGCCGGTACCTCAAGATCTTCCTCGCGGCGTCCGAAGACCCGAACCCCGTCGAGCCCCTCTCGGTGAACGCCCAGATCTCCTCACGAAGCGCCATGACCTCCTTCGAGGATCCGATGGCCGAGACCCCGGCGCGACAAGTACTCCTTCCCGGACCCGAACCCCGGTACCGGACAAGTTCGCCATCGACCTCGAGAATGACTACACGAAACAACAAGACCGCCACACGGACGCGAACCCCAAGACCCTGAGGCCCCGAACCGGAGACCGATCCGAAGCGCCAAGACCTCCGACAGGGAACCGACCAGTTCGCCGAGAACCGGACCCGAACCTGAAGCACGAAAAGATCTGCCCCGTTGTTCGAGAACGTTCCCGTCGAGACCGGTCCCGTCGAACCCTGAACCCTGAGATCGAACCCCGAACCCCGGAACCAAGATCGTCGAACCCTAATGTGTGAACCTTTTCCGACCCCCTATTTTATAAATGCTATATATAAACATTGTTGCATATTAAATTGTCATACTCGCATGCATATTTGTGTGGTTTGGGGGCCTTATGCCGATTCACCTAATAATTAAATATGGGGCCCATATGCGGGCAAATCTAGTCTCATATCGGCCTCATTTAAACTTGTGTAGCGAACAGGTGCCATCTTTTGTCTTGCTAATGCAACATTTAATTTGCGGGGTAAATAAATAACTCGAACCGTTTAATTAATTGTCGGGACCCCGGTTCCGCTTAATATGACCTAATTGCATCGCACCTTGCCATGCCATACATCATACATGCATCATGCCCGTTCTTCTGCCGTTGAATTAAATAGTGCATCCGGTGTTTCTTCTAGTGTTTTGCTTCTTCGCGGATAAGGCCGTTGAGTTGATGTGAGCTTCGCCCCGATCTTCGGTTGAACCTTCGACAATGTTTTCAGGCGAGCATCTCCCCCTTTCTACCTATCTTACTTTTATAGTATTTATTCCCTCCTGTTGATCTATTGCTATCTGTGTTGCGATGCTCTAGTTCCCGTACCTGTGATATCCCGTGCAGCCCTATATTGCCTTGGACACCCCCTATTACCTGTTGTTTGGTAGATAGTTGGACTTGCGCGCCGTAGTCGCTTGCTCAAGTGCTGTTGCGTGTTGCCAAATGCCACAGTTGTTGAAGTAATGCCGCATGTTTGATGTTGGAGAATGATCATGGCTTTACTAATCGTTCACTTTAATTCCTGTTTAAAAACTAAAATTGAAGTAAGTAAGCAGAGGCATCGGTGGGTGATAGATAATATTTGGTTTCCGAACGCCCACTTGTGTCCCGTAGGACCCCGAGTACTTGATACCTGTTCCTTGATTTATCGCGCTATCCACATCCGGGAGGATTATGGGACCCCCCTGAGCCAGAGCTTGATTCAGTCTTATTTCTTGGGGCCACAAACTAGTTTGAGGTTTTATTTACTATCATGTACTTATGCCATGCTACTACTATATTTACGATTGTGCGACATATAGCACCTGTACTGTTTAGGATCAGGACACGATTCCGCGGTGTCGACAAGCCCAGTTTTGGGTTCCCAGTCGTTCACAGCCGTCTACCCAAACCTTGAGTCCGTCTCGGAGCTAGCTTACTTCGTTGCGGGTAAGACTTCAAGGGGTGGCCCCCTGAAATATTTCTGAATCCTGTGATTGCTTTGTCGTGAAAGCCTCGTTGGGTTTTGATTTGGTTTTTCCGAGGTTGATCGAGCGTGTGTTGCTATTGGTGCACCCCGGCCGGGTAAAACTTTCTGAAAGCCGTGTCCGCGGTTATGGACGACTTGGAGCACAGTATCTCGACCATAGACAAGCATAACTAAAGTAGTATTATAAATTTGACTTTATAATGACTAGTAATCAGCTTCACTATAATGGAATGGCTAAATAATACTGCCCACAATTGCTTGTTTGGAGTGTCGCTTGCGACCATTGTACCTGACTAGTAATTATTGCAACTACAACGGAATGGCTGAATAAAAGTACCAACAACTGCTGGGTTTTGGGTTACCTCATGCTAATTGTATCTGACTAGTAAGTGTCGCAACTACAACGGAATGGTTAACTAAAAGTGCCCACTGCTTATTTTATCAGGATGACTATCTTTACCTGACTAGTAATTGCTGCAACGATAACTGAATAAGTAAAACTGCCAACTGTGTGAGTTCCTCGGTTGATTTCCTCGTTTGGTCTCGAGGGGGAAACATCAGGATGGGTTTGTTTGATGGTAGCATCAGGTTGGTTCCGGATAGGTCCTTCTTACCCCTCTCTGATTGCCGACAGTTGTATCGAGTCTCTATAGGTTGTTTAGTGCATGCTACCGCGGCCGCTTCAGTCCACCATACCTTTGTAGGAGAGGACCGCCGAATTCTAGCCTCGCCGTGTACTGGCCTCAGTACTGACGCTCCTCTTTTTCCTTTGCCCTTTGTCGGCACCCCTTTTGTTTAAGCAGGTTTTGAGATCGACGTCGTTAGTAGGGTTACCCTTCCGGCTTGGCCTGGGCAGGGTTATGGACGCCAGTGGTTATTCTTCAAGGCTCTTAGCCCCATTTGCATCTTGTACGTAGCGGGACGCTCTATCGTTTTCAAGGTGATTTGGATCTTTGTATATTATATCTGTAATCTTGACTCATTGAGTCGCTGTTATATATATCTGTTCTGCGGGTTCCATCGAGGACTGTTGTGTAATGTTATTACTTCGTTTTCCACCCGCACGAAAGTGCCTGGTGGGCACCTTTGAATCGTTTCTATGCGGGTTTGGCGGGAAGCGCTGAAACTTGCATAGGTCCGATTCTGAGGGTGTTACACAGCTGAGGCACCTCAGACTTCCACCGCGGCTGCTGCTGCTATTGCGACATTGGGGACAGACGATGGGTACTACTACGACCTCGACGACGATGATCTGTTTGACGAGGAGGTTGAACAACCTCCACACCCTGTTGGCCGTCCCCGACATTACCACCGCAACGCTCTACCACCGGTACGTGATGATGATCATGTTGCAAAGCTTAAATTAAATATTCCATCTTTTGAGGGTAAATATAATCCTGATGCATATCTTACATGGGAGATGGAAGTAGAACAACGTTTTGCATGTTTAAAATATCCTGAAAATATGCGTGTTAGTGCTTCTACATGTGAATTTACTAAATTTGCTTCCCTTTGGTGGTCTGAGTATTGTCGTTTAAATCCTACTACTATTCCTCGTACTTGGACTGCTTTAAAAAACTGCTATGCGTGTTTGTTTTGTGCCTCCCACTTATCAACGTGATTTACTAAAGAATCTGACACGTTTGGAACAAGGAAAAAATTCTGTAGAAGAGGATTATCAGGAATTGCAAACGGGGATGGTTCTGTGTGGTCTTGTAGAATCTACTGAACAAATGCTTGCACGTTTCTTTGGTGGATTAAACAAGGACATTCAACACATATTAGACTATAAGGAATATAATTCCATCACTCGTTTGTTTCATCTTTCTTGCAAAGCTGAACGTGAAGTGCAGGATCGCCAAACACCATGGAGGAGGACTAATAATTCTACAGGTCGCACATCCACTTGGACATCCCGACAATCAGCTCCTCCTTCTCGTGATTCTCCACCATCTACTACCACATCCAAGGCCACCATAAGATTTTCGTCAGCTGCTCCTCCACCGTCATCCAATGCTCCTGCTCGTAGTGCATCTTCTATGGCTTCCACGGGTAAAACAAAGGATATACAATGCCGCAAGTGCTGGGGTTTTAGTCATATTGAGAGACAGTGCACAACACAACGTGTTATGATGGTGTGTGATGATGGAAAATATGATTCAGCGAGTGACTTTGATGAAGATACATTAGCTCTTATTTCTGCTCGAGATGGAGACAATTGTGATTCTAATGAAGAGACAGAGGTAATGGGAACTGAAACTGCTGATCAATACAAGAGCTTAATTACACAACGTGTGTTGTGTGTGCAATTGAGCAAATCTGAGCAAGATCAACGCCACAACCTGTTCCAAACACGTGGTGTTGTCAAGGAAAAAGCTATAAGGATCATCATTGATGGAGGGAGTTGTAATAATCTGGCTAGTGTTGACATGGTAGAGAAGCTTGCACTTACAACAAGACAACGCACACATTCATATTACATTCAATGGTTTGAGAGTTCTCGCAAGATCAAGGTAACAAGAACGGTATGCGTGCATTTTACTATTGGTACATATTCTGATTTTGTTAATTGTGATGTTGTACCTATGCAAGCTTGTTCTTTGTTACTTGGTAGACCATGGCAATTTGATAGAGAATCTGTTCATAATGGCAAAACTAATCACTATTCTCTTATGCATGATGTAAAGAAAATTGGTCTAAAACCTATGACTCCCAAACAGATTTTAAAAGATGATCTTGCTAGAGCTAGTAGAGCTAAAACTGAGGAAAAAAATAAAAGTGAGAATCAGATTGTTGCTGCAGATTTTGTACCACCAAAGAACACTAAATCTGATTCTAAACATGCTACTGAAATTCGTTTGAAGAGTCCATGTATGCTTGCAAATAAAATTGATATTGCTGAAATAGATGTAAACAATACTCAATGTTATGCAATTATCTGTAAATAGGTTTTGTTTTCATTTGAGGATATGCCTCCTTCTTTGCCACCCGCTATTGCTAACCTTTTATATGAGGACGTTTTTCCCGCCGAATTACCACCAGGACTACCTCCTATTAGAGGAATTGAGCACCAAATTGATCTAATTCCTGGTGCTATGTTGCCCAACCGCGCGCCGTATAGAACCAATCCAGAGGAGATAAAGGAGATACAACGCCAAATTCAGGAACTACTCGACAGAGATCATATTCGTGAGTCCCTTAGCCCCTATGTTGTTCCTATTATTTTGGTACCTAAGAAAGATGGTTCTTCGCGCATGTGTACTGATTGTAGAGCTATCAATAATATTACTATTCGATATCGTCATCCTATTCCGAGTTTGGATGACATGCTTGATGAATTGAGTGGCTCTACCATGTTTTCTAAAGTTGATTTGCGTAGTGGTTACCACCAGATTCGTATGAAATTGGGCGATGAATGGAAAACAACATTTAAAACTAAGTTTGGTTTATATGAGTGGTTAGTGATGTCGTTTGGTTTAACTAATGCACCCAGCACTTTCATGAGATTAATGAACGAAGTTTTACGTGCTTTCATTGGACGTTTTGTGGTAGTCTACTTTGATGATATTCTGATTTATAGAAAATCTTTAGAGGATCATTTAAACCATTTACGTGTTGTTTTCAATGCTTTACGTGATGCACGTTTGTTTGGTAATCTTGAGAAGTGCACCTTTTGCACCAATCGAGTTGCGTTTCTTGGCTATGTTGTTACATCAAAGAGTATTGAAGTGGATCCAGCCAAGATTGAAGCTATTGAGAACTAGCCGCAGCCCAAGACGGTCACACAAGTGAGGAGTTTTCTTGGCCTCGCTGGTTTTTATACGCGCTTTGTCAAAGACTTTGGATCAATTGCCGTGCCGCTGAATGAACTTACCAAGAAGGATGTGCCCTTTGTTTGGGGCGATGCACAACAGCAGGCCTTCATCATATTGAAAGATAAGCTAACACATGCTCCCTTACTCCAACTTCCTGATTTTAATAAGACTTTTGAGCTTGAATGTGATGCTAGTGGAATTGGTTTGGGCGGTGTGTTATTACAAGAGGGAAAACCTGTTGCATATTTTAGTGAGAAATTGAGTGGGGCTAGTCTGAACTATTCTACTTATGATAAAGAATTATACGCGTTGGTTAGGACATTAGAAACTTGGCAATATGATCTATGGCCTAAAGAATTTGTTATACATTCTGATGATGAATCTTTGAAGCATATTCGTAGTCAAGCTAAGTTGAATCGTTGTCATGCAAAGTGGGTTGAATTTATTGAGTCTTTTCCTTATGTTATCAAACACAAAAGGGTAAAGATAATATTATTGTTGATGCTTTGTCGCCCCGTTATACTTTGTTATCTCAACTTGACTTCAAAATATTTGGATTGGAAACTATTAAGGAACAATATGTGCATGATGCTGAATTTAAAGATGTGTTGCAGAATTGTAGAGATGGTAGAACATGGAACAAGTTCATCTTCAATGATGGATTTGTGTTCCGTGCTAACAAACTATGCATTCCAGATAGTTCTGTTAGTCTTTTGTTGTTACAGGAGGCGCATGGAGGAGGATTGATGGGACACTTTGGTGTCAAGAAAACGGAGGATGTTCTTGCTACACACTTCTTTTGGCCACGTATGCGTCGAGATGTTGAGAGATTTGTGGCACGCTGCACTACTTGTCAAAAAGCTAAGTCTCGCCTTAATCCACATGGTTTATATATGCCTCTTCCTGTTCCTAGTGTTCCCTGGGAGGATATTTCTATGGACTTTGTTTTGGGATTGCCACGTACACAGAAGGGGAGGGATGGTATTTTTGTTGTTGTGGATCGGTTTTCTAAGATGACACACTTTATTCCTTTTCATAAAACGGATGATGCTGCGCATATTGCTGATTTGTTCTTTCGTGAAATTGTTCGTTTACATGGTGTGCCAAATACTATTGTTTCTGATCGTGATACTAAATTTCTTAGCCACTTTTGGAGATGTTTATGGGCTAAGTTGGGGACTAAATTGTTGTTTAGTACAACATGTCATCCCCAAACTGATGGACAAACTGAAGTAATAAATAGAACTTTGTCTACTATGTTGCGGGCTGTTTTAAAGAAGAACTTAAAATTGTGGGAAGAGTGTTTACCTCATATAGAATTTGCTTATAATCGTTCGCTGCATTCTACCACAAAGATGTGCCCGTTTGAAATTGTGTATGGTTTTGTTCCTCGTGCACCTATTGATTTATTTCCTTTACCTTCTTCGGTGCAAAATCATTTGGATGCTACAAAACGCGCTGAAATGATATTAAACTTGCATAAGACTACTAAAGATAACATAGAACACATGAATGCTAAGTATAAACTTGTTGGGGATAAAGGGAGAAAGCATGTTGTGTTTCATGTTGGAGATCTTGTTTGCTTACATTTGCGTAAAGATCGTTTTCCTGATTTACGCAAGTCTAAGTTAATGCCGCGTGCTGCTGGTCCCTTTAAGGTGTTAGAGAAAATAAACGATAATGCATATAAACTTGAGTTGCCTGCAGACTTTGGTACGGTTAGTCCTACGTTTAACATTGCAGATTTGAAGCCTTACTTTGGTGAGGAAGATGAGATTGCGTCGAGCACGACTTCAATTCAAGAAGGGGAGCATGATGTGTACATCTCATCTATTGATACAACCGTTGTACCTACAGCTACACACATAAAAGGACCTATCACAAGATCTCGTGCCAAACAACTTAACTATCAAGTACTTTCGTTTCTTGGAAATATTCCTCACATACATGAGAATATGATGCTGCCTAAATCAGATGTATTTCTTACTCTTAGGAATGATGGACCAAGCATGGATGAGAGGTACAAGCATTGGATCATGGCCATGCATGGAGATGGCAGCAAGCATGTGGTGATCCAAGAGAAAGCCACGGATGAAGATGGCACATGGAAGACCGTAAGAAAGACGCGATGTTGAGACACCCCGTTGATGGGTCACAGTGGAGAAAAGTCGAGCGAGAGTACCCGGACTTCGCACGTGACGCAAGGAACTTAAGGTTTGGTCTAAGTACAGACGGCATGAATCCTTTTGGTGAGCAGAGCTGTAGTCACAGCACCTGGCCTGTGAATCTATGTATCTATAACCTTCCTCCTTGGTTGTGTATGAAGAGGAAGTTCATTATGATGCCAGTGCTAATCCAAGGCCCGAGGCAACCCGGCAACGACATTGATGTGTACCTAAGGCCATTAGAACTTTTACAGCTGTGGGCCAAACCAGGTGTACGTATGTGGGATGAGCACAAAGGGGAGCCATTTGACCTACGAGCATTGCTTTTCGTAACCATCAATGATTGGCCTGCTCTTAGTAACATTTCAGGGCAGACAAACAAGGGATACAATGCATGCACACACTGTTTAGATGAGACTGAAAGTGTATATTTGGATAAATGTAAGAAGGTTGTGTACCTAGGGTATCGCCGATTTCTTACGAACCTGCATCCAGTAAGAAAGAAAGGCAATCATTTCAAACGTCTGGCAGAACCCCGGAGGAAGCCTGTCCTCCATACCAGTGAGGAGGTATTTGGTATGGTCAAAGACCTAGAAGTAATCTTTGGAAAAGGTCCTGGCAGTCTATCTGTTCCGAATGACGATGCCGGACACACGCCCATGTGGAAGAAGCAATCTATATTTTGGGACCTACCCTATTGGAAAGTCTTAGAGGTCCGCTCTTCAATCGACGTGATGCACGTGACGAAGAATGTTTGCATGAACCTGCTAGGCTTTCTAGGAGTGTATGGGAAGACAAAAGATACAGCGGAAGCACGGCAGGACCAACAACGTCTGAAAGCCCCTGAAGAGCCTATGCATGAGAACGAGAAGGGTAAACGATGCCACTTAACTCCTGCCAGCTACGCTCTTACCAAAGCAGAGAAGGAAATCTTTTTTGAATGTCTGAGTAGTATCAAGGTCCCGTCTGGCTTCTCGTCAAATATAAAGGGAATAATAAATATGGCAGAGAAAAAATTCCAAAACCTGAAGTCTCATGACTGCCACGTGATTATGACACAATTGCTTCTTATTGCATTGAGGGGGCTTCTACCTGAAAAAGTCCGAGTAACCATTGTGAAGCTATGTGCATTCCTCAATGCAATATCTCAGAAGGTAATCGATCCAGAAAGCCTACCAGGGTTACAAACAGATGTGGCCCAATGTCTTGTCAGCTTTGAGTTGGTGTTCCCACCATCCTTCTTCAATATTATGACGCATCTCCTGGTTCACCTAGTAGAAGAGATTGCCATTCTCGGTCCTATATTTCTACACAATGTGTTCCCCTTTGAGAGTTATGCGTGCGTAGGTTCCACTTTATTCTGCTAGTCATTCAACCCGACTCAGGAAAAGTCCTTGTCATGGACTCGTTACGAAAAGAAAAAGAGCTATGGGAAGACTTTAGAGAGATGCTCCATAGGTAATTTCAATCATATTATCGCACTAGATCGGCAACTTTCATGACAACAAGTAATTAATTACTCCTTTATCCATTTTCTTTGCCGGACAGGGTTTGGAAAAGGTTCACGGGCAGGGCCGTGGGTGAATGGTCAGAAGAACTAAAATTTGTAGACCAAAATGTAAGTAATACTAGCTAGCTAGGTCTGCGTATCTCTTTGATTCTGCTTCCAATTCCATTATATCATGCTTTATTGATTACTATTTTGATTTAACTCTCTATTATCATAAAGTGCGCGCATCAGGGACACGGAAATAACTTATGTGGGTACTATGTTT
This sequence comes from Avena sativa, assembly GCA_916181665.1. Lineage (NCBI taxonomy): Eukaryota > Viridiplantae > Streptophyta > Magnoliopsida > Poales > Poaceae > Avena > Avena sativa. The sequence goes on along the minus strand of OV702279.1, from coordinate 397,564,786 downwards.
GCGAGTTCATTCGCAACACGATATGTGCGACGGGCCAAGCCGCACTAGAACAACTTAGAGTAAGTAAACAAAGTACACAACATTATTTTATTACCATCAATTGTGTTGAGTTTTATTCTTATATATATATTGACCCCATTCTTCATATATATTCAGATCGAACGGATGCGGGACCAACTCCTACCATTTGAACGCATACGAGCCATTCAAGAGGAATTGGCGGGGTTCATACTTGATGAGGTCGTCACGCCTGGCGGAGAACTCTTTAGATATCCACCAAAATAAACGTTGTATATATGCTTGAACGTGTTTGTCTTGTACTTGATGCTTCAACGTTTACGGAGAATACCACACAATGACGATGTTTGTGTATGATAATAGTTGCTTAATTATTCATGTACTCGTATGTACCGATGACGATGTATGTGTATACCATTCCCGATCGGTTCCCCCTCCCCCCCCCCCTCCCGCAGAAATACGCCCAGAACGAGGCAGAGGCAGAGATTTAGGCCGATTTCCTGCCGCGGCAGAGATTTATCTCTTTTTCCTGCCGCGGCAGAGAACCTTTAACACCCGTTCGTGTTACGAACTGGTGTTAAAGGGGGGGGCTGAGCCCTGCGGCAGCCCCACGTGCGCCACCCTTTAACACCGGTTCGTATAAGAACCGGTGTTAAAGGGAGCCTCCCTCTAACACGAACCCTCAACAGCGGTTCTACAACCGCTGTTAGAGGGCCCTCCAAACCGGTGTTAGAGGGGGAGGGGGTCTGCACTAGTGATATATATATATATGCAGTTGCTTGAAGATATATGCTTGAACTTGTGTCTTTCATGTATGTATGTATGCATTTGCTTGAAGATATATATAGAGCACTTGCTCTGTTCCCATGAAACAGAATCAACTTGTAAGTGTTAAAATTAGTGCATGTTGAGAAATAGAGCAATTTACCAAGCGAATTATCCATAATAAACGCTAGATAAAACATGACTAGAAAAATAGGCAAAATACTAATCATGTTAAAAAGCGAAAACATATTAAGGCATATAGCCAAACAAACTGCAAGGCATAAAAATTTGTATAGGATCAGAACAAGATTAAGACAGAAGATGTACACGGCAGTAGCAGAAGTAGAACCGCCGGCGTTGGAACCGTCATTGGACATGTCATCGAGGAAGAGGGTGCTGATGTCGGGGAAGAAGTCCTCGTCGGGGAAGACGTCGCTATCTGTGAGGGAGTCCGTGACGAAGCCAGTAGTCGCGCTGATAGCGCTCCCCAAAAACCTTATCGCCCTTCTCCCGTACAGGACTCGAAGTAGCGGGGTCTTGGAGTCCTACTGTCCCGGCTCGCGCTGCACGCCGCAAGACAGGATGGGGAAGATGGAAGTAGCGCAGTGCTCTGGAACTGGAGGCGCAAGGGATGTGTGGCAGTGTAACTGAGAGGAGGCGCGACCTCTCTCTCTTATAGGCGCAGGGGGGAAGGCAGACAGTGCAGAAGATGAAACGAACAGGCGGCAGTCCACCGGACAGCCTCCACTCAATTCGTATTCATTTAACTCGTATTAAAAGTCCATTCAAAGCAAACGTTTCAGCTTCTGTACATCTGTTCATATACCATTCATGCGTGGAAAAATAAAGCTCGGCTCGGCGAGATTCCCGCAACCCGCGGCACGCGCGCGCGTCGTGACGAGGCGAGGCGAGGCGTGGCGAGGCGAGCGAGGAGGAGGAGGAGCGCGCGTGTGGAACTCTCTCCTTCTCCTTCTCATCCTTTTACCAAATGGCAGGAGAGCTCACCTTATAAGCTGGTCCAACTTCCACTCAACTAGCAATGTGGGACTAAACATTTGTACCAGCTCTTGCCTTGCATGAATGGGCCACATGGGCCTCTAGGATTTTCAGGAATTATTGAAATGGAAAATGGGCTAGACTATTTGGGCCAAAATTCCAACAATCCCCCACCAGATCCCAGAGACACATGTAATTTGCCTTTGGTTCCAAAACACTGTTTATATACCGGTACTATAGTGGAGACTGTTAAGTTGAACTTCCACCTAGAATTCTATGCTACACTAGGTTGCGACTTGTACAGTGGACTATGCCTTGAACTGCAAGTTTGCTGCAATCTAGCTTCACACGAAGTCTTGACCGATACTGGGCTACCGTGGGACTTCCCCGCGGGTGGAGCTTATACGTCATACTCCATGACCTTTCATGAGTTTATTAGAGAGCACCCTACTCTCATAGACTGCGACGTTTTAACAGTCAGACTCATATAGGTGTGTTCTTCAAGAGATGTTCTGCAGGACAACATCTTTGCTTAGGATAAGCCACTTAGAACACATTAAGATAATAAATCAACCTGCCATGCAGAATAGGAAAGTATTGCATCTATATGGAGTGGTGTTTATTAAAGTAGGGATACTTTCCTCTTAGCTAACCAACAGCTTGTTTCCCAATTCTAATTCACGGGATCTCCGATCACATAGAGTGGTTTACCACTGTGGAAAGCTCAAATTGTGGGTCTCATACCCATCTCCTTCGATGCATTTTCTATCACGTTGCGTGATAGACCCTTTGTGAAGGGATCTGCCAAGTTTTTAGATGTTTGGATATAATCCAATGCAATAACTCCGGAGTTTCTCATTTTCCTGACAGATTTCAGTCTCCTCTTCACATGTCTTGAGGACTTCATATTATCCTTAGAACTGTTCACCTTAATAATCACAGTTTGGTTATCACAGTTCATTGGAATTGCAGGTATAGGTTTTTCAACCACAGGTAAGTCCATCAAGAGTTCACAAAGCCACTCTGCTTCAACAGTGGCTGTGTCTAGTTCTGTGAGTTCTGCTTCCATAGTTGACCTCGTTAAGATGGTCTGCTTGCAAGACTTCCAAGAAACAGCACCACCACCAAGTGTGAAAACATATCCACTCGTGGCCTTTATCTCGTCAGCATCAGATATCCAATTTGAATCACTATAACCCTCTAGTACCCTTGGATACCCGGTATAGTGTATGCCATAGCTCGCAGTGCCTTTTAGATATCGCATAACTCTCTCAAGAGCATGCCAGTGATCATCTCCTGGATTTGAGACAAATCGACTGAGTTTGCTTACAGCAAAGGCGATGTCAGGTCTCGTGGCACTAGATAAATACATAAGCGAGCCAATGATTTGAGAGTATCTTAGTTGGTCTCTAGCATTTCCTCGATTCTTTCGAAGCAACACACTAGGATCATACGGTGTAGGAGAAAAATTGACGTCGCTATACCCGAAACGACTCAAGATCTTTTCCACATAGTGGGACTGAAGCAATGTAATTCCACCATCATCATCTCTCAATAGCTTGATGTTCAAGATGACATCAGCTACTCCCAGATCCTTCATCTCAAAGGAACGAGATAAGAAATCTTTGACCTCCTTAATTGCATTAAGGTTGGTTCCGAAAATCAGTATGTCATCAACATACAAACAAAGGATGACTCCCTCACCCCCACCATGGCGATAGTATACGCACTTGTCAGCTTCGTTTACAACAAATCCTGCAGCGGTTAAGGTTTTATCAAATTTTTCGTGCCACTGCTTAGGTGCTTGTTTAAGACCATACAAATACTTCAGTAGCTTGCACACTTTTCTTTCTTGACCATTTACTACAAAACCATCTGGTTGATCCATATAAATTTCCTCATCCAACTCTCCATTTAGGAAAGCCGTCTTAACGTCCATTTGATGAAGGAGAAGACCGTGTGAGGCAGCCAGAGAAAGTAGTACTCGAATGGTGGTCAAACTTGCTACAAGTGAGTAAGTGTCAAAGAAGTCTTCACCTTCCTTTTGGGTATAACCCTTGGCCACAAGCCTTGCCTTGTACTTCTCAATAGTACCATCAGGCCTTAGTTTCTTCTTGAACACCCATTTACATCCTACAGGTTTGCACCCATAAGGACGATCAGTGATCTCCCATGTTTCATTAGCTAAGATGGAATTCATCTCACTATGAACAGCTTCCTTCCAGTAGTCAGCATCAGGAGATGCATAAGCTTCTGAAATGGAAGTGGGAGTGTCATCCACAAGGTACACAATGAAATCATCACCAAAAGACTTTGTAGTCCTTTGTCTCTTGCTCCTTTTAGGAATTTCATTATCATCCTCCTTAGGACTTTCAGAGTGTTCAATCGGAATGGTAGGTTCAGAGAATATAGCAAATTCCTGATTAGATGAACTAGGTATCTCCGGATTTGATGAGTTAGGTTTATCCTTCATTGGAAAGATATCCTCAAAGTCACATCAGTCGACTCCATGATTGTATCGACATGAATGTCAGGTACTTCAGATTTTACTATCAAGAATCTATAACCAATGCTATGAAAAGCATAGCCCAGAAAAACACAATCAATGGTTTTTGGTCCAAGCTTGCGCTTCTTGGGGATTGGTACATTAACCTTTGCCAAACAACCCCAAGTACGTAAGTAAGAGAGTTTTAGTCTTTTCTTCTCCCATTCTTCGAATGGAGTAATTTCTTTGTTCTTTATGGGAACTCGGTTTAGGACATGACACGCGGTCAATAATGCCTCCCCCCACCATTCCTTAGAAAGACCCGATGTGTCTAACATGGCGTTAACCAAATCTGTTAGAGTACGATTCTTTATTTCGGCTACTCCATTTGACTGGGGTGAGTAGGGAGGCGTCCTCTCATGAATTATACCATGTTCCGCACAAAAGGAATCAAACTCGTTGGAAAAATACTCTCCACCACGATCAGACCTAAGCCTCTTAATCTTTCGATCAAGTTGATTTTCTGCCTCAGCTTTATAGATTTTGAAGAAACTCAGAGCCTCATCTTTTGATTTCAGAAGATACACATGACAATATCTCGTAGAGTCATCGATCAAAGTCATGAAATATTTCTTTCCACCTTTTGTCAACACACCATTCATCTCACAAAGATCAGAATGTATGAGCTCTAGTGGTGTTAAATTTCTCACTTCTGCAGTCGTATGTGACTTGCGAGGTTGTTTAGCTTGCACGCAGACTTGGAACTTAGATCCCTTAACAGTTGAGAAATCAGGGATTAAATTCATTTTGGGTAGCCGCGTCATACAACCAAAATTAATATGACAAAGACGAGAGTGCCAGACATTGGATTCAAAATTTGTGTAAATATGATTAACAACTTTATTACAAATGTCTAACAGAGATAAGCGGAACAAGCCTCCGCATTCATAGCCTTTACCAATAAAGGTTCCATACTTCGAAATTACAAATTTATTGGACTCGAATACAATCTTGTAGCCATCTCGACACAGAAGAGATCCACTAACAAGATTTTTATTTATTGAGGGAACATGATGAACGTTCTTCAGGCGCACAGTCTTTCCCGAAGTCAACTTCAGATCGACCGTACCAACACCATGAACAGAAGCATGCGAGCCGTTCCCCATCAGCACGGTTTGAGTCCCTCTGACCTGATATGAAGAAAACATGGAAATATCAGAACAGACATGTACATTAGCGCCCATGTCAATCCACCAATCATGAGAATGACATAATGAAAGAACAGTAGGTAATATACCATACCCAATATCTTTCATCTCAACGTCGCCCATGACAACATTAGCAGTCTTGCTGCTCTTCCCATGCCGGCGCTTGTCAAAGCGGTTGGGACAAGCAGGAGCCCAATGATTAGGATCACCGCACACATGACAAGCACCTTTCCTCTTATCAGTCTTCTTCTTGAAGCTGGTGGACTGTGAGGCCTTGTTCTTTCCATCGAACTTTCCTTTATCATCAAGCTTTCCTTTGTTCTTGAACTTGTGAGGCTAGAAGTTCCTTTTCTGTACCAGGTTGGCATTAGAACCTCCCTCGGTACCTCGAGCACGTGTGTCTTTTGCTCTCGCCTTCTCTTCCACATCAAGAGTCCCAATGAGATCCGTCACGGAGAACTCTTGTCTCTTGTGCTTCAGAGAAGTAGCAAAATTCCTCCATGACTGGGGAAGTTTGGCAATGATGCCTCCGGCAACAAACTTGTCCGGTAACACACAAGTGAAGTGCTCAAGCTCCCTGGCAAGTGACTGTATCTCATGAGCCTGCTCCACAATGGAGCGGTCATCAATCATCTTGTAGTCATAGAATTGTTCCATGACATACAGTTTACTGCCAGCATCAGAGACTCCAAATTTTCTCTCGAGCGCATCCCACATATCTTTACCATTGCTAAATGACAGATATGAATCGACAATATTGTCGCCAAGGATGCTGATCAAGGCAGCCTTGAAAGTGGTATCAAGTTTTTGGAACGCCTCTTCCTGAGCGGGATTAAGTTCCCCCTTAGGTGCGCCATAGATGGCGTTATAGCAGCTCATGGTCTGAAACCAGAGCACTGCTCTCGCACGCCATCGTTTGTAATTCACACCTTCAAACACAGGTGGCTTCATATAAGCAACAAAGCCACTTGGGGAAAATTGCCTGAAATAAGGTTTTTGGATTGTTGAGAAATAGAGCAATTTACCAAGCGAATTATGGAAGTAGCGCAGTGCTCTGGAACTGGAGGCGCAAGGGATGTGTGGCAGTGTAACCTCTCTCTCTTATAGGCGCAGGGGGAAGGCAGACAGTGCAGAAGATAAAACGAATGGACGGAAGATGAAGCGAATAGGCGGCAGTCCACCGGACAGCCTCCACTCAATTCAGCTTCTGTAAAATAAAGCTCGGCTCGGCGAGATTCCCGCAACCCGCGGCGCGCGCGCGCGCGCGTCGTGGCGTGGCGTGGCGTGGCGTGGCGTGGCGTGGCGTGGCGAGGAGGAGGAGGAGCGCGCGTGTGGAACTCTCTCCTTCTCCTTCTCATCCTTTTACCAAATGGTAGGAGAGCTCACCTTATAAGCTGGTCCAACTTCCACTCAACTAGCAATGTGGGACTAAACATTTGTCCCAGCTCTTGCCTTGCATGAATGGGCCACATGGGCCTCTAGGATTTTCAGGAATTATTGAAATGGAAAATGGGCTAGACTATTTGGGCCAAAATTCAAACAGTGCACACGTGAAAGACACAAGTTCAAGTCGTATAAAATACAGTATGGGACATATTACCGAACAAAAGGGGGTGTAACAATATTAACGCTCGTCAGGAAAAATATGAAGATTGTGAATGCAATGGCATATCTATATATGTAGTTTCTCTTTACTCAAGAAGTGGATGTGGTTCTGAAAATTTAAAGTCATGCACAAAAGATACTTCACACCTAATTATTTATTATCAAGCTGCGGTCTCTAAATTGCATTAAAAACACTAAGAAACTGGAGTACATTTGACCTTCTATATGTACACTGCTGTGGAAGACAATGTTGATTTATGCGTACCAGATTTTTATACCATCGTTGCTCTTATTTATGGGCCATGAATCCCTCAAACCAAGACAGATCTAGCAGATACTGGGCCAAAAAACACCAGCTCAAACCAAGGGGAAAAATACAGTGTAAACAAACTATAACCATATGGATACTCTCAATGTTAAAAAAAATAGCCATATGGACAGATCTCATATGCCTTTGCACTTGTTTCTGATGGAAACTCTCAATGTAAGATATGTGTAGACCACATTCGCATATAGCCATATATGAAAACTAAGGCTGTAATGCGAGGAGTATATTCTGCTTTGTTTTTAGCAATCAAGTTAGCACCAGAAAAAAGTTCACTACTATATATTGAAACTGATTGGACACTGCCCAGAAAGAAAGAGTAAAAACAAATATCGTTGCCCCTCTAACCGACACGCATCTAAAAATGCAAAATGAAAGAACATGGTAAATTTTGCGAATGAAGAATCTAGGAAACAAACATCCGTTGGTGTTGAGAATGAAGAGAATGCCATTGTGCCTGCTACAATTGACTGTATAAAAAAATAACACTGAAGCATTCATAAAGAAGCCATTGTTCTGCATGCTTCTCAAAGCACAAATAAATTGACTGATTTAATTAAGGTAGATTTCGATGTGAACTGTTTTCTTTTAATCTCTATCTCTATCTCTACTATCTAAAAAATACATTGGTGTTCCGTTTTCTGCCACTACGTCGTAGGTTTCGTCCAGCGTCCTTCCTCCCGCGGTCCCGCTCCGTCTCTTTGTTCGTGACCGCACTCCCCGCACACAAATCAAGCCAAGAACTGGGCACCCTCCTGCTCCAACGACCAACTGAGCGATCAACGCAGCCACCCCCTTCCTTGTTTACTCTCCCCGCATCGGCCACACTTTGACGAGAACGAGGTCATGTCCACCACAGATTGACATTCCCCCATCATCCCAAGCCCGACGGGAGATCCCTAAGGGAGGAGCACCACTGGCGCGTCCTATCTTCCACCACCGCATCCCTCCCTCCCACTTCCCGCATCACATTGTCCGGATCTCGCGAACACCACTCCCACTGCTTTCGCCATGGCCAGATCTGAAGCCCCGCCATAGCAGTTGTTCTGCACCCCGCGATTTTGAGCAGGAGGCCAGGAGCACAACACGGGGCTCATGGTGGAGGGGGAGGTTGAGGATCTCGATCTGCACTCCGGGGAATGGGAGTTAGAGTTCGGGGATGAGGAGGAGATTGATGATGAACAGATAATCAAGATCAAGCCTTCCATGGTGGGCGTCGCCGACGCATCGGTTACAGGTTCGACCTCTCGCTCCAAACTGTAGTACAATTTTGACCCGTTCTGACTATTTTTACTTGCGCGTGCATCGCCGGAGTATTGAGTTTGGTCTCTCTCTCCAACCGGCTGGTCGTCTGGCATCCTGTTGCTATCCACATCAGTAGCCTAATTAAATTCTAGACGTTGTTTTTTTCCACATGTCACATGTATCTATGTGGTCTATTCTCGTTCCCCAGCAAATCGCAGATGAAGGAGGCGACCTAATGGCTATGCACTATATCCCATCTTCCTCCTATTCTTGATTTCATCCTGCAATTCCAATGACCAGCTCACACATCTAAAAAATAAATGTTCTGATATTATATCTAAGGTCCGATGTTATAAATTTAAACCATGTTTGTTAGGAAGTTCAAGTTATAGTCTTTTAGTTGATTATTTTAGAATCCATACTAAATCATGAGCACTTTTCTTTAAATAAATTGGTTAGCTACCGTGTTAATTAAAAAAACATCTGATGTAGCCAAAGATGGATTTGACTATTTTTTCAGAGATCCCTGCATATTTCCTCCTTTCCGCAGGATACAGGCATATCCAAGATGGTCAAGATCTTTCAGCAGGATACATGCATATCCAAGATGGCGAAGACCTTGTCGTGACCAGGCATCACAGCAGGCCAAGGTTCTTATGTTCAGGTTGAGTCTTTGCAAAGTGCATGTGCGAGCCCCAAGTCAGTTAAGAAGTTTGAGGTCACCATCAAAGTCAGGTGCTCCTTCACGGCCAAGACCACTCCGGTTTCCTACAAGGATGATGTGAGTTATTACTGGCTTCTAAGATTTTCATCATTTATCATACTGACAACTTACTAATCAATACTCTGATGCGCTGAATTTGTTTTTTTACAATGTATCATCGTTGTTAGTAGAACTTCATATTAAAAATTCATGTGTATATATATATAGTCAATCATGTTTATCCATATAGAGGAAATACGAAAGGTGAGGCAGAAATTATATATTTGTTTTCCTCAAAATCTTAATACATTGTGTAGTATCTATCTTATTTTGTTACTTACTTTTGCATGGTTCTCCATCGGTACTGGTCATGGTGGAGGCTGGCCGGCTATATGTATTGCATGAGTCCGACTTACAGTAAATTGCATTTAACTTACACCTTTAATTTTTTATCTCGTTTTGCTAATTGCGACGGAAGGCTCTAGGAGCATCGGATGTGATGCAACGATTCTAGATCGAGAAAATGAGTTAATATATAATAATCTTCTTATTATCTCATTTGTGTTTATTTCAAATGCAGCAACACCGTGAGCAGGATCGACTTGACGGGAAGAAGTTTGATAAAGGTAATTTATTTTCTCTCTTTCACATGGTGAATTTAAGCTCTACTAAACAGTATTTTACTCTGCCAAATGGCACCGCTCATGTATGTCTCTTGGAGTGCTGTTAGCAATGACTTGGTAACAATTTACGCTTAGCCATTTTACGCTGCACTATGCAAATGTTTAGATCCGTGGTAATGCACACATCATAGCTATATTTTCACAATCTTGTATCGACAGATCTTTTCTGAACTAAACATTTTCCTCTCTATATTGTTGTGCAGTTAATCGAGGGTAAAAGCGAGCGGTTTGATATGTACATGCAATTAGATATTGCTATGATATCTACCCAATGAGTACAGGTGACAAATTCGCATGGTTTTAGCTCCTAAGCTGAATCTGGATGGAACTCGAGATATTGGCTATTATTCACAGGTATAAGTGACTTAATTTTTGTTGGCATGTAGGTCATAAAATAAGTGGCCAACTGAATGATGCGACTGTGTCTCATAGTTACAGTTCTCTGAATGTTGTTCTTGCTTCACATCGACTTGTGTTTATGGATGACAAATGTTCAGGGGCTGAAACTTTGTGCAAGTTTTAGATGATTTACTTGTGTTCAACTGATTATAAATTTTGTATTCATAAACTATTTTGTCAAATCAATTATCAGATGTGAAGTGGTAAAGATCAACTTATAATGAATTTTTTTGCATGACAAAATTATTATCAGTTCCATAATGACTTGGCGAGGAAAGAATGAACATGTGCTAGCTCAGTGAAAAGCCAAAGTACGTTACAAATTGGTGTTCTTTAGTAACTAACATAGTTTCAGATTACTGCTACTACTATCAAATTCCTAGCATTTCTGTTTGCAATTCTGTTCACAGAACTACCATATACACCCATATATGAGATTTTAAATATTCTTTTGGTTGTTGTTTTGGTGATTCAGAAATTGTCAGATAACGCCTCTACATTAGCACCTTTTTTCATGGTAGCTCCACATCCATTTTATCAGGAAATACTGTGGAGCTCACCACACAAACGTAGTCATACATGTTGGTGCTAAACCGATGTGGGTTGAGGGGAGCTGCAATGGCCACTTTCTCGATGGGGGTGTTCGACAATGAGGTCGTGTCCTCGAAGCTCACCAACATTGCCCCAATCCTGCGTGTCACCACCGAGATCAAGCACGAGGGTATCCGCATTTCCCGTGGTCATTTTGGGCGATTTTGGTCATGTTTTGGGTATAGCAATGCAAGATTCGTTATGATTTTCCTCATTCATGAGGGATCTTCTCTCCTCTACGCTAGCTGATTATCATCTTTTACTCTTGCAAAATCCAACAGAATAATATCCATAGTATCACGAATCAATTGAAGAAAAGTGATGCCCGCAAAATTGAGAGTTTCTGTCAAAAATATGTTTGCGCCTTCGACAAAGGGGAACGAGCTGAAAGGTAATTCCCCATCGCTAGCATATACTGCAATCTCATCTATAATCCTAATCCTCGCACTAACAAATCCAGTTTCATTCCAATGTCACCTACTCAACTGAAGGGCTAAACTTGAGAAGGCCTACCAGCCAACCAGACTTTGTGGTGCTCTGTGCCATCAACAAGAAAGAGAAGGTTGAAGAAAATTCATAGGTTTCTTATCACTCTTGTCTGTGCTCTAATGCTACAATTTACTCTAAATTTCTTCTACACAGAGTGTTTGTTTGCACAAAGAAAGACATCTATGCATCGTTCAACTTTTTGTCCCTGGATGCTGCCAATGTATCCAAGTCCATCAAGCAACTGGAGGAGGTATGTATGACCCAACAATTTAACTTGTTGTCTCAAAACAATCAACTGCATTAATAAAAGAAACTGACATGATCGTCGAATGCAACCTGATCATATCAAAGCATCAGTCAAAGCGCTACAAAGTACACGGGGCTTGACCTGACCTTGTGTATCCGAGACAAAAAGGTAGAAAGGGGTGTGAGCTAACAACAGCATGTCTTCCTTTATGCAGGGGAAGAGTGTTCAGAATCATTTGGTGTGTCTCTCTACTTTTGGTCTCTCCACTCTATAATATTATAGAAATGACTCTTATCCCTTTTGTTTGTGCCACTGCTTCATAGATTTTTCTCTCGGAGATAAAGCACATGGCATGTTTCAAGGTTCACTTGTTATCAAATGTACGGTTCCAGAAAAAAAAGCTAGACTTGGCGCTAAAAATTAAATAAGAAAAAGCTGGACTTCTGGTTTGATCTTCTATCTTTCTGTTCATACTTGAGTAGTGTGCTATACATTTGCTATATTCTCTTGCTTAATCAATGATTTTATATACTGAATGAAGCCAATTCAACTCATATCCTCCCAGTATATTCTTGGTGAAAGACCTCAATTTTCCATATACTAATTTTTACAAGTAGGCGGAACGGAGCCAATTCAACTCCTATCCTTCCAGTATATTCTTGGTGAAAGGCCTCAATTTTTCATACACTTATTTTTACCTGTAGGATGTATCAAAATTTATCAGTAAGATAACTCGATGTTACTAAAGTATCTGGCCATCAATCTGAGTTTCATAGGTGACTCTTCCATATTGCATGATGCAGATGCCTCCAACCCTACCACTATCTAGATGCAGTAAAAGTATCATGTGGACTGCAAGTAAACCACCAGAGTCTTGTTAATGTTTGTATTTATTTATGTGAACTGCAAGTTAATATATTGAAAATCCATATTAGTGAGACCAAAGAGCGTCATATGTCCGGTACACGTGTTACACATGACATATGCTCGTGTTAAACATGCAGTAAGTTTTTTTTGCCTAGGGTCTGCTTATTAGTACATGTTATCCTCAACATTGGCTTATTCTTCTACACGAGTTCAAAGTAAATATTTAACTCTTTCCGGTGCTCATTCAAACAACCATCAACTTTATATTTTTGAATTTGTATTCACAGGTTAGCAATGCTATTGTGTGTAATTTATAGTTGGACCTAGGAGGCAAAAGTAACTTTCCAGAATCCATTTTTAGACGCACATATTGTTAATGTCTTCTTGAGCATGTAAATTTCTTAGAGAAAGAAGGGATAAGTGTGTCCATCAGAGATTTTGCACAGATAGGACGAAGAGAGAGAAAATGGCTTCTCTCTCTCATGTGTGATAGTTGGTTAGCATTAACATCTAAACGTAAGAGTTAATGTTTTGTTATTGATCTATGGTGGCTGTATGACTCTGTGTAATGCTTGCGATAATCTGTGGTTTCAGGGCATATTTCGTGCTAATCCCACGACTGATATACATAATTTGTTTTTGAATTCATCACTGGTCTAAACTGCAGAAAGAACCTGAATAAGTGGCTCTTCGGTAAGGATCAAGTCTCCTGGCTGTGCCTATAGGGGTGTCGAAAGAGGTCGAGGTTGGGCACCAGCGACCTTGTGCCTCTAGGAGTGATGTTTGGGATAGTTAACTTCCCTTTGTGCAAAATTGTGTTAGCATGTGTGCCAGTTCGTGCATGGCAACTGTCTTTGGTTTTTGGGGACATAAGGGAGGTTGTGTTCGCTTCCCAATACTTTTGTTGCCCTTGGCAGTTTTTCCTTTTATTTTCTTTGTTCCTTTGTAAGTAATATTTTGATATTCTTAATCAAATTGGGGTGCAAATCTGGTCTATAAAAACTAAAGTACTTATTATCTTATCTTGGGTGAGCTACATGTATTATCACATAATAATGCAACAGTTCATGAGAATGAGAGGAGACGGATATTCCTGACTGTAGTACTAAGGTGGTGGTAATTAAAAGTTTCATTTGAGTTTAATAACAAAGTGAACGACATGAATGGACCAAGCTATATGAATCTTTTGTCTTCTGGTAGGATTAAGATGACACACACTAAGACCCTTAGAAAAGAAAAAAGATGGTCACCATAGAAATGAAGGAAATTACATGGGTGCCTGCCCCAAAATGTCATTTAAAAATGGTTTTTGGGAAAGAGAGAAAATCTTATGAGCAAAAATGCTCTCCTACTCTATCTCTCTGAGAATATATAAACATTAACCTCTATCTTTATTGGAGGTGTCGAGCTTAACTCCGTGTGTCGCCGTAGGCTGCAACTGGTGTGGCGGCTGAGCTCGGGTACGATGATGTCCCCTACGTCCTCGCACAACCGACCGAGGCCTCGCATGGGTTTGCGGTGGACCACTCTTGTTGTTGGGATTGACTACGGGGATGAGGTCCTTTGGCTGGGCCTCAGTGAGGCTCCGTTGTGTCTTCGGGGGTGGTAGGAGAGGTGACGGAGGCGACGAAGCTCTTTGGGCCGCAACAGTTGGAAAGTCAACCTCTAGATGATGCTAACGGCAAGAAACAAGCAAGTGTAGCGATGTGAGGGGTGTCGACAGTCGTATCTTCCATATATGTCCAGTAGTATTGGGAATATGTTTCTGAAGTCCTATTTGTTTGTGGAGAGAGGAAATGAAATTTGGGACTAAAAATTTTTCTTTTAGAAAGAGTCCTCTTGGCACTCTTTTGCAATATTCTTTTTTTCTATTTCCTAGATAATATAACTGGTTTTTTTGGTATTGGAAGCGAGTTTCGGAACTGTGGAGGAGCTGCTCTTATTTCACTACATGTGTCCTAAAGATATAGTTATAACATTTCCTGTAATACAATTTAGATAAAATTGTTGATATATATTATAAGAAAAAGAGACTGTGGCAACGCACAGGCATTTAACTAGTCAGCTAAAACATTGGAAGTAATGAAATGAAAATAGGAAACTGCTAGGCGTCCCCCGGACGATGGGAGAGCTCCCATCGTCCTACTTCCCGTGCTGACACGTGTCCATTTGCTGCAAAACATCCCGCGTTTGCTGCATATGTCCCCGCTTTTGCGTCCGATGCAAAAAAAATGGGTTCGTTTTAGAAATAGAACGTCTCGCCAGAGACCTCACCGGAGACCATGCAGCAAAAAAATTGTGCTAATGCAGCAAAACCGTCTTCGCCGGAGACATCGTCGAAAACAACTCGTTGTGACCCTCGCCGGAGACCATGCAGCAAAAAAAGTTTCCGGCGAAGTCGGTTTTGCTGCATTAGCACAATTTTTTTGTTGCATGATCTCCGGCGAGACGTTCTATTTTTAAAACGAACCATTTTTTTTGCTTCGGAAGCAAAAGCGGGGACATATGTAGCAAAAGCGGGCTGTTTCACAGCAAAAATGAAAATTGAGGCGATTTTGGAGTGAGGAGGACGATGGGACCCCCCATCGTCCGGGGGATCCATATCATTTTCCTTTTCTAATTGAGCACAGTAGGAGCTACCCTCTCCGCCCTGCTCAAATAACATTGTTCACATAAGAGCAAATAAATAGATCATCCCAAAATAAGTTTAACAAGAGGCCTGATCCCAAACTCTTTTATGAGATCATCCCAAGATAAGTTCAACAAGAGGCCTGAGCCCAAACTCTTTTATCATTCTTCTCACCACCAGTTTTTCATCATCGTTCCATGGACATGTTTGCTGCCCAACCATATGCCAATCCCAAAGTCCGTTGTACCGGACATACCCATCCTTTAGCAGAACAACGCGTTGCAACGATGTGCACACCCTCATAACATACTTGAAAAGCCAGATGTTGCGCTGCGTGAACCCAATCACGACTAGCTCCTTGAGGTGATGGTGCCGAAGATTATTGCGTGATTTCAACCAATTTGTCCCGCGTATGTAATCCGGCTCTGTTTCTGAGCGAGGCACATGAATGTGCAGGACCTCGAGAAATGGGGAGGCCATGAGAAGGCCACGTGTCCATGAGATGTCCCAATTGGAAGGCATGTCGGCGACCAGGAGCCTTTTTAGGCTCGGCAACTTCCTCTCAGGACGACTGGGCCGAATCCATCTTCTCAGCCTGGTAAATCGGATGACTAGGTTGGTCATGGTGGGGGACATACTGAGGAACGAGTCGAACTCATCTACCCACTGCTGTCCCGACGTAATACAATCATCCTCTACAGAGAAGGTGAGGTTAGTGTCCATGAGGAGCGGAACCGAGCCGAATACAACCTTGGCAGTGTTGGTTAGGCAGCACGCGAGGCGAACAAGCATTGGGAGGTCGCGCAGCTCGATCACCATGAATGAGCACTCTTCCAAGATGAGCTCCCTAATCTGTGAACATGGCGCGTCCACCTCTAGAGTGTGATGTGCACAACAGCAGGACTTGAGGTCAAGCACCTGCAGCCCAGCGCAGTCTTTGAACACCTTCTTGTATATGTCGACAGGCGTGGAAGCGGGCATGTCACGCAGGACGAGCCTGGTGAGCGTGCCGTAGCTATACAGCGGCGGCACTGTGCAGTACTTGCCCAGCGTCAGGCTGCGAAGGCGCGAACGGAGGTTGAGGGGTTCCTCGGGCAAGCTGTAGGCCGGCGTCTGATCATCACCATACGCTAGCCTGACGACGACCTCCAGATCCTCGACTCCCCACGCGCCGATGGCGGCGGTGATCAGGCGGTCGGCACAGACGATGCCGTCATATGTCTGGAAAAACTCAAGACGGAGGCTCTTGACGCGCCGGTCATTCCCACCGTCCGCTTCCAAGAAGCTCGTGACTCCGTTGGCGAACGATCTCATTATGTCGATCTCGCAGACCGCCATGAGGCCGTCGAGTATCTTGGCTAAAGTCGTGTCACGCGGCAAGTTGCGCTGGCGGAGGGCGACGGTCCGGTCATACTCCGGCGGGAGGATGTCGCTCACCCTGAAGTCCAACGCCGGCAGTTCGCGCGGCATGCGCGCCCAGCGCCTGGCGAGGACAGAGGTGGAGAGCGCCGTGCGGGTGTCCAGCCTGCCTACTATGAGGAGGATCAGATCGTCAGGGAGCGCGCTCAGGCAGTCCTCGCCGCCAGCCATTCGCGGCCGTGCTCGCCGCAACGTCGGCATCTGGTTCTCGATCGGTGGAACGTTCCGCGATTGGGTATATCCGATTAAAGAGGGAGGTTTTAGGGCTATGCTATACAAGGACGGGAATTAAGGGCGATCGCATCCGATCAGCAGATTTACCCAGGATAAAGTTTGAACATTTTTTTCCCGAACTTGGACCTGGCTTCTTTTTCTTTTTGACAAAAAACACGGCACTTTATTGATTAATCACATCAATACAAAGAGTTTTCCGGATACAAACCGGAGCAGAATTAAAAATAAAACCTATAGAGCCTAGATTACACTATCTAGCCAAAATATGTGCCGGTTCATTCAGATTGCATTTGACATGTTGAAAAGCTACAGATGAGAATCCCATCCCGCCGCCAATTTATTAGAGCATCTCCACTCGTTGGGTGAATCCAGGCCAAAATCTGGACCAAATTTTGGCCGGACGGCGCAAGTTTTTGGCCTGGATACGTCCAGTTTCCCACTCGCGTACCCAGGCCGAGTTCTCGGGTCGTCCGTTTCCGCTCAAATTCGGCTCAAGTTCGGCCAGATTTCGGCATAGTTTGTCATACAATGAATACATAACATTTTAAGACAAAGTTCGGTGAAATTTTAAGACCAAAGTTTGGCGTAAATGTAAACATAGTTCGGGCAGAAGTGAAAATACAACATATTTCGGCCAAGTTCGGCCTAGTTCACGCTGGGCATCTACGACATGTTTCCCCTGCGTATCCATAGGTGCTCAACAAGATCATCCTGCAGCTGTTGATGCATCGCCGGATCTCGGATCTCCTGACGCATTACGATGAATGCAACCCATGTTGGAGGCACTTGATGGTTAGGCTCGGCAAGAGGACCCTGTCTGTAGTATGGCTCATCCTCCTCGAGCAAACTCACTGGATCCTTCCTCTCATCCTCAATTATCATGTTGTGCAAGGTCACACAACAGTTCATCACTTCCCACATCTGATCCTTCGACCAGGTCATAGCAGGGAACCGGACAACTGCAAACCTCTGCTGCAGCACACCAAATGCTCGTTCCACGTCCTTCCTGCAAGCTTCCTGTTCCTTGGCAAAGTGAGAATGTTTGGGAAGCATTGGGCTTGAGATAGCCTTCAAAAATGTTGGCCATCTTGGACAGATGCCATCTGCTAAATAGTATCCCTTGTTGTAGTGGTGCCCACCGATCTCAAATTCCACGGGGGGAGCATGACCCTCAAAAAGCTTGGAAAATACAGTTGAGGAGTTGAGGACATTGATGTCGTTGTTCGATCCTGCCATGCCAAATAAGGAGTGTCAGATCCAAGATCATGTATAGAAACTGCCTCAAGTATCACAGTGCATCCTCCTTTGTGGCCCTTGTACATTCCTTGCCATTCAAATGGACAGTTCTTCCACTCCCAATGCATGCAATCTATGATTCCAAGCATATCAGGAAATCATCTACTCTCATTGACTACGAGGATCCGAGCAGTGTCTTCAACGGTGGGTGATCTCAAGTACTGTTCCCCGAACACTACAATCACTGTCCTGCAGAACATGTACAAGCAATCAAGTGTTGGAGTTATGCCCTAGAGGCAATAATAAAAGTGGTTATTATTATATATTTGTGTTTATGATAAATGTTTACATTCATGCTATAATAGTATTAAACCGGAAACATTGATACTTGTGTGATTTGTAAACTAAACTAGAGTCCCTAGTAAAGCCTCTTAATAATACTAGCTTGTTGGTTAATAGATGATCATGGTTTCCCAATCATGAACATTGAGATGTTGTTAACAACAAGATCTTATCATTAGGAGAATGGTATGATGGACATACTCCTATAGATAAGCGTAGCATTAAGATCAAGTCATTTTAATAGTTCGTTTGCTATAAGCTTTCTGATACATAGTAATCTAATTCCTTCGACCATGAGATCATGCTAATCACCATTACCGGAAGGATGCTTTGATAACATTAAACACGACACCGTAACTGGGTGGTTATAAAGGTGGCATTGATTGTTCGGAAAGTATGGGTTGAGGCACATGGATCAAGAGTGGGATTTGTCCATCCATATGACGGATATATATACTCTGATGTGGACATCCCATATATTGATACAACCGTTGTATCTATAGCTACACATATACAAGGACCTATCACAAGATCTCGTGTCAAACAACTTAACTATCAGGTACTTTCGTTTCTTGGAACTATTCCTCACATACATGAGAATATGATGCTGCCTAAATCAGATGTATTTCTTACTCTTAGGAATGATGGACCAAGCATGGATGAGAGGGACAAGCATTGGAGCATGTCCATGCATGGAGATGGCAACAAGCATGTGGTGATCCAAGAGAAGGCCACGAATGAAGATTTCAGAACTTTGAGGCCACCATAATGAAGAAAGAAGGCTTGGACGAAATATTCAAGATTAATACTTCACAAATTCGTCCATAGCTTAATATGGTGCTGCGACACCTTTATTTTGGGCCAGGCCCATGTAATTTTCGCAGGATTTTAAATAGCCACTTTTTAGAGTCCGTATTTGAGGAGAAAAAGGACTTCTAGGGTTGGATTCGGCCACCACTTCTATGGCTGGCCGAAACCCCACCTTTTCCTTCTTAAATACTCCCTATAGCCGTCACCATAGACTCGGATTTTGTTTAGACATTAAGTTAGCCATGATAGCAACTTCGCCAAGGCTCGAGCGTCGCAGAGGCCTCTTGTACTTCGCACCTATACAGGATCCCACTTTTTCAATAAAGCTTTCCTCTTAATCCGCAATATCTTGATTGCAATATTAGTTCTTACTTGTTCTCGATTTCAGGTAGGAATTAAGACCCTCGCTGGTCAGGCTGATCGTGTTCCCGCAGGATCGGTAACCTTCAGGAGATTGGCCTAGCGATTGCATTGGCGCTCGTGCTCGCACGTGTAGTCGGATCATCAAGCCCGAACTCCACCAAATCGACTATCACCATCTCATCGAAAGATCGGACACCTTCGCCCTATCAAGTGGTATCAGATTTCAGGTTGCTCGGTGAGATTTTACTGCTTTCGTAGATTAGATCTGTTTTACCTATAACCCACGAAAAAGACAAAAACACAGTTAGAGTTTAGATCCATCCCATCACCAATCTACGCCTCGCATTATCTTTTCAGTTTTGCATTGTTGAATTTGTGTTTGCAGCGTCGAGTTGCTGGTCTTAGTGTCTCGTCCCTTAGAGTTTTGAGTTCTGATCATAGTAGTCACCGCCACACTCGCAGATCACTGCCACCATATTCCGCCACCATATTCCGCCACCATATTCCGCCGCCATACACCCAGCCACCATAAACCCTAAAACTCCGCCACCGCCTTCCTACCGCGACACGGACCTGATCACCTTTCCTGACGCGGCACGAGTCCGCGTTGAGTTATTGTTTACTAGTTTTTCTTTTTTACTTTCATTCCTTGTTGTTTCCGTGTTGAGCTACAGTTCGTGTCGAGTTAGAAGTTCAGCCGTAAGTCCAGAAGGAGAGCAAAAAAAAGTCTGGAACCGCCCCCGAAATTTTTTCTGGCTATACTGATTTTCAGCCCCCTGGATCACTTTTCTCCATCGGCCGTTATAGCGATATTTTTTTGGCGCCTGCGCGCTTTCTGGAGCATAATACAAAAAATTCGAATTTTTTTTTGGGGTAACCTGTTTCTAGACTCCGTAGATCAGTTCTAGACCCTCGCCATCATAGTGATTTTCGACATCTCGGTTCGCTTTTCAGGGTGCCATATCATCATACATTGCTTGTTGTGTCGCGTCGTGACATCGTTGGTGATCTAGGCTTGCGTCTCTAGTACGGTCTAGCCTAAGACCAGCACAGTACCGTCGTTGAGCATTCTTTCAACATTTGCATTGTTGTTTTGATAATTGCTAACCCCTTTGCTAAGTCTTCCCAGAGCTCCATATATTTCTCCACGTGCGGTATCTCGACTCCTGGTAATCGCTCGGTTCAATCTCTGGACCCACTGATCCTCGCGGTTGCACATCGCCCTTTCCTGCTGTTTGGTAAGAACTTGTAAGAGCTTCATATATTGCTTGACGGATTACGCGTGCCTTCCACCATATTTCCGTAGTTATAGGCATATATACCTATGCTCTTTAAAGGACTAACCATGACAGATACTTCGCGGAACCCTGCCACAATGACGAACCAAGAACTACATTCCCACTTGTTCGAGCTCTTGGTCGGTCGCGCTGAAGATGTGGATGCACGACTAGAGGAGTTTGACACCAAGCTCACCAACGCCATGGACAAGATCGATGGACTCGAGAAATCCTTCAACGACAAGCTTGACGCTCGGTTCAAGGAGGTTTTGGACAGATTGCCGGCACCCGCACCCGCACCCGCACCCGCCCCATTGGCACCTCGGCATGGCGCACGGCGCATTCCGATCACGAATCGTACTGCTGGATCGGCTGCCGCCGCACCTCAGGCAGCTATCGCTGCAGCTGAGGCACCTCAGACTTCCACCGCGGCTACTTCTGCTACTGCGACATTGGGGACAGACGACGGGTACTACTACGACCCTGACGACGACGATCTGTTTGACGAGCAGGTTGAACAACCTCCACACCCTGTTGGCCGTCCCCGACATTACCACCGCAACGCTCTACCACCGGTAATCATGTTGCAAAGCTTAAATTAAAGAGGGTAAATATAATCCTGATGCATATCTTACATGGGAGATGGAAGTAGAACAACGTTTTGCATGTTTAAAATATCCTGAAAATATGCGTGTTAGTGCTTCTACATGTGAATTTACTAAATTTGCTTCCCTTTGGTGGTCTGAGTATTATCGTTTAAATCCTACTACTATTCCTCGTACTTGGACTGCTTTAAAAAACTGCTATGCGTGTTTGTTTTGTGCCTCCCACTTATCAACGTGATTTACTAAAGAATCTGACACGTTTGGAACAAGGAAAAAATTCTGTAGAAGAGGATTATCAGGAATTGCTTGCACGTTCGGTGTGGTCTTGTAGAATCTACTGAACAAATGCTTGCACATTTCTTTGGTGGATTAAACAAGGACATTCAACACATATTAGACTATAAGGAATATAATTCCATCACTCGTTTGTTTCATCTTGCTTGCAAAGCTGAACGTGAAGTGCAGGATCACCAAACACCATGGAGGAGGACTAATAATTCTACAGGTCGCACATCCACTTGGACATCCCGACAATCAGATCCTCCTTCTCGTGATTCTCCACCATCTACTACCACATCCAAGACCACCAAAAGATTTCCGTCAGCTGCTCCTCCACCTTCATCCAATGCTCCTGCTCGCAGTGCATCTTCTATGGCTTCCACGGGTAAAACAAAGGATATACAATGTCGCAAGTGCTGGGGTTTTGGTCATATTGAGAGACAGTGCACAACACAATGTGTTATGATGGTGCGTGATGATGGAAAATATGATTCAGCGAGTGACTTTGATGAAGATACATTAGCTCTTATTTCTGCTCGAGATGGAGACAATTATGATTCTAATGAAGAGACAGAGGTAATGGGAGCTGAAACTGCTAATCAATACAAGAGCTTAATTACACAATGTGTGTCGTGTGTGCAATTGAGCAAATCTGAGCAAGATCAACGCCACAATCTGTTCCAAACACGTGGTGTTGTCAAGGAAAAAGCTATAAGGATCATCATTGATGGAGGGAGTTGTAATAATCTGGCTAGTGTTGACATGGTAGAGAAGCTTGCACTTACAACAAGACAACGCACACATTCATATTACATTCAATGGTTTGAGAGTTCTCGCAAGATCAAGGTAACAAGAACGGTAGGCGTGCATTTTACTATTGGTACATATTCTGATTTTGTTGATTGTGATGTTGTACCTATGCAAGCTTGTTCTTTATTACTTGGTAGACCATGGAAATTTGATAGAGAATCTGTTCATAATGGCAAAACTAATCACTATTCTCTTATGCATGATGTAAAGAAAATTGGTCTAAAATCTATGACTCCCGAACAGATTTTAAAAGATGATCTTGCTAGAGCTAGTAGAGCTAAAACTGAGGAGAAAAATAAAAGTGAGAATCAGATTGTTGCTGCAGATTTTGTACCACCAAATAACACTAAATCCGATTCTAAACATGCTACTGAAATTCTTTTGAAGAGTCCATGTATGCTTGCAAATAAAATTGATATTGCTAAAATAGATGTAAACAATACTCAATGTTATGCAATTATCTGCAAAGAGGTTTTGTTTTCATTTGAGGATATGCCTCCTTCTTTGCCACCTGCTATTGCTAACCTTTTATATGAGGACGTTTTTCCCGCCGAATTGCCACCAGGACTACCTCCTATAGAGGAATTGAGCACCAAATTGATCTAATTCCTGGTGCTATGTTGCCCAACCGCGCGCCATATAGAACCAATCCAGGGGAGATAAAGGAGATACAACGCCAAATTCAGGAACTACTCGACAGAGATCATATCCGTGAGTCCCTTAGCCCCTATGCTGTTCCTATTATTTTGGTACCTAAGAAATATGGTTCTTCGCGCATGTGTACTGATTGTAGAGCTATCAATAATATTACTATTCGATATCGTCATCCTATTCCACGTTTGGATGACATGCTTGATGAATTGAGTGGCTCTACCATGTTTTCTAAAGTTGATTTGCGTAGTGGTTACCACCAGATTCGTATGAAATTGGGCGATGAATGGAAAACAACATTTGAAACTAAGTTCGGTTTATATGAGTGGTTAGTGATGCCGTTTGGTTTAACTAATGCACCCAGCACTTTCATGAGATTAATGAACGAAGTTTTACGTGCTTTCATTGGACGTTTTGTGGTAGTCTACTTTGATGATATTCTGATTTATAGCAAATCTTTAGAGGATCATTTAGACCATTTACGTGTTGTTTTCAATGCTTTACGTGATGCACGTTTGTTTGGTAATCTTGAGAAGTGCACCTTTTGCACCAATCGAGTTGCGTTTCTTGGATATGTTGTTACATCAAAGAGTATTGAAGTGGATCCAGCCAAGATTGAAGCTATTGAGAATTAGCCGCAGCCCAAGACGGTCACACAAGTGAGGAGTTTTCTTGGCCTCGCTGGTTTTTATACGCGCTTTGTCAAAGACTTTGGATCAATTGCCGCGCCGCTGAATGAACTTACCAAGAAGGATGTGCCCTTTGTTTGGGGCGATGCACAACAACAGGCCTTCATCATATTGAAAGATAAGCTAACACATGCTCCCTTACTCCAACTTCCTGATTTTAATAAGACTTTTGAGCTTGAATGTGATGCTAGTGGAATTGGTTTGGGAGGTGTGTTATTACAAGAGGGAAAACCTGTTGCATATTTTAGTGAGAAATTGAGTGGGGATAGTCTGAACTATTCTACTTATGATAAAGAATTATACGCGTTGGTTAGGACATTAGAAACTTGGCAACACGATCTATGGCCTAAAGAATTTGTTATACATTCTGATGATGAATCTTTGAAGCATATTCATAGTCAAGCTAAGTTGAATCATTGTCATGCAAAGTGGGTTGAATTTATTGAGTCTTTTCCTTATGTTATCAAACACAAAATGGTAAAGATAATATTATTGCTGATGCTTTGTCGCGCTGTTATAGTTTGTTATCTCAACTTGACTTCAAAATATTTGGATTGGAAACTATTAAGGAACAATATGTGCATGATGCTGAATTTAAAGATGTGTTGCAGAATTGTAGAGATGGTAGAACATGGAACAAGTTCATCTTCAATGATGGATTTATGTTACGTGCTAACAAACTATGCATTCCAGATAGTTCTGTTAGTCTTTTGTTGTTACAGGAGGCGCATGGAGGAGGATTGATGGGACACTTTGGTGTCAAGAAAACGGAGGATGTTCTTGCTGCACACTTCTTTTGGCCACGTATGCGTCGAGATGTTGAGAGATTTGTGGCACGCTGCACTACTTGTCAAAAAGCTAAGTCTCGCCTTAATCCACATGGTTTATATATGCCTCTTCCTGTTCCTAGTGTTTCCTGGGAGGATATTTCTATGGACTTTGTTTTGGGATTGCCACGTACACAGAAGGGGAGGGATAGTATTTTTGTTGTTGTGGATCGGTTTTCTAAGATGACACACTTTATTCCCTGTCATAAAACGGATGATGCTGCGCCTATTGCTGATTTGTTCTTTCGTGAAATTGTTCGTTTACATGGTGTGCCAAATACTATTGTTTCTGATCGTGATACTAAATTTCTTAGCCACTTTTGGAGATGTTTATGGGCTAAGTTGGGGACTAAATTGCTGTTTAGTACAACATGTCATCCCCAAACTGATGGACAAACTGAAGTAATAAATAAAACTTTTCTACTATGTTGCGGGCTGTTTTAAAGAAGAACTTAAAATTGTGGGAAGAGTGTTTACCTCATATAGAATTTTCTTATAATCGTTCGCTGCATTCTACCACAAATATGTGCCCGTTTGAAATTGTGTATGGTTTTGTTCCTCGTGCACCTATTGATTTATTGCCTTTACCTTCTTCGGTGCAAAATCATTTGGATGCTACACAACGCGCTGAAATGATATTAAACTTGCATAAGACTACTAAAGATAACATAGAACACATGAATACTAAGTATAAACTTGCTAGGGATAAAGGGAGAAAGCATGTTGTGTTTGATGTTAGAGATCTTGTTTGGTTACATTTGCGTAAAGATCGTTTTCATGATTTACGCAAGTCTAAGTTAATGCCGCGTGCTGCTGGTCCCTTTAAGGTGTTAGAGAAAATAAACGATAATGCATATAAACTTGAGTTGCCTGCAGACTTTGGTATGGTTAGTCCTACGTTTAACATTGCAGATTTGAAGCCTTACTTTGGTGAGGAAGATGAGATTGCGTCGAGGACGACTTCAATTCAAGAAGGGGAGCATGATGTGGACATCCCATCTATTGATACAACTGTTGTACCTACAGCTACACACATACAAGGACCTATCACAAGATCTCGTGCCAAATAAATTAACTATCAGGAACTTTCGTTTCTTGGAACTATTCCTCACATACATGACAATATGATGCTGCCTAAATCAGATGTATTTCTTACTCTTAGGAATGATGGACCAAGCATGGATGAGAGGGATAAGCATTGGATCATGGCCATGCATGGAGATGGTATCAATCATGTGGTGATCCAAGAGAAGGCCATAGATGAAGATGGCACATGGAAGACCGTAAGAAAGACGCGATGTTGAGACACCCCGCTGATGGGTCACAGTGGAGAAAAGTCGAGCGAGAGTACCCGGACTTCGCACGTGACGCAAGGAACTTAAGGTTTGGTCTAAGTACAGAAGGCATGAATCCTTTTGGTGAGCAGAGCTGTAGTCACAGCACCTGGCCTGTGACTCTATGTATCTATAACCTTCCTCCTTGGTTGTGTATGAAGAGGAAGTTTATTATGATGCCAGTGCTCATCCAAGGCCCGAGGCAACCCGGCAACGACATTGATGTGTACCTAAGGCCATTAGTTAAGGAACTTTTACAGCTGTGGGACAAACCAGGTATACGTATGTGGGATGAGCACAAAGGGGATCCATTTGACCTACGAGCATTGCTTTTCGTAACCATCAATGATTGGCCTGCTCTTAGTAACATTTCAGGGCAGACAAACAAGGGATACAATGCATGCACACACTGTTTAGATGAGACTGAAAGTGTATATTTGGATAAATGTAAGAAGGTTGTGTACCTAGGGTATCGCCGATTTCTTACGAACCTGCATCCAGTAAGAAAGAAAGGCAATCATTTCAAACGTCTGGCAGAACCCCGGAGGAAGCCTGTCCTCCATACCGGTGAGGAGGTATTTGGTATGGTCAAAGACCTAGAAGTAATCTTTGGAAAAGGTCCTGGCAGTCTATCTGTTCCGAATGACGATGCCGGACACACGCCCATGTGGAAGAAGCAATCTATATTTTGGGACCTACCCTATTGGAAAGTCTTAGAGGTCCGCTCTTCAATCGACGTGATGCACGTGACGAAGAATGTTTGCATGAACCTGCTAGGCTTTCTAGGAGTGTATGGGAAGACAAAAGATACACCGGAAGCACGGCAGGACCAACAACGTCTGGAAGCCCCTGAAGAGCCTATGCATCCTGAGAACGAGAAGGGTAAACGATGCCACTTAACTCCTGCCAGCTATGCTCTTACCAAAGCAGAGAAGGAAATCTTTTTTGAATGTCTGAGCAATATCAAGGTCCCGTCTGGCTTCTCGTCGAATATAAAGGGAATAATAAATATGGCAGAGAAAAAATTCCAAAACCTGAAGTCTCATGACTGCCATGTGATTATAACACAATTGCTTCCGATTGCATTGAGGGGGCTTCTACCTGAAAATGTTCGAGTACCCATTGTGAAGCTATGTGCATTCCTCAATGCAATATCTCAGAAGGTAATCGATCCAGAAAGCATACCAGGGTTACAAACAGATGTGGCCCAATGTCTTGTCAGCTTTGAGTTGGTGTTCCCACCATCCTTCTTCAATATTATGACGCATCTCCTGGTTCACCTAGTAGAAGAGATTGTCATTCTCGGTCCTGTATTTCTACACAATATGTTCCCCTTTGAGAGTTATGCGTGCGTAGGTTCCACTTTATTCTGCTAGTCATTCAACCCGACTCAGGGAAAGTCCTTGTCATGGACTCGTTACGAAAAGAAAAAGAGCTACGGGCAGACTTTAGAGAGATGCTCCAGAGGTAATTTCAATCATATTATCGCACTAGATCGGCAACTTTCGTGAAAACAAGTAATTAATTACTCCTTTATCCATTTTCTTTGCCGGACAGGGTTTGGAAAAGGTTCACGGGCAGGGTCGTGGGTGAATGGTCAGAAGAACTAAAATTTGTAGACCAAAATGTAAGTAATACTAGCTAGCTAGGTCTGCGTATCTCTTTGATTCTGCTTCCAATTCCATTATATCATGCTTTATTGATTACTATTTTGATTGAACTCTTTATTCTCATAAAGTGCGCGCATTAGGGACACGGCAATAACTTATGTGGGTACTATGTTTGCGAGTTCATTCGCAACACGATATGTGCGACGGGCCAAGCCGCACTAGAACAACTTAGAGTAAGTAAACAAAGTACACAACATTATTTTATTACCATCAATTTCTTCATATATATTCAGATCGAACGGATGCGGGACCAACTCCTACCATTTGAACGCATACGAGCCATTCAAGAGGAATTGGCGGGGTTCATACTTGATGAGGTCGTCACGCCTGGCGGAGAACTCTTTAGATATCCACCAAAATAAACGTTGTATATATGCTTGAACGTGTTTGTCTTGTACTTGATGCTTCAACGTTTACGGAGAATACCACACAATGACGATGTTTGTGTATAATAATAGTTGCTTAATTATTCATGTACTCGTATGTACCGATGACGATGTATGTGTATACCATTCCCGATCGATTCCCCCTCCCCCCTCCCGCAGAAATACGACTAGAACGGGGCAGAGGCAGAACTCTGTCGCGGTCGTTTTCCTGCCGCGGCAGAGATTTATCTCTTTTTCCTGCCGCGGCAGAGAACCTTTAACACCGGGTCGTAAGGGGGGGGGGGGGGGCTGAGCCCTGCGGCAGCCCCACGTGCGCCATATACGAACCGGTGTTAAAGGGAGCCCCCCTCTAACACGAACCCTCAACAGCGGTTCTACAACCGCTGTTAGAGGGCTCTCCAAACCGGTGTTAGAGGGGGGGTCTGCACTAGTGATATATATATGAAGATATATGCTTTAACTTGTGTCTTTCATGTATGTATGTATGCCGTTGCTTGAAGATATATTAGAGCACTTGCTCTGTTCCCATGAAACAGAATCAACTTGTAAGTGTTAAAATTAGTGCACACGTGAAAGACACAAGTTCAAGTCGTATAAAATGCAGTATGGGACATATTACCGAACAAAAGGGGGTGTAACAATATTAACGCTCGTCAGGAAAAATATGAAGATTGTGAATGCAATGGCATATCTATATATGTAGTTTCTCTTTACTCAAGAAGTGGACGTGGTTCTGAAAATTTAAAGTCATGCACAAAAGATACTTCACACCTAATTATTTATTATCAAGCTGCGGTCTCTAAATTGCATTAAAAACACTAAGAAACTGGAGTACATTTGACCTTCTGTATGTACACTGCTGTGGAAGACAATGTTGATTTATGCGTAGCAGATTTTTATACCATCGTTGCTCTTATTTATGGGCCATGAATCCCTCAAACCAAGACAGATCTAGCAGATACTGGGCCAAAAAACACCAGCTCAAACCAAGGGGAAAAATACAGTTTAAACAAACTATAACCATATGGATACTCTCAATGTTAAAAAATATAGCCATATGGACAGATCTCATATGCCTTTGCACTTGTTTCTGATGGAAACTCTCAATGTAAGATATGTGTAGACCACATTCGCATATAGCCATATATGAAAACTAAGGCTGTAATGCGAGGAGTATATTCTGCTTTGTTTTCAGCAATCAAGTTAGCACCAGAAAAAAGTTCACTACTATATATTGAAACTGATTGGACACTGCCCAGAAAGAAAGAGTAAAAACAAATATCGTTGCCCCTCTAACCTACACGCATCTAAAAATGCAAAATGAAAGAACATGGTAAATTTTGAGAATGAAGAATCTAGGAAACAAACATGCGTTGGTGTTGAGAATGAAGAGAATGCCATTGTGCCTGCTACAATTGACTGTATAAAAAAATAACACTGAAGCATTCATAAAGAAGCCGTTGTTCTGCATGCTTCTCAAATCACAAATAAATTGACTGATTTAATTAAGGTAGATTTCGATGTGAACTGTTTTCTTCCAATCAGCTAAAACATTGGAAGTAATGAAATGAAAATAGGAAACTGCTAGGCGTCCCCCGGACGATGGGAGAGCTGCCATCGTCCTACTTCCCGTGCTGACACGTGTCCATTTGCTGCAAAACATCTCGCGTTTGCTGCATATGTCCCCGCTTTTGCTTCCGATGCAAAAAAAACGGTTCGTTTTAGAAATAGAACGTCTCGCCGGAGACCTCACCGGAGACCATGCAGCAAAAAAATTATGCTAATGCAGCAAAACCGTCTTCGCCGGAGACATCGTCGGAAACAACTCGTTGATGACCCTCGCCGGAGACCATGCAGCAAAAGAAGTTTCCGGCGAAGTCGGTTTTGCTGTATTAGCACAATTTTTTTGCTGCATGATCTCCGGCGAGACGTTCTATTTTTAAAACAAACCGTTTTTTTTTTGCTTCGGAAGCAAAAGCGGGGACATATGTAGCAAAAGCGGGCTGATTTGCAGCAAAAATAAAAATTGGGGCGATTTTGGGGGGAGGAGGACGATGGAAACCCCCCATCGTCCGGGGGATCCATATCATTTTCCTTTTCTAATTGAGCACAGTAGGAGCTACCCTCTTGTAACACCCTCAGAATCGGACCTATGCAAGTTTGAGCAAAATTCGCCAAACCCGCATAGAAACGATTCAAAGGTGCCCACCAGGCACTTTCGTGCGGGTGGAAAACGAAGTAATAACATTACACAACAGTCCTCGATGGGACCCACAGAACAGATATATAACAGCGACTCAAAGAGTCAAGAATACAGGTATAATATACAAAGATCCAAATCACCTTGAAAACGATAGAGCGTCCAGCTACGGACAAGATGCAAATGGGGCTAAGAGCCCTGAAGAATAACCAATGGCGTCCATAACCCTGCCCAGGCCAAGCCGGAAGGGTAACCCTGCTAACGGCGTCGATCTCAAAACCTGCTTAACAAAAGGGGTGCCGACAAAGGGCAAAGCAGAAAACAAAGAAGGAGCGTCAGTACTGAGGCCAGTACACGGCGAGGCTAGAATTCGGCGGTCCTCGCCTACATAGGTATGGTGGTCTGAGCGGCAGCGGCAGCATGCACTAACAACCTATAGAGACTCGATACAACTGGCGGCAATCAGAGAGGGTAAGAAAGACCTATTCGGATCCAACCTGAAGCTAACACCAAACAAACCCATCCTGGTGTTTCCCCCTCGAGACCAAACGAGGAAGTCAACCGAGGAACTCACACCGTTGGCAGTTTTATTTATTCAGTTATCGTTGCAGTAATTACTAGTCAAGTATAGATAATCGTCCTGATAAAGTAAGCAGTAGGCCCTTTTAGTTAATCATTCCGTTGTAGTTGCAGCAATTACTAGTCAGATACCGATAGCATGATGAATTCCCGAAACCCAGCAGTGGTTGGTACTTTTATTCAGCCAATTCGTTGTAGTTGCAATACTTACTAGTCAGATACAATTGTCGCAAGCGACAACCAAACAAGCAATTGTGGGCAGTATTAATTAGCCATTCCATTATAGTGAAGCTGATTACTAGTCATTATAAGTCAAATTTATAGCAATAAACTTTAGTTATGCTTGTCTATGATCAAGAAACTGTGCTCCAAGTCGTCCATATCCGCGGACACGGCTTTCAGAAAGTTTTACCCGGCCGGGGTGCACCAATAGCAACACACGCTCGATCAACCTCGGAAAAACCAAATCAAAACCCAACGAGGCTTTCACGACTGAACAATCACAGGATTCAGAAATATTTCAGGGGGCCACCCCTTAAGTAGAATCCGCAACGAAGCCAGCTGACTCCGAGACGGACTTAAGGTTTGGGTAGACGGCTGTGAACGACTGGGAACCCGAAAGTGTGGCTGGGCTTGTCGACACCGCGGAATCGTGTCCCGATCCTAAACAGTACAGTGTGCAGTACCTCGCACAATTTAAATACAGAAAGTAGCATGGCATAAGTACAGGATAGTAAAAACACCTCAAACTAGTTTGTGGCCCCAAGAAATAAGACTGAATCAAGCTCTGGCTCAGGGGGGTCCCATATACCTCCCGGATGTGGATAGCGCGATAAAACAAGGAACAGGAATCAAGTACTCGGGGTCTTACGGGACACAAGTGGGCGTTCGGAAACCAAATATTATCTATCACCCACCGATGCCTCTGCTTATTCAATTTTAGTTGTTAAACAGAAATTAAAGTGACGATAAGTAAAACTAGAATCATCTCCATCAACAACATGCGGCAACACATCAGCAACTGTGGCATTTGACGACACACATCAGCACTTGAGCAAGCAACTAAGACGCGCAAGTCCAACTATCTACCAAACAACAGGTATTAGGGTGTGTCCAAGGCAATATAAGGCTGCAAGGGATATCACAGGTACGGAAACTAAAGCATCGCAACACAGATAGCAATAGATTAACAGGAGGGAATAAAGACTATAAAAGTAAGATAGGTAGAAAGGGGGAGATGCTCGCCTGAAAACATTGTCGAAGGTTCAACCGAAGATCGGGGCGAAGCTCACATCAACTCAACGGCCTTATCCGCGAAGAAGCAAAACACTAGAAGAAACACCGGATGCAATATTTAATAATACGACAGAAGATCGGCATGATGCATGTATGATGGATGACATGGCAAAGGTGCGATGCAATTAGGTCAAATTAAGTGGAACCGGGGTCCCGACAATTAATTAGATGATTCAAGTTATTTAGATTCCCCGCAAATTAAATGTTGTTTACATGGCAAAAGATAAGATACCGGTTCGCTACTCAAGTTTAAATGAGGCCAATATAAGGCTAGATTTGCCCGCATATGAGCCCCATATTTAATTATTAGGTGAATCGGCATACGGCCCCCAAACCACATGATATGCATGCGAGATGACAATTAAATATGTAATCAAGTTGTTATTATGTTATAAAAATAGGGTCCGAGGAAAAGGGGTCACACATTTAGGGTTCGGCAGATCTTGGGGTTTCCGGGGTCCGGGTTCGACAGGGTCCAGGGTTCGACAGTTCCGTTCTCGAACTCCGGGGTTAGGGTCTCGGATCGGGGTAGTTCTTGTCGTGTCCGGGAAGCAGGTCTTGGTTCGGTGTCGGTCGCATCGGCTTCTTCCGGGTCGGGGTTGTTCCTGTCGTCGTGCCGATCTTGTTGGGCCCGCGTTTCGGATTCCATGAGACGATCTTGGCGCTCCGTGCCGAAGTCCTTGAGGGTTTCTCCTTATTCACCGGTGGCGAACTTGGGGAACGGCGCCAGGGTCCGCGGGGTCCGGGGTGAAGTACTCGGCGTCTCCGTGTCGTGGTTCTTGTCGGGGTCCTCGGCCTCGGGCGTTGGGCGTCAGTAGAACTTAGCGATTCCCTGAGGGAGGCCTTGGTGCTACAGGATCGGGACCTTGTCGAATTGGCGTCAACGTCTCCGAGTTCCATGATAGAAGGTCTTGGGGCTTGCGGCCTCGGTTTTCCGACAACGGACTTGGCAGCTCAACACCTGTAGCGGTACGGATCTCCACTTGCGGCTTCGGGTTCGCGACCACGGCGACGAGGATGGGCGACACGAGCGGCAGGATGATGCGGGAGGGGCGCGGTCGGGGCCGAGCGGGTCGCCGGAGCACGCGAGGCGGAAGGCGGTTGACGAGGCGGGGCCGGCGACGGGGCAGACTGGGCCGAGGAGGAGCTCGCTGCGGAGGCCGGGAGGCGCGGCTCGGCCGGAGGGTGGGCGACGGCGAGGCCGCGCGGCCGAAGACGGCGGGGCCGCGGCAGGCGAGGGGGCGCAGACGCGGAGGCGGTAGGTGGGGGGGCTCGGATGCGGAGGAGGCCGGAGGGGGTCGGGGACGCTGGCGGCGACGGAGCTCGCGGCGGCTGGGGACGGAACGGCGCACGGGGCTAGGGCGACGGCGGCGCGCGGGGGCTAGGGCGACGGCGGCGCGCGGGGCTAGGCGGCCGTGGACGGTGGTAGCAGAGGCCGGCGCGGCGGCAACTCGAGAGGGCGGCGGCGACTCGAGCGGGGACGCTGGGGGAGGCCGCGGGAACAGGAGGAGCGACGGTGGCGGTGTCTGCAGAGGTGGCGGGGTGAGCTCTGTGCGGCGCGGCGGCTTGCGGGGTGGGGAGGAGCGCGCGCGTGCGTGGGGCAGGTGTGCGGGAGCTGGAGAGGGCAAGCAGGGCGCGGAGGCGGGACGGGGGTCTGCGCTGAGGAAGAAAGGGGGACGGGGTGAGCGGAGGTAGAGGTTGAGCGGCCAGAGAGAGAGAGAGAGGTTGGGAGGAAGGAGAGGAACAGTGCGCGGCAGGTGGGGTGGTGGGTCCCGCGGGGGCCCAGGGGGTTGGCTCGGCTGTGAGGGAGGCGTGAGTGTGTGAGTGCAGGGGCGGCCAGGCGTGTGGGGCCCACGGGGCAGCGAGCCAGGGGCGCGTGTGGGGGGTGGACCGGGTGCGTGCGTCGAGTGCGTGTGGGGGGGAAAACCAGGTGTGGGGCTGCTGGGGGGTTGGCGTGCGTGTACTGTGAGGGAGTGGGGCCGGTTGGGTGAGTGGGTGTGGGGGAGAGAGAGAGAGAGGGGGGTTGGCTGGGCCACGTGGCCGGGTTTGATTGGGTGGGGGAGGAAGGTGAGGTGAGGTGGCAGGATGTTATTGGAGGGAGTGAGGTGGAGGGATGGATTGGGTAGGATAGTTGGTGCGTTTAGGATTTAGATGGGGCGGCAGGTTTGGACCGATTATTATTCCTGGGGTGGTCGATCGGGTCAATCGGCCCGTTCGACTGCCCCTATTAAAATAATTTAAATTTTTATTTATTCTAATCGGGCCGTTTGCAACCCGACAGCAACAAACAAATTAACTCCGGAGACCCGGGTTTTTGCGTTTGAATAAAGATGAGGCGTTTGGAAAATAAAACGGGCGTTGCGAAAATAGTTTTATGCAAACAATGCATGATGATGACGATGCAATGCACAAATTCAACGCGATTTTCTAGTAGTGGTTTTGCGGGATGCCACAATTCGACACCACTAACAAAGGATCTCGCCCTCGAGATCCGCCTCATGGTACCGGAAGGAGGGTCGGCGTCTGATCCTTCGCGCTTCGTGTAGATCCTCGCGGCACCACTAACAAGAGGTCGTTGTCCGTGATCGTCGAGAGAACTCTCCGGTAACAAAAGGTCGAAGGTAGAGGTATCAACAAATAAAGCCACCCCTAACTTCCGTGAACGGAGTAAAATCGCTGGATCCACTGATTCGATGTACAAGAGCGAATGATAAGAGTAGTGGTATGGTAGCTACTCCATCCCGCACCCAAACCATTACTCTGCACACGAATAGGCGGATTATGCAACCAACTCTCGGAGTCAGACTGAAGATCTCGACAAGCGAGGTTCGGAACAACGGAGTGATGCAGACCCTGCAGCGGATCTGGCATAGATGAGGTCGTCGCATCGGAAAACACCGGATAGCACAAACAAAGAACGAAGGATGATACCACCGCAGACGGATTCATCAGGCAGCTTGATCACCGGACGGTAGAACACCGTTACCAAAAGAGGAAGCGAAACCCTAAAGATACGACGGAAACCCAACCACGAGAATTCCTGGACTCGAAGAAAGAGAAGAGAGCGGATTCAAAACGCGTCGAGATAAGAGGAGATTAGCAGAGGGTAAGGAGTAAAATCAGACCTAATCAGAACTATCCAACCGATTTTGCAAAATAGTTTTGACACTCTACTTCGGCCGTTAGCTAGGTTATTCTACAGGCTGGACTTGTGGGGTATCGTAACTGCTGAGCTCTGATACCACTCTGTAACACCCTCAGAATCGGACCTATGCAAGTTTGAGCAAAATTCGCCAAACCCGCATAGAAACGATTCAAAGGTGCCCACCAGGCACTTTCGTGCGGGTGGAAAACGAAGTAATAACATTACACAACAGTCCTCGATGGGACCCACAGAACAGATATATAACAGCGACTCAAAGAGTCAAGAATACAGGTATAATATACAAAGATCCAAATCACCTTGAAAACGATAGAGCGTCCAGCTACGGACAAGATGCAAATGGGGCTAAGAGCCCTGAAGAATAACCAATGGCGTCCATAACCCTGCCCAGGCCAAGCCGGAAGGGTAACCCTGCTAACGGCGTCGATCTCAAAACCTGCTTAACAAAAGGGGTGCCGACAAAGGGCAAAGCAGAAAACAAAGAAGGAGCGTCAGTACTGAGGCCAGTACACGGCGAGGCTAGAATTCGGCGGTCCTCGCCTACATAGGTATGGTGGTCTGAGCGGCAGCGGCAGCATGCACTAACAACCTATAGAGACTCGATACAACTGGCGGCAATCAGAGAGGGTAAGAAAGACCTATTCGGATCCAACCTGAAGCTAACACCAAACAAACCCATCCTGGTGTTTCCCCCTCGAGACCAAACGAGGAAGTCAACCGAGGAACTCACACCGTTGGCAGTTTTATTTATTCAGTTATCGTTGCAGTAATTACTAGTCAAGTATAGATAATCGTCCTGATAAAGTAAGCAGTAGGCCCTTTTAGTTAATCATTCCGTTGTAGTTGCAGCAATTACTAGTCAGATACCGATAGCATGATGAATTCCCGAAACCCAGCAGTGGTTGGTACTTTTATTCAGCCAATTTGTTGTAGTTGCAATACTTACTAGTCAGATACAATTGTCGCAAGCGACAACCAAACAAGCAATTGTGGGCAGTATTAATTAGCCATTCCATTATAGTGAAGCTGATTACTAGTCATTATAAGTCAAATTTATAGCAATAAACTTTAGTTATGCTTGTCTATGATCAAGAAACTGTGCTCCAAGTCGTCCATATCCGCGGACACGGCTTTCAGAAAGTTTTACCCGGCCGGGGTGCACCAATAGCAACACACGCTCGATCAACCTCGGAAAAACCAAATCAAAACCCAACGAGGCTTTCACGACTGAACAATCACAGGATTCAGAAATATTTCAGGGGCCACCCCTTAAGTAGAATCCGCAACGAAGCCAGCTGACTCCGAGACGGACTTAAGGTTTGGGTAGACGGCTGTGAACGACTGGGAACCCGAAAGTGTGGCTGGGCTTGTCGACACCGCGGAATCGTGTCCCGATCCTAAACAGTACAGTGTGCAGTACCTCGCACAATTTAAATACAGAAAGTAGCATGGCATAAGTACAGGATAGTAAAAACACCTCAAACTAGTTTGTGGCCCCAAGAAATAAGACTGAATCAAGCTCTGGCTCAGGGGGGTCCCATATACCTCCCGGATGTGGATAGCGCGATAAAACAAGGAACAGGAATCAAGTACTCGGGGTCTTACGGGACACAAGTGGGCGTTCGGAAACCAAATATTATCTATCACCCACCGATGCCTCTGCTTATTCAATTTTAGTTGTTAAACAGAAATTAAAGTGACGATAAGTAAAACTAGAATCATCTCCATCAACAACATGCGGCAACACATCAGCAACTGTGGCATTTGACGACACACATCAGCACTTGAGCAAGCAACTAAGACGCGCAAGTCCAACTATCTACCAAACAACAGGTATTAGGGTGTGTCCAAGGCAATATAAGGCTGCAAGGGATATCATAGGTACGGAAACTAAAGCATCGCAACACAGATAGCAATAGATCAACAGGAGGGAATAAAGACTATAAAAGTAAGATAGGTAGAAAGGGGGAGATGCTCGCCTGAAAACATTGTCGAAGGTTCAACCGAAGATCGGGGCGAAGCTCACATCAACTCAACGGCCTTATCCGCGAAGAAGCAAAACACTAGAAGAAACACCGGATGCAATATTTAATAATACGACAGAAGATCGGCATGATGCATGTATGATGGATGACATGGCAAAGGTGCGATGCAATTAGGTCAAATTAAGTGGAACCGGGGTCCCGACAATTAATTAGATGATTCAAGTTATTTAGATTCCCCGCAAATTAAATGTTGTTTACATGGCAAAAGATAAGATACCGGTTCGCTACTCAAGTTTAAATGAGGCCAATATAAGGCTAGATTTGCCCGCATATGAGCCCCATATTTAATTATTAGGTGAATCGGCATACGGCCCCCAAACCACATGATATGCATGCGAGATGACAATTAAATATGTAATCAAGTTGTTATTATGTTATAAAAATAGGGTCCGAGGAAAAGGGGTCACACATTTAGGGTTCGGCAGATCTTGGGGTTTCCGGGGTCCGGGTTCGACAGGGTCCAGGGTTCGACAGGGTCCAGGGTTCGACAGTTCCGTTCTCGAACTCCGGGGTTAGGGTCTCGGATCGGGGTAGTTCTTGTCGTGTCCGGGAAGCAGGTCTTGGTTCGGTGTCGGTCGCATCGGCTTCTTCCGGGTCGGGGTTGTTCCTGTCGTCGTGCCGATCTTGTTGGGCCCGCGTTTCGGATTCCATGAGACGATCTTGGCGCTCCGTGCCGAAGTCCTTGAGGGTTTCTCCTTATTCACCGGTGGCGAACTTGGGGAACGGCGCCAGGGTCCGCGGGGTCCGGGGTGAAGTACTCGGCATCTCCGTGTCGTGGTTCTTGTCGGGGTCCTCGGCCTCGGGCGTTGGGCGTCAGTAGAACTTAGCGATTCCCTGAGGGAGGCCTTGGTGCTACAGGATCGGGACCTTGTCGAATTGGCGTCAACGTCTCCGAGTTCCATGATAGAAGGTCTTGGGGCTTGCGGCCTCGGTTTTCCGACAACGGACTTGGCAGCTCAACACCTGTAGCGGTACGGATCTCCACTTGCGGCTTCGGGTTCGCGACCACGGCGACGAGGATGGGCGGCACGAGCGGCAGGATGATGCGGGAGGGGCGCGGTCGGGGCCGAGCGGGTCGCCGGAGCACGCGAGGCGGAAGGCGGTTGACGAGGCGGGGCCGGCGACGGGGCAGACTGGGCCGAGGAGGAGCTCGCTGCGGAGGCCGGGAGGCGCGGCTCGGCCGGAGGGTGGGCGACGGCGAGGCCGCGCGGCCGAAGACGGCGGGGCCGCGGCAGGCGAGGGGGCGCAGACGCGGAGGCGGTAGGTGGGGGGGCTCGGATGCGGAGGAGGCCGGAGGGGGTCGGGGACGCTGGCGGCGACGGAGCTCGCGGCGGCGGGGGACGGAACGGCGCACGGGGCTAGGGCGACGGCGGCGCACGGGGCCTGGAGGCGGAGGCGCGCGGGGGCTAGGGCGACGGCGGCGCGCGGGGCTAGGCGGCCGTGGACGGTGGTAGCAGAGGCCGGCGCGGCGGCAACTCGAGAGGGCGGCGGCGACTCGAGCGGGGACGCTGGGGGAGGCCGCGGGAACAGGAGGAGCGACGGTGGCGGTGTCTGCAGAGGTGGCGGGGTGAGCTCTGCGCGGCGCGGCGGCTTGCGGGGTGGGGAGGAGCGCGCGCGTGCGTGGGGCAGGTGTGCGGGAGCTGGAGAGGGCAAGCAGGGCGCGGAGGCGGGACGGGGGTCTGCGCTGAGGAAGAAAGGGGGACGGGGCGAGCGGAGGTAGAGGTTGAGCGGCCAGAGAGAGAGAGAGAGGTTGGGAGGAAGGAGAGGAACAGTGCGCGGCAGGTGGGGTGGTGGGTCCCGCGGGGGCCCAGGGGGTTGGCTCGGCTGTGAGGGAGGCGTGAGTGTGTGAGTGCAGGGGCGGCCAGGCGTGTGGGGCCCACGGGGCAGCGAGCCAGGGGCGCGTGTGGGGGGGTGGACCGGGTGCGTGCGTCGAGTGCGTGTGGGGGGGAAAACAAGGTGTGGGGCTGCTGGGGGGTTGGCGTGCGTGTACTGTGAGGGAGTGGGGCCGGTTGGGTGAGTGGGTGTGGGGGAGAGAGAGAGGGGGGTTGGCTGGGCCACGTGGCCGGGTTTGATTGGGTGGGGGAGGAAGGTGAGGTGAGGTGGCAGGATGTTATTGGAGGGAGTGAGGTGGAGGGATGGATTGGGTAGGATAGTTGGTGCGTTTAGGATTTAGATGGGGCGGCAGGTTTGGACCGATTATTATTCCTGGGGTGGTCGATCGGGTCAATCGGCCCGTTCGACTGCCCCTATTAAAATAATTTAAATTTTTATTTATTCTAATCGGGCCGTTTCCAACCCGACAGCAACAAACAAATTAACTCCGGAGACCCGGGTTTTTGCGTTTGAATAAATATGAGGCGTTTGGAAAATAAAACGGGCGTTGCGAAAATAGTTTTATGCAAACAATGCATGATGATGACGATGCAATGCACAAATTCAACGCGATTTTCTAGTAGTGGTTTTGCGGGATGCCACACCTCTCCGGCCTGCTCAAATAACATTGTTCACATCAGAGCAAATAAATAGATCATCCCAAGATAAGTTCAACAAGAGGCCTGATCCCAAACTCTTTTATGAGATCATCCCAAGATAAGTTCAACAAGAGGCCTGATCCCAAACTCTTTTATCATTCTTCTCACCACCAGTTTTTCATCATCGCTCCATGGACATGTTTGCTGCCCGACCATCTGCCAATCCCAGAGTCCGTTGTACCGAACATACCTGTGGCGCCCCGCAAAAACCACTACTAGAAAATCGCGTTTTTTTTGTGCATTTCATCGTCATGACCTCATGCTCATGTCATCATGCCACATTGCATTTGAGCATCGTCATCATCATGCATGGTTTTTATCTATACTATTTTCGAAACGCCTAGTTTTGTTTTCTAAATACTCCCGTCTTTATTCAAATTAAAACCCGGGCTTGTCCGGATTATTTTGTTTCATCTACCAACGGGTTTCAAAAACACCGGTTTAAATAATAAAATATTTAGTTTATTTTAGGGGACAGCCGTACCGGGCCGATCCGACCCAGTCGGCCATCCCTAGTACAAAAACTAGTTTTCCCAAAACCTATTCCACCATATATTCTACCCACTCTAATCCTACCCAGCCCTCCACATCACCCCGACCAATCGCCACCCGCCACCTCACCACGTCCCCAACTCCCTCCACTCCCATGCCGCCACATCAGCCTCCTGGTCCCACCTCCTCTCCACACCCTCACCACTTCCCCCACCCCACACTCCCAGCAGCAGATCCACCCCCTAGCCTCCTCTCCCTTCCACCCCGGTCCCACCGACCCCTGGCCGACCGCCCACCTGCCGCCCCGACCCACTCCCCTGGCCCCACCATGACCGCGTCCCCATGCGCGCGTCGGCCTCGCCTCGTCTTCCTTCTCCTCCTCTCCACCGCCGCCTTCCTGCTCCTCCTCTCCACCGCCGCCTCCCTCAAGCTCCGGCGCCCCCAGGCCCCACCGCCCCGGCGACTCTCCTCCGCCACCCACCTCACGGCCTCGCCCGCGGACGATCCTCTCTCTTCCTCCCGCTCGGCCGCGTCCTCCCACGCCCTCTCACCGAGCTCCGCCTCCACCCCGACGACCGCCTCGGGCCCGCTCCGCTCCGGCCGAGCCCGACCCTCTCCGTCACCACCAACCCCGCCGCCGCTTCCCCCTCCTCCGTCCGTCCCCACCAGCGCCCGCATCCCCGCCGCCATCCACCGCCTCCCCCTGGCGCATCGGCCTTCCTCAGTACCCGCCGCCGCTGCCCTAGCTCGCCCAGGCCGTGGCGCCATCGCCTCGGCGTCCCCCTCTCGCCCTCGTCCCCAACGCGTCCCCGCCCTCTCCCCTCTGTCCTGCGCGGTCCGGAGCTCCGCGCTGGCCCCCGTCGGCCTCAACCACCTCCGCCAGCGGGCCCCTCTTGACCGCGCCCGTCCCCGGCCTGGCTCGCGCCCTCCCCACCGGCAGCGCGACCCCGCAGCGCCGTCGTGCGTCTCCCGAGAACCCGCAGGCGTTTTGGTCCTTTTTGTCCTCTGTAGCATCTTTTGGTGTGGGGCTGTTGGTGATGTTGTAGAGTTGCTTGTGTCCGTGCCGATGCCCCGATGGTTCGACAAGCACCAGTGGACGTCAAGATCTTCTATACCAATAGGATTCGTCAAGATCTTTCTTCAGTGTCGAGATCCCGCGGCTGGAAAGTTCCTCACCGCATGCCAAGACCGACGTGATCTCAAGATCGACATCCACGCGGACAAACCCCAAGAACCACGCGAGTGACCGATACCCCCGTACCCGAAGGCCTTCAACATGGAACCCCAAGATCTTCTCCTGGAGCAACAAGGTTTTCCTTTGCGGAACGTGAAGACCAGCTAACCGAAGACCACGGACGCGGAGAATCCCCGGACGAAGAGCTCTTCTACCTGAACCCGAAGACTGCAGATGCGACAAGTACTTCTTCTGGATCCGATGCCCGAGAACCCGGACGCCAAGGTCGTCGACACGGATAAGCCAAGTACTTCCTCGGGGACGCCAAGTTCTTCACCCCGGACGCCAAGACCGACCCGGTACGCGGACCCGACAAGACCTTCGCGACGACAAGAACGACACCGACCCGGAAGAATCCGATGCGCCCCGACGCCAAACCAAGTCCTCCTTCCCGGAATGCCAAGATCAACCTCCGTTATCCGAGAATGATCCCGCCGAGGCCGAACCCTAGATCCGGACTCTGAGAACCGACCCTGAACCCCTCGGAGCCCAAGTTCGCCGAACCCTAACATGATTCCCTATCCGAGACCCCATTATTTTTATAATATGACATTATCAACTGATGCATATTAAATTGTTCATGCATGCATACTTGTCTGTGGGTTGGGGGCCTTATGCCGATTCACCATATAATTAAATATGGAGACCATATGCGGGCTATTCTAGTCTTAGTTTGTCTCCATTTAAATATGTGTAGCGAACCGATGCTAAGTTTTGCCATGTTAATACCACATTTAAAATGCGGGGTATCTAAATAACTAGAACCATATATTTAATTGTCGGGAACCCCGATTCCGCTTAATATTGCCTAATTGCATCGCACCTTTGACATGTCATACATCATACATGCATCATGCCCGATTTTCTACCATAGTATTAAATAGTCCATCCGGTGTTTCTTCTAGTGCTTTGCTTCTTCACGGATTAGGTTGATGAGTTGATGTGAGTGTCGACCCGATCTTCGGATGAACCTTCGGAAATGTTTTCAGGCGAGCACCTCCCCCTTTCTACCTATCTTACTTTTATAGTATTTATTCCCTCCTGTTGATCTATTGCTATCTGTGTTGCGTTGCTCTAGTTTTCGTACCCGTGATATCCCTTGCAGCCTTATATTGCCTTGGACACATCCTATTACCTATTGTTTGGTAGATAGCTGGACTTGCGCGTCGTAGTCGCTTGCTCAAGTGCTATTGCGTGTCGTCAAGTACCACAGTTGTTGGAGTGTTGCCGCATGTTTAATTTTGGAGATGTTCATGGCTTTAATTATTGTTTAATAACTAAAATTGAAAGTAGGTAAATGCATAGGCACCGGTAGGTAATAGACAATATTTGGATTTTAACCGCTCACTGGTGTCCCGTAGGACCCCGAGTTCTTGACACCTGTTCCGAGATCGAGCGCGCTAACCACAGGTGGGGTGTATGGGCACCCCCATCGATTAGTACCTGATTTCAAAGTATTGTACCGGGGGCCACAAGTAGTTTGGGGCTTTATTACTATTCTGTACTTATGCCATGCTTTACTGCTTTATTTAAGATTGTGCGAGGAGCACCTGTACTGTTTAGGTAAGCGGAGTGTTTTCGCGGTATCGACAAACCCAGTCACACTTTCGGGTTCCCAGTCGTTTACAGCCACTGACGCAAACCCTGGGTCCGTTCCGGAGCCGGCCAACTTCATTGCGGGTAGCTTAGTGGGGTGGCCCCCATGTACTTGCTTTGGGTCTGGGAAACGTCATGACTTAGGCCCCGCCGACATACCGATGGGTGTATGTTAACTGATCTGGCAAAAAGGGTCGAAGTGCATGTGGATACTTTGGTGCACCCCTGCAGGGTTAAATCTTTTCGAAAAGCCGTGTCCGCGGTTATGGACGACTTGGAGCACAGTTCTCGATCATAGACAACTATAACTAAAGTTTACTGTTATAATTTGACTTGTATCCGATATGACTAGTAATCAGCTTCACTACAACGGAATGGCTAAATAAAAGTACCAACAACTGCTGGGTTTGGGATGTCTCATGCTAAT
The DNA here is from genome assembly GCA_916181665.1 of Avena sativa. Classification (NCBI taxonomy): domain Eukaryota; kingdom Viridiplantae; phylum Streptophyta; class Magnoliopsida; order Poales; family Poaceae; genus Avena; species Avena sativa. The sequence continues at coordinate 397,521,036 of OV702279.1, read as the reverse complement.
CGTATCTGACTAGTAAGTGTTGCAACTGCAACAGAATGTTTAACTAAAACTGCCCACTGCTTATTATATCAGGATGACTCATGCCATCTTTATTTGACTAGTAATTGCCGCAACTATAACGGAATGAATAAAACTGCCAACGGTGTGAGTTCCTCGGTTGACTTCCTCGTTTGGTCTCGAGGGGGAAACACCAGGATGGGTATGTGTGGTGGTAGTATCAGGTTGGTTCCGAATAGGTCTTTCGTACCCCTCTCTGATAGACGCTAGTTGTATCGAGTCTCTATAGGTTGTTTAGTGCATGTCGCGCTGCCGCTTCAGTCCACCATACCTATGTAGGCGAGGACCGCCGAATTCTAGTCTCGCCGTGTACTGGCCTCAGTACTGACCGCTCTCTCTTTTTCCTTTGCCCTTTGTCGGCACCCCTTTTTGTTTAAGCAGGTTTTGAGATCGACGTCGTTAGCAGGGTTACCCTTCCGGCTTGGCCTGGGCAGGGTTATGGACGCCATTGGTTATTCTTCAGGGCTCTTAGCTCAATTTGCATCTTGTTCGTACTCAGACGCTGTATTGTTTTCAAGGTGATTTGGATCTTTGTATTGTATATCTGTATTCTTGACTCTTTGAGTCATTGTTGTATATATCTGTTCTGTGGGTTCCATCGTGGAGTAATGTGTAATGATATTACTTCGTTTTCCACCCGCACGCAAGTGTCTGGTGGGCACCTTTGAATCGTTTCTATGCGGGTTTGGCGGGAATCGCTGAGACTTGCATAGGGTCGATTCTGAGGGTGTTACAATTATGAAGATCCAAATTGCAGTGTGCTATAAATATCTTTGGTTTTCCATTGATATTGGTTATTCATGGCATGGTGCCGCATTGAAGATTACCTTTGCATTGTGTTTCCTATCCGATGATAGGATTCGAGGCTTGATCATTGTTTGGCCGGAGAACTAGAAACACACAACTATTGCTTACTTGCCGCTACCACACTAAATTTCTTTAATCCAATTCCTAAGAGAATAGCAACTACATGTTGGCTATGTATTGGATTAAGTTCACCTTTACCTTTTCCATTAGCAAAGTCCAGTTTGCAAATGTTGCACATGTTAGATCTATAAGGATGTTAGTCAATGCAACCTTCAAATGATTCAAACATCATAGTGAATTTCTTAATTGTTGTTATTCTTTGGTTACAAAAAGTTGCCTATATTACTTTTCATGGCATGCTGATGGTTTCTTAAGTATTATTACCTACTTTGGTTCAGTTCATTCATCATTTGGCCCTTGGCTGAAGGCATCGACATCTAGTACTTGTTTCATGGCTTTAATTTGATCCACAGAGACTGCCTCTTTGTCCAATGAAAAGTGAGAAACGAATTAGCTTGATCTCTGAATGGGGAGTTTTCCTGAACCAGTTATGAAGGTGCTTGCACCATCTATTTGTGACTAGCTAGCTTCTGACTATAGAGTGATCAAGATTCTTCTCTAATCATTGTTAGTCATTTCTTCTTCTCTAATTATGTTGTTGTTATGGGTGCTTCGTTTTTTGTGTTGGGTATGCTTGCAAAAGAGCTAGCTGGTGAGGTGCATGTAATATGCAATCTCACAAGGTTTGCTAACCCCTAGGAGTGTATTAATTCACATTAAAAGGCATTTGTATTTCAGCTCGCTGACTCAAATGTTGCTATATTCATATTTTTTTAGCTTGGCCTATTCTTTACTTAGTTGTATTATTAAACTTTGTTTGAATTTTGTGTGCTGAAGTATTTATCTGCACATACATCCAAGGCACAAATTCTAGGGGAAATGTGGAGTCGTTGTAAGGATCATATATACATGAACGAATGTTTCCTCAAAAACCTCACAAGGCTACATGTTCTTTAGATGGCATAGATGGCTGAGATTATGTAAAGTTAAAATATTTTTTCATGTGAAATCATTTTCAATCTGTTGGGTGTTGTACTCTTCAACTTGCTTAAGCGTACAACTGTATGATTTGCCACGCCCGGTCAGGGCCACTTTCCGCCTCCAAGAAGCCCGTGACTCCGTTGGCGAACGACCTCATCGTGTCGATCTCGCAGCTCGCCGTGAGATAGTCGAGCAGAGTGGCCAGATATGTCTCACGAGGCAAGTTGCGCCGGCGGAGGTCGACGGTCCGGTCGTACTCCGGCGGGAGTATGTCGCTCACCCTGAAGTCCAACGCCGGCAGCTCGCGCGGGATGATGCGCGCCCAGCGCCTGGCGAGGACAGCGGTGGAGAGCGCCGTGCGGGTGTCCAGCCTGCCTACTATGAGGAGGATCAGATCGTCCGGGAGCGCGCTGAGCCGGTCCTCGCCGCCAGCCGTGATCGGCCGCACTCGACGGAAGGTCGGCATATTTGGTTCTCGTTCTCGATCGGTGGTACGTTCCCGATTGGGTACGGTATATTGCGGGATAAGTGGAGAGGTTGGGGCTATATCACAGAGGCAGTTTGATCGACTCGGACGGGAATTGAGGGCGATCGGATCGTCGCTCGATCACCCAATAGAAGTGGGAAACTGACACCGAAAATAGCTCCTACACCCCGACGACACGGACTTGACGGACAAGGCGAGCCACCAGACGCCGGAGCTCACTCCCCCGTTCTCGCCGGAATCCCGTCCGGATCACCATGCCGGCGCTCGACTTCAGAGTGAGCGGGCAGGTCCTCGGCTTGCGGCGCCATGCCCGTCGTTGTGGAGCGTGAGGCCCATGGACGCGAGCAAGCTGCTGAACTCGCCCAGCAGCTCCTGGTGCCCCGTCAAGACAGTGGGTGATATGAAGTTGTCTGCGGCGTGGCACGGCGGCGGCGACGCGAGGAGGAACCGAGGTAGATAGAGGAGCACGGCGAAGGAGTACCGGCGGCGAGCGGTGATGCCATTGTCATTGTGTAAACCCCGCACGCGCACGGATTAATTTCGTGTTTACATTTGTATGTACTGTCATCGAGGTTTCAGAAAGCCTGCTGCGATGAATCACGAGTACTCAGCAGTTCAGTATCCATCCATATAGCAAAGGGACGCGAGAAGACTATTGAATTTCAAAGTCAGATTTGAAACAATATCTACACTACACATTCAAACAACCATATCCTACGTACTGAACCTGCACTACGATTCATCCGATGATAGCCACGTGGCAGTCAAAGAGAGAAGGATGCAGTCCCAGGGGAAAGGATGATTTTAAGTTTTTTTACGATATAATATACAAAGAAAATCAGTTTTAGAAGTAGTATTACTCTTCATGCTAGGGCAAAACGATTAGATCTATTCGTTGAGGCTCAAGATGATAGGAGCTAAGAGCATCTCCACCCACGTTCCCACAAAGCTGATCCCAGGGCGAAAAATAGATTTGGACCAACTTTGATCCGAACTTCCTAGGCCATTTCCCGGATTCCGAGAACGCCCTAGGAACAACAGGCGAAGCGAATTAGCCGAGTGGTCTAGCCCTGTCAGTGACAGAAACCGAGTCGTCGTCATCATTCCCGCCGTTTCCCCTTTTTCCGCTCTCGCCTCCGGCCTTGGCCTACAAAAGTCGCACATCTCGCCGTCTCCCTTCACACTCTCGTCGGCGAGATCCTGGCAGCTATCGCCGCCATAGAAGACCTAGATCTCGCCGAGGATCTTGGCAACCTGTCCTTCTGGGAGCAGTTCTTCGCCGACAGGCGCTTCCAGGAGCTCGCCTGACACGAGGGACCGCCGGACTCGCCGCCTACGTGTCACAATGCGGCGTTTCGCCGCCGCTGGTGGAGCGCTCCAGGGCGAACACTCACTGCCATGCTAGAGCACATCCAGGCTGGCAACCACCCCCGCCTTGGCATGTAGATGCGGCTTCCGACGTTGGCCACGGTGGCGGCCTTTTCCTAGTTTAAATTTAATGTTCTCCTAGTTTAAATTCGATGTAATATATGTGTCCTCGCCCTAATTAATGAAATCCGTCTATATTCGCCTAAATTTCTTCGTGTTTAACTGAATTTAGCCAAACATGGGAACTCAGCGGCCTGGGAACGCAAGTGGAAAACTCGGCGATCCCAGGCCATAAACGAGTTTCGTCCGACCCAAAGTTGGTCCGGATTTCTGCCTGGGATCGCCCGATGAGTGAGGATGCTCTAATCAACATCTGATGGCCACGTGGCAGTCAAAGAGAGAAAGATGCGGGACCTGGGAAAGGATGATTTTAAGATATTTTTATACAAATTTCACAAATAATATGCCAAAAGAATCAATTTTAGAAATATTACTCCTATTCTAGAAGAAAACGATTACATCTTTTTTTTCCGAGTAAAACGGATATTTATTAAGAAGAAATGGCTACATGCAGCTCATGATCCAACTCCCAAAGAACAACATCATGGCCGGATCTGAGCCAAACAATCGGTTCTTTGCTCTGCTCTTGCAAAGTTTGCGAGGCAATAACTAACCGTAACTGCCGAACGACAACCCACTTTTATAAACTTACACTATTTATAATGACAAGCTAGTAGCTTAATATCTTTTTTCTTCGAAATGGGGAGCGGAGCCCCGGCCTCTGCATCAAGCGATGCACACAACCTTTATTTATTATTAGAACCACATTATTTGATAAAGGCTATTACAAAGATCATACAAATCAGAACCGCCAAAGCAAAACACTGAGAAAAAAATGATAACCGCATCGCCAGCTCCCCAACGAGATCTATCAAACCCCTATCTACCTGTTTTGACCCTGTCCTATGGTCACCCACACTGTTGCCACTTACCAAGAGAAGCTGGAGTGGCTTGGCGCGGCGGCACGAACTCAAGCCATGCCCGTCGTTGTGGAGCGTGAGGCCCGTGGACGCGAGCAAGCTGCTGAACTCGCCCAGCAGCTCCTGGTGCCCCGTCAAGACAGTGGGTGATATGAAGTTGTCTGCGGCGTGGCACGGTGGCCGCGACGCGAGGAGGAACCGAGGTAGAGGAGCACGGCGAAGGAGTACCGGCGGCGAGCGGTGATGCCATTGTCATTGTGTAAACCCCGCACGCGCACGGATTAATTTCGTGTTTACATTTGTATGTACTGTCATCGAGGTTTCAGAAAGCCTGCTGCGATGAATCACGAGTACTCAGCAGTTCAGTATCCATCCATATAGCAAAGGGACGCGAGAAGACTATTGAATTTCAAAGTCAGATTTGAAAAAATATCTACACACATTCAAACAACCATATCCTACGTACTGAACCTGCACTACGATTCATCCGATGATGGCCACGTGACAGTCAAAGGGAGAAGGATGCGGCCCGGGGCAAAGTATAATTTTAAGATTTTTTTAATTCCTCATACCCATATTATTTGACTTGAATTTATCAAAATTTGAATGAACCTATATACGAAATAATGTCTAGATTCATTCAAATCTAAACAAATTTGAGTCTACTAATATGGGTCGAAGAGAATACAATAATATACAAAAAATATCAATTTCAGAAATATTACTCTCTTTTTTTTTGAACTCTTCAGAAATATTACTCTTCATGCTACGGCAAAACGATTAGATCTATTCCTTGAGGCTCAAGACGATAGGAGCTAATCAACATCTGATGGCCACGTGGCAGTCAAAGAGTGAAGGATGTAGGCCCGTGAAAGGATGATTTTAAGATATTTTTATGCAAATTTCACGAATAATATACCAAAAAAAATCAATTTTAGAAATATTACTCCTATTCTAGGGGAAAACAATTAGATTTAATCGTTGAGGCTCAAGACTATACTAGTAATCCTACGTACGCGTGCTACTCTCTCTGACCCATATTAGTTGATTTGAATTTGTTTAAGTTTAAAATATGTTTTTAGTGCTAGATACATCCAAATATAAACAAATCCAAGTCAATAATGTGAGTTAAAGGGAATATAAAGTTATCCGTCATGGGGCTGCATGATAAGGGCTAATCGTCTTTGCCTGAGAGCATGTCACCTATTTTTCTCTCTATTTCTCTTTCCGCCCATATTTCTCTCTCTCTCTTAAAATAGACTTTCGCCCCGCTTTATAAATAAAGCAACATCCACATACAGAGTTCAGACAACATCCAAAACGGCCGAGGCCAAAACTCAAAAACAAGAGGGTACAACAAACAGCTGGGGCCGAATCCATCTTCTCAGCCTGGTAAATCGGATGATACAACCATTATACCTACAGCTACACATATACAAGGACCTATCACAAGATCTCGTGCCAAACAACTTAACTATCAGATACTTTCGTTTCTTGGAACTATTTCTCACATACATGAGAATATGATGCTGCCTAAATCAGATGTATTTCTTACTCTTAGGAATGATAGACCAAGCATGGATGAGAGGGACAAGCATTGAAGCATGGCCATGCATGGAGATGGCAAAAAGCATGTGGTGATCCAAGAGAAGGCCACGAATGAAGATTTCAGAACTTTGAGGCCACCATAATAAAGAAAGAAGGCTTGGACGAAATATTCAAGATTAATACTTTAAAAAATAGTCCATAGCTTAATATGGTGCTGCGACACCTTTATTTTGGGCCAGGCCCATGTAATTTTCGTAGGATTTTAAATAGCCACTTTTTAGAGTCCGTATTTGAGGAGAAAAAGGACTTCTAGGGTTGGATTCGGCCACCACTTCTATGGCTGGCAGAAACCCCACCTTTTCCTCCTTAAATACTCCCCATAGCCGTCACCATAGACTCGGATTTTGTTTAGACATTAAGTTAGCCATCATAGCAACTTCGCCAAGGCTCGAGCGTCGCAGAGGCCTCTTGTACTTCGCACCTATACAGGATCCCACTTTTTCAATAAAGCTTTCCTCTTAATCCGCAATATCTTGATTGCAGTATTAGTTCTTACTTGTTCTCGATTTCAGGTAGGAATTAAGACCCTCGCTGGTCAGGCTGATCGTGTTCCCGCAGGATCAGTAACCTCCAGGAGATTGACCTAGCGATTGCATTGGCGCTCGTGCTCGCACGTGTAGTCGGATCGTCAAGCCCGAACTCCACCAAATCGACTATCACCATCTCATCGAAAGATCGGACACCTTCGCCCTATCAAGTGGTATAAGATTTCAGGTTGCTCGGTGAGATTGTACTGCTTTCGTAGATTAGATATGTTTTACCTATAACCCACGAAAAAGACAAAAACACAGTTAGAATTTAGATCCATCCCATCACCAATCTACGCCTCGCATTATCTTTTCAGTTTTGCATTGTTGAATTTGTGTCTGCAGTGTCGAGTTGCTGGTCTTAGTGTCTCGTCCCTTAGAGTTTCGAGTTCTGATCATAGTAGTCACCGCCACACTCGTAGATCACTGCCACCATATTCCGCCACCATATTCCGCCGCCATACACCCAGCCACCATAAATCCTAAAACTCCGCCACCGCCTTCCTACCGCGACCCGGATCTGATCACCTTTCCTGACGCGGCACGAGTCCGCGTTGAGTTATTGTTTACTAGTTTTTCTTTTTACTTTCATTCCTTGTTGTTTCCGTGTTGAGCTACAGTTTGTGTCGAGTTAGAAGTTCAGCCGTAAGTCCAGAAGGAGAGCAAAAAAAAGTCTGGAACCGCCTCCGAAATTTTTTCTGGCTATACTGATTTTCAGCCCCCTGGATCACTTTTCTCCATCGGCCGTTATAGCGATAATTTTTTGGCGCCTGCGCGCTTTCCGGAGCATAATACAAAAATTTCGAATTTTTTTGGGGGGTAACCTGTTTCTAGACTCCGTAGATCAGTTCTAGACCCTCGCCATCATAGTGATTTTCGACATCTCGGTTCGCTTTTCAGGGTGCCATATCATCATACATTGCTTGTTGTGTCGCGTCGTGAGATCGTTGGTAATCTAGGCTCGCGTCTCTAGTACGGTCTAGCCTAGGACCAACACAGTACCGTCGTTGAGCATTCTTTCAACATTTGCATTGCTGTTTTGATAATTGCTAACCCCGTTGCTAAGCCTTCCCAGAGCTCCACAGATTTCTCCACGTGCGGTGTCTCGACTCCTGGTAATTGCTCGGTTCAATCTCTGGACCCACTGATCCTCGCGGTTGCACATCGCCCTTTCCTGCTGTTTGGTAAGAACTTGTAAGAGCTTCATATATTGCTTGACGGATTACGCGTGCCTTCCACCATATTTCCGTAGATATAGGCATATATACCTGTGCTCTTTAAAGGACTAACCATGACAGATACTTCGCGGAACCCTGCCACAATGACGAACCAAGAACTACATTCCCACTTGTCCGAGCTCTTGGTCGGTCGCGCTGAAGATGTGGATGCACGACTAGAGGAGTTTGACACCAAGCTCACCAACGCCATGGACAAGATCGATGGACTCGAGAAATCCTTCAACGACAAGCTTGACGCTCGGTTCAAGGAGATTTTGGATAGATTGCCGGCACCCGCACCCGCACCCGCCCCATTGGCACCTTGGCATGGCGCACGGCGCATTCCGATCACGAATCGTACTGCAGGATCGGCTGCCGCCGCATCTCAGGCAGCTACCGCTGCAGCTGAGGTGTAGGGGTTCATAGCATGGAAAACAAGAATTTTCTATCGCATACAAACAAACAAGCCAAGATCTATCTACTAGATTGTAGCAACGAGTCGATGGAATAACTTACCCTCGAAGATTCCAAAGTGTTTAATGAGAGCGGATTCTCGTGGGTGATGTAGTCGTACTCTTCACGATCTCAAGATCGTGTAGACGATCCTTCCGGCGCTGTGTTCCGGCAGCGCTTCCGCAGTCGGTCACACGTTCGGTACTCGACGAAGACCTTCCTCTCCCTTGTTCCAGCAGGCAGCGGAGGTTGTAGCACTCTCCTCACGATTCCGGCAGCACAACGGCGTGGTACCAGAAGTAGAGGGGAGATCCCGCAGGGCTTCGCCTTAAGCCGGAGCGAGTATGGTGGAGTATGAGAGAGATCTATTAGTGGTCTAGGGTTTAGACACACCAATTAGAAGGCTCTAAACCGTAGGCTAGGGCAATTAGAAGCTCTAAACCAAAACGGCTCTAAACCGGAGATTAGAGGATAGGAACTTGTGTGTCTAGAGGAGGGGGCCCTGCCCCTCCTTTTATAGGTGGGAGGTGCGGCCAAGGGGAGGGGAGTCCCTCCCCAAGTCGGCCTTGGTTGGCGCGCCGGCTTGGAGGGACTCCTCCCCCAAGTCGGTTCCAACCACCTCTTGCTTGTTTCCCAAAGTTTCCTGTTTCCCACAGTTTCGTGTTTTAGCCGTTTGACTTTCAACCTGGCAGTTTGACTTTTCAGTTTGGAACAGCAAGAACACTTAGTCCATGATGCAATCATTCCAATATGCAATGACACATTCATGTACCCCTTCCCCTTCGGAGTGCCGGACATTCCGGAACCTTCTAGAACATTCCCGATGAAAACACCGGAATCATTCCCGAACTCCGAAACGGGACTTTCCTTATATGAATCTTATTCTTCGGACCATTCCAGATCTCCTCGTGATATCCCGGATCCCATCCGAGACTCCGAACAACATTCGGTCTCTTTCTCATAATACCATAACTACTCAAAACAACGTCGAATCCTTAAGTGTGTCTCCCTACGGTTCGTGAATTATGCGGACATGATCGAGACACTTATCCGAACAATAACCAATAGAGGAATCTGAAAATTCATATGGCTCCCACATATTTCTACGATTACTTTGCGATCGAATGAACCATTTACATACGACACCAATTTCCCTTTGTCTCACGATAGTTTACTTATCCGAGGTTATGATCGTCGGTATCTCTGCATACCTAGTTCAACCTCGTTACTGATAAGTACTCTTTTCTCGTTCCCGTGATATGTGATCCCTTGTGAGCCAGTCACATGCTTGCAAGCCAATTGGATGACATTCCACCGAGAGGGCCCAGAGTATATCTATCCGTCATATGGATGGACAAATCCCACTCTTGATCCATGTGTCTCAACCAATACTTTCCGAACACTCAATGCCACCTTTATAGCCACCCAGTTACGGTGTGGTGTTTGATGTCATCAAAGCATCCATCCGGTAAAGGTGATATGCATGATCTCATGGTCGAAGGAATTAGGTTACTATGTATCAGAAAGCATATAGCAATTGAACTATTGAAATGACTTGATCTTTATGCTACGCTTATCTATAGGAGTATGTCCACCATATCATTCTCCTAACGATATGATCTTGTTGTTGATAACATCTCAATGTTCATGATAGGGAAACCACAATCATTAATCAACCAACAAGCTAGTGAAGTATAGAGGCTATACTAGGGACTTCAAATTAAGTTTACAAATCACACAAGTATCAATGTTTCCTTGTTAATACTATTATAGCATGAATGTAAACATTTATCATAAACACAAAGATATAATAATAACTATATTTATTATTGCCTCTAGGGCATATCTCCAACATGAGGCACCTCAGACTTCCACCGCGGCTGCTGGTGCTACTGCGACATTGGGGACAGACGACGGGTACTACTACGACCCCGACGACGATGATCTGTTTGACGAGGAGGTTGAACAACCTCCACACCTTGTTGGCCGTCCCCGACATTACCACCGCAACGCTCTACCACCGGTACGTGATGATGATCATGTTGCAAAGCTTAAATTAAATATTCCATCTTTTGAGGGTAAATATAATCCTGATGCATATCTTACATGGGAGATCGAAGTAGAACAACATTTTGCATGTTTAAAATATCCTGAAAATATGCGTGTTAGTGCTTCTACATGTGAATTTACTAAATTTGCTTCCCTTTGGTGGTCTGAGTATTGTCGTTTAAATCCTACTACTATTCCTCGTACTTGGACTGCTTTAAAAACTGCTATGCGTGTCCGTTTTGTGCCTCCCACTTATCAACGTGATTTACTAAAGAATCTGATCCGTTTGGAACAAGGAAAAAATTCTATAGAAGAGGATTATCAGGAATTGCAAACGGGGATGGTTCGGTGTGGTCTTGTAGAATCTACTGAACAAATGCTTGCACGTTTCTTTGGTGGATTAAACAAGGACATTCAACACATATTAGACTATAAGGAATATAATTCCATCACTCGTTTGTTTCATCTTGCTTGCAAAGCTGAACGTGAAGTGCAGGATCGCCAAACACCATGGAGGAGGACTAATAATTCTACAGGTCGCACATCCACTTGGACATCCCGACAATCAGCTCCTACTTCTCGTGATTCTCCACCATCTACTACCACATCCAAGGCCACCACAAGATTTCCGTCAGCTGCTCCTCCACCGTCATCCAATGCTCCTGCTCGTAGTGCATCTTCTATGACTTCCACGGGTAAAACAAAGGATATACAATACCGCAAGTGCTGGGGTTTTGGTCATATTGAGAGACAGTGCACAACACAACGTGTTATGATGGTGCGTGATGATCGAAAATATGATTCAGCGAGTGACTTTGATGAAGATACATTAGCTCTTATTTCTGCTCGAGATGTAGACAATTGTGATTCTAATGAAGAGACAGAGGTAATGGGAGCTGAAACTGCTGATCAATACAAGAGCTTAATTACACAACGTGTGTTGTGTGTGCAATTGAGCAAATCTGAGCAAGGTCAACGCCACAACCTGTTCCAAACACGTGGTGTTGTCAAGGAAAAAGCTATAAGGATCATCATTGATGGAGGGAGTTGTAATAATCTGTCTAGTGTTGACATGGTAGAGAAGCTTGCACTTACAACAAGACAACGCACACATTCATATTACATTCAATGTTTTGAGAGTTCTCGCAAGATCAAGGTAACAAGAACGGTACGCGTGCATTTTACTATTGGTACATATTCTGATTTTGTTGATTGTGATGTTGTAGCTATGCAAGCTTGTTCTTTGTTACTTGGTAGACCATGGCAATTTGATAGAGAATCTGTTCATAATGGCAAAACTAATCACTATTCTCTTATGCATGATGTAAAGAAAATTGGTCTAAAACCTATGACTCCCGAACAGATTTTAAAAGATGATCTTGCTAGATATAGTAGAGCTAAAACTGAGGAGAAAAATAAAAGTGAGAATCAGATTGTTGCTGCAGATTTTGTACCACCAGAGAACACTAAATCTGATTCTAAACATGCTACTGAAATTCGTTTGAAGAGTCCATGTATGCTTGCAAATAAAATTGATATTGCTGAAATAGATGTAAACAATACTCAATGTTATGCAATTATCTGTAAAGAGGTTTTGTTTTCATTTGAGGATATGCCTCCTTCTTTGCCACCCGCTATTGCTAACCTTTTATATGAGGACGTTTTTCCCGCCGAATTGCCACCAGGACTACCTCCTATTAGAGGAATTGAGCACCAAATTGATCTAATTCCTGGTGCTATGTTGCCCAACCGCGCGCCATATAGAACCAATCCAGAGGAGATAAAGGAGATACAACGCCAAATTCAGGAACTACTCGACAGATATCATATTCGTGAGTCCCTTAGCCCCTATGCTGTTCCTATTATTTTGGTACCTAAGAAAGATGGTTCTTCGCGCATGTGTACTGATTGTAGAGCTATCAATAATATTACTATTCGATATCGTCATCCTATTCCACGTTTGGATGACATTCTTGATGAATTGAGTGGCTCTACCATGTTTTCTAAAGTTGATTTGCGTAGTGGTTACCACCAGATTTGTATGAAATTGGGCGATGAATGGAAAACAACATTTAAAACTAAGTTCGGTTTATATGAGTGGTTAGTGATGCCGTTTGGTTTAACTAATGCACCCAGCACTTTCATGAGATTAATGAACGAAGTTTTACGTGCTTTCATTGGACGTTTTGTGGTAGTCTACTTTGATGATATTCTGATTTATAGCAAATCTTTAGAGGATCATTTAGACCATTTACGTGCTGTTTTCAATGCTTTACGTGATGCACGTTTGTTTGGTAATCTTGAGAAGTGCACCTTTTGCACCAATCGAGTTGCGTTTCTTGGCTATGTTGTTACATCAAAGAGTATTGAAGTGGATCCAGCCAAGATTGAAGCTATTGAGAATTAGCCGCAGCCCAAGATGGTCACACAAGTGAGGAGTTTTCTTGGCCTCGCTGGTTTTTATACGCGCTTTGTCAAAGACTTTGGATCAATTGCCGCGCCGCTGAATGAACTTACCAAGAAGGACGTGCCCTTTGTTTGGGGCGATGCACAACAACAGGCCTTCATCATATTGAAAGATAAGCTAACACATGCTCCCTTACTCCAACTTCCTGATTTTAATAAGACTTTTGAGCTTGAATGTGATGCTAGTGGAATTGGTTTGGGCGGTGTGTAATTACAAGAGGGAAAACCTGTTGCATATTTTAGTGAGAAATTGAGTGGGGCTAGTCTGAACTATTCTACTTATGATAAAGAATTATACGCGTTGGTTAGGACATTAGAAACTTGGCAACATGATCTATGGCCTAAAGAATTTGTTATACATTCTGATGATGAATCTTTGAAGCATATTCGTAGTCAAGCTAAGTTGAATCGTTGTCATGCAAAGTGGGTTGAATTTATTGAGTCTTTTCCTTATGTTATCAAACACAAAAGGGTAAAGATAATATTATTGTTGATGCTTTGTCGCCCCGTTATACTTTGTTATCTCAACTTGACTTCAAAATATTTGGATTGGAAACTATTAAGGAACAATATGTGCATGATGCTGAATTTAAAGATGTGTTGCAGAATTGTAGAGATGGTAGAACATGGAACAAGTTCATCTTCAATGATGGATTTGTGTTCCGTGCTAACAAACTATGCATTCCAGATAGTTCTGTTAGTCTTTTGTTGTTACAGGAGGCGCATGGAGGAGGATTGATGGGACACTTTGGTGTCAAGAAAACGGAGGATGTTCTTGCTACACACTTCTTTTGGCCACGTATGCGTCGAGATGTTGAGAGATTTGTGGCACGCTGCACTACTTGTCAAAAAGCTAAGTCTCGCCTTAATCCACATGGTTTATATATGCCTCTTCCTGTTCCTAGTGTTCCCTGGGAGGATATTTCTATGGACTTTGTTTTGGGATTGGCACGTACACAGAAGGGGAGGGATGGTATTTTTGTTGTTGTGGATCGGTTTTCTAAGATGACACACTTTATTCCTTTTCATAAAACGGATGATGCTGCGCATATTGCTGATTTGTTCTTTCGTGAAATTGTTCGTTTACATGGTGTGCCAAATACTATTGTTTCTGATCGTGATACTAAATTTCTTAGCCACTTTTGGAGATGTTTATGGTCTAAGTTGGGGACTAAATTGCTGTTTAGTACAACATGTCATCCCCAAACTGATGGACAAACTGAAGTAATAAATAGAACTTTGTCTACTATGTTGCGGGCTGTTTTAAAGAAGAACTTAAAATTGTGGGAAGAGTGTTTACCTCATATAGAATTTGCTTATAATCGTTCGCTGCATTCTACCACAAAGATGTGCCCGTTTGAAATTGTGTATGGTTTTGTTCCTCGTGCACCTATTGATTTATTTCCTTTACCTTCTTCGGTGCAAAATCATTTGGATGCTACACAACGCGCTGAAATGATATTAAACTTGCATAAGACTACTAAAGATAACATAGAACACATGAATGCTAAGTATAAACTTGCTGGGGATAAAGGGAGAAAGCATGTTGTGTTTCATGTTGGAGATCTTGTTTGGTTACATTTGCGTAAAGATCGTTTTCCTGATTTACGCAAGTCTAAGTTAATGCCGCGTGCTGCTGGTCCCTTTAAGGTGTTAGAGAAAATAAACGATAATGCATATAAACTTGAGTTGCCTGCAGACTTTGGTACGGTTAGTCCTACGTTTAACATTGCAGATTTGAAGCCTTACTTTGGTGAGGAAGATGAGATTGCGTCGAGCACGACTTCAATTCAAGAAGGGGAGCATGATGTGTACATCTCATCTATTGATACAACCGTTGTACCTACAGCTACACACATAAAAGGACCTATCACAAGATCTCGTGCCAAACAACTTAACTATCAAGTACTTTCGTTTCTTGGAACTATTCCTCACATACATGAGAATATGATGCTGCCTAAATCAGATGTATTTCTTACTCTTAGGAATGATGGACCAAGCATGGATGAGAGGGACAAGCATTGGAGCATGGCCATGCATGGAGATGGCAGCAAGCATGTGGTGATCCAAGAGAAGGCCACGAATGAAGATTTCAGAACTTTGAGGCCACCATAATAAAGAAAGAAGTCTTGGGCGAAATATTCAAGATTAATACTTCACAAATTCGTCCATAGCTTAATATGGTGCTGCGACACCTTTATTTTGGGCCAGGCCCATGTAATTTTCGCAGGATTTTAAATAGCCACTTTTTAGAGTCCGCATTTGAGGAGAAAAAGGACTTCTAGGGTTGGATTCGGCCACCACTTCTATGGCTGGCCGAAACCCCACCTTTTCCTCCTTAAATACTCCCCATAGCCGTCACCATAGATTCGGATTTTGTTTATACATTAAGTTAGCCATCATAGCAACTTCGCCAGGGCTCGAGCGTCGCAGAGGCCTCTTGTACTTCGCACCTATACAGGATCCCACTTTTTCAATAAAGCTTTCCTCTTAATCCGCAATATCTTGATTGCAATATTAGTTCTTACTTGTTCTCGATTTCAGGTAGGAATTAAGACCCTCGCTGGTCAGACTGATCGTGTTCCCGCAGGATCGGTAACCTCCAGGAGATTGGCTTAGCGATTGCATTGGCGCTCATGCTCGCACGTGTAGTCGGATCGTCAAGCCCGAAATCCACCAAATCGACTATCACCATCTGATCGAAAGATCGGACACCTTCGCCCTATCAAGTGGTATCAGATTTCAGGTTGCTCGGTGAGATTTTACTGCTTTCGTAGATTAGATCTGTTTTACCTATAACCCACGAAAAAGACAAAAACACAGTTAGAGTTTAGATCCATCCCATCACCAATCTACGCCTCGCATTATCTTTTCAGTTTTGCATTGTTGAATTTGTGTCTGCAGCGTCGAGTTGCTGGTCTTAGTGTCTCGTCCCTTATAGTTTTGAGTTATGATCATAGTAGTCACCGCCACACTCGCAGATCACTGCCACCATATTCCGCCACCATATTCCGCCGCCATACACCCAGCCACCATAAACCCTAAAACTCCGCCACCGCCTTCCTACCGCGACACGGATCTGATCACCTTTCCTGACGCGGCACGAGTCCGCGTTGAGTTATTGTTTACTAGTTTTGTTTTTTTACTTTCATTCCTTGTTGTTTCCGTGTTGAGCTACAGTTCGTGTCGAGTTAGAAGTTTAGCCGTAAGTCCAGAAGGAGAGCAAAAAAAAGTCTGGAACCGCCTCCGAAATTTTTTCTGGATATACTGATTTTCAGCCCCCTGGATCACTTTTCTCCATCAGCCGTTATAGCGATATTTTTTTGGCGCCTGCACGCTTTCCGGAGCATAATACAAAAATTTCGAATTTTTTTGGGGGTAACCTATTTCTAGACTGTGTAGATCAGTTCTAGACCCTCGCCATCATAGTGATTTTCGACATCTCGGTTCGCTTTTCAGGGTGCCATATCATCATACATTGCTTGTTGTGTCGCGTCGTGACATCGTTGGTGATCTAGGCTCGCGTCTCTAGTACGGTCTAGCCTAGGACCAGCACAGTACCCTCGTTGAGCATTCTTTCAACATTTGCATTGCTGTTTTGATAATTGCTAACCCCTTTGCTAAGCCTTCCCAGAGCTCCACAGATTTCTCCACGTGCGGTGTCTCGACTCCTGGTAAACGCTCGGTTCAATCTCTGGACCCACTGATCCTCGCGGTTGCACATCGCCTTTTCCTGCTGTTTGGTAAGAACTTGTAAGAGCTTCATATATTGCTTGACGGATTACCGCGTGCCTTCCACCATATTTCCGTAGTTATAGGCATATATACCTGTGCTCTTTAAAGGACTAACCATGACAGATACTTCGCGGAACCCTGCCATAATGACGAACCAAGAACTACATGCCCACTTGTCCGAGCTCTTGGTCGGTCGCGCTGAAGATGTGGATGCACGACTAGAGGAGTTTGACACCAAGCTCACCAACGCCATGGACAAGATCGATGGACTCGAGAAATCCTTCAACGACAAGCTTGATGCTCGGTTCAAGGAGGTTTTGGACAGATTGCCGGGACCCGCACCCGCACCCGCCCCATTGGCACCTCGGCATGGCGCACGACGCATTCCGATCACGGGTCGTACTGCTGGATCGGCTGCCGCCGCACCTCAGGCAGCTACCGCTACAGCTGAGGCACCTCAGACTTCCACCGCGGCTGCTGATGCTGCTGCGACATTGGGGACAGACGACGGGTACTACTACGACCCCGACGACGATGATCTGTTTGACGAGGAGGTTGAACAACCTCCACACCCTGCTGGCCGTCACCGACATTACCACCGCAACGCTCTACCACCGATACGTGATGATGATCATGTTGCAAAGCTTAAATTAAATATCCCATCTTTTGAGGGTAAATATAATCCTGATGCATATCTTACATGGGAGATGGAAGTAGAACAACGTTTTGCATGTTTAAAATATCCTGAAAATATGCGTGTTAGTGCTTCTACATGTGAATTTACTAAATTTGCTTCCCTTTGGTGGTCTGAGTATTGTCGTTTAAATCCTACTACTATTCCTCGTACTTGGACTGCTTTAAAAACTACTATGCGTGTTCGTTTTATGCCTCCCACTTATCAACGTGATTTACTAAAGAATCTGACACGTTTGGAACAAGGAAAAAATTCTGTAGAAGAGGATTATCAGGAATTGCAAACGGGGATGGTTCGGTGTGGTCTTGTAGAATCTACTAAACAAATGCTTGCACGTTTCTTTGGTGGATTAAACAAGGACATTCAATACATATTAGACTATAAGGAATATAATTCCATCACTCGTTTGTTTCATCTTGCTTGCAAAGCTGAACGTGAAGTGCAGGATCGCCAAACACCATGGAGGAGGACTAATAATTCTACAGGTCGCACATCCACTTGGACATCCCGACAATCAGCTCCTCCTTCTCGTGATTCTCCACCATCTACTACCACATCCAAGGCCACCACAAGATCTCCGTCAGCTGCTCCTCCACCGTCATCCAATGCTCCTGCTCGTAGTGCATCTTCTATGGCTTCCACGGGTAAAACAAAGGATATACAATGCCGCAAGTGCTGGGGTTTTTGTCATATTGAGAGACAGTGCACAACACAACGTGTTATGATGGTGCGTGATGATGGAAAATATGATTCAGCGAGTTACTTTGATGAAGATACATTAGCTCTTATTTCTGCTCGAGATGGAGACAATTGTGATTCTAATGAAGAGACAGAGGTAATGGGAGCTGAAACTGCTGATCAATACAAGAGCTTAATTACACAACGTGTGTTGTGTGTGCAATTGAGCAAATCTGAGCAAGATCAATGCCATAACCTGTTCCAAACACGTGGTGTTGTCAAGCAAAAAGCTATAAGGATCATCATTGATGGAGGGAGTTGTAATAATCTGGCTAGTTTTGACATGGTAGAGAAGCTTGCACTTACAACAAGACAACGCACACATTCATATTACATTCAATGGTTTGAGAGTTCTCGCAAGATCAAGGTAACAAGAACGGTACGCGTGCATTTTACTATTGGTACATATTCTGATTTTGTTGGTCTTGATGTTGTACCAATGCAAGATTGTTCTTTTTTACTTGGTAGACCATGGCAATTTGATAGAAAATCTGTTCATAATGGCAAAACTAATCACTATTCTCTTATGCATGATGGAAAGAAAATTGGTCTAAAACCTATGACTCCCGAACATATTTTAAAAGATGATCTTGCTAGAGCTAGTAGAGCTAAAACTGAGGAGAAAAATAAAAGTGATAATCAGATTGTTGCTGCAGATTTTGTACCACCAAAGAACACTAAATCTGATTCTAAACATGCTACTGAAATTCGTTTGAAGAGTCCATGTATGCTTGTAAATAAAATTGATATTGCTGAAATAGATGTAAACAATACTCAATGTTATGCAATTATCTGCAAAGAGTTTTTGTTTTCATTTGAGGATATGCCTCCTTCTTTGCCACCCGCTATTGTTAACCTTTTATGTGAGGACGTTTTTCCCGCCGAATTGCCACCAGGACTACCTCCTATTAGAGGAATTCAGCACCAAATAGATCTAATTCCTGGTGCTATATTGCCCAACCGCGCGCCATATAGAACCAATCCAGAGGAGATAAAGGAGATACAATGCCAAATTCAGGAACTACTCGACAGAGATCATATTCGTGAGTCCCTTAGCCCCTATGTTGTTCCTATTATTTTGGTACCTAAGAAAGATGGTTCTTCGCGCATGTGTACTGATTGTAGAGATATTAATAATATTACTATTCGATATCGTCATCCTATTCCACGTTTGGGTGACATGCTTGATGAATTGAGTGGCTCTACCATGTTTTCTAAAGTTGATTTGCGTAGTGGTTACCACCAGATTCGTATGAAATTGGGCGATGAATGGAAAACAACATTTAAAACTAAGTTCGGTTTATATGAGTGGTTAGTGATGCCGTTTGGTTTAACAAATGCACCCAGCACTTTCATGAGATTAATGAACGAAGTTTTACGTGCTTTCATTGGACGTTTTGTGGTAGTCTACTTTGATGATATTCTGATTTATATCAAATCTTTAGAGGATCATTTAGACCATTTACGTGCTGTTTTTAATGCTTTACGTGATGCACGTTTGTTTGGTAATCTTGAGAAGTGCACCTTTTGCACCAATCGAGTTGCGTTTCTTGGCTATGTTGTTACATCACAGAGTATTGAAGTGGATCCAGCCAAGATTGAAGCTATTGAGAATTAGCCGCAGCCCAAGACGGTCACACAAGTGAGGAGTTTTCTTGGCCTCGCTGGTTTTTATACGCGCTTTGTCAAAGACTTTGGATCAATTGCCGTGCCGCTGAATGAACTTACCAAGAAGGATGTGCCCTTTGTTTGGGGCGATGCACAACAACATGCCTTCATCATATTGAAAGATAAGCTAACACATGCTCCCTTACTCCAACTTCCTGATTTTAACAAGACTTTTGAGCTTGAATGTGATGCTAGTGGAATTGGTTTGGGCGGTGTGTTATTACAAGAGGGAAAACTAGTGAGAAATTGAGTGGGGCTAGTCTGAACTATTCT
The DNA here is from genome assembly GCA_916181665.1 of Avena sativa. Classification (NCBI taxonomy): domain Eukaryota; kingdom Viridiplantae; phylum Streptophyta; class Magnoliopsida; order Poales; family Poaceae; genus Avena; species Avena sativa. The sequence goes on along the minus strand of OV702279.1, from coordinate 397,500,868 downwards.
ACTTATGATACAGAATTATACGCGTTGGTTCGGACATTAGAAACTTGGCAACATGATCTATGGCCTAAAGAATTTGTTATACATTCTGATGATGAATCTTTGAAGCATATTCGTAGTCAAGCTAAGTTGAATCATTGTCATGCAAAGTGGGTTGAATTTATTGAGTCTTTTCCTTATGTTATCAAACACAAAAGGGTAAAGATAATATTATTGCTGATGCTTTGTCACGCCGTTATACTTTGTTATCTCAACTTGACTTCAAAATATTTGGATTGGAAACTATTAAGGAACAATATGTGCATGATGCTGAATTTAAAGATGTGTTGCAGAATTGTAGAGATGGTATAACATGGAACAAGTTCGTCTTCAATGATGGATTTGTGTTCCGTGCTAACAAACTATGCATTCCAGATAGTTCTGTTCGTCTTTTGTTGTTACAGGAGGCGCATGGAGGAGGATTGATGGGACACTTTGGTGTCAAGAAAACGGAGGATGTTCTTGCTGCACACTTCTTTTGGCCACGTATGCGTCGAGATGTTGAGAGATTTGTGGCACGCTGCACTACTTGTCAAAAAGCTAAGTCTCGCCTTAATCCACATGGTTTATATATGCCTCTTCCTGTTCCTAGTGTTCCCTGGGAGGATATTTCTATGGACTTTGATTTGGGATTGCCACGTAAACAAAAGGGGAGGGATAGTATTTTTGTTGTTGTGGATCGGTTTTCTAAGATGACACACTTTATTCCTTGTCATAAAACGGATGATGCTACACATATTGTTGATTTTTTCTTTCGTGAAATTGTTCGTTTACATGGTGTGCCAAATACTATTGTTTCTGATCGTGATACTAAATTTCTTAGCCACTTTTGGAGATGTTTATGGGCTAAGTTGGGGACTAAATTTCTGTTTAGTACAACATGTCATCCCCAAACTGATGGACAAACTGAAGTAATAAATAGAACTTTGTCTACTATGTTGCGGGCTGTTTTAAAGAACTTAAAATTGTGGGAAGAGTGTTTACCTCATATAGAATTTGCTTATAATCGTTCGCTGCATTCTACCACAAAGATGTGCCCGTTTGAAATCGTGTATGGTTTTGTTCCTCGTGCACCTATTGATCTATTGCCTTTACCTTCTTCGGTGCAAAATCATTTGGATGCTACACAACGCGCTGAAATGATATTAAACTTGCATAAGACTACTAAAGTTAACATAGAACATATGAATGCTAAGTATAAACTTGCTGGGGATAAAGGGAGAAAGCATGTTGTGTTTGATGTTGGAGATCTTGTTTGGTTACATTTGCGTAAAGATCGTTTTCCTGATTTACGCAAGTCTAAGTTAATGCCGCGTGCTGCTGGTCCCTTTAAGGTGTTAGAGAAAATAAACGATAATGCATATAAACTTGAGTTGCCTGCAGACTTTGGTACGGTTAGTCCTACGTTTAACATTGCAGCTTTGAAGCCTTACTTTGGTAAGGAAGATGAGATTGCGTCGAGGATGACTTAAATTTAAGAAGAGGAGCATGATGTGGACATCCCATCTATTGATACAACCGTTGTACCTACAACTACACACATACAAGGACCTATCACAAGATCTCGTGCCAAACAACTTAACTATCAGGTACTTTCGTTTCTTGGAACTATTCCTCACATACATGAGAATATGATGCTGCCTAAATCAGATGTATTTCTTACTCTTAGGAATGATGGACCAAGCATGGATGAGAGGGACAAGCATTGGATCATAGCCATGCATGGAGATGGCAGCAAGCATGTGGTGATCCAAGAGAAGGCCACGGATGAAGATTTCAGAACTTTGAGGCCACCATAATGAAGAAATAAGGCTTGGACGAAATATTCAAGATTAATACTTCACAAATTCATCCATAGATTAATATGGTGCTGCGACACCTTTATTTTGGACCAGGCCCATGTAATTTTCGCAGGATTTTAAATAGCCACTTTTTAGAGCCCGTATTTGAGGAGAAAAGGACTTCTAGGGTTGGATTCGGCCACCACTTCTATGGCTGGCCGAAACCCCACGTTTTCCTCCTTAAATACTCCCCATAGCCGTCACCATAGACTCGGATTTTATTTAGACATTAAGTTAGCCATCATAGCAACTTCGCCAAGGATCGAGCGTCGCAGAGGCCTCTTGTAATTCGCACCTATACAGGATCCCACCTTTTCAATAAAGCTTTCCTCTTAATCCGCAATATCTTGATTGCACTATTAGTTCTTACTTGTTCTCGATTTCAGGTAGGAATTAAGACCCTCGCTGGTCAGGCTGATCGTGTTCCCGCAGGATTGGTAACCTCCAGGAGATTGGCCTAGCGATTGCATTGGCGCTCGTGCTCGCACGTGTAGTCGGATCATCAAGCCCGAACTCCACCAAATCGACTATCACCATATCATCGAAAGATCGGACATCTTCGCCCTATTATACTCTGGGCCCTCTCGGTGGAATGTCATCCAATTAGCTTGCAAGCATGTGACTGGCTCACAAGGGATCACATATCACGGGAACGATAAAAGAGTACTTATCAGTAACGAGGTTGAACTAGGTATGCAGAGATACCGATGATAAAAACCTCGGATAAGTAAACTATCATGAGAAAAAGGGAAATTGGTATCGTATGTAAGTGGTTCATTCGATCGCAAAGTAATCGTAGAAATATGTGGGAGCCATATGAATTTCCAGATTCCTCGGTTGGTTATTGATCGGAGAAGTGTCTCGGTCATGTCCGCATAATTCACGAACCGTAGGGAGACACACTTAAGGATTCAGTGTTGTTTAGTAGATATGGAATGTTAATAGGGATACCGAATGTTGTTTGGAGTCTTGGATGGGATCCGAGATATCACGAGGAGATCCAGAATGGTCTAGAGAATAAGAATCATATAAGGAAAATCCTATTTCGGAGTTCAGGAAAGTTTCCGATGGTTTCATCGGAGAGGTTCTAGAAGGGTCTAGAAGGTTCACCGGTCCGGAAGGAGAATGGTCCATGAATGTTTCATGGATATGTGGAATGATTGGATCATATCCTAGGTCACTTGGTGTTGACATTTGCAAGAGAGAAATAAAGCTCTAAATTAAAAGTCAAACGGGAAGTTTGAAAAGTCAAACTGGAACAATGGTTTCCTAGTGGGAGAAGAAACTGGTCCTTCTCTCAATCCAACTTAGGTTTGGGTTTGGATTCAAACCCACCCCTCCCAAGGCTGCCCCTCCCTCTCATAAATAGAGGGGGAGGGCTGCCCCAACACCACAAGAGCCAAGCCCTTCCCACACACCCGCGCCGCCGCCATCACCGCCGCGCCCAAGCCACCCGCCGATTCGTCGCCGCCGCCCTAGCCACCGCCGACACCTCCTCCTCCTCCCGGTCATCTAAACCCTAGATCTCCGGGAAACCCTAAAACCACCATAACTCGCATCCGGCTTAGGCGAAGCCCTGCGGGATCTTTCCTCTACTTCCGACACCATGCCGTCGTGCTACCGGAATCGCGAGGGGAGAACTATAAACTCCACTGCCTGCTGGAACAAGGGAGAGGAAGGTTTTCATCGAGTACCGAACGTGTGACCGACTGCGGAAGCGCTGCCGGAACGCAGCGCCGGAAGGATCGTCTACGCGATCTTGAGATCGGCAAGTGTACGACTACATCACCCACGAGAATCTGCTCTCGTTAACCACTTTGGAATCTTCTAGGGTGAGTGCTTCTATCGACTCGTTTCTACAATCTAGTAGATAGATCTTGGCTTGTTTTTGTGCATGCGGTAGATTTTTTTTGTTTTCCATGCTATGAACCCCAACAGTGGTATTAGAGCCATGTCTATATGTAGATCTGTTGCACGAGTAGAGCACAATGGTCATTATGGGCGGTGGTGGTTTTATTATCAATTGAATTTTGTGTACTTTGCATCTTGCGGTATGATGGGATGAAGCGGCTCGGGCTAACCTTACATGACATCGTTCATGAGACTTGCTCCACTCTCAACATGTAACTTGTATTGCATAAGTGGCTTTGCGGGTGTCTGTCTCTCCCATCATAGTATAGATTCAATTTACAACGGGCACTTGATAGTTCAAACATCAACGTTGTGTATCTTGTTCCTAAGTTAGAACGACACTTATTGAAAGCCCCAAACCACGTAAAATATGCAAAGAAAATTCGAGGCGTCTAACTTTGTTTTGCAGGGGTGTGCTGTGATGTGATATGGCCATGATTGTGATTATATATGATGTATGCAATGTTCCTTATTGTAAGTTGGCAACCAATTGGAGCCATATGGTTGTCTTTTAAATTCCGTTAAGGCCTGCGTGTCTATTCAAAATAGTTGTAATAGTTGAAGCTGGTGGACGACGACCATGAAACGGCTCCATTGACCTTGACGCCATACCGGTGATGATGGAGATCATGTTTGTGCTTGAAGATGGAGATCGGAAGCACAAGAAGAAATGCCATATCATATCACATATTACGAATTTCATGTGATGTTAATCATTTATGCATCTTGTATTGCTTGGTTTGCGACGGTAGCATTATAAGATGATCCCTCAAGCACACAATTTCAAGTTTTAAAGTGTTCATCCTTAGTAAGCACCGTTGCTAAAGCTCGTTGTTTCGAAGCACCACGTGATGATCGGGTGTGTTAGATTCTGCGAGTGTATACAACGTGAGCAAGCCAGATTTGCTCATGCGGAAGCTAAGGTTTGATCTTGACGAGCCTAGCATGTACAGACATGGTCTCGAAACACGGATCACCGAAAGGTAAAGCATGAGTCATATAGTAGATATGATGAACATGTTCATTGTTCACCATTGAAGCTACATCAACTCTCATGATGATCAGTTTTGATGTGGTGGATTTGGTTCGTGTGATCACTAAAAAAATTTGAGGGATATTGTTTTGAGTGGGAGTTCACCTAGATTAATTTAACTATTAATCAGAACTCAATTTGTCATAAACTTAGTCTAAACTATTGCAAATATGTTGTTGATCAATGGCGACCCCTAGCATCAATTTTAATGCGTTCCTAGAGAAAGAAAAGTTGAAAAACAATGGAAGCAACTTCGCGGATTGGTTCCGCAATTTGAGGATTGTCCTCAATGCTGGTAATTTGACCTATGTGCTGGATGCACCGCTGGGTGACCTGCCTGCAGCTACTACTACCGATGAGGTAAAGAATGTTTTCCTCGCTCAGAAGAATTAGTACTCCACAGTTCAGTGTGCTATCTTGTACGGTTTGGAATCGGAGCTTCAAAAAAGGTTTGAGAACCATGACCTACATGATATTGTCCGTGAACTCAAAATGATATTTGAGGCTCATGCGGCAGTTGAGAGTTATGAGGCTTCTGAAAAGTTCTTTAACTACAAGATGGAAGAGGGCAACTCCGTCAGTGAGCACGTGCTTAAGATGTCTGGGCACGCAAGCAAGCTTCAAAGCTTGGGTATAGTGATTCCTAATGCTTTGGGGATTCACCGTGTCCTCCAATCACTACCACCAAGTTACAAGAACTTTGTGATGAACTACAATATGCAAAACATGGACAAGTCGTTGCCAGAACTCTTCTCCATGTTAAAGTCTGCAGAAGTGGAGATCAAGAAAGAGCACCAAGTGTTGTTGGTAAATAAGACCACCAAATTCAAGAAGCAAGGCAAGCCTAAGAAAAAGCGAAACTTCAAGAAGGGCGGTAAGAAAGTTACCGCGCCGGCAAAGAAGATCAAGGCTGGGCCTAAGCCTGATACTGAGTGCTTTTACTGCAAGGGAGAAGGTCACTGGAAGTGGAATTTCCCAAAGTACTTGGCGGATTTGAAGAACGGAAACATCAAGAAGAAAGGTATATCCGATATACATGTTATTGATGTGTATCTCACTAGTACTCGTAGTAGTGCCTGTGTATTTGATACTAGTTCAGTTGCTCATATTTGTAACTCGAAACAGGTACTGCAGAATAAACGGAAGCTAGCGAAGAACAAGGTGACGATGCGCGTTGGAAATGGATCAAAGGTTGATGTGATCGCGGTCGGCACGCTACCTCTTCATCTACCATCGGGATTAGTTTTATACTTAAATAATTGTTATTTGGTGCCTGCGTTGAGCATGAACATTATATCCGGATCATGTTTATTGCGAGACGGTTACTTGTTTAAGTCCGAGAATAATGGTTGTTCGATTTATATGAGTACTATGTTTTATGCACATAAACCTTTGATAGATGGTCTATTCTTATTGAATCTCGATTGTGGAAATACACACATTAATAACTTTGAAGCTAAACGTTTGAAATTGAGCGATAACTCGACCTATATGTGGCACTATCGTCTTGGTCATATTGGAGTGAAGCGTATGAAGAAACTCCATTCCGATGGACTTCTTGAATCACTTGAAAGATGCGAAGCATGTCTGATGGGTAAAATGACTAAGACTCCATTTTCTGGTATGATGGAGCGAGCTACAGACTTATTGGAAATCATACATACCGATGTGTGTGGCCCAATGAGTGTAGCATCTCACGGTGGTTATCGTTATGTTCTTACCTTCACGAATGACTTGAGTAGATATGGGTATATCTATTTCATGAAACATAAGTCCGGAACTTTCGAGAAGTTTAAGGAATTTCAAAGTGAGGTAGAGAATCAACGTAACAAGAAGATTAAATTTCTGCGATCTGATCGTGGAGGTGAATATCTAAGTTACGAGTTTGGCGAGCATTTGAAGAAATACAGAATACTTTCACAATTGACACCGCCGGGAACACCACAGCGTAATGGTGTGTCCGAACGTCGTAATCGAACTCTCTTAGATATGGTTCGTTCTATGATGTCACTTACATATTTACCGCTATTGTTTTGGGGTTATGCATTAGAAACAGCCGCATTCACTTTAAATAGGGCACCATCTAAATCCGTTGAAACGACACCATATGAATTATGGTTTGGAAAGAAACCTAAATTGTCGTTCCTTAAAGTTTGGGGTTGCGAAGCTTATGTAAAGAAGTTACACCCTGACAAGCTTGAACCCAAAGCGGAAAAATGCGTCTTCATAGGATACCTGAAGGAAACTATTGGGTATACCTTCTATCATAGATCTGAGGGCAAAATCTTCGTTGCCAAGAATGGATCCTTTCTAGAGGAGTTTCTCTCGAAAGAAGTGACTGGAAGGAAAGTAGAACTCAACGAGGTTGTTGAACCTTCTCTCGAACTTGCGAGTAGCGCAGCACCGGAAGTAGTTCCTGTGGCGCCTGCACCAATAAGATAGGAAGCTAATGATGTTGATCATGAAACTTCGGTTGAAGTTGCTACGGAACCTCGCAGGTCAACGAGAACTCGTACCACTCCTGGTTGGTATGATCCCGTTATGAGTGTCATGTTGGTGGATAACACCGATGACCCTGCGACATACGAGGAAGCGATGATGAGCCCAGATTCCAATAAATGGCAAGAAGCCATGAAATCCGAGATTGGATCCATGTACGAAAACCAAGTATGGACTTTGGTGGACTTACCGGATGGCCGGAAGGCTGTCGAGAACAAATGGATTTTCAAGAAGAAAACAAATGCTCATGGTAATGTTACTGTCTATAAATCTCAACTTTTCGCAAAAGGGTTTAGACAAATTCAAGGAGTTGACTACGATGAGAATTTCTCACCAGTAGCAAAGCTAAAGTCTGTGAGGATTATGTTATCAATCGCTGCATATTATGATTATGAGATATGGCTGATGGATGTCAAAACGGCGTTCCTCAATGGAGACATTGATGAAGAGTTGTATATGATGCAACCCAAAGGTTTTGTCGATCCTAAAGATGCTAACAAGGTATGCAAACTTCAACGGTCCATATATGGATTGAAGCAAGCATCCCGAAGTTGGAATCAACGTTTTGATAAGGTAATCAAAAGCTTTGGTTTTATACAAACTTATGGAGAAGCTTGTATTTACAAGAAAGTGAGTGGGAGCTCTGTAGCATTCTTAATACTATATGTCTATGACATATTGTTGATTGGGAATGATGTAGACCTTCTTAATAGTGTTAAGGATTATTTGAATAATAGTTTTTCAATGAAAGATCTTGGCGAAGCAGCTTACATATTAGGCATAAATATTTATAGAGATAGATCGAGACGCCTAATATCATTCTCACAAAGTACATATTTGGACAAAGTTCTAAAGAGGTTTGGAATGGAAGATAGCAAGAAAGGGTTCTTTCCCATGTTGCCCAATACGACCTTGAGTAAAACTCAAAGTCCTGCAATGGCAGAAGATAGAGAAAGGATGAGTAAGACTCCCTATGCCTCAGCCATAGGATCTCTAATGTATGCCATGCTATGTACTAGACCCGACATTGCATATGCTGTTAGTTTGACTAGCAGATATCAAAGTGATCCAGGAGTGGATCATTGGACAGCGGTCAAAAACATCCTTAAGTACTTGAGAAGAACTAAGGATATCGTTCTTTCTTATGGAGGTGATGAACAACTCGTTGTTAATGGTTACACCGATGTTAGTTGAAACACCGATCCGGATGATTCTAAATCTCAATATGGATACAGACTGAAGATCTCGACAAGCGAGGTTCGGAAACAAAGGAGGGATGCAGACTCTGCATCGGATCTGGCGTAGATGATGTCGTCGCGTCGGAAAACACCGGAAGGCACAAACAAGGAACAAAGAATGGTACCACAGCAGACGGATTCCTCAGGCAGCTCGAACATCGGATGGTAGACCACCGTTATCAGAGGAGGAAGCGAAACCCTGAAGGTACGACGGAAACCCAACCACGAGAATTCCTGGACTCGAAGAAAGAGAAGAGAGCGGATTCAAAACACGCGGAGGTAAGAGGAGAATAGCAGAGGGGTACGAAATAAAAGCAGACCTAACCAGAACTATCCAACCGATTTTGCAAAATAGTTTTGACACTCTACTTCGGCCGTTAGCTAGGTTATCCTACAGGCTGGACTTGTGGGGTATCGCAACTGCTGAGCTCTGATACCACTCTGTAACACCCTCAGAATCGGACCTATGCAAGTTTTAGCGAAATCCGCCAAACCCGCATAGAAACGATTCAAAGGTGCCCACCAGGCACTTTCGTGCGGGTGGAAAACGAAGTAATAACATTACACAACAGTCCTCGATGGGACCCACAGAACAGATATATATACAACACGACTCCATGAGTCAAGAATACGGATATAATACACGAAGATCCAAATCACCTTGAAAATGATAGAGCGTCCGTCTACGGACAAGATGCAAATGGGGCTAAGAGCCCTGAAGAATAACCAATGGCGTCCATAACCCTGCCCAGGCCAAGCCGGAAGGGTAACCCTGCTAACGACGTCGCATCTCAGAACCTGCTTAAACAAAAGGGGTGCCGACAAAGGGCAAAGGAAAAAGAGGAGCGTCAGTACTGAGGCCAGTACACCGCGAGGCTAGAATTCGGCGGTCCTCGCCTACATAGGTATGGTGGACTGTAGCGGCAGCGGAGCATGCACTAAACAACCTATAGAGACTCGATACAACTGGCGGCAATCAGAGAGGGGTAAGAAAGACCTATTCGGAACCAACCTGATTCTACCATCAAACAAACCCATCCTGGTGTTTCCCCTCGATACCAAACGAGGAAGTCAACCGAGGAACTCACACAGTGGGCAGTTTTACTTATTAAGTTATCGTTGCAGCAATTACTAGTCAGGTTTAGATAATCATCCTGATAAGTAAACAGTGGGCACTTTTAGTTAACTATTCCGTTATAGTTGCAGCTCTTACTAATCAGATACAATTAGCATGAGATAACCCGGAACCCAGCAGTTGTTGGTACTTTCATTCAGCCATTCCGTTGTAGTTGCAATATTTACTAGTCAGGTACAATTGTCGCAAGCGACAGACAGAGCAAGCAATTGTGGGCAGTATTAATTAGCCATTCCATTATAGTGAAGCTGATTACTAGTCATTATACAGTCAAATTTATAGCAATAAACTTTAGTTATGCTTGTCTATGGTCGAGATACTATGCTCCAAGTCGTCCATATCCGCGGACACGGCTTTCAGAAAGTTTTACCCGGCCGGGGTGCACCAATAGCAACACACGCTCGATCAACCTCGGAAAAACCAACTCAAAACCCAACGAGGCTTTCACGACTGAACAATCACAGGATTCAGAAATATTTCAGGGGGCCACCCCTTGTAGTCTACCCGCAACGAAGTAAGCTATCTCCGAGACGGACTCAAGGTTTGTGGGGCCGGCTGTAAGCGACTGGGAACCCAAAACTGGGCTTGTCGATACCGCGTAAACGGGTCACAATTCCTAAACAGTACAGTGTGCTCCTCGCACAATTTAAATACATAAGTAGCATGGCATAAGTACAGGATCGTAAATAAAACCTCAAACTAGTTTGTGGCCCCAAGAAATAAGACTGAATCAAGCTCTGGCTCAGGGGGGTCCCATATACCTCCCGGATGTGGATAGCGCGATAAATCAAGGAACAGGTATCAAGTACTCGGGGTCCTACGGGACACAAGTGGGCGTTCGGAAACCAAATATTTTCTATCACCCACTGATGCCTCTGCTTACTTCAATTTTAGTTGTTAAACAGGAATTAAAGTGAACGATAAGTAAGACCATAATCATCTCCAACATCAACATGCGGCAATACATCAACAACTGTGGCACTGGACGACACGCAACAGCACTTGAGCAAGCGACTACGACGCGCAAGTCCAACTATCTACCAAACAACAGGTAATAGGATGTGTCCAAGGCAATATAGGGCTGCACGGTATATCACAGGTTAGGAAACTAAAGCATCGCAACACAGATAGCAATAGATCAACAGGAGGGAATAAATACTATAAAAGTAAGATAGGTAGAAAGGGGAAGATGCTCGCCTGAAAACATTGCCGGAGGTTCAACCGAAGATCGGGGCGAAGCTCACATCAACTCAACGGCCTTATCCGCGAAGAAGCAAAACACTAGAATAAACACCGGATGTAATATTTAATACAACAGCAGAAGATCGGCATGATGCATGCATGATGGATGACGTGGCAAAGGTGCGTTGCAATTAGGTCAATATTAAGCGGAACCAGGGTCCCGACAATTATTCAGATGTTTCATGTTATTAAACTACCCCGCAATTTAAATGTTGTATTAACATGGCAGAAGATAGTACCGGTTCGCTACCCAAATTTAAATGAGGCCAATATAAGGCTAGATTTGCCCGCATATGGGTCCCATATTTAATTATTAGGTGAATCGGCATAAGGCCCCCAAACCACAAGACAAGGATACATGCAAGTATGACAAGTTAATATGCAACAGGGTTTTATGTTTAGCATTTATAAAAATAAGGGTTCGGATAAGGGTCACACATTGAGGGGTCTCGACGGTCTTGGGGTTCCGGGGTTCGGGGTTCGGGGTCGGTCTCAGGGTCCAGGGTTCGACGGGATCGTTCTCGGACTACTGGGGTGGATCTTGGCGTTCCGAAATGCCGGACTTGGGTCGGTGTCGGGGGCGCATCGGGTTATTCCGGGCCGGTGCCGTTCTTATCGTCGCGAAGGTCTTGTCGGGTCCCACGGGGTCGGTCTTGCCGTTGCGAGGTCTTGTCGTTCGGAAAGCAGCACTTGGTGTCCGGAACGGAGTGCTTGTTGGACCGGTGGCGTTCTTGGCGGGCATCGGGTCCGGACTTCGCCCCCGGGAACGGGTCTTCAGGGTCTCGACGAACTTGGTGTTCCGGCATCTCGGTCATCGGATTCGGGGGATCTTGGGGTCCTGGAAGCAGACCTTGTCGGGGGGTCGGAACCGAAGAACTGGGCGGTCGATGAGGTCGGTGGTCTTCGGAAGATCCAGACGTTAGGACAGTTCCTGGCATCAGACGCCCTGGCATTGGTCTTTCTAGCAAACCCCTTTGCAGCCACAGATCTTGTCGAGGTGGGTCATGCGTGTACATGAATGAGTACAGGAGCAGCCCACGTCGGTTACAGCGGACACGGAGAAGGACGGCTTGCCGGCGAGCGGGGCGCGCGGCGGCCTGGCGAGGGTGCTGGGGCCGCGGGGCGGCGCAGACGTGGGGCGGAGGCGGCCGCGCGGAGGTCGCCGGTGGAGCGCGGGCGGAGGTGGATAGGGTCCGCGGCGAGGAGGAGGCTCGGGGGAGAGGCGGTGAGCGGCCTGAGCGGCGGAGCGAGGCGAGGCCGCGGAGGCGCGCCGCTAGGGCCGGAGGGAGCTTGCGGGCGACGCCGCGGCGGGGGCGGAGCTTGCAGGGGAGGGCGAGCCGGGGCGGTGAGGGGCTGCGCGCGAGGCGGCGCGGGTCTGGGGGAGGAGGCGGCCGCGGCTGGGCGCGCCGGGGCGGTGAGGGGCTGCGGGGGTTGCCGGAGGGCACGGGGAGGCGTGGCGAGGGAGGCGGTCCGGCAGCGAGGGCGGCGCTCGTGTCGGGGCGAGGGTGACGGGGTGGGGAGGGACCGTGCTGAGAGGAGCTGGTCGCCGGAGGGGGGGAGGGAGAGGTGAGAGCCGGCGGCGGAGGGAGCTTGCGGGGCTGGGTGGAGGGGAGGAGGTGTGGGTCGCGTGCGGGGGAAGAAGGCGAGTGGAGGGGAGGGAGGTTGGGGACTGGCGGGGAGCAGGAAGAAGAGAACAGGGAGAGGGGCGTGGGACAGGAAGAGGTGGGTCACGGGGCGGGCCCAGGTGGCAGCGATTGGGGCTGTTGAGTGGGAGAGGCAGGGGGGTGCGGCGTGCGTGGGAGGTTGGGTCCACGCCTGCGTGTGGGTGCAGTGTGTGCTGTGTGTGTTGAGAGGGAGTGGAGAGAGAGAGAGAGAGAGAGAGAGAGAGAGAGAGAGAGGCTGACGTGGCAGGGGGTGATTGGATGGGGAGGGAGGATGAGCTGAGGTGGCGAGCTGCTACTGGTTGGGGTGAGGTGGAGGGAAGGGCTGGGTAGGTTAGTTGGGTAGCTTTAGGATTTAGAAGGGCGGGTTAGGTGGACCGATTATAATTCCGGGGGTGGTCGTTCGGTTCATTCGGCCCGTTCGACTGCCCCACAAAAATAAATAAATATTTTTATTGATTTCAAACAAGGCTTTTGCAAACCGATAGCGGACAAAATAAAATATTCCGGAGACCCGGTTTTGGGTTTTGAATTAAAGACGGGGCGTTTTAGAAAACAAAGCGGGCTTTGCAAAAATAGTTTTTGACAAACAACACATGATGATGACGATGCAATGCACAAATTTCACACGATTTTCTAGTAGTGGTTTTGCGGGATGCCACAATTCGACACCACTAACAATGGATCTCGCCCTCGAGATCCGCCTCATGGTACCGGAAGGAAGGTCGGCGGTACGCGTCTTCTCAGTTCGTTTAGAGCTTCGCGACACCACTAACAAGGGATCGTTGTCCGTGATCGTCGAGAGAACACTCCGGGAACAACAGGTCGAAGGTAGAGGTATCAACAAATAAAGCCACCCCTATCTTCGATAGAAAGAGGGAACCGATGCATTCTCATCCACTTCAATGTACAAAAGCGAATAGAAAGGGTAGTCGGCATGGGGGCCAATCCATCACGCACCCAAACTATTACTCTGCACAATCAGTAGAAGAGCGTGCAACCATTCTCGGAAACAGACTGAAGATCTCGACAAGCGAGGTTTGGAAACAAAGGAGGGATGCAGACTCTGCATCGGATCTGGCGTAGATGATGTCGTCGCGTCGGAAAACACCGGAAGGCACAAACAAGGAACAAAGAATGGTACCACAGCAGACGGATTTCTCAGGCAGCTCGAACATCGGATGGTAGAACACCGTTATCAGAGGAGGAAGCGAAACCCTGAAGGTACGACGGAAACCCAACCACGAGAATTCCTGGACTCGAAGAAAGAGAAGAGAGCGGATTCAAAACACGCGGAGGTAAGAGGAGAATAGCAGAGGGGTACGGAATAAAAGCAGACCTAACCAGAACTATCCAACCGATTTTGCAAAATATTTTTGACACTCTACTTCGGCCGTTAGCTAGGTTATCCTACAGGCTGGACTTGTGGGGTATCGCAACTGCTGAGCTCTGATACCACTCTGTAACACCCTCAGAATCGGACCTATGCAAGTTTTAGCGAAATCCGCCAAACCCGCATAGAAACGATTCAAAGGTGCCCACCAGGCACTTTCGTGCGGGTGGAAAACGAAGTAATAACATTACACAACAGTCCTCGATGGGACCCACAGAACATATATATATACAACACGACTCCATGAGTCAAGAATACGGATATAATACACAAAGATCCAAATCACCTTGAAAATGATAGAGCGTCCGTCTACGGACAAGATGCAAATGGGGCTAAGAGCCCCGAAGAATAACCAATGGCGTCCATAACCCTGCCCAGGCCAAGCCGGAAGGGTAACCCTGCTAACGACGTCGCATCTCAGAACCTGCTTAAACAAAAGGGGTGCCGACAAAGGGCAAAGGAAAAATAGGAGCGTCAGTACTGAGGCCAGTACACGGCGAGGCTAGAATTCGGCGGTCCTCGCCTACATAGGTATGGTGGACTGTAGCGGCAGCGGCAGCATGCACTAAACAACCTATAGAGACTCGATACAACTGGCGGCAATCAGAGAGGGGTAAGAAAGACCTATTCGGAACCAACCTGATTCTACCATCAAACAAACCCATCCTGGTGTTTCCCCTCGATACCAAACGAGGAAGTCAACCGAGGAACTCACACAGTGGGCAGTTTTACTTATTCAGTTATCGTTGCAGCAATTACTAGTCAGGTTTAGATAATCATCCTGATAAGTAAACAGTGGGCACTTATAGTTAACTATTCCGTTATAGTTGCAACTCTTACTAATCAGATACAATTAGCATGAGATAACCCGGAACCCAGCAGTTGTTGGTACTTTCATTCAGCCATTCCGTTGTAGTTGCAATATTTACTAGTCAGGTACAATTGTCGCAAGCGACAGACAAAGCAAGCAATTGTGGGCAGTATTAATTAGCCATTCCATTATAGTGAAGCTGATTACTAGTCATTATACAGTCAAATTTATAGCAATAAACTTTAGTTATGCTTGTCTATGGTCGAGATAGTGTGCTCCAAGTCGTCCATATCCGCGGACATGGCTTTCAGAAAGTTTTACCCGGCCGGGGTGCACCAATAGCAACACACGCTCGATCAACCTCGGAAAAACCAACTCAAAACCCAACGAGGCTTTCACGACTGAACAATCACAGGATTCAGAAATATTTCAGGGGGCCACCCCTTGTAGTCTACCCGCAACGAAGTAAGCTAGCTCCGAGACGGACTCAAGGTTTGTGGGGCCGGCTGTAAGCGACTGGGAACCCAAAACTGGGCTTGTCGATACCGCGTAAACGGGTCACAATTCCTAAACAGTACAGTGTGCTCCTCGCACAATTTAAATACATAAGTAGCATGGCATAAGTATAGGATCGTAAATAAAACCTCAAACTAGTTTGTGGCCCCAAGAAATAAGACTGAATCAAGCTCTGGCTCAGGGGGGTCCCATATACCTCCCGGATGTGGATAGCGTGATAAATCAAGGAACAAGTATCAAATACTCGGGGTCCTACGGGACACAAGTGGGCGTTCGGAAACCAAATATTTTCTATCACCCACCGATGCCTCTGCTTACTTCAATTTTAGTTGTTAAACAGGAATTAAAGTGAACGATAAGTAAGACCATAATCATCTCCAACATCAACATGCGGCAATACATCAACAACTGTGGCACTGGACGACACGCAACAGCACTTGAGCAAGCGACTACGACGCGCAAGTCCAACTATCTACCAAACAACAGGTAATAGGATGTGTCCAAGGCAATATAGGGCTGCACGGTATATCACAGGTACGGAAACTAAAGCATCGCAACACAGATAGCAATAGATCAACAGGAGGGAATAAATACTATAAAAGTAAGATAGGTAGAAAGGGGAAGATGCTCGCCTGAAAACATTGCCGGAGGTTCAACCGAAGATCGGGGCGAAGCTCACATCAACTCAACGACCTTATCCGCGAAGAAGCAAAACACTAGAATAAACACCGGATGCAATATTTAATACAACAGCAGAAGATCGGCATGATGCATGCATGATGGATGACGTGGCAAAGGTGCGTTGCAATTAGGTCAATATTAAGCGGAACCGGGGTCCCGACAATTATTCAGATGTTTCATGTTATTAAACTACCCCGCAATTTAAATGTTGTATTAACATGGCAGAAGATAGTACCGGTTCGCTACCCAAATTTAAATGAGGCCAATATAAGGCTAGATTTGCCCGCATATGGGTCCCATATTTAATTATTAGGTGAATCGGCATAAGGCCCCCAAACCACAAGACAAGGATGCATGCAAGTATGACAAGTTAATATGCAACAGGGTTTTATGTTTAGCATTTATAAAAATAAGGGTTCGGATAAGGGTCACACATTGAGGGGTCTCGACAGTCTTGGGGTTCCGGGGTTCGGGGTTCGGGGTCGGTCTCAGGGTCCAGGGTTCGACGGGATCGTTCTCGGACTACTGGGGTGGATCTTGGCGTTCCGGAATGCCGGACTTGGGTCGGTGTCGGGGGCGCATCGGGTTCTTCCGGGTCGGTGCCGTTCTTATCGTCGCGAAGGTCTTGTCGGGTCCCACGGGGTCGGTCTTGCCGTTGCGAGGTCTTGTAGTTCGGAAAGCAGCACTTGGTGTCCGGAACGGAGTGCTTGTTGGACCGGTTGCGTTCTTGGCGGGCATCGGGTCCGGACTTCGCCCCCGGGAACGGGTCTTCAGGGTCTCGACGAACTTGGTGTTCCGGCATCTCGGTCATCGGATTCGGGGGATCTTGGGGTCCTGGAAGCAGACCTTGTCGGGGGGTCGGAACCGAAGAACTGGGCGGTCGATGAGGTCGGTGGTCTTCGGAAGATCCAGACGTTAGGACAGTTCCTGGCATCAGACGCCCTGGCATTGGTCTTTCTAGCAAACCCCTTTGCAGCCACAGATCTTGTCGAGGTGGGTCATGCGTGTACATGAATGAGTACAGGAGCAGCCCACGTCGGTTACAGCGGACACGGAGAAGGACGGCTTGCCGGCGAGCGGGGCGCGCGGCGGCCTGGCGAGGGTGCTGGGGCCGCGGGGCGGCGCAGACGTGGGGCGGAGGCGGCCGCGCGGAGGTCGCCGGTGGAGCGCGGGCGGAGGTGGAGAGGGTCCGCGGCGAGGAGGAGGCTCGGGGGAGAGGCGGTGAGCGGCCTGAGCGGCGGAGCGAGGCGAGGCTGCGGAGGCGCGCCGCTGGGGCCGGAGGGAGCTTGCGGGCGACGCCGCGGCGGGGGCGGAGCTTGCAGGGGAGGGCGAGCCGGGGCGGTGAGGGGCTGCGCGCGAGGCGGCGCGGGTCTGGGGGAGGAGGCGGCCGCGGCTGGGCGCGCCGGGGCGGTGAGGGGCTGCGGGGGTTGCCGGAGGGCACGGGGAGGCGTGGCGAGGGAGGCGGTCCGGCAGCGAGGGCGGCGCTCGTGTCGGGGCGAGGGTGACGGGGTGGGGAGGGACCGCGCTGAGAGGAGCTGGTCGCCGTAGGGGGGGAGGGAGAGGTGAGAGCCGGCGGCGGAGGGAGCTTGCGGGGCTGGGTGGAGGCGAGGAGGTGGGGGTCGCGTGCGGGGGAAGAAGGCGAGTGGAGGGGAGGGAGGTTGGGGACTGGCGGGGAGCAGGAAGAAGAGAACAGGGAGAGGGGCGTGGGACAGGAAGAGGTGGGTCACGGGGCGGGCCCAGGTGGCAGCGATTGGGGCTGTTGAGTGGGAGAGGCAGGGGGGTGCGGCGTGCGTGGGAGGTTGGGTCCACGCGTGCGTGTGGGTGCAGTGTGTGCTGTGTGTGTTGAGAGGGAGTGGATAGAGAGAGAGAGAGGCTGACGTGGCAGGGGGTGATTGGATGGGGAGGGAGGATGAGCTGAGGTGGCGAGCTGCTACTGGTTGGGGTGAGGTGGAGGGAAGGGCTGGGTAGGTTAGTTGGGTAGCTTTAGGATTTAAAAGGGCGGGTTAGGTGGACCGATTATAATTCCGGGGGTGGTCGTTCGGGTCATTCGGCCCGTTCGACTGCCCCACAAAAATAAATAAATATTTTTATTGATTTCAAACAAGGCTTTTGCAAACCGATAGCGGACAAAATAAAATATTCCGGAGACCCGGTTTTGGGTTTTGAATTAAAGACGGGGCGTTTTAGAAAACAAAGCGGGCTTTGCAAAAATAGTTTTTGACAAACAACACATGATGATGACGATGCAATGCACAAATTTAACGCGATTTTCTAGTAGTGGTTTTGCGGGATGCCACACATAGCCAATGCGCAAGAACCAAGGTCATACAAGAAGCTGAAGCACATCAAGCTATGTTTCCACGCTATTCGAGAGCATGTACAAGATGGTGACATAAAGATTTGCAAAGTACACACATATCTGAATGTGGCGGATCCGTTGACTAAACCTCTCCCGAGGGCAAAACATGACCAACACCAAACCGCCATGGGTGTTCGGTATATTACCATGTAATCTAGATTAGTTGACTCTAGTGCAAGTGGGAGACTGTTGGAGATATGCCCTAGAGGCAATAATAAAATTGGTTATTATTATATCTTTGTGTTTATGATAAATGTTTACATTCATGCTATAATAGTATTAAACCGGAAATATTGATACTTGTGTGATTTGTAAACTAAATTAGAGTCCCTGGTAAAGCCTCTTAATAATACTAGCTTGTTGGTTAATAGATGATCATGGTTTCCCGATCATGAACATTGACATGTTGTTAACAACAATATCATATCATTAGGAGAATGGTATGATGGACATACTCCTATAGATAAGCGTAGCATTAAGATCAAGTCATTTCAATAGTTTGTTTGCTATAAGCTTTCTGATACATAGTAACCTAATTCCTTCGACCATGAGATCATGCTAATCACCATTACCGGAAGGATGCTTTGATAACATCAAACACCACACCGTAACTAGGTGGTTATAAAGGTGGCATTGAGTGTTCGGAAAGTATGGGTTGAGGCACATGGATCAAGAGTGGGATTTGTCCATCCATATGACATATATATATATACTCTGGGCCCTCTCGGTGGAATTTCATCCAATTATCTTGCAAGCAGGTGACTGGATCACAAGGGATCACATATCATGGGAACGAGAAAAGAGTACTTATCAGTAACGAGGTTGAACTAGGTATGCAGAGATACCGACGATCAAAACCTCGGATAAGTAAACTATCGTGAGACAAAGGGAAATTGGTATCGTATGTAAGTAGTTCATTCGATCGCAAAGTAATCATAGAAATATGTGGGAGCCATATGAATTTCCAGATTCCTCTGTTGGTTATTGATCGGAGAAGTGTCTCGTTCATGTCCGCATAATTCACAAACCGTAGGGAGACACACTTAAGTATTCGATGTTGTTTAGTAGATATAGAATGTTAATAGGGATACCGAATGTTGTTCGGAGTCTCAGATGGGATCCGGGATATCACGAGGAGATCCGGAATGGTCCAGAGAATAAGATTCATATAAGGAAAGTCTTATTTCGGAGTTCGGGAAAGTTGCCGATGTTTTCATCGGAGAGGTTCTAGAAGGGTCTAGAAGGTTCACCAGTCCGGAAGGGGAATGGTTCATGAATGTGTCATGGATATGTGGAATGGTTGGATCATATCCTAGGTCACTTGGTGTTGACATTTGCAAGAGAGAAATAAATCTCTAAATTAAAAGTCAAACGGGAAGTTTGAAAAGTCAAACTGGAACAATGGTTTCCTAGTGGGAGAAGAAACAGGTCCTTCTCTCAATCCAACTTGGGTTTGGGTTTAGATTCAAACCCACCCCTCCCAAGGCTGCCCCTCCCTCTCATAAATAGAGGGGAAGGGCTGCCCCAACACCACAAGAGCCAAGCCCTCCCCACACACCCGCACCGCCGCCGCGCCCAAGACGCCGCCGCGCCGCCGTTGCCGCGCCGCCGCCGGTTCGTCCCCGCCGCCCTAGCCGCCGCCCACACCTCCTCCTCCTCCCGGTCATCTAAACCCTAGATCTCCGGGAAACCATAAAACCACCATAACTCGCATCCGGCTTAGGCGAAGCCCTACGGGATCTTCCCTCTACTTCCAACACCATGCCGTCGTGCTGCCGAAATCGCGAGGGGAGAACTACAACCTCTGCTGCCTGCTGGAACAAGGGAGAGGAAGGTCTTCATCGAGTACCGAACGTTTGACCGACCGCGGAAGCGCTGCCGGAACGCAACGCCGGAAGGATCGTCTACGCGATCTTGAGATCGGCAAGTGTACGACTACATCACCCACGAGAATCTGCTCTCGTTAACCGCTTTGGAATCTTCGAGGGTGAGTGCTTCTATCGACTCGTTGCTACAATCTAGTAGATATATCTTGGCTTGTTTGTGTGCATGCAGTAGAAATTTTTTGTTTTCCATGCTACAAAACCCTACATCAAGGGCGGTGGACTCGGTGATGCGGAGATAGTCATTGGCACTGTCAGCCGGTGCTCCATATGCAAGCAACCTCATCTCCACGGTGCAGTTCTGAAGCGAGGAAAACCCAACCAAGCCGGTGCAGTCCTTCTTGCAAAGGAAATATGTGTCGAACTCCCGGATGGCATGCACGATCTTGAGGAAGAGCTTCCAGCTCATCCTGAAACGGCGGCGAAACACGTCCTCTCCATGGAGTGGCTGGTCGGCGTACAACATGTGTTAGCCCTCTATTCTTTGTCTCGCCTTGCACTTCCGGCGACCTGGCGCCGAACCACCGCGCTTCGGCTTCGCCAACTGCATGTACAGTTGGGCGAGCGATGCGAGGATCTGCAAGTGCTCTTCACCTTCGGCGACCTCGGCGCTCTCCCCCTCCAGGAGTACGGCGAACATCTCCTCGTTGTCGGACTCCATGGCGAGTATCTTGTACTCTTCGGAGTCAACGACGAGCATATCCTCGTCGTCGGAGTCCATGGTCGAATTTGGACAAACGCCGAACACTTGGCGGGCGTGGTGGTGGGAGCATGTAGCGAAGCAGAGCTACGGCGAGGCTAGGTCCGCGAGATCGGCGTCGGGGAAGGCGTGGTGGTGGGCGGCAACTACAGCGAGCGTAGCTAGAGGCGTGGGCATGCCTCGGCGCGCAAGAGCTCCGCCGGCGAAGTCATGACGACAGGGGGCGTTGGGAGCTCTTCGCGGCAGTCTGGGCGAGTGGAGTGGATGAGAATGGGAATGTCTCGCCGACAGAGCTGGCCGACGCCCTTTTTTGCAGCGTCCGGTGTCTCTAGGGCGTAACCGGGAACCTGGGTTCGACCTGGGTAGGCCAAAGCAAAACACACCAAAATCCGGACGAAAACAGGTCCCTGGGTACACGACTGGGCCGATTTTCGGCGTCCGAACTGAATTTTGGTGTCCGGATCGGCGAAATATGGGAGATAGATGCCTGGATCTCTCCGGCGAGGTCCTCTTCGTCCGGCACCGGCAGAACGGGGATCCCGCCGACGCTGAGTTTCCAGCCTACGGGGAGACGAGTGTCCGGCGGCGCCGTATAACACGCCTCGCGGAGCAGCCGGGCTTCCCACGGCGACTGCGTGCGTCGGCCCTCGGCCATAGTTCGCCGGAGTTGAGGAGGAAGAAAGGTGCGAACGTCTGAAGTTCGCCGGAGTTGTGGTGGTGTGAGGGACTGTGAAGAGAGAGGGCGAGATGTACGGCTTTTATAGGCCGGAAGAATGGCGGGAGGGGTGTAGCGGCGAGGGCGGGAAAAGGAAAACGACGGGAAGGATGACGGCGAGTCGTCTTCTGTCGCTGACAGGCTGGTCCACTCGCCGAATTTGCTTCGTCCGGCGTCCCCAGGGCGTACCCGGGATCCTGGGTTCGGCCTGGGTAGTCCGGACCAAAGTTGGCCCAAATCCGGCCGAAAAGAGGTCCCTAGGTACGCGACTGGGCCGATTTTCAGCGTCCGGACGTAATTTCGGCGTCCGGATCGGCCTCCTGGGTAGGTGAGTGGAGATGCTCTAAGAAATGAATGCAGTTTTATGAAGTGCCACCAAAAAATACACTATTGAAGGCAGAAAATAAGATTGCCTTGAATAGGCTGAAGGGTTTCGCAGCATAGTAAATCAAAAAAATTCTACGGATGCGAACGGGAAAGCCAAGATTTAATCTATGAGATGCAATCAACGAGAGGGATAGATGAGATATTCATACCCTTGAAGAAATAGCACAGCGGAAACGTTCAACATAACGTGGGTGATGTAGTCGAACTAGCCTTCTCCTCCTCGCGATCCGATCCGATCCAACGCCGCAAGTGGCGATGCCTCCGAGAGATGCACACGTACGGCACCGCGATGTCTCCTCCTTCCTCGGTCCAGCAAGTGGGGTGGAGAGAGATTGGATCTACAGCACGACGGCGTGGTGCAATGGTGGAGAGTTTCTACGGGAGGGCTTCGCCTACGCGCAGTCGGGAGAGAGAGAGAGATGGAGAGCAGCAGCTGGCGGCTAGGGTTTGGGGTGAGGGGAGGGTGCGCCCCCAGCCCACCTTATATAGGTGGCTGGTCGGCCCCCTTGCCCCCTCCTCCAAGCCCTAGGGCGGCGGCCCCAAGGGTGGAGTAGGGGGTAAGTCTTCCCCCCCTTCTAGAAGATCCCCTAGGGTTTTGGCCGCCTGGGCCTATGGGGCCTTGTGCCCCTGGCCCAATGCGGCCATGGCACTCCCTCGTAGGCCCACGCACCCCTCCGACAAGTGGGGCCATGTTGGTCCCACTCCGGAAGCTCCTAGAACCTTGCAGTACAATACCAAACATTCCGAAACAATTCCGAAATCCAAAAACTGCTTTCCTTTGTATGAATCTTATTCTCCGGACCATTCCAGAACCTATCGTGATGTCCTGGATCTCATCCGAGACTCCGAACAAAAAATCATAAACCAATTATCCATTTTATCCTAGCGTCGAGACACGTTAAGTGTGTGACCCTACGGGTTCGAGAATATGCAGACATGATCTTCTATCAATAATCAACAGCGGGATCTGGAAACCCATATTGACTCCCACATATTCATCGATGATCATATCAGATGAACCACGATGCCAGGATTCAATTAATCCCATATTTATATTCCCTTCGTCACGCGGTATTTTACTTGCCCGAGATTCGATCGTTGGTATCGACATACCTAGTTCAATCTCGTTCACAACAAGTACTTTACTCATTCCGTAGTCCGATATCACTTTGTGATTAACTCCTTAACCACGTGCTTGCAAGCGGTGTTGATATCGATTACCGAGTGGTCCCGAAGTATATCTCTCCGACTTGGGAGGGACAAACCCCATCTTGATACATACAACCCAACAAGTACTTTCCGATCACTTGAGAGACACCTTTATGATCACCCTCTCATAGGATGATGTTTGATGACCTCAAAGCTTTCTTCCGATACCAGGGAGTTGCATTATCTCATGGTCTAAGGAATACAATATTTGACATAGGAAAAATCTTCGCAAAGATGAACACGATGACACGATCTAATTGCTCTGCTTGATTTGGGTCTGTCCATCATATCATTCTCCTAATGACATGATCTCATTATTAATTGACAACTCATGTCTATGGTTAGGAAACCTTAACCATCATCAATCAATGATCTAGTCCATCGAGGCGTACTAGGGACACGGTGTTGTTCATAAACCACGCAAGTATCAAAGTTTCCGCTTAATACAATTCTAGCATGGAATATAAACTTATCATGAACAAGAATTATAATAATAACATCTTTATTATTGCCTCTAGGGCATAATTCCAACATAGGCTACATTTGAAAGCACTTCCATACCATGTATGTAAAAACTTTTGGAGGCAATTCTACAAAAGTATCTTCAAAGATTAACTGCTAGAGACATTTCCAATATTATCTCTAATTGTTAACCTTTCGAGGCACTTTCATACCATGTATGCAAAATAATTTGAGGCAGTTCTACATAAGTGTCACCAAAGGTTAATCGCTTGAGGCATTCTTATTACCGCCTCTAATCGTTAACTTTTTGAGGCACTTTCATCTCATGAATGTAAATTTTTTTTGAGGCAATTCTATAAAAATGCGTCGAAAGGTTAACCACTAAAGTCATTCTCAGTAATGACTCTAATTGTCAACTTTTGGGGGCACTTTTATACTATTAGAGGCAATATTCCTATAACCAAAATATCCTAATTTTCTCGATAAGAAGCTGCCTAATTTTTTTAACTATTTAAATGCCCGTGCGTTGCTACGGTCTCTATTATTATTATGGCAACATATGTAATTCATCAACTTTGACCAAGTTTATTGACCAACATTATAGCAACATACTACTCAACCACGACCTCGCATGGCCGACAGTCCCACTTAGTTTGACGATGTCTTGGTCAAGGCAGTACGGACGACGCGTCCTCCTCGGTGGGACGACATATGCTCGCATCTTGATCTAGGCCAAAGCACTTGGAACCACACCAAGCTCAGTGATGAAGTTCCT
Organism: Avena sativa; assembly: GCA_916181665.1. NCBI lineage: Eukaryota > Viridiplantae > Streptophyta > Magnoliopsida > Poales > Poaceae > Avena > Avena sativa. The sequence continues at coordinate 397,476,381 of OV702279.1, read as the reverse complement.
GATCCAAACTCCTTCACTTGACGCTTCTACAGCAGCCATGTATTTCGCTTCTACTGTAGATCCCGCGATCACGCTTTGCTTGCAGCTTCCCCAGCTCACAGCTCCTCCATTCAAAATATAAACGTATCCTATCTGAGATTTTGAATCATCCTTGTCGGGGTCGAAACTACCATCGACGTCACCTTTTACGACGAGCTGCTCATCACCTCCATAGACCAAGAACATTTCTTTAGTCCTATTTAAATAATTTAGGATGTTCTTTACGGCTGTCCAGTGTTCCACTCCTGGATCACTTTGGTATCTGCTCGTCAAACTAAGAGCATTGGACACATCCGGTCTAGTACACAGCATGGCATACATGATAGAACCTATGGCCGAGGCATATGGCACTTTGCTCATAGTTTCTCTATCGTTTACCGTACCTGGACACTGAGCCTTGCTCAATATTTTACCTAACAACATGGGCACGGAACCTTTCTTTGTCTTATCCATTATGAACCTTTTCAGAACTTTGTCTAGGTATGTACTTTGGCTTAAAGCTATTAGGCGTCTTTGTCTATCTCTATAGATTTTGATGCCTAATATATAAGCAGCTTCTCCTAGGTCTTTCATTGAAAAACATTTGTTCAAATAACTCTTCACATCGTTAAGCATATCAATGTCATTTCCAATAATCAATATGTCATCCACATATAGTACCAAAAATGTCACTGAGCTCCCACTCACTTTCTTGTAGATACAACCTTCGTAGCAATTTGGAACAAATCCAAAGCTCTTGATCACTTGATCAAAACGAAGGTTCCAACTCCGAGATGCTTGCTTCAGTCCATAAATGGAACGCTGAAGTTTGCACACCTTATCAGCATCCTTAGGATCGACAAAACCTTCGGGCTGCATCATATACAACTCTTCATCAATGTTGCCATTGAGGAACGCAGTCTTGACATCCATCTGCCATATTTCATAATCATGAAATGCAGCAATTGCTAATAAAATCCGAATGGACTTAAACATCGCTACGGGAGAGAAAGTCTCATCATAGTCAACACCTTGAACTTGTCGAAAACCTTTCGCGACAAGTCGAGCTTTATAGACAGTAACATTACCATCCGCGTCCGTTTTCTTCTTGAAAATCCATTTGCACTCAACGGCCTTTCGGTCTCTAGGAGGGTCCACCAAAGTCCATACTTGGTTTTTGCTCATGGATCCCAATTCGGATTTCATGGCCTCTAGCCATTTCTCAGAGTCTAGGCTCATCATTGCTTCCTCATAGTTCGCAGGTTCACAGTTGCAACAAGACAGTTAAGACAGGGTTACCGTACCACTCAGGAGGGGCACGTGACCTTGTCGACCTGCGACATTCAGCAGTAGCATCGTCCAAAGTTTCATGATCCTCATCATTAGCTTCCTCTCTTGTTGGTGTAGGCGGCGCTGGAACAATTTCAGGTGCTGCGCTACTCTCCAACTCGAGAGAAGGTTCAATAACCTCGTCTAGCTCTACCTTCCTCCCACTCACTTCTTTCGAGAGAAACTCCTTCTCAAGAAAGGATCCGTTCTTTGCAACAAACACTTTGCCTTCGGATCTGTGGTAGAAGGTATACCCAATCGTTTCCCTAGGGTATCCTATGAAGACACATTTCTCCTCTTTGGGTTCGAGCTTGTCCGGCATCAACTTCTTGACGTAAGCTTCGCATCCCCAAACTTTAAGAAACGACAACTTAGGTTTAGCACCAAACCATAGTTCATACGATGTCATCTCAATGGATTTAGATGGTGCCCTATTTAAAGTGAATGCAGCGGTTTCTAATGCATAACCCCAAAATGATAACGGCAAATCTGTAAGAGACATCATTGATCGTACCATATCTAATAGAGTTTGATTCCGGCGTTCAGACACACCATTGCGCTGTGGTGTTCCGGGTGGCGTGAGTTGCGAAACGATTCCGCTTTCTTTAAGATGCGTGACAAAATCATAACTCAAATATTCACCTCCACGATCGGATCGTAGAAATTTAATTTTCCTTTTACGATGGTTTTCCACTTCGTTCTGAAATATGCTTCCCAACCGAGGTGATAAGACCTATTCAAGTTCAGTAATAAACATGACCCTGCCAGCAGTTGCAGCTCTCTTAATTTTTTTATTCACTCGAGTGACAATCTTATTACTAATTTGTAAGTTGAGCACTTGAGTGACAATATAGTTTCAAACATGTCTAGTGAACAAGAATAAGATCACAAAACGCATGGAGATATTACGGTAGAAGCCACTTGACATGTAGTTTTCGAGCAACGAATGCCACCACCTCCATTGGTACCTTTTCTCCTCTGATAGCATGAGGGTTAGCCTTTCGGTGACTATACTTAGTAAACCAAAAAAAATTGAAATGGACAAGAAAACATACCCCTCTATTGTAAAATAAGTGACACATTTTTATCTAGATACGTAGACACTAAAATGCATTTGGATACACATGTGTATTTAGACAAAGTTGTTGTCACTTATTTTAGAACATAACAAGCATGATATTTCTCATGTTGCAAACCTAGAAAAAAAAGAAAGAAAGATCTCGTTTAGAAATATGAATAAAAATACGTCTTATCTTAGGCACCAATCAGAATCCCTAAATATAAATACATCGGTCTCACAACGAGTGTTCTTCTCATTTGCTATATGCATAGAAGCTTTCACTCACTGTCGACATGTGGATGGTACATTTCTCACTGGCAAGTATAGGGGTCAGATATTGACTGCCATAGGTCAAGATGGAAACAATCAAGTTGTTCCACTTGCTTTTGCTTTCGTGGAGAGCGAGAAAACCGAGAGTTGGGTATGGTTTTTCAGGCAGCTGAAGATAGCAACTGTGAGAGATACACCGAATGTATGCGTCCTTCATGATAGGCATCCAGGTATACTAAGCGCGATAAAGAAGCTCACACAGCCCACTCCTGATGAAGTTACTCCATGGCTGGACATGCAGAGTCGTTGGTACATGCGGCATCTAGGGGCCAACTTTTTCTCACAGTTCAGGAACAAGGCTCTTATGAACCTATTCAAGAAGCTTTGCAAGCAGAACCAAGAGTGGAAGTACATCAAGTGTCATGGCTATCTTGATGACTTCACTAAAAAACATGTGACTCAGAGGAGAGCAGCTAGAGCAGCAGCGGTCGCGGCTCATGCAGCGACGTTAGCTGCACAGGAAACAACAGGAGCAGCACCACCGGAGGAAGAACCCATTGCCCTTTGTGACTTGCCAGGATTTGACCAACCCGGTACTAGGAGAAGGCCTGGCAGAATTTTTAAAAATTTTCAGGAATGGATACAACACGAGCCTGTAGAGAGGTGGTCTCTGCTGCATGACACTCATGGTGCTAGGTTTGGCGTCATGACTACAAATCTGGCTGAAACTTACAACTTTGTCTTGAGAGGAAGCAGGGCTCTACCATTAACAGCCATTGTGGAGTGTATTTTCATTGGAACTCTAAAGTATTTCAGAGACAGACTCCAGATGGCTCAGATGCATATCATGAACAACCCAAACACGAGGTATTGTTCAAAGATCATGCATTACATGGATGCCAAGATGGGGAAGGCTCGGTCCATGCATGTCATCGCCATCGGTAATCAGGAAAGAAGGTTCGAGGTACGCCTCCCTTCCAACCGGATTGGAACAGGAGAAGAGGTAAAGACACAGGAGGTGAGGATAGGCAACGAAGCCTGGCCAACGTGTGAGTGCACGTGCAATAAACCCAAGCTGTTGCATCTTCCTTGCTCGCATGTACTAGCTGCATGCGGGCTGATGGGTATGGATGCGATCTCGTTTGTGTCTCCTTATTTCCTTAAGGATGCGGTGGTCAATACGTGGACATGCGAGATGATGGGATATAGGGCATGGGGAAATTTCAACAAAGTAAATCCAGGTGAAAGAGTTTACATCCCAGATCCTGAACTGATGCGGACAGGAAGAGGAAGGCGACAATGTGTTCGCATCCGTAATGATATGGATGAATCTGAAGCCGGAGGCCCTACTAGGCAATGTTTTCTGTGTAATGAATTTGGTCATATAGACACCAGTTTCCACATTTTCGGGACTGGTGGAGCTGCTCCTCGTGGACGTGACAGCCGAGGAAGAAGAGGCAGAGGAAGAAGAGGCAGAGGAAGAAACTAGATGTGTGGAACTATGTCTTAAATTTGTAATATGTGTTGAACTATGTCTTAAATTTGTAATATGTGTGGAACTATGTCTTAAATTTGTAATATGTGTGGAACTATGTCTTAAATTTGTAATATGTGTGGAACTATGTCTTAAATTTGTAATATGTGTGGAACTAATGTGCAGATGGCAGGATCTTTGTTGAATGCTGACATAGATAGAAAGCACCGGTCGACGGTACTAGATGCTAACCCGGGGACCTTGAAGCACCTAGTGACTCGCACTCCCATGTCAAACTGGTGCATACACCCTGATGGGCTTCAGAGGCATGTGACATTTATTTCTCTTGCTGTTGGGATATTTATGGGCCAGAGTGACTAAACTGTTTTGCTATCTTGTTATGTATATTGAAGTGGCTGGGCTCTTAACCTTCGTTCTTGTCGTGTTGGTGGCACGACAGATGCCATGGGTAGGCTAATGTTTGGGGCCAATGGATGCTAGAGGGATCCGGGGAGGGAAGATGCAGTTACCTCTACGCACAAATGACTAACATGCAAATCTTTATTTCTCCTCTCTAGACTACAAGTGCTCCTCGAGTTGTTTGCAGAAAGAAGACAAAAACTACACGAGCCTTACGGCCTTGAATGAATCGATCCCCCTCTCTGGAGTCCATGCCTCTCCTTATAAAGGGGTTCCTTGGCTCCTTCTAGGGCTGACGTGGCAAGCATATTCTTGGAATATGCTTGTCCCAAAGTGGTAACTCCGCGAGCTCCTTTCCGTGTCTTCCTTCTATCGGCGGCAAGGTTCCAGAGGGCCTCACATGTACGCCTCGGGCTTCCTCACTGTCACCTCCGTGACGCCTGTCTGCCCCTCTGCATCTCTGCTCTTTGTCCTTAGCGCTTGGCTCTGTCTAGATTCCTCCTATAGCAGCTAGGGTTTGACCTTAGGAACCTCCTTCTCCCGCAAGCTTCGTGTTACTCGGCCTTGTCTTGGATTACTCGGCTCGACCTTTACCTGCATTCAAGTTGTACATACATATTCGGCCGACTTAAATCGTATGTCGGCCGGATCAGGAATCGCTCCCTTCGTAGGTATCATGGCCGTGCTTATCTCGGCCGACTTTTACAGGACTCGGCCGATATAAACAGTAACTCGGCAGATGACAGGGGAAACTCCTTTCATCTTCCTCTGTCTTGACCCTATCCGGGGTCACCTCCCCAACATTAGTCCCCGATGCTGGTGTGGTCCTGCCCGTAACCTCGGCCGGGCCACATCAATTTCCCTATATTCATTTCTCGTCATCTCCGAGTTACTTTTTTCTGTTCGAGGTATCCACGCTGCTTCTCGTGCATGCCTCGTACTACATGTAACACTCATCATTATTTCTCTAGTTCTTTGTTCCTCTACAGTGCCCACTGACAAGCTGCAGTGATTACTACGCCTGTCGCGTCGGCGCTGCGACGCCTCGCGCACCGCATCGGTCAGGAGGTCTGATCCTCTCCTGCGTCGTGTGGTCTTTGGTGTGGATCCACTCAACCGCGAGCGGTTCCGCCGCACGGACGATCTACACGGTTAACGCTCGCACGCACGATCCCACTACTGCCAGGGCCGCGCGGTTATAAAGAGGGGCACGGGGCTAGAGGGTTCACTTTCCCCCTTCGCTTACCGTTGCTCTTCTTCCTCCTTGCGCCCGCGCGTCTGTTCGTGCTCCCGCGGCTCCGCCATCGTCAACATCTTCGACGGCGAGGCCATAGTTCCTCTGCTCCGTCGACCGCACCGCCGTGCTCCTGCTCCGGTGCCGTTGCCGGTGAGTTTTTCTACGGTCCCACTGCTAGGTTGTCTCCCTAGACGCATCCGCCGTCCTCCAGATTTCCCGTGCGGCTCTTTTCCGCTCCGCCGCCGTCTTCGCCTAGAACCACGACGGGGCCCTGCGCCTCTAAGCCTAGCTCCACCGTTAGTTCTTCTTCCATTGATTCCTCCGGCGACCCTATGTTGAGTTCATTTAGTGGCGCGCTCGTCGAAGACGATGATGTAGCGTCTGGTCTAGAGCGGGGCTCCTAGCAGGGTTCCTCCGTCACTCGTCGTGAAATCGAGTGGTTAATTAGGACTCGCCGAATTCTTGCCGAGGTAGGTCGTCGCTTACCCGGCAACGAACATTCTCCCGTACTCAACGACAGCGAGTATGTCGTTTTTATGTCTCACTTTGCTCGTGGGTTTGGTCTTCCTCTTAGCGATTTTGCTAAGGATTTCCTTGATTACTTCGGCCTTCAGCCACATCACCTTCCGGCTAATGCCATCGCCTCCCTATCCGCTTTTATCTCGGCCTCGAGAAGATACTTTGGCCTCTGGCCGTTTGTGCACGTATGGTCCAAATTTTTCCAGATCCGATCTAACGTCGTTCCAAACAAATCCTTTCATCCCTCTGAGAAGTTGCTCACCCAGTGTGGAGCCGCGTCCATCACACCTCGGAGAAAATCCGAGTTTCCTCGTGTTGCTGGTCTCGAGTCTTGCAAGAAGTGGCATAGATCGTTTTTCTATGTCAAGAACACTGGAAAGGAAGACAAGATTCAGCTCCCTGCCTTTTCCATCGGCCCCCCTTCCAAGAGGAACTGGACCTACAACCCCAGGAAGAGTCATGCTTTGGCCGAGGCCTTCGAAATTCGGCTGAAGGAGTTGATCCGCGCCGGGCTACGCGGCGAGGATCTGATGACCACCTTCATCAGCAGCCGAATCTGCCCTTTCCAGCGTCATACGCACAAACCCTATTACATGAGCGGTCCCCTCGATCCCAACCGAGTCTAATCGGTTGAGCTCGAGGATTATCTTATTTACAAGCGTGTCCGAGCTATCTTTAAGACTGATATGCCGGAAGACTGGACCTGGGGGCTAAAGCCGTTCACCCGTGGGAATCCTCCTCCCGAAGTAAGTTTACGCATTTGTGCCTTGCTTTCTAATTGCGTTTGTGACTCCTTTTGCTAATTCCTCTTTGTTTCTTTTCTTGCAGAGATTTGCGCAGCAAAAGATCGAAGATGCCGAGGTTCTGGCCCTCCCGTGGACCACAGATCGGAACACCCAGGATAGTGGGGAGCCTGACTCGAAGGAGTTTGTTCCCAAGTCAGACCTCGCTCCGGCTCGCGCCCGTGGCAAGACCTCAGCCCACGGGAAGGAAGATGATTCAGACGACGTCCAAATTGTTGAGGTAATCGCCTCAATGCCTATCTCTTATGCATTTCCGGCTTCTAATTCCCCAGCTAATCAGGTCGGTCAGGTGCACGACGCCGAGCCTCTCGCCTCCCAACCTCCTGCTCCCTCGAGGAAGCGTACCGCTCCAGCAGGTGTCTCCGAAGCCGCTCCCAAGAAGCGAACAAAGAAGTCAGCCCAGCACCTTCTGAAGCGTAAAACCATGCCCGGAGTTACTAGGTGAGTTCATTTTCATTTGTATTTCTTGTTTCTCTCTTTCTGTCTTTTGATTTGACTTTCTGTGCTTTTGCAGCGCTCCTCTTTCTGTAAGCCAAGTGGCCCGAGTATGACGAGTCATACAACTCGGCTGCCTTCTCCTCCGCCTCCTGAAGATACCAGAGCTCCTAGTCCCGCTCGCGTTGACTCTCCTCTTGCTCCGACTCAGACATCACCTCGACAAGATGTACCCGTGGTCTCCATTGCTGATGCTGACATAACTCCGCTAGTAGATTCTCCTACCGAACCTGTTGCCTCCGTTGCGAAACCCGAAGTTTCTCCCGAGATTCCTTTGACCCCACAATTCCAACCGCAACTCCAACTCCAGCCGAGGATATCATCACCTCGGCGCCCTCGGAAACCATAATTCCTCCGGCCCCCAAAGATGCCACTCCAAGTGCCGAGGTTGCGGCCCCTGCTGACATCTCTTCTAAGGCTAAGAAGGTTGTTGTTACCAGACCTTCATCATCTCAGAAGGGGCCGGGTAGCTCCTCTCAACCCAACATTGCTGATGCGTTCCGCAAGGGGGTTTCCTCTGCTAAGACCGTTGTCACCCCGGCCGTCGATACTCAGCTTACTCTCCACAAGAGTCCCGCGGCGGCGGTGGTTACATAACGTGTCCGAGGTAAAGTGCTGACTCGTACCGAGAGTGGGAACAACCTCGGTTCCTTGGTTGAGTATGCCAATAATTGGAATGTTGCTGATCAACTTGAGGTCCATCCGAGCAATCAGCCATTTCAACTCTCCGACATCAGCAGTCGCTTGCATATGGATGCTAAGATCGTGCTTGAAAGCGATAAGATGAACGAGGTAATTGCTTTTGTTGACATTTGGTTAGTTATTCGAATGATAGTATATATATACTCTAGTCCCCGAAGCTTGCAACCGAATAACTTGTTATTCATTTGGAAGCTTTGTTAGGCCTAAAGTGTGTTATTCGCCGAGTAAATTTCCTGTATGACTTTGACTCATCGTGGTTCATTTGTATTCCATATTAAACGTTTGTTGAATCTGGATCTATTTCGCCTTTGATTGTCCAGTCATTTAGGTTCGAGATAGGTTTAGCTCGATTCGGGTCTGTTTAGATTTGAATATCTAGCCACCTAGGTCCGAGTTAAGCTTTGCTTGATTCGGATTTGTCTTAGCTTCGAATATCCATCCACCTAGATCCGAGTTAAGCTTTGCTTGATTCCGATCTGTCTTAGATTCGAATATCCAGCCACCTAGATCCGAGTTAAGCTTTGCTCGATTCGGATCTGTCTTAGCTTCGAATATCCAGCCACCTAATCTTTGCTTGATTCGGATCTGTCTTAGCTTCGAATATACAGCCATCTAGATCCAAGTTAAGCTTTGCTTGATTCGGATCTGTTTTAGCTTTAAATATCTGACTATGTAATTTATTTTGTCGCTTAGGTTGCCCATGATAGGCGGACAGCCGAATTCCAAAGGCTGCTTTTCGCGCACAAGAAATTGCAAGAGAAGTATGGGAAAGTTCTTCCCGTGGTGAAGAAAGCTGGTAACTTAACAAATCTTTGTATTGTCCCTTAAGTTCTTAATATTTTCGACTTGAGGTGCTAACCCGTTTTGCTGGTAAATAGGTAATATCAATAATCTTAATATCCGTCTTGAGAAGAAAGTCAAAGCTCTGGAAGGTTAGTTATTATTTTCCTCTATTGATTTTAATTTGAGACTTATCCTGGGTTTGTTATAGCCTTCTGGCTTTGGTATAACCGAGTTTCAAACTCTTGCAGCGTCGCATCAAGAATGCATACCCATGCCTGATATGATGCTGCATTTTTTAGAGCAAGCCGCCACTCATTCGGCGCAATTGAAAGAGAAAGATGACGAGATAACCCGGTTGCGCGCCAAGGTGGAGTCCCTCAAGCTTTCTCAAAAATCCGAGTTAGAGAGAGTTGATGAGGAGTTCTCCGAAGAAAAGAATCGGCTAAGTCTGCAACTTCAGAAAGATAAAGAACTCCTCGAGGCTGCCGAACTTAAGAATCGGACGATGAGCGAGGAAATCACTCGCTTTGAGAAGACTAAGGTTGACTGGACTCAGGATCTCCAGAAAATGTTGAGCTATATTCATCGTAAGTCTCTGACCGTGGCCGAGTTATCTTCTTCTCTTTCTTACTTTTAACTGATATACTTTTATTTTGCGTAGATCATTTTCCGGAAGCTAGGCCCGTGAGCTCTAGAGCGGTCATTACTGCTCGCCAGCGCCGAGGTGTCCCCGGAGATTCGAGCCCAGAATATTCAATGGAAGACTTCTTGGTTGCCGTTGGCGCTGCCATTGGTCCGATGAAGATTATGGGCAAGGATTTGGTGCAAGCAGCCATTCGGGCCTACCATGTTCTCTGGCCGAATACTTCTGGAACTCCTGATATTGACGAGATCAAGATACTGGTGGAAAGTTTAATGGCATCCCAGAGCCAGTTAAATCTCTGGAGGGAATCCGCTGGACGGGCTGGTGCTGATATGACGCTCACAGTCATTATGTATTGGTACAAGGACATTTCGCTCGACACCCTGATAAACTTGTGCACTGGCTCCCGTTGGGTTGAGGATCCAGAATTCGTCGCTCGCCGCCAAGCTCGTGCCTTCCAGCTTGTTGAGTATGCTGATGTGCATAACTGGATTGAAGGGCCGAGTTTTCTTCCCAATCCAGCGGACGACGTTGAAATCGAAGATGCCTCTGATAATGATTCGGCCGACCAGGATGAGGGTGAGGGAGACTCGGACAACTCTGGTGATTCCAGCGTAAGCTCGGATGGGGACGGCGACGCACGATCATCTTCCAAATGGACTGGGCACTCTCAAGCTCAAACTAACGTTTCTCAGCAGCCCAGGACTTCCCCCAAAGTTACTATTGCTTCTGTGGAGGGCGAAGTAACTTCGGCCGAGGCGCCGTCTACCTTGGAGCGCCCAGTGCCTGCTCATGCTGCTGGCCCTTAGGTTCAAAAAACTTCTTAAATTATTTCTAGTCCCTGGTATGTCGGGCGTATGATGTGTGTGAAACAATTGTCCGACTTTTTGTGTGGTACGAACCCTTTTTTGCCTGTTGCCGCTGAGTCATGGGTGACGGTGATCATCACTAGTTTGTCTAAACAGATCTTGTTGCTTTATATCTTTGCTTTGGCGACCTTTCAATCTCATAGGCTCGGATCGTATATTTTCATGTGGTTGACCCTAGTTCGGCGCTTATATTGCCTGGTCTTTATAAATTTGACGGCTCTGCCATTGTGTTCTTGACCTCTATCAGATAGATAAAGCTCGAAGACCGTATCTGGCACAGTGAAACAATAAGTTGCACCCCTTATCATACTTCGTTTTGCTGGGAGTGTTACTCTTTTTGCATCATTCTTAGAGATCTTTGTTTGGTGAGCTATAGAACTTTTATGTGTCTGGCGACAAATAATCGATTAAACCCACTAGTCCCCGAGTTACCACTTGGGCTATCGAGTTCTTGCGTGTGCTTCAAAGAGTTACCTTGGACCATGTGGTCGTCTCCGAGTTTCAAACCTAGTTGCCAAAATATATTTCATGGGTTAATGCAGAGAACCTTACGGGGTAACCCCTGAGTCCTTGCTCAATGCGCCGGGGTTTAATGCATGACTCAAAATAAGAAATAACATAGGGCAGTCCCCGAGTCACTGCTCGAGGTGCCGAGGTTTAATACATAGCTTAGATAAGAAATAACATAGGACATTCCCCGATTCACTGCTCAAAGGTTTCGAGGTTTAATACATAATTCAGATAAGAAATAACATAGGGCAGTCCCCGAGGCACTGCTCAAAGGTGCCGAGGTTTAATACATAATTCAGATAAAAAATAACATAGGGCAGTCCCCGAGTCACTGCTCAAGGTGCCGAGGTTTAATACATAGCTTGATAAGAAATAACATAGGGCAGTCCCCGAGTCAATGCTCGAGGTGCCGAGGTTTAATACATAGCTTAGATAAGAACTAACATAGGGCAGTTCCCGAGTCACTGCTCGAGGTGCCGAGGTTTAATACATAGTTGATACTTTGACTTGAAGCGTCATATTACAACGTATCACAGATGGCTCCTACGAGTAAAATGGACGAAGTAAAGCTATGTTCCATGGTATTTTCGATTCTTCGCCGGCTTTATCTGCCTTGTTCTTTCCTGGTGACTGAGCATCGATTATATAATATGCATCATTGTGCAATGCTTTACTCACGATGAATGGCCCCTCCCATGGGGGTGATAGTTTGTGCATGCCGGCTGTGCGTTGCACTAGCCGAAGAACCAAATCTCCTTCTTTAAACACTCTTGGATTGACTTTCTTGCTATGATATCGTCGTAGGTCTTGCTGATAAATAGATGACCTTGATAGTGCCAACTCTCTGGCCTCTTCTAGCAAATCGACATCATCTTTCCGAGCTACCACATTTACCTCAGTGGTTGTATACTGGGTTACTCTTGGCGAATCATGTACTATGTCGGCTGGAAGCACGGCTTCTGCCCCATATACCAGAAAAAATGGGGTATACCCTGTTGACCTGTTTGGGGTAGTTCTGAGGCTCTATAGTACTGCTGGTAGTTCCTTGATCCAGCATCCTGCCGACCTTTGCAGAGGTTCGAGGAGTCGGGGTTTTATTCCGGACAATACTAGTCCATTAGATCTTTCTACTTGCCCATTTGATGCTGGGTGAGCCACCGAGGCGACATCTAGTCTTATGTGTTTTTCTTGGCAGAATCTAGCAAAAGCCCCCTCTGCAAAGTTTGTGCCATTGTCTGTAATAACACTATTTTGATAACCATATCTCAAGATAATATCTTTGAGGAATTTCACTTTTGTTGGTCCATCACACTTTCTTATTGATTTTTACTTCAATCCACTTTGTGAACTTATCCACCATGACTAAAATGTGAGTCATTCCGCCCCGGGCTGGCTTGAATGGTCCCACCATATCCAAGCACCATACAGAAAATGGCCAAGTAATTGGTATCGTCTTTAACTTGGACAATGGCATATGTATCTTGCTGGCGTATCTTTGGCAACTATTACATTTTCTACCAATTCTTTGGCCTCTTTCAATGCCGTTGGCCAATAAAATCCATGCCTGAATGCTTTGGCCACTAAAGTTCTAGATGAGGCGTGATGCCCGCATTCTCCCTGATGTATATCTAGGAGGATTTCCTGGCCTTCTGCCGATTCAACACATCTTTGCAGCACGTTTGTGACGCTTCTTTTATACAACTCATTGTTTATGATTGTATAAGCCTTTGCTCTTCTTACTGTCTGTCTAGCTAGTACCTCATTACTCGGCAAAGTTGCATCCTTAAGGAAGGAAAATATGGGTTGCGCCCATGTTGACATGATTTTCTCTGGGATAATTTCACTATCTATTTCCATATTTTCCGCCTACATAACAGCCTCGGACGTTTCCATATCCATCCGTGCGATGGCCGGGTTTACTTTCAGAAATTACGGGTTACATTCTTTGTCAACTTCCATTGGCATACTATCTTCTCTTGATTCTGCCGAGATATAAATGGTCTCGGACTCTGGTGATGGTGCTATTGATGGTTTTCTTAGGTGCTCTAGGGCGATACCCGGGGGAATTGATTGCCTAGTTGATCCGAGTTTTGACAGCGTGTCTGCAGTGTCTTTTTCTGCCCGAGGTTTATGATGGAACTCACACCCATCGAAGTAACCACTGATTTTCTGCACATGGAATCTATATAGGGCCATATTCGCATCTAGCGCGTCCCAATTGCCTGATACTTGTTGTACTACTAAGTCCGAATCCCCGTAACATAGGATCCGACGTATGCCAATCTCTTTTGCCACCTTTAACCCATGGACGAGTGCTTCGTACTCGGCTACATTATTTGATGTGGCGAAATGTATTTGCAGTACATATTTCAGCTGATCTCTTTTTGGCGAGGTTAACACTATCCCTGCCCCCAAGCCATTCCTCAGCTTGGAACCGTCAAAGTGCATTGTCCAATAATTCGGATCTGGTAATGGCGGCTCATATTATACCTCGGCCCAATCCACAAAGAAATCTGCCACCGCCTGAGATTTGATTACATCTCTCCTATCAAATTGCGGGGCATAAGGTGATAACTCGATTTCCCATTTTGCTATTCGGCCACTGGCATCTTTATTGCTCAATATCTCGGCTATGGGGGCTTCACAAATCACTTTTATCGGATGTTCCTCGAAGTAATGTTTAAGTTTTTTCGCCGACATGTATACTCCATAAGCCATCTTTTGGTAGTGCGGATAGTTCTGTTTTGAGGCTGATAATACATCTCTTAGGTAATATACCGGCCTTTGTACTGACTTTTCATCTTCATTCCGTTCCACGACCACCACCGCGCTTACCACTCTGTTAGTGGCAGCTACATAAAGTAACATAGGCTCCTTTGATAATGGAGAGGCCAGAATTGGTGCCGTGACCAACACCTTTTTTAATTCATGAAATGCGTTATTTGCTTGCGGTGTCCAAATGAACTTATCAGATTTTTCATCAGTTGATATAGAGGTAATGCCTTTTCCCCCAGCCGACATACAAACCGACTAAGCGAGGCCAGGCAACCCGTGAATTTTTGTACATCATTTAAACACCTCGGCAATTCCATTCTTTGAACTGCTCGTATTTTGGTTGGATTTGCCTCTATACCTCGGCTGGATACGAGAAAACCGAGTAATTTCCCAGCCGGGACACCGAAGGTACATTTTTCCGGGTTAAGCTTCATTCGGAATCTTCTCAGGTTTGCGAATATCTGCCGAATATCATCCAGGAGTGTTTTACTTTCTTTGGTTTTTATAACCACATCATCCACATATACTTGCACATTTTTCCCTATCTGGTCATGTAGACACTTTTGCATGCATCTCTGGTATGTTGCTCCTGCGTTGTGCAGGCCGAATGGCATGGTACGATAGAAATAAGCCCCATACGGGGTAATAAACGCAGTCTTTATTTGATCGGCCGGATTTAACGGTATCTAGTGGAAACCAGAATACGCGTCTACAAATGACAACAGCTCACAACCAGCGGTCGAATCAATGACTTGGTCTATCCTAGGTAAAGGAAAAGGATCTTTGGGACACGCCTTGTTTAGGTTCGTGTAATCAATACACATTCGCCATACGACGGCTACATTTGGGTCATCATTTTTCTTTTCTACTAACACCAGATTTGATAGCCAATCCGGATGAAGTACTTCCATGATGAACCCGGCCGCCAGGAGCCAAGCTATCTCATCCCCTATTATTTTTCTCCTGTCTTCGGCGAAGCGACGGAGAGGTTGCTTCACCGGCCTTGCTCCTGGCCTTACATGCAAAGAGTGCTCAGCCAACTTCCTCAGCACACCTTGCAGGTCTTGAGTTGACCAAGCAAAGATATCTCGATTCTCACGGAGGAAGTTGGTGAGCTCGCCTTCCTATTTGGAATCCAGGCCAACGCCAATCGTGATGGTGCGCTCTGGGAACTGCTCATCTATCTGGACCTTTTTTGTCTCTTTAGTCGGCTGGAAAGAAACACTTCCATGTGGGTTGGCTAACGCTGGCATATTCAGCTGTGCTGACTGAGCGAGAGCCGCTACCTCCTGAATTCTTCTTTTTTCTCTTGCAATCACCAATGACACGGCCAGGTTTGATCCGGACGAGGCACATTCCATCGACTTCCTGTAATCTCCTGCTACTGTTATCACCCCTTGTGGTCCGGGTAACTTCATTTTCAAGTAAGTGATGTGGCAGCTGCTCATGAATTTGGCCAATGCCGGCCGCCCGAGTAAAGCATGATAGCAACTTTCTAGATCCACCACCTCAAACTCCAAATTTTCCGCTCTGTAGTTATCCCTTGTGCCGAATAATACATCTACTCGAACCTTCCCAATGGGTTCGCATGAAAGTCCCGGCACTATTCCATGGAACGTGGTTCTCGTAGATTGCAGCATATTCTGCGATATTCCGAGTTTATGCATTGTATCTTTGTACATGATATTGATACTGCTCCCATTGTCAATGAGTACTTTTGAAAATTTCACATTAATGCTGGGCCCGACAAAAGTCGGATCTAGTACGAGTGCGTACGACCCTGGATTCGGCATTATTTTGGGGTGATCTTTTATGCTCCAAGTTACTTCTTGATCTGACCAAGGTACATATCTCGGTACTACCGGCATAACTGCATTTACTTCCATATGCCGGCGCTATACACTTTGCCTGTCTTGCTGGTCTGTAGTGAACACGCAATATGATTGATGATGTTCCCTGTAATTATTGCGCCCATTATTTATGGGGTTTGTCCTTCCATCCTGACCCTGATTTATCACTTGATGCACTGCATCTCTCCGGTCCGAGTTATCATACCTCGGGGGAGGAGGGGGTAACATTAACTGCTGTGCATTTGCCCCAGTCAATTGCGGCTGCTTCTGCTGATGTGCCTGATGAGAAGGTGCTTGCATGCCCGCTGGGCTCCCCATTGCATTTTTCATCCAGGTGCATTGCCGAGTTGTATGATTAGCTGGCTTGGCTGGGTTTGGAGTGTGAAACTTACACGGTTGATCCAACATGGATTCAAACGTGTACTTCGACCTTTCTTGCCACTACTTCTTCTGTTCTGGTGTCCACTGTCTCTTCCCTTCATTCCTTGGTGTCCATTTCTGAGGACCATTCTTCTGCCGCTGGCTGTTTCCATGGCTCGGCTGATCTTGCACTACCACTGCCACCTGATTGGAGGCATATCTGTAATCCGGTCTTTCCTCTCTTCTTCTACCTCTGAACTCGTTGCGCCTCGATGATCCGGCCGCATCTCTTGCATACTGATCTTGATGCTCCCGATGCTCCGCCGACATCAGTTATGGTTGCGTCGGATCACCCAATGCATATGAATCCGCTATCCTGATGGTTTCTGCCAAAGTGGTTGGCATATCTCTTTGCAGTCTCTGCCACAAGACACTGGCATATCGTCATACTTGAGCGAACCAAGCTATCGCTTGAGATTCTATAACTCCCTCACATGAGTTCCTAAGGTTACACCACCGAGTTAAGAATTCTCTGTCTGTATCATTCGGTCTCTGCTTGCACATTGCAAGATGCTGAGGCATGTTTGGTCTCTTGTAAGTACTGGTGAAGTTGCTGACAAATATCTCTTCAAAATCTAGCCAGCAGTTGATACTTCCTGCTGGCAGATTGTTCAGCCATACTCTGGCTGGTCCTTCCAACATTTGCGGGACATATCTTACTGCCCATCGCAAGTTCCCACCAGCTATCTTTACTGCAGTAGCATAGTCAATCAACCAATCCTGTGGTTTGGTTCTCCTATTGTATGTTTTCGTGCCCCTTGCCAGCTGAAAGTTCGGCACTAGTGGTTCGCCCATGATCCGGGGCCCAAAACACGCCGGACCAGGCGGACCCTGCTCTTCTAACAACTCGGACCGATACAATTTGTCCAGTTTTAATCTTGCATCATTTGACGGTAAGTCTCTGTACATGATTCTCTCCTGCATTCCATAATGGTTATTTCCACCATGCCCTGCATACTCCATATCTAAGTAACCATCGTTGTACCTCTCATTTGCGTGATTATGGTGAGCTGGTCTCACTTCTCATTCTTGCCGAGGTTTATACCTCGGCTGAGGATTGGGCGGCGGGTCCCTTCTTCCTTCCGTCGGGATTTCATTCTCATGATTTCTTCTTCCGAGGTCTCCATTACCTCGGCTTATGTTGCCTTTATTGGCACGACCGGGTTTTTTTTCGCCACCGTTACCTCGGCTTCCATTGCCTCTGTTCTCATTGAACTTTTCAGCTACTGCTGGATCATACGGTACGATTTGCTTATTTCTTTTTCCTGAAGTTACTGCTTTATCTCTTCGCCCGTTGTTTCCGGGTGAGGATGCTGCTGCCATTGATAGGGCAGGTGCTGCTCCAGCCGAATGAACCATGCGCGAGGCTCCCGGTCTCGCCGGGTCAGCCCTAAGCATTTCTTCATTTTGCTGGTTCACAATGCGTACCAGCTCATTCACTCTTTCTTGTTGCTTTTGCCGGGCTTCGCCGGTTAGTCTTTCCAATTCTAATGCAGCGGCATTAGCCGCCCTTAGGTTCTTTGCCATGGTGCTATACCTCGGCAAGCCTAGGCCAACCGAGTCTTCCTTATGAGTCTCATGTTCTTTGTTGATATCATTCATGAGATTTTTCCTCTCAATCTTAACTCATCTACTCGCTCTGGGGCAATATCTATCTTATTTGCCTTGGCATATTCTCGCAGGGTCCTGTTCAGGGACTCCCGCAAGGCCGACACCTTTTTTGCCTCTACCAGTACTTTTTGCCTGGTCTCTTCTAACTCTGCCTGAGCATTAGCCGGATCAAGTATCGACGCTACAGGAATGGTCAGATTATCTATAGTTTCCTAGAGAATATTTTCTGGTCTTTCCAGAGGTGGCCATCTTACCCTTGGTGCCTTCGGGGTTGTCTCCTGCACCTCGGCTGGCTTGGCCGCTGAAGGATCTACCTCGCTGGGTTGTGGAGCTGCTTGCTTTGTGTTCACATTTCCTCTCGTCGTCGGGTCCTTGCTTGATCCGACGCCTCTTGCTGCTGCCTGTATCCCGGCTGCGACCATCACCTCGACGCTGCCTGCGGGACGCTCTCCACACGAACCGTTTGCGGCATTGAGAGGGGGGGCTCTTCTGCAACAATAATTCGGTGAGGATAAACGCAGGAGGTGTCGATGCCGACATAGATCTGGTGCATGCCCAAGTTGATGAAGACTCCGTTGCGTGGAGGAGATTTTCTCCTGAAGCTGCCTGCGTTATCGCTGACATAGTCACATAGATTAAATCTCTGGACTAAGCCAGAGATAACGCGCTCGCCGGTGTGGATGAAGTTTCCCGTCCGGATCTTGACTCCAGCTAGCACCGCTGCTGGCCCCACGGTGGGCGCCAACTGTCATGGTGGTGGCACGGCAGATGCCATGGGTAGGCTAATGTTTGGGGCCAATGGATGCTAGAGGGATCCGGGGAGGGAAGATGCAGTTACCTCTACACACAAATGACTAACATGCAAATCTTTATTTCTCCTCTCTGGACTACAAGTGCTCCTCGAGTTGTTTGCAGGAAGAAGAGAAAAGCTACACGAGCCTTACAGCCTTGAATGAATCGATCCCCCTCTCTGGAGTCCATGCCTCTCCTTATAAAGGGGTTCCTTGGCTCCTTCTAGGGCTGACGTGGCAAGCATATTCTTGGAATATGCTTGTCCCAAAGTGGTAACTCGGCGAGCTCCTTTCCGTGTCTTCCTTCTATCGGCGGCAAGGTTCCAGAGGGCCTCACATGTCAGCCTCGGGCTTCCTCACTGTCACCTCTGTGATGCCTGTCTGCCCCTCTGCATCTCTGCTCTTTGTCCTTAGCGCTTGGCTCTGTCTAGATTCCTCCTATAGCAGATAGGGTTTGACCTTAGGAACCTCCTTCTCCCGCAAGCTTCATGTTACTCGGCCTTGTCTTGGATTACTCAGCTCGACCTTTACCTGCATTCAAGTTGTACATACATATTCGGCCGACTTAACTCGTATGTCGTCCGGATCAGGTATCGCTCCCTTCATAGGTATCATGGCCGTGCTTATCTCGGCCGACTTTTACAGGACTCGGCCGATATAAACAGTAACTCAGCCGATGACAAGGGAAACTCCTTTTATCTTCCCCTGTCTTGACCCTATCCGGGGTCACCTCCCCAACAGTTCGTTTGGTTGAGGACACTCGTATGGAGGAGATAGAAGGGCGGCACCTTGGGTTCCAGACTAGTCGCTTACAGTACGACTCGTCTTTTCTCACGTGCTTGGTGGATCGATGGAGGCCCGAGACTCACACTTTCCATTTTCGATGGGGAGAGATGGCTCCTACCCTTTAGGACGTCTCATACTTGCTGGGACTTCCGTTGGCTGGCGTGCCCATAGGCCCAGTGGATCCACCGACAAATTGGGCCCAAGACATGGCCCAACGATTCTTTGGCATCCGTGATGGAGCTCAGGCCTTTGACCATGACAATCATGGGCCAAAATTTGGATGGTTGGAGCAGTATTAGTGTGTTTTATTTATTTGTTCTATTTTGTTGGAGCAGTATCATGTACTGAAAATTGTTCTATTTGCCAATGCAGATACAGAGGTTTGGGTTCCCAACCACTCCGATGACTGCGCCACAGATTACACACAGCCTGGAGGCATACATTACGTGGCTGCTCGGGAAGGTGATGTTCACTGAGAACCACGTGTCGACCATTAGTGCACGATACATCCATTTTGCTAGAGGGATCGCAGAGGCGACGTGCCAGGAAGAATGCACACAGTGGAGTTGGGGTTCGGCTGTCTTAGCAGCTACGTACCGAGGTATGTGCAATGCTTGCCAGTTAACCAAGGACAGTTCTGCCTTGCTAGGATGCCCATTGTTGCTGCAAATGTGGTCATGGGAGAGGTTCCCTATCGGCCGTCCAGAAGTAAGTGACAACCAAATAGTCGGCAACCAGGAACATGAAACAATTGTCTACCACTCTGACCTGCTGTTCGACGAAGAGCAAATTGACTTGCCTAAATTTGGCACTCACTGGACCCGTCGCAAGGTCAGTGTAATGTCTTAATAAATTGCACTTCTGGTACTACAATATGAAAGTTACTAACAACTATTTTGTCATGCAGTGTCGTTTCGCGGGAGAGCAAGTCGTTAGATGCTATCCATCATTCAGCGAGAAGTTCGACACACTGAAAGAGGATGTCGTGATTTAGGAGCTGTACACCCTGCAGACACGACACGCACGATATCCCGGCGGGTTATCTATTATGTGCACTAGAGATCGAGAGTATTGGCTGACTACATCGAAGATCATCTTTGATTGCCAAGTTGAGGAGATGTCTCAAAAGAGGGTCATGCGTCAGTTCGGTCTTTGCCAGATGGTAGATCCCCCGCGTTCGGATGTTCCCCTTCCAGATGTCGTGCACGCGTAAGTAAATATATGTACATAAGGAATGCGTCTTATACTTCATCTATGTTCTTTAATGATGGTCTAACAAATTCTAATGACAGGTACTCTCGGAAAACTAGCAAGACCGCCACTCAATGGCTCCAACGGGTGGGGATTTACGTCAATGAGTGGCATAATGCACCAACACAAGTGTGGCACGCTGGTCCATTTGATATGGAGCTATTCCACGGATACTTACAGAGGTACATGTCGATCACACGGCTACGTCCCATTCCACACGCACATGACGATGAGATATACCCTAGCCAGTCAACACTGGAGTCCAGACAGTCAGCGGTAAGTACATTATTTAGAGCATAATCAACATGAGTGCCTATGTAGTGCATACCTAACTATGAGACAAATGCAGGCCGACATGACGTGGGAGCTACAGACTAAGGTGGCTCAGTACAGACGATCGCTTTCGACCGTTCCCCTTGTGCCCCGTCAGCAGGCTCAGTCCTTTGCCCGGCGGGTCAAGGAGAAGCTGCGGCGTATCTACGCGGCCATCACGTGCACCAGCGTCTCAGACGTCGTTCAACACCGAGAAGCACAACGTCCACCGCGTCACTCGGTGGAGGAGCGCGCCCCACGTCGCTCCACGCAGCAGCGCCCACCGCGTCGATCCATGGAGCAGCCACCTTCTCCAGACCAGGCTGGAGGCTCGGGATGGCACGAGGAGCATATTTCTCCTCCACTCCGCCACGGGCCTCGTCCACGACTCTCACAGCAGGCGCCGCCGAGAGCACCACCTCCAGACCAGGCTAGAGGCTCGGGTGGCAACAATCACAGTTTACTTCTTACCCGTGGCAGCAATCGCAGTTTAATATCGACCAGTTGCAGCAGAACCAGATTACTTTCAAACAATGGCAGCATCAGCAGCCGATCCCCTACATGGACTTCGCTTATCGACCACAATCTCATCCTCATGGTAAGCGTGTCCCTTCCTACTATTGTTAGATGCAGTATGACATTGTTCAGTACTTAATTTCTTGTACACTAGCACGAGACTCCGTTACATGGGACAGTACTGACGACCATGATCAGCAGACACAGCACGAGCAGGTAGACTGGTTTGGCTAGTATCAGCCAGGTACTCCACCACCTATCCCCACACATGATACACAGGATCAAGGTGAAGGGTCAACTGCACCTCGCCGTGATGTGATGCCACCCCACATATATGGATGGAGTACACCGAGGCCTCCGCCAGCTCGTCGTCGACACCAGTGATATCTACTTATGTATCAGGCATTTATCTATCTATGTATGAGACATATATCTACTTATGTATCAGACATTTATCTATCTATGTATGAGACATCATTCTATTATTTCATGATTTTATTCGACAAACTACTCAACATAGCTTGCAACATAGTTTAACATAACTTGCGGTACATAAATAAGAGTCCTATCTATCCCTATCATGATGCCTTTCTCTTTCCCTTCGATGATGCCTCGCCCTTTCCCTTTGACGATCCCTCGCACTTGCTCTTCTTGGCTTGCGCTTTCTTCTTCTCCTGCCTCTTGTCCCACTCAGCTCTCGCCTTGCTTCCAACTGGTGGCGGCATGAAGATATCATCCTCATCTTTGCTCTCTTCTATCCAAGTCCTAGGTGCCACAACCTGGTCCGTCATGTCAGCTTGACTCTTCTTGGCCTGCGCTTTCTTCTTCTCCTGCCTCTTGTCCCACTCAGCTCTTGCCTTGCTTCCAACGGGTGGCGGCATGAAGATATCATCCTCATCTTCGCTCTCTTCTATCCAGGACCAAGGTGCATCAGCCCACTCCATCATGCGAGCTTCACTCTTGAAGTTGAGCTTATCCCACCTTGCCTGGATCCTGATAAGCTCTGCTCGTACCTGATTTGGGGTCTTCAGTTTCCACCCTCTCTGATGAAGTTCCTTACCAAGCATAACGAGAGCATCATAGTTCCTTACCAACGTCTCCCAGTGGGCTGGTTCATCGCCTATCATAACACTTCTCGCTATTTGGAGAATCCCAATGGACATCTCTGTCGGCTAGGGAAATGCGTCGGTCATAGTGGAGAGGAGTGGAGCAAAATGCGAGAGCAAGAGGAGAGGAAGGAAATTAATTAGAGAGTAAGAGGAGGAAGAGATGAACTGGGTGAAAAGATACATCTCGTTGCCCGCATTTATAGAGGCACCAAACTGATAGGCGGGAAAAAAGGGCGGGAAGGACTGGCATGAAAAATCGGCGGAAAGTACTGGCGGGAAAAATCGGCGGGAAGAGACGGCGGGAAGAGACGGCGGGAGAAATCGGCGGGAAGGAGTGGCGAGAAAAATCAGCGGGAAGAGACGGCGGGAGAAACGGCGCGAAACAATAGTCCGAAACCTAAAACTTATTTGGAACTTGAACCCTTGCATGATCAATGCACCCTTCGTCTTTCCAACAGACGAACAGTACGTTCGTCTTTCCAACAGCCGACCATCTGTGGGCGTCGTCCTCCCAAAAGACGAACCACTGGGTCGTCTTTTGAAAAGACGAAGCACCTGGGTCGTCTTTCGAACGGACGACGGGCCGTCAGAAATGCAATTTGCCATTTTTTGTATTATTTGTGAAACTCAATAAAAAATGTATTATTTAAAAAAAATAGCGATTCACCAAATAATCTACCAAATCATTTTAGAATTGCTTAATGAGGGTTTTTCACTTTCTGTAAAGGATTCCCCTAAGATCGGACTGCATAAAAGGATGCCTTCGTGGGACTCTCATGGCTGAACTCCAGCAGATTCATTCAGGGACACACTCTCTAAGGGCCATGCCCAACTCCATCGATGAATTGCCTCTACGAGCTGGAATCACGAATTTACGATGGCATACGGAAGTAGACGTTGTAGATCCCCAATTCGGATCACCGGTTCAGCACCATGAGAGAGAAGTAAAAGAAGAGAGGGATTAGAATTTAGAAGGTAGCTTACCATCGTTGGAATTGATCGCCACAGGGGCGGAGCTGGCTTGTTAGCACTGGGTCAGCTGACCCCAACAAAAATTAGCAAATCCTTCACTAAATTAGAGACAAACACTGTTCATTTGTAGAGAATGACCCCATTGCCCTTGAGATGACCCCATCAGAATTTCTTTCTAGCTTCGCCCCTGGATCGCCATGTACCTGATTCTGTCCTAGTCTTACGTTGCCGGCCGCCAATATTGGAATTGATTGCCATCTTCTCGATTCTTCCCTAGTCTTTGTCACCGGCCTTGATGATTACGTCCAGGTTGAGGTCGTCGGCAGTGTGCGTCGCCCCGTCCAAGATCCTTCGTGCTCATCATCCACGGCGCACTTGATCGGCAGCCTACTCCTTCGCTATGCGACGCAATGAGATCACCGGCTCCTTGTTTGGGTTCGTGTGTGCGCTGCTGCCCGCTGGTCAATCTTGCTGCTACCGCCGCGATTATGAGATCGTCGTGGTGGCAAATCTATATCTATATCTATATCTATATTTATATATCTATACCTAATAATAAAGCACGAAGTGTTTCTCCTGGTCCAACACTTTTTTGGACGACTTTACCCTCCCATCAAACCATTATTACCAAGCACGCAACCGGTAAGTTAAAAAAAAGCTTCCGTATAGAGTCCAAACGATTCACGTATAACCCTCTTGCGGCCGGATCAATCTATGTCCTTGCATTGTGACATGGGTCAATCACTTCTTGCATTGTGACATGGGCCAGGCCAGAAATAAATACTCGTACATGCGGTGCAACTTAAACCATCACGACTCAATGGCAGCTGAGGCTCACGGTTTAGTCCCACCTTGTCTTCTTAGCCTGAGTCCAACCAGTTTATATATGTTTATAATTTTCTTAGAGTGTCATCAAGCTGACTCGGAATCAACAAAGTAGCAACACCTTATTTCGGTTGAAATAGACGAATGGATGGATGCATGGGCCAACGAGATAGAGAAATTAACAATATTGCTTCATGGATGCCTCAATGGAAATAGAGAACAGACAAGGGGAGGCCAGCCACATGCACTATGCACTGTTCACTTGGCTATACATGGACGAGAGAAGCTTATATACACCCTAACGTAAGGGTCCCTATAACTAGGGATTTAATTTATCATATTAGATCGGATAATAGTCGGATGTAGATATAATCGGATTGCGGATATGAAGCGGACTCGGATCGAAAAATTATAATTGAACAAATATACATAGAAAATAAAAATTTATTTATTTTATGTAAAAGAAATGACAAGATTCGAAGCGGACTCGGATCGGAAAATTATAATTGAACAAATATACATAGAAAAATAAAAATTTATTTATTTTATGTAAAAGAAATAACAAGAAACGTTCAACACTAGATATCAGCGGTATAAAAGTGAAAGATTGGTAATGGCATAGTATAACATGCATATGTAGCATGTATAGCTAGCTGATAAACTAACTAGATTGTCTAGATATTGTCGTTATGCTAAATATATCAAATTATTCTATTTGAGTATCTCAGATAATCGCATAAAATATTGGATTATCCTTATCCGTCGAATATCATCGGTACCATATTCGTTACCATATCCGTCGGATATCTGCTCAACAAATATCTGCATTCACATCCATATCCATATCCGTCGAATATCTAAAAACACATACCATATCCTTAAAAACGGATGCAGATGCGGATTCGAAGCAGAAATTATCTGTACCATTTACATCCCTAGCTACAACGAGACATTTTAACTAAGATCCGATCATTGGTTTGCAGTGGCGAGGGATTGTAGGCTAATTTAAAGAAATCAATGGGATGTCTAATTGAACGAGAGTGATTGAGGCCTCATTGTGAGGAAGATTATGTGGGCTGATAATGAACTGAATGTTAGGATAATTAAATGCGACACGAGGAGATGAAAGGAAGGCACACTAAGGAAGAGAAAAAAAAGAGATTTGGAGAAAATAAATACTCCCTTTAATCCTATTACTTGTCGCAAAAATTGATGTATCTAGACATGTTTTAGTGCTAGATACATTCAATCTAATGACAAGTAATATGGATCGGAAAGAGTATTCTGCTTGTAAATTGAAACAATCAATTGATAGAGAAGCGGATGTCACCGATTAAGTTAAACGAACCGTATATGCCACTTTATTTAAAAAAATCATCACCGACACAATAAAAACCAACTTGCGGCGGGCATTTTGCTAGTATATATATAAAACACAAAGTGTTTCTCCTGATCCAACACTTTTTTAAACCCTTTTGTCCTCCCACCAAAATACATATTACGACCGACGCCACTGCTAAATAAAAAAGCAGACATACCGATCAATCGCTGCTCTGGATGGGTTTGGGCCGGCCCAGTACCGACGAGGAGAAGTATGTACAGACCAATTGGCTCCTGTGTTCGCCCGCCTTGTAAATTCCATCTGTATGTCGTCCGTTGTCTTCCGTAGTCAGCCTGAATAATCCCACCTTGCTACTTTACAACGATTTTAACCTGTTTATATATTTTTATAGGTTGTCTGGAATCAGCAAGCTAATCAGAAGAGCATGGTGAGATAAAGACGGGACAACCTACCAGCTCGAGACATGACGAAAAACGCTCGGGAAGCGCTGAACTATAGCAGCACGGCTTGCTGCTTTGGCTTATTGAGCAGCACAGGAGAGGAGGTGTATGCGTTGGGAAATAGAGAGCGGATGCGTTGGGAAATAGAGCTTCCTGCATCAGGGGATAAGAGAGGAGGCTGCCGACAAGGAGGAGAGATGGCTTGGCGCCCGCGGAGGGAAGGGTGCGCACTGGCGACGGCGATTGCTGGCGAGCGCAGAGGGGCGAGGGAGGCGTCTGGCGGGCGGGGATGGTGGCGCTGGATGCGGGAAGTAGATGGGGTTGGTGGAGGAACGAGACGAGGTTGGTGGTGTGGTGTGAGTGGACATGGTCGGGTGGGGGTTTGTGGACACTCGATGAGTGGACACTCGATGAGGGACGGAAACAAAACTAGCTATTCCCGTTATTCCATTAAGAGATGCAAGCTATTGGGGATTTGGCTCCTGTGGAGAAGGGGAACGGCCAGCGATTGCTGGGAAGAATGAAATATATACTCCACGTGTCGACTTCACTGCATCCGGAGATAAAAGAGATTGACGACTTCTGGTGGACAGGTGCAAAAAGTGTAAGAAAGAATGAATTAGGTGCTCATCCTTGATTTGCGTGCTAATTTATCAGATTTGAAGCTTCATTTTCTTTATTTGTGGATGCGATCTGTTAATTCCGACTATTGATTGGCATATCCACAAGTCACATAGTGACGGTATTGACAAGCCCAAGTTTTTACTAACGCAAACAAATGAATTATAAGTTTATTGTTAATTTGAATAAAATTGAAGAAATGTTTCTAAGAAGAAAAATATTTTTTTGGGCTGTAGAAGAAAATTGTTGAATTTGCAAAAAATAATTTGAGAGAAACATTGTCATCTTAACAAAATATGTTGCTTCACCTGGTCTAAATAAAAAGATCCAAAAATCCTGAGAAAGAACATGAGAAAGGATTAGAGTTTAGTGCGCACGACGTCTCGCCACGGCACCGTTTTAAACCACAACCCCCCCCCCCCCCCCCCCGCCTTTTGCAACATTGCATACGGAAGAGAGATTTTAGTTTTGAGATATATGAATTTAATGTTTGGTTCATATGTCCGAAGTATTATCGTTATCAGGTTTTTCTCTCCGTTGCAACGCACGGGCTTTTTTGCTAGTCTCATTAATTGGACAAAAACGGTGATTTCTTTCCATATATCTTTGATTGTACTAAGCGTGATTGGCATCTAAGGGCCACAAATCTCTTAACGTTTGGTGGGATTTTTTAACGGTCATGATTGCTCCAATGTTTAACCCTAAAGTGAGCCATCAACTCGATTTTAATAGTAAAAATAATGCCTCTAATTGTTAACTATGATCAAAATATCCTAATTTTTGTTCCTTTTTGTCTATTTTTGTTCCCCATGAACTAAATTTTGTTCCAATCAGTCGACTCATAGTCACGATTGTTTTACAGCAATAAATTTTGTGTTCCTTTTTATGCTCGTGATTGTTCTGCCATTTTAGAAATATGGTTCAATTATTATCTGGTATATATGAGTATAGCTATCTTCTGAGATCGATCAGCTAGCTGCATGAACTTCACATCCGGGCACAGTATGGGAGACTATATTTTTAGGGGCATTTTACTTGAGGCACATCGGTGAAGTGTCTCGGAAAATGGTTTTTAGGGGCATACTATTCTAAGTGCCTCTAAAAAATAGATTATTTCATTAGTAGAAAATGGCCCTTTCATCCAGAGCCTTAGTCCCGGTTCCGTCATGAACCGGGACTAATGCTCGCGTTCGAGTGGCCGGCGCGTCACTCGGGAGATGGGGGGGTCTCCGTCCCGGTTCATATGGAGCATGTGTCCCGGTTAACCGGGACTAAAGGTATCGCGTTAGACACGATACCTTTAGTCTCCATTTGTGTTATAAACCGGGACGCATGTGCCCTACTTATAAATACACCGCCACAGCCCTCTGCCTCTCCTCCTTTATTTTTTCTTGGTGGAAGGTGTGAGAGGTGTGTGCTAGTTTATTTTTTCCTATGAATGCAAGGTGTTCTATGAAATGTTTGAGTGAATGATCCCGTTTTATTTCTCACAAAACAAAAATATAGGAGGTGCCCGAGCCACACTTGAGCTTTCTCCTCTTTCTTTCCTCCTCGATCGAGGTTAGCAATCTTATATTTTCATCTGTCATTGATACGATGCATGTGTCGATGTGAATTGGTCATTTCACTATTTATGATGTTTTGTAGTGGTTTTTGATAAACTTAATTATATGATGTAGATGAACAGTCGGGAATGGATGTACGATGACCAGCGTGAACCCGGGTACATTAAGGGCATGGATAAATTTATTGATGTGGCTACGGCAAACAAAGAGAATGGTTTTATGCGTTGTCCATGTGTTCAATGTCGGAACGACAAAGAGTACTCTTCCTCGAAAATCATTCGCGGCCACCTCGTTATGAAAGGTTTCATTCTCAGCTATAATTGTTGGACCAAGCATGGGGAAAGAGGGGTTATGATGGAAGACAATGAAGAATAAGAGGATGATGCTAAAAAACTATCAACATATGTTTCCTGAATACGGTGATACTGCAATGGAAGACAATGAAGAGGAAGGAGATGAAGAATGGGCATCAGATGAGCCCCGCTGATGATCTTGGTGTAACACCCCCGGGATTAGGGTTAAACTAACCTCATATCACCATCTAAGATAAGCTCAAATCCAAGCACGGAAGATCACAATAAGATTCGGTAACATTACAGAACTCATGGATTCAACATCATAAGTTTAAACTCTTAACAGAGTACGATATCAGAGTTATTACAAACCAGAGGTCGCAGACCCAACATTTCATCAAACAACGAAATCAACATATGTTGTTCTACACAACAACTTAGCAAAGGGCCTAAGAGGCCATAAACAGAAGCGACATCCATCCCATAGTCCTCAGGCTGCTACTTGGGACCCCGAACTACTCTTCGATGTCAACATAGAAGCCACCTTCAGTCGCAACTAGATCATCTGTAGAAAAACAACAATGGCGCAAGGCTGAGTATGAGAATATACTCCACAAGACTTAGATAACCTAGAATCTACATGATCTGGCTAGAAAGGCTTTCTCTGGATTTGCTTTTGCATAAAGCGATCTTTATTTATAAACAAGGTAGAGAAGAGGCTCGTCTACTGAGAATCTTTTTAAAAGGGATAAGATAGCGACTTCTTCATCTTGTTCAGCATATCTCGATATCCACCAGCTTCATCAGAACCTCCTATCTAGGATCACCCCTCGAACCCTGAGGAAGCATCCTTAAACACTCATTGATCAGCAAGTTCTACTTTAGGTTATAGTTCTCTATGATCATCACGTCCATTCCCAAGGTGTTCATCACCGTGAAAACGGCTTTTCGAAAAGATTAATACCCTGCAGGGGTGTACAACTTTACCCACATGTACCAAACAACTCTTAATGCCAAATTATTAGCCCTCTTCCTTAGAAGGTCGACAGAGGGTGGTTGACCACGACCTTTATCTTGCTTTTGCCGAGACCATGAGTCACGCCCTAAGGATAGTTCTGCCGTAATGGGTCAAGTCCTGAAGCCGGTCCCCAGAGATGTGAGGCGAGGTTGGTCACCAGGAGCTCCATCGAACCCAAGCAACCCTGACCACGCATACCTACCTGTTATGATGCACCTCATTCACCTCCACATTTGAAAATGTTTTCAATGCATATGCCAAATGGAAAGCCGAACTATGTGACTCATGAAATCTACTAGGCAAGTTAGTTGCTCGTGGGGTTTTCCAGGCCCCGTGTGGTTGTACACTCGTCTTGGTTCAAGAGGCAAGAACTCAAGTCCTAGTGGTGGCGAGCATGGGACTACAAAAACCACACCCAACGTGGCCTCCCATACAAGCCTTAGCATATTTAGTATCTCCATCAATGATGCATCCACCTCCTACCTTTCTAGATTCTTTGGCATCTTTGATTCATCATCCGAATGTGTCAGACGTTACTATTAAGCATGGCTAAGCTGTCGATCATAAAAGCTCTAGCAACGCTCAGATGCCAGACCTAGGTATGCTAGGAGCAGTGGATCTGGAGTATAAGGCTACAAAAGGGAAACTGTGCAGCAGATAGGTAACACTAGCTACTGACAAAAGACCACATTGGAATCGTGTGCATCATAGCAAGAAAGTAAATACTTTATAAAACGTAGATTCAGAATGAGAGGCTATGCTTGCCTTGTCCTTCAGTGGACAAATATGGATCTTCAGTGTCGTTGACTTCAGCCTCGGGCTTGGATCCTATCGCTAAAAACCAATACCGGAAAGGAAGGCGACAATAAATACATGGCATAATACAATGCGCAAACAATTATGTATGGCATGTCAGATAAGAGACTACACAGTAACCCTAAGTGCAACATCGATTTAAGAGGGTTCGAAATGCCCTGGGGAAGTCACATCGTCGAACCCACATGTACATAAGGGGTATCGATGTTTCCTTATCTAAGCTAGGGTTTTAAGTTGCTTGACAATGTATGATGTTAGCTTAGATAGGTAGGTCTCAATTTTCTGAACATTTTGATATATTATACATATTTTCTAACTTAATATGAATTAGTTGTGATTTTTCTTAATTTAAATCCATATTAAATCATTTTACAAAAATACAAAACATTTTTGAAATACTTAAATTCTTTTCCAACTTGGGCCCACATGTCATAAGTTTATTCATTTCTGAAAACATTTATGAAAAATATTAAAAACCTGATAGCCTAGGCCCACCTGGGATATTTATTTCCAGAAATGATTTTCAGAAAACATTTAATCAAACAAAAATGATTTACTGCACCATGGTGACATCATCGTGACATCATCAATGGTGGATCTCTAAGATCGAGAGCGGGGCGGGCGATTGGTTGCATCCGGGGGTGTTCGGGTGGGCTTGCTGGAAAGAGGAGGCCAAAGCGAGCAATATAGTGGTGGCGCCTCCTCGGTATGGTCACCAGAGCGACGGTAGCGACGACGAACAGCGGCAGCGGCAGGTGATCGTCGGGGAAGCAATACAACACGAGAGGGAGGAAACAGAGGGGTCCAGGAGGACTGCGTGCTCACTATTGAGGCAGTGGAGGGGTCAAGGAGGGCAGCCGGGGTCGAAGACGACGGAATCGAGTGGCAGAGCTTCTGTCGGCCGCGGAGAAGACGAGGTCGATGATGGCGATTCTGGGTGCCCCTCTTCGATTACTTTTGCGGGAAGGTAGAGGGCGGCAAGGCGGAGCTCGTGGCCACACCGGATTGGCTCGGGGTGGCTCGAGACGGCGACGAGGCTCTGCTAGGGTTCGGCCAGAGAGGGAGATAACGCGTGCGAGGGGGAGAAGGAGGGATAGGGTTTTCCACTATGGCGGCTAGGGGGTCTTATAGGCGTCGACACCATTAGTGGCATGAATCTTGGCGCGTGGCGCGGCGGCGGACGACATCGCCGGTGTCAGCGAAGCAAAGTTTCGTTGTCGACGAAGACGACGCGGTGCGAAGCGGTACGAGGCCGACTCCTGGGCCCCGGGTGGGCCGCTGTTGGGCTCTGGATGCTGCGTGCTAGGCGGTAGGAAGAGAAGAGAGGGAACTGGGCCAGCTGGGCTGCGACCTAGTTAGCTTAGGATCCATTTTTTAGCTGAAACTCTTTTTCCTTTTCTGTTTTTATATTTTATCTTTTAGATTTGATTTTTCAAATCTGTTTTGAATACTTTTAAAACACAAGAGGCTTTGAAAAACTAGTAAGATATTGTGGGGCCCTTTTAGTCCATTTGGGCTCCAAACATTTGGATTTTCAAATATTTTCAAAACCACCTTTTGAGTATATTTCAAGGAAGAGAGGGAAAACTAGGGTTTAGAATTTTCATTTGTTCAACCACTTGCTAACATGCATATACTTTGTTGATTTAAACACATGCATGAAATGCTCAAGTACTAATTACATTAATATAAACTTGGGTTGTTACAACTCTACCCCCTTACAAGAAAAGAAGGCAGGATACTCAGATCGAAGACAATCTTCTTGTTCCCAGGTTGCTTAGTCCTCAGAGTGGTGGGAGCACTGAACTTTCAGGAACTTGATGTTCTGACGATGAGTCTTGTGCTCGTTTTCATCAAGGATACGACATGATACTCACGATAAGTCAGATCCTTCTAGAGATCAAGAGTTTGGTGATCAACACCATGAATAGGGTCTTTAAAGCAACGCTTGAGTTGAGACACATGGAAGACGTCATGAACCTCATGAAAGTTGGCAGGCAGCTCCAATTTGTATGCGAGGTTACCTTGCCTTGACAACACGAAAAGGACAAACATAGCGAGGAGCTAGTTTGCCTTTGATGCCGAAACAATGGACACCCTTCAAAGGAGTGACCCGAAGATAAGCTTGATCACCAACTTCATATTCAACATGTTGATGGTAAAGATCATGATAGATTTTCTGGCGAGACTAAGCAGTTTTCAAACGATCTCGAATGATATGAACTTGATCTTCTGCTTCCTGGATCATATCCAGACCAAAGAACTTTCTTTCACCGGTTTCTGACCAGTTCAAAGGAGTACGGCAGGTTCTTCCATATAAGAACTGGAATGGTGCCATGTCTATACTGGACTGATAACTGTTGTTGTAGGAGAATTCAGCAAAAGGAAGACATTTCTCCCAATTCTTGCCAAAATATATGACACACGCTCTTAGCATGTCTTCAAGAATTTGATTCACTCTTTCGGTCTGACCATCGACGCTAGGATGATAAGTTGTACTGAAGGAGAGGAGAGTTCCCATAGCAGTTTGGAAACTTTCCCAAAACTTGGAGGTGAACAAACTTCCACGGTTAGATGTTATATTCTTAGGGACACCATGAAGAACAGCAATCCAGGAGATGTAGAGATCATTCAGTTCACTGGCTCGAAGACCTTCCTTGATGGGAATAAAGTGAGCGACCTTGGATAGATACAACGATCACCTAGATTGTATCATTTCCTTTTTGATTTTTAGGGAGACCAGTGCTGAAGTCCATACCGGTTTCATCCCATTTCTACTCAGGGATACGATGTGGTGGTAGGAGACCAGCAGACCTTTGGTGTTCATCTTTGACGCGACGACAAACGTCACACTTAGCAACAAAATGACCGATATCTTTCTTCATACCAGACCACCCGAATCTTTGACGAAGATCCCGATACATCTTAGTACCTCCAGGGTGAATGGAAAGAGGTGATTCATGAGCCTGTTGGAGGATTAATTCCCTCAACTTTATTCTCTTTGGCACTACCAAGCGGTTACCAAAGTAAACAATACCTTGATTATCAACAGAGAAACACTTAGCCACTCCGCTAGCAATGTTCCCTTTGATCTCAGCAACTTCAAAATCATTCTTATAAGCAAGCTTGATTTCATCCTCTATAGAAGACTTCACTTCAAGAGTATAAAGGAATCCACGAGGAACTACTTCAAGATAAAATCGAGCAAATTCCTCATGAAGAGAAGGTTGAGATTGTTTGATCATCATGTTATTGCAGTAAGACTTACGGCTCAGCGCATCAGCAACAACATTGGATTTGCCATGTTGATAGTTGAGACCCAAATCATAGTCCTTGATGAGTTCCAACCATCTTCTTTGCCTGAGATTCAGATCAGTTTGTGTGAAAAGATACTTCAAACTCTTATGATCCGAGTATAACTCGCAATGACTACCAAGAAGGTAATGTCGCCATTGCTTAAGAGCATGAACAACAGCTTAAAGCTCGAGATCATGAGTTGGGTAGTTGTTCTCATGTGGTTTCAACTGACGGGAGGCATAAGCCACCACATGCTCATCTTGCATTAACACACATCCGAGACCTTGGTGAGAAGCATCGCAAAAGACAACAAAGTCTTTGCTAGTGTCTGGAGAACCAACACTGGAGCAGTTGTTAACTTGGTTTTCAACATTTGGAAGCTTTTTTCAGCCTGATCAGACCATTCGAACTTCTTATCCTTCTTGAGAAGATTATTCATTGGCTTTGCAATCTTGGAGAAGTTCTCGATGAATCGACGGTAATAACTAGCCATCCCGAGAAAGCTTCGGACATCCTTAATGGATTTGGGAGACTCCCAGTTGAGGATAGTTTGGACCTTATTTGGGATAACAGCAACCCCTTTGGCGGAAACAACATGACCAAGGAATATGAGCTCTTGTAACCAAAACTCACATTTGGAAAACTTGGCATAGAGACAATGTTCTCGAAGTTTTGTCAACACCAAATGAAGATGTTCGACGTGTTCTTCTTTACTCTTGGAATATACCAGAATATCATCGATGTAGACCACAACGAACTTGTTGAGATACTCCATGAAGACAGAGTACATGAGCCGCATAAAAGTGGCTGGAGCATTGGTAAGACCAAAAGACATGACAGTGTACTCGTAAAGACCATAACGAGTGGTGAAAGCAGTCTTTGGAATATCTTCCTTACGGATCTTTATCTGGTGATATCCTGACCTTAAATCCATTTTGGAAAAGACGGTGGCACCACTTAACTGATCAAAAATATCGTTGATCCTTGGGAGAGAATACTTGTTCTTGATAGTCACAACATTGAGTGGACGATAATCCACAACCAGACGCGGTATATTGGTATCCCGCTTCTTAACAAAGATGGTAGGACACTCCCAAGAAGATGTGCTGGGCTGAATGTATCCTTTTCCTTCTAACTCCTCTAATTGCTTCTTCAACTCCATAAGATCATGAGAAGGCATATGATAGGGTCTTTTAGAAACAGGAGCAGTTCCAGCAACTAACTCTATGACAAACTCCACACTTTGACCAGGTGGCATGCCAGGCAACTCCTCAGGGAAAACGTCCGAGAATTCACAAACCACGGAAACATCTTGAATCTCTAACGGAGGTAGAACTTAAAGAGCATACAACTCGGCTTAAGGAATAGAAACAACTGAAGGAGATAGTGACCCTATGGTCCAATATTTGAATTTTATGCCAGCAGGACTAGTCAGAGTCATAAACTTGGTTGTACAGTCGAGCATAGCGTGATAGACGGTCAACCAGTCCATGCCCAAAAAGATTTCTATGTCGGTTGACTTGAGGGCAATAAGTGAAGGGTTTCGCGGCATAGTAAATCAAAATTTTCTACGGATGCGAACAGAGGGAAAGCCAAGATCTAATCTAGGAGATGCAATCAACGAGAGAGATTGGATTAGATCTTCATACCCTTGAAGATTCGCACAGCGGAACGTTCGTCGGAACGTGGGTGATGTAGTCGTACTCGCTTCTCATCCTCGCGATCCGATCCGATCTAGCACCACAAGTGGCGGTGCCTCCGTGAGATGCACACGTGCAGCACCTCGACGTCTCCTCCTTCCTCGGACCAGCGAGTATGGTGGAGAGATAGATTGGATCTACAACACGACGGTGTGGTGTATATGGTGGAGAATTTCTGCTGCAGGGCTTCGCCTACAAACAGTCGGGAGGGAGAGAGGAAACTAGCAAGGCAGCTAGGGCTTGGAGGAAGGTGTGGAGTAGTTGGGGGTAGGGGGCGCACCACCCCTCTATATATAGAGGGGGGAGGCCAGCCCTTGCCCCTCCTCCAAGCCTATCTCTAGTTTAAACAATTTAAACTTTCCCTTATCTAGAAATCCTATCTCTAGTTTAAACGATTTAAACTCTCTCTTATCTAGAAATCCTATCTCTAGTTTAAACGAGTTTAAACTTATCTAGGATCGGCTGGGCCCTATGGGGCCTTGTTCCCCTGGCCCAATGCGGCCAGGACACTACCTCATAGGCCCATGCCCCCTCCCGGAAGGTGGGGCCACGTTGGTCCCCTTCTGGAAGGTTCTAGAAGCTTCCGGTACAATACCAATTAACCCGGAACAATTCCGAACTCCAAAAACTGCACTGCCTTATATGAATCTTATTCTCCGGACCATTCCGGAACCTCTCGTGATATCCCGGATCCCATCCGAGACTCCGAACAAAAATTCATAAACCAATTATCCAATCTATCCTAGCGTCGAGATACGTTAAGTGTGTGACCCTGCGGGTTCGAGAATATGCAGACATGATCTTCTATCAATAATCAACAGCGGGGTCTGGGCACCCATATTGACTCCCACACATTCATCGATGATCATATCGGATGAACATGATGCCAGGATTCAATCAATCCCATATATATATTCCCTTCGTCTCGCGATATTTTACTTGCCCGAGATTCGATCGTCGGTACCGTCATACCTAGTTCAATCTCGTTCACAGCAAGTACTTTACTCGTTCCGTAATCCGATATCACTTTGTGATTAACTCCTTAACCACATGCTTGCAAGCGGTGTTGATATCGATTACCGAGTGGGCCCGAAGTATATCTCTCCGACTTGGGAGGGACAAATTCCATCTCGATACATACAACCCAACAGATACTTTCCGATCACCTGAGAGACACCTTTATGATCACCCTCTCATAGGATGACGTTTGATGACCTCAAAGCTTTCTTCCGATACCAGGGAGTTGCATTATCTCATGGTCTAAGGAATACAATATTTGACATAGGAAAAGCTTCGCAAAGACGAACACGATGACACGATCTAATTGCTCTGCTTTGTTTGGGTCTATCCACCATATCATTCTCCCAATGATATGATCTCATTATCAATTGACAACTCATGTCTATGGTTAGGAAACCTTAACCATCATTGATCAATGAGCTAGTCCATAGAGGCGTACTAGGGACACGGTGTTGTTTACAAACCACACAAGTATTAAATTTTCCGCTTAATACAATTCTAGCATGGAACATAAACTTTATCATGAACAAGAATTATAATAATAACATCTTTATTATTGCCTCTAGGGCATAATTCCAACAGTCTCCCACTTGCACTAGAGTCAATAATCTAGTTTACATCTGGCAACAATCTCACACCCATGGCACTGAGGTGTTGATCATGTTTTACACGTGGAAGAGGTTTAGTCAATGGATCTGCGACATTCAGATCCGTATGTACTTTGCTAATCTTCAGATCTCCATCTGCTATATAATCTCGGATTATATGAAACTTGCGGTTGATATGCTTGGTCTTTGGATGATATCTTGGTTCCTTAGCGAGTGCTATGGCGCCAGTGTTGTCACACAATATCTCCAGTGGGTCCAACGCACTTGGAACCACGCCAAGCTCAGTGATGAAGTTTCTGATCCAAACTCCTTCACTTGACGCTTCTGCAGCAGCCATGTATTCCGCTTCTACTGTAGATCCCGCGATCACGCTTTGCTTGCAGCTTCTCCAGCTCACAGCTCCTCCATTCAAAATATAAACGTATCCTGTCTGAGATTTAGAATCATCCTTGTCGGTGTCGAAACTAGCATCGACGTAACCTTTTACGACAAGCTGTTCATCACCGCCATAGACTAAGAACATTTCTTTAGTTCTATTTAGGTACTTTAGGATGTTCTTCACGGCTGTCCAGTGTTCCACTCCTGGATCACTTTGATATCTTCTCGTCAAACTAAGAGCATTGGACACATCCGGTCTAGTACACAGCATGGCATACATGATGGAACCTATGGCCGAGGCATAAGGCACTTTGCTCATAGCTTCCCTATCATTTACCGTAGCTGGACACTGAGCCTTGCTCAATATCTTACCTGACAACATAGGCACTGAACCTTTCTTTGCCTTATCCATTCTGAACCTTTTCAGAACTTTGTCTAGGTATGTACTCTGGCTTAAAGCTATCAGGCGTCTTTGTCTATCTCTATAGATTTTGATGCCGAATATATAAGCAGCTTCACCTAGGTCTTTCATTGAAAAACACTTGTTCAAATAACTCTTCACATCGTTAAGCATGTTGATGTCATTTCCGATAATCAATATGTCATCCACATATAGTACCAGAAACGTCACCGAGCTCCCACTCACTTTCTTGTAGATACAAGCTTCGTAGCAATTTGGAACAAATCCAAAGCTCTTGATCACTTGATCAAAATGAAGGTTCCAACTCCGAGATGCTTGCTTCAGTCCATAAATGGAACGCTGAAGTTTGCTTACTTTACTAGCATCCTTAGGATCGACAAAACCTTCGGGTTGCATCATATACAACTCTTCATCAATGTTGCCATTGAGGAAGGCAGTCTTGACATCCATCTTCCATATTTCATAATCATGAAACGCAGCAATTGCTAATAAAATCCGAATGGACTTAAACATCGCTACGGGAGAGAAAGTCTCATCGTAGTCAACACCTTGAACTTGTCGAAAACCTTTCGTGCAAGCCGTGCTTTATAGACGGTAACATTAGCATCCGCGTCCGTTTTCTTCTTGAAGATCCATTTGCACTCAACGGCCTTTCGGTCGCTAGGAGGGTCCACCAAAGTCCATACTTGGTTTTCGCTCATGGATCCCAATTCGGATTTCATGGCTTCCAGCCATTTCTCAGAGTCTGGGCTCATCATCGCTTCCTCATAGTTCGTAGGTTCACTGTCTTCTACTAACAAGACAGTCAAGACAGGGTTGCCGTACCACTCAGGAGGGGCACACGACCTTGTCGACCTGCGACGTTCAGTAGCAGCATCGTCCGAAGCTTCATGATCCTTGTCATTAGCTTCCTCCATCGTTGGTGCAGGCGGCACTGGAACAATTTCAGGTGCTGCGCTACTCTCCAATTCAAGAGAAGGTTCAATAACCTCGTCAAGCTCTACTTTCCTCCCACTCACTTCTTTCGAGAGAAACTCCTTCTCAAGAAAGGAACCGTTCTTTGCGACAAACACTTTGCCTTCGGTTCTGTGATAGAAGGTATACCCAATGGTTTCCTTAGGGTATCCTATGAAGACGCATTTCTCCGCTTTGGGTTCGAGCTTGTCCGGCATCAACTTCTTGACGTAAGCTTCGCATCCCCAAACTTTAAGAAACGACAACTTAGGTTTAGCACTGTTATCACCATATTTTGGCCAAAGAAGGAGATGGGCCGTGATCAAGATGGGCTTGGAAGATACATATATTCAACGTGTTGTTGGATCGGCCTAGTGCGTAGACTTGGGCTGAATTGCCCGTGTATCTTGTATCATAGTAGGTTCCGTTTCAGTTTAGGTAAAGATAGAGTTGTAGAGTTATTCCAAAAGTAGAGAGTCTCCGGACTATAAATATGTACCTAAGGTTATCAAGAAAAGGAGGACAATCACGTTCACAACCAACACAATCTCGGCGCATCGCCACCCCTTGTTCCTAGGGTTTTTCTCGGGTAAGTGCCATGCTGCCTAGATTGCATCTTGCGATCTAGGCAGTATCTACTTATGCGTTATCCGGTGTTACTCGTACTGAAGCCTTGTTGATGGCGAGTAATGCTATTATCATAGATTTGTTGGGGCTAGCATCAGTACTTTTCGCTATGATTGTTTAGTTATGCTACCTCTAGCTATCTCGCCGCCTTTGCGCCTCTTCCCAGGTGTGAGGGTGGCATCTTGCTTGATCTTTACTTAGCCGATTCGATCTGTTATAGTTGTGCCTTGTTCATCAAGGTTTAGTTTAATATCTACGTGATTAGGCCTTACAAACGGGTTGAACGATCCAGTAGTACGTGAGGACGTGGCTTATTCGTTCTAGAGAAGATTGTTCCGGTAATTAACTCTGCGTTGGTTATTAGGCCTCCTCTAGGGTTGATATTCTTCATCTTTCGTATATACCAGGCTCAATTACGTGTAGGACGTTCCGGTTACGTGGTGAAAACACTAAACTGTCGTAGATCGATTTAACTTGTAGTGATCAAGCAAAACCCCATGTTATCATAAATCTAATGCAGAACCATGGGTCAATCGGCTCTAGGAGCCGATTTACAGGGAAACCTGGGAGCCGGTCACGGCTTGAATTTTACGTATACTTGTTTACCATGCAGGAAACCAATCGGAGCAATCCATCACCTTCCTGACCAGGTATAGGTCAGGTGGCACGCCCTCGAACCAAGCCAGGACGTGCGTGCCGGAGTTTTGCGGGCCGTTGCCCGAGGGACCAGGGCCCACCAGCAGTTCTGGGAGCCTCCCGGCTCTTCGTGTTGCTCGTCGCTGCTCGCCGGCGAGTTTTGACAGGCAACACATTCTGGCACGCCCGGTGGGACCTTCAACAACATCTGCATCAACATCCGACGCTGCGATCGAGAACAGACCAGTCACGTACGACGAGCTTCCTGAAGAGCACAAGGCGAAGTATGACGAGATCAAAGAACTCTTCGAAGCCGACCTCATCGGCTCTTTCGAGAGGACCCGTAAGCAGGGCATCAAGTGGAGGGGGTTCTCCCCCGAGGGTGCTCTCGATGAGGTGGATCTGTCTGTTCCTTCGGAGGAGTGCACCAGGGCTCTATGACAGGAGGTCAACTACATGGTGGCTCATTCTCTGCACCGCCACTCTGAGAGCCTGGTGAACGCTTTC
Source organism: Avena sativa (assembly GCA_916181665.1). Taxonomy (NCBI): domain Eukaryota; kingdom Viridiplantae; phylum Streptophyta; class Magnoliopsida; order Poales; family Poaceae; genus Avena; species Avena sativa. The sequence goes on along the minus strand of OV702279.1, from coordinate 397,435,788 downwards.
GAGCGGGTCGCGGTTCGCGTAGTTCAGGAGATCATGAAACATCAGTACTCTCCGTCGGGGCCCACTTTAGGGACCCACCAAGGAGAAAGACCGCTCCAGACCAGGCCGCAACTGCCATTCACACTCGCAGCTCCAGAACCGCCAGGATCAGCGGCGTACGTCGTCTACAAGGCTGGAGGCGATCCAGGCGATTGCCAATTCCTGTTTGAGACACCTAAGGAGATCCCACACGGATATATATGTGCCTACGTGCCGGACTGCAATAGCCTGGAACGCACCAGCCAGATTGCAACCGCAGGAGTTTCTGCGGCAGGGGTTCCTGGGGCAGGATCTTCAGGAGCAGGCGTTCCTGGAGCAGCGATGTCTGGGATGGACGCTGACAAACAGGCGTGGCTAGCCAAGTATGCCACTGGAACAAGTCATGAGAATCTAGCCCCTGCAGCTCAGACAGTGGAGCAAATCAGTACCATCCTGAGAGACCAGTTCGGCTTCGTGCCGAAGAGACGGACAATCGCCTATTCAAAGCCGTACCCCAACGAGTTTGACCTGATTCCGCTGCCACCCAAGTATCGGCTCCCTGAGTTCTCGAGGTTCAGCAGGTCAGAAGGGTCAAGCTCAATCGAGCACATAAGCCGATACCTGGCACAGCTAGGCATGATTTCGGCATCGGATCAGATGTGCGTGAGATATTTTGCGCAATCTCTAACGGGGCCGGCCTTCGTGTGGTACACCTCGCTGCCACCTGATTCGATTCGCACCTGGAAACAACTGGAAGAGCAATTCCACATCCAGTACCATTCAGAGGCTAATGAAGCTGGCATTGCAGACCTGGCGCAGGTGCGACAGAAGCGGGGAGAAACTGTAGACGAATACATCCAGCGCTTCAGGACCGTTAAGAACCGATGTTACTCAGCTCGTTTAACTGAGAAGGAAGCAGTCGAGCTGGCAGCGTTGGGTCTCTTAGCACCCATCAAGGATCTGGCTTTCCAAGTGGAGTACAACTCATTGGCGCACATGGCCCAGAAACTGACGATGTATGAACAGCGCCACCCTGAGTTATACCAAGACAAGTTCAAGCGTCCTATAGGCCTGGTCGATACAGAAGAAGATGATCCTACACTAGACCAGGAGGTGGCCGTGGCTGAGTGGGCTCGGGGGGCAGACCCTGTGTCCTGCAAGTGGGTAAAACAGCAAGGGCCTGCAAAAGGGTTCGACTTCGATGTGAGCAAAGCCGAGCAGATATTCGATTTACTGCTGAAGGAGAAACAGCTGAGGTTACCCGAAGGCCACAAAATCCCTACGGCTCAGGAAATGAACGGGAGACCGTACTGCAAGTGGCATCACTCGTTCACCCACACCACCAACGATTGCAAGGAGCTACGTCGCCAAATCCAAATGGCGATAGAACAAGGCCGTCTGATCCTTGGGCAGTTCGCCATGAAAGTGGACACGAACCCGTTTCCCGGCGTCAACATGGTAGAACTCAGTTGCTCCGCGAGGCGTCAGCTGGACTTTTCGTTCGGTGTTAATATGGCAGGGTCTGGGTACCACCATGACACGGACAAGGAGGAAGGTGGTCACTCTCGGGGCAAAGAAAGAAAGGAGACTGGTCCACGCGACGGGCCCGGCCACAATGACAGGCGGTACTTAACAGAGGAACATGTGAGGAGAGTGCGGTATCAGAAGCCACATTCCACGCATCTCCTTAACAAGTATGAGCGTCAGTATGATCAACGGCGCCAGCGCGATGTGAACGATGAAGGATATGAGTACCTCGCTAGGGGACCGTCCAAAGGAAAGGAAGGCGCAAGCAAACATTGGGATTGTCCCTTCTTCAAGTATTGCTGGGACGTGGGAATGAGCCGATTGCCTACAGTCGACAACTGCCCAGAATGTGGACAGCAGAAGGAGGGCGCGAGGCCAGTGTCAGTGTTCAAACGTCTAGGACCTCTCCAAACTCAGAGCCGTCACAGGGAGTCCGCTCGAGCAAAGGGCCTCGAGAAGCCAAGGGATGACAAAGAAGAAGACAGGTATCACCGTCCAAGGTGGTGCCCCGATGGACTCAGACACACCCAAAAGCGTAGAGTGCAACGGCTGCGTAACTTGGAGGAAGCCGAAGCGCAGTATCTCCACGCTTTAAAGAAAGCACGGCCTGATCTGGCCGTCAAAGTGAGGCAGACTTTGGAGACGGAAGGCCGCACGACAAGGAAGGAATGGCGCCCCAAGCCAATAAAAGCCGATGCACAGACATCGGCTGGCACAAACATGGTGTTCGTGCTTCCGGCAGAATTCTGCGCGCCACGAACCAATGTGCTACCAGTGGCACAGTTGGACTGCGGTCCACTGCCGGTTATCTTTGAGAAACCACGTGAGAAGGGTTACAAACATCTGAAAGCTCTGTACCTGCGAGGCTACATCAATGGGCAACCTGTCAGCAAGATGTTGGTGGACACCGGAGCGGCAGTCAATATCATGCCATACTCCATGCTACGGCGTTTGGGACGCTCCACTGCAGACCTGATCAAAACCAACGTCACGTTAAGCGACTTCAACGGTCAGTCTTCAGAAACGCAAGGCGTACTGAACGTGGATCTGACGGTGGGCAGGAAAACCATACCCACGTCATTTTTCGTCGTGAACAGCAAAAGTACCTACGCTGTCTTGCTAGGAAGGGATTGGATCCACGCTAATTGCTGCATTCCATCCACGATGCATCAGTGCCTAATACAGTGGGACGGAGATGAAGTGGAGGTCATCCATGCAGACGATTCTGTCGAGATTTCCGTTGCTGGCACGAACGTCTGGGAAGCAGAAGACCAAGAGCCGATCTCTGGAATCAGTTTAGACGGCTGTGAATGCATTGAAGCTACAAAAAACGGGGTGAGGCTGGTCTTATCCACTGGCCTGGCAGAGTAGAAAAGTCCACGATCATACGTGGTACGGCCGATCCTCACAATCGGCCACAAAAAATAAAAAGCAGCAATCACACGACAAGCAAATCACGTAGTCGTAGCAGGGAGATGCCCTGCCATTGTGAAACAATAAGGTGTAAGCCATCCTTGACTAATGCAATAAAAAAGGGGGCCGATTCAAGCAATCGGCCCAAATTATTTTTGTTGTCCTCACCTACTGCTTACCCTGTGTTTAGCATCGATTTGACAGGTGACGGAAAGCTAGGGTATGGGTTTACATCCGCTGATGAACTAGAAGAGATCGACATTGGTCCTGGGGATAAGCCACGACCAACATTGATCCGGATCTACGGGGCCCGATGATAGCCCTGTTGAAACAATATCCAGACTGCTTCGCCTGGGACTACACAGAGATGCCTGGATTAGACAGGAGCATCATTGAGCATCGGCTCCCGCTTAAAAAAGGATTTCGTCCATTTCAGCAGCGAGCACGGCAAATGAAGGCCGAAATTCTGGAAGAAGTCAAGAAAGAGGTCGAGAAAATGTTGACAGCCAAGTTAATCAGGCCATGTAGGTATGCTGAGTGGATTTCTAGTATCGTACCTGTAGAGAAAAAGGATGGCCGGTGGCGTGTTGCCATAGATTTTCGGGATCTCAACAGAGCTACCCCAAAGGATGAGTATCCGATGCCGGTAGCAGAGACGTTAATCAACGCAGCGGCTGGTCACAAGATCTTGAGTTTCATGGATGGCAATGCTGGTTACAACCAAATTTTTTGCTGGTTACGGCTGGAGAGCCGATATCTTCAATTACTTGAAGGATTCGGCTCGGGGGGCACCTAAATGGATAAGGACTCTGAAAATCGGGAACAAAAGCAAAAATATATATATAGCTTTGAAGGTCCAGTACACATGTCCCCCTGAGGCTTCTAGAGGATCACACACGTTACAAACAAGTCCCAGTTCGCGCATACAAGCTACTGAAGAAATGCTTCGAAGGCGCGGAGGGCATCGGCACGGACACGGTCCACCTCGGCGATCTCGGCTTCGTCATCTTCATCCTTACCCGACACTAGCTATTTGTTCAGGGCACGTATGTCTGCCAGATTGGTCTTCAGTTGAGCCCTGAGGCCTTCCGCCTCGTCTTGGGAACGGGCGATGGATTCTTCCTTGTCACGGATGAGCTGTTTAGTCACCCGGACCTTCTCCTCAAGATCTTCCAGCTCACTTTTCAGGGATGCGAGCTCGGCGGTACTGGCGGAGGTGTCAGTTTTAGCATCCAGAGACGCCTTTTTCTCGTTGAGTTGCTGACATCTGTCTGCAATATCGGCTTTCAATGGAAGTTGGGCGTGGCGCAGGGTAATCCTTTCACGAGCTAACTTCACCCGCGGCCCGAAGAAGGACAGATTTGCAACTGACCAAAGCTTCAACTGCAACGCTACTGGAAGATGGTCCTGGATCTCGCCGAGAACGCTCTTCACTTCCTCAGAACCTTCGATCAACTCCTCGATTGGGGAGGACAGCAAGGTTTTAAGACGATGGAATTGAGGTGGAACAGCCCTGGCTCGTAGGTCATCAGCAGCAACGGAGGAAGTTGGTTCAATGGATTCAGGGTCAAACGTCAGCAAACCTGAAATGTCACAACTCTGGCGGCCCGGAAAGGCGTCAGTATACATCCAAACGTGTAAGGATGAGCCGGAAGGACCTAAACGTACCTCTCCTAAGATTGAAGGGGTAGCCGATGAGGAAGCGATCGGTTTGTGTGTGGTCGTTGGAGGCTTGACCAGGGTGGTGACCGTCTCATCTACACCTTCGGGGATTCCCAGATCCGGCGTCGGCACTGCCCCGGCCCTCCCACTGGAAACATCAGTCATCTGCATGAAGGGTGTTTTTTAGCCGATGTGAACGATAATGAATCGGCAGACGAGTAGTGAGAGCATGATGGGTGGTGATTTTAGAAACCTCCTGGCTCGACGAAGAAGTTTGTAGTCCTTTGCGAGCTCTTTTGGGACCCGCAGATGGCCCCCCTCGACTGATGCTCGGGGGGCAGCAGTTTCAGGAGCCAACCTCTTCCTGGAAGCCGATGGTGGTGAATCCGGCTGGTTCGGAGTGATGGTCCTCTCAGAATCCGTGGGGCCTAGCTCTCCTCGATTGGTCTGGGTGTCCTCGCTGGAGGTGTCCTCGACGGAAGCCTGTAAAAAAGGGGAGCCAGTAAGCGCGAGCATGTCTGTAAGAATGAAAGAATGACGAGGATTGACTAAGGCCTGAATTAGCTTACATGCGAGCTGTCTGGAGAGGGGCTCCGGCGCCTCAAGGTTTTCCTGGCGGCTACCTTCCTCACCATCGTTCTGGTTTTAGTCGGAACTCGAGGGGCAGCTGACTTAGGAGTTGCTGGTTTTTTGGAAGCCGATTGTGGCGTCATCGGCTGTTTCTGCATTATGACCTTTTTCAGAGGTGGCGAGTTTTTGCAGAAAAGAACCACAGGAGCTGGTGGAAAAAACTCGAAGGGGGAGCCGTCACTATGCGTGGGCTCAGGACCATCTTGTTGCTACAAAGAGAAAGAATGGATTAATAAAGGGATCAATTACAAGCTGCATCAAAGGAAGTTGCAAGTAGTAGCACCTGTTCCACGGGGATGTCATAGTCGGCGTCGAGCTGTTTCAGCAACGGTCCCAGAGCTTTCCTGAAGGCGTGAGTCCTCCACATTGACCACCAGTCTTCGAAGCCATCGGTGGATGAGACAAAGGTGAGGTCGTTGGGGATTGGGATGGTCAGAGCATCAAAGAAGGTGTAACACCTTTGACTGGTGAGAGGATCAGGCAGGTCGGCTCTGCTCTCTGTAAGATGATGGAGGAAGAAGTGGGGAGCTACTTGTCCAAGACCAAATTGGCGAGCCACTACGACTGGCTGGTAGAATTCATACCCAGGTTTAATTATCCTGTTGGACGTACTCATGCCAACTGGAAGGAAACAGGGACGAATCACGGTGGAAAAGAGCTGCCGAGTGCTAGTGTCATCAGCAAAATTGTCCAGCCTGAAGGAGAGTGGATTTTCAAAGTGTTCCGATTCCTCCATGTAAGGGAAGAAGGTAGGGTTGTCCAGGCCTTGGAAGAAAACGCTGAACCATTTGGATGCCTCATGAGGGGTCAGTTTACTGCCTGGCAGTTGATATAAAGCCTGGCCATAGCTGGTGCATCGGATCTGCTTCCCTTTTACGTCTGGGAAAGTACAGCTCGCCAAAAGGGGGAAGTTTGGGATGTGATTTTGAAAATATAGCTGAGCCCAAAGCTGAATAAACCACCAAGGACCACCTGTTTTGACTGCTACACCAGAGAACAGCTTGACAGCCATCAACTGGAGGTATCGATAGACCTCTCCAAGGAACAGTTTGCCAAGGCCAAGTTGAGTGCCTTTGGCCAATTCATGGGCTAGGGAGAGATAGTTCTTGGGTGGAGCAAGGGAAGGGCCACAGAATATGAAATGTTCTAACCAGAAGTTGAGGAAGGCTGTGTGTTCCTTCTCTGTGACAGGGCCCTTTGTTTTCATATGGCGTTGAAGGTAGGCACCCCAGTTCGTGCAGTCTGTCTTTGAAGACAGTTTGTAAGGGACTTTGGTCAGTTTAAAGGCAGAAGGGCTGGGTGATGTAACATCCAGGCCAGTAATCATCACCACATCCAACAGAGTTGGTGACATGGGGCCATGACCGAACATGAAGCAGTTCAGAGCGTCGGACCAGAAATAGCCGATGGTTTTGAGAAGATTCTCGTGTTTCTCAAGAGGAGACAGTGATAGATGCAAGGCATCGGCTATTCCCGTAGTTTCCCATTGGGATTGGTAAGCTCTAGCTACCCTACTGAACCAAGAAACCCAATGTTCAGGGGGATTAGGCCAGGCTCGCAAGCAGTCGGCCCAAGAGTTCAGATCTAGGTCTTGGCTTACGAAGGGGATTCTATGTGCTTCGCAAGAAATCAGATGGGCAGGACTAGAATGTGTACGAGGGCCAAGACAGAGGGAATTTGGGAGAGAAGGATGTGGCAGCAAGATGTATGAAACCTAGAAATTTTAATGGTGGAATAAAGGCATTAATTCAGGTGTTCGCCATTAAATTCTAATTGCGTTCAAACTGCGAGGAATAGGCGTACCTTCAGGCCGGAGACCTCTGGATTAGTGTTGGACGATTCCGCCATCTAGTTTGCCGGTGGGGATGGATCTATGCAGTTGAGGATTGAAGGTTCTTGATGCTGTGAGCTCGGTCTGTTTGGTGGGCGATTGGAGATCTAGGTCGCCCTTTTTGAAGAGGGTCACAGGTTACCGTTTGAGGCTGAGAAGTGGCCGTTTAGGTTTGCCTAAGTTTGCGGCCAAGTTTGACCTTGTCAGCGTTTTTGGGAAAGCCGATGTGCATCGGCTCTTTGAACTGTGGCTTGGTTGACTGTGTGAACGTAACAAGGTGAAAGCCGATATGTTGCTATCGGCTTCTGGAGCATCGACCTATGTTGATTATCGGCAAAATTGGGGCGACAAGAGCAATCTTCGAGAGAACAGATTTTTCATTCATTCAAAAGCTGGTTGCTTACAACGGGCTGATTGATTACAAAAGGGGGCTTATTGCTACTACTATTACTGCTACTGGTTCCTAATCTAGACCGAGGTCGTCGTCACTGTCGTCGCTGCCGTCTTGTGCGCTATCTTCGGCACTGCTACCGGCGTCGTCTTCGCTGCTGCTGCTACTGAAGAAGCCAGCGGGAGCCTTCTCGTCCTCGTCGTCGTCGGTGTCCTCACTGGACCCGGTGCGGAAGTACTTCACCGGCTGGTACTCCTCGGAGGAGGTGTCCTCCTCTTCCTCCTCTTCTTTGGAGGAGTCGACGCCGTCCCAGGACATGGCGTCGTCGGTGCTGTCTGCCTCCAGTTCCCCATCAGCGAGGAACTGCAGGTCTTCTTCGCCATCGGTCAAGGACGCATCGTCCTTCGACCAAATAGCGAAGTCCCAACCCCTCTCGTCCCACCATTGTGGGGCGAGAGTGTTGTACGCTGCCATCGGCGGGTGCTCCGGCGTCGGCTCTCGGTCGCTCATTGAGTTGGAGGCATGGGAGGACAGACCAGAGGAAGCAGAGGAGGCCATGGTGGAGAAAGAGGGTTTTTTCGGCGAAGAAAGAGGGTTTTCTGGCTACTGGAGGAAGATGGGGACTGCGAACTGCTCAGGCGAATTTAAATAAAGGGGAACAGTGGAGAGACAATTCAATGCCGTAGCGGTTTCCCAGATTGCACTGCCAAAATCGTCAAATCCTGCACTGCGGAGGAGTTGAGAAGACAGGGCATCATGATGAAGGGGTAGGGTGACGATTCTGTTCTGCCACGCATTCTATCCACGCGCTACCCGATACAAAAGAAAAAAAACCCAGGAGAAGAAAAAACACAGAGTGGTTTTGGAATTATCATTGCCAAAACCAGGGGGGCATGTGTTATCACCATATTTTGGCCAAAGAAGGAGATGGGCCGTGATCAAGATGGGCTTGGAAGATACATATATTCAACGTGTTGTTGGATCGGCCTAGTGCGTAGACTTAGGCTGAATTGCCCGTGTATCTTGTATCATAGTAGGTTCCGTTTCAGTTTAGGTAAAGATAGAGTTGTAGAGTTATTCCAAAAGTAGAGAGTCTCCGGACTATAAATATGTACCTAAGGCTATCAAGAAAAGGAGGACAATCACGTTCACAACCAACACAATCTCGGCGCATCGCCACCCCTTGTTCCTAGGGTTTTTCTCGGGTAAGTGCCATGCTGCCTAGATTGCATCTTGCGATCTAGGCAGTATCTACTTATGCGTTATCCGGTGTTACTCGTACTGAAGCCTTGTTGATGGCGAGTAACACTATTATCATAGATTTGTTGGGGCTAGCATCAGTACTTTTCGCTATGATTGTTTAGTTATGCTACCTCTAGCTATCTCGCCGCCTTTGCGCCTCTTCCCGGGTGTGAGGGTGGCATCTTGCTTGATCTTTACTTAGCCGATTCGATCTGTTATAGTTGTGCCTTGTTCATCAAGGTTTAGTTTAATATCTACGTGATTAGGCCTTACAAACGGGTTGAACGATCCAGTAGTACGTGAGGACGTGGCTTATTCGTTCTATAGAAGATTGTTCCGGTAATTAACTCTGCGTTGGTTATTAGGCCTCCTCTAGGGTTGATATTCTTCATCTTTCGTATATACCAGGCTCAATTACATGTAGGACGTTCCGGTTACGTGGTGAAAACACTAAACTGTCGTAGATCGATTTAACTTGTAGTGATCAAGCAAAACCCCATGTTATCATAAATCTAATGCAGAACCATGGGTCAATCGGCTCTAGGAGCCGATTTACAGGGAAACCTGGGAGCCAGTCACGGCTTGAATTTTACGTATACTTGTTTACCATGCAGGAAACCAATCGGAGCAATCCATCACCTTCCTGACCAGGTATAGGTCAGGTGGCACGCCCTCGAACCAAGCCAGGACGTGCGTGCCGGAGTTTTGCGGGCCGTTGCCCGAGGGACCAGGGCCCACCAGCAGTTCTAGGAGCCTCCCGGCTCTTCGTGTTGCTCGTCGCTGCTCGCCAGCGAGTTTTGACAGGCAACAAGCACCAAACCACAGTTCATACGGTGTCGTCTCAACGGATTTAGATGGAGCCCTATTTAAAGTGAATGCAGCGGTTTCTAATGCATAACCCCAAAATGATAACGGCAAATCAGTAAGAGACATCATTGATCGGACCATATCTAATAGGGTTCGATTCCGGCGTTCAGACACACCATTGCGCTGTGGTGTTCCGGGTGGCGTGAGTTGTGAAACGATTCCACTTGCTTTAAGATGCGTGAGAAAATCATAACTCAAATATTCACCTCCATGATCGGATCGTAGAAACTTAATCTTTCTGTTACGATGGTTCTCCACTTCATTCTGAAATTCCTTGAACTTTTCAAATGTTTCAGATTTATGTTTCATTAAATAGATATACCCATATCTACTTAAGTCATCGGTAAAAGTGAGGAAATAGAGATATCCACCGCGCGTCGAAACACTCATCGGTCCGCATACATCGGTATGTATGATTTCCAACAAGTCCGTTGCTCGCTCCATCATACCGGAGAACGGGGTTTTGATCATCTTGCCCATGAGGCATGGTTCGCATGTGTCAAATGATTCAAAATCAAGAGACTCCAAAAGTCCATCAGAATGGAGTTTCTTCATGCGCTTTACTCCAATATGACCTAGACGACAGTGCCACGAATAAGTAGTATTATCACTATCTACTTTGCATCTCTTAGCCTCAATGTTATGGATGTGTGTTTCATCCCTTTCGAGATTTAGAAGAAATAAACCATTCACAAGAGGTGCATGACCATAAAAGATGTTACTCATATAAATAGAACAACCATTATTCTCCGATTTAAATGAATAACAGTCTTGCAATAAACACGATCCAGAAATAATGTTCATGCTCAACGCAGGCACATAATAACACTTATTAAGGTTTAAAACTAATCCCGAAGGTAAAACTAAGGAGAGCGTGCCGACGGCCATCACATCAACTCTTGATCCGTTGCCAACGCGCATCGTCACCTCATCCCTCGCAAGCCGCCGTCTATTCCGTAGCTCCTGCTTCGAGTTACAAATATTAGCAACTGAACCGGTATCAAATACCCAGGCACTACAACGAGGGCTAGTAAGGAAAACATCAATAACATGTATATCAAATATACCTTTGATGGTGCCAGCCTTCTTGTCCGCTAAGTACTTCGGACAGTTGCGCTTCCAGTGACCCTTGTCCTTGCAGTAGAAGCACTCAGTGTCCGGCTTAGGACCAGACTTGAGCTTCTTCTCAGCAGGAGCATTGCGCTTGCCGCCTCCCTTATTGAAGGGTTTCTTTGCTCCCTTACCTTTCTTAAAGGAGGGCTTGTTGACCATCAACACATGATTATCCTTCTTGATGTCCACTTCCGCAGCCTTCAGCTTTGCGAAGAGCTCGGTGATCGTATCAGTGGAACCAATCTGATTATGAGTCACTACAAAACTTTTGTAGCTGGGAGGGAGTGATTGCAGAACCCTGTCAATCTTGAGCTCCTCTGGAATCGTGCATTCCAGTTGCTCAAGGCGTTGAGTGTAGCCCGACATCTTTATGGCGTGCTCACTAACGGAACTCCCTTCCTCCATCTTGCAGTTAAAGAACTTCTCGGAGATCTCATATCTCTCAGAACGGGCCTGAGTCTGAAACATGGTTTTCAGCTCCTCGAGAATCTCGAAGGGCCCGGGATACTCTTCAAAACGATTTTGAAGCTCCGGTTGCATAGCAAACAACATGGTGCTCTTAATCACACCATAATCATCTTTGCGCGACTGATAGACAGCTTTCTCATCAGCCGACGCAGTTGCAGCAGGGGGTCACCTAACGCTTTACCAAGGACATAGTCCTTTTGTCCGCCAGACAGAATGATTCTTAGATTGCGGAACCAATTGGTGAAGTTAGACCCATTGTTTCTAAGCTTTTCCTTCTCAGCAAAAACGTTGAAGTTGAAGTTGGATTTGGCCATGTGATCTACAGTATTTGCAAGTACAATTTAGACTATGTTCATGATAAATAGTTCAACTTAATCAAATTACTAGATGAACTCCCACTAAATTCAACATCCCTCAAGTTGTTTAGTGAACACGATCCAAATTCACCACACCTAATCCGATCATCACGAGAAGAGATGTGGTTTCAATGGTGGACAACAAAGTGTCGATCATATCATTCATATGACTCATGCTTAACCTTTCGGTTCTTGTGTTCCGAGGCCATGTCTGTACATGCTAGGCTCGTCAAGTTAGACCCAAGTATTTCCGCGTGTGCAAAACTGGCTTGCACCCGTTGTATGTGAGCGTAGAGTCTATAGCACCCGATCATCACGTGATGCTTGGACACGACGAACTTTCGCAACGGTGCATACTTGGGGAGAACACAGTTTTTATCTTGATCTTTAAGTGAGGAATCATCTTATAATGCTACCGTCGCGATCTAAGCATAATAAGATACATAAAGGGATAAACATCACATGCATATAACTTTATGTGACATGGTATAGCCAATCCTCGCGCAATGATCTCCATCTTGTGCGTTCCGGCATGATCTCCATCACTCCACCATGATTGCCTCCACCACGAATAGCAACTACAACTATTGCTAACTACTTAGCGATAAAGTAAAGCTATTACATGGCGTATAAGAAGTTGACTCGCAGGTCATACACAATTATAAAGACAACCATATGGCTCCTGCCGGTTGTGTACTCATCGACATGCAAGTCGTGAAACATTACAAAACATGATCATCGCATACATTATACACATCACATCTTGGGCCATACCATATCACAGAAAACACTCCCTGCAAGAACAAGTTAGACGCCTCTACTTTGTTGTTGCATGTTTTACGTGGCTTATGGGAGTAGATGCTAAGAACGATTCTTACCTACGGAAAGCCACAACGGTGATATTATGGTTGCCAAACTCCGGTGTTAATCCCATGACAACTATAGTGAGAGAAACTGACATCCACCAGCCGCATGTGTGGTACAAGCCACACGTCAAGTGCGGAGCCGGTCTCGCGAACGACGTCGCGTAAGGTTGGCCTGGACCGCTTCAATCTCACTATTCCGCGTCACAAGAAGAACACAAACAAGAGGCTTGCAACAGAAAACATCAACGCCCGCAACAACCATGTTGCGTTCTACTCGTGAAACACATCTACGCATAGATCTAGCTCTGATACCACTGAAGGGTTTCGCGGCATAGTAAATCAAAATTTTCTACAGATGCGAACAGAGGGAAAGCCAAGATCTAATCTAGGAGATGCAATCAACGAGAGAGATTGGATTAGATCTTCATACCCTTGAAGATTCGCACAACGGAACGTTCGTCGGAACGTGGGTGATGTAGTCGTACTCGCTTCTCCTCCTCGCGATCCGATCCGATCTAGCACCACAAGTGGCGGTGCCTCCGTGAGATGCACACGTGCAGCACCTCGACGTCTCCTCCTTCCTCGGACCAGCGAGTATGGTGGAGAGATAGATTGGATCTACAACACGACGGCGTGGTGTATATGGTGGAGAATTTCTGCTGCAGGGCTTCTCCTACAAACAGTCGGGAGGGAGAGAGGAAAGTAGCAAGGCAGCTAGGGCTTGGAGGAAGGTGTGGAGTAGTTGGGGGGGAGGGGGCGCACCACCCCTCTATATATAGAGGGGGGGGGGGCGGCCAGCCCTTTCCCCTCCTCCAAGCCTATCTCTAGTTTAAACAATTTAAACTTTCCCTTATCTAGAAATCCTATCTCTAGTTTAAACGATTTAAACTCTCCCTTATCTAGAAATCCTATCTCTAGTTTAAACGAGTTTAAACTTATCTAGGATCGGCTGGGCCCTATGGGGCCTTGTGCCCCTGGCCCAATGCAGCCAGGACACTCCCTCATAGGCCCATGCCCCCTCCCGGAAGGTAGGGCCACGTTGGTCCCCTTCTGGAAGGTTCTAGAAGCTTCCGGTACAATACCGATTAACCCGGAACAATTCCGAACTCCAAAAACTGCACTGTCTTATATGAATCTTATTCTCCCGACCATTCCGGAACCTCTCGTGATATCCCGGATCCCATCCGAGACTCCGAACAAAAATTCATAAACCAATTATCCAATCTATCCTAGCGTCGAGATACGTTAAGTGTGTGACCCTGCGGGTTCGAGAATATGCAGACATGATCTTCTATCAATAATCAACAGCGGGGTCTGGGCACCCATATTGACTCCCACACATTCATCGATGATCATATCGGATGAACCACGATGCCAGGATTCAATCCATCCCATATATATATTCCCTTCGTCTCGCGATATTTTACTTGCCCGAGATTCGATCGTCGGTACCGTCATACCTAGTTCAATCTCGTTCACAGAAAGTACTTTACTCGTTCTGTAATCCGATATCACTTTGTGATTAACTCCTTAACCACATGCTTGCAAGCGGTGTTGATATAGATTACCGAGTGGGCCCGAAGTTTATCTCTCCGACTTGGGAGGGACAAATTCCATCTCGATACATACAACCCAATAGATACTTTCCGATCACCTGAGAGACACCTTTATGATCACCCTCTCATAGGATGACGTTTTATGACCTCAAAGCTTTCTTCCGATACCAGGGAGTTGCATTATCTCATGGTCCAAGGAATACAATATTTGACATAAGAAAAGCTTCGCAAAGACGAACACGATGACACGATCTAATTGCTCTGCTTTGTTTGGGTCTATCCACCATATCATTCTCCCAATGATATGATCTCATTATCAATTGACAACTCATGTCTACGTTTAGGAAACCTTAACCATCATTGATCAATGAGCTAGTCCATAGAGGCGTACTAGGGACACAGTGTTGTTTACAAACCACACAAGTATTAAAGTTTCCGCTTAATACAATTCTAGCATGGAACATAAACTTTATCATGAACAAGAATTATAATAATAACATCTTTATTATTGCCTCTAGGGCATAATTCCAACAATAAGGGAGGTGGGGAAAAATTGAAATGCAACTTCAGTTAGATTCCCATGACTAACCATGCTGGAACGCCAACTAGAACCAGGATACTGAACTAGTAGAGGAACACACAACCCCTCAAAACTTATCCCATGCATTTGAGCAAAAGCTTGTGACAAGAATGAATGCGATGCTCCAGAATCAACCAAAACTTTAGCTGGAATTTGATTGATACGAAGCATAGCCATAATGACGCTTGGGTCTTCCTGATCCTCCTCAGCAAAGATATGGTTCACACGACCTCTTCCAGCACCTTGAAACTTGCCATTCTTCTGGTTTTGTGGTGCCTTCTAAGAAGCACTCTTTTGAGGACACTCCTTTGCATAGTGGCCAGGCTGACGAAAGGTGAAACATATAACACCCGATGCATGGCCAGCAGAAGGGTAGTTTGATCCGCCAACATTGTTTGGAGTAGCATTTGGATGAGGAGCATATCCAAAAGAACTTGGGGTGTAAGGAGCACGTGGCACAACATTGTAAGGCATGAAGACATGGCGCTTCTTATTGCTTGAACTAGCCTTGTTGTACCCCTCCTAAGGACGCTTACGAGTTTCTTCATACTCCACCTTTCCACTCTCGGCCTTCATAGCCTTGTTGACAAGACCTTG
The DNA here is from genome assembly GCA_916181665.1 of Avena sativa. Taxonomy (NCBI): domain Eukaryota; kingdom Viridiplantae; phylum Streptophyta; class Magnoliopsida; order Poales; family Poaceae; genus Avena; species Avena sativa. The sequence continues at coordinate 397,420,671 of OV702279.1, read as the reverse complement.
GAAGTTACCAAAGTCCATGAGGTGGATATCACGGTGAACCTCAGGATCTAGTCCTTTGCGGAACAGAGCTTGCTTCTTAGCATCAGTGGAGAACTCTTCAGTAGCATAGCAGGCAAGAAGATTGAAGTTGTGCTGGTAATCACACATGGAACCAGTGCCCTGCTTAAGCTCGAGGAACTCCTCCCTCTTCTGATCCATCATACCCTCTAGAATATGGTAAGCTCGGAAGGCTTCACTGAACTCTTGCCATGTAACAACATGTTGATCTTCTTGCATTGCCAAGAAATTTTCCCACTAGGAGCCAGCTTCTCCTTTCAGATGATAGGCAGCAAAAGTCACCCAATCAGCTTGAGCAGCATGACCAACCAGAAGTTTGCGCTCCATGGTGCGAAGCCAGTAGTCCGCATCAAGTGACTCAGTGGAATAGCTGAAAAACGGCGGAGTGAGATGTGTGAAGTCCTTGATACCAACTTGATTGTTCTGGCATTGAGCAATGCTGCGCCCAATCCTTCCAAGGAGCCTCATGTTGTCAGCACGGTTGGTTTCATACATGGCCATGAGTTGGATTTTGGATGGTGGTGGAGGAAGGTTGGAAGATTCACCCTCATTTGCAGCACCACGGGCATGAGCACGAGTACAAGCACGAGAGGTGTCACCCATCCTGGAAGAACAAAAGGATTTAGACAAGGGATTCAAAAGAACAAGACGAAAAGAAGAACAAAGAGTACTTGATATAAACGTATCATCTTATCAAGCATGGTAGTATCAAAGCATACTAATGTATACACTAACCAGCCGACTTACAAACCATGACAATGGAATGCTAAGATGTTACACACCAAGCAAAAATGAGATATCTTGGAACTCTGGGAATAGCAACCAGGTACAGAGTACTTTAGAAAAACTACCCCGAAACCACGATCCTAAAAGTTTGAGATTAGAGGTAAGAAATGAAAACCTTTTCAAACCAAATAGGATCAGAAAACTCCAGCATCAGAAGCACACCAGAGAAGGAGTAAAAAGAATCCTAGTCAGAGTTTTCTTCAAATAATTTTTAACTTTCAAATAGTTTTGTCAACTTCTAGACTCAACATCGACCGATAAAAGGGTTTCCTACAGGCAGTCCGGTCTGATACCAAAACCTGTAACACCCCCGGGATTAGGGTTAAACTAACCACATATCACCATCTAAGATAATCTAAACTCCAAGCACGGAAGATCACAGTAAGATTCAGTAACATTACAGAACTTAGGGATTCAATAGCATAAGTTTAAACTCTTAACAGAGTATGATATCAGAGTTATTACAAACCAGAGGTCGTAGACCTAATATTTCATCAAACAGCGAAAGCAACATATGTTGTTCTACACAACAACTTAGCAAAGGGCCTTAAAAGCCATAAACAGAAGCGACATCCATCCCATAGTCCTCAGGCTGCTACCTGAGACTCCCAACTACTCGTCGGTGTCAACGAAGAAGCCACCTTCATTCGCAACTAGATCAACTGTAGAAAAACAACAATGGCGCAAGGCTGAGTACGAGAATATACTCCGCAAGACTTAGATAACCTAGAATCTACATGCTCTAGATAGAAAAGATTTCTCTGGATTTGCTTTTGCATAAAGCGATCTTTATTTATAAAGAAGGTAGAGAAGAGGCTTGTCTACTCAGAATCTTTTTAGAAGGGATAAGATAGCGACTTCTTCATCTTGTTCAGCATATCTCGATATCCACCAGCTTCATCAGAACCTCCTATCTAGGATCACCCCCTCCAACCCTGAGGAAGCATCCTTAAACACTCGTTGATTAGCAAGTTTTACTTTAGGTTATAGTTATCTATGATCATCACGTCCGTTTCCAAGTTGTTCATAACCGTGAACACGGCTTTTTGAAAAGATTAATACCCTGCAGGGGTGTACAACTTTACCCACACGTACCAACCGACTCTTAATGCCAAATTATTAGCCCTCTTCCTTGGAAGGCCAGAAGAGGGTGGTTGACCACGACCTTTACCTTTCTTTTGCCGAGACTAGGAGTCACGCCCTAAGGATGGTTCCGTTGTAACGGGTCAAGTCCCGAAGTCGGTCCCCAGATAAATGAGGCAAGGTTGGTTTACCAGGGATCCATCGACCCCAAGCAACCCCGGCCATGCTTACCTACCTGTTATGATGCACCTCCTTCACCTCCTCGTTCGAAAACGTTTTCAATGTGTATGCCAAATGGAAAGCCCGAAATATGTGTCTCATGGAATCTACAAGGCAAGTTAGTTGCTCGTGGGGTTTTCTAGGCTCCGTGTGTTTATATGCTCGTCTTGGTTCAAGAGACAAGAACTCGGGTCCTAGTGGTGGCGAGCATGGGACTACAAAAACCACACCCAACATGGCCTCCCATACAAGCCTTAGCATATTTAGTATCTCCATCAATGATACCTACACCTCCTACCTTTCGAGATTCTTTGGCACCTTCTATTCATCATTTGAATGTATCAGACGTTACTATTAAGAATGGCTAAGCTGTCGGTCGCAAAAGCTCTAGCAACGCTTAGATGCCAGACCTAGGTATGCTAGGATAAGTGGATCAGGAGTATAAGGCTACAAAAGGGAAAATGTGCAGCAGATAGGTAACACTAGCTACTGACAAAGGACCACAATGGAATCATGTGCATCATAGCAAAAAAGTAAATATTTTATAAAACATAGGTTCAGAATGAGAGGCTATGCTTGCCTTGTCCTTCAGTAGACAGATATGGATCTTCGGTGTCGTTGACTTCAGCCTCGGGCTCGGATCATATCGCGAAGAACCAATACTGGAAAGGAAGGCGACAATCAATACATGGCATAATGCAATGCGCAAACAATATGTATGCCAAGTCAGATTAGAGACTACATAGTAACCCTAAGTGCAACATTGATTTAAGAGGTTTCGGAATGCCCTAGCGAAGGCACGTCATCGAACCCACATGTAGATAAGGGGTATCGATGTTTCCTTCTCTAATCTAGGGTTTTAAGTTGCTTGACAATGTATGATGTTAGCTTAGATAGGTAGGTCTCAATTTTCTAAACATTTTGATATATTATACATATTTTTCTGACTTAATATGAATTAGTTATTATTTTTCTTAATTTAGATCCATATTAAATCATTTTAGGAAAATATAAAACATTTTTGAAACATTTAAATTATTTTCCAACTTGGGCCCACCTGTCATAAGTTTATTCATTTCTGAAAACATTTATGAAAAATATTAAAAACCTGACAGCCTGGGCCCACCTGGGTTATTTATTTCCAAAAATGATTTTCAGAAAACATTCAATCAAACAAAAATGATTTACTGCATCATGGTGACGTCACTGTGACGTCATCAATGGTGGGTCTCTCAGATAGAGAGCGGGGAGGGCGATTGGTTGCGTTTGGGGGTGTTCGGGTGGGCTTGCTAGAAAGAGGAGGCCGAGGCGAGCAATATAGTGGTGGCGCCACCTCGGTATGGCCACCGGAGCGACGGTAGTGACGACGAATAGCGGCAACATCAGGTGATCGTCGGGGCAGCAATACAGCGCGAGAGGGAGGAAATAGAGGGGTCCAGGAAGGAAAGAACACGTGCGAGGGGGGGGAGGAGGGCTAGGGTTCTCCACTGGCGGCCAGGGGTTCTTGTAGGCATTGGCGTCGTCGGTTGCGCGAATCTTGGTGTGCGGAGCGGTGGCGCACTGATGCAGCGCTAGTCCAAGTGGGAGCGCTTTGTTAGGAAACCCTAAGAGCAAGGTGTGAAGCAGCACAACAGCAAGTTTTCCCTCAGTAAGAAACCGAGGTTATCGAACCAGTAGGAGGAAGGAAACGTCACATAGGTGTTGCAAGCAACGCGGAGACCTGCACAACACAAACTCAAGACTTTGACCCAACGAATCAGTGAGGTTGTCAAGCTCACCAGTTTGTTGTAACAAAGGATTAAACGTATGGTGTGGATGGTAATGGTTTGCAGGAAGTAAACAATAAAAGTGGAAGATGTATTAATGGTAAAGATTGGACAGGGGTCCATAGTTCTCTAGAGGTGTTCTCCTTAGATAAACAACATGGCATGAAGGGTAAACAAATTACAGCGGGGCAATTGACAGGAACTGAGCAAGGCATAACAATACAATTACTAGTTAGAAAGATTCTATGAGGCTGATTGGGCAATACAACAATATACATAGACCGCCATCCAACTGCATCTATGACTAGTAGTCCACCTTCAGGTTATCATCCGAACCCCCTCCAGTATGAAGTTGCAAGCAACAGACAACTGCTTTAAGCAAAGTTTGTAAGGTAAACAGTCCACATGTTCCATGAACAAGAGACCGTTGTTTTCTCCCTAGTAGCAACATCACATCTACAACCGAAGAGATTATTGTCACTTCCCTTGGAAACTAGAGGCATGAACCCACTATCTATCATAAATACTCCCTCTTGGAGTCACTAGCAACTACTTGGCCAAGATAGCTACTAACAACGGAGAGCATGCAAGATCACAAACAACACAGACATGATAGAATCATAAAGATAAAACCATTAATCAAACCAACTTAATAATCTCAATATCCATCGGATCCTCGCAAACACAACATGCATGATTACAAATAGATTAGATCTTGATCATGAACGGATCTCCCAAGATCTATACATGAAAGCACAAAGGAGGAGATACAACCATCTAGCTACTACATGGATCCATAGTCCAAGGTGGAACTACTCACGCATCATACCAGAGAGAAGGTCTCCGGGATGATCTCCCCTTCGGCAGGGTGCCGGGAAGAACTTCAGATCCCCCCGATCTAGGGACGATGGTGGTGGTGGCTATAGACGGTTTCGTGGATTTCTGATTGCGTACTCAGGGTTTCTAAATCGGGGGCTTCTTATAGGCAAGGGGCGAGACCGGGAGGCGGCCAGGGCCACCAAACCCTAGCCAGGCGAGGGCCCACCTGCCCCCACGCTTGGGGTGGGTCTGCCTCCCCTGGCTGGCACCTTCGTCTCTCCTCTGGACTTCCTGTTCCCCACGGAAAGTAATTGACTTTGACGTTTATCCCGTCCAATTCCGAGAATATTTCTTTACTAACTTTTTTGAAACCAAAAACAGCAGAAAATAGGCATCTGGCACTGTTGCAACTTGTTAATAGGTTAGTACCAGAAAACATGTAAAAAGCACCTCAAAGTGTAGACAAGTAAAGCAAAGTAGAACAAAACAAGCATGGAGCGTCAAAAATTATAGATACGTTTCCAACGTATCACTGACGACATCACCAGCGACAATGAAGCAAAGCTTCGTCATAGACGAAAACGACGCGGTGTGAAGCAATACGAGGCCGGCTCCTGGGCCCCGGGTGGCCCGCTGCTGGGCTCTAGATACTGTGCTATGGGCGGTAGGAAGAGAAGAGAGGGAACTAGGCCGACTGGGCTACGGCCTAGTTAGCTTAGGATCCATTTTATTAGCTGAAAGTCCTTTTCCTTTTCTGTTCTTGTATTTTCTCTTTTAGATTTGATTTTTAAAATCTGTTTTGAATACTTTTAAAACACAAGAGGCTTTTGAAAACTAGTAAGATATTGTGGGGCCCTTTTAGTCCATTTGGGCTCCAAACATTTGGATTTTCAAATATTTTCAAAACCACCTTTTGAGTAGATTTCAAAGGAAGATGTAGTATACTATAGTCATAGAGATAACATCGGTGAAACACCGTTCACTAGTATTACATCCCTCATAGTGGTACAACAGAAACACAGCGGGTCCAAAACATGGCTAAAGGTTACAACTCACTCTATACACAAGATCCAGAGAACACTCTAGGTTAAAGAGAGAGAAAGACCTTCTTACAAAGAAGAATCAAAGATAAATAACTCAAAAACAATTATACTATCAAGACTAATATTTTAACTAATGGTCTGGCATTGATGCTATTGCAATACACTATAGAAATATGTTCTTTGGATAGAGATTATATTCCTATCTAATCAGTAACTTCGTCCTCACTTGAGTTGATGTATATGTTGACCTCCTTGTCTTTGTTGAAGAACTTTAGCTTTTGATGAAGATTCCTAGAGAATATCTGGATGTAGATGTCGTCTTAATGGCTTCAGAATCTAGCAAGGGTTGAGAAGATACATTGAGTACGAGCGTACTCAGCAAGTTCACTAGAAAAGGAGTGTTTGATGCACTATATCTACAACCACAGACCATAGGTCGTAGGCAATGCAAGTTTTCGTAAACATTTCTTCAAAGGTTGCTTTTATTCTGAAAATCTATGTCTGTAAACCTTCACGGGTTTACCAGAACTTTCATGGAGTTCCTTTCCCGCAGCGTTCGCAGCTCCTTCCCGGAATAATTTGTGGATCTCCGAAGTGGATCTTTCATCATATTAGTCTTACTTACTATTTGGACATTTTCGCTTTGATGGGTCTGACTTCGCGAAGCGCCTCGAAAGACGACCGCTTTAATATTTATACTCTTTCATGACTTCCTTAACTTAGGCCAAATTTTATGCTCTTTATGCAACTTTTCACATGATCTGATTAACTATTTTAACCGATACCTGTTGCGGCAAGTTACCGACTGCGGACCGTCCTAGGGTGTATGGATTACCCTACGGTTCCCGACATACTATTAGCATTCTCTCTGTATTGTCAGAGCTTGAATACCATGTTGTTCCAAAACTTCTTCTTTGTACTTAGTCATGATACTCCCATGAACTTGGTACTACTAATCCATTACTTCTTAGTAACATTGCCCATTTCTTGTGAGCTTAATTTCACTACTTCTTGTTGTTTTATTCTATATGTAAACCTCCTTGGTATACGGAATTCGTCACTTCCTTACACAGATTCCCATTTCTATCTAGGTCTATAGCATCAAGTAATAACTGGGTGTAACATCATGCATTTGCACACCAAGTCAAACTTCATATACAGATCTAGTCAATCAGGAAGATTCAAGAAAATCCAAGAGTCGATAAACAACCAAACATATACCATGTATTATACATAGGTTTTAAATAATTTACAGACGAACTGACCGTTCCAACGGTTTGCCTCACATATACATCACACAACTATCTTACAAGAACTTCTTGGTCTTGTGAGTATATCCTCACTTATTTTAGCAAACCCTTCAAAATACAATACGCATTACCCTCTATGTACATTATTCAAGCACTCATCCCTTGGGATTTCGTTCCTTTTTTACTTTTATCTTCCTCTAGTGCTTCTTGGAGTTCCGTACACGGTGACGTGAAGTCCTACGACTGCCTTCTGGAGCGTAAGAGCATCCGGGAGGTGTGTATTGTTGATTAGAAGTACCGAGACTAAGATTAGTCATTAAAAAATAACTAGAGTTGGCATAGTATTCTACAGGATATTCCTGGTTTTCCGGCAACGCTTCCTCAAAGTAAGATGGCTCCTTAGCCTTTTCTTGGATCCATTCATACATATTGGTATAATAACTATCGGAATACTCTTCTAAGTTAATTGGATTGGCATTTCCTCCATATGGTCCATAAGGCTCTCTATGATTCTAGTTGGTCTCTTCTCTGATACCTGTATCACAAGGTATAGGATTTCCTATGGTTCCACCTTAAGATTCTACTCCCCATGGTTTTGCTCAGGGTTATTTGGAATAGCTCCCGCCCATTACTTTTGTTCGGAAATATACTTGGTCCATAGATCTTCAGGTGGCTGGGGTTTATTTTGGTAGTAGGCATAGTTTTCTGAGCGTGGGTCATCAAACTCAGTTTCCTCATACACTTCTCCTGAAGGTATGTATTTGGGATGCCTAGATTCTTTATCTAACTTCTTCCTACGTGCCATTGCTTTATCAGGATCGGTAAAATCCTCAATGACCGTGTCCAGCTCCTGAACTATGACTTGGTGAGTATTATGATAAGTGTTTAGCAAAGACCGATAACGATCCATATACTCTATGGCTAGAGTAGGTTCAGTTTGGACTAGACTAGAGTGATCTAACTCATGCTCCAGTTTTGATGTTTCATGGGGTATAATAGTATGGGTACTACCTTCTAGAGCTTGGGATTTCTGTTCTCAGATCATGGTTATGGCTACTGCTACGGCAATCTGATATGCTGATGCCATGCACCTTGCCTCTCCCAGGGCGAATCTAGAAAAATTTATCGATGGGGTCGACTACTATAAAGTCATAGAGGTCAAACTAGTCAAACTAATATAATGCAGTATTGTACTAGAATGTAGGACCAAGAAACAACACAAACGATAAATGTTTCCACTAATATAATGATATTACATTAATAAGGGCAAGACATACCATTCAGACGACATAATCCACTTCTTCGTTCTTTAGAAATATTAATATAAAACTAAATTGAAACTTGCAAAAACTTGTAGCCGAATTTGTAGCAACCTGTAGTACATAGACAGTAAGAAAATATGTTACACTTAAAAAAAGTTATATGTAAGTAATTAAAGGAGAGAGAAGTATTGCGGTAGAAAAACATGACTTTATCACTTACATTTTACAATTTTCCTTCTCGATTTTCACCTTTTTAAAACGATCAATCACTGCATCTCTAGTAATAGTGCAAAACATATCTTTCTCCACAAAACAGATTAGACAATCACTCATGAAAAACTCACCCATTTTATTGCGTAACACATTCTTGACAATATTCATTGCTGAGAAGCATCTCTCCACTTATGCTGTGGCAACCGGCAAAATTAGCACTCGTTTCAGCAGTTGATAGACCAAAGAAAAAGATACATGCTTATTTGTGTCGACCATTGACTTAGCAAGATCACCAAAATCATTCAAATCACTAAATCTTTTGTCCGCCCTCACATTGCCAATGTATATGCTAAGCTGGTGACGAAGAGCAACCAATTCCATTGGATCAAAATCATCAGGATAGAACTCAGCTAGCTTCACTAAGCTCTCCAAGTTAAAAGCATCAAAGGATTCTTTTGGGTTGAAAGAGGCCATGTGAATAAGCAATGCATAATTTACCTCATTGAAACGGTCGTCAAACTCTTGAAGTTGCCAATCAATAACAGAGTTAAGACAATCTGTCCGGTAATGCTGATGGTTTGTGATGTTGGTTTTATAACATGGTCTATGTCGATCAACATATTCATCTAGCATGTTGAGGCTAGGAATATTATGTTCTTCACAAAATAAATGTACCTTTTCAAGTAGTGATTCCCACCCATCATCTCTTAGTCGCTGGAGTTCATTCCTTGTTGACTTGACATTCGACATGGCATTGAGGATGTCTAGGTCCTTCAGCTGCAAGCAACGTTACAAAGTATCTGCCCTTCCTAATATATGCAACATCATGTGCAAATAAAACACAAAATCAAAGGTGCCAAAATATGATAAGAGTCCACGTGCTTAACTTTTCTTCCCATCCTTTTTGCCTTCTTTTGCAACATATTTAAGAACGTCAACAAGAGTTGGGAGTAAATTGACTAGGCTTGAGAGTGTTCTAAAATGAGATCCCCAACAGGTGTCTCCTGCTCTCTGAAGAGATTGCTCTTGATGCAACCCTGTACCTGTACCAATTTTCCCACTGCCTATGGCTTCTTGTATAATCTCTCTATGTTTCTCCCTAATCATGTCTTTTCGTTTACAAGATCCTCCAACCACATTAGTCAATGTTGATATCATGTAAAAAATCAGAGATGTCATCATTCTTCTTTGCCACTGCCACAATAACTAGTTGTAGTTGGCGAGCAAAACAATGCACATAATAGGCTGAGCTATTCTCTTCCAAAATTTTAGCTTTGAAACCATTAAACTCACCCCTCATATTGCTTGCTCCATCATATCAGTGGCCTCTAACCTACTTTAGGCCCAACCCAATATCAACAAACAATTTCTGAAGAGCATTCTTCAGGCATATTGCCGATGTTTCCTTTACATGCACAACTGCAACTAATCGTTCTAGTATTAGCCCACGCTTGTCAACATACCTTAAGACAACAGCCATTTGTTCTTTGTCAGACACATCGGAAGCCTCATCAATCAACAAACTGAACACATCACCACCAATGTCTTCGAGAATAGAGTTTAATGTTATCTATGCAAAACAACAAAAACATTATTTTCAGTATAGCAAGAGATCAGTTATAAGAAAATAAAAAATAATAATTACACCTTTTCTTACCTTTGCATAAATGTTAGCAAGTTCTTTCTGAATGTCTGGACAGACCCATTGACAATTTTCTGGAGCATTCTTAATTGCCTTCTTTGTAACATCGTTCTGATCTACTAAAGTGTCTACCAACTCTCGAAAGTTTCCCCTATTTTCTGATTCTTTTGATTCATCATGACCACGGAATGCTAAGCCTTGTTTTAGCAAGTACCTTACCGAGTCAATTGACGTACTCAATCAAACTCGATTTTCCTTTTTTGTAAGATCACTTTGCCTATTGAGAGCAACCTGAATTGATTGATCTTGATTCATTAGAGCATCACATCTCTTAACTGCCACATTGTGAAAACTATTAATAAGACCCACATGAGTGTCCAGTCTACTTTTATGGTTGCAACGGGACCAGCCTTCAACTACAAAGGCCTCATTCCCAGCTTGGCCAACAATGCAATCTCTAAACAAATAGCAACACAAACAAAAAGTCTTATCGACCTTCTCACTGTATTCTAACCAACCACCGTACTCATTAAACCATTCTGGCTTAAATCTTTACGGTGCACCTGCGATGAGCTTCTGTGGATATTTAAATCCAGGTTGTGGCCTATAAGGCCCTCTACTTAAATATATCCGCCTAATCTCATCTTGTTTCCTAGGATTATTGGTGTATTGAGTAATTCTTTTCCTATCAGCCGGATCATAAGGTAGCTCATCCAAGTTAATTTCTCTAGGGACACTAACAGAACTTGACCCATGATCTTGCCCCGTTGATTCGCAGGTTGCGTACAGGAACCTACGTCAGTATTTGTTCTTTTTCTTTTAATCACAAATCGGTCCATAACCTAGAATAGTTAAGAAGAGACAATAAAAATTAGGCTCTGTTTACCCGATTGCTTGACTACGAGATGAAGAACTAGAAAATAAATTAGTTGTACGTAAAGGAAGACTAGAGAATGAAACCGTTGTTTCAATCTGGTGCAGGTGCGGTGGACCGGTGGTGCCTACGTTGCCGTTGTTCTCCGGCAGCCACACCTGCCCGTCGCCGTCAGCTCGGGCTCAGATGGATTTGGTCGCCCAGACTCGCGCTGTCGTGGCCTCGTGGTGTGGGGTGGATTGGAAGTTTACTTCAGACTCAGATTGATTAGGAGCGATCGTGATCCCTTTGCGGCAAAGACGGACATGGGCCGTCATGTTTTCTATACGCATTTTTTAAGCCCATAATGACTATGACTGGACCAGCTGTCACATCCCAAGATTTTCCAAATCTTGTAATGTGAAAAATAAATGAATAAAATAAAACTTTGTTGATTTTCAGGGTGAGAAAAAACTTTTTGAATCCAATTGGAAACTTTCAAAACCTATTTGGATTAAAAATATTTGGAATTACTATTTTTGGATCTTTTAATGAAAAGATTTGGTTTTCAAAAGAAAAGGTAGAGCCAAATTAAACCTTGGCCAAGCTTTTGAAATAAAATGTTTTGTTTTGATTAAAAGAGTAAAGGTTTGTTTAAATAAAATATTGAGGATTTGCAATTTTTATTAAAAATAAAGGTTTTACCATTTTAGTTAAAACATCAAAACTTGTTAAATTATTTCAAACAAGTTTTCCAAGTATTTTAAATTTTCAAATAAAACCTACTGAAGTGTTTTTGGTTTTATTTAAATTTCAAATAGAGTTTTAAAAATAAATAAATCAAACCCTATTTGATTCAATAACTAAGGTCCATTTTATTTAATTAATAAATGGATCCTAAAAAGATTAAAAATATTATCTTGTTTTGGACTTTGATTTGTGTTGATAAACAGAGCTAAACTCAATGTAAAGTTTAGTGGAAGTTATTTGATTAGAGTATTTCAATTGATTGTTTGAATTTCAAAACAGAAATTGAATTGGAAAAAGAAAAAGTTTCAGAACAGAAAAAAAATAGAACAAGGACGGCCCAACCCAACCTGGTCCACTAAGCCCATTCCAGCCCACCCGGCGTACCCCCACGCGCGAAACGATTTCACCCACACCCGCACCTGTAGAGCCAATGACAGGTGGACCCAACTCCCCTCTCCTCTCTCACGCTGACAAAGGACCCCACCGCCAGCTCACCTCGTCGTCAACCCACGACCTGTTCTTCCTCGCCTCGACGCCGTTTCTGGCTGTGATTCCGCGGCTTAAATTCGTCTTAATGCGGCAACCATTACTCGCTGTGATCACGCACGCTTAAACGTCCACGCCCCCTCTCCATTTCCCCTCTGTCGCCAGAACCTATACGCCCCCAGGCCGCTCCAATTAGCGCCTAGACTCCGCCCTGCTCCGACGAGCTTGCAACCGAATTCCGGCAGCCCCGCACCACCCCTTGACTCCTTGAGCACACAGGAAAGTTCCCCAGGACCTGGCGCATCTTTCTGCATCCGCAGCTCGCTCGCGCGCGCCTCTGAGCCTCGACAACAACGACTCCAAACGCCGCCACCGTCTGTTTCAACTCCGGCGAGTGCCCCAGGTAGCTTCCGTCCGCCCCTTCCCCTCTCGTTGACACACGCATGTTCTACTCTCCCTCGCGCGTCTAACAGACCCCTTATCTCGCTCTCCTGTGCCTTGTAGCCCCGCCCCCAACGACGACCGGAGCACGCCTGACGCCGTGTGGACTCCGATGAGCAATCCACGTCGGACCAGAGCGCCCCTCGACAAACTGACCACACCTTGAGCTTCCCCACGACGTTGCGAACACGGTGAGAATACTCCCTTCCTTCCTCGCTTCCTGCATCGCCAGTTTCGCCGTCGTCTGACCTTCGCCGCCGTGCGCAGCCGTCGAGCGCCGCCAGAACTTGGTCAAGGCGACGATGGCCGTTAGATAACGATCCAATGGATACGATAGATCACTAAACGCTGAAGAGGTACGCAACCTGTGCCGCTTGATCTGACTTGATCCAACGCACCAGAGAGCGTGATCCGCGCGAAACGTTTTCGACGAATAGTATTAAGACGCGTGGCTAGACTCTGGTTATAAAAACAGATTTGAATCTATTAGATTTGTGATTTTGTAAAATCCATAACTTTAGTTCCACACGTCCAAATTTTGCAAACTTTATATCAATGGAATCAACAAGACAAGCCCTAGCCAACCATGCAATTTGTTTAGTAAAAAGCTTCTGGTAAAATGGTTGTTTTTGCAGAAACTTTTGTATGCTTGTTTAGATTATAAAAATTATTCCAAAATGATTTTGGTGTTAAAATCTTTTACAAATGGTGTGTTTTGAACCTACTGACCTTAGGAATCACTTTGTGGATTCAAAAATGTATTTGGAGAAACAAAAGAATGAATCTTGGATTTAAAACCAATTCTAGTAAAATAAAATTATGGTTTATTTATTAAAAATGGTTTTAGAAGAAAACCTTTGGGAAATGTTTTGTTTTAAACTCTCTGACCCAAAACACCAAGTTTTATGGTTTGAAAACATATTTTGTGAACCCTATAGATTAATGCCTTAGTAAAAACATTTCTACACCACATAAAATGATACCTTGTTTTGAAAATGGTTTATGAAGTGAAATCTTTTGCAAATGTCTTGGCCACTTTATAAAATGACCATTAGGTGTTTTCAAATGTTTATGACCCATTAGGAACCACTATTTCAAATAAAACAAAGCTTGGCATGCTTGCATGCATTACTTTGACTTTATCATTTTATGTGATGAATTGCTTGAATGGTAGATTGAACTTCTGCCTTGCTTGATTGAATTGTAGTGACTTGAAGAGTGTGATTGTAGCAAGGACAAGGAGTGAACTTATACTCTACCAAAAAGGCAAGTGATGCTTCATACTTTTTGTCCCATTACTTTCACTATGCATTAGTGATTTTTCTAAGTAAAACTTGCATGGAATTTTTGCTAAGTATAAACCTTGCTATGGGAAAACCTAGTAGATGAAACCTTAGTAAAATTTCCTAAGTTAAGACTCCTACTACTATCATGCTTAGCTTATCTAGTAGAAAATAAGGGTGGAATATATATTCACACTATGGAAAATTTCTAAGTCTGAGGACTTGTGTTTTTGTTTAATAAAACAACTAAGTTAATGAATCACCTGGGTGGAATGGTAATTGCTTGGTGGTTTTTGGTTGAGTGGTTACACAAGGCCAGGGGACTGGTGAACCTTGTGTATCTCACTTGTGGATGGCCACCCAGGAACAAAGAGATTTGAGATGTCAAATGTTGAGAAGCTTCCAGTGCAACCACTTGGCATTATGGGCTCTGCCTGGATCATATAGGTTGCAATAACTTAGCCAAATGGACAGTTGGTGGTAGGGTTTGATAGGTTGGAGCGCGTCCACTTTGGTCTAAGGGAAGGCTTCTGAAAGATCTTGTCTTGGTGAAACCAAGTCTTGTGGGGAAAGTGCACCACCTCTGCAGAGTGTAAAATCTAAGTACTTAGCCATGTCCCTGGTAAAGGACAATTTGAGCATCAAGACATGGAAGCTATCAAGAATCTCATCATCCAAATTTCTAAGTTAAAAACTTGTGGTTGAACAAGGGTTAAAGGATCTTCAATCTTTGATTATGAGATACCTTGGGAAAGATTATTTTGTCAAGACAAAAACTTAGTGTTTTCAAATGATAAGGAAAAATATATTTTTGAGCAATGCAAGCCTCAACTCCACTTTGCCAAATGCATATAGATGATAGACTCCACTATACTACCATAGTATCACTTGCCAATACAATTCAAATGTATTGACCCTTGTGGCTGTAACTTGTTATGTTGCAGGTTTGATTGATTTAGTGAAGTGTGTTGATTAGGATTACAAAGTCTACAACCAACATGTCTGCCAGTGGCACTTTGAAGATGAAGGACCCCATGCTTATAGATTTTCTGCTGCAATGTAATGTAATAGCCAAATGAGCTATGTAAGATGTAATAAATTGTTTTATTCCTGGTTATAAAGTTGTATTATGACCTTTGCTTCTTGATATTACATCTTAACTGTGGATGCTAGCTATTGATCCAGGGACTAGCATTGTAAACACAGGGGACTCTACCTTATTAAAGGTTGAGAACCTTACACCAGCCGGGTGTTGATGGGGTCAGGCCGATTTGAGGAATGGGGTCAGACTTTAATTTTGCATGGTCCTCTTTGGTGTTACATGGAATTCATTGGTGTCAGCTGAACACAACTACTATATATCAGATTCGTCCCTGGCCTCTCCTGATGACATTTCTCCCTTAAGTCCTAACTTCTTGGGTAACATGATCATGACACGGTATTTAGCTAATACCTGCCCATCATAGTAACTGTAAATCTTGACCAAAAGTCTCGATTCACATTCCAAACTCCATAGAAGTTGTCGGAGATTATCTGTCCAATCCCCTCCATAGTCATTTAACGTCCTGTTCATCACTTGAACATTCCGGGGTGGATATCGAGGTGCCATGTAGAACTGTAGATAAGAAATTATCATCAGTCACATAGAGTTAAAACCCTTGGTAGTGTTCAGGATTGCAATCATACTAAAGAATTATCGCACTAGCAACATGACAGGATTATTCTCAAGTGAATATCCCTCATATCAATAGAGAACTCTTTATTATTGCAGGTATGTGTCCTACAGGCTCTATCCATTTACTAGGTTTCCAACCTAAGGTCAAAGCATATGTTGTGATACCAACTGCGGTGACCCAGCATACCAATTCATGATGTAGTATATAATAGCCATAGACATAACACCGGTGAAACACCATTCACTAGTATTACATCCCTCAGAGTGGTACAATAGAAACACACCGGGTCCAAAACATGGCTAAAGGTTACAACTCACTCTATACACAAGATCCTGAGAACACTCTAGGTTAAAGAGAGAGAAAGAACTTCTTACAAAGAAGAATCAAAGATAAATAACTCAAAAACTATTATACTATTAAGACTAGTATTTTAACTAATGGTCTGGCATTGCTTCTATTGCAATACACTACATAAATAGGTTTTTTGGCTAGAGATTATATTCCTATCTAATCAGTAACTTCGTCCTCACTTGAGTTGATGTATATGTTGACCTCCTTGTCTTTGTTGAAGAACTTTAGCTTTTGATGAAGATTCCTAGAGAATATCTCGATGTAGATGTCGTCTTAATGGCTTCAGAATCTAGCAAGGGTTGAGAAGATACGTTGAGTACGAGCGTACTCAGAAAGTTCACTACAAAAGGAGTGTTTGATGCACTATATCTACAGCCATAGACCATATGTCGTAGGCAATGCAAGTTTTCATAAACATTTCTTCAAAGGTTGCTTTTATTCTGAAAATCTATGTCCGCTAGCCTTCACGGGTTTACCAGAACTTTCATGGAGTTCCTTTCCCGTAGCGTTCGCAGCTCCTTCCCGGAACAGGGAGTAACAAGTTACAGTTCTTACACTTCGCAGAGGTGCGTTACTTTACCCATGAGAGACCTTAACCTTGTTGCACAACCAAGTCATGACCTTGTCCATACTTCCTTGGTATGGGGCCCAGTCTAAGATCCAATCCAATCACTGCCCTCTCTGCGACCCCATATGTCTACACGATCCTTCGGGTCTGGCTCACCTCCGTTAAGCCCCCTTTCGGGCAGGCTAAAACCCTGATGAGTCCCGAAGACTCTATGAGCCGGTGATGCCCAGGTAAGTACCTTATAGGTCCGGCTAAACCCCTCACAGCCACTCACAGATAATCTAGACACCAAAACCGCGGGGCCTAAAGGTGCCCACCCATATGTTGGATCCGCACAAGGAATCACAACGTCACGTTAAGGTAGTCTTGCCCCCATACGAAAGGAAAAGGATACAACTGACTTTTCCGTCCCATTCCAAATCTCATGGTTAACGCGTAATATACGCCACAAGAATCACTGGCGACATTGGTTGTTAAGTCCTAGATAATATGTTCCTTTACCACCGGAACTTTTATAGTAGGTTATTACCTCATGGAAAATAACCTATAATCATATTATTAGGAAAATAGTGTTTTCCGACCTTTTTGAAATGCAGGTGATGACAACACTTGATTTGCAAAATACTTTACAGAAAATAATCAAAGGACATGAGCAAGTGTGAACTTGCCTGTTGTGATTGCAAGGTTATGCACTCACGGTCTTGAAGACAATATAAGATCCACTATCTGAAATCAGCATCATTGGTCCAGTAAGGACTAATGTTTAAAGAAGCAAGATGCTTTTATGCATAAGTAATGTAATGCACTTTATAAACGCGAATTCCTATAATAAGCATTGTTCTAGGGTTTGGATACTAGAAATGATGTCTTTGAAATGTGTTGCACTTTTAGATAAGTTTCACACTTGTGCTTCTTGTTAAGGCTTCTGAGTGTGTGTGAAACAACATGTATTTATAATAACATAAAACAATGAGATACACATCAACGTGAAATATTACTCAAGATTGCTTACATTATAATTGTTTATATTCAGATTTTACTTTACAAGTAATGGCCTTAATAAGGAACTTAAGTGTTTACAATCCTAAGTATACAAGTAAGGTTTGAAACCATATAATTGTGATTAATTGTCATCTGTTAATTATGATGAGAGTCTTTGAATTTAATTTGTTAAGAGTTGAAAATATTATTATAAGGTTTGTTGATTGAAGTGGCAAAACGAATAACTTTTGAAGAAAAGATTCCTTTATTAAGGTTTAAACGATCCTGATAGTTTTTAGAAAGGATTAATAGAATGTGATTGGTTTTGTTTATGCTTGCTTGAATAGTCTGGACTTGATATGCTTTATAACTTAATTATACAGACCAAAGTTAACTATAAAATACATAACAAAATCTTTAGTATAATATTTAAAGTATTGTAGACTAAAGTTAACTTTAAAGACATAAACGGACTTAAGGTATATTGCTTATGTTATTTGTACCTTGTGTACTTCATAATGTTTCTCTAAGGATATTTTAAGAATGGTAACACTTCTATTAGAATAGTGGTTTCCTAACCTTATACATGTATAAAAGGATTTATCTCCTTATAAGGGTATGGTTATGGCTTGTGAATAACTAAACAATATTATTTCCTACTTATGAATTATCTCTGGATTTAGTCCATTATAAGGTTGTGAGTTAACAATGATAAAAGGTTTTATTTGGTTGAAAATATCACTCTTGAAGGTTTTATAATTGATAACAATCTTTTTAGAAGATGATCTACACATATAGTTGAATGATAATTTAATAAGATTGCATTTAAAATGTGTTGCACTATTTTGACTCCTTATTATCAATATTTAAGACTAATACTATTTTTTAAACTCAATTGGGTAATTTTTAGAATTATTAGCAAATTTTATTTACCCTTATATGAATTACCAGTTAAGGAAATAAGTTTAAATTCAAGTTATTAAAGCGTTTTAAATTTTTATTTACCTCAAAAGTGGAATGTGATATTTTAACATGTAAGTATTATTTTTGTGATCAATTTGGTATATTACATTTATTTTTATGATTTATAAATAATAAGATATGATTTTTATAAGATTTATTACTTTATAAACACTTAATAAATAATAAAGATTTAATTAAGTGACATAATAATGTATGATTCTAGTTTTAAAGTATTGTTTTTTTACTTTTCTAAGATTTTTGATATTTTATTTATATTTTTAATATTTACTAATATTAAAATATGAATTATCTAGGTTTTAATACTTATAAAACCTTTATTAAATAATATTTATTTAAATAATTATCATAATAATATTTGATAATAGTTTTAAGTTGTAGATTTTATTTTTGTGAAAATTTTCATATATTAAACATGTTTCTCTGAATTATAAAACAAAAGTTATTAAATTTCTAAGATTTAATCACTTCATTCAGTTTCTGGAATTTATTTGTGTTTGAATGTATATTGTTTTATTTAATTTATAAATAGGAAATAATTTGTATACCAAACTAAACCTATACACAGTCACTGACTGGTGGAGCTCTAGCCACGGTGGATGCCACGTTGGCTTGGACGAGTCAACACACTGACCCGGTCAAAACTGGTGCACGTATGGCGTCATGCTGACGACAGCACAACCAGCACTGCCAGGATATGGTCGGAGGCGGCGAACCTGTGCACGCCGGTGAATGCGAGGGTGCTTGTTCGAACCGCACGGACAAGAGGCATACCCTAGTACTCGCACCACCACCAAATGGTCACCGGAGCTATGGGAACGACGACGACTGACGGCAGTGCACGATGGTGTTACGGCGCGATCATGCTAGGGAGCGAGATAGGAAGAAAAGAACGAGCATCAGTGACTCACCCTGGTTGCAGTGATGGTGTCGGCGAAGACTGGTGTGGTCGGAGACGAGCTCTCTGATGAGGATTCCGACGAACTGCCGTAAAGAGGAATGGCAAAATTCGCCCTCTCCAGTGCTCCCCTTGATGCAAGACTCCACCCAAAGGATCTACGGAGCACGGGGCATCTCCATGGATACTTGGAAGAGAGTGGGGAGGTGCGGCACGACGGCGAGGTTAGCTAGGGTTTCGGCTCTAAGGAAGAAATCGAGAGAGAGATTGAGAGGAAGAGAGAGTGGATGAGGACGAGCAGACGATGTCGTGGTGTTCTTATACCCTCCTCTAGGAGCGGCGGCACGCATCACAGCGTGGCGGTCGATCGACGGTGGAGCTCCGGCCAGCGAGCTGCTTCCAGTAGGCAAGGAAGACAACAATGCAACATTTGCGGAAAACCCCCTGAAACATTTCCTCTCTCGATCCTAGTCCTCTCGCTGGCCCACTCTTCAGTCGCTGTGGTGACAAGCTGGGCTTGCTTAGTGGGCCGATGTAGGCTGCGGTTGGGCTGCATGTGAGCAGTGGATATGGAGAAGGAAGTTGGTCCATGGGCCAGATTTGATCTCCTTATATATTTTCCTGGTTCTTTCATTTTTCTATATTCTGTTTTGATTACAGATTTGAATTTGCATCTTTGATTTGAATTTTCTTTATGGGCTTTATTTTCTAAATAATTGTAACTATATTAAAAGGTATCTACTAGCATTTTGTGAGCTTTTATTCAATAATGTTATATTTCTTTATTTTCTGTCCAGAATAAACCATGGATTTATATTATAATATTTCTTTCTTTTTAGTATTTGTAAGAACTTTTGTTATGAACTTTTAATTTATCTTATAATCATAAACTTATTAAAGAATTCATTACATTTAACTTATGGAATTTGATTCTCATTGACTTATATTATTAAAAGAATTTTTATGTGGTGATCTTTCATTTTTGTATGTTAAATAGAGTTCTAGGGAATTAATATGGTTAATATTATTCCCATAATTTTAGGAAATAACCATGTATACATTTAATTACAACTAATGTAGGAGTTAAGGTTTGAATTGAAAATTCTTACCCTAGGGTTTAGGGTTCTTACTATACTTATATTCTTTTGTTGATATGAGTAAATATTAATAGCTAAACATATTGTCTTTATGTCTGTGATATTTAATGATATCATATTTTTAAAATAGAAAGTTATTATCTGGAATGTCTTATGGAAAAGAATTGATAAAAATAACTCCTAAGCACATATGGTTATGATAATTGGAAATGACAAAGATGTGCTTAAGTGATTTGCTACAGGAAATATTCCTATAAAGCATTGTGCAAATAAAATGATTTATCCAACAAATGAGATGGATGTTAAAATTGATTATGGATTTAGGGTTTAGTGATTACCAAGAATTATTATCTTCCATAATTCAGAATTCTTGACTTCTTCTTAAAGAATTCCTTTCATAGATATACTACTCCTTCATATCCATCATCATGTGCTAACATGATGATCTTTACTTCACACGAATATTCTTATGCACTTTTTATTCTTCTAAATCTATACTTGGTTATCAAAATGTTCTACTACTAATAATCTACAATCCAACAGATGGTTACAATTGCCTCTATTTATACCCTTTCTTTTTTTATCCATCGTCAACATTACTCTATAAATTCATTTATAATTATATATATTAAGTCCTTATTCACCTCAAGTGTTTAATATTTCCCAAGAGGAAAATACTAACTCTATAATTCAATGCTGCTCTAACATCATCCTAATCATACTATCTTATCTCTACTTGACTCCAATATTTTATGCTGGAGTACAATCATATTTTATCCACCAATGTCACTTATATAGGATATAAGCATTCTATCTTGGTGACTAAAGCATGATAATTATAATCCTTTGATCCTTTATGGTTTAGGTTTGCCATTAGCTAATCAAGGCCTCATCAATACAACATTACAGTTGTATTGAAATTATCTTCTTAATATCTCTAGTGGATGAGGGAATGTTATTCATGGACTATACCTACTTAGTCCCATAGGATTACTCTTTGGTCTCTATCTTCAATGTTCATCCTTATAATCCTATTTGTTACCATATAATTAGATCCTCCATATAACTCTTCTATTTATTCAGTAGTGAGTTAAATACTTCAATTACTATATTGATTAGACTCCCTTAAATCACTCCCATCCTATAGATGATATCCAAAACTAGAATTACTACTTATCTCTTCTTACTATTTTCTTTATAGGCCTTAAGTGAATGCTTTAATATAGACAAGAGTTGATATATTAATAATTAATGGGTTAATAATTGGTGAATCAATAGTTGATTACTCAACTTTGATGATCAACAAATATGAGTATAGGGTTTAATGGAGATGATAAGGATTGATATGGAAAGAAAGATATGTGATGAATGTTCTTGGCTTAGCTTCCATTATAACTAAAGAGTTTAGGTGAAGGGTTACCATGTTTATCATGGTAGAAATAGATAAGGATTGAGTAGGTCAACAGCTAGTTATTACATTATTGTTACTTGGTATTCATGAGTTATTGTAATGAATACTAGGATGTGATCACCTAGAGACCTAATTACAATCATTAATCAATGCATAATGGTTTAGTTTCATCGTATTTGACCTATCCTTAGATCAATCATGTTTACCCAATTTGCGGTTTTAGAAAAGGTCATATTGAAACTTATCGCAATTAACTTGATGATCTGTGTCAATTCCATCAAGTTGAGAGAAGCTTCAGTTACTTTGACAAGTTTTGTTCAAAAGTGCGAAAATTATTCGGATTTTCTATGCATGAATGCAATGCACACAACTAGATTTCAACTTATTTCTAAGCTCTAATGTTGGGATGTTATAGACTCTCCCCCTTAAAATAAACTTCTTCCCCGATGTTCGCAAACTCTCATGTTTCGGTGTAAGGAATTAACTTGTGTTGGTTACGACATTTCTCAACTCCATGGTAACCTTAAATGGAAATAATTGTAATATCCCATATCCAGATAGTTTTCTTATTCCAATTAGATATCCTAATCCAATTCTTTCACTTAATCATTGAACTTTCTTACTATATTATATAAGGTTTAGGAAGTCTCACTAAAACAGGTTTTAAATTTCTATTTGCCAATAGTTGTGGTCAAAATACTATATTTTTGTTTTGTCATAGTATTGTTGATACTGGTATTCCTTTCAAAATTGGATTTGAACTCATTTAGTATATACCCATTGGAGTTTCTTGTTCCTCTACACATATCTAATTGGTTGTGCTTTATTCGCTCTTAAGGACCACTTAAGAGTTGTTTTCTTTAGAATTAGTCTATTAGGACTAGTCTATTTAATCACCTTCAAACTTTTACCTTAGCAAGCTTTAGATAATATTTTATTATTACCTTAAGTACTTCTTCTCCAACTTTTACTTGGAAAATTAGAAATCAATACTTCCTATTTTGTTTACTCTCCCCCTTAGGGTTTTCTAATGGTCTCTAAAATTCCTATATAGTAATTATTGGCTTAATAACTAGAATGTAGGTCTTTGTCTAGCTTATTTTCTACCTAGTTAGGTCTCATGAAAGATTATATGGTGTATCCACACAATTTGTGGATCTCCGAAGTGGATCTTTCATCATATTAGTCTTACTTACTATTTGGACATTTTCGCTTTTATGGGTCTGACTTTGCGAAGCGCCTCGAAAGACGGTCGCTTTAATATTTATACTCCTTCATGCCTTCCTTAACTTAGGCCGAATTTTATGCTCTTTATGCAACTTTTAACATGATCTGATTAACTATTTTAACCGATACCTGCTGCGGCAAGTTACCGACTGCGGACCATCCTAGGGTGTATGGATTACCCTATGGTTCCCGACATACTATTAGCATTCTCTCTGTATTGTTAGAGCTTGAATACCATGTTGTTCCAAAACTTCTTCTTTGTACTTAGTCATGATACTCCCATGAACTTGGCACTACTACTCCATTACTTATTAGTAAAATTGCCCATTTCTTGTGAGCTTAATTTCACTACTTCTTGTTGTTTTATTCTATATGTAAACCTCCTTGGTATACGGAATTTGTCACTTCCTTACACGGCTTACCATTTATATCTGGGTCTATAGCATCAAGTAATAACTGGGTGTTACATCATTCATTTGCACACCAAGTCAAACTTCATGTACAGATCTAGTCAATCAGGAAGATTCAAGAAAATCCAAGAGTCGGTAAACAACCAAACATATACCAAGTATTATACATAGGTTTTAAATAATTTACAGACGAACTGACTATTCCAACGGTTTGCCTCACATATACATCGCACAACTATCTTATAAGAACTTCTTGTTCTTGTGAGTATATCCTCACTTATTTTAGCAAACCCTTCAAACTACAATACGCATTACCCTCTATGTACATTATTCAAGCACTCATTCCTTGGAATTTCGTTCCTTTCTTACTTTTATATTCCTCTAGTGCTTCCTAGAGTTCCGTCCATGATGACGTGAAGTCCTACGACTGCCTTCTGGAGCGTAAGCACATCCAGGAGGTGCCTATTCTTGATTATAAGTACCGAGGCTGAGATTAGTCATTGAAAAATGACTAGAGTTGGCATAGTCTTCTACAGGATATTCCTGGTTTTCTGGCAACGCTTCCTCAAAGTAAGATGGCTCCTTAGCCTTTTCTTGGATCCAGTTGTACATATTGGTATAATAACTATCGGAATACTCTTCTAAGTCAATTGGATTGGTATTTCCTCCATATGGTCCATAAGGCTCTCTATGATTATATCTGGTCTCTTCTCCGATACCTGTATCACAAAGTATAGGATTTCCTATGGTTCCAAATTGAGATTCTACTCCCCATTCATACTGGTTTTGCTCATGGTTATTTGGAATAGCTCCTGCCCATTCCTTTTGTTCGGAAATATACTTGGTCCATAGATCTTCAGGTGGCTGGGGTTTATTTTGGTAGTAGGCATAGTTTTCTGAGCGTGGGTCATCAAACTCAGTTTCCTCATACACTTCTCCTAAAGGTATGTATTTGGGATGCCTAGCTTGTTTATCTAACTTCCTACGTGCCATTGCTTTATCAGGATCAGTAAAATCCTCAATGACCGTGTCCAGCTCCTGAACTAAGACTTGGTGAGTATTATGATAAGTGTTTAGCAAAGACCAATAAAAATCCATATACTCTATGGCTAGAGTAGGTTCAGTTTGGAATAGAGTAGAGTGATCTAACTCATGATCCGGGTTTGATGTTTCATGGGGTATAATAGTATGGGTACTACCTTCTAGAGCTTGGGATTTCTGTTCTCGGATCATGGTGATGGCTGCTGCTACGTCAATCCGATATGCTGATGCCATTCACCTTGCCTCTCCTGATGGCATTTCTCCCTTAAGTCCTAACTTCTTGGGTAACATGATCATGACACGGTATTTATCTAATACATGCCCATCATAGTAACTGTAAATCTAGACCAAAAGTCTCGATTCACATTCCAAACTCCATAGAAGTTGTCGGAGATTATCCATCCAATCCCCTCCATAGTCATTTAACGTCCTGTTCATCACTTGAACATTCCGGGGTGGATATCGAGGTGCCATGTAGAACTGTAGATAAGAAATTATCATCAGTCACATAGAGTTAAAACCCTTGGTAGTTTTCAGGATTGCAATCATACTAAAGAATTATCGCACTAGCAACATGACAGGATTATTCTCAAGTGAATATCCCTCATATCACTAGAAAACTCTTTATTATTGCAGGTATGTGTCCTACAGGTTCTACCCATTTACTAGGTTTCCAACATAAGGTCAAAGCATATGCTCTGATACCAACTGCGGTGACCCAACATACCACTGCATGATGTAGTATATTATAGTCATAGACATAACACCGGTGAAACACCATTCACTAGTATTACATCCCTCAGAGTGGTACAACAGAAATACAGCGGGTCCAAAACATGGCTAAAGGTTACAGCTCACTCTATACACAAGATCCAGAGAACACTCTAGGTTAAAGAGAGAGAAATAACTTCTCACAAAGAAGAATCAAAAATAAATAACTCAAAAACTATTATACTATTAAGACTAGTATTTTAACTGATGGTCTGGCATTGCTGCTATTGCAATACACTACAGAAATAGGTTCCTTGGCTAGAGATTATATTCCTATCTAATTAGTAACTTCGTCCTCACTTGAGTTGATGTATATGTTGACCTCCTTGTCTTTGTTGAAGAGCTTTAGCTTTTGATGAAGATTCCTGGAGCATATCTTGATGTAGATGTCGTCTTAATGGCTTCAGAATCTAGCAAGGGTTGAGAAGATACGTTGAGTTCGAGCGTACTCAGCAATTTCACTAGAAAAGGAGTGTTTGATGCACTATATCTACAGCCACAGACCATAGGTCGTAGGCAATGCAAGTTTTCGTAAACATTTCTTCAAAGGTTGCTTTTATTATGAAAAGCTATGTCCGTCAGCCTTCATAGGTTTACCAGAACTTTCATGGAGTTCCTTTCTCGTAGCGTTCGTAGCTCCTTCCCGGAACAGGGAGTAACAAGTTACAGTTCTTACACTCTACAGAGGTGCGTTACTTTACCCATGAGAGACCTTAGCCTTGTTGCACAACCAAGTCATCACCTTGTCCATACTTCCTTAGTATGGGGCCCAGTCTAAGATCCAAGTCAATCACTGCCCTCTCTGCGACCCCATATGTCTACACGATCCTTCGGGGCTGGCTCACCTCCGTTAAGCCCCCTTTCGGGCAGGCTAAAACCCTGATGAGTCCCGAAGACTCTATGAGCTGGTGATGCCCAGGTAAGTACCATATAGGTCCGGCTAAATCCCCGTCAGCCACTCACAAATAATCTAGACACCAAAAACGCGGGGCCTAAGGGTGCCCACCCATATGTTGGATCCGCACAAGGAATCACAATTTCACGTTAAGGTAGTCTTGCCCCCATACAAAAGGAAAAGGATACAACTGAATTTTCCGTCCCAATCCAAATCTCATGGTTAACGCGTAATATACGGCGCAAGAATCACTGGCAACATTGGTTGTTAATTCCTAGATAATATGTTCCTTTACCACCAGAACTTTTATAGTAGGTTATTACCTCATGGTAAATAACCTATAATCATATTATTAGGAAAATAGTGTTTTCCGACCTTTTTGAAATGCAGGTGATTACAACACTTGATTTGCAAAATACTTTACAGAAAATAATCAAAGGATATGAGCAAGTGTGAACTTGCCTGTTGTGATTGCAAGATTATGCACTCATGGTCGTCAAGACAATATAAGATCCAATATCTGAAATCAGCATCATTGGTCCGGTAAGGACTAATATTTAAAGAAGCAAGATGCTTTTATGCATCAGTAATGTAATGCACTTTATAAACGCGAATTCCCGTAATAAGCATTGTTCTAGGGTTTGGATACTGGAAATGATGTCTTTGAAATGTGTTGCACTTTTAGATAAGTTTCACACTTGTGCTTCTTATTAAGGCTTGTGAGTGTGTGTGAAACAACATGTATTTATAATAACATAAAACAATGAGATACACACAACGTGAAATATTACTCAAGATTGCTTACATTATAATTGTTTATCTTCAGATTTTACTTTACAAGTAATGGCCTTAATAAGGAACTTAAGTGTTTATTGTCCTAAGTATACAAGTAAGGTTTGAAACCATATAATTGTGATTAATTGTCATCTGTTAATTATGATGAGAGTCTTTGAATTTAATTTGTTAAGAGTTGAAAATATTATTATAAGGTTTGTTGATTGAAGTGGCAAAACGAATAACTTTTGAAGAAAAGATTCCTTTATTAAGGTTTAAACAATCCTGATAGTTTTTAGAATAGGATTAATAGAAGGTGATTGGTTTTGTTTATGCTTGCTTGAATAGTCTGGACTTGAGATGCTTTATAACTTAATTATACATACCAAGTTAACTATAAAATACATAAAAAAATCTTTAGCATAATATTTAAAGTATTGTAGACTAAAGTTAACTTTAAAGACATAGACGGACTTAAGGTATATTGCTTATGTTATTTGTACCTTGTGTACTTCATAATGTTTCTCTAAGGATATTTTAAGAATGGTAACACTTCAATTAGAATAGTGGTTTCCTAACCTTATACATATATAAAAGGATTTATCTCCATATAAGGGTTTGGTTATGGATTGTGAATAAGTAAACAATATTATTTACTACTTATGAATTATCTCTAGATTTAGTCCATTATAAGGTTGTGAGTGAACAATGATAAAAGGTTTTATTTGGTTGAAAATATCACTCTTGAAGGTTTTATAATTGATAAGAATCTTTTTAGAAGATGATCTACACATATAGTTGAATGATAATTTAATAAGATTGCATTTAAAATGTGTTGAACCATTTTGAATCCTTATTATCAATATTTAAGACTAATACAATTTTTTAGACTCAATTGGCTAATTTTTAGAATTATTAGCAAATTTTATTTACCCTTATATGAATTACCAATTAAGAAAATAAGTTTAAATTCAAGTTATTAAAGTGTTTTAAATTTTTATTTACCTCAAAAGTAGAATGTGATATTTTTAACATGTAAGTATTATTTTTGTGATCAATTTGGTATATTACATTTATTTTTATGATTTATAAATAATAAGTTATGATTTTTATAAGATTTATTACTTTATAAACAATTAATAAATAATAAATATTTAATTAAGTGAAATAATAATGTATGATTTTAGTTTTAAAGTATTTTTTTATTTTTCTAAGATTTTTGATATTTTATTTATATTTTTAATATTTACCAATATTAAAATATGAATTATCTAGGTTTTAATACTCATAAAACCTTTATTAAGTAATTTTTATTTTAATAATTATCATAATAATGTTAGATAATAGTTTTAAGTTGTAGATTTTATTTTTCTGAAAATTTTCATATATTAAACATGTTTTTCTGAATTATAAAACAAAATTTATTAAATTTCTAAGATTTAATCATTTCATTCAATTTCTGGAATTTATTTGTGTTTGAATGTATATTGTTTTTTTTAATTTCTAAAAAGTAAATGCTTTTTATACCAAACTAAACCTAGACACAGTCACTGACTGGTGGGGCTCTAGCCATGGTGGATGGCACGTTGGCATGGACGAGTCAGCACAGTGACCAGGTCAAAACTGGCGCATGCATGGCGTCATGCTGATGATAGCACAGCTAGCACAGCCAGGGTATGGTCGCCGGCAGAGAACCTGTGCACGCCGGTGAACGCGAGGGTGCTTTTTCGAACCGCACGGACAAGAGGCACACCCCAATATTCGCACCACCACCAAATGGTCACCGGAGCTATAGGAACAACGACGATTGACGGCGGCGCACGGTGGTGTTACGGCGCAAGAACGCTAGGGAGCAAGATAGGAATAAAAGAACGATGCTTGAGCATTAGTGACTCACCCTGGTTTTAGTGGTGGTGTCGGTGAAGACTGGTATGGTCGGAGACGAGCTCTCCGACGAGGATTACGACGAACTACCGTAAAGAGGAATGGCAAAATTCGCCCTCTCCAGTGCTCCCCTTGATGCAATACCCCACCTAGAGGATCTATGGATCACGGGGCATCTCCATGGCTACTTGGAAGAGAGTGGGGAGGTGCGGAACGACGGCGAGGTTAGCTAGGGTTTCAGCTTTGAGGAAGAAATCGATAGAGAGATTCATAGGAAGAGAGAGTGGATGAGGACGAGCAGACGGCGTCGTGGCGTTCTTATCCCCTCCTCCAGGATGTGGCATCCCGCAAAACCACTACTAGAAAATCGCGTTGAATTTGTGCATTGCATCGTCATCATCATGTGTTGTTTGCATAAAACCATGTTCGCAAGCCCGTTTTGTTCTTCTAAAACGCCCCATCTCATTCAAACACCGAAAACCGGGTCCCCGGAATATTTTGTTTTGTCCGAAATCGGTTTGCAAAAGCCTTGTTTGTAATAAATGAAAATTATAATTATTTTTAGCGGGGCAGTCGAACGGGCCGATTGACCCGAACGACCGCCCCAGAAATTAAAACGGCCCAACCTGTCCCACCCTAAATCTTATAGCTCCCAGCTACCTACCCACACCCAACCCTCCACCTCACCCCACCCTATGGCATGCTGCCACCTCACCCCTCTCCCTTTCCCCAACCTCTCAGCTCACGCCACCTCACCCCTCCTCTCTCTCTCTAAACTCTCAGCTCACCCCAACCCCCACCCCCACTCAACACCACACACGCACACAGACGCGCGCGCGCGCCTCCCTGGCCAACCCCTCTCTCCCTGTCTCCCCTGCCCCACCAACCGCCCGGCCCACCACCTGCCTCCCCTGTTTCTCTTCTCCACCAACCGCACGCTCCCCCGGACCCCCTCTCGTCACGCCTCTCTCTCCCCGCGTCCATCTCCCTCGCCTCTGCACGCCCCCCTCGCTCACCTGCCGCGCGTGCTCCTCCCCTCTTCGCCATGCTCGCCTCGCCCCGCCCGGCGCTCCCCGTCGCGCCCTCAACCTCCCCGCTTACCGCCTCCGCTCCCGCCGGCGCTCGCCGCCGCCCCCAGGCCTCCCGCGTGCGCGCAGCAGCCCAGCAGCCCGCGGCGCCCCAGCTCCCCCCTCTGCTCGCTCCGCGGCCGCCGCGTCCCCCCCCCCCCCCCGACGCGCGCGTCCCCGCCGCCTCTCGCCGCGCCGCCCCGCACGCCGCCCTGCGCCAAGCTCTGCCGCCGCCTCCGGCCAACCTCGCCGCCGCGTCCAGCGACCGCCTCCGCCACTCTCCCCTCCGCTCCCGCGCCTCTCCGCGCGCGCCGCCCCGCAGCAGGCCGCGCGCGCCCGCGCCCTGCAACCGCCGCCTCCCGAGCTTCTTCCCCGGCGCCGGCGCGTCCCCGCGCGTCGCCGCCGCCGCCAGTACGCCCCGCCTGTGAGCCCCGCGCGCGTCCCGCACGTCACCTCCAAGCCTCCGCCGCCAGAGACCCCTCCGCCCCGACCCGGCCGTTCCCTCGTCGAGCTCGTCGCCCCGCGGCCCCTCTCTCTGCCTCCTCCGGCGCCCGTCGCCGCCACCGGAGCTTCCCCGTCCGCCGCTAGGGACGCGAGCCCCCTCCCTGTCGTCTTCCGCTGCACCCCCAGGAGCCTCTGTCCCGTTCCAGCGCGTACGGCTCGTTGTCCGTCGTTGGTACTCAGTCAACGGTACAAGTTGAAGTGGAGTGGTGACATGGACGTGGTGTGGATGTTCGCCGTCATTTGAGACCGTCTCGCCGAGTTCGCCATCCGCCTAGATCGTCGAAACCCGCGAGCGATGGCGTCACATTCTAAGATCTCCGACGCGGAACCTCGAGACCGTCGACAAGCCCGACCCGTAGCAAGATCTTCGATCCCGTCGCCAAGTTCTCCTCTCGGACAAGACCAACCGATGCCGGCCACAGATGAACAAGGTGGGCACCCCAAGGTCTTCTCGGGACATCGAGTTTGCCATCACGAAGGATAAGCCCGCCGTCGTGGGAACCGAGGACACCGGTACCCCCAAGATCGCCACACGAAGGCCGAACCATAGGTACGACAAGACCATCAACCGACGCCGAAGACCGATTCCGCCAACGCCAAGCGCTGCAACGACATCGAACCGTCAAGACAAGTTCATCCGCGGACAAGGCCGACATGAGGCCCCGACAAGATCTGCTTCATGGATTCGAGACCGATCCGGAACACCGAGAACTTCCCCCTAAACGCCAAGGTCGTCGACACGGCTACGACATGAACTTCCGCTCGGCAATGCCAAGTGCTCCTTCCCGGACCCGAAGACCATCGGTCAAGTTCACCATCGACGAAAGACGGACTACAAGTTCTACTTCACAAATACCAAGCGACAAGATCTACTACCCCGGAATCCGAGAACGCTTCCGCCAAACCCCGAATCCCAGATCCGTCGAACCCTGAGACCAACCCCGAACCCCGGAACCCCAAGATCGTCGAGCCCCCTCTGATGTGTGAACCCTTTCCTCGACCCCTATTTTATAACATAATATAACTTGTTGCATATTGAATTGTCGTCTCGCATGCATCTCATTGGTTTGGGGGCCTTATGACGATTCACCTAATAATTAAATATGGGGCCCATATGCGGTCAAATCTAGTCTCATATTGGCCTCATTTAAATTTGTGTAGCGAACCGGTACCACCTTTTGTCTGGATAACACAACATTTAATTTGCGGGGTAGTTAAATAACTTGAACCGTTCAATTAATTGTTGGGACCCCGGTTCCGCTTAATTTGACCTAATTGCATCGCCTCTTTGCCATGTCATCCATCATACATGCATCATGCTGGTCTTCTGCCGTTGTATTAAATATTGCATCCGGTGTTTCTTTTAGTGTTTTGTTTCTTCGCGGATAAGGCCGTTGAGTTGATGTGAGCTTCGCCCCGATCTTCGGTTGATCCCTTCGACAATGTTTTCAGGCGAGCATCTCCCCCTTTCTACCTATCTTACTTTTATAGTATTTTACTTCCCTCCTGTTGATCTATTGCTATCTGTGTTGCGATGCTTTAGTTTCCGTACCTGTGATATCCCTTGCAGCCCCATATTGCCTTGGACACATCCTATTACCTGTTGTTTGGTAGATAGTTGGACTTGCGCGTCGTAGTCGCTTGCTCAAGTGCTGTTGCGTGTCGTCTAATGCCACAGTGTTGACGTATTGCCGCATGATGTGATGTTGGAAGTGTTTCTAGTTTTACTTATCGTCACTTTAATTTCTGTTTAACAACTAAAATTGAAATAAGCAGAGGCATCGGTGGGTGATAGAAAATATTTGGTTTCCGAACGCCCACTTGTGTCCCGTAAGACCCCGAGTACTTGATACCTGTTCATTGATTTATCGCGCTATCCACATCCGGGAGGTATATGGGACCCCCCTGAGCCAGAGCTTGATTCATTCTTATTTCTTGGGGCCACAAACTAGTTTGAGGTTTTATTTACTATCCTGTACTTATGCCATGCTACTTTCTGTATTTAATTTGTGCGAGGAGCACACTGTACTGTTTAGGATCGGGACACGTTTACGCGGTATCGACAAGCCCAGCCACACTTTCAGGTTCCCAGTCGTTTACCGCCGTCCACCCAAACCTTGAGGCCGTCTCGGAGTCAGCTAGCTTCGTTGCGGAATCTACTTAAGGGGTGGCCCCCTGAAATATTTCTGAATCCTGTGATTGTTCAGTCGTGAAAGCCTCGTTGGGTTTTGATTTGGTTTTTCCGAGGTTGATCGAGCGTGTGTTGCTATTGGTGCACCCCGACCGGGTAAAACTTTATGAAAGCCGTGTCCGCGGATATGGACGACTTGGAGCACAGTATCTCGATCATAGACAAGCATAACTAAAGTTTACTGCTATAAATTTGACTTATAATGACTAGTAATCAGCTTCACTATAATGGAATGGCTAATTAATACTGCCCACAATTGCTTGTTTGGTTGTCGCTTGCGACAATTGCACCTGACTAGTAAGTTTTGCAACTACAACGAAATGGCTGAATAAAAGTACCAACAACTGCTGGGTTTTGGGTATATATCATGCTATTTGTATCTGATTAGTAATTGCTGCAACTACAACGGAATGAATAACTAAAAGTGCCCACTGCTTATTTTATCAGAATGACTATCTAAACCTGACTAGTAATTGCTGCAACAATAACTGAATAAGTAAAACTGCCAACTGTGTGAGTTCCTCGGATGACTTCCTCGTTTGGTCTCGAGGGGGAAAACACCAGGATGGGTTTGTTTGGTGTTAGCTTCAGGTTGGATCCGAATAGGTCTTTCTTACCCCTCTCTGATTGACGCCAGTTGTATCGAGTCTCTATAGGTTGTTTAGTGCATGCTGCCGCTGCCGCTTCAGTCCACCATACCTATGTAGGCGAGGACCGCCGAACTCTAGCCTCGCCGTGTACTGGCCTCAGTACTGACGCTCCTTCTTTTTCCTTTGCCCTTTGCCGGCACCCCTTTTGTTTAAGCAGGTGTGAGATCGACGTCGTTAGCAGGGTTACCCTTCCGGCTTGGCCTGGGCAGGGTTATGGACGCCATTGGTTATTCTTCAGGGCTCTTAGCCCCATTTGCATCTTGTCCGTAGCTGGACGCTCTATCTTTTTCAAGGTGATTTGGATCTTTGTATATTATATCTGTATTCTTGACTCTTTGAGTCGCTGCTGTATATATATCTGTTCTGTG
Organism: Avena sativa; assembly: GCA_916181665.1. Taxonomy (NCBI): domain Eukaryota; kingdom Viridiplantae; phylum Streptophyta; class Magnoliopsida; order Poales; family Poaceae; genus Avena; species Avena sativa. The sequence continues at coordinate 397,386,973 of OV702279.1, read as the reverse complement.
GGTCCCATCGAGGACTGTTGTGTAATGTTATTACTTCGTTTTCCACCCGCACGAAAGTGCCTGGTGGGCACCTTTGAATCGTTTCTATGCGGGTTTGGCGAATTTTGCTAAAACTTGCATAGGTCCGATTCTGAGGGTGTTACAGAGTGGTATCAGAGCACAGCAGTTGCGATACCCCACAAGTCCAGCCTGTAGGATAACCTAGCTAACGGCCGAAGTAGAGTGTCAAAACTATTTTGCAAAAATCGGTTGGATAGTTCTGAGTAGGCCTGATTTTACTCCTTACCCCTCTGCTGTTCTCCTCTTATCTCTACGCTTTTGAATCCACTCTCTTCTCTTTCTTCGAGTCCAGGAATTCTCGTGGTTGGGTTTCCGTCGTACCTTCAGGGTTTCGCTTCCTCCTCTGATAACGGTGCTCTACCGTCCGGTGTTCAAGCTGCCTGATGGATCCGTTTGCTGTGGTATCATTCTTTGTTCCTTGTTGTGCTTTCCGGTGTGTCCGACGCGACGGTTTCCTCTACGCCAGATCCGGTGCAGAGTCTGCATCACCCCTTTGTTCCGAACCTCGGTTGTCGAGATCTACAGTCTGATTCCGAGAATGGTTGCACTCTTTTCTACTGATTGTGCAGAGTAATAGTTTGGGTGCGTGATGGATTGGCCCCCATGCCGACTACCCCTTCTATTCGCTTTTGTACATTGAAGTGGAAGAGAATGCATCGGTTCCCCTTTCCGGAAGTTAGAGGTGGCTTTATTTGTTGATACCCCTACCTTCGACCTTTTGTTCCCGGAGTGTTCTCTCGACGATCACGGACAACAACCCCTTGTTAGTGGTGTCGCGAGGACCTACACGAAGCGAGAAGACGCAGATCGCCGACCTTCTTTCCGGTACCATGAGGCGGATCTCGAGGGCGAGATCCTTTGTTAGTGGTGTCGAATTGTGGCATCCCGCAAAACCACTACTAGAAAATCGCGTTGAATTTGTGCATTGCATCGTCATCATCATGTGTTGTTTGCATAAAACCATGTTCGCAAGCCCGTTTTGTTCTTCTAAAACGCCCCATCTCATTCAAACACCGAAAACCGGGTCCCCGGAATATTTTGTTTTGTCCGAAATCGGTTTGCAAAAGCCTTGTTTGTAATAAATGAAAATTATAATTATTTTTAGCGGGGCAGTCGAACGGGCCGATTGACCCGAACGACCGCCCCAGAAATTAAAACGGCCCAACCTGTCCCACCCTAAATCTTATAGCTACCCAGCTACCTACCCACACCCAACCCTCCACCTCACCCCACCCTATGGCATGCTGCCACCTCACCCCTCTCCCTTTCCCCAACCTCTCAGCTCACGCCACCTCACCCCTCCTCTCTCTCTCTAAACTCTCAGCTCACCCCAACCCCCACCCCACTCAACACCACACACGCACACAGACGCGCGCGCGCGCCTCCCTGGCCAACCCCTCTCTCCCTGTCTCCCCTGCCCCACCAACCGCCCGGCCCACCACCTGCCTCCCCTGTTTCTCTTCTCCACCAACCGCACGCTCCCCCGGACCCCCTCTCGTCACGCCTCTCTCTCCCCGCGTCCATCTCCCTCGCCTCTGCACGCCCCCCTCGCTCACCTGCCGCGCGTGCTCCTCCCCTCTTCGCCATGCTCGCCTCGCCCCGCCCGGCGCTCCCCGTCGCGCCCTCAACCTCCCCGCTTACCGCCTCCGCTCCCGCCGGCGCTCGCCGCCGCCCCCAGGCCTCCCGCGTGCGCGCAGCAGCCCAGCAGCCCGCGCCGCCCCAGCTCCCCCCTCTGCTCGCTCCGCGGCCGCCGCGTCCCCCCCCCGACGCGCGCGTCCCCGCCGCCTCTCGCCGCGCCGCCCCGCACGCCGCCCTGCGCCAAGCTCTGCCGCCGCCTCCGGCCAACCTCGCCGCCGCGTCCAGTGACCGCCTCCGCCGCTCTCCCCTCCGCTCCCGCGCCTCTCCGCCCGCGCCGCCCCGCAGCAGGCCGCGCGCGCCCGCGCCCTGCAACCGCCGCCTCCCGAGCTTCTTCCCCGGCGCCGGCGCGTCCCCGCGCGTCGCCGCCGCCGCCAGTACGCCCCGCCTGCGAGCCCCGCGCGCGTCCCGCACGTCACCTCCAAGCCTCCGCCGCCAGAGACCCCTCCGCCCCGACCCGGCCGTTCCCTCGTCGAGCTCGTCGCCCCGCGACCCCTCTCTCTGCCTCCTCCGGCGCCCGTCGCCGCCACCGGTGCTTCCCCGTCCGCCGCTAGGGACGCGATCCCCCTCCCTGTCGTCTTCCGCTGCACCCCCAGGAGCCTCTGTCCCGTTCCAGCGCGTACGGCTCGTTGTCCGTCGTTGGTACTCAGTCAACGGTACAAGTTGAAGTGGAGTGGTGACATGGACGTGGTGTGGATGTTCGCCGTCATTTGAGACCGTCTCGCCGAGTTCGCCATCCGCCTAGATCGTCGAAACCCGCGAGCGATGGCGTCACATTCTAAGATCTCCGACGCGGAACCTCGAGACCGTCGACAAGCCCGACCCGTAGCAAGATCTTCGATCCCGTCGCCAAGGTCTCCTCTCGGACAAGACCAACCGATGCCGGCCACAGATGAACAAGGTGGGCACCCCAAGGTCTTCTCGGGACATCGAGTTTGCCATCACGAAGGATAAGCCCGCCATCGTGGGAACCGAGGACACCGGTACCCCCAAGATCGCCACACGAAGGCCGAACCATAGGTACGACAAGACCATCAACCGACGCCGAAGACCGATTCCGCCAACGCCAAGCGCTGCAACGACATCGAACCGTCAAGACAAGTTCATCCGCGGACAAGGCCGACATGAGGCCCCGACGAGATCTGCTTCATGGATTCGAGACCGATCCGGAACACCGAGAACTTCCCCCTAAACGCCAAGGTCGTCGACACGGCTACGACATGAACTTCCGCTCGGCAATGCCAAGTGCTCCTTCCCGGACCCGAAGACCATCGGTCAAGTTCACCATCGACGAAAGACGGACTACAAGTTCTACTTCACGAATACCAAGCGACAAGATCTACTACCCCGGAATCCGAGAACGCTTCCGCCAAACCCCGAATCCCAGATCCGTCGAACCCTGAGACCAACCCCGAACCCCGGAACCCCAATGTGGCATCCCGCAAAACCACTACTAGAAAATCGCGTTGTTTTTGTGCATTGCATCGTCATCATCATGCATTGTTTGCCAAAACTATTTTCGCAACACCCGTTTTGTTTTCTAAAACGCCCCCTATTGATTCAAACATCCAAAACCGGGTCGCCGGAATATTTTATTTTGGCCGCTATCGGGCTGCAAACGGCCCAATTAGAATAAATAAAAATTTAAATTATTTTAATAGGGGCAGTCGAACGGGCCGATTGACCCGATCGACCACCCCAGGAAATAATAATCGGTCCACCCTACACCTGCCCTTCTAAATCCTAAGCCCACCAACTATTCTACCCACCCACACCGGGCCCACCTGGCGCGCCCCACCTCCCTCCTCCCCTGTTCTTCTTCCCGAGCAGCCCCCGCAGCCGCACGCTCCTCCCCACCTTCTCCTTCTCCCGCAGAAGCGCGCGGCTCCTCCCTCTTCCCCCTCGCCGGCCGGCCCTCCGCCTCCCTGCCGCCCTCGCGCCGCGGCCGCCCTTCTCCGAGCCTCGCCGGCGCTCGCCCGCAGCGCCGCCCGGCCTCCCCGCCTCGCCCCGCTCCCGCGCGACCCCGCCTTCTCCTCCGCCCCGCCTCCCGCGCCAGAGCTCGCCGGCCGTCCACCGCCCAGCAGGTTTCCGCCGCCGAGCCGGCGCCCCTCCGCTCCACGTCCCCCGCCAGCGAGCTCCCACCGGCGCCGCGACCCCTGCGAGCCCCGCGCGCCGTCGACGACCTCGCCGCCCCAAGCCAGGCCCCTTCGCCATCGCCGAGCTCCTGCCGCCCGGCCCCGTGCTCCGACCGCCGTCCCCGTCGCCGCCCCAGCGAGCCCTCCCGCGCCCCTCCGCCGCCGCGCTCCCGCGCGGGCTCCGCCCACCTCCGGTCGTGCTCGCCTGCGCGCCAGCGGCCGCTCGCCCCCGAGCCTCTCCTCGCCTGGCCGCTTCCGCCCCGCCCCGGCCCCGTCGCCGCCGTGCTCCTTCCGCCTCCGCCCCGTGCCCTGCGCCGCCCCGTGCGTCCCCTAGCCGTCAACCACCGTCGCCCGGTCCCGGCCGCGACCCAGGAACCTCCCCGCGCTGCCCTCTGCCAAGGCTCGCCGTCGAGGTGTTCGACTTTATGCCCATGTGGGTATTTTTGTCGCTGGTGCGCGTCCAAGGGATGTTCTGCCGATGACTTCGATCCCTGTCGTGGCTGCTATCTCGAGTGCTCCGTTCCAGGATCCGAAGGTGACGAGAATCAAGATCTTCCTTCGACAACCGTGTACCAAAGGCCATCGTCATGGAACGCAAAGGCCTTCCGAGAAGCCGTGTACTCGTGAGGTGCCAAGCCGCTACAAGATCTCCGCGTTGACAGGGTATCAAAAGGATGAGCATGGAGACGCGCAATGGACCACCGACAAGTACTTCGACATGGACCCTCAAGACCTTCTTCCTGGAACCCGAAGAACGACCCCGACGAGACCAAACGACATCGAACGCTAAGACCCCGAATCCCAAGATCTCCGCCGTGAGACGACAAGACCGTCGACAAGAAACCGCGAACCGGAACCCTGAGTTCTCCATCAAGGACGCCAGGACCGTCGCCATGACCCAAAGACCGTGAATGCGATAAGATCTACCCCGATCCGAAGACCCTAACCCCGGAGACCGAGAACGTTCTCGCCGAGGCCGTCGAACCCTGGACCCCGAGACCGACCCCGAACCCCGGAACCCCCAAGATCGTCGAGAACCCTAAAGTGTGACCCTTATCCGAAAAACCCTATTTCATAACATGATACCAACTTGTCGCATCTTAAACATTCATCTTGCATGCATCTCATGTGGTTTGGGGGCCTTATGCCAATTCACCTAATAATTAAATATGGGGCCCATATGCGGGCAAATCTAGACTTATATTGGCCTCATTTAAATTTGTGTAGCGAACTCGGTGCTATCTTTTGCCATGCTTTTACAACATTTAAATTGCGGGGGTTCTAAATAACTTGAACCATTTAACTAATTGTCGGGACCCCGGTTCCACTTAATATGACCTAATTGCATCGCACTTTGCCATGCCATACATCATGCATGCATCATGCCGATCTTCTGCCGTGTATTAAATATTGCATCCGGTGTTTGTTCTAGTGTTTTGGTTCTTCGCGGATAAGGCCGTTGAGTTGATGTGAGCTTCGCCCCGATCTTCGGTTGAACCCTTCGACAATGTTTTCAGGCGAGCATCCCCCCTTTTCTACCTATCTTACTTTTATAGTATTTATTTCCCTCCTGTTGATCTATTGCTATCTGTGTTGCGATGCTTTAGTTTCCGTACCTGTGATATCCCTTGCAGCCCTATATTGCCTTGGACACATCCTATTACCTGTTGTTTGGTAGATAGTTGGACTTGCGCGTCGTAGTCGCTTGCTCAAGTGCTGATGCGTGTCGTCTAATGCCACAGTTGTTGATGTATTGCCGCATGATGTTGATGTTGGAGATGATCCTAGTTTTACTTATCGTCACTTTAAATTTCTGTTTAACAACTAAAATTGAAATAAGCAGAGGCATCGGTGGGTGATAGAAAATATTTGGTTTCCGAACGCCCACTTGTGTCCCGTAAGACCCCGAGTACTTGATTCCTGTTCCTTGTTTTATCGCGCTATCCACATCCGGGAGGTATATGGGACCCCCTGAGCCAGAGCTTGATTCAGTCTTATTTCTTGGGGCCACAAACTAGTTTGAGGTGTTTTTACTATCCTGTACTTATGCCATGCTACTTTCTGTATTTAAATTGTGCGAGGTACTGCACACTGTACTGTTTAGGATCGGGACACGATTCCGCGGTGTCGACAAGCCCAGCCACACTTTCGGGTTCCCAGTCGTTCACAGCCGTCTACCCAAACCTTAAGTCCGTCTCGGAGTCAGCTGGCTTCGTTGCGGATTCTACTTAAGGGGTGGCCCCCTGAAATATTTCTGAATCCTGTGATTGTTCAGTCGTGAAAGCCTCGTTGGGTTTTGATTTGGTTTTTCCGAGGTTGATCGAGCGTGTGTTGCTATTGGTGCACCCCGGCCGGGTAAAACTTTCTGAAAGCCGTGTCCGCGGATATGGACGACTTGGAGCACAGTTTCTTGATCATAGACAAGCATAACTAAAGTTTATTGTTACAAATTTGACTTATAGTGACTAGTAATCAGCTTCACTATAATGGAATGGCTAATTAATACTGCCCACAATTGCTTGTTTGGCTGTCGCTTGCGACAATTGCACCTGACTAGTAAATCTTGCAACTACAACGGAATTGGCTGATTAAAAGTACCAACAACTGCTGGGTTTATGGGTTATCTTATGTTAAATGTATCTGACTAGTAAGTGCTGCCACTATAACTGAATGGTTAACTAAAAGTGCCCACTGCTTACTTTATCAGGACGATTATCTAAATCTGACTAGTAAAGTGCCACAACTATAACCAAATAAGTAAAACTGCCAACTGTGTGAGTTCCTCGGTTGACTTCCTCGTTTGGTCTCGAGGGGGAAACACCAGGATGGGTTTGTTTGGTGTTAGCTTCAGGTTGGATCCGGATAGGTCATTCTCACCTCTCTCTGATAACCGCCAGTTGTATCGAGTCTCTATAGGTTGTTTAGTGCATGCTGCCGCTGCCGCTTCAGTCCACCATACCTATGTAGGCGAGGACCGCCGAATTCTAGCCTCGCCGTGTACTGGCCTCAGTACTGACGCTCCTCTTTTTTCCTTTGCCCTTTGTCGGCACCCCTTTTGTTTAAGCAGGTTTTGAGATCGACGCCGTTAGCAAGGTTACCCGTCCGGCTTGGCCTGGGCAGGGTTATGGACGCCATTGGTTATTCTTCAGGGCTCTTAGCCCCATTTGCATCTTGTCCGTAGCTGGACGCTATATCGTTTTCAAGGTGATTTGGATCTTTGTATATTATATCTGTATTCTGGACTCATGGAGTCGCTGTTATATATATCTGTTCTGTGGGTCCCATCGAGGACTGTTGTGTAATGTTATTACTTCGTTTTCCACCCGCACAAAAGTGCCTGGTGGGCACCTTTGAATCGTTTCTATGCGGGTTTGGCGAATTTTGCTCAAACTTGCATAGGTCCGATTCTGAGGGTGTTACAGAGTGGTATCAGAGCTCAGCAGTTGCGATACCCCACAAGTCCAGCCTGTAGGATAACCTAGCTAACGGCCGCAGTAGAGTGTCAAAACTATTTTTGAAATCGGTTGGATAGTTCTAATTAGGTCTGATTTTACTCCTTACCCCTCTGCTATTCTCCTCTTATCTCGACGTGTTTTGAATCCGCTCTCTTCTCTTTCTTCGAGTCCAGGATTTCTCGTGGTTGGGTTTCCGTCGTACCTTTAGGGTTTCGAATTCTCCCTTTTGTAACGGAGGCGCTACGATCATCAATCTGCAACTTGTCTGTTGTACCCTTTCTCCAATCTTTTGTTCTTGAGCTCGTTATCCATACGAGTTCCTTGCCGGATATCTGTGTCGTTGAAAAACATATGAGAAGGACGAGCTTTGGTGAAGTTGGAGTCGACTTTGAGCATGTGTTGTTCAGGCCAATGGAACCATCGCGAAACCTAATCATTGTGTCTTTCATACGATTCCTGCCGGCATCATCCCTTTGTTCCGGATACCGTCTATGAAGATCTTCAGTCTAAATCTCGAGAGTTGAGTTGCCTGATTCTCCTACCCATGTATAGAGTTGATAGTTGGGTCCGGGATGGACTGATCACCCTACCCGACTCTTACTGTTCGCTCTGTACGTCGAACTGGTGGATCAATGTAACTTTTCCTCTTCTAACGGAAGCTAGAGGTGGCTTTATTTGTTGATACCTCTATCTTCGACCTTTTTGTTCCGGAGTGTTCTCTCGATGATCAGGAACAACGACCCTTTGTTGGTGGTGTCGCCGTTTTCCAGATGAAGAAGGAACCCTCGTTAGTGGTGTCGCGAGGATTTACACGAAGCGCGAAGGTTCAGATCGCCGACCCTTCTTTCCGGTACCATGAGGCGGATCTCGAGGGCGAGATCCATTGTTAGTGGTGTCGAATTGTGGCATCCCGCAAAACCACTACTAGAAAATCGCGTTGTTTTTGTGCATTGCATCGTCATCATCATGCATTGTTTGCCAAAACTATTTTCGCAACACCCGTTTTGTTTTCTAAAACGCCCCCTATTGATTCAAACATCCAAAACCGGGTCGCCGGAATATTTTATTTTGGCCGCTATCGGGTTGCAAACGGCCCAATTAGAATAAATAAAAATTTAAATTATTTTAATAGGGGCAGTCGAACGGGCCGATTGACCCGATCGACCACCCCAGGAAATAATAATCGGTCCACCCTACACCTGCCCTTCTAAATCCTAAGCCCACCAACTATTCTACCCACCCACACCGGGCCCACCTGGCGCGCCCCACCTCCCTCCTCCCCTGTTCTTCTTCCCGAGCAGCCCCCGCAGCCGCACGCTCCTCCCCACCTTCTCCTTCTCCCGCAGCAGCGCGCGGCTCCTCCCTCTTCCCCCTCGCCGGCCGGCCCTCCGCCTCCCTGCCGCCCTCGTGCCGCGGCCGCCCTTCTCCGAGCCTCGCCGGCGCTCGCCCGCAGCGCCGCCCGGCCTCCCCGCCTCGCCCCGCTCCCGCGCGACCCCGCCTTCTCCTCCGCCCCGCCTCCCGAGCCAGAGCTCGCCGGCCGTCCACCGCCCAGCAGGTTTCCGCCGCCGAGCCGGCGCCCCCTCCGCTCCACGTCCCCCGCCAGCGAGCTCCCACCGGCGCCGCGACCCCTGCGAGCCCCGCGCGGCGTCGACGACCTCGCCGCCCCAAGCCAGGCCCCTTCGCCATCGCCGAGCTCCTGCCGCCCGGCCCCGTGCTCCGACCGCCGTCCCCGTCGCCGCCCCAGCGAGCCCTCCCGCGCCCCTCCGCCGCCGCGCTCCCGCGAGGGCTCCGCCCACCTCCGGCCGTGCTCGCCTGCGCGCCAGCGGCCGCTCGCCCCCGAGCCTCTCCTCGCCTGGCCGCTTCCGCCCCGCCCCGGCCCCGTCGCCGCCGTGCTCCTTCCGCCTCCGCCCCGGGCCCTGCGCCGCCCCGTGCGTCCCCTAGCCGTCAACCACCGTCGCCCGGCCGCGACCCAGGAACCTCCCCGCGCTGCCCTCTGCCAAGGCTCACCGTCGAGGTGTTCGACTTTATGCCCATGTGGGTATTTTTGTCGCTGGTGCGCGTCCAAGGGATGTTCTGCCGATGACTTCGATCCCTGTCATGGCTGCTATCTCGAGTGCTCCGTTCCAGGATCCGAAGGTGACGAGAATCAAGATCTTCCTTCGACAACCGTGTACCAAAGGCCATCGTCATGGAACGCAAAGGCCTTCCGAGAAGCCGTGTACTCGTGAGGTGCCAAGCCGCTACAAGATATCCGCGTTGACAGGGTATCAAAAGGATGAGCATGGAGACGCGCGATGGACCACCGACAAGTACTTCAACATGGACCCTCAAGACCTTCTTCCTGGAACCCGAAGAACGACCCCGGCGAGACCAAACGACATCGAACGCTAAGACCCCGAATCCCAAGATCTCCGCCGTGAGACGACAAGACCGTCGACAAGAAACCGCGAACCGGAACCCTGAGTTCTCCATCAAGGACGCCAGGACCGTCGCCATGACCCAAAGACCGTGAATGCGATAAGATCTACCCCGATCCGAAGACCCTAACCCCGGAGACCGAGAACGTTCTCGCCGAGGCCGTCGAACCCTGGACCCCGAGACCGACCCCGAACCCCGGAACCCCCAAGATCGTCGAGAACCCTAAAGTGTGACCCTTATCCGAAAAACCCTATTTCATAACATGATACCAACTTGTCGCATCTTAAACATTCATCTTGCATGCATCTCATGTGGTTTGGGGGCCTTATGCCAATTCACCTAATAATTAAATATGGGGCCCATATGCGGGCAAATCTAGCCTTATATTGGCCTCATTTAAATTTGTGTAGCGAACTCGGTGCTATCTTTTGCCATGCTTTTACAACATTTAAATTGCGGGGGTTCTAAATAACTTGAACCATTTAACTAATTGTCGGGACCCCGGTTCCACTTAATATGACCTAATTGCATCGCACTTTGCCATGCCATACATCATGCATGCATCATGCCGATCTTCTGCCGTGTATTAAATATTGCATCCGGTGTTTGTGCTAGTGTTTTGGTTCTTCGCGGATAAGGCCGTTGAGTTGATGTGAGCTTCGCCCCGATCTTCGGTTGAACCCTTCGACAATGTTTTCAGGCGAGCATCCCCCCTTTTCTACCTATCTTACTTTTATAGTATTTATTTCCCTCCTGTTGATCTATTGCTATCTGTGTTGCGATGCTTTAGTTTCCGTACCTGTGATATCCCTTGCAGCCCTATATTGCCTTGGACACATCCTATTACCTGTTGTTTGGTAGATAGTTGGACTTGCGCGTCGTAGTCGCTTGCTCAAGTGCTGATGCGTGTCGTCTAATGCCACAGTTGTTGATGTATTGCCGCATGATGTTGATGTTGGAGATGATCCTAGTTTTACTTATCGTCACTTTAAATTTCTGTTTAACAACTAAAATTGAAATAAGCAGAGGCATCGGTGGGTGATAGAAAATATTTGGTTTCCGAACGCCCACTTGTGTCCCGTAAGACCCCGAGTACTTGATTCCTGTTCCTTGTTTTATCGCGCTATCCACATCCGGGAGGTATATGGGACCCCCCTGAGCCAGAGCTTGATTCAGTCTTATTTCTTGGGGCCACAAACTAGTTTGAGGTCTTTTTACTATCCTGTACTTATGCCATGCTACTTTCTGTATTTAAATTGTGCGAGGTACTGCACACTGTACTGTTTAGGATCGGGACACGATTCCGCGGTGTCGACAAGCCCAGCCACACTTTCGGGTTCCCAGTCGTTCACAGCCGTCTACCCAAACCTTAAGTCCGTCTCGGAGTCAGCTGGCTTCGTTGCGGATTCTACTTAAGGGGTGGCCCCCTGAAATATTTCTGAATCCTGTGATTGTTCAGTCGTGAAAGCCTCGTTGGGTTTTGATTTGGTTTTTCCGAGGTTGATCGAGCGTGTGTTGCTATTGGTGCACCCCGGCCGGGTAAAACTTTCTGAAAGCCGTGTCCGCGGATATGGACGACTTGGAGCACAGTTTCTTGATCATAGACAAGCATAACTAAAGTTTATTGTTACAAATTTGACTTATAGTGACTAGTAATCAGCTTCACTATAATGGAATGGCTAATTAATACTGCCCACAATTGCTTGTTTGGCTGTCGCTTGCGACAATTGCACCTGACTAGTAAATCTTGCAACTACAACGAAATTGGCTGATTAAAAGTACCAACAACTGCTGGGTTTATGGGTTATCTTATGTTAAATGTATCTGACTAGTAAGTGCTGCCACTATAACTGAATGGTTAACTAAAAGTGCCCACTGCTTACTTTATCAGGACGATTATCTAAATCTGACTAGTAAAGTGCCACAACTATAACCAAATAAGTAAAACTGCCAACTGTGTGAGTTCCTCGGTTGACTTCCTCGTTTGGTCTCGAGGGGGAAACACCAGGATGGGTTTGTTTGGTGTTAGCTTCAGGTTGGATCCGGATAGGTCATTCTCACCTCTCTCTGATAACCGCCAGTTGTATCGAGTCTCTATAGGTTGTTTAGTGCATGCTGCCGCTGCCGCTTCAGTCCACCATACCTATGTAGGCGAGGACCGCCGAATTCTAGCCTCGCCGTGTACTGGCCTCAGTACTGACGCTCCTCTTTTTTCTTTAGCCCTTTGTCGGCACCCCTTTTGTTTAAGCAGGTTTTGAGATCGACGCCGTTAGCAGGGTTACCCGTCCGGCTTGGCCTGGGCAGGGTTATGGACGCCATTGGTTATTCTTCAGGGCTCTTAGCCCCATTTGCATCTTGTCCGTAGCTGGACGCTATATCGTTTTCAAGGTGATTTGGATCTTTGTATATTATATCTGTATTCTGGACTCATGGAGTCGCTGTTATATATATCTGTTCTGTGGGTCCCATCGAGGACTGTTGTGTAATGTTATTACTTCGTTTTCCACCCGCACGAAAGTGCCTGGTGGGCACCTTTGAATCGTTTCTATGCGGGTTTGGCGAATTTTGCTCAAACTTGCATAGGTCCGATTCTGAGGGTGTTACACCCAAGATCGTCGAGCCCCCTCTGATGTGTGAACCCTTTCCTCGACCCCTATTTTATAACATAATATAACTTGTTGCATATTAAATTGTCGTCTCGCATGCATCTCATTGGTTTGGGGGCCTTATGCCGATTCACCTAATAATTAAATATGGGGCCCATATGCGGTCAAATCTAGTCTCATATTGGCCTCATTTAAATTTGTGTAGCGAACCGGTGCCACCTTTTGTTTGGATAACACAACATTTAATTTGCGGGGTAGTTAAATAACTTGAACCGTTCAATTAATTGTTGGGACCCCGGTTCCGCTTAATTTGACCTAATTGCATCGTCTCTTTGCCATGTCATCCATCATACATGCATCATGCTGGTCTTCTGCCGTTGTATTAAATATTGCATCCGGTGTTTCTTCTAGTGTTTTGTTTCTTCGCGGATAAGGCCGTTGAGTTGATGTGAGCTTCGCCCCGATCTTCGGTTGATCCCTTCGACAATGTTTTCAGGCGAGCATCTCCCCCTTTCTACCTATCTTACTTTTATAGTATTTTACTTCCCTCCTGTTGATCTATTGCTATCTGTGTTGCGATGCTTTAGTTTCCGTACCTGTGATATCCCTTGCAGCCCCATATTGCCTTGGACACATCCTATTACCTGTTGTTTGGTAGATAGTTGGACTTGCGCGTCGTAGTCGCTTGCTCAAGTGCTGTTGCGTGTCGTCTAATGCCACAGTGTTGACGTATTGCCGCATGATGTGATGTTGGAAGTGTTTCTAGTTTTACTTATCGTCACTTTAATTTCTGTTTAACAACTAAAATTCAAATAAGCAGAGGCATCGGTGGGTGATAGAAAATATTTGGTTTCCGAACGCCCACTTGTGTCCCGTAAGACCCCGAGTACTTGATACCTGTTCCTTGATTTATCGCGCTATCCACATCCGGGAGGTATATGGGACCCCCCTGAGCCAGAGCTTGATTCATTCTTATTTCTTGGGGCCACAAACTAGTTTGAGGTTTTATTTACTATCTTGTACTTATGCCATGCTACTTTCTGTATTTAATTTGTGCGAGGAGCACACTGTACTGTTTAGGATCGGGACACGTTTACGCGGTATCGACAAGCCCAGCCACACTTTCGGGTTCCCAGTCGTTTACCGCCGTCCACCCAAACCTTGAGGCCGTCTCGGAGTCAGCTAGCTTCGTTGCGGAATCTACTTAAGGGGTGGCCCCCTGAAATATTTCTGAATCCTGTGATTGTTCAGTCGTGAAAGCCTCGTTGGGTTTTGATTTGGTTTTTCCGAGGTTGATCGAGCGTGTGTTGCTATTGGTGCACCCCGGCCGGGTAAAACTTTCTGAAAGCCGTGTCCGCGGATATGGACGACTTGGAGCACAGTATCTCGATCATAGACAAGCATAACTAAAGTTTACTGCTATAAATTTGACTTATAATGACTAGTAATCAGCTTCACTATAATGGAATGGCTAATTAATACTGCCCACAATTGCTTGTTTGGTTGTCGCTTGCGACAATTGCACCTGACTAGTAAGTTTTGCAACTACAACGAAATGGCTGAATAAAAGTACCAACAACTGCTGGGTTTTGGGTATATATCATGCTATCTGTATCTGATTAGTAATTGCTGCAACTACAACGGAATGAATAACTAAAAGTGCCCACTGCTTATTTTATCAGAATGACTATCTAAACCTGACTAGTAATTGCTGCAACAATAACTGAATAAGTAAAACTGCCAACTGTGTGAGTTCCTCGGATGACTTCCTCGTTTGGTCTCGAGGGGGAAAACACCATGATGGGTTTGTTTGGTGTTAGCTTCAGGTTGGATCCGAATAGGTCTTTCTTACCCCTCTCTGATTGACGCCAGTTGTATCGAGTCTCTATAGGTTGTTTAGTGCATGCTGCCGCTGCCGCTTCAGTCCACCATACCTATGTAGGCGAGGACCGCCGAACTCTAGCCTCGCCGTGTACTGGCCTCAGTACTGACGCTCCTTCTTTTTCCTTTGCCCTTTGCCGGCACCCCTTTTGTTTAAGCAGGTGTGAGATCGACGTCGTTAGCAGGGTTACCCTTCCGGCTTGGCCTGGGCAGGGTTATGGACGCCATTGGTTATTCTTCAGGGCTCTTAGCCCCATTTGCATCTTGTCCGTAGCTGGACGCTCTATCGTTTTCAAGGTGATTTGGATCTTTGTATATTATATCTGTATTCTTGACTCTTTGAGTCGCTGCTGTATATATATCTGTTCTGTGGGTCCCATCGAGGACTGTTGTGTAATGTTATTACTTCGTTTTCCACCCGCACGAAAGTGCCTGGTGGGCACCTTTGAATCGTTTCTATGCGGGTTTGGCGAATTTTGCTAAAACTTGCATAGGTCCGATTTTGAGGGTGTTACACAGGAGCAGCGGCACGCATCGCATCGCGACAGTCGATCGGCGGTGGAGCTCCCGCCAGCGAGCTGCTTCCAGTAGGCAAGGAAGAGGATGATGCGACATTTGCAGAAAATCCCCTAGAACGTTTCCTCTCTCGATCCGCAGTCCTCTCGCTGGCCCTGTAGGGGTCTCAACCTAATAAGGTAGATTCCTCCTGTGTTTTACAATGCTAGTCCCTGGATCAATAGCTAGCATCCACAGTTAAGATGTAATATCAAGAAACAAAGGTCATAATATAACTTTATAACCAGGAGTAACATAAGTTTATTACATCAAACATAGCTCATTTGGCTATTACATTACATTGCAGCGGAATAAATATAAGCATGGGTCCTTCATCTTCAAAGTGCCACAGGAAAATGCTGGTTGTAGACTTTGTAATCCTAAACAATCAATCTTCACTAATTCAATCAAACCTGCAACATACAAGTTACAGGCACAAAGGGTCAATACATTTGAATTGTATTGGCAAGTGATACTATGGTGGTATAGTGGAGTCTATCATCTATATGCATTTGGCTAAGTGGAGTTGAGGCTTGCATTGCTCAAAATAGATTTTTCTTATCATTTTGAAAATACTAAGTTTTTGCTTGACAAACTCATTTTTCTCAGTCAAAGATGGAAGATCCTTTCCAAGGCATCTACCAATCAAAGATTTAAGATTTCAAACAACCCTTGTTCAATCCACAAGTTTTAATTTAGAAATTTGAATGATGAGATTCTTGATTGCTTCCATGTCTTGATGCTCAAATTGTCCTTTACCAGGGACATGGCTAAGTACTTAGATTTTACACTCTGCAGAGGTGGTGCACTTTACCCACAAGACTTGGTTTCCCAAGACAAAATCTTTCAGAAGCCTTCCCTTAGACCAAAATGGACGCGTTCCAACCTATCAAACACTACCACCCACTGTCCATATGGCTAAGTTCTTGCAACCTATATGATCATAGCAGAGCCCATATTGCCAAGTGGTTGCACTTGAAGCTTCTCAACATTTGACATCTCAAATCTCTTTGTGCCTGGGTGGCATACCACAAGTGAGATACACAACCCAAGTCCATGGCCTTGTGTAACCACTCAACATATCCCAATCCTTCCATTCCACCCAGGAGGTTCATTAACTTAGTTGTTTTATTAAACAAAACTTAAGTCCTCAGACTTAGAATATTTTTCAATAGTGTGAATATATATTCACCCATGTTTTCTATTAGCTAGGCTAAGCTTGGTAGTAGTAGGAATCTTAACTTAGGAAAATCCTACTAAGGATTCATCTACTAGGATTTCCCATGGCATAGTTTATACTTAGCAAAAATTCCATGCAAGTCCTACTTAAAAATATCACTAATGCATAGTGAAAATAATAGGACAAAAGTATGAAGCACCACTTGCCTTTTTAGTAGAGAATCTAGGTACACTCCTTGATCTTGCAATTGTCACACTCTTCAAAGTTCACTACAATTCAATCAAACAGGGCACACATTCAAAACTAGCATTCAAACAATTCACCACATAAAATATAAAACAAGAAAATGCATGCAAGCATGCAAAAGGTTGTTTTATTGAAAAAGTGGTTTCTATAAAGGTTATAAACATTACAAATACCTATTGGTCTTTTTATAAAAGTAGAATTTAATTTGAAACCAAGTTAGTGAAAATAAGTCATTTAAATCATTTTTCTTTGGTTAGAAAAGCTTTTATTCAAAGGAATAATTTCTAGTGTGAACAAAATATATATATTTTAATTTTAAATGTTAGTATTTATGGTCAGAGAGTTCAAAACAAAACCAAACTAATTAACACAAAATTAAGAAAGATGCTCGTAAGTCAGAGAGAGTTTAACATCTAATTGTACTGAATAAATCTAAACTAGACATGCATAATCGAGTTATAAAAACTACCGCAGGATTTAGCGTTTGCAAACTAGTTAGATGGCATTCGGTTCATACTAATAAACCCAATTCAAATGAGGCAAACATGAATACGTAGAAATAACAGAAGCGGTAGTAGTACATGAGGAAAAAGCAACTACACGGACAACACCATATGCATAGTGTACGTGATAAACTAAATCCATAGCTTTTCAAAAAACACTGAAAACATCGTAGATATTCATAGCTAATAATACTAGTGGGGTCTTAGAATTACTAGGAACATTATCTAAATTGGGACCAAGATCCCTAGGGTGTGCATGGTGGTCTAATCTGCTCATGTCACCGAACGGCATTCGGTTCACCGGCACCGCTGTCAATAAGAAAACTGTGGCGAGAAACCATGTCTAGAAGGTAGGCATACGTGCGGCTAGAGTATGTGGGAAAGGATTTGTGCCGAAGCTCACCGAGTGCGACACGAATGTCCGACGAAGATGATGAACTGAGCAGAAACGACGACGAAGTGCCTCGTCCTTCTAGTCTACGAGTCAGCTCTCCGCGTCCCCGTGCTGTTGGTGGCGCAGCAGCTGTCCTTCTAGTAACGCGTCGTCTCCTCGCCGGAGCTCCAGAAAAACGCAGGCGGTGTCTAATGGTGGTCTAGTGCAGCTCTCCAGGATGACTCCGGGATAAAACTGAGATAGCTCCTACGGCGTAGAATGGAAATAGGGGCAATGGCGCTGTATGTGGGAATGAATAGGAGGTGTAATGGCAGCAGTTTCCTATTTGAATTATGGCTTTGATAGCTGTGACGTTTTAGTCTCTGCGTGCATGTTGAATAGAGCGATCGCTCCGTGGTTCCCGCCGGAGAGTCCTCTTGTGCCAGCTCGGTTGGGTCAGTAGAAACGATTCAGTGATGTACTAAAGGGAACTAATGGCTGCTCGACGACTTGGTGATCGACAAAACAAGAAAAAGAAAAAAAAATACCAAGGTGAGAAATATAGCAAGACTCGCTGCACGCAGATACAACGTACTGGAGTGAAGAAATGAAAAGGAAAGAAATGAGATGAAAAGGTAAGGAATGAGAGAAGAATAAAAAAATTAGCTAGCAACCATTCGGTGGAGAGAAGAGAAGAATGGAAAGGAAGAACAAGGTGAGTACTTGGACATGCAATAGGTATAAGTATATATACGAGTAGGACATGCATTTGTATGGCATGCATCGTGCATGTGTTTACGCCAACAAAATTTATTTGGAATGAAATAATAAGAAGCAAATCGGTAAATTAAAAAAAATAACAATACAATAAGTACTCTGAATTATTATTCTCTTTCTTATATATCTGACTAATTCCAATATAGTTGGAATTGATTTCAGAAACACAAAACAAAATATTATTTATTTAATGCGCCGTAACATCCTTTTATATTATTTAGGTATACTTTTATTCCATTTACTCATGGATTCTTGCCATGGTTTTTAAATTGTCTTTAAAATAATTCTTATTTATTTCTTTGATTTATAAAATTCATATCTTTTTATTTATAGATTCAAAATTGGTGATTCCAATTTATATATATTATTTAATATTTGTTTATCTTTTTAAATCCTTTTAGGATTTATTTGTTCATAATTTTGGCATGGATTTAATTAGGAGCTTTATTAGCCTTGGAAATTATTTCCTTTTATCTTAATAAATTCATAAGTTTTTATACATGGCTCAAAATTAAATGAAACCAATTTCTATGGTTTTATAATATTTTTATTTATCATTCTTGATCATTTATAAATGTTTGTTAACAAATTTTTATATGGAACAAATACATAGTCTTAGAGAGATCTTGGAAATGATTTATTCCATTAGGGTTTAGGGTTTTGGTTTAACTTTTCCAAGTGTTTAAATTTCAAGATACATTCATTGATGAATGCATTTCACTTGATTTGAATTTAGTTGGATTAAAATTTTATTCAAAGTTTGTTCAAGATGGGTTTTTAAGTTTCCATTTAGAAAAAAAAAGTTTCTTTTCACCCTATTTCAACAATTATTTATTTTGTTTATTTATTTTTCACATTACAAAATTTGGAAAATTTTGGGATGTGACAGGCCCACTCGTCAGTCGTTGTGGTGACAAGCTGGGCTTGCTTAGTGGGCCGATGTAGGCTGCGGTTGGGATGCTTGTGAGCAGTGGATAAGGAGAAGGAAGTTGGGCCATGGGCCAGATTTGATCTCCTTATATTTTTTCCTGGTTCTTTCCTTTTTCTAGAATCTATTTTGTTTACAGATTTGAATTTGCATCTTTGATTTTAATTTTATTTATGGGCTTTATTTGCTAAATAATTGTAACTATATTAAAACGTATCTACTAGCATTTTGTTAGCTTTTATTCAATAATTGAAAGTACCGACTTGATACGACTAGAGGGGGGGGGGGTGAATAGGCGACTACCAAATTTTAATTTGTTTCACACTTTTAGGCTTAACGAGAAGGAAAGTTATCTAGATGTGCAACTAGGTGAACAACCTAAATTCAACATAACTTACAACAACCACAAGAACGGTAAAGGATAAGAAGTAAAGGAAGGGAATGAAGTAACCGAAGCGGGGACATGGAGATATAATTCCCGTAGTTCACTCCCAAGGAGCTACGTCTACGTTGGAGAGGTGTCAGGGCCACATAAGGTCACCCGAGAACCACAAAGGCCTCACCTTCTTCTCCGGTGAGCTCCCACACAAAGGAGGCCTCACAATCCACTAACCGATGACCTTGAATGCGCCTACCGAAACCTTTACAACAAGGTTGAGGGGGAAGCTCCACAACTCAATTGGAGGCCCTCAACGACACCACGGGTCTTTACAACACAAGCCTTAGCTCCGAGGATGCCCTACACCGTCTAGGGTTTCAAGAAACCCAAGAGCAACAAGATCCACAAAGGATAGGTGGGGGAAATCAAATTTTTTTGGTGGAAGTGTAGATCTAGGCCCCTCCCTCACCTCTCAAAAGTTCAAGTGATTTGAGTGGCTAGGGAAGGAGATCTAGTAAGGTCAAGATTAAGCATTAATGGAGGAGAGAGAATGATATTCGAAGAAGGTGGGAGGAAAAAGGAGGGCGCCTTAAATAGGCTCCCTCCACGCTGAACCGTGACATCCCACTCGACCTCACCGGAACTTCCGGTGAGGGCCGGAAGTTCCGCCTAGCACGGCTCCAACGGTCATCAGCCCGTTGACGCCCGCTCCAAAAGATTGATCGGAAGTTCCGGCGGAACTTCCGATGCAATTTCTAGCCCAAGTTCCGGCAAATAGGCCACTTCATACAGAAGGGTACTGACCCTTCAGCGGAACTTGGAGCGGAACTAGGGGCGGAACTTCTGGGTCGCGAAGCAAGTCTGACCGGAAGTTCTGGTGCCTGGGCGGAATGTCACATCCCAAAATTTTCCAAATTTTGAAATGTGAAAAATAAATAAACAAAATAAATAATTATTGAAATTTAGGGTGGAAAGAAAATTTTTGATTCCAAA
This sequence comes from Avena sativa, assembly GCA_916181665.1. Classification (NCBI taxonomy): domain Eukaryota; kingdom Viridiplantae; phylum Streptophyta; class Magnoliopsida; order Poales; family Poaceae; genus Avena; species Avena sativa. The sequence continues at coordinate 397,366,849 of OV702279.1, read as the reverse complement.
TGGAAACATCAAAACCCATTTTGGAACAAATAAAATCTTAAAGGGATTTAGAAAGATAAACAAATAATAAATAAAATTATAAAAGTTGGAATCACCATTTTTGGATCTTTAAATAAAAAGATATGGATTTTATGAGCAATGGAAAAAATAAATAAATAAGGACTATTTTAAAAAGCCAAATTAAATCTTGGCCAAACAAATGATATGAAAGATTTTTGATTAATAAAGAGAGTAAGGGATTATTTAAATAAAATCATAAGGATTTATTAATATCTAATTTTATTTAAATAAAGACATTTCCCAATTTAAATGAACATTAAAACATATTAAAGTATTTTAAATAATAATTCAAAGTGAAGTTATTTGGAATAAATAAAACCTACTGAAAAAGGTTTGGTAAAAATTTAAAATTCCAATTGAAGTTTCAAAATATTTAAAATCCTATTTAAATAATGATAAGTGTCTATTTAAATAAATAAATAAACCATGAGGGAATAAAATTATTTATCCTAAAATGGACTTTAAAACCCATTTAAAACAGTATAGAAAACTACTAAAAAGTTTGAGGAAGGTTTGAAAACAAAACTGAATTCAAATGGTGTTTAAATTATTTAAAAAAAAATCAAAACAGAAAAAGAAAAATAAAAAGGTTCTGAATAAAAAAAGAAACAAAGCAACCCAACCCATCTGGCCCAACTAAAGCCTAGCAGCGCAGCCCACCTTTTCCTCTCTCGCGAAGCGTTTTCCACACATCAGCAAACCCGTGCAGTCGTTGACGTTTGGCCCCCACACCCACTCCCTCTCTCTCGCTGTCAGCACGACCCCACACTGTCAGTCATCTTCTTCACCCGCCTATGACCTCGCCCCTGACTTTGCTACCGTTTCTGCCGTGGTTAAATCCGAGTAAATTTGCGTTGATGGATAAATTAATCTCGCCAGCGGCCTCTCTATCTTAAGCACCCACTTCTTCTCCCCATTTCCCCTCACTCGCCGCTCCCTCTCTGCCCCCAGGCTGTCCCAATTCATGCATGCACTGCCGCGGCCTCCGACACACTCCGGCGACGATTCTGGCCGCTCCTCGCCACACCTTGGCCCCAGGCCTCCACGACACTACTCCCCATCGCCAGGCGCACACTCCAGTTCCACCCACTCGCCCGCACGAGCACCGTAGGTTCGACATCATCCTTGATAGAGCACGCCGCCATCTGCTTCGATTCCGGCAAACTTATATGGTAAATCCCGACCTCCCCTATCCCTCTCTATCACACGCGCATACTCACCACGACCCAGCGCATATAACAACACTTTCCTTTTTCACTGGCGTGCATCGCAGCCTCGCCATTGTCTTCAATAGAGAGCATCCGACACCGACGCCGTCTCCGGCGAGCAATTCCTGACACCACCCTGCGCCCCTTGGACTGCTACGACCATGTCGAGCTTCTCTGCACCACTGCGAACCCTATGAGCACCTCCGTTCCCTCTCTTGCTTCCTGGTTCGCTGGCAACGTCACTAACGCCGCCGCGCAGCCACCGTCTAGCGCCGCCAGTTCCTGGCAGGTACGCTGTAGCCGTTAGATCTTCATCGCATGGCTCGGATTAGATTTAAGCGGAGCAGTATCAGACACCGTGTGCCGTGCGATTTAAGTAGATCCAACACACCGCATCAGTCGATCCCAGCGAAGCGGTATCGTCCAATAAAATTAAGACACGTGTCTGTCCTGTTTGAATAAAATTCCAGAAATGATTTTGGATTGATTAAACTTGCAAAATTCATAACTTTAAATCCACACGTCCAAATTTTGCAAACTTTATATCAATGGAATCACCAACAAGAATTCTATCCAACCATGCACTTTTTTAATGAATTGCTTCTGGAAAATTAGTTGTTTTTGCAGAAACTTGTGTAGGCACATTTTGTGTATAAAATTCATTCTAAAAATATTTTTAGGATAGAAAATTTTGTAATTGGATTTTTTTGAACCTACTGACCATAAGAACCATCTTTTAGATTTAAAAATATATTTGGTGACACTTAGGAATTAAATCTTTGAATAAAATCATTTCTAGCTAGATAAAAATATTGATCTAGGTTTAAAAACGATTTTTGACTAAAACCTTTGGAAAATGGTTTGATTTAAACTCCCTGACCCTAAACACCAAGTATTAGGATTTAAAAATATAATTGATGAACCTTATTAAATCATTACTTTGTTAAAGGCATTTCTAGCAAATAAAATATTGCTTTGAATTAAAAATGGGATTTTGGATGAAACCTTATGCAAATGGATTAATATTAAACCCATTAACCATAAACACTAGCATTTGTGTTTAAAGAATATATTTGACTAAGACTACAAAATATTACTTTGATTTAAATCACTTCTAGCAAAACAAAAATGATTTAAATGGCCATTTTCACCAACTTGAATTTAAATGGTTTTACCACTTTTGTAAATGACCAATATGAGCTTTAAAATGTTTAGAGCCTAATATAAACCACTTTTCCAAATAAAACAATCTTTTACATGCTTGCATGCATTGCTTGATTTTATTATTTTATGTGGTGAATTGTTTGAGTGTTAGTTTGAATATTGCTTGCTTGATTGAATTGTAGTGAAGTTTGAAGAGTGTGATATTTGCAAGATCAAGGAGTGAACCAATATTATCTAGTTAAAAAGGCAAGTGACACTATCATCCATGTCCTACTATTTTCATTACACTTAGTGGATTTTTGTAGTATGCATGATAGGACTACTATATTACTATGCTATGCTAAGTCCTATTAGAAAATCCATCTTCCTTAGTGAAAACATCATAGTTGTAGTATGCTTAGCCCTGCTATATACTTGGGGTGGAATACCATATCATGATTACATGAAGTGTTGGAAAAATATATGTTTTATATAATAAAACAAGTACTCAATGAACCACCTGGGTGGAAAGAGGATACTCACTTTTGGACAAGGTGGCAACAAAGGGAACCATGTTTATATGGCTATCTTTTTGTATGTGCACTAGAAGAAAACCACCCAGGGACTTAGAGATTGAACATGTTTCTCGTACAGTGGCTTCCGTGTACAACCACATGCTAAATGTGTTCTGTCTTAGTCAACCACCCTTGCATTGGCATCTTCAGGTTAACTAGAATTGTGTATTGGAAATATATCCTTACATTGGTGCCTGGTAGACAATCTAACATTGTGTATTGGGAAGACTTCTATGGAAAGAATTTTTCACATTCTCGATCTGCCAGTACTCCATTTGGTGAGTACTTATCCAGCAGCCACTGGTGGCGTCAAGACGAGATTGTGTCATGTGGGTAAAGTGTACAACTTCTGCAGAAGATCAAATTCTAAGTACTTAGCCGTGTCCCCGGTTACGTACAATTCGAAGCAACTAAGGCCCGAAGCTATGTAAGATCTCGACATTCCAATTTCTCAAGGTAAAACTTGATGGTGTAAACAAGGGATTAGAATCACTTGGAGTTTTCCAAGGACTTCAGAAAGATTGTCAAAAGATCAAAACTATTTTGAAAAGATAGGATAGAATTATATTGCTTTCTACAAATGAGCCTAAACCCTACTTAGCCAAATATGCATGTAATGATAGGATCCACTTATTTCTATATAGTAGTGAAACTTGCCAATACAATTCAAATGTATTGATCCTTGTGGCTGCAACTTATTATGTTGCAGGTTTGTTTGATGTTAGAGGTATGTTGATTAGGATTACATGTCTACAACCAACATGAATGCCTGTGGCACTTTGAAGATGAAGGACTCCATGCTATATAGTTATTTCTGCTGCATTGTAATGAGATAGCCAAATGATCTATGTAAGATGTAATGAATTATTTTATTCCTGGTTATAAAGTTGTATTATGACCTTTGTTTCTTGATATTACATCTTAACTGTGGATGCTAGCTATTGATCCAGGGACTAGCATTGTAAACACAGGGATATCTACCTTATTAAAGGTTGGGACCTCTACACGGAAGTTCTGCTCAGGAACTTTCTGGTAGGAAAACTTCTGGTGCAACTTCCGACAAATAGAGCATACCAAAACAGAGAGTTTTGGGAGATCAGCGGAAGTTGGATCGGAACAAAGGCCAGATCTTCCCGCAGGAAAGTCCTGAGCGGAACTTCCGGCGCCTGGCCGGAAGTTCCGATCAGACAAAAAGGGATCCAGTAGATCAGAAACTCTCTCTCTCACGGAAGAATAGGATGGCTGTGGGATATGGGGTTTGTGCAAGAACAAGTGATTTCCCACAGCCTTCCGAGATGGACCCCCTCTTAATAGTACGGCGACCTAAAGCAATAAAAAGAGAAAAACTAGAAAAACAAAAGGCCACCGTCTTCAGGAGATCCCCAAAGAGAGCATGCACAAAAACCATAGGAACCATCAAAAGCATATTTCCTAAAACTCAAATACACGATTAGACCACAAGTGGGATTGTCATCATCACCAAAATAACATGGGAAAATATTGTCCTTTCAATCTCCCCCTTTTTGGTGTTTGATGACAATCCCAAAGATTTGCATAATAATGGAAGTAATCTTTGTAATGGATGGAAAAGGCTCCCCCTATATGTGTGCAAGGTAGAGATAATGCTCTAAGGACAAGACTAGCACACATACAAGGAGGCCCCCCCTTCAAATTGCAAAGATAGCACAAGTGCAAGGTACATGAAAGGATAGAGATCATACTAGGCACCAACCAAACATGGTGGAGATAATAAGAATAATAATAACAATAAGAGCTATAAGGTTCCACCACAATATGCACATGCCCATAAGATGACAACAAGAATACCACACACTAGGCATTGCATAACATACCACATAGTCTCATACATAACATGGTCCACAAGCACATATAAGTTCACAAGCACAAAGAGGTCCACAAGCACATAGGAAAACAAGAGTTCACGAGCTAGAAAAGATCAAAGACAAGAACGAGCTCGCGACTAAACCCATGCAAATCCCGTAGGCAACCTAATAGACATCTTTCTCCCCCTTTGGAATCGAGACACCAAAAAGGAAGAAAAGATCACTCTAAGCGTCCCAACCATGAAAGGGAGGATGAGAGGGCTCAGGGACCCAAGGATCCCATGTAGGCGGCGGACTAGTGACTTCTTCCTCAGACTCATCCTCAGACCAGCGGCAGTTGTCGCGAACCCAATCATCCTTGGGAGCAGTGACAGAGCTAGTGACAGGAGAGCAAGGTATGTTGAGAGCAGACATGATGGACTTTTGACGTTGAACACTATGTTGCTGATTGACATAAGCGTGATACTCGCGGTTCTGGAGAAAGCAGAAAGTCTTCTTCACCTTTCCAAGCAGCTTCTTTGCCCAAGATGGTTGCTTCTGAATAGAAGGACCACCAGCACCGGAGCCACCAGGAGCAGAGGAGGGACCACCAGCTTCATCACGAGCCTTCTGGAGAGCTTATTGCTTTTCTTCTTGAGAACGAGGCTTGTTGTGTTTGCTCACATGCAGCTTCTTCTCCTCATGAATGGTGATGTTGGTTTCAGGGAAACGAGTACCAGTCACCTCAAGCCACTTGTGATTGATGAGAGTCTGAATATAGGGAGCATAGGGGAAAGAGGGCTTGTCAATGATAGCCTGCCACATCTCAGTGTAAATAAAGTGCATGACATCCATTGGCCTGCCAGAATCACGGCGAATATAAGTCTGATGCATGAGATCAACCTGATAGGCATGAAACTGATCAAAGTTGCCAGCCTTGGGAGAGATGGTGTTCAAATACACCCTGCGCATGATGTCATAAACTGGCAGCAGATGAATCGCAAAGCCAACAGTGCCCCATCCTTCAATGTAGAGAGGCTCTAGGACCTCAGGATCAGCAGCTTGGGTCGTATGAAAACGCCAACCATTTGCCCCTTTGCTAGGCTGAATGGGGTAGCCAAGGAGCTCAGCAAACTCGGACCAATTGGCAGTAAGCATCACACCATTAGTCATCCACTTCATCACGCCTTCAGTAGAGGAACTCATGTTCAAGTGAAGAGTTGTGTAAAACTGAGCAATTACACCTTCATCAAAGTTCTGACGGTGCTCCATGAGGGGAATCATCCCAAACCTCCTGCAAATATCGAGAGCCTCGCTAAAGTATGCATGTTTCTCTTCCATGTGAGCCACATTGATGTACTTCTGAGGAGCAACCACAAACCTAGTCTTGGTAGCATATATTTCAGAAAATATTTGTTCCTAACGACAGTTGTGGAAAAGGCGATCCAAACAGAGACGGTCACGAGTAATGAGGTAGGGATCCTTACGCCTGAATTCAGAGTAGGCCTTCTGAGTCCATTTGGAAATCTTGGCCTTGGATTTGTCAGGCCCAGCAGCAGTGGCCTTCTGAGAGGCAAGAACAGGCCTCTTCCCTTCAGCAACAACAGCACGACGAGCAGCAGCAACCTTCTAACGGCTGGTCTGAGTGGATGGACGCACCACCTCAATGTCATCTTCATCGATCTCAGTAGGAATCTTGGAAGATGGTCGACGGAGACGCTTGCCTTTGTGGGAACCACCTTTCCCTGAGAAGAAAGCAAAAGAATAGGGAGGGAAGGTGGGGTAAGTGCACAAGTTTGGAAGAAACAAACAAAAGGAGATTGGAAAAATATAGGCAGGAAGAAATTGTACTGCCGCCGGAACTTCTGGTGAAAACGATCAACCGGAAGTTCCGGTTGTGGCTCACCGGAAGTTCCGGTGAGACCACGAACTGGCGGTTCAAGACAGAAAGTTCACTAGATCTAGATCTATAAGCAACAAGTACAAAAATTTCCAAGAATGTATTGGACCAATCTACCTTAGCATGATTCCCTAGGCCTACCAAGATCTCCCAACAAGTTCTACCCAAAAAACTAGCCTAGACAAGGGTAGCCCTAACTCAAGAAATGGTGAGAGAGCTAGATCTCCATTAATGGAGGGAGTTGAGGGAAGATACCAGAGTCCATGGCGGGAGATCGAGGTGGGGAAGGATCCCACGGAGCAGATCTGAGGAGGGGTGGCCGGAGACGAAGGGGACGGAGCTCCTTCGTGGCGAAGTCCTTGCCGGTGGCTGCTCCAAATAGAAAATGGGTCTTGGGGGAAAAAGGATGAAGATCCCGTTTTCCCCCGGGGCCCACTTTATATAGGACAGAGAGCCTCATCGGAAGTTCCGGTCAGGGACTGGAAGTTCCGGTGAAACGGAAGTTCTGGGACAGGCTGAGAAATTCCAGGTCAGCAGGTGGTTCCTATGAACAACGAGCTGACCGGAAGTTCCGACCGCTGACCGGAAGTTCCGGTGACGCTAGAAAAACTTTCTCAGGTTTGGAAGAAAACAAGGAAGAACTTGTGCAGGGAAGATATTCAAGCAACATTTCTCGAATCAATGATATTTAGATCATGCCTTAACTCTCGGAACCTTGATTCATCAAGAGGCTTCGTGAATAGATCCGCAAGATTTGCCTTGGTGGGAACACACTCCAAAGAAATGTCTCCTCTAGCAACATGGTCCCGAATGAAATGATGACGAATCTCAATGTGCTTAGTCCGGTTGTGTTGCACGGGATTGTGAGCAATAGCAATGGCACTCTCATTGTCACAAAGAAGAGGCACCTTGTCAAAAGACAGTCCGAGATCCTTCAAAGTTTGCTTCATCCATAGCAATTGAGCACAACAACTCGCGGCGGAGACGTACTCAGCTTTGGCAGTGGACATAGACACACAGTTTTGCTTCTTCGAGGACCAACACACCAAAGATCTTCCAAGAAATTGACAGGCTCCAGAGGTTGACTTTCTTCCCACCTTGTCACCAGCCCAATCCGAGTCCGTGTATCCAATAAGGTCAAAGCTGGCTCCCTTGGGGTACCATAACCCAAAGTTTAGGGTATGAACCAAATATCAAAATATTCTCTTGACCGCCACCATGTGGCTTTCTTTTGGTGCGGCTTGGAATCTTGCACACATACCCACACTCAACATAATATCCGGTCGGGATGCACAAAGATAGAGCAAAGAACCAATCATAGAGCGATAGAATTTTTGATCCACATCCTTACCCTTGGGATCGAGATCAATATTAACCTTAGTTGGCATGGGAGTCTTGGCACCTTTGACTTGATCAAACTTGAACTTCTTGAGCATGTCTTGGATGTATTTGGCTTGGTTGATGAAAGTCCCCTTCCTCAATTACTTGATTTCAAACCTAAGGAAAAACTTCAACTCCCCCATCATGGGCACCTCGAAGCGATTGGTCATGAGCTTGGCAAAATCCTCATTAAAAGTTTTGTTAATGGACCCAAAGATAATATCATCAACATATATTTGGCATACGAACAAGTGGCCTCCAACTTTCTTAGTAAAAAGAGTGGGATCAATGAGGCCCACTTCGAAGCCACGGTCTAACAAGAGCTCCCTAAGGCAATCATACCACGCACGTGGGGCTTTTTTGAGACCATAGAGTGCCTTATTGAGCTTGTAGACATGGTTCGGGAAAAGTGGATCCTCAAAGCCCGGAGGTTGATTGACGTATACCAACTCTTTCAAAGGACCATTAAGAAAAGCACTCTTAACATCCATTTGATGCAACTTGAAGTTATGATGAGTAGAAAGGCAAGAAGCATACAAATGGATTCAAGGCGAGCAACGGGGGCATAAGTCTCACCGTAGTCGATGCCCTCAACTTGTCAGTATCCTTGGGCAACTAACCTTGCCGTGTTGTGCACGACAATTCCATTCGCATCACACTTGTTCTTGAAAACCCAGTTGGTTCCAATGACATTTTGACAATCTTTGGGCTGCTCAACCAATGTCCAAACATTGTTCCTCTTGAAGTTGTGAAGTTCTTCATTCATAGCATCAAGCCAATCATCATCTTCAAGAGCCTCGAAAACTTTCTGTGGTTCCACAAGAGAGATAAAAGCATGGTGAGAGCTAAAAGAGGCTAGTTGCCTCCTAGTAGTGGAACCTTTATTGAAATCTCCATAAACATTATCAAGGATATGGCCATCTCGAACGAGCTTGGCGAGACGATAGGCTTAACGGTGGGCTTGTGCTTCAACACGATATTCTTGAGCAACCTCTTGGTCATTGCCACCATTGGAGCCCCCGCCTTGACTATAAGCACGAACACGAGGATCATCTTCATCAATCTCCACTTCGGGGGAGTCATAATTTGGAGTAGAGCCTTGAGTATCATTGGCTTGCCCTTGATCTTGACAAGCTTGACCTTGAGGAGAGCCGTGACCTTGAGGAGGAGCCCCATCTTGGGGAGGTTGATGTAGTTGATGAAGAGCTTGCCCTTGGGAGGTGCCTTGAGAAGGTGCCCCATCTTGGGGAGGTTGATGTTGTTGATAAAGAGCTTGATCTTTGGATCTTGGAGAGTCATGAGCATGGGAAGCTTCGGAAGAGCTTGAGGGAGCTTGTGCCAAAATAGTAGGTCCTTGGGAGGCAAGATGATCTTGTGAGAGTGAGGGCTCCACTTGAGTAGAGCTTGGTCCTTCTCCTTCGTCCACAAGGGTATCCTCAATGGGGAGGTGGAAACCCACACCCATTCTTCTTATGGCCTTAGGAGGAATTTCATCACTTGGATCACAAACACTGTCTTGCCTAACAAGGGACTCATGATTTTCATCAAACTTCACATTGCTCGTCTCTTCAACTATTCCATTGGCTTTGTTGTAGACTCTATAAGCATGGGACTGATTTGAGTAACCAACGAAAATTCCTTCTTGAGCCTTGGATTCGAACTTTGAAAAACGAAATCCTTTCTTGAGAATGTAGCAGTTGCAACCAAACACCCAAAAGTAGCTAAAATTTGGCTTTTTCCCGGTGAGGAGCTCATAGGGGTCTTGTTCTTTTTCTTGCGGAGATAGAGACGGTTGGTTGCATGGCAAGCGGTGGAGGTGGCCTGTCAACACCCGGATTTTTAATCCCAGATGCCTATTATGCCATACATCGCAATCCCAGGATTACCATTTTTGTGAGACATAACAGATTTGGATATCACAGTACATCATCCATTACAAACCATACATAAGGTCTTACACAAATAAGGATCTCATGATCCAGTTCTTAATACAACTCAAGCAGCGGAATAACGTAATAATATAGGTAGCGTAGGCGAAGCTCCATCTTCGGGGTCACAGGCAATGTTGACGATGGGAGATGATCCTAGTTTTCATAACCTTCCTGCGGTCCGTCATCCTGATACTCCTCTTCATAGTCTGGCCACGGGAATAGCCAGGGACAAAGCCATGAGTACTCTTTAAGTACTCGCAAACTAATACTAACAAGTTAAGCGAGTTTTTGTAGGAGGACACTAGCTCTAGGGTTGTTTTGCAAAAAGCCAGATTTACCTCTATTAAGTTCAAAAGCAAGAAACTAGTTGAAATTTTATAACAACTAAGTGGGAACTTGAACTTCATGTCACAACTCTGTTGTGGTCAAGTCAAAGTCTCAATTCATTTCACAAGTCATTTTGAAAACATCTGACGGGGGAACAGTATGGCCACTCCAACTGTCCATAACCGCGGATGTGGATATTCGAATAGTTTGACACTCTGCAGAGATTGTACACTTTCACCACAAAATTCGATACATCCGTCAGGAACAAATCCTAAATTCACCATACTCAGTATGTGGATAATCAATCCTAACCTTTCAATTACATGCCCTAGTATAGGCACCTCTCTTGTGAGTTTGGCCTCCCAACCATGACCAACTGTCATCTTGGGTACTGCACAGGTGGACAATCTTCACAAGGTAGCATCAGCTCAGACCTTGGCCGTTAGGGAACCCATACTAAGGTATATAAGTTTCCAGTCAAGCCCTACCCAATTTTCGGGTATTGTGGTTGTACGGTAAAATTGGAATGGTATCGCATCCAGACAACCATTAGTTTTATAAAGGGATAAGGCTCATGCCTCAACATTTTCATCATCAAAATCATCTGGTGTTCGGAAACACATGTCAAAACATTTCAGTAGAATGACTCATCATTCCAAGGTTTTCATAACCATCTTCACCAGGTATTCCCATCTAAAGTTGATCAAGTTTTATGCTTAGCACTAGCATCTACAAGTGGGGTAAGTACTAATGAGGGGTGGTAAACAAGTGGAGGTTAATGAAGTTCAATCTCATGACTTAGGATGACGTCAAGATTATCTAGCTTAGACCAAATTTAATGCTCTTTATGCAACCTTCAATTTTCTTCCTAGAATCTACAAGTCACTTAAGTAAACTCTAAAAGAAAGCTTTGATAAAGAGGTAAAGTATAAAGCTTGTAAGTGAAACTAGGATTGGGTATCATCAACTATGTCTAACCAAGCATGCTTAATGCATTGCATAGGTTATCTAAATTTCATAATTTCAAGTGTTAGCTTGCATAGGTCAACTTGGTTAGTAAGTCTTGCCTTGTGCAGAGCAGTGGTTGAAGTTCTCCTCGGCTTCCTCCTCGTAGTATCCTCCTTCCTCCTTGTATCCTTGGTTGGTACTAGCGTCTAAAAATAAATATGAGGTACACAATCACCAAACAATACTTAACTATTTTCAATCATCACACAAAGATGCACTATAGATGATCTAGCATCATCACCTATATTACGAGATTAAAGCATTTGTCTTATTTATTTTAATTTGAGAAAAGTAAGTTCTACTCATTGAAAAACTACTTAAGATTTAATATTCTCCAACTCAAACATGGGATCATGTTGACACATGTCATCACCACATATTTCAGTACATGAGAATGTGATTTAAAGTGGTGTCACAATTTAATAAGGTTTAACCTTTTTATTTTAATTAAATAAAGTGACTAGAAATGCCTATGTGGCATTCTTTTTTTTACTTGAACATTATTTCTGTAAGTAAACCCATATGTTTTTATATATTCTGAAAGGTGTGATCAAATGTGATTTTTGAGAGTTGGAATCAACTCAAAAGCTATTATGGTTTATTTTTGAAAAATGTTTGAATGCAGAGAAGCTTCTGCTTTGTTATTTTTACCAAGGTTGATCTACAGATCCAAATGATTTGAATCCAACGGGCTTGGATTAAGCATTTCCGTACCTTTCTAACAAAATTGGTTTCATGCATTTTGGTTCACTGAATCGAACTGGGTTGATTTTCAAATCTAGGAACAAATTTGAGTTTGAATTAAAATAGAAAAATCTAAATTCAAACGGTTGGGCTGCGCGGGAAAATTTAATGGGCCGGCCCAGTGTCACTCCGTAGCGCGGGGCTCAACTGACAGGGGGGTTCCACTAGTCAGTGGCTCATAACACGTGAAGTGGTACGAGGTTGTGTGGGTCGTTGGATTAGAAGGAAGATCGACGGCTGGGGATCATCGTCGACGATGAACATGTCACCGACGAGTTCAAACCCTAGCGTCTTAGTGGGGGTGCATAGGGGGCATACCAGGGCTCCAGCGATGACGGCGAGGAGGGCAAATAAACGAGTGGTCGACAACGAGCTCAGGGATGGTCGAGGCAGCTCCGGGGGTGGTCGAAATCAACGGATCCCTTCTTCTCCAGAGGCGGCCTGCTCCGGCGCAATTCCGGCGAGCTGCTGCTCCTCATGCTTCGGCTAGAGGGTGGAACGATCATTGAGGTGAGGGGAGTGGAATGGTGTGCTTCAAACGGCTGGGGGTCGCCTCCTTTTATAGGCTCGATGGTGAGACTGAGAGGGATGGGCATGCGACGATGGCGACATAGCTACGGGCGGCTAGCGGCATGGCTGAGGTTGGCGATCGACGCGCGGTCTCCTGGCGATGCTCTAGAGCTTGAATGCGCTCTTAGGGGCGGTGGCAATCGGTCGGGAATGTGCGGTGCTCTACACGGCAGAGGCGGCGTCTTCGACGGCGAGCGGTGGCTACAGGGTACGAGCGAGGAAATAATCATGTCTAGTGGTCTCCTGGGATGGTGGGGTTCATGTTGGCGGGCGGCAAGGGCTCGAGGTGGTCGGGTTGAGTGGGAACAGCGCGTGCACGGTGGTGCGCGTCGGCATGGTCGACAGCGGCGCGGGCACGGCATTCCTGGCGGTTCTTGTCCCTGTCCTTGAGCTAGGGCTGGTCGAGAGGGGGCGGTGAGGTGCTGGCTACCTCCCAGACAAGGTTGGCAAGGCTAGGGTGGCTGCTATCTGGTCAGCGACAATGGGGTGGCATGGTGAGGCTTGGCCTGCTCACCGTTGATGGCAAGGCAAGCTCACAGTGGTGCTAGATGTTTACAATTGAGCTAGATGATCTACTAAAGACTAGTTGCAACCAGAGAGGGAACAAGTTAGGCCCAATTTACTGCACACAATAGTGTTTGTGATTTGTTTGATTTGAGTCTGCAAGGTGTTTGATGAAATGTCCGCAAGAAACTTACTTTTGAATTTTGAAAATATTTTTGGTGGGTGTGCTAGGCATGTGTTGGGGATTCTGTGGGTGATTGGGTTTTGAAAATTGAGCGTTTTTGAGTGGTTTTTGAAATAGTGGGATCTTCCCATATGAAATAGATTCAATTTTAAACTGTCATTTAAACTTAGCATTTCAATGTTTTTGGATGATCAAAAAGTGGGCCTTGGTACCTTATTATGAGTAATAACAAGGGGTGCAAAGATCCACAAATGTTTCTGTTGAGTTTTGAAAACTAGGGATAGCCAAAGTAGGCATGGGAGTTAATTTAACAAAAATGACCATTCACTTCATTTGTTTATTTTGAGTTGTTTGTCTTTGGGAAAAGTTTGGGGATTGTTTAGATGATGTTTATTTCACCTAAGAATCATTTTATAAGCAAAGAAACACAAAACCATGGAAATTCAAAAGAATCCAAATTTTAAATACACACACATATGAATGCTTTCATATTTTTAGTTGGGAAAGTTTTTGTTAACCCTAATTTTGATGATTAGAGTTTGATGATCCAAGTTTAGTATTTTTGGGATGTTACAAACCTTCCCCCCTTAAAAAATATCGTCCCGAGATTTGAAAAAGGACGAAAAAGATTACCTAGGATTTGAAGAGATCGGGAAACTCCGTCCTGATGTGATCTTCGTGCTCCCTGGTAGCTTCCTCTTCTGTGTGGTTGCTCCACTGAATCTTGAGAAACTTGATGCTTCGGGTTCTGGTAGTTCTGAAAGCTTCTTCCAAAATACGGATGGGTACTTTGGGATAGGTCATGTCATCGTTGATCTCTATGGTCCGGTGATCAATGTTCTTGAACACTTCAGTCTTCTCTGGAACTTCGAGGCACTTGTGAAGTAATGAGATATGGAACACATTGTGCACGGCTGACATTTATTCGGGCAGTTCCAATTGATATTACACTTCTCCTCGACGGTTCAGAATTTTTAAGGGGTCGATATATCTGGGGGATAACTTTCCCTTCAGTTGGAAACGCTGCATTCCTTTCAATGGCGACACTTTCAGATACAAAAAATCTCCGATGTTGAAGGCGAGGTCTCGACGTCTCTTGTCGGCGTAACTCTTTTGTCTTGACTGGGCGGTCTTGAGGTGCTCACGAATCTTGTGAACTTTCTCTTCTGCTTCTCGTAGGATGTCGGGTCCGAAAATCTGACTCTCTCCTACTTCCGACCAGTTCAAAGGGGTGCGACACTTCCTTCCATACATGAACTCAAATGGGGCCATTTGCAAACTAACTTGATAACTGTTGTTGTATGAAAATTCTGCGAACGGCAGACAGTCTTCCCATTGAGATCCATACTCTAACACACATGCTCTCAACATATCTTCGAGTATTTGATTTACTCGCTCCGTTTGTCCGTCGATCTGAGGGTGATAAGTTGTGCTGAAATATAGTCTGGTTCCTAAACCTTCTTGGACTTTCTTCCAGAATCTTGAGGTAAACTGAGTTCCTCGATCAGATACGATGTTCTTGGGGACGTCGTGCAAACTGACGATTCTAGCGATGTATAACTCCGCTAGCTTCGAACTCTGATATATGGTCTTGACTGGTAAGAAATGGGCGACTTTGGACAATCTGTCCACTATGACCCAGATAGAGTCATTTCCCATACTAGAAGTAGGCAGTCCGGTGATAAAGTCCATTCCAACGGAATCCCATTTCCATTCCGGAATCTGTAATGGTTGCAACAATCCTGCGGGTCTTTGATGTCCCGCCTTGACTCGCTGACATATATCACACTTGGTGATATAGCTTCCAATTTCTGTCTTCATCTTATGCCACCAAAATTGCTCTTTCAAATCTTGATACATCTTCGTTCCTCCGGGGTGGATAGAATAAAGAGTATCATGAGCTTCCTTCAGGATAACTTCTGTCAACTCAGAATCTGCTGGTACACAAAGGCGTCCTTTGTACCACAGAACTCCTTCTTTTTCTTTGGTGAATTCGGGTACCTTTCCTGTACCGATACGACACTTGATTCCTTCAATACTAGCATTTCCTTTCTGCGCCTCCTTGATCTGGCTGATCAATGTGGGTTGAAGTTGTATCCAAAAATCCTTCACTCACTAATTCCATTCGGAAATATTCCATCTCTTTGTGCAGGCTTGGTTGCTCCTTCAAAATCATGGAGTTCAAGCGGCACGGCAATCTGCTAAGGGCATCTGCTACCACATTGGCTTTACCGGGGTGATAGTGAATGTCCAGATCATAATCCTTGATTAGCTTAATCCATCTTCTCTATCTCATATTCAGCTCCTTCTGAGTTAATATATACTTCAGGCTCTTGTGATCCGAATAAATCTCACAACGGTTTCCCATCAGGTAATGCCTCCATGTCTTCAGGCCTAGAACTACAGCTGCGAGCTCGAGGTCATGGGTTTGGTAGTTCTGCTCATGTTGTTTCAGTTGTCGGGATAGGTAGGATATAACTTTTACTTCTTGCATTAGCACACATCCGAGAACGATCTTGGATGCGTCACAATACACGTCAAAGGGCTTCGTGATATCCGGCATGATTAAGATTGGGGCTGAAATCAATCTCCTCTTGAGTTCTTGACAACTCGCTTCACATTTGTCCGTCCATTCAAACTTCTTGTCCTTCTTTAGCAATTGGGTCATGGGTCTGGCGATACTCGAGAATCCTTCTACGAACTTGCGGTAGTATCCCGCCAATCCGAGAAATGCACGAACTTGGGTTTGAGTGGTTGGGGCTTGCCAATCTTCGACATCTTTCACCTTTGCAGGGTCAACGGCAATTCCTCCGGCTGATACAATGTGTCTGAGGAATCCTACCTCCTATAACCAGAATTCACATTTGATAAACTTGGCATACAACTGATGCTCTCTAAGGGTTCCAAGAATGGTCCTTAGGTGTAGCTCATGTTCTTCTTCTGATTTGGAATAAATCAGAATGTCATCAATGAAAACAACGACAAACTTATCCAGGAAGTCCCTAAAAATATTATTCATGAGATTCATGAAATAAGCAGGGGCATTGGTTAATCCAAAAGACATGACGGTATACTCGTATAATCCATATCTGGTGGTAAAGGCAGTCTTGGGAATATCCTCCGCGCGAATCTTGAGTTGATGATAGCCAGTTCTAAGATCAATCTTAGAAAACACTTTGGCACCGGTCAACTGATCAAACAAATCTTCTATCTTGGGCAATGGGTATTTGTTCTTGATACTGACATCATTCAACTTCCGATAATCCGTACAAAAACGGTTACCTCCATCATTTTTATCCACAAACAAGACATGTGATCTCCATGGTGACGCACTTGGTTGAATCAATCCAATTTCCAGCATGGCATCCAGTTGCTTCTTCAGTTCCGCTAGTTCAGACGGGTTCATACTATATGGTCTCTAGGATATGGGTCCTGTTCCGGGGATTAGTTCAATGATAAACTCGATATCCCAATCTGGGGGCATACCGGGCAAAACATCTGGAAATACTTCGGGGTATTCACAGACTATCCGGACTTGGTCAATGGTAGGTTGGGCTATACTCTTGTTGCACTTGAATTGACGAGGTAAGGTTTCAGATACATGCTCGACTGATACTCCAGCTGTACTGGTCATGGTTATGGCTTTCTTGGCACAGTCGATTAATCCTTTATGTTTGGACATCCAATCCATTCCTAGTACTACTCCCAAACCTTTAGTTCCGAGTACTATCAGATTAGCATGAAAATCTATGCCATGGATTCAGATAGGGACGGCTTTGCAAATTTGCCTAGCTTTGGTGGTTGAACCGGGGATTTGAACAATCATAACATGCTTTAGTTTGGTTGGTTGGATCTTACTAGTGCATGCAAATTCTTCGGTGACAAATGAGTGCGATGCACCAGAATCAAACAACACTCTAGCAAGTACTGAAGTAACAGAAAACATACCCAACACGACGTCTGGCGCTTCCTGTTGGGGATATGCTATATAGGTATCCTCATAGCATGTCTCTTATCCGACTAACCCAGGTGGCCCATAGTCGGTAGCATGGCCTGTGGCCTGCTGTGCGACCTAGTTAGGTGGATCCAGAAGGGAGGCCCATGCCGGATAAAGGAAGGCTACGATGGAGTCACCAGCGTACCCGGATCCTTGGAGTGCAAGATACACAAGACTAGTGATAGACGGTGTAGGACTCTGTAACCTCTCCGGCTAGGACTTTTCCCTATAACCCTCGGATCTGGCAACTATATAAGTCGGGCCTATGGGAGCCTTTAGGGCACAATCTCATACACAACTTAGTACAGATTCATTCAACCTCGCACAGCGAACCTATCTCTGTAACTCGGTGTATTGCCCTTATAGTGATTTATAGCAGGAGTAGGATTCCGCCATCGTCGTGGGATCTGAACCTGGGTAATCTGTGTTACCTCGTACCCGTCAACTGTCCGCCTTACCCCATGTCTCTAAACACGCACTGTGAGGACCCCTCCATGGCGTACTCGTCGGCAATACCACGACAGTTGGCGCCCACCGTGGGGCAAGAGGCGCTTCAGGCTCTTCAGCGGGCGAGGACCAAGATCTTCGCAGGAATCAGCGAAACCGTAGCCATCGGCCGTGTTATCTTCTCCGACAACGTTCCGATCGTCCCCCCTGACGAGTTCTGGATCCCAGCGAAGACGAACCCTACGCGGTGTTCGATCGTTTCTATCGGAGACATCCACCTCTTCATCGGCGAAACCGACTCGGGCACTAATTCCCTGGGAGTCGGAGAAGCATCAAGACCCGCACGGCCTGCCTACAGGCAGGATACGTTCGCGGAAGGATCGATGTCAGATCTCTCCTCGGAGTTTGCCGACAAAGATCGGGAAGCATCAAGACCCGCACGGACCGCCTACGGGCAGGATACGTTCGCGGAAGGATCGATGTCGGATCTCTCCTTGGAGTTTGCCGGCAAAGATCGGAAAAATTCAAGACCCACCCAAACCGCCCCTGTGCAGGATATAAAGGTGGAAGATCACTGCAAATCCGCCGGCTTTGTCCGCGCATCTGGATAGCAGAGATCCAAGTTCGTCGGCGTGGTTACCATCTTCGATCTGGCGTGCTGCATTCAGAGAGAGGGCGAAAACCCCCGCGACTACCTCGCCAGGTGGCTCCGTATACGGGCCGACCTAGCCAATTACCCCGATGATAACGCTTTGTATCACTTCGTGGAAGGACTGGACCGCGGCACACTTCTCCGACATTCTTTACGTCGGCAGCAGGCAACAGGACGCCTTACCCTCGAAGAGATGGTGAGCACCGTCAACAGCTACGCGGTAGCTGACGCGGCAGCCCAGATGAAACTTGCGCTCAGAGACGGAGAACCTCCGTTTCAGCAGCCGCCGCCACCGCCTCCGGCCATCATCGTCGTAGCAGCACCACCACCTCCAGTCATCGTCGAGGCCGTTGCACCTCCACCGCCCGTCATCGAGGAAGTCCTGGCACCTTCCGACTCTGTCATTGACGCGCTTTATGCTGATTTCAGTGCAGATTCAGAGGAGGTGGACTTCAGTCCAGAAGAGCTAGACTCTGCTATGCAGGAGATGGAGGAGGAGTACTCGCGCGACGGGCAAGCTAACAACACCGTCATGTCTCGAGGGGTGTTCGTCACCATTGGGACAGCGATGGATGAAGATCAACCCGAGCAAGCTCCGCCTACGGCGCTGGAAAAGGGGAAGGGGCCACTTATTGCTGCCGACAATGATCGCTCAAAGGCCATGCCTCCTGCGCCGAACCCAGTGAAGCAGCCACAGGAACTCGACACCGGTCCGAGCAACAACAACACCGCAAACTTGCCGCCTCCAGCATCCACGTCGGCAGCAGCCCATGTTACTCCAGCTGATAGAGTGATGTACGACAATCTCCTCGTCGAGCCACTAACCGTTGATCATATCCGGAACGTGACTCAGCTTGACGAGAAGCGCCAGCAGCTGCTGGAGGAGGCGCAAGCCATCACGGAGCAAGGCGCTAAGCTAGATCGAGATCTGGTCAACGCGCAGAAGTCCATAGAGAAAGCTAGAGCAATGGAGGCCGAGTACAAGAATCTGCTGCAGCAGCAAAAGGCTTAGAAGGCTCCGACTCGCTTCATCAACGATCCTGGTGTACGGCGCAACCTAGGATGGGCTCCCTCGAAGCCGGCACAGGACAAGCCATACATTGATAGTGAAGGCAAGCAGGTGATCCCTACCCTACTCCTTAACCTCGCCGTCGCCAAGACCCTTCTGGAGCAGGATAGATCGCCTGAGGCAGTAGAATAGGTCTATGACCTAGTGGCCAAGGCGATAAAGCAGCAGGAAAAGGCCACCTCTCAGAGGCTTGAGTCTGACCCAGCGCTCTGCCGATCTAGCCAGTACAAACCGCCAAGGGACAGATCTCCTCAGGATGTCGGATCACAGACGGGTTCATCAGAACGAAGACGGAGGGATGCGCGCAACAGGAAGGATGCTATCCCCATATCCTCCGACCATGGAGAAAAATCCCGACCTCGCCGCCCATCGCCACCGCCCCGATCCCCCGACGTCAGGAAGACTACAAGGCTCACCATCACACGGATATGCCCCCTCCAAAGCAGTGTGGCATCGTCATCCGCGACAACGCGGCGCAGACCCGTCATGATGAAGAACGCCACCAAGGACACAAGAGCAGGTCACAGCACGACCCTCCGCGTCCGACAAGCAACCGTGACAGGCGCGAGGCGTCGTAGGAGGGTAACAACAAGAAGGCTAACCCACCGCCACCTCCGCCTCCGTCGCTGCCAAGCAATCACCATGGCGGAAGAGGCCCGCGTCATTCACGCAGCCCATCCCCTGTTGACAACAAGAAGAAGAACCTGGAGCCGTACGATGCACGTTCGCGGATCGATAAGATCCACGAGGCCCGGGAAGGACCATACCTGGGACCACGTTGTTTTGGACCTGCAATACGGTCTGCAACTTACCCCAAAGGTTTCCAGATCGACAAGGCCATCAAGCCCTATGACGGCACCTCCAAACCTACCACATGGTTGTAGGACTACGGCAACACGGTGGAGATTGCCGGAGGCAACCCCAACGTCGTCGTTAAGTACCTCCAGTTAATGTTGGCAGGCACGGCCCGTCAATGGATCGACGACTTGCCGGAGAAATCTATCTACAACTGGCTGGATATGCAAGAATCATTCACCAAGAACTTTGAGGGTACATACAAGCGTCCCTGCACTGTGGGCGATCTACAGCGGTGCGTGGAAGAGAAAGACGAGACGTCTCGCGCCTACCTCTCCCGCTGGCTGGATATGAAAAATTCCTGCGCAGGAGTGCACGCTCAGTCCACCATGGCCGCCTTCATCGATGGGTTGGAAAGGGGTACGTTGCTCTGACATAAGCTAAAGCGCTTGCAGGACAATCATCAGCTTGACTTGAATCAGATGATTCAGTTAGCTAGCGAGTTCACAGCTACCCACGACGATGCTCGTGGCTCTTTGCTGGCAACGGCCGTTCCAACCCAAGCTCGGAGGAACAGCGGTACAAAGCGGAAAACTGCTCCAGAAGAAAAGCAATCTACCGACATGGTCGCTATGACTTTTGCAGGACAAGGAGAAGGCGGACAACGTGGCCGAGGAAGGGGAGCGGGCCGCGGGCAGCAGCGAGGAAGTGAAACCACCTCGGCGCCGCTCCGTGTTCCCCAAACCTACGAGGAGTACCGCGATATGCCGTGCCTCGTACACCTCGACGCCAACGGCAAGGCCACCCATACCAATCGACATTGCAAGTTCGTCAACGACCTCAAGGAAGACCCGGAGTCCAGCTACAAGCGAAGTCGGAAGAACAGACCGCAAGGCAAGGGCAAGGGGAAGAAGAAGGAGGAGGAGTCCAAGGATTCAAGTGACATGGACGAGGACGGTGACCCCAAGCACGCCGCCAAGAGCGATGACAAGGGCAAGAACCCCTTCGCAAAGAAGACCCCAGTCTACCACACTTTCCTTGGCACCCCCACCGTCCGACAACAGATGACCTCTCTAAGGATCCTGATGGCCACTCTCCCCCCAGTTCCCCAATACCTGCGCTGGTCGAGAGGTTCCAATAACTTGGGACAGGACGGATCACCCAGACCTTGTGCCCACGGAGAACCAGTACGCCATGGTCATCAACCCATTGATTGACAGCGTGGAGTGCACCAAGTGCATGGTGGATAGTGGAAGCAACATCAACATCATGTATCTGGATACACTGCATAAGATGAACTTGACGGAGGCAAACCTAAGACGGACCAACACCGTGTTCCATGGCGTAGTTCCTGGTCGGGAGGCTCGGTCCCTTGGGTGCATTACTGTAAGGTTCCCAACCTTTAATAAGGTAGAGATCCCTGTGTTTACAATGCTAGTCCCTGGATCAATAGCTAGCATCCACAGTTAAGATGTAATATCAAGAAACAAAGGTCATAATACAACTTTATAACCAGGAATAAAATAATTTATTACATCTTACATAGCTCATTTGGCTATCTCTTTACAATGCAGCAGAATATAACAATAGCATGGGGTCCTTCATCTTCAAAGTGCCACAGTCAGACATTTTGGTTGTAGACTTGTAATCCTAATCATTAAACTTCACTAATATCAAACAAACCTGCAACATAACAAGTTACAACCACAAGGGTCAATACATTTGAATTGTATTGGCAAGTGATACTATGATAATATAGTGGAGTCTATCATCTATATGCATTTGGATAGGTGGAGCTTAGGCTTGATTTGCTCAAAATAGATTTTCCTTATAATTTGAAAACACTAAGTTTTTGCTTGACAAAATCTTTCCCAAGGCATCTCCCAATAGAAATTGGTGATCCTTTAACCCTTGTTCAACCACAAATTTTTAACTTAGAAATTGGGATGAGGAGATTCTTGATAGCTTCCATGTCTTGATGCTCAAATTTTCCTTTTCCAGGGACATGGCTAAGTACTTAGATTTTACTCTCTGCAGAGGTGGTGCACTTTCCCCACAAGACTTGGTTTCACCAAGACAAAATCTTTCAGAATCCTTCCCTTATACCAGAATGGACGCGTTCCAACCTATCATGCCCCTACCACCAACCGTCCATTTGTCTAAGTTATTGCAACCTATATGATCCAGGCAGAGCCCATAATGCCAAGTGGCTGCACTTGAAGCTTCTCAACATTTGACATCTCAAATCTCTTTGTTCCTGGGTGGCCATCCACAAGTGAGATACACAAGGTTAACCATAGAAATGGGCCTTGTGAACCACTCAACACAAACCATTCCTTCCATTCCACCCAGGTGATTCATTCACTTAGTTGTTTTATTAACAAAACACAAGTCCACGGACTTAGAAATATTCCATAGTATGAATATATATTCCACCCTTGTTTTCTACTAGCTAAGCTAAGCATGATAGTAGTAGGAATCTTAACTTAGGAATTTCTACTAAGGGTTCATCTACTAGGATTTCCCATGGCATAGTTTATACTTAGCAAAAATTCCATGCAAGTCCTACTTAGAAATATCACTAATGCATAGTGAAAATAATGGGACAAAAGTATGGAGCATCACTTGCCTTTTTGGTAGATAGTATAAGTTCACTCCTTTTCCTTGCAACAATCACACTCTTCAAGACACTACAATTCAATCAAGCAATCTACCAATCAAGCAAAACATCACATAAAATAATAAAAACAAAGCAATGCATGCAAGCATGCAAATGGTTGTTTTATTTGTAAAAGTGGTTTCTAATAAGTTATGAACATTTGGAAACACCATTTGGTCATTTTATAAAGTGGCAAAACCATTTGCAAAAGATTCTATCTCTAAACCGTTTTTAAACCAAATCATTATTTCATGTGGTTGAAAATGCCTTTAGCAAAGTAATAATTTTTATAGGGTTTACCAAATACATTTTCAAGTCATAAAACTTGGTGTTTGGGGTCAGAGAGTTTAAAACAAAACATTTCCCAAAGGTTTTCTTCCAAAACCATTTTTAATAATTAAACCATATTTTTACTTGTCTAGAAATTGTTTAAATCCAAGATTCATTCTTTTGCTTCACCAAATACATTTTTGAAACCACCAATTGATTTCTAGGGTTAGTAGGCTCAAAACAAACCATTTGCCAAAGATTTTATCCTCAAAATCATTTTGAACAAATTTTATATTCTAAACATGCATACACAAGTTTCTGCAAAAAAAATCAATTTACTAAACAAAGTGCATGGTCAGAAAGTACTTGTTTTGCTGAATCCATTGATATAAAATTTGCAAAATTTGGACGTGTGGTTTGAAAGTTATGAATTTTTCAAATTGGAACAACACATAGATCATTTCTGGTTTTAATCAAACAGTCAGTGCCACGTGGCGCTTTCTTATTCGTCTGTACCGTTTCGCTCGGATCATGCACTGAGGACCGCTGGATTTAAGTTACATCGCACGGCACATATCGCATACCCCTTCGGCTTTAAGTGATTCTATCGCATCCATTAGATCAACATCTAACGGCTATCAACACTCTGACCATGTTCTGGCGGCGCTCGACGGTAGCGCGCGGCGGCGACGCTCGGCTAGCAGCGGAGCTGGCGAAATAGGAAGCAAGGGAGGAAGAGGAGTGGCTCACCAGGTTCGGGAGATCACGGCGATGCTCAACGTGCTTGCGGTTTGTCAAGGGGCGCATGGTGGTGGCGTGGATTCCTCGCCGGAGTTCAAGACGGCGTCTGGCGGCTCTGTCTGTCGTCGGGGCAAAGCTAGAGGCCGCGCTAGATCAAGTAGAAGGCATGGTTAGGTTCGCAAGAGGAAGGCGAGTATCAGAGTGTCAACTAGGGGGAGAGGGGCGGTCGGGCTTACCGGGGAGAGGTCGTCGGAGCAGTGACAAACAACGGCGAAGTTCAGTCAAGGTGGTTGCCCATGTTCTGGGTCACTCGCGGGCTAGTTGAGGATGCAGAGAGAAGCGCCAGGGGGTGGGGAGCAAGCTAGTGTGGTTGAGGAGGCGAGGGGCGACGTCGACTGGCCGGAATTGCTCGGTGAGCTCGCCGGAGACAGGGGCGGTGTAGAGAGGAATTGAGCAGCCTCGGGGCGCGCTAGGGTGAGGCGACGGAGGGGAAAGAGAGAGGAAATGCAGGCGCTTAAGATGTCATGGTCGCGGGGTGGTTTTACTGCGGCGTTACTGCGTATTTACTCGAGTCTTAATCGACAGCAACGGCCGGCGAGGTGAGGGGCGGAGTCAGCGGTTGAGGAAGATGATGATGTGGCGGTGGGGTCGTCTGGCAGCGAGAGAGAGGGTGTGGGGGTGGGGTCCATCGGTCAGTTGCTGAGTGGGTGCAGGCGATGGTGCGAATCATTTTTCTCGCAGGATGGGTAGATGGGCTAACTGGACCTTGTTGGGCTAGCTGACTGGGTCGAGTCCGTTTTCATTTTTTTTATTCAGATTGTTTTTCTTTTTCCTTTTCTAATATTCTGTTTTCATTTTGATTAATCAATTCAAACATCATTTGAAGTCAAAATTTGTGTAGGTTTAAATACTGATTAGTAATATAACTTGAAGTCAATTTTGGAATAAAATTTTATTCTTTTTAGGGTCTTTTAATTATTTAATTAGGCCCTTGTTTTAAATCAATTAAGATTTAATAATATTTTCAAACACCATTTGAATTTCTAAATCCTTCCAAAACTTTTCAGTAGGTTTTTATTTGTTTAATAGGGTGTCAAATAATTCATCTTGAATTATTTGGAAAGTATTTGATATGATTCATAAATCATTTGAATTGGGTATTTGTTTTAATTTCCAATGGAATTAAATATAGTTTTAATTCCCTAAATTTTACTTGGAAGATTTATTTTATTTAAGTTAATTAAACAACTTTTATTCCACTTGGGTAAATTCCAAAATACTATTTTCTCATGAATTATATAATTATTCTTATTAGAGATTTGTCTTTATTAGAATAGGGATAGAATGGTTATTGCCATTTTATTTTATTTTGGAAATTCTTATCTCTTTATTTTATTTGGATTTGGATTCTATTCATTCTATTTGCTTAATGGATTAGGCCAAGATTTAATTTGGTCTTTAAATATTCCTCATTTAATATTTCTTTCTTCATCATATAAAATCCATATCTTTTTATTTAGAGATCCAAACTTGGTGATTCCAATTTGTAAAATCTTATTTAATATTTAATTATCCTTTTAAATATCTTTAGGATTATTTGCTCACCATTTGGTATGGATTTTAGATAAGTGCTTCATTAGTTTTGGAATTTACTTTTTCTTATCTTATTAAATTTATAAGATTTTATTCATGGCTCCATTTTAAGTGAAACCAATTTCTATGGCTTTACAATATTTCTATTTGTCTTTCTTGATCATTTGTAAATGTTTGTTGACAAATTTTTATATGGATCAAATCCATAGGTTTGGAGATAACTTGGATATGACTTTTATTTCATTTAGGGTTTAGGGTTTGGATTTATTTTCCAAGTGTTTAAATTTCCAGATGCATTTTATGAGGAAAGCATTTCTCTTGATTTGGATTTTGTTGAATTCAAACTTTAATTAAAGTTTGTTCAAGATGGGATTTTAAGTTTCCTTTTAGAAACAAAGTTTCTTTTCACCCTAAATTTCAACAATTATTTATTTTGTTTATTCATTTTTCACATTACAAGATTTGGAAAATCTTGGGATGTGACAATTACGCTTCAGGTAGCCTTTGGCGACGTTAATAATTACCGCCAAGAGCGCATGACCTTTGAGGTGGCCCCCTTCAAGAGCGTGTACCACGTCATATTCGGCCGTGACATATTCCACACGTTCATGGCCAAGCCATGCTTCGTCTTCAACAAACTCAAGATACCCGGACCAAATAGTGTCATCACCGTATCCGGAAGCTTTACCAAGGCAAGGGACTGCGAGATCAATGAAGCAGTCGTTGCAGAAGCTGTCCTCTACAGCGAAGAATTCAAGGAGATCCAGAGCAAGGTCAATGACTCAGAGATGCCCGCATCGAATAAGCAGATCTCCGACTCCGCTCCTGCGTTCAAGGCCGCCATCGAGACCAAGCCGGTGGAACTCGTGGTAGGTGATGCCTCCAAGACCGTCTCCATTGGGACGAACCTGGACCCCAAATAGGAAAGCGCGCTCGTCGAGTTCCTCCGTGAGAATGGGTACATCTTTGCCTGGCAACCTACCGACATGAAAGGTGTACCCGGGGAACTTGCCGAGCACAGCTTAAACATAGATCCAAAATGTAAACCAGTGAAACAACCTCTACGACGCTTCGGAGATGAGAAGAGACGCGCCATTGGCAAAGAGATAGCTAGGTTACTTAAGGCTGGGTTTATCCGAGAAGTCCTTCACACCCGATGGGTAACCAATCCTATACTTGTCCCCAAAAAGGGAACCAATGAATTAAGAATGTGCGTTGATTACACCGGCTTGAACAAAGCATGTCCCAAAGATCCGTTTGCTTTACCTCGCATTGACCAAGTTATTGACTCGACGGCTGGCTTGGAACTTTTGTGTTTTCTCGATGCATACTCAGGATACCACCAGATCAAGATGAGGAAGTCAGACCAATTGGCCACTTCGTTCACTACTCCATACGACACGTTTTTCTATGTCACGATGCCCTTTGGGCTAAAAAACGCAGGTGCTACCTACTAGCGGACAATGCAATGTTGCCTTTACGACCAAATTGGTCGGAACGTTCACGCCTATGTGGACGATATCACGGTGATGTCTAAAAAGTCAAACGACTAAATCTCCGACTTAAAAGAAACCTTTGGTAATCTGCGGAAATACAATATGATGCTCAACCCTAAGAAGTGCGTCTTCGGGGTTCCAGCCGGCAAATTGTTGGGCTTCATCGTTTCCCAGCGCAGAATCGAGGTCAACCCGGAGAAAATCAAGGCCATATTAAACATAAACAGTCTGACATGCCTAAAGGACATTCAACGACTTACAGGTTGTGTTGCAGCAGTTAGTCGGTTCGTCAGCCGACTTGGAGAGAAGGCTTTGCCGCTATACAAGTTGCTGAAGAAGGCGGACAAATTCACATGGACAGACGAAGCAGATGCAGCATTGAAGCAGCTCAAGGAGATTCTTTCCTCAGCGCCCATCCTTGCAGCACCCGAGCCTGGAGAACCCCTATTAATTTACATGGCGGAAACCAACCGGGTTATTAGCATCGTCGTTGTGGTAGAGAGGAAGGAACCAGGCTACGAGCATGGAGTTCAACGACCATTTTACTATGTGAGCGAGGTCTTGACGGAGTCCAAGAAGCGTTACCCGCACTACCAAAAGATAGCTTATGGAATATTCCTCGCTTCTCGGAAGCTGAGGCATTACTTTCAGGAGCACCCAATCATAGTAGTGAGCAAGGCTCCTCTGTCCGACATTATCAATAACAACGACGCTAAAGGAAGGGTCGAGAAGTGGGGCATTGAACATGCCGCCTTCGAGATCACCTACAAACGACGCGACGCTAGTCACAAGCTTTGGCGGATTTTATTGCAGATTGGACGGAGATGCCAGATGCTACTCCGCTGCCAGAACCAGAGTACTGAGTCATGCACTTTGACGGATCAAAGTTGCTCAACGGCTCGGGGGCTGGTGTACTGCTACAGTCACAAAAAGGAGACAAGTTGCACTACGTTCTGCAGATCCACTTCGAGGCTACAAACAACATGGTGGAGTATGAAGCACTCATTCACGGACTACGTGTAACCAAGAATATTTTCATCAAGCGCATAGTTTGCTGTGGAGATTCCGACTTGGTTGCCCAGCAGGTGGCTGGCACCTGGAACGCGCGGAACCATATGATGGCGGCATATCACGACGAAGTGGACGAGATAGCCAAGCGCTTCTTGGGCTACGAAGTCAAGTATATGCCTAGGGAGCAAAACGAGGCGGCTGATCTATTGTCTAATCTTGGATCAGGGCGCAAGCAAATTCCGCCAGGAGTTTTCCTAGAGCATCTACGCACACCATCCGTGAAGGGCGCCGACATCGACAACCCGGATAGAGCTGACTCTTTCGTCAACATGGTGACAAAGATCCCTCCGGCTTGGACAAAACCGTTCATGGAGTATCTCGAACACGGAACTTTGCCCGACGACGAGGTCGAAAGAAGGAAAATAGTACGACGAGCAAAGGGTTATACCATAATCAATGGGCAACTCTATAAAAGGAGCACTACTGGTGTATACTTAAAGTGCGTTTCCCAGCTAGAAGGTATGGAAATCCTGCGCGAGATCCATCTCGGAGATTGCGGGCATCACGCCACTCCTCGATCATTGGTCGCGAAAGCCTTCCGGCAACGATTCTACTGGCTGACCGCGAAGGCGGACGCCGACAAGCTGGTTGAGACATGCACGGGATGCCAGTATTATGCTCGACAACCACATGTTCCTGCTGAAGAATTGCGAACAATACCAATAACTTGTCCGTTTGCAGTCTGGGGGCTAGACATGGTGGGACCGTTATAGATGACACCGTGTGGATTTACGCATCTGCTTGTAGCAGTTGACAAATTCACCAAATGGATAGAAGCTAAACCCATTAGAAAGCTTGATGGGGCTACTGCCTTTCGGTTTGTCCGGGATCTAGTGGTGAGATTTGGTCTCCCACACAGCATCATCACCGACAATGGAAGAAACTTATCACTCGGAGAAGTGGAGGCCTATTGCTGGGACAAAGGCATCCGACTTGACCTTGCATCTTTGGCACACCCACAATCCAATGGTCAGGTTGAGCGAGCCAATGGATTAATTCTGCAGGGAATCAAGCCACGTCTTGAGGCACCGCTACACAGAGCAGCTGGAGCCTGGGCGGAAGAATTGCCATTTGTGCTGTGGAGTTTACGAACCACACCCAACAGATCCACCGGCTACACCCCTTACTTCATGGTATATGGAGCAGAAGCCATCCTACCTTCCGACATCCTCCACGACGCACCAAGAGTTTCCGCCTACGACGAAGATGACGCTGAAGAATCCAGACACCTAGATGTGTACCTTCTCGAGGAGGAGCGCGTTTTGGCATGCCAAAGATCCGCCATCTACCAGCAGAAGCTACGCAGCTACCATAATCGCCGTGTTCGGCACCGCTCGTCTAAAGAGGGGGATTTAGTACTCCGACTTAAGCATAAGAAGTCACACAAATTATCCCCGCCATGGGAAGGACCGTTCATCATAAGCAAGGCACTGCTCAATGGGTCTTACTACCTTGTCGACAATCGTGAACTCAAGGATAGAACCAACAAGGATCATAAGCGTAAGCGACGTGACCCGGATGATGACTACCCGGAGCTTGATCGGCCATGGAACATGGCACAGCTACGTCTCTTCTACACTTAGCATCTTTTATCTAATTGTGTACCTCTTATATGATCAATGAAATAAAGCTCTTTGGTTCACTCATATTGCTGAGTCTTTTACCTCCTTTAGTGTTCATTTTTGGATCATATAAAACCTTTATGCACAAGTCTTGCGATTGCACTTGTGAAAATTCCACCTACGGGCGTTAGCTTAAGTTTTCTAGTCTACACATTCTTTGTCGTTTTTATGTGGATTCTGGAGTAGTGACTTTCGGCACTTATTGTCGGCGATTTTGTGCTCAGGTTATTGACGGTGCCATTGGGCATCATCACCTAAGCGCATGGTTCCGACAACGAGTGTTTCGACTCACTAAAATTCAAGCATAAGAACCAGAGTAATGGATAAGCCAGCACTTGCTTAAAAATATATACATACTGGGAATTAGTTCTTAAGTCGCAGGACTTAACAATCATTGTTTTCCGCCTTAAGATTACATCACCAAGTTTCTTCCGTGCACACACCAAAGGTGAAACAAAAATTACAAAGTGTTCTTCATTCTTTGGGCGCAGGAGACTTGGAGCCCGCATCATCACCAGCCGGAGAATCACCCTCAACATCGGCGCTGTGATGAGACTCGGAGGAATCTTGGTTGACGCTATCGATGGTTTTCCTGGTCACGAAGACGTCAACATCCACCAACTCGGCAACCCTGGTGTCATAACCCGCGAGTGATGACTGGATGGCTTCGTGATCGATCTCCTTGCCGTCATCATCTACGTCGGGGATGCCAGAGGTCATCGTGTTAATGTCGGCATCTGTGCCTTCACCATAGACAGCGCCATCCTTGCGCCAGCCCGTGCGCATGAATCTTTCCAGCTCGCGACACGCTCGGGGGCTCGACGCAGAATCTCCGAGTACTTCGCCACAGAGTCCGAGGCCTTGATATATATCTAGAGGGGTTTAGCAATCTCCTTGGCTTGGGTGATGGCGGTGTTGACGAAGTTGCCAGCAAGAACCATGCATTCCTTGTCCGAAGGAGGAGAGCGGGTTAAACCCATAGGCGCTATAAATCCGACAAGGATCGCATGAGTTCAATAAACTCTAAAGTATCCAGACTACAGAAATACAAGGCGGAGGAAACTTACTAAAGATGCTGGCCTTAGCCTGCCAGACGGTGTCCGCCAAGGATTCCTTCTCTTGTTGGAGGATCTTAAATGCCTCGCTATGGCGATGGTTTTGCTCATCAACAGCTTGCTTCTGATATTTTAAGATCTCAAGCTCCTCCTTCAAGCGATTGATCTCCTCGGAGGCAGAATCCTGCAGGGCTTTCATGGAATCCTCGTGCATCTTCAGCATCTCCTTCCTCTCCTCCTTCGGGATCTTGTTCTCGCTGTCCAGCTGCTGGATATGCTTGGACTGCTCGACAATGTCCTTGGCCTTGGCGACATGTTCTGCAAGTCGGAGAAAACAAAGTACACAGTGAGTACTCGGAGATTATGGGTACAAAAGTAAGACGGAAATGCGCAAAAAGAAAACAGACTCTTGTTTTTGATGATTTGTTCCTTCAAGATGGCAGTTTTACCCTTTTCGTCTTCAAGATCTGCGGGCATCTTCTGATACTTGTCATTGGCCATGCCCCTCCAAGCATTCTCGTTCTATGGAAACAAATACAAAGTTAAGTCGTTGTTTGGTCTGCTTGGAGCCCTTAGTCAGAGATTTTCCACCTAGATGCTCGGGGGCTACAGCAAGACTTTTTACCTTATCAATATGCTTAGTTTTTCTTTAAGCATCTAGTCGGAACTAATTCAGTTTCAACTAGAGGCTTGGGGGCTACATCATTGAAAATTATGAACACTGTGTATGCTACTCTTAAAGCATCTAGTCGGAGTAATTCATTCCATCTAAATGCTTGGGGGCTATAGTGAGAGTTTTTTCTAACTTAGTCACTCTTAGAGCATATAGATGCAAAACCTATGGTTTTCCGTCTACATCCTCGGGGGCTACAGTGGAATACTCATATGAAATGCAAAAGGCAAAGTAAAACTTACAAGTGCAATAATCTTGAGGTTTGTAGCACTCTCGGCCAGCATCTTGCCAAAGGAAATGCTATTTCCCCGCAAGATATCTGCTTGCCGGAGCAGTTCCTCAATACCGCATGTCGGAGATGACGGCACTCCTCCAGGAACCATAGTTGTGTTACTCGGCAGGAGCACCGGGTAAACTATCTTTGGGAATTCGAAGGGTTTCTGGGGAGTAGGGGCGCCGCCTTCGGCAGAGGTACCAGCTCCCACCACCGCCTTGCCGCTACCGATGGCATCCTTAGCCGGAGCTTGAGCCATTTGAAGATCAGCGCTCTCCTGCGTCGCCTGTTCTCCGACAACAGCGAGTTCGATAGAGGCGCCAGAATCCACTTCCATGGCGGAAGGGCCTGGTGCCTCCTGGACTTGAGAGCTTGTCGGAGCAGATGAGGGCTTGACGGCAGGAGTAGAAGGGGCGATGGTGGAGGAAGATTCGCGATGCAACATATCTTTGATATTTCTAGAAGCCCCAAGAGTCTTGGAGGACTTCTTGAGGCAGGTTGTGGCTTTCTTCCTGAAACGTGCAAAATTCATAAGTACAGGAATAAGACAGATAAATAAGACAATGTCGGAGAATGAGAGGCTTACACTAGGGGGGGGTGTAGGGGTTCGTAGCATGGAAAACAAAATTTTTCTATCGCATACAAACAAACAAGCCAAGATCTATCTACTAGATTGTAGCAACGAGTCGATGGAATAACTTACCCTCGAAGATTCCAAAACGGTTAACGAGAGCAGATTCTCGTGGGTGATGTAGTCGTACACTTCCGATCTCAAGATCGCGTAGACGATCCTTCCGGCGCTGCGTTCCGACAATGCTTCCGCAGTCGGTCACACGTTCGGTACTCGACGAAGACCTTCCTCTCCCTTGTTCCAGCAGGCAGCGGAGGTTGTAGCACTCTCCTCGCGATTCCGGCAGCACAACGGCGTGGTACCGGAAGTAGAGGGGAGATCCCGCAGGGCTTCGCCTTAAGCCGGAGCGAGTATGGTGGAGTATGAGAGAGAGCTATTAGTGGTCTAGGGATTAGACACACCAATTAGAAGGCTCTAAACCGCAGGCTAGAGCAACTAGAAGCTCTAAACCAAAACGGCTCTAAACCGGAGATTAGAGGATAGGAACTTGTGTGTAGAGGAGGAGGCCCTGCCCTTCCTTTTATAGGTGGAGGGGCTGGCGCGCCAGGGAAGGGGAGGGGAGTCCCTCCCCAACTCGGCCAAGGCTGGCCGCCGGCTTGGAGGAGAGGGACTCCTCCTCCAAGTTGGTTTCAACCTCCTCTTGCTTGTTTCCCACAGTTTCCTGTTTCCCACAGTTTCCTGTTTCCCACAGTTTCCTGTTTTCCACAGTTTCCTGTTTTAGCCGTTTGACTTTCAAACTGGCAGTTTGACTTTTCAGTTTTGGAACAGCAAGAACACTTAGTACATGATGCAATCATTCAATGACACATTCATGTACCCTCCCCCCCCGGAGTGCCGGACAATCCGGAACCTTCTAGAACATTCCCGATGAAAACACCGGAATCATTCCCGAACTCCGAAACGGGACTTTCCTTATAGGAATCTTATTCTTCGGACCATTCTGGATCACCTCGTGATATCCCGGATCCCATCCGAGACTCCGAACAACATTAGGTCTCTTTCTCGTAATACCATAACTACTCAAAACAACGTCGAATCCTTAAGTGTGTCTCCCTACGGTTCGTGAATTATGCGGACATGATCAAGACACTTCTCCAAACAATAACCAATAGAGGAATCTGGAAATTCATATGGCTCCCACATATTTCTACGATTACTTTGCGATCGAATGAACCACTTACATACGATACCAATTTCCCTTTGTCTCACGATAGTTTACTTATCCGAGGTTATGATCGTCGGTATCTCTGCATACCTAGTTCAACCTCGTTACCGATAAGTACTCTTTTCTCGTTCCCGTGATATGTGATCCCTTGTGACCCAGTCACATGCTTGCAAGCTAATTGGATGACATTCCACCGAGAGGTCCCAGAGTATATCTATCCGTCATATGGATGGACAAATCCCACTCTTGATCCATGTGTTTCAACCAATACTTTCCGAACACTCAATGCCACCTTTATAGCCACCCAGTTACGGTGTGGTGTTTGATGTCATCAAAGCATCCATCCGGTAAAGGTGATATGCATGATCTCATGGTCGAAGGAATTAGGTTACTATGTATCAGAAAGCATATAGCAATTGAACTATTGAAATGACTTGATCTTTATGCTATGCTTATCTATAGGAGTATGTCCACCATATCATTCTCCTAATAATATGATCCTGTTGTTAATAACATCTCTATGTTCATGATCAGGAAACCATGATCATATATTAACCAACAAGCTAGTTTAACAAGAGGCTTTACTAGGGACTCTTATTTTAGTTTACAAATCACACAAGTATTAATGTTTCCGGTTAATACAATTATAGCATGGTATGTAAACTTTTATCATAAGTGTGAAGATATGATAATAACCACTTTATTATTGCCTCTTGGGCATATCTCCAACAGTCTCCCACTTGCACTAGAGTCAATAATCTAGTTTCAAACCTTTGTGTATATAACACCTATGGCTTTCTGGTGTTGTATGTACACGATTGCTAGTGGTCAACTGATCTCCGGATCTGACACTTTCAGGTCCGTGTGTAATCGCATGTCTTTGCGTCTCTACGCATCACTCATTCTCTAATGAGATGGCTTTGTATAAATTTGGTCTTTCGGTGTGACCTTTAGCTCTTTGGGGTTAAAACATGTTGATAATATTGTCGCACAATATATCTTCATAGTATTATCCCACTGTGAACTACACCTAGTTTGATAACAAACTACTTGACACAAATGCCCTCTTTTGCTGCTAAAACAGCAGTCATATACTTAGCCTTTTGTTGTAGTATCTGTCACAATGTCTTAACTTTGGAACTCATCCAAATCCATTATGGAACTCACTTTCCATTATATTGTGCCACCCTTAGTTTAGATTGAGATAAACTTAATTTGTACTTTGTGACAAAGCTAGTATCAATGTAGTACTTTTACAATGAACTAACCATCTATTTGTCACTTCTACAAATAATATACTCTTAGTTCTTCCAAAAGATCATAAGAATATCCTTACTATTGTCCAATGATCATCTTACGAATCATTCTGGTATATGCTCACAACATTTAGAGCATAGGACATATCTGGATTTGTACATATCACAGTATGATTGATATAAATACTCTTTGTGATTTCATACATCAAGTATCAATCTATACTTGATTTATTTGTTTCACTTTACCAAATGTCAATACACTTGAATATATCATCAACATTGAACTCATTCAATCCTTTCTGTGCGACAAGAACCTCTCTTGTAGTTTCTATATTGAACTCATTCAATATCTTGTCTATGTACTTCTGGCACAACCATATTAGCGTCTATTGATGCCAAATATTTGGGTTTTGCCTAAGTCTTTCATCGGGATGAAATTCTTAATATGTGTTAATAAAAGATACATCTTTTCTAATCAACAATATGTCCTCCACATAATGTATTAGAAATATGTCTTAGCGCTCCCACTTAATTTTTTGCAAACGCAAGCATCTTCATTGTCTCTGATGAAATTAAACTCTTTTAACAGTTTCATCATAGTGAAGATTCCAACTCCGCGATGCTCACTTCAACCATTGAAGTTTGCATATGTTTTTAGCATCCTTTGAATAAACAAAACCCTATGGACCGTGTCATGCACACGTCCTAGGTAACGATTCTATTAGAAGAACTTGTTTTGTTTATTCAACTACCATATAACAAATTATATGTAGTGGTTGCTACACTAATCAGTCTAGACTAAATATCGCTATGAAAGATCAGATCTTGTCATAGTCAACCTTTGAACATTGTTGTGAACTTTTTCCCAACATGTCGACTATTTCATAGATGTGCAATATCCATGTCTATTTATTTATAGATCCAAACACAACTGTAAGGTCTTACACCTTTCTCGAGGGTCTTCAAGTTCAAAACTTGATTTCTCGTGTATGGAACTATCACGGATTTTATGGCTTCAAGCCATTTGACGGAGTCAGGGCCCATCATCACTTCTTTGCATGTAGTCCGTTCATTATTCTCAAATAATGATTCAACCCTTAAATCTTGGTATTTGATTGTTTACTTGACCTACTTGTTTCAATAGGAACTTAGATCTCCGTGACCACAACCCTTGAAGCACGTGAGCCATGAGCATTGTTGCTGCCTCCGAAACACTTTTCGGCACTGCGCAACACTGCACATATAGCTAAGGTTCTTTTAACCTTATCAAAGTTCTATTGTCCTCCCACTTAACTTTTCACGAAAAATTCCTTCTCAAAGAAACTTGACGTTCTAAGCAACAAACACTTTTGTCTCCGGTGTTTATGGAGGAATACTTAACAGTTTATACAAAGACAGGTTCATCCGACTTTGGTTGCACACATCTTTCTTATGCATAGCATACCAATGTTTAAGAAAGGACAACTTGGGTTTTATCCCAAACCATAACCTTATATGGTGTCATTTCAACGGATTATGATGAAGCTCTTTTCAGTGGAAAAAACGGTAATCTCTAAAGCTTTTAATCTTTAAAATATAATGGCAGTTTTATGAATTATACCTTTGATCTTACCATGTCAAACAAGGTTTAATTACATATCTCGAACGCTCCATACTCTTATGGTGTTTCGGGAAATGCAAATCCACGGAACGATTCCTTAAATCTTAGATATTATGCTAAACTTGTAACTCAAATATCTTCCTTTATGATCTTATCATAAACTATTTATATTCTAGTTACAATGATTTTGCACTTCATCTTGAAAGTCTTTGAACTTTTCAAATGTTTCACACTTCATCCTTATTAAGTAAATATTCATATATTCACTCAAATTTTCGGAGAAAGCACATGAAGTTGAAATCCATCGCTCTTGACTATACATAATGGACTTCATACAACAATATGTACAAGTTCCAATAAGCTAGTCTATCGTTCCCTTTTGGCCTATGAACGAAGTTTTAATTATCTCTAGGAAAGTTTCACAAGCGTCATTTGATCAAAATCAAATAGACTCCAAAATTCCATCCATATGGATTTTCTTTATGTTTTCTTTCCAATATAATTTAAACGGCGATGTCACTTCCTAAGTGATCTTTCAATCAATTTGTCTTTCGACATTTTTAGCACTAGTTTTATGGATGTGATTTCTCCAACGAGATTTGTGAATCATCCATCATTTATGGATTATGGCAATTATTTGAACAACCCTTTTGTTCTTATAATACCTGATGAAACAAATCTTGAATGCAAACTTTGATGTTTAATGAGCAACACAATAACCCTTTATTTGTTCTCGATGAACATCATCACATATTCTTTTGCTAATTTCTTAGGCCACTGTAGTTCATGAATTCTGTTGTTTCGTATGACGATTCATACCAACAAATTCAGTATCAAATACTTAAGAACCACATTGTTTAATAAGCAAAGAATATAGCCATAACATGTATATCATCTATATACTTAAACTGAACAATTCTAGTCCTTTCTCTTCTGCCATATATTTATGAGATTCTCTTTCAGTATTTCCTTTTCTGTTTGAAAGAATCTATCAACATCAATAGTGGAGTCATACATATGACACATAGTCCAAAGCGTGTAGAGTTAAATACCAATGTCTTTGGACTTGCACTTTGAAGTAGATCACCATTATCAAGTGTTTGGTGTTCTTTCAAATTCCTTTCTTTCGTAATCTCTTGGTGTAGTAAACATTTTACCTACATCAAATATTCACCCTTTTCATGGAATCGTCCATGATCAAGCTACTTTTAACTTATAACGATGAATCGTGAGTATAATGTTGCTCTTCCAAAACTTTTGGAGGTTTAGGACAACTAGTGTCTCCAACCTTTTGCAAATTCTCATCAAATATGAGAACATGACTTTAGCCATATTATACTCTATCATGTTGCAACCAAAACTTCGTTTCAGATATCACAATATCTTCCACAAATCATGGTTTCTGAAACAACTCTTTCAGATCCTTAGATAACCTTGATATTAGGAGAATCCTTTGAATATCAAGAATCATGGAGACAAACATGATATTTATATACTAACACTTGGAATTGTTACTCTTGATTTAATACTAATTATTAAACTTCATGGAGTAACCGGAACTTACTGAAAGTTTGCAATAGGACTTTTAAACTTTAGATTAACACTTCAAAACAATACGATACCAGTTCGTAAAGTAACTAACCAGAATTCTATAGTTCTATTATCTCAATTATAACTAAGCGCAAGGTGGTAAACGGATGCCAATGACTACAACAACAATGCAAATTCACTTTGATTTAGTTTATGATAAATTGATTTCTAATTAATAATTAAATTAATCTAGGTGAACTCCCACTCAAAACAATATCCCTCACATTGTTTTAGTGATCACACGAACCAAATCCACCACATCAAAACCGATCATCACGAGAGTTGATATAGCTTCAATGGCGAACAATCAACATATTCATCATATCTACTATATGACTCATGCTCTACCTTTCGGTAATCCGTGTTCCTGAGGC
Source organism: Avena sativa (assembly GCA_916181665.1). NCBI lineage: Eukaryota > Viridiplantae > Streptophyta > Magnoliopsida > Poales > Poaceae > Avena > Avena sativa. The sequence goes on along the minus strand of OV702279.1, from coordinate 397,328,462 downwards.
CATGTCTGTACATGCTAGGCTCGTCAAGATCAAACCTTAGTTTCCGCATGAGCAAATCTGGCTTGCTCACGTTGTATACACTTGTAGAATCTAACACACCCGATCATCACGTGGTGCTTCGAAACAACAAGCTTTAGCAACGGTGCTAACTAAGGGTGAACACTTTATGACTTTAAATTCATGTGCATGAGGGATCATCTTATAATGCTACCGTCGTCTACTAAGCAATACAAGATGCATAAAGGATTAACATCACATGCAATTCATAATCAGTGATATGATATGGCCTTTCTTCTTTGTGCTTCCGATCTCCATCTTCAAGCACGAACATGATCTCCATCATCACCAGCATTGCATCAAGGTCAATGACGCTGCTCCATGGTTGTCGTCCACCAGCTTCAACTATTACAACTACTTTAAATAGACACGCGGGTCTTAACATAATTTAAAGACAACCATATGGCTCCTGCCGGTTGCCGACTTACAATAAGGAACATTGCATACATCATATATAATCACAATCATGGCCATATCACATCACAGCACACCCCTGCAAAACAAAGTTAGACGCCTCTACTTTCTTTGCATATTTTACGTGGTTTGGGGCTTTCAATAAGTGTCGTTCTAACTTACGAACAAGAACCACAACATTGATACTAGTATTGTCAATCACCCGTTGTAAATTGGATCTTAACTATGCAAGGAGAAATAGGCACCCGCAAAGCCACTTATGCAATACAAGTTGCATGTCAAGCGTGGAGCAAGTCTCATGAACGATGTCATGTAAGGTTAGCCCGGGCCGCTTCATCCCAACATACCGCAAGATGCAAAGTACACAAGAAGCAATCGACAATAAAAGCATCAACGCCCACAATGACCATTGTGTTCTACTCGTGCAACAGATCTACATATAGACACGGCTCTGATACCACTGTAGGGGTTCGTAGCATGGAAAACAAATTTTTCTATCGCATACAAACAAACAAGCCAAGATCTATCTACTAGATTGTAGCAACGAGTCGATGGAATAACTTACCCTCGAAGATTCCAAAGCGGTTAACGAGAGCAGATTCTCGTGGTTGATGTAGTCGTACACTTCCGATCTCAAGATCGCGTAGACGATCCTTCCGGCGCTGCGTTCCGGCAGCGCTTCCGCAGTCGGTCACACGTTCGGTACTCGACGAAGAACTTCCTCTCCCTTGTTCCAGCAGGCAGCGGAGGTTGTAGCACTCTCCTCGCGATTCCGGCAGCACAACGGCGTGGTACCGGAAGTAGAGGGGAGATCCCGCAGGGCTTCGCCTTAAGCCGGAGCGAGTATGGTGGAGTATGAGAGAGAGCTATTAGTGGTCTAGGGATTAGACACCCCAATTAGAAGGCTCTAAACCGCAGGCTAGAGCAACTAGAAGCTCTAAACCAAAACGGCTCTAAACCGGAGATTAGAGGATAGGAACTTGTGTGTAGAGGAGGAGGCCCTGCCCCTCCTTTTATAGGTGGAGGGGCTGGCGCGCCAGGGAAGGGGAGGGGAGTCCCTCCCCAACTCGGCAAAGGCTGGCCACCGGCTTGGAGGAGAGGGAATCCTCCTCCAAGTTGGTTTCAACCTCCTCTTGCTTGTTTCCCACAGTTTCCTGTTTCCCACAGTTTCCTGTTTTCCACAGTTTCCTGTTTTAGCCGTTTGACTTTCAAACTGGTAGTTTGACTTTTCAGTTTTGGAACAGCAAGAACACTTAGTACATGATGCAATCATTCAATGACACATTCATGTACTCTCCCCCCCGGAGTGCCGGACAATCCGGAACCTTCTAGAACATTCCCGATGAAAACACCGGAATCATTCCCGAACTCCGAAACGGGACTTTCCTTATAGGAATCTTATTCTCCGGACCATTCCGGATCACCTCGTGATATCCCGGATCCCATCCGAGACTCCGAACAACATTCGGTCTCTTTCTCATAATACCATAACTACTCAAAACAACGTCGAATCCTTAAGTGTGTCTCCCTACGGTTCGTGAATTATGCGGACATGATCGAGACACTTCTCGGAACAATAACCAATAGAGGAATCTGGAAATTCATATGGCTCCCACATATTTCTACGATTACTTTGCGATCGAATGAACCACTTACATACGATACCAATTTCCCTTTGTCTCACGATAGTTTACTTATCCGAGGTTATGATCGTCGGTATCTCTGCATACCTAGTTCAACCTCGTTACCGATAAGTACTCTTTTCTCGTTCCCGTGATATGTGATCCCTTGTGACCCAGTCACATGCTTGCAAGCTAATTGGATGACATTCCACCGAGAGGGCCCAGAGTATATCTATCCGTCATATGGATGGACAAATCCCACTCTTGATCCATGTGTTTCAACCAATACTTTCCGAACACTCAATGCCACCTTTATAGCCACCCAGTTACGGTGTGGTGTTTGATGTCATCAAAGCATCCATCCGGTAAAGGTGATATGCATGATCTCATGGTCGAAGGAATTAGGTTACTATGTATCAGAAAGCATATAGCAATTGAACTATTGAAATGACTTGATCTTTATGCTATGCTTATCTATAGGAGTATGTCCACCATATCATTCTCCTAATGATATGATCCTGTTGTTAATAACATCTCTATGTTCATGATCAGGAAACCATGATCATATATTAACCAACAAGCTAGTTTAACAAGAGGCTTTACTAGGGACTCTTATTTTAGTTTACAAATCACACAAGTATTAATGTTTCCGGTTAATACAATTATAGCATGGTATGTAAACTTTTATCATAAGTGTGAAGATATGATAATAACCACTTTCTTATTGCCTCTTGGGCATATCTCCAATAGGGGGGCACTTTGGCAAAAATCCCGGTGGCTTTTCTCTTTTCCGCCTCCAGGGCGGCAGTACTCTTTTTGGAGGCTCCACCCTCTGTCTTCTTCTTCTTGCCTCCGTCGGCAGCATCAGAGGTGGAGCTCTTCCGCTTTGGCGCCGACGGTACATCGTCGTCGGATACGACTGTGACTTCCTTCATCTTTGGATCATAGATTCGGGTAGCCAGGTTGTCCTCATCTAGATCGCTAAGCTGTTAAGTGAGAAATCACCGTGTTAGATAAGATGGCACTGGGAAGACGGAGAAACTGGAGCAATGTCATACACGGAAAATAAATACCTACCTTTGGGCACTTGCCGTCTACGCACATGTCGCAGGTGATTGTGAAGCCGCGCTTCTTATCCTTCACCTTGACGATGTCCTTCAGACGGAGCTTGACGGAGTCGCTCGAGAAGTTATCCACGGAGATCCGGAGGGTATCCCTTAGATCACTGGTGTACTCGTGCATGAACTTCACGCGGTGCTGCAGAGGTTGGATTCGCCTGATGAACCAGCACATGGCTAGGTCCAAGCCGGTCAAACCCGTCTCCACGAACCACTCGATCCACCTTATTGCGCGTGAAGCGTCGAGGTCGGAGGGAAGAGAGGCATGGGATCTCCAGGTGGAAACTTCAGCGGCGGCTCCATCCACGAAGTCCGGGTATGTCACTTCTCGGCCCGTCAAAGGAATGTTGGGGCCGTAGAAGTGCTCCGCTGCCAGTTTTTGCACGACTCGTGGAAGACGATGTCGGGGAACCGCCGGCCAGGTCGGATCTTGAAGCTTATGGTGCCGCAGTTCCTAAGCTCCTCCCTACTATGTCCGGCTTCACGTTTGACGGTGAAGAAGTACACGAACAAGTCTAACCTAGGCCTAATCCCTAGGTAACCCTCAAAAAGTGCCGCAAAGTTTCTAAGCACTAAGATACTATTGGGGGAGAGGTTATGGGGTTGAACCTTGAAGTGGTTCAAGACGGACAAAAAGAAGTGGGAGATGGGCAGGGAAACTCCGCGTACCAGCTGAGCCTTGAGGTACACCTTTTCTCCGGCTTGGGGAGAAGGTGTCACCTCGCTGGTCGGCGCCGCCTGCCAGGCGAGCCCCTCCGCTACGGGGAGGAAGACTTCGGCGACCATCTTTTGGATGTCACGTCCGGTGATGTCCGAGCCACGCCAGTCGCCCTTGTGCGAGTCTGGCTCTTCTTCCAGAGGCTCTAGCGTCGCCAGATTGTGGTCACTACCGGTGGTTTCAATCACCGCCTACGCAGGGATGACCAGGCCCTCTGGGGGCACGACGGCGGAGCTCGCCGGCTTCGCCGTGGCTTCGCTCGACGCCGCCATCGACGGGGAGGAGCTGCTGCTGGCCATGGAGGACTGGGAGGATGCGACTGATGCAAAGAGAGGCTAGGGTTTCTTCGAGGTTTTCCGTGGAGAGCTCGAGGAGGCGTGCGGCTGGAGGAAGAAGATTATGACGCGAGAGAATGTGGTAGAAACGATTTATCTTACTATTTATCTTACTCTGCGTCAAGATTCGTGCAGCTAATCGGACGGTTGCCGCGTAGACGACGTGTACGTGGACGTGCGCGGTAATTTCGCCACGTCTCCAACTGCCGCCGCCAACGGTTCGTATCGCTCGCGCGGGAAAATCGGATATGATTGCGTTATCTGCATGTGTGAGTTACGAGGCATCGATGACCTAAGCCTACGTCGTCGTAACTGACATGGTAGATGAGCCGTCGCATCGAATATTCCGGCATGGACGGATTTAATTCGACTACGGAAGAGTACGATGGAAGATTCAGCATTTCTCCGACTTACTCATAGAAGACGGAGAAACCTTTGCAGGGTTCTTTGGGAGGACTACAAGATATTGCTTGACGATTTGCCGACATCCATCTAGACGGAGCATTCCACGAGAAGAGGCAAGACGGCGCAAGATCTCGGAGTTCGCCGGGGGCTACTGTTGGGGATATCCTATATAGGTATCCTCATAGCATGTCTCTTATACGACTAACCCGGGTGGCCCATAGTCGGTAGCATGGCCTGTGGCCTGCTGGGCGGCCCAGTTAGGTGGATCCAGAAGGGAGGCCCATGCCGGATAAAGGAAGGCTATGGTGGAGTCACCAGCGTACCCGGAGCCTTGGAGTGCAAGATACACAAGACTAGTGATAGACGGTGTAGGACTCTGTAACCTGTTCGGCTAGGACTTTTCTGTAACACCCTCAGAATCGGCCCTATGCAAGTTTCAGCGCTTCCCGCCAAACCCGCATAGAAACGATTCAAAGGTGCCCACCAGGCACTTGCGTGCGGGTGGAAAACGAAGTAATAACATTACACAACAGTCCTCGATGGGACCCACAAAATAGATATATACAACACGACTCCGTGAGTCAAGAATACAGATATAATATACGAAGATCCAAATCATCTTGAATATGATAGAGCGTCCGACTACGGACAAGATGCAAATGGGGCTAAGAGCCCTGGAGAATAACCAATGGAGTCCATAACCCTGCCCAGGCCAAGCCGGAAGGGTAACCCTGCTAACGACGTCGATCTCAAAACCTGCTTCAACAAAAGGGGTGCCGACGAAGGGCAAAGGAAAAAGAGAGAGCGGTCAGTACTGAGGCCAGTACACGGCGAAGCTACAATTCGGCGGTCCTCGCCTACATAGGTATGGTGGACTGAAGCGGCAGCGCATCATGCACTAAACACCCTATAGAGACTCGATATAACTGTCGGCTATCAGAAAGGGATAAGAAAGACCTATTCGGAACCAACCTGATACTACCACCAAACAAACCCATCCTGGTATTTCCCCCTCGAGACCAAACGAGGAAGTCAACCGAGGAACTCACACAGTTGGCAGTTTTATTCATTCCGTTATAGTGGCGGCAATTACTAGTCAAATATAGATAGTCATCCTGATAGAATAAGCAGTGGGCACTTTTAGTTAACCATTCTGTTGTAGTTGCAACACTTACTATTCAGATACAATTAACATGAGATATCCCAAAACCCAGCAGTTGTTGGTACTTTTATTTAGCCATTCCGTTGTAGTTGCAATACTTACTAGTCAGATACAATGGTAGCAAGCGACAACCCAATCAAGCAATTGTTGGCAGTTTTATTTAGCCATTCCATTATAGTGAAGCTGATTACTAGTCATTATAGAGTCAAATTTGTAACACTACTTTAGTTATAGTTGTCTATGATCGAGATACTGTGCTCCAAGTCGTCCATAACCGCGGACACGGCTTTCAGAAAGTTTTACCCTGCAGGGGTACACAAATAGCAACACACACTCGATCAACCTCGGAAAAACCAAATCAAAACCCAACGAGGCCTTCACGACAAAGCAATCACAAGATTCAGAAATATTTCAGGGGGGCACCCCATTAAGCTACCCGCAACGAAGTTAGCTGACTCCGAAACGGACTCAAGGTTTGCGTCAATGGCTGTAAACGACTGGGAACCCGAAAGTGTGACTGGGCTTGTCGATACCGCGAAAACACTCCGCTTCCCTAAACAGTACAGGTGCAGTACCTCGCACAATTTAAATAAAGCAGTAAAGCATGGCATAAGTACAGGATAGTAAATAAAACCTCAAACTAGTTTGTGGCCCCAAGAAATAAGAATGAATCAAGCTCTGGCTCAGGGGGGTCCCATAATCCTCCCGGATGTGGATAGCGCGAATATTCAAGGAACATGTATCACGTACTCGGGGTCCTACGGGACACAAGTGGACGGTTAACAACCAAATAACATCTATTGCCCACCTGTGCCTCTGCGTTTACCTACTTCAATTTTAGTTGTTAAACAGTAATTAAAGTCTTGATCAACTCCAACAATAAACACACGGCAATACTCCAACAACTGTGGTACTTGACGACACGCAACATCACTTGAGCAAGCGACTACGACGCGTAGGTCCAACTATCTGCCAAACAACAGGTAATAGGAGGTGTCCAAGGCAATATAAGGCTGCAAGGGATATCACGGGTACGAAAGCTAGAGCATCGCAACACAGATAGCAATAGATCAACAGGAGGGAATAAATACTATAAAAGTAAGATAGGTAGAAAGGGGGAGATGCTCGCCTGAAAACATTGCCGAAGGTTCATCCGAAGAACGGGCGTCACTCGCATCAACTCATCGGCCTAGTCCGCGAAGAAGCAAAACACTAGAAGAAACACCGGACGGACTATTTAATACTACGGCAAAAGATCGGGCATAATGCATGTATGATGTATGACATGGCAAATGTGCAATGCAATTAGATCTTATTAAGCGGAACCGGGGTTCCGACATTTAATTAATAGGTTCTTATTATTTAGCTACCCCGCATTTTAGATGTTGTCTTAACATGGCAAAATATAGCATCGGTTTGCTACACAGATTTAAATGGAGACAAACTAAGATTAGAATAGCCCGCATATGGCCTCCATATTAAATTATATGGTGAATCGGCATAAGGCCCCCAAACCACACAAATATGTATGCAAACATGTTCATTTAAAGCAACAAGATCAATATCAGATATTATAAAAATATGAGGGGTCTCGGATAGGGGTCACACATTGAGGGGTCTCGACGATCTTGGGATTCCGAGGGTTCCGGGATCGGTCTCGGCCAACGGAAGTAGATCTTGTCGCATCTGGGAAGAAGGACTTGGTTTGGCGTCAGGGGGCGCGTCGGATTCGCCCTGGTCGGTGTCGATCTTGTCGTCGATGGCGAACTTGAGTGGATCGGGTACCGGGGTCTTCGGATCCGTGTGGACGATCTTGGTTTGGGGCTTCGGATCCTCGGGACCGGGGTCATGGGGGTCTCGGCCATCGGATCCGGCAACGGGGCTTCGAGGTGTTCGGCTCTGTGGGGAAGAACTTGGCGCGTCGGGGTTCACTCTTCGAATTCCAAAACAGACGTCTTCAGATTCTTTGACATCGATCTTGTCGGGCTCTCCTCTAGAGGGACGACAGGCGCACACTTGCGGCGAAAGGAATTAGTAACATCACCGGTACCTTACAAGGTCAGCTCACAGACAAAGAATCAAAGGTACGGCACACATGTATACCAGTATGCAGGAGGCCTACATGCACTATACGTTGAAGCAGGAACCTCTAAAGGCAAAAAGCAGGGAAAGAGCACGCGCGGAGGTGAGCTCACGGGACAGCGGAGAACGGTGACAGCGTCGCTGCAGGGAACGGGGAGGCAGGCGTTGACAGCCAGGGAGAGGGGCACAGGGCGCAGGCCCGCTGGCGACGTGACGCTCCGGTGGCGGTCGGGCCAAGCTCGGCGGTGGGGAAGAGGAGGGCGAGGATGAGTGGGCCCAGGTTGGGCTCGGTGGCGGCAGAAGGAGGCCGTCTCGAGGAGCTTCGCCGGGAGGCGCAGGGGCGGACCCGGTGGATCACCGGGCGGTGGCGAATGGGCTTGGGGTAGACACAGAGGGGACATGGGCATCTCTCTGGCGGGACGAAGCCGGCGGAGGGCAGAGCAGCGGCGCGACCTTCCGCAAGCGGAGGTTGGGTCACGCGCGAGCTTGGCGGCCGACGAGGCCGGCAGCCAGAGAGGAGGGTGACGCGAGAGCAGAGAGGGACGCGGGCTCGCGGTGGCGCCAGGGAGAAACATCGGCGAGGACGAGGATCTAGGCGGCGGCACGCGCTTACATACAGAGGGAAACGCGGGGAGAGGGATGATGCGGGATGAGCAGAGAGGGCCGCGAGGTGGGGTGGGGCCAGGGTGCACACGGGGTCGGGGAACGGGGGAGTGGAGCGCTGGTGGGGATCGGGTCGATGGGGTGGGGCCGGAAAAGATTTTGGGTAGGCTGGTTTTGCAATGGGGGTGGCCGACTGGGTCGGATCGGCCCGGTTCGGCTGCCCCTAAAAAATAATTAAATATTTTATTTATTTAAAACAGGGCTTTTGCAAACCGTTGGTAGACGAAACAAAATATTCCGGAGACCTGGGTTTTAATTTGAATAATGACGGGAATATTTAGAAGACAAAACTAGGCGTTTCGAAAATAGTTTAGACAAAACCATGCATGATGATGACGATGCTCAAATGCAATGCGGCATGATGACATGAGCATGCGGTCATGACGATGAAATGCACAAAAACAACGCGATTTTCTGGTAGTGGTTTTGCGGGATGCCACAATTCGACACCACTAATAATGGATCTCGCCCTCGAGATCCGCCTCATGGTACGGGAAGAAGGGTGGCGATCTGAATCTTCCCGCATCGTGTAGATCCTCGCGACACCACTAACAAGAGGTTGTTATCCGTGATCGTCTAGGGAACACTCCGGGAAAAAAAGGGTCGAAGGTAGAGGTATCAACAAATAAATCCACCTCTAGCTTTGATGGAAAGAGGGAACCGATGCACTCTCATCCACTTCAATGTACACAAGCGAATAGAGTGAGTAGTCGGCATGGGGGCCAATCCATCACGCACCCAAACTATTACTCTGCACAATCAGTAGAAAAGCGTGCAACCATTCTCGGAATCAGACTGAAGATCTCGACAATCGAGGTTCAGGAACAAAGGAGTGATGCAGACTCTGCATCAGATCTAGCGTAGATGATGTCGTCGCGTCGGAGAACACCGGAAGGCACAAGAAGGAACAAAGAGAAGTCCACCAGACAAAGGATTCCTCGGATCGCATGAATACCAGATGTAGCAACACCGTTACCAAAGGAGGAAACGAAACCCTGATGGTACGATGGAACCCAACCACGAGAAATCCTGGACTCGGAGAGGGAGAAGAGAGCGGATTCAAAACACGCAGAAGTGAGAGGAGAGCAGCAGAGGGGTAAGGAGTAAAATCAGACCTAATCAGAACTATCCAACCGATTTTTCAAAAATAGTTTTGACACTCTACTTCGGCCGTTAGCTAGGTTATCCTACAGGCTGGACTTGTGGGGTATCGCAACTGCTGAGCTCTGATACCACTCTGTAACACCCTCAGAATCGGACCTATGCAAGTTTCAGCGCTTCCCGCCAAACCCGCATAGAAACGATTCAAAGGTGCCCACCAGGCACTTGCGTGCGGGTGGAAAACGAAGTAATAACATTACACAACAGTCCTCGATGGGACCCACAGAACAGATATATACAACACGACTCCGTGAGTCAAGAATACAGATATAATATACGAAGATCCAAATCATCTTGAAAATGATAGAGCGTCCGACTACGGACAAGATGCAAATGGGGCTAAGAGCCCTGGAGAATAACCAATGGCGTCCATAACCCTGCTGTGGCATCCCGCAAAAACCACTACTAGAAAATCGCGTTGAATTTGTGCATTGCATCGTCATCATCATGCATTGTTTGCATAAAACTATGTTTGCAAAGCCCGTGTTGTTTTCTAAACGCCCCTCTTTATTCAAACATCAAAACCGGGTCCCCGGAATATTTTGTTTTGGCCGCTATCGGTTTGCATATGGCCCGTTAAAATAAATAAAAAAAAAGGTTTAATTGTTTTAGCGGGGGCAGTCGAACGGGCCGTCCCGACCCGAACGACCACCCCCAGTTTAAAAATCGGTCCACCATTCACCTGCCCTTCTAAATCCTAAGTTCACCAACTAGTCTACCCACACCCCCTGGCCACCTCACCCCCACCTATCCTAGGCCGCCACGTCGTCCCTCCCCAAACCCTCACCAACCAGGTGCTGACACCTGGCCACCTCCCTCCACACACCCCTCCTCTCTCTTCTCCCTAGCTACACGCCACACACACGACACCCACGCACGCGAGCCCCCCCTCCACACCTGATCCTCTCCCTGGCCCCGCTCCTGTCCAATCCCCACCGCGCCTGGGCCTCTGCCCGCTGGCCCCCACCCGGCCCCGCGGCCCCACCCTGTCGGCTCCCCTCTCCCTCCTCCCTTTCTTCCTCCCCGCCCGACCGCAACCTCCCTTGCCCCTCCGCCGCGCCAGCAGGGTCCCCTCTCTGCCTCGACGCCGCCACCCCCGAGCTCGTCTCCGGCGCCTCCCCGCCCCGGCCGCTCCGGCCTCCACCTCCACCTCCACCGCGCGCTCCCGCCGCCCTCTCCCGCAGTGCTCGCAGCCGCATCCTCCTGCGCCCGCGCCTCTCCCCCAACCTCGCCTCACCGGCGCGCCGCCCAGCTCGCCCCTCTGCGACCTCCGCAGCCGCGCCGCCCCGCCCCTGCAAGCTCCCATGCGTCCCCGGCCGCCGCCTCGCTCGCCCTCGCGCGCCAGACCTCGCCCCGCTCCCAGGCTCCCCCGCCGTCGCCCGCAGCTACCCCGACCCGCGCGCGAGCGCCGCCCCTACCCCGCTCGACCCCTCCTCCGCCTCTGTCGCGTCGTCGGCAGCGCTGCGCGGCCCACCGCCGCTCCGCGCCCGTGCGCTCGCCCACCTCCGGCTCTGCCCCGAGCTCGCGCCGCCGGAGGTCGTCCGCGTCCTCGCCGCGGCCCTCCACCAGGCCGCGACCGCGCCGCCCAGAGGCCCCGTCCTCGCCCCGTGCTCGCCTCGCCGGAGCCCGGCCCGGTCCGACCGCGCCGTCCCTGGGACCCTCCTCGCCGTACCATGCCCCGCTCGCCTTCCTCGAGCCCGGTTTTGTCCCTGATGCCAAGACCGCGGTGCCCTGCCCTGCGTCCGCAGTACCGTCCCTGAGAACCATGCCGTTGCCGACGCCTCGGGGGTTGCAGCCGATGTGCTCCCCTGTTCATGTGCTGATGTTCTGACAAGACGAGGTCGCCGTGAATCGTCAAGATCGTCCACCGCTGGTGCCACTCGAGATCGACAACGACAACGGCCGTCGGGACCCCAAGAACTCCTGCACCGATCTGATGGCCAAGCTCCCGACGCCCGATCCCGGTGATCCAAGGGCCACGCCAGGACCCGAACCTGAAGAAACCCCAAGGTCGCCAACACGGATACACCAAGTTATCCATCGAGGACACCAAGACCGTCGACAGGGGACCGAAGGACGTCAAGCACTGCAACCCGAACGCCAAGAACGACCCGACACGCGAACCCGTCAAGTTCTTCTCGACGACGAGATCATCGACAGAGAACCCGAAGAAAACCTGTGCGACAAGTACTCCCTCGAGAACGTCAAGTATATCACCCCGGACACCGAGTCCGCCGAGACCCCGATGCGACAAGTGCTTCAACCCAAATGAGAGGACCGACAACATGGCCGACCATCGCGAATGCGACAAGACCTACCCCCGTCATCCGAGAACGATCCCGTCAAGACCGATCCGTCGAACCCTGGACCCTAAGACCGACCCCGAACCCCGGAACCCAAGATCGTCGAGCCCCCTCTGATGTGTGACCCCTTTTCCTCGAACCCTAATTTATAACATATCAACTTGTTGCATACTTAATTGTCATCCCGCATGCATATCATTGGTTTGGGGGCCTTATGCCGATAAGCCTAATAATTAAATATGGGGCCCATATGCGGGCAAATCTAGCCTTATATTAGCCTCATTTAAACTTGTGTAGCGAACCGGTTCCATCTGTTGTCTTGCTAAACAACATTTAATATGCGGGGTAGCTAAATAACATGAACCACCTAACTAATTGTCGGAACCCCGGTTCCGCTTGATATGACCTGATTGCATTGCACCTTTGCCATGTCTTGCATCATCCATGCATCATGCCGATCTTCTGCCGTTGTATTAAATATTGCACCCGGTGTTTCTTCTAGTGTTTTGGTTCTTCGCGGATAAGGCCGTTGAGTTGATGTGAGCTTCGCCCCGATCTTCGGTTGATCCTTCGACAATGTTTTCAGGCGAGCATCTCCCCCTTTCTACCTATCTTACTTTGCTAGTATTTTTTCCCTCCTGTTGATCTTTGCTATCTGTGTTGCGATGCTCTAGATTTCGTACCCGTGATAACCCTTGCAGCCATATATAGCCTTGGACACATCCTATTACCTGTTGTTTGGTAGATAGTTGGACCCGCGTGTCGTAGTCGCTTGCTCAAGTGTTTTGCTTGTCGTCAAGTACCACAATTGTTGGAGGATTGCCGCATGTTGACGTTGGAGATGATCATGGCTTTAATTACTGTATCACTTTAATTCCTGTTTAACAACTAAAATTGAATTAAGCAGAGGCATCGGTGGGTGATAGGTAAGATTTGGTTTCCGACCGCCCACTTGTGTCCCGTAGGACCCGAGTTCTTGACACCTGTTCCGAGATCGAGCGCGCTAACCACAGGTGGGGAGATATGGGCCCCCCATTGATAATTACCTGATTTCAAAGTATTGTACTGGGGGCCACAACTAGTTTGAGGTTTTATTTACTATCCTGTACTTATGCCATGTTTACCTCTTTATTTACGTTTGTGCGAGGAGCACACTGTACTGTTTAGGATCGGGACACGTTTTCGCGGTGTCGACAGTCCCCGTTTGGGGGCAGACTGTTGCTCACTGCCGTCCACCCAAACCCTGAGTCCGTCTCGGAGACCGGCCGACTCCGTTGCGGGTGTCGACTCGGTGGGGTGGCCCCCATGTACTTGCTTTGGATCTGGGAACGTCGTGACTTAGGCCCCGCCGACATACCGATGGGTGTATGTTAACTGATCTGGCAAAAAGGGTCGAAGTGCCTGTGGATACTTTGGTGCACCCCTGCAGGGTTAAATCTTTTCGAGAAGTCGTGTCCGCGGTTATGGACGACTTGGAGCACAGTGCTTGATCATAGACAACTATAACTAAAGTTTACTGTTATTAATTGACTTGTTTCCGATATGATTAGTAATCAGCTTCACTACAACGGAATGGCTAAATAAAAGTACCAACAACTGCTGGGTTTTGGGTTATCTCATGATAATTGTATCTGACTAGTAAGTGTTGCCACTATAACGGAAAGGTTAATCAAAAGTGCCCACTGCTTACTTTATCAGGATGAATATCTATATCTGACTAGTAATTACTGCAACGATAACTGGATAAGTAAAACTGCCAACCGTGTGAGTTCCTCGGTTGACTTCCTCGATTGGAATCGAGGGGGAAACACCAGGATGGGTTTGTTTGGTGTTAGAATCAGGTTGGTTCCGAATCGGTCTTTCTTACCCCTCTCTGATAGTCGCCCGTTGTATCGAGTCTCTATAGGTTGTTTAGTGCATGCTGCCGCTGCCGCTCAGTCCACCATACCTATGTAGGCGAGGACAGCCGAATTCTAGCCTCGCCGTGTACTGGCCTTAGTACTGACGCTCCTCTTTTTCCTTTGCCCTTTGTCGGCACCCCTTTTGTTAAGCAGGTTTTGAGATCGACGCCGTTAGCAGGGTTACCCTTCCGGCTTGGCCTGGGCAGGGTTATGGACGCCATTGGTTATTCTTCAGGGCTCTTAGCCCCATTTGCATCTTGTCCGTAGTCGGACGCTCTGTCATTTTCAAGGTGATTTGGATCTTTGTACCGTATATTTGAATTCTTGACTCTTTGAGTCGCTGTTGTATATATATCTGTTCTGTGGGTCCCATCGAGGACTGTTGTGTAATGTTATTACTTTGCTTTCCACCCGCACGAAAGTGCCTGGTGGGCACCTTCGAATCGTTTCTATGCGGGTTTGGCGAGTTTCGCTAAAACTTGCATAGGGCCGATTCTGAGGGTGTTACAGAGTGGTATCAGAGCTCAGCAGTTGCGATACCCCACAAGTCCAGCCTGTAGGATAACTTAGCTAACGGCCGAAGTAGAGTGTCAAAACTATTTTGCAAAAACCGGTTGGATAGTTCTGGTTAGGTCTGATTTTACTCCTTACCCCTCTGCTGTTCTCGTCTTACCCCTACGTGTTTTGAATCCGCTCTCTTCTCTTTCTTCGAGTCCAGGAATTCTCGTGGTTGGGTTCCGTCGTACCTTTAGGGTTTCGCTTCCTCCTTTGTTAACGGTGTTGCTACATCTGGTCTTCCTGCTATCCGAGGAATCCTCCGTCTGGTGGACTCCTCTTGTTCCTTCTCGTGCCTTCCGGTGTTTTCCGACGCGACGACATCCTCTACGCCAGCTCCGATGCAGAGTCTGCATCACTCCTTTGTTTCCGAACCTCGCTTGTCGAGATCTTCAGTCTGAATCTTGAGGGTTGGTTGCATAATCTGTCTATCCGTGTACAGAGTAATGCTTTGAGTGCGGGATGGAGTCGCGACCATACCACTACTCTTATCATTAGCTCGGTATATTGAATAGTGGATCGATGCAATTTTACTCCTTCCATGGAAGTTAGAGGTGGCCTTACCTTTAACTTCGTCCGTTGTCTATCCGGAGTGTTGACGAACAGGATCAACGACCTCTTGTTAGTGGTGTCGCGAGGATCTACACGAAGCGAGAAGACGCAGATCGCCGACCTTCCTTCCGGTACCATGAGGCGGATCTCGAGGGCGAGATCCTTTGTTAGTGGTGTCGAATTGTGGCATCCCGCAAAAACCACTACTAGAAAATCACGTTGAATTTGTGCATTGCATCGTCATCATCATGCATTGTTCGCATAAAACTATGTTTGCAAAGCCCGTGTTGTTTTCTAAACGCCCCTCTTTATTCAAACATCAAAACCGGGTCCCCGGAATATTTTGTTTTGGCCGCTATCGGTTTGCATATGGCCCGTTAAAATAAATAAAAAAGGTTTAATTGTTTTAGCGGGGGCAGTCGAACGGGCCGTCCCGACCCGAACGACCACCCCCAGTTTAAAAATCGGTCCACCATTCACCTGCCCTTCTAAATCCTAAGTTCACCAACTAGTCTACCCACACCCCCTGGCCACCTCACCCCCACCTATCCTAGGCCGCCACGTCGTCTCTCCCCAAACCCTCACCAACCAGGTGCTGCCACCTGGCCACCTCCCTCCACTCACCCCTCCTCTCTCTTCTCCCTAGCTACACGCCACACACACGACACCCACGCACGCGAGCCCCCCTCCACACCTGATCCTCTCCCTGGACCCGCTCCTGTCCAATCCCCACCGCGCCTGGGCCTCTGCCCGCTGGCCCCCACCCGGCCCCGCGGCCCCACCCTGTCGGCTCTCTTCTCCCTCCTCCCTTTCTTCCTCCCCGCCCGACCGCAACCTCCCTTGCCCCTCCGCCGCGCCAGCAGGGTCCCCTCTCTGCCTCGACGCCGCCACCCCCGAGCTCGTCTCCGGCGCCTCCCCGCCCCGGCCGCTCCGGCCTCCACCTCCACCTCCACCGCGCGCTCCCGCCGCCCTCTCCCGTAGTGCTCGCAGCCGCATCCTCCTGCGCCCGCGCCTCTCCCCCAACCTCGCCTCACCGGCGCGCCGCCTAGCTCGCCCCTCTGCGACCTCCGCAGCCGCGCCGCCCCGCCCCTGCAAGCTCCCATGCGTCCCCGGCCGCCGCCTCGCTCGCCCTCGCGCGCCAGACCTCGCCCCGCTCCCAGGCTCCCCCGCCGTCGCCCGCAGCTACCCCGACCCGCGCGCGAGCGCCGCCCCTACCCCGCTTGACCCCCCCCTCCGCCTCTGTCGCGTCGTCGGCAGCGCTGCGCGACCCACCGCCGCTCCGCGCCCGTGCGCTCGCCCACCTCCGGCTCTGCCCCGAGCTCGCGCCGCCGGAGGTCGTCCGCGTCCTCGCCGCGGCCCTCCACCAGGCCGCGACCGCGCCGCCCAGAGGCCCCGTCCTCGCCCCGTGCTCGCCTCGCCGGAGCCCGGCCCGGTCCGACCGCGCCGTCCCTGGGACCCTCCTCGCCGTACCATGCCCCGCTCGCCTTCCTCGAGCCCGGTTTTGTCCCTGATGCCAAGACCGCGGTGCCCTGCCCTGCGTCCGCAGTACCGTCCCTGAGAACCATGTCGTTGCCGACGCCTCGGGGTTGCAGCCGATGTGCTCCCCTGTTCATGTGCTGATGTTCTGACAAGACGAGGTCGCCGTGAATCGTCAAGATCGTCCACCGCTGGTGCCACTCAAGATCGACAACGACAACGGCCGTCGGGACCCCAAGAACTCCTGCACCGATCTGATGGCCAAGCTCCCGACGCCCGATCCCGGTGATCCAAGGGCCACGCCAGGACCCGAACCTGAAGAAACCCCAAGGTCGCCAACACGGATACACCAAGTTACCCATCGAGGACACCAAGACCGTCGACTGGGGACCGAAGGACGTCAAGCACTGCAACCCGAACGCCAAGACCGACCCGACACGCGAACCCGTCAAGTTCTTCTCGACGACGAGATCATCGACAGAGAACCCGAAGAAAACCTGTGCGACAAGTACTCCCTCGAGAACGTCAAGTATTTCACCCCGGACACCGAGTCCGCCGAGACCCCGATGCGACAAGTGCTTCAACCCGAACGAGAGGACCGACAACATGGCCGACCATCGCGAATGCGACAAGACCTACCCCAGTCATCCGAGAACGATCCCGTCGAGACCGATCCGTCGAACCCTAGACCCTGAGACCGACCCCGAACCCCGGAACCCAAGATCGTCGAGCCCCCTCTGATGTGTGACCCCTTTTCCTCGAACCCTAATTTATAACATATCAACTTGTTGCATACTTAATTGTCATCCCGCATGCATATCATTGGTTTGGGGGCCTTATGCCGATTCGCCTAATAATTAAATATGGGGCCCATATGCGGGCAAATCTAGCCTTATATTGGCCTCATTTAAACTTGTGTAGCGAACCGGTTCCATCTGTTGTCTTGCTAAACAACATTTAATATGCGGGGTAGCTAAATAACATGAACCACCTAACTAATTGTCGGAACCCCGGTTCCGCTTGATATGACCTGATTGCATTGCACCTTTGCCATGTCTTGCATCATCCATGCATCATGCCGATCTTCTGCCGTTGTATTAAATATTGCACCCGGTGTTTCTTTTAGTGTTTTGGTTCTTCGCGGATAAGGCCGTTGAGTTGATGTGAGCTTCGCCCCGATCTTCGGTTGATCCTTCGACAATGTTTTCAGGCGAGCATCTCCCCCTTTCTACCTATCTTACTTTGCTAGTATTTTTCCCTCCTGTTGATCTTTGCTATCTGTGTTGCGATGCTCTAGATTTCGTACCCGTGATAACCCTTGCAGCCATATATAGCCTTGGACACATCCTATTACCTGTTGTTTGGTAGATAGTTGGACCCGCGTGTCGTAGTCGCTTGCTCAAGTGTTTTGCTTGTCGTCAAGTACCACAATTGTTGGAGGATTGCCGCATGTTGACGTTGGAGATGATCATGGCTTTAATTACTGTATCACTTTAATTCCTGTTTAACAACTAAAATTGAATTAAGCAGAGGCATCGGTGGGTGATAGGTAAGATTTGGTTTCCGACCGCCCACTTGTGTCCCGTAGGACCCGAGTTCTTGACACCTGTTCCGAGATCGAGCGCGCTAACCACAGGTGGGGAGATATGGGCCCCCCATTGATAATTACCTGATTTCAAAGTATTGTACTGGGGGCCACAACTAGTTTGAGGTTTTATTTACTATCCTGTACTTATGCCATGTTTACCGCTTTATTTATGTTTGTGCGAGGAGCACACTGTACTGTTTAGGATCGGGACAGGTTTTCGCGGTGTCGACAGTCCCCGTTTGGGGGCAGACTGTCGCTCACTGCCGTCCACCCAAACCCTGAGTCCGTCTCGGAGACCGGCCGACTCCGTTGCGGGTGTCGACTCGGTGGGGTGGCCCCCATGTACTTGCTTTGGATCTGGGAACGTCGTGACTTAGGCCCCGCCGACATACCGATGGGTGTATGTTAACTGATCTGGCAAAAAGGGTCGAAGTGCCTGTGGATACTTTGGTGCACCCCTGCAGGGTTAAATCTTTTCGAGAAGCCGTGTCCGCGGTTATGGACGACTTGGAGCACAGTGCTTGATCATAGACAACTATAACTAAAGTTTACTGTTATTAATTGACTTGTTTCCGATATGATTAGTAATCAGCTTCACTGCAACGGAATGGCTAAATAAAAGTACCAACAACTGCTGGGTTTTGGGTTATCTCATGATAATTGTATCTGACTAGTAAGTGTTGCCACTATAACGGAAAGGTTAATCAAAAGTGCCCACTACTTACTTTATCAGGATGAATATCTATATCTGACTAGTAATTACTGCAACGATAACTGGATAAGTAAAACTGCCAACCGTGTGAGTTCCTCGGTTGACTTCCTCGATTGGAATCGAGGGGGTAACACCAGGATGGGTTTGTTTGGTGTTAGAATCAGGTTGGTTCCGAATCGGTCTTTCTTACCCCTCTCTGATAGCCGCCCGTTGTATCGAGTCTCTATAGGTTGTTTAGTGCATGCTGCCGCTGCCGCTCAGTCCACCATACCTATGTAGGCGAGGACCGCCGAATTATAGCCTCGCCGTGTACTGGCCTCAGTACTGACGCTCCTCTTTTTCCTTTGCCCTTTGTCGGCACCCCTTTTGTTAAGCAGGTTTTGAGATCGACGCCGTTAGCAGGGTTACCCTTCCGGCTTGGCCTGGGCAGGGTTATGGACGCCATTGGTTATTCTTCAGGGCTCTTAGCCCCATTTGCATCTTGTCCGTAGTTGGACGCTCTGTCATTTTCAAGGTGATTTGGATCTTTGTACCGTATATTTGAATTCTTGACTCTTTGAGTCGCTGTTGTATATATATCTGTTCTGTGGTTCCCATCGAGGACTGTTGTGTAATGTTATTACTTTGCTTTCCACCCGCACGAAAGTGCCTGGTGGGCACCTTCGAATCGTTTCTATGCGGGTTTGGCGAGTTTCGCTAAAACTTGCATAGGGCCGATTCTGAGGGTGTTACACCTGCCCAGGCCAAGCCGGAAGGGTAACCCTGCTAACGATGTCGATCTCAAAACCTGCTTCAACAAAAGGGGTGCCGACGAAGGGCAAAGGAAAAAGAGAGAGCGGTCAGTACTGAGGCCAGTGCACGGCGAGGCTAGAATTCGGCGGTCCTCGCCTACATAGGTATGGTGGACTGAAGCGGTAGCGCAGCATGCACTAAACACCCTATAGAGACTCGATATAACTGTCGGCTATCAGAAAGGGATAAGAAGGACCTATTCGGGACCAACCTGATACTACCACCAAACATACCCATCCTGGTATTTCCCCCTCGAGACCAAACGAGGAAGTCAACCGAGGAACTCACACAGTTGGCAGTTTTATTCATTCCGTTATAGTGGCGGCAATTACTAGTCAAATATAGATAGTCATCCTGATAGAATAAGCAGTGGGCACTTTTAGTTAACCATTCTGTTGTAGTTGCAACACTTACTATTCAGATACAATTAACATGAGATATCCCAAAACCCAGCAGTTGTTGGTACTTTTATTTAGCCATTCCGTTGTAGTTGCAATACTTACTAGTCAGATACAATGGTAGCAAGCGACAACCCAATCAAGCAATTGTTGGCAGTTTTATTTAGCCATTCCATTATAGTGAAGCTGATTACTAGTCATTATAGAGTCAAATTTGTAACACTACTTTAGTTATAGTTGTCTATGATCGAGATACTGTGCTCCAAGTCGTCCATAACCGCGGACACGGCTTTCAGAAAGTTTTACCCTGCAGGGGTACACAAATAGCAACACACACTCGATCAACCTCGGAAAAACCAAATCAAAACCCAACGAGGCCTTCACGACAAAGCAATCACAAGATTCAGAAATATTTCAGGGGGGCACCCCATTAAGCTACCCGCAACGAAGTTAGCTGACTCCGAAACGGACTCAAGGTTTGCGTCAATGGCTGTAAACGACTGGGAACCCGAAAGTGTGACTGGGCTTGTCGATACCGCGAAAACACTCCGCTTCCCTAAACAGTACAGGTGCAGTACCTCGCACAATTTAAATAAAGCAGTAAAGCATGGCATAAGTACAGGATAGTAAATAAAACCTCAAACTAGTTTGTGGCCCCAAGAAATAAGAATGAATCAAGCTCTGGCTCAGGGGGGTCCCATAATCCTCCCGGATGTGGATAGCGCGAATATTCAAGGAACATGTATCACGTACTCGGGGTCCTACGGGACACAAGTGGACGGTTAACAACCAAATAACATCTATTGCCCACCTGTGCCTTTGCGTTTACCTACTTCAATTTTAGTTGTTAAACAGTAATTAAAGTCTTGATCAACTCCAACAATAAACACACGGCAATACTCCAACAACTGTGGTACTTGACGACACGCAACAGCACTTGAGCAAGCGACTACGACGCGCAGGTCCAACTATCTACCAAACAACAGGTAATAGGAGGTGTCCAAGGCAATATAAGGCTGCAAGGGATATCACGGGTACGAAATCTAGAGCATCGCAACACAGATAGAAATAGATCAACAGGAGGTAATAAATACTATAAAAGTAAGATAGGTAGAAAGGGGGAGATGCTCGCCTGAAAACATTGCCGAAGGTTCATCCGAAGAACGGGCGTAACTCGCATCAACTCATCGGCCTAGTCCGCGAAGAATCAAAACACTAGAAGAAACACCGGACGAACTATTTAATACTACGGCAAAAGATCGGGCATGATGCATGTATGATGTATGAAATGGCAAAGGTGCAATGCAATTAGATCATATTAAGCGGAACCGGGGTTCCGACATTTAATTAATAGGTTCTTATTATTTAGCTACCCCGCATTTTAGATGTTGTCTTAACATGGAAAAATATAGCATCGGTTCGCTACACAGATTTAAATGGAGACAAACTAAGATTAGAATAGCCCGCATATGGCCTCCATATTAAATTATATGGTGAATCGGCATAAGGCCCCCAAACCACACAAATATGTATGCAAACATGTTCATTTAAAGCAACAAGATCAATATCAGATATTATAAAAATATGAGGGGTCTCGGATAGGGGTCACACATTGAGGGGTCTCGACGATCTTGGGATTCCGAGGGTTCCGGGATCGGTCTCGGCCAACTGAAGTAGATCTTGTCGCATCTGGGAAGAAGGACTTGGTTTGGCGTCAGGGGGCGCGTCGGATTCGCCCTGGTCGGTGTCGATCTTGTCGTCGATGGCGAACTTGAGTGGATCGGGTACCGGGGTCTTCGGATCCGTGTGGACGATCTTGGTTTGGGGCTTCGGATCCTCGGGACCGGGGTCATGGGGGTCTCGGCCATCGGATCCGGCAACGGGGCTTCGAGGTGTTCGGCTCTGTGGGGAAGAACTTGGCGCGTCGGGGTTCACTCTTCGAATTCCAAAACAGACGTCTTCAGATTCTTTGACATCGATCTTGTCGGGCTCTCCTCTAGAGGGACGACAGGCGCACACTTGCGGCGAAAGGAATTAGTAACATCACCGGTACCTTACTAGGTCAGCTCACAGACAAAGAATCAAAGGTACGGCACACATGTATACCAGTATGAAGGAGGCCTACGTGCACTATACGTTGAAGCAGGAACCTCTGAAGGAAAAAGGCAGGGAAAGAGCACGCGCGGAGGTGAGCTCACAGGACAGCGGAGAACGGTGACAGCGTCGCTGCAGGGAACGGGGAGGCGGGCGTTGACGGCCAGGGAGAGGGGCACAGGGCGTAGGCCCGCTGGCGACGTGACGCTCCGGTGGCGGCCGGGCCAAGCTCGGCGGTGGGGAAGAGGAGGGCGAGGATGAGTGGGCCCGGGTTGGGCTCGGTGGCGGCAGAAGGAGGCCGTCTCGAGGAGCCTCGCCGGGAGGCACAGGGGCGGACCCGGTGGATCTCCGGGCGGTGGCGAATGGGCTTGGGGTAGACGCAGAGGGGATAGGGGCATCTCTCTGGCGGGACGGAGCCGGCGGAGGGCAGAGCAGCGGCGCGACCTTCCGCAAGCGGAGGTTGGGTCACGCGCGAGCTCGGGGGCCGACGAGGAGGGTGACGTGAGAGCGGAGAGGGACGCGGGCTCGCGGTGGTGCCAGGGAGAAACATCGGCGAGGACGAGGATCTAGGTGGCGGCACGCGCTTACATACAGAGGGAAACACGGGGAGAGGGAGGATGCGGGATGAGCAGAGAGGGCCGCGAGGTTGGGTGGGGCCAGGGTGCACACGGGGTCGGGGAACGGGGGAGTGGAGCGCTGGTGGGGATCGGGTCGATGGGGTGGGGCCGGAAAAGATTTTGGGTAGGCTGGTTTTGCACTGGGGGTGGCCGACTGGGTCGGATCGGCCCGGTTCGGCTGCCCCTAAAAAAATAATTAAATATTTTATTTATTTAAAACAGGGCTTTTGCAAACCGTTGATAGAAAAAACAAAATATTCTGGAGACTCGGGTTTTAATTTGAATAAAGACGGGAATATTTAGAAGACAAAACTAGGCGTTTCGAAAATAGTTTAGACAAAACCATGCATGATGATGACGATGCTCAAATGCAATGCGGCATGATGACATGAGCATGCGGTCATGACGATGCAATGCACAAAAACAACGCGATTTTCTGGTAGTGGTTTTGCGGGATGCCACATTTTCCCTGTAACCCTAGGATCTGGCGACTATATAAGTCGGGCCTATGGGATCCTTTAGGGCACAATCTCATACACAACCTAGTACAGATTCATTCAACCTCGCACAGCGAACCTATCTCTATAACTCGGCGTATTGCCCTTATAGTGATTTATAGCAGGAGTAGGATTCTGCCACCGTCATGGGATTTGAACCTGGGTAAGCTGTGTTACCTCGTACCCGTCAACCGTCCTCCTTACCCCACATCTCTAAACACGCACTGTGAGGACCCCTCCATGGCGTACTCGTCGGCAATACCACGACACTTCCTGGGCTTCTTCAGCATGCATGAGAAAAAGACGGCCGTTGCGGTTGAGCGAATTCCCTGGGGCAAACCTTCTTCCAGGATGAACACGACGCTGCTGTTGAGTTGGGGCATTTGCATTGGGGGCTGCGGCATTCTTCTTGGGACACTCATTGGAGTAGAGACCCTTATTTCCACAGTCATAACAAGTCACTTGCGACTTGTCCTTTGCTGCAACATGACATCATTTCTTCTAGTCCTCGGGGTAGTGTTGGTGTTGGCGGCAGCATTGTTGTTGTTGAACTTGGGTGGGGCACGGTTGAAATTGTTAGAGTTGCTGGGGTTGTTGTGATTTCCTCCGGGCCTTGGGTTTCCACGGTTGGGATAGGGACGGTTCATCGGGGGTCGATTGGTTCTCGGGGCAAATCCTGGAGATGGGTTGGGGCGATACTTTGGGGTATGATGGGTTCCTGGCTGATGCATCATGCAGCGCTTGCGGTTCTCATTGGTTTGGTTGATCTTTACTTCCATATGAATGGCAGAGTCGACGAGGGCTTCAATATCAGCAAAGGGGATATTGACTAACACCGTCTGCATCTCATCGTGCAGACCATTCAAGAATCTTTCTTTCTTCTTGGCTTCAGTGTCGATCTTATCCGGGGCATACCTAGCTAATGACAAGAATTTGTCACGGTATTGCACTACGGTCATCCTTCCTTGCTTTAGCTCTCTGAATTCATATCGCATCCACTTGATCAAACCCGATGGAACATAGGTTCTGCTGAACTTGACCTTGAATTTCTCCTAGGTCATCATCTGTCCTCCGGTCATTGCACGAACGCTGTTCCACCATGCTCTTGCATCTCTGGCTAGATAATGGGTGGCGAACAGAACTTTGTCGTTAGCTTCCACTCCGGCGACTTCCAGGTTGTTTTCCATGGTTTGTAGCCAATCATCTGCATCAAGGGGCTCTTCAGACTTAGTGAAAATAGGTGGGTTGGTGTTCTGGAAATTCTTGAGCTTAGATCCATGGTTGTCTTGATTTCCTTGGTCTTGATCGTTGTTGGCCATCTGAGCTATGTGCTGAAGGGTGGCTAAGTTGGCTTGATGTTCGGCTCTTTCAGCTTCGCGGTCAGAAACCAATATTTGCAGGATCTGCAACATCGGGTCCGGGGATGAACCACTTCCTCCGCGAGGCATGTGAAGATTGAGATAGATCATGAGAAAAGAGGGAAATTTCTAAGGTTCAGGGACTTGGAAAAGTTTTTAAAGTTTGAATCAGATTTTCTATCAAATTGCTTTTCATTCATTCATAGCACGCGATACAACACACACCACAACAAAGGAAAACAGATGGTTTTAAGAACCATTCGGGAAACTACGATATAGTGGGACCGATTACAACTCACTACGCTAGTGCTCAAGTGCTACTACTCCTCGGAGTCGGTGTAATCATCATCCTCATCGTCATCGATGAAGGCGAAATCCTCCTCATCGGTGAAGAAGTCCATGGCATGATCCTCCAGAAAGTCATCATCATTGCTGAGATAAGAGTAGGGATCTCCACGAAGATCTTCTCCGGCATTCTCCCTTTCCTCCAACTGCATGTCTCTCTCGTGGACGGTCTCCTCCAAATCCGAGATACGGTGACAAAGACGGGCAATGATGCGCTCCTTCTTGTCGAGCTGACGGCGGCGAGACTTGCGGTCCTTCGCCATCATGGCAATGGTCTGATCCTTCGTCTTGATGATGGCGGACTTGTGGTTGGAGTAGTCACGGGCATTGTCCAGTTCCTGCTGACGATCATACATCATGAAACTAAGGTGGTATAACTGAGTCTTCAGCTCGTGGTGGTATGGGGCTTCCAGAGGCTGTCCCATAGCATCACTCTTTGGACAAAACTCAAAGCGGGTACCCTTGATCTGATTGATACTCTGCCCACAGAGATGGGCAAGAGCTTCCTGCATGGCCCTGGCAAGTCCATCGAGCCAGTTGTTCTCTCTTAAGGTGAAATGAATTCCCTCTACAGTGGGAGGTTCAATCTTTCCTCGGAGACTTGCAACAACTAGCCACTGCCGATCTTCTCCTTCCTGATCATTGAGCTGAGCTCCTAAGAACTCGGGGTGCGGACGCTCCAGAAGTTCTGAAAGCTGGTCCAAATCCCGCTCAAAGATGAGGTCTCCTCCATTCCCCAACTGATAAAACTTGCTGTACTTCACGTCCATCTATAAGAATATAGGATGAGTAAGTTAGTAGATTGTTCAAGTGTGTCATATTTTATGTATTTTGCAAGAGTTTTTGAGGAACATGAATTTTCATGAAAGAATCAAAGTGATAAGAATGGGAATAAGTTTTTTGTAAATACTTGCTTCCTTTGGTTTTCAAACTAAGTTTTTGATTTAAACTTGCAGTCTAACTAGGGTCTCCTATGGCCACGATGGCTCTGATACCAACTTGTCAACACCCGGTTTTTAATCCCAGATGCCTGTTATGCCATACATCGCAATCCCAGGATTACCACTTTTACGAGACATAACAGATTTGGATATCACGGTACATCATCCATTACAAACCATACATAAGGTCTTACACAAATAAGGATCTCATGATCCAGTTCTTAATACAACTCAAGCAGCGGAATAACGTAATAATAAAGGTAGCATAGGCGAAGCTCCATCTTTGGGGTCACAGGCAATGCTGACGATGGGAGATGATCCTAGTTGTCGTAACCTTCCGGCGGTCCATCATCCTGATACTCCTCTTCATAGTCTGTCCACGGGAATAGCCAGGGACAAAGCCATGAGTACTCTTTAAGTACTCGCGAACTAATACTAATAAGTTAAGGGGGTTTTGTAGTAGGACACTAGCTCTAGGGTTGTTTTGCAAAAAGCCAGATTTACCTCTACTAAGTTCAGAAGCAAGAAACTAGTTGAAATTTTATAACACCTAAGTGGGAACTTGAATTTCATGTCACAACTCTGTTGTGGTCAAGTCAAAGTCTCAATTCATTTCACAAGTAATTTTGAAAACATCTGACGGGGGAACAGTATGTCCACTCCAACTGTCCATAAATGTCCATAAGTTCGGGTATTGTGGTTGTACGGTAAAATTGGAATGGTATCGCATCTAGACAACCATCAGTTTTATAAAGGGATAAGGCTCATGCCTCAACATTTTGATCATCAAAATCATCTGGTGTTCGGAAACACATGTCAAAACATTTCAGTAGAATGACTCATCATTCCAAGGTTTTCATAACCATTTTCACCAAGTATTCCCATCTAAAGTTGATCAAGTTTTATGCTTATCACTAGCATCTACAAGTGGGGTAAGTACTAATGAGGGGTGGTAAACAAGTGGAGGTTAATGAAGTTCAATCTCATGCCTTAGGATGACATCAAGATTATCTAGCTTAGGCCAAATTTAATGCTCTTTATGCAACCTTCAATTTTCTTCCCAGAATCTACAAGTCACTTAAGTAAACTCTAAGAGAAAGCTTTGATAAAGAGGTAAAGTATAAAGCTTGTAAGTAAAACTAGGATTGGGTATCATCAACTATGTCTAACCAAGCATGCTTAATGGATTGCATAGGTTATCTAACTTTCATAATTGCAAGTGTTAGCTTGCATAGGTCAACTTGGTTAGTAAGGCTTGCCTTGTGCAGAGCAGTGGTTGAAGTTGTCCTCGGCTTCCTACTCGTAGTATCCTCCTTCCTCCTCGTATCCTTGGTCGGTACTAGCGTCTAAAAATAAATACGAGGTACACAATCACCAAAGAATACTTAACTATTTTCAATCATCACACAAAGATGTACTATAGATGATCTAGCATCATCACCTATATTACGAGATTAAAGCATTTGTCTTATTTATTTTAATTTGAGAAAAGTAATTTCTACTCATTGAGAAACTACTTAAGATTTAATATTCTCCAACTCAAACATGGGATCATGTTGACACATGTCATCACCACATATTTCAGTACATGGGAATGTGATTTAAAGTGGTGTCACAATTTAATAAGGTTTAACCTTTTTATTTTAATTAAATAAAGTGACTAGAAATGCCTATGTGGCATTCTTTTTATTACTTGAACATTATTTCTGTAAGTAAACCCATATGTTTTTATATATTCTGAAAGGTGTGATCAAATGTGATTTTTGAGAGTTGGAATCAACTCAAAAGCTATTATGGTTGATTTTTGAAAAATGTTTGAATCCAGAGAAGCTTCTTCTTTGTTATTCTTACCAAGGTTGATCTACAGATCCAAATGATTTGAATCCAACGGGCTTGGACTAAGCATTTCAGTACCTTTCTAACAAAATTGGTTTCATGCATTTTGGTTAACTGAATCGAACTGGGTTGATTTTCAAATCTAGGAACAAAATTGAGTTTAAATTAAAATAGGAAAATATAAATTCAAACGGTTGGGCTGCACGGGAAAATTTAATGGGCCAGCCCAGTGTCATTCCGCAGCGCGGGGCTCAGCTGACAGGGGGTTCCACCAGTCAGTGGCTCATAACACGTGAAGCAGTACGAGGCTGTGTGGGTCGTTGGATTAGAAGGAAGATCGACGGCTGGGGATCGTCGTCGACGATGAACATGTAACCGGCGAGTTCGAACCCTAGCGGCTTAGTGGGGGTGCATAGGGGGCATACCAGGGCTCCAGCAACGACGGCGAGGCGGACAGACGAACGAGTGGTGGACGGCGAGCTCAGGGATGGTCGAGGCAGCTCCAGGGGTGGTCAAAATCAACGGCTCCCTTCTTCTCTAGAGGCGGCCTGGTTCGGCGCAATTCCGGCGAGCTTCTGCTCCTCGTGCTCCGGCTAGAGGGTGGAAAAATCATTGAGGTGAGGGGAATGCAACGGTGTTCTTCAAACGGCTAGGGGTCGCCTCCTTTTATAGGCTCGATGGCGAGACCGAGAGGGATGGGCCGGCGATGGTGGTGACATGGCTACGGGCGGCTAGAGGCATGGCTGAGGTTGGTGATCGACGCGCGGTCTCCAGGCGATGCTCTAGAGCTTGAATGCGCTCTTAGGGGCGGTGGCAATCGATCGGGAACGTGCGGTGCTCTGCGCGGCAGAGGCGGCGTCTTCGACGGCGAGCGGTGGCTACAGGGTACGGACGAGGAAACAATCATGTCTAGTGGTCTCCTGGGACGGTGGGGTTCATTCTGGCGGGCGACAAGGGCTCGAGGTGGTCGGGTTGAGTGGGAACGGCGCGTGCACGGTGGTGCGCGTCGACATGGTCGACAACGGCGCGGGCACGACGTTCCTGGCGGTTCTTGTCTCTGTCCTTGAGCCAGGGCTGGTCGAGAGGGGGCGGTGAGGTGCTGGCTACCTCCCAGACAAGGTTGGCAAGGCTAGGGTGGCTACTATCTGGCCGGCGACAATGGGGTGGCATGGTGAGGCTCGGCCTGCTCACCGTTGATGGCAAGGAAAGCTCACAGTGGTGCTAGATGTTTACAATTGAGCTAGATGATCTACTAAAGACTAGTTGCAACCAGAGAGGGAACAAGTTAGGCCCAATTTACTGCACACAATAGTGTTTGTGATTTGTTTGATTTGAGTCTGCAAGGTGTTTGATGAAATGGCCGCAAGAAACTTACTTTTGAATTTTTAAAAGATTTTTGGTGGGTGTGCTAGGCATGTGCTGGGGATTCTGTGGGTGCTTGGGTTTTAAAAATTGAGCTTGTTTGAGTGGTTTTTGAAATAGTGGGATCTTCCCATATGAAATAGATTCAATTTTAAACTGTCATTTAAACTTAGCATTTGAATGTTTTTGGATGATCACAAAGTGGGCCTTGGTACCTTATTATGAGTATTAACTAGGGGTGAAAAGATCCACAAATGTTTCTGTTGAGTTTTGAAAACTAGGGATATCCAAAGTAGGCATGGGAGTTAATTTGGCAAAAAATACCATTCACTTCATTTGTTTATTTTGAGTTGTTTTTCTTTGGGAAAAGTTTGGGGATTGTTTAGATGATGTTTATTTCACCAAAGAATAATTTTATAAACAAAGAAACATAGAACCATGGCAATTCAAAAGAATCCAAATTTTAAATACACACATATGAATGCTTTCATATTTTTAGTTGGGAAAGTTTTTGTTAACCCTAATTTTGATGATTAGAGTTTGATGATCCAAGTTTAGTATTTTTGTGATGTTACATGGCCTTGGCCCAAAAGTTGTATGGAGACTTGAATTCAGCTAGCATAGACCGAGCTGCATCCATCAAAGTGCGATTCTTCCTTTCAGCAACTCCATTTTGTTGAGGGGTATAGGGAGTGGAGTATTGATGCGTTATTCCTTCATCACTAAGAAACTCATCCAAAGTATAGTTCTTGAACTCGGTGCCATTGTCACTTCGAATTGAGAGAATGGTTGCATTGTGTTTCCATTGAACCTCATTGGAAAAATCGATGACGGTTTGTTGAGTCTCACTCTTGTACTTGAAAAAGAACACCCAAGTTTATCTTGAGAAATCATCCACAATAACCAAACAATACTTCTTGCCTCCAATACTATCATGAGAGGGTGGACCAAAAAGGTCCATATGCAAGAGCTCCAAACATCTCTCTATGGTGATTTGATTGAGCGCTTTGTGAAGAGTTTCATGCATCTTCCCTTCAATACAAGCCCTGCATACACGATCTTTGGCAAAAGAAACATCGTTAAGCCCAAGGATGTGGCCCTCGGAGTGAAGTCTTTGCAAAGTTCTTATGTTAACATGGGCTAGGCGGCGATGCCACAACCAGCCCTTGTCGGCTTTAGCATAGAGACATAGAGCATGAGGAGTAGTGGTCCCTGAAAAGTCCACCACATACAAGTCATGATCTACATATCCTACGAAATCCATCTTGAGAGACTTGCTCCACATGATGACCACGGAATGCACATGAAATAAAGAAGAAAGACCCATAAGAGCAAGTGCATTAACTGAGAGTAAATTGTAACCAAGAGTTTGTACAAGCATGACGTCAACCAAGGATATATCCGGGGTTACCACCACTTTTCCAAAACCCAAAACCTGAGAACTTGTTTTATCACCGTAGGCGACCATGGTGTTGGCAATATTTGGCCTCATCTTTGTCATGATAGACTTGCTTCCGGTCATATGACTCGTGGCACCACTATCAAGCACCCATTTTGATCCACCGGAAGCATAGTCCTACAAGTAAATCAAGCTTTGGTTTTAGGTACCCTTTTTGCAATGGGTCCCCTTTTGTTAGTTACAAGAGCCTTTGGCACCCAAATAGCCCAATTATAGTCGTGCGTGTAAGAAGTTCCTACATATCTAGCATATACATGACCATCATATGATTTGCAAAGAATATAAGCGGGATTGTTCTTTCCGGCAAAGTTTTCACTTTGCAAGATGGTTGGGCCATTAGAAGGTCCTTGAGCCATTCCCTTGTTCTTTTTATTCTTCTTGTTCTTCCTCTTCTTCTTCTTCTTAGTCTTGGCAAGTTGATCCTTCAACACCTTGACCTCCTCAATGAGATGCTCATACTTGCAACAAGGGTTAGGAGTGCTAGACAAGTCTATAATTTGCACAGCGGAAGACTGAGCAAGTTCACAAGTTAATTGAGTTTGAAGTTGTTCATGGGCTTCGAAAAGACTTGAGAATTTACTCTCCAAGGATTTGTGTTCCTCTTTGAGTTTCTCAAGATCTTCTTGAGTCCTATCATGACCAACCACAAACTCAACTTTTTCTTTCTTAAGCACCTTAACCAAAGAAAGAGCATGATCATGTTCTTTAATTAGAGAGCACACGGTGTTGTTATGATCATCTACAAGCTTAGATACACTTTCTTCAAGATTAATTCTCATATTTTGTTCATCCTCAAGACTTTGAGTGAGAGAAGCAATTTCATCGGCGGCATCTCTTTCATTTTTACTTAGCAAGTCAAGAAGTTCTTCCTTTTCATCTAAAGCATCCCTAACATTGTCAAGTTGTGCAAGCAAGGACTCAAAGCAAGTTTTAGTTTCTTCATCCAAGGTAGCAACAAATTCACACATGTCAATCATCTCTTTCTTCACCTCTAGACCAACAAGATCAAGAGAAGAAGGCTCACTAGAGATGGGTTGACGAGTGGGTTTAGATGTTACCTCGGTGGCCTTGGCCATGAGACACTTTTGGTTAAAGGAGATGACGTTTTCATTTGGTGAGTCGAAGAGGGATAGTTGTGGAATAGAGGAAGTGGCAATGGCGACAACTCCCACAATCTCTCCACCATGGACTTCATCATCATCATCTTCATCCGTTCCCGAAAGGTATTCTTCATGGACCACTATTGCTCGTTCCTTGTTGGCGACGTTATTGACAGCGTAGTTCTTGTTCAAAGGATGAGGAGGTCTTGACTTGATCTTGCGAATGATACGACCACCATTTTCTTCACGGTTCTCAAAGGGACACTTGGCCACGAAGTGACTCTTGTCGTTGCAATTGTAGCATGACCTTGCCTTGGGAGACTTGTTGGGTGATTTGAATCTTGAGTTGTCCCTTGACCTTGACTTGAGCCCGGACTTGTTCCAAAAGGCCCTTGAAGCGAGAGCGAGATGTTCGTTGGAGGCACACTTGAGATCCTCTTGAGACCACTCACTTGATGTATCATCATCAACTTCAATAGCCTTGGCCTTCAAAGCAAGATTCACTTTGGTTGACCCAATGGCCCTAGCACGGGCGGACTCCGCATTCTTCTTGGCAATGGTCATGGCAATTACTTCACTCAAGACTTCTTGTGAGGTCATTAGGTGAAAGTTGGTTCTTCGCTTGATAGAGTTGAGCTTTTGTTCTTCAAACGGAAGGAGAGCTTGAATGAACTTCCTCTTCATGAACTTGTCATATACATAGGTGGCCCCAAGATCCCTCATAGTGCAACAAAGGACCTTGAGCCGCCTATACATGTCTTCGGGGGTCTCATCATCTTGCATAGCGAAACCATTGCACTCGTCGTTGAGTTCATCAAACTTGGAGCTTTGGATGCTTGCACTCCCAGCAAAGAGCTCGGTGAGTTGATCCCATGCTCCCTTGGCACTGTAGAATTGGCGAATGTGATCAAAGTACTTTGGAGTCAAAGCCTTTTGAATCATACCCAAAGTTGTGGCATTGAGTTGCTTGTCCACCACTTCACCTCGTGTCAACTTCTTTGGATAATATGGAGAGAACCCATCATCCAAAATCCTCATTAACTCAATAGAAGAGCTGGAAATATGTGAGCGCAATAGATATTGCCAATTGGCGAAATTTGAAGTATCTAGCATAGGTGGTGCTCCTTGAGGAATGATGTGTGGCATGGGAATGGGTGGATCCGGAGTGTACTTTGGCGGTGGGGGTACCGCTGAGTAGTCATTTCCTCCCTTTTCCTCTTTGGAAGTTGAGTTCTCGGGCTCCTCGGTGTTCTCACTTGGAACCTTGGTAGATGTTTAATCAACAAAACCAAGTCCCAAGTGAGTGGTGACGGCCGCGGGATTCACCCCGGGGGCGGTCACCGTAACGGTGGGAGGAAGATCGGTGGTTTGGGGTGTGTCAAGAGCAACCATGGGGTTTGGCTTGAGAGAGTGCAAGATAGTCATCATTTCCTCGAACTTTGACATCATGGATGACTCCAATTGCTTGAGGTCATCCATAGTGGCCAAGATCTTGGGGTTTTCGGTTTCACTACCCCCTTCGTCGGCCATTGTCTCTTAGGCGGTAAAGCCTAAAATAAGAGCCTTGGCTCTGATACCAATTGAAAGTACCGACTTGATATGACTAGAGGGGGGTGAATAGTCGACTACCAAATTTTAATTTGTTTCACACTTTTAGGCTTAACGAGAAGGAAACTTATCTAGATGTGCAACTAGGTGAACAACCTAAATGCAAGATAACTTACAATAACCATAAGAACGGTAAAGGACAAGAAGTAAAGGAAGGGAACGAAGTAACCGAAGCGGGGACACGGAGATATAATTCCCGTAGTTCACTCCCAAGGAGCCACGTCTAGGTTGGAGAGGTGTCGGGGCCACACAAGGTCACCCGAGCGCCACAAAGGCCCCACCTTCTTCTCCGATGAGCTCCCCGACAAAGGAGGCCTCACAATCCACTAACCGGTGACCTTGAAGGCGCCAACCGAAACTTTACAACAAGGTTGAGGGGGAATCTCCACAACTCAATTGGAGGCCCTCAACGACACCGCGGAGCTTTACAACACAATCCTTAGCTCCGAGGATGCCCTACACCGTCTAGGGTTTCAAGAAACCCAAGAGCAACAAGATCCGCAAAGGATAGGTGGGGGAAATCAAAATTTCTTTGGTGGAAGTGTAGATCTAGGCCCCCTACCTCACCTCTCAAAAGATCAAGTGATTTGAGTTGCTAGGGAAGGAGATCTAGTAAGGTCAAGCTCAAGCATTAATGGAGGAGAGAGAATGATATTCGAAGAAGGTGGGAGGAAGAAGGAGGGCGCCTTAAATAGGATCCCGCCACGTTGAACCGTTACAACCCACTCGACCTCACCGGAACTTCCGGTGAGGGGCCGGAAGTTCCGCCCAACACGGCTCCAACGGTCATCAGCCCGTTGACGCCCGCTCCAAAAGATCGACCGGAAGTTCCGGTCAAACTGACCGGAAGTTCCGGCGGAACTTCTGATGCAAGTTCTGGCCCATGTTCCGGCAAATAGGCCACTTCATACAGAAGGGTACTGACCCTTCAGCAGAACTTGGAGCGGAACTAGGGGCGGAACTTCTGGGTCGTGAAGCAAGTCTGACCGGAAGTTCCGGTCAGGAACTTTCTGGCAAGAAAACTTTCGGTGCAACTTCCGGTGGAACTTCCGGCAAATAGAGCATACCAAAACAGAGAGTTCTGGGAGCTCACCGGGATTTCCAGCGGAAGTTGGATCGGAACAAAGGCCAGATCTTCCCGCAGGAAAGTCCTGAGCGGAACTTCTGGCGCCTGGCTGGAAGTTCCGATCAAACAAAAAGGGCTCCAGCAGATCAGAAACTCGCTCTCTCACGGAAGAATAGGATGGTTGTGGCGGTGCATATGGGGTTTGTGCAAGAACAAGTGATTTCCCACAGCCTTCCGAGATGTACCCCCTCTTAATAGTATGGCGACCTAAAGCAATAAAAATAGAGAAACTAGAAAAACAAAAGGCCGCCATTTCACGAGATCCCCAAAGAGAGCATCCACAAAAACCATAGGAATCATCAAAAGCATATTTCCTGAAACTCAAATACACGATTAGACCACAGGTGGGATTGTCATAATCACCAAAATAACATGGGAAAATATAGTCCTTTCAATAATGTTATATTTCTTTATTTTCTGTCCAGAATAAACCATGGATTTATATTATAAAAATTATTTCTTTTTAGTATTTGTTAGAACATTTTTTATGAATTTTTAATTTATCTTATAATCATAAACTTATTAAAGAATGCATTACATTTAACTTATGGAATTTGATTCTCATTGACTTATATTATTAAAGGAATTTGTATGTGGTGATCTTTCATTTTTGTATGTTAAATAGAGTTCTAGGGAATTAATATGGTTAATATTATTCCCATAATTTTAGGAAATAACCATGTATACATTTAATTACAACTAATATAGGAGTTAAGGTTTGAATTGAAAATGCTTACCCTAGGGTTTAGGGTTCTTACTATACTTATATTCTTTTGTTGATACGAGTAAATATTAATATCTAAACATATTGTCTTTATGTTTGTGGTCTTTAATGATATCGTATTTTTAAAATAGAAAGTTATTATCTGGAATGTCTTATGGAAAAGAATGGATAAAAATAACTCCTGAACACATATGTTATGATAATTGGAAATGACAGAGATGTCCTTAAGTGATTTTCTATAGGAAATATTCCTATAAAGCATTATGGAAATAAAATGATTTATCCAACAGATGAGATGGATGTTAAACTTGATTATGGATTTAGGGTTTAGTGATTACCAAGAATTCTTATCTTCCATAATTCAGAATTCTTGACTTCTTCTTAAAGAATTCCTTTCCTAGATATACTACTCCTTCATATCCATCATCATGTGCTAACATGATGATCTTTACTTCACAAGAATATTCTTATCCACCTTTTATTCTTCTAAATCTATACTTGGTTATCAAACTGTTCTACTACTAATAATCTACAATCCAACAGATGGTTACAATTGCCTCTATTTATACCCTTTCTTTTTTTATCCATCATCAAAATTACTCTATAAATTCATTTATAATTATATATATTAAGTCCTTCTTCACCTCGAGTGTTTAATATTTCCCAAGAGGAAAATACTAACTCTATAATTCAATGCTGCTCTAACATCATCATAATCATACTATCTTATCTCTACTTGAATCCAATATTTTATGCTAGAGTTCAGTCATATTTTACGCACCAATGTCACTTATATAGGATATAAGCATTCTATCTTGGTGACTAAAGCATGATCATTATAATCCTTTCATCCTTTATGGTTTAGGTTTCCCATTAGCTAATCAAGGCCTCATCAATACAACATTACAGTTGTATTGAAATTATCTTCTTAATATCTATAGTGGATGAGGGAATGTTATTCATGGACTATACCTACTTAGTCCCATAGGATTACTCTTTGGTATCTATCTTCAATGTTCATCCTTATAATCCTATTTGTTACCATATAATTAGATCCTCCATATAACTCTTCTATTTATTCAGTAGTGAGTTAACTCCTTCAATTACTATATTGATTAGACTCCCTTAAATCACTCCCATCCTATAGATGACATCCAAAACTAGCATTACTACTTATCTATTCTTACTATTTTCTTTATAGGCCTTAAGTGAATGCTTTAATATAGACAAGAGTTGATATATTAATATTTAATGGGTTAAGAATTGGTGAATCAATAGTTGATTACTCAACTTTGATGATCAACAGATATGAGTATAGGGTTTAATGGAGATGATAAGGATTGATATGGAAAGAAAGATATGTGATGAATGGTCTTGGCTTATGTCACATCCCAAAATTTAACAAATTTTGTAATGTGAAAAATAAATAAACAAAATAAATAATTGTTGAAATTTAGGGTGAAAAGAAACTTTCGTTTATAAATGTAAACTTAAAATCCCATCTTGAACAAACTTTGGTTAATATTTGAATCCAACTAAATTCAAATCAAAGTGGAAGGCATTCTTCATAAATGCATCTGGAATTTAAACACTTGGAAATTAAACCAAAACCCTAAAAACCCTAATAGAAGAAAACATTGCCAAGTTATCTCTAAGCCCATGGATTTGATCCATATAAAAATTTGTCAAACAAACATTTCAAAATGATCAAGAATGACAAATATAAATATTACAAAAACCATAGAAATTGATTTCACTTATTTTGGAACCATAGATAAAATCTTATGAATTTAATAAGTTAAGGAAATTGAATTTCCAAAGCTAATAAAGCACCTATCTAAAAATCCATACCAAATGGTGAGAAAATAATCCTAAAGAGATTTAAAAGGATAAACAAATATTAAATAAGATTTTACCAATTGGAATCACCAAGTTTGGATCAATAAATAAAAAGATATGGATTTTATAAGATAAAGATAGAAATATTAAATGAGGAATAT
The DNA here is from genome assembly GCA_916181665.1 of Avena sativa. NCBI lineage: Eukaryota > Viridiplantae > Streptophyta > Magnoliopsida > Poales > Poaceae > Avena > Avena sativa. The sequence continues at coordinate 397,291,381 of OV702279.1, read as the reverse complement.
TTAAAGGCCAAACCAAATCTTGACCTAATCCATAAGAAAATGGAATAAATATAATCCAAATCCAAATAAAATAAAAGTATAAAGAATTTTCCAAATAAAATAAAATGGCATTAGCCAAATTCTATTTCTATTTGAATAAAGACAAAACCCCTAATGGAAGAGATAAATTAAATTAGGGAAAATAATTTGAATTTACCCAAGTGGAATAAAAGTGATTTAATTGACTTAAATGAAATAAAAGAACCATTTAAATAAAGTTATATGGAGTTAAAACCATATTTGAATCTCTTTGGAATAAAAACAATTGCCCAAATTAAAATGATTGATAATCACATTAAAATACTTTAAATAATTCAAAGTGAATTATTTACCATTCCATTAAATAAATAAACCTACTGAAAAGGTTTTTTATAAAGATTGGATTTTAAATAAGGTTTTAAATTATATCTTATTTGATTTAACCCAAGGAACTATTTTAAATAATTATTATATCCTAAAAAGAATAAAAATATTATTCTAAATTGACTTCACAATATGTTAATAAACAAAATTTGAATACACACAAAGTTTGGTTGAAGTTTAAAATCAAATTGTTGTTTGAAAAGTTTAAACAAAATCAAAATAGAATATTGGAAATGGAAAAAGAAAAATAACGGAAGAAGAAAAAATATAAAACAAAGCAGCCCAGCCCATCTGGCCCAGCAGCCCACCTCTCTCCCCCTCGAATCGTTTTCTTCTCTTACTAGAACGGCACCCGCTGAGTCTATGACTGCCTGGACCCACCTACCCCTCTCTCTCTCTCGCTGACTGCCGAGCCCCACCGTGATCTCCCCTTCGTTCTCACCCACCACTGACCTCGCCCTCCCCTCTACTGTTTCTGCTGGCGTTGATTGCGAATGAATTGGCATAAACGCGTGAGTAAACTCCTCCCCTGACCTGGCCTTCTTAACCGCCTCTCCCTCCTCTCCATTTTCCCTCAGACCCCGTTGCCAGAGAGCCACCAGGCTGCTTCTAATTTGCCTTGCACTGTCGCGGCTCCGACGAACTCCGACGACGATTCCGGCCATCCTCACTGCGCCTTGCCCCCTCGACCACTCTCGCTCGTTCCCCATCAACCACAGAACCTCCCAGTAGTCTCATCTTGCTCGCACTTGACCCATAGCATCGGCAACGACGACAGCTAAACATCGCCGCCGTCTGCCTCGACTCCGGCGAGTCCTCCTAGTAAGCACAGACCCCCCTTGACCTTCTTTTGATGCACACAAGTCCGTGACCCGCGTACGAAGCTAACCGCATCCTAAATTTGCTCTCTCGTCCTCCGTAGCGTCGCCCTCGACGACGACTGACCGCACCCAATGCCAGGCATATCTCCGGCGAGCAATTACGGTCAACCCCGAGCGCCCCCTGATCTCCCACGGCCACCTCGAGCTTCAGCACATCGCAGCGAACCCAGTAAGCCTCACCATCTTCTCCCTCGCTTCCTGCATCGCCAGCGCCACCCTCGTCTGAGCGCGCTAACGCCTGTCGCCGTCGGAGCACCGCCACTTTGTGGTCAAACAGATCAGGGCCATTCGATTTAGATCGGACGCGGAGAAACATGCGACTTAAATGAAAGGGTATGAGCGATCTGTGCCGTGCGATCTGTTTAAAATCCAACGCACCACGTTAGTCGATCCACGCAAACCGTTTTCAGCCTATCAGAACAAGGCACGTGGCCCAGAGTTGATTTAAAACAGAAATTATGTTCTATTAGATGTTCAATCTTGTAAATGGCATAACTTTTAATCTACATGTCCAAATTTTGCAAATTTTATATCAAGGGAATCAGCAAGACAAATCCTACCCAACCAGGCACTTTGTTTAATGAATTGCTTCTGGAAAAATGGTTGTTTTTGCAGAAACTCGTGTAGGCATAATTTGAATATAAAATTCTTTCTAAAATTATTTTTGTGATAAAAACTTTGGGCAAATGGATTGTTTGAACCTACTGACCATCTAAACCAACATGTAGTTTCAAAAAAATATTTTGTGAAGAAAAAGAATAAACCTTTTATTTAGAACATTTCTAGTCAAATAAAAATAATGTTATTTATTAAAATGCTTTTTGAGGAAACCCTTTGGGAAATGTTTTGATTTAAACTCTCTGACCCTAAACACAAGGTTTTATGATTTAAAAATATATTTTGATGAACCCTATAGATTATTACTTTGCTAAAGGCATTTTCAACCACATAAAATATTGATTTGGTTTAAAAATGATTTATAAGTAAAATCTTTTGCAAAAGGTTTTGCCACTCTATAAAATGACCAATAGGTGTTTTAGAATGTTTATAACCTATTAGAAACCACTTTTACAAATAAAACAATCTTTGGCATGCTTGCATGCATTGCTTTGTTTCTATTATTTTATGTGATGTTTTGCTTGAATGGTAGATTAAATTATTGCTTGCTTGATTGAATTGTAGTGATTTGAAGAGTGTGAGTATTGCAAGATCAAGGAGTGAAATTATATTCTCTACCAAAAAGTCAAGTGATGCTTCATACTTTTTGTCCCATTATTTTCACTATCCATTAGTGATATTTCTAAAGTAGGACTTGCATGGGATTTTTGCTAAGTATAAACTATGCCATGGGAAAACCTAGTAGATGAAACCTTAGTAGAAATTTCCTAAGTTAATATTCCTACTACCATCATGCTTAGCTTAGATAGTAGAAAACAAGGGTGGATTATATTCATGCTATTGAATATTTCTAAGTCAAGGACTTGTGTTTTGCTTAATAAAACAACTAAGTGAATGAATCACCTGGGTGGAATGGAAGGAATGGTTTGTGTTGAGTGATTACACAAGGACCATTTCTATGGTTTACCTTGTGTATCTCACTTGTGGATGGCCAACCAGGATCAAAGAGATTTGAGATGTCAAATGTTGAGAAGCTTCAAGTGCAGCTACTTGGCATTATGGGCTCTGCCTGGATCATATAAGTTGCAATAACTTAGCCAAATGGACAGTTGGTGGTAGGGAATTGATAGGATGGAGCGCGTCCATTCTGGTCTAAGGGAAGGCTTCTGAAAGATCTTGTCTTGGTGAAACCAAGTCTTGTGGGGAAAGTGCACCACCTCTGTAGAGTGTAAAAGCTAAGTACTTAGCCATGTCCCTGGTAAAGGACAATTTGAGCATCAAGACATGGAAGCTATCAAGAATCTCCTCATCCCAATTTCTAAGTTAAAACTTTGTGGTTGAACAAGGGTTGAAGGATCACCAATTTCTATTGGGAGATGCTTTGGGTGATTTTGTCAAGCAAAAACTTAGTGTTTTCAAATGAAAAGGAAAAATCTATTTTGAGCAAAGCAAGCCTAAGCTCCACTTAGCCAAATGCATATATATGATAGACTCCACTATACTACCATAGTATCACTTGCCAATACAATTCAAATGTATTGACCCTTGTGGCTGTAACTTATTATGTTGCAGGTTTGTTTGATGTTAGTGAAGTTTATTGATAAGGATTACAAGTCTACAACCAACATGACTGCCCGTGGCACTTTGAAGACGAGGACTCCATGCTATTGTTATATTGTGCTGCATTGTAATGAGATAGCCAAATGAGCTATGTAAGATGTAATAAATTATTTTATTCCTGGTTATAAAGTTGTATTATGACCTTTGTTTCTTGATATTACATCTTAACTGTGGATGCTAGCTATTGATCCAGGGACTAGCATTGTAAACACAGGGATCTCTACCTTATTAAAGGTTGGGACCTCTACAGATGGTATCAGAGCACTGTGTTGCCTGTAGGATTGTAACCCTAGGATTGGACAAAACCCCTTAGAAAAATAGGAGTTGTATTTGTTCCAAAACTTATTTACAAACAATCTTGTAAACTCTTCCCTCAACCTTTTGGTTTTGATTCTACATATCTTCTATTTCAAAGTTGATGGACAAAGCCTACCCCATGGCCAAAGACTTCAACATGTGCAAAGGACTTCATCAACTCAAATGACTTCAACATCAAACATCATCAAAGACTTCAACTTTAGTTCCACCAAGAACTTCAACTTGGATATCACTAAGGACTACAAGTGAGACAATAAACATTACTCAAGACTTGAAGACCAAGGAAACACAACTTAGAAGGAACCATCATCACCTTTGAAGTTTTGTGACCAAGATGCAAGGAATTCTCCAAGGATACAAGGATCTTGTTCATGAAGAAGCAACCAAGAAGGATGGAATGATCTCAAGTGAACCATATATTTGGACCACCATATTAATTTTAGATCAAACACACCAACTTATGTGGTGTAGCAAAAAAATATTTTATTGCCTAAAAATGTGCTTGAAACTTGTTATTTGAGTGGAAGGATTCTTTGTGATTGTTCGCACATTGCTTGTGTGAATTGTGATGTGTGTGATTAGAATTATTCCTTAGAAATATTTTGCCTATTCTAATCCCAATCCAACCCAAACAGATGACTACTCAAGGAACTCCAACATCAAGGATGGTGACAACAACAACAACCAAGGGATCAACATGAGAGAACTCATAGTAACCCAAACCCAGTTGAACCAAGTGACAACTCAGTTTTTAGCCAACACCAGTGAGTTAGATCCAACCATGCAAAGGTTTTTGGACACCCAAACCCAACTGTTGCATAAGGTGAAAAATCAAATGATCAACATGGGAGATAACTCGTCCCAAGGAGTTTGTGACAACAAGGATGTCAAGGATGATATTCTAGAAGGAACTCCAGCTTGCAATATTTGTGGAGACCAGGATCACACTTCCAAAGATCATGAAGATCAATGCCCCAATTGTGAAGAGAAACATCCAACTAATCAATTCCCCACATCTCAAGCTACTTGTTTCCTATGTGAAGGAAATAATCATGTCCCTATCCAATGCCCCATATATTCCATAGTTCAACAAAGGAAACAAGGTGGAGTGCAACAACAGATTGTAGACTTCCATGAGGGAACAACTTCTACCAAGAAGGATGAAGACAAAGGAAAATCTCAGCTTGCACCTCCATGCAATATGACTCAATTTGATGGACCAAAGAGGAGACATATGTATTATCCAAGGAAAAGATCAAGGAGACCAGGAAACTTTCCTACCTTTGAGATAAGATATGAAGAACATGAACTAGAAGCACTCCTAGCTTTGGAGAAACCCAAGAATAATAAGGACAAAAGACAAGTGCAATGTTTCCATTGCAAGGAGATGGGATACTACGCCAATGAATGTCCAGAGAAGAAGCAAAAATATAAGGAGATTAACCAAGTGTGTGTTGGAGATATGCCCAAGAGGCAATAATAAAGTGGTTATTATCATATCTTCACACTTATGATAAATGTTTACATACCATGCTATAATTGTATTAACCGGAAACACTAATACTTGTGTGATTTGTAAACTAAAATAAGAGTCCCTAGTATAGCCTCTTGTTAAACTAGCTTGTTGGTTAATATATGATCATGGTTTCCTGATCATGAACATAGAGATGTTATTAACAACAGGGTCATATCATTAGGAGAATGATGTGATGGACATACTCCTATAGATAAGCGTAGCATAAAGATCAAGTCATTTCATTAGTTCAATTGCTATATGCTTTCTGATACATAGTAACCTAATTCCTTCGACCATGAGATCATGCATATCACCTTTACCGGATGGATGCTTTGATGTCATCAAACACCACACCGTAACAGGGTGGCTATAAAAGTGGCATTGAGTGTTCGGAAAGTATTGGTTGAGACACATGGATCAAGAGTGGGATTTGTCCATCCATATGACGGATAGATATACTCTGGGCCCTCTCGGTGGAATGTCATCCAATTAGCTTGCAAGCATGTGACTTGGTCACAAGGGATCACATATCATGGGAACGAGAAAAGAGTACTTATCGGTAACGAGGTTGAACTAGGTATGCAGAGATACCGACGATCATAACCTCGGATAAGTAAACTATCATGAGACAAAGGGAAATTGGTATCGTATGTAAGTGGTTCATTCGATCGCAAAGTAATCGTAGAAATATGTGGGAGACATATGAATTTCCAGATTCCTCTATTGGTTATTGTTCGGAGAAGTGTCTCGATCATGTCCGCATAATTCACGAACCGTAGGGAGACACACTTAAGGATTCAACGTTGTTTGAGTAGTTATGGTATTATGAGAAAGAGACCGAATGTTGTTCGGAGTCTCGGATGGGATCCGGGATATCACGAGGTGATCCGGAATGGTCCGGAGAATAAGATTCATATAAGGAAAGTCCCGTTTCGGAGTTCGGGAATGATTCCGGTGTTTTCATCCGGAATGTTCTAGAAGGTTCCGGATTGTCCGGCACTCCGGGGGGGGAGGGTACATGAGTGTGTCATTGAATGATTGCATCATGTACTAAGTGTTATTGCTGTTTCAAAAACATGAAAGTCAAATTGCTAGTTTGAAAGTCAAACGGCTAAAACAGGAAACTGTGGGAAACAGGAAACTGTGGGAAACAAGCAAGAGGAGTTGGAACCAACCTGGAGGAGGAGTTGGACTCCTCCAGGCCGGCGCCCAGCCCAAGGCCGAGTTGGGGAGGGACTCCCTCCCTCCCCTGGCGCGCCAAGACCCCCTCCCATAAAAGGAGGGGCAGGGCTCCTCCTAGAGACACACAAGTTCCTATCTTCTACCTCCGGTTTAGAGCCGTTTTGGTTTAGAGCTTCTAATTGCTTTAGCCAGCGGTTTAGAGCCTTCTAATTGGTTTAGAGCCTTCTAATTGGTGTGTCTAATTACTAGACCACTAATAGCCTCTCTCATAAGCTCCACCATACTCGCTCCGGCTTAAGGCGAAGCCCTGCGGGATTTCCCCTCTACTTCCGGTACCACGCCGTTGTGCTGCCAGAATCACGAGGAGAGTGCTACAACCTCCGCTGCCTGCTGGAACAAGGGAGAGGAAGGTCTTCGTCGAGTACCGAATGTGTGACCGACTGCGGAAGCGCTGCCGGAACGCAGCGCCGGAAGGATCGTCTACGCGATCTTGAGATCGGAAGTGTACGACTACATCACCCACGAGAATCTGCTCTCGTTAACCACTTTGGAATCTTCGAGGGTGAGTTCCTCTATCGACTCGTTGCTACAATCTAGTAGATAGATCTTGGCTTGTTTGTTTGTATGCGATAGAAATTTTTTGTTTTCCATGCTACGAACCCCAACAGTGGTATCAGAGCCGTGTCTATATGTAGATCTGTTGCACGAGTAGAACACAATGGTCATTGTGGGCGTTGATGCTTTTATTGTAGATTGCTTTTTGTGTACTTTGCATCTTGCGGTATGTTGGGATGAAGCGGCTCGGGCTAACCTTACATGACATCGTTCATGAGACTTGCTCCACGCTTGACATGCAACTTGTATTGCATAAGTGGCTTCGCGGGTGCATGTTTCTCCTAGCATAGTTAAGATCCAATTTACAACGGGTAATCAACAATGCTAGTATCAATGTTGTGGTTCTTGTTCGTAAGTTAGAACGACACTTATTGAAAGCCCCAAACCACGTAAAATATGCAAAGAAAGTAGAGGCGTCTAACTTTGTTTTGCAGGGGTGTGCAGTGATGTGATATGGCCATGATTGTGATTATATTTGATGTATGCAATGTTCCTTATTGTAAGTTGGCAACCGGCAGGAGCCATATGGTTGTCTTTAATTTATGTTAAGACCCGCGTGTCTATTCAAAGTAGTTGTAATAGTTGAAGCCGGTGGACGACAACCATGGTGAAGCGTCATTGACCTTGATGCAATGCCGGTGATGATGGAGATCATGTTCGTGCTTGAAGATGGAGATCGGAAGCACAAAGAAGAAAGGCCATATCATATCACATATTATGAATTGCATGTGATGTTAATCCTTTATGCATCTTGTATTGCTTAGTAGACGACGGTAGCATTATAAGATGATCCCTCATGCACATGAATTTCAAATCATAAAGTGTTCACCCTTAGTTAGCACCGTTGCTAAAGCTTGTTGTTTCGAAGCACCACGTGATGATCGGATGTGTTAGATTCTACAAGTGTATACAACGTGAGCAAGCCAGATTTGCTCATGCGGAAACTAAGGTTTGATCTTGACGAGCCTAGCATGTACAGACATGGTCTCGGAACGCGGATTACCGAAAGGTAAAGCATGAATCGTATAGTAGATATGATGAACATGATGATTGTTCGCCATTGAAACTATATCAACTCTCGTGATGATCGGTGTTGATGTAGTGGATTTGGTTCGTGTGATCACTAAAACAATGTGAGGGATATTGTTTTGAGTGGGAGTTCACCTAGATTAATTTAATTATTAATTAGAACTCAATTTATCATAAACTAAATCAAAGTGAATTTGCATAGTTGTTGTAGTCATTGGCATCCGTTTACCACCTTGCGCTTAGTTATAATTGAGATGATAGAACTATAGAATTCTGGTTAGTTACTTTACGAACTGGTATCGTATTGTTTTGAAGTGTTAATCTAAAGTTTAAAGTCCTATTACAAACTTTCAGTAAGTTCCGGTTACTCCATGAAGTTTAATAATTAGTATTAAGTCAAGAGTAACCATTCCATGTGTTAGTATATAAGTATCATGTTTGTCTCCATGATTCTTGATATTCAAAGGATTCTCCTAATATCAAGGTTATCTAAGGATCTGAAAGAGTTGTTTCAGAAACCATGATGTGTTGAAGATATTGTGATATCTGAAACGAAGTTTTGGTTGCAACATGATAGAGTATAATATGGCTAAAGTCATGTTCTCATATTTGATGAGAATTTGCGAAAGGTTGGAGACACTTGATGTCCTAATCCTCCAAAAGGTTTTGGATAGCAACATTATACTCATAATTCATCGTTATAAGCTAAAAGTAGCTTGATCATGGACGATTCCATGATAAGGATGAATAATTGATGTAGGTAAAATGTTTACTACACTAAGAGATTGCTAAAGAAAGGAATTTGAAAGAACACCAAACATTTGATGATGGTGATCTACTTCAAAGTGCAAGTCCAAAGACATTGGTATTTAACTATACACGCTTTGGACTATGTGTCATATGTATGACTCCACTATTGATATTGATAGATTCTTTCAAACAGAAAAGGAAATACTGAAAGAGAATCTCATAAATATATGGCAGAAAAGAAAAGACTAGAATTGTTCAGTTTAAGTATATAGATGATATACATGTTATGGATATATTCTTTGCTTATTAAACAATGTGGTTCTTAAGTATTTGATACTGAATTTGTTGGTATGAATCGTCATACAAAACAACAGAATTCATGAACTACAGTGGCCTAAGTAATTAGCAAAAGAATATGTGATGATGTTCATCGAGAACAAATAAAGGGTTATTGTGTTGCTCGTTAAAAGCTTGCCTTCAAGATTTGTTTTTATCAGGTGTTATGAGAACAAAAGGGTTGTTCAAATAATTGCCGTAATCCATAAAAGATGGATGATTCACAAATCTCGTTGGAGAAATCACATCCATAAAACTAGTGCTAAAAATTTCGAAAGACAAATTGATTGAAAGATCACTTAGGAAGTGACATCGCTGTTTAAATTATATTGGAAAGAAAACATGAAGAAAATCCATATGGTTGGAAATTTGGAGTCTATTTGATTTTGATCAAATGACGCTTGTGAAACTTTCTTAGAGATAATTAAAACTTCGTTCATAGGCCAAAAGGGAACGAAAGACTAGCTTATTGGAATTTGTACATATTGTTGTACGAAGTCCATTATGTGTAGTCAAGAGCGATGGATTTCAACTTCATATGCTTTCTCCGAAAATTTGAGTGAATATATGAATATTTACTTAATAAGGATGAAGTGTGAAACATTTGAAAAGTTCAAGGACTTTCAAGATGAAGTGCAAAATCATTGTAACAAGAATATAAATAGTTTATGATAAGATCATAAAGGAAGATATTTGAGTTACAAGTTTAGCATAAAACCTAAGATTTAAAGGAATCGTTCCGTGGATTTGCATTTTCTCGAAACACCATAAGAGTATGGAGTGTTCGAGATATGTAATTAAACCTTGTTTGACATGGTAAGATCGAAGGTGTAATTCATAAAACTGCCATTATATTTTAAAGATTAAAAAACTTTAGAGATTACCGTTTTTCCACTGAAAAGAGATTCATCATAATCCGTTGAAATGACACCATATAAGGTTATGGTTTGGGATAAAACCCAAGTTGTCTTTTCTTAAACATTGGTATGCTATGCATAAGAAAGATGTGTGCAACCAAAGTCGGATGAACCTGTCTTTGTATAAACTGTTAAGTATTCCTCCATAAACACCGGAGACAAAAGTGTTTGTCGCTTAGAACGTCAAGTTTCTTTGAGAAGGAATTTTTTCGTGAAAAGTTAAGTGGGAGGACAATAGAACTTTGATAAGGTTAAAAGAACCTTAGCTGTATGTGCAGAATTGCGCAGCGCTGAAAAGTGTTTCGGAGGCAGCAACAATGCTCATAGCTCCCGTGCCTCAAAAGGTTGTGGTCACGGAGATCTAAGTTCCTATTGAAACAAGTAGATCGGGTAAACAATCAAATACCAAGATTTGAGGGTTGAATCATTATTTGAGAATAATGAACCGACTACATGCAAAGAAGCGATGATGGGCCCTGACTCCGTCAAATGGCTTGAAGCCATAAAATCCGTGATAGTTCCATACACGAGAAATCAAGTTTTGAACTTGAAGGACCCTCGAGAAAGGTGTAAGACCTTACAGTTGTGTCTGGATCTATAAAGAAATAGACATGGATGTTTTACATCTATGAAATAGTCGACATGTTGGGAAAGAGTTCACAACAATGTTCAAAGGTTGACTATGACAAGATCTGATCTTTCATAGCGATATTTAGTCTAAACGGATTAATATAGCAACCACTACATATAATTTGTTATATGGTAGTTGAATAAACAAAACAAGTTCTTCTAATAGAATCGTTACCTAGGACGTGTGCATGACACGGTCCATAGGGTTTTGTGAATTCAGAGGATGCTAAAAACATATGCAAACTTCAATGGTTGAAGTGAGCATCGCGGAGTTGGAATCTTCACTATGATGAAACTGTTAAAAGAGTTTAATTTCATCAGAGACAATGAAGATGCTTGCGTTTGCAAGAAATTAAGTGGGAGCGCTAAGACATATTTCTAATACATTATGTGGAGGACATATTGTTGATTAGAAAAGATGTATCTTTTATTAACACATATTAAGAATTTCATCCCGATGAAAGACTTAGGCAAAACCCAAATATTTGGCATCAATAGACGCTAATATGGTTGTGCCAGAAGTACATAGACGAGATATTGAATGAGTTCAATATAGAAACTACAAGAAAAGGTTCTTGTCGCACAGAAAGGATTGAAAGAGTTCAATGTTGATGATATATTCAAGTGTATTGACATTTGATAAAGTGAAACAAATAATCAAGTATAGATTAATACTTGATGTATGAAATCACAAAGAGTATTTATATCAATCATACTGTGATATGTACAAATCCAGATATGTCCTATGCTCTAAATGTTGTGAGCATATACCAGAATGATTTGTAAGATGATCATTGGACAATAGTAAGGATATTCTTATGATCTTTTGGAAGAACTAAGAGTATATTATTTGTAGAAGTGACAAATAGATGGTTAGTTCATTGTAAAAGTACTACATTGATACTAGTTTTGTCACAAAGTACAAATTAAGTTTATCTCAATCTAAACTAAGGGTGGCACAATATAATGGAAAGTGAGTTCCATAATGGATTTGGATGAATTCCAAAGTTAAGACATTGTGACAGATACTACAACAAAAGGCTAAGTATATGACTGCTATTTTAGCAAGCAAAAGAGGGCATTTGTGTCAAGTAGTTTGTTATCAAACTAGGTGTAGTTCACAATGGGATAATACTATGAAGATATATTGTACGACAATATTGTCAACATGTTTTAACCCCAAAGAACTAAAGGTCACACCAAAAGACCAAATTTGTACGAAGCCATCTCATTAGAGAATGAGTGATGCGTGAAGACGCAAAGACATGCAATTACACACGGACCTGGAAGTGTCAGATCCGGAGATCAGTTGACCACTAGCAATAGTGTACATACAACACCGTAAAGCCATAGGTGTTGAATACACAAAGTTTTGAAACTAGATTATTGACTCTAGTGCAAGTGGGAGACTGTTGGAGATATGCCCAAGAGGCAATAATAAAGTGGTTATTATCATATCTTCACACTTATGATAAATGTTTACATACCATGCTATAATTGTATTAACCGGAAACACTAATACTTGTGTGATTTGTAAACTAAAATAAGAGTCCCTAGTATAGCCTCTTGTTAAACTAGCTTGTTGGTTAATATATGATCATGGTTTCCTGATCATGAACATAGAGATGTTATTAACAACAGGGTCATATCATTAGGATAATGATGTGATGGACATACTCCTATAGATAAGCGTAGCATAAAGATCAAGTCATTTCATTAGTTCAATTGCTATATGCTTTCTGATACATAGTAACCTAATTCCTTCGACCATGAGATCATGCATATCACCTTTACCGGATGGATGCTTTGATGTCATCAAACACCACACCGTAACAGGGTGGCTATAAAAGTGGCATTGAGTGTTCGGAAAGTATTTGTTGAGACACATGGATCAAGAGTGGGATTTGTCCATCCATATGACGGATAGATATACTCTGGGCCCTCTCGGTGGAATGTCATCCAATTAGCTTGCAAGCATGTGACTTGGTCACAAGGGATCACATATCACGGGAACGAGAAAAGAGTACTTATCGGTAACGAGGTTGAACTAGGTATGCAGAGATACCGACGATCATAACCTCGGATAAGTAAACTATCGTGAGACAAAGGGAAATTGGTATCGTATGTAAGTGGTTCATTCGATCGCAAAGTAATCGTAGAAATATGTGGGAGCCATATGAATTTCCAGATTCCTCTATTGGTTATTGTTCGGAGAAGTGTCTCGATCATGTCCGCATAATTCACGAACCGTAGGGAGACACACTTAAGGATTCGACGTTGTTTGAGTAGTTATGGTATTATGAGAAAGAGACCGAATGTTGTTCGGAGTCTCGGATGGGATCCGGGATATCACGAGGTGATCCGCAATGGTCCGGAGAATAAGATTCATATAAGGAAAGTCCCGTTTCGGAGTTCGGGAATGATTCCGGTGTTTTCATCGGGAATGTTCTAGAAGGTTCCGGATTGTCTGGCACTCCGGGGGGGGAGGGTACATGAGTGTGTCATTGAATGATTGTATCATGTACTAAGTGTTATTGCTGTTTCAAAAACATGAAAGTCAAATTGCTAGTTTGAAAGTCAAACGGCTAAAACAGGAAACTGTGGGAAACAGGAAACTGTGGGAAACAAGCAAGAGGAGTTGGAACCAACCTGGAGGAGGAGTTGGACTCCTCCAGGCCGGCGCCCAGCCCAAGGCCGAGTTGGGGAGGGACTCCCTCCCTCCCCTGGCGCGCCAAGACCCCCCTCCCATAAAGGGAGGGGCAGGGCTCCTCCTAGAGACACACAAGTTCCTATCTTCTACCTCCGGTTTAGAGCCGTTTTGGTTTAGAGCTTCTAATTGCTTTAGCCAGCGGTTTAGAGCCTTCTAATTGGTTTAGAGCCTTCTAATTGGTGTGTCTAATTACTAGACCACTAATAGCCTCTCTCATAAGCTCCACCATACTCGCTCCGGCTTAAGGCGAAGCCCTGCGGGATTTCCCCTCTACTTCCGGTACCACGCCGTTGTGGTGCCAGAATCACGAGGAGAGTGCTACAACCTCCGCTGCCTGCTGGAACAAGGGAGAGGAAGGTCTTCGTCGAGTACCGAACGTGTGACCGACTGCGGAAGCGCTGCCGGAACGCAGCGCCGGAAGGATCGTCTACGCGATCTTGAGATCGGAAGTGTACGACTACATCACCCACGAGAATCTGCTCTCGTTAACCACTTTGGAATCTTCGAGGGTGAGTTCCTCTATCGACTCGTTGCTACAATCTAGTAGATAGATCTTGGCTTGTTTGTTTGTATGCGATAGAAAATTTTTGTTTTCCATGCTACGAACCCCAACAGTGTGGTGCAACAACTGCAAAGAGTTAGGCCATTATGTATCAACTTGTCCACAGAAGATACGTGAAGAACTCAATCTTGTCACATGTTACAATTGTGGTAACCAAGGACATTATGCAAGCAATTGTCCAGAAAAGATGAAGCACAAGATAAAGCCTATGAAGGATCTCAGCCTTGTCACATGTTTCAAGTGTGGAAACAAAGGACACTATGCAGATGTTTGCCCAGAGAGGTTTCAACAAGATTCCAAGCAAGGCAAGAAGTAATCAAGTTGGAAAATTTTTAAGGGTGGTAGTACCCTAGTTGATTTGAGCCAACTTTTAACCTCTATCCTTCCCAAATCTCGGGACGAGATTTATTTTAAGGGTGGTATCCTGTCACATCCCAAAATTTTCCAAATTTTGTAATGTGAAAAATAAATAAACAAAATAAATAATTGTTGAAATTTAGGGTGAAAAGAAACTTCTGTTTATAAATGGAAACTTAAAATCCCATCTTGAACAAACTTTGGTTAATATTTGAATCCAACTAAATTCAAATCAAAGTGAAGGCATTCTTCATAAATGCATCTGGAAATTTAAACATTTGGAAATTAAACCAAAACCCTAAAAACCCTAATAGAAGAAAACATTGCCAAGCTATCTCTAAGCCCATGGATTTGATCCATATAAAAATTTGTCAAACAAACATTTCAAAATGATCAAGAATGACAAATAGAAATATTACAAAAACCATAGAAATTGATTTCACTTAATTTGGAACCATAGATAAAATCTTATGAATTTAATAAGTTATGGAAATTGAATTTCCAAAGCTAATAAAGCACCTAACTAAAAATCCATAACAAATGGTGAGCAAATAATCCTAAAGAGATTTAAAATGATAAACAAATATTAAATAAGATTTTACCAACTGGAATCACCAAGTTTGGATCAATAAATAAAAAGATATGGATTTTATAAGATAAAGATAGAAATATTAAATGAGGAATATTTAAAGGCCAAACCAAATCTTGACCTAATCCATAAGCAAATGGAATAAATATAATCCAAATCCAAATAAAATAAAAGGATAAAGAATTTTCCAAATAAAATAAAATGGCATTAGCCAAATTCTATTTCTATTTGAATAAAGACAAAACCCCTAATGGAAGAGATAAATTAAATTAGGGAAAATAATTTGAATTTAACCAAGTGGAATAAAAGTTATTTAATTGACTTAAATGAAATAAAAGAACCATTTAAATAAAGTTATATGGAATTAAAACCATATTTGAATCTCTTTGGAATAAAAACAATTGCCCAAATTAAAATGATTGATAATCACATTAAAATACTTTAAATAATTCAAAGTGAATTATTTAGCATTCCATTAAATAAATAAACCTACTGAAAAGGTTTTGTAAAAAGATTAGATTTTAAATAAGGTTTGAAATTTGATTTAACCCAAGGACCTATTTTAAATAATTATTATATCCTAAAAAGAATAAAAATATTATTCTAAATTGACTTCACAATATGTTAATAAACAGAATTTGAGTACACACAAAGTTTGGTTGAAGTTTAAAATCAAATTGTTGTTTGAAAAGTTTAAACAAAATCAAAATAGAATATTAGAAATGGAAAAAGAAAAATAACAAAAGAAGAAAAAATATAAAACAAAGTAGCCCAGCCCATCTGGCCCAGCAGCCCACCTCTCTCCCCCCTCGAATCGTTTTCTTCTTTTCCCAGAATGGCACCCGCTGAGTCTATGACTGCCTGGACCCACCTACCCCTCTCTCTCTTGCTGACTGCTGAGCCCCACCGTGAGCTCCCCTTCGTTCTCACCCACCGCTGACCTCGCCCTCCCCTCTACTGTTTCTGCCGGCATTGATTGCGAATGAATTGGCATAAACGCGTGAGTAAACTCCTCCCCATACATGGCCTTCTTAACCGCCTCTCCCTCCTCTCCATTTTCCCTTAGACCCCGCTGCCAGAGAGCCACCAGGCTGCTTCTAATTTGCCTTGCACTGCCGCGGCCTCCGACGAACTCCGACGGCGATTCCGGCCATCCTCCCCCGCGCCTTGCCCCCTTGACCACGCTCACTCGTTCCCCATCAACCACGAAACCTCCCAGTAGTCTCAGCTTGCTCGCGCTTGACCCATAGCGTCGGCACGAACGACAGCTAAACATCGCTGCCGTCTGCCTCGACTCCGGCGAGTCCTCTGGTAAGCACAGACCCCCCTTGCCCTTCTTTTGATGCACACATGTCCGTGAGCCGCGTACGAAGATAACATCATCCTCCATTTTCTCTCTCGTGCTCCGTAGCGTCGCCCTCGACGACGACTGGCCGCACCTGATGCCAGGCATCTCTCCGGCGAGCAATTACGGTCAACCCCGAGCGCCCCCTGATCTCCCACGGCCACCTCGAGCTTCAGCACATCGCGGCAAGCCCAGTAAGCCACACCATCTTCTCCCTCGCTTCCTGCATTGCCAGCGCCACCCTCGTCTGAGCGCGCCGCCGCCTGTTGCTGTCGCAGCGCCACCACTTTGTGGTCAAACAGATCAGGGCCATTCGATTTAGATCGGACGCGTAGAAACGTGCGACTTAAACGAAAGGGTATGACCGATCTGTGCCATGCAATCTGTTTAAAATCCAACGCACCATGTTAGTCGATCCAGGCGAACTGTTTTCATCCTATCAGAACTAGACACGTGGCCCAGAGTTCATTTAAAACAGAAATTATGTTCTATTAGATGTTCAATCTTGTAAATTGCATAACTTTTAATCTACACGTCCAAATTTTGCAAATTTTATATCAATGGAATCAGCAAGACAAATCCTACCCAACCATGCAATTTGTTTCATGAATTGCTTCTGGAAAAATGGTTGTTTTTGCAGAAACTTGTGTAGGCATAATTTGAATATAAAATTCTTTCTAAAATTATTTTTGTGATAAAACCTTTGGGCAAATGGATTGTTTGAACCTACTGACCATCTAAACCAACTTGTAGTTTCAAAAACATATTTTTTGAAGAAAAAGAATAAATCTTTGATTTAGAACATTTCTAGTCAAATAAAAATAATGTTTATTTATTAAAAATGCTTTTTGAGGAAACCCTTTGGGAAATGTTTTGAAATAAACTCTCTGACCCTAAACACAAGGTTTTATGATTTAAAAATATATTTTGATGAACCCTATAGATTATTAATTTGCTAAAGGCATTTTCAACCACATAAAATATTGATTTGGTTTACAAATGATTTAGAAGTAAAATCTTTTGCAAAAGGTTTTGCCACTCTATAAAATGACCAATAGGTGTTTTAGAATGTTTATAACCTATTAGAAACCACTTTTCCAAATAAAACAATCTTTGGCATGCTTGCATGAATTGCTTTGTTTCTATTATTTTATGTGATGTTTTGCTTGAATGGTAGATTAAATTATTGCTTGCTTGATTGAATTGTAGTGATTTGAAAAGTGTGAGTATTGCAAGATCAAGGAGTGAACTTATATTCTATACCAAAAAGTCAAGTGATGCTTCATACTTTTTGTCCCATTATTTTCACTATGCATTAGTGATATTTCTAAAGTAGGACTTGCATGGGATTTTTGCTAAGTATAAACTATGCCATGGGAAAACCTAGTAGATGAAACCTTAGTAGAAATTTCCTAAGTTAAGATTCCTACTACCATCATGCTTAGCTTAGATAGTAGAAAACAAGGGTGGATTATTGTAAGGGGTCCCAACCTTTAAATAAGGTAGAGTCCCCTGTGTTTACAATGCTAGTCCCTAGATCATTAGCTAGCATCCACAGTTAAGATGTAATATAAAGAAACAAAGGTGATAATATAACTTTATAACCAGGAATAACATAATTTTATTACATCTTACATAGCTCATTTGGCTATCACATTACATTGCAGCGGAATATCTATAAGCATGGGGTCCTTCATCTTCAAGGTGCCACAGGCAAACATGTTGGTTGTAGACTTTGTAATCCTAATCAATCAACTTCACTAAAATCAATCAAACCTGCAACATAACAAGTTACAGCCACAAGGGTCAATACATTTGAATTGTATTGGCAAGTTTCACTACTATGTTGAATATAAGTGGATCCTATCATTACATGCATATTTGGCTAAGTAGAGTTTTAGGCTCATTTGCATAAAGCAATAGTTTATCCTATCTTTCAAAATGGTTTTGATCTTTTGTCAAATCTTTTCTGAACTCCTTGGAATCCACTAAGTGTCTTTGTCAAAATCTCTTGAGATCCTTGGTACCCTCAAGTACTTCAAGTTTTTATCAAAATCTCTTGAGCTCCTTGGTAAATCCCCAAGTGCATCAAGTTTTTATCCAAACCTCTTGAGCTCCTTGGTACCCCCAAGTGCATCAAGTCTTTTGTTGTCACTTAAAAGTTTTCTTTTAGAAATTGGAATGTCGAGATTTCCCATAGCTTCATGCTTTAGTTGCTCAGTATTGTCCATAACCGGGGACACGGCTAATTACTTAGATTTTAATATCTTCTGCAGAAGTTGTACACTTTACCCACATGTCACACTCTCATCTTGTTGCCACCAGTGGCCACTGGATTGGTACTCACCAAGATGGAGTACCGGCAGATTGAGAATGCGACGAAGTCTTTCCAGAGGGTCCTCCCATACACCATTGCTAGCTTGTCTTCAGTACCCATGTAGGATTCCAAGTTCCTCATTTTCAGTAACCTTAAGACAATGCATGGGTATTCCCAATGTAGTTGACCAAGCCAGAGCCATAAGTAGCATGTGGTTGTACACGAAAGCCACAATTGGAGAAACATGTTCAATCTCTAAGTTTCCTGGGTGGTTTTCTTTTGGAGCACAACACAAAGAGATTGCCATAGACATGGTTCCTTTTGTTGCCACCTTCTCCAAAACTCAAAGTATCCTTGTCCACCCAGGTGGTTCGTTGAGTCCTTGTTTTATTATGTAAAAACACAAGTCCTTTTCTCAACTTCATAAATCTCAACATGTATCTCTTTTCAAAATATAGCATGGCTAAGCATGTAACAACTACATTGTTTTCACTAAGGAATGTATAAGGTATCCTATTATGTTTTAGCATAGCATAAGTATAGAAATTATTTGCATGCATGTTTCAAAATCCACAAAGTATAATGAAAATAGTAGGACTTTAGATGATAGTGTAACTTGCCTTTTTGGTAGGGAATGATGGTTCACTTCTTGATCTTGCTAGTTTCACACTTTTCTAACTTCACTACAAATCAATCAAGCAAAAACAATATCAACTAGCATTCCAACCAATACTCGAACAATCAAACACACATAAAATAATAGGAACTAAGTCATGCATGCAAGCATGCATAAGGTAGATTTATTTGCCAAGGTGGTCTCTACTAGGCTCTACACATTGTAAGGCTCAAAGTGGACATTTTCCAAAGTGGCAAAGTCATTTGCAAAAGGGTTTCATCCATAAACCATTTTTAAATCCAATCATTATTTTATGTGATGGAATATGTTTTTATCAAAGCAAAAACTTTATGTTGTTCACCAAATAAGTTGTTGTTTCTCAAAACTTGGTGTTTAGGGTCAGTAGGTTTGATTCAAATCATTTTCCCAAAGTTTTTACTCCAAAAACATTTTCATAACAAAACCAATATTTTTATTTGGCTAGAAATGGGCTAATTCAAATATTCATTCCTAATCTTCACAAAATCCATTTTTAAAACCATGGGTTGGTTCCTAGGGTCAGTAAGTTCACCACAAACCAATTTTCAAAGATTTTTAACCCTAAAAACATTTTGGAATAACTTTTACAACCTAAACATGCATACAAATGTTTCTGCAAAAACAAACATTTTACCATAGGATTTTTACTAAACAAATTGCATGGTTGGATAGGGCTTGTTCCACTGATTCCATTGATATAAAGTTTGCAATTTTTGGACGTGTGGATCAAAAGTTACAAGGGTTTCAAATCTACAAACAAATCTGATTTCAAATCTGTTTTTAAATCAAAGACTGGCCACGCGTCGCTTTCTTATTGGGCGGTACCGCTTCATGCGGATCAGCCTCTCTGGTGCATTGGATCTTAAGCAGATTGCACGGCTCTGGTTGACTCATACCGCTTCGCTTAGGTTCTATTCTTAGCCAGACGATTTGCATCGCACGGCTCACAGCTGCTCAACCAATAACTGGCAGCGCTAGCGGCGGCCGGCGGCGGCGTGAGGTCAGGTGGTGGCTCTATGGCAGCTACAGGAAGCAAGGAACGAAGTGAGGATGCTCACCGGGTTCAGGAGGTCACGGTGAAGATCGAGGCGGTGTTGGTCTGGCGAGGGGTGCTCTGGTTCTAGCAGGATTGCTCGTCGGAGTGGAGGACGGCGTCGGGCGGTTCTGGAGGTCGTCGAGGATGGTGTTGTGGTTCACTCCGAGGCAAAACGAGGATGCGGTTAGATGCACAGGATCAAGGCGAAGTTGCGAGCGTGAAGGAGAGGGTGCGGGGTGGTCTGTGCTTACCAGGGGACATCGCCGGATAAGGTAGCAGATGCGGCGGCGCTCGGAAGTTGTCGAAGTCGATGCTCTGGGGCGCCCGCGGTTGAATGGAGAGCCCAGACAGGTACGCCTGGGAGTGGGGATCACGGTCGTGTGCTCAGGGAGGCAAGGGATGGCGAGGTTCGGCCGGAATCGAGGAGGGAGCTCGTCGGAGCAGTGGGAGTGCGGCTCGAAATTCCGTCGGCCTGGGGGCAGAGAGAGGGAGGCGCGTGAGGGGAAATGGAGAGGAGGTGCTGGCGCTTTAGTAGGCGTCGTCGCAGGGGAGTTAAAGCCGTGGTTAACGCGAATTTATCGTCGGCATTACTGGTTTGCAACGGTAGGGCGTCGTCTGCGCGAGGAAGAAGGGGTGAGCTGGTTGCGTGGGTCCGCGTCGTCAGCGAAGGAGAGAGACAGGGAGAGGGTCCACCAGTCAGTGTCTGTGTGGGTTAAAAACTGAGTGCAAAACGTTTTCTTTGGGAGAGAGAGAGTGGGCTGGTTGGGCTTATTGGGCTGGCCGGCTGGGCTGTGTCCATTTCTATTTTTTTCTTCCTGACTGTTTTTCCTTTTTCTGATTCTATTTTCTGTTTTGAAATTCAAACAACAAATCAAACATTCAATTCACATCAAACCTTCACCAAACTTTGTAATGAGTTTTGGTTCCGTTTAACAACATAAACCAAATACCAAATATAAAATAATATTTTTTTACTTTAGGGTCCATTATTAATTAAATAAATAGACCTTGTTTATTAAATCAAAATAGGATTAGATTTATTTAAAATTCCATTTGAAATCTAAAATAGTGCCAAAACCATTCAGTAGGTTTTATTTGAAATTAAGAAACACTTGGAAAACTTATTATTTAAAATAAATAAATAAGTTTTGATGTTTAATTAAAATAGTAAAACTTTTATTTTTAATAAACTTGGATATTAAATCCTTATTAATTTATTTTAAAATAAACCTTTACTAATTTTATCAAATAGAAATATTTTATTTAAAAGACTTTAGCCAAGTTTTAATTTGGCTCATTTTTAAAATCAAATCTTTTATTAAAAGATTTCAAAATAGTAAATCCAAATATTTTTATTTTTCCTTTATTAAATGTTTATCTTTTTAAATCCCTTTTGGATTTTATTTGGTCAAAATAAGTTTGAAGTTTTCCAATTGGAATCAAAAAGTTTCTTCTCACCCTGAAAATCAACAACGTTTTATTTTATTCATTTATTTTTTTCACATTACAAGATTTGGAAAATCTTGGGACGTGACAATTATATTCATGCTATTGAATATTTCTAAGTCAAGGACTTGTGTTTTGTTTAATAAAACAACTAAGTGAATGAATCACCTGGGTGGAATGGAAGGAATGGTTTGTGTTGGGTGGTTACACAAGGCCCATTTCTATGGTTTACCTTGTGTATCTCACTTGTGGATGGCCACCCTGGATCAAAGAGATTTGAGATGTCAAATGTTGAGAAGCTTCAAGTGCATCTACTTGGCATTATGGGCTCTGCCTGGATCATATAGGTTGCAATAACTTAGCCAAATGGACAGTTGGTGGTAGGGGATTGATAGGTTGGAGCGCGTCCATTCTGGTCTAAGGGAAGGCTTCTGAAAGATCTTGTCTTGGTGAAACCAAGTCTTGTGGGGAAAGTGCACCACCTCTGCAGAGTGTAAAATCTAAGTACTTAGCCATGTCCCTGGTAAAGGACAATTTGAGCATCAAGACATGGAAGCTATCAAGAATATCCTCATCCCATTTTCTAAGTTAAAAGGTTGAACAAGGGTTGAAGGATCACCAATTTCTATTGGGAGATGCCTTGGGTGATTTTGTCAAGCAAAAACTTAGTGTTTTCAAATGATAAGGAAAAATCTATTTTGAGCAAAGCAAGCCTAAGATCCACTTAGCCAAATGCATATAGGTGATAGACTCCACTATACTACCATAGTATCACTTGCCAATACAATTCAAATGTATTGACCCTTGTGGCTGTAACTTATTATGTTGCAGGTTTGTTTGATGTTAGTGAAGTTTATTGATTAGTATTACAAGTCAACAACCAACATGACTGCTGTCACATCCCAAAATTTTCCAAATTTTGAAATGTGAAAAATAAATAAACAAAAAAAAACTTTGTTGAAAATTAGGGCGAGAAGAAACTTTTTGAATCCAATTGGAGACTTACAAACCTATTTTGATCAAATAAATCCTAAAGGGAATTAAAAAGATAAACAATTAATAAAGAAAGATTTGATAGTTGGAATTACTATTTTAGATCTTTTAATAAAAAGATTTGTTTTTCAAAAGCAAAAGGTAGAATTATAAATAAAGATTATTTCTTAAAGCCAAATTAAAATCTTGGCCAAGCTTTTGAAATAAAACATTCCTATTGGATAAAAAGAGTAAAGGTTTAATTAAATAAAATAATGAGGATTTATTAATATCCAATTATATTAAAGTAAAGACTTTTCCATTATAAGTAAACACAAAAACTTGTTAATTTATTTTAAATAAGTTTTCAAAGTGTTTTGTTTATTCAAATAAAACCTACTGAAATGATTTTGGGTATTATTTAGGTTTCAAATGGAGATTTTAAATATCAAATCCTATTTGAATTAATAATTAAGGACTATTTTATTTAATTATTAAATAGATCCTAAAAGAATAAAAGTATTATTTTATTTTGGACCTTGGTTTGTGTTGTTAAACAGAACTAAAAATTATACAAAGTTTGGTGGAAGTTTGAATTCATTTCAGTGTTTGAATTGTTTGAATAAAATCAAAACATAAAATCAAATGGAAAAGGAAAAAAGTTTCAGTACAAAAAAAATGAAACAAACAGCAACCCAACTAAGCAGGCCCAGCAGCCCAACTCACCCCCCCTCTCTACGAATCGTTTTCCACTGAAAAATCAACCCGCAGAGACACAGACAAGTGGCCCCATTCTTCCCTCTCTCTCCCTCACTGACAGGCAGGCCCCACTGCCTCGTCATCATCATTAACACCTCGCCGGCCGTTTTCCCCTTGCTCAACGGCGTTCTGCCGCGATTAAAATCTCTTGATTACGCGTTGATGGCCGGAGTAAACACGCCAGTAACCACGCCTGCATAAACGCCTCTCCCTCCCCTCTCTTTCCCCTCACTCGCCCCTCCTTCTCTGCCCCAGGGCTGCCCAGATTTTCCCCTGCACCGCCGCAGACTCCGACGAGCTTCGCGACCAATTCCGGCGCCGTCCAGCCTCGCCTCGACTCCCACTGCACACTAGCCTGTTCCCCACCTCCTGGCGCACCTGCCAGTGCCTCCCGTTTGCCCACTCTTGCCCCAGAACGTCAGCAAGGACAAGCTTGACTCGCCACCGCCGTCTGCCATTGCTCCGGCGACTCCTCCTGGTAAGCCTCGACCGCCCCGGCACCTCCTGTTGATTCTCACATCATCCCCAGTTCAGCCCGCATCTAACTGTGTCGATGCCATGCATCGGCGTGACCTGCAGCCCCATCCCCGACGATCTCCAGAGCCACTCGCCGCTCGCAGCAACTCCGACGAGCAATTTCCTTCGTCCCCGTGTGCCCCTTGCCTCCTCGAGACCACGTTGAGCTTCGGCACCTCCTTGCGAACACGGTGAGCCCTCTCCCCCTCTTCCTTGCTTCCTGGTATCACCGCGACGCCACCACCAAAGCGTGCTCCGCCGCTCGCCGCCGCGCAGCGCCGCCAATCTTTGGCCCAGTGTCTGTGACCGTTAGATGTAAATCTTGCGGCTAAGATTAGAACTTAAACGAAGAGGTATGAGCACATCAGAGCCGAGCGATCTAACTTAAATCCTACGGTTCGTAGAGGCCGATCCGCACAAAATGGTACCGGCCAGTAGAAACACGCCGTGTGGCACTAGTTTGATTTAAAACAGAATTCTGAATCTGATTTATATGCAAACTTGTAAAATTCATAACTTAAAATCTACACGTCCAAATTTTGCAAATTTTATATCAATGGAATCAGCAGAACATGTACTTTGCAACCATGTATTTTGTTTAATGTTTTGCTTCTGGTAAATTGGTTGAATTTGCAGAAACTTGTGTAGGCTTATTTTGAATATAAAAATTGTTCTAGATAAAATTTTAATGTGAAATATTTGCAAAATGGTTGTTGTGAACCTACTGACCTTAGGAACCAATTTATGAATTTAAAAATGTATTTTGTGAAGTTAGGATTGAATAATTGAATTAGCTCATTTCTAGTCAAATAAAAACATTGATTTTGATATGGAAATGATTTTTAAGTAAAACCTTTGGGAAATGTTTTGATTCAAACCTTCTGACCCTAAACACCAAGTTTTGAGAATTAAAATGTATTTGGTGAACCCTTTAAAAGAATATTGCTTTGATAAAAGCATTTTCAACCACATAAAATAATGATTTGATTTAAAATTGGTTTATAGATAAAACCTTTTTGCAAATGGTTTTACCACTTTGGTAAATGACCACTTTGAACTTTATAATGTTTAGAGCCTAGTAGAAACCACCTTTGCAAATAAAACTATCTTTTGCATGCTTGCATGCATGACCTTGTTTATATCATTTTATGTGTGGTAAATTGTTTGAATATTGGTTGGAATGTTGTGTTGAATATATGTTTGCTTGATTGAATTGTAGTGAAGTTAGAAGAGTGTGATATTTGCAAGATCAAGAAGGGAACCAACATTCTCTACCAAAAAGGCAAGTGTCACTATCATCCAAGTCCTACTATTTTCATTACACTTAGTGGATTTTTGAAACATGCATGATAAGGACTACTATATTTTTGCTATGCTAAATCCTATTAGGATACCCTTATATATTCCTTAGTGAAAACAATGTAGTTGTAGTATGCTTAGCCCTGCTATACATATATGGATGGGATACATGTTAAGATTATATGAAGTGTTGAAAAGACTTATGTTTTAAATAATAAAACAAGTACTCAATGAACCACCTGGGTGGACAAGGATACTCAAGTTTTGGACAAGGTGGCAACAAAAGGAACCATGTTTATATGGCAATCTCTTTTTGTTGTGCACTAGAAGAAAACCACCCAAGGGACTTAGAGATTGAACATGTTTCTCGTACAGTGGCTTCCGTGTACAACCACATGCTAAATGGGCACTGGCTTAGTCAACTACATAGTGGAAGACCCATGCATTAGCATCTTCAGGTTCACTAGAATGAGGGAACTTGAAACCCTACATTGGTGCCTGGTAGACAAGCTAGCATTGTGTATTGGGAGGACTCCTATGGAAAGACTTTGTCACATTCTCAATCTGCCAGTACTCCATCTTGGTGAGTACTTATCCAGCGGCCACTGGTGGCATCAAGATGAGAATGTGTCATGTGGTTAAAGTGTACAACTTCTGCAGAAGATCAAATTCTAAGTACTTAGCCGTGTCCCCGGTTATGGACAATACTGAGCAACTAAGGCCTGAAGCTATGGGAGATCTCGACATTCCAATTTCTAAAAGTAAAACTTGAAAGTGGCAACAAGAGACTTGAAGCACTTGGAGTTTTTCCAAGGAGTTCAAAAGGATTTGACAAAAGATCAAAACTATTTTGAAAAGATAGGATAAATTATATTGCTTTCTGCAAATAAGCCTAAAACCCTACTTAGCCAAATATGCATGTAATGATAGGATTCACCTATTTCTACATAGTAGTGAAACTTGCCAATACAATTCAAATGTATTTACCCCTGTGGCTGTAACTTGTTATGTTGCAGGTTTGTTTGATATTAGTGAAGTTTAATGATTAGGATTACAAGTCTACAACCAACATGTCTTCCTGTGGCACTTTGAAGATGAAGGACCCCATGCTATTGTTATATTCTGCTGCATTGTAATGAGATAGCCAAATGAGCTATGTAAGATGTAATAAATTATTTTATTCCTGGTTATAAAGTTGTATTATGACCTTTGTTTCTTGATATTACATCTTAACAGTGGATGCTAGCTATTGATCCAGGGACTAGCATTGTAAACACAGGGATCTCTACCTTATTAAAGGTTGGGAACCTTACAACTGCCTGTGGCACTTTGAAGATGAAGGACCCCATGCTATTGTTATATTCTGCTGCATTGTAATGAGATAGCCAAATGCGCTATGTAAGATGTAATAAATTATTTTATTCCTCGTTATAAAGTTGTATTATGACCTTTGTTTCTTGATATTACATCTTAACTGTGGATGCTAGCTATTGATCCAGGGACTAGCATTGTAAACACAGGGATCTCTACCTTATTAAAGGTTGGGACCTCTACAACTTAGCTTCCCTTCTAACTAAAGAGTTTAGGTGAAGGGTTACCATGTTTCTCATGGTAGAAATAGATAAGGATTGAGTAGGTCAACAGTTAGTTATTACATTCTTGTTACTTGGTATTCATGAGTTATTGTAATGAATACTAGGATGTGATCACCTAGAGATCTAATTACAATCATTAATAAATGTATAATGGTTTAGTTTCATTGTATTTGACCTGTTGGGGATATGCTATATGGTTATCCTCATAGCATGTCTCTTATCCGACTAACCCGGGTGGCCCATAGTCGGTAGCATGGCATGTGGCCTGCTGGGTGGCCCAGTTAGGTGGATCCAGAAGGGAGGCCCATGCCGGATAAATGAAGGCTACAGTGGAGTCAACAGCATACCCAGAGCCTTGGAGTGCAAGATACACAAGACTAGTGATAGACGGTGTAGGATTCTGTAACCTGTCCGGCTAGGACTTTTCCCTGTAACCCTAGGATCTGGCGACTATATAAGTTGGGCCTATGGGAGCCTTTAGGGCACAACACACAATAGAAAAACATCAGACAATCTCATACACAACCTCGCATAGCGAACCTATCTCTGTAACTCGGCGTATCTACCCTTATAGTGATTTATAGCAGGAGTAGGGCTCCGCCACCGTCGTGGGATCTGAAACTGGGTAAAATGTGTTACCTCGTACCCGTCAACCGTCCTCCTTACCCCACGTCTCTAAACACGCACTGTGAGGACCCCTCCATGGCCTACTCGTCGGCAATACCATGACAGTTGGCGCCCACCGTGGGGCAAGAGGCGCTTCAGGCTCTTCAGCGGGCGAGGACCAAGATCTTCGCGGGAATCGGCGAAACCGTAGCCATTGGCCGTGTTCTCTTCTCCGGCAACATTCCGATCGTCCCCCCTGACGAGTTCTGGATCCCGGCGAAGACGAACCCTACGCGGTGTTCGATCGTTCCTATCAGAGTCATCCACCTCGTCATCGGCGAAACCGACTCGGGCACTAGTTCCCTGGGAGTCGGAGGAGCATCAAGACCCGCACGGACCTCCTACGGGCAGGATATGTTCGTGGAAGGATCGATGTCGGATCTCTCCTCGAAGTTTGCCGGCAAAGATCGGAAAAATTCAAGACCCACCCAAACCGCCCCTGTGCAGGATATAAAGGTGGAAGATCACTGCAAATCCGCCGGCTTTATCCGCGCATCTGGACAGCAGAGATCCAAGTTCGTCGGCGTGGTTACCATCTTCGACCTGGCGCGCTGCGTTCAGAGAGAGGGCGAAAACCCCCGCGACTACCTCGCCAGGTGGCTCCGTATACGGGCCGACCTGGCCAATTACCCCGATGATAACGCTTTGTATCACTTCGTGGAAGGACTGGACCGTGGCACGCTTCTCTGACATTATTTACGTCGGCAGCAGGCAACAGGACGCCTTACCCTCGAAGAGATGGTGAGCACCGTTAACAGCTAAGCGGCAGCTGACATGCCAGCCTAGATGGAGCTTGCGCTCAGAAACGGAGAACCTCCGGCTCAGCAGCCACCGCCACCGCCTCCTGCCGTCATCGCAGTAGCACCACCACCTCCAGTCATCGTCAGGGCTGTTGCACCTCCATCGCCCATCATCGAGGAAGTCCTGGCACCCTCCGACTCTGTCATTGACGCGCTTTATGCTGATTTCAGTGCAGATTCAGAGGAGGTAGACTTCAGTCCAGAAGAGCTAGACTCCGCTATGCAGGAGATGGAGGAGGAGTACTCGCGCGACGAGCAAGCTAACAACACCGTCATGTCTCGAGGGGTGTTCGTCACCATTGGGACAGCGATTGATGAAGATCAACCCGGGCAAGCTCCGCCTACGGCGCTGGAAAAGGGGAAGGGGCCACTAATTGCTGCCGACGATGATCGCGCAAAGGTCATGCCTCCTCCGCCTAACCCAGTGCAGCAGCCGCAGGAACTCGGCACCAGTCCGAGCAACAAAAACACCGCAAACTTGCCGCCTCCAGCATCCACGTCGGCAGCAGCCCATGTTACTCCAGCTGATAGAGTAATGTACGGCAATCTCCTCGTCGAGCCACTAACCGTTGATCATATCCGGAACATGACTCAGCTTGACGAGAAGCGCCAGCAGCTGCTGGAGGAGGCGCAATCCATCGCGGAGCAAGGCGCTAAGCTAGATCGAGATCTGGTCAATGCGCAGAAGTCCATAGAGAAAGCTAGAGCAATGGAGGCTGAGTACAAAACTCTGCTGCTGCAGCAGAAGGCTAAGAAGGCTCCGGCTCGCGTCATCAACGATCATGGTGTACGGCGCAACCTAGGATGGGCTCCCTCGAAGCCGGCACAGGCCAAGACATACATTGATAGTGAAGGCAAGCAGGTGATGCCCACCCCACTCCTTAACCTCTCCGTCGCCAAAACCCTTCTGGAGCAGGATAGATCGCTTGAGGCAGTAGAACAGGTCTATGACCTAGTGGCCAAAGCGGATCCTTGGTTACATTGGTTACAGACGGTGCCGTCTGTAACCAAGGATATTGGCATCAAGCACTCCTTAACGTAGTCCGTGAAGGATATTGACCGTCTGTAACCAAGGATATTGATATCAACACCGTGTTGTCTGTATCCATAAAGCACTCATTCACGGACTACGTGTAGCCAAGGATATTGGCATCAAGCGTATAGTTTGCTGTGGAGATTCCGACTTGGTTGCCCATTAGGTGGCTGGCACCTGGAACGCGCGGAACCCTATGATGGTGGCATATCGCGACGAAGCGGACGAGATAGCCAAGAGCTTCTTGGGATACGAAGTCAAGTATGTGCCTAGGGAGCAAAACGAGGCGGCTGATCTACTGTCTAAGCTTGGATCTACGCACACCATCCGTGAAGGGCGCCGACATCGACAACCCGGATAGAGCTGACTCTTTCGTCAACATGGTGACAAAGATCCCTCCGGCTTGGACAAAACCGTTCATGGAGTATCTCGAACACGGAACTTTGCCCGACGACGAGGTCGAAAGACGGCAAATAGTATGACGAGCAAAAGGTTATACCATAATCAATGGGAAACTCTATAAAAGGAGCACTACTGGTGTATACTTAATGTGCGTTTCCCAGCTAGAAGGTTTGGAAATCCTGCGCGAGATCCATCTCGAAGATTGTGGGCATCATGCCGCTCCTCGATCATTGGTCGCGAAAGCCTTCCGGCAAGGATTCTACTGGCTGACCGCGAAGGCGGAAGCTGACAAGCTGGTTGAGACATGCACATGATGCCAGTATTATGCCCGACAACCACATGTCCCTGCTGAAGAATTGCGAACAATACCAATAACTTGGCCGTTTGCAGTCTGGGGCTAGACATGCTGGGACCGTTACAGACGTCACCGTGTGGATTTACGCATCTGCTTGTAGTAGTTGACAAATTCACCAAATGGATAGAAGCTAAACCCATTAGAAAGCTTGATGGGGCAACTGCCCTTCGGTTTGTCCGGGATCTAGTGGTGAGATTTGGTCTCCCACATAGCATAATCACCGACAACGGAAGCAACTTGTCACTCGGAGAAGTGGAGGCCTATTGTTGGCACAAAGGCATCCGACTTGAACTTGCATCTGTGGCACACCCACAATCCAATGGTCAGGTTGAGCGAGCCAATGGATTAATTCTGCAGGGAATCAAGCCACGTCTTGAGGCACCGCTACACAGAGCAGCTAGAGCCTGGGCGGAAGAATTGCCATCTGTGCTATGGAGTTTATGCACCACACCCAACAGATCCACCGGCTACACCCCTTACTTGATGGTATATGGAGCAAAAGCCATCCTACCTTCCAACATCCTCCAGGACGCACCAAGAGTTGCCGTCTACAACGAAGATGACGCTGAAGAATCCAGACGCCTAGATGTGGACCTTCTCGAGGAGGACCGCGTTTTGGCATGCCAAAGATCCGCCATCTACCAGCAGAAGCTACGCAGCTACCATAGTCGTCGCGTTCGGCATCGCTCGTTTAAAGAAGGGGATTTAGTACTCCGACTTAAGTAGAAGAAGTCACACAAATTATCCCCGCCATGGGAAGGACCGTTCATCATAAGCAAGGCGCTGCTCAATGGGTCTTACTACCTTGTCGACAATCGTGAACTCAAGGATAGACCCAACGAGGATCATAAGCGTAAGAGACGTGACCCGGATGATGACTACCCGGAGCTTGATCGGCCATGGAACATAGCACAGCTACATCCTTTCTACACTTAGCATTTTTTATCTAATTGTGTACCTATTATATGATCAATGAAATAAAGCTCTTTGTTTCACTCATATTACTGAGTCTTTTACCTCCTTTAGTGTTCATTTTTAGATCATATAAAACCTTTATGCACAAGTCTTGCGATTGCACTTGTGAAAATTCCGCCTACAGGCGTTAGCTTAAGTTTTCTGGTCTACACATTCTTTGTCATTTTTATGTGGATTCTGGAGTAGTGACTTTCGGCACTTATTGTCGGCGATTTTGTGCTCAGGTTATTGACGGTGCCATTGGGCATCATCACCTAAGCGCATGGTTCCGACAACGAGTCTTCCGACTCACGAACAGTCAAGCATAAGATCCAGAGTAATGGATAAGCCAGCACTTGCTTAAAAAATATATACATACTGGGACATAATTCTTAAGTAGCAGGATACGACAACCATTGTTTTCCACCTTAAGATTACATCAACAAGTTTTTCCCGTGCACACACCAAAGGTGAAACAGAAATTACAAAGTGTTTTTCATTCTTTGGGCGCAGGAGACTTGGAGGCCGCATCATCACCAGCCGGAGAATCACCCTCGACGTCGGCATAGTGATGAGACTCGGAGGAACCTTGGTTGATGTTGTCGATGAGGTTCCTGGGCACGAAGACGTCAACGTCCACCAACTCGGCAACCCTGGTGTCATAACCAGCGAGTGATGACAGGATGGCTTCGTGATCGATCTCCTTGCCGTCAGCATCCACGCCGGGGATACCAGAGGTCACCGTGTCGATGTCGGCATCTTCATAGTGTGCCTTCACCATATAAAGCGCCATCCTTGCGCTAGCCCGTGCGCATGAAGCCTTCTAGTTCGCGACACGCTCGGGGGCTCGGCGCAGGATCTCCGAGTACTTCGTCACGGAGTCCGATTCCTTGATATATATTTGGAGGGGCTTGGAAATCTCCTTGGCTTGGGTGATGGCGTTGTTGATGAAGTTGCCGGCAAGAACCATGCATTCCTTGTCCGAAGGAGGCGAGCGGGTTAAACCCATAGGCACTGAAAATTCCGACAAGGATCACATGAGTTCAATAAACTCTAAGTATCCAGACTACAGAAATACAAGGCGGAGGACACTTACTAAAGATGTTGGCCTTAGCCTGCCAGACGGTGTCCGCCAAGGATTCCTTCTCTTGTTGGAGGAGCTTAAACGCCTCGCTATGGCGAAGGTTTTGCTCAGCAGCAGCTTGCTTATGATCCTTTAGGATCGCAAGCTCCTCCTTCAAGCGATTGATCTCCGCGGAGGCGGAATCCTGCAGGGCTTTCATGGAATCCTCATGCATCTTTAGCACCTCCTTCCTCTTCTCCTTCAGGATCTTGTTCTCGCTGTCCAGCTGCTGGATATGCTTGGACTGCTCGACAATGTCCTTGGCCTTGGTGACATGTTCTGCAAGTCGGAGAAAACCACGTACACAGTGAGTACTCGGAGATTATGGGTACAAAAGTAAGATGGAAATGCGCAAAAAGAAAACAGACTCTTGTTTTTGATGATCTGTTCCTTCAAGATGGCAGTTTTACCCTTTTCGGCTTCAAGATCTGTGCGCATCTTCTGATACTTGTCGTTGTCCATGCCCCTCCGAGCATTCTCATTATGTGGAAACAAATACAAAGTTAAATCATTGTTTGGTCTGCTTGGAGATTTTCTTTAAGCATCTAGTCGGAACTAGTTCAGTTACAACTAGAGGCTTGGGGGCTACAGCATTGAAAATTATGAACACTATGTATGCTACTCTTAAAGCATCTAGTCGGAGTAATTCATTCCATCTAAATGCTTGGGGGCTATAGTGAGAGTTCTTTCTAACTTAGTCACTCTTAGAGCATATAGATGCAAAACCCATGGTTTTTCGTCTACATCCTCGGGGGCTACAGTGGGATGCTCATATGAAATGCAGAAGGAAAAGTAAAAAATTACAAGTGCAATGATCTTGAGGTTTGTAGCGCTCTCGGCTAGCAGCTTGCCAAAGGAAATGATATTTCCTCGCAAGATATCCGCTTGTCGGAGTAGCTCCTCGAGACCGCACGTCGGAGATGACGGCACTCCTCCAGGAACCATAGTTGTGTTACTCGGCAGGAGCGCCAGGTAAACTATCTTCGGGAACTCGAAGGGTTTCTGGGAGTAGGGGCGCCGCCTTCGGCAGAGGTACCAGCTCCCACCACCGCCTTGTCGCTACCGATGGCATCCTTAGCCGGAGCTTCAGCCATTTGAAGAGCAGCGCTCTCCTGCGTCGCCTGCTCGCTGACAACAGCGAGTTCGGTAGAGGCGCCAGAATCCACTTCCATGGCGGAAGGGCCTGGTGCCTCCTGGACTTGAGAGCTTGTCGGAGCAGAGGAGGGCTTGACGGCAGGAGTAGCAGGGGTGATGGCGGGGGAGGAGTCGCAATGCAGCATATCTTTGATATTTCTAGAAGCCCCAAGAGTCTTGGAGGACTTCTGGAGGCTGGTTGTGGCTTTCTTCTTGAAACGTGCAAAATGCATAAGTACAAGAATAAGACAGATAAATAAGAAAATGTCGGAGAATGAGAGGCTTACACTAGGGGGCGCTTTGGCAAATCCCGCTGGCTTTTCTCTTTTTCTCCTCCAGGGCGGCAGTACTCTTTTTGGAGGCTCCACCCTCCGTCTTCTTCTTCTTGCCTCCGTCGGCAGTGTCAGAGGTGGAGCTCTTCCGCTTTCGCGCCAACGGGACATCGTCGTCGGACACGACCGTGACTTCCTTCATCTTTGGATCGTAGATTTGGGCAGCTAGGTTGTCCTCATCTAGATCGCTAAGTTGTTAAGTGAGAAATCACCGTGTTAGATAAGATGGCACTGGCAAGACGAAGAAACTGGAGCAATGTCATACATGGAAAATAAATACCTACCTTTGGGCACTTGCCATCTACGTACATGTCGCAGGTGATGGTGAAGCCGCGCTTCTTATACTTCACCTTGACGATGTCCTTCAAACGGATCTTGACGGAGTCGCTCGAGAAGTTATCCACGGAGATCCGGAGGGTATCCCTTCGATCACTGGTGTACTCGTGCATGAACTTCATGCGGTGCTGCAGAGGTTGGATTCGCCTGATGAACCAGCACATGGCTAGGTCCAATCTGGTCAAACCCGTCTCTACGAACCATTCGATCCGCCTTATTGCGCGTGAAGCGTCGAGGTCGGAGGGAAGAGAGGCATGGGATCTCCATGTGGAAACTTCAGTGGCAGCTCCATCCATGAACTCCGGGTACGTCACTTCTCGGCCCGCCAAAGGAATGTCGGGGCCGTAGAAGTATGTCCGCTGCCAGTTTTTGCACGACTCGTGGCCGACGATGTCGGGGAACCGCCGGCCAGGTCGGATCTTGAAGCTTATGGTGCCGCAGTTCCTAAGCTTATGGTGCCGGCTTCACGTTTGACGGTGAAGAAGTACACGAACAAGTCTAACCTAGGCCTAATCCCTAAGTAACCCTCACAAAGTGCCGCGAAGTTGCTAAGCACTAAGATACTATTGGGAGAGAGGTTATGGGGTTGAACCTTGAAGTGATTCAAGACGGACAAAAAGAAGTGGGAGATGGGCAGGGAAATGCCGCGTACCAGCTGAGCCTTGAGGTACACCTTTTCTCCGGCTTGGGGAGAAGGTGTCACCTCGCCGGCCGGCGCCGCCCTCCAGGCGAGTCCCTCCGTCGCGGGGAGGTAGCCTTCGGCGACCATCTCTTGGGTGTCGCGGCCGGTGATGTCCGAGCCGCGCCAGTCGCCCTTGTGCGAGTCTGGCTCTTCTTCCAGAGGCTCTAGCGCTGCCAGATTATGGTCACCACCGGTGGTTTCAATCACCGCCGACGCAGGGATGACCAGGCCCTCTGGGGGCACGACGATGGAGCACGCCGGCTTCGCTGTGGCTTCGCTCGATGCCGCCATCAATGGGGAGGAGCTGCTGCTGGCCATGGAGGACTGGGAGGATGCGACTGATGCAAAGAGAGGCTAGGGTTTCTTCGAGGTTTTCCGCGGAAAGCTCGAGGAAGTGTGCGGCTGGAGGAAGAAGATGATGACGCGAGAGAATGGGGTAAAAAAGTGGCAAGTGTCCCACGGTTACTATTTATCTTACTCTGCGTCAAGATTCGTGCAGCTAATCGGACGGTTGCCGCGTAGACGACGTGTTCGTGGACGTGCGCGGTAATTTCGCCACGTCTCCAACCGCCGCCACCAGCGGTTCGTATCGCTCGCGCGGGAAAATCGGATATGATTGCGTTCTCTGCATGTGTGAGTTACGAGGCGTCGCTGACCTAAGCCTCCGTCATCATAACTGACATGGTAGATGAGCCGTCGCATCGAAGATTCCGGCATGGACGGATTTAATCCGACCACGGAAGAGTACGATGGAAGATTCAGCATTTCTCTGACTTCCTCATAGAAGACGGAGAAACCTTTGCAGGGTTCTTTGAGAGGACTACAAGATATTGCTTGACGATTTGCCGACATCCATCTAGACGGAGCATTCCACGAGAAGAGGCAAGACGGCGCAAGATCTCGGAGTTCTCTGGGGGCTACTGTTGGGGATATGCTATATGGGTATCCTCATAGCATGTCTCTTATCCGACTAACCCGGGTGGCCCATAGTCGGTAGCATGGTCTGTGGCCTGCTAGGCGGCCCAGTTAGGTGGATCTAGAAGGGAGGCCCATGCCGGATAAAGGAAGGCTACGGTGGAGTCACCAGCGTACCCTGAGCCTTGGAGTGCAAGATACACAAGACTAGTGATAGATGGTGTAGGACTCTGTAACCTGTCCGGCTAGGACTTTTCCCTGTAACCCTAGGATCTGGCGACTATATAAGTCGGGCCTATGGGAGCCTTTAGGGCACAACACACAATAGAACAACATCAGACAATCTCATACACAACCTCGCACAGCAAACCTATCTCTGTAACTCGGCGTATCTGCCCTTATAGTGATTTATAGCAGGAGTAGGGTTCCGCCACCGTCGTGGGATCTGAACCTAGGTAAACTGTGTTACCTCATACCCGTCAACCGTCCGCCTTACCCTACGTCTCTAAACATGCACTGTGAGGACCCCTCCATGGCGTACTCGTCGGCAATACCACGACATGGCCTACCCTTAGATCAAATCATGTTTACCCAATTTGAGGTTTTAGCAAAGGTCATATTGAAACTTATCGCAATCAACTTGATGATCTGTGTCAATTCCATCAAGTTGAGAGAAGCTTTAGTTTCTTTGACAAGTTTTGTTCAAATGCGCGAAAATTATTTGGATTTTCTATGCATGAATGCAATGCACACAACTGGGTTCAGCTTATTTCTAAGCTCTAATGCTGGGATGTTACATAAAACTAGGGTTTAGAATTTTCATTTGTTCAACCACTTGCTCACATGCATATACTTTGTTGATTTAAACACATGCATGCAATCTTAAGTACTAATTACATTAATACAAACTTAGGTTGTTACACTTGGTCGGGTCATTTCTGATGCAAAGCGAGACTGTGAAACATAAATAGAGAAGTTGAAGTTGGAGGGCATGCTAGAACATCACAAACATTGTTGTACCTAAATTGCAAAGATGGCAGCACAAAGCTTGGTACCACACTGGTATTGCTGCGATGGAAGGCAGAGCATGGTCTAGCTGACTCCGCATTTGAAAATTTGCTGAAAATAATGAAGCCAAAGCTTCCAAAGCATAACGGATTTCCCGAGAGTACATATGAATCAAAGAAGACTCTCTGCCCTCTAGGATTACATGTGCAGAAGATACATGCATACATTAATGACTGCATCCTCTAACACGGTGAGGAGTACGAGAATTTAGATAAATGCCCGGTATGCACTGCATTGCGTTATAAGATCAAACGGGATGACCTGGTGATGTTGAGGGAGAGCCCCTAGAAGAGGCTTCCTGCTAAGGTTATGTGGTATGATCCTATAATACCACAGTTGAAACGCATGTTCAGAAACAAAGAGCATGCCAGGTTGTTGCGATGGAACAAAGAATACAATACAAAGACGGAAAGTTGAGACACCCCACTGATGGGTCGCAGTGGAGAAAAATCGAGAGAGACTTCCCGGATTTGACAGGTGACGCAAGGAACTTATGGTTTGGTATAAGTACGGATGGCATGAATCCTTTTGGGGAGCAGAGCTGCAGTCACAGCACCTAGCCTGTGACTCTATGCATCTACAATCTTCCTCCTTAGTTGTGCATGAAGCGTAAGTTCATTATGATGCCAGTGCTCATCCAAGGCCCAAAGCAACTCGGCAACGACATTGATGTGTACCTAAGGCCATTAGTTGAAGAACTCTTACAGCTTCCAGTTGCATTGAGGGGGATTCTACCGGAAAATGTTCAAGTACCCATTGTAAAGCTGTGTGCATTTCTCAATACAATATCTCAGAAGGTAATCAATCCAGATATTTTGCCAAGGTTACAGAAGGATGTGGTGCAATGTCTTGTTAGTTTTGAGTTGGTGTTCCCACCATCTTTCTTCAATATTATGACGCATCTCCTGGTTCACCTAGTGGAAGAGATTGCCATTCTCGGTCCTGTATTTCTACACATTATGTGTAGGGGTTCGTAGCATGGAAAACAAAAAAAATCTACCGCATGCACACAAACAAGACAAGATCTATCTACTAGATTGTAGCAACGAGTCGATAGAAGCACTCACCCTCGAAGATTCCAAAGCGGTTAACGAGAGCAGATTCTCGTGGGTGATGTAGTCGTACACTTGCCGATCTCAAGATCGCGTAGACGATCCTTCCGGCGCTGCGTTCCGGCAGCGCTTCCGCAGTCGGTCACACGTTCGGTACTCGATGAAGACCTTCCTCTCCCTTGTTCCAGCAGGCAGCGGAGGTTGTATTTCCCCCCTCGTGATTCTGGCAGCACGACAGCGTGGTGTCAGAAGTAGTGGGAAGATCCCGCAGGGCTTCGCCTAAGCCGGATGCGAGTTATGGTGGATTGGGGTTTCCCGGAAATCTAGGGTTTAGAGATCCGGAAAGAGGAGGAGGTGTCGGCAGCGACAGATCGGCAGCGGCGCGAGGCGGCGGCGGCGCGCGGGCGACGGTGGCGAGCGGCGAGCGGCGGCGCGGCGGCGGCAGCGCCGGCGGCTCGTGGAGAGGGGTTTGGAACTTGTGTTGTGTTGGGGCAGCCCTCCCTTTATTTATGAGAGGGGGCAGCCTTGGGAGGGGTGGGTTTGAATCCAAAACCAAACCCAAGTTGGATTGAGAGAAGGACTTGTTTCTTCTCCCACTAGGAAACCATTGTTCCAGTTTGACTTTTCAAAATTCCCGTTTGACTTTCAATTTAGAGCTTTATTTCTCTCTTACATATGCCAACACCAAGTGACCTTGGATATGATCCAATCATTCCACACACCCATGACACATTCATGGACCATTCTCCTTTCGGACCGGTGAACCTTCTAGACCCTTCTAGAACCTCTCCGATGAAATCATCGGAAACTTTCCCGAACTCCGAAATAGGACTTTCCTTATATGAATCTTGTTATCTGGACCATTCCGGATCTCCTCGTGATATCCCGGATCCCATCCGAGACTCCGAACAACATTCGGTATCCCTACTAACATTCCATATCTACTAAACAACATCGAATCCTTAAGTGTGTCTCCCTACGGTTCATGAATTACGCGAACAAGACCGAGACACTTCTCCGATCAATAACCAATAGAGGAATCTAGAAATTCATATGGCTCCCACATATTTCAACGATTACTTTGCGATCGAATGAACCACTTACATATGATACCAATTTCCCTTTGTCTCACGATAGTTTACTTATCCGAGGTTTTGATCGTCGGTATCTCTACATACCTAGTTCAACCTCGTTACTGATAAGTACTCTTTTCTCGTTCCCGTGATATGTGATCCCTTGTGAGCCAGTCACATGCTTGCAAGCCAATTGGATGACATTCCACCAAGAGGGCCCAGAGTATATCTATCCGTCATATGGATGCACAAATCCCACTCTTGATCCATGTGCCTCAACCCATACTTTCCAAACACTCAATGCCACCTTTATAGCCACCCAGTTACGGTGTGGTGTTTGATGTCATCAAAGCATCCTTCCGGTGATGGTGATTAGCATGATCTCATGGTCGAAGGAATTAGGTTACTATGTATCAGAAAGCATATATCAAACAAACTATTAAAATGACTTGATCTTAATGCTACGCTTATCTACAAGAGTATGCCCATCATACCATTCTCCTAATAATATGATCTTGTTATTAATAACATCAAAATTTTCATGATCGAGAAACCACGATCATCTATTAATCAACAAGCTAGTATTATAAAGAGGCTTTACTAGGGACTCTTCTTTAGTTTACAAATCAAACAAGTATTTATGTTTCCGGTTAATACTATTATAGCATGAATGTAAACATTTATCATGAACACAAAGATATAATAATAACCACTTTTATTGTTTCCTCTAGGGCATATCTCCAACATTATGTTCCCCTTTGAGAGGTTCATGGGATTCTTAAAGAAATATGTTCATAACCGTGCTAGACCAGAAGGAAGCATATCCAAGGGCTATGGAATAGAGGAGGTCATTGATTTTTGTGTTGACGTTATTCCTGACCCTAAGTAACCCTCACAAAGTGCCGCGAAGTTGCTAAGCACTAAGATACTATTGGGGGAGAGGTTATGGGGTTGAACCTTGAAGTGATTCAAGACGGACAAAAAGAAGTGGGAGATGGGCAGGGAAATGCCGCGTACCAGCTGAGCCTTGAGGTACACCTTTTCTCCGGCTTGGGGAGAAGGTGTCACCTCGCCGGCCGGCGCTGCCCGCCAGGCGAGTCCCTCCGTCGCGGGGAGGTAGCCTTCGGCGACCATCTCTTGGGTGTCACGGCCGGTGATGTACGAGCCGCGCCAGTCGCCCTTGTGCGA
This sequence comes from Avena sativa, assembly GCA_916181665.1. NCBI lineage: Eukaryota > Viridiplantae > Streptophyta > Magnoliopsida > Poales > Poaceae > Avena > Avena sativa. The sequence goes on along the minus strand of OV702279.1, from coordinate 397,251,296 downwards.
GTCTGGCTCTTCTTCCAGAGGCTCTAGCGCCGCCAGATTGTGGTCACCGCCGGTGTTTCAATCACCGCCGACGCAGGGATGACCAGGCCCTCTGGGGGCACGACGATGGAGCTCGCCGGCTTCGCCGTGGCTTCGCTCGATGCCGCCATCAACGGGGAGGAGCTGCTGCTGGCCATGGAGGACTGGGAGGATGCGACTGATGCAAAGAGAGGCTAGGGTTTCTTCGAGGTTTTCCGCGGAGAGCTCGAGGAAGTGTGCGGCTGGAGGAAGAAGATGATGACGCGAGAGAATGGGGTAAAAAAGTGGCGGTTACTATTTATCTTACTCTGTGTCAAGATTCGTGCAGCTAATCGGACGGTTGTCGCGTAGACGACGTGTTCGTGGACGTGCGCGGTAATTTCGCCACGTCTCCAACCGCCGCCGCTAGCGGTTCGTATCGCTCGCGCGGGAAAATCGGATATGATTACGTTCTCTGCATGTGTGAGTTACGAGGCGTCGCTGACCTAAGCCTACGTCATCATAACTGACATGGTAGATGAGCCGTCGCATCGAAGATTCCGGCATGGACGGATTTAATCCGACTACGGAAGAGTACGATGGAAGATTCAGCATTTCTCTGACTTCCTCATAGAAGACGGAGAAACCTTTGCAGGGTTCTTTGAGAGGACTACAAGATATTGCTTGACGATTTGCCGACATCCATCTAGACGGAGCATTCCACGAGAAGAGGCAAGACGGCGCAAGATCTCGGAGTTCTCCGGGGGCTACTGTTGGGGATATGCTATATGGGTATCCTCATAGCATGTCTCTTATCCGACTAACCCGGGTGGCCCATAGTCGGTAGCATGGCCTGTGGTCTGCTGGGCGGCCCAGTTAGGTGGATCTAGAAGGGAGGCCCATGCCGGATAAAGGAAGGCTACGGTGGAGTCACCAGCGTACCCGGAGCCTTGGAGTGCAAGATACACAAGACTAGTGATAGATGGTGTAGGACTCTGTAACCTGTCCGGCTAGGACTTTTCCCTGTAACCCTAGGATCTGGCGACTATATAAGTCGGGCCTATGGGAGCCTTTAGGGCACAACACACAATAGAACAACATCAGACAATCTCATACACAACCTCGCACAGCGAACCTATCTCTGTAACTCGGCGTATCTGCCCTTATAGTGATTTATAGTAGGAGTAGGGTTCCGCCACCGTCGTGGGATCTGAACCTGGGTAAACTGTGTTACCTCGTACCCGTCAACCGTCCGCCTTACCCTACGTCTCTAAACACGCACTGTGAGGACCCCTCCATGACGTACTCGTCGGCAGTACCACGACATGACCTACCCTTGGATCAAATCATGTTTACCCAATTTGAGGTTTTAGCAAAGGTCATATTGAAACTTATCGCAATCAACATGATGATATGTGTCAATTCCATCAAGTTGAGAGAAGCTTTAGTTACTTTGACAAGTTTTGTTCAAATGCGCGAAAATTATTTGGATTTTCTATGCATGAATGCAATGCACACAACTGGGTTCAGCTTATTTCTACTCTCTAATGCTAGGATGTTACATAAAACTAGGGTTTAGAATTTTCATTTGTTCAACCACTTGCTCACATGCATATACTTTGTTGATTTAAACACATGCATGCAATCTTAAGTACTAATTACATTAATACAAACTTAGGTTGTTACACTTGGTCGGGTCATTTCTGATGCAAAGCGAGACTGTGAAACAGGAATAGAGAAGTTGAAGTTGGAGGGCATGCTAGAACATCACAAAACATTGTTGTACCTAAATTGCAAAGATGGCAGCACAAAGCTTGGTACCACACTGGTATTGCTGCGATGGAAGGCAGAGCATGGTCTAGCTGACTCCGCATTTGAAAATTTGCTGAAAATAATAAAGCCAAAGCTTCCAAAGCATAACGGATTTCCCGAGAGTACATATGAATCAAAGAAGACTCTCTGCCCTCTAGGACTACATGTGCAGAAGATACATGCATACATTAATGACTGCATCCTCTAACGCGGTGAGGAGTACGAGAATTTAGATAAATGCCCGGTATACACTGCATTGCGTTATAAGATCAAACGGGATGACCTGGTGATGTTGAGGGAGAGCCCCTATCACATCCCAAGATTTTCCAAATCTTGAAATGTGAAAATAAATTAATAAAATAAAACTTTGTTTGATTTTTAGATCCAGAAGAAACTTTTTGAACTCAATTGGAACTCTAAACCCATTTGAATTAAATAAATTCCTAAAGGGATTCTTAAAGATAAACATTTAACAAAGGAAATAAAAATGTTTGGAATTACTAATTAGGATCTTTTAATAAAAGGATTTGATATTCAAAAGAAAAGATGGATTTACAAATAAGGATTATTTTTATAAAACCAAAACAAAACTTGGACAAGCTTTTGTATTAAAACAAATTATTTTAAATAAAATAGCAAAGGTTTAATTAAAAATAATAAAGAGTTTCTTAAATAACTAATATCCAAACTCTTTCAAAATAAAAGGTCTTACCAATTTAATTGAAACATCAAAACTTATTAATTTGTTTAAAATAAGTTTTCTAAGTATTTTATATTCACAAATAAAATCTACTAAAATGTTTTGACTTTACTTTGGACTTTAAAATAAATATTCTCAATAAAACAAACCCTAGTGGATTTAAAAATGAAAGTTTATGTTATTTAATTAATAAAGGACTCTAAAAATAAAAGATTATTTTGTTTTTCCAAATATCCTTATTTTCAAATAAAGCCTACTGGTTTGATTTTGAAAGTAATTAGGATTTCAAATGGAAATTTTATTAATTAAAATCAAACCATATTTTATTAATAACTAAATCCATTTTAATCAAATAATAAATGGATCCTACAATAAATAAAAATATTATTTTGAATTTGGATTATGTTACTAAACAGAACCAAAATACAAGTTCAAAGTTTGTTGAATGTTTGATTGGATTTGAGTGTGAATTGTTGGATTGAAATATCAAATCAGGAAATAGAAACAGAAAAAGAAAAGAAATCAGAAACAGAAAAAAATAACAAAGAGGGCAAACCAACCCAGGCAGCCCAACAAGGCCCAGCAAGCCAGCCCAACTCTCCTCCCCCCCCCCCCCCCCCGCAGAAAACGATTCGAACCAACTAATCAACCCGCAAGGAGACTGGCAAGTGGACCCCTTTCCCCTTTCTTTTTCCACTGACAGGTAGACCCACCTCCACTGTTCTCCTTCTTCCTCGCGCGACGACCACGCCTTCTCCCTCGCTGCAGTTACTGCTTTGATTTCGCGGATTCAATACGCTCTAATGCCGAGCCTTTACCTCGCTTTGATCACACGGATAGAAACGCCCAAGCCTCCTCTATAAGTTCCCTCTGACACCCCGAGCTGGCACGCCTTAGACCGCCCCCAATTTCTCCTCGACTGTCCCTGTCTCCGACGATGTTCCGGTAACGATTCCGACGACACGACACTACCTCGAGCCTCCTTGATCACCCTGGCAGCTTCCCCACTCCCAGACCTTCCTCCCCGTACCATCCACTTAACCGCGGGAACCTCTGAGCCTCGCCAACGACAACATCTGGCCGCGTCTGCCTTACTCCGGCGAATCTTCCAGGTAACATCTGACCGCCCCTTTCCGTCTCGATGAAGCACACATACTCGCCTCCCGCTTACGAACCTAACCGTACCCTCCGTTTGTCTTAGGGCGCTCCCTATCCTCGTCCACGACGACCACCGACGACCCCGCAACTCCGGTGAGCTCTGGCACTCGACGCCGTTCGCTCCTCGATCAGTGAGGCATGCCCCTTGATTAGTCTGTGTCCTCTGCCTCTCCAGATACTCGCCAAACACTCGCGAGTGGTCTGCAACCCCGTCCCCGTCGACGAGTAGAAGCTCCTGGCGCCAGTAGAATCTCCGGCGAGCAATTCCCCAGGAAACCGTGCGCCCCTCCGTCAGCCAGTGGCAAGTTGAGCATCCCCGTGCCACGACGAACACAGTGAGACCCCTCTCCTCTTTCCTCGTTTCCAGTTTTGCTAGCGCCGCCGCCAACTGGCCGCTCCGCCGCTCGCCGTCGTTATCACGCCGCCAGTTCCTGGCTGATACAGTGTGAGCCGTTAGATCACGATCCTATGCACACGATAGATCACTTAAACTGAACCGTTACGTTTGATCTGCACCGCACACGCCCACTTAAATCCTGCGGTCCACATCGCGCGATCCTACCGAACCGTTATGAGCCAATAAGATACAGACACGTGGCCAGGATTTAGTTTAAAACAGTTTTGAAATCAGAAACTTTTGCAAACTTCAAACCCTTATATCTTTTGATCTATACGTCCAAATTTGGCAAATTTTATATCAAAAGATTCAGGAGAAAAAGCCCTAGCCAACCCTACCCTTAGTTTAGCAAATAGTATTTGATAGATTGTTTGAATTTGCAGATTCTTTTGTGTGCTTGCTAACATTGGAAAAATCATTTAAAAATGAATTTTGAGATCAAACCTTTGCCAATTGGTTTATTGTGACCCTACTGACCCTAGGAATCAACCCATAGTGTTAAAAATGATTTTTGCGAAATTTAAGTTGAATTAGTTAACTTAGTCATTTTCTAGCCAAATAAACTCATTAAATTTTATTATGAAAAAGTTTGTGCAAGGAAAACTTTGGGAAGATGTTATGAACCCAAACTTACTGACCCAAAACACCAAGCCTTGCCAAGAGCAACTCACTCGGTGAAAAACATAAGTTTTACTTTAAAAAGAATGATTTTCACCACATGAAATGTTGAATGGATTTTGAAATAGACTTTGGGCAAAACCCTCTAACTAATGACTTTGCCATTTTGGTGAATGACCAATGTGGACCTTACAAAGTTTATAAACCTAGTAGAGACCAACCTTGCAATAGAACCCTCTTTTTACAAGACTTAATTATTGTTTGAATGTTGGAATGCTACTTGATACTATGCTTGTTTGATTGTAGTGAAAATTAGCAAGTGTGAGACTAGCAAGATCAAGGAGTGACTATCATTCCCCAAACAAAAAGGCAAGTTACACTATCATACAAAAGTACTACTATTTTCATTATACTTAGTGGATTTTGCAAACATGCATGAAAATGTTTTATACTTATGCTATGCTAATCCTAATAGGATTCCCTATACACTCCTTAGTAAAAATATTGAAGTTGTACATGCTTAGCCATGCTATGATTTCGAAAAGAGATACATGTCGAGATTTTACAAAGGTTGAGAAAAAGACTTGTGTTTGATATAATAAAACAAGGACTCAATGAACCACCTAGGTGGTGGACACTTTATGTTTTGGAGAAGGTGGCAACAAAAGGGAACCATGTCTATGGCAATCACTTTGTGTTGTGCTCCAAATGAAAACCACCTAGGAAACTTAGAGATTGAACATGTTTCTCCAATTGTGGCTTTCGTGTACAACCACATGCTATTATGGCTCTGGCTTAGTCAACTACATTAGGAAGACCCATACATTGTCTTTAGTTACCGGACATGGGGATCTGGAAGGCTTCATGGGGACTGAAGACAAGCTAGCAATGATGTATGGGAGGACCTCTTGGAAAGACTTCGTCACATTCTCAGTCTGCCAGTACTCCATCTTGGTGAGCACTAATCCAGTAGGCCACTGGTGGCAACAAGATGGGATTGTGTCATGTGGGTAAAGTGTACTCCTTCTGCAGAAGTTAATAAAATCTAAGTACTTAGCCGTGTCCCCGGTTATGGACAATACTGAGCAACTAAAGTTTGAACTATGGGAGATCTCGACATTCCAACTTCTAATATAAAAACTTGATGCACTTGGGGGTACCAAGGAATTCAAAGAGATTTTGTTAAGCTTGTTGCACTTGGGATTTACCAAGGTGCTCAAGAGCATGATGTACTTGGGGTTACCAAGTAGCTCAAAGGAATTTGACAAGGACTTGAACACTTGAGTTTCTACCAAGGAGTTCAAGGAACTTGGAAAAAGAGATTTAAACAAAGGACTTAAATTTTTTTTTGAAAAGATAGGGTAAAATATTGCTTCATGCAAATAAGCCTTAAACTCTACTCAGCCAGATATGCATATAATGATAAGATCCAATCTTTTATACATAAAAGTGAAGCTTGCCAATACAATTCAAATGTATTGACCCTTGTGGCTGTGACTTGTAATGTTGCAGGTTAATTGTTTTTAAATTGAAGATTGTTTGATTGACTAGGACTACAAAGCCTACAACCAACATCTGCCTGTGGCACTTTGAAGATGAAGGACCCCATGATTATAGTTATTCCGCTGCAATGTAATGTAATAGCCAAATGAGCTATGTATGATGTAATAAAATTATGTTATTCCTGGTTATAAAGTTATGTTATGACCATTGTTTCTTGATATTACATCTTAACTGTGGATGCTAGCTATTGATCCAGGGACTAGCATTGTAAAACACAGGAGGGATCTACCATATTGGGTAGGGACCTCTAACAGCCCCTAGAAGAGGCTTCCTGCTAAGGTTATGTGGTATGATCCTATAATACCACAGTTAAAACGCATGTTCAGAAACAAAGAGCATGCCAGGTTGTTGCGATGGAACAAAGAAGACAATACAAAGACGGAAAGTTGAGACACCCCACTGATGGGTCGCAGTGGAGAAAAATCGAGAGAGACTTCCCGGACTTCACAGGTGACGCAAGGAACTTATGGTTTGGTATAAGTACGGATGGCATGAATCCTTTTGGGGAGCAGAGCTGCAGTCACAGCACCTAGCTTGTGACTCTATGCATCTACAATCTTCCTCCTTGGTTGTGCATGAAGCGTAAGTTCATTATGATGCCAGTGCTCATCCAAGGCCCAAAGCAACTCGGCAACGACATTGATGTGTACCTAAGGCCATTAGTTGAAGAACTCTTACAGCTTCCAGTTGCATTGAGGGGGATTCTACCGAAAAATGTTCAAGTACCCATTGTAAAGCTGTGTGCATTTCTCAATACAATATCTCAGAAGGTAATCAATCCAGATATTTTGCCAAGGTTATAGAAGGATGTGGTGCAATGTCTTGTTAGTTTTGAGTTGGTGTTCCCACCATCTTTCTTCAATATTATGACGCATCTCCTGGTTAACCTAGTGGAAGAGATTGCCATTCTCGGTCCTGTATTTCTACACATTATGTGTAGGGGTTCGTAGCATGGAAAACAAAAAATTTCTACCGCATGCACACAAACAAGCCAAGATCTATCTACTAGATTGTAGCAACGAGTCGATAGAAGCACTCACCCTCGAAGATTCCAAAGCGGTTAACGAGAGCAGATTCTCGTGGGTGATGTAGTCGTACACTTGCCGATCTCAAGATCGCGTAGACGATCCTTCCGGCGCTGCGTTCCGGCAGCGCTTCCGCAGTCGGTCACACGTTCGGTACTCGATGAAGACCTTCCTCTCCCTTGTTCCAGCAGGCAGCGGAGGTTGTATTTCTCCCCTCGTGATTCTGGCAGCACGACAGCGTGGTGTCAGAAGTAGTGGGAAGATCCCGCAGGGCTTCGCCTAAGCCGGATGCGAGTTATGGTGGATTGGGGTTTCCCGGAAATCTAGGGTTTAGAGATCCGGAAGGAGGAGGAGGTGTCGGCGGCGAAGGATTGGCAGCGGCGCGAGGCGGCGGCGGCGCGCGGGCGACGGTGGCGAGCGGCGAGCGGCGGCGCGGCGGCGGCAGCGCCGGCGGCTCGTGGAGAGGGGTTTGGAACTTGTGTTGTGTTGGGGCAGCCCTCCCTTTATTTATGAGAGGGGGCAGCCTTGGGAGGGGTGGGTTTGAATCCAAAACCAAACCCAAGTTGGATTGAGAGAAGGACTTGTTTCTTCTCCCACTAGGAAACCATTGTTCCAGTTTGACTTTTCAAACTTCCCGTTTGACTTTCAATTTAGAGCTTTATTTCTCTCTTACATATGCCAACACCAAGTGACCTTGTATATGATCCAATCATTCCACACACCCATGACACATTCATGGACCATTCTCCTTTCGGACCGGTGAACCTTCTAGACCCTTCTAGAACCTCTCCGATGAAATCATCGGAAACTTTCCCGAACTCCGAAATAGGACTTTCCTTATATGAATCTTGTTCTTCGGACCATTCCGGATCACCTCGTGATATCCCGGATCCCATCCGAGACTCCGAACAACATTCGGTATCCCTACTAACATTCCATATCTACTAAACAACATCGAATCCTTAAGTGTGTCTCCCTACGGTTCATGAATTACGCGAACAAGACCGAGACACTTCTCCGATCAATAACCAATAGAGGAATCTGGAAATTCATATGGATCCCACATATTTCAACGATTACTTTGAGAACGAATGAACCACTTACATATTATACCAATTTCCCTTTGTCTCACGATAGTTTACTTATCCGAGGTTTTGATCGTCGGTATCTCTACATACCTAGTTCAACCTCGTTACTGATAAGTACTCTTTTCTCGTTCCCGTGATATGTGATCCCTTGTGAGCCAGTCACATGCTTGCAAGCCAATTGGGTGACATTCCACCGAGAGGGCCCAGAGTATATCTATCCGTCATATGGATGCACAAATCCCACTCTTGATCCATGTGCCTCAACCCATACTTTCCAAACACTCAATGCCACCTTTATAGCCACCCAGTTACGGTGTGGTGTTTGATGTCATCAAAGCATCCTTCCGGTGATGGTGATTAGCATGATCTCATGGTCGAAGGAATTAGGTTACTATGTATCAGAAAGCATATATCAAACAAACTATTAAAATGACTTGATCTTAATGCTACGCTTATCTACAGGAGTATGCCCATCATACCATTCTCCTAATAATATGATCTTGTTATTAATAACATCTCAATGTTCATGATCGAGAAACCACGATCATCTATTAATCAACAAGCTAGTATTATAAAGAGGCTTTACTAGGGACTCTTCTTTAGTTTACAAATCAAAAAAGTATTAATGTTTCCGGTTAATACTATTATTGCATGAATGTAAACATTTATCATGAACACAAAGATATAATAATAACCACTTTTATTATTTCCTCTAGGGCATATCTCCAACATTATGTTCCCCTTTGAGAGGTTCATGGGATTCTTAAAGAAATATGTTCATAACCGTGCTAGGACAGAAGGAAGCATATCCAAGGGCTATGGAATAGAGGAATGTCATTGATTTTTGTGTTGACGTTATTCCTGACCTTAAGTCGATTGGTGTTCCTGACTCACGACATGAGGGGATACTGAGTGGAAAAGGCACGCCGGGAAAGAAAGCAATGATATGTAGGGACGGGAATCTTTCACTCAAGCACACTATACAGTTCTACAGAATTCCACCTTGGAAGCTCCATATATCGAGGAACACAAGAATATTGTACGCTCCAACAACCCGGGGAAGCCTGACTCATGGATTATGAACACATGAATTCTTTTGGTGGTTGGTTGCGGACACATCTCATGAACGACACCACTGTTGGAGATCAGCTATACTTGTTGGCCGCGTCACCATCTTCTACTATATTGAATTTCCAAGGGTACAAAATAAATGGGAATACATTTTACACGAATGCCCAAGATAAAAAGAGCACCAACCAAAATAGTGGTGTCTGCTTTGATGCAACAAATGAGAATGGGCAACAGGACACATACTATGGTTACATGGAGGAGATATGGGAACTTGACTATGGAGTCTCTTTTAAGGTCCCATTGTTTCGCTGCAAATGGGCCAACCTAAATGGGGAAGGTGTAAAGGTAGACCAGTTGTACGGAATGACAACAGTGGATCTCAACAATCTTGGTTACATAGATGAACCATTCGTCCTAGCCAATGATGTGTCTTAGGTTTTATATGTGAAGGACATGTCCTCTAGACCAAAAAAAGGAAAAATAAGCAAACGAATACATCATACGATGAGCCAAAGCGTCACATAGTTCTTTCATGGAAAAGAATCATCATGGGATCTAGGACAAGACAGATATGTCCGAAGATTATAATAAGTTTGATGAAATTCCGCCCTTCATAGTGAAAACTGACCAAATGATTTCGTTAAGTAAAGAAGATGCTCCATGGTTATAGCCGAAGTGATCATAAGGAAGGGACATACGCCAAGAAGTTCATGGCCTCATATTGTGTACCTCTAATTCAAATCTGGCCGGCCGACCGCATATTGTGAACCTAAATGCATGAGACATGATAGCTCATTTCGTGAAGTATATTTTATGATATTTGCAATTTTCCAAGTTTAATATTTTTCCTTGCAACCATAACACATAACACGACAGCATGCGAAGGGTTTTGTATTTTTGATAATTGTGAAACTTTAATTCGGTTGTTGCTTCACAAACTATATATTTCCCACCGCTTCCCGCCAAGTTTTCCCACCCTTTCCCTCTAACCGGAGCTTTTAGTCTCGGTTGTAGTCACTAACCGGGACTAAAGATAATTCCCTCCATTTCCCACCGCTTCCCACCAAGTTTTCCCGCCCTTTTCCTCTATATCTGGGCCGACCGCGCCATGGCTATCCACACATCCACACCTTCTTCTCTCACAAAAATGGACAACAATGAATCCATCCACATCCACACATCCGCATACTGGGCAATTCTGACCCTCAAGGAGACCGAGGGGCTACGCGCCTCTAGCTACCCATGCCCGCCGGGCTATCGGTTGCCCGCTGAATAGATGCTAAGCACTGGAGGGGTTCCTGTCCCTCATGTGCCTCAAGGTTCCACACGTGTCACATCCCAAAATTTTCCAAATTTTGAAATGTGAAAAATAAATAAACAAAATAAATAATTGTTGAAATTTAGGGTGAAAAGAAACTTTTTGATTCCAAATGGAAACATCAAAACCCATTTTGGAACAAATAAAATCCTAAAGGGATTTAAAAAGATAAACAAATAATAAATAAAATTATAAAAGTTGGAATCACCATTTTTGGATCTTTAAATAAAAAGATATGGATTTTATATACAAAGGAATAAATAAATAAATGAATAAATAAATAAGGACTAATTTAAAAAGCCAAATTAAGTATTGGCCAAACAAATAATATGAAAGATTTTTTATTAATAAAAAGAGTAAGGGATTATTTAAATAAAATCATAAGGATTTATTAATATCCAATTTTATTTAAATAAAGACATTTTCCAATTTAAATGAACATTAAAACATATTAAAATGTTTTAAATAATAATTCAAAGTGAAGTTATTTGGAATAAATAAAACCTACTGAAAAAGGTTTGGTAAAAATTTAAAATTCAAATAGAAGTTTGAAAATATTTAATCCTATTTAAATAATGACAAGTGTCTATTTAAATAAATAAATAAACTATGAGGGAATAAAATTATTTATCCTAACATGGACTTTAAAACCCATTTAAAACAGTATAGGAAACTACTGAAAAGTTTGAAGAAGGTTTGAAAACAAAACTGAATTCAAATGGAGTTTAAGATATTTAAACAAAAATCAAAACAGAAGAAGAAAAAGAAAAAGGTTCTGAATAAAAAAAAGAAACAAAGCAACCCAACCCATCTGGCCCAACTAAAGCCCAGCATCGCAGCCCACATTTTCCTCTCTCGCAAAGCGTTTTCCACACATCAGCAAACCCGTGCAGTCGCTGACGTTTGGCCACCACACCCACTCCCTCTCTCTCGTTGTCAGCACGACCCCACACTGTCAGTCATCTTCTTCACCTGCCTCTGACCTCGCCCCTGACTTTGCTACCGTTTCTGCCCTGGTTAAATCCGATAAAATTCGCGTCGACGGCTAAATTAATCTCGCCAGCAACCTCGCTATCTTAAGCGCCCACGTCTTCTCCCCATTTCCCCTCACTCGCCGCTCCCTCTCTGCCCCCAAGCTGTCCCAATTCATGCTTGCACTGTCGCGGCCTCTGACACACTCCGGCGATGATTGTGGCCGCTCCTCGCCACCCCTTGCCCCCAGGCCTCGACGATACTACTTCCCATCGCCAGTTGCACACTCCAGTGCCACCCACTCGCCCGCGCGAGCACCGTAGGCTCGACAACGTCCTTGACAGAGAACGCCACCGTCTGCTTCAATTCTAGTGAACTTCTCTGGTAAATCCCGACCTCCCCTCTCCCTCTCTATCACACGCGCATACTCGCCACGACCCAGCGCATCTAACAACACTTTCCTTTTTCACTGGCGTGCATCGCAGCCTCGCCACCGTCTTCAATAGAGAGCATCCGACGCCGACGCTGTCTCCGGTGAGCAATTCCTGACACCACCGTGCGCCCCTTGGACTTCTACGACCACGTCGAGCTTCTCTGCACCCGTGCGAACCCTGTGAGCACCTCCGTGCCCTCTCTTGCTTCCTGGTTCGCTATCAACTTCACTGACAGAGTTGCGCCGCCGCGCATCCGCCGTCTAGCGCCGCCAGTTCCTGGCAGGTGCACTGTAGCCGTTAGATCTTCATCGCATGGCTCAGATTAGATTTAAGCGAAGCGGTATCAGATGCTGTGTGCCATGCGATTTAAGTAGATCCAGCGCACCGCATCAGTCGATCCTAGCGAAGCGGTATCATCCAATAAAATTAAGACACGTGTCTGCCCTGTTTGAATAAAATTCCAGAAATGATTTTGGAGTGATTAAACTTGCAAAATTCATAACTTTAAATCCACACGTCTGATTTTGCAAACTTTATATCAATGGAATCAGCAAACATAATTCTATCCAACCATGCACTTTATTTAATTAATTGCTTCTCGAAAATTAGTTGTTTTTGCAGAAACTTGTCTAGGCACATTTTGTGTATAAAATTCATTTGAAAAATATTTTTAGGATAGAAACTTTTGTAAATGGATTGTTTTGAACCTACTGACCGTAAGAACCAACTTGTAGATTTAAAAATAAATTTGGTGACACTTAGGAATTAAATCTTTGAATAAAACCATTTCTAGCTAGATAAAAATATTGATATAGGTTTAAAAATGATTTTTGACTAAAACTTTGGAAAATGGTTTGATTTAAACTCCCTGAACCTAAACACCAAGTATTAGGATTTAAAATATAATTGATGAACCTTAGTAAATCATTACTTTGTTAAAGGCATTTCTAGCAAATAAAATATTGCTTTGAATTAAAAATGGGATTTTGGATGAAACCTTTTACAAATGGATTAATATTAAACCCATTAACCATAAACACTAGCATTTGTGTTTAAAGAATATATTTGACTAAGACTACAAAATATTACTTTGATTTAATAACTTCTAGCAAAACAAAAATGATTTAAATGGCCATTTTCACCAACTTGAATTTAAATGGTTTTACCAGTTTTGTAAATGACCAATATGAGCTTTAAAATGTTTAGAGACTAATAGAAACCACTTTTCCAAATAAAACAATCTTTTGCATGCTTGCATGCATTGCTTGATTTTATTATTTTATGTGGTGAATTGTTTGAGTGTTAGTTTAAATATTGCTTGTGTCAACACCCGGATTTTTCAATCCTAGATGCCTGTTATGCCATACATCGCAATCCCAGGATTACCATTTTTGCGAGACATAACAGAATTGGATACTACATCATCCATTACAAACGATACATAAGTTCTTACACAAATAGGGATCTCATGATCCAGTTCTTAATACAACATCAAGCAGCGGAATACGTAATAATAACGGTAGCGTAGGCGAAGCTCCATCTTCGGGGTCATAGGCAATGCTGACGATGGGATATGATCCTAGTTGTCGTAACCTTCCTAGGGCCATCTTCCAGGTACTCCTCTTCATAGTCTAGCCATGGGAATAGCCAGGGACAAATCCATGAGTACTCTTTAAGTACTCGCAAACTAATACTAATAGGTAAAGGGGGTTTTGGATAATAGGACACTAGGCTCTAGGGTTGTTTTGCAAAAGCCAGATTTATCTCTACTAAGTTCTAAAGCTAGTCACAATTTTATAACTCCTAACTGGGAACTTGTATTTCATATCACAACTCTGTTGTGGTCAAGTCAAAGTCTTAGTTCATTTCACAGGTCATTTTGAAAGGTCTGATGGGGAACAGTATGGCCACTCCAACTGTCCATAACCGCGGACGCGGCTATTCGAATAGTTTGACACTCTGCAGAGATTGTACACTTTCACCACAACATTCGATACATCCGTTAGGAACAAATCCTGAATTCACCATACTTAGTATGCGGATAATCAATCCTAACCTTTCGATTACACGCCCTAGTATAAGCACCTCTCCTGTGAGTTTGGCCTCCCAACCATGACCAATTGTCATCTTGGGTACTGCACAGGTGGACAATCTTCACAAGGTAGCCTCAGCTCAGACCTTGGCCGTGAGGGAACTAATACTAAGGAATATAAGTTTCCAGTCAAGCCCTACCCAATATTCAGGTATTGTGGTTGTACGATAAAATTGGAATGGTATCGCATCCAGACAACCATCAGTTTTATAAAGGGCTAAGGCTCATGCCTCAACATTTTTATCACCAAAATTCTCAAGTGTTTGGAAACACATGTCCAAAATATTTCAATAGAATGATCCATCATTCCAAGGTTTTCATAACCATTTTTCCACCAAGTATTCCCATCTAAAAGTTGATCAAGTTTTATTCTTAGCACTAGCATCTACAGGTGGGGGTAGTACTAATGAGGGGTGGTAACTAATGGAGTTTCAACTAAGTACAACCTCATGTCTCAGGCTGATGCCAAGGTTTCTAACTTAGGCCAAATTTTATGCTCTTTATGCAACCTTCGGCATCTTTCCAATATCTACCAGTCACTTAAGTATACTCTAAGTAAGCTTTGATAAAGAAATAAAGTAAGAAGCTTGCTAGTAAAACTAGGCTTGGTTTATCAAGTGGGTATGATCACATATGCTTAATGCACATAGTAGGCATAGTAACAAGTATGGGCTTGCATAGGTATAGTCTCATCTTGCACAATATCAGTATAAGCTTGCTAAATTGCAAGTGTTAGCTTGCAAGGTTACTATCTTGCCTTGTGCGGAGCAGTGGTTGAAGTTCTCCTCGGCTTCTTCTTCGTAGTATCCTCCTTCCTCCTCGTATCCTTGGTCGGTACTAGCGTCTATGAATAAATACGAGGTACACAATCACCAAACAATACTTAACTACTTGCAATCATCACACACAATGGTCCTACGGATGATCTAGCATCATCCCTAACATTACAAGGTTAAGGCTTGGTTTAATTCCTTTTATATTTAGAAAAGTAATTTCTACTCATTGAAAAACTACTTAATATTTAATATTCCCCAAACCCAACATGGGATCATGTTGACACATGTCATCACCACATATTGTAGTCCATGGGAATGTGATTTAAAGTGGTGTCACAATTTAATAAGGTTTTACCCTTTTATTTTAATTAATTAAAGTGGCTAGAAATGCTTATGTAGCATTCTTTTATTACTTGAACATTATTTCTGCAAGTAAACCTATATATTTTTATATATTCTGAAAGGTATTGTTAAATGTGATTTTTGAGAGTTGGAATCAACCCAAAAGCTATTATGGTTTAAATTTGAAAAATGTTTGAATGCAGAAAAGCTTCTGCCTTGTCATTTTTACCATGGGTGATCTATAGACTGAAATGACTTGAATCCAACGGGCTTGGATTCAGCATTCACAGACCTTTCCCACAAAATTGGTTTCACTCAATTTGGTGCACTGAATCGATCTGGGTTGATTTTTGAAGTTGGGTACAAAAATGTGTTTGAATTGAAATAGAAAAAGGTTTAATTTGAATAACTCGGCTGCGCGGGAAAAGTTACTGGGCCGGCTTGCTAAGCGCAGTGCTCCCGCGGGCTGCTTAAGTGGGTGTCCCCACTCGTCGGTGACACGGGGCTGGGCGAAGCGGTATGGGGTGACGTGGATCGTTCGATCTAGTTCTAATCTAACGGCTGGGAGTCATCGTCGACGCGAGAGAACTCCGGCGAGAACGAAACCTAGCGCGGCCAGTGAGGGTTGCTGGGGGCTCACCGGGGTACTGTCGAGGGTCGGCGAGGCGGGCGAACGACGAAGTCGACGACGGCGAATATCCTGGTACCGATGGCTTCTCCTGGGGCGGCTCCAATCACTGGCTCCCTTCTTCTCTAAAGGCGGCGGGCTCCGGTGAAATTCCGACGGGGTGGTGCTTGCCTTGCTCTGAGAACGGTGTGGCACGATCAGTGAGGAGAGGGGAGTGAGATGGTGTGAAGAAATCGTGCGGGGGTGGCCTCTATTTATAGTCGAGCGAGGGGACCGTCGGGGCGCACGGTGAGCTCGTCGGGGGCGAGGTTACATGCGGCTAATGGCATGGGCAAGGGTAGGGGACGGTGCGGTGTCTCCTGGCGATGCTCAACGACATGGTCTCGACGCATGGGGCGGTGTGGTTTGGTCTGGAACGGGCGGTGCTCTACGCGGCAGAGGCAGCGTCTTCGACGGTGGGCGGTGGCTGTGCGGTACGGGGCGGCAAACGGGGATGTCTAGTGGCCTCCTGGGTCGGTGGGGATTGTGTATGAACGCGGCGAGGGAGGCGCGTGGTCTGTGGGCTTCGGTCGAGGGTCGTGCTCTGGCGCATGCTCGGCATGGTCTCTGGCGGTCTGGGCGCGGCTTGTGCGCGTGGTCCAGGGCTTGGCAACGCTCGCGGCTAGGACAGGTAGTGGCGGTGGACGGTGGGCTGCCTCCCAGACAAGGTTGGAAAGGCTAGTTCTTCCTCTAGCCTGTTGTCCACAATGGCAAACTTCCTAGATGATCTATTGAGCTATGTGTGAGCTAACTATGCATTTTGAATTGTCATTTAAACTATGCATTTGAAAGTTTCTGGATGATCACAAAGTGGGCCTTGATACTTTGTTATGAGTACATTCAAGGGGTGCAAAGATCCAGAAAAGTTTCTGTTAGGTTCTGAAAGTTTGAGACAGCCAAAGTAGGCATGGGAGTTAAATTGGCCAAAATGACCATTCATTTCATATATGTGTTTTGATTTACTTATCTTTAGGAAAGGTGTGGGAAATGTTTTAGATGATGTTTATTTCACCTAAGAAACATTTTACAAGCAATGAAACAAACAAACAAGGTGGTTTTAAAGGATTTCAAAATCCATGCATACACATATGCATGCATTCATGATTTCATTTAGAAAAGTTTTTGTTAACCCTAATTGTGATGATTAGAATTTTATGATCCAAGCTTAGTATTTTTGGGATGTTACAAACCTTACCCCCTTAAACAAAATCTCGTCCCGAGATTTGAAAAAGGACGAAAAGATTACCTAGGATTTGAAGAGATCGGGAAACTCCGTCCTGATGTGATCTTCGCGCTCCTAGGTAGCTTCCTCTTCTGTGTGGTTGCTCCACTGAATCTTGAGAAACTTGATGCTTCGGGTTCAGGTAGTTCGAAAAGCTTCTTCCAAAATGCGGATGGGTATTTCGGGATAGGTCAGGTCATCGTTGATCTCTACGGTCCGGTGATCGATATTCTTGAACACTTCGGTCTTCTCAGGGACTTCGAGACATTTGCGAAGTAACGAGATATGGAACACATTGTGTACAGCTGACATCTCTTCAGGTAGTTCCAATTGATACGATACTTCTCCTCTATGGTTCAGAATTTTGAAAGGTCCGGTATATCTGGGGGGCTAACTTTCCTTTGAGTTGGAAACGCTGCATTCCCTTCAATGGCGACACTTTCAGATAAACAAAATCTCCTATATTGAAGGCGAGGTCTCGACGTCTCTTGTCAGCATAACTCTTCTGTCGGGATTGGGCGGTCTTGAGGTGCTCACGAATCTTGTGAACCTTCTCTTCTGCTTCTCGGAGGATGTCGGGTCCAAAAATCTGACTCTCTCCTACTTCCGACCAGTTCAAAGGGGTGCGACACTTTCTTCCGTACATGAATTCAA
This sequence comes from Avena sativa, assembly GCA_916181665.1. Taxonomy (NCBI): domain Eukaryota; kingdom Viridiplantae; phylum Streptophyta; class Magnoliopsida; order Poales; family Poaceae; genus Avena; species Avena sativa. The sequence goes on along the minus strand of OV702279.1, from coordinate 397,233,390 downwards.
ATGGGGCCATTTGCAAACTAGCTTGGTAACTATTGTTGTAGGAAAATTCTGCAAATGGCAGACAGTCTTCGCACTTGGATCCATATTCTAGCACACATGCTCTAAGCATATCTTCGAGTATTTGATTTACTCGCTCCGTTTGTCCATCGGTCTGAGGGTGATACGCGGTACTGAAATCTAGGCGGGTTCCTAAACCTTCTTGGACTTTCTTCCAGAATCTCGAGGTAAACTGAGTTCCTCGATCCGATACTATGTTCTTGGGGACTCCGTGCAAACTGATGATTCTAGCGATGTACAACTCCGCTAGCTTCGAACTCTGATAGGTGGTTTTGACGGGCAAGAAATGGGCGACTTTGGACAATCTGTCCACTATGACCCAAATAGAGTCATTTCCCCTACTAGAAGTAGGTAGTCCAGTGATAAAGTCCATTCCTACAGAATCCCATTTCCATTCCGGAATTTGCAAAGGTTGCAACAATCCAGCGGGTCTTTGATATCCTGCCTTGACTCGCTGACATATATCACACTTGGCGATATAGATTTCGATTTCTCTCTTCATCTTATGCCACCAAAATTGCTCTTTCAAATCTTGATACATCTTAGTTTCTCTGGGATGGATAGAATAAAGAGTATCATGAGCCTCCTTCAAGATAACTTCTTTCAACTCTGAATCTGCTGGTACACAAAGGCGTCCTTTGTACCACAGAACTCCTTCTTCATCCTCGGTGAATCCGGGTACTTTGCCTGTATCGATACGACGCTTGATCCCGTCGATACTGGCATTTCCCTTCTGCGCCTCTTTAATCTGACTGATCAAAGTGGGCTGAAGTTCTATGCTAGCCAAAAATCCTTCACTTACTAATTCCATTCGAAAATCTTCCATCTCCTTGTGCAAACTTGGTTTCTCCCTCAAAATCATGGAGTTCAAGCGGCACGGCAATCTGCTAAGGGCATCGGCTACCACGTTGGCTTTACCAGGGTGATAGTGAATGTCCAGGTCGTAATCCTTGATTAGCTCAATCCATCTTCTCTGCCTCATATTCAACTCCTTCTGAGTGAATATATACTTTAGGCTCTTGTGATCCGAATAAATCTCACAACGGTTTCCCATTAGGTAATGTCTCCATGTCTTCAGGGCTAGGACTACTGGTGCGAGTTCGAGGTCATGGGTTGGATAGTTTTGCTCATGTTGCTTCAATTGTCGAGATAGATAAGATATAACTTTGCCTTCTTGCATTAGCACACATCCGAGACCAATCTTGGATGCGTCACAATACACATCGAAGGGTTTCGTGATATCCGGCATGATCAAGATTGGGGCTGAAATCAATCTCCTCTTGAGTTCTTGAAAACTCGCTTCACATTTGTCGGTCCATTCAAACTTCTTGTCCTTCTTCAGCAATTGGGTCATGGGTCGGGCGATACTCGAGAATCCTTCTACGAATTTGCGGTAATATGCCGCCAATCCGAGAAAAGCACGAACTTGGGGTCGAGTGGTTGGGGCTTGCCAATCTTCTACATCTTTCACTTTGGCAGGGTCAACGGCAATTCCTCCGGCTGATACAATGTGACCGAGGAATCCTACCTCCTGCAACCAGAATTCACATTTGCTAAACTTGGCATACAACTGATGCTCTCTAAGGGTTCCAAGAATGGTCCTTAGGTGTAACTCATGTTCTTCTTCTGATTTGGAATAAATCAGAATGTCATTAATGAAAACAACGACAAACTTATCCAGGAAGTCCATAAAAATCTTATTCATGAGGTTCATGAAATAAGCGGGGGCATTGGTTAATCCAAAAGACATGACTGTATACTCGTACAATCCATATCTGGTGGTAAATGCAGTCTTTGGAATATCCTCTGCACTACTTTTGAGTTGATGATAGCCAGTTCTAAGATCAATCTTAGAAAACACCTGGGCACCGGTCAACTGATCAAACAAATCTTCTATCTTGGGCAAAGGGGTACTTGTTCTTGATGGTGACATCATTTAACTTCCGATAGTCCGTACACAATGGGTTACCTCCATCTTTCTTGTCCAGAAATAAGACAGGTGATCTCCATGGTGACGCACTTGGTTGAATCAATCCAATTTCTAGCATGGAATCCAGTTGCTTCTTCAGTTCTGCTAGTTCTGACGGGTTCATACTATAGGGTCTCTGGGCTATGGGTCCTGTTCCGGGGATTAGTTCGATGATAAACTCGATATCCCGATCTGGGGGCATACCGGGCAACACATCTAGAAATACATCGGGGTATTCACAGACTATCCGGACTTGGTCAATGGTAGGTTGCGCTAGACTCTTGTTACACTTGAATTAGCGAGGTAAGGTTTCAGATATATGCTCGACTGATATTCCGGTGGTACTGGTTATGGTGATGGCTTTCTTAGCACAGTCAATCAATCCCTTATGTTTGGACATCCAATACATTCCTAGTACTACTTCCAAACCTTTAGTTCCGAGTACTATTAGATTAGCATAAAAATATATGCCATGGATTCGGATAGGGACGGCTTTGCAAATTTGCCTAGCCTTGGTGGTTGATCCGGGAATTTGCACAATCATAACATGCTTCAGTTTGGTTGGTTGAATTTTACTAGTGCAGACAAATGAATGCGAGGCACCAGAGTCAAACAACACTCTTGCAAGTACTGAATTAACAGAAAACATACCCAGCACGACGTCTGGCGCTTCCTGAGCTTCTTCAGCATGCATGATAAAAAGACGGCCATTGCGGTTGAGTGAATTCCCTGGGGCAAATCTTCTCCCTGGCTGGACATGACGCTGCTGCTGAGCTGGGGCATTCGCATTAGGGGCTGTAGCATTATTCTTGTTGGGGCACTCGTTGGAATAGCGGCCTTTATTTCCACAGTCATAACAGGTCACTTGTGACTTGTCCTTGGCTGCGACAGGCACAGCATTGCTTCCAGTCCTCGGGGCAGTGTTGGTGTTGGCGGTAGCATTGTTGGTGTTGAACTTGGGTGGGGCATGGGTGAAATTGCTAGAGTTGCCGGGGTGGTTGTGAATTCCTCCGGGTCTAGGGTTTCCACGGTTGGGGTAGGTCGAACGGGTCATAGGGGGTCTGTTGGTTCTTGGGGCAAATCCTGGAGATTGGTTGGGGCGATACTTTGGGGTCTGATGGGTTCCTGGTTGGATGCATCATGCGACGCTTGCGGTTCTCATTGGCTTGGTTGATCTTTCCTTCCATCTGGATAGCAGAGTCGAGAAGGGCTTCAATATCAGCAAAGGGGATATTGACTAACACCGTCTGCATCTCGTCATGCGGACCATTCAGGAATCTTTCTTTCTTCTTGGCTTCGGTGTCTATCTCGTCTGGGGCATACCTAGCTAATAACAAAAATTTGTCACGGTATTCCACTACAGTCATCCTTCCCTGCTTCAGCTCTCTGAACTCGTCTCTCATTCTCTTGATCAAACCTGGTGGCACATGGGTTCTGCTAAACTTGACCTTGAATTCCTCCCAGGTCATCATCTGGCCTCTGGTCATTGCACGAATACTGTTCCACCATGCCCTGGCATCTTCGGCTAGATAATGGGTGGCGAACAGTACTTTCTCATTGTCTTCCACTCCGGCAACTTCTAGGTTGTTTTCCATGGTTTGCAGCCAATCATCGGCATCTAGGGGTTCTTCTGACTTGGTGAAAACGGGTGGGTTGGTATTCTGGAAATTCTTGAGCTTAGATCCATGGTTGTCCTGATTTCCGTGGCCTTGGTTGTTGTGGGCTAGCTGGGCTATCTGTTGCAGAGTGGCCAGGTTGGCTTGACATTCCGCTCTTTCAGCTTCGCGGTCAGAAGTCAACATTTGCAGGATCTGCAACATCGGGTCCGGGGCTGAACCACTTCCTCCACGTGGCATCTGAAGATTAATATAGATCATGACAAAAGAGGGAAATTTCTAAGGTTTTGGGTCTTTGGAAAAGTTTTAAATGTTTGACTCAGATTTTTCTAGCAACTTGCTTTTTCATTCATTCATAGCACACAGTACAACACACACCACAACAAGGAAAAATAGATGGTTTTAAGAACCATTCTGGAATCTACGATATAGTGGGACCGAATACTACTCACTACGCTAGTGCTCAGTGCTACTACTCCTCGGAGTCTGTGGCTTCATCATCTTCATCATCATCGATGAAGGCGAAATCATCCTCATCGGTGAAGAAGTCCATGGCCTAATCCTCCAGAAAATCATCGTCATCGCTGAGATAGGAGTAAGGGTCTCCACGAAGATCCTCTCCGGCATTCTTCCTTTCCTCCAACTGCATGTCTCTCTCGTGGATGGTCTCCTCCAGAGATGAGATGCGGTGGCGAAGACGGGCAATAATGCGCTACTTCTTGTCGAGCTGACGGCGGCGAGACTTGCGATCCTTTGCTAGCATGGCTATGGTCTGATCCTTCGTCTTGATGATGGCAGATTTGTGGTTGCAATAGTCACGGCTGTTTTCCAACTCCTGCTGACGATCATACATCATGAAGCTAAGGTGGTCCAATTGAGTCTTCAGTTCGGGGTGGTATGGGGCTTCCAGTGGTTGTCCATTTGCATCACGCCTTGGGAAAAAATCAAAGCGAGTACCCTTGATCTGATTGATGCTCTGCCCACACATACGGGAAAGAGCTTCTTGCATTGCTCTGGCAAGTCCATCGAGCCAGTTGTTTTCCCTCAAGGTAAACTGAATTCCCTCCGCAGTGGGAGGTTCAATCTTTCCTCGGAGACTTACAACAATTAGCCACTGCAGATCTTCTCCTCCTTGATCATTGAGCTGAGCTCCAAAGAACTCGGGGTGCGGACGCTCCAGAAGATCTGAAAGCTAATCCAGATCCCTCTCAAAAGATAAGGTCCCCTCCATTCCCAAGTTGGTAAAACTTGCTGTACTTCACGTCCATCTATAAAAATAGAGGATGAGTAGATTAGCAGAGTGATCAAGTGTGTCAAAATTTTATGTATTTTGCAAGAGTTTTTGAGGAACATGAATTTTTATGAAAGAATTAAAGAGATAAGAATGAGAATAAGTTTTTGTAAATATTTGTTTTCTTTGGTTTTGAAACTTAGTTTTTTTATTCAAACGTCCAGTCTAACTAGGGTCTCCTATGGTCAGGATGGCTCTGATACCAACTTGTCAACACCCGGATTTTTCAATCCTAGATGCCTGTTATGTCATACATCGCAATCCCAGGATTACCATTTTTGCGAGACATAACAGAATTGGATACCATAGTACATGTTAGACCCCTCCTTTATAAAGGAAAGGATCCCTGTGATTGCAATGCTAGTCCCTGGATCAATGCTAGCATCCACAGTTTAAGATGAAGTACACAGATACAAAGGTCGTTTATTACATTCATTCCAGAGATAAAACATAGTCTTTTACAACTCAGGGCCAAAGGCCTAATACAAGAGTTTATGGAATAAGTAAATAAACATAAGTCTTCATCTTCATGTGCCACAGGAAAGCATGTTGAGTGTAGACTCATGACTCCTATTCATCATCGGAGTAACCTGCAACATCACAAGTTACAGCCACAGAGGGTCAATACTTTGGAATAGTATTGGCAAGTGATACCTTAGTATATTTTAAGTGCACTATATTACTATATGCTTTTTGGCTAAGTGTAGCTTGGCTTGCTTTGCTTGAAAATAGGTTTTACCTATTAGTTGAAATCACTAAGTTTTTCTTTGTCAAAACACTCCCAAGAAACCACCAATAGACATTGGGGTCCTTCACCCTTGTTCACCCACCAATTTTTACTTAGAAGTTGGAGTGATGAGATTCTTGTAGCTTCCATGTCTTGATGCTCAAATTGTCCATTGCCTTGGACTGGGCTAAGTACTTAGGTTTTCCATCTGTAGAGGTTGTGCACTTTCCCCACCGGACTTGGTTTCCCAAGACAGGACCTTTCATAAGCCTTTCCTTAGTCAAATGGACGCGCTCCAACCAATCATTCCCACTACCACCAACTGTCCAAGTGACTAAGTTCTAGCAACCTATATGATCAAGGCAGAGCCCATATTGCCAAGTGGTTGCACTATAAGCTTTCTCAACACTTGGCCTCCAAATCCCTTTGTTCCTGGGTGGCATACCACAAGTGAGATACACAACCCAAGTCCATGGCCTTGTGTAACCACTCAACATAACCCAATCCTTCCATTCCACCCAGGAGGTTCATTTAACTTAGTTGTTTTATTAGGAAAGCATAAGTCTCATGACATAGAAATATTTTCATCATAGTAAGTATAGATTTTCACCAACCCTTGTTTGCTAAATAGCTAGGCTAAGCATGGTATGATAACTTAACTTAGGAAAAATTCCCTAGCATTTCTACAATTCTACATACTTAGGATTACCCAACTTAGCATTAGGCAAAATAGCATGCAAGACTTAGCAAAATAACTAATGCTAGTACAAAACATAGGATAGAATATTCATGAAAATATCACTTGCCTTGGTAGTGGGGAGAGTAGCACTCTTCACAATCACAATCACTAGCAAAATCTACACAAAAATTATAGCATACAATTACACACAATTATATACAACCAAAAATAATTTGTATGCATGCATGCAAGAATTTACTAAGTGGTGATTTTGAAAACTCTACCAGGCATGCACATGTTTACAGAAACTTAACAAGTCACAAGTTTTCCAACTAAACTTATTTGGCACTAATACAATTACCAAAATAAATCTATATTTAAAATAGCCTTAAACATGTTTCTACAAATAAAGTCATGTTAACTATTACTATTTGTTAAACACATTGGATATTCAGAAAGGTCTTGTTTCACTGAATCCAACGATATAAAGTTTGCAAAATTCCAACGTGGCAATCAAAAGTTATAAGCATTTGAAATTTGGATCAAAATCTGGTTTTTAATCTGTTTTTATTTCTAACACTTGCCACGCGTCGCGTCCCTATTGGTGCGTACCGCTTCGGTTGGATCGGGTCCTGCGGACCGCACGATCTAAGTGGGATCTGGCGGCTCAGATGCGCGCGTACCTCTTCGTCCTCTTTCTAATCTACGCCGCAGGATCTAGATCCAACGTTCCCAATCATCCTAACCATACTCAGGCGGTGCTAGCGGCGTTAACTGGCGGCAGCGCGTCTGACTACGGCGGCGCCGGCGTTCTACATCGCTCCAGGAAGCGGGAAGGTGCTTACCTGATCCGCCAAGGCGTGCTGATGCTCGACGTGGTACTGGTTTGCGAAGGGGCGCTCGGATGTGGCTGAGAGAGCTCGTCAGAGTCGTGCACAGCGTCGGGTGGTTGTTGTCGGCGTCGTTGCCGAGGTTCCGCGTCGCCCTAACATAAGCCAGGGGGTTTAGGATATGCGCAAGACCATGGCGAACAATCTAGTGTGAGTCATAAGTGAAGGGGCGCACGGGACTTACGGAATTTGGTCGCCGGAGTTGAGGTGGTCGTCAGATGCTTGCGGCGTCGAGCGGAAACGGCGACCTGGGGCAGTACAGGATGACGGGTGGGGTCAGGAGGTGCGTAAGAAGATTGCGAAGCGGCTCAAACGAATCAGAGAGGAAGGGGCGCACGGGTCTCACCGGAATCGTTCGCCGGAGCAAGCTCTGTCTGCGGCGGTGTTGGGTGAGTCGTGGGCAGCCTGGTGGCGTGAAGGTAGAATCGACTGGGGGAAAATGGTCGCTAGGAGGTGGGGATCTTATAGCCCGTGCCTCGACAGGAAACGCTCGCGGATTAATGCCCATTTATGCCGCGCCATTACCGGCCGTGACTGCAGCTGCGACGTGGTCGCGGGCGCAGTTTGGGGAAGACGATGACAGCGTGGGCAGGGCCCGCTCGCCAGCGATGTGCGCGAAGTGAGTGTGGGGTCCGTCTGACAGCGACAGGTTGCGTGCGCTCGCGCGTGAGAAAATAAAAGGAAACCCCCGGGTGGGCTAGTTGGGCTCGATTCGATGCTGGGCCTAAAACCTGGCGCGTGGCCCTTTTCCTTTGTTTATTTCTTTTTCCTTTTCTATTTTGATTTTCTGGGTAGATTTTCAAATGAAATCAAGTTCAATTTGAATTCAAATTTTTCTGGGATTTTTGTAGTGAGCAATAGTCTCAAAAATGGTCATATATCCATGGGGTAGCTTTGTAAAGGATTGGTCAAGCTTGGGGATCAAAATATCAGAGGCTAGGCACTTGGTTTTAAAAAATTTAAAGATGGTTTCTGAAACCCATTTCCATTTGAAAATTTTGGTTTAAATCTACACTTAAATTCTTTGCTCATAGAAGGCAACCTTCCTGGTTTACAACAATCAAACTTACAAGTGGTGTTGGCCATTTAAAATAAGTCTGTCCACATAAAATCATGACACCAAAAGTTTTTTTGTTTTCTAAAATGTTTTTGAGAAAACCCTAAATGATGATGAATGCAAGGATGATAAGAATGAGCTTTGAAATATGAATTTAGGGATGTTACAGTACATCATCCATTACAAACGATACATAAGTTCTTACACAAATAGGGATCTCATGATCCAGTTCTTAATACAACATCAAGCAGCGGAATACATAATAATAACGGTAGCATAGGCGAAGCTCCATCTTCGGGGTCACAGGCAATGCTGACGATGGGAGATGATCCTAGTTGTCGTAACCTTCCTGGGGTCCATCTTCCAGGTACTCCTCTTCATAGTCTGGCCATGGGAATAGCCAGGGACAAATCCATGAGTACTCTTTAAGTACTCGCAAACTAATACTAATAGGTAAAGGGGGTTTTGGATAATAGGACACTAGGCTCTAGGGTTGTTTTGCAAAAGCCAGATTTATCTCTACTAAGTTCTAAAGCTAGTCACAATTTTATAACTCCTAACTGGGAACTTGTATTTAATATCACAACTCTGTTGTGGTCAAGTCAAAGTCTTAGTTCATTTCACAGGTAATTTTGAAAGGTCTGACGGGGGAACAGTATGGCCACTCCAACTGTCCATAACCGCGGACGCGGCTATTCGAATAGTTTGACACTCTGCAGAGATTGTACACTTTCACCACAACATTCGATACATCCGTCAGGAACAAATCCTGAATTCACCATACTTATTATGCGGATAATCAATCCTAACCTTTCGATTACACGCCCTAGTATAAGCACCTCTCCTGTGAGTTTGGCCTCCCAACCATGACCAACTGTCATCTTGGGTACTGCACAGGTGGACAATCTTCACAAGGTAGCCTCAGCTCAGACCTTGGCCGTGAGGGAACTAATACTAAGGAATATAAGTTTCCAGTCAAGCCCTACCCAATATTCGGGTATTGTGGTTGTATGATAAAATTGGAATGGTATCGCATCAAGACAACCATCAGTTTTATAAAGGGCTAAGGCTCATGCCTCAACATTTTTATCACCAAAATTCTCAAGTGTTTGGAAACACATGTCCAAAACATTTCAATAGAATGATCCATCATTCCAAGGTTTTCATAACCATTTTTCCATCAAGTATTCCCATCTAAAAGTTGATCAAGTTTTATGCTTAGCACTAGCATCTACAGGTGGGGGTAGTACTAATGAGGGGTGGTAACTAATGGAGTTTCAACTAAGTACAACCTCATGTCTCAGGATGATGCCAAGGTTTCTAACTTAGGCCAAATTTTATGCTCTTTATGCAACCTTCAGCATCTTTCCAATATCTACCAGTCACTTAAGTAAACTCTAAGTAAGCTTTGATAAAGAAATAAAGTAAGAAGCTTGCAAGTAAAACTAGGCTTGGTTTATCAAGTGGGTATGATCACATATGCTTAATACACATAGTAGGCATAGTAACAAGTATGGGCTTGCATAGGTATAGTCTCATCTTGCACAATATCAGTATAATCTTGCTAAATTGCAAGTGTTAGCTTGCAAGGTTACTATCTTGCCTTGTGCAGAGCAGTGGTTGAAGTTCTCCTCGGCTTCTTCTTCGTAGTATCCTCATTCCTCCTTGTATCCTTGGTCGGTACTAGCGTCTATGAATAAATACGAGGTACACAATCACCAAACAATACTTAAGTATTTGCAATCATCACACACAATGGTCCTATGGATGATCTAGCATCATCCCTAACATTACAAGGTTAAGGCTTGGTTTAATTCCTTTTATTTTTAGAAAAGTAATTTCTACTCATTGAAAAACTACTTAAGATTTAATATTCCCCAAACCCAACATGGGATCATGTTGACACATGTCATCACCACATATTGTAGTCCATGGGAATGTGATTTAAAGTGGTGTCACAATTTAATAAGGTTTTACCCTTTTATTTTAATTAATTAAAGTGGCTAGAAATGCTTATGTAGCATTCTTTTATTACTTGAACATTATTTCTGCAAGTAAACCTATATATTTTTATATATTCTGAAAGGTATTGTTAAATGTGATTTTTGAGAGTTGGAATCAACCCAAAAGCTATTATGGTTTAAATTTGAAAAATGTTTGAATGCAGAAAAGATTCTGCCTTGTTATTTTTACCATGGGTGATCTATAGATCGAAATGACTTGAATCCAACGGTCTTGGATTCAGCATTCACAGACCTTTCCCACAAAATTGGTTTCACTCAATTTGGTGCACTGAATCGATCTGGGTTGATTTTTGAAGTTGGGTACAGAAATGTGTTTGAATTGAAATAGAAAAATGTTTAATTTGAATAACTGGGCTGCGCGGGAAAAGTTACTGGGCCGGCCTGCTAAGCGCAGTGCTCCCGCGGGCTGCTTAAGTGGGTGTCCCCACTCGTCAGTGACACGGGGCTGGGCGAAGCGGTATGGGGCGACGTGGATCGTTCGATCTAGTTCTAATCTAACGGCTGGGAGTCATCGTCGACGCGAGACAACTCCGGCGAGAACGAAACCTAGCGCGGCCAGTGAGGGTTGCTGGGGGCTTACCGGGGTACTGTCGAGGGTCGGCGAGGCGGGCGAACGACGAAGTCGACGACGGCGAATATCCTGGTACCGATGGCTTCTCCTAGGGCGGCTCCAATCGCTGGCTCCCTTCTTCTCTAGAGGCGGCGGGCTCCGGTGAAATTCCGGCGGGGTGGTGCTTGCCTTGCTCTGAAAACGGTGTGGCACGATCAGTGAGGAGAGGGGAGTGAGATGGTGTGAATAAATCGTGCGGGGGTGGCCTCTATTTATAGTCGAGCGAGGGGACTGTCGGGGCGCACGGTGAGCTAGTCGGGGGCGAGGTTACAGGCGGCTAATGGCATGGGCAAGGGTAGGGGACGGTGAGGTGTCTCCTGGCGATGCTCATCGACATGGTATCGAGGCATGGGGCGGTGTGGTTTGGTCTGGAACGGGCGGTGCTCTGCGCGGCAGAGGCAGCGTCTTCGAAGGCGGGCGGTGGCTGTGCGGCACGGGGCGGCAAACGGGGATGTCTGGCGGTCTCTTGGGTCGGTGGGGATTGTGTATGCACGCGGCGAGGGCGGCGCGCGGTCTGTGGGCTTTGGTCGAGGGTCGTGCTCTGGTGCATGCTCGGCATGGTCTTGGCGGTCTGGGCGCGGCTTGTGCGCGTGGTCCAGGGCTTGGCAACGCTCGCGGCTAGGACAGGTAGTGGCGGTGGACGGTGGGCTGCCTCCCAGACAAGGTTGGCAAGGCTAGTTCTTCCTCTAGCCTGCTGTCCACAATGGGGTGACAAGGTGGTGCTCGGCTGTTCACCATTGATGGCAATGGCAAGCTCACAGGGGTGCTAGTCCTTAGTTAAACTTCCTAGATGATCTACTGAGCTGTGTGTGAGCTAACTAGGGAACAAGTTAGGCCAATTTTACTGCACACTATAGTGTTTGATGTTTGTTTGATTTGTGTCTGCAACTTGTTTGATGAAATGGCTGCATGAAATCAAGTTTTGAATTTTGAAAAGATTTTTGGTGGGTTTGCTAGATTGGTGCTGGTGAGTCTGCAGATGCTTGGGTTTTGAAAGTTGAGCTTGTTTGAGTGGTTTTTGAAAAAGTGGGATCTTCCCATATGATAAAGATTCAATTTTGAATTGTCATTTAAACTATGCATTTGAAAGTTTCTGGATTATCACAAAGTGGGCCTTGATACTTTGTTATGAGTACATTCAAGGGGTGCAAAGATCCAGAAAAGTTTCTGTTAGGTTCTGAAAGTTTGAGACAGCCAAAGTAGGCATGGGAGTTAAATTGGCCAAAATGACCATTCATTTCATATATGTGTTTTGATTTACTTGTCTTTAGGAAAGGTGTGGGAAATGTTTTAGATGATGTTTACTTCACCTAATAAACATTTTACAAGCAATAAAACAAACAAACAAGGTGGTTTTAAAGGATTTCAAAATCCATGCATACACATATGCATGCATTCATGATTTCATTTAGAAAAGTTTTTGTTAACCCTAATTGTGATGATTAGAATTTGATGATCCAAGCTTAGTATTTTTGGGATGTTACAGCTTGCTTGATTGAATTGTAGTGAAGTTTGAAGAGTGTGATATTTGCAAGATCAAGGAGTGAACCAATATTCTCTACTTAAAAAGGCAAGTGACACTATCATCCATGTCCTACTATTTTTATTACACTTAGTGGATTTTTGTAGTATGCATGATAGGACTACTATATTACTATGCTATGTTATGTCCTATTAGGAAATCCATCTTCCTTAGTGAAAACATCATAGTTGTAGTATTCTTAGCCCAGCTATATACTTGGGGTGGAATACCATATCATGATTACATGAAGTGTTGGAAAAATATATGTTTTATATAATAAAACAAGTACTCAATGAACCACCTGGGTGGAAAGAGGATACTCACTTTTGGACAAGGTGTCAACAAAGGAACCATGTTTATATGGCTATCTTTTTGTATGTGCACTAGAAGAAAACCACCCAGGGACTTAGAGATTGAACATGTTTCTCGTATAGTGGCTTCCGTGTATAGCCACATGCTAAATGGGCTCTGGCTTAGTCAACTACATAGTGGAAGACCCTTGCATTGGCATCTTCAGGTTAACTAGAATTGTGTATTGGAAATATATCCTTACATTGGTGCCTGGTAGACAAGCTAGCATTGTGTATTGGGAAGACTTCTATGGAAAGACTTTGTCACATTCTCGATCTACTGGTACTCCATTTGGTGAGTACTTATCCAGCGTCCACTGGTGGCGTCAAGACGATATTGTGTCATGTGGGTAAAGTGTACAACTTCTGCAGAAGATCAAATGCTAAGTACTTAGCCGTGTCCCCGGTTACGGACAACTCTGCGCAACTAAGGCCTGAAGCTATGGAAGATCTCGACATTCCAATTTTTCAAACTAAAACTTGACGGTGTCAACAAGGGATTAGAAGCACTTGGAGTTTTCCAAGGAGTTCAGAAAGATTGTCAAAAGATCAAAACTATTTTGAAAAGATAGGATAAAACTATATTGCTTTCTGCAAATGAGCCTAAACCATACTTAGCCAAATATGCATGTAATGATAGGATCCACTTATTTCTATATACTCCCTCCGTTTCAAAATATAAGATGTTTTATGTTTGTGAAGAGAATGTATCTAGACTTGTTTTAGTATGTAGGTTCACTCATGTTTGGATTGAATCTAGACACTAAAATAAGTCTAGATACATTTGCTTTACAAAGCTAAAACATCTTATATTTTAAAACAGAGGGAGTAGTAGTGAAACTTGCCAATACAATTCAAATGTATTGACCCTTGTGGCTGCAACTTATTATGTTGCAGGTTTGTTTGATGTTAGAAGTGTGTTGATTAGGATTACAAGTCTACAACCAACATGACTGCCTGTGGCACTTTGAAGATGAAGGCCTCCATGCTATATATTTATTTCTGCTGAATTGTAATTAGATAGCCAAATGAGCTATGTAAGATGTAATGAATTAATTTATTCCTGGTTATAAAGTTGTATTATGACCTTTGATTCTTGATATTACATCTTATCTGTGGATGCTAGCTATTGATCCAGGGACTAGCATTGTAAACACAGGGATCTCTACCTTATTAAAGGTTGGGACCTCTAGAGATGGTATCAGAGCACTGTGTTGCCTGTAGGATTTGTAACCCTAGGATGGGACAAAACCCCTTAGAAAAATAGGAGTTGTATTTGTTCCAAAACTTATTTACAAACAATCTTGTAAACTCTTTCCTCAACCTTTTGGTTTGATTCTACATCTCTTCCTTTTCAACTTGATGGACAAAGCCTTCACCCTGACCAATGACTTCAACTTTAATTTCACCAAGGACTTCAACTTAGACATCACTAAGGACTACAAGTGAGAACCAAGAGACATTAGATTTCCTACCAAAAACACTGATATCATGTTAGTGTATGGATCATATTGACCTATGAGGTATTACTATACTAGGATGATTGTTTCACGAAAACTTGTTGTTTCCTTCAACTCATGAGTTAAGCTCATAAGTTGTTAAGTGAATAGTTGCTTGTTGATTGTTTGATTGAACTTGATTGTTTTGGGTTGTGTGTTAGTACTTCATTAGATCTATCTATCATTACTTATCCCTATCAAACCAACATATGCCTCCCCGTCGTGCCAACCCCAACCAAAACAATAACAACATCACTCCCGAGATGCAGCAGTTGGTGACAACTCAAGCTCAACTGACGCAGATGATGACGCAGTTTATGCAAAATCAGAACAACAATAACAATAACAACAACAACAACAACAACAACAACAACAACAACAACAACAACAACAACAACAACAACAACAACAACAACAACAACAACAACAACAACAACAACAACAACAACAACAACAACAACAACAACAACAACAACAACAACAACAACAACAACAACAACAACAACAACAACAACAACAACAACAACAACAACAACAACAACAACAACAACAACAACAACAACAACAACAACAATCAGAATAATCCTCCAGTACCTGACATGCTCACCAGGTTTCTGAAACTAAGGCCTGCAAGGTTCTCTGGAACAACTGATCCAATGGTAGCCAATGACTGGTTACGTTTGGTGAACAAGGACTTAGTGACTGTTGGCTGCACCGACGAGGAAAAAGTTAGTTTTGCAGCATTTTTGCTTGAAGGACTAGCAGCAACATGGTGGGACAACTTTCAGATCACCACTCCCCTTGAGGATGTGACTTGGGATATTTTTGAGGATGGTTTCCGTATATCTCACATCTCATCTGGAGTGATGAACTTGAAGAAAAAGGAGTTCCACAATCTGAAACAGCGTCACCTCAGTATGGCTGAGTACATTGAGGAGTTCAACAATCTGGCACGCTATGCACCGGATGAATTTGATACAGATGCTAAGAGGAAAGATAAATTCCTCGAAGGACTTAATGATGAGTTGAACCTGCAGCTGTCTGTTGCCTATGTCCCAACTTATCAATCACTCTGTGACAAAGCCACCATCTTGGAAAACAAGATGAGTCAAGTTGAGAATAGAAAGAGGAAGCATAAACTCAAGTATCACCCAGGATCATCACAAAAGAAGCGTTCATTCAAAAAGAGCAATGAAGATTCTAGACCACATCAGCATCACCACAACAACAATGATACTGACAATGGAGATGGCCTTGGACAGAACCAAGATGGCAATTCCAGGAAGAAAGACATTAGCCAGTTGCAGTGCTATAATTGTAAGAAACTTGGACACTATGCATCAGACTGTCCTGAGAAGAAAAAGAAAAAGGATTCTAGAAACTCCAATGGAAATGATTCCAATGCGGCCCAGAAAGGACATGTGAACCACATTGACATGTATGGGACCCTTGAAGAAATAGAGGATGTGGATGTCAGGAATTAGTTAACTCAGTTGAGTCACATAAGGATCCCTTGTTTGGATATCAATTATTGAACCCATAGTCAAGTGAACCATCAATGCAATCCTACAAAATTTCCTTTTAAGGGTGGTAGTACCCTAGTTGTCTTCAAGCCAACTTGAAACCTCTAGCCTTCCCAAATCTCGGGACGAGATTTCTTTTAAGGGTGGTAGCCTGTCACATCCCAAAATTTTCCAAACTTTGAAATGTGAAAAATAAATAAACAAAATAAATAATTGTTGAAATTTAGGGTGAAAAGAAACTTTTTGATTCCAAATGGAAACATCAAAACCCATTTTAGAACAAATAAAACCCTAAAGGGATTTAAAAAGATAAACAAATAATAAATAAAATTATAAAAGTTGGAATCGCCATTTTTGGATCTTTAAATAAAAATATATGGATTTTATGAGCAAAGGAAGAAATAAATAAATAAGGACTATTTTAAAAAGCCAAATTAAATCTTGGCCGAACAAATGATATGAAAGATTTTTGATTAATGAAAATAGTAAGGGATTATTTAAATAAAATCATAAGGATTTATTAATATCCAATTTTATTTAAATAAAGACATTTCCCAATTTAAATGAACATTAAAACATATTAAAGTATTTTAAATAATAATTCAAAGTGAAGTTATTTGGAATAAATAAAACCTACTGAAAAAGGTTTGGTAAAAATTTAAAATTCAAATAGAAGTTTGAAAATATTTAAAATCCTATTTAAATAATGACAAGTGTCTATTTAAATAAATAAATAAACCATGAGGGAATAAAATTATTTATCCTAAAATGGACTTTAAAACCCATTTAAAACAGTATAGAAAACTACTGAAAATTTTGAAGAAGGTTTGAAAACAAAACTGAATTCAAATGGTGTTTAAATTATTTAAACAAAAATCAAAACAGAAAAAGAAAAAGGTTCTGAATAAAAAAGAAACAAAGCAACCCAACCCATCTGGCACAACTAAATCCCAGCAGCGCAGGCCACCTTTTCCTCTCTCGTGAAGCGTTTTCCACACATCAGCAAGCCCGCGCAGTCGTTGACGTTTGGCCCCCACTCCCTCTCTCTTGCTGTCAGCACGACCCCACACTGTCAGTCATCTTCTTCACCCGCTTTTGACCTTGCCCCTGACTTTGCTACCGTTTCTGCCGTGGTTAAATCAGAGTAAATTCGCGTTGATGGCTAAATTAATCTCTCCAGCGACCTCGCTATCTTAAGCGCCCACGTCTTCTCCCCATTTCCCCTCACTCACCGCTCCCTCTCTGCCCCCAGGTTGTCCCAATTCATGCTTGCACTGCCGCGGCCTCCGACACACTCCGGCGACGATTTCGGCCGCTCCTCGCCACCCCTTGCCCCCAGGCCTCCGTGATACTACTCCCCATCGCCAGGCGCACACTCCAGTGCCACCCACTCGCCCGCGCGAGCACCGTAGGCTCGACAACGTCCTTGACAGAGCATGCCGCCGTCTGCTTTGATTCCGGTGAACTTCTCTGGTAAATCCCGACCTCCCATCTCCCTCTCTATCACACGTGCATACTCGCCACGACCCAGCGCATCTAACAACACTTTCCTTTTTCACTGGCGTGCATCGCAGCCTCGCCACCGTCTTCAATAGAGAGCATCTGACGTCGACGTCGTCTCCGGCGAGCAATTCCTAACACCACCATGCGCCCCTTGGCCTCCTACGACCACGTAGAGCTTCTCTGCACCCCTACGAACCCTATGAGCACCTCCGTTCCCTCTCTTGCTTCCTGGTTCGCCAGCAACTTCACTGACAGAGCCGCGCTGCCGCGCAGCCGCCGTCTAGCGCCGCCAGTTCCTGGCAGGTGCGCTGTAGCCGTTAGATCTTCATCGCATGGCTCAGATTAGATTTAAGCGAAGCGGTATCATACGCTGTGTGCCGTGCGATTTAATTAGATCCAACGCGATCCCAGCAAAGCAGTATCGTCCAATAAAATTAAGACACGTGTCTGCCCTGTTTGAATAAAATTCCAAAAATGATTTTGGATTGATTAAACTTGCAAAATTCATAACTTTAAATCCACACGTCCAAATTTTGCAAACTTTATATCAATGGAATCAATAAAAAGAATTCTATCCAACCATGCGCTTTGTTTAATGAATTGCTTCTAAATTAGTTGTTTTTGCAGAAACTTGTGTAGGCACATTTTGTGTATAAAATTCATTCTAAAAATATTTTTAGGATAGAAACTTTTGTAAATGGATTGTTTTGAACCTACTGACCCTAAGAACCAACTTGTAGATTTAAAAATATATTTGGTGACACTTAGGAATTAAATCTTTGAATAAAAGCATTTCTAGCTAGATAAAAATATTGATCTTGGTTTAAAAATGATTTTTGGCTAAAAACTTTGGAAAATGGTTTGATTTAAACTCCGTGACCCTAAACACCAAGTATTAGGATTTAAAAATATAATTGATGAACCTTAGTAAATCATTACTTTGTTAAAGGCATTTCTAGCAAATAAAATATTGCTTTGAATTAAAAATGGGATTTTGGATGAAACCTTTTGCAAATGGATTAATATTAAACCCATTAACCATAACCACTAGCATTTGTGTTTAAAGAATATATTTGACTAAGACTACAAAATATTACTTTGATTTAAATCACTTCTAGCAAAACAAAAATGATTTAAGTGGCCATTTTCACCAACTTGAATTTAAATGGTTTTACCAGTTTTGTAAATGACCAATATGAGCTTTAAAATGTTTAGAGCCTAATAGAAACCATTTTTCAAAATAAAACAATCTTTTGCATGCGTGCATGCATTGCTTGATTTTATTATTTTATGTGGTGAATTGTTTGAGTGTTACTTTGAATATTGCTTGCTCGATTGAATTGTAGTGAAGTTTGAAGAGTGTGATATTTGCAAGATCAAGGAGTGAACCAATATTCTCTACTTAAAAAGGCAAGTGACACTATCATCCATGTCCTACTATTTTCATTACACTTAGTGGATTTTTGTAGTATGCATGATAGGACTACTATATTACTATGCTATGTTATGTCCTATTAGGAAATCCATCTTCCTTAGTGAAAACATCATAGTTGTAGTATGCTTAGCCCTGCTATATACTTTGGGTGGAATACCATATCATGATTACATGAAGTGTTGGAAAAATATATGTTTTATATAATAAAACAAGTACTCAATGAACCACCGGGGTGGAAAGAGGATACTCACTTTTGGACAAGGTGGCAACAAATGGAACCATGTTTATATGGCTATCTTTTTGTATGTGCACTAGAAGAAAACCACCGAGGGACCTAGAGATTGAACATGTTTCTCTTACAGTGGCTTCCGTGTACAGCCACATGCTAAATGGGCTCTGGCTTAGTCAACTACATAGTGGAAGACCCTTGCATTGGCATCTTCAGGTTAACTAGAATTGTGTATTGGAAATATATCCTTACATTGGTGCCTAGTAGACAAGCTAGCATTGTGTATTGGGAATACTTCTATGGAAAAACTTTGTCACATTCTCGATCTGCCGGTACTCCATTTGTTGAGTACTTATCCAGCGGCCACTAGTGGCGTCAAGACGAGATTGTGTCATGTGGGTAAAGTGTACAACTTCTGCAAAATATCAAATTCTAAGTACTTAGCCGTGTCCCCAGTTACGGACACCTCTGGGCAACTAAGGCCTGAAGCTATGGAAGATCTCGACATTCCAATTTCTCAAAGTAAAACTTGATGGTGTCAACAAGGGATTAGAAGCACTTGGAGTTTTCCAAGGAGTTCAGAAAGATTGTCAAAAGATCAAAACTATTTTGAAAAGATAGGATAAAACTATATTGCTTTCTGCAAATGAGCCTAAACCCTACTTAGCCAAATATGCATGTAATGATAGGATCCACTTATTTCTATATAGTAGTGAAACTTGCAAATACAATTCAAATGTATTGACCCTTGTGGCTGCAACTTATTATGTTGCAGGTTTGTTTGATGTTAGAAGTGTGTTGATTAGGATTACAAGTCTACAACCAACATGACTGCCTGTGGCACTTTGAAGATGAACGACTCCATGCTATATAGTTATTTCTCCTGCATTGTAATGAGATAGCCAAATGAGTTATGTAAGATGTAATGAATTATTTTATTCCTGGTCATAAAGTTGTATTATGACCTTTGTTTCTCTATATTACATCTTAACTGTGGATGCTAGCTATTGATCTAGGGACTAGCATTCTAAACACAGGGATCTCTACCTTATTAAAGGTTGGGACCTCTACAACATGCCAGGCGGCCATCACGAACCACTTCTACCTCGAGCTCACAACGGAGCAGCGGATGGATTTCCATTGGGATCCCGACAACTACGACACCTAGAATGCCTTCTTCGGTAACCGTCGGGAAATGGAGCTCGCTAGGTACGAGGGTGACGTCCCTCCCCCGGTGAACCACAATGAAGTCGGTCGCCGCCTGTGGTGGGAGAACTGGACTATCGCCGGCGTGATGCGCTACATCGCGCATGGAGATCATTGATAACCCACAAGTATATGGGGTGTATCGCGGTACTTTCGATAAATAGGAGTGTCGATCCCAACGAGGAGCAGAAGGTGCTGAACAGTGGTATGGAGCAGGAAATCCCTATGAATACTTAGCAAACGGATTTTTACTGGTTTTATGATAAGGCAACAAAACAAAGAGCAAGTAACAAAGACAACGAACAAACGGAGAAATTGGCCCAATCCTTTCTTAGCAAAGGACAAGCCGGTGGAAATACTTATAAGGACCAAACGTTCTCGAGGACACATGGGAATTCTGTCAAGTGCTCTCGCTTCAAATAGCCGAGTACTCTTCTCTGGTGTTGTAAGTGTTGTGTGGGTGAACCTGTGCTAACGTACCGACCTTACTTGGACTAATACATGCTTTTGATTAAACCCCTGCAAGCATCCGCAACTACAGGAAAGTAATTAAGATATAAATCTAACCATAGCCTTAAACTCTGAGATCCTACACTCCCTTGTGCAAAGGTATCCTAACGGGGGTTCAGGTTTCTGTCACTCCGGCAACCCCACAATTAGTAGCCAAATACACAATGAATTCCCCTAGGCCCATAAATGGTGAAGTATCATGTAGTCGACATTCACATGACACCACTA
Organism: Avena sativa; assembly: GCA_916181665.1. Lineage (NCBI taxonomy): Eukaryota > Viridiplantae > Streptophyta > Magnoliopsida > Poales > Poaceae > Avena > Avena sativa. The sequence continues at coordinate 397,212,465 of OV702279.1, read as the reverse complement.
GAAGAATATTACCACAACTTAAATACTAAACCATTGAATAATAACTCAACACAAATCCACTACTAACAACATGACTTCTCCCATGTCCTCAAGAACTAAACAAACTACTCACAAGACATCATATGGATCAAAATCAGAGACGATATGGTAATGGATAACAATCTGAACATAAACAATAATCCAATGGTTCCACTCACAAGCATTAACTACAATAGTAATCAACACCGTGAAAGTTTCCCCTGATGAACTAAGCAAATATCCAACACAATTGTTACAGCGGGATGGAGTGGTGATGATGGTGCTGGTGGAGATGATGGTGTGGATGGTGATGATGATGATGATCCCGATGAAGCCTAGCTTGACGATGGTGTTGATGGCGACGATCTCCCCTCTCCGGGAAGGAATTCCCCCGGCAGAAATCTACCTGCTGGAGAGATCTTTCTCTCTCGGTGTTTTCCGCCCCGCAGAGGCGGCGGAAATATATTTGTGGTCGCTCCCTTGGTGTTAGGGTTCCATAGGGAAGATATAGGCGAGAGGGCCGAGTCGGAGGCCAGGCAGGTGGGCCACACCTGCCCTAGGCGCGGCCTAGGGGGACCCACGCCTAAGGGGGTGTGGGCCCCGTGCGGCCCTTCTTCGCCTCCCCTTCTGGCTTTCTCTGTCTTCTGGAAAAATATAATTTTCCCATATTTTCCTGGTATTTTTATGATCTTCGCGAAATTGCATCAAAACACCTCTTTTTCCATCAGAATCCAGACTCCGACAGTTCATCCTCCAAGAATCATCCAACATGCATAAACAAATGAAAAGACATAAGTAATACCTCATAATAAGACATATATCAATGAATAGAGGTAAATTATGATATAGAATGGTGATGCAAATTGGGCGTATCAATCATCCTCGCCTACGGTGCCCGCAGCCGCCGCAGAGCCATAAGAAGGGTGGCGGTGGTGAAGACCGATGGTGTAGCGGTGTGGTAATCCGGGAGCGCCCTCCCCCATGCGTCGTGAATCCGAGGCCGGAGTGGCGGTTGCTCCCATAATATGCCATGGCTGGGCTAAGGATCCAGCAACGACGACGATGACAAAGACGAAGACGACCGTGAAGATGTGTACTATAGGGCTAGATATGAGCATGACTAAAGGGGTCCTTTAGTTCTGATTCCGTAATCTCGGTTTTTTGACATTAATAAATGTCTTATGTGTTAGTCCCGGTTTGTGACTGTACCGGGACTAAAGGGGGCCTTTAGTCCTGATTCCGTAGTCTCAGTTAGGAAACCGGGACTGGATAGTGTTGTCCACGGAATTGGTCGTAGTGTTGTCCCGATTCCGTAGTCCCAGTTATGAAACCGGGACTAAAGGGGGGCCTTTAGTCCCGATTCGTACTACAACTTCCCAAACTATGAAGATGTTGTCCCGATTCGTACTAAACATGAAGATCTGATCTCCAAACGCGCGTGGTCACATATTAGGGAGTGCCTCTGTAACACCCTCAGAATCGGCCCTATGCAAGTTTTAGCGAAACTCGCCAAACCCGCATAGAAACGATTCGAAGGTGCCCACCAGGCACTTTCGTGCGGGTGGAAAGCAAAGTAATAACATTACACAACAGTCCTCGATGGGACCCACAGAACAGATATATATACAACAGCGACTCAAAGAGTCAAGAATACAAATATACGGTACAAAGATCCAAATCACCTTGAAAACGATGGGGCGTCCGACTACGGACAAGAAGCAAATGGGGCTAAGAGCCCTGAAGAATAACCAATGGCGTCCATAACCCTGCCCAGGCCAAGCCGGAAGGGTAACCCTGCTAACGGCGTCGATCTCAACCTTCTTAAACAAAAGGGGTGCCAACAAAGGGCAAAGGAAAAAAAGAAGGAGCGTCAGTACTGAGGCCAGTACACGGCGAGGCTAGAATTCGGCGGTCCTCGCCTACATAGGTATGGTGGACTGAGCAGCAGCGGCAGCATGCACTAAACAACCTATAGAGACTCGATACAACTGGCGGCTATCAGAGAGGGGTGAGAAAGACCTATTCGGATCCAACCTGAGACTATCATCAAACAAACCCATCCTGGCGTTTCCCCCTCGAGACCAAACGAGGAAGTCAACCGAGGAACGCACACAGTTGGCAGTTTTACTTATTCAGTTATCGTTGCAGCAATTACTAGTCAGGTTTAGATAATCGTCCTGATAAAGTAAGCAGTGGGCACTTTTAGTTAGTCATTCCGTTATAGTGGCATCACTTACTAGTCAGATTCAATTAGCATGAGATAACCCATAACCCAGCAGTCGTTGATACTTTTACTTAGCCATGCCGTTGTAGTGAAGCTGATTACTAATCATATCGGATACAAGTCAATTTAAAACAGTAAACTTTAGTTATAGTTGTCTATGATCAGACACTGTGCTCCAAGTCGTCCATAACCGCGGACACGGCTTCTCGAAAAGATTTAACCCTGCAGGGGTGCACCAAAGTATCCACAGGCACTTTGACCCTTTTTGCCAGATCAGTTAACATACACCCATCGGTATGTCGGCGGGGCCTAAGTCACGACGTTCCCAGACCCAAAGCAAGCACGGGGGGCCACCCCACCGAGTCGACACCCGCAACGGAGTCGGCCGGTCTCCGAGACGGACTCAGGGTTTGCGACAATGGCAGTATGCGACAGTACGCCCCCAAACGGGGACTGTCCATACCGCATAAACATTCCGCTTCCTAAACAGTACCGTGTGCTCCTCGCACAAACGTAAATAAAGCAGTAAACAAGGCATAAGTACAGGATAGTAGAAACACCTCAAACTAGTTGTGGCCCCCAGTACAATACTTTGAAATCAGGTAATTATCAATGGGGGGCCCATATCTCCCCACCTGTGGTTAGCGCGCTCGATCTCGGAACAGGTGTCAAGAACTCGGGTCCTACGGGACACAAGTGGGCGGTCGGAAACCAAATCTTACCTATCACCCACCGATGCCTCTGCTTAATTCAGTTTTAGTTGTTAAACAGGAATTAAAGTGAACAATAATTAAAGCCATGATCATCTCCAACGTCAACATGCGACAATTCTCCAACAAAGGTGTTACTTGACGACAAGCGAAACACTAGAGCAAGCGACTACGACACGCGGACCCACTATCTACCAAACAACAGGTAATAGGATGTGTCCAGGGCTATATATGGCTGCAAGGGATATCACGGGTACGAAACTAGAGCATCGCAACACATATAGCAAAGATCAACAGGAGGGAAATAAATACTAGAAAAGTAAGATAGGTAGAAAGAGGGAGATGCTCGCCTGAAAACATGCCGAAGGCTCAACCGAAGATCGGGGCGAAGCTCACATCAACTCAACGGCCTTATCCGCGAAGAACCAAAACACTAGAAGAAACACCGGATGCAGTATTTAATACAACGGCAGAAGATCGGCATGATGCATGTATGATGCATGGCATGGCAAAAGTGCGATGCAATTAGGTCATATTAAGTGGAACCGGGGTCCCGACAATTGATTATATGGTTCAAGTTGTTTAGTCACCCTGCATTTTAAATGTTGTTTCAACAAGGCAAGATAAGATAACGGTTCGCTACACAAGTTTAAATGAGGCCGATATGAGACTAGATTTGCCCGCATATGGGCCCCATATTTAATTATTATGTGAATCGGCATAAGGCCCCAAACCACAGATATGCATGCGAGAACAATTCTTATGCGACAAGTTGTTATTATGTTATAAGATAGGGTTTCGGGAGGGTTCACACATTGAGGGGTCTCGACGATCTTGGGGTTCCGGGGGTTCGGGGTTCGACAGGGTCCAGGGTCCGATCTCGGGGTCCAGGGTTCGACGGGATCTACGAGGTTCGACGGAAGCGTTCTCGGACTCCGGGGTCATTCTCGGTATCGGGGCAGATCTTGTCGCTTCGGGGTCTCGATGTCCGGGGAGCAGAACTTGGGTCGGTGTCGGGGCACATCGGCTTCTTCCGGGTCGGTGCCGTTCTCGTCATCGCGAAGGTCTTGCCGGGTCCCACGGGGTCGGTCTTGCCGTTGCGAGGGTCTTGTCGGGCCCGCGCCATCGAGACGGTCTTGGCGAGGGGAGAAGCACTTGGCGTTCTGCATCGATGTTCTTATCGTCCGGGTTCTCGGGCATCGCATCCGAGAGGGAGTACTTGGCGTCCATCGGTTCCATGTTGACGACCTTGGTCTCCTCGATGGCGAACTCGGCGCATCCATGGCGTGGTCCTTGTCGGGGTTCTCGGCTCCGGGCGCCGGGGTCGGCTTCGGGGTTTGATTGTTGGTGTCGATCTTGTCTTTGGAAGTGCAATCGCATCGCAACAACACTACCACCCAAACTTCTCGGGCTCCTCTTCATGGTGTCAACACCACCACAGGAACACACCCGGGCCTCGTCTCTAGCACACATCCACAGGGACACGCGAAAGAGGAAGACACGCGCGAGCAGCTGCAGGACCGACGCGGCTCGGCCGGAGGAGGGCGGAGGCACGGGACGGTGAGCGCCTGCGGCAGAGCCGCACGGGGTGGAGGCGACACGGGCCCGCTGCCGGCGGTGGGGCTCGGCTCGAGGCAGGGCGGGTCCGCGCGGGGCCGGCTTCTGGGTGGCGCGCGGGGAGGCTCCGGTGAAGGCCGGCGGGCGGCGCGGCTCCAGCGGGCGACGACGTCGCTGCAGCGGCCAGAGCTGGCGACGGCAGGGGAGAGAGCAGCGAGGCGGGGCGGCGATGGACGGAGGCGCGCCGGCGGCGCTCAGCTGGCCGGAGCGGGCGCGCGGCTTGGCGGGGCCACCGGGGCGAAGGCGATGTGCGGACGTGGCCGGGGCAGAGGTGGAGCGGGGCCGCGCGGAGGGGAGCTGCGGTGGACGACGGCGGTGGCGGCGCGGAGCCGCACGCCGACGGAGGGAGAGGAGGGTGGATGGCGAGGTCGCGGACGGAGGCGCACGGGGCCGGGGCGAGCTTGGGGAAGAGGGGGGTCGACGGGCGGCGCTCTAGGGGAGGAGAGACGGAGAACGGAGGAAGGCTGTGGGCGGCGAGGCATGCGCCGACGGGAGGGCGCGGGGGAGGACTGGTAGCGGGGGGGAGCTTGCGCGGGCTCCGGCGGGGTCGGGCGACGGCCGGAGGCGCGCCGGCGAGCACGGGCTCGAGGCGGGCCGGGGGGGCGCGGCGGAGGGCCCTGCAGCGGCGCGGGCTGGGGTCGGGCGTGCGGCTGCTGCGTGGAAGAGAGGAGGCGCGCTGGCGGGTGAGCGGGTGGGGCGCGGCGAGCGGGACCGGCGGGCGGCGATGGGGCGGTTCGCGCCGGCGAGCGCAGCGGCGCCGGCGGAGAGGGGGAAAGGCGGTTGGAGGCGAGCGGCAGAGGCCTGCGGGGAAGAAGGGGAGGGACGCGTCGGTGGTGGTGGGCCCGGAGCGGGGCCGCGGGGGTGAGGCTGGCGGAGGCGTGTGCGTGCGTGCGTGGGGGTGGCCTTGGCGGGGTCCGGTGGGGTGGGGTCGGGCGGCAGCGGGTGTGAGAGAGAGAGGGGTAGCTGTGGCTGGGGTGGAAGGTGAGAGAGAGGAGGGGTGGGTGGAGGGAGGTGGCCAAGTGGCAGCCAGGGAGTGGTTCAGAGAGAGGGAGGAGGTGAGGTGGCGCGCTGCCATAGGGTGGGGTGAGGTGGAGGGAAGGGTTGGGTAGTTTTCTGGGTAGCTGTAGGATTAGAGGGCCAGGCTAGTTGGACCGATTTAAAAAAATCCTGGGGTGGTCGTTCGGGTCGTTCTGGCCCGTTCGACTGCCCCTATTAAAATACTTTAAATTTTTATTTATTATCAAATAGTTTTTATAACAAGTTTTAGACAAACAAATTATCCGGAACATCCGGGGGTTTGGCGTTTGAATGGAGACGAGGCGTTAGGGAATTCAAACACAGGTTTTCGAAATTAGTTTTTGACAAACAATTCATGATGATGACGATGCAATGCACAAATTCAACGCGATTTTCTAGTAGTGGTTTTGCGGGATGCCACAATTCGACACCACTAACAATGGATCTCGCCCTCGAGATCCGCCTCATGGTACCGGAAGAAAGGTCGGCGTTCTGCGTCTTCTCGCTTCGTGTAGATCCTCGCGACACCACTAACAAGAGGTCGTTGATCCCGTTCGTCAAGAGAACACTCCGGATAAACAACGGACGAAGTTAAAGGTAAGGCCACCTCTAACTTCCGTGGAAGGAGTAAAATTGCATCGACCCACCATTCAATGTACATAAGCGAATGATAAGAGTAGTGGTATGGTCGCGACTCCATCCCGCACTCAAAGCATTACTATGTACACGAATAGACAGATTATGCAACCAACCCTCAAGATTCAGACTAAAGACCTCGGACAAGCGAGGTTCGGATCAAAGGAGTGATGCAGTCTCTGCATCGGATCTGGCGTAGAGGATGTCGTTGCGGCGGAAAACACCGGAAGGAGCAAACAAGGAACAAAGAATGGTACCACGGAAGACGGATTCCTCGGATAGCATGAAGACCGGATGTAGCAACACCGTTATCAAAGGAGGAAGCGAAACCCTAAAGGTACGACGGAAACCCAACCACGAGAATTCCTGGACTCGAAGAAAGAGAAGAGAGCGGATTCAAAACACGTCGAGATAAGAGGAGAATAGCAGGGGGTAAGGAGTAAAATCAGACCTAACCAGAACTATCCAACCGATTTTCCAAAATAGTTTTGACACTCTACTTCGGCCGTTAGCTAGGTTATCCTACAGGCTGGACTTGTGGGGTATCGCAACTGCTGAGCTCTGATACCACTCTGTAACACCCTCAGAATCGGCCCTATGCAAGTTTTAGCGAAACTCGCCAAACCCGCATAGAAACGATTCGAAGGTGCCCACCAGGCACTTTCGTGCGGGTGGAAAGCAAAGTAATAACATTACACAACAGTCCTCGATGGGACCCACAGAACAGATATATATACAACAGCGACTCAAAGAGTCAAGAATACAAATATACGGTACAAAGATCCAAATCACCTTGAAAACGATGGGGCGTCCGACTACGGACAAGAAGCAAATGGGGCTAAGAGCCCTGAAGAATAACCAATGGCGTCCATAACCCTGCCCAGGCCAAGCCGGAAGGGTAACCCTGCTAACGGCGTCGATCTCAACCTGCTTAAACAAAAGGGGTGCCGACAAAGGGCAAAGGAAAAAAGAAGGAGCGTCAGTACTGAGGCCAGTACACGGCGAGGCTAGAATTCGGCGGTCCTCGCCTACATAGGTATGGTGGACTGAGCGGCAGCGGCAGCATGCACTAAACAACCTATAGAGACTCGATACAACTGGCGGCTATCAGAGAGGGGTGAGAAAGACCTATTCGGATCCAACCTGAGACTATCATCAAACAAACCCATCCTGGCGTTTCCCCCTCGAGACCAAACGAGGAAGTCAACCGAGGAACGCACACAGTTGGCAGTTTTACTTATTCAGTTATCGTTGCAGCAATTACTAGTCAGGTTTAGATAATCGTCCTGATAAAGTAAGCAGTGGGCACTTTTAGTTAGTCATTCCGTTATAGTGGCATCACTTACTAGTCAGATTCAATTAGCATGAGATAACCCATAACCCAGCAGTCGTTGATACTTTTACTTAGCCATGCCGTTGTAGTGAAGTTGATTACTAATCATATCGGATACAAGTCAATTTAAAACAGTAAACTTTAGTTATAGTTGTCTATGATCAGACACTGTGCTCCAAGTCGTCCATAACCGCGGACACGGCTTCTCGAAAAGATTTAACCCTGCAGGGGTGCACCAAAGTATCCACAGGCACTTCGACCCTTTTTGCCAGATCAGTTAACATACACCCATCGGTATGTCGGCGGGGCCTAAGTCACGACGTTCCCAGACCCAAAGCAAGCACGGGGGGCCACCCCACCGAGTCGACACCCGCAACGGAGTCGGCCGGTCTCCGAGACGGACTCAGGGTTTGCGACAATGGCAGTATGCGACAGTACGCCCCCAAACGGGGACTGTCCATACCGCGTAAACATTCCGCTTCCTAAACAGTACAGTGTGCTCCTCGCACAAACGTAAATAAAGCAGTAAACAAGGCATAAGTACAGGATAGTAGAAACACCTCAAACTAGTTGTGGCCCCCAGTACAATACTTTGAAATCAGGTAATTATCAATGGGGGGCCCATATCTCCCCACCTGTGGTTAGCGCGCTCGATCTCGGAACAGGTGTCAAGAACTCGGGTCCTACGGGACACAAGTGGGCGGTCGGAAACCAAATCTTACCTATCACCCACCGATGCCTCTGCTTAATTCAGTTTTAGTTGTTAAACAGGAATTAAAGTGAACAATAATTAAAGCCATGATCATCTCCAACGTCAACATGCGACAATTCTCCAACAAAGGTGTTACTTGACGACAAGCGAAACACTAGAGCAAGCGACTACGACACGCGGGCCCACTATCTACCAAACAACAGGTAATAGGATGTGTCCAGGGCTATATATGGCTGCAAGGGATATCACGGGTACGAAACTAGAGCATCGCAACACAGATAGCAAAGATCAACAGGAGGGAAATAAATACTAGAAAAGTAAGATAGGTAGAAAGAGGGAGATGCTCGCCTGAAAACATGCCGAAGGCTCAACCGAAGATCGGGGCGAAGCTCACATCAACTCAACGGCCTTATCCGCGAAGAACCAAAACACTAGAAGAAACACCGGATGCAGTATTTAATACAACGGCAGAAGATCGGCATGATGCATGTATGATGCATGGCATGGCAAAAGTGCGATGCAATTAGGTCATATTAAGTGGAACCGGGGTCCCGACAATTGATTATATGGTTCAAGTTGTTTAGTCACCCTGCATTTTAAATGTTGTTTCAACAAGGCAAGATAAGATAACGGTTCGCTACACAAGTTTAAATGAGGCCGATATGAGACTAGATTTGCCCTCATATGGGCCCCATATTTAATTATTATGTGAATCGGCATAAGGCCCGAAACCACAGATATGCATGCGAGAACAATTCTTATGCGACAAGTTGTTATTATGTTATAAGATAGGGTTTCGGGAGGGTTCACACATTGAGGGGTCTCGACGATCTTGGGGTTCTGGGGGTTCGGGGTTCGACAGGGTCCAGGGTCCGGTCTCGGGGTCCAGGGTTCGACGGGATCTACGAGGTTCGACGGAAGCGTTCTCGGACTCCGGGGTCGTTCTCGGTATCGGGGCAGATCTTGTCGCTTCGGGGTCTCGATGTCCAGGGAGCAGAACTTGGGTCGGTGTCGGGGCACATCGGCTTCTTCCGGGTCGGTGCCGTTCTCGTCATCGCGAAGGTCTTGCCGGGTCCCACGGGGTCGGTCTTGCCGTTGCGAGGGTCTTGTCGGGCCCGCGCCATCGAGACGGTCTTGGCGAGGGGAGAAGCACTTGGCGTTCTGCATCGATGTTCTTATCGTCTGGGTTCTCGGGCATCGCATCCGAGAGGGAGTACTTGGCGTACATCGGTTCCATGTTGACGACCTTGGTCTCCTCGATGGCGAACTCGGCGCATCCATGGCGTGGTCCTTGTCGGGGTTCTCGGCTCCGGGCGCCGGGGTCGGCTTCGGGGTTTGATTGTTGGTGTCGATCTTGTCTTTGGAAGTGCAATCGCATCGCAACAACACTACCACCCAAACTTCTCGGGCTCGTCTTCATGGTGTCAACACCACCACAGGAACACACCCGGGCCTCGTCTCTAGCACACATCCACAGGGACACGCGAAAGAGGAAGACACGCGCGAGCAGCTGCAGGACCGACGCGACTCGGCCGGAGGAGGGCGGAGGCACGGGACGGTGAGCGCCTGCGGCAGAGCCGCACGGGGTGGAGGCGACACGGGCCCGCTGCCGGCGGTGGGGCTCGGCTCGAGGCAGGGCGGGTCCGCGCGGGGCCGGCTTCTGGGTGGCGCGCGGGGAGGCTCCGGTGAAGGCCGGCGGGCGGCGCGGCTCCAGCGGGCGACGACGTCGCTGCAGCGGCCAGAGCTGGCGACGGCAGGGGAGCGAGCAGCGAGGCGGGGCGGCGATGGACGGAGGCGCGCCGGCGGCGCTCAGCTGGCCGGAGCGGGCGCGCGGCTTGGCGGGGCCACCGGGGCGAAGGCGATGTGCGGACGTGGCCGGGGCAGAGGTGGAGCGGGGCCGCGCGGAGGGGAGCTGCGGTGGACGACGGCGGTGGCGGCGCGGAGCCGCACGCCGGCGGAGGGAGAGGAGGGTGGATGGCGAGGTCGCGGACGGAGGCGCACGGGGCCGGGGCGAGCTTGGGGAAGAGGGGGGGTCGACGGGCGACGCTCTAGGGGAGGAGAGACGGAGAATGGAGGAAGGCTGTGGGCGGCGAGGCATGCGCCGACGGGAGGGCGCGGGGGAGGACTGGTAGCGGGGGGGAGCTTGCGCGGGCTCCGGCGGGGTCGGGCGACGGCCGGAGGCGCGCCGGCGAGCACGGGCTCGAGGCGGGCCGGGGGGCGCGGCGGAGGGCCCTGCAGCGGCGCGGGCTGGGGTCGGGCGTGCGGCTGCTGCGTGGGAGAGAGGAGGCGCGCTGGCGGGTGAGCGGGTGGGGCGCGGCGAGCGGGACCGGCGGGCGGCGATGGGGCGGTTCGCGCCGGCGAGCGCAGCGGCGCCGGCGGAGAGGGGGAAAGGCGGTTGGAGGCGAGCGGCAGAGGCCTGCGGGGAAGAAGGGGAGGGACGCGTCGGTGGTGGTGGGCCCGGAGCGGGGCCGCGGGGGTGAGGCTGGCGGAGGCGTGTGCGTGCGTGCGTGGGGGTGGCCTTGGCGGGGTCCGGTGGGGTGGGGTCGGGCGGCAGCGGGTGTGAGAGAGAGAGGGGTAGCTGTGGCTGGGGTGGAAGGTGAGAGAGAGAGGAGGGTGGGTGGAGGGAGGTGGCCAAGTGGCAGCCAGGGAGTGGTTCAGAGAGAGGGAGGAGGTGAGGTGGCGCGCTGCCATAGGGTGGGGTGAGGTGGAGGGAAGGGTTGGGTAGTTTTCTGGGTAGCTGTAGGATTAGAGGGCCAGGCTAGTTGGACCGATTTAAAAAAATCCTGGGGTGGTCGTTCGGGTCGTTCTGGCCCGTTCGACTGCCCCTATTAAAATACTTTAAATTTTTATTTATTATCAAATAGTTTTTATAACAAGTTTTAGACAAACAAATTATCCGGAACATCCGGGGGTTTGGCGTTTGAATGGAGACGAGGCGTTAGGGAATTCAAACACAGGTTTTCGAAATTAGTTTTTGACAAACAATTCATGATGATGACGATGCAATGCACAAATTCAACGCGATTTTCTAGTAGTGGTTTTGCGGGATGCCACAGCCTCTATGACGAATTTTAGGGACATGCCGGGGGACTGGGCTCCGACGGCATATCTCTAAAGCTGGCCGTAGTGGTGCCCCTGCTCTCGCACACCATCTTGCAGCTAACTTCTCTAACTAGATCAATACGCCCGGGAGATAACTAATTTCACATATTAGGAAATGCCTCTATGACCAACTTAAGCGAGATGCCGGAGGACTAGGCTCCTGCGGCATCGCACTCAAGTTGGTTATAGTGGTGTCCCTGCTCTCGCAAACCATCTTGGAGATGCCTGAGGATGGTACAAGTAGCACGCCATATTTATTTTACAAGGATGCCTATTTATAGTACATACTGTCTACACTCACGACATAATGTCGACACTCACCCCTATCTTTAGTGCTGCCACCCGGGACTCATGTTTTGTCCTGGTTGGTGTCTACAACTGGGACTAAAGGTTCATCTTTAGTCCTGGTTGGCGACACAATCCAGGACAAGGTACAAGCAGGACGACATAGTGTCGACACCCACGACATAATATCGACACTCACCCCTATCATTTGTGTTGTCTGCCCCAGCCTGTCGCAATCCCTTCAGTTCCGGTTGGTTTCTCCAACCGGGACTAAAGATGAACATTTTCCGCCATGTTTTTCCTTAAGTCCGGGACAAAAGATATTTCCCACCATGATTTTGTCGCACGAAAAAGTCATTTTCCATTTTCCGAGCGCAAAAACGGATCGTTTTATGAAGCAACCACCAAAATGCTGTTTCAGAATGCTACCATCCCATTTTTATAAAATACTAGACCACCTTGCTGTCGGAGCCCCGGCGAACAAAGCGGTGACCCCGCAGCCGGTGCTGGCGGCGATGGAGAGACTGTGGGGTCGTCTATTCGCGAGCGTGGAAGGCATGCGCACCGCCGGCGGGATGGGTATTCGCCTAGCCTTGTCCCTCTGTCTTTGTTCTATCATTTGTTCTATCTATCTCGTATGTCTCATGGATTTGGTCGTCGTCGGGTCTCGCGGGTGGAGCTACTGGGGCGAGAGGTGCGTACTTCATGAGACGCTGAGTATGGATCAGGATGAGCACAGCGGCGTGTTAGCACGGGCTAATTGGCGGCGCCGGGTGGATTGAGGCGACGTGTATTTATCTCCTTATTACGCCTTCAATTTTTCGTCGTGCAGGTCGTGGCATTTTAAGATGTTTTTTTGCGCGAACAACTTGTGTCGATTGGGATTCAGTTCGATTTTAGTTTATTTCTTCGTTTCCACCTATTTTTGGGTGTGTCCACATCTCGCTATTCAATGTGTGGTGTTCGGACAGCTTAATCTGATAATGATACTAGGTGCATGAACGACATGAGTTGATTATTGTTTAGTTCGATTTAGATTATGTTCTTCATTTCTACCTTTTGTGTGTCACGTTTGATTATGTGTGGTTTTCCTGAAATGTCTCGATATTTTGATGATGATTTTACATGGTGATCAGGTTCTGATTTTAGTATGATTCAGAACCTGCATTAGCGTAACCCGGAAGGATGCCAACATGATTCAGGTTGTAGTACATCCCGTAGTTGGAAACCAGCATTGCTAGCATCAGTCTATGCTTCCTCAGCATCCCAGCCTGTCGATGGTTAGGCTGGCTGCCGCTGCTGTCACGCCTTGCTGGTCTCTCATCATTGCTCATTGATAGTGCTTGTCCCCGCGGAGACCTGGGAATTCAGTGTTCTATTTTCTTTGGTGGTGGTAGCTCATAGTTTGGAGGCAGTGCGGCAGATGTATTTGGAGAGCTGTGTCAGTCGTGGGAGTTTTGGGCCTGGTGTGAGCAACAGCGGAGTGTTCGATTCCTGTCGCGGCATCGCTGTTGCTGACGAGGACGGGCGGAGGTGTTATGATGGTAGCTGTTGGCCAATTGCTTTGTCACCGGGAGAGTGGATATAGTGGAGTTCCCCTTATTCCTATCAATATTGTTTATCTTTGTCTCTCTATTTCAAGTTGTGTGATGGAAACCGTTTTGGATTGCTCACTGGTGTGTGGTTATTTAAAGTAGTGAGTTTTTTGTTCTTGACTATTTCTGTTCTCACGGCTGATTTGTGAGTTCAGGCTGTTAGTTTTTGTGTAAGCCAAATAAATTACGTTTTCATGTCTAATCTGATTACCAACTAAGAACTGTTGAAACTGCAACCCAATGTCATTGTTGTGTAGTTTGGTCACGTAAGAAAATTTCTTGGGCTAGTGGTCTCAGGAGTCCAAGGTGTTACCTACAGGATACCAGAGTTGGAGGGCTTTTGTGGAGCAGCAAGGAGGAACTCTTTTTTCTTATTATTTTAATCGAGTCTTACCACTTTCTTGATTCTATCTTATTCTTGTCTCCTTTTTTTTGCTCATTCTCTTTATTCAGTCATTGGAAGAACATGGCCGTACTAGAGTACTTTCTAGTTGAGTGCAACATTAGTCTTCTCGGTTCTCTTTAATTCATTTTTGTTTGGTTCCTCTTCATTTAATTCATGTTTCTCGGTTATATTTCTTTAGTTCAGTTTGGAGTTGTCACCACTTTCCAATCAACATTAGTCTTATTCTTTCAGTGTGCATTCTCAGTGTCCTTTTAGTATATTTAGTTCTTTCATTTATTTTTATCTCATATTTTCAGACTTATTTGCTCAGTAATTCTTATCTTTAGTCTTAAGTATCAGCCCCTCATTCCATTAGCTCAGTTTCATTCTTTCTTTAGTGTCTCAAAATTTAAGGCGGCAATAAAGCATAAGATTCATTATCTAAGTTTTTCATTCTACTTTCTCATATACCTCATTATTTAGTTTCTGAGTATCTTATTGCCTTATTTTCTTTCTTAAGTCTCTCAATTCTTCGGTCACTCAACTTTGACCTTTCTTTCTTCATTCAGAATGTTGCTTTCGTCGGCCTTTATTATGTATGTTTTCCAGTCAATTTTTGTCAGTGTCTCATTGTTTAGTCTCTCAACATCTTATGGTCTCAGTTTCTTTCTTTAGTCTCTTAATTCTCAATCACGCAATCTTCAGCCTTTCTTGTTTTCAGTCCCTCTTTATTTAGTCCCTTTTCTTCAGTCTCTCGGTATTAAGTAAATTAGTTTATCTGTCACTAATTCTTCCACTTGTCATTCTTTGGTCCATGCCTTTTTTCAGCTTTGAGTCACTATGTTTATCACCTTTTCTTCAGTCTTTTAGTGTCAAGTTTTTTAATATTTCAGTCACTCATTCCTCAAATTTCCCTTGTTTCATTACATATGTTTATCATTTTCTCTCTTTTTTTTCATTTTCTGAAGTCTCAATTCCTGTATGAGGAAACGATTTCATTTGCATAGCGAGAACATGGATTAACATATTTTTGATACCTCATAATATGAAAGCAATAAATATTTCATAGTTTTTGGGGGAAGAAAATGTGATGAGGATTAATACTAGGAATTTGAGACATAGCGGGTGTTGTGTTAGCATAATCTGGAAAAGTGGCCTATTTATCATGCTTCGTCATTGATTTGTATACCTGACCGCGTACCTGAATAGAAATCTAGAAACATATTTAAAAGTATAGCTCTCTGTCGCTTATAGATACTTTTGTAGTGTTATATGGCTGAGCATGCACGTCTTTAAACTGGAGCTGGAGAAGGTTATCTCATTTGTTTCTTTCTGAATAAAGTCATGTTGGCTTCACCCGATAGCTACATATATTGATAGATTGTGCACATTCATCTGATGGATTGCATTCACCTTCAACTTGCTTTATCCACTAGTACCAGTCTGGCACCTTAGCACCATCGGCAGGTGCGGATCACACTTTTGGTCTGTCTACCCTGCATAAGCATATATATTTTTAACGTTTTCTTTCTTCACGTCCAACTCCGATAATAATTATTACCTCTGCAAGTTATGCAGTATCTACTGTTAATTTTGTTATTTATGTCTCTTTCTTTTGTATCAGGAAACAAAAATGGAACAGAGTAGTACACTTGCTCCGACACAAGGATTGGTTTCAGAACTGGTTGGAACCGTTTTGCTCTGATCAACGAACTCAGCGCGGGACTAGACACGGTGATGATGTTTCACTTGATCGAAGGGTTCATCATGATCTAATTATATATATGTGCTATAGGCGGGATCATGCGGAGGTGCCCATGGAGTTTCAGGAGTTTAAAGTTTTTAGTGCTTATTTTATTCATTCAAAACTACCGAACTTCTGTTAATATGTCTGTTCATGTTATGTTGAACTTGCTCGACGAGTTATCTACTGACTACTGTCCTTTTCTCCTTCTTGGTTGTTATTCTTAAATTATGTACTCCCTCCGATTCAAATTACTTGTCATAGAAATAGATGTATCTAACACTAAAATATGTCTAGATACATCCATTTCTGAGACAAGTAATATGGGCATTTTTTTACCTAGAGTTTTGATTCGAAAACTAAGACTCAAAATATGAGCCGTTAGAAATCAATGTTGGGATGAAAATGTGTCTGTTTTGTTAAACTGAAAACAGACAGTTTCCTCTTTTTTTATGCTAATTCTCAGTATGACAGCTGTCATTTTCTTATTGATTTAAAAATCTATCTGTTTCTCAATTTAAAAACAGATAGCTGTTAAATAGTCACTCTATTTATTTGTCTCAAAAACAACCGAACAAGTCCAAATCAACTTGCTTTATCAATCATACAAGATTATTGAGAAAACACAACATATATTTTGTAGACAATTAACAACATACTATAATATATAAGATGTAAATTCATCAAACAAAATAGATGGAATTGAGGAAGTAACACAAAAGGAATAACTGGACAGTCTCAATGAGTACCCTCTTATACAGATTACAGTCTTTACTATTAAAAGCAAAGTGATGGTGTCACACGGTGTCACACTTCAACAAAATTACTGAGAAAATGCCACCGCAAAAACAGAACACCCCTATTTTTTAGCTTCTATCTTCTAACCACCGAAACAAACTCTCATATTCCTTCATATTTTGCATGTCAAACTCCACAACCAAAACAATTTCTCATATTTTTCTCAACAACTAATAAGAAGAAAAAAACCGTGCAACTCAAACATACGTGCTAGCCGGACCAGGTATGCATGCGGACCCGTTTAGAATTTTACTTAAGAAAAACGCTTGTACTTCTCCGGATGTTGCCAGCCTTCGGGTCGCTCGCGACACGTCCTTGACATGGCCACAAACTGCAGGTCTCACCACACGTTTTTTTCTTATCCTTTCATCTTCTACTGATGCGTCTCCACTCCTAGAAATCCTCAACGCGTGCAGCTTCTCTCGCCGCCGGCCGCTGTCCTACCCAAGCATTGTCGCCGGCCACCGTGTCCTCGTTGTCGTTCTTCTTCCACCCAAGCGCCGCGGCCACAACTTATCTCTCGTCGGAAGTCGTTCGAGTGACGCCACATCTCTACCCGGACACCCTCCCCCACAGGGCCGGGCCTGCAAATTCTGAGGCCCTGTGCGAAACTCTAAAATGGGCCCCTGTTTTACTAGAAATTTTATACTATTTAAAAACTATAATGTATAATATATATCATAATATCTTACATTATATGATACATTAAGTATTATATCTAATCAAATTTCGGATGCATAATGTTTATTTGAACAATATCACTCTTTTAGAGTTCTTTGAAATATGTACAGAGGATTTAAAATTTGAAAAAAGAGTCCAGTCCTAACATTTACCGGTGCCGATCACAGCGAGGGTATAATCAGCGATCAAGTGATCAAAGAGAAATAGAATCGGAACTCACCTGGTTATCTGCCACCGGTGACCTACGACCTGGTCCCGTGTCGGCGACGTAACCATGTACTCCTTCCGTTTTAAAATATAAGATATTTTAGATTTGTGAATAAAATGTATTTAGAGTTTTTAGTGTCTAGATTCATTTCAAACCTGAGTAAATCTATATACTAAAAAAATATAGATATATTTACTTTATAAAGCTAAAACATTTTAGATTTTGAATCGGAGGGAGTATGTCTCGTGTGGATGCAGGTGGAGCCGTGCGTATCCGGGACCTGTTTTTCTGTAGCCTTTTGCCGTTTGCAGCTGGCCACGTTCGTCGATCGATCAGAGCAATCCATGCGCCTTGCCAGGTTAGCGAGAAGCCAAGAAGTCCACCACAGACACAGTTTGTGCGGCTCAGCTAATGCATCAGGCCCATTCTATCTATTTTTTTTTCATTCCAGTAAATATATAGTAGGCCTATATAAAATTTTGGGGCCCTTCAAATTTTGAGGCCCCGTGCCGGCGGCACATTTGGGACAACAGTAGGCCCGGGCCTGCTCCCCCATGGTCCACCACGCAGCCCTTGCTACAAGGGCGATAGAGCTTTGCTACAATAGGCGATCGGCTTTCCTACAACGGCAGTCGTAGCTGCTTCCAGCGGTGACAGAAGCTGCTACCTCTGGCTGCAGGCGATGGTAACAACGTCTTGGGCGATGCTACCTGCAGCAGCGGGCGATGCTACCAACGGTCGTCGCAGCCGCTGCTATCTACCGTAGTGGAAGCTGCTGCCTACCGCAACTGAAGCTGCTACCAAAGGTTGTGGGCGCTGCTACCAGCGACGGCAGAAGATGCAACCTACGACCACGGGGCGATGCTACCAACGGCTTGGGCCAATGCTACCTACGGCCACAGGAGATGCTACTAACGGCAGCGGGCGATGCTACCTACCGCAGTGGAAGCTGCTTCCTAGCTGCTACCAAAGGTTGCAGGCGCTGCTACCTATGGCGACGGAAGATGCTATTGACTGTGGTGTGTGCTGCTACCTAAGGAGGGAAAAGTTGCTACGAACGGCGGCACGAGCTGCTACCAACGGCGAGCGACGTTGCTACCAACCACTACCAGAGGTGGTTGGTGATGTTGTCAGGCGTGGGTGGCAAGGTTGCAAGCCAGAGTTGAGGATGCAACAAGGTTGTCGACGAGACCTCTCACCGGAGCTGCAAATGCCACGGACGGTGCTGCAAATGGCTGCTTTCCTGAGCTTTTCCGGAGTTGCTACGGGACCAATGACAGTGCTCTGGGCGGGCGCCAGCGTTGCTAAGACCTAACGGCAAAGCTGTGGCGTCCTCATCTCTTGCGACGGGCGGGGCTCCAAGCGAGGACGCGCGCGCTCGCCCTTTGCCTTTTCTCAGGAGCATTGGGGATTTTTTTCCCGTGTACGCAAGTGGTGGCCCCTGGCTGGACACGAAGTGTCAGCCACATGAGCCAGAGGTTGGGAGTTTTGCATCCTTGGAAAGACGCTCAACATTATTTGAATTCAATCATAAATTAACAACTGACCTTACCTAGCGAATAGCGATTAATTCGAAATTGTTTTCCATGTTATCACAGAATTTTAAGCATGTGCTTGTATTAATACCAGGTCAAGGGGGCGACACGCCATTGTTGATGTGTGATGATGCATGCGCCCAACGGCGCAGCTTCATAAGATGGCCCGACCGGCGACCATAGAGGCGAGATGCGACCGGAGACCATGATTGTCGTGGTGGTGGCACGGCAGATGCCATGGGTAGGCTAAAGTTTGGGGGCCAATGGATGCTAGTGGAATATGGGGAGGGAAGATGTAGTTGATTCTACACACAAAAGACTAAGGCAAAGATCTTTATTTCCTCTTCCTTGAGCTACAAGTGCTCCTTGAGCTGTATACGGGGAGAAGAGAAGAACTTTACCAGCCTAATGGTACTAAAAACGAGTCGATCCCTTCCTCAGGGCCCAAGCCTCTCCTTATAAAGGAGTGCCTTGGGTTCCTTTAGGGATGATGTGGCAAGCATATTCGAGGAATATGCTTGTCCCAATATAGTAGTTCGGCGCCTCCCTTTCCCTGTCGCTCCTCTAATGACGGCAAGGTTCCAGAGGGCCCCTCCTGCGCGCCTCGGGCTTCAGGACTGTCACCTCCGTGACCTCCTTCTACTTCTCTGTCGCTCTGTGTCTTTGTCCGTAGTGCTTGGCCTGGCTCTGATTCCCCTACCCTGCAGCTAGGGTTTGACTTCAGGCTTCTCCTTCTCCTGCAAGCTTTGTATCATTCGGCCCTGCCTCCCGTAGTTCGGCTTGTCCTTTATCTGTATGGAGATTACTTGGGCTGACCCAGCCGAGTTACAAAGTATCTCGGCCGGGTAAGGCCTTGTCTTCACTACAAGGGTCTTGCCCTTTCCTATCTCGGCCGACCTCTACATGATTCGGCCGACTCAGGCTGTAACTCGGAAACTAGACGGGGAACATCCTTTCGTCTTTCCCCGTCTTTACCCTATCCGGTGTTATCTCCCCAACATTAGTCCCCGAAGCTGGTATGGCCCCGCCAATATCTCGGCCGGGTCTTGCCAGTTTCATTCGACATGTTCCGTATTGTTTCTGAGTTATTTTCTATTTCTCATCTGAGGTATCCTTGTATCTTCTCGCATACGCCTTGTCATATGTGTCATCACCATCATTGTTTCTCTAGTTTTTTGTTCCTCTACAGTATTTACTGACAGGCTACAGTTACTACTGTGCCTGTCGCGCCGGCGCTGTGACGCCTCGTGCGCTGTTTCCGTTGGGGATCGTGATCTTCCTTGCCACCGTGTGGCCCTTGGTGTGGTTCCGCTCAACGACGTGCGGTCGTGCTGCGCACACGATCTACGCGGCGAACCGCCACACGCACGATCCCACTACCTTGCTCGTGGCTAGGTTATAAAGAGGGGTGCGGCGTTGGAGGATTCACTTTCCCCTTTCCGTTCGCTCGCGCCCTTCTTCTTCCTTTCGTTTCTGCGCCCGCTCGATGCTCTGCCGTCGCGTGTTCATCAGAACCTCCGACGACGAGGACTCCGCCGCGTTGCTCCGTCCGCCTCGTCCGCGTTTACTATCTTCGCCGTCGTCGCCGGTGAGTTCTTTCCGGCCGCGTAGCTTAGGCTTCTCCCTAGATCTTTCTGCTTCGATTTGGTACTCGCGCAGCGGTTCCTTTGTTCCTCCGCCGCCGTTTCCGTGCAAAATCACGACGGGGCCTTCTAGCTCTAAACTTTCCTCCGCCGCTAGTTCTTCCTCCGTCGACCTTTCCGGCGAACCCATGTCTAGCTCCTTTAGTGGTGCCCTGGTAGAAGATGAGGATGTTGGCTCTGGGCCCGAGCGAGGCTCGTGGCAGGGCTCCTCCGTTACACGCCGTGAGATCGAGTGGCTTATCCGAACTCGGAGGATTCCCGCCGAGGTCTCCTCTCACTTACCCGGCAGCGAGTCCTCTTCGGATCTTAGGGAGGGCGAGTATGTAGTTTTTATGTCGCATTTCTCGCGCGGCTTTGGTCTTCCTCTTAGCGACTTTGCTAGAGAGTTTCTCGACTACTTCGGCCTTCAGCCGCATCATCTTCCTGCAAATGCCATCACTTCTCTTTCCGCTTTTATCTCTGCCTCGGAGGGATACTTCGGCCTATGGCCGTCTGTGCATGTCTGGTCGAAGTTCTTTCAGATTCGTTCCAACGTGGTTCCTGACAAGTCTCTTCACCCTTCCGAGAAACTGCTTACTCAATGTGGAGCAGCGTCCATTACACCTCGGATGAAATCCGTATTTCCTCGTGTCACCGGGTTAGAGTCGTGCAAGAAGTGGCACAAATCCTTCTTTTACGTCAAGAATAGAGGGACGGAGGACAAGATCCGGCTCCCCACATTCTTCATCGGCCCGCCCTCCAAGGTGAATTGGACTTACAATCCGAGGAAGAGTCATGCCTTAGACGAAGCTTTTGAGATTCGGCTTAAAGAACTGATCCGCGCCAGGTTATGCGGCGAGGATTTGATGGCTACTTTTATCAGTAGCCGAATTTGCCCATTCCAGAAACGGACGCACAAACTCTGCTACATGAGCGGTCCTCTCGATCCCAACCGAGTTTCGACTGTGGAGCTGGACAACTATCTCATTTTTAAGCGAGTCCGAGCCATCTTCAAGACGGAGATGCCTGAGGACTGGGCTTGGGGGTTGAAACCGTTTACGCGCGAGCGTCCTCCTCCCGAAGTAAGCTTAGCTAACAACGCTCTGCTATCTAATTGCTTTCGTAAAGGTTTTCGCTATTTTTTCCTTTTTCTTGTCTTGCAGAGGTTCGCAGAGCAGAAGAGTGAGGATGCCGAAGTTTTGTTGCTTCCGTGGCCTGCGGACCAGAGTACCCCAGACACTGGTGAGCCGGACTCGGAAGAGTTTGTCCCTAAGTCGGATCCTGCTCCGGCTCGCGCTCGAGGCAAGACCTCGGCCCATGAGGAGGAAGGTGATTTGGACGAGGTCCAAGTTCTTGAGGTAGTTGTCGTAATGCCTATTTCTTATGCATTTTCGGCTTCTACTTTCCCAGATAATCCGGCCGGTCAGGTTCACGACGCCGAGCCTATTGCTTCCCGGCCCCCTGTTACCTTGGGGAAACGTGGGGCTCCTACTGATGCCTCAGAGGCGGCTCCCAAGAAACGAACGAAGAAATCCGCACTGAATCCTCCCCGGCGCAAGATCATGCCTGGAGTTGCAGGGTAAGTTCCCTTTTGTTTGTATTTCTTGCTTCTCTCTTTCTGTTTTTTAACCTGTTGACGTTTCCTCTTTTTTATTTCCACAGTGCTCCACTCTCCGTTAAGCCCGGCGGTCCTAGCATGACCAGCCATGTGACTCGGCAGCCGTCTCCTCCGCCTGCCGAAGATACCAGGGTTCCGAGTCCTGCTCGTGCAGCATCTCCTCCAGTTCCGAATCAGTCGCCCCCTCACCATGACGTACCTGAGACTGCTCCTGTTGATGTTGATTCCACTCGGCCTTCCGAGATTTCCGTGGAACCCGTTGTCTCCTCTGTGAATCCGAGCGTCTCTATCGAGCCTCCTTCTACCCCAGCAGTTTCTATAGCAGCTCCTGCCCCGGCCGAGGACGTTAATATCTCGGTGCCTTATGCGACCGTGATCTCTCCGGATCCTAAAGGCATTGTTCCCATTGCCGAGGTATCAGCTCCTGCTGACGCCTCTAAAGTTATCGCCGCCAAGGCCTCCACTTCCCAGAAAGGTCTCGTTGGCTCCTCTCAGCCGAGTATCGCCGATGTGCTGCGCAAAAGAACTGCTTCCACCAAAACTTACGTTACTCCGGCCGCTGGTACCCAGCTTGCTCTTCATAAAAGCCATGCGGCCGTGGTGGTTACGCAGCAGGTCCGGGGTAAAGTTCTAACTCGGACGGCTAGTGGGAACAGCCTCGGCTCGCTGGTGGAATATGCCAATAATTGGAATTCCGCCGATCAGTTTGAGGGTAATCCCATTAATCAGCCATTTCAGCTTTCCGACATTGGCGGCCGCTTGGATCAAGCTGCCAAGATCATCCTTGATACCAACAAGATGAACGAGGTAACTGCTGTTTTGCGGAGTTCTGATTAGTTTCTTGTATGCGACTATACACTCTAGTCCCCGAAACTTGCAGGGAAATAACTTGTTATTTGCTTGGAAGTTTAATAATGCTCTACATAATTTAATTTGAACTTTAGGGTTCGGGTCTATATTCGCCTGGATCTGCCTTAAATATTGCTGGACTTTTGTTTAGTTGATCTTGGAATATCCAGCCACTTGGATCCGGTTTGTAGTTTTGCGTGACTCGGATATATTTTGGCTTCGAATATACGTTCACCTAGATCCGGGTTAAGTTTCGCTTAACTCGGATCTGGTTTAGCTTCGAATATCCAGCCACCTAGATCCGGGTTAAGTTTCGCTTAACTCGGATCTAGTTTAGCTTCGAATATCCAGCCACCTAGATCCGGGTTAAGTTTCACTTACCTCGGATCTGTTTTAGCTTCAAATATCCAGCCACCTAGATCCGGGTTAAGTTTCACTTACCTCGGATCTGTTTTAGCTTCGAATATCCAGCCACCTAGATCCGGGTTAAGTTTCACTTACCTCGGATCTGTTTTAGCTTCAAATATCCAGCCACCTAGATCCGGGTTAAGTTCCACTTACCTCGGATCTGTTTTAGCTTTGAATATCCAGCCACCTAGATCCGGGTTAAGTTCCACTTACCTCGGATCTGTTTTAGCTTCGAATATCCAATAATCATTTTCTCCATTGTTCAGGTTGCTCATGACCGGCGGACTGCCGAATTTCAAAGATTGCTTTTTTCGCACCGAAAATTGGAAGAAAAATATGAGAAAGTTCTGCCTGTGGCGAAAAAGACTGGTAAGTCGATAATTCTTTTCATCCTTTTCGACATTCTTATTGTTTTGTATGCGAGATGTCGGCTCACTTTTTTGGTGAACAGGTGATATCAATAATCTCAACATTCGTCTTGCGAAGAAAGTCAAGAGCCTGGAAGGTTAGTTTCTTTCTTACTTTGCACCTGAGATAAGCTTCTTTTATCTCTTTTGGCTTTGGTAAAGCCGAGTTACAAACCTTTGCAGCATCTCACCGAGATTGCACGCCCATGCCTGACGTGATGCTGCATTTTTTAGGACAAAGCGCTACTCATTCGGCGCAGCTGAAAGAGAAGGATGATGAAATAGCTCGCCTGCGCACCGAGGTGGAGGCCCTTAAGCTTTCTCATAAATCCGAACTAGAAAAGGTCGACCAGGAATTCTCCGAGGAGAAGAATCAGCTAGCTCTGGAGCTGCAGAAGAATAAAGAACTTCTCGAGGCTGCCGAACTGAAAACTCGTGGAATGAGCGAGGAGATCGCTCGCTTTGAAAAGAGCAAGAGCATCTGGGCTAAAGACCTTCAGATAATGATGAGTTATATTCATTGTAAGTTTCTTAGCATGGCCGGATTATGTTTTTCTCTTTGTCGCTGCTGCCTCCTGACGCATTTGTGTTTTGCGCAGGTCATTTTCCAGAAGCTAAGCCTGTGAGTTCTAAAGCGGTTCTTGCAGCTCGTGCGCGCCGAGGTATCCCTGTTGACGTTGACTCGGAGTACTTGATGGAGGATTTCCTGGTCGCTATCGGCGCTGCAGTTGGTCCGATGAAGATTATGGGTAGGGATCTGGTGCAGGCAGCTATCCGATCCTACCATGTTCTCTGGCCGAATACCTCTGGGACTCCTGATATCAACGAGGTCGAATTGCTGGTGAAGAGATTGATGGCATCTGAGAAGCAACTGAGTCTCTGGAGGGAATCAGCCGGGCGAGCTGGCGCTGATATGGCCCTTACTGTTATCATGTCATGGTATGAAGACATTTCTCTTGATATCCTGAGAAATTTGCGCACAGGTTCTCGTTGGGTTGAGGACCCCACTTTTGTTGCTCTTCGTCAAGCTCGCGCCTTTCAGCTCGTTGAGTATGCCGACGTGCATACCTGGAATGAAGGTCCGAGCTTCCTCCCGAACTCGGACGATGAGGTCGTAGTTGAGGATGCATCAGACAATAACTCGGCTGAACAAGGTGAAGGTGAAGATGATTCGGCTTCTTCCGGTGACTCCAGTTCGAGCTCGGATGACAACGGTGACGCGCGATCCTCCTCCAAAGGTACTGGGCATTCAACTGCGCAAACTGATGTTCCTCAGCAGCCTCAAGCTTCGGCCGAAGTCGCCCCTGGGTCTGTGAAAGGCGAGGCAACCTCAGCCGAGGCTCTGCCTATCTCGGAGCATCCAGCCCCTGACACAACTGCTCCTCTCCAGCTGAAAATCTTTAAGTTATTTCTTGTCCCTGGTATGCCGCGCATATGATGTACGTGGAACATTTGTCTGTCTTCTGTATGACCTGAATTTTTTGTCGTGTTCTGCTCCGACATATATGTTTGTAGTTGTTATAACTTTGTTTAAGTGGGTTTTCGTTCGAATTCTTGCTTTGATGATCTGCGATTTCCTGATTTTAAGATGTATCTTTGTCTTTGTATTCTCGTGGTTTAACCAATTAATCTGGGTGTGAGTCTCGAATATCATACGAGATGGAGCTGCTCTTATTCTGAGTATCAAAATGTGATACCTTCCTTGTACCAAAGGTTGACTACTACTTGGGAACAATATATGGCAGTCCCCGAGTCACGGCCTATTGCGCCGAAGTCTAGTGTGAAGCAAATTTCAGCAATAACATATGACAGTCCTCGAGTCACTGCTCTGGATGCCGAGGTTCAATACATAAGATGAAATTGAAATAACATACGGCAGTCCCCGAGTCACTGCTCTGGATGCCAAGGTTCAATACATAAGATGAAATTGAAATAACATATGGCAGTCCCCGAGTCACTGCTCTGGATGTCGAGGTTCAATACATAAGATGAAATTGAAATAACATACGGCAGTCCCCGAGTCACTGCTCTGGATGCCGAGATTCAATACATAAGATGAAATTGAAATAACATATGGCAGTCCCCGAGTCACTGCTCTGGATGCCGAGGTTCGATACATAAGATGAAATTGAAATAACATATGGCAGTCCCCGAGTCACTGCTCTGGATGCCGAGGTTTAATACATCATTGGTTCTTGACCTTGAGATACTATGCTATGAGTAAAATGGACGAAGTAAAGCTACATTCCATGGCCGCTTCGTTTCTTCGCCAGCTTTGTCTGCCTTGTTCCTTCCAGGGGATTGAGCGTCGATTAGGTAATAGGCATCATTATGCAGTGCTTTGCTCATGATGAATGGTCCTTCGCATGGAGGTGACAGCTTATGCATGCCGGCCGTGCGTTGCACTAGTCTGAGGACTAAGTCTCCTTCTTTGAATACCCTTGGATTCACCTTCTTGCTGTGATATCGTCACAAGTTCTGCTGATAAATAGCTGATCGTGATAGTGCTAGCTCTCTGGCTTCTTCTAGCAGGTCAACAGTATCTTGCCGAGCCACTTCATTTATCTCCGAAGTTGTATATTGAGTAACTCTTGGCGAGTCATGCAGTATGTCGGCTGGAAGCACGGCCTCTGCCCCGTATACCAAAAAGAATGGAGTGTAACCTGTTGATCTATTTGGAGTAGTCCTGAGGCTCCATAATACTGCTGGTAATTCCTCGATCCAACACCCTGCCGACCTTTGCAATGGTTCGACAAGTCGTGGTTTTATATCGGACAACACTAGACCATTAGCTCTTTCCACTTGCCCATTAGATGCTGGATGAGCAACAGACGCGACATCTAATCTTATGTGTTTCTCTTGGCAAAATCTAGCGAAAGCTCCTTCTGCAAAGTTTGTGCTGTTATCTGTAATAACACTGTGCGGGTACCCATATCTTAAGATAATATCTTTGAGGAATTTCATTGCTGTGAGCCCGTCACATTTCTTTATTGGCTTTACTTCAATCCATTTTGTGAACTTGTCTACCATGACCAATATGTGGGTCATCCCCCCTCGGGCCGGCTTAAACGGTCCCACCATATCTAGGCACCACACAGAAAACGACCAAGTAATGGGTATCGTTTTTAACTCGGACGATGGCATGTGTATCTTAGTTGCATATCTCTGACAGCCATTGCATTTTTCAACCAGCTCTTTGGCTTCCTTCAACGTTGTTGGCCAATAAAACCCATGCCTGAATGCTTTGGCTACTAAGGCACGAGATGAGGCATGGTGTCCACACTCTCCTTGATGTATTTCTAGGAGGATCTCCTGGCCTTCTGCCGAACTCACACACCTTTGCAATACATTTGTGACGCTTCTTTTGTATAGCTCATTGTTTATGATTGTATAAGCTTTTGCTCTCCTTACAGTCTGTCTTGCTAATACTTCATTATTCGGTAGCGTCGCATCTTTAAGGAAAAAGAATATGGGTTGCGCCCATACCGGTGTGACTTTTCCTGGTGCGATTTCACGGTCTATTTCCATGTTTTCCGCCGACATGGCTACCTCGGCCTTTTCCCTGATTATGCATGCCTCTGCTTTCCTTCTCTTGGGGAATCCCGAGTTATATTGTTGGTCTCCTTCCATCGGCACACTATCTTCTGTCGAATTTGTCGGAATAAAGATAGACCCGGATTCTGGTGATGGGGTTATTGATGGTTTTGTGAGGTGTTCCAGGGCAATACTGTTGGAGATATGCCCAAGAGGCAATAATAAAGTGGTTATTATCATATTTTCACACTTATGATAAATGTTTACATACCATGCTATAATTGTATTAACCGGAAACATTAATACTTGTGTGATTTGTAAACTAAAATAAGAGTCCCTAGTAAAGCCTCTTGTTAAACTAGCTTGTTGGTTAATATATGATCATGGTTTCCTGATCATGAACATAGAGATGTTATTAACAACAGGATCATATCATTAGGAGAATGATGTGATGGACATACTCCTATAGATAAGCGTAGCATAAAGATCAAGTCATTTAAATATTTCAATTGCTATATGCTTTCTGATACATAGTAACCTAATTCCTTCGACCATGAGATCATGAATATCACCTTTTCCGGATGGATGCTTTGATGTCATCAAACACCACACCGTAACAGGGTGACTATAAAGGTGGCATTGAGTGTTCAGAAAGTATTGGTTGAAACACATGGATCAAGAGTGGGATTTGTCCATCCATATGACGGATAGATATACTCTGGGCCCTCTCGGTGAAATGTCATCCAATTAGCTTGCAAGCATGTGACTGGCTCACAAGGGATCACATATCACGGGAACGAGAAAAGAGTACTTAACAGTAACGAGGTTGAACTAGGTATGCAGAGATACTGACGATCATAACCTCGGATAAGTAAACTATCATGAGACAAAGGGAAATTGGTATCGTATGTAAGTGGTTCATTCGATCGCAAAGTAATCGTAGAAATATGTGGGAGCCATATGAATTTCCAGATTCCTCTATTGGTTATTGATCGGAGAAGTGTCTCGATCATGTCCGCATAATTCACGAACCGCAGGGAGACACACTTAAGGATTCGACGTTGTTTGAGTAGTTATGGAATGATGAGAAGGAGACCGAATGTTGTTCGGAGTGTCGGATGGGATCCGGGATATCACGAGGAGATCCGGAATAGTCCAGAGAATAAGATTCATATAAGGAAAGTCCCGTTTCGGAGTTGGGGAATGATTCCGGTGTTTTCATCGGGAACATTCTAGAAGGTTCCGGAATGTTCGGCACTCCGGGGGGAAGGGGTACATGAATGTGTTGTATCAAGTTGGTATGATTGCATCATGTACTAAGTGTCATTGCTGTACCAAATAGAGGATTTAATCAAATCCTAGTTTGAAAAGTCAAACGGCTAGTTTGAAAGTCAAACGGCTAGTTTGGGAAGTGGGAAAGAGGAGAAGGAAGTTTGAAGCCGACTTGGGGGAGGAGTTCCTCCTCCCACCGCCGGCCCTCCTTGAGGCCGAGTTGGGGAGGGACTCCCCTCCCCAGGCGCGCCTCCCACCACCTATAAAAGGAGGGGCAGGGCTCCCCTCCAAGACACACAAGTTCCTATCCTCTAAACCTAAACCCTAGCCACAGCCTCCGGTTTAGAGCCGTTTTGGTTTAGAGCTTCTAATTGCCCTAGCCTTCGTTTTAGAGCCTTCTAATTGGTGTGTCTAATCCCTAGACCACTAAAGCCTCTCTCATACTCCACAATACTCGCTCCGGCTTAAGGCGAAGCCCTGCGAGATCTCCCCTCTACTTCCGGTACCACGCCGTTGTGCTGTCGGAATCGCGAGGAGAGTGCTACAACCTCCGCTGCCTGCTGGAACAAGGGAGAGGAAGGTCTTCGTCGAGTACCGAACGTGTGACCGACTGCGGAAGCGCTGCCGGAACGCAGCGCCGGAAGGATCGTCTACGCGATCTTGAGATCGGCAAGTGTACGACTACATCACCCACGAGAATCTGCTCTCGTTAACCGCTTTGGAATCTTCGAGGGTGAGTTCCTCTATCGACTCGTTGCTACAATATATTAGATAGATCTTGGCTTGTTTTGTTTGTATGCGATAGAAAATTTTTGTTTTCCATGCTACGAACCCCTACAGTGGTATCAGAGCCGTGTCTATATGTAGATCTGTTGCACGAGTAGAACACAATGGTCATTGTGGGCGTTGATGCTTTTATTGTCGATTGCTTCTTGTGTACTTTGCATCTTGCGGTATGTTGGGATGAAGCGGCCCGGGCTAACCTTACATGACATCGTTCATGAGACTTGCTCCACGCTCGACATGCAACTTGTATTGCATAAGTGGCTTTGCGGGTGCCTGTTTCTCCTAGCATAGTTAAGATCCAATTTACAACGGGTGTTTAACAATACTAGTATCAATGTTGTGGTTCATGTTCGTAAGTTAGAACGACACTTATTAACAGCCCCAAACCACGTAAAACATGCAAAGAAAGTAGAGGCGTCTAACTTTGTTTTGCAGGGGTGTGCAGTGATGTGATATGGCCATGATTTTGATTATATATGATGTATGCAATGTTACTTATTGTAAGTCGGCAACCGGCAGGAGCCATATGGTTGTCTTTAATTTCTGTTAATACCCGCGTGTCTATTTAAAGTAGTTGTAATAGTTGAAGCCGGTGGACGACAACCATGGAGCAGCGTCATTGACCTTGATGCAATGCCGGTAATGATGGAGATCATGTTCGTGCTTGAAGATGGAGATCGGAAGCACAAAGAAGAAAGGCCATATCATATCACATATTATGAATTGCATGTGATGTTAATCCTTTATGCATCTTGTATTGCTTAGTAGACGACGGTAGCATTATAAGATGATCCCTCAAGCACACAATTTCAAGTTCTTAAGTGTTCACCCTTAGTATGCACCGTTGCTAAAGCTTGTTGTTTCGAAGCACCACGTGATGATCGGGTGTGTTAGATTCCACAAGTGTATACAACGTAAGAAATCCAGATTTGCTTATGCGGAAGCTAAGGTTTGATCTTGACGAGCCTAGCATGTACAAACATGGCCTCAGGAACACAGATTACCGAAAGGTAGAGCATGAGTCATATAGTAGATATGATGAACATGTTGATTGTTCGCCATTGAAGCTATATCAACTCTCGTGATGATCGGTTTTGATGTGGTGGATTTGGTTCGTGTGATCACTAAAACAATATGAGGGATATTGTTTTGAGTGGGAGTTCACCTAGATTAATTTAATTATTAATTAGAACTCAATTTATCATAAACTAAATCAAAGTGAATTTGCATAGTTGTTGTAGTCATTGGCATCCGTTTACCACCTTGCGCTTAGTTATAATTGAGATGATAGAACTATAGAATTCTGGTTAGTTACTTTATGAACTGGTATCGTATTGTTTTGAAGTGTTAATCTAAAGTTTAAAAGTCTTATTGCAAACTTTCAGTAAGTTCCGGTTACTCCATGAAGTTTAATAATTAGTATTAAATCAAGAGTAACAATTCCAAGTGTTAGTATATAAGTATCATGTTTGTCTCCATGATTCTTGATATTCAAAGGATTCTCTTAATATCAAGGTTATCTAGGATCTGAAAGAGTTGTTTCAGAAACCATGATGTGTGGAAGATATTGTGATATCTGAAACGAAGTTTTGGTTACAACATGATAGAGTATAATATGGCAAAGTTCATGTTCTCATATTTTGATGAGAAGTTGCAAAAGGTTGGAGACACTAGTTGTCCTAATCGTCCAAAAGGATTTGGAGAGCAACATTATACTCATGATTCACCGTTATAAGCTAGAAGTAGCTTGATCATGGATAATTCCATGATAAGAGTGAATATTTGATGTAGGTAAAATATTTACTACACCAAGAGATTACTAAAGAAAGGAATTTGAAAGAACACCAAACATTTGATGATGGTGATCTACTTCAAAGTATAAGTCCAAAGACATTGGTATTTAATTATACACGCTTTGGATTATGTGTCATATGTATGACTCCACTATTGATGTTGATAGATTCTTTCAAACAGAAAAGGAAATACTGAAAGAGAATCTCATAAATATATGGCAGAAAATAAAAGACTAGAATTGTTCAGTTTAAATATATAGATGATATACATGTTATGGCTATATTCTTTGCTTATTAAACAATGTGGTTCTTAAGTATTTGATACTGAATTTGTTGGTATGAATCGTCATACGAAACAACACAATTCATGAACTACAATGGCCTAAGTAACTAGCAAAAGAATATGTGATCATGTTCATCGAGAACAAATAAAGGGTTATTGTATTGCTCGTTAAACATCAAAGCTTGCCTTCAAAGATTTGTTTTATCAGGTATTATGAGAACAAAAGGGTTGTTCAAATAATTGTCGTAATCCATAAAAGATGCATTCGCAAATCTCGTTGGAGACATCACATCCATAAAATTAGTGCTAAAAATGTCGAAAGACAAATTGATTGAAAGATCACTTAGGAAGTGACATCGCCGTTTAAATTATATTGGAAAGAAAACATGAAGAAACTCCATGTGGATGGAATTTTGGAGTCTTTTGATTTTTGATCACATGACACTTGTGAAACTTTCCCAGAAATAATTAAAACTTCGTTCGTAGGCCAAAAGGGAACGAATGACTAGCTTATTGGAATTTGTACATATTGTTGTACGAAGTCCATTATGTGTAGTCAAGAGCGATGGATTTTAACTTCATTTGCTTTTTCCGAAAATTTGAGTGAATATATGAATATTTACTTAATAAGGATGAAGTATGAAACATTTGAAAAGTTCAAAGACTTTCAAGATGAAGTGCAAAATCATTGTAACAAGAATATAAACAGTTTATGATAAAGATCATAAAGGAAGATATTTGAGTTACAAGTTTAGCATAATACCTAAGATTTAAGGAATCGTTCCGTGGATTTGCATTTTCCCGAAACACCATAAGAGTATGGAGCGTTCGAGATATGTAATTAAACCTTGTTTGACATGGTAAGATCAAAGGTATAATTCATAAAACTGCCATTATATTTTAAAGATTAAAAGCTTTAGAGACTACCGTTTTTCCACTGAAAAGAGCTCCATCATAATCCGTTGAAATGACACCATATAAAGTTATGGTTTGGGATAAAACCCAAGTTGTCCTTTCTTAAACATTGGTATGCTTTGCATAAGAAAGATGTTTGCAACCAAAGTCGGATGAACCTGTCTTTGTATGTTATTTCGAATAACTGTTAAGTATTCCTCCATAACACCAGAGACAAAAGTGTTTGTCGCTTAGAACGTCAAATTTCTTTGGGAAGGAATTTTTCGTGAAAAGTAAAGTGGGAGGACAATAGAACTTTGATAAGGTTAAAAGAACCTTAGCTATATGTGCAGAGTTGCGCAGCGCCGAAAAGTGTTCCGGAGGCAGCAACAATGCTCATGGCTCACGTGCCTCATAGGTTGTGGTCATAGAGATCTAAGTTCCTATTGAAACAAGTAGGTCGGGTAAACAATCAAATACCAAGATTTGAGGGTTGAATCATTATTTGAGAATAATGAACCGACTACATGCAAAGAAGCAATGATGGACCCTGACTCCGTAAAATGGCATGAAGCCATAAAATCCGTGATAGTTCCATACACGAGAAATCAAGTTTTGAACTTGAAGGACCCTCGAGAAAGGTGTAAGACCTTACAGTTGTGTTTGGATCTATAAAAGAAATAGACATGGATGTTGCACATCTATGAAATAGTCGACATGTTGGGAAAGAGTTCACAACAATGTTCAAAGGTTGACTATGATAAGATTTGATCTTTCATAGTGATATTTAGTCTAGACGGATTAGTGTAGCAACCACTACATATAATTTTGTTATATGGTAGTTGAATAAACAAAACAAGTTCTTCTAATAGAATTGTTACCTAGGACATGTGCATAACACGGTCCATAGGGTTTTGTTAATTCAAAGGATGCTAAAAGCATATGCAAACTTCAATGGTTGAAGTAAGCATAGCGGAGTTGGAATCTTCACTATGATGAAACTGTTAAAAGAGTTTAATTCCATAAGAGACAATGAAGATGCTTGCATTTGCAAGAAATTAAGTGGGAGCTCTAAGACATGTTTCTAATACATTATGTGGAAGACATATTGTTGATTGGAAATAATGTATCTTTTATTAACACATATTAAGAATTTCATCCCGATGAAAGACTTAGGCAAAACCCAAATATTTGGCATCAATAGACGCTAATATGGTTGTGCCAGAAGTACATAGACAAGATATTGAATGAGTTCAATATAGAAACTACAAGAGAGGTTCTTGTCGCACAGAAAGGATTGAATGAGTTCAATGTTGATGATATATTCAAGTGTATTGACATTTGGTAAAGTGAAATAAATAATCAAGTATAGATTGATACTTGATGTATGAAATCACAAAGAGTATTTATATCAATCATACTGTGATATGTACAAATCCAGATATGTCCTATGCTCTAAATGTTGTGAGCATATACCAGAATGATTCGTAAGATGATCATTGGACAATAGTAAGTATATTCTTATGATCTTTTGGAAGAACTAAGAGTATAATATTTGTAGAAGTGACAAATAGATGGTTAGTTCATTGTAAAAGTACTACATTGATACTAGTTTTGTCACAAAGTACAAATTAAGTTTATCTCAATCTAAACTAAGGGTGGCACAATATAATGGAAAGTGAGTTCCATAATGGATTTGGATGAGTTCCAAAGTTAAGACATTGTGACAGATACTACAACAAAAGGCTAAGTATATGACTGCTACTATAGCAGCTAAAGAGGGCATTTGTGTCAAGTAGTTTGTTATCAAACTAGGTGTAGTTCACAGCGGGATAATACTATGAAGATATATTGTGCGACAATATTATCAACATGTTTTAACCCTAAAGAACTAAAGGTCTCACCAAAGGACCAAATTTATACAAAGCCATCTCATTAGAGAATGAGTGATGCGTAGAGACGCAAATGCATGCAATTACACACGGACCTGGAAGTGTCAGATCCGGAGATCAGTTGACCACTAGCAATCGTGTACATACAACACCGGAAAGCCATAGGTGTTGAATACACAAAGGTTTGAAACTAGATTATTGACTCTAGTGCAAGTGGGAGACTGTTGGAGATATGCCCAAGAGGCAATAATAAAGTGGTTATTATCATATCTTCACACTTATGATAAATGTTTACATACCATGCTATAATTGTATTAACCGGAAACATTAATACTTGTGTGATTTGTAAACTAAAATAAGAGTCCCTAGTAAAGCCTCTTGTTAAACTAGCTTGTTGGTTAATATATGATCATGGTTTCCTGATCATGAACATAGAGATGTTATTAACAACAGGATCATATCATTAGGAGAATGATGTGATGGACATACTCCTATAGATAAGCGTAGCATAAAGATCAAGTCATTTCAATAGTTCAATTGCTATATGCTTTCTGATACATAGTAACCTAATTCCTTCGACCATGAGATCATGCATATCACCTTTTCCGGATGGATGCTTTGATGTCATCAAACACCACACCGTAATAGGGTGGCTATAAAGGTGGCATTGAGTGTTCAGAAAGTATTGGTTGAAACACATGGATCAAGAGTGGGATTTGTCCATCCATATGACGGATAGATATACTCTGGGCCCTCTCGGTGAAATGTCATCCAATTAGCTTGCAAGCATGTGACTGTCTCACAAGGGATCACATATCACGGGAACGAGAAAAGAGTACTTATCAGTAACGAGGTTGAACTAGGTATGCAGAGATACTGACGATCATAACCTCGGATAAGTAAACTATCATGAGACAAAGGGAAATTGGTATCGTATGTAAGTGGTTCATTCGATCGCAAAGTAATCGTAGAAATATGTGGGAGCCATATGAATTTCCATATTCCTCTATTGGTTATTGATCGGAGAAGTGTCTCGATCATGTCCGCATAATTCACGAACCGCAGGGAGACACACTTAAGGATTCGACGTTGTTTGAGTAGTTATGGAATGATGAGAAGGAGACCGAATGTTGTTCGGAGTCTCGGATGGGATCCGGGATATCACGAGGAGATCCGGAATAGTCCGGAGAATAAGATTCATATAAGGAAAGTCCCGTTTCGGAGTTGGGGAATGATTCCGGTGTTTTCATAGGGAACATTCTAGAAGGTTCCGGAATGTCCGGCACTCCGGGGGGAAGGGGTACATGAATGTGTTGTATCAAGTTGGTATGATTGCATCATGTACTAAGTGTCATTGCTGTACCAAATAGAGGATTTAATCAAATCCTAGTTTGAAAAGTCAAACGGCTAGTTTGAAAGTCAAACGGCTATTTTGGGAAGTGGGAAAGAGGAGAAGGAAGTTTGAAGCCGACTTGGGGGAGGAGTTCCTCCTCCCACCGCCGGACCTCCTTGAGGCCGAGTTGGGGAGGGACTCCCCTTCCCAGGCGCGCCTCCCTCCACCTATAAAAGGAGGGGCAGGGCTCCCCTCCAAGACACACAAGTTCCTATCCTCTAAACCTAAACCCTAGCCACAGCCTCCGGTTTAGAGCCGTTTTGGTTTAGAGCTTCTAATTGCCCTAGCCTTCGGTTTAGAGCCTTCTAATTGGTGTGTCTAATCCCTAGACCACTAAAGCCTCTCTCATACTCCACCATACTCGCTCCGGCTTAAGGCGAAGCCCTGCGAGATCTCCCCTCTACTTCCGGTACCACGCCGTTGTGCTGCCGGAATCGCGAGGAGAGTGCTACAACCTCCGCTGCCTGCTGGAACAAGGGAGAGGAAGGTCTTCGTCGAGTACCGAACGTGTGACCGACTGCGGAAGCGCTGCCGGAACGCAGCGCCGGAAGGATCGTCTACGCGATCTTGAGATCGGAAAGTGTACGACTACATCACCCATGAGAATCTGCTCTCGTTAACCGCTTTGGAATCTTTGAGGGTGAGTTCCTCTATCGACTCGTTGCTACAATCTATTAGATAGATCTTGGCTTGTTTTGTTTGTATGCGATAGAAAATTTTTGTTTTCCATGCTACGAACCCCTACAAATACCCGGTGGAATTGACTGCCTGCTTGATCCTAGTTTTGACAACGTGTCTGCGGCATCATTTTCTGCCCGAGGTATGTGGTGAAATTCACACCCTTCAAAGTATCCACTGATCTTTTGCACATGAAATCTATACAATGCCATATTATCATCCAATGCATCCCAATTGCCTGAGACTTGCTGTACTACTAAATCCGAATCCCCATAGCATAAAATTCGGCGTATGCCAATCTCTTTTGCTACTTTCAATCCATGGACCAATGCTTCGTATTCGGCTACGTTGTTTGATGCGGCGAAATGTATTTGTAGCACATACTTCAGCTGATCTCTTTTGGGCGATGTTAACACTATTCCTGCCCCCAAACCGTTTCTTAGTTTGGAACCATCGAAATGCATTGTCCAATAATTTGGGTCTGGAAATGGTGTCTCATACTGCACTTCGGCCCAATCTACGAAGAAGTCGGCGACCGCCTGAGACTTGATTGCATCTCTTCTATCGAATTGTGGGGCGTATGGTGACAATTCGATTGCCCATTTTGCTATTCGGCCACTCGCATCTTTGTTGCTCAATATGTCGGCTATAGGTGCTTCACAGATCACTTTGATGGGATGTTCTTCGAAGTAATGTTTTAGCTTCTTTGCCGACATATACACTCCATAAGCCATCTTCTGATAATGTGGGTAATTCTGTTTTGAACCGGATAACACCTCGCTCAAATAATACACCGGCCTTTGAACCGACTTATCATCTTCGAGTCGTTCTACGACGACTACAGCACTCACTACTCTATTGGTAGCCGCTATATAGAGTAACATAGGCTCTTTTTATAATGGAGAAGCTAGAATGGGTGCTGTGACCAACATCTTTTTCAACTCATGAAATGCATTGTCTGCTTGTGGAGTCCAAATGAACTTATCTGATTTCTTCATTAATTGATATAGTGGTAGTGCCTTTTCCCCCAGCCGACATACAAATCGGCTGAGCGAGGCTAGACATCCAGTGAACTTTTGTACATCATTTAGACACTTTGGCAACTCCATTCTTTCTACTCCCTTTATCTTTGTTGGGTTGGCCTCTATACCTCGGCTAGATACAAGGAAACCGAGTAATTTCCCTGCCGGCACACCAAATGTGCATTTTTCCGGATTGAGCTTCATTCGGAACCTTCTTAGGTTTGCGAAAGTCTGCCGTATATCATCTAGTAGCGTTTTGCTTTCCTTAGTTTTGATGACCACGTCATCTACATATACTTGTACATTTTTTCCTATCTGGTCGTGTAGACATTTTGTCATGCATCTCTGATACGTTTCTCCTGCGTTTCGCAGGCCGAATGGCATGGTGCGATAGCAATAGGCCCCGTAAGGGGTAATAAGTGCAGTCTTTATTTGATCGGCCGGATTTAACGGTATCTGGTGGAAACCAGAATACGCATCTACAAATGATAATTACTCACAACCAGCGGTCGAAACAATGACTTGGTCTATTCTAGGTAATGGAAAAGGATCTTTTGGACACGCCTTGTTCAGGTTCGTGTAATCGATACACATTCGCCATACAATGGCTACATTCGGATCATCTTTCTTCTTTTCTACTAGCACCGGATTTGATAACCAATCCGGATATAACACCTCCATGATGAACCCGGCTGCGAGGAGCCAAGCTATTCCATCCCCTATTATTTTTCTCCTGTCTTCGGCGAAGCGGCGGAGAGGTTGCTTCACCGGCCTTGCTCCTGGCCTCACATTCAGAGAGTGCTCAGCCAACTCCCTCGGAACACCTTGCAGATCCTGAGTTGACCATGCAAAGATATCCCGATTCTCACGGAGGAAGTTGGTGAGCTCGCTTTCCTATTTAGCATCTAGGCCTGCACCAATAGTAACAGTACGCTCTGGGAATTGCTCATCTATCTGAAAC
Organism: Avena sativa; assembly: GCA_916181665.1. NCBI lineage: Eukaryota > Viridiplantae > Streptophyta > Magnoliopsida > Poales > Poaceae > Avena > Avena sativa. The sequence goes on along the minus strand of OV702279.1, from coordinate 397,174,453 downwards.
TTCTTTATTTCTTTAGTCGGCTGAAAGGAAACACTTCCATGTGGATTGGCTAGTGCCGGCATATTCAGCTGTGCCGACTGAGCTAGGGCTGCTACCTCCTGAATCCTTCTTTTTTCTCTTGCTATAACCAATGATTCGGCCAGATTTGACCCGGCCGAAGCACACTCCATTGACTTCTTGTAATCACCTGCTATTGTTATCACTCCTTGTGGTCCGGGTAGCTTCATTTTCAGATAACTTATATGACAGCTTCCCATGAATTTGGCCAACGCGGGCCGTCCGAGTAAAGCATGATAACAACTCTCTAGATCCACTACCTCAAACTCTAAGTTTTCTGCTCTGCAGTTATCTCTTGTACCGAATAACACATCCAGTCGGACCTTACCAATGGGTTCACATGAAAGTCCTGGCACTATCCCATGGAAAGTGGTCCTCGTGGATTGCAGCATGTTCTGTGATATTCTGAGTTTGTGCATGGTATCTTTGTACATGATGTTGATACTGCTTCCATTGTCAATGAGTACTTTTGAGAATTTCACATTGATGCTTGGTCCAACAAATGTTGGATCCAACACGAGTGCATATGACCCGGGATTCAGCATTATCTTGGGGTGATCCTTTATGCTCCAAGTTACCTCCTGATCTGACCAAGGCACAAATCTTGGTACTGCCGGCATAACTGCATTTACTTCCATATGCCGGCGTTGCACACTCTGCTTGTCTTGCTGTTCCGTCGTGAACACGCAATAAGACTGATGATGTTCTCTGTAATCATTGTGTCTAGTATTCGCTGGATCTGTCCTTCCATCGTGGACTTGGTTCATCACTTGATGTACCGCATCTCTTCGATCCGGGTTATCGTACCTCGGGGGTGGAGGTGGTAACATCAGTTGATGTGCATTTGCTCCAGTCAACTGTGGTTGATGTTGTTGCCGTATTTGATGGGGCGCTGCCTGAATACCTACGGGGTTTCCCATTGCATTTTTCATCCATGCACATTGGCGGGTCGTATGGTTGGCTGGCCTAGATGGGTTCGACGTGTGGAATTTGCACGGCTGATCTAACATAGATTCGAACGTATACTTCGGTCTCTCTTGCCACTGTTTCTTTTGTTCTGGGGTCCACTGTCTTTTTCCTTCATTCCTTGGTGTCCACTGCTGAGGACCATTTTTCTGCCGTTGAGTCGGTCCGTGACTTGGCGGATCCTGCGCTACTGCTGCAACTTGGGCCGAATTATACCTATAATCCGGCCTTTCTTCTCTTCTTCTTCCTCTGAAGTCGCTGCGCCTGGATGACCCAGCCAAATCTCTTACATAATGGTCTTGTTGCTCCCGATGATCTGCCGACATTAATTCCGGTTGCGTTGGATCTCCTAATGCGTAGGAATCCGCTATTCTGATAGTTTCTGCCAATGTGGTCGGCATATCTCTTTGCAGACGTTGCCATAACACGCTGCCATAACGGCATCCTTGAGCGAACCAGGCTATTGCTTGCGACTCTATAACTCCTTCACATGAGTTTCTCAGGTTACACCATCGAGTTAAAAACTCTCTATCTGTTTCATTTGGCCTCTGCTTGCACATGGCTAATTGTTGCGGTCTGTTTGGCCTCTTGTATGTCCTGGTAAAGTTGTTGACGAACATTTCTTCGAAATCCAGCCAACAGTTGATACTGCCCGCTGGTAGATTATTCAGCCATACCCTAGCTGGTCCTTCCAACATTTGTGGGACATACTGTACTTCCCATCGTAAGTTCCCACCCGCTATTTTCACAGCAGTGGCATAGTCAATCAACCAGTCTTGAGGTTTGGTACTCCCGTTAAATGTCTTCGTCCCTCTTGCTAGCTGAAAGTTCGGCACAGGCGGTCCGCCCATGATCCGTGGTCCAAAGCATGTCGGACCTGGCGGACCCTGTTCCTCCAATAACTCGGACCGGTATAGCCGGTCCAGCTTTACTCTTGCATCATTCGATGGCAAATCTCTGTATAAAATTCTGTCTTGCAATCCGTAATGGTTATTTCCACCATGGATTGCATATTCCATCTCGGAATAACCATCATTGTACCTTTCATTTACTTGATTTGTGGCGAGCTGGCCTCGCTTCTCTTTCCTGCCGGGGTTCATGTCTTTGTTGCGGATTGGGCGGTGGTTCTCTTCTTACTTCGGCCGGGGTGTTGTTCTCATGATTGCCTCTTCCGAGTTCTCTCCTGCCGAGGTCTCCATTGCCTCGGCTTCCGCCGTCTTTCTCAATACGACCGGGGTTCCTCTCATCACTGTTACCCCGGCTTCCATTGCCTCTATTCTCGTTTGCCTTCCCGGCTACTGCCGGATCATACGGAACAATTTGCTTGTTTCTCTTTCTTGAAGTTACTGCTTTGTCCCTTCGTGCATTATTTCCGGGTGAAGATGCTGCTGCCACGGACAAGGCAGGTGCTGCACCTGCCGAGTGAACCATCCACGATGCCCTCGGCCTTGCCGGGTCTGCCCTGAGCATCTATTCGTTTTGCTGGTTTGCGATGCGCACCAGCTCATTCACTCTGTCTTGCTGTTTCTGCCGGGCTTTGCCGGTCAACCCCTCTAACTCTAAGGCTGCGGCATTTGCCGCTCTTAGGTTCTTTGACGGGGTACTGTACCTCGGCAGGCCCAAATCAACTGATTCTGCCTTATGAGCATCATGCTCCTTGTTGATATCATCTATGAGGTTTTTCCCTCTCAATCTTAACTCGTCCACCCATTCGGGTGCGACGTCAAGCTTATTGGCTTTGGCGTACTCCCGCAGGGTCCTGTTTAAGGACTCCCGCAAGGACGACACCTTTTTGGCCTCTACCAGCACCTTTTGCATGGTTTCTTCTAACTCTGCCTGAGCATTCGCCGGATCAAGTATCGGCGCTACAGGTGTTGTTAAGTTTTCTATGGTAGCCTGAAGAATGTTCTCTGGCCTTTCCAGAGGTGGCCCTCTTACTCTTGGTGCCTTTGGGGTAGTGTCCTGCACCTCGGTCTGGTTGGTCACTGGTGGAATTACCTCGGTGGGTTGCGGAGCTGTCTGCCTGGGCGCGCCCTGTACGCCCGTGGCGGGGTCTCTGGTCGATCCGGTAGCCGCTACTCCCGCTTGCACTCCTGCCGCGACCATCACCTCGACGCTGTCTACGGGACGCGCTCCGCGTGGACGGCTCGCAGCGCTAAGAGGTGGCTCTCCTGCATCAACAACTTGGTGAGGATAAACGCTGGATATGTCGACGCCGACGTAGACTCTGAGCTCGCCCAGGCTAATGAAGACTCCGTTGCGCGGGGGAGTTTTTCCCCTGAAGCTGCCCGCATTGTCGCTGACGTAGTCACAGAGATCAAATCTCTGGACCAAGCCAGAAGCGACGAGCTCGCCAGTGTTGATGAAGTTTCCCATCCGGATCACAACTCCAGCTAGCACCGCTAATGGCCCCACGGTGGGCGCCAACTGTCGTGGTGGTGGCACGGCAGATGCCATGGGTAGGCTAAAGTTTGCGGCCAATGGATGCTAGTGGGATCTGGGGAGGGAAGATGTAGTTGATTCTACACACAAAAGACTAAGGCAAAGATCTTTATTTCCTCTTCCTTGAGCTACAAGTGCTCCTTGAGCTGTATACGGGGAGAAGAGAAGAACTTTACCAGCCTAACGGTACTAAAAACGAGTCGATCCCTTCCTCAGGGCCCAAGCCTCTCCTTATAAAGGAGTGCCTTGGGTTCCTTTAGGGCTGATGTGGCAAGCATATTCGAGGAATATGCTTGTCCCAATATAGTAGTTCGGCGCCTCCCTTTCCCTGTCGCTCCTCTAATGACGGCAAGGTTCCAGAGGGCCCCTCCTGCGCGCCTTGGGCTTCAGGACTGTCACCTCCGTGACCTCCTTCTGCTTCTCTGTCGCTCTGTGTCTTTGTCTGTAGTGCTTGGCCTGGCTCTGATTCCCCCTACCCTACAGCTAGGGTTTGACTTCAGGCTTCTCCTTCTCCTGCAAGCTTCGTATCATTCGGCCCTGCCTCCCGTAGTTCGGCTTGTCCTTTATCTGTATGGAGATTACTTGGGCTGACCCAGCCGAGTTACGAAGTATCTTGGCCGGGTAAGGCCTTGTCTTCACTACAAGGGTCTTGCCCTTTCCTATCTCGGCCGACCTCTACATGATTCGGCCGACTCAGGCTGTAACTCGGAAACTAGACGGGGAACATCCTTTCGTCTTTCCCCGTCTTTACCCTATCCGGGGTTATCTCCCCAACAATGACTACCTGATGACGACAACGGAGAACAGAGTTGGAAGAAGGCGGCTTCACGGCGATGGAGACCATACACAGGCGACGTACGATGGCAGCTCAACAAGGGCGAAGAAGATATTTGGACGACAGCGGCTCGATGGTGAAGAAGAAGAGAAGGGGACACCGGCCGATCATTTCTTCAATGTCGTTGCACCTGGTAGATTTGTAGTTTCCGATCTCAAGCTCTAGGCGGTAGATGTAAGAAAATTATACGTACACAACTTTGATCTAAATTCTATACTATCGATTCCCTACCAATCTAGATTTTTAGAGCCGGTCGGCACGATGAAGGAGATGAGATGCATGCCACAATGTCCACTCGGCGACGAAGATGAAGATGAGACTCGATGCAGTTAGAGGTGGCTCGGCGGCGACGACAAAGACATGGTACGATGCCGCCAGCTGTGGTTTGTCGACAGACATTGAAAACGTACATACGCGAGAATCGGATAAACTGATTTACTCTTCTGGTTAATGACGATCGACGGTGCTAAGATATCATCGAATGCAACGAGCCGAATGTTCTTGCTCCAATCGATTCTCCAGCTAACTCATAAAAATCAATCCTTATTATTGAAAGGAACCCGCGGTTAGTGGACGCCACGACTTTTTATCCATCAACAATTTTTCAATATACCCCCCAATGAATTGGATATTAACCCATAGTCCAAAAAGAAAGGGTGACGTGCCCAAGGCTAGCGCCCAATAGAGCAAAGAGAACATGTGGCACGCAAAGCTGTCCGGAGGAATCATAGGAGAAGGTTGAAGTGTGTTGCAGGGGTGAGACATCGCGGTGCAAGGCGAGGTTGAGTACTCTCGAGAGGAGGGAATGCCGAGAGGGGGTGAGATCGAGGGTCGGGAGCTCGGCGCAGCGTCACAATGGAAGGCGTCTTGAACGACGGCTAATTTCCGAAGAGGAAGGAGGCGCGGGGACGATCTCGGACTGGTTGTCGTTGACACGCTCTACACGAGGACGAGAGAGGAGAGAGGTACATTGCGCGGTGGAGGCGGACAAGAGAGGAGTAGCAACTACTAACGGAGCGTCGACCGTTTAGGAGAGATGGACAAGTGGGGTTGGTGGGGTTCGATAGGATGTGATCCAGTTGTGCAATCGCTAGAGAGGGGCCACCTGAGGAGGAGAAAGAAGAGTGGCGGGATACATCAAGAGCTCGGGATGATTGTGTTGATTGCCCGAGTTACTGGGCGGGCTGTTGCTAGGCTCTTGGTGGTTTAAGCTTGACAGGCCCGGCCTCTTGGCCTAGCCAGTTGGGTTCTTCTCTTCAAAAAACATTTTCCTTTTATTATTTCCATTTTATTAAAGCCATTTTCAAAATATTTTTAGACTGGAAAATAAGAAAAAATAAGTGTTTTAATTTGAAATAAAGGTGGGAGTAACTTTAGCAATAAAAATAAGTTTTAATAAAAAAATTAGGATGAAAATGATGAAATAGGATGAGCGGCTCATTGTAAATGGCAAGAGTTTCTTTTACGATATTTTAGGTTGGGTGTAGCTATATCACAAGCTAATGTTTCTACCATCTCAATTGCATTTAGTTTAATAGAATGATGATAAATCTACATTAAAATGAGCTATTTTCCAATTGAATAAAAACAAGAAGCTAAAGATTATAGGAGTATGTCAGACAAAGTTAATTGTTAATATTGGTGTTCCGTAGCAACACACGGGTATTCAACTAGTACTATACAATACAAAGCTAGTTTAAGAAAACTACCTATCTGACAAATAAGCTGTGATACATGATGCATTTCACACATACATATTGCCTTGCATTATTTTTGGTAACTACAAATAAGAGCAAATGGACACTTGGCGGGCTGGTTGAAGCTTTTGACGTTTGGCATAAACAAAACAATCTGCAGCATGTGCCTTCTTTTGTTCCTTTATGTCCCCATTGTGGAATCGCTTGGTAATGAGACCATGGCTCCTCTACTTGATGGCACGCGGTATCGGCTGGTGGCGATAAGCGGCGTACGGTGATTGGAAAAGACCCAAAATCTACAGTAACCATGAAACGATCGCTAAACGGAAATGCATTGATCGCTAATGGGGCGAGAAATCGTTCGGCCTTAATATATGTATCTACTATATATATCTATTAGCACTGCAAGCTGAAACTGAAGACAAACAACATGACATACTCTCGAATTTAAACTCATGTTGCTAAAGAAAACATGAATAAATGAAAACACTCACCAAGTCACAAGAAGACTAAGAACTCCCAGGTTCACAAAAAGATGATGAGAATTCAGTATAACAATTAGTAAAGAGCTTGTAGTGTAAGCTAAGAAGAATGACAAGTGCAAATACTTTAAATTCAGACGCATGGTGGCCATGTGCCTGCTTATTTAAATCTTCTACGCTGCCACTGAATGAATATCCAGCAAGCATTGAGGCAAGTCGAGAATCTTCTTTTTATGGAACCATGCAGGAGAACTGCCTGTATATATATTAGGAGAAGGACCCAAAAGAGGGTCATAGTACAAATAGACCAAGTTACAGAGAGACGACCAGAATGAAAAAAGAAACACTGACCCGAATTGAAACCACTACCCTACTTAGCTACACCAATGCTTGTTACAACCCGCATCCTATCATCAGTTTTAATCTGTTCTATTATGATGTCAATGGACTTGTAGATTTTATCAAAGACCCTGTCGTTCCTTTCTCGCCAAATGCTCCACACGACCAGCATGACTATAGTACTCAGTCTTGCACGATTTATACCATGCAATCTTGAGCGGTTCAATTGATATCAACCATGCAAGGCATGACAGCCACCAACAACCAATTCATTGACTTCAGTGACACTATTTCCTCAGGTATTCCCATAGCACCATAGTCACTCCCAGATTCACCTGCAATGGTGTCACTCCCATGGGCTGCACTGTCACAGCAGAAGTAGCACAGCCAGACCAAGAGATTCTTCCTGGAGAACATAGCTGCAAAGAATAGATCGACATGGCAAACACAGAAATGGCAGCAGCCAGATTAACTCACCACAGCTGAACTGATTGGCGGAGACAATAACACAGAGAGCGAGCAGGGATTTCTCCACCTCAGGACTGCAGAGACAGAGGCGCATCATGCAAATGGATCAAACTTTGCTACAATGAGAGAGACCATAACCTTACCTCAAAGGATCATAGGAAGGCAAGTGATTTTCTTGCGACTTATTCTTGATACAGTTCTATTCTTTCTCAAAAACTAAAAATCTAATATAAATACAAAAGGTTGCTAGAAGTTCTTCTTATATCCCCATAAGACAATCATGTAAAATATATTCAGAATCCATTATCTTTCATTACTTAAGCATAAATAGTAAGGAAAATAAGAAAAAAGGACAAGTGCAAAACAAACAACAATACATAAGATAGAGGTAAATTTTCTGATGCCTAAATCCATCTGCCTAGGGAAATATATAAATACTACATCTGCTCTCTTTCCTACACAAAATAACTTCTCTTTTTTTTCAAATCATGACATAATAAACAAGTAATTTTTTATGGATCACTGGGTAGCTTATATTCGCTTGTACATATATGATATAGGCACTAACAAACAAACTTACCGATTCTGAAGCCCACTATTTCTGTTGGAACACTACATTACAACTGAATCATTTTACAACTCCCGAATGTACTGAAAAAGAACACGAGTATATTTTTATTTTCTGTTGTTACACTACATTACAACTGAATCATTTTACAACTCCAAATATACTGAAAAAGAACATGAGTATATTTTTATTAACGATAAAATTAGATTGATAGCAATCCATTTGAGATCCCACCCGAAGGACATACAATAAATAACCTGATTTTAATACAAGCAGTAGGCCTAGTATAAAATGTCAAATCAGTTTCAGTATACATCAACTAGCCTCATAAATGGTTGAGCTAGAAAATAACCCAAACAGGGAACAACAAAGCACACCTGGTATTTGATTTAGAACAATAGATCAGTTGTATATTCACAGTAATTGGCCATCGAAAAATGTAACATCAACGAATACCAACAAAAAACGCCATTGGGATGGGTTTCTACCAGGGCGCCGGATGTCATATTTGCCGATTTTTAGTATGGATGGCTATAGGGGGGTGAGTGGGCGCGCTTTTTGTTGCTGGCCGTAATATTTGACGTTTGGGTGTGTGTGTGTGGGGGGGGGGGGGGGGGAGGGGGGGGCTGGCTGGAGATGCTCTAAGCCTTTAGTTAATGAACTAAAAACACATCTGTAATAGCCCCACAGACTGGGTGCAAAGGTCTGAAATACGCAATAAGCAAGAAAATACTTGAGTCCATGCTAGGGAAAGATCAGAAAGTACAAAAAAAATACTAATGATACTGTAAATGCTCTACCGATTGCAAGAAGAACGCAGCAACTAGTAACCATTCCACTAAAATGAAACAAACTTGCTATTCAGATGCATGTGAATATCTAAAGGGATAATATGAATTCATTTATTTATCTAGCAGTGGCCAAACTATCTTTGAACATTACATGAACAATTTAGTCAGACCATGGACGCAACATAAGCAAATCCAGCTACTGAGCATAAGAGCAAAGAGTTGCTATTCAGACAGGACACATGTGAATACCTAAAGGAACAAGATTAATTGCTTTATTTATCTGGCAGTGCACAAACCATCTTCAAACATTACATGAACAATTAGGTCAGACCATGGATGCAACCTGAATTAGCCCTCCACACTCTACTGCAATATCAGTAAGAAGATTATGACCTAAAGTATCACTAAAAGTGTGTCATTAGGGAAAACTCACCATAGACAATCAACTAAATGTATTAGTATTAAGACCTTTTAGATTATGACTAGTTGAATGTCCGTGCGTTGCTACGGTCTACAAAATTTAGACTTGGACATATTGAGTGGAACATGTATAATTCATAGATATTATATAGCTTATGGCTAATTTTTTGTGACATATGATTTATATATTGTTGACTAAATTTACGGTTAAAGTATTTTCTTGAAGTACGTATTTGTCTTATAAACCGGAATGGAGTTAGTATGATGGTATGTGAACAAACCAGTAAATCTAGGCTGAATGTATGCCCTTATTCTTATCTAGATTCCCAATATCTTTGTTGACCGACACGTTATAGGGTAGAAAATGCAAGACAAGAACAAATGTAGCTACTAACTGAATCTGTAAAGTCATACATGATGCCAAAATGAAACTATATATCACTGATATATATCAAAATCCAGTACAGAGTCAACAAAAGTTAGGTCTCCTATTCTGTAGACTGAGAATTTAAGCAAAGCAAAGACGGATTAACCAAAAAAATCAACGGATAGCCTACCGCTTGTCAGGTCAATAGCTCATGTGCGTGGCTAATTTTCTGCTCGATGCCCAGCAGCTGCCCGAACTCCGGCGTTGCGGAGTCGTGTATTGTGGCTGCGGCGACCATCCTGGTGGAACTTAATTGTGCCAGTGTCAACGCCCGTGGCGACGACACTCAATGCAGGCTCGGCATACATATAACATTGTCAGCATATATGAGTGCAGACGTCACTGTTGGAGCTGGGCACAACGCCGGACATGTCGACTCAGTGTCAACAGATGCCACGATGGAAGCCAAATGTGAGCAGAGTGTGTATCAGCCCCACTGACACCGCCCGATTTGGGTGCACTGTTGGACTGGGCCGAGTCAGCCGTGCCGATGAGGACTACAATATCGTGGAGTATCGCCCAGCTGTCTCTCATGCTTTGTGTTTGGCCATCTCCAAATCCTTCAGGTAGTACTATCTCGCCGTATCTTAGAAGCTAGCCGGAGTCCAGTGTTTGCCCATCTCTGTGGAGTAGTATTTTTTGCTGCGTGTTATGCTCGCCCAAATCCATCACACCGGCATGCTGTATATTTGATTTGCTTGGGAGAGGTAGTCTTAGACAAGAGATTATGCAGCCAAATCCATCATCCCACTCGTTGTATCTTTGATTTGCTTGGGAGAGGTTGGAGTTCAGCCATGAGGAAGCTGCGAGACGGCCTGCACTTGGAGTTCATGCACACGATCCCTCCCTCCCACAAAGTCCTCATCATCCTGATCTCCGCCCCTGATCCACCGGAGATCGCCTTTCCCCTGCTTCCTACTCCACCGGCATGTGCCCTGCCCTTCTTCCCCCGCATCCGGATTGATCATGCTGCTCCAGGTGCTCGCTGACCTGGACCTCCCCGATCCACCTAGCAGCACCACCTGCGCAGTTCCTCCTCGTCGTCGTGGCCGATCCAAGCGGCAAGAGAGCCGGCCTCCATGGCCTCGTCCTCGAGCCGCCACACCGAGCGAGCGTTGTGGTTAGGGAGTGGATAAGGTGGTAGGTGGGGTTGTGGTGAATCGGTGGACTAAAGTGCAAAAATATTTTACTTGTTTTATTAATTGGACTGCGGGTTGATTGGAAATAAACTGGGAAGAGTTTTTTGCAAAAGAGCCACGACGGACGAAAAATTGAGACGAAAACCACCGCAAGACTTTTTATATAGTAGAAGAAGAAGATAGAAGATAGAAGATATGGGTTCCAGCAAAGCTAACAGGTAAGTTAAAACTGTCACCATCCTTAAGCAAAGAATAACAAAAATAAGATGTAGCAAATTAGCCATCAACCAGCTCGATCAAACCGCTGAACAAAGAAACTATCCCGTTAACCTGGGAACTCTTGGCCACCATCCCTGTGCTGCTCTACAAACTTCACTTCCCACCTGTTCGAATAGTCTTACTCCCCACTTCAGCTCCTCTCTTTTTTAATTTTTCATAAAGGGGGAATCCCTCCAATTTCAATTAAAGAAACAGATTGTCCCTATATAAACCAATTCTTGCATCTCAACGTCACCAACAATTGTAGAGGATCTCCAAAAACAGCAAACTGAATCCAAAACACACAGCATCCGTTAGTTTGTGCCAAAAGACCATAGAAGCATCCCAAAAGCATCAGAAGTTCAGAACTACCATCCTAAAGAGGCAAACACTGAACAGCATCTACTGATCTTTGGAGTTTCTTTTCTCCCTACTGCGATCATTTGGCTCCAATTCTCTATCCTTGCCTAGCCTTAAAGACCTCATTTACTAGTTGTTCAGAACTACCATCCTAAAGAGGCAAACACTAACATCATCTACCGATCTTCGGAGTTCCTCTTCTTACTGGTGCAATCATTTGGCTCTAATCTTCCATCCTCGCGAAGCCTTGAAGACCTGATGCACTTGTTCCTCAACTAGCTTCACTGTCCACATCACTCCACACCCTCTCTTGTTTCAGCTGTAATATCGACCAAGGGTTCAGCCAGTGAACTGATATTGAATCAGAACAAAGAGCGCGCCTCAAATTATCCGATGTTCAAAGCATTCTTTGTATCTAAACTTCCATATTGTCCAGAAAGTCAACGTCCAAATAAATCATGTAAATGGTCAGGAATGCTTCTTTAACCAAAAGCACAGTTCTAGATCAGTATGTACATCGAACAAGACACAGAAATGGCAACTATCATTCCCCTGCCACCCTCTCCTCGACAAACTGGGCAAGAATTTCAACATCATAAAGGGAGACTATAGCTACCTGTTGCCATCGCATCCATGGCACAATCCAGAATAAAGAAAAAAGAAAGTAAAATAAAATACAAGGGTCAGACTACAGATCTCTTCTTGATATCATTATTTCCTCAATTGTGCATCAGCTTGTCAATATCTTAAATAATGATGATACTAAGGCTTTTTGTGCAAGTATGCTGTTCCTCAGAACCAGCCACAAAATACATTTGATCTTATACTGATCAAGCTAAAAGGTTTTTGTCTGGAAATTCAAGTGGACAAGATCATCAAGCTGCATTAACCACAGATAAGGCACCTAGTAAAAGGCTAGAAATTGGAGTGGTACTTGTGACTATTAAACAAACAACGATTACTTTGCTAAAACCAAGCATTAGTGTAGGTTTTCAGAACTAGACCTATTTTCAAGTATACAGCTGAAGTAAACGGATATGGGTGCATGCTAGTACTAAAACTAACAGAGAAAACTCCATTTAATCAAAGACCAATGGATTTTAATCATTGAATACCTGCCCCTTACCTTGGTCATTGTCAGAACGGGTTTAGCACCCCCTAATCATCAGCTGCACCGCATATCAATCCTGGACTCTGATCCTCATCAACAGCACCAACATCTGTTACATTGCCCTTAACAAGAATGTACAGAAAGCGTGTTAGGTGCTGTTCCTCAACGATTCTACAAGCAAGCGGAATTTCACACCATTCATATTCATTTCAGCAAACGAGCAAGATTAGGCACGCACCTGACGGAATGTCAAAGAATCCTTGGACTGGGAGCTCGAAGACTGTGGCTGTGATGACTCAGTGGGAGCCTACCAGTTGGGAGAAACCAAATAATTTCATGATTACTCGGCAATCCAACAGAAACAAATGAAACCCTTGAAATCAACCCTTGGTGCTGTATTCAACTGTAATCTGTCTACCAAGAATCGGATGCAAGAACTGAAAAGCAGAGAATAACCGCTTCCAACCGAACCTTGCCCTCCGCCAATCCCTCTGCCGGCGCGTCGCCGGGATTCCCCCGTGCTCCATCATGGGAGCCCGCCTCCGGTGCGGCCCCTGGCGGATCCTCCTCAACATCCTCCGGTAGATGCAAGGCAGGATGCTGCGGTGAAGCCTCCGGTGCATCCTCCGGTGGAGACAGGGCAGGATGCTGCGGTGAAGCCTCCGCTGCGGCATCCGCGGCAGCCTCCTCCACATCCTCCGCTGGAAGCAAGGCCGGATGCTGCGGTGAAGCCTCCGGCGCAGCCTCCTCCTCCTCCTCTTCCAGTTGATCCTCCTCAACATTCTCCGGTGGAGGCGAGGCGGGATGCTGTGGTGTAGGGGGCGCGGGCATTGGCCTCCGGGGGAGGGTCTTCTGAGGAGATCGTCCCAATCCCAAGTACAGCACCTCGCGTTGCTCTGCCCCTGCGGTAGAGGAAGGCATGGGTGTAGGGTGAGCGGACCGCTTGTGGTCCGCAGGCTTGCGAGGCGGCGGAGCAGGTCGCGGCAGTTGCGGTGGCGGCGCTGGCGGCGCTGGCGCAGATGTCGATGTATTAAGCCGACGGCGAGGATCACCCCGCTGCCTTGGCGCGGCGGACGAAGAGGACGCGCCAGGATGCTGGAGACTCTGCGGCGGCGGAGCCCGTGGTACTGTCGCGGTGGCGGACACCGGCTGCAGAGGAGGGAGGAGAGTGGTCGGCGACGGAGGTGGGGAAGGGTACGTTGGCTGCCAATCGGGTACGGTGGTCGGGGCCTGCTGAAGGAACTCCAAGAAAGAGTTGGGCTGGTCGGACCCAGGCGCAGAGTCTGGGTGGGGCGGGCTTGGGGGGTCAGGATCCATGTTGACTGACGCGTGGAATATGTGGTAATATTTTTTTCTGGCACGTGTGATTATATAGTCCTTCCGATCTAAGTCGGCGGACTGTGATGGGAACTCAGGATGCTAAGTGGGACTGCTTATACCACACAGTCCGTAAGTGGCGTTTCGTGGAAGCCCGCAAAACATAGACTATGATCCCTCTTATGCCCATGTATTTTCACAATTGTATCGACGTATGAATTTGTCTATGCCTCCGCTCCATTTCCACAATTGTATCGACGTATGAATTTGTCCGTGGCGTCCTCCGCTCCTTTTCTCATTTGTCGTTTTATTCAGATATATACTTTCTAGAGGTCATTTTAGCATATAAGACATGAAATTGAAATAAAAACATCTGGACATGGAGGATCGAAGTTGGGCTGGTTGCTTCACACCTGCCGTGCACATGATGTCGCCGTGAGAACAAAACCACTCTACCACCAACAAAAAACCACTCTACCACCAACAACACTGGCCTTGTCGACTTGCCTCATATAGCCCAGCAGGACGCTCGTTGTCGGCGATCCCCTTGCCCATAGAACACAACCCGCCCATTGTCGCCGCGGCGAGCAGCTTGGCGCCTTGGCATCCAACATGGGCGCACTCGGCCGCCTGACCGTGGCACAACTTGTCTACAGCTCGCAACATGTGTTGCTCGACGATCCATTCAAGGCTTCAAGTCCGCGCCTCCACATGACCATATATGAATGTGCCTTGCGGTCGCACGCTGCTCGTCCGTACCCAACTACATGTTGTCATGTCCTACTCAGTATCTTTCTGGGCGCTCCTGCATGTCGCTCTCCCTACTGAAGCGCACACATGCCTCTTGTTGGAACCACTGGTCGTGGTGCACCGCTGTCGTACGCCGCTCATCCGGCACCTGTCGGTTATGGTGTGATACGACAGAGCGAGCTGGGGCTGCCGCAGGGTCACCAATGACATGACAAATCCTTTAGCACAGAGTGGTGGTGTAGCGGAGGGTGATGGTGCGAGGACAACAGCAACGATGGCAGGCTAAAGAAGAACCACGACGCGTGGCCCTGCCGGAATCGTCCTATCACGAGCTCATAACCTAGGACAGAGATATATGGGATGTATGTGGCAGGTGGGATGGCCCACTTAATTTTGTATAACCATGGGCATCCACCTGACGTATTATGTGTGCTTGGGTAGTGGGCTCCGCTGGCTGCCCACCCCCACCTGGGAGTGTGACTATAGGTAGCGGAGGCAAAATTCAACGATACGAAATTGGGGCTTGGGCAAAGATACGCATCAAGGATCATGTTAATTTGTTTAGTGCCCAAAGGCCAACACTACGCTTGTTTCGTTTACCGGGCCGCATGTGTTTCTCGCACGACACGACAAAGTTCTGAGCTGTTGTTATTCCTTCTCAGTTGGCGCTGCCCATTGTGCTTTTCTCTCTTCGCGTGTACAGTGCACTTGCCCAACTCTTTGAGGTCGCCTAGTGGGCTCTCCACCATAATGCCTATGGTTGATGGACTTAGGTTTAAAAAAAGGGTGTGGTTGGTAAGATTGTCGGCTAACAAACAAGAAGAGAGGACACGATTTATCCAGGTTTATGCTCTCAGAGCAAAAACATTACTACTGCTTGTCTGTTTTTTGATTGATGATGATGATGATTATAAGATTGGACAAAGGATTGTTGTTTTATCCCTAGTAGCAACAACACATCTACAATCTTAAAAGTTTCTGTCACTCTCCCAGATTACTAGAGACATAAACTTACTATCGAGCATAAATACTCCCTCTTGAAGTCACAAGCAAATACTTGGCCAGAGTAACTACTAGCAACGGAGAGCATTGTGGCGCCCCGCAAAAACCACTACTAGAAAATCGCGTTGTTTTTGTGCATTGCATCGTCATGACCGCATGCTCATGTCATCATGCCACATTGCATTTGAGCATCGTCATGCCATCATGCATTTGTTTGTCGAAACCTATTTTCTAAAAGCCTAGTTTGGTTTTCTAAATATTCCCCGTCTCAATTTCAAATTAAAGCGCCGGGCTTTTCCGGGTCTTTTATTTGTCTAAAAACTATTTACAAAAGTTTATTTTAAATTAAATAAAAATTTATATTATTTTTAGGGGCAGCCGTACCGGGCCGATCCGACCCAGTCGGCCACCCCCAGTACAAAACCAGCCCCCCTAAACCCTTCTCCTACCCAGTCCTATTCTACCCACCCTTCAGCCACCTCACCCCCTCCAATCCCTTGGCGACACCTCACCACTCCCTTCCCCCTATCCTATCCCAGCCCGCCACCTCAGCCTCCCCACCTGGTCAAACCCCACGTCAGCACACACGCCACGTACGCCACCTGGCCCGACCCCCACCGCCTGACCCCGCTCCCCCACCCCGTCTCCTTCCTCTCTCCCCGCGTCTCCCTCCTTCCTCGTCTCTCCCATCGCGCCGCCGCCCGCGGCCCCTCTCCGGCCGTCCTCCTCCTCTGCCGCATGGGACGCCCCCGTCGCCAATCTCCTCACCTCCCTCTCCCCTATGAGGCTCCCTCCCGCTCACCTCCCCAAGCTCCTCAACACCAAGCCCCGCCGCCTCGCTCTCTCCGGCCGAGCTCGCCCTCGTCCGCGACCGCATCGCGTCCGCTGACCCGCCTCGCAGCACCGCCGAGGCCCATCTCCTCCCGAGCCGCCTCATCTTGAGCACCCTCCGGCCACCGTCGCTGCTTCCCCCTATGGCCTGGCTCGTCGCCGGCAGGTCCTGCACCCTCCCTCCTCGCCGTCCTCGCGTTCTAGCGGGCACGCGATCTTGCCCCGAGCCCCGCGCCCTTCTCCGGCTGCCGCCCTACCATCCTCCTTGCTGCACCTCGTGCAGGTCCTGGCCAGGCCCCTCTATGGCTTTCCGTCCTTCCTCCGATGGATGTCCATCAGATGTGTCCACCACGTGCAGCCAAGTTAACCAGACCAGATGAACCATGTCGCCAAGTTCACCGATGATCGAAGACGAAACATCAAGACCTTCCTGGACGCCAAGATCTACCTCTCGGACCCGAAGACCGTACCTTCGCGGAACAAGTTCACTGCCAACAACCAAAGTCGGAACCCCAAGGTCGTCAACACGGACTCGGAGGATCCCCGGACGACGAGCCCTTCATCTCGGATGCCAAGACCGATCCTGAACCCGACGCCACGTCAAGTTCTCCCTCACGGATTCGAAGACCGAACCCGATAACCGCCAAGGCCGCCAACACGGATACGCCGAATTCTCCATCTTGGACGTCAAGCACGTCGACATGAAACCGAAGGACGCCGAACGCCAAGCTCTTCATCTCGGACCCAGTAGCCCTGATCCGCACCTGATTCCTGTCGAACCCTGAACCCTGAGACCGAACCCCGAACCCCGGAACCCCATGTAGCATCCCAGTTGTCTAACACCTGTAATGCTACATGTTATAATAATAAAATGGGCCACTTCCAACATATAATTGTTGCATCATCATTCATATCATGCTCATGTCATCATATCACCTTGCATTTGAGCATCATATAAAACCTTTTCTTGTTTGGTTCTTATCTCATGTGCATGATTAATTGTAGTTGCCTCTTGATATTTTATTTGGTTCTTGATATATTGTTAAATGCCCAAGTTGAGTTGAGGGCATCTCTCTTATTGACTCCACCACCTTTTCCTTCACCACCTTATATTCCACCATCCAATTAATATGAGCTTGGCATTTTAATTTGGGTTATCTCTAGCTCATGTTGGTTGGTTGGATTACACCCATCATCTTTTGCTTGGCCTTTGCCCACCTTTTGGGAATGCAGATGAATAATGCCATATTAATATTATTGTTTTCACAAGGATAAATGTGGCCTTAATTATCTTGCATGGGCCATGCAAGTGCCAACTTTCTTTTGGCTTTGGGAATGTTTCAGCTTTGTTTGCATGTCACCTCCCCTTGGTTTAATCTTGTTTTGGGCTTGTAGTTTTCTTCATCAAATCTTCTCCCTCTCTTCTCCCCTTTAGCTAAACCTCTAACCCATGCTCCATGCACACACATGTGCTAATGTGGCATGCACAACCTAAAACCATCTCTTCTCTTGGTTCTTGCTTGGCCAATGTTGGAGCATGCATGGACCAAAGAACACCCCATCATCTCATCTCTCTCTCCCTCTCCCTCTTTTGCTTGCTTTGATCTGGTTGAGGCTTGTTTGAAGCATGCTTGATCAACCTAAGTACCACCTCCCTCTTTCTTACCTCTCTTGGCAAAAACCCTAAATCCTACCCCATGCCATCTCTCCTTCCTAGCTAAGCAAGACCTAATCTACATCTTCTCTAAACAAAACCCTAAGCCACCCCAAACCCCATACTAGCTAAATCAAAACCCCACCTAGTCTATGCAAACCAAAGTACTCCCTCTCTCCCCTTCCCTCTAGCGTGCTGGCCCCATTCCACCATGTCCTAGCTACCCTCTCTCTCCAACAAAGGCACCCCTCACCTAACCTAGATCGAGCCGGCCCTCTCCCTCTCACTTCTGCCCTCTCTTTTCTCTCTCTGCCTACCGCCCCCCCCTCTAGTTCTACCTGCCTCGAGCTCCCCCTGGCCCACCTGCAGCCCCCGTGCCCCCCTCTTCAGCCTCGCCTGGCCCAGCTCACCCCCCCAGCTGCCCTGCCTGGCTCACGTGAAGGGGAGAGGCGACACCGACGCCACCCTGGCCATCTACCCCTCCCCCACGCCACCTCCTGTTCTTATCCACACCCCTCCGTCTCTGCCTTGCCAGATACTCCCCGTCCACCCCCAGGAACCTTCCTTCCTCCTTTCCCCCTTCCCCAGCTCGGCCATGTCCTCCCCGTACCTCTAAACCCTAGCGCGGCCAGATCTGCAGGAGAGCGGAAGGAGCCATGCGAGAGGGTGCCCACGACGACCAGAAGCTTCGCCTGCCTCCCCTGCAACGTCTAGGACCGCCGGAAGCCACGAGACCTCGCCGGAGGAGCTGTGCCGCCGCCGTGTCCGTGGGTGCAGAAGATTCCGTTCGTCAGCCTCGCCAGCGATCACCGTCCCCTCCGGCCGAATCAACCTCGCCGGCAAGCCCCTGGTGAGACCATCGCCTCCCTAGACATGCCCCTTTGCCCCCTAGTGCATCGTAGCTCCGCCGGTCGCTGTCGAACACCGTGCGTGCGCGCTCGACGCCGCGGTCACCGCCTGTGCGTGCGCTAGCAGCAGCTGTGGCATGCGCTCCATCTCTGTTCGTCGAAGAAAACCCCGCGCTGCAGACCTCCTCCGCGTTAGAACCCTGAGCCATTGTTGCAGCCCGTGGCTTCCTCTGCAACTTTCGTTTTGGGGCCGTGTTGTTTGGTGCAGCAGCGGCGTCGCCATCGTCGGCCAAAGATCCGGCCAGACGCAGCCGCCAGCAGCGCGCTGCTCCGCTGCCGTCCGACAGCGCGCGGCAACTTTGCGTTTAGACCCCCATCCTTTTTCCCGCCTAAAACCCGCAGTCCTCGGCCCCACCTCCCAGCGTCTGTTGGTTTTATGCAAAAAGGATCCCCAGTTTCTGGTGATTCAACCCGCGGTCCTCAGATCGCCACCGTGTCGCGTCTTCGCTGCGTGACGCGTGTGCGTGGCCCCGCTGTAGCCGGCCCCACCTGTCAGCGTCGATAGCTAGTACCAGCCGCGGTGCCACTGTTTTTCCTGCGCGTGTGGGCCTGGGTTAGCTCAGGTCCCACCTGTAATCGGCTGGGTTCTCTGTGTCCGAGTGCAAAAAGTATGGCTGTGTTTGTTTTAGTTATTCAAATCTTTTTCTGAGTATTTAAATTCAAATAAAATTCAGATTCAAACAACTTTTCATATATTAGTCCAAATAATATAAACAATATATGTTTGGATATCAGAAAAATGAGAGGATTCCAAATATGCCATCCATATTGCCTTTTGCACAAGTAAAATTCCAAGTTTAATTAAATTACAACTAATGCCACTAGAATTTAAATAATTAATAACTTTTGTTTTATAATTCCAAATTAAGCAAATGATATGTCTAAAATGATCAGCTCGACGAGACCTTTCTGCTTATGATATCCATGACTTGAATTGAAGCATGCATCATGTAAATATATAATATACAGCAACTAATTTGACAATAAAATGTGAATAAAACCCAATAAAAATGTTATTTCTTGTATTCCACACCTCACCCATGCCATGCTACCTTATTGCCATGTAAATTGTGCATCATTCATCATGGCATGGTTGTTTGCTTGACGCATCATTCATATGCTTGTGCTCTATATTCATGTTGGCCTTGTTTGTTTGGTTTTTCTCGGATAGACACTGAGCAGGGGTTATATCAAGAGAACCAGGAGCACTACCCAGATCCATCCCTCGCTTCAACTGAGTTAACAGGCAAGCACTTCCACATGCTTGCATACATACAGTACCTATTGCCTCTATCTTATTCTTGCATCATTGAGTCGCGATTGCATTAAAATGAATCCCAAGTATGCATAGCCTTTACTTTTAAACCCCACCAAGCTTGTTCCCCATCCCATGAGCCATTACTATAGGAGTTGTTTGAGCCATGCGAGTCGTAGAACAGCATGTGTAGGGTATGTGAGCGTCTGTTGGATAATGAGGTACCTAAACAACTTAACCTGAGTAGAATTGGGATAACTAAAGAAAGTGGCACCGGTGAGCAACATCTGCTATTTGGTTTTTCCTGCTCACTTGTGTCCCGTAAGACCCCGAGTACTTGATTCCTGTTCCTTGATTTATCGCGCTATCCACATCCGGGAGGTATATGGGACCCCCCTGGGCCAGAGCTTGATTCCGTCTTATTTCTTGGGGCCACAAACTAGTTTGAGGTTTTATTTACTATCCTGTACTTATGCCATGCTACTGTTTATTTACGTTTGTGCGAGGAGCACACTGTACTGTTTAGGTAAGCGGAATGTTTTCGCGGTATCGACAGTCCCCGATTGGGGATCTGCTGTCGTTTACAGCCATTGACGCAAACCTTGAGTCCGTCTCGGAGCTTGCTTACTCCGTTGCGGGTGTACTTCAAGGGGTGGCCCCCTGAAATATTTCTGAATCTTGTGATTGTTCAGTCGTGAAAGCCTCGTTGGGTTTTGATTTGGTTTTTCCGAGGCCGATCGAGCGTGTGTTGCTATTGGTGCACCCCGGCCGGGTAAAACTTTCTGAAAGCCGTGTCCACGGATATGGACGACTTGGAGCACAGTTTCTCGATCATAGACAAGCATAACTAAAGTACCGCTTTAATCTGACTAAGTAACTTGACTAGTAAATAGTGCAACACTCATGGAATGGTTAATAAAATTGCCAACGGATGGGGGGGTTGTTCGTCCGCTTCCTTGTTGGTAAGCAGGGAGGAGGATGGATCTGATGAAATTACTATTATAATTGCTGTTCTTAAATTCACGGACATCCGTCTATCATTGGTTAGGCGGATGGTTAGCGTTTATCTGTAGAACTGCTAGGGTTTATCTTTCGCTGCAATTGCGTCACCCCAGGTTGTGTCCCCTTTAGAGGCATTAAGACTTGCTGAGTACCCTTAGGGTCTCACACGATAAATTCTTGATTCAGATGGACAGGTACCTTCACAGGACGGATACTGGGTGGAGGAAGCCGAAGATGTGGGCAACGATCGTTCGGTGTAGAGATTCCGGGAACGGGGATCCGTGAGACCTGTAGTTGGGATGTGCTTATTTCTATGGCATCTTATGCCGATTTGCTTCTTATCCGTACTCGGATTTTGTTTGCCGCTTCCGCATGATACTCTGATGTGTGTTGTATGAGGAAGTATCCTAAAATATAGATCTATCTAGGGCATTTGAATCTTGCCGTATGGCGTTGCTATATTTCCTTTCTTTCTAGATGGTATGGCTCTGATGTACTCTTGTATGGTGGCTTGCGTACATACCCACTTGTGTACGTAGTTGATCCCTTCGCCTGCCGACTACGCCGCCCGTACAGGTCCCGTTGAGAGGGTAGTGGTTGGGACGTCTGAAAGGACTACCAGTGAGTGGCTTTTGGGGCCCCACCGTACTATTTCAACCACTACCACTCATCCAGGCTTGTATCTAGGAGCGTAGTTCACCGAGGTAGTTACAATTGGTATCAGAGCCATCCCGACCTTCAGGGTTTCAGCCAAACGGTCGTTGTCAGTCTAGCAAATATTTTGGTAGTTATGTATATTAGGGAAAAACAAAACGCGAGAGTAGGACTGCTTCCATTTTTCTTCTTAACCTCCCACCCACCCTTTTCTGGTAAGGAAGTGCAACGTTTTCAATCCTCTTCTCAAGATTCAAACTAGGATTCACGTGTTCGGGGTTTCCGTAGTACCATAGGATGTGTGTGTGTGTGTGCGTAATCCCTTGTCTATCTGTTGCATCCAAGTTGTTATCTTATCTGCCTTTGGTTATCAACTGTTGGTACATTCCATACCGACAGGCTTATGCAAACCGACGCAATCTGTCTTCCTCTTTGTATCCGACGCTATCTTGTTTGGGGTGTTCGTTTCCGTAGTTACCAATCTTTAGGTTTCGTCGTGAGAAGAAGGGGTTAGGATATGTGTTCCACTTGTTCATGTGCGGAGTAATGATTTGAGTGCGGGATGGAGTCGCGACCATACCACTACTGTTATCATTCGCTTTTGTATATTGAATCGGTAGAGTCACTAATCTTGATTCGTTAAGTAATTTTGCGCATCTAATGGTATTTTAATGCCGAAATTTGTGGAAAATTTTTCTTTGATATATTTGTGTACCACACTCCTTTTCAGTCGTGTGCGATATGCTTAATATCTTTAGGTGCTATGAACTTTGTTGATATTTTAATATCATCTCAGTAAATTGTATCCTTTAATCTTGGTTAATTCCATCTTGGTACTATTTTGGATTATTGTCATCTTCCATTATAGTACTGACTTGAGTTTTATATCAATGACAGGATGGCTCCCCCACGCCGGACTGAGGAGGACATACCTCCGGAACTGGGCTCAGCGCTGTCAAACATAGCTAATGCTTTGGCGGCCATGCAAGAGAACCAGCAACGCTTTGAGGAGAGCGTCAGAAGGAATGAGTTTGCTCCACTTCCTCCACCTCCCAAGCGTGGAGACATCAAGAGCTTCCTCAAATTCAACCCTCGTCAGTTTGATGTTTCTGACCGACCTCTGGACGCGGATGATTGGCTGCGTGAGATCTCAAGGTTGCTAGAGACTGCTGATGTTCCAGAACAGGAGTGGGTCAAGTGTGCTACTCACCTTCTCAAGGGAGATGCAGCTCTTTGGTGGGAGAACTACTTGAAGGCAAGCTGCACTGGGTTCCAGCCTACTTGGGAAAGGTTCACTGGAGCGTTCAAAGAGCAGTTTCTCTCAGAGATTGTGATGGAAAGGATGAAGGAGGCTTTCCTCAACCTGAAGCAGGGAAATGATAACGTCAACACCTATATCAGGAACTTCATGAATCTATCCCGTTATGGTGGTGATGAGGTATCTGATGACAAGAAGAAGCAGAAAAGGTTCAGGCAAGGGCTCAATGCGTCGATCAAGTATGCAATCACGCATGCAAGACCGGCAACCTTCCTGGAACTACAGCACACGGCACTGCAAGAGGAGGCAAGCAGGCAAATGTTTGAGGAGTCCAAGAAACACAACAGGGATGCATCAAGCTCTGCAGTTATGGCAGCTCCTTCTAAGCGGCGTGTCTGGGTTCCTAACACCCCACCGTCGCTCCCGGCTCCACCAAGACCTGCAAGTTTCGCGTCAAGGCCACCAAACTTCACCACTGCGGCTCCCAGGGGCTACAACAACCACTACCCTGGAGCGCCTGGCGGAGTCCCTGGCTACTCTGCTCCACGTCCAGCTAGTGCCTGCTTCGTGTGTGGAGATCCTGGACATCAAAACTGGAACTGCCCAATGAAGAACAAAGCTCTCCCTCCACCCCCGCCAAGATCTGCAACAAGCTCTCCTTCGGTTCGTGCACCACCGCCTCGGGCTCTCAACATCAACACTAAGCCCGGGTCTGCGGTTGTTCGCGCCAACTGCATCAACGCCTCTCAAGCTGAGCTCGCACCTGGAGTTGTCATGGGTATGCTTTCAGTTAACTCAGTTCCTGCACGAGTTCTCTTTGATTCTGGTGCATCGCATTCCTTTGTGTCTCACAAGTTTGCAAATGAGAACGAGTTAGTCCTGGGTCCTCTCCAAAAGAAGTTAATGGTTCTTTCTCCTGGAGCAAATATGATGGCAACTAAGATCAGCCATGGCAACCAAGTTGAGATTGGTGGTTCTTCATTCTTGGCTTCTTTGATTGTTCTGGGCAACTCTGACATTGATGTCATTTTGGGCATGGATTGGTTGACAGCAAATGCAGCTGTGATTGATTGTGCTGAACGCTCAGTGTCTCTGAAGATTCCTGAAGGCCATATAGTCTTTTCTCCAAGTCTGACTCCTGCTGTCCAGCTCTATTCCTTGGCGACTCTGAATAATGATGCTATGGAAGCTATTCAGAGGGTACCAGTGGTCTGTGAGTTCCCAGATGTCTTTCCTGAAGAGTTGCCAGGTATGCCTCCGGATCGCGAGGTTGAATTCGTGATTGAGCTTGAACCTGGAACGGCTCCTATCTCCAAGAGGCCATATAAAATGGGTCCTTCTGAGTTGGCTGAACTCAAACGACAACTTGATGAACAAGAGAAATTGGGTTTCATTCAACACAGCACTTCTTCTTGGGGTAGCCCAACAATCTTTGTGAAGAAGCGTGACAGAACCGATAGGCTATGTGTTGATTATCGGGCTCTCAATGCAAAAACCATCAAGAACAAATATCCTCTTCCACGGATAAATGATCTTTTTGATCAGCTGGCAGGAGCTGTGGTGTTCTCTAAGCTGGACTTGAGAAGTGGTTATCACCAAATCAAAATTCGCAAAGAAGATGTGCCCAAAACAGCTTTCACCACCCGCTATGGCCTGTATGAGTACACGGTCATGTCATTCGGTCTCACCAACGCACCTGCTACCTTCTCGAGGCTGATGAACTCCGTTTTCATGGAGTACCTTGATAAGTTTGTTGTGGTATATCTGGATGACATTCTGGTCTATTCCAAGTCCAAGGAGGAGCATGAAGAACACCTGCGGTGTGTCCTGAACAAGCTTCGTGAGAACCGCTTGTATGCAAAGTTCTCAAAGTGTGAGTTTTGGCTGCCTGAAGTAACCTATCTGGGTCATGTTATCTCTGCCAAGGGCATTGCAGTCAACCCGGAAACCGTGAAGACAATAGTTGAATGGCTTCCTCCTGCTAATGTCAAGGAAGTGCGGAGTTTTCTCGGCTTGGCTAGCTATTGCCGTCGCTTTGTGCAGAACTTCTCGAAGATAGCAAAGCCTCTTACCGATCTCCTCAAGAAAGGCAAGAAGTACCTGTGGACTCCTGCTTGTCAAGAAAGTTTTGAGACACTCAAAGAGAAGCTCACTTCCACACCAGTCTTGGTTCCTCCGGATACATCTAAGCCTTTCCAGATATTCTGCGACGCCTCTTTGCAAGGATTGGGTGCGGTCCTTATGCAAGAGAAACAGGTGGTTGCTTATGCCTCTCGTCAGTTGAAGACGCATGAGATCAACTATCCCACACATGACCTCGAGCTAGCAGCAGTTGTCTTTGCTTTGAAGCTATGGAGGCACTACTTGCTTGGTAACCGTTGTGAGATCTTCTCGGACCACAAGAGTTTGAAGTATATCTTCACTCGGCCTGATCTCAACCTTCGGCAGAGGAGATGGATTGAAGCAATCAATGACTTCGATGTGACCATCAACTACACTCCAGGCAAAGCAAACGTCATGGCAGATGCGCTTAGCCGTAAAGCTTATGTCAACAACCTCATGGTGGAAGAGCAACAGCCTCTCTTGTGCGAGGAATTCCGTCAGCTCAACCTGGAAATTGTGGAACAAGGGCATCTCCTGAATCTTCTGGTTACTCCTCTCTTGGAAGAACAGATTCGATCTCGTCAGCTTGGTGATCCGCACACCAAAAAGCTCATCGCTAAGCTTGACCTTCCGAAGTATGAGTCCTTCCACGTTGATGATCAAGGCACGCTCTTCTTTGAACACCGGATGTTTGTTCCAAACTACCCGGGTCTGAGAGACCAAGTTCTCAAGGAGGCACATGATTCGGTTCTTTCTATCCATCCTGGCAGCACAAAGATGTACATGGACTTGAAAACACAATACTGGTGGCCTGGGTTGAAAAGGTATTGTGCCAAGTACGTCTCAGAATGTGATGTCTGCCGCAGAGTCAAGGCTGTCCATCAGAAACCATTTGGTCTTCTACAGCCATTGCAACCTCCGGAATGGAAATGGGAGAAAGTAGAGATGGACTTCATCACTGGTTTTCCAAGGTCGCAGAAGGGCAACAATGCAATTTTTGTTGTCATCGACAGGCTTTCTAAAGTGGCTCATTTCTTCCCAGTCAAAGAAACAATTTCTGGAATTCAGTTGGCTGAGCTCTATATCAACAGAATTGTCTCTCTGTATGGGGTTCCACTTGAAATCAGTTCAGACCGTGGGAGCATCTTCACCTCAAAGTTCTGGGAGAGTTTCCAAAAAGCTTTGGGAACAAAGTTGAACTTCAGCACTGCTTACCACCCTCAGTCTCAAGGACAAGTGGAAAGAATCAACCAGATTCTGGAGGATATGCTTAGAGCTTGCGTCATCTCGTTTGGCATGAAGTGGGAGGAATGTCTTCCATATGCTGAATTCTCCTACAACAACAGCTTCCAGAAGAGTCTGAAGATGGCACCATTCGAGGCTCTCTATGGACGCAAGTGCAGAACTCCGATTGGTTGGTCAGGTGCAGGAGAAAGAATCTGGTTTGGCCCTGACATTGTAACTCAGGCAGAGGAGAAGGTGCATATCATTCTGGAGAACCTGAAGATTGCTCAAAGTCGTCAGAAGAGCAACTATGACAGGAAGCACACGGATATGGTATATGCCCCTGGTGATCTCGTCTACCTTCGTGTCACTCCCATGAGAGGAACACACCGCTTCGGTATCAAAGGAAAGTTGGCTCCTAGATACATCGGTCCTTTCAAGATACGTGGTAGAAGAGGAGAAGTTGCTTATGCACTGGAGCTTCCGGAAAAACTCAAAGTCCATGATGTTTTCCACATCTCTCAGCTCAAGAAGTGCTTCAAAGATCCCGGCAAGACCGTGGACCATGAGCTAATCGACCTCCAAGAAGATCTGTCTTATCAAGAACACCCCACCAAAATCCTTGAGACCGCAGAACGAAGGACGCGCAACAAGTCCATCAAGTTTTGCAAGGTGCAGTGGTCACACCATTCTGTTGATGAGGCCACATGGGAGCGTGAAGATGAACTCCGTGCCAACCATCCTTCTCTCTTTGTATCTTCTTCTTCTTCTTCTTCCTAGAATCTCAGGGCGAGATTCCTGTTTAGTGGGGGAGAGTTGTAGCATCCCAGTTGTCTAACACCTGTAATGCTACATGTTATAATAATAAAATGGGCCACTTACAACATATAATTGTTGCATCATCATTCATATCATGCTCATGTCATCATATCACCTTGCATTTGAGCATCATATAAAACCTTTTCTTGTTTGGTTCTTATCTCATGTGCATGATTAATTGTAGTTGCCTCTTGATATTGTATTTGGTTCTTGATATATTGTTAAATGCCCAAGTTGAGTTGAGGGCATCTCTCTTATTGACTCCACCACCTTTTCCTTCACCACCTTATATTCCACCATCCAATTAATATGAGCTTGGCATTTTAATTTGGGTTATCTCTAGCTCATGTTGGTTGGTTGGATTACACCCATCATCTTTTGCTTGGCCTTTGCCCACCTTTTGGGAATGCAGATGAATAATGCCATATTAATATTATTGTTTTCACAAGGATAAATGTGGCCTTAATTATCTTGCATGGGCCATGCAAGTGCCAACTTTCTTTTGGCTTTGGGAATGTTTCAGCTTTGTTTGCATGTCACCTCCCCTTGGTTTAATCTTGTTTTGGGCTTGTAGTTTTCTTCATCAAATCTTCTCCCTCTCTTCTCCCCTTTAGCTAAACCTCTAACCCATGCTCCATGCACACACATGTGCTAATGTGGCATGCACAACCTAAAACCATCTCTTCTCTTGGTTCTTGCTTGGCCAATGTTGGAGCATGCATGGACCAAAGAACACCCCATCATCTCATCTCTCTCTCTCCCTCTCCCTCTTTTGCTTGCTTTGATCTTGTTGAGGCTTGTTTGAAGCATGCTTGATCAACCTAAGTACCACCTCCCTCTTTCTTACCTCTCTTGGCAAAAACCCTAAATCCTACCCCATGCCATCTCTCCTTCCTAGCTAAGCAAGACCTAATCTACATCTTCTCTAAACAAAACCCTAAGCCACCCCAAACCCCATACTAGCTAAATCAAAACCCCACCTAGTCTATGCAAACCAAAGTACTCCCTCTCTCCCCTTCCCTCTAGCGTGCTGGCCCCATTCCACCATGTCCTAGCTACCCTCTCTCTCCAACAAAGGCACCCCCTCACCTAACCTAGATCGAGCCGGCCCTCTCCCTCTCACTTCTGCCCTCTCTTTTCTCTCTCTGCCTACCGGCCCCCCCTCTAGTTCTACCTGCCTCGAGCTCCCCCTGGCCCACCTGCAGCCCCCGTGCCCCCCTCTTCAGCCTCGCCTGGCCCAGCTCACCCCCCCAGCTGCCCTGCCTGGCTCACGTGAAGGGGAGAGGCGACACCGACGCCACCCTGGCCATCTACCCCTCCCGCACGCCACCTCCTGTTCTTATCCACACCCCTCCGTCTCTGCCTTGCCAGATACTCCTCGTCCACCCCCAGGAACCTTCCTTCCTCCTTTCCCCCTTCCCCAGCTCGGCCATGTCCTCCCCGTACCTCTAAACCCTAGCGCGGCCAGATCTGCAGGAGAGCGGAAGGAGCCGTGCGAGAGGGTGCCAACGACGACCAGAAGCTTCGCCTGCCTCCCCTGCAACGTCTAGGACCGCCGGAAGCCACGAGACCTCGCCGGAGGAGCTGTGCCGCCGCCGTGTCCGTGGGTGCAGAAGATTCCGTTCGTCAGCCTCGCCAGCGATCACCGTCCCCTCCGACCGAATCAACCTCGCCGGCAAGCCCCTGGTGAGACCATCGCCTCCCTAGACATGCCCCTTTGCTCCCTAGTGCATCGTAGCTCCGCCGGTCGCTGTCGAACACCGTGCGTGCACGCTCGACGCCGCGGTCACCGCCTGTGCGTGCGCTAGCAGCAGCTGTGGCATGCGCTCCATCTCTGTTCGTCGAAGAAAACCCCGCGCTGCAGACCTCCTCCGCGTTAGAACCCTGAGCCATTGTTGCAGCCCGTGGCTTCCTCTGCAACTTTCGTTTTGGGGCCGTGCTGTTTGGTGCAGCAGCGGCGTCGCCATCGTCGGCCAAAGATCCGGCCAGACGCAGCCGCCAGCAGCGCGCTGCTCCGCTGCCGTCCGACAGCGCGCGGCAACTTTGCGTTTAGACCCCCATCCTTTTTCCCGCCTAAAACCCGCAGTCCTCGGCCCCACCTCCCAGCGTCTGTTGGTTTTATGCAAAAAGGATCCCCAGTTTCTGGTGATTCAACCCGCGGTCCTCAGATCGCCACCGTGTCGCGTCTTCGTTGCGTGACGCGTGTGCGTGGCCCCGCTGTAGCCGGCCCCACCTGTCAGCGTCGATAGCTAGTACCAGCCGCGGTGCCACTGTTTTTCCTGCGCGTGTGGGCCTGGGTTAGCTCAGGTCCCACCTGTAATCGGCTGGGTTCTCTGTGTCCGAGTGCAAAAAGTATGGCTGTGTTTGTTTTAGTTATTCAAATCTTTTTCTGAGTATTTAAATTCAAATAAAATTCAGATTCAAACAACTTTTCATATATTAGTCCAAATAATATAAACAATATATGTTTGGATATCAGAAAAATGAGAGGATTCCAAATATGCCATCCATATTGCCTTTTGCACAAGTAAAATTCCAAGTTTAATTAAATTACAACTAATGCCACTAGAATTTAAATAATTAATAACTTTTGTTTTATAATTCCAAATTAAGCAAATGATATGTCTAAAATGATCAGCTCGACGAGACCTTTCTGCTTATGATATCCATGACTTGAATTGAAGCATGCATCATGTAAATATATAATATACAGCAACTAATTTGACAATAAAATGTGAATAAAACCCAATAAAAATGTTATTTCTTGTATTCCACACCTCACCCATGCCATGCTACCTTATTGCCATGTAAATTGTGCATCATTCATCATGGCATGGTTGTTTGCTTGACGCATCATTCATATGCTTGTGCTCTATATTCATGTTGGCCTTGTTTGTTTGGTTTTTCTCGGATAGACACTGAGCAGGGGTTATATCAAGAGAACCAGGAGCACTACCCAGATCCATCCCTCGCTTCAACTGAGTTAACAGGCAAGCACTTCCACATGCTTGCATACATACAGTACCTATTGCCTCTATCTTATTCTTGCATCATTGAGTCGCGATTGCATTAAAATGAATCCCAAGTATGCATAGCCTTTACTTTTAAACCCCACCAAGCTTGTTCCCCATCCCATGAGCCATTACTATAGGAGTTGTTTGAGCCATGCGAGTCGTAGAACAGCATGTGTAGGGTATGTGAGCGTCTGTTGGATAATGAGGTACCTAAACAACTTAACCTGAGTAGAATTGGGATAACTAAAGAAAGTGGCACCGGTGAGCAACATCTGCTATTTGGTTTTTCCTGCTCACTTGTGTCCCGTAAGACCCCGAGTACTTGATTCCTGTTCCTTGATTTATCGCGCTATCCACATCCGGGAGGTATATGGGACCCCCCTGGGCCAGAGCTTGATTCCGTCTTATTTCTTGGGGCCACAAACTAGTTTGAGGTTTTATTTACTATCCTGTACTTATGCCATGCTACTGTTTATTTACGTTTGTGCGAGGAGCACACTGTACTGTTTAGGTAAGCGGAATGTTTTCGCGGTATCGACAGTCCCCGATTGGGGATCTGCTGTCGTTTACAGCCATTGACGCAAACCTTGAGTCCGTCTCGGAGCTTGCTTACTCCGTTGCGGGTGTACTTCAAGGGGTGGCCCCCTGAAATATTTCTGAATCTTGTGATTGTTCAGTCGTGAAAGCCTCGTTGGGTTTTGATTTGGTTTTTCCGAGGCCGATCGAGCGTGTGTTGCTATTGGTGCACTCCGGCCGGGTAAAACTTTCTGAAAGCCGTGTCCGCGGATATGGACGACTTGGAGCACAGTTTCTCGATCATAGACAAGCATAACTAAAGTACCGCTTTAATCTGACTAAGTAACTTGACTAGTAAATAGTGCAACACTCATGGAATGGTTAATAAAATTGCCAACGGATGGGGGGGTTGTTCGTCCGCTTCCTTGTTGGTAAGCAGGGAGGAGGATGGATCTGATGAAATTACTGTTATAACTGCTGTTCTTAAATTCACGGACATCCGTCTATCATTGGTTAGGCGGATGGTTAGCGTTTATCTGTAGAACTGCTAGGGTTTATCTTTCGCTGCAATTGCGTCACCCCAGGTTGTGTCCCCTTTAGAGGCATTAAGACTTGCTGAGTACCCTTAGGGTCTCACACGATAAATTCTTGATTCAGATGGACAGGTACCTTCACAGGACGGATACTGGGTGGAGGAAGCCGAAGATGTGGGCAACGATCGTTCGGTGTAGAGATTCCGGGAACGGGGATCCGTGAGACCTGTAGTTGGGATGTGCTTATTTCTATGGCATCTTATGCCGATTTGCTTCTTATCCGTACTCGGATTTTGTTTGCCGCTTCCGCATGATACTCTGATGTGTGTTGTATGAGGAAGTATCCTAAAATATAGATCTATCTAGCACATTTGAATCTTGCCGTATGGCGTTGCTATATTTCCTTTCTTTCTAGATGGTATGGATCTGATGTACTCTTGTATGGTGGCTTGCGTAGATACCCACTTGTGTACGTAGTTGATCCCTTCGCCTGCCGACTACGCCGCCCGTACAGGTCCCGTTGAGAGGGTAGTGGTTGGGACGTCTGAAAGGACTACCAGTGAGTGGCTTTTGGGGCCCCACCGTACTATTTCAACCACTACCACTCATCCAGGCTTGTATCTAGGAGCGTAGTTCACCGAGGTAGTTACACCCCAAGATCTCCCGAACCCAGATGTGTGACCCCTTTTCCTGAGACCCTTATTTTGTAAATAACATACAACTTGTTGCATAATTAAATCCTCATGCTTGCATACATATTGTGGGTTTGGGGGCCTTATGCCGATTCACCTCATAATTAAATATGGAGGCCATATACGGGCGAATCTAGTCTAATAATGACTCCATTTAAATTTGTGTAGCGAACCGATGCCATGTTTCGATTTGTTAAGACAACATTTAAATTGTGGTGTATCTAAACAACTTGAACCACTTAAATATTTGCCGGGACCCCGGTTCCGTTAATATTGCCTAATTGCGTTGCACCTTTGCCATGTCATACATCATACATGCATCATGCCCGATCTTCTGTCATAGTATTAAATAGTGCACCCGGTGTTTGTGCTAGTGTTTTGCTTCTTCACGGATTAGACCGATGAGTTGATGCGAGTATCGACCCGATCTTCGGCTGAACCCTCGGCAATGTTTTCAGGCGAGCATCTCCCCCTTTCTACCTATCTTACTTTTATAGTATTTATTCCCTCCTGTTGATCTATTGCTATCTGTGTTGCGATGCTCTAGTTTTCGTACCCGTGATATCCCTTGCAGCCTTATATTGCCTTGGACACCTCCTATTACCTGTTGATTTGGTAGATAGTTGGACTTGCGCGTCGTAGTCGCTTGCTCAAGTGCTGTTGCGTGTCCTCAAGTACCTCAGTTGTTGGAGTATTGCCGCATGTTTAATGTTGGAGATGATCATGGCTTTAATTATTGTTTAATAACTAAAATTGAAGTAGGTAAGCAGAGGCACAGGTGGGCAATAGATGTTATTTGGTTGTTAACCGTCCACTTGTGTCCCGTAGGACCCCGAGTTCTTGACACCTGTTCCGAGATCGAGCGCGCTAACCACAGGTGGGGTGTATGGGCACCCCCATCGATTTAGTACCTGATTCCAAGTACTGTACTGGGGGCCACAAAGTAGTTTGGGGCTTTATTACTATCCTGTACTTATGCCATGCTTTACTGCTTTATTTAAATTGTGCGAGGTACTGCACACTGTACTGTTTAGGAAAGCGGAGTGTTTTCGCGGTATCGACAAGCCCAGTTTTTGGGTTCCCAGTCGTTTACAGCCACTGGCGCAAACCCTGAGTCCGTCTCGGAGACCGGCCGACTTCGTTGTGGGTATACTTAGTGGGGTGGCACCCCGTGCTTGCTTTGGGTCTGGGAAACGTCGTGTCCGAAACCCCGTCGACATACCGTTGGGTGTATGTTTTGTGATCTTGTACCTACCTGATCCGACAACAAGGGTGTAGGTGCGTGTGAAAACTTTGGTGCACCCCTGCAGGGTTAAATCTTTTCGAGAAGCCGTGTCCGCGGTTATGGACGACTTGGAGCACAGGTATCGATCATAGACAACTATAACTAAAGTTTACTGTTAAAAATTGACTTGTATCCGACATGACTAGTAATCAGCTCCACTACAACGGAATGGCTAAATAAAAGTACCAACAACTGCTGGGTTTGGGTTATCTCATGCTTATTGTATCTGACTAGTAAGTGTTGCAACTACAACGGAATGGTTAACTAAAACTGCCCACTGCTTATTATATCAGGATGACTCATGCTAATTATATTTGACTAGTAATTGCCACAACTATAACGGAATGAGTAAAACTGCCAACGGTGTGAGTTCCTCGGTTAACTTCCTCGTTTGGTCTCGAGGGGGAAACACCAGGATGGGTATGTTTGGTGGTAGTATCAGGTTGGTTACGGATAGGTCTTTCTTACCCCTCTCTGATAGCCGACAGTTATATCGAGTCTCTATAGGTTGTTTAGTGCATGCTGCGCTGCCGCTCAGTCCACCATACCTATGTAGGCGAGGACCGCCGAATTCTAGCCTCGCCGTGTACTGGCCTAAGTACTGACGCTCCTCTTTTTCCTTTGCCCTTTGTCGGCACCCCTTTTGTTTTAGCAGGTTTCGACGTCGTTAGCAGGGTTACCCTTCCGGCTTGGCCTGGGCAGGGTTATGGACGCCATTGGTTATTCTTCAGGGCTCTTAGCCCCATTTGCATCTTGTCCGTACTCGGACGCTGTATCGTTTTCAAGGTGATTTGGATCTTTGTACTATATATCTGTATTCTTGACTCATGGAGTCGTTGTTGTATATATCTGTTCTGTGGGTCCCATCGAGGACTGTTGTGTAATGTTATTACTTCGTTTTCCACCCGCACGCAAGTGCCTGGTGGGCACCTTTGAATCGTTTCTATGCGGGTTTGGCGGGAAGCGCTGAAACTTGCATAGGGCCGATTCTGAGGGTGTTACAAGCATGCAAGATCACAAATAACATAGACATGATAGAACAATAATCAATCTGACATAATACTCAATATCTATCGGATCCCCGCAAACTCAACATGTAGCATTACAACAAGATGATCTTGATCATGATAGGTAGCTCACAAGATCTAAACATGATGGCACAAATAGGAGAAACAACCATCTAGCTACTGCTATGGATCCATAGTCCAAGGATGAACTACTCACACATCACTCCGGAAGCAGACATGGTGATGAAGAAGGCATCCGGTGTAGGGTTAGCAGCATAGAAAACAAAAAAATTCCTACGATGGGAAAAACTA
This sequence comes from Avena sativa, assembly GCA_916181665.1. NCBI lineage: Eukaryota > Viridiplantae > Streptophyta > Magnoliopsida > Poales > Poaceae > Avena > Avena sativa. Next base: position 397,139,957 of record OV702279.1, on the reverse strand, counting down.
TGTACCAAGATCTATCTACTAGATACAAACAACGGGCGGATGTATATCCATAGAGAACATACCCTCGAAGACTGACAAAGCTTAACGAGTTAAACTCGTGGTTGATATAGACGATCTCTTGCCGATCTCAAGATCGAGAGGAAGTCCTTAGCACCGCAACTTAGCGGCGCATCCGTGCTCGCACACACGTCCGAGGCACTGAGCAACCTCCGCATCCTCGCTCCAGCAATGCATCGGAAGCACAACTCTTTCTTGCCAAATAGCCACCGGGAACATGTATCTCGCTAGTCCGAGACCATGGGGGATAAATTCTAGAGGGGGAGATAGATCCTTCACGAGGAGGTGTGAGTGAGAAGTGAGGAGGGGGTGCCTTTTATAGGAGAGGGGAAACCCCAAGGGGGTGGCCGGCGCATGGGGCTGCCCCCTTGCCCTCCCCTCACTCATGTGGGTGGACACTCCACTCACAAAAATCCTTTCAATTCCCTCCACTCAAAATCCCACTCAAATTCCCATTAAATTTCCACCAAATTTAATGCAAACTCTCATTAAATAAAACTCCTTTTATTTATTCAGAATTTTGTCAATTACTTTAATGACAAACATTCACATATAACCCCTTGCTAGTATTTCATTTCACATGCAAAAACACTTTCTTCAATTTCACCCGAAAACCTGTTTCGGTATCTAGTGAAATAAATTCATGCGCTTGTTATTCTTTCTGGCATGAAACTTGTTGGAGATATTCCCTAGAGGCAATAATAAAAGTGGTTATTATTATATCTTTGTGTTTATGATAAATGTTTACATTCATTCTATAATAGTTTTAACCGGAAACACTAATACTTGTGTGATTTGTAAACTAAATTAGAGTCCCTAGTAAAGCCTCTTTATAATACTAGCTTGTTGGTTGATAGATGATTGTGGTTTCCCGATCATGAACATTGAGATGTTGTTAACAACAAGATCATATCATTAGGAGAATGGTGTGATGGACATACTCCTATAGATAAGTGTAGCATAAAGATCAAGTCATTTTAATAGTTCGTTTGCTATAAGCTTTCTGATACATAGTAACCTAATTCCTTCGACCATGAGACCTTGTTAATCACCATCACCGGAAGGATGCTTTGATGACATCAAACACAACACCGTAAATGGGTGGCTATAAAGGTGGCATTGAGTATTCAGAAAGTATGGGTTGAGGCACATGGATCAAGAGTGGGATTTGTCCATCCATATGACGGATAGATATACTCTGGGCCCTCTCGGTGGAATATCATCCAATTAGCTTGCAAGCATGTGACTGGCTCACAAGAGATCACATATCACGGGAACAAGAAAAGAGTACTTATCAGTAACGAGGTTGAACTAGGTATGCAGAGATACCGACGATCAAAACCTCGGATAAGTAAACTATCGTGAGACAAAGGGAAATTGGTATCGTATGTAAGTGGTTCATTCGATTGCAAAGTAATCATAGAAATATGTGGGAGCCATATGAATTTCCATTCCTCTATTGGTTATTGATCGGAGAAGTGTCTCGGTCATGTCCGCATAATTCACAAACCATAGGGAGACACACTTAAGGATTCGATGTTGTTGAGTAGTTATGGAATGATGAGTAAGAGACCGAATGTTGTTTGGAGTCTCGGATGGGATCCGGGATATCTCGAGGAGATCCGAATGGTCCGGAGAATAAGATTCATATAAGGAAAGTCCTGTTTCGGAGTTCAGAAATGATTCCGGTGTTTTCACCAGGAATGTTCTAGAAGGGTCTGGAAGGTCCGGCACTCCGGAGGGGAAGGGTACATGAACATGTCATGACAATGTGGAATGGTTGCATCATGTACTAGGTCACTTGGCTGGGCAATATGAAGAGAGAAATCAAATCCAAGTTTGAAAGTCAAACGCCAATTTGAAAAGTCAAATCCGAAGTATGCTTGGTGGAGGGAGAGTAGGAAACCTACCTAGGGTAGGAGTCCAACTCCCTCCACCCGCCGGCCATGAGGAGGAGTTGGGGGAGGACTCCCTCCTACCAAACCGCCTCCCTCCAGCTATATAAGGAGGGGTAGGGGGCCTCTCTACCCCTCACACCTAAACCCTAGCTCCTAGACGCCACCACCCTCCAAGTGCTGCCGCCAACTAGAGATCCTCCAAGTCGTCGAGTTAGGGCTTCTCCAAGCCCTAGACGCCGGCTACACCACCTACCCTTGGTGCCTCTAAACCGGAGATCGCCAAGTCCCCTCTCTTACTCCACCATAATCGCTCCGGCTTAGGCGAAGCCCTGCGGGATCTCCCCTCTACTTCCGACACCATGCCGTCGTGCTGCCGGAATCACGAGGAGAGTGCTACAACCTCCGCTGCCTGCTGGAACAAGGGAGAGGAATGTCTTCATCAAGTACCGAACGTGTGACCGACTGCGGAAGCGCTGCCGGAACGCAGTGCCGGAAGGATCGTCTACGTGATCTTGAGATCGGCAAGAGTATGACTACATCACCCACGAGAATCTTCTCTCGTTAACCGCTTTGGAATCTTCGAGGGTGAGTTCCTCTATCGACTCGTTGCTACAATCTAGTAGATAGATCTTGGCTTGTTTGTGTGCATGCGGTAGAAATTTTTTGTTTTCCATGCTACGAACCCCTACAGTGGTATCAGAGTCGTGTCTATATGTAGATCTGTTGCACAAGTAGAACACAATGGTAATTGTGGGCGGTGGTGCTTTTATTATCAATTGCTTTTTGTGTACTTTGCATCTTGCGGTATGATGGGATGAAGCGGCCCGGGATAACCTTACATGACATCATTCATGACACTTGCTCCACGCTCAAAATGCAACTTGTATTGCATAAGTGGCTTTGCGGGTGTCTGTCTCTCCTATCATAGTATAGATTCAATTTACAACGGGCACTTGATAGTTCAAGCAGCAATGTTGTGGTTCTTGTTCGTAAGTTAGAACGACACTTATTGGAAGCCCCAAACCACGTAAAATATGCAAAGAAAATTAGAGGCGTCTAACTTTGTTTTGCAGGGGTGTGCTGTGATGTGATATGGCCATGATTGTGATTATATTTGATGTATGCAATGTTCCTTATTGTAAGTTGGCAACCGGCAGGAGCCATATGGTTGTATTTAAATTCCGTTAAGACCTGCGTGTCTATTCAAAGTAGTTGTAATAGTTAAAGCTGGTGGACGACAACCATGAAACGTCGCCATTGACCTTGACGCCATACCGGTGATGATGGAGATCATGTTTGTGCTTGAAGATGGAGATCGGAAGCACAAGAAGAAGGGACATATCATATCACATATTATGAATTGCATGTGATGTTAATCCTTTATGCATCTTGTATTGCTTAGTTTGCGACGGTATCATTATAAGATGATCCCTCAAGCACACAATTTCAAGTTTTAAAGTGTTCATCCTTAGTAAGCACCGTTGCTAAAGCTCATTGTTTCGAAGCACCACGTGATGATCGGGTGTGTTAGATTCTGCGAGTGTATACAACATGAGCAAGCCAGATTTGCTCATGCGGAAGCTAAGGTTTGATCTTGACGAGCCTAGCATGTACAGACATGGTCTCGGAACACGGATCACCGAAAGGTAAAGCATGAGTCATATAGTAGATATGATGAACATGTTGATTGTTTGCCATTGAAGCTACATCAACTCTCGTGATGATCGGTTTTGATGTGGTGGATTTGGTTCGTGTGATCACTAAAACAATGTGAGGGATATTGTTTTGAGTAGGAGTTCACCTAGATTAATTTAACTATTAATTAGAACTCAATTTGTCATAAACTTAGTCTAAACTATTGCAAATATGTTGTAGATCAATGGCAGCCCCTACCATCAATTTTAATGCGTTCCTAGAGAAAGAAAAGTTGAAAAACAATGGAAGAAACTTCGCGGATTGGTTCCGCAATTTGAGGATTATCCTCAATGCTGGTAATTTGACCTATGTGCTGGATGCACCGCTGGGTGACCCGCCTGCAGCTACTGCTACCGATGAAGTAAAGAATGTTTACCTCACTCGGAAGAATCAGTACTCCATAGTTCAGTGTGCTATCTTGTATGGTTTGGAATCAAAGCTTCAGAAAAGGTTTGAGAACCATGACCCACATGATATTGTCCGTGAACTCAAAATGATATTTGAGGCTCATGCGGCAGTTGAGAGTTATGAGGCTTTTGAGAAGTTCTTTAACTGCAAGATGGAAGAGGGCAGCTCCGTTAGTGAGCACGTGCTTAAGATGTCTGGGCATGCAAACAAACTCCAAAGCTTGGGTATAGTGATTCGTAATTCTTTGGGGATTCACCGTGTCCTCCAATCACTGCCACCAAGTTACAAGAACTTTGTGATGAACTACAATACGCAAAACATGGACAAGACGTTGCCAGAACTCTTCTCCATGTTGAAATCTACAGAAGTGGAGATCAAGAAAGAGCACCAAGTGTTGTTGGTCAATAAGACCACCAAATTCAAGAAGCAAGGCAAGTCTAAGCAAAAGGGAAACTTCAATAAGGGTGGTAAGAAAGTTGCCGCGCCGGCGAAGAAGACCAAGGCTGGCCCTAAGCCTGATACTGAGTGCTTTTACTGCAAGGGAGAGGGTCACTGGAAGCGGAATTGCCCAAAGTACTTGGCAGATTTGAAGAAGGACAACATCAAGAAGAAAGGTATATCCGATATACATGTTATTGATGTGTATCTCACTAGTACTCGTAGTAGTGCCTAGGTATTTGATACTGGTTCGGTTGCTCATATTTGTAACTCGAAACAGGTGCTGCAGAATAAACGGAAGCTAGCGAAGAACGAGGTGACGATGCGCGTTGGAAATGGATCAAAGGTTGATGTGATCGCGGTCGGCACGCTACTTCTTCATTTACCATCGGGATTAGTTTTATACTTAAATAATTGTTATTTGGTGCCTGCGTTGAGCATGAACATTATATCTGGATCATGTTTATTGCAAGACGGTTACTTGTTTAAGTCCGAGAATAATGGTTGTTCGATTTATATGAGTAATATGTTTTATGCACATGCACCTTTGATAGATGGTCTATTTTTATTGAATCTCGATAGTGGAAATACACACATTAATAATATTGAAGCTAAACGTTTGAAATTGAGCGATAACTCGACCTATATGTGGCACTGTCGTCTTGGTCACATTGGAGTGAAGCGTATGAATAAACTCCATTCCGATGGACTTCTTGAATCACTTGATTTCGAATCACTTGAAAGATGCGAAGCATGTCTGATGGGTAAAATGACTAAGACTCCATTTTCTGGTATGATGGAGCGAGCTACGGACTTATTGGAAATCATACATACAGATGTATGTGGCCCAATGAGTGTAGCATCGCGCGGTGGTTATCGTTATGTTCTTACCTTCACGGATGACTTGAGTAGATATGGGTATATCTATTTCATGAAACATAAGTCCGAAACTTTCGAGTAGTTTAAGGAATTTCAAAGTGAGGTAGAGAATCAACGTAACAAGAAGATTAAATTTCTACGATCTGATCGTGGAGGTGAATATCTAAGTTATGAGTTTGGCGAGCATTTGAAGAAATGCGGAATACTTTCACAATTGACACCGCCGGGAACACCACAGCGTAATGGTGTGTCCGAACGTCGTAATCGAACTCTCTTAGATATGGTTTGTTCTATGATGTCACTTACAGATTTACCGCTATCATTTTGGGGTTATGCATTAGAAACATCCGCATTCAATTTAAATAGGGCACCATCTAAATCCATTGCAATGACACCGTATGAATTATATGTTTGGGAAGAAACCTAAATTGTCGTTCCTTAAAGTTTGGGGTTGCGAAGCCTATGTAAAGAAGTTACAGCCGGACAAGCTTGAACCAAAAGCGGAAAAATGCGTCTTCATAGGATACCCGAAGGAAACTATTGGGTATACCTTCTATCATAGATCCGAGGGCAAAATCTCCGTTGCCAAGAATGGATCCTTTCTAGAGAAGGAGTTTCTCTCGAAAGAAGTGACTGGAAGGAAAGTAAAACTCGACGAGGTTGTTGAACCTTCTCTCGAACTTGCGAGTAGCGCAGCACCGGAAGTAGTTCCTGTGGCGCCTACACCAATAAGATAGGAAGCTAATGATGATGATCATGAAACTTTGGTTGAAGTTACTACAGAACCTCGCAGGTCAACGAGAACTCGTACCACTCCTGATTGGTATGATCCCGTTATGAGTGTCATGTTGGTGGATAACACCGATGACCCTGCGACATATGAGGAAGCGATGATGAGCCCAGATTCCAATAAATGGCAAGAAGCCATGAAAAACGAGATTGGATCCATGTACGAAAACCAAGTATGGACTTTGGTGGACTTACCGGATGGCCAGAAGGCTGTCGAGAACAAATGGATTTTTAAGAAGAAAACATATGTTGATGGTAATGTAACTGTCTATAAAGCTCGACTTGTCGCAAAAGGGTTTCGAAAAATTCAAGGAGTTAACTATGATGAGACTTTCCCACCAGTAGCGAAGCTAAACTCTGGGAGGATTATGTTAGCAATCGCTGCATATTATGATTATGAGATATGGCGGATGGATGTCAAAACTGCGTTCCTCAATGGAGACATTGATGAAGAGTTGTATATGATGCAACCCAAAGGTTTTGTCGATCCTAAAGATGCTAACAAGGTATGAAAACTTCAACGGTCCATTTATGTATTGAAGCAAGCATCCCGAAGTTAGAATCAACGTTTTGATAAGGTAATCAAAAGTATCGGTTTTATACAAACTTATGGAGAAGCTTGTATTTACAAGAAAGTGAGTGGAAGCTCTGTAGCATTCTTAATACTATATGTAGATGACATATTGTTGATTGGGAATGATGTAGACCTTAATAGTGTCAAGGATTATTTGAATAATAGTTTTTCAATGAAAGATCTTGGCGAAGCATCTTACATATTAGGCATAAAGATTTATAGAGATAGATCGAGACGCCTAATATCATTGTCACAGAGTACATATTTGGACAAAGTTCTAAAGAGGTTTGGAATGGAAGATATCAAGAAAGGATTCTTGCCCATGTTGCCCAATACGACCTTGAGTAAAACTCAAAGTCCTGCAACGGCGGAAGATAGAGAACAGATGAGTAAGACTCCCTATGCCTTAGCCATAGGATCTCTAATGTATTCCATGCTATGTACTAGACCCGACATTGCATATGCTGTTAGTTTAACTAGCATATATCAAAGTGATCCAGGAGTGGATCATTGGACAGCGGTCAAAAACATCCTTAAGTACTTGAGAAGAACTAAGGATATGGTTCTTTCTTATGGAGGTGATGAACAACTCGTTGTTAATGGTTACACCGATGCTAGTTGGAACACCGATCCGGATGATTCTAAATCTCAATCTGGATACGTATTTACTTTGAATGGTGCAACAGTTAGCTGGAGGAGTGCAAAGCAAAGCGTTGTGGCGAGCTTCAACTGAATCGGAATACATAGCTGCCTTAGAGGCTTCACAAGAGGCGATATGGATGAAGGAGTTCATTATAGAGATTGGTGTGGTTCCAAGTGCGCTGGACCCAATGTCTATCTATTGTGATAACATGGGCGCCATAGCCAATGCGCAAGAACCAAGGTCACACAAGAAGCTGAAGCACATTAAGCTACGTTTTCACGCTATTCGAGAGCATGTCCAAGATGGTGACATAAAGATTTGCAAAGTACACACATATCTGAATGTGGCGGATCCGTTGACTAAACCTCTCCCGAGGGCAAAACATGACCAACACCAAACTGCCATGGGTGTTTGGTATATTACCATGTAATCTAGATTAATTGACTCTAGTGCAAGTGGGAGACTGTTGGAGATATGCCCTAGAGGCAATAATAAAAGTGGTTATTATTATATATTTGTGTTTATGATAAATGTTTACATTCATGCTATAATAGTATTAACCGGAAATATTAATACTTGTGTGATTTGTAAACTAAATTAGAGTCCCTAGTAAAGCCTCTTTATAATACTAGCTTGTTGGTTGATAGATGATCGTGGTTTCCCGATCATGAAAATTGAGACGTTGTTAACAACAAGATCATATCATTAGGATAATGGTGTGATGGACATACTCCTATAGATAAGCGTAGCTTTTTGATACATAGTAACCTAATTCCTTCGACCATGAGACCATGTTAATCACCATCACCGGAAGGATGCTTTGATGACATCAAACACCACACCGTAACTGGGTGGCTATAAAGGTGGCATTGAGTATTCAGAAAGTATGGGTTGAGGCACATGGATCAAGAGTGGGATTTGTCCATCCATATGACGGATAGATATACTCTGGGCCCTCTCGATGGAATGTCATCCAATTAGCTTGCAATCATGTGACTGGCTCACAAGGGATCACATATCACGGGAACGAGAAAAGAGTACTTATCAGTAACGAGGTTAAACTAGGTATGCAGAGATACCGACGATCAAATCCTCGGATAAGTAAACTATCGTGAGACAAAGGGAAATTGGTATCGTATGTAAGTGGTTCATTCGATCGCAAAGTAATCATAGAAATATGTGGGAGCCATATGAATTTCCAAATTCCTCTATTGGTTATTGATCGGAGAAGTGTCTCGGTCATGTCCGCATAATTCAGGAACCGTAGGGAGACACACTTAAGGATTCGATGTTGTTGAGTAGTTATGGAATGATGAGTAAGAGACCGAAAGTTGTTCGGAGTCTCGGATGGGATCCGGGATATCACGAGGAGATCCGGAATGGTCCGGAGAATAAGATTCATATAAGGAAAGTCCTGTTTCAGAGTTCGGAAATGATCCCGGTGTTTTCACCAGGAATGTTCTAGAAGGGTCTGGAAGGTCCGGCACTCCGGAGGGGAAGGGTACATGAATGTGTCATGACAATGTGGAATGTTTGCATCATGTACTATGTCACTTGGCTGGGCAGATGGATCGCTGAAGCTTGCACACCTTGTTAGCATCCTTAGGATCGACAAAACCCTTTGGTTGTATCATATACAACTCTTCTTCAATATTACCATTGAGAAACGCGGTTTTGACATCCATCTGCCATATCTCATAATCGAAATATGCAGCAATTGCTAACATAATCCTAACTGACTTTAGCATCGCTATGGGAGAGAATGTCTCATCGTAGTCAACTCCTTGAATTTGTCGAAACCCCTTTGCGACAAGTCGTGCTTTATAGACGGTTACATTACCATTAGTATCAGTTTTCCTTTTGAAAATCCATTTATTCTCCATGGCCTTTCAGTCGTGAGGTAAGTCCACCAAGTTCCAAACTTGATTTTCATACATGGATTCTATCTCAGATTTCATGGATTCTAACCATTTGTTGGAATCCGGGCTCATCATCTTTTCTTCATACGTCGCAGGGTCATCAATTTCATCAACCATGAAATTCATAACAGGGTTTCCGTATAGCTCGGGAGTTGCACACATCCTGCCAGACCTGCGAGGTTCGGTAGTACTCTCTTCCGGAGTTTCATGATCATTATCATTAGTTCCCTCTTCAACTGGTGAAGCCAACTCCGGAACGACTTCCAGCGCTGCGCTACTCGCCATACTTCGAAGAGAAGGTTCAGTAACCTCTTCGAGTTCTACCTTCCGACTAGTCACACCTTTCGCGAGAAACTCTTTCTCTAGAAAGGATCCATTCTTGGCAACAAAAACCTTGCCCTCGGATTGGTGATAGAAGGAATACCCAACAGTTTCCTTAGGGTATCCTATGAAGACGCATTTTTCCGGTTTGGGTTCGAGTTTATCCGATTGAAGTTTCTTCACATAAATATCGCATCCCCAAACTTTAAGAAATGACAGCTTAAGTTTGTTTCCAAACCACAATTCATACAATGTCTTCTCAACGGATTTAGATGGTGCCCGATTTAAAGTGAATGCAGCAGTTTCTACTGCATAACCCGAAAATGACAACGGCAAGTCCATCAGAGACATCATAGATCGAACCATATCCAATAAAGTACGATTACGACGTTCCGACACACCATTTCGCTGTGGTGTTCCGGTAGGTGTGAGTTGTGAAACAATTCCGCACTCTTTCATATGAGTGCTAAACTCGTAACTTAGATACTCACCTCCACGGTCGGACCGTAGAAATTTGATCTTTTTATTATGATGATTTTCCACTTCATTCTGAAATTCCTTGAAATTTTCAAAGGTTTCAGACTTGTGTTTCATCAAGTAGATATAACCGTATCTACTCAAATCATCCGTGAAAGTTACAAAATAACGATATCCACCTCGCGTTGACACAATCATTGGACCACATACATCAGAATGTATGATTTCCAATAAATTTGTCGCCCGTTCCATTGAACCGGAAAACGGCGTTCTAGTCATCTTGCCCATAAGGCATGGCTCACATGTATCAAATTATTCAAAATCAAGTGATTCCAAAAGTCCATCCGAATGGAGCTTCTTCATGCGTTTAACGCTAATATGACCTAGACGGCAGTGCCACATATATGCGGATATATCATAATTAAGTTTAATCCTTTTAGCATCAACATTATGAATATGTGTAACACTATTATCGAGATCCAATAGAAATAAACCATTCATCATCAGTGCATGACCATAAAAGATTTCATTCATATAAATAGAACAACCATTGTTCTCGGATTTAAATAAATAACCACTTCGCATCAAACATGATCCAGATACAATATTCATGCTCAGTGTTGGCACCAGATAACAATTATTCAAGTTTATTACTAATCCCGACGACAAGTGGAGAGGCAGCGTTCCGACGGCGATCACATCAATGCTTGATCCATTGCCGACACGCATCTTGACCTCACCCCTTGCTAGTGGTCGCTTGTTCCGCAACCCCTGATCCGAGTTACAAATATTAGCAACTGAACCAGTATTAAATACCTAGGTGCTACTGCGAGCACTAGTCAAGTACACATTAAAAACATGTATATCATATATACCTTTGTTTGCCTTGCCGGCCTTCTTGTCTGCCAAATACTTGGGGCAATTGCGCTTCCAATGGCTAGTCCCCTTACAATAGTAGAACTCGGTATCAGACTTAGGGCCAACTCGGGGTTTCTTTTTAGGCATGGCAACCGTCTTTCCGCCCTTACTTCCCTTCCGTTTACCCTTCTTGTCTTTCTTGAAACCAGTGTTCTTATTGATCATGAACACTTGATGTTCCTTCTTGATCTCCACTTCTGCAGTTTTAAGCATTGATAGAAGCTCGGGGAGAGACTTCTTCATGCCTTGCATATTATAGTTCATCACGAAGCTCTTATAGCTAGGTGGCAGAGACTGCAGAACACTATGGAAGCCTAAGTCAATGGGAATCGATATTTCCAAGGACACAAGCTTATCGGCGTATCCCGACATCTTGAGTACATGCTCACTTACGGAGCTGTGCTCTTCCATCATGTAGCTAAAGAACTTTTCTGAAGCATTGTAGCTCTCTATAGCAGCATGCATGTCAAAAATCATTTTCAACTCACCCGTTGTATCAAATGCATTTCCGTTTTCAAAACGCTTTCGAAGTTCCGGCTATATCCCATACAATATGCCGCAATGAACTAAGTTGTGGTCCTCCTGACGAGTCGGATAGACATTCTTATCCTCGTCAGGGGCATCATCAAACGGTGGGGGGCCTAGCGGCGCTTCTAGCACATATTGCTTTTGTGCAGCAGAGAGGAGAATCCTCAAATTCATGGCCCATTTGGTAAAGTTGCTACCGTTCGATGCAAGTTTCTCTTTCTCCATGAACACATTGAAATTAAAAGTAGGTGGTGCCATCTACAACAGAATTTGTAAAGTTCAGACTAAGTTTATGATAGATTGAGTTCAACTAATCCACATTACGAATGAACTCCCACTCAAAAAGGGCATCCCTCGTGCCTTTTTGGTGATTACATGAACCAAATCCACTACACCAAGTCCGATCATCACGTGAGTCGGTGTAGCTTCAAAGGCGAGCACCAAATGGGCATCATATCTACTATATGACTCATGCTTAACCTTTCGGTCCGTGTTCCGAGGCCATGTCTGTACATTCTAGGCTCGCTAAGTAAGAACCTTAGTATTCACGTGTGTAACTGTCTTACACCCGAAATATGGTCGTGGATCCAAGAACACCCGATCATCACGTGATGTCTTGGAGCGACGAAAACATAATCGGTGCATACTAAAGGAAGAACACATTCTTATCTTGATATTTAAATGAGGGATCATCTTATTATGCTAATAAAACGCCAAACAAGCAATATAAGATGCTATCAAACATCACATGTTTATAAGTGAAATGATATGGTTCTCGCATATGATCTCTATCATGTGCACCGTGGTATGATCACTATCATACCTCTATGTGTAAGGCCAAGGTCTATGGAACTTACATGTTATGTGTGTTGTAAGAGTATCGTCTCATACTTCTACTTACAACATCACCATATCATAACACTAGCCCAGCAAAAATCTAAACTAGACGCCTCTAATTTATCCATTGCAAGTTTTACGTGGCTTAGGGCTTTCGAAGATATAACCGTTCTTACCTATGAACATGAACCACAACGAGGATAACCAAATTGTTAACAACTCGTTGCAAATTAGATATTGACTATAGTAGGATAGACAGACACCAGCTAGCCACTTATGCAAATTAGTTTCATGTCAAGCGTGGAACAGGTCTCATGTGCGAGGACATGTAAAGTTTGTCAGGGCCGCTTCATCCCACTATGCCACCAATATCCAAAATACAACTAAGAAGCAATAACATGATCATCATCGCCCACATACTCATATGTGTACTACCCGTGTAAAGCATCTACGCATAGATCCGGCTCTGATACCATTGTAGGGTTCGCAACATAGAAAACAAAAAATTCCTACGATGGGAACAACTATGTACCAAGATCTATCTACTAGATACAAACAACGGGCGGATGTATATCCGTAGATAACATACCCTTGAAGACCGACAAAGCTTAACGAGTTAAACTCGTGGTTGATGTACGATCTCTTGCCGATCTCAAGATTGATAGGAAGTCCTTAGCACCGCAACTTAGAGGCACATCCGTGCTCGCACACACGTCCGAGGCACCGAGCAACCTCCGCCTCCTCGTGGTTGATATAGACGATCTCTTGCCGATCTCAAGATCGAGAGGAAGTCCTTAGCACCGCAACTTAGCAGCGCATCCGTGCTCGCACACACGTCCGAGGCACTGAGCAACCTCCGCATCCTCGCTCCAGCGATGCATCGGAAGCACAACTCTTTCTTGCCGAATAGCCACCGGGAACATGTATCTCGCTAGTCCGAGACCATGGGGGATAAATTCTAGAGGGGGAGAGAGATCCTTCACGAGGAGGTGTGAGTGAGAAGTGAGGAGGGGGTGCCTTTTATAGGAGAGGGGGAAACCCCAAGGGGGTGGCCGGCGCATGGGGCTGCCCCTTGCCCTCCCCTCACTCATGTGGGTGGACACTCCACTCACAAAAATCCTTTCAATTCCCTCCACTCAAAATTCCACTCAAATTCCCATTAAATTTCCACCAAATTTAATGCAAACTCTCATTAAATAAAACTCCTTTTATTTATTCAGAATTTTGTCAATTACTTTAATGAAAAACATTCACATGTAACCCCTTGATAGTATTTCATTTCACATGCAAAAACACTTTCTGCAATTTCACCCGAAAACCTGTTTCGGTATCTAGTGAAATAAATTCATGCGCTTGTTATTCTTTCCGGCATGAAACTTTTGCTCCAATTGTATGTCGGTGTCTCTTAACTGTGTCACCCTACGGTTCGCGAATAATGCGGACATGATCGAGACCCCTCTCGGATCAATAATCAGAAGCGGGATCTGGAGACCCATACTGACTCCCACACATTCAACGATCACTTTCTTGTGATCGTCGGAACCTTTTATGCTAGTATGTTAATCCCTTTGTTTCACGATATATTACATGTCCGAGATTCGATCATCGGTATCTCCATACCTAGTTTGATCTCGTTACTGACATGCACTCTTTTCTCGTTCCCTTGATATAACATTCTAGTGATCAAATCACTTCCTTGCAAGCTAACCAATGTGATATCACCGAGAGGGCCCAGAGTATATCTATTTGTCATCGGGATGAACAAATTCCACTCTCGATCCATGGGCGTAAACATAACACTTTATCAGTTCTAGACCCATCTTTATAATCACCCTGTTACGGTGTGACGTTTGATGTTATCAAGAAACTCTTCTGGTGTTAGTGATTGACATGATCTCATGGTCTAAGGATTAGGATCACTTCGTAAGTTGTTATAGCAATATAAACTCAATGACTTTGATCGTAATGCTATACTTTGGATGAATGTTACACCATTACACTAATGTTGTGATCTCGTTATTAACAACATCCAATGTCCATGATCAGGAAACCTTGATCATCTTGTTAATCAACGAGCTAGTTTATGAGAGAGGCATAACTAGGAACTTTCTGTTTGTTTATTAAACACACATGTATTAACGTTTCCGTATTAATACAATTATAGAATGCAAAATAAACATCTATCATATACTTGGAATATACATAATAAACACTTTATTATTGCCTCTAGGGCATACCCCCTTCATCCGGGATGATCTCCCCTCTCCGGCAGGGTGCCCGAAAGAGCTTCAGATCCCTCCCGGTCTCGGGACGATGGTGGCGGCGGCTATAGACTTTTTCATGGAATTCTGATCGGGTACTCAGGGTTTTGCCTCGGGGGGTTTATATAGGCGAAGGGGCAAGGTCGGTGGAGTGCCAGGGGGGCACACCATAGGGCGACGCGCCCCCTGGCCGCGCCTGGCCCAGGTGTGGCCGCCCTGGGGTGCTCCTCCCCCTCTCCTTTGGGCTCTGTGTCGTGTCAAAAAAATAAGAACTTCGGCTTTTGTCTCATCCAATTCCGAGAATATTTCTTTACTAGTTTTTCTGAAACCAAAAAACAGCAGAAAGCAGAAAACTGGCTCTGTGGCACTTGTTAATATGTTAGTTCCAGAAAATTCATAAAAGTGTCTCAAAGTGTGGACAAAACATAATATAATTGGTGCAAAACAAGCATGGAGCATCAAAAATTATAGATACGTTTGCAACGTATCAGCATCCCCAAGCTTAAGTCCTGGTCGTCCTGGAGTAGGTAAGTGATAAAAAGAATAATTTTTAAGGTGATATGCACCATCACAATCTTGATAAAGGTATTGCAAAGCATTGATAGCTGGGATCAAAGTACTCTAAACATAAGCATGAAAGATATATTTCTAACAATAAAACATATCAACTATGTTGCAACATGAAAGGCTACACAAACAAAAGATCATGAATAATGCTTTAAAAGACATTTGTTTGTTTCGCATATAGAAAACATAGCAAGAGTGATATTCATCTTGTCCTTCATGGAATAGCAAAACATAAATGCATAGGACACCTTCAAAGTTCATAAGGGTGACTAGATACAAATAATTTAAGAACAAGCAATACCATAATTATAAATCAATCAACAAGTTTTGGGACAATGCACATTGAACTCAAAATGACAACTATGCTCTCTTAACTGGTGCATAAAGATAGAAGATGAAGACTCAACATAAAATTAAAAAGAAAGGCCCTTCGTAGAGGGAAGTAGGGATTAAATGGTTTTATAAAGCTTCCAAAAATTATGGTACTTATTAGCTTTGAGCTCTCATTTCCCTATCATGAGCATATTGAAGTGATTAAGATTAAAAGTGAGTGCAAATATGATTTATATGCTTGAAAAATCACAAGTTGAAAATCTCATGCCCCTTGATTACGAGTACCGAGACCTCATGCTACTAAACTTTGGTCCCAAGCAAGTTCTTGTTATTGTAAGTATATGTGTATCATAGAGAACCACCAACGGGGTACCCCTTGCTCCATGACACAGGAGCTATCCCATATCAAAATGACAAGGCAACAAACAACGAGCATCTCAGCGATCTTTTTATTTGCTATTTGCATAGTTTTTTTATGAGGATGCTTCATAGAATGGCACTATGGTTTTGCTGCAAGTTTCCACCATGATTAGGCATGTCTTAGGCTAGCCGCCCAGGCGTTTCTCTAACACATATACATACTCCATGGACTTACAATCTCCCATGTTATTTCACACCGTCGGCATCCATAAACAAAAGAACATGATATCAAATAAATAGAATAAGTGCAATGTTGAAAGCGTACCCCATGACAACATGGTTTTGCTAACTCCCAACTTACAATTTGCAAGTATATAAGCATCATAAGATAGTCACAATGGTTCAGGTTTATTAGGTGCAAGAAATAAAATGTTCCTTCAAGTTCGTGAGAGCTTTAATCACTAATTTCACATAACAAAAATTTAATTTGGAAGATATATAAAAACATGAATATACTTGGAATGGTGTAACACACCATGCATAGGAATTTATAGTGGACTCTTTGGAATAACTTGGTTTATTGGGAGTTGGATGCAGGAGTATAGCTCATACTCAGTACAGGTGGAGGCTAGCAAAAGACTGGGAGCGACCAACTAAGAGAGCAATAATGACCATAATGATGCAAAGCAACAAAGAACATTATTAATTAAAGCATAAAGTGATATCACAAGTCAAAAACTAAATGATCATAGAGGCTAGGTGACTGGTTCATAGTCATAACATGGTGTAAGCATGTGCCAATTCAACCCAAATAAAGCATCAAAGGAGAATACCACTATATTATGCTTTTGAATGCTAAAATAATGCATGATTCTTTCATGGCACATTAAGAAATCTCAATTGTTTGAGACAAATCATGCTACAACAATAATCACTAAGCATATGGTCAAAGCAACATCTAACATGACATGATAAAGTCTAAGTCACAGTCAAAACAAGCTTCTTTTTGTACCACCATAAGCATGAAACATTCTACTCTTTTCCAACACCAATCGACTTATTTGAAACAACTCACAAATATAATAAGCAATAAAGACCAGAGAGCATGTATCACCTAACTACAAAGAAGAACTAAAAAGTTCTAAGCAAAAATAAGAAGAAAACTAAAGCTAAATGTAGTGCTAGCAAAAGAGAACACTCGCAGAACAATAAGAGTGAAAACTAGAGTATTCTAGGCAATGAAGAACGGGGTGTGACTTCTCCAAAAGAAGTGTGCTGGGATCAAACCAACTTATTGCAGAATACAAAAAAAGAAAACAAAAAACAAAAACAAATATGCTCCAAGAACAACACAATAGTGCAAGAAGCAAATAAAAATGTAGTATCTTAAAAGAAAACCTGAGATTTTTGTTGATGAAAAAGGGGATGCATTGGGCATCCCCAACCTTTGACGCTTTTACCTGTTGAATATTTCTTGGGGTGACACGGGTGGCATCCCCAATATTGAGCTTTTGTCCATACTTCATCTCATCACATCATTCTCTCCCTACACTTGAAAACTTCCTTGATACAAAACTTCCCACAATCTTCATTAGCAACATTAGTGTATGCAAGATAATAGACCTTTTGGTTCAGTTTAAACTTAAGTAAATCATTCATTAAAACATAATCTACTGTAGCAATTCCTTTTAAAATCTCAAGTGATCAAAAGAACTCAAACGAAATCGATTTAAAAGGCAAATCCAAATAATGGCAAAAATCTGTCAAAATAGACCTGCAGGTAAAGACCGATTTTTTCGAAAATATTCTGTTGCTCAAATCGACAAGTTCAAAACTAACAAAATTTTGGTAAATACCAGGGGCATGCGCACAAAAAATTGGAGATCAATACGACATTTTGGGATTTTTCACGATTTTTTACAGCAAAGCACAGAAATCTGTTTCGGGACAGCAAATTTCCAAAATCTTACTTCCCTCTCATTAGAGGATATTCTTGGCCCAAAAACCAAACAAAAAGGATAAGGAGAGATAATTACAAGAAACAACTTCCAAGACTCAACAAAAGAAAAACTTACTGAAATAAAAATTCGGTTATCTCCCAAGAGTGCTTATCTTTAACGCCTTTCAGCTAGGCATAGAAAGCAAGAATCAAGTATTTTCGAATGAAGAAGCATTAAGATCAATACCAGAAATATCTTCAACAAGGAAAGGTATCTTATCCAAATAAGTTCTATAGGATCCTCTCTCAATACTCTTGGGTTCACTACTTTCATCAAATGGGTTTTCAGGAATAGTCATTTTTGCAAGATTAAAGCAAGCCAACTAAAATAGCAACTAAAGTAGGAACTAATTTTTTGTGTTTTTTTTTATAAAAATAGGCAAACCAAACTAAGCAAAACAAAAACAAAGTAAAGAGATTGGCAGTGAGAGACTCCCCTTGCAGAAATCTTCTTTCTCCCCAGCAACGGCGCCAGAAAAATCTTGATGATGGCTCAGTTGATGTAGAGCCTGTTGGAAACCCCAAGAGAAAGGTGTGATGAGCAGAACTGCAAGTTTTCCCTCAGTTATAGAACCAAGGTTATCGAACCAGTAGAAAAAAGAAACCACTCCAGAAGGTGTTGCTAGCAACGTGGAACCTTCACACAACACAACCAAAATACTTTGCCCTAACTTATCAATGAGGTTGTCAAGATCACTGGTTTTTCTAAAAACAAAGGATTGAACATATAGTGTGGAAGAAAGTAATTTATTGTGGTAATTGAACAAAGTAAACATTAAACCGTAGATGCAATATCAATAGAAAGGAATGGAACAGGGTCCATAGTTCACTAGAGGTGTTTACTCCATAAGATAAATAACATGTTGGGTGAACAAATTACAACAGGGCAATTGACAAATAGAGAATGCATAACAATGCATGTACATGACATGATGATCACTATGAGATTCATTTGGGCATTGCAACATGATACATAGACCGTAATACAACTGCATCTATGACTAATAATTCACCTCGGGGATATCATCCGAACAACCCTCGGGTATTAAGTTGCAAGCAACAGATAATTGCATTAAGCAAAGTGTGTAATGTAAACAATACAATTACCCTTGGACAAAGGATTGTTGTTTTCTCCCTAGTATCAATAGCACATCTACAATCTTAGAAGTTGTTGTCACTCTCCCAGATTACTAGAGGCATGAACCTACTATCGAGTATAAATGCTCCCTCTTGAAGTCACAAGCAAATACTTGGCCAGATTAACTACTAGCAATGGAGAGCATGCAAGATCACAAATAACATAGACATGATAGAACAATAATCAATCTGACATAATACTCAATATCCATCGGATCCCTGCAAACTCAACATGTAGCATTATAATAAGATGATCTTGATCATGATAGGCAACTCACAAGATCTAAACATGATGGCACAAATAGGAGAAACAACCATCTAGATACTGCTATGGACCCATAGTCCAAGGATGAACTACTCACACATCACTCCGGAGGAAGGCATGGTGATGAAGAAGGCCTCCGGGATGATCTCCCCTCTCTGGCAGGGTGCCGGGAAGAGCTTCAGATCCCTCCCGATCTAGGGACGATGGCGGTGGCTATGGACTTTTTCGTGGAATTATGATCGGGTACTTAGGGTTTTTGCCTCGGGGGGTTTATATAGGCGAAGGGGCAAGGTCGTTGGAGTGCAAGGGGGCCCACACCCTAGGGCGGCGTGCCCCCTGGCCGCGCCTGGCCCAGGTTTGGCCGCCTTGGGGTGTGCCTCCCCCTCTCCTTCGGGCTCCGTGTCGTGTCAGAAAAATAGGAAATTTGGCTTTTGTTTTATCCAATTCTGAGAATATTTCTTTACTAGTTTTTCTGAAACAAAAAACAACAGAAAGCAGGAAACTGGCTCTGTGGCACTTGTTAATATGTTAGTTCTAGAAAATTCATAAAAATGCCTCCAAGTGTGGACAAAACATAATATAATTGGTGCAAAACAAGCATACAGCATCAAAAATTATAGATATGTTTGCAACGTATCACGCCTCTCTTCGCCCACATCACGACGAGGTGCCTACAGATAGGTGCCAGCAGGGCCACTGTCTTCTTTCCACAAGCCCGCCCAACACCGCTTCCTATCCCTTGGAAGCCACCACCTAACGGATCAGATGCTGCCCACGACCCTTTCCGCCTAGAACTACAGGCTCTCTCCACCACCCCACCGCCCGTCACACCGTCGCCAAGCCGATGCCGAGCATCGTCGCCATGCCTCCAGAAGGAAAAGGCAAGCTCCGACCTGGGGGCGGATCCACAGACACCCCACTGCATGAGATGACGATGAGACCTTGTCGCCGCTAGTGCCGACCGGGCTTCGCCCAGCCGCGCCCTCTCGCAGTGGCGAGGGGGGAGGGGAAGGAGGGAAGGGGCCTGTCGATGGGATTTCTGGGGTTCCTCCCTGTTACCTTGCGGCGGCGACATGGGAGAAGGAAGGGGGTCGACCAAAGAATTTTTTACATAAAGCACAATCTCAAACAGATATATCAAATGTTTTCAAATCTATATTAGCCCAGACACCACGATCGCTCCTGCATCATCCTGCTGTTGCGGAGCGCGTCCTAGCGAGGTCACGATGGAGGATACACGCAGCCATAGAACATACCTCCGTGGTGGCACGGCGGAGGAGGAAGGGGAGCGTGATGAGGCGTCTGGGCCCTGCGACGAGGGTGGCGTAGGCCGAGCCCGTAGACCATACTGCCAAGGTGGCGCGAAAGAGGTCGGACGGTACTTCGGCGGTAGCGGGGGCGGGGGCGAGAGAAGCGACAACAGCGGCAGAGGAGGCTGCAGGAGTGGTCGGGGTGGCAGAGCGGTGACGCGAACGTCCAACAGCTCGTGGCAGGTCCTATCCGGTATCTTATTGGTCCCATGTAGAATCCCGGGAAAACCCTACCTAGAAAATTGCGTGTTGTTTATTGTTCACATCATCATTGCATCATCATGCATGGTACCGCCTTTAAGAGAATTTTATTAAACCCTATTTTTTTTGCAAAGTCTTCCCCTCTTATATCCAAATTAAAAACAGGTTCATCTCTTCTATTTCAATGGTGTAAAACTATTTACAAATGTTTCTAATTTTTTTAAATAAACAAAAAGAATCCTAAACCTAAATCGGCCAGGCCCAGCCGGCTGGGCCATCCAAACCTAGAAACCCCAAACCACCTAACCCTAGTTCACACAGGGTGCGCATAATTCCATCAGTATTTTTCTATTTTCGCGTTTCTCTACCCTAGGCGACTAGGGTTTCTTACTCCACCGGCGGCTTGATCTCTGGCGTGGGGACTAGTCGGTTCTTGGCTTGCGATTTACGACCTGCCCCCAGAATCCGAGTCGCTACATCTGTTCGGGCTGATCAAGGGGATAGCGTGTCTATCTTCCCGGCCTTGATAGTGGCGTGACCTAGGTTTTTGGCAGCTAGGGTTTCAACGATAGTTGTTTGGCTGACTGATGGCGGCGTCGGGAGCCTATTCGGAGGCGGACGAGAAGGAGCTGGATGGATATGCGATTTTGGCACGAGCGCTGAAGAATATGGAGCTGAGGGATGGGGAGTTAGATGATGTGTTCATCGGGGAGAAGGAACTTGCAGATATGAAAAAGCAATCGCGTTGGCTAGCGGTTGCTAGGGTGAATACGGTGAATCCCTTTAGCTCGGATGCTCTATTCCAAACGTTGAGGTATGTGTGGGGACTAGCCCATGATCCTGAGCTACGGGAGGTTGATGATAACTTGTTCACATTCAAGTTTTTCTGTCTGGGAGATTGGAGTAAGGTTATGTTTCAGGGCCCTTGGTTGTTCCGCAAACTTATGGTAGTAATTGCCGAGTATGATGGAATCATGAAGCCGGGTGATGTGCCTTTGTACAAGGTGCCTGTTTGGGCGCAGATCCACTCGATACCGGAGCTCTGCAGGGTTCAGCCGGTTGTTGATGATCTGGCCAGGAGAATTGGGAAGGTGAAGAGCATAGAGATGAATCACCATAGGTGGTATGAGTGATATTATGTGAGGGTTAGAGCAATCATTGACGTACACAAGACATTGATTCGCTTTGTTCCTCTTAGTCTGGGAGGGAGAGAGAGAGGAAGCTCTTACTTGTTAATATGAGAAGTTGGGCTACTTTTGTGAGGTATGTGGAATAATGGGGCATGATAAGGAAGAATGTGGGGATGGTGTCCACACTGATGAAGCAATTCAGTATGGTAAGTGGATGTTTGCAAAGCGCAAAAACAATGTGGGTGGCTAGTTCAATTTCTGAGCTCCTAGTCCAGGGAGATTCAATGGCCATGGTCACGGTGGTAGGGGCGAAAACTCGGGACGCAAGCATCCATCAGGTGATGCCTTTGAGGGGGACGACTTAACTGACACTGCCTCCAGCCCCTTGAAGGAGGGTGAGGGCACCGCAATAAGGATAGACCAGGTTGGTGCGCAGGAGAAGGTCAACAACTCTGGAATGGCAAATCAACTGGACTTTGATTCCGATCTAGCCCATGGAGCTGCTGACGGAGGCCCTTTACAGCTGGCTTCACTGGCACCTAATGATATTTAGCTGAGAGACAAGTAGCGTACTAAGAAGGTGAATGGCAGTGACAAGGTGGACGGAGCAAGTGCAAACTCGAGTGAGATTGTCATCGCGACAGGGGTGGCCTCTGAGGAGGACCGTCGGGCCCAATGAGTACTTTATCTTTCAACTGTCGTGGGTTGGGCGATCCTGCGACAGTTCACGAGGTGTGCGATCTTGCGCGCGACAATGGCCCAACCATTCTGTGTTTGCTTGAGACACAGATCGCTAAGTATAGAGTGGAGGGACTTGCTCATACCTTAGGGTTTAATCATGCTTTTGGATTTGACAGCAGCAGAAGAAGTGGAGGTCTGTGTATTTACTGGAAGGACCCGCTGGTACTGATCTTGAGAAATTTCTCTAAATACCATATTGATATGGTGGTGGAGGAACCGGGGAAGGATCAGTGGAGGCTGACATCATGGTATGGAGAGGCTAATCGAGGGCTCAGATACCGTACATGGGAGATGATGCGCTTTTTGAAAGCGGATTGCGATTTGCCATGGGTAAATATTGGTGATTTCAATGAGGTTTTACGCAGAGACGAGCAGATGGTCCCAAACGAGAGGGATACGGCGCAGATAAATCTATTTCGCGAGGTGGTGGACATCTGCCAACTGAGTGATCTAGGTTATATTGGTCTAGACTGGAATTTTGAGAGGAAGATCACTAATAACCAGTACGTACGGGTAAGACCGTACGGGTAAGACTGGACCGGGCTCTTGCCTCGGCAGATTGGTGCACTAGATTACCATATGCTTCTATACGACATCTACATGCCAGTGAAGTCTGATCATCATTCACCCATTCTCTTGTTAAATGAGATGGAAGCGAGTAATCAAAGAATTGCAATAGACAAACCATTTTGTTATGAGATGATGTGGGAAAGACACGAGGACTTTGGCCCCATGATTGAAGAGGTGTGGAGCAGAACGAGTGTGGCCAACGTGAAGGATCTCCGGTCAAAAATTTAGGTGACGACGGAGACTTGTGCAGGATGGGGAAGTACAAATTTTGGTGCTGTCCGGAAGGAATTAAGGGAGCTAAGGAAGAAGGTAGCTCTGCTACGGTCTGTCCCAACGCTTGGGACCGTCGCATGAAGAATTGAAACTGGAGGAAAGGATTGCTGAATTGGGATATCGTGAGGAGATTATGTGGCGTCAACAGGCACGTGTGCAGTGGCTAGCGGAGGGAGATAAAATACAAAGTTTTTTCATCATAAAGCAAATTATAGAAGAAAGAAGAATAAGATAGAGAGACTGATCAGGCCAAATGGGGCAGTCTGTGAGAATCGTACTGAACTCCAAGCTATGTCGAAAGAGTTCTATGAGGATCCGTATAAGTCTGAAGGTACCATTGGTATAGAAGAGGTACTACCACATGTGCCGAAGAAGGTAACGAGGGACATGAATTCTGATTTGGGTCTACCCTATTCCGAGGTAGAAGTGAAAAGTTCTCTATTCCAAATGTTTCCTTCTAAAGCTCCTGGTCCGGATGGATTTCCGGCTCATTTCTTACAAAAACATTGGAACTTATGTGGCAAGGATATTACAAATATTGTGATTCAGCTTCTCAATGGATATGACTCACCTGAGAAGATTAATGAGACGTTCATCGTTCTTATTCCCAAGGTAAAAAACTCATCATATCTTTCTCAATTCAGGCCTATTAGCTTGTGCAATGTGGTGTATAAAATTGCATCAAAAGTTCTTGCTAATCGGTTGAAGAAGATTCTCCCTGAGATAGTGTTAGAAGAGAAATCCGCGTTTGTCCCTGGACGCCTTATAACGGACAATGTTATTACAGCATATGAATGCTTGCACTTTATGAAGGGGAATAGGAGCAGGAACAACTCACGGTGTGCCTGAAACTAGATATGAAGAAGGCCTATGATCGAGTGGAGTGGGATTATCTTGAAGCAATTATGAGAAAGTTGGGATTTGCTCCAAGGTTTGTGGAGGCAATTATGAGATGTATCCGAACTGTGTCATTTTCTATTCTGTTCAATGGCGGGAAGACGACGGGTTTGAAGCCATCTAGAGGAATCCGACAAGGATACCCTATTTCTCCCTACCTGTTTCTCTTGGCAGGACAGGGCCTTTTATGTATTTTGAAGGATGCTATGAGGTCTGGTGAGCTGACGGGTATCCAAGTGGCAAGGTCGTCGCCACAGATCAATCACCTTTTGTTTGCTGATGATTGCTTAGTGTTTTGCAAGGCTACTGTGGCGGACACACACAAACTAAAGTCAGTCCTAAACACCTATTGTAATGGATCAGGTCAACAAATAAATCATGACAAATCATCAGTTTTCTTTGGGAAGGGGTGTGTTGAGAGCACTCACAATGAAATCAAACAAGTTCTGGAAGTGCCAAACGAGAGTTTGAATGATAAATATCTAGGTTTACCCACTGATCTGGGACGGTCCAAGAACGGAACTTTTGGTTATCTCAAGGATCGTATTTGGAAACGTGTTCAAGGTTGGATTGAGAAAATTCTTTCGGGTGGCGACAAGGAGATACTTATAAAATCAGTCTTGCAAGCAATCCCTACCTTTTCCATGGCCTTGTTCAAATTACCCCGAGGACTGTGTGACCACATAACATCTATGGTGCGCAAGTTCTGGTGGGGGAGTAAGAACGGGGAAAGGAAGGCGGCTTGGGTGTCAACACCCGGATTTTTAATCCCAGATGCCTGTTATGCCATACATCGCAATCTCAGGATTACCATTTTTGCGAGACATAACAGATTTGGATATCACAGTACATCATCCATTACAAACCATACATACGGTCTTACACAAATAAGGATCCCATGATCCAGTTCTTAATACAACTCAAGCAGCGGAATAACGTAATAGTAAAGATAGCGTAGGAGAAGCTCCATCTTCGGGGTCACATGCAATGCTGACGATGGGAGATGATCCTAGTTGTCGTAACCTTCCTGCGGTCCATCATCGTGGTACTCCTCTTCATAGTCTGGCCACGGTAATAGCCAGGGACAAAGCCATGAGTACTCTTTAAGTACTCGCAAACTAATACTAACAAGTTAAGGGGGTTTTTGTAGTAGGACACTAAGCTCTAGGGTTGTTT
The DNA here is from genome assembly GCA_916181665.1 of Avena sativa. Classification (NCBI taxonomy): domain Eukaryota; kingdom Viridiplantae; phylum Streptophyta; class Magnoliopsida; order Poales; family Poaceae; genus Avena; species Avena sativa. The sequence continues at coordinate 397,114,356 of OV702279.1, read as the reverse complement.
TGCAAAAAGCCAGATTTACCTCTACTAAGTTCATAAGCAAAGAAAGCTAGTTGAAATTTTATAACACCTAAGTGGGAACTTGAATTTCATATCACAACTCTGATGTGGTCAAGTCAAAGTCTCAATTCATTTTACAAGTCATTTTGAAAACATCTGACGGGGGAATAGTATGGCCACTCCAACTATCTATAACCGCGGACGCGGCTATTCGAATAGTTCGATACTCTGCAGAGATTGTACACTTTCACCACAACATTCGATACATCCGTCAGGAACAAATCCTGAATTCACCATACTCAGTATGCGGATAATCAATCCTAACCTTTCAATTACACGCCCTAGTACATGCACCTCTCCTGTGAGTTTGGCCTCCCAAGCATGACCAACTGTCATCTTCGGTACTGCATAGGTGGACAATCTTCACAAGGTAGCCTCAGCTCAGACCTTGGCCGTGAGGGAACCCATACTAAGGTATATAAGTTTCCAGTCAAGCCCTACCCAATTTTCGGGTATTGTGGTCGTACGGTAAAATTGGAATGGTATCGCATCCAGACAACCATCAGTTTTATAAAGGGCTAAGGCTCATGACTCAACATTTTCATCATCAAAATCATCTGGTGTTCGGAAACACATGTCAAAACATTTCAGTAGAATGACTCATCATTCCAAGGTTTTCATAACCATTTTCTCCAAGTATTCCCATCTAAAGTTGATCAAGTTTTATGCTTATCACTAGCATCTACAAGTGGGTAAGTACTAATGAGGGGTGGTAAACAAGTGGAGATTAATTAAGTTCAATCTCATGCCTTAGGATGACATCAGTTATCTACTTAGGCCAAATTTAATGCTCTTTATGCAACCTTCAATTATCTTCCTAGAATCTACAAGTCACTTAAGTAAACTCTAAGAGAAAGCTTTGATAAAGAAAATAAAGTATAAAGCTTGCAAGTAAAACTAGGATTGGGTTATCAAGTGGGTATGATCACATATTCTTAAGGCATATAGTTGGCATGGTAAGAAGCAAGTATTAGCTTGCATAAGTAGGGTATCTTGCAAGGGTTAGCTTGCCAAATCAACTAGTAGTATTAGGCTTGCCTTGTGCAGAGCAGTGGTTGAAGTTCTCCTCGGCTTCCTCCTCGTAGTATCCTCCTTCCTCCTCGTATCCTTGGTCGGTACTAGCGTCTATAAATAAATACGAGGTACACAATCACCAAACAATACTTAACTATTTTCAATCATCACACAAAGGTGCACTATAGATGATCTAGCATCATCACCTACATTACAAGCTTAAAACATTTGTCTTATTTATTTTAATTTGAGAAAAGTAATTTCTACCCATTGAAAAACTACTTAAGATTTAATATTCTCCAACTCAAACATGGGATCATGTTGACACATGTCATCACCACATATTTCAGTACATGGGAATGTGATTTAAAGTGGTGTCACAATTTAACAAGGTTTAACCTTTTTATTTTAAATAAATAAAGTGACTAGAAATGCCTATGGGGCATTCTTTTGTTACTTGTACATTATTTATGTAAGTAAACCCAAATGTTTTTTATATATTCTGAAAGGTATGATCAAATGTGATTTTTGAGAGTTGGAATCAACTCAAAAGCTATTATGGTTGAATTTTGAAAAATGTTTGAATGCAGAAAAGCTTCTGACTTGTTATTTTTACCAAGGTTGATCTACAGATCCAAATGATTTGAATCCAACGGGCTTGGATTAAGCATTTCAGTACCTTTCTAACAAAATTAATTTCATGCATTTTGGTTCACTGAATCGAGCTGGGTTGAATTTTGAATCTATGTACAGAACTGTGTTTTAATTAAAATAGAAAAATCTAAATTCAAACGATTGGGTCGCGCGGGAGAGGTTAATGGGCCGGCCCAGTGTCACTCTGCAGCGCGGGGCTCAGCTAACAGGGGGGTTCCACCAGTCAGTGGCTCATAAAGCGCGAAGCGGTACGGGGCTTTGTGGTTCGTTGGATTAGAAGGTAGATCGGCGGCTGGGGATCGCCGTCAACGATGAACATGTCACGAGCGAGCTTGAACCCTAGCGGCTCAGTGGGGGTGCATAGGGGGCATACTAGGGCTCCATCAACGACGGCGAGGCGGGCAAACGAACGAGTGGTCGACGGCGAGCTCAGGGACGGTCGAGGCAGATCCGGGGGTGGTCAAAATCAACGACCCCCTTCTTCTCCAGAGGCGGCCTGCTTCGGCACAATTCCGGCGAGCTGCTGCTCCTCGCGCTCTGGCTAGAGGGTGGAACGATCAGTGAGGTGAGGGGAGTGAAATGGTGTGCTTCAAACGGCTAGGGGTGGCCTCCTTTTATAGGCTCGACGGCGAGACCGAGAGGGATGGGTAGGCGACGGTGGCGACATGGCTACGGGCTGCTAGAGGTATCGTTGAGGTTGGCGATGCTCTAGAGCTTAAATGCGTGCTTAGGGGCGGTGGCAATCGGCCAGGAACTTGCGGTGCTCTGCACGGCAGAGGCGGCGTCTTCGACGGCGAGTGGTGGCTATGAGGCACGGGGCGGCGAACCGGGGTGTCTGGCGTGTTCCTAGGATCATGGCGAAGCGGTGGGCACGGGCTGTGGTCGAGGGGTGGCATGTGCATGTGTGCCGGGTGCGGCGCTCTGGGGCATGCTCGGCATGTCGCAGTGGCACTGGGTGCGCGGCGTTCCTGGTGGTCCACGGCTTGAACTGGCTTGGGGAGGGGACAATAGGCGGCGGTGAGGTGCTGGCTACCTCCCAGACAAGGTGGGCGCAGCTAGTTCTTCCTCTAGCTTGCTGTCCACCTTGGGGTGGCATGGTGAGGCTCAGCCTGCTCACCATTGATGGCAAGGCAAGCTTAAAGTGGTGCTAGAGGTTTACAATTAAGCTAGATGATCTACTAGATGGTTGCTGTTAGCTAGGGAGGGAACAAGTTAGGCCAAAACACTATTAAAAACAGTGAATTTGATTTGGTTTAAATTTGCCTGCCAAGTGTTTGATGAAATGGCCACAAGAAACTTACTTTCGAATTTTGAAAAGATTTTTGGTGGGTGTGATAGGCATGTGATGAGGATTCTGTGGGTGCTTGGGTTTTGAAAATTGAGCTTGTTTGAGTGGTTTTTGAAATAGTGGGATATTCCCATATGAGATAGATTCAATTTTAAACTGTCCTTTAAACATAGTATTTGAATGTTTTTGGATGATCACAAAGTGGGCCTTGGTACCTTATTATGATTACTAACAAGGGGTGCAAAGATCCACAATTGTTTCTGTTAAGTTTTGAGTGCTTGGAATAGCCAAAGTAGGCATGAGAGTTAATTTGGCCAAAGTGACCATTCACTTCATTTGTTCATTTTGAGCTGTTTGTCTTTGGGAAAAGTTTGGGAATGATTTAGATGATGTTTATTTCACCTAAGAATCATTTTACAAGAAAAGAAACACAGAACCATGGCAATTCAAAAGAATCCAAATTTTGAATACACACATATGAATGCTTTCATATTTTTAGTTGGGAAAGTTTTTGTTAACCCTAATTTTGATGATTAGAGTTTGATGATCCAAGTTTAATATTTTTGGGATGTTACAAACCTTCCCCCATTAAACAAAATCCTGTCCCGAGATTTGAAAAAGGACGAAAAAGATTACCTAGGATTTGAAGAGATCGGGAAACTCCGTCCTGATGTGATCTTCGCGCTCCCAGGTAGCTTCCTCTTCTGTGTGGTTGCTCCACTGAATCTTGAGAAACTTGATGCTTCGGGTCCTGGTAGTTCTGAAAGCTTCTTCCAAAATATGGATGGGTACTTCGGGATAGGTCATCATTGATCTCTATGGTCTGGTGATCAATGTTCTTGAACACTTCAGTCTTCTCCAGAACTTCGAGGCACATGCGAAGTAATGAGATATGGAACACATTGTGCACTGCTGACATCTCTTCTGGCAGTTCCAATTGATACGACACTTCTCCTCGACGGTTTAGAATCTTGAAGGGACTAATATATCTGGGGGCTAACTTTCCCTTCAGTTGGAAACACTACATTCCTTTCAATGGCGACACTTTCAGATACACAAACTCTCCAATGTTGAAGGCGAGGTCTCGACGTCTCTTGTCGGCGTAACTCTTCTGCCTTGACTGAGTCGTCTTGAGGTGCTCATGAATCTTGTGAACTTTCTCTTCTGCTTCTCGTAGGATGTTGGGTCCGAAAATCTGACTCTCTCCTACTTCCGACCAGTTCAAAGGGGTGCGACACTTCCTTCCATACATGAATTCAAATGGGGCCATTTGCAAACTAGCTTGATAACTGTTGTATGAAAATTCTGCGAACGGCAGACAGTCTTCCCATTTAGATCCATACTCTAACACACATGCTCTCAACATATCTTCGAGTATTTGATTTACTCGCTCCGTTTGTCCGTCGGTCTGAGGGTGATAAGCGGTGCTTAAATCTAGTCGGGTTCCTAAACCTTCTTGGACTTTCTTCCAGAATCTCGAGGTAAACTGAGTTCCTGGATCCGATACGATGTTCTTGGGGACTCCGTGCAAACTGATGATTCTAGCGATGTATAACTCCGCTAGCTTCGAACTCTGATATGTGGTCTTGACTGCTAAGAAATGGGCGACTTTGGACAATCTGTCTACTATGACCCAGATAGAGTCATTTCCCCTACTAGAAGCGGTGATAAAGTCCATTCCAACGGAATCCCATTTCCATTCCGGAATCTGCAATGGTTGCAACAATCCAGCGGGTCTTTGATGTCCCGCCTTGACTCGCTGACATATATCACACTTGGCAATATAGCTTCCGATTTCTCTCTTCATCTTATGCCACCAAAATTGTTCCTTCAAATCTTGATACATCTTCGTTCCTCTAGGGTGGATAGAATAAAGAGTATCATGAGCTTCCTTCAGAATAACTTCTTTCAACTCAGAATATGCTGGTACACAAAGGCGTCCTTTGTACCACAGAACTCCTTCTTCGTCTTCAGTGAATCCGGGTACCTTGCCTGTACCGATACGACGCTTGATTCCGTCGATACTAGCATTTCCTTTTTGCGCCTCCTTGATCTGACTGATCAAAGTGGGTTGAAGTTCTATGCTAGCAAAAAATACTTCACTCACTAATTCCATTCGGAAATCTTCCATCTCTTTGTGCAGGCTTGGTTGCTCCTTCAAAATCATGGAGTTCAAGCAGCACGACAATCTGCTAAGGGCATCTGCTACCACATTGGCTTTACCGGGGTGATAGTGAATGTCCATATCGTAATCCTTGATTAGCTCAATCCATCTTCTCTGTCTCATATTCAGCTCCTTCTGAGTGAATATATACTTCAGGCTCTTGTGATCCGAATAAATCTCACAACAATTTCCCATCAGATAATGTCTCCATGTCTTCAGGGCTAGAACTACGGCTGCGAGCTCGAGGTCATGGGTTGGGTAGTTATTTTCATGTTTTTTTAGTTGTCGGGATAGATAGGATATAACTTTGCCTTCTTGCATTAGCACACATCCGAGACCGATCTTGGATGCGTCACAATACACGTCAAAGGGCTTCGTGATATCCGGCATGATTAAGATTGGGGCTGAAATCAATCTCCTCTTGAGTTCCTGAAAGCTCGCTTCACATTTTTCCGTCCATTCAAACTTCTTGTCCTTCTTCAGCAATTGGGTCATGGGTCTGGCGATACTCGAGAATCCTTCTATGAACTTGCGGTAGTATCTCGCCAATCCGAGAAATGCACGAACTTGGGTTTGAGTGGTTGGGGCTTGCCAATCTTCGACATCTTTCACCTTTGCAGGGTCAACGGCAATTCCTCCGGCTGATACAATGTGGCCGAGGAATCCTACCTCCTGTAACCAGAATTCACATTTGCTAAACTTGGCATACAACTGATGCTCTGTAAGGGTTCCAAGAATGGTCCTTAGGTGTAGCTCATGTTCTTCTTCTGATTTGGAATAAATCAGAATGTCATCAATGAAAACAACGACAAACTTATCCAGGAAGTCCATAAAAATCTTATTCATGAGATTCATGAAATAAGCGGGGGCATTGGTTAATCCAAAAGACATGACAATATACTCGTATAATCCATATCTGGTGGTAAAGACAGTCTTTGGAATATCCTCTGCGCGAATATTGAGTTGATGATAGCCAGTTCTAAGATCAATCTTAGAAAACACTTTGGCACCGGTCAACTGATCAAACAAATCTTCTATCTTGGGCAATGGGTATTTGTTCTTGATAGTGACATCATTCAACTTCCGATAATCCGTACACAAACGGTTACCTCCATCTTTCTTGTCCACGAACAGAATAGGTGATCTCCATGGTGACGCACTTGGTTGAATCAATCCAATTTCCAGCATGGCATCCAGTTGCTTCTTCAGTTCCGCTAGTTCAGACGGGTTCATACTATATGGTCTCTGGGCTATGGGTCCTGTTCCGGGGATTAGTTCAATGATAAACTCGATATCCCGATCTGGGGGCATACCGGGCAAAACATCTGGAAATACACCGGACTTGGTCAATGGTAGGTTGGGCTATACTCTTGTTGCACTTGAATTGACGAGGTAAGGTTTCAGATACATGCTCGACTGATACTCCAGCTGTACTGGTCATGGTTATGGCTTTCTTGGCACAGTCAATTAATCCTTTATGTTTGGACATCCAATCCATTCCTAGTACTACTTCCAAACCTTTAGTTCCGAGTACTATCAGATTTGCATAAAAGTCTATGCCATGGATTCAGATAGTGTAACACCCTCAGAATCGGACCTATGCAAGTTTTAGCGAAACTCGCCAAACCCGCATAGAAACGATTCAAAGGTGCCCACCAGGCACTTTCGTGCGGGTGGAAACCGAAGTAATAACATTACACAACAGTCCTCGATGGGATCCACAGAACAGATATATATACAACACGACTCCATGAGTCAAGAATACAGATATAATATACAAAGATCCAAATCACCTTGAAAATGATACAGCGTCCGACTACGGACAAGATGCAAATGGGGCTAAGAGCCCTGAAGAATAACCAATGGCGTCCATAACCCTGCCCAGGCCAAGCCGGAAGGGTAACCCTGCTAACGGCGTCGATCTCAAAACCTGCTTAAACAAAAGGGGTGCCGACAAAGGGAAAGGAAAAAGAGGAGCGTCAGTACTGAGGCCAGTACACGGCGAGGCTAGAATTCGGCGGTCCTCGCCTACACAGGTATGGTGGACTGAGGCGGCAGCGGCAGCATGCACTAGACAACCTATAGAGACTCGATACACCTGGCGGTTATCAGAGAGGGATAAGAAAGGCCTATCCGGAACCGACTGATACTAACACCAAACAAACCCATCCTGGTGTTTCCCCCTCGAGACCAAACGAGGAAGTCAACCGAGGAACTCACACAGTTGGCAGTTTTATTTATTCAGTTATCGTTGCAACAGTTACTAGTCAAATATAGATAGTCATCCTGATAAAGTAGGCAGTGGGCACTTTTAGTTAACCATTCCGTTATAGTTGAAACAATTACTAATCAGATACAGATAGCATGAGATAAACCCAAAACCCAGCAGTTGTTGGTACTTTTATTTAGCCATTCCGTTGTAGTTGCAATATTTACTGGTCAGGTACAATGGTCGCAAGCGACAATCCAAACAAGCAGTTGTGGGCAGTATTATTTAGCCATTCCATTATAGCGAAGCTGATTACTAGTCATTATAAAGTCAAATTTATAGCAATAAACTTTAGTTATGCTTGTCTATGGTCGAGATACTGTGCTCCAAGTCGTCCATATCCGCGGACACGGCTTTCAGAAAGTTTTACCCGGCCGGGGTGCACCAATAGCAACACACGCTCGATCAACCTCGGAAAAACCAAAACAAAACCCAACGAGGCTTTCACGACAAAGCAATCACAGGATTCAGAAATATTTCAGGGGGCCACCCCTTAAAGTAGACCCGCAACAAAGCCGGCCGGCTCCGAGACGGACTTAAGGTTGTAGGGACGGCTGTGAACGACTGGGAACCCGAAAGTGTGGCTGGGCTTGTCGACACCGCGGAATCGTGCCACGATCCTAAACAGTACAGTGTGCTCCTCGCACAATCGTAAATACAGTAGTAGCATGGCATAAGTACAGGATAGTAAATAAAACCTCAAACTAGTTTGTGGCCCCAAGAAATAAGACTGAATCAAGCTCTGGCTCAGGGGGGTCCCATATACCTCCCGGATGTGGATAGCGCGATAAATCAAGGAACATGTATCAAGTACTCGGGGTCCTACGGGACACAAGTGGGCGTTCGGAAACCAAATATTTTCTATCACCCACCGATGCCTCTGCTTACTTCAATTTTAGTTGTTAAACAGGAATTAAAGTGAACGATAAGTAAAGCTATGATCATCTCCAACATCAACATGCGGCAATTCATCAACAACTGTGGCACTTGACAACACGCAACAGCACTTGAGCAAGTGACTACGACGCGCAAGTCCAACTATCTACCAAACAACAGGTAATAGGATGTGTCCAAGGCAATATAAGGCTGCAGGGGATATCACGGGTACGAAAACTAGAGCAACGCAACACAGATAGCAATAGATCAACAGGAGGGAAGTAAATACTATAAAAGTAAGATAGGTAGAAAGGGGGAGATGCTCGCCTGAAAACATTGCCGAAGGTTTCATCCGAAGATCGGGGCGAAGCTCACATCAACTCAACGGCCTTATCCGCGAAGAAGCAAAACACTAGAATAAACACCGGATGCACTATTTAATACAACGGCAGAAGATCGGGCATGATGCATGTATGACGCATGGCATGGCAAAGGTGCGATGCAATTAGGCCATATTAAGCGGAACCGGGGTCCCGACAATTAATTAAATGGTTCAAGTTGTTTAGAACCCCCGCAATTTAAATGTTGCATTGGCAAGACAAAAGGTGGCATCGGTTCGCTACACAAGTTTAAATGAGACCAATATGAGACTAGATTTGCCCGCATATGGGCCTCATATTTAATTAGAGGTGAATCGGCATAAGGCCCCCAAACCACATGATATGCATGCGAGATGAATGATTTAATATGCAACAATTGTATTATATTATAAAATAGGGTTTCGGGAAGGGGTTCACACATTAGGGTTCGGCAGATCTCGGGGTTCCGGGGTTCGGGGTCGGTCTCAGGGTCCAGGGTTCGACGGTAACGTTCTCGGTCTCCGGGATCGGTCTCCGGATCTCAACATGGCCGATCTTGGTGACGATCTTGTCCGATGGGGATCTTGGTTCAACCTCATCGCGGTCTTCGGGTCCGAGGGAAGTTCATGTCGTACCCGTGTCGACGACCTTGGCGTTCAGGGGGAGTTCCCGGTGTCCCGAGGAGAAGATCTTGGTGTCCGAGGGTTTCTCCGCGTCCGTGGTGCGTCCGTGATGTAGATCTTGTCGGTTCCCTGTCGGAGGCCTGCGGGGTTCGAAGGTGTCTTGGCGTCCCCTGAGGAAGATCATGTCGAGCCATCGGGTTTGGTTCGGTCTTCGGGTCTGTGGTGGCGTCATCGGTGCTCCATGAACAACTTGTCGTACCGACGTCACCGGATCCTCGGCTTGGCATGCATCACCCCTCGATCACATATCGGCGTACTTGGGGTTCCGATGAAGATCTTGGCGAGGGGAACTTGGGGTTTGCTGGTTGTCGACACACGACATGGCCTGGGTGAAGATCTCGCGGTGGCATCCCAAGAAAAACTTGGCGTCGAGAACCCTTGTCCGGCCATGAGTACACGACACCCGCACAACTCACAGACACAAGGAGTACATGCGTGTGCTCGCGTACTGCGCAGGCTTGAGGCCGTACGGGGCGGAACGCGCAGCAGAGTACCGAGCCTGGGGCGAGGTAGGGCCGGCGGCGCCGCAGGGCGACGATAGCGGGCAGGGCGCGGGTAGAGTTTGGCCTCGGACTGCGAGGGCGGAGGCGGGGAAGGGCGGCCGCGCGCCGGAGCGAGCGTGGCGGCGGGGCGCGGCGGGGCGACCGGCGACGAGGGGCGGAGCCGGCTCGCATCGGCGCCGCAGAGAGGGGGAGGAGGGTGCGACGGGGGAGAGAGGAGGCCGGCGACTGGTGGCGGGGAGGCTCGGGACGGCGAGGGCGGAGGTTGGTGTGGGCGTCGGGGAGAAGGGGAACGCGGGGGCTGCGCCGCGTGCGGGAGGAAGGGGATGGGAGCGAGCAGGTGGGTGGTGGGTCCCAGGCGGCGTGGGGGCCCAGTGGCAGGGGGGCGCCGCGCGTGGGTGGACTGGGTGTGCTGCGTGCGTGTGTGCGTCGGTGTGTGGGCAGGGTGGTGGAGGCAGGGTGAGTGGGTGTGTTGTGTGGTGTTGGGGAGTGGGGGTGGGGAGGTGGCAGATGGGGATTGGGTGAGGGAGAGAGAGTGGTGAGGTGGCAGGATCTGAGTGGTCGAGGTGATGTGGCTGAGGGGTGGTTAGACTAGGACTGGGTGTAAAAGGGTTTATGGGTGGACCGTTTTAAACATGGGGGTGGTCGTTCAGGTCGGGTCGGCCCGTTCGACTGCCCCCACTAAAAATAATTTAAAATTTTATTTGTTTCAAACACGGTGTTGGCAAACCGATAGCAGGCAAACGAAATAATCCGGAGCCCCGGGTTTTGCGTTTGCATTAAGATGGGGCGTTTAGAAAACAAAACTAGGTTTTCCCAAAAATGGTTTTATGCAAGCAAATGCAAGATGATGACGATGCTCAAATGCAATGTGGCATGATGACATGAGCATGCGGTCATGATGATGCAATGCACAAAAACAACGCGATTTTCTAGAAGTGGTTTTGCGGGATGCCACAGATAGGGACGACTTTGCAAATTTGCCTAGCTTTGGTGGTTGAACCGGTGATTTGAACAATCATAACATGCTTCAGTTTGGTTGGTTGAATCTTACTAGTGCATGCAAATTCTTCGGTGACAAATGAGTGTGATGCACGAGAATCAATCAACACTCTAGCAAGTACTGAATTAAGACAGAACATACCCAGCAGGACATCTGGCGCTTCCTGGGCTACTTCAGCATGCATGAGAAAAAGACGGCTGTTGCGGTTGAGCGAATTCCCTGGGGAAAACCTTCTTCCGGGCTGAACACGACGTGCTGCTGAGCTAGGGCATTTGCATTGGGGGCTGCGACATTCTTCTTGGGGCACTCGACCCTTATTTCCATAGTCATAACAAGTCACTTGTGACTTGTCCTTTGCTGCAACAAGCACAACATTGCTTCCAGTCCTCGGGGCAGTGTTGGTGTTGGCGGTAGCATTGTTGTTGAACTTGGGTGGTGCACGGTTGAAATTTTTAGAGTTGCTGGTGTTGTTGTGGTTTCCTCCGAGCCTTGGGTTTCCATGGTTGGGATAGGTCGGACGGTTCATCGGGGGTCTATTGGTTCTCGGGGCAAATCCTGGAGATGGGTTGGGGCGATACTTTGGGGTATGATGGGTTCCTGGCTGATGCATCATGCGGCGCTTGCGGTTCTCATTGGCTTGGTTGATCTTTCCTTCCATCTGAATGGCAAAGTCAACGAGTGATTCAATATCAGCAAAGGGGATATTGACCAATACTGTTTGCATCTCATCGTGCAGACCATTGAAGAATTTTTCTTTCTTCTTGGCTTCAGTGTCGATCTCATCCGGGGCATACCTAGCTAATGACAAGAATTTGTCACGGTATTCCACTACGGTCATCCTTCCTTGCTTCAGTTCTCTAAATTCATCTCTCATCCTCTTGATCAAATCCGGTGGCACATGGGTTCTGCTGAACTTGACCTTGAATTCCTCCCAGGTCATCATTTGTCCTCTGGTCATTGCATGAACGTTGTTCCACCATTCTCATGCATCTCCAGCTAGATAGTGGTTGGCGAACAGAACTTTCTCGTTAGCTTCCACTCCACGACTTCCAAAATTTTTTCCATGGTTTGCAGCCAATCATCTGCATCTAGGGGCTCTTCCGACTTAGTGAAAACAGGTGAGTTGGTGTTCTGGAAATTCTTGAGCTTAGATCCATGGTTGTCCTTATTTCCTTGGACTTGATTATTGTTGGCCATCTGAGCTATGTGTTGAAGGGTGGCTAAGTTGGCTTGACGTTCCGCTCTTTCAGCTTCGCGGTCAGAAACCAACATTTGTAGGATCTGCAACATCGGGTCCGTGGATGAACCACTTCCTCCGCGAGGCATCTGAAGATTGAGATAGATCATGAGAAAAGAGGGAAATTTCTATGGTCCAGGGACTTTGAAAAGTTTTTAAAGTTTGACTCAGATTTTCTAGCAACTTTCTTTTCATTCATTCATTCATAGCACACGATACAACACACTCCACAACAAAGGAAAACAGATGGTTTTAAGAACCGTTCTGGAAACTACGATACAGTGGGACCGAATACAACTCACTATGCTAGTGCTCAAGTGGTACTATTCCTCGGAGTTGGTGTTGTCGTGGGAATGGTCACGGTAGATGCTGCAATCGGCAGCGAGTAGTAGAACGAGGGGCAAGGGCGGCCAGCCATCTGCGGTGCGAGATGAGGGCAGAGACATAGGGTTTTACCCAGGTTCGGCCCCCCGGAGGGTAAAGACCTACTCCTGCTAGATTGTATTATGGAGGTGGTACAATGGGCGAGCTCGGCGGCTAGGCGGCGAGTCGCTTGGGTGTATGATGGAACTTCTCTCTACACGCCCCGCAGGGAGGTTTATATAGGCTCACCTCCCCTAGGGTTTACATATCTCAACCGAATCAGTTAAGGCTTCGGTACTTGTTTTAACCTAATCCGACTGGGCCTATCTACTCGCCTGGGCCTTCAGCTTCCAGTCGCTTGGATCCACGCCGGGCTTTGATCTAGTCGCCGTCTTGCAGGCCCACTCGCCAGTTCTTGGGCCAGTCGGAAACGTCCTGCTGGGTATACCCTGGTAGGTACATCCCCATCAGTAGTCCCTGAGGCCGTCATCGATTAGGCGTACGTGGCTGCTGGCAGTCGGAGTATACGGCTTCAGTGTAGACATCCAGTCGAATCGTCGGCGGGCTCCTGTATAAAGGAGAAAACTAGTCATCCTGATCGCAGCTTTGGTGAGTCGAGTCGACGAAACACTGTCATAGTGATCGGGTCGGCGAGCCGAGTGGCTAAAGTTGGACCGTTAAACGTGGTCAAACTAGCCGTTGGGGTAATTCAATGGTAACTTTTGGCGTAATCACCGCGTAGTAACGGCTCCCTGATTTGGCGGGTAACAACCGCTATATAAGGGGAATGGCAGGCGATCAGTGAACCACCTTCTCGCCATTTCCTCCGATTGCACGCACTTTCGCCTCCCTTCGCATCGCGATCCAGCCGACCCGAAATCCCCCGACCCCCCACAAATCCTTCTGCCATGGCCCTCTCCACCGAACCTTGGGGTAGATCTAAGTGTACGAGGGCGCAACTGGCTTCCTTTGAGGAGGCCGGGATCCTGCGCGCCGGCTGCTGGCGCATCCCCGCGGCCGGAGAGGTGACCCCGAACCCGCGCGAGGGGGAATTCATCTGCTTCACCAGCCATCTAGAACGGGGGCTAGGATTCCCCACGTCCTTGTTCTTCCGGCGCTTCTGCGCCTACTACAGGATCCAACCGCTGGACCTGGGTCCACACAGCATCGAGCAGCTCGCCATCTTCATGGCGTTCTGTGAGTGCTACTTGGGCTGCCGGCCCTACTTCCCTCTATGGCAAGATCTGTTCCATGGATGGATCAGCCGCGAGGAAGCGGGCGGCCCAATGCTTGCCGCGGGCGGCCTAACCTTCCGGCTGAAGTCGAAGGCTTCGTTCTTCGACTTGATGCTGCCCGCCAAGGCGGCGAGCGACTGGAAGAAATCTTGGTTCTATGTTGCCGAGGCGACCCCGGAGGGCGAGACGGCGATTCCACGATACTCCGCGAACTGGTCCGAACCACGCCGTCTTCAGGTCGGCAAGCTCCCCAGCGACCAGCGGATGGTCGTGGACGAAATGCTTCAAACAATCCATGGTCTGAAGAAGAAGGGCCTCCAGACGATCAACCTATACAACTGCTGGCTCGAGAGGCGGCTCGTCCCTCTGGCTCGACGCGACCACTACATGTACCAGTACACGGGCCGGGAGGACTCGACGAAGTCCTGCCTCGCCGAGTGGAAGCTCGAGGACTACACCCCAGCACTGAAGAAGATCACCCAGGCGGTGTACCTGGACGCAAAGGCTGGGGTCGCCCCCTACACTGCGAAGCATCCAGCCCCAACGGTAAGTCACCTCGCATCATTCGCAGTCGCAGTTTTTGCAGTCGCGGTCGTTCTAACTTCATTTTGTGTTCATTGCAGCTATTCCAAGTGGTGGAAGGATGGCTCCCGCCCTCAGACGACGAGAATTCGAGCTCGTCCGTCCAGGACATGGGCGAATCGCCTCCTGCCAAGGGCGATTTTGGGAGCGACGAGAGCAACGACGACAACGAGTCCGAGGAGGAGGTCGCCCTGCTGGTCCGCAAGACCCGCGGGCAGCGTCAGCGTGAGCTTGAGGCGAGTAAAAGCCTCGAGCGTCACGACGATGATGACGAACTTCCGGAGACCACCTCGCGCCGCCAGGCCACTTCGTTGAAGAAGAATAAGAAGGAAAAGGAGGCAAAGGCTCCCCCGAAGAAGAAAACGAAGCCGATGAGGCCGGCCTCGCCGCCGCACTCGGCGAGCAGCTCCGTCGCCCCCAGCCCGGCCAAGGACGAGGCACCGCCGGCGGCAACCACGCTGGACACGGTCGCTGTTGAGGTGCCACTGGCCTCGATGCCTCCGCCATTCGTCCCAGTTTCTGGGCTAGGGGCCGCTCCGGCCGCGGCGGCTTCACCTCGCAAGGAAGCCCCTGCTGAAGATGTCCCAGAGGCTCGCGTTGTAGCCTCGACCACGAAGAAGCCGTCCGTGTCTTGGGCACGCGACGTCCTGGAAATGGGCCTCAGCCGCCGACTGGGCCCCGAACTGGAGAAGCCGGCCGGCATCCGCACGGGGCTACGCTTCATTCCGGTCGCCAAGTGAGTTCGCTCACCTACCTTTGTCTTTCATAGCAGCTTGAACTATTTCACTCACACGATCGATTTACAGGACCGGAGCGAAGAAGATAGGCCACCCGACCGTGTCTAAGGTGCCACCCTTCGTCAGCGAGGAGGACCCTTCCCGCAAGAGGAAGGCAGACGAAGTCGTCGTTCCTGCGGATGGCGCCAAGAAGGCCAAGGGCGACGATGTCGTTACGATCTCCGACGACACGGCGATCGCGCCAAATGAACCCGCAATGGGGGCGGCCGTACCCACGAAGGAGGGTGCTCCCTTGCCGGGGGTGATCGAGCCGGTCTCCTTTGGTGCCGGTGCCTCCATCGCCATGTTTCTGCGCTTTATGACCAAGGCGGCTGCAACGAGTGGGACCTCGCCTTCGAGCCATGCACCTGGGATCACCGACGCGGAGGTCGAGAAGAGTCGTGGGCACACGCCGGCTCTCCTCGCGTCCGTGGACGCGATACAGCTTCACGGCATGCTTGGCGCAGCCATCCAGGTATGTCCAGTCCCCGAGGATCAGGCCGGTGAGTTGCAGTGGTCTGATTCTTTTAGTGTCTTGTTGTTATTTTTCGCGTCCAGTCCCCGAGTGCGCACTCGCTGAATTTCAGCGGGTGGACACTTAGGATTTGTTGATTGCCAGTCCCCGAGTGCGCACTCGCTGAATTTCAGCGGGTGGGCACTTAGGATTTCTTGATTGCCAGTCCCCGAGTGCACACTCGCTGAATTTCAGCGGGTGGGCACTTAGGATTTCGATTTGGTTAACTGTTTGAATTGTGGGCAGGGTCTGCAACGTGAGTCAGCTGACCGATTGGCAGCGAAACACCGCGCGGAGAAGGAACTGGCCACCGTCCAAGAGGCGAATAAGGGGCTTCAGGCAGTTGCCGCGAAGGTAGAAGAGGCTCGCCAGGGACTTGTCCCCGCGGGTGAGTTGGCAACGGCTCAATCGGCGTTGAGCTCGGACGAGAAGCTGATCGCCGATCTCGAGCGCGAGATGAGGGAGGCGAAAGAGGAGGCGAGTTTGGCGGATGGTCGAGCCAAGGCCGCCGTTACGGCCGCCGCGGAAGAGCGTAAAGTTTCTGACGCCCTTGTTGTTGGGCTTCAGGAAGACTATACTTCTCTTCAAAGCTTCATCACGGATCTCTGCCGTCCCTTGATTGGTGAGTTTGTCTGCCCTTGCCTATTGCATGTGTCTTTTCGTAATGTCCGATGTACTCACTGTTATCTTCTATCCGCAGGTCGCATCCTTGATAGCGCGGAAGAGGCGAGCTCGTTCGACGCGCAGCAGTGTGTGGCCACGCTCATCGATTCGGCGACGTTGTCGGCGACATGCATCTGAGCCTACCTCCAGGAGATATCGCCCACGGAAGTAATTCCCAGCGACCTCGTGGAGGTGTGGAAGTATTTGGAGAAGGCGCCGTCGGTCGTTGAGTTCATGACGCGGTCGGCGTTCCGGCGTGGGGCGGCGACGGCGCTTAGCCTTGGGCTTGCGCATTTTCCAGAAGATTTCGATCTGGACGATGTGACGAGTGGCTACCCGTCGTCGACTGGCGAGGTGGAGATCTCCGAGGTGCTCAAGTTGACGGGTCGCGCCGCGGTGTACTCCGAGCGCGTTTGGGCGATGGGCGACCTACTTCCTTACCAGGAAACGGTCGTCGCGCCCAACGACCCCGAGCCGCAGCACCGGGACTTCAAGGTCGAGCAGCCCTTCCGCGCGGCGATGGCGGGTGAGCTGACGACGTACCCGTCAAACCCGTACACGCCGTTCATCCGCAATCGCAAGGGTGCTGGCGAGTCGTCGTCGAAGCCTGCGGAATAGAGTAGGTTGCCCTGGGACGTTAGTAGCAGATCCGTCGTTTGGGCATATTTTGTATTCTGAGACATTTGCAACATGCTCATAATGTGATATCATGTTTGTTTTGTGATTTGTCATATGTGTTCCGATTGAGGTTTGAACGAGTCCCCGAGCGCGTCCGCCCTTTTGTGGGGTTTACCTCGTGTATGATGTGTTTGTGGTTTGTGAGTGTTTTGTTATTGTGGTCGACTCGCCCGGACTCGAAGAGCCAGTCGCTAGGCGACTCCCTTGAGCGCTCTATACTTCACCGTTTTCCCTTGCGCGAACGAGGTCGGGTGGCCGAGTCCCCGAGCGTGGTACTTGGTTGTTCTAGGCACGACTTGAGGGTGGGTGAGGACTTGGCGCGTTGGTTTGAGCGCATCAGTCCTGCCTGGCCCGTTGGGTCAGTCGCATGGCGAGTCCTGGGCATGCTCTCATACTTGGCATTTTCCCGAGCCGCTCGTGCTAAACTGGTCGTCAGTCCCCGAGCGTGGTACGTGGCCGTTCGAGTCGCTACGTCGAGGATGCGGAGGATCGTGGTCGCTGTGAGAAGCGAATGCAGTTGTCTTGGCTCGTAGAACCAGTCGGGCTAGGCGACTCCAATGGGGCTCCGGGTAGGCGTTTTTCGTGGACGATGCAAAACCTGAGGTGACTCAGTGCTTTTGCATCGCACTACTTGGTCTTGATGATCGCTTTACCTAAGGTTGACTTCTGCGATTAGCTTGACGCTGTTATTACGAGTGCGAGTGGCACAAGGCACGGAGAGTAGGCGCAAATTGCAGTAAACAATTCTTTTTATTTCATAGCGACTGGAGAGTACATATATGGCGTTCTAGGAATAGAACTTCCATAGGAGGTTTACATTCCATGGTCGCTTGACGTCGAGTTTGCCGTCCCCGCGGACGTCGATGAGGTAGTAGGCGTTGTCGCCGAGTACACTCCCGATGGCAAATGGTACCTCCCATGGAGGGGAAAGCTTGTGCATGCCCTTCTTGTCCTGGATGAGGCGCAGCACCAGGCCGCCTTCTTGGAAGGTGCGAGTTTTCACCCGCCGGCTGTGGTAGCGGCGGAGTCCTTGTTGGTAGATGGTGGTGCGCGAGCGACCTAGGTCGCGTGCCTCGTCGAGTTGATCGACTCCATCCTGTCGTGCGAGTTCGTTCGCATCCTCCGTGTAGTGGACGACCCTTGGCGAGTCGTGCTCAAGGTCGGTGGGCATGACTGCCTCGGCGTCGTACACCATGAAGAAGGGGGTGAATCCTGTCGACCTGTTGACCGAGGTGCAGATGCCCCAGATGACGGAGGGTAGCTCCTCGACCCAGCACCCGGCGGTGCGCTCGAGTGGTACTTGGAGTCACGGCTTCAGGCCATGGAGGATGCTTTGATTGGCCCGTTCTGCCTGGCCGTTGGATTCCGGGTGGGCGACTGATGCGAGGTCGAGCCGGATGTGGTGTTCCTCGCAGAATTCGGCCATGGCTCCTTTGGCGAAGTTGGTGCCGTTGTCCGTGATGATGCTGTTTGGGAACCCGTAGCGATATATGAGCTCGCGTAGGAATTTAGTGGCAGTCTTCCCATCGCATTTCCGGACTGGCTTGGCCTCCACCCACTTTGTGAACTTGTCGACCGCGACCAGGAGGTGGGTGTAGCCGGAGGGAGCCTTCTTGAAGGGGCCTACCATGTCCATGCCCCATACGGCGAATGGCCAGGTGATGGGGATTGTCTTGAGCGCTGAGCTTGGCACGTGCGTCTGGTTGGCGTACTTCTGGCACCCGGCGCACCGCTGGACAATGTCGACAGCGTCGGCGTGTGCGGTGGGCCAGTAGAAGCCGTGCCGCATAGCCTTGGCGACCAGAGAGCGGGTGCCGGCGTGGTGGCCGCAGTCACCGGAGTGGATGTCGTGGAGGATCTTGCGTCCTTTGGCGGGTTGGACGCAGCGTTGGAACACGCCGGTGACGCTGCGCTTGTGGAGTTCGCCGTCGATGATGGTGTAGGACTTGCATCGGCGTGCGATCATCCGAGCGTCCGTCTCGTCTGCCGGCAAGGTGCCGACCTCCAGGTAGGCGACGTAGGGCTTGGTCCAGTCGTCTGGCTTGGTGACGAGTACGACCAGGGCTGCCTCCGGTTGTAACGGGACTCCGATGTCGATCTCCCTCGGTGGAGAGACTGATGGCTTGGTGATTGTGTCCAGGAAGACGCCGGCGGGTGGTGCGAGTGGAGCCGACCCAATGCGAGAGAGTGCATCGGCCTCCTCGTTCTTCCGCCTGTCGATCCACTCGACGGAGTAGCCTGCGAAGTGTCCGCCCAGCTTGTCCACTGCTTGGCGGTACGCCGCCATGGTGGGGGAGACGGCGTCGCAGGTGCCAGCGACTTGCCCAGCGACGAGGCCGGAGTCTCCGTAGCAGCGTAGGCGGTTGACATTCATCTCCCTGGCAGCTCGCATGCCGTGGATTAAGGCCTCGTACTCGGCCATGTTGTTGGTGCAGGGTGTGAAGTCGAGGCAGAGGACGTAGCGGAGCTTGTCACCCTTCGGTGAAGTTAGCACGATCCCTGCGCCTGCGCCGTCCGCGTTCTTGGAGCCGTCGAAGTGCAGGATCCAGTAATGGAGGTATGGCAGCTTCTCTGGCTACTGGGCCTCTTCCCAGTCGGCGATGAAGTCCGCTAGGGCCTACGACTTGATCGCTTTTCGTGGATCGTATTTGATGTTGTGGATGCCGATCTCGACGGCCCACTTGGCGACCCGCCCGGTCGCCTCGCGGTTGCGGATGATGTCCTGCAGTGGTGCTGAGGAGACGACCGTGATCGGGTGCTCCTGGAAGTAGTGCGGAGGGCGCCGCTGATCCCTGAAGACCGCATATACCAGCTTTTGGTACTGCGGGTATCGCTGGCGCGACTCGGTGAGGACCTCGCTAATGTAGTACACCGGTCGCTGTACTGGGCGCTCCTTTCCTTCCTCCGGTCGCTCGACGACCATGACGGCGCTGACGACGCGCTCGGAAGCCGCGACGTAAACCAGCATGGGTTCTTTGTCGGCGGGCGTGGCGAGTAGCGGTGCGGCGAGTAGCACCTTCTTGAGGTCGCGGAGCGCGTCATCCGCCTCCTTGTCCCACTGGAAGGTGGGGTTCTTGCGCATCAGGCGGTATAGGGGCATCGCCTTTTCACCCAGGCGGGGGATGAAGCGACTGAGATCCGCTACTCGCCCAGCCAGCTTTTGGACGTCACGTAGGCACTTGGGTTTGCCGAGTCGGGCGATCGTGTCGATCTTGGTGGGGTTCGCCTTGATCCCTCGCTTGGAGACGACATACCCCAGTAGTTGTCCTGCTGGTACACCGAAGGTGCATTTGCCTGGGTTAAGCTTTATCTTGTATTTTCTCAAGTTGGCGAACATTTCCGCCAGGTCGACGAGTAGGTCACCCTGGCGAGCGGACTTTACGACCACGTCGTCGATGTAGACGTGGATGTTGCGGCCAATTTGGCTCGCGAGGCACTCTTGCATGCACCGCTGGTAGGTCGCCCCGGCGTTCTTGAGGCCGAAGGTCATGGCGGTGTAGCAGAAGGCTCCGAATGGCGTGATGAACGCCGTCTTCTCCTCGTCCTCGACAGCCATTTTGATCTGGTTGTACCCAGAGTAGGCGTCGAGGAAACATAGCGACTCCGAGCCCGCGGTGGAGTCGATTATTTGGTCGGTCCGCGGGAGGACAAACTGCTCCTTTGGGCAGGCGCTGTTCAAGTTTGTGTAGTCGATACACATCCTCCAGGTCCCGTTCTTCTTCTCGACCAGGACTGGGTTTGCCAGCCACTTGGAGTTCTTGATTGGCCGGATGAAGCCTGCAGCGAGTAGACGCTGCACCTCCTCGGCGATGGCTCGGCGGCGCTCGTCATTGAAGGGCCATAGCGACTGTTTGACGGGTCACACTTTGGGGTCGGTGTTTAGCTTGTGCTCAGCAAGCTCCCTAGGGACACCAGGAATGTCAGAGGGCTTCCATGCGAAAATGTCCCTGTTCTCACGGAGGAACTCGATGAGCGCGCCTTCCTAGGCTGGGCTCATGCCCGTCCCGATCGTCACCGTCTGGCTGGAGTCGCCTGGGACCAGCTCGACGGTGCGGGTGTGCGTCGTTGCTTCGAAGGTTGAGGTGTTTGCGCCCTCCAAGTTAGGCTTCTTGAGTATGGTGGGGTCGTCATTGTTGACCCCGCTCGCGTACTTGGCGAGATCATCGGCGTGATTGGTTTCTGCCGTGATAACGGCATCGGCGAGTGCGGCTCCTTTGGCCTCGCACTCGGCGGCCATGTCGGGGTCGCCGTTGATGCTGATGACGCCGCACGGCCCGGGGAGCTTCATCGCATTGTACGCGTAGTGTGGCGCTGCCATGAACTTGGCGAATGCCTGGCGCCCCAAGACGCAGTGGTAGGGGCTGTCGAACGACACCAGCTCGAAGACGATCCGCTCGGTGTGGAAGTTTGCTGGTGTGCCGAAGGTGACTGGCAGCGTGACCTTGCCGATCGGGTACGCCTTCCGACCGGGGACGATGCCATGGAACGTGGTGTGGGTCGTATCGATCATCGACTACGGGAGCCGCAGCCGCCTGAAGGTGTCCAGGTACAGGATGTTGATGGAGCTGCCGCCGTCCATCAATGTCTTGGGGAGCCAGTAGTCGCCGACCTTAGGCTTGACCACCAGGGCGACTCGTCCTGGGTACTCGATGCGTGGCGAGTGGTCTTGGCGGCTCCAGGTGATGGGCTACTCCGACCAGTTGAGGAACTGGGGAACGTCCACCTGAGCCACCGTGTTGACGGCGACTGCGCGGGCGATGACCTTCTTCTCGCGCTTCGTGTTGAAGCCTGTGAAGGTATGGAGCGAGCCGGCCACTTTGCCGAATTTTCCGCCGTTTGGCGGGTCGTTGTCGGGGTCCTCCCGTGCTCGCCGTGCCTTCTCGATATCCCTGAGGGTGTGGCAGTCGGCGGTTGTGTGCGTTGCGGGCTTCCCTTCCCTGCTATGAAACGCACAAGGTTGGTTAAGGAGGGCCACGGGGTCGAACCTTGGCTTGGCCTTGTAGTTGCCGCCGTCGTGACGTTGTCCTCCGTCGTGGCGGAAGCTCTTGGGCTCGCGTTGTGCGTGCCTGGCGTTGGCGACGAAGTCGACTCGCCCGTCACTGCGGCGCTTGCCGGTGAGGCGAGTGTTGCTGTAGCGTAGGTCGGACCGTCGTCCGCTGTCGTTGCCGCTCGTGCGGCGTTGACCTCCCGATTCATCGTCGGTTTCCTGGTTTGGATCTTCCTCCGCGTACTGTTTGGCGATCTCGAGGAGGTCCGGTATGTTGTCGAGTGTGCGAGAGTGTCGCTTGAGCTTGGCGACCAGAGGCTCGTAGCGGAACGAGGTTTTGAAGCAATGGATCGCGGTGTCCAGGTGGATGCCGACCGCGTTGTACCAGAGTTCTTGCCACCGTTGGACCCAGTTGCGGGTCGACTCGCGGGGTCCCTGGACGCATCGCTCCAGGTCCTCGATGGTGGTGGCGCGGGTGTAGGAGCACTCAAAGTGCCTGACTAAGGCGTCGCGCATCTCCTCCCAGGAGTCGATACTATCCTGGGGGAGGGTGTTGATCCACTGCCTGCACGTCCACTCCATCATCAGGGGGAGGTAACGGACGACTAGCAGGTCGGTGTGGCCTGCGATCCCCATCGCCATGAGGTATGTATCGAGCCAGACGGCGGGGTCGTACGAGGGGTCATACTTTTCTATCTCCTTTGACTCCTTGAAGTTCGGCGGGTACTTCTCGCCTCGGATCATTGGTCCGAAGCACTTGGGGCCAAGTCGACTGAGCGACCCCATGGGCTCGCCATCGTGGCGATTGGTTAGGGTGTGTCGCAGGTCGTCGGGCTGGCGTGCGCGCCAGCTTTGGTTGTTGATGATGTGGGTGCGGGCGTCGATGGGTTGACCGTTGGCGGCGACGAAGTTGGTCGCTGGCCTGGGGTCGTTGGTGGAGAGTGCCGCGTTCGCGGGTCGGTGTTGGAGCTGCAGTGGCTCTGGTGGCGGGCAGTTGAGGGTGTTTGCCGCCATTGGGCGGCCGCTTGAGGCTTCTCTACTTCCTGAAGAACGCGAGTACACTCGACCCTGCGAGTCGGCGCCCGCGTTTTGCTGCTCGACGGCCTTTGCGAGCAGGGCCCTGACATACTGGATCTGTAGGGCGCCGTCGCCGGTGACCGTGATGTTGTCGGCTGCTGCTCGGCCTGCCACGAGGTTGTCCATCGGGGTGGAGAACAGTGGGAGGCCCTTTGCGTCTCGCTCCCGTGAGGAGACTACTATCCGCGGCTGGTCCCTGGGAGGTATGCGGTTGGGTGGAGGTGGGGCGCCCATCGCTGTCGACCCTGGCGGGGGCCGGGCGCTTCCTCCTGGTGGCGCGTTCTCGCAGATCGCGCACTCGGCCACGCGGGCCGGGTCGTTTTCGTCGTCGAAGTTCAGGGCGCGCCCCTGAACAGTGGGGTTCAGGCGCGACCTGATCCGCTGCTGGTGGTAGCGCGATAGCTCCTGCGCCGTCACCTTCTCGAGACGAAATTTTTCGCGCTCGGCTTGCTCCTTGCGCACTGCCTCCGCCAGTTTCAGGCGGAGTTCTTCGACCTCCGTCGCCGTGGCGTTAGGAGGGATTGGGGTGGAGAAGGGGTCCTCCGGCGACTCGGTGTCGGTCGCCATGTAGGTCGTGGCGTGGCGACCGGTACCGTCGCGGAGGTCAGAGGAGTTGTCTGACCCGGAGTCGAAGTCGAAGATCCCGAGGATGGAGGGGTCCTCGAAGTCTCCCACGTTGGAGACCTGGGTGATGGAGCCCGCGGGTGAAGCCGCGGTGATGGATCCGGCGAGTGACGCCTGGGTCGCCGAGTCGGCGTCGTCGTTGAGGGTCGCGTATCCTGCGGCCGCTGAGTTTTCAGCCACGTTGATATGGGCCGAGTTGTACTCGGAGGCGAGGCGATGGATCGTGCGGATCTGGCTCTCGGAGAGCCGATCGCGTGGCGGCGACTCGCGGATGCGAGCCGAGTCCTCCGAGACGATGACGTCGGTGAGGCTGACGAAGAGGCCGATCGTGCCGACCGGCAGGATCACGCTGTGCGTGACGGGTCGCGCCGCCGGGACGTAGCTGCTCGGCAAGATTTGGAGCATCTCGCCGATCGCTATCATGCGGCCGGTGGCGACCATCTCATTGATGGGCAGATTGGATCTCGCCGCAGAACACCGGCTAGACCGGCCAGGCCCCACGGTGGGCGCCACTGTTGTGGGAATGGTCACGGCAGATGCTGCAATCGGCAGCGAGTAGTAGAACGAGGGGCAAGGGCGGCCAGCCATCTGCGGTGCGAGATGAGGGCGGAGACACAGGGTTTTACTCAGGTTCGCCCCCCCGGAGGGTAAAGACCTACTCCTGCTAGATTGTATTATGGAGGTGGTACAATGGGCGAGCTCGGCGGCTAGGCGGCGAGTCGCTTGGGTGTATGATGGAACGTCTCTCTACACGCCCCGCAGGGAGGTTTATATAGGTTCACCTCCCCTAGGGTTTACATATCTCAACCGAATCAGTTAAGGCTTCGGTACTTGTTTTAACCTAATCCGACTGGGCCTATCTACTCGCCTGGGCCTTCAGCTTCCAGTCGCTTGGATCCACGCCGGGCTTTGATCCAGTCGCCGTCTTGCAGGCCCACTCGCCAGTTCTTGGGCCAGTCGGAAACGTCCTGCTGGGTATACCCCGGTAGGTACATCCCCATCAGGTGTAATCATCATCCTCATCATCCTCATCGTCATCGATGAAGGCGAAATCCTCCTCATCGGTGAAGAAGTCCATGGCCTGATCCCCTAGAAAGTCACCATCATCGCTGAGATAAGAGTAGGTATCTCCACGAAGATCTTCTCCGACATTCTCCCTTTCCTCCAACTACATGTCTCTCTCGTGGATGGTCTCCTCCAAATCCGAGATACGGTGGCGAAGACGGGAAATGATGCGCTCCTTCTTGTCAAGCTGACGGCGATGAGACTTGCGGTCCTTCACTAGCATGGCGATGGTCTGATCCTTCGTCTTGATGATGGCGGACTTGTGGTTGGAGTAGTCACGGGCATTGTCTAGTTCCTGCTGATGATCATACATCATGAAGCTAAGGTGGTCCAACTGAGTCTTCAGCTCGTGGTGATATGGGGCTTCCAGTGGCTGTCCCATAGCATCACGCCTTGGATAAAAATCAAAGAGGGTACCCTTGATCTGATTGATACTCTACCCACATAGACAGGCAAGAGCTTCCTGCATGGCCCTGGCAAGTCCATCGAGCCAGTTGTTCTCTCTTAAGGTGAACTGAATTCCTTCTGCAGTGGGAGGTTCAATCTTTCCTCTAAGACTTGCAACAACTAGCCACTTTCGATCTTCTCCTTTAAGAATATAGGATGAGTAAGTTAGAAGAGTGTTCAAGTGTGTCAAATTTTATGTATTTTGCAAGAGTTTTTGAGGAACATGAATTTTCATGAAAGAATCAAAGTGATAAGAATGGGAATAAGTTTTTGTAAATACTTGCTTCCTTTGATTTTTAAACTAAGTTTTTTATTTAAACGTCCAGTCTAACTAGGGTCTCCTATGGTCAGGATGGCTCTGATACCAACTTGTCAACACCCGGATTTTTAATCCCAGATGCCTGTTGTGCCATACATCGCAATCCCAGGATTACCATTTTTGCGAGACATAACAGATTTGGATATCACAGTACATCATCCATTACAAACCATACATAAGGTCTTACACAAATAAGAATCTCATGATCCAGTTCTTAATACAACTCAAGCAGCGGAATAACATAATAGTAAAGATAGCGTAGGCGAAGCTCCATCTTCGGGGTCACAGGCAATGCTGACGATGGGAGATGGTCCTAGTTGTCGTAATCTTCCTGCGGTCCATCATCCTGGTACTCCTCTTCATAGTCTGGCCACGGGAATAGCCAGGGACAAAGCCATGAGTACTCTTTAACTACTCGCAAACTAATACTAACAAGTTAAGGGGTTTTTTGTAGTAGGACACTAAGCTCTAGGGTTATTTTGCAAAAAAGCCATATTTACCTCTACTAAGTTCAGAAGCAAACAAAGCTAGTTGAAATTTTATAACACCTAAGTGGGAACTTGAATTTCATATCACAACTCTGCCGTGGTCACTTCAAAGTCTCAATTCATTTCACAAGTCATTTTGAAAACATCTGACGGGGGAACAGTATGGCCACTCCAACTGTCTATAACCACGGATGCGGCTATTCGAATAGTTTGACACTCTGCAGAGATTGTACACTTTCACCACAACATTCGATACATCCGTCAGGAACAAATCCTGAATTCACCATACTTAGTATGCGGATAATCAATCCTAACCTTTCAATTACACGCCCTAGTACAGGCACCTCTCCTGTGAGTTTGGCCTCCCAACCATGACCAACTGTCATCTTGGGTACTGCACAGGTGGACAATCTTCACAAGGTAGACTTAGCTTAGACCTTGGCCGTGAGGGAACCCATATTAAGGTATATAAGTTTCTAGTCAAGCCCTACCCAATTTTCAGGTATTGTGGTTGTACGGTAAAATTGGAATGGTATCGCATCCAGACAACCATCAGTTTTATAAAGGGCTAAGGCTCATGCCTCAACATTTTCATCATCAAAATTATCTGGTGTTCGGAAACACATGTCAAAACATTTTAGTAGAATGACTCATCATTCCAAGGTTTTCATAACCATTTTCTCCAAGTATTCCCATCTAAAGTTGATCAAGTTTTATGCTTAGCACTAGCATCTACAAGTGGGTAAGTACTAATGAGGGGTGGTAAACAAGTGGAGATTAATTAAGTTCAATCTCATGCCTTAGGATGACATCAGTTATCTACTTAGGCCAAATTTAATGCTCTTTATGCAACCTTCAATTATCTTCCTAGAATCTACAAGTCACTTAAGTAAACTCTAACAGAAATCTTTGATAAAGAAATAAAGTATAAAGCTTGCAAGTAAAACTAGGATTGGGTTATCAAGTGGGTATGATCACATATGCTTAAGGCATATAGTTGGCATGGTAACAAGCAAGTATTAGCTTACATAAGTAGGGTATCTTGCAAGGGTTAGCTTGCCAAATCAACTAGTAGTATTAGGCTTGCCTTTTGTAGAGCAGTGGTTGAAGTTCTCCTCGGCTTCCTCCTCGTAGTATCCTCCTTCCTCCTCGTATCCTTGGTCGATACTCGTGTCTATAAATAAATACGAGGTACACAATCACCAAACAATACTTAACTATTTTCAATCGTCACACAAATGTGCACTATAGATGATCTAGCATCATCACCTACATTACAAGCTTAAAACATTTGTCTTATTTATTTTAATTTGAGAAAAGTAATTTCTACTCATTGAAAAACTACTTAAGATTTAATATTCTCCAACTATAATATGGGATAATGTTGACACATGTCATCACCACATATTTCAGTACATGGGAATGTGATTTAAAGTGGTGTCACAGTTTAACAAGGTTTAACCTTTTTATTTTAAATAAATAAAGTGACTAGAAATACCTATGGGGCATTCTTTTGTTACTTGTACATTATTTCTGTAAGTAAACCCAAATGTTTTATATATATTCTGAAAGGTATGATCAAATGTGATTTTTGAGAGTTGGAATCAACTCAAAAGCTATTATGGTTGAATTTTGAAAAATGTTTGAATGCAGAAAATCTTTTGACTTGTTATTTTTACCAAGGTTGATCTACAGATCCAAATGATTTGAATCCAACGGGCTTGGATTAAGCATTTCAGTACATTTCTAACAAAATTAATTTCATGCATTTTGGTTCACCGAAGCTGGGTTGAATTTTGAATCTATGTACAGAACTGTGTTTTAATTAAAATAGAAAAATCTAAATTCAAACGATTGGGTCGCGCGGGAGAGGTTAATGGGCCGGCCCAGTGTCACTCTGCAGCGCGGGGCTCAGCTAACAGGGGGGTTCCACCAGTCAGTGGCTCATAAAGCGCGAAGCGGTACGGGGCTTTGTGGTTCGTTGGATTAGAAGGTAGATCGGCGGCTGGGGATCGCCGTCAACGATGAACATGTCACGAGCGAGCTTGAACCCTAGCGGCTCAGTGGGGGTGCATAGGGGGCATACTAGGGCTCCATCAACGACGGCGAGGCGGGCAAACGAACGAGTGGTCGACGGCGAGCTCAGGGACGGTCGAGGCAGCTCTAGGGGTGGTCGAAATCAACGCCCCCCTTCTTCTCCAGAGGCGGCCTGCTCCGGCGCAATTTCGGCAAGCTGCTGCTCCTCGTGCTCCGGATAGAGGGTGGAACGACCAGTGAGGTGAGGGGAGTGGAATGGTGTGCTTCAAACGACTGGGGGTGGCCTCCTTTTATAGGCTCGACGGCGAGACCGAGAGGGATAGGCAGGTGACGGTGGCGACATGGCTACAGGCTGCTAGAGGCATGGTTGAGGTTGGCGATCGACGACGGTCTCCTGGCGATGCTCTAGATCTTAAATGCATGCTTAGGGGCGGTGGCAATCGGTCAGGAACGTGCGGTGCTCTGCGCGGTAGAGACGGCGTCTTCGACGGCGAGCGGTGGCTGTGAGGCACGCGGCGGTGAACGGGGGTGTCTGGCGTGTTCCTGTGATCATGGAGAAGCGGTGGGAACGGGATGCGGTCGAGGGGTGGCATGTGCACGCGTGCCGGGTGCGGCGCTCTGGGGCGTGCTCGACATGTCGTAGTGGCACTGGGCGCGCGGCGTTCCTGGTGGTCCACGACTTGCACTGGCTTGGGGAGGGGACAGTGGGCGCAGCTAGTTCTTCCTCTAGCTTGCTGTCCACCTTGGGGTGGCATGGTGAGGCTCGGCCTGCTCACCATTGATGGCAAGGCAAGCTTACAGTGGTGCTAGAGGTTTACAATTAAGCTAGATGATCTACTAGATGGTTGTTGTTAGCTAGGGAGGGAACAAGTTAGGCCAAAACACTATTAAAAACAGTGAATTTGATTTGGTTTAAATTTGCCTGCCAAGTGTTTGATGAAATGGCCGCAAGAAACTTACTTTCGAATTTTGAAAAGATTTTTGGTGGGTGTGCTAGGCATGTGCTGAGGATTCTGTGGGTGCTTGGGTTTTGAAAATTGAGCTTGTTTGAGTGGTTTTTGAAATAGTGGGATCTTCCCATATGAGATAGATTCAATTTTAAACTGTCCTTTAAACATAGTATTTGAATATTTTTGGATGATCACAAATTGGGCCTTGGTACCTTATTATGAGTACTAACAAGGGGTGCAAAGATCCACAATTGTTTCTGTTAAGTTTTGAGTGCTTGGAATAGCCAAAGTAGGCATGAGAGTTAATTTGGCCAAAGTGACCATTCACTTCATTTGTTCATTTTGAGTTCTTTTGTCTTTGGGAAAAGTTTGGGAATGATTTAGATGATGTTTATTTCACCTAAGAATCATTTTACAAGCAAAGAAACACAGAACCATGGCAATTCAAAAGAATCCAAATTTTGAATGCTTTCATATTTTTAGTTGGGAAAGTTTTTGTTAACCCTAATTTCGATGATTAGAGTTTGATGATCCAAGTTTAATATTTTTGTGATGTTACATTGGTGTCATGGGAATCAATGACCATGCCAAAATATAAGGGAGGTCTTGGTTTTCACGATATAGAAATTTTTAACCTCGCAATGTTGGCTCGGCAAGCTTGGAGGATCTTAATTTAGCCACAATCCCTTAGTGCAAGAATCCTAAAAGCGGTATACTTCCCGGACTGCTCTATTGTTGAGGCACAACTCGGCTCTAGGCCATCGCAAATTTGGAGATCTTTGTGTGAAGGAAGGGATATTCTAAACATGGGTCTTATCAAGCGAGTTGGTGATGGTTCTGGCACTGACATATGGACGAGTAATTAGATACCAAGAGATTTTAACCTCAGGCCGATTTGCTGCATGTCAACGGATGATCCGCCTCAGAAGGTTTCAGAACTGATTTGTTCAGCGACAAGGACATGGAGAATAGAAGTGCTAGAAAAATTCCTAATGCCAATGGACGTGGAGGCGGTTAAGCAGATCCCGATCAGCTTCCTGCACCAATCGGACCTATGGGCTTGGCACTATGATCGAATGGGTATTTTTTTGGTTCGGTCTGCATATAAAATGCTTGCTGAATTAAAGCGCAGACGGGAGAGCTATTTGGAGGCGAATGCGGAATCCTCCAAGTGAGAGGAGGAGGAGAAGTTGTGGAAAAATCTTTGGAAGGTTAAAGTTCCTTCAAAACTGCGTATCTTTGCTTGGCGTTTGGCTAGAGCTTCTTTGCCAACGAGAGAAGTGAGAGTTCATAGGCATATGGCGAATTCTGCAAGCTATCCGGTGTGTAATGCTGCTGTAGATACATGGCGACACTCCCTGCTTGAGTGTGATATGGCGAATAGTGTCTGAGCACAAAAGTTAGATGACCTTATGCTGCCTGTTTTTGGAGAAGAGGGTCAGGATCCGAAGCACTTGCTGTTTTCTCTCAGTAATACACTATCCCATTCACAGTTCATAGAGGTTTTAGTAACCCTTTGGTCCATCTGGTGGGCAAGGATGAAACTGATACATGAGGGTATTCAACAATCACCATTGTCGATTCACCATTTTATTATGAGATACCTAGCAGAATTGGAACATGCAGAACGGAGATCTGGTCCTGCTAAACCACATGGGACAACAGGGGCACGTGCCATTTGGGAGCCACCCCAAGCTGGTTTTATGAAGGTTAATTGTGATGGAGCAGTTGCCAGGTCAAATTTGAGGGGAGCCGTGGCTTGCATCAGCAGAGATACCAATGGGATTTTCCAGGGTGCGTCAGCTATGGTGTTTGATGGCATAACAGGTCCTGAAGTTTTGGAGGCACTTGCAGTTTCAGAAGCACTGGCCTTGGCTGAGGATATGCACATGAATAAGCTGCTAGTGGTTTCTGATTGTTTAAATGTCATCAATGAGATAAATGGTGGGAGCAGGATGGGGCAGCATGCCATGATTATAAAGGAAATATTGGTGAAGGCACAAGGTTTTGAGGCTAAGTTCAGCCATGAACGAAGCAGTGACTACCTTAGATATTGGTAGGAATGTTTGGTTTGATCCCCCAACTCATTTGGAAATTCTTGTAAACTCTTTGAATAATCAATAAAGCTTCCAGTCGTTGACGCTAAAAAAAAACCTAACCCTAGTTCCCACCCAGACTCCTCACCATCCTCCGCCGCCACACGCTTGGCACATACACACCGATGCAACCCCACCGGTACCAACACACACGCACCCAGCACGCACTCGCGCGCATCAGCCAAACCCGCATGGACACCACATCACACACGCTCCCCGGCCCAACCCACTACCGCTGTGTCGCACCCATGCGACCAAGTCTCCCAACCCGCGTGCCATCTCCCGACACCGACCTCAACCCCCCACCCCCGCACTCACACGTGGCCCCACCCGTGTCGAGACCGCGTCGACCCTCTTCCCCCGCGACCCCGTCTTCCCTAGCTTCTCTACTTCCTCCGCCGCCACCCAGGGCGCCCTCATCTCCCTAGCGCTGCCGCGAGGCCACCCCGATCCCGTGACCCACTCCGGCTTGATCTCCCCCGCCGCCAGCCTCGCTCCCTCTCCGGACGCTCGCCCCCGTCGCCTATCTCCGTCCCTGCTCAGCTTGCTGTCAAGACCCGGCCACCACCGTCCATCCAGCATCCAACGATGCAAGGGCAATCTTACCGATTGGCGCCAGCTCGCGGTAGTGGAGAATGACGTCACCATGCTTGCTCTGTTTTTCTTCTTTCAGTAGCTCAGTAGTTTGTCTCTTAGTTGTTTCTCCTTCTATATAGCCAGGAATCCCTTAGGGTTTGGGCATCTTGTTTTTTTTAGGGTTTACACCCCGCTGCCACTGTTCGTGGTTAGGCTAAAAGCACCCCCTGTAATCGCTACCTCCTTTTAATACAAATCTCTGAACTTGGGTGCTATTTCACTATCAGTCTGAATTTATTGTCTGAATCCTTAGGAGGTGAGGCAAGGGCTTGTCAATGGTATCAGAGCTACTCAATCCTCGGCGGAGAATTGAATCCTGAGCTTGGAGAGGTTGGGCTCTCCCATAAAATCCCTCCCCTTTGCTCTTGGTTCCGGCAACAGTGAGCGGTTGTAGGAGGCGGCTTGGCGGCGGCGGCACATCTCGGGTGTAGATTTGGGTTCCGGAAGTGGTTGTGGGCGAGACTTTTGTCCTCGGTAAAATCCCACATTCCCACCCTGATCCGTGCATCATAGGAGGCGCGGAGGCGACAGAGACGAGACAGCGGCGGCAGCATCGTCAACACTGAGTAAGGTAGCAAGCTTAGCTCGCATAAATCCCTCTCAGTTTTGATTATCGAGTGCTGTGTGGTTGCACTCGTTAAGTAACTGTGCGTAAAACCCCATACGGCGGCCATGGATGCGGATTCGGCCTCGATTGACACGGGTATGCTCAAGCTGGAATCGTTGTAGCTTGATGTCCAGATGCTCCAGCGGTACAGAGAAGAAGATAAACAATAATTCCTTGATGTTAGTACCTCTGTCCAAAACAACTTTGTGAGCATCCAAAACAACTTCA
This sequence comes from Avena sativa, assembly GCA_916181665.1. Classification (NCBI taxonomy): domain Eukaryota; kingdom Viridiplantae; phylum Streptophyta; class Magnoliopsida; order Poales; family Poaceae; genus Avena; species Avena sativa. The sequence goes on along the minus strand of OV702279.1, from coordinate 397,081,880 downwards.
CCAACATTCAGGACAACTTTGAGAAGCTGTTTGCTGCAAGAAAGGCTGAGCAATTAGAACAGTCTCGCAACATGGCTGAAACCCCACCTCTCCCTGGAGTCCTCTCGGTGGGTTCAGTTCAGAAAAACCAACCAGCAGCCAAACCAATTGGCACAGCCGCACTTCATGATGGGCAAGGAAGAGAGATTAACTTGGATGGTACACCAAAGACACCATATCGCCATCCCAACTTTGGTCAAGTAACAACAATTGTTGTTGAGCAAACACTGCCCAAGGACAAAGGACACCAACCCACTGCCCAAGGGGAAGCACCACCTGAAGCAGGACAATAAGGAAACATGGTGAATGGCAGACAAAGGGCTATCACTCAAACACAATTGGACACAAGAAGAGGAATACCTACAGTCAAACCAGCCAAGATGAATATACCAGAATTTGAAGGAAAAGATGTTGACTCGTGGATTCAAACTATTGAACTATATTTTGATGAAGCAAGAACACCACTTGAACGAAGGACAGAAGTGGCAATTACATACCTAAAAGGTGATGACATCCAATAGTGGAGAGGTACAGGTTACAGTGCTTCCAACCTACCATGGCATAGATTCTGCAGATACATAGGGGACAGATTTGCAGAAAGCTCCATCTGTGACAATGTCAGGGCATTCCACTCACTGACTCAAACATCATCAGTAGCTGTGTATATACAGAAATTTGAAATGGCCATGAATCTACTGAGAAGGGATAACCCAAGCTTGCCTGGATAATATTACATCAATAGCTTCATCTCTGGTTTAACTGATTACATCCAGGCACATCTTCAGTGCCATAAACCTGAGGACATGCAACGAGCTATGTGGCTAGCCAGGAGGATTGAGCAAGCTCATCCACCCAAGAAAGGTTACTACCAACAGCCATTCTCTGCAAAAATACACATCACATTCTAGCCCAAACAACAAACAAACTCAACAACAGCTGTAGTTATTGAACAAGCTAAAGCAAAGAACCTCTACTACAAATGCAAGGAACCATGGTTCCCTAGTCACAATAAAGTGTGCAAAATGGCACAGAAGGCTCAAATACAAGCCCTGCAAGCAGATTCAGAAGAAATTATCTATATCACTAAGGATACAGATAGTGAGGAAGAACCAGCGAATACTGCCCAAGAATTGCATCTCTCTATGCATGCATTGCTAGGCATCAAGGCAAAAAAACCATGCTTTTACCCTGTGCTTGCAATTTGGGGACCAGAAGGCAATAGCTTTGGTGGACTCTGGAAGCACTACTACATTCATGACTCCCAAATTTGCTACCACAGCACAATGCATGACTACACCAACTTCCAAGATGAAAGTGATAGTGGCTAATGGTGATACCTTATGGACATAATTCTTTTGTCCAGACTGTCCTTACAATATTCAAGGCACAACATTCACTTCTGATTTCAGAGTCTTGCAGCTCAAAGGATACAATGTCATCTTGGGGGCAGATTGGATATATGCTCAAAGCCCAGTAACCTTGGATTACAAGAAAATGACTCTCACAGTAACTCTCCCTCAAGGCAACAATGTAACCTTCTATGATGAAAGCTTCCCTCACAAGGCAGAAGTTCTGGAAAGCAAACAATTGAACATATTACTCCTGAATTCCATTTGTGGAGCAGTCTTGTTGGTCAAAACAGTATTAATTAAGCCAACACAGGAAACTAGCATTCCACCTCAAATCCAAAAATTACTGCATGAGCATGAGAAGTTGTTCCAAGATCCAAAAACACTACCTCCAAAAAGGAATTGTGATCACAGTATCACTTTGGCACCTGATGCAAAGATAATTAATCAGAGGCCTTACAGATTACCACATCACCAAAAGAATATCATGGAGGACATCGTCAAAGAATTAATCAGTAGAGGAGTAATGTAACAGCCCAAGCTTGTAAGATATGTAAATAGTGCTTAAGCACTGCATGCATCTGTTTAAATCAATGAAAGATATGCATAAGATCAAGTATGTGAATCAAAATACATTTGCAAAACCCTAAACCCTAGTCTTTCCCCCTCTTTTTGGAATCCATTAAAAATGTTTTGAATTTGAAAGTTAACCAAAATAGTGGAGCCCAAATAGTGTCAAAGGGCCCCCACATTGTTTTCAACATATTTACAAAATCCTGGTATTTTGAATTATCTAAAACAGTATCCAAATCATTATACAAAAGAGAGAAAAGGAATTTAGGAAATAGAAAAGGATCTGTCTAAAAAAAATAAGCAACCCAGCGCTTCTGGGCCGAGCCCAACTTTTCCCTTCTCCCTCTCCCGCGCAGAGCAACGCTCAGCAGCCCACCCTAGCCTAGCGTAGCCCACAGCGGCCCGGTACCGCTTTGCTCCACTCCCCTGTCGTCTTCCTCGACAACGGCGAGCAACTCGCTGTCGCCGCCCACACCGTCGATCCCCACCGCCTGCATCCGGCCGTCCGCCGCCGCGTGGAGGAGGATAAGGTCTTCGCGGCGTCGCCCTGGCCATCCTCATCCTTTCCCCCTCTCCTTAGAGATCTCTCTCTTCTCTCCCGAGCGAGGTCCCGAAACCCTAGCCTCGGGCTCCGTCCTTTGGCGCTGTTGGAGGTCGCCTCGAGCCTCGGCGTGACGTCTAGAAGCTTCGCCTCACCGTCCTCTTCTTCCACGCCAACTGAATCGAGGAGGGGCGCCCGCAACCACCGCAGTCGAAGCTGTCTTCCCGAGCTTCGGCCGCCGCTTCCATCGATGTTGCCGACGCCGTTCGACCTCTCCTCGCGCCAACGACCCCTCTGCGTGCTTCCCGTTGAGCTGGTGGTTCCTCTAGACCCTTCTATTCTTCCCCTCTTGCTCTGTAGCCGCCTCTCGCCGTCGGACCGTAAGCTCCGACGTCGTGCTCCGCCGTTCCCTAGCACCGACGACCTATACTAGCGGCGCCGCCCGATTCTGGTCCAGCGCGACGCACCGCATCGAATACGCGCAGCCCCGCATCCCCGCTCGCTCGCTTGCGCCGTTCCCCGCCGTTGTCTGCAGGTCCTCCGGCGAGTCCCTCATGGCGTTGAGGTGGAAGCCGATGTGGCCTCGGCCCCACCCGTCAGTCTTTGGGGCTAGGATTTTCCCTAGTAAAAATCCACCCACCCTAGCACCGACCCCACCTATCCAACGTGGCTGCACAGGTGGGCCCAGCAGTCAGTGGCTGGGTCTAGCGTCTGTCTCGGTGAGAAAAGCTAGGGATAGGACCCTGACGTCAGCATGATGCAATATTTGCTTTTCCTTTTAATAAATGTTTTCTGGAATATAAACAAATACTTGTGGGCCACCCCTATCAGCATTTTAACAATTTCAATAAATGTTTTCAGAAATGAATAAAACTATGACATGTGGGCCCAAGTTGGAAAATAATTTAAATATTCCAAAAATAATTTAAAATGAATTAAAAGTTGAGAAATTCATAACTAATTCATTTTAAATAAAAAAATACAAATAATATATCAAAATGTTCAGAAAAATGAGAACTATCTAATTATAGTATAATCATGCATTGTTAAACAACTTCTATGACAAGTTCAACTAGAAGAACCAATTGAACCCCACAGGTGATTTCGAGGATCCCCCTGTCCTAGGGTTTGGACCTCTCGGACCCCGTTTAAAATGAACAAGCATGTTCTAGGGTTCCTTTCAACACCATTTAACTTGTCATATCATCCATCTTGATTGAGCATTGCACATGCCATGTATTGAATGTTGTTTTTCCTTTTTCGGTATTTGGTTCTTCGCGATAGGATTCGAACCCAAAGCTGAAGTCAACAACACTGAAGATCCATACCTGTCTACTAACGGACAAGGCAAGCATAGCCTCTCATTCTGAACCTACTTTCACAAAGTATATTACTTTCTCGCTATAATGCACACGATTCCAATGTGGTCTTTTGTCAGTAGCTAGTGTTACCTATCTGCTGCATTATTTCCCTTTTGTAGCCTTATACTCCTGATCCACTGCTCCTAGCTTACCTAGGTCTGGCACTTGAGCGTTGATAGAGCTTGTGTGATCGACATCTTAGCCATTCTTAGTAACAACTTCTGATCTATCCGAATGATGAACCAGAGATGTCGGAGAATATAGAAAGGTAGGAGGTGGTGACATCATCGAAGGAGTTAACTAATCATGCTAAGGCTTGTATGGGAGGCCACGTTGGGTGTGGTTTTTGTAGTCCCATGCTCGCCACCACTAGGAACTGAGTTCTTACCTTTGGAACCAACACGAGCATACAGCCACACGGGGCCTGGACAACCCCTCGACTAACTAACTTGCCTAGTAGATTCCATGAGTAACATAGTTCGGGCTTTCCATCTGGCATACATATTGAAAACATTTTTGAAAGAGGAGGTGATAGAGGTGCATCATAACTGGTAGGGAAGCGTGGACCGGGTTGCTTGGGGTAGATAGCGCCCCTGGTAAACCAACCTCGCCTCACATCTTTAAGTACCGGCTTCGGGATTTGACCCGTTATGGCGGAATCATACTTATTGCGTTACTCATGGTCTCTACGCAAGCAAGGTAAAGGTCGTGGTCAACCACCCTCTGCCGGCCTTCCAAGGAAGAGGGCTAATAATTTTGCATTAAGAGTCGGTTGGTACATGTGGGTAAAGTTGTACACCCCTGCAGGGTTAAATCTTTTCGAAAAGCCGTGTTCACGGTTATGAACGACTTGGCGACTGGACTTAAGATCATAGATAACATTAACCACTATAAAACTTGCTGATCCACGTGTGCTTAAGGATGCTTCCTCCGGGTTGAGGGGGTGATCCTAGATAGGAGGTTCTGATGGAGCTGGTGGTTATCAAGATGTGATGAACAAGATGAAGAAGTCGCTATCTTATCCCTTTTAAAAGATTCAGAGTAGATGAGCCTCTTCTCTCTATTGATTACAAATAAATATTGCTTTCCGCAAAAAAGAAAATCCAGAGAAAGCCTTACTAGCCAGAGCATGTAGATACTAGTTTATCTAAGTCTTGCGGAGTACATTCTCGTACTCAGCCTTGCGCCATTGTTGTTTTTCTACAGAGGATCTGGTTGCAACTGAAGGTGGCTTCTACGTTGAGATCGACGAGTAGTTGGGGGTCCCACATAGCAGCCTGAGGACTATGGGATAGACGTCGCTTTTGTTAATGGCCTCTTAGGCCTTTTGCTAAGTTGTGTAGAACAACATAATTTGCTTTCGCTGTGTGATGTAATGTTGGGTATATGACCTCTGGTTTGTAATAACTCTAATATCTCACTCTGCTAAGAGTTTAAACTTATGCTGTTGAATCCCTGTGTTCTGTAATGTTACCAAATCATACTGTGATCTTCTGCGTTTGGGAGTTGAACTTATCTTAGATGATGATCTGAGGCTAGTTTAACCCTAACCCCGGGGGGTGCTACAAGTAATTAGAGATAGTGCCAGCCCCTACTCATCTCCTGTCCTACTCATCAAAAAGAAAGATCACTCTTGGAGGAAATGCATTGATTTCAGAAAACTGAATCAACAAACAGTCAAACACAAATATCCAATCCCAATCATTGAGGATTTACTGGATGAATTACAAGGGGCCAGTTTTTTCTCAAAAATTTATTTGAGAAGTGGATATCATCAGATTAGGATGAAAGAGGAAGACATACCGAAAACACTATTTACCACTCATCAAGGCCATTATGAGTATGTGGTGTAAGATAACTTCACCACGGATCTAGTCTAGATCTGACAGTAGCACCATACATTACCTTTAGATCAAGAACAGAGAGAGAGAGAGAGAACCGAGATGGACTCTACCTGCTCCCTGGCTCGACAAGCACGAGCCAGAGGGAATCCCCGAGCTGGTGCCGGAGCTAGAACCTCCGTCATTGGCCATGAGTGAAAGGGAATGAGTGTGGTGAGCGTGTGGCTAGGGTGGCGGCGGTGGAGCTTCCCGTCGGCACATCGCTAGCCTAGATCGGATTGGCTTGTAGGTGGGGCGGCTAGGGCACGGCTAACCTCGTCGTTCGTGCTGCCGGCTCCCCACCACTTTATATAGCGCTGGCGACAGGGGCCCACCGTCCTAGATAAGGACGGGCGCCCCCGATCAGGGCGCAGTTAGGGGGCGTGCTGGGCCGTTGGGCCCAGTCACGTTGAGATCTATCCAACATTCTCCCCCTAGATCTCGACTTTACTTTTAACCTTGTTCTTTACTTATTTCATCACAGAATGAGACATAGAGCATGTTTCATCGTCTCAGCTCAATTGCCGATAGAATCTTACAGCTACTATATACCTTCATGTTCCGAAACAAATTCTGTTACTTTTGGGCCTCTATAGTCCAGGAGTCATAGGCTTGCCGTTAAACCCATGCCGGCTATGTGTTCCTTGAACACATTGGGTGGTAAGCCTTTCGTTAGCGGATCCGCAAGCATATCCTTTGTCCTTATATGCTCGAGACTTATAGTTTGATCCTGGACCTTGTCCTTCACAACATAATACTTTATATCTATAGACTTTGAAGCATTACTCGACTTGTTGTTGTGAGCATAGAATACTGCGGGCTCGTTGTCACAGTACATCTTTAGTGGCCTGTTGATGCAGTCACCCACTTTCAAGTCGGGTAAGAATTTCTTTAACCATAACGCCTGTCCCATGGCCTCATAACATGCTATAAATTCTGCATACATCGTAGATGATGCAACTATCGACTGTTTGGCGCTTCTCCACGAAATAGCACCTCCTGCGAGAGTAAAGACATATCCTGTCGTGGACTTTCGGTCGTCTTTATCTCCCGCAAAATCTGCATCTGAATACCCTTTTATCTCTAGGGAATCAGATCTTCTGTATGTTAGCATGAGGCCTTTTGTGCCTTGCACATAGCGCAAAGCTTTCTTTACCATCTTCCAGTGCTCTATGCCTGGATTCTCTTGATATCTACCGAGTACCCCGGTGATAAATGCTAAGTCAGGGCGAGTGCACACTTGTGCATACTGTAAGCTTCCAACAGCCGAAGCATATGGTACTGACTTCATTTGATCGATCTCATATTGATTCTTTGGACATTGGGATTTCCCAAAACTGTCGCCCTTGACTATGGGAGCAGGTGTTGAATTACTCGCATGCATATTGTATTTCTTTAAAATCTTTTCACAATACGCTTTCTGCGACAGTCCTAACACTCCATTCTTTCTGTCTCGGTGAATTTCTATGCCCAAAACATAAGATGCTTCACCAAGGTCTTTCATGTCAAAGTTTGATGACAAGAATTTCTTTGTTTCTAGTAGTAGACTAACATCACTGCTAGCAAGCAGAATGTCATCCACATATAGAATTAGGAAAATATATTTCCCACTTTTGAACTTTGCATAAATGCAATTGTCCTCAACATTTTCTTTGAATCCAAATCTTTTAATGGTATCATTAAACTTTAAATACCACTGCCTAGAGGCTTGCTTTAACCCATAAATGGATTTCTTTAGGCGGCATCCCATATGTTCCTTCCCCTCCATGAAAAAACCCTTGGGTTGTTTCATGTAAACATTCTCTTCTAAATCTCCATTTAGAAATGCCGTCTTGACATCCATTTGATGTAACTCTAAATCAAAATGTGCAACTAGTGCCATGATGATTCTGAAGGAGTCCTTACATGAGACCGGAGAAAAAGTCTCATTGTAATCTACACCTTCTCTTTGCGTAAAGCCTTTTGCCACGAGTCTAGCTTTGTACTTTTCTACATTCCCATTGGAGTCATACTTTGTTTTGTAGACCCACTTGCATCCTACTGTTTTGGCTCCTTTGGGAATTTCCTCTAAGTCCCAAACATTGTTGTAACTCATCGATTTCATTTCATCTTCCATTGCCTCCACCCACTTGGCTGAGTGAGGGCTACTCATGGCTTCTTCATATGTGGTAGGATCGCCCTCCATATGAACTACATTTTAAACTTTGTAGATTTCTTTGGAAATGGCTGGTCTTCGTTCTCTTTTAGACCGTCTGAGTTCATCAGACTCTTGCTCATTTCTTGCCTCGGGTTCAGGCACATTTACACTAGGTGGCTGTTCTGGCTCCCTTTCGTGCTCAACAGTGGGTTCAGGTGGCTCCTGATGGACAGGTTCCGAACTTTCGCCCATTGTTGTCACAACAGGTCCCGACACCACAACCTCAGGGGTTGTAGATGGTGGCACAACAGGTAGCGAGAAAAATGGCTCCTGAATCATCGGATTAGGTGCATGCACCCTCTTCTCCTCAAGATCAATTTTCCTAGCTATCGTGCTCCCCCTCATCAATTCGTCCTCCAATAAGACTGCATGTCTCGTTTCTACAAACTTTGTGTATCTGTCGAGGCAGTAGAAACGATAGCCTTTGGACTTATCTGGATAGCCAATAAAATGGCAAGATACTGTTTTGGGGTCTAACTTTGCAATGTTTGGATTGAAAACTTTTGCCTCAGCTGGGCTCCCCCAGACCCTCAAGTGGTGCAGAGAGGGGACTCTGCCTGTCCACAATTCAAACGGTGTTTTGGGCACCGACTTACTTGGTACTCTGTTGAGAATATGAATGGCGGTTTTAAGCGCCTCCATCCACAATCCCAATGGGAGGGTGGAATAGCTCATCATGCTGCGCACCATATCCATAAGGGTACGGTTGCGCCTTTCAGCTACTCCGTTTTGCTGAGGTTCGCCCGGCATTGAATACTGGGCGACTATTCCATTTTCTTGCAGGAACCGTGCAAAGGGTCCTGGTACTTGACCATATGGAGTATGCCGACCGTAGTACTCCCCCCCACGATCGGACCGAACTATTTTGATTCTTTTATCGTGCTGATTTTCTACTTCAGCTTTGAAAATTTTAAATTTATCCAACGCTTCAGATCTTTCTTTGATTGGATAAATATAACCATACCGGGAGTGATCATCCGTGAATGTTATGAATGAATCATAGCCATCCACACTTTTCACCGGAAACGGTCCACAAATATCCGTGTGGATTATTTCTAGTGTAGCTTTGCTTCGGTTTGCACCCTTTTTAATCTGTTTGACATACTTTCCTTTAATGCAATCTATGCATTGTTCTATGTCGGAGAACTCTAACGGAGGAAGAATGTCATTTTTAACGAGGTTTTCAATTCTTCCCCTCGAAATATGGCCTAGTCTGCAGTGCCATAGTCTCGAGGAGTCAAGAGTTCGCTTTCTTTTCTTTTGTTCTTTGTTCGACAAGGGAACTTTTTCATTCACATCACACACAGAAAGAACTTTCTCATGCAGGGATAACAAATATAACTTATCAAATAATGTAGCGACACCCACACATTTGTCTTTCAACCAGATGGCACACTTGCCATTACCAAAATAACATTCGTAAGAGTCTTTATCCAAACAGGAAACACTTATTAAATTCCTATGTAATGAAGGAACGAAAAGCACATCTTTGAGCAAAAGCAAAGAGCCATCAGCCAGCTCCAGGGGGACATCACCAATGGCCTCCACTTCTGCTTCTATTCCATTCGCCACTTCAATGTGTCTTTCTCTTCTTGGCGTGGTCCTTGTCGAATGGAACCCCTGTAAAGAGTTGGCAACGTGAACAGTTGCTCCAGAATCAATCCACCAAGTGGATCTAGTAAACTTTTCATACAAAGATTCATTAACAAAAGAAACAATATCTTTACCATTTTTGGCCATGATGTACTTTAGCCAAATCGGGCAGTCTTTCTTGTAGTGGCCCGGCTTTTTGCAGTGATGGCACTGATCCTTCTCCCCAGGGGTGGACTGGTGATGCTGGTACTGGTGCTGCATTGGACCCTTGCCATGGGGCTTGGAGGGTGATCCACCATGGTTGCCTCCTGTGAAGCCTCTCTTCCTGTTGTCCTTCACGAAGTTCAGAGAACCGCCGTGAAGGGCTTTCAGCCTTTCTTCTTCCTGGGAGCACATCCCAATGGTCTTTTCTATGTCCCACTTTTCAGGGGACATATTATAGTTTATCACGAAGTTTTCAAAGGGCTGTGGAAGTGAGGCCATCACAAGGTGCACCAAGAGTGCTGGCTTTAACTCGAGGTCCTCATCCATTGGCTCGAGCTTTGCAGCCATGTTCGACATCCTCAAGATGTGCTCTCTAATCCCGTGGGGTCCTCCCGTATACTTTTCAGTAACCAGCTGCTTTAACAGCTGGGTCGCATACATCTTTGAAGAGCCAGTAAACTGGCTCTTTATCTTGGCGAGATACTCGCCCACGGTAGCACACTCTCCAATTGAGCCCACGATAGCGTTCTCAATTGTGTTCTTTACGAATGCCAGACACTTCTTGTTGGCGTTCACCCATTTCTGGTTATCGATAGAGTAAGCCAGCTCCAATGGAGCATGGTCCCTCTTCCTTTTCTCAAAGTCAGCACTTTCCTCAGCTGCCTCCCTGACCGGGTCGGCGGGCTTGACTGGTTGCTTGGTTTCAACCACCCAATCCACTTCGGCGCATACGAACGCCAAGTCTACTTTCTTCCTCCATTCGGAGTAGTTGTCCCCCCTGAGGAGCGGGACGTCCTTCAGACATGCCATGAGGTTGAGACCTCCTGAAAATCACAAAATATGTGAGATCACCAAGTAAAACAACTGTATGCGTTAATTCAACGTTGGTATAAATTAAGCATGCAATCGTTTCATGCTATTTAAAATTACATCACCGTTGGGCAGAAATAAATTTAAAAAGCATCTTTAATACTTAATAGGATAAGATTATGGTCATGAATATTAATAACGTTGGTCAATTAATAGCATGAGGCATAATCACTTTAATCACATCTTTATATCAAGATTTAATCAACTTTATTGCATTTGGTGCAATTTTAAACCATGTAAAAACACTATTTGCAGCGGAAACTTTCGTTAAAAAACTTATACTTTGCAGAAAAAATCTGCCTTTGTAACACTCTCTAGTCACAATATACTTAAAATTAAAAAGGACTAGAGAAACTATGCAAAATTTTGCTTAAAACTAAGCAAAAACCATTAAAAACAATTCTGTAAAAAGAAAAAACAGAAAACTGGTTAAAAAACCGCCCTAAAAGGGCCTCTCCCTGGGCATCCTACAGCGGCCCGTTGCCAAAACGGCCCAGCCTGGCCTGCCAGCGTTGCCTGCCAGCGGCCGGCTGGCGCGCTGCTGCCGCCCGCGCGCTCGCTAGGTAGCTGCCGCACACTCGCGCGCTGCCCAGCTGGCCCGCGGCCTGCCGCTTGGCCCGCTAGCGGCCCAGCGCGGCCTGCAGCCGCCCGCGCCCACCCCGCGCCGCTTGATCCTGGCCCTCCATCTCGCGTGACCTAAATCCAACGGTTGGCCGCGCGTCTAGGGGCTATAAAAACCCTCCCAGCCGCCAGCCCCCCAAAACCCTAATCCTCACTCTCTCTTCAACCCGCCCCCGCGTCCATCCCGTGTGAGCCCAGCGACGGCGCCGCGGAAATCCCGCGGGCACCCCGCGTCCCTCACGGCGGTTCCTCCGCGTGCACGCCGCGTGGGATCGAGGCGAGGCGGCCGCGTGCACCGCGTGCCCCTCCCTCTCCCTCGGCGCTCCGGCGGCGCCGCGTGGGCAACGGCGGCCCTGCTCCTCCCTTGGCGAGGCGGCCGAGCCCCTCCCGCGGCGAGGTGGCTGCGCCCCTCCCTTCGAGGTGGTCGTGCCCCTGCTGCGGCGAGGTGGCCGGACCCCTCCCTTCGCGAGGTGGCCGAGCCCCTGCCTCGGGTGGCCCCCGGTGATACCCGCCGCCGAGGCGAGGCGGCCGCCTCTCGGCAAGCCCCTCCCTCTGGCGACGCGGGCCGCTCTGAGCCGAGGCGAGGCGGCCGCCCGCAGGCGCGCCCCTCCCTCCGGCCGAGCTCCGTCGGCGGGTCCCTGTTTTGAGCACGGGGCGAGGCGAGGCGGCCGCCCTCCGGCGTGCCCCTCCCTCTGCCCGCTCCGGCGAGTGAGCCATGGCCCCCCCCATCCTCCTTGCCGGCGGTGTGTCCACCCGAGGGTGGGCGCACCACCGTCAAGAGGGGCGGTGGTGGAGCCTTTGCTCCCCCCCCCTTTTTTTTTGTTACTTATTTGGTCCATGGTGGAACTGCGGCGGCGCCCTCACCTTTCTCCTTGCCGATGTGTGCATCCACCCGAGGGTGGGTGCACCATCGTCAAGTGGCCGAGGTGTGGGGCGGAGACTTTTCCGGTGATGGCCGGAGTGGACCTCTTTTCACTTTTGATTGTCTTTTCTTTGGGGATCTATGGGGTTAGGACTTGCATTCGGGATTCTTTTGGGGCTTTAGATCTAGGGTTTCCCTTTGCCCCGAAGGGTGTGTTCTTCTTCTAGATGTCTCCACAATGGATGCCCATCTAGATCGAGAGGAACGGCGCGGCCATAGGGCAGGCGCACTATGGATCTAAATCTTTCTTTTAAACCTTTTTACTTTCTACAACAAGCACTGTAAAATCTAGCAACTAAAAACCTTGCTCTGATACCAATGTAAGATAACTTCACCACGGATCTAGTCTAGATCTGACAGTAGCACCATACATTACCTTTAGATCAAGAACAGAGAGAGAGAGAGAGAGAGAGAACCGAGATGGACTCTACCTGCTCCCTGGCTCGACAAGCACGAGCCAGAGGGAATCCCCGAGCTGGTGCCGGAGCTAGAACCTCCGTCGTTGGCCATGAGTGAAAGGGAATGAGTGTGGTGAGCGTGTGGCTAGGGTGGCGGCGGTGGAGCTTCCCGTCGGCACAGCGCTAGCCTAGATCGGATTGTCTTGTAGGTGGGGCGGCTAGGGCACGGCTAACCTCGTCGTTCGTGCTGCCGGCTCCCCACCACTTTATATAGCGCTGGCGACAGGGGCCCACCGTCCTAGATAAGGACGGGCGCCCCCGATCAGGGCGCAGTTAGGGGGCGTGCTGGGCCGTTGGGCCCAGTCACGTTGAGATCTATCCAACATGTGGTAATGCCTTTTGGATTGGCAAATGCTCCTGCAACTTTCCAACAACTCATGAACTCAGTGCTAGCTCCTTTCCTCAGAAAATTCACCTTGGTATTCTTTGGTGATATCCTAATATATAGCAAAACAATGCAACAACATATGGAACACTTGAAGCAGGTGTTTGAACTCTTAGAGAGGAATCACTTATTTGCCAAGAAAGAGAAATGTTCCTTTGCCCAACAACAAATTGAGTACCTAGGACACATAATTAGTGGACAAGGAGTTGCTACTGATCCAAAGAAAATTGAAGCAATACTCCAATGGCCACAGCCAGAAAATGTCACTCAATTGAGAAGTTTTCTAGGCCTTACTAGATACTACAAGAGATTTATCAAAAAATTATGGTATCATATGTCAGCCCTTATTTGAGGCTCTCAAAAAGGATATTTTCTCTTGGGCAGAACAACAGCAAGCTGCTTTTCAAGAACTAAAACAAAAGATGACTTCCCCCTGTCTTAGCACTTCCTGATTTCTCCCTACCATTTACACTGGAAGCAGATGCATCTGACTTTGGGATTGGAGAAGTCCTGATGCAAAAAGGACAACCAATATTCTTCCTAGGCAGAGCAATATTCCCAAAGTCAGCAGGCCTCTCCACATATGACAAAGAGGCAATGGCAATCCTGGAAGCACTGAAGAAATGGAAACATTATTTCTCTGTCTCCTCTCTTATTATCAAAACAGACCAGCAAAGCTTGCGCTATATACAAGACCAGAAACTAACTGAGGGCATTCAACAAAAATTGCTAGTCAAATTACTTGGCTACAATTACACTTGGAATACAAAAAGGGAAAAGAGAACAAAGTGGCAGATGCCCTATCAAGGGTGAAACACAAGGTGCTCTCCTTATTCAAAAGTGCTGCTATTCCAACCCGGATAACTGATGTGGCCAAGTCCTACAGTGAGGACACAAAATGCAAAGAGATCCTCCAACAGCTCTCTGTTTGCCCCACATCAGTACCAAACTTTACACTGTCAAAAGGGATCATCAGATACAAAGGCAAAATTGTCACTGGAAGCACAACTGATCTCAGAAACAAGATACTTTCATCACTGCATGATTCAGAGCTGGGAGGACACTCTGGGGAATGAGCAACCTACCAGAGAATCAAACTTTTGTTTCATTGTCCAGGTTTGAAACAACAAGTCATGGAATTTGTTAGATAGTGTCCTGTCTGCCAGATAAACAAATCTGAAAACTGCAAGTACCCTGGTCTACTACAGCCACTACGAGTGCCTGATTTTGCCTGGACACACGTCAGCATGGACTTCATCGAAGGATTGCCAGTTTCTGACAACAAAGATCTTATTCTGGTGGTTATTGACAGGTTTACCAAATATGCTCATTTCATAGCACTCAAGCATCCCATAACAGTGAGAACAGTAGCAAAGGCATCCACTGACCATGTTTTCAAGCTACATGGATTGCCATCTGTTATAGTCACTGACAGGGACATAATTTTTACAAGCAACCTCTGGCAAGAACTGTTCAAATCTATGGGAGTCAAGCTGCACTTTAGCACTTCTTATCATCCACAACCTAATGGTTAAACTGAACGAGTTAATCAGTGTTTGGAAAACTACCTTAGAAAGATGGCATTCTTACAACCAAAAAAATGGAGTCATTGGTTATCTCTAGCCGAATGGTGGTACAATACAACATTTCACACATCACTCAAAATGACACCCTACCAAGCTTTGTATGCTAGACCACCTCCTCAACTAGCTGAGCTACTGCTGCCACCAGAGGACAATCCATCAACTTTAACTCCTAGTGCAACAACAATAGAGATTGCAGCAAAGATCAAAGATAATTTACTAAAGGCACAGGAAAGAATGAAGCTACATGCTTACAAGAACAGACAAGAAAGAGAGTTGGAAGTGGGAGACATGGTTTATCTCAAATTGCAACCCTACAGGCACACTTCTCTCAGCATACACAGATGCCTCAAGCTTCATTCAAAGTACTATGGCCCCTTAAGAGTGCTGGAACGTATTGGCCAAACATCTTACAAGCTACTGCTCCCGGAGGGTTGCCAAGTCCATCCAACTTTCCATGTCAGTCAGCTGAAGAAGCATTTGGGACCCAAAGCTATCCCTACCCCACACCTCCCTCTGCTGAACCAAGATGGAACAATATTGATCGCTCCTGAAGCCATTCTGGAACGGAGTTCAGGGATCCATATCAGTCCCAGTGGTTCGTTGGCTAATCAAATGGGAAAACCTGCCACCTGAACAAGCAACCTGGGAAGATTCAGCATTCATACAGAATGTTTTCCCAACATTCCAGCCTTGAGGACAAGTCTGAAGTTACTCAGGGGGAGTTGTCAAGACCCGGCCACCACCGTCCATCCAGCATCCAACGGCGCAAGGGAAATCTTACCGCTTGGCGCCAGCTCGCGGTAGTGGAGAATGACATCACCATGCTTGCTCTGTTTTTCTTCTTTCAGCAGCTCAGTAGTTTGTCTCTTAGTTGTTTCTCCTATATAGCCAGGAATCCCTTAGGGTTTGGGCATCTTGTTTTTGTTAGGGTTTACACCCCTCCGCCACTGTTCGTGGTTAGGCTAAAAGCACCCCCTGTAATCGCTACCTCCTTCCCATAGCTTCTCCTCGCGTGTGGACACCTTCCCTGCTCGTCCTCGCAGGCGTGCCTCCTCCTGGCCGTTCGCCCACGTCGCCTCCTCCCTATGCAGGCCCGTATTCACAGTGCGTTCGCCTACAGGCTTCATGGTGCCCCGCGCCTCCCTCTGTACCATGCGTGCCCGCGACCCTGCATTGCCTCTGTTGGTGAGTTGTTCTAGTAAGTGAGGCCTCCGTGGGGAGAACCTGTTGGCGCGATGTAACTTGTGCTACTGGCTTGTCACTTGGATGCCTTTTTCAATTGTACATGTCTGTGTGGGTCTCCGCAAGGACACAAGCTTGATCCTCTTTGATGTCTTCCTCTCGCCAGCGCTATCTTCTACCGTCCAAAAGCTTGCCAAGATCGACCTTGTTCGACACCAAGACCGACGAGACCGGCTTGAGGCCGAAGAATATAAAGGCGCTCCTCGAAGACCCTGACATCGGATGACGAGATCTCCATCCTGGATTCCAAGACAATCCGATGACACATCCTATAAAGACCCCGAATACCGATCTCGGAGTCCAAGACCAAACCCGAACCCCTCCGAGCCCCAAGTTTGTCCAACCCAAACGTGTGACCCCTATCCGATTCATATTTTTATAGTGAATGCCCATGCGTTGCCACGACCTATAACTTTTGGTGTTGCATATAATTTTATTGTAGATTTCATCTAGTTTTCCGTCATCAGGGTTTATCATGATGAGATGCGTACCCAGGTATTTGAGAGGGAACACATTTATTTACACTCAAAAGATATGTATAAAAATCTATTATTTAATTGTCTCTCATGCTAGAGGAACAGAATGAGTTCACTCTTTTGGTAACTACTTTTATTCTTTTGGTAACTACTTTTATGTTAGAGATTTGTTCAGAACAAGTTAAAACCATTTGAGGTTTCAGGCTTTAGCCTTCTTCAGTAAATTTTAGTGAGAAGCTACTATCACCAATGCATAACCAAACACTTCATGTTACTAATTGAGCCGTTAGTAGTGACAAAACAAATGGATGTATTCATCCGTCGGCTCTCTCTACCTATTGCTCTGTTTTTAAGCGATGGGCTTGCACTTGATATTTGCTATGAATTACAGGGCAGCTAGCAAAGCAACCGTACTATCTCTACTACCTATAAAGAAGCAAACATGAATTTTGCTTCACGTACCCAGCAAACTAAACACGGGCAAAACACAACCACACGATTAGGCCCACTTAACATTATCTAACGCCTGGGCTTAGCCTAATCTGTTTTTCGGGTGCGCTTAGCAATTAGCAGCGTCGGACTAAAACTTATCCCCGCGGAACGAACCGCATTCCCCGTTCTCAACCTCATCGTTGGTTCCAGGAAAGAAAAAACAAATCCTTATAATCCTTAAACAAGGAAACGTATATCGCTGAACAAGGAAACCGATCACACGTATCAATTTCGCCATCACCGCTCGGCATCACCACGATCATAGACCACGCCATCACCAGGACCGCGATCCTAGGCCACGCTATCGCCAGGACCTTGTACGACGCCAAGCCGAATTCCTGGATGGCACCCTCGCCGTGAACTGGACGATGCACTTCTCGCATCGCGTGCCTGGAAGACGGCGCCCTCGCGGCGTTCCTCGTGAACTGGACGGCGCACTTGCTCGCATCGCGTGCCTGGAAGATGTCGCCCTCGCAGTGTTCCTGGACGGCGCCGTTGCCGCCTCTTGCTTGTACCATGCCCTCTCTGACGTCTTCGCGGCAGAAACATCATCGATCTGCGCATGATACATGATTAGCAAGGTAAGTTGATCTACCCTTCAGTGATGTGTTTCTTCTGCCATTCATGCCTAATCTTCGTGATGAGCGGGATGGTCTTCGGAGTCTACTCACGATCATAGAATCCGGTATGTTCCTCTTCCTCTTGAACTCAAACATGGAATCCTGGTCGATGCAAAAAATCATCGGATTAGGACTCACACAACGCTCTCTACTCGCTTCTGCCCGGATATAAAAATAGTAAGTTTGCTACCTGTGTCATGTCTTTTCCACGCAAGTTACTGAACACTTTCGTCCATTTAACTTTGTGAGGGTCCTCTTCATCTTGAAGTTCTTGTGGCATTTTTATCAGTAGAAGCGGAAAACCTGACAAGCGGATGTGAGAACTGGTTACATGGCAGGCCACCAACCAAATACAAGCAGAATTGAACCTGCAAGAAATTCATATCCTACTTCCAAGGTAGGAATATCATATCTAAGAATTGTTGTACTTCATATGTTCATAAGGCTACAGGTGCCCAGCCAAATCCAGTAACATCGTCTAGTGTAGTAATAGGCAGCTAAAAAGCAGCAATGCGCTGTTCTTTATCTCCAATGCTTGTCTTGTAGCTTCAGCATCACCTCCAGCGGTACGTGCTCCTGCCGCTTGCTCTGGTTCTTGTTGGATAGATCTCAACGTGACTGGACCCAACGGCCCAGCACGCCCCCTAACTGCGCCCTGATCGGGGGCGCCCGTCCTTATCTAGGACGGTGGGCCCCTGTCGCCAGCGCTATATAAAGTGGTGGGGAGCCGGCAGCACTAACTACGAGGTTAGCCGTGCCCTAGCTGCCCCACCTACAAGCCAATCCGATCTAGGCTAGCGCTGTGCCGACGGGAAGCTCCACCGCCACCACCCTCGCCTCGTGCTCGAACGGGGCCACGCCGCTGAGCCAGAGGGAGGGGCGCGCCGGAGGCGGCCGCCTCGCCTCGGCATCGGGGGGCACCACCGAGAGAGGAAGGGGCGTGGGGAGGGAGGGGCCGAAGCCGGCCCGTCCGCTCCTCCACAGCACCGCCGCTAAACGCGGGACCGACGCGCCGCCGCCGCGGAGCCGACGCGGGGCTGCCGCGGGTGGACGCGGCGCTGCCGCGAGGGACGCGGAGAGGACGCGCCGCCGCCGCTGTGTCCACGCGGAGAGGACGCGGGGGGTGGGGTGGGGAGAAATGGAATTAGGGTTGGGGGGGGGGGTCGGCGCCCTGGGGCCTTTATACCTCCGAGGTGCGCGCGCGACCGTTAGATCTAGGGTAAGTCGATCGAGCGGCCAGGATCCAGCGGCGGTGGGAGGCTGCAGGCTGCGCTGGGCCACGCGGGCCACGCGGGCGGCAGCAGGCCGCGCTGGGCCGCTGGCGGGCCAAGCTGGGCAGCGCGGGGCGTGCGGCAGCTGCCTAGCGAGCGCGCGGGCGGCAGCAGCGCGCCAGCCGGCCGCTGGCGGGCCAGGCTGGGCCGTTTTGGCAACGGGCTGCTGTAGGCTGCCCAGGGAGAGGCCCTTTTAGGGCGGTTTTTTTAACCAGTTTTCTGTTTTTTCTTTTAAAGAATTGTTTTTATTGTTTTGCTTAGTTTTAAGCAAATTTTTGCATAGTTTTCTCTAGTCCTTTTACTTCTGAGTAGATTGTGACTAGAGAATGTTATAAAGACAGTTTTTTCTGCAAAGTATGAGTCTTTTAATGAAAGTTTCCGCTGCAAATAGTTCTTTTACATTGCAAATGTATGGTTTAAAATTGCACAAAATGCAATAAAGTTGATTAAATCTTGATATAAAGATGTGATTAAAGTGATTATGACTCATGCTATTAATTGACCAACGTTATTAATAATCATGACCATAATCTTTTCCAATTTAGTATAAAAGGTGCATTTAAATTTATTTCTGCCCAACGGTGATGTAATTTTAAATAGCACGAAACGATTGCATGCTTAATTTATACCAACGTTGAATTAACGCATACAATTGTTTTACTTGGTGATCTCACATCTTTTGTGATTTACAGGAGGTCTCAACCTCATGGCATGTCTGAAGGACGTCCCGCTCCTCAGGGGGGACAACTACTCCGAATGGAGGAAGAAAGTTGACTTGGCGTTCGTATGCGCCGAGGTGGATTGGGTGGTTGACACCAAGCAACCGGTCAAGCCCGCTGACCCGGTCAGGGAGGCAGCTGAGGAAAGTGCTGACTTTGAGAGAAGGAAAAGGGACCATGCTCCATTGGAGCTGGCTTACTCTATCGATAACCAGAAATGGGTGAACGCCAACAAGAAGTGTCTGGCGTTCGTAAAGAACACAATTGAGAACGCTATCGTGGGCTCAATTGGAGAGTGCGCTACCGTGGGCGAGTATCTCGCCAAGATAAAGAGCCAGTTTACTGGCTCTTCAAAGATGTATGCGACCCAGCTGTTAAAGCAGCTGGTTACTGAAAAATATACGGGAGGACCCCACGGCATTAGAGAGCACATCTTGAGGATGTCGAACATGGCAGCAAAGCTCAAGCCAATGGATGAGGACCTCGAGTTAAAGCCAGCACTCTTGGTGCATCTTGTGATGGCCTCACTTCCACAGCCCTTTGAAAACTTCGTGATAAACTATAATATGTCCCCTGAAAAGTGGGACATAGAAAAGACCATTGGGATGTGCTCCCAGGAAGAAGAAAGGCTGAAAGCCCTTCACGGCGGTTCTCTGAACTTCGTGAAGGACAACAGGAAGAGAGGCTTCACAGGAGGCAACCATGGTGGCTCACCCTCCAAGCCCCATGGCAAGGGTCCCATGCAGCACCAGTACCAGCACCACCAGTCCACCCCTGGGGAGAAGGATCAGTGCCATCACTGCAAAAAGCCGGGCCACTACAAGAAAGACTGCCCGATTTGGCTAAAGTACATCATGGCCAAAAATGGTAAAGATATTGTTTCTTTTGTTAATGAATCTTTGTATGAAAAGTTTACTAGATCCACTTGGTGGATTGATTCTGGAGCAACTGTTCACGTTGCCAACTCTTTTCAGGGGTTCCATTCGACAAGGACCACGCCAAGAAGAGAAAGACACATTGAATTGGCGAATGGAATAGAAGCAGAAGTGGAGGCCATTGGTGACGTCCCCCTGGAGCTGGCTGATGGCTCTTTGCTTTTGCTGAAAGATGTGCTTTTCGTTCCTTCATTACATAGGAATTTAATAAGTGTTTCCTGTTTGGATAAAGACTCTTACGAATGTTATTTTGGTAATGGCAAGTGTGCCATCTGGTTGAAAGACAAATGTGTGGGTGTCGCTACATTATTTGATAAGTTATATTTGTTATCCCTGCATGAGAAAGTTTTTTCTGTGTGTGATGTGAATGGAAAAGTTCCCTTGTCGAACAAAGAACAAAAGAAAAGAAAGCGAACTCTTGACTCCTCGAGACTATGGCACTGCAGACTAGGCCATATTTCGAGGGGAAGAATTGAAAACCTCGTTAAAAATGACATTCTTCCTCCGTTAGAGTTCTCCGACATAGAACAATGCATAGATTGCATTAAAGGAAAGTATGTCAAACAGATTAAAAAGGGTGCAAACCGAAGCAAAGCTACACTAGAAATAATCCACACGAATATTTGTGGACCGTTTCCAGTGAAAAGTGTGGATGGCTATGATTCATTCATAACATTCACGGATGATCACTCCCGGTATGGTTATATTTATCCAATCAAAGAAAGATCTGAAGCGTTGGATAAATTTAAAAATTTCAAAGCTGAAGTAGAAAATCAGCACGATAAAAGAATCAAAATAGTTCGGTCCGATCGTGGGGGGGAGTACTACGGTCGGCATACTCCATATGGTCAAGTACCAGGACCCTTTGCACGGTTCCTGCAAGAAAATGGAATAGTCGCCCAGTATTCAATGCCGGGCGAACCTCAGCAAAACGGAGTAGCTGAAAGGCGCAACCGTACCCTTATGGATATGGTGCGCAGCATGATGAGCTATTCCACTCTCCCATTGGGATTGTGGATGGAGGCGCTTAAAACCGCCATTCATATTCTCAACAGAGTACCAAGTAAGTCGGTGCCCAAAACACCGTATGAATTGTGGACAGGCAGAGTCCCCTCTCTGCACCACTTGAGGGTCTGGGGGAGCCCAGCTGAGGCAAAAGTTTTCAATCCAAACATTGCAAAGTTAGACCCCAAAACAGTATCGTGCCATTTTATTGGCTATCCAGATAAGTCCAAAGGCTATCGTTTCTACTGTCCCGACAGATACACAAAGTTTGTA
Organism: Avena sativa; assembly: GCA_916181665.1. Taxonomy (NCBI): domain Eukaryota; kingdom Viridiplantae; phylum Streptophyta; class Magnoliopsida; order Poales; family Poaceae; genus Avena; species Avena sativa. The sequence goes on along the minus strand of OV702279.1, from coordinate 397,060,268 downwards.
GAAACGAGACATGCAGTCTTCTTGGAGGACGAATTAATGAGGGGGAGCACGGTAGCTAGGAAAATTGATCTTGAGGAGAAGAGGGTGCATGCACCTAATCCGATGATTCAGGAGCCATTTTTCTCGCTACCTGTTGTGCCACCATCCACAACCCCTGAGGTTGTGGTGCCGGCACCTGTTGTGACTCCACACGTGACAACAATGGGCGAAAGTTCGGAACCTGTCCATCAGGAGCCACCTGAACCCACTGTTGAGCACGAAAGGGAGCCAGAACAGCCACCTAGTGTAAATGTGCCTGAACCCGAGGCAAGAAATGAGCGAGAGTCTGATGAACTCAGACGGTCTAAAAGAGAACGAAGACCAGCCATTTCCAAAGAAATCTACAAAGTTTACAATGTAGTTCATATGGAGGGCGATCCTACCACATATGAAGAAGCCATGAGTAGCCCTCACTCAGCCAAGTGGGTGGAGGCAATGGAAGATGAAATGAAATCGATGAGTTCCAACAATGTTTGGGACTTAGAGGAAATTCCCAAAGGAGCCAAAACAGTAGGATGCAAGTGGGTCTACAAAACAAAGTATGACTCCAATGGGAATGTAGAAAAGTACAAAGCTAGACTCGTGGCAAAAGGCTTTACGCAAAGAGAAGGCGTAGATTACAATGAGACTTTTTCTCCGGTCTCATGTAAGGACTCCTTCAGAATCATCATGGCACTAGTTGCACATTTTGATTTAGAGTTACATCAAATGGATGTCAAGACGGCATTTCTAAATGGAGATTTAGAAGAGAATGTTTACATGAAACAACCCAAGGGTTTTTTCATGGAGGGGAAGGAACATATGGGATGCCGCCTAAAGAAATCCATTTATGGGTTAAAGCAAGCCTCTAGGCAGTGGTATTTAAAGTTTAATGATACCATTAAAAGATTTGGATTCAAAGAAAATGTTGAGGACAATTGCATTTATGCAAAGTTCAAAAGTGGGAAATATATTTTCCTAATTCTATATGTGGATGACATTCTGCTTGCTAGCAGTGATGTTAGTCTACTACTAGAAACAAAGAAATTCTTGTCATCAAACTTTGACATGAAAGACCTTGGTGAAGCATCCTATGTTTTGGGCATAGAAATTCACCGAGACAGAAAGAATGGAGTGTTAGGACTGTCGCAGAAAGCGTATTGTGAAAAGATTTTAAAGAAATACAATATGCATGCGAGTAATTCAACACCTGCTCCCATAGTCAAGGGCGACAGTTTTGGGAAATCCCAATGTCCAAAGAATCAATATGAGATCGATCAAATGAAGTCAGTACCATATGCTTCGGCTGTTGGAAGCTTGCAGTATGCACAAGTGTGCACTCGCCCTGACTTAGCATTTATCACCGGGGTACTCGGTAGATATCAAGAGAATCCAGGCATAGAGCACTGGAAGATGGTAAAGAAAGCTTTGCGTTATGTGCAAGGCACAAAAGGCCTCATGCTTACATATAGAAGATCTGATTCCCTAGAGATAAAGGGGTATTCAGATGCAGATTTTGCGGGAGATAAAGACGACCGAAAGTCCACGACAGGGTATGTCTTTACTCTCGCAGGAGGTGCTATTTCGTGGAGAAGCGCCAAACAGTCGATAGTTGCATCATCTACGATGTATGCAGAATTCATAGCATGTTATGAGGCCATGGGACAGGCGTTATGGTTAAAGAAATTCTTACCCGACTTGAAGGTGGTTGACTGCATCAGCAGGCCACTAAAGATGTACTGTGACAACGAGCCCGCAGTATTCTATGCTCACAACAACAAGTCGAGTAATGCTTCAAAGTCTATAGATATAAAGTATTATGTTGTGAAGGACAAAGTCCAGGATCAAACTATAAGTCTCGAGCATATAAGGACAAAGGATATGCTTGCGGATCCGCTAACGAAAGGCTTACCACCCAATGTGTTCAAGGAGCACATAGTCGGCATGGGTTTAATGGCAAGCCTATGATTCCTGGACTATAGAGGCCCAAAAGTAACAGAATTTGTTTCGGAACATGAAGGTATATAGTAGCTGTAAGATTCTATCGGCAATTGAGCTGAGACGATGAAACATGCTCTATGTCTCATTCTGTGATGAAATAAGTAAAGAACAAGGTTAAAAGTAAAGTCGAGATCTAGGGGGAGAATGTTGGATAGATCTCAACGTGACTGGGCCCAACGGCCCAGCACGCCCCCTAACTGCGTCCTGATCGGGGGCGCCCGTCCTTATCTAGGACGGTGGGCCCCTGTCGCCAGCGCTATATAAAGTGGTGGGGAGCCGTCAGAACTAACTACGAGGTTAGCCGTGCCCTAGCCGCCCCACCTACAAGCCAATCCGATCTAGGCTAGCGCTGTGTCGACGGGAAGCTCCACCGCCATCACCCTAGCCACACGCTCGCCACACTCAACCCCTTTTCACCCATGGCCAATGACGGAGGTTCTAGCTCCGGCACCAGCTCGGGGATTCCCTCTGGCTCGTGTTTGTCGAGCCAGGGAGCAGGTAGAGTCCATCTCGGTTCTCTCTCTCTCTCTGTTCTTGATCTAAAGGTAATGTATAGTGCTACTGTCAGATCTAGACTAGATCCGTGGTAAAGTCATTTTAACAGTTCTTGCACATCTGGTCCAGCATCCCGGGCCCTCGCCAGTTACCACGAGCCACGACGGGCTCTTTCATGATGCTCCACTACATAAGGGGAAGGCCACGGGCATGCCGTTGTACTTGTACTCCACCACCGCATGGCATGGTACGAAGCAGTGCCGCCACCAATTTCCGATCAGGCGGAAGCCCTCCTAGCCGGAATCGTCGCCGAGAACTCGGGTGGATTGGAGTCGAGCGAAGGATGGCTCCTTGATGGCGAAAATCTCTAGTTTTGATGAACGCCTCGGCGTATGCTGTATGCAATATGCATACATGGAAAGGATAACGAGTAATACGCATGTCATAAGCCCACAACAACAAGGATCCTTATCGAGAGTTGTTAGGAACAGGGCGACCTCTAATCGCGTATGCTGATTCGGCGGCAGGTGCGCATTGACGGTCGATAGGGATTACGCCATCGTTGTGATCGTGCACTCCTTCATGGGATGCTGGTGAGCGAGATGAGCATGGTGGTTTCCGATCAGGGATCAGGGCGAACGCAGCTCTAATATCATGTGTGCCGTTTATTTCTCTCGATTGGATCACCCAGCCTAGCGATCGTGCTGGAAGAGGGTACCGAGGATACCTACCATTGTTTTTTTTGCGCCCGGTTTTTCTAGAGATTGTGCGGGACGGTAGATGAGATCTGTCCGGTTTTCTCTAGGGAGGTGTCGAGCGATTACATGGGCTAAGGGTGGAACGACGGACGAAAATTCCCGTGCGTTGCTACGGGTTTCTCAAACAATTTCTCATCGAACACTCATGGTCTTATGAAGCCGGTTATATTCTCCATCATGTCACCATCGTTCAGCCGTTGAATTATCATATTGAAAGTCGCCTCCCTGTTATTGTCTCCACATTTGACATGACCAGCTGACCTTTGCATTCTAGCCGCATCCCCAGTTTTGTCAAGTTTATCAGTCTGGTGATAAATATAGAAGTTCATGATGCACAAAAGGAAATACATTACGTAGCTATACACTAATGACATCGAATATATTATATAGATAGTGTAAATATCACAAACCAACTTCACTAACAGAGATGTCACAATTTGGCGTTAATGGTTATGTCCAATATACAAGTACAAGAATATCTCTAGGAGTTCTTGTCTCAACTTTTGTATAGAGTCAGAGTCCAAGTTGCTGAAGAACTAAACATACTCTTTCACCTTCTAATTACACAACAATAAACACGACTACACAAAAGTAACAATGTATATCACCTAGCCGTACTTGTCCTTACACAGATACACCCAAGAGTCTCCAAGGTAAGTCGTCAGCCTTAGTTGCGCTACTGGAATTCACCATTGCTTTCTCTGAAAACAAATGATCAAAGGCATATTCTGAACGAGGTAATGAACCATACATGTTTGTTTTAATTTATAATGAATTACCAAGAAACATATATTAAAAAGTGTTTGTTTAATTTACTTGTCCATGAGAAAGTTGTAGATCTAACAGTCAAGTGACATCTGAAGTTCAAAGCAATACATGCATGAATTTTATAGTATGCATGGGCATTGTGCTAAGAATCTAATTGCACGGAGGTACGTAGGATTAGATATCTCCTGTATGGTTTGTTGGCTCAGAGCTGCCTGTTCATTTCTTCATCGTCACAACAAATTCCGAATAATCTATCCTCCCATATCCTATATGTGCAGACAATTAAATCTATTATCATTAACCGAGTCAATTGGTTATCAATTTGATTAATCAGGTCGTATTTTGTACGATTTAAGTTTTGTGCGTTGGGTTGAATACCTATAATGTATACCCAACATATGCTTCATGTTCCTTGCACTGTCGGTGCCAGCATGGGAGATGATATACTTGATCTCTTTGGCACCGTACAGTCCTCCTTCATGGTTTGCTCGAGTTCATCTCTCGTTATGCACCTGCAAGGCTGCAAGATAGAACATAAGTGAAAGTAGAGTATCTGAACTGCAGAATCCAGGCAAGTGGCCTGTTGCATATACCAGAGACGTTCAGGCAGCTGTCCAGCGTGACCACGATGTTGCTGCGGACCAACAACCTGACGGGCAGAGGATCCCGGCGGGGCTGAGGCCGGCTGAAGCGCATGTACGGGCAGAGGATCGGATCCCGACGAGGCTGAGCTGGTTGAAGCGCATGTACCACCTCAACGTGAGCAAGAACGGAATGCGTGGACGACGCCGTGCCCTTCGACGACACCTTCCTCGGGCTTCTCGCCTCGGCCTCAGCGGCAACCCAGGCCTAAGCATCGACGACGACCTGGTCGTCCTGAAGGACGCCACATTCGTCTCCATGATGGAGACACTGCTCACCCATATTTGTTAGCAACCCAAAGGCCAGCCCACGCTCAACCAGTGTATTTGGAGGTCCAAGGCCTCTCTCGGTCCAAAAGCCGCTAAAAGGAGAGGTTTGCCCAGCTATATAAGCTGGTGTCGGCCTCCTTCAACTAGCGAGGTGGGACTAAACTTTGGGCGCGTTCCACCGGACCGTCCCCAGCCGTGCCACCCGTTCGAGTGCTGACATCCCATCCTCCTAAACAGGAGCGATGCAGATCGCCACACACCTAATAGCGGTGCGCATGCTGGCTCTGATACCAGATGTTAGCAACCCAAAGGTCAGCCCACGCTCAACCAGTGTATTTGGAGGCCCAAGGCCTCTCTCAGCCCAAAAGCCGCGACTAAAGAGAGAGGTTTGCCCAACTATATAAGCTGGTGTCGGCCTCCTTCAATTAGCGAGGTGGGACTAAACTTTGGGCGCGTTCCACCGGACCGTCCCCAGCCGTGCCACCCTTTCGAGTGCTGGGGACGGTCCGGTGGAACGCGCCCAAAGTTTAGTCCCACCTTGCTAGTTGAAGGAGGCGGCAAACCTCTCCCTTTAGTCGCGGCTTTTGGGCTGAGAGAGGCCTTGGGCCTCCAAATACACTGGTTGAGCGTGGGCTGGCCTTTGGGTTGCTAACAATATTATTGGTCAATCTCCTGACCTGCGTGCAACGTCCGCGTTGATGACAACGTCTCCATGCATACCTCGCGTCGTGTTGCGCCGAAGCCGACGCCGACGCGCGCATGGGTGGCAAGGCGAAGGCGTCCTTGTCTAGGTGCTACTACGCGTGCAAGGCTTCCGCGAGGCGGCGGCTGGCGCTGCCAACCCCAGGCACAACTTCCCCTACACCGTCACCACTCACCAGCTTCTTGCGCGCGCGCCCACCTCTGTGCTCTATCCTCTATCAATGGCAGGAGCCCGATGAACCTCCACGTCTCGCTCTTCGTGTCGAACGCGAAGATGTCCTTGACGCCCGTGAGCCTGTCCGGCCACCAGACCCATGCACAGTGGGCTCTCGTCGCGGGGCCGGCGGCCGGCCGTGAGCGTTTCCGGCCACATCATCACCTCCGTGGACCGTCGTCACGCGCCCCTCCGCGAGTCGAAGATCTCACAGTGCAGGCGATCCCGCAGCGTCGCGACCGAGAGAATACATAGGTCATCCGGTTTTCTCGCGTGGACGGGAAAAACTTATGGGGAGGAGTCGTGTATAACTGGGACTGGTTTCCTTTACGAATAGTAACCGATCTTCGAGTGCGCGAACGGGCTACGGAAGGGCTGACGGACGAAAATCCTAGGACGACGAAAACCACCCCTAGACAAATTATATAATAGAAGATAGATAGATAGATAGATAGATAGATAGATAGAGATAATTGCCATCTATAAACTTGTTGCATATAAATTGAGCATCCTCGCATACATATTGTGGGTTGGTGGTATTTTGTCGACTCATCTAAAAATTAAATATGGAGACCATATGTGGAATTTCTAGTCTTATATTGGCTCCATTTAAATTTATATAGCGAACCGACATGTTTTGGCTTGTTAAGCCAATATTTAAAATGCAGGGTATTTAAATAACATGAATGTAACATCCCTAAAATTATGTTTCAAAATCCATGCATATCATCCATGCATCCATGATCATTTAGGGTTCCATTTTCAAAACCATTTCAAAACAGGAGCATATGTTGCTCATTATTTTATGTAAGCATGCTCTAGCCTTAGTGCTATTTTCTAATGAGAAGAGTACTTGTTTTGTTCAGTAATGTTTTGAATTCAAACTTAAGTACTTTCCAAAGCTTGAGCAAAGTTTTCAAAACAAAGTGTGAAAATAAAACCAATATTATGCCTATGGTTTATATCACATTAAGGCTTGGTTTTATTTTTATTTTCAAATGATCAAAGTGATTTTGAGTAAACAGTAGTGTTTGACACACATTTGAATACTAAGTTCACTGTTTAAAACATCTAGAGAAGATTTGAAATCAAACTTGTTTGAATTAGGGTTTGAAATCATTTTTAGAAATTCAAACAGAAAAAGAAAAGGAGTAAAGGAAAAAAAAGCAAACAGCCAATCTGGCCCAACCCAGCCCAACTCGACCCAGCTAGCCCAGCAACTCCCTCCCGCGAATCGTTTTTCTTTACCCGCACCCACACCCACAGAGTCGCTGACTGTCTGGACCCACCCACTCTTCTTTCCTCTCGCTGACAATCGCGGCCCACACGGCATCATCGTCTCCACCAAGCGACTGGTTCATCCCCAAATCACTCGGCCGTTTCTAGATTGATTCACAGCTTCAATTCACGATCAATGCTCGAGTAATTCACGCCCGCGGCCTTGCTACTTAAACCCCCTCTACACCCTCTCCATTTTCCTCCAAACCCCAAGCACAGAGCGCCCCCAGGCTGCGAGAATTCCTCGCCGCGACCTCGCTGCTCTGACGAACCGCAGCATCAATTCCGGCCAACCCCTACCACCCCTCTGCTCCTGGTTCACACGAGCAGGCTCCACTTCACCTTGCGCACCTCCCAGTACCACTAGCTCGCCCGCACGTGCCCCAGAACGTCGGCAACGCAATCGACTGAGCGCCACCGTCTTCGGCTTCAACTCCGACGACCTACATTGGTAATTTCCGACCGCCCCTTTCCCTCTCGTTGACACCCGCGTGACTAGCATCGTCTTGCGCATCTGACCCACCACTTCTTTTGCCTTGGCATGATCTGCACCCTCGCCAACGTCGACGAACAGAAGCATCTGTCGCCAGGGACTTCTCCGACGAGCAATCCACGACGTCTCCGAGCGCCCCTTCGCCAACCGAGCACACGTTGAGCATCTCCTCGTCACGGCGATTCTGGTGAGCATCCTCCCACCTCCCCGCGCGACCTAGTTCGCCGGCTCCGCCGCTGACTGAGCGTGCCGCCGCCTGTCGCCGCCGCCAGCGCCGCCACTTGTTGGTCAGCTGCTTAGGGCCGTTCGATTTAGATCCAGTGGACGCGATAGAACATAGCCGAAGTGGTAAGTATAGATCTGAGGCACGCGTTTTAGTTAGATCTAATGGCTCGGAAGCGTGATCCTTAGCGAAGCGATACCAGCCAACCAGGGACTGCCGCGTGGCATGCTCTTTGTTTTAAATTTCTGAATTATATCTATTAGATGTTTGAATTTGTTTAATTCATAACTTTTGAATGCCATGTCCAAATTTGACAAATTTTATATCAATGGAATCAGGAGAGAAAATCCTATCCATCTATGCAATGTGTTTAATGTTTTACCTCTGTTAAAATGGTTATTTTTACAGAAACATGTGTAGGCCTATTTTGTGTATAATAATTATTTGAAAAATGTTTTAATGTTCAAATAAAGATTATTTAGCTTGTTTTGTACTTTTCTATGATTTAGTACCATGCACTTGTCTTGTTAGGTGTAGAAAATCATCACATGGCATTATGCATGCATCCATATATTTTTGCTTGTATTTATTTTGTATGTGATTTTGGTGCTATTATTTTATGTGTAGATTTTGGTGCAAATAGTGATTGTGATTGTGAGGATTGTATCTACTCTCCAAACTAACAAGGAAAGTGGTGCTTCATGATTTCATTCCTATGTTTTTCAAATATGCATTAGAAATATTTTGCTAGTCTTGCATGGTTATGTTGATCTATATGCTATGCTTGGGAAATCCTAGTAGTTGTAGAATTGCTAGAAATATTTCTAAGTCTTATCAATGCCATGCTTAGACTAGCTAGTAGCAACCAAGGGTGGTTATATTCATGCTATGAAGAAATATTTCTAAGTCTTTAGACTATGTTTTTGCTTAGTAAAACAACTAAGTGAATGAAACACCTGGGTGGAATGGAAAGAATGGGTTATGTTGAGTGGTTACACAAGGCCCATTTCTATGGCTTACCTTGTGTATCTCACTTGTGGAAAGCCACCCAGGAACAAAGGGATTTGAGATGCCAAATGTTAAGAAGCTTCTAGTGCAATCACTTGGCAATATGGGCTCTGCCTGGATCACATAGGTTGCAATAACTTAGCCATTTGCACAGTTGGTGGTAGTGGGATGATAGGTTGGAGCGCGTCCATTTGGTCTAAGGGAAGGCTTCTGAAAGGTCTTGTCTTGGTGAAAATCAAGTCTTGTGGGGAAAGTGCACAACCTCTGCAGATGGAAGAATCTAAGTACTTAGCCATGTCCCTGGTATTAGACAACTTGAGCATCAAGACATGGAAGCTATCAAGAATCTCCTCATCCCAATTTCTAAGTAAAAACTTGTGGTTGAACAAGGGTGAAGGACCCCAATGTCTATTGGTGGTTCCTTGGGAAAGATTTTGACAAAGAAAAACTTAGTGTTTTCAACTAACACTACAAGGAATGTGTCATCTTGTGACCTTTTGATAGTGACTTTGGATAAAATCGTCATATATCTATGACAATTCTGCACCAGATGGTCGTAAGCCGTTTGACAGGGCCAAATCCTTATTAAACTATGACGATTTCGCTACGGAGCGTCGTAATTTGTATGGACGGAATCGTTATAATTGCTAAGTCTAAGCGGGATATAAGAGATGTACAATATTAGCCGTTGGATGTGAGCAGGATGAACGGATAGGATGGCGATCTGTGGAAACTTGCTGTGGATCGATGACTTGGCCGGTCGCACATCTAACCCTAGGTCCACGTCTACCACATCGCGGGCGCATACTCATCATCTCTCCGCCGCCACCCCCACCCCGACCGCCACTCCCACTGCTCCTGAATCTCGATCTCGATCCCATCGCCAACGCCGATCTCCGCTCGCCCCCTCCCATCCACAGCGACCCCCATCGTCGATCTCCTCCTAGGAAGGGCCACGACCAAGATCTCATGGCTGCCAGGGACCAAGATGCTGCTGTCCATCTTCAGTCACAAGGCCTCCTCGGGCTTCTCCTGGGTCTCCACCGCCGACCAGGTCACCCAAGAACTCACCGCCATCATCACTGGTAACGCCCCTCCGCCTCCTTAGTTTCCCCTTGCCGCCGCCGCTGCCCACTTGTTGACGGATCCGATTCTGGAATCCAGGGGAGTCCAGCGGGATCGGCACCGAGACGACGCGAGTCTTGGCAGAGCGCAGGGCCCATGTCGTCATGACCTCGAGGAACCTCGCCGCCACCGACTCCATGCCCTAGGCCATCTTTGTCGACACACCCTCTGCCACCCTCGACGTCATGGACCTCGACCTATCCTCCATGGCCTCCGTCCCCAAGTTCACTGCTGACTTCAACGCTAAGGTACTCCCGCTCAACATCCTCATGTACCTACTACACCTGCACGCTCCCTTCCCACCTTCACCTTATTCTGATCTCACCACTGCGACTTGCTGCTTCCAATCATACATACTACAATCCTGGTAGTTTGGATGCAGTGGTACCATTTGGCTGCTTGTATGCAGATAGCTTCCGTACAATTTAATACCTGATTTGAAGTGTGAAACCTACTTGTGAATATTTAGGCATTGGTTTCCAGTATCTTGACTCCCCTTGCATTATATGCCTTAGTCATTTTCCGCCATCACCGGCCATAGAGGGAGGGTGCAGCACTCGCTAAGGCCAAGACTGACACATCCGAGAGCAAGCTCGCGCCACACTTTTGATGACACTGGGTGGATGCATATCTTCTATTGCTGGTAAGGATCCATAGATCATTGGATGAGTTATATTGTTGTAAGATTAGGAACAAAGTCAGAATATATCTTGAGTTCCAAGAAGAATAGTCATAGTATTTATTCTCTGTTCAATCTGTTGCAGATTTAATTATGTGTATCCTTTTAGATGTTGAACTATACAACCAACGGCGTGGGACTGGTTCTGTCATGTCGGTTTTATTTTTACATTGGTACTCCAGTCTGCTCCGGTCTTCAAATTCAGTGTGTTTTGTTTTCATGTAAAGTGGTAGCAAGTTTATTCTATTTAAAATTTCAGAAGAATTTATAATAAGTGAGGCAAATCAAAGTACAACACTGTAGGTGACAAAGTCCACGCTGAAGCTACACAGAAATTTATCGATAGAACATAAAAAGATTTCCTGTGATTTAATGCTATGACAAGAGAATATACAACCAATCCGCTAGAGGTTATTCTGCCTTCCTGCTTTGTTACTTCTGTTATGCATTTGCACGGCTGATGCATTAATCGTTTACTACTTCGGTTAGCTGTTTTGGTAAGTTTTCTTATATATAGTTAGATAGTGTGGCTGATGCGGTAGCTTATATAGTGGATCTGATTCATCAATGTGGCTGATGAATCAGCTTAGTGTGGTATTGTCCTGATCTTCTGGGTGATGGCAAGTTCTCTGCATAGCTCCAGAAAATATCGAAGATTTGTAAATACTAAATACTTTAGTGAACGTTTACATGAGCTGGCTATCTGGTTAATGTAAGCATGTGTTTTTGTCTAAAAAATGTAGTAAGCATCATAGCACCATCGACCAGATGATGTGTCTTACTCCACACTAGGGATGTCAAACGGCCAGCCGCCGGCGCCACATATAGCCACATAAGTTTTTTATAGGCTTATCTTTTTTCAGGTTAGTTTAAACAATCACTGACCTATAACTAACAGCAAATAAGTGGCATTAAACGGGACGCCATTTACATCCCTACTCCAGACGTGCATTGCATATTTTAAAACTACGGTGGTGTCACCTTGACTGAACCGATCTATACTTTGACCTTTTCTGGGGATGCTCTTAGTTCACATGAAATTTTGGGAATGCTCGCAACTGCGATCCCACTTAAGCACATAATGTATCTTCTTTATGACTACAACTTAAAACGTGTAACTGTGGTCTGCTCCAAGTTTTCCTTTTATGAACTGTACTCTTCTTACCAATAACTGAAATATTGTATTTCTCTCTGTTGTCAGGTAACCAAGAAGACAATACACAAGGCTAGCAGTGGCGCTGTGTTTTTGAGTGGCAGGACGCCAAGCTGCTGGAAAACAATGGGAACACAAGTACGAGGAAGTTTGACTTGAGCACCAATGTTCTTTTTTTTTGACACAAAGACAGTGGGGAAGTCCCCCACTGTGTCATTTTCATTTTATAAATAGGGCACTAGTCACAGAAGTGAATAATAAAATTACAAAGTGTCTAACCAAGCCTGCATACCATCAAGTAAGCTGGGTTTGATTCTATGTCTAATATCAGCAAACCATCTTTCAAATTGTTACTTCACTTCTGGTTTGTTATTCTGGTTTGTTATTAGACCAAACCAACATGTTCTATATTCTGGTTTGTTATTAGGTTCTCTCTCCCAAAAGTTAACAATTTGTAAAGTGACAGGGTAGTCTCCATCTTTCAAATTGTTACTTCACTTCAAGTTTTAGCACTTGGTTATATAAATATTTCATAAGTACATTATTATATCCTGAAATGAATTTCTTAATATTACACGTGCATTGCACGTGCACATTTACTAGTATATATATATTTATCTTGGATTGTTGAGGAGTTGACATCTCGTACATGATGAAAAATCAGTAGTAGTAAGCTAGCAAATGACCTTTAGCTTGGTAAGGAGAAATGCAGTTTGTAGTTATCAGTGACCTGTAGGTTCCATTGCATAATCGAATTATACAATGTTCAGAAACTAGAAATAACTCTGTTTATACTCTGTGATTCTGCACATGTGGTCCTCATATTTTCTAGAGTTCATTTGTGATGTTGAAGCTATAGTCTGAATATATTTGTATTAGGATCTAGTTGTTCCTCTATGATGTTATTTTATGGTCACCATTTCATGTTACTTTCTGTTTGGTCTCTATGATGTGCGGCATCGGCACCTGCGCCTCCCGCTCACGTTGACTCCCGACGACGGTGGCGGGGCTGGTGCTACGGCGCGACCCGACGGGGCGGGATCTGGACGCGCTCCACGTGCTGGTCTAGGCTACGACAAGCCCCTCGCCAAGTTCTCCGACACCGACATCGACGAGTTCATCGCCTCCGACCCCGCCTATGCCCCAGGTATCTGCCTGTCCTACCCTCTCCGCCTCAGATTCTGCTAAATTGTTGTTGCTGCTAGGATTTTGCTGCTGTTGTGTATTAAAACTCCTTAATTACTCCTGATTATAGTGATGCTCATTTGTAGTGTACCTTTCCAATAATCTCCTACTATAAACCTTCTATGCATTTTCATAAGGTGTCATCATGTAACATTTACAGAAAACTCATAGTGTTTTGTGGAACACACAGAAAACTCTTCTTATAATCTTCTACTGAACCAAATTCAGAGACTAAATATGTTACATGCTAAAGCTCTTTTATTATTATAAAATTTAATTCTAATGGACATTCAACGTATGTTCTAGCTATATCATAAATAGTGCAGTATCATTTCACATCTTATTGGAATGTGAAACCAGTAATAAGTGAATAGTAGTTGCGACAGTCCTGTTGCACTGACATCCCTCCCTTTCCTTGAATAGGTAAAGAAAGTTGACATGCTTAACGCTGTGACTTGAAGGATGAAATCTTATTTCTTGCTCTACTCACGTTATCAACTAGAGGTATATAGTAATGACATTGGGTGTTGATGCCTATACTGTGAATCAGGGTTGCTTGAAGTCATAAAACTTTGTGAAATGTAAATTTGGTTGTTTGTAAGCTAATTTTTGTTTCTTTTTGTTATTTTTAATGCCCAAGCCATGCATTTCCTTAACTAGGACATCTGTATATTTGAGTGCCAGTTAAAAGTGATGTAGGTTTGTATCACCAGTATAATGTTTGCTAATAGCTTCAGAATTGATATGCACATCTGTTTATTTTCTTTCTACTTGATCTATGTTAATTTTAGAAGATATTGCTTTCTTTGAATGATAGCCATAACCATCATTTCTACTCTTTTACATGAGCTACAGGCTATAGATGGAAGAACTGAAGGCTTCATACTTAGCAAAGAGTTGATATTCATATATTTGTGGCCGTGGGTGATTTGGACTTTGGAATGTTTGTAATATACTGCAGAAATACTTTTATAGCTGTTTTCTATTCTTGGGTTATGTGAATTACGTGTGATTGTAATATATGTCACAATTTTGGTTAACCTATTGAATGTGATTTGATATGGCGCTTACCAAAATATTATTTGTGTAATGCCTGTGTGTTTATCCAAATGCTACTTGTTAAAAGTCACGGCCTAAACAATATTGGACCGGAGCAATTTACAATTCCTTGATAAAATGGTTAAAAATAAAAAGAGCTCGATGGTATTAAGTCCACAGTCCTAAAAATAAAAAGGCCACAGCCCTATAAACAAAAAGGCCAAAATGTTGGGCTTGGCCCAAGTAGCAACCAGAATTGATAGAAAAATATTAATAGACTGAATTGTTGGGCTTGGCCGATATAATTTTTGAAATGGACCGGGCTGATTCTATGCCACGTAGAATTGGCCACGTAGGATCTGACCTGGCAAGACCAGACTGCTCATGACGATATTCAATCGTCATAATGCTTATGACGATTCAATATCGTCATAGACGGTTATGGCAATTTCAGTAAAAACGTCGTTATAGTTCATTTGCGACGCCCAGCTTTCGACGATCTCAAAATCGTCATAGAATCGTCATAAACGGACTATTGTGACGATTCTATGGCGAAAAGAGAGAGTCATATATAGCCAGATTTCTTGTAGTGTAATAGGTAAAACCTATTTTGAGCAAAGCAAGCCTAAGCTACACTTAGCCAAAATTCATATAGTATCTAGTCCACCAATATTCTACTAAGGTATCACTTGCCAATACTATTCCAATGTATTGACCCACTGTGGCTGTAACTTATGATGTTGCAGGTTATTCTGATGATGATTAGGAGTCATGAGTCTACACTCAACATGCTTGCCTGTGGCACATGAAGATGAAGAATTATCTATCTTATTATATATTTTGAACTGTTTTATTAGGCCTGGGGCCATGGAGTTTGTAAAAGACTATGTTGTCTCTGGAATGATATGTAATAATGACTTTTGTTTCTGTGTACTTCATCTTAAACTGTGGATGCTAGCATTGATCCAGGGACTAGCATTGCAATCACATGGATCCTTTCCTTTACAATGGAGGGATCTCACAGATGGTATCAGAGCACTGTGTTGCCTGTAGGATTATGACCCTAGGATTGGAAACCACTAAGGAAAATTTTTCAACAACTTCCACACTTGTCTTATTCTTCTAGTAAACTTTCCTAATCTTCTTTTCTCATATCGTATGATAGAAGGATGCATTGTTAGCCTTTAGATTAGAAAGTGAAAGGTGAATTGAGCCATATTAGTTGGACCACCACACTCATTATTATATTTCCAAAATTTTGACTAAGTTATATTGAAACTAGGTTGCTTGTATTATGTATGTCATGATTTGAGTGTTGCTTACCAATGATATGCATGTGATGCTTTGTCTTGTGATTTAACTTTAATTGTATTGATCCTAACTTTTTCTATCTTATAAAATAGATGCCTAATGTTACTATCAGCACGGCTGAAGAGTTCAAGGGAACTCGTTTTGTCACTCGTATTATTGAGCTCACTAGTCTGCTCAATCTCCCTCTTCCTACTATCATGATGCTTCCCCTCACCAAGTTTGAGAGGAAAGACCTTTGGGGCTTCAAGGTCAATCAGCCAGGACGCCAGACTGAGCCAGCCACGGAGGCCATCATCTTCAAGCTCATTCATGATGACAAGGAGAGAGGCCTAGAGGTAGTCATGCAGGATTTGATTGGACGTTTACTAGGGAGACACTCTCGAGAGGTTAGAGGTACTCACTTCGACACCTTTGGTAGACGTGATGATGATGGTGAGGCCATTGACTTTGAGGATACTTTGAGAGAGACGGCAGAGCCGATTCGCCTATACCTCCAGGACTTAGAGGTTCTTCTTAGGCACATAGACACTGATAGGACCAACGTCATGCTTAGCAATGACGAACTCCAGGTGCAGCTTTGTGAGAAGGACAAGCTCTTCGCGGAGCAAGATGAGATAGTCAAAGAGATGGAGGCCAAGTTTGAGAGTCAGGACAGAAAGCTCAAGAGTCAAGAGAAGCGAGTCCAAGATAGGAACAAGAGGATTCGAGACATGACTGCAGAACTAGAGGCCAAGGACTTCGAGCTCGAGCATCAGCAGACTGTGATTGAGATACTTCGTTCACAGACGAGGGCTCTCAAAGCCAAAGTAGAGACCTTGACCACCAATGTCGAGGAATACAAGACCGTTATGGAGAATGCATGTCTTACATTTGTTGAGGAGGAGGTTGATGCGCATGAGTAGTGATGACTACTCATTTACCTTTATTTATCATGTCTTTGATTATTGAGTCGCAATGACCATCCAACATGTGGATGGCTTGCTATTGGTGTGTTTACTTTTCAGAACTGGTTGTCTATGTTGTTGAACTTTTATTATTATGATGCATGTTTGGTGATTGTTTATGTGATGTATTGTGCATGTTAGCATCTATGGGTATCTCATTCTTATCTCTATTGAACAAACCACAGATGCCTCCCCGACGTGCCAATCCCAACCCCAACAACAACAACATCACTCCTGAGATGCAGCAAATGATGACAGCTCAGACTCAGCTGATGCAAATGATGACTACGTTCATCCAGAATCAGAACAACAACAACAACAATAATAACAACAATAACAACAACAACAATCAGAACAACCCACCGGGTTTTGACATGCTTACCAGGTTCATGAGACTGAGGCCAGCAAAGTTCTCAGGAACTACTGATCCTATGGTGGCCAATGATTGGCTACGCTGTGTGAACAAGGACTTGGTAACTGTTGGCTGTACTGATGAAGAGAAAGTCAGATTTGCAGCTCACTTGTTGGAAGGACCAGCAACCACTTGGTGGGATAATTTCCAGATCACCACTCCCATTGAGGATGTGACATGGGCTATCTTTGAAGATGGTTTCTGTACTGCTCACATCTCATCCAGAGTGATGAGTTTGAAGAAGAAAGAGTTCCATAACTTGAAGCAGCACCACCGCAGCGTGGCTGAATATATTGAGGAGTTCAACAATCTGGCGCGATATGCACCGGATGATGTTGACACTGATGCTAAGAGGAAGGAAAAGTTACTTGAAGGGTTGAATGATGAATTGAACCTGCAGTTAGCTGTGGCCTATGTTCCCACATACCAGTCTCTTTGTGACAAGGCTGCTATTTTGGAGAGCAAGATGAAACAAGTTGAAAGCAGGAAGAGAAAGCACTCTGACAAGCACAGCTCGGGATCGTCTCACAAGCGTTCCCATTATGATGACAGTGGGAGTTCTGGATCTCACAAGCATGGGGAATTCAATAAGCACCACAACCACAACCGTTATCATGACAACAAGCACCACCGTAGTCATGACAACGATAAGTACAAGAATCACAAGGGTGGATATAAGAGCAACCATAATGGAAGTGGAAGTGGCAGTGGAAGCCAGCCTGTCAAGAAGGATCTTAGTCAGGTTGAATGTTTCAAGTGCAAGAAGATGGGGCATTATGCAAATGAATGCCCAGAAAAGAAAGTTGAAGGACCCAACAAGCCCAACCCTTTCCAGAAAGGGCCAGTGAACCATATCAATGTGGAGGAAATCTACGAAGAGCCAGATGCTGTGGCTGGTAAGTTCAAACTCAATTCTATTCCAGCCCTTGTTTTTTTTATACCGGAGCATCGCATTCATTCATATCAAAAGCATTTGTTGATAGAAATGGGTTTTCAACTGAAAACATTGGGTGTCCAATAAAAGTAAGTTCCCCAGGTGAAGATATGATAGTAAGTCTTGGATGCCGGGATCTAGTGATAGAGTTTGGAAAACATAAGTTTCCAGTGAGTCTGATAATCCTAGATTCCCAAGGACTGGATGTAATTTTTGTAGGGTTCGCAGCATAGAAAACAAAAAATTTCCTACGATGTGAACTATAAACCAAGATCTATCTACTATATACAAACAACGGGCGGATGTATATCCGTAGAGAACATACCCTTGAAGACCGACAAAGCTTAACGAGTTCAACTCGTGGTTGATGTAGATGATCTCTTGCCGATCTCAAGATCGAGAGGAAGTCCTAGCGCCGCAAATCAGCAGCGCATCCGTGCTCGCACACACGTTCGAGGCACCGAGCAACCCCCGCCTCCTCGCTCCAGCGATGCAGCGGAAGCACAACTCTTTCTTGCCGAATAGCCACCGGGAACATGTATCTCGCTAGTCCGAGACCATGGGGGATAAATTCTAGAGGGGGAGAGAGATCCTTCACGAGGACGTGTGAGAGACAAGTGAGGAGGGGGGCTCCTTTTATAGGAGGGGGGGCACCCAAGGGGGTGGCCGCCGGCCATGGGGGCTGCCCCCTCCCCTCCTTCATTCATGTGGGTGGACAGTCCACTCACAAAATGCCCTTTAAAAACCCTCCACTCAAAAGTCCACTCAAATTCCCATTAAATTTCCACCAAATTTAATGCAAACTCTCATTAAATAAAACTCTTTTATTTTATTCAGAATTTTGTCAATTACTTTAATGACAAACTGTAACACCCTCAGAATCGACCCTATGCAAGTTTCAGCGAATCCCGCCAAACCCGCATAGAAACGATTCAAAGGTGCCCACCAGGCACTTTCGGGCGGGTGGAAAACGAAGTAATAACATTACACAACAGTCCTCGATGGGACCCACAGAACAGATATATATACAACACGACTCCATGAGTCAAGAATACAGACATAATATACAAAGATCCAAATCACCTTGAAAACGAGAGAGCGTCCAGCTACGGACAAGATGCAAATGGGGCTAAGAGCCCTGAAGAATAACCAATGGCGTCCATAACCCTGCCCAGGCCAAGCCGGAAGGGTAACCCTGCTAACGACGTCGATCGCAAACCTGCTTAAACAAAAGGGGTGCCGACAAAGGGCAAAGGAAAAAGAGGAGCGTTAGTACTGAGGCCAGTACACGGCGAGGCTAGAATTCGGCGGTCCTCGCCTACATAGGTATGGTGGACTGAAGCGGCAGCGGCAGCATGCACTATACAACCTATAGAGACTCGACACAACTGGCGGCTATCAGAGAGGGGTAAGAAAGACCTATTCGGAACCAACCTGATACTACCATCAAACAAACCCATCCTGGTGTTTCCCCCTCGAGACCAAACGAGGAAGTCAACCGAGGAACTCACACCGTTGGCAGTTTTATTTATTCAGTTATCGTTGCAGTAATTACTAGTCAGGTATAGATAATCATCCTGATAAAATAAGCAGTGGGCCATTTGAGTTAACCATTCCGTTGTAGTTGCGGCACTTACTAGTCAGATACAAATAGCATGAGATATCCCAAAACCCAGCAGTTGTTGGTACTTTTATTTAGCCATTCCGTTGTAGTTGCAATACTTACTAGTCAGGTAAAATGGTCGCAAGCGACACCCAAACAAGCAATTGTTGGCAGTTTTATTTAGCCATTCCATTATAGTGAAGCTGCTTACTAGTCATTATAAAGTCAAATTTATAGCACTACTTTAGTTATAGTTGTCTATGATCGAGATACTGTGCTCCAAGTCGTCCATAACCGCGGACACGGCTTTCAGAAAGTTTTACCCTGCAGGGGTGCACAAATAGCAACACACACTCGATCAACCTCGGAAAAACGAAATCAAAACCCAACGAGGCCTTCACGACAAAGCAATCACAGGATTCAGAAATATTTCAGGGGGCCACCCCTTAAAGTAGACCCGCAACGAAGCCGGCCGGCTCCGAGACGGACTCAGGTTGTGGGGACGGCTGTAAACGACTGGGAACCCGAAAGTGTGGCTGGGCTTGTCGATACCGCGGAATCGTGCCACGATCCTAAACAGTACAGGTGCTCCTCGCACAATATTAAATAAAGAAGTAAAGCATGGCATAAGTACAAGATAGTAAATAAAACCTCAAACTAGTTTGTGGCCCCAAGAAATAAGACTGAATCAAGCTCTGACTCAGGGGGGTCCCATAATCCTCCCGGATGTGGATAGCGCGAAAATTCAAGGAACAGGTATCAAGTACTCGGGGTCCTATGGGACACAAGTGGACGGTTAACAACCAAATAAAATCTATTGCCCACCTGTGCCTCTGCTTACCTACTTCAATTTTAGTTGTTAAACAGGAATTAAAGTGAACGATAAGTAAAGCCATGATCATCTCCAACATCAAACATGCGGCAATACTCCAACAACTGTGGTACTGGACGACACGCAACAACACTTGAGCAAGCGACTACGACGCGCAAGTCCAACTATCTACCAAACAACAGGTAATAGGATGTGTCCAAGGAAATATAAGGTTGCAAGGGATTTCACGGGTACGAAAACTAGAGCACCACAACACAGATAGAAATAGATCAACAGGAGGGAATAAATACTATAAAAGTAAGATAGGTAGAAAGGGGGAGATGATCGCCTGAAAACATTGCCGAAGGTTCAGCCGAAGATCGGGTCGACACTCGCATCAACTCAACGGCCTTATCCGCGAGGAAGCAAAACACTAGAATAAACACCGACTGCAATATTTAATACTACGGCAAAAGATCGGGCATGATGCATGTATGATGCATGGCATGGCAAAAGTGCGATGCAATTAGGCCATATTAAGCGGAACCGGGGTCCCGACAATTAAATAGATGGTTCATGTTGTTTAGATACCCCGCAATTTAAATGTTGTCTTAACATGGCAAAAGATAGCACCGGTTCGCTACCCCAATTTAAATGATGCCAAGATAAGGCTAGATTTGCCCGCATATGGCCCCATTTTTAATTATGAGGTGAATCAGCATAAGGCAGCCAAACCACAGGACAATATGCATGCAAGTATGACAATTCAATATGCATCAATTTGTTATTACATTTATAAAATAGGGCTCAAGAAAAGGGGTCACACATTAGGGTTCGGCGAACTTGGGGTTCCGGGGTTCGGGGTTCGGTCTCAGGGTTCAGGGTTCGACGGGATCGGTCTCGGCAGGATCATATACAAGATGGAGAACTTGGCGTTCCGGGAAGAAGGACTCGGTGTGGTGTCGGGGGTGCATCGGACTCGCCCTGGTCGGTGTCGATCTTGTCGGGCCCGTGTATCAGGTCGGTCTTGGCGTTCGGGATGCAGAACTTGGCGTTCCGTGGCGAAGTGCTTGGCGTATCCCGTGGCGATCTTGGCGTCTGGGTTCTCGAAAAACTTGGCGTCCGAGATGAAGGGCTCGTCGTCCGGGGATCCTCCGAGTCCGTGTTGACGACCTTGGGGTTCTGACTTGTTCATCGTTGACGGACTTGGTTCGTCGTCGGGTCTCGTCGGGGTCAGTCTTCGGGGTCCGGCCATCGGATCCAGGAACGGCTTCGGAATCCGGGTCTTCGAGTCCATGTTGACGATCTTGTTTCTACGCCTCCGGGAAGGAGAGCTTGACGAGCCAAAGGGGTAGCACTCTCGAGGGGTTTCGGTACTGTTTGGGTGGCATCACCACAATCCTGAGAGTATCCAACTCTTGCAGTACCATGTATGCAGCACCTAACACCATCACGAGCAGCGGAGCAGCAGCTGCACAGGGGCGGCCTTACGCGCGATGCGACCGGAGGTCGTTGGCGAGGGGGACCGAGGAGCCGGCGGGCCGGTGGAGAAGTCCGGCGAGGCGGGGAGGGCGAGCTTGGGGCGGCGCAGGGCGCGGTGGGGCGACCGGCGACGAGGGGTGCGGCCGGTGACGAGGAGGGCCGCGGTCGAGCAGAGGCGAGAGGGGCGGCCCCGGCGGGAAGGAGGGCACGGCGGCGAGGATGGTGAGCGGAAGGAGCGGCCGGAGGCGGGGCGAGGCCGGCGGCCGGTGCCGAGGGGGCCGCGGGGCGGCGGAGCTCCGAGGAGGAGGGAGACGCGGAGGCGGGAGGAGACACGGCGACGGCGTGCGGGGACGGAGGCGAGTGGCGACGGCGAGCTCGGGCGGGCCGGGGCGGAGGAGACGGCGCCGCGGGGACGGAGGCGAGTGGCGACGGCGAGCTCGGGCGGGCCGGCGCAGAGGAGGCGGCGCCACGGGGTGGGGAGGTCGACGGGGAGAGAGACGAGGGCGCGCCTGGCGGGGAGCCGAGGGAGGCGGGATCGGTGGTTGAGGGAGGAGCTCGCGGCGGCGGCACGCGCCTGGGAGGATGGGGGCGGGGCGCTCGCCGGAGAGGCAGAGGAGGAAGAAACGGGGGGGGGGGGGGAAGGGGGTTCCTGGGCGGTCACGCGAGGAGAGCTGGGGGAGCGATGCGTGGGAGAGAGAGAGGGGTGGGCCAGGGGGGAGCAGGGGGTCACGCGGGGAGGGGGTGGACCGGGTCCAGGGTGGGGCCAGGGAAGCAGGTCGGTGCGGGTGGGGCCCAGGGACAGGGAGAGGGGGAGAGAGGGCCCGCGGGGCAGGTGGGCCAGCAGGGTGGGCCAGCTCGGTGGGGGTGGAGGCTGGTGGATTGGTGAGGTGGCGGTGGGTGTGATGAGGTGGAGGGAAGGTGAGGTGGCAGGCTAGGATAGGTGGGTAGACTAGGATTGGGTAGGAAAAGGTCTGGGGGGGCTGGTTTAGGACTAGATATTTATTTTTGGGTTTTCTTTACACATTATTTTTAAAGAGCCTTTGTAAAACATTTAGCCAAAACAAAATATCTGGACAACCGAAGTTTGATTTGAAATTAGGACGGGGTGTTTGCAAAAACAAAATAGACCTTTGTAAAAAAAATAGTTTTTATCAAACGGATGCATGATGATGACGATGCAATGCACAAAAACAACGCGATTTTCTAGTAGTGGTTTTGCGGGATGCCACAATTCGACACCACTAACAATGGATCTCGCCCTCGAGATCCGCCTCATGGTACCGGAAAGAAGGGCGGCGACCTGAATCTTCTCGCTTCGTGTAGATCCTCGCGACACCACTAACAAGAGGTCGTTGTCCGTGACCGTCGAGAGAACACTCCGGGAACAAAAGGTCGAAGGTAGAGGTATCAACAAATAAAGCCACCTCTATCTTCGATATAAAGAGGGAACCGATGCATTCTCATCCACTTCAATGTACAAAAGCGAATAGAATGGGTAATCGACATGGGGGCCAATCCATCACGCACCCAAACTATTACCCTGCACAATCAGTAGAAAAGAGGGTAACCATTCTCGGAATCAGACTGAAGATCTCGACAATCGAGGTTCAGAAACAAAGGAGTGATGCAGACTCTGCATCGGATCTGGCGTAGATGATGTCGTCGCGTCGGAAAACACCGGAAGGCACAAACAAGGAACAAAGAATGGTACCACAGTAGACGGATTCCTCAGGCAGCTTGAACACCGGATGGTAGAACACCGTTATCAAAGGAGGAGGCGAAACCCTGAAGATACGACGGAACCCAACCACGAGAATCCTGGACTCGAGGAGAGAGAAGAGAGCGGATTTCAAAACACGCAGAGGTGAGAGGAGAGCAGCAGAGGGGTAAGGAGTAAAATCAGACCTAATCAGAACTATCCAACCGATTTTGCAAAAATAGTTTTGACACTCTACTTCGGCCGTTAGCTAGGTTATCCTACAGGCTGGACTTGTGGGGCATCGTAACTGCTGAGCTTTGATACCACTCTGTAACACCCTCAGAATCGACCCTATGCAAGTTTCAGCGAAACCCGCCAAACCCGCATAGAAACGATTCAAAGGTGCCCACCAGGCACTTTCGTGCGGGTGGAAAACGAAGTAATAACATTACACAACAGTCCTCGATGGGACCCACCGCACAGATATATATATATATATACAACACGACTCCATGAGTCAAGAATACAAACATAATATACAAAGATCCAAATCACCTTGAAAACGAGAGAGCGTCTAGCTACGGACAAGATGCAAATGGGGCTAAGAGCCCTGAAGAATAACCAATGGCGTCCATAACCCTGCCCAGGCCAAGCCGGAAGGGTAACCCTGCTAACGACGTCGATCGCAAACCTGCTTAAACAAAAGGGGTGCCGACAAAGGGCAAAGGAAAAAGAGGAGCGTCAGTACTGAGGCCAGTACACGGCGAGGCTAGAATTCGGCGGTCCTCGCCTACATAGGTATGGTGGACTGAAGCTGCAGCGGCAGCATGCACTATACAACCTATAGAGACTCGACACAACTGGCGGCTATCAGAGAGGGGTAAGAAAGACCTATTCGGAACCAACCTGATACTACCATCAAACAAACCCATCCTGGTGTTTCCCCCTCGAGACCAAACGAGGAAGTCAACCGAGGAACTCACACCGTTGGCAGTTTTATTTATTCAGTTATCGTTGCAGTAATTACTAGTCAGGTATAGATAATCATCCTGATAAAATAAGCAGTGGGCCATTTTAGTTAACCATTCCGTTGTAGTTGCGACACTTACTAGTCAGATACAAATAGCATGAGATATCCCAAAACCCAGCAGTTGTTGGTACTTTTATTTAGCCATTCCGTTGTAGTTGCAATACTTACTAGTCAGGTACAATGGTCGCAAGCGACACCCAAACAAGCAATTGTTGGCAGTTTTATTTAGCCATTCCATTATAGTGAAGCTGCTTACTAGTCATTATAAAGTCAAATTTATAGCACTACTTTAGTTATAGTTGTCTATGATCGAGATACTGTGCTCCAAGTCGTCCATAACCGCGGACACGGCTTTCAGAAAGTTTTACCCTGCAGGGGTGCACAAATAGCAACACACACTCGATCAACCTCGGAAAAACAAAATCAAAACCCAACGAGGCCTTCACGACAAAGCAATCACAGGATTCAGAAATATTTCAGGGGGCCACCCCTTAAAGTAGACCCGCAACGAAGCCGGCCGGCTCCGAGACGGACTCAAGGTTGTGGGGATGGCTGTAAACGACTGGGAACCCGAAAGTGTGTCTGGGCTTGTCGATACCGCGGAATCGTGCCACGATCCTAAACAGTACAGGTGCTCCTCGCACAATATTAAATAAAGCAGTAAAGCATGGCATAAGTACAAGATAGTAAATAAAACCTCAAACTAGTTTGTGGCCCCAAGAAATAAGACTGAATCAAGCTCTGGCTCAGGGGGTCCCATAATCCTCCCGGATGTGGATAGCGCGAAAATTCAAGGAACAGGTATCAAGTACTCGGGGTCCTACGGGACACAAGTGGACGGTTAACAACCCAATAACATCTATTGCCCACCTGTGCCTCTGCTTACCTACTTCAATTTTAGTTGTTAAACAGGAATTAAAGTGAACGATAAGTAAAGCCATGATCATCTCCAACATCAAACATGCGGCAATACTCCAACAACTGCGGTACTGGACGACACGCAACAACACTTGAGCAAGCGACTACGACGCGCAAGTCCAACTATCTACCAAACAACAGGTAATAGGATGTGTCCAAGGCAATATAAGGTTGCAAGGGATTTCACGGGTACGGAAACTAGAGCACCGCAACACAGATAGCAATAGATCAACAGGAGGGAATAAATACTATAAAAGTAAGATAGGTAGAAAGGGGGAGATGATCGCCTGAAAACATTGCCGAAGGTTCAGCCGAAGATTGGGTCGACACTCGCATCAACTCAACGGCCTTATCCGCGAGGAAGCAAAACACTAGAATAAACACCGACTGCAATATTTAATACTACGGCAAAAGATCGGGCATGATGCATGTATGATGTATGGCATGGCAAAGGTGCGATGCAATTAGGCCATATTAAGCGGAACCGGGGTCCCGACAATTAAATAGATGGTTCATGTTGTTTAGATACCCCGCAATTTAAATGTTGTCTTAACATGGCAAAAGATAGCACCGGTTCGCTACCCCAATTTAAATGAGGCCAAGATAAGGCTAGATTTGCCCGCATATGGCCCCATTTTTAATTATGAGGTGAATCGGCATAAGGCCCCCAAACCACAGGACAATATGCATGCAAGTATGACAATTCAATATGCATCAATTTGTTATTACATTTATAAAATAGGGCTCGAGAAAAGGGGTCACACATTAGGGTTCGGCGAACTTGGGGTTCCGGGGTTCGGGGTTCGGTCTCAGGGTTCAGGGTTCGACGGGATCGGTCTCGGCAGGATCATATACAAGATGGAGAACTTGGCGTTCCGGGAAGAAGGACTCGGTGTGGCGTCGGGGGTGCATCGGACTCGCCCTGGTCGGTGTCGATCTTGTCGGGCCCGTGTATCAGGTCGGTCTTGGTGTTCGGGATGCAGAACTTGGCGTTCCGTGGCGAAGTGCTTGGCGTATCCCGTGGCGATCTTGGCATCCGGGTTCTCGACAAACTTGGCATCCGAGATGAAGGGCTCGTCGTCCGGGGATCCTCCGAGTCCGTGTTGACGACCTTGGGGTTCCGACTTGTTCATCGTTGACGGACTTGGTTCGTCGTCGGGTCTCGTCGGGGTCAGTCTTCGGGGTCCGGCCATCGGATCCAGGAACGGCTTCAGAATCCGGGTCTTCGAGTCCATGTTGACGATCTTGTTTCTACGCCTCCGGGAAGGAGAGCTTGACGAGCCAAAGGGGTAGCACTCTCGAGGGGTTTCGGTACTGTTTGGGTGGTATCACCACAATCCTGAGAGTATCCAACTCTTGCAGTACCATGTATGCAGCACCTAACACCATCACGAGCAGCGGAGCAGCAGCTGCACAGGGGCGGCCTTACGCGCGACGCGGCCGGAGGTCGTTGGCAAGGGGGACCGAGGAGCCGGCGGGCCGGTGGAGAAGTCCGGCGAGGCGGGGAGGGCGAGCTTGGGGCGGCGCAGGGCGCGGTGGGGCGACCGGCGACGAGGGGCGCGGCCGGCGACGAGGAGGGCCGCGGTCGAGCAGAGGCGAGAGGGGCGGCCCCGGCGGGAAGGAGGGCACAGCGGCGAGGATGGTGAGCGGAAGGCACGGCCGGAGGCGGGGCGAGGCCGGCGGCCGGTGCCGAGGGGGCCGCGGGGCGGCGGAGCTCCGAGGAGGAGGGAAACGCGGAGGCGGGAGGAGACACGGCGGCAGCGTGCGGGGACGGGAGGCGAGGGGCGACGGCGAGCTCGGGCGGGCCGGCGCGGAGGAGGCGGCGCCGCGGGGTGGGGAGGTCGACGGGGAGAGAGACGAGGGCGTGCCTGGAGGGGAGCCGAGGGAGGCGGGAGCGGTGGTTGAGGGAGGAGCTCGCGGCGGTGGCACGCGCCTGGGAGGATGGGGGCGGCGCGCTCGCCGGAGAGGCAGAGGAGGAAGAAGCGGGGGGGGGGGGAAGGGGGTTCCTGGGCGGTCACGCGAGGAGAGCGGGGGGAGCGATGCGTGGGAGAGAGAGAGGGGTGGGCCAGGGGGGAGCAGGGGGTCACGCGGGGAGGGGGTGGACCGGGTCCAGGGTGGGGCCTGGGAAGCAGGTCGGTGCGTGTTGGTCCCAGGGACAGGGAGAGGGGGAGAGAGGGCCCGCGGGGCAGGTGGGCCAGCAGGGTGGGCCAACTCGGTGGGGGTGGAGGCTGGTGGACTGGTGAGGTGGCGGTGGGTGTGATGAGGTGGAGGGAAGGTGAGGTGGCAGGCTAGGATAGGTGGGTAGACTAGGATTGGGTAGTAAAAGGTCTGGGGGGGGGGCTGGTTTAGGACTAGATATTTATTTTTGGGTTTTCTTTACACATTATTTTTAAAGAGCCTTTGTAAAACATTTAGCCAAAACAAAATATCTGGACAACCGAAGTTTGATTTGAAATTAGGACGGGGTGTTTGCAAAAACAAAATAGACCTTTGTAAAAAAAATAGTTTTTATCAAACGGATGCATGATGATGGCGATGCAATGCACAAAAACAACGCGATTTTCTAGTAGTGGTTTTGCGGGATGCCACACAAACATTCACAAATAACCCCTTGCTAGAATTCTATTTCACATGCATAACCACTTTATGCAATTTCACCCGAAAACCTGTTTCGGTATCTAGTGAAATAAATTCCTGCGCTTGTTCATTCTTTCGGCATGAAACATTTGCTCCAATTGGATGTCGGTGTCTCTTAAGTGTGTCACCCTATGGTTCGTGAATAATGCGGACATGATCGAGACCCCTCTCGGATCAATAATCAGAAGCGGGATCTGGAGACCCATACTGACTCCCACACATTCAACGATGAATTTCTTGTGATCGTCGGAACCTTTTATGCTAGTATCTTAATCCCTTTGTTTCACGATATATTACATGTCCGAGATTCGATCATCGGTATCTCCATACCTAGTTTGATCTCGTTACCGACATGCACTCTTTTCTCGGTCCTGTGATATAACATTCTAGTGATCAAATCACTTGCTTGCAAGCTAATAAATGTGATATCACCGAGAGGGCCCAGAGTATATCTATCCATCATCGGGATGAACAAATTCCACTCTCGATCCATGAGCCTCAACATAACACTTTATTAGTTCTGAATCCATCTTTATAATCACCCTGTTACGGTGTGACGTTTGATGTTATCAAAAAACTCTTCCGGTGTTAGTGATTGACATGATCTCATGGTCTAAGGATTAGGATCACTTCGTAAGTTGTTATAGCAATATAAACTCAATGACTTTGATCGTAATGCTATACTTCGGATGAATGTTCATCACACCATTACACTAATGTTGTGATCCCGTTATTAACAACATCCAATGTCCATGATCAGGAAACCTTGATCATCTTGTTAATCAACGAGCTAGTTTATGAGAGAGGCATAACTAGGAACTTTCTGTTTGTTTATTAAACACACATGTATTAACGTTTCCGTATTAATACAATTATAGCATGCAAAATAAACATCTATCATATACTTGGAATACACATAATAAACACTTTATTATTGCCTCTCAGGGCATATTCCCTTCAGTCTCCCACTTGCACTAGAGACAATAATATAGTTACATAGTGATAAATCTAACACCCATTGAGTTCTGGTGTTGATCATGTTTTGCTCTAGGGAGAATTTTAGTCAACGGATCTGCTACATTGAGATCCGTATGTACTTTACAAATCTTTATATCTCCATCCTTGACATGCTCGCGGATGGATTGAAACCGGCGCTTAATATGCTTGGAATGCTTGTGAGACCTTGGCTCTTTGGCATTGGCAATGGCACCATTGTTGTCACAATAGATCACCATTGGGTCCAACGCGTTTGCCACCACTCCTAGTTCGGATATGAACTCCTTCATCCAAACTGCTTCCTGAGCCGCTTCTGAAGCAGCAACATATTCGGCCTCCGTTGTTGATCCCCCTACCACAGGTTGTTTGGAGCTCCTCCAACTAACCGCTCCGCCATTCATGAGAAACACGTATCCGGATTGAGACTTAGAGTCATCCGAATCGGTGTCAAAGCTAGCGTCGACATAACACTTAGCGACGAGCTCTTCTTCACCTCCGTATACAAGAAACATATCCTTAGTTCTTCGTAAGTACTTAAGGATATTCTTGACCGCTATCTAGTGTTCCGAACCTAGATCCGATTGGTATCTACTAGTCAAACTAATAGCATGTGCCACATCCGGTCTTGTACATAGCATGGCGTACATTATAGAGCCTATGGCTGAAGCATAGGGGACTTTGTCCATTATCTCTCTTTCTTCCGCCGAAGCCGAACTTTGAGTCTTACTCAATGTCTTGCCTTGCAACATAGGTAATAACCCCTTCTTACTTCCATCCATTTTAAACTTCTTTAAAATCTTATCAAGGTATGTACTTTGTGATAGCCCTATTAGGCGCCTAGATCTATCTCTATATATATTTATGCCTAATATGTATGACGCTTCACCTAGGTCCTTCATTGAAAATTTGCTGTTTAGATAACTTTTAACACTGTTTAACAGATCTATATCATTTCCGATCAATAATATGTCATCCACATATAATATCAGAAATGCCACATTGATCCCACTCACTTTCTTGTAAATACAAGCTTCTCCATAAGTTTGGACAAATCCAAACTCTTTGATCACCTCATCAAAGCGGAGATTCCAACTTCGTGATGCTTGCTTCAATCCATAGATGGATCGCTGAAGCTTGCACACCTTGTTAGCATCCTTAGGATCGACAAAACCCTTTGGTTGTATCATATACAACTCTTCTTCAATATTACCATTGAGAAACGCGGTTTTGACATCCATCTGCCATATCTCATAATCGAAATATGCAGCAATTGCTAACATAATCCTAACTGACTTTAGCATCGCTACGGGAGAGAAAGTCTCATCGTAGTCAACTCCTTGAATTTGTCGAAACCCCTTTGAGACAAGTCGAGCTTTATAGATGGTCACATTACCATCAGCATCAGTTTTCCTTTTGAAAATCCATTTGTTCTCCACGGCCTTTCGGTCGTGAGGTAATTCCACCAAGTTCCAAACTTGAGTTTCATACATGGATTCCATCTCGGATTTCATGGCTTCTAACCATTTGTTGGAATCCGGGCTCATCATCGCTTCTTCATACGTCGCAGGGTCATCATTTTCATCAACCATGAAATTCATGACAGGATTTTCGTACAGCTCGGGAGCTGCACGCGTCCTGTTTGACCTGCGAGGTTCTGTAGTACTCTCTTTCGGAGTTTCATGATCATTATCATTAGTTCCCTCTTCAACAGGTGGAGCCAACTCCGGAACAACTTCCGGCACTGCGCTACTCGCCATACTTTGAAGAGAAGGTTCCACAACCTCTTCGAGTTCTACCTTCCGACTACTCACACCTTTCGCGAGAAACTCTTTCTCTAGAAAGGATCCATTCTTGGCAAAAAAAACCTTTCCCTCGGATCTGTGATAGAAGGAATACCCAATAGTTTCTTTAGGGTATCCTATGAAGACGCATTTTTTCTCTTTGGGTTCGAGTTTATCCGGTTGAAGTTTCTTCACATAAACATCACATCCCCAAACTTTAAGAAATGACAGCTTAGGTTTGTTTCCAAACCACAATTCATACGGTGTCATTTCAACGGATTTAGATGGTGCCCGATTTAAAGTGAATGCAGCAGTTTCTAGTGCATAACCCCAAAATGATAACGGCAAGTCCGTCAGAGACATCATAGATCGAACCATATCTAATAAAGTACGATTACGACGTTCCGACACACCATTTCGCTGTGGTGTTCCGGCAGGTGTGAGTTGTGAAACAATTCCACACTCTTTCATGTGAGTGCTAAACTCGTAACTTAGATACTCACCTCCACGGTCGGACCGTAGAAATTTGATCTTTCTATTACGATGATTTTCCACTTCATTCTGAAATTCCTTGAACTTTTCAAAGGTTTCAGACTTGTGTTTCATCAAGTAGATATAACCGTATCTACTCAAATCATCCGTGAAAGTAACAAAATAACGATATCCACCTCGCGCCGACACACTCATTGGACCACATACATCAGAATGTATGATTTCCAATAAATCTGTCGCCCGTTCCATTGAACCGGAAAACGGCGTTCTAGTCATCTTGCCCATAAGGCATGGCTCACATGTATCAAATGATTCATAATCAAGTGATTCCAAAAGTCCATCCGAATGGAGCTTCTTCATGCGTTTAACGCCAATATGACCTAGACGGCAGTGCCACATATATGCGGATATATCATCATTAAGTTTAATCCTTTTAGCATCAACATTATGAATATGTGTAACATTATCATCGAGATCTAATAGAAATAAACCATTCATCATCGGTGCATGACCATAAAAGATTTCATTCATATAAATGGAACAACCATTGTTCTCGGATTTAAATGAATAACCACTTCACATCAAACACGATCCAGATACAATGTTCATGCTCAATGCAGGCACCAGATAACATTTATTCAAGTTTATAACTAATCCCGACGACAAGTGGAGAGGCAGCGTTCCGACGGCGATCACATCAACGCTTGATCCATTGCCGACACGCATCTTGACCTCACCCCTTGCTAGCGGTCGCTTGTTCCGCAGCCCCTGATTCAAGTTACAAATATTAGCAATTGAACCGGTATCAGATACCCAGGTGCTTCTGCGAGCACTAGTCAAGTACACATCAATAACATGTATATCATATATACCTTTGTTTGCCTTGCCGGCCTTCTTGTCTGCCAGATACTTGGGGCAGTTGAGCTTCCAGTGGCCAGTCCCCTTACAATAGTAGCACTCGGAATCAGACTTAGGTCCAACTCGGGGTTTCTTTTCAGGCGCGGCAACAGGCTTGCCGCCCTTACTTCCCTTCCGTTTTCCCTTCTTGTCTTTCTTGAAACCAGTGTTCCTATTGATCATCAACACTTGATGTTCCTTTTTGATCTCCACTTCTGCAGTTTTAAGCATTGACAGAAGCTCGGAGAGAGACTTCTTCATGCCTTGCATATTATAGTTCATCACGAAGCTCTTATAGCTAGGTGGCAGAGACTGTAGAACACGATGGATGCCTAAGTCAATGGGAATCGATATTCCCAAGGACACAAGCTTATCGGCGTAACCCGACATCTTGAGTACATGCTCACTAACGGAGCTGTGCTCTTCCATCATGCAGCTAAAGAACTTTTCTGAAGCGTTGTAGCTCTCTACAGCAGCATGTGTGTCGAAAATCATTTTCAACTCACCCATTGTATCAAATGCATTGCCGTTTTCGAAACTCTTTCGAAGTTCCGGCTCTAGCCCATACAATATGCCGCAATGAACTAAGTTGTGGTCCTCCTGACGAGTCTGATAGACATTCTTCTCCTCGTCAGGGGCATCATCAAAAGGTGGGGGGGCCTAACGGCGCTTCTAGCACATACTGCTTTTGTGCAGCAGAGAGGAGAATCCTCAAATTCATGGCCCATTCGGTAAAGTTGCTACCGTTCGTTGCTAGTTTCTCTTTCTCCATGAACACATTGAAATTAAAAGCAGGTGGTGCCATCTACAACAGAATTTGTAAAGTTTAGACTAAGTGTATGATAGATTGAGTTCAACTAATCTATATTACGAATGAACTCCCACTCAAAAACGACATCCCTCGTGCCTTTTTGGTGATTACATGAACCAAATCCACTACACCAAGTCCGATCATCACGTGAGTCGGTATAGCTTCAAAGGCGAGCATCAAATGGGCATCATATCAACTATATGACTCATGCTTAACCTTTCGGTCCGTGTTCCGAGGCCATGTCTGTACATGCTAGGCTCGCCAAGTTAGAACCTTAGTATTCGCGTGTGTAACTGTTTTACACCCGAAATATGGTCGTGGATCCAAGAACACCCGATCATCACGTGATGTCTTGGAGCGACGGAAACATAATCGGTGCATACTAAAGGAAGAACACATTCTTATCTTGATATTTAAATGAGGGATCATCTTATTATGCTAACAAAGCGCTAAACAAGCAATATAAGATGCTATCAAACATCATATGTTTATTAGTGAAATTATATGGTTCCCGCAGATGATCTCTATCATGTGCATCGTGGTATGATCACTATGATACCTATATGTGTAAATCCAAGGTCTATGGATTTTACACGCTATGTGTGTTGTAAGAGTATCATCTCATACTTCTACTTACAACACTACCATATCATAACACTAGCCCAGCAACAATCTAAACTAGACGCCTCTAATTTATCCATTGCAAGTTTTACGTGGCTTAGGGATTTCGAGATAGAACCGTTCTTACCTACGAACATGAACTACAACGAGGACAATCAAATTGTTGACAACTCGCTTGCAAAATAGATATTGACTATAGTAGGAGAGACAGACACCCGCTAGCCACTTATGCAAACTAGTTGCATGTCAAGCGTGGAACAGGTCTCATGTGCGAGGACATGTAAAGTTTGTCCGGGCCGCTTCATCCCACTATGCCACCAATATCCAAAATTACAACAAAGGAGCAACAACATGATCATCATCGCCCACATACTCATATGTGTACTACCCGTGTAAAGTATCTACGCATAGATCCGGCTCTGATACCACTATAGGGTTCGCAGCATAGAAAACAAAAAATTTCCTACGATGTGAACTATAAACCAAGATCTATATACTAGATACAAACAACGGGCGGATGTATATCCATAGAGAACATACCCTTGAAGACCGAAAAAGCTTAACGAGTTCAACTCGTGGTTGATGTAGACGATCTCTTGCCGATCTCAAGATCAAGAGGAAGTCCTAGCGCCGCAAATCAGCAGCGCATCCGTGCTCGCACACATGTTCGAGGCACCGAGCAACCTCCGCCTCCTCGCTCCAGCGATGCAGCGGAAGCACAACTCTTTCTTGCCGAATAGCCACCGGGAACATGTATCTCGCTAGTCCGAGACCATGGGGGATAAATTCTAGAGGGGGAGAGAGATCCTTCACGAGGAGGTGTGAGAGACAAGTGAGGAGGGGGGCTCCTTTTATAGGAGGAGGGGGGGCACCCAAGGGGGTGGACGCCGGCCATGGGGGCTGCCCCCTCCCCTCCTTCATTCATGTGGGTGGACACTCCACTCACAAAATGCCCTTTAAAAACCCTCCACTCAAAAGTCCACTCAAATTACCATTAAATTTCCACCAAATTTAATGCAAACTCTCATTAAATAAAACTCTTTTATTTTATTCAGAATTTTGTCAATTACTTTAATGACAAACATTCACAAATAACCCCTTGCTAGAATTCTATTTCACATGCATAACCACTTTATGCAATTTCACCCGAAAACCTGTTTCGGTATCTAGTGAAATAAATTCCTGCGCTTGTTCATTCTTTCGGCATGAAACATTTGCTCCAATTGGATGCCGGTGTCTCTTAAGTGTGTCACCCTACGGTTCGTGAATAATGCGGACATGATCGAGACCCCTCTCGGATCAATAATCAGAAGCGGGATCTGGATACCCATACTGACTCCCACACATTCAACGATGACTTTCTTGTGATCGTCGGAACCTTTTACGCTAGTATCTTAATCCCTTTGTTTCAAGATATATTACATGTCCGAGATTCGATCATCGGTATCTCCATACCTAGTTTGATCTCGTTACCGACATGCACTCTTTTCTCGTTCCTGTGATATAACATTCTAGTGATCAAATCACTTGCTTGTAAGCTAATCAATGTGATATCACCGAGAGGGCCCAGAGTATATCTATCCGTCATCGGGATGAACAAATTCCACTCTCGATCCATGAGCCTCAACATAACACTTTATTAGTTCTGAATCCATCTTTATAATCACCCTGTTACGGTGTGACGTTTGATGTTATCAAAAAACTCTTCCGGTGTTAGTGATTGACATGATCTCATGGTCTAAGGATTAGGATCACTTCGTAAGTTGTTATAGCAATATAAACTCAATGACTTTGATCGTAATGCTATACTTCGGATGAATGTTCATCACACCATTACACTAATGTTGTGATCCCGTTATTAACAACATCCAATGTCCATGATCAGGAAACCTTGATCATCTTGTTAATCAACGAGCTAGTTTATGAGAGAGGCATAACTAGGAACTTTCTGTTTGTTTATTAAACACACATGTATTAACGTTTCCGTATTAATACAATTATAACATGCAAAATAAACATCTATCATATACTTGGAATACACATAATAAACACTTTATTATTGCCTCTGAGGGCATATTCCCTTCAATTTTGGGAATGGATTGGATTTAAGTATGAAGGAGTACTAGATTGTGCCAATCGTACT
Source organism: Avena sativa (assembly GCA_916181665.1). Classification (NCBI taxonomy): domain Eukaryota; kingdom Viridiplantae; phylum Streptophyta; class Magnoliopsida; order Poales; family Poaceae; genus Avena; species Avena sativa. The sequence goes on along the minus strand of OV702279.1, from coordinate 397,024,697 downwards.
GTTGCACTCACGACCCCGGAAAAGAAAAGGATTAGGTTCAAGTCTAACTTTGAATCAAAAGGGAGTAAGATAAATTCTCTTAAGGGGTTAGCATAGACAGTGTGCCTATTGTGAGTGAATATCCTGATGTGTTTCCAGAAGAATTGCCGGGAATGCCACCAGATAGAGATGTGGAATTTCTTATTGATTTGCTACCAGGATCTGGACCAATATCAAAGAGACCGTACAAGATGTCAGTGGATGAGTTGAAAGAAGTCAAGAAGCAGCTTGGAGAACAGTTGCAGAAAGGTTTTATCCAACCAAGTTCTTCATCTTGGGGAGCACCAGTTTTGTTTGTGGAAAAGAAAGATAGAAGTCAAAGGTTATGCATAGATTACCGTTCACTCAATGAGGTGACTATCAAGAATAAATACCCTTTGCCTAGAATCAATGACTTGTTTGATCAGTTAGAAGGAGCTTGTGTGTTCTCAAAGATTGATCTTCGGTCAGGTTATTTCCAGTTCAAGATAAGGGAACAAGACATACCTAAGACAGCTTTCACCACAAGGTATGGATTGTATGAGTATACCGTGATGCCATTTGGCTTGACCAATGCACCAGCATACTTCATGAATATGATGAACAAGGTGTTCATGGAATTCCTTGATAAGTTTGTTGTCATTTTCATCGATGACATTTTGGTATACTCCAAGAGCAAAGAAGAGCATGAAGGACATTTGCGTTTGATACTTGAGAAACTTAGAGAACATAAGCTGTATGCCAAATTCAGCAAGTGTGAGTTTTGGTTGAATGAAGTTGGATTTCTTGGACACGTTGTGTCAGGTGATGGTGTAGCAGTTGTTCCTGCTAAAGTTTCAGCTGTAACTGAATGGGAATCTCCCAAGTCAGTGAAAGAGGTTCGTAGTTTCCTTGGCTTAGCAGGTTACTATAGAAGGTTCATTGAGAATTTCTCCAAGGTATCTAAGCCCATGAAAGAATCGCTAAAGAAAGACAAGAAATTTGCTTGGTCTGAAGGATGTGAACTCAGCTTTCAAGAATTTAAGAAGAGACTAGTGACAGCACCAGTCTTATGCTTGCCAGATTTGGAGAAAGATTTCCAAGTGTATTGTGATGCATCTCATCATGGATTAGGTGCAGTACTTATGCAAGAAGGGAAAGTTTTGGATTATGCCTCAAGATAACTCAAAACTCATGAGGTAAACTACCCTACTCATGATTTAGAGTTAGCCTTTGTTGTCCATGCACTCAAAACATGGAGACATTATCTTTTGGGAAAGCGATGTGAAGTGTTCACAGATCACAAAAGTTTGAAGTATATCTTCACCCAAAAAGAAATTAACATGAGACAAAGAAGATGGCTAGAACTCATCAAGGACTATGACTTAAGTTTGCAATACCACCCCGGTAAAGCAAATGTTGTAGCGGATGCTCTAATCCGTAAAGTTTTTGTGAATGGCCTTACTAAAGGAGAATTGCCAGATGATCCGTGTGCCCAATTTAGAGATCTCAGATTGGAGATTGTGCCTGAGGGACATCTCATGACCTTGGATGTTCAACCCACTTTGTTGGACAAGATCAAAGAAACCTAGAAGACAGACAAGGAAATTGATGATATTAAGGAAAAGATTGGCAAAGGGAAAGCCAAAGGATTCCATGAAGACGAACATGGTACTTTATGGCATGGAAAACGTATCTGTGTTCCCCAGGATCCGGAACTTCAGAAACTGATATTACAAGCAACACATAACTCACCATATTCTATTCATCCGGGTAACACCAAAATGTACATGGATATGAAGGAAAGATTTTGGTGGAATAATCTCAAGAAGGACATCGCCGAACATATTGCTTTGTGTGATGTATGTAGTAGAGTGAAAGCGGATCATCAGAAACCAGCATGATTGTTACAACCACTACCTATTCCTGAATGGAAGTGGGACAAGATTGGTATGGATTTCATCACCGGATTGCCAAGGACCAGGTCAGGATACGATTCTATTTGGGTAGTAGTGGATCGCCTAACTAAAGTGGCTCATTTCATACCCGTGAAGACCACTTACACAAGTGCTAAGTTAGCCAAGATCTATATGAGTAGAATTGTATGTCTACACGGAGTACCCAAGAGTATTGTGTCTGATAGGGGAACTCAATTCACTTCTCATTTTTGGAGGCAGCTACATGAGTCATTGGGAACGAGGTTGGAATTCAGCACTGCTTTTCATCCTCAAACTGATGGACAAACAGAAAGGACCAATCAGATTCTTGAAGATATGCTGAGAGCTTGTGCTCTAGACTATGGATCCATTTTGGATGAAAGTCTGCCTTACGCAGAATTCTCTTACAATAACAGCTATCAAGCCAGTATTGAGATGCCACCATTTGAGTTTCTCTATGGGATAATGTGTACCACCCCATTGCTATGGAATGGTGTGGGAGAAAGAAGTTTGTTCGGACCAGAACTAATCAAAGAGGCTGAAGAGAAAGTCAAGCTAGTTAAGGACAGATTGAAGATAGCACAGTCCTGACAGAAGAGCTACGCAGATCCTAAGCGTAGAGAAGTCACCTATGAAGTGGGTGATAGAGCTTATCTTAGAGTGTCACCAGTTCGTGGAGTGAAGAGGTTTGGAGTCAAAGGAAAATTGGTCCCAAGATATGTTGGACCATTCAAGATTCTGAGTCATAAAGGAGAAGTCGCTTATGAGATTGAATTGCCAGAATCTTTGTCTGCCGTTCATAATGTGTTTCATGTGAGTCAGCTTAAGAAATGTCATCCACAAATGGAAGAAACTTCTTTGAAGGATACTATACCTTTGGAAGAGGTTCAATTGGAGAGTGACCTCACTTATGAGGAGAAACCTATCAAGATTCTCGAGACTGCAGAAAGAGTTACTCGGATTAAGACTATCAAATTCTGTAAAGTTCAATGGAACCATCATTCCGAAGAAGAAGAAACTTGGGAAAGAGAAGATGATCTTCGGAAAGACCACCCTCACCTATTTGCTAGCCAATCCGAATCTCGAGGGAGAGATTCACCTTAAGGGGGTTAGATTTGTAACATCCCTAAAATGATGTTTCAAAATCCATGCATATCATCCATGTATCCATGATCATTTAGGGTTCCATTTTCAAAACCATTTCAAAACAGGAGCATATGTTGCTCATTATTTTATGTAAGTATGCTCTAGCCTTAGTGCTATTTTCTAATGAGAAGAGTACTTGTTTTGTTCAGTAATGTTTTGAATTCAAACTTAAGTACTTTGCAAAGCTTGAGCAAAGTTTTCAAAACAAAGTGTGAAAATAAAACCAATATTATGCCTATGGTTTATATCACATTAAGGCTTGGTTTTATTTTCATTTTCAAATGATCAAAGTGATTTTGAGTAAACAGTAGTGTTTGACACACATTTGAATACTAAGTTCACTGTTTAAAAATCTAGAGAAGATTTGAAATCAAACTTGTTTGAATTAGGGTTCGAAATCATTTCTAGAAATTCAAACAGAAAAAGAAAAGGAGTAAAGGAAAAAAAATAAGCAAACAACCAATCTGGCCCAACCCAGCCCAACTCGACCCAGCTAGCCCGGCAACTCCCTCTCGCGAATCGTTTTTCTTTACCCGCACCCACACCCACAGAGTCGCTGACTGTCTGGACCCACCCCCTCTTCTTTCCTCTCGCTGACAACCGCGGCCCACACGGCATCATCGTCTCCACCCAGCGACTGGTTCATCCCCAAATCACTCGGCCGTTTCTGGATTGATTCGCGGCTTCAATTCACGATCAATGCTCGAGTAAATCACGCCTGCGTCCTTGCTACTTAAACCCCCTCTACACCCTCTCAATTTTCCCCCAAACCCCAAGCACAGAGCGCCCCCAGGCTGCGAGAATTCCTCGCCGCGACCTCGCTGCTCCGACGAACCGCAGCATCAATTCCGGCCAACCCCTACCACCCCTCTGCTCCTGGTTCACAAGAGCAGGCTCCACTTCACCTTGCGCACCTCCCAGTACCACTAGCTGGCCCGCACGTGCCCCAGAACGTCGGCAACGCAATCGACTGAGCGCCACCGTCTCCGGCTTCAACTCCGACGACCTACAGTAGTAATTTCCGACCGCCCCTTTCCCTCTCGTTGACACCCGCGTGACTAGCATTGTCTTGCACATCTGACCCACCTCTTCTTTTGCCTTGGCATGATCTGCACACTCGCCAACATCGACGAACAGAAGCATCCGTCGCCAGGGACTTCTCCGACGAGCAATCCACGACGTCTCCGAGCGCCCCTTCGCCAACCGAGCACACGTTGAGCATCTCCTCGTCACGGCGATTCTGGTGAGCATCCTCCCACCTCCCCGCGTGAACTAGTTCGCCGGCTCCGGCGCTGACTGAGCGCGTCGCCGCCTGTCGCCGCCGCCAGCGTCGCCACTTGTTGGTCAGCTGCTTAGGGCCGTTCGATTTAGATCCAGTGGACGCGATAGAACATAGCTGAAGGGGTAAGTATAGATCTGAGCCGCGTGTTTTAGTTAGATCTAACGGCTCGGAAGCGTGATCCTGAGCGAAGCGGTACCGGCCAACCAGGGACTGCCGCGTGGCATGCTCTTTGTTTTAAATTTCTGAATTAGATCTCTTAGATGTTTGAATTTGTTTAATTCATAACTTTTGAATGCCACGTCCAAATTTGACAACTTTATATCAATGGAATCAGGAGAGAAAATCCTATCCATCTATGCAATGTGTTTAAGGTTTTACCTCTGTTAAAATGGTTGTTTTTACAGAAACATGTGTAGGCCTATTTTTTGTATAATAATTATTTGAAAAATGTTTTAATGTTCAAATAAAGTTTATTTAGCTTGTTTTGTACTTGTCTATGATTCAGTACCATGCACTTGTCTTGTTAGGTGTAGAAAATCATCACATGGCATTATGCATGCATCCATATATTTTTTCTTGTATTTATTTTGTATGTGATTTTGGTGCTATTATTTTATGTGTAGATTTTGGTGCAAATAGTGATAGTGATTATGAGGATTGTAGCTACTCTCCAAACTACCAAGGCAAGTGGTGCTTCATGATTTCATTCCTATGTTTTTCAAATATGCATTAGAAATATTTTGCTAGTCTTGCATGGTTATGTTGATCTATATGCTATGCTTGGGAAATCCTAGTAGTTGTAGAATTGCTAGAAATATTTCTAAGTCTTATCAATGCCATGATTAGCCTAGCTAGTAGCAACCAAGGGTGGTTATATTCATGCTATGAATAAATATTTCTAAGTCTTTGGACTATGTTTTTGCTTAGTAAAACAACTAAGTGAATGAAACACCTAGGTGGAATGGAAAGAATGGGTTATGTTGAGTGGTTACACAAGGCCCATTTCTATGGATTACCTTGTGTATCTCACTTGTGGAAATCCACCCAGGAACAAAGGGATTTGATATGCCAAATGTTAAGAACCTTCTAGTGCAACCACTTGGCAATATGGGCTCTGCCTGGATCACATAGGTTGCAATAACTTAGCCATTTGGACAGTTGGTGGTAGTGGAATGATAGGTTGGAGCGCGTCCATTTGGTCTAAGGGAAGGCTTCTGAAAGGTCCTGTCTTGGAGAAAATCAAGTCTTGTGGGAAAGTGCACAACCTCTACAGATGGAAGAATCTAAGTACTTAGCCATGTCCCTGGTATTGGACAACTTGAGCATCAAGACATGGAAGCTATCAAGAATCTCCTCATCCCAATTTCTAAGTAAAAACTTGTGGTTGAACAAGGGTGAAGGACCCCAATGTCTATTGGTGGTTCCTTGGGAAAGATTTTGACAAAGAAAAACTTAGTGTTTTCAACTAATAGGTAAAACCTATTTTGAGCAAAGCAAGCCTAAGCTACACTTAGCCAAAATGCATATAGTATCTAGTCCACCAATATTCTACTAAGGTATCACTTTCCAATACTATTCCAATGTATTGACCCACTGTGGCTGTAACTTGTGATGTTGCAGGTTATTCTGATGATGATTAGGAGTCATGAGTCTACACTCAACATGCTTGCCTATGGCACATGAAGATGAAGACTTATCTATCTTATTATATATTTTGAATTCTTGTATTAGGCCTGTGGCCATAGAGTTTGTAAAAGACTATGTTTGTCTCTGGAATGATATGTAATAATGACCTTTGTTTCTGTGTACTTCATCTTAAACTGTGGATGCTAGCATTGATCCAAGGAATAGCATTGCAATCACAGGGATCCTTTCCTTTACAAAGGAGGGATCTTACAATGAACGATCTAAATAATTGCCAGGACCCTAGTTCCGCTTAATTTTGCCTAATTGCATCGCATCTTTGCCATGCCATACATCATACATGCATCATGCCCGATCTTCTATCGTAGTATTAAATAGTGCATTCGGTGTTTATTCTAGAGCTTTGCTTCTTCATGGACTAGGTCGGTGAGGTGATGTGAGTGTCGACCCGATATTCGAATGAACCTTCAGCAATGTTTTCAGGCAAGCATGATGGTGCTTCACGTGTTGACGTGGAGCACTTTGGTAACCCCAACAGCAAGGTGTGAAGAGCACAACAACAAGTTTTTCCTCAGTTGAGACCGAGGTTATCGAACCATTAGAAGGAAGGAAATGTCCCAAAGGTGTTGCAAGCAACATGGAAACCGACACAACACAAACTCAAGACTTTGTCCCAACGAATTAGTGAGGTTGTCAAGCTCACCGGTTTCCTGTAACAAAGGATTAACTGTATGGTGTGTAAGGTAATGGTGGTTTGCGGCAAGTAAACAATAACAATGGAATATGTATCAATGATAAAGATTGGACCAGGGTCCATAGTTCACTAGAGGTGCTCTCCTTAGATAAACAACATGGCATGAAGGGTAAACAAATTATAGCAGGGCAATTGACTAGAACTGAGCAAGGCATAACAATGCAAATACTAGTCAGAAATATCCTATGAGATTCAATTGGGCAATACAACTAGATACATAGACCGCCATCCAACTGCATCTATGACTAGAAGTCCACCTTCACGTTATCATTCGAACCCCCTCCAGTATTAAGTTACAAGCAATAGACAACTGCTTTAAGCAAAGTGTGTAAGGTAAACAATCCACTTGTTCCATGAACAAGAGACCGTTGTTTTCTCCCTAGTGGCAACAACACATCTACAACCGTAGAGATTCCTGTCACTTCCCTTGGAAACTAGAGGCATGAACCCACAATCGAGCATAAATACCCCTCTTGGAGTCACTAGCAACTACTCGGCCAAGATAGCTACTAACAACTAAGATAATGCAAGATCACAAACAACACAGACATGATAGAATCATAAATACAAATCCATTAACCAAACTGACATAATAATATCAATATCCATAGGATCCCCACAAACACAACATGCATGATTACAAATAGATTAGATCTTGATGATGAACGGAGCTCACAAGATCTATACATGAAAGCACAAGGAGGAGATACACCATCTAGCTACCACATGGACCCATAGTCCAAGGTGGAACTACTCATGCATCATACTGGAGAAGAAGTCCTTCGGGATGATCTCCCCTTCGGCAGGGTGCCGGGAAGAACTTCAGATACCCCGATCTAGGGACGATGGTGTCGGCGGCTACAGACGGTTTCGTGGAATATTGATCGGGTACTTAGGGTTTATGCATCGGGGGCTTCTTATAGGCGAGGAGGCGAGGCAGGAGGGTGTCCGGGGGGCCCACACCTTGCCTAGGCGCGGGCCAGGCTTGGGCGTGCCTGGGGGGGTGTGTCCACCCCGTGGCTCCTCACCGTCTCGTACTCTGGCTTCGTGTTCCCCACGGAAAAATATTGACTTTGGCTTTTGTCCCGTCCAATTCCGAGAATATTGATTTTTCGCCTTTCTAGAACCAAAAACAGAAGAAAACAGGAAACTGGCACTATGGTACCTTGTTAATAGGTTAGTTCCACAAAAGATATAAAAACACCTCAAAGTGTAGACAAAGCAAAGAAAAGTAGATACTAAACAAGCATGGAACATAAAAAATTATAGATACATTTCAGATGTATTAAGCATCACCAAGCTTAACTCGTGCTCGTCCTCGAGTAGGTAAGTGATAAAAGAATAATTTTTGAGGTGACATGCACCTTCACAATAAAGATCTAACCATTTGGAAGCATTGAAAGCTGGGATCAAAGAACTCTAAACATGAACATGAAAGATGTAGTTATAACAGTAAGACAAAGCAACTATTGTTGCAACATGACAAGATACAAACAAAGACCATGAATAACATGTATTGAAAAACATTTGTTAGTTTCACATATAGAAAACATAACATAGTGGCAATCAGCTTGTCCCTCATAGAGTAGCAAATAGATGCATAGGACACCTTCAAAGTTCACAAGGGTGACTAGAAACAAGTTGTCATATCCCAAGATTTTCCAAATCTTGTAATGTGAAAAATAAATAAACAAAATAAAAAATTATTGATTTTTGGGGTGAGAAGAAACTTTTTGATTCCAATTGGAAACATCAAAACCTATTTTGATCCAATAAAATCCTAAAGGGATTTAAAAAGATAAACAATTAATAAAGAAAGTTTTAATAATTGGAATCACTATTTTTGGATCTTTAAATAAAAAGATATGGTTTTTACAAAGAAAAGGTAGAAATATAAATAAGGATTATTTTATAGAGCCAAATTAAATCTTGGCCAAGATTTTGAAATAAAATATTTCTATTTGATAAAAAGAATAAAGGTCTATTTAAATAAAATAATGAGGATTTATTAATATCCAATTTTATTAAAGTAAAGGTTTTTCCATTTTTAAATAAACACTAAAACTTGTTAAATTATTTTAAATAATATTTCCAAGTGTTTTTTGTTTTTCAAATGAAACCTACTGAAAATATTTTGATATTATTTAGTTTTCAAAAAGAGTTTTAAAATAAATTAAAACCTATTTGAATTAAAGACTATGATCTATTTATTTAATTATTAATAGATCCTAAAAGAATAAAAGAATTATTTTGTTTTGGACTTTGAAATATGTTGATAAACAGAATTAAAATTCACCCAAAGATTGGTGGAGATTTAAATTCAAATGGAGATTGAATAATATTACTAAATCTTATTTAATTAATACTAGAGCCTATTTTAAATAATTAAAAGACCTTAAAAAGTATAAATAAATTATTCTAAATTTGACTTTGGAATATGTTGTTAATCAGTATTTGAATTTACACAAATTTTGGTTGAGGTTTGAATTGATTTGATGCTTGAATTGTTTGAATGAAATCAAATCAGAATATTCAAAAATAGAAAAGAAAAAGGTTTAGTATAAAAAATGGAAAACAGACCTATGGCACATGAAGATGAAGACTTATCTATCTTATTATATATTTTGAATTCTTGTATTAGGCCTGTGGCCATGGAGTTTGTAAAAGACTATGTTTGTCTCTGGAATGATATGTAATAATGACCTTTGTTTCTGTGTACTTCATCTTAAACTGTGGATGCTAGCATTGATCCAAGGAATAGCATTGCAATCACAGGGATCCTTTCCTTTACAAAGGAGGGATCTTACAATGAACGATCTAAATAATTGCCAGGACCCTAGTTCCGCTTAATTTTGCCTAATTGCATCGCATCTTTGCCATGCCATACATCATACATGCATCATGCCCGATCTTCTATCGTAGTATTAAATAGTGCATTCGGTGTTTATTCTAGAGCTTTGCTTCTTCATGGACTAGGTCGGTGAGGTGATGTGAGTGTCGACCCGATATTCGAATGAACCTTCAGCAATGTTTTCAGGCAAGCATGATGGTGCTTCACGTGTTGACGTGGAGCACTTTGGTAACCCCAACAGCAAGGTGTGAAGAGCACAACAACAAGTTTTTCCTCAGTTGAGACCGAGGTTATCGAACCATTAGAAGGAAGGAAATGTCCCAAAGGTGTTGCAAGCAACATGGAAACCGACACAACACAAACTCAAGACTTTGTCCCAACGAATTAGTGAGGTTGTCAAGCTCACCGGTTTCCTGTAACAAAGGATTAACTGTATGGTGTGTAAGGTAATGGTGGTTTGCGGCAAGTAAACAATAACAATGGAATATGTATCAATGATAAAGATTGGACCAGGGTCCATAGTTCACTAGAGGTGCTCTCCTTAGATAAACAACATGGCATGAAGGGTAAACAAATTATAGCAGGGCAATTGACTAGAACTGAGCAAGGCATAACAATGCAAATACTAGTCAGAAATATCCTATGAGATTCAATTGGGCAATACAACTAGATACATAGACCGCCATCCAACTGCATCTATGACTAGAAGTCCACCTTCACGTTATCATTCGAACCCCCTCCAGTATTAAGTTACAAGCAATAGACAACTGCTTTAAGCAAAGTGTGTAAGGTAAACAATCCACTTGTTCCATGAACAAGAGACCGTTGTTTTCTCCCTAGTGGCAACAACACATCTACAACCGTAGAGATTCCTGTCACTTCCCTTGGAAACTAGAGGCATGAACCCACAATCGAGCATAAATACCCCTCTTGGAGTCACTAGCAACTACTCGGCCAAGATAGCTACTAACAACTAAGATAATGCAAGATCACAAACAACACAGACATGATAGAATCATAAATACAAATCCATTAACCAAACTGACATAATAATATCAATATCCATAGGATCCCCACAAACACAACATGCATGATTACAAATAGATTAGATCTTGATGATGAACGGAGCTCACAAGATCTATACATGAAAGCACAAGGAGGAGATACACCATCTAGCTACCACATGGACCCATAGTCCAAGGTGGAACTACTCATGCATCATACTGGAGAAGAAGTCCTTCGGGATGATCTCCCCTTCGGCAGGGTGCCGGGAAGAACTTCAGATACCCCGATCTAGGGACGATGGTGTCGGCGGCTACAGACGGTTTCGTGGAATATTGATCGGGTACTTAGGGTTTATGCATCGGGGGCTTCTTATAGGCGAGGAGGCGAGGCAGGAGGGTGTCCGGGGGGCCCACACCTTGCCTAGGCGCGGGCCAGGCTTGGGCGTGCCTGGGGGGGTGTGTCCACCCCGTGGCTCCTCACCGTCTCGTACTCTGGCTTCGTGTTCCCCACGGAAAAATATTGACTTTGGCTTTTGTCCCGTCCAATTCCGAGAATATTGATTTTTCGCCTTTCTAGAACCAAAAACAGAAGAAAACAGGAAACTGGCACTATGGTACCTTGTTAATAGGTTAGTTCCACAAAAGATATAAAAACACCTCAAAGTGTAGACAAAGCAAAGAAAAGTAGATACTAAACAAGCATGGAACATAAAAAATTATAGATACATTTCAGATGTATTAAGCATCACCAAGCTTAACTCGTGCTCGTCCTCGAGTAGGTAAGTGATAAAAGAATAATTTTTGAGGTGACATGCACCTTCACAATAAAGATCTAACCATTTGGAAGCATTGAAAGCTGGGATCAAAGAACTCTAAACATGAACATGAAAGATGTAGTTATAACAGTAAGACAAAGCAACTATTGTTGCAACATGACAAGATACAAACAAAGACCATGAATAACATGTATTGAAAAACATTTGTTAGTTTCACATATAGAAAACATAACATAGTGGCAATCAGCTTGTCCCTCATAGAGTAGCAAATAGATGCATAGGACACCTTCAAAGTTCACAAGGGTGACTAGAAACAAGTTGTCATATCCCAAGATTTTCCAAATCTTGTAATGTGAAAAATAAATAAACAAAATAAAAAATTATTGATTTTTGGGGTGAGAAGAAACTTTTTGATTCCAATTGGAAACATCAAAACCTATTTTGATCCAATAAAATCCTAAAGGGATTTAAAAAGATAAACAATTAATAAAGAAAGTTTTAATAATTGGAATCACTATTTTTGGATCTTTAAATAAAAAGATATGGTTTTTACAAAGAAAAGGTAGAAATATAAATAAGGATTATTTTATAGAGCCAAATTAAATCTTGGCCAAGATTTTGAAATAAAATATTTCTATTTGATAAAAAGAATAAAGGTCTATTTAAATAAAATAATGAGGATTTATTAATATCCAATTTTATTAAAGTAAAGGTTTTTCCATTTTTAAATAAACACTAAAACTTGTTAAATTATTTTAAATAATATTTCCAAGTGTTTTTTGTTTTTCAAATGAAACCTACTGAAAATATTTTGATATTATTTAGTTTTCAAAAAGAGTTTTAAAATAAATTAAAACCTATTTGAATTAAAGACTATGATCTATTTATTTAATTATTAATAGATCCTAAAAGAATAAAAGAATTATTTTGTTTTGGACTTTGAAATATGTTGATAAACAGAATTAAAATTCACCCAAAGATTGGTGGAGATTTAAATTCAAATGGAGATTGAATAATATTACTAAATCTTATTTAATTAATACTAGAGCCTATTTTAAATAATTAAAAGACCTTAAAAAGTATAAATAAATTATTCTAAATTTGACTTTGGAATATGTTGTTAATCAGTATTTGAATTTACACAAATTTTGGTTGAGGTTTGAATTGATTTGATGCTTGAATTGTTTGAATGAAATCAAATCAGAATATTCAAAAATAGAAAAGAAAAAGGTTTAGTATAAAAAATGGAAAACAGACCTATGGCACATGAAGATGAAGACTTATCTATCTTATTATATATTTTGAATTCTTGTATTAGGCCTGTGGCCATGGAGTTTGTAAAAGACTATGTTTGTCTCTGGAATGATATGTAATAATGACCTTTGTTTCTGTGTACTTCATCTTAAACTGTGGATGCTAGCATTGATCCAAGGAATAGCATTGCAATCACAGGGATCCTTTCCTTTACAAAGGAGGGATCTTACAATGAACGATCTAAATAATTGCCAGGACCCTAGTTCCGCTTAATTTTGCCTAATTGCATCGCATCTTTGCCATGCCATACATCATACATGCATCATGCCCGATCTTCTATCGTAGTATTAAATAGTGCATTCGGTGTTTATTCTAGAGCTTTGCTTCTTCATGGACTAGGTCGGTGAGGTGATGTGAGTGTCGACCCGATATTCGGATGAACCTTCAGCAATGTTTTCAGGCAAGCATGATGGTGCTTCACGTGTTGACGTGGAGCACTTTGGTAACCCCAACAGCAAGGTGTGAAGAGCACAACAACAAGTTTTTCCTCAGTTGAGACCGAGGTTATCGAACCATTAGAAGGAAGGAAATGTCCCAAAGGTGTTGCAAGCAACATGGAAACCGACACAACACAAACTCAAGACTTTGTCCCAACGAATTAGTGAGGTTGTCAAGCTCACCGGTTTCCTGTAACAAAGGATTAACTGTATGGTGTGTAAGGTAATGGTGGTTTGCAGCAAGTAAACAATAACAATGGAATATGTATCAATGATAAAGATTGGACCAGGGTCCATAGTTCACTAGAGGTGCTCTCCTTAGATAAACAACATGGCATGAAGGGTAAACAAATTATAGCAGGGCAATTGACTAGAACTGAGCAAGGCATAACAATGCAAATACTAGTCAGAAATATCCTATGAGATTCAATTGGGCAATACAACTAGATACATAGACCGCCATCCAACTGCATCTATGACTAGAAGTCCACCTTCACGTTATCATTCGAACCCCCTCCAGTATTAAGTTACAAGCAATAGACAACTGCTTTAAGCAAAGTGTGTAAGGTAAACAATCCACTTGTTCCATGAACAAGAGACCGTTGTTTTCTCCCTAGTGGCAACAACACATCTACAACCGTAGAGATTCCTGTCACTTCCCTTGGAAACTAGAGGCATGAACCCACAATCGAGCATAAATACCCCTCTTGGAGTCACTAGCAACTACTCGGCCAAGATAGCTACTAACAACTAAGATAATGCAAGATCACAAACAACACAGACATGATAGAATCATAAATACAAATCCATTAACCAAACTGACATAATAATATCAATATCCATAGGATCCCCACAAACACAACATGCATGATTACAAATAGATTAGATCTTGATGATGAACGGAGCTCACAAGATCTATACATGAAAGCACAAGGAGGAGATACACCATCTAGCTACCACATGGACCCATAGTCCAAGGTGGAACTACTCATGCATCATACTGGAGAAGAAGTCCTTCGGGATGATCTCCCCTTCGGCAGGGTGCCGGGAAGAACTTCAGATACCCCGATCTAGGGACGATGGTGTCGGCGGCTACAGACGGTTTCGTGGAATATTGATCGGGTACTTAGGGTTTATGCATCGGGGGCTTCTTATAGGCGAGGAGGCGAGGCAGGAGGGTGTCCGGGGGCCCACACCTTGCCTAGGCGCGGGCCAGGCTTGGGCGTGCCTGGGGGGGTGTGTCCACCCCGTGGCTCCTCACCGTCTCGTACTCTGGCTTCGTGTTCCCCACGGAAAAATATTGACTTTGGCTTTTGTCCCGTCCAATTCCGAGAATATTGATTTTTCGCCTTTCTAGAACCAAAAACAGAAGAAAACAGGAAACTGGCACTATGGTACCTTGTTAATAGGTTAGTTCCACAAAAGATATAAAAACACCTCAAAGTGTAGACAAAGCAAAGAAAAGTAGATACTAAACAAGCATGGAACATAAAAAATTATAGATACATTTCAGATGTATTAAGCATCACCAAGCTTAACTCGTGCTCGTCCTCGAGTAGGTAAGTGATAAAAGAATAATTTTTGAGGTGACATGCACCTTCACAATAAAGATCTAACCATTTGGAAGCATTGAAAGCTGGGATCAAAGAACTCTAAACATGAACATGAAAGATGTAGTTATAACAGTAAGACAAAGCAACTATTGTTGCAACATGACAAGATACAAACAAAGACCATGAATAACATGTATTGAAAAACATTTGTTAGTTTCACATATAGAAAACATAACATAGTGGCAATCAGCTTGTCCCTCATAGAGTAGCAAATAGATGCATAGGACACCTTCAAAGTTCACAAGGGTGACTAGAAACAAGTTGTCATATCCCAAGATTTTCCAAATCTTGTAATGTGAAAAATAAATAAACAAAATAAAAAATTATTGATTTTTGGGGTGAGAAGAAACTTTTTGATTCCAATTGGAAACATCAAAACCTATTTTGATCCAATAAAATCCTAAAGGGATTTAAAAAGATAAACAATTAATAAAGAAAGTTTTAATAATTGGAATCACTATTTTTGGATCTTTAAATAAAAAGATATGGTTTTTACAAAGAAAAGGTAGAAATATAAATAAGGATTATTTTATAGAGCCAAATTAAATCTTGGCCAAGATTTTGAAATAAAATATTTCTATTTGATAAAAAGAATAAAGGTCTATTTAAATAAAATAATGAGGATTTATTAATATCCAATTTTATTAAAGTAAAGGTTTTTCCATTTTTAAATAAACACTAAAACTTGTTAAATTATTTTAAATAATATTTCCAAGTGTTTTTTGTTTTTCAAATGAAACCTACTGAAAATATTTTGATATTATTTAGTTTTCAAAAAGATTTTTAAAATAAATTAAAACCTATTTGAATTAAAGACTATGATCTATTTATTTAATTATTAATAGATCCTAAAAGAATAAAAGAATTATTTTGTTTTGGACTTTGAAATATGTTGATAAACAGAATTAAAATTCACCCAAAGATTGGTGGAGATTTAAATTCAAATGGAGATTGAATAATATTACTAAATCTTATTTAATTAATACTAGAGCCTATTTTAAATAATTAAAAGACCTTAAAAAGTATAAATAAATTATTCTAAATTTGACTTTGGAATATGTTGTTAATCAGTATTTGAATTTACACAAATTTTGGTTGAGGTTTGAATTGATTTGATGCTTGAATTGTTTGAATGAAATCAAATCAGAATATTCAAAAATAGAAAAGAAAAAGGTTTAGTATAAAAAATGGAAAACAGACCCAACCCATCTGGCAGCCCACTAAGGCCCAGTAGCCCACTCCCTCGCACCCCCGAACCGTTTTCTCCTTACTCAGAAACTCACCCGCAGAGACACTGACGGTTGGACCCCACCTCCTCCTCCTCTCTCTCTGTAACATCCCAAAAATATCAAACTTAGATCTTCAACACTAATCCTAAAGTTTAGGGTTAACAAAAACTTTTCTAAATCAATTCATGAATGCATGTATATGTGTATGCATGGATTTTGAATTTATTTAAAAACCAACTTGTTTGTGTGATCCATTGCTTGTAAAATGTTTATTAGGTGAAAATAACCTCATCTAAAACATTCCCCACACTTTTCCTAAAGAAAAATAAGTCAAAACAAATATATTAAGTGAATGGTCATTTTGACCAATTTAACTCCCATGCCTACTTTGGCTGTCTCAAACTTTCAAAACCTAACAGAAACTTTTCTGGATCTTTGCACCCCTTGAATGTACTCATAACAAAGTATCAAGGCCCACTTTGTGATCATCCAGAAACTTTCAAATGCATGGTTTAAATGACAACTCAAAATTGAATCTTCTTCATATGGGAAGATCCCACTTTTTCAAAACCCACTCAAACAAGCACAATTTTCAAAACCCGAGCATCTGTAGACTCACCAGAACCAATCTAGCAAACCCACCAAAAAACATTTCAAAATTCAAAACTTGATTTCATGCGGCCATTTCATCAAACAGGTTGCAGACACAAATCAAACAAAACCACAAACACTATAGTGTGCAGTGTTTTGAGCCTAACTTGTTCCCTAGTTAGCTCTCACACAATCCAGTAGATCATCTAGAAAGGTTAGACCAGCATTAGCACCCCTGTGAGCTTGCCATTGCCATTAATGGTGAACAGCCGAGCAACCCCATGTCACCCCAATGTGGACAGCAAGCTAGGAGCAGCAGCAAGCCTAGCCAGCATGTCTGGGAGGCAGCCCACCGTCCACCGCCACTGCCTGTCCCAGCCGCGAGCGTTGCCAAGTGTGGCATCCCGCAAAACCACTACTAGAAAATCGCGTTGAATTTGTGCATTGCATCGTCATCATCATGCATTGTTTGCATAAAACTATTTCCGCAAAGCCCGTTTTGTTTTCTAAAACGCCCCATCTTTATTCAAACATCAAAACTGGGTCCCCGGATTATTTTGTTTTGTCCGCTGTCGGATTGCAAAAGCGCTGGTTGAAATAAATAATTTAATTATATTATTTTAGTGGGGCAGTCGAACGGGCCGAATGACCCGAACGACCACCCTAGAAATTATAATTGGCCCAACCTAAATCCTAAATCTACCAACTAACCTACCCACACCCAGCCTCCACCTCACCCTGCCCAATCTCCTCTCGCCACCTCGCCCTCTCCCTTCCCCCTAGCCAATCAAACTCTGCCACCTGGTCCTCCCCTCTCTCTCCTCTCTCTTCCCCACCCACCTCTCAGTCAACCCACTCACCTCACCGCTCCTGGGACCCACCTACCGCGCGGCCCGCCCCACCACCACTCTCTCCCTCCCTCCCCACAGAGCCACCGCGCACGCACCCCGCGGGACCCACCCCCTGGACCCCATCATCTCCCACCACGCGCGACCCCCGCGTCCCCTCCCTCTCGACTCGCTCCCACCTCTCCCCCGTCCTCCTCAGCGACCGACGCGTCGCCGGCCGTCCCCCTCGAGCGCCTCACGAGCCCGCGACTCCGGCGCCTCCCTCCTCGACCCGCCGCCGCTGTTTTCTCCCCTCCTGGCCCCGCCGCCGCTCCTCAGGCACCGCCTCGCCTCGCCCTCCGCGCGTCCGCTCCACCGCCTGTCCTCGTCGGCCCCCTCCCCAGCTTCCGCCGGCGCGCCCCGCCTCTTCTCCTCCTCCGCTCGCCGGACCCGCGCTCGCTCCTCCCTGCCTTCCCTCCGGCCGCTCCTCCCCTCTCTCCTCTGCAGGCCGCCTCCCGCCGCCGGCGCTTCCCCCGCCTCCCTGCAGCCTCCGCCTCGCCGGCCCCCTTCCCCGACCTGCGCCGCCGCAGGCCCCGGCCGTCCCTGCCTCTCCTCCGCCTGTTCTAGCCTGCCTCGTCGAGCCTCCGTCGCCAGGGCCGCAGCCATCCCGCCTCCACCTCGCCTCCGCCTGGCTGCGCGCCTGCAGGCCGTCTCCGCCGCCGCCGCCGCGGAGCCCTGCACCGTCTCCCCGTCGACCCCCCCTCGCCGCGCTCGGTCCGCCGCTGCCGCCCCTTCGCCCGCCGTCGCGGTTCCCCTCCAGCGCCCTCCGTGCGGGCCCCGCGCGCCGCCATCGCCCAGACCGCGCCGCCCAGCACCGAACATCTCCAATCGCCGCCGCGCCCTCCTCTCCTGAGCCGCCAGGTCCCGTGCCACCTCCCCAAGGGCGCCTTCACGCTATCGACGTGGTACTGTCTTGGAGTGGTGCGTTGTTTGGTTCCCTGCCGAGGTGGTGTGTGCTTCGGAGCTGTAAAGAAGCCATGCGACAAGATCGACAACAGGAGGCGCAAGAAGGACCTTTGACAAGTTTGGCCAAGTTCTTCCCGGAACCTAGACGTCGAGACCCCGAGTGCGCCTACACGGATTCGAAGACCGAACCCGACAACCGCCAAGATCGCCACCGGAACACCAAGTTCTCCACTTTGAACGCCAGGACCGGCCCGATACGCGGACCCGACAAGATCTTCACCTCGACAAGTTCGACATCGACCCGGAAGAATCCAACGTGCCCCGACACCGACCCAAGTCCTGCTTCCCGGATGCGACAAGATCTACCCCCGATATCCGAGAACGATCCCGTCGAGACCGATCCGTCGAACCCTGGACCCTGAGACCGAACCCCAGAACCCCCGGAACTCCAAGACCGTCGAGAACCCTCAATGTGTGCCCCTTATCCGAGAACCCTATTTTATAAATTGTTAACTAAATAAACTTGTTGCACATTTAATTGTCATCTCGCATGCATATCATTGGTTTGGGGGGCTTATGCCGATTCACCTTATAATTAAATATGGGGCCCATATGCGGGCAAATCCAGTCTCATATCGGCCTCATTTAAACTTGTGTAGCGAACAGGTGCTATCTTTTGCCATAATAATCCAACATTTAATTTGCGGGGTAGATAAATAACTTGAACCGTTTAATTAATTGTCGGTACCCCGGTTCCGCTTAATATGACCTAATTGCATCGCACCTTGCCATGTCATACATCATACATGCATCATGCCGATCTTCTGCCGTTGTATTAAATATTGCATCCGGTGTTTCTTCTAGTGTTTTGCTTCTTCGCGGATAAGGCCGATGATTTGATGTGAGCTTCGACCCGATCTTCGTATGAACCCTTCGACAATGTTTTCAGGCGAGCATCTCCCCCTTTCTACCTATCTTACTTTTATAGTGTTTTACTCCCTCCTGTTGATCTGTTGCTATCTGTGTTGCGATGCTTTAGTTTCCGTACCTGTGATATACCGTGCAACCCTATATTGCCTTGGACACATCCTATTACCTGTTGTTTGGTAGATAGTTGGACTTGCGCGTCATAGTCGCTTGCTCAAGTGTTGTTGCGTGTCGTCCAGTGCCACAGTTGTTGATGTATTGCCGCATGTTTGATCTTGGAGATGATCATAGTTTTACTTATCGTTCACTTTAATTCCTGTTTAACAACTAAAATTGGAATAAGCAGAGGCATCGGTGGGTGATAGAAAATATTTGGTTTCCGAACGCCCACTTGTGTCCCGTAGGACCCCGAGTACTTGATACCTGTTCCTTGATTTATCGCGCTATCCACATCCGGGAGGTATATGGGACCCCCCTGAGCCAGAGCTTGATTCAGTCTTATTTCTTGGGGCCACAAACTAGTTTGAGGTTTTATTTACGATCCTGTACTTATGCCATGCTACTTATGTATTTACGTTTGTGCGAGGAGCACACTGTACTGTTTAGGATCGGGACACGATTCCGCGGTGTCGACAAGCCCAGCCACACTTTCGGGTTCCCAGTCGTTCACAGTCGTCTACCCAAACCTTGAGTCCGTCTCGGAGCTTGCTTACTTCGTTGCGGGTGTACTCCAAGGGGTGGCCCCTGAAATATTTCTGAATCCTGTGATTGTTCAGTCGTGAAAGCCTCGTTGGGTTTTGATTTGGTTTTTCCGAGGTTGATCGAGCGTGTGTTGCTATTGGTGCACCCCGGCCGGGTAAAACTTTCTTAAAGCCGTGTCCGCGGATATGGACGACTTGGAGCACAGTATCTCGACCATAGACAAGCATAACTAAAGTTTATTGCTATAAATTTGACTTTATAATGACTAGTAATCAGCTTCACTATAACGGAATGGCTAAATAATACTGCCCACCATTACTTGTTTGGAGTGTCGCTTGCGACCATTGTACCTGACTAGTAAGTATTGCAACTACAACGGAATGGCTGAATAAAAGTACCAACAACTGCTGGGTTTTGGGTTTATCTCATGCTATCTATATCTGATTAGTAATTGTTGCAACTACAACGGAATGGTTAACTAAAAGTGCCCACTGTTTTCTTTATCAGGATGAATATCTAAACCTGACTAGTAATTGCGGCAACGATAACTGAATAAGTAAAACTGCCAACGGTGTGAGTTCCTCGGTTGACTTCCTCGATCGGTTTCGAGGTGGAAACACCAGGATGGGTTTGTTTGATGGTAGAATCAGGTTGGCTCCGAATAGTTCTTTCTTACCCCTCTCTGATATCCGCTAGTTGTATCGAGTCTCTATAGGTTGTTTAGTGTATGCTGCCGCTGCCGCTTCAGTCCACCATACCTATGTAGGCGAGGACCGCCGAATTCTAGACTCGCCGTGTACTGGCCTCAGTACTGACGCTCCTCTTTTTCCTTTGCCCTTTGTCGGCACCCCTTTTGTTTAAGCAGGTTTTGAGATCGACGTCGTTAGCAGGGTTACCCTTCCGGCTTGGCCTGGGCAGGGTTATGGACGCCATTGGTTATTCTTCAGGGCTCTTAGCCCCATTTGCATCTTGTCCGTAGTCGGACGCTCTATCATTTTCCAGGTGATTTGGATCTTTGTACTGTATATCTGTATTCTTGACTCATTGAGTCGCTGCTGTATATATATCTGTTCTGTGGGTCCCATCGAGGACTGTTGTGTAATGTTATTACTTCGTTTTCCACCCGCACGAAAGTGCCTGGTGGGCACCTTTGAATCGTTTCTATGCGGGTTTGGCGGGTTTCGCTAAAACTTGCATAGGTCCGATTCTGAGGGTGTTACACCAAGCCCTGGACCACGCGCACAAGACACGCCCAGACCAGGCCGAGCGTGCGTCAGAGCGCCACCCTCGACCATCACCCCCAGACCACGCGCCGCCCTCACCGCGCGCACACACGATCACCACCGACCCAGGAGACTGCCAGACATCCCCGTTTAACGCCCCGCGCCATACAGCCACCGCCCGCCGTCGAAGACGCTGCCTCTGCCGCGCAGAGCACCGCCCGTTCCAGATCAAACCACACCGCCCCATGCCTCGCGACCATGTCGTTGAGCATCGCCAAGAGACACAGCACCATCCCCTACCCTTGCCCATGCCATTAGCTGCCTGTAACGTCGCCCCCGACGAGCTCACCTTGCGCCCCGACGGTCCCCTCGCTCGACTATAAATAGAGGCCACCCCCTCCCGATTTCTTCACACCATCTCACTCCCCTCTCCTCACTGACCGTGCCACACCATTCTCAGAGCAAGGCGAGCACCACCTCGCCGGAATTTCACTGGAGCCTGCCGCTGCCGGAGAAGAAAGGAGCCAGCGATTGGAGCCGCCCCAGGAGAAGCCACCAGTACCAGGAAGTTCGCCGTCGTCGACTTCGTCGTTCGCTCGGCTCGCCGACCCTCGCCCGTACCCCGGTGAGCCCCCAGCACCCCTCACTGGCCGCGCTAGGTTTCGTTCTCGCCGGAGCTGTCTCGCGTCGACGATGACCCTCAGCCGTTGGATTAGAACCAGATCGAACGAACCACGTTGCCCCATACCGATTCGCCCAGCCCCGTGTCACTGACGAGTGGGGACACCCACTTAAGCAGCCTGCGGGAGCACTGCGCTTAGCAGGCCGGCCCGTTAGGATTTCCCGCGCAGCCCAGCAATTCAAATTAAACCTTTTCTTTTTAATTTCAAACACACTTCTGTACCCAACTTCAAAAATCAATCCAGATCGATTCAGTGCACCAAATTAGATGAAACCAATTTTGTTGGAAAGGACTGTGAATGCTTAATCCAAGCCCGTTGGATTCAAGTCATTTCGATCTGTAGATCACCCATAGCAAAAATAACAAGGCAGAAGCTTTTCTGCATTCAAACATTTTTCGAATTTAAACCATAAAAGCTTTTGAGTTGATTCCAACTCTCAAAAATCACACTCAACCATACCTTTCATAATATATAAAAATATATATAGGTTTAATTGCAGAAAGATGGTTCAATCAATAAAAGAATGCTTTATAAGCATTTCTAGCCACCTTAATTAATTAAAATAAAAGGGTAAAACCTTATTAAATTGTGACACCACTTTAAATCACCTTCCCATGGACTAGAATATCTGGTGATGACATGTGTCAACATGATCCCATGTTTAGTTTGGAAAATATTAAATCTTAAGTAGTTTTTCAATGAGTAGAAATTACTTTTCTAAAATGAAAAGACTTAAACCAATCCTTAACCTTGTAATGTTAGAGATGATGCTAGATCATCTATAGGACCCTTATGTGTGATGATTGCAAGTAGTTAAGTATTGTTTGGTGATTGTGTACCTCGTATTTATTCATAGGCGCTAGTACCGACCAAGGATACGAGGAGGAAGGAGGATACTACGAAGAGGAAGCCGAGGAAAACTTCAACCACTGCTCTGCACAAGGCAAGCTTCACTAACCAAGTTGACCAATGCAAGCTAACACTTGCCAGATACCCTATTGTTGCCACAAACCCATGCTTGTGATATGATTACTATATGCCTTAAGCATATGTGACTATACCCACTTGCTAAACCAATCCTAGTTTTATGGCAAGCTTCTTACTTTATTTCTTTATCAAAGCTTACTTGGAGCCTACCTAAGAGTTTGGTAGACACTAGACAGTTGTGCTGAAGGTTGCATAAAGAGCATAAAATTTGGCCTAAGCGAGAAACCTTGAGATCAGCCTAGGATATAAGGTTGTACTTAGTTGAAACTCCACTAGTTACCACCCTCTATTAGTACTACCCCACCTGTAGATGCTAGTGCTAAGCATAAAACTTGATCAACTTTAGATGGGAATACTTGGTGGAAAAATGGTTATGAAAACCTTGGAATGATGGATCATTCTATTGAAATTTTTTGGACATGTGTTTCCAAACACCTGATGATTCTGGTGATAAAAATGTTGAGGCATGAGCCTTAGCCCTTTATAAAACTGATGGTTGTCTGGATGCGATACCATTCCAATTTTATCGTACAACCACAATACCCGAATATTGGGTAGGGCTTGACTGGAAACTTATATACCTTAGTATTAGTTCCCTCACGGCCAAGGTCTGAGCTGAGGCTACCTTGTGAAGATTGTCCACCTGTGCAGTACCCAAGATGACAGTGGTTATGGTTGGGAGGCCAAACTCACAGGAGAGGTGCTTATACTAGGGAGTGTAATTGAAAGGTTAGGATTGATTATCCGCATACTGAGTATGGTGAATTCAGGATTTGTTCCTGACGGATGTATCGAATGTTGTGGTGAAAGTGTACAATCTCTGCAGAGTGTCAAACTATTCGAATAGCCGCATCCGCGGTTATGGACAGTTGGAGTGGCCATACTGTTCCCACATCAGACTTTTCAAAATTACTTGTGAAACGACTTGAGACTTTGACTTGACCACAACAGAGTTGTGACTGGAAATACAAGATCCCACTTAGGAGTTATAAAATTGTGACTAGCTTTGGAACTTAGTAGTTATAAACCTGGCTTTTGCAAAACAACCCTAGAGCCTAGTGTCCTATTATCCAAAAACCCCTTTACTTGTTAGTATTAGTTTGCGAGTACTTAAAGAGTACTCATGGCTTTGTCCCTGGCTATTCCCATGGCCAGACTATGAAGAGGAGTACCTGGAGGATCGACCCCAGGAAGGTTACGACAACTAGGATCATCTCCCATCGTCAGCATTGCCTGTGACCCCGAAGATGGAGCCTCGCCGACGCTACCGTTATTATTACGCATTCCGCTGCTTGATATTGTATTAAGGACTGGATCATGAGATCCCTATTTGTGTAAGAATTTATGTATCGTTGTAATGGATGAATTACTATGGTATCCAATTCTATTATGTCTCGCAAAAATGGTATTCCTGGGATTGCGATGTATGGAATAACAGGCATCTAGGATTGAAAAATCCGGGTGTTGACAAGTTGGTATCAGAGCCATCCTGACCATAGGAGACCCTAGTTAGATTGGACGCTGAACCAAAAACTTAGTTTCAAAACTCAAGAACAAAACTATTTACGAAAACTTATTCTCATTCTTACCTCTTTAATTCTTTAATAAACTTCATGTTCCTAAAAAACTCTTGCAAAATATATAAAATTTTGACACACTTGATCACTTTGCTAATCTACTCATCCTCTATTTTTATAGATGGACGTGAAGTACAGCAAGTTTTACCAACTCGGGAATGGAGGAGACCTTATCTTTGAGAGGGATCTGGATCAGCTTTCGGAACTTCTGGAGCGCCCGCATCCCGAGTTCTTCGGAGCTCAGCTTAATGATCAAGGGGGAGAAGATCTGCAGTGGCTAATTGTTGCAAGTCTCCGAGGAAAGATTGAACCTCCCACTGCGGAGGGAATTCAGTTTACCTTGAGGGGAAACAACTGGCTTGATGGACTTGCCAGAGCAATGCAGGAAGCTCTTTCCCGTCTGTGTGGGCAGAGCATCAATCAGATCAAGGGTACTCGCTTTGAGTTTTGCCCAAGACGTGATGCAAATGGTCAACCACTGGAAGCCCCATCCCACCCCGAGCTGAAGACTCAATTGGACCACCTTAGCTTCATGATGTATGATCGTCAGCAGGAACTGGACAACTGCCGTGACTATTGCAACCACAAGTTTGCCATCATCAAGACGAAGGATCAGACCATCGCCATGCTAGCAAAGGATCGCAAGTCTCGCCGCCGTCAGCTCGACAAGAAGGAGCGCATTATTGCCCGTCTTCGCCATCGTATCTCATCTCTGGAAGAGACCATCCATGAGAGAGACATGCAGTTAGAGGAAAGGGTGAATGCCGGAGAAGATCTTCGTGGAGACCCTTACTCCTATCTCAGCGATGACGATGATTTTCTGGAGGATCAGGCCATGGACTTCTTCACCGATGAGGATGATTTCGCCTTCATCGATGATGCGGAAGATGATGAAGCCACAGACTCCGAGCAGTACTAGCACTGAGCACTAGCGTAGTGAGTAGTAGTCGGTCCCACTGTATCGTAGTTCCTAGAATGGTTCTTAAAACCATCTGTTTTTCTTTGTTGTGGTGTGTGTTGTACTGTGTGCTATGAGTGAATGAATGAAAAAGCAAGTTGCTAGAAAACTTGAGTCAAACTCTAAAAACTTTTCAAAGACCCAAAAACCTTAGAAATTTCCCTCTTTTCTCATGATCTATATCAATCTTCAGATGCCACGTGGAGGAAGTGGTTCAGCCCCGGACCCGATGTTGCAGATCCTGCAAATGTTGACTTCTGACCGCGAAGCTGAAAGAGTGGAATGTCAAGCCAACCTAGCCACTCTGCAACAGATAGCCCAGCTAGCCCACAATAACCAAGGCCATGGAAACTAGGACAACCACGGATCTAAGCTCAAGAATTTCCAGAATACCAACCCAACCGTTTTCACCAAGTCGGAAGAACCCCTAGACGCTGATGATTGGCTGCAAACTATGGAGAATAACTTAGAAGTAGCCGGAGTAGAAGCCAACGAGAAAGTCTTGTTCGCCACTCATTATCTAGCCGGAGATGCCAGGGCATGGTGGAACAGTGTTCGTGCAATGACTGGAGGCCAAATGATGACCTGGGAGGAATTCAAGGTCAAGTTTAGCAGAACCCATGTGCCGCCAGGTTTGATCAAGAGAATGAGAGACGAGTTCAGAGAATTGAAACAAGGAAGGATGACTGTAGTGGAATACCGTGACAAATTTTTGTCATTAGCTAGGTATGCCCCGGATGAGGTAGACACCGAAGCCAAGAAGAAAGAAAGATTCCTGAATGGTCTGCATGACGAGATGCAGACAGTGTTAGTCAATATTCCCTTTGCTGATATTGAAGCCCTTGTCGACTCCTCTATCCAGATGGAAGGAAAGATCAACCAGGCCAATGAGAACCGCAAGCGTCGCATGATGCATCAACCAGGAACCCATCAGACCCCAAAGTATCGCCCCAACCCATCTCCAGGATTTGCCCCAAGGACCAACAGACCCCCTATGACCCGTCCGACCTATCCCAACCGTGGAAACCCTAGACCCGGAGGAAATCACAACAACCCCGACAATTCTAGCAATTTCACCCGTGCCCAACCCAAGTTCCACACCAACAATGCTACCGCCAACTCCAATACTGCCCCGAGGACTGGAAGCAATGTTGTGCCTGTCGCAGCCAAGGACAAGTCACAAGTGACCTGTTATGACTGTGGAAATAAAGGCCACTATTCCAACGAGTGCCCCAACAAGAAGAACGCTACAACCCCTAATACCAATGTCCCAGCTCAGCAGCAGCGCCGTGTCCAACCAGGGAGAAGATTTGCCCTAGGAAATTCACTCAACCGCAATGGCCGACTTTTTCTCATGCATGCTAAAGAAGCTCAGGAAGCGCCAAACGTCGTGCTGGGTATGTTTTCTGTTAATTCAGTACTCGCAAGAGTGTTGTTTGATTCTGGTGCATCGCATTCATTTGTCACCGAAGAATTTGCATGCACTAGTAAAATTCAACCAACCAAACTGAAGCATGTGATGATTGTACAAATTCCCGGATCGACCACCAAGGCTAGGAAAATTTGCAAAGTCGTCCCTATCCGAATCCATGGCATAGATTTTTATGCTAACCTAATAGTACTCGGAACTAAAGGTTTGGAAGTAGTACTAGGAATGGATTGGATGTCCAAACATAAAGGAATGATTGACTGTGCCAAGAAAGCCATTACCATGACCAGTACCGCCGGAATATCAGTCGAGCATATATCTGAAACCTTACCTCGCCTATTCAAGTGTAACAAGAGTTTAGCCCAACCTACCATTGACCAAGTTCGGATAGTCTGTGAATACCCCGATGTATTTCCAGATGTTTTGCCCGGTATGCCCCCAGATAGGGATATCGAGTTTATCATCGAACTAATCCCCGGAACAGGACCTATAGCCCAGAGACCCTATAATATGAACCCATCAGAACTAGAAGAACTGAAGAAGCAGTTGGATTCCATGTTAGAAATCGGATTGATTCAACCAAGTGCGTCCCCATGGAGGTCACCTGTCTTGTTTGTGGACAAGAAGGATGGAGGTAACCGTTTGTGTACGGATTATCGAAAGTTGAATGATGTCACCATCAAGAACAAGTACCCCTTGCCCAAGATAGAGGATTTGTTTGATCAGTTGACCGGTGCCCAGGTGTTTTCTAAGATTGATCTTAGAACTGGCTATCATCAACTCAAAATTCGTGCAGAGGATATTCCAAAGACTGCCTTTACCACCAGATATGGATTGTATGAGTATACAGTCATGTCTTTTGGATTAACCAATGCCCCCGCTTATTTCATGAACCTCATGAATAAGATTTTTATGGAATTCCTGGATAAGTTTGTCGTTGTTTTCATCGATGACATTCTGATTTATTCCAAATCGGAAGAAGAACATGAGCTACACCTAAGGATCATTCTCGGAACCCTTAGAGAGCATCAGCTGTATGCAAAATTTAGCAAATGTGAATTCTGGTTACAGGAAGTAGGATTTCTCGGTCACATTGTATCAGCCAGAGGAATTGCCGTTGACCCTGCCAAAGTGAAAGATGTAGAAGATTGGCAAGCCCCAACCACTCAAACCCAAGTTCGTGCCTTTCTCGGATTGGCGGGATATTACCGCAAATTCGTAGAAGGATTCTCTAGTATCGCCCAACCCATGACCCAATTGCTGAAGAAGGACAAGAAGTTTGAATGGACAGACAAGTGTGAAGCGAGTTTTCAAGAACTCAAAAGGAGATTGATTTCAGCCCCAATCTTGATCATGCCAGATATCACGAAGCCCTTCGATGTGTATTGTGACGCATCCAAGATTGGTCTCGGATGTGTGCTAATGCAAGAAGGCAAAGTTATATCTTATCTATCTCGACAATTGAAGCAACATGAACAAAATTATCCAACACATGACCTCGAACTCGCAGCCGTAGTTCTAGCCCTGAAGACATGGAGACATTACCTTATGGGAAACCGTTGTGAGATTTATTCGGATCACAAGAGCCTAAAGTATATATTCACTCAGAAGGAGCTGAATATGAGGTAGAGAAGATGGATTGAGCTAATCAAGGATTACGACTTGGACATTCACTATCACCCTGGAAAAGCCAACGTAGTAGCCGATGCCCTTAGCAGATTGCCGTGCCGCTTAAACTCCATGATTTTTAAGGAGCAACCAAGTTTGCACAAAGAGATGGAAGATTTTCGAATAGAATTAGTAAGTGAAGGATTTTTGGCTAGCATAGAACTTCAGCCCACTTTGATCAGTCAGGTTAAGGAGGCGCAGAAAGGAAATGCTAGTATCGACGGAATTAAACGTCGTATCGGTACAGGCAAAGTACCCGGATTCACCGAGGACGAAGAAGGAGTTTTGTGGTACAAAGGACGCCTTTGTGTACCAGCAGATTCTGAGTTAAAAGAAGTTATCTTGAAGGTGGCTCATGATACTCTTTATTCTATCCATCCCGGAGGAACTAAGATGTATCAAGATTTGAAAGAGCAATTTTGGTGGCATAAGATGAAGAGAGAAATCGTAAGCTATATCGCCAAGTGTGATATATGTCAGCGAGTCAAGGCAGGACATCAAAGACCCGCTGGATTGTTGCAACCTTTGCAAATTCCGGAATGGAAATGGGATTCTGTAGGAATGGACTTTATCACTGGACTACCTACTTCTAGTAGGGGAAATGACTCTATTTGGGTCATAGTGGACAGATTGTCCAAAGTAGCCCATTTCTTGCCCGTCAAAACTACCTATCAGAGTTCGAAGCTAGCAGAGTTGTACATCGCTAGGATCGTTAGTTTGCACGGAGTCCCCAAGAATATCATATCGGATCGAGGAACTCAATTTACCTCGAGATTCTGGAAGAAGGTCCAGGAAGGTTTAGGAACCCGCCTAGATTTCAGTACCGCGTATCACCCTCAGACCGATGGACAAACGGAGCGAGTAAAGCAAATACTCGAAGATATGCTTAGAGCATGTGTGTTAGAATATGGATCCAAGTGGGAAGACTGTCGGCCGTTTGCAGAATTTTCCTACAACAATAGTTACCAAGCCAGTTTGCAAATGGCCCCATTTGAATTCATGTACGGAAGAAAGTGCCGCACCCCTTTGAACTGGTCGGAAGTAGGAGAGAGTCAAATTTTCGGACCCGACATCCTACGAGAAGCAGAAGAGAAGGTTCACAAGATTCGAGAGCACCTCAAGACAGCCCAATCCCGACAAAAGAGTTACGCCGACAAGAGACGTCGAGACCTCACCTTCAACATTGGAGATTTTGTTTATCTGAAAGTGTCGCCATTGAAGGGAATGCAGCATTTCCAACTCAAAGGAAAGTTAGCCCCCAAATATATCAGACCTTTCAAAATTTTGAACCGTCGAGGAGAAGTATCGTATCAACTCGAGCTACCAGAAGAGATGTCAGCTGTGCACAATGTGTTCCATATCTCGTTACTTCGCAAATGTCTCGAAGTCCCCTAGCAGACCGAAGTGTTCAAGAATATCGATCATAGGACCATAGAGATCAATGATGACCTGACCTATCCCGAAGTACCCATCCGTATATTGGAGGAAGCCTTTCGAACTACTAGAACCCGAAGCATCAAGTTTCTCAAGATTCAGTGGAGCACCCACACAGAAGAGGAAGCTACCTGGGAACGCGAAGATCACATCAGGACGGAGTTTCCAGATCTCTTCAAATCCTAGGTAATCTTTTCGTCCTTTTTCAAATCTCGGGACGAGATTTTGTTTAAGGGGGGAAGGTTTGTAACATCCCAAAAATATCAAACTTAGATCTTCAACACTAATCCTAAAGTTTAGGGTTAACAAAATCTTTTCTAAATCAATTCATGAATGCATGTATATGTGTATGCATGGATTTTGAATTTCTTTAAAAACCAACTTGTTTGTGTGATACATTGCTTGTAAAATGTTTATTAGGTGAAAATAACCTCATCTAAAACATTCCCCACACTTTTCCTAAAGAAAAATAAGTCAAAACAAATATATTAAGTGAATGGTCATTTTGACCAATTTAACTCCCATGCCTACTTTGGCTGTCTCAAACTTTCAAAACCTAATAGAAACTTTTCTGGATCTTTGCACCCCTTGAATGTACTCATAACAAAGTATCAAGGCCCACTTTGTGATCATCCAGAAACTTTCAAATGCATGGTTTAAATGACAACTCAAAATTGAATCTTCTTCATATGGGAAGATACCACTTTTTCAAAACCCACTCAAACAAGCTCAATTTGCAAAACCCAAGCATCTGTAGACTCACCAGAACCAATCTAGCAAACCCACCAAAAATCATTTCAAAATTCAAAACTTGATTTCATGCGGCCATTTCATCAAACAGGTTGCAGACACAAATCAAACAAAACCACAAACACTATAGTGTGCAGTGTTTTGAGCCTAACTTGTTCCCTAGTTAGCTCTCACATAATCCAGTAGATCATCTAGAGAGGTTAGACTAGCACTAGCACCCCTGTGAGCTTGCCATTGCCATTAATGGTGAACAGCCGAGCAACCCCATGTCACCCCAATGAGGACAGCAAGCTAGGAGCAGCAACAAGCCTAGCCAGCATGTCTGGGAGGCAGCCCACCGTCCACCGCCACTGCCTGTCCCAGCCGCGAGCGTTGCCAAGCCCTGGACCACGCGCACAAGACACGCCCAGACCATGCCGAGCGTGCGTCAGAGCGCCACCCTCGACCATCACCCCCAGACCGCGCGCCGCCCTCACCGCGCGCACACACGATCACCACCGACCCAGGAGACCGCCAGACATCCCCGTTTAACGCCCCGCGCCATACAGCCACCGCCCGCCGTCGAAGACGCCGCCTCTGCCGCGCAGAGCACCGCCCGTTCCAGACCAAACCACACCGCCCCATGCCTCGCGACCATGTCGTTGAGCATCGCCAGGAGACACAGCACCATCCCTTACCCTTGCCCATGCCATTAGCTGCCTGTAACGTCGCCCCCGACGAGCTCACCTTGCGCCCCGACGGTCCCCTCGCTCGACTATAAATAGAGGCCACCCCCACCCGATTTCTTCACACCATCTCACTCCCCTCTCCTCACTGATCGTGCCACACCATTCTCAGAGCAAGGCGAGCACCACCTCGCCGGAATTTCACTGGATCCTGCCGCTGCCGGAGAAGAAAGGAGCCAGCGATTGGAGCCGCCCCAGGAGAAGCCACCGGTACCAGGAAGTTCGCCGTCGTCGACTTCGTCGTTCGCCCGCCTCGCCGACCCTCGCCCGTACCCCGGTGAGCCCCCAGCACCCCTCACTGTCCACGCTAGGTTTCGTTCTCGTCGGAGCTATCTCGCGTCGACGATGACCCTCAGCCATTGGATTAGAACCAGATCGAACGAACCACGTTGCCCCATACCGCTTCGCCCAGCCCCGTGTCACTGACGAGTGGGGACACCCACATAAGCAGCCCGCGGGAGCACTGTGCTTAGCAGGCCGGCCCGTTAGGATTTCCCGCGCAGCCCAGCAATTCAAATTAAACCTTTTCTTTTTAATTTCAAACACACTTCTGTACCCAACTTCAAAAATCAACCCAGATCGATTCATTGCACCAAATTAGATGAAAACAATTTTGTTGGAAAGGTCTGTGAATGCTTAATCCAAGCCCGTTGGATTCAAGTCATTTCGATCTGTACATCACCCATAGCAAAAATAACAAGGCAGAAGCTTTTCTGCATTCAAACATTTTTGAAATTTAAACCATAAAAGCTTTTGAGTTGATTCCAACTCTCAAAAATCACACTCAACCATACCTTTCAGAATATATAATAATATATATAGGTTTACTTGCAGAAAGATGGTTCAAGCAATAAAAGAATGCTTTATAAGCATTCTTAGTCACCTTAATTAATTAAAATAAAAGGGTAAAACCTTATTAAATTGTGACACCACTTTAAATCACCTTCCCATGGACTACAATATGTGGTGATGACATGTGTCAACATGATCCCATGTTTAGTTTGGAAAATATTAAATCTTAAGTAGTTTTTCAATGAGTAGAAATTACTTTTCTAAAATAAAAAGACTTAAACCAATCCTTAACCTTGTAATGTTAGAGATGATGCTAGATCATCTATAGGACCCTTATGTGTGATGATTGCAAGTAGTTAAGTATTGTTTGGTGATTGTGTACCTCGTATTTATTCATAGACGCTAGTACCGACCAAGGATACGAGGAGGAAGGAGGATACTACGAAGAGGAAGCCGAGGAAAACTTCAACCACTGCTCTGCACAAGGCAAGCTTCACTAACCAAGTTGACCAATGCAAGCTAACACTTGCCAGATACCCTATTGTTTCCACAAACCCATGCTTGTGATATGATTACTATATGCCTTAAGCATATGTGACTATACCCACTTGCTAAACCAATCCTAGTTTTATGGCAAGCTTCTTACTTTATTTCTTTATCAAAGCTTACTTGGAGCCTACCTAAGAGTTTGGTAGATACTAGAGAGTTGTGCTGAAGGTTGCATAAAGAGCATAAAATTTGGCCTAAGCGAGAAACCTTGAGATCAGCCTAGGATATAAGGTTGGACTTAGTTGAAACTCCACTAGGTACCACCCTCTATTAGTACTACCCCACCTGTAGATGCTAGTGCTAAGCATAAAACTTGATCAACTTTAGATGGGAATACTTGGTGGAAAAATGGTTATGAAAACCTTGGAATGATGGATCATTCTATTGAAATGTTTTGGACATGTGTTTCCAAACACCTGATGATTCTGGTGATAAAAATGTTGAGGCATGAGCCTTAGCCCTTTATAAAACTGATGGTTGTCTGGATACAATACCATTCCAATTTTATCGTACAACCACAATACCCGAATATTGGGTAGGGCTTGACTGGAAACTTATATACCTTAGTATTAGTTCCCTCACGGCCAAGGTCTGAGCTGAGGCTACCTTGTGAAGATTGTCCACCTGTGCAGTACCCAAGATGACAGTGGTCATGGTTGGGAGGCCAAACTCACAGGAGAGGTGCTTATACTAGGGAGTGTAATTGAAAGGTTAGGATTGATTATCCGCATACTGAGTATGGTGAATTCAGGATTTGTTCCTGATGGATGTATCGAATGTTGTGGTGAAAGTGTACAATCTCTGCAGAGTGTCAAACTATTCGAATAGCCGCGTCCGCGGTTATGGACAGTTGGAGTGGGCATACTGTTCCCCCGTCAGACTTTTCAAAATTACTTGTGAAACGACTTGAGACTTTGACTTGACCACAACAGAGTTGTGACTGGAAATACAAGATCCCACTTAGGAGTTATAAAATTGTGACTAGCTTTGGAACTTAGTAGTTATAAACCTGGCTTTTGCAAAACAACCCTAGAGCCTAGTGTCCTATTATCCAAAAACCCCTTTACTTGTTAGTATTAGTTTGCGAGTACTTAAAGAGTACTCATGGCTTTGTCCCTGGCTATTCCCATGGCCAGACTATGAAGAGGAGTACCTGGAGGATGGACCCCAGGAAGGTTACGACAACTAGGATCATCTCCCATCGTCAGCATTGCCTGTGACCCCGAAGATGGAGCCTCGCCGACGCTACCGTTATTATTACGTATTCCGCTGCTTGATATTGTATTAAGGACTGGATCATGAGATCCCTATTTGTGTAAGAATTTATGTATCGTTGTAATGGATGAAGTACTATGGTATCCAATTCTGTTATGCCTCGCAAAAATGGTAATCCTGGGATTGCGATGTATGGCATAACAGGCATCTAGGATTGAAAAATCCGGGTGTTGACACTCTCGCAGCCAAGCGACCCCACTGCCCCGTCATCATCTTCCTCGCCCCGCTGACCCCGCCCCTCACCTCGCCGGCCGTTGCAGACAATTAAGGCTCGGCTTAATTCGCGTTAACGCCGCAGTAAAACCACCCCGCGACCATGCCATCTTAATCGCCTCCCTCCTCTCTCCATTTCCCCCTAGACACCGCACTACCGTAGCCCACAAGCTGCCCCGATTTCTGCTTCGACCGCCATTGTCTCCGGCGAGCTCCACCTCCAATTCCGGCCAATTGATGTCGCCCCTCGCCTCCTCAACCATACGAACATACTCCCCACCCCTAGCGCTTCTCTCTGCA
The DNA here is from genome assembly GCA_916181665.1 of Avena sativa. Taxonomy (NCBI): domain Eukaryota; kingdom Viridiplantae; phylum Streptophyta; class Magnoliopsida; order Poales; family Poaceae; genus Avena; species Avena sativa. The sequence continues at coordinate 396,990,137 of OV702279.1, read as the reverse complement.
TCCTCAGCTTGCCCGCGGTTGATCCAGAACATGGGCAACCTCCTCGACTGAACTCCGCCGCCGTCTGCCTCTACTCCGACGACCCCTGAAGGTAGTCTCTGACCGCGCCTCCACTCCTCTTTGATGCTCTGACACTCTCCACCCATCTGTGCATCTAACCACGCCTTTTGCTTGCTCTCTCGTGCACCGTAGAGTCGCCTTCGTCGACGACTGACCGCACCCGACGGTTCCACGAACTACGGCGAGCAATATCCAGTAACACCGTGCGCCCCTTGCCTTCTCGCGAGCACGACGAGCATCAGCGACACCACGCGAACCTGGTGAGCCATTCCCCTTCCTCCCTTGCTTCCTGTAATCACTGCGACGCCGTAGGCAGAGCCAGCGCCACCACCTGCCGCCGCCAGCGCCGCCACCTACCGCCGCCAGCGCCGCCACTCGATGGCAAGCACGCTGTGCACCGTCCGATCTTGATCGCGTGGCCACGATAGAATTTAACCGAAGGGGTACGCTTTATTCTGAGCCGTGCGATCCCACTTAAATCCAACGGCTGTCAGCAATCGATCCGAGCGAAACGGTTCAGACAAATTAGAATAAGACACGTGGCCCTGTCTGGTTATAAAAAACAGGATTTGATCTATTTGTGGTTCAATTTTGTAAAATCCATAACTTTCAAACCACATGTCCAAATTTTGAAAATTTTATATCAATAGATTGAGCAGAACATGTAATTTCTGACCATGCACTTTGATAGTAAAATGTTTCTGTTAAATTGAATGTTTTTGCAGAAACTTGTGTAGGCATATTTGGAATATAAAAATTGTTCTAAAATGATTTTTGAGATAAAATCTTTGGAAAATGGTTTGTTTTGAACCTACTGACCATAGAAATCAATTTGTGGTTTTGAAAACATATTTGGTGAAGCAAAAGAATAAAACCTTGAATTAAAGCATTTCTAGTCAAATAAAAATATGGTTTAATTGTTAAAAATGATTTAGGAGGAAAACCTTTGGGAAATGTTTTGATTTAAACTCCCTGACCCCAAGCACCAAGTTTTATGATTTAAAAATTTATTTAGTGAACCCTATAAAGATTACTACTTTGATAAAAGCATTTTCAACCACATAAAATAATATTTGGTTTAAAAATGGTTTATAGGTAAAATCTTTTGCAAATAGTTTTGCCACATTATAAAATGACCAATAAGTGTATTAGAATGTTTATAATCTATTATAAACCACTTTTGTAAATAAAACAAAGTTTGGCATGCTTGCATGCATTGTTTTGTTTCTATTATTTTATGTGATGTTTGCTTGAATGGTAGATTGAAATTGTGCCTTGCTTGATTGAATTTTAGTGATTTGAAGAGTGTGAATATTGCAATATCAAGGAGTGAACTTATATTCTCTACCAAAAAGGAAAGTGATGCTTCATACTTTTGTCCCATTATTTTCACTATGCATTAGTGATATTTCTAAGTAGGACTTGCATGGAATTTTGCTAAGTGTAAACTATGCCATCGAAAATCCTAGTAGATGAAACCTTAGTAGAATTTCCTAAGTTAAGATTCCTACTACTATCATGCTTAGCTTAGCTAGTAGAAAACAAGGGTGGAATATATATTCATGCTATGAAATATTTCTAAGTCTGTGGACTTGTGTTTTGATTAATAAAACAACTAAGTGAATGAATCACCTGGGTGGAATGGAAGGAATGGTTTGTGTTGAGTGGTTCACAAGGAAAATTTCTATGGTTTACCTTGTGTATCTCACTTGTGGATGGCCACCCAGGAACAAAGAGATTTGAGATGTCAAATGTTGAGAAGCTTCAAGTGCAGCCACTTGGCATTATGGGCTCTGCCTGGATCATATAGGTTGCAATAACTTAGCCAAATGGAAAGTTGGTGGTAGGGGTTTGATAGGTTGGAGCGCGTCCATTCTGGTCTAAGGGAAGGCTTCTGAAAGATCTTGTCTTGGGAAACCAAGTCTTGTGGGGAAAGTGCACCACCTCTACAGAGTGTAAAATCTAAGTACTTAGCCATGTCCCTGGTAAAGGACAATTTGAGCATCAGGACATGGAAGCTATCAAGAATCTCCTCATCCCAATTTCTAAGTTAAAATCTTGTGGGTGAACAAGGGATTGAAGGATCAACAATTTCTATTGGGAGATGCCTTGGGTGTTTTTTTTCAAGCAAAAACTTAGTGTTTTCAAATGATAAGGAAAATCTATTTTGAGCAATGCAAGCCTAAGCTCCACTTAGCCAAATGCATATAGATGATAGACTCCACTATGCTACCATAGTATCACTTGCTGATACAATTCAAATGTATTGACCCTTGTGGCTGTAACTTGTTATGTTGTAGGTTTGTTTGATGTTAGAGAAGTTTATTGATTTAGGATTACAAGTCTACAACCAACATGTCTGCCTGTGGCACTTTGAAGATGAAGGACCCCATGCTATTGTTATATTCTGCTGCATTGTAATGAGATAGCCAAATGATCTATGTAAGATGTAATAAATTATTTTATTCCTGGTTATAAAGTTGTATTATGACCTTTGTTTCTTGATATTACATCTTAACTGTGGATGCTAGCTATTGATCCAGGGACTAGCATTGTAAACACAGGGATCTCTACCTTATTAAAGGTTGGGAACCTTACAGATGGTATCAGAGCATTGTGTTGCCTGTAGGATTTGTAACCCTAGGATTGGACAAAACCCCTTAGAAAAATAGGAGTTGTATTTGTTCCAAAACTTATTTACAAAAAACCTTGTAAACTCTTTCCTCAACCATTTTTTGTTTTTGACTCTACATCTCTTCTATTTCAAACTTAAGGGATAAATCCTTTCCATGGACAAAGACTTCACCATGTGCAAAGGACTTCATCAACTCTAATGACTTTAACATCTTCAAGTGATTTCAACCTTATTCTCAACAAGGATTTCAACCTTGGATATCACTAAGGACTACAAGTGAGACAAGAATTGTTACTCAAGACTTGAGGACTAAGGAAACACAACTTAGAAGGAATCATCATCACCTTTGATGTTTTTGTGACCAAGAATTTTCCAAAGGAAACCATGATCTCATTCAATAATAATCAACTAAGAATGATGGAATGATTTCAAGTTAACTATATAGTTGTACCACCATGTTTAGTTTAAATTAAACCCATCAACTTATGTGGTTTAGCAAAAATATTTTGTTGCCTAAAAAAATGTGCTTAAACTTGTTGTTTGAGTGGAATGTTTGTTTGTTATTGCTTGCACATTGCTTCTGTGAATTGGGATGTGTGTGATTAGAATTATTCCCTTAGAAATATCTTGCACATTGCTTGTGTGAAATAGCGCTGCAGACGAGGAGTGATAGGAAAGTACCATACCACTTTTCGAGGTGCTTTCTTCCCTTTCTTGTATTGACTCACGCCGCACACCGGACATGTGGTTTTCTCCGCGTCCTCGCCCCGATAAATGATGCAATCGTTGATGCATACATGATATCTAACGTGCGCTAGATCGAGAGGACAGACGATTTTCTTGGCATCCTCGATACTAGTTGGACATGTGTTCCCCTCCGGGAGATGATCGTGCCAGAATGCCATCATATCGTCGAAGCTTGCGTCGCTCAATTTGTGTTTTGCCTTCATCTCCATAGCCTTGAGCGTTACATTCAACCGGGTATCATCGGGCCTGCATCTTTCATACAATGGAGTAACCACGTCTTTCTCAAGTTGCGCAAGCTTGGCTTTCTCTCTAGCGGCAGCCCTGGCGTTACTCGTCTGCTTGAGAAGCAGCTCTTGAACATAAGGGTCCCGCACCCAGCCTGATGTGTTCCATCGTCGTCTGCTCCTCCGGCATCTAGATCATCATCATCCCGGTCTGCTTCCGCACCTTCACCATCTCCAGGAGACTCTTCATCATCTCACCCGTTCTCGCCGTGATGATGATCATCGTCATGTTGGTCACCTTCACCGTCTCCATCGTCTACGTCATCGCTTATCGAACGAGTGTATCCATCCATGAAACCATGGCGGAGCAGGTGCGCCTGCAGATTCCCGGAATCTGGGTCGATCACCCAGTTGAGTTTGCATCTTCTACACGGATATCTTATATCTGTCTTGTTATTTCGTATCATGTCGGCCGTCGCACATTTCAAAAATCTAGCCACAATGCCTTCGCTCATTATGCGGACCATTTTTGCCTGCACGGTGTACACGGTACAATTTTGAAGTCTATTAGAACCACATAATGAATGCATGCATGCAATGGTCGATAGAAAATTTCGGCATGACCTATCCTAAAATTAGGATCTTTGCGAAATGCCAAAGTCTTGCCAAAATGGAAATGAATCAACATTTTGGCAAAACAAATGGCAACTTGTTCACATACAAACACAAGAGAGAGAGAGACCGATCCATACACACATGAACATATCATTATCCTCTCCATACACACATGCATGAGCATCATCGATACTCTCCATATACACACACATATGACCATCGATCCTCTCCACATACACACATCATGAGCATCGATCATCTACATATATATGAGCACATCATCCATATACACATGAACACATCCTTACATGGACAACTTACCGAGATGAGAGACCGATCGCGAGAAAGATGGAAAGGAGAGGTGCGTGCGTCGACCGGAGAAGGAGATGAGAGACCGGAGACCTCCTCTATTACTTATGTAACATCCAAAGCAAGTTTTACATGCTAAAAATGGTGAATGGGTGGAGAGAAATTGAGGTGGGAAGGAGAAGATCCCGACTAGATCTAAGGAGGAAGAAGAAGGGGAAAGTGAAGTGTGGGGTGGTGGATGTGGTCACACATGTGCACATAAAGAGCTGTCCTAAAAAATCGACACATCCGTGGCGCACACGGCCCTAGTGCGCCACAGGGAGTACAAACATCTGTGGCGCACTATGCCATGTGCGCCACGGATGCTCCTACTCCCTGTGGCGCACTAGGCCGAGTGCGCCACAGATGTTTGTGGCCGTTTCGCAGCAGAGGGGGGCGTGCGCTTAGGCGTAGCGCACCCCCCATGTGCGCCACAGATGACACTAACAACCGTGGCGCACATGACTATAGTGCGCTACAGATGTTTGGCATGCGGCCAACAGGGCCCTGTCCCACACACATCTGTGGCGCACTATAGTCATGTGCGCCATGGTTGTTCTAGTTACTAGTAGGGCACTGCCCACAGGTGAGCCACACCTGTTTTAGCCGTGGGGCACTTCAACCATGTGAGCCACGGATGTGCTGATTACCTATAGCCATTTTCCTAGTAGTGTTAATCGCCTCCCTCCTATCTCCATTTCCCCCCTGAAACCGCACCACCGTAGCCCACAGGCTGCCCCCATTTCTGCTTCGACCGTCACTGTCTCCGGCGAGCTCCACCTCCAATTCCGGCCAGTCGACGTCTCCCCTCGCCTCCTCAACCACACGAACATACTCCCCACCCCCTGGCGCTTCTCTCTACATCCTCAGCTTGCCCGCGCTTGATCCAGAACGTGGGCAACCTCCTCGACTGAACTCCGCCGCCATCTGCCTCTACTCCGACGAGCCCTGAAGGTTGTCTCTGACCGCGCCTCCACTCCTCTTTGATGCTCTGACACTCTCCACCCATCTGTGCATCTAACCACGCCTTTTGCTTGCTCTCTTGTGCACCATAGAGTCACCTTCGTCGATGACTGACCGCACCCGATGGTTCCACGAACTACGGCGAGCAATAGCCAGTAACACCTTGCGCCCCTTGCCTTCTCGCGAGCACGACGAGCATCAGCGACACCACGCGAACTTGGTGAGACATTCCCCTTCCTCCCTTGCTTCCTGTAATCACCGCCACACCGTAGGCAGAGCCAGCGCCGCCACTTGATGGCAAGCACGCTGTGCACCGTCTGATCTTGATCGCATGTCCATGATAGAATTTAACCGAAGGGGTACGCTTGCTTCTGAGCCGTGCGATCCCACTTAAATCCAACGGCTGTAAGCAATTGATCCGAGCGAAACGGTACAGACGAATTAGAATAAGACACATGGCCCTGTCTGTTTATAAAAAACAGGATTTGATCTATTTGTGGTTCAATTTTGTAAAATCCATAACTTTCAAACCACACGTCCAAATTTTGAAAATTTTATATCAATAGATTCATCAGAACAAGTACTTTCTGACCATGCACTTTTTTTAGTAAAATGTTTCTATTAAATTGAATGTTTTTGAAGAAACTTGTGTAGGCATATTTCGAATATAAAAATTGTTCTAAAATGATTTTTGAGATAAAATCTTTGGAAAATGGTTTGTTTTGAACCTACTGACCATAGAAATAAATTTGTGGTTTCAAAAACAGATTTGGTAAAGCAAAAGAATAAAACCTTGAATTAAAGCATTTCTAGTCAAATAAAAATATGGTTTAATTGTTGAAAATGATTTTGGAGGAGAACCTTTGGGAAATGTTTTGATTTAAACTCCCTGACCCCAAGCACCAAGTTTTATGATTCAAAAATGTATTTAGTGAACCGTATAAATATTACTACTTTGATAAAGACATTTTCAACCACATAAAATAATGATTTGGTTTAAAAATGGTTTATAGTTAAAATCTTTTGCAAATAGTTTTGCCACTTTATAAAATGACCAATAAGTGTATTAGAATGTTTATAACCTATTATAAACCACTTTTGATAATAAAACAAAGTTTGGCATGCTTGCATGCATTGATTTGTTTCTTTCATTTTATGTGATGTTTGCTTGAATGGTAGATTGAAATTGTGCCTTGCTTGATTGAATTGTAGTGATTTGAAGAGTGTGAATATTGCAAGATCAAGGAGTGAACTTATATTTTCTACCAAAAAGGCAAGTGATGCTTCATACTTTTGTCCCATTATTTTCACTATGCATTAGTGATATTTCTAAGTAGGACTTGCATGGAATTTTGCTAAGTGTAAACTATGCCATGGGAAATCCTAGTAGATGAAACCTTAGTAGAATTTCCTAAGTTAAGATTCCTACTACTATCATGCTTAGCTTAGCTAGTAGAAAACAAGGGTGGAATATATATTCATGCTATGAAATATTTCTAAGTCTGTGGACTTGTGTTTTGATTAATAAAACAACTAAGTGAATGAATCACCTGGGTGGAATGGAAGGAATGGTTTGTGTTGAGTGGTTCACAAGGACCATTTCTATGGTTTACCTTGTGTATCTCACTTGTGGATGGCCACCCAGGAACAAAGAGATTTGAGATGTCAAATGTTGAGAAGCTTCAAGTGTAGCCACTTGGCATTATGGACTCTGCCTGGATCATATAGGTTGAAATAACTTAGCCAAATGGATAGTTGGTGGTAGGGATTTGATAGGTCGGAGCGCGTCCATTCTGGTCTAAGGGAAGGCTTCTAAAAGATCTTGTCTTGGGAAACCAAGTCTTGTGGGGAACCTTACACAAGTTGTCACATCCCAAAATTTTCCAAATTTTGAAATATGAAAAATAAATAAACAAAATAAATAACAGTTGAAATTTAGGGTGAGAATAAACTTTTTGATTCCAATTGGAAACATCAAAACCTATTTTGATCAAATAGAATCCTAAAGGGATTTACAAAGATAAACAAATAATAAATAAAGTTATAATAGTTGGAATTACCATTCTTGGATCTTTAAATAAAAAGATATGGTTTTTATAAGCAAAGGTAGAAATAATGAATAAGGATTATTTTTAAAAGAGCCAAATTAAATCTTGGCCAAGCTTTTAAAATAAAATAATTTGTTTGATAAAAATAGTAAAGGTTTACTTAAATAAAACCATGAGGATTTATTTATATACAAATTTCATTCAAGTATAGACATTTTCCTATTTTGAATGATCATTAAAAACTTATTAAAGTATTTTAAATAAAATTCCAAGTGTTTTGTTTTTCAAATAAAACCTACTGAAAAGGTTTTGTCTTATTTAGATTTCAAATAGAGTTTTATTAATAAATTAAATCCTATTTGAAATAAAGACTAAGGTCTAATTATTTAATTATTAATAGATCCTAAGGGAATAAAAGAATTATTTGATTTTGGACTTTGGAATATGTTATTAAATAGAATTAAACTATACCTAAAGTTTGGTGGTGGTTTGAATTGATTTGGAGTTTGAATTATTTGAATGAAAAATCAAAACAGAAATTCAATACTGAAAAAAAGGTTCAGTATAAAAAAAATAGAAACAAACCCAACTCATCTGGCCAGCCCAACAAGACCACTCAGAGTCCACCAGCTCTCTCCACTCGCGAAACATTTTTCACCCATGCGCGCACCCGCCGAGTCGCTAATCAGTGGACCCCACACCCCCTCTCTCTCTCTCTCTCTCTCGCTGTCAACGCGGTCCCACGCCGTCAGATCATCGTCTCCACCGCGACCTATTCCCCATTTTCTCTCCGGCCGTTTCTGCCTTTGATTCCACGCTTCAATTCGTTTGAACGCGCTAGTAATTTCGCCTCACGTCGGTGCCTACTTAATCGCCCCTCTCTCCTCTCTCTTTTCCCCCAAGCGCCATCTCCTCTCTGCCACCAGGCTGCCGTAATCGCGAGCTCGAACCCACTGTCACCAACGAGCTTCTCTCGCGAAATCCCGACGACTCCAGCCACCTCTCCACTACCAGAGCATACGAGATTGATCCCCATCTTCCTGCGCACCTCCCTGTGCCAACCGCTTGGCCTCGCCCGCTCCACAACATCGACAACCTCGATTTCTGAACACCGCTAGCGTCTGCCATTGCTCCGGTGAACTTTCCAGGTAACATCAGACCGCCCCGAACTCGCTAGTTGATGCTCCCATTGTGCCCAGAACATCACGCGTCTAACGCCCCCTACCGTTTGCCTCGGCATGACCTGCAGCCCCGCCTTCGACGACAAACAGAGACGCCCGACGACGCCACGGACTCCGGTGAACAATCCCTCTCGAATCCGAGCGCCCCTCGACGAACAAAGACCACGTCGAGCTTCTCTGCACCCCTACGAACCCTATGAGGACCTCTGTTCCCCCTCTTGCTTCCTGGTTCGTTGGCAACGACACTGACAGAGCGCTCCGCCGCTCGCCGCCGCGCCAGCGCCGCCAGTTCCTGGTCTGGCTGCTGTGATCCGTTTGATCTCAATCCGATGGCTAGGATAGATTCATTTAATCGAAAGAGTACGTTGGATCTGAGCCGTGCGATGTGTTTTAAATCCAACAGCCCATGAGCGCGATCCAGCCGAAGCGGTACCGTCCAATAGGATCGAGCCACGTGGCCAGACTCAGAATTTAAATTAGAAATTTGATCTATTAGATTTGCAAACTTGTAAAATCCATAACTTTAGTTCTACACGTCCAAATTTTGCAAATTTTATATCAATGGAATCAGCAAGACAAATCCTACCCAACCATACATTTTGTTTAATGTTTTGCTTCTGGAAAATTGGTTGAAATTGCAGAAACTTGTGTAGGCATAATTTGAATATAAAAATTGTTCTAGAAATATATTTTAAGATGATATCTTTGATAATTGGTTTGTTTTGAACCTACTGACCATAGGAACCAACTTATGGATTTAAAAATGTATTTTGTGAAGTTAAGGAATAAATATTTGAGTTAGCTCATTTCTAGTCAAATAAAAATATTGTTTATGGTTTAGAAAAGATTTTTGAGTAAAGGCTTTGGAAAATGATTTTGATTAAACTCTCTGACCCTAAACACCAAGTTTTCAGAATTAAAAATATATTTGATGAACCCTATGAGAATATTACTTTGCTAAAAGATATTTTCAACAACATAAAATATCACCTTAGCATAATATTTGGTTTATGAGATAAAACCTTTTGCAAATGGTTTTACCACTTTAGTAAATGACCACTTTGAGCTTTAAAATATTTAGAGCCTAATAGAAACCACTTTTCTAAATAAAACTATCTTTTGCATGCTTGCATGCATGACCTTGTTTTTGTTATTTTATGTGTGATAAATTGTTTGAATGTTGTTTTGAAAATGTGTTTGCTTGATTGATTTGTAGTGAAGTTAGAAGAGTGTGATATTTGCAAGATCAAGAAGTAAACCAACATTCTCTACTAAAAAGGCAAGTGACACTATCATCCATGTCCTACTATTTTCATTACACTTAGTGGATTTTTGTAACATGCATGGAAAGGACTACTATACTTTATGCTATGCTAAATCCTAATAGGATACCCTTATATCTTCCTTAGTGAAAACATTGTAGTTGTAGTAAGCTTAGCCCTGCTATATATTTGGGATGGGATACATGATATGATTATATGAAGTGTTGGAAAGATATATGTTTTATATAATAAAACAAGTACTCAATGAACCACCTGGGTGGAAAAGGATACTCAAGTTTTGGACAAGGTGGCAACAAAGGGAACCATGTTTATATGGCTATCTTTTTGTATGTGCACTAGAAGAAAACCACCCAGGGATTTAGAGATTGAACATGTTTCTCGTACAGTGTCTTCCGTGTACAGCTACATGCTAAATGGGATCTGGCTTAGTCAACTACATAGTGGAAGACCCATGCATTGGCATCTTCAGGTTAACTAGAATTGTGTATGGGAAATTTATCCCTACATTAGTGCCTGGTTGACAAGCTAGCATTTTGTATTGGGAGGACTCCTATGGAAAGACTTTGTCACATTCTCGATCTGCCAGTACTCCATTTTGGTGAGTACTTATCCAGCGGCCACTGGTGGCAACAAGACGAGATTATGTCATGTGGGTAAAGTGTACAACTTCTGCAGAAGATCAAAATTCTAAGTACTTAGCTGTGTCCCCGGTTATGGACAACTACTGAGCAACTAAGGCCTGAAGCTATGGAAGATCTTGACATTCCAATTTCTCAAAGTAAAACTTGATGGTGACAACAAGGGATTAGAAGCACTTGGATTTTCCAAGGAGTTCAGAAATATTTGACAAAAGATCAAAAACTATTTTGAAAAGATAGGATAAAACTATATTGCTTTCTGCAAAAGAGCCTAAACCCTACTTAGCCAAATATGCATGTATTGATAGGATCCACTTATTTCTACATAGTAGTGAAACTTGCCAATACAATTCAAATGTATTGACCCTTGTGGCTGCAACTTATTATGTTGCAGGTTTGTTTGATGTTAAGTATGTTGATTAGGATTACAAGTCTACAACCAACATGACTGCCTGTGGCACTTTGAAGATGAAGGACTCCATGCTATATAGATATTCTGCTGCATTGTAATGAGATAGCCAAATTAGCTATGTAATATGTAATGAATTATTTTATTCCTGGTTATAAAGTTGTATTATGACCTTTGTTTCTTGATATTACATCTAAACTGTGGATGCTAGCTATTGATCCAGGGACTAGCATTGTAAACACAGGGATCTCTACCTTATTAAAGGTTGGGAAACTTACAGATGGTATCAGAGCACTTTGTTTCCTGTAGGATTGTAACCCTAGGATTGGACAAAACCCCTTAGAAAAATAGGAGTTGTTTTTGTTCCAAAACTTATTTACAAACAATCTTGTAAACTCTTTCCTCAACCTTTTGGTTTTGATTCTACACCTCTTCCTCTTCAACTTGATGGACAAAGCCTTCACCATCACCAATGACTTCAACTTTAGTTCCACCAAGGACTTCAACTTAGACATCACTAAGGACTACAAGTGAAAACCAAGATACATTAGATTGCCTACCAAAACATTGATATCATGTTAGTGTAAGGATCATATTGACCTATGAGGTATGACTATACTAAGTTAATTATTTCCAAGAAAACTTGTTGTTTCGTTCAACTCATGAGTTAAGCTCATAAGTTGTTAAGTGGATAGTTGCTTGTTGATTGCTTGTTTGATTGATTGAACTTGATTGATTTGGGTTGTGTGTTAGGACTCCCTATTGCCTATCTGTCATTACTTACCCCTATCAACCAACAGATGCCTCCCCATCGTGCCAACCCCAACCAAAACTACAACAACATCACTCCTGAGATGCAGCAGATGATGATAGCTCAGACGCAACTGATGTAGATGATAACCACATTCATACAGAATCACAACAACAACAACAACAACAATCAGAATATTCCTCCAGCACATGATATGCTCACCAGATTTCTGAAACTTAGGCCTGCAAGATTATCTGGAACAACTGACCCAATGTTAGCCAATGACTGATTACGTTCGGTGAATAAGGACTTAGTGACTGTTGGTTGCACCGATGAGGAAAAAGTTAGGTTTGCAGCATTTCTACTTGAAGGACCAGCAGCAACATGGTGGGACAACTTTCAGATCACCACTCCCCTTGAGGATGTGACTTGGGCTATTTTTGAGGATGGTTTCCGTATAGCTCACATCTCATCTGGAGTGATGCACTTGAAGAAAAAGGAATTCCACAATCTGAAACAACGTCACCTCAGTGTGGCTGAGCACATTGAAGAATTCAACAATCTGGCACGCTATGCACCGGACGAAGTTGATACAGATGCTAAGAGGAAGGAGAAATTCCTCGAAGGACTTAATGATGAGTTGAACCTGCAGCTAGTTATTGCCTATGTCCCAACTTATCAATCACTCTGTGACAAAGCCACCATCTTGGAAAACAAGATGAATCAAGTTGAGAATATAAAGAGGAAGCATAAACTCAAGTATCACTCAGGATCATCACAAAAGAAGCGTTCATTCAAAAAGAGCAATGAAGATTCTGAACCACATCAGTATCACCACAACAACAATGGAAGTGATAGTAACGAAAATGATACTAACAATGGAGATGACCTTGGTCAGAACCAACATGACACTTTCAGGAAGAAAGACATTAGCCAGTTGCAGTGTTATAATTGTAAGGAACTTGGACACTATGCATCAGACTGTCCTAAGAAGAAAAAGAAAAAGGATGCTAGAAGATCCAATGGAAATGACTCCAATGTGACCCAGAAAGGACATGTGAACCACATTGACATGGATGGGAACTTTGAAGAGATAGAAGAAGTGGATGTCAGGAACTAGTTAACTCAGAAGAGTCAAATAAGGATTCCTTGTCAGGATATCAAGTGTTCAACCCATAGTCAAGTGAACCATCAATGTAACCCTATGAGACTTTCTTTTAAGGGTGGTAGTACCCTAGTTGCCTTGAAGCCAACTTGTAACCCTAGCCTTCCCAAATCTTGGGACGAGATTTCTTTTAAGGGTGGTAGCCTGTCACATCCCAAAATTTTCCAAATTTTGAAATGTGAAAAAAAATAAAAAAAATAAATAACTGTTGAAATTTAGGGTGAGAAGAAACTTTTTGATTCCAATTGGAAACATCAAAACCTATTTTGATCAAATAGAATCCTAAAGGGATTTACAAAGATAAACAAATAATAAATAAAGTTATAATAGTTGGAATTACCATTCTTGGATCTTTAAATAAAAAGATATGGTTTTTATAAGCAAAGGTAGAAATAATGAATAAGGACTATTTTTAAAAGAGCCAAATTAAATCTTGGCCAAGCTTTTAAAATAAAATAATTTGTTTGTTAAAAATAGTAAAGGTTTATTTAAATAAAGCCATGAGGATTTATTTATATACAAATTTCATTCAAGTATAGACATTTTCCTATTTTGAATGATCATTAAAAACTTATTAAAGTATTTTAAATAAAATTCCTAGTGTTTTGTTTTTAAATAAAACCTACTGAAAAGGTTTTGTATTATTTAGATTTCAAATAGAGTTTTAAAAATAAATTAAATCCTATTTGAAATAAAGACTAAGGTCTAATTATTTAATTATTAATAGATACTAAGGGAATAAAAGAATTATTTGATTTTGGACTTTGGAATATGTTATTAAATAGAATTAAACTATACCTAAAGTTTGGTGGCGGTTTGAATTGATTTGGAGTTTGAATTATTTGAATGAAAAATCAAAACAGAAATTCAATACAGAAAAAAGGTTCAGTATAAAAAAAATAGAAACAAACCCAACCCATCTAGCCAGCCCACAAGCCCACTCATAGCCCACCAGCTCTCTCCACTCGCCAAACATTTTTCACCCACGCGCGCACCCGCTGAGTCGCTAATCAGTGGACCCCACACCCCCTCTCTCTCTCTCTCTCGCTGTCAACGCGGTCCCACGCCGTCAGATCATCGTCTCCACCGCGACCTGTTCCCCATTTTCTCTCCGGCCGTTTCTTTCTTTGATTCCACGCTTCAATTCGTTTGAACGCGCTAGTAATTTCGCCTCGCGTCGGTGCCTACTTAATCGCCCCTCTCTCCTCTCTCTTTTCCCTCAAGCGCCATCTCCTCTCTGCCACCAGGCTACCGCAATTGCGAGCTCGAACCCACTGTCCCCGACGATCTTCTCCGGCGAAATCCCGACGACTCCGGCCACCTCTCCATTACCAGAGCATACGAGCTTGCTCCCCATCTTCTTGCGTACCTCCCTGTGCCAACCGCTTGGCCTTGCCCGCTCCACAACGTCGACAACCTCGATTTCTGAACACCGCCGGCGTCTGCCATTGCTCCGGCGAACTTTCCAGGTAACATCAGACCGCCCCGAACTCGCTAGTTGATGCTCCCATGATGCCAAGAACATCACACGTCTAACTCCCCCTCCCGTTTGCCTCGGCATGACCTGCAGCCCCGCCTTCGACGACAAACAGAGAGGCCCAACGACGCCACGGACTCCGGCGAACAATCCCTCTCGAACCCGAGCGTCCCTCGACGAACAAAGACCACGTCGAGCTTCTCTGCACCCCTGCGAACCCTGTGAGCACCTCTGTTCCCCCTCTTGCTTCCTGGTTCGTTGGCAACAACACTGACAGAGTGCTCCGCCAGTTCCTGGTCTGGCTGCTGTGATCCGTTGGATCTCAATCCGATGGCTAGGATAGATTCATTTAATCGAAAGGGTACATTGGATCTGAGCCGTGCGATGTGTTTTAAATCAAACAGCCCACAGAGCGCGATCCAGCCGAAGCGGTACCGTCCAATGGGATCGAGCCACGTGGCCAGACTCAGAATTTAAATTAGAAATTTGATCTATTAGATTTGCAAACTTGTAAAATCCATAACTTTAGTTCTACACGTCCAAATTTTTCAAATTTTATATCAATTTAATAAGCAAGACAAATCCTACCCAACCATGCATTTTTTAATGTTTTGCTTCTCGAAAATTGGTTGAAATTGCAGAAACTTGTGTAGGCATAATTTGAATATAAAAATTGTTCTAGAAATATTTTTAAGATGAAATCTTTTCTAATTGGTTTGTTTTGAACCTACTGACCATAGGAACCAACTTATGGATTTAAAAATGTATTTTGTGAAGTTAAGGAATAAATATTTGAGTTAGCTCATTTCTAGTCAAACAAAAATATTGTTTATGGTTTATAAATGATTTTTGAGTAAAGCCTTTGGAAAATGATTTTAATTAAACTCTCTAACCCTAAACACCAAGTTTTCAGAATTAAAAATATATTTTCTGAACCCTATGAGAATATTACTTTGCTAAAAGATATTTTCAACAACATAAAATATCACCTTAGCATAATATTTGGTTTATGAGATAAAACCTTTTGCAAATGGTTTTACCACTTTAGTAAATGACCACTTTGATCTTTAAAATGTTTAGAGCCTAATAGAAACCACTTTTCTAAATAAAACTATATTTTGCATGCTTGCATGCATGACCTTGTTTTTGTTATTTTATGTGTGATAAATTGTTTGAATGTTGTTTTGAAAATGTGTTTGCTTGATTGATTTGTAGTGAAGTTGGAAGAGTGTGATATTTGCAAGATCAAGAAGTGAACCAACATTCTCTACTAAAAAGGCAAGTGCCACTATCATCCATGTCCTACTATTTTCATTACACTCAGTGGATTTTTGTAACATGCATGGAAAGGACTACTATATTTTATGCTATGCTAAATCCTAATAGGATACCCTTATATCTTCCTTAGTGAAAACATTGTAGTTGTAGTAAGCTTAGCCATGCTATATATTTGGGATGGGATACATGATATGATTATATGAATTGTTGGAAAGATATATGTTTTATATAATAAAACAAGTTACTCAATGAACCACCTGGGTGGAAAAGGATACTCATGTTTTGGACAAGGTGGCAACAAAGGGAACCATGTTTATATGGCTATATTTTTGTATGTGCACTAGAAGAAACCACCCAGGGAGTTAGAGATTGAACATGTTTCTCGTACAGTGGCTTCCGTGTACAGCCACATGCAAAATGGGCTCTAGCTTAGTCAACTACATAGTGGAAGACCCATGCATTGGCATCTTCAGGTTAACTAGAATTGTGTATGGGAAATTTATCCCTACATTGGTGCCTGGTTGACAAGCTAGCATTGTGTATTGGGAGGACTCCTATGGAAAGACTTTGTCACATTCTCGATCTGCCAGTACTCCATTTTGGTGAGTACTTATCCAGTGGCCACTGGTGGCAACAAGACGAGATTGTGTCATGTGGGTAAAGTGTACAACTTCTGCAGAATATCAAAATTCTAAGTACTTAGCCGTGTACCCGGTTATGGACAACTACTGAGCAACTAAGGCCTGAAGCTATGGAAGATCTCGACATTCCAATTTCTCAAAGTAAAACTTGATGGTGACAACAAGGGATTAGAAGAACTTGGATTTTTCCAAGGAGTTCAGAAAGATTTGACAAAAGATCAAAAACTATTTTGAAAAGATAGGATAAAACTATATTGCTTTCTGCAAAAGAGCCTAAACCCTACTTAGCCAAATATGCATGTATTGATAGGATCCACTTATTTCTACATAGTAGTGAAACTTGCCAATACAATTCAAATGTATTGACCCTTGTGGCTGCAACTTATTAAGTTGCAGGTTTGTTTGATGTTAAGTGTGTTGATTAGGATTACAAGTCTACAACCAACATGATTGCCTGTGGCACTTTGAAGATGAAGGACTCCATGCTATATAGATATTCTGCTGCATTGTAATGAGATAGCCAAATGAGCTATGTAAGATGTAATGAATTATTTTATTCCTGGTTATAAAGTTGTATTATGACCTTTGTTTCTTGATATTACATCTTAACTATGGATGCTAGCTATTGATCCAGGGACTAGCATTGTAAACACAGGGATCTCTACCTTATTAAAGGTTGGGAACCTTACACAAGTAGAACAAGAACAAGTAATATCACAATATGCATCAATCAATAAGTTTTGGGACACTGCACATAAAACTAAGAATGTCCACTATTCTCTCTCAATGGTGCCTAAAGGTAGAAGGTGGAGACTCAACACAATAGTGGAAGAAAGGCCCTTCATAAAGGGAAGCAGGGATTTCAAGTTTCAAAAAGATCTTCCAAAAAATATGTTACTTGTTAGCTTTCAGGCCTCATTGCCCCTATCATAAGCATCATGAAGTGATTAAGGTTAAAGTGAAAAAACTATGGAGTATATGCTTGACAAAGTATAAGTTGGCAATCTCAAGTCCCTTGAATATGAGGGCCACACCTCATGCTACTCAACTTCAGTCAATTGTAAGATCTTGTCATTGTAAGTACATGCATATCATAGAGAACCGCCAATGGGGTACCCCTTGCACATGGTATATGAGCTATCCTATAACCAAAATGAGGTAGGCAAGTAGACTATGAGCATCTCAGTGATCTTTTTATTTACTATATGCATAGCTTTTTATTGAGGATGATTCATAGATAGATCACTATGGTGATGCTGCAAGTTTCCACCATGATTAGGCATGGCTTAGGCTAGCGGCCCAGGCGTTTCTCTAACACAAAATACAAACTCCATGGACTTACAAGTTCCCTCTTTATTTCGCACCGGTGACATCCACACACAAAAGAGCATGACATCCATAGACAAGTGCAATGTCGAAAACGTTCACCATGATAGCATGGTTCTGCTAATTCCAACGTATAAGTGCAAGCATATACAACATAGACGACACAATGGTTCAAGTTTATTAGGGGCAAAGAATATAAAGTGTTCCATCAAGTTCATGAGGGATTTAATCACTAAGTTTTCACATAACAAAATAGTTTTTAATTGGAAGATAGCTGAAAATAAGAATATACTTGGAATGGTGTAACACACCATGCATAGGAGTTTATAGTGGACACTTTGGAATAACTTGGTTTCTTGGGCGTTGGAAGCATGAGTAGAGCTTACTCATACAAGTGGAGGCTAGCAAAAGATTGGGAGCAACCAACTAAGAGAGCAATAATGGCCATAATCATGGAGAGCAACAAAACAATACTAATCAAAGCATAGAGTGGTACTACAAGTCAAGGACTAAATGATCATAGAGTCTATGGTTACTTTCTCATAGTCATAACATGGTGTGAGCATGTGCCAAGTCAACCCAAACAAATCTCAAAGGAGAAAACCACAATACTATGCTTTTGTATGCTAAAACAACGCATGATTTGTTCAAGGCACACTAAGCAATCCCAATGACTTGAAGCAAGCCAATCTACAGCAATAATTACTAGGCATAAAGTCAAAACAACACCTATCATGGCATGATAAAGTCTAAGTCACAGTCCAAGAAAGCTCCTCTTGCACTTCCAAGCAAGAACTTTCTACTCCTTTCCAACACCAATCGAATTATTTGAAATGAAGCACAACGAGATCGGGGGTCCAAACTACTCAAGCAAACTAAGAAAAGAAAATGAAAACTAAGACGCTCCAAGAACAACACAATTGTACATGAAATAATAAAAATCGAAGTGTCTAGACATACCTGAGCTTTTTATTGATGAAGAAGGGGATGCCTTGGGCATCCCCAAGAATTGACGCTTGTGCCTCTTCGATATTTCTTGGGGTGACACCTTGGTGGCATCCCCAATCTTGAGTTTTTTTCCATTCTTCATCTCATTACATCATTCTCTCTCTACACCTGAAATTTTTCCTTCATACAAAACTTCACACAATCTTCATTAGCAACATTAGTGTTTTCAAAAGATAATAGACCTTTAGGCAAAGATTTGGAAAAGGAAGACTTTTAACTAAAACACAAGCTACTATAGCCACTCCTTCAAAAAGCTCAATTCCCCAAAAGAGAACTCAAAAAGGAATCAATAAGAAGAAAATGCAAATAATGGCAGAAATCTGTCAAAACAGACCAACAGGCAGAAACTTATTTTTTCAAAAATATTATGTTGCTCAAATAAAATAGTGCTGAACTAACGAAAGTTAGCTAACATACTGGGGGATTTATTCGTAAAATATCAGCTCAATCCGAGTTACATAGTATCCTTACGAATTTTTATGGTGGAGGACAAAAATCTGTTTCGGGACAGCAACTCCCCAAATCTTACTTCCCTCTCATTAGAGGTCATTCTTGGCACAAAAAGCAAACAAAAAGGATAAGGAGAGGTCATTACTGAAGTAATGACTTCCAGTACTCAAGGCAACTCTTGGGTTATCTTCCAACAAGTAATTTTCTTTAATGCCTTTAAGTTAGGCACAAGAAGCAAGAAGAATCAAGTATTTTAAATTGAGAAAGCATTAACATCAAACCTTGCTTTCAAAGGAGGAGCAAAAATAAAATTCTCTCTCCTCATAGGGAAGTGTTCAATACCTTTCTTGAATGGAAAGTGATATTTAATGGTGCCTTCTTTCATATCAATGATGACACCACCAGTTCTAAGAAAAGGTCTTCCCAAAGTAATAAGACAAGAAGCATTGTATTCAACATCCAATACATAGAAATCCACAGGGACATAAGCATTGTTAACCATAATGAGAACATCATTAGTACTTCCCATGAGTTTCTTCTTAGCATTAGCATTAAGTGGGACATCCAAATAACAATCTTCCAAAGGTGGCAAATCTAGCATTTCATAAATCTTCCTAGGCATAATAGAGACACTAGAACCAAGGTCACATGAAGCTTTGAGATCAAAGTCATTCACTTGCATATTAATAATGGGTTCCCAACTATCTTCTACTTTCCTAGGAATAGAAGCTTTGTGTTTTAACTTCTCTTCCTTAATCTTAACAAGAGCATCTGTAATGTGTTTAATGAAAGCAACATGCATATCACTAGCATTAGGACTTCTAGCAAGCTTTTGCAAAAACATAATCACTTCAGAAATATTGCAACCATCTATATCAAGATCAAACTTAGCATCACTAGTAGTAGGCTCAATAGGCTTAGGCATAGTAGGAGGAGGAATAGGGACTACTTGTGGTTTAGTGGTGATGGTGCACACAGTATTGTTTCTATCAATTTCAGCTTCCCTTTCCCTGGGCTAACAGTCTAACATTTTCATCAATAGTAACTTGTATGGCATGAGTAGAATCAAAGGTACTTTCCATGGTTTCTGGTTTAGCAGCCATTTTATTAATCAAGGAGGACGAGGCTTCAAACAAAGAGGATATATTTTTCTCAACATTCAATTTTTTTCCTCTATAGCCTTATTGAAAGTGGTTTGTTTGCTAATAAAGTCCTTGAGCATGACTTCAAGTTCAGAGGGGGCACTTCTAGCATTGTTGTAAGATTTTCCATAGGAATTGCCATTATTAGGAGGATAAGGCCTATAGTTGTTACCACCAAAATTACTCCTATAAGCATTGTTGTTGAAATTGTTGTTTCTAATGAAGTTCACATCAACTTGCTCTTCTTGAGCAACCAAAGAGGATAAGGGAACATGATTAGGATCTAAAGGAGCTTTCCCATTAACAAGAATAGACATTATAACATCAATCTTATCACTCAAAGAGGAGGTTTCTTCAACAAAATTTAACTTCTTACCATGTGGAGCCCTTTCAGTGTGCCACTGAGAGTAGTTAACCATCATATTATCAAGGATTCTTGTTGCAGCACCCAAAGTGATGCCCGTAAAGGTGCCTACAGTAGCTGAATCCAACAGGTTTCTTGAAGAGAAGTTCAAACCTGCATAAAAAGTCTGGATAATCATCCAAGCAGTGAGTCCATGAGTGGGACAATTCTTAACCAAAGATTTCATTCTTTCCCAAGCCTGAGCAACATGTTCATTATCAAGTTGTTTAAATTTCATAATATCACTTCTCATATATATAATCTTAGCAGGAGGGTAGTATTTTCTAATAAAGGCATCTTTGCACTTAGTCCAAGAATCAATACTATTTCTAGGCAAGGATAGCAACCATTCTTTAGCTTTTCCTCTCAAGGATAAAGGAAACAGCTTGAGCTTAATAATATCTCCATCTACATCCTTATACTTTTGCATCTCACAAAGTTTAACAAAGCTATTGAGATGGGCAGCAACAGCATCAGAACTAGCACCAGAAAATTGCTCTCTCATCACAAGATTCAACAAAGCAGGCTTAATTTAATAAAAGGTAGCATCAGGAGCAGGTGGAGCAATGGGAGTGCTTAGGAAATCATTGTTGTTGGTGCTAGTGAAGTCACACAACTTGGTGTTCTCAGCAGAGTTCATTTTGGCAAAGGTGGGGCAAGCCAAAATAGCAGCAGTAGCTAGAGTAGGAATATTTTTTGTTTGTGTTTTTCTGAAAAGAGGCAAACAAAACCAAACAAAAGAAACAAATCAAACTAAAAAACAAAGTAAACAGAAAGGAAGTGGAGGAATCCCCTTGTGAATACGCCCTTAGCCTCCCCGGCAATGGCGCCAGAAAAGCTTGATGGTGCTTCACGTGTTGACATGGAGCACTTCGTTGGTAACCCCAAGAGCAAGGTGTGAAGAGCACAACGACAAGTTTTCCCTCAGTTGAGACTGAGGTTATCGAACCATTAGGAGGAAGGAAACGTCCCAAAGGTGTTGCAAGCAACGTGGAAACCTGCACAACACAAACTCAAGACTTTGTCCCAACGAATTAGTGAGGTTATCAAGCTCACCGGCTGCTGTTACAAAGGATTAACTGTATGGTGTGGAAGGTAATGGTGGTTTGCAGCAAGTAAACAGTAATAGTGGAAGATGTATCAAGGATAAATATTGGACCGGGGTCCATAGTTCACTAGAGGTGCTCTCCTTAGATAAACAACATGGTATGAAGGATAAACAAATTACAGCAGGGAAATTGACAGGAACTGAGCAAGGCAAAACAATGCAAATACTAGTCAGAAAGATCCTATGAGATTCGATTGGGCAATACAACAAGATACATAGACCGCCATCCAACTACATCTATGACTAGAATTCCACCTTCCGATTATCATCCGAACCCCCTCTAGTATTAAGTTGCAAGCAACAGTCAACTTCTTTAAGCAAAGTGTGTAAGGTAAACAATCCACTTGTTCCATGAACACGAGACCATTGTTTTCTCCCTAGTGGAAACAACACATCTACAACCGAAGAGATTTTTGTCACTTCCCTTAGAAACTAGAGGCATGAACCCACTATTGAGCATAAATACCCCCTGTTGGAGTCACTAGCAACTACTCGGCCAAGATAGCTACTAACAACGGAGAGCATGCAAGATCACAAACAACACATACATGATAGAATCATAAAGACAAAACCATTAACCAAACTGACATAATAATATCAATATCCATCGGATCCCCACAAACACAACATGCATGATTACAAATAGATTAGATCTTGATCATGAATGGAGCTTACAAGATCTATACATGAAAGCATAAGGAGGAGATACAACCATATAGCTACTACATGGACCCATAGTCCAAGGTGGAACTACTCACGCATCATACCGAAGAAGAAGGCCTCCGGGATGATCTCCCCTCTAGCAGGGTGCCGAGAAGAACTTATGTCCCCCCGATCTAGGGACGATGGTGGCAGCGGCTACAGACGGTTTCGTGGAATATTGCGGGTACTTAGGGTTTATGCATTGGGGGCTTCTTATAGGCGAGGAGGCGAGGAAGGGGTGCCCGGGGGGCCCACACCCTGCCCAGGCACCGGCCAGGCTTGTCCGCGCTAGGGGGGGGGGGGGGGTGGCCACCCCGTGGCTCCCCTTCGTCTCGTACTCTGGCTTCGTGTTCCCCATGGAAAAATATTGACTTTGGCTTTTGTCCCGTCCAATTCCGATAATATTAATTTTCTGCCTTTCTGGAACCAAAAACAGAAGAAAACAGGCAACTGGCACTGTGGCAACTTGTTAATAGGTTAGTCCAGAAAAGATATAAAAACACCTCAAAGTGTAGACAAAGCAAAGTAGATACTAAACAAGCATGGTGTTGGGAATATGCCCTAGAGGCAATCATGTATTATGAGATTTTCCATTGTATTCATAAAGATATAAAGTTGTCCATGTATAAACATCTAATGTGTATCATTGGATATGTGATTCGGTTGTGGAACTATGCATTCATGTTGTTTGTACTAAATGTCCTTGGTCATTGAGGTTGTGCTGGACACACAACTTAGACCAATGTGAAAGCCGGCTTGATGACTCGGTTCCACTTGTCATGGGCATGGTGATGCCATTCCGACTTACACAGACTCGGCTAAAGAGTTTAGCGAGTCGGATTGACCCATATTGAGGTACAACGAACAAGTAGTAATTTGTATATCTCAATCAATGTAATCCTTAGACCTGAGGTTGTTGCATAGTCCGAGTTGAGGATCACCGACTTAGGTTCTGTCAAATGCTGATCCGTAACTGGGCAGCTATAAAGGCAGAGTTCGGGTCGACTGAGAATCAAGCTGCGTGATGTGAATAACCAAGATGGGATTTTGCCCCTCCACTCGTAGAGATATTATCTGGGCCCTCTCGGAAGATATGATTCGGAAAGCATGGCCATGCACGACTCGGTTAAGTGTTAACCGAGGCGGTCGACTAAGAGTTAGTCGGGTGAATCACTTATTTTGGATCGAGAAGAGAGTCGGACTATTTAATTGATGACAATTATTCGCCTATAGTCTGACAAGGTATATCGTGAGGCAAAAGGGACTCGGACGCAAGTCGCATTGGAAAGGCAAGTCGTCATGACTCTTTGGTACTTGGGAGTCGGCACGTTTTGCTAGGAGCCGCTACCAACTGATCGATTGTGAGTCGGACTCAAATCGTGTCAAGTAACCAAGAGCCTGCCGTGTCACAAACTTAAGAGCGGGAGCAAGTCCGGGTTGGACCCGAGCCGGAAATCAGTCCGGGTTGGACCCAAGCCGGAAATCTGGTCGGGTTGGACCCGAGCCAGATTAGGACTGAGTCAGCGAGTCGGACTCGCGGTGACTAGAGTTATATGGGCTTTAGTGAATGGCCCACGAGAGTGGAGCCCACGTTCACTCCCTATATATAGTGGAGCACAGTAACCCAGAAGGGTTAATCGTTGATCAGTTAGGTCATTCCATGTGTTGGAAACCCTAGCTCCACAGCAGTCCTGCCGTCGATACGAACCTAGCAGTTCGCCACCGGTGCTCCTCCTTGTACATGTGGATACCAGCAGATGTGCTGTACGATCAGCACTAGGACGATCATATCGTGAGGACTGCACTGCATCAACTGAAGCGCTACATCAGTAATCCGCAACTGCGCGTCTAGTGGTAAACCTCGTGGCCTTCTACCTCAGCTAGATCTTGGGATCACCATGTTAGAGGTAAAAGTTTTGTTTTATCTCTACGTGGCCCAACACATGGAACATCAAAAATTATAGATACGTTTCCGACGTATCAGAGCATTCTCCTCCTTTCTAACTATTTTGTTTTTATAGTTTTTACTTCCTCCTATTGATATATTGCTATCCGTGTTGCGATGCATTAGATTCCGTGCACCATTTATATTCCTTGCAGCCTCTATATTGCCTTGTACACCTCCCATTGACTGTTGATTGATAGAAAGTCGGCCTTGCGAGTCGTAGTTGCTTTCTCAGGTGCTGCTTCGCGTTGTCGATGTTCTATCGTTGTTGGGTGGTTGGCACATGCTTAATGGCGGAGATGATCATGGCTTTAATTACTGTTTAATAACTAATATTAAAAGTAGGTAAATAATGCAGCGGCACTTGTGGATAATAGACAAGATTTGGTTTTTAACCACCCACTTGTGTCCACCTAGGACCCGAGTTCTTGACACCTGTTCCGAGATCGAGTGCGCTAACCACATGTGGGGTGTGTGACACCTGTTCCGAGATCGAGCGCGCTAACCACATGTGGGGTGTGTGGGAACTCCCATCGATTTAGTACCTGATTCAAAGTACTATACTAGGGGCCACAAATTATTTTGGGGCTTTATTACTATCATCTACTTATGCCATTCTTTACTGCTTTATTTACTATTGCGCGTGGAGCGCCTGTACTGTTTAGGAACCACACGTGCCACATTTTCGTGGTATCGACAAGCCCAGTCACACTTTCGGGTTCCCAGTCATTTACAGCCGTCTTCACAAACCTCTGGGTCCGTCTCGGAGCCGGCCGATGTAACACCCCAAAAATATTAATGAGGATCATTCCCTAATTAATCAAGATTAGGGTTAACAAAAGCTTTTATTAATTAAATTCAAATCTTAATGCTTGTGTGTATGAATGCTTGCAATGCCATGTTTGATTGTTGTAAATGATGAGAAATGGTTTAAAGATCAAAACCAGATCATCTAGGTCACTATCAAACCAGATCAAAACAAAAGGAAATTAAAATATGAAGCCTAAGACCTAATGGTCATTTCTGCCCAAGTTAACCATTAGCTCACTTTGAGCATCTCTAACAACTAATCTCAAACAGAAACTTTCCCGTTTCTTTTATCCCCTTGCTACACCTAGTGACACTGAACCCAAGGGAGCTTTCCAACTTTGTAGAAAAACATTTTTAAAATCTTTTGAGAGGCAATTCAAATTTGAATCTATCTTATGTATCAAGATAGCCATTTTTGGAAAACCACTCAAACCTTCACCACTTACCAAACCATTGCACCCAGAGACTACCAAGATTAGTACTAGAACACCCACCAAATATCACTAGAAAATGTGATGGTTTAGTTCTTGCGGCCATTTGATCAAACACTTGATGATCGCAGTACAAACTCAACAAATATTCACTGTTTTGATAAATCATTTGCTCACGATTGTGACCTCACCGATCTCACACGTCGTGCCCTTAACTCACCTAGTACTAGCCTGTGCAATGGAGCTCCTATCACTCACCGTTTGACCCATGAAAAATGGTACCCGAGCTCACGTTACCACCCTGACATGGACACGATGCCACAGACCGTGCTGCCCTCTCCCACGATGTCTAGGAGGTAGCCCTGACCTTACTGCCTTTGCCTGTGCACGCCCCGACCAAAGACAACTCGAGGAGATGCCGGTAAAGCCATGCCCATTTAACACCGAACCTTGTCGGTCGCCGCGCCAGAGCGCCGAGCAATCCTGTGCACACATGTCGCACCTCACACTCACCTTGCGCCACTATGTTCGCCATGACTCTAGCAAGCTCCTAGACATGATCATTTGACCGTGCGAGCGCCATGACCACCTTACTCCGTGACGAATGCTGCCGATACAGTCATAGAGCACGGATGTTCTACAACGATTTAGACTGCGCCTCGCTATGCTACTATGCGTATGAGTTCGCCCTAAAGCACCGCTTAGACCTATGCCCGTGGCCATGCCTATATCTCACTGTAAATGCGTCACCGACGAGCCCGAGCATGCTGTCGTGCCCCCTTCACTTCAGTATAAATAGAGACAACCCCCAAACCCAAAACGCACACCATTCCACTCCTCTCTCACCCAGGAACCTCTCTGACCCAACCCTGGAGCAAGGCGAGCACCATCATGCCATAATTTCACCAGAGTTCGCCACTTCAGAGGAAGGAAGTGTAACACCCTCAGAATCGACCCTATGCAAGTTTCAGCGATTCCCGCCAAACCCGCATAGAAACGATTCAAAGGTGCCCACCAGGCACTTTCGTGCGGGTGGAAAACGAAGTAATAACATTACACAACAGTCCTCGACGGGACCCACAGAACAGATATATATACAGCAGCGACTCAATGAGTCAAGAATACAGATATAATATACAAAGATCCAAATCACCTTGAAATTGATAGAGCGTCCGACTACGGACAAGATGCAAATGGGGCTAAGAGCCCTGAAGAATAACCAATGGCGTCCATAACCCTGCCCAGGCCAAGCCGGAAGGGTAACCCTGCTAACGACGTCGATCTCAAAACCTGCTTAAACAAAAGGGGTGCCGACAAAGGGCAAAGGAAAAAGAGAGAGCGGTCAGTACTGAGGCCAGTACACGGCGAGGCTAGAATTCGGCGGTCCTCGCCTACATAGGTATGGTGGACTGAGCGGCAGCGTGGCATGCACTAAACAACCTATAGAGACTCGATATAAATGTCGGCTACCAGAGAGGGATAAGAAAGACCTATCCGGAACCAATCTGAATCTAGCACCAAACAAACCCATCCTGGTGTTTCCCCCTCGAGACCAAACGAGGAAGTCAACCGAGGAACTCACACAGTTGGCAGTTTTATTTATTCAGTTATCGTTGCAGCGATTACTAGTCAAGTATAGATAGTCATCCTGATAAAATAAGGAGTGGGCACTTTTAGTTAACCATTCCGTTGAGGTTGCGATGCTTACTAGTCAGATACAGTTAGCATGAGATAACCCAAAACCCAGCAGTTGTTGGTACTTTTATTTAGCCGTTCCGTTGTAGTTGCAATACTTACTAGTCAGATACAATCGTCGCAAGCGACAGACCAAACAAGCATTTGTGGGCAGTTTTATTTAGCCATTCCGTTGTAGTGAAGCTGATTACTAGTCATTATAAAGTCAAATTTATAGCACTACTTTAGTTATACTTGTCTATGATCGAGATACTGTGCTCCAAGTCGTCCATAACCGCGGACACGGCTTTCAGAAAGTTTTACCCGGCCGGGGTGCACCAATAGCAACACACACTCGATCAACCTCGGAAAAACCAAATCAAAACCCAACAAGGCTTTCACGACAAAGCAATCACAGGATTCAGAAATATTTCAGGGGGCCACCCCATTGAGTAGACCCGCAACGAAGCCAGCTGACTCCGAGACGGACTCAAGGTTTGCGACAATGGCTGTAAACGACTGGGAACCCAAAACTGGGATTGTCGATACCGCGAAAACATTCCGCTTACCTAAACAGTACAGTGTGCTCCTCGCACAATCGTAAATAAAGCAGTAGCATGGCATAAGTACATGATAGTATATAAAACCTCAAACTAGTTTGTGGCCCCAAGAAATAAGACTGAATCAAGATCTGGCTCAGGGGGTCCCATAATCCTCCCGGATGTGGATAGCGCGAAAATTCAAGGAACAGGTATCAAGTACTCGGGGTCCTACGGGACACAAGTGGACGGTTAACAACCAAATAACATCTATTGCCCACCAGTGCCTCTGCTTACTTACTCCAATTTTAGTTGTTAAACAGGAATTAAAGTGAACGATAAGTAAAGCCATGATCATCTCCAACATCAAACATGCGGCAATACACCAACAACTGTGGCACTTGACGACACGCAACAACACATGAGCAAGCGACTACGACGCGCAAGTCCAACTATCTACCAAACAACAGGTAATAGGATGTGTCCACGACCATATAAGGTTGCAAGGGATATCACGGGTACGAAAACTAGAGCATCGCAACATAGATAGCAATAGAACAACAGGAGGGAATAAATACTATAAAAGTAAGATAGGTAGAAAGGGGGAGATGCTCGCCTGAAAACATTTCCGAAGGTTCATCCGAAGATCGGGGCGAAGCTCACATCAACTCAACGGCCTTATCCGCGAAGAAGCAAAACACTAGAATAAACACCGGATGCACTATTTAATACTACGGCAAAAGATCGGCATGATGCATGTATGATGCATGGCATGGCAAAGATGCGATGCAATTAGGTCATATTAAGTGGAACCGGGGTCCCGACAATTAATTATATGGTTCAAGTTATTTAGCTACCCTGCATTTTAAATGTTGTATTAACATTGCCAAATATAGCACCGGTTCGCTACATCAATTTAAATGAGGCCGATATGAGACTAGATTTGCCCGCATATGGGCCCCATATTTAATTATAAGGTGAATCGGCATAAGGCCCCCAAACCACAGGACACTAAGCATGCAACATGAATGATTTAATGGATCAAGTTTATATCATATTATAAAATAGGGTTTCGGGAAGGGGTTCACACATTAGGGTTCGGCAGATCTTGGGGTTCCGGCGTTCGGGGTCGGTCTTAGGGTCCGGATCTGGGGTTCGGTCTCGGCGGTAACGTTCTCGGATAACAGAGGTAGGTCTTGTCGCATCCAGGAAGCAGGACTTGGTTCGGAGTCAGGGGCGTATCGGTCTCGCCCTGGTTGGTGTCGATCTGGTCATCACGAAGATCTTGTCGGGTCCGTGCCATCGAGTCGGTCTTGGCATCTGGCTGAAGTACTTGGCGTATCCGAGATGAAGAGCTTATCGTTCCATGTGGCGGTCTTGGCATTCGAGCAACGATCTTGTCGCATCCGCGGTCGTCGGTCTCTGTCGTCGGTCTTGTCGTTACACCGTGGAGAACTGGTCGTCGGCGCACTCAGGGTTTTCGGGGATCGGTCTTCGGATCGAGGGATCGGAGATCTTGGTTAGGGTTCGGTCTTCATATCCTTGTAGGAGTGCTTGATGGTACGAGAGGGAGAACACGGGGTCGACGTCTTCAGTAGAAGTTCTTGGCGTTCCATGTAGGCTCTTGATCCTCTTAAGGCATGTGTGGGCGACGAAGGTCTTGCTGACTTGTTGGGGTCGGATAACTGGCCATCGTACCGATGACCTTGGGTACATGGACACGACACGAAGCAACACGGCAGAGCAACAACAGGGCCGAGTGCACGTGCCATCTTCACATCGCCAGTCCATCGATCACCTACGAGCTTGGCCGATGGTGGCGGGCAGGGGGGAAGAAGGGCGGCCGGGCTCGCAGATGCCGGGGCGAAGGGAGGTGGAGAGGGGCCGCGACAGGGCCAGAGCCAGACGGGGGCAGCGGCGCTTGGCGGCGGGAGGACCGGGCCGAGCGGGACGGGCCTGGCGGCAGCGGGGTCGGTGTCGAGACACGGGGCAGGACGACGCAGCTCCGCGCGGAGGAGGGCGCTGGGCGGGGCGGAGGCCGGGGCGAGGCGAGCAGGGGCGGTGGCGACGCTGGAGGACGGGCCCGGCAACGGTGGAGGCGGGTGGTGGCATGGAGCTCGCTGGAAGGGCGAGGGGCGGACGCGGCGGAGGGAGAGGAGGCGGCGCCGGCGGCGGAGGACGCTGGTGAGCGCGGCGGCGAGAGGGCGAGCGGGGGCGCCGGCGGTGGCGCCATGGCCGGGGAGCGCCGCGGGCGGTGGCGCCATGGCCGGGGATGGGGTCGAGCGGCTGCGGCCGCGGGAAGGAGAGGAAGGAGGTGCGGGGCACGGCGCTTGGAGCTCTGGGCGGCGGGAGGAGAGCGCGGCGGGCTGGTGGCGTGGCCGGAGGCGAGGCGGAGTGAGGGAGGCCGGCGGCGCGCGGCGGCTGGCGCCGGAGAGGAGAGGGAGGCGCGGGGAGAGAGGAGGTTGGGGGACGCGGTGCGGGGGAGGAAGAGGGAGCGGGGGAGGCAGGGGCGAGTGGGGCCTGGGGTGAGTGGGGCCGGGCCCAGGGGTGCGGGTCCGCGCGGGGTTGAGTGGGGATGGGGCCCGGGGGACAGTGAGAGAGGGTGAGGTGGGTCGGTTGGTGAGAGAGAGAGGGTTGGGGAGTGGGGAGTGGGTCCAGGGAGGTCGTGGGCCAGGGGTGTAAGGGAGAGGGAGAGAGAGGGGGTAAGAAGGAGCTGGGTGAGAGAAGGAGGGGGTGAGGTGGCAAGGTGGGTAGGAAATTGGGGGAGGGGTGAGGTGGCACGCTGCGGTTGGTGGGTAGGTTAGGACTGGGTGGATATAGGATTTAGAGTTTGGGGCTTTGTGTTAGTTTGCAAATATTTACGGTGTTGTTTTTGTTTCAAATCTTTTTAGCAAATACTTGTAGGCAAATAATTTGATAGGTAATTATAAGACTTATTTTGAAATAAGAGAAGGGCATTTTTAGAAAACAAAAATAGGCTTATTGGAAATAGTTTTAGACAACAAATGCATGATGATGACGATGCAATGCACAAAAACAACGCGATTTTCTAGTAGTGGTTTTGCGGGATGCCACAATTCGACACCACTAACAATGGATCTCGCCCTCGAGATCCGCCTCATGGTACCGGAAAGAAGGTCGGTGATATGATCTTCTCGCTTCGTGTAGATCCTCGCGACACCACTAACAAGAGGTCGTTGTCCGTGATCGTCGAGAGAACTCTTCGGTAACAAAAGGGCGAAGATAGAGGTATCAACAAATAAAGCCACCTCTAGCTTCCGTGGACGGAGTAAAATTGCTGGATCCACTGATTCGATGTACAAGAGAAAATGATAAGAGTAGTCGGATGGTGATCAGTCCATCGCGCACCCAAACCATTACTCTGCACACGAATAGGCGGGTTATGCAACCAACTCTCGGAGTTAGACTGAAGATCTCGACAATCGAGGTTCAGAAACAAAGGAGTGATGCAGACTCTGCATCGGATCTGGCGTAGATGATGTCGTCGCGTCAGAAAACACCGGAAGACACAAACAAAGAACAAAGGATGGCACCACAGATAAAGGACCACTCAGATAGCAGGAGGGCCGGATGTAGAAACACCGTTATCAGAGGAGGGAGCAAAACCCTGAAGGTACGACGGAACCCAACCACGAGAAATCCTGGACTCGAAGAGA
Source organism: Avena sativa (assembly GCA_916181665.1). Classification (NCBI taxonomy): domain Eukaryota; kingdom Viridiplantae; phylum Streptophyta; class Magnoliopsida; order Poales; family Poaceae; genus Avena; species Avena sativa. The sequence continues at coordinate 396,958,459 of OV702279.1, read as the reverse complement.
GAGAAGAGAGCGGATTCAAATACGTCGAGATAAGAGGAGAATAGCAGAGGGGTAAGGAGTAAAATCAGACCTAATCAGAACTATCCAACCGATTTTGCAAAAATAGTTTTGACACTCTACTTCGGCCGTTAGCTAGGTTATCCTACAGGCTGGACTTGTGGGGTATCGCAACTGCTGAGCTCTGATACCACTCTGTAACACCCTCAGAATCGACCCTATGCAAGTTTCAGCGATTCCCGCCAAACCCGCATAGAAACGATTCAAAGGTGCCCACCAGGCACTTTCGTGCGGGTGGAAAACGAAGTAATAACATTACACAACAGTCCTCGACGGGACCCACAGAACAGATATATATACAGCAGCTACTCAATGAGTCAAGAATACAGATATAATATACAAAGATCCAAATCACCTTGAAATTGATAGAGCGTCCGACTACGGACAAGATGCAAATGGGGCTAAGAGCCCTGAAGAATAACCAATGGCGTCCATAACCCTGCCCAGGCCAAGCCGGAAGGGTAACCCTGCTAACGACGTCGATCTCAAAACCTGCTTAACCAAAAGGGGTGCCGACAATGTTCAAAGGAAAAAGAGAGAGCGGTCAGTACTGAGGCCAGTACACGGCGAGGCTAGAATTCGGCGGTCCTCGCCTACATAGGTATGGTGGACTGAGCGGCAGCGCGACATGCACTAAACAACCTATAGAGACTCGATATAACTGTCGGCTACCAGAGAGGGATAAGAAAGACCTATCCGGAACCAATCTGAATCTAGCACCAAACAAACCCATCCTGGTGTTTCCCCCTCGAGACCAAACGAGGAAGTCAACCGAGGAACTCACACAGTTGGCAGTTTTATTTATTCAGTTATCGTTGCAGCGATTACTAGTCAAGTATAGATAGTCATCCTAATAAAATAAGAAGTGGGCACTTTTAGTTAACCATTCCGTTGAGGTTGCGATGCTTACTAGTCAGATACAGTTAGCATGAGATAACCCAAAACCCAACAGTTGTTGGTACTTTTATTTAGCCGTTCCGTTGTAGTTGCAATACTTACTAGTCAGATACAATCGTCGCAAGCGACAGACCAAACAAGCATTTGTGGGCAGTTTTATTTAGCCATTCCGTTGTAGTGAAGCTGATTACTAGTCATTATAAAGTCAAATTTATAGCACTACTTTAGTTATACTTGTCTATGATCGAGATACTGTGCTCCAAGTCGTCCATAACCGCGGACACGGCTTTCAGAAAGTTTTACCCGGCCGGGGTGCACCAATAGCAACACACACTCGATCAACCTCGGAAAAACCAAATCAAAACCCAACAAGGCTTTCACGACAAAGCAATCACAAGATTCAGAAATATTTCAGGGGGCCACCCGATTGAGTAGACCCGCAACGAAGCCAGCTGACTCCGAGACGGACTCAAGGTTTGCGACAATGGCTGTAAACGACTGGGAACCCAAAACTGGGATTGTCGATACCGCGAAAACATTCCGCTTACCTAAACAGTACAGTGTGCTCCTCGCACAATCGTAAATAAAGCAGTAGCATGGCATAAGTACATGATAGTATATAAAACCTCAAACTAGTTTGTGGCCCCAAGAAATAAGACTGAATCAAGATCTGGCTCAGGGGGTCCCATAATCCTCCCGGATGTGGATAGCGCGAAAATTCAAGGAACAGGTATCAAGTACTCGGGGTCCTACGGGACACAAGTGGACGGTTAACAACCAAATAACATCTATTGCCCACCAGTGCCTCTGCTTACTTACTCCAATTTTAGTTGTTAAACAGGAATTAAAGTGAACGATAAGTAAAGCCATGATCATCTCCAACATCAAACATGCGGCAATACACCAACAACTGTGGCACTTGACGACACGCAACAACACATGAGCAAGCGACTACGACGCGCAAGTCCAACTATCTACCAAACAACAGGTAATAGGATGTGTCCACGACCATATAAGGTTGCAAGGGATATCACGGGTACGAAAACTAGAGCATCGCAACACAGATAGCAATAGAACAACATGAGGGAATAAATACTATAAAAGTAAGATAGGTAGAAAGGGGGAGATGCTCGCCTGAAAACATTGCCGAAGGTTCATCCGAAGATCGGGGCGAAGCTCACATCAACTCAACGGCCTTATCCGCGAAGAAGCAAAACACTAGAATAAACACCGGATGCATTATTTAATACTACGGCAAAAGATCGGCATGATGCATGTATGATGCATGACATGGCAAAGATGCGATGCAATTAGGTCATATTAAGTGGAACCGGGGTCCCGATAATTAATTATATGGTTCAAGTTATTTAGCTACCCTGCATTTTAAATGTTGTATTAACATTGCCAAATATAGCACCGGTTCGCTACATCAATTTAAATGAGGCCGATATGAGACTAGATTTGCCCGCATATGGGCCCCATATTTAATTATAAGGTGAATCGGCATAAGGCCCCCAAACCACATGACACTAAGCATGCAACATGAATGATTTAATGCATCAAGTTTATATCATATTATAAAATAGGGTTTCGGGAAGGGGTTCACACATTAGGGTTCGGCAGATCTTGGGGTTCCGGGGTTCGGGGTCGGTCTCAGGGTCCGGATCTGGGGTTCGGTCTCGGCGGTAACGTTCTCGGATAACAGAGGTAGGTCTTGTCGCATCCGGGAAGCAGGACTTGGTTCGGAGTCAGGGGCGCATTGGTCTCGCCCTTCTTGGTGCCGATCTGGTCATCACGAAGATCTTGTCGGGTCCGTGCCATCGAGTCGGTCTTGGCATCTGGCCGAAGTACTTGGCGTATCCGAGATGAAGCGCTTATCGTTCCATGTGGCGGTCTTGGCGTTCGAGCGATGATCTTGTCGCATCCGCGGTCGTCGGTCTCTGTCGTCGGTCTTGTCGTTACACCGTGGAGAACTGGTCGTCGGCGCACTTAGGGTTTTAGGGGATCGGTCTTCGGATCGAGGGATCGGAGATCTTGGTTAGGGTTCGGTCTTCATGTCCTTGTAGGAGTGCTTGATGGTACGAGAGGGAGAACACGGGGTCGGCGTCTTCAGTAGAAGTTCTTGGCGTTCCATGTAGGCTCTTGGTCCTCTTAAGGCATGTGTGGGCGACGAAGGTCTTGCTGACTTGTCGGGGTCAGAGAACTGGCCATCGTACCGATGACCTTGGGTACATGGACACGACACGAAGCAACACGACAGAGCAACAACAGGGCCGAGTGCACGTGCCATCTTCACATCGCCGGTCCATCGATCACCTACGAGCTTGGCCGATGGTGGCGGGCAGGGGTGAAGAAGGGCGGCCGGGCTCGCAGATGCCAGGGCGAAGGGCGGTGGAGAGGGGCCGCGACAGGGCCAGAGCCAGACGGGGGCAGCGGCGCTTGGCGGCGGGAGGACCGGGCCGAGCGGGACGGGCCTGGCGGCGGCGGGGTCGGTGTCGAGACACGGGGCCGGCCGACGCAGCTCCGCGCGGAGGAGGGCGCTGGGCGGGGCGGAGGCCGGGGCGAGGCGAGCAGGGGCGGTGGTGGCGCTGGAGGACGGGCCCGGCGACGGTGGAGGCGGGTGGTGGCGTGGAGCTCGCCGGAAGGTCTAGGGGCGGACGCGGCGGAGGGAGAGGAGGCGGCCCCGGCGGCGGAGGGCGCTGGTGAGCGCGGCGGCGAGAGGGCGAGCGGGGGCGCCGGCGGTGGCGCCATGGCCGGGGAGCGCCGCGGGCGGTGGCGCCATGGCCGGGGATGGGGTCGAGCGGCTGCGGCCGCGGGAAGGAGAGGAAGGAGGTGCGGGGCGTGGCGCTTGGAGCTCTGGGCGGCGGGAGGAGAGCGCGGCGGGCTGGTGGCGTGGCCGGAGGCGAGGCGGAGTGAGGGAGGCCGGCGGCGCGTGGCGGCCGGCGCCGGAGAGGAGAGGGAGGCGCGGGGAGATAGGAGGTTGGGGGACGCGGTTGTAGAGGTCCCAACCTAATAAGGTTGATCCCTCCTGTGTTTTACAATGCTAGTCCCTGGATCAATAGCTAGCATCCACGGCTAAGATGTAACATCAAGATACAAAGGTCATATTATAACTTTATAACCAGGAATAACATAATTTTATTACATCACACATAGCTCATATGGCTATTACATTACATTGCAGCGGAATAACTATAAACATGGGGTCCTTCATCTTCAAGTGCCACAGGCAGATGTTGGTTGTAGACTTTGTAATCCTATTCAAACAATCTTCACTAAAATCAATCAAACCTGCAACATACAAGTTACAGCCACAAAGGGTCAATACATTTGAATTGTATTGGCAAGTGATACTATGGTAGTATAGTGGAGTCTATCATCTATATGCATTTGGCTAAGTGGAGTTGAGGCTTGCATTGCTCAAAATAGATTTTTCTTATCATTTTGAAAATACTAAGTTTTTGCTTGACAAAATCATTTCCTCAATCAAAGATTTTAAGATCCTTGTACCAAGCCATCTCTCCATCAATGATTGAAGAATTCAAACAACCCTTGTTCAAACCACAAGATTTTAATTTAGAAATTGGAATGATGAGATTCTTGATTGTTTCCATGTCTTGATGCTCAAATTGTCCTTTACCAGGGACATGGCTAAGTACTTAGATTTTACACTCTGCAGAGGTGGTGCACTTTACCCACAAGACTTGGTTTCCCAAGACAAAATCTTTCAGAAGCCTTCCCTTAGACCAAAATGGACGCGTTCCAACCTATCAAACACTACCACCCACTGTCCATTTGGCTAAGTTCTTGCAACCTATATGATCATGGCAGAGCCCATATTGCCAAGTGGTTGCACTTGAAGCTTCTCAACATTTGACATCTCAAATCCCTTTGTTTCCTAGGTGGCATACCACAAGTGAGATACACAATCCAAGTCCATTGCATTGTGAACCACTCAACCATTCTCCACCAAGCTATTCCATTCCACCCAGGTGATTCATTAACTTAGTTGTTTTATTAGACAAAATCACAAGTCCTTAGACTTAGAATATTTTTCCATAGTGTGAATATATATTCCACCCATGTTTTCTATTAGCTAGGCTAAGCTTGGTAGTATTAGGAAACTTAACTTTAGGAAATCCTACTAAGGATTCATCTACTAGGTTTTCTTATAGCAATATCTATACTTAACAAAATCCATGCAAGTTTTACTTAGCAAAATCACTAATGCATAGTGAAAGTATTGGGATAGAAAGTATGAAGCATCACTTGCCTTTTTGGTAGGAAAGGGTGGTTCAGTCCTTGATCTTGTTAGTCTCATACTTCACTACAAGTCAAACAAGCAAACACTAATTCAATTTACATTCCAAACCAATAATCACTCAAACAATTTCACACACACAAGACAATGGAAACCAATTCATGCATGGGAGCATGCACAAGATAGTTTTATTTTGCTAAGGGGTCTCTATGGGGTTTCTAAACTTTGTAAGATCCAAATTGGTCATTTACCAAAGAGGCAAAGTCATTAGCAAGAGGGTTTTGTCCAAATACTATTTTTAAATCCATTCATCATTTCATGTGGTGAAAAATGTTTTTATTAAGGCAAAACTCTTAAGTTGTTCACCAAATGAGTTGCTATTGCAAAACTTGGTGTTTTTGGGTCAGTAGGTTTGGTCCAAAACATTTCCTTGAAGTTTTCTTTTCATAAACATTTTTATAGCAAAAACCATTCTTTTTATTTGGCTAGAAAATGACTAAGTCAAGTAATCTAACCTAGATCTTACAAAAATCATTTCTAGCACCAATGGTTGGTTCCTAGGGTCAGTAAGATCACAACAATTCAATTTGCAAAGGTGTTAATTCAAAATTTATTTTCAATAAATAAATTACATTTCTATTTGACTAGAAATGGTTTTTAACTTAAAGAATCATTTCTTAATTTCTCCAAATACATTTTTGTGTCCACAAAAGTGTTTCCTAGGGTCAGTAGGTTCAAATCAATCCAATTGCCAAAGATTTTAACCCTAAATTCAATTTTAAACAATTTTTACATTCATAATAAGCATACAAATGTTTCTGCAATTTCAAACAAGCTAACAGCTACTATTTGCTAAACTAAGGCCATGGTTGGCTAGGTCTTTTTCTCCTGATTTCATTGATATAAAATTTGCAAAATTTGGACGTGTGGTTTGAAAGTTATAGGGTTTTCAAAATGGCATTTCAATCTGATTTCAAAATCTGTTTTTAATCAGAACCTGGCCACGTGGCTTGTTCCTATTCGCCCGTACCGGTTCGTCTGGATCGCGTGCTGCTGTGCGTTAGATCTAAATAAATCGTGCTGCTCTGGAGACGTACCCTTTCGCGTTTAAGTTACTCTATCCTATCCATCGGATTAAGATCGGACGGCTCTCAGTATCCCGACCATAAGCGGGCGGCGCTGGGCTCTGACGCGCGGCGGCGACTGGCGGCGCGGTCAGACGTGGACAGTGCCGGCGATTTAGGAAGCAAGGGAAGAGGTGAGGGTGCTTGCAGTGGTCGCGGTGACGCTCTGATGCTCAAGGTGCTCGTCGTTGGGCAGGGGGCGCACGGGGACGGCGGCGATTGCTCGTCGGAGACGTCGTCAGCGTCGGGCTTGCTCAGGCGTCGTCGAGGACGAGGCTACAGCGCGTACCAGGGCAAACGGAAGACAGGGTCAGATGCGCACAGTCCTGGCGAGGATGCGTGCGTGAACGAGAGGGAAAGGGGCGGACGGAAACTACCTGGGGTACTCGCCGGAGTGAGGCAGACGCGGCGGCGCGGCCAGATGTTGTCGAGGTCGGTGCTCTGGACGCCCGCGGTTGATTGAATGGCACAGAAATATGCGCTAGGGTGCGGTGAGCGTGCCCATGTGTTCGGGGAGGCAGGAGGTGGTGAGAGGCTGCCGGAATCGGCAAGAATGGTCGCCGGAGACAGAGACAGTCGAGGAGAGATTGTGGCGGCCTGGAGGCGTGCTCAGGGGATGAAATAGAGGGGAAGGGAGGAGGGAGCGTGGGCGATTAAGACAGCATGCTCGCGGCGAGAGATTACTGCTGCAATAAAGCGTATTGATGCCGTCTTTCAAAGCTTGCAACGGCGACGAGAGGTGGAAGAATCAGTCGCGGGGTGGGGGAAGAAGAGCAATAGGGTGTGGGGTCCGCTGGCAGTGAAAGAAAGGAAGAAGGGGAGGGGTCCACTTGTCGGTTGCTGCGTGGGTGCGGTTCTGAGTGGAAAAGAAAATGGTTCGGGGAGGGGAGTTGGGCTAGATGGGCTGGAGCTGGGCCAGATAGTTGGGCTGCTCGTTTTGTTCTATTTTTTTCTATATGATTTCTTTTTCTTTTTCCAAATCTATTTCCTGTTTTTGAATTTCAAACAACCAAACATCAACAAAATAAATTCAAACAAACACCACACTTCACAATTTTGAACTTGGTTCTGTTTAGTAACCTGAACCAAAAATCCTAAATAAAATAATATTTTAAATCTTTTTAGGTTCCATTTATTAATTAAATAAAATGGTCCATGGTTTATTAATAAAACAAGGTTTGGTTTATTTAATAAAATCTTCATTTGAATCCAAATGCTTTCAAAACCCAATCAGTAGGTTTTATTTGGAATTAAAGAACATTTGTAAAACTTGTTTAAAATAAAATAATCCTTTTACTTTAGGGTCCATTAATAATTAAATAAAATGGGCCAAGGTTTATTAATTCAAATAGGATTTATTTTATTGAGATATTTATTTTGAAATCTAAAATAAAACCAAAACACTTTAGTAGGTTTTATTAGAGAGTATAAAATACTTGAAAAAGCTATTTAAAATAATTTAATAAGTTTTGATGTTTTAATTAAAATGGTAAAACCTTTTATTTGAATAAAATTTGGATATTAATTCCTTATTAATTTATTTAAACAAATCTTTGCTAATTTTATCTAAATAAAATGTTTAAATTCATAAGCTTGGCCAAGGTTTTAATTTGGCTTTATAAAATAATCTTTGTTTATGAATTCACCTTTTCTTTTGAATACCAAATCCTTTTATTTAAAAGATCTAAAATAGTATTTCCAAAATATTTTATTTTCCTTTGTTAATTGTTTTATGTTTTTTAATCCTTTTGGGATTTAATTGTTCAAAATAGGTTTGAAGATTCCTATTGGAATTCAAAAAGTTTCTTCTGGCCCTGAAAATCAAACAAAGTTTTATTTTATTCATTTATTTTCACATTACAAGATTTGGAAAATCTTGGGATGTGACAGGATACCACCCTTAAAATAAATCTCGTCCCGAGATTTGGGAAGGTTAGGGTTACAAGCAAGTTCAAACAACTAGGGTACTACCACCCTTAAAATTTTCAAACAAAAATTACATATTGTCCTTCTTGGGATCCTGGGGAAATTTCTCAAAGCAGACAGTTGCATTGATTCCTTGGTTTCCATACTTGACTCATGGGCCAAGGTTGAGATCCTTCATAGACTTGTTTAACTTGTTCTCCATCCTTTCTGGACAATTGTTTGCATAGTGGCCTAGTTCCTTGCATTTGAAACATGTGACAAGGCTGATATCCCTCATAGGCTTGTTTATCTTATGCTTCATCTTTTCTGGACAGTAGTTTGCATAATGTCCTAACTCTTTGCAGTATTTGCACATCACTTGGCTGATATCTTTCTTTTCTTTTGGTATCATTGCTTTTTGTTTGTTTCTTTGGTTCTTCTTCTTTTCTGGGCATTCATTGGCATAGTGTCCCATCTCTTTGCAATTGTAACATTGCTCTTGAGTAATATCCTTCTTGTTAGGGTTGGGGCATTTCTTCTTCTTCTTGGGTCTCTCCAAAGCTAGGAGTTCTTCTAGTTCATGTTCTTCATTGGTGGGAGATCTTTCTCTCTTCTTGAGGCATTGATCTTCATGTTCCTTGGATGCATGATCCTTGTCTCTAAAATTATAGCTAGCTTGGGTTCCTTCTACAATAACATCTTTGTCATCCTTGTTGTCATTAGATCTTTGGGAAAAATTTTCTCCCATGTTGATCATTTGAGTAATGAGTCCTTGCAACAATAGGGATTGAAGTTTCAAAATCCTTTGTATGGCTGGGTCTAATCCATTGTTGTTGGCTAAAAGCTGAGTTGTCTCTTGGCTCAACTGGTTTTGGGTTACTATAAGTTCTCTCATGTTGTCCTCTTGGTTGTGGTTGTTGTCATCAACCTTGTAGTCTTTTGGAGTAGTCATCTGTTTGGGTTGAAGGAAGATTAGAATGGGCAAGATATTTCTAAGGAAATATTTCTAATCACACACATCACAATTCACACAAGCAATGTGCAAGTAATCACAAACAAACATTTCACTCAAACAAGGTTCAAGCACATACTTAGGAAACACAATATTTTTGTTACACCACATAAGTTGGTGTTTTGTCTTAGCTAAAATTTGGTGGTCCATCTATATGGTTCACTTGTGTTCTTTCCTTCCTTCTTGGTTGATCCTTCTTGCATGAGATCATGGTTTCCTTGAGAAAACTCTTGGTCACAATACTTCAAAGTTGTTGATGGCTCCTTCTTATTTTGCATTCCCTCAGTCTCCAAATCTTGAGTAAGATTTCCTTGTCTCACTTGTAGTCCTTAGTGGTATCCATGTTGGAAATCTTTGGAGAACATGCTGAAGATGTTGAAGTCATTAGAGTTGATGATGTTGAAGTCATTAGAGTTGAAGAAGTTGAAGTAGTCCTTTGCATATGGTGAAGTCTTGGGCCATGGGGTAGGTTTTTCCATCAAGTTTGAAATAGAAGAGATGTAGAGTTGAAACCAAAATGGTTGAGGAAATAGTTTACAAGATTGTTTTGTAAATAAGTTTTTGGAACAAATACAACTCCTATTTTTCTAAGGGTTTTTGTCCAGTCCTAGGGTTTACAAATCCTACAGGCAACACAATGCTCTGATACCATCTGTAGAGGTCCCAACCTAATAAGGTTGATCCCTCCTGTGTTTTACAATGTTAGTCCCTGGATCAATAGCTAGCATCCACAGCTAAGATGTAACATCAAGATACAAAGGTCATATTATAACTTTATAACCAAGAATAACATAATTTTATTACATCACACATAGCTCATATGGCTATTACATTACATTGCAGCGGAATAACTATAAACATGGGGTCCTTCATCTTCAAGTGCCACAGGCAGATGTTGGTTGTAGACTTTGTAATCCTATTCAAACAATCTTCACTAAAATCAATCAAACCTGCAACATACAAGTTACAGCCACAAAGGGTCAATACATTTGAATTGTATTGGCAAGTGATACTATGGTAGTATAGTGGAGTCTATCATCTATATGCATTTGGCTAAGTGGAGTTGAGGCTTGCATTGCTCAAAATAGATTTTTCTTATCATTTTGAAAATACTAAGTTTTTGCTTGACAAAATCATTTCCTCAATCAAAGATTTCAAGATCCTTGAACCAAGCCATCTCTCCATCAATGATTGAAGAATTCAAACAACCCTTGTTCAAACCACAAGATTTTAATTTAGAAATTGGAATGATGAGATTCTTGATTGTTTCCATGTCTTGATGCTCAAATTGTCCTTTACCAGGGACATGGCTAAGTACTTAGATTTTACACTCTGCAGAGGTGGTGCACTTTACCCACAAGACTTGGTTTCCCAAGACAAAATCTTTCAGAAGCCTTCCCTTAGACCAAAATGGACGCGTTCCAACCTATCAAACACTACCACCCACTGTCCATTTGGCTAAGTTCTTGCAACCTATATGATCATGGCAGAGCCCATATTGCCAAGTGGTTGCACTTGAAGCTTCTCAGCATTTGACATCTCAAATCCCTTTGTTTCCTGGGTGGCATACCACAAGTGAGATACACAATCCAAGTCCATGTCATTGTGAATCACTCTACCATTCTCCACCAAGCTATTCCATTCCACCCATGTGATTCATTAACTTAGTTGTTTTATTAGACAAAATCACAAGTCCTTAGACTTAGAATATTTTTCCATAGTGTGAATATATATTCCACCCATGTTTTCTATTAGCTAGGCTAAGCTTGGTAGTATTAGGAAACTTAACTTTAGGAAATCCTACTAAGGATTCATCTACTAGGTTTTCTTATAGCAATATCTATACTTAACAAAATCCATGCAAGTTTTACTTAGCAAAATCACTAATGCATAGTGAAAGTATTGGGATAGAAAGTATGAAGCATCACTTGCCTTTTTGGTAGGAAAGGGTGGTTCACTCCTTGATCTTGTTAGTCTCATACTTCACTACAAGTCAAACAAGCAAACACTAATTCAATTTACATTCCAAACCAATAATCACTCAAACAATTTCACACACGCAAGACAATGGAAACCAATTCATGCATGGGAGCATGCACAAGATAGTTTTATTTTGCTAAGGGGTCTCTATGGGGTTTCTAAACTTTGTAAGATCCAAATTGGTCATTTACCAAAGTGGCAAAGTCATTAGCAAGAGGGTTTTGTCCAAATACTATTTTTAAATCCATTCATCATTTCATGTGGTGAAAAATGTTTTTATTAAGGCAAAACTCTTAAGTTGTTCACCAAATGAGTTGCTATTGCAAAAATTGGTGTTTTTGGGTCAGTAGGTTTGGTCCAAAACATTTCCTTAAAGTTTTCTTTTCATAAACATTTTTATAGCAAAAACCATTCTTTTTATTTGGCTAGAAAATGACTAATTCAAGTAATCTAACCTAGATCTTACAAAAATCATTTCTAGCACCAAGGGTTGGTTCCTAGGGTCAGTAAGATCACAACAATTCAATTTGCAAAGGTGTTACTTCAAAATTTATTTTCAATAAATAAATTACATTTCAATTTGACTAGAAATGGTTTTTAACTTAAAGAATCATTTCTTAATTTCTCCAAATACATTTTTGTGTCCACAAAAGTGTTTCCTAGGGTCAGTAGGTTCAAATCAATCCAATTGCCAAAGATTTTAACCCTAAATTCAATTTTAAACAATTTTTACATTCATAATAAGCATACAAATGTTTCTGCAATTTCAAACAAGCTAACAACTACTATATGCTAAACTAAGGCCATGGTTGGCTAGGTCTTTTTCTCCTGATTTCATTGATATAAAATTTGCAAAATTTGGACGTGTGGTTTGAAAGTTATAGGGTTTTCAAAATGGCATTTCAATCTGATTTCAAAATCTGTTTTTAATCAGAACCTGGCCACGTGGCTTGTTCCTATTCGCCCGTACCGGTTCGTCTGGATCGCGTGCTGCTGTGCGTTAGATCTAAATAAATCGTGCGGCTCTGGAGACGTACCCTTTCGCGTTTAAGTTACTCTATCCTATCCATCGGATTAAGATCGGACGGCTCTCAGTATCCCGACCATAAGCGGGCGGCGCTGGGCTCTGACGCGCGGCGGCGACTGGCGGCGCGGTCAGACGTGGACAGTGCCGGCGATTTAGGAAGCGAGGGAAGAGGTGAGGGTGCTTACAGTGGTCGCGGTGACGCTCTGATGCTCAAGGTGCTCGTCGTTGGGCAGGGGGCGCACGGGGACGGCGGCGATTGCTCGTCGAAGACGTCGTCAGCGTCGGGCTTGCTCAGGCGTCGTCGAGGACGAGGCTACAGCGCGTACCAGGGCAAACGGAAGACAGGGTCAGATGCGCACAGTCCTGGCGAGGATGCGTGCGTGAACGAGAGGGAAAGGGGCGGACGGAAACTACCTGGGGTACTCGCCGGAGTGAGGCAGACGCGGCGGAGCGGCCAGATGTTGTCGAGGTCGGTGCTCTGGACGCCCGCGGTTGATTGAATGGCACAGAAATATGCGCTAGGGTGCGGTGAGCGTGCTCGTGTGTTCGGGGAGGCAGGAGGTGGTGAGAGGCTGCCGGAATCGGCAAGAATGGTCGCCGGAGACAGAGACAGTCGAGGAGAGATTGTGGCGGCCTGGAGGCGTGCTCAGGGGATGAAACAGAGGGGAAGGGAGGAGGGAGCGTGGGCGATTAAGACAGCATGCTCGCGGCGAGAGATTACTGCTGCAATAAAGCGTATTGATGCCGTCTTTCAAAGCTTGCAACGGCGACGAGAGGTGGAAGAATCAGTCGCGGGGTGGGGGAAGAAGAGCAATAGGGTGTGGGGTCCGCTGGCAGTGAAAGAAAGGAAGAAGGGGAGGGGTCCACTTGTCGGTTGCTGGGTGGGTGCGGTTCTGAGTGGAAAAGAAAATGGTTCGGGGAGGGGAGTTGGGCTAGATGGGCTGGAGCTGGGCCAGATGGTTGGGCTTCTCGTTTTGTTCTATTTTTTTCTATATGATTTATTTTTCTTTTTCCAAATCTATTTCCTGTTTTTGAATTTCAAACAACCAAACATCAACAAAATAAATTCAAACAAACACCACACTTCACAATTTTGAACTTGGTTCTGTTTAGTAACCTGAACCAAAAATCCTAAATAAAATAATATTTTAAATCTTTTTAGGTTCCATTTATTAATTAAATAAAATGGTCCATGGTTTATTAATAAAACAAGGTTTGGTTTATTTAATAAAATCTTCATTTGAATCCAAATGCTTTCAAAACCCAATCAGTAGGTTTTATTTGGAATTAAAGAACATTTGGAAAACTTGTTTAAAATAAAATAATCCTTTAGGGTCCATTAATAATCAAATAAAATGGGCCAAGGTTTATTAATTCAAATAGGATTTATTTTATTGAGATATTTATTTTGAAATCTAAAATAAAACCAAAACACTTTAGTAGGTTTTATTAGAGAGTATAAAATACTTGAAAAACCTATTTAAAATAATTTAATAAGTTTTGATGTTTTAATTAAAATGGTAAAACCTTTTATTTGAATAAAATTTGGATATTAATTCCTTATTAATTTATTTAAACAAATCTTTGCTAATTTTATCTAAATAAAATGTTTAAATTCATAAGCTTGGCCAAGGTTTTAATTTGGCTTTATAAAATAATCTTTGTTTATGAATTCACCTTTTCTTTTGAATACCAAATCCTTTTATTTAAAAGATCTAAAATAGTATTTCCAAAATATTTTATTTTCCTTTGTTAATTGTTTTATGTTTTTAAATCCTTTTGGGATTTAATTGTTCAAAATAGGTTTGAAGATTCCTATTGGAATTCAAAAAGTTTCTTCTGGCCCTGAAAATCAAACAAAGTTTTATTTTATTCATTTATTTTCACATTACAAGATTTGGAAAATCTTGGGATGTGACAGCGGTGCGGGGGAGGAAGAGGGAGCGGGGGAGGCAGGGGAAAGTGGGGCCTGGGTTGAGTGGGGCCGGGCCCAGGGGTGCGGGTCCGCGCGGGGTTGAGTGGGGGTGGGGCCCGGGGGACAATGAGAGAGGGTGAGGTGGGTCGGTTGGTGAGAGAGAGAGGGTTGGGGAGTGGGGAGTGGGTCTAGGGAGGTCATGGGCCAAGGGTGTAAGGGAGAGGGAGAGAGGGGGTAAGAAGGAGCTGGGTGAGAGAAGGAGGGGGTGAGGGAGAGGATTGGTGAGGTGGCAAGGTGGGTAGGAAATTGGGGGAGGGGTGAGGTGGCACGCTGCGGTTGGTGGGTAGGTTAGGACTGGGTGGATATAGGATTTAGAGTTTGGGGCTTTGTGTTAGTTTGCAAATATTTACGGTGTTGTTTTTGTTTCAAATCTTTTTAGCAAATACTTGTAGGCAAATAATTTGACAGGTAATTATAAGACTTATTTTGAAATAAGAGAAGGGCATTTTTAGAAAACAAAAATAGGCTTATTGGAAATAGTTTCAGACAACAAATGCATGATGATGACGATGCAATGCACAAAAACAACGCGATTTTCTAGTAGTGGTTTTGCGGGATGCCACAGGAAGGAGCCGAAGCTAGGAGCCACCCCAGGAGCTGCCGCGACCACCGTTTGAACTGCCATCGTCAACTCGTTTGTTCGCCCCCATTGCCGCACCTAGATGGAGCCCTGATAAGCCCCCGACTACCCCTGCCGGAGCGCTAGGGTTCTGACTCGCGCGTGCCCTGCAACGAAGACGACGACGCTCATCAGTTGATTGCGCTCTAATCGTAAGGCCTAGATTTGCCGATACCGCTTCGCGTGTTGTTAGTCGCTGACAGGTAAGACCAGCCTCAGAGCAGCCCGCTGCGCTCGTGTTGCATAGTTGGGCCAGCCCATTAGCGTTCCCGCGCACATCCCGTCAGTTCAAACTTAGTTTTATCTTTTATTTTAAAATCCCATTCTATAGTGAACTTTAAAATTCAATTCAGAGAGATTCACTGCACCAAATTGAATGAATCTAATTTTGTTTGAAAGTAGATGCAAATATCTAATCACTTCCGTTGGATTCAAACAGTTTTATACTATGGATCACCCTTGGTAAAAATAACAAGACAATAGCTTTTAAAACTTCAAACATTTTTCTAAATTCAACCATAAGTGATTTGGAGTTGATTCCAACTCTCAAAAATCACACTTGACAAGACCTTTCTGAATATGTAAAAATCTACATACTTACACATAGTAGTCCTGGAACAAAATTAAAGAATGATTTTCTAGTCATATTTAGCCACTTAATATTATTAAATAATAATGTTAAGCTTTATAAATAAGGCCAACCACTTTAAATCACATTCTCAAGTATTAGAATATGTGGTGATGACATATGTCAATATGATCCCATATTTTGATTTGGAGAATATTAAACCTTAAGTAACCTTTCAATGAGTAGAAATTTCTTTTTTAGAAAGATAATAATAATAAGATAAATAAAATCTTATCACCCTTTTCAGGTAATGATAGAGATGAAGCTAGATCATCTAGTGTGACCCTTGTGTGATAAATAGAAGTAGTTAAGTACTGTTTGGTGATTGTATACCTCGTGTTTGTTTATAGACGCTAGTATCAATCCGGGCTATGACGAGGAGGAATTATACGAAGACGAGGATGAGAACGTCGACCACCTTACCAATCAAGGCAAGCTAAGCTAAACCATGAAAGCTACATTATGCATGCTATTCTATGCAAGCCCCACTTGCAAGCCTTTGTGATACCCTTTTTATTATACCAAATCCCAGTTTTACTTGCAAGCTTTACTTTTCACAAAGTTGTTCCGTAGTTAGTTAATTGATGATTGGTGGAGAATTAGAGAAGTGCCCTCAGGAGCTTAGAGCTGGATGTAGGTAGAAATACTAGTTGATACCCCTCAAATAGTGACATCCCCATTTGATAGATGCTAGTGCTAAAATAAACTTGATCACTAGATGGGAACAAATTATTATGAAACCATAAAATGATGAGTCATTATATTGAAATAATTTGACATGTGTTATGGACACAATGACTTGAGGATGATGGTGAAGAAATTATGTGACTTGACTTTGATAAAAACTGATGGTTGGGTTCGAATGTGATACCATTCCAACGTTTACCGTACAACCACAATACCCGAATTTGGGTAGGGCTTGACTGGAAGTTTATGTGTCTTAGTATGGGTTCCCTCGCGGAAAGAGGTGAGCTGACGCTACCTTGTGAATGTGACTATCCACCTATGCAGTTCCTAAGATGACAAATGGTCATGGTTGGGAGGCCAAACACATAAGGGAGGTGCCTATACTAGGGTGTGTAATTGAAAGGTTAGGATTGATTATCCGCATACCAAGTATGATGATTCAAGATTGTTCCTAATAGATGTATCGAATGTTATGGTGAAAGTGCACCACCTCTGTAGAGTGTCAAACTATTCGAATAGCCACGTCCGCGGTTATGGACAGTTGGATGGCCATACTGTTTCGTTGTCATATGTTTTCCCAAAATGATCCGTGACTGGAATGATGACTTTTACTTGACCCCACAAGTTGTGGAGATGAAGCTAGGTTCCCACCTAAGTAACTTAGATAACTAAAGTTAGGTTTTTACTACTAGATACTGGTTGAAATAAAATTGCCTTGTGGCAAACAAACCTAGAGCTTAAGATTCCTATAGAATGGCCTTATTGTTTTAGTGAAAGTTTTTGAGTACTTCGAAGTCCTCATGGCTTTGTCCCTGGCTATTCCCATGGCCAGACTATGAAGGAGACTACGAGGAGGATGGACAACAGGACGCTTACGATAACTAGGATCATCTCCCATCGTTAGCATTACCTGTGACCCTGAAGATGGAGCCCTAACCACTCTATTACTACTATTATTATTCCGCTGATTTGATTGTAATCAGACTTGATCATGAGATCAACTATTTGTAAGACCTTTATGGTTTGTAATGGATGATAAACTATGGTACCAATCTGTTATGTCTCGCAAAAATGGTAATCTCGGGATTCCGATGTACGGCATAACAGGCATCTAGGATTAAAAATCCGGGTGTTGACAAGTTGGTATCAGATCCATCCTGACCATAGGAGGCTCTAGTTAGAATGAACGTCAAAAAAACTTAGTTTCCAATAACAAGAAAGTGAGTATCTTTGAAAACATATTCTCACTCTTACCCCTGAAATTCTTTCCAAAAGATTCATATGTTCTTTAAAATCTTTGCAACTTTACCTAAAATTTGGCACACTTGATCACTTCTCTAACTTACTTCTCTCAAATTGGTAATAGATGGACTACAGAGGGAATCTCATCTTTGAGAACAACCTGAGTCAGCTTGTGGAATTTCTGGAGCGCCCGCATCTGGAGTTCTATGGAGCTCAACTCCATGATCACCCCAGAGGGGAGCTGCAATGGCTGATAGTTGCAGATCTGCGTGGAAAGATGGAGCCACCTACATCGGAGAAGATCCATTACACCATCAGAGAGAACAACTGGATTGATGGACTAGCCAGAGCAATGCAGGAAGCACTTGCCCGACTATGTGGGCAGAATATCAACAAGATTGCTGGCACCCGCTTTGCTAACTATGCCATAAGTGACTCCAATGGACAACCCCTGGATCTTCCATGCCACCCTGAGTTGAAGCAACATGTGTACCATCTTGCCTTCATGCTTAATGATACTTAGAAGGAGCTAGACAATGCTCGTGCTGACGCCAACGAGAAGCAACTTGTTGCCGCCAAGAAGGACCAGACCTTCGCCATCCTCGTGAAGGAGCACAAGTCACTTTGCCATCTGCGTGACAAGAAGGACCGCATCATTGCCCGCCTTTGTCACAAAGTGTCATCTTTGGAGGAGACCATCCATGAGCAGGACATGCAGCTTGAGAAGAGGGAGAACGAAGGGGAAGATATTCGTGGAGATCCCTACTCGTATCTCAGTGATGACGACTACTTGGAGGACATGGACCAGGAGTTCCACACTGATTATGAGGACCACGACTTCATTGATGATGAAGAAGCCACCGGTTCTAATGAGTAGTAGCACCTGAGCACTATCGTAGGTGTGAGTTGTATCCAGTCCCACTGTATCGTAGCTTGCCAAAATGGTTCTTAAAACCATCTATTTGTTGTTGTGCCGTGTTGGAATGTGTTGCTTGTATTGTGTGACCTTGGAATGAATGAGAATGACTTGTTGGCTTTCCAACCTTAGCCTTACTCAAAGTTTAAAATCTTTTAAACCAAACCCATAAACCTTAGAAAAATTTCCCTCTTGTCTCATGATCTATCTCAATCTTCAGATGCCTCGCGGAGGGGGCAGCTCATCTCAAGACCCGATGGTCCAAATCTTGCAAATGTTAGTAGCCGACCGAGAAGCCAGTAGAACCGAGCGTCAAGCCAATCTAGCCACTCTTCAATAGATCGCCCAACTGGAACATGACAACCAAGGCCATGGAAATCAGGATCATCATGGGTCCATGTAACACCCTCAGAATCGGCCCTATGCAAGTTTTAGCGCTTCCCGCCAAACCCGTATAGAAACGATTCAAAGGTGCCCACCAGGCACTTGCGTGCGGGTGGAAAACGAAGTAATATCATTACACAATAGTCCTCGATGGAACCCACAAAACATATATACAACAGCGACTCAATGAGTCAAGAATACAGATATACAGTACAAAGATTCAAATCACCTTGAAAACGATATAGCGTCCGAGTACGGACAAGATGCAAATTGAGCTAAGAGCCCTGAAAAATAACCAATGGTGTCCATAACCCTGCCCAGGCCAAGCCGGAAGGATAACCCTGCTAACAACGTCGATCTCAAAACCTGCTAAAAACAAAAGGGGTGCCGACAAAGGGCAAAGGAAAAAGAGAGCGGTCAGTACTGAGGCCAGTACACGGCGAGACTAGAATTCGGCGGTCCTCGCCTACATAGGTATGGTGGACTGAAGCGGCAGCGGAGCATGCACTAAACAACCTATAGAGACTCAATACATTTGCCGGCTATTAGAGAAAGATGAGAAAGACCTATTCGGATCCAACTTGATACTATCACCAAACGAACCCATCCTGGTATTTCCCCCTCGAGACCAAACGAGGAAGTCAAGCCGAGGAAACTCACACGGTTGGCAGTTTTATCCATTCCATTATAGTTGCAGCACTTACTAGTCATATATAGATAGTATGAGTCATCCTGATATAATAAGCAGTGGACACTTTTAATTAACCATTCTGTTGTAGTTGCAATACTTACTAGTCAGATACATATAACATGAGACATACACGAACCTAGCAGTTGTTGGCACTTTTATTTAGCCATTCCGTTGTAGTGAAGATTATTACTAGTCATTATAAAGTCAAATTTATAGCACTACTTTAGTTATAGTTGTCTATGATCGAGATACTGTGCTCCAAGTCATCCATAACCGCGGACACGGCTTTCAGAAAGTTTTACCCTGCAGGGGGCACAAATAGCAACACACGCACGATCAACCTCAGAAAAAACCAAATGAAAACCCAACGAGGCATCACGACAGAGCAATTGCAAGATTCATATAATATTTCAGGGGGCCACCCCACCAAGCTACCCGCTATGAAGTTGGCCGGCTCCGAGACGGACCCAGAGGTTTGTGACGACGGCTGTAAACGACTGGGAACCCGAAAGTGTGACTGAGCTTGTCGATATCGCAAATACGTGGCACGGGGTTCCAAAACAGTACAGGCGCTCCACGCGCAATCGTAAATAAAGCAGTAAAGCATGGCATAATTACAAGATAGTAATAAAGCCCCAAACTACTTTGTGGCCCGAAGAAATAATATATGACTCAAGCTCTGGCTAGGGGGATTCATGGTCCCACATGCGGATAGTGCGAATATTCAAAGAACAGGTATCAAGTACTCGGGGTCCTACGGGACACAAGTGGACCGTTAAAAACCAAATAACATCTATTGCCCACCTGTGCCTCTGCATTATTTACCTATTTTCAATTTTAGTTATTAAACGATAATTAAAGCCATGATCAACTCTGATATTAAACATGCGGCATTACTCCAACAACCGTGGATCATCGACGGCGCGACACATCACCTGAACAAGCAACTACGACTCGCAAGGCCGACTATCTACCAAACAACAGGTAATAGGATGTGTCCATGGCAATATAAGGGCTGCAGGAAAGTATAATGGGGTACGAAATCTATAGCATCGCAACACAGATAGCAATAGATCAACATGAGGAAGTAAATACTAGAAATGTAAAATAGGTATAAAGAGGGAGAATGCTCGCCCGGAAAACATTGCCGAAGTTTCATAACCGACATCTCATCGTCCTATCCGAGAAGAAGCAAACACTAAAAGGAACAAGCGATGCAACAATTACAACTAATGCAAAAGAATCGGCATGATCATGATGTGATGCATGCCATGGCAATTTAATGATGCAAACTATGTTGAGGATGTATCATGATCATAGCACATTGATGATATAGCATTCGTGGGGCATTATTAATAAGAAACAATTAGTTCCCAATTTTATTTATCATGTTTTCCTTGCATAAACAGTACTGATTATAAAAATTCTCTTAATGCATGATGCAAATGATAACATGGATATCATGGTTGGATAGGTCTTGTCACGCCGATCGATTTGGACATATTATTTGTCGAATTCGGAGTTACAGATTTAAAGTTATGCAATAATTAAGAAAATACAATTATTAATATTTATTAATTCGAGATTTTTAAATTTCTAAAATAATATTATGATTAGCATATTCATATTCCTCACATTTTTCTGATCCAAAATTATATGTTATTTATATTAGAATTATGAATTTAAATTATTATTTAAGTCAAAATTATTAAAGAGGGTCAAAGTCAATGGTTTGACTAGTTTGAATGATTTTTAAAAATCGTTTGAATTCATATAGAAAAACTAAACATTTTTCATGATAGCTTTATATTCAAAATATAAAATGTTTCAATATTTACAAATTAATTCATCTACATATCAATTTTTGGTTTTTATTTTGGATTTAGAAATCTGCCCAGGTTTTTGACACACTAAAGTAGGCTACCCTCACCCACTGACCCGCGGGCCACTGGACACGGGCCCAGCACACTGCACCGGCCGCTGGGAAAAAAACACGTGGTGAAGCCAAGGGAGTGCGGGTTGAGAGAAATGGAAAGGGAGGGGCCTTTTGGCAAATTGGCCTGGAGCAGTTGATCCAGACGCTGATGAACTGAAATTTTTAACTTGCAAAAACTGCTAGCTGGACGGAATTTTGAATGAATATGGCGAGCGATCCACTACGAATATCGTGTTTCCGAAATAATCAAAGTTGGAGAGGAACTATAGGGAGTAAAATTGGTGTTTGGAGGTTCTCCGAAGAAGGTCTAGAAAGACAGGAAAACGGAGGGGAACAGAGGCTGATAGAGTGTGGGAAAACTGAATTTTTATCGACAGCAAATCCGCGAGTTTTCCTGAACTTTAGAGGACGATGGCGAAGAAACCTTTGCGAATCTGATCAAACCACAAGAACTAAAGTTGAAGAGGGGTATACAGGCTACAAGTTCTGTGTTCAGATTTTCATCATAGGAGGCGTGCAACTGCGGGATTTCGTTGACCAAAAGAGTGGGAAAACTGGCTGCGGCGGCTCTACAGATACACACCGCTGCTGCTATTGCTATGCGGTGGTGACAGTGGCGAACGGCGGAACGCACGCAGGGTGCTCGATGAGCAACGATAACGATGCAGAAAGACAGGGAGGTGAAGAGCATGTCTAGTGAGTAGAGGGGCTCACCAGGAGTGCGTCGGTGACGTTGATGGAACTAGAGGTGGAGCAGATCGGGGCAGAGGCAGAGGTCCTGGTAGCTCCTGCTTCTCGGGTCCATAGCGGCGCTGGTGTGGTTCCGGCGAGATCCGGCGACGTGGACTGGTACTAGGCGAAGCAGAGGAGGCAGAGGAAGATGCTGGACGTCCTGGGCATGCTGCAACTCACCCGATTGACAAGGACATGGTGTAGATGAAGGGAATATGCTTTGAGAGGCAATAATAAAGTGTTTATTATGTGTATTCCAAGTATATGATAGATGTTTATTTTGCATGCTATAATTGTATTAATACAGAAACATTAATACATGTGTGTTTAATAAACAAACAGAAAGTTCCTAGTTATGCCTCTCTCATAAACTAGCTCGTTGATTAACAAGATGATCAAGGTTTCCTGATCATGGACATAGGATGTTGTTAATAACGGGATCACAACATTAGTGTAATGGTGTGATGAACATTCATCCGAAGTATAACATTAAGATCAAAGTCATTGAGTTTATATTGCTATAACAACTTACGAAGTGATCCTAATCCTTAGACCATGAGATCATGTCAATCACTAACACCGAAAGAGTTTCTTGATGATATCAAATGTCACACCGTAACAGGGTGATTATAAAGATGGATTCAGAACTAATAAAGTGTTATGTTGAGGCTCATGGATCGAGAGTGGAATTTGTTCATCCCGATGACGGATAGATATACTCTGGGCCCTCTCGGTGATATCACATTGGTTAGCTTGCAAGCAAGTGATTTGATCACTAGAATGTAAAAGAGTGCATGTCGGTAATGAGATCAAACTAGGTATGGAGATACCGATGATCGAATCTCGGACATGTAATATATCGTGAAACAAAGGGATTAAGATACTAGCGTAAAAGGTTCCGACGATCACAAGAAAGTCATCGTTGAATGTGTGGGAGTCAGTATGGGTCTCCAGATCCCGCTTCTAATTATTGATCCGAGAGGGGTCTCGATCATGTCCGCATTATTCACGAACCGTAGGGTGACACACTTAAGAGACACCGACATCCAATTGGAGCAAAAGTTTCATGCCGAAAGAATGAACAAGCGCAGGAATTTATTTCACTAGATACCGAAACAGGTTTTCGGGTGAAATTGCATAAAGTTGTTATGCATGTGAAATGGAATTCTAGCAAGGGGTTATTTGTGAATGTTTGTCATTAAAGTAATTGACAAAATTCTGAATAAAATAAAAGAGTTTTATTTAATGAGAGTTTGCATTAAATTTGGTGGAAATTTAATGGGAATTTTGAGTGGACTTTTGAGTGGAGGGAATTTAAAGGGCATTTTGTGAGTGGAGTGTCCACCCAGATGAATGAAGGTGGGGAGGGGGCAGCCCCCATGGCCGGAGGCCACCCCCTTGGGTGCCCCCCTCCTCCTATAAAAGGAGCCCCCCTCCTCACTTGTCTCCCACACCTCCTCGTGAAGGATCTCTCTCCCCCTCTAGAATTTATCCCCCATGGTCTCGGACTAGCGAGATACATGTTCCCGGTGGCTATTCGGCAATAAATAGTTGTGCTTCCGCTGCATCGCTGGAGCAAGGAGGAGGAGGTTGCTCGGTGCCTCAAACGTGTGTGCGAGCACGGATGCGCTGCTGATTTGCGGCGCTAGGACTTCCTCTCGATCTTGAGATCGGCAAGAGATCGTCTACATCAACCACGAGTTGAACTCGTTAAGCTTTGTCGGTCTTCAAGGGTATGTTCTCTACGGATATACATCCGCCCGTTGTTTGTATCTAGTAGATAGATCTTGGTACATAGTTCCCATCGTAGGAAATTTTTTGTTTTCTATGCTGCGAACCCTACAGTGGTATCAGAGCCGGATCTATGAGTAGATACTTTACACAGGTAGTACACATATGAGTATGTGGGCGATGATGATCATGTTGTTGCTCCTTTGTTGTAATTTTGGATATTGGTGGCATAGTGGGATGAAGCGGCGCGGACAAACTTTACATGTCCTCGCACATGAGACCTGTTCCACGCTTAACATGCAACTAGTTTGCATAAGTGGCTAGCGGGTGTCTGTCTCTCCTACTATAGTCAATATCTATTTTGCAAGCGAGTTGTCAACAATTTGATTATCCTCGTTGTGGTTCATGTTCATAGGTAAGAACGGTTCTACCTCGAAAGCCCTAAGCCACGTAAAACTTGCAATGGATAAATTAGAGGCGTCTAGTTTAGATTGTTGCTGGGCTAGTGTTATGATATGGTAGTGTTGTAAGTAGAAGTATGAGATGATACTATTACAACACACATAGCGTGTAAAACTCCATAGACCTTGGATTTACACATATAGGTATGATAGTGATCATACCACGATGCACATGATAGAGATCATCTGCGGGAACCATATCATTTCACTAATAAACATGTGATGTTTGATAGCATCTTATATTGCTTGTTTAGCGCTTTGTTAGCATAATAAGATGATCCCTCTTTTAAATATCAAGATAAGAATGTGTTCTTCCTTTAGTATGCACCGATTATATTTTCGTCGCTTCAGGACATCACGTGATGATCAGGTGTTCTTGGATCCACGACCATATTTCGGGTGTAAAACAGTTACACACACGAATACTAAGGTTCTAACTTGGCGAGCCTAGCATGTACAGACATGGCCTCGGAACACGGACCGAAAGGTTAAGCATGAGTCATATAGTTGATATGATGCCCATTTGATGCTCGCCTTTGAAGCTATACCGACTCACGTGATGATCGGACTTGGTATAGTGGATTTGGTTCATGTAATCACCAAAAAGGAACGAGGGATGTCGTTTTTGAGTGGGAGTTCATTCGTAATATGGATTAGTTGAACTCAATATATCATACACTTAGTCTAAACTTTACAAATTCTGTTGTAGATGGCACCACCTACTTTTAATTTCAATGTGTTCATGGAGAAAGAGAAACTAGCAACGAACGGTAGCAACTTTACCAAATGGGCCAAGAATTTGAGGATTCTCCTCTCTGCTGCACAAAAGCAATATGTGCTAGAAGCGCCGTTAGGCCCCCCACCTTTAGATGATGCCCCTGACGAGGAGAAGAATGTCTATCAGACTCGTCAGGAGGACCACAACTTAGTTCATTGGGGCATATTGTATGGGCTAGAGCCGGAACGTCGAAAGCGTTTCGAAAACGGCAATGCATTTGATACAATGGGTGATTTGAAAATGATTTTCGACACACATGCTGCTGTAGAGAGCTACAACGCTTCAGAAAAGTTCTTGAGCTGCATGATGGAAGAGCACAACTCCGTTAGTGAGCATGTACTCAAGATGTCGGGTTACGCCGATAAGCTTGTGTCCTTGGGAATATCGATTCCCATTGACTTAGGCATCCATCGTGTTCTGCAGTCTCTGCCACCTAGCTATAAGAGCTTTGTGATGAACTATAATATGCAAGGCATGAAGAAGTCTCTCCCCGAGCTTTTGTCAATGCTTAAAACTGCAGAAGTGGAGATCAAAAAGGAACATCAAGTGTTGATGATCAATAGGAACACTGGTTTCAAGAAAGACAAGAAGGGAAGATGGAAGGGAAGTAAGGGCGGAAAGCCTGTTGCCGTGCCTGAAAAGAAACCCCGAGTTGGACCAAAGTCTGATACCGAGTGCTACTATTGTAAGGGGACTGGCCACTGGAAGCGCAACTGCCCCAAGTATCTGGCAGACAAGAAGGCCGGCAAGGCAAACAAAGGTATATATGATATACATGTTATTGATGTGTACTTGACTAGTGCTCGCAGTAGCACCTGGGTATTTGATACCGGTTCAGTTGATAATATTTGTAACTCGAATCAGGGGCTGGAGAACAAGCGACCGGTAGCAAGGGGTGAGGTCAAGATGCGTGTCAGCAATGGATCAAGCATTGATGTGATCACCGTCGGAACGCTGCCTCTCCACTTGCCGTCGGGATTAGTTATCAACTTGAATAATTGTTATCTGGTGCCTGCACTGAGCATGAACATTGTATCTGGATCGTGTTTGATGCGAAGTGGTTATTCATTTAAATCCGAGAACAATGGTTGTTCCATTTATATGAATGAAGTCTTTTATGGTCATGCACCGATGATGAATGGTTTATTTCTATTAGATCTCGATGATAATGTTACACATATTCATAATGTTGATGCTAAAAGGATTAAACTTAATGATGATATATCCGCATATATGTGGCACTGCCGTCTAGGTAATATTGGCGTTAAACGCATGAAGAAGCTCCATTCAGATGGACTTTTGGAATCACTTGATTTTGAATCATTTGATACATGTGAGCCATGCCTTATGGGCAAGATGACTAGAACGCCGTTTTCCGGTTCAATGGAACGGGTGATAGATTTATTGGAAATCATACATTCTGATGTATGTGGTCCAATGAGTGTGCCGGCGCGAGGTGGATATCGTTATTTTGTTACTTTCACGGATGATTTGAGTAGATACGGTTATATCTACTTGATGAAACACAAGTCTGAAACCTTTGAAAAGTTCAAGGAATTTCAGAATGAAGTGGAAAATAATCGTAATAGAAAGATCAAATTTCTACGGTCCGACCGTGGAGGTGAGTATCTAAGTTACGAGTTTAGCACTCACATGAAAGAGTGTGGAATTATTTCACAACTCACGCCTGCCGGAACACCACAGCGAAATGGTGTGTTGGAACGTCGTAATCGTACTTTATTAGATATGGTTCGATCTATGATGTCTCTGACGGACTTGCCGTTGTCATTTTGGGGTTATGCACTAGAAACTGCTGCATTCACTTTAAATCGGGCACCATCTAAATCCGTTGAAAAGACGCCATATGAATTGTGGTTTGGAAACAAACCTAAGCTGTCTTTTCTTAAAGTTTGGGGATGCGATGTTTATGTGAAGAAACTTCAACCGGATAAACTCGAACCCAAAGCGGAAAAATGCGTCTTGATAGGATACCCTAAGGAAACTATTGGGTATTCCTTCTATCACAGATCCGAGGGCAAGGTTTCTGTTGCCAAGAATGGATCCTTTCTAGAGAAAGAGTTTCTCGCGAAAGGTGTGAGTAGTCGGAAGGTAGAACTCGAAGAGGTTATTGAACCTTCTCTTCAAAGTATGGCGAGTAGCGCAGCGCCGGAAGTTGTTCCGGAGTTGGCTCCACCTGTTGAAGAGGGAACTAATGATAATGATCATGAAACTCCGAAAGAGAGTACTACCAAACCTCGCAGGTCAAGCAGGACGCGTGCAGCTCCCGAGCTGTACGGAAATCCTGTCATGAATTTCATGGTTGATGAAAATGATGACCCTGTGACATATGAAGAAGCGATGATGAGCCCCGATTCCAACAAATGGTTAGAAGCCATGAAATCCGAGATGGAATCCATGTATGAAAATCAAGTTTGGAACTTGGTGGACTTACCTCACGACCGAAAGGCCGTGGAGAACAAATGGATTTTCAAAAGGAAAACTGATGCTGATGGTAATGTGACCATCTATAAAGCTCGACTTGTCTCAAAGGGGTTTCGACAAATTCAAGGAGTTGACTACGATTAGACATTCTCTCCCGTAGCGATGCTAAAGTCAGTTAGGATTATGTTAGCAATTGCTGCATATTTCGATTATGAGATAAGGCAGATGGATGTCAAAACCGTGTTTCTCAATGGTAATATTGAAGAAGAGTTGTATATGATACAACCAAAGGGTTTTGTCGATCCTAAGGATGCTAACAAGGTGTGCAAGCTTCAGCGATCCATCTATGGATTGAAGCAAGCATCACGAAGTTGGAATCTCCGCTTTGATGAGGTGATCAAAGAGTTTGGATTTGTCCAAACTTATGGAGAAGCTTGTATTTACTAGAAAGTGAGTGGGAGCAATGTGGCATTTCTAATATTATATGTGGATGACATATTATTGATCGGAAATGATATAGATATTTTAAACAGTGTTAAAAGTTATCTAAACAGCAAATTTTCAATGAAGGACCTAGGTGAAGCGTCATACATATTAGGCATAAAGATCTATAGAGATAGATCTAGGTGCCTAATAGGGCTATCGCAAAGTACATACCTTGATAAGATTTTAAAGAAGTTTAAAATGGACGGAAGTAAGAAGGGGTTCTTACCTATGTTGCAAGGCAAGACATTGAGTAAGACTCAAAGTCCGGCTTCGGCGGAAGAAACAGAGATAATGGACAAAGTCCCCTATGCTTCAGTCATAGGCTTTATAATGTACGACATGCTATGTACAAGACCAGATGTGGCACATGCTATTAGTTTTACTTGTAGGTACCAATCGGATCCAGGTTCGGAACACTGGATAGCGGTCAAGAATATCCTTAAGTACTTACGAAGAACTAAGGATATGTTTCTTGTATACGGAGGTGAAGAAGAGCTCGTTGCTAAGTGTTATGTTGATGCTAGCTTTGACACCGATCCGGATGACTCTAAGTCTCAATCCGCATACGTATTTCTCATGAATGGCGGAGAGGTTAGTTGGAGGAGCTCCAAACAACCTGTGGTAGCGGGATCAACAACGGAGGCCGAATATGTTGCTGCTTCAGAAGCGGCTCAGGAAGCAGTTTGGATGAAGGAGTTCATATCCGAACTAGGAGTGGTTGCAAACGCATTGGACCCAATGGTGATCTATTGTGAAAACAATGGTGCCATTGCCAATGCCAAAGAACCAAGGTCTCACAAGCATTCCAAGCATATTAAGCGCCGGTTTCACTCCATCCGCGAGCATGTCAAGGATGGAGATATAAAGATTTGTAAAGTACATACAGATCTCAATGTAGCAGATCCTTTGACTAAAACTCTCCCTAGAGCAAAACATGATCAATACCAGAACTCAATGGGTGTTAGATTTATCACTATGTAACTAGATTATTGTCTCTAGTGCAAGTGGGAGACTGAAGGGAATATGCCCTGAGAGGCAATAATAAAGTGTTTATTATGTGTATTCCAAGTATATGATAGATGTTTATTTTGCATGCTATAATTGTATTAATACGGAAACATTAATACATGTGTGTTTAATAAACAAATAGAAAGTTCCTAGTTATGCCTCTCTCATAAACTAGCTCGTTGATTAACAAGATGATCAAGGTTTCCTGATCATGGACATAGGATGTTGTTAATAACGGGATCACAACATTAGTGTAATGGTGTGATGAACATTCATCCGAAGTATAGCATTACGATCAAAGTCATTGAGTTTATATTTCTATAAGAACTTACGAAGTGATCCTAATCCTTAGACCATGAGATCATGTCAATCACTAACACCGGAAGAGTTTCTTGATAACATCAAACGTCACACCGTAACAGGGTGATTATAAAGGTGGATTCAGAACTAATAAATTGTTATGTTGAGGCTCATGGATCGAGAGTGGAATTTGTTCATCCCGATGACGGATAGATATACTCTGGGCCCTCTCGGTGATATCACATTGGATAGCTTGCAAGCAAGTGATTTGATCACTAGAATGTTATATCACAGGAACGAGAAAAGAGTGCATGTCGGTAACGAGATCAAACTAGGTATGGAGATACCGATGATCGAATCTCGGACATGTAGTATATCGTGAAACAAAGGGATTAAGATACTACCGTAAAAGGTTCCGACGATCACAAGAAAGTCATCGTTGAATGTGTGGGAGTCAGTATGGGTCTCCAGATCCCGCTTCTGATTATTGATCCGAGAGGGGTCTTGATCATGTCCGCATTATTCACGAACCGTAGGGTGACACACTTAAGAGACACCGACATCCAATTGGAGCAAAAGTTTCATGCCGAAAGAATGAACAATCGCAGGAATTTATTTCACTAGATACCGAAACAGGTTTTCGGGTGAAATTGCATAAAGTGGTTATGCATGTGAAATGGAATTCTAGCAAGGGGTTATTTGTGAATGTTTGTCATTAAAGTAATTGACAAAATTCTGAATAAAATAAAAGAGTTTTATTTAATGAGAGTTTGCATTAAATTTGGTGGAAATTTAATGGAAATTTTGAGTGGACTTTTGAGTGGAGGGAATTTAAAGGGCATTTTGTGAGTGGAGTGTCCACCCACATGAATGAAGGAGGGGACGGGGCAGCCCCCATGGCCGGCAGCCACCCCCTTGGGTGCCCCCCTCCTCCTATAAAAGGAGCCCCGCTCCTCACTTGTCTCTCACACCTCCTCGTGAAGGATCTCTCTCCCCCTCTAGAATTTATCCCCCATGGTCTCGGACTAGCGAGATACATGTTCCCGGTGGCTATTAGGCAAGAAAGAGTTGTGCTTCCGCTGCATCGCTGGAGCGAGGATGCGGAGGTTGCTCGGTGCCTCGAACGTGTGTGCCAAATTTTGTAAATAAAGATTATTTTGTAAAGCCAAATTAAAACTTGGCCAAACTTTTGAAATAAAACATTTTGCTTTGATAAAAATAGTAAAGGAATAATTAAATAAATTAATAAGGATTTAATATCCAAGTTTTATTAATAAAGGTTTTACTATTTCCAAAAAACATCAAAACTTATTTATTCATTTAAAATAAGTTTTCCAAGTATTTTATATTCTCAAAGAAAACCTACTGATTTGGTTTTGAAAATAGTTAGTTTTCAAATAAAGATTTTAAATAAAACAAAATCTATTTGATTTATTAACAAAGGTCTGTTTATTTAATTAATAATGGACCCTAAAATAAAATTATTATTTTGGATTTGGAATTTTGGTTTATGTTACTGAACAGAACCAAGTTCATAGTTGCAAAGTTGGTGATTGTTTGAAATGATTTGAACATTGTTTGGTGGTTTGAATTTCAAAACAGAAAATAGTTATAGAAAAAGGAAAAGCCAGCAGACAAAAAAAAATAGGATCTGGTCGACCCAACCCAGCAGCTTAACAAGGCCCAGTACCAGCCCAGCCTTCTTTACCCCGATGAAAACGCTTTACACTTGGCAACTGACCCACAGAGTGAATGACTGGTGGACCTCCCTCTCACTCCTTTTCCCACTGACCAGCAGACCCCACTTTTCTAGCTCGTCTCCTTCCTCGCGACGACCACGCCGGCCGTTTCTGCCGTTGATGTCGCGTCTTGAATACGCATTGATTCCGCGCCTTAACCTCGCCGTGACTGCGTCCTATTAATTACCAGCGCCTCCTCCTCCTTTCCCCTCTGTCGCCCCACCTCGACACGCCCCCAGGCTGCCCCATTTCTCGCCACACCACCCTCGGTCCGACGAGCTTCCTTCCCCAATTCCAGCCAAGCCTCGCCACCTCCTACCTCACCAACCACGCACACATACTCACCACTCCCTGGCGCATATTCCTGTGCCCTCAGTTCGCCCGCGCGCGTCCCCTAACGTCGATAAGCACGACACAGAGCGTCGCCGCCGTCTGTCTCGTCTCCGTCGAGCTCCTCCGGTAAGTCCAGACCGCCCCAAGCTTCCTCCTTCACGCTCGCGTCATCTCCGTGATCTCCTGCGTCTAACCATGCTTCTGGTTTGCCTTCTCGTGACCCGTAGCATCGTCTTCGACCTCGACCAGAGCCAACCGTCGCCAGACCAGACTCCGGCGAGGAATTCCTCCTGCCCTCGTGCGCCCCTTGCCCCGTCGACCACACGTCGAGCACCACCTCGTCCTCGCGACCTCGGTGAGCCTACTCCCTCCCTCTCTCGCTTCCTGTTCGCCAGCGCCGCCACTGTCTGACCGTCGCCGCCGCTAGCCACCGCCGGCGCCGCTCGCATATGGTCAAGCACGCTAGCAACGTAGGATCTTGATCCGACGCTTGCGATAGATCACTTAAACCGCGAAGGGGTACGCTTCCAGAACCGTACGATCTAATTAGATCCAACGGGCCGCAAAGCCGATCCGGCCGAACTGGTATCGTCCAATGATAAAGTGACGCGTGGCCAGATTTTGGTTAGAACTGATTTTGAAATCAGATTAGAATGTGATTTTCAAACCTTTGTAACTTTTGATACACACGTCCAAAAATTGCAAACTTTATATCGTTGGAATCAGTGGAACAAACCCTAGCCAACCATGCCTTTGGTTTAGAAAATAGTATCTGTTAGAATGGTTGTTTTTGCAGAAACATTTGTATGCTTGTTTAGGTTATAAAAATTATTCAAAAATGATTTTGGGGATAAAATCTTTGGCAAATGGTGTGATTTGAACCTACTAACATTAGGAAACACTTTTTGGATTCAAAAATGAAATTGGTGAAACAAAATAATGATTCTTTGACTTAAAACCATTTCTAGTCAAATAGAAATGTGGTTTATTTATTAAAAATGGATTTGGAAGAAAACCTTTGGAAAATGTTTTGTTTTAAACTCTCTGACCCCAAACACCAAGTTTTGTGATTTGAAAATGTATTTGGTAAACCCTATAGATTAATACCTTAGTAAAAATATTTCTACACCACATAAAAAGATACTTTGTTTTGAAAATGGTTTTTGAAGGGAAACCTTTTGCAAATGAACTTGCCACTTTAAAAAATGTCCATTAGGTGTTTTCAAAATGTCTATGACCCATTAGGAACCACTTTTTCAAACAAAACAAAAGCTTGGCATGCTTGCATGCATTACTTTGACTTTGTTATTTTATGTGTTGTTTTGCTTGATTGGTAGATTGAGTTTGTGCCTTACTTGATTGATTTGTAGTGACTTGAAGAGTGTGATTGTTGCAAGGACAAGGAGTGAACCTATACTCTACCAAAAAGGCAAGTGATGCTTCATACTTTTTGTCCCATTACTTTCACTATGCATTAGTGATTTTTCTAAGTAAAACTTGCATGGAATTTTTGCTAAGTACAAACCTGAAGGGTTCGCAGCATAGAAAACAAAAAATTTCCTACGGTGTGAACTATATACCAAGATCTATATATACTAGATACAAACAACGGGCGGATGTATATCCGTAGAGAACATACCCTTGAAGATCGACAAAGCTTAACGAGTTCAACTCGTGGTTGATGTAGACGATCTCTTGCCGATCTCAAGATCGAGAGGAAGTCCTAGCGCCGCAAATCAGCAGCGCATCCGTGCTCGCACACACGTTCGAGGCACCGAGCAACCTCCGCCTCCTCGCTCCAGCGATGCAGCGGAAGCACAACTCTTTCTTGCCAAATAGCCACCGGGAACATGTATCTCGCTAGTCCGAGACCATGGGGGATAAATTCTAGAGGGGGAGAGAGATCCTTCACGAGGAGGTGTAAGAGACAAGTGAGGAGGAGGGGCTCCTTTTATAGGAGGAGGGGGGGAACCCCAAGGGGGTGGCCGGCGCATGGGGGCTGCCCCCTTGCCCTCCCCTCTTCATGTGGGTGGACACTCCACTCACAAAACTCCTCTAAATTCCCTCCACTCAAAAGTCCACTCAAAAATCCCATTAAATTTCCACCAAATTTAATGCAAACTCTCATTAAATAAAACTCTTTTATTTTATTCAGAATTTTGTCAATTACTTTAATGACAAACATTCACAAATAACCCCTTGCTAGAATTCTATTTCACATGCATAACCACTTTATGCAATTTCACCCGAAAACCTGTTTCAGTATCTAGTGAAATAAATTCCTGCGCTTGTTCATTCTTTCGGCATGAAACATTTGCTCCAATTGGATGTCGGTGTCTCTTAAGTGTGTCACCCTACGGTTCGTGAATAATGCGGACATGATCGAGACCCCTCTCAGATTAATAATCAGAAGCGGGATCTGGAGACCCATACTGACTCCCACACATTCAACGATGACTTTCTTGTGATCGTCGGAACCTTTTATGCTAGTATCTTAATCCCTTTGTTTCACGATATATTACATGTCCGAGATTCGATCATCGGTATCTCCATACCTAGTTTGATCTCGTTACCGACATGCACTCTTTTCTCGTTCCTGTGATATAACATTCTAGTGATCAAATCACTTGCTTGCAAGCTAATCAATGTGATATCACCGAGAGGGCCCAGAGTATATCTATCCGTCATCGGGATGAACAAATTCCACTCTTGATCCATGAGCCTCAACATAACACTTTGTTAGTTCTGAATCCATCTTTATAATCACCCTGTTACGGTGTGACGTTTGATGTTATCAAGAAACTCTTCCGGTGTTAGTGATTGACATGATCTCATGGTCTAAGGATTAGGATCACTTCGTAAGTTGTTATAGCAATATAAACTCAATGACTTTGATCGTAATGCTATACTTCGGATGAATGTTCATCACATCATTACACTAATGTTGTGATCCCGTTATTAACAACATCCAATGTCCATGATCAGGAAACCTTGATCATCTTGTTAATCAACGAGCTAGTTTATGAGAGAGGCTTAACTAGGAACTTTCTGTTTGTTTATTAAACACACATGTATTAACGTTTCCGTATTAATACAATTATAGCATGCAAAATAAACATCTATCATATACTTGGAATACACATAATAAACACTTTATTATTGCCTCTCAGGGCATATTCCCTTCAGTCTCCCACTTGCACTAGAGACAACAATCTAGTTACATAGTGATAAATCTAACACCCATTGAGTTCTGGTGTTGATCATGTTTTGCTCTAGGGAGAGTTTTAGTCAACGGATCTGCTACATTGAGATCCGTATGTACTTTACAAATCTTTATATCTCCATCCTTGACATGCTCGCGGATGGAGTGAAAACGGCGCTTAATATGCTTGGAATGCTTGTGAGACCTTGGCTCTTTGGCATTGGCAATGGCACCATTGTTGTCACAATAGATCACCATTGGGTCCAACGCGTTTGCCACAACTCCTAGTTCGGATATGAACTCCTTCATCCAAACTGCTTCCTGAGCCGCTTCCGAAGCAGCAACATATTCGGCCTCCGTTGTTGATCCCGCTACCACAGGTTGTTTGGAGCTCCTCCAACTAACCGCTCCGCCATTCATGAGAAATACGTATCCGGATTGAGACTTAGAGTCATCCGGATCGGTGTCAAAGCTAGCGTCGACATAACACTTAGCGACGAGCTCTTCTTCACCTCCGTATACAAGAAACATATCCTTAGTTCTTCGTAAGTACTTAAGGATATTCTTGACCGCTATCCAGTGTTCTGAACCTGGATCCGATTGGTACCTACTAGTCAGACTAATAGCGTGTGCCACATCCGGTCTTGTACATAGCATGGCGTACATTATAGAGCCTATGGCTGAAGCATAGGGGACTTTGTCCATTATCTCTCTTTCTTCCGCCGAAGCCGGACTTTGAGTCTTACTCAATGTCTTGCCTTGCAACATAGGTAAGAACCCCTTCTTACTTCCGTCCATTTTAAACTTCTTTAAAATCTTATCAAGGTATGTACTTTGCGATAGCCCTATTAGGCGCCTAGATCTATCTCTATAGATCTTTATGCCTAATATGTATGACGCTTCACCTAGGTCCTTCATTGAAAATTTGCTGTTTAGATAACTTTTAACACTGTTTAAAAGTTCTATATCATTTCCGATCAATAATATGTCATCCACATATAATATCAGAAATGCCACATTGCTCCCACTCACTTTCTTGTAAATACAAGCTTCTCCATAAGTTTGGACAAATCCAAACTCTTTGATTACCTCATCAAAGCGGAGATTCCAACTTCGTGATGCTTGCTTCAATCCATAGATGGATCGCTGAAGCTTGCACACCTTTGTTAGCATCCTTAGGATCGACAAAACCCTTTGGTTGTATCATATACAACTCTTCTTCAATATTACCACTGAGAAACGCGGTTTTGACATCCATCTGCCATATTTCATAATCGAAATATGCAGCAATTGCTAACATAATCCTAACTGACTTTAGCATCGCTACGGGAGAGAAAGTCTCATCGTAGTCAACTCCTTGAATTTGTCGAAACCCCTTTGCGACAAGTCGAGCTTTATAGATGGTCACATTACCATCAGCATCAGTTTTCCTTTTGAAAATCCATTTGTTCTCCACGGCCTTTCGGTCGTGAGGTAATTCCACCAAGTTCCAAACTTGATTTTCATACATGGATTCCATCTCGGATTTCATGGCTTCTAACCATTTGTTGGAATCCGGGCTCATCATCGCTTCTTCATACGTCGCAGGGTCATTGTTTTCATCAACCATGAAATTTATGACAGGATTTCCGTACAGCTCGGGAGCTGCACGCATCCTGTTTGACCTGCGAGGTTCGGTAGTACTCTCTTTCGGAGTTTCATGATCATTATCATTAGTTCCTTCTTCAACAGGTGGAGCCAACTCCGGAACAACTTCCGGCGCTGCGCTACTCGCCATACTTTGAAGAGAAGGTTCCACAACCTCTTCGAGTTCTACCTTCCGACTACTCACACCTTTCGCGAGAAACTCTTTCTCTAGAAGGGATCCATTCTTGGCAACAAAAACCTTGCCCTCGGATCTGTGATAGAAGGAATACCCAATAGTTTCTTTAGGGTATCCTATTAAGACGCATTTTTCCGCTTTGGGTTCGAGTTTATCCGGTTGAAGTTTCTTCACATAAACATCGCATCCCCAAATTTTAAGAAATGACAGCTTTGGTTTGTTTCCAAACCACAATTCATACGGTGTCTTTTCAACGGATTTAGATGGTGCCCGATTTAAAGTGAATGCAGCAGTTTCTAGTGCATAACCCCAAAATGACAACGGCAAGTCCGTCAGAGACATCATAGATCGAACCATATCTAATAGAGTACGATTACGACGTTCCGACACACCATTTCGCTGTGGTGTTCCGGCAGGTGTGAGTTGTGAAACAATTCCACACTCTTTCATGTGAGTGCTAAACTCGTAACTTAGATACTCACCTCCACGGTCGGACCGTAGAAATTTGATCTTTCTATTACGATGATTTTCCACTTCATTCTGAAATTCCTTGAACTTTTCAAAGGTTTCAGACTTGTGTTTCATCAAGTAGATATAACCGTATCTACTCAAATCATCCGTGAAAGTAACAAAATAACGATATCCACCTCGCGCCGACACACTCATTGGACCACATACATCAGAATGTATGATTTCCAATAAATCTGTCGCTCGTTCCATTGAACCGGAAAACGGCGTTCTAGTCATCTTGCCCATAAGGCATGGCTCACATGTATCAAATGATTCATAATCAAGTGATTCCAAAAGTCCATCAGAATGGAGCTTCTTCATGCGTTTAATGCCAATATGACCCAGACGGCAGTGCCACATATATGCGGATATATCATCATTAAGTTTAATCCTTTTAGCATCAACATTATGAATATGTGTAACATTATCATCGAGATCTAACAGAAATAAACCATTCATCATCGGTGCATGACCATAAAAGATTTCATTCATATAAATGGAACAACCATTGTTCTCAGATTTAAATGAATAACCACTTTGCATCAAACATGATCCAGATACAATGTTCATGCTCAGTGCAGGCACCAGATAACATTTATTTAAGTTTATGACTAATCCCGACGGTAAGTGGAGAGGCAGCTTTCCGACGGCGATTACATCAACGTTTGATCCATTGTCGACACGCATCTTGACCTCACCCCTTGCTAGCGGTCGCTTGTTCCGCAGCCCCTGATTCGAGTTACAAATTTTAGCAACTGAACCGGTATCAAATACCCAGGTGCTACTGCGAGCACTAGTCAAGTACACATCAATAACATGTATATCATATATACCTTTGTTTGCCTTGCCGGCCTTCTTGTCTGCCAGATACTTGGGGCAGTTGCGCTTCCAGTGGCCAGTCCCCTTACAATAGTAGCACTCGGAATCAGACTTAGGTCCAACTCGGGGTTTCTTTTCAGGCGCGGCAACAGGCTTGCCGCCCTTACTTCCCTTCCGTTTTCCCTTCTTGTCTTTCTTGAAACCAGTGTTCCTATTGATCATCAACACTTGATGTTCCTTTTTGATCTCCACTTCTGCAGTTTTAAGCATTGACAAAAGCTCGGGGAGAGACTTCTTCATGCCTTGCATATTATAGTTCATCACGAAGCTCTTATAGCTAGGTGGCAGAGACTGCAGAACACGATGGATGCCTAAGTCAATGGGAATCGTTATTCCCAAGGACACAAGCTTATCGGCGTAACCCGACATCTTGAGTACATGCTCACTAACGGAGCCGTGCTCTTCCATCATGCAGCTAAAGAACTTTTCTGAAGCATTGTAGCTCTCTACAGCAGCATGTGTGTCGAAAATCATTTTCAACTCACCCATTGTATCAAATGCATTGCCGTTTTCGAAACGCTTTCGAAGTTCCGGCTCTAGCCCATACAATATGCCGCAATGAACTAAGTTGTGGTCCTCCTGACGAGTCTGATAGACATTCTTCTCCTCGTCAGGGGCATCATCAAAAGGTGGGGGGCCTAATGGCGCTTCTAGCACATATTGCTTTTGTGCAGCAGAGAGGAGAATCCTCAAATTCATGGCCCATTCAGTAAAGTTGCTACCGTTCATTGCTAGTTTCTCTTTCTCCATGAACGCATTGAAATTAAAAGCAGGTGGTGCCATCTACAACAGAATTTGTAAAGTTTAGACTAAGTGTATGATAGATCGAGTTCAACTAATCTATATTACGAATGAACTCCCACTCAAAAGCGACATCCCTCGTGTCCTTTTGGTGATTACATGAACCAAATCCACTACACCAAGTCCGATCATCACGTGAGTCGGTATAGCTTCAAAGGCGAGCATCAAATGGGCATCATATCAACTATATGACTCATGCTTAACCTTTCGGTCTGTGTTCCGAGGCCATGTCTGTACATGCTAGGCTCGCCAAGTTAGAACCTTAGTATTTGCGTGTGTAACTGTTTTACACCCGAAATATGGTCGTGGATCCAAGAACACCCGATCATCACGTGATGTCTTGGAGCGACGAAAACATAATCGGTGCATAC
This sequence comes from Avena sativa, assembly GCA_916181665.1. Taxonomy (NCBI): domain Eukaryota; kingdom Viridiplantae; phylum Streptophyta; class Magnoliopsida; order Poales; family Poaceae; genus Avena; species Avena sativa. Next base: position 396,919,523 of record OV702279.1, on the reverse strand, counting down.
TAAAGGAAGAACACATTTTTATCTTGATATTTAAATGAGGGATCATCTTATTATGCTTAACAAAGCGCTAAACAAGCAATATAAGATGCAACCAAACATCATATGTTTATTAGTGAAATTATATGGTTCCCGCAGATGATCTCTATCATGTGCATCGTGGTATGATCACTATCATACCTATATGTGTAAATCCAAGGTCTATGGATATTACACGCTATGTGTGTTGTAAGAGTATCATCTCATACTTTTACTTACAACACTACCATATCATAACACTAGCCCAGCAACAATCTAAACTAGACGCCTCTAATTTATCCATTGCAAGTTTTACGTGGCTTAGGGCTTTCGAGATAGAACCGTTCTTACCTACGAACATGAACCACAACGAGGATAATCAAATTGTTGACAACTCGCTTGCAAAATAGATATTGACTATAGTAGGAGAGACAGACACCCGCTAGCCACTTATGCAAACTAGTTGCATGTCAAGCGTGGAACAGGTCTCATGTGCGAGGACATGTAAAGTTTGTCCGGGCCGCTTCATCCCACTATGCCACCAATATCCAAAATCGCAACAAAGGAGCAACAACATGATCATCATCGCCCACATACTCATATGTGTACTACCCGTGTAAAGTATCTACGCATAGATCCGGCTCTGATACCACTGAAGGGTTCGCAGCATAGAAAACAAAAATTTTCCTACGGTGTGAACTATATACCAAGATCTATATATACTAGATACAAACAACGGGCGGATGTATATCCGTAGAGAACATACCCTTGAAGATCGAAAAAGCTTAACGAGTTCAACTCGTGGTTGATGTAGACGATCTCTTGCCGATCTCAAGATCGAGAGGAAGTCCTAGCGCCGCAAATCAGCAGCGCATCCGTGCTCGCACACACGTTCGAGGCACCGAGCAACCTCCGCCTCCTCGCTCCAGCGATGCAGCGGAAGCACAACTCTTTCTTGCCGAATAGCCACCGGGAACATGTATCTCGCTAGTCCGAGACCATGGGGGATAAATTCTAGAGGGGGAGAGAGATCCTTCACGAGGAGGTGTAAGAGACAAGTGAGGAGGAGGGGCTCCTTTTATAGGAGGAGGGGGGGGAACCCCAAGGGGGTGGCCGGCGCATGGGGGCTGCCCCCTTGCCCTCCCCTCTTCATGTGGGTGGACACTCCACTCACAAAACTCCTCTAAATTCCCTCCACTCAAAAGTCCACTCAAAAATCCCATTAAATTTCCACCAAATTTAATGCAAACTCTCATTAAATAAAACTCTTTTATTTTATTCAGAATTTTGTCAATTACTTTAATGACAAACATTCACAAATAACCCCTTACTAGAATTCTATTTCACATGCATAACCACTTTATGCAATTTCACCCGAAAACCTGTTTCGGTATCTAGTGAAATAAATTCCTGCGCTTGTTCATTCTTTCGGCATGAAACATTTGCTCCAATTGGATGTCGGTGTCTCTTAAGTGTGTCACCCTACGGTTCGTGAATAATGCGGACATGATCGAGACCCCTCTCAGATCAATAATCAGAAGCGGGATCTGGAGACCCATACTGACTCCCACACATTCAACGATGACTTTCTTGTGATCGTCGGAACCTTTTACGCTAGTATCTTAATCCCTTTGTTTCACGATATATTACATGTCCGAGATTCGATCATCGGTATCTCCATACCTAGTTTGATCTCGTTACCGACATGCACTCTTTTCTCGTTCCTGTGATATAACATTCTAGTGATCAAATCACTTGCTTGCAAGCTAATCAATGTGATATCACCGAGAGGGCCCAGAGTATATCTATCCGTCATCGGGATGAACAAATTCCACTCTTGATCCATGAGCCTCAACATAACACTTTGTTAGTTCTGAATCCATCTTTATAATCACCCTGTTACAGTGTGACGTTTGATGTTATCAAGAAATTCTTCCGGTGTTAGTGATTGACATGATCTCATGGTCTAAGGATTAGGATCACTTCGTAAGTTGTTATAGCAATATAAACTCAATGACTTTGATCGTAATGCTATACTTCGGATGAATGTTCATCACATCATTACACTAATGTTGTGATCCCGTTATTAACAACATCCAATGTCCATGATCAGGAAACCTTGATCATCTTGTTAATCAACGAGCTAGTTTATGAGAGAGGCTTAACTAGGAACTTTCTGTTTGTTTATTAAACACACATGTATTAACGTTTCCGTATTAATACAATTATAGCATGCAAAATAAACATCTATCATATACTTGGAATACACATAATAAACACTTTATTATTGCCTCTCAGGGCATATTCCCTTCAAAACCTTGCTATAGAAAAACCTATTAGATGAAACCTTAGTAGAAATTTCTAAGTCAAGATACCTACTACTATCAAGCTTAGCCTAGCTAATAGAAAACATGGGTGGAATATATATATTCACACTATGGAAAAATATTCTAAGTCTGAGGACTTGTGTTTTTGTTTAATAAAACAACTAAGTTAATGAATCACCTGGGTGGAATGGTAATTGCTTGGTGGTTTTTGGTTGAGTGGTTACACAAGACCAGGGGACTGGTGAACCTTGTGTATCTCACTTGTGGATGGCCACCCAGGAACAAAGAGATTTGAGATGTCAAATGTTGAGAAGCTTCAAGTGCAACCACTTGGCAATATGGGCTCTGCCATGATCATATAGGTTGCAAGAACTTAGCCATATGGACAGTGGGTGGTAGTGTTTGATAGGTTGGAGCGCGTCCATTTTGGTCTAAGGGAAGGCTTCTGAAAGATCTTGTCTTGGGAAACCAAGTCTTGTGGGGAAAGTGCACCACCTCTGCAGAGTGTAAAATCTAAGTACTTAGCCATGTCCCTTGTAAAGGACAATTTGAGCATCAAGACATGGAAGCAATCAAGAATCTCATCATTCAAATTTCTAAGTTAAAATCTTGTGGTTGAACAAGGGTTATTTGAAATCTTCAATCTTTGATTGAGAGAAGCCTTGGAAAAGATTTTTGTCAAGCAAAAACTTAGTGTTTTCAAAATGATAAGGAAAATCTATTTTGAGCAATGCAAGCCTTACCTCCACTTAGCCAAATGCATATAGATGATAGACTCCACTATACTACCATAGTATCACTTGCCAATACAATTCAAATGTATTGACCCTTGTGGCTGTAACTTGTTATGTTTCAGGTTTGATTGTTTTTAGTGAAGATTGATTGATTAGGATTACAAAGTCTACAACCAACATGTCTGCATGTGGCACTTTGAAGATGAAGGACACCATGCTTATAGTTATTCTGCTGCAATGTAATGTAATAGCCAAATGAGCTATGTAAGATGTAATAAAACTATGTTATTCCTGGTTATAAAGTTATATTATGACCTTTGTTTCTTGATATTACATCTTAACTGTGGATGCTAGCTAATGATCTAGGGACTAGCATTGTAAACATAGGGGATACCACCTTATGTTGTTTAAAGGTTGGGACTCTCCCTCTACAAAAACAATCCACGGTCCAAAGATGTGCATTGTGGAAATCTGAAACAAACCAGAACAGGCATTGAACCTCCAGGACGGATTATCCGTCCCTGACAGGGGCGGATAATCCGCCCCCCGCAAGAATTCTCTGGTTCGGCCCAGATTCACCATGGCAACACAGATCGGGAACTAGGATTGCAATACTACTGAATCTAACAAGCAATGGAAACACATAGTAGCTTGTACAACGAGATATCCACCAAAACAATAAATTCCATACAAAGGAGATGGATGAGGGAGTTACCCTCACTCATTGGAGGAAAAGCTTAGAGGAGAAGGTAACCGACTGTCACATCCCAAGATTTTCCAAATCTTGTAATGTGAAAATAAATTAATAAAATAAAACTTTGTTTAATTTTCAGAGCCAGAAGAAACTTTTTGAATTCAATTGGAACTTCAAACCCATTTGAATTAAATAAAATCCTAAAGGGATTTAAAAAGATAAACATTTAATAAAAGGAAAATAAAAACATTTGGAAATATTATTTTGAAACAATTAAATGAAAAGATTTGTTTTCAAATGAAATAGAAGTTTTATAAATAAAGATTATTTAATAAAGACAAATTAACCCTTGACCAAACTATGGGAATTAAAACATCTAGTTTTAATAAGGGTTTATTTAAAATAAAATAATAAGGAATTAATATCAAATTTTATTCAAATAAAAGGTTTTACCATTTTAATTAAAACATCAAAACTTATTAAATTGTTTTAAATAGGTTTTCCAAGTATTTTATATTCTTTAATAAAACCTACTAAAGTGTTTTGGTTTTATTTTTATATTTCAAAATAAATATCTCAATAAAACAAATCCTGTTGGATTTAATAATGAAAGTCTATTATATTAATTAATAATGGACACTAAAATAAAAGGTTATTTTGTTTTAAAACAAATTTCCAAGTATTATGTATTTCCCAAATTAAACCTACTAATTTGATTTTGAAAATATTTAGGTTTCAAATAAAGATTTTATTAATAAAGTCAAACCCTATTTGATTTAATAACTAAGGCCCATTTTATTTTATTAATGGACCCTATAACAAAATGTTATCTTATTTTAAACAAGTATTTCAAGTATCTTATATTTTCAAATAAAACCTACTGATTTGGTTTTTGAAATATTTGGATTTCAAATGGGGATTTTATTAATTAAACCAAACCCTATTTTATTAATAAACCATAGTCCATTTTATTTAATTAATAAATGGAACCTAAAAAGATTTAAAATATTATTTTATTTAGGATTTTTGGTTCAGGTTACTAAACAGAACCAAGTTCAAATTTGTGAAGTGTGGTGTTTGTTTGAATTTATTTTGTTGATGTTTGGTTGTTTGAAATTCAAAAACAGGAAATAGATTTGGAAAAAGAAAAAGAAATCATATAGAAAAAAATAGAACAAAACGAGCAGCCCAACCATCTGGCCCAACAGCAGCCCAGTCCAGCTCAGTCCGCTCCCCTGCATGAAACGTTTTGCACACGAACACATACCCACACCGACGCTGACCAGAGGACCCCACCTGAAACGTTTTCCCCACTGACCAGCGGACCCTTTCCACTGTTCTCCTTCTCGACCCCGCGACTGCTTCTTCCTCCTCTCGTCGCCGTTGCCAGCATTGAATCGAGACATCAATACGCCTTAACACAGCCACCATAACTCGCCGCGATCAAGCACACTTAAGCGCCAGCGCCTTCTCCTCCATTTCCCCCAGACGGCCCTCATCGACACGCCCCCAGGCCGAAGAATTTTGCCTGCACTCCCTCTGCCTCCGACGACCCCTCTCGCCAATTCCGGCCAGCACACGCTCCCTTCCGCCTCCCTGAGCACACGAGCACGCTCACCATACACTGGCGCATCCTTCTGTGACAATCAATCGACCGCGGGCTCCCCAGAGCTTGGGCTTGGACTAGCTCTGACAGCGCCGCCGCCTGTTTTCTTCTCCGGCGAAGCCCACAGGTAGTATCTGACCACCCCATTTTGTCTCGTTGATGCGCACACGATCACCGACCCCGTACGCATCTGACGCAACTACTATCTTGTTTTCCCGTGGCTTGTATCGTCGCCTCCGACGATAAACAGAGAAGCCCGACGCGGACACGAACTCCGGCGAGCGATTCAGGCCAGCATAGTGCGCCCCTTGGCCAACAAAGACCGCGTTGAGCATCAGCGGTGCACTACGAACTCAGTGAGCTTCCCCTCCCTCTTTCTCGCATCCTACATCGTCGGCAACCTCGCCGTCTGGCCGCTCCACCACCAGACGCCGCTGCTGTTTGGCCAAGCATTTGGAACCGTTAGATTAGCATCGGATGGCTTGGATAGATTCACTAAAACGAAGGGGTACGTTTCATCTGAGCCGCACACGCTCCTTTTAATCATGTGGCTTGTATCACGCGATCCACACGAAACGGTATTGCCCAATCAGAAGCAGCCACGTGTTCAGGATTCGATTTAAAATAGAATTTTGATCTGATTAGAATACAAATTTGTAATTGCTATAACTTTCAAACCACACGTCCAAATTTTGCAAATTTTATATCAATGGATTCAGGAGAACAAGCCCTAACCAACCATGGCCTTAGTTTGACAAATAGTATCTGTTAGCTTGTTTGAATTTGCAGAAACATTTGTGTACTTGTTTAGATTAGAAAAATTGTTTAAAAATGATTTTTAGATTAAAACCTTTGCAAAATGGTTTGTTGTGATCTTACTGACCCTAGGAACCAACCCTTGGTGTTAGAAATGATTTTTGTAAAATTTAGGTTAGATTACTTGACTTAGTCATTTTCTAGCCAAATAAAAGGAATAGTTTTTATTATAAAAATGTTTATGGAAATAAAACTTTAAGGAAATAGTTGGACCAAACCTACTGACCCCAAAAACACCAAGCTTTGCAATAGCAACTCATTTGGTGAACAACTTAAGAGTTTTGCCTTAATAAAAACATTTTCACCACATAAAATGATGAATGGATTTAAAAATAGTTTTGGACAAAACCCTCTAACTAATGACTTTGCCACTTTGGTAAATGACCAATTTGGATATTACAAAGTTTCGAAACCCCATAGAGACCCCTTTGCAAAATAAAACTATCTTGTGCATGCTCCCATGCATGAATTGGTTTCCATTGTCTTGTGTGTGTGAAATTGTTGAGTGATTATTGGATTGGAATGTAAATTGAATTGGTCTTTACTTGATTGATTTGTAGTGAAGTATGAGACTAACAAGAACAAGGAGTGAACTACCATTCCCTACCAAAAAGGCAAGTGATGCTTCATACTTTTTGTCCCATTACTTTTTCTATGCATTAGTGATTTTTCTAAATAAACTTGCATGGATTTTGCTAAGTATAGATCTTGCTATAGGAAAACCTATTAGATGAATCCTTAGTAGGAATTCCTAAGTTAAGTTTCCTAATACTACCAAGCTTAGCCTAGCTAATAGAAAACATGGGTGGAAAATATATTCACACTATGGAAAAATATTCTAAGTCTGAAGACTTAGGTTTTGTTTAATAAAACAACTAAGTCAATGAAACTCCTGGGTGGAATGGAAGGATTGGGTTATGTTGAGTGGTTACACGAGGCCAGGAACCTTGTGTATCTCACTTGTGGTATGCCACCCAGGCACAAAGAGATTTGAGATGTCAAATGTTGAGAAGCTTCAAGTGCAACCACTTGGCAATATGGGCTCTGCCATGATCATATAGGTTGCAAGAACTTAGCCAAATGGACAGTGGGTGGTAGTGTTTGATAGGTTGGAACGCGTCCATTTTGGTCTAAGGGAAGGCTTCTGAAAGATTTTGTCTTGGGAAACCAAGTCTTGTGGGTAAAGTGCACCACCTCTGCAGAGTGTAAAATCTAAGTACTTGGCCATGTCCCTGGTAAAGGACAATTTGAGCATCAAGACATGGAAGCAATCAAGAATTTCATCATTCCAATTTCTAAATTAAAATCTTGTGGTTTGAACAAGGGTTGTTTGAATTCTTCAATCATTGATGGAGAGATGGCTTGGTACAAGGATCTTGAAATCTTTGATTGAGAAAAATGATTTTGACAAGCAAAAACTCAGTATTTTCAAAATGATAAGAAAAATCTATTTTGAGCAAATGCAAGCCTCAACTCCACTTAGCCAAATACATATAGATGTTAGACTCCACTATACTACCATAGTATCACTTGCCAATACAATTCAAATGTATTGACCCTTTGTGGCTGTAACTTGTATGTTGCAGGTTTGATTGATTTTAGTGAAGATTGTTTGATTAGGATTACAAAGTCTACAACCAACATCTACCTGTGGCACTTTGAAGATGAAGGACCCCATGATTATAATTATTCCGCTGCAATGTAATGTAATAGCCAAATGAGCTATGTATTGATGTAATAAACTTATGTTATTCCTGGTTATAAAGTTATATTATGACCTTTGTTTCTTGATATTACATCTTAACTGTGGATGCTAGCTATTGATCCAGGGACTAGCATTGTAAAACACAGGAGGACTCTACCTTATTAGGTTGGGACCCCTACACCGACGACGTGGGGAAGTAGATCCGGGGAGAGCCCGGAGAATCCGATGATTGAATCGACTCCAGGGAGGGGTGGAGGCTCCGGCGGCGGCCTGTGGCAGAGCACGGGTTGTGGGAGGACTGGCTTCTCTGTTTGAGCCCTTCCTCCCCGAGCCCATCCCTTAAGGGGCAGATTTCGCCCGGGGCGGAAAATCCGGCCCCCACTTGGGGCGGATAGTCCGCCCCTCTGAATTTCTGTTAACACAGATTCAGGCCGGAGCACTCCTTGCAAAACCCCTCGAAAGTGTATAAAGGACTTGTGTGCAAGAATAGATGGTTCAAGGAGGGAAAAAGTCTTGGGTTTAGAGCAACAAACTGAGATGGTACTACACACCCAAAGTTGCAAGAACAAATCAACCAAAAGCCAAAACCGGGTGTGTTTTCCATAAGAACAAGAGATATGCAAGAAATCCAAAGAGAGCCAATAGAAACCAACTCTTCTCAAGAAAGAGGGCAGTGTACAAAGCCACCATGTTGGAGCGCATGGCATGACACCGCGAAGATGTATCTTGAGTTCAAAACCAATGGTCATCAATGACCCACATATCACAAAATGATATTAGGGGAAATGATTTTTCTTGCTTTCGACATTATGGGGGGAGGTTAGCCCAATCAATTAGGACCACACTCCCCCTATGTCTATGCCCGCATCTAGACCAAACACATGAAGAAGTGGAAGTGGGTATGCAAGGATAGTCAAGACAGCTCCTTGAATCTAAGATATTTAGCTCATTCCTCAAATAACAAAATCTTGCTTCATCAAGTGGCTTCGTGAAGATATCAGCAAGTTGGTTCTTCGCGCTCACAAAAGGGAGTGCAATATCGCCATGAGCAACATGATCCCGAATGAAATGATTGCGAATCTCAATATGTTTTGTTCTTGTATGCTGCACCGGATTGTACGCAATTTTAATAGCACTTCATTGTCACATAAAAGAGACACTTTGTCACAATTGACACTATATTCCTTTAAAGTTTGCCTCATCCAAAGTAATTGTGTACAAGCACTTGCAGCAACAACATAATCAACTTCACAGGTTGAAAGTGATATGCAATTTTGTTTCTTAGAATACCAACACACTAGGGACCTGCCCAAGAATTGGCATGCACCAGAAGTTGATTTTCGATCATCCTTGTCACCAGCCCAATCCGAATCAGTGTAACCACATATACAGAAACTCGAGCCTTTTGGATACCATAAACCAAAATTTGGGGAATGAACCAAATATCTGAAGATTCTCTTGACCGCCACTAAGTGGCTTTCTTTAGGAGCATCTTGGTACCTTGCACACACTCCTACACTCAACACGATATCTGTAAGATCCCACCTTTATAAAGGTAAAGATCCCTGTGATTGCAATGCTAGTCCCTGGATCAATGCTAGCATCCATAGTTTAAGATGAAGTACACAGATACAAAGGTCATTATTACAAATCATTCCAGAGACAAACATAGTCTTTTACAACTCCATGGCCACATGCCTAATATAAGAGTTCAAATATAGAATAATATAAATAAGTCTTCATCTTCATGTGCCACAGGAAAGCATGTTGAGTGTAGACTCATAACCCCTAATCATCATCAGAGTAACCTGCAACATCACAAGTTATAGCCATAGTGGGTCAATACATTTGGAATAGTATTGGCAAGTGATACCTTAGTCCAATATTAACATCTAATTGCTACATGAATTTGGCTAAGTGTAGCTTAGGCTTGCTTTGCTCAAAATAGGTTTTACCTATTAGTTGAAAACACTAAGTTTTTCTTTGATAAGACTTTCTCAAGGATCCTCCAATATAAATTGGTGAACCTTCACCCTTGGTCAACCACAAGTTTTAAATTAGAAAATTGGGATGAGGAGATTCTTGATAGCTTCCATGTCTTGATGCTCAAGTTGTCCAATACCAGGGACATGGCTAAGTACTTAGATTCTTCCATCTGCAGAGGTTGTGCACTTTCCCCACAAGACTTGATTTTCACCAAGACAAGACCTTTCCGAAGCCTTCCCTTAGACCAAATGGACGTGTACCAACCTATCATGCTGAAGGGTTTCGCAGCATAGTAAATCAAAAAAATTCTACGGATGCGAACGGGAAAGCCAAGATCTAATCTAGGAGATGCAATAAACGAGGGGGATTAGATGAGATCTTCATACCCTTGAAGATTCGCACAGCGGAACGTTCGTCGGAACGTGGGTGATGTAGTCGTACTCGCTTCTCCTCCCCGCGATCCGATCTGATCTGATCTAACACCGCAAGTGGCGATTCCTCCGAGAGACGCACACGTGTGGCACCTCGACGTCTCCTCCTTCCTCGGTCCAGCAAGTATGGTGGAGAGACGGATTGGATCTACAACGCGACGGCGCGGTGCAAGTGGTGGAGAGTTTCTGCAGCAGGGCTTCGCCTACGTGCAGTCGGGAGGGAGAGAGAGAGAGGAGGGCAGCAGGGCGGCTAGGGTTGTGGAGGAGGTGTGGGAGGAGGGTGCGCCCCAGCCCTCTATATATAGAGGGGTGGGCGCCAGCCCTAGCCCCTCCCCCAAGCCCTAGGCCGGCGGCCAAGGAGGGAGGAGTGGGGGGCAAATTTCCCCCCTTCTAGAAGCTTTCCTAGGGTTTGCCCTAGGTCTGGCCGGCTGGGCCCTATGGGGCCTTGTGCCCCTGGCCCAATGCGGCCAGGGAACTCCCTCATAGGCCCATGACCCCTCCCGGCAGGTGGGGCCACGTTGGTCCCCCTCCGGAAGGTTCTAGAAGCTTCCGGTACAATACCGATTAACCCGAAACAATTCCGAACTCCAAAAACTGCATTGCTTTATATGAATCTTATTCTCCGGACCATTCCGGAACCTCTCGTGATGTCCCGGATCCCATCTGAGACTCCGAACAAAAACTCATAAACCAATTATCCAATTTATCGTAGCGTCGAGACACGTTAAGTGTGTGACCCTTCGGGTTCGAGAATATGCAGACATGATTTTCTATCAATAATCAACAGCGGGGTCTGGAAACCCATATTGACTCCCACACATTCATCGATGATCATATCAGATGAACCATGATGCTAGGATTCAATCAATCCAATGTCACATCACAAGATTTTCCAAATCTTGTAATGTGAAAATAAATGAATAAAATAAAACTTTGTTAGATTTTCAGAGCCAGAAGAAACTTTTTGAACTCAATTTGAACTTCAAACCCATTTGAATTAAATAAAATCCTAAAGGGATTCTTAAAGATAAACATTTAATGAAGGAAATTAAAAAAAAAATGTTTTGGAATTACTATTTTGGATCTTTTAATAAAAGGATTTGATATTCAAAAGAAAAGATGTATTTACAAATATGGATTATTTTATAAAGCCAAATTAAAACTTGGCCAAGATTTTGAATTAAAACATTTTATTTTAAATAAAACAACAAAGGTTTAATTAAAAATAATAAAGGATTGCTTAAATAAAATAATAAGGAACAAATATCCAAACTCTTTTAAAATGAAAGGTTTTACTATTTTAATCAAAACATCAAAACTTATTAAATTGTTTAAAATAGGTTTTCCAAATATTTTATATTCTCTAATAAAACCTACTAAAATGTTTTGGCTTTATTTTTCAAAATAAATATCTCAAATAAAATAAATCCTATTTAAAATAATAATGAAAGTCTATTATATTAATTAATAATGAACCCTAAAATAAAATGTTATTCTATTTTAAAAACAAATTTCCAAATATTCTTTATTTCCAAATAAAACCTACTGATTGGATTTTGAAATCACTAGGATTTCAAATGAAGATTTTATTAAATGAACCAAACCCTATTTGATTAATAAATCAAGGACCATTTATTTAATTATAAATGGAACCTAAAATAAAAGGTTATTTTATTTTAAAACAAGGTTTCCAAGCATCCTTATTTTCAAATAAAACCTACTGGTTTGATTATGAAAATAATTGGATTTCAAATGGAAATTTTATTAATAAAAATCAAACCCTATTTTATTAAATAACTAGTGATCCATTTTATTTAACTATTAAATGGATCCTAAAATAAATAAGAATATTATTTTATTTTATTTTGAGATTTGGTTTATGTTGATAAACAGAACCAAAATTCAAAGTTCAAAGTTTGCTGAATGTTGATTTGATTTGAGTGTGAATTGTTTGTTTGGAAATTCAAAACAGAAATTAGAAAAGGAAAAAGGAATCAGATAGAAAAAAAAAATAAGAAAACAGAACCAACCCAACCCAGCAACCCACGAAGCCCACCAGCGGCCCAGCTCTTTTTCCCTCCCCGAAACGTTTTCCCCTCACTGCTGAAACAGCCCGCCAAGTCGCTGACATGTGGACCCTCCCTCTCCCTCTTTTCCCACTGACACAACGACCCACTCCTCCTGTTCATCTCTCTCACCCACCGCGACTGATTCTTCTCCCTTCTCTCGTCGCCGTTGCCAGCATTGATTCGCGAGCGTCAATTCGCGTTAAACGCCACCCTTAATTCCCCTGCAACCATACTGTCTTAATCGCCCACGCCCTCTCCTCCATTTCCCTCTGCTTCCTTCCCCAATCCCGCCCCCAGGCCGTTCTAATTTTGCCCAGCACCTCCTCTGTCTCCGGCGACCCTCCTCACCGATTCCGGCCAACACACGCCCTCTCCTGCCTCCTCGAGCACGCAGCCGTTCTCAGCAATCCACAGAGAACCTTTCTGTAACCGCAGCTTACCCGCGGGCGCCCTGAAGCGTCAGCTTTGACGAAGCCCCGACAGCGCCGCCGTCCGTTCCTTCTCCGACGAGATTTTCCGGTGAGTACAGACTACCCCAGCACCTATCCGTGACACTACTGTGACCCTCAGTACCGTACGCAGCTAACCGCCTTGTTTGTTTGCCTCAGCACGCCCTCAAACCTCAACTCCGACGACATCTGTTCGCGCCCGAGGTGAAGCGCAACTCCGGCGAGGGATTCCGCCCAACCCAATGCGCCCCTTCACCCACCCATACCACGTTGAGCATCAGCGAGCATCAGCGAACCCGGTGAGCTACTCCTTCTTCTCCCTCACCCCCTGTAGCGTCGCCTCCGTCGTTGACCGACCGCTCCGCCGCCGTTGGCCACCGCAGCGCCGCCAGAGGATGGTCTGAGTGATTGCAGCCGTTCGATCCAGAGTGAGCGAGCAGGATTAGATGACTTAAGCCGCGAAGGGGTACTCGATCTGAGCCACACGATTTGAGTTAGATCCAACGCACCAGAGCGTGATCCGCAGCGAACCGGTACCGTCGAATGGAAACGTGCCGCGTGTCACCTGATTGTTAAAAATAGAAATTGAAATCAGAATTTGATGCCATTTTCAAACACTTGTAACTTTCAAACCACACGTCCAAATTTGATAAATTTTATATCAATGAATTCAGGAGAACAAGCCCTAGCCAACCCTACCCTTAGTTTAGCAAATAGTATTTGATAAATTGTTTGATTTTGCAGATTCTTTTGTGTGCTTGCTAACATTAGAAAAACCATTTAAAAATGAATTTTGAGATCAAACCTTTGCCAATTGGTTTAATGTGACCCTATTGACCCTAGGAACCAACACATAGTATTAAAAATGATTTTGGTGAAATTTAAGTTGAATTATTTAACTTAGCCATTTTCTAGCCAAATAAAAAGAATAGTTTTATTTATGAAAATGTGTATGGAAAGAAAACTTTGAGATAATGATTTGGACCAAACCTACTGACCCAAAACACCAAGTTTTGCATTAGCAACTCATTTGGTGAACCCTATAGGCTAATGCCTTAATAAAAATATTTCTACACCACATAAAATAACACTTTGTTTTGAAAATGGTTTTTGAGTGAAACCTTTTGCAAATGACTTAGCCACTTTAGGAAATGACCATTAGATGTACCCAAATGTCTATGACCCATTAGGAATCACTTTTTCAAACAAAACAAAGCTTGGCATGCTTGCATGCATTTCTTTGACTTTGTTATTTATGTGTGTTGTTTTGCTTGATTGGTAGATTGAGTTTGTACCTTGCTTGATTGATTTGTAGTGACTTGAAGAGTGTGATTGTTGCAAAGATCAAGAAGTGAACCTATACTCTACCAAAAAGGCAAGTGATGCTTCATACTTTTTATCCTATTACTTTCTCTATGCATTAGTGAATTTTGCTAAGTAAAACTTGCATGGATTTTGCTAAGTATAGATCTTGCTATAGGAAAACATAGTAATGAATCCTTAGTAGAATTTTCTAAGTTAAGTTTCCTATTACTACCAAGCTTAGCCTAGCTAATAGAAAACATGGGTGGAATATATATTCACACTATGGAAAAATATTCTAAGTCTAAGGACTTGTGATTTTGTAAATAAAACAACTAAGTTAATAAATCACCTGGGTGGAATGGAAGGATTGGGTTATGTTGAGTGGTTACACAAGGCCGGGAACCTTGTGTATCTCACTTGTGGATGGCCACCCAGGAAACAAAGGGATTTGAGATGTCAAATGTTGAGAAGCTTCAAGTGCAACCACTTGGCAATATGGGCTCTGCCATGATCATATAGGTTGCAAGAACTTAGCCAAATGGACAGTGGGTGGTAGTGTTTGATAGGTTGGAGCACGTCCATCTTGGTCTAAGGGAAGGCTTCTGAAAGATTTTGTCTTGGGAAACCAAGTCTTGTGGGTAAAGTGCACCACCTCTGCAGAGTGTAAAATCTAAGTACTTAGCCATGTCCCTGGTAAAGGACAAATTGAGCATCAAGACATGGAAGCAATCAAGAATCTCATCACTCCAATTTCTAATTTAATACTTGTGGGTAAACAAGGGTTGTGTGAAATTCTTCAATCTTTGATGGAGAGATGGCTTAGAACAAGGATCTCAAAATCTTAGATTGAGGAAAATTGTTTTGCCAAGCAAATCTTCAGTCTTTGATTGGTAGATGCCCTGAGTGGATCTCCAGTCTTTGATTAGTAGATGTCTTGGAAAGTTTTTGCCAAACAAAACTTAGTATTTTCAAAATGATAAGAAAAATCTATTTTGAGCAATGCAAAGCCTCAACTCCACTTAGCCAAATGCATATAGTTGATAGACTCCTCAATACTACCATAGTATCACTTGCCAATACAATTCAAATGTATTGACCCTTTGTGGCTGTAACTTGTATGTTGCAGGTTTGATTGATTTTAGTGAAGATTGATTGTTTAGGATTACAAACTCTACAACCAACATCTGCCTGTGGCACTTTGAAGATGAAGGACCCATGACTATATTTATTCCGCTGCAATGTAATGTAATAGCCAAATGAGCTATGTAAGATGTAATAAAATTATGTTATTCCTGGTTATAAAGTTATATTATGACCTTTGTTTCTTGATATTACATCTAAACTGTGGATGCTAGCTATTGATCCAGGGACTAGCATTGTAAACACAGAGGGCTCTATCTTATCTAAGATAGGGACTCTTACAGATGGTATCAGAGCATTGTGTTGCCTGTAGGATTTGTAAACCCTAGGATTGGACAAAAACCCTTAGAAAAATAGGAGTTGTTTTGTTCCAAAACTTATTTACAAAACAAGCTTGTAAATTCTTTCCTCAACCATTTTGGATTCAACTCTACATCTCTTCTACTTCAACTTGATGGAAAAACCTACCCATGACCAAAGACTACACTATGTGCAAAAGACTTCTTCAACTTCTTCAACTCTAATGACTTCAACATCTTCAGCATATTCCCCAAGGACTTCCAACATGGATACCACTAAGGACTACAAGTGAAACAAGGAAATCATGCTCAAGATTTAGAGACTGAGGGAATGCAAAATAAGAAGGAACCATCAACAACTTTGAAGTATTGTGACCAAGAGTTTTTCCCAAGAAACCATGATCTCATACAAGAAGAATCAACCAAAGAAGGATGGGAAGATCACAAGTAAACCATATAGATGGACCACCATAATTTAGTTAAGTCAAACACACCAACTTATGTGGTGTAACAAAAATATTTTTGTTGCCTAAGTATGTTCTTGAACCTTGTTTGTGTGAAATGTTTGTTTGTGATTGCTTGCACATTGCTTGTGTGAATTGTGATGTGTGTGATTAGAAATATTTCCTTAGAAATATTTTGCCTATTCTAATCCCAATCCAACCCAAACAGATGACTACTCCAAGAGACACCAACACCAACCAAGAAGACAACATAAGAGAAATTATAGCAACCCAAAACCAGTTGAGCCAAGAGACAACTCAGCTTTTAGCCAACAACAATGGACTAGACCCAACCATACAAAGGATTTTGAATCTTCAATCTCAATTGTTGCAAGGAATTGTTACTCAAATGATCAACATGAGAGAAAACTTTTTCCAAAGAGCTAATGACAACAAGGATGACAAAGATACTATTCTAGAAGGAACCCAAGCCAACAATAGTTTTAGAGACAAAGATCATACATCCAAGGAGCATGAAGATCAATGCCCCAAGAAGAGAGAAAGATCTCCCACTTATGAAGAACATGAACTAGAAGAACTCCTCGCTTTGGAGAGACCCAAGAAGAAAAAGAAATGCCCCAACCCAAACAAGAAGGATATTACTCAAGAACAATGTTACACTTGCAAAGAGATGGGACACTATTACAATGAATGCCCAGAAAAGAAGAAGAGACAAGAAGGCAAACAAAAGCTAGTGAAACCCAAGATAAGGAAAGATATTGGCCAAGTTATGTGCAAACACTGCAAAGAGTTAGGACATTATGCAAACTACTGTCCAGAAAAGATGAAGCATAAGATAAACCAGCCTTTGAGAGATATCAGCCTTGTCACATGTTTCAAATGCAAGGAACTAGGCCACTATGCAAACAATTGTCCAGAAAGGATGGAGAACAAGTTAAACAAGTCTATGAAGGATCTCAACCTTGGCCCATGAGTCAAATAAGGAAACCAAGGACACCTGCAACTGTTGACTTAGAAAGATTTTTCCCAGAATCCCAAGAAGGCCAATATGTAATATTTGTTTGAAAATTTTTAAGGGTGGTAGCACCCTAGTTGTTTTGAACTTGCTTGTAACCCTAGCCTCCCCAAATCTCGGGACGAGATTTATTTTAAGGGTGGTAGCCTGTCACATCCCAAGATTTTCCAAATCTTGTAATGTGAAAATAAATGAATAAAATAAAACTTTGTTAGATTTTCAGAGCCAGAAGAAACTTTTTGAACTCAATTTGAACTTCAAACCCATTTGAATTAAATAAAATCCTCAAGGGATTCTTAAAGATAAACATTTAATGAAGGAAATTAAAAAAAAAAATGTTTTGGAATTACTATTTTGGATCTTTTAATAAAAGGATTTGATATTCAAAAGAAAAGATGTATTTACAAATAAGGATTATTTTATAAAGCCAAATTAAAACTTGGCCAAGATTTTGAATTAAAACATTTTATTTTAAATAAAACAACAAAGGTTTAATTAAAAATAATAAAGGATTGCTTAAATAAAATAATAAGGAACAAATATCCAAACTCTTTTAAAATGAAAGGTTTTACTATTTTAATCAAAACATCAAAACTTATTAAATTGTTTAAAATAGGTTTTCCAAATATTTTATATTCTCTAATAAAACCTACTAAAATGTTTTGGCTTTATTTTTCAAAATAAATATCTCAAATAAAATAAATCCTATTTAAAATAATAATGAAAGTCTATTATATTAATTAATAATGAACCCTAAAATAAAATGTTATTCTATTTTAAAAACAAATTTCCAAATATTCTTTATTTCCAAATAAAACCTACTGATTGGATTTTGAAAGCACTAGGATTTCAAATGAAGATTTTATTAAATGAACCAAACCCTATTTGATTAATAAATCAAGGACCATTTATTTAATTATAAATGGAACCTAAAATAAAAGGTTATTTTATTTTAAAACAAGATTTCCAAGCATCCTTATTTTCAAATAAAACCTACTGGTTTGATTATGAAAATAATTGGATTTCAAATGGAAATTTTATTAATAAAAATCAAACCCTATTTTATTAAATAACTAGTGATCCATTTTATTTAACTATTAAATGGATCCTAAAATAAATAAGAATATTATTTTATTTTATTTTGAGATTTGGTTTATGTTGATAAACAGAACCAAAATTCAAAGTTCAAAGTTTGCTGAATGTTGATTTGATTTGAGTGTGAATTGTTTGTTTGGAAATTCAAAACAGAAATTAGAAAAGGAAAAAGGAATCAGATAGAAAAAAAAATAAGAAAACAGAACCAACCCAACCCAGCAACCCACGAAGCCCACCAGCGGCCCAGCTCTTTTTCCCTCCCCGAAACGTTTTCCCCTCACTGCTGAAACAGCCCGCCAAGTCGCTGACATGTGGACCCTCCCTCTCCCTCTTTTCCCACTGACACAACGACCCACTCCTCCTGTTCATCTCTCTCACCCACCGCGACTGATTCTTCTCCCTTCTCTCGTCGCCGTTGCCAGCATTGATTCGCGAGCGTCAATTCGCGTTAAACGCCACCCTTAATTCCCCTGCAACCATACTGTCTTAATCGCCCACGCCCTCTCCTCCATTTCCCTCTACTTCCTTCCCCAATCCCGCCCCCAGGCCGTTCTAATTTTGCCCAGCACCTCCTCTGTCTCCGGCGACCCTCCTCACCGATTCCGGCCAACACACGCCCTCTCCTGCCTCCTCGAGCACGCAGCCGTTCTCAGCAATCCACAGAGAACCTTTCTGTAACCGCAGCTTACCCGCGGGCGCCCTGAAGCGTCAGCTTTGACGAAGCCCCGACAGCGCCGCCGTCCGTTCCTTCTCCGACGAGATTTTCCGGTGAGTACAGACTACCCCAGCACCTATCCGTGACACTACTGTGACCCTCAGTACCGTACGCAGCTAACCGCCTTGTTTGTTTGCCTCAGCACGCCCTCAAACCTCAACTCCGACGACATCTGTTCGCGCCCGAGGTGAAGCGCAACTCCGGCGAGGGATTCCGCCCAACCCAATGCGCCCCTTCACCCACCCATACCACGTTGAGCATCAGCGAGCATCAGCGAACCCGGTGAGCTACTCCTTCTTCTCCCTCACCCCCTGTAGCGTCGCCTCCGTCGTTGACCGACCGCTCCGCCGCCGTTGGCCACCGCAGCGCCGCCAGAGGATGGTCTGAGTGATTGCAGCCGTTCGATCCAGAGTGAGCGAGCAGGATTAGATGACTTAAGCCGCGAAGGGGTACTCGATCTGAGCCACACGATTTGAGTTAGATCCAACGCACCAGAGCGTGATCCGCAGCGAACCGGTACCGTCGAATGGAAACGTGCCGCGTGTCACCTGATTGTTAAAAATAGAAATTGAAATCAGAATTTGATGCCATTTTCAAACACTTGTAACTTTCAAACCACACGTCCAAATTTGATAAATTTTATATCAATGAATTCAGGAGAACAAGCCCTAGCCAACCCTACCCTTAGTTTAGCAAATAGTATTTGATAAATTGTTTGATTTTGCAGATTCTTTTGTGTGCTTGCTAACATTAGAAAAACCATTTAAAAATGAATTTTGAGATCAAACCTTTGCCAATTGGTTTAATGTGACCCTATTGACCCTAGGAACCAACACATAGTATTAAAAATGATTTTGGTGAAATTTAAGTTGAATTATTTAACTTAGCCATTTTCTAGCCAAATAAAAAGAATAGTTTTATTTATGAAAATGTGTATGGAAAGAAAACTTTGAGATAATGATTTGGACCAAACCTACTGACCCAAAACACCAAGTTTTGCATTAGCAACTCATTTGGTGAACCCTATAGGCTAATGCCTTAATAAAAATATTTCTACACCACATAAAATAACACTTTGTTTTGAAAATGGTTTTTGAGTGAAACCTTTTGCAAATGACTTAGCCACTTTAGGAAATGACCATTAGATGTACCCAAATGTCTATGACCCATTAGGAATCACTTTTTCAAACAAAACAAAGCTTGGCATGCTTGCATGCATTTCTTTGACTTTGTTATTTATGTGTGTTGTTTTGCTTGATTGGTAGATTGAGTTTGTACCTTGCTTGATTGATTTGTAGTGACTTGAAGAGTGTGATTGTTGCAAAGATCAAGAAGTGAACCTATACTCTACCAAAAAGGCAAGTGATGCTTCATACTTTTTATCCTATTACTTTCTCTATGCATTAGTGAATTTTGCTAAGTAAAACTTGCATGGATTTTGCTAAGTATAGATCTTGCTATAGGAAAACATAGTAATGAATCCTTAGTAGAATTTTCTAAGTTAAGTTTCCTATTACTACCAAGCTTAGCCTAGCTAATAGAAAACATGGGTGGAATATATATTCACACTATGGAAAAATATTCTAAGTCTAAGGACTTGTGATTTTGTAAATAAAACAACTAAGTTAATAAATCACCTGGGTGGAATGGAAGGATTGGGTTATGTTGAGTGGTTACACAAGGCCGGGAACCTTGTGTATCTCACTTGTGGATGGCCACCCAGGAAACAAAGGGATTTGAGATGTCAAATGTTGAGAAGCTTCAAGTGCAACCACTTGGCAATATGGGCTCTGCCATGATCATATAGGTTGCAAGAACTTAGCCAAATGGACAGTGGGTGGTAGTGTTTGATAGGTTGGAGCGCGTCCATCTTGGTCTAAGGGAAGGCTTCTGAAAGATTTTGTCTTGGGAAACCAAGTCTTGTGGGTAAAGTGCACCACCTCTGCAGAGTGTAAAATCTAAGTACTTAGCCATGTCCCTGGTAAAGGACAAATTGAGCATCAAGACATGGAAGCAATCAAGAATCTCATCACTCCAATTTCTAATTTAATACTTGTGGGTAAACAAGGGTTGTGTGAAATTCTTCAATCTTTGATGGAGAGATGGCTTAGAACAAGGATCTCAAAATCTTAGATTGAGGAAAATTGTTTTGCCAAGCAAATCTTCAGTCTTTGATTGGTAGATGCCCTGAGTGGATCTCCAGTCTTTGATTAGTAGATGTCTTGGAAAGTTTTTGCCAAACAAAACTTAGTATTTTCAAAATGATAAGAAAAATCTATTATGAGCAATGCAAAGCCTCAACTCCACTTAGCCAAATGCATATAGTTGATAGACTCCTCAATACTACCATAGTATCACTTGCCAATACAATTCAAATGTATTGACCCTTTGTGGCTGTAACTTGTATGTTGCAGGTTTGATTGATTTTAGTGAAGATTGATTGTTTAGGATTACAAACTCTACAACCAACATCTGCCTGTGGCACTTTGAAGATGAAGGACCCATGACTATATTTATTCCGCTGCAATGTAATGTAATAGCCAAATGAGCTATGTAAGATGTAATAAAATTATGTTATTCCTGGTTATAAAGTTATATTATGACCTTTGTTTCTTGATATTACATCTAAACTGTGGATGCTAGCTATTGATCCAGGGACTAGCATTGTAAACACAGAGGGCTCTATCTTATCTAAGATAGGGACTCTTACATCCAATATATATATTCCCTTCATCTCGCGATATTTTACTTGCCCGAGATTTGATCGTTAGTACCGTCATACCTAGTTCAATCTCGTTCACAGCAAGTAGTTTACTTGTTCCGTAATCCGATATCACTTTGTGATTAACTCCTTAACCACATGCTTGCAAGCGGTGTTGATATCGATTACCGAGTGGGCCCGAAGTATATCTCTCCGACTTGGGAGGGACAAATCCCATCTCGATACATACAACCCAACAGGTACTTTCCGATCACCTGAGAGACACCTTTATGATCACCCTCTCATAGGATGACGTTTGATGACCTCAAAGCTTTCTTTCGATACCAGGGAGTTGTATTATCTCATGGTCTAAGGAATACAATATTTGACATAGAAAAAGCTTCGCAAAGACGAACACGATGACACGATCTAATTGCTCCGCTTAGTTTGGGTCTGTCCATCATATCATTCTCCCAATTATATGATCTGATTATTAATCGACAACTCATGTCTATGGTTAGGAAACCTTAACCATCATTAATCAATGAGCTAGTCCATAGAGGCATACTAGGGACATGGTGTTGTTCACAAACCACACAAGTATTAAAGTTTCCGCTTAATACAATTCTAGCATGGAATATAAACTTTATCATGAACAAGTATTATAATAATAACATCTTTATTATTGCCTCTAGGGCATAATTCCAACAGTCTCCCACTTGCACTAGAGTCAATAATCTAGTTTACATTTGGCAACAATCTCACACCCATGGCACTAAGGTGTTGATCATGTTTTACACGTGGAATAGGTTTAGTCAATGGATCTGCGACATTCAGATCTGTATGTACTTTGCTAATCTTTAGATCTCCATCTGCTATATAATCTCGGATTATATGAAACTTGTGGTTGATATGCTTGGTCTTTGGATGATATCTTGGTTCCTTAGCGAGTGCTATGGCGCTAGTGTTGTCACACAATATCTCCAGTGGGTCCAATGCACTTGGAACCACGCCAAGCTCAGTGATGAAGTTCCTGATCCAAACTCCTTCACTTGACGCTTCTACAGCAGCCATGTATTCCGCTTCTACTGTAGATCCCGCGATCACGCTTTGCTTGCAGCTTCTCCAGCTCATAGCTCCTCCATTCAAAATATAGACGTATCCTGTCTGAGATTTAGAATCATCCTTGTCGGTGTCGAAACTAGCATCGACGTAACCATTTACGACGAGTTGTTCATCACCTCCATAGACTAAGAACATTTCTTTAGTCCTATTTAGGTACTTTAGGATGTTCTTCACGGCTGTCCAGTGTTCCACTCCTGTATCACTTTGGTACCTTCTCGTCAAACTAAGAGCATTGGACACATCCGGTCTAGTACACAGCATGGCATACATGATAGAACCTATGGCCGAGGCATAAGGCACTTTGCTCATAGCTTCTCTATCATTTACCATAGCTGGACACTGAGCCTTGCTCAATATCTTACCTGACAACATAGGCACTGAACCTTTCTTTGCCTTATCCATTCTGAACCTTTTCAGAACTTTGTCTAGGTATGTACTCTGGCTTAAAGCTATCAGGCGTCTTTGTCTATCTCTATAGATTTTGATGCCCAATATATAAGCAGCTTCACCTAGGTCTTTCATTGAAAAACACTTGTTCAAATAACTCTTCACATCGTTAAGCATGTTAATGTCATTTCCAATAATCAATATGTCATCCACATATAGTACCAGAAATGTCAACGAGCTCCCACTCACTTTCTTGTAGATACAAGCTTCGTAGCAATTTGGAACAAATCCAAAGATCCTGATCACTTGATCAAAACGAAGGTTCCAACTCCGAGATGCTTGCTTCAGTCCATAAATGGAACGCTGAAGTTTGCATACTTTATCAGCATCCTCAGGATCGATAAAAACTTCGGGTTGCATCATATACAACTCTTCATCAATGTTGCCATTGAGGAACGCAGTCTTGACATCCATCTGCATATTTCATAATCATGAAATGCAGAAATTGCTAATAAAATCCGAATGGACTTAAACATCGCTACGGGAGAGAAAGTCTCATCGTAGTCAACACCTTGAACTTGTCGAAAACCTTTTGCGACAAGTCGTGCTTTATAGATGGTAACATTACCATCCGCGTCCGTTTTCTTCTTGAAGATCCATTTGCACTCAACGGCCTTTCGGTCGCTAGGAGGGTCCACCAAAGTCCATACTTGGTTTTCGCTCATGGATCCCAATTCGGATTTCATGGCTTCTAGCCATTTCTTAGAGTCCGGGCTCATCATCGCTTCCTCATAGTTCGTAGGTTCACTGTCTTCTACCAACAAGACAGTCAGGACAGGGTTGCCATACCAATCAGGAGGGGCACGCGACCTTGTCGACCTGCGACGTTCAGTAGCAGCATCGTCTGAAGCTTCATGATCCTTGTCATTAGCTTCCTCTATTGTTGGTGCAGGTGGCACTGGAACAATTTCAGGTGCTGCGCTACTCTCCAACTCAAGAGAAGGTTCAACAACCTCGTCTAGCTCTACTTTCCTGCCACTCACTTCTTTCGAGAGAAACTCCTTCTCAAGAAAGGAACCGTTCTTTGCGACAAACACTTTGCCTTCGGTTCTGTGATAGAAGGTATACCCAATAGTTTCCTTAGGGTATACTATGAAGACGCATTTCTCCGCTTTGGGTTCGAGCTTGTCTGGCATCAACTTCTTGACGTAAGCTTCGCATCCCCAAACTTTAAGAAACAACAACTTAGGTTTGGCACCAAACCACAGTTCATACGGTGTCGTCTCAACGGATTTAGATGGTGCCCTATTTAAAGTGAATGCAACGATTTCTAATGCATAACCCCAAAATGATAACGGCAAATCAGTAAGAGACATCATCGATCGGACCATATCTAATAGGGTTCGATTCCGGCGTTTAGACACACCATTTCGCTGTGGTGTTCCGGGTGGTGTGAGTTGTGAAACGATTCCGCTTGCTTTAAGATGCGTGAGAAAATCATAACTCAAATATTCACCTCCACGATCGGATTGTAGAAACTTAATTTTTCTGTTATGATGGTTCTCCACTTCATTCTGAAATTCCTTGAACTTATCAAATGTTTCCGATTTATGTTTCATTAAATAGATATACCCATATCTACTTAAGTCATCGGTAAAAGTGAGAAAATAGCGATATCCACCGCGCGTCGAAACACTCATCGGTCCGCATACATCGGTATGTATGATTTCCAACAAGTCCGTTGCTCGCTCCATCATTCTAGAGAACGGGGTTTTGATCATCTTGCCCATGAGGCATGGTTCGCATGTGTCAAATGATTCAAAATCAAGAGACTCCACAAGTCCATCGGAATGGAGTTTCTTCATGCGCTTTACACCAATATGACCTAGACGTCAGTGCCACAAATAAGTAGTATTATCACTATCTACTTTGCATCTCTTAGCCTCAATGTTATGGATGTGTGTTTCATCCCTTTCGAGATTCAGAAGAAATAAACCATTCACAGCAGGTGCATGACCATAAAAGATGTTACTCATATAAATAGAACAACCATTATTCTCCGATTTAAATGAATAACCGTCTTGCAATAAACACGATCCAGAAATAATGTTCATGCTCAACGCAGGCACATAATAACACTTATTAAGGTTTAAAACTAATCCCGAAGGTAAAAGTAAGGAGAGCATGCCGACGGCCATCACATCAACTCTTGATCCATTGCCAACGCGCATCGTCACCTCATCCCTCGCAAGCTGCCGTCTATTCCGTAGCTCTTGTTTCGAGTTACAAATATTAGCAACTGAACCAGTATCAAATACCCAGGCACTACAACAAGGGCTAGTAAGGAAAACATCAATAACATGTATATCAAATATACCTTTGATGGTGCCAGCCTTCTTGTCCGCTAAGTACTTCGAACAGTTGCGCTTCCAGTGACCCTTGTCCTTGCAATAGAAGCACTCAGTGTCCGGCTTGGGTCCATACTTGAGCTTCTTCTCAGCAAGGGCAACGCGCTTGCCGCCACCTTTCTTGAAGGGCTTCTTTGCACCCTTACCTTTCTTGAAGGTGGGGGGCTTGTTGACCATCAACACATGATTATCCTTTTTGATGTCCACCTCCGCAGCCTTCAACTTTGCGAAGATCTCGGTGATCGTATCAGTAGAACCAATCTGATTATGAGTCACTACAAAACTTTTGTAGCTGGGAGGGAGTGATTGCAGGACCCTGTCAATCTTGAGCTCCTCTGGAATCTTGCAGTCCAGTTGCTCAAGGCGTTGAGTGTAGCCCGACATCTTTATGGCGTGCTCACTAACGCAACTCCCTTCCTCCATCTTGCAGTTAAATAATTTCTCAGAGATCTCATATCTCTCAGAACGGCCCTGAGTCTGAAACATAGTTTTCATCTCCTCAAGAATCTCAAAGGGCCCGGGATAGTCTTCAAAACGATTTTGAAGGTCCGATTCCATAGCAAACAACATGGTGCTCTTAATCACACCATAATCATCTTTGCGCGACTGATAGACAGCTTTCTCATCAGCCGGCGCATCTATAGCAGGGGCGTCACCTAGCGCATTTTCAAGGACATAGTCCTTTTGACCGCCAGAGAGAATGATTCTCAAATTGCGGAACTAGTTGGTGAAGTTAGACCCATTATTTCTAAGCTTTTCCTTCTCAGCAAAAACGTTGAAGTTGAAGTTGGACTTAGCCATTTGATCTACAATATTTGCAAGTACAAATTAGACTTTATCATGATAACTAGTTCAACTTTTAATCAAATTACTAGATGAACTCCCACTAAATTCAACATCCCTCAAGTTGTTTAGTGAACACGATCCAAATTCACCACACCTAATCCGATCTTCACGAGAAGAGATGTGGCTTCAATGGTGGACAATGAAGTGTCGATCATATCATTCATATGACTCATGCTTAACCTTTCGGTTCATGTGTTCCGAGGCCATGTCTGTACATGCTAGGCTCGTCAAGTCAAACCCAAGTATTTCCGCGTGTGCAAAACTGGCTTGCACCCGTTGTATGTGAGCGTAGAGTCTATAGCACCCGATCATCACGTGATTCCTGGACACGACGAACTTTCGCAACGGTGCATACATGGGGAGAACACAGTTTTATCTTGATCTTTAAGTGAGGAATCATCTTATAATGCTACCGTCGCGATCTAAGCATAATAAGATACATAAAAGGATAAACATCACATGCATATAACTTTATGTGACATGGTATAGCCAATCTTTGCGCAATGATCTCCATCTTGTGCGTGCCGGCATGATCTCCATCACTCCACCATGATTGCCTCCACCATGAATAGCAACTACAACTATTGCCAACTACTTAGCGATAAAGTGAAACTATTACATGGCGTATAAGAAGTTGACACACAGGTCATACACAATTATAAATACAACCATATGGCTCCTGCCGGTTGTGTACTCATCGACATGCAAGTCGTGAAACATTACAAAACATGATCATTGCATACAACATACACATCACATCTTGGGCCATACCATATCACAGAAAACACTCCCTACAAAAACAATTTAGATGCCTCTACTTTGTTGTTGCATGTTTTACGTGGCTTATGGGAGTAGCAAGCTAAGAACGATTCTTACCTACGGAAAGCCACAATGGTGATATTATGGTTGCCAAACTCTGGTGTAAATCCCATGACAACTATAGTGAGAGAAACTGGCATCCACCAGCCGCATGTGTGGAACAAGCCACACGTCAAGTGCGGAGCCGGTCTCGCGAAACGACGTCGCGTAAGGTTGGCCTGGACCGCTTCAATCTCACTATCCAGCGTCATAAGAAGAACACAAACAAGAGGCTTGCAACAGAAAACATCAACGCCCGCAACAACCATGTTGCGTTCTACTCGTGAAACACATCTACGCATAGATCTAGCTCTGATACCACTGAAGGGTTTCACAGCATAGTAAATCAAAAAAATTCTATGGATGCGAACGGGAAAGCCAAGATCTAATCTAGGAGATGCAATCAACAAGGGGGATTAGATGAGATCTTCATACCCTTGAAGGTTCGCACAGCGGAACGTTCGTCAGAACGTGGGTGATGTAGTCGTACTCGCTTCTCCTCCCCGTGATTCGATCCGATCTAACACCGCAAGTGGCGATGCCTCCGAGAGATGCACACGTGCGGCACCTCGACGTCTCCTCCTTCCTCGGTCCAGCAAGTATGGTAGAGAGACGGATTGGATCGACAACACGACGGCGTGGTGCAAGTGGTGGAGAGTTTCTGCAGCAGGGCTTCGCCTACGTGCAGTCGGGAGGGAGAGAGCGAGAGGAGGACAGCAGGGCGGCTAGGGTTGTGGAGGAGGTGTGGGGGGATGGTGCGCCCCAGCCCTCTATATATAGAGGGGTGGGCGCCAGCCCTGGCCTCTCCCCCAAGCCCTAGGCCGGCGGCCAAGGAGGGAGGAGTGGGGGACAAGTTTCCCCCCTTCTAGAAGCTTTCCGAGGGTTTGCCCTAGGTCTGGCCGGCTGGGCCCTATGGGGCCTTGTGTGTAGGGTTTCGTAGCATGGAAAACAAAAAATTTCTATCGCATACAAACAAATAAGCCAAGATCTATCTACTATATTGTAACAACGAGTCGATGGAATAACTCACCCTCGAAGATTCCAAAGTGTTTAACGAGAGCGGATTCTCGTGGGTGATGTAGTCGTACTCTTCCCGATCTCAAGATCGCGTAGACGATCCTTCTGGCGCTGCATTCCGGCAGCGCTCCCGCAGTCGGTCACACGTTCGGTACTCGATGAAGACCTTCCTCTCCCTTGTTCCAGCAGGCAGCGGAGGTTGTAGCACTCTCCTCGCGATTCCGGCAGCACAACGGCGTGGTACCGGAAGTAGAGGGGAGATCTCGCAGGGCTTCGCCTTACCCGGATTGAGTATGGTGAACTATAAGAGAGCCCTTGGTGTTCTAGGGTTTATACACACCAAGGAGGGGGTGCTAGGGCCGGCGGCTAGGGCTTGGAGGTGCCCAAGTCGGCGGCTAGGGGAGAAACCCTAGGCGACGGCTATGGTGGGCGGCGGCTAGGGTTAGGTTTAGAGGGGGCAATCTTGTGTGCTAGGAGGGGAGCCTTGCCCCTCCTGTTATAGGAGGGAGGCGCCGGCCAAGGGGAGGGGAATCCCTCCCCAACTCGGATCCCAAGTGGGCCGGCGGTGGAGGAGGGACTCCTTCCCAACTCGGTTTCCACCTCCCTCTCCACTTCCCAAAAATAGCCGTTTGACTTTCAAATTGGCGTTTGACTTTTCAAACAAGGATTTGATTAAATCCTCTATTTTGTTCAGCGATGACACTTAGTACATGATGCAATCATACCAACTTGATATAACACATTCATGTACCCTTCCCCTCCGGAGTGCCGGACATTCCGGAACCTTCTAGAACATTCCCAATGAAAAAACTGGAATCATTCCCCAACTCCGAAACAGGACTTTCCTTATATGAATCTTATTCTCCGGACCATTCCGGATCTCCTCGTGATATCACAGATCCCATCCGAGACTCCCAACAACATTCGGTATCTTTCTCATCATTCCATAACTACTCAAACAACGTCGAATCCTTAAGTGTGTCTCCCTACGGTTTGTGAATTATGCGGACATGATCGAGACACTTCTCCGAACAATAACCAATAGAGGAATCTGGAAATTCATATGGCTCCCACATATTTCTACGATTACTTTGCGATCGAATGAACCACTTACATACGATACCAATTTCCTTCTGTCTCACGATAGTTTACTTATCCGAGGTTATGATCGTCGGTATCTCTGCATACCTAGTTCAACCTCGTTACTGATAAGTACTCTTTTCTCGTTCCCGTGATATGTGATCCCTTGTGATCCAATCACATGCTTGCAAGCTAATTGGATGACATTTCACCGAGAGGGCCCAGCGTATATCTATCCGTCATATGGATGGACAGATCCCACTCTTGATCCATGTGTCTCAACCAATACTTTCCGAACACTCAATGCCACCTTTATAGCCACCTAGTTACGGTGTGGTGTTTGATGTCATCAAAGCATCCATCCGGTAAAGGTGATATGCATGATCTCATGGTCGAAGGAATTAGGTTACTATGTATCAGAAAGCATATAGCAATTGAATTATTAAAATGACTTGATCTTTATGCTACGCTTATCTATAGGATTATGTCCACCATATCATTCTCCTAACGATATTATCTTGTTGTTAATAACATCTCAATGTTCATGATAGGGAAACCACAATCATTTATTAACCAACAAGCTAGTATTATAAAGAGGCTTTACTAGGGACTTCAATTTAAGTTTACAAATCACACAAGTATTAATGTTTCCTTGTTAATACTATTATAGCATGAATGTAAACATTTATCATAAACACAAAGATATAATAATAACTACATTTATTATTGCCTCTAGGGCATATCTCCAACAGTCTCCCACTTGCACTAGAGTCATATAATCTAGATTACATGGTAATATACCGAACACCCATGGCAGTTTGGTGCTGGTCATGTTTTGCCCTCGGGAGAGGTTTAGTCAACGGATCCGCCACATTCAGATCTGTGTGTACTTTGAAAATCTTTATGTCCCCATCTTGGACATGTTCTCGAATAGCGTGAAAACGTAGCTTGATGTGCTTCAGCTTCTTGTGTGACCTTGGTTCTTGCGCATTGGCTATGGCGCCCATGTTATCACAGTAGATAGACATTGGGTCCAACGCACTAGGAACCACACCCAGCTCTGTAATGAACTATTTCATCCATATCGCTTCTTGTGAAGCCTCCGAAGCAGCCATGTATTTCGATTCAGTTGAAGATCTCGCCACAACGCTTTGCTTTGCACTCCTCCAGCTAACTGCTGCACCATTCAAAATAAATACGTATCCAGATTGTGATTTAGAATCATCCGGATCGGTGTTCCAACTAGCATCGGTGTAACCATTAACAACGAGCTGTTCATCACCTCCATAAGAAAGAACCATATCCTTAGTTCTTCTCAAGTACTTAAGGATGTTTTTGACCGCTGTCCAATGATCCACTCCTGGATCACTTTGATATCTGCTAGTTAAACTAACAGCATGTGCAATGTCGGGTCTAGTACATAGCATGGCATACATTAGAGATCCTATGGCTGAGGCATAGGGAGTCTTACTCATCCTTTCTCTATCTTCTGCCGATGTCGGACTTTGAG
Organism: Avena sativa; assembly: GCA_916181665.1. NCBI lineage: Eukaryota > Viridiplantae > Streptophyta > Magnoliopsida > Poales > Poaceae > Avena > Avena sativa. Next base: position 396,888,726 of record OV702279.1, on the reverse strand, counting down.
TTTTACTCAAGGTCGTATTGGGCAACATGGGCAAGAACCCTTTCTTGCTATCTTCCATTCCAAACCTCTTTAGAACTTTGTCCAAATATGTACTTTGTGACAATGATATTAGGCGTCTCGATCTATCTCTATAAATCTTTATGCCTAATATGTAAGCTGCTTCGCCAAGATCCTTCATTGAAAAACTATTATTCAAATATTCCTTGACACTATTAAGAAGGTCTACATCATTCCCAATCAACAATATGTCATCTACATATAGTATTAAGAATTCTACAGAGCTCCCACTCACTTTCATGATCATACTGGGATCATACCAATATGGAGTGGTACGAGTTCTCGTTAACCTGCGAGGCTCTGTAGCAACTACAACTGAAGTTTCATGATCATCATCATTAGCTTCCTCTCTTATTGGTGCAGGCACCACATGAACTTCTTCCGGTGCTGCGCTACTCGCAATTTCGAGAGAAGGTTCGACAACCTCGTCGAGTTCTACTTTCCTTCCAGTCACTTCTTTCGAGAGAAATTCCTTCTCTAGAAAGGATCCATTCTTGGCAACGAAGATTTTGCCTTCGGATCTATGATAGAAGGTATACCCAATAGTTTCCTTCGGGTATCCTATGAAGACGCATTTTTCCACTTTGGGTTCAAGCTTGTCCGGCTGTAACTTCTTTACATAGGCTTCGCAACCCCAAACTTTAAGGAACGACAATCTAGGTTTCTTCCCAAACCATAATTCATACGGTGTCGTTTCAACAGATTTAGATGGTGCCCTATTTAAAGTGAATGCGGCTGTTTCTAATGCATAACCCCAAAATGATAGCGGTAAATCTGTAAGTGACATCATAGAACGAACCATATCTAAGAGAGTTTGATTACGACGTTCGAACACACCATTACACTGTGGTGTTCCCGGCGGTGTCAATTGTGAAAGTATTCCGCATTTCTTCAAATGCTCACCAAACTCGTAACTTAGATATTCACCTCCACGATCAGAACGTAGAAATTTAATCTTCTTGTTACGTTGATTCTCTACCTCACTTTGAAATTCCTTAAACTTCTCTAAAGTTTCGGACTTATGTTTCATGAAATAGATATACCCATATCTACTCAAGTCATCCGTGAAGGTAAGAACATAACGATAACCACCGCGCGATGCTACACTCATTGGACCACACACATCAGTATGTATGATTTCCAATAAGTCCGTAGCTCGCTCCATCATACCAAAAAATAGAGTCTTAGTCATTTTACCCATCAGACATGCTTCGCATATTTCAAGTGATTCGAAATCAAGTGATTCAAGAAGTCCATCGGAATGGAGTTTCTTCATACGCTTCACTCTGTCACATCCCAAGATTTTCCAAATCTTGTAATGTGAAAATAAATGAATAAAATAAAACTTTGTTTGATTTTCAGAGCCAGAAGAAACTTTTTGAATTCAATTGGACCTTCAAACAATTTGAATCAAATAAATCCTAAAGGGATTTATAAATATAAACATTTAATAAAGGAAAATAAAATATTTTGGGAATTACTATTTTGGATCTTTTAATAAAAGATTTTGTTTTCAAAAGAAAAGTGGATTTACAATTAAAGATTATTTTATATAGCCAAATTAAACCTTGACCAATATTTTGAAATAAATGTTTTGTTTTGATAAAAATAGTAAAGGTTTATTTAAATAAAGTAATAAGGATTTAATGTCCAAGTTTTTATTAATAAAGGTTTTATTATTTCTAAACCATCAAAACTTGTTTATATTATTTAGAATAAGTTTTCCAAATACTTGATATTCGCAAATAAAACCTACTAAAGTGTTTTGGCTTTATTTTAGATTTCAAAATAAATATCTCAATAAAACAAATCCTATTTGATTTAATAATGAAAGTCTATTATATTTAATTAATAATGGACTTTAAAATAAAAGGTTATTTTGTTTTAAACAAATTTCCAAGTATTCTATATTTCCTAAATAAAACCTGCAGATTTGGTTTAAAAAAAATATATTTAGATTTCAAAAGAGGTTTTTAAATAAAAAAAACCCTATTTGATTAATAAACCTTGATCTATTTATTTAATTATTAATGGACCCTATAGCAAAAATGTTATTTTGGTTTAAAACAAGTTTCCAAGTATTCTTTATTAAACCTAATGATTTGATTTTGAAAATATTTGAATTTTAAATGGGGATTTTATTAATTAAATCAAGCCCTACTTTTATTAAATAACTAATGACCCATTTTATTTAATTAATGAATGGGTCTTAAAATGAATAAAGAAAATTATTTTATTTTGGAATTTAGGTTTATGCTAATAAACAGAACCAAGTTCAAAATTGTGAAGTGTGGTGTTTGTTTGAGTTGATTTGGTTGAATGAATCATTTGATTGAATTTCAAATCAGTAAATTGAAAATAGAAAAGGAAAAAGAATTCAGACAGGAAAAAATAGAACAGCCAGTCCAGCCCAGCTCCCCTCCCCCACGCACGATGCGTTATTCTACCCAAACGCACACCCGCACCGACGCTGACTAGAGGACCCCACTTGAATTGTTTTTCCCCACTAACGCCGGGCCCCACAGCCAGATCATCGTCGTCTTCACCCCGATGAACTCGCCCCTGACTGTTTCTTCCGTGTTTTAAACCGAATCAATGCGAGTTATTCTACGAATTTAAATCCCCCGCGATCACGCTCGTTTAACCACCTCCTTCTCCTCTTTCATTTCCCCCAGACCTCACGCCTCGAGAGCCACCAGGCTATCGCAATTTTCTTCTGCACCGTCGCCGTCTCCGACGAGTTCTCGGCCAAATTCCGGCGGCATCACATCGCCCTTGACTCCCCGAGCAAGCAGGCAGGTTCGCCAGACTCAGGAGCACCGCTCGGTAACCGCAGCTCACCCGCGGGCGCCCCTGTAACCTCGCCAACGACAACCCCCAGCACCGCCACCGTCTGGCTCTACTCCGGCGGAACCTCTCTGGTAAATCAGACTACCCCGACCCCTCTCGTTCACGCACACGCCTTCGCCGTGACCTTGCGCTCCTGACTGTGTGTTTCAATTGTCTCCGGGTGATCCCTAGCGCCGTCCTCGACGACGACTGAGCTTGGCCGAGGCGCAGCCCCACTCCGGTGAGGAATTACCACAAATCTCGTGCGCCCCTTGCCACGTCGAGCACACGACAAGCACCACCACCTCCTCACGAACTCGGTGATCACTTCCTTTTCCCCTCTCGCATCTTATTTCACCAGCGCCGCCGCCGTCTGCCCGTCGCCGCTGCGCACAGCCGCGCAGCGCCGCCGGTTAATGGCCATCTGTTTAGGTCCGTTAGATCTAGATCAAACGAACAGGATTAGGTCACTTAAACGCCGAAGAGGTATGCTTCCAGAACCGTGCGATCGATTAGATCCAACGCACCGCAACGCTGATCCGCGCGAAGAGGTACCGTCCAGTAGGATACTGCCGCGTGGCACTAGAATCTGTTTAAAAGAATGTTTGAATCAGATTTATTTGCAAACTTCAAACCCTTGTATCTTTGGATCCACACGTCTAAAAATTACAAATTTTATGTCGTTGGATTCAGGAGAGCAAGCCCTAGACAACCCTGCCCTTAGTTTAGCAAATAGTATCTGTTAGCTTGTTTGAAATTGCAGAGACATTTGTATGCTTGTTAAGGATGTAAAAATTGTTTAAAATTGAATTTAGGGTTAAAAACTTTGGCAATTGGATTGATTTGAACCTAATGACCCTAGGAAACACTTTGTGGACTCAAAAATGTATTTGGTGAAATTAATAAATGATTCTTTGATTTAAAACCATTTCTAGTCAAATAGAAATGTAATTTATTTATTGAAAATGATTTTGAAGGAAAACTTTTGCCAAATGGTTGTTGTGACCTTACTGACCCTAGGAACCAACCCTTGGTGTTAAAAATGATTTTGGTAAAATTTAGGTTGAATTATTTGACTTAGCCATTTTCTAGCCAAATAAAATTATTGATTTTATTATGGAAATGTTTTTGCAAAGAAAACTTTGGGAAAACATTTTGGACCAAACCTACTGACCTAAAAACACAAAGTTTTGCAATGGCAACTCATTTGGTGAAAAACTTAAAAGTTTTTGTTTTGATAAAACATTTTTCACCACATAAAATGATGAATGGATTTTAAAATGGTTTTGAGATAAAACCCATTTGCAAATGACTTTGCCATTTTGGTAAATGACCAATTTGGAACTTACAAGGTTTAGGATCCTAGTGGAGACCATCCTTGCAATATAACCAACCTTTGCATGCTTATGCATGACTTAAATTCCATTACTTTGTGTGTAAAATTTTTTTGTTTGACTTTGGTTTGGAATGTGAATTGAATTTGTGTTTGGTTGATTGATTTGTAGTGAAGTGTGAGACTAGAAAGATCAAGAAGTGAACCACCATTCTCTACCAAAAAGGCAAGTGATGCTTCATACTTTTTGTCCCATTACTTTCTCTATGCATTAGTGATTTTTCTAAGTAAAACTTGCATGGATTTTGCTAAGTATAGACCTTGCAATAGTAAAACCTAGTAGATGAATCCTTAGTAGGATTTTCCTAAGTTAAGATTCCTACTACTACCAAGCTTAGCCTAGCTAATAGAAAACATGGGTGGAATATATATTCACACTATGGAAAAATATTCTAAGTCTGAGGACTTGTGATTTTGTCTAATAAAACAACTAAGTTAATGAATCACCTGGGTGGAATGGGATGGCTTGGTGGTGTTTGGTTGAGTGGTTACACAAGGCCAGGGGACTGGTGAACCTTGTGTATCTCACTTGTGGATTGCCACCCAGGAACAAAGAGATTTGAGATGTCAAATGTTGAGAAGCTTCAAGTGCAACCACTTGGGAATATGGGCTCTGCCATGATCATATAGGTTGCAAGAACTTAGCCATATGGACAGTGGGTGGTAGTGCTTGATAGGTTGGAGCGCGTCCATTTTGGTCTAAGGGAAAGCTTCTGAAAGATCTTGTCTTGGGAAACCAAGTCTTGTGGGGAAAGTGCACCACCTCTGCAAAGTGTAAAACCTAAGTACTTAGCCATGTCCCTGGAAAAGGACAATTTGAGCATCAAGACATGGAAGCAATCAAGAATCTCATCATTCAAATTTCTAAGTTAAAATCTTGTGGTTTGAACAAAGGTTGTTTGAAATATTCAATCTTTGATGGAGAGATGCCTTGAAAGGATCTTCAAATCTTTGATTGAGAAAAATGATTTTGCCAAGCAAAACTTAGTATTTTCAAATGTTAAGGAAAAATCTATTTTGAGCAATGCAAGCCTCAACTCCACTTAGCCAAATGCATATAGATGATAGACTCCACTATACTGTTATAGTATCACTTGCCAATACAATTCAAATGTATTGACCCTTTGTGGCTGTAACTTGTATGTTGCAGGTTTGATTGTTTTTAGTGAAGATTGATTGATTAGGATTACAAAGTCTACAACCAACATCTGCCTGTGGCACATTGAAGATGAAGGACCCATACTTATAGTTATTCCGCTACAATGTAATGTAATAGCTAAATGAGCTATGTATGATGTAATAAAATTTTGTTATTCCTGGTTATAAAGTTATATTATGACCTTTGTTTCTTGATATTACATCTTAACTGTGGATGCTATCTATTGATCCAGGGACTAGCATTGTAAACACAGGGGGCTCTATCTTATTAAAGATTGGAACCTCTACAGATGGTATCAGAGCATTGTGTTGCCTGTAGGATTTGTAAACCTAGGATTGGACAAAAACCCTTAGAAAAATAAGATTTATACTTGTTCCAAAAACTTATTTACAAAAACACTTGTAAACTCTTTCCTCAACCATTTTGGTTTCAACTCTACTCCTCTTCTACTTCAACTTGATGGAAAAACCTATCCATGGCCAAAGATTACACCATGTGCAAAGACTGCTTCAACTTCTTCAACTCTAATGACTTCAACATCTTCAGCATATTCACCAAGGACTCCCAACTTGGATACCACCAAGGACTACAAGTGAGACAAGGAAATCTTACTCAAGAATTAGAGACTGAGGGAATGCAAAATAAGAAGGAGCCATCAACAACTTTGAAGTATTGTAACCAAGAATTTTTCTCAAGGAAACCATGATCTCATGTAAGAAGAATCATGAAGGAAGGAAAGATCACAAGTAAACCATATAGATGGACCACCATAATTTAGTTAAGTCAAACACCCAAACCTAAGTGGTGTAACAAAAATATTTTGTTGCCTAAGTATGTGCTTGAACCTTGTTGTTTGAGTGAAAAGTTGTTTGTGATTGCATGCACATTGTTGTGTGAATTGTGATGTGTGTGATTAGAAATATTTCCTTAGAATTATCTTGTCTATCCTAATCCCAAATCCAACCCAAACAGATGACTACTCCAAAAGACTCCAAGGTTGATGACATCAGCACCAACCAAGAGGACAGCATGAAAGAGCTCATAGCAACGCAGAACTAGTTAAACCAACTGACAGCTCAGTTCATAGCCAACAATAGTAATAAAGATCCAGCACTGCAAAAGTTTTTGGAAGAACAATCCCAACTGATGCTTAAGGTGACTAATCAAATGATCAGCATGGAAGAAAGCTATCCCAAAAGAGTTTATGATAACAAGGATGACAAGAATATTGTTCTAGATGGAGCACCAGCTTGCATTATTTGTGGAAGACAAAGATCATACTTCCAAGGAGCATGAAGGTCAATGCCCTAACTGTGGAGAAAATCATCCTGTTGGACAATGTCCCATCTCCCAAGCTACTTGTTACCTTTGTGAAGGAAACGACCATGTCCCTATCCAATGCCCCATCTACTCCACGGTGGAACAAAGGAAACAAGAAGGATCCAAGTATGCCAAAAATGTTGATGGCAAAGGAAAAGGACCACTTATACCTCCAAACAAGACAACCCAATTCAAAGGATCAAAGAAACCCAAGAAGCAAAAGATTGACAAAATCCATGTACAATGTCATCAGTGTAAGGAAAAGGGACACTATTCTGGTGAATGCCCAAAGAACCCGAAGAATAAAGAGATTAGCCAAGTAGTGTGCAATAACTGCAAAGAGCTAGGCCACTATGTAGCAACTTGTCCACAAGAGCTACGTAAAGAACTCAAGGACATCCACTATTTCAATTGCAAGGAACCAGGACATTATGCAAGCAACTGTCCAGAAAAGATGAAGAACAAGTTAAACAAGCCTATGGAGAAACTCAACCTTGGCCCATGAGTCAAGTATGGAAACCAAGGACACATGCAAAGTTTGCTTAGAGAAGTTTTCCCCAGGATCCCATGAAGGACAAGATGTAATTTTTGTTTGAAAATTTTTAAGGGTGGTAGTACCCTGGTTGTTTTGAACCCGCTTGTAACCCCTAGCCTCCCCAAATCTCGGGACGAGATTTATTTTAAGGGTGGTAGCCTGTCACATCCCATGATTTTCCAAATCTTGTAATGTGAAAATAAATGAATAAAATAAAACTTTGTTTGATTTTCAGAGCCAGAAGAAACTTTTGGAATTCAATTGGACCTTCAAATCAATTTGAATCAAATAAATCCTAAAGGGATTTATAAATATAAACATTTAATAAAGGAAAATAAAATATTTTGGGAATTACTATTTTGGATCTTTTAATAAAAGATTTTGTTTTCAAAAGAAAAGTGGATTTACAAATAAAGATTATTTTATATAGCCAAATTAAACCTTGACCAATATTTTGAAATAAATGTTTTGTTTTGATAAAAATAGTAAAGGTTTATTTAAATAAAGTAATAAGGATTTAATGTCCAAGTTTTTATTAATAAAGGTTTTATTATTTCTAAACCATCAAAACTTGTTTATATTATTTAGAATAAGTTTTCCAAATACTTGATATTCGCAAATAAAACCTACTAAAGTGTTTTGGCTTTATTTTAGATTTCAAAATAAATATCTCAATAAAACAAATCCTATTTGATTTAATAATGAAAGTCTATTATATTTAATTAATAATGGACTTTAAAATAAAAGGTTATTTTGTTTTAAACAAATTTCCAATCCCAAATAAAACCTGCAGATTTGGTTTTAAAAAAAAATATTTAGATTTCAAAATAGGTTTTTAAATAAAACAAAACCCTATTTTATTAATAAACCTTGGTCTATTTATTTAATTATTAATGGACCCTATAGCAAAAATGTTATTTTGGTTTAAAACAAGTTTCCAAGTATTCTTTATTAAACCTACTGATTTGATTTTGAAAATATTTGAATTTTAAATGGGGATTTTATTAATTAAATCAAGCCCTACTTTTATTAAATAACTAATGACCCATTTTATTTAATTAATGAATGGGTCTTAAAATGAATAAAGAATATTATTTTATTTTGGAATTTAGGTTTATGCTGATAAACAGAACCAAGTTCAAAATTGTGAAGTGTGGTGTTTGTTTGAGTTGATTTGGTTGAATGAATCATTTGTTTGAATTTCAAATCAGTAAATTGAAAATAGAAAAGGAAAAAGAATTCAGACAGGAAAAATAGAACAGCCCAGTCCCCCTCCCCCACGCACGAAGCGTTATTCTACCCAACCGCACACCCGCACCGACGCTGACCAGAGGACCCCACTTGAATTGTTTTTCCCCACTGACGCCGGGCCCCACAGCCAGATCATCATCGTCTTCACCCCGATGAACTCGCCCCTGACTGTTTCTTCCGTGTTTTAAACCGAATCAATGCGAGTTATTCTGAGAATTTAAATCCCCCGCGATCACGCTCGTTTAACCACCTCCCTTTCCTCTTTCATTTACCCCAGACCTCACGCCTCGAGAGCCACCGTCGCCGTCTCCGACGAGTTCTCAGCCAAATTCCGGCGGCATCACATCGCCCTTGACTCCCCGAGCAAGCAGGCAGGTTCGCCAGACTCAGGAGCACCGCTCAGTAACCGCAGCTCACCCGCGGGAACCCCTGTAGCCTCGCCAACGACAACCCCCAGCATCGCCACCGTCTGGCTCTACTCCGGCGGAACCTCTCTGGTAAATCAGACTACCCCGACCTCTCTTGTTCATGCACACGCCTTCGCCATGACCTTGCGCTCCTGACTGTGTGTTTCAATTGTCTCCGGGTGATCCCTAGCGCCGTCCTCGACGACGACTGAGCTTGGCCGAGGCGCAGCCCCACTCCGGTGAGGAATTACCACAAATCTTGTGCGCCCCTTGCCACGTCGAGCACACGACGAGCACCACCACGTCCTCACGAACTCGGTGAGCACTTCCTTTTCCCCTCTCGCATCCTATTTCACCAGCGCCGCCGCCGTCTGCCCGTCGCCGCCGCGCAGCGCCGCCGGTTAATGGCCATCTGTTTAGGTCCGTTAGATCTAGATCAGACGAACAGGATTAGGTCACTTAAACACCGAAGAGGTATGCTTCCAGAACCGTGCGATCGATTAGATCCAACGCACCGCAACGCTGATCCGCGCGAAGCGGTACCGTCCAGTAGGATACTGCCGCGTGGCACTAGAATCTGTTTAAAAGAATGTTTGAATCAGATTTATTTGCAAACTTCAAACCCTTGTATCTTTGTATCCACACGTCCAAAAATTACAAATTTTATGTCGTTGGATTCAGGAGAGCAAGCCCTAGACAACCCTGCCCTTAGTTTAGCAAATAGTATCTGTTAGCTTGTTTGATTTTGCAGAGACATTTGTATGCTTGTTAAGGATGTAAAAATTGTTTAAAATTGAATTTAGGGTTAAAATCTTTGGCAATTGGATTGATTTGAACCTACTGACCCTAGGAAACACTTTTTGGACTCAAAAATGTATTTGGTGAAATTCAGAAATGATTCTTTGATTTAAAACCATTTCTAGTCAAATAGAAATGTAATTTATTTATTGAAAATGATTTTGAAGGAAAACTTTTGCAAAATGGTTGTTGTGACCTTACTGACCCTAGGAACCAACCCTTTGTGTTAAAAATGATTTTGGTAAAATTTAGGTTGAATTATTTGACTTAGCCATTTTCTAGCCAAATAAAATTATTGATTTTATTATGGAAATGTTTTTCCAAAGAAAACTTTGGGAAAACATTTTGGACCAAACCTACTGACCTAAAAACACCAAGTTTTGCAATGGCAACTCATTTGGTGAAAAACTTAAAAGTTTTTGTTTTGATAAAACATTTTTCACCACATAAAATGATGAATGGATTTTAAAATGGTTTTAAGATAAAACCCATTTGCAAATGACTTTGCCATTTTGGTAAATGACCAATTTGGAACTTACAAGGTTTAGGAGCCTAGTGGAGACCATCCTTGCAATATAAACAACCTTTGCATGCTTATGCATGACTTAAATTCCATTACTTTGAGTGTAAAAAATTGTTTGTTTGACTTTGGTTTGGAATGTGAATTGAATTTGTGTTTGCTTGATTGATTTGTAGTGAAGTGTGAGACTATAAATATCAAGAAGTGAACCACCATTCTCTACCAAAAAGGCAAGTGATGCTTCATACTTTTTGTCCCATTACTTTCTCTATGCATTAGTGATTTTGCTAAGTAAAACTTGCATGGATTTTGCTAAGTATAGACCTTGCAATAGTAAAACCTAGTAGATGAATCCTTAGTAGGATTTTACTAAGTTAAGATTCCTACTACTACCAAGCTTAGCCTAGCTAATAGAAAACATGGGTGGAATATATATTCACACTATGGAAAAATATTCTAAGTCTGAGGACTTGTGATTTTGTCTAATAAAACAACTAAGTTAATGAATCACCTGGGTGGAATGGGATGGCTTGGTGGTGTTTGGTTGAGTGGTTACACAAGGCCAGGGGACTGGTGAACCTTGTGTATCTCACTTGTGGATTGCCACCCAGGAACAAAGAGATTTGAGATGTCAAATGTTGAGAAGCTTCAAGTGCAACCACTTGGCAATATGGGCTCTGCCATGATCATATAGGTTGCAAGAACTTAGCCATATGGATAGTGGGTGGTAGTGTTTGATAGGTTGGAGCGCGTCCATTTTGGTCTAAGGGAAAGCTTCTGAAAGATCTTGTCTTGGGAAACCAAGTCTTGTGGGGAAAGTGCACCACCTCTGCAGAGTGTAAAACCTAAGTACTTAGCCATGTCCCTGCAAAGGACAATTTGAGCATCAAGACATGGAAGCAATCAAGAATCTCATCATTCAAATTTCTAAGTTAAAATCTTGTGGTTTGAACAAGGGTTGTTTGAAATATTCAATCTTTGATGGAGAGATGCCTTGAAAGGATCTTCAAATCTTTGATTGAGAAAAATGATTTTGCCAAGCAAAACTTAGTATTTTCAAATGTTAAGGAAAAATCTATTTTGAGCAATGCAAGCCTCAACTCCACTTAGCCAAATGCATATAGATGATAGACTCCACTATACTATTATAGTATCACTTGCCAATACAATTCAAATGTATTGACCCTTTGTGGCTGTAACTTGTATGTTGCAGGTTTGATTGTTTTTAGTGAAGATTGATTGATTAGGATTACAAAGTCTACAACCAACATCTGCCTGTGGCACATTGAAGATGAAGGACCCATACTTATAGTTATTCCGCTGCAATGTAATGTAATAGCCAAATGAGCTATGTATGATGTAATAAAATTTTGTTATTCCTGGTTATAAAGTTATATTATGACCTTTGTTTCTTGATATTACATCTTAACTGTGTATGCTAGCTATTGATCCAGGGACTAGCATTATAAACACAGGGGGCTCTATCTTATTAAAGATTGGAACCTCTACACACTCCAATGTGACCAAGACGACAGTGCCACATATAGGTCGAGTTATCGCTCGATTTCAAACGTTTAGCCTCAATGTTATTAATATGTGTATTTCCACTATCGAGATTGAATAAGAATAGACCATCTATCAAAGGTGCATGTGCATAAAACATATTACTCATATAAATCGAACAACCATTATTCTCGGACTTAAACAAGTAACCGTATCGCAATAAACAAGATCCCGATATAATGTTCATGCTTAACGCAGGCACCAAATAACAATTATTTAAGTATAAAACTAATCCCGATGGTAGATGAAGGGGTAGCGTGCCGACCACGATCACATAAACCTTTGATCCGTTTCCTACGCGCATCGTCACCTCGTTCTTCGCTAGCTTCCGTTTATTCTGCAGCACCTGTTTCGAGTTACAAATATGAGCAACCGAACCAGTATCAAATACCCAGGCACTACTACGAGTACTAGTGAGATGCACATCAATAACATGTATATCGGATATACCTTTCTTCTTGATGTTGCCGTTCTTCAAATCCGCCAAGTACTTTGGGCAATTCCGCTTCCAGTGACCTTCTCCCTTGTAGTAAAAGCACTCAGTATCAGGCTTGGGTCCAGCCTTGGTCTTCTTCGTCGGCGCGGTAACTTTCTTAACACCCTTCTTGAAGTGTCCCTTTTGCTTAGACTTGCCTTTCTTGAATTTGGTGGTCTTATTGACCATCAACACTCGGTGCTCTTTCTTGATCTCCACTTCTGCAGACTTCAACATAGCAAACATTTCTGGCAACTGCTTGTTCATGTTTTGCATATTGTAGTTCATCACAAAGTTCTTGTAACTTGGTGGTAGTGATTGGAGGACACGGTAAATCCCCAAAGCATTAGGAATCACTATACCCAAGCTTTGAAGTTTGTTTGCTTGCCCAGACATCTTAAGCACATGCTCACTGACGGAGCTGCCCTCTTCCATCTTGCAGTTAAAGAACTTTTCAGAATCCTCATAGCTCTCAATCGCCGTGTGAGTCTCAAAGATCAATTTGAGATCACGGACAATATCATGTGGGTCTGAATTCTCAAACCTTTTCTGAAGCTCCGATTCTAAACCATACAACACACTGAACTGTGGAGTACTGAGTCTTCCGAGCGAGGTAAACATTCTTTACTTCGTCGGCAGCATCAGCTGCAGGCGGGTCACCCAGCGGTGCATCCAGCACATATGTCAAATTACCAGCTGTGAGGACAATCCTCAAATTGCGGAACCAATCCACGAAGTTGCTTCCATTGTTTTTCAACTTTTCTTTCTCTAGGAACGCATTAAAATTGATGGTAGGGGCCGCCATTGATCTACACCATATTTGCAATAGTTTAGACTAAGTTTATGACAAATTGAGTTCTAATTAATAGTTAAATTAACCTAGGTGAACTCCCACTCAAAACAATATCCCTCACATTGTTTTAGTGATCACATGAACCAAATCCACCACATCAAAACCGATCATCACGAGAGTTGATGTAGCTTCAATGGCGAACAATCGACATGTTCATCATATCTACTATATGATTCATGCTTTACCTTTCGGTGATCCGTGTTCCGAGACCATGTCTGTACATGCTAGGCTCGTCAAGATCAAACCTTAGCTTCTGCATGAGCAAATCTGGCTTGCTCACGTTGTATACACTTGCGGAATCTAACACACCCGATCATAACGTGGTGCTTCGAAACAACAAGCTTTAGCAACGGTGCTAACTAAGGGTGAACACTTTATGACTTGAAATTCATGTGCATGAGTGATCATCTTATATTGCTACCGTCGTCTACTAAGCAATACAAGATGTATAAAGTATTAACATCACATGCAATTCATAATATGTGATATGATATGGCCTTTCTTCTTTGTTCTTCCGATCTCCATCTTCAAGCACGAACATGATCTCCATCATCACCGGCATTGCATCAAGGTCAATGACGCTTCTTCATGGTTGTCGTCCACCGGCTTCAACTATTACAACTACTTTGAATAGACACGCGGGTCTTAACATAAATTAAAGACAACCATATGGCTCCTGCCGGTTGCCAACTTACAATAAGGAACATTGCATACATCAAATATAATCACAATCATGGCCATATCACATCACTGCACACCACTGCAAAACAAAGTTAGATGCCTCTACTTTATTTGCATGTTTTATGTGGTTTGGGGCTTTCAATAAGTGTCGTTCTAACTTACGAACATGAACCACAACATTGATACTAGTATTGTTAATCACCCGTTGTAAATTGGATCTTAACTATGCTAGGAGAAACAGGCACCCGCAAAGACACTTATACAATACAAGTTGCATCTCAAGCGTGGAGCAAGTCTCATGAACGATGTCATGTAAGGTTAGCCCGGGCCGCTTCATCCCAACATACCGCAAGATGCAAAGTACACAAGAAGCAATCGACAATAAAAGCATCAACGCCCACAATGACCATTGTGTTCTACTCGTGCAACAGATCTACATATAGACACGGCTCTGATACCACTGTAGGGTTTCGTAGCATGGAAAACAAAAAATTTCTATCGCATACAAACAAACAAGCCAAGATCTATCTACTAGATTGTAACAACGAGTCGATGGAATAACTCACCCTCGAAGATTCCAAAGTGTTTAACGAGAGCGGATTCTCGTGGGTGATGTAGTCGTACTCTTCCCGATCTCAAGATCGCGTAGACGATCCTTGAAGGGAATATGCCCAGAGAGGCAATAATAAAGTGTTTATTATGTGTATTCCAAGTATATGATAAATGTTTATTTTGCATTCTATAATTGTATTAATACGGAAACGTTAATACATGTGTGTTTAATAAACAAACAGAAAGTTCCTAGTTATGCCTCTCTCATAAACTAGCTCGTTGATTAACAAGATGATCAAGGTTTCCTGATCATGGACATTGGATGTTGTTAATAACGGGATCAAAACATTAGTGTAATGGTGTGAGGAACATTCATCCGAAGTATAGCATTACGATCAAAGTCATTGAGTTTATATTGCTATAACAACTTACGAAGTGATCCTAATCCTTAGACCATGAGATCATGTCAATCACTAACACCGGAAGAGTTTCTTGATAACATCAAACGTCACACTGTAACAGGGTGATTATAAAGATGGATTCAGAACTAATAAAGTGTTATGTTGAGGCTCATGGATCGAGAGTGGAATTTTTTCATCCCGATGACGGATAGATATACTCTGGGCCCTCTCGGTGATATCACATTGATTAGCTTGCAAGCAAGTGATTTGATCACTAGAATGTTATATCACAGGAACGAGAAAAGAGTGCATGTCGGTAACGAGATCAAACTAGTTATCGAGATACCGATGATCGAATCTCGGACATGTAATATATCGTGAAACTAAGGGATTAAGATACTAGCGTAAAAGGTTCCGACGATCACAAGAAAGTCATCGTTGAATGTGTGGGAGTCAGTATGGGTCTCCAGATCCCGCTTCTGATTATTGATCCGAGAGGGGTCTCGATCATGTCCGCATTATTCACGAACCGTAGGGTGACACACTTAAGAGACACCGACATCCAATTGGAGCAAATGTTTCATGCCGAAAGAATGAACAAGCGCAGGAATTTATTTCACTAGATACCGAAACAGGTTTTCGGGTGAAATTGCATAAAGTGGTTATGCATGTGAAATAGAATTCTAGCAAGGGGTTATTTGTGAATGTTTGTCATTAAAGTAATTGACAAAATTCTGAATAAAATAAAAGAGTTTTATTTAATGAGAGTTTGCATTAAATTTGGTGGAAATTTAATGGGAATTTGAGTGGACTTTTGAGTGGAGGGATTTTAAAGGGCATTTTGTGAGTGGAGTGTCCACCCACATGAATGAAGGAGGGGAGAGGGCAGCCCCCATGGCCGGCGGCCACCCCCTTGGGTGCCCCCCTCCTCCTATAAAAGGAGCCCCCCTCCTCACTTGTCTCTCACACCTCCTCGTGAAGGATCTCTCTCCCCCTCTAGAATTTATTCCCCATGGTCTCGGACTAGCGAGATACATGTTCTCGGTGGCTATTTGGCAAGAAAGAGTTGTGCTTCCACTGCATTGCTGGAGCGAGGAGGCGGAGGTTGCTCGGTGCCTCGAACGTGTGTGCGAGCACGGATGCGCTGCTGATTTGCGGCGCTAGGACTTCCTCTCGATCTTGAGATCGGCAAGAGATCGTCTACATCAACCACGAGTTGAACTTGTTAAGCTTTGTCGGTCTTCAAGGGTATGTTATCTACGGATATACATCCGCCCGTTGTTTGTATCTAGTAGATAGATCTTGGTATATAGTTCACATCGTAGGAAAATTTTTGTTTTCTATGCTGCGAACCCTATAGTGGTATCAGAGCCGGATCTATGCGTAGATACTTTACACGGGTAGTACACATATGAGTATGTGGGCGATGATGATCATGTTGTTGCTCCTTTGTTGTAATTTTGGATATTGGTGGCATAGTGGGATGAAGCGGCCCGGACAAACTTTACATGTCCTCGCACATGAGACCTGTTCCACGCTTGACATGCAACTCGTTTGCATAAGTGGCTAGCGGGTGTCTGTCTCTCCTACTATAGTCAATATCTATTTTGCAAGTGAGTTGTCAACAATTTGATTATCCTCGTTGTGGTTCATGTTCGTAGGTAAGAACGGTTCTATCTCGAAAGCCCTAAGCCAAGTAAAACTTGCAATGGATAAATTAGAGGCGTCTAGTTTAGATTGTTGCTGGGCTAGTGTTATGATATGGTAGTGTTGTAAGTAGAAGTATGAGATGATACTCTTACAACACACATAGCGTGTAAAATCCATAGACCTTGTATTTACACATATAGGTATCATAGTGATCATACCACGATGCACATGATAGAGATCATCTACGGGAACCATATAATTTAACTAATAAACATATGATGTTTGATACCATCTTATATTGCTTGTTTAGCGCTTTGTTAGCATAATAAGATGATCCCTCATTTAAATATCAAGATAAGAATGTGTTCTTCCTTTAGTATGCACCGATTATGTTTTCGTCGCTCTAAGACATCACGTGATGATCGGGTGTTCTTGGATCCACGACCATATTTCGGGTGTAAAACAGTTACACACGCGAATACTAAGGTTCTAACTTGGCGAGCCTAGCATGTACAGACATGGCCTTGGAACACAGACCGAAAGGTTAAGCATGAGTCATATAGTTGATATGATGCCCATTTGATGCTCGCCTTTGAAGCTATACCGACTCACGTGATGATTAGAGTTGGTGTAGTGGATTTGGTTCATGTAATCACCAAAAAGGCACGAGGGATGTCGTTTTTGAGTGGGAGTTCATTCGTAATATAGATTAGTTGAACTCAATCTATCATACACTTAGTCTAAACTTTACAAATTCTGTTGTATATGGCACCACCTGCTTTTAATTTCAATGTGTTCATTGAGAAAGAGAAACTAGCAACGAACGGTAGCAACTTTACCGAATGGGCCATGAATTTGAGGATTCTCCTCTCTGCTGCACAAAAGCAATATGTGCTAGAAGCGCCGTTAGGCCCCCCACCTTTAGATGATGCCCCTGACGAGGAGAAGAATGTCTATCAGACTCGTCAGGAGGACCACAACTTAGTTCATTGCGGCATATTGTATGGGCTAGAGCCGGAACTTCGAAAGCGTTTCGAAAACGGCAATGCATTTGATACAATGGGTGAGTTGAAAATGATTTTCGACACACATGTTGCTGTAGAGAGCTACAACGCTTCAGAAAAGTTCTTTAGCTGCATGATCGAAGAGCACAACTCCGTTAGTGAGCATGTACTCAAGATGTCGGGTTACGCCGATAAGCTTGTGTCCTTGGGAATATCAATTCCCATTGACTTAGGCATCCATCGTGTTCTGCAGTCTCTGCCACCTAGCTATAAGAGCTTCGTGATGAACTATAATATGCAAGGCATGAAGAAGTCTCTCCCCGAGCTTCTATCAATGCTTAAAACTTCAGAAGTGGAGATCAAAAAGGAACATCAAGTGTTGATGATCAATAGGAACACTGGTTTCAAGAAAGACAAGAAGGGAAAACGGAAGGGAAGTAAGGGCGGCAAGCCTGTTGCCGCGCCTGAAAAGATACCCCGAGTTGGACCTAAGTCTGATTCCGAGTGCTACTATTGTAAGGGGACTGGCCAGTGGAAGCGCAAATGCCCCAAGTATCTGGCAGACAAGAAGGCCGGCAAGGCAAACAAAGGTATATATGATATACATGTTATTGATGTGTACTTGACTAGTGCTCGCAGTAGCACCGGGGTATTTGATACCGGTTCAGTTGCTAATATTTGTAACTCGAATCAGGGGCTGCGGAACAAGAGACCGCTAGCAAGGGGTGAGGTCAAGATGCGTGACGGCAATGGATCAAGCGTTGATGTGATCGCCGTCGGAACGCTGCCTCTCCACTTACCGTCGGGATTAGTTATAAACTTGAATAAATGTTATCTGGTGCCTGCACTGAGCATGAACATTGTATCTGGATCGTGTTTGATGCGAAGTGGTTATTCATTTAAATCCGAGAAAAATGGTTGTTCCATTTATATGAATGAAATATTTTATGGTCATGCACCGATGATGAATGGTTTATTTCTATTAGATCTCGATGATAATGTTACACATATTCATAATGTTGATGCTAAAAGGATTAAACTTAATGATGATATATCCGCATATATGTGGCACTGCCGTCTAGGTCATATTGGCGTTAAACGCATGAAGAAGCTCCATTCGGATGGACTTTTGGAATCACTTGATTATGAATCATTTGATACATGTGAGCCATGCCTTATGGGCAAGATGACTAGAACGCCGTTTTCCGGTTCAATGGAACGGGCGACAGATTTATTGGAAATCATACATTCTGATGTATGTGGTCCAATGAGTGTGTCGGCGCGAGGTAGATATCGTTATTTTGTTACTTTCACGGATGATTTAAGTAGATACGGTTATATCTACTTGATGAAACACAAGTCTGAAACCTTTGAAAAGTTCAAGGAATTTCAGAATGAAGTGGAAAATCATCGTAATAGAAAGATCAATTTTCTACGGTCCGACCGTGGAGGTGAGTATCTAAGTTACGAGTTTAGCACTCACATGAAAGAGTGTGGAATTGTTTCACAACTCACACCTGCCGGAACACCACAGCGAAATGGTGTGTCGGAATGTCGTAATCGTACTTTATTAGATATGGTTCGATCTATGATGTCTCTGACGGACTTGCCGTTGTCATTTTGGGGTTATGCACTAGAAACTGCTGCATTCACTTTAAATCGGGCACCATCTAAATCCGTTGAAAAGACACCGTATGAATTGTGGTTTGGAAACAAACCCAAGCTGTCGTTTCTTAAAGTTTGGGGATGCGATGTTTATGTGAAGAAACTTCAACCGGATAAACTCGAACCCAAAGTGGAAAAATGCGTCTTCATAGGATACCCGAAAGAAACTATTGGGTATTCCTTCTATCACAGATCCGAGGGCAAGGTTTTTGTTGCCAAGAATGGATCCTTTCTAGAGAAAGAGTTTCTCGCAAAAGGTGTAAGTAGTCGGAAGGTAGAACTCGAAGAGGTTGTGGAACCTTCTCTTCAAAGTATGGCGAGTAGCGCAGCGCCGGAAGTTGTTCCGGAGTTGGCTCCACCTGTTGAAGAGGGAACTAATGATAATGATCATGAAACTCCGAAAGAGAGTACTACCAAACCTCGCAGGTCAAACAGGACGCGTGCAGCTCCCGAGCTGTACGGAAATCCTGTCATGAATTTCATGGTTGATGAAAATGATGACCCTGCGACGTATGAAGAAGCGATGATGAGCCCGGATTCCAACAAATGGTTAGAAGCCATGAAATCCGAGATGGAATCCATGTATGAAAATCAAGTTTGGAACTTGGTGGAATTACCTCACGACCGTAAGGCCGTGGAGAAGAAATGGATTTTCAAAAGGAAAACCGATGCTGATGGTAATGTGACCGTCTATAAAGCTTGACTTGTCGCAAAGGGGTTTCGACAAATTCAAGGAGTTGACTACGATGAGACTTTCTCTCCCGTAGCGATGCTAAAGTCAGTTAGGATTATGTTAGCAATTGCTGCATATTTCGATTATGAAATATGGCAGATGGATGTCAAAACCGCGTTTCTCAATGGTAATATTGAAGAAGAGTTGTATATGATACAACCAAAGGGTTTTGTCGATCCTAAGGATGCTAACAAAGGTGTGCAAGCTTCAGCGATCCATCTATGGATTGAAGCAAGCATCACGAAGTTGGAATCGCCGCTTTGATGAGGTGATCAAAGAGTTTGGATTTGTCCAAACTTATGGAGAAGCTTGTATTTACAAGAAAGTGAGTGGGAGCAATGTGGCATTTCTGATATTATATGTGGATGACATATTATTGATCGGAAATGATATAGATATTTTAAACAGTGTTAAAAGTTATCTAAAAAGCAAATTTTCAATGAAGGACCTAGGTGAAGCGTCATACATATTAGGCATAAAGATCTATAGAGATAGATCTAGGCGCCTAATAGGGCTATCACACAGTACATACCTTGATAAGATTTTAAAGAAGTTTAAAATGGACGGAAGTAAGAAGGGGTTCTTACCTATGTTGCAAGGCAAGACATTGAGTAAGACTCAAAGTCCAGCTTCGGCGGAAGAAAGAGAGATAATGGACAAAGTCCCCTATGCTTCGGACATAGGCTCTATAATGTACGCCATGCTATGTACAAGACCGGATGTGGCACATGCTATTATTTTGACTAGTAGGTACCAATTGGATCCAGGTTCGGAACACTGGATAGCGGTCAAGAATATCCTTAAGTACTTACGAAAAACTAAGGATATGTTTCTTGTATACGGAGGTGAAGAAGAGCTCGTCGCTAAGTGTTATGTCGACGCTAGCTTTGACACCGATCCGGATGACTCTAAGTCTCAATCCGGATACGTATTTCTCATGAATGGCGGAGCGGTTATTTGGAGGAGCTCCAAACAACCTGTGGTAGCGGGATCAACAACGGAGGCCGAATATGTTGCTGCTTCAGAAGCGGCTCAGGAAGCAGTTTGGATGAAGGAGTTCATATCCGAACTAGGAGTGGTGGCAAACGCGTTGGACCCAATGGTGATCTATTGTGACAACAATGGTGCCATTGCCAATGCCAAAGAGCCAAGGTCTCACAAGCATTCCAAGCATATTAAGCGCCGGTTTCACTCCATCCGCGAGCATGTCAAGGATGGAGATATAAAGATTTGTAAAGTACATAAGGATCTCAATGTAGAAGATCCGTTGACTAAAACTCTCCCTAGAGCAAAACATGATCAACAACAGAACTCAATGGGTGTTAGATTTATCACTATGTAACTAGATTATAGTCTCTAGTGCAAGTGGGAGACTGAAGGGAATATGCCCAGAGAGGCAATAATAAAGTGTTTATTATGTGTATTCCAAGTATATGATAGATGTTTATTTTGCATGCTATAATTGTATTAATACGGAAACGTTAATACATGTGTGTTTAATAAACAAACAGAAAGTTCCTAGTTATGCCTCTCTCATAAACTAGCTCGTTGATTAACAAGATGATCAAGGTTTCCTGATCACGGACATTGGATGTTGTTAATAATGGGATCACAGCATTAGTGTAATGGTGTGATGAACATTCATCCGAAGTATAGCATTACGATCAAAGTCATTGAGTTTATATTGCTATAACAACTTACGAAGTGATCCTAATCCTTAGACCATGAGATCATGTCAATCACTAACACCGGAAGAGTTTCTTGATAACATCAAACGTCACACCGTAACAGGGTGATTATAAAGATGGATTCAGAACTAGTAAAGTGTTATGTTGAGGCTCATGGATCGAGAGTGGAATTTGTTCATCCCGATGTGGATAGATATACTCTGGGCCCTCTCGGTGATATCACATTGATTAGCTTGCAAGCAAGTGATTTGATCACTAGAATGTTATATCACAGGAACGAGAAAAGAGTGCATGTCGGTAACGAGATCAAACTAGGTATGGAGATACCGATGATCGAATCTCGGACATGTAATATATCGTGAAACAAAGGGATTAAGATACTAGCGTAAAAGGTTCCGACGATCACAAGAAAGTCATCATTGAATGTGTGGGAGTCAGTATGGGTCTCCAGATCCCGCTTCTGATTATTGATCCGAGAGGGGTCTCGATCATGTCCGCATTATTCACGAACCGTAGGGTGACACACTTAAGAGACACCGACATCCAATTGGAGCAAATGTTTCATGCCGAAAGAATGAACAAGCGCAGGAATTTATTTCACTAGATACCGAAACAGGTTTTCGGGTGAAATTGCATAAAGTGGTTATGCATGTGAAATAGAATTCTAGCAAGGGGTTATTTGTGAATGTTTGTCATTAAATTAATTGACAAAATTCTGAATAAAATAAAAGAGTTTTATTTAATGAGAGTTTGCATTAAATTTGGTGGAAATTTAATGGGAATTTGAGTGGACTTTTGAGTGGAGGGATTTTAAAGGGCATTTTGTGAGTGGAGTGTCCACCCACATGAATGAAGGAGGGGAGGGGGCAGCCCCCATGGCCGGCAGCCACCCCCTTGGGTGCCCCCCCATCCTCCTATAAAAGGAGCCCCCCTCCTCACTTGTCTCTCACACCTCCTCGTGAAGGATCTCTCTCCCCCTCTAGAATTTATTCCCCATGGTCTCGGACTAGCGAGATACATGTTCCCGGTGGCTATTCGGCAAGAAAGAGTTGTGCTTCCGCTGCATCGCTAGAGCGAGGAGGCGGAGGTTGCTCGGTGCCTCGAACGTGTGTGCGAGCACGGATGCACTGCTGATTTGCGGCGCTAGGACTTCCTCTCGATCTTGAGATCGGCAAGAGATCGTCTACATCAAGCACGAGTTGAACTCGTTAAGCTTTGTCGGTCTTCAAGGGTATGTTCTCTACGGATATACATCCGCCCGTTGTTTGTATCTAGTAGATAGATCTTGGTATATAGTTCACATCGTAGGAAAATTTTTGTTTTCTATGCTGCGAACCCTACAATCCTTCCGGCGCTGCGTTCCGGCAGCGCTCCCGCAGTGGGTCACACGTTCGGTACTCGACGAAGACCTTCCTCTCCCTTGTTCCAGCAGGAAGCGGAGGTTGTAGCACTCTCCTCGCGATTCCGGCAGCACAACGGCGTGGTACCGGAAGTAGAGGGGAGAACTCATAGGGCTTCGCCTTAAGCCGGAGCGAGTATGGTGAACTATAAGAGAGCCCTTGGTGTTCTAGTGTTTAGACACATCAAGGAGGGGGTTCTAGGGCCGGCGGCTAGGGCTTGGAGGTGCCCAAGTCGGCGGCTAGGGGAGAAACCCTAGGCGGCGGCTATGGTGGGCGGCGGCTAGGGTTAGGTTTAGAGGGGGCAATCTTGTGTGCTAGGAGGGGAGCCCTGCCCCTCCTCTTATAGGAGGGAGGCGCCGGCCAAGGGGAGGGGAATCCCTCCCCAACTCGGATCCCAAGTGGGCCGGCGGTGGAGGAGGGACTCCTCCCCAACTCGGTTTCCACCTCCCTCTCCACTTCCCAAATTGGTGTTTGACTTTTCAAATTGGTGTTTGACTTTCAAATTGGTGTTTGACTTTCAAATTGGTGTTTGCCTTTCAAATTGGTGTTTGACTTTCAAATTGTTGTTTGACTTTCAAATTGGTGTTTGACTTTTCAAACAAGGATTTGATTAAATCCTCTATTTTGTTCAGCGATGACACTTAGTACATGATGCAATCATACCAACTTGATATAACACATTCATGTACCCTTCCCCTCCGGAGTGCCGGACATTCCGGAACCTTCTAGAACATTCCCGATGAAAACACCGGAATCATTCCCCAACTCCGAAACAGGACTTTTCTTAAATGAATCTTATTCTCCGGACCATTCCGGATCTCCTCGTGATATCCCGGATCCCATCCGAGACTCTGAACAACATTCGGTCTCTTTCTCATGATTCCATAACTACTCAAACAACGTCGAATCCTTAAGTGTGTCTCCCTACGGTTCGTGAATTATGCGGACATGATCGAGACACTTCTCCGAACAATAACCAATAGAGGAATCTGGAAATTCATATGCCTCCCACATATTTCTACGATTACTTTGCGATCAAATGAACCACTTACATACGTTACCAATTTCCTTTTGTCTCACGATAGTTTACTTATCCGAGGTTATGATCGTCGGTATCTCTGCATACCTAGTTCAACCTCGTTACTGATAAGTACTCTTTTCTCGTTCCCGTGATATGTGATCCCTTGTGATCCAGTCACATGCTTGCAAGCTAATTGGATGACATTGCACTGAGAGGGCCCAGAGTATATCTATCCGTCATATGGATGGACAAATCCCACTCTTGATCCATGTGTCTCAACCAATACTTTCCGAACACTCAATGCCACCTTTATAGCCACCCAGTTACGGTGTGGTGTTTGATGTCATCAAAGCATCCATCCGGTAAAGGTGATATGCATGATCTCATGGTCGAAGGAATTAGGTTACTATGTATCAGAAAGCATATAGCAATTGAACTATTAAAATTACTTGATCTTTATGCTACGCTTATCTATAGGAGTATGTCCACCATATCATTCTCCTAACGATATGATCTTGTTGCTAATAGCATATCAATGTTCGTGATAGGGAAACCACAATCATTTATTAACCAACAAGCTAGTATTATAAAGAGGCTTTACTAGGGACTTTAATTTAAGTTTAACAAATCACACAAGTATTAATGTTTCCTTGTTAATACTATTATAGCATGAATGTAAACATTTATCATAAACACAAAGATATCATAATAACTACATTTATTATTGCCTCTAGGGCATATCTCCAACATTGTGCCCCTGGTCCAATGCGGCCAGGGCACTCCCTCATAGGCCCATGCCCCCTCCCGGCAGGTGGGGCCACGTTGGTCCCCCTCCGGAAGGTTCTAGAAGCTTCCGGTACAATACCGATTAACCTGAAACAATTCCGAACTCCAAAAACTGCATTGCCTTATATGAATCTTATTCTCAGGACCATTCTGGAACCTCTCGTGATGTCCCGGATCCCATCCAAGACTCCGAACAAAAACTCATAAACCAATTATCCAATTTATCCTAGTGTCGAGACACGTTAAGTGTCTGACCCTTTGGGTTCGAGAATATGCAGACATGATCTTCTATCAATAATCAACAGCGGGGTCTGGAAACCCATATTGACTCCCACACATTCATCGATGATCATATCGGATGAACCACGATGCCAGGATTCAATCAATCCCATATATATATTACCTTCGTCTCGCGATATTTTACTGCCCGAGATTTGATCGTCAGTACCGTCATACCTAGTTCAATCTCGTTCACAGCAAGTACTTTACTCGTTCCGTAATCCGATATCACCTTGTGATTAACTCCTTAACCACATGCTTGCAAGCGGTGTTGATATACATTACCGAGTGGGCCCGAGTATATCTCTCCGACTTGGGAGGGACAAATCCCATCTCGATACATACAACCCAACAGGTACTTTCTGATCACCTGAGAGACACCTTCATGATCACCCTCTCATAGGATGACGTTTGATGACCTCAAAGCTTTCTTCCGATACTAGGGAGTTGTATTATCTCATGGTCTAAGGAATACAATATTTGACATAGAAAAAGCTTCGCAAAGACGAACACGATGACACGATCTAATTGCTCCTCGCTTAGTTAGGGTCTGTCCATCATATAATTCTCCCAATGATATGATCTCATTATTAATCGACAACTCATGTCTATGGTTAGGAATCCTTAACCATCATTAATCAGTGAGCTAGTCCATAGAGGCATACTAGGGACACGGTGTTGTTCACAAACCACACAAGTATTAAAGTTTCCGCTTAATACAATTCTAGCATGGAATATAAACTTTATCATGAACAAGAATTATAATAATAACATCTTTATTATTGCCTCTAGTGCATAATTCCAACACATGCCACTACCACCAACTGTCCAAATGGCTAAGTTATTGCAACCTATATGATCCAGGTAGAGCCCATAATGCCATGTGGCTGCACTAGAAGCTTGTTAACATTTGACATCTGAAATCCCTTTGTTCCTGGGTGGCTTTCCACAAGTGAGATACACAAGGTAAATCATAGAAATGGGCCTTGTGTAACCACTCAACACAAACCATTCTATCCATTCCTCCCAGGTGTTTCATTCACTTAGTTGTTTTATTAAGCAAAAACACAAGTTAATGACTTAGAAATATTTCACATAGCATGAATATATAATCCACCCTTGGTTGCTACTAGCTAGGCTAATCATGGCAATAGTAAGCATCTTAACTTAGAGGAAATTCTAACAATTCTACAACTACTAGGATTTCCCAAGCATAGCATATAGATACTTAGCAAAATAACCATGCAAGTCCTATACAAAATATGTAAGATCCCTCCTTTATAAAGGAAAAAGGATCCCTGTGATTGCAATGCTAGTCCCTGGATCAATGCTAGCATCAAAAGTTTAAGATGAAGTACACAGAAACAAAGGTCATTATTACAGTCATTCTAGAGACAAATATAGTCTTTACAACTCCAAGGCCACAGGCCTAGTACAAGAGTTTAAATAAGTAAATAGATAAAAGTCTTCATCTTCTTGTGCCACAGGCAAACATGTTGAGTGTAGACTCATGAGTCCTAATCCTCATCAGAGTAACCTGCAACATCACAAGTTACAGCCACAATGGGTCAATACATTGGAATAGTATTGGCAAGTGATACCTCAGTATAATTTTGGTGGACTAGATACTATATGCAATTTGGCTAAGTGTATCTTAGGCTTGCTTTGCTCAAAATAGGTTTTGCCTATTAGTTGAAAACACTAAGTTTTTCTTTGTCAAAACTTTTCCCAAGGAACCACCAATAGACATTGAGGTCATTCACCCTTGTTCACCCACAAGTTTTTACTTAGAAATTGGGATGAGGAGATTCTTGATAGCTTCCATGTCTTGATGCTCAAGTTGTCCTTTTCCAGGGACATGGCTAAGTACTTAGGTTCTTCCATCTACAGAGGTTGTGCACTTTTCCCACAAGCCTTGATTTTCACCAAGACAGGACCTTTCAGAAGCCTTCCCTTAGACCAAATGGACGCGCTCCAACCTATCATCCCACTACCACCAACTGTCCAAATGGCTAAGTTATTGCAACCTATATGATCCTGGCAGAGCCCATATTGCCAAGTGGCTCACTAGAAGCTTCTTAACACTTGGCCTCTAAAATCTCTTTGTTCCTGGGTGGCTTTCCACAAGTGAGATACACAAGGTAAACCATAGAAATGGGCCTTGTGTAACCACTCAACATAAACCATTCCTTCCATTCCACCCAGGTTTTTCATTTACTTAGTTGTTTTATTAGGCAAAAGACAAGTCCAAAGACTTAGAAATATTTTCATCATAGCATGAATATTTCACCACCGTTGGTTGCTACTAGCTAGGTTAAGCATGGCACCTTAGAAATGTCCTAGCAATTCTACACTACTAGGATTTCCCAACATGGCATATAAGCAAAATATAACATGCAAGACTAGCAAAAATATCTCTAATGCTTAGTAGAAAACATAGGGATAAAAATATCATGAAGTACCACTTGACTTGGTAGTTTGGAGAGTAGCTACACTCCTCACAATCAAAATCACTATTGGCACCAAAATGTACACACAAGATCATAGCAACAATCACATACAAAATATATACAAACAAAAATATATGAATGCATGCAATATGATATGTGGTAGTTTTTAAAACTCTACAAAGCAAGTGTACTGTACTGGTTCATAAACAAGTTCAAAACTTGCCAAACAACATTTATTTAAACCTTAAAACATTTCTTAAACAATTCATATACTCAAAATAGCCCTACACATGTTTCGGTAAATAAAACCATTTTAACAGAAGCAAAACATTAAACACATTGCATATTTAGAAAGGGCTTGTTCTCCTGATTCCATTGATATAAAATTCATCAAATTTGAACATGGGGATCAAAAGTTATAGCTAAAACAAATTGAAACATCTAATAGATTTAAATCCTGATTTTAAACCTAAACCCTAGCCACGCGTCTTAATCTGATTGGTGCGTACCGGTTCGCTCAGGATCGCGTCTGTGAGCCGTTAGATCTACTTAATCTGCATGGCCCAGATCTACTCGTAAAGCTTTGATAAGTGATCTAATTTCACGCGCTGGATTCAGATCCAACGGTCCTGGATCAAACGACCACAGATGGGCGGCACTGGCGGTGGCTACTGGCGGCGGCGTGCTCGTCCTATGGCGGCGCGGCGCTACAAGGGGTTCTAGGGTCGTCGGAGGCGCTTACCAGAACCGTGGCGAAGCACTGATGCTCAATCTGGCGACGGCTTGCCAAGGGGCGCACGGACACAGCTGCACGGGCTCGTCGGAGTTGCTGGCTGTGTCGGGCTCGGGTGGACGACGATGTTGGCGACGCTCCTGGTCACCATAGCATGAACAAACGGCATCAGGAGATGCACAAGACTACGGCGAACACCATCGTGTGAATCAGAGGCCAAGGGGAACAAGGGGCTCACCAAATTTAATCGCCGGAGTTGAGGACGTCGTCGGAACCTTGCTGTGCTTGTCGAAGACGACGACCTGGGGCGGTATAGGACGAACCAACGGTGTCAGTAGGTGCGCAAAGGAGTGGCGATGCTGTCTGCAAGAACCAGAGAAGAAGGGGCGCACGGGGCTCACCGGGATTGGTCGCCGGAGTGAGCTCTGTCTGCGGCGGTGCGAGGATGATTGCGGGCAGCCTGGGGGCGTTCTGTGCTCGGAGTCTAGGGGGAAATGGAGAGGGGCAGAGGGGGTTTAAGAAGGCAGGGCAGGGGCGTGATTTATTCCTGCAATCAACGCGAATTGACGAGCGAATCAAGCCAGGAAATGCACGGCGTGATTTGGGGAAGAAAACGTCGCAGGGGGGTGGAGACGATGACGCCGTGTGGGCCGCGGCTGTCAGCGAGAGAAACAGAGAGGGAGTGGGTTCTGTCTGTCAGTCACTCGGCGGGTGCGGGTGTGAGTAACGAAAAACGATTCGCGGGGTGGGTTGCTGGGCTTAGTTGGGCCAGATTCGCCTACTAGCTTATTTTTTTCCCTTTTTCCCTTTTTCTTTTTCTGTTTTATTTTTCTGAAATGATTTTCAACTCCAAATCAAATGAGTTTGAATTCAAATCTTCTCTAGGTTTTTTGTAGGGGTCCCAACCTAATAAGGTTGATCCCTCCTGTGTTTTACAATGCTAGTCCCTGGATCAATAGCTAGCATCCACAGTTAAGATGTAATATCAAGAAACAAAGGTCATAATATAACTTTATAACCAGGAAAACATAATTTTATTACATCAAACATAGCTCATATGGCTATTACATTACATTGCAGCGGAATAACTATGGTCAAGTGGTCCTTCATCTTCAAAGTGCCACAGGCAGATGTTGGTTGTAGACTTTGTAATCCTAAACAATCAATCTTCACTAAACAATCAACCTGCAATATACAAGTTACAGCCACAAAGGGTCAATACATTTGAATTGTATTGGCAAGTGATACTATAATAGTTTAGTGGAGTCTATCATCTATATGCATTTGGCTAAGTGGAGTTGAGGCTTGCATTGCTCAAAATAGATTTTTCTTAACATTTTGAAAATACTAAGTTTTTGTTTTGACAAATTACTTCCCAAGGCATCTACCAATCAAAGACTGAAGATCCTTTCCAAGGCATCCACCAATCAAAGACTGAAGTGCTTGGCAAAACCATTTTTCTCAATCAAAGATTTCAAGATCCTTGTACCAAGCCATCTCTCCATCAATGATTGAAGAATTCAAACAACCCTTGTTCAAACCACAAGATTTTAATTTAGAAATTGGAATGATGAGATTCTTGATTGCTTCCATGTCTTGATGCTCAAATTGTCCTTTACCAGGGACATGGCTAAGTACTTAGATTTTACACTCTGCAGAGGTGGTGCACTTTACCCACAAGACTTGGTTTCCCAAGACAAAATCTTTCAGAAGCCTTCCCTTAGACCAAGATGGACGCGTTCCAACCTATCAAACACTACCACCCACTGTCCATTTGGCTAAGTTCTTGCAACCTATATGATCATGGCAGAGCCCATATTGCCAAGTGGTTGCACTTGAAGCTTCTCAACATTTGACATCTCAAATCCCTTTGTTTCCTGGGTGGCCATCCACAAGTGAGATACACAAGGTCAACCATAAACATGGGCCTTGTGAACCACTCAACATAACCCAATCTTTCCATTCCACCCAGGTGATTCATTAACTTAGTTGTTTTATTAAACAAAACATAAGTCCTCAGACTTAGAATATTTTTCCATAGTGTGAATATATTTTCCACCCATGTTTTCTATTAGCTAGGCTATGCTTGGTAGTATTAGGAAACTTAACTTAGGAAATCCTACTAAGGATTCATCTACTAGGTTTTCCTATAGCAAGATCTATACTTAGCAAAATCCATGCAAGTTTATTTAGCAAAATCACTAATGCATAGAAAAGTAATGGGATAGAAAGTATGAAGCATCACTTGCCTTTTTGGTAGGAAAGGGTGGTTCACTCCTTGATCTTGCTAGTCTCATACTTCACTACAAGTCA
This sequence comes from Avena sativa, assembly GCA_916181665.1. Taxonomy (NCBI): domain Eukaryota; kingdom Viridiplantae; phylum Streptophyta; class Magnoliopsida; order Poales; family Poaceae; genus Avena; species Avena sativa. The sequence continues at coordinate 396,858,210 of OV702279.1, read as the reverse complement.
AACAAGCAAACACTAATTCAACTAGCATTCCAAACCAATAAATCAATCAAACAAATTCACACACACACGACAAAGGAAATCAATTCTTGCATGGGAGCATGCACAAGATAGTTTTATTTTGCAAAGGGGTTTGTATGGGGTTTCTAAACTTTGTAATATCCAAATTGGTCATTTACCAAAGTGGCAAAGTCATTAGCAAGAGGGTTTTGTCCAAATACTATTTTTAAATCCATTCATCATTTCATGTGGTGAAAAATGTTTTTATTAAGGCAAAAACTCTTAAGTTGTTCACCAATTGAGTTGCTATTGCAAAGCTTGGTGTTTTTGGGTCAGTAGGTTTGGTCCAAACTATTTCCTTAAAGTTTTCTTTCCATAAACATTTTTATAATAAAAACTATTCCTTTTATTTGGCTAGAAAATGACTAAGTCAAGTAATCTAACCTAAATTTTACAAAAATCATTTCTAACACCAAGGGTTGGTTCCTAGGGTCAGTAAGATCACAACAAACCATTTTGCAAAGGTTTTAATCCAAAAATCATTTTTAAACAATTTTTCTAATCTAAACAAGTACACAAATGTTTCTGCAAATTCAAACAAGCTAACAGATACTATTTGTCAAACTAAGGCCATGGTTGGCTAGGGCTTGTTCTCCTGATTTCATTGATATAAAATTTGCCAAATTTGGACGTGTGGATCAAAAGTTATAAGGATTTGAAAATCCTATCTAAATCAGATTTCAAATCTGTTTTTAAACCAAATAGGTGACACGCGGCGCTGTTTCATTGGTCGATACCGGTTCGGCCGGATCGGGCGACGCTGACCGTTGGATATAATTATCATCGCGCGGCTCAGATCGACGCATACCTCTTCGCTAACATTCTATCGTATCCGTCGGATCGGGATCGGATGGCTGTGGGTGATTGACCTTAGACGGGCGGCGCTGCGGTGGCTGCTGGCGGCGGAGCGACCATACGATGGCGGCGCCGGCGGTACAGGAGGCAAAGGAGGGTGTGGAGATGCTCACCGGATTCGCTGACGCTCGCTGATGCTCAACGTGGTACTTGTCCGTCGAAGGGCGCTAGGGGGCAGCTGCGATTGCTCGCCGGAGTTGGTACTGGCGACGGACGCGCGCGGTCGAGGTCCAAGACGGCTCTATGGTTCACCAGGAGGCAAGATAAGATCGTGATCAGATGCAGGAGTCCATGGAGATGACGTGTGCGTGAACGGAAGGGGTCGGGGTGGTCTAGAATTACCGGAGGAGCTCGACGGAGGCGAGACAGACGGCGGCGCTCAGAATTTTTGTCGAAGACGGCTTCCTGGGGCGCCCGCGGTTGAACGAAGTGTACTAGGAGATGCTCCAAAGAGTGGGGAGGTTGCTAGGTTGCATAGGAAGGCAGGAGGTGGAGTGTGTTGGCCGGAATCGGCGAGAACGGTCGTCGGAGACAGAGGAAGTGCTGGGCAAAATTCTCCGGCCTGGGGGCGTGTCGAGGAGGGGCGTCTGGGGGAAACGGAAGAGGGGAGGCTGGCGCTTAAGTGTGCTTGATCGCGGCGAGTTATGGTGGCCGTGTTAAGGCGTAATCAAGCCACGAATCAATAGCCTGCAACGTTGGCGAAGGGAGGAAGAACGGGTCGTGGGAGTGGGGAAGGAGAACAGTGGAGTGGGGCCGTTGCGTCAGTGGGAAAAGAGACGAGGAGGAGGTCCACCTGCCAGTGAGAGTGTGGGTTAGGTTTGCGGTGGAGAAAAACGGTTCGGGGGGAGGAACAGGTGGGCTAGGTGGGCTGCTGCTGGGTTAGTTGGGCCAGATTGGTGGGCTATTCTATTTTTTTCTGTCTAATTCTTTTTCTTTTTCTATTTCTATTTCCTGATTTGTTATTTCAAACAATTATTCAAGCATTCAAATAATTCAACAATTCAAACAATCATTAAACTTTGCATTGTGTTTTTGGTTCCGTTCATCAACATAATCCAACACTCCAAAATAAAATAATATTTTAAATCTTTTTAGGTTCCATTTATTAATTAAATAAAATGGACTATGGTTTATTAATAAAATAGGGTTTGGTTTAATTAATAAAATCCCCATTTGAAATCCAAATATTTTCAAAAACCAAATCAATAGGTTTTATTTGAAAATATAAGATACTTGAAATACTTGTTTAAAATAAAATAACATTTTATTATAGGGTCCATTAATAATTAAATAAAATGGGCCTTAGTTATTAATTCAAATAGGATTTATTTTATTGAGATATTTATTTTGAAATCTAAAATAAAGCCAAAACACTTTAGTAGGTTTTATTAGAGAGTATAAAATACTTGAAAAACCTATTTAAAATAATTTAATAAGTTTTGATGTTTTAATTAAAATGGTAAAACCTTTTATTTGAATAAAATTTGGATATTAATTCCTTATTAATTTATTTAAACAAATCTTTGCTAATTTTATCTAAATAAAATGTTTTAATTCATAATCTTGGCCAAGGTTTTAATTTGGCTTTATAAAATAATCTTTGTTTATGAATTCACCTTTTCTTTTGAAAACTAAATCCTTTTATTTTAAAAGATCTAAAATAGTATTTTAAATATTTTTATTTTCCTTTAATAAAAGTTTATCTTTTTAAATCTCTTTAGGATCTATTTGATTCAAATGGGTTTGAAGTTCCAATTGAATTCAAAAGTTTCTTCTGGCTCTGAAAATCAAACAAAGTTTTATTTTATTAACTTATTTTCACATTACAAGATTTGGAAAATCTTGGGATGTGACAGGCTACCACCCTTAAAATAAATCTCGTCCCGAGATTTGGGGAGGCTAGGATTACAAGCAGGTTCAAAAACTAGGGTACTACCACCCTTAAAAATTTTCAAACAAAAATTACATATTGGCCTTCCTGGGATCCTGGAAAACTTCTCTAAGCAAACTTTTGCATTGAGTCCTTTGTTTCCATACTTGACTCATGGGCCAAGGTTGAGATCCTTCATAGACTTGTTTAACTTGTTTTTCATCTTTTCTGGACAATTGCTTGCATAGTGGCCTAGTTCCTTGCATTTGAAACACATCACTTGGCTGATATCTTTCTTTTCCTTTGGTATCTTCTTTGGTATCATTATCTCTTGTTTGTTTCTTTGGTTCTTCTTCTTTTCTGGGCATTCATTGGCATAGTGCCCCATCTCTTTGCAATTGTAACATTTCAACTGGCTTATGTCTTTCTTCTTCTTTTTGGGTCTCTCCAAAGCTATGAGTTCTTCTAGTTCATGTTCTTCATAAGTGGGAGATCTTTCTCTCTTCTTGGGGCATTGATCTTCATGTTCCTTGGATGCATGATTCTTGTCTCTAAAATTATAGCTAGCTTGGGTTCCTTCTAGAATAACATCTTTGTCATCCTTGTTGTCATTAGCTCTTTGGGAAAAGTTTTCTCTCATGTTGATCATTTGAGTAACCAATCCTTGCAACAATTGGGATTGAAGTTTCAAAATCCTTTGTATGGCTGGGTCTAGTCCATTGTTGTTGGCTAAAAGCTGAGTTGTCTCTTGGCTCAACTGGTTTTTGGGTTGCTATAATCTCTTTCATGTTGTCCACTTGGTTGTTGTTGTTGTCATCAACCTTGATGTTGGAGTTTCTTGGAGTAGTCATCTGTTTGGGTTGAAGGGAGATTAGAATAGGCAAGACATTTCTAAGGAGTCAATTCTAATCACACACATCACAATTCACTCAAGCAATGTGCATGCAATCACAAACCAAACAATTCATTCAAACAACAAGTTTCAAGCACATACTTAGGCAACAAAATATTTTTGTTACACCACATAAGTTGGTGTGTTTTGACTTAACTAAATTATGGTGGTCCATATATATGGTTCACTTGTGATCTTTCCTTCCTTTATGATTCTTCTTGTATGAGATCATGGTTTCCTTGAGAAAAACTCCTTGGTCACAAACTTCAAAGTTGTGGATGGTTCCTTCTTATTTTGCATTCCCTCAGTCTCTAAATCTTGAGTAAGATTTTCCTTGTTTCACTTGTGGTCCTTAGTGATATCTAAGTTGGAAGTCCTTGGTGAAGATGTTGAAGATGTTGAAGTCATTAGAGTTGAAGAAGTTGAAGAAGTCCTTTGCACATGGTGTAGTCTTTGGCCATGGGTAGGTTTTTCCATCAAGTTTGAAATAGAAGAGATGTAGAGTTGAAACCAAAATGGTTAAGGAAAGAGGTTACAAGTGTTTTTTGTAAATATGTTTTGGATCAAAATATAACTCCTATTTTTCTAAGTGTTTTTGTCCAATCCTAGGGTTTACAAATCCTACAGGCAACACAATGCTCTGATACCATCTGTAGGGGTCCCAACCTAATAAGGTTGATCCCTCCTGTGTTTTACAATGCTAGTCCCTGGATCAATAGCTAGCATCCACAGTTAAGATGTAATATCAAGAAACAAAGGTCATAATATAACTTTATAACCAGGAAAACATAATTTTATTACATCAAACATAGCTCATATGGCTATTACATTACATTGCAGCGGAATAACTATGGTCAAGTGGTCCTTCATCTTCAAAGTGCCACAGGCAGATGTTGGTTGTAGACTTTGTAATCCTAAACAATCAATCTTCACTAAACAATCAACCTGCAATATACAAGTTACAGCCACAAAGGGTCAATACATTTGAATTGTATTGGCAAGTGATACTATAATAGTTTAGTGGAGTCTATCATCTATATGCATTTGGCTAAGTGGAGTTGAGGCTTGCATTGCTCAAAATAGATTTTTCTTAACATTTTGAAAATACTAAGTTTTTGTTTTGACAAATTACTTCCCAAGGCATCTACCAATCAAAGACTGAAGATCCTTTCCAAGGCATCCACCAATCAAAGACTGAAGTGCTTGGCAAAACCATTTTTCTCAATCAAAGATTTCAAGATCCTTGTACCAAGCCATCTCTCCATCAATGATTGAAGAATTCAAACAACCCTTGTTCAAACCACAAGATTTTAATTTAGAAATTGGAATGATGAGATTCTTGATTGCTTCCATGTCTTGATGCTCAAATTGTCCTTTACCAGGGACATGGCTAAGTACTTAGATTTTACACTCTGCATAGGTGGTGCACTTTACCCACAAGACTTGGTTTCCCAAGACAAAATCTTTCAGAAGCCTTCCCTTAGACCAAGATGGACGCGTTCCAACCTATCAAACACTACCACCCACTGTCCATTTGGCTAAGTTCTTGCAACCTATATGATCATGGCAGAGCCCATATTGCCAAGTGGTTGCACTTGAAGCTTCTCAACATTTGACATCTCAAATCCCTTTGTTTCCTGGGTGGCCATCCACAAGTGAGATACACAAGGTCAACCATAAACATGGGCCTTGTGAACCACTCAACATAACCCAATCTTTCCATTCCACCCAGGTGATTCATTAACTTAGTTGTTTTATTAAACAAAACATAAGTCCTCAGACTTAGAATATTTTTCCATAGTGTGAATATATTTTCCACCCATGTTTTCTATTAGCTAGGCTATGCTTGGTAGTATTAGGAAACTTAACTTAGGAAATCCTACTAAGGATTCATCTACTAGGTTTTCCTATAGCAAGATCTATACTTAGCAAAATCCATGCAAGTTTATTTAGCAAAATCACTAATGCATAGAAAAGTAATGGGATAGAAAGTATGAAGCATCACTTGCCTTTTTGGTAGGAAAGGGTGGTTCACTCCTTGATCTTGCTAGTCTCATACTTCACTACAAGTCAAACAAGCAAACACTAATTCAACTAGCATTCCAAACCAATAAATCAATCAAACAAATTCACACACACACGACAAAGGAAATCAATTCTTGCATGGGAGCATGCACAAGATAGTTTTATTTTGCAAAGGGGTTTGTATGGGGTTTCTAAACTTTGTAATATCCAAATTGGTCATTTACCAAAGTGGCAAAGTCATTAGCAAGAGGGTTTTGTCCAAATACTATTTTTAAATCCATTCATCATTTCATGTGGTGAAAAATGTTTTTATTAAGGCAAAAACTCTTAAGTTGTTCACCAATTGAGTTGCTATTGCAAAGCTTGGTGTTTTTGGGTCAGTAGGTTTGGTCCAAACTATTTCCTTAAAGTTTTCTTTCCATAAACATTTTTATAATAAAAACTATTCCTTTTATTTGGCTAGAAAATGACTAAGTCAAGTAATCTAACCTAAATTTTACAAAAATCATTTCTAACACCAAGGGTTGGTTCCTAGGGTCAGTAAGATCACAAAAAACCATTTTGCAAAGGTTTTAATCCAAAAATCATTTTTAAACAATTTTTCTAATCTAAACAAGTACACAAATGTTTCTGCAAATTCAAACAAGCTAACAGAGACTATTTGTCAAACTAAGGCCATGGTTGGCTAGGGCTTGTTCTCCTGATTTCATTGATATAAAATTTGCCAAATTTGGACGTGTGGATCAAAAGTTATAAGGGTTTGAAAATCCTATCTAAATCAGATTTCAAATCTGTTTTTAAACCAAATAGGTGACACGCGGCGCTGTTTCATTGGCCGATACCGGTTCGGCCGGATCGGGCAATGCTGACCGTTGGATCTAATTATCATCGCGCGGCTCAGATCGACGCATACCTCTTCGCTAACATTCTATCGTATCCGTCGGATCGGGATCGGATGGCTGTGGGTGATTGACCTTAGACGGGCGGCGCTGCGGCGGCTGCTGGCGGCGGAGCGACCATACGATGGCGGCGCCGGCGGTACAGGAGGCAAAGGAGGGTGTGGAGATGCTCACCGGATTCGCTGACGCTCGCTGATGCTCAACGTGGTACTTGTCCGTCGAAGGGCGCTAGGGGGCAGCTGCGATTGCTCGCCGGAGTTGGTACTGGCGACGGACGCACGCGGTCGAGGTCCAAGACGGCTCTGTGGTTCACCAGGAGGCAAGATAAGATCGTGATCAGATGCAGGAGTCCATGGAGATGACGTGTGCGTGAACGGAAGGGGTCGGGGTGGTCTAGAATTACCGGAGGAGCTCGACGGAGGCGAGACAGACGGCGGCGCTCAGAATTTTTGTCGAAGACGGCTTCCTGGGGCGCCCGCGGTTGAACGAAGTGTACTAGGAGATGCTCCAAAGAGTGGGGAGGTTGCTAGGTTGCATAGGAAGGCAGGAGGTGGAGTGTGTTGGCCAGAATCGGCGAGAACGGTCGTCGGAGACAGAGGAAGTGCTGGGCAAAATTCTCCGGCCTGGGGGCGTGTCGAGGAGGGGCGTCTGGGGAAACGGAAGAGGGGAGGCTGGCGCTTAAGTGTGCTTGATCGCGGCGAGTTATGGTGGCCGTGTTAAGGCGTAATCAAGCCACGAATCAATAGCCTGCAACGTTGGCGAAGGGAGGAAGAACGGGTCGTGGGAGTGGGGAAGGAGAACAGTGGAGTGGGGCCGTTGCGTCAGTGGGAAAAGAGATGAGGAGGAGGTCCACCTGCCAGTGAGAGTGTGGGTTAGGTTTGCGGTGGAGAAAAACGGTTCGGGGGAGGAACGGGTGGGCTAGGTGGGCTGCTGCTGGGTTAGTTGGGCCAGATTGGTGGGCTGTTCTATTTTTTTCTGTCTAATTCTTTTTCTTTTTCTATTTCTATTTCCTGATTTGTTATTTCAAACAATTATTCAAGCATTCAAATAATTCAACAATTCAAACAATCATTAAACTTTGCATTGTGTTTTTGGTTCCGTTCATCAACATAATCCAACACTCCAAAATAAAATAATATTTTAAATCTTTTTAGGTTCCATTTATTAATTAAATAAAATGGACTATGGTTTATTAATAAAATAGGGTTTGGTTTAATTAATAAAATCCCCATTTGAAATCCAAATATTTTCAAAAACCAAATCAATAGGTTTTATTTGAAAATATAAGATACTTGAAATACTTGTTTAAAATAAAATAACATTTTATTATAGGGTCCATTAATAATTAAATAAAATGGGCCTTAGTTATTAATTCAAATAGGATTTATTTTATTGAGATATTTATTTTGAAATCTAAAATAAAGCCAAAACACTTTAGTAGGTTTTATTAGAGAGTATAAAATACTTGAAAAACCTATTTAAAATAATTTAATAAGTTTTGATGTTTTAATTAAAATGGTAAAACCTTTTATTTGAATAAAATTTGGATATTAATTCCTTATTAATTTATTTAAACAAATCTTTGCTAATTTTATCTAAATAAAATGTTTTAATTCATAATCTTGGCCAAGGTTTTAATTTGGCTTTATAAAATAATCTTTGTTTATGAATTCACCTTTTCTTTTGAAAACTAAATCCTTTTATTTTAAAAGATCTAAAATAGTATTTTAAATATTTTTATTTTCCTTTAATAAAAGTTTATCTTTTTAAATCTCTTTAGGATCTATTTGATTCAAATGGGTTTGAAGTTCCAATTGAATTCAAATGTTTCTTCTGGCTCTGAAAATCAAACAAAGTTTTATTTTATTAACTTATTTTCACATTACAAGATTTGGAAAATCTTGGGATGTGACATTTTTATACTGCAAACCTTGCACTGAAAGGTGTGTCAAACAATACTGTTTACTCAAAACACTTTGAACATTTGAAAATAAAAATAAAACCAAGCCTTTTTGTGACATATACTATAAGCATATTATTGGTTTTATTTTCTCATTTTGTTTTGAAAACTTTGCTCAAGCTTTGGAAAGTGTCTAAGTTTGAATTCAAACCTTACTGAAAAAAACAAGTTCTCTTCTCATTGGAAGATAGCACTAAGGCTAGAGCAAACTTACATGAAATAATAAGCATATATGCTTCTGTTTTGAAATGATTTGTTTGAAATGAAACCTATATGATCATGGATGCATGGATGATATGCATGTGTTTGAAACATTATTTTAGGGATGTTACGAATCTAACCCCCTTAAGGTGAATCTCGCCCTCGAGATTCAGATTAGCTAGCAAATAGGTGAGGGTGGTCTTTCCGAAGATCATCTTCTCTTTCCCATGTTGATTCCTCTTCGGAATGATGGTTCCATTGAACTTTGCAAAACTTGATAGTCTTAGTCCGCGTGACTCTTTCTGCAGTCTCAAGAATCTTGATAGGTTTCTCCTCATAAGTGAGGTCACTCTCCAACTGAACCTCTTCCAAAGGTATAGTATCTTTTAAGGAAGTTTCTTCCATTTTTGGATGACAATTCTTAAGCTGACTCACATGAAACACATTATGAACAGCTGACAAAGACTCTGGCAGTTCAATTTCATAAGCAACTTCTCCTTTACGACTCAGAATCTTGAATGGTCCAACATATCTTGGGGCCAACTTTCCTTTGACTCTGAACCTCTTCACTCCATGAAGTGGTGACACTCTAAGATAAGCTCTATCACCAACTTCGTAGGTGACTTCTCTACGCTTAGGATCTGCGTAGCTCTTCTGTCAGGACTGTGCTATCTTCAATCTGTCCTTAACCAACTTGACCTTCTCTTCGGCTTCTTTGATAAGTTCTGGTCCGAACAAACTTCTTTTTCCCACACCATTCCATAACAATGGGGTGGTACATTTTCTCCCGTAGAGAAACTCAAATGGTGCCATCTCAATGCTGGCTTGGTAGCTGTTGTTATAAGAAAATTCTGCGTAAGGCAGACTTTCATCCCAACTGGCTCCATAGTCTAGGGAACATGCTCTCAACATGTCTTCAAGAATCTGATTAGTCCTTTCGGTCTGTCCATCAGTTTGAGGATGAAAAGCAGTACTGAATTCCAACCTCGTTCCCAATGACTCATGTAGCTGTCTCCAAAAATGGGAAGTGAATTGAGTTCCCCTATCAGACACAATACTCTTGGGCACTCCATGTAGACATACAATTCTACTCATATAGATTTTGGCCAAATTAGCACTTGTATAGGTTGTCTTCACGGGTATGAAATGAGCCACTTTAGTTAGGCGATCCACTACTACCCAAATAGAATCATATCCTGACCGGGTCCTTGGTAATCCGGTGATGAAATCCATACCAATCTTGTTCCACTTACAATCAGGAATAGGTAGTGGTTGAAGCAAACCTACTGGTTTCTGATGTTCTGCTTTCACTCTACTACACACATCACACAAAGCAATATGTTCGGGGATGTCCTTTTTGAGACTATTCCACCAAAATCTTTCCTTCATGTCCATGTACATTTTGGTGTTACCCGGATGAATGGAATACGGTGAGTTGTGTGCTTCTTGCAAAATCAGTTTCTGAAGTTCCGGATCTTGTGGAACACAGATACGTTTCCCATGCCATAAAGTACCATGTTCGTCTTCATGGAATCCTTTGGCTTTTCCTTTGCCAATCTTTTCCTTAATTTCTTCAATTTCCTTATCAGTATTCTAGGCTTCTTTGATCTTGTCCAACAAAGTGGGTTGAACATCCAAAGAAATAAGACGTCCTTCAGGAACAATCTCCAATCTGAGATCTCTAAATTGGGCACACAAATCATCTGGCAATTCTCCTTTAGTAAGGACATTCACAAAAACCTTACGACTTAGAGCATCTGCTACAACATTTGCTTTACCGGGGTGGTATTGCAAACTTAAGTCATAGTCCTTGATGAGTTCTAGCCATCTTCTTTGTCTCATGTTAATTTCTTTCTGGGTGAAGATATACTTCAAACTCTTGTGATCTGTGAACACTTCACAACGCTTTCCCAAAAGATAGTGTCTCCATGTTTTGAGTGCATGGACAACAGAGGATAACTCTAAATCATGAGTAGGATAGTTCACTTCATGAGTTTTGAGTTCTCTCGAGGCATAAGCCACAACTTTCCCTTCTTGCATAAGTACTGCACCCAAACCATGATGAGATGCATCACAATATACTTGGAAATCTTTCTCCAAATCTGGCAGACACAAGACTGGTGCTGTCACAAGTCTCTTCTTCAATTCTTGGAAGCTGAGTTCACATCCCTCAGACCAAGCAAATTTCTTGTCTTTCTTTAGCAATTCTGTCATGGGTTTTGCTACCTTGGAGAAATTCTCAATGAACCTTCTGTAGTAACCTGCTAAGCCAAGGAAACTACGAAATTCTTTCACTGACTTGGGAGATTCCCATTCAGTTACAGCTGAAACTTTAGCAGGATCAACTGCTACACCATCTCCTGACACAACGTGTCCAAGAAATCCAACTTCATTTAGCCAAAATTCACACTTGCTGAATTTGGCATATAGTTTATGCTCTCTAAGCTTCTCAAGTATCATACTCAAATGTCCTTCATGCTCTTCTTTGCTCTTGGTGTAGACTAAAATGTCATCGATGAAAACGACAACAAACTTATCAAGGAATTCCATGAACACCTTATTCATCATATTCATTAAGTATGTTGGATCATTGGTCAAACCAAATGGCATCACGGTATACTCATACAATCCATACCTTGTACTGAAGGCTGTTTTAGGTATGTCTTGTTCTCTTATCTTGAGATGAAAATAACCTGACCGGAGATCAATCTTTGAGAACACACAAGCTCCTTCTAGCTGATCAAACAAGTCATTGATTCTTGGCAAAGGGTATTTGTTCTTGATAGTCACCTCATTGAGTGAACGGTAATCTATGCATAACCTTTGACTTCTATCCTTCTTTTCCACAAACAAAACTGGTGCTCCCCAAGATGAAGGACATGGTTGAATAAATCCTTTCTGCAACTGTTCTCCAAGTTGTTTCTTGAGTTCTGTCAGTTCATCAACTGACATCTTGTACGGTCTCTTTGCTATTGGTCCAGATCCTGGTAGCAAATCAATAAGGAACTCCACATCTCTATCTGGTGGCATTCCCGACAATTCTTCCGGAAACACATCCGGATATTCACTCACAATTGGCACACTGTCTATGCTAACCCCCTTAAGAGAATTTAGCTTACTCCCTTTTGATTCAAAGTTAGACTTGAATTTAATCCGTTTTCTTTCTGGGGTTGTGAGTGCAACAGTACGATTAGCACAATCTAGTACTCCTTCATACTTAGCCATCCAATCCATTCCCAGAATTACATCCAGTCCTTGGGAATCTAGGATTATCAGACTCACTGGAAACTTATGCTTTCCAAACTCTATTACTAGATCCCGGCATCCAAGAATTACTATCATATCTCCACCTGGAGAACTAACTTTTATTGGACACCCAATGTTTTCAGTTGGAAACCCATTTCTATCAACAAATGCTTTTGATAGGAATGAATGCGATGCTCCAGTATCAAAAAGAACAAATGCTGGAATAGAATTGAGTCTGAACTTACCAGCAACTGCATCAGGCTCCTCATAGATTTCCTCCACATTGATGTGGTTAACTTGCCCTTTTTGAAAAGGGTTGGGCTTGTTGGGTCCTTCAACTTTATTTTCTGGGCATTCATTTGCATAACGCCCCATCTTCTTGCACTTGAAGCACTCAACCTGACTAATGTCCTTCTTGACAGGCTGGCTTCCACTGCCACTTCCACTACCACTGTGGTGGCTCTTATATCCACCCTTGTGGTTCTTGTACTTGTCATTGTCATTACTACGGTGATGCTTGTTGTCATGATGACGGTTGTGGTTGTGGTGCTTGTTGAATTTCCCATGCTTGTGGGATCCTGAGCTTCCACTATCATCATAATGGGAACGTTTGTGAGACGATCCCGAGTTGTGCTTGTCCGAGTGCTTTCTCTTTCTACTCTCAACATGCTTCATTTTGTTCTCCAAAATAGCAGCCTTATCACAAAGAGACTGGTATGTGGGAACATAGGCTACTGATAGCTGCAAGTTCAGTTCATCATTCAGCCCTTCAAGAAACTTTTCCTTCCTCTTAGCATCGGTGTCAACTTCATCCGGTGCATAACGCGCCAGATTGTTGAACTCCTCAATATATTCAGCCACGCTGCGGTGGTGCTGCTTCAAGTTATGGAATTCTTTCTTCTTCAGACTCATCACTCCAGATGAGATATGAGAAGTACGAAAGCCATCCTCAAAGATAGCCCATGTCACATCTTCTATGGGAGTGGTGATCTGTAAGTTATCCCACCAAGTGGCGGCTGGTCCTTCCAACAAATGTGCTGCAAATCTGACTTTTTCTGCATCAGTATAGCCCACAGTTACCAAGTCCTTGTTCACAGAGCGCAACCAATCATTGGCCACCATTGGATCAGTTGTTCCTGAGAACTTTGCTGGCCTCAATCTCAAGAACCTGGTAAGCATGTCAAAACCCGGTGTGTTGTTGTTGTTGTTGTTGTTGTTTTTATTGTTGTTGTTGTTGTTGTTTTGGTTCTGGATGAACGTCGTCATCATTTGCATCAGCTGAGTCTGAGCTGTCATCATTTGCTACATCTCAGGAGTGATGTTGTTGTTATTGGAGTTGGGATTGGCACGACGGGGAGGCATCTGTGGTTTGTTCAATAGAGATAAGAATGAGATACCCATAGATGCTTCCATGCACAATACATCACATAAACAATCACAAAACATGCATCATAATAATAATAGTTCAACAACAAAAACGACAAGTTTGCAAAGTAAACACACCAATAACAAGCCATCCACATGTTGGATGGTCATTGTGACACAAATAAAGTATGATAAATAAATGATAAATGAGTAGTCAACTCTACTCCTCGGCATCAACCTCCTCCTCAACAAAGGTAAGACCTGCATTCTCCATAGCGGTCTTGTATTCCTCGACATTGGCGGTCAAGGTCTCTACTTTGGCTTTGAGAGCCCTCTTCTGAGAACGAAGCCTCTCAATCACCGTATGCTGATGCTCGAGCTCGAAGTCCTTGGCCTGCAGTTCTTCAGTAATGTCCCGAATCCTCTTGTTTCTATCGTGGACTCGCTTCTCCTGACTCTTGAACTTTCTGTCTTGGATCTCGAACTTTTCCTCCATCTCCTTGACTATCTCATCTTGCTCCGCAAAGAGCTTGTCCTTCTCACGAAGCTGCACCTGGAGTTCATCATTGTTGAGCATGACGTTGGTCCTATCAGTGTCCACGTGCCTAATGAGAGCCTCTAAGTCCTGGAGATATAGACGAATCGGCTCTGCTCTCTCCCTCGAAGTGTCCTCGAAGTAGATGGCCTCTCCATCCTCATCACGTCTACCGAAGACGTGGAAGTGAGTACCTCTAACCTGTCGAGAGTGTCTCCCTAGCAGACGTCCAATCAAGTCCTTCATAACTACCTCTAGGCCTCTCTCCTTGTCATCGTGCATGAGCTTGAAGACGATAGCCTCCGTGGTAGGCTCAGTCTGGCGTCCGGGCTGATTTACCTTGAAACCCCAAAGGTCTTTCCTCTCAAACTTGGTGAGGGGAAGCACCATGATGGTAGGAAGAGGGAGATTGAGCAAAGTAGTGAGCTCAATAATACGAGGACCAAAGAGAGTTCCCTGAAACTCCTCAACAGTGCTGATGGTAACATTAGGCATCTATTTATAAGATAGGCAAAGCATCACATACACATCTTTGGAAATCAAAACACACAAGTCATGGCATACATGGATCCATTACAACAACCAAGGTTCAACTTATTTTAAGCAACATTTAGAAAATAAGGTGATAAGTGGTGGTCCAACTAACGAAGTACGTTGACAATCCAATCTCACTGGATCTGTTGGCTAACATAATGTTTCTAGAAGCAATCAGTCTATCTTGATCACATGACTCCATCACTAAGTCTATAATGTCTCTTCTTAAGGTTTGGTTGGTAGCTTACAAGTCTTGGGTATGTTTCTTCTCTTCCTTTAGGTCATTTTTGAGGTTGAGCATTATGCACTTGACTCTATCACCAAGTTCTTTGATGGTCCTCCAAGCTACATCCCTTGCTGAATCAAAGAATGTAGTGTGCACCACTGAATTGGTGAACATAAAGAATCCTGATTCCTTGTGGTTGTCTTCCTTGTTTTTATACAAGTGAAGTTGCACCCACCAGTACTCAACTCCTTCATCCATCACAGGAAAACCTTTGTACACAGCTGCACCATGTATTTCCATTGCAACCATGAGGTCCTTGAGAGCCTTGGTGAATTCTGTCTCACACTCTAAAGTCATTGTCATGAGTGGTCCTTTCCTTACGGCTTCGTTTATGGAGTTCATCTACAAATAGAGATGAGAAAGAAGATTAGAAAAGTTGACGAGAAGAATAGACAAGTGTAGAAGTTGTTAAAAAATTTCCTTGGTGGTTTCCAATCCTAGGGTCATAATCCTACAGGCAACACAGTGCTCTGATACCATATGTAAGATCCCTCCTTTATAAAGGAAAAAGGATCCCTGTGATTGCAATGCTAGTCCCTGGATCAATGCTAGCATCCACAGTTTAAGATGAAGTACACAGAAACAAAGGTCATTATTACAGTCATTCCAGAGACAAACATAGTCTTTACAACTCCAAGGCCACAGGCCTAGTACAAGAGTTTAAATAAGTAAATAGATAAAAGTCTTCATCTTCTTGTGCCACAGGCAAACATGTTGAGTGTAGACTCATGAGTCCTAATCCTCATCAGAGTAACCTGCAACATCACAAGTTACAGCCACAGTGGGTCAATACATTGGAATAGTATTGGCAAGTGATACCTCAGTATAATTTTGGTGGACTAGATACTATATGCAATTTGGCTAAGTGTAGCTTAGGCTTGCTTTGATCAAAATAGGTTTTGCCTATTAGTTGAAAACACTAAGTTTTTCTTTGTCAAAACTTTTCCCAAGGAACCACCAATAGACATTGAGGTCCTTCACCCTTGTTCACCCACAAGTTTTTACTTAGAAATTGGGATGAGGAGATTCTTGATAGCTTCCATGTCTTGATGCTCAAGTTGTCCTTTTCCAGGGACATGGCTAAGTACTTAGGTTCTTCCATCTGCAGAGGTTGTGCACTTTCCCCACAAGCCGTGATTTTCACCAAGACAGGACCTTTCAGAAGCCTTTCCTTAGACCAAATGGACGCGCTCCAACCTATCATCCCACTACCACGAACTGTCCAAATGGCTAAGTTATTGCAACCTATATGATCCTGGCAGAGCCCATATTGCCAAGTGGCTGCACTGGAAGCTTCTTAACACTTGGCCTCTAAAATCTCTTTGTTCCTGGGTGGCTTTCCACAAGTAGATACACAAGGTAAACCATAGAAATGGGCCTTGTGTAACCACTCAACATAAACCATTCCTTCCATTCCACCCAGGGGTTTCATTTACTTAGTTGTTTTATTAGGCAAAACACAAGTCCAAAGACTTAGAAATATTTTCATCATAGCATGTATATTTCACCACCCTTGGTTGCTACTAGCTAGGCTAAGCATGGCATAGATAAGCATCTTAACTTAGAAATTTCCTAGCAATTCTACACTACTAGGATTTCCCAACATGGCATATAAGAAAAATATAACATGCAAGACTAGCAAAAATATCTCTAATGCTTAGTAGAAAACATAGGGATAAAAATATCATGAAGTACCACTTGCCTTGGTAGTTTGGAGAGTAGCTACACTCCTCACAATCACAATCACTATTGGCACCAAAATCTACACACAAGATCATAGCAACAATCACATACAAAATATGTACAAACAAAAATATATGGATGCATGAAATATGATATGTGGTGGTTTTTAAAACTCTACAAAGCAAGTGTACTGTACTGGTTCATAAACAAGTCCAAAACTTTCCAAACAACATTTATTTAAACCTTAAAACATTTCTTAAACAATTCATATACTCAAAATATCCCTACACATGTTTCTATAAATAAAACCATTTTAACAGAAGCAAAACATTAAACACATTGCATATTTAGAAAGGGCTTGTTCTCTTGATTCCATTGATATAAAATTCATCAAATTTTAACGTGGGGATCAAAAGTTATAGCTAAAACAAATTCAAACATCTAATAGATTTAAATCCTGATTTTAAACCTAAACCCTAGCCATGCGTCTTAATCTGATTGGTGCGTACCGGTTCGCTCAGGATCGCGTCTGTGAGCCGTTAGATCTACTTAATCTGCACGGCCCAGTTCTACTCGTAACGCTTTGATAAGTGATCTAATTTCACGCGCTGGATCCAGATCCAACGGTCCTGGATGAAACGACCACAGATGGGCGGCGCTGGCGGTGGCTACTGGCGGCGGCGTGCTCAGCCTACGGTGGTGCGGCGCTACAGGGGGTTCTAGGGTCGTCGGAGGCACTTACCAGAACCGTGGCGAAGCAATGATTCTCAACCTGGCGATGGCTTGGAAAAGGGGCGCACGGACACGGCTGCACGGGCTCGTCGGAGTTGCTGGCTGCGTCAGGCTCGCGTGAACGACGACGTTGGCGATGCTCCTGGTCACCCTAGCATGAACAAACGGCATCAGGAGATGCGCAAGACTATGGTGAACACCATCGTGTGAATCAGAGGCGAAGGGGAACAAGGGGCTCACCGAATTTAATCGTCGGAGTTGAGGACGTCGTCGGAACCTTGCTGTGCTTGTCGAAGACGACAACCTGGGGCGGTATAGAAGGAACCAACGGTGTTAGTAGGTGCGCAAAGGAGTGGTGATGCTGTCTGCAAGAACCAGAGAAGAAGGGGCCCACGGGGCTCACCGGGATTGGTCGCCGGAGTGAGCTCTGTCTGCGGCGGTGCGAGGATGATTGCGGGCAGCCTAGGGGCGTTCTGTGCTCGGAGTCTGGGGGGAAATGGAGAGGGGGCAGAGGGGGTTTAAGTAGGCAGGGCGTGGGCGTGATTTACTCCTGCAATCAACACGAATTGATGAGCGAATCATGCCAGGAAACGCACGGCGTGATTTGGGGAAGAACACGTCGCGGTGGGGGGCGGGTGGAGACGACGACGCCATGTGGGCCGCGGATGTCAGCGAGAGAAATAGAGAGGGAGTGGGTCCTGTCTGTCAGTCACTCGGCGGGTGCGTGTGTGAGTAACGAAAAATGATTCGCGGGGTGGGTTGCTAGGCTTAGTTGGGCTAGTTGGGCCAGATTCGCCTGCTAGCTTTTTTTCCCTTTTTGCCTTTTTCTTTTTCTGTTTTATTTTTCTGAAATGATTTTCAACTCCAAATCAAATGAGTTTGAATTCAAATCTTCTCTAGGTTTTTATACTGCAAACCTTGCACTCAAAGGTGTGTCAAACAATAATGTTTACTCAAAACACTTTGAACATTTGAAAATAAAAATAAAACCAAGCCTTTATGTGACATATACTATAGGCATATTATTGGTTTTATTTTCACATTTTGTTTTGAAAACTTTGCTCAAGCTTTGGAAAGTGTCTAAGTTCGAATTCAAACCTTACTGAACAAAACAAGTGCTCTTCTCATTGGAAGATATCACTAAGGCTAGAGCAAACTTACATGAAATAATAAGCATATATGCTTCTGTTTTGAAATGATTTGTTTGAAATGAAACCTATACGATCATGGATGTATGGATGATAAGCATGAGTTTGAAACATGATTTTAGGGATGTTACAAAATATTTCTAATGCATAGGTGAAAATATAGGGATAAAAGCATGAAGCACCAGTTGCCTTGGTAGTTTGGGGAGTAGCAACAATCTTCACAACCACAATCACTATTAGCACCAAAATCTACACATAAAATAATGGCACCAAAATCACATAACAAAATATACAAACAAAAATATATGAATGTAAGAAAATGCCATGTGATGATTTTTCTACACCAAACAAGACAAGTATACAATACCGATTCATAAACAAGACCAAGATACTCAAAATAAACTTTATTTGATCTTTAAAACATTTTTCAAATAATTTCTATACTCAAATTAAGCCTATAAATGTTTCTGCAAAAAAAACCAATATTACAGAAGCAAAACATTAAACACATTGCATAAAAAGATATAATTCTTTCTCCTAATTCCAATGATATAAAATTTACAAAATTTGAACGTGTGGATCAAAAGTTATGAATTTTACAAGTTTGAATCACTAATAGTTCTAATTCAGATTTTTAAAACAAAGAACTGGCCACGGGGCAGCCTCTGATTGGCCGATACCATTTTGCACCGGATCACACTCACGGGCCGTTAGATCTAACTTACTACGCACGGATCATATCGACACATACCTCTTCGCTACAGATCTAATCCATAGCGCTGGATCTAGATCCTACGGTTGCTAAGCATGCGACCATGGATGGCCGGCGCCAGCGACGATGGTGCGGCGGTGGCACTCTGTCAGTGATGCTCCGGTGGCTACAGAGGGGTCCGGGGTCAACAGAGGGGCTTACCTAACTCGCAAGGTCACGCTGATGCTCAACCACTTGCTGCCGTGGACGGGGGCGCGCTGTGGAGGTCATTGGGGGTCGTCGGAGTTGCGGGCGGCGTCGGGTTCTTGCAGTCGACGATGTTGCCGACGATGTGGAACGTCCTAACACAAACCGAAGGCGTCAGGGTGTGCACAACAAACTGGCGAACAAGGTAGGGTCAGAGAGAAAGCAAGGGGCGGCCTCGTATTACCTAAATCGTTCACCGGAGTTAGGCCGCGGTTCTGTCGTTTACTGAGGTGGTCGGGGACGACGACCTGGGTAATGCGCGGGCAAAACAAAAGCATCAATAGAAGCACAGAGACACGGAGAAATCGATAGGGTCAGGCAAAAAACGAGGGGCGCTCGGTACTCACCGGAATCAGTCGTCGTAGCTCGTCGGGACAGCGGCGGAGTTTGATGAAATCTGGGCAGCCTGGTGGCGAGGAGAGGGTGCTGTGTGGGGGGAAATGGCCGTGGTGAAGAGGGGATTAAGTATCCAGGAGTGGAGCGGGGATTACTCTCTGTATCAATGGGAATTAAGCGGGGTTTAACTGCGGCGAGGTAACGGCGGAGAAGTGACTGCGCGTGTGATTCTGGGGAAGAAGAAGGTGACGTGGAGAGGGGCCACTAGCCAGCGACTGGGTGGGTTGGTTCGGTGCGGGTGAGAGAAGGAGCAGAGGGGGAATGGCCCGGGTGGGCTTTTGTGCTGGATCTGGTTCTGGGTTAGTTTAGTAGCGCCGGCCCTTTTCTAATTCTTTTCTCTTTTTCCAATTCTGTTTGATTTTCCAGGAATCAAATTCAAATGAATTCAAAAGTGTTTGATTTCAAACTTGTTCTGGATTTTTGTAAAATGAAACCTGCACATTTTTGAGTATGAAACCATGCTGTCCCACTAGACTTGCTTGGGTCCTTTGAAAATTGTAAAATAAATAGTTCCTTAACACAAGATTTAATAAAGATATGAAAATGGTTTTAAAACCATATTTTGTTTTGGAAATTTTTGTCCAAGCCTTGGAAAACAACCAAACCAACTCATGAACAAACTATCATGATTTAAAACAATTAATCTCTCACTAGAGAGTAGCATTGGATCAATGCCTGTTTACATAAAATAATAAGCACCCAAATGCTTCTGTTTTTGAAATTACTTTGAAAATGATCCCTAAATTATTATGAATGCATGGATGATATGCAAAGCTTTGAAAACATGATTTTAGGGATGTTACAAATCTAACCCCCTTAAGGTGAATCACGCCCTCGAGATTTGGATAGGCTAGCAAATAGGTGAGGGTGGTCTTTCCGAAGATCATTTTCTCTTTCCCATGTTCCTTCTTCTTCGGAATGATAGTTCCATTGAACTTTGCAGAATTTGATAGTCTTAGTTTGAGTAACTCTTTCTGCAGTCTCAAGAATCTTGATAGGTTTTGCCTCATAAGTGAGATCAATTTCCAATTAAACCTCCTCCAAAGGTATAGTATCCTTCAAAGAAGTCTCTTCCATCTCTGGATAGCATTTCTTTAATTGACTCACATGAAACACATTGTGAACTGCAGACAATGATTATGGCAATTCAATTTCATAAGCTACTTCTCCTTTACGACTCAGAATCTTGAATGGTCCCACATATCTTGTGGCCAATTTTCCTTTGACTCCAAATCTCTTCACTCCACGAAGTGGTGACACTCTAAGGTAAGCTCTATCACCCACTTCATAGGTGACTTCTCTACGTTTAGGATATGCGTAGCTCTTCTGTCGGGACTGTGCTATCTTCAATCTGTCCTTAACTAGCTTGACTTTCTCTTCAGCCTCTTTGATTAGTTCTGGTCCGAACAAATTTCTTTCTCCCACACCATTCCATAGTAATGGGGTGGTACATTTTCTCCGATAGAGAAACTCAAATAGTTCCATTTCAATACTGGCTTGATAGCTGTTATTGTAAGAGAATTCTGCGTAAGGCAGACTTTCATCCCAACTGGCTCCATAGTCTAGGGCACATGCCCTGAACATATCTTCAAGAATCTGGTTGGTCCTTTCTGTCTGTCCATCAGTCTGAGGATGAAAGGCAATGCTAAATTCCAACCTCGTTCCCAATGACTCATGTAGTTGCCTCAAGTGAACTGAGTTCCCCTATCGGACACAATACTCTTGGGTACTCCATGCAGACATACAATCCTACTCATATAGATCTTGGCTAACTTAGCACTTGTATAGGTTGTCTTCACGGGTATGAAATAAGCCACTTTAGTTAGGCGATCCACTACTACCCAAATAGAATCATATCCTGACCTGGTCCTTGGCAATCCAGTGATGAAATCCATGCCAATCTTGTCCCACTTCAAATCAGTAATAGGTAGTGGTTGTAGCAATCCTGCTGGTTTATGATGTTCCGCTTTCACTCTACTACATACATCACACAAAGCAATATGTTCGGCGATGTCTTTCTTGAGATTATTCCACCAAAATCTTTCCTTCATATCCATGTACATTTTGGTGTTACCCGGGTGAATGGAATATGGTGAGTTGTGTGCTTCTTGTAGAATCAGTTTCCGAAGCTCCGGATCTTGCAGAACGCAGAAACGTTTTCTATACCATAAAGTACCTTGTTCGTCTTCATGGAATCCTTTGGCTTTTCCTTTGCCAATCTTTTCCTTAATCTCTTCACTTTCCTTGTCTGTCTTTTGGGCTTCCTTGATTTTGTCCAACAAAGTGGGTTGAACATCCAATGACATGAGATGTCCTTCAGGCACAATCTCCAATCTGAGATCTCTAAATTGGGCACACAGATCATCTGGCAACTCTCCCTTAGTAAGGCCATTCACAAATACCTTACGGCTTAGTGCATCAGCTACAACATTTGCTTTACCAGGATGATATTGCAAACTCAAGTCGTAGTCCTTGATGAGTTCTAGCCATCTTCTTTGTCTCATGTTGATTTCTTTCTGGGTGAAGATATACTTCAAACTTTTGTGATCTGTGAACACTTCACATCGCTTTCCCAAAAGATAATGTCTCCATGTTTTGAGTGCATGGACAACAGAGGCTAACTCTAAATCATGAGTAGGGTAATTTACCTCATGAGTTTTGAGTTGTCTCGAGGCATAAGCCACAACTTTCCCTTCTTGCATTAGCACTGCACCTAATCCATGATGAGATGCATCACAATACACTTGGAAATCTTTCTCCAAATCTGGCAGACATAAGACTGGTGCTGTCACAAGT
The DNA here is from genome assembly GCA_916181665.1 of Avena sativa. Taxonomy (NCBI): domain Eukaryota; kingdom Viridiplantae; phylum Streptophyta; class Magnoliopsida; order Poales; family Poaceae; genus Avena; species Avena sativa. The sequence continues at coordinate 396,835,772 of OV702279.1, read as the reverse complement.
CTCTTCTTCAATTCTTGGAAACTGAGCTCACATCCTTCAAACCAAGCAAATTTCTTGTCTTTCTTTAGCAACTCTGTCATTAGCTTAGCTACCTTGGAGAAATTCTCAATAAATCTTCTGTAGTATCCAGCCAAGCCAAGGAATTTATGAACCTCTTTTACTGACTTAGGAGATTCCCATTCAGTTACAGTTGACACTTTAGCGGGATCAACTGCTACACCATCTCTTGACACAACGTGTCCAAGAAATCCAACTTCATTTAACCAAAACTCACACTCACTACTAGAGAAAGCCTATCCGAGGCTCACCAAAAATCCTATCCAAGGTGCATATCACATGTGCCTCTAGCTTCAAGCCTCGGGTATTTCTTATGCGAGGCGCATCTGATATGCGCCTCCTATACTTCACATATGCGAGGCGCATATCGATATGCGCCTCGCATTTTATTATGCGAGGCGCATATCGATATGCGCCTCGCATATGTGAAGTATAGGAGGCGCATATCAGATGCGCCTCGCATATGTTTCAGAATGCGCCTCGGGTATTTATAGTATATGCGCCTCGCATATGTTTCAGAATGCGCCTCGGGTATTTATAGTATATGCGCCTCCAATAGTATCCTATATGCGCCTCCGGTAATATTTTCAAAATTCAAGTTTTACAGACCACTATAAATAATAATATACAGATATTCAAATATACAATATAGTCCACAGAATTTTTCAGAAACTTGCATTTTGCCAAAGCATAATAGAACCAACATGAATACAATACATTACACATCAATCATGACATACAAGTTCATACATCAAGTGTTTGTGCCACAAGTTCACACCTCCGTGTACAAGTTCACAATCACATTACACCTTCGAGTACAAGTTCACAATTCACATTACAACTCCAACGACGTAGCTCTACCTAGATGAAGTAGAACACAACCTACAATGAAGAGCAACAAGGTGGTGATCACGAGGAAGTTCCTCCACTTCTTCCTTCCATGCCTCCTCCACTTCTCTTCCGCCACCCCTCTACTCTCATAGCCTTGGTAGATGTTGCCCGAGAAGTTGTTCACTTGCTTCTGGCAGTCTTTCCACTCCTCGTACACACCTGGAAACCGACCGACGTACACGACATAACACCTCGGCATATCCTACACATAATAAAGATGATATTACTTATGTCAGTGGAAAGCAATAGCTAGCAGTTCACAAAGATAGAATCATGCATATATATATATATATGGGTGCAACAAAATATAAGAAATCACGTTCTAATCATCGGCATTTCGAAGAAAGAACAAAAAAAGCAAACCAAGAATGACTTGGATTAGTGCCTCATACTTAGATTGGGCACGGAAATAACAATGCTCGCTCTTCGATATCATGCGGCAAGTAGAGTATATGCCCAAATTACTTGTCTACTTGGCACACAAGATCGAACAGCAGCATAGTCATACACGTGACACCACACCACGTTCTAATCATCGGCATTTCGAAGAAAGACCAAAAGAAAGCAAACCAATAATGACATGGATTAGTGCCTCATACTTAGATTGGGCACGGAAATAACAATGCTCGCTGTTTGATCTCGTGTGGCAAGTAGAGTATATGCCCAAATTCCTAGTCTACTTGGCACACAAGATCAAACAGCGGCATAGTCATACACGTGACACCACAACACGTTCTAATCATCGGCATTTCGAAGAAAGACAAAGAAAGCAAACCACAAGAAAGTAGGGAAGCAATGACAAATGAAAAGCAACAAGAACTTAAAATAGTTCGTAACACAAATAACTAGCTAGTGTCTCTCACAATCAAGTTCAACGGTTGACGAAACATATTCTAGAGGTTTTGCTAGGCAAGTTTAACACAGTGATAAGAGGTTACAACACGAGTTCGGAACTAACAGCTAGGTACCCAGGCAATGCAATCATGAAGTCTTCTTCGGCTCTTGAGTCGGCTTTGGGGGGGCATTGATGAAGCCCGACCGAGTTTTCGCCATTTGCATGAACATCCTGCCGTCACCCTGCGGTAGATGATGCAATCATTTATGCAGACGTGGTATTTCACGTGCGGTAGATTGAGAGGACACACGACTTTCTTCGCCTCAGCGATACTAGTCGGACATGTGTTCCCCTTCTTGGGAAGAATATCGTGCCAGAATACAATGTTGTCGTCGAAACATTCGTCGGTCATTTTGTGTTTCGCCTTCATCTCGAGAGCCCTAAGCGTTATATTTAGACGGGTATCCCTGTCGTTGCATCCGTCAAACAATGGAGTGACCGCGTCTTTCTCCATTTGCTCCAGTTTAGCCTTCTCTCTACCGGCGGCTCTGGCGTTACTCGTCTCCTTGAGAAGCAGATCTTGGACATGAGGGTCTCGCAACCAGATCGAATCATGGTCGGCACCACCTTGATCATCTTCGTGTCCATGCTCGACGCCACCTTGATCATCTTCGTGTCCATGTCCAGTGCCACCACCCTGATCTTCGTGATCGTGACTGGCGTCTTGATCTTCGTGATCATCACTGGCATCTTGATCTTCGTGATCATCACGTATCCATCGAGTGTAGCCATCCATGAAACTACGTCGAAGCAGGTGCGACTCCAGCATTCCGGAATCATGCCTTATCAGATACATCAGCTTGCAGTCCCGACATGGACATCTTATCTCTGTCTTGTTTGCACGTTCCATGTCGGCCCTCGCGCATGTCATCCACCTATCCACGCGGGCTTTGTTGATCAGTGGTTGGACCATGGCCGCCTGCATGGTACAAAGAGCAAGAGAATAATTAGAGCATATATGGACGTGGATCGCCGGAAAAATTCGGCATGACCTCCCCTAAAAAGAGGACATCCGCGAGTGCCAGAAATTCGCCGGAAAAGAAATAAATCGACATTCCGGCGAAACATTGGCATCTCAAATGAAATCTCTGCAAAAAAAGTAGCACCACAACACAATCATATAGTCGGTGTCTCCGACAACGCGCATACATGCAAGCAACGCCTTTACGATTCCTCCAACAACGACTTGTGCAAGAGAGCCGGAGGAGAAGTAAATGGACATGTTGTAGATCTAGAGGAGCAAGAGACTTCACTTACATATGGGTGTCAACCAATGGATGTTGATAAAGATTCTAAGGTGAATCAATGGGGGAAATGAGGTGGGGAGGAGGAGGGGGGCGACCAGATTTGTTTGGTGGAGGAGGAAGAAGTGACACAAGTGAGTGGGGTGCTAGTTGCCTCCATGTGCAAAAAGCTGGAAAAAAAAGTGGTGCCAGCTTATGCGAGGCGCATATTGCCTCCTATAATTCAAACTATAGGAGGCGCATATAGCAATATGCGCCTCGCATATGCGGCCACCTACCAGCGCCCGGGCCCGCATGAGTTACTTGAGGCGCATATGGCCATATGCGCCTCGCATATTGTCCAATATAGGAGGCGCATATAGCCATATGCGCCTCACATATTCGTGCACCTACCAACACGCGGGCCCACACAGAATATGCGAGGCGCATTCTGGTCATATGCGCCTCGCATATTGTCAAATATAGGAGGCGCATATAGCCATATGCGCCTCGCATATTCGTGCACCTACCAACACGCGGGCCCACACAGAATATGCGAGGCGCATTCTGGTCATATGCGCCTCGCATATTATCAAATATAGAAGGCGCATATAGCCATATGCGCCTCGCATATTCGTGCACCTACCAACACGCGGGCCCACACAAAATATGCGAGGCGCATTCTGTCCATATGCGCCTCGCCTATTTTTATACTAGAGGCGCATATCTTAAAGTGCGCCTCGCCTATTTTTATAGGAGGCGCATATGCTAAATGTGCCTCGCATAAGCATGTCTCCTATAGCCTTTTATCTAGTAGTGACTTGCTGAATTTGGCATACATCTTATGCTCTCTAAGCTTCTCAAGTATCAAACACAAATGTCCTTCATGCTCTTCTTTGCTCTTGGAATAGATCAAAATGTCATCGATGAAAACGACAACAAAATTGTCCAGGAACTCCATGAACACCTTGTTCATCATATTCATGAAGTAAGATGGTGCATTGGTCAAACCAAATGGCATCACGGTGTACTCATACAATCCATACGTAGTGGTGAAAGTTGTCTTAGGTATGTCTTGTTCTCTTATCTTGAGCTGGAAATAACCTGACCGGAGATCAATCTTTGAGAACACACATGTTCCTTCTAACTGATTAAACAAGTCATTGATTCTAGGCAAAGGGTATTCGTTCTTGATAGTCACCTCATTGAGTGAACGGTAATCTATGCATAACCTTTGACTTCTATCCTTCTTTTCCACAAACAAAACTGGTGCTCCCCAGGATGAAGAACTTGGTTGAATAAATCCTTCCTGCAACTGTTCTCCAAGTTGTTTCTTGAGTTCTTTCAACTCATCAACTGACATCTCGTAAGGTCTCTTTGCTATTGGTCCCGATGCTGGTAGCAAATCAATCAGAAATTCCACATCTCTATCTGGTGGCATTCCCGGCAATTTTTCCAGAAACACATCCGGATATTCACTCACAATTGGCACACTGTCTATGCTAACCCCCTTAAGGGAATTTAGCTTACTCCCTTTCGGTTCAAAGTTAGTCATGAATCTAATCCTTTTGTTTTCTAGGGTTGTGAGTGTGACGGTATGGTTGGCACAATCTAGCTCCATTCCTAAAATGACGTCCAATCCTTGGGAATTTAGGATTATCAGATTAACGGGAAACTTATACTTCCCAAACTCTATGACTAGATCATGACATCCTGAGTTCACTATCATTTCTCCGCCAGGAGGACTTACTTTTATAGGACACCCAATAGTTTCTACTGGTAGTTCATTTCTTTCAACAAATGCTCTTGATATGAATGAATGAGATGCGCCAATATCGAAGTGTAAGATCCCTCCTTTATAAAGGAAAAGGATCCATGTGATTGCAATGCTAGTCCCTGGATCAATAGCTAGCATCCACAGTTAAGATGTAATATCAAGAAACAAAGGTCATAATACAACTTTATAACCAGGAATAACATAATTTTATTACATCTTACATAGCTCATTTGGCTATTACATTACATTGCAGCAAAATATCTATAAGCATGGGGTCCTTCATCTTCAAAGTGACACATGCAGACATGTTGGTTGTAAGCTTTGTAATCCTAATCAACACACTTCACTAAAACAAACATTCCTGCAACACAACAAGTTACAGCCACAAGGGTCAATACATTTGAAATTGTATTGGCAAGTGATACTATGGTCTTATAGTGGAGTCTATCATCTATATGCATTTGGCTAAGTGGAGCTTAGGCTTGCATTGCTCAAAATAGATTTTCCTTATCATTTGAAAACACTAAGTTTTTGTCTTAACAAATTCACCCAAGGCATCTACCAATCAAAGATTGAAGATCCTTTAACCCTTGTTCAATCCACAAGTTTTTAACTTAGAAATTTGGATGATGAGATTCTTGATAGCTTCCATGTCTTGATGCTCAAATTGTCCTTTACCAGGGACATGGCTAAGTACTTAGATTTTACACTCTGCAGAGGTGGTGCACTTTCCCCACAAGACTTGGTTTCCCAAGACAAGATCTTTTAGAAGCCTTCCCTTAGACCAAAATGGACGCGCTCCAACCTATCAAACCCTACCACCAACTGTCATTTGGCTAAGTTATTGCAACCTATGTGATCCAGGCAGAGCCCATAATGCCAAGTGGCTGCACTTGAAGCTTCTCAACATTTGACATCTCAAATCTCTTTGTTCCTGGGTGGCTTTCCACAAGTGAGATACACCAGGTATAACCCCTTGGTAACCACTCAACACAAACCATTCCTTCCATTCCACCCAGGTGATTCATTCACTTGGTTGTTTTATTAACAAAACACAAGTCCTCAGACTTAGAAAATTTTCCATAGTGTGAATATATATTCCACCCTTGTTTTCTATTAGCTAAGCTAAGCTTGATAGTAGTAGGAATCTTAACTTAGGAAAATTTCTACTAAGGTTTCATCTACTAGGATTTCCCATGGCATGGTTATACTTAGCAAAATTCCATGCAAGTCCTACTTAGAAATATCACTAATGCATAGTGAAAATAATGGGACAAAAGTATGAAGCATCACTTGCCTTTTTGGTAGAGTATAAGTTCACTCCTTGTCCTTGCTACAATCACACTCTTCAAGTCACCAAAATTCAATCAAGCAAGGCACAAGTTCAATCTACCATTCAAGCAATTCATCACATAAAATCATATAAACAAGATAATGCATGCAAGCATGCCAAGGATTGTTTTATTTGGAGAAGTGGTTCCTAATGGGTCATAAACATTTGAAAACACCTAATGGTCATTTTATAAAGTGGCAAAGTCATTTGCAAAAGATTTCACTTCATAAACCATTTTCAAAACAAGGTATCATTTTATGTGGTGTAGAAATGTTTTTACTAAGGCATTAATCTATAGGGTTCACAAAATACATTTTCAAATCATAAAACTTGGTGTTTCGGGTCAGAGAGTTTAAAACAAAACATTTCCCAAAGGTTTTCTTCCAAAACCACTTTTAATAAATAAACCATATTTTTATTTGACTAGAATTGGTTTTAAATCCAAGATTCCTTCTTTTGCATCACCAAATATATTTTTGAAACCACAAAGTGTTTCCTATGGTCAGTAGGTTCAAAACACACCATTTTCCAAAGATTTTATCCCCAAAAACATTTTAGAACAATTTTTATAACCTAAACAAGCATACATAAGTTTCTGCAAAAAAAAAACATTTTACCAGAAGCTTTTTACTAAAAAAAGTGCATGGTTGGCTAGGGCTTGTCTTGCTGATTCCATTGATATAAAATTTGCAAAATTTGGACGTGTGGAACTAAAGTTATCGATTTTTCAAATTTGCATACAAATCAGATTCTAATTTTGTTTTAAACAGATCCAGTGCCACGCGGCGTGACACTATTGGTCGGTACCGCTTCGTGCGGATCGGCCTCTGTGGATCGTTGGATCTAAAAATATCGCGCGGCTCAGACGCGCTCAAACCCTTTCGCTCAGGTTCTATTCTTAGCCGCATGATTAACATCTAACGGTGTATATCTAATTGACCATACTCGAGCGGAGCTGACGGCGGCGTCTGGCGGAGCACGCTCTGCTCGCGGTGGCGCCGGCGATACAGGAAGCGAGGAAGAGGGGGAGGGTGCTCACCGTGCTCGTAGGGAGATGGTGAAGCTCAACGCACGGTCGGCTTGGCAAGGGGCGCGCCAGAGAGGCGACGATTGCTCGCCGGAGTTGGTGACGGCGTCAGGCGGCTCTGGAGGTCGTCGAGGGCGAGGCTGCAGATCGTCCCGAATCAAAATAAGTGCACGGTTAGATGCGGGTGAGTGCGGTGAGTGCAGGAGTGTCATCGGGAAGGAGAGGGGCGGACGCATGCTTACGGGGAGGGTCGCCGGAGAGGAAGCAGACGGTGGCGCCGGTGGTCGTTGTCGTTGCCGAGCCTGCAGAGAACGCGCGGGTGAGCTGGCGATACAGGAAGGTTCGCCAGGGTCTGAGGAGTGTGTGAGCTTGGTCGAGGAGGCAAGGGCGGTGTCTACTGGCTGGAATCGGAGCAGAGGCTCGCCGGAGCAGGGCGGGGTCTAGGCGCTAATTGGAGCGGCCTGGGGGCATATAGGTTCTGGCGACTGGGGGAAAAGAGAGAGGAGATGCTGGCGTTTATCACTGCGTGGTCACGGCGAGGGATTAACGTGACATTAAGGCGTAATCAAGCGAGCGTTTAACAGCAGAAAACCGCCGGCGAGGTTTGCGCGCGGGTGAGGAAGAAGAGGGCCGGTGGTGGGGTCTGGCGTTAGTGAGAAAAGGAGAGGGAGAGCGGGGTCCATCTGTCAGCGTCGTTGCGGGTTTAAAACTGGGTGCGAATCGTTTTTCTTCGGGAGAGAGAGGAGCTGGGCTAACTGGGCCAGGTGGACTTAGCTGGGCTGGGTCGTCTCTTTCATTTTTTTTATTCAGATACTTTTTCCTTTTTCCATTTCTTTTTCTGTTTTGAAATTCAATCAATCAATTCAAACATCCAATCAATCAAATTTCTACCACACTTTGTATTGAGTTTTAGTTCTGTTTAACAAAACAAAACCAAAGTCCAAAAATAAAAATAATATATTTATTCTTTTTAGGATCTATTTAATAATTAATAAAATAGACGTTAATTATTAATTCAAATAGGTTTTGATTAAAATCTCCATTTGAAATCTAAATATTATCAAAACCAAATCAGTAGGTTTTATTTGAGAAAATAAAATACTTGGAAAACTTATTTAAAATAAATTAATAAGTTTTAGTGTTTTATTAAAATGGAAAAGCCTTTACTTTAACAAAATTGGGTATTAATAAATTCCCATTATTTTATTTAAATAAACCTTTACTATTTTTGTCAAATAGAAATATTTTATTTCAAAGGCTTGGCCAAGTTTTTATTTGGCTTATAAAATAATCCTTATTTATAAATCTACCCTTGCTTTATAAAATCCAAATCTTTTTATTAAAAGATTCAAAAATAGTAATTTTACTTATTTAAAATTTTCTTTATTAATTGTTTATCTTTTCAAATCCCTTTAGGATTTGTTCAATCAAATAGGTTTGAAGGTTTCCAATTGGAACCAAAAAGTTTCTTCTCACCCTGAAAATCAACAAAGTTTTATTTTATTCATTTATTTTTCACATAACAAGATTTGGAAAATCTTGGGATGTGACACAAAGAGAACAAACGCTGGAACAAAATTGATTTTGAACTTACCAGCAACAGCATCAGGTTCCTCATAGATTTCTTCCACATTGATGTGGTTCACTTGTCCCTTCTAGAAAGGGTTGGGCTTGTTGGGTCCTTCAACTTTCTTTTCTGGGCATTCATTTGCATAATGCCCCATCTTCTTGCACTTGAAGCATTCAACCTGACTGAGATCCTTCTTGACAGGATGGCTTCCACTACCACTTCCACTTCCATTGTGGTGGCTCTTGTATCCACCCTTGTGATTCTTGTACTTGTCATTGTCATGACTACGGTGATGCTTGTTGTCATGATGACGGTTGTGGTTGTGGTGGTTGTTGTACTTCCCATGCTTGTGGGATCCAGAACTCCCACTATCATCATAATGGGAATGCTTGTGAGACGATCCCGAGTTGTGCATGTCAGAGCTGTGTTTCCTCTTTCTACTTTCAACTTGTTTCATCTTGCTCTCCAAGATGGCAGCCTTGTCACAAAGAGATTGGTAGGTGGGGACATAGGCCATAGATAACTGCAGATTCAGTTCATCATTCAATCCTTCGAGGAACTTCTCTTTCCTCTTGGCATCAGTATCAACTTCATCCGGTGCATAACGCGCCAGATTGTTGAATTCTTCAATATATTTAGCCACGCTGCGGTGGCGCTGTTTCAGATTATGAAATTCCTTCTTCTTCAAGCTCATCACTCCGGATGAGATGTGAGCTGTGCGGAAACCATCTTCAAAGATAGCCCATGTCACATCCTCAATGGGAGTGGTGATCTAGAAGTTATCTCACCAAGTAGCTGCTGGTCCTTCCAACAAGGGTGCTGCAAACCTGACTTTCTCCTCGTCGGTACAGCCGACAGTTACCAAATCCTTGTTCGCTAAACATAGCCAATCATTGCCCACCATGGGATCAGTAGTTCCTGAGAACTTTACAGGCCTCAGTCTTAGGAATCTGGTGAACATGTCAAAACCTGGTGGGTTGTTATGATTGTTGTTGTTGTTATTGTTGTTATTCTGATTCTGCATGAAAGTAGTCATCATTTGCATCAGTTGTGCATGTGCAGTCATCAGCTGCTACATCTCGGGGGTGACATTGTTGTTGTTCGGGTGGGGTTGGCACGTCGAGGAGGCATATGTGGTTTTCATAAGGATAAGAATGAGATACCCTATGCTTAACATGCACAATACATCACATAAACAATCACCAAACAAGCATCAAAATAACAAAAATTTCAACAACATAGTCAACAAGTTTGAAAAGTAAATACACCAATGGCAAGCCATCCACATGTTGGATGGTCATTGCGACTCAATAATCAAAAGCATGGTAAATGATAAATGAGTAGTCATCACAACTCCTCTGCATCAACCTCCTCATCGACAAGTGTAAGACCTGCATTCTCCATAGCGGTCTTGTACTCCTCGACATTGGTAGTCAAGGCCTCTACCTTGGCCTTGAGAGCCCTCTTCTGTGAACGCAACCTCTCAATCACACCCTGCTGATGCTCGATCTCGGAGTCCTTGGCCTCTAGTTCCGCAGTCATCTCTCGAATCCTCTTGTTCCTATCTTGGACTCTTTTCTCTTGGCTCTTGAACTTCCTATCCTGACTCTCAAAATTGGCCTCCATTTCCTTGACTATCTCGTCTTGCTCCGCGAAGAGCTTGTCCTTCTCACGAAGCTGCACCTGGAGCTCATCATTGCTAAGCATGACGTTGGTCCTATCAGTATCTAGGTGCCTAAGTAGAACCTCTAGGTCCTGAAGATACAGACGAATCGGCTCTGCCGTCTCTCTCGCAGCATCCTCGAACTCAATAGCCTCACCATCCTCGTCGCGTCTACCGAAGGCGTGGAAGTGAGTACCTCTAATCTCCCGAGAGTGCCTCCCTAACAAACGCCCAAGTAAATCCTGCATGACTACCTCTAGGCCTCTCTCCTTTTCGTCATGCATAAGCTTGAAGGTGATAGCCTCCGTGGCTGGCTCAGTCTTGCGTCCTGGCTAAGTAACCTTGAAGCCCCAAAGGTCCTTCCTCTCAAACTTGGTGAGGGGAAGCATCATGATGCTATGAAGCGGAAGATTGAGCACACTAGTGATCTCAATAAGACGAGTGCCAAAACGAGTTCCCTTGAACTCTTCAGCTGTGCTGATAGTAACATTAGGCATCTATTTTATAAGATAAAGAGAAGTTAGAAATAACATCAATAGAAATACACAAGACAAAGTATCACAAGCATATCATTGGCAAACAAACACACAAGTCTTGGTGTACATAAATCCATTACAAGCATCCAAGGTTCAACATAACTTAGACAAAATTTTGGAAATAAAATGATAAGTGTGTTGGTCCAACTAACGAAGTACATTACAACTCTCACTCACTAGACAAAATGGCTATCAAAGCATCCTTAGTAGCCATCTGCCTATCTTGTTCACAAGATTCCCAAATCAAGTCTATGATGTCTTCCCTTAGTTGTTGGTTGGTAGTTTCCAACTCTTGGGTATGCTTCTTTTATTCTCTAAGGTCATTTTAGGTGTTGAGCATTCTGCACTTGAGTCTATCACCAAGCTCTTTGATGGCCTTCCAAGCTGCATACCTTGCAGAATCAAAGAATGTGGTGTGCATCACTGAGTTGGTGACCATGCAGAATCCTGATTCTTTGTGGTTGTCTTCCTTGTTTTTATACAAGTGAAGTTGCACCCACCAATATTCTTCTCCTTCATCCATCACAGGGAAGCCTTTGTACACAGCTGCACCATGTATCCCAATTGTAACCATAAGGTTCTTGAGGGCTTTTGGAAATTCAATCTCTCACTCAAGGGTCATGGTCATGAGTGGTCTCTTCCTTACGGCTTCATTTATGGAGTTCATCTAGAAATATAGATGAGAAAGAAGATTAGAAAAGTTTACGAGAAGAAAAGACAGTGTGGAAGTTGTTGAAATTTTTTCCTTAGTGGTTTCTAATCCAATCCTAGGGTCATAATCCTACAGGCAACACAGTGCTCTGATACCATCTGTAAGATCCCACCTTTATAAAGGTAAAGATCCCTGTGATTGCAATGCTAGTCCCATGATCAATGCTAGCATCCACAGTTTAAGATGAAGTACACAGATACAAAGGTCATTATTACAAATCATTCCAGAGACAAACATAGTCTTTTACATTTCCATGGCTACATGCCTAATACAAGAGTTCAAATATAGAATAATATAAATAAGTCTTCATCTTCATGTGCCACAAGCAAGCATGTTGAGTGTAGACTCATAACCCCTAATCATCATCAGAGTAACCTGCAACATCACAATTTACAGCCACAGTGGGTCAATACATTTGGAATAGTATTGGCAAGTGATACCTTAGTAGAATATTAACATCTAATTACTACATGAATTTGGCTAAGTGTAGCTTAGGCTTGCTTTTCTCAAAATAGGTTTTACCTATTAGTTGAAAACACTAAGTTTTTCTTTGATAAGACTTTCCCAAGGATCCTCCAATAGAAATTGGTGAACCTTCACCCTTGGTTAACCACAAGTTTTAACTTAGAAAATTGGGATGAGGAGATTCTTGATAGCTTCCATGTCTTGATGCTCAAGTTGTCCAATACCAGGGACATGTCTAAGTACTTAGATTCTTCCATCTGCAGAGGTTGTGCACTTTCCCCACAAGACTTGATTTTCACCAAGACAGGACCTTTCAGAAGCCTTCCCTTAGACCAAATGGACGTGTTCCAACCTATCATCCCACTACCACCAACTGTCCAAATGGCTAAGTTATTGCAACCTATATGATCCAGGCAGAGCCCATAATGCCATGTGGCTGCACTAGAAGCTTCTTAACATTTGGCATCTCAAATCCCTTTGTTCCTGGGTGGCTTTCCACAAGTGAGATACACAAGGTAAACCATAGAAATGGGTCTTGTGTAACCACTCAGCACAAACCATTCTTTCCATTCCACCCAGGTGTTTCATTCACTTAGTTGTTTTATTAATCAAAAACACAAGTCAATGACTTGGAAATATTTCACATAGCATGAATATATAATCCACCCTTGATTGCTACTAGCTAGCCTAAGCATGGCAATAGTAAGCATCTTAACTTAGAGGAAATTCTAACAATTCTACAACTACTAGGATTTCCCAAGCATAGCATATACATACTTAGCAAAATAACCATGCAAGTCCTATACAAAATATTTCTAATGCATAGGTGAAAATATAGGGATAAAAGCATGAAGCACCAGTTGCCTTGGTAGTTTGGGGAGTAGCAACAATCTTCACAACCACAATCACTATTAGCACCAAAATCTACACATAAAATAATGGCACCAAAATCACATAACAAAATATACAAACAAAAATATATGTATGTATGCAAATGCCATGTGATGATTTTTCTACACCAAACAAGAAAAGTATACAGTACTGATTCATAAAAAATACCAAGATACTTAAAATAAACTTTATTTGATCTTTAAAACATTTTTGAAATAATTTCTATACTCAAATTAAGCCTATAAATGTTTCTGCAAAAAAATAACCAATTTTAGAGAATCAAAACATTAAACACATTGCATGAACAGATAGAATTCTTTCTCCTGATTCCAATGATATAAAATTTACAAAATTTGAACGTTTGGATCAAAAGTTATGAATTTTACAAGTTTGAATCACTAATAGTTCTAATTCAGATTTTTAAAACAAAGAACTGGCCACGCGGCAGCGTCTGATTGGCCGATACCGTTTCGCACCGGAACACACTCACGGGCCGTTAGATCTAACTTGCTACGCACGGCTCAGATCGACACATACCGCTTCTCTACAGATCTAATCCTAAGCGCTAGATCTAGATCCTACGGTTGCTAAACATGCGACCATGGATGGGCGGCGCCAGCGACGTTGGCACGGCGGCGGCGCTCTATCAGTGATGCTCCAGCGGCTACAGAGGGGTCCGGGGTCAACGGAGGGCCTTACCGAACTCGCAAGGTCGCGCTGATGCTCAACCACTTGCTGGCATGGACGGGGGCGCGCTGTGGAGGTCACTAGGGGTCGTCGGAGTTGCGGGCAGAGTCGGGTTCTTGCAGTCGATGATGTTGTCGATGATGTGGACCGCCCTAACACAAACCGAAGGCGTCAGGTTGTGCACAACAAACTGGCGAACAAGGTAGGGTCAGAGAGAAAGCAAGGGGCAACCTCGTATTACCTAAATCGTTCACCGGAGTTAGGCGGCAGTTCTGTCGTTTGCTGAGGTGGTCGGGGACGGCGACCTGGGTAATGCGCGGGCAAAACAAAAGCATCAACAGAAGCACAAAGACATGACAAACTCGATAGGGTCAGGCAGAAAACGAGGGGCGCTCGGTACTCACCGGAATCAATCGCCGTAGCTTGTCAGGACAGCGGCGGAGTTTGATGAAATCCGGGCAGCCTGGTGGCGAGGAGAGGGTGCTGTGTGGGGGGGGGGGGGAAATGGCCGTGGTGAAGAGGGTATTAAGTAGCCAGGAGCGGGGCAGGGATTACTCTCTATATCAATGGGAATTAAGCGGGGTTTAACTGCTGTGAGGTAACGGCGGAGCAGTGACTGCGCGCGTGATTCTGGGGAAGAAGAAGGTGACATGGAGAGGGGCCACTAGTCAGCGACTGGGTGGGTTGGTTCGGTGCGGGTGAGAGAAGGAGCAGAGGGGGAATGGCCCGAGTGGGATTTTGGGTTGGATCTGGTTCTGGGTTAGTTTAGTAGCGCCGACCCTTTTCTAATTCTTTTCTCTTTTTCAAATTTTGTTTGATTTTCCAGGAATCAAATTCAAATGAATTCAAAAGTGTTTGATTTCAAACTTGTTCTGGATTTTTGTAAAATGAAACCTGCACATTTTTGAGTATAAAACCATGCTGTCCCACTAGACTTGCTTGGGTCCTTTGAAAATTTTAAAATAAACAGTGCCTTAACACAAGATTTAATAAAGATATGAAAATGGTTTTAAAACCATATTTTGTTTTGGAAATTTTTGTCCAAGCCTTGGAACACAACCAAACCAACTCATGAACAAACTATCATGGTTTAAAACAATTAATCTCTCACTAGAGAGTAGCATTGGATCAATGCCTGTTTACATAAAATAATAAGGACCCAAATGCTTCTGTTTTTTAAATGACTTTGAAATGATCCCTAAATGATTATGAATGCATGGATGATATGCAAAGCTTTGAAAACATGATTTTAGGGATGTTACAATATCGGTTCTAGAGGCGCAAAGGTAAATGAGATAGCCGATCATGGATCGGAATACCTTTTGGTCCACGTCTTTACCATTTGGATTAAGCTCAAGATGACATTTAGTTTGCATTGGAGTAGCAACGCCATTGAGATCCGTCATCTTGAACCTCTTGAGCATGTCTTGGATGTATTTGGCTTGATTAATGAAGGTTCCCTCTCTAAGTTGCTTGATCTCGAATCAAAGAAAGAACCTCAATTCTCCCATCATAGACATCTCAAACCTGTCAGTCATAAGCTTTGAAAAATCATCATTAAAAGCTTGGTTAGTAGAGCCAAAAATAATGTCGTCTACATATAGTTGTATACAAAAAGCTCCCCATTAACCTTCTTAGTAAAAAGAGTGGGATCAATTTGCCCAACTTTGAATCCACGGTCTAACAAAAGCTCTTTAAGGTGCTTATACCACACACATGGGGCTTGTTTAAGGACATAGAGCGCCTTATCAAGTTTGTAGACATGGTTCAAAAATTTGGGATCCTCAAATCCCGGGGGTTGATTGACGTATACCAACTCATGTAGTGGAACATTAATAAAAGCACTCTTACCATCCATTTTGCTGTAATTTAAAATTATGATGAGAAGCATAAGCAAGAAGGATATGGATGGACTCAAGGCGAGCCACATGAGCATAGGTTTCGCCAAAATCAATGCCTTCCACTTGAGAGAATCCTTGAGCCACAAGCCTAGCTTTATTCCTTACAACAATGCCATTTTCATCTTGTTTGTTCTTGAAAATCCACTTGGTGACGATAACATTGCGACATTCTTTGGGTTTCTCTACGAGCTTCCAAACCTTGTCGCGCTCGAAGTTATTTAGTTCTTCATGCATTGCAACCATCCAATCAGGATATTCAAGAGAATCAAAGACCTTCTTTGGTTCAACCATGGAAATGTGTGCTTGATGATCACAGAAGCTAGCAAGTTCTCTTCTAGTAGACACTCTTCTTCTTAGTTCACCTACAACCTTGTCAAGAGTGTGGCCCCTTAACTCAAGATTCTGATCAGCGCGAGCTTTGCAACGAGCCTCAATTTCCTTATTGTTTCTTGATGAGTTGATTTAGCATTTGGATCCTTGTCTTGGCCACTACATTTCCCTTGATCTTGATCTGAGCAGATAACAGGAGACTGTTGTTGAACAGGTTCTTCAGGGCTGGACAATCTGCCCCTGGGTGGGGCCGGATTATTTAGCCTGGGAGATGCAGCCATAGATTCTTCTTCCTGAACGTCCCTGGCAGAACTTGGAGTGCCAGTGTCACATCCCAAGATTTCCCAAATCTTGTAATGTGAAAAATAAATGAATAAAATAAAACTTTGTTGATTTTCAGGGTGAGAAGAAACTTTTTGAATCCAATTGGAAACTTTCAAAACCTATTTGGATCAAATAAAATCCTAAAGGGATTTAAAAAGTTTAATAAACAATAAACTTAAAAATATTTAAAATTACTATTTTTTTAGATCTTTTAATAAAAGATTTGGTTTTCAAAAGAAAAGGTAGATTTATAAATAAGGATTATTTTATAAAGCCAAATTAAACCTTGTCCAAGCTTTTGAAATAAAATATTTTGTTTTGATTAAAAGAGTAAAGGTTTATTTAAATAAAATAATGAGTGTTTATTAATAAACCAAATTTATTAAAGTAAAGGCTTTTCCCATTTTAACTAAATATCAAAAACTTATTAAAATATTTTAAAATAAGTTTTCCAAGTATTTTATATTTTCAAATAAAACCTACTAATTTGGTAATATTTAGATTTCAAATGGAGATTTTATTAAATAAATCAAAACCTATTTGAATTAATAATTAAGGTCTATTTTATTTAATTATTAAATAGATCCTAAAAAAGAATAAAAATATTATTTTGTTTTGGTTTTTGATTTGTGTTGTTAAACAGGACCAAAACTCAATACAAAGTTTGGTGGAAGTTGTTTTGATTTGGTTGTTTGAATTGATTGTTTGAATTTCAAAACAGAAATAGAATTGGAAAAAGAAAAGCATTCAGAAAAAAAAAAAATACAAAAGGGAGCCAGCCTAGCCGGCCAGCCCAACTAGGCCCAGCAAGCCCACCTATTCCCCCCTCCCCGAAACATTTTCCTCACTCGCGAAACGACCCGCATAGTCGCAGACAGCAGGACCCCACCTTTACTCTCTCTCTCTCTCTCTCTCTCTCTCTCTCTCTCTCTCTCTCTCTGACTGCTGAGCCCCACCTGCCAACTCAGCTCATCGTCTCCGCGACGACCTCTTCTCCCTCCCTTCGTCGCCGTTTCTGGCTATGATTCCGCAGCTTAAATTCGCCTTAACGCGGCCACCATTACTCGCAGTGATCACGCACGCTTAAACGCCCATGCCCCCTCTCCATTTCCCCTCTGTCGCCAGAACCTATACGCCCCCAGGCCGCTCCAATTAGCGCCTAGACCCCGCCCTACTCCGACGAGCTCGCAACCAAATTCCGGCGACCCCGCGCCACCCCTTGCCTTACCGAGCACATAGGCACATTCCCCAGACCCAGACGCACCTTCCTGTGTCGCCAGCTCAACCGCGCGTGCTCTGCAGGCTCAGCTTCGACAACCTCTGAGCACCGCCACCGTCTGTTCCTACTCCAGCGACATCCCCAGGTAGTTTCCGACCGCGCCTATCCTTCTCCTTCACGCACGCATCTTCGCCTTGACCTTGCGCATCTAACCGTGCTCTCCGTTTGCTCTCTCGTGACCCGTAGCGCCGCCCTCGACGACGACAGAACGTGGCCGTCGTCAGACGCAACTTCGGCGAGCCATTATCCTCACCTCCGTGCGCCCCTTCAGCAACGACAATCTCCTTGAGCTTCCCCACGACGTTGCGAACGCGGTGAGCATATTCCCATCCTCTCTCGCTTCCTGCTTCGCCAGCACCGCCACCATCTGACCGCTCCGCCGCTCGCCGCCGCGCCAGCGCCGCTGCTTAGTGGTCGAACGCATAACAACCGTAGGATCTTAATCGTAGCGCTGCGATAGAACGTGAACAAAAGGGTACCTTTTGATCTGCACCGTGCGTAGCCACTTAGATCTGACGGTCCAGGAGGATCGATCCGTGCGAACCGGTATCGACCAGTAGTTTTGCGCCGCGTGGCAGTGAATCTGTTTAAAACAAATTTTGAATCTGATTTGTTTTGCGCCGCGTAGTTTTGCGCCGCGTACCTAGCCAACCCTGCAATTTGTTTAGTAAAAAGCTTCTGGTAAAATGTTTGTTTTTGCAGAAACATTTGTATGCTTCTGGGGTTAAAATTATTCCAAAATGATTTTGGGGTTAAAATCTTTTGCAAATGGTGTGTTTTGAACCTACTGACCTTAGGAAACACTTTGTGCATTAAAAAATGTATTTGGAGAAACAAAAGAATGAATCTTGGATTTAAAACCAATTCTATTCAAATAAAAATATGGTTTATTTATTAAAAATGGTTTTGGAAGAAAAACCTTTGGGAAATATTTTGTTTTAAACTCTCTGACCCTAAACACAAAGTTTTATGGTTTGAAAACATATTTTGTGAACCCTATAGATTAATGCCTTAGTAAAAACATTTTTACACCACATAAAATGATACCTTGTTTTGAAAATGGTTTTTGAAGTGATATATTTTGCAAATGACTTTGCCACTTTATAAAATGATCATTAGGTGTTTTCAAATGTTTATGACACATTAGGAACCACTTTTCCAAATAAAACAATCCTTGGCATGCTTGCATGCATTATCTTGTTTATATGATTTTATGTGATGAATTGCTTGAATGGTAGATTGAACTTGTGCCTTGCTTGATTGAATTGTAGTGACTTGAAGAGTGTGATTGTTGCAAGGACAAGGAGTGAACTTATACCCTCTACCAAAAAGGCAAGTGATGCTCCATACTATGTCCCATTACTTTCACTATGCATTAGTGATTTTTCTAAGTAAAACTTGCATGAAATCTTTGCTAAGTATAGACTATGCTATGGGAAAACCTAGTAGATGAAACCTTAGTAGAAATTTTCCTAAGTTAAGATTCCTACTACTATCAAGCTTAGCTTAGCTAATAGAAAACAAGGGTGGAATATACATTCATAATATGGAAAAATTTCTAAGTCTGAGGACTTGTGTTTTTGTTTAATAAAACAACTAAGTTAATGAATCACCTGGGTGGAATGGTAATTGCTTGGTGGTTTTTGGTTGAGTGGTTACACAAGGCCCATGGATATGGTTTACCTTGTGTATCACACTTGTGGATTGCCACCCAGGAACAAAGAGATTTGAGATGTCAAATGTTGAGAAGCTTCTAGTGCAATCACTTGGCAATATGGGCTCTGCCTGGATCACATAGGTTGCAAGAACTTAGTCATTTGGACAGATGGTGGTAGTGGGATGAGGGAACGCATCCATTTGGCTAAGGGAAGGCTTCTGAAAGGTCCTGTCTTGGTGAAACCAAGTCTGGTGGGGAAAGTGCACAACCTCTGCAGATGGAAAAATCTAAGTACTTAGCCAAGTCCATGGCAATGGACAACTTGAGCATCAAGACATGGAAGCTATCAAGAATCTCATCACTCCAACTTCTAAGTAAAAACTTGTGGGTGAACAAGGGTGAAGGACCTCAATGTCTATTGATGGTTTCTTGGGAAAAGATTTTGACAAAGAAAAACTTACTGATTTCAACTAATAGGAAAAACCTATTTTGAGCAAAGAAAGCCAAGCTACACTTAGCCAAATTGCATATAGTAATTTAGTCCACTTAAAATTTACTAAGGTATCACTTGCCAATACAATTCAAATGTATTGACCCTTGTGGCTGTAACTTGTTATGTTGCAGGTTTGATTGATTTAGTGAAGTTGATTGATTAGGATTACAAGTCTACAACCAACATGTCTACCTGTGGCACTTTGAAGATGAAGGACCCCATGCTTATAGATATTCTGATGCAATGTAATGTAATAGCCAAATGAGCTATGTAAGATGTAATAATTTATTTTATTCCTGGTTATAAAGTTGTATTATGACCTTTGTTTCTTGATATTACATCTTAACTGTGGATGCTAGCTATTGATCCAGGGACTAGCATTGTAAACACAGGGATCTCTACCTTATTAAAGGTTGGGAACCTTACAGCCAGGGCCGGATAATTTGGCCTAGGATTTTTTGGACTTGATTGCTCTTCTTGATTTCCCCTAGAGCGAGTTGGTGTGCCAGGGGCGGATAGTCCGCCCCTTGGAGGGGGCGGATAGTCCGGCCTGGGACTACCATCTTTCCTAGTGGAAATGTGATCTTCAGGAGGTTGTGGGGTTGGTGCAGAGGTTTCTCCAGCAGTAGGGGCTTGTTGATATAGTGTAGATGAGGGCTCCACTTGAGTGGAGAATTTTCCTTCCCGATCCTCCACAAGGGGTTCCTCAATGGGGCGGAAATATCCCACACCCATTCTTCTTATGGCATCTTGGGGTATTTCAACATCTGCATCACAGACATCAACTTGCCCCACATGGGAGCCATCATTTTCATCGAATTCCACACTACAAGATTCTACAAAAATTCCGGAGAGCTTATTGTAGACTCTATAAGTGTGGGATTCAGCACCATAACCAACAAAAATACCTTCTAAAGCCTTAGACTCAAATTTAGACAAGCGAACTCCTTTGATGAGAAAGAAACACTTACAACCGAAAACCCGAACGTATGAAATGTTGGGCTTGTTGCCGGTAAATATTTCATACGGTGTTTTGTCCAAGATCTTGCGAAGGTAGATCTGATTTGATGAGTGACAAGCGGTAGATATGGCTTCAGCCCAAAAGTTGTAAGGAGACTTGAATTCAACCAACATTGACCTAGCCATATCCATCAAAGTGCGGTTCTTCCTCTCGGCTACACCATTTTGTTGAGGGGTGTACGAAGCGGAATATTGATGTCTTATCCCCTCTTCACTTAGAAACTCATTTAATGTGTAGTTCTTGAACTCGGAGCCGTTGTCACTTCTTATTGCCAAAATGGGGACATTATGTTGACGCTGAACCTCATTGGGGAAGTCAATGACAGTTTGTTGAGTCTTACTCTTTAGCTTGAAGAAATAGACCCATGGATATCTTGAGTAATCATCGACTATCACCAAGCAATATTTCTTCCCACTGAGGCTAGCATGAGATGGACCAAATAAGTCCACGTGAAGTAATTCCAAGATCCTCTTTGAAGAAACAACAATTTTCCTCTTGTGGGGAGAGTCATGCATCTTGCCTTCAACACAAGCCCTGCAAACACGATCTTTGGCAAAGAAAACATTGTCTTTTAGTCCAAGAATGTGGCCACCCTTGTGAAGACTTTGCAAAGTTCTCATGTTGACATGGGATAAACGGCGATGCCATAGCCAGCCCACATCGGCATTTTCGAATAAGCACATCGGACCCGAAGTGGTTTTCCCCGAAAAGTCCACCACATACAGGTCATTTTCGACGTACCCAACGAAAGCGACCTTTAAAGACTTGCTCCACAAGAGTACCACTAAATCATCATCAATAAAAATAGCAAAGCCCATCTTACCAAGGGCACGAACTAAAAGTAAGTTATAACCGAGGGTCTCAACAAGCATGGCTTCCACGAGAGAGGTATCGTGGGCGACCACAACCTTGCCAACACCCAATACCTCATATTTAGACTTATCACCATAGGATACTGTAATATGATCATGATTGGGTCGCATCTCCGTGATGATCTCTTTGCTTCCGGTCGTATGACTAGTGCACCCACTGTCCAACACCCATTTAGACCCACCGGAAGCATAGCCTTGCAAGAGAATTACTTCTTGGTTTTAGGTACCCATTTTTCAGTGGGTCCTCTCATGTTAGTAACAAGGGTATTTAGAACCCAAATAGACCAAGAAACATATTCATCAAAAGGATCAACATAATAAGCATAGACAACACCATAATAATCACAAAAAAGTTCATAATTTGGATTCTGAGACCCTACAAAACCAATATGGTCAGTTTTGTCTTTTGTGGCAATCTTCTCAACAGTGTTTGCCTTTTCTTGTTCATTCTTGGTCTTGTTCTTTTTGGTATTCTTCTTCTTCTTGGAATTGTTGACATATCCAAGTCCCTCTTTTCCAAGATTTGATCTTTTCTTGCCAAGAATATCATCAAGTACACCCTTACCTTTGGGAGTGGTGTTATTGACAAGCTCATCTTCCACCCTAGCATTTTCTTTGTGAATATGTGTTGATTTAGATGAGCTAGGAACATCATACTTGGTCAATCGAATTTGGAGCTGATCATGCGACTCACTAAGAATGGAGAATTCAATCTTCAAAGCCTTGTGGGCGATGTCAAGTTTCTCCAATTCCTCGGAGAGTCTAGCATGAGAAGCCCCAAAGTCAACCTTTTCGTTGTTTAGCTTATTTTATTTGGCTAATGCATTGTCATGTTCCTTAACAAGCTTTGTCACCACTTCTTCATGTGACTCCTCAATAGACTCAAGTCTCTCTTCAAAAGAAACACGAGCCTTTTCCTCTTCTTCTAGAGCATTTTTAAGGATGCAATTTCCATTGCATCCTCCCTTTCAATCCTGCCCTTTTCTTCAAGGAGACTTCATTTTGGGCCAGCTGGTCCATAAGAGCCTCAAAATGTATTTTGTGATCACCTTGGAAGTTAGTGAAGAAATAGTCCAAAGCAATAATTTATTATTTAACCTTAAGACTAGTAGGATCATCCATGTCAATCATAGCCTTAGGAAAAGAAGTGTTAGAAGATGATACCTCGGAACCTATTGCCATGAGACAAGTAGCATTCTTGTTGATGACGTTTTTGTTCGGTGAGTCGAAGAGATATGTTGGTGTAGATGTAGTGACTATAGCAGCCAGCTCTCGAGAGTTATCATCCTCGTCTTCATCTTCACTTCCCGAAGTATATTCTTCTTGAGCCACTAGAACAATCTTTGGTTGCTTCTTGAAAGGAGCGTTCTTCTTCACAAATTGTTTCTTCCGTTTAGCCTTTGACTTTTCCTTGAGAATGAGTCTTCCTCCATTATCTTCTCTAGTTTGATAAGGACACTCATCTACAAAGTGATGCCAGTCTCAACAGTTGAAACACGTTCTTAGCTTGGGACCATTTTCCCTTCTTCCATTTGCTCCATTCTTGTGTTCTAGTTCAGATTTGGCTTTGGCTGTCTCCTTCCTAAAGTTTCTAGCATAAAAGGCCATGTATTGTCCATGAGATCTTTTTACATCCTCGGGACATTCCATATATTCTATCTCACCTTCATCATGATCATCCACACTTGTCTTCAAGGCCATGTTGACCCCCTTTTGCATCCCAATGGCTCGTGCACGAGCATCTTCGACATTCTTGGCAACCACTTTGAAAGCTGCCATATCTTGCATTACCTCATTGGATGTCATTAGGTGGTAGTTATGCCTTCCTTGGAGACTCTCCAAATCTGTGGGCTCAAATGGCATAAGAGCACTGACATACTTGCGCTTGATCCAAGCATCATCAACACGAGAGGCACCATGATTTCTGAAAGTGGTGGCTATTGACTTGAGCCTCCTATACATGTCCTCGTGATCTTCTCCATCCAACATATAGAATCCTGCAACTTCATTACTCAAAGCATCATATCTATTTCTTCTCATGCTTTCATTTCCAATGAAGAGCTCGGTGAGGACATCCCAAGCTTCCTTAGCTGTGTTGAGATGCTCAATGTGTGGCATGTCTTTGTTACCCACACCAAGCTGAATCATGTGTAGAGTCGTTGCATTGAGTTGACTGTCTACAACCTCTCTTCTTGTTAGGTTGTTGGGATCTCCAACATGAAGACCATTCTCTATGATTTTCCACAACTCAATGAAGGAGCTGCACACATGAGACTTCATCAAAAATTGCCATTGATTAAAAGTAGATGCTGGAAATTTGGATGGATCACCTCTATTATGTATATGAGGATGTGGGATAGGTGGATCAGGCGAATACTCATGAGAAACCTCATTGTATCCTTACTTACCACTATGCTTCTTCGAGGAGGATCCCTTGCTAGTTCCATCACCAATCACTTCGTTCTCTTTGGAATCGGTTTTACCCGTTTCCTTGGATTGTGGAGTGGTAGCCTTAGAGGCAGATGGAGGTGATGCCGCGGACGTTGTAACACCCTCAGAATCGGACCTATGCAAGTTTGGGCAAAATTCACCAAACCCGCATAGAAACGATTCAAAGGTGCCCACCAGGCACTTTCGTGCGGGTGGAAAACGAAGTAATAACATTACACAACAGTCCTCGATGGGACCCACAGAACAGATATATATAACAACGACTCAAAGAGTCAAGAACACAAATATAATATACAAGATGCAAATCACCTTGAAAACGATAGAGCGTCCAGCTACGGACAATATGCAAATGGGGCTAAGAGCCCTGAAGAATAACCAATGGCGTCCATAACCCTGCCCAGGCCAAGCCGGAAGGGTAACCCTGCTAACGGCGTCGATCTCAAACCTGCTTAAACAAAAGGGGTGCCGACAAAGGGCAAAGGAAAAAGAGGAGCGTCAGTACTGAGGCCAGTACACGGCGAGGCTAGAATTCGGCGGTCCTCGCCTACATAGGTATGGTGGACTGAAGCGGCAGCGGCAGCATGCACTGAACAACCTATAGAGACTCGATACAACTGGCGTTTATCAGAGAGGGGTAAGAATGACCTATTCGGATCCAACCTGATACTATCATCAATCAAACCCATCCTGGCGTTTCCCCCTCGAGTCCATACGAGGAAGTCAACCGAGGAACTCACACCGTTGGCAGTTTTACTTATTTGGTTATCGTTGCAGCAATTACTAGTCAGGTAT
Organism: Avena sativa; assembly: GCA_916181665.1. Classification (NCBI taxonomy): domain Eukaryota; kingdom Viridiplantae; phylum Streptophyta; class Magnoliopsida; order Poales; family Poaceae; genus Avena; species Avena sativa. The sequence continues at coordinate 396,810,925 of OV702279.1, read as the reverse complement.
AGATAATCGTCCTGATAAAGTAAGCAGTGGGCACTTTTAGTTGACCATTCCGTGATAGTTGCAACACTTACTAGTCAGATACAATTAGCATGAGATAAACCCATAACCCAGCAGTTGTTGGTACTTTTATTCAGCCATTCCTTTGTAGTTGCATTACTTACTAGTCAGGTACAATGGTCGCAAGCGACACTCCAACAAGCAATTGTGGGCAGTATTATTTAGCCATTCCGTTATAGTGAAGCTGATTACTAGTCATTATAAAGTCAAATTTATAGCAATAAACTTTAGTTATGCTTGTCTATGATCGAGATACTGTGCTCCAAGTCGTCCATATCCGCGGACACGGCTTTCAGAAAGTTTTACCCGGCCGGGGTGCACCAATAGCAACACACGCTCGATCAACCTCGGAAAAACCAAATCAAAACCCAACGAGGCTTTCACGACTGAACAATTGCAGGATTCAGAAATATTTCAGGGGGCCACCCCATTGAGTAGATCCCGCAACGGAGTAAGCAAGCTCCGAGACGGACTCAAGGTTTGCGTCAATGGCTGTAAGCGACTGGGAACCCGAAAGTGTGGCTGGGCTTGTCGATACCGCGTAATCACTCCGCATTCCTAAACAGTACAGTGTGCTCCTCGCACAAATTAAATACAGAAAGTAGCATGGCATAAGTACAGGATCGTAAATAAAACCTCAAACTAGTTTGTGGCCCCAAGAAATAAGACTGAATCAAGCTCTGGCTCAGGGGGGTCCCATATACCTCCCGGATGTTGATAGCGCGATAAATCAAGGAACAGGTATCAAGTACTCGGGGTCTTACGGGACACAAGTGGGCGTTCGGAAACCAAATATTATCTATCACCCACCGATGCCTCTGCTTATTTCAATTTTAGTTGTTAAACATAAATTAAAGTGACGATAAGTAAAACTAGAATCATCTCCAACATCAACATGCGGCAATACATCAGCAACTGTGGCATATGACGACACACATCAGCACTTGAGCAAGCAACTACGACGCGCAAGTCCAACTATCTACCAATCAACAAGTAATAGGAGGTGTCCAAGGCAATATATGGCTGCAAGGGATATCACAGGTACGGAATCTAAAGCATCGCAACTCAGATAGCAATAGATCAACAGGAGGGAATAAAGACTATAAAAGTAAGATAGGTAGAAAAGGGGGGATGCTCGCCTGAAAACATTGCAGAAGGGTTCAACCGAAGATCGGGGCGAAGCTCACATCAACTCAACGGCCTTATCCGCGAAGAACCAAAACACTAGAAGAAACACCGGATGCAATATTTAATACAACGGCAGAAGATCGGCATGATGCATGTATGATGCATGGCATGGCAAAGTGCGATGCAATTAGGTCATATTAAGCGGAACCGGGGTCCCGACAATTAGTTAGATGGTTCAGTTGTTTAGCTACCCCGCCATTTAAATGTTGTTTTAATATGGCCAAAATATGGTACCGGTTCGCTACATCAATTTAAATGAGGCTAATATAAGGCTAGATTTGCCCGCATATGGGCCCCATATTTAATTATGAGGTGAATCGGCATAAGATCCCCAAACCAACAATATGCATGCAAGATGAATGGCAATTTAATATGCGACAAGGTTATATTTCATTTATAAAATAGGGTTTGCGGGAAGGGGTTCACACATTAGGGGTCTCGACGATCTTGGGGTTCCGGGGTTCGGGGTTCGGGGTCGGTCTCGGGGTCCAGGGTTCGACGGCCTCGGCGGGATCGTTCTCGGACTCCGGGGGTTAGGGTCTTGTCGCATCCGGGTTCTCGGCGTCGGGGCGCATCGGATCTTCCGGGTCGGTGTCGTTCTAGTAGTCGCGAAGATCTTGTCGGGGCCGCGGGGTCAATCCTGCCGATGCGAGGGTCTTGTCGGGTCCGCGCCATCGCGTCGGTCTTGGCGTTCGGAATGCAGCACTTGGTGTTCGGGACGGAGTGCTTGTTGAACCGTTGGCGTTCTTGGCGAGCATCGGGTCCGGACTTCGCCCCCGGGAACGGGTCTTCGGATTCCGTGAAGGAGATCATGGCGTCGGTGAGGTCGATCTTGTCGGCTCCACGGCTTCAGTTGTCGGTGTCGGACTCGAGTTTCACACTTTTAGCTTTCGGATCGGGGTCGTCCTTGCGACAATTGGCGTCAACACAAGTAGCTCAGAGATCTTCAGCAGCACACGCATGTAACCAACACTTAGATAATCTTGGCCTTTGTCTTCAATTGAGCAGTCACACTTGCCGTCAGCATGCAACAGGGGGGGGCCGATAGACGGAGGGAGGAGAGGCCCTAGCGGCGGCACCATGGCCAGGGGCACCAAGGACGGAGGGGGGGCCCTGGCGAAGCGGCCTGGCGCGCAGGACGACGGAAGGGGGGGCTCGACGGAGGCGGCTCTGCGGCCGGCGAGCCCGCGCAGGGGGCTGGCGGAGGCAGGGCTCGGGCGAGGCGGACCGTCAGCGAACGGCGAGCGGCGGTCGCTGCGCCGGACGCGGCGGCGGGCGAGGTCCGGGGGTCGCGCGGGGAGGCGCTGCTGGCCGGAGGACGCGCGCGCGGAGGCACGTGCTGGCGGCGGGGAAGGGGCCTGGCGTGGGCGCTCGCTGGCGAGGGGCGGTGGAGGCGCGCCGGGCCGGAGCTCGGGGAACGCGGGGTGCTTGGCGGACGCGGGGAAGCTGGCGCGGAGGGGGCGGTGGCGGGCTCGGGGGCGGCCGAGCACGCGCGGCCGAGGGGGAGGTTGGAGGCGAGGCCGGAGCAGGTGGAGGGGAGGGCCGGCGCCGCGCGGTCCGGAAGGGGCGGAGGCGGCCAGGCGGCGGGAGGAGCTCCGGGGCGCGCGCGGGCGGCGGCAGTTGAGGGCCGGCGCGGAGCTTCTGCAGAGGCGAGCGGGGCGACGGGAGGCGGCCGTCGGAGAGGAGGAGAGCGGCGGCGAGGAGGCTCGGGTGGAGGCGTGCTCGGCCTCGGTCGCGGCGGCGGCGCCGGGCCGGAGGCGGAGGTGAGGGGAGGGCAGCGCGCCGGGGGAGGTAGAGGTTGAGCGGGGCGAGGGGTGAGAGGCCATGTGGCAGGTGGGGATTGGGTAGAGGGGAGAGGGGCGCTGAGGTGGCGTGTTCTGATTGGGTGAAGTGAGGTGGCCAGGGGTGTGGGTAGGATAGTGGGTAGCTTTAGGATTTAGAGGCGGGTGCAGTTGGACCGATTCAAAAACCTGGGGGTGGTCGTTCGGGTCGGGTTGGCCCGTTCGACTGCCCCTATTAAAATAGTTAAATGTTTTATTTAATTTAATCGCACCGTTTGTAAACCAATAATGGCAAAAAAATATTCCGGCGACCCGGGTTTAAATTTGAAAACAAGACGGGGCGTTTGTAGAAAACAAAACAGGCCTTGCGAAAATAGTTTTATGCGAACAATGCATGACGATGACGATGCAATGCACAAATTCGACGCGATTTTCTAGTAGTGGTTTTTGCGGGATGCCACAATTCGACACCACTAACAAGGGATCTCGCCCTCGAGATCCGCCTCATCGTACCGGAAAGACGGTCGGCGATCTGATCCTTCGCGCTCGGGTAGATCCTCGCGACACCACTAACAAGAGGTCGTTGTCCGTGATCGTCGAGAGAACACTCCGGGGACAAAAAGGTCGAAGGTAGAGGTATCAACAAATAAAGCCACCTCTAACTTCCGTGGACGGAGTAAAACTGCTGGATCCACTGATTCGATGTACAAGAGCGAATGATAAGAGTAGTCGGATGGTGATCAGTCCATCGCGCACCCAAACCATTACTCTGCACACGAATAGGCGGATTATGCAACCAACTCTCGGAGTCAGACTGAAGATCTCGACAAGCAAGGTTCGGAAACACCGGAGTGATGCAGACTCTGCATCGGATCTGGCGTGGATGATGGCGTCGCGTCGGAAAACACCGGAAGGCACAAACAAGGAACAAAGAATGATACCACAGCAGACGGATTCCTCAGGCAGCTTGAAACCGGATGGTAGAACACCGTAATCAAAGGAGGAAGCGAAACCCTAAAGGTGCGACGGAAACCCAACCACGAGAATTCCTGGACTCGAAGAAAGAGAAGAGAGCGGATTCAAAACACGTAGAGGTAAGAGGAGAACAGCAGAGGGGTAAGGAGTAAAATCAGACCTAACCAGAACTATCCAACCGATTTTGCAAAAATAGTTTTGACACTCTACTTCGGCCGTTAGCTAGGTTATCCTACAGGCTGGACTTGTGGGGTATCGCAACTGCTGAGCTCTGATACCACTCTGTAACACCCTCAGAATCGGACCTATGCAAGTTTGGGCAAAATTCACCAAACCCGCATAGAAACGATTCAAAGGTGCCCACCAGGCACTTTCGTGCGGGTGGAAAACGAAGTAATAACATTACACAACAGTCCTCGATGGGACCCACAGAACAGATATATATAACAACGACTCAAAGAGTCAAGAACACAAATATAATATACAAGATCCAAATCACCTTGAAAACGATAGAGCGTCCAGCTACGGACAAGATGCAAATGGGGCTAAGAGCCCTGAAGAATAACCAATGGCGTCCATAACCCTGCCCAGGCCAAGCCGGAAGGGTAACCCTGCTAACGGCGTCGATCTCAAACCTGCTTAAACAAAAGGGGTGCCGACAAAGGGCAAAGGAAAAAGAGGAGCGTCAGTACTGAGGCCAGTACACGGCGAGGCTAGAATTCGGCGGTCCTCGCCTACATAGGTATGGTGGACTGAAGCGGCAGCGGCAGCATGCACTGAACAACCTATAGAGACTCGATACAACTGGCGTTTATCAGAGAGGGGTAAGAATGACCTATTCGGATCCAACCTGATACTATCATCAATCAAACCCATCCTGGCGTTTCCCCCTCGAGTGCATACGAGGAAGTCAACCGAGGAACTCACACCGTTGGCAGTTTTACTTATTTGGTTATCATTGCAGCAATTACTAGTCAGGTATAGATAATCGTCCTGATAAAGTAAGCAGTGGGCACTTTTAGTTGACCATTCCGTGATAGTTGCAACACTTACTAGTCAGATACAATTAGCATGAGATAAACCCATAACCCAGCAGTTGTTGGTACTTTTATTCAGCCATTCCGTTGTAGTTGCATTACTTACTAGTCAGGTACAATGGTCGCAAGCGACACTCCAACAAGCAATTGTGGGCAGTATTATTTAGCCATTCCATTATAGTGAAGCTGATTACTAGTCATTATAAAGTCAAATTTATAGCAATAAACTTTAGTTATGCTTGTCTATGATCGAGATACTGTGCTCCAAGTCGTCCATATCCGCGGACACGGCTTTCAGAAAGTTTTACCCGGCCGGGGTGCACCAATAGCAACACACGCTCGATCAACCTCGGAAAAACCAAATCAAAACCCAACGAGGCTTTCACGACTGAACAATTGCAGGATTCAGAAATATTTCAGGGGGCCACCCCATTGAGTAGATCCCGCAACGGAGTAAGCAAGCTCCGAGACGGACTCAAGGTTTGCGTCAATGGCTGTAGGCGACTGGGAACCCGAAAGTGTGGCTGGGCTTGTCGATACCGCGTAATCACTCCGCATTCCTAAACAGTACAGTGTGCTCCTCGCACAAATTAAATACAGAAAGTAGCATGGCATAAGTACAGGATCGTAAATAAAACCTCAAACTAGTTTGTGGCCCCAAGAAATAAGACTGAATCAAGCTCTGGCTCAGGGGGGTCCCATATACCTCCCGGATGTGGATAGCGCGATAAATCAAGGAACAGGTATCAAGTACTCGGGGTCTTACGGGACACAAGTGGGCGTTCGGAAACCAAATATTATCTATCACCCACCGATGCCTCTGCTTATTTCAATTTTAGTTGTTAAACAGAAATTAAAGTGACGATAAGTAAAACTAGAATCATCTCCAACATCAACATGCGGCAATACATCAGCAACTGTGGCATATGATGACACACATCAGCACTTGAGCAAGCAACTACGACGCGCAAGTCCAACTATCTACCAATCAACAAGTAATAGGAGGTGTCCAAGGCAATATATGGCTGCAAGGGATATCACAGGTACGGAATCTAAAGCATCGCAACTCAGATAGCAATAGATCAACAGGAGGGAATAAAGACTATAAAAGTAAGATAGGTAGAAAAGGGGGGATGCTCGCCTGAAAACATTGCAGAAGGGTTCAACCGAAGATCGGGGCGAAGCTCACATCAACTCAACGGCCTTATCCGCGAAGAACCAAAACACTAGAAGAAACACCGGATGCAATATTTAATACAACGGCAGAAGATCGGCATGATGCATGTATGATGCATGGCATGGCAAAGTGCGATGCAATTAGGTCAGATTAAGCGGAACCGGGGTCCCGACAATTAGTTAGATGGTTCAGTTGTTTAGCTACCCCGCCATTTAAATGTTGTTTTAATATGGCCAAAATATGGTACCGGTTCGCTACATCAATTTAAATGAGGCTAATATAAGGCTAGATTTGCCCGCATATGGGCCCCATATTTAATTATGAGGTGAATCGGCATAAGGCCCCCAAACCAACAATATGCATGCAAGATGAATGGCAATTTAATATGCGACAAGGTTATATTTCATTTATAAAATAGGGTTTGCGGGAAGGGGTTCACACATTAGGGGTCTCGACGATCTTGGGGTTCCGGGGTTCGGGGTTCGGGGTCGGTCTCGGGGTCCAGGGTTCGACGGCCTCGGCGGGATCGTTCTCGGACTCCGGGGGTTAGGGTCTTGTCGCATCCGGGTTCTCGGCGTCGGGGCGCATCGGATCTTCCGGGTCGGTGTCGTTCTAGTAGTCGCGAAGATCTTGTCGGGGCCGCGGGGTCAATCCTGCCGATGCGAGGGTCTTGTCGGGTCCGCGCCATCGCGTCGGTCTTGGCGTTCGGAATGCAGCACTTGGTGTTCGGGACGGAGTGCTTGTTGAACCGGTGGCGTTCTTGGCGAGCATCGGGTCGGACTTCGCCCCCGGGAACGGGTCTTCGGATTCCGTGAAGGAGATCATGGCGTCGGTGAGGTCGATCTTGTCGGCTCCACGGCTTCAGTTGTCGGTGTCGGACTCGAGTTTCACACTTTTAGCTTTCGGATCGGGGTCGTCCTTGCGACAATTGGCGTCAACACAAGTAGCTCAGAGATCTTTAGCAGCACACGCATGTAACCAACACTTAGATAATCTTGGCCTTTGTCTTCAATTGAGCAGACACACTTGCCGTCAGCATGCAACAGGGGGGGGGCCGACAGACGGAGGGAGGAGAAGCCCTAGCGGCGGCGCCATGGCCAGGGGCACCAAGGACGGAGGGGGGGCCCTGGCGAAGCGGCCTGGCGCGCAGGACGACGGAAGGGGGGGCTCGACGGAGGCGGCTCTGCGGCCGGCGAGCCCGCGCAGGGGGCTGGCGGAGGCAGGGCTCGAGCGAGGCGGACCGTCAGCGAACGGCGAGCGGCGGTCGCTGCGCCGGACGCGGCGGCGGGCGAGGTCCGGGGGTCGCGCGGGGAGGCGCTGCTGGCCGGAGGACGCGCACGCGGAGGCACGTGCTGGCGGCGGGGAAGGGGCCTAGCGTGGGCGCTCGCTGGCGAGGGGCGGTGGAGGCGCGCCGGGCCGGAGCTCGGGGAACGCGGGGTGCTTGGCGGACGCGGGGAAGCTGGCGCGGAGGGGGCGGTGGCGGGCTCGGGGGCGGCCGAGCACGCGCGGCCGAGGGGGAGGCTGGAGGCGAGGCCGGAGCAGGTGGAGGGGAGGGCCGGCGCCGTGCGGTCCGGAAGGGGCGGAGGCGGCCAGGCGGCGGGAGGAGCTCCGGGGCGCGCGCGGGCGGCGGCAGTTGAGGGCCGGCGCGGAGCTTCTACAGAGGCGAGCGGGGCGACGGGAGGCGGCCGTCGGAGAGGAGGAGAGCGGCGGCGAGGAGGCTCGGGTGGAGGCGTGCTCGGCCTCGGTCGCGGCGGCGGGGCCGGGGCGGAGGCGGCGGTGAGGGGAGGGCAGCGCGCCGGGGGAGGTAGAGGTTGAGCGGGGCGAGGGGTGAGAGGCCATGTGGCAGGTGGGGATTGGGTAGAGGGGATAGGGGCGCTGAGGTGGCGTGTTCTGATTGGGTGAAGTGAGGTGGCCAGGGGTGTGGGTAGGATAGTGGGTAGCTTTAGGATTTAGGGGCGGGTGCAGTTGGACCGATTCAAAAACCTGGGGGTGGTCGTTCGGGTCGGGTTGGCCCGTTCGACTGCCCCTATTAAAATAGTTAAATGTTTTATTTAATTTAATCGCACCGTTTGTAAACCAATAATGGCAACAAAATATTCCGGCGACCCGGGTTTAAATTTGAAAACAAGACGGGGCGTTTGTAGAAAACAAAACAGGCCTTGCGAAAATAGTTTTATGCGAACAATGCATGACGATGACGATGCAATGCACAAATTCGACGCGATTTTCTAGTAGTGGTTTTTGCGGGATGCCACAGACGTGGAGAGACGCATTATCATTTGACGCGTCTCTCCCATCTTAGCCTCCATGGAACTAATCAAGGTTGTTTGCATTCATGGTGACTACCTCCGGAGCATCACTCCCATCTCCCTTGGAACCCATACTTCTCTTAGGCGGTTAAACCTAAATTAAGAGCCGGGGCTCTGATACCAATTGAAATAGATCGTATGGGCACCTAGAGGGGGGGGTGAATATGTGCTACTCAAATTTTATTTCTTTTTAAATTTTAGGCTTGACACAAAGTAAATTCTCTAGATATGCAACTACAAGAATTTCCCTATATGCAAACCTAGCTACTAAGCACGTAAAGAGAGTAGCGAGGAAATCATAGTGGAGCACGCAGAGACACATGGATTTTTTTACCGCAGTTCCTTCCCTTTTAAGGGAAGTACATCTTCGTTGGAGGGGTGGGCCGTCCTAAGACCACCACGCCACAATAGGCCTCACCCTATTCTCCGATGGATCTCACCACGAAAGGCCTGATCCACCTTCTCTACTATTGGTAACCTTCGAGGCGGGAACCGGTTCCTTTACAACTCTACCGGGGCACACACCCACAACTGAATTGGGGGCTCCCATAATGACAACAAGCTGTCACAAAAACAAGGATTATCAATATAATCAAAAGCAAGGATCTAGATATTTGCAAGGAATACTAGATCATCGATTCCCCAAATTAATGGAGAGGAGATGAAGAGCTTGATTGCAGTTGTTGAAGATCGAGTCCTCCTCCTTCGATTCCCCAAGGAACGGGGCCTTTGGGTGGATGAAGATGGAGCTCTCTTGGATGAAACTTGAAGAACAGATCTTGACTATTTCGAATGAACCAAGAGATCTTGCAGGAGGGGGACGAATAGCTTAAATACCCATTGCACAGATCTGGCCGTTGTTGAAGTTTGGGAGCAGATTATTCGCCCCCCAGTAGGGGCGGACTATCCGCCCTGGGGGAAAAAATCCTCCCCCTGGACGGAAAGTCCGAGGGAAAATATGCCCCCCTCTCTGACGGTGGCGCCGATCTTGACTTGGTGAAGTTCCTCGAGGGGGCGGATTATCCACCCCCTCAATGGGCGGACTATCCGCCCTCGGGATAAAATCCGCCCTAGATATGGAAAGTCCAGGGGAAACTACGCCCCCTCTCTGAGAGCAGCACCGTAGAAAACCTTGAATCCGATCCTGGGGGGCGGACTATCCGGCCCCTGGAGGGGCGGGTAATCCGGCCTGGGCAAAAACTCCTGCCCTGCCGAAAAATCCGCGAGATATTTCACCCCCATACTGAGGGTTCCGCCCTTTTGGGTTTGGGGAGGGGCGGATTATCTGCCCCCAAAAACAGTTTCCAACTCCATTTCAAGGTAGAGATTCAACCGACAAATTTGAAGCATGTTATGATAGTTAAAATACCTGGGTCAACTACCAAAGCTAGAAAAATTTGCAAGGCCGTCCCTATCAGAATTCATGGAATAGATTTCTATGCCAATCTAATAGTACTCAGAACAAAAGGTTTGGAAGTAGTACTAGTTCAAATACCTGGGTCAACTACCAAAGCTAGAAAAATTTGCAAGGCCGGCCCTATCAAAATTCATGGAATAGATTTCTATGCCAATCTAATAGTACTCGAAAGAAATGGTTTGGAAGTAGTACTAGGAATGGATTGGATGTCAAAACTTCACGGACTTATAGATTGTGCCAAGAAAGCCATAACCATGACCAGTAGAACCGGAGTATCAGTTGAGCATGTGTCTGAGACCTTGCCCCGTCAATTCAAGTGCAACAAGAGTTTATCCCAACCGACTCTAGACCAAGTCAGTGTAGTCTGTGAATACCCCGACGTGTTCCCAGATGAATTGCCCGGTATGCCCCCAGATCGGGATATAGAGTTTATCATTGAACTAATCCCTGGAATTGGACCCATAGCTCAGTGACCCTATAGTATGAACCCCTCAGAGTTAGTGGAGCTCAAGAAGCAACTGGATGACATGATTAGCAAAGATATGATTCAACCAAGTGCATCGCCATGGAGATCACCTATTCTGTTTGTGGATAAGAAAGATGGTGCCACCCGTTTTGTACGGATTACCGGAAGTTGAATGATGTCACCATCATGAACAAGTACCCTTTGCCAAAGATAGAAGATTTGTTTGACTAGTTGACCGGTGCCAGAGTATTCGCTAAGATTGATCTTAGAACTGGTTATCATCAACTAAAAATTCGCGCAACGGATATTCCAAAGACTGCCTTCACTACCCGATATGGATTATATGAGTACAAGGTCATGTATTTTGGATTAACCAATTCCCCTGCTTATTTCATGAATCTCATGAATAATATTTTCATGAACTTCTTGGATAAGTTTGTCGTTGTTTTCATCGATGACATTCTAATCTACTCCAAATCGGAGGAAGAACATGAACAACACCTAAGGACCATCCTTGGAACCCTTAGAGAACATCAGTTGTATGCCAAGTTCAGCAAATGTGAGTTTTGGTTAAAGGAAGTAGGATTCCTAGGACATATCTTGTCAGACGGAGGAGTTGCTATCGACCCCGCCAAGATTAAGGATGTTGAGGAATGGAGAGCACCAACCACTCAAACCGAAGTTCATGCATTTCTTGGATTAGCGGGATATTACCGCAAGTTTGTTGAAGGATTTTCAAGCATCGCTCGGCCGATGACTCAATTACTCAATAAAGATCAGAAGTTTGAATGGACGGACAAATGTGAAGCAAGTATTCAAGAACTCAAGAAGAGGTTAATTTTAGCCCCAATTTTGATCATGCCGGATATCACCGAGCCCTTTGATGTGTATTGTGATGCATCCAAGATTGGTCTCGGATGTGTGTTGATGCAATAAGGCAAAGTGCTATCATATCTGTCCCGAAAACTAAAGCAGCATGAGCAGATTTACCCCACCTATGACTTAGAGTTAGCCGCCGTTGTTTTAGCCTTGAAGACATGGCGTCATTATCTTATGGGTAATCATGATTTATTCAGATCACAAGATATTTAAGTATATTTTTACTCAGAAGGAGTTGAATATGAGTCAAAGGAGATGGATAGAGTTAATCAAGGATTATGACCTTGACATTCACCATCACCCCGGCAAGGCCAATGTGGTAGCGGATGCTCTTAGTAGAATGTCGTGTAGATTAAACACCATGATTATGAAGGAGCAACCAAGTTTGCATAAGGAGTTAGAGGATTTTAGAATGGAGCTAGTTAGCAAAGGATTCCTAGCTAGTTTGGATCTTCAACCCACCCTGATAGATCAGATAAAGGAATCTCAGAAAGGAAATGCCAGTATCGACGGTATAGGGAAGGTACCCGGATTTACGGAATATGAAGGAGTTTTGTGGTATAAAGGAAGAATATGTGTGCCCACAGATTCAGAGTTGACACAAGCTATTTTGAAAGAAGCCCATGATACTCTTTACTCCATTCACCTGGGAGGACCAAGATGTATCAGGATTTGAAGGAGAAATTTTGGTGGCATAAGATGAAGCGAGAAGTCGGAAGCTACATAGCCAAATGTGATATATGTCAGAGAGTCAAGGCAGAACACCAAAGACCCGCCAGACTTTTACAACCTTTACAGATCCCAGAATGGAAATGGGATTCAGTTGGAATGGATTTCATCACCGGTTTTCCTATATCTAGTAGGGGAAATGACTCTATTTGGGTCATAGTGGATAGACTTTCCAAAGTAGCCCATTTCTTATTTGTCAATACCACTTATCAGAGCTCGAATCTAGCAGAGTTGTACATTGCTAGGATAGTCAGTTTGCATGGAATCCCCAAGAACATTGTGTCAGATCGAGGAACCTAGTTTACCTCAAGATTTTGGAAGAAAGTCCAAGAAGGATTAGGAACCAAACTGAACTTCAGCGCAGCCTACTACCCTCAGACCGATGGACAAATGGAGAGATTAAAACAAATACTCGAAGATATGTTGAGAGCTTGTGTGTTGGAATATGGATCTAAATGGGAGGACTGTCTGCCTTTCGCAGAATTCTCATACAACAACATTTATCAAGCAGTTTGCAAATAGCCCCATTTGAGTTTATGTATGGAAGGAAGTGTCGTACCCCACTGAATTGGTTGCAAGTAGGAGAGAGTCAGATCTTCAGACCCGACATACTACGATAAGCCGAAGAGAAGGTTCACAAAATCCGTGAGCACCTCAAGACCGCTCAGTCCAAACAGAAGAGTTATGCCGACAATAGACGTCGAGATATAGCCTTCAATGTCGGAGATTTTTTTTATCTCAAAGTATCACCCTTGAAAGGAATGCAACGTTTCCAACTCAAAATAAAGCTTACACCCAGATACATTGGACCCTTCAAGATTCTAAGTCGCCGAGGTGAAGTATCATACCATATAGAACTTCCATAAGAGATGTCAGCCGTTCTAACACCCTCAGAATCGGACCTATGCAAGTTTTAGCGAAACCCGCCAAACCCGCATAGAAACGATTCAAAGGTGCCCACCAGGAACTTTCGTGCGGGTGGAAACGAAGTAATAACATTACACAACAGTCCTCGATGGGACCCACAGAACAGATATATATATATATATCTAACAGCGACTCCATGAGTCAAGAATACAGATATAATATACAAAGATCCAAATCACCTTGAAACTGATAAAGCGTCCGACTACGGACAAGATGCAAATGGGGCTAAGAGCCCTGAAGAATAACCAATGGCGTCCATAACCCTGCCCAGGCCAAGCCGGAAGGGTAACCCTGCTAACGACGTCGATCTCAAAACCTGCTTAAACAAAAGGGGTGTCGACAAAGGGCAAAGGAAAAAGAGGAGCGTCAGTACTGAGGCCAGTACACGGCGAGGCTAGAATTCGGCGGTCCTCGCCTACATAGGTATGGTGGACTGAAGCGGCAGCGGCAGCATGCACCAAACAACCTATAGAGACTCGATACAACTGGCGGCAATCAGAGGGGGTAAGAAAGACCTATCCGGATCCAACCTGAAGCTAACACCAAACAAACCCATCCTGGTATTTCCCCCCTCGAGACCAAACGAGGAAGCCAACCGAGGAACTCACACGGTTGGCAGTTTTATTTATTCAGTTATAGTTGCGGCACTTTACTAGTCAGGTTTAGATAAGCGTCCTGATAAAGTAAGGAGTGGGCAGTTTTAGTTAACCATTCCGTTGTAGTGGTAGCAATTACTAATCAGATACAGATAGCATGATGTAAACCCAAAACCCAGCAGTTGTTGGTACTTTTATTCGGCCATTCCGTTGTAGTTGCAATACTTACTAGTCATGTACAATGGTCGCAAGCGACAATCCAAACAAGCAATTGTGGGCAGTATTATTTAGCCATTCCATTATAGTGAAGCTGATTACTAGTCATTATAAAGTCAAATTTATAGCAATAAACTTTAGTTATGCTTGTCTATGATCGAGATACTGTGCTCCAAGTCGTCCATATCCGCGGACACGGCTTTCAGAAAGTTTTACCCGGCCGGGGTGCACCAATAGCAACACACGCTCGATCAACCTCGGAAAAACCAAATCAAAACCCAACGAGGCTTTCACGACTGAACAATCACAGGATTCAGAAATATTTCAGGGGGCCACCCCTTGGAGTACACCCGCAACGAAGTAAGCAAGCTTCGAGACGGACTCAAGGTTTGTGGGGCCGGCGGTAAACGACAGCAGATCCCCAAACGGGGACTGTCGATACCACGTAAACGGGTCACAATTCCTAAACAGTACAGTGTGCTCCTCGCACAATTTAAATACATAAGTAGCATGGCATAAGTACAGGATTGTAAATAAAACCTCAAACTAGTTTGTGGCCCCAAGAAATAAGACTGAATCAAGCTCTGGCTCAGGGGGGTCCCATATACCTCCCGGATGTGGATAGCGCGATAAATCAAGGAACAGGTATCAAGTACTCGGGGTCCTACGGGACACAAGTGGGCGTTCGGAAACCAAATATTATCTATCACCCACCGATGCCTCTGCTTACTTCAATTTTAGTTGTTAAACAGGAATTAAAGTGAACGATAAGTACAGCTATGATCATCTCCAACATCAAACATGCGGCAAGGCTCCAACAACTGTGGCACTGAACGACACGCAACAGCACTTGAGCAAGCGACTACGACGCGCAAGTCCAACTAACTACCAAACAACAGGTAATAGGATGTGTCCAAGGCAATATACGGCTGCAGGGAATATCACGGCTACGGAAACTAAAGCATCGCAACACAGATAGCAATAGATCAACAGGAGGGAAGTAAATACTATAAAAGTAAGATAGGTAGAAAGGGGGAGGTGCTCGCCTGAAAACATTGACGAAGGTTCAATCGAATATCGGGGCGAAGCTCACATCAACTCAACGGCCCAATCCGCGAAGAAGCAAAACACTAGAAGAAACAACGGATGCAATATTTAATACAACGGCAGAAGATCGGCATGATGCGTGCATGATGTATGACATGGAAAAGATGCGATGCAATTAGGTCATATTAAGCGGAACCGGGGTCCCGACAATTTAATTGAATGGTTCATGTTGTTTAGCTACCCCGCAATTTAAACGTTGTTTTAGCATGGCAAAAGATAGCACCAGGTTCGCTACTCAAATTTAAATGAGGCCAATATGAGACTAGATTTGCCCGCATATGGGCCCCATATTTAATTATGAGGTGAATCGGCATAAGGCCCCCAAACCACATGATAAGTATGCATGCATGACCAATTGATATGCGACAAGTTGTATTATATTATGAAATAGGGTTTTGGGAAGGTTCACACATTAGGGTTCTCGACGATCTTGGGTTCCGGGGTTCGGGTTCGGGGTCGGTCTCGGGGTTCGGATCTGGGGTTCGGGGTTCGACGGAACGTTCTCAGATGACGGGGTAGATCTTGGCGCATTCGCGGTGGTCGGCCATGTTGTCGGTCTTGGCGTTCGGGATGAAGCACTTGTCGCACCGGGGTCTCGGTGTCCTCGGATCCGATTGACGATCTTGGCGTCCGGCGGTAGGTCTTGTTGGTTTCACTCCGAGGGGCTTGCTGTTCTGTAGCGTAGATCATGGTTCATCGGGGTCCGGGGTTCGCCGCTCCGTGAGGTAGATCTTGTCGACTTGGCGTCATCGCCCCTAGTTTCCGCGACGAAGTACTCGGGGTTCCACTCGTTTGTCGGTGTCGAGCTCGTTGTCGCAATTAACTTGAAGTGTTTATGGCCTTTACGGGATGGGTCCTCAAACTCTGGGAAGGCGTCCTTGCCGCTCGGGCTTCGAGGAACGGTGAAGGGGGCATCGGGTCGGCCCTGTCGTCGGGATGATCCTGTCGACCCCGACATTGGGCAAAGGTCCTCTGCGGGCGAGCTTGTCGAACCAACGGGGCGTCGGGGCTGCTGCGGACGGCAGCGGGCTGCTGCAGAGTGTGGCCTGTGACGGAAGGCTCGGGGACGGGCTGCTGCTGCCGGTGCGCTGGTGGCGGGGCCGCGGTAGGCGCACGGAGGAGCTCGGAGGGGGTCGCGCGGGCGCCGGTGGGGCTCAGGTGGCCGGAGAAGGTGGCCGCGGGGCGCGCTGCTGCGCCGGGGAGGCGGGCAGAAGCGGTACTGGCGGCGTAGGGTGGCGGAGGAGCACCGCGGGGCCGGGCGGCGAGAACCGGGGAGCGGCGAGGAGGAGCTCGGCGGACGAGGTGAGCGGGGCGGCGCTGGAGCGGCCGAACGCGCGGCTGGCGGGGCCGTGGTAGGCGCAGCGGGAGGAGGAGGAGCACCGTGGCGGCGAGGAAGGTCGGGGGAAGGTCTCCGTCGGCGGCGGTGAGGCGGAGGAGGGGGCGCGGAGGAGGCGCGGGGCCGCGGTCGAGGGCGGCGGCAGGCGGAGGCGCTGGCGGGCTCGCGAGGGGCAGGCGGCGCGGGGTCGGATCGTCGAGGGGTCACGGCAGGCGGCGGCTTGGCTCGGCCGGGCGCGAGCAGGGGCGGCGGAGGGCGAGCCGGGACGCCGCGGCTCGACGGAGGCGGGCGGGACGCGGCCGGGGAGAGGGGTGCGAGCGAGATGGCGCCGGAGGGGGGGATGGCTGGAGCTCGCGGCGGAGGCGGCGGAGGTGGGCTCTGGGGCGGTGAGGCGAGCAGGGTGGAGCGGCGAGCGGAGCGGGAGGTGGGGAGCGCGGAGCGCCAGCAGAGAGGGAGAGGGGCGGCTGCGGGGAACGCCGGGTCCTTGGCGAGGAAGAAGAACAGGGACCGGGCATGGCGTGGGGAGCGGGCACGCGCTGGGTCGGGTGGGTCCCAGTCGTGGGGCCAGGGGCAGGGGGCTGGTGGGCCCGTGCGTGTGTGGCTGTGGTGTGTGTTGTGTGGTTGAGAGAGAGAGGTGGAGAGAGGGAGTGATGTGGCAGCCAAGTGGCGTTTTCTGGTAGGGTGGTGTGAGGGGTGGAGTGAGGTGTCATCCGCTGATTGGCCCGGGTGATGTGGCTGGGGGAGTGTGGGTAGTTTAACAGGTAGCTTTAGGATTTAGAAGGGGCCGATTAGGTGGGCCGATTTAAAATCCTGGGAGTGGTCGTTCGGGTCGAAATGGCCCGTTCGACTGCCCCCCGCTAAAATAATATAATAATTTTATTTGTTTTAGATGCACCGGTTGTAACCCGATAGCAGACAAAGAGAAAAAATCCGGAGCCCCGGGGTTTGGCGTTTGAATGAAGATGGGCCGTTTTAGAAACAAAACAGGCTTTGCGCAAATAGTTTTATGCAAACAATGCATGATGATGACGATGCAATGCACAAATTCAACGCGATTTTCTAGTAGTGGTTTTGCGGGATGCCACAGCCGTGCATGATGTGTTTCATGTCTCATTACTTCGGAAGTGTTTAGGAGTTACAGAAATGATGGAAGTTTTCAATAACATCGATCACAGAGATGTGGAGATCAACCCGGACTTGACCTACCGAGAAGCAGGACCACCCGAACCAGGAGTATCAAGTTTCTCAAGATCCAATGGATCAACCATACTGAAGAAGAAGCCACTTAGGAGTGCGAGGATTACATGAGGATGTAGTTTCCCAATGTCAACACCCGGATTTTTAATCCTAGATGCCTGTTATGCCATACATCGCAATCCCAGGATTACCATTTTTGCGAGACATAACAGATTGGATATCATAGTACATCATCCATTACAAACCGTACATAAGGTCTTACAACAAATAAATGATCACATGATCTAGTCTTAATACAATCATAGCAGCGGAATAACGTAATAATAACGGTAGCCTGGGCGAAGCTCCATCTTCATGGTCACAGGAAATGCTGACGATAGGAGATGATCCTAGTTGTTGTAACCATCCTGCGGTCCATCCTCCTGATAGTACTCTTCATAGTCTGACTACGGGAATAGCCAGGGACAAAGCCATGAGTACTCTTTAAGTACTCGCAAACTAATACTAACAAGTGAAGTGGTTTTTGAGTAGGAAATACTAGGCTCTAGGTTGTTTTGCAAAAAGCCAGATTTACCTTAACTGAGTTCAGAAGCAAAGAAAGCTAGCTGAAAGTATTATACACCTAAGTTGGAACTTGAGTTTCATATAACAACCCTGTTGTGGTCAAGTCAAAGTCAGGATTCATTTCATAAGTCATTTTGAAAACATCTAACGACGGAACAGTATGGCCACTCCAACTGTCCATAACCGCAGACGCAGCTATTCGAATTGTTTGACACTCTGCAGAGGTGGTACACTTTCACAACAATATTCGATACATCCGTCAGGAACAATCATGAAACCATACTCAGTATGCGGATAATCAATCCTAACCTTTCAATTAGACGCCCTAGTATAGGCACCTCTCCTGTGAGTTTGGCCTCCCAACCATGACCAACTGTCATCTTGGGAACTGCACAGGTGGACAATCTTCACAAGGTAGCCTCGGATCAAACCTTGGCCGCAAAGGAACCCATACTAAGGTATATAAACTTCCAGTCAATCCCTACCCAAATTTCGGGTATTGTGGTTGTACGGTAAAATTGGAATGGTATCGCATCTAGACAACCATCAATTTTATAAAGGGCTAAGGCTCATGCCTCAACATTTTCATCATCAAAATCATCTGGTGTCCAAGAACACATGTCAAAATATTTCAGTAGAATGACTCATCATTCTAAGGTTTTCATAACCATTTTCACCAAGTATTCCCATCTAAAGTGATCAATTTTTATGCTTAGCACTAGCATCTACAAGTAGGGGTAAACACTAATGAGGGGTGTTAAACAAGTGTGAATGATCTAAGTTTAATCTCATGTCTCAGGATGACATCAAAATTATCTAACTTAGGCCAAATTTTATGCTCTTTATGCTACCTTTAATAATATTTCTTAAATATACAAGTCACTAATAAACTCAAATAGAAAGCTTTGATAAATAAATAAAATAACTAATCCTGCAAATAAAACTAGGATTGGGTATCATCAAGTGGTATAACTAATGCATGTCTAGTGCCTCTAGGTGGCATAGTCATAATGCAAGGGTTAACTTGCAAAGTTCTAGCTTGCTAGGATAGCTTGCATGGTTAACAAACTTGCAAGTGGTAGCTTGCCTTGTGCAGAGCAGTAGTTGAAGTTCTCCTCGGCTTCACTGGTAGAAAACGCCCTATAGGTCCTGGTTGGTAAGGGGCATTAGTCCCGGTTGCCCAACCGGGACGGGGCAATCGGGACTAAAGCTCTAACCTTTAGTCCCGGTTGCCCCACCAACCGGGACAAATGGGGGCACACGTGGCGGCATCAGAGCGCGAGGGGGGGGTGGAGCATTAGTCCCGGTTCGTAACACGAACCGGGACTAATAACCTGCTGCCGCGGCAGAGATTTGGCCCATTTCTCTGCCACGGCAGAGAATTCATTTTGGCACATTTTGTTGCCGCGGCAGAGAATTCATTTAGGGTTGTTTTATTGTTTATTTAGTGATTTGCACTTATCAATGAAGGAACCTTATATTACATCATGATGACAACATTATATTCAATACACGGATCGAGTTCATGCACTTCATACAAAAGTTGCTATTCGATGCTACCGGCCAATTTCTTGAAAGTTGCTATTTTTACAATTCCTATTGTCTATACACAGCCGAGTAGTATTCCCCTTGTGTGTTTAGGACTTCTGCATCCAAGAATCCCGCCAACTCCTCCTGAATTGCTCGTACGCGATCCTTTGGCAGAAGACCGTCCCGTAGACGTTCGATCTGATTTAAAAAAGGAGTCAGCCTATATGAATGAAACTAAACACAATTTGATTGTAATTAAAAACTATAGAAATTGTTTACGTACGTGTAGTTGCTCTAAATTTCTGCCCTTCTCATCGCACGTCTGCCGGATGAACTCGCATACATAGTATCCACATAGATTGTTACCTGGTCCCTGCGTCAGGCACTTTACGAGAACAGAGTTCAATCAAAATAATAATCAAGCATGACAATAACTGTATCAAAACTAGAATCAAAGAGATGCGCGGATATAGCTAGTGGTGCTTACATTTAGTGGTTGAAATGTAAGCTCCTCTTTCCAAACACCCCTAGCCTTCTTGGTGAACCGTTTCCAAGCGCTGCCCGGCGTAGAAAACGAATAAAATAAGTTATTAAGTACTTGATATCATAAAATTCACGAACGTTGCCGATATAGTGTCGTAATGATTAGAATTACCGCTGGAGAAGTATATGCATGTCCTTCCACGTCTCAAGGGGTTTATGTTTCGAGTCCATGACTAGTACACGCCCTTTGTCAAATTGAATGATTAACAGAATATAGTGGAAGCTGCAAATGCATAACTAATCAATTATATACTTAACATCGAGTAAGCGAAATAGAAAGTGTATACAAGACAATAACACTCACTCAAAGTTGTAAGGAAATAGTATTTCCCTTTTGGTTTCTTGAAACCTTAACGCGTGTACTATATTATCCTTCGTATCCTGGGGGCTTATTTTGAGATTAGCTTCATGAACCCAATATGGGTCAATGAAGCCAATGTCATAGATTTGTCCTCTGCTGCATTCGAGAATCTTCATTCTGCATATTACAGTATGATTATATACATGCAATAAACAAAATAATATAGCTGGAGACTAAATTAATTATAGAATTAGTACTTACAGACAATAGGCACTGATGATCGATTTGTCCAAGGCGTCTTGATTTAATAATTGAAATAGTTCATCAAATTCAATGGATATCATGTCATCCTTATCTTTCCCATGATGCTTTTTTGTAACCCTCAGCACTATCCAGTTAGCCCCGGCCCTTGTGGCATGCATGTACCAATTATGCAATCTTCGCATTTTTGTTGGAAGATTGTTTACCTCCTCAGGTTTGATGAGAGGTTTTCCGTACTGGTATTTGTATGCTACTTCACTCACGGGGAAGAACTCTAACTGGGATAAGTACTGGGCAATACTCATACCTTGAGCAGCGGCAGCCTCTCCGTATTGTGCAACTACCTCTGGATCATACTGCTCTTCGGCCCCATATTTGCTCGACCCCACATTGGTTTGAGAATTCACCTTGAGAGGGGCGCAAGTCTGTTTTGCTTGTTCTCCGAGCTGGGCAACAGATCTCCCGCTTGCATCAGTACTGCTCTTCGAGGCTTTTTGTGCCGCATGTGACTTGAGAATAGAACGCTCATAGTCTGATGACAGCTTTGGCTCGGGTTGATGAACATTCTTTAGCATTTTCAACACTTTGGCTTTTTCTTGTTTGGTGCTGGGGAACTCTGGCTCTTTCGGCCGCCTCAGCTTAGCGAAAAACGCTGTCGTTTCCGCATCAACGATCGCCGCAGTCTCCTCTTCAGTACAGTCATAATCTATCTTGGGAGGAACCGTTGGTACTTTTGGAAGAGGCTCTTGTTTACGTTTCGGCGATCGCTTACGACGCATAGTAGCGGTACGCTTACGCTTTTTATCCTGAGGCGCCGGCGATGGCTCCCGCAGCGATGGCTGCACCGGAGATTGGTGAGGCGACAGAGCCGGGTGAGGCGGCGACGACCTCGCTGGAGACGGGTGAGGCGGCGGCGAAGATGGCCTTGGCGTGTGATTTCGAAGCACGATACATTCCTTCGTCCATAGAATGGTGACGTTTTTTGCGTCACCCAGCACAGTCACATCCCCTTCACCAGCAGGGTAGTGAAGATCCAAAACCTCAAAGGTGGGCATGATTTCATCCATGCCGACAACATCGTAGCCCTCTGGAACCGGACGACAGTGGTAAGTTGCTGTGGGTCCAATTGGTAAGGCATAGCCGACCGCCACCTTCATTTATATGTTCACAACTTTGACATGTAGCTCGCAGTGTGTCATCTCTGTGATTTCATCCACTGGGTAGCCAACAGGAGCCATCGTAGGTGCATCATCATCATCGCCATTGTCATCACCCGGGACCTCGGTGGAAGCCACACTGCTTTTTCGATTATTCGATAGGCTGGTAGCATCGGATGCAGTGTGCTGCTGAGATGGGCCGGTAGTACTTTGCTCTTTAAGTGCGTTAATTTCATCTTGTTGTTGCTTTAATCGTTCTTGAATTAAACGCATTCGCTCTTTCTGACTTTCTACTTCAACTGCCGCCCTGTCCTTACTCCTCTGACGGCTTCTATCAGGATATTTCTTCCTCTCTTCGGGAAACCCAGTCCTCCATGATTGGGAGCCTATTGTGCCTCGTGTTCGTCCATCATGTTCCTTATTTCCAAGGGCGAGTGTGAGCTCATCATTCTCTCTATCGGGAATGAAGTCCCCATCTTTAGCAGCCTTTACTGCTTTTCTGATCCTCTCGATTGGCAAGGGGTCTTCTTTATGTCGTATGTTATATATACACCTCCCTTCCGAGTCCAATGTGCCCCCATGCCCGTAAAACCAATTCCTTGCACGTTCTACCCAATCGTCTGTCTCTGGGGTGATCTTTTTGAAGGGAATATGCCCTGAGAGGCAATAATAAAGTGTTTATTATGTGTATTCCAAGTATATGATAGATGTTTATTTTGCATGCTATAATTGTATTAATACGGAAACGTTAATACATGTGTGTTTAATAAACAAACAGAAAGTTCCTAGTTAAGCCTCTCTCATAAACTAGCTCGTTGATTAACAAGATGATCAAGGTTTCCTGATCATGGACATTGGATGTTGTTAATAACGGGATCACAACATTAGTGTAATGATGTGATGAACATTCATCTGAAGTATAGCATTACGATCAAAGTCATTGAGTTTATATTGCTATAACAACTTACGAAGTGATCCTAATCCTTAGACCATGAGATCATGTCAATCACTAACACCGGAAGAGTTTCTTGATAACATCAAACGTCACACCGTAACAGGGTGATTATAAAGATGGATTCAGAACTAACAAAGTGTTATGTTGAGGCTCATGGATCAAGAGTAGAATTTGTTCATCCCGATGACGGATAGATATACTCTGGGCCCTCTCGGTGATATCACATTGATTAGCTTGCAAGCAAGTGATTTGATCACTAGAATGTTATATCACAGGAACGAGAAAAGAGTGCATGTCGGTAACGAGATCAAACTAGGTATAGAGATACCGATGATCGAATCTCGGACATGTAATATATCATGAAACAAAGGGATTAAGATACTAGCGTAAAAGGTTCCGACGATCACAAGAAAGTCATCGTTGAATGTGTGGGAGTCAGTATGGGTCTCCAGATCCCGCTTCTGATTATTGATCTGAGAGGGGTCTCGATCATGTCCGCATTATTCACGAACCGTAGGGTGACACACTTAAGAGACACCGACATCCAATTGGAGCAAATGTTTCATGCCGAAAGAATGAACAAGCGCAGGAATTTATTTCACTAGATACCGAAACAGGTTTTCGGGTGAAATTGCATAAAGTGGTTATGCATGTGAA
This sequence comes from Avena sativa, assembly GCA_916181665.1. Taxonomy (NCBI): domain Eukaryota; kingdom Viridiplantae; phylum Streptophyta; class Magnoliopsida; order Poales; family Poaceae; genus Avena; species Avena sativa. The sequence goes on along the minus strand of OV702279.1, from coordinate 396,787,563 downwards.
ATAGAATTCTAGCAAGGGGTTATTTGTGAATGTTTGTCATTAAAGTAATTGACAAAATTCTGAATAAAATAAAAGAGTTTTATTTAATGAGAGTTTGCATTAAATTTGGTGGAAATTTAATGGGATTTTTGAGTGGACTTTTGAGTGGAGGGAATTTAGAGGAGTTTTGTGAGTGGAGTGTCCACCCACATGAAGAGGGGAGGGCAAGGGGGAAGCCCCCATGCGCCGGCCAACCCCTTGGGGTTCCCCCCCTCCTCCTATAAAAGGAGCCCCTCCTCCTCACTTGTCTCTTACACCTCCTCGTGAAGGATCTCTCTCCCCCTCTAGAATTTATCCCCCATGGTCTCGGACTCGCGAGATACATGTTCCCGGTGGCTATTCGGCAAGAAAGAGTTGTGATTCCGCTGCATCGCTGGAGCGAGGAGGCGGAGGTTGCTCAGTGCCTCGAACGTGTGTGCGAGCACGGATGCGCTGCTGATTTGCGGCGCTAGGACTTCCTCTCGATCTTGAGATCGGCAAGAGATCGTCTACATCAACCACGAGTTGAACTCGTTAAGCTTTGTCGATCTTCAAGGGTATGTTCTCTACGGATATACATCCGCCCGTTGTTTGTATCTAGTATATATAGATCTTGGTATATAGTTCACACCGTAGGAAATTTTTTGTTTTCTATGCTGTGAACCCTTCAGTGGTATCAGAGCCGGATCTATGCGTAGATACTTTACACGGGTAGTACACATATGAGTATGTGGGCGATGATGATCATGTTGTTGCTCCTTTGTTGTGATTTTGGATATTGGTGGCATAGTGGGATGAAGCGGCCCGGACAAACTTTACATGTCCTCGCACATGAGACCTGTTCCACGCTTGACATGCAACTAGTTTGCATAAGTGGCTAGCGGGTGTCTGTCTCTCCTACTATAGTCAATATCTATTTTGCAAGCGAGTTGTCAACAATTTGATTATCCTCGTTGTGGTTCATGTTCGTAGGTAAGAACGGTTCTATCTCGAAAGCCCTAAGCCACGTAAAACTTGCAATGGATAAATTAGAGGCGTCTAGTTTAGATTGTTGCTGGGCTAGTGTTATGATATGGTAGTGTTGTAAGTAAAAGTATGAGATGATACTCTTACAACACACATAGCGTGTAATATCCATAGACCTTGGATTTACACATATAGGTATGATAGTGATCATACCACGATGCACATGATAGAGATCATCTGCGGGAACCATATAATTTCACTAATAAACATATGATGTTTGGTTGCATCTTATATTGCTTGTTTAGCGCTTTGTTAAGCATAATAAGATGATCCCTCATTTAAATATCAAGATAAAAATGTGTTCTTCCTTTAGTATGCACCGATTATGTTTTCGTCGCTCCAAGACATCACGTGATGATCGGGTGTTCTTGGATCCACGACCATATTTCGGGTGTAAAACAGTTACACATGCAAATACTAAGGTTCTAACTTGGCGAGCCTAGCATGTACAGACATGGCCTCGGAACACAGACCGAAAGGTTAAGCATGAGTCATATAGTTGATATGATGCCCATTTGATGCTCGCCTTTGAAGCTATACCGACTCACGTGATGATCGGACTTGGTGTAGTGGATTTGGTTCATGTAATCACCAAAAGGACACGAGGGATGTCGCTTTTGAGTGGGAGTTCATTCGTAATATAGATTAGTTGAACTAGATCTATCATACACTTAGTCTAAACTTTACAAATTCTGTTGTAGATGGCACCACCTGCTTTTAATTTCAATGCGTTCATGGAGAAAGAGAAACTAGCAACGAACGGTAGCAACTTTACTGAATGGGCCATGAATTTGAGGATTCTCCTCTCTGCTGCACAAAAGCAATATGTGCTAGAAGCGCCGTTAGGCCCCCCACCTTTTGATGATGCCCCTGACGAGGAGAAGAATGTCTATCAGACTCGTCAGGAGGACCACAACTTAGTTCATTGCGGCATATTGTATGGGCTAGAGCCGGAACTTCGAAAGCGTTTCGAAAACGGCAATGCATTTGATACAATGGGTGAGTTGAAAATGATTTTCGACACACATGCTGCTGTAGAGAGCTACAATGCTTCAGAAAAGTTCTTTAGCTGCATGATGGAAGAGCACAGCTCCGTTAGTGAGCATGTACTCAAGATGTCGGGTTACGCCGATAAGCTTGTGTCCTTGGGAATAACGATTCCCATTGACTTAGGCATCCATCGTGTTCTGCAGTCTCTGCCACCTAGCTATAAGAGCTTCGTGATGAACTATAATATGCAAGGCATGAAGAAGTCTCTCCCCGAGCTTCTGTCAATGCTTAAAACTGCAGAAGTGGAGATCAAAAAGGAACATCAAGTGTTGATGATCAATAGGAACACTGGTTTCAAGAAAGACAAGAAGGGAAAACGGAAGGGAAGTAAGGGCGGCAAGCCTGTTGCCGCGCCTAAAAAGAAACCCCGAGTTGGACCTAAGTCTGATTCCGAGTGCTACTATTGTAAGGGGACTGGCCACTGGAAGCGCAACTGCCCCAAGTATCTGGCAGACAAGAAGGCCGGCAAGGCAAACAAAGGTATATATGATATACATGTTATTGATGTGTACTTGACTAGTGCTCGCAGTAGCACCTGGGTATTTGATACCGGTTCAGTTGCTAATATTTGTAACTCGAATCAGGGGCTGCGGAACAAGCGACCGCTAGCAAGGGGTGAGGTCAAGATGCGTGTCAGCAATGGATCAAACGTTGATGTAATCGCCGTCGGAACGCTGCCTCTCCACTTACCGTCGGGATTAGTCATCAACTTAAATAAATGTTATCTGGTGACTGCACTGAGCATGAACATTGTATCTGGATCATGTTTGATGCAAAGTGGTTATCCATTTAAATCTGAGAACAATGGTTGTTCCATTTATATGAATGAAATCTTTTATGGTCATGCACCGATGATGAATGGTTTATTTCTGTTAGATCTCGATGATAATGTTACACATATTCATAATGTTGATGCTAAAAGGATTAAACTTAATGATGATATATCCGCATATATGTGGCACTGCCGTCTGGGTCATATTGGCATTAAACGCATGAAGAAGCTCCATTCTGATGGACTTTTGGAATCACTTGATTATGAATCATTTGATACATGTGAGCCATGCCTTATGGGCAAGATGACTAGAACGCCGTTTTCCGGTTCAATGGAACGGGCGACAGATTTATTGGAAATCATACATTCTGATGTATGTGGTCCAATGAGTGTGTCGGCGCGAGGTGGATATCGTTATTTTGTTACTTTCACGGATGATTTGAGTAGATACGGTTATATCTACTTGATGAAACACAAGTCTGAAACCTTTGAAAAGTTCAAGGGATTTCAGAATGAAGTGGAAAATCATCGTAATAGAAAGATCAAATTTCTACGGTCCGACCGTGGAGGTGAGTATCTAAGTTACGAGTTTAGCACTCACATGAAAGAGTGTGGAATTGTTTCACAACTCACACCTGCCGGAACACCACAGCGAAATGGTGTGTCGGAACATCGTAATCGTACTCTATTAGATATGGTTCGATCTATGATGTCTCTGACGGACTTACCGTTGTCATTTTGGGGTTATGCACTAGAAACTGCTGCATTCACTTTAAATCGGGCACCATCTAAATCCGTTGAAAAGACACCGTATGAATTGTGGTTTGGAAACAAACCTAAGCTGTCATTTCTTAAAGTTTGGGGATGCGATGTTTATGTGAAGAAACTTCAACCGGATAAACTCGAACCCAAAGCGGAAAAATGCGTCTTCATAGGATACCCTAAAGAAACTATTGGATATTCCTTCTATCACAGATCCGAGGGCAAGGTTTTTGTTGCCAAGAATGGATCCTTTCTAGAGAAAGAGTTTCTCGCAAAAGGTGTGAGTAGTCGGAAGGTAGAACTCGAAGAGGTTGTGGAACCTTCTCTTCAAAGTATGGCGAGTAGCGCAGCGCCGGAAGTTGTTCCGGAGTTGGCTCCACCTGTTGAAGAAGGAACTAATGATAATGATCATGAAACTCCGAAAGAGAGTACTACCGAACCTCGCAGGTCAAACAGGACGCGTGCAGCTCCCGAGCTGTACGGAAATCCTGTCATAAATTTCATGGTTGATGAAAACAATGACCCTGCGACGTATGAAGAAGCGATGATGAGCCCGGATTCCAACAAATGGTTAGAAGCCATGAAATCCGAGATGTAATCCATGTATGAAAATCAAGTTTGGAACTTGGTGGAATTACCTCACGACCGAAAGGCCGTGGAGAACAAATGGATTTTCAAAAGGAAAACTGATGCTGATGGTAATGTGACCATCTATAAAGCTCGACTTGTCGCAAAGGGGTTTCGACAAATTCAAGGAGTTGACTACGATGAGACTTTCTCTCCCGTAGCGATGCTAAAGTCAGTTAGGATTATGTTAGCAATTGTTGCATATTTCGATTATGAAATATGGCAGATGGATGTCAAAACCGCGTTTCTCAATGGTAATATTGAAGAAGAGTTGTATATGATACAACCAAAGGGTTTTGTCGATCCTAAGGATGCTAACAAGGTGTGCAAGCTTCAGCGATCCATCTATGGATTGAAGCAAGCATCACGAAGTTGGAATCTCCGCTTTGATGAGGTAATCAAAGAGTTTGGATTTGTCCAAACTTATGGAGAAGCTTGTATTTACAAGAAAGTGAGTGGGAGCAATGTGGCATTTCTGATATTATATGTGGATGACATATTATTGATCGGAAATGAGATAGAACTTTTAAACAGTGTTAAAAGTTATCTAAACAGCAAAGTTTCAATGAAGGACCTAGGTGAAGCGTCATACATATTAGGCATAAAGATCTATAGAGATAGATCTAGGCGCCTAATAGGGCTATCGCAAAGTACATACCTTGATAAGATTTTAAAGAAGTTTAAAATGGACGGAAGTAAGAAGGGGTTCTTACCTATGTTGCAAGGCAAGACATTGAGTAAGACTCAAAGTCCGGCTTCGGCGGAAGAAAGAGAGATAATGGACAAAGTCCCCTATGCTTCAGCCATAGGCTCTATTATGTACGCCATGCTATGTACAAGACCGGATGTGGCACGCGCTATTAGTCTGACTAGTAGGTACCAATCGGATCCAGGTTCAGAACACTGGATAGCGGTCAAGAATATCCTTAAATACTTACGAAGAACTAAGGATATGTTTCTTGTATACGGAGGTGAAGAAGAGCTCGTCGCTAAGTTTTATGTCGACGCTAGCTTTGACACCGATCCGGATGACTCTAAGTCTCAATCCGGATACGTATTTCTCATGAATGGCGGAGCGGTTAGTTGGAGGAGCTCCAAACAACCTGTGGTAGCGGGATCAACAACGGAGACCGAATATGTTGCTGCTTCGGAAGCGGCTCAGGAAGCAGTTTGGATGAAGGAGTTCATATCCGAACTAGGAGTTGTGGCAAACGCGTTGGACCCAATGGTGATCTATTGTGACAACAATGGTGCCATTGCCAATGCCAAAGAGCCAAGGTCTCACAAGCATTCCAAGCATATTAAACGCCGTTTTCACTCCATCCGCGAGCATGTCAAGGATGGAGATATAAAGATTTGTAAAGTACATACGGATCTCAATGTAGCAGATCCGTTGACTAAAACTCTCCCTAGAGCAAAACATGATCAACACCAGAACTCAATGGGTGTTAGATTTATCACTATGTAACTAGATTATTGTCTCTAGTGCAAGTGGGAGACTGAAGGGAATATGCCCTGAGAGGCAATAATAAAGTGTTTATTATGTGTATTCCAAGTATGTGATAGATGTTTATTTTGCATGCTATAATTGTATTAATACGGAAACGTTAATACATATGTGTTTAATAAACAAACATAAAGTTCCTAGTTAAGCCTCTCTCATAAACTAGCTCGTTGATTAACAAGATGATCAAGGTTTCCTGATCATGGACATTGGATGTTGTTAATAACGGGATCACAACATTAGTGTAATGATGTGATGAACATTCATCCGAAGTATAGCATTACGATCAAAGTCATTGAGTTTATATTGCTATAACAACTTACGAAGTGATCCTAATCCTTAGACCATGAGATCATGTCAATCACTAACACCGGAAGAGTTTCTTGATAACATCAAACGTCACACCGTAACAGGGTGATTATAAAGATGGATTCAGAACTAACAAAGTGTTATGTTGAGGCTCATGGATCAAGAGTGGAATTTGTTCATCCCGATGACGGATAGATATACTCTGGGCCCTCTCGGTGATATCACATTGATTAGCTTGCAAGCAAGTGATTTGATCACTAGAATGTTATATCACAGGAACGAGAAAAGAGTGCATGTCGGTAACAAGATCAAACTAGGTATGGAGATACCGATGATCGAATCTCGGACATGTAATATATCGTGAAACAAAGGGATTAAGATACTAGCGTAAAAGGTTCCGACGATCACAAGAAAGTCATCGTTGAATGTGTGGGAGTCAGTATGGGTCTCCAGATCCCGCTTCTGATTATTGATCTGAGAGGGGTCTCGATCATGTCCGCATTATTCACGAACCGTAGGGTGACACACTTAAGAGACACCGACATCCAATTGGAGCAAATGTTTCATGCCGAAAGAATGAACAAGCGTAGGAATTTATTTCACTAGATACCGAAACAGGTTTTCGGGTGAAATTGCATAAAGTGGTTATGCATGTGAAATAGAATTCTAGCAAGGGGTTATTTGTGAATGTTTGTCATTAAAGTAATTGACAAAATTCTGAATAAAATAAAAGAGTTTTATTTAATGAGAGTTTGCATTAAATTTGGTGGAAATTTAATGGGATTTTTGAGTGGACTTTTGAGTGGAGGGAATTTAGAGGAGTTTTGTGAGTGGAGTGTCCACCCACATGAAGAGGGGAGGGCAAGGGAGCAGCCCCCATGCGCCGGCCAACCCCTTGGGGTTCCCCCCCCTCCTCCTATAAAAGGAGCCCCTCCTCCTCACTTGTCTCTTACACCTCCTCGTGAAGGATCTCTCTCCCCCTCTAGAATTTATCCCCCATGGTCTCGGACTAGCGAGATACATGTTCCCGGTGGCTATTCGGCAAGAAAGAGTTGTGCTCCCGCTGCATCGCTGGAGCGAGGAGGCGGAGGTTGCTCGGTGCCTCGAACGTGTGTGCGAGCACGGATGCGCTGCTGATTTGCGGCGCTAGGACTTCCTCTCGATCTTGAGATCGGCAAGAGATCGTCTACATCAACCACGAGTTGAACTCGTTAAGCTTTGTCGATCTTCAAGGGTATGTTCTCTACGGATATACATCCGCCCGTTGTTTGTATCTAGTATATATAGATCTTGGTATATAGTTCACACCGTAGGAAAATTTTTGTTTTCTATGCTGTGAACCCTTCACTTTTTATCACGCAGTTCCTGCTCAAGTTTCTCCCACTTAGGAATGCCAGCCCTGTAGCCACCTTGCCCCATAGTATGGTGATACTTCTTGTTAGCAGCATTCAGCTTATTCGTTTCAGACATTTTCTTAGCTTTTTCTGATTTCTTGTATTCCACAAACTCAGCCTAGAATGGTTTTATCTTCTCAAACTGAATATTCTTGAAATCGGGAGTCTTCTTTTTCACGACATAGTCAAGGTGCAATCTTTTCTTCCAGTTGGTGAAACACTGGGCCATCTTCTTCAAAGCCCACTCCCTGACCTTAGCCTCCATGGCTCTCCCATGTTGTAAGGCGTCCTCAACTGGATCCTCCGCATTTGGATCCAGCTCTATCTTCGGTAGTTTGAAATTAACCATGAGCCTCTTCCACAGTAAATCTTTGGCGTGGTTAGGGACAAATAAACATGTTCCCTCTTCATCCGCATTAGCAGGCCTATTCCAATTTCTAATGGTGATCGGGATTAAGTCCCTAACGATTACTCCGCATTGTGCCACAAATTTGGTGGCGACAACTTCGGGAGCCGTCGGTTTGCCGTGTTCAGCGACATCTTCGATCCTGAACCTCTCATGGTCTTGCAACTTTTTGGTTGGGCCTCGTCCGCTCTTTTCAGTAGATTCCTTCGATCCGGAGGGCTAAAAGAAGAAAGATCGTTGTTACTATTTCTATATAGATAGCAGATGATTAATTAATGAATTGATTTATATTACATGCACCTCGCCGGAGCGGTCGTCTTCTCGATTACACAAGGCATCGCCTTCTCCCTCACGGAAGGCAACACCTTCAACCTCAAACAAGTTGTCTACTCCGGTAAAAAGAGGATCACCCTCACCGGAGTTGTTCAGAAACGTTGATACGTCTAAATTATCTTCCCAACGGATCACACCTTGGATCAACTCTTCCTTTTCATCGTCTCTGATGTGTGGGTCCATATTTTCTGCATAGGTGGAAAAACGAATAAGTTAAAGCGGCTAAAGGAGAAAGTTAAGTACGGTGTTGAGAGATATAAACCCTAATTCAGAGAAACCCTAATATATACATACACAATAATAAAAATGAAGAGAAAGGGAAACCATGTAGTAAATAGGCACATCGTCGAACCCACATGCACCTAAGTTGCTTGACAATGTGAATCGGGTCTGGGGCTACCCACAGTGACTGACCAGTGGGGCCGAAGACCAATAATACCAAAGTAATTAATAAACCTAATAATACCTAACTAATAATAAACCTAATAATTGAAACACCGAAAAGAAAGGGAAACAATCAACACATGGCATCGATGCAATGCTCAAGCAAGTATGATGATATGACAAGTTGATTTGCATTGAATGTAACCCTAAGACATGCTCGACGATTTAATTGGGGTTCCGAGGGGTGAAAACCCTAACTCGGGGAAACTCCGGAACATATGAGAGGGGTGCATTTGTTCTTCTAATTATACTTGTCATTTAAGTTGTTGAACATTGCATGATTATAATTAAGATAGATAGGTTTCATTTTTCTGAACAATTTGATATATTATTTCTATTTTTCTGACTTATAAACAATAAGTTATTGATTTTACAATATTAAATCATTTTCTGGAATTAAAAAAAGGCAAATAGTTTTTACACCGGGGCGCCCCCTAGCCAGTGAACTGACAGAAGGGCCCCAGTGCCAACTCATCCTCCACACGTACAAATCATTTTCCTACCACAGAGAAGTCTACCCACTGAGGCTGACTGATGGGCCCCAGGCCACATCAGCTGCCACGCGAGCACGAGTGACGTCAGCACGACGTCACGATGGCGGTGAGCTCCCAGGAAGCGGCAGCGGCGGCGATAGCGGGCACCCCTGGACGCGCGGATGGGCGCGTTAGAGAGAGCGTGATGCAGGGAGAAAGGGAGTGGCGGCGCCGCTCCTTGTTGGTCACCGGAGCGTCGCCTCCGTCGAGCTCGAGCAGCGGCGTCGTCGGGCACACGCGGGCAGAGTAGTACAGGAGGAGAGGGAGAGAAAGAAGAACACCGTGAGGATCAGCAGCTCACCAGGAACACGGCGGAGGTGGTGGCGAGGCCAGGCGAGCTCGGGAGACGCCGGAATCGACGGAGGCGACGCGCGGACGGAGCTTCCAATCCAAGTGATTGAGGTCACGCGCGAGGGGGAAAAGTAGCAGGGGCGCGCGTGGACGGAGGCAGCGGCGGTGGCGGCGAGCTCGGGCAGCCTGCCGGTGTCGGGGGTGCGCGCGTCGGTGAGAAGCCGAGAAGTGAGATGGGGAAGAAGAAAGGAGACGCGTCAGTTATAAACGAAGGGCCTTTAGTCCCGGTTGGTGGCTCCAACCAGGACTAAAGGGGCATACGTCCCGGTTGGAGCCACCAACCGGGACGTATACTCCAATATTTTCAGCAGACCAAGGGTTGGCGCGCAGGGGGTCTTTAGTCCCGGTTGGTGGCTCCAACCGGGACATATTCCCCTGATTTCAAATTTTTTCAGGTATTTTCTCTCTGTTCCCGCCTTATTTTTATTTTTAGGGTTTAAATTTGTATTGTTTTTTAAATGATAATTAATTTGGAATTTAGAAAAACTTTAAACATAAAAAGTGTTTGGATTTGAATAAATAATTCAAAACCATTTTCTGTTTTAAAAAATAATTAATGTAACCATTTAAAATATGAACCATTTACAATTAAAAATGAATTAACTTATATATTTTTAATATCAATTTGGAATTTAGAAAAACTTTAAACATAAGAAGTGTATGGATTTGAATAAATAATCCAACACCATTTTTTATTTCTAAAAAATAATTAATGTAGCCTTTTAAAATGAATTAACTTATATTTTTGAATATTAATTTGGAATTTAGAAAAACTTTAAACATAAGAAGTGTATGGATTTGAATAAATAATCCAAAACCATTTTCTATTTTTAAAAAATAATTAATGTAACCTTTTAAAATGAAGATAGGGGACGAGCATCGTTAGAACTTGCATTGGATCTCTGAAGAAACCACATATTGCGAGTCTAAAAATGATTTTTTTCAAAAAATCACGGGCGATAGATCATGTACCTGTAGTACAAACCGGACCCACTTCCTACCGATTCGGCAGACATTTGTCCTTTTTACCCGGGATGGACGAAAAGGTTTGAGATGTACTGGTTGGGAGATAGTCCATGTAACGTGGTCTAGTATTTTAGGAAAATGGGACGGTAGCATTCTGAAACGGCATTTTGGTGGTTACTTCACAAAACGACCCGTTTTTTGAGCTCGGAAAATGGAAAAGGGCTTTTCCGTGCGACAAAAAGGAAAACTTCCTCCTGCAACATTGTTCTCCATACCAATGTCCACACACATCCATAATATGGGCACAACATCACAAACTATGCCGTGATTCAGCACATAACATCGGTCATTTGGACCGAAAGCCATGAAACCTCGAACATGATAGGTCATTTTGTGAAGGTTTTTTCGAAACATGATCAATATACCAAGTCTGGTATTTTTCCTTTCAACTATGTAACAAAATATGACACCACGCGAAGGATTTTCATTGTTCGGATATTTTTTGAATTTATTATGCCCGTTTTGAATTATCTGAATTTCTAACTATGGTGGAACCGGTGTGCATGAAGATAGGGGACGAGCATCGTTAGAACTTGCATTGGATCTCTGAAGAAACCACATATTGCGAGTCTAAAAATGATTTTTTCAAAAAATCACGCGCGATAGATCATGTACCTGTAGTACAAACCGGACCCACTTCCTACCGATTCGGCAGACATTTGTCCTTTTTACCCGGGATGGACGAAAAGGTTTGAGATGTACTGGTTGGGAGATATTCCATGTAACGTGGTCTAGTATTTTAGGAAAATGGGACGGTAGCATTCTGAAACGGCATTTTGGTGGTTACTTCACAAAACGACCCGTTTTTTGCGCTCGGAAAATGGAAAAGGGCTTTTCCGTGCGACAAAAAGGAAAACTTCCTCCTGCAACATTGTTCTCCATACCAATGTCCACACACATGCATAATATGGGCACAACATCACAAACTATGCCGTGATTCAGCACATAACATCGGTCATTTGGACCGAAAGCCATGAAACCTCGAACATGATAGGTCATTTTGTGAAGGTTTTTTCGAAACATGATCAATATACCAAGTCTGGTATTTTTCCTTTCAACTATGTAACAAAATATGACACCACGCGAAGGATTTTCATTGTTCGGATATGTTTTGAATTTATTATGCCCGTTTTGAATTATCTGAATTTCTAACTATGGTGGAACCGGTGTGCATGAAGATAGGGGACGAGCATCGTTAGAACTTGCATTGGATCTCTGAAGAAACCACATATTGCGAGTCTAAAAATGATTTTTTCAAAAAATCACGCGCGATAGATCATGTACCTGTAGTACAAACCGGACCCACTTCCTACCGATTCGGCAGACATTTGTCCTTTTTACCCGGGATGGACGAAAAGGTTTGAGATGTACCGGTTGGGAGATAGTCCATGTAAGGTGGTCTAGTATTTTAGGAAAATGGGACGGTAGCATTCTGAAACGGCATTTTGGTGGTTACTTCACAAAACGACCCGTTTTTTGCGCTCGGAAAATGGAAAGGGCTTTTCCGTGCGACCAAAAGGAAAACTTCCTCCTGCAACATTGTTCTCCATACCAATGTCCACACACATGCATAATATGGGCACAACATCACAAACTATGCCATGATTCACCACATAACATCGGTCATTTGGACCGAAAGCCATGAAACCTCGAACATGATAGGTCATTTTGTGAAGGTTTTTTCGAAACATGATCAATATAACAAGTCTGGTATTTTTCCTTTCAACTATGTAACAAAATATGACACCACGCGAAGGATTTTCATTGTTCGGATTTTTTTTGAATTTATTATGCCCGTTTTGAATTATCTGAATTTCTAACTATGGTCGAACCGGTGTGCATGAAGATAGGGGACGAGCATCGTTAGAACTTGCATTGGATCTCTGAAGAAACCACATATTGCGAGTCTAAAATGATTTTTTCAAAAAATCACGCGCGATAGATCATGTACCTGTAGTACAAACCGGACCCACTTCCTACCGATTCGGCAGACATTTGTCCTTTTTACCCGGGATGGACGAAAAGGTTTGAGATGTACCGGTTGGGAGATATTCCATGTAAGGTGGTCTAGTATTTTAGGAAAATGGGACGGTAGCATTCTGAAACGACATTTTGGTGGTTACTTCACAAAACGACCCGTTTTTTGCGCTCGGAAAATGGAAAGGGCTTTTCCGTGCGACCAAAAGGAAAACTTCCTCCTGCAACATTGTTCTCCATACCAATGTCCACACACATGCATAATATGGGCACAACATCACAAACTATGCCGTGATTTAGCACATAACATCGGTCATTTGGACTGAAAGCCATGAAACCTCGAACATGATAGGTCATTTTGTGAAGGTTTTTTCGAAACATGATCAATATACCAAGTCTGGTATTTTTCCTTTCAACTATGTAACAAAATATGACACCACGCGAAGGATTTTCATTGTTCGGATTTTTTTTGAATTTATTATGCCCGTTTTGAATTATCAGAATTTCTAACTATGGTCGAACCGGTGTGCATGAAGATAGGGGACGAGCATCGTTAGAACTTGCATTGGATCTCTGAAGAAACCACATATTGCGAGTCTAAAAATGATTTTTCAAAAAATCACGCGCGATAGATCATGTACCTGTAGTACAAACCGGACCCACTTCCTGCCAATTCGGCAGACATTTGTCCTTTTTACCCGGAATGGACGAAAAGGTTTGAGATGTACCGGTTGGGAGATAGTCCATGTAAGGTGGTCTAGTATTTTAGGAAAATGGGACGGTAGCATTCTGAAACGGCATTTTGGTGGTTACTTCATAAAATGATCCGTTTTTTGCGCTCGGAAAATGGAAAAGGGCTTTTCCGTGCGACAAAAAGGAAAACTTCCTCCTGCAACATTGTTCTCCATACCAATGTCTACACACATGCATAATATGGGCACAACATCACAAACTATGCCGTGATTCAGCACATAACATCGGTCATTTGGACCGAAAAAGCCATGAAACCTCGAACATGATAGGTCATTTTGTGAAGGTTTTTTCGAAACATGATCATTGTTCGGCACACATTTAGTCCCGGATGTAGTCACAAACCGGGACTAAAAATATTTTCCGCCATTTCCCACCTCTTCCCGCCAAGTTTTCCCGCCCTTTCCTTTCTACTAGAGCTTTTAGTCCCGGATGTAGTCACTAACCGGGACTAAAGATATTTCCCGCCATTTCCCAAAGCTTCACGCCAAGTTTTCCCGCCCTTTCCCTCTATATTTAGGGTGATCATGTCATGGCTATCCACACATCCACACCTTCCTCTCTTAGAACAATGGAAAACGCCTACTGGGCCATTCTGACCCTCGAGGAGACCGAGGCGCTGTGCGCCTCCAACTACCATTGTCCGCCGGGCTACCGGCCGCCCGCCGGCTGGATGCTGAGCGCTGGAGGGGTTCCTGTCCCTCCTGTCCCTCAAGGTTCCGCACGCCAGGCGGCCATCACAAACCACTTCTACCACGAGCTCACGCCGGAGCAGCGGATGGATCCCCAGTGGGATCCCGACAACTACGACACCTGGAATGCCTTCTTCGCTAATAGGAGGGAAACGGAGCTTGCTAGGTACGAGGGTGATGGCCCGCCACCGGGGAGACCATCCTCGCATACGGTGCCCATGAGTCCACCCTCCACAGGCCCCACACTGTCCCGGCGGTAGCGGCATCGTCTTCCAGGAGACCCCTCTCCCACCCGCCGTGAATCCGAGGCTGGAATGGCCCCTGGTATATGCCATGGATAGGTTGAGGATCCTCGGAGTGGCAGGCGACGATGACGATGAGGATGACGACGACGATGAAGACCCTGAAGCTGCGTACTATAGGACTAGGCATGATTATGACTAAAGGGGGCGGCTTTAGTCCTGAGTGTTAGCTAGTCCCGATTTGTCCCGGTTTTTAATATTAATAAATGTCTTGAGTGTTACCTAATAAATAGAGGGAAATGCCTATATAAAGAGAGGGTTCATATTTAGTCCCGGTTGGAGAAACCAACCGCGACTGAAGGGATTGCGGCAGAGTGGGCCAGGCAACACTAATAATAGGGGTGAGTGTCGACATTATGTCGTGTGTCTTTGTAGAGGTCCCTACCCAATATGGTAGATCCCTCCTGTGTTTTACAATGCTAGTCCCTGGATCAATAGCTAGCATCCACAGTAAAGATGTAATATCAAGATACAAAGGTCATAATATAAATTTATAACCAGGAATAACATAATTTTATTACATCATACATAGCTCATTTGGCTATTACATTACATTGCAGCGGAATAAATATAGTCATGGGTCCTTTATCTTCATAGTGCCACAGGCAGATGTTGGTTGTAGACTTTGTAGTTCTAGTCAATCAAACAATCTTCATATAATAAAACAATCAACCTGCAACATTACAAGTTACAGCCACAAGGGTCAATACATTTGAATTGTATTGGCAAGTTTCACTTTTATGTAAATATGAGTGGATCCTATCGATACATGCATATTTGGCTAGGTAGAGTTTAAGGCTTTTTGCATAAAGCCACATTTATCCTATCTTTTAAAAATGGTTTTGTCCTTTGTCAAATCTTCTTTCCAAGTTCCTTGAACTCCTTGGTAGAAACACAAGTGTCCAAGTCCTTGTCAAAATTCCTTTGAGCTACTTGGTAACCCCAAGTACATCATGCTCTTGAGCACCTTGGTAAACCCCAAGTGCAACAAGCTTAACAAAATCTCTTTGAATTCCTTGGTACCCCCAAGTGCATCAAGTTTTTATATTAGAAGTTGGAATGTCGAGATCTCCCATAGTTCAAACTTTAGTTGCTCAGTATTGTCCATAACCGGGAACACGGCTAAGTACTTAGATTTTATTAACTTCTGCAGAAGGAGTACACTTTACCCACATGACACAATCCCATCTTGTTGCCACCAGTGGCCTACTGGATTAGTGCTCACCAAGATGGAGTACTGGCAGACTGAGAATGTGACGAAGTCTTTCCAAGAGGTCCTCCCATACATCATTGCTAGCTTGTCTTCAGTCCCCATGAAGCCTTCCAGATCCCCATGTCCGGTAACTAAAGACAATGTATGGGTCTTCCTAATGTAGTTGACTAAGCCAGAGCCATAATAGCATGTGGTTGTACACGAAAGCCACAATTGGAGAAACATGTTCAATCTCTAAGTTTCCTAGGTGGTTTTCAGTTGGAGCACAACACAAAGTGATTGCCATAGACATGGTTCCCTTTTGTTGCCACCTTCTCCAAAACATAAAGTGTCCACCACCTAGGTGGTTCATTGAGTCCTTGTTTTATTATATAAAACACAAGTCTTTTTCTCAACCTTTGTAAAATCTTAACATGTATCTCTTTTCAAAACATAGCATCGCTAAGCATGTACAACTTCAATATTTTTACTAAGGAGTGTATAGGGAATCCTATTAGGATTAGCATAGCATAAGTATAAAACATTTTCATGCATGTTTGTAAAATCCACTAAGTATAATGAAAATAGTAGGACTTTTGTATGATAGTGTAACTTGCCTTTTTGTTTAGGGAATGATAGTCACTCCTTGATCTTGCTAGTCTCACACTTTGCAAATTTTACTACAATCAAACAAGCATAGTATCAAGTAGCATTCCAACATTCAAACAATAATTCACATACACAAAACAATGGTTCCTAAGTCTTGTAAAAAGAGGGTTCTATTGTAAGGTTGGTCTTTACTAGGTTTATAAACTTTGTAAGGTCCACATTGGTCATTCACCAAAATGGCAAAGTCATTAGTTAGAGGGTTTTGCCCAAAGTCTATTTCAAAATCCATTCAACATTTCATGTGGTGAAAATCATTCTTTTTAAAGTAAAACTTATGTTTTTCACCGAGTGAGTTGCTCTTGGCAAGGCTTGGTGTTTTGGGTCAGTAAGTTTGGGTTCATAACATCTTCCCAAAGTTTTCCTTGCACAAACTTTTCCATAATAAAATTTAATGAGTTTATTTGGCTAGAAAATGACTAAGTTAACTAATTCAACTTAAATTTCACAAAAATCATTTTTAACACAATGGGTTGGTTCCTAGGGTCAGTAGGGTTACAATAAACCAATTGGCAAAGGTTTGATCTCGAAATTCATTTTTAAATGATTTTTCTAATGTTAGCAAGCACACAAAAGAATCTGCAAATTCAAACAATCTATCAAATACTATTTGCTAAACTAAGGGTAGGGTTGGCTAGGGCTTGTTCTACTGAATCTTTTGATATAAAATTTGCCAAATTTGGACGTATAGATCAAAAGATATAAGGGTTTGAAGTTTGCAAAAGTTTCTGATTTCAAAACTGTTTTAAACCAAATCCTGGCCACGTGTCTGTATCTTATTGGCTCATAACGGTTCGGTAGGATCGCGCGATGTGGACCGCAGGATTTAAGTGGGAGTGTGCGGTGCAGATCAAACGTAACGGTTCAGTTTAAGTGATCTATCGTGTGCATAGGATCGTAATCTAACGGCTCACATTGTATCAGCCAGGAACTGGCGGCGCGATAACGACGGCGAGCGGCGGAGCGGCCAGTTGGCGGCGGCGCTAGCGAAACTGGAAACGAGGAAAGAGGAGAGGGGTCTCACTGTGTTCGTCGTGGCACGGGGGTGCTCAACTTGCCACTGGCTGATGGAGGGGCGCACGGTTTCCTGGGGAATTGCTCGCCGGAGCTTCTACTGGCGCCAGGAGCTTCTACTCGTCGACGGGGACGGGGTTGCAGACCACGCGCGAGTGTTTGGCGAGTATCTGGAGAGGCAGAGGACACAGACTAATCAAGGGGCATGCCTCACTGATCGAGGAGCGAACGGAGTCGAGTGCCAGAGCTCACCGGAGTTGCGGGGTCGTCGGTGGTCGTCGTGGACGAGGATAGGGAGCGCCCTAAGACAAACGGAGGGTACGGTTAGGTTCGTAAGCGGGAGGCGAGTATGTGTGCTTCATCGAGACGGAAAGGGGCGGTCAGATGTTACCTGGAAGACTCGCCGGAGTAAGGCAGACGCGGCGGCGCGGCCAGATGTTGTCGTTGGCGAGGCTCAGAGGTTCCCGCGGTTAAGTGGATGGTACGGGGAGGAAGGTCTGGGAGTGGGGAAGCTGCTAGGCTGATCAAGGAGGCTCGAGGTAGTGTCGTGTCGTCGGAATCGTTACCGGAACATCGTCGGAGACAGGGACAGTCGAGGAGAAATTGGGGGCGGTCTAAGGCGTGCCAGCTCGGGGTGTCAGAGGGAACTTATAGAGGAGGCTTGGGCGTTTCTATCCGTGTGATCAAAGCGAGGTAAAGGCTCGGCATTAGAGCGTATTGAATCCGCGAAATCAAAGCAGCAACGGCAGCGAGGGAGAAGGCGTGGTCGTCGCGCGAGGAAGAAGGAGAACAGTGGAGGTGGGTCTACCTGTCAGTGGAAAAAGAAAGGAGGGAGGGGTCCACTTGCCAGTCTCCTTGCGGTTTGATTAGTTGGTTCGAATCGTTTTCTGCGGGGGAGGAGAGTTGGGCTGGCTTGATGGGCCTTGTTGGGCTGCCTGGGTTGGGTTGCCCTCTTTGTTATTTTTTCCTGTTTCTGATTTCTTTTCTTTTTCTGTTTCCATTTCCTGATTTGATATTTCAATCAAACAAATCACACTCAAATCCAATCAAACATTCCACAAACTTTGAACTTGTATTTTGGTTCTGTTTAGTGACATAATCCAAATTCAAAATAATATTTTTATTTATTTTAGGATCCATTTATTATTTGAGTAAAATGGATCTAGTTATTAATAAAATATGGTTTGATTTTAATTAATAAAATTTCCATTTGAAATCCAATTACTTTCAAAATCAAACCAGTAGGTTTTATTTGAAAATAAGGATATTTGGAAAAACAAAATAACCTTTTATTTTTAGAGTCCTTTATTAATTAAATAACATAGACTTTCATTTTTAAATCCAATAGGGTTTGTTTTATTGAGAATATTTATTTTAAAGTCCAAAGTAAAGTCAAAACATTTTAGTAGATTTTATTTGTGAATATAAAATACTTAGAAAACTTATTTTAAACAAATTAATAAGTTTTGATGTTTCAATTAAATTGGTAAGACCTTTTATTTTAAAAGGGTTTGGATATTAATTATTTTATTTAAGAAATCCTTTATTATTTTTAACTAAACCTTTGCTATTTTACTTATAATAATTTGTTTTAATTCAAAAGCTTGGCCAAGTTTTATTTTGGTTTTATAAAATAACCCTTATTTGTAAATCCATCTTTTCTTTTGAATATCAAATCCTTTTATTAAAAGATCCAAAATAGTAATTCCAAAACATTTTAATTTCCTTTATTAAATGTTTATCCTTAAGAATCTCTTTATGATTTTATTTAATTCAAATGGGTTTGAAGTTCCAATTAAGTTCAAAAAGCTTCTTCTGGCTCTGAAAATCAAACAAAGTTTTATTTTATTAATTTATTTTCACATTACAAGTTTTGAAAAATCTTGGGATGTGACAGGCTACCATCCTTAAAATAAATCTCGTCCCGAGATTTGGGAAGATTAGGGTTACAAGCAAGTTCAAAACAACTAGGGTACTACCACCCTTAAAATATTTTCAAACAAAATTACATATTGGCCTTCTTGGGTCCTGGAATTTTTCTATGTTAAACCTTTGCTTTATTCCTATGCTTGACTCATGGACCAAGATTGAGTTTTTCCATAGGCTTTTTTAACTTGTTCTTCATCCTTTCTGGACAATTGCTTGCATAATGTCCCGGATTCTTGCAGTTGAAGCAATGAATGTCATTGAGTTCTTTTCGTTGCTCTTGTGGACAAGTTGCTACAAAGTGGCCTGGTTCATTACAGTTGTTACACCACACTTGGTTAATTCCTTTATTCTTTATGTTCTCTGGGCATCCACTGGAGTAGTGTCCCATTTCCTTACATCTACGACATTGTACCAGGCTCATGTCTTGCTTGGGCTTCTTGATTTTCCTTGATCCTTTGAATTGGGTTGTCTTGCTTGGAGGTAGTAGTGGTCCTTTTCCTTTGGTAGACTTGGATCCTTCCTGTTTCCTTTGTTTTACCATGGCATAGATGGGACATTGGCCAGGAGTATGATCACTTCCTTCACAAAGGTAACAAGTAGCTTGATAGGTAGGGCATTCACCAACAGGATGGTCTTCATCACAATTTGGGCATTGTCCTTCATGCTCCTTGGAAGTATGATCCTTGTCTCCACAAATAATGCAAGCTGGGGCTCCATCTAGAACAACATTCTTGTCATCCTTGCTATCATACTCTCTTCTAGGATAATTTTCTTCCATGCTAATCATTTGATTAGTCACCTTAAGCATTAGTTGAGATTGTTCCTCCAAAAACTTTTGCAGTGCTGGATCTTCATTACTATTGTTGGCTAGGAACTGAGCTGTCAATTGGTTCAACTGATGTTGGGTTGCTATGAGCTCTCCCATGCTGTCAGCTTGGTTGGTGTTGGTGTCATCAACCTTGGGGTCCTTTGGAGTAGTCATCTGTTTGGGTTGGAGGAAGATTAGAATAGGCAAGATATTTCTAAGGAAATATTTCTAATCACACACATCACAATTCACACAAGCAATGTGCATGCAATCTCAAAACAAATTTTTCACAAACATCTTTGCACTCAATCAACAAGGTTCAAGCACTTATTTAGGCAACAAAATATTTTTGTTACACCACATAAGTTGGTGGTTTTGACTTAACTTAAAATATGGTGGTCTATCTATATGGTTCACTTGTGATCTTTCCTTCTTTCATGATCCTTCTTACTTGAGTTCATGGTTTCCTTGAGAACACTCTTGGTCACAATTCTTCAAAGTTGTTGATGGTTTCTTCTTATTTTGCATTCCCTCAGTCTCTAATTCCTAAGTAAGATCTTCTTGTCTCACTTGTGGTCCTTAGCAGTTTCCACGTTGGAAGTCCTTGGGAAATATGCTGAAGATGTTGAAGTCATTAAAGTTGAAGAAGTTAAATAAGTCCTTTGCACATGGTGTAGTCTTTGGCCATGGGTAGGTTTTTCCATTAAGTTGAAGTAGAAGAGGTGTAGAGTTGAAAACAAAAATGGTTGAGGAAAGAGTTACAAGTGTTTTTGTAAATAAGTTTTGGATCAAAATAGAAATCCTATTTTTCTAAGGGTTTTTGTCCAATCCTAGGTTTACAAATCCTACAGGCAACACAATGCTCTGATACCATCTGTAGAGGTCCCTACCCAATATGGTAGATCCCTCCTGTGTTTTACAATGCTAGTCCCTGGATCAATAGCTAGCATCCACAGTAAAGATGTAATATCAAGATACAAAGGTCATAATATAAATTTATAACCAGGAATAACATAATTTTATTACATCATACATAGCTCATTTGGCTATTACATTACATTGCAGCGGAATAAATATAGTCATGGGTCCTTTATCTTCATAGTGCCACAGGCAGATGTTGGTTGTAGACTTTGTAGTTCTAGCCAATCAAACAATCTTCATATAATAAAACAATCAACCTGCAACATTACAAGTTACAGCCACAAGGGTCAATACATTTGAATTGTATTGGCAAGTTTCACTTTTATGTAAATATGAGTGGATCCTATCGATACATGCATATTTGGCTAGGTAGAGTTTAAGGCTTTTTGCATAAAGCCACATTTATCCTATCTTTTAAAAATGGTTTTGTCCTTTGTCAAATCTTCTTTCCAAGTTCCTTGAACTCCTTGGTAGAAACACAAGTGTCCAAGTCCTTGTCAAAATTCCTTTGAGCTACTTGGTAACCCCAAGTACATCATGCTCTTGAGCACCTTGGTAAACCCCAAGTGCAACAAGCTTAACAAAATCTCTTTGAATTCCTTGGTACCCCCAAGTGCATCAAGTTTTTATATTAGAAGTTGGAATGTCGAGATCTCCCATAGTTCAAACTTTAGTTGCTCAGTATTGTCCATAACCGGGGACACGGCTAAGTACTTAGATTTTATTAACTTCTGCAGAAGGAGTACACTTTACCCACATGACACAATCCCATCTTGTTGCCACCAGTGGCCTACTGGATTAGTGCTCACCAAGATGGAGTACTGGCAGACTGAGAATGTGACGAAGTCTTTCCAAGAGGTCCTCCCATACATCATTGCTAGCTTGTCTTCAGTCCCCATGAAGCCTTCCAGATCCCCATGTCCGGTAACTAAAGACAATGTATGGGTCTTCCTAATGTAGTTGACTAAGCCAGAGCCATAATAGCATGTGGTTGTACACGAAAGCCACAATTGGAGAAACATGTTCAATCTCTAAGTTTCCTAGGTGGTTTTCAGTTGGAGCACAACACAAAGTGATTGCCATAGACATGGTTCCCTTTTGTTGCCACCTTCTCCAAAACATAAAGTGTCCACCACCTAGGTGGTTCATTGAGTCCTTGTTTTATTATATAAAACACAAGTATTTTTCTCAACCTTTGTAAAATCTTAACATGTATCTCTTTTCAAAACATAGCATGGCTAAGCATGTACAACTTCAATATTTTTACTAAGGAGTGTATAGGGAATCCTATTAGGATTAGCATAGCATAAGTATAAAACATTTTCATGCATGTTTGTAAAATCCACCAAGTATAATGAAAATAGTAGGACTTTTGTATGATAGTGTAACTTGCCTTTTTGTTTAGGGAATGATAGTCACTCCTTGATCTTGCTAGTCTCACACTTTGCAAATTTTACTACAATCAAACAAGCATAGTATCAAGTAGCATTCCAACATTCAAACAATAATTCACATACACAAAACAATGGTTCCTAAGTCTTGTAAAAAGAGGGTTCTATTGTAAGGTTGGTCTTTACTAGGTTTATAAACTTTGTAAGGTCCACATTGGTCATTCACCAAAATGGCAAAGTCATTAGTTAGAGGGTTTTGCCCAAAGTCTATTTCAAAATCCATTCAACATTTCATGTGGTGAAAATCATTCTTTTTAAAGTAAAACTTATGTTTTTCACCGAGTGAGTTGCTCTTGGCAAGGCTTGGTGTTTTGGGTCAGTAAGTTTGGGTTCATAACATCTTCCCAAAGTTTTCCTTGCACAAACTTTTCCATAATAAAATTTAATGAGTTTATTTGGCTAGAAAATGACTAAGTTAACTAATTCAACTTAAATTTCACAAAAATCATTTTTAACACAATGGGTTGGTTCCTAGGGTCAGTAGGGTTACAATAAACCAATTGGCAAAGGTTTGATCTCGAAATTCATTTTTAAATGATTTTTCTAATGTTAGCAAGCACACAAAAGAATCTGCAAATTCAAACAATCTATCAAATACTATTTGCTAAACTAAGGGTAGGGTTGGCTAGGGCTTGTTCTACTGAATCTTTTGATATAAAATTTGCCAAATTTGGACGTATAGATCAAAAGATATAAGGGTTTGAAGTTTGCAAAAGTTTCTGATTTCAAAACTGTTTTAAACCAAATCCTGGCCACGTGTCTGTATCTTATTGGCTCATAACGGTTCGGTAGGATCGCGCGATGTGGACCGCAGGATTTAAGTGGGCGTGTGCGGTGCAGATCAAACGTAACGGTTCAGTTTAAGTGATCTATCGTGTGCATAGGATCGTAATCTAACGGCTCACATTGTATCAACCAGGAACTGGCGGCGCGATAACGACGGCGAGCGGCGGAGCGGCCAGTTGGCGGCGGCGCTAGCGAAACTGGAAACGAGGAAAGAGGAGAGGGGTCTCACTGTGTTCGTCGTGGCACGGGGGTGCTCAACTTGCCACTGGCTGATGGAGGGGCGCACGGTTTCCTGGGGAATTGCTCGCCGGAGCTTCTACTGGCGCCAGGAGCTTCTACTCGTCGACGGGGACGGGGTTGCAGACCACGCGCGAGTGTTTGGCGAGTATCTGGAGAGGCAGAGGACACAGACTAATCAAGGGGCATGCCTCACTGATCGAGGAGCGAACGGAGTCGAGTGCCAGAGCTCACCGGAGTTGCGGGGTCGTCGGTGGTCGTCGTGGACGAGGATAGGGAGCGCCCTAAGACAAACGGAGGGTACGGTTAGGTTCATAAGCGGGAGGCGAGTATGTGTGCTTCATCGAGACGGAAAGGGGCGGTCAGATGTTACCTGGAAGACTCGCCGGAGTAAGGCAGACGCGGCGGCGCGGCCAGATGTTGTCGTTGGCGAGGCTCAGAGGTTCCCGCGGTTAAGTGGATGGTACGGGGAGGAAGGTCTGGGAGTGGGGAAGCTGCCAGGGTGATCAAGGAGGCTCGAGGTAGTGTCGTGTCGTCGGAATCGTTACCGGAACATCGTCGGAGACAAGGACAGTCGAGGAGAAATTGGGGGCGGTCTAAGGCGTGCCAGCTCGGGGTGTCAGAGGGAACTTATAGAGGAGGCTTGGGCGTTTCTATCCGTGTGATCAAAGCGAGGTAAAGGCTCGGCATTAGAGCGTATTGAATCCGCGAAATCAAAGCAGCAACGGCAGCGAGGGAGAAGGCGTGGTCGTCGCGCGAGGAAGAAGGAGAACAGTGGAGGTGGGTCTACCTGTCAGTGGAAAAAGAAAGGAGGGAGGGGTCCACTTGCCAGTCTCCTTGCGGTTTGATTAGTTGGTTCGAATCGTTTTCTGCGGGGGAGGAGAGTTGGGCTGGCTTGCTGGGCCTTGTTGGGCTGCCTGGGTTGGGTTGCCCTCTTTGTTATTTTTTCCTGTTTCTGATTTCTTTTCTTTTTCTGTTTCCATTTCCTGATTTGATATTTCAATCAAACAAATCACACTCAAATCCAATCAAACATTCCACAAACTTTGAACCTGTATTTTGGTTCTGTTTAGTGACATAATCCAAATTCAAAATAATATTTTTATTTATTTTAGGATCCATTTATTATTTGAGTAAAATGGATCTAGTTATTAATAAAATATGGTTTGATTTTAATTAATAAAATTTCCATTTGAAATCCAATTACTTTCAAAATCAAACCAATAGGTTTTATTTGAAAATAAGGATATTTGGAAAAACAAAATAACCTTTTATTTTTAGAGTCCTTTATTAATTAAATAACATAGACTTTCATTTTTAAATCCACTAGGGTTTGTTTTATTGAGAATATTTATTTTAAAGTCCAAAGTAAAGTCAAAACATTTTAGTAGATTTTATTTGTGAATATAAAATACTTAGAAAACTTATTTTAAACAAATTAATAAGTTTTGATGTTTCAATTAAATTGGTAAGACCTTTTATTTTAAAAGGGTTTGGATATTAATTATTTTATTTAAGAAATCCTTTATTATTTTTAACTAAACCTTTGCTATTTTACTTATAATAATTTGTTTTAATTCAAAAGCTTGGCCAAGTTTTATTTTGGTTTTATAAAATAACCCTTATTTGTAAATCCATCTTTTCTTTTGAATATCAAATCCTTTTATTAAAAGATCCAAAATAGTAATTCCAAAACATTTTAATTTCCTTTATTAAATGTTTATCCTTAAGAATCTCTTTATGATTTTATTTTATTCAAATGGGTTTGAAGTTCCAATTAAGTTCAAAAAGCTTCTTCTGGCTCTGAAAATCAAACAAAGTTTTATTTTATTAATTTATTTTCACATTACAAGTTTTGAAAAATCTTGGGATGTGACAGGCTACCATCCTTAAAATAAATCTCGTCCCGAGATTTGGGAAGATTAGGGTTACAAGCAAGTTCAAAACAACTAGGGTACTACCACCCTTAAAATATTTTCAAACAAAATTACATATTGGCCTTCTTGGGTCCTGGAATTTTTCTATGTTAAACCTTTGCTTTATTCCTATGCTTGACTCATGGACCAAGATTGAGTTTTTCCATAGGCTTTTTTAACTTGTTCTTCATCCTTTCTGGACAATTGCTTGCATAATGTCCCGGATTCTTGCAGTTGAAGCAATGAATGTCATTGAGTTCTTTTCGTTGCTCTTGTGGACAAGTTGCTACAAAGTGGCCTGGTTCATTACAGTTGTTACACCACACTTGGTTAATTCCTTTATTCTTTATGTTCTCTGGGCATCCACTGGAGTAGTGTCCCATTTCCTTACATCTACGACATTGTACCAGGCTCATGTCTTGCTTGGGCTTCTTGATTTTCCTTGATCCTTTGAATTGGGTTGTCTTGCTTGGAGGTAGTAGTGGTCCTTTTCCTTTGGTAGACTTGGATCCTTCCTGTTTCCTTTGTTCTACCATGGCATAGATGGGACATTGGCCAGGAGTATGATCACTTCCTTCACAAAGGTAACAAGTAGCTTGATAGGTAGGGCATTCACCAACAGGATGGTCTTCATCACAATTTGGGCATTGTCCTTCATGCTCCTTGGAAGTATGATCCTTGTCTCCACAAATAATGCAAGCTGGGGCTCCATCTAGAACAACATTCTTGTCATCCTTGCTATCATACTCTCTTCTAGGATAATTTTCTTCCATGCTAATCATTTGATTAGTCACCTTAAGCATTAGTTGAGATTGTTCCTCCAAAAACTTTTGCAGTGCTGGATCTTCATTACTATTGTTGGCTAGGAACTGAGCTGTCAATTGGTTCAACTGATGTTGGGTTGCTATGAGCTCTCCCATGCTGTCAGCTTGGTTGGTGTTGGTGTCATCAACCTTGGGGTCCTTTGGAGTAGTCATCTGTTTGGGTTGGAGGAAGATTAGAATAGGCAAGATATTTCTAAGGAAATATTTCTAATCACACACATCACAATTCACACAAGCAATGTGCATGCAATCTCAAAACAAATTTTTCACAAACATCTTTGCACTCAATCAACAAGGTTCAAGCACTTATTTAGGCAACAAAATATTTTTGTTACACCACATAAGTTGGTGGTTTTGACTTAACTTAAAATATGGTGGTCTATCTATATGGTTCACTTGTGATCTTTCCTTCTTTCATGATCCTTCTTACTTGAGTTCATGGTTTCCTTGAGAACACTCTTGGTCACAATTCTTCAAAGTTGTTGATGGTTTCTTCTTATTTTGCATTCCCTTAGTCTCTAATTCCTAAGTAAGATCTTCTTGTCTCACTTGTGGTCCTTAGCAGTTTCCACGTTGGAAGTCCTTGGGAAATATGCTGAAGATGTTGAAGTCATTAAAGTTGAAGAAGTCCTTTGCACATGGTGTAGTCTTTGGCCATGGGTAAGTTTTTCCATTAAGTTGAAGTAGAAGAGGTGTAGAGTTGAAAACAAAAATGGTTGAGGAAAGAGTTACAAGTGTTTTTGTAAATAAGTTTTGGATCAAAATAGAAATCCTATTTTTCTAAGGGTTTTTGTCCAATCCTAGGTTTACAAATCCTACAGGCAACACAATGCTCTGATACCATCTGTAGAGGTCCCTACCCAATATGGTAGATCCCTCCTGTGTTTTACAATGCTAGTCCCTGGATCAATAGCTAGCATCCACAGTAAAGATGTAATATCAAGATACAAAGGTCATAATATAAATTTATAACCAGGAATAACATAATTTTATTACATCATACATAGCTCATTTGGCTATTACATTACATTGCAGCGGAATAAATATAGTCATGGGTCCTTTATCTTCATAGTGCCACAGGCAGATGTTGGTTGTAGACTTTGTAGTTCTAGTCAATCAAACAATCTTCATATAATAAAACAATCAACCTGCAACATTACAAGTTACAGCCACAAGGGTCAATACATTTGAATTGTATTGGCAAGTTTCACTTTTATGTAAATATGAGTGGATCCTATCGATACATGCATATTTGGCTAGGTAGAGTTTAAGGCTTTTTGCATAAAGCCACATTTATCCTATCTTTTAAAAATGGTTTTGTCCTTTGTCAAATCTTCTTTCCAAGTTCCTTGAACTCCTTGGTAGAAACACAAGTGTCCAAGTCCTTGTCAAAATTCCTTTGAGCTACTTGGTAACCCCAAGTACATCATGCTCTTGAGCACCTTGGTAAACCCCAAGTGCAACAAGCTTAACAAAATCTCTTTGAATTCCTTGGTACCCCCAAGTGCATCAAGTTTTTATATTAGAAGTTGGAATGTCGAGATCTCCCATAGTTCAAACTTTAGTTGCTCAGTATTGTCCATAACCGGGGACACGGCTAAGTACTTAGATTTTATTAACTTCTGCAGAAGGAGTACACTTTACCCACATGACACAATCCCATCTTGTTGCCACCAGTGGCCTACTGGATTAGTGCTCACCAAGATGGAGTACTGGCAGACTGAGAATGTGACGAAGTCTTTCCAAGAGGTCCTCCCATACATCATTGCTAGCTTGTCTTCAGTCCCCATGAAGCCTTCCAGATCCCCATGTCCGGTAACTAAAGACAATGTATGGGTCTTCCTAATGTAGTTGACTAAGCCAGAGCCATAATAGCATGTGGTTGTACACGAAAGCCACAATTGGAGAAACATGTTCAATCTCTAAGTTTCCTAGGTGGTTTTCAGTTGGAGCACAACACAAAGTGATTGCCATAGACATGGTTCCCTTTTGTTGCCACCTTCTCCAAAACATAAAGTGTCCACCACCTAGGTGGTTCATTGAGTCCTTGTTTTATTATATAAAACACAAGTATTTTTCTCAACCTTTGTAAAATCTTAACATGTATCTCTTTTCAAAACATAGCATGGCTAAGCATGTACAACTTCAATATTTTTACTAAGGAGTGTATAGGGAATCCTATTAGGATTAGCATAGCATAAGTATAAAACATTTTCATGCATGTTTGTAAAATCCACTAAGTATAATGAAAATAGTAGGACTTTTGTATGATAGTGTAACTTGCCTTTTTGTTTAGGGAATGATAGTCACTCCTTGATCTTGCTAGTCTCACACTTTGCAAATTTTACTACAATCAAACAAGCATAGTATCAAGTAGCATTCCAACATTCAAACAATAATTCACATACACAAAACAATGGTTCCTAATTCTTGTAAAAAGAGGGTTCTATTGTAAGGTTGGTATTTACTAGGTTTATAAACTTTGTAAGGTCCACATTGGTCATTCACCAAAATGGCAAAGTCATTAGTTAGAGGGTTTTGCCCAAAGTCTATTTCAAAATCCATTCAACATTTCATGTGGTGAAAATCATTCTTTTTAAAGTAAAACTTATGTTTTTCACCGAGTGAGTTGCTCTTGGCAAGGCTTGGTGTTTTGGGTCAGTAAGTTTGGGTTCATAACATCTTCCCAAAGTTTTCCTTGCACAAACTTTTCCATAATAAAATTTAATGAGTTTATTTGGCTAGAAAATGACTAAGTTAACTAATTCAACTTAAATTTCACAAAAATCATTTTTAACACAATGGGTTGGTTCCTAGGGTCAGTAGGGTTACAATAAACCAATTGGCAAAGGTTTGATCTCGAAATTCATTTTTAAATGATTTTTCTAATGTTAGCAAGCACACAAAAGAATCTGCAAATTCAAACAATCTATCAAATACTATTTGCTAAACTAAGGGTAGGGTTGGCTAGGGCTTGTTCTACTGAATCTTTTGATATAAAATTTGCCAAATTTGGACGTATAGATCAAAAGATATAAGGGTTTGAAGTTTGCAAAAGTTTCTGATTTCAAAACTGTTTTAAACCAAATCCTGGCCACGTGTCTGTATCTTATTGGCTCATAACGGTTCGGTAGGATCGCGCGATGTGGACCGCAGGATTTAAGTGGGCGTGTGTGGTGCAGATCAAACGTAACGGTTCAGTTTAAGTGATCTATCGTGTGCATAGGATCGTAATCTAACGGCTCACATTGTATCAGCCAGGAACTGGCGGCGCGATAACGACGGCGAGCGGCGGAGCGGCCAGTTGGCGGCGGTGCTAGCGAAACTGGAAACGAGGAAAGAGGAGAGGGGTCTCACTGTGTTCGTCGTGGCACGGGGGTGCTCAACTTGCCACTGGCTGATGGAGGGGCGCACGGTTTCCTGGGGAATTGCTCGCCGGAGCTTCTACTGGCGCCAGGAGCTTCTACTCGTCGACGGGGACGGGGTTGCAGACCACGCGCGAGTGTTTGGCGAGTATCTGGAGAGGCAGAGGACACAGACTAATCAAGGGGCATGCCTCACTGATCGAGGAGCGAACGGAGTCGAGTGCCAGAGCTCACCGGAGTTGCGGGGTCGTCGGTGGTCGTCGTGGACGAGGATAGGGAGCGCCCTAAGACAAACGGAGGGTACGGTTAGGTTCGTAAGCGGGAGGCGAGTATGTGTGCTTCATCGAGACGGAAAGGGGCGGTCAGATGTTACCTGGAAGACTCGCCGGAGTAAGGCAGACGCGGCGGCGCGGCCAGATGTTGTCGTTGGCGAGGCTCAGAGGTTCCCGCGGTTAAGTGGATGGTACGGGGAGGAAGGTCTGGGAGTGGGGAAGCTGCCAGGGTGATCAAGGAGGCTCGAGGTAGTGTCGTGTCGTCGGAATCGTTACCGGAACATCGTCGGAGACAGGGACAGTCGAGGAGAAATTGGGGGCGGTCTAAGGCGTGCCAGCTCGGGGTGTCAGAGGGAACTTATAGAGGAGGCTTGGGCGTTTCTATCCGTGTGATCAAAGCGAGGTAAAGGCTCGGCATTAGAGCGTATTGAATCCGCGAAATCAAAGCAGCAACGGCAGCGAGGGAGAAGGCGTGGTCGTCGCGCGAGGAAGAAGGAGAACAGTGGAGGTGGGTCTACCTGTCAGTGGAAAAAGAAAGGAGGGAGGGGTCCACGTGCCAGTCTCCTTACGGTTTGATTAGTTGGTTCGAATCGTTTTCTGCGGGGGAGGAGAGTTGGGCTGGCTTGCTGGGCCTTGTTGGGCTGCCTGGGTTGGGTTGCCCTCTTTGTTATTTTTTCCTGTTTCTGATTTCTTTTCTTTTTCTGTTTCCATTTCCTGATTTGATATTTCAATCAAACAAATCACACTCAAATCCAATCAAACATTCCACAAACTTTGAACTTGTATTTTGGTTCTGTTTAGTGACATAATCCAAATTCAAAATAATATTTTTATTTATTTTAGGATCCATTTATTATTTGAGTAAAATGGATCTAGTTATTAATAAAATATGGTTTGATTTTAATTAATAAAATTTCCATTTGAAATCCAATTACTTTCAAAATCAAACCAGTAGGTTTTATTTGAAAATAAGGATATTTGGAAAAACAAAATAACCTTTTATTTTTAGAGTCCTTTATTAATTAAATAACATAGACTTTCATTTTTAAATCCACTAGGGTTTGTTTTATTGAGAATATTTATTTTAAAGTCCAAAGTAAAGTCAAAACATTTTAGTAGATTTTATTTGTGAATATAAAATACTTAGAAAACTTATTTTAAACAAATTAATAAGTTTTGATGTTTCAATTAAATTGGTAAGACCTTTTATTTTAAAAGGGTTTGGATATTAATTATTTTATTTAAGAAATCCTTTATTATTTTTAACTAAACCTTTGCTATTTTACTTAT
The DNA here is from genome assembly GCA_916181665.1 of Avena sativa. NCBI lineage: Eukaryota > Viridiplantae > Streptophyta > Magnoliopsida > Poales > Poaceae > Avena > Avena sativa. The sequence continues at coordinate 396,756,616 of OV702279.1, read as the reverse complement.
AATAATTTGTTTTAATTCAAAAGCTTGGCCAAGTTTTATTTTGGTTTTATAAAATAACCCTTATTTGTAAATCCATCTTTTCTTTTGAATATCAAATCCTTTTATTAAAAGATCCAAAATAGTAATTCCAAAACATTTTAATTTCCTTTATTAAATGTTTATCCTTAAGAATCTCTTTATGATTTTATTTAATTCAAATGGGTTTGAAGTTCCAATTAAGTTCAAAAAGCTTCTTCTGGCTCTGAAAATCAAACAAAGTTTTATTTTATTAATTTATTTTCACATTACAAGTTTTGAAAAATCTTGGGATGTGACAGTCTTGTACCTTGTCCCGGATGGTGTCACCAACCGGTACTAAAGATGAACCTTTAGTCCCGGTTGGAGACACCAACCGGGACTAAAGATGAGTCAGCACTAATAATAGGGGTGAGTGTCGACATTATGTCGTGAGTGTCGACATTATGCCGAGCTGCTTGTACTATAAATATGCATCCTTGTGAGTCCAGTCCTCCAGCCAGTTTGAGGCATCTCCAAGATGGTTTTAGAGAGAAGGGACACCACTACGGCCAGTTTCAGGGAGATGCCGACGGAGCCCAGTCCTCCGGCATCTCCGAGAAACTGGTCATAGAGGCACTCCCTAATATGTGCAATTAGTTAGCTCCGAGGCGTATTGATCTAGTTAGTGAAGTTACAAGCTGCAAGATGGTTTTCGAGAGAAGGGACACCACTGCGGCCAGTTTCAGGGAGATGCCGACGGAGCCCAGTCCTCCGGCATCTCCGAGAAACTGGTCATAGAGGCACTCCCTAATATGTGAAATTAGTTAGCTCCGAGGCGTATTGATCTACTTAGTGAAGTTACAAGCTGCAAGATGGTTTTCGAGAGCAGGGACACCACTGCGGCCAGTTTCAGGGAGATGCCGACGGAGCCCAGTCCTCCGGCATCTCAGAGAAACTGGTCATAGAGGCACTCCCTAATATGTGAAATTAGTTAGCTCCGAGGCGTATTGATCTAGTTAGTGAAGTTACAAGCTGCAAGATAGTTTTCGAGAGCAGGGACACCACTACGACCAGTTTCAGGGAGATGCCGACAGAGCCCAGTCCTCCGGCATCTCCAAGAAACTGGTCATAGAGTCACTCCCGGTCCAGCCACAAAACGGGACTAACACTCAAGACATTTATTAATATTAAAAACTGATACTACAAAACCGGGACTAAAGGCCACAAACCGCGAAAGATATCCTTCGGTCAAGCCACAAACCGCGAAAGACATGAACTAGAGTTACATAATATGAGCATGAACTTCTTGGCATATGTCATTCCTTATGACCGCTTCAGACGTAACCATGGAGCATCTTCTTTACTTAACGGAATGCTTGGGTCAGTTTTCACTATGAAGGGCGGAATTTCATCAAACTTATTATAATCTTCTGACATGTCTGTCTTGTCCTCGATTCCCACGATGTTTCTTTTCCCTGAAAGAATTATGTGACGCTTTGGCTCATCATATGATGTATTCGTTTGCATATTTTTTCTTTTTTTCGGTATGGAGGACATGTCCTTCACATAGAAAACCTGAGACACATCATTGGCTAGGACGAATGGTTCATCTCTATAACCAAGATTGTTGAGATCCACTATTGTCATTCCGTACAACTGGTCTATCTTTACCCCTTCCCCATTCAGGTTGACCCATTTGCAGCGAAACAAAGGGACCTTAAAAGAGAATCCATTGTCTAGTTCCCATATCTCCTCTATGTAACCATAATATGTGTCCTTTTGTCCATTCTCGTCTATTGCATCAAAGCGGACACCACTATTTTGGTTGGTGCTCTTTTTATCTTGGGCGATCGTGTAGAATGTATTCCCATTTATTTCGTACCCTTGGAAATTCAACACAGTAGAAGATGCTGACACGGCCAACAAGTATAGCTGATCTCCAACAGTGGTGTCATTCAAGAGATGTGTCCGCATCCAACCACCGAAAGACTTCATGTGTTCATCTGTAATCCATGATTCAGGCTTCCCCGGGTTTTTGGAGCGTACAATATTCTTGTGTTCCTCGATATACGGAGCTGCCAAGGTGGAATTATGTAGAACTGTGTAGTGTGCTTTAGTGAAAGAATCCCCGTCCCTACATATCATTGCTTTCTTTCCCAGCGTGCCTTTTCCACTTAGTCTTCCCTCATGTCGCGAGTCAGAAACACCAATCGGCTTAAGGTCAGGAATAAAGTCAACACAAAACTCAATGACCTCCTCTGTTCCATATCCCTTGGAGATGCTTCCTTCTGGTCTAGCACGGTTATGAACATATTTCTTTAAGACTCCCACGAACCTCTCAAAGGGGAACATATTGTGCAGAAATACCGGACCGAGAATGGCAATCTCTTCCACTAGATGAACCAGGAGATGCGTCATAATATTGAAGAAGGATGGTGGGAACACCAATTCAAAACTAACAAGACATTGTACCACATCCTTCTGTAACCTTGGCAGAATATCTGGATTGATTACCTTCTGAGATATTGCATTGAGGAATGCACACAGCTTCACAATGGGTACTCGAACATTTTCCGGTAGAAGCCCCCTTAATGCAATCGGAAGCAACTGCGTCATAATCACGTGACAGTCATGAGACTTCAGGTTTTGGAAATTTTTCTCTGCCATATTTATTATCCCCTTTATATTAGATGAGAAGCCCGACGGCACCTTGGTAAGAGCATAGCTGGCACGACTTAAGTGACGCCCTTTATCCGTCTTGTTATGTGTATGCATGTTCTTTGGGTCTTTCATAATTTGTTGGTCCTCCCGTGCTTCAGGTGTATCTTTTGTCTTCCCATACACGCCTAGGAATCCTAGCAGGTTCATGCAGAGATTCTTCGTCACGTGCATCAAGTCGATTGAAGAGCGGACGCGCAGGACTTTCCAATATGGCAGCTCCCAAAATATAGATTTCTTCTTCCACATGGGTGCGTGTCCTGTAGCGACGTCGTTCGGAACTGATTGACCGCCGGGACCCTTTCCAAAGATTACTTCTATGTCCTTGACCATACCAAATACATCATCCCCAGCAGGGAGTTCAGGCTTCTTCCGGTGATCTGCCTCACCTTTGAAATGCTTGCCTTTCTTTCTTACGGGATGATTGGTCGGAAGAAATCGTCGATTCGCCAGGTACACAACCTTCTTGCATTTATGCAAATATGTACCTTCGGTCTTATCTAAACAGTGGGTGCATGCCTTATATCCCTTGTTTGTCTGTCCTGAAAGGTTACTAAGAGCAGGCCAATCATTGATGGTTACGAATAACAACCCTCGTAGATTAAATGGCTCCTGTTTGTTCTCATACCACGCACGTACACCTGGTTTGCCCCACAACTGTAAGAGTTATTCAACTAATGGCCTAAGGTACACATCAATGTCGTTGCCCGGTTGCTTCGGGCCTTGGATGAGCACTGACATCATAATGAACTTACGCTTCATGCACAACCAAGGAGGCAGGTTGTAGATACATAGAGTCACGGGCCAGGTGCTGTGACTGCAGCTCTGCTCCCCAAAAGTATTCATGCCATCCGTACTTAGACCAAACAATAAGTTCCTTGCGTCAACTGCAAAGTCTGGGAAGTCTCTCTCGATTTTTCTCCACTGTGACCCATCAGCAGGGTGTCTCAACTTCCTGTATTTCTTATGGTCTTCTTTGTGCCATCGCAACAACCTGGCATGCTCTTTGTTTCTGAACATGCGTTTCAACCTTGGTATTATAGGAGCATACCACATAACCTTAGCAGGAACCCTCTTCCGGAGGGGCTCTCCCTCAACATCACCAGGTTCATCTCGTCTGATCTTATACCGCAACGCGTTGCATACCGGGCATTTATCTAAATTCTCATACTCCTTAACGCGGTAGAGGATGCAGTCATTAATGCATGCATGTATCTTTTTCACATCTAATCCTAGAGGACAGAGAGTCTTCTTTGCTTCGTAGGTACTCTCGGGAAGTTCGTTATGTTTTGGAAACTTCGGCTTCATTATTTTCAGCATCTTTTCAAACGAGGAGTCAGTTATACCACACTCTGCCTTCCATCGCAAAAATTCCAGTGTGGTGCCGAGATTTGTGCTGCCATCTTCACAATTTGGGTACAACAATTTCTTGTGATCTTCTAACATGCCCTCTAACTTCAACTTCTCATTTTCTGTTTCACAGTCTCTCTTTGCATCAGAAATGACCCTACCAAGTTCATCAGCCGGCTCATATGATGCCCGCTCTTCACCTCTTTCCTCTCCATTGTCTTCCATTGCAGTATCACTGTATTCAGGAAACATATGATGATAGTTGTTATCATCATCTTCTTCTTCACCATCTTCCATCATAACCCCTCTTTCCCCGTGCTTGGTCCAGCAATTATAGTTGGGCATGAAACCTTTCATAATCAGGTGGCCGCGAATGATTTTCGAGGAAGAGTACTCCTTGTTGTTCCGACATTGAACACATGGACAACGTATAAATCCATTCTCTTTGTTTGCCGTAGCCACATCGATAAATTTATCCACGCCTTTGATATACCCGGCTATTCGCTGGTCACCGTACATCCATTCCCGACCGTTCATCTGCATCATATAAGTAAGTTTATCAAAAATCAGGACATCATAAATAGTAAAATAACCAATTCACACCGACACATGAATTGTATCAATGACCTAGAAAAGATAAGATTGCTAACCTCGATCGAGGGAAATAACGAGGAGAAAGCTCAAGTGCGTCTCGGACACCTTCTATATTTTTGTTCTATGAGAAATTCAACGGGATTATTCACTCAAACATTTCAACAAACACCTTCAATGCATGCATGAGAAAAAACTAGCACACACCCCCTCACACCTTCCACCATTCGAAAAAACAGAGTGGAGGCAGAGGGGGCTGGGGCATTGCATTTATAGAGGGCAGGGGGTCTTTAGTCCCGGTTGGAGCTAGCAACCGGGACTAAAGGTGTGTGCCACGCCACATGGTTGTGGACGCAATCTTTAGTCCCGGTTGCTGCTTCCAACCGGGACGTATTGCCCTTACCAACCGGGACGCATGCCCCCTGGCCCCGTGCCCGCTCCAACCGGGACGCGTGCCAGCATTAGTCCCGGTTGGTGGCGCAACCGGGACAAATGCTCTGAGGGGTCGCGAACGGATAGCCCTTTTTCCACTAGTGCTTCTTCCTCGTAGTATTCTCCTTCCTCCTCGTATCCTTGTTCGGTACTAGCGTCTATAAATAAATACGAGGTACACAATCACCAAAAAATTCTTAACTACTCTATTTAGCGCACAAAGGTTCACACTAGATGATCTAGCATCATCACTATTATCACAAAGATTAAAGCACTTGTCTTATATATTTTATTTTAGAAAAGTAATTTCTACTCATTGAAAAACTACTTAAAATTTAATATCCTCCAAGTAAAACATGGGATCATGTTGACACATGTCATCACCACATATTTTAGTACATGGGAATGTGATTTAAAGTGGTGTCACAATTTAATAAGGTTTAACCTTTTTATTTTAATTATAATTAATTAAAGTGACTAGAAATGCCTATGGGGCATTCTTTTATTGCTTGACCATTATTTCTGCAAGTAAACCTAGATATTTTTATATATTCAGAAAGGTCTTGTTAAATGTGATTTTTGAGAGTTTGGAATCAACTCAAAATCTTTTGTGGTTAAATTTTGAAAAATGTTTGAATGCAGAAAAGATTCTGCCTTGTTATTTTTACTATAGGTGATCTACAATTCAAATTGATTTGAATCCACCGGGCTTGGATTAAGAATTCCAGTACCTTTCTAGCAAAATTAGTTTCATGCCATTTGGTTCAGTGAATCTATCTAGGTTGATTTTTGAATCTAGGGATAGAACTAAGTTTGAAACTAAATTAATAAACCTAAATTTGAATTACTGGGTCTTGCGGGAAGTTAACTAGGCCGGCCCACGGTGCACAACGCGCGCGGGTGGGTTTAAGTGGCTGTCCCCACCGGTCAGCGAGACAGGGGGTGCGGAGAGGTACGGGGCAATCTAGACCATACAATCAACATCTAATCCAACGGCTAGGGCTTATCGTCTCCGTCGGGCAACGCCGGCGAGACTGAACCCTAGCGCGACCAGTGGGGGTCGTGTGAGGCTCACCGGGGCTCAGGAGAGGGTCGGCGATGGGGGCGAACGACAAAGTCGACGACGGCGGTCCTCCTGGTACCAGCAGCTCCTCCTAGGGCGGCTCCAATCGCTGGCTCCTTTTCTCCTCCTCCGTGGCAGACTCCGGCGAAATTCCGGAGGTCTGCTGCTCTCCTTGCTCTGGGGATGAGGTCGGGTGGTTCTGAGAGAGGGGAGTGAGATGGTGTGCTGAAATCCAACGAGGGTGGCCTCTATTTATAGTGCAACGAGGGGACCGAAGGGCGCGGGCTGAGCTCGTCGGGGTCGGATGTACAACGATCTAATGGCATGAGAGATGGTAGGGGACGGTGCTCTGCCTCCTAGCGAAGCTCAAAAGCACGGTGGCGAGGCATGGGGCGGTGCAATGCGGTCGGAATGTTGCGACGCTCTGGATGGGTCCGACGGAGGTTTTAATGGCGCACGGGCTGTCCTGGTTGCGCAGCGATGAACGAGCATGTCCTGGTGGTTCCCAGGATGGTGGTGATCACGCACGCACGCAGGCGGTGATGGCGACACGCATTCTGTGCTCAGGTGTAGAGTGCGGCGCTCTGGAGCGCTCTCGGCAGGCTTGCAGAGAAGCTGGGCACGCTCGGGCTAAGTGGTCCAGGGGCTGGCAGTGTATGGGCATTGGACAAGGGGTGGCGGTGGACAGTGGCTTGTGTCCCAGACAAGGTTGTCGAGGCTAGGGGAGCTCCTAGCTTGCTGTCGACAATGGGGTGGCAAGTTGAGCTCGGCAATGGTCACCATTAATGACAATGTCAAGCTTATAGTGAGCTAGTGCTTGTTAAATGAACTAGATGATCTACTAAGATTGTGCTGTGAGCTAGAGGGGAGACAAGTTAGGCACAAACACTGCTCACTATAGTGTTTGATGTTTTGCTTGATTTGTGTTTATAAGGTGTTTGATGAAATGGACGAAAGAGATTTGAATTTGAGTTTTTGGATGAAAATTGGTGGGTGTACTAGTCACATACTAGGTAGTCTATGGTTTCTTGGAATGATCAAGGTGAACTGTTTTGGTTGGTTTTTGAGAAATGGTGATCTTCACATATGATCTAGATTCAATTTTGAATTGTCATTTGAATCAAGTTGCCAAATGTTTCTGTAAGTTTGCAAGGTGGGCTTGGGTTCACTTTCACTTGGTATAGCAAGGGGTGAAAATAAATGTAATTGTTTCTGTTTGAAATCTTGGACTAGAAACACTTAAAGTGGTCTAGAGAGCAAGATTGGCAAAAATGACCATTAGCTCATTTTGTTTGTTTTTGAATTTATGTTGATTTTTTTTTCTTGGATTTGATTTAGATAATGTTGTTTTTCATATTTAAACCATTCCTTGCTATTCACAACAATCACACAAGTCCATTCAAGCATTCATGCATTCATCACATACACACATGCATTCATAATATTTTAATTAACAAAAAGTTGTTGTTAACCCGAATTTTGGTGATTGGAATTTGATAACCTTGATCAATATTTTTGGGATGTTACACCCAATCTCTTTAGTTCTTATTTTTTCCTGAATCTTGGTATGAGATTTTGTTTAAGGGGGGAAGGTTTGTAACACCCCAAAAATATTAATGAGGATCATTCGCTAATTAATCAAGATTAAGGTTAACAAAAGCTTTTATTAATTAAATTCAAATCTTAATGCTTGTGTGTATGAATGCTTTCAATGCCATGTTTGATTGTTGTAAATGATGAGAAATGGTTCAAAGATCAAAACCATATCATCTAGGTCACTATCAAACCAGTTCATAATTAGGAGCAAGTTCTGCTATAGATCTATCCTCAATATGCTCATGCTTGCTAACATGATTAAAGAATTATTAAATATTGTATTTCCCAAATATGGAGCCACTACCTATAGAGAGGTCCTTCAGGGTGAACTTGGGGAGCAACATGGTGAGCTATAACAAGGTGGCAACTAGAGTACGAACTATTTTTTGTGTGTTTTTGAATATAGCAAGCAAACCAAACTAGACTAATTTTTTTTGTGTTTTTTTGGAAAGAGGCAAACAAAACCAAGCAAAAGAAACAAAGCAAACTAAAAGTAAAGAGAAAGTAAGTGAAGGACTCCCCTTGTGAAGACGTCCTTTGCCTCCCCGGCAACGGCGCCAGAAAAGCTTGATGCAGCGCTGAGTTGATGTAGGAGCGCTTCGTTGGGAACCCCAAGAGCAAGGTGCGAAGCAGCACAACAACAAGTTTTCCATCAGTAAGAAACCGAGGTTATCGATCCAGTAGGAGGAAGGAAACGTCACACAGGTGTTGCAAGCAACGCGGAGACCTGCACAACACAAACTCAAGACTTTGCCACAACGAATCAGTGAGCTTGTCAAGCTCACCGGTTTGCTGTAACACATGATTAATCGTATGGTGTGGAAGGTAATGGTGGTTTGCAGCAAGTAAACAAGTAACAGTGGAAGATGTATCAATGATAAAGATTGGACCGGGGTCCATAGTTCACTAGAGGTGCTCTCCTAGGATAAACAACATGGCATCAAGGGTAAACAAATTACAGCAGGGCAATTTACAGGAACTGAGCAAGGCATAACAATGCAAATACTAGTCAGAAAGATCCTATGAGATTCGATTAGGCAATACAACAAGATACATAGACCACCATCCAACTGCATCTATTACTAGAAGTCCACCTTCAGGTTATCATCCGAACCCCCTCCAGTATTAAGTTGCAAGCAACAGTCAACTTCTTTAAACAAAGTGTGTAAGGTAAACAATCCACTTGTTCCATGAACAAGAGACCGTTGTTTTCTCCCTAGTGGAAACATCACATCTACAACCGAAGAGATTTCTGTCACTTCCCTTGGAAACTAGGGGCATGAACCCACTATCGAGCATAAATACCCCCTCTTGGAGTCACTAGCAACTACTCAGCCAAGATAGCTACTAACAACAGAGAGCATGCAAGATCACAAACAACAGAGACATGATAGAATCATAAAGACAAAACAATTAATCAAACCAACATAATAATCTCAATATCCATCGGATCCCTGCAAACACGACATGCATGATTACAAAGATCCATCTTGATCATGAACGGAGCTCACAAGATCTATACATGAAAGCACAAGGAGGAGATACAACCATCTAGATACTACATGGACCCATAGTCCAAGGTGGAACTACTCAAGTATCATACCGGAGAGAAGGCCTCCGGGATGATCTCCCCTCTGGCAGGGTGCCGGGAAGAACTTCACATCCCCAGATCTAGGGACGACGGTGGCGGCGGCTACAGAAGGTTTTGTAGAGATTTGATCGGGTACTTAGGGTTTCTGCATGGGGATTCTTATAGGCGAATGGGGAGGCCGAGGCGGTGGCCAGGGGCCCCACAACCTGCCTAGGCGCAGGGCAGGGACCACCCGCGCCTAGGAGGGGTGCGGGTGCCGTGGCATGCCTCTCCGTCTCCCCTCTAGTCTTCTCGTTCCCCACGGAAAGTTATTGACTTTGACATTTGTCCCGTCCAATTCCGAGAATATTTCTTTACTAACTTTTATGGAACCAAAAACAGCAGAAAACAGGCAACTGGCACTGTGGCAACTTGTTAATAGGTTAGTACCAGAAAACATGTAAAAAGCACCTCAAAGTGTAGACAAAGCGAAGAAAAGTAGATACTAAACAAGCATGGAGCATCAAAATTATAGATACGTTTCCAACGTATCAAGCATCCCCAAGCTTAACTACTGCTCGTCCTCGAGTAGGTAAGTGATAAAAAGAATAATTTTTTAGGTGACATGCACCTTCACAATGAAGATCTAACCATTTGCAAGCATTGAAAGCTGGGATCAAAGAACTCTAAAGATGTGCATGAAAGATGGAGTTCTAACAATAGGACATAGTAACTATGTGTGCAACATGACAAGCTACAAACAAAGATCATGAATAATATGCATTGAAAAACGTTTTTTTGTTTCACATACAGAAAACATAGCACAGTGGCAATCAGCTTGTCCCTCATAGAGTAGCAAATAGATGCATATGACACCTTCAAAGTTCACAAGGGTGAATAGAAACAAATAGCACAAGAACAAGTAATATCACAATTTGCATCAATCAATAAGCTTTGGAACACTGCACACAGAATGACAACTATGCTCTCTTAATGGTGCCTAAAGCTAGAAGGTGGATACTCAATTCTGGTGGAAGAAAGACCTTTAATAAAGGAAGCAGTGATTTCAAGTTTCAAAAAGAGCTTCCAAAAATTATGGTACTTGTTAGCTTTCATCCCTCATTGCCCCTATCATAAGCATCTTGAAGTGATTAAGGTTAAAGTGAACAAACATGGAGTATATGCTTGACGAAGTATAAGTTGGCAATCTCAAGTCCCTTGAATACGAGGGCCACACCTCATGCTACTCAACTTTAGTCACATGTAAGTTCTTTTCATTGTAAGTATTTGCATATCATTGAGAACCGCCAACGGGGTACCCCTTGCACATGGTACAGGAGCTATCCCATAACCAAAATGACAAGGCAAGCAGACAATGAGCATCTCAGCAATCTTCTTATTTACCATGTGAATATGGTGTTTTTTCCTCTCTTTACTCTTTTCTCAATGTGCCTCTTTTTTTATAAGAAGAGTGCTTCATAGATGTCACTATGGTGATGCTACAAGTTTCCAACATGATTAGGCATGGCTTAGGCTAGCGGCCCAGGCGTTTCTCTAGAACAAGATACAAACTCCATGGACTTACAAGTTCCCTCTTTATTTCACACTGGTGACATCCATAGACAAAATAACATGATATCAAATGAGTACAAAGTACAAGTGCAATCTTGAAAACGTTCCCCGTGGCAGCACGGTTCTGCTAATTCCAACGTATATGCAAGCATATACAACATATATGACACAATGGTTCAAGTTTATTAGGGGCAAAGAATATAAAGTGTGCCATCAAGTTTGTGAGGGATTTAATTACTAAGCTTTCACATAAAAAATAGTTTTTAATTGGAAGATAGCTGAAAACAAGAATATACTTGGAATGGTGTAACACACCATGCACAGGAGTTTATGGTGGACACGTTGGAATAACTTGGTTTCTTGGGAGTTGGAAGCATGAGTAGAGCTTACTCACACAAGTGGAGGCTAGCAAAGGACTGGGAGCAACCAATAAGAGAGCAATAATGACCATAATCATGCAGTGCAACAAAGCATTAATAATCAAAGCAAAGAGAGGTACTACAAGTCAAGGATTAAATAATCATAGAGGCTATGGTGACTTGTCATAGTCATAACATGGTGTGATCATGTGCGAAGTCAACCCAAGCAAAGCATCAAAGGAGAATACCACAATACTATGCTTTTGCATGCGAAAACAACACATAATTTCTTCTAGGCACGCTAAGCAATCCCAATTGTTTGGAACAATACATGCTCTAGCAATAATCACTAAGAATAAGGTCAAAACAACACCTAGCATGTCATGCTAAAGTCTAAGTCACAGTCAATGCAAGCTCCTCTTGCACTTACAGGCAAGAACTTACTACTCCTTTCCAACACCAAGCAACTTATTTGCAAAACAACACAGCGAGAACAGAGGTCCAAACTACTTTATTCAAGCAAACTAAACAACCTAAGCAAATCAAACAAAAACTAAGACGCTCCAAGAACAAGACAACTGTGCATGAAACAATAAAAACGAAGTGTCTAAACATACCTGAGCTTTTTATTGATGAAGAAGGGGATGCCTTGGTGTAAGATCCCTCCCTTTATAAAGGTAAGGATCCCTGTGATTGCAATGATAGTCCCTGGATCAATGCTAGCATCCACAGTTTAAGATGAAGTACACAGAAACAAAGGTCATTATTACATATCATTCCAGAGACAAACATAGTCTTTTACAAACTCCATGGCCACAGGCCTAATACAAGAGTTCAAATATATAATAAGATAAATAAGTCTTCATCTTCATGTGCCACAGGCAAGCATGTTGAGTGTAGACTCATAACCCCTAATCATCATCAGAATAACCTACAACATCACAAGTTACAGCCACAGTGGGTCAATACATTGGAATAGTATTGGCAAGTGATACCTTAGTATAATATTAGCATCTAAATACTATATGCATCTGGCTAAGTGTAGCTTAGGCTTGCTTTGCTCAAAATAGGTTTTGCCTATTAGTTGAAAACACTAAGTTTTTCTTTGACAAAATCTTTCCCAAGGAACCACCAATAGAAATTGGTGAACCTTCACCCTTGTTCAACCACAAGTTTTAACTTAGAAATTGGGATGAGGAGATTCTTGATAGCTTCCATGTCTTGATGCTCATGTTGTCCAATACCAGGGATATGGCTAAGTACTTAGATTCTTCCATCTGCAGAGGTTGTGCACTTTCCCCACAAGACTTGATTTTCACCAAGACAGGACCTTTCAGAAGCCTTCCCTTAGACCAAATGGACACGCTCCAACCTATCATCCTACTACCACCAACTGTCCAAATGGCTAAGTTATTGGAACCTATATGATCGCAGAGCCCATAATGCCATGCAGCTACACTAGAAGCTTCTTAACATTTGGCATCTCAAATCCCTTTGTTCCTGGGTGGCTTTCCACAAGTGAGATACACAAGGTAAACCATAGACATGGGCCTTGTGTAACCACTCAACACAAACCATTCTTTCCATTCCACCCAGGTGTTTCATTCACTTAGTTGTTTTATTAGGCAAAAACAAAAGTCCAAAGACTTAGAAATATTTTCTCATAGCATGAATATATAACCACCCTTGGTTGCTACTATCTAGGCTAAGCATGGTATTCATAAGCATCTTAACTTAGAAATTTCTAGCAATTCTACAACTACTAGGATTTCCCAAGCATAGCATATAGATTAAAATATTCATGCAAGTCCTATACAAAATATTTCTAGTGCATAGTTGAAAAACATAGGAATAAAATCATGAAGCACCACTTGCCTTGGTAGTTTGGGGAGTAGCAACAATCTTCACAATCACAATCACTATTTGAACCAAAATCTACACATAAAATAATGGCACAAAATCACATGCACAATATATACAAACAAAAATACATGAATGCATGAAAAATGCCATGTGATGATTTCCTACACCAAACAAGACAAGTGCACAGTACTAAATCTTAAACAAGTTCAAAACTTGCCAAATAAATCTTATTTGAACAACATAACATTTTTCAAATAATTACTATACACAAATTATGCCTACATTTGTTTCTGCAAAAACAACCATTTTTACAGAGGAAAAACATTAAACACATTGCATAAATGGAAAGGATTTTCTCTCCTAATTCCAATGATATAAAATTTTTCAAAATTGGACGTGGGAATCAAAAGTTATGAATTTTTCAAGTTTAAACATCTAATAGATCTAAATTCTGTTTTTAAAACCAAGGACTGGCCACGCGGCGCTCTCTGATTGGTTGATACCGATTCGCGCGGATCGACTAACGTGGACCGCACGATCTAAATGAAATCGCACGGCCAGATCTGTCTCATACCCCTTCGTTAAGTGATCTAATTCCACGCATCCGATCTAGATCTAACGGCGCACGATTGCTTGACCAAAGATGGGTGGCGCGCGACGGTGGCTGGTGGCGGCGCGCTCGGGCGATGATGTTGCCGGCGATACAGGAAGCGATAAAGGCCGTGGTTTAGCTCACCGAGTTCGCGTGACGATGCTGATGCTCGAGGTGGTCTTCGTTGGCGAAGGGGCGCGCAGAGGTGGTCGCTGGGGCTCGTCGGAGTTGTGTGCGGCGTCGGATGCTTGCAGACATCGATGCTGCCGAGGCTCTGGATCGCCCTAGCACGAACAAAATGTATCAGGGGGTGCGCAAGGTCACGGTGAGCAAGATGGTTTCAAGGAGAAGACAAGGGGCGCTCGATTCATACCGCTATTGCTCGCCGGAGTTGAGCGGCGGCTCTGGTGGTTGCGGGCGTGAACGAAGACGGCGACCTAGGTCACGAGAAGGCAAACCAGGGGTGTTAGCAGATGCACAAGGACGTGGCGGTCATGATCGTTTGAAGCATAAGCAGAGGGCGGTCAGAGCTTACTGGAATCGCCCGCTGGAGTGGCTCGGTACAGCGGCGGTGCAAGCAAGATTGTGGGCAGCCTGGTGGCGGAAATGGTGCGCCGAGTGAGGGGAAATGAGCAGAGAGGGGACGGGGTTAAGTAGGCAGGGGGCTCGACAGGAAACGCCTGCGATTCAATGGCAATTACGCCGCGCGATCAACGCCAGCAACGGCCAGCGGCGACGTGTTCTTCGCGTGATTTGGGGACGACGACTGTGACATGGACGGGGCCCAGTAGTCAGCGAGGGGGGTGGGTTCTACGCGGGTGAGGAAAAATAGAGAGAGGAGTGGCCCGGGTGGGTCGTTTTGTCTGATGGGCCGAAAGGCTGGCGCCAGGCCGAGTTGGGTTTTCCAATTCTTTTTCTTTTTCCAGAATGAATTTCAGGATTCAATTTCAAACAATTTCAAAAGCATTTGAAAACCAAACCTTTTCTGGATTTTTGTAAATTTGTAAACTTCATATTATTGGCCACAAAGCCTTGCTGTCTCATTGGACTTGCTTGGTCTTTTTGAAAAATCAAAATAAACAGTGCCTTAACACTTGATATGAATAGGTCTTGAAAATGGTTTAAAACCATATTTGTTTTGTAAATTTTGTCCAAACCTTGCTCACAACCAAACCAATCCTATGAGGTCACAACAACGGTTTTAAAACAAATATTCCCTCACTAGGGAGTGGTATTGAATTTAATGCTTGCTTACATAAAATGATAGCACTCAGTGCTTCTGTTTTATGGAAATGAATTTGAAATTGATCTCTACATGAAATGCATGCATGAAAGATATGCAATCTTTGAAACATGATTTTAGGGATGTTACAAATCTAATCCCCTTAAGGTGAATCTGGCCCTCGAGATTCGGGCTGGCTAGCAAATAGGTGAGGGTGGTCTTTCCGAAGATCATCTTCTCTTTCCCACGTTGCTTCTTCTTCGGAATGATGGTTCCATTGAACTTTACAGAATTTTATAGTCTTAGTCCGAGTAACTCTTTCTGCAGTCTCAAGAATCTTGATAGGTTTCTCTTTGTAAGTGAGATCACTTTCCAATTGAACCTCCTCCAAAGGTATAGTATCCTTCAAAGAAGTCTCTTCCATTTCTGGATGGCATTTCTTTAGCTGACTCACATGAAACACGTTGTGAACAGCAGACAATGACTCTGGCAATTCAATCTCATAAGCTACTTCTCCTTTACGACTCAGAATCTTGAATGGTCCAACATATCTTGGGGCCAATTTTCCTTTCACTCCAAATCTCTTCACTCCACGGAGTGGTGACACTCTAAGATAAGCTCTATAACCCACTTCATAGGTGACTTCTCTACGCTTAGGATCTGTGTAGCTCTTCTATCGGGACTGTGCTATCTTCAATTTGTCCTTAACTAGCTTGACCTTCTCTTCAGCCTCCTTGATTAGTTCTGGTCCGAAAAAACTTCTTTCTCCCACACCATTCCATAGCAATGGGGTGGTACACTTTCTCCCATAGAGAAATTCGAATGGTGCCATCTCAATACTGGCTTGATAGCTGTTATTGTATGAGAATTCTGCGTAAGGCAGACTTTCATCCCAACTAGCTCCATAGTCTAGGGCACATGCCCTCAACGTATCTTCAAGAATCTGGTTGGTCCTTTCTGTCTGTCCATCAGTCTGAGGATGACAAGCAGTGCTGAATTCCAACCTCGTTCCCAATGACTCATGTAGTTGCCTCCAAAAATGAGAAGTGAATTGAGTTCCCCTATCAGACACAATACTCTTGGGTACTCCATGCAGACATACAATCCTGCTCATGTAGATCTTTGCTAACTTAGCACTTGTATAGGTTGTCTTCACGGGTATGAAATGAGCCACTTTAGTTAAGTGATCCACTACTACCCAAATAGAATCATATCCTGACCTGTTCCTTGGCAATCCGGTGATGAAATCCATGCCAATCTTGTCCCACTTCCAATCACGAATAGGTAGTGGTTGTAGCAATCCTGCTGGTTTCTGATGCTCCGCTTTCACTCTACTACATACATCACACAAAGCAATATGTTCGGCGATGTCTTTCTTGAGATTATTCCACCAAAATCTTTCTTTCATATCCATTTACATCTTGGTGTTACCCGGATGAATGGAATATGGTGAGTTATGTGCTTCTTGTAAAATCAGTTTCTGAAGCTCCGGATCTTGTGGAACACAGATACGTTTTCCATACCATAAAGTACCATGTTCGTCTTCATGGAACCCTTTGGCTTTTCCTTTGCCAATCTTTTCTTTGATCTCTTCAATTTCCTTATCTGTCTTTTGGGCTTCTTTGATTTTGTCCAACAAAGTGGGTTGAACATCCAATGACATGAGATGTCCTTCAGGCACAATCTCCAATCTGAGATCTCTAAATTGGGCACACAGATCATCTGGCAATTCTCCCTTAGTAAGGCCATCTCCTTTGTCTCATGTTAATTTCTTTCTGGGTGAAGATATACTTCAAACTTTTGTGATCTGTGAACACTTCACATCGCTTTCCCAAAAGGCAGTGTCTCCATGTTTTGAGTTCATGGACAACAGAGGCTAACTCTAAATCATGAGTAGGGTAATTTACCTCATGAGTTTTGAGTTGTCTCGAGGCATAAGCCACAACTTTCCCTTCTTGCATAAGTACTGCACCTAAACCATGATGAGATGCATCACAATACACTTGGAAATCTTTGTCCAAATCTGGCAGACATAGAACTGGTGCTGTCACTAGTCTCTTCTTCAATTCTTGAAAACTGAGTTCACATCCCTTAGACCAAGTGAATTTATTGTGTTTCTTTAGTAACTCTGTCATTGGCTTAGCTATCTTGGAGAAATTCTCAATGAACCATCTATAGTATCCTGCCAAGCCAAGGAAACTACGAACCTCTTTCACAGACTTAGGAGATTCCCATTCTGTTACAGCTGAAACTTTAGCAGGGTCAACTGCTACACCATCTCCTGACACAACGTGTCCAAGAAATCCAACTTCATTCAACCAAAACTCACACTTGCTGAATTTGGCATACAAATTATGCTCCCTAAGCTTCTCAAGTATCAAATGCAAATGTCCTTCATGCTCTTTTTTGCTCTTGGAGTAGATCAAAATGTCATCGATGAAAACAACAACAAACTTATCAAGGAACTCCATGAACACCTTGTTCATCATATTCATAAAGTATGCTGGTGCATTTGTCAAACCGAATGGCATCACGGTATACTCATACAATCCGTACCTAGTGGTGAAAGCTGTCTTAGGTATGTCTTGTTCTCTTATCTTGAGCTGGAAATATCCCGACCGAAGATCAATTTTTGAGAACACACAGGCTCCTTCTAGCTGATCAAACAAGTCATTGATTCTAGGCAAAGGGTATTTGTTCTTGATGGTCACCTCATTGAGTGAACCGTAATCTATGCATAACCTTTGACTTCTATCCTTCTTTTCCACAAACAAAACTGGTGCTCCCCAGGATGAAGAACTTGGTTGAATAAATCCTTTCTGCAACTGTTCTCCAAGTTGTTTCTTGAGTTCTTTCAATTCATCAACTGGCATATTGTACGGTCTCTTTGCTATTGGTCCAGATCCTAGTAGCAAGTCAATTAAAAATTCCACATCTCTATCTAGTGGCATTCTTGGCAATTCTTCTGGAAACACATCTGGATATTCACTCACAATTGGCACACTGTCTATGCTAACCCCCTAAAGATAATTTAGCTTACTCCCTTTCGATTCAAAATTAGACTTGAATCTTATCCGTTTCTTTTTCGGGGTTGTGAGTGCAATAGTTCTATTAGCATAATCTAGTACTCCTTCATACTTGGTCATCCAATCCATTCCCAGAATTATATCCAGTCCTTGGGAATCTAGGATTATCAGACTCACTGGAAACTTATGCTTTCCAAACTCTATTACTAGATCCCGGCATCCAAGACTCACTATCATATCTCCACCTGGAGAACTTACTTTTATTGGACACCCAATGTTTTCAGTTGAAAACCCATTTCTATCAACAAATGCTTTTGATATGAATGAATGTGATGCAGCAGTATCAAAAAGAACAAGTGCTGGGATAGAATTGAGTTTGAACTTACCAGCCACAGCATCTGACTCTTCATAGATTTCCTCCACATCGATGTGGTTCACTTTCCCCTTTTGGAAAGGGTTAGGCTTGTTGGGTCCTTCAACTTTCTTTTCTGGGCATTCATTTGCATAATGCCCCATTTTATTGCACTTGAAACATTCAACCTGACTAAGATCCTTCTTGACATGCTGGCTTCCACTACCACTTCCACTTCCATTGTGTTGGCTTTTGTATCCACTCTTGTGATTCTTGTACTTGTCCTTGTCATGACTACGGTGATGTTTGTTGTCATGATGACGGTTGTGGTTGTGGTTGTTATACTTCCCATGCTTGTGGGATCCAGAATTTCCACTATCATCATAATGGGAACGCTTGTGAGACGATCACGAGCTGTGCTTGTTAGAGTGCTTTCTCTTCCTGCTTTCAACTTGTTTCAGCTTGCTCTCCAAGATGGCATCCTTGTCACCAAGTGACTGATAAGTGGGGACATAGGCCACAGCTAACTGCAGGTTCAATTCATCATTCAATCCTTCGAGGAACTTTTCTTTCCTCTTAGCATCAGTGTCAACTTCATTCGGTGCATATCGCGCCAGATTGTTGAACTCCTCAATATATTCAGCCACGCTGCGGTGGCGCTGCTTCAAGTTATGAAATTCCCTCTTCTTCAAACTCATCACTCCGGATGAGATGTGAGCAGTACGGAAACCATCTTCAAAGATAGCCCATGTCACATCTGCAATGGGAGTGGTGATCTGGAAGTTATCCCACCAGGTAGCTGTTGGTCCTTCCAACAAGTGCACCGCGAACCTGACTTTCTCTTCATCAGTACAGCCAACAGTTACCAAATCTTTGTTCACTGAGTGTAGCCAATCATTGGCCACCATGAGATCAGTAGTTCCTGAGAACTTTCCTGGCCTCAGTCTTAAGAATCTGGTAAGCATGTCAAAACCCGGTGGGTTGTTATGATTGTTGTTGTTGTTGTTATTATTGTTGTTATTGTTGTTGTTATTGTTGTTGTTCTGATTCTGTATGAACGTGGTCATCATCTGCATCAGCTGCGTCTGAGTTGTCATCATCTGCTGCATCTCAGGCGTGATATTGTTGTTGTTAGGGTTGGGATTGGCACGTCGGGGAGGCATCTGTGGTTTTCAATAAGGATAAGAATGAGATACCCATAGATGATAACATGCACAATACA
Organism: Avena sativa; assembly: GCA_916181665.1. Classification (NCBI taxonomy): domain Eukaryota; kingdom Viridiplantae; phylum Streptophyta; class Magnoliopsida; order Poales; family Poaceae; genus Avena; species Avena sativa. Next base: position 396,737,091 of record OV702279.1, on the reverse strand, counting down.
TCACATAACAATCACCAATCATGCATCATAATAGTAAAAGTTCAACCACATAGGCAACAAGTTTTGAAAAGCAAACACACCAATAGCAAGCCATCCACATGTTGGATGGCCATTGCGACTCAATAATCAAAAGCATGGTAAATAAAGGTAAATGAGTAGTCGTCAAGTGTAAGACCTGCATTCTCCATAGCGGTCTTGTACTCCTCGACATTGGTGGTCAAGGCCTCTACCTTGACTTTGAGAGCCCTTTTCTGTGAACGAAGTCTCTCAATCACCACCTATTGCTGCTCAAGCTCGAAGTCCTTGGCTTCTAGTTCTGCAGTCATGTCTCGAATCCTCTTGTTCCTATCTTGGACTCTCTTCTCTTGACTCTTGAACTTTCTATCCTGACTCTCAAACTTGGCCTCCATTTCCTTGACTATTTCATCTTGCTCGGCGAAGAGCATGTCCTTCTCACGAAGATGCACCTGGAGTTCGTCATTGCTGAGCATGACGTTGGTCCTATCAGTATCTAGGTGCCTAAGAAGAACCTCTAAGTCCTGGAGGTATAGACGAATCGGCTTTGCCGTCTCTCTAGAAGTATCCTCGAAGTCAATGGCCTCACCATCCTCATCACGTCTACCGAAGGCGTGGAAGTGAGTACCTCTAATCTCCCGAGAGTGTCTCCCTAACAAGCATCCAAGAAAATCCTGCATGACTACCTCTAGTCCTCTCTCCTTGTCATCATGCATGAGATTGAAGGTGATGGCCTCCTTGGCTGGCTCAGTCTGGCGTCCTGGCTGGGTAACCTTGAATCCCCAAAGGTCCTTCCTCTCGAACTTGGTGAGGGGAAGCATCATGATGGTAGGAAGTGGGAGATTGAGCACACTAGTGAGCTCAATAAGACGAGTGCCAAAACGAGTTCCCTTGAACTCTTCAGCCGTGCTGATAGTAACATTAGGCATCTATTTTATAAGATAGAGAAAAGTTAGAAACAACATTACTAAAAGTACACAAGACAAGTGGCACAAGTATATCATTGGCAAACAACACACAATTCATGGCATACATAATACAAGTAGCCTAGATTCAATATAACTTACAAAAAAAATTGGAAATATAATGATGAGTGTGGTGGTCCAACTAATAAGGCATAATACAATTTTCACTCTCTAGTCTAAAGGCTAACAATGCATCCTTCTATCAAAAGAGATGAGAAAGAAGATTAGAAAAGTTTACGAGAAGAATAAGACAAGTGTGGAAGTTGTTGAATTTTTTTTCCTTAGTGGTTTCTAATCCATTCCTATGGTCATAATCCTACAGGCAACACAGTGCTCTGATACCATCTGTAAGATCCCTCCCTTTATAAAGGTAAGGATCCCTGTGATTGCAATGCTAGTCCCTGGATCAATGCTAGCATCCACAGTTTAAGATGAAGTACACAGAAACAAAGGTCATTATTACATATCATTCTAGAGACAAACATAGTCTTTTACAAACTCCATGGCCACATGCCTAATACAAGAGTTCAAATATATAATAAGATAAATAAGTCTTCATCTTCATGTGCCACATGCAAGCATGTTGAGTGTAGACTCATAACCCCTAATCATCATCAGAATAACCTACAACATAACAAGTTACAGCCACAGTGGGTCAATACATTGGAATAGTATTGGCAAGTGATACCTTAGTATAATATTAGCATCTAAATACTATATGCATTTGGATAAGTGTAGCTTAGGCTTGCTTTGCTCGAAATAGGTTTTTCCTATTAGTTGAAAACACTAAGTTTTTCTTTGAAAAAATCTTTCCCAAGGAACCACCAATAGAATTTGGTGAACCTTCAACCTTGTTCAACCACAAGTTTTAACTTAGAAATTGGGATGAGGAGATTCTTGATAGCTTCCATGTCTTGATGCTCATGTTGTCCAATACCAGGGAAATGGCTAAGTACATAGATTCTTCCATCTGCAGAGGTTGTGCACTTTCCCCAAAAGACTTGATTTTCATCAAGACAAGACCTTTCAGAAGCTTTCCCTTAGACCAAATGGACGCGCTCCAACCTATCATCCCACTACCACCAACTGTCCAAATGGCTAAGTTATTGCAATCTATATGATCCAGGCAGAGCCTATAATGCCATGTGGCTGCACTAGAAGCTTCTTAACATTTGGCATCTCAAATCCCTTTGTTCCTGGGTGGCTTTCCACAAGTGAGATACACAAGGTAAACCATAGACATGGGCCTTGTGTAACCACTCAACAAAAACCATTCTTTCCATTCCACCCAGGTGTTTCATTCACTTAGTTGTTTTATTAGGCAAAAACACAAGTCCAAAGACTTAGAAATATTTTCTCATAGCATGATTATATAACCACCCTTGGTTGCTACTTGCTAGGATAAGCATGGTATTGATAATCATCTTAACTTAGAAATTTCTAGCAATTCTACAACTACTAGGATTTCCCAATCATAGCATATAGATTAAAATATTCATGCAAGTCCTATACAAAATATTTCTAGTGCATAGTTGAAAAACATAGGAATAAAATCATGCAGCACCACTTGCCTTGGTAGTTTGGGGAGTAGCAACAATCTTCACAATCACAATCACTATTTGCACCAAAATCTACACATAAAATAATGGCACAAAATCACATAGACAATATATACAAACAAAAATACATGAATTCATGCAAAATGCCATGTTATGATTTCCTACACCAAACAAGACAAGTGCACAGTACTGAATCTTAAACAAGTTCAAAACTTGCCAAATAAATCTTATTTGAACAACATAACATTTTTCAAATAATTACTATACACAAATAATGCCTACATTTGTTTATGCAAAAACAACCATTTTTATAGAGGCAAAACATTAAACACATTGCATAAATGGAAAGGATGTTCTCGCTTGATTCCAATGATATAAAATTTGTCTAATTTGGATGTGGGAATCAAAAGTTATGAATTTTTCAAGTTTAATCATCTAATAGATCTAAATTCTGTTTTTAAAACCAAGGACTGGCCACGCGGTGCTCTCTGATTGGTTGATACCGATTCGCGCGGATCGACTAACGTGGACCGCACGATCTAAATGAAATCGCACGGCCAGATCTGTCACGTACCCCTTCGTTAAGTGATCTAATTCCACGCATCTGATCTAGATCTAACGGCGCATGATTGCTTGACCAAAGATGGGCGGCGCGCGACGGTGGCTAGCGGCGGCGCACTCGAGCGATGATGTTGCCGGCGATACAGGAAGCGATAAAGGCCGTGGTTTAGCTCACCGAGTTTGCGTGACGATGCTGATGCTCGAGGTGGTCTTCGTTGGCGAAGGGGCGCACAGAGGTGGTCGCTGGGGCTCGTCGGGGTTGTGTGCGACGTCGGATGCTTGCAGACATCGACATTGCCGAGGCTCTGCATCGCCCTAGCACGAACAAAATGTATCAGGGGTGCGCAAGGTCACGGTGAGAAAGATGGTTTCAAGGAGAAGAGAAGGGGCGCTCGATTCATACGGCTATTGCTCGCCGGAGTTTAGCGGCGGCTCTGGTGGTTGCGGGCGTGAACGAAGACGACAAACTGGGTCACGAGCAGGCAAACCAGGGGTGTTAGCAGAAGCACAAGGACGTGGCGGTCACGCTCGTTTGAACCAGAAGCAGAGGGGAGGTCGGAGCTTACCGGAATCACCCGCCAGAGTGGCTCGGTACAGCGGCGGTGCAAGCAAGATTGTGGGCAGCCTGGTGGCGGAAATGGTGCGCCGAGTGAGGGGAAATGAGCGGAGAGGGGAGGGGGTTAAGTAGGCAGGGGGCTCGACAGGAAACGCATGTGGTTCAATGGCAATTACTCCACGCGATCAACGCCAGCAACGGCCAGCGGTGACGTGTTGTTCGGGTGATTTGGGTACGACGACTGTGACGTGGACGGGGCCCAGTAGTCAGCAAGGGGGGTGGGTTCTACGCAGGTGAGGAAAAACAGAGAGAGGAGTGGCCCGGGTGGGTCGTTTTGTCTGATGGGCCGAAAGGCTGGCGCCAGACCCAGTTGGGTTTTCCAATTCTTTTTTCCAGAATGAATTTCAGGATTCAATTTCAAACAATTTCAAAAGCATTTGAAAACCAAACCTTTTCTGGATTTTTGTAAATTTGTAAACTTCATATTATTGGACACAAAGCCTTGCTGTCTCATTGGACTAGATTGGTCTTTTTGAAAAATCAAAATAAACAGTGCCTTAGCACTTGATATGAATAGGTCTTGAAAATGGTTTAAAACCATATTTGTTTTGTAAATTTTGTCCAAACCTTGCTCACAACCAAACCAATCCTATGAGCTCACAACAATGGTTTTAAAACAAATATTCCCACACTAGGGAGTGGTATTGAATTTATTGCTTGCTTACATAAAATGATAGCACTCAGTGCTTCTGTTTTCTGGATACAAATTTGAAATTGATCTCTACATGAAATGCATGCATGAATGATATGTAATCTTTGAAAACATGATTTTAGGGATGTTACACTTGGGCATCCCCAAGCTTTGACGCTTGTACCTCTTGGATACTTCTTGGGGTGACACCATGGTGGCATCCCAAAAGATTGAGCTTTTGTCCATTCTTCATCTCATTGCATCATTCTCTCTCTACACCTGAAGTTTTTCCTTCATACAAAACTTCACACAATCTTCATTAGCAACATTAGTGTATTCAAAAGATATTAGACCTCTAGCAAAGCTTTGGAACAGCAAGGCTTTTCACTAAAAACACAAGCTACTGTAGTAACTCCTTCAAAAGTCTCAATTCACATAAAGAGAACTCAAAAAGGAATCAATAAGAAGCAAATGCAAATAATGGCAGAAATATGTCAAAACAGACCAGCAGGTAGAAACCAATTTTTTAGAAAATCTTCTGTTGTTCAAATCAAAAAGTGTTGAACTAACAAAAGTGAGCTAACATACTGGGGGATTTATTCGTAAATTTTTAGCTCAATACTAGTTACAAAGACTCCTCACGATTTTTTTTAGTGAAGGATAGAAATCTGTTTCGGGACAGCAACTCCCCAAATCTTACTTCCCTCTCATTAGGGGTCATTCTTGGCACAAAAAGAAAACAAAAAGAATAAGGAGAGGTCATTAATGAAGTAATAACTTCCAATACTCAAGGAATCTCTTGGGTTATCTCCCAACAAGTACTTTTCTTTAAGGCCTTTAAGTTAGGCACAAGAAGCAAGAAATCAAGTATTTTCAAATGAAGAATTGAGATCAATACTTGCAAAGTCTTCAACTATGAGAGATATCTCATCCAAATTAGTTTTGGAGGATCCCTTCTCATTTATCTTTGGTTTACTACTTTCATCAAAAGGATTTTCAGAAACAATCCAATCAAAATTCTTTTCAAAGGCCTCATGCATCCCAACAAGCTTAAAGGGTATGGGTATCTTAAATTCATCTTTAGGCTTGGTTTTATCCGAAGTACCCACAACATCTACACATGAGCCTAGCATATTAAAATGCTCAAAGACCTTTTTGGCTTCCTTGACAACATCATGGATTTTTTAAGAATAAACTCTCTCTTTTCTGCATTCTTTTCTTCTTTTAGTTTTAGGAACAAAATTTGCATCATGGGGTTAAGGCTAACAAACCTAGCCTCCATCATATGAACTAAATAAGCTGCAGCAATTTCATAACTAGGAGCAAGTTCTGCTATAGATCTATCCTCAGTATCCTCATGCTTGCTAACATGATTAAAGAATTCTTCAATATTGTGTTTCCCAATTATGGAGCCACTACCTATAGAGAGGTCCTTCAGGGTGAACTTGGGGAGCAACATGGTGAGATATAACAAGGTGGCAACTAGAGTACAAACTAATTTTTTGTGTTTTTGAATAAAGCAAGCAAACCAAACTAGACTAATATTTTTGGGTTTTTTGGAAAGAGGCAAACAAAACCAAGCAAAAGAAACATAGCAAACTAAAAACAAAGTAAAGATAAAGGAAGTAAAGGACTCCCCTTGTGAAGACGTCCTTAGCCTCCCCGGCAACGGCACCAGAAAAGCTTGATGCAGCGCTGAGTTGATGTAGGAGCGCTTCGTTGGGAACCCCAAAAGCAAGGTGTGAAGCAGCACAACAGCAACTTTTCCCTCATTAAGAAACCGAGGTTATCGAACTAGTAGGAGGAAGGAAACGTCACACATAGCAACTTGCTTTCCATTCATTCATAGAACACAATACAAACACACACCACAACAATTAAAAACATATGGTTTTAAGAATCATTCTGTGAAACTACGATACAGTGGGACCGGATACAACTTCACCAACGCTAGTGCTCAAGTGTTACTACTCCTTGGAGTCAGTGTCCTCATCATCCTTACCATCATCATCAACAAAGGCGAAGTCATCCTCATCGGTGAAGAAGTCCATGGCTTGATCCTCCATAAAGTCATCATCATCACTTAGGTAAGAGTAGGGGTCTCCATAGATCTCCTTTTCACATCCCAAAATTTTCCAAATTTTGTAATGTGAAAAATAAATAAACAAAAATAAATAATTGCTCAAATTTAGGGTGAAAAGAACCTTTTGTTTCTAAATGGAAACTTAAAAATCCCTTCTTGAATAAACTTGAGTAATTTTTGAATCCAACTAAATTCAAATCAAGTGGAATGCTTCCTTCATAAAAGCATCTTGAAAATTTAAACACTTGAAAATAAACCAAAACCCTAAAACCCTAATGGAAGAAAAACATTTCCAAGTTATCTCTAAGCCTATGGATTTGATCCATATAAAAATTGGTCATACAAATATTTCAAAATGATCAAGAATGACAAATGGAATTATTATAAAACCATAGAAAGTGATTTCACTTAATTTGGAGCCATAGATAAAATCTTATGAATTTAATAAGATAAGGAAATTGAATTTCCAAAGCTAATAAAGCACCTATCTAGAAATCCATACCAAATGGTGAGAAAATATTCCTAAAGATATTTAAAAGGATAAATAAATATTAAATAAGATTTTACAAATTTGAATCACCAATTTTGGACCTATAAATAAAAAGATATGAGTTTTATAAGATAAAGAAGGAAATATTAAATTGTAAGATCCCTCCTTTGTAAAGGAAAAGGATCCCTGTGATTGCAATGCTAGTCCCTGGATCATTGATAGCATCCACAGTTTAAGATGAAGTACACAGATACAAAGGTCATTTATTACATCCATTCCAGAGATAAAACATAGTCTTTTACAACTCAAGGCCACAGGCCTAATACAAGAGTTTTGGAATAAGTAAATAGACATAAGCCTTCATCTTCATGTGCCACAGGCAAGCATGTTGAGTGTAGACTCATGACACCTAATCATCATCGGAGTAACCTGCAACATCACAAGTTACAGCCACAGTGGGTCAATACTTTGGAATAGTATTGGCAAGTGATACCTTAGTAAATTTTAAGTGGACTATATTACTATATGCATTTTGGCTAAGTGTAGCTTGGCTTGCTTTGCTCAAATAGGTTTTTCCTATTAGTTGAAATCACTATGTTTTTCTTTGTCAAAAACTTTCCCAAGAAACCACCAATAGACATTGGGGTCCTTCACCCTTGTTCACCCACCAATTTTTACTTAGAAGTTGGAGCGATGAGATTCTTGTAGCTTCCATGTCTTGATGCTCAAATTGTCCATTGCCATGGACTTGGCTAAGTACTTAGATTTTCCATCTGCAGAGGTTGTGCACTTTCCCCACCAGACTTGGTTTCCCAAGACAGGACCTTTCAGAAGCCTTTCCTTAGCCAAGTGGACGCGCTCCAACCTATCATTCCCACTACCACCAACTGTCCAAAAGGCTAAGTTCTAGCAACCTATATGATCAAGGCAGAGCTCATATTTCCAATTGGTTGCACTATAAGCTTCTCAACACTTGGCCTCCTAATCCCGTTGTGCCTGGGTGGCATACCACAAGTGTGATACACAAGGTAAACCATGTCCATGGGCCTTGTGTAACCACTCAACCAAAAACCACCATTCAAGTCCCATTCCACCCAGGAGGTTCATTGACTTAGTTGTTTTATTAAGAAAAACATAAGTCCAAAAGACTTAGAAATATTTTCATCATAGCATGTATGTACTTTACCAACCCTTGTTTGCTACTAGCTAGGCTAAGCATGGCATAGTAACTTAACTTAGGAAATTCCCTAGCAATTCTACCATTCTACAACTACTTAGGATTTCCCAACATAGCATTTGGCAATATAGTAACAACATGCAAGACTTAGCAAAATATTTCTAATGCTTGAAAAATATAGGGATGGAAATATTCATGAAGTACCACTTGCCTTGGTAATGGGGATAGTAGCACTCTTCACAATCACAGTCACTAGCAAAATCTACACAAAAATTTGTAGCACAAAATTACACACAATTCATATACAAACAAAAATATGAATGCATGCATGCAAGAAAATGCTAAGTGATGCTTTTTGAAAACTCCACCAAGCAAGTGCATGATACAGAAACATAACCAAGTCAAAAACTTGCTAACTAAACTTATTTAGCACTAAAACAATTTACTAAACAAAATCTATACTCAAAATGGTCCTAAACAAGTTTCTGCCTAAAAAGTAATTTTAACAGAAACTTTTTATTAAACACATTAAAGATTCAGAAAGGGATTGTCTCACTGAATCCAACGGTATAAAATTTGCAAAAATCTAACGTGGGAATCAAAAGTTATAGCTATTTGAAATTTGGATCTAAATTTGTTTCCAAATTCTGTTTTAATTCAAACTCTAGCCACGCGTCTTAATTCTATTGGCTGATACCGATTCGCTCCGGATCACGCTCGCGAGCCATAGGATCTATTTAAAACGCACGGTCCAGATCTAGCATAACGGTTCGATTAGTGATTCTATCGTAAGCGTTGGATCTAGATCCAACGGCGCTCGATCATGCGACCATGTTCTGGCGGCGCACGGCGTAGCGGCGGAGAGCTCAGTCAGCGGCGGCGCTGGCGTTCTAGGTCGTGCGCGAGAGGGAGAAGGGTCATACCAGAACCGCGGTGGCGTGCTGAAGCTCAACGTGGCGTTGGTTTGCGGAGGGGCACGCGGGAACGGTCTCTAGAGCTCGTCGGAGTTGCGGGCGGCGTCGGTCGCTTGCAGTCGTGGTCACTGGCAAGGTTTGGCGTCGCCCTAGCACGAACCAGAGGGGTCAGGAGGTGCGCAAGACGCAGGCGAACAAACTTGTATGAAGGAGGGGGCAAGGGGCGCTCGAGTTTTACCTTGATTGGTCACCGGAGTCTATCGACGGCGCAGGTGGTTTCGGTCGTGAACGGAGATGACGTCCTGGGTCGCGAGCAGGCAAAAGAAAAGCATCAGTGTATGCGCAAGATCAAGCTGGGCATCATCGTTTGAACCAGAGAGAGGGGGGCGGTCGAGGATCACCGGAATCGGTCGTCGGAGTCGTTGGTACCGCGGGGCTTCGAGAGCAAATGCGCGCAGCCTGGTGGCGGAGTGAGCGAGGAGAGTGGGGGGAAATGCTCGCGGTGCACAGGGGATTAAATAGGCCCAGGCGCGACAGGAAACGCCTGCGGCATTAAGGCTAATTACGCCGCGCCATTACCGGCCTTGACAGCAGCGGCGACGTGGTCGCGGGCGTGGTTTGGGGAAGACGAGGGTGACGTGGAGAGGGCCCGCTCGTCAGCGAAACGCGCGAAGAGGAGGTGGGGTCTGGTCGTCAGCGGCTGTCTGGGTGCGTTGGTGCGTGCGAGTGGAAGAGGAATGGCCCGGGTGGGCTAATTGGGCCAGTTCTGCTGCTGGGCTGGAATCCTGGCGCTGGCCCTTTCCTAATTCTTTCCCCTTTTTCTTTTTCTGTTTCAATTTTCTGAATTGATTTTCAAATGAATTCAAGTTCCATTTGAATTCAAATCTTCTTGGGATTTTTGTAGTGAGCAGTAATCTCAAATATAGGCATAAGATCATGTGGTTGCTTTGCAAAGGCTTGGTTAAGCTTGGAGAACAAAATATGAGAGACTTGGCACTTGGTTTGCAAAATTTGAGAAATGGTTTTTGAAACCATTTCCAATTTGTAAAATCTTGGTCCAAACCACACTCAATCCTTTCTATAAGGAAGAAAAACAAGCTAGGTTTAAAAATCATTCAAACTCTCAAATGGGGGTGGCCATTTGATTTTAAATCTGCTCACATAAAATCATAGCACTATGTGCTTCTGTTTTTCTGAAATGAGTTTGAAATTGATCTCAAATCTATATGCATGCATGAATGATATGCAAACTTTGAAATTATGATTTTAGGGATGTTACAAATCTAACCCCCTTAAGGTGAATCTCGCCCTCGAGATTCGGATTGGCTAGCAAATAGGTGAGGGTGGTCTTTCCGAAGATCATCTTCTCTTTCCCATGTTGCTTCTTCTTCGGAATGATGATTCCATTGTACTTTGCAAAACTTGATAGTCTTTGTCCTTGTGACTCTTTCTGTAGTCTCAAGAATCTTGATAGGTTTTTCTTCATAAGTGAGATCACTTTCTAGTTGAACTTCTTCCAAAGGTATGGTATCCTTCAAAGAAGTTTCTTCCATTTCCGGGTGACATTTCTTAAGCTGACTCACATGAAACACATTATGGACTGCTGATAGAGATGCTGGCAGTTCAATTTCATAAGCAACTTCTCCTTTGCGACTCAGAATCTTGAATGGCCCAACATATCTTGGTGCCAACTTTCCTTTGACTCCGAATATTTTCACTCCACGGAGTGGTGATACTCTAAGATAGGCTCTATCACCAACTTCGTAGGTGACTTCTCTACGCTTAGGATCTGCGTAGCTTTTCTATCGGGACTGTGCTATCTTCAACCTGTCCTTAACCAATTTGACTTTCTCTTCGGCTTCTTTGATCAGATCTGGTCCGAATAACCTTCTTTCTCCCACACCATTCCATAACAGTGGGGTGGTACACTTTCTTCCATAGAGAAACACAAACGGTGCCATCTCAATGCTGGCTTGATAGCTGTTGTTATAAGAAAATTCTGCGTAAGGCAGACTTTCATCCCAACTTGCTCCATAATCTAGGGAACATGCCCTCAACATGTCTGTCAAAATTTGATTATTCCTTTCTGTTTGTCCATCGGTTTGAGGATGAAAAGCAGTACTGAATTCCAGCCTCGTTCCCAATGACTCATGTAGCTGTCTCCAAAAATGGGAAGTGAATTGGGTTCTCCTATCGGACACAATACTCTTGGGCACACCATGTAGGCATATAATTCTACTCATGTAGATTTTGGCTAACTTGGCACTTGTATAGGTTGTCTTCACTGGTATAAAATGAGCCACTTTAGTTAGGCGATCCACTACTACCCATATGGAGTCATATCCCGATCTGGTCCTTGGTAATCCGGTAATAAAATCCATACCAATCTTGTCCCATTTCCAATCAGGAATAGGTAGTGGTTGAAGTAAACCTGCTGGTTTCTGATGCTCCGCTTTTACTCTACTACACACATCACACAAAGCAATATGTTCGGCGATATCCCTCTTGAGATTGTTCCACCAAAACCTTTCTTTCATGTCCATGTACATTTTGGTGTTACCCGGGTGAATAGAATACGGAGAGTTGTGGGCTTCTTGCAGAATCAGTTTTCGCATCACCGGATCTTGTGGGACACAAATACGTTTCCCATGCCATAAAGTACCTTGTTCGTCTACATGGAAATTTTTAGCTTTCCCCTGGCTAATCCTTACCTAATCTCTTCAATTTCTTTATCAGTCTTTTGAGCTTCTCGAATCTTGTCCAACAAGGTGGGTTGAACATCTAGAGACATGAGATGTCCTTCAGGCACAATCTCCAATCTGAGTTCTTTGAATTGAGTAAACAAATCATCTGGAAATTCTCCTTTGGTAAGGCCATTCACAAACACCTTACGACTTAGAGCATCTGCTACAACATTTGCTTTACTGGGGTGGTATTGCAAACTTAAGTCATAATCCTTGATAAGTTCTAACCATCTTCTTTGTCTCATATTGATTTCCTTTTGGGTGAAGATATACTTCAAACTTTTGTGGTCTGTGAACACTTCACAATGTTTTCCCAAAAGGTAATGTCTCCATGTTTTGAGTGCATGGACGACAGAGGCTAACTCCAAATCATGAGTGGGATAGTTTACTTCATGAGTTTTGAGTTGTCTCGAATCATAGGCCACAACTTTACCGTCTTGCATAAGTACGGCACCCAAACCTTGATGAGACGCATTACAATATACTTGGAAATCCTTCTCCAAATCTGGCAGACATAGAACTGGTGCTGTCACAAGTCTCTTCTTCAATTCTTGAAAGCTGACTTCACCACCTTCAGACCAAACAAACTTCTTGTCTTTCTTTAATAGTTCAGTCATGGGCTTAGCAACCTTTGAGAAATTCTCAATGAATCTTCTGTAGTAACCTTCTAAGCCAAGGAAACTACAAACTTCTTTTACATTCTTGGGAGATTCCCATTCCGTCACAGCTGAAACCTTAGCAGGATCAACTGCCACACCATCTTTTGTCATAACATGACCAAGAATACCAACTTCTTCTAACCAGAACTCACACTTGCTGAATTTGGCATAAAGCTTATGCTCTCTCAACTTCTCAAGTATGAAACGCAAGTGTCCCTCATGCTCTTCTTTGCTCTTGGAGTAGACTAAGATGTCATCGATGAAAACGACAACGAACTTGTCAAGAAATTCCATGAACACTTTGTTCATCATATTCATGAAGTATGTTGGAGCATTGGTCAAGCCAAAAGGCATTACGGTATACTCATACAATCCATACCTTGTGGTGAATGTTGTTTTAGGTATGTCTTGTTCTCTTATCTTGAGTTGAAAATAGCCTGACCGGAGATCAATCTTCGAGAACAGACATGCTCCTTCTAGCTGATCAAACAAGTCATTGATTCTAGGCAAAGGATATTTGTTCTTGATAGTTACCTCATTGAGTGAACGGTAGTCTATGCATAACCTTTGGCTTCTATCCTTCTTCTCCACGAACAAAACCGGGGCTCCCCAAGATGAAGAACTTGGTTGAATAAATACTTTCTGCAACTGTTCTCCTAGTTGCTTCTTGAGCTCTTTCAGTTCATCAAGTGACATTTTGTATGGTCTCTTTGATATTGGTCCAGAACCTGGTACCAAATCTATCAGAAACTCCACATCTCTATCTGGTGGCATTCCTGGTAATTCTTCTGGAAATACATCCGGATAATCACATACAATTGTCACACTGTCCATGCTAACCCCCTTAAGAGAATTAAGCTTACTTCCTTTGGATTCAAAGTTTCACTTGAATTTTATTCTTTTTCTTTCCGGGGTTGTTAGTGCAACAGTACGATTAGCACAATCTAGTACTCCTTCATACTTAGCCATCCAATCCATTCCCAATATTACGTCCAGTCCTTGGGAATCTAGGATTATCAGACTCACTGGAAACTTATGTTTTCCAAACTCTATTACTAGATCCCGGCATCCAAGACTTACAATCATTTCTCCACCCGGAGAACTAACTTTTATTGGACACCCAATGTTTTCAGATGCAAACCCATTTCTATCCAGAAATTCTTTTGATATGAATGAATGAGATGCACCAGTGTCAAAGAGTACAAATGCTGGAACGGAATTGAGCCTGAACTTACCAGCAACAGCGTCAGGTTCCTCATAGACCTCCTCCACATTAATGTGGTTCACCTGACCTTTCTGGAAAGGATTGGGCTTGACAGGTCCTTCAACTTTCTTTTCGGGGCACTCATTTGCATAGTGTCCCATCTTCTTGCATTTGAAGCACTCAACCTGACTGATGTCTCTCTTAGCAGGCTGACTTCCACTTCCAGTACCATTTCCACTATGGTGGCTCTTATGTCCACTCTTGTGGTTCTTGTACTTGTCATTGTCATGACTGCGGTGATGCTTGTTGTCATGACGGTTGTGGTTGTGGTGCTTGTTGAATTTCCCATGTTTGTGGGATCATGAGCTTCCACTGTCATCATAGTGAGATCGTTTGTGAGACGATCCCGAGCTGTGTTTGTTGGAGTGTTTCCTGTTCCTACTCTCGACTTGCTTCATTTTGTTCTCCAATATAGCCGCCTTGTCACAGAGCGACTGATAAGTGGGAACATATGCCACAGCCAGCTGCAGATTCAGCTCATCATTCAAGCCTTCCAGAAATTTTTCCTTTCTTTTGACATCTGTGTCAACCTCGTCCGGTGCATAACGCGCCAGATTTTTGAACTCCTCAATGTATTCAGCCACGCTGCGGTGGCGCTGCTTCAGGTTGTGGAACTCCTTCTTTTTCAGGATCATTATTCCCGATGAGATATGAGCAGTGCGAAAGCCATCTTCAAAGATAGCCCAAGTCACCTCATTTATAGGAGTGGTGATTTGGAAGTTGTCCCACCAAGTGGCGGCTGGCCCTTCCAGCAGATGTGCTGCGAACCGGAACTTTTCAGCATCCGTGCAGCCCACGGTCACTAAGTCCTTGTTCACAGAACGTAGCCAATCATTGGCCACCATGGGATCAGTCGTCCCCGAGAACTTAGCTGGCCTCAAACGCAGAAACCTGGTGAGCATATCAAAGCCCGGAGGGTTGTTGTTGTTATTGTTGTTGTTATTGGGGTTGTTGTTGTTATTATTCTGGTTTTGGATGAATGTTGCCATCATCTGCATAAGCTGTGTTTGAGCATTCATCATTTGATGCATTTCTGGAGTGATGTTGTTGGTGTTGGGGTTTGCGCGATGGGGAGGCATCTGTGGTTTGTTCAAATAGAGATAAGAATGAGATACCCATAGATGTTTTATGCACATTACATCACATAAGCAAACACAGCATGCAACATAAGGATAAAAGCTCAACAACAAGATAACAAAGTCTCAAAGTAAAACACACAAGTGGCAAGCCATCCACATGTCGGATGGTCCAATAACATGTTCACAAATAACAAGTATGATAATAAAAGATAAACGAGTAGTCAAGCCTACTCATCAGCATCAATCTCCTCCTCGACAAAGGTAAGACCTGCGTTCTCCATCGCGGTCTTGTTCTCCTCAATAGTAGTGGTCAAGGACTCGATCTTGGTCTTGAGAGCCCTCTTCTGGGAACGAAGCCTCTCAATCACCATCTGCTGCTGCTCTAGCTCGAAATCCTTGGACTTCAGTTCTTCAGTCATGTCCCGGATCTTCTTGTTCCTATCCTGGACGCGTTTCTCCTGACTCTTGAACTTCCGGTCCTGGGTCTCGAACTTCGCCTCGATTTCCTTGACTATCTCGTCCTGCTGTGCGAAAAGCTTGTCCTTCTCGCGAAGCTGTACCTGGAGCTTGTCTTGCTGAGCATGACATTGGTCCTGTCCGTGTCCACGTGCCTAATGAGAGACTCTAAGTCCTAGAGATAGAGGCGTATCGGCTCTGCTGCGTCCCTCGAGTCATCCTCGAAGTCGATGGACTCTCCATCATCATCACGTCTTCCGAAGACGTGGAAGTGGGTGCCCCTAACCTGTCGGGAGTGACGACCTAGTAGACGTCCTATCAGGTCCTGCATGATGACCTCCATTCCTCTCTCACTGTCATCGTGCATAAGCTTGAAGACGATGGCCTCCATAGTAGGCTCTGTCTGGCGTCCGGGCTGGTTCACCTTGAAGCCCCAGAGGTCCTTCCTCTCGAACTTGGTGAGTGGATGCACCATGATGGTGGGAAGAGGGAGATCGAGCAAAGTGGTAAGATCAACGATACGAGGACCAAAGCGGGTAACCTGCAACTCCTCAACAGTGCTGATGGTAATAGGCATCTATTTATAAGAGAGAAAGTTAGAACAACATAAATTAAGATAAAACAAAGACAAACAACACATACACATCCTTGGAACACAAAATCACACAAGTCATGCATACATGAATCCAATACATCAACCAAGGTCCAAAATTATTTAAGGTATCATTTTGGAAAATAAGGTGATAGGTGGTGGTCCAACTAACAAAGTGCGTTTACAATCCTATCTCACTGGATCTGTTGGCTAACACAATGTTCCTAGAGGCAATCAGCCTATCTTGCTCACATGATTCCATCACTAAGTCTATAATTTCTCCCCTTAAGGTTTGGTTGGTGGCTTCCAACTCTTGGGTATGTTCCTTCTATTTCTCTAAGTCTTTTTGGAGGTTGAGCATTCTGCACTTGACTCTAGCACTAAGTTCTTTGATAGTCCTCCAAGCTGCTTCTCTTGCTGACTCAAAGAATGTGGTGTGCACCACAGTGTTGGTGTACATGCAGAATCCTCTTTCTTTGTGGTTGTCTCCCTTGCTTTTGTACAAGTGAAGTTGCACCCACCAGTACTCAACTCCTTCATCCATCACTGGAAAGCCTTTGTACACAGCTGCACCATGTATTTCCATTGTCACCATGAGGTCCTTGAGAATTTTGGGAAACTCAGTCTCACAATCCAAGGTCATGGTCATGAGTGGTCCTTTCTTCACGGCTTCGTTGATGGAGTTCATCTACAAATAGAGATGAGAATGAGAAGATTAGAAAAGTTTACGAGAAGAATAGACAAGTTTGGAAGTAGTTGCAAATTTTTCCTTAGTGGTTCCCAATCCTAGGGTCATAATCCTACAGGCAACACAGTGCTCTGATACCATCTGTAAGATCCCTCCTTTGTAAAGGAAAAGGATCCCTGTGATTGCAATGCTAGTCCCTGGATCATTGCTAGCATCCACAGTTTAAGATGAAGTACACAGATACAAAGGTCATTTATTACATCCATTCCAGAGATAAAACATAGTCTTTTACAACTCAAGGCCACAGGCCTAATACAAGAGTTTTGGAATAAGTAAATAGACATAAGCCTTCATCTTCATGTGCCACGGGCAAGCATGTTGAGTGTAGACTCATGACACCTAATCATCATCGGAGTAACCTGCAACATCACAAGTTACAGCCACAGTGGATCAATACTTTGGAATAGTATTGGCAAGTGATACCTTAGTAAATTTTAAGTGGACTATATTACTATATGCATTTTGGCTAAGTGTAGCTTGGCTTGCTTTGCTCAAATAGGTTTTTCCTATGAGTTGAAATCACTAAGTTTTTCTTTGTCAAAAACTTTCCCAAGAAACCACCAATAGACATTGGGGTCCTTCACCCTTGTTCACCCACCAATTTTTACTTAGAAGTTGGAGTGATGAGATTCTTGTAGCTTCCATGTCTTGATGCTCAAATTGTCCATTGCCATGGACTTGGCTAAGTACTTAGATTTTCCATCTGCAGAGGTTGTGCACTTTCCCCACCAGACTTTGTTTCCCAAGATAGGACCTTTCAGAAGCCTTTCCTTAGCCAAGTGGACGCGCTTCAACCTATCATTCCCACTACCACCAACTGTCCAAAAGGCTAAGTTCTAGCAACCTATATGATCAAGGCAGAGCCCATATTGCCAAGTGGTTGCACTATAAGCTTCTCAACACTTGGCCTCCAAATCCCTTTGTGCCTGGGTGGCATACCACAAGTGTGATACACAAGGTAAACCATGTCCATGGGCCTTGTGTAACCACTCAACCAAAAACCACCATTCAAGTCCCATTCCACCCAGGAGGTTCATTGACTTAGTTGTTTTATTAAGAAAAACATAAGTCCAAAAGACTTAGAAATATTTTCATCATAGCATGTATATACTTTACAAACCCTTGTTTGCTACTAGCTAGGTTAAGCATGGCATAGTAACTTAACTTAGGAAATTCCCTAGCAATTCTACCATTCTACAACTACTTAGGATTTCCCAACATAGCATTTGGCAATATAGTAACAACATGCAAGACTTAGCAAAATATTTCTAATGCTTGAAAAATATAGGGATGGAAATATTCATGAAGTACCACTTGCCTTGGTAATGGGGAGAGTAGCACTCTTCACAATCACAGTAACTAGCAAAATCTACACAAAAATTTGTAGCACAAAATTACACACAATTCATATACAAACAAAAATATGAATGCATGCATGCACGAAAATGCTAAGTGATGATTTTTGAAAACTCCACCAAGCAAGTGCATGATACAGAAACATAACCAAGTCAAAAACTTGCTAACTAAACTTATTTAGCACTAAAACAATTTACTAAACAAAATCTATACTCAAAATGGTCCTAAACAAGTTTCTGCCTAAAAAGTCATTTTAACATAAACTTTTTATTAAACACATTACATATTCAGAAAGGGCTTGTCTCACTGAATCCAACGGTATAAAATTTGCAAAAATCTAACGTGGGAATCAAAAGTTATAGCCATTTGAAATTTGGATCTAAATCTGTTTTCAAATTCTAGCCACGCGTCTTAATTCTATTGGCTGATACCGATTCGCTCCGGATCACGCTCGCGAGCTGTAGGATATATTTAAAACGCACGGTCCAGATCTAGCATAATGGTTCAATTACTGATTCTATCGTAAGCGTTGGATCTAGATCCAACGGCGCTCGATCATGCGACCATGTTCTGGCGGCGCGCGGCGTCAGCGAGCGGCGGAGCGCTGAGTCCGCGGCGGCGCTGGCGTTCTAGGTCATGCGCGAGAGGGAGAAGGGTCATACCAGAACCGCGGTGGCGTGCTGAAGCTCAACATGGCGTTGGTTTGCGGAGGGGCGCGCGGGAACGGTCTCTGGAGCTCGTCGGAGTTGCGGGCGGCGTCGGTCGCTTGCAGTCGTGGTCACTGGCAAGGTTTGGCGTCGCCCTAGAACGAACCAGAGGGGTCAGGAGTTGCGCAAGACGGAGGCGAACAAACTCGTATGAAGGAGGGGGCAAGGGGCGCTCTAGTTTTACCTTGATTGGTCACCGGAGTCTATCGGCGGCGCATGTGGTTTCGGTCGTGAACGGAGACGACGACCTGGGTCGCGAGCAGGCAAAAGAAAAGCATCAGTGTATGCGCAAGATCAAGCTGGGCATCATTGTTTGAACCAGAGAGAGGGGGGAGGTCGAGGCTCAGCGGAATCGGTCGCCGGAGTCGTCGGTACCGCGGGGCTTCGAGAGCAAATGTCCGCAGCATGGTGGCGGAGTGAGCGAGGAGAGTGGGGGGAAATGCTCGCGGTGCACAGGGGATTAAATAGGCCCAGGCGCGACAGAAAAATCTGCGACATTAAGGCTAATTACGCCGCGCCATTACCGGCCTTGACTGTAGCGGCGACGTGGTCGCGGGCGTGGTTTGGGGAAGACGAGGGTGACGTGGAGAGGGCCCGCTCGTCAGCGAAACGCGCGAAGAGGAGGTGGGGTCTGGTCGTCAGCGGCTGTCTGGGTGCGTTGGTGCGTGCGAGTGGAAGAGGAATGGCCCGGGTGGGCTAATTGGGCCAGTTCTGCTGCTGGGCTGGAATCCTGGCGCCGGCCCTTTCCTAATTCTTTCCCCTTTTTCTTTTTTCTGTTTCAATTTTCTAAATTGATTTTCAAATGAATTCAAGTTCCATTTGAATTCAAATCTTCTTGGGATTTTTGCAGTGAGCAGTAGTCTCAAATATAGGCATAAGATCATGTGGTTGCTTTGCAAAGTCTTGGTTAAGCTTGGAGAACAAAATATCACAGACTTGGCACTTGGTTTGCAAAATTTGAGAAATGGTTTTTGCAACCATTTCCAATTTGTAAAATCTTGGTCCAAACCACACTCAATCCTTTCTATAAGGAAGACAAACAAGCTAGGTTTAAAAATCATTCAAACTCTCAAATGGGGATGGCCATTTGATTTCAAATCTGCTCACATAAAATCATAGCACTATGTGCTTCTGTTTTTCTGAAATGAGTTTGAAATTGATCTCAAATCTATATGCATGCATGAATGATATGCAAACTTTGAAATTATGATTTTAGGGATGTTACATAAATAAGGAATATTTAAAGACCAAATTAAATCTTGGCCTTATCCATAAGCAAATGGAATGAATATAATCCAAATCCAAATAAAACAAATGGATAAAGAATTTTCCCAAATAAAATAAAATGGCATTAACCAAATTCTATTTCTATTTGAATAAAGACAAAATCCCTAATGGAAGCGATAAATTAAATTAGGGAAAAATATTTGGAATTTACCCAAGTGGAATAAATGTTATTTAATTAACTTAAAATAAATCAAAGAAATCATTTAAATAAAAATTTAGGGAATTAAAACCATATTTGATTTCATTGGAATAAAGACAAATACCCAAAATTAAATGATTAATAAATCATATTAAAATATTCCAAATAAATAAAAATGAATTATTTGACACCCTAATAAATAAATAAAACTTACTGAAAAGTTTTGTAAAAAAAGTTTGGATTTTAAATAAGGTTTGAAAATATATCTTATTTGATTAATACAAGGGCGTAATTATTATGCCCTAAAAAGAATAAATATGTTATTCTAAATTTGACTTCAGAATGTATTATTAATCAGTATTTGAATACACACAAAGTTTGGTTGAAGTTTGAAATCAAATTGTTGTTTGAAAAGGTTAAACAAAATCAAAACAGATAAATTGCAAAAGAATAATGAAAAAAATCAGTACAAAAAAAATGAAACGAATCCAGCCCAGCCAGCAAGCCTAGCCCACTGGCCCAACTAGCGCATCTTCCCCTCCCACGGGAAAACGATTCGCACCCAGTCGCTGACTAGTAGACCCCACCTCCACTTTCCCTCTCTCGCTGACGCCATGCCCCACTGCCACCTCATCGTCGTCCTCACCCTCCGCTGACCACGCCCGGCCGTTCTGTCGTCGTTTCTTCAAGTAAATACGCAGCGACGACGCCATTAAATAGCCTTGTGACCACGCCTTCTTAATCGCCTCGCCCTCCTCATTTCCCCTCAGTCGCCAGCTCCTCTCCGCCCCAGGGCCGCTCGAATTGCTCGTGGCAACCCCACTGGCTCCGACGAGGTCCAGTGCAAATTCTGGTGACGCCCGACCATACCCTACCCCCTTGTGCATGCGAGCTCACTCTCCGATACCTTGCGCACCTATCAGTGGCCCCAGCTAGTTCGCGCGCGCCTGAGAAGGTCGCCTCCGACAACGCCATCTCGACACCGACGGCTAGCTCAACTCCGGCGAACCCTACTGGTAAAATCTAACCTCGCCTCTCCATCTCTGTGATGCTCATGTACTCACCATCGTCTTGTGCATATAACGAGCTCTTTGCCTCTCCTTCCCGAGCTGTGTAGCCTCGCCTTCGACCACTGCAGAACGGACCCGACGCCAACGACAACACCGGCGAGCAATCACCAGCAGGACCGTGCACCCCTATCCCTGTGGTGACCCCGTCGAGAATCAACGCAACCCTGCGAACCTGGTGAGCCTCTCCCCACCATATCTTGCTTCCTAAATCGCCGGGAACGCCACCGTCTGACCGCACGCCACCATTTGCCGCTGCCAGCGCCGCTCACTCTTGGTCAAGCGCACACCAGCCGTCAGATCACGATCGCGTGGCTATGATAGATTGACTAACCTAAAGGGTATCATTTGATTAGAGCCGTACGATCTGTTTAAAATCTAACTCCCCTCGTTGCACGATCCACACGAAGCGGTACAGACCAATAGCAACACGACGCGTGGCCTGTGATTTGTTTTAAAAACCAGAATTTGTTCTATTAGATGTTCAGACTTGTAAATTGCATAACTTTTGATCCGCACGTCCAAATTTTGCAAACTTTATATCAATGGAATAAGCAAGACAAACCCTATCCAACCATGCACTTTTTTTAGTAAATTTCTTCTGGTAAAATGGTTATTTTTGCAGAAACTTGTGTAGGCATAATTTGAATATGAAATTCTTTCTAAAATTATTTTTGGTGATAAAACCTTTGGGCAAATGGACTGTTTGAACCTACTGACCATATAAACCAACTTTTTGATTCAAAAACTTATTTTGTGAGGCAAAAGAATAAATCTTTGATTTAGAACATTTCTAGTCAAATAAAAATAATGTTTATATGTTAAAATACTTTTGGAGAAAACCCTTTGGGAAATGTTTTGAGTTAAACTCTCTGACCCTAAACATAAGGTTTTATTATTTAAAAATATATTTTGATGAACCCTATAGATTATCACTTTGCTAAAGGCATTTTCAACCACATAAAATATTGATTTGGTTTAAAAATGATTTATAGGTAAAATCTTTTGCAAATGGTTTTTGCCACTTTTATAAAATGACGAATATGTGTTTTCAAATGTTTATAACATATTAGAAACCACTTTTCCAAATAAAACAATCTTTAACATGCTTGCATGCATTGCTTTGTTTCTATTATTTTATGTGATGTTTTGCTTGAATGGTAGATTGAATTTTTGCTTGCTTGATTGAATTGTAGTGGAATTTGAAGAGTGTGAATATTGCAAGATCAAGGAGTGAAATTATATTCTCTACTAAAAAGGCAAGTGATGCTTCATACTTTTGTCCCATTATTTTCACTATGCATTCGTGATATTTCTAAAGAAGGACTTGCATGGAATTTTTGCGAAGTGTAAACTTTGCCATGGGAAATCCTTGTAGATGAAACCTTAGAAATTTCCTAAGTTAAGATTCCTACTACTATAATGCTTAGCTTAGCTAGTAGAAAACAAGGGTGGAATATATTCATACTATGGAATATTTCTAAGTCAAGGACTTGTGTTTTGTCTAATAAAACAACTAAGTGAATGAATCACCTAGGTGGAATGGAAGGAATGGTTTGTGTTGAGTGGTTACACAAGGCCCATATCTATGGTTTACCTTGTGTATCTCACTTGTGGATGGCCACCCAGGAACAAAGAAATTTGAGATGTCAAATGTTGCGAAGCTTCAAGTGTAGCCACTTGGCATTATGGGCTCTGCCTGGATCATATAGGTTGCAATAACTTAGCCAAATGGACAGTTGGTAGTAGGGGATTGATAGGTTGGAGCGCGTCCATTCTGGTCTAAGCGAAGGCTTCTGAAAGATCTTGTCTTGGTGAAACCAAGTCTTGTGGGGAAAGTGCACCACCTCTGCAGAGTGTAAAATCTAAGTACTTAGCCATGTCCCTGGTAAAGGACAATTTGAGCATCAAGACATGGAAGCTATCAAGAATCTCCTCATCCCAATTTCTAAGTTAAAACTTTGTGGTTGAACAAGGGTTGAAGGATCACCAATTTCTATTGGGAGATGCCTTGGGTGATTTTGACAAAAAAACTTAGTATTTTCCAAATGATAAGGAAAATCTATTTTGAGCAAAGCAAGCATAAGCTCCACTTAGCCAAATGCATATAGATGATAGACTCCACTGTACTACCATAGTATCACTTGCCAATACAATTCAAATGTATTGACCCTTGTTGCTGTAACTTACTGTGTTGTAGGTTTGTTTGATGTTAGTGAAGTTTATTGATTAGGATTACAAGTCTACAACCAACATGACTGCCTGTGGCACTTTGAAGATGAAGGACCCCATGCTATTGTTATATTTTGCTACATTGTAATAAGATAGCCAAATGAGCTATGTAAGATGTAATAAATTATTTTATTCCTGGTTATAAAGTTGTATTATGACCTTTGTTTCTTGATATTACATCTTAACTGTGGATGCTAGCTATTGATAACCAGGATCCATGTGATTGCAATGCTAGTCCCTGGATCAATGCTAGCATCCACAGTTGAAGATGAAGTACACAGAAACAAAGGTCATTACTACATATCATTCCAGAGACAAACATAGTCTTTTACAACTCCATGGCCACAGGCCTAATACAAGAGTTCATTATATAATAAGATAAATAAGTCTTCATCTTCATGTGCCACAGGCAAGCATGTTGAGTGTAGACTCATGACCCCTAATCATCATCAGAATAACCTGCAACATCACAAGTTACAGCCATAGTGGGTCAATACATTGGAATAGTATTGGTAAGTGATACCTTAGTAGAATATTGGTAGTCTAGATACTATATGCATTTTGGCTAAGTGTAGCTTAGGCTTGCTTTGCTCAAAATAGGTTTTACCTATTAGTTGAAAACTCTAAGTTTTTCTTCGACAAAACTTTTCCCAAGGAAACACCAATAGAAATTGGTGAACCTTCACCCTTGTTCACCCATAAGTTTTAACTTAGAAATTGGGATAAGGAGATTCTTGATAGTTTCCATGTCTTGATACTCAAGTTGTCCAATACCAGGGACATGGCTAACTACTTAGATTCTTCCATCTGCAGAGGTTGTGCACTTTCCCCACAAGACTTGATTTTCACCAAGACATGACCTTTCAGAAGCCTTCCCTTAGACCAAATGGACGCGCTCCAAACTATCATCCCACTACCACCAACTGTCCAAATGGCTAAGTTATTGAACCTATATGATCCAGGCAGAGCCCATAATGCCATGTGGCTGCACTAGAAGCTTCTTAACATTTGGCATCTCAAATCCTTTTGTTCCTGGATGGCTTTCCACAAGTGAGATACACAAGGTAAACCATAGAAATGGGCCTTGTGTAACCACTCAACATAAACCATTCCTTCCATTCCACCCAGGTGTTTCATTCACTTAGTTGTTTTATTAAGCAAAAACATAAGTCCAAAGACTTAGAAATATTTTATCATAGCATGAATATTTAACCACCCTTGGTTGCTACTAGCTAGGCTAATCATGGCATTAGTAAGCATCTTAACTTAGAAATTTCTAGCAATTCTACAACTACTAGGATTTCCCAAGCATAGCATATAGATCAAAAATAATCATGCAAGTCTAGCAAAAATATTTCTAGTGCATAGTTGAATAACATAGGAATAAAATCATGAAGCACCACTTGCCTTGGTAGTTTGGGGAGTAGCAACAATCCTTCACAATCACAATCAGTATTTGCACCAAAATCTACACATAAAATAATGGCACCAAATCACATACAAAATATATACAAACAAAAATATATGAATGCATGCAAAATGCCATGTGATGATTTTCTACACCAAACAAGACAAATGCACAGTACTGAATCTTTAACTAGTTCAAAACTTGCCAATTAAACTTTATTTGAACAACTAAACATTTTTCAAATAATTACTATACACAAATTATGCCTACAAATGTTTCTATAAAAACAATCATTTTAACAGAGGCAAAACATTAAACACATTTCATAAATGGAAAGGATTTTCTCTCCTGATTCCTATGACATAAAATTTGTCAAATTTGGACGTGGGAATCAAAAAGTTATGAATTTTTCAAGTTTAAACATCTAATAGATCTAGATTCTGTTTGAAAAATGAAGAACTGGCCACGCGGTGCTCCCTGATTGGTTGATATCGATTCGCCGGATCACTCTCGCGGCCGTTGTATTTAACTTAACATGCACGGCCCAGATCTATTCGTACCACTTCACTACAGATCTAGATCCTACGGTCACGGATCAAACGACCACAGACGGGCGGCGCTGGCGGTGGCGAGTGGCGGCGGCGGCTCTGTCAGAGATGGTGCTGACGATTTAGGTCGCGCGGGAGAGGGGGAAGTGGATTACTGAGTTCGTTGTGTGCTGCTGATGCTCAAGGTAGGCTTCGTTGGCGAAGGGGCGCACCGTGGATGTCGCTGGAGCTCGTAGGAGTCGTGCGCGGCATCGGGTGTTTGCAGATGTCAACGTTGCCGAGGCTCTGTGTTATCCTAGCACGAATAAAATGCATCAGGGAGTGCGCAAGGTCACAGTGAGCAAGATGGTTTCAAGGAGAAGGCAAGGGGCGCTCCATTCTTACCTCTATTGCTCGTCGGAGTTGAGCGGTGGCTCTGGTGGTTGCGGCCGTGAACGAAGACGACGACCTGGGGCGATATAGTGCAAACAGAGAGTGTGAGGAGATGCGCACGGGCAAGGCAGACAAGCTCGTATGAACGAGAGGTGAAGGGGAGCACGGGGCTCACCGGAATAGGTCGCCGGAGTGCGTCGGTGCTGTGGGGTTCCGAGATCGAATGCGCGCAGCCTAGTGGCGGAAATGAGCAGCAAGGAGAGGGGGTCTTATAGCCGGAGCAGGGGCGGAAATCTCACGAGGAAATGCCGGCAATCAAGCCCTCATCAATCGCGACAGTGATGAGGTAACGGCGGCGTCGACGTGGTCGTGGGGGCGCGTGGCTGGGGACGATGCTCGCGTGGCACTTGGGTCCACTAGTCAGCGAGCGTGGAGTAGCTCTCTCCCGCGTGAGAGAAAAAGGGGAAAACCCCGGGTGGGCTTAGTGGGCTAGGTCTGCTGCTGGGCTGAAAGTCTGGCGCCGGCCCAGTTGGGTTTTCTATTCCTTTTTCTTTTTCTGATTTGATTTTTAGGAATCATTTTTAAGTAAATTCAAAAGCAATTGAATTCAAATCTTTTCTGGATTTTTGTAGAGTGTAACCTTCATACTTTTGGGCGTAATACCATGTTGACTCTCTGTACTTTCTTTGTCCCTTTGAATAATCAAAATAAACAGTGGTTTAGTTCATGATTGGAATATGTTTTGAAAATGGTTTTATATTCATATTTGTTTTGTAAATTTTTGTCCAAGCCTTGGCACACAACCAAACCAACTTAAGAGCAAATTAGTCTTGGTTTAAAATAGATATTCCCTCACTTGGGAGTGGCATTAGATCAATGCATGCTCACATAAAATAATAGCACCTAGTGCTGCTGATTTCATGAAATGAGTTTGATTTTTGATCCCTAAATGATATGCATGCATGGATGATATGCAATCTTTGAAAACATGATTTTAGGGATGTTACAGGATCTTACAGTCCTCCCTTGCATTCTCCCCTCCTCAAGCTGCATGTATCTCTCGTGGACGGTCTCCTCCAACTCGGTGATCCTGTGGCGAAGACGGGCAATGATGCGCTCCTTCTTGTCAAGATGACGGTGATGAGACTTGCGATCCTTCACCAGCATGGCGATGGTCTAGTCCTTCTGGGAAGCGATGGCATAGTTGTGGTTGGCATAGGAGAGGGCATTGTCTAACTCCTTCTGCTGGTCCATACATCATGAAACTGAGGTGGTCCACTTGATGCTTAAGCTTAGGGTGATATGGTGCCTCCAATGGCTGTCCCATAAAATCACGCCTTGGATAGAACTCAAAGCGGGTACCCTTGATCTGATTGATGCTTTGCCCATAAACACGGGCAAGAGCTTCTTTCATGGCCCTAGCAAGTCCATCTAGCCAGTTGTTCTCTCTAATGGTGAACTGAATTCCCTCTATGGTGGGGGCTTCAATCTTTCCTTGGAGACTTGCAGTAATCATCCATTGCAATTCCTCTCCTTCCTGATCGTTGAGCTAAGCTCCGAATAACTCGGGGTGTGGGCGCTCCAGAAGTTCCGAAAGCTGGTCCAAGTCATGCTTAAAGATGACAGCTCCTCCATTTCCCAACTAATAGAACTTTCTATACTTAACGTCCATCTATAAGAATGTAGGATGAGTAAGTTATTAGAGTGATCAAGTGTCTCAAATTTTATGTAAGTTTGCAAGAATGTTTGGGGAACATGAATTTTCATGAAATAATCCAAGTAATAAGAATGCGAATAAGTTTTCATAAATACTCACTTCCTTGGTTTTGAAACTAAGTTTTTGGTTCAAACGTCCATTCTAAACTAGGGTCTCCTATGGTCAAGATGGCTCTTGCGGTGACCCGGCATACCACTGCATGATGTAGTATACTATAGTCATTGACATAACACCAATGAAACACCGTTCACTCGTATTACATCCCTCAGAGTGGTACAACAGAAACACAGCAGGTCCAAGACATGTCTATAGGTTATAACTCAACTCTTTACACAAGATACAGGGAACATTCTAGGTTAAAGAGAGAGAAAGAATCTTCTTACAAAGAAGAATTATAAATAATCAACTCAATTCTAATATACTAATAGACTAGTATCTAAATTATTGAGGCTTGCATTGCTGTTATTGCAATACTCTATAGAAGTAGGTTCTATGGCTAGAGATTTTATTCTTATCTAATCAGCAACTTCGTCTTTCCTTGAGTTGATGTATGTGTTGACTTTCTTGACTTCATTGAAGAGTTTAGCTTTTGATGATGATTCCTAGAGCATATCTTGATTTAGACATCGTCTGTACTGGCTTTAGAACCTAGCAAGGGTTAAGAAGATACTTTGAGTACGAGCGTACTCAGCAAGTTCGCTAGAAAAGGAGTGTTTGATGCACTATATTTATAGCCACGGACCGTAGGTCGTAGGCAATGCAAGTTTTCATAAACATTTCTTCAAAGGTTGATTTTATTCTGAAAAGCTATGTCCGTCAGCCTTCATCGGTTTACCAGAACATTCATGGAGTTCCTTTCCCACCGCGTTTGCAGCTCCTTCCCGGAACACGGAGTAACAAGTTACAGTTCTTACACTTTGCAGAGGTGTGTCACTTTACCCATGAGAGACCTTAGGTTTTGTTGCACGGCCGAGAGTATGTCCCCATTCAATCTTCCTTGGTTTGAGGCCCAACCTAAGATCCAAGCCAATCACTGCCTTCTCCGTGACCCCGCATGTCACATCCCAAGATTTTCCAAATCTTGTAATGTGAAAATAAATGAATAAAATAAAATTTTGTTTGATTTTCAGAGCTAGAAGAAACTTTTTGAATTCAATTGGAACTTCAAACCGATTTGAATTAAATAAAACCTAAAGGGATTTAAAAAGATAAACATTTAATAAAAGGAAAAATAAAAACATTTGGAAATACTATTTTGAAACAATTAAATGAAAAGATTTGTTTTCAAATGAATTAGAAGTTTATAAATAAACAATATTTTATAAAGCCAAATTAAACCTTGGCCAAGCTTTGGGAATTAAAACATTTTGTTTTGAATAAAAATAGCAAAGGATTATTTAAATAAATTAATAAGGATTTAATATCCAACTTTATTTAAATAAAAGGTTTTACCAATTTAATTGAAACATCAAAACTTATTAAATTATTTAAAATAAGTTTTCCAAATATTTGATAATCACAAATAAAACCTACTAAAGTGTTTTGGCTTTATTTTAGATTTCAAAATAAATATCTCAATAAAACAAATCCTATTTGATTTAATAATGAAAGTCTATTATATTTAATTAATAATGGACTCTAAAATAAAATGTTATTTTGTTTTAAAACAAGTTTCCAAGTATTCTATATTTCCCAAATAAAACCTACTGATTTGGTTTTGAAAATATTTAGGTTTCAAATAAATATTTTATTAATAAAATCAAACTCTATTTGATTTAATAACTAAGGCCCATTTTATTTAATTATTAATGGACCCTAAAATAAAAGGTTATTTTGTTTTAAACAAGTTTTCCAAATATTCTTTATTTCCAAATAAAATATACTGATTGGTTTTGAAAGTATTTGGAGTTCAAATGAAGATTTTATTAAATAAACCAAACCCTATTTTTTTAATAAACCATGGACCATTTTACTTAATTAAATGGAACCTAAAAAGATTTAAAATATTATTTTATTTTGGATTTTGGTTCATGTTACTGAACAGAACTAATTTCAATATTACAAAGTTTGGGTGTTGTTTGAATTGATTTGAACCTTGTTTGATTGTTTTGAAATTTAAAACAGGAAATAGAATTAGAAAAGGAAAAGGATTCAGAAACAGAAAAAAATAAAGATTAGACCGACCGAACCTAGCAGCCCACTAAGACCTAGCGCCAGCCCAGCTCCTCTATCCACATCGAAACGTTTTCCTACCTAAACACTAACCCGAACAGACGCTGACCGGTGGACCCTTCTCCCTCTCACTCACTCGCTGACCAGCCGACCCCACCCCCTCCTATTCATCGTCTTCAACATGACCTCGTCGCCCTGGCTGTTACTGCCGATTGATTGCACCTCGTCAATTCGCTTCAATGCCGCGTGATCAACGCCCCCTGACCACGCACGATTAAACGCCAGTGACTCCTCTCTCGTTCCCCTCTGTTTCCTTCCCCAGTTCCGCCCCCAGGCCGCTCTAATTTCTCCCCGAGCTCCTCTGACTCCGACGAACCTCCTTGTCGATTCCGGCCAAGTATCGCCGCCCCTTGCCTCCCTGTGCAACCTAGCAGCTTCCCCACTCCTAGACGCACCTCCCAGCACTTTTAGTTCACCCGCGAGCATCCCTGAGCATCGGCAACGACAACCTCCAGCACCGCCACCGTCGGGCTCTACTCCGGCGGAACCTCTTTGGTAAACCAGACCACCCTGACCCCTCTCGTTCACGCACACACCTTCGACGTGTCCTTGCGCTCCTGACTGTGTGTTTTGCTTGTCTCCGGGTGATCCCTAGCGTCGTCCTCGACCTCGACCGCGTGCGTCCGCCGCCAGAACCAACTCCGGCGAGGAATCCTGCCCGTCCCCGTGCGCCCCTCCACCAACCAAGAGCACGTTGAGTATCAGTGCTGCATTGCGATCACGGTGAGCTTACACCCTCCCTGTTTCGCTTCCTGCCTCGCCAGCGGCGCCGCCAACTGGCCGCTCCACCGCTCGCCGTTATCCTAGCGCCGCCAACTTTTGGCAAGCCAGTAGGAGCCGTTCGATCTAGATCGGGCGGGCACGATAGAGTCACTTAAACCGCGAAGGGGTATGCACTCAGTACCGCACGATCTGAGTTAATCCAACGCGCCACAGCCGCGATCCACACCGAACCGGTACTAGCAAATGACGTTGCGCCGCGTGTCACCAGATGGATTGAAATTAGAATTTGAAAAATGATTTAGGTATGATTTTGAAACCACTATATCTTTGGATCCACACGTCCAAATTTTGCAAATTTTATGTCGTTGGATTCAGGAGAACAAGACCTAGCCAACCATGCTATTGGTTTATTAAATAGTATCTGTTAGATTGCTAGTTTTTGCAGATTCATTTGTATGGTTATTTAGAGTAGAAAAATTGTTTAAAATTGAAATTAGGGTTAAAACTTTTGAAAAATTGTTTGATGCGACCTTACTGACCCTAGGAACCAACCCTTGGTGTTAAAAATGATTTTGGTACAATTTAGGTTGAATTATTTGACTTAGCCAATTTCTAACCAAATAAAATTATTGATTTTATTATGAAAATGTTTATGGAAAGAAAACCTTGAGAAAATAGTTGGACCAAACCTACTGACCCAAAAACACCAAGTTTTGCAATAACAACTCATTTGGTGAAAAACTTAAAAAGTTTTGTTTTGATAAAAACATTTTTCACCACATAAAATGATGAATGGATTTTAAAATGGTTTTGGGATAAAACCCTTTTGCAATTGACTTTTCCATTTTGGTGAATGACCAATTTGGAACTTACAAAGTTTAGAAGCCTAGTGGAGACCACCTTTGCAATTAAAACCATCTTTTGCATGCTAGCATGCATTACTTTGACTTTGTTATTTTATGTGTGTTGTTTTGCTTGATTGGTAGATTGAGTCTGTGCCTTGCTTGATTGATTCGTAGTGACTTGAAGAGTGTGATTGTTGCAAGGACAAGGAGTGAACCGATACTCTACCAAAAAGGCAAGTGATGCTTCATACTTTTTGTCCCATTACTTTCACTATGCATTAGTGATTTTGCTAAGTAAAACTTGCATGGATTTTGCTAAGTATAAACCTTGCTATAGGAAAACCTAGTAGATGAATCCTTAGTAGGATTTCCTAAATTAAGTTTCCTATTACTACCAAGCTTAGTCTAGATAATAGAAAACATGGGTGGAATATATAATCACACTATGGAAAAATATTCTAAATCTGAGGACTTATGTTTTTGTTTAATAAAACAACTAAGATAATGAATCACCTGGGTGGAAATGGAAGGATTGGTTTATGTTGAGTGGTTACACAAGGCCATGGACCTGGATTGTGTATCTCACTTGTGGATGTCCACCCAGGAACAAAGAGATTTGAGATGTCAAATGTTGAGAAGCTTCAAGTGCAACCACTTGGCAATATGGGCTCTGCCATGATCATATAGGTTGCAAGAACTTAGCCATATGGACAGTGGGTGGTAGTGTTTGATAGGTTGGAGCGCGTCCATTTTGGTCTAAGGGAAGGCTTCTGAAAGATCTTGTCTTGGGAAACCAAGTCTTGTGGGGAAAGTGCACCACCTCTGCAGAGTGTAAAATCTAAGTACTTAGCCATGTCCCTGGTAAAGGACAATTTGAGCATCAAGACATGGAAGCAATCAAGAATCTCATCATTCAAATTTCTAAAGTTAAAATCTTGTGGTTTGAACAAGGGTTGTTTGAAATCTTCAATCTTTGAATGGAGAGATGCCTTGAAAGGATCTTCAAATCTTTGATTGGGAAAAATGATTTTGCCAAGCAAAACTTAGTATTTTCAAAATGTTAAGGAAAATCTATTTTGAGCAATGCAAGCCTCAACTCCACTTAGCCAAATGCATATAGATGTTAGACTCCACTATACTACCATAGTATCACTTGCCAATACAATTCAAATGTATTGACCCTTTGTGGCTGTAACTTGTATGTTGCAGGTTTGTTTGATTTTAGTGAAGAATGATTGATTAGGATTACAAAGTCTACAACCAACATCTGCATGTGGCACTTTGAAGATGAAGGACCCCATGACTATAGTTATTCCGCTGCAATGTATTGTAATAGCCAATGAGCTATGTAAGATGTAATAAAATTATGTTATTCCTGGTTATAAATTTGTATTATGACCTTTGTTTCTTGATATTACATCTTAACTGTGGATGCTAGCTATTGATCCAGGGACTATCATTGTAAACACAGGGGGCTCTATCTTATGTAAGATTGGGAACCCCTACAGATGGTATCAGAGCATTGTGTTGCCTGTAGGATTTGTAAACCTAGGATTTGGACAAAAACCCTTAGAAAAATAGGAGTTGATCTGTTCCAAATCTTATTTACAAAAACACTTGTAAGCTCTTTCCTCAACCATTTTGGTTTCAACTCTACTTCTCTTCTATTTCAACTTGATGGAAAAACCTACCCATGGCCAAAGACTACACCATGTGCAAAGGACTACTTCAACTTCTTCAACTCTAATGACTTCAACATCTTCAGCATATTCATCAAGGACCTCCAACTTGGATACCACTAAGGACTACAAGTGAAACAAGGAATTATTGCTCAAGACTTAGAGACTGAGGGAATGCAAAAGTTAGAAGGAGTCTACATCATTTGAAGTATTGCAACCAAGAGCTTTTCTCAAGGAAACCATGATCCCATACAAGAAGAATCATGAAGGAAGGAAAGATCACAAGTGAACCATATAGATGGACCACCATATTTTAGCTAAGACAAAACCACCAACTTATGTGGTGTAACAAAAATATTTCGTTGCCTAAGTATGTGCTAGAACTTTGTTGTTTGAGTGAAATGTTTGTTTGTGATTGCTTGCACATTGCTTGTGTGAATTGTGATGTGTGTGATTAGAAATATTTCCTTAGAAATATCTTGCCTATTCTAATCTCCTTCAACCCAAACAGATGACTACTCCAAGAAACTCCAACATCAAGGTTGATGACAACAACAACAACCAAGAGGACAACATGAGAGAGCTTATAGCAACCCAAAACCAGTTGAGCCAAGAGACAACTCAGCTTTTAGCCAACAACAATGGACTAGACCCAGCCATACAAAGGATTTTGAAACTTCAATCCCAATTGTTGCAAGGATTGGTTACTCAAATGATCAACATGAGAGAAAATTTTTCCCAAAGAGCTAATGACAACAAGGATGACAAAGATGTTATTCTAGAAGGAACCCAAGCTAGCAATATTTTTAGAGACAAGGATCATGCATTCAAGGAGCATGAATATCAATGCCTCAAGAAGAGAGAAAGATCTCCCACCTATGAAGAACATTAACTAGAAGAACTCCTAGCTTTGGAGAGGCCCAAGAAGAAGAAATTCCCCAACACTAGCAAGAAGGATATTACTCAAGTGCAATGTTACAAATGCAAAGAGATGGGACACTATGCCAATGAGTGCCCAGAAAAGAAGAAGAACCAAGGAAACAAATAAGAGACAATGATACCAAAGGAAAAGAAAGATATCAGCCAAGTGATGTGTTTCAAATGCAAGGAACTAGGACACTATGCAAGCAATTGTCCAGAAAGGATGGAGAACAAGTTAAACAAGTCTATGAAGGATCTCAACCTTGGCCCATGAGTCAAGCATGGAAATTAAGGACATAAATGCAACTATTTGCTTTGAGAAAGTATTTCTCATGATCCCAAGAAGGCCAATATGTAATTTTTGTTTGAAAATTTTTAAGGGTGGTAGTACCCTAGTTGTTTTGAACATGCTTGTAACCCCAGCCTTCCCAAATCTCGGGACGAGATTTATTTTAAGGGTGGTAGCCTGTCACATCCCAAGATTTTCCAAATCTTGTAATGTGAAAATAAATGAATAAAATAAAATTTTGTTTGATTTTCAGAGCCAAAAGAAACTTTTTGAATTCAATTGGAACTTCAAACCCATTTGAATTAAATAAAACCTAAAGGGATTTAAAAAGATAAACATTTAATAAAAGGAAAAATAAAAACATTTGGAAATACTATTTTGAAACAATTAAATGAAAAGATTTCTTTTCAAATGAAATAGAAGTTTATAAATAAAGAATATTTTATAAAGCCAAATTAAACCTTGGCCAAGCTTTGGGAATTAAAACATTTTGTTTTGAATAAAAATAGCAAAGGATTATTTAAATAAATTAATAAGGATTTAATATCCAACTTTATTTAAATAAAAGGTTTTACCAATTTAATTGAAACGTCAAAACTTATTAAATTATTTAAAATAAGTTTTCCAAATATTTGATAATCACAAATAAAACCTACTAAAGTGTTTTGGCTTTATTTTAGATTTCAAAATAAATATCTCAATAAAACAAATCCTATTTGATTTAATAATGAAAGTTTATTATATTTAATTAATAATGGACTCTAAAATAAAATGTTATTTTGTTTTAAAACAAGTTTCCAAGTATTCTATATTTCCCAAATAAAACCTACTGATTTGGTTTTGAAAATATTTAGGTTTCAAATAAAGATTTTATTAATAAAATCAAACTCTATTTGATTTAATAACTAAGGCCCATTTGATTTAATTATTAATGGACCCTAAAATAAAAGGTTATTTTGTTTTAAACAAGTTTTCCAAATATTCTTTATTTCCAAATAAAATCTACTGATTGGTTTTGAAAGTATTTGGAGTTCAAATGAAGATTTTATTAAATAAACCAAACCCCATTTTATTAATAAACCATGGACCATTTTACTTAATTAAATGGAACCTAAAAAGATTTAAAATATTATTTTATTTTGGATTTTGGTTCATGTTACTGAACAGAAATAATTTCAATATTACAAAGTTTGGGTGTTGTTTGAATTGATTTGAACCTTGTTTGATTGTTTTGAAATTTAAAACAGGAAATAGAATTAGAAAAGGAAAAGGATTCAGAAACAGAAAAAAATAAAGATTAGACCGACCCAACCCAGCAGCCCACTAAGGCCCAGCGCTAGCCCAGCTCCTCTATCCACAGCGAAACGTTTTCCTACCTAAACACTAACCCGAACAGACACTGACCGGTGGACCCTTCTCCCTCTCACTCATTCGCTGACCAGCCGACCCCACCCCCTCCTATTCATCGTATTCAACACGACCTCGTCGCCCTAGCTGTTACTGCCGATTGATTGCACCTCATCAATTCACTTCAATGCCGCGTGATCAACGCCCCCTGACCACGCACGATTAAACGCCAGTGACTCCTCTCTCGTTCCCCTCTGTTTCCTCCCCCAATTCCGCCCCCAGGCCGCTCTAATTTCTCCCCGAGCTCCTCTGACTCCGACGAACCTCCTTGTCGATTCCGACCAAGTATCGCTGCCCCTTGCCTCCCTGTGCAACCTAGCAGCTTCCCCACTCCCAGACGCACCTCCCAGCACTTTTAGTTCACCCGCGGGCGTCCCGGAGCATCGGTAACGACAACCTCCAGCACCGCCACCGTCGAGCTCTACTCCGGCGGAACATCTCTGGTTCACGCACACACCTTCGACGTGTCCTTGCGCTCCTGACTGTGTGTTTTACTTGTCTCCAGGTGATCCCTAGCGTCGTCCTCGACCTCGACCGCGTCCGTCCGCCGCTAGAACCAACTCCGGCGAGGAATCCTGCCCGTCCCCGTGCGCCCCTCCACCAACCAAGAGCACGTTGAGTATCAGTGCTGCATTGCGATCACGGTGAGCTTACACCCTCCCTGTTTCGCTTCCTACCTCGCCAGCGCCGCCACCAACTGGCCGCTCCGCCGCTCGCCGTTACCCTAGCGCCGCCAACTTTTCGCAAGCCAGTAGGAGCCGTTCGAT
This sequence comes from Avena sativa, assembly GCA_916181665.1. NCBI lineage: Eukaryota > Viridiplantae > Streptophyta > Magnoliopsida > Poales > Poaceae > Avena > Avena sativa. The sequence goes on along the minus strand of OV702279.1, from coordinate 396,700,842 downwards.
CTAGATCGGGCGGGCACGATAGAGTCACTTAAACCGCGAAGGGGTATGCGCTCAGTACCGCATGATCTGACTTAATCCAACGCGCCACAGCCGCGATCCACACCGAACCGGTACCAGCAAATGACGTTGCGCCGCGTGTCACCAGATGGATTGAAATTAGAATTTGAAATCTGATTTAGGTATGATTTTGAAACCACCATATCTTTGGATCCACATGTCCAAATTTTGCAAATTTTATGTCGTTGGATTCAGGAGAACAAGACCTATCCAACCATGCTCTTGGTTTAGCAAATAGTATCTGTTAGATTGCTTGTTTTTGCAAATTCATTTGTATGCTTATTTAGAGTAGAAAAATTGTTTAAAATTGAAATTAGGGTTAAAACTTTTGCAAAATGGTTTGATGTGACCTTACTGACCCTAGGAACCAACCCTTGGTGTTCAAAATGATTTTGGTAAAATTTAGGTTGAATTATTTGACTTAGCCAATTTCTAGCCAAATGAAATTATTGATTTTATTATGAAAATGTTTATGGAAATAAAACCTTGAGAAAATAGTTGGACCAAACCTACTGACCCAAAAACACCAAGTTTTGCAATAGCAACTCATTTGGTGAAAAACTTAAAAAGATTTGTTTTGATAAAATCATTTTTCACCACATAAAATGATGAATGGATTTTAAAATGGTTTTGGGATAAAACCCTTTTGCAATTGACTTTTCCATTTTGGTGAATGACCAATTTGGAACTTACAAAGTTTAGAATCCTAGTGGAGACCACCTTTGCAATTAAAACCATCTTTTGCATGCTTGCATGCATTACTTTGACTTTGTTATTTTATGTGTGTTGTTTTGCTTGATTGGTAGATTGAGTTTGTGCCTTGCTTGATTGATTTGTAGTGACTTGAAGAGTGCGATTGTTGCAAGGACAAGGAGTGAACCCATACTCTACCAAAAAGGCAAGTGATGCTTCATACTTTTTGTCCCATTACTTTCACTATGCATTAGTGATTTTGCTAAGTAAAACTTGCATGGATTTTGCTAAGTATAAACCTTGCTATAGGAAAACCTAGTAGATGAATCCATAGTAGGATTTCCTAAGTTAAGTTTCCTATTACTACCAAGCTTAGTCTAGCTAATAGAAAACATGGGTGGAATATATAATCACACTATGGAAAAATATTCTAAATCTGAGGACTTATGTTTTTGTTTAATAAAACAACTAAGATAATGAATCACCTGGGTGGAAATGGAAGGATTCTGGGTGGAAATGGAAGGATTGGTTTATGTTGAGTGGTTACACAAGGCCATGGACCTGGCTTGTGTATCTCACTTGTGGATGGCCACCCAGGAACAAAGAGATTTGAGATGTCAAATCTTGAGAAGCTTCAAGTGCAACCACTTGGCAATATGGGCTCTGCCATGATCATATAGGTTGCAAGAACTTAGACATATGGAAAGTGGGTGGTAGTGTTTGATAGGTTGGAGCGCATCCATTTTGGTCTAAGGGAAGGCTTCTAAAAGATCTTGTCTTGGGAAACCAAGTCTTGTGGGGAAAGTGCACCACCTCTGCAGAGTGTAAAATCTAAGTACTTAGCCATGTCCCTGGTAAAGGACAATTTGAGCATCAAGACATGGAAGCAATCAAGAATCTCATCATTCAAATTTCTAAAGTTAAAATCTTGTGGTTTGAACAAGGGTTGTTTGAAATCTTCAATCTTTGATGGAGAGATGCCTTGAAAGGATCTTCAAATCTTTGATTGGGAAAAATGATTTTGCCAAGCAAAACTTAGTATTTTCAAAATGTTAAGGAAAATCTATTTTGAGCAATGCAAGCGTCAACTCCACTTAGCCAAATACATATAGATGTTAGACTCCACTATACTACCATAGTATCACTTGCCAATACAATTCAAATGTATTGACCCTTTGTGGCTGTAACTTGTATGTTGCAGGTTTGTTTGATTTTAGTGAAGAATGATTGATTAGGATTACAAAGTCTACAACCAACATCTGCCTGTGGCACTTTGAAGATGAAGGACCCCATGACTATAGTCATTCCGTTGCAATGTATTGTAATAGCCAATGAGCTATGTAAGATGTAATAAAATTATGTTATTCCTGGTTATAAAGTTGTATTATGACCTTTGTTTCTTGATATTACATCTTAACTGTGGATGCTAGCTATTGATCCAGGGACTAGCATTGTAAACACAGGGGGCTCTATCTTATCTAAGATTGGGAACCCCTACACCGCATGTCTCCTTGGTGTACACCATGCCCACCTATTGAATTATGGCAATGGTTTGTACAGACCGTTCATATGCCGGAACTATCGTGGGACGTTGAGGGCTCCCACCCATATGCTGCATATCCTCTACGAATTACCATATAATATGCACGCTATGAGTGATAACAGCCACGACCCGCACATCCAGCTCCATGCGAGAGGGAAAAGATACAGCTGACTTCTTCGTCCCATTCCAAATCTCATGGTCAACGCGTGATATACGGTGCAAGAATCACTGGCGACATTGGTTGTTAAGTCCTAGATAATATGTTCCTTTACCACCGTAACTCTTATAGTAGGTTATTACCTCATGGTAAATAACCTATAATCATATTATTATGAAAATAGTGTTTTCTGACCTTTTTCAAATGCAGGTGATGACAATACTGGATTTGCAAAATACTTTACAGAAAATAATCAAAGGACATGAGCAAGTGTGAAATTGCCTTTTGTGATTGCAAGATTATGCACTCACGGTCTTAGAAACGACATAAGATCCGATATTTGAAATCTGCATCATTGGTCCGGTAAGGACTAATGTTTAAAGAAGCAATGTCCTGGTGTGCATAAGTAATGCAATGAATTTTGTAAAAACCTGAAAGTGAATCCTCAATACTGTAAGTGAAGTGAACTTAGGTGATTCCATTAACATTTGGTTTATCTTCAATTTTTTACTTCACATGAAGTGCATCTATAGGGATTTTAAGTTTTGATATACAAGATATAAAAGTAGAGTGCAATAGTAATTTAAGATTTAGATTAGTTGCTATTTGGTGATTAGGATGGAAGTCTATGTATTGGATTATTAAGGTTTGAAAGAACTATCCTAGAGTTGTTGCTTGAAGTGGCAAAAAGAATAACATTTGAAGAAAAGATTTCCTTTCTAAGGTTTAAACAACCATCATTGTTAATAGAACGTGATCAATGTCTTTTGGTGTTTGATGTACTAGTTTGGACTTGAGATGCTTTATGTCTTAAGTTAAATAGACCAAACTTAACTATAAAAACATAAGGGTGATGTTTATAAGCTTTGAGACTAAAGTTAATTTTAAAAGGTTAAGTAAACTTAAGATGTAATATATTTTAATTATTCCCAAGTTTTAGATTTATGATAGGTATAACTAAGGTGTGGAATTATTCACTTTATATTTAAGTGGATGATTAGATTAAATTTGTTTTGCTTATTAAGAAAATAATATGTATTTATTTAATGGAAGCATAATTAGATGATCTTAGTAATTTGTTAAAATTTGAAGTTATGTTAATAATGGTAAAGATATAATGGTTATTCACCATATTGTATAAATGGGTGATACCCAATGTTTATTTAAAAGAATCCTTAATTAGATTTTTAAAAGAATATTTTATAGTTAAAAGTTATACTTAAATTTGATTATGAATTTAAGTTATGGCTTTGGAATTTTATACAAAGACACTAATTGCTCAAGGTTTCATAAGAATGGTGATTATTTCTTACTTAACAATTATTTTTAAAGAATTCACAACATAGGTATTAGGTAAGGATTTATTATTTAAAATATTAAAGACTTTTCTAATAATATATTTAATATTTTCTAGTGTAATATATTTATTCAAGGCCTTAAAATGAATTTTATTTATTTTTAAGTATTATCTTTATTTTTATAAAATTCATCAAAAATTAAGTGTCTTTAAATATTTGCTTTATGTTTTATTTGTAAAACTCTAAATTAGTGTTTTTATGAAATAGTAGAGTTATTTTGATACACAAAAATGATTTTTATTTATTTTTAGGGTTTTTGTTTTATTTTATAACATTTCATTAAAATTTAATGGTGTTAATAATTATTTTACTTTATATTTATTTTAAACAATTAAAATTATATTTTTATTAGGTAGATATTATTTTTGTGGTCATTTTGATATATCATATGTATTTTTGGGATATTTCTATATTTTTCTAGGGTATAAATTATGTTCATGATTCATTTAGTAATTTCCTTATTTATTTATTTTGAAATTCAGGGTCAGTTGGGTGTTGGCATTGGGCCGGTTCGGCCCATTCCGATCTGGCTCAAGGAAACCCTACCTCGGCCACATCCCTCCCCTCACGCATCAACCACACTCATACTCAACCCGCGCACGCACGCATCACCCCTCCAGGTCGCTGGCGATGCCGCTGCCGCCGCTAGCGCCGCCGCCTGCCTCACTGACCATCGCCGGCGTCCCCCGGTGACGCCATGCCTCTCTATCTCTCCTCCTTTGATTCTCCTCCGCTGTGGTGCCTAGCACCCTCACGCGCTCACCCCGGGAGAAACCCTAGCTCGTCGCCTGGTAGACCTTTCCGACCATTGCTGGCGGCTCTCAGCTCTGCCGCTGGCCGACGCTGTCCCACTGGACAATCCTCCAAGGTTCCCCCCCACCACGACGCCATGACCCCGACCACCATCTGCTACTGCTGCTATGGCTGACCGTAGCCTCCCTCACCTTAGTGAGGAGGTCGGCTGCAACTTCATCCTCCTCCTCCATCGACTACAGTGAGGTAGGTCTCAAATTTCCCCTTTAGTTTAAGCTCATGTTCATGGATACACCTCAATTAATTGATTTAGTTTGTCATATTGGTCCTGTAGCTGATGTATTGCTGGTTATTGAGATTTTAATTAGACCTGGATTTGATTAAGTGGTTGATAGGTGTTTTCGTATGGATGCTATGCATCAATAATTTGCAATAGATCATTTTGGAATGGTGTACTTACTGCAGTTTATTCTGGTTAGTCTATTCATGATGTTGTATGATTTAGCCATTATAATTTAACTAGTCTAGGAACTAAAACCGTGGCCTAGTTCCTTATTAATGAACTCTAGTGCTAAGTATAGAGCTAGGTTTATCCCAAGCACATTCTTGTTGAAAATGATTGATGATCTACTGATATGTGATGTGATATGCTTCAGTTGGGAAAGCTATATTTTCCATGGCCTGTGATGAGTTTACAGGTGTTTACTTGAATTTAATTTAAACAAAGTTCCTCTCTGAACCATTGGTTCACTTCTAGACTTATGGAATTCAGTGTTAGGATCTTGAACACCTTGTATTACTACACTTTTGTGTACATACATGCTTAACTGAACTCTTTCTTCAATGACTCAGATTGTGTTTCTTTTTTGAATATGTCCTATATTAGTTGTAAACATCTGATAGTAATGTAGAGGTTCTAGTTAGTCTCTAATTGTTGTGCTGATGGAGGTAGATGCTCCTATTTGTTATAACTGAATGATGTAATGCTTCAGGTAATTTGCTTAGCATCTATGCTACTTGGTTTGGATTATCATTGACTATCTCATCATATGCTTTCAATATCTTGGACAGATTGTGTTGTCAAATGTAAAGTGTGTTTGTTGTTTTTTTTTAAATCTGTAGGTGGCATGCTTAAAGAATATAAACTCTTCTTTGATTTGGAACATATGGTATTTGTGTTGTACATCACTGCTGCTCTTCACATTTCATATGACTGTCCTCCTTTTTGTGTGATTAGGGTGTGAGCTCCTGGTTACACCAGGGATCACTAGCTCAACTGGTCGATCAAGCTCCCCTCTATGCTTGTCTTACTATTTTTCTCTATAAACTGATAAGAACATGTATCATGCTTGATGGCTTGGCCTATGATGCAAGAGCCTGAGGCTTTCTTTTTAATAAGAATAGATTTTTTGCTTGATCTCAAGGCCTGGCCTATGATGCAAGAGTCTGAGGCTTTCTTTTTAATAAGAACAGATTTGGTACTTGATGTCTAGTGTTAAACAGTTTAGTGGCTTCTACTGTTATTGAATCTTCTATTGTGGTGCCTCCCATGTGGTGTGCACAACAGTAGATTCAAACAGTTTGATTTGCTACTATTTGTCCCTGCCAAGGATGCAAAGGCTGAGGCACTACTCTAGATAAGGACAGTTATTGTACTATGGTTTTCATTTCTTGATGATGATTTTGCATAGCACCTCTATGCAGGACTGAGACAAATCCTCTCCTTTATATTCTTTATTACTTCCTTTTCTTGCCCTTTTATCTAAAACAGACAAGAATAGATATAACATGTACTATATCTTCTAAAGCTCTTCTTTTCATCCTACCTTGAGCTGCCTGAAGCTTGTTCTAGTAATGAATCTTGATCAGTTGTTGTTGAATCTTCTGGTATACCTTCTCCTCCCTGCTCATGTCCTCCTTATGGTGCTCCTGGATGGCTTCCCCGAGCAACCAGGGTACTGGTGATGTGGTTGTGGTGCATTGGGAAGGTTTTGGTGCTGAAACTTGTGTTCTGGAGTTGTGGATATGGATTGGTTGTATGTGGAATGGTATAGTCTTGCTAGCAACGGCTGTGCTTTTTCTCTATCTGGTGTTGACATCATAGAGCTATGCATGTGTTGTGTAAGCTTCTAGCTTGCTGGACCTTGTCCTAGTGTAGGTTTCAGTGCTAAGATCTTTTCCATGTTGATCAGCTCAACTGACTTGACCTTATCCTAAGATAAGCTTTATTTTTGGTGTTGCCAAGTGGAATATTAACTCTATGCTAATGATGCTCAAGCTGAAGCCTAAATTTGATAAGAACAGATCCTATGTGGCCCCTTTACCCCATACTCAATGATGAGATTAGCGTAGCAACACTATGCCAGACTGAGAGTAGCATTCATCTTAAACAATTCTCTTTATTTTATTCTTTTTCTTTTGTTTTGTTATCTTTTGTGCTATTTTGCAGGGACAAAGGAATAAGAAGAAAAGAAGATACCAGAGATGAATAGGAAATTGAGTTTAGAAATAGTTTTAGGGTTTTACTTTATTCTTTTGTAATTTACCCTTTTATTTATTTATTTTGGTGAGGTGGAAAGCATTGTAATTTCAATATAATTGTAATAAAGAAATTATTTTTATTCTTAGTACTTGTAATTTTCTTTATCCATTTTGTAAACTTTGGATTATTCTAATTGTAATAAAGTAAATGCTTTATTTTATTTCATTTATAAATTGTACTAGTTACTAATTGTTGTACGTCTTATACACTTGTATTACTAAATATTATGTAATATTTATTGTTTTTGAAATAATAATTCCAAATTATTGTATAATTCAAATGTATTGTGAATATGATGATATCTATTTGTTTATTCAAGAATTTTACCATTCCAATTCTATTATTAATTCTTTTCAATTTACTTTTGAATTGAAATAAAGTATTTGAATATTTAACTCAAAATGTTTTCCCTCAAACATGAACATTTAGTAGAGGTCATGTCGAAATCCGTCGCACTTGCTCTATTGTTTCCTTTAGAACAAGAGAGACCTCAATCCCTCTATAAGTCTTTTTATTTTGCGCGAAAATTCTCTAGATTTTCTTATGCATGAATGCAATGCACACACATGTGTTCTGTCTATTTTTAGCTGCTAAATCCTAGGATGTTACAGCTCTAATACCAACTTGTCAACACACGGATTTTTAATCCCAGATGCCTGTTATGCCATACATCGCAATCCCAGGATTATCATTTTTGCGAGACATAACAGATTGGATATCACAATACATCATCCATTACAAACCATACATAAGGTCTTACAACAAATAAAGGATCACATGATCCAGTCTTAATACAATCATAGCAGCGGAATAACGTAATAATAACATTAGCATGGGCGAAGCTCCATCTTCATGGTCACAGGCAATGCCGACGATGGGAGATGATCCTAGTTGTCGTAACCATCCCGTGGTCCATCCTTCTGATAGCCCTCTTTATAGTCTGGCCAAGGGAATAGCCAGGGACAAATCCATGAGTAAATCTTTAAGTACTCGCAAGCTAATACTAACAAGTGAAGTGGTTTTTGAGTAGGAAATACTAGGCTCTAGGTTGTTTTGCAAAAAGCCAGATTTACCTTAACTGAGTTCAGAAGCAAAGAAAGCTAGCTGAAAGTATTATACACCTAAGTTGGAACTTGAGTTTCATATTGTAGGGGTTCGTAGCATGGAAAACAAAAATTTTCTATCGCATACAAACAAACAAGCCAAGATCTATCTACTAGATTGTAGCAACGAGTCGATGGAATAACTTACCCTCGAAGATTCCAAAGCGGTTAACGAGAGCAGATTCTCGTGGGTGATGTAGTCGTACTCTTTCCGATCTCAAGATCGCGCAGACGATCCTTCCGGCGCCACGTTCCAGCAGCGCCCCCGCAGTCGGTCACACGTTCGGTACTCGACGAAGACCTTCCTCTCCCTTGTTCCAGCAGGCAGCGGAGGTTGTAGCATTCTCCTCGCGATTCCGGCAGCACAACGGCGTGGTACCGGAGGTAGAGGGGAAATCCCGCAGGGCTTCGCCTTAAGCCGGTGCGAGTATGGTGGAGCTTATGAGAGAGGCTATTAGTGGTCTAGTAATTAGACACACCAATTAGAAGGCTCTAAACCAATTAGAAGGCTCTAAACCAATTAGAAGGCTCTAAACCGCATAGCTCTAAACCGGGGTCTAGATCTAGGGTTTAGTTTAGAGGATAGGAACTTGTGTGTCTAGGAGGGGAGCCCTGCCCCTCCTTATATAGGTGGGGGGTGTGGGCGCGCCAGGGGAGGGAGGGAGTCCCTCCCCAACTCGGCCTAGGGCTGGCGCGGCTTGGAGGAGTGGGACTCCTCCTCCAACTCGGCCTCCTCCTCTTTCTCCTCTTTCCGAAAACTGGCAGTTTGACCGGAAACTGGCAGTTTGACTTTTCCAATTTAGGATTTGAATTAACCCTTTATTTCGGACAGCGAGAACACTTAGTACATGATGCAATCATTCCAACATGCAATGACACATTCATGTACCCCTTCCCCCTCCGGAGTGCCGGACATTCCGGGACCTTCTAGAATGTTCCCGATGAAAACACCGGAACCATTCCCCAACTCCGAAACGGGACTTTCCTTATATGAATCTTATTCTCCGGACCATTCCGGATCACCTCGTGATATCCCGGATCCCATCCGAGACTCCGAACAACATTCGGACTCTTTCTCATAATACCATAACTACTCAAACAACGTCGAATCCTTAAGTGTGTCTCCCTACGGTTCGTGAATTATGCGGACATGATCGAGACACTTCTCCGAACAATAACCAATAGAGGAATCTGGAAATTCATATGGCTCCCACATATTTCTACGATTTACTTTGCGATCGAATGAACCACTTACATACGATACCAATTTCCCTTTGTCTCACGATATGTTACTTATCCGAGGTTATGATCGTCGGTATCTCTGCATACCTAGTTCAACCTCGTTACTGATAAGTACTCTTTTCTCGTTCCCGTGATATGTGATCCCTTGTGACCAAGTCACATGCTTGCAAGCTAATTGGATGACATTTCACCGAGAGGGCCCAGAGTATATCTATCCGTCATGCGGATGGACAAATCCCACTCTTGATCCATGTGTTTCAACCAATACTTTCCGAACACTCAATGCCACCTTTATAGCCACCCTGTTACGGTGTGGTGTTTGATGACATCAAAGCATCCATCCGGTAAAGGTGATATGCATGATCTCATGGTCGAAGGAATTAGGTTACTATGTATCAGAAAGCATATAGCAATTGAACTATTGAAATGACTTGATCTTTATGCTACGCTTATCTATAGGAGTATGTCCATCACATCATTCTCCTAATGATATGATCCTGTTGTTAATAACATCTCTATGTTCATGATCAGGAAACCATGATCATATATTAACCAACAAGCTAGTTTAACAAGAGGCTTTACTAGGGACTCTTATTTTAGTTTACAAATCACACAAGTATTAATGTTTCCGGTTAATACAATTATAGCATGGTATGTAAACATTTATCATAAGTGTGAAGACATGATAATAACCACTTTATTATTGCCTCTTGGGCATATCTCCAACAGTCTCCCACTTGCACTAGAGTCAATAATCTAGTTTCAAATCTTTGTGTATTCAACACCTATGGCTTTACGGTGTTGTATGTACACTTTTGCTAGTGGTCAACTGATCTCCGGATCTGACACTTCCAGGTCCGTGTGTAATTGCATGTCTTTGCGTCTCTACGCATCACTCATTCTCTAATGAGATGGCTTTGTATAGATTTGGTCTTTCGGTGTGACCTTTAGTTCTTTGGGGTTAAAACATGTTGACAATATTGTCGTACAATATATCTTCATAGTATTATCCCGCTGTGAACTACACCTAGTTTGATAACAAACTACTTGACACAAATGCCCTCTTTTGCTGCTATAATAGCAGTCATATACTTAGCCTTTTGTTGTAGTATCTGTCACAATGTCTTAACTTTGGAAATCATCCAAATCCATTATGGAACTCACTTTCCATTATATTGTGCCACCCTTAGTTTAGATTGAGATAAACTTAATTTGTACTTTGTGACAAAGCTAGTATCAATGTAGTACTTTTACAATGAACTAACCATCTATTTGTCACTTCTACAAATATTATACTCTTAGTTCTTTCAGAAGATCATAAGAATATCCTTACTATTGTCCAATGATCATCTTACGAATCATTCTGGTATATGCTCTCAACATTTAGAGCATAGGACATATCTGGATTTGTACATATCACAGTATGATTGATATAAATACTCTTTGTGATTTCATACATCAAGTATCAATCTATACTTGAATCTTTGTTTCACTTACCAAGTGCCAATACACTTGAATATATCATCAACATTGAACTTATTCAATCCTTTCTGTGTGACAAGAACCTCTCTTGTAGTTCTATATTGAACTCATTCAATATCTTGTCTATGTACTTCTGGCACAACCATATTAGCGTCTATTGATGCCAAATATTTAGGTTTTGCCTAAGTCTTTCATCGGGATGAAATTCTTAATATGTGTTAATAAAAGATACATCTTTTCTAATCAACAATATGTCTTCCACATAATGTATTAGAAACATGTCTTAGCGCTCCCACTTAATTTCTTGCAACTGCAAGCATCTTCATTGTCTCTAATGAACTTTTAAACTCCTTTAATAGTTTCATCACAGTGAAGATTCCAACTCCGCTATGCTCACTCTAACCATTGAAGTTTGCATATGCTTTTAGCATCCTTTGAATTAACAAAACCCTATGGACCGTGTTATGCACATGTCCTAGGTAACGATTCTATTAGAAGAACTTGTTTTGTTTATTCAACTACCATATAACAAATTATATGTAGTGGTTGCTACATTAATCCGTCTAGACTAAATATCACTATGATAGATCAAATCTTGTCATAGTCAACCTTTGAACATTGTTGTGAACTTTTTCTCAACATGTCGACTATTTCATAGATGTAAAACATCCATGTCTATTTCTTTATAGATCCAGACACAACTGTAAGGTCTTACACCTTTCTCGAGGGTCCTTCAAGTTCAAAACTTGATTTCTCGTGTATGGAACTATCACGGATTTTATGGCTTCAAGCCATTTGACGGAGTCAGGGCCCATCATCGCTTCTTTGCATGTAGTCGGTTCATTATTCTCAAATAATGATTCAACCCTCAAATCTTGGTATTTGATTGTTTACCCGATCTACTTGTTTCAATAGGAACTTAGATCTCCGTGACCACAACCTTTGAGGCACGTGAGCCATGAGCATTGTTGCCGCCTCCGGAACACTTTTCGGCGCTGCGCAACTCTGCACATATAGCTAAGGTTCTTTTAACCTTATCGAAGTTCTAATGTCCTCCCACTTAACTTTTCACGTAAAATTTCTTCTCAAAGAAACTTGACGTACTAAGCAACAAACACTTTTGTCTCCGGTGTTTTATGGAGGAACAGTTTATACAAAGACAGGTTCATCCGACTTTGGTTGCACACATCTTTCTTATGCATAGCATACCAATGTTTAAGAAAGGACAACTTGGGTTTTATCCCAAACCATAACTTTATATGGTGTCATTTCAACGGATTATGATGAAGCTCTTTTCAGTGGAAAAACGGTAATCTCTAAAGCTTTTAATCTTTAAAATATAATGGCAGTTCTATGAAATTACACCTTCGATCTTACCATGTCAAACAAGGTTTAATTACATATCTCGAATGCTCCATACTCTTATGGTGTTTCGGGAAAATGCAAATCCACGGAACGATTCCTTAAATCTTAGGTATTATGCTAAACTTGTAACTCAAATATCTTCCTTTATGATCTTTATCATAAACTATTCATATTCTTGTTACAATGATTTTGCACTTCATCTTGAAAGTCTTTTGAACTTTTTCAAATAATTCATACTTCATCCTTATTAAGTAAATATTCATATATTCACTCAAATTTTCGGAGAAAGCATATGAAGTTGAAATCCATCGCTCTTGACTACACATAATGGATTTTATACAACAATATGTACAAGTTCCAATAAGCTAGTCATTCGTTCCCTTTTGGCCTATGAACGAAGTTTCAATTATCTCTAGGAAAGTTTCACAAGCCGTCATTTGATCAAAAATCAAAAGACTCCAAAATTCCATCCACATGGAGTTTCTTCATGTTTTCTTTCCAGTATAATTTAAACGGCGATGTCACTTCCTAAGTGATCTTTCAATCAATTTGTCTTTCGACATCTTTAGCATTGGTTTTATGGATGTGATGTCTCCAACGAGATTTGTGAATCATCCATCTTTTATGGATTACGGCAATTAATTGAACAACCCTTTTGTTCTCATAATACCTGATAAAACAAATCTTGAAGGCAAGCTTTGATGTTTTAACAAGCAACACAATAACCCTTTATTTTGTTCTTGATGAACATCATCACATATTCTTTTGCTAGTTACTTAGGCCATTGTAGTTCATGAATTGTGTTGTTTCGTATGACGATTCATACCAACAAATTCAGTATCAAATACTTAAGAACCACATTGTTTAATAAGCCAAGAATATAGCCATAACATGTATATCATCTATATACTTAAACTGAACAATTCTAGTCTTTTCTTTTCTGCCATATATTTATGAGATTCTCTTTCAGTATTTCCTTTTCTATTTGAAAGAATCTATCAATATCAATAGTGGAGTCATACATATGACATATAGTCCAAAGCGTGTATAATTAAATACCAATGTCTTTGGACTTGCACTTTGAAGTAGATCACCATCATCAAATATTTGGTGTTCTTTCAAATTCCTTTCTTTAGTAATCTCTTGGTGTAGTAAACATTTTACCTACATCAAATATTCACCCTCATCATGGAATCGTCCATGATCAAGCTACTTTTAGCTTATAACGATGAATTATGAGTATAATGTTGCTATCCAAAACCTTTTGGAGGATTAGGACAACAAGTGTCTCCAACCTTTTTGCAAATTCTCATCAAATATGAGAACATGACTTTTGCCATATTATACTCTATCATGTTGCAACCAAAACTTCGTTTCAGATATCACAATATCTTCCACACATCATGGTTTCTGAAACAACTCTTTCAGATCCTAGATAACCTTGATATTAAGGGAATCCTTTGAATATCAAGAATCATGGATACAAACATGATACTTATATACTAACACTTGGAATTGTTACTCTTGATTTAATACTAATTATTAAACTTCTTGGAGTAACCGGAACTTACTGAAAGTTTGCAATAGGACTTTTAAACTTTAGATTAACACTTCAAAACAATACGATACCAGTTCGTAAAGTAACTAACCAGAATTCTATAGTTCTATCATCTCAATTATAACTAAGCGCAAGGTGGTAAACGGATGCCAACGACTACAACAACTATGCAAATTCACTTTGATTTAGTTTATGATAAATTGAGCTCTAATTAATAATTAAATTAATCTAGGTGAACTCCCACTCAAAACAATATCCCTCACATTGTTTTAGTGATCACACGAACCAAATCCACCACATCAAAACCGATCATCACGAGAGTTGATGTAGCTTCAATGGCGAACAATCAACATGTTCATCATATCTACTATATGACTCATGCTTTACCTTTCGGTGATCCGTGTTCCTGAGGCCATGTCTGTACATGCTAGGCTCGTCAAGATCAAACCTTAGCTACCGCATAAGCAAATCTGGCTTGCTTACGTTGTATTCACCCGCGGAATCAAAGACACCCGATCATCACGTGGTGCTTCGAAGCAGCAAGCTTTGGCAACGGTGCATACTAAGGGTGAACACTCTAGAACTTGAAATTTATGTGCATGAGGGATCATCTTATAATGCTACCGTCGTCTACTAAGCAATACAAGATGCATAAAGGATTAACATCACATGCAATTCATAATATGTGATATGATATGGCCTTTCTTCTTTGTGCTTTCGATCTCCATCTTCAAGCACGAACATGATCTCCATCATCACCGGCATAGCATCAAGGTCAATGACGCTTCTTCATGGTTGTCGTCCACCAGCTTCAACTATTACAACTATTTTGAATAGACACGCAGGTCTTAACAGAAATTAAAGACAACCATAAGGCTCCTGCCGGTTGCCAACTTACAATAAGGAACATTGCATACATCAAATATAATCACAATCATGGCCATATCACATCACTGCACACCCCTGCAAAACAAAGTTAGACGCCTCTACTTTCTTTGCATATTTTACGTGGTTTGGGGCTTTCAATAAGTGTCGTTCTAACTTACGAACAAGAACCACAACATTGATACTAGCATTGTTGATTACCCGTTGTAAATTGGATCTTAACTATGCTAGGAGAAACAGGCACCCGCAGAGCCACTTATGCAATACAAGTTGCATGTTAAGCGTGGAGCAAGTCTCATGAACGATGTCATGTAAGGTTAGCCCGGGCCGCTTCATCCCAACATACCGCAAGATACAAAGTACACAAGAAGCAATCGACAATAAAAGCATCAATGCCCACAATGACCATTGTGTTCTACTCGTGCAACAGATCTACATATAGACACGGCTCTGATACCACTGTAGGGGTTCGTAGCATGGAAAACAAAAATTTTCTATCGCATACAAACAAACAAGCCAAGATCTATCTACTAGATTGTAGCAACGAGTCGATGGAATAACTTACCCTCGAAGATTCCAAAGCGGTTAACGAGAGCAGATTCTCGTGGGTGATGTAGTCGTACTCTTTCCGATCTCAAGATCGCGCAGACGATCCTTCCGGCGCCACGTTCCAGCAGCGCCCCCGCAGTCGGTCACACGTTCGGTACTCGACGAAGACCTTCCTCTCCCTTGTTCCAGCAGGCAGCGGAGGTTGTAGCATTCTCCTCGCGATTCCGGCAGCACAACGGCGTGGTACCGGAGGTAGAGGGGAAATCCCGCAGGGCTTCGCCTTAAGCCGGTGCGAGTATGGTGGAGCTTATGAGAGAGGCTATTAGTGGTCTAGTAATTAGACACACCAATTAGAAGGCTCTAAACCAATTAGAAGGCTCTAAACCAATTAGAAGGCTCTAAACCGCATAGCTCTAAACCGGGGTCTAGATCTAGGGTTTAGTTTAGAGGATAGGAACTTGTGTGTCTAGGAGGGGAGCCCTGCCCCTCCTTATATAGGTGGGGGGTGTGGGCGCGCCAGGGGAGGGAGGGAGTCCCTCCCCAACTCGGCCTAGGGCTGGCGCGGCTTGGAGGAGTGGGACTCCTCCTCCAACTCGGCCTCCTCCTCTTTCTCCTCTTTCCGAAAACTGGCAGTTTGACCGGAAACTGGCAGTTTGACTTTTCCAATTTAGGATTTGAATTAACCCTTTATTTCGGACAGCGAGAACACTTAGTACATGATGCAATCATTCCAACATGCAATGACACATTCATGTACCCCTTCCCCCTCCGGAGTGCCGGACATTCCGGGACCTTCTAGAATGTTCCCGATGAAAACACCGGAACCATTCCCCAACTCCGAAACGGGACTTTCCTTATATGAATCTTATTCTCCGGACCATTCCGGATCACCTCGTGATATCCCGGATCCCATCCGAGACTCCGAACAACATTCGGACTCTTTCTCATAATACCATAACTACTCAAACAACGTCGAATCCTTAAGTGTGTCTCCCTACGGTTCGTGAATTATGCGGACATGATCGAGACACTTCTCCGAACAATAACCAATAGAGGAATCTGGAAATTCATATGGCTCCCACATATTTCTACGATTTACTTTGCGATCGAATGAACCACTTACATACGATACCAATTTCCCTTTGTCTCACGATATGTTACTTATCCGAGGTTATGATCGTCGGTATCTCTGCATACCTAGTTCAACCTCGTTACTGATAAGTACTCTTTTCTCGTTCCCGTGATATGTGATCCCTTGTGACCAAGTCACATGCTTGCAAGCTAATTGGATGACATTTCACCGAGAGGGCCCAGAGTATATCTATCCGTCATGCGGATGGACAAATCCCACTCTTGATCCATGTGTTTCAACCAATACTTTCCGAACACTCAATGCCACCTTTATAGCCACCCTGTTACGGTGTGGTGTTTGATGACATCAAAGCATCCATCCGGTAAAGGTGATATGCATGATCTCATGGTCGAAGGAATTAGGTTACTATGTATCAGAAAGCATATAGCAATTGAACTATTGAAATGACTTGATCTTTATGCTACGCTTATCTATAGGAGTATGTCCATCACATCATTCTCCTAATGATATGATCCTGTTGTTAATAACATCTCTATGTTCATGATCAGGAAACCATGATCATATATTAACCAACAAGCTAGTTTAACAAGAGGCTTTACTAGGGACTCTTATTTTAGTTTACAAATCACACAAGTATTAATGTTTCCGGTTAATACAATTATAGCATGGTATGTAAACATTTATCATAAGTGTGAAGACATGATAATAACCACTTTATTATTGCCTCTTGGGCATATCTCCAACACATATAACAACCCTGTTGTGGTCAAGTCAAAGTCATAATTCATTTCATAATTCATTTTGATAAAATCTGACGACAGAACAGTATGGCCACTCAAACTGTCCATAACCGCGGACGCGGCTATTCGAATAGTTTGACACTCTGCAGAGGTGGTACACTTTCACCACAATATTCGATACATTCGTCAGGAACAATCCTGAATTCACATACTCAGTATGCGGATAATCAATCCTAACCTTTCAATTACACGCCCTAGTATAGGCACCTCTCCTGTGAGTTTGGCCTCCCAACCATGACCAACTGTCATCTTGGGAACTGCACAGGTGGACAATCTTCACAAGGTAGCCTCACCTCAAACCTTGGCCGCAAGGGAACCCATATTAAGGTATATAAACTTCTAGTCAATCCCTACCCAAATTTCGGGTATTGTGGTTGTACGGTAAAATTGGAATGGTATCGCATCTAGACAACCATCAGTTTTATAAAGGGCTAAGGCTCATGCCTCAACATTTTCGTCATCAAAATCATCTCGTGTCCAAGAACACATGTCAAAACATTTCAGTAGAATGAATCATCATTCTAAGGTTTTCATAACCATTTTCACCAAGTATTACCGTCTAAAGTGATCAAGTTTTATGCTTAGCACTAGCATCTACAAGTGGGGGTAAACACTAATGAGGGGTGGTAAACAAGTGTGAATGATCCAAGTTTAATATCATGTCTCAGGATGACATCAAGATTATCTAACTTAGGAAAAAAATTATGCTCTTTATGCTACCTTTAACAATCTTTCTAAAATAGTCACTAAGCAAAGTCAAATAGAAAGCTTTGATAAAGAAATAAAATAACTAAGCTTGCAAATAAAACTAGGATTGGGTATCATCAAGTGGTATAACTAATGCATGTCTAATGCCTCTAGGTGGCATAGTCATAATGCAAGGGTTAACTTGCAAAGTTCTAGCTTGCATGGTTAACAAACTTGCAAGTGGTAGCTTGCCTTGTGCAGAGCAGTGGTTGAAGTTCTCCTCGGCTTCTTCCTCGTAGTATTCTCCTTCCTCCTCATATCCTTTTTCGGTACTAGCGTCTATAAATAAATATGAGGTACACAATCACCAAACAATTCTTAACTACTCTATTTAGCACACAAAGGTTCACACTAGATGATCTAGCATCATCATTATTATCACAAAGATTAAAGAACTTGTCTTATTTATTTTACTTTAGAAAAGTAATTTCTACTCATTGAAAAACTACTTAATATTAAATATCCTCCAACTAAAACATGGGATCATGTTGACACATGTCATCACCACATATTTCAGTACATGGGAATGTGATTGAAACCGGTGTCACAATTTAATAAGATTTAACCTTTTTATTTTAATTAATTAATGTGACTAGAAATTCCTATGGGGCATTGTTTTATTACTTGACCATTATTTCTGCGAGTAAACCTAGATATTTTTATATATTCAGAAAGGTCTTGTTAAATGTGATTTTTTAGAGTTGGAATCAACTCAAAAGCTTTTTTGGTTAAATTTTGAAATTTTTTTGAATGCAGAAAAGCTTCTGCCTTGTTATTTTTACTATAGGTGATCTACAGATCCAATTGATTTGAATCCAATGGGCTTGGATTAAGAATTCTAGTACCTTTCTAGCAAAATTAGTTTCATGCCATTTGGTTTAGTGAATCGATCTAGGATGATTTTTGAATCTAGGGACAGAACTAAGTTTGAAACTAAATTAATAAACCTAAATTTTAAATACTGGGTCGCGCGAGAAGTTAACTGGGCCGACCCACGGCGCATAGCACGCGCGCGGCTGGGTTTAAGTGGCTGTCCCCACCAGTCAGCGAGACAGGGGGTGCGAAGGGGTACGGGGCAATCTAAACCATACGATCAACGTCTAATCCAACGGCTAGGGCTTGTCGTCTCCGTCGGGCAACAACGGCGAGAATGAACCCTAGCGTGGCCATTAGGGTCATGTGAGGCTCACCGGGGCTCAGGCGAGGGTCGACGATGGGGGCGAACGACGAAGTCGACGACGGCGATCCTCATGGTACCGGCAGCTCCTCCTAGGGCGGCTCCAATTGCTGGCTCCTTTTCTCCTCCTCCATGACAGACTCCGGTGAAATTCCGGCGACCTTCTGCTCGCCTTGTTCTGGGGATGAGGTGGGGTGGTTCTAGAAGAGAGGGGAGTGAGATGGTGTGCTGAAATCGAACGGCGGAGGCCTCTATTTATTGTGCAACAAGGGGACCGAAGGGCGCGGGCTGAGCTCGTCGGGGTCGGCTACACAGTGAGCTAATGGCATGGGCGATGGTAGGGGACGGTGCTCTGCCTCCTGGCGAAGCTCAACAGCACGGTGGCGAGGCGTGGGGCGGTGCAATGCGGTCGGAATGTTGCGATGCTCTGGACGGGTCCGACGGAGGTTTTAATGGCGCACAGGCTGTCCTGGTTGCGCGGAGACGAACGAGCATGTCCTGGTGTTTCTTGGGACGGTGGTGATCACGGACACGAGCAGCGAGGGCGACACGCATTCTGTGCTCGCGTGTGGAGTGCGGCGCTCTAGCGCCCTCTCGGTAGGCTTGCAGAGAAGCTGGGCACGCTCGGGCTGAGTGGTCCAGGGGCTGGCAGTTCTTGGGCATTGGACAAGGGGTGGCGGTGGACGGTGGCTTGTGTCCCAGACAAGGTTGGCGAGGCTAGGGGAGCTCCTAGCTTGCTGTCAGGGGTGGCAAGTTGAGCTCGGCAATGGTCACCATTGATGATAATGTCAAGCTTACAGTGAGGTAGAGCTTGTTAAATGAACTAGATGATCTACTGAGAGTGTGCTGTGAGCTAGAGGGGAGACAAGTTAGGCACAAACACTGCTCACTATAGTGTTTGATGTTTTGCTTTATTTGTGTTTACAAGGTGTTTGATGAAATGGCCGAAAGAGATTTGAATTTGAGTTTTTGGATGAAAATTGGTGGGTGTACTAGTCACATACTAGGTAGTCTATGGTTTCTTGGAATGGTCAAGGTGAACTGGTTTGGTTGGTTTTTGAGAAATGGTGATCTTCACATATGATCTAGATTCAGTTTTGAATTGTCATTTGAATCAAGTTGCCAAATGTTTCTGTAAGTTTGCAAGGTGGTATTGGGTTCACTTTCACTTGGTATAGCAAGGGGTGAAAAGAAATGGAATTGTTTCTGTTTGAAATCTTGTACTAGAAACACTTAAAGTTGTCTAGAGAGCAAGATTGGCAAAAATGACCATTAGCTCATTTTGTTTGTTTTTGAATTTCTCTTGATTTGTTTTTGCTTGGATTTGATTTAGATGATGTTGTTTTTCATCTTTAAACCATTACTTTCTATTCACAACAATCACACAAGTCCATTCAAGCATTCATGCATTCATCACATACACACATGCATACATAAGATTTTAATTAACAAAAAGTTTTTATTAACCCTAATTTTGGTGATTGGAATTTTATAACCTTGATCAATATTTTTGGGATGTTACACCCAATATATTTAGTTCCTAGTTTTTCCTGAATCTCGGGATGAGAATCTGTTTAAGGGGGGAAGGTTTGTAACACCCCAAAAATATTAATGAGGATCATTCGCTAATTAATCAAGATTAGGGTTAACAAAAGCTTTTACTAATTAAATTCAAATCTTAATGCTTGTGTGTATGAATGATTGCAATGCCATGTTTGATTGTTGTAAATTATGAGAAATGGTTTAAAGATCAAAACCATATCATCTAGGTCACTATCAAACCAGATCAAAACAAAAGGAAATGAAAATATGAAGCCTAAGACCTAATGGTCATTTCTGCCCAAGTTAACCATTATCTCACTTTGAGCATCTCTAGAAACTAATCTCAAACAGAAACTTTCCCATTTCTTCTCTCCCCTTGCTAGACCTAGTGACACTGAACCCAAGGGAGCTTTCCAACTTTGTAGAAACATTTTAAAACTCTTTTGAGAGGCAATTCAAATTTGAATCTATCTTATGTATCAAGATAGCCATTTTTGGAAAACCACTCAAACCTTCACCACTTAGCAAACCATTGCACCCAGAGACTACCAAGATTAGTACCAGAACACCCACCAAAAATCACTGGAAAATGTGATGGTTTAGTTCTTGTGGCCATTTGATCGAACACTTGGTGATCACAGTACAGACTCAACAACTATTCACTATTTTTGATCAATCCTTTGCTCACCACTATGACCTCACCGAGATCACACTTCGTGCCCTTAACTCACCCAGTACTAGCCTGCGCAATGGAGCTCCTCTCACTCGCCGTTTGACCCGTGCAAAATGGTACCCGGGCTCACCTTGCCACTCCGACATGGACACGATGCCACAGACCGTGCTGCCCTCTCCCACGATGTCTAGGAGGTAGCCCTGACCTCACCGCCTTTGCATGTGCATGCCCCAACCAAAGATAGCTCGAGGAGACGCCAGTAAAGCCACGCCCATTTAACACCGAACCTTGCTAGTCGCCGTGCCAGAGCGCCGAGAAATCCTGCGCAAACACGCCGCGACTCGCCCTCACCTTGCGCCACTATGTTCGCCATGACACCAACAAGCTCCCATACATGATCGTTTGACCGTGCGATCGCCGTAACCACCGTACGCCGTGACAAATGCCGCTGGTACAGTCATAGAGCATAGATATTCTACAACGATTTAGACCGCGCCTCGCTGTGCCACTGTGCGCATGACATTCGCCCTGAAGCACCGCGTCGACCAATGCCCGTGGCCATGCCTATAGCTCACTGTAACTGCGTCGCCGGCGAGCCCGAGCCATGCGCCCTTCGTTGCAGTATAAATAGAGACCACCCCTGACCCCAAAACGCACACCATTCCACTCCTCTCTCACCCAGGAACCTCTCTGACCCAACCCTGGAGCAAGGCGAGCATCACCGTGCTAGAATTTCACTCGAGTTTGCCTCTGCAGAGGAAGGAAGGAGCCGAAGCTAGGAGCCACCCTAGGAGCTGTCGTGACCACCGTTCGAACCACCGTCGTTGAATCGTTCGTTCGTCCCCATCGCCGCACCTAGCTGGAGCCCTGGTAAGCCCCCGACGACCCCTGCCGTAGTACTAGGGTTCTGACTCGTGCGTTCCCTACGACGGAGACGACGATGCTCAGCCATTGGTCATGCTCTAATCGTAAGTCCTAGATTCGCCGATACCGCTTCATGTGTTGTTAGGCGCTGACAGGTAGGACCAGGCCCGGAGCAGCCTGTTGCACGCGCGTTCTATAGTTGGGCCAGCCCATTAGGGTTCCCGCGCATAGCCTGTTAGTTCAAACTTAGTTTATCTTTTATTTGAAAATCCAATTCTGTAGTGAACTTTAAAAATCAATTCAGAGAGATTCACTGCACCAAATTGAATGAATCTAATTTTGTTTGAAAGTAGATGAATAGAAGTAAACCATGAAAGATAGAGATGATGCTGACAGATAGAGATGATGCTCGATCATCTAGTGTGACCCTTGTGTGATAAATATAAGTAGTTAAGTATTGTTTGGTGATTGCGTACCTCATATTTATTTATAGACGCTACGATGAGGAGGAATTCTACGAAGACGAAGACGAGAAATTCGACCACCTTACCAATCAAGGCAAGCTAAGGTAAACCATGAAAGCTACATTATGCATGTTATTCTATGCAAGCCCCACTTGCAAGCCTTTGTAATACCCTTTTTATTATACCAAATCCCAGTTTTACTTGCAAGCTTTACTTTTCGCAAAGTTGTTCTGTAGTTAATTAATTGATGATTGGTGGAGAATTAGGAAAGTTCCCTCAAGATCTTAGAGTTGGATGTAGGTACAAATACTAGTTGATACCCCTCAAATAGTGACACCCCCATTTGATAGATGCTAGTGCTAAAATAAACTTGATCACTAGATGGGAACAAATGATTATGAAAACCTTAGAATGATGAGTCATTCTATTGAAATGATTTGACATGTGTTATGGACACAATGACTTGAGAATGATGGTGAAGAAAGTATGTGACTTGACTTTGATAAAAACTGATGGTTGTGTTTGGATGCGATACCATTCCAACGTTTACCGTACAACCACAATACCAGAATTTGGGTAGGTCTTAACTGGAAGTTTATGTGTCTTAGTATGGGTTCCCTCATGGAATGAGGTGAGTTGAGGATACCTTGTGAATGTGATTGTCCACCTATGCAGTTCCTAAGATGACAGATAAAAGGGCACGTATGCCCTCATGTGTGGCTTGGGAAATTAATGACAATCTCTATGGACTAATGTGTAAATTGAGTTTCACTTGTAGGTTTGTCCGTTGGCATCGCTTGGGCCATGTGTTGGTCTCAAGGTTGGAAGATGAAGAAATGTCCAAGGGCTTTGTGCCCATTGGAATCATGAAGGAAAAAGGAGCTTGAAGGTTAATCAAGACATGTGCAAAGAGTTGCATCAAGATGGATCAACCTCAAGTAGGGATGAAGAAGGGCGAGCTCAAGATGTGCCATCTCTAGAAGATCTCATGCTTGAATTTTGCCATCCTCGTGCTCATGGAATGATGAAGACAAGTTCAAAGAAGAGGTTTCCCCATGGGGTATGGGGGAGCAATTTGCAAGTCTTCATCTTCATCAAGAAAGAGCATCCAAGAAAGTTGTTCCCACTATAGAAGAACAAGACGGTCTACATCAAGTTCAAGTGGGATGCTCAAGGCAAAGGTATGTTCTTGGTAGGGCTTATCTTTTGCCGGTCTCGTGTTGTTAGTTGGGAGTCCAGGTTTAGGATAGATAGCCGTACTATCAAGAGGGGCTCTCAAGCGGGTGTCTCGTTTGCATCGTTCGGAGAGATCTCAAACCTTTGCATTCATAGCCTCATCTTTCTTGGTTGTTATTTGGTTCTTGTCCATGAGAGGATATAGAGCTTGTGGTCATCATCATAACAAGCTCTAGTTTATCATCTAAGGATTTCACTTGCATATCTTATTGCGGTTTTTGATCTTGCGAGTTTTCCAGCTCCACATCTTGGGGGATACCTCACATATATGTTCATGGTATTTTCTCCCTAGGTGATACCCAATATTTCGAGGGTATGTCCAAGGGGATTCTATTCGTCTTTATCTTTCCAACAAAATTGGTTTCATCCCGTTTGGAGTTCGGATGCAAAAGTTATTGCGTTTCTGGTTTTCTGGTTTCTAGAATTTCCCTCACCGGAAGTTCCGGCTTGCCGTCGGAAGTTCCGCTAGGGCATTTTTGCCGCCGAAAGTTCCGGTGGAAGTTCCGGGTCTTATTCTGCTCACGCTCAGTAACCTTCTGTTTTGGATGTGCTATTTGACGAAACTTCAGTCAGAATTTCCACCAGAAGTTCCGCTCCCACCGGAAGTTCTGGCCAGGGACCAGAAGTTCCGCTCAGGCCGAAAGTTCCGGTTGAATTTCCGGCTCTTGTTCCGCTCACGTTCAGTAACCTTCTGTTTTCGTTGTGTCTATTTGACGGAACTTCTGTTGGAACTTTCACTGGAAGTTTTGCTCCCACCGGAAGTTCCGGTGAACCGGCGGAAGTTCCGACCAGGATTCGCTTTTTCAGTTTCTCGGTCCGTAGTTTTCAATCGTTGGTTGTGTGCCACCGGAACTTCCGGCCTCCCACTGGAAGTTCCGTCCAGGAGTCGCGAATGCCCATAACGGGTAGATCTGGGAGCCCTTTAAAAGGGGCTCCTCTTCCCCTTCGTGGGTAACAGCTCTTTTCTTGGTTCTTGGCTTTCTCTCCCTCCTCCATTGGTAACCTTGAAGAAGCTTTCCCTCTCCCCTTTCCCTTCCTATGATTCTTGCATCTTTTTGAGGGATTTGAGAGAGGATATCTAGATCTACAATCCCCCAAGCTAAATCCCTTCATTGTGAAGGAATCATTGAGATCTAGATCTTGGAGAGTTTTGTGTTCTCCTCTTGTGTTCTTCCTCCCTTATTCCCCCAATAGCTTTTGTAGCTTTGTTGGAATTTGGGAGTGAAGGACTTGCCCTTGCATTTGGTGCATAGGTTTGAGTTCTCCTCGGAGATTCGGCGAGTTCAAGCTTGTGAGCTTGTTTCTCTTGGGTTCCTTGGAACCCTAGACGGTTGTGTGGTTGGATTATTGACCTTTTGTGGTCTTGTTGACCTTGTGTGGTCTTGTAGCCTTTTGTGGCATTGTTGGCCTTTTGTGGCATTGTAGCCTGTTGTGGCTTTATTGTTGGGAGCCTCCAATTGAGTTTGTGGAGTTAGCCCCAATCTTTTACGGGTTCGGTGACTGCCCTCAAGCGTCCCATAGTGGAGCGAGTGCCCGCCCTTTGTGGTGCGCATTCGGGAGAATAGGGTGAGTTGCGTGCTTCCGCATCCGGGATGAGGCCTTGTGTGGCGTTGGGCGAGCATCGAGCCACCACACCTCGAGGTGAGCCATTTGTGGCGTTCGGAGAGCATTGCGGCATCGCACCTCACTACAAGAAATCTGTTATTCTATGACCTTCTAATAGTGACCGTGAACGAAATTGTCATAGTTCTATGACGATTTCAAACTCGATGGTCGTGAGCCATTTAGGAGGGCCAAAACATTATTAAATTATGACGATTTCAATCAAAAACGTCGTAATTTGAATAGACAAAATCGTCATAACATATATGATACATGTTAGGACCTTGTTTGTAGGCGGCTATGACCAAATTATATGGTCATATAGCGTCTAAAATAAGATATATTAAAATGACTGGCTTACATGGCGTGTCTACGTGTCTATTTTTTTAAAATAGCTCTATTAAAAAATATCCATGACAAGCGAGACCCATTGGTCAGCTATAAAATTAGCTAGCGTGGGATTTGATCCCAGGAAGTGGCTCTCTCCGTCGTGGACCTAAACCAACAAAATACAAACCAGTTCATGTAATACCTACAGAAACTACATTAATTAAAGAAGAACTAATCCTTAGAAAATAGTGGAGAAAAAACATCAAGATGGATACTCGAACCAGCGACCAAGCTTACAATTTGACATTAAACAACCAACGAGCCAGAGTTTTCTTAGTGTTTCAATCATGCACCGCCACATTTTTTACGATAGGTGGCGCCGTGGTTGGGCCTGGGCCGCAGCACCCAAGCCCTTTTAATCTCCTCTCTTTTATATTTTTTCTATGCCTTTTGCAGCACCGAATGGGTCATCGGCCCATATACCATTAGGCCTGACTTGGGGGAAAATATGCCCATACTAACTTTAGTCCTAATAGGTTTTGAATTATTAATTTTTACAAACTTTTAAATGTTATTTGAGTAATTTCACCGTACAATTTGCATACGATCTGGGATTGAGGGGATCCAAAAATCAATTTGGTTTATCTCGACGAGATAAAAACTAAAGTGTTGGTGAATTCTCATGCTTACATTGTTTGGTTAACTTTTAATTTTTTTATTGTGTTGATTATAAACTATGGTTAAAACGGCGAGTACGCAGGTTCTTAGCTAGGGGCTAGACCTCGCTAAACTTTCGATGGATCCCTGAATAAACATCATATTGTGAGTCTAAAAATGAAAATTATGGGCATCATATAATGTATCTGTGGTTCAAATCTGATCCACTTCCTACCGCCTCACAAAACGCCCCATTTTTTCAAAAAACGCCCCAATGTTCTTAGCTCGGGGCTTATTCTTGCTAAACTTGCATTGGATCTCTGAACAAATAGCATATTGTGAGTCTAAAAATCATTTTTTCAAAAAATAATCGGCATTAGATAATGTACCCGTACTTCAAATTAGACCCACTTCCTACCGATTCGGCAGGAATTTGTCTTTTTCGCCAGGGGTGGACGGAAAGGTTTGAGATACCCCGGTTAGGATATTTGTCCATGTAAGGTGGCCTATGATTTATGAAAAATGGGATGATAGCATTTTAAAACTATCATTTGGTGGTTGCTTCACAAAATGGCCCGTTTTTTGCGCTCGAAAAATAGAAAATGGTTTTTTCAGTGTGACAAAAAGGAAAACTTCCTATTGGAACATTGTTCCCCATCCCATGATACATATGTGTGCACAATATAAGCACATTATCACAAACTATACCGTGATTCTGGCCATAACATTGGTCGTTTGACTCGAAAGTCATGAAACCTCAGACATGATAGGTCATTCTGAGAAGGTTTTTTTGAGACACTTGTAATATACCAAGTTTGGTATTTTTTCTTGCAACTATGTCACATAATAAGACACTACGCGAAGGATTTGCATTGATCGGACCGTTTTTTAATTTTTTATGCCCGTTTCAAACTATGGTCAAAACGGCGGGCATGAAGGTTCTTAGCTCGGGGATGATCCTCGCTAAACTTGCATTGGATCTCTGAAGAAACATGATATTGTGAGTATAAAAATCATTTTTCCAAAAAAATAATGAGCATCGGATCATGTACCTGTAGTTCAAATCGGACCCACTTTCTACCGATTCGGCAGGAATTTGTTTTTTTCTCCAGGGGTGGAAGGAAAGGTTTGAGATACCCCGGTTGGGACATTTGTACATTTAAGGTGTCCTATTTCTTTTCTAAAATGAGATGGTAGCATCGTGCAACTTTTATTTGGTGGTCGCTTCACAAAACGACCCGTTTTTTGCGCTCGGAAAATGTAAAATGGTTTTTTCGTGCGTCGAAATAGAAAACTTCCTCCTGCAACATTGTTCCCCATCCCATGATACATATGTATGCACAATATGGAAATATTATCACAAACTATTCCGCGATTCTGGCCATAACACTGGTAGTTTGACCCGAAAGCCATGAAACATCGAACATGATAGGCCATTTATGAGATGGTTTTTTTGAGACACTTGCAATATACCAAGTTTGGTATTTTTCCTTGCAACTATGTGACATAATAAGACACCACGCGGAGGATTTGCATTGATCGGACCGTTTTTTAATTTTTTATGCCCATTTCAAACTATGGTCAAAACGGCGGGCATGAAGGTTCTTAGCTCGGGGCTGATCCTCGCTAAACTTGCATTGGATCTCTGAAGAAACATGATATTGTGAGTATAAAAATCATTTTTTCAAAAAATAATGTGCATCGGATCATGTACTTGTAGTTCAAATCGGACCCACTTCCTACCGATTCGGCAGGAATTTGTCTTTTTCGCCAGGGGTGGAAGGAAAGGTTTGAGATACCCCGGTTGGGACATTTGTACATTTAAGGTGTCCTATTGTTTTTGTAAAATGAATGGTAGCATCGTGCAACTTTTATTTGGTGGTCGCTTCACAAAACGACCCGTTTTTTGCGCTCGGAAAATGGAAAATGGTTTTTTCGTGCGTCGAAATGGAAAACTTCCTCCTGCAACATTGTTCCCCATCCCATGATACATATGTATGCACAATATGGAAACATTATCACAAACTATTCCGCGATTCTGGCCATAACACTAGTAGTTTGACCCGAAAGCCACGAAACATCGAACATGATAGGCCATTTATGAGAAGGTTTTTTTTGAGAAACTTGCAATATACCAAGTTTGGTATTTTTCCTTGCAACTATGTCACATAATAAGACACCACACGAAGGATTTGCATTGATCGAACCGTTTTTTAATTTTTTATGCCCGTTTCAAACTATGGTCAAAACGACGGGCATGAAGGTTCTTAGTTCGGGGATGATCCTCGCTAAACTTGCATTGGACCTCTGAAGAAACATGATATTGTGAGTATAAAAATCATTTTTCCAAAAAATAATGTGCATCGGATCATGTACCTGTACTTCAAATCGGACCCACTTCCTATCGATTCGGCAGGAATTTGTCTTTTTCGCCAGGGGTGGAAGGAAAGGTGTGAGATACCTCGGTTGGGACATTTGTACATTTAAAGTGTCCTATTATTTTTGTAAAATGAATGGTAGCATCGTGCAACTTTTATTTGGTGGTAGCTTCACAAAACGACCCGTTTTTTGCGCTCGAAAAATGGAAAATGGTTTTTTCGTGCGTCGAAATGGAAAACTTCCTCCTGCAACATTGTTCCCCATCCCATGATACATATGTATGCACAATATAGAAACATTATCACAAACTATTCCGCGATTCTGGCCATAACACTGGTAGTTTGACCCGAAAGCCACGAAACATCGAACATGATAGGCCATTTATGAGAAGGTTTTTTTGAGACACTTGCAATATACCAAGTTTGGTATTTTTCCTTGCAACTATGTCACATAATAAGACACCACGCGAAGGATTTTCATTGATCGGACCGTTTTTTAATTTTTTATGCCCGTTTCAAACTATGGTCAAAACGGCGGGCATGAAGGTTCTTAGTTCGGGGCTGATCCTCGCTAAAATTGTATTGGATCTCTAAAGAAACATGATATTGTGAGTATAAAAATCATTTTTCCAAAAAATAATGTGCATCGGATCATGTACCAGTAGTTCAAATCGGACCCACTTCCTGCCGATTCGGCAGGAATTTGTCTTTTTTGCCAGGGGTGGAAGGAAAGGTTTGAGATACCCCGGTTGGGACATTTGTACATTTAAGGTGTCCTATTGTTTTTGTAAAATGAATGGTAGCATCGTGCAACTTTTATTTGGTGGTCGCTTCACAAAACGACCCGTTTTTTGCGCTCGGAAAATGGAAAATGGTTTTTTCGTGCGTCGAAATGGAAAACTTCCTCCTGCAACATTGTTCCCCATCCCATGATACATATGTATGCACAATATGGAAACATTATCACAAACTATTCCGCGATTCTGGCCATAACACTAGTAGTTTGACCCGAAAGCCACGAAACATCGAACATGATAGGCCATTTATGAGAAGGTTTTTTTGAGAAACTTGCAATATACCAAGTTTGGTATTTTTCCTTGCAACTATGTCACATAATAAGACACCACACGAAGGATTTGCATTGATCGAACCGTTTTTTAATTTTTTATGCCCGTTTCAAACTATGGTCAAAACGACGGGCATGAAGGTTCTTAGTTCGGGGATGATCCTCGCTAAACTTGCATTGGACCTCTGAAGAAACATGATATTGTGAGTATAAAAATCATTTTTCCAAAAAATAATGTGCATCGGATCATGTACCTGTACTTCAAATCGGACCCACTTCCTATCGATTCGGCAGGAATTTGTCTTTTTCGCCAGGGGTGGAAGGAAAGGTGTGAGATACCTCGGTTGGGACATTTGTACATTTAAGGTGTCCTATTATTTTTGTAAAATGAATGGTAGCATCGTGCAACTTTTATTTGGTGGTCGCTTCACAAAACGACCCGTTTTTTGCGCTCGAAAAATAGAAAATGGTTTTTTCGTGCGTCGAAATGGAAAACTTCCTCCTGCAACATTGTTCCCCATCCCATGATACATATGTATGCACAATATAGAAACATTATCACAAACTATTCCGCGATTCTGGCCATAACACTGGTAGTTTGACCCGAAAGCCACGGAACATCGAACATGATAGGCCATTTATGAGAAGGTTTTTTTGAGACACTTGCAATATACCAAGTTTGGTATTTTTCCTTGCAACTATGTCACATAATAAGACACCACGCGAAGGATTTGCATTGATCGGACCGTTTTTTAATTTTTTATGCCCGTTTCAAACTATGGTCAAAACGGCGGGCATGAAGGTTCTTAGTTCGGGGCTGATCCTCGCTAAAATTGCATTGGATCTCTAAAGAAACATGATATTGTGAGTATAAAAATCATTTTTCCAAAAAATAATGTGCATCGGATCATGTACCAGTAGTTCAAATCGGACCCACTTCCTGCCGATTCGGCAGGAATTTGTCTTTTTTGCCAGGGGTGGAAGGAAAGGTTTGAGATACCCCGGTTGGGACATTTGTACATTTAAGGTGTCCTATTGTTTTTGTAAAATGAATGGTAGCATCGTGCAACTTTTATTTGGTGGTCGCTTCACAAATCATTAGTCGTTTGGTGTCCGCGTGAGGTAGTTTGCAACCAATCAAATCGCTGGAAACAAACTCCCACAGATCCTCCATCTTTGCCTAATCTGGACCGTTCAGTGTCCATCCAACGTGTGCAAGCTCAGCTAAAGAAGCACACCCACGGCCTTGCCAACTCCCCACGCGCCCAAGACCTAACACAGTGGCAGCCTCTATTCTCTCTCCCTCGCGCCGCCACCGTGATCCAGATCGAACGCTGCCGTCGCTTCTTCCCTGGCCGACAGCTCCCCTCCGGCGCCGCCCTTCTCCCCAAGCCACGGCCGTCCTCCCCTCCGCCATCTCCACCTCCACTCAATTTCACCTGGCCCCGCCACCACCTACCTCCCCAGATCTGGGGCCGATGTGCACGGCCCGATCTATTGTGCCCCAGATCTCCCTCTCCATCTTCTTCTCCCCTCCTCGATGACAAACACGGGAAGCAGCGCCACCCGAGCAAGATGCCCTCTCCATCTTCGTCAGGGGGCTAGCCGCCACGAACGCTCCTCCTTTCCCCCACTGTCCCACCGGCGGCAGCCTCATCGTCGACTATGCAGGGCCTGGAGCATCCACTTCGAGTACCTCACCTACTTAGAGGCCCGCGTTGGTGCTCCGCTACGGATCCCTCACTGAGCATGTGGGCATCAAGATGTGGATATCGCGCTGGTGAGCCAGGAGCCTGGAGCCGGTGCTGGTGATCCAGGAGGAGGCGATGGAGGAGGCCGCCAGGGTCGCTAAGGCCCACGCCTTCATCATCAAGCTTCCCGACGGCTACGACACGCAGGTCCATCTCATCTCGCTTTCACCAGCATTTTTTCCTCGTCACATCCACCATTTCTGCCTTTGCCATGGAGTAGATATCTAGCTTTCTATGCTAGATACCCTCCTCAGATTGGATGCTTGCTATTGGTTTGCTTGTTAGGCAACAACAACACATTATTGCTATGTTGTAACGAGTTACTATTCGCTGGAGGGAGTAGCAAGTAAACTAGCCAGCTGCTACAGTTCTTGAAGATGACACTTTTCAAATTAAGATGTTTTCTTATCAACACTCGTACTTTCTAGTATGCATCACTCATGATTAGCCCTTTATTTGTAAAACACTAGTACTTGTCAATACCTGAAGGTTTGGAAAAATGTTGCCACTGCTTAGATAAAGTGCATGTGGTTAGTTGGATTCCACTGACCATAGCCAGCGCGGCTGCTGATTTCTATAATAGGAGATAATGCTTAGTATGGCACCCATGCAATCCCTTGAGATGTTACAGTTCAGGCGCGAGCGCAACCAGGTAACCCCACTGCAGTAGCGAACAAGAGCTGCTTGATGGAATGTCCCAGTGCTCGTGCATGCTAGGTGGTTGTGGTAATGCTTGCATGTTGTTATAGCCTCTGATGTGCGGCTACTATTCTTATAGCGTCGGTTTTGACCAGATGTAATCACTTCTAAATTCATTGTTAGTTTAGTTAGCACAATAGTTTCAGGTTTAAGTTAAAATTTCCATTCTAATGCTTTATTGGGTGTATGATTACCCATGTCAGTTTTACAATCAATAGATGAAGTGTAGTAGTCAGTATGCAGGGAGACTAACGGAGAAGCAACCCCAACAAAAAGAGTTTTTGTGTGTTTTGTGTCTATGTCGGGAGACTAACGGAGAAGCAACCCCAACAAAAAGATGGTCCCATAGTAAGCGCCTCTGTTCCCTACGCTATCTATTTTTCACCTCTCTTAGTATAGATCCATGCAAGTATCCAATGGACTTTGATTAGTCATCCTGTCCTTGACCTATTTGTTTTTTCTCTTTGTTGTGGAGAGACTCCAGGATCATCAGTGATGTCGTACACTAGTGGTTGCCACTTTCCAAGGCTGACTTTGGATCCTCCAGGAACTACCCGCAACAGGCCGTATGCAAGGGCCGTTCTTGCAAGGTCTGCTCTCTATAGATCTCTCCTAATAGAAAAGCTACCAGTTATTTGTATTGTATTGTATTCTTGTTGGTTCATTAATGCATTTGGGAAATTAATCTCTCAGACAGACAGCTTCTATTTTGAATCAGTGTGAAAAGAAGAATTATTTGGCTGCTAGTGTGCTATTGATTTCCTTAACTTTGTCTTTATCATTAACGGTGATAGAAACATGTGTAGTGTGGTACTTGCAGATATATATTCTATTGAATATTTTTTATTCTTTGTCATGTGGCTTGTGGAACTTGCTCTATTGCTTGCTGCTATACTATCTAGTTTACTTTTGACAATGGAGGCAATCTATCTGGCTGGCCTTAGCATGTCCGCTAGTTGATTTTGCATCTTAATTGTATTGGAACTAGAACTAATTCTGTGGTGGGTTCTTATAGTTGTGCCCCTGGTACAAATCCAGGACATAACTAACTTCTATAATTTTTGCAGATGCTTGGTGAAATCTTGTACCACTTATCGATCAACTGGAGTATAATCAGTCATCTGTAGTTACTGGAATGCTTCTTGAGATGGACCAGACTATGGTTCACCTGATGCTCTGAAGACCAAGGTGGCAGAAGCTGATCAGCTAGATTCTCTTTTTGAGAAATGACTGTGTCGCTTTTTAGTCAGGAGCTATCTGTTCTACTTTCTATGTGTGCTTGGTGTTTGAAATACATTTTAAGTGTTTTGATTATCAACAGATGAGACTTTGATGTTTTGTTAAATGTTGAGATTGAAATTTGATTTATCTGTGGATTATTTTCTTTGCTTGGTTCCTGTACCAGTGATATGGATCACATTTGGGCTCTAAACAGGCCACAATCCAACAAAAAACCTGATTCACAACGGTGTAAAATTCATAATAAAAGAATAAAAAGGTTAAAATAGAATAAGGATTGTACTGTGAAAGGGGAAGATTGAATGGACCAAAAAGGCCAAAGCCCAACATTGAAATGGATAATAAAAACACCAGCCCTAAAAGAAAAATGACACGGAGAAGGCCACGCCCAATTCAATAAAAGGCTGAATTTTTTGGGCTTGGCCCATATAGACCGCCAAAATGGACCGGGCTGATTTCACACTACGACGATTTCATTTCGTCATAATTTTGCCACGTCGGATCAGCCACGTAGGATTTGATCTGTCCAGGCGAGATGGGCCATGACGATATTGGATCGTCATAACGGCTATGACGATCTAATATCGTCATAGATGGTTATGACGATTTTATCAAAATCGTCATTATAGTTCATTTGCGACGCCCAGCTTTCGACGATCTCATTTTCGTCATAAAATCGTCATAGATGGACTACTATGATGATTTTGTGACGAAAATGGCGGGTCATATATTGCCAGATTCCTTGTAGTGCCTCTCTAGTGGAGACGTAGCTTCTTTGGAAGTGAACTTCAGGAAACAAATCCTCGTCTCCGCGTCCATCGGTTATCTCTCAACCGAGCCCTTTACTTATGCACTTTACATTGTGATAGCCATCGTGCTTGAAGTATCTATACCTTGCTATCATCTTGTTGCTTGTATTGCTTAGCATAGGTTGTTGGTGCACTTAGGTGAACTTAGTGGCTAGGTTTTGTACTCAATCAATTAAACGTTAGTTTTATTCCGCATTTACTTGAGCCTAAACCGTAATAATTTTAAAAGCCTATTCAACCCCCTCTAGGCGACTTCCTTTGTACTTTCAACAGATCATGGTTGGGAGGCAAACTCATAGGGGAGGTTCCTATACTAGGGTGTGTAATTGAAAGGTTAGGATTGATTATTCGCATACCAAGTATGATGATTCATGATTGTTCCTGACGGATGTATCGAATGTTGTGGTGAAAGTGTACCACCTCTGTAGAGTGTCAAACTATTTGAATAGCCGCGTCCGCGGTTATGGACAGTTGGATGGCCATACTGTTCCGTTGTCAGATGTTTTCCCAAAATGACCCATGACTGGAATGATGACTTTGACTTGACCCCACAAGTTTTGGAGATGAATCTAGGTTCCCACCTAAGTAACTTAGACAACTAAATTTAGGTTTTTGCTACTAGATACTGGTTGAAATAAAATTGGCTTGTGGCAAACAAACCTAGACCTTAAGATTCCTATAGAATGGCCTTATTGTTTTAGTGAAAGTTCGTGAGTACTTTGAAGTACTCATGGCTCTGTCCCTGGCTATTACCATGGCTAGACTATGAAGGAGATATGAGGAGGATGGTCAGTAGGACGCTTACGATAACTAGGATCATCTCCCATCGTCAGCATTGCCTGTGACCCTGAAGATGGAGCCCCGACCACGCTATTACTACTATTATTATTCCGCTCCTTTGATTGTAATCAGACTTGATCATGAGATCAACTATTTGTAAGACCTTTATGGTTTGTAATGGATGATGAACTATGGTACCAATCTGTTATGTCTCGCAAAAATGGTAATCCTGGGATTGCGATGTATAGCATAATAGGCATCTGGTATTAAAAATCCGGGTGTTGACAGGCGAATTCATTGCAGGTAGCTTATTGGGGTGGCCCCCATGTGCATGGTTTGGGTCTAGGAAACATCGTTTCCGAAACCCTGTCGACATACCGTTGGGTGTATGTTTTGT
This sequence comes from Avena sativa, assembly GCA_916181665.1. Lineage (NCBI taxonomy): Eukaryota > Viridiplantae > Streptophyta > Magnoliopsida > Poales > Poaceae > Avena > Avena sativa. The sequence continues at coordinate 396,665,251 of OV702279.1, read as the reverse complement.
GATCTTGTACCTACCTGATCTAACAACAAGGGTGTAGGTGCGTGTGGAAACTTTGGTGCACCCCCGCAGGGTTTAATCTTTTCAAAAAGTCGTGTCCACGGTTAAGGACGACTTGGAGCATAGTACTCGATCATAGACAACTATAACTAAAGTTTACTGTTATAATATGACTTGTATCCGATATGACTACTAAGTTGGATACCACCATGGAATGAATGGATAAAATTGCCAACTGTGTGAGTTTCCTCGGCATGACTTCCTCGTTTGGTCTCGAGGGGGAAATACCAGGATGGGTATGATTGGTGTTAGTATCAGGATGAATCTGAATAGGTCTTTCTTATCCCTCTCTAATAGCCGACAGTTGTATCAAGTCTCTATAGGTTGTTTAGTGCATGTTGTGCTGCCACTTCAGTCCACCATACGTATTTAGGTGCGGACAGCCGAATTCTAAGACTCGTCGTGTACTAGCCTTAGTACTGACCGCTCTATTTTTTCTTTGCCCTTTGTCAGCACCCCTCTTGTTTGAGCAGGTTTTGAGGTCGACTTCATTAGCAGGGTTACCCTTCCGGCTTGGCCTGGGCAGGGTTATGGACGGCATTGGTTATTCTTCAGGGATCTTAGCACCATTTGCATCTTGTCCATAGTTAGATGTTGAATCATTTCAAGGTGATTTGCAACTTTGTACGTGATGATGTGTAGCTCAGATCACTGTAGAGCTTCGTTGGGCAACGCCAAGAGGAAGGTATGATGAGCATAGTGTAGGGTTTCGTAGCATGGAAAACAAAAAATTTCTACCGCATACAAACAAACAACCCAAGATCTATCTACTAGATTGTAGCACCTGTTTCGAGTTACATTGTAAGAGGTTCCAATCTTTAATAAGATAGAGCCCCCTGTGTTTTACAATGCTAGTCCCTGGATCAATAGCTAGCATCCACAGTTAAGATGTAATATCAAGAAACAAAGGTCATAATATAGCTTTATAACCAGGAATAACATATTTTTTAATTACATCAAACATAGCTCATTTGGCTATTACATTACATTACAGCGGAATAACTATAAGCATGGGGTCCTTCATCTTCAAGGTGCCACAGGCAGATGTTGGTTGTAGACTTTGTAATCCTAATCAAACAATCTTCACTAAAATCAATCAAACCTCCAACATACAAGTTACAGCCACAAAGGGTCAATACATTTGAATTGTATTGGCAAGTGATACTATGGTAGTATTGTGGAGTCTATCAACTATATGCATTTGGCTGAGTGGAGTTGAGGCTTGAATTGCTCAAAACAGATTTTTCCTTAACATTTGAAAATACTAAGTTTTGTTTGACAAAACCATTTTTCTCAATCAAAGATTGAAGATGCTTTCCAAGGCATCTCTCAATCAAAGATTGAAGATTTCACACAACCCTTGTTCAAACCACAAGTTTTAACTTTAGAAATTTGAATGATGAGATTCTTGATTGCTTCCATGTCTTGATGCTCAAATTGTCCTTTACCAGGGACATGGCTAAGTACTTAGATTTTACACTCTGCAGAGGTGGTGCACTTTCCCCACAAGACTTGGTTTCCCAAGACAAGATCATTCAGAAGCCTTCCCTTAGACCAAAATGGACGCGTTCCAACCTATCAAAAACTACCACCCACTATCCATATGGCTAAGTTCTTGCAACCTATATGATCATGGCAGAGCCCATATTGCCAAGTGGTTGCACTTGAAGCTTCTCAACATTTGACATCTCAAATCTCTTTGTTCCTGGGTGGCCATCCACAAGTGAGATACACAAGGTTCACCAGTCCCCTGGCCTTGTGTAACCACTCAACCAAAAACCACCAAGCAATTACCATTCCACCCAGGTGATTCATTAACTTAGTTGTTTTATTAAACAAAAACACAAGTTTTCAGACTTAGTATATTTTTCCATAGTGTGAATATATATTTCACCCATATTTTCTATTAGCTAGGCTAAGCTTGATAGTAGTAGGAATCTTAACTTAGGAAAATCCTACTAAGGATTCATCTATTAGGTTTTCCTATAGCAAGGTTCATACTTAGCAAAATTCATGCAAGTTTTACTTAGACAAAATCACTAATGCATAGTGAAAGTAATGGGACAAAAAGTATGAAGCATCACTTGCCTTTTTGGTAGGGAATGGTGGTTCACTCCTTGATATTGCTAGTCTCACACTTTCTAACTTCACTACAAGTCAATCAAGTAGACACAAAATCAACTAGCATTCCAAACCAATAAATCAATCAAACAATTTAACACACACAAAACAATGGGATCTAAGTCATGCATGTAAGCATGCAAAGGATGGTTCTATTTGTAAGGATGGTCTCCACTATGCTTCTAAACTTTGTAAGGTCCAATTTGGTCATTTACCGAGATGGCAAAGTCATTTGCAAAAGGGTTTTGGTCCATAAACCATTTTTAAATCTAATCATTATTTTATGTGGTGAAAATTATTTTTATCAAAGTAAAACTTTATGTTTCTCACCAAATGAGTTGCTATTGCAAAACTTGGTGTTTTGGGTCAGTAGGTTTGGTCTAAACCATTTTCCCAAAGTTTTCTTTGCAAAAACATTTTCATAATAAAATCAATAATTTTATTTGGCTAGAAAATGGCTAATGTCAAATAATTCAACTTAAATTTTACCAAAATCATTTTCAACACCAAGGGTTGGTTCCTAGGGTCAGTAAGGTCACAACAAACCATTTTGCAAAAGTTTTAACCCTAAAATCAATTTTAAACAATTTTTATACTCTAAACAAGCTCACAAAAGAATCTGCAAAATCAAGCAAACTAACATATACTATTTGCTAAACTAATTCCACAGTTGGCTAGGGCTTGTTCTCCTGAATCCATTGATACCAAATTTGTATTTTTTGGACGTGTGGTTTGAAAGTTATAAGGGTTTGAAATTTGCAAATAAATCTGATTCAAAACTGGTTTTAGATCTAATACAGGCCACGCGTCGAGCCGTGATTGGCCGGTACCGCTTCGTGCGGATCGCACAGCTGCAACCGTAGGATCTAATCTAATCGTGCGATCCAGAACGCATACCCCTTCGCTATTAAGTGATTCTTTCGTGTCGCTTAGATCTTCATCCAACGGCTAAAATCGTATTGACCATACTCTGGCGGCGCAAGGTCAACGACGAGCGGCGGAGCGGCCAGTTGGCGGCGCCGCTGGCGAGGCAGGAAGCGAGAAAGGGAAAGAGTAAGCTCACCTGGTTCGTAATAGCCTGGAGATGCTCAACGCGTTGTTGGTTCGACGAGGGGCGCTCTGGAGTGGGCTTGATTTCTCGCCGGAGTGGGGCTGCGCCTCGGGCGTGGTTAGTCGTCGAAGGGGGCGAGGTTTGGGGGCGTCCTAGGACAAACGGATGATGCTGTTAGGTTCGCACGAGCCTGTAGATCATCATCGTATCTACGGGAAAAGGAGGGGAGGTCAGGTTTTACCGGGGAATGTCGTCGGAGAAGAGGGCAGAGGGCGGTGCTGCAGGTCGTCGACGTTGCTGACGCTGGGAGGCACGCGCGAGTAAGTTGCGGCTACAGAAAGGTTCTCTGGGGAATGCTTGAGGGAGGGGTCAGAGGTAAACGAGAGAGGACATGCTGGCGTTTAAAGGTGCTTGATCACCGCGAGGAATAAACGCGGCGTTAAGTCGAATTAAGCCGGAGAATCAACGGCAGAATGAGGAGGAACGGGTCGCTGCGGGGAGGACGATGAACAGGAGAGGGTGGGGTCAGCTTGGCAGTGAAAGAAAGGAAAGGGAGTTGGGTCCACCGATCAGCCTCTGTGTGGGTGCGGTTCTGAGTGGAAAGAAACGCTTCGGGGGAGAGGGGCAGGTGGGCTAGGTGGGCTGTTGGGCTGGAGCTGGGCCAGATGGTGGGTTGTTCTATTTTTTCTGTCTGAATTCTTTTTCCTTTTCTATTTTCAATTTACTGATTTGAAATTCAAACAAATGATTCATTCAACCAAATCAACTCAAACAAACACCACACTTCACAATTTTGAACTTGGTTCTGTTTATCAGCATAAACCTAAATCCCAAAATAAAATAATATTTTATTCTTTTTAGGATCTTATTTAATAATTAAATAAAATAGACCAAAGTTATTTAATCAATTTGGGTTTGATTTATTTAACAAAATCTTCATTTGAAATCCAAACACTTTCAAAACCAAATCAGTAGGTTTTATTTGAAAATATAAGATACTTGAGATACTTGTTTAAAATAAAAATAACATTTTATTTTAGGGTCCAATATCAATTAAATGAATAGACCTTATTCATTTAATTCAAATAGGATTTGTTTTATTTAAATACTCCTTTTGGAATTTAATTATTTTCAAAACCAAAATAGTAGGTTTTATTTAGGAATATAAAGAATACTTGGAAAACTTGTTTAAAACAAAATAACATTTTTGTTATAGGGTCCATTAATAGTTAAATAAATAGACCTTATTTATTTAATTCAACTAGGATTTATTTTATTTAAAGTATTTATTTTGAAATCTAAAATAAAGACAAAACACTTCAGTAGGTTTTATTTGAAAATATAAAATATTTGGAAAACTTATTTAAAATAATTTAATAAGTTTTGATGTTCCATTTAAAATGGTAAAACCTTTTATTTAGATAAAATTGGGTATTAAATCCTTATTAATTTATTTAAATAAACCTTTGCTAATTTTATTTAAAATTAAATGTTTTAATTCCCAAAGCTTGGCCAAGGTTTAATTTGGCTTTATAAAATATTCTTTATTTATAAACTTCTATTTCATTTGAAAACAATCTTTTCATTTAATTGTTTCAAATTAGTATTTCCAAATGTTTTTATTTTTCCTTTTATTAAATGTTTATCTTTTTAAATCTCTTTAGGATTTTATTTAATTCAAATGGGTTTGAAGTTCCAATTGAATTCAAAAAGTTTCTTCTGGCTCTGAAAATCAAACAAAGTTTTATTTTATTCATTTATTTTCACATTACAAGATTTGGAAAATCTTGGGATGTGACAGGCTACCACCCTTAAAATAAATCTCGTCCCGAGATTTGGGAAGGCTAGGGTTACAAGCAAGTTCAAAACAACTAGGGTACTACCACCCTTAAAAAATTTCAAACAAAAATTACATATTGTTCTTCTTGGGATCCTAGGAAAAACTTCTCTAAGCAAACTTTTGCATTGTGTCCTTGGTTTCCATTCTTGACTCATGGGCCAAGGTTGAGATACTTCATAGACTTGTTTAACTTGTTCTTCATCTTTTCTGGACAATTGTTTGCATAGCGGCCTAGTTCCTTGCATTTGAAACATGTTATAAGTTTGAGGTCTTGAGGTGGCTTCTCTGGACAATATGATGCATAATGTCCTAACTCCTTGCAGTGTTTGCACATCACTTGGCTAATATCCTTCCTCATCTTGGGTTTCACTAGCCTTTGTTTGTCTTCTTGGCTCTTCTTCTTTTCTGGGCATTCACTGGCATAGTGTTCCATCTCTTTGCAATTGTAACATTGCAAATGGCTTTTGTCTTTCTTCTTCTTTTTGGGTCTCTCCAAAGCTAGGAGTTCTTCTAGTTCATGTTCTTCATAGGTGGGAGATCTTTCTCTCTTCTTGGGGCATTGATCTTCATGTGCCTTGGATGCATGATCCTTGTCTCCACAAGTATTGCTAGCTTGGGTTCCTTCTAGATTAATATCTTTGTCATCCTTGTTGTCATTAGCTCTTTGGGAAGAGTTTCCTCCCAAGTTGATCATTTGAGTAACCAATCCTTGCAACAATTGGGATTGAAGTTTCAAAATCCTTTGTATGGCTGGGTCTAGTCCATTGTTGTTAGCTAAAAGCTGAGTTGTCTCTTGGCTCAACTGGTTTTGGGTTGCTATAAGTTCTCTCATGTTGTTCTTTTGGTTGTTGTTGTTGTCACCATCCTTGATGTTGGAGTCTCTTGAAGTAGTCATCTGTTTGGGTTGGATTGGGATTAGAATAGGCAACAAAATTTCTAAGGGAATAATTCTATTCACACACATCACAAATCACACAAGCAATGTGCAAGCAATCACAAACAAACATTCCACTCAAACAACAAGTTTGAAGCTTATCTTTAGGCAACAAAATATTTTTGTTACACCACATAAGTTGGTGTGTTTGACTTAACTAAATTATGGTGGTCCATCTATATGGTTCACTTGTGATCTTTCCTTCCTTCTTGATTCTTCTTGTATGAGATCATGGTTTACTTGAGAAAAACTCTTGGTTGCAATACTTCAAATGAAGTAGGCTCCTTCTAACTTTTGCATTCCCTGAGTATCTAAATCTTGAGCAAGATTTCCTTGTCTCACTTGTAGTCCTTGGTGATATCCAAGTTGGAGGTTCTTGATGAATATGCTGAAGATGTTGAAGTCATTAGAGTTGAAGATGTTGAACTCATTAGAGTTGAAGGAATTGAAGAAGTCCTTTGCACATGGTGAAGTCTTTGGTCTTGGGTAGGTTTTTCCATCAAGTTGAAATAGAAGAGAAGTAGAGTTGAAACCAAAATGGTTGAGGAAAGAGTTTACAAGTGTTTTTGGTAAATAAGTTTTTGGAACAAATACAACTCCTATTTTTCTAAGGGTTTTTATCCAATCCTAGGTTTACAAATCCTACAGGCAACACAATGCTCTGATACCATCTGTAAGAGGTTCCAATCTTTAATAAGATAGAGCCCCCTGTGTTTTACAATGCTAGTCCCTGGATCAATAGCTAGCATCCACAGTTAAGATGTAATATCAAGAAACAAAGGTCATAATATAGCTTTATAACCAGGAATAACATTTTTTTATTACATCAAACATAGCTCATTTGGCTATTACATTACATTGCAGTGGAATAACTATAAGCATGGGGTCCTTCATCTTCAAGGTGCCACAGGCAGATGTTGGTTGTAGACTTTGTAGTCCTAATCAAACAATCTTCACTAAAATCAATCAAACCTGCAACATACAAGTTACAGCCACAAAGGGTCAATACATTTGAATTGTATTGGCAAGTGATACTATGGTAGTATTGTGGAGTCTATCAACTATATGGATTTGGCTGAGTGGAGTTGAGGCTTGCATTTCTCAAAATAGATTTTTCCTTAACATTTGAAAATACTAAGTTTTGTTTGACAAAATCATTTTTCTCAATCAAAGATTGAAGATCCTTTCCAAGGCATCTCTCAATCAAAGATTGAAGATTTCACACAACCCTTGTTCAAACCACAAGTTTTAACTTTAGAAATTTGAATGATGAGATTCTTGATTGCTTCCATGTCTTGATGCTCAAATTGTCCTTTACCAGGGACATGGCTAAGTACTTAGATTTTACACTCTGCAGAGGTGGTGCACTTTCCCCACAAGACTTGGTTTCCCAAGACAAGATCTTTCAAAAGCCTTCCCTTAGACCAAAATGGACGCGTTCCAACCTATCAAAAACTACCACCCACTGTCCATATGGCTAAGTTCTTGCAACCTATATGATCATGGCAGAGCCCATATTGCCAAGTGGTTGCACTTGAAGCTTCTCAACATTTGACATCTCAAATCTCTTTGTTCCTGGGTGGCCATCCACAAGTGAGATACACAAGGTTCACCAGTCCCCTGGCCTTGTGTAACCACTCAACCAAAAACCACCAAGCAATTACCATTCCACCCAGGTGATTCATTAACTTAGTTGTTTTATTAAACAAAAACACAAGTTTTCAGACTTAGTATATTTTTCCATAGTGTGAATTGTTGGAATTATGCCCTAGAGGCAATAATAAAGATGTTATTATTATAATCCTTGTTCATGATAAAGTTTATATTCCATGCTAGAATTGTATTAAGAGGAAACTTTAATACTTGTGTGGTTTGTAAACAACACCGTGTCCCTAGTATGCCTCTATGGACTAGCTCATTGATCAATGATGGTTAAGGTTTCCTAACCATAGACATGAGTTGTCAATTGATAATGAGATCATATCATTGGGAGAATGATATGGTCGATAGACCCAAACAAAGCAGAGAAATTAGATCGTGTCATCGTGTTCGTCTTTGCGAAGCTTTTCCTATGTCAAATATTGTATTCCTTAGACCATGAGATAATGCAACTCCCTGGTATCGGAAGAAAGCTTTGAGGTCATCAAAAGTCATCCTATGAGAGGGTGATCATAAAGGTGTCTCTCAAGTGATCGGAAAGTATCTGTTGGGTTGTATGTATCGAGATGGGATTTGTCCCTCCCAAGTCGGAGAGATATACTTCGGGCCCACTCGGTAATCGATATCAACACCGCTTGCAAGCATGTGGTTAAGGAGTTAATCAAAAAGTGATATCGGATTATGGAACGAGTAAAGTACTTGCTGTGAACGAGATTGAACTAGGTATGACGGTACCGACGATCGAATCTCGGGCAAGTAAAATATCGCGAGACGAAGGGAATATATATATGGGATTGATTGAATCCTGGCATCGTGGTTCATCCGATATGATCATCGATGAATGTGTGGGAGTCAATATGGGTGCCCAGACCCCGCTGTTGATTATTGATAGAAGATCATGTTTGCATATTCTCGAACCCGCAGGGTCACACACTTAACGTATCTCGACGCTAGGATGGATTGGATAATTGGTTTATGAATTTTTTTGTTTGGAGTCTCGGATGGGATCCGGGATATCACAAGAGGTTCCGGAATGGTCCGGAGAATAAGATTCATATAAGGCAGTGCAGTTTTTGGAGTTCGGAATTGTTCCGGAAGCTTCTAGAACCTTCCAGAAGGGGACCAACGTGGCCCCACCTTCCGGTAGGGGGCATGGGCCTATGAGGGAGTGTCCTGGCCGCATTGGGCCAGGGGCACAAGGCCCCATAGGGCCCAGCCGATCCTAGATAAGTTTAAACTCGTTTAAACTAGAGATAGGATTTCTAGATAAGGGAGAGTTTAAATCGTTTAAACTAGAGATAGGATTTCTAGATAAGGGAGAGTTTAAATTTTTTTAACTAGAGATAGGCTTGGAGGAGGGGCAAGGGCTGGCCCCCCCTCTATATATAGAGGGGTGGTGCGCCCCCTCCCCCTACACACCTCCCTCCAAGCCCTAGTAGCCCTTGCTACCTTCCTCTCTCCCTCCCGACTGTTTGTAGGCGAAGCCCTGCAGCAGAAATTCTCCACCATATACACCACGCCGTCGTGTTGTAGATCCAATCTATCTCTCCACCATACTCGCTGGTCCGAGGAAGGAGGAGACGTCGAGGTGCTGCACGTCTGCATCTCACGGAGGCACCGCCACTTGTGGTGCTAGATCGGATCAGATCGCGAGGAGGAGAAGCGAGTACGACTACATCACCCACGTTCCGACAAATGTTTCGCTGTGCGAATCTTCAAGGGTATGAAGATCTAATCCAATCTCTCTCGTTGTTTGCATCTCCTAGATTAGATCTTGGCTTTCCTTCTGTTCGCTCTGTAGAAATTTTTGATTTACTATGTCGCGAAACCCTTCAGTGGTATCAGAGCTAGATCTATGCGTAGATGTGTTTCACGAGTAGAACGCAACATGGTTGTTGCGGGCATTGATGTTTTCTGTTGCAAGCCTCTTTTTTGTGTTCTTCTTATGACGCGGGATAGTGAGATTGAAGCGGTCCAGGCCAACCTTACGCGACGTCGTTCGCGAGACCGGCTCCGCACTTGACGTGTGGCTTGTTCCACACATGCGGCTGGTGGATGTCAGTTTCTCTCACTATAGTTGTCATGGGATTAACACCGGAGTTTGGCAACCATAATATCACCGTTGTGGCTTTCCGTAGTAAGAATCGTTCTTAGCATCTACTCCCATAAGCCACGTAAAACATGCAACAACAAAGTAGAGGCGTCTAACTTGTTTTTGCAGGGAGTGTTTTCTGTGATATGGTATGGCCCAAGATGTGATGTGTATATTGTATGCGATGATCATGTTTTGTAATGTTTCACGACTTGCATGTCGATGAGTACACAACCGGCAGGAGCCATATGGTTGTCTTTATAATTGTGTATGACCTGCGAGTCAACTTCTTATACGCCATGTAATAGCTTTACTTTATCGCTAAGTAGTTAGCAATAGTTGTAGTTGCTATTCGTGGTAGAGGCAATCATGGTGGAGTGATGGAGATCATGCCGGAACGCACAAGACGGAGATCATTGCGCGAAGATTGGCTATACCATGTCACATAAAGTTATATGCATGTGATGTTTATCCCTTTTATGTATCTTATCATGCTTAGATCGCGACGGTAGCATTATAAGATGATTCCTCACTTAAAGATCAAGATAAAAACTGTGTTCTCCCCAAGTATGCACCGTTGCGAAAGTTCGTCGTGTCCAAGCATCACGTGATGATCGGGTGCTATAGACTCTACGCTCACATACAACGGGTGCAAGCCAGTTTTGCACACGCGGAAATACTTGGGTCTAACTTGACGAGCCTAGCATGTACAGACATGGCCTCGGAACACAAGAACCGAAAGGTTAAGCATGAGTCATATGAATGATATGATCGACACTTCGTTGTCCACCATTGAAACCACATCTCTTCTCGTGATGATCGGATTAGGTGTGGTGAATTTGGATCGTGTTCACTAAACAACTTGAGGGATGTTGAATTTAGTGGGACTTCATCTAGTAATTTGATTAAGTTGAACTATTTATCATGAACATAGTCTAAATTGTACTTGCAAATACTGTAGATCACATGGCCAAATCCAACTTCAACTTCAACGTTTTTGCTGAGAAAGAAAAGCTTAGGAACAATGGGTCTAACTTCACCAATTGGTTCCGCAATCTAAGAATCATTCTGTCTAGCGGACAAAAAGGACTATGTCCTTGGTAAAGCGTTAGGTGACCCCCCTGCTGCAACTGCACCGGCTGATGAGAAAGTTGTCTATCAGTCGCGCAAAGATGATTATGGTGTGATTAAGAGCACCATGTTGTTTGCTATGGAACCGGAGCTTCAAAATCGTTTTGAAACCTATCCCGGGCCCTTTGAGATTCTCGAGGAGCTGAAAACCATGTTTCAGACTCAAGCCCGTTCTGAGAGATATGAGATCTCTGAGAAGTTCTTTAACTGCAAGATGGAGGAAGGGAGTTCCGTTAGTGAGCACGCCATAAAGATGTCGGGCTACACTCAACGCCTTGAGCAACTGGAATGCACGATTCCAGAGGAGCTCAAGATTGACAGGGTTCTGCAATCACTCCCTCCCAGCTACAAAAGTTTTGTAGTGACTCATAATTAGATTGGTTCCACTGATACGATCACCGAGCTCTTCGCAAAGCTGAAGGCCGCGGAGGTGGACATCAAGAAGGATAATCATGTGTTGATGGTCAACAAGCCCTCCTTTAAGAAAGGTAAGGGATCAAAGAAGCCCTTCAAGAAGGGCGGCGGCAAGCGCAATGCCCCTGCTGAGAAGAAGCTCAGGTCTGGTCCCAAGCCAAACACTGAGTGCTTCTATTGCAAGTACAAGGGTCACTAGAAGCGCAACTGTCCGAAGTACTTAGCGGACAAGAAGGCTGGCACCATCAAAGGTATATTTGATATACATGTTATTGATGTTTTCCTTACTAGCCCTCGTTGTAGTGCCTGGGTATTTGATACTGGTTCAGTTGCTAATATTTGTAACTCGAAACAGGAGCTATGGAATAGACAGCGGCTTGCGAGGGATGAGGTGACGATGCGCGTTGGCAACGGATCAAGAGTTGATGTGATGGCCGTCGGCACGCTCTCCTTAGTTTTACCTTCGGGATTAGTTTTAAACCTTAATAAATGTTATTATGTGCCTGCGTTGAGCATGAACATCATTTCCGGATCATGTTTATTGCAAGACGGTTATTCATTTAAATCGGAGAATAATGGTTGTTCTATTTATATGAGTAACATCTTTTATGGTCATGCACCTCTTGTGAATGGTTTATTTCTTCTAAATCTCGAAAGGGATGAAACACACATCCATAACATTGAGGCTAAGAGATGCAAAGTAGATAGTGATAATACTACTTATTTGTGGCACTGTCGTCTAGGTCATATTGGAGTAAAGCGCATGAAGAAACTCCATTCTGATGAACTTTTGGAGTCTCTTGATTTTGAATCATTTGACACATGCAAACCATGCCTCATGGGCAAGATGATCAAAACCCCGTTCTCCGGTATGATGGAGCGAGCAACGGACTTGTTGGAAATCATACATACCGATGTATGCGGACCGATGAGTGTTTCGACGCGCGGTGGATATCGCTATTTTCTCACTTTTACCGATGACTTAAGTAGATATGGGTATATCTATTTAACGAAAAATAAATCTGAAACGTTTGAAAAGTTCAAGGAATTTCAGAATGAAGTGGAGAACCATCGTAACAGAAAGATTAAGTTTCTACGATCCGATCGTGGATGTGAATATTTGAGTTATGATTTTCTCACGCATCTTAAAGCAAGTGGAATCGTTTCACAACTCACGCCACCCGGAACACCACAGCGCAATGGTGTGTCTGAACGCCGAAATCGAACCCTATTAGATATGGTCCGATCAATGATGTCTCTTACTGATTTGCCGTTATCATTTTGGGGTTATGCATTAGAAACCGCTGCATTCACTTTAAATAGGGCTCCATCTAAATTTGTTGAGACGACACCGTATGAACTGTGGTTTGGTGCTAAACCTAAGTTGTCGTTTCTTAAAGTTTGGGGATGCGAAGCTTACGTCAAGAAGTTGATGCCGGACAAGCTCGAACCCAAAGCGGAGAAATGTGTCTTCATAGGATACCCTAAGGAAACTATTGGGTATACCTTCTATCACAGAACCGAAGGCAAAGTGTTTGTCGCAAAGAACGGTTCCTTTCTTGAGAAGGAGTTTCTCTCGAAAGAAGTGAGTGGGAGGAAAGTAGAGCTAGACGAGGTTATTGAAACTTCTCTTGAATTGGAGAGTAGCGCAGCACCTGAAATTGTTCCAGTGCCGCCTGCACCAACAATAGAGGAAGCTAATGACAAGGATCATGAAGCTTCGGACGATGCTGCTACTGAACGTCGCAGGTCGACAAGGTCGCGTGCCCCTCCTGAGTGGTACGGCAACCCTGTATTGACTGTCTTGTTGGTAGAAGACAGTGAACCTACGAACTATGAGGAAGCGATGATAAGCCCAGACTCTGAGAAATGGCTGGAAGCCATGAAATCCAAATTGGGATCCATGAGCGAAAACCAAGTATGGACTTTGGTGGACCCTCCTAGCGACCGAAAGGCCGTTGAGTGCAAATGGATTTTCAAGAAGAAAACGGACGCGGATGGTAATGTTACCGTCTATAAAGCACGGCTTGTCGCAAAAGGTTTTCGACAAGTTCAAGGTGTTGACTACGATGAGACTTTCTCTCTCGTAGCGATGTTTAAGTCCATTCAGATTTTATTAGCAATTGTTGCATTTCATGATTATGAAATATGGCAGATGGATGTCAAGACTGCTTTCCTCAATGGCAACATTGATGAAGAGTTGTATATGATGCAACCCGAAGGTTTTGTCAATCCTAAGGATGCTAGTAAAGTATGCAAACTTCAGCGTTCCATTTATGGACTGAAGCAAGCATCTCGGAGTTGGAACCTTCGTTTTGATCAAGTGATCAAGAGCTTTGGATTTGTTCCAAATTGCTACGAAGCTTGCATCTACAAGAAAGTGAGTGGGAGCTCGGTGACGTTTCTGGTACTGTATGTGGATGACATATTGATTATCGGAAATGACATCAACATGCTTAACAATGTGAAGAGTTATTTGAACAAGTGTTTTTCAATGAAAGACCTAGGTGAAGCTGCTTATATATTGGGCATCAAGATCTATAGAGATAGACAAAGACGCCTGATAGCTTTAAGCCAGAGTACATACCTAGACAAAGTTCTGAAAAGGTTCCGAATGGATAAGGCAAAGAAAGGTTCAGTGCCTATGTTGTCAGGTAAGATATTGAGCAAGGCTCAGTGTCCAGCTACGGTAAATGATAGGGAAGCTATGAGCAAAGTGCCTTATGCCTCGGCCATAGGTTCCATCATGTATGCCATGCTGTGTACTAGACCGGATGTGTCCAATGCTCTTAGTTTGACGAGCAGATATCAAAGTGATCCAGGAGTGGAACACTGGACAGCCGTGAAGAACATCCTAAAGTACCTAAATAGAACTAAAGAAATGTTCTTAGTCTATGGGGGTGATGAACAACTTGTCGTAAAAGGTTACGTCGACGCTAGTTTCGACACCGACAAGGATGATTCTAAATCTCAGACAGGATACGTGTATATTTTGAATGGAGGAGCTGTGAGCTGGAGAAGCTGCAAGCAAAGCGTGATCGCGGGATCTACAGTGGAAGCGGAATACATGGCTGCTGCAGAAGCGTAAAGTGAAGGAGTTTGGATCAGAAACTTCATCACTGAGCTTGGCGTGGTTCCAAGTGCATTGGACCCACTGGAGATATTGTGTGACAACACTGGCGCCATAGCACTCGCTAAGGAACCAAGATATCATCCAAAGACCAAGCATATCAACAGCAAGTTTCATATAATCCGAGATTATATAGAAGATGGAGATCTGAAGAATAGCAAAGTACATACGGATCTAAATGTCGCAGATCCATTGACTAAACCTCTTCCACGTGTAAAACATGATCAACACCTCAGTGCCATGGGTGTGAGATTGTTGCCAAATGTAAACTAGATTATTGACTCTAGTGCAAGTGGGAGACTGTTGGAATTATGCCCTAGAGGCAATAATAAAGATGTTATTATTATAATTCTTGTTCATGATAAAGTTTATATTCCATGCTAGAATTGTATTAAGCGGAAACTTTAATACTTGTGTGGTTTGTAAACAACACCGTGTCCCTAGTATGCCTCTATGGACTAGCTCATTGATCAATGATGGTTAAGGTTTCCTAACCATAGACATGAGTTGTCAATTGATAATGAGATCATATCATTGGGAGAATGATATGGTGGATAGACCCAAACAAAGCAGAGCAATTAGATCGTGTCATCGTGTTCGTCTTTGCGAAGCTTTTCCTATGTCAAATATTGTATTCCTTAGACCATGAGATAATGCAACTCCCTGGTATCGGAAGAAAGCTTTGAGGTCATCAAACGTCATCCTATGAGAGGGTGATCATAAAGGTGTCTCTCAGGTGATCGGAAAGTATCTGTTGGGTTGTATGTATCGAGATGGGATTTGTCCCTCCCAAGTCGGAGAGATATACTTCGGGCCCACTCGGTAATCGATATCAACAACGCTTGCAAGCATGTGGTTAAGGAGTTAATCACAAAGTGATATCGGATTACGGAACGAGTAAAGTACTTGCTGTGAACGAGATTGAACTAGGTATGACGGTACCGACGATCGAATCTCGGGCAAGTAAAATATCGCGAGACGAAGGGAATATATATATGGGATTGATTGAATCCTGGCATCGTGGTTCATCCAATATGATCATCGATGAATGTGTGGGAGTCAATATGGGTGCCCAGACCCCGCTGTTGATTATTGATAGAAGATCATGTCTCCATATTCTCGAACCCGCAGGGTCACACACTTAACGTATCTCGACGCTAGGATAGATTGGATAATTGGTTTATGAATTTTTTGTTCGGAGTCTCGGATGGGATCCGGGATATCACGAGAGGTTCCGGAATGGTCCGGAGAATAAGATTCATATAAGGCAGTGTAGTTTTTGGAGTTCGGAATTGTTCCGGGTTAATCGGTATTGTACCGGAAGCTTCTAGAACCTTCCGGAAGGGGACCAACGTGGCCCCACCTTCCGGGAGGGGGCATGGGCCTATGAGGGAGTGTCCTGGCTGCATTGGGCCAGGGGCACAAGGCCCCATAGGGCCCAGCCGATCCTAGATAAGTTTAAACTCGTTTAAACTAGAGATAGGATTTCTAGATAAGGGAGAGTTTAAATCGTTTAAACTAGAGATAGGATTTCTAGATAAGGGAGAGTTTAAATTGTTTAAACTAGAGATAGGCTTGGAGGAGGGGCAAGGGCTGGCCGCCCCCCTCTATATATAGAGGGGTGGTGCGCCCCCTCCCCCTACACACCTCCCTCCAAGCCCTAGTAGCCCTTGCTACCTTCCTCTCTCCCTCCCGACTGTTTGTAGGCGAAGCCCTGCAGCAGAAATTCTCCACCATATACACCACGCCGTCGTCTTGTAGATCCAATCCATCTCTCCACCATACTCGCTGGTCCGAGGAAGGAGGAGACGTCGAGGTGCTGCACGTGTTCATCTCACGGAGGCACCGCCACTTGTGGTGCTAGATCGGATCGGATCGCGAGGAGGAGAAGCGAGTACGACTACATCACCCACGTTCCGACGAACGTTCCGCTGTGCGAATCTTCAAGGGTATGAAGATCTAATCCAATCTCTCTCGTTGTTTGCATCTCCTAGATTAGATCTTGGCTTTCCTTCTGTTCGCTCCGTAGAAAATTTTGATTTACTATGCCGCGAAACCCTTCATGAATATATATTTCACCCATGTTTTCTATTAGCTAGGCTAAGCTTGATGGTAGTAGGAATCTTAACTTAGGAAAATCCTACTAAGGATTCATCTATTAGGTTTTCCTATAGCAAGGTACATACTTAGCAAAATTCATGCAAGTTTTACTTAGAGAAAATCACTAATGCATAGTGAAAGTAAATGGGACAAAAAGTATGAAGCATCACTTGCCTTTTTGGTAGGGAATGGTGGTTCACTCCTTGATCTTGCTAGTCTCACACTTTCTAACTTCACTACAAGTCAATCAAGTAGACACAAAATCAACTAGCATTCCAAATCAATAAATCAATCAAACAATTTAACACACACAAAACAATGGGATCTAAGTCATGCATGTAAGCATGCAAAGGATGGTTCTATTTGTAAGGATGGTCTCCACTAGGCTTCTAAACTTTGTAAGGTCCAATTTGGTCATTTACCGAGATGGCAAAGTCATTTGCAAAAGGGTTTTGGTCCATAAACCATTTTTAAATCTAATCATTATTTTATGTGGTGAAAATTATTTTTATCAAAGTAAAACTTTATGTTTCTCACCAAATGAGTTGCTATTGCAAAACTTGGTGTTTTGGGTCAGTAGGTTTGGTCTAAACCATTTTCCCAAAGTTTTCTTTGCAAAAACATTTTCATAATAAAATCAATAATTTTATTTGGCTAGAAAATGGCTAATGTCAAATAATTCAACTTAAATTTTACCAAAATCATTTTCAACACCAAGGGTTGGTTCCTAGGGTCAGTAAGGTCACAACAAACCATTTTGCAAAAGTTTTAACCCTAAAATCAATTTTAAACAATTTTTATACTCTAAAAAAGCTCATAAAAGAATCTGCAAAATCAAGCAAACTAACATATACTATTTGCTAAACTAATTCCACAGTTGGCTAGGGCTTGTTCTCCTGAATCCATTGATACCAAATTTGTATTTTTTGGACGTGTGGTTTGAAAGTTATAAGGGTTTGAAATTTGCAAATAAATCTGATTCAAAACTGGTTTTAGATCTAATACAGGCCACGCGTCGAGCCGTGATTGGCCGGTACCGCTTTGTGCGGATCGCACAGCTGCAACCGTAGGATCTAATCTAATCGTGCGATCCAGAACGCATACCCCTTCGCTATTAAGTGATTCTTTCGTGTCGCTTAGATCTTCATCCAACGGCTAAAATCGTATTGACCATACTCTGGCGGCGGCGCTGGCGAGGCAGGAAGCGAGAAAGGGAAAGAGTAAGCTCACCTGGTTCGTAATAGCCTGGAGATGCTCAAGGCGTTGTTGGTTCGACGAGGGGCGCTCTGGAGTGGGCTTGATTTCTCGCCGGAGTGGGGATGCGCCTCGGGCGTGGTCAGTCGTCGAAGGGGGCGAGGTTTGGGGGCGTCCTAGGACAAACGTGTGGCATCCCGCAAAACCACTACTAGAAAATCGCGTTGAATTTATGCATTGCATCGTCATCATCATGCATTGTTTGCATAAAACTCTTTTCGCAACGCCCGATTTGTTTTCCAAACGCCTCATCTTAATTCAAATATCAAAAACCAGGTCACCGGTTTATTTATGTTGTCCGCTATCGGTTTGCAAACGGTGTTAATGAAACAAATAAAAATTATATTATTTTTTTAGTGGGGGCAGTCGAACGGGCCAACCCGACCCGAACGACCACCCCCGTATAAAACAGATCGGTCCAACCTCTAAATCCTAATGCCACCCGGAAACCTACCCACACACCCAAGCCACCTCACCCTGCCCAATGACCTGCTGCCACCTCACCTCTCTCTTCCCTCCACCCATTCCTAAGCTGCCACCTAGCCTACCCCACTCCCTCTCTCTCTCAACCACCCCCCAGCCCACCTGCCCACACGCTGGCACGCACACACTCACGCGCACACAGCGCCGGCCACACCCGACCCAGCCCCTGCCCTGGCCCCACGCCTGGGACCCACCCCGCCCGCGCGTCCCACGCCTGGCGCCGCTCCCCCTGTTCTTCGTCAACCTCCCACCCCGCTCGCCCGCACCGTCTCTCCCTCCCACCTGCAACCTCCCTCAGCCCCCTCTGGCCCACGCCCCATCGCCGCCGCCGCCGGCGACGGCCTCGCAGGCCGCAGCAGCAGCACTCCCCTCCGTCCTCCCCTTGCCTCCGTCCCCGGCCGGCCATCCTCTCGCCCTCCGCCCGCGTGCAGCCCTCGCCGCCGCCCCTCCGCAGCGAGCCGCCTTCCTCCGGCCGTGCGTCCGGCCGCGCCCCGACCTCCCGAGCCCCGCCGCGTCGACTCCCCCCTCTCCGCGCGGGACGTCCTCGACGAGCGCCGCCTCCCCTCCCCTCAGCTGCCTCCGGCGTCGCCCAGTGCCCCCGAGCCGCTGCGCCCGGCCCGCGTCCGCCGCCGGGCGAGCTTCTCCCCTCCGCCTCCGGCCCCCGTCGCCCCGCTGCTGCCTGCCCCGTCCCCAGGACGCCGCCGTCGCCATCAACCTTCGGCGCGCCGGCGCGCCCCAGCGGCCCCTCCGTCGCCCAGCGTCGCCTGCCCCGCGTCCCCGCCGCCGGCGAGCGTCCTCCAGCGCGCCGCCGCTCGCCAGGACCCCGCCCCTGCTCGCCAGCGACCGCGGCCCCTCCAGCACGCGATCCCGGCCCGAGCGCGTCCCGCGTCCGCCTCAACCCTCCTGCCTCGAGCCGCGCCGCCCCGGCCGAGCCCGACCCCGACGCGCCCGTCTCAGCCGCCGCCCAGTACCACCCCGTGCATGCTCTCCTCGCTGGCCCCAGCAGCACGCCGGGCCCGTCCAGAGCGCCGCCGCCAGCGGCCTCCTCGCCCCCGTCGCCGGCGCCTGCTCGCCCCGCGTCCTCGCGCCGCCCGGCCACCAACCAGCGTCCGCCGCCGCTCTGTGCTGCGCCGGTCGACCCGTGCCCCGGCCGCCTCCGTCGACCCCCGCCAGGCCGCGCGCATCCGCCGCGTCCCCGCGAGTTCTGCCGATCACCGCCGCCCTCCGTCGCTGCAGCCCGTCCCGTCCTCGCCGCCGCCAGGCGCGCCGCCCTCCGCCGCTCTCGCCTTGGAGCCAAGTTCCGCCCCCGAGCCCGCGTCCCCCGGGTCCGCTTCCGCCTCACGCACGCCATCGACCGACACGGGATGAGAACCAAGTCCACGCAAGACCGTTCCCGTTGAGGACAGGAACCCTTCAAGTTAGTTGCGACAACGAGCTCGACACCGACAACCGAGGGGAACCCCGAGTACTTCGCCGCGGAAACTAGGGGCGATGACGCCAATACGACAAGATCCACCTCCCAGAGCGACGACCCCTGGACACCAAGAGCTACCGGCAACATGACCAAGACCCGGACCCCGATGACCATGATCCCCACGGCAGAACAACAAGGCCTTCGAGGTGGGACCAACAAGATCTTCTCCTCGGGACACCGGGAGCTCCCCTGAACGCCAAGCTCGTAGAGTTCAAGGACCCTCCAGATCTCCGTCACGGACACGACATGTACTTCCCTGGGACGCCATGACTGGGGCCCCGGACCCGAAGGCCACATGGGACGACAAGTACTCCAACATGGACCCGGTTGAAGCAAACCCGAAGACGGTAAATGCGACAAGTACTTCCCCGTCCGAGAACGATCCCGTCGAGACCGATCCGTCGAACCCTGGACCCCGAACCCCGAACCCCGGAACCCCAAGATCGTCGAGACCCCTAATGTGTGACCCCTTTCCTCGATACCCTATTTGATAACATAATAACAACTTGTTGCATATTTAATCATTCATCTCGCATGCATATCTGTGGTTTGGGGGCCTTATGCCGATTCACCAAGTAATTAAATATGGGGCCCATATGCGGACAAATCTAGCCTTATATTGGCCTCATTTAAACTTGTGTAGCGAACCGGTACTACCTTTAGTCTTGATAATACAACATTTAAATTGCGGGGTAGCTAAATAACTTGAACCATATGTTATTGTCGGGACCCCGGTTCCACTTAACATGACCTAATCGCATCGCACCCTTGCCATGTCATGCATCATACATGCATCATGCCGGTCTTCTGCCGTGTATTAAATATTGCATCCGGTGTTTCTTCTAGTGTTTTGCTTCTTCGCGGATAAGGCCGTTGAGTTGATGTGAGCTTCACCCCGATCTTCGGTTGAACCTTCGACAATGTTTTCAGGCGAGCATCTCCCCCTTTCTACCTATCTTACTTTTATAGTATTTATTCCCTCCTGTTGATCTATTGCTATCTGTGTAGCGTTGCTCTAGTTTTCGTACCCGTAATATCCCTTGCAGCCATTTAAAAGCCTTGGACACCTCCTATTACCTGTTGTTTGGTAGATAGCCGGACCCGCATGTCGTAGTCGCTTGCTCAAGTGTTTTGCTTGTCGTCAAGTACCACAATTGTTGGAGGATTGCCGCATGTTGACGTTGGAGATGATCATGGATTACTTATTGTTCCCTTCAATTCCTGTTTAACAACTAAAATTGAATTAAGCAGCGGCATCGGTGGGTGATAGGTAATATTTGGTTTCCGACCGCCCACTTGTGTCCCGTAGGACCCGAGTTCTTGACACCTGTTCCGAGATCGAGCGCGCTAACCACAGGTGGGGAGATATGGGCCCCCCATTAATTATTACCTGATTTCAAAGTATTGTACTGGGGGCCACAAACTAGTTTGAGGTTTTATTTACTATCATGTACCTATGAAATGCTTTACTGCTTTATTTACGATTGTGTGAGGAGCACGCTGTACTGTTTAGGTAAGCGGAATGTTTTCGCGGTATCGACAGTCCCCGATTGGGGATCTGCTGTCGTTTACAGCCATTGTCGCAAACCCTAAGTCCGTCTCGGAGACCGGCCGACTTCGTTGCGGGTGTACTTAGTGGGGTGGCCCCCCGTGCTTGCTTTGGGTCTGGGAACGTCATGACTTAGGCCCCGCCGACATACCGATGGGTGTATGTTAACTGATCTGGCAAAAAGGGTCGAAGTGCCTGTGGATACTTTGGTGCACCCCTGCAGGGTTAAATCTTTTCGAGAAGCCGTGTCCGCGGTTATGGACGACTTGGAGCACAGTGCTTGATCATAGACAACTATAACTAAAGTTTACTGTTAAGAATTGACTTGTATCCGATTTGCCTAGTAATCAGCTTCACTACAATGGAATGGCTAAGTAAAAGTACCAACAACTGCTGGGTTTTGTGGTTATCTCATGATAATTGTATCTGATTAGTAAGTGTTGTAACTATAACGGAATGGTTAACTAAAAGTGCCCACTGCTTACTTTATCAGGACGATTATCTAAACCTGACTAGTAAATGCTGCAACGATAACTGAATAAGTAAAACTGCCAACTGTGTGAGTTCCTCGGTTGACTTCCTCGAAGGTCTCGAGGGGGAAACGCCAGGATGGGTTCATTTGAAGATAGTATCCGGTTGGATCCGAATAGGTCTTCCTTACCCCTCTCTGATAGCCGCCAGTTGTATCGAGTCTCTATAGGTTGTTTAGTGCATGCTGCCGCTGCCGCTCAGTCCACCATACCTATGTAGGCGAGGACCGCCGAATTCTAGCCTCGCCGTGTACTGGCCTCAGTACTGACGCTCCTTCTTTTTCTTTTGCCCTTTGTCGGCACCCCTTTTGTTTAAGCAGGTTTTGAGATCGACGCCGTTAGCAGGGTTACCCTTCCGGCTTGGCCTGGGCAGGGTTATGGACGCCATTGGTTATTCTTCAGGGCTCTTAGCCCCATTTGCATCTTGTCCGTAGTCGGACGCCCCATCGTTTTCAAGGTGATTTGGATCTTTGTACCGTATGTTTGTAGTCTTGACTCTTTGAGTCGCTGTTGTATATATATCTGTTCTGTGGGTCCCATCGAGGACTGTTGTGTAATGTTATTACTTTGTTTTCCACCCGCACGAAAGTGCCTGGTGGGCACCTTCGAATCGTTTCTATGCGGGTTTGGCGGGTTTCGCTAAAACTTTCATAGGGCCGATTCTGAGGGTGTTACAGAGTGGTATCAGAGCTCAGCAGTTGCGATACCCCACAAGTCCAGCCTGTAGGATAACCTAGCTAACGGCCGAAGTAGAGTGTCAAAACTATTTTTGCAAAATCGGTTGGATAGTTCTGATTAGGTCTGATTTTACTCCTTACCCCTCTGCTGCTCTCCTCTCACCTCAGCGTGTTTTGAATCCACCTCTTATCTTTTCTGCGAGTCCAGGATTTCTCGTGGTTGGGTTTCCGTCGTACCTTCAGGGTTTCGCTTCCTCCTCTGATAACGGTGTTGCTACATCTGGTCTTCATGCTATCCGAGGAATCCTCCGTCTGGTGGACTTCTCTTGTTCCTTCTCGTGCCTTCCGGTGTTTTCTGATGCGACGACATCATCTACGCCAGATCCGATGCAGAGTCTGCATCACTCCTTTGATCCGAACCTCGCTTGTCGAGATCTTCAGTCTGAATCTTGAGGGTTGGTTGCATAATCTGCCTATTCGTGTACATAGTAATGCTTTGAGTGCGGGATGGAGTCGCGACCATACCACTACTCTTATCATTCGCTTATGTACATTGAATGGTGGATCGATGCAATTTTACTCCTTCCACGGAAGCTAGAGGTGGCTTAATTTGCTGATGCCTCTACCTTCAACCTTTTTGTTTCCGGAGTGCTCTCTCGACGATCAGGGACAACGACCTCTTGTTAGTGGTGTCGCGGAGATCTACACGAAGCGAGAAGATGCAGATCGCCGACCTTTCCTTCCGGTACCATGAGGCGGATCTCGAGGGCGAGATCCCTTGTTAGTGGTGTCGAATTGTGGCATCCCGCAAAACCACTACTAGAAAATCGCGTTGAATTTGTGCATTGCATCGTCATCATCATGCATTGTTTGCATAAAACTCTTTTCGCAACGCCCGATTTGTTTTCCAAACGCCTCATCTTAATTCAAATATCAAAAACCAGGTCACCGGTTTATTTATGTTGTCCGCTATCGGTTTGCAAACGGTGTTAATGAAACAAATAAAAATTATATTATTTTTTTAGTGGGGGCAGTCGAACGGGCCAACCCGACCCGAACGACCACCCCCGTATAAAACAGATCGGTCCAACCTCTAAATCCTAATGCCACCCGGAAACCTACCCACACACCCAAGCCACCTCACCCTGCCCAATGACCTGCTGCCACCTCACCTCTCTCTTCCCTCCACCCATTCCTAAGCTGCCACCTAGCCTACCCCACTCCCTCTGTCTCTCAACCACCCCCCAGCCCACCTGCCCACACGCTGGCACGCACACACTCACGCGCACACAGCGCCGGCCACACCCGACCCAGCCCCTGCCCTGGCCCCACGCCTGGGACCCACCCCGCCCGCGCGTCCCACGCCTGGCGCCGCTCCCCCTGTTCTTCTTCAACCTCCCACCCCGCTCGCCCGCACCGTCTCTCCCTCCCACCTGCAACCTCCCTCAGCCCCCTCTGGCCCACGCCCCATCGCCGCCGCCGCCGGCGACGGCCTCGCAGGCCGCAGCAGCAGCACTCCCCTCCGTCCTCCCCTCGCCTCCGTCCCCGGCCGGCCATCCTCTCGCCCTCCGCCCGCGTGCAGCCCTCGCCGCCGCCCCTCCGCAGCGAGCCGCCTTCCTCCGGCCGTGCGTCCGGCCGCGCCCCGACCTCCCGAGCCCCGCCGCGTCGACCCCCCCCCTCTCCGCGCGGGCCGTCCTCGACGAGCGCCGCCTCCCCGCCCCTCAGCTGCCTCCGGCGTCGCCCAGTGCCCCCGAGCCGCTGCGCCCGGCCCGCGTCCGCCGCCGGGCGAGCTTCTCCCCTCCGCCTCCGGCCCCCGTCGCCCCGCTGCTGCCTGCCCCGTCCCCAGGACGCCGCCCGTCGCCATCAACCTTCGGCGCGCCGGCGCGCCCCAGCGGCCCCTCCGTCGCCCAGTGTCGCCTGCCCCGCGTCCCCACCGCCGGCGAGC
The DNA here is from genome assembly GCA_916181665.1 of Avena sativa. Taxonomy (NCBI): domain Eukaryota; kingdom Viridiplantae; phylum Streptophyta; class Magnoliopsida; order Poales; family Poaceae; genus Avena; species Avena sativa. Next base: position 396,640,810 of record OV702279.1, on the reverse strand, counting down.
GTCCTCCAGCGCGCCGCCGCTCGCCAGGACCCCGCCCCTGCTCGCCAGCGACCGCGGCCCCTCCAGCACGCGAGCCCGGCCCGAGCGCGTCCCGCGTCCGCCTCAACCCTCCTGCCTCGAGCCGCGCCGCCCCGGCCGAGCCTGACCCCGACGCGCCCGTCTCAGCCGCCGCCCAGTACCACCCCGTGCATGCTCTCCCCGCTGGCCCCAGCAGCTCGCCGGGCCCGTCCAGAGCGCCGCCGCCAGCGGCCTCCTCGCCCCCGTCGCCGGCGCCTGCTCGCCCCGCGTCCTCGCGCCGCCCGGCCACCAACCAGCGTCCGCCGCCGCTCTGTGCTGCGCCAGTCGACCCGTGCCCCGGCCGCCTCCGTCGACCCCCGCCAGGCCGCGCGCATCCGCCGCGTCCCCGCTCGCCCTGCCCCGCGAGTTCCGCCGATCACCGCCGCCCTCCGTCGCTGCAGCCCGTCCCATCCTCGCCGCCGCCAGGCGCGCCGCCCTCCGCCGCCCTCGCCTTGGAGCCAAGTTCCGCCCCCGAGCCCGCGTCCCCCGGGTCCGCTTCCGCCTCACGCACGCCATCGACCGACACGGGATGAGAACCAAGTCCACGCAAGACCGTTCCCGTTGAGGACAGGAACCCTTCAAGTTAGTTGCGACAACGAGCTCGACACCGACAACCGAGGGGAACCCCGAGTACTTCGCCGCGGAAACTAGGGGCGATGACGCCAATACGACAAGATCCACCTCCCAGAGCGACGACCCCTGGACACCAAGAGCTACCGGCAACATGACCAAGACCCGGACCCCGATGTCCATGATCCCCACGGCAGAACAACAAGGCCTTCAAGGTGGGACCAACAAGATCTTCTCCTCGGGACACCGGGAGCTCCCCTGAACGCCAAGCTCGTCGAGTTCAAGGACCCTCCAGATCTCCGTCACGGACACGACATGTACTTCCCTGGGACGCCATGACTGGGGCCCCGGACCCGAAGGCCACATGGGACGACAAGTACTCCAACATGGACCCGGTTGAAGCAAACCCGAAGACGGTAAATGCGACAAGTACTTCCCCGTCCGAGAACGATCCCGTCGAGACCGATCCGTCGAACCCTGGACCCCGAACCCCGAACCCCGGAACCCCAAGATCGTCGAGACCCCTAATGTGTGACCCCTTTCCTCGATACCCTATTTGATAACATAATAACAACTTGTTGCATATTTAATCATTCATCTCACATGCATATCTGTGGTTTGGGGGCCTTATGCCGATTCACCAAGTAATTAAATATGGGGCCCATATGCGGACAAATCTAGCCTTATATTGGCCTCATTTAAACTTGTGTAGCGAACCGGTACTACCTTTAGTCTTGATAATACAACATTTAAATTGCGGGGTAGCTAAATAACTTGAACCATATGTTATTGTCGGGACCCCGGTTCCACTTAACATGACCTCATCGCATCGCACCCTTGCCATGTCATGCATCATACATGCATCATGCCGGTCTTCTGCCGTGTATTAAATATTGCATCCGGTGTTTCTTCTAGTGTTTTGCTTCTTCGCGGATAAGGCCGTTGAGTTGATGTGAGCTTCGCCCCGATCTTCGGTTGAACCTTCGACAATGTTTTCAGGCGAGCATCTCCCCCTTTCTACCTATCTTACTTTTATAGTATTTATTCCCTCCTGTTGATCTATTGCTATCTGTGTAGCGTTGCTCTAGTTTTCGTACCCGTAATATCCCTTGCAGCCATTTAAAAGCCTTGGACACCTCCTATTACCTGTTGTTTGGTAGATAGCCGGACCCGCATGTCGTAGTCGCTTGCTCAAGTGTTTTGCTTGTCGTCAAGTACCACAATTGTTGGAGGATTGCCGCATGTTGACGTTGGAGATGATCATGGATTACTTATTGTTCCCTTCAATTCCTGTTTAACAACTAAAATTGAATTAAGCAGCGGCATCGGTGGGTGATAGGTAATATTTGGTTTCCGACCGCCCACTTGTGTCCCGTAGGACCCGAGTTCTTGACACCTGTTCCGAGATCGAGCGCGCTAACCACAGGTGGGGAGATATGGGCCCCCCATTGATTATTACCTGATTTCAAAGTATTGTACTGGGGGCCACAAACTAGTTTGTGGTTTTATTTACTATCCTATACCTATGCCATGCTTTACTGCTTTATTTACGATTGTGTGAGGAGCACGCTGTACTGTTTAGGTAAGCGGAATGTTTTCGCGGTATCGACAGTCCCCGATTGGGGATCTGCTGTCGTTTACAGCCATTGTCGCAAACCCTAAGTCCGTCTCGGAGACCGGCCGACTTTGTTGCGGGTGTACTTAGTGGGGTGGCCCCCCGTGCTTGCTTTGGGTCTAGGAACGTCATGACTTAGGCCCCGCCGACATACCGATGGGTGTATGTTAACTGATCTGGCAAAAAGGGTCGAAGTGCCTGTGGATACTTTGGTGCACCCCTGCAGGGTTAAATCTTTTCGAGAAGCCGTGTCCGCGGTTATGGACGACTTGGAGCACAGTGCTTGATCATAGACAACTATAACTAAAGTTTACTGTTAAGAATTGACTTGTATCCGATTTGCCTAGTAATCAGCTTCACTACAACGGAATGGCTAAGTAAAAGTACCAACAACTGCTGGGTTTTGTGGTTATCTCATGATAATTGTATCTGATTAGTAAGTGTTGTAACTATAACGGAATGGTTAACTAAAAGTGCCCACTGCTTACTTTATCAGGACGATTATCTAAACCTGACTAGTAAATGCTGCAACGATAACTGAATAAGTAAAACTGCCAACTGTGTGAGTTCCTCGGTTGACTTCCTCGAAGGTCTCGAGGGGGAAACGCCAGGATGGGTTCATTTGAAGATAGTATCCGGTTGGATCCGAATAGGTCTTCCTTACCCCTCTCTGATAGCCGCCAGTTGTATCGAGTCTCTATAGGTTGTTTAGTGCATGCTGCCGCTGCCGCTCAGTCCACCATACCTATGTAGGCGAGGACCGCCGAATTCTAGCCTCGCCGTGTACTGGCCTCAGTACTGACGCTCCTTCTTTTTCTTTTGCCCTTTGTCGGCACCCCTTTTGTTTAAGCAGGTTTTGAGATCGACGCCGTTAGCAGGGTTACCCTTCCGGCTTGGCCTGAGCAGGGTTATGGACGCCATTGGTTATTCTTCAGGGCTCTTAGCCCCATTTGCATCTTGTCCGTAGTCGGACGCCCCATCGTTTTCAAGGTGATTTGGATCTTTGTACCGTATGTTTGTAGTCTTCACTCTTTGAGTCGCTGTTGTATATATATCTGTTCTGTGGGTCCCATCGAGGACTGTTGTGTAATGTTATTACTTTGTTTTCCACCCGCACGAAAGTGCCTGGTGGGCACCTTCGAATCGTTTCTATGCGGGTTTGGTGGGTTTCGCTAAAACTTGCATAGGGCCGATTCTGAGGGTGTTACAAAACGGATGATGCTGTTAGGTTCGCACGAGCCTGGAGATCATCATCGTATCTACGGGAAAAGGAGGGGAGGTCAGGTTTTACCGGGGAATGTCGTCGGAGAAGAGGGCAGATGGCGGTGCTGCAGGTCGTCGACGTTGCCGATGCTGGGAGGCACGCACGAGTAAGTTGTGGCTGCAGAAAGGTTCTCTGGGGAATGCTGAGCACAGCTGCGTGCTCGAGGAGGCAGGAGGGGGCGTGTGTTGGCCGGAATCGGTGAGGAGGGTCGTCGGAGACAGAGGGAGTGTAGGGCAAAATTCCTCGGCCTGGGGGCGTGCTTGAGGGAGGGGTCAGAGGGAAACGAGAGAGGACGTGCTGGCGTTTAAAGGTGCTTGATCACCGCGAGGAATAAACGCGACGTTAAGTCGAATTAAGCCGGGGAATCAACGGCATAACGAGGAGGAACGGGTCGCTGCGTGGAGGACGATGAACAGGAGAGGGTGGGGTCCGCTTGGCAGTGAAAGAAAGGAAAGGGAGTTGGGTCCACCGATCAGCCTCTGTGTGGGTGCGGTTCTGAGTGGAAAGAAACGCTTCGGGGGAGAGAGGCATGTGGGCTAGGTGGGCTGTTGGGCTAGAGCTGGGCCAGATGGTGGGCTCTTCTATTTTTTTCTGTCTGAATTCTTTTTCCTTTTCTATTTTCAATTTACTGATTTGAAATTCAAAAAAATGATTCATTCAACCAAATCAACTCAAACAAACACCACACTTCACAATTTTGAACTTGGTTCTATTTATCAGCATAAACCTAAATCCCAAAATAAAATAATATTTTATTCTTTTTAGGATCTTATTTCATAATTAAATAAAATAGACCAAAGTTATTTAATCAATTTGGGTTTGATTTATTTAACAAAATCTTCATTTAAAATCCAAACACTTTCAAAACCAAATCAGTAGGTTTTATTTGAAAATATAAGATACTTGAGATACTTGTTTAAAATAAAAATAACATTTTATTTTAGGGTCCAATATCAATTAAATGAATAGAACTTATTCATTTAATTCAAATAGGATTTGTTTTATTTAAATACTCCTTTTTGGAATTTAATTATTTTCAAAACCAAAATAGTAGGTTTTATTTAGGAATATAAAGAATACTTGGAAAACTTGTTTAAAACAAAATAACATTTTTGTTATAGGGTCCATTAATAGTTAAATAAATAGACCTTATTTATTTAATTCAACTAGGATTTATTTTATTTAAAGTATTTATTTTGAAATCTAAAATAAAGACAAAACACTTCAGTAGGTTTTATTTGAAAATATAAAATATTTGGAAAACTTATTTAAAATAATTTAATAAGTTTTGATGTTCCATTTAAAATGGTAAAACCTTTTATTTAGATAAAATTGGGTATTAAATCCTTATTAATTTATTTAAATAAACCTTTGCTAATTTTATTTAAAATTAAATGTTTTAATTCCCAAAGCTTGGCCAAGGTTTAATTTGGCTTTATAAAATATTCTTTATTTATAAACTTTTATTTCATTTGAAAACAATCTTTTCATTTAATTGTTTCAAATTAGTATTTCCAAATGTTTTTATTTTTCCTTTTATTAAATGTTTATCTTTTTAAATCTCTTTAGGATTTTATTTAATTCAAATGGGTTTGAAGTTCCAATTGAATTCAAAAAGTTTCTTCTGGCTCTAAAAATCAAACAAAGTTTTATTTTATTCATTTATTTTCACATTACAAGATTTGGAAAATCTTGGGATGTGACATACATATATGAGCAACCGAAACAGTATCAAATACCCAGGCACTACTACGAGTACTAGTGAGATACACATCAATAACATGTATATCAGATATACATTTCTTCTTAATGTTGCCGTTCTTCAAATCCGCCAAGTACTTTGGGCAATTCCGCTTCCAGTGACCTTCTCCCTTGCAGTAAAAGCACTCAGTATCAGGCTTAGGTCCAGCCTTGGTCTTCTTCGTTGGCGTGGTAACTTTCTTATCACCCTTCTTGAAGTGTCCCTTCTGTTTAGACTTGCCTTTCTTGAATTTGGTGGTCTTATTGACCAACAACACTTGGTGCTCTTTCTTGATCTCCACTTCTGCAGATTTCAACATGGCAAAGAGTTCTGGCAACATCTTGTTCATGTTTTGCATGTTGTAGTTCATCACAAAGTTCTTGTAACTTGGTGGTAGTGATTGGAGGACACGGTAAATCCCTAAAGCATTAGGAATCACAATACCCAAGCTTTGAAGTTTGTTTGCGTGCCCAGACATCTTAAGCACATGCTCACTGACGGAGCTGCCCTCTTCCATCTTGCAGTTAAAGAACTTTTCAGAAGCCTCATAGCTTTCAATTGCCGCATGAGTCTCAAAGATCAATTTGAGATCCTCGACAATATCATATGGGTCTGAATTCTCAAACCTTTTCTGAAGCTCCGATTCTAAACCATACAAGATAGCACACTGAACTGTGGAGTACTGAGTCTTTCGAGTGAGGTAAACATTCTTTACTCCATCGGCAGCATCAGCTGCAGGTGGGTCACCCAGCGGTGCATCCAGCACATAGGTCAAATTACCAGCTGTGAGGATAATCCTCAAATTGCGGAACCAGTCCGCGAAGTTACTTCCATTGTTTTTCAACTTTTCTTTCTCTAGGAACGCATTAAAATTGATGGTAGGGGCTTCCATTGATCTACAACATATTTGCAATAGTTTAGACTAAGTTTATGACAAATTGAGTTCAAATTAATAATATAATTAATCTAGGTGAACTCCCACTCAAAACAATATCCCTCACATTGTTTTAGTGATCACACGAACCAAATCCACCACATCAACACCGATCATCACGAGAGTTGATATAGTTTCAATGGTGAACAATCGACATGTTCATCATATCTACTATATGATTCATGCTTTACCTTTCGGTGATCCGTGTTCCGAGACCATGTCTGTACATGCTAGGCCCGTCAAGATCAAACCTTAGTTTCCGCATGAGCAAATCTGGCTTTCTCACGTTGTATACCCTTGCGGAATCTAACACACCCGATCATCACGTGGTGCTTCGAAACAACAAGCTTTAGCAACGGTCCTAACTAAGGGTGAACACTTTATGACTTGAAATTGATGTGCATGAGGGATCATCTTATAATGCTACCGTCGTCTACTAAGCAATACAAGATGCATAAAGGATTAACATCACATGCAATTCATAATATGTGATATGATATGGCCTTTATTCTTTGTGCTTCCGATCTCCATCTTCTAGCACGAACATGATCTCCATCATCACCGGCATTGCATCAAGGTCAATGACGCATCTTCATGGTTGTCGTCCACCAGCTTCAACTATTACAACTACTTTGAATAGACACACGGGTCATAACAGAAATTAAAGACAACCATATGGCTCTTGCCGGTTGCCAACTTACAATAAGGAACATTGCATACATCAAATATAATCACAATCATGGCCATATCACATCACAGCACACCCCTGCAAAACAAAGTTAGACGCCTCTACTTTCTTTGCATGTTTTACGTGGTTTGGGGATTTCAATAAGTGTTGTTCTAACTTACGAACAAGAACCACAACATTGATACTAGTATTGTTAATCACCCGTTGTAAATTGGATCTTAACTATGCTAGGAGAAACAGGCACCCGCAAAGCCACTTATGCAATACAAGTTGCATGTCAAGCGTGGAGCAAGTCTCATGAACGATGTCATGTAAGGTTAGCCCGGGCGCTTCATCCCAACATACCGCAAGATGCAAAGTACACAAGAAGCAATCGACAATAAAAGCATCAACGCCCACAATGACCATTGTGTTCTACTCGTGCAACAGATCTACATATAGACATGGCTCTGATACCACTGTAGGGTTTCGTAGCATGGAAAACAAAAAATTTCTATCGCATACAAACAAACAAGCCAAGATCTATCTTCTAGATTGTAGCAACGAGTCGATGGAATAACTCACCCTCGAAGATTCCAAAGTGTTTAACGAGAGCGGATTCTCGTGGGTGATGTAGTCGTACTCTTCCCGATCTCAAGATCGCGTAGACGATCCTTCCGGCGCTGCGTTCCGGCAGCGCTCCCGCTGTCGGTCACATGTTCGGTACTCGACGAAGACCTTCCTCTCCCTTGTTCCAGCAGGAAGCGGAGGTTGTAGCACTCTCCTCGCGATTCCGGCAGCACAACGGCGTGGTACCGGAAGTAGAGGGGAGATCTCGCAGGGCTTCGCCTGGAGCCGGAGCGAGTATGGTCGAGTATGAGAGAGTCCCTCGATGATCTAGGGTTTAGACACGCCGAGGAGGAGGCTAGATCGGCGGCTAGGGTTGCTAGGCGGCGGCGGCAGCAGGTGGCGGCGCCGGCGGCTTAGGGTTTGGAGGAGAGGATCTTGTGTGTCTCTAGGAGGGAGCCCTGCCCCTCCTTATATAGGTAGAGGGGCCGGCCGGCCAAGGGGAGGGAGAGCAGTCCCTCCCCAACTCGGTTTGGAGGTGGGCCGGCGGTTGGAGGAGGTAACTCCTCCCCAACTCGGTTTCCCACTCCTCCTCCTCTTTCCAAAAACTGTCGTTTGACTTTCAAACTAGCCGTTTGACTTTTCAAACTAGGATTTGAATAAACCCTATATTTTGTTCAGCGATGACACCGAGTACATGATGCAATCATACCAACTTGATATAACACATTCATGTACCCTTCCCCTCCGGAGTGCCAGACATTCCGGAACCTTCTAGAACATTCCTGATGAAAACACCGGAACCATTCTCCAACTCCGAAACGGGACTTTCCTTATATGAATCTTATTCTCCGGACCATTCCTGATCTCCTCGTGATATCCTGAATCCCATTCGAGACTCCGAAGAACAATCGGACTTTTTCTCATCATTCCATAACTACTCAAACAATGTCGAATCCTTAAGTGTGTCTCCCTACGGTTCGTGAATTATGCGGACATGACCGAGACACTTCTCCGAACAATAACCAATAGAGGAATCTGGAAATTCATATGGCTCCCACATATTTCTACGATTACTTTGCGATCGAATGAACCACTTACATACGATATTAATTTCCCTTTGTCTCACGATAGTTTACTTATCCGAGGTTATGATCGTCGGTATCTCTGCATACCTAGTTCAACCTTGTTACCGATAACTACTCTTTTCTTGTTCCCGTGATATGTGATCCTGTAACACGCTTAGAATCGGACCTATGCAAGTTTTAGCGAAACCCGCCAAACCCGCATAGAAACGATTCAAAGGTGCCCACCAGGCACTTTCGTGCGGGTGGAAAACGAAGTAATAACGTTACACAACTGTCCTCGATGGGACCCACAGAACAGATATATATACAACACGACTCCATGAGTCAAGAATACAGATATACGGTACAAAGATCCAAATCACCTTGAAAATGATAGAGCGTCCGACTACGGACAAGATGCAAATGGGGCTAAGAGCCCTGAAGAATAACCAATGGCGTCCATAACCCTGCCCAGGCCAAGCCGGAAGGGTAACCCTGCTAACGACGTCGATCTCAAAACCTGCTTAAACAAAAGGGGTGCCGACAAAGGGCAAAGTAAAAAGAGGAGCGTCAGTACTGAGGCCAGTACACGGCGAGGCTAGAATTCGGCGGTCCTCGCCTACATAGGTATGGTGGACTGAAGCGGCAGCGGCAGCATGCGCTAAACAACCTATAGAGACTCGATACAACTGGCGGCTATCAGAGAGGGATAAGAAAGACCTATTCGGAACCAAACTGATTCTACCATCAAACAAACCCATCCTGGTGTTTCCCCCTCGAAACCAAACGAGGAAGTCAACCGAGGAACTCACACCGTTGGCAGTTTTATTTATTCAGTTATCGTTGCAGCAATTACTAGTCAGGTTTAGATAATCATCCTGATAAAGTAAGCAGTGGGCACTTTTAGTTAACCATTCCGTGATAGTTGCAACACTTACTAGTCAGATACAAATAGCATGAGATAACCCAAAACCCAGCAGTTGTTGGTACTTTTATTTAGCCATTCCGTTGTAGTTGCAATACTTACTAGTCAGGTACAATGGTCGCAAGCGACAATCCAAACAAGCAATTGTGGGCAGTATTATTTAGACATTCCATTATAGTGAAGCTGGTTACTAGTCATTATAAAGTCAAGTTTATAGCACTACTTTAGTTATAGTTGTCTATGATCGAGATACTATGCTCCAAGTCGTCCATAACCGCGGACACGGCTTTCAGAAAGTTTTACCCGGCCGGGATGCACCAATAGCAACACACGCTCGATCAACCTCGGAAAAACCAAATCAAAACCCAACGAGGCCTTCACGACAAAGCAATCACAGGATTCAGAATTATTTCAGGGGGCCACCCCATTGAGTAGACCCGCAACGAAGCCAGCTGACTCCGAGACGGACTCAAGGTTTGCGACAATGGCTGTAAACGACTGGGAACCCAAAACTGGGCTTGTCGATACCGCGAAAACATTCCGCTTACCTAAACAGTACAGTGTGCTCCTCGCACAATCGTAAATAAAGCACTAGCATGGCATAAGTACAGGATAGTAAATAAAACCTCAAACTAGTTTGTGGCCCCAAGAAATAAGACTGAATCAAGCTCTGGCTCAGGGGGGGTCCCATAATCCTCCCGGATGTGGATAGCGCGATAAATCAAGGAACAGGTATCAAGTACTCGGGGTCCTACGGGACACAAGTGGGCGGTCGGAAACCAAATATTATCTATCACCCACCGATGCCTCTGCTTACTTACTTCAATTTTAGTTGTTAAACAGGAATTAAAGTGAACGATAAGTAAAGCCGTGACCATCTCCAACATCAAACATGCGGCATTACTCCAACAACTGTGGCACTGGACGACACGCAACAACACTTGAGCAAGCGACTACGACGCGCGAGTCCGACTATCTACCAAACAACAGGTAATAGGGTGTGTCCAAGGCAATATAAGGCTGCAAGGAAAACACGGGTACGAAAACTAGAGCATCGCAACACAGATAGCAATAGATCAACAGGAGGGAATAAATACTATAAAAGTAAGATAGGTAGAAAGGGGGAGATGCTCGCCTGAAAAACATTGCCGAAGGTTCAACCGAATATCGGGGCGAAGCTCACATCAACTCAACGGCCTTATCCGCGAAGAAGCAAAACACTAGAAGAAACACCGGATGCACTATTTAATACAACGGCAGAAGATCGGCATGATGCATGTATGATGTATGACATGGCAGGAGTGCGATGCAATTAGGCCAGATTAAGCGGAACCGGGGTCCCGACAATTAATTAAACGGTTCAAGTTATTTAGAACCCCCGCAATTTAAATGCTGTCTTAACATGGCAAAACATAGTATCGGTTCGCTACACAAATTTAAATGAGGCCAATATAAGACTAGATTTGCCCGCATATGGGCCCCATATTTAATTATTAAGTGAATCGGCATAAGGCCCCTAACCACACAATATGCATGCGAGATGAATGATTAATATGCAACAAGTTGTTAGTACATTTATAAAATAGGGCTCGAGAAAAGGGGTCACACATTAGGGTTCGGCAGATCTTGGCGTCCGGGGTTCGGGCTCGGGGTTCGGATCTGGGGTTTGGCCTCGGCGGGATCGTTCTCGGATAACGGAGGTAGGTCTTGTCGCATGAGCGTCAATACTTCCGGGAAGGAGAACTTGTCGTCCAGGGTCTCGGTGTCCGGGGTGAAGCACTTGGCGTGGCGCCGGTTACGGGATCGGTCTTCGGGATATCTTGACATGATGAAAGTTCACTTCGGTGGGCCTCCAGTAGCGGCGCTTCGGTGACGATGTCGGTCCTGGGGTTCGGTCTTCGGGGTTCGTCGGGTGTCTTGGCGTCCCATGAAGGCATCCTCGGTGCTCCGTGTCGAAGGCTTCGGGGTCTCCGGGTAGGAGAACATGGAGTTCCGAGGGTTCGGTCTCCCGTGTAGAAGATCTTCGGGGACTTGTCTGGTTTGTAGATTTTGTACACCAACATGTCTTAATCATCTCGCCGGGAGATTTTAGCGGAGATCACAACATCATGCCACACCATCTTGTCAACCATCGTGTGGCGCCTTGCTAACCAAAACCCCGAAGGAAAAACATGCCCTGGGACCTGGCAGAAAAACATCAGTGCACAGGGCGGGCGACGACGGCCGCAACAAAGGAACCTAGCGCCATGGTCTTGTCGGTCAACTAGGAGGACGAAGAGGAGGTCGGGGCGACCAACAGAGAGGAGAACGATGCCGGGCGGCTAGACGACGACGCGGTCGGCCGGCGACGGGGCCCGTGGCGAGAAAAGGCCGACATGCAGGGCGGAGAGGGGGTCGCGGCGTGCGGGGTCGCAGCGAGGCCGGAACGCGGAGACGGTGGCGCGTCCCTGTCGGCAGCAGCCACTCGGGCGAGGAGGCGAGGCTGAGGACGGGCCGGAGGTGGGCTCCTGGGCGTCGGGCGGAAGCTGCGGCCGGCGGGCGGGCGGCGCCGGGCGCGGGGCATCGGGCGGCGAGCTTGGCGGGGCGGAGCGGCCGCAGGCGGAGAGGAGGAGGCGCCGGGCGACGCGGCGGCGGGGCGCGCTCGGGGCGAGCTCGGCCGGAGGAGGGCCGCGCGGTGGCGAAGGGGCGCAGAGGGGTGCGGCCGGAGGCGGAGACGGAGCGGAGGTGGCGAGGGCGAGGCGGCGGAGGTCGGGGACGCGGGGAGGGGACCGGCGAGGCGGACTGGTGGCGGTGGCCGGAGAGGCCGAGGGGGAAGGAGGCTGCGGGGGCGATCGCCGGCGGAGGGAGGAGACGCGGTGGAAGGGAGGAGAAGCGGGGCGAGCGCGCGGCGAGGAAGAGGAGGCCGCATGGGGAACGCGTGGGGGTGGGGCGTGTCGGGTGGGCCAGGGGTGCGGGGCAGGGTGGGTGCGGTGTGGCCAGGTGGGGCCCAGGGGATGAGTGGCTGCGGGTGGGGGTCCACGCGGGAAGAGGTGGGGCGCGGGCCCAGCGGCCAGGGAGGTGGAGGGAGTGGGCTGGGTGACGGTGGGACCGGGGCGGGTGAGAGGGAGTGGAGTGGGTGGGTCTGGTATGTAGGGCCAGGGGGGAGTGGGTTTGACCAGGGGGAAAGAGAGAGAGAGAGAGAGAGGGGCTGCGGGTGGGCCAGGCTGGTGGGGTGGGTCCCGCGGGTCAGAGAGAGGGGTAGGGTGAAGCTGGGTGAGAAAGAGGGAGAGTGAAAAGTGGTGGATTGATGAGGTGGCAGGGTGGGTAGGAAGTTGGGGGAGGGGTGAGGTGGCGAGCTGTGAGAGGTGGGTAGGATAGATCTGGGTGTAAATAGGATTCAGATTTAGGCTGATTAGAATGTGTGTTTGTTTGGTTTTGTTTATTCTAAAACAAGGCTACTTTGCAAATAGTTTTTAGGTAAATAAAATATCCGATGCGATCGGGGTTTTGCATTTGAAATAAAGAGGGGTATTTGTACAAAGCAAAACTAGGCTTTACGAAATAGTTTCAGACAAACAATGCATGATGATGACGATGCAATGCACAAAAGCAACGCGATTTTCTAGTAGTGGTTTTGCGGGATGCCACAATTCGACACCACTAACAAGGGATCTCGCCCTCGAGATCCGCCTCATGGTACCGGGAAGAAGGCCGGCGATCTGAATCTTCTCGCACTGTGTAGTTCCTCGCGACACTACTAACAAGGGTTCATCCTCCATCTTGAAATCGGCGACACCACCAACAAAGGGTCGTTGTTCCTGATCGTCGAGAGAACACTCCGGAGAAACAAAGGACGAAGGTAGAGGTATCAAACGATAAGGCCACCTCTAACTTACATGGACGGAGTAAAACTGCTGGATCCACTGATTCGATGTACAAGAGCGAATGTTAAGAGTAGTCGGATGGTGATCAGTCCATCGCGCACCCAAACCATTACTCTGCACACGAATAGGCGGATTATGCAACCAACTCACGGAATCAGACTGAAGATCTCGACAACCGAGGTTCGGAAACAAAGGAGCGATGCAGACTTTGCATCGGATCTGGCGTAGATGATGTCGTCGTGTCGGAAACACCGGAAGGCACAAACAAGGAGCAAAGAATGGTACCACAGTAGACGGATTTCTCAGACAGCATGAACACCGGATGGTAGAACACCGTTATCAAAGGAGGAAGCGAAACCCTGAAGGTACGACGGAACCCAACCACGAGAAATCCTGGACTCGAAGAGAGAGAAGAGAGCGGATTCAAAACACGTAGGGGTAAGAGGAGAATAGCAGAGGGGTAAGGAATAAAAATCAGACCTAATCAGAACTATCCAACCGATTTTTGCAAAAAAAATAGTTTTGACACTCTACTTCGGCCGTTAGCTAGGTTATCCTACAGGCTGGACTTCTGGGGTATCGCAACTGCTGAGCTCTGATACCACTCTGTAACACCCTCAGAATCGGACCTATGCAAGTTTTAGCGAAACCCGCCAAACCCGCATAGAAACGATTCAAAGGTGCCCACCAGGCACTTTCGTGCGGGTGGAAAATGAAGTAATAACGTTACACAACAGTCCTCGATGGGACCCACAGAACAGATATATATATACAACACGACTCCATGAGTCAAGAATACAGATATACGGTACAAAGATCCAAATCACCTTGAAAATGATAGAGCGTCCGACTACGGACAAGATGCAAATGGGGCTAAGAGCCCTGAAGAATAACCAATGGCGTCCATAACCCTGCCCAGGCCAAGCCGGAAGGGTAACCCTGCTAACGACGTCGATCTCAAAACCTGCTTAAACAAAAGGGGTGCCGACAAAGGGCAAAGGAAAAAGAGGAGCGTCAGTACTGAGGCCAGTACACGGCGAGGCTAGAATTCGGCGGTCCTCGCCTACATAGGTATGGTGGACTGAAGCGGCAGCGGCAGCATGCGCTAAACAACCTATAGAGACTCGATACAACTGGCGGCTATCAGAGAGGGATAAGAAAGACCTATTCGGAACCAACCTGATTCTACCATCAAACAAACCCATCCTGGTGTTTCCCCCTCGAAACCAAACGAGGAAGTCAACCGAGGAACTCACACCGTTGGCAGTTTTATTTATTCAGTTATCGTTGCAGCAATTACTAGTCAGGTTTAGATAATCATCCTGATAAAGTAAGCAGTGGGCACTTTTAGTTAACCATTCCATGATAGTTGCAACACTTACTAGTCAGATACAAATAGCATGAGATAACCCAAAACCCAGCAGTTGTTGGTACTTTTATTTAGCCATTCCGTTGTAGTTGCAATACTTACTAGTCAGGTACAATGGTCGCAAGCGACAATCCAAACAAGCAATTGTGGGCAGTATTATTTAGCCATTCCATTATAGTGAAGCTGGTTACTAGTCATTATAAAGTCAAGTTTATAGCACTACTTTAGTTATAGTTGTCTATGATCGAGATACTGTGCTCCAAGTCGTCCATAACCGCGGACACGGCTTTCAGAAAGTTTTACCCGGCTGGGGTGCACCAATAGCAACACACGCTCGATCAACCTCGGAAAAACCAAATCAAAACCCAACGAGGCCTTCACGACAAAGCAATCACAGGATTCAGAATTATTTCAGGGGGCCACCCCATTGAGTAGACCCGCAACGAAGCCAGCTGACTCCGAGACGGACTCAAGGTTTGCGACAATGGCTGTAAACGACTGGGAACCCAAAACTGGGCTTGTCGATACCGCGAAAACATTCTGCTTACCTAAACAGTACAGTGTGCTCCTCGCACAATCGTAAATAAAGCAGTAGCATGGCATAAGTACAGGATAGTAAATAAAACCTCAAACTAGTTTGTGGCCCCAAGAAATAAGACTGAATCAAGCTCTGGCTCAGGGGGGTCCCATAATCCTCCCGGATGTGGATAGCGCGATAAATCAAGGAACAGGTATCAAGTACTCGGGGTCCTACGGGACACAAGTGGGCGGTCGGAAACCAAATATTATCTATCACCCACCGATGCCTCTGCTTACTTACTTCAATTTTAGTTGTTAAACAGGAATTAAAGTGAACGATAAGTAAAGCCGTGACCATCTCCAACATCAAACATGCGGCATTACTCCAACAACTGTGGCACTGGACGACACGCAACAACACTTGAGCAAGCGACTACGACGCGCGAGTCCGACTATCTACCAAACAACAGGTAATAGGGTGTGTCCAAGGCAATATAAGGCTGCAAGGAAAACACGGGTACGAAAACTAGAGCATCGCAACACAGATAGCAATAGATCAACAGGAGGGAATAAATACTATAAAAGTAAGATAGGTAGAAAGGGGGAGATGCTCGCCTGAAAAACATTGCCGAAGGTTCAACCGAATATCGGGGCGAAGCTCACATCAACTCAACGGCCTTATCCGCGAAGAAGCAAAACACTAGAAGAAACACCGGATGCACTATTTAATACAACGGCAGAAGATCGGCATGATGCATGTATGATGTATGACATGGCAGAAGTGCGATGCAATTAGGCCAGATTAAGCGGAACCGGGGTCCCGACAATTAATTAAACGGTTCAAGTTATTTAGAACCCCCACAATTTAAATGTTGTCTTAACATGGCAAAACATAGTATCGGTTCGCTACACAAATTTAAATGAGGCCAATATAAGACTAGATTTGCCCACATATGGGCCCCATATTTAATTATTAAGTGAATCGGCATAAGGCCCCTAACCACACAATATGCATGCGAGATGAATGATTAATATGCAACAAGTTGTTATTACATTTATAAAATAGGGCTCGAGAAAAGGGGTCACACATTAGGGTTCGGCAGATCTTGGCGTCCGGGGTTCGGGCTCGGGGTTCGGATCTGGGGTTTGGCCTCGGCGGGATCGTTCTCGGATAACGGAGGTAGGTCTTGTCGCATGAGCGTCAATACTTCCGGGAAGGAGAACTTGTCGTCCAGGGTCTCGGTGTCCGGGGTGAAGCACTTGGCGTGGCGCCGGTTACGGGATCGGTCTTCGGGATATCTTGACATGATGAAAGTTCACTTCGGTGGGCCTCCAGTAGCGGCGCTTCGGTGACGATGTCGGTCCTGGGGTTCGGTCTTCGGGGTTCGTCGGGTGTCTTGACGTCGGCGGGCGGAAGCTGCGGCCGGCGGGCGGGCGGCGCCGGGCGCGGGGCATCGGGCGGCAAGCTTGGCGGGGCGGAGCGGCCGCAGGCGGAGAGGAGGAGGCGCCGGGCGACGCGGCGGCGGGGCGCGCTCGGGGCGAGCTCGGCCGGAGGAGGGCCGCGCGGTGGCGAAGGGGCGCAGAGTGGTGCGGCCGGAGGCGGAGACGGAGCGGAGGTGGCGAGGGCGAGGCGGCGGAGGTCGGGGACGCGGGGAGGGGACCGGCGAGGCGGACTGGTGGCGGTGGCCGGAGAGGCCGAGGGGGAAGGAGGCTGCGGGGGCGGTCGCCGGCGGAGGGAGGAGACGCGGCGGAAGGGAGGAGAAGCGGGGCGAGCGCGCGGCGAGGAAGAGGAGGCCGTGTGGGGAACGCGTGGGGGTGGGGCGTGTCGGGTGGGCCAGGGGTGCGGGGCAGGGTGGGTGCGGTGTGGCCAGGTGGGGGCCCAGGGGGTGAGTGGCTGCGGGTGGGGGTCCACGCGGGAAGAGGTGGGGCGCGGGCCCAGCGGCCAGGGAGGTGGAGGGAGTGGGCTGGGTGACGGTGGGACCGGGATGGGTGAGAGGGAGTGGAGTGGGTGGGTCTGGTATGTAGGGCCAGGGGGAGTGGGTTTGACCAGGGGGAAAGAGAGAGAGAGAGAGAGAGAGAGAGAGAGGGTGCGGGTGGGCCAGGCTGGTGGGGTGGGTCCCGCGGGTCAGAGAGAGGGGTAGGGTGAAGCTGGGTGAGAAAGAGGGAGAGGGAAAAGTGGTGGATTGATGAGGTGGCAGGGTGGGTAGGAAGTTGGGGGAGGGGTGAGGTGGCGAGCTGTGAGAGGTGGGTAGGATAGATCTGGGTGTAAATAGGATTCAGATTTAGGCTGATTAGAATGTGTGTTTGTTTGGTTTTGTTTATTCTAAAACAATGCTACTTTGCAAATAGTTTTTAGGTAAATAAAATATCCGATGCGATCGGGGTTTTGCATTTGAAATAAAGAGGGGTATTTGTACAAAGCAAAACTAGGCTTTACGAAATAGTTTCAGACAAACAATGCATGATGATGACGATGCAATGCACAAAAGCAACGCGATTTTCTAGTAGTGGTTTTGCGGGATGCCACAGATCCCTTGTGAGCCAGTCACATGCTTGCAAGCTAATTGGATGACTTTTCACCGAGAGGGCCTAGAGTATATCTATCCGTCATATGGATGGACAAATCCCACTCTTGATCCATGTGTTTCAACCAATACTTTCCGAACACTCAATGCCACCTTTATAGCCACCCAGTTACGGTGTGGTGTTTGATGTCATCAAAGCATCCATCCGGTAAAGGTGATATGCATGATCTCATGGTCGAAGGAATTAGATTACTATGTATCAGAAAGCATATAGCAATTGAACTATTAAAATGACTTGATCTTTATGCTACGCTTATCTATAGGAGTATGTCCACCATATCATTCTCCTAACAATATGATCTTGTTGTTAATAACATCTCAATGTTCATGATAGGGAAACCACAATCATCGATTAACCAACAGGCTAGTATTATATATAGAGGCTTTACTAGGGACTTCAAATTAAGTTTACAAATCACACAAGTATTAATGTTTCCTTGTTAATACTATTATAGCATGAATGTAAACATTTATCATAAACACAAAGATATAATAATAACTATATTTATTATTGCCTCTAGGGCATATCTCCAACACATAGCAGCAAGTTTTCCCTCAGTAAGAAACCAAAGGTTATCAAACCAGTAGGAGGAAGGAAATGACTCAAAGGTATTGCTAGCAACTTGAAACCTGCACAACACAAACTCAAGACTTTGCCCCAACGAACAGTGAGGCTGTCAATCTCACCGGTTTGCGGAATACAAAGGATTAACTGTATGGTGTGGAAGGTAATGGTGGCTTGCAGAAAGTAAACAATAACAGCGAAAGATGTATCAATGGTAAAGATTGGACCGGGGTCCATAGTTCACTAGAGGTGTTCTCCTTAAGATAAACAACATCACATGCTAGGTAAACAAATTACAGCGGGGCAATTGACAGGACAGAGCAAGGCATAACAATGCAATACTAGACATTCATGATCGTATGATATTTGATTGGGATTAGAACAATATACCTAGACCGTCATCCAAATGCATCTATGACTAGTAATCCACCTTTAGGTTATCATCCGAACCCCCTCCAATATTAAGTTGCAAGCAACGGATAACTGCTTTAAGCAAGGCGTGTAAAGTAAACAATACAATTGTTCTATGAACAAGATATTGTTGTTTTCTCCCTAGTAGCAAAAATGCATCTACAACCTTAGAGATTTCTGTCACTTCCCCAAATTCAATAGAGGCATCAACCCACTATCGAGCATAAATACCCCCTCTTGGAGTCACTAGCATATACTTGGCCAAGATAGCTACTAGAAATGGAGAGCATGCAAGATCTCAAACAACACAGACATGATAGAATCAATAAGATAGAATCATTAACCTATCTGACATAGTAATCTCATTATCCATCGAATCCCTGCAAACACAACATGCATGATTACAAATAGATGATCTTGATCATGAACAGAGCTCACAAGATCTAAACATGGTAGCACAAAGGAGGAGAAACAACCATCTAGATACTACATGGACCCATAGTCCAAGGTGGAACTACTCACGCTTCATACCGGAGGCTGGCATGGTGATGAAGAAGGCCTCCTGGATGATCTCTCCCCTCCGGAAGGGTGCCGGGAAGAGCTTCAGATCCCCCTGATCTAGGGACGATGGTGGTGGCGGCTACAGAATATTTCATGGAAGGATGATCGGTTACTTAGGGTTTCGGTATCTGGCGCTTCTTATAGGCGAAGAGGGAGGCCGAGGGGGTGCCCGAGGCGGCTGCACCCCCCAGGCGTGGGCCAGGCCAGACCGCGTGTCCAGGGGGTGTGGCCCCCTCGAGGCCCTCCTCCGTCTCGTCTTCTGGCTCCGTGTTCCCTTCGGTGAAATATTGATTTTGGCTTTTGTCCCGTCCAATTCCGAGAATATTCATTTTCTGACTTTTCTAGAACAAAAAACAACAAAAAACAGGCAACTGATACTGTGGCATCCTGTTAATAGATTAGTCCTAAAAAACATATAAAAATACCTCAAAGTGTAGACAAAACAAAGCAAAGTGGATACTAAACAAGCATGAAACATAAAAAAATATAGATACGTTGAAGACGTATCAGTATGGTATATCTGTATTCTTGACTCTTGGAGTCGTTGTTGTATATATCTGTTTTATAGGTTCTATTATAGACTATTGTGTAATGATATTACTTTATTTTCCACCGCACAAAATTTTCTGATGAACACCTTTGAAACGTTTGTTTGTGAAGGATAGCTAAGACTTGGATAAGATCGATGAGGGCAGCGTCTGGCTTCACAACGTGGTGGGATGGGCGTGGGGGCTTTTGGCCCATCCTGACAGCTGGAAATTCGGAATAGATTTTTCTGTGCTACGTGTCATTTTATACCACGTCGGCCGTAGGTCAGTTGTTAGGGATCCGTCTTGGAATTCTGGTTCGGTCCCATTTGGGAAGTAAATAAATAAACTATTCCCTCCGGTCTATACAATTGAAATTTTACAAATAGACACAGTCTAGATTTAAATTGGTCTAGATTAAAAATACAAATTTGAAATCTCAGTTCCCGGCGCCTGCCCATGATCCCAGCGCCCGCCCACGATCCTGGTCAGTCCCGCACTCCCTCTCTAGTCATGTCGTCGTCCTCGGGGGAGTCGAAGGACAATCATGAGCGCCGTCCATGTCGTCGTCTTCGAAGGAGGCGGAGGCCAATCGCGAGCGATATCCTCATTGTCGTCTTCAGGGGAAGGGAAGGCCGGTCTACCTCCAGTTTCCCTCCTTGTCGTCATCCTCAGGCGACGTGGAGGCTGTCAGCAACAACACGAGTGTGTGGGATGGAGTGGGCTCCTCCCATCAGTCCGGGCTTTTGGGATGGAGTGGGCTCTCCGCTGAATGTTGGGCCGTGTGCGCGGCCGTGGGCCAGGAAACGTCCAAACGCAACACGAGTGTGTGGAGCTGGGCCCGGGACGCTGACAGAGGCCAATCGCAAGAGCCATCCCCACCGTCTTCCTCCCCCGCCTCGGCAGCTCCCTCAAGCTCCCTCTGCCGCTCCGCCGGTCAGCCTATTCCATGACCATTCTGCCTACCCCCGTCTCCTCTGCCCACCTCTGTGGCTCCTCCCCCTCTGTGCCTGTCCCAAGCCTAAGCTCGACGGCCACTCTGCCCACCTTCGTCCGCTCCTCCGACGGGTCGCTCCACCCCCACCGACAACCCATTCACGGTTAGCCCTGAAGCCCTGAGATGCAAGCTATATTGACCAGTGTTTCCGAGATATTTCAGTGTCAATTCATGCTTTTAAAAAAGATGCAGAAAACAAAACACATTGTCAATTACACCTATAGAGAAGCTAACATATACTCATGTAGTGAAGATAACATATACTCCTATTTAACAGGAGTAATTTAACAACTAACATATACTCATGTAGAGAAGCAGAAATGGGTACCATAGCCATCCTGGCTGACTAAGAATTAGTTTAACAACTAAGATATATTCTTGTAGACATTGTGAAGTTAAGATCAGCTCTGCAATAGAGAAGCGGAAATAGGCACTACTATAACATCAGGGACACATTTCTGTGAAAATGTTGACCGTCAGGAAAATACTCCAGATATCTATTAAGCGGTCATGAAGATTAAGAAACTATCTAGGATATATGTCAGTGTGCAGTAAGCAGTAAGCAAGCATAGTAAGCAGTATGCATGAGACATTTTCAGTTCCATCTCTGTTTTGCTGAATCCTCTAGCTAGACTCCATAAACAACTAGCAATAACCATCACAATCTTTAAATTAATTAACCCATGCTATGTATGGCAATATAGCATCACCATCACAATCTTTAAATCAATGAAATTTGTAATATACCATGGCAGTAAATCAATGGAACATGTTATGAAGATATAAAAAACTTGGTGGGCTTAATTAACACGTACATCTATGGATATATATGCTAAATTAGGTGTATGCTCAACCGTGTGTATCTCTGAATATGGAATCTCATGGAGTACTATATAACCTGTAATTATTAAAAGAACGACACAACATACTCCTATGTGTGTGTACTTGTGTTGTAACTATTTATTTGTTAATTGACACAATATATATTCATAAAAGGAAGATCGTGTTCTATGTCGTGAATGATCTTTTTCTGTGTGTACTACCTTGTCAATGGACAAGCATATTCATTTTGTATAATGTCTAGTAGCTACAGCAAGATTGCATATACTTTACCTTATAGGATAGGCATGAGTAATATGTCCAGTAGCTACAACAAGCATATACAATGAATATAGAGCATGGTAAATGGTAAAAAATATAAGCAATGCTAAGGTACTAGTAGTAGTGCTAAACAGAGGAACCATAGATACATAGTACATGTTGGCTGAGAGTGCATGCAATAAACCGCAGATCTTCTTTCCATGTAAATTCAAATGTAGAATCTAGATACAGAGTATGTGAATAAACTGTGTAGCAATCTAGATATAGAGTACATGAATAAACCATGTAGCAATCTAGATACAAAATACATGTGTAGCAATCTAGAACTCAAATGTTCAAAATGGGTACCTAGACAAACTTGCTTGTCTTACGGAAATAAACTGCAGAACTTCTTCCCATGTAAATTTCACATGAAAACAAAGACTAATGGTGATTATCTAGTGTCTAGCATGTAGGAATAATCACATGATAGTTTAGTCAATATGTATCTGCAGTATAAGATGGTGATATTCACAACTCAATATGTATCTATAATATTCACAGCTCAAAAGATGAACCGTTTCAAAGGAGAATTGAACGGTATCTGCAATATTCACAACTCAATATGTATTTGAAATATTTAAGATGGTGGTGATAGCTACTACAACTAGTGAACTTGGATGACAAAAACACTCCGGGAAGGTGTGACATCTTACTAAATATGCACTTAGAGATTGAATAGGTGTTGATTTTCTACCTAACTTGGAGTATACAAGAAAATAAGCAGTGCATGTTCCTTACAGTATATTGTAAGAAAAACACAATTGACAATGTATTTAATGTGAACCAATTAGAGGTGCACGTATTTACTCCCTACAGTATATTAGAATGAATGATTTACATTCCTTGGTTGTCAGATTGCATAAAGCTGATACATGCTCCTATCATATCCTAAATACAGAGCATGGCTAGTACCATTCACACTTTCATGAACTTGATCATATGATTTAGTTTAGCTCCTACCAACACTCCTAGATTATATAAGCAAACAAGAATTATGGTACAATACTACTTCCTCTGTTGTAAATTATACTTTGTTACTCAAAACCCAATCAAACTATATTCTGTTGCAAACAAGCATTATGGTACTGCCAGAGATATCCGGCCTCCTGGACATGAGCACCGCCGCCAAAGAGCATCCAAGTCATGCCCTTTGCAGAAAAGAGGATTCCTTTCCATTTGATCTCCCCTCCTCGTTGGGTTCTGGTGTATATTAGAAGGCGGCAGGATGAGGAGGAAAGAAGGTGGCCGGCGAGGGAGCGGAGAATCAGGAGGCATCAGTGAGGAGCGGCGGAGCAAGAGGATGAGCGAGAGAGCAGCAATGGATCAGAGACGCGAGATGCGAGGAGAGAGATGGTGGGGACCGTGGGTTTGATCAATAATAACAAAAGGTTCTTTTTGCAAAACTTCCATGAAAGGGGTTCACAGGAGAAAACAATAATTTTTCTAACTAGTGCAACACCAAATGCCAAGATCTATTTATGAGTTAATACTATAGCGGGGAGAAGTTTCGGTGACATACCCTTGTAGACCAAAAACGTTAATGTTCACGATGAACATGGATGATGTAGTTGTAGTCGTAGATGACCACAAGGTCGCGTTGCACCTAGCACGACGTCCAAGTGCCACAACTAGCAGCACCCCGATAGTTTCACAGATGTTTGGTGCTCAACAACGACCTCGGGTCTCTCCGATCCAGCCGAGATTGCGGGAGTAGATCTTCTGAAACAGGGATGCAGCAACATGACTGTGTGCCGGTGATAGTGTTGCCCCTCACGTGCACAGTTCTTCTTGGAACCGTGAGCACGAGATCCAACGAGATGGAGAGAGAAATTCCACGAAGGAAATTATGCCTCGAGAATTATGGTGTGTTCCTTCCCCACATGCCGCCTCTTTATATAGGGGAAGGGGAGGACCCCCAAGGGACAGCGTCAAGGTGGGACAAAAAGGGGAAGAAGGTGGCGCCAGGAGAAGGCGACGGCATCGGGTGGGCATAACCTCACACGCAACCCTAGGTTGGTTGGCCTGCATGCTCCCTTGGGACGGCTACCCTCCCTCATGGGCTCTTCCCTCCGCCAAGTGGCCCAATAGAGAGGTTTTGTCCAAATTAATTTTAAATTATTTTAATAGTTAATGCCAATAATTAATATTAAAATCATATTTCATTAATTCCCTATGATCAATTACCCCTTTTTGATCACTCCGAACAACCTTTGGTTTCATCTAGAACTCTTCTAATTTTCTCTCTTCTTTCTTCTGGTGATCCCGATGTTTTCAAAACGATCTCCAAGCATCGTAGAACCCTTAAGTGTGTTTCCCTACGGTCCAGGAACATCACAAATATGATCGATACACTTTTTTAATCAATGATCATCAATGGGATCTAGATACCCTTAATGACCCATGTGTATTCACGATTTAAATGCCGTTTGAACCATACACTCCGAGCCCAATTCCCGTTGTTACTTCGATACATGACTTGTCTAAGATTTGATCATCGGTCATCATACCTAGTTCTATCTCGTTATAGACAAGTACTATTTAACTGACTCAGAATAGATTGCAGCCAATGCAGCGGCGAATGTGGCTGTTTGGCTAAGGAATTTTGTCATCAAACTGGGAATTGTTTCAAGTGTGGATGACCCCGTGACAATTTTTTGTGATAATATGGGTGCCATCGCAAACGCGTCGGAACCAAGAAGTCATCCTATGCTCAAACACATCAAGCGATGATTTCATGCCATTAGACAAAATATCGAATATGGTGAAGTCAAGATTTGCAAAGTACATATGGATCTGAATGCTATAGATTCGTTTACCAAAGGACTTCCACAATCTAAGCATGAGCAGCACCGGAATACTATTGGTGTTAGATCATTGCCTGATGTAATCAAGATTAATTTGTACTCTAGTGCAAGTGAGATACTAAAGGAGATATGCCCTAAAGGCAAATAATAAAGTGTTTTATTTGATATATCTCTTGTATGTTGATAATACGTTTTATTCCATGATATAACTATATTAATACGAAACACTAATACACGTGTGGTATGTAAACAAACTGTGTCTCTAGTTACCTCTAGTGAACTAGCTCATTGGTCAGCATGATGATATGTGGTTTTCGAGATCATGAGCGTTAGTGCCAATTGAAAATGAGGTCATATCATTGGTTGAATGATGTGATAAAAAATATCCAAAGTTATATCACAATGAGATATAATTACAAACGTTCGTCATTGATGATAACATAGAAATCTCACAACCTAATCCTTTGACTGTGAGATAATACATAATCACCGTTACTTGAAGGAGCCTTGGTGGTCTCAAGCATCAAGCTGTAAAAAGGTGGTCAAAAAGGTACCATCGGGTTTCCTGAAGGGACGTGTTGAGGATTATGTATCAAGATCAGGATTTTCCAATCCAAGTAACGGATAGATACACATGTCCAACTCGGTGACGTTGCATTAACAAAGCATGCAAGAGTATGACTAGGTCATAGAATGCAATGACATGTGAACGAGTAAACGAGTTCATTGGTGACGAGATCGAACTAGGTATGGAGATAGTGAATAGCAACTCTCGGATGAACTAGGTATCGAGTGGCAAAGGGAGTGGGATGTGACGTTAAAGGTTCAAGCGATGAGATTCGTGAAACGCACGGGTGGTCATTATGGGCATCCAGGTCCTTATGATGATCATTGACGCGAGAGGGGTCTCGATCATGTACAGAGTGTTTATGAACTGAAGGGTGGCACACTTAAGGGTGGGGACGCATAGGGATTGATTCGGCACCGCAGGAGAAATGAGAGAGAGAAACTAGAAAAGTTTCGTGTAACACCTGATGATGATCGGAGGGGTCCAGAAGATGTTCCAGAGTGAAAGATATAATAATATATGTGTTTTATATTAATTAGTTGAATTAATATTAAAAGATAATATTTTATTTTATTTTATAGGGGAATAACATGCCTAATGGGTGATTCCCAAAGGGAAAGGCCCAAGAGGGCAAGGCGCCACATGGAGGAGGGCCATCCGGCCAAACCCTAGTGAGCTCCCCGCGTGGGGCCCACCTAGGGCTGTCGGCGGCGGCTGTGGGCAAGCCCCACACCACCCGCCCTAGGGTTTTCCCCTCCCATCCTCTTATAAATAGAGGGGCACCCTTCCCCTTTTGACACACAACATTCTCTCCTCTCTCTCAATTCCTTAGAAATTTTCTCTGCAATATTGGAGAGGACTTTGTGGGAACTAGTTTCTCCATCTCCGCACCATCGTCGTGCGTTGGACGGTCCGACTTCTTTCTTCTTCTGTTGCTCGGCTAGATCGGAGTCCAAGAGACGTCGCCTACACCAAACAGGTGTAGAATTTCGGAGGCTCCACAGTTAGGGCGCTAGGAGCCCCTTGTCTTCATCAACATATGCCTAACTGCGTAAGGCATACCACGGTCTTCAAGGATATGAATACCGTATCCTTCTCCATTACTTAGGGCATGTACAATGCGATGATGTCAGCCTTCCCTTATGCTTTCTACGTTGGATTTTTTCTTAGTTGGAGGAGAGAGAAACAAGAAAGAGAAGGTTGTCTTACCTTAGCTAAGGGATGATCTCTTAGAAATAAGAGAAGACTATTTTCTCCATTGTATCATATGTTTTCCCGTAGCCAACCAATTTCTTACTAAAAATAGGTAATTCTCATTAATTTCTAGAGATTGTAATAAGAGATAATGCATTGTACAAGTTATATATTGTGTCTCCTCTAAATGATGTGGAGAGTTAAGAGAAGGCATGACTTCCCTAACATTGTACATGCCCTTATGTCTACATAGAATAGATCTTGGTTATCGTGTTCGCGTAGTTAGAAATTTTTTTATTTCTATTGTGAACCCCAACATATAATGGGGCAATAAAAGTTCAGTACTAAAATCATATCACTCGGGCCCTAGTAACAAGCATTAAACATAGCAAAGGTGCATCAACACTCATACAAGAATATCCTCAAGATAAATACCTAAAATGTTGATACATATGGATGATTACATGATCAATATCATCCAATACCCATCCACCTCACATGGATATAGAGAACTACTCACACATGATGAAGGAGAGTGAGCACATGGTTGTTGGGGATGATGGTGATGAAGGAGGCGTCAAAATCCCCCTCCTTCGACGTGGAGAGAAACACCAATCTGGCTCCCGAAACAAATATAGTGGATGTGGCGGTGTTCTGTTTCGTGAAAAGCTCTGTGCTTTTGAATACCTAGGTTTTTCATGTCTATATGGGGGTACACGGAAGGAGGAGGCGAGACAACGCTCCATGACCAAAATGGCCTAGGTGGCGCGACCTATGGTGGTGTAGGCGCCACCAGGGCTCTTTTGGGCCTCCTGGCTCCTTTTGGGTGATTCCAAAGCTCCAGGGTCCTTGTTCCACTTAAAAAATTGTATGGTATTTTTTCGATTTTATTTCCTACGCAAACAGATAGAAAGAAGACTTTTGCCAAAAACAACGTTAGATCTAGAAGTTTTCTTCAAGTATGGTGAGATTCCGGAGAAAATAGTTGAGAAAATTACTTGGAAAAGTAGATACATTTGGTATGTATCACTCCCTTGTAGAATAAGAATATGCTTTTCATGTGCATCAGGAGAAAACTGGGGTAGCTATTCTAGACAGGTCAATCATCGCTCATTTCCTTACCCTGTAAGTCGTCCCACGCGGTCTCAAGGACTTAAGCATTGTGGTGTGGATATGCTTTGCATCGGCCCTCGGCGAGATGTTTCTTGCCTCATGGAGAGCTCTAGGAAGAACTATCTCGCGAGGGTGCTTCGTGAGAGATGTCTCTTGAAGCTAACTGGAAATATTTCCTCAAGACTTAGCAACCACCTAGCTATTGGAGCCCATTATTAGATGTTCCAGGGCACCCTAGTCGCCAATGGCCCGACATGTTAACTGAACTATCAACTCAGGGACATCCCCGAAGGTTAACTGACCGATCCATAGTCGCTTTGGCCCTAGCACTTGTCGTTGATAACCATCAAAAGAGGGGCATGGAAGAGGTAAACCGGATTGGAAAAGGCTAACTAAACTATCAAGTCAGAACATCGCCGACGGGTAGCATGAGGACCTTGAGCGGAGTTTGAGCACCTTCTTTGCCTAGAAGGGCCGACCTCCAGGACGGGAGGATGTCGGATATTTAGGCGACATCGAGGGCGTGGAGGCGGGTGAGGGACTCTTCGATGCCTCCATTCGGCTACATGTTGAGGAACAGTGTGAAGGTCGAGTGCTCTCTTCACCAAGATGGGGCAGGCATATAGGAGCCGAAGGATGGAGGAGATGAGGAGGCATCACAGGCGTAGATAAATGTCTTCAATCCTTACCGTTGTGGCAAGGAGGTCGTGGGTCAGAGTCTACTATGCCCAGATCAAGCGGGGAGGTCCGATCTGGGCCTCCATGCACATATCTCGGGCATCTATGCCCAAAATCCAGCCTCCATCCATGCCTCCATGTGATACGTCGTAAACGTATCTATAATTTTTGATTCTCCATGTTTTTTTAGTATCTAGTTTGTATTACTTTATCTACACTTTGAGGAATTTTTATACACTTTCTATAACTAACCCATTGACAAGATGCCACAGTTCTAGTTGCCTATTTTCTGTCGTTTTTGGTTTTAGAAAAGCTAAAAAATGAATATTCTCAGAATTGGACGGGACAAAAGCCAAAGTTACTATTTTTCACAGAACGATACGGAAAATTGAAGCAGAGACGGAGTAGGGCACCAAGGTGGCCACACCCTAGGGTGGCACAGGCCCACCCTGGCCGTGCCACCAGGGGGTGTGGGCCCCTTGGGCCTCCACCGACCTTGCTTCCTTTGCCTGTAAGAAGCCCCCGACTCAGAAACCCTAAATCATCTAGGGAGAAAGCCACAAAAAGTTCCGCAGCGCTGCCACCATCGAAGGGGATATTCGGGGTACATAAGTCTCTATTCCGGCACCCTGCCGGTACGGGGAAGTGCCCCCAGAGCCATCTCCATCAATCTCCACCACCATCTTCATCGCCGTTGCTGATTCCCATGATGAGAAGGGAGTAGTTCTTCCTTGAGGCTAAGGGCTCTACCGGTAGCTATGTGTTCATATCTCTCTCTATGCATGATCATATTGTGATCATGAGCTTTGTAATCAAGTAGATCTACTCTGCTACTCAAGTGCTTTAATAGATCTCTGGCTCTCCCCACGTGTGTGAACGTGACAGCGTGCATACCGTGGTGGCACTTAGGCTAGAGTTTACATAAATACTCAAGTGCTTCAATATATCTCTGCTCTCCCCACGTGTGTGAATGTGACAGCGTGCACGCCGTGGTGGCACTTAGGCTAGAGTTCATAAATATTTATCATGAGTATATTTTGAGTTGGTTGTCTCTATGAAATTTTGGTGTTTGTTGAAACCATCTAGCTCTCAAGGTGACAGTGTGGGGTTATCTAGATGGGCAAGGCAGACTTTGAGGAGTGTTGTTATAGCCCTACCATGGATTAGAGTGTCCAACCGGAGAGTAGTTCAGGGTAGTATCATGAAGAGAATATATTTATTGACAGTGTTCACTAGTGAAAGTATGATTCCTAGGCCTTGTTTATAAGCATTGAAACACTGTTTGCATCTAGATCTGTTGCATGTTTGCTTGATTCCATCTTTATTTAAGTTTGCCTTTAGTATCTCCCACGTCAACAACAAGTCAAAAGCTTTTTTCTGGCACCATTACCACTTGTATTTCACTATCTCTTCGCCGAACTAGTGCACCTATACACCTGACAAGTGTATTGGGTGTGTTGGGGACACAAGAGACTTCTTGTATCTTGATTGCAGGGTTGTTTGAGAGGGATACCTTTGAGTAATTCCTCCATGAGTTCGATAAACCTTAGGTAATCCACTTAAGGGAAACTCGCTGTTGTTCTAGAAACCTCAGCACTTAGAGGCCCAACAACTGTATACAAGAATATAAGTGTGTAGACATCAAGCTATTTCCTAGCGCCATTCCGGGGAGGTAAGGTAAAAGGTACTCACATCCTCTGGCTACTAAGCTATCTTCTAGTACTGTTGCTGGAGTGTGAGTGCTCGAAGTTATTTCCTTTAGATTCTGCAATTTTGTCTTTTTGTTTCTTGTTTTCACTAGTTAGGCTTAATGGAAAACAACAAAAAATTAGAGAGCTTTATAGTATATATCTTGAGTTAGGACATGAAGTGTTTGAAGAGAAAATTGAAAAACCTATGGAACTTTATTTGCATGCTAATAGCAATGTTATTAGTATGAATTCTTTGAACACCATTATTGCTAATGCTATGGAAAATTCTAAGCTTGGGGAAGCTAGTTTTGACGAAAATGATCTTTTTAGTTACCCAGCTTTAGAGGAGAAAATTTTCTTTGATGATACTTTACATCCAATATATGATGATTACAATGATGAGTATGATATTTTCAGTCCACCTACTATTGAGGAGAAAATTTATTATGATTACAATATGCCTCCTATATTTGATGACTATGGTGATGAGAATAATAATGATAGCTATTTTGTTGAATTTGTTCCCACTACAATTAATAAGAATGACTATGCTTATGTGGAGAGTAATAATTAGTATATGCATGTGGCTCGTGATAAGAATGTTTTATGTGATTGTTACATTGTTGAGTTTATTCATGTTGCTATTGAAAGTTATTATGAGAGAGGCAAACATGGTTTTATACATCTCAATAATATTAAGTTTCCCCTCTTTATGTTGAAAATTTTGAAGTTGCACTTGTTTTGTTTTCCTATGCTTGTTGCTTTGTGCTTTCATGACTTGTTTGTTTACAAGATTATTTTTCATATAAAGTGGGTTAGACTTAAATGAGTTTTGAATTTTCTTGTTGATGCTCTCTTTTACTTCAATTCATATTTCTTATGTGATCATATTTTCAAACTATCAAGCCTAACATAAAGGTGTTAAAGAAATGTACTTGTTGGGAGATAACCCAAGAGTTTTCTTGAGTCTTAGAAGTTATTACTTCAGTAATGACCTCTCCTTATCCTTTTTGTTTGCTTTTTGTGCCAAGGATGACCTCTAATGAGAGGGAAGTAAGAATTGGGGAGTTGCTGTCCTGAAACAGATTTTTATGCTCCACCGTAAAAATTCTTGTAAAATCTCTGTAAATCGGATTGATCTGTAATTTTCTGAATTAATCCCCCAGGTTGTTATCTAACTTTGTTAGTTCAACACTTTTTGATTTGATCAACATAAGTCTCAAAATAAATCAGTTTTACGTGCTGGTCTGTTTTGACAGATTTCTTCCATTATTTGCATTTTCCTCTTATCGATTTCTTTTTTAGTTCTCTTTGGTAAATTGAGCTTTTTTGAATGAATTGCTACAGTAGATTATGTTTTTAATGAAAGTTTTGATGTTTTGAAACTAAAACCCAAAGGCCTATTATCTTTTGAATAAACTAATGTTGCTAATGAAGATTGTGTCAAGTTTTGTATGAAGGAAAATTTTCAGGTGTAGAGAAAGAATGATGTAATGAGATGAAGAATGGACAAAAGCTCAATCTTGGGGATGCCACCCCGTGTCACCCCAATAAATATTCAAGAGGTACAAGCGTTAAATCTTGGGTATGCCCAAGTCATCCCCTTCTTTATCAGTAAAAATCGCAGGTCTTTCTAGACACTTTGTTTTTATTGTTTCATGCACAGTTGTGTTATTCTTGGAGCGTATTTGTTTTTTGTTTTTTGTTTTCTTTTGGATTGCTTGCTTCAATAAGTTGGTTGATCATAACACACTTCTTTTGGAGAGAGACACACTCTGTTTTCATTGCCTAGAATACTCTAGTATTCATTCTTATTGTTTTGTGGGTGTTCTCTTTTGCTAGCACTGTGTTTAGCCTTTGTTTTCTTATGCTTTCATCTTAGAACTTTTTAGTTCTTCTTTGTGGATTTGTTAGACAAGCTCACTGCTATTTATTGATTATTATCTTAGTGAGTTGTTTCAAATAAGTCGATTGGTGTTGGAAAAGAGTAGAAAGTTTCATGCTTAAGTGGTACAAAAGGGAGCTTGTTTTGATTGTGGCTTAGACTTTATCATGTCATGCTAGATGTTGTTTTGACTTTTATGCTTAGTGATTATTGTTTTAGCATGACTTTTTCCAAACAATTGAGATTGCTTAATGTGCCTTGAAAGAATCATGCGTTGTTTTAGCATACAAAAGCATAATATTGTGGGATTCTCCTCTGATGCTTTGTTTGGGTTGACTTGGAACATGCTCACACCATGTTATGACTATAACCAGCCACCTTATCCTCTATGATCATTTAGTTTTTGACTTGTGATACCACTTTATGCTTTAGTTGATAATGTTTTGTCGCTCTGCATGATTATGGCCATTATTGCTCTCTTAGTTGGTCGCACCCAGTCTTTTTCTAGCCTTCACTTTTGCTGAGTAAGCTCTACTCATGCATTCATCTCCCAAGAAACCAAGTTATTCCAAAGTGTCCACTATAAATTCCTATGCATGGTGTGTTACACCATTCCAATTATATTCTTGTTTTCATCTATCTTCCAATTAAAAAGTATTTTGTTATGTGAAAAATTAGTGATTAAAGCTCTCACGAAATTGATGGCACACTTTATTTTCCTTGCCCCTAATAAACTTAAACCATTGTGTCATCTAAGTTGTATATGCTTGCACTTATACGTTGGGATTAGCAGAACCAATCTTTCATGGGGAATGCTTTCAACACTTATGGATCTCTATCGAGTTGATATCATGTTCTTTTGTTTGCGGATGTCATCGGTGTGAAATAAAAGTGGAGCTGATACGTCAGAAACATATCTATAATTTTTTATGCTCCATGCTTGTTTAGTATCTACCTTGATTTGCTTTGTCTACACTTTGAGGTATTTTTATATCTTTTATGGAACTAACCTATTAACAAGTTTCCACAGTGCCAGTTGCATGTTTTCTTCTGTTTTTGGTTCCAGAAAGGCAGAAAATCAATATTCTCGGAATTCGACGGGCCAAAAGCCAAAGTCAATAACTTTTCGTGAGGGACACGAATCCAGAAGGAGGGGCGGAGAGGCACCAGAGGGTGGCCAGACCCCACCTGGGCACGGCCAAGCCTGGCCCGCGCCTGGGGAGGGTGTGGGCTCTCTGGCCGCCGCCTGGGCCTCCCCCTACGCCTATAAGAAGCCTCCGACCCAAAAACCCTAGGGCATCCAGAAGAAATTCACGAAAACCTATGTAGCACCATCGCCACCGAAAGGGAGATCCGGGAGACAGAAAGTCTCTGTTCCGGCACCCTGCCGGGACGGGGAAGTGCCCCCGGATCCATCTCCATCGATCTCCATCGCCACCTTCATTACCATTGCTGATTCCCATGATGAGGAGGGAGTAGTTCTTCCTCAAGGCTAAGGGCTCTACCGGTAGCTATGTGTTCATCTTTCTCTCTATCCATGGTCATATTGTGATCATGAGCTTTGTAATCAAGTAGATCTACCTTGCTACTCAAGTGCTTCATTAGATCTCTGCTCTCCCCATGTGTGTGAAAGTGACAGCGTGCACGTTATGGTGGCACTTAGGTTTGAGTCTACATAAATACTCTTTGTGCTTTAATAGATCTATGCTTTTCCCCACGTGTGTGAAAGTACAACGTGCATACCGTGTGTGGCACTTTGGATAGATTAAATATTTGTTATGAGTTATATTTGGAGTTGGATGTCTCTATGAAATTGTGGTGTTTGTTGGAACCATCTAGTGCTCAAGGTGATAGTGTGGGGTTATCTAGATTGGGGAAGGCGGACTTTGAGGATTGCTTTTATAGACCTACCAATGATTAGAGTGTCCAACCGGAGAGTAGTTAAGAGTAGTGTCATGAAGAGAGGATATTTATCTGATAGAGTGTTCACTAGTGAAAGTATGATCCCTAGGCCTTGTTTCTAAACATTGAAACACCGTTTGCATCTAGATATGTTGCATGTTTGCTTGCTTTAGTCTTTACCTCACCGTCAAGCTCCATCAAAGTATTTTCTGGCACTCACACATGTTCTCCCACATCAACAAGTCAGAAGCTATTTTCTGCACTGTTACCACTTGTATTTCACTATCTCTTCACCAAACTAGTGCACCTATACACCTGACAAGTGTATTGGGTGTGTTGGGGACACAAGAGACTTCATGTATCTTGATTGCAGGGTTTATTGAGAGGGAATACCTTTGACCACTTCCTCCCTGAGTTCGATACACCTTGGGTGATCCACTTAAGGGAAACTTGCTGTTGTTCTACAAACCTCTGCACTTGAAGGCCCAACAACTGTCTACAAGAATAGAAGTGCGTAGACATCAAGCTCTTTTCTGGCGCCGTTGCCGGGGAGGTTTTGGGCTTTTACCTTTCCTCCACGTTAAGCTCCATCAAAGTCTTTTCTAGTGTCGTTGCCGGGGAGGAAAGGTAAAAGGCACTCACACACGTTACCCCTCGGCAACAGCAAGCCAGAAAGCTCTTTTCTGGCGCCGTTGCCGGGGAGGTAAGGTAAAATGTACTCACATCCTCCGGTGTGAGTGCTCGAAGTTATTTCCTTTAGATTCTGTAGTTTTGTCTTTTTGTTTCTTGTTTTCCCTAGTTAGTCTTAATGGAAAAAAATTAGAGAGCTCTATAACATTTATCTTGAGTTAGGACATGAAGTGTTTGAAGAGAAAATTAAAAAACCTATGGAACTCTATTTGCATGCTAATAGCAATGTTATTAGTATGAACTCTTTGGACACCATTATTGCTAATGCTATGGAAAAGTCTAAGCTTGGGGAAGCAAGTTTTGATGAAAATGATCTTTTTAGTTCCCCAGCTTTGGAAGATAGCTATTCTGTTGCTTATGATGATACCAAACCTCCAATATATGATGATTATAATGATGATTATGATATTTTAAATCCACCTACTATTCAGGAGAAATTTAATTGTGATTACAATATGCCTCCTATATTTGATGATTATGGTAATGAGAATAATAATGACAGCTATTTTATTGAATTTGCTCTCACTATAATTAATAAGAATGACTATGCTTATGTGGAGAGTAATAATCATTTTATGCATGTGGCTCATGATAAGAATGTTTTATGTGATAGTTATATTGTTAATTTTATTCATGATGCTACTGAAAGTTATTATGAGAGAGGGAAACATGGTTTTATACATCTCAATAATATTAAGTTTCCCCTCTTTATGTTGAAAATCTTGAAGTTGCACTTGTTTTGCTTTCCTATGCTTGTTGCTTTGTGCTTCTTTGATTTATTTTCTTACAAGATTCATATAAATAGGAAGTGGGTTAGACTTAAATGTGTTTTGAATTTGCTTCTTGATGCTATCTTTTACTTCAATTCATATTTCTTATATGAGCATCTTCTCAAACTATCAAGCCTAACTTAAAGGCGTTAAAGAAAAGTACTTGTTGGGAGATAACCCAAGAGTGTTCTTGAGTCTTGGAAGTTATTACTTCTGTAATGACCTCTTCTTATCCTTTTTATTTGCTTTTTATGCCAAGAATAACCTCTAATGAGAGGGAAGTAAGATTTGGGGAGTTGCCGTCCCAAAACAGATATTTATCCTCCACCATAAAAATCCTTGAGAAGTATCTGTAACTAGGATTGAGCTGAAAATTTACGAATAAACCCTACAGTATGTTAGCTAACTTTCGTTAGTTCAACACTTTTTTATTTGAGAAACAGAAGATGTTCGAAAAAATCGGTTCCTAACTGCTGGTCTGTTTTGACAGATTTCTGCCATTATTTGCATTTGCTTCTTATTGATTCCTTTTTGAGTTCTCTTTTGGAGAATTGAGCTTTTTGAAGGAGTTGCTACAGTAGCTTATGTTTTTAGTGAAAAGTCTTGATGTTTTAAAGCTTTGCCTAAAGGTATATTATATTTTAAATACACTAATGTTGCTAATGAAGATTGTGTGAAGTTTTGTATGAAGGAAAATTTGTAGGTGTAGAGAAAGAATGATGTAATGAGATGAAGAATGGACAAAAGCTCAATATTGGGGATTCCACCCCATGTCACCCCAATAAATATTCAAGAGGTACAAGCGTCAAAGCTTGGGTATGCCCAAGGCATCCCCATCTTCATCAATAAAAATCTTAGGTCTTTCTAGACACTTCGTTTTTATTGTTTCATGCATTGTTGTGTTGTTCTTGGAGCGTATTAGTTTTCATTTTTGGTTTTTTTTTTGCTTAGTTTGCTTGAGTAAATTTGTTGGTTACACCACAGTTATTTTGGAGAGAGACACACTCTGTTTTCACTGCCTAGAACACTCTGGTTTTCATTCTTATTGTCTTGTGAGTGTTCTCTTTTGCTAGCACTGTGTTTAGCCTTAGTTTTCTTGTGCTTTCAGGTTAGAACTTTTTAGTTCTTATTTGTGGAGTTTTGAGACAAGATTACTGATCTGTATTGATTATTATCTTTCTGAGTTGTTTCAAGTAAGTTGTTTGGTGTTGGAAAAGAGTAGAAAGTTTCATTCTTATAGTGGTACAAAAGGGAGCTTGTTTTAACTGTGACTTAGACTTTAGCATGACATGCTAGGTGTTGTTTTGACCTTATTCTTAGTGATTATTGCTATAGCATGTCTTGTTCCAAACAATTGGGATTGCTTAGTGTGCCTTGAAAAAATTATGCGTTGTTTTAGCATGCAAAAGCATAGTATTGTAATATTCTCCTTTGATGCTTTTTTTGGGTTTACTTGGCACATGATCACACCATGTTATGACTATGAACAAGTCACCATAGCCTCTATGATCATTTAGTCCTTGACTTGTAGTACCACTTTATGCTTTGATTAGTAATGTTTTGTCGCTCTGCATGATTATGACCATTATTGCTCTTTTAGTTGGTCGCTCGCAGTCTTTTGCTAGCCTCCACTTGTATGAATAAGC
The DNA here is from genome assembly GCA_916181665.1 of Avena sativa. Taxonomy (NCBI): domain Eukaryota; kingdom Viridiplantae; phylum Streptophyta; class Magnoliopsida; order Poales; family Poaceae; genus Avena; species Avena sativa. The sequence goes on along the minus strand of OV702279.1, from coordinate 396,603,922 downwards.
TCTACTCATGCTTCCAACTCCCAAAAAACCAAGTTATTCCAAAGTGTCCACTATAAATTCCTATGCATGGTGTGTTACACCATTCCAAGTATATTCTTGTTTTCAGCTATCTTCCAATTAAAAAGTATTTTGTTATGTGAAAACTTAGTGATTAAAACCCTCACAAACTTGATGGAACACTTTATATTCTTTGCCCCTAATAAACTTGAACCATTGTGTCATCTATGTTGTATATTCTTGAACTTATAAGTTGGAATTAGCAGAATCATGCTGTCACGGGGAACGTTTTCAACATTGCACTTGTACTTTGTACTCGGTTGATATCATGCTCTTTTGTATATGGATGTCACCTATGTGAAATAAAGAGGGAACTTGTAAGTCCATGGAGTTTGTATCCTGTGTTAGAGAAACGCCTGGGCCGCTAGCCTAAGCCATGCCTAATCATGGTGGAAACTTGCAGCATCACCATAGTGACATCTATGAAGCATTCTTATTATAAAAAAGATACACATTGAGAAAAGAGGAAAGAGAGAAAAAGCACCATATTCCCATGGTAAATAAGAAGATTGCTGAGATGCTCATTGTCTTCTTGCCTTGTCATTTTGGTTATGGGATAGCTCTTGTACCATGTGCAAGGGGTACCCCGTTGGCGGGTCTCAATGATATCCAAATACTTACAATGACAAGAACTTACAGGTGACTAAAGTTGAGTAGCATGAGGTGTGGCCCTCGTATTCAAGGGACTTGAGACTGCCAACTTATACTTCGTTAATCATATACTTCATATTTGTTCACTTTAACCTTAATCACTTCAAGATGCTTATGATAGGGGCAATAAGGGCTGAAAGCTAACAAGTACAATAATTTTTGGAAGCTCTTTTTGAAACTTGAAATCCCCGCTTCCCTTTGTGAAGGGCCTTTCTTCCACCATTATTTGAGTCTCCACCTTCTACCTTTAGGCACCATTAAGAGAGCATAGTTGTCATTCTTTGTGCAGTGTTCCAAAGCTTATTGATTGATGCATATTGTGATATTACTTGTGCTTGTGCTATTTTTTTCTAGTCACCCTTGTGAACTTTGAAGGTGACCTATGCATCTATTTGCTACTCTATGAGGGACAAGCTGATTGCCACTATGCCATGTTTTTTGTATGTGAAACAAACAAAAGTTTTTCAATGCATGTTATTCATTATCTTTGTTTGTAGCCTTTCATATTGCATGCATAGTTACTTTGTCCTATTGTTAGAACTCCATCTTTCATGCACATGTTTAGAGTTCTTTGATCCCAGCTTTCAATGCTTGCAAATGGTTTGATCTTGGTTTTGATGGTGCATGTCACCTCAAAAATGATTCTTTTTATCACTTACCTACTCGAGGACGAGCAGGAGTTAATCTTGGGGATGCTTGATACGTCGGAAACGTATCTATAATTTGTGATGCTCCATGCTTGTTTAGTATGTACTTTGTTTTGCTTTGTCTACACTTTCAGGTGTTTTTATATCTTTTTTGGAACTAACCTATTAACAAGTTGTCACAGTGGCAGTTGCCTGTTTTCTTCTGTTTTTGGTTCCAGAAAGGCAGAAAATCAATATTCTCGGAATTTGACGGGACAAAAGCCAGAGTCAATATCTTTCCATGAGGGACACGAATCTAGAAGGAGGGGCGGAGAGGCACCAGAGGGTGGCCAGCCCCCTTGGGCGCGGCCAATCCTGGCCCACACCTGGAAAAGGTGTGGGCCCTCTAGCCGTCTCCTCGGCCTCCCCCTTCGCCTAGAAGAAGCCTCCGACCCAAAAATCCTAGGGCATCCAGAAGAAATCCACGAAAACCTCTATAGCGTCGCTGCCACCGAAAGGGAGATTCGGGGGACAAAAAGTCTCTGTTTCGGCACCCTGCCGGGACGGGGAAGTGCCCCCGGAGCCATCTCCATCGATCTCCATCGCCATCTTCATTACCGTTGCTGATTCCCATAATGAGGAGGGAGTAGTTCTTCCTCGAGGCTAAGGGCTCTACCGGTAGCTATGTGTTCATCTCTCTCTCTATGCATGGTCATATTGTGATCATGAGCTTTGTAATCAAGTAGATCTACCTTTCTACTCAAGTGCTTCGTTAGATCTCTGCTCTCCCCATGTGTGTGAAAGTGACAGTGTGCACGCCATGGTGGCACTTAGGTTTGAGTCTACATAAATACTCTTTATGCTTTAATAGATCTATGTTTTTCCCCACGTGTGTGAAAGTGACAGCGTGCATACCGTGTGTGGCACTTTGGCTAGATTGAATATTTGTTATGAATTATATTTGGAGTTGGATGTCTCTATGAAATTGTGGTGTTTGTTGGAACCATCTAGTGCTCAAGGTGACAGTGTGGGGTTATCTAGATTGGGGAAGACAGACTTTGAGGAGTGCTATTATATCCCTACCGATGATTAGAGTGTCCAACCGGAGAGTAGTTAAGAGTAGTATCATGAAGAGAGGATATTTATATGATAGAGTGTTCACTAGTGAAAGTATGATCCCTAGGCCTTGTTTCTAAAAATTGAAACACCGTTTGCATCTAGATTTGTTGCATGTTTGCTTGCTTTAGTCTTTACCTCACCTTCAAGCTCCATCAAAGTATTTTCTGGTACTCAGACACGTTCTCCCACATCAACAACAAGTCAGAAGCTATTTTCTGGCACTGTTACCACTTGTATTTCACTATCTCTTCGCCGAACTAGTGCACCTATACACCTGACAAGTGTATTGGGTGTTGGATGCACAAGAGACTTCTTATATCTTGATTACAGGGTTGCTTGAGAGTGAATACCTTTGACCACTGCCTCCCTGAGTTCGATGAACCTTCGGTGATCCACTTAAGGGAAACTTGCTGCTGTTCTACAAACCTCTGCACTTGGAGGCAAAACAACTGTCTACAAGAATAGAAGTGCGTAGACATCAGGAGCTTGTAAGTCCATGGAGTTATGTATTATGTGTTAGAGAAACGCCTGGGCCGCTAGCCTAAGCCATGCCTAATCATGGTGGAAACTTGCAATATCACCATAATGACATCTATGAAGCATTCTTCTTATAAAAAAGATATGAGAATCAAAAAAGAGGAAAAAGAGAAAAAGCACCATATTCCCATGGTAAATAAGAAGATTGCTGAGATGCTCATTGTCTGCTTGCTTTGTCATTTTGTTATGGGAAAGCTCCTGTGGCATGTGCAAGGGGTACCCCATTGGCGGTTTTCTATGATACACATATACTTACTATGACAAGAACTTGCAAGTAACTAAAGTTGAGTAGCATGAGGAGCGTCCCTCGTACTCAAGGGACATGGGATTGCCAACTTATACTTTGTCAAGCATATACTCCATAGTTTGTTCACTTTAACCTTAATCACTTCAAGATGCTTATGATAGGGGCAATGAGGGCTGAAAGCTAACAAGTACCATAATTTTTGGAAGCTCTTTTTGAAACTTGAAATCCCTGCTTCCCTTATGAAGGGCCTTTCTTCCACTATTATATTGAGTCTCCACCTTCTATCCATAGGCACTAGTTAAGAGAGCATAGTTGCCATTCTTAGTTCTATGTGCATTGTCCCGAAACTTATTGATTGATGCATATTGTTGATATTGCTTGTTTTTGTGCTATTTGTATCTAGTCACTCTTATGAACTTTGAAGGTACTATGAATCTATTTGCTACTCCATGAGGGACAAGATGAATGCCACTATGCTATGTTTTCTATATGTGAAACAAACAAACATTTATCAATGTATGTTATTCATGATCTTTGTTTGTAACCTTTCATGTTGCATGCATAGTTACTTTGTTTTACTATTAGAACTCCATCTTTCATGCTCATGTTTAGATTACTTTGATCCCATCTTTCAACTCTTGCAAATGGTTTGATCATGATTGTGATGGTGCATGTCACCTCAAAAATTTATTCTTTTGATCACTTACCTACTCGAGGACGAGCAGGAGTTAAGCTTGGGGATGCTTGATACGTCATAAATGTATCTATAATTTTTGATGTTCCATGCTTGTTTTGTATCAACTTTGCTTTGCTTTGTCTACACTTCGAGGTATTTTTATACACTTTCTGGAACTAACCTATTGACAAGATGCCACAGTGCCAGTTGCCTGTTTTCTGCTGTTTTTGGTTTCAGAAAACTAGAAAATGAATATTCTCAGAATTGGACGGGACAAAAGCCAAATTTCATATTTTTGCCTGAACGATACGGAAAATCGAAGACGAGACGGAAGAGGACATCAGGGTGGCCACACCCTAGGTGGGAGCGGGTCCCACCCTGGCCGCGCCCATAGGGGGTGTGGACCCCCTAGCCCTCCACCGACCTTGCCTCCTTTGCCTATAAGAATCTCCCGACTCAGAAACCCTAGAACATCAACCAGAAAGCCACGCAAAGTTCCACAGTGCCGCCGTGACCGAAGGGGAGATTCGGGGGACAGAAAGTCGCTGTTACGGCACCCTGCCGGGACGGGGAAGTGCTCCCGGAGCCATCTCCATCGATCTCCACCACCATCTCCATCACCGTTGTTGATTCCCATGATGAGGAGGGAGTAGTTCTCTCTTGAGGCTAAGGGCTCTACCGGTAGCTATGTAATCAAGTAGATCTACTATGTTAATCAAGTTCTTAAACCAATCTCTGCTCTCCCCACGTGTGTGAAAGTGACAGTGTGTGCACCGTGGTGGCACTAGGCTAGAGGTTGCATAATTACTCAATTGTTTTAGTAGATCTATGCTTTTCCCCATGTGTGTGAGAGTGACAGCATGCACGTCGTGTGTGGCACTTAAGCTAGATTATATCCATATTTATTATGAGTTATATTGAAGTTGGATGTCTTTATAAAATTGTGATGTTTGTTGGAACCATCTAGCGCTCAAGGTGACAGTGTGGGGTTATCTAGATGGGGAAGATAGACTTTGAGGTATGCTTTTGTAGCCCTGCCATGGATTAGAGTGTTCAACCGGAGAGTAGTTCAGGGTAGTATCGTGAAGAGAATATATTTATTGAGAGTGTTCACTAGTGAAAGTATGATCCCTAGGACTTGTTTCTAAGCATTGAAACACCGTTCACAACTAGATTTGTTGCATGTTTGCTTGCTGCTTTCTTTATTTCAGTTTGCCTTTAGTCTCTCCCATGTCAAGCTCCATCAAAGCTATTTTCTGGCACCGTTACCACTTATATTTCACTATCTCTTCGCCGCACTAGTGCACCTATACACCGACAAGTGTATTGGGTGTGTTGGGGACACAAGAGACTTCTTGTATCTTGATTGCAGTGTTGTTTAACAGGGATACCTTTGACCACTTCCTCCCTGAGTTTGATAAACTTTGGGCAATCCACTTAAGGGAAACTTGTTGTTGTTCTACAAACCTCTACACTTCGAGGCCCAACAACTGTCTACAAGAATAGAAGTGCATAGACATCACACGTGCAACCGTAGAAGATCATGACAAATACTACACTGAATTTCGAGCAAGCATGGCAAACAATAAACACCTAACAACTCTGCACAATATCCAAGGACGAGAACGACGACAAGATTCATAGGCATATTCAAGGGAGAGGTGAGGAGGGAGATGGAACATACCCTGTACTTTCCCTGCTATTTCTGCTTGTCGGCGGTAGCTCATAGCCCCTGCTTGCCGATCCGTAGTCTCTTTAGCCCCAACACTTGTCGCCGATGACCATCAAAAGAGGGACATGGAAGAGGTAAATCGGATTGGAAAATGTTATGGCGGAGATTTGTCTCGGCAGGGTTTCTCTCTAAGTAGGATGAAATCGACTCAATGGGTTGAACACGGTCTCCCCAAGATCCCTCTGTAACCTTGACAGGAACAGCGAAAATCACAAAAAGGGGACACAAGGAGCTTACCTAGGTTCAGGCCACCGTGTGGTGTAAAACCTTACTCCTGCTTGTCTAGATTGCTTGTATTGCTTGGCGAGGTTACAATACAAGGTGTTGATCAGGCAATCAGATCTAGGGTTCCTAGCTAGGAGAAAGCTAGATTTTCCAAGGTGGAAGAAGATGCAACCTATGGTGTCGCACCCCTATCTTATAGGTGCCCCGGTCCTCTTCCCGCCGATTTCAGGTTTCACCATATGTTTGCCATGATAGAAAAATGTCAGAAATGGATGGATACTCGCGTGAGCCTCGCCAAGACCAAGGACGACGTGTACAACCCGAAGGCTCCTCCCCCTGCTATCGGCGAAGGAAGGCAGGAGGTCGGCCAGAAGAAGACAAAGATGCTCAAAGCCACAGGACCTCTTGCCGAGTGCCTCCACGCTTCCATTGAGAAGTGTATCGCCGACACCAAGGCCCATGCCGAGAAGAGGGAGGAGAAGGCTGACGAGAGGTGGGCGCATCTGCTCTAGAACCAAGACCGCAAGCTCGACCTCCTCAAGACGAACTACGCCGCCAAGAAGAGAAATACGGATCTCCAGTTCCTCATGGTCGGCGAAGACACCTTGGCGATGAGCACGCCGGTCAAGGCCTGATATATGGCGTGCTGCAACGTCATCCTCTAGGAGGACATCGCCGCCAGCACGCCAAGCTCTGCTCCGACCGCCTCCGCCCCCACGGCTTCGCCGATCTCTACTTCCACCTCCTCCAACCAGTCGGCCGGCCACTCCGCCGATGTGCCCATCCCCGTCGCACCGGACACGCCGGAGGAGGCCATCCCCATCGACGATTGATCGCCAAACCATTTTATCTTGTTCTATAATAATTTGATCATCGAACTTTTGGGACGTACTTCTGTCGAACACCTTGGCCGAGATTTCGCCGGTGGGAATTTAAAAAATTAAATATATCGCCGTTTTTGCTTCGCCTGGGAACTCGGTCTGGGAACAATTGAAAAATTGGACGTTTTCAGGCCAAAAATTACATCCGTCCTGAGCTAAATAGCGTCAAATTTTGGCCAACGAGTGGAGGTGCTCTCATCCATTAATTGTTTGTACCCGCTGTCGGTGGCTTTTATCAGCCATGTGAGTTGTGGAATTAACAATTGTTCCACAAAGAATATATAGCCACTCTAACGCAGACCTACATCTATTGTCAAATAGTCATTTGAGTTGTGAAATTCATAGTTGCTCGACCGAGAACTAACAGTCACACTAACATAAAACTACATGTATCTGATTGGAACATGCAAAGATCGCCTGACCCTGCTGGAATTGGACAATGTACGTCTGTTGAGTAAAACAAAACGGAGGACAAACATGTTTTAGATACAACACACTTTCCCATATATCAGAGGATCCATCTAGGTTTAAAAACAACAATGTGCAGATAATAAGAGCAAATACAAAGATCATCCCAAGATGAGTTGAACAAGAGGCCCGAGCCCAAACGTTTTGACCATTCTGCTCACCACCATTTTTTCATCGTCGCTCCACGAACATGTTTGCTTCCCGACCATCTGCCAATCCTAGAGTCCATTGTACCGAACATGGCCATCCTTGAGCAGAATAACGCGTTGCAACGATGTGCACATGCTCACAACATACTTGAGAAACCATATGTGACGCTGCGTAAATCCAATCACCACCAGCTCCTTGAGGTGACGGTGCTGAAGCTTCTTGGGTAATTTTGACGAAGTCACCCGGCGCCAATTGTAGGCTGGCTCTGATTCTGATACCATAAGATGTCCCAGTGGATGTGCAGGACCTCGAGTGGTCCATCATGAGGCTGCACGGCCATAAGATGTCCCAGTTTGAAGGTAGGTCGGCGACAAGGAGCCTTTTCAGATACGGCAATTGCCTCTCGGAACAAGTGGGCAGAATCCATCTTCTCAGCCCGCTGAATCGGATGGCGAGGTTGGTCATGGTGGGGGACATGAGGAGAAACCTGTCGAACGTATCATCCAGACGAGCTCCTTGATCTGAGAAGACTGCGCATCCACCACCAGGATGTCATGTGCACAGCAGCAGGATATCAGGTGAAGAACCTCCAGCTGAGTGCAGTCTTTGAACACCGTCTCGTACACGTCGACAGGCGTGGAAGCGGGCATGTCACGCAGGATGAGCTTGGTGAGCGTGCCGTAGCTACGCAGCGGCGGCAGTGTGCAGTACTTGCCCAGCGTCAGGCTGCGAAGGCGTGACCGGCTGAGGCAGTCTTGGGGCAAGCTGTAGCCGGCCGTTGTCTGATGATCACCATCAATTCCTAGCCTGACGAGGACCTCCAGATCTTCCACTCCCCATGCGTCGACTGCGGCGGTGATCAGGCGGTCGGCGGCACAGCTGCCGTCGTTTGTTTGGAAAAACTCGAGACGAAGGGTCTTGACGCGCCGGTCATTCCCACCGTCCGCCTCCAAGAAGCCCCTGACACCGTTGGCGAACGACCTCATCGTGTCGATCTCGCAGCTCGTCATGAGTGAGTCGAGCTGACTGGCCAAATATGTCTCACGGGGCAAGTTGCGCTGGCGGAGGTCGACGGTCCGGTCGTACTCCGGCGGGAGTATGTCGCTCACTCTCAAGTCCAACGCCGGCAGCTCGCGCGGGATGCGCGCCCAGCGCCTGGCGAGGACAGCCGTGGAGAGCGCCGTCCGGGTGTCCAGCCTACCCACTATGAGCAGGATTAGATCGTCAGGGAGCGCGCTCAGGCGGTCCTCGCCGCCAGCCGTGCGCCGCCGCACTCGACGGTACGTCGGCGCCATGGGTCTCGATCAGCAATTGGGCATCCCGGGATAAGAGGAGGAGGATGTTGGGGCTATGCTGTATGAGCGGTGGTACGTTCGCGCGATTGCGTATTGCGGGATGAGAGGAGATGTTGGGGCTATATGAGGGCCGGGCAGTTCGATTCGGACGGGAATCGAAGGCGAGCAGGGAAACTAAAACCGACACGGACTTGGCGACTAGGGCGAGCCATCACTTTGGACCATTTGTTTTAGTTGATCTCCTTTTGTCACAGTCATAGCTAAAACGGCGATTCTGACGTGCACTCGCCCACCCTCTCTTTTCTGTAGCTTTATGTAAAGATGTGTTACCGTATTATTTTCTACTACTTTTAGTTTTAAAGTTTAAAACATTTATAGAATTTGTACCATAATTCCAATTTAAAAAATGTTTGCATATTTGAGTTCCTATCGAAGAGAGCTCTTTAAAATAAGACTAATATTAAATATATTTTGATAATATTTAAAAATCAACTTTTAAAACATGATAAAACATTCATAAACTATATAAAACATGGTGATATTTTATTGTTGAAACAATCTGTTTAATTGTGTTTCAAACTCCGCTCATCATAGTTAGAAAATATTTGACAAAAAATTTCAAAATAAAATAAATAAATATCTAAATGAAAAATAAGAAAAACAATACTGAATTTCGAGTTTAGAATCTAAATGTAACAAATAGTCATGCATTAAAAATAATAGTGACAGCAATCGGGAGACATGTATTTTTATGTTGTTTCATTAGATATCATTAGGGTTTTAAAATTTATTATTGTATTTCATTGTGTTTTAGAATTCACATTTTAAATTTTGTTAAAAATAACCTATTTTGAGCTTGTTTAAAAGATATTGTCAAAATAAATACACCTGTCCAAACAGATTTTTAATGTAACATTTATTTTGAAACATATTGACTTTTAAAATTAAACACTAGAAAGCAAATAGTTCTAGCTGAGTAGAAAGATTCTTACATGCAACCTGTCAGACCAACGTAATAAAACAGACATCAATAAAAAGCACACAGTAGGAGAGAGAGTGTGTGATACTAATCTCGGCACAAATGAACGGCTCCGACATGCACGACCTGGCGTGGACGGCAGAGTTGCATTTCCGCAGTCACAGCATGGTGCGGCTCCTCGACCGGTGGTTACAATGGCTGAGCTTATCTCTACTGACTACTGCAATATGATACGCCTGGTGGGAACGATGTCAAGCTTCACATACATGGTGAAGCAGCTAGTGCGGCAACCTGATCAGAGAACAACCGATGCCATTTCGGCTCTTGTGACAAACTATTCTAGTAGATCAAGGAAGAAAGAAAATACTGGAATTATCCGCCATGGTTGCCTAAAACCCAAGAAGGATTATGTTAAGCTTAATGTTGATGCGAGCTTGATATATATAGATAAAGGAGTGGAAGCAACCGCGGACGATTCTTATACAGCTGCTATCTACGAAGACTGCCTCCTTGTAGAGAGTTTAGAGCATTACTAATAGTATCCTCAAACCCTCAAATAACCGCTTTCGCGAGCGAAAAAACCCGTAGACTAGAACCCCTTAACCCTTAAACCCTCAAAAACTATTGAGGGTCCAACCCACAAATCCCATCCAAACATGTAGAAGTGAGGGTTGGAGAGGGGAAACGACCCCAACCCCTACTCCTCCACTATGAACGCGTGGGAGGGAATTTTCAGCCCCGTCCCCAACCTCCCTCCCGCCAATCCCGCCGCCGCCCGCCTCCTCCCTCGTCCTGCCCCAATCCCCGCCTCCGCGACGCCCGCGCCGGCCGTCCCGAGCCGTGTGCAGGTGGCATCGGTGGTCGCTGCCACCCACGTCGGCGCCAAGCGGCGGCGTGCTGGCCAGCACGTCGCCCTGACCCCCGCCTCCTCCCTCGCCCCGCCGCAGCCGCCCACCACCAAGCGCCCTCGGAAGACATCAGCGCTTGGGCCGAAGGGTGCTGCGGCCGCCAAGCGGGTCTTGGGAGGAACCCCGGCCGTGAAGAAGACCACCTCCCGGAAGAAGAACGCGCCCGCGCCCCCAATCGCCGACCCTCCGCCCGTCGTGCACGAGGTGCTCAATGGAATACCCGCAACGACTACATCGTTCATGGGGCTTCTCCAAGAAGCGGAGGTGGACATCGGGGCTCCTCCTCTCGAACCCTTTGATTTTGGTGATGACTTGGAGGAAGAGGAAGAGCAAAGGGAAGATGAGGAGGAGGTGACCAAGATAGAGGAGGCGGTGTTCGCTGCCGTTGCCCGCCCCGTAGTGCACTCGACAAACTATAGCGAGGCCAAAGATATTCTCTTGGTTCATGCTTGGGCTGTTGTGGGGATGGATGCATGCACCGGTACCGATCAAACCGGTAAACGCTATTGGCAACACAAAGAGGACACCTATTGCAAGATCAAGCCGAAGACCGGTGGGTACATCTCTCGTACATACTGGTCGCTTCAAGGCCAGTGGGAGTTGATGAAGCCCCAATGTGCTCGTTTGAGTGCGGCAATGGAACAGGTGATTGATGCACCGCCTAGTGGAAGCGTGGAGAGAGACTATGTGAGTACATATGTGTGTTTTCACATCTATTTTGATTTTCTATGCTATTGTTAGGTTCTTATGTGTGTTTACTATGCTATTGGTGGGTTTGTAGGAGGGCATTGCTGCCATGAGGTACAAGGAGATGCCCGCTTCCAAGGGCAAAGCATTCGCATTTAAGAATGCTTGGGACAAGCTAAAAACTTTTGACAAGTGGAAGTTGAGGGATCAAGAGACCGCACCCAAGAAGGTGGCAATGCTTAGGATGGATGATAGTGATGAGGAGGAAAGGAACTTATGCAAGCCCGAGGGAACCAAGAAGGCAAAGCTAAGGATGAATATGGAAGGAGAGGCGTCAAGCATGAGGGAGGATATGGAGCATATGATGAAGTCAAGGGATACATTGACAATGAAGACATTGGAGACAAAGCTTCTTATTACCGAGAAGAAGAAATAGGTGAAGCTTGCACAAGTTGAAACAAAGCGTGAAGAAGCCAAGCGCAAGGCCGAAGAAAGAGGGCACAAGGCCGACTTGGAGGAGAGGGTGATCAAGGTCAAAGAAGCGAAGGCATGGAAAGAACTCATGGTGGAAGAGAAGGAGCACATGATGATGTCCAAGAAGGACATTGATCAAGACCAATTGATGTGGTCGAAGGAGTACAAGGAGGACATCGTGGAGAGGAAGAGGATATTCCGTGGTGCGTCCTCTACTCTTCGAGGTGACACTCCGATGAGTGGTGGTGGCGATGGCGGTGTGGAGGACTCCACCACCGGCGCCTATGGAGGTGCTTGATGGACGTGGAAGTAGTCTAGGAGATGGCGCCGAGGTGCCACTTTTTGGTCATGGTGCCGATGAGAGGGGGAAGATGATGATTTTGTGATGTAAACTATTAAACCATGCATCACTGATTTTCATTTCCTAGTTTGTTTCAAGGTTGATTGTGTTTTTCTAGTGATAATTGTGTTCTTCTAGTGATAATTGTGCTCGCGGGAGTATGTCGCTCACCCTGAAGTCCAACACCGGCAGCTCGCGCGGGATGATGTGCATAGCGCCTGGCGAGGACAGCGGTGGAGAGCGCCATGACGGGTGTCCAGCCTGCCTACTATGAGGAGGATCAGATCGTCCGGGTGTGCGCTAAGCCGATCCTCGCCGCCAGCCGCGTGCGGCCACACTCGACGGAACGTCGGCATGGTTCTCGATCGGTGGTACGTTCACGATTGGGTATATTGTGGGATATAAGTGGAGATGTTGGGGCTATATGAGGGGCCAGGCAGAGACAGTTCGATTCGGACAGAAACTGAAAATAGCTCGTACACCCCGATACTGACTTATTAGGGAAAAATATCCGGACGTCAAGGACATCTTCTCCGGGTCTGGACAAGGAGGGTCGCAATTTTGACGGACAAGGCGAGCGACCAGATGCCGGAGCTCACTCCCCGATTCTCGTCGGAATCTGGTCCGGATCACTATGCTGGCGCTCGACTTCAGAGTGAGCGGGCAGGTCCGTGGAGTCGCCAGGGCGGAGGCGGCCTAGCATGTCACTGGTGGAAAAAGGGCCTCCAGTCCCGGGCCACAACTGGCTCTAGTCCCGGTTTTGGGCCCGGGACTGCGAAAACGGGACTAGAGCCCCCCCTCTAGTCCCGGCTCGCTACGGCCCGCGACTGATAACAGCCACGTGGCTGTTTTAGCGCCGCGGGGGGCGGAAACCCTCTAGTCCCGGGCCGTAACACCACCCGGGACTATAAGGTTTCCTGCCGCGGCAGAGAATTGTGTGTTTCTTTGCCGCGGCAGAGATTGTGTATTTCCTTTTTTTGGCATTTCGTTCCTTTTTCGTTTTGTGTTTCACTATAATTCAAACATATATTTTAGTATACATATTATACGCTACTACATACACACTACACGTCGATGCATTTATATAATTAATCGATCCCTTGCAAGCATACATATAATCAATCATATCAAAAGGAAGAAAAGTTTTGAAATTACATGGTCATTGATGAATATATATATCATATCAGCTACATGGAGATGACTAAGGCAAATCGAGTTCCACGTCATCCGCATAATGCTCTCCATGTACATCAAGGACTTCATTCATCATAAATCCCGCCAGCTCCTCTTGAATCGCTCTTATGCGTTGGTCTGGCTCTAGTTTCTCTCGCAAATCATAAATATAGTGTGAGTCAACTTTCCGTCCACTGGTCAACTCGCGGATGTACTCGCAAACGTATTGTCCACATAAATGAGTTCCCGGTGGCTGCTGTAAAATCTTCGCCATTTTATAAGTTAGCTCCTCTTTGAATGGACCTGGTATTTTCTGTCTGAACCGTGTCCAACACCTTCTCGGCAAAGAAAACGAACAAAGGAGTTATTAGTTACTTGATATCAGGAAATGAATGAAAGAAGACGATATAATGCGATAATGATTGAAATTACTTATGGAGCATTGTTTTCATGTCGCTCCACTGCTCTTGGTCCCAACTTAATGAGTCGTGGACTTCAACTAGGGACTTGTCAACTTGAATGTTTAGCAAGATCCAGTGGAATCTGCGGACATCTACATAAGCATACATGCATAGCTCATCCAGTAAGCAAAAATAAAATGTGTACAAGATATAAACACTCACTTGAAGTTGTAAGGAAATAGTAGTTCCTTAACAAAATTATTCTCGGTTAAGAACCTGCACAGGTCTTCCTCCATGTCCTTGGGGTGATTCTTTAACGTATATTCATTAATGATATATAGGTCAATGAACCAAACGTCGTATCTTCTAGCTCTTTTGCATTCAAGCATCTTCATTCTGCAGAATATAATATCATCATACAAAAGGATATATAGTTAGGATAATATATTAAATGCAATGAACGAGGTAAAGCTACAAACTTAATTATAAAAATAATAAACATACAGACAGTAGCAACCAATGATAGATTTGTCGAGGGCGCGCTGGTTGTATAACTGAAACAGTTCGGTCATTTGAACCTGTATCGAGTATGGTTTGAAGTGATGCTCCATTCTAACGTCCACCGGAAACCAATCTTTCTGATGATTTTTTCTGCTTGCGACATGTACCATTTGTGCAGATTTCGCATATGTGTGGATAGACGCGCGAGCTCCTCATTACTGACTAGAGGCTCCCCTTGGACATACTGCCGTACTATCTGACCCACTGGCGTATCTTCATAGCCTAAATATTGACCAAGAGACATATTTGCTTCGTTAGCAAGTGCTTTGGCCTGCGATACAGTGATTCCCATAAGTGCAGCATTAATACAGGCTCTAGGGTCCATTATTTGCATCTCCATATCCATTTCAGCTCTGAAGGCCTTGTCGAGGTCTAAAATGACTTTGAGCGGGGCGACCGATTGTTTCTTCTGTGCTCCGAGCTGGGCAACTTGCTTCCCGCTTTTTGCACTTGTGATTTTTTTCTTCTGTGCTTTCTTAATAATCTCCTGGTCATAGTCTGATTCCAGATTCATCGATATCTAGGATGGTTGCTCAAGAAAGGACTTAGCCCACTTTTTGGTTTTTTCATTATATACCGGCTTTGGCTCAGGCTTTTTGGGTGCAAAATGCGCCTTAACTTGGGTAGCCACATCCGTGTTAGTTTCCTCATCGGTCTTGTCATAAGGTCTCTTCGGAAGAGCCGGCGGGATATCGACTATCTTCGGCGTTTGACCTTTCTTCGATGTGGGGCGCGGGGGACCGTCGAACTTCCGTTTCTTCGACGAGGTAGTAGTATTGCACGGAGGCGGAGGCGGAGATCGAGTTGATGTACTCCTGCTGCGGCGATCGTCAGCGGGGCGGGGTGAACTTGGAGGTTGGCGATAATCGGGTTGAGGTGGACTTGGAGGTTGACGATATTCGATGCGGGGTGGACTTGGATTCCTTGGAGTCGGTGGCCTTGGCGCCGAGCCTGGAAACTTGATGTACTTCTTATTCCATAGAATGATGTTGCCCTTGATATCTCCTAGTTTTGTAAGGCCTTCAGGCGTAGCGATTTCAATCTCTAGGTCCGCAAAATCCTCCACTATGTCATCCACCGTGACACGAGCATAGCCTGGTGGAATCGGAAGTGAATGGTGGAGTGCTCCAGGTAGACAAGGTAAAGCAGTGTTGATCGCCACCTTGAAGGACAGGTTGTTCATTGGCTGATGTAGCTCACATTATGCCATCTCTCTGACATCATCCACGGGGTAGTGAGGAGCCGGTGCATCATCCAGCAGTGCTTGATCATCAGCCCGGACCTCCGTGGAAGCCACGCTGCTTCTCCGCTGGCTAAGATCCAATGCAGGATCATCGGACCGTGGGTGAGTTGACGATGACGGCCTTTCGCTAATTTCATGCATGAGGTTGTTCAGATCATCTAGGTCCTGCTCTACCCTGGAGATCTGGTCTGCCTCCCGGTCCTTCTTTCTCTGACGGCTTATGTAACTGGCATCGTACTGAGGAAACCCTTTCTTCCACAAGACACCGGCGCCTTTGCCTCGTGTTTGTCCTCCCTTTTCAGGATTCCCTAGGGCGCATGTCAGCTCGTCATTCTCTCTCTCGGGACGGAACAATCCCAATTGAGCATCGTTCATTGCTTTAATAAGGTCTTGGGAGGGTTTTAGAATTTTCTCATGAAATAATGTCTTCCCTATTTCTAGGTCCAAGGATTCCCCGTGCCTGTACCACCAGTGCTTTGACCTCTCGGGCCATCCATCTGTACCAGGAGTGACGCCTCTAGCCCTCATTTCCTTCTCCATAGTTTCCCACTTAGGGACGACACTCTTGTAGCCACATGTCCCCATTTTATGATGGTATTTCTTGTTGGCAGGATTTAACGCGTTCTTTGCCGACTTTGCCTTTGCTTTATCAGATTGCTTGTACTGTACAAAATCGGGCCACTGTTCTCTCAACTTCTCGTTTACTTCTTTGAAGTCTGGAGTTTTCTTTTTCGCGACATATTTCACGTATAAACTTTTCTTGTGGTTACGGTACAGTTTAGCCATCTTGCTCAGTGCCCACTCCTTCACTTTAGCTCTATTTTCAAGCCCACCTGGCCTTGGGGTAATACCATCTACCTCAAATTCCTCATACTCTGGAGGTAGTATGAAATGCGCTATGAGATTCTGCCAAAGGTCATCTTTGGCATCATCGGTGACATAGCTGTTGGATTCTTCACCGGGTTTCTTTGACTTATTCCATTCTTGGATGGTGATCGGCAGGTTGTCCCTAACAAGCACCCCGCATTGATTTATAAACATCCTCCGGTGCTTCTCTAGAGCAATCGGTTCACCATCATCATCTATTTCTTCGATGGTGAACCTCTGATTACCATCCAACTTTTTGTTCGGCCCTCGTTTCGTTCGAGATGTCGGTTGCTTCGATCCGGTGGGATAAAAGAAGAAGAGAGAGTGATTAATATATATCTATATCAGTTAATGAATAGAGGTAACACGAGAATTTATATATATATATATGTGTACCTCGCCGGATCCTGTCGAGGGGCCATCATTATTGTTGTTATTTGTTTGCCCTTCGTCCATCTGGTCTTCCCCTTGGTATATTAGGTTTGTAGGGTTCGCAGCATAGAAAACAAAAATTTTCCTACGATGTGAACTATATACCAAGATCTATCTACTAGATACAAACAACGGGAGGATGTATATCCGTAGAGAACATACCCTTGAAGACCGACAAAGCTTAACGAGTTCAACTCGTGGTTGATGTAGACGATCTCTTGCCGATCTCAAGATCGAGAGGAAGTCCTAGCGCCGCAAATCAGCAGCGCATCCGTGCTCGCACACACGTTCGAGGCACTGAGCAACCTCCGCCTCCTCGCTCCAGCGATGCAGCGGAAGCACAACTCTTTCTTGCCGAATAGCCACCGGGAACATGTATCTCGCTAGTCCGAGACCATGGGGGATAAATTCTAGAGGGGGAGAGAGATCCTTCACGAGGAGGTGTGTGAGACAAGTGAGGAGGGGGGCTCCTTTTATAGGAGGAGGGGGGCACCCAAGGGGGTGGCCGCCGGCCATGGGGGCTGCCCCCTACCCTCCTTCATTCATGTGGGTGGACACTCCACTCACAAAATGCCCTTTAAAATCCCTCCACTCAAAAGTCCACTCAAATTCCCATTATATTTCCACCAAATTTAATGCAAACTCTCATTAAATAAAACTCTTTTATTTTATTCAGAATTTTGTCAATTACTTTAATGACAAACATTCACAAATAACCCCTTGCTAGAATTCTGTTTCACATGCATAACCACTTTATGCAATTTCACCCGAAAACCTGTTTCGGTATCTAGTGAAATAAATTCCTGCGCTTGTTCATTCTTTCGGCATGAAACATTTGCTCCAATTGGATGTCGGTGTCTCTTAAGTGTGTCACCCTACGGTTCGTGAATAATGCGGACCTGATCGAGACCCCTCTCGGATCAATAATCAGAAGCGGGATCTGGAGACCCATACTGACTCCCACACATTCAACGATGACTTTCTTGTGATCGTCGGAACCTTTTACGCTAGTATCTTAATCCCTTTGTTTCACGATATATTACATGTCCGAGATTCGATCATCGGTATCTCCATACCTAGTTTGATCTCGTTACCGACATGCACTCTTTTCTCGTTCCTGTGATATAACATTCTAGTGATCAAATCACTTGCTTGCAAGCTAATCAATGTGATATCACCGAGAGGGCCCAGAGTATATCTATCCGTCATCGGGATGAACAAATTCCACTCTCGATCCATGAGCCTCAACATAACACTTTATTAGTTCTGAATCCATCTTTGTAATCACCCTGTTACGGTGTGACGTTTGATGTTATCAAGAAACTCTTCCGGTGTTAGTGATTGACATGATCTCATGCTCTAAGGATTAGGATCACTTCGTAAGTTGTTATAGCAATATAAACTCAATGACTTTGATCGTAATGCTATACTTCGGATGAATGTTCATCACACCATTACACTAATGTTGTGATCCCATTATTAACAACATCCAATGTCCGTGATCAGGAAACCTTGATCATCTTGTTAATCAATGAGCTAGTTTATGAGAGAGGCATAACTAGGAACTTTCTGTTTGTTTATTAAACACACATGTATTAACGTTTCCGTATTAATACAATTATAGAATGCAAAATAAACATCTATCATATACTTGGAATACACATAATAAACACTTTATTATTGCCTCTCAGGGCATATTCCCTTCAGTCTCCCACTTGCACTAGAGACAATAATCTAGTTACATAGTGATAAATCTAACACCCATTGAGTTCTGGTGTTGATCATGTTTTGCTCTAGGGAGAGTTTTAGTCAACGGATCTGCTACATTGAGATCCGTATGTACTTTACAAATCTTTATATCTCCATCCTTGACATGCTCGCGGATGGAGTGAAACCGGCGCTTAATATGCTTGGAATGCTTGTGAGACCTTGGCTCTTTGGCATTGGCAATGGCACCATTGTTGTCACAATAGATCACCATTGGGTCCAACGCGTTTGCCACCACTCCTAGTTCGGATATGAACTCCTTCATCCAAACTGCTTCCTGAGCCGCTTCTGAAGCAGCAACATATTCGGCCTCCGTTGTTGATCCCGCTACCACAGGTTGTTTGGAGCTCCTCCAACTAACCGCTCCGCCATTCATGAGAAATACGTATCCGGATTGAGACTTAGAGTTATCCGGATCGGTGTCAAAGCTAGCGTCGACATAACACTTAGCGACGAGCTCTTCTTCACCTCCGTATACAAGAAACATATCCTTAGTTCTTCGTAAGTACTTAAGGATATTCTTGACCGCTATCCAGTGTTCCGAACCTGGATCCGATTGGTACCTACTAGTCAAACTAATAGCATGTGCCACATCCGGTCTTGTACATAGCATGGCGTACATTATAGAGCCTATGGCTGAAGCATAGGGGACTTTGTCCATTATCTCTCTTTCTTCCGCCGAAGCCGGACTTTGAGTCTTACTCAATGTCTTGCCTTGCAACATAGGTAAGAACCCCTTCTTACTTCCAACCATTTTAAACTTCTTTAAAATCTTATCAAGGTATGTACTTTGCGATAGCCCTATTAGGCGCCTAGATCTATCTCTATAGATCTTTATGCCTAATATGTATGACGCTTCACCTAGGTCCTTCATTGAAAATTTGCTGTTTAGATAACTTTTAACACTGTTTAAAAGATCTATATCATTTCCGATCAATAATATGTCATCCACATATAATATCAGAAATGCCACATTGCTCCCACTCACTTTCTTGTAAATACAAGCTTCTCCATAAGTTTGGACAAATCCAAACTCTTTGATCACCTCATCAAAGCGGAGATTCCAACTTCATGATGCTTGCTTCAATCCATAGATGGATCGCTGAAGCTTGCACACCTTGTTAGCATCCTTAGGATCGACAAAACCCTTTGGTTGTATCATATACAACTCTTCTTCAATATTACCATTGAGAAACGCGGTTTTGACATCCATCTGCCATATCTCATAATCGAAATATGCAGCAATTGCTAACATAATCCTAACTGACTTTAGCATCGCTACGGGAGAGAAAGTCTCATCGTAGTCAACTCCTTGAATTTGTCGAAACCCCTTTGCGACAAGTCGAGCTTTATAGACAGTCACATTACCATCAGCATCAGATTTCCTTTTGAAAATCCATTTGTTCTCCACGGCCTTTCGGTCGTGAGGTAATTCCATCAAGTTCCAAACTTGATTTTCATACATGGATTCCATCTCGGATTTCATGGCTTCTAACCATTTGTTGGAATCCGGGCTCATCATCGCTTCTTCATACGTCGCAGGGTCATCATTTTCATCAACCATGAAATTCATGACAGGATTTCCGTACAACTCGGGAGCTGCACGCGTCCTGTTTGACCTGCGAGGTTCGGTAGTACTCTCTTTCGGAGTTTCATGATCATTATCATTAGTTCCCTCTTCAACAGGTGGAGCCAACTCCGGAACAACTTCCGGCGCTGCGCTACTCGCCATACTTTGAAGAGAAGGTTCCACAACCTCTTCGAGTTCTACCTTCGACTACTCACACCTTTCGTGAGAAACTCTTTCTCTAGAAAGGATCCATTCTTGGCAACAAAAACCTTGCCCTCGGATCTGTGATAGAAGGAATACCCAATAGTTTCTTTAGGGTATCCTATGAAGATGCATTTTTCCGCTTTGGGTTCGAGTTTATCCGGTTGAAGTTTCTTCACATAAACATCGCATCCCCAAACTTTAAGAAATGATAGCTTAGGTTTGTTTCCAAACCACAATTCATACGGTGTCTTTTCAACGGATTTAGATGGTGCCCGATTTAAAGTGAATGCAGCAGTTTCTATTGCATAACCCCAAAATGACAACGGCAAGTCCGTCAGAGACATCATAGATCGAACCATATCTAATAAAGTACGATTACGACATTCCGACACACCATTTAGCTGTGGTGTTCCGGCAGGTGTGAGTTGTGAAACAATTCCACACTCTTTCATGTGAGTGCTAAACTCGTAACTTAGATACTCACCTCCACGGTCGGGCCGTAGAAATTTGATCTTTCTATTACGATGATTTTCCACTTTATTCTGAAATTCCTTGAACTTTTCAAAGGTTTCAGACTTGTGTTTCATCAAGTAGATATAACCGTATCTACTCAAATCATCCGTGAAAGTAACAAAATAACGATATCCACCTCGCGCCGACACACTCATCGGACCACATACATCAGAATGTATGATTTCCAATAAATCTGTCGCCCGTTCCATTGAACCGGAAAACGGCGTTCTAGTAATCTTGCCCATAAGGCATGGCTCACATGTATCAAATGATTCATAATCAAGTGATTCCAAAATTCCATCCGAATGGAGCTTCTTCATGCGTTTAACGCCAATATGACCTAGACGGCAGTGCCACATATATGCGGATATATCATCATTAAGTTTAATCCTTTTAGCATCAACATTATGAATATGTGTAACATTATCATCGAGATCTAATAGAAATAAACCATTCATCATCGGTGCATGACCATAAAAGATTTCATTCATATAAATGGAACAACCATTGTTCTCGGATTTAAATGAATAACCACTTCGCATCAAACACGATCCAGATACAATGTTCATGCTCAGTGCAGGAACCAGATAACATTTATTCAAGTTTATAACTAATCCCGACGGTAAGTGGAGAGGCAGCGTTCCGACGGCAATCACATCAACGCTTGATCCATTGCCGACACGCATCTTGACCTCACCCCTTGCTAGTGGTCGCTTGTTCCGCAGCCCTTGATTCGAGTTACAAATATTAGCAACTGAACCGGTATCAAATACCCAGGTGCTACTGCGAGCACTAGTCAAGTACACATCAATAACATGTATATCATATATACCTTTGTTTGCCTTGCCGGCCTTCTTGTCTGCCAGATACTTGGGGCAGTTGCGCTTCCAGTGGCCAGTCCCCTTACAATAGTAGCACTCGGAATCAGACTTAGGTCCAACTCGGGGTTTCTTTTCAGGCGCGGCAACAGGCTTGCCGCCCTTACTTCCCTTCCGTTTTCCCTTCTTGTCTTTCTTGAAACCAGTGTTCCTATTGATCATCAACACTTGATGTTCCTTTTTGATCTCCACTTCTGTAGTTTTAAGCATTGACAGAAGCTCGGGGAGAGACTTGTTCATGCCTTGCATATTATAGTTCATCACGAAGCTCTTATAGCTAGGTGGCAGAGACTGCAGAACACGATGGATGCCTAAGTCAACGGGAATCGATATTCCCAAGGACACAAGCTTATCGGCGTAACCCGACATCTTGAGTACATGCTCACTAACGGAGCTGTGCTCTTCCATCATGCAGCTAAAGAACTTTTCTGAAGCGTTGTAGCTCTCTACAACAACATGTGTGTCGAAAATCATTTTCAACTCACCCATTGTATCAAATGCATTGCCGTTTTAGAAACGCTTTCGAAGTTCCGGCTCTAGCCCATACAATATGCCGCAATGAACTAAGTTGTGGTCCTCCTGACAAGTCTGATAGACATTCTTCTCCTTGTCAGGGGCATCATCTAAAGGTGGGGGGCCTAACAGCGCTTCTAGCACATATTGCTTTTGTGCAGCAGAGAGGAGAATCCTCAAATTCATGGCCCATTCGGTAAAGTTTCTACCGTTCGTTGCTAGTTTCTCTTTCTCCATGAACACATTGAAATTAAAAGCAGGTGGTGCCATCTACAACAGAATTTGTAAAGTTTAGAATAAGTGTATGATAGATTGAGTTCAACTAATCGAATGAACTCCCACTCAAAAACGACATCCCTCGTGCCTTTTTGGTGATTACATGAACCAAATCCACTACACCAAGTCCGATCATCACGTGAGTCGGTATAGCTTCAAAGGCGAGCATCAAATGGGCATCATATCAACTATATGACGCATGCTTAACCTTTTGGTCCGTGTTCCGAGGCCATGTTGTACATGCTAGGCTCGCCAAGTTAGAACCTTAGTATTCGCGTGTGTAACTGTTTTACACCCGAAATATGGTCGTGGATCCAAGAACACCCGATCATCACGTGATGTCTTGGAGCGACGAAAACATAATCGGTGCATACTAAAGGAAGAACACATTCTTATCTTGATATTTAAATGAGGGATTATCTTATTATGCTAACAAAGCGCTAAACAAGCAACATAAGATGCTATCAAACATCATATGTTTATTAGTGAAATTATATGGTTCCCGCAGATGATCTCTATCATGTGCATCGTGGTATGATCACTATCATACCTATATGTGTAAATCCAAGGTCTATGGATTTTACACGCTATGTGTGTTGTAAGAGTATCATCTCATACTTCTACTTACAACACTACCATATCATAACACTAGCCCAGCAACAATCTAAACTAGACGCCTCTAATTTATCCATTGCAAGTTTTACGTGGCTTAGGGCTTTTGAGATAGAACCGTTCTTACCTACGAACATGAACCACAACAAGGATAATCAAAATGTTGACAACTCGCTTGCAAAATAGATATTGACTATAGTAGGAGAGACAGACACCCGCTAGCCACTTATGCAAACTAGTTGCATGTCAAGCGTGGAACAGGTCTCATGTGCGAGGACATGTAAAGTTTGTCCGGGCCGCTTCATCCCACTATGCCACCAATATCCAAAATTACAACAAAGGAGCAACAACATGATCATCATCGCCCACATACTCATATGTGTACTACCCGTGTAAAGTATCTACGCATAGATCCGGCTCTGATACCACTGTAGGGTTCGCAGCATAGAAAACAAAAATTTTCCTAGGATGTGAACTATATACCAAGATATATCTACTAGATACAAACAACGGGAGGATGTATATCCGTAGAGAACATACCCTTGAAGACCGACAAAGCTTAACGAGTTCAACTCGTGGTTGATGTAGACGATCTCTTGCCGATCTCAAGATCGAGAGGAAGTCCTAGCGCCGCAAATCAGCAGCGCATCCGTGCTCGCACACACGTTCGAGGCACCGAGCAACCTCCGCCTCCTCGCTCCAGCGATGCAGCGGAAGCACAACTCATTCTTGCCGAATAGCCGCCGGGAACATGTATCTCGCTAGTCCGAGACCATGGGGGATAAATTCTAGAGGGGGAGAGAGATCCTTCACGAGGAGGTGTGTGAGACAAGTGAGGAGGGGGGATCCTTTTATAGGAGGAGGGGGGCACCCAAGGGGGTGGCCGCCGGCCATGGGGGCTGCCCCCTCCCCTCCTTCATTCATGTGGGTGGACACTCCACTCACAAAATGCCCTTTAAAATCCCTCCACTCAAAAGTCCACTCAAATTCCCATTAAATTTCCACCAAATTTAATGCAAACTCTCATTAAATAAAACTCTTTTATTTTATTCAGAATTTTGTCAATTACTTTAATGACAAACATTCACAAATAACCCCTTGCTAGAATTCTATTTCACATGCATAACCACTTTATGCAATTTCACCCGAAAACCTGTTTCGGTATCTAGTGAAATAAATTCCTGCGCTTGTTCATTCTTTCGGCATGAAACATTTGCTCCAATTGGATGTCGGTGTCTCTTAAGTGTGTCACCCTACGGTTCGTGAATAATGCGGACATGATCGAGACCCCTCTCGGATCAATAATCAGAAGCGGGATCTGGAGACCCATACTGACTCCCACACATTCAACGATGACTTTCTTGTGATCGTCGGAACCTTTTACGCTAGTACCTTAATCCCTTTGTTTCACGATATATTACATGTCCGAGATTCGATCATCGGTATCTCCATACCTAGTTTGATCTCGTTACCGACATGCACTCTTTTCTCGTTCCTGTGATATAACATTCTAGTGATCAAATCACTTGCTTGCAAGCTAATCAATGTGATATCACCGAGAGGGCCCAGAGTATATCTATCCGTCATCGGGATGAACAAATTCCACTCTCGATCCATGAGCCTCAACGTAACACTTTATTAGTTCTGAATCCATCTTTATAATCACCCTGTTACGGTGTGACGTTTGATGTTATCAAGAAACTCTTCCGGTGTTAGTGATTGACATGATCTCATGGTCTAAGGATTAGGATCACTTCGTAAGTTGTTATAGCAATATAAACTCAATGACTTTGATCGTAATGCTATACTTCGGATGAATGTTCATCACACCATTACACTAATGTTGTGATCCCATTATTAACAACATCCAATGTCCATGATCGGGAAACCTTGATCATCTTGTTAATCAACGAGCTAGTTTATGAGAGAGGCATAACTAGGAACTTTCTGTTTGTTTATTAAACACACATGTATTAACGTTTCCGTATTAATACAATTATAGCATGCAAAATAAACATCTATCATATACTTGGAATACACATAATAAACACTTTATTATTGCCTCTCAGGGCATATTCCCTTCAAGGTTTTCCTCTAGTCCATCACCGGATGGATTCAGATATGAGGATATCTCTTCCTCGAGCAAAATATCTTCGCCGGTAGTAATATTAAGAGGAATTTCACCTCTTATCATGCCCTGAAGAAAACCTTCACCGATGCGACCAGGATCTTCAGGTGGATCCATGACTTAATTATCTATAACAAAAAGAGAGTTAAAGAGGTTAGAAAAAACAATAATCCTAATAACTAAAACAATATAATCCTAATTATAATAATCCTAATATTATTTGTGCTAAAACAGTAATCATAATAACTAAAACAAAAAAATAACCCTAATAAAACAATAATCCTAATATTATTTGTGGTAAAACAAAAAATAAATAAAACAATATAATCCTAATAAATAAAACAAAAAAACTAAAACAATAATCCTAATCCTAATTCTAATATTTTAATTAAAACAATAATCCTAATACTAATCCTAATAACTAAAACAATATAATCCTAATTATAATAATCCTAATATTATTTGTGCTAAAACAATAATCATAATAACTAAAACAAAAAAATAACCCTAATAAAACAATAATCCTAATATTATTTGTGGTAAAACAAAAAAATAACTAAAACAATATAATCCTAATAAATAAAACAAAAAAATAACTAAAACAATAATCCTAATCCTAATCCTAATTCTAATATTTTAATTAAAACAATAATCCTAATATTAATCCTAATAACTAAAACAATATAATCCTAATATTATTTGTGCTAAAACAATAATCATAATAACTAAAACAAAAAAATAACCCTAATAAAACAATGATCCTAATATTATTTGTGGTAAAACAAAAAATAACTAAAACAATATAATCCTAATAAATAAAACAAAAAAATAACTAAAACAATAATCCTAATCCTAAATCTAATATTTTAATTAAAACAATAATCCTAATCCTAATAACTACTAAAACAATATAATCCTAATACTAATCCTAATAACTAAAACAATAATTATTATTCTAATAATTATCCTAATACTAATCCTAATAATTAACTAAAACAATAATAATCCTAATCCTAACTAAAATTAAAAAAACCACCCCGGCCTCAATCGAGCGCTCACCGACGCCGGTGCGCGACAGCGAGGCGGCGCGCGGCACGGCGAGGCGGCGAAACGGCGGCGCGCGGCGCGTGGCACGGGGAATCGTGGAGCGACGGAGCACGGCACGGCGGAGCGCAACACGGCGGCGCGGTGGAATCGGCGGCCGGACAGCACCTCCCTGCGTTTCGTCTCTGAGTTCGTCGTCTGCTTCGTCTTCGTCGAGAAATGCAAGTGCTGGGCAGGGGCGGTGGCGCGCGGAATATAAAGGGCCACACCTTTAGTCCCGAGCTAAGCCACGGGACGGGACTAAAGGATCTTTAGTCCCGGCTGTGGCTTAACCCGCGACTAAAGACCCCCCTTTTAGTCGCGGGTTAAACCACGGCCTGGGACTAAAGGGTTTTTCCAGCCGCTTCGATTTTGTGCGCTTAGTCACCCTTTAGTCCCGGGTCCAGGCACGACCCGCAACTAATTGTTTTTTTGTAAATTTTCTTTTTTTAATTCAAAACTAATATAAAAACTTTGGAAAATCATATCTTTTATTGTAATAATACAAATAAAACAAATCATATGTCTATTATTTTCAGAAAAATATAAAGAGTCTTAATATAATATCCATTTACCTATTTGCATCATTTATAAATTATTTCATTTGTAAGTTTTCTTTTTTTAATTCAAAACTAATATAAAAACTTTGGAAAATCATATCTTTTATTGTAATAATCCAAATAAAACAAATGATATGTCTATTATTATCAGAAAAATATAAAGAATCTTAATATAATATTCATTTATCTGTTTGCATCATTTATAAATTATTTAATTGGTAAATTTTCTTTTTTTTTAATTCAAATCTAATATAAAAACATTGGAAAATCATATCTTTTATTGTAATAATCTAAATAAAACAAATAATATGTCTATTATTATCATAAAAAATATAAAGAATCTTAATATAATATCCATTTATCTATTTGCATCATTTATAAATTATTTCATTTGTAAATATTCTTTTTTAAATTCAAATCAAATATAAAAACTTTGGAAAATCATATCTTTTATTGTAATAATCGAAATAAAACAAATAATATGTCTATTATTATCAGAAAAATATAAAGAATCTTAATATAATATCCATTTATCTGATTACATCATTTATAAATTATTTCATTTGTAAATTTTCTTTTTTTAATTCAAATCAAATATAAAAACTTTGGAAAATCATATCTTTTATTATAAAGAATCTTAATATAATATCCATTTAGTCCCGATTTTAGTCACAAACCGGGACTAAAGATATTTCCCGACATTTCCCACCGCTTCCCGCCAAGTTTTCCCGCCCTTTCCTTTCTACGAGAGCTTTTAGTCCCGGATGTAGTCACTAACCGGGACTAAAGATATTTCCCGCCATTTCCCAAAGCTTCATGCCAAGTTTTTCCGCACTTTCCCTCTATATTTAGGGCGATCGCGCCATGGCTATCCACACATCCACACCTTCCTCTCTTAGAACAATGGACAACGCCTACTAGGTCATTCTGACCCTCGAGCAGACCGAGGCGCTGTGCGCCTCTAACTACCCTTGTTCGCCGGGCTACCGGCCGCCCGCCCGCTGGATGCTGAGCGCTGGAGGGGTTCCTATCCCTCCTGTCCCTCAAGGTTCCGCACGCCAGGTGGCCATCACAAACCACTTCTACCACGAGCTCACGCCGGAGCAGCGGATGGATCCCCAGTGGGATCCCGAAAACTACGACACCTGGAATGCCTTCTTCGCTAATATACAGGAAAGGGAGCTCGCCAGGTACGAGGGTGATGGCCCGCCCCAGGTGAACCACAACGAATCCGGTCGTTGTCTATGGTGGGCGAACCGCACTATCATCGGAGTGATGTGCTACATCGCCGAAGGAGACCATCCTCGCATGCGGTGCCCACGAGTCCACCCGCCACAGAGCCACAAAAAGGCCCCACGCCGGCCCGGCGGTAGCGGCATCGTCTTCCAGGAGACCCCTCCCCCGCCCGCCATGAATCCGAGGCTGGAATGGCCCCCGGTATATGCCATGGATGGGCCGAGGATCCCCGGAGTGGCAGGTGACGATGACGATGACGAAGAAGACCCTAAAGCTGCGTACTATAGGACTAGGCATGATTATGACTAAAGGGGGCGGCTTTAGTCCTGAGTGTTAGCTAGTCTCGGTTTGTCCCGGTTTTTAATATTAATAAATGTCTTGAGTGTTACCTAATAAATAGAGGGAAATGCCTATAAAGAGAGGGTTCATCTTTAGTCCCGGTTGGAGAAACCAACCGCGACTGAAGGGATTGCGGCAGACTAGGCCAGGCAACACTAATAATAGGGGTGAGTGTCGACATTATGTCGTGTGGCTTGTACCTTGTCCCGGATGGTGTCACCAACCGGGACTAAAGATGAACCTTTAGTCCCGGTTGGAGACACCAACCAGGACAAAACATGAGTCAGCACTAATAATAGGGGTGAGTGTCGACATTATGTCGTGAGTGTCGACATTATGCCGAGCTGCTTGTACTATAAATAGGCATCCTTGTGAGTCCAGTCCTCCAGCCAGTTTGAGGCATCTCCAAGATGGTTTTCGAGAGCAGGTACACCACTACGGCCAGTTTCAGGGAGATTCCACCGGAGCCCAGTCCTCCGGCATCTCCGAGAAACTGGTCATAGAGAGGCACTCCCTAATATGTGAAATTAGTTAGATCCTAGGCGTATTGATCTAGTTAAAGAAGTTACAAGCTGCAAGATGGTTTTTGAGAGCAGGGACACCACTACGGCCAGTTTCAGGGAGATGCCGCTGGAGCCCAGTCCTCCGGCATCTCCGAGAAACTGGTCATAGAGGCACTCCCTAATATGTGACCTCACGCGTTTGGAGATCAGAACTTAATGGTAAGTATGAATCAGGACTAAAGGCCCTCCTTTAGTCCCGGTCCAGCCACAAAACGGGACTAACACACTCAAGATAGTTTGCAGACAACACTATAAAAATGGACACATGGAGCATCGTCACTCATAAAATGTTACAATTATTACATATCATTTCTTCGCGTGTGTTCCTTTCTGATCCCGTCGTATCCATGGAGCATCTTCATTCATTAACATGATGCTTGGGTCATCCTTCACCGCGAAGGGCGGAATTTCATGAAACTTATCACAATCTTCTGACATGTCTGTCTTGTCCTCCACTCCAACGATGTTTCTTTTTCCTGAAAGAACTATGTGGCGCTTTGGCTCATCGTCTGATGTATTCTTTTTCTTATTTTTTTTCTAGGTTTGGTAGACATGTCCTTCACATAGAAAACCTGAGCCACATCATTGGCTAGGACGAATGGTTAGTCTAAGTACCCAAGATTGTTGAGATCCAACGATGTCATTCCGTATTTCTTGTCTACCTCAACCCCTCCTCCTGTCAGCTTGACCCATTTGCACCGAAACAAGGGGACCTTAAAAGTAGGTCCATAGTAAAGTTCCCATATCTCCTCTATGTAACCATAATATGTGGTCTTTTACCCATTGTTGTCTGTTGCATCAAAGAGGACACCACTGTTTTGTTTGGTGCTCTTTTTATCTTGGGCTATCGTGTAAAATGTATACCCATTTATCTCGTACCCTTGGAAAGTCAATATAGTCGAAGATGGTGACCTAGACAACAAGTATAGCTGATGTCCAAGAGTGTTGTTTTTGATGAAATGTTGCAACCAACCGCCGAAACTCTTCATGTGTTCATCTCTAATCCAAGAGTCATGCTTTCCAGGGTTGTTGGAGCGTAAGATTTTCTTGTGTTCCTCGATATATGGGGCTGCCAAGATAGAATTCTGTAGAACGGTGTAATGTGCTTCGGTGTAAGAATGTCCGTCCCTACATATTATTGATTTCCTTCGTAGAGTACCCTTTCCACTCAGTCTCCCCTCATACCGCGATTGAGGAAGACCAATCGTCTTAAGGTCAGGAACGAAGTCAACACAAAATTCAATGACCTCCTCTGTTCCATAGCCCTTCGAGATGCTTCCTTCTGGCCTAGCACGATTATGAACATATTTCTTTAAGATTCCCATGAACCTCTAAAAGGGAAACATATTGTGTAGAAATACAGGACCGAGAATGTAAATCTCTTCGACTAGGTGAACCAGCAGGTGCGTCATAATATTGAAGAAGGATGGTGGGAACACCAACTCAAAACTGACAAGACATTGGACCACATCATTCTGTAACCGTGGTAGATCTTCAAGATTGATTATCTTCTGAGAGATTGCATTGAGAAATGCACATAGCTTCACAATGGGTACTCGAACATTATCTGGTAGAAGCCCCCTCAATGCAATCGGAAGCATTTGCGTCGTAATCACGTGGCAGTCATGAGACTTTAGGTTTTGGAACTTTTTTTCTGCCATATTTATTATTCCCTTTATATTTGACGAGAAGCCAGACGAGACCTTAATACTGCTTAGGCATTCAAAAAATATTTCCTTCTCTTGTTTGGTAAGAGCATAGCTGGCATAACCTTGAAACCATTCTGGATGCAGGCCATCTGGACCTTTTATACGTTGATGGTCCTTTCGTGCTTCCGGTGTATCTTTTGTCTTCCCATACACGCCCAAGAAGCCTAGCAGGTTCATGCAAAGATTCTTCGTCACATGCATCACATCGATTGCAGAGCGGACCTCTAAGAATTTCCAATATGGTAGCTCCCAAAATATAGATTTCTTCTTCCACATGGGTGCGTGTCCTTCAGCGTCCTTCAGAACAGATTTTCCTCTAGGACCCTTTCCAAAGGTTACCATTTGATCCAAATCTTTGACCATGTCAAATATATCAGCACCAGTACGCTCCTTAGGCTTCGTCTGGTGACATGCCAGACCGTTGAAATGTTTGCCTTTCTTTCTTAAGGGATGCTTGGCCAAAAGAAATTGACGATGCTCATTGTATACATTCTTCTTACAATGTTCCAAATATATACTTTCAGTCTCATCTAAACAGTGTGTGCATGCATTGTATCCCTTGTTTGACTGTCCTAAAAGGTTACTAAGAGCAGGCCAATCATTGATTGTTACGAAAAGCAATGCTCGGAGGTTAAATTCTTCCTGCTTGTGCTCATCCCACACGCGTATCCCGGGTTCGTGCCACAACTGTAAAAGTTCTTCCACTAATGGCCTTAGGTACACATCAATGTCGTTGCCGGGTTGTTTCGGACCTTGGATCAACACTGGCATCATAATGAACTTCCGCTTCATGCACAACCAAGGAGGAAGTTTATAGATGCATAGAGTCACGGGCCAGGTGCTGTGACTGGAGCTCTGCTCACCAAAGGGATTCATGCCATCTGTAGTTAGACCAAACCTTAAACTCCTTGCGTCATCTGCAAAGTCCGGGTACTTTCTATCGATTTTTTCCATTGCGACCCATCAGCGAGGTGTCTCAACTTCCCGTCTGACTTACATTCCTCTTTATGCCATCGCAACAACTTGGCGTGCTCTTTTTTTCTGAATAAGTATTTCAACCGTGCTATTATAGGAGCATACCACATCACCTTGGCAGGAACCCTCTTCCCGGGGGGGGGGGGGGGGGCTCGCCCTCAACGTCACCAGGGTCATCTCGTCTAATCTTATACCGAAGTGAAGTGCATACCGGGCATGCATCCAAATTCTCATACTCCTCACCGCGGTAGAGAATGCAGTTATTAGGGCATGCATGTATCTTCTGGACCTCTAAACCTAGAGGGCAGACAACCTTCTTTGCTTCGTACGTACTGGCGGGCAATACGTTATCTTTTGGAAGCATATTCTTCATCATTTTCAACAACTTTTCAAATGAGGAGTCAGGTATAGCACACTCAGCCTTCCATCGTAGCAATTCCAGTATGCTGTCCAGCTTTTTCAGACCATTTTCGCAATTTGGGTACAACAACTTTTTGTGATCCTCTAACATGTGATTGAACTTCTCCCTATCCTTTTTAGTTTCACAATCTCTTCGTGCATCGCAATGGTCCGACCAAGATCATTAGCAGGTTCATCATGTGTGTCTTATTCATCCTCCCCTTCGGCATCCCCCATGGAAGTATCTCCGTACTTAGGGAAACCATGATAGTTGTCATCCTCCTCCTCTTCTTCATTGTCTTCCATTATAACCCCTCTCTCTTCGTGCTTGGTCCAACAATTATAACTGGGCATGAAGCCGGACTTCAACAGGTGGCTGTGAAGGGTTTTTGAGTCAGAGTAATCCTTCTGATTCCTACATCCATTACATGGACAAAATACAAAACCATTGCGCTTGTTTGCATCAGCAACACGGATAAATTCATGCACGCCATTAATGAACTCGCCAGAGCGTTGGTCAGTACTGTACATCCATTCCCGGACCATCTGCATTATAGTAAAAGTATATCAAAAACCATTACACAACATGATAAAATTATTACAAGTTATATTGAGAGCTTCTAGAGCATTAATTTTGAATTTTGAAAAATTTACATGCACCATTTTGTGAATTGGAGAAAACAATCAACATGATAAATGTGGAGTTTTTTATTATTGTTCTATCAGTGAAAACCTCATTCCATTCTAAGCTCTAAAACTCTAAAATTACACATTTCAATTTTCAGTAACTATGTGCCTAATCAAAATTTGTTACACATATATATCAAAATCATTCTAGCTACTTCTAGAGCATGCATGCATTTGATCCATATCTCTATACTTCTAGAGCATTATAGAGCTAAAGTAGAAATAAGAGATGAAAGAATGAATTTCTAACCTTTTAAAGCTTTGGATTTAGGTGTTGCAAACTAAATCTTGAGAAAAAAAATGGCATGAACTCTCTTGCTTCTTTGAGAAAAATGGCCACCATATGCTTTAGGGCAGCAGGACAGGAGGCAGAATATATAGTGGTGGACAACTAGTCCCGGGCCGTGATACGACCCGGGACTAATAGTCCACGAAAGGACCAGCTGGACTGCTCCAGGTTATTAGTCCCGGGCCGTATTACGGACTGGGACTAATGACCTGGTCCGGTCCGGCCCGGGACTAGTTACTACGGCCGTTTCTAGCCGTTAGAGGCCTCACGGCCCGTGACTAGTGCTCCCACTAGTCGCGGGCTGTGCCAGGCCGGGACTGCTGGCCTTGTTCACATCGAACCGAAGATGGTTTTTCCAGTAGTGTGTCTCATCGCCTCGGGCGGCATGTATGTCCCCTTGCGGCGCAATGCCCGTCGTTATGGAGCGTGAGGCCCGTGGACGCGAGCAAGCTGCTGAACTCGCCCAGCTCCTGGTGCCCTGTCAAGACAGTGGGTGATATGGAGTTGTCTGCGGCGTGGAACGGCGGCGGCGACGCGAGGAGGAACCGAGGTAGAGGAGCACGGCAAAGGAGTACCGGCGGCGAGCGGTGATGCCATTGTCATTTTTTAACCCTGCACGGATTAATTTTGTGTTTACCTTTGTACGGAACCGAGGGAAGTCGGGATCCGATGTTGCCCAGTCGGGCTCCAAAGTTGTCTTCGACGAGGCAACTTGTTCCCGACTTCGGAGGCCGATGAGGCAACTCTGTGCGCGACGAGGCAACTACGGTGCCTACACTAGTGGAAACGAGGTCTTTTGTTGATCCCGAAAAGGGGCTTTAACACCGGTTCTTCTACGAACCGGTGTTAAAGGGGGGACGTACCAGCGTGGCCCCTGCGGCATTAAAGGAGCCCCCCCTTTAACACCAGTTCGTGCCACGAACCGGTGTTAAAGGTCCCAGCACCAGTGGCCCGCGCACCCCCCCCCCTTTAACACCGGTTCGTGGCATGAACCGGTGTTAAAGGGGGGGCTATATAAGACACCACCCCAGCCCACACACACCCCACTCTTCCATTCTTTCACATTTTGGAGCCTAGCAAGAGGGTGTGAAGAGTGCTAGTTTGTGTTTTTTTCATATGCACTAGAGGTGTTCGGTGAAATGCCCGAGAGCTCAAAATAAGCTTTCTTGTTGCTCTTTCCGTCTCGGTCGAGGTCGGCAACTATAGTTTCATGTGTCATTGATGTACTATATATATAAATGGTCATCTCCCTATTATTTTTTGATATATACTACATATTAATGCAGATGAATCAGCAATGGATGTACGGTGACCGCCGCACTTCCGAGTACATTACGGGCCTCCAAAATTTCATCGTTGTGGCTAATGCAAACCGTGGTCACAATGGTTTTATGTGATGTCCGTGTGTTCACTGTCAGAACAAGAAAGACTACTCAAATACCAGAACCATTCACGCCCACCTGCTTTGATCCGGTTTCATGCTCAGCTATAATTGTTGGACCAAGCACGGAGAAAAAGGGGTTGTGATGGAAGACAACGAAGAAGAAGAGGATGATGAAAACTATCATAATATGTATCCTGAATATGATGATAATGCAACGGAGGTAGATAATGAAGATCAAGAGGGAGCAGATGGGCCCGCTGATGACGATCTTGGTCGGGCCATTACTGATGCAAAGGAAGAATGTGAAACTGAAAAGGAGAAGGAGAAGCTGGAGCAGATGTTAAAGGATCACAAAACATTGTTGTATCCAACTTGCGAAGATGGCCACAAAAATCTAGGTGCCACACTGGATTTGCTGCAATGGAAGGCAGAGAATGGTGTGACTGACAGCGCATTTTCAAAGTTGTTGGTAAAAATGAAGAATCTTCTTCCAAGAAATAATGAGTTGCCTGACAGTACATACCAAGGAAAGAAGGTTGTCTGCCCTCTAGGATTAGACGTGCAGAAGATACATGCCTGCATTAATGACTGCATCCTCTACCGCAGTGAGAAGTACGAGAATTTGGATGCATGCCCGGTATGCACTGCACTGCGGTATAAGATCAGACGAGACGATCTTGGCGATGTTGAGGGCGAGGACCCTAGGAAGAAGGTTCCCGCCAAGGTTATGTGGTATGCTCCTATAATACCACGGTTAAAACGTCTCTTCAGAAATAAAGAGCATGCCAAGTTATTGCGATGGCACATGGAAGACCGTAAGAAAGACGCGATGTTGAGACACCCCGCTGATGGGTCACAGTGGAGAAAAGTCGAGCGAGAGTACCCGGACTTCGCACGTGACGCAAGGAACTTAAGGTTTGGTCTAAGTACAGATGGCATGAATCCTTTTGGTGAGCAGAGCTGCAGTCACAGCACCTGGCCTGTGACCCTATGTATCTATAACCTTCCTCCTTGGTTGTGTATGAAGAGGAAGTTCATTATGATGCCAGTGCTCATCCAAGGCCCGAGGCAACCCGGCAACGACATTGATCTGTACCTAAGGCCATTAGTTGAAGAACTTTTACAGCTGTGGGCCAAACCAGGTGTACGTATGTGGGATGAGCACAAAGGGGAGCCATTTGACCTACAAGCATTGCTTTTCGTAACCATCAATGATTGGCCTGCTCTTAGTAACATTTCAGGGCAGACAAACAAGGGATACAATGCATGCACACACTGTTTAGATGATACTGAAAGTGTATATTTGGATAAATGTAAGAAGGTTGTGTACCTAGGGTATCGCCGATTTCTTCCGAACCTGCATCCAGTAAGAAAGAAAGGCAAGCATTTCAAACGTCTGGCAGAACCCCGGAGGAAGCCTGTCCTCCGTACCGGTGAGGAGGTATTTGGTATGGTCAAGGGCCTAGAAGTAATCTTTGGAAAAGGTCCTGGCAGTCTATCTGTTCCGAATGACGATGCCGGACACGCACCCATGTGGAAGAAGCAATCTATATTTTGGGACCTACCCTATTGGAAAGTCTTAGAGGTCCGCTCTTCAATCGACGTGATGCACGTGGCGAAGAATGTTTGCATGAACCTGCTAGGCTTTCTAGGAGTGTATGGGAAGACAAAAGATACACCAGAAGCACGAC
Organism: Avena sativa; assembly: GCA_916181665.1. Taxonomy (NCBI): domain Eukaryota; kingdom Viridiplantae; phylum Streptophyta; class Magnoliopsida; order Poales; family Poaceae; genus Avena; species Avena sativa. The sequence goes on along the minus strand of OV702279.1, from coordinate 396,567,817 downwards.
AGGACCAGCAACGTCTGAAGGCCCCTAAAGAGCCTATGCATCCTGAGAACGAGAAGGGTAAACGATGCCACTTAACTCCTGCCAGCTACGCTCTTACCAAAGCAGAGAAGGAAATCTTTTTTGAATGTCTGAGCAGTATCAAGGTCCCGTCTGGCTTCTCGTCGAATATAAAGGGAATAATAAATATGGCAGAGAAAAAATTCCAAAACCTGAAGTCTCATGACTGCCACGTGATTATGACACAATTGCTTCCGACTGCATTGAGGGGGCTTCTACCTGAAAATGTTCGAGTACCCATTGTGAAGCTATGTGCATTCCTCAATGCAATATCTCAGAAGGTAATCGATCCAGAAAGCCTACCAGGGTTACAAACAGATGTGGTCCAATGTCTTGTCAGCTTTGACTTGGTGTTCCCACCATCCTTCTCCAATATTATGACGCATCTCCTGGTTCACCTAGTAGAAGAGATTGCCATTCTCGGTCCTGTATTTCTACACAATATGTTCCCCTTTGAGAGGTACATGGGAGTCTTAAAGAAATATGTTCATAACCGTGCTAGGCCAGAAGGAAGCATCTCCAAGGGCTATGTAACAGAGGAGGTTATTGACTTCTGTGTTGATTTTATTCCTGACCTTAAGGCGATTGGTGTTCCAGAATCACGACAAGAGGGGAGACTGCGTGGAAAAGGCACCCTAGGATGTAAAGCAATGATATGTAGGGACGGGCATTCTCTCAATCAAGCACACTACACGGTTTTACAAAGATCTATCTTGGTTGCCCCGTATATCAATGAACACAAGAATTTAATACGCCTCAAACACCCGGGGCAGTCTGATGAATGGATTATAAGTGAACACATGGCGAGTTTTGGCGGCTGGCTGCAAAGACTTCTCACGAATAACACCACTGTTGGGATCAGCTGTACTTGTTGGCCAGGACACCGTCTTCGACTGTATGTACTTTCCAAGGGTACGAGATAAATGGGAATACATTTTACACGATAGGCCAAGATAAAAAGAGCACCAACCAAAATAGTGGTGTCCGCTTTGATGCAGCAGAAGACAATGGGCAAAATACCACGTATTATGGGTTCATAGAGGAGATATGGGAACTTGACTATGGACCTAATTTTAAGGTCCCCTTGTTTCGATGCAAATGGGTCAAGCTAACAGGAGGAGGGGTTGAGGTAGACAAGAAGTACGGAATGACAACGGTGGATCTCAACAATCTTATGAAGAACTTAGACGAACCATTCGTCCTAGCCAATGATGTGGCTCGGGTTTTCTATGTGAAGGACATGTCCTCCAGACCAAAAAAAAGAAAAAATATGCAAACGAATACATCATATGATGAGCCAAAACGTCACATAGTTCTTTCAGGGAAAAGAAACATCGTGGGAATCGAGGACAAGACAGACATGTCAGAAGATTATAATAAGTTTGATGAAATTCCGCCCTTCACAGTGAAAACTGACCCAAGCATTCCGTTAACTAAAGAAGATGCTCCATGGTTACGTCTGAAGCGATCATAAGGAAGGGCATATGCCAAGAAGTTCATGCTCATATTATGTAACTCTAGTTCATGTTTTTAATATTAGTACATGTCTTGAGTGTTAGTCATGTTTTGTGGATTGACCAGGACTATGAGAAGAAGTTGTCCTGATTCGTACTTACCATTAAGATCTGATCTCCAAACGCGCGCGGTCACATATTAGGGAGTGCCTCTATGACCAGTTTCTTGGAGATGCCGGAGGACTAGGCTCCGTCGGCATCTCCCTGAAACTGGCCGTAGTGGTGTCCCTGCTCTCGAAAACCATCTTGCAGCTTTGTAACTTCTCTAACTAGATCAATACACCAGGGAGCTAACTAATTTCACATATTAGGGAGTGCCTCTATGACCAGTTTCTCGGAGATGCCGGAGGACTGGGCTCCGTCGGCATCTCCCTGAAACTGGCCGTAGTGGTGTCCCTGCCTCAAACTTGCTGGAGGACTGGACTCAGAAGGATGCCTATTTATAGTACAAGCAGCTTGACATAGTGTTGACACTTACAAAATAATGTCGACACTCACCCCTATTATTAGTGCTGACTCGTGTTTTGTGCCGGATGGTGTCTACAACCGGGACTAAAGGTTCATCTTTAGTCCCGGTTGGTGTCTCCAACCGGGACTAAAGGTTCATCTTTAGTCCCGGTTGGTGACACCATCCGGGACAAGGTACACGCCGCACGACATAATGCCGACATGCACTCACCCCTATTATTAGTGCTGACTCGTGTTTTTTCCCGGTTGGTGTCTCCAACCGGGACTAAAGGTTCATCTTTAGTCCCGGTTTGGTGTGTCCAACCGGGACTAAAGGTTCATCCCGCCATTTTTTCCCGCCATTTTTCTTCCCGCCAGTTCTTCCCTCCAGTTCTTCCCGCTAGTTCACTATATATATATGTAGGGGGTTGGACTCCATTGTCATTGCACATCTCTAGACTCATATCTGCAACCTCATCACTCTTTCCCATGGCTTCCACCGTAGCACTAACCCCCAGGGAGGCGGAGGCGCTTTGCGCCTCGAACTACCCCTGCCCGCCGGGCTACTGTGTCCCCGTCGGCTGGATGCTGAGCGTCGGAGGCGTGCCGGTTCCTCCTGTCCCTCTAGGTGTGGCGCGCCGGATGGCCATCACGAACCACTACTACTTCGAGCTCACGCCGGAGCAGCGGAGGAATCCCAGATGGCATCCCGACTATTTCCCTACTTGGAAAGCCTTCTTCGTGGATCGGCATGAGAGGGCGCTCGCCAGGCACGAGGAGGACGGCCCACCTCCTCCTAACTTCAACGAGGCCGGCCGTCGGCTATGGTGGCGCGGTCGGACTCTCCAGAGCGTCATGGCCTATGACACTGCCGCCGACTCTAACCCCCGTTTGCGCTACCCTCAAGTCCAGCCCACGCGCTACCTTCAAGTCCAGCCCACGCGCTACCCTCAAGTCCAGCCCACGCGTACTCTCCAGAGGTTCAATTACGGCGACCCCGACGACGACAGCGATGACGGCGGCGGCGAGTACGACAACTACAGTGGCGAGTATTATAGGTGTAGGCAGGAGCATGACTGAATCACTCCAACATTCCGAAACAAGTTCGGCCGATTGTTACTTAATCTGGCCATGTATCTTAATTTTCAGTTCTTTTATGTATCTTAATTTTCAGTTCCAGTTCGGCCGATTGTTACTTAATCTGGCCATGTATCTTAATTTTCAGTTCTTTTATGTATCTTAATTTTCAGTTCCAGTTCGGCTTTATGTAACTGTCTCAAAATGACCTATCTCATTCGAGGTTTCTTGGCTTTCGGGTCAAATGACCAATGTTATGGCTAGAATCAAGGCATAGTTTGCAAGAGGAGTTTTCCTTTTTATCGCACCAAAAAGGCATTTTCCATTTTCCGAGCATAAAAAACGGACGGTTTTGTGAAGCAACCACCAAATGGATAATTCAAAAAACCACCAACACATTTTTAGGTTCACAATATGCTATTTTATCAAAAAACAATGCAAGTTGAGCGAGGCTTGGTGAGATTCAAGTGTATACAAAAGATGCGACATTTAAATATCCAATCAATTCAAAAATGTTAATACAAAAGATGCGGCATTAAAATATGATTTGATCTAATAAAAATCATTTTTTAGATGCTTAATATTTCTTATGTTCAAAGTTTTAGGATTTAACAATTTATTTTTGTTTGAATTGAATAATCAAAATTTATATGTAATTGTTTTAATTATTTTAAAAAAAATCATGTAAAATAAATATAAAATGATTTACATGAATGGATAGATATTAGTTTTCTGAAAATTATGATATATTATTCATATTTTTCTGAGTTGAAATGAAAAAGATTTGAATTTTCTAAATTCATATCATATTTTTTGAATTAAAAAAGCCCCTTTAATGCATGAAATAAATGCCCCCCACCTTTAACACCGGTTCCAGACAGGAACCGGTGTTAAAGGGGGGGCATTTATTTCGTTTCCCGCGCGCACACCCCCCCTTTAACACCGGTTTGTAAATAATTTCAGTAAATATTAAATATGACAGGTGGGCCATGCATGTCAGGGTTTTAATCAATTCTGTAAATATTTTCTGAAAATAATAAAAGTCTGACATGTGGGCCCAAGTTTGGAAATTAATTTAAATATTCCAAAAATGTTTAAAATGAATTAAAATTTGGGAAATTCATAACTAATTCATTTTAAATCATAAAAATACAAATAATATACCAAAATGTTCAGAAAAATGAAATCTATCTAACTAAGATATAATTATACATTGTTAATCAACTTTGATATCAAGTTTAATTAGAAGAAGCAATTGAACCCCATAGGTGATTCTGATGATTCCCCTGGTTTAGGGTTTGGATCCTCGGAACCCCCTCTAAAGTGATCAAGCATGTTTTAGGATTCAATTCAACACCGTTTAACTTGTCATATCATCCATATTGTATGAGCATTGCACATGCCATGTGTTGAGAGTTGTTTTCTCTTCTCCGGTGATTGGTTCTCGCGAATAGGAACCGAACCCGAAGCTGAAGTCAACGCCACCGAAGAGCAGAACCAGTCCAACAACGGACAAGGCAAGAGAAGCCTCACTCATACATATGAATCCTATGATTATAAAGTATTTTATTCTCGTCATATGCATTCGGTTCAAACAGTCTTTTATTAGTAGACCGAGTAATCCTATCTGATGCATGTTATCCTTTGTGAACCGTGTTACCTGATCCACTGCTCCTAGCATAACTAGGGTTTGGTTTATGAGCGTCGCTAATGCCAAAGTTCAGTCAAGCTTAGCCATGCTTAGTGGTCTGATGCTGATTATTCAGGTGATGCACCGGAGGTGCGAATGAATCTAGTATGGTAGGTTGTGGTGATGTGATTAGAGATGAATGATAAGCATGCTAAGGCTTGTATGGGAGGCCACGTGGGTTGTGGTTTTCAAAGTCCCATACTTGCCACCATTAGGACCTGATGTTCTCGCCTCTTGAACCAAGACGAGCGTATAACCACACGGGGGCCTGGAAACCCCCTCGACCAAATAACTTGCCTAGTAGATTCCATGAGTCACATAGTTTGGGCTTTCCATTCGACATACGCATCTTGGTTGTTCTCGAATGGAGGTGAAGGAGGCGCATTCATAGCAGGTAGGTAAGCGTGGCCGGGAACAAGAAGTGCCCGGCATCCGTAATCTTGAACCCCGCACACAACATTAGGGACCGGCTTCGTCGACCCCACCATCGGCTTCCTGGTGAGCCTCTGGTGCTCAGGCACATCTTCTCTTCCTCCCTCACGGTCTATATCGCCTCCGCATCGTGTAACCGCCGCCAACCGCCGCAGTCCTCGTCGTTCTCTGTTCTCCGGTGACCAAAAAGGGGAGGAGCTCCATTGCTGACGTCAGCGTGATGCAATATTCGTTTTCTTTTTCTATAAATTGTACTACATGCATAGATTAAAACTTGTATACAAATTGGACCTCTGACTCATCCTGATTAGGGTTTCGACCCCTCGGAACTCGTTTAAAATGATCAAGAATCCTTAGGGTTTTAATTTCATTTGTATATTTATTTGTGTATTTTGGTATGAATAATATGTATATTTGTGTATGAATCCAAGTCCACTTGAATGTTTACACTCTTACTCTAGATAATATTATTGTTTTAGAAACTATGGATCCACTTAGTAGAAACCTTGAAGAAGAAGAAATAATGGAGAACATTATTGATGAGGACACCTCACAATATCTGAACTTGGAGGGACATGATGACGACAACTCAAGTACTAGTCATGGAGAAGATGAAGACTCCGGTGAACGCAATTTAATGGTTACAAAGTCCGGCGAGGTATATGCATTGATTAAGCCTCTGCTGACTTCCACCAACAATCTTCTTCTACATGTATTAATTAACGCTTCTTTCTTCTTTTAGCCCTCTGGATCGACCAGCGCGCAACCATCTTCTTCTACGAAAAAGAGCAAGCGAGGCGCGAGCCAGCGGTTGAAAGATCGTGCAAAGTTCACGATTGAAGCAGTCCGTGTTGATGGCAGGCCGATGGAGCCCAAGAAGTACGCAGACAAATTTGTACGTCAGGCTGGAGTTCTTGTTAGGGACCAAATCCCAATCACAATTGAAAATTGGAATAAGCCAAAGAAGGGCGACGGTACCTTTGTCGATGACAGATCCAAAGAAACGCTTTGGAATTCGTTGTTGGTAAATTTCACCCTTCCGCCAGAGGAGGATGAAAACAACCCGGTTATAAAGGAAAAGGTCAAAGAGTGGACTCTAAAGAAGATGGCTGACGCTTTCCGCAACTGGAAGACAAAATTGAACAAATTTATCAAATCTGGCGAGACTCCAAATTTCGAAGACGCATATTATGCGAAGATAAGACCTCACTGGCCCGAATTTGAGACATATAAAAAAAGTGCTATAGCTAAAAAGAGGTCAGAAACCAATACGCTTAATGCCCTGAAGAAGGAATATCACCAGAGGACGGGGTCAGGTGGCTACATATCTCAGAGGCCTAAGTGGGAGGAAGCTGAGAGGCCCTGCGCGAGAGAGGGATCAAAACCCAGACAGATGGGTGGGACCTACGTGCAAAGACTTGGTTCTACGGAATCGGGGCAAGGTTGGACCCAGAAACAGGACTGTGTATCTTCCCAACCATCCTTGCCAAACCCGTCACTGAACTCATCACGGCATACGAGGAAACATCCGCCAGGACCTTCCATCCCGACAGAGAGAATGACCAGCTCACACGCGCCATCGGTAAAAAAGAACACCCTGGACATGCACGAGGCACAGGGGGTATGACATGGAAGGATGGGTTTGCCGACTGGAGCGACTCTTACAGATGGCGCGGCAGAAAATAAAAAGAGCGTACAGAGCGGATGACACAGATAGAACATGCACTTGCGGCGCTGCAGGCGCAAGTGAATGCACAACAGAGCCATCAAGCTACCGGCCCATCTCAGCGGCACGAAGAGCCTGCATTGGAAGCTGCCCGCGGCCCAGACTCTGCGCGGAAAAGCAGTGTGACTTCCACGGAGAACGTGCATCCCACGCTTGAAATGACGGGTCCTCGATACCCCGTGGATGAGATCACGGAGAGCTAACACGCTGAGCTGCATGTGAGATTAATGGGCTTATCCATTAAGGTGGCTGTCGGTTATGCCTTACCTCCTGTAGCTGGTGGAACTTACCACTGCCGACCGATTCCAGATGGCTATGCTATTGTCGGGGTGGATGAGGTTGTGAAGGAATATGGGGAAGCACAGCTTGACCATGCTACAGGTGAAGGGGAAACTCAACTCAAATTTGCAGTGAAAACAACCATTCTTTGGAAGAAGGAACACATTGTGCTTCCAAATTGGAGGTCACTGGCACCCCCGCCGTCTCCGCAGCGTCAGCAGTCTGAGACGCTTCAGCTATCTCCTGCGCGGCAGCCATCTCCGGCGCGGCAGCCATCTCCGGCCCGTCAGCCATCTCCTGCGCGGCAGCCATCTCCGGCCCGTCAGCCATCTCCTGCGCGGCAGCCATCTCCGGCCCGTCAGCCATCTCTAGTGCTTCATCCATCTCCTCAGCGTAAGCGGAAGAGCACTGCCACGAGGAGCATCAGTAGCACTGCCACAAAGAAATCCGCAGGAAACCGTACGCCAAAGAGTTCAAAAAACTACGTCCCACAGCCTTCCGCCAAGCCATTGCCGGTTTTACCGTGGAATCGCAGCGACGAGGAGACCAATAGGATCTCGGAAAAACAGGTCAAGAAATTCTTTGCACCTAGACGGGCCGAGCCAAAGGAGAAAATAGATCCGGCGGTGGTGAAGAAGTTTTACAATAATCTTTTGAAACCTGAAACCCCACTTGTGCCGGACTACGAGCGCCAGATTTTGAAGGCGGATGCAAGGCGCCGTAGGGAGACTGAAAGTAGCAGTCGTGAGGCACCCCAGAAAACAGTTTCCATGCTCGGAGAGCAGGAAAACCAATCATGTGCCCCGCTCCAAATGTTCGACACACGAGACGCTCCTCCCGTAAATGATTACGAGGCAGAGCTACAAAGAAAGGCCAATGAGATGGGGATGACTTACATTGCATACTTGAACGTCATGGGAGACAACTTGCCCAAATGCGATGCCAACCCCATACAGCCATGGAAGTATGGGAAGAATCTCGTCAAGAAAGAGGAGCTCAAGACTCTACCAACAAAGATGCGAAAATTGCACAATTGGTACCTTCATTTCTGCAAGACGAGAAAGGTAGAATGGATCACGGCGCATATAAGAGATCAGATTTTCTTGTGCGGAGACAACGCAATCGACTTCAACATTCAAGACTTGCATTTTCTATTCAATCAGAAGGAACTCGACAAATCTGCCATCAGCCTTTATTGTGTGTAAGTACTATTTCTGTAATTTTTATCTCATCTCATTCACTTCATTAATTGCATGTATATATATATATATGCTCACCATATATGTATATACTATTATGCAGGAAAAAGGTTATGGAATGCATGAAAGGAGGCCCTTTTGACATTGGGTTCGTTGACCCAAATAGAGTTCATGAACAAGTGGTAAGAGACAAACCCGGGAAAACAGAAGATTACTTGCTAAAGTCTTTACTAAGACAACAAACCAAAAGGGAAATACTATTGCCTTACAACTTCTCGTGAGTACTGTTACCCTCTCTCTTGTACACATTCTGTTTCGGCTTACTCGATGTTAAGTGTAATTGATGATGAGTTATGCGTGCGTAGGTTCCACTTTATTCTGCTAGTCATTCAACCCGACTCAGGAAAAGTCCTTGTCATGGACTCGTTACGAAAAGAAAAAGATCTATGGACAGACTTTAGAGAGATGCTCCAGAGGTAATTTCAATCATATTATCGCACTATATCGGCAACTTTCGTGACAATAAGTAATTAATTACTCCTTTATCCATTTTCTTTGTCGGACAGGGTTTGGAAAAGGTTCACGGGCAGGGCCGTGGGTGAATGGTCAGAAGAACTAAAATTTGTAGACCAAAATGTAAGTAATACTAGCTAGCTTCCAATTCCATTATATCATGCTTTATTGATTATTATTTTGATTGAACTCTCTATTCTCGTAAAGTGCGTGCATCAGGGACACGGCAATAACTTATGTGGGTACTATGTTTGCGAATTCATTCGCAACACGATATGTGCGACGGGCCAAGCCGCACTAGAACAACTTAGAGTAAGTAAACAAAGTCCACAACATTATTTTATTACCATCAATTGTGTTGAGTTTTATTCTTATATATATATTGACGGCCCATTATTCATATATATATTCAGATCGAACGGATGCGGGACCAACTCCTACCATTTGAACGCATACGAGCCATTCAAGAGGAATTGGCGGGGTTCATACTTGATGAGGTCGTCACGCCTGGGGAGAACTCTTTAGATATCCACCAAAATGAACGATGACGATGTATGTGCCGATGACGATGTATGTGCCGATGATGATGTATGTGCCGATGACGATGTATGTGCCGATGACGATGTTTGTGTATAATAATAGTTGCTTAATTATTCATGTACTCGTATGTACCGATGACGATTTATGTGTATACCGCTCCCGATCGATTCCCCCTCGCTCCCCCCCTCCCGCCGAAATACGCCCAGAACAGGGCAGAGGCAGAAGTCTGCCGCGGCAGAGATTTAGGCCGTTTTCCTGCCGCGGCAGGAAAACGGCCTAAATCTCTGCCGCGGCAAAAGAACCTTTAACACCGGTTGCAGATACGAACCGGTGTTAAAGGGGGGGGGGCTGAGGCCTGCGGCAGCCCCACGTGCGCCACCCTTTAACACCGGTTCGTATAAGAACCGGTGTTAAAGGCCCCCCCCTCTAACACCGAACCCTCAACAGCGGTTGGGGAACCGCTGTTAGAGGGCCCTCCCAACCGGAGTTAAAGGAGGGTATCTGCACTAGTGCTAGCGAGGCAACTTCGAAGCCCGACGAAGAAACTTCTGTGCCTGACAAGGCAACTTCGGAGCCCGATTAGGCAACTTCAGAGCCCAACGAGATAACTTTGGTGCCCGACGAGGCAACTTCGGTTTTCGGCGTGGCAACTTATAGAAAAAAGCACATCTATGAACCATTACTTAATTTTGGTCAGTCTTTACATTTTATTACATGCTCTGTCATTTTTGTTTCTCTCTTTCTCCCTTGCTTGTCGATGATCAGAATGCAAATTAGAACATATATGCGTTTCTGTAGTTATAGTTCATGATCCAAATCGTGGAAATGAACTTCTTTATCTGTCGGTGCTGTATTTTCTATTGCAGTTGCACTCGTCAGTGGTACCCTTGTTACCATCAAATCAGCATCATCATAAAGTGAAAAACAATATTGTCACAATTAATTACCTGCTACTCTACTGATACTAGTTACATGCAGTGAATATACGTTCTGCACTTTGCTCATTCCCTTCTCAAGTAGATGGATGATGGCACTACAAATCCATGCCCCTGTTATGTGCAGGTTTGTCGACTACAGTGCAAACATAAGTGTTCAAATACAATTGCCTAGTCCCTTCCATCAGACCGGTCTTTTGGTTGCATTGGCTAGAGCATACGATTCTACAATAAGGTCGATCTTAAAATCTTGTACACAAAAGAACATACAATCCACAAGTGCAGAAACATGCAGTTTCTACTGTTGCGACACCACCGGTAAACAACGAACCATCACAATATCTGACCTTCACTCTATTCCAGTTGTAGAAATCTGTGATGTTAAGCGAGAAAATCAGCACTGCCATTAGTCATCCTGTCCTCATTCGGCATCATTGTTTTATTCTAGCTTTGTTTTGATTCTATTCTACTCCTGGTTCCTTTTCAAGTTGTTTGATTTTACACCTCTTAAGAAAGTTTCTTCATGTGACAAACATGTTTTAGATACAATGCAATTTCCCATACATCACATGATCCCTCTAAGTTTAAACAACAATTTGTGCAGATAATAAGAGCAAATAAGGAGATCATCCCAAGATCAGTTCAGCAAGAGGCCTGATACCAAACTCTCTGATCATTTTTCTCACCGACATATTTTCATCGTCGCTCCACGGACATGTTTGCTTCCCGACCATCTGCCAAGTCCAGAGTCCATTGTACTGAACATGCACTGGTGGAAACAACCCCATGCGTCCCGGTTGGTAAGCGGCATTAGTCCCGGTTGCCCAACCGGGACGGGGCAATCGGGACTAAAGCCCGAACCTTTAGTCCCGGTTGCCCCACCAACCGGGACAAAAGATCATACACGTGGCAGCTGCACCGTGCGAGGAGGGGGGGGCTTTAGTCCCGGTTCGTAATACGAACCGGGACTAATAACCTTCTGCCGCGGCAGAGATTTGGCCCATTTCTCTGCCGCGGCAGAGAATTCATTTTTGCACATTTTGTTGCCGCGGCAGCATTTTCGCCACTTTTTGTGCCGCGGCAGAGAATTCATTTAGGTTGTTTTATTGTTTATTTAGTGTTTTGCACTTATCAATGAAGGAACCTTATATTACACAAGATCATCATGACAATATTACATTCAATACACGGATCGAGTTCATGCACTACATACAAAAGTATTCCCCTTGTCTATACACGGATCGAGTTGCTATTTTTACAATCCCTATTGTCTATACACAGCAGAATAGTACTCCCCTTTCGGGTCTAGGACTTCTGCATCCAAGAATCCCGCCAATTCCTCCTGAATTGCTCGTACGCGATCCTTTGGCAGAAGACCGTCCCGTAGACGTTCGATCTAATTTAAAAAAGGAGTCAGTCTATATGAATGAAACTAAACACAATTTGTTTGAAAATAAAACTATAGAAATTGTTTACATACGTGGAGTTGCTCTAAATTTCTGCCCTTCTCATCGCACGTCTGCCGGATGAACTCGCAAACATAGTATCCACAGAGATTGTTACCTGGTCCCTGTGTCAGGCACTTCACAAGAACATAGTTCAATCAAAATAATAATCAAGCATGATAATAACTGTATCAAAACTAGAATCAAAGATATGCGCGGATATAGCTAGTGGTGCTTACATTTAGTGGTTGAAATGTAAGCTCCTCTTTCCAAACACCCCTAGCCTTGTTGGTGAACCGTTTCCAAGCGCTGCCCGGCGTAGAAAACGAATAAAATAAGTTCTTAAGTACTTGATATCATAAAATTCACGAACATTGCCAATATAGTGTCGTAATGATTAGAATTACCGCTGGAGAAGTATCTGCATGTCCTTCCACGTCTCAAGGGGTTTATGTTTCGAGTCCATGACTAGTACACGCCCTTTGTCAAGTTGAATGATTAACAGAATATAGTGGAAGCTGCGAATGCATAACTAATCAATTATATACTTAACATCGAGTTAGCGAAATAGAAAGTGTATACAAGACAATAACACTCACTCGAAGTTGTAAGGAAAAAGTATTTTCCTTTTGGTTTCTTGAAACCTTAACGCGTGTACTATATTATCCTCCGTATCCTGGGGGATTATTTTGAGATTAGCTTCATGAACCCAATATGGGTCAATGAAGCCAATATCATAGATTTGTCCTCTGCTGCATTCGAGAATCTTCATTCTGCATATCACAGTATGATTATATACATGCAATAAACAAAGTGAGATAGCTGGAGACTAAGTTAATTACAGAATTAGTACTTACAGACAATAGGCACTGATGAGCGATTTGTCCAAGGCGTCTTGATTGAATAATTGAAATAGCTCATTAAATTCAATGGATATCATGTCATCACTTTCTTTCCCATGATGCTTTTTTGTAACCCTCAGCACTATCCAGTTAGCCCCGGCCCTTGTGGCGTGCATGTACCAGTTATGCAATCTTCGCATTTTTGTTGAAAGATTATTTACCTCCTCAGGTTTGACGAGAGGTTTGCCGTACTGGTATTTGTATGCTACTTCACTCACGGGGAAGAACTCTAACTGGGATAAGTACTGGGCAATACTCATACCTTGAGCAGCGGCAGCTTCTCCGTATTGTGCAAGCACCTCTGGATCATACTGCACTTCGGCCCCATATTTGCTCGACCCCACATTGGTTTGGGAAATCACCTTGAGAGGGGCGCAAGTCTGTTTTGCTTGTTCTCCGAGCTGGGCAATAGATTTCTCGCTTGCATCAGTACTGCTCTTCGAGGCTTTTTGTGCCGCATGTGACTTGAGAATAGAACGCTCATAGTCTGATGACAGCTTTGGCTCGGGTTGATGAAGAGTCTTTAGCATTTTCAACACTTTGGCTTTTTCTTCTTTGGTGCTGGGGACTCTGGCTCTTTCGGCCGCCTCAGCTTAGCGAAAAATGCTGCCGTTTCCGCATCAACCCGAGCCGCAGTCTCCTCTTCAGTACAGTCATAAGCTCTCTTGGGAGGAACCGTTGGTACTTTTGGAAGAGGATCTTGTTTCGTTTCGGCGATCGCTTACGACGCACAGTAGCGGTACGCTTACGTTTTTTATCCTGAGGCGCCGGCGATGGCTCCCGCGGCGATGGCTGCACCGGAGATTGGTGAGGCGACGGAGCCGGGTGAGGCGACGAAGACGGCTGCCGCGGCGGCGACGACCTCGCTGGAGACGGGTGAGGCGGCGGCGAAGATGGCCTTGGTGTGTGATTTCGAAGCACGATACAATCCTTCGGCCATAGAATGGTGACGTTTTTTGCGTCACCCAGCACAGTCACATCCCCTTCACCAGCAGGGTAGTGAAGATCCAAAACCTCAAAGGTGGGCATGATTTCATCCACGCCGACAACAGCGTAGCCCTCTGGAACCGGACGACTGTGGTAAGTTGGTGTGGGTCCAATTGGTAAGGCATAGCCAACCGCCACCTTCATTGATATGTTCACAACTTTGACATGTAGCTCGCAGTGTGTCATCTCTGTGATATCATCCACTGGGTAGCCAACAGGAGCCATCGTCGGTGCATCATCGGCATCGCCATTGTCATCACCCGGGACCTCGTTGGAAGCCACACTGCTTTTTCGATTATTCGATAGGCCGGTAGCATCGAATGCAGTGTGCTGCTGAGATGGGGCGCCGGTAGTACTTTGCTCTTTAAGTGAGTTAATTTCATCTTGTTGTTGCTTTAATCGTTCTTCAATTAAACGCATTCGCTCTTTCTGACTTTCTGCTTCAACTGCCGCCCTGTCCTTACTCCTCTGACGGCTTCTATCAGGATATTTCTTCCTCTCTTCGGGAAACCCAGTCCTCCATGATTGGGAGCCTATTGTGCCTCGTGTTCGTCCATCATGTTCCTTATTTCCAAGGGCGAGTGTGAGCTCATCATTCTCTCTATCGGGAATGAAGTCCCCATCTTTAACAACCTTTACTGCTTTTCTCATCCTCTCGATTGGCAAGGGGTCTTCTTTATGTCGTATGGTATATATACACCTCCCTTCCGAGTCCAACGTGCCCCCATGCCCGTAAAACCAATTCCTTGCACGTTCTACCCAATCGTCTGTCTCTGGGGTGATATTTTTATCACGCAGTTCCTGCTCAAGTTTCTCCCACTTAGGAATGCCAGCCCTGTAGCCACCTTGCCCCATAGTATGGTGATACTTCTTGTTAGCAGCATTCAGCTTATTCGTTTCAGACATTTTCTTAGCTTTTTCTGATTTCTTGTATTCCACAAACTCATCCCAGAATGGTTTTATCTTCTCAAACTGAATATTCTTGAAATCGGGAGTCTTCTTTTTCACGACATAGTCAAGGTGCAATCTTTTCTTCCAGTTGGTGAAACACTGGGCCATCTTCTTCAAAGCCCACTCCCTGACCTTAGCCTCCATGGCTCTCCCATGTTGTAAGGCGTCCTCAACTGGATCCTCCGCATTTGGATCCAGCTCTATCTTCGGTAGTTTGAATGTATTCCCATTTATTTCGTACCCTTGGAAATTCAATACAGTAGAAGATGGTGACGCGTCCAACAAGTATAGCTGATCTCCAACAGTGGTGTCATTCAAGAGATGTGTCCGCATCCAACCACCGACAGACTTCATGTGTTCATCTGTAATCCATGATTCAGGCTTCCCCGGGTTTTTGGAGCGTACAATATTCTTGTGTTCCTCCATATACGGAGCTGCCAAGGTGGAATTATGTAGAACTGTGTAGTGTGCTTTAGTGAAAGAATCCCCGTCCCTACATATCAGTGCTTTCTTTCCCAGCGTGCCTTTTCCACTTAGTCTTCCCTCATGCCGCGAGTCAGAAACACCAATCGGCTTAAGGTCAGGAATAAAGTCAACACAAAACTCAATGACCTCCTCTGTTCCATATCCCTTGGAGATGCTTCCTTCTGGTCTAGCACGGTTATGAACATATTTCTTTAAGACTCCCATGAACCTCTCAAAGGGGAACATATTGTGCAGAAATACCGGACCGAGAATGGCAATCTCTTCCACTAGATGAACCAGGAGATGCGTCATAATATTGAAGAAGGATGGTGGGAACACCAATTCAAAACTAACAAGACATTGTACCACATCCTTCTGTAACCTTGGCAGAATATCTGGATTGATTACCTTCTGAGATATTGCATTGAGGAATGCACACAGCTTCACAATGGGTACTCGAACATTTTCTGGTAGAAGCCCCCTCAATGCAATCGGAAGCAACTGCGTCATAATCACGTGACAGTCATGAGACTTCAGGTTTTGGAACTTTTTCTCTGCCATATTTATTATCCCCTTTATATTAGATGAGAAGCCCGACGGCACCTTGATACTGTAAAGGACTTCAAAAAAGATTTCCTTCTCTGCTTTGGTAAGAGCATAGCTGGCACGACTTAAGTGACGCCCTTTATCCGTCTTGTTATCTGTATGCATGTTCTTTGGGTCTTTCATAATTTGTTGGTCCTCCCGTGCTTCAGGTGTATCTTTTGTCTTCCCATACACGCCTAGGAATCCTAGCAGGTTCACGCAGAGATTCTTCGTCACGTGCATCACGTCGATTGAAGAGCGGACACGCAGGACTTTCCAATATGGCAGCTCCCAAAATATAGATTTCTTCTTCCACATGGGTGCGTGTCCTGTAGCGACGTCGTTCAGAACTGATTGACCGCCGGGACCCTTTCCAAAGATTACTTCTATGTCCTTGACCATACCAAATACATCATCACCAGCTGGGAGTTCAGGCTTCTTCCGGTGATCTGCCTCACCTTTGAAATGCTTGCCTTTCTTTCTTACGGGATGATTGGTCGGAAGAAATCGTCGATTCGCTAGGTACACAACCTTCTTGCATTTATGCAAATATGTACCTTCGGTCTTATCTAAACAGTGGGTGCGTGCCTTATATCCTTTGTTTGTCTGTCCTGAAAGGTTACTAAGAGCAGGCCAATCATTGATGGTTACGAATAACAACCCTCGTAGATTAAATGGCTCCTGTTTGTTCTCATCCCACGCACGTACACCTGGTTTGCCCCACAACTGTAAGAGTTCTTCAACTAATGGCCTAAGGTACACATCAATGTCGTTGCCCGGTTGCTTCGGGCCTTGGATGAGCACTGGCATCATAATGAACTTACGCTTCATGCACAACCAAGGAGGCAGGTTGTAGATACATAGAGTCACGGGCCAGGTGCTGTGACTGCAGCTCTGCTCCCCAAAAGGATTCATGTCATCCGTACTTAGACCAAACCATAAGTTCCTTGCGTCACCTGCAAAGTCTGGGAAGTCTCTCTCGATTTTTCTCCACTGTGACCCATCAGCAGGGTGTCTCAACTCCCCGTCTTTCTTACGGTCTTCTTTGTGCCATCGCAACAACCTGGCATGCTCTTTGTTTCTGAACATGCGTTTCAACCTTGGTATTATAGGAGCATACCACATAACCTTAGCAGGAACCCTCTTCCGGAGGGGCTCTCCCTCAACATCACCAGGGTCATCTCGTCTGATCTTATACCGCAACGCGTTGCATACCGGGCATTTATCTAAATTCTCATACTCCTTACCGCGGTAGAGGATGCAGTCATTAATGCATGCATGTATCTTTTGCACATCTAATCCCAGAGGACAGAGAGTCTTCTTTGCTTCGTAGGTACTATCGGGAAGTTCGTTATGTTTTGGAAACTTCGGCTTCATTATTTTCAGCATCTTTTCAAATGAGGAGTCAGTTAGACCACACTATGCCTTCCATCGCAACAATTCCAGTGTCGTACCGAACTTTGTGCTGCCATCTTCACAATTTGGGTACAACAATTTCTTGTGATCTTCTAACATTCCCTCTAACTTCAACTTCTCATTTTCTGTTTCACAGTCTCGCTTTGCATCAGAAATGACCCACCAAGTTCATCAGCCGGCTCATCTGATGCCCGTTCTTCACCTTTTTCCTCTCCATTGTCTTCCATTGCAGTATCACTGTATTCAGGAAACATATGATGATAGTTGTTATCATCATCTTCTTCTTCACCATCTTCCATCATAACCCCTCTTTCCCCGTGCTTGGTCCAGCAATTATAGTTGGGCATGAAACCTTTCATAATCAGGTGGCCGCGAATGATTTTCGAGGAAGAGTACTCCTTGTTGTTCCGACATTGAACACATGGACAACGTATAAATCCATTCTCTTTGTTTGCCGTAGCCACATCGATAAATTTATCCACGCCTTTGATATACCCGGCTACCCGTCGGTCACCGTACATCCATTCCCGACCGTTCATCTGCATCATATAAGTAAGTTTATCAAAAAACAGGACATCATAAATAGTGAAATAACCAATTCACACCGACACATGAATTGTATCAATGACCTAGAAAAGATAAGATTGCTAACCTCGATCGAGGGAAATAAAGAGGAGAAAGCTCAAGTGCGTCTCGAACACCTTCTATATTTTTGTTCTATGAGAAATTCAACGGGATTTTTCACTCAAACATTTCAACAAACACCTTCAATGCATGCATGAAAAAAAACTAGCACACACCCTCACACCTTACACCATTCGAAAAAACAGAGTGGAGGCAGAGGGGGCTGGGGCGTTGCATTTATAGAGGGCAAGGGGTCTTTAGTCCCGGTTGAAGCCAGCAACCGGGACTAAAGGTGCGTGCCACGCCACGTCGCTGCGGCCAAACCTTTAGTCCCGGTTGGTGGCTCCAACCGGGACGCATGCCCCTTACCAACCGGGACCCATGCCCCCTGGCCCCGTGCCCGCTCCAACCGGGACGCGTGCCAGCATTAGTCCCGGTTGCTGGCGCAACCGGGACTAATGCTCCGAGGGGTCGCGAACGGATGGCCCTTTTTCCTCTAGTGATGGCCATCCTTGAGCAGAACAATGCGTTGCAACGATGTGCACACCCTCACAACATACTTCAAAAGCCATATGTGGCGCTGCGTGAATCCAATCATCACCAGCTCCTTGAGGTGATGGTGTCGAAGATCGTTGCATGATTTTGACAAAATTACGCGGCGTCGTAGGTAATGTGGCTCCGTTTTCGAGCAAGGCACATGGGGTGCAGGACCTCGAGTGATGGCGCGGCCATGAGGAGGCCGTGTGGCCATAAGATGTCCCAGTTTGAAGGAAGGTCGGCGACAAGGAGCCTTTTCAGGTTTGGCAATTGCCTCTCTGAACGACTGGGCACAATCCATCTTCTCAGCCCCGTGAACCGGATGACGAGGTTGGTCATGGTTGGGGACATGAGGAGGAAACTGTCAAACTTATCGTTTGCCCGTGGCCGTAGTGACATTAAATCATCACTCTCTATAGAGAATGTGAGGTTAGTGTCCATGAGGCACGGAACCGAGCCGAATACAATCCTTGCAGCGTCGGTTAGGCAACACGCCAGGCGGACAAGCATTGCGAGGTCGCGTAGCTCGATCACCATGAATGAGCACTCTTCCACGACGAGCTCCCTGATCCGAGAATACGGCGCATCCGCCACCAGGATGTCATCTGCACAGTAGCAGGACGTGAGGTGAAGAACCTGCAGCTGAGTGCAGTCTTTGAACACCTTGTCGTACGTGTCGATAGACGTGGAATCGGGCATGTCACGCAAGACGAGCCTGGTGAGCGCGCCATAGCTATGCAGCGGCGGCACTGTGCAGTACTTGCCCAGAGTCAGGCTGCGAAGGCGTGACAAGCTGAGGCAGTCTTGGGGCAAGCTGTAGCCGGCCGTTGTCTGATGATCACCACCAATAATTCCTAGCCTGACGACGACCTCCAGATCTTCCACTCCCCACGCGCCGACCGCGGCGGTGATCAGGCGGTCGGCGGCACAGGTGCTGCCGTCGTTTGTTTGGAAAAACTCGAGACGGAGGGTCTTGACGCGCCGGTCACGGCCACCTTCCGCCTCCAAGAAGCCCGTGACTCCGTTGGCGAACGACCTCATCGTGTCGATCTCGCAGCTCGCCGTGAGATAGTCGAGCAGAGTGGCCAGATATGTCTCACGAGGCAAGTTGCGCTGGCGGAGGTCGACGGTCCGGTCGTACTCCGGCGGGAGTATGTCGCTCACCCTGAAGTCCAACGCCGGCAGCTCGCGTGGTATGCGCGCCCAGCGCTTGGCGAGGACAGCGGTGGAGAGCGCCGTGCGGGTGTCCAGCCTGCCTACTATGAGGAGGATCAGATCGTCAGGGAGCGCGCTCAGGCGGTCGTCGCCGCCAGCCGCGCGCGGCCACACTCGACGGAACGTCGGCATATGGTTCTCGTTCTCGATCGGTGGTACGTTCGCGAATCGCGACGCGATTGGGTATTCCGGGATAAGAGGGGCGCAGCATGCAGTTCGATTCGGACGGGAATTGATTGCAATTGGCGGCGATCGGATCCGATCAGCAAATAAATAGTTCGTGCAATCCTTTACGGACTTCAGACTGAGCGACAGGTCCGTGGAGTCGCCAGGGCGGAGTCTTAGCAGCCTAGGAGGGCCCAAGTGCTGCCCGATCGCTTCGCGCCATGCCGTCGTTGTCAACGCCGCCGAAGACCCTTATTTTGTGGGCGCGCGCGCCGCATGAACGCGAGACAGTGCTGATGTTTGTCTGGGCGTGGCACGGCGGCGGCGACGCGAGGAAGCGCAGAACGGCGAAGGAGTACTTGCCGGCGGCGGCGACGCGAGGAAGCGCAGAACGGCGAAGGAGTACTTGCCGGCGGCGGCGACGCGAGGAAGCGCAGAACGGCGAAGGAGTACTTGCCGGCGGCGAGCGGTGATGCCATTGTGCAACGCGCTGCGCTGGTGTTTCATTAGAGGCGGTGATTATCTGAAGTTCTGACCCTTGGTTTTGTATAGCGAATGCTGCCAGAATTAGTCGCCCACACGTGCGGAGGATAATTTCGTGTTTACATTTGTGTACTGTCATCGAGATTTCGGAAAGCCTGCTGCGACGAAATCACGAGTATATTCAGCAGTTCAGTTTCCACTAATATAGTAGCAAATCTGTTGCAAAAAACTAATAATAGTAAATCAACGCGACGTATGCCCTCGGTGAAAATAAAATATCATGAAATGAACGTTTTATTTATTTATTTGAGAATCCCTTGAACGCCCTCTCAAAAAGATCCGATTAGAATTTCTTTCTTTTTTCTGCATTACTAGAGCGGACTAGTTAAAAAAAATTAAAATTCGTCAAAAAATTACACCGATATAAGACCAACGGTCCCTGAAACGGACCGGTCCATCTGTCCCACAAATGGACCATGTGCCACGGACTTGTCCATTCCCCCACCCCAACCCTACCCCCATTTCCAACCCAAATTTAGGCTGACTTTGCACTGGCATGGATAGCCCACGCGTCCCCTTGTCCGGCTCGGGCCCACCAGCCAGCCACACACCGCATTCTTCCCCTCTACTCTTGACCCCGTCGCCACCTGCCTCTGTCGATCCCTAGGTGATCCACTGATTGTAAGGTCCCCGTCGATGTGGTCGAGGGAGCTCTCGATGTTGGGCATGATGCCACGGATCCCATGGCCGAGCCCGTGACCGCCACTCACGGTCGTGGTCGCCCCAAAAAGGTCGACACACCGGCCACTATTTTGTTGAAGCCAAAGAAGGAAATGACTCTGGTACAAATGTCGGAGGAGTCGAGGAAGCGAATTGGCCGTAGAGTAAATGTCAGGAACTGGCTGGCCTATGCCGCCGAGGCCCAACAAAGGGCACTCACCATCGAGCACGCCGCCTCCATTTAGGCCCGTGCCAACGTTGATGCCATAGCCACCCAAGCCACCGCCCACGTTGTAACCATTCTCAAGGAGCACGTGTTGAATGCATCCCAGGAAACCGTGACGAGCTCAGTCTTGTCCGCAAACAAGGCCCCATGCCAAGAGCCGATGCAATGGATCGTATGCAGGGGCGGAGCCAAGGGGGGTCTAGCAGGGGTCAGACCCGCCCCCCCCCCCCTAATGATCGCCCCCCTAACAATCTGCAACGTACTATTTAGCATTAATCACAATTATTAGTTGCCTATTAGACTCAAGTATAGCCTATAGGTCTACTCGTTCAATCCTGAAATCCACAACTCACAAGGGTATAGTCCATTAGCCCATGATTTTTATTAAGGAAGTGATTGCTTAGGACATGGAGTAGCTATATTCACGAAATGAATATGTGGATCGATACCTCGTTGAGACTTTATACATATGTACACGTTGTCTCCCATAAAACTATTCAACTGAGATAAATCAATGACCGACACCTCTCGTCTCATTGTTTGTGGCTGCCACCCGTCGCAGGGCACTACCGGCGGCTGGCACCCTTCACAGGCATTGTCGACGGTTGTGGCTCGGGGCCCTTTGTTGACCATTGCTAACTTGCTATATCGTCGTGGAGGCACACGTGTTTCCATCGGATGCCTCACACAATCGGCCATATTTAGGATTAAATCTAAGGTACATTTGCTCGAGTCTCTCGTCTAAAAAGTTCAAAGAGTGAAGGTAAATCATATTTTATATTACAATCTACTTCATATTAATTTGTACTTATGATTCTGTTATGAATAAGTTTGGTTGATTATGAACTAATGGTTGCTATTGGTACTATCATATGTATACTTTCGTGAAATTTTAACAAAAAAATTCGATTTTGACGATCTTCGTCTTCTTCGCCCCCCCTATGTCTGAATCCTGGCTCCGCCCCTGATCGTATGGGCACCTAGACGGGGTGTGGTGAATAGGTGCAACTCCATTTTTTCAAATTTAGGCTTGACACAAAGGTAAATTCCCTAGATATGTAACTACGGAGAATTTCTCTATATGCAAACCTAACTACTAAGCGAGTAGAAGCGAGAAATGAGGTAATCGTAGTGGAGCACACGGAGACACATGATTTGTTTGACCGCAATTTCTTTCTTGTTAAGGAAAGTGCATCTGCGTTGGAGGGGTGAGCGGTACTAAGACCACCATGCCATAATGAAGGGTTTCGCGGCATAGTAAATCAAAATTTTCTACGGAGCGAACAGAGGGAAAGCCAAGATCTAATCTAGGAGATGCAAACAACGAGAGAGATTGGATTAGATCTTCATACCCTTGAAGATTCGCACAGCGGAACGTTCGTCGGAACGTGGGTGATGTAGTCGTACTCGCTTCTCCTCCTCGCGATCCGATCCGATCTAGCACCACAAGTGGCGGTGCCTCCGTGAGATGCACACGTGCAGCACCTCGACGTCTCCTCCTTCCTCGGACCAGCGAGTATGGTGGAGAGATAGATTGGATCTACAACACGACGGCGTGGTGTATATGGTGGAGAATTTCTGCTGCAGGGCTTCGCCTACAAACAGTCGGGAGGGAGAGAGGAAGGTAGCAAGGCTGCTAGGGCTTGGAGGAAGGTGTGTAGGGGGGAGGGGGCGCACCACCCCTCTATATATAGAGGGGGGGGCGGCCAGCCCTTGCCCCTCCTCCAAGCCTATCTCTAGTTTAAACAATTTAAACTCTCCCTTATCTAGAAATCCTATCTCTAGTTTAAACGATTTAAACTCTCCCTTATCTAGAAATCCTATCTCTAGTTTAAACGAGTTTAAACTTATCCAGGATCGGCTGGGCCCTATGGGGCCTTGTGCCCCTGGCCCAAAGCGGCCAGGACACTCCCTCATAGTCCCATGCCCCCTCCCAGAAGGTGGGGCCACGTTGGTCCCCTTCCGGAAGGTTCTAGAAGCTTCCGGTACAATACCGATTAACCCGGAACAATTCCGAACTCCAAAAACTGCACTGCCTTATATGAATCTTATTCTCCGGACCATTCCGGAACCTCTCATGATATCCCGGATCCCATCCGAGACTCCGAACAAAAATTCATAAACCAATTATCCAATCTATCCTAGCGTCAAGGCACGTTAAGTGTGTGACCCTGCGGGTTCGAGAATATGCAGACATGATCTGTTGGAATTATGACCTAGAGGCAATAATAAAGATGTTATTATTATAATTCTTGTTCATGATAAAGTTTATATTCCATGCTAGAATTATATTAAGCGGAAACTTTAATACTTGTGTGGTTTGTGAACAACACCGTGTCCCTAGTACGCCTCTATGGACTAGCTCATTGATCAATGATGGTTAAGGTTTCCTAACCATAGACATGAGTTGTCAATTGATAATGAGATCATATCATTGGGAGAATGATATGGTGGATAGACCCAAACAAAGCAGAGCAATTAGATCGTGTCATCGTGTTCGTCTTTGCGAAGCTTTTCCTATGTCAAATATTGTATTCCTTAGACCATGAGATAATGCAACTCCCTGGTATCGGAAGAAAGCTTTGAGGTCATCAAACGTCATCCTATGAGAGGGTGATCATAAAGGTCTCTCTCAGGTGATCGGAAAGTATCCGTTGGGTTGTATGTATCGAGATGGAATTTGTCCCTCCCAAGTCGGAGAGATATACTTCGGGCCCACTCGGTAATCGATATAAACACCGCTTGCAAGCATGTGGTTAAGGAGTTAATCACAAAGTGATATCGGATTACGGAACGAGTAAAGTACTTGCTGTGAACGAGATTGAACTAGGTATGACGATACCGACGATCGAATCTCGAGCAAGTAAAATATCGCGAGACGAAGGGAATATATATATTGGATTGATTGAATCCTGGCATCGTGGTTCATCCGATATGATCATCGATGAATGTGTGGGAGTCAATATGGGTGCCCAGACCCCGCTGTTGATTATTGATAGAAGATCATGTCTGCATATTCTCGAACCCGCAGGGTCACACACTTAACGTGTCTTGACGCTAGGATAGATTGGATAATTGGTTTATGAATTTTTGTTCGGAGTCTCGGATGGGATCCGGGATATCACGAGAGGTTCCGGAATGGTCCGGAGAATAAGATTCATATAAAGCAGTGCAGTTTTTGGAGTTCGGAATTGTTCCGGGTTAATCGGTATTGTACCGGAAGCTTCTAGAACCTTCCAGAAGGGGACCAACGTGGCCCCACCTTCCGGGAGGGGGCATGGGCCTATGAGGGAGTGTCCTGGCCGCATTGGGCCAGGGGCACAAGGCCCCATAGGGCCCAGCCGATCCTGGATAAGTTTAAACTCGTTTAAACTAGAGATAGGATTTCTAGATAAGGGAGAGTTTAAATCGTTTAAACTAGAGATAGGATTTCTAGATAAGGGAGAGTTTAAATTGTTTAAACTAGAGATAGGCTTGGAGGAGGGGCAAGGGCTGGCCGCCCCCCTCTATATATAGAGAGGTGGTGCGCCCCCTCCCCACACACCTTCCTCCAAGCCCTAGCAGCCTTGCTACCTTCCTCTCTCCCTCCCGACTGTTTGTAGGCGAAGCCCTGCAGCAGAAATTCTCCACCATATACACCACGCCGTCGTGTTGTAGATCCAATCTATCTCTCCACCATACTCGCTGGTCCGAGGAAGGAGGAGACGTCGAGGTGCTGCATGTGTGCATCTCACGGAGGAACCGCCACTTGTGGTGCTAGATCGGATCGGATCGCGAGGAGGAGAAGCGAGTACGACTACATCACCCACGTTCCGACGAACGTTCCGCTGTGCGAATCTTCAAGGGTATGAAGATCTAATCCAATCTCTCTCGTTGTTTGTATCTCCTAGATTAGATCTTGGCTTTCCCTCTGTTCGCTCCGTATAAAATTTTGATTTACTATGCCGCGAAACCCTTCAGTGGTATCAGAGCTAGATCTATGCGTAGATGTGTTTCACGAGTAGAACGCAACATGGTTGTTGCGGGCGTTGATGTTTTCTGTTGCAAGCCTCTTGTTTGTGTTCTTCTTATGATGCGGGATAGTGAGATTGAAGCGGTCCAGGCCAACCTTACGCGACATCGTTCGCGAGACCGGCTCCGCACTTGACGTGTGGCTTGTTCCACACATGCGGCTGGTGGATGTCAGTTTCTCTCACTATAGTTGTCATGGGATTAACACCGGAGTTTGGCAACCATAATATCACCGTTGTGGATTTCCGTAGGTATGAATCGTTCTTAGCATCTACTCCCATAAGCCACGTAAAACATGCAACGACAAAGTAGAGGCGTCTAACTTGTTTTTGCAGGGAGTGTTTTCTGTGATATGGTATGGCCCAAGATGTGATGTGTATATTGTATGCGATGATCATGTTTTGTAATGTTTCACGACTTGCATGTCGATGAGTACACAACCGGCAGGAGCCATATGGTTGTCTTTATAATTGTGTATGACCTGCGAGTCAACTTCTTATACGCCATGTAATAGCTTTACTTTATCGCTAAGTAGTTAGCAATAGTTGTAGTTGCTATTCGTGGTGGAGGCAATCATGGTGGAGTGATGGAGATCATGCCGGAACGCACAAGATGGAGATCATTGCGCGAGGATTGTCTATACCATGTCACATAAAGTTATATGCATGTGATGTTTATCCCTTTATGTATCTTATTATGCTTAGATCGCGACGGTAGCATTATAAGATGATTACTCACTTAAAGATCAAGATAAAAACTGTGTTCTCCCCAAGTATGCACCGTTGCGAAAGTTCGTCGTGTCCAAGCATCACGTGATGATCGGGTGCTATAGACTCTACACTCACATACAACGGGTGCAAGCCAGTTTTTGCACACGCGGAAATACTTTGGTCTAAATTGACGAGCCTAGCATGTACAGACATGGCCTCGGAACACAAGAACCGAAAGGTTAAGCATGAGTCATATGAATGATATGATCGACACTTTGTTGTCCACCATTGAAACCACATCTCTTCTCGTGATGATCGGATTAGGTGTGGTGAATTTGGATCGTGTTCACTAAACAACTTGAGGGATGTTGAATTTAGTGGGAGTTCATCTAGTAATTTGATTAAGTTGAACTATTTATCATGAACATAGTCTAAATTGTACTTGCAAATACTGTAGATCACATGGCCAAATCCAAATTCAACTTCAACGTTTTTGCTGAGAAGGAAAAGCTTAGAAACAATGGGTCTAACTTCACCAATTGGTTCCGCAATCTAAGAATCATTCTGTCTGGCGGACAAAAGGACTATGTCCTTGGTAAAGCGTTAGGTGACCCCCCTGCTGCAACTGCGCCGGCTGATGAGAAAGCTGTCTATCAGTCGCGCAAAGATGATTATGGTGTGATTAAGAGAACCATGTTGTTTGCTATGGAACCGGAGCTTCAAAATCGTTTTGAAACCTATCCCGGGCCCTTTGAGATTCTCAAGGAGCTGAAAACCATGTTTCAGACTCAAGCCCGTTCTGAGAGATATGAGATCTCTGAGAAGTTCTTTAACTGCAAGATGGAGGAAGGGAGTTCCGTTAGTGAGCACGCCATAAAGATGTCGGGCTACACTCAACGCCTTGAGCAACTGGAATGCACGATTCCAGAGGAGCTCAAGATTGACAGGGTTCTGCAATCACTCCCTCCCAGCTACAAAAGTTTTGTAGTGACTCATAATCAGATTGGTTCCACTGATACGATCACCGAGCTCTTCGCAAAGCTGAAGGCTGCAGAAGTGGACATCAAGAAGGATAATCATGTGTTGATGGTCAACAAGCCCTCCTTTAAGAAAGGTAAGGGAGCAAAGAAGCCCTTCAAGAAGGGCGGCGGCAAGCGCAATGCCCCTGCTGAGAAGAAGCTCAGGTATGGTCCTAAGCCGGACACTGAGTGCTTCTATTGCAAGGACAGGGGTCACTGGAAGCGCAACTGTCCGAAGTCCTTAGCGGACAAGAAGGCTGGCACCATCAAAGGTATATTTGATACACATGTTATTGATGTTTTCCTTACTAGCCCTTGTTGTAGTGCCTGGGTATTTGATACCGGTTCAGTTGCTAATATTTGTAACTCGAAACAGGAGCTACGGAATAGACGGCGGCTTGCGAGGGATGAGGTGACGATGCGCGTTGGCAACGGATCAAGAGTTGATGTGATGGCTGTCGGCACGCTCTCCTTAGTTTTACCTTCGGGATTAGTTTTAAACCTTAATAAATGTTATTATGTGCCTGCGTTGAGCATGAACATTATTTCCGGATCATGTTTATTGCAAGACGGTTATTCATTTAAATCGGAGAATAATGGTTGTTCTATTTATATGAGTAACATCTTTTATGGTCATGCACCTCTTGTAAATGGTTTATTTCTTCTAAATCTCGAAAGGGATGAAACACACATCCATAACATTGAGGCTAAGAGATGCAAAGTAGATAGTGATAATACTACTTATTTGTGGCACTGTCGTCTAGGTCATATTGGTGTAAAGCGCACGAAGAAACTCCATTCTGATGGACTTTTGGAGTCTCTTGATTTTGAATCATTTGACACATGCGAACCATGCCTCATGGGCAAGATGATCAAAACCCTGTTCTCCGGTATGATGGAGCGAGCAACGGACTTGTTGGAAATCATACATACCGATGTATGCGGACCGATGAGTGTTTCGACGCGCGGTGGATATCGCTATTTTCTCACTTTTACCGATGACTTAAGTAGATATGGGTATATCTATTTAATGAAACATAAATCTGAAACGTTTGAAAAGTTCAAAGAATTTCAGAATGAAGTGGAGAACCATCGTAACAGAAAGATTAAGTTTCTACGATCCGATCGTGGAGGTGAATATTTGAGTTATGATTTTTTCACGCATCTTAAAGCAAGTGGAATCGTTTCACAACTCACGCCACCCGGAACACCACAACGCAATGGTGTGTTTGAACGCCGGAATCGAACCCTATTAGATATGGTCCGATCAATGATGTCTCTTACTGATTTGCCGTTATCATTTTGGGGTTATGCATTAGAAACCGCTGCATTCACTTTGAATAGGGCTCCATCTAAATCCGTTGAGACGACACCGTATGAACTGTGGTTTGGTGCTAAACCTAAGTTGTCGTTTCTTAAAGTTTGGGGATGCGAAGCTTACGTCAAGAAGTTGATGCCGGACAAGCTCGAACCCAAAGCGGAGAAATGCGTCTTCATAGGATACCCTAAGGAAACCATTGGGTATACCTTCTATCACAGAACCGAAGGCAAAGTGTTTGTCGCAAAGAACGGTTCCTTTCTTGAGAAGGAGTTTCTCTCGAAAGAAGTGAGTGGGAGGAAAGTAGAGCTAGACGAGGTTATTGAACCTTCTCTTAAATTGGAGAGTAGCGCAGCACCTGAAATTGTTCCAGTGCCGCCTGCACCAACGATAGAGGAAGCTAATGACAAGGATCATGAAGCTTCGAACGATGCTGCTACTGAACGTCACAGGTCGACAAGGTCGCGTGCCCCTCCTGAGTGGTACGGCAACCCTGTCTTGACTGTCTTGTTAGTAGAAGACAGTGAACCTACGAACTATGAGGAAGCGATGATGAGCCCAGACTCTGAGAAATGGCTAGAAGCCATGAAATCCGAATTGGGATCCATGAGCGAAAACCAAGTATGGACTTTGGTGGACCCTCCTAGCGACCGAAAGGCCGTTGAGTGCAAATGGATATTCAAGAAGAAAACGGACGCGGATGGTAATGTTACCGTCTATAAAGCACGGCTTGTCGCAAAAGGTTTTCGACAAGTTCAAGGTGTTGACTACGATGAGACTTTCTCTCCCGTAGCGATGTTTAAGTCCATTCGGATTTTATTAGCAATTGTTGCGTTTCATGATTATGAAATATGGCAGATGGATGTCAAGACTGCTTTCCTCAATGGCAACATTGATGAAGAGTTGTATATGATGCAACCCGAAGGTTTTGTCGATCCTAAGGATGCTAGTAAAGTATGCAAACTTCAGCGTTCCATTTATGGACTGAAGCAAGCATCTCGGAGTTGGAACCTTCGTTTTGATCAAGTGATCAAGAGCTTTGGATTTGTTCCAAATTGCTACGAAGCTTGTATCTACAAGAAAGTGAGTGGGAGCTCGGTGACGTTTCTGGTACTGTATGTGGATGACATATTGATTATCGGAAATGACATCAACATGCTTAACAATGTGAAGAGTTATTTGAACAAGTGTTTTTCAATGAAAGAC
Source organism: Avena sativa (assembly GCA_916181665.1). Classification (NCBI taxonomy): domain Eukaryota; kingdom Viridiplantae; phylum Streptophyta; class Magnoliopsida; order Poales; family Poaceae; genus Avena; species Avena sativa. The sequence goes on along the minus strand of OV702279.1, from coordinate 396,538,423 downwards.
CTAGGTGAAGCTGCTTATATATTGGGCATCAAGATCTATAGAGATAGACAAAGACGCCTGATAGTTTTAAGCCAGAGTACATACCTAGACAAAGTTCTGAAAAGGTTCAGAATGGATAAGGCAAAGAAAGGTTCAGTGCCTATGTTGTCAGGTAAGATATTGAGCAAGGCTCAGTGTCCAGCTACGGTAAATGATAGGGAAGCTATGAGCAAAGTGCCTTATGCCTCGGCCATAGGTTCCATCATGTATGCCATGCTGTGTACTAGACCGGATGTGTCCAATGCTCTTAGTTTGACGAGCAGATATCAAAGTGATCCAGGAGTGGAACACTGGACAGCCGTGAAGAACATCCTAAAGTACCTAAATAGAACTAAAGAAATGTTCTTAGTCTATGGGGGTGATGAACAGCTTGTCGTAAAAGGTTACGTCGACGCTAGTTTCGACACCGACAAGGATGATTCTAAATCTCAGACATGATACGTGTATATTTTGAATGGAGGAGCTGTGAGCTGGAGAAGCTGCAAGCAAAGCGTGATCGCGGGATCTACAGTGGAAGCGGAATACATGACTGCTGCAGAAGCGTCAAGTGAAGGAGTTTGGATCAGAAACTTCATCACTGAGCTTGGCGTGGTTCCAAGTGCATTGGACCCACTGGAGATATTGTGTGACAACACTGGCACCATAGCACTCGCTAAGGAACCAAGATATCATCCAAAGACCAAGCATATTAACCGCAAGTTTCATATAATCCGAGATTATATAGCAGATGGAGATCTGAAGATTAGCAAAGTACATACGGATCTGAATGTCGCAGATCCATTGACTAAACCTCTTCCACGTGTAAAACATGATCAACACCTCAATGCCATGGGTGTGAGATTGTTGCCAGATGTAAACTAGATTATTGACTGTAGTGCAAGTGGGAGACTGTTGGAATTATTCCCTAGAGGCAATAATAAAGATGTTATTATTATAATTCTTGTTCATGATAAAGTTTATATTCCATGCTATAATTGTATTAAGCGGAAACTTTAATACTTGTGTGGTTTGTGAACAACACCGTGTCCCTAGTACGCCTCTATGGACTAGCTCATTGATCAATGATGGTTAAGGTTTCCTAACCATAGACATGAGTTGTCAATTGATAATGAGATCATATCATTGGGAGAATGATATGGTGGATAGACCCAAACAAAGCAGAGCAATTAGATCGTGTCATCGTGTTCGTCTTTGCGAAGCTTTTCCTATGTCAAATATTGTATTCCTTAGACCATGAGATAATGCAACTCCCTGGTATCGGAAGAAAGCTTTGAGGTCATCAAACGTCATCCTATGAGAGGGTGATCATAAAGGTGTCTCTCAGGTGATCGGAAAGTATCTGTTGGGTTGTATGTATCGAGATGGAATTTGTCCCTCCCAAGTCGGAGAGATATACTTCGGGCCCACTCGGTAATCGATATCAACACCGCTTGCAAGCATGTGGTTAAGGAGTTAATCACAAAGTGATATCGGATTACGGAACGAGTAAAGTACTTGCTATGAACGAGATTGAACTAGGTATGACGATACCGACGATCGAATCTTGAGCAAGTAAAATATCGCGAGACGAAGGGAATATATATATGGGATTGATTGAATCCTGGCATCGTGGTTCATCCGATATGATCATCGATGAATGTGTGGGAGTCAATATGGGTGCCCAGACCCCGCTGTTGATTATTGATAGAAGATCATGTCTGCATATTCTCGAACCCGCAGGGTCACACACTTAACGTGTCTTGACGCTAGGATAGATTGGATAATTGGTTTATGAATTTTTGTTCGGAGTCTCGGATGGGATCCGGGATATCACGAGAGGTTCCGGAATGGTCCGGAGAATAAGATTCATATAAAGCAGTGCAGTTTTTGGAGTTCGGAATTGTTCCGGGTTAATCGGTATGGTACCGGAAGCTTCTAGAACCTTCCGGAAGGGGACCAACGTGGCCCCACCTTCCGGGAGGGGGCATGGGCCTATGAGGGAGTGTCCTGGCCGCTTTGGTCCAGGGCACAAGGCCCCATAGGGCCCAGCCGATCCTGGATAAGTTTAAACTCGTTTAAACTAGAGATAGGATTTCTAGATAAGGGAGAGTTTAAATCGTTTAAACTAGAGATAGGATTTCTAGATAAGGGAGAGTTTAAATTTTTTAAACTAGAGATAGTCTTGGAGGAGGGGAAAGGGCTGGCCGCCCCCCCCTCTATATATAGAGGGGTGGTGCGTCCCCTCCCCCCTACACACCTTCCTCCAAGCCCTAGCAGCCTTGCTACCTTCCTCTCTCCCTCCCGACTGTTTGTAGGCGAAGCCCTGCAGCAGAAATTCTCCACCATATACACCACGCCGTCGTGTTGTAGATCCAATCTATCTCTCCACCATACTCGCTAGTCCGAGGAAGGAGGAGACGTCGAGGTGCTGCACGTGTGCATCTCACGGAGGCACCGCCACTTGTGGTGCTAGATCGGATCGGATCGCGAGGAGGAGAAGCGAGTACGACTACATCACCCACGTTCCGATGAACGTTCCGCTGTGCGAATCTTCAAGGGTATGAAGATCTAATCCAATCTCTCTCGTTGTTTGCATCTCCTAGATTAGATCTTGGCTTTCCCTCTGTTCGCTCCGTAGAAACTTTTGATTTACTATGCCGCGAAACCCTTCATGATCTTCTATCAATAATCAACAGCGGGGTCTGGGCACCCATATTGACTCCCACACATTCATCGATGATCATATCGGATGAACCACGATGCCAGGATTCAATCAATCCCATATATATATTCCCTTCGTCTCGCGATATTTTACTTGCTCGAGATTCGATCGTCGGTATCGTCATACCTAGTTCAATCTCGTTCACAACAAGTACTTTACTCGTTCCGTAATCCGATATCACTTTGTGATTAACTCCTTAACCACATGCTTGCAAGCGGTGTTGATATCGATTACCGAGTGGTCCCGAAGTATATCTCTCCGACTTGGGAGGGACAAATTCCATCTCGATACATACAACCCAACAGATACTTTCCGATCACCTGAGAGACACCTTTATGATCACCCTCTCATAGGATGACGTTTGATGACCTCAAAGCTTTCTTCCGATACCAGGGAGTTGCATTATCTCATGGTCTAAGGAATACAATATTTGACATAGGAAAAGCTTCGCAAAGACGAACACGATGACACGATCTAATTGCTCTGCTTTGTTTGGGTCTATCCACCATATCATTCTCCCAATGATATGATCTCATTATCAATTGACAACTCATGTCTATGGTTAGGAAACCTTAATCATCATTGATCAATGAGCTAGTCCATAGAGGCGTACTAGGGACACGGTGTTGTTCACAAACCACACAAGTATTAAAGTTTCCGCTTTAATACAATTCTAGCATGGAATATAAACTTTATCATGAACAAGAATTATAATAATAACATCTTTATTATTGCCTCTAGGGCATAATTCCAACAGTCTCCCACTTGCACTAGAGTCAATAATCTAGTTTACATCTGGCAACAATCTCACACCCATGGCACTGAGGTGTTGATCATGTTTTACACGTGGAAGAGGTTTAGTCAATGGATCTGCGACAGTCAGATCCATATGTACTTTGCTAATCTTCAGATCTCCATCTGCTATATAATCTCGGATTATATGAAACTTGCGGTTGATATGCTTGGTCTTTGGATGATATCTTGGTTCCTTAGCGAGTGCTATGGCGCCAGTGTTGTCACACAATATCTCTAGTGGGTCCAATGCACTTGGAACCACGCCAAGCTCAGTGATGAAGTTTCTGATCCAAACTCCTTCACTTGACGCTTCTGCAGCAGCCATGTATTCCGCTTCTACTGTAGATCCCGCGATCACGCTTTGCTTGCAGCTTCTCCAGCTCATAGCTCCTCCATTCAAAATATAAACATATCCTGTCTGAGATTTGGAATCATCCTTGTCGGTGTCAAAACTAGCATCGACGTAACCTTTTACGACAAGCTGTTCATCACCCCCATAGACTAAGAACATTTCTTTAGTTCTATTTAGGTACTTTAGGATGTTCTTCACGGCTGTCCAGTGTTCCACTCCTGGATCACTTTGATATCTGCTTGTCAAACTAAGAGCATTGGACACATCCGGTCTAGTACACAACATGGCATACATGATGGAACCTATGGCCGAGGCATAAGGCACTTTGCTCATAGCTTCCCTATCATTTACCGTAGCTGGACACTGAGCCTTGCTCAATATCTTACCTGACAACATAGGCACTGAACCTTTCTTTGCCTTATCCATTCTGAACCTTTTCAGAACTTTGTCTAGGTATGTACTCTGGCTTAAAGCTATCAGGCGTCTTTGTCTATCTCTATAGATCTTGATGCCCAATATATAAGCAGCTTCACCTAGGTCTTTCATTGAAGAACACTTGTTCAAATAACTCTTCACATCGTTAAGCATGTTGATGTCATTTCCGATAATCAATATGCCATCCACATATAGTACCAGAAACGTCACCGAGCTCCCACTCACTTTCTTGTAGATGCAAGCTTCGTAGCAATTTGGAACAAATCCAAAGCTCTTGATCACTTGATCAAAACGAAGGTTCCAACTCCGAGATGCTTGCTTCAGTCCATAAATGTAACGCTGAAGTTTGCATACTTTACTAGCATCCTTAGGATCGACAAAACCTTCGGGTTGCATCATATACAACTCTTCATCAATGTTCCCATTAAGGAAAGCAGTCTTGACATCCATCTGCCATATTTCATAATCATGAAACGCAGCAATTGCTAATAAAATCCGAATGGACTTAAACATCGCTACGGGAGAGAAAGTCTCATCATAGTCAACACCTTGAACTTGTCGAAAACCTTTTGCGACAAGCCGTGCTTTATAGACGGTAACATTACCATCCGCGTCCGTTTTCTTCTTGAATATCCATTTGCACTCAACAGCCTTTCGGTCGCTAGGAGGATCCACCAAAGTCCATACTTGGTTTTCGCTCATGGATCCCAATTCGGATTTCATGGCTTCCAGCCATTTCTCAGAGTCTGGGCTCATCATCGCTTCCTCATAGTTCGTAGGTTTACTGTCTTCTACCAACAAGACAGTCAAGACAGGGTTGCCGTACCACTCAGGAGGGGCACGCGACCTTGTCGACCTGCGATGTTCAGTAGCAGCATCGTCCGAAGCTTCATGATCCTTGTCATTAGCTTCCTCTATTGTTGGTGCAGGCGGCACTGGAACAATTTCAGGTGCTGCACTACTCTCCAATTCAAGAGAAGGTTCAATAACCTCGTCTAGCTCTACTTTCCTCCCACTCACTTCTTTCGAGAGAAACTCCTTCTCAAGAAAGGAACCGTTCTTTGCGACAAACACTTTGCCTTCGGTTCTGTGATAGAAGGTATACCCAATGGTTTCCTTAGGGTATCCTATGAAGACGCATTTCTCCGCTTTGGGTTCGAGCTTGTCCGGCATCAACTTCTTGACGTAAGCTTCGCATCCCCAAACTTTAAGAAACGACAACTTAGGTTTAGCACCAAACCACAGTTCATACGGTGTCGTCTCAACGGATTTAGATGGAGCCCTATTTAAAGTGAATGCAGCGGTTTCTAATGCATAACCCCAAAAAGATAACGGCAAATCAGTAAGAGACATCATTGATCGGACCATATCTAATAGGGTTCGATTCCGGCGTTCAGACACACCATTGCGCTGTGGTGTTCCGGGTGGCGTGAGTTGTGAAACGATTCCACTTGCTTTAAGATGCGTGAGAAAATCATAACTCAAATATTCACCTCCACGATCGGATCGTAGAAACTTAATCTTTCTGTTACGATGGTTCTCCACTTCATTCTGAAATTCTTTGAACTTTTCAAACGTTTCAGATTTATGTTTCATTAAATAGATATACCCATATCTACTTAAGTCATCGGTAAAAGTGATAAAATAGCGATATCCACCGCGCGTCGAAACACTCATCGGTCCACATACATCGGTATGTATGATTTCCAACAAGTCTGTTGCTCGCTCCATCATACCGGAGAACGGGGTTTTGATCATCTTGCCCATGAGGCATGGTTCGCATGTGTCAAATGATTCAAAATCAAGAGACTCCAAAAGTCCATCAGAATGGAGTTTCTTCATGCGCTTTACACCAATATGACCTAGACGACAGTGCCACAAATAAGTAGTATTATCACTATCTACTTTGCATCTCTTAGCCTCAATGTTATGGATGTGTGTTTCATCCCTTTCGATATTTAGAAGAAATAAACCATTCACAAGAGGTGCATGACCATAAAAGATGTTACTCATATAAATAGAACAACCATTATTCTCCGATTTAAATGAATAACCGTCTTGCAATAAACATGATCCGGAAATAATGTTCATGCTCAACGCAGGCACATAATAACATTTATTAAGGTTTAAAACTAATCCCGAAGGTAAAGCTAAGGAGAGCGTGCCGACGGCCATCACATCAACTCTTGATCCGTTGCCAACGCGCATCGTCACCTCATCCCTCGCAAGCCGCCGTCTATTCCGTAGCTCCTGTTTCGAGTTACAAATATTAGCAACTGAACCGGTATCAAATACCCAGGCACTACAATGAGGGCTAGTAAGGAAAACATCAATAACATGTATATCAAATATACCTTTGATGGTGCCAGCCTTCTTGTCTGCTAAGTACTTCAGACAGTTGCGCTTCCAGTGACCCTTGTCCTTGCAATAGAAGCACTCAGTGTCCGGCTTGGGACCAGACCTGAGCTTCTTCTCAGCAGGGGCATTGCGCTTGCCGCCGCCCTTCTTGAAGGGCTTCTTTGCTCCCTTACCTTTCTTAAAGGAGGGCTTGTTGACCATCAACACATGATTATCCTTCTTGATGTCCACTTCCACAGCCTTCAGCTTTGCGAAGAGCTCGGTGATCGTATCAGTGGAACCAATCTGATTATGAGTCACTACAAAACTTTTGTAGATGGGAGGGAGTGATTGCAGAACCCTGTCAATCTTGAGCTCCTCTGGAATCGTGCATTCCAGTTGCTCAAGGCGTTGAGTGTAGCCCGACATCTTTATGGCGTGCTCACTAACGGAACTCCTTTCCTCCATCTTGCAGTTAAAGAACTTCTCAGAGATCTCATATCTCTCAGAACGGGCTTGAGTCTGAAACATGGTTTTCAGCTCCTCGAGAATCTCAAAGGGCCCGAGATAGGTTTCAAAACGATTTTGAAGCTCCGGTTCCATAGCAAACAACATGGTGCTCTTAATCACACCATAATCATCTTTGCGCGACTGATAGACAACTTTCTCATCAGCCGGCGCAGTTGCACCAGGGGGGTTACCTAACGCTTTCTCAAGGACATAGTCCTTTTGTCCGCCAGATAGAATGATTCTTAGATTGCAGAACCAGTTGGTGAAGTTAGACCCATTGTTTCTAAGCTTTTCTTTCTCAGAAAAAACGTTGAAGTTGAAGTTGGACTTGGCCATTGGATCTACAGTATTTGCAAGTACAATTTAGACTATGTTCATGATAAATAGTTCAACTTAATCAAATTACTAGATGAACTCCCACTAAATTCAACATCCCTCAAGTTGTTTAGTGAACACGATCCAAATTCACCACACCTAATCCGATCATCACGAGAAGAGATGTGGTTTCAATGGTGGACAACGAAGTGTCGATCATATCATTCATATGACTCATGCTTAACCTTTCGGTTCTTGTGTTCCGAGGCCATGTCTGTACATGCTAGGCTCGTCAAGTTAGACCCAAGTATTTCCACGTGTGCAAAACTGGCTTGCACCCGTTGTATGTGAGCGTAGAGTCTATAGCACCCGATCATCACGTGATGCTTGGACACGACGAACTTTCGCAACGGTGCATACTTGGGGAGAACACAGTTTTTATCTTGATCTTTAAGTGAGGAATCATCTTATAATGCTACCGTCGCGATCTAAGCATAATAAGATACATAAAAGGGATAAACATCACATGCATATAACTTTATGTGACATGGTATAGCCAATCTTCGCGCAATGATCTCCATCTTGTGCGTTCCGACATGATCTCCATCACTCCACCATGATTGCCTCCACCACGAATAGCAACTACAACTATTGCTAACTACTTAGCGATAAAGTAAAGCTATTACATGGCGTATAAGAAGTTGACTCGCAGGTCATACACAATTATAAAGACAACCATATGGCTCCTGCCGGTTGTGTACTCATCGACATGCAAGTCGTGAAACATTACAAAACATGATCATCGCATACAATATACACATCACATCTTGGGCCATACCATATCACAGAAAACACTCCCTGCAAAAACAAGTTAGACGCCTCTACTTTGTTGTTGCATGTTTTACGTGGCTTATGGGAGTAGATGCTAAGAACGATTCTTACTACGGAAAGCCACAACGGTGATATTATGGTTGCCAAACTTCGGTGTTAATCCCATGACAACTATAGTGAGAGAAACTGACATCCACCAGCCGCATGTGTGGTACAAGCCACACGTCAAGTGCGGAGCCGGTCTCGCGAACGACGTCGCGTAAGGTTGGCCTGGACCGCTTCAATCTCACTATCCCGCGTCATAAGAAGAACACAAACAAGAGGCTTGCAACAGAAAACATCAACGCCCGCAACAACCATGTTGCGTTCTACTCGTGAAACACATCTACGCATAGATCTAGCTCTGATACCACTGAAGGGTTTCGCGGCATAGTAAATCAAAATTTTCTACGGAGCGAACAGAGGGAAAGCCAAGATCTAATCTAGGAGATGCAAACAACGAGAGAGATTGGATTAGATCTTCATACCCTTGAAGATTCGCACATCGGAACGTTCGTCGGAACGTGGGTGATGTAGTCGTACTCGCTTCTCCTCCTCGCGATCCGATCCGATCTAGCACCACAAGTGGCAGTGCCTCCGTGAGATGCACACGTGCAACACCTCGACGTCTCCTCCTTCCTCGGACCAGCGAGTATGGTGGAGAGATAGATTGGATCTACAACACGACGGCGTGGTGTATATGGTGGAGAATTTCTGCTGCAGGGCTTCGCCTACAAACAGTCGGGAGGGAGAGAGGAAGGTAGCAAGGCTGCTAGGGCTTGGAGGAAGGTGTGTAGGGGGGAGGGGGCGCACCACCCCTCTATATATAGAGGGGGCGGCGGCCAGCCCTTTCCCCTCCTCCAAGCCTATCTCTAGTTTAAACAATTTAAACTCTCCCTTATCTAGAAATCCTATCTCTAGTTTAAACGATTTAAACTCTCCCTTATCTAGAAATCCTATCTCTAGTTTAAACGAGTTTAAACTTATCCAGGATCGGCTGGGCCCTATGGGGCCTTGTGCCCTGGACCAAAGCGGCCAGGACACTCCCTCATAGGCCCATGCCCCCTCCCGGAAGGTGGGGCCACGTTGGTCCCCTTCCGGAAGGTTCTAGAAGCTTCCGGTACAATACCGATTAACCCGGAACAATTCTGAACTCCAAAAACTGCACTGCCTTATATGAATCTTATTCTCCGGACCATTCCGGAACCTCTCGTGATATCCCGGATCCCATCCGAGACTCCGAACAAAAATTCATAAACCAATTATCCAATCTATCCTAGCGTCAAGACACGTTAAGTGTGTGACCCTGCGGGTTCGAGAATATGCAGACATGATCTTCTATCAATAATCAACAGCGGGGTCTGGGCACCCATATTGACTCCCACACATTCATCGATGATCATATCGGATGAACCACGATGCCAAGATTCAATCAATCCCATATATATATTCCCTTCGTCTCGCGATATTTTACTTGCTTGAGATTCGATCGTCGGTATCGTCATACCTAGTTCAATATCGTTCACAGCAAGTACTTTACTCGTTCCGTAATCCTATATCACTTTGTGATTAACTCCTTAACCACATGCTTGCAAGCGGTGTTGATATCGATTACCGAGTGGGCCCGAAGTATATCTCTCCGACTTGGGAGGGACAAATTCCATCTCGATACATACAACCCAACAGATACTTTCCGATCACCTGAGAGACACCTTTATGATCACCCTCTCATAGGATGACGTTTGATGACCTCAAAGCTTTCTTCCGATACCAGGGAGTTGCATTATCTCATGGTCTAAGGAATACAATATTTGACATAGGAAAAGCCTCGCAAAGACGAACACGATGACACGATCTAATTGCTCTGCTTTGTTTGGGTCTATCCACCATATCATTCTCCCAATGATATGATCTCATTATCAATTGACAACTCATGTCTATGGTTAGGAAACCTTAACCATCATTTATCAATGAGCTAGTCCATAGAGGCGTACTAGGGACACGGTGTTGTTCACAAACCACACAAGTATTAAAGTTTCCGCTTTAATACAATTCTAGCATGGAATATAAACTTTATCATGAACAAGAATTATAATAATAACATCTTTATTATTGCCTCTAGGGCATAATTCCAACACATAATAGGTCTCACCCTGTTCTCTGATGGATCTCGCTACCAAAGGCTTGATCCACTTTTCCACTATTGGTACCCTTCGAGGCGAGAACCGGTGCCTTTACAACACTAGCGGGGCACACATCCACAGCTGAATTAGAGGCTCCCGTGATGACAACAAGTTGCCACAATAACAAGTATTATCAATAGATCTCGGTTTGGGACTTGAAGAACAATACAACATTTTTTAGTATGAATCAAGAGATCTGATAGGAGGAGCAACTGGGGTATTTATACCCCCTGTCAAAACTGAGCTGTTGGAGATTTTAGGGGCTAGATTATCCGGCCTAAGCGGGGGCCAGATTATCCGTCTGGGGCAAAACTCCGCCCCGAAACCGGATTTTTCGGGGGAAAATACGCCCCTATACAGCGTGACACGCCTTGGATCTATTTCAAAAAATTCATAGGGGCGGATTATCCAGCCTAGGCAAAACTCCAGCCCTGGACGGGCAATCTAAGGGAAAGTTCGCCCCAATACGGTGTGATGCGCCTTGGCTCCCTTTGGGGAAAATCCTGGAGGGGCGGATTATCCGGCCCGGGCCAAATCTCAGGCCCTGGCCGAACAATCCGAGGGAATGTCCACCCCCCATACCGTGTGACACACCTTGTCCACTTTGTCGATCAAGCCAGGGGTGGATAATCCGGCCCTTGGCAGGGGTGGATAATCCGCCCCCAAAACTCTGTTTTGGCTGCTTTTTGTATGGGCAATTATCTGCAACACTCAACACACATTAAGTATTCCTTGGTATTGTTATCTAACACACGGAACACTAGAGATCATGAAATGTTCTTTCAGCCGGCAATAATGTTGTCTCGGCTCTCCGGCGCAGGGGACACGTTGCCAGAGGTCGGAGAGTATTTTTTGGCCATGTCGACACCTCCCATCGACCTAAACGCCACCCCTAAGTTAGCCTCATCATAGAGCGGGGCAATGGAAGCGCCCAAGGAGCTTGGCCCCAAAGTCGCCCCTGTTCTCGCAACCTGTTCGCTCAAATTACGGAGCTGCCCGGTTCAACGTCCAACTCGGCATGTCTTCCCTATACATTTGTCCATTCAGTTGTCCATGAACGTGTTCGGCCAGGCTACATATCTTGGAGTCGTTCTTCGGTTATGGGAACGAGACCATGGCTGGCATGATCAACGAGACCGACCGCCAGCGGCGGAGTTATGTTGGAGCCTACCCGGGCCATGTCCCGCCCAGAGTTTGTTCAGACCTTCGTTTTTCTTATGAGCCGGCCCAACAATTGTCCAAATCCTAAAGACAAAACAAGATTGTTGTAGTCTAGCCCGCCCAGGATAACTTGAGAAGCTCCTCCAGTGCCGACCGCATCGAGCCCCAAAATGATATTGAACAAGCTACCCAATACGACCACCATAATGATACTCAACAGACCGGGCCTCCATTGATGAGAGCTATTGTTCGAGGATGAGCTCACTCGTGTAGTTGAGTCCCGATCTAGAGGATCCAAAAGAACCGGAGCATACACCGACCTCAAGGACATGGTGCTTTGCGAGGATTGGGTGGAAGTTGGATAAGATCCAATTTGTGGTGTGGAGAAAAAGGGCGGGATATTTTGGAAGAAGATTTTTAACTACTTCTATGAGCACACGCACTTGGATAACCACCTTTTTGAGAGTGTTCACAATGAAACTCTCTCACAAAAAGGGGTTCTATCCAAGAGCAATGCACCAAGTTCAACGCTTCACATGACATGGTGAAGAAGAAAAAAGTTAGTGACCCCGGCTTGGGATACATGGTGTTGGAAGCTTTGAATTACTTCAAGAGTGCCCACAATGGCAAATAATTCACCATGGTCCATTGTTGGAAGACCATACAGAATTTTCCCATGTGGCAAGAGCTCCATGCCTCGTGGACGAACAACGGGGGCTCCGATGCAACCAAAGGAACGCAATCCGATGTCATTGATGTTGATGATGCTAGCTCTAGTGCATTCGGGGGTTTAAAAGAGGTCGACGGGAAGGACCAACTCCAGGGTGGAAGAAAAGCGCGAGACCTCCTCATAAGAATTTCAAGAATCGATCAAGAAAATCTTTATCATAAAGAGGTGTCAAGTGAAAAGAGGGAAGATAGGAAGCTGCGGGAAAAAAGGAGCTGGTGAAGAGCTTCTATGACGTTCAACATAGGAAGCTTGAAATCCAAGACATGAATGCCCTAAGGTAATGGAAACCAATTCTTAATGTGTCTTTCAGACGAAGTCTCTTAGGTTCTAGACTGATGTCTTGGAATAATATTTTAGTAAGATTATCCAGGATACAGCTATCTGAGGGCATGGATGAATTCAAATGGAAATTACTACATAGTGGTAAATTTTCTGTTGATTCATTTTATAGAGCTTTGATCCAACCTCATATTCCAGTCGATGACAATAGTAAAATTTGGAAGATGAGAATACCCTTAAAATGAAGATATTCGCTTGGTATCTCCGTAAAGGGGTGATTCTCACAAAAGATAATCTTGTTAGGAGGAATTGGCATAGTAGCACTGAATGCGTATTTTGTCACCATAATGAGACAATACGCCATTTATTCTTCCATTGTAAATTTGCTCGTGCTATATGGTCAATCATCCAAATAGCCTCTGGTTTATCTCCTCCTCGATCGGTAGTCAATGTATTTGGCAACTGGATGAATGAGATTGAGGATAAATATGGGACTTTATTTAGGGTGGGAGCGTTTGCCATTATTTGGTCGCTTTGGCTATGTAGAAATGACAAGATTTTTAATAACGTTGTATCTTCTCCCTTGCAGATTATCTATCGAGCCACGACTGTCCTTCGACATGGACTTCTCTATAATGTATGGAGTTCCGCGACTTGTTTGCGAAGGGTTGTAGGCGGTTAGAAGATACGGCGGAGATATCTTCTCCCGGCATGTATGGCAGCAAACGCTGCGGATAGATCTTCCTTAGCTAGTTTGGAGAACTATGTTTTGATTTCATATTTTGTAATTCAGCTTTTTATTGTTTTGGACCGAGACTGTGTGGTTGATCGGCTGTGTGCATCCTAGCTATGCAGAGGCCGGATGTAAACTTACGGTTAAGTAATAAAGCGCACGTTTCCAAGAAAAAAAAGAGCCAAGGAAGTAGATATCAAGCAAAAGCAATTGAAGCTCGCCCTACTCATCGAGAAGGCCAAGATCATAACCACTCCCTTGAGCTAGGACATGGATCCAATTCAGTTGGAGAAGAATAAGATGATCCATGATAGAGATTTGTCACTCGGTCACTTCTATTTGTGTGCTAATGAACTATGCTTTTGGCACATTTGTGTATGTCGGGACGATGTTGGTAATTTCCGTGTTTTATTCAATTAGAACTATTAATGTGTTTGAAATAGGCAACATATAAAAACTGGCCCGGTGCAGACAAAAGGGAAACTACGTTGGATGGAGTGGCCTGTCTTGGACGGACATGTTTCACGGTGTTTTTCACAGACCACCGCAAACGGACCGTTTCAGATAGAATCGTGATCTTAAATAAGTGCACACTTGGAGTTGCCCTAACAAAACGTGATCTAGTTCCTAATACCGAGACGTGACAAGAATGATTAAATTTCAAAGTCAATTTTTGAAAAAGTTCTACACACATATTCAAACAATCAAATCCTACTAGATATAAACACACACTTTGATCCATCCAAGGGAAAAAAAATAACACGATATAGCAAATTAGCGCCAGCGTTAAAATACGGCATGATCATGTTACATCACATTGTAGCGTGCTATTAGCGATACATTGCTGGTTAATTTAGCATGGACTCGGTGGATAATGCGAGGATCTATCCTCTCGGTGGGCCAAGATTTTTCATGAGAAACCGGGTGAAAGGCGACGCCTTGGCGATGGCTGTGGCGCTCGCGTGCTGGTAGCGCGCCGTCGGTCCTCACCGCCGGCGTCCTCCACCAACCTCTTCCCTCTCTCCCCGGTGACCATGGCGCCGCTCGCGCCCTCCTGTGCCTCCCCCGAGTCGATATGTGGCCGTCGTTGGGCGGACGTGGCTGACGAGGTTGACGAGGAGGAGGACGTGAGGGTGGAGACGGAGCGCCTCTCCTCGCCGCCGGACCTGCCGATGCTGGGAGACTTCTTGGCTGCTGCGTGCCCGGGTCGGAGAGCCAGGCGGAAGGCGGGCCGCTGTTGGGAGGCCTCACCCCTGTCCCGGTCGGCGCCGGCAAGGTTGGAGGTCGGGGTTCGTGAGGCGCGCCGGCTGTTCTTGTGCGCGGCGAACGCAGCCTCTGTAGGGGACGACATGGTCATGGGGAGCTGCCCCGGCGCCGTCGCTGTCCCTGGGGGCTCGCTTCCTGCCACTAGAGCGCCGACGCGGGCTCCGCTGCTGCCTCCTGCTCGGGCAGAGGAAGGAGGTGCCCTCCCCTGTCCCCTGGCCAGCGTGGGCCTTGGTGGGCCAAACCCGTCTAGGCCCTTGGTGGAGGGATGTTCCTTGGAAGGCCCTATTCCGGCGTGGCGGAGTCAGGACTTCCGGGCCGTCACGCAGGCCAATCGGGCTGGGCCGCAGGGTAAGTGGCCTATGGGAGCCTGGTTGTGGATCCACAAAGGGTCCATGTCCCTAACCCTAGGACACCCTGTGACCCCGGCTCAGGTTCAGCGCCACGCGCACGTCGTTCGCTCTGTCTGTCAATCCCAGCCGCCGCCGCCTTTGACCTCCACCTTCGTCGACGCTCTCATGAAGCGCCACCGGGCTTCTTCCTCCCCGAGCGAGTCTCCGTCGCCGCACCATAATCGCCGTACTCGGACCGCCTCCCCCGCGCCTCGTCCGCCGCCTGCGGCCCCGTACAAGCCGCCAGCTCGCCGCTCCCCGGCCAGACGGTCCCCTACGCGCCATGGCAAGGCGGACTCGCGCCACGATGATCGGGAGGGTCGCCAGGACAGGCCCCGCGATCCCCCAAGCGCCGCCTACCATGCCCGCTCACCGCTGCCTTGCTCCCCTCGTGGTCGGTCACCGGCGCGAGGCCGGTCCCCTGTCCGCAGGGACCCCTCCCCGGAGGCCTAGCGCCGCGAGCGGGACCTGCGCAGGGAGCTGGAGCGCCGCGCGGATATCTCTGGTCATGAGGACCATGGTGCTGGGGGTAGGGCTAGAAGAGATGGTGACCCAGCCCACGCCCATGGTAGTCGTCAATATGTGGAACCAGCGGGGCGATCCCGGAATGCTCCGTCTGCGCCGCCCGTCCCCAAAAAGAATAAGAATAAGAAGCGCCGGAAGACGGCGCAAGGGCCTGGCTCCGGAGTCCCGGTGGGAGGTGCATGCATGGGAGGGAGCCAGATTGGGCACCTACCCATGTTGTAGCCTACGGGGGCGACGTTAGCGGTAGCAGGGGCCGCTCGCCCGAGATCGCCGCCGTGCAACAAGTGCTTCAACTGTGGTGAGGTCGGCCACTTCCGCTCTGACTGCAAGGAACCTGAGCATTGTCTGTTTTGCGGAGACCCCTCGCACCGTGTCCTGGACTGCACGGCCCGGACTCCGCACCGCGAGCATAGTACCCTGGAGCTCCTTGGCCACGAGATTGACCTGGGTTTGGGATTCTACTTCGTGGATCTGGGGGAGATGGAGTTGTCTATTCACCAGAACCTGGCTGAGATCCGCGTGCTACCGTACCAGGATCCCCTTCTGTCGGCTGAGATTACTGAGGACATCATCCGTGCAGAGTTGAGGTCGTCTGACTCCGACTTTGTGTGGAACGTGAGGGAGACTGCCCCCATGGTGTTCTCGGTGATCTTCCCGTCGCGCATGGCGCTGCGTGCCCTCTCTTGGAGCCAGTCGTTTTTCCTTCCCATCCATAACATCAAGGTCTCGATCCGTGAGTCGTGTGTTCACCCTGATACCATTGCAGTTCTCTCGACCCTGTGGGTGCGCATTCCGGCATTCCTGCGGAAGCAAGACAGGAGAATTTCATCTAGCTTATCTCCCAGGCCATTGGCAAGTTTGTGGCTTTGGACGTGGCTTCCCTCTACAGCCAGGGACCGGTGCGGGTTCAGGTCCGGCACCCGGACCCGGCCAAACTGGACTGCATCCTCCCGACCTTCTACTTCAGTACTCATGGCAGGACCCTGTCGGTGGAGCTGGAGCGGGAGGAAGTGGGCTCGCGCTCGCCGTCTCTGGACATCTCTGAGCACCGCCACCCACCTGGGGAGGGGGCTGAAGGGTTTCGCGGCATAGTAAATCAAAATTTTCTACGGATGCGAACAGAGGGAAAGCCAAGATCTAATCTAGGAGATGCAATCAACGAGAGAGATTGGATTAGATCTTCATACCCTTGAAGATTCGCACAGCGGAACGTTCGTTGGAACGTGGGTGATGTAGTCGTACTCGCTTCTCCTCCTCGCGATCCGATCCGATCTAGCACCACAAGTGGCGGTGCCTCCGTGAGATGCACACGTGCAGCACCTCGACGTCTCCTCCTTCCTCGGACCAGCGAGTATGGTGGAGAGATAGATTGGATCTACAACACGACGGCGTGGTGTATATGGTGGAGAATTTCTGCTGCAGGGCTTCGCCTATAAACAGTCGGGAGGGGGAGAGGAAGGTAGCAAGGCTGCTAGGGCTTGGAGGAAGATGTGTAGGGGGGAGGGGGCGCACCACCCCTCTATATATAGAGGGGGGGCGGCCAGCCCTTGCCCCTCCTCCAAGCCTATCTCTAGTTTAAACAATTTAAACTCTCCCTTATCTAGAAATCCTATCTCTAGTTTAAACGAGTTTAAACTTATCTAGGATCGGCTGGGCCCTATGGGGCCTTGTGCCCCTGGCCCAATGCGGCCAGGACACTCCCTCATAGGCCCATGCCCCCTCCCGGAAGGTGGGGCCATGTTGGTCCCCTTCCGGAAGGTTCTAGAAGCTTCCGGTACAATACCGATTAACCCGGAACAATTCCGAACTCCAAAAACTGCACTGCCTTATATGAATCTTATTCTATGGACCATTCCGGAACCTCTCGTGATATCCCGGATCCCATCCGAGACTCCGAACAAAAACATAAACCAATTATCCAATCTATCCTAGCGTCGAGATACGTTAAGTGTGTGACCCTGCGGGTTCGAGAATATGCAGACATGATCTTCTATCAATAATCAACAGCGGGGTCTGGGCACCCATATTGACTCCCACACATTCATCGATGATCATATCGGATGAACCACGATGCCAGGATTCAATCAATCCCATATATATATTCCCTTCGTCTCGCGATATTTTACTTGCCCGAGATTCGATCGTCAGTACCGTCATACCTAGTTCAATCTCGTTCACAGCAAGTACTTTACTCGTTCCGCAATCCGATATCACTTTGTGATTAACTCCTTAACCACATGCTTGCAAGCGGTGTTGATATCGATTACCGAGTGGGCCCGAAGTATATCTCTCCGACTTGGGAGGGACAAATTCCATCTCGATACATACAACCCAACAGATACTTTCCGATCACCTGAGAGACACCTTTATGATCACCCTCTCATAGGATGACGTTTGATGACCTCAAAGCTTTCTTCCGGTACCAGGGAGTTGTATTATCTCATGGTCTAAGGAATACAATATTTGACATAGGAAAAGCTACGCAAAGATGAACACGATGATACGATCTAATTGCTTCGCTTAGTTTGGGTCTGTCCATCATATCATTCTCCCAATGATATGATCTCATTATCATTTGACAACTCATGTCTATGGTTAGGAAACCTTAACCATCATTGATCAATGAGCTAGTCCATAGAGGCGTACTAGGGACACGGTGTTGTTCACAAACCACACAAGTATTAAAGTTTCCGCTTAATACAATTCTAGCATGGAATATAAACTTTATCATGAACAAGAATTATAATAATAACATCTTTATTATTGCCTCTAGGGCATAATTCCAACAGTCTCCCACTTGCACTAGAGTCAATAATCTAGTTTACATTTGGCAACAATCTCACACCCATGGCACTGAGGTGTTGATCATGTTTTACACGTGGAAGAGGTTTAGTCAATGGATCTGCGACATTCAGATCCGTATGTACTTTGCTAATCTTCAGATCTCCATCTGCTATATAATCTCGGATTATATGAAACTTGCGGTTGATATGCTTGGTCTTTGGATGATATCTTGGTTCCTTAGCGAGTGCTATGGCGCCAGTGTTGTCACACAATATCTCCAGTGGGTCCAATGCACTTGGAACCACGCCAAGCTCAGTGATGAAGTTTCTGATCCAAACTCCTTCACTTGACGCTTCTGCAGCAGCCATGTATTCCGCTTCTACTGTAGATCCCGCGATCACGCTTTGCTTGCAGCTTCTCCAGCTCACAGCTCCTTCATTCAAAATATACACGTATCCTGTCTGAGATTTGGAATCATCCTTGTCGGTGTCGAAACTAGCGTCGACGTAACCTTTTACGACAAGCTGTTCATCACCCCCATAGACTAAGAACATTTCTTTAGTTCTATTTAGGTACTTTAGGATGTTCTTCACGGCTGTCCAGTGTTCCACTCCTGGATCACTTTGATATCTGCTCGTCAAACTAAGAGCATTGGACACATCCGGTCTAGTACACAGCATGGCATACATGATGGAACCTATGGCCGAGGCATAAGGCACTTTGCTCATAGCTTCCCTATCATTTACCGTAGCTGGACACTGATCCTTGCTCAATATCTTACCTGACAACATAGGCACTGAACCTTTCTTTGCCTTATCCATTCTGAACCTTTTCAGAACTTTGTCTAGGTATGTACTCTGGCTTAAAGCTATCAGGCGTCTTTGTCTATCTCTATAGATTTTGATGCCCAATATATAAGCAGCTTCACCTAGGTCTTTCATTGAAAAACACTTGTTCAAATAACTCTTCACATCATTAAGCATGTTGATGTCATTTCCAATAATCAATATGTCATCCACATATAGTACCAAAAACGTCACCGAGCTCCCACTCACTTTCTTGTAGATACAAGCTTCGTAGCAATTTGGAACAAATCCAAAGCTCTTGATCACTTGATCAAAACGAAGGTTCCAACTCCGAGATGCTTGCTTCAGTCCATAAATGGAACGCTGAAGTTTGCATACTTTACTAGCATCCTTAGGATCGACAAAACCTTCGGGTTGCATCATATACAACTCTTCATCAATGTTCCCATTGAGGAAAGCAGTCTTGACATCCATCTGCCATATTTCATAATCATGAAATGCAGCAATTGCTAATAAAATCCGAATGGACTTAAACATCGCTACGGGAGAGAAAGTCTCATCGTAGTCAACACCTTGAACTTGTCGAAAACCTTTTGCGACAAGCCGTGCTTTATAGACGGTAACATTACCATCCGCATCCGTTTTCTTCTTGAATATCCATTTGCACTCAACGGCCTTTCGGTCGCTAGGAGGGTCCACCAAAGTCCATACTTGGTTTTCGCTCATGGATCCCAATTCGGATTTCATGGCTTCCAGCCATTTCTCAGAGTCTGGGCTCATCATCGCTTCCTCATAGTTCGTAGGTTCACTGTCTTCTACCAACAAGACAGTCAAGACAGGGTTGCCGTACCACGCAGGAGGGGCACGCGACCTTGTCGACCTGCGACGTTCAGTAGCAGCATCGTCCGAAGCTTCATGATCCTTGTCATTAGCTTCCTCTATTGTTGGTGCAGGCGGCACTGGAACAATTTCAGGTGCTGCGCTACTCTCCAATTCAAGAGAAGGTTCAATAACCTCGTCTAGCTCTACTTTCCTCCCACTCACTTCTTTCGAGAGAAACTCCTTCTCAAGAAAGGAACCGTTCTTTGCGACAAACACTTTGCCTTCGGTTCTGTGATAGAAGGTATACCCAATGGTTTCCTTAGGGTATCCTATGAAGACGCATTTCTCCGCTTTGGGTTCGAGCTTGTCCGGCATCAACTTCTTGACGTAAGCTTCGCATCCCCAAACTTTAAGAAACGACAACTTAGGTTTAGCACCAAACCACAGTTCATACGGTGTCGTCTCAACGGATTTAGATGGAGCCCTATTTAAAGTGAATGCAGCGGTTTCTAATGCATAACCCCAAAATGATAACGGCAAATCAGTAAGAGACATCATTGATCGGACCATATCTAATAGGGTTCGATTCCCGCGTTCAGACACACCATTGCGCTGTGGTGTTCCGGGTGGCGTGAGTTGTGAAACGATTCCACTTGCTTTAAGATGCGTGAGAAAATCATAACTCAAATATTCACCTCCACGATCGGATCGTAGAAACTTAATCTTTCTGTTACGATGGTTCTCCACTTCATTCTGAAATTCTTTGAACTTTTCAAACGTTTCAGATTTATGTTTCATTAAATAGATATACCCATATCTACTTAAGTCATCGGTAAAAGTGAGAAAATAGCGATATCCACCACGCGCCGAAACACTCATCGGTCCGCATACATCGGTATGTATGATTTCCAACAAGTCCGTTGCTCGCTCCATCATACCGGAGAACGGGGTTTTGATCATCTTGCCCATGAGGCATGGTTCGCATGTGTCAAATGATTCAAAATCAAGAGACTCCAAAAGTCCATCAGAATGGAGTTTCTTCATGCGCTTTACACCAATATGACCTAGACGACAGTGCCACAAATAAGTAGTATTATCACTATCTACTTTGCATCTCTTAGCCTCAATGTTATGGATGTGTGTTTCATCCCTTTCGAGATTTAGAAGAAATAAACCATTCACAAGAGGTGCATGACCATAAAAGATGTTACTCATATAAATAGAACAACCATTATTCTCCGATTTAAATGAATAACTGTCTTGCAATAAACATGATCCGGAAATAATGTTCATGCTCAACGCAGGCACATAATAACATTTATTAAGGTTTAAAACTAATCCCGAAGGTAAAACTAAGGAGAGCGTGCCGACGGCCATCACATCAACTCTTGATCCGTTGCCAACGCGCATCGTCACCTCATCCCTCGCAAGCCGCCGTCTATTCCGTAGCTCCTGTTTCGAGTTACAAATATTAGCAACTGAACCGGTATCAAATACCCAGGCACTACAACGAGGGCTAGTAAGGAAAACATCAATAACATGTATATCAAATATACCTTTGATGGTGCCATCCTTCTTGTCCGCCAAGTACTTCGGACAGTTACGCTTCTAGTGACCCTTGTCCTTGCAATAGAAGCACTCAGTGTCCGGCTTGGGACCAGACTTGAGCTTCTTCTCAGCAGGGGCAACGCGCTTGACGCCGCCTTTCTTGAAGGGATTCCTTGCTCCCTTACCTTTCTTAAAGGTGGGGGGATTGTTGACCATCAACACATGATTATTCTTTTTGATGTTCACCTCCGCTACTTTCATCTTAGCAAAGAGCTTAGTGATCATATCAGTGGAACCAATCTGATTATGAGTCACTACAAAACTTTTGTAGCTGGGAGGGAGTGATTGCAGAACCCTGTCAATCTTGAGTTCCTCTGGAATCGTGCATTCCAGTTGCTCAAGGCGTTGAGTGTAGCCCGACATCTTTATGGCGTGCTCACTAACGGAACTCCCTGTCTCCATCTTGCAGTTAAAGAACTTCTCAGAGATCTCATATCTCTCAGAACGGGCTTGAGTCTGAAACATGGTTTTCAGCTCCTCGAGAATCTCAAAGGGCCCGGGATAGGTTTCAAAACGATTTTGAAGCTCCGGTTCCATAGAAAACAACATGGTGCTCTTAATCACACCATAATCATCTTTGCACGACTGATAGACAGCTTTCTCATCAGCCGGCGCAATTGCAGCAGGGGGGGTCACCTAATGCTTTACCAAGGACATAGTCCTTTTGTCCGCCAGACAGAATGATTCTTAGATTGCGGAACCAATTGGTGAAGTTAGACCCATTGTTCCTAAGCTTTTCTTTCTCAGCAAAAACGTTGAAGTTGAAGTTGGACTTGGCCATGTGATCTACAGTATTTGCAAGTACAATTTAGACTATGTTCATGATAAATAGTTCAACTTAATCAAATTACTAGATGAACTCCCACTAAATTCAACATCCCTCAAGTTGTTTAGTGAACACGATCCAAATTCACCACACCTAATCCGATCATCACGAGAAGAGATGTGGTTTCAATGGTGGACAACAAAGTGTCGATCATATCATTCATATGACTCATGCTTAACCTTTCAGTTCTTGTGTTCCGAGGCCATGTCTGTACATGCTAGGCTCGTCAAGTTAGACCCAAGTATTTCTGCGTGTGCAAAACTGGCTTGCACCCGTTGTATGTGAGCGTAGAGTCTATAGCACCCGATCATCACGTGATGCTTGGAAACGACGAACTTTCGCAACGGTGCATACTTGGGGAGAACACAGTTTTTATCTTGATCTTTAAGTGAGGAATCATCTTATAATGCTACCGTCGCGATCTAAGCATAATAAGATACATAAAGGGATAAACATCACATGCATATAACTTTATGTGACATGGTATAGCCAATCTCCGCGCAATGATCTCCATCTTGTGCGTTCCGGCATGATCTCCATCACTCCACCATGATTGCCTCCACCACGAATAGCAACTACAACTATTGCTAACTACTTAGCAATAAAGTAAAGCTATTACATGGCGTATAAGAAGTTGACTCGCAGGTCATACACAATTATAAAGACAACCATATGGCTCCTGCCGGTTGTGTACTCATCGACATGCAAGTCGTGAAACATTACAAAACATGATCATCGCATACAATATACACATCACATCTTGGGCCATACCATATCACAGAAAACACTCCCTGCAAAAACAAGTTAGACGCCTCTACTTTGTTGTTGCATGTTTTACGTGGCTTATGGGAGTAGATGCTAAAAACGATTCTTACCTACGAAAAGCCACAACGGTGATATTATGGTTGCCAAACTCCGGTGTTAATCCCATGACAACTATAGTGAGAGAAACTGACATCCACCAGCCGCATGTGTGGAACAAGCCACACGTCAAGTGCGGAGCCGGTCTCGCGAACGACGTCGCGTAAGGTTGGCCTGGACCGCTTCAATCTCACTATCCCGCGTCATAATAAGAACACAAACAAGAGGCTTGCAACAGAAAACATCAACGCCCGCAACAACCATGTTGCGTTCTACTCGTGAAACACATCTACGCATAGATCTAGCTCTGATACCACTGAAGGGTTTCGAGGCATAGTAAATCAAAATTTTCTACGGATGCGAACAGAGGGAAAGCCAAGATCTAATCTAGGAGATGCAAACAACGAGAGAGATTGGATTAGATCTTCATACCCTTGAAGATTCGCACAGCGGAACGTTCGTCGGAACGTGGGTGATGTAGTCGTACTCGCTTCTCCTCCTCGCGATCCGATCCGATCTAGCACCACAAGTGGCGGTGCCTCCATGAGATGCACACGTGCAGCACCTCGACGTCTCCTCCTTCCTAGGACCAGCGAGTATGGTGGAGAGATAGATTGGATCTACAACACGACGGCGTGGTGTATATGGTGGAGAATTTCTGCTGCAGGGCTTCGCCTATAAACAGTCGGGAGGGGGAGAGGAAGGTAGCAAGGCTGCTAGGGCTTGGAGGAAGATGTGTAGGGGGGAGGGGGCGCACCAACCCTCTATATATAGAGGGGGGCGGCCAGCCCTTGCCCCTCCTCCAAGCCTATCTCTAGTTTAAACAATTTAAACTCTCCCTTATCTAGAAATCCTATCTCTAGTTTAAACGAGTTTAAACTTATCTAGGATCGGCTGGGCCCTATGGGGCCTTGTGCCCCTGGCCCAATGCGGCCAGGACACTCCCTCATAGGCTCATGCCCCCTCCCGGAAGGTGGGGCCACGTTGGTCCCCTTCTGGAAGGTTCTAGAAGCTTCCGGTACAATACCGATTAACCCGGAACAATTCCGAACTCCAAAAACTGCACTGCCTTATATGAATCTTATTCTCCGGACCATTCCGGAACCTCTCGTGATATCCCGGATCCCATCCGAGACTCCGAACAAAAATTCATAAACCAATTATCCAATCTATCCTAGCGTCGAGATACGTTAAGTGTGTGACCCTGCGGGTTCGAGAATATGCAGACATGATCTTCTATCAATAATCAACAGCGGGGTCTGGGCACCCATATTGACTCCCACACATTCATCGATGATCATATCGGATGAACCACGATGCCAGGATTCAATCAATCCCATATATATATTCCCTTCGTCTCGCGATATTTTACTTGCCCGAGATTCGATCGTCGGTACCGTCATACCTAGTTCAATCTCGTTCACAGCAAGTACTTTACTCGTTCCATAATCCGATATCACTTTGTGATTAACTCCTTAACCACATGCTTGCAAGCGGTGTTGATATCGATTACCGAGTGGGCCCGAAGTATATCTCTCTGACTTGGGAGGGACAAATTCCATCTCGATACATACAACCCAACAGATACTTTCCGATCACCTGAGAGACACCTTTATGATCACCCTCTCATAGGATGACGTTTGATGACCTCAAAGCTTTCTTCCGGTACCAGGGAGTTGTATTATCTCATGGTCTAAGGAATACAATATTTGACATAGGAAAAGCTACGCAAAGATGAACACGATGATACGATCTAATTGCTTCGCTTAGTTTGGGTCTGTCCATCATATCATTCTCCCAATGATATGATATCATTATCAATTGACAACTCATGTCTATGTTTAGGAAACCTTAACCATCATTGATCAATGAGCTAGTCCATAGAGGCGTACTAGGGACACGGTGTTGTTCACAAACCACACAAGTATTAAAGTTTCCGCTTAATACAATTCTAGCATGGAATATAAACTTTATCATGAACAAGAATTATAATAATAACATCTTTATTATTGCCTCTAGGGCATAATTCCAACAGGCGCGGACCCGTATAGTGAGGAGGACCCGAAGGAGGACCTGGACCCCCCGCTCCTACGACATCGATGGGAGGGTCGGCCCTTCCCCCGATGGCGGCGGGAGGCGCGACCCCACCGACTGCTGCCCTGTCCTTTGGCCCGGTTCTTTTGGAGCCCCTTCGTTCAGTGGACGTCCCTAGGTGCCTCCGCCCGGACCCTCTGATCTTGGAGGGGGTGGGCCTAGCCCCCTACGGGACGAACCTGGGCGAGGAGCTGGAGTCCCTTGGCCTCTCTAGATGGGAAGCCCGCCATTCTATGTCCCGCTCCAGTCCTCCGGTGGCGCGGACCTCTCCTAGCAAGGGGATGTCGGTGGCTCCGTCGTCTTCGCCTCTCTCTCTCTCGGGGCGGTGTGCTACACCCTCTCTCCGGGCTCTCCTCCAGCTTCGCCCAAGCGGGCGCTGACTGGGGCCTCGGCAACACCGTCTCTCCTGGCCGGTGGGTCACTCTCGGTCTTCCCCGACACTCCCGAGGCGACAACCAAGCTCCACCCTTCCCGTTGTCCCAGGGCCCCTACCCCCGCCTCCACCCTCTCGCGCCAGTGTTAGGCTGTCCATGGTGAGAGCCAGGGCTGGTGGTGAGGGGAGGGAGCCGACGGTTCTCGAGCAGGCGGAGGCGCTGGCGGCGTCCAGCAAACTTGACCCCGGTACGTCTCGTCCTAGTCCCTCCTTCCCTCCCCCTATTCCTTCTCCTCCTTCCGGATCCAGGTTTTCGGTTTTGGCAGATGTTCCAGAGGAGCGCCTAGATGCTGTAGCCAGGGACTGTGGGATCTTGTTCAGAGGGGAACGCGGCCCTCGCCTAGAACAGATTGCAGCCTTAAAGGAGAAGGAGGTATATGATGGAGTACTGGCGGCCTCTCGCGCTCACGCGGAGCAAGGAGAGGTTGGCTAGGATCCAGGCCTCCACTAGCACTAGGCTGCATGGCCCGGTGACTAGAGGAGGTAGCCCTTCTTGTCCGTTGCCTACGGAGCCCGCCCTCACGTCCCCCTAGGCGGGAGGGGGCGAAGCGAGGGAGGCCTCCCAAACCTGCGTCCAGGCCCTCGACAGGAGGTAGGGCCCGATACGTCCCCCGTAAGGGGATACCCCTTGATGGTGTTTCCCAATGAGTCGCCTGATCTTCCTCTTCGATTGGAACATCAGGGGCTTTGGGAATGACGGTCGCAGGCAGCAGCTGAGGGACTACTTGAGACAGGAGGATGTTGATATTGTTGGCCTTCAGGAGACGATTATACAGGACTTCTCGATCCCTGAGTTGCAGGGATTGATCCGCCATAGGTTTGTCTGGAACGGGTTGCCGGCTAATGGCCACTCCGGGGGATCCTCCGGGGTGCCAAGGAGGACACCTTTGAGGTGGAGGATGTAACTACCTCGGTGAATTACGCTCCTAGTTACAAGCCTGGATGAGCGGAAATGGTTAAAATAGTACGGTGGGGCCCAAATGCCACTCACAGGTAGACCTTTCGGCCGTCCTAACCATTTCCAAACATCGGGACAAGAACGGGCGGCGTAATCGGCAGGCGAAGGGATCAACTACATACACAAATGAGTATGTATGCAAGCGACCATACAACAGTCCTCAGAGCCATTCCATCTAAAAGAAATAGAAATATTGCAACGCCATACGGCAAGATCCAAATATCCTAGATAGATATATACTTTAGGATATCTCCTCATACATCAAACATCAGAGTATCAGGCGGAAGCGGCAAACAAGATCCGAGTACGGATAAGAAGCGAATCGGCATAAGATGCCCCATATATAAACACATCCCGCCCACAGATCTCACGGATCTCCGTTCCCGGAATCTCTACACCGAATGGTCGTTGCCCACATCGTCCGTCTCCTCCACCCAGTATCCATCTTGTGAGTGTACCTGTTCATCTGAATCAAATAATTTATCGTGTGAGACCCTAGGGGTACTCAGCAAGTCTTTATGCCTCTAAAGGGGACACAACCTGGGGTGACGCAATTGCAGCAAAAGATAATACCTAACAATTCTATAGATACTCGCTAACCATCTGCCTAACCATAGATAGACGGATGTCCGTGAATTAATAACAACAGTTATAACAGTAATATTAACAGATCCATCCTCCTCCTCGCTTACCAACGAGGAAGCGGACGAACACCCCCATCCGTTGGCAGTTTTATTATCCATTCCATGAGTGTTGCACTATTTACTAGTCAGTTACATAGTCAAATTAAAAGCGGTACTTTAGTTATACTTGTCTATGATCGAGAAAATGTGCTCCAGGTCGTCCATAACCGCGGACACGGCTTTCAGAAAGTTTTACCCTGCAGGGGTGCACAAATAGCAACACACACTCGATCAACCTCGGAAAAACCAAATCAAAACCCAACGAGGCATTCACGACAAAGCAATCACCAGATTCAGAAATATTTCAGGGGGCCACCCCATTAAGCTACCCGCAACGAAGTTAGCTGACTCCGAGACGGACTCAAGGTTTGCGTCAATGGCTGTAAATGACTGGGAACCCGAAAGTGTGACTGGGCTTGTCGATACCGCGAAAACACTCCGCTTCCCTAAACAGGGTGCTCCTCGCACAATCGTAAATAAAGCAGTAAAGCATGGCATAAGTACATGATAGTAAATAAAACCTCAAACTAGTTTGTGGCCCCAAGAAATAAGAATGAATCAAGCTCTGGCTCAGGGGGGTCCCATAAGCCTCCCGGATGTGGATAGCGTGAATATTCAAGGAACAGGAATCAAGTACTCGGGGTCCTACGGGACACAAGTGAGCAGGAAAAACCAAATAGCAGATATTGCTCACCGGTGCCACTTTCATTAGTTATCCCATACTACTCAGGTTAAGTTGTTTAGGTACCTCGTTATCCATCAGACACTCACATACCCTACACATGCTGTTCTACGACCCGCATGGCTCAAACAACTCCTGTAGTAATGGCTCATGGGATGGAGGAACAAGCTTCGGTGGAGTTTAAAAGTAAAGTCTATGCAGTACTTGGGATTCAGTTTAATGCGATCGCGACTCAATGATGCAAGAATAAGATAGAGGCAATAGGTACTATATGTATGCAAGCATGTGGTAGTGTTTGCCTGCCAGCTCAGTTGAAGCGAGAGAAGGATCTGGGTAGTGCTCCTGGGTTTCTTGATATATCCCCTGCTCAGCGTCTATTCGAAAAAGAACCAAACAAACAAGGGCCAACATAAATAAAGTGCGCAAGCATATGAATAAAATGCGACAAGCAAACAATCATGCCATGATGAATGATGCACAATTTGCATGGCAATAAAGTAGCATGGCATGGGTGAGGTGTGGAATACAAGAATAAATCATTTTATTGAGTTTTGGCCACATTTTATCCTCATATAAGTTGATGTACACTTTATATTTATATGATGCATCCTGCAAAACAGAACAAGGAATGCATAAACAGAAAGGTCTCGTCGAGCTAATCATTTTAGACATATTATTTGTCAAATTTGGAGTTATAAAACAAAAGTTATTAATTAATTAAGGGAAAAGGGCATTTTATTGTAATTTTGATCAACTCGAAATTTAAAGTGTTCAAAATATATTTTGAAGGGCATATTTGAAATCCTCACATTTTTCTGATTTCAAAACATATATTATTTGTATTATTTGGATTTATATTTTAAAAGTTACTTAAAACAGATTTGAAATTTGAATTTAAATCAAATTTGAAAAGATTTGAATTAAAACAGATAACAGAAAACCTTTTGTCACCCAGCCCAGTCCTAGCCACAGTCACAGACAAGCGGGCCAAGGCTGACTAGGACACACGCGCGCACAGAAAATCTTCTGTCACCGCGGGTGGAGCTAGCCTCAGCGACTGACGGGTGGGACCGGCGTCCAGCGGGTCCACCGCGCGCGACCCAGCCAGGCCTTGCCACGCGGCAGATCCGGGGAGCGCGGGTTGAGATTAAAAGAGGCCAGGGGGTTTTCTGGGAGATTGCTCGGGTGGCTGACTGGTGGGCCACGAGTACCGCGAGTTTAGGCGGGAAAAAGGGGAGGGGGCTCTGCGCAAAACGGCCAGCGGCTGCTGCTGACGCTGACGGACGCGGTGCTGCCGGCGGCGAAGAACTGGCCGTCTTCCGGCGACGATGGCGACGCCTCCGCTGGGCGAAACGCACCGCTCCAAAAACGAAAAGCGTAGAGGGCACCACGGTCTACAACTTTCGTGCAGGGAGCAACTACGGGGGTGGGCTATGCTGGCCGGGCTTCGACGAGGAACAGAGGGCCAGGGGGAACCTGGGGCTGCGGCTGCCCGCCCACGCACGGTACGCGGCGCGCGCAGAGCGCTCGACGGAAGGCGGCGGAGCTACGATGCATGAGGAAGAAGGGGAACGTGTCTAGGGGGTTAAGAGGCTCACCAGGAGCTCGCCGGCGTGGTCGTTGGCGCTGAGGTGGAGGGGATCTGGCGGTGGGCTCGGGGACGTTGGGCTCGGCCTGTGGCGGTGCACGGCGGCGCTAGGCTGCTCCGGCGAGGTCCTGGTACTACCCCGCGGCCTAGGCGTCGAAGAGGAAGCAGAGGGCGCCCCTGGTGCTCCTGGATCGCCTTGGGGAGCTTCAGACAGACGAGGCCAGGAGGTAGATGGGTCTAGGGTTTGGGTTCGGCATGGGGAAGGCCATGGCCATGGCAAGGATGGTGTGGGGAGGAAGGAGAGGGGTCTGGCTTCGCCCAGATGGGATTTGAGAGGAGTTCTGGGTGGTTGGGGTTGGAGGTATGAGAGAGGGAGGATCACATGGGGTTTGGTGTGGTGCAAAAAGGGCTCGGGTGGGGCTTCCTTCTCCCTCCTTTCTCTCTTGTCTTGAAGCCAAAGAAAGAGTGGGGCAGAGGAGGGGTGTGCTCGGGTTGGACCAGGGAGAGAGAGGGCCAGGTGGGGCCAGCAAGGAGGGGCTCGGCATGGAGAGACTAAGGGGACGGTTAGAGTTAGGAGAGGCTCGGGTTAGCTAGGTCTAGAGAGAGGAGAGGTGGTCTCGGGTTAGGGTTTGGGAGAGAGGGGGCATGGTGATAGGGATAGGTGATTAGTGTTAGGATCTTAGATAGAGGATTTAGAGAGAGGGGGTTAGATGAGGGTGTTGGTTATGATCACACTTGATCATGCAAGGCATAATCAAGGAGATGAAGAAAGAGACACAAGGCTAGGAAAACAACAAGGTGGAAAAGTTGAGAGAGAATAGGGAGAGATCCAAAAGAGATATACACCACTCAACAATTCAAATAAAAACCAAAATACTAGGATGTGGTGGTGCTTGCATGGCCCATGCAGAATAATTAATGCCATGCTTATTCTTGTGAAAACAATATTAATAACATGGCATTATTCCTATGCATTCCCAAAAAGTGGAATGAAGCCAAGCAAAAGAATTTAAAGGAAAGTTCCAGATGGAGTAGATGGACATGATCACATTTGATTATGATTGGGACTTGCTAGTGTGTATATTCCACTAGATGTTTAATAGTCCCAAAAATATCCCAACATGAGCATAAATCCATGATAATCCATATGAAAGCTAGGAAAAAGGAGCACTACTCATAATGCATGCAAAGGTGGCTCCACATATCAACAATGTGAAAACAACATGATGCTAAGACGAGAGCATGTGGAAATAGAA
Source organism: Avena sativa (assembly GCA_916181665.1). Classification (NCBI taxonomy): domain Eukaryota; kingdom Viridiplantae; phylum Streptophyta; class Magnoliopsida; order Poales; family Poaceae; genus Avena; species Avena sativa. The sequence continues at coordinate 396,507,402 of OV702279.1, read as the reverse complement.
TTGGATCCATCCCAACCCACATGAGCTAAAGGTAAAACCCAATAAAGTGCAAAGCTCATATTTAGTTGGATGGTGGAATTATAAGGTGGTGGCAGAGAAAGGTGATGGAGTTGAATAAAAGATATGCCCCCAACTCAACTTGGGCATTTAAACAATATATCAAGAACCAAATACAATATCAAGAGGCAAATACAATTTACAATGCATATGAGAGAAGAACCAACACAAAAAGGGTTTTATATGATGCTCAAATGCAAGGTGGCATGATGACATGAGCATGATATAATGATGATGCAACAATTATATATATGAAGTAGCCATTATGTTACTAGACCAAGTAGCATTACAATTGTTAGACAATTGGGATGCTACAACTCTCCCCCACTAAACAAGAATCTCGCCCCGAGATTCCTAGGAAAAAGAAAACAACACAAGAGAGGCGGGTGTTCGAACGAAGGTGACCCTCACGTTCCCAAGTTGATGAACAACGGAATGGTGCGACCACTGCACCTTGCAAAACTTGCTAGACTTGCTGCGAGTCTTGCGTTTTGCTTGAGAAACAACGGGTTAGAAGAGTTGAAGGATTGTCGTGAGACAAGAAGGATAGGATGGGCATAGCTCCGGTTTTCTCAAGAAACATGATAAAAGAATAGAACCACTTGTGAAATAAAAGGAGAAGATGATGTATCATGGATAAAGAAAGACACACCATTAAGATTAAAGATTTATCGATACGATAGAGGATGAATCTTTGTCTCGCCGGAAGAAAAAGAGCTAGATTGGAGAGGTTTTGAACCACTATGACAATAGCATCGTATCTTCTCTCGGATTTGAGAAATGAAGTTCGGAAACAATATTGCCTTCAAACAATAGAGTCCCTTGATATCAACAGAAAGATTTAGTTAGACATCGTCGGATTAGATTCTTCTTGCGTTGGTAAGAACCAAGGATCACGCAATTTAGGTGCGCAGATATAACTTCCAGAGATGGATGTGAAGCCAGATCATGGTGGAATCCCAAGAAGCAACGAATATGGAGGATCTGGAGTTTATTGTAGAGATACTTATTGCTTTCTTTAGCCTTGAGGCTAACGCAATAGATTTGCGGCTGATGGCATCAACCATAATTGGCTTTACCACAGAAAAAGAATTGATGAAACAAAGAGAGAGATAGTTTCCTTTAATCTTGTTTGGGGATATCGAGCATCGGTAGAAAGACGAGGATAGAAAAAAGGTTTGCGTTTGTTTCCACCAGATAATTGAGGATTTTGCTCCGTGTAGAAAGGGTGAGATCACCAACAAGAGATTATTGATTACTTTCTTCGAAAGAGCACTCCGGAAAAACTAGGACGGAAGTAAAAGTATCAAGGGATAAAGGCCACTTCTAACTTCCGTGGAATGAGTGAAATCACATTAATTCACCAATTCAATGTACAAGAGCAAATGATAAGAGTAGTGGTATGGTAGCTACTCCATCCCGCACTCAAAGCATTACTCCGCACATGAATAAGAAAATCATGCAACCCAACTACCGAAACAGACTGAAGGTGTTGGCAAAAACTCATAGAACTCCGTTAGAAAACAAGGATAGATGCAAACGATTCGCCGGATTCATAGATAGATAAAGATGATGATGTTGTCGTCATGTCGGAAGTACCAAGCCACCGGAAAGATATAAAGGAAGATCGCGGAGACAACTGCAAAATTTCACAGATCTAGAAAAAGATAGCACCACTTGAACAGAAGGAATACAAGATCTGGAAGGTCTTCATGGCCTCCGGTGGATTGAGCATAGACGATAGAGCGAGAGGGTTTCAAGAGATTACTTAACGAGATTGAGGTGAAAGAACTCCATGTTCTTCTTGAAATGATTGAGAGAGATTTAGCAGCCTTGAGGAAATCTTCAGCGGAGCGACGATGATAACTTGCCAACAAGGAACAACTCCGGATTGGTTGAAGATGGAGGATGGAATTAACAATGGACTTGCTGATTCCAGAGTTGAAGTAACGTATTTAGCAGAAGGACGTGGTCGAGATATGTGACTTCAAAAAGTCAGAATTCTCACTTTGAGACTTTGCACACAGGCAGTGCTCACGAATCTCGAGAGAAAGAGACACAGATGATCTTCCATGTCCTTCCATAGATATCGAATAGGCAAGCATATTATCAACATATACCACCATGGATTAACAAGATATTCCCAGAATACCAAGTTCGAAAAGGCGGGAGAAACGAACAAATGCTCGAAACACTTTCTGAGCTCAACGCTCTTTGAAAGATCAACGTTACGAGCACGGGTTCGTGTTGAAGAAGATGCACTGGAAGAATAGATTATCTGGTCCTTCGGAAGAGAACAGGAAATGCCACCTGGTTCACATTGTCGATTGGATCACCGGTTACAAAGATAAAGAGATCTTGGATAAGAACCGATGATAGCTCATACCTTAAGCAAAGCTATCAGAGACGAAAAGATGCAATTCCCTCGTATCCAGGAGAATTGTGCAGATATGGGGTTCAAAAGGATGTGCAGCATGATGGACAGATGATAGACCGCCGTAGTGCTTGGAGAAACTCTGGATTGCCAAAGATGCTTGAATATGCATAGATATGATCGCGGTGTACTCAAAATCACAGGAGATAACCGTCACCATTTGGAGGATAGTGGTGATTGCATTTTCCATATTCCACTCAAGATAAGTGTCATATAGCTATGCCGAGAACCAAATTACAATCACCAGCACCGGATCGACACATGTTATGTAATTAGCCCAAGAGAATTGGAGATGAAATGAAACTCTAGGATTAGGCGCCGGTGACAAAAGAATGAGTTAGCATGGACATGCTGATAAAAGGGAGATAGATAATGTTTCACACACGACTGAAAAGGAGTGTGTAAGCACATGTATCAAAGAAAAATTTTCCGCATTTTTCGGCATTAAAATACCAATAGATGCGCAAAAACACTTATCAGGTAGCGATTAGCAACTGATGGTTTCACAGAATGTGGAGTTGCTAGAAGGAAGGACACCCTTAAGAAGATGGCACCGGTTAACAAGGAGTCAGATAGATCGCGTCAGTTTTCAAAAGCCTGTCAGTATGGAATGTACCAACAGTTGATAACCAAAGGCAGATAAAGATAACATGTTGGATGCAACAGATAGACAAGGAATTACACACACACACACAACCTATGGTACTGCGGAAACCCAGAACACGTGAATCCTAGTTTGAATTTTAAGAAGAGGATTGAAAACGTTACACTTCCTTACCAGAAAAGGGTGGTGGGTGGGTAAGAAGAAAAGTGGAAGCAGTCCTACTCTCACGTTTTGTTTTTCCCTAGTATACATAGCTACCAAAAATATTTGCTAGACTGACAACGACCATTTGGCTGAGACCCTGAAGGGCGGGATGGCTCTGATACCAATTGTAACTACCTCGGTGAATTACGCTCCTAGTTACAAGCCTGGATGAGCGGAAATGGTTAAAATAGTACGGTGGGGCCCAAATTCCACTCACAGGTAGACCTTTCAGCCGTCCTAACCATTTCCAAACATCGGGACAAGAACGGGCGACGTAATCGGCAGGCGAAGGGATCAACTACATACACAAATGAGTATGTATGCAAGCCACCATACAACAGTCCTCAGAGCCATTCCATCTAAAAGAAATAGAAATATTGCAACGCCATACGGCAAGATCCAAATATCCTAGATAGATATATAGTTTAGGATATCTCCTCATACATCAAACATCAGAGTATCAGGTGGAAGCGGCAAACAAGATCCGAGTACGGATAAGAAGAGAATCGGCATAAGATGCCCCATATATAAACACATCCCGCCCACAGATCTCACGGATCCCCGTTCCCGGAATCTCTACACCGAATGGTCGTTGCCCACATCGTCCGTCTCCTCCACCCAGTATCCATCTTGTGAGTGTACCTGTTCATCTGAATCAAATAATTTATCGTGTGAGACCCTAGGGGTACTCAGCAAGTCTTTATGCCTCTAAAGGGGACACAACCTGGGGTGACGCAATTGCAGCAAAACATAATACCTAACAATTCTATAGATACTCGCTAACCATCCGCCTAACCATAGATAGACGGATGTCCGTGAATTAATAACAACAGTTATAACAATAATATTAACAGATCCATCCTCCTCCTCGCTTACCAACGAGGAAGTGGACGAACACCCCCATCCGTTGGCAGTTTTATTATCCATTCCATGAGTGTTGCACTATTTACTAGTCAGTTACTTAGTCAAATTAAAAGCGGTACTTTAGTTATACTTGTCTTTGATCGAGAAACTGTGCTCCAAGTCGTCCATAACCGCGGACACGGCTTTCAGAAAGTTTTACCCTGCAGGGGTGCACAAATAGCAACACACACTCGATCAACCTCGGAAAAACCAAATCAAAACCCAACGAGGCATTCACGACAAAGCAATCACCAGATTCAGAAATATTTCAGGGGGCCACCCCATTAAGCTACCCGCAACGAAGTTAGCTGACTCCGAGACGGACTCAAGGTTTGCGTCAATGGCTGTAAACGACTGGGAACCCGAAAGTGTGACTGGGCTTGTCGATACCGCGAAAACACTCCGCTTCCTAAACAGTACAGGTGCTCCTCGCACAATCGTAAATAAAGCAGTAAAGCATGGCATAAGTACAGGATAGTAAATAAAACCTCAAACTAGTTTGTGGCCCCAATAAATAAGAATGAATCAAGCTCTGGCTCAGGGGGGTCCCATAAGCCTCCCGGATGTGGATAGCGCGAATATTCAAGGAACAGGAATCAAGTACTCGGGGTCCTACGGGACACAAGTGAGCAGGAAAAACCAAATAGCAGATATTGCTCACCGGTGCCACTTTCATTAGTTATCCCATACTACTCAGGTTAAGTTGTTTAGGTACCTCGTTATCCATCAGACACTCACATACCCTACACATGCTGTACTACGACCCGCATGGCTCAAACAACTCCTGTAGTAATGGCTCATGGGATGGAGGAACAAGCTTCGGTGGAGTTTAAAAGTAAAGGCTATGCAGTACTTGGGATTCAGTTTAATGCGATCGCGACTCAATGATGCAAGAATAAGATAGAGGCAATAGGTACTATATGTATGCAAGCATGTGGTAGTGCTTTCCTGGCAGCTCAGTTGAAGCGAGAGAAGGATCTGGGTAGTGCTCCTGGGTTTCTTGATATATCCCCTGCTCAGCGTCTATTCGAAGAAGAACCAAACAAACAAGGGCCAACATAAATAAAGTGCGCAACCATATGAATAAAATGCGACAAGCAAACAATCATGCCATGATGAATGATGCACAATTTGCATGGCAATAAAGTAGCATGGCATGGGTGAGGTGTGGAATACAAGAATAAATCATTTTATTGAGTTTTGGCCACATTTTATCCTCATATAAGTTGCTGTACACTTTATATTTATATGATGCATGCTGCAAAACAGAACAAGGAATGCATAAACAGAAAGGTCTCGTCGAGCTAATCATTTTAGACATATTATTTGTCAAATTTGGAGTTATAAAACAAAAGTTATTAATTAATTAAGGGAAAAGGGCATTTATTGTAATTTTGATCAACTCGAAATTTAAAGTGTTCAAAATATATTTTGAAGGGCATATTTGAAATCCTCACATTTTTCTGATTTCAAAACATATATTATTTGTATTATTTGGATTTATATTTTAAAAGTTATTTAAAACAGATTTGAAATTTGAATTTAAATCAAATTTGAAAAGATTTGAATTAAAACAGATAACAGAAAACCTTTTGTCACCCAGCCCAGTCCTAGCCACAGTCACAGACAAGCCGGCCAAGGCTGACTAGGACACACGCGCGCACAGAAAAGCTTCTGTCACCGCGGGTGGAGCTAGCCTCAGCGACTGACGGGTGGGACCGGCATCCAGCGGGTCCACCGCGCGCGCGACCCAGCCAGGCCTTGCCACGGGGCAGATCCGGGGAGCGCGGGTTGAGATTAAAAGAGGCCAGGGGGTTTTCTGGGAGATTGCTCGGGTGGCTGACTGGTGGGCCACGAGTACCGCGAGTTTAGGCGGGAAAAAGGGGAGGGGGCTCTGCGCAAAACGGCCAGCGGCTGCTGCTGACGCTGACGGACGCGGTGCTGCCAGCGGCGAAGAACTGGTCGTCTTCCGGCGATGATGGCGACGCCTCCGCTGGGCGAAACGCACCGCTCCAAAAACGAAAAGCGTAGAGGGCACCACGGTCTACAACTTTCGTGCAGGGAGCAACTACGGGGGTGGGCTATGCTGGCCGGGCTTCGACGAGGAACAGAGGGCCAGGGGGAACCTGGGGCTGCGGCTGCCCGCCCGCGCACGGTACGCGGCGCGCGCAGAGCGCTCGACGGAAGGCGGCGGAGCTACGATGCAGGAGGAAGAAGGGGAACGTGTCTAGGGGGTTAAGAGGCTCACCAGGAGCTCGCCGGCGTGGTCGTTGGCGCTGAGGTGGAGGGGATCTGGCGGCGGGCTCGGGGACGTTGGGCTCGGCCTGTGGCGGTGCACGGCGGCGCTAGGCTGCTCCGGCGAGGTCCTGGTACTACCCCGCGGCCTAGGCATCGAAGAGGAAGCAGAGGGCGCCCCTGGTGCTCCTGGATCGCCTTGGGGAGCTTCAGACCGACGAGGCCAGGAGGTAGATTGGTCTAGGGTTTGGGTTCGGCATGGGGAAGGCCATGGCCATGGCAAGGATGGTGTGGGGAGTAAGGAGAGGGGTCTAGCTTCGCCCAGATGGGATCTGAGAGGAGTTCTGGGTGGTTGGGGTTGGAGTTATGAGAGAGGGAGGATCACATGGGGTTTGGTGTGGTGCAAAAAGGGCTCGGGTGGGGCTTCCTTCTCCCTCCTTTCTCTCTTGTCTTGAAGCCAAAGAAAGAGTGGGGCAGAGGAGGGGTGTGCTCGGGTTGGACCAGGGAGAGAGAGGGCCAGGTGGGGCCAGCAAGGAGGGGCTCGGCATGGAGATACTAAGGGGAGGGTTAGAGTTAGGAGAGGCTCGGGTTAGCTAGGTCTAGAGAGAGGATAGGTGGTCTCGGGTTAGGGTTTGGGAGAGAGGGGGGCATGGTGATAGGGATAGGTGATTAGTGTTAGGATCTTAGATAGAGGATTTAGAGAGAGGGGGTTAGATGAGGGTGTGGTTATGATCACACTTGATCATGCAAGGGATAATCAAGGAGATGAAGAAAGAGACACAAGGCTAGGAAAACAACAAGGTGGAAAAGTTGAGAGAGAAGAGGGAGAGATCCAAAAGAGATATACACCACTCAACAATTCAAATAAAAACCAAAAGACTAGGATGTGGTGGTGCTTGCATGGCCCATGCAGAATAATTAATGCCATGCTTATTCTTGTGAAAATAATATTAATAACATGGCATTATTCCTATGCATTCCCAAAAAGTGGAATGAAGCCAAGCAAAAGAATTTAAAGGAAAGTTTCAGATGGAGTAGATGGACATGATCACATTTGATTATGACTGGGACTTGCTAGTGTGTATATTCCACTAGATGTTTAATAGTCCCAAAAATATCCCAACATGAGCATAAATCCATGATAATCCATATGAAAGCTAGGAAAAAGGAGCACTACTCATAATGCATGCAAAGGTGGCTCCACATATCAACAATGTGAAAACAACATGATGCTAAGATGAGAGCATGTGGAAATAGAATTGGATCCATCCCAACCCACATGAGCTAGAGGTAAAACCCAATAAAGTGCAAAGCTCATATTTAGTTGGATGGTGGAATTATAAGGTGGTGGCAGAGAAAGGTGATGGAGTTGAATAAAAGATATGCCCCCAATTCAACTTGGGCATTTAAACAATATATCAAGAACCAAATACAATATCAAGAGGCAAATACAATTTACAATGCATATGAGAGAAGAACCAACACAAAAAGGGTTTTATATGATGCTCAAATGCAAGGTGGCATGATGACATGAGCATGATATAATGATGATGCAACAATTATATATATGAAGTAGCCATTATGTTACTAGACCAAGTAGCATTACAATTGTTAGACAATTGGGATGCTACAGAGGATATGGACTGCAGGGAATTATTTGTGAGTATGGCACTCACCCACAGACGATATCACCTCAGTTGGGAGGTGATCATTGTCTATGTCCCTGTGGACCATCGCCGTTCCCCGGAGTTCTTGGCTGAGCTCTCAGCTAAGGTGGGGAGATGCACTAGCCCTGTGGTGGTGGCGAGGGAATTTAACCTTATTAGGTCCCCAGACAAGAAGAGTTCCAATAATGTGGACCTCTCTAGGATGCGCATGTTCAATGAATGTATTGCTGATCTCGCATTACGAGAGATCCCCCGTGTGGGGGAAGATACATCTGGTCGAACAACCGGGTGGACCCGATCAGGAGTGTGCTGGATCGGGTCCTAGTATCTGTGGATTGGGAGCTGGCCTACCCCTTGTGCCCCCTGCGTGCGGTTACGAGGGTTGGATCTGACCATAGCCCACTCCTCCTCTCGACTAGGGGAGGTTCTCCACCGAAGCTAAGGTGCTTCCACTTCGAGAACTTCTGGCTGGAGATAGTTCAGGCCAAGTGGATCTCGGCGACTGCATCAGTTCAGAGGGCACGCTCGGCGGTTGATGTGTGGCATTCTTGTGCTTTGCTGGCTTGCCAGTTCATGCGGGGGTGGGGAGCTAACCTTGGCGCTGAGCTACGGCGCGAGAAAGGTGACCTCCTCATAGCCATCCAGGACCTAGATCGGACAACAGATACGGTAGGCCTCTCTATGGAGGAATGGCTCCAGCGGTACGCGCTGGAGGATTCGCTCATGGAGATTTTTCGGGGGGAGGAGAATTTTTGGCGGCAACGGAGCCGCCAGAACTGGCTCCTTAAAGGGGATGCGAACACCGCCTACTTCCATGCCATTGCTAATGGCAGGCATAGGAAATGTTATATCCCCTGCCTCTGGGAGGGCGGTCTTCTCCTGGAGGAGGCCAAAGACATCACCTCCCATATTTACTCCTTCTACAAGGAGCTTTTTTTTTGCTGGCACCCAGACCGGGGTCGCGTTAGCCGGGGACTTTTGGCAGAGGGGGACAGGGTCTCCGATGCGGAGAAACTGGAGCTCACGCTTCTGTTTCTGCCAGTGGAGGTCGAGCATGCCATCATGGAGATGATGGCTAACTCGGCCCCGGGCCCGGATGGCCTTCCTGTTATTTTCTTCCAGAAGTTCTGGGAGAGTATCCAGGGGGTTGTTATGCCCATGTTTTAGGAGTTCTATATCGGGACCCTTGTGATGTCGAGACTGAACTTTGGAGTTATCACTTTGATCCCCAAGGTGGTGGGAGCCACGGAGATTCGGCAGTTTAGGCCAAGCACGGTGATCAATGTGATCCAGAGGATTTTGTCCAAGGTATGTGCCCGTAGGTTAGCTCCTCTCATGGAGCGCCTGACGCACCCATACCAGTTTGCCTTCCTTAAAGGCAGATTCATTCATGATGGGATCTTGGCACTCCATGAAATTATTCACGAGGTGAAGGTCCGTCACCATCGGGGCGTTTTCCTGAAGCTGGACTTCCAAAAGGCGTATGACATGCTAGATTGGGACTTTCTGCGCCAGGTACTCCAGTGTAGGGGCCTTGATGATCGCATGGTAGGATGGATCATGCAGATTGTCATGAGTGGGAACACGGCAATAAACATTAATGGGGAGGTTGGGCCGTACTTCAAACCCTCGTGTGGGGTTAGGCAAGGGGACCCGATCTCACCAATCTTGTTTAATGTTGCGGGTGATGCCCTGGCGGAGATCATGGAGAAAGACAAGATCTCGGGCCACATTTCAAGTGTGGTGGGGCATCTTATTCTTGGAGGGGGAGTTACCCACCTCAAATATGCGGATGATACCATGCTTATGGTGGAGGGGTCGGATGAGGACATCATCAACCTAAAATTCCTGCTCCTTTGCTTTGAGGCCATGTCTGGCCTCAAAATTAACTTTGACAAAAGTGAAGTGATGGTTTCGGGTTACCCCTTGGACGAGCAACAGGGGATTGCTGATAACCAAAATTTCCGACTGGCAACCTTCCCCCTCAATTACCTGGGGATGCCAGTCAGGGACACCAGGATCCTCTCTAGGGACCTGGATCCCCTTATGGGTCGGTTTAAGGCGAAATCCAAACCATGGCAAGGCAGGTTTACATCCAAGGGGAGCAAAACCATCCTCATTGACGCTTGTCTCTCTAGCCTCCCCATGTATATCATGGGGCTTTATATCCTTCCGGAGGGCGTGCACGCCAACTTCGATAAGGAGCTCTCACGGTTCTTTTGGATGGCGAATGACGGTCACCAAAAGTACCATATGGTTAAGTGGGCGAACATCTGCGCCCCCAAGGTTCTTGGGGGCATTGGGATCACCTCCTCTTGCCATATGAATGTGGCTCTGATGTTGCGGTGGGTCTGGCGCATTCTGACTGACGATGGGGGCCTCTGGATGCAGCTAGTTAAAGCTAAGTACCTGCATGGGAGCCCTCTCCTGGCTTGTGAGCGTCGGGAGGGATCTCAGTTTTGGAGATCTATCCAGGACATCAAGCCGGCGATCCAGAAGGGGCTCTCTAATTCCATTGGGAATGGGAGGAGCACCATCTTCTGGCTCGAACCTTGGGTGGTAGGACGCCCCTTACGTCACGAGGTTCCCGCGTTGTTCGCGATCTGCGCGGATCCATTGCTCTTGGTGGCCGATGCCTTCCAAGCTGGGGTCTCGCAGGTTGCTTTCTGCCGGAACCTTGGGGCTGCCGAGCGGGTGGCGTGGGAGGATCTGAGGGACAACCTCCCGTTGCCCCTGCCCCAGCCCCAATCCTCGGATAGTCTGTCTTGGCACCTCTCTTCCTCGGGCGTCTTTACCATGGGATCCATGTATCGAGCCCTGTTTGGTGGGTCTGCCATCCCCTGGACGGCCCCCTTTTGGAAGGCTCCCCTTCTTCTAAAGATCAAGATTTTCCTTTGGGAGATGTTGCGTGACCGGCTCCTCTCAGGTGTGGAGGTGGCCAAGCGCCATGGCCCTAGGAATGGCCTATGCCCCATTTGTGCACTCTCGGAAACGGGACACCACATCTTCTTCTCCTGTCCTGCCGCTCGCTTCCTTTGGAACTTCGCCCGGGAGGCCCTGGAGCCATCTTGGCAGGCCGCGGACCTTGGGGAATTCCTGAAAGCTAATGCAAACCAAACCGGCAGGAGGCGGCGCCTCTTCTGGTTTGTGTTTGCAGGAATGACCTGGACTCTTTGGACCATTCGTAACAAGATGGTCATTGATCGTGTCTTTCTTCGCCGTGCCTCTGACTCGATCTTTAAATCTTGGCTTTTTTACAGCAATGGTACCCGTTGTGTAGGCAGCGGGACAGGACGCGGCTGGACGGGACAATCGAGCATCTGATTGTGGCGGCGCGCCAACTTGCGTCCCTGCCCGGCCGTTGAGCGTGTCTTCTGGGCTCGCATGTATCTGTGTTTGTTATTCGTGGGTTGTTGTGTGTGTTGTGGTGAACTTTGGTCTCTCTTGGTTTCGTTTGTACCGGATGTTGTATGGATGTTGCTTATTTATAAAGCTGGGGCGTATGACTTTTTCGAGGAATTTAGCATGGACTCTGTAGACATGTTATAGCGCTATTTTTTCCATGGATCCATCAGATGACACTGGTAGAAAACGCCCCATGCGTCCCGGTTGGTAAGGGCCATTAGTCCCGGTTGCCCAACCGGGACGGGGCAATCGGGACTAAAGCTCCAACCATTAGTCCCGGTTGCCCCACCAACCGAGACAAATGGGGGCACACGTGGCGGCATCAGAGCGCGAGGGGGGTGGAGCATTAGTCCCGGTTCGTAACACGAACCGGGACTAATAACCTGCTGCCGCGGCAGAGATTTGGCCCATTTCTCTGCCGCGGCAGAGAATTCATTTTGGCACATTTTGTTGCCGCGGCAGCATTTTCGCCACTTTTTGTGCCGCGGCAGAGAATTCATTTAGGTTGTTTTATTGTTTATTTAGTGTTTTGCACTTATCAATGAAGGAACCTTATATTACACAAGATCATCATGACAACATTACATTCAATACACAGATCGAGTTCATGCACTACATACAAAAGTTGCTATTCGATGCTACCGGCCAATTTCTTGAAAGTTGCTATTTTTACAATTCCTATTGTCTATACACAGCCGAGTAGTATTCCCCTTGTGTGTTTAGGACTTCTGCATCCAAGAATCCCGCCAATTCCTCCTGTATTGCTCGTATGCGATCCTTTGGCAGAAGACCGTCCCGTAGACGTTCGATCTGATTTAAAAAAGGAGTCAGCCTATATGAATATGAAACTAAACACAATTTGATTGTAATTAAAAACTATAGAAATTGTTTACGTACGTGGAGTTGCTCTAAATTCCTGCCCTTCTCATCGCACGTCTGCCGGATGAACTCGCATACATAGTATCCACATAGATTGTTACCTGGTCCCTGCGTCAGGCACTTTACGACAACAGAGTTCAATCAAAATAATAATCAAGCATGATAATAACTGTATCAAAACTAGAATCAAAGAGATGCGCGGATATAGCTAGTGGTGCTTACATCTAGTGGTTGAAATGTAAGCTCCTCTTTCCAAACACCCCTAGCCTTCTTGGTGAACCGTTTCCAAGCGCGGCCCGGCGTAGAAAACGAATAAAATAAGTTATTAAGTAATTGATATCATAAAATTCACGAACGTTGCCGATATAGTGTCGTAATGATTAGAATTACCGCTGGAGAAGTATCTGCATGTCCTTCCACGTTTCAAGGGGTTTATGTTTCGAGTCCATGACTAGTACACGCCCTTTGTCAAGTTGAATGATTAACAGAATATAGTGGTACCTGCGAATGCAAAAATAATCAATTATATACTTAACATCGAGTAAGCGAAATAGAAAGTGTATACAAGACAATAACACTCACTGGAAGTTGTAAGGAAATAGTATTTCCCTTTTGGTTTCTTGAAACCTTAACGCGTGTACTATATTATCCTCCGTATCCTGGGGGCTTATTTTGAGATTAGCTTCATGAACCCAATATGGGTCAATGAAGCCAATGTCATAGATTTGTCCTCTGCTGCATTCGAGAATCTTCATTCTGCATATTAAAGTATGATTATATACATGCAATAAACAAAATATTATAGATGGAGACTAAATTAATTACAGAATTAGTACTTACAGACAATAGGCACTCATGATCGATTTGTCCAAGGCGTCTTGATTGAATAATTGAAATAGTTCATCAAATTCAATGGATATCATGTCATCCTTATCTTTCCCATGATGCTTTTTTGTAACCCTCAGCACTATCCAGTTAGCCCCGGCCCTTGTGGCATGCATGTACCAGTTATGCAATCTTCGCATTTTTGTTGGAAGATTGTTTACCTCCTCAGGTTTGACGAGAGGTTTTCCGTATTGGTATTGGTATGCTACTTCACTCACGGGGAAGAACTCTAACTGGGATAAGTACTGGGCAATACTCATACCTTGAGCAGCGACAGCTTCTCCGTATTGTGCAACTACCTCTGGATCATACTGCTCTTCGGCCCCATATTTGCTCGACCCCACATTGGTTTGAGAAATCACCTTGAGAGGGGCGCAAGTCTGTTTTGCTTGTTCTCCGAGCTGGGCAACAGATTTCTCGCTTGCATCAGTACTGCTCTTCGAGGCTTTTTGTGCTGCATGTGACTTGAGAATAGAACGCTCATAGTCTGATGACAGCTTTGGCTCGGGTTGATGAAGAGTCTTTAGCATTTTCAACACTTTGGCTTTTTCTTCTTTGGTGCTGGGGAACTCTGGCTCTTTCGGCCGCCTCAGCTTAGCGAAAAACGCTGTCGTTTCCGCATCAACGATCGCCGCAGTCTCCTCTTCAGTACAGTCATAAGCTCTCTTGGGAGGAACCGTTGGTACTTTTGGAAGAGGCTCTTGTTTACGTTTCGGCGATCGCTTACGACGCACAGTAGCGGTACGCTTACGCTTTTTAATCCTGAGGCGCCGGCGATGGCTCCCGCGGCGATGGCTGCACCGGAGATTGGTGAGGCGACGGAGCCGGGTGAGGCGACGAAGACGGCTGCCGCGGCGGCAACGACCTCGCTGGAGACGGGTGAGGCGGCGGCGAAGATGGCCTTGGCGTGTGATTTCGAAGCACGATACAATCCTTCGACCATAGAATGGTGACGTTTTTTGCGTCACCCAGCACAGTCACATCCCCTTCACCAGCAGGGTAGTGAAGATCCAAAACCTCAAAGGTGGGCATGATTTCATCCACGCCGACAACAGCGTAGCCCTCTGGAACCGGACGACTGTGGTAAGTTGGTGTGGGTCCAATTGGTAAGGCATAGCCGACCGCCACCTTCATTGATATGTTCACAACTTTGACATGTAGCTCGCAGTGTGTCATCTCTGTGATATCATCCACTGGGTAGCCAACAGGAGCCATCGTCGGTGCATCATCGGCATCGCCATTGTCATCACCCGGGACCTCGGTGGAAGCCACACTGCTTTTTCGATTATTCGATAGGCCGGTAGCATCGAATGCAGTGTGCTGCTGAGATGGGCCAGTAGTACTTTTCTCTTTAAGTGAGTTAATTTCATCTTGTTGTTGCTTTATTCGTTCTTCAATTAAACGCATTCGCTCTTTCTGACTTTCTGCTTCAACTGTCGCCATGTCCTTACTCCTCTGACGGCTTCTATCAGGATATTTCTTCCTCTCTTCGGGAAACCCAGTCCTCCATGATTGGGAGCCTATTGTGCCTCGTGTTCGTCCATCATGTTCCTTATTTCCAAGGGCGAGTGTGAGCTCATCATTCTCTCTATCGGGAATGAAGTCCCCATCTTTAACAGCCTTTACTGCTTTTCTCATCCTCTCGATTGGCAAGGGGTCTTCTTTATGTCGTATGTTATATATACACCTCCCTTCCGAGTCCAACGTTCCCCCATGCCCGTAAAACCAATTCCTTGCACGTTCTACCCAATCGTCTGTCTCTGGGGTGATATTTTTATCACGCAGTTCATGCTCAAGTTTCTCCCACTTAGGAATGCCAACCTTGTAGCCACCTTGCCCCATAGTATGGTGATACTTCTTCTTAGCAGCATTCAGCTTATTCGTTTCAGACATTTTCTTAGCTTTTTCTGATTTCTTGTATTCCACAAACTCATCCCAGAATGGTTTTATCTTCTCAAACTGAATATTCTTGAAATCGGGAGTCTTCTTTTTCACGACATAGTCAAGGTGCAATCTTTTCTTCCAGTTGGTGAAACACTGGGCCATCTTCTTCAAAGCCCACTCCCTGACCTTAGCCTCCATGGCTCTCCCATGTTGTAAGGCGTCCTCAACTGGATCCTCCGCATTTGGATCCAGCTCTATCTTTGGTAGTTTGAAATTAACCATGAGCCTCTTCCACAGTAAATCTTTGGCGTGGTTAGGGACAAATAAACATGTTCCCTCTTCATCCGCATTAGCAGGCCTATTCCAATTTCTAATGGTGATCGGGATTAAGTCCCTAACGATTACTCCGCATTGTGCCACAAATTTGGTTGCGACAACTTCGGGAGCTGTCGGTCTGCCGTCTACAGCGACATCTTCGATCCTGAACCTCTCATGGTCTTGCAACTTTTTGGTTGGGCCTCGTCTGCTCTTTTCAGTAGATTCCTTCGATCCGGAGGGCTAAAAGAAGAAAGATTGCCGTTACTATTTCTATATAGATAGCAGATGATTAATTAATGAATTGATTTATATTACATGCACCTTGCCGGAGCGGTCGTCTTCTCGATTACACAAGGCATCGCCTTCTCCCTCGCGGAAGGCAACACCTTCAACCTCAAACAAGTTGTCTACTCCGGTAAAAATAGGATCACCCTCACCGGAGTTGTTCAGAAACGTTGATACGTCTAAATTATCTTCCCCACGGATCACACCTTGGATCAACTCTTCCTTTTCTTCGTCTCTGACGTGTGGGTCCATATTTTCTGCATAGGTGGAAAAACGAATAAGTCAAAGCGGCTGTAACTACCTCGGTGAACTACGCTCCTAGATACAAGCCTGGATGAGTGGTAGTGGTTGAAATAGTACGGTGGGGCCCCAAAAGCCACTCACTGGTAGTCCTTTCAGACGTCCCAAACACTACCCTCTCAACGGGACCTGTACGGGCGGCGTAGTCGGCAGGCGAAGGGATCAACTACGTACACAAGTGGGTATGTACGCAAGCCACCATACAAGAGTACATCAAAGCCATACCATCTAGAAAGAAAGGAAATATAGCAACGCCATACGGCAAGATTCAAATGACCTAGATAGATCTATGTTTTAGGATAACTCCTCATACAACACACATCAGAGTATCATGCGGAAGCGGCAAACAGAATCCGAGTACGGATAAGAAGCAAATCGGCATAAGATGCCATAGAAATAAGCACATCCCAACTACAGGTCTCACGGATCCCCGTTCCCGGAATCTCTACACCGAACGATCGTTGCCCACATCTTCGGCTTCTTCCACCCAGTATCCGTCCTGAGAAGGTACCTGTTCATCTGAATCAAGAATTTATCGTGTGAGACCCTAAGGGTACTCAGCAAGTCTTAATGCCTCTAAAGGGGACACAACCTGGGGTGACGCAATTGCAGCGAAAGATAAACCCTAGCAATTATACAGATAAACGCTAACCATCCGCCTAACCAATGATAGACGGATGTCCGTGAATTAAGAACAACAGTTATAATGGTAATTTCATCCGATCCATCCTCCTCCCTGCTTACCAACAAGGAAGCGGACGAATAACCCCCGCATCCGTTGGCAATTTTATTAACCATTCCATGAGTGTTGCACTATTTACTAGTCAAGTTACTTAGTCAGATTAAGGCAGTACTTTAGTTATGCTTGTCTATGATCGAGAAACTGTGCTCCAAGTCGTCCATATCCGCGGACACGGCTTTCAGAAAGTTTTACCCGGCCGGGGTGCACCAATAGCAACACACGCTCGATCAGCCTCGGAAAAAACCAAATCAAAACCCAACGAGGCTTTCACGACTGAACAATCACAAGATTCAGAAATATTTCAGGGGGCCACCCCTTTGAGTAGATCCCGCAACGAAGTAAGCAAGCTTCGAGACGGACTCAAGGTTAGAGCCAATGGCTGTAAGCGACTGGGAACCCGAAAACTCGGGGTGTCGATACCGCGTAATCACTCCGCCTTCCTAAACAGTACAGTGTGCTATCTGTCGCACAATTTAAATACAGAAAAATAGCATGGCATAAGTACAGGATAGTAAATAAAACCTCAAACTAGTTTGTGGCCCCAAGAAATAAGACGGAATCAAGCTCTGGCCCAGGGGGGTCCCATATACCACCCGGATGTGGATAGCGCGATAAATCAAGGAACAGGAATCAAGTACTCGGGGTCTTACGGGACACAAGTGAGCAGGAAAAACCAAATAGCAGATGTTGCTCACCGGTGCCACTTTCTTTAGTTATCCCAGAACTACTCAGGTTAAGTTGTTTAGGTACCTCATTGTTCAACAGACACTCACATACCCTACACATGCTGTTCTACGACTCGCATGGCTCAAACAACTCCTATAGTAATGGCTCATGGGATGGAGGAACAAGCTTGGTGGAGTTTAAAAGTAAAGGCTATGCATACTTGGGATTCAGTTTAATGCAATCGCGACTCAATGATGCAAGAATAAGATAGAGGCAGTAGGTACTGTATGTATGCAAGCATGTGGAAGTGCTTGCCTGGTATCTCAGTTGAAGCAAGGGACGGATCTGGGTAGTGCTCCTGGTTCTCTTGATACAACCCCTGCTCAGTGTCTATCCGAGAAAAACCAAACAAACAAGGCCAACATGAATATAGAGCACAAGCATATGAATAAGATGCGTCAAACAAACAATCATGCCATGATGAATGATGCACAATTTACATGGCAAGAAAGGTAGCATGGCATGGTGAGGTGTGGAGAACAAGTAGCAACGTTTTAGTGGAGTTTTGGTTCCCAATTTGTTGTCATAACAGTTGTTGTTCGCTATATATTTATATGATGCATGCTGCAATTCAAGTCATGGATAGCATAAACAGAAAGGTCTCGTCGAGCTGATCATTTTAGACATATCATTTGCTTAATTTGGAATTATAAAACTAAAGTTATTAATTATTGAAAAACAAGTGGCATTGGTGGTAATTTAAATAAAATTGGAATTTTAATTGTGCAAAAGTCAAATTGGATGGTATATTTGAAATCCTCTCATTTTTCTGATATCCAAACATATATTACTTGTTCAATTTGGGTTTACAAAATAAAAGTTATTTGAAACTGAATTGAATTTGAATTTTTAAATTATTTAAACAGGATTTGTATTTAAAACAGTCTCTGAAACGTTTTCTACTCAGCCTAATCCAGCTCTGGTCACTGGCAGGTGGGGCCATGGGTTCTGCGGCCCACGCGCCAGCGGCTGAGGGACACAGGGGACCGCGGGTTGAGATGCCAGAAGCTGGAGGGCCTAACTAGAAACGTCCAGGGCTGTATGAAACTGAAGCCTGTCGAACTGAATCTGACAGCGCGAAAACTGCTAGATGGCTTGATCTTGCGACGACGATGGCGAGCTAATCGCTGGGAATTTCGCCACGACGCAAAAGGGAAAGTTGTAGAGGGATGTACCGGCTACAGGTTTCGTTTAGGGCGCATCTACGGGGGAGGGCTGTGCTGGCTGGAATACGACGAGGAACAGAGGTGGTACGGCGGTCTGCAGGCACGTTGCTGCGCATGGAGGCGGTGACTGCGGCGGCGCGCGCACGCACGCAGGGTGCTCGACGATGGCCGGCGGCGCTACGGTGCACCCGGGGGTGGGGGATCATGTCAGGGAGGATGAGAGGCTTACCAAGGGCTCGTTGGTGGCTTGGTTCGGGCAGAGAGGCCGGTGATCGTCGAGGAGGCTGGCGGCGAGAGCGTCCTGGTACTCGCGGGCACGGCGGCGGCGGGCCTCCTCCGGCGAGGTCCAGCGGGTCCCGGCGCGTCACGGCGAAGCAGTGGTAGAAGGTGGAGCTCCTGGTACTGCTGGCGCGACTCGGGAAGCTCTGGAGCGAAGGGGTGCTGGGGGGGGTGCCGTCGCTAGGGTTTAGAGGCCATCGCGCTCTGGCTTGCTGGGAGAAAGAAGGAGGGAGGCAGGGGAGGAAAGAGAGGCCTGAGGGGAAGATCTGGGAGTGCTGGAGGTGAGGGGGGAGGATAAGATCGCCAGGGCAGGTAGGGGGCTTGCGTGGGGGAGGGGAAAGCACATGGGCTGGTGGTGGCTTGCAAAAGGAGAGGGGGTGGCTCGGGCTAGGCCTCTCCCTTTTTCCTCTTCTTTCTGTCCTGTAGCCGAGAGAGGGAGAGAGGACACCAGGGAGGGGGCAGGCTCGGCCACGTGATCGAGAGAGAGAGAGGAACAAGGGCCGAGAGAGGTTAGAGCTAGGATGGGGTGGGGTAGCTCGGGTGGTTGAGAGGAGAGGTGAGAAAAGAGGGGAGATGGTGTAGCTAGGTGGGGCCTACACGCTAGAGGGAAGGGGAGACGATGGAGAGGCCACTTAGGGTTGATAGCTAGAGAGGAGAGGGAGAGGGGTAGATGGTAGCTAGGGTTTGGAAGCATAACAAGAGGTGGCAAAAGGAAGAGGAGAGGGATTAGGGTTTAGATATAGGGTAAGGTCAGATCTAGCTTAGGGTTATAGAGAGAGGGATATTAGGGTTTTGGTTTAGCCAAACAAGGTGGTAGTTTTTAAAATATGGTCCAAGAGATCCAAAACAAGGAGCACCTAGTTACTCTTAAAACCAAGCTCCTACTAAGCAAATAAAACAAACCAAAAGAAGAAGGCCAAGGGTTATGGTTGCATGGCCCATGCATAACTAATAATGCTAGGTTCTATTTTGTGAAAACAAAATAGATGTCCATGGCATTTATTCATATGCATTCCAAAATGTGGACAAGGCCAAGCAAAGATTAGGGGTGGAATCCAAACAACCAGTCATGAGCTAGAGATAAATCAACAAAATGCCAAGCTCAGAATAGTTGGATGGTGGAATATAAAAGGTGGTGAAAGATAAGGTGGTGGAGTCAAAAAGAGAGATGCCCCCAACTCAACTTGGGCATTTAACAATTTATTAAGAACCAAATACAATATCAAGAGGCAACTACAATTAATCATGCACATGAGATAAGAACCAAACAAGAAAAGGTTTTATATGATGCTCAAATGCAAGGGGACATGATGACATGAGCATGATGTGATGATGATGCAACAATTATATGTTGGAAGTGGCCCATTTTATTATGATAACATGTAGCATTACAGGTGTTAGACAACTGGGGTGCTACAACTCTCCCCCACTAAACAGGAATCTCGCCCCGAGATTCTAGGAAGAAGAAGAAGACACAAAGAGAGAAGGATGGTTGGCACGGAGTTCATCTTCACGCTCCCATGTTGCTTCATCAACAGAATGGTGTGACCACTGCACCTTGCAAAACTTGATGGACTTGTTGCGCGTCCTTCGTTCTGCGGTCTCAAGGATTTTGGTGGGGTGTTCCTGATAAGACAGATCTTCTTGAAGGTCGATTAGCTCATGATCCACGGTCTTGCCGGGGTCTTTGAAGCACTTCTTGAGCTGAGAGATGTGGAAAACATCATGGACTTTGAGTTTTTCCGGAAGCTCTAGTGCATAAGCAACTTCTCCTCTTCTACCACGTATCTTGAAAGGACCGATGTATCTAGGAGCCAACTTTCCTTTGATACCGAAGCGGTGTGTTCCTCTCATGGGAGTGACACGAAGGTAGACGAGATCACCAGGGGCATATACCATATCTGTGTGCTTCCTGTCATAGTTGCTCTTCTGACGACTTTGAGTAATCTTCAGGTTCTCCAGAATGATATGCACCTTCTCCTCTGCCTGAGTCACAATGTCAGGGCCAAACCAGATTCTTTCTCCTGCACCTGACCAACCAATCGGAGTTCTGCACTTGCGACCATAGAGAGCCTCGAATGGTGCCATCTTCAGACTCTTCTAGAAGCTGTTGTTGTAGGAGAATTCAGCATAAGGAAGACATTCCTCCCACTTCATGCCAAAAGAGATAACGCAAGCTCTAAGCATATCCTCCAGAATCTGATTTATTCTTTCCACTTGTCCTTGAGACTGAGGGTGGTAAGCAGTGCTGAAGTTCAACTTTGTTCCCAAGGCTTTTTGGAAACTCTCCCAGAACTTTGAGGTGAAGATGCTCCCACGGTCTGAACTGATTTCAAGTGGAACCCCATACAAAGAGACAATCCTGTTGATATAGAGCTCAGCCAACTGAATTCCAGAAATTGTTTCTTTGACTGGGAAGAAGTGAGCCACTTTAGAAAGCCTGTCGATGACAACAAAGATTGCATTGTTGCCCTTGTGCGACCTTGGAAAGCCAGTGATGAAGTCCATCTCTACTTTCTCCCATTTCCATTCCGGAGGTTTCAATGGCTGTAGAAGACCAAATGGTTTCTGATGGACAGCCTTGACTCTGCGGCAGACATCACATTCTGAGACATACTTGGCACAATACCTTTTCAACCCAGGCCACCAGTATTGTGTTTTCAAGTCCATGTACATCTTTGTGCTGCCAGGATGGATAGAAAGAACCGAATCATGTGCCTCCTTGAGAACTTGGTCTCTCAGACCCGTGTAGTTTGGAACAAACATCCGGTGTTCAAAGAAGAGCGAGCCTTGATCATCAACATGGAAGGATTCATACTTCGGAAGGCCAAGCTTAGAGATGAGCTTTCTGGTGTGCGGATCACCAAGCTGACGAGAACGAATCTGTTCTTCCAAGAGAGGAGTAGCCAGAAGGTTCAGGAGATGCCCTTGTTCCACAATTTCCAGGTTGAGCTGACGGAATTCCTCGCACAAGAGAGGCTGCTGCTCTTCTACCATGAGGTTGTTGACATAAGCTTTGCGGCTAAGCGCATCTGCCATGACGTTTGCTTTGCCTGGAGTGTAGTTGATGGTCACATCAAAGTCATTGATTGCTTCAATCCATCTCCTTTGCCGAAGATTGAGATCAGGTTGAGTGAAGATATACTTCAAACTCTTGTGGTCCGAGAAGATCTCACAACGGTTACCAAGCAAGTAGTGCCTCCATAGCTTCAAGGCAAAAACAACTGCTGCTAGCTCGAGGTCATGCGTGGGATAGTTGATCTCATGTGTCTTCAACTGACGAGAGGCATAAGCAACCACCTGTTTCTCTTGCATCAGGACCGCACCCAATCCTTGCAAAGAGGCGTCGCAGAATATCTGGAAAGGCTTAGATGTATCCGGAGGAACCAAGACTGGCGTGGAAGTGAGCTTCTCTTTGAGTGTCACAAAACTTTCTTGACAAGCAGGAGTCCACAGGTACTTCTTGCCTTTCTTGAGGAGATCGGTAAGAGGCTTTGCTATCTTCGAGAAGTTCTGAACGAAGCGACGGCAATAGCTAGCCAAGCCGAGAAAACTCCGCACTTCCTTGACATTCACAGGAGGAAGCCATTCAACTATTGTCTTCACGGTTTCCGGGTTGACTGCAATGCCCTTGGCAGAGATAACATGACCCAAGTATGTTACTTCAGGCAGCCAAAACTCACACTTAGAGAACTTTGCATACAAGCGGTTCTCACGAAGCTTGTTCAGGACACACCGCAGGTGTTCTTCATGCTCCTCCTTGGACTTGGAATAGACCAGAATGTCATCCAGATATACCACAACAAACTTATCAAGGTACTCCATGAAAACGGAGTTCATCAGCCTCGAGAAGGTAGCAGGTGCGTTGGTGAGACCGAAAGACATGACCGTGTACTCATACAGGCCATAGCGAGTGGTGAAAGCTGTTTTGGGCACATCTTCTTTGCGAATTTTGATTTGGTGATAACCACTTCTCAAGTCCAGCTTAGAGAACACCACAGCTCCTGCCAGCTGATCAAATAGATCATTTATCCGAGGGAGAGGATATTTGTTCTTGATGGTTTTTGCATTGAGAGCCCGATAATCAACACATAGCCTATCGGTTCTGTCACGCTTCTTCACAAAGATTGTTGGGCTACCCCAAGAAGAAGTGCTGTGTTGAATGAAACCCAATTTCTCTTGTTCATCAAGTTGTCGTTTGAGTTCAGCCAACTCAGAAGGACCCATTTTATATGGCCGCTTGGAGATAGGAGCCGTTCCAGGTTCAAGCTCAATCACGAATTCAACCTCGCGATCCGGAGGCATACCTGGCAACTCTTCAGGAAAGACATCTGGGAACTCACAGACCACCGGTACACCCTGAATAGCTTCCATAGCATCATTATTCAGAGCAGCCAAGGAATAGAGCTGGACAGCAGGAGTCAGACTTGGAGAAAAGACTATGTGGCCTTCAGGAATCTTCAGAGATACTGAGCGTTCAGCACAATCGATCACAGCTGCATTTGCTGTCAACCAATCCATGCCCAAAATGACATCAATGTCAGAGTTGCCCAGAACAATCAAAGAATCCAAGAATGAAGAGCCACCAATCTCAACTTTATTGCCATGGCTGATTTGAGCAGCTGCCATTGTGGCTCCAGGAGAAAGAACCATTAACCGCTTTTTGAGAGGAACCATGACTAACTCATTCTCATCTGCGAACTTGTGCGACACAAAGGAATGCGATGCACTAGAATCAAAGAGAACTCGTGCAGGAACTGAGTTAACTGAAAGCATACCCATGACAACTCCAGGTGCGAGCTCAGCTTGAGAGGCGTTGACGCAGTTGGCGCGAACAACCGCAGACCCGGGCTTAGTGTTGATGTTGAGAGCCCGAGGCGGTGGTGCACGAACCGAAGGAGAGCTTGTTGCAGATCTTGGCGGGGGTGGAGGGAGAGCTTTGTTCTTCATTGGACAGTTCCAGTGGGAATGTCCAGGATCTCCACACGTGAAGCAGGCACCAGCTGGACGTGGAGCAGAGTAGCCAGGGACTCCGCCAGGCGCTCCAGGGTAAGGGTTGTTGTAGCCCCTGGGAGCCGCAGTGGTGAAGTTTGATGGCCTTGGCGCGTAACTTGCAGGTCTTGGTGGAGCCGGGAGCGACGGTGGGGTGTTAGGAACCCAGACACGCCGCTTAGAAGGAGCTGCCATAACTGCCGAGCTTGATGCATCCCTGTTGTTTTTCTTGGACTCCTCAAACATTTGCCTGCTTGCCTCCTCTTGCAGTGTTGTGTGCTGTAGTTCCAGGAAGGTTGCCGGTCTTGCATGCGTGATTGCATACTTGATCGACGCATTGAGCCCTTGCCTGAACCTTTTCTGCTTCTTCTTGTCATCAGATACCTCATCACCACCATAACGAGACAGATTCATCAAGTTCCTGATATAGGTGTTGACGTTATCATTTCCCTGCTTCAGGTTGAGGAAAGCCTCCTTCATCCTTTCCATCACAATCTCTGAGAGAAACTGCTCCTTGAACGCTCCAGTGAACCTCTCCCAAGTAGGCTGGAACCCAGTGCAGCTTGCCTTCAAGTAGTTCTCCCACCAAAGAGCTGCATCTCCCTTGAGAAGGTGAGTAGCACACTTGACCCACTCCTGTTCTGGAACATCAGCAGTCTCGAGCAGCCTTGAGATCTCACGCAGCCAATCATCCGCGTCCAGAGGTCGGTCAGAAACATCGAACTGACGAGGGTTGAACTTGAGGAAGCTCTTGATGTCACCACGCTTGGGAGATGGAGGAAGTGGAGCAAACTCGTTCCTTCTGACGCTCTCCTCAAAGCGCTGCTGGTTCTCTTGCATTGCCGCCAAAGCATTAGCTATGCTTGACAGCGCTGAGCCCAGTTCCGGAGGGATGTCCTCTTCAGTCCGGCGTGGGGGAGCCATCCTGTCATTGATATAAAACTCAAGTCAGTACTATAATGGAGAATGATAATAATCCAAAATAGTACTAAGATGGAATTAACCAAGGTTAAAGGATACAATTTACTGAGATGATATTAAAATATCAACAAAGTTCATAGCACCTAAAGATATTAAGCATATCGCACACGACTGAAAAGGAGTGTGGTACACAAATATATCAAAGAGAAATTTTCCACAAATTTCGGCATTAAAATACCAATAGATGCGCAAAATTACTTAACGAATCAAGATTAGTGACTCTACCGATCCAATATACAAAAGCGAATGATACAAGTAGTGGTATGGTCGCGACTCCATCCCGCACTCAAATCATTACTCCGCACATGAACAAGTGGAACACATATCCTAACCCCTTCTTCTCATGACGAAACCTAAAGATTGGTAACTACGGAAACGAACACCCCAAACAAGATAGCGTCGGATACAAGAGGAAGATAGATTGCGTCGGTTTGCAAAAAGCCTGTCGGTATGGAATGTACCAACAGTTGATAACCAAAGGCAGATAAGATAACAACTTGGATGCAACAGATAGCCAAGGGATTACACACACACACACACACAACCTATGGTACTACGGAAACCCAGAACACGTGAATCCTAGTTTGAACTTTGAGAAGAGGATTGAAAACGTTGCACTTCCTTACCAGAAAATGGTGGGTGGGAGGGTAAGAAGAAAAAGTGGAAGCAGTCCTACTCTCGCGTTTTGTTTTTCCCTAATATACATAACTACCAAAATATTTGCTAGACTGACAACGACCGTTTGGCTGAAACCCTGAAGGTCGGGATGGATCTGATACCAATTGTAACTACCTCGGTGAACTACGCTCCTAGATACAAGCCTGGATGAGTGGTAGTGGTTGAAATAGTACGGTGGGGCCCCAAAAGCCACTCACTGGTAGTCCTTTCAGACGTCCCAAACACTACCCTCTCAACGGGACCTGTACGGGCGGCGTAGTCGGCAGGCGAAGGGATCAACTACGTACACAAGTGGGTATGTACGCAAGCCACCATACAAGAGTACATCAAAGCCATACCATCTAGAAAGAAAGGAAATATAGCAACGCCATACGGCAAGATTCAAATGACCTAGATAGATCTATGTTTTAGGATAACTCCTCATACAACACACATCAGAGTATCATGCGGAAGCGGCAAACAGAATCCGAGTACGGATAAGAAGCAAATCGGCATAAGATGCCATAGAAATAAGCACATCCCAACTACAGGTCTCACGGATCCCCGTTCCCGGAATCTCTACACCGAACGATCGTTGCCCACATCTTCGGCTTCTTCCACCCAGTATCCGTCCTGAGAAGGTACCTGTTCATCTGAATCAAGAATTTATCGTGTGAGACCCTAAGGGTACTCAGCAAGTCTTAATGCCTCTAAAGGGGACACAACCTGGGGTGACGCAATTGCAGCGAAAGATAAACCCTAGCAATTCTACAGATAAACGCTAACCATCCGCCTAACCAATGATAGACGGATGTCCGTGAATTAAGAACAACAGTTATAATGGTAATTTCATCCGATCCATCCTCCTCCCTGCTTACCAACAAGGAAGCGGACGAATAACCCCCGCATCCGTTGGCAATTTTATTAACCATTCCATGAGTGTTGCACTATTTACTAGTCAAGTTACTTAGTCAGATTAAGGCAGTACTTTAGTTATGCTTGTCTATGATCGAGAAACTGTGCTCCAAGTCGTCCATATCCGCGGACACGGCTTTCAGAAAGTTTTACCCGGCCGGGGTGCACCAATAGCAACACACGCTCGATCAGCCTCGGAAAAAACCAAATCAAAACCCAACGAGGCTTTCACGACTGAACAATCACAAGATTCAGAAATATTTCAGGGGGCCACCCCTTTGAGTAGATCCCGCAACGAAGTAAGCAAGCTTCGAGACGGACTCAAGGTTAGAGCCAATGGCTGTAAGCGACTGGGAACCCGAAAACTCGGGGTGTCGATACCGCGTAATCACTCCGCCTTCCTAAACAGTACAGTGTGCTATCTGTCGCACAATTTAAATACAGAAAAATAGCATGGCATAAGTACAGGATAGTAAATAAAACCTCAAACTAGTTTGTGGCCCCAAGAAATAAGACGGAATCAAGCTCTGGCCCAGGGGGGTCCCATATACCACCCGGATGTGGATAGCGCGATAAATCAAGGAACAGGAATCAAGTACTCGGGGTCTTACGGGACACAAGTGAGCAGGAAAAACCAAATAGCAGATGTTGCTCACCGGTGCCACTTTCTTTAGTTATCCCAGAACTACTCAGGTTAAGTTGTTTAGGTACCTCATTGTTCAACAGACACTCACATACCCTACACATGCTGTTCTACGACTCGCATGGCTCAAACAACTCCTATAGTAATGGCTCATGGGATGGAGGAACAAGCTTGGTGGAGTTTAAAAGTAAAGGCTATGCATACTTGGGATTCAGTTTAATGCAATCACGACTCAATGATGCAAGAATAAGATAGAGGCAGTAGGTACTGTATGTATGCAAGCATGTGGAAGTGCTTGCCTGGTATCTCAGTTGAAGCAAGGGACGGATCTGGGTAGTGCTCCTGGTTCTCTTGATACAACCCCTGCTCAGTGTCTATCCGAGAAAAACCAAACAAACAAGGCCAACATGAATATAGAGCACAAGCATATGAATAAGATGCGTCAAACAAACAATCATGCCATGATGAATGATGCACAATTTACATGGCAAGAAAGGTAGCATGGCATGGTGAGGTGTGGAGAACAAGTAGCAACGTTTTAGTGGAGTTTTGGTTCCCAATTTGTTGTCATAACAGTTGTTGTTCGCTATATATTTATATGATGCATGCTGCAATTCAAGTCATGGATAGCATAAACAGAAAGGTCTCGTCGAGCTGATCATTTTAGACATATCATTTGCTTAATTTGGAATTATAAAACTAAAGTTATTAATTATTGAAAAACAAGTGGCATTGGTGGTAATTTAAATAAACTTGGAATTTTAATTGTGCAAAAGTCAAATTGGATGGTATATTTGAAATCCTCTCATTTTTCTGATATCCAAACATATATTACTTGTTCAATTTGGGTTTACAAAATGAAAGTTATTTGAAACTGAATTGAATTTGAATTTTTAAATTATTTAAACAGGATTTGTATTTAAAACAGTCTCTGAAACGTTTTCTACTCAGCCTAATCCAGCTCTGGTCACTGACAGGTGGGGCCATGGGTTCTGCGGCCCACGCGCCAGTGGCTGAGGGACACAGGGGACCGCGGGTTGAGATGCCAGAAGCTGGAGGGCCTAACTAGAAACGTCCAGGGCTGTATGAAACTGAAGCCTGTCGAACTGAATCTGACAGCGCGAAAACTGCTAGATGGCTTGATCTTGCGACGACGATGGCGAGCTAATCGCTGGGAATTTCGCCACGACGCAAAAGGGAAAGTTGTAGAGGGATGTACCGGCTACAGGTTTCGTTTAGGGCGCATCTACGGGGGAGGGCTGTGCTGGCTGGAATACGACGAGGAACAGAGGTGGTACGGCGGTCTGCAGGCACGTTGCTGCGCACGGAGGCGGTGACTGCGGCGGCGCGCGCACGCACGCAGGGTGCTCGACGATGGCCGGCGGCGCTACGGTGCACCCGGGGGTGGGGGATCATGTCAGGGAGGATGAGAGGCTTACCAGGGGCTCGCTGGTGGCTTGGTTCGGGCAGAGAGGCCGGTGATCGTCGAGGAGGCTGGCGGCGGGAGCGTCCTCGTACTCGCGGGCACGGCGGCGGCGGGGCTCCTCCGGCGAGGTCCAGCGGGTCCCGGCGCGTCACGGCGAAGCAGTGGTAGAAGGTGGAGCTCCTGGTACTGCTAGCACGCCTCGGGAAGCTCTGGAGCGAAGGGGTGCTGGGGGGGGTGCCGTCGCTAGGGTTTAGAGGCCGGCGCTCTGGCTTGCTGGGAGAAAGAAGGAGGGAGGCAGGGGAGGAAAGAGAGGCCTGAGGGGAAGATCTGGGAGTGCTGGAGGTGAGGGGGGAGGATAAGATCGCCAGGGCAGGTAGGGGGCTTGCGTGGGGGAGGGGAAAGCACATGGGCTGGTGGTGGCTTGCAAAAGGAGAGGTGGTGGCTCGGGCTAGGCCTCTCCCTTTTTCCTCTTCTTTCTATCCTGTAGCCGAGAGAGGGAGAGAGGACACCAGGGTGGGGGCAGGCTCGGCCACGTGATCGAGAGAGAGAGAGAGGAACAAGGGCCGAGAGAGGTTAGAGCTAGGATGGGGTGGGGTAGCTCGGGTGGTTGAGAGGAGAGGTGAGAAAAGAGGGGAGATGGTGTAGCTAGGTGGGGCCTACACGCTAGAGGGAATGGGAGACGATGGAGAGGCCACTTAGGGTTGATAGCTAGAGAGGAGAGGGAGAGGGGTAGATGGTAGCTAGGGTTTGGAAGCATAACAAGAGGTGGCAAAAGGAAGAGGAGAGGGATTAGGGTTTAGATATAGGGTAAGGTCAGATCTAGCTTAGGGTTATAGAGAGAGGGATATTAGGGTTTGGGTTTAGCCAAACAAGGTGGTAGTTTTTAAAATATGGTCCAAGAGATCCAAAACAAGGAGCACCTAGTTACTCTTAAAACCAAGCTCCTACTAAGAAAATAAAACAAACCAAAAGAAGAAGGCCAAGGGTTATGGTTGCATGGCCCATGCATAACTAATAATGCTAGGTTCTATTTTGTGAAAACAAAATAGATGTCCATGGCATTTATTCATATGCATTCCAAAATGTGGACAAGGCCAAGCAAAGATTAGGGGTGGAATCCAAACAACCAGTCATGAGCTAGAGATAAATCAACAAAATGCCAAGCTCAGAATAGTTGGATGGTGGAATATAAAAGGTGGTGAAAGATAAGGTGGTGGAGTCAAAAAGAGAGATGCCCCCAACTCAACTTGGGCATTTAACAATTTATTAAGAACCAAATACAATATCAAGAGGCAACTACAATTAATCATGCACATGAGATAAGAACCAAACAATAAAAGGTTTTATATGATGCTCAAATGCAAGGGGACATGATGACATGAGCATGATGTGATGATGATGCAACAATTATATGTTGGAAGTGGCCCATTTTATTATGATAACATGTAGCATTACAGGTGTTAGACAACTAGGGTGCTACAGCGGCTAAAGGAGAAAGTTAAGGAGAAACCCTAATATATACATACACAATAATAAAAATGAAGAGAAACCCTAAACCTAGCTACAAAAAGGAAACTGTGTAGTAGATAGGTAACTCTAGCTAAAATCAACTAAAATCAATATTTCGGAGTTCCGAGGGGTGTAAAACCTAGTTCGGAGAAACCTCGGATGCATATGAGAGGGGAACATGAGTATAAGGCTACAAAAAGGGAAACTATCCAGCAGATAGGTAACACTAGATACTAACAAAATACCATATTGGAATCGATCTCGATCTCGATATCGTATTCTACCGAGAAGAACCAAATCACCGGAAAGAAAGGGAAACAATCAACACATGGCATCGATGCAATGCTCAAGCAATGATGATGATACGACAAGTTAATGTGCATTGGAATGTAACCCTAAAGCATGCTCGACAAGTTAATCGGGGTTCCGAGGGGCGCAAACCCTAACTCAAGGAACTCCGGAATCACCTGTTAGGGTTACTAGGGTGTTCTAATTAAACTTGTTATTTAAGTTGTTGAACAATGCATGATTATGGCATATATAGATAGTTCTCATTTTTCTAAACATTTTGGTATATTATTTGTATTTTTCTGAATTACAGATTAAAAGTTATTGAATTTACAAGTTTTATTCAAATTCTGGAATTATTAAATCAAATGTTTAAACCTTTTGCACCATAGTATGACAAGGATAATGATATGACAAGTTAATTTGTATTAAAAAGTAACCCTAAGACATGCTCGGCAATTTAAACGGGGTTCCGAGGGGTGAAAACCCTAACTCGGCGAAACTCCGGAGTATATGAGAGGGGTTGATTTTGTTTTCTAATTAAACTTGTCTTGAAAGTTGTTGAACAATGCATGATTATAGGTTAAATAGTTAGATCTCATTTTTCTGAACATTTTGATATATTATTTGTATTTTTCTTTCTAATAAATAATTAATTATTGAATTTACAATATTATATCAATTTATGGATTTAATTAAACCATTTCTGAATTTAAACAAAACAGAATACAGAAAAAAAAATTGCTTAGACACATGGCTCTCAAATTTCTGAAAATTTTGATACATTATACATATTTTTATGATTAAATATGAATTAGTTATTGATTTTACAAAATTATATTAATTTCTGCTATTTTTAAACATTTCTGAAAAGGATTAAGCCATTACTGCATCACCCTGACGTCATCAACCCTATCCCTAACTTTCTACACCGGGGCTGCTCCTACCCACAACCACTGACTAGGGGGCCCTAGGCCGATCTGGGTCCACCCCGTGGCCACGTAGGCGCCACGTCAGACGCGGCGGCGCGGGAGGCGTCAGGCGGTGGTCGCCGGCGACGATCTGGGCCACCCCACCGCACCGCACCGCACCGCTGACGCCGCCGCCGCACCGCTGACGCCGCCGCCACACATCTCGCGCCGCTGTCGCCGCCGCCGCACATCTCGTGCCGCTGTCGCCGCCGCCGCACATCTCGCGCCGCCGCCGCACATCTCGCGCCGCTGTCGCACCCACCCGTCGGTGCCTGCCCGTGGCGACAGGGGGAGGAGGAGGAGGGGGAGGACAGAGGCATGATGGAGAGGGGGAGGACGGAGGCAGGCCGTACCTTCTGGCGGCCGGTGACGACGCGCGACGACGGTCGTTGGAGGTGGTGGCGACGGACGTCGTTGGGCAGCCTGACGGCGGGGCGGCGGCGCGGGAAGCTTGACGAAGCGGCGGCACTGACGATCACGGGCAGCTGAGGGTGAGGCGGCGGCGCAGGCAGCCTGACGGCGTCGGGGGCGGCGAGCTCGGGCAGCCTGCCGGCGTCGGGGGCGGTTGTGCGCGCGTCGGTGAAGCAGAGAAGTGATGGGGAAGGGAAGAAGAAGAAGAAGAAGAGGCGCCCAGTTATAACCAAAGGACCTTTAGTCCCGGTTGGTGGCTCCAACCGGGACTAAAGGGTCATACGTCCCGGTTGGAGCCACCAACCGGGACCTATACTCCAATATTTTCAGCTTGGCGCGCAGGGGCTCTTTAGTCCCGGTTGGTGGCTCCAACCGGGACATATTCCCCTGTTTTCAAAAAAAAATCAGGTATTTTCTCTCTGTTCCCGCCTTATTTTTTATTTTGGGGTTTAAATTTGTATTGTTTTTAAATGATAATTAATTTGGAATTTAGAAAAACTTTAAACATAAGAAGTGTTTGGATTTGAATAAATAATTCAAAAACATTTTCTGTTTTAAAAAATAATTAATGTAACCATTTAAAATATGAACCATTTACAATTAAAAATGAATTAACTTATATTTTTTTAATATCAATTTGGAATTTAGAAAAACTTTAAACATAAGAAGTGTATGGATTTGAATAAATAATTCAAAAACATATTCTATTTTTAAAAAATAATTAATGTAACCTTTTAAAATGAATTAACTTATATTTTTGAATATTAATTTGGAATTTAGAAAAATTTTAAACATAAAAAGTGTTTGGATTTAAATAAATAATTCAAAAACATTTTCTGTTTTAAAAAATAATTAATGTAACCATTTAAAATATGAACCATTTACAATTAAAAATGAATTAACTTATATTTTTTTAATATCAATTTGGAATTTAGAAAAAAATTAAACATAAAAAGTGTTTGGATTTAAATAAATAATTCAAAAACATTTTCTGTTTTAAAAAATAATTAATGTAACCATTTAAAATATGAACCATTTACAATTAAAAATGAATTAACTTATATTTTTTTAATATCAATTTGGAATTTAGAAAAACTTTAAACATAAGAAGTGTATGGATTTGAATAAATAATTCAAAAACATATTCTATTTTTTAAAAATAATTAATGTAACCTTTTAAAATGAATTAACTTATATTCTATTTTTGAATATTAATTTATAAAACGACCCGTTTTTTGCGCTCGGAAAATGGAAATGGCTTTTCCGTGCGACAAAAAGGAAAACTTCCTCCTGCAACATTGTTCTCCATACCAATGTCCACACACATGCATAATATGGGCACAACATCACAAACTATGCCGTGATTCAGCACATAACATCGGTCATTTGGACCGAAAGCCATGAAACCTCGAACATGATAGGTCATTTTGTGAAGGTTTTTTCGAAACATGATCAATATACCAAGTCTGGTATTTTTCCTTTCAACTATGTAACATAATATGACACCACGCGAAGGATTTTCATTGTTCGGATTTTTTTTGAGTTTATTATGCCCGTTTTGAATTATCTGAATTTCTAACTATGGTCGAACCGGTGTGCATGAAGATTGGGGACGGGCATCGTTAGAACTTGCATTGGATCTCTGAAGAAACCACATATTGCGAGTCTAAAAATTATTTTTTCAAAAAATCACGGGCGATAGATCATGTACCTGTAGTACAAACCGGACCCACTTCCTACCGATTCGGCAGACATTTGTCCTTTTTACCCGGGATGGACGAAAAGGTTTGAGATGTACCGGTTGGGAGATAGTCCATGTAAGGTGGTCTAGTATTTTAGGAAAATGGGACGGTAGCATTGTGAAACGGCATTTTGGTGGTTACTTCACAAAACGACCCGTTTTTTGCGCTCGGAAAATGGAAAAGGGCTTTTCCGTGCGACAAAAAGGAAAACTTCCTCCTGCAACATTGTTCTCCATACCAATGTCCAAACACATGCATAATATGGGCACAACATCACAAACTCTGCCGTGATTCAGCACATAACATCGGTCATTTGGACCGAAAGCCATGAAACCTCGAACATGATAGGTCATTTTGTGAAGGTTTTTTCGAAACATGATCAATATACCAAGTCTGGTATTTTTCCTTTCAACTATGTAACATAATATGACACCACGCGAAGGATTTTCATTGTTCGGATTTTTTTTGAATTTATTATGCCCGTTTTGAATTATCTGAATTTCTAACTATGGTCGAACCGGTGTGCATGAAGATAGGGGACGGGCATCGTTAGAACTTGCATTGGATCTCTGAAGAAACCACATATTGCGAGTCTAAAAATGATTTTTTCAAAAAATCACGGGCGATAGATCATGTACCTGTAGTACAAACCGGACACACTTCCTGCCGATTCGGCAGACATTTGTCCTTTTTACCCGGGATGGACGAAAAGGTTTGAGATGTACCGGTTGGGAGATAGTCCATGTAAGGTGGTCTAGTATTTTAGGAAAATGGGACGGTAGCATTGTGAAACGGCATTTTGGTGGTTACTTCACAAAACGACCCGTTTTTTGCGCTCGGAAAATGGAAAAGGGCTTTTCCGTGCGACAAAAAGGAAAACTTCCTCCTGCAACATTGTTCTCCATACCAATGTCCACACACATGCATAATATGGGCACAACATCACAAACTATGCCGTGATTCAGCACATAACATCGGTCATTTGGACCGAAAGCCATGAAACCTCGAACATGATAGGTCATTTTGTGAAGGTTTTTTCGAAACATGATCAATATACCAAGTCTGGTATTTTTTCCTTTCAACTATGTAACATAATATGACACCACGCGAAGGATTTTCATTGTTCGGATTTTTTTTGAATTTATTATGCCCGTTTTGAATTATCTGAATTTCAAACTATGGTCGAACCGGTGTGCATGAAGATAGGGGACGGGCATCGTTAGAACTTGCATTGGATCTCTGAAGAAACCACATATTGCGAGTCTAAAAATGATTTTTTTCAAAAAATCACGGGCGATAGATCATGTACCCGTAGTACAAACCGGACCCACTTCCTGCCGATTCGGCAGACATTTGTCCTTTTTACCCGGGATGGACGAAAAGGTTTGAGATGTACCGGTTGGGAGATAGTCCATGTAAGGTGGTCTAGTATTTTAGAAAAATGGGACGGTAGCATTGTGAAACGGCATTTTGGTGGTTACTTCACAAAACGACCCGTTTTGTGCGCTCGGAAAATGGAAAAGGGCTTTTCCGTGCGACAAAAAGGAAAACTTCCTCCTGCAACATTGTTCTCCATACCAATGTCCACACACATGCATAATATGGGCACAACATCATAAACTATGCCGTGATTCAGCACATAACATCGGTCATTTGGACCGAAAGCCATGAAACCTCGAACATGATAGGTCATTTTGTGAAGGTTTTTTCGAAACATGATCAATATACCAAGTCTGGTATTTTTCCTTTCAACTATGTAACATAATATGACACCACGCGAAGGATTTTCATTGTTCGGATTTTTTTTGAATTTATTATGCCCGTTTTGAATTATCTGAATTTCTAACTATGGTCGAACCGGTGTGCATGAAGATAGGGGACGGGCATCGTTAGAACTTGCATTGGATCTCTAAAGAAACCACATATTGCGAGTCTAAAAATGATTTTTTCAAAAAATCACGGGCGATAGATCATGTACCTGTAGTACAAACCGGACCCACTTCCTGCCGATTCGGCAGACATTTGTCCTTTTTACCCGGGATGGACGAAAAGGTTTGAGATGTACCTGTTGGGAGATAGTCCATGTAAGGTGGTCTAGTATTTTAGGAAAATGGGACGGTAGCATTGTGAAACACCATTTTGGTGGTTACTTCACAAAACGACCCGTTTTGTGCGCTCGGAAAATGGAAAAGGGCTTTTTCGTGCGACAAAAAGGAAAACTTCCTCCTGCAACATTGTTCTCCATACCAATGTCCATACACATGCATAATATGGGTACAACATCACAAACTATGCCGTGATTCAGCACATAACATCGGTCATTTGGACCGAAAGCCATGAAACCTCGAACATGATAGGTCATTTTATGAAGGTTTTTTCGAAACATGATCAATATACCAAGTCTGGTATTTTTCCTTTCAACTATGTAACATAATATGACACCACGCGAAGGATTTTCATTGTTCGGATTTTTTTTGAATTTATTATGCCCGTTTGAAATTATCTGAATTTCTAACTATGGTCGAACCGGTGTGCATGAAGATAGGGGACGGGCATCGTTAGAACTTGCATTGGATCTCTGAAGAAACCACATATTGCGAGTCTAAAAATGATTTTTTCAAAAAATCACGGGCGATAGATCATGTACCTGTAGTATAAACCGGACCCACTTCCTACCGATTCGGCAGACATTTGTCCTTTTTACCCGGGATGGACGAAAAGGTTTGAGATGTACCGGTTGGGAGATAGTCCATGTAAGGTGGTCTAGTATTTTAGGAAAATGGGACGGTAGCATTGTGAAACGGCATTTTGGTGGTTACTTCACAAAACGACCCGTTTTTTGCGCTCGGAAAATGGAAAAGGGCTTTTCCGTGCGACAAAAAGGAAAACTTCCTCCTGCAACATTGTTCTCCATACCAATGTCCACACACATGCATAATATGGGCACAACATCACAAACTATGCCGTGATTCAGCACATAACATCGGTCATTTGGACCGAAAGCCATGAAACCTCGAACATGATAGGTCATTTTGTGAAGGTTTTTTCGAAACATGATCAATATACCAAGTCTGGTATTTTTCCTTTCAACTATGTAACATAATATGACACCACGCGAAGGATTTTCATTGTTCGGATTTTTTTTGAATTTATTATGCCCGTTTTGAATTATCTGAATTTCTAACTATGGTCGAACCGGTGTGCATGAAGATAGGGGACGGGCATCGTTAGAACTTGCATTGGATCTCTGAAGAAACCACATATTGCGAGTCTAAAAATGATTTTTTCAAAAAATCACGGGCGATAGATCATGTACCTGTAGTACAAACCGGACCCACTTCCTGCCGATTCGGCAGACATTTGTCCTTTTTACCCGGGATGGACGAAAAGGTTTGAGATGTACCGGTTGGGAGATAGTCCATGTAAGGTGGTCTAGTATTTTAGGAAAATGGGACGGTAGCATTGTGAAACGGCATTTTGGTGGTTACTTCACAAAACGACCCGTTTTTTGCGCTCGGAAAATGGAAAAGGGTTTTTTCGAAACATGATCATTGTTCGGCACAAATTTAGTCCCGGATGTATTCTGAAACCGGGACTAAAAATATTTTCCGCCATTTCCCACCTCTTCCCGCCAAGTTTTCCCGCCCTTTCCTTTCTACTAGAGCTTTTAGTCCCGGATGTAGTCACTAACTGGGACTAAAGATATTTCCCGCCATTTCCGAAAGCTTCACGCCAAGTTTTCCCGCCCTTTCCCTCTATATTTAGGGTGATCGTGTCATGGCTATCCACAGATCCACACCTTCCTCTCTTAGAACAATGGACAACGCCTACTGGGCCATTCTGACCCTCGAGGAGACCGAGGCGTTGTGCGCCTCCAACTACCCTTGTCCACCGGGGTACCGCCCGCCCGCCGGCTGGATGCTGAGTGCTGGAGGGGTTCCTGTCCCTCCTGTCCCTCAAGGTTCCGCACGTCAGGCGGCCATCACAAACCACTTCTACCACGACCTCACGCCGGAGCAGCGGATGGATCCCCAGTGGGATCCCGACAACTATGACACCTGGAATGCCTTCTTCGCTAATAGGCGTGAAAGGGAGCTCGCCAGGTACGAGGGTGATGGCCCGCCACCGGTGAACCACAACGAAGTCGGCCGTCGTCTGTGGTGGGAGAACCGTACTATCATCGAAGTGATGCGCTACATCGCCGGGGGAGACCATCCTCGCCTACGGTGCCCACGAGTCCACCCGCCACAGGCCCCACACTGTCCCGGCGGTAGCGGCATCGTCTTCCAGGAGACCCCTCTCCCACCCGCCGTGAATCCGAGGCTGGAATGGCCCCTGGTATATGCCATGGATGGGCTGAGGATCCCCGGAGTGGCAGGTGACGATGACGATGATGATGACGACGACGATGAAGACCCTGAAGCTGCGTACTATAGGACTAGGCATGATTATGACTAAAGGGGGCGGCTTTAGGCCTGAGTGTTAGCTAGTCCCGATTTGTCCCGGTTTTTAATATTAATAAATGTCTTAAGTGTTACCTAATAAATAGAGGGAAATGCCTATATAAAGAGAGGGTTCATATTTAGTCTCGGTTGGAGAAACCAACCGCGACTGAAGGGATTGCGGCAGAGTGGGCCGGACAACACTAATAATAGGGGTGAGTGTGGACATTATGTCGTGCGGCTTGTACCTTGTCCCGGATGGTGTCACCAACCGGGACTAAAGATGAACCTTTAGTCCCGGTTGGAGACACCAACCGGGACTAAACATGAGTCAGCACTAATAATAGGGATGAGTGTCGACATTATGTCGTGAGTGTCGACATTATGCCGAGCTGCTTGTACTATAAATATGCATCCTTGTGAGTCCAGTCCTCCAGCCAGTTTGAGGCATCTCCAAGATGGTTTTAGAGAGCAGGGACACCACTACGGCCAGTTTCAGGGAGATGCCGACGGAGCCCAGTCCTCCGGCATCTCCGAGAAACTGGTCATAGAGGCACTCCCTAATATGTGAAATTAGTTAGCTCCGAGGCGTATTGATCTAGTTAGTGAAGTTACAAGCTGCAAGATGGTTTTCGAGAGCAGGGACACCACTGCGGCCAGTTTCAGGGAGATGCCGACGGAGCCCAGTCCTCCGGCATCTCCGAGAAACTGGTCATAGAGGCACTCCCTAATATGTGAAATTAGTTAGCTCCGAGGCGTATTGATCTAGTTAGTGAAGTTACAAGCTGCAAGATGGTTTTCGAGAGCAGGGACACCACTGCGGCCAGTTTCAGGGAGATGCCGACGGAGCCCAGTCCTCCGGCATCTCCGAGAAACTGGTCATAGAGGCACTCCCTAATATGTGAAATTAGTTAGCTCCGAGGCGTATTGATCTAGTTAGTGAAGTTACAAGATGCAAGATGGTTTTCGAGAGCAGGGACACCACTGCGGCCAGTTTCAGGGAGATGCCACGGAGCCCAGTCCTCCGGCATCTCCGAGAAACTGGTCATAGAGGCACTCCCGGTCCAGCCACAAAATGGGACTAACACTCAAGACATTTATTAATATTAAAAACTGAGACTACAAAACCAGGACTAAAGGCCACAAACCGCGAAAGATATCCTTCGGTCAAGCCACAAACCGCGAAAGACATGAACTAGAGTTACATAATATGAGCATGAACTCCTTGGCATATGTCATTCCTTATGACCGCTTCAGACGTAACCATGGAGCATCTTCTTTACTTAATGGAATGCTTGGGTCAGTTTTCACTGTGAAGGGCGGAATTTCATCAAACTTATTATAATCTTCTGACATGTCTGTCTTGTCCTCGATTCCCACGATGTTTCTTTTCCCTGAAAGAACTATGTGATGCTTTGGCTCATCATATGATGTATTCGTTTGCATATTTTTTCTTTTTTTCGGTCTGGAGGACATGTCCTTCACATAGAAAACCTAAGACACATCTTTGGCTAGGACGAATGGTTCATCTCTATAACCAAGATTGTTGAGATCCACTGTTGTCATTCCGTACAACTGGTCTATCTTTACCCCTTCCCCATTCAGGTTGACCCATTTGCAGCGAAACAAAGGGACCTTAAAAGAGACTCCATAGTCTAGTTCCCATATCTCCTCTATGTAACCATAATATGTGTCCTTTTGTTCATTCTCGTCTATTGCATCAAAGCGGACACCACTATTTTGGTTGGTGCTCTTTTTATCTTGGGCGATCGTGTAGAATGTATTCCCATTTATTTCGTACCCTTGGAAATTCAATACAGTAGAAGATGGTGACACGGCCAACAAGTATAGTTGATCTCCAACAGTGGTGTCATTCAAGAGATGTGTCCGCATCCAACCACCGAAAGACTTCATGTGTTCATCTGTAATCCATGATTCAGGCTTCCCCGGGTTTTTGGAGCGTACAATATTCTTGTGTTCCTCCATATATGGAGCTGCCAAGGTGGAATTATGTAGAACTGTGTAGTGTGCTTTAGTGAAAGAATCCCCGTCCCTACATATCAATGCTTTCTTTCCCAGCGTGCCTTTTCCACTTAGTCTTCCCTCATGCCGCGAGTCAGAAACACCAATCGGCTTAAGGTCAGGAATAAAGTCAACACAAAACTCAATGACCTCCTCTGTTCCATATCCCTTAGAGATGCTTCCTTCTGGTCTAGCACGGTTATGAACATATTTCTTTAAGACTCCCATGAACCTCTCAAAGGGGAACATATTGTGCAGAAATACCGGACCGAGAATGGCAATCTCTTCCACTAGATGAACCAGGAGATGCGTCATAATATTGAAGAAGGATGGTGGGAACACCAATTAAAAACTAACAAGACATTGTACCACATCCTTCTGTAACCTTGGCAGAATATCTGGATTGATTACCTTCTGAGATATTGCATTGAGGAATGCACACAGCTTCACAATGGGTACTCGAACATTTTCTAGTAGAAGCCCCCTCAATGCAATCGGAAGCAACTGCGTCATAATCACG
Source organism: Avena sativa (assembly GCA_916181665.1). Classification (NCBI taxonomy): domain Eukaryota; kingdom Viridiplantae; phylum Streptophyta; class Magnoliopsida; order Poales; family Poaceae; genus Avena; species Avena sativa. The sequence goes on along the minus strand of OV702279.1, from coordinate 396,466,910 downwards.
TGACAGTCATGAGACTTCAGGTTTTGGAACTTTTTCTCTGCCATATTTATTATCCCCTTTATATTAGATGAGAAGCCCGACGGCACCTTGATACTGTAAAGGACTTCAAAAAAGATTTCCTTCTCTGCTTTGGTAAGAGCATAGCTGGCACGACTTAAGTGACGCCCTTTATCCGTCTTGTTATCTGTATGCATGTTCTTTGGGTCTTTCATAATTTGTTGGTCCTCCCGTGCTTCAGGTGTATCTTTTGTCTTCCCATACACGCCTAGAAATCCTAGCAGGTTCACGCAGAGATTCTTCGTCACGTGCATCACGTCGATTGAAGAGCGGACACGCAGGACTTTCCAATATGGCAGCTCCCAAAATATAGATTTCTTCTTCCACATGGGTGCGTGTCCTGTAGCGACGTCATTCGGAACTGATTGACCGCCGGGACCCTTTCCAAAGATTACTTCTATGTCCTTGACCATACCAAATACATCATCACCAGCTGGGAGTTCAGGCTTCTTCCGGTGATCTGCCTCACCTTTGAAATGCTTGTCTTTCTTTCTTACGGGATGATTGGTTGGAAGAAATCGTCGATTTGCTAGGTACACAACCTTCTTGCATTTATGCAAATATGTACCTTCGGTCTTATCTAAATAGTGGGTGCATGCCTTATATCCTTTGTTTGTCTGTCCTGAAAGGTTACTAAGAGCAGGCCAATCATTGATGGTTACGAATAACAACCCTCGTAGATTAAATGGCTCCTGTTTGTTCTCATCCCACGCACGTACACCTGGTTTGCCCCACAACTGTAAGAGTTCTTCAACTAATGGCCTAAGGTACACATCAATGTCGTTGCCCGGTTGCTTCGGACCTTGGATGAGCACTGGCATCATAATGAACTTACGCTTCATGCACAACCAAGGAGGCAGGTTGTAGATACATAGAGTCACGGGCCAGGTGCTGTGACTGCAGCTCTGCTCCCCAAAAGGATTCATGCCATCCGTACTTAGACCAAACCATAAGTTCCTTGCGTCACCTGCAAAGTCTGGGAAGTCTCTCTCGATTTTTCTCCACTGTGACCCATCAGCAGGGTGTCTCAACTCCCCGTCTTTCTTACGGTCTTCTTTGTGCCATCGCAACAACCTGGCATGCTCTTTGTTTCTGAACATGCGTTTCAACCTTGGTATTATAGGAGCATACCACATAACCTTAGCAGGAACCCTCTTCCGGAGGGGCTCTTCCTCAACATCACCAGGGTCATCTCGTCTGATCTTATACCGCAACGCGTTGCATACCAGGCATTTATCTAAATTCTCATACTCCTTACCGCGGTAGAGGATGCAGTCATTAATGCATGCATGTATATTTTGCACATCTAATCCCAGAGGACAAAGAGTCTTCTTTGCTTCGTAGGTACTCTCGGGAAGTTCGTTATGTTTTGGAAACTTCGGCTTCATTATTTTCAGCATCTTTTCAAATGAGGAGTCAGTTAGACCACACTCTGCCTTCCATCGCAACAATTCCAGTGTCGTACCGAGCTTTGTGCTGCCATCTTCACAATTTGGATACAACAATTTCTTGTGATCTTCTAACATGCCCTCTAACTTCAACTTCTCATTTTCTGTTTCACAGTCTCGCTTTGCATCAGAAATGACCCTACCAAGTTCATCAGCCGGCTCATCTGATGCCCGTTCTTCACCTTTTTCCTCTCCATTATCTTCCATTGCAGTATCACTGTATTCAGGAAACATATGATGATAGTTGTTATCATCATCTTCTTCTTCACCATCTTCCATCATAACCCCTCTTTCCCCGTGCTTGGTCCAGCAATTATAGTTGGGCATGAAACCTTTCATAATCAGGTGGCCACGAATGATTTTCGAGGAAGAGTACTCCTTGTTGTTCCAACATTGAACACATGGACAACGTATAAATCCATTCTCTTTGTTTGCCGTAGCCACATCGATAAATTTATCCACGCCTTTGATATACCCGGCTACCCGCCGGTCACGGTACATCCATTCCCGACCGTTCATCTGCATCATATAAGTAAGTTTATCAAAAAACAGGACATCATAAATAGTGAAATAACCAATTCACACCGACACATGAATTGTATCAATGACCTAGAAAATATAAGATTGCTAACCTCGATCGAGGGAAATAAAGAGGAGAAAGCTCAAGTGCGTCTCGGACACCTTCTATATTTTTGTTCTATGAGAAATTCAACAGGATTTTTCACTCAAACATTTCAACAAACACCTTCAATGCATGCATGAAAAAAAACTAGCACACACCCTCACACCTTACACCATTCGAAAAAACAGAGTGGAGGCAGAGGGGGCTGGGGCGTTGCATTTATAGAGGGCAAGGGGTCTTTAGTCCCGGTTGAAGCCAGCAACCGGGACTAAAGGTGCGTGCCACGCCACGTGGCTGTGGCCAAACCTTTAGTCCCGGTTGGTGGCTCCAACCGGGACGCATGCCCCCTTACCAACCGGGACCCATGCCCCCTGGCCCCGTGCCCGCTCCAACCGGGAGGTGGCGCAACCGGGACTAATGCTCCGAGGGGTCGCGAACGGATGACCCTTTTTCCTCTAGTGTGATGTCTACGTGGCAGACAAAGAGAGAAGTGTGTGAACACTATGAAAGTGAATAAGTTTTAAGAATTTTTTAATTTGCTTTTAATATTCTACAAATAGTATCGAAAAACAATTTTCAAAATATCACTCCTCATTCTGAGGCCAAAAGGATTAGATCAAATCGTTGACGCTCAAGATGATATGAGCTAATCCTACATATGCGCTTTGTGCATGGAAGATATCTCCTTGTCTTAAGTTAAGAGCTAATCCCTTAGAACTGTATCTGAGACTTTGCTGCCTCACTGCTTATAAATTGATACTCCCTTCGACCCATATTAGTTGACTCAAGTTTGTCTAGATTTGAATGAATTTAGACACTATTTAGTAGATAGGTTTATTTAAATTTTTGATAAATCCAAGTCAAGTAATATAGGTCGGAGGGAGTACCTTATTTCCTTTCTTACCGGAATCCAGTTTCTCAAAAATCGATCTAATTTGTTTTTGGGTTAAGCATTGTATGTTGGTTAATTTAGCATGAACTCTCTAGATACTTATAGCGCTATTTGTACCCTGCTGCTCGGACTGGTTCTAGGGTTTTTCCCGGTACACCCGACACCCTTGAGCAAGGAACAGCGGCGCCCAAGGGCATCACCATATCGGTGTCGGCCATGCCGATAGGGATTTATTCTAACCCCCAGAAAATCACAACCCCAGATGATATGTAGAGCTCCACCACACTTGCCTCTCATCAACATGGGCGAACACGATCTTGCAATCACCATCGTTGTCTCACGATGGCCAACACTGGGAGGCCGACAAGACCGAGAAGAAACAACCAAAAACGAGGGGCGACGGTACTGCATCCATGTAGGAGTAGATCAAATCGTTGACGCTCAAGATGATATGAGCTAATCCTACATATGCGCTTTGTGCATGGAAGATATCTCCTTGTCTTAAGTTAAGAGCTAATCCCTTAGAACTGTATCTGAGACTTTGCTACCTCACTGCTTATAAATTGATACTCCCTTCGACCCATATTAGTTGACTCAAGTTTGTCTAGATTTGATGAATTTAGACACTATTTAGTAGATAGGTTTATTTAAATTTTTGATAAATCCAAGTCAAGTAATATAGGTCGGAGGGAGTACCTTATTTCCTTTCTTACCGGAATCCAGTTTCTCAAAAATCGATCTAATTTGTTTTTGGGTTAAGCATTGTATGTTGGTTAATTTAGCATGAACTCTCTAGATACTTATAGCGCTATTTGTACCCTGCTGCTCGGACTGGTTCTAGGGTTTTTCCCGGTACACCCGACACCCTTGAGCAAGGAACAGCGGCGCCCAAGGGCATCACCATATCGGTGCCGGCCATGCCGATAGGGATTTATTCTAAACCCCAGAAAATCACAACCCCAGATGATATGTAGAGCTCCACCACACTTGCCTCTCATCAACATGGGCGAACACGATCTTGCAATCACCATCGTTGTCTCACCATGGCCAACACTGGGAGGCCGACAAGACCGAGAAGAAACAACCAAAAACGAGGGGCGACGGTACTGCATCCATGTAGGAGGGAACAATCTCCACCGCATTGACGGTAACCGCCCGGACACAGCAACATGAGCAAACCAAGCCCACATGCGTGTGAAGCTCCCGCCGCCGGGCTACAGCAGGTGCGTCGCTGCCGTTGCCACCCCCAACACGAGCTGCTCCTCAGTCCGTTGGAGGCGACGCATCCGAGCCAAAGCTGGCCCAGGTTGATCGAGATAGGGCCCAAAGGGCCTAGATCTAGGTGGGAGGGCACCGTCCGCGAGGCTCCTGTGATCTCGCTTGCGGCCGCCCCGCCCGCTAATTGGCCGCATCATCGCCTCCCTGCCATCTTTTTCTTTGAACGAGTGCGGGTGTGAAGCACCCGAAAAGCTGCATTAATAACCAACGGCGGCGGTACAGATTACAGGAACAACCCCAAAGGAATAAAAATTACAAAGAAGCCCTAAAAATTATAGAAAGGACCCCGAGAAGACCACAGAAAACACGATCACGTCCTTCTAGATGACCAGCCCAACACCGACGACGCCCACGAACACGGCAAGCCAGGAACACCGTCGAAACCTGTTGAGACGGAGCAAGCAGCGGGGAGCGACTGCCCTTCAGCCTTTTGGTCCGGCGGGACCACGGAACAGGCCACCGTAGTCGCCGGAGAGATGCTCCCGAACAGCTTCTCCGCAAGACACCACTACAGAAGTTGCCACCTGCCGGGAGAGCCACCATGACTCGACGGAGCAGGTGAGTGACACCGAGTCGTCAGAGACGAAGAAGACGATGAACCGCCTCCACCCCGCTGGGAAAAAGCAGGGGCGCCTCCACTCCTCCTCGCCATCACGGCCGACCAGGAGGGACGACGCCCACCGCAAAGCACCTAGCACACCGCACCTCCTCGCCACCACGGCCGTCCAGGTGTGGAGGGCGCGGGGACTTGAATCAACAAAAGACGGAAGCCCGAAGCAGCCTTATTCAAGTGGAGATGACTCGGGTTCAGCCTGGTCTGGTGGTGGGCTCACCTGTCTACTGTAGCAAGGAGATAGAGTGTAGAGGGGAGAATGTTGGACACGAAGGTCACCCCCTGCCATCTGAAACTATCTATCCAACATCCATGATTTGATCGTGTACTCCCTCCATTCACAAATAAGTGTACTTTTAGGATTGTCCTAAGTCAAAGTTAGTAAAGTTTGACTATCTTTATAGAAAAACATAGCAATATTTATGGACGCTGCTAGCTAGCAGACGGTCTGCCGATTGCAATATCGGGCGGGCATTCTAATAGCTTTTGTCCAAAACGATATAAGCGATTCAGTAAACTTAGGAGCTTCTTTTTTCTTAAATGCCGAGAGTCCAAATCGTTAATAGGTCGCTCAGAGATATTCACCTCTTAACATCAGAAATTAGCTCACAGGTATTAAAGGACAAAACTGCTGATATCATCAACATTTAATGCAGAAAATTGAAAATTCAAAATGTTTTATAGATCAAACCATTTATCCAATTTAGGATCCGTTTTCATCATTAGGCTAGTCGCGACGAGATCTTCAAAACTAGATCCCATGTTAATATGTTCTGATAACTTTTTTCGGACCAAACGTTATCCACCCGTAACATGTGAGTTATCGAGATTATAGTATATAAGTTATCCACCTTATAAAACACGTTGTGCAAAGACTTTTTTAGTGCTTCCGGGAAAAGTAACCAGCAACCGTTCTAAGAATTATATAACTTCAACCTACACTAGTGATGCCCCGCATGCATGCTCTAACTAAATAACACGATTATTTTGCTCCAAAAGTTACCCATCAGTAACGCAAGAGTTATCTAAACTTTCAGCATATAAGTTATACACCTAATAACATGTAAGTTATTCACCATTATAAAAATTTATCCACAGATAGAATATAAAATTTATATACTGGATAACTTATATGTTTTAGGGTGGATAACTTACATACTATAATACGGATAAGTCATGTGTTAGGGATGGATAACACGATTTTGTTTGCCTTAAAAGTTATCCATCAGTAACACAACAGTTATCTAGGCTTTAGCATGTAAGTTATCCACTCAATAAATATAAGTTGATCCACCACTACAAAAATTACCCATCAATAGACTATAAAAGTTATTCTAGCGGTTTGACTTCGTCGCTATGTGTTTGTTTACTCAGTTCGCGTGACCCAACCTTGAAAGGCTAACGCGTCAAACATCATATATATTTTTTTAAATTAAATCTAAGCTTCTTTTGCATAAGATATAATAAGTAGCATCTCATGCCCTACCACCCACCATTATAAGTCGTAGTGAACGAATGTAATACGCAACCAATAGTATAGCGGCTCAGCTTTATCATCTATCGCCGCTATCGCGACGTACGAGTGATGAAGTCTCAATGGTGTTAGGGTACCGAGTCTTTATCGCTCGTCGATGCATCGGTAACCTAACACCTAAACTATCGCATTTCAATTAAACTTCCTCAATATGTATGCGAGAACACATATACCCAATACGTTTATATGCTGGATAACATATGTGTTATAGGGTGGATAACATACATATTATGACATGGATAACTCACGTGTTAGGGATGGATAACTTTTTGGTCCAATTTTTTTATCGAAACATATTATGACATGCATAATTCCGTTTGTGTGCATGCATGCAATGACTAGGGTCTTGGACAAACCCTAATTTTCTAGCGCGCTGTTTGACGAAGAAATTTTTAGCATCTAAAATGGGAAGGTAGTGAGAACAAGTCTTAAAAAGAGTTCTGCATGCAAACGCTTCATACTAAGTGCTTGTGCTAGTATGCAAACCCTAACTTTTTATCTGAATAGTGTAGTGTCTTATATTTTGGCGGGAGAGAATTAATTCTCTCGCTGCCCTGGTGTGAGTTTTTTTGTTTTTCCGCGCGCTACATATGGTACTCCGCTACTCTATAAAAGATAGATGCTAAAAATGAAACAAAGTTCTGTTCTACATGCAATAGCTACCTAAAGCAACGAAGTCAGTATGAAAAATCTGAGAAGCTTTGTTTGATTAGGGTTTTTGCATGTCTTTGTCTATGATACATTGGGTTTTACGTTACAAAACGGAATAAGGATTTGTGTTACAAAACAGAATAAGGCTTATTTGGGTTAGGGTTTTGCGCATGTAGTAAATTAGGGTTTGACTCAAAGGAATGAAATCTGATAAGCTTAGTTTGCTAGGTTTTTGTGCATGCCATGAACTAACGGCGTTACTATCCTCAAATGGGAATACAACATTTTGGGTCTGGAAACATGTGCTCCCTTTTAATATAGGGAGCACATGTTTCCAGACCCAGAACGTTGGCTCAATATTTGAGGATAGTAACGTCGTTAGTATTCCTTTGATGCATGCATGAAACCCTAGCAAACTAAGCTTATCAAATTTCATTTCTGTGAGGCAAACCCTAATATACTACATGCGCTAAACCCTAACCAAACTAAGCCTTATTCCATTACGCTGAAGCCAATGTGTCATAGTCAAAGACATGCAAAAAAATCCTAAACAAAGTAAGCTTCTCAGACATGAGAAACCCTATCCATTGCATGCATGACTTATTCCATTGCGCTGAACCCAATGTGTCATAGTCAAAGACATGCAAAAAACCCTAAACCAACTAAGCTTCTTAGATTTTGCATGCCCGTTGCTTTAGGTAGATATTGCATGTAAGACATGACTTTATCTCAAGTTATATCTTATTGTACGAGCTGCTGGCCATAGCCTCACTTATTTAGTCTCTCTTCAACTTTCCTTGCTCATTTGATAAACAAGGTGGAACCGGCTATTGTTTTCTTCCTTCTACCTCATCCCTCGCCATGCACTTTGTTTTGGTACGTACCATTACTTTCTCTAATCACAAGTAATTGTTTTACGTCGATTTTACGGACCGCTAACGAACTTTTCCTTTCTTGTTTGACGTGGTTTCATTGCATGTAAAGCGAGTATGAGCAACGGCAACGGCTCATGGGTCGATCGCAAAACCCGGTCGGTGAAAGACATTCGTGCCGGCGTACCATCTGTATGCCTAGCTGCGAATCCATCATCATATGCCAGTTCACACTTGCTATTTGAGCTGGACGACGTTGTAAGCAAGTTCACGGAGAAGCAGAGACAACTTGCTTAATCGACAGGATTCCGCACATTTTCGAAGCCTATACATGCCATGAAGTTTGACCGGCAGTTCACATCATGGTTGATGCCCAAAGTAGACACCATGTGCAGGTCTATAGGTGCAGGTGTCGGGAAGAGGATTATGATGTTCAAAGAGGATGCTGGCAAGGTTTTCGGTATCCCCTCAACGGAAAAAGATGTGTCGGACGCGTCGCTGGATAAGAGTCAATCGATGCGCAACCACATAGAGAAAACCGTTGGCATGAACGAGCACACGCCGTCACCCAATTTGGCCGCAAGGAAGACTTTACGAGCTCTAGCCGGACAGCTACTATCAATAGAAGACGAAGCTAAGTTCATGAATTGTTTCGTCATAACTGTCGTAAGCATACTCTGCGACATCAACAACCCCGGCGAAAAAGACTCAGTAAATTACTGGCCAGCTCTCAAAGATCCGAGTCAGATACACAAATTTAGAAAGTAGTACTGTATTAAACCATTTTCTAACTAAAGGGGGAAGTTCATGTTATTTCAAAATTTCAGAAACCTCCCCCCTACACGATTTTAATTTCGTTCCTAGTTCCAACCACAAACTTGTGATATCCAGTTGTATCTTCATTGCGACTACACGTGCCTAGATTAAATAACAGATCCGATTCTTCTGTTCTTATCTCATACTCATATTTTTACATCCAAACATAAAAAACTAACCATTACTTTTTTCACACGTTCGTTCAGTCTCATCCATTTTAATAATGCACATCATAAACTATAAACAGACTAAATTCAATTTGTATAATGGAAGCAACCTTTTCTGGCAATTTCACTGTGCAGCAGCACAAGTAGCTTGTGCCGGTTCTGGATCACTGGATCATGCAGTATACATGTGCTGCCACCGCGACGAAACAAACGCAAAAAAAATTGAACCAAGCGGCACGGCAACACTGATATCTCTTGGGGAAAAAACATTTAGGAAGGTTCCTATACCCATGTAGGAGTATGACAATTGTCCGGCTTGGATGTGCTGTAGAAAACGACACATAAATCACTTAGATGAAAATTTAGGGTTTACATAGTATCACAAACTCTCACTAGGGTTTGCATAGTACGAAGCGTTTGCACGCAGAACTCCTTTTAAGCCTTGTTCTCTTTATCTTTCCATTTTAGATGCTATTTTTTTTTGCCAAACAGCGCGCTAAAAAAATAGGGTTTGTTCGAGACCCTAGGCATTGCATGCATGGACATAGATGGAGTGGTACAACAGCCGTTAGGAACCGTTAGTCCTTCCAAGAACCAGTCACTATTACCTTAAGTAGGATTGCATGTGATCTCTTTATCAACGGACCTAAGCCTATGCATAGCTACGCCTTCACGAATGATAAAAAGCGCGGCAAAAATAATGAGGCCAGTTGGCTGGGCAAGCCACAAACAAACGTACTTGGTATCAAGTGTACCATCCTCTAGAAAGCACAAAACAGTTGATTGTGGTTCATATCTCAAAAACCATGACGATGTAACCATGGTGTCTAAGACCCAAAGGAAAACCACAACCATGTGAGGATAGTGGCTAATACACACGTGAAAGGACAAATGACATATCCTTTAGCCCATTCTTAGCAGAACCTTGACGAATGGCAAGAGGATGACGTTAGCAGAATAATGCCAGCAACCAACAATACAGATAATGCAGGATCACATGGTAACTATATCGGATGACAGTGCATGCATGCGCAGGTAGCATGGTGGATAGCAAATCCGCGTCGTATATATATATATGGAAGTGGGGTGGTAACTATATATATGCAGCTACTTACGGGCGTAGCTGCGCATAGGCCGAGCACCGTTGGATTTAGGGATCAAATGCATGCAACCTCTAGATGGAAGTGGGGTGGAACATGGATGAGCTAACAGTTTTAGTTTTGTGCATGCATGCAAGAATCTAGGGTTTGGCATGGGTTCCAATTTAGCACACTGTTTTGGCTACACAAGTTTTAGCATCTAAAATGATAAGTGATTGAGAACAAGGATTAAAACGGGTTTTGCATGCAGAAGCTTTAGACTATGTGCCATGCAAAAGAGTGCCATAACAAAGGTTGTTTTGGTATGTGTTTGGTGGCCGCATGCATCCATGAGAATGTGAAGAAAACCAAACAAAGGTTGTTTTGTTGATTGCGGCGGCCCTAGCTATGGAAGCAAAACAACGCTTGTTTTGATTAGGGTGGCTTCTTTCTGCAGCTAGGACTTCATACTATGCAAACCCTAGTGAAATTTTGTGGTACTATGCAAACCCTAAAAATTCATCTAAGTGGTTTAGTGTCTTATTTACCGCATGTCGCTCGTTAGGGTTTGCCTCATGCAAACAAAATTAGATAAGCTTTGTTTTGCTAGGGCTTCATGCATGTAGTATTTTAGGGTTTACCGTGTAGTATATTAGGGTTAGGGTTTACCTCATATTGTATATTAGGGTTTGCCTAACCTAAATGAAATTTGATAAGCTTTGTTTTGCTAGGGCTTCATGCATGTAGTATATTAGGGTTTACCGTGTAGTATATTAGGGTTAGGGTTTACCGCATGTTGTTTATTAGGGTTTGCCTCACCTAAACGAAATTAGATAAGCTTTGTTTTGCTAGGGCTTCATGCATGTAGTATATTAGGGTTTACCGTGTAGTATATTAGGGTTAGGGTTTACCGCATGTTGTTCGTTAGGGTTTGCCTCACCTAAACGAAATTATATAAGCTTTGTTTTGCTAGGGCTTCATAAATGCATGCAAAGGAACACTAACGGCGTTACTACTGAGACAAATCCTGGGTCTGGATAAATGTGCTCCCTATATCAAAAGGGGAGAGAATCAATAGTGGATAGGCCATGCGCAGCTATGCCTGTGTTTAGAAGGCTATTATCCATATATATATATATATATATATATATATAGGGTGGCGCTATTTGACACCCAGGGTGTAGAATAGTTATTCTACACCCACCCTCTATCTTTAGAACCATATATTATTTTTACGTCACATAAATTTTGTATTACTTCGTAAGTCGAGAAGAACATAATAAAATTTAGAAATGACATAATTTTTTTTGTTTACATGCCGTAAAAAAATTCAACGTAAAAGACATATTTTTGGTGTTTTTTACACTATAGTAACTCATAAACTTTATTTTTGTGTCAATTTTTTTAGTTGTGGTGAATATATGAACATAATTATTTATATACAAAACATAATTTTTAAATCTAACAACGTAAAGATATGTTGAGTGCAAAATCCCTATTCTGCACCCTGGGTGCTGAATAGGGTTTCTATATATATATATATATATATATATATATATATATATATATATATATATATATATATATATATATATATATATATAGGTAAAATGACTGGTGTATGCCCACAACACCGTAGGATTAAAATACAAGAGCACAATCTGATTGATAGATGTGATATAAACCCATTAGAGAAACTAACAGACGTTGTATCGAGAGCATGGTGTTGATTTTAGAAGTAAACGCTGCATGTCATCCACACACGTAAGTTCTTTCCACTGTGTGACCCATCCACACACGGATGTCCTCTCCATAGTGTGTCATTTACCATGACATCATGCCTTTTACATGCCACGCATGATAAGACATAGAGCCAAGAACACGCGTCATCCCACAAACCAAGAACATACGCCTTTCTCCAAACCGAAATAGGGGTGTCCTCTCGTTTAGCCGACACAGGTCCATTGAGGTGTTAAGAAGGTATCAATTTTTTGATGTTTCATCTATGCGATTTCCACCCACATGCATCAACAAGGACTATGATTTTTTTCTCCTATCTAGTGAGTCGGCATCTCTTCGATTCAGCGGACAGAGCCATCCTAGGTGGAGCACGATGAGCAGCGAGAAGAAACTCTTGACTTGCCATGTTGTTGTAGCTCAATAAATTCAGTTTGTAATCCGAATTATTTCCATTTTTTCCTAGCTCATTAATTTTGGATGCAAAATCGCCGGCAAATGTGTGCTCGATGACGCGGTGGCAGCGCACATCCTCGCAAATTTGTCAAATGTCGGGGCATCTCGTGGTGGGCCTGAGTTCATTTCTCACCTCGAGATGAATTTTAAAAAAAGGCGAAACCATTGACTAGAAGGATTGGAGCTTAGTAATAGCAAGGGATCCCGTCGTTGCTTCACACAGAAAACAAGATGAAAATAGATGTTAGTTGGGTCCCGTTGGTTTATTTTCCTCGGTTTGTGACTGTCATGGATGATACCCGTAAGGTTGACATGTAAATGGTAACATCATTTTATTAGTATCTGTCGTGAAGGGAGTCTTGGAGGAGATAAAAGGGATAGTTGTTACGTGTTTTTCCATAACTGAATTCTACGATTATACATTTTCAATGAAATGAACAAGACCGCAACCATTTTCAATAGAAAGTGTGAGAAAAGAACAAGGCCACAACCATTTTCAATAGAAAGTGTGAAAAAAGAACAAGGCCACTTGGTTGGACAATTCATAACCACATGTACGTGGTATACAGGTCACCCACTGAAAATTCCATCGCAACCAGCCGTTTATGGTGCGACATAGACCAAACTCGCTCCGCCATGCGAGCAGGGTAGTAGAGCACCACAACGGAATGTGCCAGGCAAGATCAAGCATGGTTTAAGGAGATGACGTAGAACACTTGCGCTCCGTCCGTGACAACGTAACACACCGACCGTTTCCACTGCCACCTCCATAACTATAATTTTATTGAACTCGTCACATTATATTTTTTTTGAATAAAAATCTTTTTATTTTTTATCAAGCTAGCTTTACTGTAATTTTTCAGTACAATTTCAACACGCGCAAACCAAAAACAGATAATTAGGATTTTAGTAAACAATATACTATTATCATGCTTTTTTAGAATGATACAAATGCTGTCGAAAAATACTAAGACCAACAGAACGTATCGTCGCATGTCTAACTCACCAACGAGAATATAATATTATGATTGGGGCTGCATCGATGTTGGCCTTTCCACCAAGCGCCAATTTGTGTGTCGCGGGCTAGTCGACATGCACGTATCTATAAACCGGTCCAGCACGCTATATAATCGTAGCATATGTCAAGCTGTGATCCTCCAGAATAAAATACAGAAATACATATAGATTTTTATCCACCGAGAACTCATCAAGCAGGAAAATACGTGAATAATAAATATATATTTTCTAGATGGTTTGATCGATCGACTCTCACAAGTTTTGAGCATTTAACTTATCTCCATACTTCTGGTATTTTGAACTGAGGCAGAAGATTCCCATCTATTTAATTAAGAAGGTCCGATTTTTTTGGAGTTATTCTTCATTAGTGCATATATTCACATTGGTGCTCACATGGGTGAGAAAGAAGCATGAACAAAAGATCTAGTAGCTGAAATGTACAAAGGAAACAACAAAATACAAATGTACAAAGGAAACAACAAAATACAAATGCTAAAGCCTACATTGAGGGAAGTGGACTCGTGTGTCAACAATAGACAGATGACAAAGGATATCGTTAACGGAATATCATTAGTAGCTGACGTTGGAAATATAGCGGGATCAAAAGATAGCAATATCGAACGGTGAAATACGCATGCATGGCTAGCATGGCGGGTAGTAAATCCGTGCCAGCTTTACCGGAGTCCTGATATTTTCCATCAAGCATATAGGCGAATAGCCAGTTTTGTGATTTTAATGTGCTCGATCTAGGCAACATTTTGAGATGTTGTGTCGCATGTTCTTCCAATTGGATTATTGTCGTGGTGGTATCACGGCATATGCCATGGGTAGGCTAAAGTTGGGGCCGATGGACGTGGAGGAATCCGGGGAGGGATGATGCAGTGAAGACCGCACTCGTATGTACAAAGAGAAATACAATGTATATTGGATTGAAGCTATGATAACACCTCCTTCTATACATCTAATCTCTTATAATCTTGCCATGCTTGTGGCTACCATCATGCTCCTGGAGCTGTATCTCCTATCCTTCTATCTAGATCTCTCTATGAGAGTGGAGGAAGAGGAAGAAGGGGAGCTCCTAGTGAGCAGAGAGGGGAGGAGCCCTCCGGGGGCCTCCTGTGAACGATCCCCCTGGTGCTCCTTATAAAGGGGAGCCCAGGGGACAAGGCTTGTTCCACACGTTTGGTATCTACATAGCATATTCCCAGCATCTTCTAGAGATGCTCAGCATATGCCTTGGCATCTTTGGAGATGCCAGGCATATTCCCTAGCATATTCTTGGATGCTATGGGCATATTCCTTACCGCGTGTGTCAGTCTGAGCCATGGGCGTCCCAAGACTGACACGGTACTTGCGAAGCTCGCCTTGGTTTGCCAATACTTCGCCCGGGACGTGGCTGAATTGGGTCGGATAGAAAATGTAATGAAATACCTCGCCTGGTTATGCCTAATTCGGCCTGGGGTCCAGTGATTCGGCCCGGGTTAAATGACTACAAAGATGGCCCAGCCGGATTACAAGTGATTCGGCCTGGGTTGTTGATCTGGTACCGGCCTGCTGGGAGCTGAGGTAAACCAGCCGGGGTCCTCTAATTCGGCCCAGTGGTACTGTGCTAGCGTGGTATGGTCCGTTGGCCCGTGGAGGCCGGGCTCTCCTTAGTCGGCCCACCCTGGCGATCTTGGCACGATGAAGGGGACAGAGGCCAGGTCGAGCGGCGTGGAGGGAACCGGAGTGATGCCGTGGAGGCCGGGTGATCCCTTTGTCGGCCCAGCCGGGTGCGCTTGTTGAAGTGAAGTGGGGCGTGGTTCCGTGACCCGGCGGTGGGCCGGGTTAGTCTTCCTTCGGCCCAGCCGGGTGTGATGAGGCGATGCGGCCCAGGCGGGATTGGTGACGTCGCTGGCGTCAGAATGGATCAGCTGGAGGCAGGAACCCGGTGGTGGGCCGACTTAGGCTTAGGTCGGCCCACCCGGGGTGATCTCTCTTGATTTAATTCGGCCTGGATGGTAGGGACTGGGCCGAGATTTCCTTTACTCGGCCCAGTTGCTCTTTCTTTGCCTTTTCTTTTTTCTATTTAAATATTTCCTTATCTAATATCTTTTCCTTTATCTATGTCTCTTACTAGTTTTATTTATAGACCAACTCTGGGGTACCTGGGGTTATATCCCCGACATTAGTCCCCGAGGCCATGTGGGATTCGCAGAATCGCTCATGGGCTTTATATTTAAATATTCCCAGAGTTGTTTTTTGACTTGTTGCACCTTGGTTGTATGCTTGTATGTCCCATAACCCTTTTGGGTAAGTTCGTGATACCTAACCTTTATTGGTACTGGTCTTTTAACCCTTTTGGGCAAGATACGACTTCTGGTCTTCATGTGCATTGGTCTTATATCCCCTTTGGTTAAGTTTCTGGACTTCTGGCCATCATGGGCACTGGTCATAACCTCTTTGGGTAAGTTTCTGGACTTCTGACCTTCATAGGCATTGCTCTATTAACCCCATTGGGTAAGTCATGAGTTCCTGCCTTCTTGGGCATTGCTCTATTAAAGTTCCTGCCTTCTTGGGCATTGCTCTTTTAACCCCATTGGGTAAGCTATGAGTCTTGGCCTTCTTTGGCACTGCTCTTTTAACCTCTTTGGGTAAGTTATGAGTCTTGGCCTTCTTTGGCGCTGCTCTTTTAACCTCTTTGGGTAAGTTATGAGTCTTGGACTTCTTTGGCACTGCTCTTTCAACCTCTTTGGGTAAGTTATGAGTCTTGGCCTTCTTTGGCACTGCTCTTTTAACCTCTTTGGGTAAGTTATGAGTCTTGGCCTTCTTTGGCACTGCTCTTTTAACCTCTTTGGGTAAGTTATGAGTCTTGGCCTTCTTTGGCACTGCTCTTTTAACCTCTTTGGGTAAGTTATGAGTCTTGGCCTTCTTTGGCACTGCTCTTTTAACCTCTTTGGGTAAGTTATGAGTCTTGGCCTTCTTTGGCACTGCTCTTTTAACCTCTTTGGGTAAGTTATGAGTCTTGGCCTTCTTTGGCACTGCTCTTTTAACCTCATTGGGTAAGCTATTACCCGGGTCATCTGATCTCAAAGCCGAGTTACTTTATTTAAAATTGAATTTACGTCTTAAGTCTGAGTTATCTGACTCAGATCCGAGTTATATGACTCAAATCCGAGTTAACTCATCTTAAATCCGAGTTACTTTACTCAATTTTGGCTTGCATCCCGAATCTGAGTTATATGACTCGAATCCGAGTTAACTCATCCAAAATCCGAGTTACTTTACTCAATTTTGGCTTGCATCCCGAATCTGAGTTTTCTGACTCAAATCCGAGTTAACTCATCCAAAATCCGAGTTACTTTACTCAATTTTGGCTTGCATCCCGAATCTGAGTCTTCTGACTTAAATCCGAGTTAACTCATCCAAAATCCGAGTTACTTTACTCAATTTTGGCTTGCATCCCGAATCTGAGTCTTCTGACTCAAATCCGAGTTAACTCATCCAAAATCCGAGTTACTTTACTCAATTTTGGCTTGCATCCCGAATCTGAGTCTTCTGACTCAAATCCGAGTTAACTCATCTAAAATCCGAGTTACTTTACTCAATTTTGGCTTGCATCCCGAATCTGAGTCTTCTGACTCAAATCCGAGTTAACTCATCCAAAATCCGAGTTACTTTACTCAATTTTGGCTTGCATCCCGAATCTGAGTCTTCTGACTCAAATCCGAGTTAACTCATCCAAAATCCGAGTTACTTTACTCAATTTTGGCTTGCATCCCGAATCTGAGTCTTCTGACTCAAATCCGAGTTAACTCATCTAAAATCCGAGTTACTTTACTCAATTTTGGCTTGCATCCCGAATCTGAGTCTTCTGACTCAAATCCGAGTTAACTCATCCAAAATCCGAGTTACTTTACTCAATTTTGGCTTGCATCCCGAATCTGAGTCTTCTGACTCAAATCCGAGTTAACTCATCCAAAATCCGAGTTACTTTACTCAATTTTGGCTTGCATCCCGAATCTGAGTCTTCTGACTCAAATCCGAGTTAACTCATCTAAAATCCGAGTTACTTTACTCAATTTTGGCTTGCATCCCGAATCTGAGTCTTCTGACTCAAATCCGAGTTAACTCATCCAAAATCCGAGTTACTTTACTCAATTTTGGCTTGCATCCCGAATCTGAGTCTTCTGACTCAAATCCGAGTTAACTCATCTAAAATCCGAGTTACTTTACTCAATTTTGGCTTGCATCCCGAATCTGAGTCTTCTGACTCAAATCCGAGTTAACTCATCCAAAATCCGAGTTACTTTACTCAATTTTGGCTTGCATCCCGAATCTGAGTCTTCTGACTCAAATCCGAGTTAACTCATCTAAAATCCGAGTTACTTTACTTGCCATGATATAGCTTGATTTGGAGTGATGACGATAATTTGTCTTTGATATGGATCCGAGATATAGATCTGAGATTAAGCTTTGGGATATGATAATGGGGCTAACCGCTGAGAGATCTGATTCGAGATGTAGATATGAGATATAGATTCGAGATATGATAAGCTGGCCAATAGTCACCCGAGATATGAGATAATCAGGCAAGATGGTGAGATATCACTCCGAGTCATAACATAACCTGGCAATCTGGTGAACTAAGTAAAGCTTCGGCCTGAATCAGAGATATGATTAGTACGCCGAGTCTGAATACCAATCCGAATTATAATATACCCTGGCAAGCTGAATCAAATGTTAGTATGAATCAGAGACAATCTACTGAGCTGAGTTAAAGGTCAATTCAAAGCATAAACAAATTGACTTCAAGTTATTTTTGAATCAATAATAAGCTGGCTGGTAAGCTGAGTTAGAGGACAATCCAAAGCACAAATACACTAACTCAAAATCTACCTGAATCACAAATAAGATGATTCAACTTGTGGCCGAGTTAACAGATAAGCTGGCTGGAGAGCTGAGTTAATGGGTAATCCAAAACATAAACTAATTGACCCAAAATCTATCTGAATCACAAATAAGATAATTCAACTTATGGCCGAGTTAACAGATAAGTTGGCTGGAGTATAGATCCAAATCAACATAATGCTCTCTTAATCTAAAGGTGACTCTACGGATAAGTTGACTAGTCCCCGGGTTGAGTTATTTTCTCCCTGGGATGAAGGATTGAGTGTGGGTGGCTGAATTACCTGGCACTTACAGCATACTTGGAGAAGTGTTTGGGTGAGTTTTGCTAGGTCATACCTGCCTTGCTGAGTTACTTGGTACTTACAGTAAGCTTGTAGTAGTGCTTGAGTCCTTCCAGCTGAATCTTACCAGCTTTGATGAGTTAGACTTGTTGAGCCTCTGCGCTTACCTCTCTGTTCTCTGTTGACTTGGTGAAGCTGAATGAGCCCTATGAGGAAGAAGTTGATGAAGATGCTCCCGTCCGGATGGAAACCCAACCAACGCCACTAGAAGGCCCCACGGTGGGCGCCAAATGTCGTGGTGGTATCACGGCATATGCCATGGGTAGGCTAAAGTTGGGGCCGATGGACGTGGAGGAATCCGGGGAGGGATGATGCAGTGAAGACCGCACTCGTATGTACAAAGAGAAATACAATGTATATTGGATTGAAGCTATGATAACACCTCCTTCTATACATCTAATCTCTTATAATCTTGCCATGCTTGTGGCTACCATCATGCTCCTGGAGCTGTATCTCCTATCCTTCTATCTAGATCTCTCTATGAGAGTGGAGGAAGAGGAAGAAGGGGAGCTCCTAGTGAGCAGAGAGGGGAGGAGCCCTCCGGGGGCCTCCTGTGAACGATCCCCCTGGTGCTCCTTATAAAGGGGAGCCCAGGGGACAAGGCTTGTTCCACACGTTTGGTATCTACATAGCATATTCCCAGCATCTTCTAGAGATGCTCAGCATATGCCTTGGCATCTTTGGAGATGCCAGGCATATTCCCTAGCATATTCTTGGATGCTATGGGCATATTCCTTACCGCGTGTGTCAGTCTGAGCCATGGGCGTCCCAAGACTGACACGGTACTTGCGAAGCTCGCCTTGGTTTGCCAATACTTTGCCCGGGACGTGGCTGAATTGGGTCGGATAGAAAATGTAATGAAATACCTCGCCTGGTTATGCCTAATTCGGCCTGGGGTCCAGTGATTCGGCCCGGGTTAAATGACTACAAAGATGGCCCAGCCGGATTACAAGTGATTCGGCCTGGGTTGTTGATCTGGTACCGGCCTGCTGGGAGCTGAGGTAAACCAGCCGGGGTCCTCTAATTCGGCCCAGTGGTACTGTGCTAGCGTGGTATGGTCCGTTGGCCCGTGGAGGCCGGGCTCTCCTTAGTCGGCCCACCCTGGCGATCTTGGCACGATGAAGGGGACAGAGGCCATGTCGAGCGGCGTGGAGGGAACCGGAGTGATGCCGTGGAGGCCGGGTGATCCCTTTGTCGGCCCAGCCGGGTGCGCTTGTTGAAGTGAAGTGGGGCGTGGTTGCGTGACCCGGCGGTGGGCCGGGTTAGTCTTCCTTCGGCCCAGCCGGGTGTGATGAGGCGATGCGGCCCAGGCGAGATTGGTGACGTCGCTGGCGTCAGAATGGATCGGCTGGAGGCAGGAACCCGGTGGTGGGCCGACTTAGGCTTAGGTCGGCCCACCCGGGGTGATCTCTCTTGATTTAATTCGGCCTGGATGGTAGGGACTGGGCCGAGATTTCCTTTACTTGGCCCAGTTGCTCTTTCTTTGCCTTTTCTTTTTTCTATTTAAATATTTCCTTATCTAATATCTTTTCCTTTATCTATGTCTCTTACTAGTTTTATTTATAGACCAACTCTGGGGTACCTGGGGTTATATCCCCGACAATTATGAAGATCCAAATTGCAGTATGCTATAAATATCTTTGGTTTTCCATTGATATTTGTTATTCATGGCATGGTGCCGCATTGAAGATAACCTTTACATTGTGTTTCCTATCCGATGATAGGATCCGAGGCTTGATCATTGTTTGGCTGGAGAACAAGAAACACACAACTATTGCTTACTTGCCCCTACCACACTAACTTTCTTTAATCCAATTCCTAAGAGAATAGAAACTACATGTTGGCTATATATTGGATTAAGTGCACCTTTCCCTTTTCCATTAGCAAAGTACAGTTTGCAAATGTTGCACATGTTAGATCTATAAGGATGTTAGTCAATGCAACCTTCAAATGATTCAAACATCATAGTGAATTTCTTAATTGTTGTTATTCTTTGGTTACAAAAAGTTGCCTATATTACTTTTCATGGCATGCTAATGGGTTCTTAAGTATTATTACCTACTTTGGTTCAGTTCATTCATCATCTGGCCCTTGGCTGAAGGCATCGACATCTTGTACTTGTTTCATGGCTTTAATTTGATCCACGGAGACTGCCTCTTTGTCCAATGAAAAGTGAGAAACAAATTGTTTGAATTTGGTGTATATTGGGTTGTTGGCCCATTAGACAAATTCTGAAATTCTTTTTGGACCACTTGTATATGGCAGCATATGGCTGTGTAGTGGTGCTAAAGTTTAGTCCCACATTGCTAGTTGAAGGGGAGTTGGACCACCTTATATAGTAGAGTGTTGCACCACTCACTAAGGTGTGACAAGAAGAGTAGCCCTCGCGCACTCCTCCTCCGACGCCGCCCGCCTCGCCACGCCACGCCTCGCCTCGCCTCGTCACGACGCGCGCGCGCCGCGGGTTGCGGGTTGCGGGTTATGGACGTGGCTGTTACTGACTCGGACGTGGGCTGAGCCCACGATCCTCCTAACCTGCACTATATAAAGCGTCCGGGCTAAACCTAATCGGTACGGAATCAATCCACACACACGCCTACCTCCAGAACCTTGCGCCGCCGCTTTCGTCTTCTCCATCCCGGCTTGCGGCGTGCACCGCAGATCGGGACAGTAGGCCTCCGGAACCCCGCCTCTCGTGAACCTGTACGGGTGAGGGGCGATCAGGTTTTTGGGGAGCGCTCAAGCGCGACTACTGGCAACCACGACGTCGTCCGACGACGAGTTCCCGAACGACGACTTCTTCCCGGACGTCGGCGACCTCTTTGACAACCTCAACATGGACGACGCTGCTGCAACCGCTGCGACTGCTATTCAGCCTACTCTGTACGTGATACTCAACTGTCTCTTTCGGATTATGCTAGAGTTCTTTGTTCTAGCGTTTGGTGTAGATGTGATAGGTTTATCTTGTATAGATGTAATCTGTTCATCTACTTTATTGATCTGCATGATTGGTTTTACTACTGTTTGTATGATCATGCTTTATCAGTTTATTATTCGGATTAAACCATATGGATTATTGCTTATATTTCCAACAATCCAAAAACCTGATTATAGACAACTGAATTCCACTGGTGCAGCCGTGGCTACTAGGCCGCCTCATTTTGATGGCATGCACTATAAGAGATGGCGCAAGAGAGCAGTTCTCTGGTTTGAAAACCTAAACTGCTATAGCGCCACTCTTGGCAAGCCTGAAGGAGATCTTTCTGCTGAGCAGGAAGTGAACTTTAAGAAAGCCGATACCATGTTTATGGCGGCTTTGTTCAGTGTTCTTGGGGACAACATTGTTGACCCGTATATGTCGTTTGATATTGGCAAGGACGCGTGGGAAGCGCTCGAGGCCAAGTTTGGGGTCTCGGACGCTGGCACTGAGCTGTATGTCATGGAGCAATTCTATGAATACATGATGGTTGATGAGCGCTCCGTCGTTGAGCAAGCTCATGAGATACAATCACTTTCCAAAGAACTTGAGCAGTTCAAGTGTTCCTTACCGGACAAATTTGTGGCTGGTGGCATTATTGCCAAGCTTCCTCCTTCGTGGAGGAACTTTGCTACTTCTTTGAAACATAAGAGACAAGAGTTTTCCGTTACGGATCTCATTGGGTCTCTTCATGTGGAAGAGAAGGCGAGAGCAAAGGACAAAAATGCTCGAGGACTAAGTTCTACTGCCAATTTAGTGAAGAGGAAAAACTTCCAATCCCACAAGTTCAAGAATAAGAACAAAACTGAAGGAAAGGGAAAGTTCGATGGCAAGAACAAGGCCACACACTCAACCAACTTCAAGAAGAAAAATGATAATAGGAAAGGCTCTTGCCACGTATGTGGTGATCCTGATCATTGGGCTCCTAGTGGCCCTAATCGCTTTGACAAGCGTCAACATGGGAACAGCGGCAAGTCCGCTAATGTTGTTATTAGCGATACTGAGATGAAGGATGATGGGTACGGTATTTTACATACTATCCTTTCAGTATGTCATTCTCCTGATTGGTGGATAGACACGGGTGCTAATACACATGTGTGTTCTGATATCTCCATGTTTTCCTCTTATCAGGTCTCAAGGACCTCTTCCGTGCTGATGGGAAACGGCTCACGTGCTTCTGTTCATGGTGTTGGTAAGGTAAATTTGAAGTTTACTTCGGGGAAGACCGTACAGCTGAAGAATGTGCAACACGTTCCCTCCATTAATAAGAATCTCGTCAGCGGATTGCTTTTATATCGAGATGGCTTTAAGTTGGTTTTTGAGTCCAATAAAGTTGTAATTTCTAAGTATGTACAATTTGTTGGAAAAGGTTATGAGTGCGGAGGTCTGTTCCGCTTGTCTTTGTCAGACTCATGTACTAAAGTTATTAATCATGTTTGCAATGATAATGAGTCCAATGTTTGGCATTCACGACTCTGTCATATTAACTTTGGTTGCATGATGCGGCTAGCCAATATGAGTTTAATCCCAAAATTTACCACTATCAAAGGTTCTAAGTGCCAAGTTTGTGTGCAAGCAAAGCAACCCCGCAAGTCTCATACGACTGCAGAACCGAGAAACTTAGCACCGCTAGAACTTATACATTCAGATCTTTGTGAGATGAATGGTGTGTTGACAAAAGGTGGAAAAAGATACTTTATGACGTTGATTGATGACTCCACTAGATACTGCTATGTTTATCTTTTGAAATCTAAAGATGAAGCTTTGAACTACTTCAAAATCTATAAAGCTGAGGCAGAAAACCAACTTGATCTTAAAATCAAGCGGCTAAGGTCGGATCGTGGTGGAGAGTATTTTTCAAATGAATTTGATTTCTTCTGTGCGGAACATGGTATTATACATGAGAGGATGCCTCCCTACTCACCTTAGTCAAAAGGGGTGGCCGAAAGAAAGAACCGCACTCTAACTGATTTGGTTAACGCCATGTTAGATACATCGGGTCTTTCCAAGGAATGGTGGGGGGAGGCGCTAATGACCGCGTGTCATGTCCTAAACCGTGTTCCTGTAAAGGATAAAACCATGACTCCATTTGAGGAAAGGGAAAAGAAAAGGCTTAAACTCTCTTACTTACGAACTTGGGGTTCTTTGGCGAAAGTCAATATTCCAATACCCAAGAAGCGAAAGCTTGGACTAAAAACCGTTGATTGTGTTTTTCTGGGATATGATTTTCATAGCATTGGCTATAGATTTTTTTTATAGTAAAATATGAGGTATCCGACATGCATGTTGGTACAATTATGGAGTCGAATGATGCGACTTTCTTTGAGGACATCTTTCCTATGAAAGGTATGTCTAGCTCATCAAATCAGGAGATGACTAGTTCATCTTGTCAGGAATTTTCTATAATTCCTGAACCCACTATGCCAATAGAACACTCTGATGATCCTGTGGAGGATGACAATGAAGCTCCCAAAAGGAGCAAGAGACAAAGGACTGCAAAGTCATTTGGTGATGATTTCATTGTGTACCTTGTGGATGATACTCCCACTTCTATTTCAGAAGCCTATGCATCTCAAGATGCTGACTACTGGAAGGAAGCTGTCCGAAGCGAGATGGACTCCATCTTAGCTAATGGTACTTGGGAAATCACTGATCGTCCTTATGGGTGCAAACCTGTAGGATGTAAGTGGGTGTTCAAGAAAAATCTTAGACCTGATGGTACTATTGAAAAGTACAAGGCACGTCTTGTGGCTAAGGGTTATAACCAAAAGGAAGGTGAAGACTTCTTCGATACCTACTCACCTGTAGCCTGATTCACCACTATTCGAGTACTACATTCCTTGGCTGCCTCACATGGTCTTCTCGTTCATCAAATGGACGTTAAGACAACTTTTCTAAATGGAGAGCTAGATGAGGAAATTTATATGGAGCAGCCTGACGGATTTGTAGTAAATGGTCATGAAGGAAAGGTGTGTAAGTTAGTGAAGTCTTTATATGGTCTTAAGAAAGCTCCTAAACAGTGGCACGAGAAGTTTGAAAGAACTTTAACTTCTGAAGGCTTTGTTATAAATGAAGCTGACAAATGTGTGTACTATCGCCATGGTGGGGGCGAGGGAGTTATTATGTGTCTCTACGTTGATGACATATTGATATTCGGGACCAACCTCGCTGTTATCGAGGAGGTCAAAGAGTTTCTATCTCGCTGTTTTGAGATGAAGGACTTGGGAGTGGCTGATGTAATCTTAAACATCAAGCTACTAAAGGATGAAAATGGTGGGATTACATTGCTTCACTCTCACTATGTGGAAAAGATATTGAGTCGCTTCGGGTATAGCGACTGCAATTCTTCTCCAACGCCTTATGATCCGAGTGTGCTACTTCGAAAGAATCGAAGGAATGCTAAAGATCAATTGAGATATTCTCAAATTATTAGCTCTCTCATGTATTTAGCCAGCGCTACTAGACCTGACATCTCCTTTGCTGTAAGCAAACTGAGTCGATTTGTGTCAAATCCTGGAGATGATCATTGGCATGCTCTTGAAAGAGTTTTGTGCTATTTGAAAGGCACTGCGAGTTATGGTAGTCACTATACTGGGTATCCTCGGGTACTTGAGGGTTATAGTGATTCAAACTGGATATCTGATGCTGATGAGATTAAGGCCACAAGTGGTTATTTGTTTACACTTGGTGGTGGCGCTGTTTCCTGGAAGTCTTGCAAGCAGACCATCTTAACGAGGTCAACAATGGAAGCAGAACTCACAGCATTAGACACAGCCAATGTTGAAGCAGAGTGGCTTCCTGAGCTCTTGATGGACTTACCTGTGGTTGAAAAACCAATACCCGCCATCCCGATGAACTGTGATAATCAAACTGTGATCGTCAAAGTAAACAGTTCTAAGGATAATATGAAGTCATCAAGGAATGTGAAGAGGAGATTGAAATCTGTCAGGAAACTAAGAAACTCCGGAGTTATTGCGTTGGATTATATCCAAACATCTAAAAACCTGGCAGATCCTTTCACAAAGGGACTATCACGTAATGTGATAGATAATGCATCGAGGGAGATGGGTTTGAGACCCACGCTACGAGTTGATCCAAGTGGCAACCCACTCTATGTAATCGGAGATCCCGTGAATTAGAGCTGGGAGACAAGCTGTTGGTCAGCTGAGAGGAGAGTATTCCCATATTATATTTACATCTCCATAAAGATGCAATACTCTCTAAATCTGCATGGCAAGTTGATATTTATCTTAATGTGTTCCAAGTGGCTTTTTATAAGCGGAGATGTTGTCCTGCAGAACATCTCTTGAGGAACACACCTATATGAGTCTGACTGTCAAACGTCGCAGTCCGTGAGAGTTGGGTGCTCTCTAATAAACTCATGAAAGGCCCTGAAGTATGACGCATAAGCTCCAAACCGCGGGGAAGCTGACGGTAGTCCTGTATCGGTCTAGATTTTGTGTGAAACTAGCGCGCAGAAAACTTGTAGTTCAAGGCATAGTCCACTATTCAAGTTGCAAGCTAGTGTAGCATGAAGTTTAACGTGGAAGTTCAACTTAACAGTCTCCACTACACACCGGTATATAAAGCAATGTTCTGGAAGAAAAGTGATGTGATGTGCCAATGAGACTTTGTGGGGGATTGTTGGAATTTAGTGTATATTGGGTTGTTGGCCCATTAGACAAATTCTGAAATTATCTTTGGCCCACTTGTATATGGCAGCATATGGCTGTGTAGTGGTGCTAAAGTTTAGTCCCACATTGCTAGTTGAAGGGGAGTTGGACCACCTTATATAGTAGAGTGTTGCACCACTCACTAAGGTGTGACAAGAAGAGTAGCCCTCGCGCACTCCTCCTCTGACGCCGTCCGTCACGCCACGCCTCGCCTCGCCTCGTCACGACGCGCGCGCGCACCGCGGGTTGCGGGAATCTCGCCGAGCCGAGCTTTATTTTGCTTGTTGGAAAAACTAATTATGAGTCATTAACGGACGCGTTAATTATGGCCGTTTCCAGTTTTTATGGACGTGGCTGTTACCGACTCGGACGTGGGCTGAGCCCACGATCCTCCTAACCTGCACTATATAAAGCGTCCGGGCTAAACCTAATCGGTACGGAATCAATCCACACACGCGCCTACCTCCAGAACCTTGCGCCGCCGCTTTCGTCTTCTCCATCCCGGCTTGCGGCGTGCACCGCAGATCGGGACAGTCGGCCTCCGGAACCCCGCCTCTCATACGGGTGAGGGGCGATCAGGTTTTTGGGGAGCGCTCAAGCGCGACTACTGGCAACCACGACGTCGTCCGACGACGAGTTCCCGAACGACGACTTCTTCCCGAACGTAGGCGACCTCTTCGACAACCTCAACATGGGCGACGCTGCTGCAACCGCTGCGGCTGCTATTCAGCCTACTCTGTACGTGATACTCAACTGTCTCTTTCGGATTATGCTAGAGTTCTTTGTTCTAGCGTTTGGTGTAGATGTGATAGGTTTATCTTGTATAGATATAATCTGTTCATCTACTATATTGATTTGCATGATTGGTTTTACTACTGTTTATATGATCATGCTTTATCAGTTTATTATTCGGATTAAATCATATGGATTATTGCTTATATTTCCAACACAAATCAGCTTGATCTATGAATGGGGAAATGTGGAGTTGTTGTAAGGATCATATATACATGAACGAATGTTTCCTCTAAAACCTCACAAGGCTACATGTTCTTTAGATGGCTGAGATTATGTTAAGTTAAAATATTTTTTCATGTGAAATCATTTTCAATCTGTTGGGTGTTGTACTCTTCAACTTGCTTAAGCGTACAACTAACATTTCTGCTTTGCTCCTCCACTCCTTTATACCCTTCAACTGCATGAGGGGTAACTCGAAGCCTGGGAGAGCCGCGAGGACACTTGCCTATGAGAACAGTCCCAAGTTTGCTTGGCAAAGTCAATGATCTGGCACGTAAAATCTCCTTGCTGTTTGTGAAGGTTTTGAAATTCCTCAAAACTATGCCAGACTAGCTGGGAGGACGACCTACCAGTTTATATCTACTTGTATCTTTTAAGATCAAATGGTTACGTAGTGATTTAAAGAAAAGGAGTAAATCCATCTCAAGGCTGAGCCTGCTCATTGAGAATTGCAATATGTTTTTTATGGAACTGGACAGTCTAGCACCTCTTAGACTCCCGAATGGAATTTGAGAAGAGATATACTCAAAGAATATTTATTGGCAAAAAAAATGCGCTTTCTTGGCTGGGTTCCGGACGAAAACTCTAATATTTGCCACGCCCGGACTTCTGAGCGTTATGGTCACAATTCAGATGTCAATCTCAAAAGCCCTGGGCAGAACAATATTGCACTAGTGAAAACAAGGCTTTTCGTTGATCTTGGACCGGTGTTAAAGGGGGGGCCGTACCAACGTGGCCACTGCGGCAAAAAGGAGCCCCCTTTAACACCGGTTCGTGGCATGAACCGGTGTTAAAGGGGGGGCTATATAAGACACCACCGCAGCCCACACACCCCACTCTTCCATTTTTTTCACTATCTCATTTTGGAGCCTAGCAAGAGGGTGTGAAGAGTGCTAGTTTGTGTTTTTTTCATATGCACAAGAGGTGTTCGGTGAAATGCCCGAGAGCTCAACATAAGTTTTCTCGTTGCTCTTTCCTTCTCGGTCGAGGTCGGCAACTATCCTTTCATGTGTCATTGATGTACTATATATATAAATGGTCATCTCCCTATTAATTTTTGATATATACTACATATTAATGCAGATGAACCGGCAATGGATGTACGGTGACCGCCGCACTTCCGAGTACATTACGGGCCTCCAAAATTTCATCGTTGTGGCTAATGCAAACCGTGGTCACAATGGTTTTATGTGTTGTCCGTGTGTTCACTGTCAGAACAAGAAAGACTACTCAAATACCAGAACCATTCACGCCCACCTGCTTCGATCCGGTTTCATGCCCAGCTATAATTGTTGGACCAAGCACGGTGACAACGAAGAAGAACAGGATGATGACAACTATCATAATATGTATCCTGAATATGATGATACTGCAACGGGGGTATATAATGAAGATCAAGAGGGAGCAGATGGGCCCGCTGATGACGATCTTGGTCGGGCCATTACTGATGCAAAGGAAGAATGTGAAACTGAAAAGGAGAAGGAGAAGCTGGAGCAGATGTTAAAGGATCACAAAACATTGTTGTATCCAACTTGCGAAGATGGCCACAAAAAGCTAGGTTCCACACTGGATTTGCTGCAATGGAAGGCAGAGAACGGTGTGACTGACATCGCATTTTTAAAGTTGTTGGTAAAAATTAAGAATCTTCTTCCAAGAAATAATGAGTTGTCCGACAGTATATACCAAGCAAAGAAGGTTGTCTGCCCTCTAAGATTAGACGTGCAGAAGATACATGCCTGCATTAATGACTGCATCCTCTACCGCGGTGAGAAGTACGAGAATTTGGATGCATGCCCGGTATGCACTGCACTGCGGTATAAGATCAGACGAGACGATCCTGGCGATGTTGAGGGCGAGGCCCCTAGGAAGAAGGTTCCCGCCAAGGTTATGTGGTATGCTCCTATAATACCACGGTTAAAACGTCTCTTCAGAAATAAAGAGCATGCCAAGTTGTTGCGATGGCACATGGAAGACCGTAAGAAAGACGCGATGTTGAGACACCCCGCTGATGGGTCACAGTGGAGAAAAGTCGAGCGAGATTACCCGGACTTCGCACGTGACGCAAGGAACTTAAGGTTTGGTCTAAGTACAGACGGCATGAATCCTTTTGGTGAGCAGAGCTGCAGTCACAACACCTGGCCTGTGACTCTATGTATCTATAACCTTCCTCTTTGGTTGTGTATGAAGAGGAAGTTCATTATGATGCCAGTGCTCATCCAAGGCCCGAGACAACCCGGCAACGACATTGATGTGTACCTCAGGCCATTAGTTGTAGAACTTTTATAGCTGTGGGCCAAACCAGGTGTACGTATGTGGGATGAGCACAAAGGGGAGCCATTTGACCTACGAGCATTACTTTTCGTAACCATTAATGATTGGCCTGCTCTTAGTACATTTCAGGGCAGACAAACAAGGGATACAATGCATGCACACACTGTTTAGATGAGACTGAAAGTGTATATTTGGATAAATGTAAGAAGGTTGTATACCTAGGGTATCGCCGATTTCTTCCGAACCTGCATCCAGTAAGAAAGAAAGGCAAGCATTTCAAACGTATGTCATTTCAAAGGAGTAAATCCATCTCAAGGCTGAGCCTGCTCATTGCGAATTGCAATACGGTTTTTATGGAACTGGACAGTCTAGCACCTCTTAGACTCCTGAATGGAATTTGAGAAAAGATATAATCAAAGAACATTTATTGGCAAAAAAAATGCGCTTTTTTCGCTGGGTTCCAAACGAAAACTCTAATATTTGCCACGCCCGGGCTTCTGAGCATTATGGTCACAATTCAGATGTCAATATCAAAGCCCTAGGCAGAACAATATTGGAATCTCATGATGAAAAGTCAACAGCGTTTCACTCAGCTTTTAAGGCCAGAATCGGGGTCTCTCAAATCCCAAACATCTGCTTCAACCTTAGCGAGCTGATCACTCGTGTTGAGGGCCTTGAGGAACTGTCCCTTGGGTGCTTGGAATATATGGAAGGTTTTGAAATCGTAAATTGTTTGACAACGTGCCTCAAAAGGGTGAAGATTGACCATGTGATGCAGGATGACCATGTGATTAAGATTCTCCTCCCCTGAGACTGACCATGTGATTCTCTAAAAAAAAGACTGACCATGTGATGCAGGATGACAAGTGTATCCATCCTCTTCTTCGCCTTTCCTGTGATAGTCCCTCTTGTTTGTTGCCACCATTCCATCGGGGAGGAGCCAGTGGAAGAGGTAGCATGATGCAGATTGCTCTACATAATTTTGACAACCACACGCCAAAAGGGTGAAGCGAAATAATGGGAAATTGCATCTGCAGGTCGTTTTGTCCTTTTCATAAGGATAAACTGTATGCCTTTTTTTAATCTCAACTTGGTTAGGTCGTTGTTCTAGTTTGTATTGTATTGTTTCAGGTGGTCGATAAATATCTCTCGTGCCTTAAGGCCAATAATGTAAACTTTAGCGTATCTTTGGCTTTTCTTTATCGAATACAATACTGTATTATACATGCAACACTCATGCATAGTTCGTAATTTGTTTTACAGATGTAGCTTGGCCCCTGCCTTCATGGATTAAGGAGTTTCCATTGTAGTAATAACTATGTAAATATGTGTTCCTTTTTTTAATTGAGCACAGTAGGAGCTACCCTCTCCGGCCTGCTCAAGTAACATTGTTCACATAAGAGCAAATAAATAGATCATCCCAAGATAAGTTCAACAAGAGGCCTGAGCCCAAACTCTTTTATGAGATCATCCCAAGATAAGCCCAAACTCTTTTATAAGATCATCCCAAGATAAGTTCAACAAGAGGCCTGATCCCAAACTCTTTTATCATTCTTCTCACCACCAGTTTTTCATCATCGCTCCATGGACATGTTTGCTGCCCAACCATATGCCAATCCCAAAGTCCGTTGTACCGGACATACCCATCCTTTAGCAGAACAACGCGTTGCAACGATGTGCACACCCTCATAACATACTTGAAAAGCCAGATGTTGCGCTGCGTGAACCCAATCACGACTAGCTCCTTGAGGTGATGGTGCCGAAGATTATTGCGTGATTTCAACCAATTTGTCCCGCGTATGTAATCCGGCTCTGTTTCTGAGCGAGGCACATGAATGTGCAGGACCTCGAGAAATGGGGAGGCCATGAGAAGGCCACGTGTCCATGAGATGTCCCAATTGGAAGGCATGTCGGCGACCAGGAGCCTTTTTAGGCTCGGCAACTTCCTCTCAGGACGACTGGGCCGAATCCATCTTCTCAGCCTGGTAAATCGGATGACTAGGTTGGTCATGGTGGGGGACATACTGAGGAACGAGTCGAACTCATCTACCCACTGCTGTCCCGACGTAATACAATCATCCTCTACAGAGAAGGTGAGGTTAGTGTCCATGAGGAGCGGAACCGAGCCGAATACAACCTTGGCAGTGTTGGTTAGGCAGCACGCGAGGCGAACAAGCATTGGGAGGTCGCGCAGCTCGATCACCATGAATGAGCACTCTTCCAAGATGAGCTCCCTAATCTGTGAACATGGCGCGTCCACCTCTAGAGTGTGATGTGCACAACAGCAGGACTTGAGGTCAAGCACCTGCAGCCCAGCGCAGTCTTTGAACACCTTCTTGTATATGTCGACAGGCGTGGAAGCGGGCATGTCACGCAGGACGAGCCTGGTGAGCGTGCCGTAGCTATACAGCGGCGGCACTGTGCAGTACTTGCCCAGCGTCAGGCTGCGAAGGCGCGAACGGAGGTTGAGGGGTTCCTCGGGCAAGCTGTAGGCCGGCGTCTGATCATCACCATACGCTAGCCTGACGACGACCTCCAGATCCTCGACTCCCCACGCGCCGATGGCGGCGGTGATCAGGCGGTCGGCACAGACGATGCCGTCATATGTCTGGAAAAACTCAAGACGGAGGCTCTTGACGCGCCGGTCATTCCCACCGTCCGCTTCCAAGAAGCTCGTGACTCCGTTGGCGAACGATCTCATTATGTCGATCTCGCAGACCGCCATGAGGCCGTCGAGTATCTTGGCTAAAGTCGTGTCACGCGGCAAGTTGCGCTGGCGGAGGGCGACGGTCCGGTCATACTCCGGCGGGAGGATGTCGCTCACCCTGAAGTCCAACGCCGGCAGTTCGCGCGGCATGCGCGCCCAGCGCCTGGCGAGGACAGAGGTGGAGAGCGCCGTGCGGGTGTCCAGCCTGCCTACTATGAGGAGGATCAGATCGTCAGGGAGCGCGCTCAGGCGGTCCTCGCCGCCAGCCATTCGCGGCCGTGCTCGCCGCAACGTCGGCATCTGGTTCTCGATCGGTGGAACGTTCCGCGATTGGGTATATCCGATTAAAGAGGGAGGTTTTAGGGCTATTCTATACAAGGACGGGAATTAAGGGCGATCGCATCCGATCAGCAGATTTACCCAGGATAAAGTTTGAACATTTTTTTCCCGAACTTGGACCTGGCTTCTTTTTCTTTTTGACAAAAAACACGGCACTTTATTGATTAATCACATCAATACAGGACCGGTCCTGAGATTTTAGGGACCCGGGGCGAAACTAAAATTTAGGGCCCCTTGCTATTTTTTTATATACATGTATGAAATGATGAAGGATAAATACTTCAAGTATACCTATTTGCAATATTCATATAAAAATGACAATGTTTATATATTACCTTCAAAATTTCTCTGTGTATTCCTAGAAACGAAGTCGGTGACAATGGAATCGATATCAATCTCGTCCAAAAACTTTTTCTCGATGCCGGATCATAAATATCCACACTAATTGGTTCCAAATCAACACTAGCAGATTTTATAAGAGATGAATCAAATGCGATATCATGATCACTTACATTGTTATTACCCGTGTTGATTTCATCGTTTTCCTCCGTACCGATATCATCCTCTAGATCAATATTACTTTGTTCCCTAACAAGAACTAGTGCTAACTCAACTGGATTTCTCTAAGTGCTCACGTTATTCTTAAAAAATTTATGAAGGGATCCTCTCTGTAAGTTAATCAACTTTTGTTCTTTCTTCCTCTTTTTCCTTTTCTTAGCATCAGAATTAGGTGCCTTGACCAATTAACCACACTAAAAATATAAAGAAGAATTACTAATTAGAACAAAATTAAGGGCAACGTTTGACTGCAAAAGACTGGGATCAGAAATTCAGACCCACAGACGCTTAACGGCCAAGGCGAGACGAGAGGCAGGCAACAGACAGAGGGAGAGGGTGCGAGGCGATTGGCGACCATCTCGACGGGCGACGGCTTGCTACTTGTTGCGTGCGGGCCTCCCTAGGATCGAGAGCGCAACGTCGAGTCAAGGTCGAGGCAGGAACTGGCATGCGTCCTGCCTTCATACGATCCGATCAAAGAGATCGATAGCTGATCTAATCGTAGGTTATGTACGTGCTGATGTGATGGACAAATCTAAAACATATATGTGTCTAGAAAAATAGAAGGCCCAATCTAGCCCAATAAAAAGCTTGAAACCGCTATTTTTTATTTTTTTAATATCTATTATAGACCATACATATAGCGTATATCTGGGCCCCTTAAAATTTTGGGCCCGGGGCGGCTGCCCCTCCGGTCCCCCCTCAGGGCCGGCCCTGCATCAATACAAAGAGTTTTCCGGATACGAACTGGAGCAGAATTAAAAATAAAACCTATAGAGCCTAGATTACACTATCTAGCCAAAATATGTGCCGGTTCATTCATATTGCATTTGACATGTTGAAAAGCTACATATGAGAATCCCATCCCGCGGCCAACTTATTAGAGCATCTCCACTCGTTGGGTGAACCCAGGCCGAAATCCGGACCAAATTTTGGCCGGACGGCGCAAGTTTTTGGCCTGGATACGTCCAGTTTCCCACTCGCGTACCCAGGCCGAGTTCTCGGGTCGTCCGTTTCCGCTCAAATTCGGCTCAAGTTCGGCCAGATTTCGGCAATGAATACATAACATTTTAAGACCAAAGTTCAGCGAAATTTTAAGACCAAAGTTTGGCGTAAATATAAACATAATTCGGCCAGAAGTGAAAATACAACATATTTCGGCCAAGTTCGGCCTAGTTCACGCTGGGCATCTACGACATGTTTCCCCTGCGTATCCATAGGTGCTCAACAAGATCATCCTCCAGCTGTTGATGCATCGCCGGATCTCGGATCTCCTGACGCATTGCGATGAATGCAACCCATGTTGGAGGCACTTGATGGTCAGGCTCGACAAGAGGACCCTGTCTGTAGTATGGCTCGTCCTCCTCGAGCAAACTCACTGGATCCTTCCTCTCATCCTCAATTATCATGTTGTGCAAGGTCACACAACAGTTCATCACTTTCCACATCTGATCCTTCGACCAGGTCATAGCAGGAAACCGGACAACTGCAAACCTCTGCTGGAGCACACCAAATGCCCGCTCCACGTCCTTCCTGCAAGCTTCCTGTTCCTTGGCAAAGTGAGAATGTTTGGGAAGTATTGGGCTTGAGATAGCCTTAAAAAATGTTGGCCATCTTGGATAGATGCCATCTGCTAAATAGTATCCCTTGTTGTAGTGGTGCCCACCGATCTCAAATTCCATGGGGGGAGCATGACCCTCAAAAAGCTTGGAAAAGACAGTTGAGGAGTTGAGGACGTTGATGTCGTTGTTCGATCCTGCCATGCCAAAGAAGGAGTGCCAGATCCAAAGATCATGTGTAGCAACTGCCTCAAGTATCACAGTGCATCCTCCTTTGTGGCCCTTGTACATTCCTTGCCATTCAAATGGACAGTTCTTCCACTCCCAATGCATGCAATCTATGATTCCAAGCATATCAGGAAATCATCTACTCTCATTGACTACGAGGATCCGAGCAGTGTATTCAACGGTGGGTGATGTCAAGTACGGTTCCCCGAACACTACAATCACTGCCCTGCGGAACATGTACAAGCAATCAAGTGTTGAAGATATGCCCTAGAGACAATAATAAAAGTGGTTATTATTATATCTTTGTGTTTATGATAAATGTTTACATTCATGCTATAA
The DNA here is from genome assembly GCA_916181665.1 of Avena sativa. Lineage (NCBI taxonomy): Eukaryota > Viridiplantae > Streptophyta > Magnoliopsida > Poales > Poaceae > Avena > Avena sativa. The sequence goes on along the minus strand of OV702279.1, from coordinate 396,431,775 downwards.
TAGTATTAAACCGGAAACATTGATACTTGTGTGATTTGTAAACTAAACTAGAGTCCCTAGTAAAGCCTCTTAATAATACTAGCTTGTTGGTTAATAGATGATCATGGTTTCCCGATCATGAACATTGAGATGTTGTTAACAACAAGATCTTATCATTAGGAGAATGGTATGATGGACATACTCCTATAGATAAGCGTAGCATTAAGATCAAGTCATTTTAATAGTTTGTTTCTGATACATAGTAACCTAATTCCTTCGACCATGAGATCATGCTAATTACCATTACCGGAAGGATGCTTTGATAACATTAAACACCACACCGTAACTGGGTGGTTATAAAGGTGGCATTGATTGTTCGGAAAGTATGGGTCAAGGAACATGGATCAAGAGTGGGATTTGTCCATCCATATGACGGATAGATATACTCTGATGTGGACATCCCATCTATTGATACAACCGTTGTACCTACAGCTACACACATACAAGGACCTATCACAAGATCTCGTGCCAAACAACTTAACTATCAGGTACTTTCGTTTCTTGGAACTATTCATCACATACATGAGAATATGATGCTGCCTAAATCAGATGTATTTCTTACTCTTAGGAATGATGGACCAAGCATGGATGAGAGGGACAAGCATTGGAGCATGGCCATGCATGGAGATGGAAGCAAGCATGTGGTGATCCAAGAGAAGGCCACGAATGAAGATTTCAGAACTTTGAGGCGACCATAATGAAGAAAGAAGGCTTGGCGAAATATTCAAGATTAATACTTCACAAATTCGTCCATAGCTTAATATGGTGCTGGGACACCTTTATTTTGGGCCAGGCCCATGTAATTTTCGCAGGATTTTAAATAGCCACTTTTTAGAGTCCGTATTTGAGGAGAAAAAGGACTTCTAGGGTTGGATTCGGCCACCACTTCTATGGCTGGCCGAAACCCCACCTTTTCCTCCTTAAATACTCCCCATAGCTATCAACATAGACTCGGATTTTGTTTAGACATTAAGTTAGCCATCATAGCAACTTCGCCAAGGCTCGAGCGTCGCAGAGGCCTCTTGTACTTCGCACCTATGCAGGATCCCAATTTTTTAATAAAGCTTTCCTCTTAATCCGCAATATCTTGATTGCAATATTAGTTTTTACTTGTTCTCGACTTCAGGTAGGAATTAAGACCCTCGCTGGTCAGGATGATCGTGTTCCCGCAGGATCGGTAACCTCCAGGAGATTGGCCTAGCGATTGCATTGGCGCTCGTGCTCGCACGTGTAGTCGGATCGTCAAGCCCGAACTCCACCAAATCGACTATCACCATCTCATCGAAAGATCGGACACCTTCGCCGTATCAAGTGGTATCAGATTTCAGGTTGCTCGGTGAGATTTTACTGCTTTCGTAGATTAGATCTGTTTTACCTATAACCCACGAAAAAGACAAAAACACAGTTAGAGTTTAGATCCATCCCATCACCAATCTACGCCTCGCATTATCTTTTCAGTTTTGCATTGTTGAATTTGTGTCTGCAGCGTCGAGTTGCTGGTCTTAGTTTCTCGTCCCTTAGAGTTTCGAGTTCTGATCATAGTAGTCACCGCCACACTCGCAGATCACTGCCACCATATTCCGCCGCCATACACCCAGCCACCATAAACCCTAAAACTCCGCCACCGCCTTTCTACCGCGACACGGATCTGATCGCCTTTCCTGACGCGGCACGAGTCCGCGTTGAGTTATTGTTTACTAGTTTTATTTTTACTTTCATTCCTTGTTGTTTCCGTGTTGAGCTACAGTTCGTGTCGAGTTAGAAGTTCAGCCGTAAGTCCAGAAGGAGAGCAAAAAAAAAAGTCTGGAACCGCCTCCGAAATTTTTTCTGGCTATACTGATTTTCAGCCCCTTGGATCACTGTTCTCCATCGGCCGTTATAGCGATATTTTTTTGGCGCCTGCGCGCTTTCCGAAGCATAATACAAAAAATTCGAATTTTTTTTGGGGGTAACCTGTTTCTAGACTCTGTAGATCAGTTCTAGACCCTCGCCATCATAGTGATTTTCAACATCTCGGTTCGCTTTTCAGGGTGTCATATCATCATACATTGCTTGTTGTGTCGCGTCGTGACATTGTTGGTGATCTAGGCTCGCGTCTCTAGTACGGTCTAGCCTAAGACCAGCACAGTACCGTCGTTGAGCATTTTTTCAACATTTGCATTGCTGTTTTGATAATTGCTAACCCCTTTGATAAGCCTTCCCAGAGCTCCACAGATTTCTCCACGTGCGGTGTCTCGACTCCTGGTAATCGCTCGGTTCAATCTCTGGACCCACTGATCCTCGCGGTTGCACATCGCATTTTCCTGCTGTTTGGTAAGAACTTGTAAGAGCTTCATATATTGCTTGACGGATTACCGCGTGCCTTCCACCATATTTCCGTAGTTATAGGCATATATACCTGTGCTCTTTAAAGGACTAACCATGACAGATACTTCGCGGAACCCTGCCACAATGACGAACCAAGAACTACATGCCCACTTGTCCGAGCTCTTGGTCGGTCGCGCTGAAGATGTGGATGCACGACTAGAGGAGTTTGACACCAAGCTCACCAACGCCATTGACAAGATCGATGGACTCGAGAAATCCTTCAACGACAAGCTTGACGCTCGGTTCAAGGAGGTTTTGGACAGATTGCCGGGACCCGCACCCGCACCCGCCCCATTGGCACCTCGGCATGGCGCACAGCGCATTCCGATCACGGGTCGTACTGCTGGATCGGCTGCCGCCGCACCTCAGGCAGCTAACGCTACAGCTGAGGCACCTCAGACTTCCACCGCTGCCGCTGCTGCGACATTGGGGACAGACGATGGGTACTACTACGACCCCGACGACGACGATCTGTTTGACGAGGAGGTTGAACAACCTCCACACCCTGCTGGCCGTCCCCGACATTACCACCGCAACGCTCTACCACCGATACGTGATGATGATCATGTTGCAAAGCTTAAATTAAATATTCCATCTTTTGAGGGTAAATATAATCCTGATGCATATCTTACATGGGATATGGAAGTAGAACAATGTTTTGCATGTTTAAAATATCCTGAAAATATGCGTGTTAGTGCTTCTACATGTGAATTTACTAAATTTGCTTCCCTTTGGTGGTCTGAGTATTGTCGTTTAAATCCTACTACTATTCCTCGTACTTGGACTGCTTTAAAAACTGCTATGCGTGTTCGTTTTGTGCCTCCCACTTATCAACGTGATTTACTAAAGAATCTGACACGTTTGGAACAAGGAAAAAATTCTGTAGAAGAGGATTATCAGGAATTGCAAACGGGGATGGTTCGGTGTGGTCTTATAGAATCTACTGAACAAATACTTGCACGTTTCTTTGGTGGATTAAACAAGGACATTCAACACATATTAGACTATAAGGAATATAATTCCATCACTCGTTTGTTTCATCTTGCTTGCAAAGCTGAACGTGAAGTGCAGGATTGCCAAAAACCATGGAGGAGGACTAATAATTCTACAGGTCGCAAATCCACTTGGACATCCCGACAATCAGCTCCTCCTTCTCGTGATTCTCCACCATCTACTACCACATCCAAGGCCACCACAAGATTTCTGTCAGCTGCTCCTCCACCGTCATCCAATGCTCCTGCTCGTAGTGCATCTTCTATGGATTCCACGGGTAAAACAAATGATATACAATGCCGCAAGTGCTGGGGTTTTGGTCATATTGAGAGACAGTGCACAACACAACGTGTTATGATGGTGCGTGATGATGGAAAATATGATTCAGCGAGTGACTTTGATGAAGATACATTAGCTCTTATTTCTGCTCGAGATGGAGACAATTGTGATTCTAATGAAGAGACAGAGGTAATGGGAGCTGAAACTGGTGATCAATACAAGAGCTTAATTACACAACGTGTGTTGTGTGTGCAATTGAGCAAATCTGAACAAGATCAATGCCACAAACTGTTCCAAACACATGGTGTTGTCAAGGAAAAAGCTATAAGGATCATCATTGATGGAGGGAGTTGTAATAATCTGGCTAGTTTTGACATGGTAGAGAAGCTTGCACTTACAACAAGACAACACACACACATTCATATTACATTCAATGGTTTGAGAGTTCTCGCAAGATCAAGGTAACAAGAACGGTACGCGTGCATTTTACTATTGGTACATATTCTGATTTTGTTGATTGTGATGTTGTACCTATGCAAGCTTGTTCTTTTTTACTTGGTAGACCATGGCAATTTGATAGAGAATCTGTTCATAATGGCAAAACTAATCATTATTCTCTTATGCATGATGGAAAGAAAATTGGTCTAAAACCTATGACTCCCGAACAGATTTTAAAAGATGATCTTGCTAGAGCTAGTAGAGATAAAACTGAGGAGAAAAATAAAAGTGAGAATCAGATTGTTGCTGCAGATTTTGTACCACCAAAGAACACTAAATCTGATTCTAAACATGCTACTGAAATTCTTTTGAAGAGTCCATGTATGCTTGCAAATAAAATTGATATTGCTGAAATAGATGTAAACAATACTCAATGTTATGCAATTATCTGCAAAGAGGTTTTGTTTTTATTTGAGGATATGCCTCCTTCTTTGCTACCCGATATTGCTAACCTTTTATATGAGGACGTTTTTGCCGCCGAATTGCCACCAGGACTACCTCCTATTAGAGGAATTGAGCACCAAATTGATCTAATTCCTGGTGCTATGTTGCCCAACCGCGCGCCATATAAAACCAATCCAGAGGAGATAAAGGAGATACAACACCAAATTCAGGAACTAATCGATAGAGATCATATTCGTGAGTCCCTTAGCCCCTATGTTGTTCCTATTATTTTGGTACCTAAGAAAGATGGTTCTTCGCGCATGTGTACTGATTGTAGAGCTATCAATAATATTACTATTCGATATCGTCATCCTATTCCACGTTTGGATGACATGCTTGATGAATTGAGTGGCTCTACCATGTTTTCTAAAGTTGATTTGCGTAGTGGTTACCACCAGATTCGTATGAAATTGGGCGATGAATGGAAAACATCATTTAAAACTAAGTTCGGTTTATATGAGTGGTTAGTGATACCGTTTGGTTTAACTAATGCACCCAGCACTTTCATGAGATTAATGAATGAAGTTTTATGTGCTTTCATTGGACGTTTTGTGGTAGTCTACTTTGATGATATTCTGATTTATAGCAAATCTTTAGAGGATCATTTAGACCATTTACGTGTTGTTTTCAATGCTTTACGTGATGCACGTTTGTTTGATAATCTTGAGAAGTGCACCTTTTGCACCAATCGAGTTGCGTTTCTTGGCTATGTTGTTACATCACAGAGTATTGAAGTGGATCTAGCCAAGATTGAAGCTATTGAGAATTATCCGCAGCCCAAGACGGTCACACAAGTGAGGAGTTTTCTTGGCCTCGCTAGTTTTTATACGCGCTTTGTCAAAGACTTTGGATCAATTGCCGCGCCGCTAAATGAACTTACCAAGAAGTATGTGCCCTTTGTTTGGGGCGATGCACAACAACATGCCTTCATCATATTGAAAGATAAGCTAACACATGCTCCCTTACTCCAACTTCCTGATTTTAACAAGACTTTTGAGCTTGAATGTGATGCTAGTGGAATTGGTTTGGGCGGTGTGTTATTACAAGAGGGAAAACCTGTTGCATATTTTAGTGAGAAATTGAGTGGGGCTAGTCTGAACTATTCTACTTATGATAAAGAATTATACGCGTTGGTTCGGACATTAGAAACTTGGCAACATGATCTATGGACTAAAGAATTTGTTATACATTTTGATGATGAATCTTTGAAGCATATTCGTAGTCAAGCTAAGTTGAATCATTGTCATGCAAAGTGGGTTGAATTTATTGAGTCTTTTCCTTATGTTATCAAACACAAAAGGGTAAAGATAATATTATTGCTGATGCTTTGTCGCGCCGTTATACTTTGTTATCTCAACTTGACTTCAAAATATTTGGATTGGAAACTATTAAGGAACAATATGTGCATGATGCTGAATTTAAAGATATGTTGCAAAATTGTAGAGATGGTATAACATGGAACAAGTTCGTCTTCAATGATGGATTTGTGTTCCGTGCTAACAAACTATGCATTCCAGATAGTTCTATTCGTCTTTTGTTGTTACAGGAGGCGCATGGAGGAGGATTGATGGGACACTTTGGTGTCAAGAAAACGGAGGATGTTCTTGCTGCACACTTATTTTGGCCACGTATGCGTCGAGATGTTGAGAGATTTGTGGCACGCTGCACTACTTGTCAAAAAGCTAAGTCTCGCCTTAATCCACATGGTTTATATATGCCTCTTCTTGTTCCTAGTGTTCCCTGGGAGGATATTTCTATGGACTTTGTTTTGGGATTGCCACGTACACAGAAGGGGAGGGATAGTATTTTTGTTGTTGTGGATCAGTTTTCTAAGATGACACACTTTATTCCTTGTCATAAAACGGATGATGCTACGCATACTGTTGATTTGTTCTTTCGTGAAATTGTTCGTTTACATGGTGTGCCAAATACTATTGTTTCTGATCGTGATACTAAATTTCTTAGCCACTTTTGGAGATGTTTATGGGCTAAGTTGGGGACTAAATTGCTGTTTAGTACAACATGTCATCCCCAAACTGATGGACAAACTGAAGTAATAAATAGAACTTTGTCTACTATGTTGCGGGCTGTTTTAAAGAAGAACCTAAAATTGTGGGAAGAGTGTTTACCTCATATAGAATTTGCTTATAATCGTTCGCTGCATTCTACCACAAAGATGTGCCCGTTTGAAATCGTGTATGGTTTTGTTCTTCGTGCACCTATTGATTTATTGCCTTTACCTTCTTCGGTGCAAAATCATTTGGATGCTACACAACACGCTGAAATGATATTAAACTTGCATAAGACTACTAAAGATAACATAGAACACATGAATGCTAAGTATAAACTTGCTGGGGATAAAGGGAGAAAGCATGTTGTGTTTGATGTTGGAGATCTTGTTTGGTTACATTTGCGTAAAGATCGTTTTCCTGATTTACGCAAGTCTAAGTTAATGCCGCGTGCTGCTGGCCGCTTTAAGGTGTTAGAGAAAATAAACAATAATGCATATAAACTTGAGTTGCCTGCAGACTTTGGTACGGTTAGTCCTACGTTTATCATTGCAGATTTGAAGCCTTACTTTGGTGAGGAAGATGAGATTGCGTCGAGGACGACTTAAATTCAAGAAGGGGAGCATGATGTGGACATCCCATCTATTGATACAACCGTTGTACCTACAGCTACACACATACAAGGACCTATCACAAGATCTCGTGCCAAACAACTTAACTATCAGGTACTTTCGTTTCTTGGAACTATTCCTCACATACATGAGAATATGATGCTGCCTAAATCAGATGTATTTCTTACTCTTAGGAATGATGGACCAAGCATGGATGAGAGGGACAAGCATTGGATCATGGCCATGCATGGAGATGGCAGCAAGCATGTGGTGATCCAAGAGAAGGCCACGAATGAAGATTTCAGAACTTTGAGGCCACCATAATGAAGAAAGAAGGCTTGGACGAAATATTCAAGATTAATACTTCACAAATTCATCCATAGATTAATATGGTGCTGCGACACCTTTATTTTGGGCCAGGCCCATGTAATTTTAGCAGGATTTTATATAGCCACTTTTTAGAGTCCGTATTTGAGGAGAAAAAGGACTTCTAGGGTTGGATTCGGCCACCACTTCTATGGCTGGCCGAAACTCCACGTTTTCCTCCTTAAATACTCCCCATAGCCGTCACCATAGACTCGGATTTTGTTTAGACATTAAGTTAGCCATCATAGCAACTTCGCCAAGGATCGAGCGTCGCAAAGGCTTCTTGTACTTCGCACCTATACAGGATCCCACTTTTTCAATAAATCTTTCCTATTAATCCGCAATATCTTGATTGCAATATTAGTTCTTACTTGTTCTCGATTTCAGGTAGGAATTAAGACCCTCGCTGGTCAGGTTGATCGTGTTCCCGCAGGATCGGTAACCTCCAGGAGATTGGCCTAGCGATTGCATTGGCGCTCGTGCTCGCATGTGTAGTCGGATCGTCAAGCCCGAACTCCAGCAAATCGACTATCACCATCTCATCGAAAGATCGGACACCTTCGCCCTATCATACTCTGGGCCCTCTCGGTGGAATGACATCCAATTAGCTTGCAAGCATGTGACTGGCTCACAAGGGATCACTGTAGGGTTCGCAGCATAGAAAACAAAAAATTTCCTACGATGTGAACTATATACCAAGATCTATCTACTAGATACAAACAACGGGCGGATGTATATCCGTAGAGAAGATACCCTTGAAGACCGACAAAGCTTAACGAGTTCAACTCGTGGTTGATGTAGACGATCTCTTGCCGATCTCAAGATCGAGAGGAAGTCCTAGCGCCGCAAATCAGCAGCGCATCCGTGCTCGCACACACGTTCGAGGCACCGAGCAACCTCCGCCTCCTCGCTCCAGCGATGCAGCGGAAGCACAACTCTTTCTTGCCGAATATCCACCGGGAACATGTATCTCGCTAGTCCGAGACCATGGGGAATAAATTCTAGAGGGGGAGAGAGATCCTTCACGAGGAGGTGTGAGAGACAAGTGAGGAGGGGGGCTCCTTTTATAGGAGGAGGGGGGCACCCAATGGGGTGGCCGCCGGCCATGGGGGCTGCCCCCTCCCTTCCTTCATTCATGTGGGTGGACACTCCACTCACAAAATGCCCTTTAAAATCCCTCCACTCAAAAGTCCACTCAAATTCCCATTAAATTTTCACCAAATTTAATGCCGACTCTCATTAAATAAAACTCTTTTATTTTATTCAGAATTTTGACAATTACTTTAATGACAAACATTCACAAATAACCCCTTGCTAGAATTCTATTTCACATGCATAACCACTTTATGCAATTTCACCCGAAAACCTGTTTCGGTATCTAGTGAAATAAATTCCTGCGCTTGTTCATTCTATCGGCATGAAACATTTGCTCCAATTGGATGTCGGTGTCTCTTAAGTGTGTCACCCTACGGTTCGTGAATAATGCGGACATGATCGAGAACCCTCTCGGATCAATAATCAGAAGCGGGATCTGGAGACCCATACTGACTCCCACACATTCAACGATGACTTTCTTGTGATCGTCGGAACCTTTTACGCTAGTATCTTAATCCCTTTGTTTCACGATATATTACATGTCCGAGATTCGATCATCGGTATCTCCATACCTAGTTTGATCTCGTTACCGACATGCACTCTTTTCTCGTTCCTGTGATATAACATTCTAGTGATCAAATCACTTGCTTGCAAGCTAATCAATGTGATATCACCGAGAGGGCCCAGAGTATATCTATCCGTCATCGGGATGAACAAATTCCACTCTCGATCCATGAGCCTCAACATAACACTTTATTAGTTTTGAATCCATCTTTATAATCACCCTGTTACGGTGTGACGTTTGATGTTATCAAGAAACTCTTCCGGTGTTAGTGATTGACATGATCTCATGGTCTAAGGATTAGGATCACTTCGTAAGTTGTTATAGCAATATAAACTCAATGACTTTGATCGTAATGCTATACTTCGGATGAATGTTCATCACACCATTACACTAATGTTGTGATCCCGTTATTAAAAACATCCAATGTCCATGATCAGGAAACCTTGATCATCTTGTTAATCAACGAGCTAATTTATGAGAGAGGCATAACTAGGAACTTTCTGCTTGTTTATTAAACACACATGTATTAAAGTTTCCGTATCAATACAATTATTGCATGCAAAATAAACATCTATCATATACTTGGAATACACATAATAAACACTTTATTATTGCCTCTCAGGGCATATTCCCTTCAGTCTCCCACTTGCACTAGAGACAATAATCTAGTTACATAGTAATAAATCTAACACCCATTGAGTTCTGGTGTTGATCATGTTTTGCTCTAGGGAGAGTTTTAGTCAACGGATCTGCTACATTGAGATCCGTATGTACTTTACAAATCTTTATATCTCCATCCTTGACATGCTCGCGGATGGAGTGAAACTGGCGCTTAATATGCTTGGAATGCTTGTGAGACCTTGGCTCTTTGGCATTGGCAATGGCACCATTGTTGTCACAATAGATCACCATTGGGTCCAACGCGTTTGCCACCACTCCTAGTTCGGATATGAACTCCTTCATCCAAACTGCTTCCTGAGTCGCTTCTGAAGCAGCAACATATTCGGTCTTCGTTGTTGATCCCGCTACCACAGGTTGTTTGGAGCTCCTCCAACTAACCGCTCCGCCATTCATGAGAAATACGTATCCGGATTGAGACTTAGAGTCATCCGGATCGGTGTCAAAGCTAGCGTCGACATAACACTTAGCGACGAGCTCTTCTTCACCTCCGTATACAAGAAACATATCCTTAATTCTTCGTAAGTACTTAAGGATATTCTTGACCGCTATCTAGTGTTCTGAACCTGGATCCGATTGGTACCTACTAGTCAAACTAATAGCATGTGCCACATCCGGTCTTGTACATAGCATGGCGTACATTATAGAGCCTATGGCTGAAGCATAGGGGACTTTGTCCATTATCTCTCTTTCTTCCGCCGAAGCCGGACTTTGAGTCTTACTCAATGTCTTGCCTTGCAACATAGGTAAGAACCCCTTCTTACTTCCGTCCATTTTAAACTTCTTTAAAATCTTATCAAGGTATGTACTTTGCGATAGCCCTATTAGGCGCCTAGATCTATCTCTATAGATCTTTATGCCTAATATGTATGACGCTTCACCTAGGTCCTTCATTGAAAATTTGCTGTTTAGATAACTTTTAACACTGTTTAAAAGATCTATATCATTTCCAATCAATAATATGTCATCCACATATAATATCAAAAATGCCACATTGCTCCCACTCACTTTCTTGTAAATACAAGCTTCTCCATAAGTTTGGACAAATCCAAACTCTTTGATCACCTCATCAATGCGGAGATTCCAACTTCGTGATGCTTGCTTCAATCCATAGATGGATCGCTGAAGCTTGCACACCTTGTTAGCATCCTTAGGATCGACAAAACCCTTTGGTTGTATCATATACAACTCTTCTTCAATATTACCATTGAGAAACACGGTTTTGACATCCATCTGCCATATCTCATAATCGAAATATGCAGCAATGCTAACATAATCCTAACTGACTTTAGCATCGCTACGGGAGAGAAAGTCTCATCGTAGTCAACTCCTTGAATTTGTCGAAACCCCTTTGAGACAAGTCGAGCTTTATAGACGGTCACATTACCATCAGCATCAGTTTTCCTTTTGAAAATCCATTTGTTCTCCACGGCCTTTCGGTCGTGAGGTAATTCCACCAAGTTCCAAACTTGATTTTCATACATGGATTCCATCTCGGATTTCATGGCTTCTAACCATTTGTTCGAATCCGGGCTCATCATCGCTTCTTCATATGTCGCAGGGTCATCATTTTCATCAACCATGAAATTCATGACAGGATTTCCGTACAGCTCGGGAGCTGCACGCGTCCTGTTTGACCTGTGAGGTTCGGTAGTACTCTCTTTCGGAGTTTCATGATCATTATCATTAGTTCCCTCTTCAACAAGTGGAGCCAACTCCGGAACAACTTCTGGCGCTACGCTACCCGCCATACTTTGAAGAGAAGTTTCCACAACCTCTTCGAGTTCTACCTTCCGACTACTCACACCTTTCGCGAGAAACTCTTTCTCTAGAAAGGATCCATTCTTGGCAACAAAAACCTTGCCCTCGGATCTGTGATAGAAAGAATACCCAATAGTTTCTTTAGGGTATCCTATGAAGACGCATTTTTCCGCTTTGGGTTCGAGTTTATCCGGTTGAAGTTTCTTCACATAAACATCGCATCCCCAAACTTTAAGAAATGACAGCTTAGGTTTGTTTCCAAACCACAATTCATACGGTGTCTTTTCAACGGATTTAGATGGTGCCCGATTTAAAGTGAATGCAGCAGTTTCTAGTGCATAACCCCAAAAAGGCAACGGCAAGTCCGTTAGAGACATCATAGATCGAACCATATCTAATAAAGTACGATTACGACGTTCCGACACACCATTTCGCTGTGGTGTTCTGGCAGGTGTGAGTTGTGAAACAATTCCACACTCTTTCATGTGAGTGCTAAACTCGTAACTTAGATACTCACCTCCATGGTCGGACCGTAGAAATTTGATCTTTCTATTACGATGATTTTCCACTTCATTATGAAATTCCTTGAACTTTTCAAAGGTTTCAGACTTGTGTTTCATCAAGTAGATATAACCATATCTACTCAAATCATCCGTGAAAGTAACAAAATAACGATATCCACCTCGCGCCGACACACTCATTGGACCACATACATCAGAATGTATGATTTCCAATAAATCTGTCGCCCGTTCCATTGAACCGGAAAACGGCGTTCTAGTCATCTTGCCCATAAGGCATGGCTCACATGTATCAAATGATTCATAATCAAGTGATTCCAAAAGTCCATCCGAATGGAGCTTCTTCATGCGTTTAACGCCAATATGATCTAGACGGCAGTGCCACATATATGCGGATATATCATCATTAAGTTTAATCCTTTTAGCATCAACATTATGAATATGTGTAATATTATCATCGAGATCTAATAGAAATAAACCATTCATCATCGGTGCATGACCATAAAAGATTTCATTCATATAAATGGAACAACCATTGTTCTCGGATTTAAATGAATAACCACTTCGCATCAAACACGATCCAGATACAGTGTTCATGCTCAGTGTAGGCACCAGATAACATTTATTCAAGTTTATAACTAATCCCTACGGCAAGTGGAGAGGCAGCGTTCCGACTGTAGGGTTCGCAGCATAGAAAACAAAAAATTTCCTACGATGGGAACAACTATGTACCAAGATCTATCTACTAGATACAAACAACGGGCGGATGTATATCCGTAGAGAACATACCCTTGAAGACCGACAAAGCTTAACGAGTCCAAACTCGTGGTTGATGTAGACGATCTCTTGCCGATCTCAAGATCGAGAGGAAGTCCTAGCGCCGCAAAACAGCAGCGCATCCGTGCTCGCACACACGTTCGAGGCACCGAGCAACCTCCGCCTCCTCGCTCCAGCGATGCAGCGGAAGCACAACTCTTTCTTGCCGAAAAGCCACCGGGAACATGTATCTCTCTAGTCCGAGACCATGGGGGATAAATTCTAGAGGGGGAGAGAGATCCTTCACGAGGAGGTGTGTTGTGAGAGGAGGAGAGGGGGGCCTTTTATAGGGGAGAGGGGGGCACCCAAGGGGCATGGCTCCCAGCCATGGGGCTGCCCCCACCTCTTCCACATTCATGTGGGTGGAGCTCCCACTCAAAATGAAAAGACTCCACTCCCATTAAAAAGCCTCCACTCAAAAATCCACTCACATGCATTAAATTTCCACCAAATTTAATGCAAGCTCTCATTTAAATAAAACTCTTTTATTTATTTATTCAGAATTTTGTTAATTACTTTAATTAAAAAACATTCACATAAAACCCCTTGCTAGTATTCCATTTCACATGCAGAACCAGTTTCAGCAATTTCAACCGAAACAGTTTCGGTGTCTACTGAAATAAATTCCTACGCTTTCCTTTTCTTTTCGGCATGAAACTTTTGCTCCAATTGGATGTCGGTGTCTCTTAAGTGTGTCACCCTACGGTTCGCGAATAATGTGGACATGATAGAGACCCCTCTCAGATCAATAATCAGAAGCGGGATCTGGAGACCCATACTGACTCCCACACATTCAACGATGACTTTCTTGTGATCGTCGGAACCTTTTACGCTAGTATCTTAATCCTTTTGTTTCGCGATATATTACATGTCCGAGATTCGATCATCGGTATCTCCATACCTAGTTTGATCTCGTTACCGAAACATTCTAGTGATCAAATCACTTGCTTGCAAGCTAATCAATGTGATATCACCGAGAGGGCCCAGAGCATATCTATCCGTCATCGGGATGAACAAATTCCACTCTCGATCCATGGGCCTCAACATAACACTTTATTAGTTCTGAATCCATCTTTATAATCACCCTGTTACGGTGTGACGTTTGATGTTATCAAGAAACTCTTCCAGTGTTAGTGATTGACATGATCTCATGGTCTAAGGATTAGGATCACTTCGTAAGTTGTTATAGCAATATAAACTCAATGACTTTGATCGTAATGCTATACTTCGGATGAATGTTCATCACACCATTACACTAATGTTGTGACCTCGTTATTAACAACATCCAATGTCCATGATCAGGAAACTTTTGATCATCTTGTTAATCAACGAGCTAGTTTATAAGAGAGGCATAACTAGGAACTTCCTTTTGTTTATTAAACACACATGTATTAACGTTTCCGTATTAATACAATTATAGCATGCAAAATAAACATTTATCATAAATAGGAATACGATAATAACCACTTTATTATTGCCTCTCGGGCATATTCCCTTCACCGACGGCGATCACATCAACGCTTGATCCATTGCCGACACGCATCTTGATCTCACCCCTTTCTAGCGGTCGCTTGTTCCGCAGCCCCTGATTCGAGTTACAAATATTAGCAACTGAACCGGTATCAAATACCCAGGTGCTACTGCGAGAACTAGTCAAGTACACATCAATAACATGTATATCATATATACCTTTGTTTGCCTTGCCGGCCTTCTTGTCTGCCAGATACTTGGGGCAGTTGCGCTTCCAGTGGCCAGTCCCCTTACAATAGTAGCACTCGAAATCAGACTTAGGTCCAACTCGGGGTTTCTTTTCAGGCGCGGCAACAGGCTTGCCGCCCTTACTTCCCTTCCGTTTTCCCTTCTTGTCTTTCTTGAAACCAGTGTTCCTATTGATCATCAACACTTGATGTTCCTTTTTGATCTCCACTTCTGCAGTTTTAAGCATTGACAGAAGCTCGGGGAGAGACTTCTTCATGCCTTGCATATTATAGTTCATCACGAAGCTCTTATAGCTAGGTGGCAGAGACTGCATAACACGATGGATTCCTAAGTCAATGGGAATCGATATTCCCAAGGACACAAGCTTATCGGCGTAACCCGACATCTTGAGTACATGCTCACTAACGGAGCTGTGCTCTTCCATCATGTAGCTAAAGAACTTTTCTGAAGCGCTGTAGCTCTCTACAGCAGCATGTGTGTCAAAAATCATTTTCAACTCACCCATTGTATCAAATGCATTGCCGTTTTCGAAACGCTTTCGAAGTTCCGGCTCTAGCCCATACAATATGCCGCAATGAACTAAGTTTTGGTCCTCCTGACGAGTCTGATAGACATTCTTCTCCTCGTCAAGGGCATCATCAAAAGGTGGGGGGCCTAACGGCGCTTCTAGCACATATTGCTTTTGTGCAGCAGAGAGGAGAATCCTCAAATTCATGGCCCATTCGGTAAAGTTGCTACCGTTCGTTGCTAGTTTATCTTTCTCCATGAACACATTGAAATTAAAAGCAGGTGGTGCCATCTACAACAGAATTTGTAAAGTTTAGACTAAGTGTATGATAGATTGAGTTCAACTAATCTATATTACGAATGAACTCCCACTCAAAAACGACATCCCTCATGCCTTTTTGGTGATTACATGAACCAAATCCACTACACCAAGTCCGATGAGATGGTATTGTATAAATTTCGTCTTTTGGTGAGACCTTTAGTTCCTTGGGGTTAAAACACATCGATACTATTGTCATACAATATATCTTTAGTGTTAGCCCGTTGCGAACCACACCTTAGTTTGATAACAAACTACTTGACACAAATTCCCTCCTTTGCTGCTACTATAGCAGTCATATACTTAGCCTTTTGTTGTAGTATTCGTCACAATGTCTTAACTTTGAAACTCTTTCAAATCCATCATGGAATCTCCTTTCCATTACATTGTGCCACCCATAGTTTAAATTCTAGATAAACTTAATTTGTATCTTGTGACAAAACTAGTATCAATGTAACGCTTTACAATGAACTATTTGTAATTGTTTGTCACAAATATATTCCTAGTTCTTCCAAAAGATCATAAGAATATCCTCACTATCGTCCAATGATCATTTTATGATTCATTCTGGTATATGCTCATAACACTTAGAGCATAGGACATATCTGGATGTGTACATATCATGGTATGATTGATCAAAACATTCTCGTGATTGCACTCATCAAGTGTCAAAGCACTTGAATCTTGTTTCACTTATCAAGTGTCGATACACTTGAATCTTGATTCAATTCCTTTCCATGCAACAAGAACTGTTTCTTGTCGTTTCTATATTGAACTCCTTCAATATCTCATATATGTACGTTTGGCATAAACATATTAGCGTTAAAGTCTATCCACTATAGACATTCATGCTAAATATTCGGGTTTTGCCTAAGTCTTTCATCGAAATGAAATTCTTAACCTTTGTCAATAAAAGATACATCATTTCTAATCAACAAGATGTCCTTCACATAATGTATTAGAAATATGTCTCAGCGCTCCCACTTAATTTCTTGCAAATGCAAGCATCTTCATCGTCTCCTGATGAAAACTCCTTTTCATCACGGTGAAGATTCCAACTCCGCGATGCTTACTTCAACCATTGAAGTTTGCATGCCCTTTTAACATCCTTTGAATTTAACCAAACCCTTTGGACCGTGTCATGTACACGTCCTAGGTAACCATTCTATTAGAAGAACTTTGTTTTGTTTATTCATCTACCATATACCAAATTATATGTAGTGGTTGCTACTTTAATCCGTTCAGACTAAATATCGCTATGAAAGATCAAATCTTGTCATAGTCAACTCTTTGAACATTGTCATAAAATACTTTACGACATGTCGAATATTTCATAGATGTGAGACATCCATGTCTGTTTCTTTATAGATCGAAATACGACCGATAGGTTTTTACACCTTTCCGGAGGGTCTTCCAAGTTCAAAACTTGATTTCTCATATATGGAACTATCACGGATTTTATGGCTTCAAGCCATTTGACGGAGTCAGGGCCCATCATCGCTTCTTTGCATATAGTCGGTTCATCATTGTCAAACAATAATGATTTACTCTCAAATCTTAGTATTTGATTGTTTATTCGACCGACTTGGTTCAATAGGAACTTTAGATCTCCGTGACCACAACCTTTGAGGCACATAAGCTATGAGCATTATGGCAGCCTCCAGAACGATTTCCGGCGCTGCGCAACTCAGCACATTTAGCTAAGGTTCGTTAACCTTATCAAAGTTCTATTGTCCTCCCACTTAACATTTATGAAAAATTCCTTCTTCAAGAAACTTTACATTTCAAGCGACAAACCCTTTTGTCCTCGGTGTTATGGAGGAATAACCAATTGTTATTCGAAATAACCTACAAAGACATGCTCATCCGACTTTGGTTGTAAACATCTTACTTATGTTTAGTATACCAAAATTTAAGAAATGACAACTTGGGTTTTACCCCAAACCATAACTTCCATGGTGTCATTTCAACGGATCTAGATGGAGCTCTTTTCAGTGTAAAAGCGGTAGTCTCTAAAGCTTTAATCTTTTAAAACATAATGGCAGTTTTATAAATAACACCTTTGATCCAACCATGTCTCACAAGGTTTCATTACAAATCTCAAACACTCCATACTCCTATGGTGTTTCGGGAGATGTAAATCTAGGTGTTTTGCTAAACTTGCAACTCAAATAAATCCCTTTATGATAAAATCATAATTCATTTATTTTCTTGTTACACTTGTAACTCAAATAAATCCCTTTATGATCAAATCATAATTCATTTATTTTTCTTGTTACAATGATTTTCCACTTCATCTTGAAAGTCTTTGAAACATTTTCAAATATTTCATAGTTCTTTCTCATTAAGTGAACATTCACTCAAAATTCCGGAGAAAGCATATGAAGTTGAAACCCATCGCTTATGACTACACATAATGGACTACATACATCGATATGTATAAATTCCAATAATTTAGTCGTTCGTTCTTCTTTGGCCTTTGAACGAAGTTTTAATTATCACGTGGAAAGTCTCACAAGCGTCACTTGATCAAATCAAAGACTCCAAAATCCATGAATATGGATATTCTTCATGTTTTCTTTCCAATATAATTTAAACAGCGATGTCACTTCATAAGTGATCTTTCAATCATTTGTCTTGCGACATTTTAGCATTAGGTTTTATGGATGTGATTTCTTCAAATTGATTTGTAAATCATCCATCTTATATGGAATACGGTAATTATTTGAACAACCTTTGTTCTCATAATACCTGATTCAAATAACAATTATTAAAACAAATCTTGAAGTCAAGCCTTGATGTCAACGAGAAATACAAACAACGGTTTGTTTGTTTTCGATGAACATCATCACATATTATCTTGCTAGTTACTTAGGCCATTGTGGTTCATGAATTGCGTCATTCCGTATGAAATTTCATATCAACCAATTCGGTATCCAATACCCAAGAACCACATTGTTTAACAAGCAAAGAATACAACCATAACATGTATATCATATATATACCTAAATTGGATATTTCCAATCTTTTCTTTTCTGCCAAATATATTTTATAGATTCTCTTTCAGCATTCCCTTATCCTTTTTAAAAGAAACTATCAACATCAAAAGTGGCGCCATATACATGACACATAGCCCAAAGCGTGTATATTCAAATAATAATACCTTTGGACTTGCACTTTGAAGTAGATCACCATCATCAAATGATCGGTATTCTTTTAAAATCCATTCTTTAGTAATCTTTTAGTGTAGTAAACATTTTACATACATATTCTATTCACCCTTATCATGACGACTTTCGTGATCAAGCTACTGTAGCTTATAAAGGCGAATCATGAGTATAACATTACTTTCCAAAATCCTTTTGGATGATTAGGATGTCTAGCATCTCCAACCTTCGCAAATTCTCATCCAATATGAGAACATATATTATACTCTATCATATTGCAACCAAAACATTGTTTCAGATATCGTTATATCTGCCACACATGATGGTTTCTGAAACAATTCTTTCAGCTCCTAGATAAACTTGATATTAAAACAATCAAGAATCGTGGAGGCAAACATGATACTTAAGATACTAACACTGGAATTGTTACTCTCGATTTAATACCAATTATTAAATTTCACTGAGTAAATAGAGTTTGCTAAAAGTTTGCAATAGGACTTTAAACTTTGATTGACAATCAACACAATACGATACCAGTTCGTAAAGTATATATCCAGAATTCTATAGTTCTATTATCTCAATTACAACTATGCATATGGTGGTGAACGAATGCCAATGACTACAACAAATTATGCAAATTCACTTTGATTTAATTTATGATAAATTGAGTTCTACTAATCCAAATTAGAAATGAACTCCCACTCAAAAACGACATCCCTCGTGTCTTTTTGGTGATTACATGAACCAAATCCACTACACCAAGTCCGATCATCACGTGAGTCGGTATAGCTTCAAAGGCGAGCATCCATATGGTCATCATATCAAAACATATGACTCATGCTTAACCTTTCGGTCCGTGTTCCGAGGCCATGTCTGTACATGCTAGGCTCGTCAAGTAAGAACCTTAGTATTCGCGTGTGTAACTGTCTTACACCTGAGATATGCTCGTGGATTCAAGTACACCCGATCATCACGTGATGTCTTGAAGCGACGAAACATTGTCGGTGCATACTTAAGGAAGAACACATTCTTATCTTGATATCTAAATGAGGGATCATCTTATTTTGCTAATAAAACGCCAAACAAGCAATATAAGATGCTATCAAACATCACATGTTTATTAGTGAAATGTTATGGTTCCCGCAGATGATCTCTATCATGTGCATCGTGGTATGATCACTATCATACCTATATGTGTAAATCCAAGGTCTATGGAGTTTACACGCTATGTGTGTTGTAAGAGTATCATCTCATACTTCTACTTACAATACTACCATATCATAACACTAGCCCAGCAACAATCTAAACTAGACGCCTCTAATTTATCCATTGCAAGTTTTACGTGGCTTAGGGCTTTCGAGATAGAACCGTTCTTACCTACGAACATGAACCACAACGAGGATAACCAAATTTTTGACAACTCGTTGCAAATTAGATATTGACTATAGTAGGAGAGACAGACACCCGCTAGCCACTTATGCAAAACTAGTTGCATGTCAAGCGTGGAACAGGTCTCATGTGCGAGGACATGTAAAGTTTGTCCGGGCCGCTTCATCCCACTATGCCACCAATATCCAAAGTACAACTAAGAAGCAATAAAATGATCATCATCGCCCACATACTCATATGTGTACTACCCGTGCAAAGTATCTACGCATAGATCCGGCTCTGATACCACTGTAGGGTTCGCAGCATAGAAAACAAAAATTTTCCTACGATGGGAACAACTATGTACCAAGATCTATCTACTAGATACAAACAACGGGCGGATGTATATCCGTAGAGAACATACCCTTGAAGACCGACAAAGCTTAACGAGTCCAAACTCGTGGTTGATGTAGACGATCTCTTGCCGATCTCAAGATCGAGAGGAAGTCCTAGCGCCGCAAAACAGCAGCGCATCCGTGCTCGCACACACGTTCGAGGCACCGAGCAACCTCCGCCTCCTCGCTCCAGCGATGCAGCGGAAGCACAACTCTTTCTTGCCGAAAAGCCACCGGGAACATGTATCTCGCTAGTCCGAGACCATGGGGGATAAATTCTAGAGGGGGAGAGAGATCCTTCACGAGGAGGTGTGTTGTGAGAGGAGGAGAGGGGGGGCCTTTTATAGGGGAGAGGGGGGGCACCCAAGGGGCATGGCGCCCAGCCATGGGGCTGCCCCCACCTCTTCCACATTCATGTGGGTGGAGCTCCCACTCAAAATGAAAAGACTCCACTCCCATTAAAAAGCCTCCACTCAAAAATCCACTCACATGCATTAAATTTCCACCAAATTTAATGCAAGCTCTCATTTAAATAAAACTCTTTTATTTATTTATTCAGAATTTTGTTAATTACTTTAATTAACAAACATTCACATAAAACCCCTTGCTAGTATTCCATTTCACATGCAGAACCAGTTTCAGCAATTTCAACCGAAACAGTTTCGGTGTCTAGTGAAATAAATTCCTGCGCTTTCCTTTTCTTTTCGGCATGAAACTTTTGCTCCAATTGGATGTCGGTGTCTCTTAAGTGTGTCACCCTACGGTTCGCGAATAATGTGGACATGATAGAGACCCCTCTCAGATCAATAATCAGAAGCGGGATCTGAAGACCCATACTGACTCCCACACATTCAACGATGACTTTCTTGTGATCGTCGGAACCTTTTACGCTAGTATCTTAATCCTTTTGTTTCGCGATATATTACATGTCCGAGATTCGATCATCGGTATCTCCATACCTAGTTTGATCTCGTTACCGACATGCACTCTTTTCTCGTTCCCGTGATATAACATTCTAGTGATCAAATCACTTGCTTGCAAGCTAATCAATGTGATATCACCGAGAGGGCCCAGAGCATATCTATCCGTCATCGGGATGAACAAATTCCACTCTCGATCCATGGGCCTCAACATAACACTTTATTAGTTCTGAATCCATCTTTATAATAACCCTGTTACGGTGTGACGTTTGATGTTATCAAGAAACTCTTCCAGTGTTAGTGATTGACATGATCTCATGGTCTAAGGATTAGGATCACTTCGTAAGTTGTTATAGCAATATAAACTCAATGACTTTGATCGTAATGCTATACTTCGGATGAATGTTCATCACACCATTACACTAATGTTGTGACCTCGTTATTAACAACATCCAATGTCCATGATCAGGAAACCTTTGATCATCTTGTTAATCAACGAGCTAGTTTATAAGAGAGGCATAACTAGGAACTTCCTTTTGTTTATTAAACACACATGTATTAACGTTTCCGTATTAATACAATTATAGCATGCAAAATAAACATTTATCATAAATAGGAATACGATAATAACCACTTTATTATTGCCTCTCGGGCATATTCCCTTCACCGACGGCGATCACATCAACGCTTGATCCATTGCCGACACGCATCTTGATCTCACCCCTTTCTAGCGGTCGCTTGTTCCGCAGCCCCTGATTCGAGTTACAAATATTAGCAACTGAACCGGTATCAAATACCCAGGTGCTACTGCGAGAACTAGTCAAGTACACATCAATAACATGTATATCATATATACCTTTGTTTGCCTTGCCGGCCTTCTTGTCTGCCAGATACTTGGGGCAGTTGCGCTTCCAGTGGCCAGTCCCCTTACAATAGTAGCACTCGAAATCAGACTTAGGTCCAACTCGGGGTTTCTTTTCAGGCGCGGCAACAGGCTTGCCGCCCTTACTTCCCTTCCGTTTTCCCTTCTTGTCTTTCTTGAAACCAGTGTTCCTATTGATCATCAACACTTGATGTTCCTTTTTGATCTCCACTTCTGCAGTTTTAAGCATTGACAGAAGCTCGGGGAGAGACTTCTTCATGCCTTGCATATTATAGTTCATCACGAAGCTCTTATAGCTAGGTGGTAGAGACTGCAGAACACGATGGATTCCTAAGTCAATGGGAATCGATATTCCCAAGGACACAAGCTTATCGGCGTAACCCGACATCTTGAGTACATGCTCACTAACGGAGCTGTGCTCTTCCATCATGTAGCTAAAGAACTTTTCTGAAGCGCTGTAGCTCTCTACAGCAGCATGTGTGTCAAAAAGCATTTTCAACTCACCCATTGTATCAAATGCATTGCCGTTTTCGAAACGCTTTCGAAGTTCCGGCTCTAGCCCATACAATATGCCGCAATGAACTAAGTTTTGGTCCTCCTGACGAGTCTGATAGACATTCTTCTCCTCGTCAAGGGCATCATCAAAAGGTGGGGGGCCTAACGGCGCTTCTAGCACATATTGCTTTTGTGCAGCAGAGAGGAGAATCCTCAAATTCATGGCCCATTCGGTAAAGTTGCTACCGTTCGTTGCTAGTTTATCTTTCTCCATGAACACATTGAAATTAAAAGCAGGTGGTGCCATCTACAACAGAATTTGTAAAGTTTAGACTAAGTGTATGATAGATTGAGTTCAACTAATCTATATTACGAATGAACTCCCACTCAAAAACGACATCCCTCATGCCTTTTTGGTGATTACATGAACCAAATCCACTACACCAAGTCCGATCATCACGTGAGTCGGTATAGCTTCAAAGGTGAGCATCAAATGGGCATCATATCAACTATATGACTCATGCTTAACCTTTCGGTCCGTGTTCCGAGGCCATGTCTGTACATGCTAGGCTTGCCAAGTTAGAACCTTAGTATTCGCGTGTGTAACTGTTTTACACCCGAAATATGGTCGTGGATCCAAGAACACCCGATCATCACGTGATGTCTTGGAGCGACGAAAACATAATCGGTGCATACTAAAGGAAGAACACATTCTTATCTTGATATTTAAATGAGGGATCATCTTATTATGCTAACAAAGCGCTAAACAAGCAATATAAGATGCTATCAAACATCATATGTTTATTAGTGAAATTATATGGTTCCCGCAGATGATCTCTATCATGTGCATCGTGGTATGATCACTATCATACCTATATGTGTAAATCCAAGGTCTATGGATTTTACACGCTATGTGTGTTGTAAGAGTATCATCTCATACTTCTACTTACAACACTACCATATCATAACACTAGCCCAGCAACAATCTAAACTAGACGCCTCTAATTTATCCATTGCATGTTTTACGTGGCTTAGGGCTTTCGAGATAGAACCGTTCTTACCTAGGAACATGAACCACAACGAGGATAATCAAATTGTTGACAACTCGCTTGCAAAATAGATATTGACTATAGTAGGAGAGACAGACACCCGCTAGCCACTTATGCAAACTAGTTGCATGTCAAGCGTGGAACAGGTCTCATGTGCGAGGACATGTAAAGTTTGCCGGGCCGCTTCATCCCACTATGCCACCAATATCCAAAATTACAACAAAGGAGCAACAACATGATCATCATCGCCCACATACTCATATGTGTACTACCCGTGTAAAGTATCTACGCATAGATCCGGCTCTGATACCACTATAGGGTTCGCAGCATAGAAAACAAAAATTTTCCTACGATGTGAACTATATACCAAGATCTATCTACTAGATACAAACAACGGGCGGACGTATATCCGTAGAGAACATACCCTTGAAGACCGACAAAGCTTAACGAGTTCAACTCGTGGTTGATGTAGACGATCTCTTGCCGATCTCAAGATCGAGAGGAAGTCCTAGTGCCGCAAATCAGCAGCGCATCCGTGCTCGCACACACGTTCGAGGCATCGAGCAACCTCCGCCTCCTCGCTCCAGCGATGCAGCAGAAGCACAACTCTTTCTTGCCGAATATCCACCGGGAACATGTATCTCGCTAGTCCGAGACCATGGGGAATAAATTCTAGAGGGGGAGAGAGATCCTTCACGAGGAGGTGTGAGAGACAAGTGAGGAGGGGGCTCCTTTTATAGGAGGAGGGGGGCACCCAAGGGGGTGGCCGCCGGCCATGGGGGCTGCCCCCTCCCCTCCTTCATTCATGTGGGTGGACACTCCACTCACAAAATGCCCTTTAAAATCCCTCCACTCAAAAGTCCACTCAAATTCCCATTAAATTTCCACCAAATTTAATGCAGACTCTCATTAAATAAAACTCTTTTATTTTATTCAGAATTTTGTCAATTACTTTAATGACAAACATTCACAAATAACCCGTTGCTAGAATTCTATTTCACATGCATAACCACTTTATGCAATTTCACCCAAAAACCTGTTTCGGTATCTAGTGAAATAAATTCCTGCGCTTGTTCATTCTTTCGGCATGAAACATTTGCTCCAATTAGATGTCGGTGTCTCTTAAGTGTGTCACCCTACGGTTCGTGAATAATGCGGACATGATCGAGACCCCTCTCGGATCAATAATCAGAAGCGGGATCTGGAGACCCATACTGACTCCCACACATTCAACGATGACTTTCTTGTGATCGTCGGAACCTTTTACGCTAGTATCTTAATCCCTTTGTTTCACGATATATTACATGTCCGAGATTCGATCATCGGTATCTCCATACCTAGTTTGATCTTGTTACCGACATGCACTCTTTTCTCGTTCCTGTGATATAACATTCTAGTGATCAAATCACTTGCTTGCAAGCTAATCAATGTGATATCACCGAGAGGGCCCAGAGTATATCTATCCGTCATCGGGATGAACAAATTCCACTCTCGATCCATGAGCCTCAACATAACACTTTATTAGTTCTGAATCCATCTTTATAATCACCCTGTTACGGTGTGACGTTTGATGTTATCAAGAAACTCTTCCGGTGTTAGTGATTGACATGATCTCATGGTCTAAGGATTAGGATCACTTCGTAAGTTGTTATAGCAATATAAACTCAATGACTTTGATTGTAATGCTATACTTAGGATGAATGTTCATCACACCATTACACTAATGTTGTGATCCCGTTATTAACAACATCCAATGTCCATGATCAGGAAACCTTGATCATCTTGTTAATCAACGAGCTAATTTATGAGAGAGGCATAACTAGGAACTTTCTGTTTGTTTATTAAACACACATGTATTTGTAGGGGTTCATAGCATGGAAAACAAAATTTTCTATCGCATACAAACAAACAAGCCAAGATCTATCTACTAGATTCTAGCAACGAGTCGATGGAATAACTTACCCTCGAAGATTCCAAAGCGGTTAACGAGAGCAGATTCTCGTGGGTGATGTAGTCGTACTCATTCCGATCTCAAGATCGCGTAGACGATCCTTCCGGCGCTGCGTTCCGGCAGCGCTTCCATAGTCGGTCACACGTTCGGTACTCGACGAAGACCTTCCTCTCCCTTGTTCCAGCAGGCAGCGGAGGTTGTAGCACTCTCCTCGCGATTCCGGCAGCACAACGGCGTGGTACCGGAAGTAGAGGGGAGATCCCGCAGGGCTTCGCCTTAAGCCGGAGTGAGTATGGTGGAGTATGAGAGAGAGCTATTAGTGGTCTAGGGATTAGACACACCAATTAGAAGGCTTTAAACCGCAGGCTAGAGAAATTAGAAGCTCTAAACCAAAACGGCTCTAAACCGGAGATTAGAGGATAGGAACTTGTGTGTATAGAGGAGGAGGCCCTGCCCCTCCTTTTATAGGTGGGAGGGGCGGCCAAGGGGAGGGGAGTCCCTCCCCAAGTCGGCCTTGGTTGGCACGCCGGCTTGGAGGGACTCCTCCCCCAAGTCGGTTTCAACCACCTCTTGCTAGTTTCCCACAGTTTCCTGTTTCCCACAGTTTCCTGTTTTCCACAGTTTCCTGTTTTAGCCGTTTGACTTTCAAACTGGCAGTTTGACTTTTCAGTTTTGGAACAGCAAGAACACTTAGTACATGATGCAATCATTCAATGACACATTCATGTACCCCCCCCCCCCCCGGAGTGCCGGACAATCCGAAACCTTCTAGAACATTCCCGATGAAAACACCGGAATCATTCCCGAACTCCGAAACGGGACTTTCCTTATATGAATCTTATTCTCCGTACCATTCCGGATCACCTCGTGATATCCCGGATCCCATCCGAGACTCCGAACAACATTCGGTCTCTTTCTCATAATACCATAACTACTCAAACAACGTCGAATCCTTAAGTGTGTCTCCCTACGGTTCGTGAATTATGCGGACATGATCGAGACACTTCTCCGAACAATAACCAATAGAGGAATCTGGAAATTCATATGGCTCCCACATATTTCTACGATTACTTTGCGATCGAATGAACCACTTACATACGATACCAATTTCCCTTTGTCTCACGATAGTTTACTTATCCGAGGTTATGATTGTCGGTATCTCTGCATACCTAGTTCAACCTCGTTACCGATAAGTACTCTTTTCTCGTTCCCGTGATATGTGATCCCTTGTGAGCCAGTCACATGCTTGCAAGCTAATTGGATGACATTTCACCGAGAGGGCCCAGCGTATATCTATCCGTCATATGGATGGACAAATCCCACTCTTGATCCATGTGTTTCAACCAATACTTTCCGAACACTCAATGCCACCTTTATAGCCACCCAGTTACGGTGTGGTGTTTGATGTCATCAAAGCATCCATCCGGTAAAGGTGATATGCATGATCTCATGGTCGAAGGAATTAGGTTACTATGTATCAGAAAGCATATAGCAATTGAACTATTGAAATGACTTGATCTTTATGCTACGCTTATCTATAGGAGTATGTCCATCACATCATTCTCCTAATGATATGATCCTGTTGTTAATAACATCTCTATGTTCATGATCAGGAAACCATGATCATATATTAACCAACAAGTTAGTTTATCAAGAGGCTTTACTAGGGACTCTTATTTTAGTTTACAAATCACACAAGTATTAATGTTTCCGGTTAATACAATTATAGCATGGTATGTAAACATTTATCATAAGTGTGAAGATATGATAATAACCACTTTATTATTGCCTCTTGGGCATATCTCCAACAGTCTCCCACTTGCACTAGAGTCAATAATCTAGTTTCAAACCTTTGTGTATTCAACACCTATGGCTTTCCGGTGTTATATGTACACGATTGCTAGTGGTCAACTGATCTCCGGATCTGACACTTCCAGGTCCGTGTGTAATTGCATGTCTTTGCGTCTCTACGCATCACTCATTCTCTAATGAGATGGCTTTGTATAAATTTGGTCTTTCGGTGTGACCTTTAGCTCTTTGGGGTTAAAACATGTTGATAATATTGTCGCACAATATATCTTCATAGTATTATCCCACTATGAACTACACCTAGTTTGATAACAAACTATCTGACCTCTTTTGCTGCTAAAATAGCAGTCATATACTTAGCCTTTTGTTGTTGTATCTGTCACAATGTCTTAACTTTGGAACTCATCCAAATCCATTATGGAACTCACTTTCCATTATATTGTGCCACCCTTAGTTTAGATTGAGATAAACTTAATTTGTACTTTGTGACAAAGCTAGTATCAATGTAGTACTTTTACAATGAACTTAACCATCTATTTGTCACTTCTACAAATAATATACTCTTAGTTCTTCCAAAAGATCATAAGAATATCCTTACTATTGTCCAATGATCATCTTACGAATCATTCTGGTATATGCTCACAACATTTACAGCTAGGACATATCTGGATTTGTACATATCACAGTATGATTGATATAAATACTCTTTGTGATTTCATACATCAAGTATCAATCTATACTTGATTATTTGTTTCACTTTACCAAATGTCAATACACTTGAATATATCATCAACATTTGAACTCTTTCAATCCTTTCTGTGCGACAAGAACCTTTTCTTGTAGTTTCTATATTGAACTCATTCAATATCTCGTCTATGTACTTCTGGCACAACCATATCAGCGTCTATTGATGCCAAATATTTGGGTTTTGCCTAAGTCTTTCATGGGGATGAAATTCTTAATATGTGTTAATAAAAGATACATTATTTCCAATCAACAATATGTCTTCCACATAATGTATTAGAAACATGTCTTAGCGCTCCCACTTAATTTCTTGCAAATGCAAGCATCTTCATTGTCTCTAATGAACTTTTAAACTCCTTTAACAGTTTCATCATAGTGAAGATTCCAACTCCGCGATGCTCACTTCAACCATTGAAGTTTGCATATGCTTTTAGCATCCTTTGAATTAACAAAAACCCTATGGACCGTGTTATGCACATGTCCTAGGTAATGATTCTATTAGAATAACTTGTTTTGTTTATTCAACTACCATATAACAAATTATATGTAGTGGTTGCTACATTAATTCGTCTAGACTAAATATCACTATGAAAGATCAAATCTTGTCATAGTCAACCTTTGAACATTTTGTGAACTCTTTCCCAACATGTCGACTATTTCATAGATGTAAAACATCCATGTCTATTCTTTATAGATCCAGACACAACTGTAAGGTCTTACACCTTTCTCGAGGGTCCTTCAAGTTCAAAACTTGATTTCTCGTGTATGGAACTATCACGGATTTTATGGCTTCAAGCCATTTGACGGAGTCAGGGCCCATCATCGCTTCTTTGCATGTAGTCGGTTCATTATTCTCAAATAATGATTCAACCCTCAAATCTTGGTATTTGATTGTTTACCCGATCTACTTGTTTCAATAGGAACTTAGATCTCCGTGACCACAACCTATGAGGCACGTGAGCCATGAGCATTGTTGCTGCCTCCGGAACACTTTTCGGCGCTGCGCAACTCTGCACATATAGCTAAGGTTCTTTTAACCTTATCAAAGTTCTATTGTCCTCCCACTTTACTTTTCACGAAAAATTCCTTCCAAAAGAAATTTGACGTTCTAAGCGACAAACACTTTTGTCTCTGGTGTTATGGAGGAATACTTAACAGTTATTCGAAATAACATACAAAGACAGGTTCATCCGACTTTGGTTGCAAACATCTTTCTTATGCAAAGCATACCAATGTTTAAGAAAGGACAACTTGGGTTTAATCCCAAACCATAACTTTATATGGTGTCATTTCAACGGATTATGATGGAGCTCTTTTCAGTGGAAAATGGTAATCTCTAAAGCTTTTAATCTTTACAATATAATGGCAGTTTTATGAATTATACCTTTGATCTTATCATGTCAAACAAGGTTTAATTACATATCTCGAATGCTCCATACTCTTATGGTGTTTCGGGAAATGCAAATCCACGGAACGATTCCTTAAATCTTAGGTATTATGCTAAACTTGTAACTCAAATATCTTCCTTTATGATCCTATCATAAACTATTTATATTCTTGTTACAATGATTTTTCACTTCATCTTGAAAGTCTTTGAACTTTTCAAATGTTTCATACTTCATCCATATTAAGTAAATATTCATATATTCACTCAAATTTTCGGAGAAAGCATATGAAGTGGAAATCCATCGCTCTTGACTACACACAATGGATTTCGTACAACAATATGTACAAGTTCCAACAAGCTAGTCATTCGTTCCCTTTTGGCCTATGAACGAAGTTTTAATTATCTCTAGGAAAGTTTCTCAAGCGTCATTTGATCAAAATCAAATAGACTCCAAAATTCCATCCACATGGAGTTTGTTCATGTTTTCTTTTCAGTATAATTTAAACGGCGATGTCACTTCCTAAGTGATCTTTCAATCAATTTGTCTTTCGACATCTTTAGCACTAGTTTTATGGATGTGATGTCTCCAACGAGATTTGCGAATCCATCTTTTATGGATTACGTCAATTATTTGAACAACCCTTTTGTTCTCATAATACCTGATAAAACAAATCTTTGAAGGCAAGCTTTGATGTTTAACGAGCAACACAATAACCCTTTATTTGTTCTCGATGAACATCATCACATATTCTTTTGCTAGTTACTTAGGCCATTGTAGTTCATGAATTGTGTTGTTTCGTATGACGATTCACACCAACAAATTCAGTATCAAATACTTGAGAACCACATTGTTTAATAAGCAAAGAATATAGCCATAACATGTATATCATCTATATACTTAAGCTGAACAATTCTAGTCTTTTCCTTTCTGCCATATATTTATGAGATTTTCTTTCAATATTCCCTTTTCTGTTTGAAAGAATCTATCAACATCAATAGTGGAGTCATACATATGACATATAGTCCAAAGCGTGTATAGTTAAATACCAATGTCTTTGGACTTGCACTTTGAAGTAGATCACCATCATCAAATGTTTGGTGTTCTTTCAAATCCCTTTCTTTAGTAATCTCTTGGTGTAGTAAATATTTTACCTACATCAAATATTCACCCTTATCATGGAATTATCCATGATCAAGCTACTATTAGCTTGTAACGGTGAATCGTGAGTATAATGTTGCTCTCCCAAAACTTTTGGAGGTTTAGGACAACTAGTGTCTCCAACCTTTTGCAAATTCTCATCAAATATGAGAACATGACTTTAGCCATATTATACTCTATCATGTTGCAACCAAAACTTCGTTTCAGATATCTCAATATCTTCCAAAAATCATGGTTTCTAAAACAACTCTTTCAGATCCTTTAGATAACCTTGATATTAGGAGAATCCTTTGAATATCAAGAATCATGGAGACAAACATGATACTTATATACTAACACTTGGAATTGTTACTCTTGATTTAATACTAATTATTAAACTTCATGGAGTAACCGGAACTTAATGAAAGTTTGCAATAGGACTTTTAAACTTTAGATTAACACTTCAAAACAATACGATACCAGTTCGTAAAGTAACTAACCAGAATTCTATAGTTCTATCATCTCAATTATAACTAAGCTCAAGGTGGTAAACGGATGCCAATGACTACAACAACTATGCAAATTCACTTTGATTTAGTTTATGATAAATTGAGTTCTAATTAATAATTAAATTAATCTAGGTGAACTCCCACTCAAAACAATATCCCTCACATTGTTTTAGTGATCACATGAACCAAATCCACCACATCAAAACCGATCATCACGAGAGTTGATATAGCTTCAATGGCGAACAATCAACATGTTCATCATATCTACTGTATGACTCATGCTCTACCTTTCGGTAATCCGTGTTCCTGAGGCCATGTCTGTACATGCTAGGCTCGTCAAGATCAAACCTTAGTTTCCGCATGAGCAAATCTGGCTTGCTCACGTTGTATACACTTGTAGAATCTAACACACCCGATCATCACGTGGTGCTTCGAAACAACAAGCTTTAGCAACGGTGCTAACTAAGGGTGAACACTTTATGACTTGAAATTCATGTGCATGAGGGATCATCTTATAATGCTACCGTCGTCTACTAAGCAATACAAGATGCATAAAGGATTAACATCACATGCAATTCATAATATGTGATATGATATGGCCTTTCTTCTTTGTGCTTCCGATCTCCATCTTCTAGCACGAACATGATCTCCATCATCACAGACATTGCATCAAGGTCAATGATGCTTCTCCATGGTTGTCGTCCACCGGCTTCAACTATTATAACTACTTTGAATATACACGCGGGTCTTAACAGAATTTAAAGACAACCATATGGCTCCTGCCGGTTGCCAACTTACAATAAGGAACATTGCATACATCATCACAATCATGGCCATATCACATCACAACACACCCCTGCAAAACAAAGTAAGACACCTCTAATTTTCTTTGCATGTTTTACGTGGTTTGGGGCTTTCAATAAGTGTCGTTCTAACTTACGAACAAGAACCACAACATTGATACTAGTATTGTCAATCACCCGTTGTAAATTGAATCTTAACTATGCTAGGAGAAACAGGCACCCGCAAAGCCACTTATGTGATACAAGTTGCATGTCAAGCGTGGAGCAAGTCTCATGAACGATGTCATGTAAGGTTAGCCCGGGCCGCTTCATCCCAACATACCGCAAGATGAAAAGTACACAAGAAGCAATCGACAATAAAATCATCAACGCCCACAATGACCATTGTGTTCTACTCGTGCAACAGATCTACATATAGACACGGCTCTGATACCACTGCAGGGGTTCGTAGCATGGAAAACAAAATTTTCTATCGCATACAAACAAACAAGCCAAGATCTATCTACTAGATTGTAGCAACGAGTCGATGGAATAACTTACCCTCGAAGATTCCAAAGCGGTTAACGAGAGCAGATTCTCGTGGGTGATGTAGTCGTACTCTTTCCGATCTCAAGATCGCGTAGACGATCCTTCCGGCGCTGCGTTCCGGAAGCGCTTCCCTAGTCGGTCACACGTTCGGTACTCGACGAAGACCTTCCTCTCCCTTGTTCCAGCAGGCAGCGGAGGTTGTAGCACTCTCCTCGCGATTCCGGCAGCACAACGACGTGGTACCGGAAGTAGAGGGGAGATCCCGCAGGGCTTCGCCTTAAGCCAGAGCGAGTATGGTGGAGTATGAGAGAGAGCTATTAGTGGTCTAGGGATTAGACACACCAATTAGAAGGCTCTAAACCGCAGGCTAGAGCAATTAGAAGCTCTAAACCAAAACGGCTCTAAACCGGAGATTAGAGGATAGGAACTTGTGTGTATAGAGGAGGAGGCCCTGCCCCTCCTTTTATAGGTGGGAGGGGCGGCCAAGGGGAGGGGAGTCCCTCCCCAAGTCGGCCTTGGTTGGCGCGCCGGCTTGGAGGGACTCCTCCCCCAAGTCGGTTCCAACCACCTCTTCCTAGTTTCCCACAGTTTCCTGTTTCCCACAGTTTCCTGTTTTAGCCGTTTGACTTTCAAACTGGCAGTTTGACTTTTCAGTTTTGGAACAAAAAGAACACTTAGTACATGATGCAATCATTCAATGACACATTCATGTACCCTCCCCCCCCCCCCCCCCGGAGTGCCGGACAATCCGGAACCTTCTAGAACATTCCCGATGAAAACACCGGAATCATTCCCAAACTCCGAAACGGGACTTTCCTTATATGAATCTTATTCTCCGGACCATTCCGGATCACCTCGTGATATCCCGGATCCCATCCGAGACTCTGAACAACATTCGGTCTCTTTCTCATAATACCATAACTACTCAAACAACGTCGAATCCTTAAGTGTGTCTCCCTACGGTTCGTGAATTATGCGGACATGATCGAGACACTTCTCCGAACAATAACCAATAGAGGAATCTGGAAATTCATATGGCTCCCACATATTTCTACGATTAATTTGCGATCGAATGAACCACTTACATACGATTCCAATTTCCCTTTGTCTCACGATAGTTTACTTATCCGAGGTTATGATCGTCGGTATCTCTGCATACCTAGTTCAACCTCGTTACCGATAAGTACTCTTTTCTCGTTCCCATGATATGTGATCCCTTGTGAGCCAGTCACATGCTTGCAAGCTAATTGGATGACATTTCACCGAGAGGGCCCAGAGTATATCTATCCATCATATGGATGGACATATCCCACTCTTGATCCATGTGTTTCAACCAATACTTTCCGAACACTCAATGACACCTTTATAGCCACCCAGTTACGGTGTGGTGATTGATGTCATCAAAGAATCCATCCGGTAAAGGTGATATGCATGATCTCATGGTCGAAGGAATTAGGTTACTATGTATCAGAAAGCATATAGCAATTGAACTATTGAAATGACTTGATCTTTATGCTACGCTTATCTATAGGAGTATGTCCATCACATCATTCTCCTAATGATATGATCATGTTGTTAATAACATCTCTATGTTCATGATCAGGAAACCATGATCATATATTAACCAACAAGCTAGTTTATCAAGAGGCTTTACTAGGGACTCTTAGTTTAGTTTACAAATCACACAAGTATTAATGTTTCCGGTTAATACAATTATAGCATGGTATGTAAACATTTATCATAAGTGTGAAGATATGATAATAACCACTTTATTATTGCCTCTTGGGCATATCTCCAACAGTATTAACGTTTCCGTATCAATACAATTATAACATGTAAAATAAACATATATCATATACTTGGAATACACATAATAAACACTTTATTATTGCCTCTCAGGGCATATTCCCTTCAATCACATATCACGGGAACGTGAAAAGAGTACTTATCAGTAACGAGGTTGAACTAGGTATGCAGAGATACCGACGATCAAAACCTCGGATAAGTAAACTATCATGAGACAAAGGGAAATTGGTATCGTATGTAAGTGGTTCATTCGATCGCAAAGTAATCGTAGAAATATGTGGGAGCCATATGAATTTCCAGATTCCTCGGTTGGTTATTGATCAGAGAAGTGTCTCGGTCATGTCCGCATAATTCACGAACCGTAGAGAGACACACTTAAGGATTCGATGTTGTTTAGTAGATATGGAATGTTAATAGGGATACCGAATGTTGTTCGGAGTCTCGGATGGGATCCGAGATATCACGAGGATATCCAGAATGGTCCAGAGAATAAGAATCATATAAGGAAAGTCCTATTTCGGAGTTCAGGAAAGTTTCCGATGGTTTCATCGGAGAGGTTCTAGAAGGGTCTAGAAGGTTCACCGGTCCGGAAGGAGAATGGTCCATGAATGTGTCATGGATATGTGGAATGATTGGATCATATCCTAGGTCACTTGGTGTTGACATTTTCAAGAGAGAAATAAAGCTCTAAATTAAAAGTCAAACGGGAAGTTTGAAAAGTCAAACTGGAACAATGGTTTCCTAGTGGGAGAAGAAACAGATCCTTCTCTCAATCCAACTTAGGTTTGGATTTGGATTCAAACCCACCCCTCCCAAGGCTGCCCCTCCCTCTCATAAATAGAGGGGGAGGGCTGCCCCAACACCACAAGAGCCAAGCCCTCCCCAAACACCCGCGCCGCCGCCGTCACCGCCGCGCCCAAGCTGCCCGCCGATTCGTCGCCGCCGCCGCCGACACCTCCTCCTCCCGGTCATCTAAACCCTAGATCTCCGGGAAACCCTAAAACCACCATAACTCGCATCCGGCTTAGGCGAAGCCCTACGGGATCTTTCCTCTACTTCTGACACCACGCCGACGTGCTACCGGAATCGCAAGGGGAGAACTATAAACTCCGCTGCCTGCTGGAACAAGGGAGAGGAAGGTCTTCATCAAGTACCGAACGTGTGACCGACTGCGGAAGCACTGCCGGAACGCAACGCCGGAAGGATCGTCTATGCGATCTTGAGATCGGCAAGTATACGACTACATCACCCACGAGAATCTGCTCTCGTTAACCACTTTGGAATCTTCTAGGGTGAGTGCTTCTATCGACTCGTTGCTACAATCTAGTAGATAGATCTTGGCTTGTTTTTGTGTATGCGGTAGAATTTTTTTGTTTTCCATGCTATGAACCCCAACAGTGGTATCAGAGCCATGTCTATATGTAGATCTGTTGCACGAGTAGAACACAATGGTCATTGTGGGCGGTGGTGGTTTTATTATCAATTGAATTTTGTGTACTTTGCATCTTGTGGTATGATGGGATGAAGCGGCTCGGGCTAACCTTACATGACATCGTTCATGAGACTTGCTCCACGCTCAACATGTAACTTGTATTGCATAAGTGGCTTTGCGGGTGTCTGTCTCTCCCATCATAGTATAGATTCAATTTACAACGGGCACTTGATAGTTCAAACATCAACGTTGTGTATCTTGTTCCTAAGTTAGAACGACACTTATTGAAAGCCCCAAACCACATAAAATATGCAAAGAAAATTAGAGGCATCTAACTTTGTTTTGCAGGGGTGTGCTGTGATATGATATGGCCATGATTGTGATTATATATGATGTATGCAATGTTCCTTATTGTAAGTTGGCAACTGGCTGGAGCCATATGGCTATCTTTTAAATGCCGTTAAGGCCTGCGTGTCTATTCAAAATAGTTGTAATAGTTGAAGATGGTGGACGACGACCATGAAACGGCGCCATTGACCTTGACGCCATACCGGTGATGATGGAGATCATGTTTGTGCTTGAAGATGGAGATCGGAAGCACAAGAAGAAATGCCATATCATATCACATATTACGAATTGCATGTGATGTTAATCCTTTATGCATCTTGTATTGCTTGGTTTGCGACGGTAGCATTATAAGATGATCCCTCAAGCACACAATTTCAAGTTTTAAAGTGTTCATCCTTAGTAAGCACCGTTGCTAAAGCTCGTTGTTTCGAAGCACCACGTGATGATCGGGTGTGTTAGATTCTGCGAGTGTATACTACGTGAGCAAGCCAGATTTGCTCATGCGGAAGCTAAGGTTTGATCTTGACGAGCCTAGCATGTACAGACATGGTCTCGAAACACGGATCACCGAAAGGTAAAGCATGATTCATATAGTAGATATGATGAACATGTTGATTGCTCACCATTGAAGCTACATCAACTCTCATGATGATCAGTTTTGATGTGGTGGATTTGGTTCGTGTGATCACTAAAACAATTTGAGGGATATTGTTTTGAGTGGCAGTTCACCTAGATTAATTTAACTATTAATTAGAACTCAATTTGTCATAAACTTAGTCTAAACTATTGCAAATATGTTGTTGATCAATGGCGGCCCCTACCATCAATTTTAATGCGTTCCTAGAGAAAGAAAAGTTGAAAAACAATGGAAGCAACTTCGCGGATTGGTTCCGCAATTTGAGGATTTTCCTCAATGCTGGTAATTTGACCTATGTGTTGGATGCACCCCTGGGTGACCCGCCTGCAGCTACTGCTACCGATGAGGTAAAGAATGTTTTCCTCACTCAGAAGAATTAGTACTCCACAGTTCAGTGTGCTATCTTGTATGGTTTGGAATCGGAGCTTCAAAAAAGGTTTGAGAACCATGACCCACATGATATTGTCCGTGAACTCAAAATGATATTTGAGGCTCATGCGGCAGTTGAGAGTTATGAGGCTTCTGAAAAGTTCTTTAACTGCAAGATGGAAGAGGGCAGCTCCATCAGTGAGCACGTGCTTAAGATGTCTGGGCACGCAAGCAAGCTTCAAAGCTTGGGTATAGTGATTCCTAATGCTTTGGGGATTCACTGTGTCCTCCAATCACTACCACCAAGTTACAAGAACTTTGTGATGAACTACAATATGCAAAACATGGACAAGTCGTTGCCAGAACTCTTCTCCATGTTAAAGTCTGTAGAAGTGGAGATCAAGAAAGAGCACCAAGTGTTGTTGGTCAATAAGACCAGCAAATTCAAGAAGCAAGGCAAGCCTAAGAAAAAAGGGAAACTTCAAGAAGGGCGGTAAGAAAGTTACCGCGCCGGCAAAGAAGACCAAGGCTGGGCCTAAGCCTGATACTGATTGCTTTTACTGCAAGGGAGAAGGTCACTGGAAGCGGAATTGCCCAAAGTACTTGGCGGATTTTAAGAACGGCAACATCAAGAAGAAAGGTATATCCGATATACATGTTATTGATGTGTATCTCACTAGTACTCGTAGTAGTGCCTGTGTATTTGATACTGGTTCAGTTGCTCATATTTGTAACTCGAAACAGGTACTGCAGAATAAATGGAAGCTAGCGAAGAACAAGGTGACGATGCGCGTTGGAAATGGATCAAAGGTTGATGTGATCGCGGTCGGCACGCTACCTCTTCATCTACCATCGGGATTAGTTTTATACTTAAATAATTGTTATTTGGTGCCTGCGTTCAGCATGAACATTATATCCGGATCATGTTTATTGCGAGACGGTTACTTGTTTAAGTCCGAGAATAATGGTTGTTCGATTTATATGTGTACTATGTTTTATGCACATGCACCTTTGATAGATGGTCTATTCTTATTGAATCTCGATTGTGGAAATACACACATTAATAACTTTGAAGCTAAACGTTTGAAATTGAGCGATAACTCGACCTATATGTGGCACTATCGTCTTGGTCATATTGGAGTGAAGCGTATGAAGAAACTCCATTCCGATGGACTTCTTGAATCACTTGAAAGATGCGAAGCATGTCTGATGGGTAAAATGACTAAGACTCCATTTTTTGGTATGATGGAGGGAGCTACAGACTTATTGGAAATCATACATACCGATGTGTGTGGCCCAATGAGTGTAGCATCGCGCAGTGGTTATCGTTATGTTCTTACCTTCACTAATGACTTGAGTAGATATGGGTATATCTATTTCATGAAACATAAGTCCGAAACTTTCGAGAAGTTTAAGGAATTTCAAAGTGAGGTAGAGAATCAACGTAACAAGAAGATTAGATTTCTGCGATCCTATCGTGGAGGTGAATATCTAAGTTACGAGTTAGGCGAGCATTTGAAGAAATGCGGAATACTTTCACAATTGACACCGCCGGGAACACCACAGCGTAATGGTGTGTCCGAACGTCGTAATCGAACTCTCTTAGATATGGTTCGTTCTATGATGTCACTTACAGATTTACCGCTATTGTTTTGGGGTTATGCATTAGAAACAGCCGCATTCACTTTAAATAGGGCACCATCTAAATCCGTTGAAACGACACCATATGAATTATGGTTTGGAAAGAAACCTAAATTGTCGTTTCTTAAAGTTTGGGGTTGCGAAGCTTATGTAAAGAAGTTACAGCCTGACAAGTTTGAACCCAAAGCGGAAAAATGCGTCTTCATAGGATACCTGAAGGAAACTATTGGGTATACCTTCTATCATAGATCCGAGGGCAAAATCTTCATTGCCAAGAATGGATCCTTTCTAGAGGAGTTTCTCTCGAAAGAAGTGACTGGAAGGAAAGTAGAACTCGACGAGGTTGTTGAACCTTCTCTCGAACTTGCGAGTAGCGCATCACCGGAAGTAGTTCCTGTGGCGCCTGCACCAATAAGATAGGAAGCTAATGATGTTGATCATGAAACTTCGGTTGAAGTTGCTACGGAACCTCGCAGGTCAACGAGAACTCGTACCACTCCTGGTTGGTATGATCCCGTTATGAGTGTCATGTTGGTGGATAACACCGATGACCCTGCGACATATGAGGAAGCGATGATGAGCCCAGATTCCAATAAATGGCAAGAAGCCATGAAATCCGAGATTGGATCCATGTACGAAAACCAAGTATGGACTTTGGTGGACTTACCGGATGGCAGGAAGGCTGTCGAAAACAAATGGATTTTCAAGAAGAAAAAAAATGCTGATGGTAATGTTACTGTCTATAAAGCTCGACTTGTCGCAAAAGGGTTTAGACAAATTCAAGGAGTTGACTATGATGAGACTTATCTTAGCAATCGCTAAAGTCTAGAGGATTATGTTAGCAATCGCTGCATATTATGATTATGAGATATGGCAGATGGATGTCAAAACGGCGTTCCTCATTGGAGACATTGATGAAGAGTTGTATATGATGCAACCCAAAGGTTTTGTCGATCCTAAAGATGCTAACAAGGTATGCAAACTTCAACGGTCCATATATGGATTGAAGCAAGCATCCCGAAGTTGGAATCAACATTTTGATAAGGTAATCAAAAGCTTTGGTTTTATACAAACTTATGGAGAAGCTTGTATTTACAAGAAAGTGAGTGGGAACTCTGTAGCATTCTTAATACTATATGTCTATGACATATTGTTGATTGGGAATGATGTAGACCTTCTTAATAGTGTTAAGGATTATTTGAATAATAGTTTTTCAATGAAAGATCTTGGCGAAGCAGCTTACATATTAGGCATAAATATTTATAGAGATAGATCGAGATGCCTAATATCATTGTCACAAAGTACATATTTGGACAAAGTTCTAAAGAGGTTTGGAATGGAAGATATCAAGAAAGGGTTCTTTCCCATGTTGCCAAATACGACCTTGAGTAAAACTCAAAGTCCTGCAATGGCAGAAGATAGAGAAAGGATGAGTAAGACTCCCTATGCCTCAGCCATAGGATCTCTAATGTATGCCATGATATGTACTAGACCCGACATTGCATATGCTGTTAGTTTGACTAGCAGATATCAAAGTGATCCAGGAGTGGATCATTGGACAGCGGTCAAAAACATCCTTAAGTACTTGATAAGAACTAAGGATATCGTTCTTTCTTATGGAGGTGATGAACAACTCGTTGTTAATGGTTACATCGATGCTAGTTGGAACACTGATCCGGATGATTCTAAATCTCAATCTGGATACATATTTACTTTGAATGGTGCAGCAGTTAGCTGGAGGAGTGCAAAGCAAAGCGTTGTGGCTTCAACTGAATCGGAATACATAGCTGGTTCGGAGGCTTCACAAGAGGCGATATGGATGAAGGAGTTCATTACAAATATCGGTGTGGTTCCAAGTGCTCTGGACCCAATGTCTATCTACTGTGATAACATGGGCGCCATAGCCAATGCGCAAGAACCAAGGTCATACAAGAAGCTGAAGCACATCAAGCTACGTTTTCACGCTATTCGAGAGCATGTACAAGATGGTGACATAAAGATTTGCAAAGTACACACAGATCTGAATGTGGCGGATCCGTTGACTAAACCTCTCCCGAGGGCAAAACATGACCAGCACCAAACCGCCATGGGTGTTCGGTATATTACCATGTAATCTAGATTAGTTGACTCTAGTGCAAGTGGGAGAATGTTGGAGATATGCCCTAGAGGCAATAATAAAATTGGTTATTATTATATCTTTGTGTTTATGATAAATGTTTACATTCATGCTATAATAGTATTAAACCGGAAATATTGATACTTGTGTGATTTGTAAACTAAATTAGAGTCCCTGGTAAAGCCTCTTAATTGTACTAGCTTGTTGGTTAATAGATGATCATGGTTTCCCGATCATGAACATTGACATGTTGTTAACAACAATATCATATCATTAGGAGAATGGCATGATGGACATACTCCTATAGATAAGCGTAGCATTAAGATCAAGTCATTTCAATAGTTTGTTTGCTATAAGCTTTATGATACATAGTAACCTAATTCCTTCGACCATGAGATCATGCTAATCACCATTACCGGAAGGATGCTTTGATAACATCAAACACCACACCGTAACTGGGTGGTTATAAAGGTGGCATTGAGTGTTCAGAAAGTATGGGTTGAGGCACATGGATCAAGAGTGGGATTTGTCCATCCATATGACACATATATATACTCTGGGCCCTCTCGGTGGAATGTCATCCAATTATCTTGCAAGCATGTGACTGGATCACAAGGGATCACATATCACGGGAACGAGAAAAGAGTACTTATCAGTAACGAGGTTGAACTAGGTATGCAGAGATACCGACGATCAAAACCTCGGATAAGTAAACTATCGTGAGACAAAGGGAAATTGGTATCGTATGTAAGTAGTTCATTCGATCGCAAAGTAAACGTAGAAATATGTGGGAGACATATGAATTTCCAGCTTCCTCTGTTGGTTATTGATCGGAGAAGTGTCTCGTTCATGTCCGCATAATTCACAAACCGTAGGGAGACACACTTAAGGATTCGATGTTGTTTAGTAGATATGGAATGTTAATAGGGATACCGAATGTTGTTCGGAGTCTCAGATGGGATCCGGGATATCACGAGGAGATCCGGAATGGTCCGAAGAATAAGATTCATATAAGGAAAGTCCTATTTTGGAGTTCGGGAAAGTTGCCGATGTTTTCATCGGAGAGGTTCTAGAAGGGTCTAGAAGGTTCACCGGTCCGGAAGGGGAATGGTCCATGAATGTGTCATGGATATGTGGAATGATTGGATCATATCCTAGGTCACTTGGTGTTGACATTTGCAAAAGAGAAATAAATCTCTAAATTAAAAGTCAAACGGGAAGTTTGAAAAGTCAAACTGGAACAATTGTTTCCTAGTGGGAGAAGAAACAGGTCCTTCTCTCAATCCAACTTGGGTTTGGGTTTAGATTCAAACCCACCCCTCCCAAGGATGCCCCTCCCTCTCATAAATAGAGGGGGAGGGCTTCCCCAACACCACAAGAGCCAAGCCCTCCCCACACACCCGCGTCGCCGTCGCGCCCAAGCCGCCACCGCAGCCGCGCCACCGCCGGTTCGTCGCCGCCGCCCTAGCCGCCGCCGACACCTCCTCCTCCTCCCGGTCATCTAAACCCTAGATCTCCGGGAAACCCTAAAACCACCATAACTCGCATCCGGCTTAGGCGAAGCCCTGCGGGATCTTCCCTCTACTTCCAACACCATGCCGTTGTGCTGCCGGAATCGCGAGGGGAGAACTACAACCTCCGCTGCCTGCTAGAACAAGGGAGAGGAAGGTCTTCATCGAGTACCGAACGTTTGACCGACCGTGGAAGCGCTGCCGGAACGCAGCGCCGGAAGGATCGTCTATGCGATCTTGAGATCGGCAAGTGTACGACTACATCACCCACGAGAATCTGCTCTCGTTAACCGCTTTGGAATCTTCGAGGGTGAGTGCTTCTATCGACTCGTTGCTACAATCTAGTAGATAGATCTTGGCTTGTTTGTGTGCATGCAGTAGAAATTTTTTGTTTTCCATGCTACGAACCCCTACATCAAGGGCGGTGGACTAGGCGATGCAGAGATAGTCATCGGCACTGTCAGCCGGCGCTCCATATGCAAGCAACCTCATCGCCACGGTGCACTTCTGAAGCGAGGAAAACCCAACCAAGCCGGTGCAGTCCTTCTTGCAAAGGAAATATGTGTCGAACTCCCGGATGGCATGCATGATCTTGAGGAAGAGCTTCCGGCTCATCCTGAAATGGAGGCGAAACACGTCCTCTCCATGGAGTGGCTGGTCGGCGTAGAACATGCAGTAGCCCTCTATTCTTTGTCTCGCCTTGCACTTCCGGCGACCTGGCGCCGAACCACCACGCTTCGGCTTCGCCAACTGCATGTACAGCTGGGCGAGCGATGCGAGGATCTGCAAGTGCTCTTCACCTTTGGCGACCTCGGCGCTCTCCCCCTCCAGGAGTACGGCGAACATCTCCTCGTCGTCGGACTCCATGGCGAGTATCTTGTACTCTTCGGAGTCAACGGCGAGCATATCCTCGTCGTCGGAGTCCATGGCCGAATTTGGCCAAACGCCGAACACTTGGCGGGTGTGGTGGTTGGAGCATGTAGCGAAGCAGAGATATGGCGAGGCTAGGTCGGCGAGATCGGCGGCGGGAAAGGCGTGGTGGTGGGCGGCAACTACAGCGAGCGTAGCTAGAGGCGTGGGCATGCCTCGGCGCGCAAGAGCTCCGCCGGTGAAGTCATGACGACAGGGGACGCTGGGAGCTCTTCGCGGCAGTCTGGGCGAGTGGAGTGGGTGAGAATGGGAATGTCTCGCCGACAAAGCTGGCCCACGCCCTTTTTTGCGGCGTCCGGTGTCCCTAGGGCGTACCCGGGAACCTGGGTTCGACCTAGGTAGGTCAAACCAAAACACGCCAAAATACGGACGAAAACAGGTCCCTGGGTACACGACTGGGCCGATTTTCGGCGTCCGAACCGAATTTTGGTGTCCGGATCGGCGAAATATGGGAGACAGCCGCCTGGATCTCTCCGGCGAGGTCCTCTCCGTCCGGCACCGACAGAACGGGGATCCCGCCGGCGCTATTTTCCAGC
Organism: Avena sativa; assembly: GCA_916181665.1. Lineage (NCBI taxonomy): Eukaryota > Viridiplantae > Streptophyta > Magnoliopsida > Poales > Poaceae > Avena > Avena sativa. The sequence continues at coordinate 396,387,719 of OV702279.1, read as the reverse complement.
ATACGGGGAGACGAGTGTCCAGCGGCGCCGTATAGCACGCCTCGCGGAGCAGCCGGGCTTCCCACAGCGACAGCGTGCGTCATCCCTCGGCCATAGTTCGCCGGAGTTGAGGAGGAAGAAAGGTGCGAACGTCTGAAGTTCGCCGGAGTTGTGGTGGTGTGAGGGACTGTGAAGAGAGAGGGCGAGATGTACGGATTTTATAGGCCGGAAGAATGGCGGGAGGGGTGTAGCGGCGAGGGCGGGAAAAGGAAAACGACGGGAAGGATGACGGTGAGTCGGCTTCTGTCGCTGGCAGGCTGGTCCACTCGCCGAATTTGCTTCGTCCGGCGTCCCCAGGGCGTACCCGGGATCCTCGGTTCGGCATGGGTAGTCCGGACCAAAGTTGGCCCAAATCCGGCCAAAAAGAGGTCCCTGGGTACGCGACTGGGCCGATTTTCAGCGTCCGGACGTAATTTCGGCGTCCGGATCGGCCTCCTGGGTAGGCGAGTGGAGATGCTCTAAGAAATGAATGCAGTTTTATGAAGTTCCACCAAAAAATACACTATTGAAGGCAGAAAATAAGATTGCCTTGAATAGGCTGAAGGGTTTCGCAGCATAGTAAATCAAAAAAATTCTACGGATGCGAACGGGAAAGCCAAGATCTAATCTAGAAGATGCAATCAACGAGAGGGATAGATGATATATTCATACCCTTGAAGAAATCGCACAGCGGAAACGTTCAACAGAACGTGGGTGATGTAGTCGAACTAGCCTTCTCCTCCTCGCGATCCGATCCGATCCAACGCCGCAAGTGGCGATGCCTCCGAGAGATGCACACGTACGGCACCGCGATGTCTCCTCCTTCCTCGGTCCAGCAAGTGGGGTGGAGAGATAGATTGGATCTACAGCACGACGGCGTGGTGCAATGGTGGAGAGTTTCTGCGGGAGGGCTTCGCTTACGCGCAGTCGGGAGAGAGAGAGATGGAGGGCAGCAGCTGGCGGCTAGGGTTTGGGGTGAGGGAAGGGTGCGCCCCCAACCCACTTTATATAGGTGGCTGGCCAGCCCCCTTGCCCCCTCCTCCAAGCCCTAGGGCGGCGGCCCCAAGGGTGGAGTAGGGGGTAAGTCTTCCCTCCCTTCTAGAAGGTCCCCTAGGGTTTTGGCCGGCTGGGCCTATGGGGCCTTGTGCCCCTGGCCCAATGCGGCCATGGCACTCCCTCGTAGGCCCACGCACTCCTCCAACAAGTGGGGCCACGTTGGTCCCACTTCGGAAGCTCCTAGAACCTTCCGGTACAATATCGAACATTTCGAAACAATTCCGAAATCCAAAACTGCTTTCCTTTGTATGAGTCTTATTCTCCGGACCATTCCAGAACCTATCGTGATGTCCTGGATCTCATCCGAGACTCCGAACAAAAACTCATAAACCAATTATCCATTCTATCCTAGCGTCGAGACACGTTAAGTGTGTGACCCTACGGGTTCGAGAATATGCAGACATGATCTTCTATCAATAATCAACAGCGGGATCTGGAAACCCATATTGACTCCCAAATATTCATCGATGATCATATCAGATGAACCACGATGCTAGGATTCAATTAATCCCATATTTACATTCCCTTCGTCACGCGATATTTTACTTGCCGGAGATTCGATCGTTGGTATCGGCATACCTAGTTCAATCTCGTTCACAACAAGTACTTTACTCGTTCCATAGTCCGATATCACTTTGTGATTAACTCCTTAACCACGTGCTTGCAAGCGGTGTTGATATCGATTACCGAGTGGGCCCGAAGTATATCTCTCCGACTTGGGAGGGACAAACCCCATCTCGATACATACAACCCAAAAAGTACTTTCTGATGACCTGAGAGACACCTTTATGATCACCCTCTCATAGGATGACGTTTGATGACATCAAAGCTTTCTTCTGATACCAGGGAGTTGCATTATCTCATGGTCTAAGGAATACAATATTTGACATAGGAAAAAGCTTCGCAAAGATGAACACGATGACACGATCTAATTGCTCTGCTTGATTTGGGTCTGTCCGTCATATCATTCTCCTAATGACATGATCTCATTATTAATTGACAACTCATGTCTATGGTTAGGAAACCTTAACCATCATCAATCAATGAGCTAGTCCATAGAGGCGTACTAGGGACACAGTGTTGTTCATAAACCACGCAAGTATCAAAGTTTCCGCTTAATACAATTCTAGCATGGAATATAAACTTTATCATGAACAAGAATTATAATAATAGCATCTTTATTATTGTCTCTAGGGCATAATTCCAACATACGCTACATTTGAAAGCACTTCCATACCATGTATGTAAACACTTTTGGAGGCAATTCTACAAAAGTATCTTCAAAGATTAACTACTAGAGACATTTCCAATATTATCTCTAATTGTTAACGTTTCGAGGCACTTTCATACCATGTTTGCAAGATAATTTGAGGCAGTTCTACATAAGTGTCACCAAAGGTTAACCGCTTGAGGCATTCTTATTACCGCATCTAATCGTTAACTTTTTGAGGCACTTTCATCTCATGAATGTAAAATTTTTTGAGGCAATTCTATAAAAATGCGTCGAAAGGTTAACCACTAAAGTCATTCTCAGTAATGACTCTAATTGTCAACTTTTGGGGGCACTTTTATACTATTAGAGGCAATATTCCTATAACCAAAATATCCTAATTTTCTCGATACGAAGCTGCCTAATTTTTTAACTAGTTAAATGTCCGTGCGTTGCTACGGTCTCTATTATTATGGCAACATATGTCATTCATCAACTTTGACCAAGTTTATTGACCAACATTATAGCAACATACTACTCTACCACGAACTCGCATGGCCGACAGTCCCACTTAGTTTGACGATGTCTTGGTCAAGGCAGTACGGCTGGCGCGTCCTCCTCGGTGGGACGACATATGCTCGCATCTTGATCTAGGGCAAAGCACTTGGAACCACACCAAGCTCAGTGATGAAGTTCCTTATCCAAACTCCTTCACTTGACGCTTCTACAACAGCCATGTATTCCGCTTCTACTATAGATCCCGCGATCACGCTTTGCTTCCAGCTTCTCCAGCTCACAGCTCCTCCATTCAAAATATAAACGTATCATGTCTGAGATTTAGAATCATCCTTGTCGGTGTCGAAACTACCGTCGACGTAACCTTTTATGACGAGCTGCTCATCACCTCCATAGACCAAGAACATTTCTTTAGTCCTATTTAAATACTTTAGGATGTTCTTTACGGCTGTCCAGTGTTCCACTCCTGGATCACTTTGGTATCTGCTCGTCAAACTAAGAGCATTGGAGACATCCGGTCTAGTACACAACATGGCATACATGATAGAACCTATGGCCGAGGCATATGGCACTTTGCTCATAGTTTCTCTATCGTTTACCGTAGCTTGACACTGAGCCTTGCTCAATATTTTACCTAACAACATGGGCACTGAACCTTTCTTTGCCTTATCCATTCTGAACCTTTTCAGAACTTTGTCTAGGTATGTACTTTGGCTTAAAGCTATTAGGCGTCTTTGTCTATCTCTATAGATTTTGATGCCTAATATATAAGCAGCTTCTCCTAGGTCTTTTATTGAAAAATATTTGTTCAAATAACTCTTCACATCGTTAAGCATATCAATGTCATTTCCAATAATCAATATGTCATCCACATATAGTACCAAAAATCTCACTGAGCTCCCACTCACTTTCTTGTAGATACAAGCTTCGTAGCAATTTGGAACAAATCCAAAGCTCTTGATCACTTGATCAAAATGAAGGTTCCAACTCCGAGATGCTTGCTTCAGTCCATAAATGGAACGTTGAAGTTTGCACACCTTATCAGCATCCTTAGGATCGACAAAACCTTCGGGCTGCATCATATACAACTCTTCATCAATGTTGCCATTGAGGAACGCAGTCTTGACATCCATCTGCCATATTTCATAATCATGAAATGCAGCAATTGCTAATAAAATCCGAATGGACTTAAACATCGCTACGGGAGAGAAGGTCTCATCATAGTCAACACCTTGAACTTGTCGAAAACCTTTCACGACAAGTCGAGCTTTATAGACAGTAACATTACCATCCGCGTCTGTTTTCTTCTTAAAAATCCATTTGCACTCAACGGCCTTTCGGTCGCTAGGAGGGTCCACCAAAGTCCATACTTGGTTTTTGCTCATGGATCCCAATTCGGATTTCATGGCCTCTAGACATTTCTCAGAGTCTAGGCTCATCATTGCTTCCTCATAGTTCGCAGGTTCACTGTTGTCTACCAACAAGACAGTTAAGACAGGGTTACCGTACCACTCAGGAGGGGCACGTGACCTTGTCGACCTGCGACATTCAGCAGTAGCATCGTCCGAAGTTTCATGATCCTCATCATTAGCTTCCTCTCTTGTTGGTGCAGGCGGCACTGGAACAATTTCAGGTGCTGCACTACTCTCCAACTCGAGAGAAGGTTCAGTAACCTCGTCTAGCTCTACCTTCCTCCCACTCACTTCTTTCGAGAGAAACTCCTTCTCAAGAAAGGATCCGTTCTTTGCAACAAACACTTTGCCTTCGGATCTGTGGTAGAAGGTATACCCAATCGTTTCCTTAGGGTATCCTATGAAGACGCATTTCTCCTCTTTGGGTTCGAGCTTGTCCGACATCAACTTCTTGACGTAAGCTTCGCATCCCCAAACTTTAAGAAACGACAACTTAGGTTTAGCACCAAAACCACAGTTCATACGGTGTCGTCTCAACGGATTTAGATGGTGCCCTATTTAAAGTGAATGCAGCGGTTTCTAATGCATAACCCCAAAATGATAACGGCAAATCTGTAAGAGACATCATTGATCGTACCATATCTAATAGAGTTCGATTCCGGCGTTCAGACACACCATTGCGCTGTGGTGTTCCGGGTGGCGTGAGTTGCGAAACGGTTCCGCTTGCTTTAAGATGCGTGAGAAAATTATAACTAAAATATTCACCTCCACGATCGGATCGTAGAAATTTAATTTTCCTGTTACGATGGTTTTCCACTTCGTTATGAAATTCTTTGAACTTTTCAAATGTTTCAGATTTATGTTTCAGAAACAAGTGCAAAGGCATATGAGATCTGTCCATATGGCTATTTTTTTAACATTGAGAGTATCCATATGGTTATAGTTTGTTTAAACTGTATTTTTCCCCTTGGTTTAAGCTGGTGTTTTTTGGCCCAGTATCTGCTAGATCTGTCTTGGTTTGAGGGATTTATGGCCCATAAATAAGAGCAATGATGGTATGAAAGTCTGCTACGCACAAGGCAACATTGTCTTCCACAGCAGTGTACATACAGAAGGTCAAATGTACTCCAGTTTCTTAGTGTTTTTTTATGCAATTTAGGGACCGCAGCTTGATAATAAATAATTAGGTGTGAAGTATCTTTTGTGCATGACTTTAAATTTTCAGAACCACATGCACTTCTTGAGTAAAGAGAAACTACATATATAGATATGTCATTGCATTCACAATCTTCATATTTTTCCTGGCGAGCGTTAATATTGTTACACCCCCTTTTGTTCGGTAATATGTCCCATACTGTATTTTATATGACTTGAACTTGTGTCTTTCACGTGTGCACTAATTTTAACACTTACAAGTTGATTCTGTTTCATGGAAACATAGCAAGTTCTCTATATATATCTTCAAGCAACTGCATACATATATATATATATATATATATGTGCCGTCTTTACAAGAGTCCTGATATTTTCTCGAATCAGGCTCGCGCCCCGCTTTATAAATAAAGCACAATCCCAAGAATAAAGTCGGACAAACACCCACAACAAGGCCAAAGGACCGAAGAGAAAAAAAGAAAGGGGTCATACACCGCTGGGGCCACAGCACATCACATCCCAAGGAAAAAAACAAAAGAAGGGAACACAGAGGTCCCTCAGGACGACGCGGGCGGCGGCGACGGGGGGGGGGGAGTCGGCGCCGAGAAGGGGGACGCCACCGACCTCAGCGCCTGAAGGGAGACCTCGAAAGCCGACCGGTCACGCTGCCGCACCAAGGGGGACCACTGCTGTAAGAAAGCGAGCAAAGCGAAAATAGAGTCAGTTGCCCGGGTGGGGAACACACGTTCAATCACCATCTTATTGCGCACATTCCAAAGAGTCCACGACAGAGCCGCAAAGAGGAGCCAAAAGAGACGACGGCCACCGCCCGTCCTGGTAGCCTGGGACTGCAGGAACTCCCCCAGTTTCTGCGCCTGCCACGCCGAACCCAGAGTTTCACGAATAAAGCTCCACAAAAACTGCGCTGCAGAGCAAGAGAACATAATGTGGGCGCACGTCTCCGGGGTCCCACATAGGGGACACCGGCCAGTACCAGGGCCGTTACGTTTGGCTACCTCTGTTCCCGAGGGAAGGCGGTCACGAAGGAGTTGCCAAACAAAGATCCGAATACTAAGAGGAAGGGGGGCCTTCCAAAGGGGAGCCGCCCACCGACGCTCAGGGCCCTGGAAGAGGGCCCTATAGGTTGAGCCCACTGAGAACTCCCCGGAGGGTAAAAGCTGCCAGGAGACGACGTCCTGTGTCGGGGGGTTAACCTCGGATAGGTCAGAGACGGGGAAAGACAGAAGTACTGTCCCCGTACGGTTGCCGAGCTACGGCCTAGGTCGGCCGAATCATGGATATGTCGGCCGATGAACGGAGGCAAGAAGCTCATGTATAGGTATCAAGTGGTTACCCAGCCGAGTTAATGAGAAACTCGGCCGGGTTACCCAAATGATCTTCATGCAGGTGAGGAACGAGCCGAATAACACAAGGTAAGGCCGAGTTATACGAAGCTTGCAGGAGAAGGAGAAGCCTAGGGTCAAACTATAGCTGCAGGCTAGAAGGAATCTGAACAGGGCCAAGCACAAGAGACAAGGATGCGCAGGGACAGAGGAGCAGAAGGAGGTCACGGAGGTGACAGTCCTGGAGCCCGAGGCACGCAGGAGGGGGCCGCTGGAACTTTGCCGTCATTAGAAGGGAGACAGGGAAAGGAGGCCGCCGAACTACTATTTTGGGACAAGCATATTCCACGAATATGCTTGCCCCGTCAGCCCTAAGGGCACCCAAGGGACCCCTTTATAAGGGGAGGTTTGGACCCTGAGGGGGGATCGGGTCTTTTGAGCAACGTTACGCTGGGGAGATTCACATTGTTCCCCTGTAAACAGCTCAAGGAGCACTTGTAACCCATAAAGAGAGAAATAAAGTTCATCACTTTGGCAGCTTGAGTGTAAAGACAGTTGCATCTTCCCTCCCCAGATCCCACTAGCATCCATTGGCCCCATACTTTAGCCTACCCATGGCATCTGCCGTGCCACCACCACGACAGTTGGCGCCCACCGTGGGGCCAGCAGCGGTGCTAGCTGGAGTTGTGATCCGGACGGGAAACTTCGTCAACACCGGCGAGCGCGTTGTTTCTGGCTTGGTCCAGAGATTTGGTCTCTGTGACTATGTCAGAGACAATGCAGGGAGCTTCAGGGGGAAAACTCCCCCGCGCAACGGGATCTTCATCGGCCTGGGCGAGCACAGGATCTACGTCGGCGTCGACATCTCCGACATTTATCCTCACCAGGTTGTTGTTGCAGGGGAACCACCTCGAAGCGCAGCGAGCTGTCCATCAGGAGAGCGTCTGGCCGGCGGCGTCGAGGTGATGGTCGCAGCAGGGACACAAGCGGGAGCAGCATTGGCCGGGTCAAGCAGAGAACCCGCCGCAGGCGCACAGGGTCTGCCCAAGCAGATCACACTGCAAACCGCTGAGGTAATTCCGCCGGTGACAAACCCGGCCGAGCTACATGACACCACCCCAAAGGCACCAAGAGTGAGAGGACCACCTCTGGAGAGACCAGAGAACATTCTTCAGGCAACTATAGAGAACTTAACTACACCTGTAGCGCCGATACTTGATCCGGCAAATGCTCAGGCAGAGTTAGAGGAAACCAGGCAAAAGGTGCTGGTAGAGGCCAAAAAAGTGTCGGCCCTGCGGGAATCCTTGAACAGGACCCTGAGAGAATATGCAAAAGCTAATAAGCTTGATATCGCACCCGAGCGGGTGGACGAACTGAGATTAAGAGGAAAGAACCTCATGAATGATAAAGCTCATAGAGCCGAATCAGGCGATTTGGGTTTGCCGAGGTACAGTACCCCGGCGAAAAACCTAAGAGCGGCAAATGCCGCAGCATTGGAACTAGAGGGGTTAACAGGGGAAGCTCGGCAGAAGCAACAAGAAAGAGTAAATGAACTGGTGCGCGTCGCGAACCAGCAAAATGAGGAAATGCTCAGAGCTAACCCGGCAAGACCAGGGGCTTCACGGATGGTTCATTCGGCAGGGGCAGCACCTGCTTTATCTGCGGCAGCGGCATCTTCACCCGGAAACAATGCTAGAAAAGAAAGAGCAGTAACCTCGGGGAAGAGGAACAAACAAATTGTTCCATATGACCCGGCAATAGCTGGAAAGGCGAATGAGAACAGAGGCAATGCAAGCCGAGGTAATAGTGGGGAGAGAAACCACGGCCGTATGGAAAAGGACGGCGGTGGCCGAGGTAATGGGGAGCACGGCAGGAAAGAACCCGCAAGAGACAATCATGAAAATCAAACCCCGGCCGAAGTAAGGAGAGAAGTGCCGCTCCACCCGCTGCCAAGACATGAGCCTCGGCAAGAAAGAGAAGTGAGGCCAGCTCGCTATAATCAGATGAATGAAAGGTATAATGATGGATATTCCGAGGTAGAATACGCAAACCTGGGTGGGGACAATCACTATGGGATGCAGGATAGAATCCTGTACAGAGATTTGCCAGCAAATGATGCAAGAGTAAAATTAGATCGGTTATACCGGTCCGAGCTATTGGAAGAGCAAGGTCCACCAGGTCCGGCGTGTTTTGGACCACGGATCATGGGCGAACCACCAGTGCCGAATTTTCAGTTGGCGAGAGGCACAAAAACGTACAATGGAAGTACCAAGCCACAAGATTGGTTGATTGATTATGCCACCGCAGTGAAGATAGCGGGTGGCAACCTGAGATGGGCGGTGCGGTATGTCCCACAGATGTTGGAAGGACCAGCCAGGGTATGGTTGAATAATCAACCAGCAGGCAGTATCAACTGCTGGTTAGATTTCGAAGAGATGTTCGTCAGCAACTTTACCAGCACATACAAGAGACCGAATAGACCACGGCAACTAGCCATGTGCAAGCAGAGGCCGAATGAAACAGATAGAGAGTTTTTAACTCAATGGTGTAACCTGAGAAACTCATGTGAAGGAGTTATTGAATCGCAAGCGATCGCTTGGTTCGCGCAAGGCTGCCGTTACGGCAGTGTGTTGTGGCAACGCCTGCAGAGAGATATGCCAACCACATTGGCAGAAACTATCAGAATAGCGGACTCCTATGCATTGGGTGACCCAACCCAACCGGAGTTAATGTCGGCAGATCATCGTGAGCAACAAGACCAGTACACGAGAGAGTTGGCCGGGTCATCTAGGCGTGATTTCAGAGGAAGAAGAAGAGAAGAGAGGCCGGATTATAGGTATAATTCGGCCCAGGTGGCGGCTGTAGCGCAAGATCCGCCGAGTCACGGAGTAACTCAACGACAGAAAAATGGACCTCAACAGTGGACCGCAAGAAATGATGGAAAGAGGCAATGGACCCCAGAGCAAAAGAAGCAATGGCAAGAGAAGCCGAAGTATACGTTTGAATCCATGTTGGATCAGCCGTGTAAATTTCACACGTCAAACCCATCTAGACCAGCCAATCATACAACCCGGCAATGCGCCTGGATGAAAAATGCGATGGGTAACCCGGCAGGAGTTCAGGCTCCCCATCAGGTGCAACAGCAGCATCAGCCGCAGTTAACTGGAGCAAATGCACAGCAACTGATGCTACCGCCCCCTCCCCCGAGGTACGATAACTCGGATCGGAGGGATGTAGTGCATCAAGTAATGAACCAGGGGCAGGACGGAAGGATGAATCCGGCAGGTGCGGGACGTAATGATTACAGGGAACATCACCAGTCTTATTGTGTGTTCACGACAGAACAGCAGGACAAGCAGAGTGTGCAGCACCGGCATATGGAAGTGAATGCAGTTGTACCAGCAGTGCCAAGATACCAGCCATGGTCTGATCAGGAGATAACCTGGAGCATAAAAGATCACCCCAGAATAATGCCGAGTCCAGGATCATACGCACTTGTGTTGGATCCGACATTTGTGGGACCAAGCATCAATGTGAAATTCTCAAAAGTACTCATCGACAATGGAAGCAGTATTAACATCATGTACAAAGATACCATGCACAAGCTCGGTATATCACAGAATATGCTGCAGTCCACGAGGACAATTTTCCATGGAATAGTGCCAGGGCTTTCATGTGAGCCCATCGGTAAAGTCCGAGTGGACGTATTATTCGGTACAAGAGATAACTGCAGAGCAGAAAATTTGGAATTTGAGGTGGTCGATCTGGAAAGCTGTTATCATGCTCTACTCGGACGGCCCGCACTGGCCAAATTCATGAGCAGCTGTCATATAGGTTATCTAAAGATGAAGTTACCCGGACCACAAGGGGTGATAACAGTCGCAGGGGATTACAAGAAGTCAATGGAGTGTGCCTCGGTCGGGTCAAATTTGGCCGAGTCATTGGTTATAGCAAGAGAAAAGAAAAGGATTCAGGAGGTAGCGGCCCTCGCACAGTCAGCACAATTAAGCATGCCGGCACTGGCCAACCCTCATGGCAGCGTTTCTTTTCAGCCAACCAAAGAGACGAAGAAATTTCAGATCGATGAGCAATTCCCAGAGCGCACTGTTACTATTGGTGCAGGTCTTGACGCTAAATAGGAAGGCGAGCTCACCAACTTCCTCCGTGAGAATCGGGACATATTTGCATGGTCAACACAAGACCTGCAAGGTGTGCCGAGGGAGTTGGCTGAGCACTCTTTAAACGTCAGGCCAGGAGCACGGCCGGTGAAGCAACCTCTCCGCCGCTTCGCCGAAGACAGAAGAAAAGTAATAGGGGATGAAATAGCTTGGCTGCTAGCCGCCGGGTTCATCATGGAGGTGCTTTACCCGGATTGGTTATCAAATCCGGTGCTAGTAGAAAAGAAAAAGGATGACCCCAATGTAGCCATTGTGTGGCGAATGTGTATCGAATACACTAACCTGAACAAGGCGTGTCCGAAAGATCCTTTTCCATTGCCTAGAATAGACCAAGTCATTGACTCGACCGTTGGCTGTGAGCTGTTATCATTTGTAGACGCGTATTCTGGTTTCCACCAGATACCGTTAAATCCGGCCGATCAAATAAAGACTGCATTTATTACCCCGTACGGGGCTTATTGTTATCGCACAATGCCATTCGGCCTGAGAAATGCGGGAGCAACATATCAAAGGTGCATGCAAAAATGCCTACATGATCAGATAGGAAAAAATGTACAAGTATATGTGGATGACGTAGTCATCAAAACTAAGGAAAGCAGAACCTTGCTAGAATATATACGGCAAACTTTCGCGAACCTGAGAAGGTTCCGAATGAAACTTAATCCAGAGAAATGCACGTTTGGCGTGCCGGCAGGAAAACTACTCGGGTTCCTTGTGTCCAGCCGAGGTATCGAGGCTAATCCAACGAAGATAAGAGCAATAGAAAGAATGGAATTGCCGAGATGTTTGAATGATGTACAAAAATTCACGGGCTGCCTAGCCTCGCTTAGTCGATTTGTATGTCGGCTAGGAGAAAAGGCACTGCCACTTTATCAGCTGATGAGAAAGTCGGACAAATTCGGCTGGACTCCCCAGGCCGACCTTGCGTTTCACGAGTTGAAAAAGATGCTAGTTACAGCACCCATTTTAGCTTCGCCATTATCGAAAGAACCTATGCTACTTTATATAGCGGCTACCAATCGAGTAGTTAGTACCGTGGTTGTAGTGGAACGACTCGAAGAGGGTAAGTCAGTTCAGAGGCCGGTATATTATTTAAGTGAAGTATTATCCACTTCAAAGCAGAATTATCCGCACTATCAGAAGATGGCTTATGGAGTATATATGTCGGCAAAAAAGCTTAAGCATTACTTTGAGGAGCACCCCATCAAAGTAATATGTGAGGCACCCATAGCCGACATATTGAACAACAAAGATGCAAGTGGCCGAATAGCAAAATGGCCGATCGAGTTATCACCGTATGCTCCACAATTTGATAGAAGAGATGCAATCAAATCTCAGGCTGTCGCCAACTTTCTCGTAGATTGGGCCGATGTGCAATATGAGCCACCATTGCCAGATCCAAATTACTGGACAATGCATTTTGATGGTTCCAAACTAAGGAACGGTTTGGGCGCAGGAATAGTGCTGACCTCGCCTAAAAAAGACTAATTGAAATATGTACTGCAAATACATTTTGCCGCGTCCAACAATGTAGCTGAATATGAGGCACTAGTCCATGGATTAAAGGTGGCAAAAGAAATTGGAATACGCCGAATCCTATGTTACGGTGACTCGGATCTAGTAGTGCAGCAAGTATCGGGCACTTGGGACGCATTAGATGCTAATATGGCTTTATACAGATTCCATGTGCAAAAGATCAGTGGATATTTTGAAGGATGTGAATTCCACCACATACCACGAGCAGAAAATGACGCTGCTGACACATTGTCAAAATTAGGATCAACCTGGCAGTCAATTCCGCCAGGTATAGCCCTGGAGCACCTCAGGAAACCATCAATAAACCCGTCACCAGAGTCCGAATCAATCTTTATCCCAGCAAATTCTGCAGAGAATCATACGCCAATGGAGGTAGATCCGCAGAAAGATTCGGAACCCCTAAAGAGGGGGACAGCCGAGGTAATAGCAATCATGGAAAGAGCCGAGGTATGTACGTCGGCAGAGAACATGGAGATAGATAGTGAAATCACTGCAGAAAGAGCAACGCCGATATGGGCGCAACCCATATTTTCGTACCTAAAAGACGCGGTACTGCCGAGTAATGAAGTATTAGCCAGACAAACCGTCAGAAGAGCAAAGGCCTATACAATCATAAACAATGAGTTATATAAGAGAAGCGTAACAAACATATTGCAGAAATGCATGAGTCCCACAGAAGGTCAGGAAATCCTTCTAGATATACACCAAGGAGAATGTGGGCACCATGCCTCATCTCGCGCTTTAGTAGCCAAGGCATTCAGGCATGGATTCTACTGGCCAACGGCATTAAAAGAGGCAGAAGAATTAGTTAAGAAGTGCAATGGGTGTCAGAGATATGCAACCATAATACATATGCCGTCGGCCGAGTTAAAAACAATACCCATTACTTGGCCATTTTCTGTATGGGGTTTAGACATGGTAGGACCTTTCAAGCCGGCAAGAGGAGGAATGACCCACATCTTGGTTATGGTAGACAAGTTCACAAAATGGATTGAAGTAAAACCAATCAAAAAGTGTGATGGGCACACAGCAGTGAAATTCCTCAAGGATATCATCTTGAGATACGGATACCCACATAGCATTATTACGGATAATGGCACGAACTTTGCAGAAGGAGCCTTCGCTAGATTTTGCCAAGAGAAGCACATAAGACTAGATGTTGCCTCGGTGGCTCACCCAGCATCCAATGGACAAGTTGAAAGATCTAATGGACTGGTGTTATCAGGAATAAAACCACGACTAGTCGAACCATTGCAAAGGTCGGCAGGATGTTGGATTGAGGAATTACCAGCAGTATTATGGAGCCTCAGGACTACTCCAAACAGATCAACAGGTTATACACCATTCTTTTTGGTATATGGGGCAGAGGCCGTGCTTCCAACCGACATAATACATGACTCGCCAAGAGTTACTCAATATACATCTTCAGACGCAAATGAAGTAGCTCGGCAAGATGCCGTAGACCTGTTGGAAGAAGCCAGAGAGTTGACATTATCACGATCGGCCATTTATCAACAGAACTTACGGCGGTATCACAGCAGGAAAGTGAATCCAAGAGTATTCAAAGAAGGAGATTTAGTCCTCCGGCTGGTGCAGCGCACGGCCGGCATGCACAAATTATCACCCCCATGGGAAGGACCATTTATCGTGAGCAAAGCATTGCACAACGATGCATATTATCTGATTGATGCTCAATCCCCTGGAGAAGGCAAGGCAAACACAGCTGGTGAAGAAACGAAGCGCCCCTGGAATGTGGCTTTACTTCGGCCATTTTACTCATAGGGTTGTATCTCAAGGTCAAAAAACCAATGATGTATTTGCACCTCGGCACCCAGAGCAGTGACTCGGGGACTGCCGTAGGTTATATTTATTTCATATCATGTATTCAAACCTCGGCACCCAGAGCAGTTACTCGGGGACTGCCATATGTGATGTTATTTCATGTTTGATATTTGAACCTCGGCACCCAGAGCAGTTACTCGGGGACTGCCATATGTGATGTTATTTCATGTTTGATATTTGAACCTCAGCACCCAGAGCAGTTACTCGGGGACTGCCATAAGTGATGTTATTTCATGTTTGATATTTGAACCTCGGCACCCAGAGCGGTTACTCGGGGACTGCTATATGCAATGATTATTTGGTGTTATATGTTTAGACCTCGGCATCCAGAGCAATAGCTCGGGGACTGCCATATGGTATATTTATCTCTTTCGCGTTACATACTTGAACATTGGCGACCAGAGCAGTAACTCGGAGAGTGCCATATATTGTGTTCCTTTCATGTTACGAATATGCACCTTGGTGCCCAAAGCATTGACTCAGGAATTATCATAGGATGTGTCAAATTCGTAGACACGTAAACTTTGGCACCTAAACCAACGACTCGGAAACTACCGTATGATACCTCGAACCTATGCTAAACGCAATCATATCCGAAACTTAATTTATAAAAGGAAGTTCTGGATAGTAAACGACGATCCAGCGATCGTCGCTTACTTCCACAACGGAGTAATTATCTTATGATCAAAACAGGTCAACAACGTAGATATTCAGCGATAATGCCTGGATAAGATCATCAAAATAACGGCAAAAATTGAACCCTGAAAGATGAAGAAATTATGAGCCAACAAGGCAAGAATTCGGACGAGCATCCACTTAACCAAGAATCTCAACAGCACATAGCAAAAGAACCTCGAATCATACGAGTTGACAAATTTTTTCGTTTACATTGAACGCCCGGCATACCAGGGATCGCGAATAACCTAGGCGTCGTTCGTTGGAGGGGCAACCACTTGCTCAGGTGCGGGGCACTCCGAAGTAGGAGGAACTTCGACTGAGGTCGCCTCCCCCTCCGCCGACCCAGGTGTAACTTCGGCGGTATCACGGGGTTGTTCAGGAGCGTCAGTACGCGCGGTAGAATGCCCGGTGCCTTTGGAGGAAGACCGCGCATCGCCATTGCTATCCGAGCTTGAGCTGGAGCTATCGGATGTGGCCGAATCATCTTCACCTTCCCCATGCTCAGCTGAATCATCACCAGCGACCTCCTGATCTGGATCTGGGAGAAAAATCGGCCCTTCATTCCAGGTGTGCACGTCGGCATACTCGACGAGCTGGAAAGCCCGAGCTTGCCGTAGAGCAACAAAGGTCGGATCTTCAACCCAGCGGGAGCCAGTGCGCAGATTCATCAGAATGTCAAGAGAGATATCTTCATACCAGGACATGATTACAGTAAGGGCCATGTCGGCACCAGCACGCGCAGCAGATTCTCTCCAAAGACTCAATTGTCTCTCAGATGCCTTCAGCCTGGTCACCAATAGCTGGACCTCGTTGATATCAGGAGACCCGGAGGTATTCGGCCAGAGTGCATGGTAAGCTCGGATAGCGGCCTGCACCAAGTCCCGGCCCATGATTTTCATCGGACCAACTGCAGCACCAACGGCAACCAAGAAATCCTCCATCGAATATTCAAACTCAACAGCATCAGGTTCACCTCGACGAGCGCGAGCTGCAAGAACAGCTCTAGTACTCACGGGTTTGGCCTCGGGGAAGTGATCTACGCAAAACATGAACATGTCAAAGGATAGAAGCGAAGACAAAGAAAATTTTTAGCTCGGCCAGACCAAATAACTTACGATGGATATAGCTCATCATTATCTAAAGGTCTTTGGCCCAAACAGCTTTACTCTTCTCGAAACGAGCAATTTCCTCGCTCAAACCGCGAGTTTTAAGTTCGGCAGCTTCAAGGAGTTATTTGTTCTTCTCTAGATCCAGAGTCAGCCGATTCTTTTCCAAGGAGAATTCTTGGTCGACCTTTTCTAGCTCGGATTTCTGAGAGAGCTTGAGTGTATTCACCTCGGATCTCAGGCGAGCTATCTCATCATCCTTCTCTTGTAGTTGCGCCGAATGAACTGCGCTTTGTTCTAAAAAATGAAGCATCACGTCAGGCATGGGCACGCAATCTTGTTGCGACGCTGCAAAGTCTTGCAACTCGGCTTTACCACAACCCAACGCAATAAGGAAACTTAGCATAGATAGTACAAGAAGGAGGAGTAAAATAGAAAGGAAACCAACCTTCCAAGGTCTTGATCTTCTTTTCAAGGCGGATATTGAGGTTATTGATATTACCTATTCAACAAGAAGTAAGCCGGCATTCCGCGGACGAGTATATGAGAAAGTTGGGAATAAGGAAAAGGAACTATAGACTTACCGGCCTTCTTTGCCACGGGCAGAACTTTCTCATACTTCTCTTCCAATTTGCGGTGCAAGAAGAGCAACCTCTGGAACTCGGCGGTCCGTCGGTCATGTGCAACCTGAGCAATGGAGCAAAATGATAAAACAAAAAGTAGAAGCTAAACTAGATCCGAATCAAGCAAAGCTTAATTCGGCTCTAGGTGGCTGGAAATTCAAAGCTATACCAGATCCGAATCAAGCAAAGCTTAATTCGGCTCTAAGTGGCTGGAAATTCAAAACTATACCAGATCCGAATCAAGCAAAGCTTAATTCGGCTCTAGGTGGCTGGAAATTCAAAGCTAAACTAGATCCGAATCAAGCAAGCCTTAATTCAGATCTAGGTGGCTGGATACTCAAAACTAGACCAGATCCGAATCAAGCAAAGCTTAATTCGGCTCTAGGTGGCTGGATATTCAAAGCTATTCTAGATCCGAATCAAGCAAAGCCTAGTTCGGCTCTAGGTGGCTGGAAATTCAAAGCTATACCAGATCCGAATCAAGCAGAGCTTAATTCGGCTCTAGGTGGCTGGAAATTCAAAGCTAAACTAGATCCGAATCAAGCAAGACTTAATTCAGATCTAGGTGGCTGGATATTCAAAACTACACCAGATCCGAGTCAAGAAGGACTTAACTCGGCTCTATGTGAATGGAAATTCAAAGCTACGTCAAATCTAAATAAACTATGAACTAGATGGCCGAACTGACAAACCTTAGAAATAAAAATACGTCAAACTTCCAAGCATACAACAAGTTATTTCCTTGCAAGTTTCGGGGACTAGAGAGTATGATAACATTTGGAAAATAATTTAAGACTCGGAGATAAAACAATTACCGCATTCATCTTGTTCGTATCAATGATAAACTGGGCAGCATGGTCAAAGCGGCCGCTGATGTCAGAAAGCTGGAAAGGTTGGTTGGCTGGATTACCCTCGAACTGATCAGCAGCATTCCAGTTATTGGCAAACTCAACCAGCGCTCCAAGGCTGTTCCCGCTAGCTGTCCGAGTTAAAACTTTACCCCGGGCAGGCGGTCCGACCACGGCAGTCGCAGGACTCTTATGAAGAGCAAGCTGGCTGCCAGTGGCCGAGGTAACAGTGACCTTGGCAGATGCAGCTCCCTTACGCAGCGCCTCTGCAATACTCGGCTGAGAAGTGCCGGCAAGACCTTTCTGAGAAGAAGCCTTGACGGCAATAACACGTTTCTCCTTAGAAGAGGCACCAGCAGGAAGTTGCGCCTCCGAAGTAGGGACGGAGTCCTTAGGATTAGTGGAGGTTAAGCTCGCAGAGGGCGCCGGGGCAACGACCTTTTCGGCCGAGGTCGTGATGACCGTAGAAACTGCCGGAGTAGATGGAGGCTCAATGGAAACGCTGGGGCCCATAGAGGGGACAGTTGGCTCAACGAAAACATCGGAGGGCCGGATCGGATCCAGATCAATGGGAGAGATCTCAGGGGCATCACGGCGAACAGGCGAAGTATCAGGAGCAGGGGGAGAAGCAGGACGAATAGGACTAGGAACTCTCGTGTCATCAGCGGGAGGAGGAGATGGCGGCCGAATCGGACGGCTAGTCATACTAGGACCGCCGGGTTTAACAGACAGAGGAGCGCTGCAAAAATAAGAAAGAAGATTCGTCGGTATGAGAAACAGAAGAAGAGAAACGAGAAATATAGGCAAAAGAACTTACCCAGCAACCCCGGGCATAGTCTTGCGCCTGGGAGGATTCGGAGCAGATTTCTTTACTCGCTTCTTAGGAACCGCCTCCGAGGCACTAGCGGGAGCCCCGCGTTTCCCCGAGGTAACGGGAGGCCGAGAAGCAATAGGTTCGGCGTCATGAACCTGGCCGGCCGGATTAGCTGGGAAAGTAGAAGCCGGAAATGCATAAGAAATAGGCATGGCGGCAACTACCTCAAGAATTTGGACCTCGTCCGAATCACCTTCCTCCTCTTGCGCTGAAGTTTTGCCGCGAGCTCGAGCAGGAGCGGGATCTGAATTAGGGACGAACTCCTCGGAGTCCGGCTCGCCAGTGTCCGGGGTACTCCTGTCTGCGGGCCAAGGGAGCTGCAGAACTTCGGCATCCTCGTTCTTCTGCTCCGCGAACCTCTGCATGACAAGGAGGGAAAATCATGTAAACCAGTCTCTAAAAACTGGGGAAAAATAGAGTAATGGAGATTAGGCTTACCTCGGGAGGCGGACGGTCGCGGGTGAATGGTTTTAACCCCCGGGACCAATCCACAGGCATCTCAGTCTTGAAGATAGCTCGGACGCGCTTATGAATGAGGTAATTGTCCAACTCCACGGTCGAAACTCGGTTAGGGTCCAGGGGACCACTCATGTAGCATAGCTTGTGGGTCCTTTGCTGGAAGGGGCAGATCCGGCTACTAATAAAAGTTGCCATCAGGTCTTCTCCGCACAACCCGGCCCGAATCAACTCTTTCAGCCGAATCTCGAAGGCCTCGGCCAGGGCATGAGTTTTCTTCGGATTATAGAGCCAGTTCACTTTGGAAGGTGGGCCAATTGAGAATGGAGGGAGCCGAATCTTGTCTTCCGCCCCTCTGTTCTTGACGTAGAAGAATGACTTGTGCCATTTCTTGCACGACTCCAACCCGGTGACGCGGGGGAACACGGACTGCCTCCGAGGTGTAATAGACGCTGCCCCACATTGGGTGAGCAACTTCTCGGAAGGATGCAGAGATTTGTCGGGAACAACGTTGGAGCGGATCTGGAAGAACTTCGACCAGACATGTACTGACGGCCACAGGCCGAAGTAACCCTCCGAAGCGGAGATGAAAGCAGAAAGAGAAGCTATGGCGTTCGCAGGAAGGTGGTGCGGCTGAAGGCCGAAGTAATCGAGGAATTCTCTAGCGAAATCGCTAAGAGGGAGACCGAAGCCGCGGGCGAAGTGGGACATGAAAACCACATACTCGCCCTCTCTGAGAACTGGAGAGGATTCGCTGCCGGGTAAACGACAGGAAACCTCGGCAGGAATCCGCCGAGTACGGATGAGCCATTCAATCTCGCGGCGCGTGACTGAAGAGCCCTGCCACGATCCACGCTCGGGCCCGGAGCCAGCGTCATCGTCCTCAACTAGAGCACCGCTAAACGAACTAGACATAGTTCCGCCGGAGAGATCGCCGGAGGAAAAACTGGCGGCGGAGGAGAGCTTAGAGCTACAAGGCCCCGTCGGAACTTAGCACGAAAACAATGGCGAAAAGAGGAGGAACCGTCGCCTGAGCACGAAAACAGTGCGGATCGATCTAGGGCAAGGAAAGGGCAAGATGGCCAGAGAGGACTCACCGGCGGCGGGGCCACAGCCGTAGAGCGCGGGCAAGAAAGGCCGAACGACGCGGTGGAATCCTCGCCGGCGGAAGCTCTGGCTGATGAGCGGCGGCGGAGCGGCAAGAAAACACACAGGCAAAGGGAAGAAGGAGAGCGGACGTGAACGATAATGGGAAAGATGAACCCAGCGGGCGCGTTTCCCCACTTTATAGGCAAGCAATGAACAGGGGAGTGGGATTGTGGGTGTGGCAGTTACCCGTGTAGATCGTGGGGTAGCACGAACGCACGACGATGAATGGAGCCACACCAACGTCCACAGACAGAGAAAAGTTGTTACGATCCCAAGCGGAGCGGCACACGAGGCGTCGTGACGGCAGCGCAGCAGGTACAGGGTTCACTGTAGCCTGTCAGTAAGCACTGTAGAAGGACCTAAAAACTAGAAAAGCAATGATGGGGTGACACGTAGGACGTAGCGTATGATGGAAGGAACGAGGAAACCTCGGACGAGGCCATAGCTCGGAAACAAGACTAAAGAAAGTGATGAAGCTGATATAACCCGGCCAAAGTAATTGACAGGGCCACACCAGCTTCGGGGACTAATGTCGGGGGGTTAACCTCGGGTAGGTCAGAGACGGGGAAAGACAGAAGTACTGTCCCCGTACGGTTGCCGAGCTACGGCCTAGGTCGGCCGAATCATGGATATGTCGGCCGATGAACGGAGGCAAGAAGCTCATGTATAGGTATCAAGTGGTTACCCAGCCGAGTTAATGAGAAACTCGGCCGGGTTACCCAAATGATCTTCATGCAGGTGAGGAACGAGCCGAATAACACAAGGTAAGGCCGAGTTATACGAAGCTTGCAGGAGAAGGAGAAGCCTAGGGTCAAACTATAGCTGCAGGCTAGAAGGAATCTGAACAGGGCCAAGCACAAGAGACAAGGATGCGCAGGGACAGAGGAGCAGAAGGAGGTCACGGAGGTGACAGTCCTGGAGCCCGAGGCACGCAGGAGGGGGCCGCTGGAACTTTGCCGTCATTAGAAGGGAGACAGGGAAAGGAGGCCGCCGAACTACTATTTTGGGACAAGCATATTCCACGAATATGCTTGCCCCGTCAGCCCTAAGGGCACCCAAGGGACCCCTTTATAAGGGGAGGTTTGGACCCTGAGGGGGGATCGGGTCTTTTGAGCAACGTTACGCTGGGGAGATTCACATTGTTCCCCTGTAAACAGCTCAAGGAGCACTTGTAACCCATAAAGAGATAAATAAAGTTCATCACTTTGGCAGCTTGAGTGTAAAGACAGTTGCATCTTCCCTCCCCAGATCCCACTAGCATCCATTGGCCCCATACTTTAGCCTACCCATGGCATCTGCCGTGCCACCACCACGACATCCTGCGCCTCAGAGAGAGATGCCGGAAGGGACTTCAAAAGGTCTTGATATTCCCCCGCCTCCACCTCATTAAAGGTGCGGCGGAAGATCAAGTCCCACTGATCCCCCCGGAAATTCTCAGCCACGAGCGAAGCAGGGGACATGGAAATGGCGAACAAGGCGGGGAACCGCACTCCTAGGGGAACAGGGGATAGCCAGGCATCGAGCCAGAAGCGGGAGCCCCTGCCATTGCCCGCCACGAAGGTAATGCCCCGACCAATGTAGTGCTTAATGTCCTGGATCGACCTCCAGAACGGCGACCCCTCCCGTCGCTCGCAAGCCAAGAGGGGGCGGCCCCGGAGGTATTTAGCCTTGATAAGCTGCAGCCAAAGACCCCCGTCCTCCCGCAGAATACGCCAGACCCATTTCAACATCAAGGCCACGTTGAAGCGGCGCGAGTCAAGAATACCTATGCCCCCAAACTCTTTGGGGGCGCAAACGTCCGCCCACTTCACCATGTGGTATTTTTGGTGGCCATACCTCGCCGCCCAAAAGAATCGAGACAACTCCTTGGCGAATTCGGCATGGACTCCTTCAGGTAGCAGGTACAGCCCCATCTGATACATGGGAAGGCTCGAGAGACAGGAGTTGATCAATACCGTTTTGCTCCCCCTAGTCGTGAGTCTCGCACGCCAAGGTTCGGCTCGAGTGCGCACTCTCGTGACTAGGGGTGCAAGGTCCCTGATGAAAACTTTAGTTTCCCGAATGGGCATCCCCAGATAAGTAATGGGGAACTCCGCCAACTTGCAGTTGACGTTATCGGCGATACGCTGCCGATCGACCTCGTCGAAGCCAAGCACCATGACTTCACTCTTGTCGAAGTTGATCTTGAGCCCATACATCTCCTCGAACCACAGTAGGAGGAATTTCAGATTCCTAATGTCGGCCTCCGAGCCCTGCACCATGATCATGGTATCATCTGCGCACTGGAGATGGGAAACTACCCCTCCCGGAATGAGATGCCTTACCACACCAGAAATGTGGCCAGCGATTTTGGCTCTATCCAAAATCTCTGCAAGGGTATCCACCGCGGCATTGAATAGGAGGGGGGAGATCGGGTCGCCTTGCCTAACCCCACAAGATGGGGAGAAGTAGGGGCCAATCACCCCATTGATGTTGATCTCCGTCCTACCACTCATCACGAACTGCATGTTCCAGCAAATCACGCGGTCGTCGAAGCCCCTTCTTTCCAGTACTAGCCTCAAGAAAGCCCAGTCCAGACGATCATAGGCTTTCTGTAAGTCCAGTTTAAGGAACACCCCTTTCTGATGACGTGACTTGACCTCATGAATAATCTCATGAAGGGCAAGGACATCATCATGAATGAGGCGTCCCTTAAGGAAAGCAAACTGGAGAGGGTGAGTGAGTCTCTCAAGGACCGGGGCCAGACGGAGAGCCCAGACCTTCGCAAAGAGCCGCTGGACAACATTAATAACTGTGATGGGACGGAACTGGCGGATATCAGTGGCCCCAACTACTTTGGGGATCAGAGTTATCACACCAAAGTTCAGACGGGCCATCACCTGGGTCCCAGTGTAGAATTCCTGGAACATCAGCAGGATCACCGGTCTCAACTGCTCCTAGAAGGACTGCAGGAAAATCACCGGCAGACCGTCAGGACCCGGGGCCGACCCCGTCTTCATGGACTTCAAGGCCGCAAAAATCTCCTCTGCGAGAAACGGGCGAGTGAGGTCCGCGTTCTCGGCAGGGGTGACACGCGCCCCTGACGGCCAAAAGTCCGGGGCGAGGGAGATGCCCGAGGGGTCCGCCGCCGAGAAGAGGGACTTGTAGAACCTATAAATGTGGGCAGAGAGAGCCTGAGGAGATTCCAGCAGGGACTCACCCTCCCAGAGGCAGGGGATCGAACACTTCCTCCTTCGACCATTCGCAATGGCGTGGAAGTAGGCCGTGTTTGACTCCCCCTGAACCGTCCAGTTCTGGCGGCTTCGCTGACGCCAGAACGCCTCCTCGCTCCTATAAATCTCCATAAGGGAGGTCTCAAGGGAATATCTATGAGACCAGGCATCCTCCGAGAGGCCATTAGCGTCAGCATCTCGATCTAGCGCCTGAATCTCCTGCAGGATGGACCCCTTCCGGGCCCGGAGGTCCGCCCCCAGGTTGACCGCCCAACCCCGCATAAACTGACGCGAGACCTTGGCACAGTGGTGCCAGATATCAACTGCCGAGAATACACGGGGCAGGGATGTGGCAGCCTCGAGCCACCTAGATCGAACAGCCTCCACGAATCCTTGTTTCTGAAGCCAGAAGGATTCAAAGTGGAATCGGTTCAGTCTAGGCGGAGGCCCCCCACCTGAGGAGAGGAGGAGCGGAGTGTGGTCCGAGCCAATCCGGGTGACAGCCCGCAGAGAGCAAAGGGGGAACATCACTTCCCAATCCACCGACACGAAAGCCCGATCGAGGACGCCGCGGATCGGGGCCAGCTGCTTATTGGTCCAAGTATATCTAGCCCCCACACGTGCAACCTCCCGAAGCGCCAGGTCCGCAATGCAGTCATTAAACAAACGCATCCTCGGGAGGTCCACGCTTGTCGAGCTCTTGTCCTCAGCCGAGCGGATCAGGTTAAAGTCCCCGGCCACCACCACCGGGATCTCCGACCGTTCCACTTTCAGCTTAAGCTCGAGCAGGAACTCGGGGGACCTCCTATGGTCCGCGGGGATATAGACAATGATAATCTCCCATTTGAAGCGCGATTGTCTATGGGTGAGTGCCATGCTCACGAAGAACTCCCCGCGGTCCATATCATCCACCTCAAAGGTGTCCTCCTTGACACCAAGGAGAATGCCCCAGAGTGGCCAACAACCGGGAGCCAGGACCAACAGAATTTGCAACGACTAAGACCCTCAAGCTCAGAGATGGAAAAATCTTGGCGAATCATTTCCTGAAGGCCGACAATACCCGGCGCTTCAAGGCGAAGGTACTCCTTTATCTGGCGGCGGCGACCCTCGTGCCCGAACCCTCGGATGTACCAGATGAACACCCGAAAGGCCCGGATGAGATCCATAGGGGAACTCAATCCTCCGGGGTCCCCTTAGCAGGGACTGAGAGGGCACGACCGGTACGAGGGCGGGCGGCAGCAGCAGCCTTGGGAGGTCTTCCCCGCGGCCTACCCCGAGGGGCGGGCTCGGGGGCTACCTCCCTCCCATCAGGCGCAGGAGGGGGATCCTCACTGAGACCAGGTCCTGACAACCTAGTCTTGGTGAGGATCTGGGCGCGTTCCCGCTCTCGGGCATCCCGTGCCCGAGCAGCTGCGATCGCGCCCGCATACCCCTCGCGCGCCTTAATGGCGGCAGTCTGCTCAAGCCGCGGCCCCTTCTCACCACGGAAGACAATGCCACAATCATCGGCCACCTCGCCTAGGTGGGCAAGCGACATCTCGGACAAGACACATAACGGCGAACCAGGAAGACCTGAGGAAACAGGGGCAGAAGGAGAAGAGCTAGATGAGGCAGAAGTACCTGGGATCTCGTCACGAGCCGCGACACGGAGAGCAGCCCGCTCCGCCACCATCGGCTCCGGGCCGGAGAGACCATCAAGCATATAGGAGAATAGCCAGTTTTGTGATTTTAATGTGCTCGATCTAGACAACATTTTTAGATGTTGTGTCGCATGTTCTTCCAATTGGATTATGAAGATCCAAATTGCAGTGTGCTATAAATATCTTTGGTTTTCCATTGGTATTGGTTATTCATGTCATGGTGCCGCATTGAAGATTACCTTTGCATTGTGTTTCCTATCCGATGATAGGATCCGAGGCTTGATCATTGTTTGGCTGGAGAACTAGAAACATACAACTATTGCTTACTTGCCGCTACCACACTAACTTTCTTTAATCCAATTCCTAAGAGAATAGCAACTACATGTTGGCTATATATTGGATTAAGTGCACCTTTCCCTTTTCCATTAGCAAAGTCCAGTTTGCAAATGTTGCACATGTTAGATCTATAAGGATGTTAGTCAATGCAACCTTCAAATGATTCAAACATCATAGTGAATTTCTTAATTGTTGTTATTCTTTGGTTACAAAAAGTTGCCTATATTACTTTTCATGGCATGCTGATGGTTTCTTAAGTATTATTACCTACTTTGGTTCAGTTCATTCATCATCTGGCCCTTGGCTGAAGGCATCGACATCTAGTACTTGTTTCATGGCTTTAATTTGATCCACAGAGACTGCCTCTTTGTCCAATGAAAAGTGAGAAACGAATTAGCTTGATCTCTGAATGGGGAGTTTTCCTGAACCAGTTATGAAGGTGCTTGCACCATGTATTTGTGACTAGCTAGATTCTGACTGTAGAGTGATCAAGATTCTTCTCTAATCATTGTTTGTCATTTCTTCTTCTCTAATTATGTTGTTGTTCTGGGTGCTTCGTTTTTTGTGTTGGGTATGCTTGCAAAAGAGCTGGATCAGCTGGTGAGGTGCATGTAATATGCAATCTCACAAGGTTTGCTAACCCCTAGGAGTGTATTAATTCACATTAAAAGGCATTTGTATTTCAGCTCGCTGACTCAAATGTTGCTATATTCATATATTTTTTTAGCTTGGCCTATTCTTTACTTAGTTGTATTATTAAACTTTGTTTGAATTTTGTGTGCTGAAGTATTTATCTGCACATACATCCAAGGTACAAATTCTAGGGGAAATGTGGAGTCGTTGTAAGGATCATATATACATGAACGAATGTTTCCTCAAAAACCTCACAAGGCTACATGTTCTTTAGATGGCATAGATGGCTGAGATTATGTAAAGTTAAAATATTTTTTCATGTGAAATCATTTTCAATCTGTTGGGTGTTGTACTCTTATCCTTGCTTAAGCGTACAACTAACATTTCTGCTTTCCTCCTCCACTCCTCTATACCCTTCAACTGTATGAGGGGTAGCTGGAAGCCTGGGAGAGCCACGAGGACACTTGACTATGAGAACAGTCCCAAGTTTGCTTGGCAAAGTCAATGATCTGGCACGTAAAATCTCAAAAGGTTACGTAGTGATTTAAAGAAAAGGAGTAAATCCATCTCAAGGCTGAGCCTGCTTAGTGAGAATTGCAATACGGTTTTTATGGAACTGGACAGTCTAGCACCTCTTAGACTCCTGAATGGAATTTGAGAAAAGATATACTCAAAGAACATTTATTGGCAAAAAAAAATGCGCAATCAAATATACTCAAAGATATACTCCGGACGAAAACTCTAATATTTGCCAGGCCCAGACTTCTGAGCGTTATGGTCACAATTCAGATGTCAATCTCAAAAGCCCTGGGCATAACAATGTTGGAATCTCATGATGAAAAGTCAACAACGTTTCACTCAGCTTTTAAGGCCAGAATCGGGGTCTCTCAAATCCCAAACATCTGCTTCAACCTTAGCGACTTGATCACTCGTGTTGAGGGCCTCGAGGAACTGTCCCTTGGGCGCTTGGAATATATGGAAGGTTTTGAAATCGTAAATTGTTTGACAACGTGCCTCAAAAGTTGAAGGGTCTGGCTGCATCAACTCAAAGAAGATCTCACAATTCTCCTTCATCGAATACACACTGCTGAGCACCTCGACTTTCTGCCTAGCTATAAATATTCTTTGTACTTGTAATTATGTAGTAGGCTTTGTAAAATATCCTGTTGTTTCTCCTCCCTCCAGACTGACCATGTGATTCTCTAAAAAAAAGACTGACCATGTGATGCAGGATGACAAGTGTGTCCATCCTCTTCTTCGCCTTCCCTGTGATAGTCCCTCTTGTTTGTTGCCACCATTCAATCGGGAGGAGCCAGTGGAAGAGGTAGCATGATGCAGATTGCTCCACATAATTTTGACAACCACGCGCCCAAAGGGTGAAGCGAAACAATGGGAAATTGCATCTGCGAGTCGTTTTGTCCTTTTCAGAAGGATAAACTGTATGTGTTTTTTAATCTCAACTTGGTTATTAGGTCGTTGTTCTAGTTTGTATTGTATTGTTTCAGGTGGTTGATAAATATCTCTCGTGCCTTAAGCCCAGTAATGTAAACTTTAGCGTATTTTTGGCTTTTCTTTATCGAATACAGTACTGTATTATACATGCAACAGTCATGCATAGTTCGTATTTTTTTTACAGCTGTAGCTTGGCCCCTGCCTTCATGGATTAAGGAGTTTCCATTGTAGTAATAACTATGTAAATATGTGTTCCTTTTTTTAATAGAGCACAGTAGGAGCTACCCTCTCCGGCCTGCTCAAATAACATTGTTCACATAAGAGCAAATAAATAGATCATCCCAAGATAAGTTCAACAAGAGGCCTGAGCCCAAACTCTTTTATGAGATCATCCCAAGATAAGTTCAACAAGAGGCCTGAGCCCAAACTCTTTTATCGTTCTTCTCACCACCAGTTTTTCATCATCGCTCCATGGACATGTTTGCTGCCCAACCATATGCCAATCCCAAAGTCCGTCGTACCGGACATACCCATCCTTTAGCAGAACAACGTGTTGCAACGATGTGCACACCCTCATAACATACTTGAAAAGCCAGATGTTGCGCTGCGTGAACCCAATCACGACTAGCTCCTTGAGGTGATGGTGCCGAAGATTATTGTGTGATTTCAACCAATTTGTCCTACGCAGGTAATCCGGCTCCGTTTCTGAGCGAGGCACATGAATGTGCAGGACCTCGAGAAATGGCGAGGCCATGAGAAGGCCACGTGTCCATGAGATGTCCCAATTGGAAGGCATGTCGGCGACGAGGAGCCTTTTTAGACTCGGCAACTTCCTCTCCGGACGACTGGGCCGAATCCGTCGTCTCAGGCTGGTAAATCGGATGACTAGGTTCGTCATGGTGGGGGACATACTGAGGAACGAGTCGAACTGATCTGTCCACCGCTTTGCCCACGTAAGACAATCATCTTCTAGAGAGAATCGTGGACTAACGTGTAATGATATTACTTCGTTTTCCACCCGCACGCAAGTGCTTGGTGGGCACCTTTGAATCGTTTCTATGCGGGTTTGGCGGGAATCGCTGAGACTTGCATAGGGTCAATTCTGAGGGTGTTACAATTATGAAGATCCAAATTGCAGTGTGCTATAAATATCTTTGGTTTTCCATTGATATTGGTTATTCATGGCATGGTGCCGCATTGAAGATTACCTTTGCATTGTGTTTCCTATCCGATGAAAGGATTCGAGGCTTGATCATTGTTTGGCCGGAGAACTAGAAACACACAACTATTGCTTACTTGCCGCTACCATAATAAATTTCTTTAATCCAATTCCTAAGAGAATAGCAACTACATGTTGACTATATATTGGATTAAGTTCACCTTTCCCTTTTCCATTAGCAAAGTCCAGTTTGCAAATGTTGCACATGTTAGATCTATAAGGATGTTAGTCAATTCAACCTTCAAATGATTCAAACATCATAGTGAATTTCTTAATTGTTGTTATTCTTTGGTTACAAAAAGTTGCCTATATTACTTTTCATGGCATGCTGATGGTTTCTTAAGTATTATTACCTACTTTGGTTCAGTTCATTCATCATTTGGCCCTTGGCTGAAGGCATCGACATCTAGTACTTGTTTCATGGCTTTAATTTTATCCACAGAGACTGCCTCTTTGTCCAATGAAAAGTGAGAAACGAATTAGCTTGATCTCTGAATGGGGAGTTTTCCTGAACCAGTTATGAAGGTGCTTGCACCGTCTATTTGTGACTAGCTAGCTTCTGACTATAGAGTGATCAAGATTCTTCTCTAATCATTGTTAGTCATTTCTTCTTCTCTAATTATGTTGTTGTTATGGGTGCTTCGTTTTTTGTGTTGGGTATGCTTGCAAAAGAGCTAGCTGGTGAGGTGCATGTAATATGCAATCTCACAAGGTTTGCTAACCCCTAGGAGTGTATTAATTCACATTAAAAGGCATTTGTATTTCAGCTCGCTGACTCAAATGTTGCTATATTCATATTTTTTAGCTTGGCCTATTCTTTACTTAGTTGTATTATTAAACTTTGTTTGAATATTGTGTGCTGAAGTATTTATCTGCACATACATCCAAGGCACAAATTCTAGGGGAAATGTGGAGTCGTTGTAAGGATCATATATACATGAACGAATGTTTCCTCAAAAACCTCACAAGGCTACATGTTCTTTAGATGGCATAGATGGCTGAGATTATGTAAAGTTAAAATATTTTTTCATGTGAAATCATTTTCAATCTGTTGGGTGTTGTACTCTTCAACTTGCTTAAGCGTACAACTAATATTTCTGCTTTCCTCCTCCACTCCTCTATACCCTTCAACTGTATGATTTGCCACGCCCGGGCTTCTGAGTGTTATGGTCACAATTCAGATGTCAATCTCAAAGCCCTGGGCAGAATAATATTTGAATCCATTGATGAAAAGTCAACAGCGTTTCACTCAGCTTTTAAGGCCAGAATCGGGGTCTCTCAAATCCTGATGTGGACATCCCTACTATTGATACAACCATTGTACCTACAGCAACACACATACAAGGACCCATCACAAGATCTCGTGCCAAACAACTTAACTATCAGGTACTTTCGTTTCTTGGAACTATTCCTCACATACATGAGAATATGATGCTGCCTAAATCAGATATATTTCTTACTCTTAGGAATGATGGACCAAGCATGGATGAGAGGGACAAGCATTGGAGCATGGTCATGCATGGAGATGGCAGCAAGCATGTGATGATCCAAGAGAAGGCCACAGATGAAGATTTCAGAACTTTGAGGCCACCATAATGAAGAAAGAAGGCTTGGACGAAATATTCAAGATCAATACTTTACGAATTCGTCCATAGCTTAATATGGTGCTGCGACACCTTTATTTTGGGCTAGGCCCATGTAATTTTCGTAGGATTTTAATTAGCCACTTTTTAGAGTCCGTATTTGAGGGGAAAAGGACTTTTAGGGTTGGATTCGGCCACCACTTCCATGGCTGGCCGAAACCCCACCTTTTCGCCCTTAAATACGCCCCATAGCCGAACCTCTAGACTCGGATTTTGTTTAGACATTAAGTTAGCCATAGTCGCAACTTCGCCAAGGCTCGAGCGTCGCAGAGGCCTCTTGTACTTCGCACCTATTCAGGATCCCACCTCTTCAATAAATCTTTCCTCTTAATCTGCAATATCTTGATTGCAATATTGGTTCTTACTTGTTCTCGATTTCACGTAGGAATTAAGACCCTCGCTGGTCAGGCTGATCGTGTTCACGCAGGATCGGTAACCTCCAGGAGATTGGCCTAGCGATTGCATTGGCGCTCGTGCTCGCACGTGTAGTCGGATCGTCAAGCCCGAACTCCACCAAATCGAATATCGCCATCTCATCGAAAGATCGGACACCTTTGCCCTATCAAGTGGTATCAGAGCTCAGGTTGCTCGGTGAGATTTTACTGTTTTTCATAGATTAGATCTGTTTTTATCTATAACCCAAGAAAAAACCAAAAAACACAGTTAAAGTTTAGATTCATCCCATAACCAATCTACGCCTCGCATTATCTTTTCAGTTTTTGCATTGTTGAATTTGTGTCTACATCGTCGCGTCGAGTTGCTGGTCTTAGTGTCTCGTCCCTTAGAGTTTCGAGTTCTGATCATACTAGTCACCGCCACACTCGCCGATCACCTCCACCATATTCCGCCACCATATTCCGCCGCCACATACCCAGCCACCATAAACCCTAATACTCCGCCACCGCCTTCCTACCGCGACACAGATCCGATCAGTTTTCCTGCCGCGGTACGAGTCCGAGTAGAGTTACTACTTCCTAGTTATTTCTTTTGACTTTCCTTCTTTGTTGTTTCTGTGTTCGCTAAGAGTCCGGTCGTAAGTCCAGAAGGAGAGCAAAAAAAAAAGTCTGGAACCGCCTCCGAAAAAAATTTCTGGCTATACTATTTTTCGACCCCAGGGATCACTTTTCTCCATCGGCCGTTATAGCAATATTTTTTTGGCGTCTGCGCGCTTTCCGGAGCAAAATAAAAAAATTCAAAAAAAAAATTTGGGGCTAACCTATTTTTAGACCCCGTAGATCAATTCTAGACACTCGCCATCATAGTGATTTTTCACCTCTCGGTTCTCTTTTCAGGGTGCCATATCATACAGTGCTTGTTGTGTCGCGTCGTGACATCGTTGGTGATCTAGGCTCGCGTCTCTAGTACGGTCTAGCCTAGGACCAGCACAGTACCGTCGTTGAGCATTCTTTCAACTTTTGCATTGCTGTTTTGATAATTTCTAACCCCCTTTGCTAAGCCTTCCCAGAGCTCCACAGATACTCTCCACGTGCGGTGTTTCGACTCCTGGTTATCGCTTGGTTCAATCTCTGGACCCACTGATCCTCGTGGTTGCACATCGCCTTTTCCTGCTGTTTGGTAAGAACTTGTAAGAGCTTTGTATATTGCTTGACGGATTACGCGTGATTTCCACCATATTTCAGTACTATATACCTGTGCTTTTTAAGGACTAACCATGACAGATACTTCGCCCACCCCTGCCACAATGACGAACGAAGAACTACATGCCCACTTCTCCGCGCTCTTGGTCAGTCGCGCTGAAGACGTGGATACGCGCCTCGGGGAGTTTGACACCAAGCTCACCAACGCCGTGGACAAGATCGATGGACTAGAGAAATCCTTCAACGCCAAGCTTGACGTTCGGTTCAAGGAGCTTCTGAACCGATTGCCCGCACCCGCACCGGCACCCACACATGGCGCACGGCGCATTCCGATCACGGGGCGGACTGCTGGTTTGGCTGCCGCCGCACCCCCGGCGGCTACTGCTGCGACTGACGTTCCTCAGACTTCCGCCGTGGCTACTGCTGCGACATTGGGGACAGACGACGGGTACTACTACGACCCCGACGACGATGATCTGTTTGACGAGGAGGTTGAACAACCTCCACAGGTACCTGCTGGTCGCCCCCGACATTACTACCGCAACGCTCGCCCACCGGTACGTGATGATGATCATGTTGCAAAGCTTAAATTAAATATTCCATCTTTTGAGGGTAAATATAATCCTGATGCATATCTTACATGGGAGATGGAAGTAGAACAACGTTTTGCCTGCTTAAAATATCCAGAGAATATGCGTGTTAGTGCTGCTACATGTGAATTTACTAAATTTGCTTCCCTTTGGTGGTCTGAGTATTGTCGTTTAAATCCTACTACTATTCCTAGTACTTGGACTGCTTTAAAAACGGCTATGCGTGTTCGTTTTGTACCTCCCACTTATCAACGTGATTTACTAAAGAATCTGACACGCTTAGATCAAGGAAATTTTTTTGTAGAAGAGTATTATCAGGAATTGCAAACGGGGACGGTTAGGTGTGGTCTTGTTGAATCTAATGAACAAATGCTTGCACGTTTCTTTGGTGGATTAAACAAGGACATTCAGCACATATTAGATTATAAGGAATATAATTCTATCACTCGTTTGTTTCATCTTGCTTGTAAAGCTGAACGTGAAGTGCAGGATCGCCAAACACCATGGAGGAGGACTAATAATTCTGCAGGTCGCACATCCACTTGGACATCCCGACAATCGGCGCCTCCTCGTGATTCGCCTCCAGCTACTACCACATCCAAGGCCACCACAAGATTTCCAGCTGCTTCTCCATCATCATCCAATGCTCCTGCTCGTAGTACATCTTCTATGGCTTCCACGGGTAAGACAAAGGATATACAGTGCCGCAAGTGCTGGGGTTTTGGTCATATTGAGCGACATTGCACAACACAACGTGTGATGATGGTGCGCGAAGACGGTTAATACGATTCAGCGAGTGACTTTGATGAAGATACACTAGCCCTTATTTCTGCTCGAGATGGAGACAATTCTGTTGCTGATGAAGAGCCAGAGGTAATGGAAGCTGAAGCTGCTGATCAATACAAGAGCTTAATTACACAACGTGTGTTGAGTGTGCAATTGAGCAAATCTGAGCAAGATCAACGCCACAACCTGTTCCAAACACGTGGTGTTGTAAAGGAAAGAGCTATACGGATCATCATCGATGGAGGGAGTTGTAATAATCTGGCCAGTGTTGACATGGTAGAGAAGCTTGCGCTTCCAACAAGACAACGCCCACATTCATATTACATCCAATGGTTTGAGAGTTCTCGCAAGATCAAGGTAACAAGAACAGTACGCGTGCATTTTACTATTGGTACATATTCTGATTTTGTTGATTGTGATGTTGTACCTATGCAAGCTTGTTCTTTGTTACTTGGTAGACCATGGCAATTTGATAGAGAATCTGTTCATAATGGTAAAACTAATCACTATTCTCTTATGCATAATGGAAAGAAAATTGGTCTAAAACCTATCACTCCCGAACAAATTTTAAAAGATGATCTTGCTAGAGCTAGTAGAGCTAAAACTGAGGAGAAAAACAAAAGTGAGAATCAGATTGTTGCTGTCGATTTTATACCACCAAAGAACACTAAATCTGATTCTACACATGCTACTGAAATTCGTTTGAAGAGTCCATGTATGCTTGCAAATAAAATTGATATTGCTGAACTAGATGTAAACAATACTCAATGTTATGCAATTGTCTGCAAAGAGGTTTTGTTTTCATTTGAGGATATGCCTCCTTCTTTGCCACCCGCTGTTGCTAACCTTTTGCAGGAATATGAGGACGTCTTTCCCGCTGAGTTGCCACCAGGACTACCTCCTATTAGAGGAATTGAGCATCAAATTGATCTAATTCCTGGTGCCACGTTGCCCAACCGCGCGCCATATAGAACCAATCCAGAGGAGACAAAGGAGATACAACGCCAAATTCAGGAACTCCTCGACAGAGATCATATTCGTGAGTCCCTTAGCCCTTGTGCTGTTCCTATTATTTTGGTACCTAAGAAAGATGGTTCTTCGCGCATGTGTACTGATTGTAGAGCTATCAATAATATTACTATTCGATATCGTCATCCTATTCCACGTTTAGATGACATGCTTGATGAATTGAGTGCATCTACGATGTTTTCTAAAGTTGATTTGCATAGTGGTTACCACCAGATTCGTATGAAATTAGGCGATGAATGGAAAACAGCATTTAAAACTAAGTTCGGTTTATATGAGTGGTTAGTAATGCTGTTTGGTTTAACTAATGCACCTAGCACTTTCATGAGATTAATGAACGAAGTTTTACGTGCTTTCATTGGACGTTTTGTGGTAGTCTACTTTGATGATATTCTGATTTATAGCAAATCTTTAGAGGATCATTTGGACCATTTACGTGCTGTTTTCAATGCTTTACGAGATGCACGTTTGTTTGGTAACCTTGAGAAGTGCACCTTTTGCACCAATCGAGTTGCGTTTCTTGGCTATGTTGTTACATCACAGGGTATTTAAGTGGATCCAGCCAAGATTGAAGCTATTGAGAATTGGCCGCAGCCCAAGACGGTCACACAAGTGAGGAGTTTTCTTGGCCTCGCTGGTTTTTATAGGCGCTTTGTCAAAGACTTTGGATCAATTGCCGCGCCGCTGAATGAGCTTACCAAGAAGGATGTGCCCTTTGTTTGGGGCGATGCACAACAACAGGCCTTCGTCATATTAAAAGATAAGCTAACACATGCTCCCTTACTCCAACTTCCTGATTTTACTAAGACTTTTGAGCTTGAATGTGATGCTAGTGGAATTGGTTTGGGAGGGGTGTTATTACAAGAGGGAAAAGCTGTTGCATATTTTAGTGAGAAATTGAGTGGGGCTAGTCTGAACTATTCTACTTATGATAAAGATGAAGGGTTCGCAGCATAGAAAACAAAAAATTTCCTACGGTGTGAACTATATACCAAGATCTATATATACTAGATACAAACAACGGGCGGATGTATATCCGTAGAGAACATACCCTTGAAGATCGACAAAGCTTAACGAGTTCAACTCGTGGTTGATGTAGACGATCTCTTGCCGATCTCAAGATCGAGAGGAAGTCCTAGCGCCGCAAATCAGCAGCGCATCTGTGCTCGCACACACGTTCGAGGCACCGAGCAACCTCCGCCTCCTCGCTCCAGCGATGCAGCGGAAGCACAACTCTTTCTTGCCGAATAGCCACCGGGAACATGTATCTCGCTAGTCCGAGACCATGGGGGATAAATTCTAGAGGGGGAGAGAGATCCTTCACGAGGAGGTGTGAGAGACAAGTGAGGAGGAGGGGCTCCTTTTATAGGAGGAGGGGGGGACCCCAAGGGGGTGGCCGGCGCATGGGGGCTGCCCCCTTGCCCTCCCCTCTTCATGTGGGTGGACACTCCACTCACAAAACTCCTCTAAATTCCCTCCACTCAAAAGTCCACTCAAAAATCCCATTAAATTTCCACCAAATTTAATGCAAACTCTCATTAAATAAAACTCTTTTATTTTATTCAGAATTTTGTCAATTACTTTAATGACAAACATTCACAAATAACCCCTTGCTAGAATTCTATTTCACATGCATAACCACTTTATGCAATTTCACCCGAAAACCTGTTTCGGTATCTAGTGAAATAAATTCCTGCGCTTGTTCATTCTTTCGGCATGAAACATTTGCTCCAATTGGATGTCGGTGTCTCTTAAGTGTGTCACCCTACGGTTCGTGAATAATGCGGACATGATCGAGACCCCTCTCAGATCAATAATCAGAAGCGGGATCTGGAGACCCATACTGACTCCCACACATTCAACGATGACTTTCTTGTGATCGTCGGAACCTTTTACGCTAGTATCTTAATCCCTTTGTTTCACGATATATTACATGTCCGAGATTCGATCATCGGTATCTCCATACCTAGTTTGATCTCGTTACCGACATGCACTCTTTTCTCGTTCCTGTGATATAACATTCTAGTGATCAAATCACTTGCTTGCAAGCTAATCAATGTGATATCACCGAGAGGGCCCAGAGTATATCTATCCGTCATCGGGATGAACAAATTCCACTCTTGATCCATGAGCCTCAACATAACACTTTGTTAGTTCTGAATCCATCTTTATAATCACCCTGTTACGGTGTGACGTTTGATGTTATCAAGAAACTCTTCCGGTGTTAGTGATTGACATGATCTCATGGTCTAAGGATTAGGATCACTTCGTAAGTTGTTATAGCAATATAAAATCAATGACTTTGATCGTAATGCTATACTTCGGATGAATGTTCATCACATCATTACACTAATGTTGTGATCCCGTTATTAACAACATCCAATGTCCATGATCAGGAAACCTTGATCATCTTGTTAATCAACGAGCTAGTTTATGAGAGAGGCTTAACTAGGAACTTTCTATTTGTTTATTAAACACACATGTATTAACGTTTCCATATTAATACAATTATAGCATGCAAAATAAACATCTATCATATACTTGGAATACACATAATAAACACTTTATTATTGCCTCTCAGGGCATATTCCCTTCAGTCTCCCACTTGCACTAGAGACAATAATCTAGTTACATAGTGATAAATCTAACACCCATTGAGTTCTGGTGTTGATCATGTTTTGCTCTAGGGAGAGTTTTAGTCAACGGATCTGCTACATTGAGATCCGTATGTACTTTACAAATCTTTATATCTCCATCCTTGACATGCTCGCGGATGGAGTGAAAACGGTGCTTAATATGCTTGGAATGCTTGTGAGACCTTGGCCCTTTGGCATTGGCAATGGCACCATTGTTGTCACAATAGATCACCATTGGGTCCAACGCGTTTGCCACAACTCCTAGTTCGGATATGAACTCCTTCATCCAAACTGCTTCCTGAGCCGCTTCCGAAGCAGCAACATATTCGGCCTCCGTTGTTGATCCCGCTACCACAGGTTGTTTGGAGCTCCTCCAACTAACCGCTCCGCCATTCATGAGAAATACGTATCCGGATTGAGACTTAGAGTCATCCGGATCGGTGTCAAAGCTAGCGTCGACATAACACTTAGCGACGAGCTCTTCTTCACCTCCGTATACAAGAAACATATCCTTAGTTCTTCGTAAGTACTTAAGGATATTCTTGACCGCTATCCAGTGTTCTGAACCTGGATCCGATTGGTACCTACTAGTCAGACTAATAGCGTGTGCCACATCCGGTCTTGTACATAGCATGGCGTACATTATAGAGCCTATGGCTGAAGCATAGGGGACTTTGTCCATTATCTCTCTTTCTTCCGCCGAAGCCGGACTTTGAGTCTTACTCAATGTCTTGCCTTGCAACATAGGTAAGAACCCCTTCTTACTTCCGTCCATTTTAAACTTCTTTAAAATCTTATCAAGGTATGTACTTTGCGATAGCCCTATTAGGCGCCTAGATCTATCTCTATAGATCTTTATGCCTAATATGTATGACGCTTCACCTAGGTCCTTCATTGAAAATTTGCTGTTTAGATAACTTTTAACACTGTTTAAAAGTTCTATATCATTTCCGATCAATAATATGTCATCCACATATAATATCAGAAATGCCACATTGCTCCCACTCACTTTCTTGTAAATACAAGCTTCTCCATAAGTTTGGACAAATCCAAACTCTTTGATTACCTCATCAAAGCGGAGATTCCAACTTCGTGATGCTTGCTTCAATCCATAGATGGATCGCTGAAGCTTGCACACCTTGTTAGCATCCTTAGGATCGACAAAACCCTTTGGTTGTATCATATACAACTCTTCTTCAATATTACCATTGAGAAACGCGGTTTTGACATCCATCTGCCATATTTCATAATCGAAATATGCAGCAATTGCTAACATAATCCTAACTGACTTTAGCATCGCTACGGGAGAGAAAGTCTCATCGTAGTCAACTCCTTGAATTTGTCGAAACCCCTTTGCGACAAGTCGAGCTTTATAGATGGTCACATTACCATCAGCATCAGTTTTCCTTTTGAAAATCCATTTGTTCTCCACGGCCTTTCGGTCGTGAGGTAATTCCACCAAGTTCCAAACTTGATTTTCATACATGGATTCCATCTCGGATTTCATGGCTTCTAACCATTTGTTGGAATCCGGACTCATCATCGCTTCTTCATACGTCGCAGGGTCATTGTTTTCATCAACCATGAAATTTATGACAGGATTTCCGTACAGCTCGGGAGCTGCACGCGTCCTGTTTGACCTGCGAGGTTCGGTAGTACTCTCTTTCGGAGTTTCATGATCATTATCATTAGTTCCTTCTTCAACAGGTGGAGCCAACTCCGGAACAACTTCCGGCGCTGCGCTACTCGCCATACTTTGAAGAGAAGGTTCCACAACCTCTTCGAGTTCTACCTTCCGACTACTCACACCTTTCGCGAGAAACTCTTTCTCTAGAAAGGATCCATTCTTGGCAACAAAAACCTTGCCCTCGGATCTGTGATAGAAGGAATACCCAATAGTTTCTTTAGGGTATCCTATGAAGACGCATTTTTCCGCTTTGGGTTCGAGTTTATCCGGTTGAAGTTTCTTCACATAAACATCGCATCCCCAAACTTTAAGAAACGACAGCTTAGGTTTGTTTCCAAACCACAATTCATACGGTGTCTTTTCAATGGATTTAGATGGTGCCCGATTTAAAGTGAATGCAGCAGTTTCTAGTGCATAACCCCAAAATGACAACGGCAAGTCCGTCAGAGACATCATAGATCGAACCATATCTAATAGAGTACGATTACGACGTTCCGACACACCATTTCGCTGTGGTGTTCCGGCAGGTGTGAGTTGTGAAACAATTCCACACTCTTTCATGTGAGTGCTAAACTCGTAACTTAGATACTCACCTCCACGGTCAGACCGTAGAAATTTGATCTTTCTATTACGATGATTTTCCACTTCATTCTGAAATTCCTTGAACTTTTCAAAGGTTTCAGACTTGTGTTTCATCAAGTAGATATAACCGTATCTACTCAAATCATCCGTGAAAGTAACAAAATAACGATATCCACCTCGCGCCGACACACTCATTGGACCACATACATCAGAATGTATGATTTCCAATAAATCTGTCGCCCGTTCTATTGAACCGGAAAACGGCGTTCTAGTCATCTTGCCCATAAGGCATGGCTCACATGTATCAAATGATTCATAATCAAGTGATTCCAAAAGTCCATCCGAATGGAGCTTCTTCATGCGTTTAATGCCAATATGACCTAAACGGCAGTGCCACATATATGCGGATATATCATCATTAAGTTTAATCCTTTTAGCATCAACATTATGAATATGTGTAACATTATCATTGAGATCTAACAGAAATAAACCATTCATCATCGGTGCATGACCATAAAAGATTTCATTCATATAAATGGAACAACCATTGTTCTCAGATTTAAATGAATAACCACTTTGCATCAAACATGATCCAGATACAATGTTCATGCTCAGTGCAGGCACCAGATAACATTTATTTAAGTTTATGACTAATCCCGATGGTAAGTGGAGAGGCAGCGTTCCGACGGCGATTACATCAACGTTTGATCCATTGCCGACACGCATCTTGACCTCACCCCTTGCTAGCGGTCGCTTGTTCCGCAGCCCCTGATTCGAGTTACAAATATTAGCAACTGAACCGGTATCAAATACCCAGGTGCTACTGCGAGCACTAGTCAAGTACACATCAATAACATGTATATCATATATACCTTTGTTTGCCTTGCCGGCCTTCTTGTCTGCCAGATACTTGGGGCAGTTGCGCTTCCAGTGGCCAGTCCCCTTACAATAGTAGCACTCGGAATCAGACTTAGGTCCAACTCGGGGTTTCTTTTCAGGCGCGGCAACAGGCTTGCCGCCCTTACTTCCCTTCCGTTTTCCCTTCTTGTCTTTCTTGAAACCAGTGTTCCTATTGATCATCAACACTTGATGTTCCTTTTTGATCTCCACTTCTGCAGTTTTAAGCATTGACAGAAGCTCGGGGAGAGACTTCTTCATGCCTTGCATATTATAGTTCATCACGAAGCTCTTATAGCTAGGTGGCAGAGACTGCAGAACACGATGGATGCCTAAGTCAATGGGAATCGTTATTCCCAAGGACACAAGCTTATCGGCGTAACCCGACATCTTGAGTACATGCTCACTAACGGAGCTGTGCTCTTCCATCATGCAGCTAAAGAACTTTTCTGAAGCATTGTAGCTCTCTACAGCAGCATGTGTGTCGAAAATCATTTTCAACTCACCCATTGTATCAAATGCATTGCCGTTTTCGAAACGCTTTAGAAGTTCCGGCTCTAGCCCATACAATATGCCGCAATGAACTAAGTTGTGGTCCTCCTGACGAGTATGATAGACATTCTTCTCCTCGTCAGGGGCATCATCAAAAGGTGGGGGGCCTAACGGCGCTTCTAGCACATATTGCTTTTGTGCAGCAGAGAGGAGAATCCTCAAATTCATGGCCCATTCAGTAAAGTTGCTACCGTTCGTTGCTAGTTTCTCTTTCTCCATGAACGCATTGAAATTAAAAGCAGGTGGTGCCATCTACAACAGAATTTGTAAAGTTTAGACTAAGTGTATGATAGATCGAGTTCAACTAATCTATATTACGAATGAACTCCCACTCAAAAGCGACATCCCTCGTGTCCTTTTGGTGATTACATGAACCAAATCCACTACACCAAGTCCGATCATCACGTGAGTCGGTATAGCTTCAAAGGCGAGCATCAAATGGGCATCATATCAACTATATGACTCATGCTTAACCTTTCGGTCTGTGTTCCGAGGCCATGTCTGTACATGCTAGGCTCGCCAAGTTAGAACCTTAGTATTTGCGTGTGTAACTGTTTTACACACGAAATATGGTCGTGGATCCAAGAACACCCGATCATCACGTGATGTCTTGGAGCGACGAAAACATAATCGGTGCATACTAAAGGAAGAACACATTTTTATCTTGATATTTAAATGAGGGATTATCTTATTATGCTTAACAAAGCGCTAAACAAGCAATATAAGATGCAACCAAACATCATATGTTTATTAGTG
Source organism: Avena sativa (assembly GCA_916181665.1). Classification (NCBI taxonomy): domain Eukaryota; kingdom Viridiplantae; phylum Streptophyta; class Magnoliopsida; order Poales; family Poaceae; genus Avena; species Avena sativa. The sequence goes on along the minus strand of OV702279.1, from coordinate 396,346,477 downwards.
AAATTATATGGTTCCCGCAGATGATCTCTATCATGTGCATCGTGGTATGATCACTATCATACCTATATGTGTAAATCCAAGGTCTATGGATATTACACGCTATGTGTGTTGTAAGAGTATCATCTCATACTTTTACTTACAACACTACCATATCATAATACTAGCCCAGCAACAATCTAAACTAGACGCCTCTAATTTATCCATTACAAGTTTTACGTGGCTTAGGGCTTTCGAGATAGAACCGTTCTTACCTACGAACATGAACCACAACGAGGATAATCAAATTGTTGACAACTCGCTTGCAAAATAGATATTGACTATAGTAGGAGAGACAGACACCCGCTAGCCACTTATGCAAACTAGTTGCATGTCAAGCGTGGAACAGGTCTCATGTGCGAGGACATGTAAAGTTTGTCCGGGCCGCTTCATCCCACTATGCCACCAATATCCAAAATCACAACAAAGGAGCAACAACATGATCATCATCGCCCACATACTCATATGTGTACTACCCGTGTAAAGTATCTACGCATAGATCCGGCTCTGATACCACTGAAGGGTTCGCAGCATAGAAAACAAAAAAATTCCTACGGTGTGAACTATATACCAAGATCTATATATATACTAGATACAATCAACGGGCGGATGTATATCCGTAGAGAACATACCCTTGAAGATCGAAAAAGCTTAACGAGTTCAACTCGTGGTTGATGTAGACGATCTCTTGCCGATCTCAAGATCGAGAGGAAGTCCTAGCGCCGCAAATCAGCAGCGCATCCGTGCTCGCACACACGTTCGAGGCACCGAGCAACCTCCGCCTCCTCGCTCCAGCGATGCAGCGGAAGCACAACTCTTTCTTGCCGAATAGCCACCGGGAACATGTATCTCGCTAGTCCGAGACCATGGGGGATAAATTCTAGAGGGGGAGAGAGATCCTTCACGAGGAGGTGTGAGAGACAAGTGAGGAGGAGGGGCTCCTTTTATAGGAGGAGGGGGGAACCCCAAGGGGGTGGCCTGCGCATGGGGGCTGCCCCCTTGCCCTCCCCTCTTCATGTGGGTGGACACTCCACTCACAAAACTCCTCTAAATTCCCTCCACTCAAAAGTCCACTCAAAAATCCCATTAAATTTCCACCAAATTTAATGCAAACTCTCATTAAATAAAACTCTTTTATTTTATTCAGAATTTTGTCAATTACTTTAATTACAAACATTCACAAATAACCCCTTGCTAGAATTCTATTTCACATGCATAACCACTTTATGCAATTTCACCCGAAAACCTGTTTCGGTATCTAGTGAAATAAATTCCTGCGCTTGTTCATTCTTTCGGCATGAAACATTTGCTCCAATTGGATGTCGGTGTCTCTTAAGTGTGTCACCCTACGGTTCGTGAATAATGCGGACATGATCGAGACCCCTCTCAGATCAATAATCAGAAGCGGGATCTGGAGACCCATACTGACTCCCACACATTCAACGATGACTTTCTTGTGATCGTCGGAACCTTTTATGCTAGTATCTTAATCCCTTTGTTTCACGATATATTACATGTCCGAGATTCGATCATCGGTATCTCCATACCTAGTTTGATCTCGTTACCGACATGCACTCTTTTCTCGTTCCTGTGATATAACATTCTAGTGATCAAATCACTTGCTTGCAAGCTAATCAATGTGATATCACCGAGAGGGCCCAGAGTATATCTATCCGTCATCGGGATGAACAAATTCCACTCTTGATCCATGAGCCTCAACATAACACTTTGTTAGTTCTGAATCCATCTTTATAATCACCCTGTTACGGTGTGACGTTTGATGTTATCAAGAAACTCTTCCGGTGTTAGTGATTGACATGATCTCATGGTCTAAGGATTAGGATCACTTCGTAAGTTGTTATAGCAATATAAACTCAATGACTTTGATTGTAATGCTATACTTCGGATGAATGTTCATCACATCATTACACTAATGTTGTGATCCCGTTATTAACAACATCCAATGTCCATGATCAGGAAACCTTGATCATCTTGTTAATCAACGAGCTAGTTTATGAGAGAGGCTTAACTAGGAACTTTCTGTTTGTTTATTAAACACACATGTATTAACGTTTCCGTATTAATACAATTATAGCATGCAAAATAAACATCTATCATATACTTGGAATACACATAATAAACACTTTATTATTGCCTCTCAGGGCATATTCCCTTCAAAAGAATTATATGCGTTGGTTCGGACATTAGAAACTTGGCAACATTATCTATGGCCTAAAGAGTTTGTTATTCATTCTGATCATGAATCTTTGAAGCATATTCGTAGTCAAGCTAAGTTGAATCGTCGTCATGCAAAGTGGGTTGAATTTATTGAGTCTTTTCCTTATGTTATCAAACACAAAAAGGGTAAAGATAACATTATTGCTGATGCTTTGTCACGCCGTTATGCTTTGTTATCTCAACTTGACTTCAAAATATTTGGATTGGAAACTATTAAGGAACAATATGTGCATGATGCTGAATTTAAAGATGTGTTGCAGAATTGTAGAGATGGTAGAACTTGGAAAAAGTTCGTCTTCAATGATGGATTTGTGTTCAGTGCTAACAAACTATGCATTCCAGATAGCTCTGTTCGTCTTTTGTTGTTGCAGGAGGCGCATGGAGGAGGATTGATGGGACACTTTGGTGTCAAGAAGACGGAGGATGTTCTTGCTGCACACTTCTTTTGGCCACGTATGCGTCGAGATGTTGAGAGATTTGTGGCACGCTGCACTACTTGTCAAAAAGCTAAGTCTCGCCTTAATCCACATGGTTTATATATGCCTCTTCCTGTTCCTAGTGTTCCTTGGGAGGATATTTCTATGGACTTTGTTTTGGGATTGCCACGAACACAGAAGGGGAGGGATAGTATTTTTGTTGTTGTGGATCGGTTTTCTAAGATGGCACACTTTATTCCTTGTCATAAAACGGATGATGCTGCGCATATTGCTGATTTGTTCTTTCGTGAAATTGTTCGTTTGCATGGTGTGCCAAATACTATTGTCTCTGATCGTGATACTAAATTTCTTAGCCACTTTTGGAGATGTTTATGGGCTAAGTTGGGGACTAAATTGCTCTTTAGTACTACATGTCATCCCCAAACTGATGGTCAAAATGAAGTAGTAAATAGAACTTTGTCTACTATGTTACGAGCTGTTTTAAAGAAGAACTTAAAATTGTGGGAAGAGTGTTTAACTCATATAGAATTTGCTTATAATCGTTCATTGCATTCTACCACAAAGATGTGCCCATTTGAGATTGTGTATGGTTTTGTTCCTCGTGCACCTATTGATTTATTGCCTTTACCTTCTTCGGTGCAACATAATTTGGATGCTACACAACACGCTGAAATGATATTAAACTTGCATAAGACTACTAAAGATAACATTGAACACATGAATGCTAAGTATAAACTTGTTGGGGATAAAGGGAGAAAGCATGTTGTGTTTGATGTTGGCGATCTTGTTTGGTTACATTTGCGTAAAGATCGTTTTCCTGATTTACGCAAGTCTAAGTTAATGCCACGTGTTGCTGGTCCCTTTAAGGTGTTAGAGAAAATCAATGATAATGCATATAAACTTGAGTTGTCTGCAGACTTTGGTACGGTTAGTCCTACATTTAACATTGCAGATTTGAAGCCTTACTTTGGTGAGGAAGATGAGATTGCGTCGAGGACGACTTCAATTCAAGAAAGGGAGCATGATGTGGACATCCCTACTATTGATACAACCATTGTACCTACAGCAACACACATACAAGGACCCATCACAAGATCTCGTGCCAAACAACTTAACTATCAGGTACTTTTGTTTCTTGGAACTATTCCTCACATACATGAGAATATGATGCTGCCTAAATCAGATATATTTCTTACTCTTAGGAATGATGGACCAAGCATGGATGAGAGGGACAAGCATTGGAGCATGGTCATGCATGGAGATGGCAGCAAGCATGTGATGATCCAAGAGAAGGCCACAGATGAAGATTTCAGAACTTTGAGGCCACCATAATGAAGAAAGAAGGCTTGGACGAAATATTCAAGATCAATACTTTACGAATTCGTCCATAGCTTAATATGGTGTTGCGACACCTTTATTTTGGGCCAGGCCCATGTAATTTTCGCAGGATTTTAATTAGCCACTTTTTAGAGTTCGTATTTGAGGGGAAAAGGACTTTTAGGGTTGGATTCGGCCACCACTTCCATGGCTGGCCGAAACCCCAACTTTTCGCCCTTAAATACGCCCCATAGCCGAACCTCTAGACTCGGATTTTGTTTAGACATTAAGTTAGCCATAGTCGCAACTTCGCCTAGGCTCGAGCGTCGCAGAGGCCTCTTGTACTTCGCACCTATTCAGGATCCCACCTCTTCAATAAAGCTTTCCTCTTAATCCGCAATATCTTGATTGCAATATTGGTTCTTACTTGTTCTCGATTTCAGGTAGGAATTAAGACCCTCGCTGGTCAGGCTGATCGTGTTCACGCATGATCGGTAACCTCCAGGAGATTGGCCTAGCGATTGCATTGGCGCTCGTGCTCGCACGTGTAGTCGGATCGTCAAGCCCGAACTCCACCAAATCGAATATCGCCATCTCATCGAAAGATCGGACACCTTTGCCCTATCAAATCCCAAACATCTGCTTCAACCTTAGCGAGCCGATCACTCGTGTTGAGGGCCTTGAGGAACTGTCCCTTGGTCGCTTGGAATATATGGAAGGTTTTGAAATCGTAAATTGTTTGACAACATGCCTCAAAAGTTGAAGGGTCTAGCTGCATCAACTCAAAGAGTATCTCACAATTCTCCTTCATCGAATACGCGCTGCTGAGCACCTCGACTTTCTGCCTAGCTATAAAAATTCTTTGTACTTGTAATTCTGTAGTGGTTTAATGGTGTGTAGGCTTTATGAAATATCCTATTGTTTCTCCTCCCTCCAGACTGACCATGTGATTCTCTAAAAAAAAGACTGACCATGTGATGCAGGATGACAAGTGTATCCATCCTCTTCTTCGCCTTCCCTGTGATAGTCCCTCTTGTTTGTTGCCACCATTCCATCGGGAGGAGCCAGTGGAAGAGGTAGCATGATGCAGATTGCTCCACATAATTTTGACAACCACGCGTCCAAAGGGTGAAGCGAAACAATGGGAAATTGCATCTGCAGGTCGTTTTGTCCTTTTCAGAAGGATATACTGTATGCCTTTTTTTTTAATCTCAACTTGGTTAGGTCATTGTTCTAGTTTGTATTGTATTGTTTCAGGTGGTCGATAAATATCTCTCGTGCCTTAAGGCCAGTAATGTAAACTTTAGCGTATCTTTGGCTTTTCTTTATTAACACTTTTGCTTCGGTCTCCCACCCCCTCTCCCTCCCTCTTTCAAATTTTGACAAACAAAAACTCGATTCCGATTGTTTAGAGGACCGTACGAACCCACCCGAACTCCGTATGGTCCTCTTAGAAGTATACTCACCGTATACGTATGCTCATGTGCCCGCGGAAGACGAAAATCAGAGGTTATGTAACAACAACAGAAAAAATTAAAAATATGATATACGGTACTGTATTATACATGCGACACTCATGCATAGTTTGTAATTTTTTTACAGTTGTAGCTTGGCCCCTGCCTTCATGGATTAAGGAGTTTCCATTGTAGTAATAACTATGTAAATATATGTTCCTTTTTTAAATTGAGCACAGTAGGAGCTACCCTCTCCGGCCTGCTCAAATAACATCGTCTACATAAGAGCAAATAAAGAGATCATCCTAAGATAAGTTCAACAAGAGGCCTGAGCCCAAACTCTTTTATGAGATCAGCCCAAGATAAGTTCAACAAGAGGCCTGAGCCCAAACTCTTCTATCATTCTTCTCGCCACCAGTTTTTCATCATCGCTCCATGGACATGTTTGCTGCCCGACCATGTGCCAATCCCAGAGTCCGTTGTACCGAACATACCCATCCTTTAGCAGAACAACGCGTTGCAACGATGTGCACACCCTCACAACATACTTGAAAAGCCAGATGTTGCGCTGCGTGAATCCAATCACGACTAGCTCCTTGAGGTGATGGTGCCGAAGATTATTGTGTGATTTCAACCAATTTGCCCTACGCAGGTAATCGGGCTCTGTTTCTGAGCGAGGCACATGAATGTGCAGGACCTCGAGAAATGGCGAGGCCATGAGAAGGCCACGTGTCCATGAGATGTCCCAATTGGAAGGCATGTCGGCGACGAGGACCCTTTTTAGGCTCGGCAACTTCCTCTCCGGACGACTGGGCCGAATCCGTCTTCTTAGGCTGGTAAATCGGATGACTAGGTTCGTCATGGTGGGGGACATACTGAGGAACGAGTCGAACTGATCTGTCCACCGCTTTGCCCACGTAAGACAATCATCCTCTAGAGAGAATGTGAGGTTAGTGTCCACGAGGCTTGGCGCCGAGCCGAATGCAAGCTTTGCAGTGTTGGTTAGGCAGCACGCGAGGCGGACAAGCATTGGGAGGTCGCGCAGCTCGATCACCATGAACGAGCACTCTTCCAGTACGAGCTCCCTAATCTGTGAACATGGCGCGTCCACCACCAGAGTGTGATGTGCACAACAGCAGGACTTGAGGCGAAGCACCTGCAGCTGAGTGCAGTCTTTGAACACCTTGTCGTACGTGTCGACAGGCGTGGAATCGGGCATGTCACGCAGGGTGAGCCTGGTGAGCGTGCCGTAGCTATGCAGCGGCGGCAGTGTGCAGTACTTGCCCAGCGTCAAGCTGTGAAGGCGTGACGGGAGGCTGAGGCAATCGCCGGGTAAGCTGTAGCCGGCCGTTGTGTGATGATCACCACCAATTCCTAGCCTGACGACGACCTCCAGATCTTCGACTCCCCACGCGCCGGCCGCGGCGGTGATCAGGCGGTCGGCACAGACCATGCCGTCGTAATAAGCCTGAAAGAACTCGAGACGGAGGGTCTTGACGCGCCGGTCACGGTCAGGGCCACCTTCCGCCTCCAAGAAGCCCGTGACTCCGTTGGCGAACGACCTCATCGTGTCGATCTCGCAGCTCGCCGTGAGATAGTCGAGCAGAGTGGCCAGATATGTCTCACGAGGCAAGTTGCGCCGGCGGAGGTCGACGGTCCGGTCGTACTCCGGCGGGAGTATGTCGCTCACCCTGAAGTCCAACGCCGGCAGCTCGCGTGGGATGATGCGCGCCCAGCGCCTGGCGAGGACAGCGGTGGAGAGCGCCGTGCGGGTGTCCAGCCTGCCTACTATGAGGAGGATCAGATCGTCCGGGAGCGCGCTCAGGCGGTCCTCGCCGCCAGCCGTGATCGGCCGCACTCGACGGAAGGTCGGCATATGTGGTTCTCGTTCTCGATCGGTGGTACGTTCCCGATTGGGTACGGTATATTGCGGGCCGGGATATAAGTGGAGAGGTTGGGGCTATATCGCAGAGGCAGTTTGATCGATTCGGACGGGAATTGAGGGCGATCGGATCGTCGCTCGATCACCCAATAGAAGTGGGAAACTGACACCGAAAATAGCTCCTACACCCCGACGACACGGACTTGACGGACAAGGCGAGCCACCAGACGCCGGAGCTCACTCCCCCGTTCTCGCCGGAATCCCGTCCGGATCACCATGCCGGCGCTCGACTTCAGAGTGAGCGGGCAGGTCCTCGGCTTGCGGCGCCATGCCCGTCGTTGTGGAGCGTGAGGCCCATGGACGCGAGCAAGCTGCTGAACTCGCCCAGCAGCTCCTGGTGCCCCGTCAAGACAGTGGGTGATATGAAGTTGTCTGCGGCGTGGCACGGCGGCGGCGACGCGAGGAGGAACCGAGGTAGATAGAGGAGCACGGCGAAGGAGTACCGGCGGCGAGCGCGCGGTGATGCCATTCTCATTGTGTAAACCCCGCACGCGCACGGATTAATTTCGTGTTTACATTTGTATGTACTGTCATCGAGGTTTCAGAAAGCCTGCTGCGATGAATTACGAGTACTCAGCAGTTCAGTATCCATCCATATAGCAAAGGGACGCGAGAAGACTATTGAATTTCAAAGTCAGATTTGAAACAATATCTACACTACACATTCAAACAACCATATCCTACGTACTGAACCTGCACTACGATTCATCCGATGATGGCCACGTGACAGTCAAAGAGAGAAGGATGCGGCCCGGGGCAAAGTATAATTTTAAGATTTTTTTAATTCCTCCGACCCATATTATTTGACTTGAATTTACAAAATTTGAATGAACCTATATACGAAATAATGTCTAGATTCATCCAAATCTAGACAAATTTGAGTCAACTAATATGGGTCAAAGAGAATACAATAATATACCAAAAAATATCAATTTCAGAAATATTACTCTCTTTTTTTTGAACTCTTCATGCTACGGCAAAACGATTAGATCTATTCGTTGAGGCTCAAGACGATAGGAGCCAATCAACATCTGATGGCCACGTGGCAGTCAAAGAGTGAAGGATGTGGGCCCGTGAAAGGATGATTTTAAGATATTTTTATGCAAATTTCACGAATAATATACCAAAAAAATCAATTTTAGAAATATTACTCCTATTCTAGGGGAAAACAATTAGATTTAATCGTTGAGGCTCAAGACTATACTAGGAGCTAATCCTACGTACGCGTTTTGTGCTACTTTCTCTGACCCATATTAGTTGATTTGAATTTGTTTAAATTCGGAATATCTAGCCATGTTTTAGTGCTAGATACATCAAAATATAAATAAATCCAAGTCAATAATGTGGGTTGAAGGGAATATAAAGTTATCCGTCATGGGGCTGTATGATAAGGGCTAATCGTCTTTGACTGAGAGCATGACACCTATTTTTCTCTTTACTAGTAAAATGTCCGTACGTTGCTACGGACAATATGTACATACATAATTCAAGTTTGAATTGTTACATGCCAGTCGGTACGCATCTCTCAGCCTATCTTCTAATATATATATATATATATATATATATATATATATATATATATATATATATATATAATTACCAATTGTACATCCTTAATTCAAACTTCAAATTTCAAAGCTAGTAGTCCTAGAGATGGCAGAGTTGCAAATTATTATCCATGTCATTTGAATTGCAGAGTCCGTTGTGTAAATTATTATCTAGTCGATTAGCAAATTTTTTAGATTGTGACTTTTCATCTGACTCATGAGGTGATCCTTAGTCAGCAAGATCACCATGTAATATAGTATGTAGGAATTCTTGAATGAAAATAATATAACCCATAGCCTCTTTCCATTGATTAAACAAAGGCATCTGGAAGCACAAGAATCTGCGACATACAAAAAATGCATATTGCCATAATCTTATTCAGTCTCATCTTCATCTGGAATAACATCAGAAGAAAATAGAAAATATACATGGAAGATTCATAATATCATTGAACACAAATTTGCAGGATTTTCCACTTTTCATCAAATTACCAAATGGAAACCGAACACCCTGTGATTTCATCACAAAGCGAAGTTAAAAGAAATTCCCCAACATCAGCAAGGAGATTGAAAAGAAAAAAATGTGTTGTATTGTATCACCTGGCCAAGTGTTGAGGCCACTCTCTAAGCAGGTAAAAAGCAAACATGTCCCTAATGTTTGGCAACCTCGATGGCATATTCACTTCGCCAGTCACTCACCCTTCATGTCGCCGCCATTGACAATGGATTTGCCTGGCATCTTCACTTCGCCAGTAACTCACCCTTCATGTCGTTGTCATTGACAATCGATTTTCCTTCAACACACGATACCAACCCACCCTTTCTGCCACTTCCAAATATATTAACACCCTACAAAACAAAATAGGAAGGTTTCAAAAGAAAACCAAAAGCTTTAACACTGAAAGTAACAATTGGCATCTCATTTTCCTAGTTTTTAAAACTTTATTATAGTTGAATCCCCGTGTGTTTCACATCCCTTATTTTTTCCCTCATTTTTGAAGTAATCATAGTACTTGTAAAAAAAATTCATACCTAAACTGGTAGTTTAAACTTTTTGGCAGTTGTCTTGCCAATTAGATGAAACAATGAATTGCTATGGAACACCATCATTTATATATAGAATAACTTGTATCAAATCAAAACTAAAGCGAGGAGAGCACTAATTGATAATTAATATAATCGTGATCCTAGTATGAAAAGCAGAGAGTTAAATATTGTGCTCTGTTACGAAACATATAATACATGAAAAACACGATTCTAAGAGAACACAACTTTGAAATGAATTTTGTGTACTGACTACATGTAAAAATTCACCTCAAAGGCAGAACATCTAGCCCATGGACGACAACATGTATCACTATAACCAAGCGCTGGTACCAAAATGGCGTGGTATCAAATTGAAGGCCTTCGATAGTGTGTAGATGATAGCAAAAATGAGAAGTATTCAATTGCAACTGAGAGGCACACAAAATTTACTCAAGCACAACTGACGTGTCCATATAAAATTTACTCTAACCACATGTAATATACTCCCTTCCTGCTCAAATAGATGGCTCAAATTTGCCAAAATTTAGATGAATCTAGACACTATTTAGTATATAGATTCATCCAAAATTTGAAAAAGCTAAGATATCTATTTTAGAACGGAGGAAGTAGCAAAGATGGGTTGTCTTGATTGTACATCCCATAGTCAAGATAGGAAACAATTAAAACCACAACTAAATTGTATAGCTGATTGCCGAAGCAACAATAGGATCTCTTCAATGAATCCACCCAACCTGAGATCTAGCAAATCACACATATCAGAGTGAAAACAATTAGATAACTCTAAGTCTGACTGATTTTATATTGATATTTGCCCCTACTTGTGCTCATATGAAACTGGTAATGATTTATTCATGAACTTATCCCTAAAAAAACAAAATCCATGGTACAACCTCTTCTCCCTCCTGTCTCTTGCTCCTCCCTCACGTCCAAAATTGGTTAGTACACTCAGGGCAGCATTACTGTTTTTTTTCGAGAAAACGCAAAGAATTTGCGGTTTTTTCATTGAACAGGAAGAAGACATCGGTTACATCCTCCAGAGGAGGGACACACACTCAGAACCCCACACACACGACCGTCCTCACCAAGCGACTACGACAGGGTGAGCAGATGCTCTCAACTTCAGAATGACGACATTAGGTCTCACACAGCCTTGCCTCCAACCAAGAATGGCGAGGCATCAAGACTCGGAACAATAGGGCATCAACGTCGCTATTGCCAGACGCCTCCAGGGACGATTGCAGCTCCAGGACTGCCCATGCCAACGTACCTCGCACCCTTGTGTGCCTAGAGAGTCGGCAGGTGAAAGGAAGGGCCCGACTGGAACTGGTGTAGCTCTCATCTGGGAGATGCCGACGCCGGTGTACATTGCGCCATGGAGGTCCGTTCCCTGTGTAGCAGTCTACGCATGATCAACCCTTCACCAACCTCCAGCTGCTGCAGGTACTCCTCTTGCAGCAAGGCAGCGCCTTCAAGAAGGAGACGACGCTGAGACGCCGCCGCTGCCAGGTCCAGCAGGCTGGACCTAGGGTTTCCTCCAGTGCTCGAGGAGGAAGTCTGGTCAAGATCATGCCCACGCTTCCAGGAAGGTAATGGCGCCCTCAGGCGTCGCCGTTGGTACCGCAGGCTATCGCCGCGCGGGGATCTCACCCTGACCCATGAACAGAGACATCCGAGGACCGTTGATGCAGTGGCAAACCGGTGGTGGCGAAGGATGTAGCTGGGGTAGACAGAACATCACAGGGAGGGAAGCTTAGGAACGTCTTCGGAGGAGGGCACCGACTAGCACATCACCCAGGCCAACCGCCGCTGGGAGCGCGTCATGTAGGGGTTCGTAGCATGGAAAACAAAAAATTTCTATCGCATACAAACAAACAAGCCAAGATCTATGTAGCATCCCAGTTGTCTAACACCTGTAATGCTACATGTTTTAATAATAAAAAGGGCCACTTCCAACATATAATTGTTGCATCATCATCATATCATGCTCATGTCATCATACCACATTGCATTTGAGCATCATATAAAACCCTTTCTTGTTTGGTTCTTATCTCATGTGCATGATTAATTGTATTTGCCTCTTGATATTGTATTTGGTTCTCGATATATTGTTAAATGCCCAAGTTGAGTTGAGGGCATCTCTCTTATTGACTCCACCACCTTTTCTTTCACCACCTTATAATTCCACCATCCAATTAACATGGGCTTGGCATTTTATTTGAGATATCTCTAGCTCATGTTGTTGGTTGGATCCCACCCATAATCTTTGCTTGGCCTTGCCCACCTTTTGGGAATGCATATGAATAATGCCATGTTAATATTATTGTTTTCACAAGGATAAATTTGGCAATAATTATTTTGCATGGGCCATGCAAGTGCCACCTTTTCTAGTATTTGGTTTTTACTTGAATTCTAAGTGGATCATCTTCCCTTTGCTTAATCTTGTTTTGGGCTTGTAGTTTCTTCATCTTATCATCTACCTCTCTTCTCCTCTTTAGCTAAACCCCTGCCCCATGCCCCATGCACACGCATGTGCTCATGAGGCATGCACCAACCAAACCACCCCTTTCTTGGATCTTGCTTGGTCATTGTTTGGATCATGCATGGACCAAAGAAACCATCCCCATCATCACATGATCATCTCTCTCTCCCTCTCCCTCTTTTTCTTGCTTGATCTTGTTAAGGCTTGTTTGGAGCATGCATGATCAACCTAAAGTACCACCTTCCTCCATCCTTACCCCCTCTTAGCTAAAACCCTAAATCTACCCCATGCCATAACCATCCTAAACAAAACCTAAACTACATCCTTGCTATCTCAACCCAAGCACCCCTTTCCATATCCACCCCTAGACCTATCTTGCCTACCCATATGGTCACCATGCCCTAGCTACCCCACCCCATCTACCTAGCCCGAGCCCATGCCATCTACCCCTTCACTCTTCCCCATCCTCCGGCCCTCACCTTGGCCACCAGCACCACCACGTCACCCCCTCACCTGCCCCTCACCACTCTTTCTTTGGCTTCAAGACAAAGAGAAGAGAGGGACAAACCTACCCCACCCGAGCCTCCCCTTGCTTTGCAAAAAGTAGAGACCACCCCCATGTGATCCTCTCTCCCTCCCCTCTTATCTGTAGCCCCAGCCCCCCGATCAGATCGACATCCAGGAGGCCCCAGACCCTCTCCTTCCTCCCCCAGCCTCCTAGCCATGGCCATGGTGGTTCCAAAACCCTAGCTCGGCTCCCTCTGCTTCCCTTCGCCCCAGAGCGCCCCGAGGCGAGCCAAGAGATCCAGGAGCTGCGCCTGCTTCCACTGCACCGCCAGGACGCGAGGGACCAGCCGTAGCCCCGCCGGAGCAGCCCCGCCGCCGCCGTGGCCGCGAGCACCGTAGCACCCCTGCCGCCAGCCTCCTCGACGTTCCCCTGCCCTCGGCCCGAACCTACCCCACCAGCGAGCCCCTGGTAAGCCTCTCATCCTCCCCGACATGTTCCCCGCCCCCTAGGGCACCGTAGCACCGCCGGTCGCTGACGAACACCGTGCGTGCGCGCTCAGCGCCGCGGTCACCGCTTGTGCGTGCGCTAGCAGCAGCTGTGGCATGCGCTCCATCTCTGTTCGTCGAAGAAAAACCCCGCGCTGCAGGCCATCTCCGCGCTAGCACCCTGTACCAAAGTTGTAGACCAAGCTGCCGTATCCATCTTTCGTTTTTGCGTCGACGTCTGAAACGCGCTAGGTTCGTCGCCATCGTCGGCCAAAGATCCGGCCAGATCCGCCGCCGCGGTGCCGCGTCCAGCAGCAGACAGCGGCAGCTCTGCACGCTTTGCAGTTTAGCCCTTCCCCTTTTTCCCGCCTCAAATCCGCGGTCCAGTAGCCCCACCAGTCAGCGACGGTGGCCTTTTTCTAAAAAGGCTCCCGTGGTTCCCTGGAGACAACCCGCAGTCCTCCCCACGCCCGCATGTTCTTTTAGCGAATGTCCCCCTGCCCTTTTCTCTCCCTCAACCCGCAGTCCTGCCAGGGCCACCAGTCAGTGACTGTGGTCTTTTTGCAGAAAGGCACCCCAGCTTCTCCACCCTCAACCCGCGCTACCACTTCCCCCCTTCTGACCACGTGGGTGCCCAGTCAGCCTGGTCCCACCCGTCAGCGAGTGCGGCTGGGTCTGCCTGGGTACAAAAAGGTTGTCTGCTCATCTGTTTATATTTCAAATCTTTTCAAATAAATTCAAATTCAAAATGAAATCTGTTTTCAAATAACTTTCAACATATACATCCAAATTTGACAAATAATATATGTTTGGATATCAGCAAGATGAGAGGAATTCAAATATGCCATCCAATTTGACTTTTGCACAGTTAAAATTCCAAGTTTAATTAAATTACGACTAATGCCACAAGAATTTAAATAATTAACAACTTTTGTTTTATAACTCAGAATTAAGCAAATGATATATCTAAAATGATCAGCTCGACGAGACCTTTCTGTTTATGATAGCCATGGCTTGGTTGGAAGCATGCATCATGTAAATATATAATATACAGCAACTAATTTGACAATAAAATGGGAATAAAACCCAATAAAAATGTTATTTCTTGTATTCCACACCTCACCCATGCCATGCTACTTATTGCCATGCAACTTGTGCATCATTCATCATGGCATGATTGTTTGCTTGACGCATCTTATTCATATGCTTGTGCTCTATATTCATGCTGTCCTTGTTTGTTTGGTTTTTCTCGGATAGACACTGAGCAGGGATCATATCAAGAGAACCAGGAACACTACCCAGATCCGTCCTTCGCTTCAACTGAGATACCAGGCAAGCACTTCCACATGCTTGCATACATACAGTACCTATTGCCTCTATCTTATTCTTGCATCATTGAGTCGCGATTGCATTAAATTGAATCCCAAGTATGCATAGCCTTTACTTTTAAACCCCACCAAGCTTGTTCCTCCATCCCATGAGCCACTACTATAGGAGTTGTTTGAGCCATGCGAGTCGTAGAACAGCATGTGTAGGGTATGTGAGAGTCTGTTGGATAATGAGGTACCTAAACAACTTAACCTGAGTAGTTCTGGGATAACTAAAGAAAGTGGCACCGGTGAGCAATATCTGCTATTTGGTTTTTCCTGCTCACTTGTGTCCCGTAAGACCCCGAGTACTTGATTCCTGTTCCTTGATTTATCGCGCTATCCACATCCGGGAGGTATATGGGACCCCCCTGAGCCAGAGCTTGATTCCGTCTTATTTCTTGGGGCCACAAACTAGTTTGAAGTTTTATTTACGATCCTGTATTTATGCCATGTTTTACCGCTTTATTTACGATTGTGCGAGGAGCACACTGTACTGTTTAGGTAAGCGGATTGATTACGCGGTATCGACAAGCCCAGCCACACTTTCGGGTTCCCAGTCGCTTACAGCCATTGTCGCAAACCTTGAGTCCGTCTCGGAGCTTGCTTACTCCGTTGCGGGATCTACTCGATGGGGTGGCCCCCTGAAATATTTCTGAATCTTGTGATTGCTTTGTCGTGAAAGCCTCGTTGGGTTTTGATTTGGTTTTTCCGAGGTTGATCGAGTGTGTGTTGCTATTGGTGCACCCCGGCCGGGTAAAACTTTCTGAAAGCCGTGTCCGCGGATATGGACGACTTGGAGCACAGTTTCTCGATCATAGACAAGCATAACTAAAGTACCGCCTTAATTTGACTAAGTAACTTGACTGGTAAATAGTGCAATACTCATGGAATGGTTAATAAAATTGCCAACGGAAGGGGGGTGTGTTCGTCCGCTTCCTTGTTGGTAAGCAGGGAGGAGGATGGATCGGATGAGATTACCATTATAACTGTTGTACTTAATTCACGGACATCCGTCTATCATTGGTTAGGCGGATGGGTAGCGTTTATCTGTAGAACTGCTAGGGTTTATCTTTCGCTGCAATTGCGTCACCCCAGGTTGTGTCCCCTTTAGAGGCATTAAGACTTGCTGAGTACCCTTAGGGTCTCACACGATAAATTCTTGGTTCAGATGGACAGGTACCCCCACAGGACGGATACTGGGTGGAAGAAGCCGATGATGTGGGCAACGATCGTTCGGTGTAGAGATTCCGGGAACGGGGATCCGTGAGACCTGTAGTTGGGATGTGTTTATTTCTATGGCATCTTATGCCGATTTGCTTCTTATCCGTACTCGGATTTTGTTTGCCGCTTCCGCTTGATACTCTGATGTGTGTTGTATGAGGAATTATCCTAAACTATAGATTTATCCAGGATATTTGAATCTTGCCGTATGGCGTTGCTATATTTCCTTTCTTTTTAGATGGTATGGCTCTGATGTACTCTTGTATGGCGGCTTGCGTACATACCCACTTGTGTACGTAGTTGATCCCTTCGCCTGCCGACTACGCCGCCCGTACAGGTCCCGTTGAGAGGGTAGTGGTTGGGACGTCTGAAAGGACTACCAGTGAGTGGCTTTTGGGGCCCCACCGTACTATTTCAACCACTATCACTCATCCAGGCTTGTATCTAGGAGCGTAGTTCACCGAGGTAGTTACAATTGGTATCAGAGCCATCCCGACCTTCAGGGTTTCAGCCAAACGGTCGTTGTCAGTCTAGCAAATATTTTGGTAGTTATGTATACTAGGGAAAAACAAAACGCGAGAGTAGGACTGCTTCCACTTTTCTTCTTACCCTACCACCCACCCTTTTCTGGTAAGGAAGTGCAACGTTTTCAATCCTCTTCTCAAAGTTCAAACTAGGATTCACGTGTTCTGGGTTTCCGTAGTACCATAGGTTGTGTGTGTGTGTATGTGTGTGTAATCCCTTGTCTATCTGTTGCATCCAAGTTGTTATCTATCTGTCTTTGGTTATCAACTGTTGGTACATTCCATACCGACAGGCTTTTGTAAACCGACGCAATCTATCTTCCTCTTTGTATCCGACGCTATCTTGTTTGGGGTGTTCGTTTCCGTAGTTACCAATCTTTAGGTTTCGTCTTGAGAAGAAGGGGTTAGGATATGTGTTCCACTTGTTCATGTGCGGAGTAATGATTTGAGTGCGGGATGGAGTCGCGACCATACCACTACTTTTATCATTCGCTTTTGTATATTGAATCGGTAGAGTCACTAATCTTAATTCGTTAAGTAATTTTGCGCATATATTGGTATTTTAATGCCGAAATTTGTGGAAAATTTTTTCTTTGATATATTTGTGTACCACACTCCTTTTCAGTCGTGTGCGATATGCTTAATATCTTTGAGGTGCTATGAACTTTGTTGATATTTTAATATCATCTCAGTAAATTGTATCCTTTAATCTTGGTTAATTCCATCTTGGTACTATTTTGGATTATCATCATTCTCCATTATAGTACTGACTTGAGTTTTATATCAATGACAGGATGGCTCCACCACGCCGGACTGATGAGGACATACCTCCGGAACTGGGCTCCGCGCTGTCAAACATAGCTAATGCTTTGGCGGCAATGCAAGAGAACCAGCAGCGCTTTGAGGAGAGCGTCAGAAGGAACGAGTTTGCTCCACTTCCTCCACCTCCCAAGCGTGGAGACATCAAGAGCTTCCTCAAGTTCAACCCTCGTCAGTTTGATGTGTCTGACCGCCCTCTTGACGCGGATGATTGGCTGCGCGAGATCTCAAGGTTGCTCGAGACTGCTGATGTTCCAGAACAGGAGTGGGTCAAGTGTGCTACTCACCTTCTCAAGGGAGATGCAGCTCTTTGGTGGGAGAACTACTTGAAGGCAAGCTGCACTGGGTTCCAGCCAACTTGGGAAAGGTTCACTGGAGCGTTCAAAGAGCAATTTCTCTCAGAGATTGTGATGGAAAGGATGAAGGAGGCTTTCCTCAACCTGAAGCAGGGAAATGATAACGTCAACACCTACATCAGGAACTTCATGAATCTGTCTCGTTATGGTGGTGATGAGGTATCTGATGACAAAAAGAAGCAGAAAAGGTTCAGGCAAGGGCTCAATGCGTCGATCAAGTATGCAATCACGCATGCAAGACCGGCAACCTTCCTGGAACTGCAGCATATGGCACTGCAAGAGGAGGCAAGCAGGCAGATGTTTGAGGAGTCCAAGAAACACAACAGGGATGCATCAAGCTCGGCAACAATGGCAGCTCCTTCTAAGCGGCGTGTCTGGGTTCCTAACACCCCACCGTCGCTCCCGGCTCCACCAAGACCTGCAAGTTACGCGTCAAGGCCACCAAACTTCACCACTGCGGATCCCAGGGGCTACAACCACCACTACCCTGGAGCGCCTGGCGGAGTCCCTGGCTACTCTGCTCCACGTCCTCATGGTGCTTGTTTCACGTGTGGAGATCCTGGACATCTCAGCTGGAACTGTCCAATGAAGAACAAAGCTCTCCCTCAACCCCCGCCAAGATCTGCAACAAGCTCTCCTTCGGTTCGTGCACCACCGCCTCGGGCTCTCAACATCAACACTAAGCCCGGGTCTGCGGTTGTTCGCGCCAACTGCGTCAACGCCTCTCAAGCTGAGCTCGCTCCTGGAGTTGTAATGGGTATGCTTTCGGTTAACTCAGTCCCTGCACGAGTTCTCTTTGATTCTGGTGCATCGCATTCTTTCGTGTCACACAAGTTTGCAGTTGAGGATGGGTTAGCGTCAGATCCTCTTCCAAAGAATCTGGTTTGGCCCTGATATCGTAACTCAAGCAGAGGAGAAGGTACATATCATTCTGGAGAACCTGAAGTTTGCTCAAAGTCGTCAGAAGAGTAACTATGACAGGAAGCACACGGATATGGTATATGCCCCTGGTGATCTCGTCTACCTTCGTGTCACTCCCATGAGAGGAACACACCGCTTTGGAATCAAAGGAAAGCTGGCTCCTAGATACATCGGTCCTTTCAAGATTCGTGGTAGAAGAGGAGAAGTTGCTTATGCACTGGAGCTTCCGGAAAAACTCAAAGTCCATGATGTTTTCCACATCTCTCAGCTCAAGAAGTGCTTCAAAGATCCCGGCAGGACCGTGGATCATGAGCTAATCGACCTCCAAGAAGATCTTTCTTATCAAGAACACCCCACCAAAATCCTTGAGACCGCAGAACGAAGGACTCGCAACAAGTCCATCAAGTTCTGCAAGGTGCAGTGGTCACACCATTCTGTTGAGGAAGCCACTTGGGAGCGTGAAGATGAACTCCGTGCCAACCATCCTTCTCTCTTTGTATCTTCTTCTTCTTCCTAGAATCTCGGGGCGAGATTCCTGTTTAGTGGGGGAGAGTTGTAGCATCCCAGTTGTCTAACACCTGTAATGCTACATGTTTTAATAATAAAAAGGGCCACTTCCAACATATAATTGTTGCATCATCATCATATCATGCTCATGTCATCATACCACATTGCATTTGAGCATCATATAAAACCCTTTCTTGTTTGGTTCTTATCTCATGTGCATGATTAATTGTATTTGCCTCTTGATATTGTATTTGGTTCTCGATATATTGTTAAATGCCCAAGTTGAGTTGAGGGCATCTCTCTTATTGACTCCACCACCTTTTCTTTCACCACCTTATAATTCCACCATCCAATTAACATGGGCTTGGCATTTTATTTGAGATATCTCTAGCTCATGTTGTTGGTTGGATCCCACCCATAATCTTTGCTTGGCCTTGCCCACCTTTTGGGAATGCATATGAATAATGCCATGTTAATATTATTGTTTTCACAAGGATAAATTTGGCAATAATTATTTTGCATGGGCCATGCAAGTGCCACCTTTTCTAGTATTTGGTTTTTACTTGAATTCTAAGTGGATCATCTTCCCTTTGCTTAATCTTGTTTTGGGCTTGTAGTTTCTTCATCTTATCATCTACCTCTCTTCTCCTCTTTAGCTAAACCCCTGCCCCATGCCCCATGCACACGCATGTGCTCATGAGGCATGCACCAACCAAACCACCCCTTTCTTGGATCTTGCTTGGTCATTGTTTGGATCATGCATGGACCAAAGAAACCATCCCCATCATCACATGATCATCTCTCTCTCCCTCTCCCTCTTTTTCTTGCTTGATCTTGTTAAGGCTTGTTTGGAGCATGCATGATCAACCTAAAGTACCACCTTCCTCCATCCTTACCCCCTCTTAGCTAAAACCCTAAATCTACCCCATGCCATAACCATCCTAAACAAAACCTAAACTACATCCTTGCTATCTCAACCCAAGCACCCCTTTCCATATCCACCCCTAGACCTATCTTGCCTACCCATATGGTCACCATGCCCTAGCTACCCCACCCCATCTACCTAGCCCGAGCCCATGCCATCTACCCCTTCACTCTTCCCCATCCTCCGGCCCTCACCTTGGCCACCAGCACCACCACGTCACCCCCTCACCTGCCCCTCACCACTCTTTCTTTGGCTTCAAGACAAAGAGAAGAGAGGGACAAACCTACCCCACCCGAGCCTCCCCTTGCTTTGCAAAAAGTAGAGACCACCCCCATGTGATCCTCTCTCCCTCCCCTCTTATCTGTAGCCCCAGCCCCCCGATCAGATCGACATCCAGGAGGCCCCAGACCCTCTCCTTCCTCCCCCAGCCTCCTAGCCATGGCCATGGTGGTTCCAAAACCCTAGCTCGGCTCCCTCTGCTTCCCTTCGCCCCAGAGCGCCCCGAGGCGAGCCAAGAGATCCAGGAGCTGCGCCTGCTTCCACTGCACCGCCAGGACGCGAGGGACCAGCCGTAGCCCCGCCGGAGCAGCCCCGCCGCCGCCGTGGCCGCGAGCACCGTAGCACCCCTGCCGCCAGCCTCCTCGACGTTCCCCTGCCCTCGGCCCGAACCTACCCCACCAGCGAGCCCCTGGTAAGCCTCTCATCCTCCCCGACATGTTCCCCGCCCCCTAGGGCACCGTAGCACCGCCGGTCGCTGACGAACACCGTGCGTGCGCGCTCAGCGCCGCGGTCACCGCTTGTGCGTGCGCTAGCAGCAGCTGTGGCATGCGCTCCATCTCTGTTCGTCGAAGAAAAACCCCGCGCTGCAGGCCATCTCCGCGCTAGCACCCTGTACCAAAGTTGTAGACCAAGCTGCCGTATCCATCTTTCGTTTTTGCGTCGACGTCTGAAACGCGCTAGGTTCGTCGCCATCGTCGGCCAAAGATCCGGCCAGATCCGCCGCCGCGGTGCCGCGTCCAGCAGCAGACAGCGGCAGCTCTGCACGCTTTGCAGTTTAGCCCTTCCCCTTTTTCCCGCCTCAAATCCGCGGTCCAGTAGCCCCACCAGTCAGCGACGGTGGCCTTTTTCTAAAAAGGCTCCCGTGGTTCCCTGGAGACAACCCGCAGTCCTCCCCACGCCCGCATGTTCTTTTAGCGAATGTCCCCCTGCCCTTTTCTCTCCCTCAACCCGCAGTCCTGCCAGGGCCACCAGTCAGTGACTGTGGTCTTTTTGCAGAAAGGCACCCCAGCTTCTCCACCCTCAACCCGCGCTACCACTTCCCCCCTTCTGACCACGTGGGTGCCCAGTCAGCCTGGTCCCACCCGTCAGCGAGTGCGGCTGGGTCTGCCTGGGTACAAAAAGGTTGTCTGCTCATCTGTTTATATTTCAAATCTTTTCAAATAAATTCAAATTCAAAATGAAATCTGTTTTCAAATAACTTTCAACATATACATCCAAATTTGACAAATAATATATGTTTGGATATCAGCAAGATGAGAGGAATTCAAATATGCCATCCAATTTGACTTTTGCACAGTTAAAATTCCAAGTTTAATTAAATTACGACTAATGCCACAAGAATTTAAATAATTAACAACTTTTGTTTTATAACTCAGAATTAAGCAAATGATATATCTAAAATGATCAGCTCGACGAGACCTTTCTGTTTATGATAGCCATGGCTTGGTTGGAAGCATGCATCATGTAAATATATAATATACAGCAACTAATTTGACAATAAAATGGGAATAAAACCCAATAAAAATGTTATTTCTTGTATTCCACACCTCACCCATGCCATGCTACTTATTGCCATGCAACTTGTGCATCATTCATCATGGCATGATTGTTTGCTTGACGCATCTTATTCATATGCTTGTGCTCTATATTCATGCTGTCCTTGTTTGTTTGGTTTTTCTCGGATAGACACTGAGCAGGGATCATATCAAGAGAACCAGGAACACTACCCAGATCCGTCCTTCGCTTCAACTGAGATACCAGGCAAGCACTTCCACATGCTTGCATACATACAGTACCTATTGCCTCTATCTTATTCTTGCATCATTGAGTCGCGATTGCATTAAATTGAATCCCAAGTATGCATAGCCTTTACTTTTAAACCCCACCAAGCTTGTTCCTCCATCCCATGAGCCACTACTATAGGAGTTGTTTGAGCCATGCGAGTCGTAGAACAGCATGTGTAGGGTATGTGAGAGTCTGTTGGATAATGAGGTACCTAAACAACTTAACCTGAGTAGTTCTGGGATAACTAAAGAAAGTGGCACCGGTGAGCAATATCTGCTATTTGGTTTTTCCTGCTCACTTGTGTCCCGTAAGACCCCGAGTACTTGATTCCTGTTCCTTGATTTATCGCGCTATCCACATCCGGGAGGTATATGGGACCCCCCTGAGCCAGAGCTTGATTCCGTCTTATTTCTTGGGGCCACAAACTAGTTTGAAGTTTTATTTACGATCCTGTATTTATGCCATGTTTTACCGCTTTATTTACGATTGTGCGAGGAGCACACTGTACTGTTTAGGTAAGCGGATTGATTACGCGGTATCGACAAGCCCAGCCACACTTTCGGGTTCCCAGTCGCTTACAGCCATTGTCGCAAACCTTGAGTCCGTCTCGGAGCTTGCTTACTCCGTTGCGGGATCTACTCGATGGGGTGGCCCCCTGAAATATTTCTGAATCTTGTGATTGCTTTGTCGTGAAAGCCTCGTTGGGTTTTGATTTGGTTTTTCCGAGGTTGATCGAGTGTGTGTTGCTATTGGTGCACCCCGGCCGGGTAAAACTTTCTGAAAGCCGTGTCCGCGGATATGGACGACTTGGAGCACAG
The DNA here is from genome assembly GCA_916181665.1 of Avena sativa. Taxonomy (NCBI): domain Eukaryota; kingdom Viridiplantae; phylum Streptophyta; class Magnoliopsida; order Poales; family Poaceae; genus Avena; species Avena sativa. Next base: position 396,323,462 of record OV702279.1, on the reverse strand, counting down.
TTTCTCGATCATAGACAAGCATAACTAAAGTACCGCCTTAATTTGACTAAGTAACTTGACTGGTAAATAGTGCAATACTCATGGAATGGTTAATAAAATTGCCAACGGAAGGGGGGTGTGTTCGTCCGCTTCCTTGTTGGTAAGCAGGGAGGAGGATGGATCGGATGAGATTACCATTATAACTGTTGTACTTAATTCACGGACATCCGTCTATCATTGGTTAGGCGGATGGGTAGCGTTTATCTGTAGAACTGCTAGGGTTTATCTTTCGCTGCAATTGCGTCACCCCAGGTTGTGTCCCCTTTAGAGGCATTAAGACTTGCTGAGTACCCTTAGGGTCTCACACGATAAATTCTTGGTTCAGATGGACAGGTACCCCCACAGGACGGATACTGGGTGGAAGAAGCCGATGATGTGGGCAACGATCGTTCGGTGTAGAGATTCCGGGAACGGGGATCCGTGAGACCTGTAGTTGGGATGTGTTTATTTCTATGGCATCTTATGCCGATTTGCTTCTTATCCGTACTCGGATTTTGTTTGCCGCTTCCGCTTGATACTCTGATGTGTGTTGTATGAGGAATTATCCTAAACTATAGATTTATCCAGGATATTTGAATCTTGCCGTATGGCGTTGCTATATTTCCTTTCTTTTTAGATGGTATGGCTCTGATGTACTCTTGTATGGCGGCTTGCGTACATACCCACTTGTGTACGTAGTTGATCCCTTCGCCTGCCGACTACGCCGCCCGTACAGGTCCCGTTGAGAGGGTAGTGGTTGGGACGTCTGAAAGGACTACCAGTGAGTGGCTTTTGGGGCCCCACCGTACTATTTCAACCACTATCACTCATCCAGGCTTGTATCTAGGAGCGTAGTTCACCGAGGTAGTTACAATCTATCTACTAGATTGTAGCAACGAGTCAATGGAATAACTTACCCTCGAAGATTCCAAAGCGGTTAACGAGAGCAGATTCTCGTGGGTGATGTAGTCGTACTCTTTCCGATCTCAAGATCGCGTAGACGATCCTTCCGGCGCTGCGTTCCGGCAGCGCTTCCGTAGTCGGTCACACGTTCGGTACTCGACGAAGACCTTCCTCTCCCTTGTTCCAGCAGGCAGCGGAGGTTGTAGCACTCTCCTCGCGATTCCGGCAGCACAACGGCGTGGTACCGGAAGTAGAGGGGAGATCCCGCAGGGCTTCGCCTTAAGCCGGAGCGAGTATGGTGGAGTATGAGAGAGAGCTATTAGTGGTCTAGGGTTTAGACACACCAATTAGAAGGCTCTGAACCGAAGGCTAGAGCAATTAGAAGCTCTAAACCAAAACGGCTCTAAACCGGAGATTAGAGGATGGGAACTTTGTGTGTCTAGAGGAGGAGGCCCTGCCCCTCCTTTTATAGGTGGGAGGGGCGGCCAAGGGGAGGGGAGTCCCTCCCCAAGTCGGCCTTGGTTGGCGCGCCGGCTTGGAGGGACTCCTCCCCCAAGTCGGTTCCAACCACCTCTTGCTTGTTTCCCACAGTTTCCTGTTTCCCAAAGTTTCCTGTTTTCCACAGTTTCCTGTTTTAGCCGTTTGACTTTCAAACTGGCAGTTTGACTTTTTCAGTTTTGGAACAGCAAGAACACTTAGTACATGATGCAATCATTCAATATGTAATGACACATTCATGTACCCTCCCCCCCCCCCCCGGAGTGCCGGACAATCCGAAACCTTCTAGAACATTCCCGATGAAAACACCAGAATCATTCCCGAACTCCGAATGGGACTTTCCTTATATGAATCTTATTCTCCGGACCATTCCGGATCACCTCGTGATATCCCGGATCCCATCCGAGACTCCGAACAACATTCGGTCTCTTTCTCATAATACCATAACTACTCAAACAACGTCGAATCCTTAAGTGTGTCTCCCTACAGTTCGTGAATTATGCGGACATGATCGAGACACTTCTCTGAACAATAACCAATAGAGGAATCTGGAAATTCATATGGCTCCCACATATTTCTACGATTACTTTGCGATCGAATGAACCACTTACATACGATACCAATTTCCCTTTGTCTCACGATATTTTACTTATCCGAGGTTATGATCGTCGGTATCTCTGCATACCTAGTTCAACCTCGTTACCGATAAGTACTCTTTTCTCGTTCCCGTGATATGTGATCCCTTGTGAGCCAGTCACATGCTTGCAAGCTAATTGGATGACATTTCACCGAGAGGGCCCAGAGTATATCTATCCGTCATATGGATGGACAAATCCCACTCTTGATCCATGTGTTTCAACCAATACTTTCCGAACACTCAACGCCACCTTTATAGCCACCCAGTTACGGTGTGGTGTTTGATGTCATCAAAGCATCCATCCGGTAAAGGTGATATGCATGATCTCATGGTCGAAGGAATTAGGTTACTATGTATCAGAAAGCATATAGCAATTGAACTATTGAAATGACTTGATCTTTATGCTACGCTTATCTATAGGAGTATGTCCACCATATCATTCTCCTAACGGTATGATCCTGTTGTTGATAACATCTCAATGTTCATGATCAGGAAACCATGATCATATATTAACCAACAAGCTAGTTTAACAAGAGGCTTTACTAGGGACTCTTATTTTAGTTTACAAATCACACAAGTATTAATGTTTCCGGTTAATACAATTATAGCATGGTATGTAAAAATTTATCATAAGTGTGAAGATATGATAATAACCACTTTATTATTGCCTCTTGGGCATATCTCCAACAGTCTCCCACTTGCACTAGAGTCAATAATCTAGTTTCAAACCTTTGTGTATATAACACCTATGGCTTTCCGGTGTTGTATGTACACGATTGATAGTGGTCAACTGATCTCCGGATCTGACACTTCCAGGTCCGTGTGTAATTGCATGTCTTTGCGTCTCTACGCATCACTCATTCTCTAATGAGATGGCTTTGTATAAATTTGGTCTCTCGGTGTGAACTTTAGTTCTTTGGGGTTAAAACATGTTGATAATATTGTCGCACAATATATCTTCATAGTATTATCCCTCTGTGAACTACACCTAGTTTGATAACAAACTACTTGACACAAATGCCCTCTTTTGCTGCTATAATAGCAGTCATATACTTAGCCTTTTGTTGTAGTATCTGTCACAATGTCTTAACTTTGGAACTCATCCAAATCCATTATGGAACTCACTTTCCATTATATTGTGCCACCCTTAGTTTAGATTGAGATAAACTTAATTTGTACTTTGTGACAAAACTAGTATCAATGTAGTACTTTTACAATGAACTAACCATCTATTTGTCACTTCTACAAATAATATACTCTTAGTTCTTCCAAAAGATCATAAGAATATCCTTACTATTGTCCAATGATCATCTCACAAATCATTCTGGTATATGCTCACAACATTTAGAGCATAGGACATATCTGGATTTGTACATATCACAGTATGATTGATATAAATACTCTTTGTGATTTCATACATCAAGTATCAATCTGTACTTGATTATTTGTTTCACTTTACCAAATGTCAATACACTTGAATATATCATCAACATTGAACTCTTTCAATCCTTTTCTGTGTGACAAGAACCTTTTCTTGTAGTTTATATATTGAACTCATTCAATATCTCGTCTATGTACTTCTGGCACAACCATATTAGCGTCTATTGATGCCAAATATTTGGGTTTTGCCTAAGTCTTTCATCGGGATGAAATTCTTAATATGTGTTAATAAAAGATACACCATTTCCAATCAACAATATGTCCTCCACATAATGTATTAGAAACATGTCTTAGCGCTCCCAATTAATTTCTTGCAAATGCAAGCATCTTCATTGTCTCTGATGAAATTAAACTCTTTTAACAGTTTCATCATAGTGAAGATTCCAACTCCGCTATGCTTACTTCAACCATTGAAGTTTGCATATGTTTTTAGCATCCCTTGAATTTTAACAAAAACCCTTTGGACTGTGTCATGCACACGTCCTAGGTAACCCTTCTATTAGAAAAACTTGTTTTGTTTATTCAACTACCATATAATAAAATTATATGTAGTGGTTGCTACACTAATCCGTCTAGACTAAATATCGCTATGAAAGATCAGATCTTGTCATAGTCAACCTTTGAACATTGTTGTGAACTCTTTCCCAACATGTCGACTATTTCATAGATGTGCAACATCCATATCTATTTATTTATAGATCCAAACACAACTGTAAGGTCTTACACCTTTCTCGAGGGTCTTTCAAGTTCAAAACTTGATTTCTCGTGTATCGAACTATCACGGATTTTATGGCTTCAAGCCATTTGACGGAGTCAGGGCCCATCATCGCTTCTTTGCACGTAGTCGGATCATTATTGTCAATTAATGATTTAACTCTCAAATCTTGGCATTTGATTGTTCATCCGACCTACTTGTTTCAATAGGAACTTAGATCTCCGTGACCACAACCTTTGAGGCACGTGAGCCATGAGCATTGTTGCTACCTCCGGAACACTTTTCGGTGTTGTGCAACTCTGCACATATAGCTAAGGTTCTTTTAACCTTATCAAAGTTCTATTGTCCTCCCACTTAACTTTTCACGAAAAATTCCTTCTCAAAGAAACTTGACGTTCTAAGCGACAAACACTTTTGTCTCTGGTGTTTATGGAGGAATACTTAACAGTTATACAAAGACAGGTTCATCCGACTTTGGTTGCACACATCTTTCTTATGCATAGCATACCAATGTTTAAGAAAGGACTACTTGGGTTTTATCCCAAACCATAACTTTATATGGTGTCATTTCAACGGATTATGATGGAGCTCTTTTCAGTTGAAAAACGGTAGTCTCCAAAGCTTTTAATCTTTAAAATATAATGGCAGTTTTATGAATTATACCTTTGATCTTACCATGTCAAACAAGGTTTAATTACATATCTCGAACGCTCCATACCCTTATGGTGTTTCGGGAAATGCAAATCCACGGAACGATTCCTTAAATCTTAGGTATTATGCTAAACTCTGTAACTCAAATATCTTCCTTTATGATCTTTATCATAAACTGTTTATATTCTTGTTACAATGATTTTGCACTTCGTCTTGAAAGTCTTTGAACTTTTCAAATGTTTCATACTTCATCCTTATTAAGTAAATATTCATATATTCACTCAAAATTTCGGAAAAAGCAAATGAAGTTAAAATCCATCGCTCTTGACTACACATAATGGACTTCGTACAACAATATGTACAAATTCCAATAAGCTAGTCTTTCGTTCCCTTTTGGCCTATGAACGAAGTTTCAATTATCTCTAGGAAAGTTTCACAAGTGTCATTTGATCAAAAATCAAAAGACTCCAAAATTCCATCCACATGGAGTTTCTTCATGTTTTCTTTTCAGTATAATTTAAACGGCGATGTCACTTCCTAAGTGATCTTTCAATCAATTTGTCTTTCGACATCTTTAGCACTAGTTTTATGGATGTGATGTCTCCAACGAGATTTGCGAATCCATCTTTTATGTATTACGGAAATTATTTGAACAACCCTTTTGTTCTCATAATACCTGATAAAACAAATCTTTGAAGGCAAGCTTTGATGTTTAACGAGCAACACAATAACCCTTTATTTGTTCTCGATGAACATCATCACAAATTCTTTTGCTAGTTACTTAGGCCATTGTAGTTCATGAATTGTGTTGTTTCGTATGACGATTCACACCAACAAATTCAGTATCAAATACTTGAGAACCACATTATTTAATAAGCAAAGAATATAGCCATAACATGTATATCATCTATATACTTAAGCTGAACAATTCTAGTCTTTTCCTTTCTGCCATATATTTATGAGATTCTCTTTCAGTATTTCCTTTTCTGTTTGAAAGAATCTATCAATATCAATAGTGGAGTCATACATATGACATATAGTCCAAAGCGTGTATAATTGAATACCAATGTCTTTGGACTTGCACTTTGAAGTAGATCACCATCATCAAATGTTTGGTGTTCTTTCAAAATTCATTTCTTTAGTAATCTCTTGGTGTAGTAAACATTTTACCTACATCAAATATTCATCCTTATCATGGAATCGTCCATGATCAAGCTACTTTTAGCTTATAACGATGAATTATGAGTATAGTGTTGCTATCCAAAAACTTTTTGGAGGATTAGGACAACAAGTGTCTCCAACCTTTTTGCAAATTCTCATCAAAATATGAGAACATAAACTTTGCCATATTATACTCTATCATGTTGTAACCAAAACTTCGTTTCAGATATCACAATATCTTCCACACATCATGGTTTCTGAAACAACTCTTTCAGATCCTAGATAACCTTGATATTAAGAGAATCCTTTGAAAATCAAGAATCATGGAGACAAACATGATACTTATATACTAACACTTGAATTGTTACTCTTGATTTAATACTAATTATTAAACTTCATGGAGTAACCGGAACTTACTGAAAGTTTGCAATAGGACTTTTAAACTTTAGATTAACACTTCAAAACAATACGATACCAGTTCGTAAAGTAACTAACCAGAATTCTATAGTTCTATCATCTCAATTATAACTAAGCGCAAGGTGGTAAACGGATGCCAATGACTACAACAACTATGCAAATTCACTTTGATTTAGTTTATGATAAATTGAGTTCTAATTAATAATTAAATTAATCTAGGTGAACTCCCACTCAAAACAACATCCCTCACATTGTTTTAGTGATCACACGAACCAAATCCACCATATCAAAACCGATCATCACGAGAGTTGATATAGCTTCAATGGCGAACAATCAACATGTTCATCATATCTACTATATGACTCATGCTCTACCTTTCGGTAATCCGTGTTCCTGAGGCCATGTCTGTACATGCTAGGCTCGTCAAGATCAAACCTTAGTTTCCGCATGAGAAAATCTGGCTTGCTCACGTTGTATACACTTGTAGAATCTAACACACCCGATCATCACGTGGTGTTTCGAAACAAAAAGCTTTAGCAACGGTGCTAACTAAGGGTGAACACTTTATGACTTGAAATTCATGTGCATGAGGGATCATCTTATAATGCTACCGTCGTCTACTAAGAAATACAAGATGCATAAAGGATTAACATCACATGCAATTCATAATATGTGATATGATATGGCCTTTCTTCTTTGTGCTTCCGATCTCCATCTTCAAGCACGGACATGATCTCCATCATCACCGACATTGCATCAAGGTCAATGATGCTTCTCCATGGTTGTCGTCCACCGGCTTCAACTATTACAACTACTTTGAATAGACACGCGGGTCTTAACAGAAATTAAAGACAACCATATGGCTCCCGCCGGTTGCCTACTTACAATAAGGAACATTTCATACATCATATATAATCACAATCATGGCCATATCACATCACTGCACACCCCTGCAAAACAAAGTTAGACGCCTCTACTTTCTTTGCATATTTTACGTGGTTTGGGGCTTTCAATAAGTGTCGTTCTAACTTACAAACAAGAACCACAACATTGATACTAGTATTGTCAATCACCCGTTGTAAATTGGATCTTAACTATGCTAGGAGAAACAGGCACCCGCAAAGCCACTTATGCAATACAAGTTGCATGTCAAGCGTGGAGCAAGTCTCATGAACGATGTCATGTAAGGTTAGCCCGGGCCGCTTCATCCCAACATACCGCAAGATGCAAAGTACACAAGAAGCAATCGACAATAAAAGCATCAACGCCCACAATGACCTTTGTGTTCTACTCGTGCAACAGATCTACATATAAACCTGGCTCTGATACCACTGTAGGGGTTCGTAGCATGGAAAACAAAAATTTTCTATCGCATAAAACAAACAAGCCAAGATCTATCTACTAGATTGTAGCAACGAGTCAATGGAATAACTTACCCTCGAAGATTCCAAAGCGGTTAACGAGAGCAGATTCTCGTGGGTGATGTAGTCGTACTCTTTCCGATCTCAAGATCGCGTAGACGATCCTTCCGGCGCTGCGTTCCGGCAGCGCTTCCGTAGTCGGTCACACGTTCGGTACTCGACGAAGACCTTCCTCTCCCTTGTTCCAGCAGGCAGCGGAGGTTGTAGCACTCTCCTCGCGATTCCGGTAGCACAACGGCGTGGTACCGGAAGTAGAGGGGAGATCCCGCAGGGCTTCGCCTTAAGCCGGAGCGAGTATGGTGGAGTATGAGAGAGAGAGCTATTAGTGGTCTAGGGTTTAGACACACCAATTAGAAGGCTCTAAACCGAAGGCTAGAGCAATTAGAAGCTCTAAACCAAAACGGCTCTAAACCGGAGATTAGAGGATGGGAACTTTGTGTGTCTAGAGGAGGAGGCCCTGCCCCTCCTTTTATAGGTGGGAGGGGCGGCCAAGGGGAGGGGAGTCCCTCCCCAAGTCGTTCTTGGTTGGCGCGCCGGCTTGGAGGGACTCCTCCCCAAGTCGGTTCCAACCACCTCTTGCTTGTTTCCCACAGTTTCCTGTTTCCCACAGTTTCATGTTTTCCACAGTTTCCTGTTTTAGCCGTTTGACTTTCAAACTGGCAGTTTGACTTTTTCAGTTTTGGAACAGCAAGAACACTTAGTACATGATGCAATCATTCAATATGTAATGACAAATTCATGTACCCTCCCCCCCCCCCCGGAGTGCCGGACAATCCGGAACCTTCTAGAACATTCCCGATGAAAACACCGGAATCATTCCCGAACTCCGAAACGGGACTTTCCTTATATGAATCTTATTCTCCGGACCATTCCGGATCACCTCGTGATATCCCGGATCCCATCCGAGACTCCGAACAACATTCGGTCTCTTTCTCATAATACCATAACTACTCAAAACAACGTCGAATCCTTAAGTGTGTCTCCCTACGGTTCGTGAATTATGCGGACATGATCGAGACACTTCTCCGAACAATAACCAATAGAGGAATCTGGAAATTCATATGGCTCCCACATATTTCTACGATTACTTTGCGATCGAATGAACCACTTACATACGATACCAATTTCCCTTTGTCTCACGATAGTTTACTTATCCGAGGTTATGATCGTCGGTATCTCTGCATACCTAGTTCAACCTCGTTACCGATAAGTACTCTTTTCTCGTTCCCGTGATATGTGATCCCTTGTGAGCCAGTTACATGCTTGCAAGCTAATTGGATGACATTTCATCGAGAGGGCCCAGAGTATATCTATCCGTCATATGGATGGACAAATCCCACTCTTGATCCATGTGTTTCAACCAATACTTTCCGAACACTCAACGCCACCTTTATAGCCACCCAGTTACGGTGTGGTGTTTGATGTCATCAAAGCATCCATCCGGTAAAGGTGATATGCATGATCTCATGGTCGAAGGAATTAGGTTACTATGTATCAGAAAGCATATAGCAATTGAACTATTGAAATAACTTGATCTTTATGCTACGCTTATCTATAGGAGTATGTCCACCATATCATTCTCCTAACGATATGATCCTGTTGTTGATAACATCTCAATGTTCATGATCAGGAAACCATGATCATATATTAACCAACAAGCTAGTTTAACAAGAGGATTTACTAGGGACTCTTATTTTAGTTTACAAATCACACAAGTATTAATGTTTTCGGTTAATACAATTATAGCATCGTATGTAAACATTTATCATAAGTGTGAAGATATGATAATAACCACTTTATTATTGCCTCTTGGGCATATCTCCAACACGTCAAGCATGTGGCAAAGCCATCTGCACCGCGCCGCCGTGGATCGTGGCCGCCGCCGCGCCGACCCGCAACTTTCGCCGCCAGGATCAGCCAGGGCATAGCAGAGCAGCCACCTCCCAAAGGGCCGCGCTGCTCACATGCTCGCCCGCCAAGCTCTCTCCACCAGCGGCGGTCAGGAGGGGTGAGAGGAGGGAGAAGTCTGATTTGGCAGGAGGGGGTGCCACGGCCCCGCGCAGGCCCAGATCCGGGCACCCGCACCTCCGCCGAGCGCCGCCAGTGGCCGGCCGCCGCCTCTGCAGCGCCACGCACGTCGCGCGCCATCACTACTCGACCTCCCCGCGCAGGCAGAAGCCCGCAACACCACCAAGCGCCCCCGCCGCGCCGCCACGCCAGGATCTAGCGCGCCGGCCAACCGAACTTGGGCCCCGCCGCCGTCCACTGGTGAGGGCTTTGCCCGCCGGCATCCTCTGGCGACGGCGAGGGGAGGAGGGGGCTTGGGGCGGCTAGGGTTTCGCTGCCCGAGTCGCCCCTGGGGAGCGACGCGGGGGCCTGGGGAAGGAGTCTCGTCTCAATTAACTTCCAAAAGTGGACAGCATTACTGTAGCTCTACAATATAGCTCTATTGTAATATTTGTGTCACCTAAGCTCCATGAACAAGGTAAAAATCAAACTATGTTAGCTTACGTACAAAGGACATGTAGGCAAAAAAAGATAGTTTACTGATAGAGAGTGTAGAACTAAATCCATAGTTGAATATACACAAATTAGATCAGTTTATGTGTTGGTAGATTGCATAGCAGGAGTAACACGATGGCTACCTCTTCAAGAGAAGTAACTTACCTGCAAGCATATGGTTTTGAATGTAGCCCAACAGATCCACCTTTCTCTACCCCTTCTCGTGTGGCATGCCTTTTATCAAGCATCAGTTCTTAATTTCGACCCGATTGATTGATTGCTAGTAAGGATACATAATGCATTAAGATTAAACTTAAACTGAAAGCAGATATATACAGAATCTCTACATTTTAGAAATACAAATCTGTAACATCAAGCATGTCAGCCCTGAATATGTCATTGATAGAAGAAACATGGGACAACTGAATGAATGAAGTGGTAGACAATAAAACTCGATGGAACAACTGCTAGACAAATGAACATTTGAGTAAAAAGCTCACCAAACCATGGAACATAACTAACACCGATTTTGATGGCTGAAGCTCTACAAAGATTAACATAAGCTAACCACATAATATTTGTTGGTTTAGCGAATATCAAGTGCCATATTTGTCTCCAAAAACCAAAATAATCACCATATCTTAAAGTTTTTCCCAGCGCAAGACGTTATATTCCATTGCAATCAGAAAAATAACTCCATGAATTTTCTGAACACGGTATCCTGCAAGAATTGGTGTGAAGAGTAACGATATTACAGGTTCACAAAAAGAATTGGTGTGAAGAGTAACTATATTACAGGTTAACAAAATAGATGTGAAAGATTTCATACAACAATAAAACCAAAAGACTATTTTATGACTATGTGAACAGAAACAAATTGTAGCCTCGTGGAACTGCCAGGCATTAAAACCAAAAGATTATTTTATGACTATCTAAACAAAAAAAATTCAAGCCTTGTGGAACCGCCAGGCATTTACAGAACATGAATATCTGTAAAAAAATAGTACATTCAGAGCATGACCATCTACTCCGTTGTGCATCCTTCCTAGCAACAAAATCATTTTGTTGAACATCCCTAAATTGGTAAATCTGGAACAATGAGTAACAAAGTAATGTGGTTGACCTCCGGGTAAATACACTCATTATCATTGCAAAAAAGGGGCAAATACCCTCACTTAATCTGGCATTTAACATGTTTATTTATATAATTAGAAATAAAACGGGCACTCTGCTATTATAAGAAGTAAGTCCAAAGTTTCAGATAGTGTAAAACCCAGACTGCCAGTTAACTCTTTACAATATGTTATATGCAAAAAGCTGCATAGTTTCACTTTTCCGTAAGATGATTTATAGGTTTCTTATTTACACCAAGTTGAAACGTTTGATAACCATTTTCGAAAAGGATGACATTTGATAAAAATATTACTTAACATTCGCCAAATGTGACAATATAAGAAGAGGTCAATGATGTACCTTGATCTGGACCTCCTCAACCACAAATAATGAAACAATAAAGAATCAATGTAAATACCTTGACCTTCCATTCCCTTGAAGATCTACTATTTCTCAGGTGTCCACTATTATGTTGGTGCTAATAGTGCACATAAGTAAACTACAAGAGAAAGAAATCTGCTTCCTGATTTGCTTGGTCTCTAATAGCTCAAAAAAAAAATAACGCAATCCCTCACCTCCCGACCCCTCGCCGGAGGACCCCATGGAAGAATGTAGGATATTTCATTTCATATGCAACAATACGAGTGCCCAACTAATTTTTTCTTTCGGCAGAAGAGTAATGTCTTTCTATGCCATTGAGACATGTAACTAAATTGTGAATATATAATAGAAACACTCACCCCGTGGATAATCAACTATTCAAGATCCAATGTCCAGTTTGATGAAGCTTGTCGTATATTTTTGCATCTAGTGCATCTTCAAACATCCTTAGAATGATCATATCTGTAACATCAAGCATGTCAAGTTGAAGAACTTAAAACACGGTACTCTTTGGACCTTGACTCATTACGTATGGATGCAACAACAGCACTATAATGCTTAGATCAACTACTGCAACAATTTATTCGGAGTTCTCTAATTCATGGAATATCAAACAGTGTCCATTACCTTGAAGAATATGTACATATGGCAGACTGTGCATCTGAGCATCCATTCAAGCTCCAACAATAAATATCAAAATGATAATTCGTGTAGAGTGGCAGTAAAAAGGAGAATAATTATTGATTCTCTGAAAAATGGATCAGAGTGAGAAGAACAAAATTAAGGAAGGGAACACAAAATCAAAAGGCCTAGTACTGTTCAAGGAGGGCCAAGAGATGATAATTTATCCATCCCAGCAAATAAGAGACCAATTAAGAAATCTGGTGTATGATGCATTGGAATACGGCACAAACGACATATCACACATGAACACATCCATATTAGGTTATAACGCACCTCTTGTCATCGAAGGAGAGGGCATCATTGAGATGCCGGATTCAGACCAAGGCGAAGCTCCCCTAAAGTGAGCGAGGCGGTGGAGTTCAACATAGCGTCAACTTGGCGCTAGAAGTCATGCATCCACGCCGTCGACACCGATGGATTCGCCGTGAAGAGCAACAGCCAGGAGTCGCACAATCACGCCATGAGCGGAGGCACAAGAGGACAACAACATCAGATTCAATGCATCATGTGTACATACATATGCAGATCAATCTTTAGTTTAAATCTTGCACAATACTCAAGCTGAGTGTCGACAACACTATTGAAAAAATTCTCTATATATCCATTATACATGAATTGACTTGATCACTTCAGAATTCAGAATCACAACAATATACAGAGAAAAGAGAAGGATATACACGCTTAGCCTTGAATCAACAAGAGATGGCTTTCCTCTTGCGGTGCATTGCCCCTAGAACAAGATGGTACGAGGGCGGGTTACCAATCATCTCTCGCATCCTTGTTTCCAATGCATTGGCAAAAAAGAGGATTGGAGAATAAATGCATTAGCGCTCCCAAATCACAAATTAACAAGTACGGCTTGAGATGCTAGGCTAAGCCAAAAAATATAACATTGGCAGAGAAGGGACATGGCCTTGATGTGACTGCCAACAACGGATCGGAGGAGCACGTACCCATCGAACATAGAGCAGGAGCCGTCGACGGCGCCGGAACCTGACTCCTCCACGCGCTGCCTATTCCCTTCTGGCCTTCCACGGTTCATCTCCCCATCCCAGATCCTAAAAACATCAGGTGCATCATCTGATTGAGCATGGCGCAGTTGATTCCAAGTGATACTCCGTGGTTTCCCCAGCGATCGATGACCTTCACATCCTTGGTGGGGTACTGGGCCGGGATTCATGGTGGCAGAGAGCTGGGATCCATGGCGGCGGGGAGTTGGACCGGGATATATGGTGGTCGCAGCAGTGTATTACCGCCGGTGTCGGAGCCGTTGTGGGGAGGCGGCAGCTAGATCGATGGCGCCGAAGCAGAGTGGCGGCAGGATGGCGCTCGAGTAACCACGGGAAGGGAGGAAACGGGAGATGGAGGCGGGGAGGGGAAGGGAGGAAGCGGGATATGGAGGCGGGGAGGGGAAGGATCTGGAGACGCGAGGATTGCGTCTTTGGTTGTAACACCCTCAGAATCGGACCTATGCAAGTTTTAGCGAAAACCCGCCAAACCCGCATAGAAACGATTCAAAGGTGCCCACCAGGCACTTTCGTGCGGGTGGAAAACGAAGTAATAACATTACACAACAGTCCTCGATGGGACCCACAGAACAGATATATATACAACAGCGACTCAATTAGTCAAGAATACAGATATACGGTACAAAGATCCAAATCACCTTGAAAAGATACAGCGTCCGGCTACGGACAAGATGCAAATGGGGCTAAGAGCCCTGAAGAATTACCAATGGCGTCCATAACCCTGCCCAGGCCAAGCCGGAAGGGTAACCCTGCTAACGACGTCGATCTCAAAACCTGCTTAAACAAAAGGGGTGCCGACAAAGGGCAAAGGAAAAAGAAGGAGCGTCAGTACTGAGGCCAGTACACGGCGAGGCTAGAATTCGGCGGTCCTCGTCTACATAGTTATGGTGGACTGAAGCGGCGGCGGCAGCATGAACTAAACGACCTGTAGAGACTCGATACAACTGGCGGCAATCAGAGGGGGGGAAGAAAGACCTATTCGGAACCAACATGATACTACCATCAAACAAACCCATCCCGGTGTTTCCCCCTCGAGACCAAACGAGGAAGTCAACCGAGGAACTCACACGGTTGGCAGTTTTATTTATTCAGTTATCGTTGCAGCAATTACTAGTCAGGTGTAGATAATCATTCTGATAAAATAAGTAGTGGGCACTTTTAGTTAACCATTCCGTTATAGTTGCGTCAATTACTAATCAGATACAAGTAGCATGAGATAAATCCAAAACCCAGCAGTTGTTGGTACTTTTATTCAGCCATTCCGTTGTAGTTGCAATACTTACTAGTCAGGTACAATGGTCGCAAGCGACACTCCAAACAAGCAATTGTGGACAGTATTGTTTAGCCATTCCATTATAGTGAAGCTGATTACTAGTCATTATAAAGTCAAATTTATAGCAATAAACTTTAGTTATGCTTGTCTATGGTCGAGATACTGTGCTCCAAGTCGTCCATAACCGCGGACACGGCTTTCAGAAAGTTTTACCCGGCCGGGGTGCACCAATAGCAACACACGCTCGATCAACCTCGGAAAAACCAAAACAAAACCCAACGAGGCTTTCATGACAAAGCAATCACAGGATTCAGAAATATTTCAGGGGGCCACCCCTTAAAGTAGACCCGCAACGAAGCCGGCCGGCTCCGAGACGGACTTAAGGTTGTGGGGACGGCTGTGAACGACTGGGAACCCGAAAGTGTGGCTGGGCTTGTCGACACCGCGGAATCGTGCCACGATCCTAAACAGTACAGTGTGCTCCTCGCACAATCGTAAATACAGAAGTAGCATGGCATAAGTACAGGATAGTAAATAAAACCTCAAACTAGTTTGTGGCCCCAAGAAATAAGACTGAATCAAGCTCTGGCTCAGGGGGGTCCCATAATCCTCCCGGATGTGGATAGCGCGATAAAACAAGGAACAGGTATCAAGTACTCGGGGTCCTACGGGACACAAGTGGGCGTTCGGAAACCAAATATTATCTATCACCCACCGATGCCTCTGCTTACTTCAATTTTAGTTGTTAAACATGAATTAAATTGAGCGATAAGTAAAGCCATGATCATCTACAACATCAAACATGCGGCATTACATCAACAATTGTGGCATATGACGACACACAACAGCACTTGAGCAAGCGACTATGACACGCAAGTCCAACTATCTACCAAACAACAGGTAATAGGATGTGTCCGAGGCAATATAGGGCTGCAAGGGATATCACGGGTACGGAAACTAGAGAATCGCAACACAGATAGCAATAGATCAACAGGAGGGAAATAAATACTATAAAAGTAAGATGGGTAGAAAGGGGGAGATGCTCGCCTGAAAACTTGTCGAAGGTTCAACCGAAGATCGGGTCGAAGCTCACATCAACTCAACGGCCTTATCCGCGAAGAAGCAAAACACTAGAATGAACACCGGATGCAATATTTAATACAACGGCAGAAGATCGGCATGATGCATGTATGATGTATGACATGGCAAGGGTGCAACGCGATTAGGTCATATTAAGCGGAACCGGGGTCCCGACAATTAATTAAACGGTTCAAGTTATTTAGATACCCCGCAATTTAAATGTTGTTTAACAAGACAGAATATATCACCGGTTCGCTACACAAGTTTAAATGAGGCCGATATGAGACTAGATTTGCCCGCATATGGGCCCCATATTTAATTATGAAGTGAATCGGCATAAGGCCCCCAAACCACACAAATATGCATGCAAGATGAATGTTTAATATGCGACAAGTTGTATTAAGTTATAAAATAGGGTTTCGGGAAGGGTTCACACATGAGGGTTCGGCAGATCTTGGGGTTCCGGGGTTCGGGGTTGGTCTCAGGGTCCAGGGTTCGACGGAAACGTTCTCGGACTCCGGGATCGTTCTCGGATATCGGGGGTAGTTCTTGTCGCGTCCGGGAAGCAGGACTTGGGTCGGTGTCGGGGCGCGTCGGATTCTTCCGGGTCGATGCCGTTCTTGTCATCGTGAAGGTCTTGTCGGGTCCCACGGGGTCGGTTTTGCCGTTGCGAGGGTCTTGTCGGGCCCGCACCATCGAGTCGGCGTTAGCGGTCGGGAGCGTTCTCGTGGCAATCTTGGCGTCCGAGACGGAGAACTTGAGATCCGTGAAGGAGCCTAGATGCTTCGGTCTGATGTCGACCTCTGGTACCGGGGTTTCTCGACGAGGTTCCCTCGGTTCAAGCGCCAGGGGTCTTGCGTGTTCTGACGGGGTTCGGGCGCGCCGTGATCGGTCTTCGGACCCGTGTAGATGGTCTTGGCGTTCCGGGGATCTTGGACCGTGTCGGCCTTCTCAAGGTCATGCATCACCGCTCCGCGTCGGAGGTTTCGAGGGTTCAGTGACGGAGATCTTGAAGGCCCGAGAGGAGAACTTGGTGCCCGCGAGTGCCACAACATACACACACATACACAAGCCGAGCGGGCCGGCGAGAGAGGCACGGCGGACGGCGGCGAGGTGCTTGACTGCGACGGCGAGGGCGGGTCAGACGCGGGACGTCGCGTGGAGGCAGGGCCGACCTGGGGCGGCCAGAACTTGAGGTGGGGAGAGGGCACGAGGCCAGGGACCTGCGGGTGCTCCAGGGAGGCGCCAAGGCGAGGAGGCGGTTGCCGCGGGGCCCGGCGGTGCTGGAGGAGGGTCGGCTTGCTGCGAGGCGAGCTGGTCGCGGAGGCACGGGACGCGGAGAGGGGGAGGCCGACGGGGAGGATGACGATGGCGAGGCCAGAGGCGGCGCCGGCTAGAGGCCGACGTCGGCGGCTGCGCCGGAGGCGGCCGAGAGCGAGGCGGGTGAGGCCGGAGATGGCGGGGATGGGGGCCGGCGAACGGGGCGGCGGCGGCCTTGGCGTGAGAGGAAGGCGCGGGGCAGGAGGTCGAGGGGCGAGGCTAGGAGCGACGATGGAGGCGGCGGTGAGGCGGTCCGGCGAGGGCGGCGGGGAGGAGGTCGAGGGCAGGCCGCGGCGGTGGTGGTCCAAGCGGTGGCGCGGCTGGAGCTCGGGGACGCGGGCGAGGGCGGCGGCAGGAGGCGGACGCCGGGGGGTGCGCGCCTGGGCGGGGAACGGGCCGGCGAGGCGGTGTTGACGGAGGCGGGCGAGGAGGCCGAGGAAGGTCCGGCAGGCGGCGGTGGATGCGGGGAAAGGAGAGGCGCGTCGGAGGAGGGAGGTTGGGGCCGCGGGGCTGCCAGGGGAGAGACGGGGCTGCGTCAGGGTGGGCTAGGGAAGAGGAGGATGCGGGGAAGGACAGGCGTGCGCGTCGGGGGAGGAAGGGGAGAGGGAGGGGAGGAGGAAGAAGAACATGGCCGGAGGGGTGACGTGGGGATCGGGGCAGGGGCGGGTTCCAGGGGGGGCTGTCGGTGGTGGGACCCGGGTGGCAGAGTGTGTGTGCGTGTGTGGGTTGTGTGGGGGGTGTGGTGTGCTGAGAGAGAGAGGGAAGGGAGAGAGGGCTGTGGCCAAGTGGCAGTGTGGGATAGGGTAGAGGGAGGGGAGAGGTGAGGTGTCAGGTGGGGATTGGGTGGGGTGATGTGGAGGGGGGTGTGGGTAGATTAGGTTGGGTAGACTAGGGATTTTAGGCGGACCGATTGTTTGGACTGGGGGTGGTCGTTCGGGTCGAATCGGCCCGTTCGACTGCCCCCACTAAAATAATTTAATATTTTTATTTGTTTAAAACAAGACTTCTGCAAACCGATAGCAGACAAAACAAAATATTCCGGCGACCCGGGTTTGCGTGTTGAACAAAGGCGGGGCGTTTAGAAAACAAAACTAGGTTTTTCCGAAAATAGTTTTATGCAAGCAAATGCAAGATGATGACGACGCTCAAATGCAATGTGGCATGATGACATGAGCATGCGGTCATGATGATGCGATGCACAAAAACGACGCGATTTTCTAGTAGTGGTTTTGCGGGATGCCACATTGGTTCTGTCTTGTTTTTTTTCTATGTGGGCAATGGGCGATGGGCGATGTGCGGGCAACGAAGGAGGTGCGACGAAGAGACCGACGTAGTGCTAATCGGGCAAAAAACGGAACACTCTTGTCTTTTTTAGATAGTAGAGATAGAGATTTCTCTTTCCGCCCATATTTCTCTCTCTCTCTCTCTCTCGAAATAGGCTTTCGCCCCGCTTTATAAATAAAGCAACATCCACATACAGAGTTCAGACAACATCCAAGACGGCCGAGGCCAAAACTCAAAAACAAGAGGGTACAACAAACAGCTGGGGCCACAGCACAAGCACGCCCAACAAAGAACTAAAAAGCAAAACGGAGCGACAAAGAGGACACTCAAGCCACCGCCGAGGAAGGTGTAGCCGGAGCCGAGAGAGGGAGCGCCGCCGTCCTCAAGGCCCAAAGAGTGTCGTCAAATGCCGCCCGGTCACGCTGCCGCACCAGGGGAGACCACTGTTGAAGAAAGGCAATAAAAGAAAAAACAGGGTCAGATACGCGGGAAGGGAAGACCTTCTCAATTACCATTTTGTTCCGCACGTTCCACAGGGTCCACGAGAGATCCGCAAACACTAGCCAGAAGAGGCGGCGCCCGCCGGCCCTGTTTGCCTGGACCTGCAGGAACTCCCCAAGCTCTTGCGCCTGCCAGACAAGCCCCAGCGCCTCTCGGACAAAGCCCCAGAGGGCGCGAACAGCCGAACAAGAAAACATAATATGGGCACACGACTCCGGAGTCCCACATAGGGGACACAAGCCGTCGCCCGGGCCGTTGCGCTTGGCCACCTCAATCCCCGACGGGAGACGGTCGCGAAGGAGTTGCCACACGAAGATGCGAATACTAAGCGGCAAGGGGGGCTTCCACAAGGGCGCAGTCCAGCGCAGCTCCGGGCCCTGGAAAAGGGCCTGATAGGCCGAGCTCACCGAGAACTTCCCCGAGGGATGGAGCTGCCAGGCTGCCAGATCCGGGGCCTCAGATAAGGAGACTGGGAAAGAGCCAAGGAGCTGCTGGAGGTCCTCGGCTTCCGCCTCGCTAAGGAAGCGTCGGAACAAGATGTTCCAACGGCCCTCACGAAAAGTCTCAGCAACGAGGGCTGCCGGCTCGGAGTAAATGGCGAAGAGACTAGAGAAGTGCACCCCCAGCGGGATCGGGAACAGCCACGGGTCCAGCCAGAACCGCACCCCACGCCCGCAGCCCGCCGCGAAGGATAGGCCCAAGCCAATGAAGTGCTTGATCTCCTGGATGGCTCGCCAGAATTGGGAACCCTCCCTTCTCTCGCACGCCAAAAGGGGGCGGCCCCGTAGGTATTTGGCCTTGATCAGCTGAAGCCAGAGACTGCCTCGTTCCTGAGGATGCGCCAAACCCACTTGAGCATCAGGGCCACATTAAAGCGGCGAGAGTCGAGAATCCCTATGCCCCCAAAACTCTTGGGGGCGCACACATCCGCCCATTTGACCATATGATATTTCTGATGGCCGTCCCGAGCTGGCCAAAAGAACCTAGGCAACTCCTTCGTGAAGTCGGCATGGGTCCCTTCCGACAGAAGGTACAGGCCCATCTGGTACATGGGCAGACTCGAGAGACAAGAGTTTATCAGAACCGACTTGCTACCCTTGGAGGTAAGGCGCGCTCTCCAGGGTTCCGCTCTCGAGCGAACCTTCGAGACCAGGGGCGCCAAGTCTCTGATCAACACCCTTGTATCTCGGATGGGCATCCCCAGGTAGGTAACGGGGAAGTCAGCCAGCATACAGTTTAGGTTATCTGCTATACGCTGACGCTCCTCCTCGGAGAAACCAAGGATCATAACCTCGCTCTTGTCAAAGTTGATCGTTAGGCCAGACAAGGATTCGAAGCAGAGGAGCAGAAACTTCAAATTAATAATGTCGAGGTCCGATCCCTGCACCATGATTAGGGTGTCGTCCGCATATTGGAGGTGGGAGATCCCACCTCCGGGGATCAGGTGGCCCACCACCCCCGAGATGTGGCCAGCAGCCTTGGCTCTGTCCGAAATCTCCGCCAGGGCGTCCACCGTGGCGTTAAACAAGACGGGCGAGATCGGGTCCCCTTGTCTAACCCCACAGGACGGACTAAAGTATGGGCCAATCTCCCCATTGTTGCTGATCATTGTCTGCCCACTCATCATGAACTACATGATCTAGCAGATCATACGGTCATCGAAACCCCTCCTCTCCAGCACTAGTCTCAAAAAGGCCCAGTCCAAGCGGTCATAGGCCTTCTGGAAATCTAGTTTGAGGAACACCCCCTTCTGACGTTGCGCCTTGACTTCATGCACAATTTCATGAAAGGCCAGGACATCGTCGTGAATGAGGCGTCCCTTCAGGAAGGCGAACTAGAGAGGGTGAGTAAGCCGCTCCAGGACCGGGGCGAGACGGAGAGCACAGACCTTGGCGAACAACTGTTGGACGACATTAATCACAGTGATCGGGCGGAATTGGCGGATATCCGTGGCCCCCACTACTTTGGGGATCAAGGAAATAACGCCCAGGTTCAAGCGGGACATCACCAGTGTCCCCAGATAGAACTCTTGGAACATCTGAAGGATCACCAGTTGGAGCTAGGCCCAGAAAGTCTGGAAGAAGCATATGGGCAGACCATCAGGGCCCGGAGCCGAGCCGGGACGGGCCGCATGGACTTCAGGGCATCCAAGACCTCCTCCGGGAGGAAGGGCCGGGTAAGGGCCGCATTCCCCTCCTGGGAGACCAGGGCCTCACCCGTCCAGAAGTCCAAAGCAAGCAAGATGCCCGAAGGAGGCGACGCCGAGAAGAGGTCCCGGTAGAAGGAATAAATATGGGCGGAGAGGGCCTGCGGGGATTCCAACAGTTCCTCGCCCGTCCAGAGGCAAGGGATTGAGCACTTCCTCTTCCTGCCATTGGAAATGGCGTGGAAGTAGGCCGTGTTCGACTCCCCCTGTACATTCCAGTTCTGACGACTCCGCTGACGCCAGAACGCCTCCTCCCCCTTGTAGATCTCTCATAATGGAGGCCTCTAGGGAGTACCTATGGGACCATGCCTCGGCCGAGAGACCCTGCTGGTTGGCCTCAAGGTCCAAAGCATGGATTTCCCCCAGAATGGACGCCTTCTGGATCCGGAGGTATGCCCCCAGGTTAGCCCCCCAGACCCTCATGAACTGCCGAGATAATTTGGCACAGTGATGCCAAATATCCACTGCACAGTAAACCCGAGGGTGGGAAGCGGCCGCTGACAGCCACCTCTCCCAAACAGCCTCCACAAATCCTCGTTTATGAAGCCAGAAGGATTCAAAGTGGAATCTGTTCAAGCGAGGTGGGAGACCCCCTCCTGAGGAGAAGAGGAGCGGGGTGTGGTCAGAGCCAATCCTGGTGACCACCTTCAGCGAGCATGTAGGGGTTCGTAGCATGGAAAACAAAAATTTTCTACCGCATACAAACAAACAAGCCAAGATCTATCTACTAGATTGTAGCAAGGAGTCGATGGAATAACTCACCCTCGATGATTCCAAAGTGTTTAACGAGAGCGGATTCTCGTGGGTGATGTAGTCGTACTCTTGCCGATCTCAAGATCGTGTAGACGATCCTTCCGGCGCTGCGTTCCGGCAGCGCTTACGCAGTCGGTCACACGTTCGATACTCGATGAAGACCTTCCTCTCCCTTGTTCCAGCAGGCAGCGGAGGTTGTAGCACTCTCCTTGTGATTCCGGCAACACGACGGCGTGGTACCGGAAGTAGAGGGGAGATCTCGCAGGGCTTCGCCTTAAGCCGGAGCGAGTATGGTGGACTATGAGAGAGGCCTCGGTGATCTAGGGGTTAGACACACCAAGGAGAGAGGGATAGGCCGGCGGCTAGGGCTTGGGGAATCCCATTTCGGCGGCTAGGGTTTGCCCTAGGCGGCGGCAGCAGCAGGAGGTGGTGGCGCCGGCGGCTTAGGGCTAGGGTTTTGGTGAGGCAAGGTGTAGTCTTGGAGGGGCAGGCAGCCCTGCCCCTCCTTATATAGGTGGAGGGCTCCGGCCAAGGGGAGGGGAGTCCCTCCCCAACTCGGCCTCCAAGGCCGGCGGGTGGAGGGAGAGGAACTCCTCCCCAAGTAGGTTTCCTACTCTCCCTCCACCAAGCAAACTTGTCGTTTGACTTTTCAAACTAGGATTTGATTTATCCCTTTATTTTTCTCAGCAATGACACCTAGTACATGATGCAACCATTCCAACTTGTTATGAAACATTCATGTACCCTTCCCCTCCGTAGTGCCGGACCTTCCGGAACCTTCTAGAACATTCCCGATGAAAACACCGAAACCATTCTCCAACCCCAAAACAGGACTTTCCTTATATGAATCTTATTCTCCGGACCATTCCGGATCTCCTCGTGATATCCCGGATCCCATCCGAGACTCCGAACAACATTAGGTCTCTTACTCATCATTCCATAACTACTCAACAACATCGAATCCTTAAGTGTGTCTCCCTACGGTTCGTGAATTATGCGGACATGATCGAGACACTTCTCCGAACAATAACCAATAGAGGAATATGGAAATTCATATGGCTCCCACATATTTCTACGATTACTTTGCGATCGAATACTTACATACGATACCAATTTCCCTTTGTCTCACGATAGTTTACTTATCCGAGGTTTTGATCGTCGGTATCTCTGCATACCTAGTTCAACCTCGTTACTAATAAGTACTCTTTTCTCGTTCCCGTGATATGTGATCCCTTGTGAGCCAGTCACATGCTTGCAAGCCAATTGGATGACATTCCACCGAGAGGGCCCAGAGTATATCTATCCGTCATATGGATGGACAAATCCCACTCTTGATCCATGTGTCTCAACCAATACTTTCCGAACACTCAATGCCACCTTTATAACTACCCAGTTACGGTGTGGTATTTGATGTCATCAAAGCATCCTTCTGGTGATGGTGATAAGCATGATCTCATGGTCGAAGGAATTAGGTTACTATGTATCAGAAAGCATATAGCAATTAAACTATTAAAATGACTTGATCTTTATGCTACGCTTATCTATAGGAGTATGTCCATCATACCATTCTCCTAACGATATGATCTTGTTGTTAATAACATCTCAATGTTCATGATAGGGAAACCACAATCATTTATTAACCAACAAGCTAGTATTATAAAGAGGCTTTACCAGGGACTCTAATTTAGTTTACAAATCACACAAGTATTAATGTTTCCTTGTTAATACTGTTATAGCATGAATGTAAACATTTATCATAAACACAAAGATATAATAATAACTACATTTATTATTGCCTCTAGGGCATATCTCCAACAGTCTCCCACTTGCACTAGAGTCAACTAATCTAGATTACATGGTAATATACCGAACACCCATGGCAGTTTGGTGTTGGTCATGTTTTGCCCTCGGGAGAGGTTTAGTCAATGGATCCGTCACATTCAGATCTGTGTGTACTTTGCAAATCTTTATGTCACCATCTTGGACATGTTCTTGAATGGCGTGAAAACATAGCTTGATGTGCTTCAGCTTCTTGTGTGACCTTGGTTCTTGCGCATTGGCTATGGCGCCCATGTTATCACAGTAGATAGACATTGGGTCCAGCGCACTTGGAACCACACCGAGCTCTGTAATGAACTCCTTCATCCATATCGCTTCTTGTGAAGCCTCTGAAGCAGCTATGTATTCTGATTCAGTTGAAGATCTCGCCACAACGCTTTGCTTTGCACTCCTCCAGCTAACTGCTGCACCATTCAAAGTAAATACGTATCCAGATTGAGATTTAGAATCATCCGGATCGGTGTTCCAACTAGCATCGGTGTAACCATTAACAACGAGTTGTTCATCACCTCCATAAGAAAGAACCATATCCTTAGTTCTTCTCAAGTACTTAAGGATGTTTTTGACCGTTGTCCAATGATCCACTCCTGGATCACTTTTGATATCTGCTAGTCAAAATAACAGCATATGCAATGTCGGGTCTAGTACATAGCATGGCATACATTAGAGATCCTATGGCTGAGGCATAGGGAGTCTTACTCATCCTTTCTCTATCTTCTGCCATTGCTGGACTTTGAGTTTTTCTCAAGGTCGTATTGGGCAACATGGGCAAGAACCCTTTCTTTC
Source organism: Avena sativa (assembly GCA_916181665.1). NCBI lineage: Eukaryota > Viridiplantae > Streptophyta > Magnoliopsida > Poales > Poaceae > Avena > Avena sativa. The sequence goes on along the minus strand of OV702279.1, from coordinate 396,298,851 downwards.
TATCTTCCATTCCAAACCTCTTTAGAACTTTGTCCAAATATGTACTTTGTGATAATGATATTAGGCATCTCGATCTATCTCTATAAATCTTTATTCCTAATATGTAAGCTGCTTCGCCAAGATATTTCATTGAAAAACTATTATTCAAATATTCCTTGACACTATTAAGAAGGTCTACATCATTCCCAATCAACAATATATCATCTACATATAGTATTAATAATGCTACAGAGCTCCCACTCACTTTCTTGTAAATTCAAGCTTCTCCATAAGTTTGTATAAAACCAAAACTTTTTATAAAGTTATCAAAACGTTGATTCCAACTTCGGGATGCTTGCTTCAATCCATATATGGACCGTTGAAGTTTGCATAACTTGTTAGCATCTTTAGGATCGACAAAACCTTTGGGTTGCTGTTGGAATTATGCCCTAGAGGCAATAATAAAGATGTTATTATTATAATTCTTGTTCATGATAATGTTTATATTCCATGCTAGAATTGTATGGTTTGTGAACTTTAATACTTGTGTGGTTTGTGAACAACACCGTGTCCCTAGTACGCCTCTAAGGACTAGCTCATTGATTAAGGATGGTTAAGGTTTCCTAACCATGGACATGAGTTGTCAATTAATAATGAGATCATATCATTGGGGAATGATATGGTGGACAGACCCAAACTAAGCGAAGCAATTAGATCATGTCATCGTGTTCGTCTTTGCGAAGCTTTTTCTTATGTCAAATATTGTATTCCTTAGACCATGAGATAATACAACTCCCTGGTATCGGAAGAAAGATTTGAGGTCATCAAACGTCATCCTATGAGAGGGTGATCATAAAGGTGTCTCTCAGGTGATCGGAAAGTATCTGTTGGGTTGTATGTATCGAGATGGGATTTGTCCCTCCCAAGTCGGAGAGATATACTTCGGGCCCACTCGGTAATCGATATCAACACCACTTGCAAGCATGTGGTTAAATTGTTAATCACAAAGTGATATCGGATTACGGAACGAGTAAAGTACTTGCTGTGAACGAGATTGAACTAGGTATGACGGTACCGACGATCGAATCTCGGGCAAGTAAAATATCGCGAGACGAAGGGAATATATATATGGGATTGATTGAATCCTGGCATCGTGGTTCATCCGATATGTTCATCGATGAATGTGTGGGAGTCAATATGGGTTTCCAGACCCCGCTGTTGATTATTGATAGAAGATCATGTCTGCATATTCTCGAACCCGCAGGGTCACACACTTAACGTGTCTCGACGCTAGGATAGATTGGATAATTGGTTTATGAGTTTTTGTTCGGAGTCTCGGATGGGATCTGGGACATCACGAGAGGTTCCGGAGTGGTCCGGAGAATAAGATTCATATAAGGCACTGCAGTTTTTGGAGTTCGGAATTGTTCCGGGTTAATCGGTATTGTACCGAAAGCTTCTAGAACCTTCCAGAAGGGGACCAACGTGGCCCCACATTCCGGGAGGGATCATGGGCCTATGAGGGAGTGCCCTGGCCGCATTGGGCCAGGGGCACAAGGCCCCATAGGGCCCAGCCGGCCAAAGAGGGTTTAAACCCTAGATAGACCTTCTAGAAGGGGGGGTTTCCTTGCCCCCCACTCCTTCTCCTTTGGGGCCACCGGTTTGGGCTTGGTGGAGGGGCTAGGGCTGCGCCCCACCCCTCTATATAAAGAGGGCTGGGGGCGCACCACCCCCCACACCTTCCCCTCCAACCCTAGCCGCCCTACTGCGCTTCCTCTCTCCCCCCCGACTGTTTGTAGGCGAAGACCTGCTGCAGAAATTCTCCACCATATACACCACGCCGTCGTGTTGTAGATCCAATCCATCTCTCCACCATACTTGCTGGTCTGAGGAAGGAGGAGACGTCGAGGTGCTGCACGTGTGCATCTCACGGAGGCACCGCCACTTGTGGTGCTAGATCGGATCGGATCGCGAGGAGGAGAAGCGAGTACGACTACATCACCCACGTTCCGACGAACGTTCCGCTGTGCGAATCTTCAAGGGTATGAAGATCTAATCCAATCTCTCTCGTTGTTGGCATCTCCTAGATTAGATCTTGGCTTTCTCTCTGTTCGCATACGGAGAAAATTTTGATTTACTATGCCGCGAAACCCTACAATGGTATCAGAGCTAGATCTATGCGTAGATGTGTTTCACGAGTAGAACGCAACATGGTTGTTGTGGGCGTTGATTTTTTCTGTTGCACGCCTCTTCTTTGTGTTCTTCTTATGACACGGGATAGTGAGATTGAAGCGGTCCAGGCCAACCTTACGCGACGTCGTTCGCGAGACCAGCTCCGCACTTGACGTGTGGCTTGTTCCACACATGCGGCTGGTGGATGTCAGTTTCTCTCACTATAGTTGTCATGGGATTAACACCGGAGTTTGGCAACCATAATATCACCGTTGTGGCTCTCCGTAGGTAAGAATCGTTCTTAGCATCTACTCCCATAAGCCATGTAAAACATGCAACAACAAAGTAGAGGCGTCTAACTTGTTTTTGCAGGGAGTGTTTTCTGTGATATGGTATGGCCCAAGATGTGATGTGTATAATGTATGCGATGATCATGTTTTGTAATGTTTCACGACTTGCATGTCGATGAGTACACAACCGGCAGGAGCCATATGGTTGTCTTTATAATTGTGTATGACCTGTGTGTCAACTTCTTATGCGCCATGTAATAGTTTCACTTTATCGCTAAGTAGTTAGCAATAGTTGTAGTTGCTATTCGTGGTGGAGGCAATCATGGTGGAGTGATGGAGATCATGCCGGAACGCACAAGATGGAGATCATTGCGCGAAGATTGGCTATACCATGTCACATAAAGTTATATGCATGTGATGTTTATCCTTTTATGTACCTTATTATGCTTAGATCGCGACGGTAGCATTATAAGATGATTCGTCACTTAAAGATCAAGATAAAAACTGTGTTCTCCCCAAGTATGCACCGTTGCGAAAGTTCGTCGTGTCCAAGCATCACGTGATGATCGGGTGCTATAGACTCTACGCTCACATACAACGGGTGTAAGACAGTTTTGCACACGCGGAAATACTTGGGTCTAACTTGACGAGCCTAGCATGTACAGACATGGCCTCGGAACACATGAACCGAAAGGTTAAGCATGAGTCATATGAATGATATGATCGACACTTCGTTGTCCACCATTGAAACCACATCTCTTCTCGTGAAGATCGGATTAGGTGTGGTGAATTTGGATCGTGTTCACTAAACAACTTGAGGGATGTTGAATTTAGTGGGAGTTCATCTAGTAATTTGATTAAAAGTTGAACTAGTTATCATGAACATAGTCTAATTTGTACTTGCTAATATTGTAGATCAAATGGCTAAGTCCAACTTCAACTTCAACGTTTTTGCTGAGAAGGGAAAGCTTAAAAACAATGGGTCTAACTTCACCAATTGGTTCTGCAATCTAAGAATCATTCTCTCTGGTGGTCAAAAGGACTATGTCCTTGGGAAAGCGTTAGGTGACCCCCCTGCTGCAACTGCGCCGGCTGATGAGAAAGCTGTCTATCAGTCGCGCAAAGATGATTATGGTGTGATTAAGAGCACCATGTTGTTTGCTATGGAACCGGAACTTCAAAATTGTTTTGAAGACTATCCCGGGCCCTTTGAGATTCTCGAAGAGCTGAAAACCATGTTTCAGACTCAGGCCCGTTCTGAGAGATATGAGATCTCTGAGAAGTTCTTTAACTGCAAGATGGAGGAATGGAGTTCCGTTAGTGAGCACGCCATTAAGATGACGGGCTACACTCAATGCCTTGAGCAACTGGAATGCACGATTCCAGAGGAGCTCAAGATTGACAGAGTTCTGCAATCACTCCCTCCCAGCTACAAAAGTTTTGTAGTGACTCATAATCAGATTGGTTCCATTGATACGATCACCTAGCTCTTCGCAAAGCTGAAGGTCGCGGAAGTGGACATCAAAAAGGATAATCATGTGTTGATGGTCAACAAGCCCACCTTTAAGAAAGGTAAGGGAGAAAAGAAGCCCTTCAAGAAGGGCGGCGGCAAGCGCACTGCTCCTGCTGAGAAGAAGCTCAAGTCTGGTCCTAAGCCGGACACTGAGTGCTTCTATTGCAAGGACAAGGGTCACTGGAAGCGCAACTGTCCGAAGTACTTAGCGGACAAGAAGGCTGGCACCATCAAAGGTATATTTTATATACATGTTATTGATGTTTTCCTTACTAGCCCTCGTTGTAGTGCCTGGGTATTTGATACTGGTTCAGTTGCTAATATTTCTAACTCGAAACAGGAGCTACGGAATAGACGGCGGCTTGCGAGGGATGAGGTGACGATGCGCGTTGGCAACGGATCAAGAGTTGATGTGATGGCCGTCGGCACGCTCTCCTTAGTTTTACCTTCGGGATTCTTTAAACCTTAATAAATGTTATTATGTGCCTGCGTTGAGCATGAACATTATTTCTGGATCGTGTTTATTGCAAGACGGTTATTCATTTAAATCGGAGAATAATGGTTGTTCTATTTATATGAGTAACATCTTTTATGGTCATGCACCTCTTGTGAATGGTTTATTTCTTCTAAATCTCGAAAGGGATGAAACACACATCCATAACATTGAGGCTAAGAGATGCAAAGTAGATAGTGATAATACTACTTATTTGTGGCACTGTCGTCTAGGTCATATTGGTGTAAAGCGCATGAAGAAACTCCATTCTGATGGACTTTTGGAGTCTCTTGATTTTGAATCATTTGACACATGCGAACCATGCCTCATGGGCAAGATGATCAAAACCCCGTTCTCCGGTACGATGGAGCGAGCAACGGACTTGTTGGAAATCATACATACCGATGTATGCGAACCGATGAGTGTTTCGACGCGCGGTGGATATCGCTATTTTCTCACTTTTACCGATGACTTAAGTAGATATGGGTATATCTATTTAATGAAACATAAATCTGAAACGTTTGAAAAGTTCAAAGAATTTCAGAATGAAGTGGAGACCATCGTAACAGAAAGATTAAGTTTCTACGATCCGATCGTGGAGGTGAATATTTGAGTTATGATTTTCTCACGCATCTTAAAGCGAGCGGAATCATTTCGCAACTCACGCCACCCGGAACACCACAGCGCAATGGTGTGTCTGAACGCCGGAATCGAACCTTATTAGATATGGTCCGATCAATGATGTCTCTTACTGATTTGCCGTTATCATTTTGGGGTTATGCATTAGAAACCGCTGCATTCACTTTAAATAGGGCTCCATCTAAATCCGTTGAGACGACACCGTATGAACTGTGGTTTGGTGCTAAACCTAAGTTGTCGTTACTTAAAGTTTGGGGATGCCAAGCTTACATAAAGAAGTTAATGCCGGACAAGCTCGAACCCAAAGCGGAGAAATGCGTCTTCATAGGATACCCTAAGGAAACTATTGGGTATACCTTCTATCACAGAACCGAAGGCAAAGTGTTTGTCGCAAAGAACGGTTCCTTTCTTGAGAAGGAGTTTCTCTCGAAAGAAGTGAGTGAGAGGAAAGTAGAGCTAGACGAGGTTGTTGAACCTTCTCTTGAGTTGGAGAGTAGCGCACCACCTGAAATTGTTCCAGTACCGTCTGCACCAACAATAGAGGAAGCCAATGCCAAGGATCATGAAGCTTCGGACGATGCTGCTACTGAACGTCACAGGTCGACAACGTCGCGTGCCACTCCTGAGTGGTACGGCAACCCTGTCTTGACTGTCTTGTTGGTAGAAGACAGTGAACCTACGAACTATGAGGAAGCGATGATGAGCCCAGACTCCGAGAAATGGCTAGAAGCCATGAAATCCGAATTGGGATCCATGAGCGAAAACCAAGTATGGACTTTGGTGGACCCTCCTAGCGACCGAAAGGCCGTTGAGTGCAAATGGATCTTCAAGAAGAAAATGGACGCGGATGGTAATGTTACCGTCTATAAAGCACGGCTTGTCGCGAAAGGTTTTCGACAAGTTCAAGGTGTTGACTACGATGAGACTTTCTCTCCCGTAGCGATGTTTAAGTCCATTCGGATTTTATTAGCAATTGCTGCATTTCATGATTATGAAATATGGAAGATGGATGTCAAGACTGCGTTCCTCAATGGCAACATTGATGAAGAGTTGTATATGATGCAACCCGAAGGTTTTGTCGATCCTAAGGATGCTGATAAAGTATGCAAACTTCAGCGTTCCATTTATGGACTGAAGCAAGCATCTCGGAGTTGGAACCTTCGTTTTGATCAAGTGATCAAGAGCTTTGGATTTGTTCCAAATTGCTACGAAGCTTGTATCTACAAGAAAGTGAGTGGGAGCTCGGTGACGTTTCTGGTACTATATGTGGATGACATATTGATTATTGGAAATGACATCAACATGCTTAACGATGTGAAGAGTTATTTGAACAAGTGTTTTTCAATGAAAGACCTAGGTGAAGCTGCTTATATATTGGGCATCAAATTCTATAGAGATAGACAAAGACGCCTGATAGCTTTAAGCTAGAGTACATACCTAGACAAAGTTCTGAAAAGGTTCAGAATGGATAAGGCAAAGAAAGGTTCAGTGCCTATGTTGTCAGGTAAGATATTGAGCAAGGCTCAGTGTCCAGCTACGGTAAATGATAGGGAAGCTATGAGCAAAGTGCCTTATGCCTCGGCCATAGGTTCTATCATGTATGCCATGTTGTGTACTAGACCGGATGTGTCCAATGCTCTTAGTTTGACGAGCAGATATCAAAGTGATCCAGGAGTGGAACACTGGACAGCCGTGAAGAACATCCTAAATGTAGCACCCTGGATAAAACCACTACTAGAAAATCGCTTGGTGTTTTTGTTTTGTGCATCATCATGGTATCATACTCATGTCATCATGCCACATTGCATTTGAGCATTATACCAAACACTGCATATGCTTGTCTTGGTTGTGATGTTGCTATCAAACAAATCTACCCCTCTTTAATATCTCTATTTTGTTTTCTACAAAGGTGGATCCATTGCTAGGTTCCAATATTTCCATAAATGTTTTTGTTCTTCTACTAAAACCCTAATCTGGTAAAATGCCCAAATTGGCACGTACACATATTATGTATGTGGGCATCTCCTCCCCTTTGAGCTATTCCCTCTTAATCCCTATTTGAATGCCACAGCCCTCTATTCAAAATCATTGGAAAAGTTTCAAAAGGATTTGAGTTAGTTCGTTGGTTTGTATTTGAGAGAAACCTATACAAACAAACAAATAAAAAAATGAACATAGCAAATAATAAAGGGAAAGAGCCAGCCAGCCCACCACGGATTCTTCCTTCCTCCTCCAAGTGGGCCGTCCCCAAACCTTCTCTTCTTGGCCGTACCCCTTCACCGCTTCGACGCCCTCGCCCCTGTGCCTCTTCTCCGTTCGCTCCCTCCTCTTTGAAGACCGGCAAACGGAGCAGGTCACCGTCCCTTCCGTCAGCCGCATCACCACAACCCCTGCCTCCCCTTCTTATCCCGCATCGAGCCCAAGAACCCTAGTTCTCCTCTCTCTCTCTCCCTCTGCGTGCGCCGCCACTCTTTTCCCCTGTAGTACCCAGAGCACCGACACCGTTCCCCTTCCTTGTCGACGGCTGCTGAAGCACCGCCGCCATGCCTCAGCGTCGTCATCGTCTCTGGCCTCCTTCGAGCCCACCGAGTACACCTCTGGCCTCGTGGTAAACCCCACTTTCCATTCCCCTCCTTCCTATGTCCTTCCTGCCAGCCGGTAGTCCGCCTTGTCGCCGTTGACTCCTCCGCGCGCGCAGGTGTTCGTGGAAACAGAGAGAGCCGGCCGACAGGTTAAGCCACACGCCTCACCGCCACCTTGTTCGCATCAAATTACCCGGCGCTCTGTTTTTCTTCGTCGAGAGATTCATGTAGGAAAGTCGTAGCTCGATGTCCCCTCTCCAACTTCAGTTTTTGTGGCGATCCCAGATTCTCAAAGACGAGCTAGCAATATTCCTCGAAATCTGGCGTTTGCACGGACGACTTCGGTCAGAAGTTCAGTATGAAACTGGGATTTTCCCCCCTATTCTTCGTCGATTCACAGTCTTTGCAGTCCTCTTTTGACGAAACTCAAAACACAAAAACTATAGCCCTTGTTCCTCTCTTCGTTTTTGGTCTTTACGGAATAGCACAATTCTTCTTTGTTTGGTCGCCCTCTTCATCGCAAAATCGAACCAGCTAGCTATCTCTTCGCGAAATCAAACGCAGTCGTCAGGTTCCATCCGACCTAGTCCTTGTACTTTTACACCAAGCCCCCTGGTACCTTTGCAACCTCAACCCGCACTCCCTGAGCGCCGCCACTTGTCACCACCTCGCCCACTGGCCCTCTCGTCAGATGCCGAGGGTAGGAAACCCCTGAGTAAGAAAAGCCTGGAGATATTTCTTATATAAACCAAAAAAAAATTCAGAAAATGAATTTGGCTCAATTCATTCATAACTTTTAAATACTTTCGAATTTGAATACAAGTTTAATATGAAATATGTTTGGTTTTTCAATACGAATTCCTTTGTAACCTCTAAGCTTTCCAAAACTAATTCAAACTAATAACCTTTGACCACTTTTTATATAAATGATTTAAATATTGTTTAAAGTTGATAATTATAAATATTGAGTATAATATATGATTTTGAATTAGAAAAATGTGAGGAATCTGTTTCTGCTATTTATAATATCATTTGAACAATTTAAAATTTTGAAATAATTTAATTGTTAATAAATGACTTTTCTTAATAAATTCATAACTTTAAATCCGTAAATCCGAATTCGGTAAATAATATGTCCAAATCGATCAGCGCGACGAGACCTCTCCAACCATGATATCCATATTATCATTTGCATCATGCATTAAGATCAGTTTTATAATCAGTACTGTTTATGCAAGAAAATATGATAAATAAAATTGGAAACTAATTGTTTCTTATTAATAATGCCTCACGAATGCTATATCATCAATGTTATATGCCCTTATTACCTCTTCGACATAGTTTGCATCATTAACTTGCCATGTCATGCATCATATCATGATCATGCCGATTCTTCCCCATTAGTTGTAATTGCTGCATCGCTTGTTCTTTTTAGTGTTTTGCTTCTTCCAGGATAGGACGATGAGATGTTGTGAGCTTCGACAAGTTCTTCGGTTATGAAGCTTCGGCAATGTCTTTCAGGCGAGCATTCTCCCCCTTTCTACCTATTTTACCTTATAGTCTTTATTTCCTCCTGTTGATCTATTGCTATCTGTGTTGCGATGCTCTAGTTTTCGTACCCGTGATATTCCTGGCAGCCTTATATTGCCTTGGACACATCCTATTACCTGTTGTTTGGTAGATAGTTGGACTTGCGTGTCGTAGTCGCTTGCTCAAGTGCTGTTGCGTGTCGTCAAGTACCACAGTTGTTGAAGTAATGCCGCATGTTTAATGTTGGAGATGATCATGGATTTAATTACCGTTTAATAACTAAAAGTGAAAATAGGTAAATGCAGAGGCACCTTTGGGTAATAGACAATATTTGGTTTTTAACCGCTCACTGGTGTCCCGTAGGACCCCGAGTTCTTGACACCTGTTCCGAGATGGGGTGTGTGGGCACCCCCATCGATTTAGTACCTGATTTCAAGTACTATACTGGGGCCACAAAGTAGTTTGGGGCTTTATTACTATCTTGTACTTATGCCATACTTTACTGCTTTATTTACGATTGCGCGTGGAGTGCCTGTACTGTTTAGGAACCCCGTGATACGTTTTCGCTGTATCGACAAGCCCAGTCACACTTTCGGGTTCCCAGTCGTTTACAGCCGTCGACACAAACCCTGGGTCCGTCTCGGAGACCGGCCGACTTCGTTACGGGTAGCTTAGTGGGGTGGCCCCCCGTGCTTGCTTTGGGTCTGGGAAACGTCGTATCCGAAACCCCGTCGACATACCGTTGGGTGTATGTTTTGTGATCTTGTACCTACCTGATCTGACAACAAGGGTGTAGGTGCGTGTGGAAACTTTGGTGCACCCCTGCAGGGTTAAATCTTTTCGAGAAGCCGTGTCCGCGGTTATGGACGACTTGGAGCACAGTTCTCGATCATAGACAACTATAACTAAAGTTTACTGTTATAATTTGACTTGTATCCGATATGTCTAGTAATCAGCTTCACTACAACGGAATGGCTAAATAAAAGTACCAACAACTGCTGGGTTTGGGATATCTCATGCTAATTGTATCTGACTAGTAAGTGTTGCAACTACAACGGAATGGTTAACTAAAAGTGCCCACTGCTTATTATATCAGGATGACTATCTATACCTGACTAGTAATTGCTGCAACGATAACTGAATAAATAAAACTGCCAACGGTGTGAGTTCCTCGGTTGACTTCCTCGTTTGGTCTCAAGGGGGAAATACCAGGATGGGTATGTTTGGTGGTAGTATCAGGTTGGTTCCGAATAGGTCTTTCTTACCCCTCTCTGATAGCCGCTAGTTGTATCGAGTCTCTATAGGTTGTTTAGTGCATGCTGCGCTGCCGCTTTAGTCCACCATACCTATGTAGGCGAGGACCGCCGAATTCTAGTCTCGCCGTGTACTGGCCTCAGTACTGACCGCTCTCTTTTTACTTTGCCCTTTGTCGGCACCCATTTTGTTTTAGCAGGTTTTGAGATCGACGTCATTAGCAGGGTTACCCTTCCGGCTTGGCCGGGGCAGGGTTATGGACGCCATTGGTTATTATTCAGGGCTCTTAGCTCAATTTGCATCTTGTCCATACTCGGACGCTGTATCAATTTCAAGGTGAGTTGGATCTTTATACTGTATATCTGTATTCTTGACTCATTGTGTCTTTGTTGTATATATGTTTTGTGGGTTCCATCGAGGACTATTGTGTAATGATATTACTTCGTTTTCCACCCGCACGAAAGTGCCTGGTGGGCACCTTTGAATCGTTTCTATGCGGGTTTGGCGGAAAGCGCTAAAACTTGCATAGGGCCGATTCTGAGGGTGTTACACTAAAGTACCTAAATAGGACTAAAGAAATGTTCTTAGTCTATGGCGGTGATGAACAGCTTGTCGTAAAAGGTTACGTCGACGCTAGTTTTGACACCGACAAGGATGATTCTAAATCTCAGACAGGATACGTTTATATTTTGAATGGAGGAGCTGTGAGCTGGAGAAGCTGCAAGCAAAGCGTGATCGCGGGATCTACAGTAGAAGCGGAATACATGGCTGCTGCAGAAGCGTCAAGTGAAGGAGTTTGGATCAGGAACTTCATCACTGAGCTTGGCGTGGTTCCAAGTGCATTAGACCCACTAGAGATATTGTCTGACAACACTGGCGCCATAGCACTCGCTAAGGAACCAAGATATCATCCAAAGACCAAGCATATCAACCGCAAGTTTCATATAATCCGAGATTATATAGCAGATGGAGATCTGAAGATTAGCAAAGTACATACAGATCTGAATGTCGCAGATCCATTGACTAAACCTCTTCCACGTGTAAAACATGATCATCACCTCAGTGCCATGGGTGTGAGATTGTTGCCAAATGTAAACTAGATTATTGACTCTAGTGCAAGTGGGAGACTGTTGGACTTATGCCCTAGAGGCAATAATAAAGATGTTATTATTATAATTCTTGTTCATGATAATGTTTATATTCCATGCTAGAATTGTATTAAGCGGAAACTTTAATACTTGTGTGGTTTGTGAACAACACCGTGTCCCTAGTACGCCTCTAAGGACTAGCTCATTGATTAATGATGGTTAAGGTTTCCTAACCATAGGCATGAGTTGTCGATTAATAATAAGATCATATCGTTGGGAGAATGATATGGTGGACAGACCCAAACTGAGCGAAGCAATCAGATCGTGTCATCGTGTTCTTCTTTGCGAAGCTTTTCTTATGTCAAATATTGTATTCCTTAGACCATGAGATAATACAACTCCCTGGTATCGGAAGAAAGCTTTGAGGTCATCAAACGTCATCCTATGAGAGGGTGATCATAAAGGTGTCTCTCAGGTGATCGGAAAGTATATATTGGGTTGTATGTATCGAGATGGGATTTGTCCCTCGCAAGTCGGAGAGATATAGTTCGGGCCCACTCGGTAATTGATATCAACACCGCTTGCAAGCATGTGGTTAAAGAGTTAATCACAAAGTGATATCGGATTACGAAACGAGTAAAGTACTTGCTGTGAACGAGATTGAACTAGGTATGACGGTACCGACGATCGAATCTCGGGCAAGTAAAATATCGCGAGACGAAGGGAATATATAAATGGGATTGATTGAATCCTGGCATCGTGGTTCATCCGTTATGATCATCGATGAATGTGTGGGAGTCAATATGGGTTTCCAAACCCCGCTGTTGATTATTGATAGAAGATCATGTCTGCATATTCTCGAACCCGCAAGGTCACACACTTAACGTGTCTCGACGCTAGGATAGATTGTATAATTTGTTTATGAGTTTTTGTTCGGAGTCTCGGATGGGATCCAGGACATCATGAGAGGTTCCGGAGTGGTCCGGAGAATAAGATTCATATAAGGCAGTGCAGTTTTTGGAGTTCGGAATTGTTCCGGGTTAATCGGTATTGTACCAGAAGCTTCTAGAACCTTCCGAAAGGGGACCAACGTGGCCCCACCTTCCGGGAGGGGGCATGGCCCTATGAGGGAGTGCCCTGGCCGCATTGGGCTAGGGGCATAAGGCCCCATAGGGCCCAGCCGGCCAAAGAGGGTTTAAACCCTAGATAGACCTTCTAGAAGGGGGGGTTTCCTTGCCCCCACTCCTTCTCCTTTGGGGACGCTGGTTTGGGCTTGGGGGAGGGGCTAGGGCTGCGCCCCACCCCTCTATATAAAGAGGGCCGGGGGCGCACCACCCCCCACACCTTCCCCTCCAACCCTAGCCGCCCTGCTGCCCTTCCTCTCTCCCTCTCGACTGTTTGTAGGCGAAGACGTGCTGCAGAAATTCTCCACCATATACACCACGCCGTCGTGTTGTAGATCCAATCCATCTCTCCACCATACTTGATGGTCCGATGAAGTAGGATACGTCGAGGTGCTGCACGTGTGCATCTCACGGAGGCACCACCACTTGTGGTGCTAGATCGGATCGGATCGCGAGGAGGAGAAGCGAGTACGACTACATCACCCACGTTCTGACGAACGTTCCGCTGTGCGAATCTTCAAGGGTATGAAGATCTAATCCAATCTCTCTCGTTGTTTGCATCTCCTAGATTAGATCTTGGCTTTCTCTCTGTTCGCATCCGTAGAAAATTTTGATTTACTATGCCGCGAAACCCTACAGTTGCATCATATACAACTCTTCATCAATATATCCATTGAGGAACGCTGTTTTGACATCCATCTGCCATATCTCATAATCGTAATATGCAGCGATTGCTAACAAAATCCTCACAGATTTTAGCTTCTCTACTGGTGAGAAAGTCTCATCGTAGTCAACTCCTTGAATTTGTCGAAACCCTTTTGCGACAAGTCGAACTTTATAGACAGTAACATTACCATCAACATCTGTTTTCTTCTTGAAAATCCATTTGTTCTTGACAGCCTTCCGGCCATTCGGTAAGTCCACCAAAGTCCATACTTGGTTTTCATACATGGATCCAATCTCGGATTTCATGGCTTCTTGCCATTTATTGGAATCTTGGCTCATCATCGCTTCCTCATATGTCGCAGGGTCATCGGTGTTGTCCACCAACATGACACTCATAATGGGATCATACCAATCTGGAGTGGTACGAGTTCTCGTTGACCTGCGAGGTTCTGTAGCAACTACAACCGAAGTTTCATGATCATCATCATTAGCTTCCTCTCTTATTGGTGCAGGCACCACAGGAACTTCTTCCGGTGCTGCGCTACTCGCAAGTTCGAGAGAAGGTTCGACAACCTCGTCGAGTTCAACTTTCCTTCCAGTCACTTCTTTCGAGAGAAATTCCTTCTCTAGAAAGGATCCATTCTTGGCAACGAAGATTTTGCCTTCGAATCTATGATAGAAGGTATACCCAATAGTTTCCTTTGGATATCCTATGAAGACGCATTTTTCTGCTTTGGGTTCAAGCTTGTCCGGCTGTAACTTCTTTACATAGGCTTCGCAACCCCAAACTTTAAGGAACGACAATTTAGGTTTCTTCCCAAACCATAATTCATACGGTGTCGTTTCAACGGATTTAGATGGTGCCCTATTTAAAGTGAATGCGGCTGTTTCTAATGCATAACCCCAAAATGATAGCGGTAAATCTGTAAGTGACATCATAGAACGAACCATATCTAAGAGAGTTTGATTACGACGTTCGGACACACCATTACGCTGTGGTGTTCCCGGCGGTGTCAATTGTGAAAGTATTCCGCATTTCTTCAAATGCTCGCCAAACTCGTAACTTAGATATTCACCTCCACGATCAGAACGTAGAAATTTAATCTTCTTGTTACGTTGATTCTCCACCTCGCTTTGAAATTCCTTAAACTTCTCGAAAGTTTCGGACTTATGTTTCATGAAATAGATATACCCATATCTACTCAAGTCATCCGTGAAGGTAAGAACATAACGATAACCACCGCGCGATGCTACACTCATTGGACCACACACATCGGTATGTATGATTTCCAATAAGTCCGTACCTCGCTCCATCATACCAGAAAATGGAGTCTTAGTCATTTTACCCATCAGACATGCTTCACATCTTTCAAGTGATTCAAAATCAAGTGATTCAAGAAGTCCATCGGAATGGAGTTTCTTCATACGCTTCACTCCAATGTGACCAAAACGACAGTGCCACATATAGGTCGATTTATCGCCCGATTTCAAACGTTTAGCTTCAATGTTATTAATATGTGTATTTCCACTATAGAGATTCAATAAGAATAGACCATCTATCAAAGGTGCATGTGCATAAAACATATTACTCATATAAATCGAACAACCATTATTCTCGGACTTAAACAAGTAATCGTCTCGCAATAAACAAGATCCCGATATAATGTTCATGCTTAACGCAGGCACCAAATAACAATTATTTAAGTATAAAACTAATCCCGATGGTAGATGAAGAGGTAGCGTGCAGACCGCGATCACATCAACCTTTGATCCATTTCCCACGCGCATCGTCACCTCGTTCTTCGCTAGCTTTCGTTTATTCTGCAGCACTTGTTTCGAGTTACAAATATGAGCAACTGAACCAGTATCAAATACCCAGGCACTACTACGAGTACTAGTGAGATACACATCAATAACATGTATATCGGATATACCTTTCTTATTGATGTTGCCGTTCTTCAAATCCGCCAAGTACTTTGGGCAATTCCGCTTCCAGTGACCTTCTCCCTTGCAGTAAAAGCACTCTGTATCAGGCTTAGGTCTAACCTTGGTATTCTTCGTCGGTGCGGTAACTTTCTTACCACCCTTCTTGAAGTGTCCCTTTTGCTTAGACTTGCCTTTCTTGAATTTGGTGGTCTTATTGACCATCAACACTTGGTGCTCTTTCTTGATCTCCACTTCTGCAGATTTTAACATGGAGAAGAGTTCTGGCAACTGCTTGTTCATGCTTTGCATATTGTAGTTCATCACAAAGTTCTTGTAACTTGGTGGCAGTGATTGGAGGACACGGTAAATCCCCAAAGCATTAGGAATCACTATACCCAAGCTTTGGAGTTTGTTTGCGTGCCTAGACATCTTAAGCACATGCTCACTGACGGAGCTGCCCTCTTCCATCTTGCAGTTAAAGAACTTTTCAGAAGCCTCATAGCTCTCAACTGCCGCGTGAATCTCAAAAATCAATTTGAGTTCATGGACAATATCATGTGGGTCTAAATTCTCAAACCTTTTCTGAAGCTCCGATTCCAAACCATACAAGATAGCACACTGAACTGTGGAGTATTGATTCTTTCGAGCGAGGTAAACGTTCTTTACTTCATCGGTAGCATCAGCTGCAGGCGGGTCACCTAGCGGTGCATCCAGCGGTGCATCCAGCACATAGGTCAAATTACCAGCATTGAGGACAATCCTCAAATTGCGGAACCAATCCGCGAAGTTGCTTCCATTGTTTTTCAACTTTTCTTTCTCTAGGAACGCATTAAAATTGATGGTAGGGGCCGCCATTGATCTACAACATATTTGCAATAGTTTAGACTAAGTTTATGACAAATTGAGTTCTAATTAATAGTTAAATTAATCTAGGTGAACTCCCACTGAAAACAATATCCCTCACATTATTTTAGTGATCACACGAACCAAATCCACCACATCAAAACTGATCATCACGAGAGTTGATGTAGCTTCAATGGCGAACAATCGACATGTTCATCATATCTACTATATGATTCATGCTTTACCTTTCGGTGATCCGTGTTCCGAGACCATGTCTGTACATGCTAGACTCGTCAAGATCAAACCTTAGCTTTCGCATGAGCAAATCTGGCTTGCTCACGTTGTATACACTTGCAGAATCTAACACACCCGATCATCACGTGGTGCTTCGAAACAACAAGCTTTAGCAATGGTGCTTACTAAGGATGAACACTTTAGAACTTGAAATTCATGTGCATGAGGGATCATCTTATAATGCTACCGTCGTTAACTAAGCAATACAAGATGCATAAAGGATTAACATCACATGCAATTCATAATATGTGATATGATATGGCCTTTCTTCTTTGTGCTTCCGATCTCCATCTTCAAGCACGAACATGATCTCCATCATCACCGGCATTGCATCAAGGTCAATGACGCTGCTCCATGATTGTCTTCCACCAGCTTCAACTATTACAACTACTTTGAATAGACACGCGGGTCTTACCTAAAATTAAAGACAACCATATGGCTCCTGCCGGTTGCCAACTTACAATAAGGAACATTGCATACATCAAATATAATCACAATCATGGCCATATCACATCACAGCACACCCCTGCAAAACAAAGTTAGACGCCTCTAATTTCTTTGCATATTTTACATGGTTTGGGGCTTTCAATAAGTGTCAATCTAACTTACGAACAAGAACAACAACATTGATGTTTGAACTATCAAGTGCCTGTTGTAAATTGGATCTTTACTATAATGGGAGAGACAGACACCCGCAAAGCCACTTATGCAATACAAGTTGCATGTTGAGCGTGGAGCAAGTCTCATGAACGATGTCATGTAAGGTTAGCCCGGGCCGCTTCATCCCATCATACCCCAAGATGCAAAGTACACAAGAAGCAATTGATAATAAAAGCACCACCGCCCACAATGACCATTGTGTTCTACTCGTGCAACAGATCTACATATAGACACGACTCTGATACCACTGTAGGGGTTCGTAGCATGGAAAACAAAAATTTTCTACCGCATACAAACAAACAAGCCAAGATCTATCTACTAGATTGTAGCAACGAGTCGATGGAATAACTCACCCTCGATGATTTCAAAGTGTTTAACGAGAACGGATTCTCGTGGGTGATGTAGTTGTACTCTTGCCGATCTCAAGATCTTGTAGACGATCCTTCCGGCGCTGCGTTCCGGCAGCGCTTCCGCAGTCGGTCACACGTTTGATACTCGATGAAGACCTTCCTCTCCCTTGTTCCAGTAGGCAGCGGAGGTTGTAGCACTCTCCTCGTGATTCCGGCAGCACGACGGCGTGGTACCGGAAGTAGAGGGGAGATCTCGCAGGTCTTCGCCTTAAGCCGAAGCGAGTATGGTGGACTATGAGAGAGGCCTCGGTGATCTATGGTTTAGACACACCAAGGAGAGAGGGCTAGGCTGGCGGCTAGGGCTTGGGGAAGCCCAATTCGGCGGCTAGGGTTTGCCCTAGGTGGCGGCAGCAGCAGGAGGTGGTGGCGCCGGCGGCTTAGGGCTAGGGTTTTGGTGAGGCAAGGTGTAGTCTTGGAGGGGCAGCCCTGCCCCACCTTATATAGGTGGACGGCGATGGCCAAGGGGTGGGGAGTACCTCCCCAACTCGGCCTCCAAGGCCGGCAGGTGGAGGGAGAGGAACTCCTCCCCAAGTAGGTTTCCTACTCTCCCTCCACCAAGCAAACTTGACGTTTGACTTTTCAAATTGGCGTTTGACTTTTCAAACTAGGATTTGATTTATCCCTTTATTTTGCTCAGCGATGACACCTAGTACATGATCCAACCATTCCAACTTGTTATGACACATTCATGTACCCTTCCCCTTCGGAGTGCCGGACCTTCCGGAACCTTCTAGAACATTCCCGATGAAAACACCGGAACCATTCTCCAACCCCGAAACAGGACTTTCCTTATATGAATCTTATTCTCCGGACCATTCCGGATCTCCTCGTGATATCCCGGATCCCATCCGAGACTCCGAACAACATTCGGTCTCTTACTCATCATTCCATAACTACTCAACAACATCGAATCCTTAAGTGTGTCTCCCTACAGTTCGTGAATTATGCGGACATGATCGAGACACTTCTCCGAACAATAACCAATAGAGGAATCTGGAAATTCATATGGCTCCCACATATTTCTACGATTACTTTGCTATCGAATGAACCACTTACATACGATACCAATTTCTCTTTGTCTCACGATAGTTTACTTATCCGAGGTTTTGATCGTCGGTATCTCTGCATACCTAGTTCAACCTCGTTACTGATAAGTACTCTTTTCTTGTTCCCGTGATATGTGATCCCTTGTGATCCAGTCACATGCTTGCAAGCCAATTGGATGACATTCCACCGAGAGGGCCCAGAGTATATCTATCCGTCATATGGATGGAAAAATCCCACTCTTGATCCATGTGTCTCAACCAATACTTTCCGAACACTCAATGCCACATTTATAACCACCCAGTTACGGTGTGGTGTTTGATGTCATCAAAGCATCCTTCCGGTGATGGTGAGAAGCATGATCTCATGGTCGAAGGAATTAGGTTACTATGTATCAGAAAGCATATAGCAATTGAACTATTAAAATGACTTGATATTTATGCTACGCTTATCTATAGGAGTATGTCCATCATAACATTCTCCTAACGATATGATCTTGTTGTTAATAACATCTCAATGTTCATGATAGGGAAACCATAATCATTTATTAACCAACAATCTAGTATTATAAAGAGGCTTTACCAGGGACTCTAATTTAGTTTACAAATCACACAAGTATTAATGTTTCCTTGTTAATATTGTTATAGCATGAATGTAAACATTTATCATAAACACAAAGATATAATAATAACTACATTTATTACTGCCTCTAGGGAATATCTCCAACAGAGCAGAGGGGGAAGGCGACCTCCCACTCCACTGAGACAAAGACACGTTCGAGGACACTACAGATAGGGTGACGTTGCTTATTCGTCCATGTATACCTAGCGCCAACCCTAACAATCTCGCGGAGGGCCAGGTCAACAATGCAGTTGTTAAACATACGCATCCTAGGGAGGTCCACATTTGCCGAGCTCTTGTCTTCAGTAGACCGGATTAAGTTGAAATCACCGGCAATAACCACCGGGATCTTAGTCTGATCCACTTTCGACTTGAGCTCTAGCAAGAAGTCAGCAGACCTCCAATGGTCCGCAGGGCCATAGACAATAATCACCTTCCAACGGAGGCGAGATTGTCTATGCGTGAGGGCCATGCTCACAAAGAACTCCCCGCGGTCCATATCATCTACCTCAAAGGTATCCTCCTTCACCCCCAAGAGGATCCCCCCCGAGTGGCCAAATGCAGGGAGCCAGGACCAAGCGAACTTGATACGGCTAAGGGACTCCAATTCGACGATGGTGAAATCTTGGCAAATCGTCTCCTGAAGGCCGACAATATCCGGCACTTCCAGGCGAATGCAGTCCTTGATCTGGCGGCAACGGCCCTCTTGCCCAAACCCCTAGATGTTCCAAATGAACATCCGAATGGCCCGGAGGACGTCCATCAGGACCCCTCAGGTCGGGGCGGTCCCCTTAGTGGGGACCGAGCGAGCACGAGGAGGAGGTCGAGATCCAGCAGCCTTGGGAGGTCTCCCACGGGGGTCGGCCTATGGGTGATCTCCCGTTCATCAGGTGCGGGTGGGGGGTCCCTGCTGGGGTCAGGCACAGTGTGCCTATCCTCGGCAAGGATCCGAGAGCGCTCCCGCTCCCGGGCGTCACGCGCCTGGGCAGTAGAGATCGCTCCTGCATACCCCTCCCGCGCATGAATGACGGCCATCTACTCAAGACGCGGCCCCTTCTTGCCACAGAACACTATCCCGCAGTCCTCAGCCACCGCGCCCAGGTGGGCCAGCGACACCTCTGAAAGAACACAGAACGGGGAACCAGGCAAACCGGACGAGCCAGGGACAGGAGAGGCAACAACAGGGGTAGAGGAGGTACCTGAAAACTCGTCACGAGCAGCAACCCGGCGGGAGGCCCGCTCCGCCACCGTCGGCTCGGGCCCGAACAGGATTGTCCGGGAGTCAGCGAGGCGAACACTGTGGCGGGAAGGGGACGACCTGGGGGCCCTGGACCGGCGCAGCTTGGAGGCTGCAGCAAGGGAGGGAGGGTCCCCGGCGATGGGCGCCAGTCCCAGCGGGTCCGGGGTGTCCGGCGCGAGGGAGTAGCACAACACTCCGGGGGACCGCGGGGACTGGTTGTCACACACCACCAACCCAACACTCCCCGAGGTCACAGGCTCCGGGGACCGAGGGAAGGCCGGCGGGTCAGGACGGAGAGACGAGCTCAGGAGGAGGTTGGAGCCGTATTTCACGATGCCGAGGCCGAGGGAGACGGGAGGGTCGGGGCGGAAGCATCGAGGAAGGTCCATAGGGGCCAGCTTGGCCGGAGCGCTCAGAGATAGCGGGCGCCTTCCTAGGAAGAAGGGCCCGCCCCTAGAGAGTCCAGCCACCGTAGAAGGGGCCGAGGTACCCCCTGCGGCCCCCTGCGGAGGTAGCGACGGAGGAGGCGATGTGTCCATGGTGAGAGGCGACTCTGACCCCGAGTCACTGCCATCCGAGTGCTCCCCCCCCCCCCCCCGAGCCCCCGTTGCCCGCCCCCACATCATCACCGGTAGAGGGGGAAGGGAAGGCGGGGGACTGACACCTGGGCCACCACCTCCTCGTCGAACTCCACCAGGAGGTCCCGGCCCACGCGGTCGAAGAAGAACCGAGGCAGGGAGACCGGGAACACCGAGGTGTCCGGGCAGAGCAGGCGCAACCTGATCCCTCCGTGACCCGCCAGCGACCCCATGTCAACCTCCGTCAGTCTGCCCACTTCCTGGGACACGAGGGCCACCACCTTAGGGGTCCAAGCCTCGGACGGGACCTCGTGAAGGCAAACCCAGACCTCCGAGAGGGTAGCCATCGTCTCCTGAGCCGTGGAGGAAGGCTGGATGGCAACCTTCAGCTGGTGGATCGGCAGCGTAAAGGAGGAGCCGAGGGCGCACATGCGAAGGATCGCCACCGACGGGAAGGAGACCACGAACTCAGAGTCCGAGACGCGGCGGACCGGCCACTCATGGCCAGGCAGGACAGCACTGAGCTCCTCCTGGAGCAGACTCTCCGACACCACCACCGAGAGAGGAGGCTCCTGGTCCGGGAGGATCGACACCCTAGCCAGGGTCTCAAGCACCGTCATCGGAACTCCTCCCAGATCGATGTAGTAAAATCCGCTGTCAACGTCGTGACCATAGTACCCCAACGACTCCCTTAGACGCGGGACGAAGGCTGCCGACATAAGACCTCCCCCCTAGCAGACGAGGCATCCGGGCCAGGGAGGGTAGTCGCGTCCGGATCCGCGGAAGCCGCCGAGGACGGGCCCTTCTTCTTCTTGCTCTTTTTCTTCTTCTTCTTGGGGGGCCTCCGCCGCGCCAATCACGGCCTCGGTCCGCGCCGGCTCAACCACCGCGGGCAGGACCGGCTGGGGAGCCTCCCGCCATGGCCCAGCCTCAGCGCGGCTAGGGCCCTGCCGAGGAGCCTCCGAGCCGTCGCGAGCGTGCAGCACCGCCGCACACAGCTGCATCTCCCGCTCGCGGTCCGCAGCAGCGGGCCTCTAGGGGGACCAAAGAGACGCCTCCAGGCGGCGTCTGGCCCGAGGAGGAGAGCGGGACGGCCTACGCGCGGCAGGGGCCCGCTGGGGGGGAGGTGACCGGCGAGCAGGAGGGCGCGAGGACCCGTGCTGCCCTCGCATGGGCGGAGGCCGACGCAAGCGATCAGGGGAGTGAGGCCGGCGCGGGGGGGGGGGATGAGGTGCGGCGCGGGGAGGAGGGCTGAGACTGCGCCGACGGGCTCCGGGGGCGTGGCGCCATTAGAGCAGAGAGGTAGGAGCGTCGAGGGGGCAGAAACAGGGGGTGGCGGAGGAGCAGACGGGGAGACATGGGGAAGGGCAGGCGGTTCGATGCGGTAGGGTTGAGACCCGACCCCAACGAGCGACCCAACCTGGGCCAAGACGAGCCTCCCAGGAGCCGTGACCGCAAGGGGCCCAGCAGACAGCCCGTGGGTCGCCTGGGCCGACCGGGCCGGAACGCCAGCAGGCCAAGGCCCACCAGCGGACTGGCCAGCCCGCCCCACGAGGGCCCATCTCAGGCCCCTCCCTACTCCCCCGAGTCCCTGCTGCGGCGTCGCCAGGGCAGCCCGCGCCAGGGACCCTCCCCGCCGGCGAGGCCGCCGCGAGGCAGCCCTGGCCAGGGGGAAGAAGTCGCCCAAGGACGGAGGGGAGAGGGATGACTGGCACCGAGGCAGGGGACCCCCCGTTCGCCGTCGGAAAGCTCGTCGACCCCGCGCACCCCGAGCACCAGAGGCGGCAGGTCCTGCGCGGCGTCGGCCCCCCCGTCATCTTCCTCGACATCTCCCCACGCCAGACCGTGGAGGTCGGCGAGCTCAGCCACCCACTCCGGCGGGAGGGGCCTGGAGGGAAGGAGAGGCGGCGGACTCCGGCTCGGCCGCGACGCTGGCGAGACAGGCGAGGGGACGATGCGACAACCGACCTTGACTGCGTGTGCCGGGTTAAAGGGATGGTGGCGCCCTGGCGGATGAATTCGCCGTGGCGGCGGTCCCGGGCGTCCACGACGACGCCGGACGCGTTGAGGAGGACGAGCCACCCATCGGCGGGCCGGAGGAGGAGGGTGGCCGCAGACCAACCCGGCCGGCATCCAGCGAAGATGGAGGAGGAGGACGCCACCCACCGAATTAGCAGGGGCTCCGGGCCGGGGCGAGGGGGAGACGCCCACCGGCCGGCCGGCCGCGCCAGGCAGAGCTCGCCGCGGTACGATTCAAAATTTGAATCGCCTCACAGCCGCCCCCAGCCTGTCATCGTCCCCCTCCGCCCATATTTTCCCAACATTTCTCCTCATGCTCAATCCTATAAAACAAGCTCACCATTGCTCCACCCGGGCACTCCTCCACAACGCCTCCACAAGCTAGCCAATCAACAGATCGAGGTTTCCCCTTTCTCATCTTTCCTCTAGCTAAAAGAAACGGGATAGTAGGATAATTTTCGAGCAGGAATCGCTAAACGTGGGCTTGGGCGCAAAGCCACAACTGCGAGATTAGCCTTGAGAACTGGTAGGTGATAATCCGAATTATATTCATAGTTAGAAAATTAATAATCTTTCAATACCACCATTAACGTCAAGGAGAAGAACCCATGTCAAACGAAGGGCCGGAGATCATTATTATAAAGGATGCCATCTCTATTGAAAAATACGTCTAGCAAAACCTTAACCAAATATATGAAAATCACTACTTTTATTAAAAACTTCACTCATAGATCGGGTTACATGCTCTGCTGACACATTCAAGACCCGCCGGAGGAGGAGAAACCGACTTGTGACGAAGGCGGAGGTGGGAGGCGATGGTGGGTTCTTAGGTGGCGGCTATTCTGGTCAAAAGGTATATTCGTAGGTGGTTTACAACTTGATACGCAAGGCCTGATATAACATGTCACATGGTTTATCTACACCATAACGATCACGTCAGGTTTAAACATAACAAGTAGAATAGTGTTTAAAAAACATAACAATTACTTCCGTTTTGAAATAATATCTTAAATTTGACAATACACATCTATCTACACACTAAAACACTCTCTCTCTCTCTCTCTCTCTCTCTCTCTCTATATATATATATATATATATATATATATATATATATATATATATATATATATATATGTCACTGGCAGAAAATGGGCCTCTAGTCCCGGTTCAGGACGGTCTCTAGTTCCGGTTGTGCAACCGGGACTGCCATAGAGAGACCAGAGATCCTACTTTTATCCCGGTTCTGGTACAAATCGGGACAAAAGGTCCTCCACGTGGCTCCACCGAGTGCGCTGGGCTAGAGGATAGTGTCGTTTGGTAATACAAACCGGCACTAAAGGTTTTCTACCGCGACAACGTTTTGAGAAAATCGGCTGCCACATCAGGAGATGGGTTTTAGGGTTTTGTGTTCAATTAGTTTTCATTTTGTGTTTCGTCTGAAACAAGTTTTCGTATACATATTCTACGCTATTATATACTGTACATGTTGATATATATATAATATAATTTCTCGCACAAGCATACAAACATATATATATATATATATAACTTGGTTCTATATATGTATATCTAGACAATTATAAGACACTTATTTCTGAACAGAGAGAGCAAAAGTTATCACTATTTTCTTTCGTTCTATAACTCTTATCATGGTTTTAATTCAAACTAAAACCATGATAAAAATTATGAACATAGAGGAAGGGAGTAGACTAACTAATACGCCCATCTCAGCAGAAGTGACACGAGTGGAAGTAGTTAACATCGGTGGTGTCTGCAGGGGCGGAGGGAGCATACTGCCTTCTGTTTAGGCCTTTCACAATGGGAGGTTTTTGACGCGGTGTCACAGGCAAATTGCTTATGTGGCACTATATTTAATGAGGAGAGATGGTGATGTTGTATCTTAGCTAAGATACAAGCTCGCACGAGATCATAGGTAAAAAAGAATGGCTAGCCTAATAGCATGCCCACAAATCACCAAAATCATTAAATGTAGAGACAACACCTAAGATACAATCCATTGGAGGGATGGTCTCTTAAGTATTTATTTTGCCTATGATAACGTGTTAAGAAACACCCCGTTATGAAAGGCCTTATACGCCACACACGCTCATGGTGTGCGCAGGAGCAGGATGTGTGCCCCCCCCCCCCCCATTCCTAGATGTGGGCCCTTGGGAGAGGGTGATTTTTCGAGTTTACGGAAAAGATAAATACAGTGTGTTTGTGATAATGGGCTAAAATTGTAGCCTAAGTCAATGAAGTTGCTAATTACTCTTCTATTTTATGGTTTTAATTTCCTTAGGTTCAGTTAGTGAGTTTATATTTATTTGTGGCATCGTTCTCAAATGTTGTCGCACTACAGGACGCGCGCGCTACGCCGAGGGCAAAAAGCCGTCGGCGTAGGCTAAAATGCCGTCGGCGTATGGTACGCCGACGGCTGCCCTCGGTGTAGCCTCCTCGGCAAAGGGCTCCCTCGGCGGAGCACCTAGAGGCCGTCGGCGTATCAAAATGCCGTCGGCGTAGCGGCCATCGGCATAGCTTATCGACATGTTGCAAAAACATTTTTTTTAAAAAAAATTCTCAATTTTTGAATCTTTGAATTCTTTGACTCGTTAATCTCTCACTTTGAACATTTTTAACACTAATTACATTTAATATTTAATTAAATTGCAGTCTTGGTCGATCTTCGCGACCGATCACCCATCCTAATACTACTCCAGCTCCAGCACGCTTAATTTCCTCGTTCCTTCAGAATCTGTTTCCGCAAAGTAATTCATACATTGTTGTCAATATTATAATATCAATCCTATTAACCCTTATATCAACATGTCACATGTTTGTAATTTTTTGAAATTACAAACAATTATTTAAGTAAACATTAATGAATAAGTAAAAATATTATTGAATACAAATAAAAATATAATAATTTTACTTTTTTCTATTTTCTATTTAATATGGAATAATTAATATCTTTAAATCTGTAAATCGGAATTTAACAAATAATATGTCTAAATTGATCAGAAAAATGAGAGGAATCCAAATATGATATCCATATCAACTAATCACAAACCCTCCGTTTTTGAATTATCTATTTGGTGGTTGCTTTAGAAAATTTCCTTTTTGCGCTCGGATAATGAAAAATGGCTTTTTGGTGCGATGAAAAGGAAACATTGCATTGAATATTTGATAAAATAGCATATTGTGAACCTAAAAATGATTTTTGTAAAAAAAAATATGAGTATCGGATCATGTACATGTAGTTCATATCTGACCCACTTCCTGCCGATTCGGCAGGAATTTGTCTTTTTCACCAGAGGTGGACGGAAGGGTTTCGGATCCCCCTGTTGGGACATTGTCCATATAAGATAGTATAGTATTTTTGTAAAATGTGGTGGTAGCATTTTGAATTACCCATTTGGTGGTTGCTTCACAAAATCGTCCGTTTTTATGCTCGGAAAATGGGAAATGTCTTTTTGGTACGACGAAAAGAAAAACTTCCTCCTGCAACATTGTTCTCCATCCCATGATGCATGTGTATGCACAATATGGGCACATTATCACAAACTATGCCTTGATTCTAGCCATAACATTGGTCATTTGACCCGAAAGCCAAGAAACCTCGAATGAGATAGGTCATTTTGTGAAGGTTTTTTTGAGACATAATCAATATATCAAGTTTGATATTTTTACTTATAACTATGTCACATAATATGACACCACGCGAAGGTTTCGCATTGTTTCGATCGTTTTTGAATTTTTTATGCCCGTTTTAAACTATCGTCAAACTTTGTCGAACGGCGGGCATGGAGATTCTTAGATCGGGGCCGAGCCTCGCTAAATTTGCATTGGATCTTTGATAAAATAGCATATTGTGAACCTAAAAATGATTTTTATAAAAAAACATGAGCATCGGATCATGTACGTGTAGTTCATATCTGACCCACTTCCTACCGATTCGGTAGGAATTTGTCTTTTTCACCAAAGGTGGACGGAAAGGTTTTGGATACCCCTGGTGGGACATTGTCCATATAAAGTGGTATAGTATTTTTATAAAATCTGGTGGTAGCATTTTGAATTAGCCATTTGGTGGTTGCTTTACAAAATCGTCCGTCTTTTGTGCTCGGAAAATGGGAAATGTCTTTTTGGTGCGATGAAAAGAAAAACTTCCTCCTGCAACATTGTTCGCCATCCGATGATGCATGTGTATGCACAATATGGGCACATTATCAAAAACTATGCCTTGATTCTAGCCATAACATTGGCCATTTGACCCGAAAGCCAAGAAACCTCGAACGAGATAGGTCATTTTGTGAAGGTTTTTTTGAGACATAATCAATATATCAATTTTAATATTTTTACTTATAACTATGTCACATAATATGACATCACGCGAAGGTTTCGCATTGTTTCGATCGTTTTTGAATTTTTATGCCCGTTTTAAACTATCGTCAAACTTTGTCGAACGGCGGGCATAAAGATTCTTAGCTCGGGGCCGAGCCTCACTAAACTTGCATTGGATATTTGATAAAATAGCATATTGTGAACCTAAAAATGATTTTTGTAAAAAAAATGAGCATCGGATCATGTACCTGTAGTTCATATCTGACTCACTTCCTACCGATTCGGCAGGAATTTGTCTTTTTCACCAAAGGTGGACGGAAAGGTTTCGGACCCCCTGTTGGGACATTGTCCATATAAGGTGCTCTATTATTTTTTTAAAATGTGGTGGTAGTATTTTGAATTAGCCATTTGGTGGTTGCTTCATAAAACCGTCCGTTTTTTATGCTCAGAAAATAGAAAATGCCTTTTTGGTGCGACAAAAAGGAAAGTTTCCTCCTGCAACATTGTTCGCCATCCTATGATGCACATGTATGCACAATATGGGCACATTATCACAAACTATGCCTTGATTCTAGCGTTAACATTGGTCATTTGACCCGAAAGCCAAGAAACCTCGAATGAGATAGGTCATTTTGTGAAGGTTTCTTTAAGACATAATCAATATACCAAGTTTGATATTTTTCCTTCTAACTATGTCACATAATATAACACCACGCGAAGGTTTCGCATTGTTTCGATCATTTTTGAATTTTTTATGCCAGTTTTAAACTATATATAATGTTTTGTGTTTTACTTAATTTTTATTTACAAATGTGTAATATTTGAGTGTAGATAGATAGGTCTTATTTTTATGCAAATTTTGATATTTGTATTTTTACGAATTAGAATGATTTAGTTATGATTTTTCAAAGTTTAATGAGATAAAATAAAAAATAGCTACGCCGAGGGCAGCCGTCGGCGTAGCATAGGATATGCCGAGGATAATTCTACGCCGACGGCTGCTTGGCGGAGCTGGCCTAGACGATGGCTACGCCGACGGCCCCGGTCGTCGGCGTAGCGACCGGCCGTCGGCATAGCTTCCCATTCCTGTAGTGTCGACATGTTAAACATTTCATGGAATAGTTAATGTGCTTTTCCCTCATTCCAAGGGATTGTAATAAACAAAAAATCTGAGCAGAAAGGTTGCACTTAAAGCCAATGCACTTGTTCGAATAGTTGAGGTCGCCTAAACTTTTTACAAGGAGCACTACTCATGACAAACTAGGAAGACACATGCCGCCGGGCACGGCGAGGAACACAATGGTGTACAAGGTGCTAGAACGGCGACAAACACAAAAGATACGGACCCTTGCACACACGAGTAAAGTGGGCATATGACGCCGAGCACGGCGCACGACTGTTATGCCTGAATATGATCTCGAGCAAAAATTGGTGTATTTCATCGAAGAATAAGGGAATTTCGGACATACAATTAGTAGGAACGAACACAAAGACGAAGGACCCTAACTAGGCTAGAGTATATTTTAGTTCTTACTTCTCGTTCGTGGTAGTGCCGGTACATATAAATGTTTGAATTACAATTGAATAAGGTGTTAAGTTGGATCTCACCAAAATTCCACTTCTAATTCATTTTCTAAATTCTAGTTCAAATTTTGATCTCACTTGACACCTTACAGGTTGACAACCTATTTCAAATTCAAGAAATCAAATCCTTGTCTGATATCTTTTCAAAAAAATCCTTGTTTGTGAGAGTTGTCTTGTAAGTCTGTGTGGCGCCCCTGTCTGTGATACAATCTGTATTTTCTGTATATTTCGGTTATTAATAAAACACACACGCACGCACGCACGCCCGCGCACACACACACGCACGCACGCACGCACTCTCTCTCTCTCTCTCTCTCTCAAAGAAGTCACCAAAACAAAAATTTATCCAATTATATAAACTCCCCATGTTTTCAATATTACCCTTTGTTATGCTTTTAATCATAGTCAAGTTTGACCAAATATATAGAAGAATATCATGACATACGATATAAAATCAATATTATTAAAAATTATATATTTTTATATTATATGGCAATTTAGGATATATTGTATACATGAAATATTATTTCTTATTACATACTTGGTGATGGTTAAACTTTATTTTTTTTACTTTATAACTAAATAAAGAACGCAGGGTGCTTAAAAACAGAGGGAGTAGTACCTCACATGATACTTGACCCCACACACGAAATTCAATGTATTTTTTCCGGCAGAAAACACATCTCTATTTGCCGTTTCGTGATTTTGCATGTGTCGTCAAATCTCAGTGACTTGCTTAATTTCGTTAAACCAAACTTGCAGTCGACGTCACATTATCTTCACTTCTTCCTCCACATAAAGCACCAACAAACGCCATGATGGAAACATATGCTAGCGTGGTAAGTGGTAACCACCATAATAAGCAAACCCTTAAGCTAGAAACGATCCCCCAAATCTTTTTTTACAAGAAGGGACCATCAAAATTTTAAATTTTTGTCAATTTTTGTTAACCAATGGTTCTGTTGACCAACGTTTTATTTTTAAACCGATATGTCCGAACTGTCATGACTCGGCTTTGCTCTGTTTGAGTGTTTTTTTTTTTTTTTTTTTTTTTTTTTGCGAATTGCTCTGTTTGAGTGTTGGGCTTGTACAGCAGAGGAGCTGGTACTCGACCAGTTTATAGTTTCTCCCCTCCCAGTCTGATGCACCGGAAAGCAACCGACTCAGACTCAAATGACTACGTCCAAAGGACTATATAATGGCACCTAACTGCCACAGAAAACAATCTCAGAATTTCCACGGGCCTGCCAGTCATGGACACTAGTGGGTTGGACCTGTAATGCAGCACCTGGGATTTGGGCCCGACCCAGACACTGCATTTGGGCCCGACCCGTCCATTGGCATTGATTTCTACGATGCTCCGCGAGGCCATGAATACTGTGCTCGACCGGTGGCCTAGTTACCCTCCCACCTTCGTCGTCGACCCGTCTCCCACCTCCTCTGCTGCCGCGACAGTATG
Organism: Avena sativa; assembly: GCA_916181665.1. Taxonomy (NCBI): domain Eukaryota; kingdom Viridiplantae; phylum Streptophyta; class Magnoliopsida; order Poales; family Poaceae; genus Avena; species Avena sativa. Next base: position 396,268,505 of record OV702279.1, on the reverse strand, counting down.
ACGGGCTCCGCCTCCATATAGTCTCCCGCCTCTCGGCCCGACCTCCTCCTCCACCATTCCAGAACAACAACATGCTCCTCGGCCTTGCCTCGATACATCGACACTAGGGACCTCCATCTGCCATCCACCAGCATAAGTCTCCGACGTGTCACATGATCCATGACCTCACATGCTTGCCACTCTCAAGCCCTCCGCTCACCCTACGGTCAAGCCTTATTCTACCGCAGGGGAAAATCAGGGGGGGTGGTGGTGGTGGTGTTGTACTTCACATGACGTACCGTGGAAGCCAATGCCTGTGTAACCTACACCACGTCATGGTGCCTCGCCTCCACCGGAGGATGTTGAGGAGGATCCACCAGAGGAGGCTGTTCAGGAGCATCCGGTCATTTTGGGTTCGATCGTGTGAAGACCAATCTTGATCTTTTTCCAATTTCTTTGATTTCGAGAATCTCGTTTGGTTTGGTTTCTCACTCGTTCTTCCTCTCAAACATACACACCTCACCCCCTCCATCCCATCGTGCAGACCTACTTGTGCTCCCGCAGTTGCCATTCATCCAAGGGAAAGCTACAACTACATATCATGTTAAGTGCCGGTCTATACAAATTATTGGCTCCAGGGCGAGTCAAAATAAATATAATTATATAAAATTATATAATTGTTTGTAAATCATTTCTTTTAGATTCATGGTCATCGTATTTTATAATAAAATTAACATTAGTTTAAATACATGGCATCTTAGATATATATAAACAAAATTATTTCAAATGTGAGAAGATAAGAAAAGACAGAACCACATGTGTCCTCGGCTGACACTAGAGGAAAAAGGGCCATCCGTTCGCGACCCCTCGGAACATTAGTCCCGGTTGCGCCACCAACCGGGACTAATGCTGGCACGCGTCCCGGTTGGAGCGGGCACAGGGCCAGGGGCATGGGTCCCGGTTGGTAAGGGGGCATGCGTCCCGGTTGGAGCCACCAACCGGGACTAAAGGTTTGGCCACAGCCACGTGGCGTGGCACGCACCTTTAGTCCCGGTTGCTGGCTTCAACCGGGACTAAAGACCCCTTGCCCTCTATAAATGCAACGCCCCAGCCCCCTCTGCCTCCACTCTGTTTTTTCGAATGGTGTAAGGTGTGAGGGTGTGTGCTAGTTTTTTCTCATGCATGCATTGAAGGTGTTTGTTAAAATGTTTGAGTGAAAAATCCCGTTGAATTTCTCATAGAACAAAAATATAGAAGGTGTCCGAGACGCACTTGAGCTTTCTCCTCTTTATTTTCCTCGATCGAGGTTAGCAATCTTATCTTTTCTAGGTCATTGATACAATTCATGTGTCGGTGTGAATTGGTTATTTCACTATTTATGATGTCCTGTTTTTTGATAAAATTACTTATATGATGCAGATGAACGGTCGGGAATGGATGTACGGTGACCGGCGGGTAGCCGGGTATATCAAAGGCGTGGATAAATTTATCGATGTGGTTACGGCAAACAAAGAGAATGGATTTATACGTTGTCCATGTGTTCAATGACGGAACAACAAGGAGTACTCTTCCTCGAAAATCATTCGCGGCCACCTGATTATGAAAGGTTTCATGCCCAACTATAATTGCTGGACCAAGCACGGGGAAAGAGGGGTTATGATGGAAGATGGTGAAGAAGAAGATGATGATAACAACTATCATCATATGTTTCCTGAATACAGTGATACTGCAATGGAAGACAATGGAGAGGAAAAAGGTGAAGAACGGGCATCAGATGAGCCGGCTGATGAACTTGGTAGGGTCATTTCTGATGCAAAGCGAGACTGTGAAACAGAAAATGAGAAGTTGAAGTTAGAGGGCATGTTAGAAGATGACAAGAAATTGTTGTACCCAAATTGTGAAGATGGCAGCACAAAGCTCGGTACCACACTGGAATTGTTGCGATGGAAGGCAGAGTGTGGTATAACTGACTCCTCATTTGAAAAGATGCTGAAAATAATGAAGCCGAAGTTTCCAAAACATAACGAACTTCCCGAGAGTACCTACGAAGCAAAGAAGACTCTCTGTCCTCTGGGATTAGATGTGCAAAAGATACATGCATGCATTAATGACTGCATCCTCTACCGCGGTAAGGAGTATGAGAATTTAGATAAATGCCTGGTATGCAACGCGTTGCGGTATAAGATCAGACGAGATGACCCTGGTGATGTTGAGGGAGAGCCCCTCCGGAAGAGGGTTCCTGCTAAGGTTATGTGGTATGCTCCTATAATACCAAGGTTGAAACGCATGTTCAGAAACAAAGAGCATGCCAGGTTGTTGCGATGGCACAAAGAAGACCGTAAGAAAGACGGGGAGTTGAGACACCCTGTTGATGGGTCACAGTGGAGAAAAATCGAGAGAGACTTCCCAGACTTTGCAGGTGACGCAAGGAACTTATGGTTTGGTCTAAGTACGGATGGCATGAATCCTTTTGGGGAGCAGAGCTGCAGTCACAGCACCTGGCCCATGACTCTATGTATCTACAACCTGCCTCCTTGGTTGTGCATGAAGCGTAAGTTCATTATGATGCCAGTGCTCATCCAAGGCCCGAAGCAACCGGGCAACGACATTGATGTGTACCTTAGGCCATTAGTTGAAGAACTCTTACAGTTGTGGGGCAAACCAGGTGTACGTGCGTGGGATGAGAACAAACAGGAGCCATTTAATCTACGAGGGTTGTTATTCGTAACCATCAATGATTGGCCTGCTCTTAGTAACCTTTCAGGATAGACAAACAAAGGATATAAGGCATGCACCCACTGTTTAGATAAGACCGAAGGTACATATTTGCATAAATGCAAGAAGGTTGTGTACCTAGCGAATCGACGATTTCTTCCGACCAATCATCCCGTAAGAAAGAAAGGCAAGCATTTCAAAGGTGAGGCAGATCACCGGAAGAAGCCTGAACTCCCTGCTGGTGATGATGTATTTGGTATGGTCAAGGACATAGAAGTAATCTTTGGAAAGGGTCCCGGCGGTCAATCAGTTCCGAACGACGTCGCTACAGGACACGCACCCATGTGGAAGAAGAAATCTATATTTTGGGAGCTGCCATATTGGAAAGTCCTGCGTGTCCGCTCTTCAATCGACGTGATGCACGTGACGAAGAATCTCTGCGTGAACCTGCTAGGATTCCTAGGCGTGTATGGGAAGACAAAAGATACACCTGAAGCACGGGAGGACCAACAAATTATGAAAGACCCAAAGAACATGCATACAGATAACAAGACGGATAAAGGGCGTCACTTAAGTCGTGCCAGCTATGCTCTTACCAAAGCAGAGAAGGAAATCTTTTTTGAAGTCCTTTACAGTATCAAGGTGCCGTCGGGTTTCTCATCTAATATAAAGGGGATAATAAATATGGCAGAGAAAAAGTTCCAAAACCTGAAGTCTCATGACTGTCACGTGATTATGACGCAGTTGCTTCCGATTGCATTGAGGGGGCTTCTACCGGAAAATGTTCGAGTACCCATTGTGAAGCTGTGTGCATTCCTCAATGCAATATATCAGAAGGTAATCAATCCAGATATTCTTCCAAGGTTACAGAAGGATGTGGTACAATGTCTTGTTAGTTTTGAATTGGTGTTCCCACCATCCTTCTTCAATATTATGACGCATCTCCTGGTTCATCTAGTGGAAGAGATTGCCATTCTCGGTCCGGTATTTCTGCACAATATGTTCCCCTTTGAGAGGTTCATGGGAGTCTTAAAAAAATATGTTCATAACCGTGCTAGACCAGAAGGAAGCATCTCCAACGGATATGGAACAGAGGAGGTCATTGAGTTTTGTGTTGACTTTATTCCTGACCTTAAGCCGATTGGTGTTTCTGACTCGCGGCATGAGGGAAGACTAAGTGGAAAAGGCACGCTGGGAAAGAAAGCAATGATATGTAGGGACGGGGATTCTTTCACTAAAGCACACTACACAGTTCTACATAATTCCACCTTGGCAGCTCCGTATATCGAGGAACACAAGAATATTGTACGCTCCAAAAACCCGGGGAAGCCTGAATCATGGATTACAGATGAACACATGAAGTCTTTCGGTGGTTGGATGCGGACACATCTCTTGAATGACACCACTGTTGGAGATCAGCTATACTTGTTGGCCCTGTATTGAATTTCCAAGGGTACGAAATAAATGGGAATACATTCTACACGATCGCCCAAGATAAAAAGAGCACCAACCAAAATAGTGGTGTCCGCTTTGATGCAATAGACGAGAATGGACAAAAGGACACATATTATGGTTACATAGAGGAGATATGGGAACTAGACTATGGAGTCTCTTTTAAGGTCCCTTTGTTTCGCTACAAATGGGTCAACCTGAATGGGGAAGGGGTAAATATAGACCAGTTGTACGGAATGACAACAGTGGATCTCAACAATCTTGGTTATAGAGATGAACCATTCATCCTAGCCAATGATGTGTCTCAGGTTTTCTATGTGAAGGACATGTCCTCCAGACCGAAAAAAAGAAAAAATATGCAAACGAATACATCATATGATGAGCCAAAGCGTCACATAGTTCTTTCATGGAAAATAAACATCGTGGGAATCGAGGACAAGACAGACATGTCAGAAGATTATAATAAGTTTGATGAAATTCCACCCTTCACAGTGAAAACTGACCCAAGCATTCCGTTAAGTAAAGAAGATGCTCCATGGTTACGTCTGAAGCGGTCATAAGGAATGACATATGCCAAGAAGTTCATGCTCATATTATGTAACTCTAGTTCATGTCTTTCGCGGTTTGTGGCTTGACCGAAGGATATCTTTCGCGGTTTGTGGCCTTTAGTCCCGGTTTGTAGTCTCAGTTTTTAATATTAATAAATATCTTGAGTGTTAGTCCCATTTTGTGGCTGGACCGGGAGTGCCTCTATGACCAGTTTCTTGGAGATGCCGGAGGACTGGGCTCCGTCGGCATCTCCCTGAAACTGGTCGTAGTGGTGTCCCTGCTCTCGAAAACCATCTTGCAGCTTGTAACTTCACTAACTAGATCAATACGCCTCGGAGCTAACTAATTTCACATATTAGGGAGTGCCTCTATGACCAGTTTCTCGGAGATGCCGGAGGACTGGGCTCCGTCGGCATCTCCCTGAAACTGGCCGCAGTGGTGTCCCTGCTCTCGAAAACCATCTTGCAGCTTGTAACTTCACTAACAAGATCAATACGCCTCGGAGCTAACTAATTTCACATATTAGGGAGTGCCTCTATGACTAGTTTCTCAGAGATGCCGGAGGACTGGGCTCCGTCGGCATCTCCCTGAAACTGGCCGTAGTGGTGTCCCTGCTCTCTAAAACCATCTTGGAGATGCCTCAAACTGGCTGGAGGACTGGACTCATAAGGATGCATATTTATAGTACAAGCAACTCGGCATAATGTCGACACTCACGACATAATGTCGACACTCACCCCTATTATTAGTGCTGACTCATCTTTAGTCCTGGTTGGTGTCTCCAACCGGGACTAAAGGTTCATCTTTAGTTCCGGTTGGTGACACCATCCGAGACAAGGTACAAGCCGCACGACATAATGTCGACACTCACCCCTATTATTAGTGTTGTCTGGCCCACTCTACCGCAATCCCTTCAGTCGCGGTTGGTTTCTCCAACCGAGACTAAATATGAACCCTCTCTTTATATAGGCATTTCCCTCTATTTATTAGGTAACACTTAAGACATTTATTAATATTAAAAACCGGGACAAATCGGGACTAGCTAACACTCAGGCCTAAAGCCGCCCCCTTTAGTCATAATCATGCCTAGTCCTATAGTACGCAGCTTCAGGGTCTTCATCGTCGTCGTCATCATCATCGTCATCGTCACCTACCACTCCGGGGATCCTCAGCCCATCCATGGCATATACCAGGGGCCATTCCAGCCTCGGATTCACGGCGGGTGGGAGAGGGGTCTCCTGGAAGACGATGCCGCTACCGCCGGGACAGTGTGGGGCCTGTGGCGGGTGGACTCGTGGGCACCGTAGGCGAGGATGGTCTCCCCCGGCGATGTAGCGCATCACTTCGATGATAGTACGGTTCTCCCACCACAGACGACGGCCGACTTCGTTGTGGTTCACCGGTGGCGGGCCATCACCCTCGTACCTGGCGAGCTCCCTTTCCCGCCTATTAGCGAAGAAGGCATTCCAGGTGTCATAGTTGTCGGGATCCCACTGGGGATCCATCCGCTGCTCCGGCGTGAGCTCGTGGTAGAAGTGGTTTGTGATGGCCGCCTGGCGTGCGGAACCTTGAGGGACAGGAGGGACAGGAACCCCTCCAGCGCTCAGCATCCAGCTGGTGGGCGGCCGGTACCCCGGTGGACAAGGGTAGTTGGAGGCGCACAGCGCCTCGGTCTCCTCGAGGGTCAGAATGGCCCAGTAGGCGTTGTCCATTGTTCTAAGAGAGGAAGGTGTGGATGTGTGGATAGCCATGACACGATCACCCTAAATATAGAGGGAAAGGGCGGGAAAACTTGGCGTGAAGCTTTGGGAAATGGCGGGAAATATCTTTAGTCCCGGTTAGTGACTACATCCGGGACTAAAAGCTCTAGTAGAAAGGAAAGGGCGGGAAAACTTGGCGGGAAGAGGTGGGAAATGGCGGAAAATATTTTTAGTCCCGGTTTGTGACTACATCCGGGACTAAATGTGTGCCGAACAATGATCATGTTTCGAAAAAACCTTCACAAAATGACCTATCATGTTCGAGGTTTCATGGCTTTCGGTCCAAATGACCGATGTTATGTGCTGAATCACGGCATAGTTTGTGATGTTGTGCCCATATTATGCATGTGTGTGGACATTGGTATGGAGAACAATGTTGCAGGAGGAAGTTTTCCTTTTTGTCGCACGGAAAAGCCCTTTTCTATTTTCCGAGCGCAAAAAACGGGTCGTTTTGTGAAGTAACCACCAAAATGCCGTTTCAGAATGCTACCGTCCTATTTTCCTAAAATACTAGACCACCTTACATGGACTATATCCCAACCGGTACATCTCAAACCTTTTCGTCCATCCCGGGTAAAAAGGACAAATGTCTGCCGAATCGGTAGGAAGTGGGTCCGGTTTGTACTACAGGTACATGATCTACCGCCCGTGATTTTTTGAAAAAATCATTTTTAGACTCGCAATATGTGGTTTCTTCAGAGATCCAATGCAAGTTCTAACAATGCCCGTCCCCTATCTTCATGCACACCGGTTCGACCATAGTTAGAAATTCAAATAATTCAAAACGGGCATAATAAATTCAAAAAAAATCCGAACAATGAAAATCCTTCGCGTGGTGTCATATTATGTTACATAGTTGAAAGGAAAAATACCGGACTTGGTATATTGATCATGTTTCGAAAAAACCTTCACAAAGTGACCTATCATGTTCGAGGTTTCATGGCTTTCGGTCCAAATGACCGATGTTATGTGCTGAATCACGGCATAGTTTGTGATGTTGTGCCCATATTATGCATGTGTGTGGACATTGGTATGGAGAACAATGTTGCAGGAGGAAGTTTTCCTTTTTGTCGCACGGAAAAGCCCTTTTCCATTTTCCGAGCGCAAAAAACGGGTCGTTTTGTGAAGTAACCACCAAAATGCCGTTTCAGAATGCTACCGTCCTATTTTCCTAAAATACTAGAACACCTTACATGGACTATATCCCAACCGGTACATCTCAAACCTTTTCGTCCATCCCGGGTAAAAAGGACAAATGTCTGCCGAATCGACAGGAAGTGGGTCCGGTTTGTACTACAGGTACATGATCTATCGCCCGTGATTTTTCTAAATTCCAAATTGATATTAAAAAAATATAAGTTAATTCATTTTTAATTGTAAATGGTTCATATTTTAAATGGTTACATTAATTATTTTTTAAAACAGAAAATGTTTTTGAATTATTTATTTAAATCCAAACACTTTTTATGTTTAAAATTTTTCTAAATTCCAAATTAATATTCAAAAATATAAGTTAATTCATTTTAAAAGGTTACATTAATTATTTTTTAAATATAGAATATGTTTTTGAATTATTTATTCAAATCCATACACTTCTTATGTTTAAAGTTTTTCTAAATTCCAAATTGATATTAAAAAAATATAAGTTAATTCATTTTTAATTGTAAATGGTTCATATTTTAAATGGTTACATTAATTATTTTTTAAAACAGAAAATGTTTTTGAATTATTTATTTAAATCCAAACATTTTTTATGTTTAAAATTTTTCTAAATTCCAAATTAATATTCAAAAATATAAGTTAATTCATTTTAAAAGGTTACATTAATTATTTTTTAAATATAGAATATGTTTTTGAATTATTTATTCAAATCCATACACTTCTTATGTTTAAAGTTTTTCTAAATTCCAAATTGATATTAAAAAAATATAAGTTAATTCATTTTTAATTGTAAATGGTTCATATTTTAAATGGTTACATTAATTATTTTTTAAAACAGAAAATGGTTTTGAATTATTTATTCAAATCCAAACACTTTTTATGTTTAAAGTTTTTCTAAATTCCAAATTAATTATCATTTAAAAAACAATACAAATTTAAACCCCAAAATAAAAAATAAGGTGGGAACAGAGAGAAAATACCTGAAATTTTTTCAAAACAGGGTAATATGTCCCGGTTGGAGCCACCAACCGGGACTAAAGAGCCTCTGCGCGCCAACCCTTGGTCTGCTGAAAATATTGGAGTATAGGTCCCGGTTGGTGGCTCCAACCGGGACGTATGACCCTTTAGTCCCGGTTGGAGCCACCAACCGGGACAAAAGGCCCTTCGTTTATAACGGGCTCGCCTCCTCTTCTTCTTCCCCATCTCACTTCTCTGCTTCATCGACGCGCGCACAGGAGACGCCGCCCCACGACGCCGGCAGGCTGCCCGAGCTCCACCGCCTTGCTGACCCTGCCACGAGCTCCGCCTCGTTTCCCTCTATCTCCCCGCAAAAGGAATCGAAGAGGGGCATCGGCAACCGTCGCCATCGACGCCATCCTTCCGCCTGTGAGACCTATCCTTCCTCCGCCCTACTTTGGCCACCAAGGTATCATACAGGACCTAGCGCACCCCATTGATGCCCTGTGTTGCTTGCTCGAGCCCCAGATACTCGACATCGTCTTCGTCTGCAACCGCCGCCCGCAAGCGCAACTCCGGCGAGGAATCTAGGACGAACAGGAGCACCCCTTCCTCAACCGCGACCACCACTGAGCCCACCTCGACCATCGCAACCACTCGTAATAGTCCATGTTCCCCTTACCCCTCTGGAATCGCCGGAGCACCACCCTCCCGACGCGTCGCCGCCGCGCGTAGTGAGCAGCACTGCCGCCCGTCGTGGTGACGTGGTGCCCGCGTGGCCCCGGTCCCACCTGCCAGCCTCAGAGGCTAGGTGCCTCTACGGTGCAGGTTAGAAGTGGCCTGGTCCAGGTCCACCCGTCAAGCCCTGGTCTAGGTCCCACCTGCCTGTGTGGAGGCTGAGGTGGCCATGGGCCCCTCTGTCAGCCACTGTGGCTAGCAGTGGGCTCGGTGTAAAAATGTTTTCTGTTTTGTTTAAATTTAGAAATGGTTTAATTAAATCCAGAAATTGATATAATATTGTAAATTCAATAATTAATTATTTTAAACTTAGAAAAATACAAATAATATATCAAAATGTTCAGAAAAATGAGATCTAACTATTTAACCTATAATCATGCATTGATCAACAACTTTCAAGACAAGTTTAATTAGAAAACAAAATCAGCCCCTCTCATATACTCCGGAGTTTCACCGAGTTAGGGTTTTCACCCCTCGGAACCCCATTTAAATTGCCGAGCATGTCTTTGGGTTACTTTTTAATACAAATTAACTTGTTATATCATCATCCTTGTTTGATCATTGCATCGATGCCATGTGTTGATTGTTCCCCTCTCTTTCTGGCGCCCCGGTGTAAAAAATATTTGCCTTTTTTTTAATTCCAGAAAATGATTTAAACTTGTAAATTCAATAACTTATTGTTTATAAGTCAGAAAAATATGAATAATATATCAAAATGTTCAGAAAAATGAAACAGATATCTAAGCTATAATCATGCATTGTTCAACAACTTAAATTACAAGTTTAATTAGAAGAACAAATCCACCCCTCTCATGTGTTCCGGAGTTTCTCCGAGTTAGGGTTTTCACCCCTCGGAACCCCGATTAAATCGTCGAGCATTTCTTAGGGTTACATTCCAATGCAAATTAACTTGTCATATCATCATACTTGCTTGAGCATTGCATCGATGCCATGGGTTCGACGATGTGCCTATCTACTACACGGTTTCCCTTTCTCTTCATTTTTACTATTGTGTATGTATATATTAGGGTTTCTCTAAATTAGGGTTTATATCTCTCAACACCGTACTTAACTTTCTCCTTTAGCCGCTTTGAATTATTCGTTTTTCCACCTATGCAGAAAATATGGACCCACACGTCAGAGACGAAGAAAAGGAAGAGTTGATCCAAGGTGTGATCCGTGGGGAAGATAATTTAGACGTATCAACGTTTCTGAACAACTCCGGTGAGGGTGATCCTCTTTTTACCGGAGTAGACAACTTGTTTGAGGTTGAAGGTGTTGCCTTCCGCGAGGGAGAAGGCGATGCCTTGTGTAATCGAGAAGACGACCGCTCCGGCAAGGTGCATGTAATATAAATTAATTCATTAATTAATCATCTGCTATCTATATAGAAATAGTAACGACGATCTTTCTTCTTTTATCCCTCCGGATCGAAGGAATCTACTGAAAAGAGCAGACGAGGCCCAACCAAAAAGTTGCAAGACCATGAGAGGTTCAGGATCGAACATGTCGCTGTAGACGGCAGACCGACAGCTCCCGAAGTTGTCGCAACCAAATTTGTGGCACAATGTGGAGTAATCGTTAGGGACTTAATCCCGATCACCATTAGAAATTGGAATAGGCCTGCTAATGCGGATGAAGAGGGAACATGTTTATTTGTCCCTAACCACGCCAAAGATTTACTGTGGAAGAGGCTCATGGTTAATTTCAAACTACCGAAGATAGAGCTGGATCCAAATGCGGAGGATCCAGTTGAGGACACCTTACAACATGGGAGAGCCATGGAGGCTAAGGTCAGGGAGTGGGCTTTGAAGAAGATGGCCCAGTGTTTCACCAACTGGAAGAAAAGATTGCACCTTGACTATGTCGTGAAAAAGAAGACTCCCGATTTCAAGAATATTCAGTTTGAGAAGATAAAACCATTCTGGGATGAGTTTGTGGAATACAAGAAATCAGAAAAAGCTAAGAAAATGTCTGAAACGAATAAGCTGAATGCTGCTAAGAAGAAGTATCACCATACTATGGGGCAAGGTGGCTACAAGGTTGGCATTCCTAAGTGGGAGAAACTTGAGCAGGAACTGCGTGATAAAAATATCACCCCAGAGACAGACGATTGGGTAGAACGTGCAAGGAATTGGTTTTACGGGCATGGGGGCACGTTGGACTCGGAAGGGAGGTGTATATATAACATACGACATAAAGAAGACCCCTTGCCAATCGAGAGGATGAGAAAAGCAGTAAAGGCTGTTAAAGATGGGGACTTCATTCCCGATAGAGAGAATGATGAGCTCACACTCGCCCTTGGAAATAAGGAACATGATGGACGAACACGAGGCACAATAGGCTCCCAATCATGGAGGACTGGGTTTCCCGAAGAGAGGAAGAAATATCCTGATAGAAGCCGTCAGAGGAGTAAGGATAGGGCGGCAGTTGAAGCAGAAAGTCAGAAAGAGCGAATGCGTTTAATTGAAGAACGATTAAAGCAACAACAAGATGAAATTAACACACTTAAAGAGCAAAGTACTACCGGCGCCCCATCTCAGCAGCACACTGCATTCGATGCTACCGGCCTATCGAATAATCGAAAAAGCAGTGTGGCTTCCACCGAGGTCCCGGGTGATGACAATGGCGATGACGATGATGCACCGACGATGGCTCCTGTTGGCTACCCAGTGGATGATATCACAGAGATGACACACTGCGAGCTACATGTCAAAGTTGTGAACATATCAATGAAGGTGGCGGTCGGCTATGCCTTACCAATTGGACCCACACCAACTTACCACTGTCGTCCGATTCCAGAGGGCTACGTTGTTGTCGGCGTGGATGAAATCATGCCCACCTTTGAGGTTTTGGATCTTCACTACCCTGCTGGTGAAGGGGATGTGACTGTGCTGGGTGACGCAAAAAACGTCACCATTCTATGGCCGAAGGATTGTATCGTGCTTCGAAATCACACGCCAAGGCCATCTTCGCCGCCGCCTCACCCGTCTCCAGCGAGGTCGTCGCCGCCGCGGCAGCCGTCTTCGTCGCCTCACCCGGCTCCGTCGCCTCACCAATCTCCGGTGCAGCCATCGCCGCGGGAGCCATCGCCGGCGCCTCAGGATAAAAAGCGTAAGCGTACCGCTACTGTGCGTCGTAAGCGATCGCCGAAACGTAAACAAGAGCCTCTTCCAAAAGTACCAACGGTTCCTCCCAAGAGAGCTTATGACTGTATTAAAGAGGAGACTGCGGCGATCGTTGATGCGGAAACGACAGCGTTTTTCGCTAAGCTGAGGCGGCCGAAAGAGCCAGAGTTCCCCAGCACCAAAGAAGAAAAAGCCAAAGTGTTGAAAATGCTAAAGACTCTTCATCAACCCGAGTCAAAGCTGTCATCAGACTATGAGCATTCTATTCTCAAGTCACATGCAGCACAAAAATCCTCGAAGAGCAGTACTGATGCAAGCGGGAAATCTGTTGCCCAGCTCGGAGAACAAGCAAAACAGACTTGCGCCCCTCTCAAGGTGATTTCTCAAACCAATGTGGGGTCGAGCAAATATGGGGCCGAAGAGCAGTATGATCCAGAGGTAGTTGCACAATACGGAGAAGCTGTCGCTGCTCAAGGTATGAGTATTGCCCAATACTTATCCCAGTTAGAGTTCTTCCCCGTGAGTGAAGTAGCATACCAATACCAGTACGGAAAACCTCTCGTCAAACCTGAGGAGGTAAACAATCTTCCAACAAAAATGCGAAGATTGCATAACTGGTACATGCATGCCACAAGGGCCGGGGCTAACTGGATAGTGCTGAGGGTTACAAAAAAGCATCATGGGAAAGATAAGGATGACATGATATCCATAGAATTTGATGAACTATTTCAATTATTCAATCAAGACGCCTTGGACAAATCGTTCATGAGTGCCTATTGTCTGTAAGTACTAATTCTGTAATTAATTTAGTCTCCATCTATAATATTTTGTTTATTGCATGTATATAATCATACTTTAATATGCAGAATGAAGATTCTCGAATGCAGCAGAGGACAAATCTATGACATTGGCTTCATTGACCCATATTGGGTTCATGAAGCTAATCTCAAAATAAGCCCCCAGGATACGGAGGATAATATAGTACACGCGTTAAGGTTTCAAGAAACCAAAAGGGAAATACTATTTCCTTACAACTTCCAGTGAGTGTTATTGTCTTGTATACACTTTCTATTTCGCTTACTCGATGTTAAGTATATAATTGATTAGTTCTGCATTCGCAGGTACCACTATATTCTGTTAATCATTCAACTTGACAAAGGGCGTGTACTAGTCATGGACTCGAAACATAAACCCCTTGAGACATGGAAGGACATGCAGATACTTCTCCAGCGGTAATTCTAATCATTATGACACTATATCGGCAACGTTCGTGAATTTTATGATATCAAGTACTTAATAACTTATTTTATTCGTTTTCTACGTCGGGCAGCGCTTGGAAACGGTTCACCAAGAAGGCTAGGGATATTTGGAAAGAGGAGCTTACATTTCAACCACTAGATGTAAGCACCACTAGCTATATCCGCGCATCTCTTTGATTCTAGTTTTGATACAGTTATTATCATGCTTGATTATTATTTTGATTGAACTCTGTTGTCGTAAAGTGCCAGACGCAGGGACCAGGTAACAATCTATGTGGATACTATGTATGCGAGTTCATCCGGCAGACGTGCGATGAGAAGGGCAGAAATTTAGAGCAACTCCACGTACGTAAACAATTTCTATAGTTTTTAATTACAATCAAATTGTGTTTAGTTTCATATTCATATAGGCTGACTCCTTTTTTAAATCAGATCGAACGTCTACGGGACGGTCTTCTGCCATAGGATCGCATACGAGCAATACAGGAGGAATTGGCGGGATTCTTGGATGCAGAAGTCCTAAACACACAAGGGGAATACTACTCGGCTATGTATAGACAATAGGAATTGTAAAAATAGCAACTTTCAAGAAATTGGCCGGTAGCATCGAATAGCAACTTTTGTATGTAGTGCATGAACTCGATCCGTGTATTGAATGTAAAATGTTGTCATGATGATCTTGTGTAATATAAGGTTCCTTCATTAATAAGTGCAAAACACTAAATAAACAATAAAACAACCTAAATGAATTCTCTGCCGCGGCACAAAAAGTGGCGAAAATGCTGCCGCGGCAACAAAATGTGCCAAAATGAATTCTCTGCCGCGGCAGAGAAATGAACCAAATCTCTGCCGCGGCAACAGGTTATTAGTCCCGGTTCGTGTTACGAACCGGAACTAATGCTCCACACCCCCTCGCGCTCTGATGCCGCCACGTGTGTCCCATTTGTCCCGGTTGGTGGGGCAACCGGGATTAATGGTTAGAGATTTAGTCCCGATTGCCCCGTCCCGGTTGGGCAACCGGGACTAATGGCCCTTACCAACCGGGACGCATGGGCCCTTTTCTACCAGTGTGAATTTGTGTCACATGTATGAATACAGTTTATATAGATGTGTGTATCCTTATATCCCTTTGTAGGTCTCCCCTCACTAGATGGGCTAGGAATGACCCCTTTGGGCTCTAGCCTCTTTCACGAGCTCGACACGTCGACTTGGAGATAGGGCCGGTCAATTGAAATTATTGGTCCCGGGGTGAAATAAATATAATTATTTATAATAAACTTATATAATTGTTTATAACATCATTTTTTGTCGATTCATAGTCACCATATTTTATAATATAAGTTACATTGTCACTTAGAAAATATATAAACCAAATTATGTCAAATGTGAGAAAATAAGAAAAGAAAAGCCATGTGTTCCCTCGGATAAATTTGTATCACTTGTATGATTATAGTGTATGTACATTTTCATACCCTTACCTCTCTTACTCTTTGTAGGGATCTCTAAGTTGTATGACATAAAAATATCATGATAGACGTTTCTTAATTTATAATTAGGTACACTCAAATAGAAAAATCTAGTGTATATGTTGTTTATGAGGATATTTGGTTTACCAAATCATTTGCATGTTAGTGTCATTTTTAGATTGAATATGACATATAACTATGAGTTCAATAATTTGTTGTTTGTTGATGATGCGCTGGTTAAAGATGGTCTTTACTACAACATGTAGGGCATTAACTAGAGAGAGAGAGACTCACCATCTAAGTGAACCAAACTGCCTTACTTAAGCTTATCAATTATTATTTTTTCGATTGGTTAAAGATGGTCAATAAATATAATTATTTATACTAAACTTATATAATTTTTATAACATTATTTTTTGTCGATTCATGGTCACCATATTGTATAATATAAGTTACATTGTGCCTTATATATAAACCAAATTATGTCAAATGTGAGAAAATAAGAAAAGACAAAGCCATATGTTCCATCAGATAAATTTGTATCACTTGTATGAGTATAGTGTATGTACATTTTTATACCCTTACCTCTCTTTATATTTATATGGATCTCTAAGTTGTATGCCATACAAATATCATGATAGATGTTTCTTAATTTATAATTAGATACACTCAAATAGAAAAATCTAGTGTATATGTTGTTTATAAGGATACTTGTTTACCAAATCATTTGCATGTTAGTATCATTTTAGATTAAATATGCCATATAAAAATGAGTTCAACAATTTGTTGTTTGTTGATGATTCTATGGTTAAAGATGGTCTTTAGTACAACATGTAGGGCATTAACTAGAGAGATAATCGCCGTCTAAGTGAACCAAACCGCCTTAGTTAAGCTTATCAATTAATTTGTTTTGCTCTGATTCAGATAATGAATTCATTGTGTCCACTTACTCTTAGAATTGGATCTTTTTTGTTTTTCTACATAATCAATACACTCTTTAGCATTACAAATATTTACTATTAGGTTTTTTACACATTATAAATATGTGGTACGTGCCTCTATTTGCCCGGTCTATGGATCGGCCTTGCTTTCATGCATAAAGTTGCGCTGGAGGAGGGCAACGGTCCGGTCATACTTCGGTGGGAGTATGTCGCTCACCCTGAAGTCTAATGGTGGTAGCTCGCATGGCATGCACTCTCACCGCTATGTCATTGAGGTTTATGTAAACCTCTCCCTGTCTTGTCCCTCAGGCCCTCCCCCCTTAGGGCGACAGGGGATCCTCTCCCTCTTCGACCAAAATCAACCCTGCAACCTCCCTTCCCCATCGTCATCGGCAGGAACCGCTAGACGAATCCCGGGAAGTGTGGCGGTGTCATGCTTCGCCCTGCGCGCTAGTGATAGGATCAAGGCTTTAGGCTCCCAGGCGGCAATGCGGTTTGGGAGGCGGTTGATTGGATCCGGCCGAATGGTACTAGCACAGCGAAGGGGCGATGTAGCAGTGCGGATGCTGCCTTCTGTTGGAATTATGCCCTAGAGGCAATAATAAATATGTTATTATTATAATTCTTGTTCATGATAAAGTTTATATTCCATGCTAGAATTGTATTAAGCGGAAACTTTAATACTTGTGTGGTTTGTGAACAACACCGTGTATCTAGTATGCCTCTATGGACTAGCTCATTGATTAATGGTGGTTAAGGTTTCCTAACCATAGACATGAGTTGTCGATTAATAATGAGATCATATCATTGGGAGAATGATATGATGGACAGACCCAAACTAAGCGAAGCAATTAGATCGTGTCATCGTGTTCATCTTTGCGAAGATTTTCTTATGTCAAATATTGTATTCCTTAGACATGAGATAATACAACTCCCTGGTATCGGAAGAAAGCTTTGAGGTCATCAAACATCATCCTATGAGAGGGTGATCATAATGGTGTCTCTCAGTTGATCGGAAAGTACCTGTTGGGTTGTATGTATCGAGATGGAATTTGTCCCTCCCAAGTCGGAGAGATATACTTCGGGCCCACTCGTTAATCGATATCAACACCGCTTGCAAGCATGTGGTTAAGGAGTTAATCACAAAGTGATATCGGATTACGGAACGAGTAAAGTACTTGCTGTGAACGAGATTGAACTAGGTATGACGGTACCGACGATCAAATCTCGGGCAAGTAAAATATCGCGAGACGAAGGGAATATATATATGGGATTGAATGAATCCTGACATCGTGGTTCATCCGATATGATCATCGATGAATGTGTGGGAGTCAATATGGGTTTCCAGACCCGGCTGTTGATTATTGATAGAAGATCATGTCTTCATATTCTCGAACCCGAAGGGTCACACACTTAACGTGTCTCGACGCTAGGATAGATTGGATAATTGGTTTATGAGTTTTTTTTTCGGAGTCTCGTATGGGATCCGGGACATCACGAGAGGTTCCGGAATGGTCCGGAGAATAAGATTCATATAAGGCAATGCAGTTTTTGGAGTTCGGAATTGTTTTGGGTTAATCGGTATTGTACCGGAAGCTTCTAGAACCTTCCGGAGGGGGACCAACGTGGCCCCACCTGCCGGGAGGGGTCATGGGCCTATGAGGGAGTGCCCTGGACGCATTGGGCCAGGGGCACAAGGCCCCATAGGGCCCAGCCGGCCAAACCTAGGGGAAACCCTAGGGGAGCTTCTAGAAGTAGGGGGAACTTGCCCCCTACTCTTCCCTCCTTGGCTGCCGGCCTAGGCTTGGGGGAGGGGATAGGGTTAGCGCCCACCCCTCTATATAAAGAGGGCTGGGGGCGCACCATCCCCTACACCTCCTCCTCAAGCCCTAGCTGCCCTGCTGCCCTCCTCTCTCTCTCCCTCCCGACTGCACGTAGGCGAAGCCCTGCTGCAGAAACTCTCCACCACTTGCACCGCGCCGTTGTGTTGTAGATCCAATCCGTCTCTCCACCATACTTGCTGGACCGAGGAAGGAGGAGATGTCGAGGTGCCGCACGTGTGCATCTCTCGGAGGCATCGCCACTTGCGGTGTTAGATCGGAGCGGATCGCGAGGAGGAGAAGCGAGTACGACTACATCA
This sequence comes from Avena sativa, assembly GCA_916181665.1. Lineage (NCBI taxonomy): Eukaryota > Viridiplantae > Streptophyta > Magnoliopsida > Poales > Poaceae > Avena > Avena sativa. The sequence goes on along the minus strand of OV702279.1, from coordinate 396,250,260 downwards.
CCCACGTTCCGATGAACGTTCCGCTGTGCGAATCTTCAAGGGTATGAAGATCTCATCTAATCCCTCTCGTTGTTTGTATCTCGTAGATTAGATCTTGGCTTTCCCGTTCGCATCCGTAGAAATTTTTTGATTTACTATGTTGCGAAACCCTTGAGTGGTATCAGAGCTAGATCTATGTGTAGATGTGTTTCACGAGTAGAACGCAACATGGTTATTGCGGGCGTTGATGTTTTATGTTGCAAGCCTCTTGTTTGTGTTCTTCTTATGACGCGGGATAGTGAGATTGACGCGGTCCAGGCCAACCTTACGCGACGTCGTTCGCGAGACCGGCTCCGCACTTGACGTGTGGCTTGTTCCACACATGCGGCTGGTGGATGCCTGTTTCTCTCACTATAGTTGTCATGGGATTTACACCGGAGTTTGGCAACCATAATATCACCGTTGTGGCTTTCCGTAGGTAAGAATCGTTCTTAGCTTGCTACTCCCATAAGCCACGTAAAACATGCAACAACAAAGTAGAGGCGTCTAACTTGTTTTTACAGGGAGTGTTTTCTGTGATATGGTATGGCCCAAGATGTGATGTGTGTATTGTATGCGATGATCATGTTTTGTAATGTTTCACGAATTGCATGTTGATGAGTACACAACCGGCAGGAGCCATATGGTTGTATTTATAATTGTGTATGACCTGTGTGTCAACTTCTTATACGCCATGTAATAGCTTTACTTTATCGCTAAGTAGTTAGAAATAGTTGTAGTTGCTATTCGTGGTGGAGGCAATCATGGTGGAGTGATGGAGATCATGCCCGCACACACAAAATGGAGATTATTGCGCGAAGATTGGCTATACCATGTCACATAAAGTTAAATGCATGTGATGTTTATCCTTTTATGTATCTTATCATGCTTAGATAACGACGGTAGCATTATAAGATGATTCCTCACTTAAAGATCAAGATAAAACTGTGTTCTCCCCATGTATGCACTGTTGCGAAAGTTCGTCGTGTCGAAGCATCACGTGATGATCGGGTGCTATAGACTCTACATTCACATACAACGGGTGCAAGCCAGTTTTGCACACACGGAAATACTTGGGTCTAACTTGACGAGCCTAGCATGTACAGACATGGCCTAGGAACACATGAACCGAAAGGTTAAGCATGAGTCATATGAATGATATGATCGACACTTCGTTGTACACCATTGAAACCACATCTCTTCTCGTGATGATCGGATTAGGTGTGGTGAATTTGGATCATGTTCACTAAACAACTTGAGGGATGTTGAATTTAGTGGGAGTTCATCTAGTAATTTGATTAAAAGTTGAACTAGTTATCATGAACATAGTCTAATTTGTACTTGAAAACATTGTAGATCAAATGACTAAGTCCAACTTCAACTTCAACGTTTTTGCTGAGAAGGAAAAGCTTAGAAACAATGGGTCTAACTTCACCAACTGGTTCCACAATCTGACAATCATTCTCTCTGGCATACAAAAAGACTATGTCCTTGAGAAAGCGTTAGGTGACGCCCCTGCTGCAACTGCGCCGGCTGATGAGAAATCTGTCTATCAGTCGCGCAAAGATGATTATGGTGTGATTAAGAGCACCATGTTGTTTGCTATAGAATCAGACCTTCAAAATCGTTTTGAAGACTATCCCGGGCCCTTTGAGATTCTTGAGGAGCTGAAAACTATGTTTTAGACTCAGGCCCGTTCTGAGAGATATGAGATCTCTGAGAAATTCTTTAACTGCAATATCGAGGAAAGGAGTTCCGTTAGTGAGCACGCCATTAAGATGTCGGGCTACACTCAACGCCTTGAGCAACTGGACTGCAAGATTCTAGAGGAGCTCAAGATTGACAGGGTTCTGCAATCACTCTCTCCCAGCTACAAAAGTTTTGTAGTGACTCATAATCAGATTGGTTCCACTGCACTGATACGATCACCGAGCTCTTCGCAAAGCTGAAGGATGTGGAGGTGGACATCAAAAAGGATAATCATGTGTTGATGGTCAACAAGCCCCCCACCTTCAAGAAAGGTAAGGGTGCAAAGAAGCCCTTCAAGAAAGGCGGCAGCAAGCGCGTTGCCCCTGCTGAGAAGAAGCTCAAGTCTGGACCCAAGCCGGACACTGAGTGCTTCTATTGCAAGGACAAGGGTCACAGGAAGCGCAACTGTCCGAAGTACTTAGCGGAAAAGAAGGCTGGAACCATCAAAGGTATATTTGATATACATGTTATTGATGTTTTCCTTACTAGCCCTCGTTGTAGTGCCTGGGTATTTGATACTGGTTCAGTTGCTAATATTTGTAACTCGAAACAGGAGCTACGGAATAGACGGTGGCTTGCGAGGGATGAGGTGACGATGCGTGTTGGCAACGGATCAAGAGTTGATGTGATGGCCGTCGGCACGCTCTCCTTAGTTTTACCTTCGGGATTAGTTTTAAACCTTAATAAGTGTTATTATGTGCCTGCGTTGAGCATGAACATTATTTCTAGATCGTGTTTATTGCAAGACGGTTATTCATTTAAATAGGAGAATAATGGTTGTTCCATTTATATGAGTAACATCTTTTATGGTCATGCACCTGCTGTGAATGGTTTATTTCTTCTGAATCTCGAAAGCGATGAAACACACATCCATAACATTGAGGCTAAGAGATGCAAAGTAGATAGTGATAATACTACTTATTTGTGGCACTGTCGTCTAGGTCATATTGGTGTAAAGAGCATGAAGAAACTCCATTCTGATGGACTTTTGGAGTCTCTTGATTTTGAATCATTTGACACATGCAAACCATGCCTCATGGGCAAGATGATCAAAACCCCGTTCTCCGGTCTGATGGAGCGAGCAACGGACTTGTTGGAAATCATACATACCGATGTATGCAGACCGATGAGTGTTTCGACGCACGGTGGATATCGCTACTTTCTCACTTTTACCGATGACTTAAGTAGATATGGGTATATCTATTTGATGGAACATAAATATGAAACGTTTGAAAAGTTCAAAGAATTTCAGAATGAAGTGGAGAGCCATCGTAACAGAAAAATTAAGTTTCTACGATCCGATCGTGGAGGTGAATATTTGAGTTACAATTTTCTCACGCATCTTAAAGCAAGCAGAATCGTTTTGCAACTCACTCCACCCGGAACACCACAATGCAATGGTGTGTCTGAACGCCGGAATCGAACCCTATTTGATATGGTCCGATCGATGATGTCTCTTACTGATTTGCCGTTATCATTTTGGGGTTATGCATTAGAAACCGCTGCATTCACTTTACATAGGGCACCATCTAAATCCGTTGAGACGACACCGTATGAACTGTGGTTTGGTGCTAAACCTAAGTTGTCGTTTCTTAAAGTTTGGGGATGCAAAGCTTACATCAAGAAGTTGATGCCGGACAAGCTCGAACCCAAATCGGAGAAATGCGTCTTCATAGGTTACCCTAAGGAAACTATTGGGTATACCTTCTATCACAAAACCGAAGGCAAAGTGTTTGTCGCAAAGAACGGTTCCTTTCTTGAGAAGGAGTTTCTCTCGAAAGAAGTGAGTGGGAGGAAAGTAGAGCTAGACGAGGTTGTTGAACCTTCTCTTGAGTTGGAGAGGAGCGCACCACCTGAAATTGTTCCAGTGCCGTCTGCACCAACAATAGAGGAAGCCAATGCCAAGGATCATGAAGCTTCGGACGATGCTGCTACTGAACATCGCAGGTCGACAATGTCGCGTGCCCCTCCTGAGTGGTACGGCAACCCTATCTTGACTGTCTTGTTGGTAGAAGACAGTGAACCTACGAACTATGAGGAAGCGATGATGAGCCCAGACTCCGAGAAATGGCTAGAGGCCATGAAATCCGAATTGGGATCCATGAGCGAAAACCAAGTATGGACTTTGGTGGACCCCCCTAGTGACCGAAAGGCCGTTGAGTGCAAATGGATTTTCAAGAAGAAAACGGACGCGGATGGTAATGTTACCGTCTATAAAGCACGACTTGTCGCGAAAGGTTTTTGACAAGTTCAAGGTGTTGACTACGATGAGACTTTCTCTCCCGTAGCGATGTTTAAGTCCATTCGGATTTTATTAGCAATTGCTACATTTCATGATTATGAAATATGGCAGATGGATGTCAAGACTGCATTCCTCAATGGCAACATTGATGAAGAGTTGTATATGATGCAACCCGAAGGTTTTGTCGATCCTAAGGATGCTGATAAAGTGTGCAAACTTCAGCGTTCCATTTATGGACTGAAGCAAGCATCTCGGAGTTGGAACCTTTGTTCTGGTCAAGTGATCAAGATCTTTGGATTTGTTCCAAATAGCTACGAAGCTTGTATCTACAAGAAAGTGAGTGGGAGCTCAGTGACATTTCTGGTACTATATGTGGATGACATATTGATTATTGGAAATGACATTAACATGCTTAACGATGTGAAGAGTTATTTGAACAAGTGTTTTTCAATGAAAGACCTAGGGGAAGCTACTTATATATTGGGCATCAAAATCTATAGAGATAGACAAAGATGCCTGATAGCTTTAAGCCAGAGTACATACCTAGACAAAGTTCTGAAAAGGTTCAGAATGGATAAGGTAAAGAAAGGTTCAGTGCCTATGTTGTCAGGTAAGATATTGAGCAAGGCTCAGTGTCCAGCCATGGTAAATGATAGAGAAGCTATGAGCAAAGTGCCTTATGCCTCGGCCATAGGTTCTATCATGTATGCCATGTTGTGTACTAGACCGTATGTGTCCAATGCTCTTGGTTTGACGAGCAGATATCAAAGTGATCCAGGAGTGGAACACTGGACAGCCGTGAAGAACATCCTAAAGTATCCAAATAGTACTAAAGAAATGTTCTTAGTCTATGGGGGTGATGAACAGCTCGTCGTAAAAGGTTACGTCGACGCTAGTTTCGACACCGACAAGGATGATTCTAAATCTCAGATAGGATACGTTTATATTTTGAATGGAGGAGTTGTGAGCTAGAGAAGCTGCAAGGAAAGCGTGATCGCGGGATCTACAGTAGAAGCGGAATACATGGCTGCTGCAGAAGCGTCAAGTGAAGGAGTTTGGATCAGGAACTTCATCACTGAGCTTGGCGTGGTTCCAAGTGCATTGGACCCACTTGAGATATTGTGTGACAACACTGGCGCCATAGAACTCGCTAAGGAACCAAGATATCATCCAAAGACCAAGAATATCAACCGCAAGTTTCATATAATCCGAGATTCTATAGCAGATGGAGATCTAAAGATTAGCAAAGTACATACATATCTGAATGTCGTAGATCCATTGACTAAACATCTTCCACGTGCAAAACATGATCAGCACCTTAGTGCCATGGGTGTGAGATTGTTGCCAAATTTAAGCTAAATTATTGACTCTAGTGCAAGTGGGAGACTGTTGGAATTATGCCCTAGAGGTAATAGTAAAGATGTTATTATTATAATTCTTGTTCATGATAAAGTTTATATTCCATGCTAGAATTTTATTAAGCGGAAACTTTAATACTTGTGTGGTTTGTGAACAACACCGTGTCCCTAGTATGCCTCTATGGACTAGCTCATTGATTAATGATGGTTAAGGTTTCCTAACCATAGACATGAGTTGTCGATTAATAATGAGATCATATCATTGGGAGAATGATATGATGGACATACCCAAACTAAGCAAAGAAATTAGATCGTGTCATCGTGTTCATCTTTGCAAAGCTTTTCTTATGTCAAATATTGTATTCCTTAGACCATGAGATAATATAACTCCCTGGTATTGGAAGAAATCTTTGAGGTCATCAAACGTCATCCTATGAGAGGGTGATCATAAAGGTGTCTCTCAGGTGATCGGAAAGTACCTGTTGTGTTGTATGTATCGATATGGAATTTGTCCCTCCCAAGTCGGAGAGATATACTTCGGGCCCACTCGGTAATCGATATCAACACCGCTTGCAAGCATGTGGTTAAGGAGTTAATAACAAAGTGATATTGGATTACGGAACGAGTAAAGTACTTGCTGTGAACGAGATTGAACTAGGTATGACGGTACCGACGATCAAATCTCGGGCAAGTAAAATATCGCGAGACGAAGGGAATATATATATGGGATTAAATGAATCCTGGCATCGTGGTTCATCCGATATGATCATCGATGAATGTGTGGGAGTCAATATGGGTTTTCAGACCCCGCTGTTGATTATTGATAGAAGATCATGTCTGCATATTCTCGAACCCGAAGGGTCGCACACTTAACGTGTCTCGACGCTAGGATAGATTGGATAAATGGTTTATGAGTTTTTTTTCGTAGTCTCGGATGGGATCCGGGACATCACAAGAGGTTACAGAATGGTCCGAAGAATAAGATTCATATAAGGCAATGCAGTTTTTGGAGTTCGGAATTGTTTCGGGTTAATCGGTATTGTACCGGAAACTTCTAGAACCTTTCGGAGGGGGACCAACGTGGCCCCACCTGCCGGGAAGGGGCATGGGCCTATGAGTGAGTGCCCTGGACGCATTGGGCCAGGGGCACAAGGCCCCATAGGGCCCAGCCGGCCAAACCTAGGGGAAACCCTAGGGGAGCTTCTAGAAGTAGGGGGAACTTGCCCCCCCTACTCTTCCCTCCTTGGCTGCCGGCCTAGGATTGGGGGAGGGGCTAGGGTTGGCGCCCACCCCTCTATACAAAGAGGGATGGGGGCGCACCACCCCCTACACCTGCTCCTCAAGCCCTAGCCGCCCTGCTGCCCTCCTCTCTCTCCCTCCCGACTGCACGTAGGCGAAGCCCTGCTGCAGAAACTCTCCAACTTGCACCGCGCCGTCGTGTTGTAGATCCAATCCGTCTCTCCACCATACTTGCTGGACCGAGGAAGGAGGGGACGTCGAGGTGTTGCACGTGTGCATCTCTCGGAGGCATCGCCACTTGCGGTGTTAGATCGGAGCAGATCGCGAGGAGGAGAAGCGAGTACGACTACATCACCCACGTTCCGACGAACGTTCCGCTGTGCGAATCTTCAAGGGTATGAAGATCTCATCTAATCCCTCTCGTTGTTTGCATCTCCTAGATTAGATCTTGGCTTTCCCGTTCGCATCCGTAGAATTTTTTTGATTTACTATGTTGCGAAACCCTTCACCTTCTTGGCCTAGATATGGTCCCCTCGGGCCCGATCTAGTCTTGGCAGGTCGAAGCATCCGCAATAGGAGAAGCTCCAAGAGATGTTGGCAATGGCAAGGACGGTGTACAGGACAACGACGCAGAGGCCCGCCTATTGCATGGGGACGTCGAGGGCTTTACGGGCCCACTCGAGGGCTGATAGGGCCCGCCTTAGGCCCGGTGTGCCCCTGCTGCACTGTCTGGTTAACTACCGCCGGTGGTGGAATTTGGTCCCTCTCGCGTGATTGTGGTGCTGCCCTCCCTTGATTCCGCGATGCTATCTGCCTTCGCCTTGTGGGCCATGTGCCGATGATCACGAGGAGATAACGATGGGGGTTGCAAGATCATGGTGGAGGGTGCTGGTGGGTGGCGACCTTGTGATGTTGAGGCCTCGCCATGGTGGGACCTCGCGAGGCTACTATGCAACAGATCTTCCGAGATTTGTGTGTGGAGTTTTTTTTGGGAGAAATCCTTATCGTCTCGCCCGACACCTACACGGTGCCTCATGCAGGTGGCACCATTCCTTCATGAAGTGCAGTGTGGCTACCCTCAGACCACTTCCCATATGTACCAGGGGAACCCTAGGGCTCGTTGGTCCTGACAACATCGTCGGGTCCACGACACATCCCTTTTTTGGAGGTGTTGCTTATTGGGTGCTTTTGAGTGATAGGAGCATGGTAGGACAAAATTGAAGGGCGCGACGGTTATCCATTGTCTTTATTTTTGGACGCTGCTACCTGGCAACCTTCTACAAATGACAAAATCTGGCGGGCGTTTGGACGAAGTCATCATGATCGGCATGCAGAGCATGCATGCGTGAAGATATGTGTGTGATGCATGGAGGTGGTCTAGGGTTTAATAAGAGCCTATTTAGTCACAAACGACAAAATAGATAACATGTGATTTAATTTCAAAAATCTGAAAATTTAAAATGATTTGTAGGTCAATCCGTATATCCGATTTTAGATCCGTTTCCACCGTTGGGCTAGTTGCGATGAGATATTCGAAGCTAGATCCCATATTGATATGTTTTGAGAACTTTTTTTTCAAACCCAAAATTTATCCACCCGTAACACAAAAGTTATCCATGCTAAACTACTTAAGTTATCCACCTAATATTACATAAGTTGTCCGCCCTATGAACATATCATGTGTTTGAGTTTTTTATGCATTAGTAAACATAAATGTAAACTTCTACGATTTAAGATTTGTTTCACGCCGACCACGAAGACTCGGTATCCTGACACCTAATATACCATGTCCAAATCAAGTAAGTCTATCGCATATGTAATTAACTAAGATGGAAGTAATCAGGGCTTAAAAATTATGGTGGCCACAAAGAGAACTAAAGATATCCTAAAAAATATACAAAGTTACCCACATAGATAAACAAAAACTTATCCATGATATTATATAATAATTATCCACTAGTAACACTACTGGAAAAATCATCTTCGGTTCGACGTGAACAACCCCAGCAGTCCCGGCCTGTCACAGCCCGCGAATAGTGGGAGAACTAGTCCCAGGCCGTGAGGCCTTTAACGGCTAGAAACGGCCATAGTCACTAGTCCCGGGCCGGACCAGGTCTTTAGCTGGTCTTTTCGTGGACTATTAGTCCCGGGTCGTATCACGGCCCAGGACTAGTTGTCCACCACTATATATTTTGCTTCCTGTCCTGCTGCCCTAAATCATATGGTGGCCATTTTTCTCAAAGAAGCAAGAGAGTTTATGCCATTTTTTTCTCAAGATTTAGTTTGCAACCTCTAAATCCAAAGCTTTAAAAGGTTAGAACTTCATTCTTTCATCTCTTATTGCTACTTTAGCTCTATAATGCTTTAGAAGTATAGAAATATGGATGAATGCATGTATGCTCTAGAAGTAGAAGGATTTTGATATATATGTGTAACAAGTTTTGATTAGGCACATAGTTACTGAAAATTGAAATGTGTAATTTTAGAGTTTCAGAGCTTAGAATGGAATGAGGTTTTCACTGATAGAACAATAATAAAAAACTCCACATTTATCATGTTGATTGTTTTCTCCAATTCACAAATTGGTGCATGTAGATTTTTCAAAATTCAAAATTAATGCTCTTGAAGCTCTCAATATAACTTGTAATAATTTTATCATGTTGTGTAATGGTTTTTGATATACTTTTACTACAATGCAGACGGTCCGGGAATGGATGTACGGTACTGACCGACGCTCTAGCGAGTTCATTAATGGCGTGCATGAATTCATCCGTATTGTTGATGCAAACAAGCGCAATGGTTTTGTATTATGTCCATGTAGTGGATGTAGGAATCAGAAGATTACTCTGACTCAAAAACCCTTCACAACCACCTGTTGAAGTCTGTCTTCATGCCTAGTTATAATTTTTGGACCAAGCACGAAGAGAGAGGGGTTATAATGAAAGACAATAAAGAAAAGGAGGAGGATGACAACTATCATGGTTTCCCTGAGTACGGAGATACTTCCATGAGGGATGCTGAAGGGGAGGATGAAGAAGAGACACATGATGAACCCGCTGATGATCTTGGCCGGGCCATTGTCGATGCACGAAGAGATTGTGAAACTGAAAAGGATAGGGAGAAGTTCAATCACATGTTAGAGGATCAAAAAAAGTTGTTGTACCCAAATTGCGAAAATGGTCTGAAAAAGCTGCGCAACACACTGGAATTGCTGCGATGGAAGGCTGAGTGTGCTATACCTGAATCCTCATTTGAAAAGTTGCTGAAAATGATAAAGAATATGCTTCCAAAAGATAACGTATTGCCCGTCAGTATGTACGAAGCAAAGAAGATTGTCTTCCCTCTAGGTTTAGAGGTTCAGAAGATACATGCATGCCCTAATGACTGCATCCTCTACCGCGGTGAGGAGTACGAGAATTTGGATGCTTGCCCGGTATGCACTTCACTTCGGTTAAGATTAGACGAGATGACCCTGATGACGTTGAGGGCGATCCCCTTCGGAAGAGGGTTCCTGCCAAGGTGATGTGGTATGCTCCAATAATACCACGGTTGAAACGCTTATTCAGAAACAAAGAGCACGCCAAGTTATTGCGATGGCATAAATAGGAACTTAAGTCAGACGGGATGTTGAGACACCCCGCTGATGGGTCGCAATGGAGAAAAATCGATAGAAAGTACCCGGATTTTGCAGATGACGCAAGTAGTTTAAGGTTTGGTCTAAGTACAGATTGCATGAATCCCTTTGGGGAGCAGAGCTCTAGTCAAAACACCTGGCCCGTGACTCTATGCATCTATAACCTTCCTCCTTTGTTGTGCATGAAGCGGAAGTTCATTATGTTTGGATTGTTTTTGAATTTATAATGCTCGTTGTAAACTATCGTTAAACTTTGTCGAAGGGCGGGCATGAATATTCTTAGCTCGGGGCTGAGACTTGCTAAACTTGAAATGGATCTATGATAAAACAACATATGCTGAAACAAAAAATAATTTTTATAAAAAATCATGAGCATCCGATCATGTACATGTAGTTCATATCTGACTTACTTCCTACCGATTCGGCAGGAATTTGTCTTTTTCATCAGGGATAGACAGAAATGTTTGAGATCCTCGTGTTATGACATTATCCATGTAAGATGGTCTAGTATTTTTGAAAAATGTGACAGTAGTATTTTGAATTAGCCATTTGGTGGTTGCTTCACAAAACCGTCCGTTTTTTGCACTCGGAAAATAGAAAACGGCTTTTTGGTGCGACGAAAAGAAAAACTTCCTCCTGAAACATTTTTCTCCATCCCATGATGCACACTTATGCACAATATGGACACATTATAACAAACTATGCCTTCATTTTAGCCATAACATTGGTCATTTGACCCGAAAGCCAAGAAACCTCGAACAACATAGGTCATTTTGTGAAGGTTTTTTGAGACATAATCAATATACCAAGTTTGATATTTTTCCTTCTAACTATGTCACATAATATGACACCACGCGAAGGTTTCACGTTGTTTCTTTGAATTTATGATACCCGTTTTAAACTATCGTTAAACTTTGTCGAAGGGAAGGCATGAAGATTCTTAGCTCGGGGTTGAGACTCGCTAAACTTGAAGTGGATCTATGATGAAACAACATATTTTGAACCTAAAAATGATTTTTGTAAAAAATCATGAGCATCAGATGATGTACTTGTAGTTCATATCTGACCCGCTTCCTACCGATTCGGCAGGAATTTGTCTTTTTCACCAGGGATAGACGGAAATGTTTGAGATCTCCCTGTTATGACATTATCCATGTAAGGTGGTATAGTATTTTTGAAAAATGTGACAGTAGTATTTTGAATTAGCCATTTGGTGGTTGCTTCACAAAACCGTCCGTTTTTTGCACTCGGAAAATGGAAAACGGCTTTTTGGTGCGACGAAAAGGAAAACTTCCTCCTGAAACATTGTTCGACATCCCATGATGCACACTTAAGCACAATATGGACACATTATCACAAACTATGTCTTTATTCTAGCCATAACATTGGTCATTTGACCCGAAAGCCAAGAAACTTCGAACGAGATAGGTCATTTTATGAAGGGTTTTTTGAGACATAATAAATATACCAAGTTTAATATTTTTCATTCTAACTATGTCACATAATATGATACCACGCAAAGGTTTCATGTTGTTTGGATCGTTTCTGAATTTATGATGCCCGATTTAAACTATCGTTAAACTTTTTCGAAGGGCAGGCATGAAGATTCTTAGCTCAGGGCTGAGACTCGCTAAAATTGAAGTGGATCTATGATGAAACTGTTGAATAAAAGAGCAATTTACCAAGCGAAATATCCATAATAAACGCTAGATAAAACATGATTAGAATAATAGGCAATATACTAATCATGTGAAATAGCGAATATATATTAAGGCATATATCCAAACAGACTGCAAGACAAAGATCTTGAGATGCGATCAGAACAAATTTGAGAAAGAAAACATACACGGCAGCAGCAGAAGAGGAACCGCCGGTGTTCGTGTTGTTGGCACCGTCGTTAGCCATGTCGTCGAGGAAGAGGGTGCTGATGTAAGGGAAGAAGTCCTCGTTGGGGAAGACGTCGGCGCAATCGCTATTCGAGAGGGAGTCCGTGATGAAGCCAGTAGTCGCGCCGATAGCGCTCCCCAAAAACCTTATCGCCCTTCTCCCGTACAGAACTCGAAGCAGCGGGGTCTCGGAGGCCTACTGTCCCGGCTCGCGGTGCACGCAGCAAGACGGGATGGAGAAGATTTAGGTAGCGCAGTGCTCTGGAACTGGAGGCGCAAAGGATGTGTGGCAGTGTATCTGAGAGGAGGCGTGACCTCTCTCTTATATAGACACAGAGGGGTGGGCAGACAGGCCAGTTCGTATTCATTTAACTCGTATTAAAAGTCCACTCAAAGCAAAACATTTCAGCTTCTGTACATCTATTCATATACCATTCATGTGTGGTAAAATAAATCTCAGCTCGGCGAGATTCCCGCAATCCGCGGCGCGTGCGCGTGCGCGTGCGCGTGCGCGTCGTGACGAGGCGTGGCGATGCGAGCGAGGAGGAGGAGCGCGCGTGTGGAACTCTCTCCTTCTCCTTCTCATCCTTTTACCAAGTGGTAGAAGAGCTCACCTTATAAGCTGGTCCAACTTTCAGTCAACTAGCAATGTGGGACTAAACATTTGTCTTGCATGAATGGGCCAAATGGGCCAAATGGGCCTCTAGGATTTCAGGAATTTATTGGCATATAATAAATGGGCTGGGCCTATTTAGGCAAAAATTCCAACAAAAACAACATATTTTGAACCTAAAAATGATTTTTGTAAAAAATCATGAGCATCCGATCATGTACCTATAGTTCATATCTAACCCACTTCCTACCGATTCGACAGGAATTTGTCTTTTTCATCAGGGATAGACGGAAATATTTGAGATCCTCGTGTTATGAAATTATCAATGTAAGGTGGTCTAGTATTTTTGAAAAATGTGACTGTAGTATTTTGAATTAGCCATTTGGTGGTTGTTTCACAAAACCGTTCGTTTTTTGCACTCGGTAAATGGAAAACGGCTTTTTGGTGCGACAAAAAAAACTTCCTCCTGAAATATTGTTCGCCATCCCATGATGCACTCTTATGCACAATATGGACACATTATCATAAACTATGCCTTCATTCTATCCATAACATTGGTCATTTGACCCGAAAGCCAAGAAACCTCGAACGAGATAGGTCATTTTGTGAAGGTTTTTTGAGACATAATCAATATACCAAGTTTGATATTTTTCCTTCTAACTATGTCACATAATATGACACCACGCGAAGGTTTCACGTTGTCTGGATCGGTTTTGAATTTATAATGCCCATTTTATACTATATATAATATTTTATGTTTCACTTAATTTTTTTTATAAATGTGTAATTTTGAGTGTAGATAGATAGATCTTATATTTCTGCAAATTTTGTATATAATTTACATGTTTATGAATTAGAATAATTTAGTTATGATTTTTCAAAAAATAATGAGATAAAAATAAAAAAACTGGAGGCCTACGCCGACGGCATTGGCATAGACTAAACAAAATTTTCCAAAGAGCTATGTCAACGGCCAGGCCGTCGGCACATCCTGTCTGCCTAATACCGTTTCCATCGCCGTGTCTAAACAGGGGCTACGCCAAGGGCTATACCTACGCCAAAGGCCATCGTCGGCACAACCCTCTCTACTACGCCAACGGCTACCCTCGGCACCGTCATCTACGCCGATGGCCAGGCTGGTCAGCTAGACAGGAAAGGCATATACGCCGACGGCCCCGACATTTGGCCGTCGGCGTAGCCGGCCGGCCGTCGGCGTCTTAGTTCTTTCGTGTAATGATTGAAATGGCAGCCAATGATAGTAAATTCTTTTTGAAAATGTAGTTGGGAATAGCTCATGCAAAACTAAAATGCCAGTGATAATCAAAACATGTATGTCTTTTTTGCGATAATAGTTTCTGGCTAGAAACATGCTAATTCAGAATTGTACGAAAACCTAAAACTACATTCTTTTTTGTGGTGAAAATGAATCGACCACGCAGTTTGGTTGTAATAACATGAATCAAGTAAAAGTACTGATAATTTAACAGATAATATAATATATATCCAAAGGTCTTAGTTCACCGAAATACATGTTCTAAGATATATATGTCTCAGTTGATACAAGTTCACACTAGCATACTTTTAACCGAAATTCTTAGTTCACCGAAATACGGGTTGGACCCCCGATAGAGCCCCCACGCGACTCGCCCCCGTCTCGCTCGCCCCCGCGTGGGCGACGAGGCGGGCCTGTGCCGCCGCCGCCTCTAGCCCCTCCCCTCCCCCTCTCCCTCCCGCCGCCGTCGGGGCCTGCCGCTGGGCTAAGCCCTGGCGGTGCCGGCGGCGGCGGAGCTCCGTTCTCCCGGCGACGGTGGTTGAGGCGCGGGCTCATCACGCCGGCGGCGGCGCACCTCGAGACCATCGGGGGGCAGCGGGGCGTGGCCCTGGCGAGCCTGGAGCCTCCTCTGCAGCGGCGGTGAGAGGTGTAGGGGATTCAGGCAGTGGCGCCTGCAGGGCTGGATCTGGGCTAGCTTGGGCCTGATTTGGGCCCGGCGGGCACTGGCCAGGGCCCTTCCTAACCTTGGGTGGGCACCTCTACCTAGCTTCTCTGCGGCCAGTGTATTGGATCTGGGCCAGGAGGGCCTAGATCAGGTACTCGTCTGACAATCCTGGTCGGGGGCCCTGCGGGCAGCACGGAGGCGCTATGCTTGCCAGGATCGTCCCTTTGCGTCCTTGCGGGTCTAGGTGGAGTTTCTCAGACCAACGATGGGCCGGTTCTCCCGGGTGAGCGTGGAGGTGGCGGTGCGGCTACTTGGCGGCAGGGATCGACGGTGGCGGTTGATCCCCTGGTGGATGGAGAAGTAGGGGCAGGTGTAGGGGTTGCTTTGGATGACGGTTCCCCTGCTGCAGTGCGGCGGCGGGGCTTCACGGACCCTTTGGGGTTCGGCCGGGCCAGGAGGTCCTGGTTTGCCTCTGCGGCTGTTGTTGGCATTATGCCCTAGAGGCAATAATAAAGATGTTATTATTATAATTCTTGTTCATGATAAAGTTTATATTCCATGCTAGAATTGTATTAAGCGGAAACTTTAATACTTGTGTGGTTTGTGAACAACACCGTGTCCCTAGTATGCCTCTATGGACTAGCTCATTGATTAATGATGGTTAAAGTTTCCAAACCATAGACATGAGTTGTCGATTAATAATGAGATCATATCATTGGGAGAATGATATGATGGACAGACCCAAACTAAGCGGAGCAATTAGATCATGTCATCGTGTTCATCTTTGCGAAGCTTTTCTTATGTCAAATATTGTATTCCTTAGACCATGAGATAATACAACTCCCTGGTATCGGAAGAAAGCTTTGAGGTCATCAAACGTCATCCTATGAGAGGGTGATCATAAAGGTGTCTCTCAGGTGATCGGAAAGTACCTGTTGGGTTGTATGTATCGAGATGAGATTTTCCCCTCCCAAGTCGGAGAGATATACTTCGAGCCCACTCGGTAATCGATATCAACACCACTTGCAAGCATGTGATTAAGTAGTTACTCACAAAGTGATATCGGATTACGAAACGAGTAAAGTACTTGCTGTGAACGAGATTGAACTAGGTATGACGGTACCGACGATCAAATCTCGGGCAAGTAAAATATCGCGAGAAGAAGGGAATATATATGGGATTGATTGAATCCTGGCATCATGGTTCATCCGATATGATCATCGATGAATGTGTGGGAGTCAATATGGGTTTTCAGACCCCGCTGTTGATTATTGATAGAAGATCATGTCTGCATATTCTCGAACCCGAAGGGTCGCATACTTAACGTGTCTCGACGCTAGGATAGATTGGATAATTGGTTTATGAGTTTTTGTTCGGAGCCTCGGATGGGATCCGGGACATCATGAGAGGTTCCAGAATGGTCCGGAGAATAAGATTCATATAAGGCAATGCAGTTTTTGGAGTTCGGAATTGTTTCGGGTTAATCGGTATTGTACCGGAAGCTTCTAGAACCTTCCGGAGGGGGGCCAACGTGGCCCCACCTGCCGGGAGGGGGCATGGGCCTATGAGGGAGTGCCCTGGCCGCATTGGGCCAGGGGCACAAGGCCCCATAGGGCCCAGCCGGCCAACCTAGGGCAAAACCCTAGGAGAGCTTCTAGAAGGGGGAACTTGCCCCCCACTCCTCCCTCCTTGGCCGCTGGCCCTAGGGCTTGGGGAAGGGGTAAGGGCTGGCCGCCCACCCCTCTATATAAAGAGGGATGGGGGCGCACCTCCTCACACACCTCCTCCTCAAGCCCTAGTCGCCCTGCTGCCCTCCTCTCTCTCTTCCTCCCGACTGCACGTAGGCGAAGCCCTGCTGCAGAAAATCTCCACCACTTGCACCGCGCCATCGCGTTGTAGATCCAATCCGTCTCTCCATCATACTTGCTGGACCGAGGAAGGAGGAGACGTCGAGGTGCCGCACGTGTGCATCTCTCGGAGGCATCGCCACTTGCGGTGTTAGATCGGATCGGATCGCGAGGAGGAGAAGCGAGTACGACTACATCACCCACGTTCCGACGAACGTTCCGCTGTGCGAATCTTCAAGGGTATGCAGATCTCATCTATTCCCCCTCGTTGTTTGCATCTCCTAGATTAGATCTTGGCTTACCGGTTCGCATCCGTAGAATTTTTTTGATTTACTATGCTGCGAAACCCTTCAGTGGTATCAGAGCTAGATCTATGCGTAGATGTGTTTCACGAGTAGAACACAACATGGTTGTTGCGGGCGTTGATGTTTTTTGTTGCAAGCCTCTTGTTTGTGTTCTTCTTATGACGCGGGATAGTGAGATTGAAGCGGTCCAGGACAACTTTACGCGACGTCGTTCGTGAGACCGGCTCCGCACTTGACGTGTGGCTTGTTCCACACATGCGGCTGGTGGATGCCAGTTTCTCTCACTATAGTTGTCTTGGGATTTACACCGGAGTTTGGCAACCATAATATCACCGTTGTGGATTTCCGTAGGTAAGAATCGTTCTTAGCTTGCTACTCCCATAAGCCACGTAAAACATGCAACAACAAAGTAGAGGCGTCTAACTTGTTTTTGCAGGGAGTGTTTTCTGTGATATGGTATGGCCCAAGATGTGATGTGTATGTTGTATGCGATGATCATGTTTTGTAATGTTTCACGACTTGCATGTCGTTGAGTACACAACCGGCAGGAGCCCTATGGTTGTCTTTATAATTGTGTATGACCTGTGTGTCAACTTATTATACGCCATGTAATAGTTTCACTTCATCGGTAAGTAGTTAGCAATAGTTGTAGTTGCTATTCGTGGTGGAGGCAATCATGGTGGAGTGATGGAGATCATGCCGGCACGCACAAGATGGAGATCATTGCGCGAAGATTGGCTATACCATGTCACATAAAGTTATATGCATGTGCTGTTTATCCTTTTATGTATCTTATTATGCTTAGATCGCGACGGTAGCATTATAAGATGATTCCTCACTTAAAGATCAAGATAAAACTGTGTTCTCCCCATGTATGCACCATTGCGAAAGTTCGTCGTGTCGAAGCATCACGTGATGATCGGGTGCTATAGACTCTACGTTCACATACAACGGGTGCAAGCCAGTTTTGCACACACGAAAATACTTGGGTTTGACTTGACGAGCCTAGCATGTACAGACATGGCCTCGGAACACAAGAACCGAAAGGTTAAGCATGAGTCATATGAATGATATGATCGACACTTGTTGTCCACCATTGAAACCACATCTCTTCTCGTGAAGATCGGATTAAGTGTGGTGAATTTGGATCATGTTCACTAAACAACTTGAGGGATGTTGAATTTAGTGGGAGTTCATCTAGTAATTTGATTAAAAGTTGAACTAGTTATCATGAACATAGTCTAATTTGTACTTGCAAACATTGTAGATCAAATGGCTAAGTCCAACTTCAACTTCAACGTTTTTGCTGAGAAGGAAAAGCTTAGAAATAATGGGTCTAACTTCACCAACTGGTTCCGCAATCTAAGAATCATTCTCTCTCGCGGTCAAAAGGACTATGTCCTTGAGAATGCGCTAGGTGACGCCCCTGTTGTAGATGCGCCGGCTGATGAGAAAGTTGCCTATCAGTTGTGCAAAGATGATTATGGTGTGATTAAGAGCACCATGTTGTTTGCTATGGAATCGGACCTTCAAAATCGTTTTGAAGACTATCCCGGGCCCTTTGAGATTCTTGAGGAGCTGAAAACTATGTTTCAGACTCAGTCCCGTTCTGAGAGATATGAGATCTCTAAGAAATTCTTTAACTGCAAGATGGAGGAAGGGAGTTCCGTTAGTGAGCACGCCATAAAGATGTCGAGCTACACTCAACGCCTTGAGCAACTGGTCTGCAAGATTCCAGAGGAGCTCAAGATTGACAGGGTTCTGCAATCACTCCCTCCCAGCTACAAAAGTTTTGTAGTGACTCATAATCAGATTGGTTCCACTGATACGATCACCGAGCTCTTCGCAAAGCTGAAGGCTGCGGAGGTGGACATCAAAAAGGATAATCATGTGTTGATGGTAAACAAGCCCCCCACCTTCAAGAAAGGTAAGGGTGCAAAGAAGCCCTTCAAGAAAGGCGGCGGTAAGCGTGTTGCCCCTACTGAGAAGAAGCTCAAGTCTAGACCCAAGCCGGACACTGAGTGCTTCTATTGCAAGGACAAGGGTCACTAGAAGCGCAATTTTCCGAAGTACTTAGCGGACAAGAAGGCTGGCACCATCAAAGGTATATTTGATATACATGTTATTGATGTTTTCCTTACTAGCCCTCGTTGTAGTGCATGGGTATTTGATACTGGTTCAGTTACTAATATTTGTAACTCGAAACAGGAGCTACGGAATAGACGGCGGCTTGCGAGGGATGAGGTGACGATGCACATTGGCAACAGATCAAGAGTTGATGTGATGGCCGTCGGCACGCACTCCTTAGTTTTACCTTCGGGATTAGTTTTAAACCTTAATAAGTGTTATTATGTGCCTGCGTTGAGCATGAACATTATTTCTAGATCGTGTTTATTGCAAAACGGTTATTCATTTAAATCGGATAATAATGGTTGTTCTATTTATATGAGTAACATATTTTATGGTCATGCACCTGCTGTGAATGGTTTATTTCTTCTGAATCTCGAAAGGGATGAAACACACATCCATAACATTGAGGCTAAGAGATGCAAAGTAGATAGTGATAATACTACTTATTTGTGGCACTGTCATCTAGGTCATATTGGTGTAAAGTGCATGAAGAAACTCCATTCAGATGGAATTTTGGAGTCTCTTGATTTTGAATCATTTGACACATGTGAACCATGCCTCATGGGCAAGATGATCAAAACCCCGTTCTCCGGAATGATGGAGCGAGCAACGGACTTGTTGGAAATCATACATACCGATGTATGCGGACCGATGAGTGTTTCGACGCGCGGTGGATATCGCTATTTTCTCACTTTTACCGATGAATTAAGTAGATATGGTTATATCTATTTAATGAAACATAAATCTGAAACATTTGAAAAGTTCAAAGAATTTCAGAATGAAGTGGAGAACCATCGTAACAGAAAGATTAAGTTTCTACGATCCGATCGTGGAGGTGAATGTTTGAGTTATGATTTTCTCACGCATCTTAAAGCAAGGAATCGTTTCGCAACTCACGCCACCCGGAACACCACAGCGCAATGTGTCTGAACGCCGGAATCGAACTCTATTAGATATGGTCCGATCAATGATGTATCTTACTGATTTGCCGTTATCATTTTGGGGTTATGCATTATAAACCTCTGCATTCACTTTAAATAGGGCACCATCTAAATCCGTTGAGACGACACCGTATGAACTGTGGTTTTGTGATAAACCTAAGTTGTCGTCTCTTAAAGTTTGGGGATGCGAAGCTTACGTCAAGAAGTTGATGCCGGACAAGCTCGAACCCAAAGCAGAGAAATGCGTCTTCATAGGATACCCTAAGGAAACTATAGGGTATACCTTCTATCACATAACCGAAGGCAAAGTGTTTGTCGCAAAGAACGGTTCCTTTCTTGAGAAGGAGTTTCTCTCGAAAGAAGTGAGTGGGAGGAAAGTAGAGCTAGACGAGGTTATTGAACCTTCTCTTGAATTGGAGAGTAGCGCGGCACCTGAAATTGTTCCAGTGCCGCCTGCACCAACAATAGAGGAAGTTAATGACAAGGATCATGAAGCTTCGGACGATGCTGCTACTGAACGTCGCAGGTCGACAAGGTCGCGTGCCCCTCCTGAGTGGTACGGCAACCCTGTCTTGACTGTCTTGTTGGTAGAAGACAGTGAACCTACGAACTATGAAGAAGCGATGATGAGCCCAGACTCTGAGAAATGGATAGAGGCCATGAAATCTGAATAGGGATCCATGAGCGAAAACCAAGTATGGACTTTGGTGGACCCTCCTAGCGACCGAAAGGCCATTGAGTGCAAATGGATCTTCAAGAAGAAAACGGACGCGGATGGTAATGTTACCGTCTATAAAGCACGGCTTGTCGCGAAAGGTTTTCGACAAGTTCAAGGTGTTGACTACGATGAGACTTTATCTCCCGTAGCGATGTTTAAGTCCATTCGGATTTTATTAGCAATTGCTGCGTTTCATGATTATGAAATATGGCAGATGGATGTCAAGACTGCTTTCCTCAATGGCAACATTGATGAAGAGTTATATATGATGCAACCCGAAGGTTTTGTCGATCCTAAGGATGCTGATAAAGTATGCAAACTTCAGCGTTCCATTTATGGACTGAAGCAATCTTCTCGGAGTTGTAACCTTCGTTTTGATCAAGTGATCAAGAGCTTTGGATTTGTTCCAAATTGCTACGAAGCTTGTATCTACAAGAAAGTGAGTGGGAGCTCAGTGACATTTCTGGTACTATATGTGGATGACATATTGATTATTGGAAATGACATTAACATGCTTAATGATGTGAAGAGTTATTTGAACAAGTGTTTTTCAATAAAAGACCTAGGTGAAGCTGCTTATATATTGGGCATCAAAATCTATATAGATAGACAAAGACGCCTGATAGCTTTAAGCCAGAGTACATACCTTGACAAAGTTCTGAAAAGGTTCAGAATGGATAAGGCGAAGAAAGGTTCAGTGCCTATGTTGTCAGGTAAGTTATTGAGCAAGGCTCGGTGTCCAGCTACGGTAAATGATAGAGAAGCTATGAGCAAAGTGCCTTATGCCTCGGTCATAGGTTCTATCATGTATGCCATGTTGTGTACTAGACCGGATGTGTCCAATGCTCTTAGTTTGACGAGAAGATACCAAAGTGATCCAGGAGTGGAACACTGGACAGACGTGAAGAACATCCTAAAGTATCCAAATAGTACTAAAGAAATGTTCTTAGTCTATGGGGGTGATGAACAGCTCGTCGTAAAAGGTTACGTCGACGCTAGTTTCGACACCGACAAGGATGATTCTAAATCTCAGATAGGATACATTTATATTTTGAATGGAGGAGTTGTGAGCTAGAGAAGCTGCAAGGAAAGCGTGATCGCGGGATCTACAGTAGAAGCGGAATACATGGCTGCTGCAGAAGCGTCAAGTGAAGGAGTTTGGATCAGGAACTTCATCACTGAGCTTGGCGTGGTTCCAAGTGCATTGGACCCACTTGAGATATTGTGTGACAACACTGGCGCCATAGAACTCGCTAAGGAACCAAGATATCATCCAAAGACCAAGAATATCAACCGCAAGTTTCATATAATCCGAGATTCTATAGCAGATGGAGATCTAAAGATTAGCAAAGTACATACATATCTGAATGTCGTAGATCCATTGACTAAACCTCTTCCACGTGCAAAACATGATCAGCACCTTAGTGCCATGGGTGTGAGATTGTTGCCAAATGTAAACTAGATTATTGAATCTAGTGCAAGTGGGAGACTGTTGGAATTATGCCCTAGAGGCAATAATAAAGATGTTACTATTATAATTCTTGTTCATGATAAAGTTTATATTCCATGCTAGAATTGTATTAAGCGGAAACTTTAATACTTGTGTGGTTTGTGAACAACACCGTGTCCCTAGTATGCCTCTATGGACTAGCTCATTGATTAATGATGGTTAAGGTTTCCTAATCATAGGCATGAGTTGTCGATTAATAATAAGATCATATCGTTGGGAGAATGATATGATGGACAGGCCCAAACTAAGCGGAGCAATAAGATCGTGTCATCGTGTTCATCTTTGCGAAGCTTTTCTTATGTCAAATATTGTATTTCTTAGACCATGAGATAATACAACTCCCTGGTATCGGAAGAAAGCTTTGAGGTCATCAAACGTCATCCTATGAGAGGGTGATCATAAAGGTGTCTCTCAGGTGATCGGAAAGTACCTGTTGGGTTATATGTATCGAGATGGGATTTGTCCCTCCCAAGTCGGAGAGATATACTTCGGGCCCACTCGGTAATCGGTATCAACACCGCTTGCAAGCATGTGATTAAGGAGTTACTCACAAAGTGATATCGGATTACGGAACGAGTAAAGTACTTGATTTGTCCCTCCCAAGTCGGAGAAATATACTTCGGGCCCACTCGGTAATCGATATCAACACCGCTTGCAAGCATGTGATTAAGGAGTTACTCACAAAGTGATATCGGATTACA
The DNA here is from genome assembly GCA_916181665.1 of Avena sativa. Lineage (NCBI taxonomy): Eukaryota > Viridiplantae > Streptophyta > Magnoliopsida > Poales > Poaceae > Avena > Avena sativa. The sequence continues at coordinate 396,227,432 of OV702279.1, read as the reverse complement.
GAACGAGTAAAGTACTTGTTGTGAACGAGATTGAACTAGGTATGGCGGTACCGACGATCAAATCTCGGGCAAGTAAAATATCGCGAGACGAAGGGAATATATATATGGGATTGATTGAATCCTGGCATCATGGTTCATCCGATATGATCATCGATGAATGTGTCGGAGTTAATATGGGTTTCCAGACCCCGTTGTTGATTATTGATAGAAGATCATGTCTGCATGTTCTCGAACCCGAAGGGTCACACACTTAACGTGTCTCGACGCTAGGATAGATTGGATAATTGGTTTATGATTTTTTGTTCGAAGTCTCGGATGGGATCCGGGACATCACGAGAGGTTCCGAAATGGTCCGGAGAATAAGATTCATATAAGGCAATGCAGTTTTTGGAGTTCGGAATTGTTTCGGGTTAATCGATATTGTATCGGAAGCTTCTAGAACCTTCCGGAGGGGGACCAACGTGGCCCCACCTGCCGGGAGGGGGCATGGGTCTATGAGGGAGTTCCCTGGCCGCATTGGGCCAGGGGCACAAGGACCCATAGGGCCCAGCCGACCAACCTAGGGCAAAACCCTAGGAGAGCTTCTAGAAGGGGGGAAACTTGCCCCCCACTCCTCCCTCCTTGGCCGCCGGCCCTAGGGCTTGTGGGAGGGGCAAGGGATGTCCGCCCACCCCTCTATATAAAGAGGGCTGGGGGCGCACCCCCTCACACACCTCCTCCTCAAGCCCTAGCCGCCCTGCTGCCCTCCTCTCTCTCTCCCTCCCGACTGCACTTAGGCGAAGCCCTGCTGCAGAAACTCTCCACCACTTGCACCGCGCCGTCGCGTTGTAGATCCAATCCGTCTCTCCACCATACTTGCTGGACCGAGGAAGGAGGAGACGTCGAGGTGCCGCACATGTGCATCTCTCGGAGGCATCGCCACTTGCGGTGTTAGATCGGATCGGATCGCCAGGAGGAGAAGCGAGTACGACTACATCACCCACATTCCGACGAACGTTCCGCTGTGCGAATCTTCAAGGGTATGAAGATCTCATCTATTCCCCCTCGTTGTTTGCATCTCCTAGATTAGATCTTGGCTTTCCGGTTCGCATCCGTAGAAATTTTTTGATTTACTATGCTGCGAAACCCTTCAGCTGTATCCGGTCGGCTGCCGCCTTCTGGTGGTGGAGGTTGTTCCCTCCCGCGCGCTGTTGTTCCGGCAACCCCGACCGAAGTTCCTTTTCTCTATCTTACTGGCCCTGCTTCGGGTTTCACGGTGAGACAGCGATGGCGGCTGCAAGACCGTGGTGGCGTGCGTTGGCGGGCGGCGAGCATGGTGGAGCACTGGCAAGCGTCTGAGAGTGTTTTTTTAGGGGTCGGGAGAAATCTCTGTCTTCGTGACACCGACGTGGTGACACCTGCGGGTGCCATCGTCCTTCTTGAAGGGCGTCGGGTGTACCTCTTCCCCACCTCTCGGAGCGTACCGGGGGAAACCCTTGGACTAGTCCGGACAGCAGCGTCGCCATTGTCGTCCCCTCCTTGGAGGTGTTGCTTGGTGTGCGGCGCTTCAGAGTGCTAGGCTTGTGGTAGTACTTAGCTGGAGGGCCCAACGGTCACGGGTCGTTCTCGTTTTTGTCAAGCCATTATTTTCGGCTTTGTTTTTTTCTTTTCGTTCTTTTTTCTTTTTTGTGTTGTTTTTTATTTGGGCGTTGTGCTGTCTGGACCAGCAGCGATCTCAAATATGGTTGCTATATCTATATAGCTGGGCGTATGCCTGTTTCGAGGAGTTCACCGAAATACAAGTTTATGAGACAAAGGTCACGACAAAGCAGTCATAGAACCACAACTAGTTAAGCGACACCCATATAGATACATACTATATATTAAAGGTGGTCGGTTTTGAGCCACCATAATCACCCACGTCTCCATACATGTGTACTGTAGATGATGCTAATTTCAGCCAATCAAAGTGTGCCATGTCGGTGTTTGACAAAAAAAATTACAATTCCCTTTTGGGTGACAATATTATTACCGGTTCATCATTTTTCCCATCAATGGTGATCTGTTTTTGCAGCTTTCCGATTGTTATATTTTCACAGGATTCATTTTTACATTTCTCCGTTTATCCCTTTTAATGGTAATTTTCCGCGTGTCTTGCTGGCCGTAATTTTTCGGGGTAGTTCGGACCCAAATTTCCGGTCGGAACTTTTAGATGATAGTTATACTACTTAAGTGTAATTCTTCTATTATTTTTATGGTAGTTAGGCTAGGTTCTACGATAATATTTTTTAGCTTCTATTTTTACTACTTAGATACTATATATTAAAGGTGGTTGGTTTTGAGCCACCATAATCACCCACGTCTCCATACATGTGTACTGTAGATGATGCTAATTTCAGCCAATCAAAGTGTGCCATGTCGGTGTTTGACAAAAAAAAATTACAATTCCCTTTTGGGTGACAATATTATTACCGGTTCATCATTTTGCCCATCAATGGTGATCTGTTTTTGCAGCTTTCCGATTGTTATATTTTCACAGGATTCATTTTTACATTTCTCCGTTTATCCCTTTTAATGGTAATTTTCCGCGTGTCTTGCTGGCCGTAATTTTTCGGGGTAGTTCGGACCCAAATTTCCGGTCGGAACTTTTAGATGATAGTTATACTACTTAAGTGTAATTCTTCTATTATTTTTATGGTAGTTAGGCTAGGTTCTACGATAATATTTTTTAGCTTCTATTTTTACTACTTGACTGTAATTTCTCGACACAACTTTCTGTTCATAATTTTTCCCACGGTGCCTCCTCCCTGGTAATATTCTCTAATCATATTTCACCAGCGGTATTTTCTTAGGTTTCTTTCACACTCTTTGTCGGTAACTTTTTGTCACACTTTATCGGCCATACTTTCCATATGGTAACTACAGTTTGGTAAGTTTTTGAGCCTGAGTAATTTCCAGGCCATAATTTGTCAGCAGTAATTCAATTTGTTGTACTGTTTTATTCTTCGACAATATTTCCACAATACGCCGCCTCTTTTGTCCGATAAAATGCTATTATTGTCTTTTGTAGTAACTTTGGATAACAGTATTTATTTACAACGTAATCTTCAACAGTACTTTTAATCAATTATTCGAATATATTGTCTGATCACGTGTGCGGCGTGACGCCGCGCCGTATTGTCTAGTCATCAAATGACATGAGAGTGTTATCTTAAAATGTGCCCGCGCCACGGTGCCGGAGATTGGGAGGGGCGGCGCCTGCTGGCCGGCAGTGTAGTCCGTGACCCGCTGCCTCCTTCCCGCATGCCCTTGTTTTTGTACGCTGCCGACGGAGTCGCCGCCTGCATCTTCAACATGGCTCTGATACCAAACATTGTTGCCCATCCTGCAAAATTAGACTCTAGAAGCACAGTTGTCACAACACAATCGAACAAAAAAAAATTGCACTGTGTGCAAAATCTGCAGCTTTTATGTTTCTTCTTCTCTTTATTAAACAGCGACTAAGTGTCTAACTGTCAACCGAAAAAACAGCCGCATCGAGCTCCTACCGAATCTGCCATCCCACGATCGGCTCAACGTGCTAGCAAAAGAAACGGTCCAACACCTCACTACCTCGTGGTGATCACAGGCGGCGATACACACACACACGGGATTATTCTTTGGTTGCCGAAAACAGACAACTAGAACTACTATCTGACTAGACCCATGGCTTCAATCGTCCCCTCTGTGTGAGCGGTTCCCTGCCTTCTTCGCCATCTCCGTGTCCCCGACGATCCTCGTTGCTGAGGCCTTTCGAGAAGGGAGCTGGAACATCTTGTTCCGGCGAACTTTTAGCGAGGTCGAGGTGGAGGAACATCGGCGCCTGGAGGAGGCCCTCCTCGGCACGTTATCTGAGGGTCAGGATATGGTTACCTGGCGCCTGACGCCACGGGGAGTTCTCCGTCAGCTCGGCTTACCGGGCCCTCTTCCAGGGCCAGGAGCTGCGTTGGACCTCACCCCTGTGGAAGGCACCTCTCCCCCTTAGTATTCGCATCTTTCTTTGGCAGCTCCTACGGGATCGGCTGCCTTCGGGGGTGGAGGTGGCTAAGCATAATGGGTCGGGCAATGGTCGGTGCCCCTATGCGGGACTCCGGAGACCTGTGTCCATATTATGTTCTCTTGTACAGCGGCCCAGTTCTTATGGAGCTGTGTTAGGGACGCGTTGGGGCCCGCACGAGCTTTGGGAGTTCTTGCAGTCCGCGGCGAACCGTGCCGTAAGGGGTTGCCACCTCTTCTGGATGGTCTTTGCGGCTCTTGCCTGGTCCCTTTGAAATGTGCGAAACAATATGGTGATTGAGCATATTTTTCCTTCCCGGGCGTCTGACCCGTTTTTTTCCTCTTATTGCCTTTCTCCAGCAGTGGTCCCCGTTGGTGCGCCAGCGTGATCGGTCGGCCTTCGACGACACTCTTCGAGCCCTGAGATCGACGACGGCCCCTTTCTCGGCTCCATCTCCGGCTTGAATCCTCCGTTTCAAGCGGCGGGCCATAGGGTGTGGGTGTGTGGCCCAGTCGTTTTCTTTCGTTTTTTGGGTCTTGTTGTGCTGTGGCCCCAGAAGTCGTACTCCTTTTTTTCTCCCTTTGTCGTTGGCCTTGGCAGTTGGATGTGTTGTGTATGTTGTATAAACCTGGATTTAGTTTTATTTATAAAGCGTGGCAAAAGCTAGTTGAGAGAGAACTATTACCTGACAGAATTCAGACTTGCCTAAAACTGCCTGAAACGCTACAGTAAACGGCAACTAGCTTATTTTTCTGTTTCTCCAACAAGCGATCCGAGTCAGAAGACGACGAGCGCTGGGTGTGGTGTCCCCTCCGTCCGCCGCCATAGGTGCAGCACGTACTATCCGGCCGGACATGACGGGCGGCGCATGCATGGAGGAAGGCGGGGGCGTGGGGAAACTGGGCGCTGCCGCTCCGGGGACGCGGCGTGCCGTTCCCGGAGTATGGCCTCTCTGGTTCGGTGTCTCCGGTATGGCCGCTAGCTGGCCACATCTACACCAAGTACTTTGTGTCATCTCTGCATATCAGTACTGGCAATAAGAATTTGGAAATAATAATGAATGTAAATGACTACTTGTTCTTCCATCAATCATCTCACGGTGAGACTTATTTTGACCTTGCTGGATATATATCCACCATGCATGATAAATACATGTATTGTATACATAGAAAGGTTTAATAATTGTTTAGAGATATATGGTGTACATCATGAGACCATCGTTGATACGTGACGAAAACACAGATAGCGCCGGAACGCCAAAAGGCCAAGTCTAAGTTCGGAAAAAAAAAAGTACGAGCTATTTCGGTGTCAGTTTTTTGCCTGGGTAAAATCTGCTGCTGATAGGATGCGATCTGCCTTAATTGCCGTCGCCCTAAAACCTCCCCCGTTTAAGTTAACCGCCGGATAATACCCAATCGTGGACGTACCCCCGATCGAGAAACCATGCCGACGGCTGGCGGCGAGGAAGACCGCCTGAGCGCGCTCCCGGACGATCTGATCCTCCACATAGTAGGCATGCTGGACACGCGCACGGCGCTCTCCACGGCCGCCCTCGCCAGGAGCTGGGCGCGCATCCCGCGCGAGCTGCCGGCTCTGGAGTTCAGGGTCAGCGACATCCTCCCGCCGGAGTACGACCGCACCGTCGCCCTCCGCCAGCGCAACTTGCCGCGTGACCCGTCTTTGGCCAAGACGCTGGACGATCTCGTGTCGGGCTGCGAGATCGACACGATGAGGTCGTTCACCAAAGGGGTCACGGGTTTTCTGGAAGCGGACGGTGGCCATGGCCGCCGGCGCGTGAGGACCCTCCGTCTTGAGTTCTTCCAGACTTATGACGGCATCGTCTGTGTCGACCGCCTGATCACCGCCGCGGTCGGCGCGTGGGGAGTGGAAGATCTGGAGGTCGTCGTTAGGTCAGCGTCCGGTGATAATCAAACGCCGGCGGCCTACAACTTGCCCCAAGCCTGCCTCAACCACAGGTCAGGCCTTCGCAGCCTGACGCTGGGCAAGTACTGCGCACTGCCGCGGCTGCACAGCTACGGCACGCTCACCAAGCTCGTACTGTGCGACATGCGCGCTACCACTCCTGTCGACGTGTACGAGAGGGTGTTCAAAGACTGCACAGGGCTGCAGGTCCTTCACCTCAAGTCTTGCTACTGTGCACATCACACTCTCATGGTGGACGCGCCATATTCACAGATGTGGGACCTCATCGTGGAAGAGTGCTCGTTCATGGTGATCGAGCTGCACAACCTCCCAATGCTTGCCCGTCTTGCGTGCTCCCTAACCGACACTAGAAGGATTGTATTCGGCTCCGTTCCGTGCCTCGTGGACACTAACCTTACATTCTCAACAGATGGTGATGATTTAGTGGCAACACGGTATGTAGATGAGTTCGACGATTTCCTCCTCATGTCCCCCACCATGAACCTCGTCATCCGATTCACCGGGCTAAGAAGATTTATTGCACCTAGTGATTCAGAGAGGCAATTGCCGGAACTGAAAACGCTCCTTGTCGCCGACCTACCTACGAACTGGGACATCTTATGGCCAGGTTGCCTCCTGATGGCCGCGCCATCACTCGAGTTCCTACACATCCATGTGCCTCACTCAAAAACAGAGCCAGAGTACATGTGGCGCAGCATAATTTTGTCGGAGTCACAAAAAAATCTTAGGCACCATCACCTCAAGGAACTGGTGATGCTTGGATTTAAGCAGCGCCACATATGGCTTTTGAAGTATGTTGTGAGCGTGTGCACATCTTTGAAACGCATTGCTCTGCTCAGGGATGGCCATGTTCAGTATAGTGGACTCTGGGATTGGAAGATGGTCGGGATTCAAACATGTCCATGGAGAGACGATGAAAAAATAGCTGTGGAGAGAATGATCAAAAAGTTTGAGTTCGGTTCTCCAGTTGAACTGATCTTCGGATGATCTCTTTATTTGACCTTATTATCTGCACATTGTTGTTTATACCTAGCTAGAGGGGTCCTGTGATCTATGAGGAAGTGTGTCTCCCCTGTTCAGTTTCACTCAATCAATGTTTATTGTCCAATTCACAATTAAATGGTTCTTACTAGAAGGGTTAGGTGCGGTTTGCCGCTCCATATGTCACTGACTCATCAGATACATGTAATTTTATGTTAGAGTGACAATGGTTCTTTATAGAGCAACTGTTAATTTGTTAGTACATATTAATGTTCTTAACTTTTGTCAAATTTATATGTATATCTAGTTACGATATTTAGCCTAGATACATTCATATCTAGACAAAGTTAAAAATATTAATATGGACCGGAAAGAGTAGATAAAAGGCACTTACTGCCGGGCTTTTTACCCTCTATTTGTGTATTTGAGACACTAATTACCCATTTAGTAGAAGTTGTACCCGAATATCCTATTTAAGAAAATTCTAAGCATGATTTTATCCCGTTTTAGCATTCAACATGTGTTCTTGGATAAGAGTGACATGTTAGGACGATGTGCCGCCACAAAATATGTGAAGATCAGACGATATCTTCGTCGATCATAACTACCCTTCTTTGTATCAAATGTTCTATTCTTTGTTGCCATCTCAATAATTTCGAGATTCAATCGTCACCTCACACCTTGCTCAATTGATATGCATCTGAAAATGAGGATTTAAAGTTTCCAAACATGATAATTTAGATGAATTTTTACTACATAGGATAATTAGTGTCACAAATGCACAAATAGAAGATAAAAAGTGATTGCACCGGTGCATGTCACTGTACAAATTAATCAGCGATACATTTAGGTACACTCTTTACTCTCGTGTAGGTTATTTAATCACTACCGGCAGCTTCATCCCTTCTGTATTTAAAGAAGCTCGCATTGGTTAAGCAGTACTCAGAAATTAAAACCGAGACTATAGAATATGAAGACAAGAGTTAGCGAATCTCTAGGTCAGAACTCAACAGTGCATGCAACCATTTTGATGGAATGGCAGAAGAAGCATGTAGTTTCTTGATTGTAGCTACTGATATCCCTTTTTCATTCTTTGGTGACTAAGTTAAAATTTTGTTGTACTGCCATGCTATATTTAGGAAGTACTACAACGCGAAGCTGCCATTTTCTGTGATTGCTATTTTGGTTTTCTAGCTATTTTGGTCAGAGTTGTGCTGATGCAAATGCTAGAGGTCAGGCAAAGGATTAGAGATGCTGGGGAACATGTGCAGTAGTGCATGATTGCTTTCTATCATCCCTTTCTATTACAAGAATACAATACATATATACTAGCGGGCAAGCGCGTTTCGCCGCGCCGTCTATATTATGTTTTGGCAGAAATGTGTGATAAGTGTGTTAGATTTGAGGTGCTTTCGACCATGTCATTGTCAGTTGTAACATTTTTTATAATATCTATAAATTAAGGTGTCGGAGATTCTAGTTCCATATTATGAGAAAAGCATGTTTGGAACAAAAAATCTGCCTCAAATTAGATGCAGGACGTCCATCATCCAAAATCAAAATTGATCAAGTTCAAACAACCGGTATATGAAAACATGAACTATACATACAAAGAGACCGACTGAACCATATCATTTTGTTTGATAGAACAGAGGGCCAAAATAGGATGACATCAAATTAGGAGAAGATAGGGGGTTGGGGAAGATAATGTGCACCCTGAAACAGATCTTCTAAGGTGAGTGACCGACATGGCTACTTCTCCACATCTGTCCAGCCCCTGCTAGAAACAAAAACAGGGCCAAACGGCTATACTAAAGTCCCCAATTATTGCCTCATCCCGCTGCTAACACAAGGCACATTAAGAAAGGGCAAGGTATTCTGCAGCTGTGACTGACCTTAAGGACAGACATTGACTACAACATGTTCTGCATCCTCTTCTGGCTGATCCACCCTACCATCTCCTGCCACATATTTCCTCTCTGCTCTACCTCGTACGCATGCGTGCTGGCAGGTATAGATGCCGCCGGAAGAGCCAGCCTGCTCGACGTATCCAGGAATACAAACACCATGGTAGCATGATATACTGCCATCCATATTAATTAAGAGTTAAAATAAAAAAATCAAAGTAGGGACTGCAGTTTTGACTAACCCCACTGGAACTAAGACATCAATGATTTTAAGCTAACTTGGATCCATTCAGATATATCATTGCATAATATATAATATGTATTTCTAAAAGCATGGAAATAAGCATCTAATCTATAAAGACATTGGACAAATATTTTCCTTTTTATCCACACAAAATAAACCATAACCTGAGAGTGAAGACCATACACAAACACGTGCAAAAATACCAGCTAAAGAAGACACCTGAGAAGCCGCTGGCAGACCATGAAGTACTGAAGGGTGATATTTTAGTGAGCCTGGGAATATTACAAATTTGTAGAAAGAAAACAATCCATGCTAATGTTAAATAGATTGGGATATTAACTTGATAAACAAACACGAAAGAAACACACAAATTACAACCAAGTTAATTTCAATAATTGTTCTCTACTATATAGTTATTTGCCAATGACTCGGTGTTGATAGAAAACCTGAAGTTATCTGGTATTTTAATTCCATGAGATTAAAATATAAACCATGAAGTACTATATCAGATTAAAATATAAACTGAAAGTAACAAACCTCTTGTTTGGTTTAATGAACAACAAACCTGAAGTTAGCAAAAGGATAGCACACTGAAAATATGCACTGCATGCATTTTCTTCAGAATGTTCTGTACTTCTGAAAACCAGGAAAGTTGGCTATTAGTAGAACCCCAACAAAGCAAACCATTTTAGATAAGTGGCACTCATTATCTAGTGTACAAAGAAGGAAGACTTGTGGTGAATCGAGTAACAAAGTAAATGGGGAGTCAAATTTTGCATCAAAGCACAGATGAAAAACTACAAAACATATTGATTGTACAACAACGAATCGAAATTCCATCAAACTGTGAGCACATCCTACCAACTCTAAGAGGAGAGAGTGATGGCAATATGTGCATCTCATGTACACCCTTAAAAGTTGCCCCGTTAAGCTTCTCAGAAAAGGGAAGTCGATATATCTTATAATATAAATCAAAAAGGTTATTATTATAAACTGCAACATAAAACTTGCAACAACAAAAAACGATGCTCACCAATTTTTCTCCTCACTGAACATCAGATATCTTATGAAACACATCAAGTAGCATCAGGTTATTACAGTCAATGAGAAGAGTTGGCTTTCACATCTATCATAAATAACTAAACATTTTTTTAGCATGTTGTACTGCCTAAAAATGCTTCAACATTAACTCAGTGTATTGATTACACAACTAATTAGGAAGCTCTTGATATGCCTCAAGTAATTTGATGGATATTGCCAAACTTCTTGCAAACGCTGGTTTGACATGTCATATATATGATCATTGTTGTCTTAGCACACATGTTAGTAAGTATATTCCATGGACATCTTACCAGGATAAATACCCATGGTTTAGGCAGCTAAACCAAAACAATTGCACAAGATGTACAAACATGTAGGTGCCCTACTCGCCATTTCCTCTTCAGCCACAGACTACACCAAATCTATAATTTTGTGATTTGCAACCATAAAGATTTTGCAGGGTGCTGATTTGGGAGTGGGGCTGATTTACGTTCTAGGCCGGGCACCCACATCCACAACTCTTCCTTAAGCTCTCCACACTGTCCTTGCCTCTCTCTCCCTCCCCTAACTCCGTGCCCCACAGACACCATGGAGAGATTTCCAAACTGAAACCCCCATCAGGTCTTCCAGGAACAACACTAAATCTTGCAAGAGGAAAAAATCCATCAATAATGTATTGACCATTTGAGATAAAACATTTAACAGAGGCTGAAGAAATAGTCACCAAGGAATAAATTAAAGAAATTCATATGTATGTGAGTGTCTCAAGCAAAATCTGCTTTCTCAAACAGAGAACAAAATAAGGTCATGTTGTGAAGCCGTAGAGGGATAATACCTTGAACCAATCATGGTGGTCTCTATGGGGAAGCATGACGGGAGTGTGGAAGCAAGGAATGGGCAGACATCACAACTTGGGACCAGAATCAACGATGGAGCAGCCATCACACTGGAATTTTAGCCCTTGAGAGGGAGCAGGGGTGCCGTGGGAACCCGAGATTGACGGGTGCGTGAACCTTGTATGCCCCTCCAGGTATACTATTGGTCGCCTCCTCACGATGCCATCTGTGTCAGGCCTCTCCCCACACCGCGCCATGGTAGTCACAGAGCCTCATCCAAAAGAGCAGTAAGGGATGGGTGGCCCTCCTGTCCCGCCACCCCTACACCATCTGAAAAAGAGGAGCGGCACGGAGGATAGGGTGGAGAAGGAGCAGCGGCGTGGCCGCCGGAGGGAGCGACAACTCCAACGCGTCCTCGTCTACGACAAACTCGACGACAAAGATTTGGGGGAGGAGACTAGGAGAGGAGTGGTGATGGTGTGGGAGGACTGAGGAGGCGGTGCAGGGAGGAAGACAGAGTTTTGCTTCGTCCGGGAGCGGTGACCGAGAATGGCTCATAAGCGGGAGGTGGGCCCACATGGCAGTGTCTCGGTTGCGGAAGATGGCCTTAGAAGGCGGTCCAGCCTGGCCCACAGTCAACGACACAATCCAATTAAAGCCCACAGCCAGCCACACGCAGCGATAGAAGGAACGGCAAGTGGCCTTAGAACGCTCTGTCATCTCCACACTTAAGCTATAGTAGAATATATGTCTGATTGGTTTAGTATTAATCATCAACGACAACTATTACATGTACCATATCTTCCGGATGTACTATATACTCCCTCTGTTCCGGATTAAAGGGCCCTTAAGATATGGCAGCGGGACCAAGGCGTGAACGGATTGGCTCTACCTATCTGCAGAATATCGATGGCAAGGCCAATCAGCGATTGATAACCATGCAAAACGTCACCTCTGCATGCTCGCTTCAGTTTCCAAAACGGCAATGCATGCTTGTTTAAATGGAGTGTATGCATGCTCGCTTGATTTCTCACATTGCATGCGATAGTTTCCACATCTGCATGCTGGCAATGCATGCTCGAGTTCAAAAGGACAGGACGGGAGCGTTGTTAGGAGGATAATAACTCAGCCAATTAATTTTTTCCGGCCTTCCTCGCAATACAATTCGGAACAACCCCAAAATCACTAGGGGCCCTTTAATCCGGAACGGAGGGAGTAAAATTTTTTTCCAGGCTAGCATACATGCATACTTGTACCTAATACTTGCATTTAATATTGGTGTGTATGTTCTTTGATTTTTTTACTGCAGTTGTGCCGTCTCACTTGGAGCATCTTGTGTACTAGTCTTTCAGTTTAGTATTTGTAGTTGATTTGGTCTAATATGCTGAAAAGATTGGCTAAAAGAATACATGTCCGATGATGACAATGATGGCAACGACGATGGTAAAAAAGCGATGCATTGTGTTCCCTAAATTTTGTTTAACATGACGTTGTTAATAATTTATGTTTCTCTTTCATAGATTAACTCAATGAGCTTTAGAAGCAGAGTTTTGCTCAAATAGATGCTTCATGTCTGTTTACTCACTTGCTAAAATAGTTTACTCACTATCGACTCTACTCTTGTTTTCATATGTTCAAGAACCATTGGATTCCTTGTGTCCGTCCACCATATTTCTTCATAGCTAGATGGATTTTCATAGGTCTGTTTACTCACCATATTTTTCTGATGATACATATTTCAAATCCCTATCATTTTCATTGGATCTTAATCTATGATGTACTTCCCTGTCATTTTCAAGCTGATGGTACTAGTTTATATTGAACATTCTTTATCATTCTGATAGCTAGTATTTTAAAACTACAGGACCTCTCATTCTTGGAAGATGGTTGATATGTCATAAACGTATCTATAATTTTGGATGTTCCATGCTTGTTTAGTATCAACTTTGCTATGTTTTGTCTACACTTTGAGGTATTTTTATACATTTTCTGGGACTAACCTATTAAAAAGATGTCGCAGTGCCAGTTGCCTATTTTCTGCTTTCTTGGTTTCAGAAAAGCTAGTAAGGAAATATTCTCGGAATTGGACGGGACAAAAGCCAAAGTCAATATTTTACCGGAGAGAACACAGAGTCCGAAGGGCAGCCGAAGGAGAGCCACGAGGTGGCCACACCCGAGGGACGCGCGGACTGGGGGGGCGTCGCCACCAGGTGTGGGCCCCTCGGGTGCCCACCGACCTTGCCCCTTCGCCTATAAAGTCACCCCGATGCAGAAACCCTAAGAACCCGATCAAATCTCCACGAAACAGTCTGTAGCCACCGCCGCCATCGTCCCTAGATGGGGGGATCTGAAGCTCTTCTCGGCACCCCGACGGAGGGGAGAGATCATCCCGGAGACCTTCTTCATCACCATGCCAGCCTCCGGTATGATGCGTGAGTAGTTCACCCTTGGATTATGGGTCCATACAGTAGCTAGATGGTTATTTCTCCTCTTTTGTGCTATCATGTTTAGATCTTGTGAGCTCCGTTCGTGATCAAGCTCATCTATTTGTAATCATACATGTTGTGTTTGCGGAGATCCAATGGATATTTAGATACTATGTCAGATTGATTATTGATTCTATCATGTCTGTGTTATTTGTGATCTTGCATGCTCTCCGTTGCTAGTAGCTATCTTGGACAAGTAGATGCTTATGACTCCAAGAGGTATTTATGCTCGATAGTAGGTTTATGCCTCTCGTAATCTGGGGAAGTGACAGAAATCTCTAAGGTTGTAGATGTGTTGTTGCTACTAGGGAGAAACCTGTAGGGGTTCGTAGCATGGAAAACAAAAATTTTCTATCGCATACAAACAACCAAGCCAAGATCTATCTACTAGATTGTAGCAACGAGTCGATGGAATAACTCACCCTCGAAGATTCCAAAGTGTTTAACGAGAGCAGATTCTCGTGGGTGATGTAGTCGTACTCTTTCCGATCTCAAGATCGCGTAGACGATCCTTCCGGCGCCGCGTTCCCGCAGCGCTCCCGCAGTCGGTCACACGTTCGGTACTCGACGAAGACCTTCCTCTCCCTTGTTCCAGCAGGCAGCGGAGGTTGTAGCACTCTCCTCGCGATTCCGGCAGCACAACGGCGTGGTACCGGAAGTAGAGGGGAGATCCCGCAGGGCTTCGCCTTAAGCCGGTGCGAGTATGGTGGAGCTTATGAGAGAGGCTATTAGTGGTCTAGTAATTAGACACACCAATTAGAGGGCTCTAAACCAATTAGAAGGCTCTAAACCAGAATAGCTCTAAACCGGGGTTTAGATCTAGGGTTTAGTTTAGAGGGTAGGAACTAGTAGTGTGTAGAGAGGGGAGCCCTGCCCCTCCCTTTATAGGTGGGAGGGCCGGCGGCCAAGGGGAGGAGTTCCTCCCCAACTCGGCCTTGGGAGGTGCGCCGGCCAAGGGGAGGAACCCTCCTCCAACTCGGCCTCCACCTCTCCTCCTCTTTCTCCTCTTTCCGAAAACTGGCAGTTTGACCGAAAACTGGCAGTTTGACTTTTCCAATTTAGGAATTAAATAAACCTTTTATTTCGGACAGCGAGAACACTTAGTACATGATGCAATCATTCCAACATGCAATGACACATTCATGTACCCCTTCCCCCTCCGGAGTGCCGGACATTCCGGGACCTTCTAGAATGTTCCCGATGAAAACACCGGAACCATTCCCCAACTCCGAAATGGGACTTTCCTTATATGAATCTTATTCTCCGGACCATTCCGGATCACCTCGTGATATCCCGGATCCCATCCGAGACTCCGAACAACATTCGGTCTCTTTCTCATAATACCATAACTACTCAAACAACGTCGAATCCTTAAGTGTGTCTCCCTACGGTTCGTGAATTATGCGGACATGATCGAGACACTTCTCCGAACAATAACCAATAGAGGAATCTGGAAATTCATATGGCTCCCACATATTTCTACGATTACTTTGCGATCGAATGAACCACTTACATACGATACCAATTTCCCTTTGTCTCACGATATGTTACTTATCCGAGGTTATGATCGTCGGTATCTCTGCATACCTAGTTCATCCTCGTTACTGATAAGTACTCTTTTCTCGTTCCCGTGATATGTGATCCCTTGTGACCCAGTCACATG
Organism: Avena sativa; assembly: GCA_916181665.1. Classification (NCBI taxonomy): domain Eukaryota; kingdom Viridiplantae; phylum Streptophyta; class Magnoliopsida; order Poales; family Poaceae; genus Avena; species Avena sativa. Next base: position 396,212,315 of record OV702279.1, on the reverse strand, counting down.
CTTGCAAGCTAATTGGATGACATTTCACCGAGAGGGCCCAGAGAATATCTATCCGTCATGTGGATGGACAAATCCCACTCTTGAACCATGTGTTTCAACCAATACTTTCCGAACACCCAATGCCACTTTTATAGCCACCCTGTTACGGTGTGGTGTTTGATGACATCAAAGCATCCATCCAGTAAAGGCAATATGCATGATCTCATGGTCGAAGGAATTAGGTTACTATGTATCAGAAAGCATATAGCAATTGAACTATTGAAATGACTTGATCTTTATGCTACGCTTGTCTATAGGAGTATGTCCACCATATCATTCTCCTAACGATATGATCTTGTTGTTGATAACATCTCAATGTTCATGACAAAGAAACCACATCATCAATCAACCAACAAGCTAGTGAAGTATAGAGGCTATACTAGGGACTTCAAATTAAGTTTACAAATCACACAAGTATTAATGGTTTCCTTGTTAATACTATTATAGCATGAATGTAAACATTTATCATAAACACAAAGATATAATAATAACTACATTTATTATTGCCTCTAGGGCATATCTCCAACAGTCTCCCACTTGCACTAGAGTCATCTAATCTAGATTACATGGTAATATACCGAACACCCATGGCAGTTTGGTGTTGGTCATGTTTTGCCCTCGGGAGAGGTTTAGTCAACGGATCCGCCACATTCAGATCTGTGTGTACTTTGCAAATCTTTATATCCCCATCTTGGATATGTTCTCGAATAGCGTGAAAACGCAGCTTGATATGCTTCAGCTTCTTGTGTGACCTTGGTTCTTGCGCATTGGCTATGGCGCCCATGTAATCACAGTAGATAGACATTGGGTCCAGCGCACTAGGAACCACACCCAGCTCTGCAATGAACTCTTTCATCCATATCGCTTCTTGTGAAGCCTCCGAAGCAGCCATGTATTCCGATTCAGTTGAAGATCTCGCCACAACGCTTTGCTTTGCACTCCTCCAGCTAACTGCTGCACCATTCAAAATAAATACGTATCCAGATTGTGATTTAGAATCATCCGGATCGGTGTTCCAACTAGCATCGGTGTAACCATTAACAACGAGCTGTTCATCACCTCCATAAGAAAGAACCATATCCTTAGTTCTTCTCAAGTACTTAAGGATGTTTTTGACCGCTGTCCAATGATCCACTCCTGGATCACTTTGATATCTGCTAGTTAGACTAACAGCATATGCGATGTCGGGTCTAGTACATAGCATGGCATACATTAGAGATCCTATGGCTGAGGCATAGGGAGTCTTACTCATTTTTTCTCTATCTTCTGCCGATGTCGGACTTTGAGTTTTACTCAAGGTCACATTGGGCAACATGGGCAAGAACCCTTTCTTGCTTTCTTCCATTCCAAACCTCTTTAGAACTTTGTCCAAATATGTACTTTGTGACAATGATATTTGGCGTTTCGATCTATCTCTATAAATCTTTATGCCTAATATGTAAGCTGCTTCGCCAAGATCCTTCATTGAAAAACTATTATTCAAATACTCTTTGACACTATTAAGAAGGTCTACATCATTCCCAATCAACAATATGTCATCCACATACAGTATTAAGAATGCTACAGAGCTCCCACTCACTTTCTTGTAAATACAAGCTTCTCCATAAGTTTGTATAAAACCAAAACTTTTGATTACCTTATCAAAACGTTGATTCCAACTTCGGGATGCTTGCTTCAATCCATAGATAGACCGTTGAAGCTTGCATACCTTGTTAGCATCTTTAAGATCGACAAAACCTTTGGGTTGCATCATATACAACTCTTCATCAATGTCTCCATTGAGGAATGCTGTTTTGACATCCATCTGCCATATCTCATAATCATAATATGCAGCGATTGCTAACAAAATCCTCACAGACTTTAGCTTCGCTACCGGTGAGAAAGTCTCATCGTAGTCAACTCCTTGAATTTGTCGAAACCCTTTTGCGACAAGTCGAGCTTTATAGACAGTAACATTACCATCAGCATCTGTTTTCTTCTTGAAAATCCATTTGTTCTCGACAGCCTTCCGGCCATCCGGTAAGTCCACCAAAGTCCATACTTGGTTTTCGTACATGGATCCAATCTCGGATTTCATGGCTTCTTGCCATTTATTGGAATCTGGGCTCATCATCGCTTCCTCATATGTCTCGGGGTCATCGGTGTTGTCCACCAACATGACATTCATAACGGAATCATACCAATCTGGAGTGGTACGATTTCTCGTTGACCTCCGAGGCTCTGTAGCAACTTCAACCGAAGTTTCATGATCACCATCATTAGCTTCCTCTCTTATTGTTGCAGGCACCACAGGAACTTCTTCCGGTGCTGCGCTACTCGCAATTTCGAGAGAAGGTTCGACAACCTCGTCGAGTTCTACTTTCCTTCCAGTCACTTCTTTCGAGAGAAATTCCTTCTCTAGAAAGGATCCATTCTTAGCAACGAAGATTTTGCCTTCGGATCTATGATAGAAGGTATACCCAACAGTTTCCTTCGGGTATCCTATGAAGACGCATTTTTCCGCTTTGGGTTCAAGCTTGTCCGGCTGTAACTTCTTTACATAGGCTTCGCATCCCCAAACTTTAAGGAACGACAATTTAGGTTTCTCCCAAACCATAATTCATACGGTGTCGTTTCAACGGATTTAGACGGTGCCCTATTTAAAGTGAATGCGGCTGTTTCTAATGCATAACCCCAAAATGATAGTGGCAAATCTGTAAGTGACATCATAGAACGAACCATATCTAAGAGAGTTCGATTACGACGTTCAGACACACCATTACGCTGTGGTGTTCCCGGCGGTGTCAACTGCGAAAGTATTCCACATTTCTTCAAATGCTTGCCAAACTCGTAACTTAGATATTCACCTCCACGATCAGAACGTAGAAATTTAATCTTCTTGTTACGTTGATTCTCTACCTCACTTTGAAACTCCTTAAACTTCTCGAAAGTTTCGGACTTATGTTTCATGAAATAGATATACCCATATCTACTCAAGTCATCCGTGAAGGTAAGAACATAACGATAACCACTGCGCGATGCTACACTCATTGGACCACACACATCGGTATGTATGATTTCCAGTAATTCCGTAGCTCGCTCCATTATACCAGAAAATGGAGTCTTAGTCATTTTACCCATCAGACATGCTTCGCATCTTTCAAGTGATTCAAAATCAAGTGATTCAAGAAGTCCATCGGAATGGAGTTTCTTCATACGTTTCACTCCAATGTGACCAAGACGACAGTGCCACATATAGGTCAAATTATCGCTTGATTTCAAACGTTTAGCCTCAATGTTATTAATATGTGTATTTCTACTATCGAGATTCAATATGAATAGACCATCTATCAAAGGTGCATGTGCATAAAACACATTACTCATATAAATCGAACAACCATTATTCTCGGATTTAAACAAGTAACTGTCTCGCAATAAATAAGATCCTGATATAATGTTCATGCTCAACGCAGGCACCAAATAACAATTATTTAAGTATAAAACTAATCCCGATGGTAGATGAAGAGGTAGCGTGCCGACCGCGATCACATCAACCTTTGATCCGTTTCCTACGCGCATCGTCACCTCGTTCTTCACTAGCTTCCGTTTATTCTGCAGCTCCTGTTTCGAGTTACAAATATGAGCAACCGAACCAGTATCAAATACCCAGGCACTACTACGAATACTAGTGAGATACACATCAATAACATGTATATCAGATATACCTTTCTTCTTGATGTTGCCGTTCTTCAAATCCGCCAAGTACCTTGGGCAATTCCGCTTCCAGTGACCTTCTCCCTTGCAGTAAAAGCACTCAGTTTCAGGTTTAGGTCCAGCCTTGGTCTTCTTCGTCGGCGTGGTAACTTTCTTACCACCCTTCTTGAAGTGTCCCTTTTGCTTAGACTTGCCTTTCTTGAATTTGGTGGTCTTATTGACCATCAACACTTGGTGCTCTTTCTTGATCTCCACTTCTGCAGATTTTAACATAGCAAATAGTTCTGGCAACTCTTTGTTCATGTTCTGCATGTTGTAGTTCATCACAAAGTTCTTGTAACTTGGTGGTAGTGATTGGAGGATGCGGTAAACTCCCAAAGTATTAGGAATCACTATACCCAAACTTTGAAGTTTATTTGCGTGCCCAGACATCTTAAGCACATGCTCACTGACGGAGCTACCCTCTTCCATCTTGCAGTTAAAGAACTTTTCAGAAGCTTCATAACTTTCAATTGCCGCATGAGTCTCAAAAATTAATTTGAGATCCTCGACAATATCATATGGGTCTGAATTCTCAAACCTTTTCTGAAGCTCCGATTCTAAACCATACAAGATAGCACACTGAACTATGGAGTACTGATTCTTCCGAGCGAGGTAAACATTCTTTACTTCATCGGTAGCATCAGCTGCAGGTGGGTCACCTAGCGGTGCATCCAGCACATAGGTCAAATTACCAGCTGTGAGGACAATCCTCAAATTGCGGAACCAATCCGCGAAGTTGCTTCCATTGTTTTTCAACTTTTCTTTCTCTAGGAACGCATTAAAATTGATGGTAGGGGCTGCCATTGATCTACAACATATTTGCAATAGTTTAGACTAAGTTTATGACAAATTGAGTTCAAATTAATTAATGAAATTAAACTAGGTGAACTCCCACTCAAAACAACATCCCTCACATTGTTTTAGTGATCACACGAACCAAATCCACTACATCAACACCGATCATCACGAGAGCTGATATAGTTTTAATGGCGAACAATCATCATGTTCATCATATCTACTATATGATTCATGCTTTGCCTTTCGGCGATCCGTGTTCCTGAGGCCATGTCTGTACATGCTAGGCTCGTCAAGACAAACCTTAGCTTCCGCATAAGCAAATCTGGCTTGCTTACGTTGTAGTCACCCGCGGAATCAAAGACACCCGATCATCACGTGGTGCTTCGAAGCAGCAAGCTTTGGCAACGGTGCATACTAAGGGTGAACACTTTAGAACTTGAAATTTATGTGCATGAGGGATCATCTTATAATGCTACCGTCGTCTACTAAGCAATACAAGATGCATAAAGGATTAACATCACATGCAATTCATAATATGTGATATGATATGGCCTTTCTTCTTTGTGCTTCCGATCTCCATCTTCAAGCACGAACATGATCTCCATCATCACCGGCATAGCATCAAGGTCAATGACGCTTCTTCATGGTTGTCGTCCGCCAACTTCAACTATTACAACTATTTTGAATAGACACGCAGGCCTTAACAGAAATTAAAGACAACCATATGGCTCCTGCCGGTTGCCAACTTACAATAAGGATCATTGCATACATCAAATATAATCACAATCATGGCCATATCACATCACTGCACACCCCTGCAAAACAAAGTTAGACGCCTCTACTTTCTTTGCATATTTTACGTGGTTTGGGGCTTTCAATAAGTGTCGTTCTAACTTACGAACAAGAACCACAACATTGATACTAGCATTGTTGATCACCCGTTGTAAATTGGATCTTTACTATGCTAGGAGAAACAGGCACCCGCAAAGCCACTTATGCAAAACGAGTTGCATGTCAAGCGTGGAGCAAGTCTCATGAACGATGTCATGTAAGGTTAGCCCGGGCCGCTTCATCCCAACATACCGCAAGATGCAAAGTACACAAAAAGCAATCTACAATAAAAGCATCAACGCCCACAATGACCATTGTGTTCTACTCGTGCAACAGATCTACATATAGACACGGCTCTGATACCACTGTAGGGGTTCGTAGCATGGAAAACAAAAATTTTCTATCGCATACAAACAACCAAGCCAAGATCTATCTACTAGATTGTAGCAACGAGTCGATGGAATAACTCACCCTCGAAGATTCCAAAGTGTTTAACGAGAGGAGATTCTCGTGGGTGATGTAGTCGTACTCTTTCCGATCTCAAGATCGCGTAGACGATCCTTCCGGCGCCGCGTTCCCGCAGCGCTCCCGCAGTCGGTCACACGTTCGGTACTCGACGAAGACCTTCCTCTCCCTTGTTCCAGCAGGCAGCGGAGGTTGTAGCACTCTCCTCGCGATTCCGGCAGCACAACGGCGTGGTACCGGAAGTAGAGGGGAGATCCCGCAGGGCTTCGCCTTAAGCCGGTGCGAGTATGGTGGAGCTTATGAGAGAGGCTATTAGTGGTCTAGTAATTAGACACACCAATTAGAGGGCTCTAAACCAATTAGAAGGCTCTAAACCAGAATAGCTCTAAACCGGGGTTTAGATCTAGGGTTTAGTTTAGAGGGTAGGAACTAGTAGTGTGTAGAGAGGGGAGCCCTGCCCCTCCCTTTATAGGTGGGAGGGCCGGCGGCCAAGGGGAGGAGTTCCTCCCCAACTCGGCCTTGGGAGGTGCGCCGGCCAAGGGGAGGAACCCTCCTCCAACTCGGCCTCCACCTCTCCTCCTCTTTCTCCTCTTTCCGAAAACTGGCAGTTTGACCGAAAACTGGCAGTTTGACTTTTCCAATTTAGGAATTAAATAAACCTTTTATTTCGGACAGCGAGAACACTTAGTACATGATGCAATCATTCCAACATGCAATGACACATTCATGTACCCCTTCCCCCTCCGGAGTGCCGGACATTCCGGGACCTTCTAGAATGTTCCCGATGAAAACACCGGAACCATTCCCCAACTCCGAAATGGGACTTTCCTTATATGAATCTTATTCTCCGGACCATTCCGGATCACCTCGTGATATCCCGGATCCCATCCGAGACTCCGAACAACATTCGGTCTCTTTCTCATAATACCATAACTACTCAAACAACGTCGAATCCTTAAGTGTGTCTCCCTACGGTTCGTGAATTATGCGGACATGATCGAGACACTTCTCCGAACAATAACCAATAGAGGAATCTGGAAATTCATATGGCTCCCACATATTTCTACGATTACTTTGCGATCGAATGAACCACTTACATACGATACCAATTTCCCTTTGTCTCACGATATGTTACTTATCCGAGGTTATGATCGTCGGTATCTCTGCATACCTAGTTCATCCTCGTTACTGATAAGTACTCTTTTCTCGTTCCCGTGATATGTGATCCCTTGTGACCCAGTCACATGCTTGCAAGCTAATTGGATGACATTTCACCGAGAGGGCCCAGAGAATATCTATCCGTCATGTGGATGGACAAATCCCACTCTTGAACCATGTGTTTCAACCAATACTTTCCGAACACCCAATGCCACTTTTATAGCCACCCTGTTACGGTGTGGTGTTTGATGACATCAAAGCATCCATCCAGTAAAGGCAATATGCATGATCTCATGGTCGAAGGAATTAGGTTACTATGTATCAGAAAGCATATAGCAATTGAACTATTGAAATGACTTGATCTTTATGCTACGCTTGTCTATAGGAGTATGTCCACCATATCATTCTCCTAACGATATGATCTTGTTGTTGATAACATCTCAATGTTCATGACAAAGAAACCACATCATCAATCAACCAACAAGCTAGTGAAGTATAGAGGCTATACTAGGGACTTCAAATTAAGTTTACAAATCACACAAGTATTAATGGTTTCCTTGTTAATACTATTATAGCATGAATGTAAACATTTATCATAAACACAAAGATATAATAATAACTACATTTATTATTGCCTCTAGGGCATATCTCCAACAAAACCAACAATCTTTTGTTCATGGAACAATTGTATTGTTTACTTTACAAACATTGCTTAATGCAATTATATGTTGCTTGCAACTTAATACTGCAAGGGGTTCGGATGATAACCTGAAGGTGGATTATTAGTCATAGATGTAGTTTGATTATGGTCTATATATTGTTGTAATGCCCAATCAAATATCATATGAGTCAAGATGTCTAGTATATATGCATTGTTATTCTTTCTCAATTTGTCAATTGCCCCGTTGTAATTTGTTCAACCAGCATGTTATATATCTTAAGGAGAACACCTCTAGTGAACTGTGGACCCTGGTCCAATCTTTATTATTGATACATCATCTACTGTTATCATTTACTTTCTACAAGTAACTATTATCTTTCACACTATACGTTTAATCTTTTGTTTTCGGCAAACTGGTGAGATTGACAACCTCACTATACGTTGGGGAAAAGTTTTGAGTTTGTGTTGTGCAGGTTTCAAGTTGTTAGCAACACCTTGGAGTTATTTCCTTCCTCCTATTGGTTCGATAACCTTGGTTTCATAACGGATGGAAAACTTACTGTTGTGCTCTTCACACCTTCTTCTTGGGGTATCCCAACGAAGCTCTATAGTGAACTGAGCCGCATCAAGACGTTTCCTGGCACCGTTGTCGGGGAGTTAAGGACAGCTTCAATCTCTTCCTCCTCGTCAGTCACCTTTCAGGGAGAAAGAAGATTCTCACAAGGGGAGTCTCTCACAACCATTCTCTTTACTTTGTTTTTGTTTTGCTTGTTTCTTTCTTTCTTTCAAAAATACAAAAAAATAGTTTCGTTTGGTTTGCTTTTTCTTATCAAAAACACACAAAAAAATTGTTCTTCCTATAGTTGTCACCTTGTTCTAGCTCACCATGTTGATCCCTAAGTTCACCCTGAAAGACCTTTCAATAGGTAGTTTCTCTATAATTGGGAAAGAAAATATTGAAGAATTATTTAATCATGTTAGCAAGCATGAGGATATTGAGGATAGATCCTTAGCAGAACTTGCTCCAAATTATGAAATTGCTACATCTTCTTTAGTTCACATGCTGGAGGCTAGGTTTGTTAACCTTAACCCCATGATGCAAGTAATGTTTCTTAAACTTAAAGATATTGAGGATAGTGAAAAGAGAGATTTTATTCTGAAAACTTTGCTAAAGTAGTTCAATGATGTTGCTAAAGAATCTAAAAAGGTCTTTGATCGTTTTAATACGCTAGGCTCGTGTGTAGATGTTATGGGCACATTACAAAAGTTGGACAAAACCCAACCCAATGGAGAGGAAATTAAAACACACATACCTTATAAACTTGTAGGAATGCATAAATCCTTAGAAAAGAATTTTGATTGGATTGTTCCTGAAAACCCGTTTGATGAAAGTAGTAAACCCAAGAGTGTTGAGAGAGGATGCTCTAGAACTCATTTGGATGAGATATCTTGCCTGATTGAAAAAAATCGAGTATTGATCTTAATGCTTCTTCATTTGAAAATACTTGATTCTTGCTTATGGATGGCACCCACCGGGTATGGAGGCGGGTATGGAACCTCCATACCCTCCTCCACCACCTCTCCCTGCCGCCACCACCCGCCTCCATACCCGCCGTCGGGTCCAAGTCTCCACCAGATCCGCCACCCGGTGGGTACCCATGACCCGACGGGTACCCGCTTCTGTATGCCTCCTTGCACTCCCATGTTTGCTCCCCGCAGCAAACAGGCTCCCTGCTGGCCGCCTTCATGCGCTCCCCTGCCGCTCGACGTCGAGATCAGCACGCCGACGAGGAAGCCAAGCCGAGACGCGCTCCCATGGGGCGAGATCTCCGATAGCTCATTGCCTTCTGCTTGCTGGAGCGACGGCGTGGGGTCTATGGGATGCACGCCTTGCTAGAGCGGTCCGTCCCTGAAGTCGCCATCCTCTTCGACATCGACTGACTCGGCCTCTATGGATTCGGGCCTTGGCAGACGCGACAGGGACCAGGAAGGGGGAGGCGACTGGCGTGGCGAGAGAGGGATGCCGTGAGAGGAATTGCGGCGCGGGGGTGGGAGGAGAACTGTGAGGGGTGGGGTCAGGCTCGTTCGGCCACTTAGGAAGTTAGGATTAGCCACTTAGGTTTCTTGTAGTCACTTACATGCGGGGCCTACATATAGTTGACGGGTCTGCGGTTAAAGGGTATGGGTTTACCACCTCCAGGCCCACACCCGTTAGACCCGATGGGTCTGGAAATTTACCACTAAGCAGACCCATGGATTTTATTTTCAACCAAACCCTCCTCCATTTGATGCAGGTACCCACCGGGTTAGCGGGTGACGGATACCCATTGCCATCCATATTCTTGCTTCCTATGCCTAACTTAAAGGCGTTAAAGAAAAGTACTCATTGGAAGATAACCTAAATTTCATTAGGATTTTATTTTGTTGAGTATTAGAAGTTATTACTTCTGTAATATTTCCTTATCCTTTTTAGTGTGGTTCTTGTACCAAGAATAACCTCTAACGAGAGAGAAGTAAGATTTGGGAAAGTTGCTGTCTCGAAACAGATTTTTGTGCTTCACTGAAAAAATACGTGAAAAATCTCTGTATGCTGGATTGAGCTATAAATTTCTGAGCTAATGACCCAGGTTGTTATCTAACTTTCGTTAGTTCATCACTTTTTAATTTGAGCAACATAATGTCTTCGAAAAAAATCGATTTTTACCTGCTGGTCTGTTTTGACAGATTTTTGCCATTATTTTCATTTGCCTCTTAATCAGTTTCTTTTTGAGTTTTCTTGATCATTTGAGCTTTTTAAAGGAATTGCTACAGTATCTTGTGTTTTAATGAAAGTTTTACTTGTGTTTAAACTAAACTCAAAGTCATATTATCTTGAATACACTAACGTTGCTAATGAAGATTGTATGAAGTTTTGTATGAAGGAAATTTTCAAGTGTAGGGGAAGAATGATGTGATGAGATGAAGAATGGACAAAAACTCAAGCTTGGGGATGCCACCCTATGTCACCCCAAGAAATATTCAAGAGGTACAAGCGTTAAATCTTGGGGATGCCTCCCCAAGGCATCCCCTTCTTCATCAATAAAAATCTCAGGTCTCTTTCTAGACACTTTAGTTTTATTGTTTCATGCACTATTGTGTTGTTTTTGGAGCGTATTAGTTTTCGTTTGTTTAGTTTGCTTCAATAAATTATTTGAACCCCTGCATTCTCTCTTTTATTTCAAATAAGTTGATTGGTGTTGGAAAAGAATAGAAAGTTTCATGCTTATAGTGGTATAAAAGGGAGCTTGTTTTGATTGTGGCTTAGACTTTATCATGTCATGCTAGATGTTGCTTTTACCTTATGCTTAGTGATTATTGATGTAGCATGACTTGTTCCAAACAATTTAGATTGCTTAATGTGCCTTGAAAGAATCATGCATTGTTTTAGCATACAAAAGCATAATATTGTGGTATTCTTCTTTGATGGTTTGTTTGGGTTGACTTGGCACATGCTCACACCATGCTATGACTATAAACCAGTCACCTTAGCCTCTATGATCATTTAGTTTTTGACTTGTTATACCACTTTATGCTTTGAATAATAATATTTTGTCGCTCTGCATGATTATAGCCATTATTGCTCTCTTAGTTAGTCGCTCCCAGTCTTTTGCCAGCCTCCACTGTACTGAGTAAGCTCTACTCATGCATCCAACTCCCAAGAAACCAAGTTATTCCAAAGAGTCCACTATAAATTCCTATGTATGGTGTGTTACACCATTCCAAGTATATTCATGTTTTATCTATCTTCCAAATTAAACTTGTTATGAGAAAATTAGTGACTAAAGCTCTCACAAACTTGATGGCACACTTTACTTTCTAGCACCTAATAAGCTTGAACCATTGTGTCCTTTATGTTGTATATGCTTGCACTTATAAGTTGGGAATTAGCAGAACCATGCTGTCATGGGAAACGCTTTCAACACATGTACATATTACCCAGTTGATATCATGATCTTTTGTTTGCGGATGTCTGCGGTCTGAAACAAAAGGGGTCCATGGAGTTATGTATATGTGTTAGAGAAATGCCTGGGCGGCTAGCCTAAGCTATGCCTAATCATGGTGGAAACTTGCAGCATAACCATAGTGAGCAATCTTTAAAGCATCCTCAATAAAAACCTATGCAAATAGCAAATAAAAAGATCGCTGAGATAATCATTGTCTGTTGCCTTGTCATTTTGATATGGGATAGCTCCTATGTCATGGGGCAAGGGGTACCCCTTTGACGGTTATTTATGATACACATATACTTATAATGACAAGAACTTGCTTGTGACTAAAGTTGAGTAGCATGAGGAACGGCCCTCGTACTCAAGGGACATGAGATTGTCAACTTATGATTTGTCAAGCATATACTCCATATTTGTTTCACTTTAACCTTAATCACTTCAAGATGCTTATGATAGGGGAAATGAGAGCTGAAAGCTAATAAGTACCATAATTTTTAGAAGCTCTTTATGAAACTTGAAATCCCTGCTTCCCTCTGTGAAGGGCCTTTCTTCCTACTTTTATATTGAGTCTCCACCTTCTATCTTTACGCACCAATTAAGATAGCATATTTTTCATTCTTAGTTTTATATGCATTGTCCCAAAACTTATTGATTGATTCATAATGTTGATATTGGTTGTTCTTGAACTATTTGTATCTAGTCACCGTTATGAACTTTGAAGGTGTCCTATGTATTTATGTTTTGCTACTCCATGAGGGACAAGCTGAATAACACACATGCTATGTTTTTATATATGAAACAAACAAACGTCTTTCAATGCATTGTTATTCATGATCTTTGTTTGTACCTTTTCATGTTATAACATAGTTCCTATGTCTTATTGTCAAAACTACATATTGCATGCTCATGTTTAGAGTACATCGATCCCATCTATCAATGCTTTATAAATGGTTTGACCAAGATCGTGATGGTGCATGTCACCTCAAAAATTATTATTATTATCACTTACATACTCAAGGACGAGCAGGAGTTAAGCTTGGGGATGCTTGACACGTCATAAACGTATCTATAATTTTTGATGTTCCATGCTTATTTAGTATGAACTTTGTTATGTTTTGTCTGCATTTTGAGGTATTTTTATATATTTTCCATGACTAACCTATTAACAAGATACCGCAGTGATGGTTGCCTGTTTTCTGCTATTTTTGGTTTCAGAAAATCTAGTAAGGAAATATTCTCGGAATTGGACAGGACAAAAGCCAATGTCAATATTTTATCGGATAGAACACAGAGTCCGAAGGGCAGCCGAAGGGGGCCATGAGGTGGCCACACCCTAGGGACGCACGGCCTAGGGGGAGGGCGCACCTCCACCAGGTGTGGGCCCCTCGGGCGCCCACCAACCTTTCCCTTCGCCTATAAAGTAACCCATATGCAGAAACCCTAAGAACCCGATCAAATCTCCACTAAACAGTCCGTAGCCTCTTCCACCATCGTCCCTAGATCGGGGGGATCGGAAGATCTTCCCGACATCCTACAGGAGGGGAGAGATCATCCCGAAGGACTTCTTCATCACCATGCCAGCATCCGGTATGATGCACCCTTGGACTATGGGTCCATACAGTAGCTAGATGGTTGTTTATCCTCCTTTGTGCTATCATGTTTAGATCTTATGAGCTCCATTCATGATCAAGATCATCTATTTGTAATCATACATGTTGTGTTTGTGGGGATCCGATGGATATTGAGATACTATGTCATATTGATTATTGATTCTATCATGTCTGTGTTACTTGTGATCTTGCATGCTCTCCGTTGCTAGTATCTATCTTGGCTAAGTAGATGCTTGTGACTCCAAGAGGGAGTATTTATGCTCGATAGTAGGTTCATGCCTCTAGTAATCTGGGGATGTGACAGAAATCTCTAAGGTTGTAGATGTGTTGTTGCTACTAGGGAGAAAACAACAATCTTTTGTTCATGGAACAATTGTATTGTTTACTTTACACACATTGCTTAATGCAATTATATGTTGCTTGCAACTTAGTACTAGAAGGGAGTCTGATGATAACATGAAGGTGGATTATTAGTCATAGATGCAGTTGGATTACGGTCTATGTATATTGTTGTAGTACTCAATCAAATCTCATAGGAGTCATGATGTCTAGTATATGCATTGTTATGCTTTCTCAATCTGTCAATTGCGCCGCTATAATTTGTTCACCCAGCATGCTATCTATCTTAAGGAGAACACCTCTAGTGAACTGTGGACCCTGGTCCAATCTTTATCATTGATACATCATCTACTGTTACCGTTTACTTTCTACAAGCAACTATTATCTTCCACACTATATGTTTAATCCTTTGTTTTCTGCAAACCGGTGAGATTGAAAACCTCACTTTATGTTGGGGCAAAGTTTTGAGTTTGTGTTGTGCAGGTTCCAAGTTGTTAGCAACACCTTGGAGTTGTTTCCTTACTCCTACTGGTTCGATAACCTTGGTTTCATAACTAAGGAAAAACTTACTGTTGTGCTCTTCACACCTTCCTCTTGGGGTATCCCAACGAAGCTCTACAGTAAACTGAGCCGCATCAATGGTGTTTGCGAATTTCAGCCACATTTGTCATTGCCGATAATCTTCATCTCATTGCCATGATGTTTCATGATCGATATATTGAAAATTGTACTCCAGAATTTCCTTGCATGCTATAACTTGAGTTGTCAATGTGTATGAATTTTGCAATTTATCACAAATTCAGAACTAGGTGATATGTCTTCTAGACTATATAATGTAGTGCACTGAATTGATAAATGTTCAGTAATCTAAAGTGTAATGTAAATGTAGTGCACTATGTAATGTAAATTGCTTCCGGCTGTTGGGTGTATTCGGCTGTTGGGTGTACGCTCATACATTCCAGGTCTTTTCTCACGAGTCCATTGGACCTTGGATGTCCAACTTTACCACAACTTGGATTTGGATTGATTTGGATACGTGAAAGTCAAACGTGGACTGGATTTGGATTGGACCACCTTAGATTGGACATTAGTTTGGAAGTTAGTGTATTGGACCTGGACTCTGATCCAGTTCCAGATTTAGCGATTATGATGCAAGAGTAAGATAGATGCAATAGGTACTATATGTAGTGCAAGCATGGGGAATGCTTGCCTGGAAGTTCATTTGCAGAATAAGATGGATCCAAGTAATACTCCTGAGGATCCTGATATTCTCCTTGCTCAGCGTCTATCAGGATAAAAACCAAACACATAAGAGGGCCAAAATAAATACATAGCACAATCATATAATTCATATGCAACAAGCAAACAAGTATGCCATGATGGAATGATTCACAATTTACATGGCATAGCATAGCATAACATGGCATGGGTGAGGTGTGGGGTACAAGAATAAAGCAATCGATTATGGTTTTAGTCATGTTTTGATCCTATAAACATTTATGTATACTTAATATTTATATGATGCATGCTTCAATTTATATTAAGGAATGCATAGTTGGAACGGGCTTGTCAAGCTAATCGATTTAGACATATCATTTATCGAATTCGGAGTTACAAATTTAAAGTTATGCAATATTTAAGAAATAGACATTTATTAACATTTAATAATTCGAAAATTTTAGATTGCTGAAATGATATTATAAATAGCATAAACAGATTCCTTAAATTTTTCTAATTCAAAAACATATATTATTTACATTATTTGAAACTACTAATTTAAAGTATAATTAAAGTCAAATTATAATATGAGGGGTCAAAGTCAAAGGTTTGACTGGTTTGAAATAGTTTTGAAAAGATTTGAATTTGCATTGGAATTCATATTGAAAAATTAAACACATTTCATTTTATAAATTTTGCCAAATTCAAAAGCATTTTAAAGTTATGAACTAATTCATGTATATTCATATTTGCATTTTATTTTTCTGAATTCGGAACAACATAGGCTTTTGTTACATAGAGGTATTTGACCCACAAGGAATGACAAGTGGGCCAATGGAGCTGACTGGAATGAGGCATGAGGGTGTGACACGTGGGGGCATGGGGGACTATGGGTTGAGGAACAGAAATCTCTAGGGGCTAAGCTGCAAAATTACACGGGATGTTATCCGACGAAACTGAATTCCAGATCTAGAGTTTGATTGAAATCGGCCAGGGTTCAAACGACGATGGCGACTAAACGGTGCTTAATTTGTAAATGCCGAAAAAACGAAAGTCATAGGGGAAACCAAGATCTGCAACTTTGGTGTTCCGAGATTCGTCGAAGGAGGAATACAGCGCCCGACAACTCAACGGAATGAAGAGACGGTTGAGAGCAGAAAACTGAAATTGGTCGTCAGAAAAAAGAGGGGGTTTTCCCGATCTTGTGAGGACGAAGGCGGTGGATACGATGCGAATTAGGAGATGATGTAAAAACTAAACTTGGAGGTGGGAGATAGGGCTACGTATTTCATGTTTGTGGTTTCTCCGGTAGAGGACCGAGTTGGCCGGAAAACTGCGAGGAACAAGAGGGGTGGGTGCAGTCTGCACGCGCGTGCTGCTGTTGTTGCTACCTATTTGCATTCGTACGCGCGTGGGTACTGCTGCTAGGGGACAAAACGGTGTTGGTGGCGAGCTTCTAGGCGACGACGAGGATGCATAGAGGATGGGAACGGGAAAGAAGACCTACCATGTGGCTGGCGGTGGCCTCGGTTGGCTCGGGCGAGGTCGGGAACGGTGGTGAGGCGGGGTTCTGAGGCGGTGGTGATCTTGGACTCCGGCAGGAACAAGAGGGGAAATAGCTCCCGAGAACATACAACGCCTTCTGTCAGCTCCAAACGAACGGAATAAACGAGGTGAGGTGATCCCCTGCTCCAGCGGCGCTAGGCGGTTACCAAGGCGACGGAGCGTGCCGCTTCCCTTGTTGCTGCTCTCGGCAGCAAAAAGACAGAGGGCAGGAAGGAAGGACGGCGAAAGGAAGGGAAGCAGACTAGGGTTTGCTGAGGCCAGGATGGGGATTAAAGAGAGGACGGGGAAGGTGATCTGGGTGGAGTGGTTGGGAGGATAAGGCCCTCCTAGCTCATTTTTAAACACGGAAGAAGGGGACTAGGGGAGGGACTACGGCATGGCTGCTGCTAGCTTTAGTAAAAAAGCGAGCGAGAGATGGGGTTGCAGCCGTGGGCACGTGATCGATAGAGAAGAGAACAGGAGCTGGCAGGGGTATTAGCGATGTGGAACCCAGGCGTCAGGGAGAGATCGAGGGAGGCGCGCCCAGGGAGGGTTTGCTGCCAGGTTAGCTTGGTCTGGCTGCACCAGGGAGAGAGATAGAGACCAGCAAGCAGCCAATCGATTTGCACCAGGGAGAAAAACGAGAGGGCACCATGCATGCGGGTTGGACCAGAGAGAGAGAAAGAGGTAGGAAGTTAGGTAGAAAGCATAGCTAGATTTAGAGGAAGAAGGTTGAATTAGATATATAGGGTTTTATTTGAATGGCTTGATTGGTGGATCTTGGATGATCCAAAAGAAATAGAAGAACCTTAAAAAATAAACAAGCTCTAATAAAAACCAAGGAAGCATGAGGGAAAAACAAAAGGGATTGGACCTTGGTAAACTAGTTGAATTGTGTCAAATGGTTTTCAGCAAATTCAAATCAGCCCCATATATCTAAAGTATACAAGAGGTGATATAGTTGTGGTTAGCTTGCATGAGCCATGCATGTTGTTTAAATGCCCTCTATATTTGATGAAAACAAATATAGTTTCATATGGACACATATCATTGCATGCACCACAAATATTTGAATTAAGGTCCAACAAAGAATGAGGCTTGCTTGGATATGTGATTATTTGTAATATTCTTACATATAAAACCAAGTGACCATGGTAGTGTGTATTTTCCCACTAGATTCACTTGTACTCAATATGGCATCATACATGAGCATAAATTGAACAAAACCATATAGAAGCCTACCTTAGAGAATTCTACCCACATGGCAAGCAAGGGTGGCCAAGTGGCTCTCCACATATAAATATTGTGAAAACAACATGAATCATATATGGGATCATGTAAAATTATAAGTGGATCCACCCTATTACATATGAGCTAGACAAATGCCAAAAGAAATGCAAAGGACCATATATAGTTTGGATGATGGGATTATAAGGTGGTGAGAAAAAAGGTGATGGAGTTAGAATAGATATGCCCCCAACTCAACTTGGGCATGTAGAAATTTATCAAGAAGCAAATACAAGTGATACAATATATAATGCATATGGGATAAGAACCAAATAGAGGGTTTTTTATATGATGCTCAAATGCAAGGTGGCATGGTGACATGAGAATGATATAATGATAATGCAATGAATGACATGTAGGAAGTAGCAATAGATAAACTAGGTAAGTACCATTGCAATTTTTAGACCATTGGGATGCTACAACTCTCCCCTCACTAAATAAGAATCTTGCCCCGAGATTCCTAGGAAAAGAAAAAGACCAAGAAGAAGTGGGTGTTCGGAACGAAGGTGTTCCTCATGTTCCCAAAAGGATGAACAACAGAATGGTGTGACTACAACACCTTGCAAATTCTGCTTCTTCAAAACAAAGGACTTGAAGAAAGGAGGATTGTTGTGAAAAGAAAGGTAGGATGGACATAGCTCAGATGATCTCGAGGAACACGATAAAATGAAAAGAACCACTTCCTGAAAGAACTTGAGAAGGCGATGAATCAAGAAGAGAAACAAAACACATCATCAGGATTAAAGATCAACAGATGCATGTGAAGATTATTCTTTTTCCACCGAAAGAAAAGAACAATTTTGGAGAATTTATCAACCACCATGAAAATAGCATCGTTTCTTCCCTTAGATTTAAGAAATGAAGGTTGGAGAACCAATGTTGCCTTTAAACAATATAGTTCGATATATCTTTCATCCATCTTGTTTGATGATGACAAGCACCGGTAGAATGAGGACATACCATGTGTCGGCGGTGGCCTCGGTTAGCTTGGGCGAGGTCGGGAACGGCGGTGAGGCGGGGTTCTGAGGCGGTGGTGATCTCGGACTCCAGCGGTAACAAGAGGGGAAATAGCTCCCGAGAACGTATAACGCCTCCTGTGAGTTCCAAACGAATGGAATAAACGAGGTGAGGTGATCCCTGATGCGGCTCAGTTTACTGTAGAGCTTCATTGGGATACCCCAAGAGGAAGGTGTGAAGAGCATAGCAGTAAGTTTTCCCTTAGTTATGAAACCAAGGTTATCGAACCAGTAGGAGGAAGGAAACAACTCCAAGGTGTTGCTAACAACTTGGAACCTAACTCCCAAGAAACCAAGTTATTCCAAAGAGTCCACTATAAATTCCTATGTATGGTGTGTTACACCATTCCAAGTATATTCATGTTTTATCTATCTTCCAAATTAAACTTGTTATGAGAAAATTAGTGACTAAAGCTCTCACAAACTGGATGGCACACTTTACTTTCTTGCACCTAATAAGCTTGAACCATTGTGTCCTTTATGTTGTATATGCTTGCACTTATAAGTTGGGAATTATCAGAACCATGCTGTCATGGGGAACGCTTTCAACACATGTACATATGACCCAGTTGATATCATGATCTTTTTCTTGCGGATGTCGGTGGTGTGAAACAAAAGGGGAGCTTGTAAGTCCATGGTTATGTATATGTGTTAGAGAAATGCCTAGGCGGCTAGCCTAAGCCACGCCTAATCATGGTGGAAACTTGCGGCATAACCATAGTGAGCAATCTCTGAAGCATCCTCGATAAAAACCTATGCAAATAGCAAATAAATAGATTGCTGAGATACACAATGTCTGTTGCCTTGTCATTTTGATATGGGATAGCTCATGTGTCATGGGGTGTCACATCCCAAGATTTTCCAAATCTTGTAATGTGAAAAATAAATGAATAAAATAAAACTTTGTTGATTTTCAGGGTGAGAAGAAACTTTTTGAATCCATTTGGAAACTTTCAAAACCTATTTGGATCAAATAAAATCCTAAAGGGATTTAAAAAGTTAAATAAACAATAAACTTCAAAATATTTTAAAATTTCTATTTTGGATCTTTTAATAAAAAGATTTGGTTTTCAAAAGAAAAGGTAGATTTATTAATAAAGATTATTTTATAGAGCCAAATTAAACCTTGGCCAAGTTTTTGAAATAAAATGTTTTGTTTTGATAAAAATAGTAAAGGTTTATTTAAATAAAATAATAAGGATTTAATATCCAATTTTATTTAAGTAAAGGCTTTTCCCATTTTAAATAAACACTAAAACTTATTTATTTATTTTAAATAAGTTTTCCAAGTATTTTATATTCTCAAATAAAACCTACTGAAGTGTTTTGGTTTTATTTTAGATTTCAAAATAAAGGTTTTAAATAAAACAAATCCTATTTGATTTAAATGACTAAGGTCCATTTTATTTAATTATTAATGGACCCTAAAATAAAAATGTTATTTTATTTTAAAAACAAGTTTTCCAAGTATCTTATATTTTCAAATAAAACCTACTGATTTGGTTTTGATAATATTTAGATTTCAAATGGAGATTTTAAATAACACAAATCCTATTTGAATTAATAAGATCTATTTTATTTAATTAATGAATGGATCCTAAAAAGATAAAAATATTATTTTATTTTCTGACTTGGAATATTGTTGTTAAACAGAATCAAAACCCATTACAAAGTTTGGTGAAAGTTTGAATTGTTTTGAATGTTTGAGTTGTTGTTTGATTTTCAAAACAGAAAATAGAAATAGAAAAAGAAAAAGCATTTGGAAAGAAAAAAAATGGAACCAGACAGCAGCCCAACTGGTCCAGCCCAACAAGCCCAGTACCAGCCCAGCTATTCCCCCACGCGCGAAGCGTTTTCCCACCGAAAGACCCACCCGCAGAGCCAATGACTGGTGGACCCTCGTTCCCTCTCTCCCTCACACTGACAAAGGACCCCACAGCCAGCTCATCTTCTTCCTCCCCCGCGTTGAACTCGCCAGCCGTTGCTGCCGTTGATTCCTCCGGTTGAATTTGCTTTACTGCTGCGTTTATTCCTCGCCGTAACCACGCAGTGATAAACGCCAGCGTTTCCTCCCCATTTCCCCCCAGTCACCTCACCTTAGCGCGCCCCCAGGCCGCAGAATTTTGCCCTACACTGCCACTGCTCCGACGACTCTCCTGTGACGATTCCGGCAACCCCTTACCGCCCCTTGCCTCGAGCACGCAGGCAAGTTCACCAGACTCTGGCACACCGCGCTGTGGCCTCAGCTCTCCCGCGAGTGCCCCGTAACGTCGGCTTCGTCAACCTCAACTCGCCACCGCCGTCTGCCGTTTCTCCGACGAACTCCCCTGGTAATCCTCGACCGCCCCAGCACCTCCCGATGATGCTCCCTTACTCGCAACCCTTGTGCGCATCTAACCGTGCCTCTCTTTTGGCTTAGCGTGGTTCCAAACGACGCCAGCGACGACGACCTGAGAACACTGCCGCCCAAACCAACTCCGGGGAGCGATTCCTCCTGTCCCCGTGCGCCCTTTGCCAAGACGACTCCACGTTGAGCTTCGGCGTCGCCCTGCGATCACTATGAGCATCTCCCCACCTTCCATTGCTTCCTGTATCGCCAGCACCGCCACCATCTGGCCGCTCCGCCGCCAGCCACCGCCGCAGCGCCGCTTGTTTTAGGTCAAG
This sequence comes from Avena sativa, assembly GCA_916181665.1. Taxonomy (NCBI): domain Eukaryota; kingdom Viridiplantae; phylum Streptophyta; class Magnoliopsida; order Poales; family Poaceae; genus Avena; species Avena sativa. The sequence continues at coordinate 396,190,963 of OV702279.1, read as the reverse complement.
CTCGCAGCAGTCGTCCGATCTCGATCTAGTGGATAGGATAGAACCACTTAAAGCGAAGGGGTACGCAACCTGTGCCGCACGATCTGACTTGATCCAACGCACCAGAGGGTGTGATCCGGGCGAAACGGTATCTGCGAATAGGAACAGGACGCGTGTCACTGGTTTGATTTAAAACAAACTTTGAATCTGAATTAGATGCAGATTTGAAACCCTTGTAACTTTTGATCAACACGTCCAAAATTTGCAAACTTTATATCAATGGAATCAGTTGAGCAAGCCCTAGCCAACCATGCCTTTTGTTTAGTAAAAAGCCTCTGGTAAAATGTTTGTTTTTGCAAAAACATTTGTATGCTTGTTTAGGTTATAAAAATTGTTCTAAAATGTTTTTGGGGACAAAATCTTTGGCAAATGGTGTGATTTGAACCTACTGACCATAGGAAACACTTTGTGGTTTCAAGAATGTATTTGGTGGAGCAAAAGAATGATTCTTTGATTTAAAACCATTTCTAGTCAAATAGAAATATGGTTTATTTATTAAAAATGGTTTTGAAGGAAAACTGTTGGGAAATGTTTTGTTTTAAACTCTCTGACCCCAAACACCAAGTTTTATGGTTTGAAAACATATTTGGTGAACCCTATAGATTAATGACTTAGTAAAAATATTTCTACACCACATAAAATGATACCTTGTTTTGAAAATGGTTTTTGAAGTGAAATCTTTTGCAAATGACATTGGCACTTTATAAAATGACCATTATGTGTTTTCAAATGTTTATGTCCCATTGGGAACCACTTTTCCAAATAAAACAATCCTTGGCATGCTTGCCTGCATTATCTTGGTTCTATGATTGTATGTGTTGAATTGCTTGAATGGTAGATTGAACTTGAGCCTTGCTTGATTGAATTGTAGTGACTTGAAGAGTGTGATTGTAGCAAGGACAAGGAGTGAACCTATACTCTACCAAAAAGGCAAGTGATGCTTCATACTTTTTGTCCCATTACTTTCACTATGCATTAGAGATTTCTCTAAGTAAAACTTGCATGGGATTTTGCTAAGTATAAACCTTGCTATAGAAAAACCTAGTAGATGAAACCTTAGTGGAACATTTCCTAAGTTAAGATTCCTACTACTATCAAGCTTAGCTTAGCTAATAGAAAACAAGGGTGGATTATACATTCATACTATGGAAAAATTTCTAAGTCTGAGGACTTGTGTTTTGTTTAATAAAACAACTAAGTTAATGAATCACCTGGGTGGAATGGTAATTGCTTGGTGGTTTTTGGTTGAGTGGTTCACAAGGCCCATGTTTATGGTTGACCTTGTGTATCTCACTTGTGGATGTCCACCCAGGAACAAAGAGATTTGAGATGTCAAATGTTGAGAAGCTTCAAGTGCAGCCACTTGGCATTATGGGCTCTGCCTGGATCATATAGGTTGCAAGAACTTAGCCATATGGACAGTTGGTGGTAGAGTTTAATAGGTTGGAGCGCGTCCATTTTGGTCTAAGGGAAGGCTTCTGAAATATCTTGTCTTGGGAAACCAAGTCTTGTGGGGAAAGTGCACAACCTCTGCAGAGGGTAAAATCTAAGTACTTAGCCATGTCCCTGGTAAAGGACAATTTGAGCATCAAGACATGGAAGCAATCAAGAATCTCATCATTCAAATTTCTAAGTTAAAAACTTGTGGTTGAACAAGGGTTAAAGGATCTTCAATCTTTGATTGAGAAAAATGTTTTTGTCAAGCAAAAACTTAGTGTTTTCAAATGTTAAGGAAAAATCTGTTTTGAGCAATGCAAGCCTCAACTCCACTTAGCCAAATGCATATAGATGATAGACTCCACTATACTACCATAGTATCACTTGCCAATACAATTCAAATGTATTGACCCTTGTGGCTGTACCTTGTTATGTTGCAGGTTTGATTGATTTAGTGAAGTGTGTTGAATAGGATTACAAAGTCTACAACCAACATGTCTGCCTGTGGCACTTTGAAGATGAAGGACCCCATGCTTACAGATATTCTGCTGCAATGTATTGTAATAGCCAAATGAGCTATGTAAGATGTAATAATTTATTTTATTCCTGGTTATAAAGTTGTAAATATGACCTTTGTTTCTTGATATTACATCTTAACTGTGGATGCTAGCTATTGATCCAGGGACTAGCATCGTAAACACAGGGGACTCTACCTTATTAAAGGTTGGGACCCTTACATGGGGCAAGGGGTACCCCCTTTGGCGGTTCTTTATGATACACATATATTTACAATGACAAGAACTTGCTTGTGACTAAAGTTGAGTAGCATGAGGAACGGCCCTCGTACTCAAGGGACATGAGATTTTCAACTTATGATTTGTCAAGCATATACTCCATATTTGTTTCACTTTAACCTTAATCACTTCAAGATGCTTATGATAGGGGCAATGAGAGCTGAAAGCTAATAAGTACCATAATTTTTGGAAGCTCTTTATGAAACTTGAAATCCCTGCTTCCCTCTGTGAAGGGCATTTCTTCCTACTTTTATATTACCTTATATCTTTATGCACCAATTAAGAGAGCATATTTTTCATTCTTAGTTTTATATGCATTGTCCCAAAACTTATTGATTGATTCATAATGTTGATATTGGTTGTTCTTGAACTATTTGTATCTAGTCACCGTTATGAACTTTGAAGGTGTCCTACGCATTTAAGTTTTGCTACTCCATGAGGGACAAGCTGAATACCACACATGCTATGTTTTTATATATGAAACAAACAAACGTCTTTCAATGCATTGTTATTCATGATCTTTGTTTGTACGTTTTCATGTTATAACATAGTTGCTATGTCTTATTGTCAAAACTACATATTGCATGCTCATGTTTAGAGTACATTGATCCCATCTATCAATGCTTTATAAATGGTTTGACCAAGATCGTGATGGTGCATGTCACCTCAAAAATTATTATTATTATCACTTACCTACTCGAGGACGAGCAGGAGTTAAGCTTGGGGATGCTTGACACGTCATAAACGTATCTATAATTTTTGATGTTCCATGCTTATTTAGTATGAAATTTTTTATGTTTTGTCTACACTTTGAGGTATTTTTATATTTTTTCTGTGACTAACCTATTAACAAGATACCGCAGTGTTGGTTGCCTGTTTTCTGCTGTTTTTGGTTTCAGAAAAGCTAGTAAGGAAATATTCTCGAAATTGGACGGGACAAAAGCCAATGTCAATATTTTACCGGATAGAACACAGAGTCCGAAGGGCAGCCGAAGGGGGGCCATGAGGTGGCCACACCCTAGGGACGCACGGCCCAGGGGGAGGGCGCACCTCCACCAGGTGTGGGCCCCTCGGGCGCCCACCGACCTTGCCCTTCGCCTATAAAGTCACCCAGATGCAGAAACCCTAAGAACCCGATCAAATCTCCACTAAACAGTCCGTAGCCGCTGCCACCATCGTCCCTAGATCGGGGGAATCGGAAGATCTTCCCGACATCCTACAGGAGGGGAGAGATCATCCCGAAGGCCTTCTTCATCACCATGTCAGCCTCCGGTATGATGCACCCTTGTAATATGGGTCCATATAGTACCTAGATGGTTGTTTATCCTCCTTTGTGCTATCATGTTTAGATCTTGTGAGCTCCGTTCATGATCAAGATCATCTATTTGTGATCATACATGTTGTGTTTGTTTGGATCTGATGGATATTGAGATACTATGTCATATTGATTATTGATTCTATCATGTATGTGTTACTTGTGATCTTGCATGCTCTCCGTTGCTAGTAGCTATCTTGGCCAAGTAGATGCTTGTGACTCCAATAGGGAGTATTTATGCTTGATAGTAGGTTCATGCCTCTAGTAATCTGGGGATGTGACAGAAATCTCTAAGGTAGTAGATGTGTTGTTGCTACTAGGGAGAAAACTACAATCTTTTGTTCATGGAACAATTGTATTGTTTACTTTACACACATTGCTTAATGCAATTATAAGTTGCTTGCAACTTAATACTAGAAGGGGTTCTGATGATAACATGAAGGTGGATTATTAGTCATAGATGAAGTTGGATTACGGTCTATGTATATTGTTGTAGTACTCAATCAAATCTCATAGGAGTCATGATGTCTAGTATATGCATTGTTATGCTTTCTCAATCTGTCAATTGCGCCGCTATAATTTGTTCAACCAACATGTTATCTATCTTAAGGAGAACACCTCTAGTGAAATGTGGACCCTGGTCCAATCTTTATCATTGATACATCATCTACTATTACCGTTTACTTTCTACAAGCAACTATTATCTTCCACACTATATGTTTAATCCTTTGTTTTCTACAAACCGGTGAGATTGACAACCTCACTGTATGTTGGGGCAAAGTTTTGAGTTTGTGTTGTGCAGGTTCCAAGTTGTTAGCAACACCTTGGAGTTGTTTCCTTACTCCTACTGGTTCGATAACCTTGGTTTCATAACTGAGGAAAAACTTACTGTTGTGCTCTTCACACCTTCCTCTTGGGGTATCCCAACGAAGCTCTATAGTGAACTGAGCCGCATCAATGGTGTTTGCGAATTTCAGCCACATTTATCATTGCCGATAATCTTAATCGCATTGCCATGATGTTTCATGATCGATATATTGAAAATTGTACTCCAGAATTGACATGCATGCTATAACTTGAGTTGTCAATGTGTATGAATTTTGCAATTGATCACAAATTCAGAACTAGGTGATATGTCTTCTTGACTATATAATGTATTGCACTGAATTGATAAATGTTCAGTAATATAAAGTGTAATGTAAATGTAGTGCACTGTGTAATGTAAATTGCTTCCGGCTGTTGGGTGTATTTGGCTGTTGGGTGTACGCTCATACATTCCAGGTGTTTTCTCATGAGTCCATTGGACCTTGGATGTCCAACTTTACCACAGCTTGGATTTGGATTGATTTGGATACATGAAAGTCAAACATGGACTGGAGTTGGATTGGACCACCTTAGATTGGATATTAGTTTGGAAGTTAGTGTATTCGACCTGGACTCTGATCCAGTTCCAGATTTAGCGATTATGATGCAAGAGTAAGATAGATGCAATAGGTACTATATGTAATGCAAGCATGGGGAATGCTTGCCTGGAAGTTCATTTGCAGAATAAGATGGATCCTGATAATACTCCTGAGGATCCTGATATTCTCCTTTCTCAGCGTCTATCAGGATAAAAACCAAACACACAAGGGGCCAAAATAAATACATAGCACAATCATATAATTCATATGCAACAAGCAAAAATGTATGCCATGATGGAATGATTCACAATTTACATGGCATAGCATAACATAGCATGGCATGGGTGAGGTGTGGGGTACAAAAATAAAGCAATTGATTAAGTTTTTAGTCATGTTTTGATCCTATAAACATTTATGTATACTTAATATTTATATGATACATGCTTCAATTTATATCAAGGAATGCATAGTTGGAACGGGCTTGTCGAGCTAATCGATTTAGACATATCATTTATCGAATTCGGAGTTACGAATTTAAAGTTATGCAATATTTAAGAAGTAGACATTTATTAACAATTAATAATTCGAAAATTTTAGATTGCTGAAATGATATTATAAATAGCATAAACAGATTCCTTAAATTTTTCTAATTTAAAAACATATATTATTTACATTATTTGAAACTAGTAAAGTATAATTAAAGTCATATTATAATATGAGGGGTCAAAGTCAAAGGTTTAACTGGTTTGAAATAGTTTTGAAAAGATTTGAATTTGCATTGGAATTCATATTGAAAAACTAAACACGTTTCATTTTATAAATTTTGCCAAATTCAAAAGCATTTTAAAGTTATGAACTAATTCATGTATATTCATATTTGCATTTTATTTTTCTGAATTCGGAACAACATAGGCTTTTGTTACATAGAGGTATTTGACCCACAAGGAATGACAAGTGGGCCAATGGAGCTAACTGGACTGAGGCATGAGGGTGTGACACGTGGGGGCATGGGGGACTATGGGTTGAGGAACAGAAATCTCTCGGGGCTAAGCTGGAAAATTACACGGGATGTTATCTGACGAAATTGAATTCCAGATCTAGAGTTTGATTGAAATCGGCCAGGGTTCGAACGACGATGGCGACTAAAGGGTGCTTAATTTGTAAATGCCACAAAAGTGAAAGTCATAGGGGAAACCAAGATCTGTAATTTTGGTGTTCCGAGATTCGTCGAAAGAGGAATACAGCGCCCGACAACTCAACGGAATGAAGAGACGATTGAGAGCAGAAAACTGAAATTGGTCGTCAGAAAAAGAGGGGGTTTTCCCGATCTTGTGAGGACGAAGGCGGTGGATACGATGCGAATTAGGCGATGATGCAAAAACTAAACTTGGAGGTGGGAGATAGGGCTACGTATTTCATGTTTGTGGTTTCTCTGGTAGAGGATTGAGTTGGCCAGAAAACTGCGAGGAACAAGAGGGGCGGGTGCAGTCTGCATGCGCGTGCTGCTGTTGTTGCTACCTGTTTGCATTCGTACGTGCGTGGGTACTGTTGCTGGGGGACAAAACGGTGTTGGTAGCGAGCTTCTAGGCGACAATGAGGATGCATAGAGGATGGGAACAGGAAAGAGGACATACCATGTGGCTGGCGGTGGCCTCGGTTGGCTCGGGCGAGGTCGGGAACGGTGGTGAGGCGGGGTTCTGAGGCGGTGGTGATCTTGGACTCCGGCGGGAACAAGAGGGGAAATAGATCCCGAGAACATACAACGCCTTCTGTTAGCTCCAAACGAACGGAATAAACGAGGTGAGGTGATCCCCTGCTCCAGCGGCGCTAGGCGGTTACTAAGGCGACGGAGCGTGCCGCTTCCCTTGCTGCTGCTCTCAGCAGCAAAAAGACAAAAGGCAGGAAGGGAGGGCGGCGGAAGGAAGGGAAGCAGACTAGGGTTTGCTGAGGCCAGGATGGGGATTAAAGAGAGGAGGGGGAAGGTGATATGGGTGGAGTGGTTGGGAGGAAAAGGCCCTCCTGGCTCAGTTTTAAACACAGAAGAAGGGGACTAGGGGAGGGACTACGGCATGGCTGCTGCTAGCTTTAGTAAAAAAGCGATAGAGAGATGGGGTTGCAGCCGCGGGCACGTGATCGGTAGAGAAGAGAACAGGAGCTGGCAGGGGTATTAGCGATGTGGAACCTAGGCGTCAGGGAGAGATCGAGGGAGGCGCGCCCAGGGAGGGTTTGCTGCCAGGTCAGCTTGGTCTGGCTGCACTAGGGAGAGATATAGAGGCCAGCAAGCAGCCAATCGATTTGCACCAGGGAGAAAAACGAGAGGGCACCATGCATGCGGGTTGGACCAGACAGAGATAAAGAGGTAGGAAGTTAGGTAGAAAGCATAGCTAGATTTAGAGGAAGAAGGTTGAATTAGATAGATAGGGTTTTATTTGAATGGCTTGATTGGTGGATCTTGGATGATCCAAAAAAAAATAGAAGAACCTTCAAAAAGAAACAAGCTCTAATAAAAACCAAGGAAGCATGAGGGGAAAACAAAAGGGATTGGACCTTGGGAAACTAGTTGAATTGTGTCAAATAGTTTTCACCAAATTCAAATCAGCCCCATATATCTAAAGGATACAATAGGTGATATATTTGTGGTTAGCTTGCATGAGCCATGCATGTTGTTTAAATGCCCTCTATATTTGATGAAAACAAATATAGTTTCATATGGACACATATCAATGCATGCACCACAAAGATTATAATTAAGGCCCAACAAAGAATGAGGCTTGCTTGGATATGTGATTATTTGTAATATTCTTACATATAAAACCAAGTGACCATGGTAGTGTGTATTTTCCCACTAGATTCACTTGTACTCAATATGGCATCATTCATGAGCATAAATTGAACAAAACCATATAGAAGCCTACCTTAGAGAATTCTACCCACATGGCAACCAAGGGTGGCCAAGTGGCTCTCCACATATAAATATTGTGAAAACAACATGAATCATATATGGGATCATGTAAAATTATAAGTGGATCCACCCTATTACATATGAGATAGACAAATGCCAAAAGAAATGCAAAGGCCCATATATAGTTTGGATGATGGATTATAAGGTGGTGAGAAAAAAGGTGATGGAGTTAGAATAGATATGCCCCCAAATCAACTTGGGCATGTAGAAATTTAGCAAGAAGCAAATACAAGTGATACAATATATAATGCATATGGGATAATAACCAAATAGAGGGTTTTTATATGATGCTCAAATGCAAGGTGGCATGGTGACATGAGAATGATATAATGATAATGCAATGAATGACCTGTAGTAAGTAGCAATAGATAAACTAGGTAAGTAGCATTGCAATTGTTAGACCATTGGGATGCTACAACTCTCCCCTCACTAAATAAGAATCTTGCCCTGAGATTCCTAGGAAAAGAAAAAGACCAAGGAGAAGTGGGTGATCGGAACGAAGGTGTTCCTCATGTTCCCAAAAGGATGAACAACAGAATGGTGTGACTACAACACCTTGCAAATTCTGCTTCTTCAAAACAAAGGACTTGAAGAAAGGAGGATTGTTGTGAAAACAAAGGTAGGATGGACATAGCTCAGATGATCTCGAGGAACACGATAAAATGAAAAGAACCACTTCCTGAAAGAACTTGAGAAGGCGATGAATCAAGAAGAGAAACAAAACACATCATCAGGATTAAAGATTAACAGATGCATGTGAAGATGATTCTTTTTCCACCGAAAGAAAAGAATGATTTCGGAGAATTTATCAACCACCATGAAAATAGCATCGTTTCTTCCCTTAGATTTAAGAAATGAAGGTTGGAGAACCAATGTTGCCTTCAAACAATATAGTTCGATATATCTTTCATCCATCTTGTTTGATGATGACGAGCACCGGTAGAATGAGGACATACCATGTGGCCGGCGGTGGCCTCGGTTGGCTTGGGCGAGGTCGGTAATGGCGGTGAGGCGGGGTTCTGAGGCGGTGGTGATCTCGAACTCCGGCGGTAACAAGAGGGGAAATAGCTCCCGAGAACGTACAACGCCTTCTGTGAGCTCCAAATGAATGGAATAAACGAGGTGAGGTGATCCTTGATGCGGCTCAGTTTACTGTAGAGCTTCGTTGGGATACCCCAAGAGGAAGGTGTGAAGAGCATAGCAGTAAGTTTTCCCTCAGTTATGAAACCAAGGTTATCGAACCAGTAGGAGGAAGGAAACAACTCCAAGGTGTTGCTAATAACTTGGAACCTGCACAACACAAACTCAAAACTTTGCCCTGACGTACAATAAGGTTGTCAATCTCACCGGTTTGCTAAAAACAAAGGATGAAACGTATAGTGTGGAAGTAATAGTGTTGGAGATATGCCCAAGAGGCAATAATAAAGTGGTTATTATCATATCTTCATGCTTTTGATAAATGTTTACATACCATGCTATAATTGTATTAACAGGAAACATTAATACTTGTGTGATTTGTAAACATAAAAGAATACCTAGTAAAGCCTCTTATTAAACTAGCTTGTTGGTTAATATATGATCATGGTTTCCTGATCATGAACATTGATATGTTATTAGCAACAAGGTCATATCGTTAGAAGAATGATGTGATGGACATACTCCTATAGTTAAGTGTAGCATAAGATCAAGTCATTTAAATAGTTCACTTGCTATAAGCTTTCAATACATAGTAACCTAAATCCTTCGACCATGAAATAATGTTAATCACCATCACCGGATGGATGCTTTGATGACATCAAACACCACTTCGTAACTAGGTGGTTATAAAGGTGGCATTGAGTGTTCAGAAAGTATGTGTTGAGGCACATGGATCAAGTATGTGTTGAGGCACATGTGTTGAGGCACATGCATCAAGAGTGGGATTTGTCCATCCATATCACGAAGTAATCGTCGAAATATGTGGGAGCCATATGAATTTCTAGATTCCTCTATTGTTTATTGATCGGAGAAGAGTCTCGGTTATGTCTGTATAATTCACGAACCGTAGGGAGACACACTTAAGGATTCAATGTTGTTTAGTAGATATGGAATGTGAGTAAAGAGACTGAATATTGTTCGGAGTCTCGGATTGGATCCGAGATATCACGAGGTATCCGGAATGGTCCGAAGAATAATATTCATATAAGGAAAGTCAATTTCCGGGGATCGGAAATGTTTTCGGAGTTTTGACCGGAAGCTTCTAGAATGTTCTAGAAGGTCCACCACCCCGAGAGGGGGTCACTTGGAGTGTGGAATGCCCTAGGGGCTAGCCGCACCAAACCCTAAAGGGTCAATTTGTACAAGACTAGTTTGAATAGTCAAATCCTAGTTTGAAAAGTCAAACTCTAGTTTTTGGTAAGAGGGAAGTCTTGGTGGAAAAGATTTCAGCCTCTTCCTTTGGAGGCCGAGTTAGGGAGGGTTTCCACCTAGGCTGGGAACACCCTTGGATGCCCCCACCTATATAAGGAGGGGTGGGGGCGCACCCCAAGGTATCCCCCTTGCCCTAGGCGCCCAAGACCCAATCCCTAGGTCGCCACTGCCCCTCCAAGTCGCCTGCGCCCTAGATCCCCTCTGAACCGCCACTGCCGTCTAGACTAAACCCTAGCCGCCGGTTGCCCTCTTCCCTCGGCATCTAAATCCTATCCTCGATGCTCCCTCTACTCCACCATACTCTCTGGCTTAGGTGAAGCCCTGCGGGATCTCCCGTCGAAACTCCGACACCATGTCGTTGTGCTGCCAGAATCGTGAGGAGAGAGCTACAACCTCCGCTGCCTGCTGGAACACGGGAGAGGAAGGTCTTCATCGAGTACCGTACGTATGACCGACTGCGGGAGCGCTTCCAGAATGTGGCACCAGAAGGATCGTCTACGCGATCTTGAGATCGACAAGTGAACAACTACATCACCCACGAGAATCTACTCTCGTTAACCGCTTTGGATCTTCGAGGGTTAGTACTCTATCGACTCATTGCTACAATCTAGTAGATAGATATTGTCTTGTGTGTGTTCATGCGATAGATTTTTTTGTTTTCCATGATATGAACCCCTACAGTGGTATCAGAGCCGTGTCTATATGCAGATCTGTTGCACGAGTAGAACACAATGGTCATTGTGGGCGGTGGTGCTTTTATTATCAATTGCTTCTTGCGTACTTTGCATCTTGTGGGATGGTGGGATGAAGCGGTGATACGTCCAATTTGCATCACCATTCTATATCATAATTTGCCTCTATTCATTGATATATTTCATATTAAGAGGTGTTACTCATGTCTTTTCATCTGTTTTTGCATGTTGGATGATTCTTGGAGGATGAACTGCCAGAGTCAGGATTCTGATGGAAAAAGAGGTGTTTTGATGCAATTTCACGAAGATCAGAAAAATACCAGAAAAACTACAGAAAATCAAATTTTCCCAAAAGTCGAAGAAAGACAGAAGGGGAGGCGGAGATGGGCCATAGGGGGGCCATACACCCCCAGGCGCGGGCCACCCCTAGGCCACGCCTACAGGGGGTGTGGCCCACCTGGCCCACATCTGGCTCCGCCTTATCACCTATATCTTCTCCTCGAAACCCTAAAACACAGAGGGGCGGCCACAGAAATATTCTGCCGCCTCTGCGAGGCGAAAAACACCGAAAGAGAAAGAGCTCTCCGGCAGACAGATTTTTGCCGAGGAAATTCCTTCTCGGAGAGCAGAGATCGTCACCATCAACACCATCATCAAGCTAGACTTTATCGGGATCATCATCATCCACACCATCATCTCCACAAGCACCATCATCACCACTCCATCCCGCTGTAACAATTGTGTTGAATACTTGCATAGTTCTTAGGGGAACTTTCCCGGTGTTGATTACTATTGTAGTTGATGCTTGTGAGTGGAACCATTGGATTATTGTTTATGTTCAGATTGTTATTCATCACCATATCATCTTTGATATTGATCCATACGATGTCTCATGAGTAGTTCGTTTAGTTCTTGAGGACATGGGAGAAGTCATGTTGTTAGTAGTGGATTTGTGTTGAGATATTATTCAATGGTTTAGTATTTAATTTGTGGTGCTATTCTTCTAGTGGTGTCATGTGAATGTCGACTACATGATACTTCACCATTTATGGGCCTAGGGGAATGCATTGTGTTTTTGTCTTCTAATTGTGGGGTTGCCGGAGTGACAGAAACCTGAACCCTCGTTAGGACACCATTGCACAAGGGAGCGTAGGATCTCAGAGTTTAAGGCTGTGGTTAGGTTTATATCATAATTGCTTTCCTGTAGTTGTGAATGCTTGCAGGGGGTTTAATCACGAGTATGTATTAGTCCAAGTAAGGTCGGTACATTAGCACAGGTTCATGCACACAACACTTACAACACCAAAGAAGACTACTCAGCTATTTGAAGCGAAAGCACTTGACATAATTCTCATGTGTCCTCGAGAATGTTTGGTCCTTATAAGTACTCCACCGGCTTGTCCTTTGCTAAGAAATGATTGGGACACTTGCTGCAATTGTTTGCTGTCTTTATTACTTGCACTTTATTTGTTTGCTTTATCAAAAAACCTAAAAATCCGTTTGCTAAGTATTTACAGAGATTTCCTGCTCCTTACCACTAGTCAACACCTTCTGCTCCTCGTTGGGATCGCCACTCCTATTTATCGAAAGTACTACGATACACCCCCTATACTTGTGGGTCATCAAGACTATTTTCTGGCGCTGTTGTCGGGGAGTGAAGCGCTATTGAAGAGTGGAACTAGTAAAGGAAACTTCTACTGTGAGTATTGTTTTTATTTCTGTTTGCTACTTTGTTTCCAATATGGAGAACCCACTTGGTTTTCTGTTTGGGAAAACCACTACCACTGGTAGGGTAGTAGATGAACCACCACCAGTTGAGATAGATCCTTTTAAGATACCTACAAGTATTGTTGATCGTGTTATGGATAATTATTATTTAGGGGATGGAACTGTCCATCCTGTTGATCATTTGCTTTTTATCCATGAATTATTCAGATTGTTTAAGTGTGCAGGTATCACAACTGAACAGGTGAAGAAGAAGTTACTCTCTATATCCTTGAAAGGGAGAGCTGAAGAATGGTATAAGCTACTGAAGAATGGACAATCCATGTAATGGGAGGGAATAGTACCTCTCTTTTATTCTAAATTCTATCCTCCTAGTGAAATTAATAAGGATAGGAATCTGATATATAACTTTTGGCCTCGTGATGGAGAGAGTACAGCTCAAGCTTGGGGAAGATTGAAGTTACTAATGCTTAAATTTCCTATTCATGAACTCCCTAACAACATTATTATCAATAACTTTTATGCTAGGCTTTCTCTTCATGATAAAGATTTACTAGATGCTTCTTGTGCTAGATCATTCACACGTATGAAGGAAGATGCTAAATGGGATCTCCTAGACCGTATTCAAGAGAACACCGAAGAATGGGAGAATGACAAAGGGAGAAAGTCGGGTATAAACTATGATTATGAATGCATTAAATTTTTTATGGGAGCTGATGACTTCCGTGATATTAGTACTGAGTATGGTCTTGATTCCCAAAGTATTGCCAATTGTTTTAAGGCCTTTGCTTCTTACATAGAAATTCCCAAAAAGAAGTGGAATAAGTACCATGCACCTTATAAAGATGTTGTTAGTCATGTTCCTGTTAGAAGCACTAAAGTTTGTAATATTGATCATATTTTGCCTAAACCTTATGTTGAGAAAACACCTTTCCCAGCTAAGGCAAAGGAGTATTCTATGATGATTAGTGTGAATAACAAAAGTATAAAGAAAACTGTGGAACCGGATGAGCAAATGAATACTGAACCTATGGTAGCTATTGTGAAAGATCTTGACACTAGAAATATAGAGGATGAGCACATTGTCTTCTGTGAATACGCTTCAAATATTATCTCTCATCCTAGAAAAGCTAGTGTCCCTGTGCTTTCTGTTAGAATTGGTGATCATTGCTATTATGGTTTATGTGATATTGGTGCTAGATCTAGTGCTATTCCTTATGAGCTTAAAGGGAAATTATGCATGAAATTGGTCCTTGTGAAATTAAGGACATTGATGTGGTTATTCACCTTACTAATAAGAAAACCATTTTCCCTATTGGTATTGTAAGATATGTGGAAGTCCTTTGCGGTAAGATTAAATATCCTGCTGATTTTCTAGTGCTTAATTCAGCAACCAACAAAACTTGTCCTATCATCTTTGGTAGACCTTTCCTGAACACTTGTGGAGCTATTATAGATTGTAAAAAGGAGAAAGTTTTAACTAAGTTTGATGGAGATTCTTATGAGTTTAAATTTTCCAAATTTGCTAAAGCTCCTTGTGAAAATAGCTTGCCTAATGAAGATTTCAGGATGGAACAACTTGCTTCTATTGATCCATTTTATGACCTTGGACCTCTTTTTGATGATTGTAAGTATGCTCATTCTGATGATAGAGTTGTTTCCTGTGACAGTTGTATTGTGAACTTTATTCAAAGTGCTACTAGGAGTTATTATGAGAGAGAGAAACATGGTTTTATGCATCTCAATAATATTAAGTTTCCCCGTTTTATGTTGAAAGCTTTGAAGTTGCATTTGTTTTGTCTTCCTATGCTAGCGCCTTTTTGTTCCAATAATTTGTTTTATCATGAAACTCCCTTGCATAGGAAGTGGGTTAGACTCAAATGTGTTGGATATTTGCTTCTTGATGCTCTCTTTCACTTCAAATATATATCTCCTATGTGAGCATCTTTGAAATTTTCAAGCCTAACTTAAAGGCATTAAAGAAAAGTAATTCTTGGGAGATAACCCAATAGTTTTGTTGAGTCTTGGAAGTTATTACCTCAGTAATAATCGCTCATTATCCTTTTTGTTTTGGTTTTTGTGTCAATATCAACTACTTTTGAGAAGAAGAGGAGTTGTGAAAAGTGGTTGTCCTGGAACAGATTTTTGTGCTGCATTGTAAAAATTTGTGAAGGAGATCAGTACTTCGGATGGAGCTGTATTTTTCTGTTCTTGTTCTCCAAGTTGTTACCCAACTTTCATTAGTTTTGCACTTTTTTATTTGAGCAACATAAGGTTTTCGAAAAAATCAATCTTTATCTGTTGGTCTGTTTTGATAGATTCCTGCCATCATTTGCATTTGCCTCTTATATTGATTCCCTTCCATGTTTTTTTGGGTTTTTGGAAAGGAGTTGCTACAGTATCTTTTTTTTATGGTTTTCGGTTGAAGTGTTAAGCTATAAGGTTTATTGTTTTTGCATACACTAATGTTGCCATTGAGGTTTGTGTGAGGCCTTGTATGAAAGGAATTTTTAGGAGATGGAGAAAAGGAATCTGCACAGTCCGTCTTTGAATAGGTAAAACTGGTGAAAACAGAAGGTCCGTGAAAACCCTATCTTTTTATATTTTGATATTTTTATTACATACGAAAGGTTACGAGACGAAACAGAGGAGGAAACGGAGGCCAGGGTGGCCACACCCACCTTAGGCGCGGCCCCCAGCTAGCCACGCCTGGAGGGGGTGTGAGCCCCCTCAGCTTCGTCTTCGCCTCGTTTTCACACAATACCTTCCTTATGCATTGAAACTTCGTAACACATAACCTCCCGGATCCCCCGAGGTTAGTATATTGTGTTATTGTCATGTTTTCGTTTCGATCTGTTTCTGTCAGGAAATCTTCTCAAGTTTAGAGCATCATGATCTCCGCCAACAACAAAGGCAAAGAGCCCGTGGAAGAAGAAAGGACCGCTTCTAGGCACGAAGACATGGGTTGGAGCATCGAGGAGAAATTAAAGGACGTGTCGGCAGGCATGAAGGGACAAGCTGCCACATGATCAAGGGCAAGTAAACCTACTTTTGTAGGGGCAATTAACACTAGACGTGCTTTTTCTTGTAATATGTAGGGTATCATGACCTCTGTCCCAGACTTCAGATCCTGCCCTGAGGCAGTGGAAGCCCTTCGAACCACTGATGAGTTTTGTGATAAGTACCGTGCTCTAAGGATGAAGGTGGATATACTTCAAGAGGAGAATAACAGGCGTCGTACGATGGTGGAGGATTTTCTCATCCTAAACAAGGGAACACCACCACCACCGAAGGAGTAATTCGTCATCAGGTTTTGCATCCCTTGGATTGTTCCAAGCTTGGGGGAGTGCCGCGGTATCACATCATTATCTTTTATCTTTTAACTTTTTAGTGGATTCATATCTTTGGTATAAAAGTTATCTTTATAGGTTGGTTTGCATTGTGGAAGTATCTCTCCTTTAGTTGACTATCTATGTATCCCTTGGTGTGAGTGCCTTTATGGAATATTAATGAGAAGATTCATCTTTTACTTTTTGCACTTCTTATTTTAGTTTGCAATCTCTATTATATGATTGATCTTGTTGATCAGTATTGGAATCACCTTGGGAGAATCAAGTAGATCTAAATTGGTTTTGGCAAACCAAGCTCTAGTCAGTAGCAACACTTTTTGAGATTTGAAAGGAAAAGAGAAAAAGCTTACAGGTATTTTGTATCATTTATTTTCTTTCTTGATTGTCTCATAAGCTTAGTATTCTTTATTTAAGATCTTTTGTGTCTTAAAGGAATATTGCATGTTTGACTTTATCACTTGTAGGTTTGCCTGTTTCTTTCAACTCTTTTGCTTGCAACCCAGCCTTGCTAGCCAAAAACCAATTTTGAGAAGGCATAGTTCTCATGCATCCAATCCCTTTGAACCAATACTTGTGCCATTTGTGTCAACCATATCTACCTATTAGAATTATTGCTATTCCAAGAAAATTCTCAAGCTTCATCTATCTTTTGAATTAAAAACTATTTTGTTATGTGAAAACTAGTTAGTAAAGCTCTCACGAACTTGATAGCACACCTTATTTTTTTGCCCCTAATAAACTTGAACCATTGTGGCATTGAATTTGTATATGCTTGCATCTATACGTTGGATTAGCAGAACCGTGCTGTCACGGGGAACGCTTTCAACACTTATGGATACATATCCAGTTGATATCATGCTCTTTTGTTTGCAGATGTCGTTGTTGTGAAATAAAAGGGGATCTTGTAAGTCCATGGAGTTATGTATGTGTGTTAGAGAAACGCCTGGGCCGCTAGCCTAAGCCATGCCTAATCATGGTGGAAACTTGCAGCATAACCATAGTGAGCAATATGTGAAGCATGCTAAATAAAAACCTATGCAAATAGCAAATAAAAAGATCGCTGAGATGCTCACTCTCTGCTTGCCTTGTCATTTTGGTTATGGGAGAGATCATGTACCATGTGCAAGGGATACCCCATTGGCGGTCCTTTATGATACACATGTACTTACAATGACAAGAACTTACCGGTAACCAAAGTTGAGTAGCATCCCTCGTACTCATGGGACATGAGATTGCCAACTTATATTTCGTCAAGCATATACTCCATATTTTTTCACTTTAACCTTAATCACCTCAAGATGCTTATGATATGGGCAATGAGGGCTCAAAGCTTGTAAGTACCATAATATTTTGGAAGCTCTTTATGAACTTGAAATCCATGTTTCCCCCTATGAAGGGACTTTTCTTCTACTTCTAAGTCGAGTCAGTAAATCTACTTCCTCTCTATCTCTAGCAAGCATTTGAGTTGTTGTGTATCAAGCATTCATATGATGATTTATTCAATCATGTTCATAGGACAAGCGAAGGTCTAAGCTTGGGGGAGTTGATACGTCCAATTTGCATCACCATTCTATATCATAATTTTCCTCTATTCATTGATATATTTCATATTAAGAGGTGTTACTCATGTCTTTTCATCCGTTTTTGCATGTTGGATGATTCTTGGAGGATGAACTGCCGGAGTCAGGATTCTGATGGAAAAAGAGGTGTCTTGATGCAATTTCGCGAAGATCAGAAAAATACCATAAAAACTACGGAAAAATCATACTTTCCCAGAAGACGAAGAAAGCTAGAAGGGGAGGCGGAGATGGGCCACAGGAGGGCCACACACCCCCAGGCGCGGGCCACCCCTAGGCCGCGCCTACAGGGGTGTGGCCCACCTGGCCCACCTCTGGCTTCGCCCTCTCTCCTATATCTTCTCCTCGAAACCCTAAAACACAGAGGGGCGACCACAAAAAGATTCCGCCGCCTCTACAGGGCGGAAAACACTGAGAGAGAAAGAGCTCTCCAGCAGACAGATTTCTGCCGGGGAAATTCCTTCCCAGAGAGGGGAGATCATCGCCATCAACACCATCATCAAGCTAGACTTCATCGGGATCATCATCATCATCCACACCATCATCTCCACCAGCACCATCATCACCACTCCATCCCGCTATAACAATTGTGTTGAATACTTGCATAGTTCTTAGGTGAAACTTTCCCGGTGTTGATTACTATTGTAGTTGATGCTTGTGAGTGGAACCATTGTATTATTGTTTATGTTCAGGTTTTTATTCATCACCATATCATCTTTGATCTTGATCCATATGATGTCTCGTGAGTAGCTCGTTTAGTTCTTGAGGACATGGGAGTAGTCATGTTGTTAGTAGTGGATTTGTTTGAGATATTATTCAATGGTTTAGTATTTAAGTTGTGGTGATATTCTTCTAGTGGTGTCATGTGAACGTCGACTATATGATACTTCACCATTTATGGACCTAGGGGAATGCATTGTGTTTTTGGCTACTAATTGTGGGGTTGCCGGAGTGACAAAAACCTGAACCTCCGTTAGTACACCATTACACAATGGAGCGTAGGATCTCAGAGTTTAAGGCTGTGGTTAGGTTTATATCTTAATTGCTTCCCGGTAGTTGCGGATGCTTGTAGAGGGTTTAATCAAAAGTATGTATTAGTCCAAGTAAGGTCGGTACATTAGCACAGGTTCACCCACACAACACTTACAACACCAAAGAAGCCTACTCAACTATTTGAAGCGAAAGCACTTGACAGAATTCCCATGTGTCCTCGAGAACATTTGGTCCTTATAATTATTTCCACTGGCTTGTTCTTTGCTAAGAAAGGATTGGGCCACTTTTTGCAATTGTTTGCTGTCTTTATTACTTGCACTTTATTTCTTATCTTTATCAGAAAACCCCTAAAAATCCGTTTGCTAAGTATTTACAGATATTTCCTGCTCCTTACCACTATTCAACACCTTCTGCTCCTCGTTGGGATCGACACTCCTATTTATCGAAAGTACTACGATAGACCCCCTATACTTGTGGGTCATCAAGCGGCCCGGGCTAACTTTACATGACATCGTTCATGAGACTTGCTCCACGCTCGACATGCAACTTGTATTGCATAAGTGGCTTTGCGGGTATCCGTCTCTCCCATTATACTGATGATTCAATTTACAACGGGCACTTGATAGTTCATGCATCAACGTTGTGGTTCTTGTTCGTAAGTTAGAACGGTACTTATTGGAAGCCCCAAACCACATAAAATATGCAAAGAAAATTGGAGGCGTCTAACTTTGTTTTGCAGGGGTGTGTTGTGATGTAATATGACCATGATTGTGATTATATATGATGTATGCAATGATACTTACTGTAAGTCGTCAACCGGCAGGAGACTTATGGTTGTCTTTTAATTACGTTAAGACCTGCGTGTCTATTATTCAAAGTAGTTGTAATAGTTGATGCTGGTGGACGACAACCATGGAGCGGTGGCATTGACCTTGATGCCATGCTGGTGATGATGGAGATCATGTTCGTGCTTGAAGATGGAGATCGAAAGCACAAGAAGAAAGGCCATATCACATCACATATTTTGAATTGCATGTGATGTTAATCCTTTTATGCATCTTGTATTGCTTAGATCATGACGGTAGCATTATAAGGTGATCCCTCTCACAAAATATCAAGTTATAAAGTGTTTGTCCATAGTAAGCACTGATCGGGTGTGTTAGATTCTGTGAATGTATACAACGGGAGCAAGCCAGATTTGCTCATGCGGAAACTAAGGTTTAATCTTGACGAGCCTGGCATGTACAGACATGGTCTCGAAACACGGAATACCGAAAGGTAAAGCATGAGTCATATAGAAGATATGATGAACATGATGATTGTTCGCCTTTGAAACTACATCATGTCACGTGATGATCGGACTTGGTGTAGTGGATTTGGTTCATGTGATCACTAAAACAATATGAGGGATATTGTTTTGAGTGGGAGTTCAACAGAAATATGATTAAAAGTTGAACACTATTTATCTTAAATTAAATTAAAGTGAATTTGCATAGTTGTTGTAGTCATTGGCATATGTTTACCACCTTACGCTTAGTTATAATTGTGATAATAGAACTATAGAATTCTGGTTAGTTACTTTACGAACTGGTATTGTATTGTTTTGAAGTGTTAATCTAAAGTTTAAAAGTCCTCTTACAAACTTTTAGTAAGTTTCGGTTACTCTGTGAAGTTTAATAATTGGTATTAAATCAAGAGTGACAATTCCAGTGTTAGTATATAAGTATCATGTTTGTCTCCATGATTCTTGACATTCAAAAGATTATTTTAATATCAAGGTTATCTAGGAGCTGAAAGAGTTGTTTGAGAAACCATTGTGTGTGGAAGATATTGTGATATCTAAAATGATGTTTTGGTTGCAACATGAGAGAGAGAGTATAATATGGCAAAGTTTATGTTCTCATATTTGATGATAATTTGCAAAATTTTGGAGACGCTTGTCGTCCTAATCCTCCAAAAGGTTTTGGAGAGAAACATTATACTCCCAATTCACCGTTATAAGCTAAAGTAGCTTGATCATGAATAGTTCCATGATAAGGGTGAATATTTGATGTAGGTAAAATGTTTATTACACTAAAATATTACTAAAGAATGGAATTTGAAAGAACATCAAGTATTTGATGATGATGATCTACTTCAAAGTGCAAGTCCAAAGACATTGGTATTTAAACTATACACGCTTTGGACTATGTGTTATGTGTATGGCTCCACTATTGATGTAGATAGATTATTTTAAACATAAAAGGAAATACTGAAAGAGAATTTCAGAAATATATGGCAGAAAAGAAAAGACTAGAATTGTTCAGCTTAAGTATATAGAGGATATACATGTTATGGTTGTATTCTTTGCTTGTTAAACAATGTGGTTCTTAAGTATTGGATACTGAATTTGTTGGTGTGAATCTTCATACGAAACAACACAATTCATGAACTACAATGGCCTAAGTAACTAGCAAGAGAATATGTGATGATGTTCATCGAGAATAAATAAAGTGCTGATGTGTTTCTCGTTGACATAAAAGCTTGCCTTCAAGATCTGTTTTATCAGGTATTATGAGAACAAAAGAGTTGTTCAAATAATTGTCGTAATCCATAAAAGATGGATGATTTACAAATGTCATTGGATAAATCACATTCATAAAATAAATGCTAAAAATGTCGAAAGACAATTAATTGAAAGATCACTTAGGAAGTGACATCGTCGTTTAAATTATATTGGAAATAAAACATGAAGAAACTCCATATGGATAGAATTTTGGAGTCTTTTGATTTCGATCAAATGACGCTTGTGAAACTTTCCTAGAGATAATTAAAACTCCGTTCATAGGCCAAAAGTGAACGAATGACTAGCTTATTGGAACTTGTACATATAGATGTATGAAGCACATTATGTGTAGTTAAGAGAGATGGACTTCAACTTCATATGCTTTCTCCAAAAATTGAGTGAATATATGAATATTTACTGAATGAGGATGAAGTGTGAAACATTTGAAAAAGTTGAAGACTTTCAAGGTGAAGTGCACTATCAATGTAACAAGAAAATAAAGAATTTATGATAGGATCATAAAGGGTGATATTTGACTTACAAGTTTAGCATAACACCTAAGATTTGAGGAATCATTCCATGAATTTGAGTTTCCCGAAACACCATACAAGTATGGTGTGTTCGAGATATGTAATAAAACCTTGTTTGACATGGTAAGATCAAAGGTGTCATTTATAAAACTGCCATTATATTTTAAAGATAAAAGCTTTAGAGACTACCTCTTTTACACTGAAAAGATATCCGTCATGATCTGTTGAAACGACACCATATAAAGTTATGGTTTGGGATAAAACCGAAATTGTCCTTTCTTAAACATTGGTATGCTATGCATAAATAAGATGTTTACAACCAAAGTCGGATGAATATTTCTTTGTATGTTATTTTGAATAACTGTTGAGTGTTCCTCCATAACACCGAAGACAAAAGTGTTTGTCACTTAGAATGTCAAGTTTCTTTTAGAAGAAATATTTCTATGAAAATTTAAGTGAGAGGATAATAGAACTTTGATAAGGTTAAAAGAACCTTAGTTATATGTGCTGAGTTGCGCAGCACCGGAAAATGTCCCGGAGGCAGCAACAATGCTCATGGCTCACGTGCCTCAAAGGTTGTGGACACAGAGGTCTAAGTTCCTATTGAACCAAGTAGGTCGGGTAAACAATCAAATACCAAAATTTGAGAGTTAAATCATTATTTGACAATGATGATCCGACTACATGCAAATAAGCGATGATGGGCCCTGACTCCGTCAAATGGTTTTAAGCCATAAAATCCGTGATAGTTCCATACACGAGAGATCAAGCTTTGAACTTGAAAGACCCTCTGAAAAGGTACAGGACCTTACAGTCGTATTTGGATCTATAAAGAAATAGACATGGATGTTTCACATCTATGAAATTGTCGACATGTCGAGAAAGAGTTCACGACAATGTTCAAAGAGTTGACTATGACAAGATCTGATCTTTCATTAAGTGATATTTAGTCTAGACGGATTAATGTAGCAACCACTACATATAATTTTGTTATGTGGTAGTTGAATAAACAAAATAAGTTCTTCTAATAGAATGGTTACTTAGGACGTGTGCATGACACGGTCCAAAGGGTTTTGTTAATTCAAAGGATGCTAAAAACATATGCAAACTTAAATGGTTGAAGTAAGTATAGAGGAGTTGGAATCTTCACCATGATGAAACTGTTAAAAGAGTTTAATTTCATCGGAGATGATGAAGATGCTTGCATTTGAAAGAAATTAAGTGGGAGCGCTAAGACATATTTCTAATACATTATGTGGAAGATATATTGTTGATTGGAAATGATGTATTTTTATTAACACAAGTTAAGTATTTCATTTTTGATGAAAGATTTAGGCAAAACCCGAATATTTGGTATCAATATCTATATGGATAGATTGAGACGCTAATATGGTTGTGCCAAATGTACATAGATGAGATATTGAATAAGTTTAATATGGAAATGTCAAGAAAGGTTCTTGCCACACAAAAAGGATTAAATCAAAATTCAAGTGTATCGATACTTGGTAAGTGAAACAAAGATTCAAATATTGATTGATACTTGATGAATAAAATCACAAAGAGTATTTTTCAATCATACTGTATAATATGTCACCCAATAAGGTAGAGATCCCTGTGATTGCAGTGCTAGTCCCTGGATCGAATAGCTAGCACCCACAGTTAAGATGTAATATCAAGAAACAAAGGTCATATTACATCGCATATCCAAGAATAAAATAGTTCATTACAACTTACACAGCTCATACGGGTATCTTATTACAAAGCAACAGATATAACTATAAAGCATGGAGTCCTTCATCTTCATGTGCCACAGGCAAACATGTTGGTTGCAGGCTCGTAATCCCTACTCATCAAACTTCACTATCATTAAGTAATCCTGCAACATGATAAGTTACCGCCACAAGGGTCAATACATTTGAATTGTATTGGCAAGTGATACCATATTGATATAGAGAACCTAACATCTACATGAATATATGGCTAAGTGGAGTTTTTGTTGGCCTTTGCATAAAGTAAGTTTTCCCTATCCTTTATAAAATAGTTTTTCTCTTTTTAATCAACACTTCATCAAACTTTGCACACTGGATACCCTCCAGGTTCTTCCCTTGTTCACCTAACAAGTTTTAACTTAGAGAAATTAGAATGATGAGATTCTTGATTCTGCTTCATTGTCTTGATGCTCAAAAGTTGTCCATAACCAGGGACACGGCTAAGTACTTAGTTTTACCCTCTCGAGAGGTGGTGCACTTTCCCACAAGACTCGACATGCATCGAGACGAGATTTTTCAGAAGCAATCCCTCAGACCACCACAAACGCATTCCATCCTATCATCACTACCACCCTTTTTCCGTCTGGCTGAGTTCTCGCAACTTAGTCGGTCAAGGCAGAGCCCATATGCCATGTGCCTGCACTGGAAGCTTCGCGACAAGAACGTCTCCAATATCTTTGTTCCTGGGTGGCCATCCACAAGTGCGATACACCAGGGTAAACCATAGACATGGGCCCTGAGTAACCACTTAATATAATCCATACAAGTCCCATTTCCACCCAGGTGTTTCATTAACATCAGTTGTTTCATTAGTCCAAAAATACTTATATTTCCATAAGTCATCATATCATGATTTCCACCCACGAATTTATAGAGCAAGACTAAGCATTCTAATCTTACGATGTCTCCTATCTTTAGGAAATACTACCAAGATAGATACTATAGGATTGGCATAGTACATAATAATCCTATCATGCACACTACAAATACATCACTAATGCAATATAGAAAAGATAGGACTTTTGATGACCAAAGTATCACTTGTCTTGATAGTATTAGTTGTTCTCTCTCTCCGCAAAGTAGACGTTGCACCGCACACAATCTATATGTTTAAAAGAATAACAAGCAATGAACAAGCATCTCAAACAATTCTATATGCACATGTAGGCATGCACAACAGCAACTCCAAAATTGAATTGCATTATATGTTAATAATTTTCTGGTCATGGTTCAATATATAATTTCATTGAAAAGCTTTTTTTCTTGTATTTGGTTCTCTTGTTGATTTTAGGGAAATTCTTTCTAAACCGATTATTCTAAAGCAAACTTGAATTATTATCTACAGAATTCTTGTAAACTAAAATGCGTCCTCTTGTTGGCAGGGTATATACTTCTTGATTTTACATGTATATCTTACTTTTATCAAATAGAGAATAAATCTGCAATTTTATTTGCCCACGGCTTGATGAATTGGTCATCTTCAGTCTGAGAGTTTTCTCAGCTATAATTGTGTCCGAGTCCTGTAAGTGCGTCTAACTGTAGGTACAGGCGTGGTTTGTAGTTTTATTTTTGCGATAAAGCTAGGCATGTGATTGTTTGTGAATGTTTTCTAGTACTACATATATAAACGCTATTGATGCCGGCTCTTACTTTTCCTAATATATACATCTTGCACGTGACAAATAATACATCGTACCTCAAATTGTTCTTTATAAATTTTCTTTATCTTCTAATCTCAGCTGCGATCAATGGATCATATCTTTTTTATCTTATATGGATGAACGTTGCCAACAACACTTTAGTTACCCTTCTGTAATTTAAATAATATGTAAACTATAGATATTTGCAAACCAATGATCCAAATGTGTTCTACATGTTCTAAGGATAGGAATATTTGTTTGCTAATTTTTTATAAACTGACTGAAAGTTTTAGAACATTACTAGATTCTTGTCTATTTAATAATTCGGAAAATGATTTTATTCTGGACAGGGGCGTGAGACTAGGATGTTACACTTCGCTGGTTCACAATGTGGTACTATGACCATTTAGAATATATTTTTTTCGGTATAACATAAAAGAATACCAACAGCTAAATATGTTGTTTAAATCTAGTCGAACAGGAAAATAATCATGTAAGATTGAAATATACTCTATCGTTTAAACCTATAGGGAATGGCGTGATATAAACCATTGATAGGATTAGAGGGTATTAGAACGAAGATGAGTTGACTTACCAACGGGAACAAACGCCATTGGAGACGAGGATAAAGACGACAACGCGATGCGACGATGAAGTAGTCGACATAGATGATCATGCATGGCCTTTGGGAGTATTCCATGAAGTCGATGTAGAGGCGCGCGGGGACGAAGCAGACGTCGTGACACGACTGGTGAAGACGGAATATGCACAGCTTGCTCCGGCGGAGGTCGTTTGGCGACGTGAATGGCATGACTCCCACGGCGATGTGGCCAACAGTGATGGAAGGGTACACCACCGATGCCTACTGAGGAGAGTATTCTGGTTCAAGGAATTGACAAGTTTCTCACCGTGGATGACAAGATCTGATGATGAACTCGAATTTGGCGCTGAATTTGGCATCGATGGTATAGATTGTAGAGACATCATCTGAAGAATTTTTAGAAACAAAAGTGAAGGAGGAGTACTAGGGGTATACGATGCTTCTCTCGGTTCGTATTAAGGTAGTCTGAGATGGGAGATCGGGAACGGCATGCCGATGGGTGACATTCGGTTCACGGGTTTTAATGCAAAAATTAAGGTATTAAAGTGAGAATTTAAGGCTTTGAATAAAACCTCCATCGAATTCTTAACAATATTCGTGTTGGTGGCGATCCGTTTCGAAGTCTTGAATGCTCTAGAGAAGTGGAAGAAGAAGTAAACTGACATGGTGTGTAGGTTTAGCTCTCTGTATGTTATCAAGAGGTATCAAAAGGAGGAAGACGATCGATCTCAGTTCGGGTTGATCGGTTCGGTCTTGATGGGCTAGAACAATGCGGCCCAAGAAAATAAAAGGGAGAAAAAATAGAGAGATGGGATTGGAATTGTGGGCTGCTGGACTGCCTTGGGATTTTATTATTATTATTCTTATCATTTTCTTATTTCTTCTCTAAATTCTTATTTAGAAATTCAAATTGAACCAAACTTTTTTAGAAAATTTCGAATAAAGTATAATTGAATAGCTTTTTCAAATTAGGGTAATTTGGCACTATTTTATATATTTTTTTAATTAAATTCAGAACATGCACACATGCCTTTATGGTTTTATTATATTTTTCTCATATCTTTTTATTTATCTTATATTATTCATATAATTTGATTTAAAGCTCCAAAGATGATTAAAAAAGTTTGTAAAGTTTTATAAAATAATTATTTAATATTATATATCATTTAAGTATACTTTTGTTTCGTTTAATTATGGATTTCGTTCATGTCTTAAATTGACTTTGCAATATGTCTTATTTCTTTTTCTTCTTGTCTTATATAAATCATATCTATTGATATAGGTTCAAACAAATTTATATGTTTAATTATTCATTACTATTACGTATCATTTTAGAATACTTTGGTTCCATTTAAACATTGATTTTTCTATGAGCGTAAATTAACTTTGAGAATATTTTCTTATTTCTTTTTATCTTATATTGTTCACAACTTTTTATCTAGGGACCCAAATAAGGTGAAATCAATTCCTATTGTTTTTTATATCGCTACTTACCATTATAGATCATTTAGGAATGATGTTGCTAAATTTTTACATGAACATAGCCATAGTCCTCTATTGAACTTGATGGTGATTTCTATTATTAGTGTTTAGGTTTTAGGTTTATCATTTTTTTTCATAGGTAAAATGCAAGTGCTTAAAGATGATGATGCATGACATGCATTTGAATTTTTTTAAAATCTTGTTTGTCACTTTCTCATTCAAAATTGTTTTAAGTAAGGTTTTGATATTTCCATTTAGAAGCAAAAAGTTTATTTTCCCCCTAAATTTCATCATTTATTTCTTTTGTTTGTTTATTTTTCACATTTCAAAATTTAGAAAATTTTGGGATGTGACATACTATGACATGTACACATCCAGATATGTCCTATGCTCTAAATGTTATGATCATATACCAGAACGATTCATAAGATGATCATTGGATGATAGTAAAGATATTCTTATGATCTTTTGGAAGAACTAAGAATATATTATTTTTGTAGAAATGACAAATAAATGGTTAGTTCATTGTAAAAGTATTACATTGATACTAGTTTTGTCACAAAGTACAAATTAAGTTTATCTCAATCTAAACTAAGGGTGGCACAATATAATGGATTTGAATGAGTTCCAAAGTTAAGATATTGTGACAGATACTACAACAAAAGGCTAAGTATATGACTGCTATTATAGCAGCAAAAGAGTGCATTTATGTCAAGTAGTTTGTTATCGAACTAGATGTAGTTCAGAGCGGGATAGTACTATGAATATATATTGTACGACAATATTATCAACATGTTTTAATCCCAAGGAACTAAAGGTCTCACCAAAAGACCAAATTTATACAAATCCATCTCATTAGAAAATGAGTGATGCGTAGAGACACAGAGATATGCAATTACACACGGACCTAAAAGTGTTGGATCCGAAGATCAGTTGACCACTAGCAATCGTGTAAATACAACATCGGAAATCCATAGGTGTTGAATGCACAAAGGTTTGAAACTAGATTATTGACTCTAGTGCAAGTGGGAGACTGTTGGAGATATGCCCAAGAGGCAATAATAAAGTGGTTATTATCATATCTTCATGCTTATGATAAATGTTTACATACAATGCTCTATTTGTATTAACAGGAAACATTAATACTTGTGTGATTTGTAAACATAAAAGAGTCCTTAGTAAAGCCTCTTATTAAACTAGCTTGTTGGTTAATATATGATCATGGTTTCCTGATCATGAACATTGAGATGTTATTAACAACAAGGTCACATCGTTAGAAGAATTATGTGATGGACATACTCCTATAGTTAAGCGTAGCATAAGATCAAGTAATTGTTATGTCCTAAACATATCTATAATTTTGAATGTTCCGTGCTTGTTTAGTATCTACGTTACTTTGCTTTGTCTATACTTTGAGGTATTTTTATATGTTTTCTGGGACAAACCTTAACAAGATGCCACAGTGCCAGTTGCATGTTTTCTTCTATTTTTTGTTCCAGAAAAGGCATAAAATCAATATTATCGGAATTGGACGGGACAAAAGCCAAAGTCAATATTTTACCGTGGGGAACACGGAGCCAGAAGACGAGACAGAGGAGGGCCTCGAGGGGGCCACACCCCCTGGCCGCGCGGCTAGGCCTGGTCCACGCCTAGGGGTGCAGCCGCCTCGGGCACCCCCTCGGACTCCCTCTTCGCCTATAAGAAGCCCCCGATACCTAAACCCTAAGTAACCGATCAATCTTCCATGAAACGGTTCGTAGCCGCCGCCATCATCGTCCCTAGATCGAGGGGGATGTGAAGCTCTTCCCGGCACCCTGCCAGAGGGGAGAGACCATCCAGGAGGCCTTTTTCATCACCATGCCAGCCTCCGATATGATGCATGAGTTGTTCCACCTTGGACTACGGGTCCATGTAGTAGCTAGATGGTTGTTTCTCCTCCTTTGTCCTACCATGTTTAGATCTTGTGAGCTTCGTTCATGATCAAGATCATCTATTTGTAATCATGCATGTTGTGTTTGCGGGGATCCGATGGATATTGATGTCTACGCACTTCTATTCTTGTAGACAGTTGTTCGGCCTCCAAGTGCAGAGGTTTGTAGAACATCAACAAGTTTCCCTTAAGTGGATTACCCAAGGTTTATCGAACTCAGGGAGGAAGTGGTCAAAGGTATCCCTCTCAAGCAACCCTGCAATCAAGATACAAGAAGTCTCTTGTGTCCCCAACACACCCAATACACTTGTTAGGTGTATAGGTGCACTAGTTAGGCGAAGAGATAGTGAAATACAAGTGGTAACGGTGCCAGAAAATAGCTTTTGACTTGTTGTTGACGTGGGGTAACGGTGCCAGAAAATACTTTGATGGAGCTTGACGGTGAGGTAAAGACTAAAGCAAGCAAACATGCAACAGATCTAGATGCAAGTGGTGTTCAATGTGTAGAAACAAGGCCTAGGGATCATACTTTCACTAGTGAGCACTCTCTCATATAAATATGCTCTCTTCATGATACTACTCTTAACTACTCTCCGGTTGGACACTATAATCCATGGTAGGGTATAACAACACTCCTCAAAGGTTGCCTTCCCCAATCTAGATAACCCCACACTGTCACCTTGAGCGTTAGATGGTTCCAAAAAACACCACAATTTCATAGAGACATCCAACTCCAAATATAACTCATAACAAATATTCAATCTAGCCAAAGTACCACACATGGTATGCACGCTGTCACTTTCACACACATGGGGAAAAGCATAGATCTATTAAAGCACAAAGAGTATTTATGTAGACTCAAGCCTAAGTGCCACCATGGCGTGCACGCTGTCACTTTGACATACATGGGGAGAGCAGAGATCTATTGAAGCACTTGAGTAGCAAGGTAGATCTACTAGATTACAAAGCTCATGACCACAACAAGATTATGCATAGAGATAGATGAACACATAGCTATCGGTACAGCCCTTAGCCTCGAGGAAGAACTACTCCCTCCTCATCATGGGAATCAGCAATGGTGATGGAGATGGTGGTGGAGATCGATGGAGATGACTCCGGGGGCACTTCCCCGTCCCAGCAGGGTGCTGGAATAGAGACTTTCTGTCCCCCGAATCTCCCATTCGGTGGCGGCGGCGCTGCGGAAATTTTCGTGGAATGTTTCTGGGATGCCTTAGGGTTTTTGGGTCGGAGGCAACTTATAGGCGAAGGGGGAGGCCGAGGAGGCGGCCAGAGGGCCCACACCCTCCCCAGGCGCGGGCCAGGCTTGGCCACGCCCAGGGGGTCTGGCCACCCTCTGGTGCCTCTCCGTCCCTCCTTCTGGATTCGTGTCCCTCACGGAAAGTTATTGACTTTGGCTTTTGTCCCGTCCAATTCTGAGAATATTGATTTTCTGCCTTTCTGGAACCAAAAACAGCAAAAAATAGGCAACTGGCACTATGGCAACTTGTTAATAGGTTAGTACCAGAAAACATATAAAAACACCTCAAAATATAGACAAAACATAAGACAAATGATATAAAACAAGCATGGAGCATCAAAAATTATAGATACGTTTCCGACGTATCAAACATCCCCAAGCTTAACTCCTGCTTGTCCTCGAGTAGGTAAGTGATAAAAAGGATAATTTTTTAGGTGACATGCACCATCAAAATCAAGATCAAACCATTTGTAAGCATTGAAAGCTGGGATCAAAGAACTCTAAACATGAGCATGAAAGATGGAGTTCTAACAATAAGACAGAGTAACTATGCATGCAACATGAAAGGTTACAAAGAAAGATCATGTATAACATGCATTGAAAAACGTTTGTTTGTTTCACATACAAAAAACAAAGCATAGTGGTAAACAACTTGTCCCTCATAGAGTAGCAATATAGATGCATAGGACACCTTCAAAGTTCACAAGGGTGACTAGAAACAAGTAGCACAAGAACAAGTAATATCACAATATGCATCAATCAATAAGCTTTGGGACACTGCACATAAAACTAAGAATGGCAACTATGCTCTCTTAATGGTGCCTAAAGGTAGAAGGTGGAGACTCAATAGTGGTGGAAGAAAGGCCTTTTCATAAAGGAAGCAAGGATTTCAAGTTTCAAAAAGATCTTCCAAAAATTATGGTACTTGTTAGATTTTAGCCCTCATTGCCCCTATCATAAGCATCTTGAAGTGATTAAGGTTAAAGTGAACAAACTATGGAGTATATGCTTGACGAAGTATAAGCTGGCAATCTCAAGTCCCTTGAATATGAGGGCCACACCTCATGCTACTCAACTTCAGGCCTAGGCAAGTTCTTGTCATTGTAAGTATTTTCATATCATTGAGAACCGCCAATAGGGTACCCCTTACACATGGTACAGGAGCTTTCCCATAACCAAAATGACAAGGAAAGCAGATAGTGAGCATCTCGGCTATATTTTTATTTACTATATGCATAGCTTTTTATTGAGGATGCTTCATAGATAGCTCACTATGGTGATGCTGCAAGTTTTCACCATGATTAGGCATGACTTAGGCTAGCGGCCCATGCATTTCTCTAACACAAAATACAAACTCCATGGACTTACAAGTTCCCTCTTTATTTCACACCGGTGACATCCATAGACAAAAGAGCATGATATCAACTGAGTACAAAGTACAAGTGCAATGTTGAAAACGTTCCCCATGACAACATGGTTCTGCTAATTCCAACATATAAGTGCAAGCATATACAACATAGACAACACAATGGTTCAAGTTTATTAGGGGAAAATAATATAAAGTGTGTCATCAAGTTTGTGAGGGCTTTAATCACTAAGTTTTCACATAACAAAATAGTTTTTAATTGGAAGATAGATGAAAACAAGAATATACTTGGAATGGTGTAATACACCATGCATAGGAATTTATAGTGTAAACTTTGGAATAACTTGGTTTCTTGGGAGTTGGAAGCATGAGTAGAACTTACTCATACAAGTGGAGGCTAAAAAAAGACTGGGAGCAACCAACTAAGAGAGCAATAATAGCCATAATCATGCAGAGCGATAAAACATTACTAATTAAAGCATAGAGTGGTACTACAAGTCAAGTACTAAATGATCATAGAGGCTATGGTGACTTGTTCATAGTCATAACATGGTGTGAGCATGTGCCAAGTCAACCCAAACAAAGCATCAAAGGAGAATACCATAATACTATGCTTCTGTATGCTAAAACAACGCATGATTCTTTCAAGGCACACTAAGCACTCTCAATGATTTGGAGCAAGTCATGCTACAGCAATAATCACTAAGCATAAGGTCAAAACAACATCTAGCATGACAAGATAAATTCTAATCCACAGTCAAAGCAAGCTCACTTTTGTACAACTTAAGCATAAAACTTTCTACTCCTTTCCAACACCAAGCAACTTATTTGAAACAACTCACAAAGATAATAATCAATAAAAAACAATGAGCATGTCTCACAAATCCACAAATAAGAACTAAAAAGTTCTAAGCTGAAAGCATAAGAAAACTAAGGCTAAACACAGTGCTAGCAAAAGAGAACACTCACAGAACAATAGGAATGAAAACTAGAGTGTTCTAGGCAATGAAAACAGAGTGTGTCTCTCTCCAAAAGAAGTGTGTTGTGATCCAACCAACTTACTCAAGCAAACTAAGCAAACGAAAACCAAAAACGAAAACTAAGAGGCTCCAAGAACAACACAACTGTGCATGAAACAATAAAAACGAAGTGTCTAGAAAGACCTGAACTTTTTATTGATGAAGAAGGGGATGCCTTGGGCATCCCCAAGCTTTGACGCTTGTACGTCTTGGATATTTCTTGGGATGACACCAGGGTGGAATCCCCACGCTTGAGCTTTTGTCCATTCTTCATCTCATTACATCATTCTCTCTCTACACCGGAAATTTTTCCTTCATACAAAACTTCACACAATCTTCATTAGCAACATTAGTGTATTCAAAAGATATTAGACCTTAGGCAAAGCTTTGGAATAGCAAAACTTTTCACTAAAAACACAAGCTACTATAGTAACTCCTTCAAAAAGCTCAATTCCCCAAAAGATAACTCAAAAAGGAATCAATAAGAAGCAAATGCAAATAATGGCAGAAATCTGTCAAAAGAGACCAGCAGGTAGAAACCGATTTTTTAGAAAATCTTTTGTTGATCAAATAAAAAAGTGTTGAACTAACGAAAGTTAGCTAACATACTAGGGGATTTATTCGTGAATTATCATCTCAATCCGAGTTACAGAGAATCCTCACAATTTTTTATGGTGGAGGACAAAAATCT
Organism: Avena sativa; assembly: GCA_916181665.1. NCBI lineage: Eukaryota > Viridiplantae > Streptophyta > Magnoliopsida > Poales > Poaceae > Avena > Avena sativa. The sequence continues at coordinate 396,157,436 of OV702279.1, read as the reverse complement.
GTTTCGGGACAGCAACTCCCCAAATCTTACTTCCCTCTCATTACAGGTAATTCTTGGCACAAAAAGCAAACAAAAAGGATAAGGAGAGGTCATTACTGAATTAATAACTTCCAAGACTCAAGAAAACTCTTGGGTTATCTCCTAACAAGTACTTTTCTTTAACGCCTTTAAGTTAGGCATGATAGTTTGAGAAGATGCTCACATAAGAAATATAAATTGAAGTAAAAGAGAGCATCATGAAGAAAATTCAAAACACATTTAAGTCTAACCCACTTCCTATGCATAGGAATCTTGTAAAGAAACAAGTCATGAAAGCACAAAGCAACAAGCATAGGAAAGCAAAACAAGTGCAACTTCAAAAATTTCAATATAAAGAGGGGAAACTTAATATTGTTGAAATACATAAGACCATGTTTCCCTCTCTCATAATAACTTTCAGTAGCAACATGAATAAAATTAACAATATAACTATCACATAAAACATTCTTATCATGAGCCACATGCATAAAATGATTATTACTCTCCACATAAGCAAATGCATTCTTATTAATTGTAGTGGGAGCAAATTCAACAACATAGCTATCACTATTATTCTCATCACCATAATCATCAAATATAGGAGGCATATTGCAATCATAATTAATTTTATCCTCAATAGTAGGTGGACTAAAAATATCATAATTATCATTGTAATCATCATATATTGGAGGTTTGGTATCATCATAAGCAATAGAATAGCTATCTTCCAAAGCTTGGGAACTAAAAAGATCATTTTCATAAAAACTAGCTTCCCCAAGCTTAGACGTTTCCATATCATTATCAATAATGGTGTTCAAAGAATTCATACTAATAACATTGTTATTAGCATGCAAATAGAGTTCCATAGGTTTTTTAATTTTCTCTTCAAACACTTCATGCCCTAACTCAAGATAGATACTATAAATCTCTCTAATTTTTTTTGTTCTTTTACATTAAGCCTAACTAGTGAAAACAAGAAACAAAAAAAAACAATTGCAGAATCTAAAGGAAATAACTTCGAGCACTCACACCGGAGGATGTGAGTACCTTTTACCTTACCTCCCCGACAACGGCGCCAAAAAAGAGCTTGATGTCTACGCACTTCTATTCTTGTAGACAGTTGTTCGGCCTCCAAGTGCAGAGGTTTGTAGAACAGCAGCAAGTTTCCCTTAAGTGGATTACCCAAGGTTTATCGAACTCAAGGAGGAAGTGGTTAAAGGTATCCCTCTGAAGCAACCCTGCAATCAAGATACAAGAAGTCTCTTGTGTCCCCAACACACCCAATACACTTGTCAGGTGTGTAGGTGCACTAGTTCGGCGAAGAGATAGTGAAATACAAGTGGTAACGGTGCCATAAAATAGCTTCTGACTTGTTGTTGACGTGGGGTAACGGTGCCAGAAAATACTTTGATGGAGCTTGACGGTGAGGTAAATACTAAAGCAAGCAAACATGCAACATATCTAGATGCAAACGGTGTTTCAATGTGTAGAAACAAGGCCTAGGGATCATACTTTCACTAGTGAACACTCTCTCATATAAATATCCTCTCTTTATGATACTACTCTTAACTACTCTCCGGTTGGACACTCTAATCCATGGTAGGGCTATAACAACACTCCTCAAAGGTTGCCTTCCCCAATCTAGATAACCCTACACCGTCACCTTGAGCACTAGATGGTTCCAACTAACACCACAATTTCATAGAGACATCCAACTCCAAATTTACTCATAACAAATATTCAATCTAGCCAAAGTGCCACATATGGTATGCACGCTGTCACTTTCACACAGATGGGGAAAAACATAGATCTATTAAAGCACAAAGGGTATTTATGTAGACTCAAGCCTAAGTGCCACCATGGCGTGCACGCTGTCACTTTCACACACATGGGGAGAGCAGATATCTATTGAAGCACTTGAGTAGCAAGGTAGATCTACTATATTACAAAGCTCATGACCACAACAAGATCATGCATAGAGAGAGAGAGATGAACACATAGCTACCGGTACAACCCTTAGCCTCGAGGAAGAACTACTCCCTCCTCATCATGGGAATCAGCAATGGTGATGGAGATGGTGGTGGAGATCGATGGAGATGGCTCCGGAGACACTTCCCCGTCCCGGCAGGGTGCCGAAATAGAGACTTTCTGTCCCCCGAATCTCCCCTTCGATGGCGGCGACGCTGTGGAAGATGTTTCTGGGATGCCTTAGGGTTTTTGGGTCGGAGGCATCTTATAGGCGAAGGGGGAGGCCGAGGAGGCGTCTAGAGGGCCCACGCCTTCCCCAGGCGCGGGCCAGGCTTGGCCGCGCCCAGGGGGGTCTGGCCACGCTCTAGTGCCTCTCCGTCCCTCCTTCTGGATTCGTGTCCCTCACGGAAAGTTATTGACTTTGGCTTTTGTCCCTTCCAATTCCGAGAATATTGATTTTCTGCCTTTCTGGAACCAAAAACAGCAGAAAACAGGCAACTGGCACTATAGCAACTTGTTAATAGATTAGTACCAGAAAACATATAAAAACATCTCCAAGTGTAGACAAAACATACGACAAATGATATAAAACAAGCATGGAGCATCCAAAATTATAGATACGTTTCCGACGTATCAGATATTGAGATTACTATGTCAGATTGGTTAATGATTCTATCTTATTGATTCTATCATGTCTGTGTTGTTTGTTATCTTGCATGCTCTTCGTTTCTAGTAGCTATCTTGGCCAAGTAGATGCTAGTGACTCCAAGAGGGAGTATTTATGCTCGATAGTGGGTTCATGCCTCTATTTAATCTGGGGAAGTGATAAAAATCTCTAAGGTTGTAGATGTGTTGTTGCTACTAGGGAGAAAACAACGATCTCTTGTTCATGGAACAAGTGGATTGTTTACCTTGCACACTTTGCTTAAAGCAGTTATCTGTTTCTTGCAACTTACTACTGGAGGGGGTTCAGATGATAACCTAAATGTGGAATACTAGTCATAGATGCAGTTGGATGGCGGTCTATGTATCTTGTTGTATTTCCCAATCAAATCTCATAGGATCATGAATGTGTAGTATTGTATTATTATGCCTTGCTCTGTCCTGTCAATTGCCCCGCTGTAATTTGTTTACCCAGCATGTTATGCTGTTTATCTTAAGGAGAACACCTATAGTGAACTATGGACCCCGGTCCAATCTTTACCATTGATACATCTTCCACTGTTACTATTTACTTTCTGTAAACTACCATTACCTTCTACACCATAAAGTTAATCCTTTGTTTTCAGCAAACCGGTGAGATTGACAACCTCACTGTTCGTTGGGGCAAAGTCTTGAGTTTGTATTGTGCAGGTTTTCAGTTACTAGCAACACCTTTGAGTCGTTTCCTTCCTCCTACTGGTTCGATAAACTTGGTTTCTTACTGAGGGAAAACCTGCTGTTGTACTCATCATACCTTCTTCTTGGGGTCTCCCAACGAAGCTCTATAGTGATCTGAGCCACATCAAGCCTTTTTCCTGGCGCTGTTGCCGGGGTGGTTAAGGACGGCTTCACAAGGGGAGTCCTTCAAAACCTTTATCTTTACTTTTTTTTTTGCTTAGTTTATTTTTCCTTGTTTTGTTTGCCTCTTTTTATCAAAAACTCCAAAAAAAATATTTTAGTTTGGTTTGCTTTCTCTTATAAAAAACACACAAAAAATAGTTCCTACTTTAGTTGCTACCATGTCTAGTTTTGGCCAATCAATGTGTCACCTATGGAAAGGATCTTTACTTTCAAACAAGAAAGTGAAGAGAGTTTCAAAGAAGCTTGGTCTAGAATCTCTGATTTACAAGGAAAACCGAGCCTAAGATGTGTCTAAGCCTGGTTATTAATAGTTTCTACCATGGTCTTGCTCTTTGTTATAGATATGCTTTGGATGCTATAGCTGAGAAAGATATTTTTCGATGTAATGAGAATGAAGCTTTGGATGCCATAAATAAGTTGATTATAATTTATAATATGCCTAGCAAGTCTGATTCTTCCTTTATAAATATCTATGCTAGGTTGAACACTCTTGAGACCCGTACAGTTTCTTTGAAAGATTTCTATAACATGCTTAGAGAGCACCATGATTATGCTCCAATAAATTCTAAGCCTTCAAAATGGTTTCCTACAATAAAAATTGCTATAAACAGTGAAACTTTTGATGCTCGTTGTGATATCATGTCTGAATTTTGTCTTATGCCTAAAGATATCTATGAGTCTTTGAATCTTTGGGGACTTCTGAAGGAGGAGAATAAATATATCTTACCGATAATGCAACTTTATTACCCATTGGAATAGCTGAAGGTGTGTTTACAAAGATCATAGGGACAGTGGTGTCTACTGATTACCTTGTTATTGAATGTGTGGGAAAAGGACAAATTACACTTAGAAGATTCCTGCTAAAACACCTTGGAGTAATAATAGATGTAGGAAAAGGCATTATGCATTTTGCTTATCCAATAAGCAACCATATATTCCCTAAAGATAAGAAAAGAGGTAAAAAAGGTTGGAGCAAGAAAGTTGATGTTAATGCTTGTTCATTTGAAAATACTTGATTCTTGCTTCTTGTGCCTAACTTAAAGGCGTTAAAGAAAAGTACTTCTTGGAAGATAACCCATTAGTTTTCTTAAGTCTTGGAAGTTATTACTTCTGTAATTACCTCTCTTTATCCTTTTTATTTGATTTTTGTGCCAATAATAACCTCTAATGAGAGGGAAGTAAGATTTGGGGAGTTGCTGTCCCGAAACAAATTTTTATGCTCCACTGTAAAAATTCTTGTAAAATCTCTGTAAGTCATATTGAGCTGTACTTTTCTAAGTAAATCCCCCAGGTTGTTAGATAACTTTCGTTAGTTCAACACTTTTTTATTTGAGCAACATAAGGTCTTCGAAAAAATAGGTTTCTACCTACTGGTCTGTTTTGACAGATTTCTGTCATTATTTGCATTTGCTTCCTATTGATTTCTTTTTGGGTTCTTTTGGGGAAATTGAGCTTTTTGAGGGATTTGCTACAGTAGATTGTGTATTTAGTGGAAGTTTTTCTGTTTTGAAACTAAAAACTAAAGGTCTATTATCTTTTGAATACACTAATGTTGCTAATGAAGATTGTATGAAGGAAAATTTGCAGGTGTAGAGGAAGAATGATGTAATGAGATGAAGAATGGACAAAAGATTAAGCTTGGGGATGCCACCCCGTGTCACCCCAAGAAATATTCAAGAGGTACAAGCATCAAATCTTGGGGATGCCCAAGGCATCCACTTCTCTATCAATAAAAATCTCAGGTCTTTCTAGACAATTTGTTTTTATTGTTTCATGGATAGTTGTGTTGTTCTTGGAGCATCTTAGTTTTTGTTTTTGGTTTTTGTTTGCTTAATTTGCTTGAATAAATTAGTTGGATCCCCGTTCTCGCTGTGTTGTTTCAAATAAGTTGATTGGTGTTGGAGAGGAGTAGAAAGTTCTTGCTTGAGTAGTACAAGAGGAACTTGCTTTGACTGTGACTTAGACCTTATGATGCCATGCTAGATGTTGTTTTGACCTTATCCTTAGTGATTATTGCTGTAGCATGAATTGTTCCAAACAATTAGAATTGCTTAATGTGCCTTGAAAGAATCATGCGTTGTTTTAGCAAACAAAAGCATAGTATTGTGGTATTCTCCTTTGATGCTTTGTTTGGGTTGACTTGGCACATGCTCACACCATGTTATGACTACGAACCAGTCACCATAGCCTCTATTATCATTTAGTTTTTGACTTGTGGTACCACTTTATGCTTTGTTTAGTAATGTTTTGTCGCTCTGCATGATTATGGCCATTATTGCTCTCTTAGTTGGTCGCTCATAGTCTTTTGCTAGCCTCCACTTGTATGAGTAAGCTCTACTCATTCATCCAACTCCTAAGAAAACAAGTTATTCCAAAGTGTCTAATATAAATTCCTATGCATGGTATTTTACACCATTCCAAGTATATTCTTATTTTATCTATCTTCCAATTAAAAAGTTATTTTGTTATGTGAAAACTTAGTGATTAAAGCTCTCACAAACTTGATGGCACACTTTATTTTTCTTGCCCCTAAATAAACTTGAACCATTGTGTCATCTATGTTGTATATGCTTGCACTTATACGTTGGAATTAGCAGAACCATGCTATCATGGGAAACGCTTTCAACATTGCACTTATACATTTTACCCAGTTGATACCATGCTCTTTTGTTTGCAGATGTCGTCGGTGTGAAATAAAAGGGGAACTTTTAAGTCCATGGAGTTATGTATGTATGTTAGAGAAACGCTTGGGCCGCTATCCTAATCCATGCTTAATCATGGTGGAAACTTGCAGCATCATCATAGTGAGCAATCTATGAAGATTTCTTCTTATAAAAAAAGAGACACATTGAAAAGAGGAAAGAGATAAAAAAAGCATCATTTTCCCATGGTAAATAAGAAGATTGCTGAGATGCTCATTGTCTGCTTATCTTGTCATTTTGATTATGGTATAGATCCTGTATCATGTGCAAGGGGTACCCGTTGGCGGTTCTCTAAGATACACATGCACTTACTATGACAAGAACTTACAGGTGACTAAAGTTGAGTATAATTAGGAGCGACCCTCGTGCTCAAGGGATATGAGATTGCCAACTTGTAATGCCCTGGAAAATATTTCGAAATAAAATTGCGTTATTTTATAGTTTGCATCATCATGACATCATGCATACTTTTGCCCAAAAATATTTTCATCAAAATCCTATTTTGTTTTGTAATTAGTCCCTCCTCAAATCAAAACCCTGGTCTTTTCCGGATCTTTTATTTGTCTAAAAAACTATTTATAAAAGTCTATATAAAAATAAAATAAAATAAAAATTTAGGGGGAGGCATCCGGCCGGGCCAAACGGCCCAGCTAGCCACCTACTACCCAAACCCTAGACAAAACTAACCCTAATCCTACCCAGCCCCGCATGCCTCACACCCTGCCGCCGCTAGCCACCCATCTACACTGCTACCCCACCAATCTCTCACCCCGTCACCGGATCCACACCCCAGCGCCATGCACGCACGCGGACACAACTCGGTGGACGCAGGAAACGCACGCACACCAGTCACGCACCCAACGCGAGTCCCATCCCAATCCCGATCGAAGCCCGCGCCTCTCTCCTCCCTTCGCCTCCTCCCGCAATCTCCTGAGCCACCGCCGCCGCCAGGAGCAAGCTTGACGCGTCCATCCCGTCTGGATCGTGCTGCCATCGCGCCTCCTCCGCGTCAATCCAAGGTTGCATGTCGTTTAAATGCCCTCTATATTTTGTGAAAACAAATATAGTTTCATATTGGCACATATCCATGCATGCACCACCAAGATTTGAATTAAGGCCCAACAAATAATCAGACTTGCTTGGATATGTGATTATTTGTAATATGCTTACATATAAAATCAAGTGACCATCGTAGTGTGTATTTTCCCACTAGATTCACTTGAAGTCAATATGGCATCATACATGAGCATAAATTCAATAAAACCATATAGAAGCCTACCTTAGAGAATTCTACCCACATGGCAAGCAAGGGGTGGCCAAGTGGCTCTTCATATATAAGTATTGTGAAAACAACATGAATCATATATGGGAGCATGTAGAATTAGAAGTGGATCCACCCTATTACATATGAGCTAGACAAATGCCAAAAGAAATGCAAAGGCCCATATATAGTTTGGATGGTGGGATTATAAGGTGGTGACAAAAAAGGTGATGGAGTTAGAATAGACATGCCCCCAACTCAACTTGAGCATGTAGCAATTTATCAAGAAGAAAATACAAGTGATACAATATATAATTGTAACACCCCGTCCATTGGGCCCGCGGGGTGTCACTCTTGGCAGCTTAATAGGATATCTAGACTGGCCCCACAGACCAACACTAGTATTTTTTGCGCACTTTTTCCACACTCATGCGCACCCGGTACCTACTTCCTGGTCGGTCACCCATCCTAGAATTTCTCTAGGCCAAGAACGCTTAACCTTAGAGTTATTTTTGAATGAGCTTCTAAAAAAGAAGTTGCAACTTGTTGGTATGAGTATCCTATCAATCCTATTAAGTCATGTGCTTGGATCTTACATACACCCACCCTTTAGAAGATCGATGCCCTTATCGATCAAGCACACCCCAGGACGTTCCCTCTTGGCACGCATATGTGCGTCCAGTGCCGGCACATGTGCCATGCCATGTCCACTCCGGGCCACACGCTCCATGCTCCACATGTCCCGCCACTAACCCGCACACACCCGGCACGCGTATGTGCGTCCAGTGTCGGCACATGTGCCATGCCGTGTCCATTCTGGGCCACACGCGTCATGCTCCACATGTCCCACCACTGACCCGCACACACCCGTTTAACCGCGAGGATCGGCTCTGATACCACTTGTAACACCCGTCCACTAGGTCCGGGGGTGTCACTCCTGGCAGCTTAATAGGATATCTAGACTGCCCTCACAGACCAACACTAGTCTTTTCTGCGCACTTTGTCCTCACTTATGCGCACCCGGTACCCACTTTCCGGTTGGTCACCCATCCTAGAATTGCTCTAGGCCAAGCACTCTTAACCTTAGAGTTCTTTTCGAATGAGCTTCCGGAAAAAAGTTGCAACTTATTGGTATTAGTATCCTATCAATCCTACTAAGTCATGTGCTTGGATCTCACAATAATGCATATGTGATAAGAACTAAATAGAGGGTTTTTTTATATGATGCTCAAATGCAAGGTGGTATGGTGACATGAGAATGATATAATAATAATGTAATGAATGAAATATAGGAAGTAGCAATATGTAAACTAGGTAAGTAGCATTGCAATTGTTAGACAATTGGGATGCTACACTAGCTGAGTCAGGTTGGCCGAGTCAGTCCTGCCAAGTCAGATTTGCTGAGTCAGGCTGGCTGAGTCAGGCTAGCCGAGTCAGTCCTGCCGAATCAGATTTACTAAGTCAGGCTGGCTAAGTCGGGCTGGCCGAGTCAGTCATGCCGAGTCATATTTGCTGAGTCTGGTAGGATAAATCAGGCTTGCTGAGTCTGGCAGGCTAAATCAGGCTTGCTTAATCAGGCTTGGTGAGTAAGGCTTGGAGGCTCCTGTGCCCACCTCACTACTCTCTGTATGTTTGGAGAAGAAGTTGAAGAAGCTCTCGCTCGATGATAAAGCAGAGGTTGATGAAGACGTTCTCGTCCGGATGGAAACCCAACCAACGCCACTAATCAGACCCACGGTGGCGCCAAATGTCATGGTGGTGTCACGACATATGCCATGGGTAGGCTAAAGTTGGGGCCAATGGACATGGAGGAATCCGGAGAGGGATGATAAAGTGAAGACCACACTCTTAAGAACAGTGAGCAACATGAGTATCCAGGTTTGAGGCTCTCATGTTGAGATAACACCTCTTTCCCTTTATCTAATCTCATATAATCTTGTCATACTTGTGGCTATAATGGTGTTTCTTGAGCTGTATCTCCTATGCCTCTATCTAGATCTCTCTGTGAGAATGGAGGAGGAAGAAGGTTAGCTCCTAACTAGTAGAGAGGAGAGGAGCCTTTCGGGGGCCTCTCCGGAAACGATCCCCCTGATGCTCCTTATAAAGGGGAGCACCACGGGACAAAACTTGTCCCACACGCTTGGTATCTCTTCAGCATATTCAGGGCATCGTCCCAGGATGCTCATCATATGCCTTAGCATCTCTGGAGATGCCTGACATATTCCCTAGCATCCTCCCAAGATGCCAAGCATATCCCATGGGGCATGTTCCATTCTGATCCAGGGGCATCCCAAGACTGGCACGAGACCTGATTAGTTTGTTCATGCTTGATGGTACGTCGATGTTGAGGTCTAGGGAGCATCTGGAAGTGATTTTGGGGGCATATGGAGGATATACCTCGGCCCAGGTGCCCTGGACGAGGTAAAGATTCGGCCCTAACTATAGTTGACTCGGCCTGGGGCAAAAGAGGCCCAGCCGAGTCACTCATGCCTTCAGCCGAATTAATGGGGAGGACCTGGTCGAGATGTGTGTTTCATTCGGCCCAGCCGACTCTCCCTTCATGGCCCAAGTGAGTTGTCCGGTGGAGCCAGCCCGCAGTGGGCCTACCTAGCAAATGTCGGCCCAACCGGGGGAGCCTATGACGTGGCAAGGAAAATTGCGGGGTAATCCCGTGATGGGCCAGGTTTGTCCGGTGCCGACCCATCCAGGTCATGCGACGACGCACTGGCGGGGTAAAGCGGCCCGACGTGGGCTAAATTTGGCTTGCATCGGCCCACCCGGGGAGTCGGTGGAGCTAGCGAATGCCGGTCGAGGGAGTCGGCGGAGATGGCGTCGAGGCTGGCGGGTGCTGGCTCGTTGTGGGTTGGCGGGTGACGCCTTGGCCCGGCCGGGTCGAGTCGGTGGTGCCGGCCCGTGGTTGGCTGAATTAAGTGAGTTCGGCCCACCCGGGAAACTGGGTTGCTGTTGTTGGTAATTCAGGAGATGGGCAACTCACAGTTCCTTCTACTGGTTAATAATTCGGCCTGGGGGAGCATAGACTGGGCCGACTTTGCCTCTACTCGGCCCATATTCATTTTTCCTTCTCTTTTCCTTTATGATGTTTATATTTAACTGATATGTGTCTCTTTTTCACATAGGTCTTTTTATTAAATTGTTTCTTCCTTTATTACATCTCTTTATATCTCAACTCTGTGGTACCCGGGATCATATCTCTAACAGGTTTGCATCTCTTGCCCAGCGATGATGCCAACGCCATCTGCGTAGACAAATGAGATAGCGGCGCGGCCGGCCGAACAGGCCGAACTTCTCTCCATATCAACCACAGTCTGACCCAACGGTCCAAAATAGACCGTTTAGGACTACTGGATGGATCAATCTGGTGAAGATGTCCTTGTAGGCGGACTGTCCGCCCCGTCATCCCACTGTCTTCGACCCTTTTTTTTTTTGAACGCTCAGTGTCTTTGACCTTTGCCTTGCAGAGACGTGCGTTCTGTGTACAATTCGGTTTTCCCCATCCCAGGTCCGTCCGATGCAGAGGAAAGCGACCAACCGACTTAATCCAACACAATATATAATGCCACCTGGACTGACTTCCACGAGAAAAAAAACACTGGAAATAACACGCGGCAGCCATCCATGGATCGGGACTCCGACTCACCGCGCTCGCCCCACCCCGACCCCGACGCTGCCCCTGGGCCCGACGCTGTTCCGTTCGAGGACTACTCTTCCTCCCTCTTCCAGGCGAATCCTGCTCTAGGCCCGTATGTGGCTCGTTCTCCTTCCCCTTCCCCGCCTCCGTCACCGACGCCTTCTCCGCCTCCGTCACCGACGCCTCCTCCGCCTCCCCCGCCGCATGTCTCCGCCGCCGCGGAAGCTTCACGCGCTCCGCCTGCGGGCCCTTCCTCCTCGTCCGCCGCGCCGCGGCTGCGATATGATCCTCCTTCTCGCCACGGCGCGCCGCCACCGCCACCGCCACCGCCGCCACCTGCACCGCCGACTCGCAAGCCTGCTGCACTCAAGCGTTCAAATCACCCGACGGTGAGGCCGTCTTCTACCGCGGGTGGCCAGAATGTGAAGGTGATGTTGTTCACGACGGCCCGCGGTACGAGGACCGCCCCCCTGCGGCCAATGCCCGACGCGTCGCGGAGCACACAGCCGCCGGGATCGCCTCCGCAGCAGGATCTCCCGCCTCCGCTACCGCCAGGCCCGCCTCCGCAGCAGGTTCTCCCGCCTCCGCCACCGCCAGGCCCGCCTCCGCAGCAGGTTCTCCCGCCTCCTCCACCGCCAGGCCCGCCTCCGCAGCAGGTTCTCCCGCCTCCGCCACCGCCAGGCCCGCCTCCGCAGCAGGTTCTCCCGCCTCCGCCACCGCCAGGCTCGCCTCCGCAGCAGGATCTCCCGCCTCCAGCGGAGGTTCTTTTCTTGAATTCTATTGGCTGTTCTTGCATTTTTTTTCTGTTCCATTCTTCATTGTTTTCTTGCTTTTTGGGTTTGATTTTTGAACAGCATCCTTTTCTGTTCAATTCTTCCTCGATTTCTTGCTTTTTTAGGTTCCATTGTCTGAACAGCAATCCTGACCTCATTTTCTGGCTATCAGATGCCCGCCTCTGTTCCGAACAGCTCATCGGGTGGACATCGGAAGGACCGCATGCCGACCTACAACTACAGTGTATGGTCCGCAGACAAAGACTCCTAGGCGAGCTTGGGGTGATCTTACTTCTTCAGGGTCTAGGGGGTCGTTTTGGTGGCGCGATGTTTTTAGTTTTATTGACACACATAGAAGCATCACTACATGTCAAGGTGGTAATGGTGACTCGGTGTTGTTTTCAAAGGATTTTTGGATCCTTGAACATAACCTCTCTGTGATGTTTTCCCAAGCTATTCTCTTACGTGCTGAATGAAGACATCAGTGAAGGATTTTGTATCCTCTATGTTGGAGACAGCTTTTGCACTTCCTTTTGTCGGTCGAAGCCTTTGAAGAGTTTTAGCAACTTCAGTTGCTCATTAATGATCTGCACCTTCAGGATGATGTTCAGGACGTGCTTACCTTTGCTTGGGGGACTAGTCAGTATAGACCGGCTAGGTTTTACAAATTTATTTTCTGACCGTTTCCAAAGGATTCAGTTCTCAAGTCCATTTGAAAATCGAGGGTTCTGCCAAAGTTAAATGTTTTTGATTGGCTTCTATTCATGGGCAGATTAAACACCAAAGACATGATTAGCATGTGGAAGGGGGCTCAGATTGTGTTTTGTGTTCTAATGCTCATCTTGAAACAAGAGTTTATTTGTTTTTTGGTTGTGCTCCTTTGCCAAGTCCTGCTGGGATTTATTGAGTATCACTTGGGACTTAGCTTCTCCTATTTCTCGGCGTATTACTCTAGCCTCAAATAGCTTTATGCCCCCCTGCTTTGTGGAGATTATATCCTGTGCTGCTTGGAATATCTGGAGGGATAGGAACAATTTTATCTTCAAGGGAGAAACCCCTTCTCTGAGAGATGGAAAGTAAGGTTCCAGGGCGACCTCTTCATTCATAAGTATAGAGTTAAACCAGCTGTTGTTCAAAACCTGTTGACTGGCTACCGAGTATCTTTGTTTAAGTTTCTCTCTTCCTGTTACATAGCCTCTCCTTTTCCCTCCCTAGTTAGTCTCTCTTTTTCCCTCTCTCGTGTAATTATTTTGTAGCCTTTGTTCTCTTCCTTTTAATATAAGAAAATCCACAACGTTGCGGTTCCCCTAGGGTCATGCTCTTCAAAAAAGATTCTAGCAATTGTATAATGGTAGCCCTCTTGTTGGCAACCTTCTTGAACCATCAAGTACAACATGTCCAGCTAATGCAGCTCCTGGTCATTTTAACTTGCTGTTATTACCATTTTCATTTATTATTATTGAAAACTGATCATTATGGATATGGATGTCAACAATTGATACCCACTAGACATAGTCAGTTTGTCAAATGATGCAAACACTTGTTCGTCATTATCCTTATTAATGTTGTACTATCAGGCTATCGGTGCTACAATAATTGTATCAATATTACTTACAAAATTATGAGCTAGGGTCACCATCCAATTTAAGCCAGCGGCTGGTAAAGTAGTTCCAAAAATACTTTATGATAGAATCTCACTTACATAGTTACAGTTATGGCCTATGAATTAATCCTCTGCTATTCCCTGCTTCAAAAAATAACAAGGTATGTCTTCACCTCTAATAACTCCTTACTAATTACTATCTATGAGTTCTTCATGTTTTGAATAAGAGTGGCCCATAGCATATCTTCAGTTTACAGACCTAAGAGCTAAATCCGAATCATCAGTTCAAATTCAAGTTGTTTTCTGGCAGCAGCCTCTAGCAAAGCACATCTCTAAATAAGATCGAAGCGCTTCCTGGTTGCACACATACATACCTGATTTTTTTGTTGCTTTTTTTCCTACTGTTGAATGAATGTGTATGCAGTAGGTTTCTGGCTTGGCATGAATATGCGGAAGTTGGAAATCTACTTTTGACAAAATTTAGAACTTGTTGATACCGTGTATATGAGTCGATTCTTTTTATCTCATTGTTTTCTGCTTATCATGCATAGGCAGTGATGAAACTCTATCTTGTTGCAAGCTAGTTGTTTTTGTTTTTCACTAAGGTATGCTTACTAACGCATTGTAGCTACCTATGGCTGTGGATTCTTGCACTGTCTACTGAAACCTTAGGTTTCTAGCTTGGCATTGACATTGGCGGTGGGCAAAGGGCGCTGCTGGTGTTGCTAGAGAGGAAGCCACCGTCCTTGTGTCTTTGCTGCTCGGGGGCAACTACAGTGACAAGGTAATCCCTCTCTCTCCAACCCTGTCGGTTTGCTATGTATGGTTGCTGCAGATGGTAATCTGATATGTGTTCTTGCCAAATGCAAGGAATAGGTTAGGAAAGAGTAAGAATTCAGTCAAAAATCTTAGTAGACGAGTTCTATAAACTGGTAGGCAAGTGTGGATGTATGTATATATTTGCAAAACACAAGAGAAGCACATGTCCTGAATTTGCACATGTTTTCTCTTGTTTGCAGCAGCTATGTAGACCAATGGTTGTCTTTGTGTTTGTTACCGGTGCATTTCATATTTTATTTGTGATGTAATCGTCTACCTTTTGAGATCAAGCGCATCTGTGCTTTACGTGTGAGCTTAATGAGATCTTGGCACTTTTATGTATTTGGTTGCTGATTTTGTAATCATATTAGTCAATTAGCTCGATTAATACTTACATTCTTTCAAGTATGAACCATAGATTTCTAAGAAAAATCACAAGTGTGCCATTCAATGGTATCCAGAAATATATTTACTAAGGCCTCATTGTAAATATTTGACACAAAACTTCATATTATAGGCTGTAGCCTTAATTTTCACCCACTTAAATTATAATGTAAATTTGTGTCTATCTGTCCAAGTTTTAAGCTTCTGGGATTTCTAGCTTCTGTATGAATTGATATTTTGTTCTATCTTAGTTTATCTTTGTTGGTGTATCTAGATGCCTGTCTTATATCTTTGTTTGGCTAATAGAGAGATTATTATTAATTTCCTTTGTGTGAACTGTTACTTTTTTTCACCCGTATCCACTTTCTGTTTACACATTAGTCTCTTAGCTAACCGGAAGTTGAACTGTATGTCCACATGCTAACAATGGGTTATTATAATCACAGATAACAAAGATGGTAGTAACCAATCATATTGGTTTGGACCGGTAAAACATTGGTTGGGAAGGAGCAACTTATACTATATATATAATTAAGCAAAGACAAGATAGTCGACCAGAACATGATAGTAGTTAGTATTGTCTTAACTTGCATCATATTTAACATTCACTTAGTGATACAGCCATGTTTTTTTTTGTGTACCTGCATTTCGATAGTGCAACCGCCGCAACAAATGATCACTTCATGGCTGATGGTTTGCAGGGAAGATTTTTACAGCAACATTCATGGTGAGATATATACCTTGTCATTTGGGTCACTGTGAACTTGTCGCTATTTTCGATTACAATCTTGTGTTTATACATCATCATCTCTATAGTTAAATCAATCCCACTAGGGAGGGAACCACCATCTAGATGTACCCCTGCCCCGTCCTTCGCTTTAGGTCTGTCTCCTTATGTATGAAACCCTAGCTTTTCAGTCCTTGGATCGCCCCCTTGTTAATTAGCGAGATTTTCAGATTCCCTTGTTTCACGTATACTGCCAGCGTGCAATACTGAATGAAGACCGTTTTCTCGGTCCCAGGGGATGGATCATGTCTGAAGTCTCAGGGAACGGGCAAACCAAGTCCTTGAAGGGACAGATCGTGGGGCTCATCTATGCCACTCAGTTCCTGCAGATGCCTTTGATAGCACTTAATATTCTCATCATTGTTGTGAAAATGGTCTCAGACTGAGGCTCTGTGTGGTGTCTCTGCTGCTGGGTTGAGCTGATTTCAGTTGCAGCATCATGTAAAAGCTAATCGTGCCCAAAAGTTGTTGTAAAGATGATGTTCACTTGACTCTGAATCTGGCATGTTGGTTCTGTTGCTGTAAATTATTTCGAGATATACTTCTGGCAAAATGGCATCCTCTGGGGACTGGGGGTATCTTTCCTCTCGCATTACCTGTGATTCATTGTCTGGTGATGAACCCCATGTTTTTATCAATCATGTTTCTCTAAGCGCGTTGTTGGTGGCTTTTATCAATCATGTTTGTCGTTAAACTAACAGTTGCTCTACAAAGAACCAATAGTACTTGTGGTCGCCAGCAGTACTTGGTGGTTGTTGTGAACTTAAGGGCTTTATTAGTTTATAAAGCCGGGCAGTAAATGCCTTTTATCTACTCTCTCCGGTCCATATTAATATTCTCAACTTTGTCTAGATACATTTAATTAGATACATACAAATTTAGACAAAAGTTGAGAACATTAATATGGCCAGAGAGAGTAAAAAATTAACAGTTGCTCTACAAAGAACCAATAGTCGGCAAACCGCACCTAACCCTTCTAGTAAGAACCATTTAATTGTGAATTGGACAATGAACATTGATTGAGTGAAACTGAACTAAGGAGACACACTTCCTCATAGATCACAGGACCCCTCTAGCTAGGTATAAACAACAATGTGCAGATAATAAGGGCAAATAAAGAGATCATCCGAAGATCAGTTCAACTGGAGAACTGAACTCAAACCTTTTGATCATTCTCCCCACAGCTATTTTTTCATCGTCTCTCCATGGACATGTCTGAATCCCGACCATCTTCCAATCCCAGAGTCCACTATACTGAACATGGCCATCCCTGAGCAGAGCAATGCGTTGCAAAGATGTGCACACGCTCACAACATACTTCAAAAGCCATATGTGGCGCTGCTTAAATCCAAGCATCACCAGTTCCTTGAGGTGATGGTGTCTAAGATTTTTTTGTGACTCGGACAAGATTATGCTGCGCCACATGTACTCTGGCTCTGTTTTTGAGTGAGGCACATGGATGTGTAGGAGCTTGAGTGATGGCGGGGCCATCAGGAGGGAACTTGGCCAT
The DNA here is from genome assembly GCA_916181665.1 of Avena sativa. Lineage (NCBI taxonomy): Eukaryota > Viridiplantae > Streptophyta > Magnoliopsida > Poales > Poaceae > Avena > Avena sativa. The sequence goes on along the minus strand of OV702279.1, from coordinate 396,140,399 downwards.
AAGATGTCCCAGTTCGTAGGTAGGTCGGCGACAAGGAGCGCTTTGAGTTCGGGCAATTGCCCCTCTGAATCACTAGGCGCAATAAATCTTCGTAGCCCGGTGAATCGGATGACGAGGGTCATCATGGTGGGGGACATGAGGAGGAAGCTGTCGAACTCATCTACATACCGTGTTGCCACTAAATCATCACCATCTGTTGAGAATGTGAGGTTAGTATTGGTGAGGTTGGGAACGGAGCCGAATACAATCCTTCTAGTGTCGGTTAGGGAGCACGCAAGACGGGCAAGCATTGGGAGGTTGTGCAGCTCGATCACCATGAACGAGCACTCTTCCACGATGAGGTCCCACATCTGTGAACATGGCGCGTCCACCACGAGAGTGTGATGTGCACAACGGCAGGACTTGAGGTGAAGGACCTGCAGCCCTGTGCAGTCTTTGAACACCCTCTCGTACACGTCGACACGAGTGGTAGCTTGGCGAGCGTGCATGTCGTACAGCCCTGTGCATGTCGCGCAGGGCGAGCTTGGCGAGCGTGCCGTAGCTATGCAGCCGCGGCAGTGCGCAGCACTTGCCCAGCGTCATGCTGCGAAGGCCTGACCGGAGGTTGAGGCAGGCTTGGGGCAAGCTGTATGCCGCCGGCGTTTGATCATCACCAGACGCTGGCCTAACGACGACCTCCAGATCTTCCACTCCCCACGCGCCGACCGCGGCGGTGATCAGGCGGTCGGCACAGACGATGTCGTCGTAATTCTTGAAGAACTCAAGACGGAGGGTCCTCACGCGCCGGCGGCCATGGCCACCGTCCGCTTCCAGGAAACCCGTGACCCCTTTGGCGAACGACCTCATCGTGTCGATTTCGCAGCCCGCCACGAGATCGTCCAGCGTCTTGGCCAAAGACGGGTCACGCGGCAAGTTGCGCTGGCGGAGGGCGACGGTGCGGTCGTACTCCGGCGGGAGGATGTCGCTGACCCTGAACTCCAGCGCCGGCAGCTCGCGCGGGATGCGCGCCCAGCTCCTGGCGAGGGCGGCCGTGGAGAGCGCCGTGCGCGTGTCCAGCATGCCTACTATGTGGAGGATCAGATCGTCCGGGAGCGCGCTCAGGCGGTCCTCCTCGCCGCCAGCCGTCGGCATGGTTTCTCGATCGGTGGTACGTCCACGATTGGGTATTATCCGGTTAACTTAAACGGGGGAGGTTTTAGGGTGACGGCAATTAAGGCAGATCGCGCATCTGATCAGCAGATTTACCCAGAAATAACTGACACCGAAATAGTTCGTACTGCATTTTTTTTTCCGAATTTTGGACTTGGCCTTTTGGTGTTCCGGCTATATCTATGTTTTCTTCACGTATCAACGATGGTCTCATGATGTACACCATATGTCTCTAAACAATTATTAAACCTTTCTATAATATTTATCATGCATGGTGGATCACCAGCAAGGTAAAAAAAAGTCTTACCGTGCGATGATGTTGAAATATTAGCCATAATTTTTATGATTAATTTCAGAATATAAATCATGATAAAACTAGCTAATAGCTCACGTAACTCGAACATACTAGATGTACTAAACAATAGGATGATCGGAAACAAACAGCAGCTTAACATGTACTCGCAGAACATGATGAATAACCAAACAGAAGCACGTAGCATGTACCATTCGGTTGTCGTAGTAGAAACTTTGGGGAAGACTGATCGAAGCAGATGGCCACGAAGACGGCGGTAGGCAGCACTGCCTGACTTGGATGGAAAACGACCCGTGATGGAGAACTCGAGCGGTCGCGCGGAGCGCTTCCCAAAAACCTTATTCGCCCTCTCCCGTACAGGATCACAAAGGCGAGTGGTTCAGGAGACCTGCTCTCCCGTCCGCCGGTGCACGCCGACAAGCGGGATGGAGTAGACTACGGTGATGGCGCAAGTAGAGAGGATGGCAAAACCCTAGATTGGTTTTCGGTGGTGTTGTGGCGATAGCCGCACATGACTTTATATAGAGCAGCTCAGGAAACCATAACGGAGGCGAACGTGGGCCGAGTCCACGTTACGCACGTTCGGGTCGGTTACATGAAGGGTTTCGCAGCATAGTAAATCAAAAAATTTCTACGGATGCGAACAAGAAGGCCAAGATCTAATCTAGGATATGCAATCAGCGAGAGAGATAGATGAGATCTCCATACCCTTGAAGAAATCGCACAGCGGAAACGTTTAACGGAACGTGGGTGATGTAGCCGAACTAGCCTTCTCCTCGCGATCCGATCCGATCCAACGCCGCAAGTGACGACGCCTCCGAGAGATGCACGCGTACGGTGCCGCGACGTCTCCTCCTTCCTTGGTCTAGCAAGTGGGGTGGAGAGATGGATTGGATCTGCAGCACGACGGCGTGGTTCTATGGTGGAGAGTTTCTGCGGCAGGGCTTCGCCTACGCGCAGTCGGGAGAGAGAGAGGTGGAAGGGCAGCAGGACGGCGGCTAGGGTCGGAGGAGTGGGGGGCAAGTTTCCCCCCTCCTTCTAGAAGGGTTCCCTAGGGTTTCCCCTAGGGTTTGGCCGGCTTGGCCTATGGGGCCTTGTGCCCCTGGCCCAAAGCGGCCAGGGCACTCCCTCTTAGGCCCACGCAGCCCTCCGACAAGTGGGGCCATGTTGGTCCCACTCCGGAAGCTTCTAGAACCTTCCGGTACAATACTGAATACTCCGAAACGATTCTGAAATCCAAAAACTGCTTTCCTTTATATGAATCTTATTCTCCGAACCATTCCAGAACCTCTCGTGATGTCCTGGATCTCATCCGAGACTCCAAACAAAAACTCATAAACCAATTATCCATTCTATCCTAGCGTCGATGCACGTTAAGTGTGTGACCCTACGGGTTCGAGAATATGCAGACATGATCTTCTATCAATAATCAACAACGGGATCTAGAAACCCACATTGACTCCCACATATTCATCGATGATCATATCAGATGAACCACGATGCCAGGATTCAATTAATCCCATATATGTATTCCCTTCGTTTACTTGCCCGAGATTCGATCGTTGGTATCGGCATACCTAGTTCAATCTCGTTCACAGCAAGTACTTTACTCGATCTGTAATCCGATATCACTTTGTGATTAACTCCTTAACCACGTGCTTGCAAGCGGTGTTGATATCGATTACCGAGTGGGCCCGAAGTATATCTCTCCGACTCGGGAGGGACAAATTCCATCTCGATACATACAACCCAACAAGTACTTTCCGATCGCCTGAGAGACACCTTTATGATCACCCTCACATAGGATGATGTTTGATGACCTCAAAGCTTTCTTCCGATACCAGGGAGTTGTATTATCTCATGGTCTAAGGAATAAAATAATTGACATAGGAAAAAAAACTTCGCAAAGATGAACATGATGACACGATCTAATTGCTCTGCTTAATTTGGGTATGTCCATCATATCATTCTCCTAATGAAATGATCTCATTATTAATCGAGAACTCATGTCTATGGTTAGGAAACCTTAACCATCATTAATCAATGAGCTAGTCCATAGAGGCGTACTAGGGACACGGTGTTGTTCATAAACCACACAAGTATCAAAGTTTCCGCTTAATACAATTCTAACATGGAATATAAACTTTATCATGAACAAGAATTATGATAATAACATCTTTATTATTGCCTCTAGGGCATAATTCCAACAGTCTCCCACTTGCACTAGAGTCAATAATCTAGTTTACATCTGGCAACAATCTAACACCCATGGCATTGAGGTGCTGATCATGTTTTGCTCGTGGAAGAGGTTTAGTCAACGGATCTGCGACATTCAGATCCGTATGTTGATGGGGATAAGCCTACTGGGGTATACTCAGCAGGACGTTTCCGACTGGCCCAAAGGCTGGCGAGTGGGCCTGCAGAACGGCGAGTGGATCAAAGCCCAGCAAGGTACCAAGCGACTGGAAGTAGAAGGCCCAGGCGAGTGGATAGGCCCAGTCGGTCTAGGGTAAACGATTGCCAAAGTTGTAACCGAATCAGTTGAGATATGTAAACCCTAGGGGAGGTGAGCCTATATAAACCTCCCTAAGGGGTGAGTAGAGACACGTTCCCTCATACGCCCAAGCAACTCGCCGCCTAGTCGCCGAGTTCGCCCATTGTAAACACCTCCATAATACAATCTAGCAGGAGTAGGTCTTTACCCTCCGGGGGGCCGAACCTGGGTAAAACCCTGTGTCTTTGCCCTCATCTCGCACCGCAGATGGCTGGCCGCCCTTGCCCTTCGTTCTACTACTCGCTGCCGATTGCAGCATCTGCCGTCGCCATTCCTTCGACAGTGGCGCCCACCGTGGGGCCTGGCCGGTCTGGCCGGTGTTCTGCGGCGAGATCCAATCTGCCCATCAACGAGACGGTCGCCACCGGCCGTATGATAGCGATCGGCGAGATGCTCCAGATCTTGCCGAGCAGCTACGTCCCGACGGCACGACCCGTCACGCACAGCGTGATCCTGCCAATCGGCACGATCAGCCTCTTCGTCGGCCTCACCGACATCATCACTTCGGAGGACTCGGCTCGCATCCGCGAGTCGCCACCACGCGATCGGCTCTCCGAGAGCCAGGTCCGCACGATCCACCGCCTCGCCTCCGAGTACAACTCGGCCCACAGCAACGTGGCCGAGAACTCAGCGGTCGCAGAAGATGTGGCCCTCACCGACGACGCCGACTCGGCGACCCCGGCGTCACTCGCCGGATCCATCACCGCGGCCTCGTCCGCGGGCTCCATCGCCCAGGTCTCCAACGCGGGAGATTTCGAGGACCCCTCCATCCTCGGGATCTTCGAATTCGACTCCGGGTCGGAAAACTCCGCCGACCTCCACGACGGAACCGGTCGCCATGCCGCGACCTACATGGCCACCGGCGCCGATCCACCGGAGGATCCGTTCTCCACCCCAATCCCTCCTAACGCCACGGCGATGGAGGTCGAGGAACTCCGCCTGAAACTGGCGGAGGCGGTACGCAAGGAGCAGGCCGAGCGCGAGAAATTTCGCCTCGAGCAAGTGACAGCACAGGAGTTGTCACGCTACCATCAGCAGCGGATCAGGTCACGCCTGAACCCCACCGTTCAGGGGCGCGCCCTGAACTTCGACGATGAGCACGACCCGGCTCGCATAGCCGAGCGCGCGATCTGCGAGAACGCGCCACCAGGGGGAAGCGCCCGACCCCCGCCAGGATCAACGGCGATGGGTGCCCCACCACCACCCAACCGCACCCCTCCCAGGGACCAGCCGCGGATAGTCGTCTCCTCACGGGAGCGAGATGCGAACGGCCTTCCACTGTTCTCCACCCCGATGGACAACCTCGTGGCAGGCCGAGCCGCAGCCAACAGCATCACGGCCACCGGCGACGGCGCCTTACAGATCCAGTACGTCAAGGCCCTGCTCGCAAAAGCCGTGGAGCAGCAAAGAGCGGGCGCCGACTCGCAAGGGCGAGTATATTCGCGCTCCTCGGGAAGCAGGGCGGCCTCAAGCGGCCGCCCAGCGGCGGCAAACACCCTCAATTGCCCGCCACCAGAGCCACTGCAGCTCCAACGCCGACCCGCGAACGCGGCACTCTCCACCAACGATCCCAGGCCAGCGACCAACTTCGTCGCCGCCAACGGAGAACCCGTCGACGCCCGCACTCACATCATCAACAACCAAAACTGGCGCGCACGCCAGCCCGACGACTTGCGGCACACCCTAAATACTCGCCGCGATGACGAGCCCATGGGGTCGCTCAGTCGACTAGGGCCTAAGTGCTTCGGACCAATGATCCGCGGCGAAAAGTACCCGCCAAACTTCAAGGCGCCAAAGGAAATCGAAAAATACGACTCCTCGTACGACCCCGCAGTCTGGCTTGACACATACCTCATGGCAATGGGGATCGCGGGTCACACTGACCTCCTCGCCGCCCGTTACCTCCCACTGATGATGGAGGGGACGTGCAGGCAATGGATCAACACGCTCCCCCAGGACAGTATCGACTCCTGGGAGGAAATGCGAGACGCCTTCGTCTGGCACTTCGAGTGCTCCTACACCCGCGCCACCACCATCGAGGACCTGGAACGCTGCGTCCAGGGACCCCGCGAGTCGACCCGCAACTGGGTCCAACGGTGGCAAGAGCTCTGGTACAACGCGGTCGGCATCCACCCGGACACCGCGATCCATTGCTTCAAGACCTCGTGCCGCTACGAGCCTCTAGTCGCCAAGCTCAAGCGACACGCCCGCACACTCGACAACATCCCCGACCTCCTCGAGATCGCCAAGCGGTACGCCGAGGAGGACCCCAACCAAGACGTCGACGACGAGTCAGGGGGGCAACGCCGCACGAACGGCAACGACGGCGGACGCCGAACCGACCTACGCTACAGCGGCACCCGCCTCACAGGCAAGCGCCGCAACGACGGGCGAGTCGACTTCGTCGCCAACGCTGGGCACGCACAACGCGAGCCCAAGAGCTACCGCCGCGACGGAGGGCAACGACGCGACGGCGGAAACTACAAGAACAAACCACGGTTCGATCCCGCGACCCTCCTTAACCAACCATGTGCGTTTCACAGCAGGGAAGGAAAGCCCGCCACGCACACCACCGCCGACTGCCACACCCTCAGGGAAATCGAGAAGGCACGGCACGCGCGGGAGGACACCGACAACGACCCGCAAAATGGCGGAAAATTCGGCAAGGTAGCCGGCTCGCTCCACACCTTCACCGGCTTCAACACGAAGCGCGAAAAAAAGGTCATCGCTCGCGCCGTCGCCGTCAACGCGGTGGCCCAGACAGACGTCCCCCAGTTCCTGAACTGGTCGGAACAGCCCATCACCTGGAGCCGGCAAGACCACTCGCCACGCATCGAGTACCCAGGACGAGTCGCCCTGGTGGTCAAGCCCAAGGTCGGCGACTACTGGCTCCCCAAGACCCTGATGGACGGCGGCAGCTCCATCAACATCCTCTACCTCGACACCTTCAGGCGATTGCGGCTCCCGCAGTCGATGATCGAGACAACCCACACAACGTTCCACGGCATTGTCCCCGGTCGGAAGGCGTACCCGATCGGCAAGGTCACGCTACCCGTCACCTTCGGCACTCCGGCGAACTTCCGCACCGAGCGGATCGTCTTCGAGCTGGTGCCCTTCGACAGCCCTTACCATTGCGTCCTGGGGCGCCAGGCGTTCGCCAAATTCATGGCGGCGCCCCACTACGCGTACAATGCGATGAAGCTCCCCGGGCCGTGCGGCGTCATCACCATTAACGGCGACCCCGACATGGCCGCCGAATGCGAGGCCAAAGGAGCCGAACTCGCCGACGCCGTCATCGCGGCGGAAGCTAATCACGCCGACGAACTCGCCAAATACGCGAGCGGGGTCAACAATGACGACCCCACAATACTCAAGAAGCCCAACTCAGAGGGCACAAACACCTCAACCTTTGAGGCCACGACGCACACCCGCACCGTCGAGCTGGTCCCAGGCGACCCCAGCCAGACGGTGACGATCGAGACAGGCATGAGCCCAGCGTAGGAAGGCGCGCTCATCGAGTTCCTTCGTGAGAATAGGGACATCTTCGCATGGAAACCCTCCGACATGCCTGGTATCCCTAGGGAGCTCGCTGAGCACAAACTAAACGCCGACCCCAAAGTGCGACCAGTCAAGCAGTCGCTACGGCCCTTCAATGAAGAGCGCCGTCGAGCAATCGCCGAGGAAGTGCAGCGCCTGCTCGCTGCCGGCTTCATCCGGCCAATCAAATACTCCAAGTGGCTGGCAAACCCAGTCCTGGTCGAGAAGAAAAATGGAACCTGGAGAATGTGTATCGACTACACAAACCTGAACAGCGCCTGCCCAAAGGAGCAGTTCGTCCTCCCGCGGATCGATCAGATAATCGATTCAACCGCGGGCTCGGAGTCGCTGTGTTTCCTCGACGCCTACTCCGGGTACAACCAGATTAAAATGGCTGTCGAGGATGAGGAGAAGACGGCGTTCATCACGCCATTCGGCGCATTCTGCTACACCGCCATGACTTTCGGCCTCAAGAACGCCGGGGCAACCTACCAGCGGTGCATGCAAGAATGCCTTGCGAGCCAAATTGGCCGCAACATCCACGTCTACATCGACGACGTGGTAGTGAAATCCGCTCGTCAAGGAGACCTACTCGCCGACCTAGCGGAGACCTTCGCCAACCTGCGGAGATACAAGATAAAGCTCAACCCAGGCAAGTGCACCTTCGGTGTACCAGCCGGGCAATTACTAGGGTACGTCGTCTCCAAACGAGGGATCGAGGCAAACCCAACAAAGATCGACACGATCGCCCGGCTCGGCAAACCCGAGTGCCTGCGCGACGTCCAGAAGCTGGCCGGGCGTGTAGCGGCTCTCAGTCGCTTCATCCCCCGCCTGGGCGAAAAGGCGATGCCCCTTTACCGCCTGATGCGCAAGAATCCCACCTTCCAGTGGGACAAGGAGGCGGACGACGCGCTCCGCGACCTCAAAAAGGTGCTACTCGCCGCACCACTACTCGCCGCACCCGCCGACAAAGAGACCATGCTGGTTTACGTCGCGGCGTCCGAGCGCGTCGTCAGCGCTGTAATGGTCGTCGAACGACCAGAGGAAGGAAAGGAGCGCCCAGTCCAGCGGCCGGTTTACTACATCAGCGAGGTCCTCACCGAGTCGCGCCAGCGATACCCACAATACCAGAAGCTGGTATACGCGGTCTTCAGGGCTCAGCGGCGTCTGCCGCACTACTTTCAGGAGCACCCCATCACAGTCGTCTCCTCAGCACCACTACAAGACATCATCCGCAATCGCGAGGCGACCGGGCGGGTCGCCAAGTGGGCCGTCGAGATCGGCGTCCACAACATTAAGTACGAGCCACGAAGGGCGATTAAGTCCCAAGCAGTGGCAGACTTCATCGCCGACTGGGAAGAGGCCCAGCAGCCAGACAAGCCGCCGTACCTCCATTACTGGAACCTACACTTCGACGGGTCCAAGAACGCGGACGGTGCAGGCGCGGGGATTGTGCTGACTTCACCAAAGGGCGACAAGCTCCGCTACATCCTTCGCCTCGAATTCACGCCCTGCACCAACAACATGGCCGAATACGAGGCCCTACTCCACGGTATGCGAGCCGCAAAGGAGATGAGCGTCAATTGCCTTCGATGCTACGGAGATTCCGACCTCGTCGCGGGACAAGTCGCCGGCACCTGCGACGCCGTCTCCCCTACCATGGCGGCGTATCGCCAAGAGGTGGACAAGTTGGGTGGCCACTTCACCGGCTATTCCGTCGAGTGGATCGACAGGCGGAAAAACGAGGAGGCCGACGCCCTCTCTCGCATCGGGTCGGCTCCACTCGCACAACCCGCCGGCGTGTTCCTCGACACAATCTCCAAGCCATCAGTCTCTCCCCCGAGGGAGATCGACATCGGAGTCCCCCTCCAACCAGAGGCAACCTTGGTCGCACTCGTCACCGAGCCAGACGACTGGACCAAGCCCTACATCGCCTACCTGGAGACAGGCAACCTGCCCGCAGACGAGACAAGCGCTCGAATGATCGCTCGCCGATGTAAGTCCTACACCATCATCGACGGCGAGCTACACAAGCGCAGCGTCACCGGCGTGTTCCAACGTTGCGTCCAACCGGCTGAAGGACGCAAAATCTTACACGACATCCACTCAGGCGACTGCGGCCACCACGCTGCCGCGCGCTCCCTAGTCGCCAAGGCTATGCGACACGGCTTCTACTGGCCCACCGCACACGCCGACGCCGTCGATATCGTCCAGCGATGCGCCGGGTGCCAGAAGTACGCCAACCAGACGCACGTTCCATGTTCGGCGCTCAAAACAATCCCCATCACCTGTCCATTCGCCGTGTGGGGCATGGACATGGTAGGCCCCTTCAAGAAGGCCCCCTCTGGTTACACCCACCTGCTGGTCGCCGTCGACAAATTCACAAAGTGGGTAGAGGCCAAGCCAGTTCGGAAATGCGACGGGAAGACCGCCACCAAGTTCTTACGCGAGCTCATATACCGCTACGGGTTCCCTAACAGCATCATCACGGACAACGGCACAAACTTCGCCAAGGGAGCAATGGCCGAATTCTGTGAAGAGCACCACATCCGGCTTGACCTCGCGTCAGTCGCACACCCGGAATCCAACGGCCAGGCGGAACGAGCCAACCAAAGCATCCTCCACGGCCTGAAGCCGCGACTCCAAGTACCACTCGAGCGCACCGCTGGATGCTGGGTCGAAGAGCTACCCTCCGTCATCTGGGGAATCCGCACCTCGGTCAACAGGTCGACGGGATTCACTCCCTTCTTCATGGTCTACGGCGCGGAAGGAGTCATGCCCACCGACCTCGAACACGACTCGCCGCGGATCGTGCACTATACGGAAGCCGCAAACGAGCTGGCCCGCCAAGACGGGCTCGACCAACTCGACGAAGCACGTGACCTCGCCCGATCGCGCACCGCCATCTATCAGCAAGGGCTCCGCCGCTACCACAGCCGACGGGTGAAAACCCGCACCTTCCAGGAAGGCGACCTGGTGTTACGCCTCATCCAGGACAAGAAGGGGCTGCACAAGCTCTGCCCTCCGTGGGAAGGCCCGTTCGCCATCGGGCGCGTACTCGGCAACGACGCCTACTACCTCATCGACGTCCGCGGGGACGGCGAACTCGACGTCAAGCGGCCATGGAATGTAAATCTCCTCCGGAAGTTCTATTCCTAGAACCCCACATATGTACTCTCCAGTCGCTATGAATAAAAAGAAGCGGTTACCGCAAAATTCGTCTACTCTCCATACCTTGTGCCACTCGCACTCGTAATAACAGCATCATGCTAACATGCAGAAGTCAACCTTTGGTACAGCGACCGGCACGGCCAAGTAGTGCGATATAGGAGCACTGAGTCACCTCAGGTCCTGTGTCGTCCACGAAAAACGCCAATCCGGAGCCCCATTGGAGTCGCCTAGCTCGACTGGTTTTGCAAACCAAGACAACTGCCCTCGCTTCTCACAACGGCCTTGGTCCTCTGCATCCTCGGTGTAGCGACTCGAACGACTAAGTACCACGCTCGGGGACTGCATACCAGTTCGTCGCGATCGGTCAGGGAAAACGTCAAGTAAGAGAGCACGCCCTGGACTCGCCACGCGACTGACCCCCCGGGCCAGGCAGGAGTGACGCGCCCACACCAACGCGCTCAGTCCTCAACCACCCTCGAGTCGCGCCTCGAAATACCAAGTACCACGCTCGGGGACTCGGCCACCCGACCCCGTTCGCGTCCGGGAAAACGGTAAAGTAAAGAGCACTCAAGGGAGTCGCCGTGCGACTGGCTCTCCGAGCTCGGGCGAGTCGACTAAACTAACAAAACACACGATAACAACAAACATCATACACAAGGTGAACCCCACAAAAGGGCGGACGCGCTCGGGGACTCATCCAAAATCAATCCAAAACACGACAATTATTAGCAAAATAGACACTACATCCAATTCAATCGCACATCGCATTGTCTTACATTACAAATTATGCCTGCCCGGCAGAACTGCTGCTAACATCTCCAGGCACACTACCCTATTCTGCAGGCTTCGACGACGACGCACCAGAATCCAGGCGCTTACGGATGAACGCAGTGTACGGGTTCGATGGATACGTCGTCAGTTCGCCCGCCATCGCCGCGCGGAAGGGCTGCTCGACCTTGAAGTCGCGATGCGGCGGCTCGGGGTCGTTCGGCGCGACGATCGTTTCCTGGTAAGGAAGGAGGTCGCCCATCGCCCAAACACGCTCCGAGTACGCGGCGGCACGTTCCTGCAGCTTAAGAACCTCAGACAGATCCACCGCGCCAGTCGACGAAGGGTACCCACTCGTCACATCGTCGAGGTCGAAGTCTTCGGGGAAGTGGGCGAGTCCCAGGCTCAGAGCCGTCGACGCTCCACGTCGAAACGCCGACCGCGTCATGAACTCTACGACCGCGGGCGCCTTCTCCAAGTACTCCCACACCTCAACGAGGTCACTGGGAATAACCTCCGTGGGCGACATCTCTTGAAGGTAGGCGCGGATGCAAGTCGCCGACAGCGTCGCCGAGTCGACGAGCATGCTCACGCACTCCCTCGCATCAAGAGAGCTCGCTTCTTCATGGCTACCAATCACACGGCCTGCTAGACGGAAACAGTTGTGAGTACCACCGAGACCACAAACAATACAACTACAAGACTGGGAAGACGCACTCACCAAGCAACGGGCGGGCGAGTCCCGTGATGAAACTCTGAAGCGACGTATGATCGTCTTGAAGCCCAACAATGAGGGCTTCCGACACCTTCCGGTCTTCCTCCGCGGCTGCAACGGCGGCCTTAGCTCGCCCGTTCGCCGAGCTCGCTTCTTCTTTCGCCTCCCGCAGTTCGCGCTCGAGGTCGGCGATCCTTTGCTCAGCAGTGCCTAACGCAGATCTCGCTGCCGTCAGCTCGCCAGTAGGGACAAGCTCCTGGCGAGCCACCTCCGCCTGCGCAGCAATAGCCTGAAGTTCCTTGTTTACTTCTTGGAGAGCGCCCAACTCCTTCTCAGCACGCTGCTTCGCAGTCAATCGCTCTGCCGACTCCAGTTGCAAACCCTGCACATCTTCAAAGTCAGCACATACGAAAACTACTAAGTGCCCACCCGCTACAATTTAGCGGGTGCGCACTCGGGGACTGGCGGCTCGAAAACTACTCAGTGCCCACCCGCTACAATTTAGCGGGTGCGCACTCGGGGACTGGACTCGAATGTACAAAACAAGTAACTATAAGAATCAGGCCGCTGCTAAGCACCGACCTGATCCTCGGGGACTGGAGGTACCTGGATGGCCGCGCCAAGCATGCCGTGAAGTTGCACCGCGTCCACAGATGCAAGCAGCGCCGGTGTGTGCCCGCGACGTTGGTCAATCTCAGCGTCGGCGGTCCCTGGAGCGGGGCTCGGAGCCGCAGCCTCACTCGCCGTGGCCGCCTTGGTCATGAAGCGGGGGAAGGTAGCGATTGACGCACCCGCCCCAAAGGAGCTCGCTTCCTCCGGTCTAGGCAACGAAATGCCCCCCTTCGTGGACGCGGTCGCGTCCACAGCGGGCCCAGCCGGCGCGACCGCCGTGTCATCAGAGACAGCGACGATGTCGTCGCCCTTGGCTTTCTTGCTGCCTTCCGTGGAGGCGGCGACCTCGTCCACCTTCCTCTTACGGGAAGGGTCCTCCTCGTTAGCGGCGGAGGGCACCTTGGCCACCGTCGGGTGGCCCATCTTCTTCACTCCGGTCCTACGCATCAAGACAAGTCAATAAAAACAGTCGAAGTACTAAAAGAGAAAGGTGAAGGCCGAATGCACTCACTTGGCGACTGGAATGAAACGCAGCCCTGTACGAAGGCCGGCCAGTTTCTCCAGCTCGGGGCCCAACCGGCGACTGAGCCCCAGTTCCAGGACGCCAGGGGCCCAGGATACGGACGGCTTCTTTGACGTTGAGGTAGCGGTTGGCGCCTCCGGGGCGCCTTCGGCGGAGGCCCCCTTGCGAAGTGGGGCTGCCACAGTCGGAGCCTCCTTGCGAGGCGAGACCGCCATGCTCGGGACCTCCTTGCGAGGTGAAGTCGCCGCAGCCGGAGCCTTCCCTAGCCCGGAGACCGGCGCGAAGGGCGGAGGCATTGAAGCCAGCGGCGCTTCGATGGATGGCGCGTCTAGCGCGGTCGTCGCTGGGGCCGCGCCGTCGCCGGCCAAGCTGCGAGCATCGGAGCTGCTCGCTGAGTGCGGCAGCGAGGCCATCTTCGGCGGCTTCGTCTTCCTCCTTAGGGGGGCCCTCGCCTCCTTCTCCTTCTTCTTCTTCTTCGCAGGAGTGGCCTAGCGGAGCGAGGTAGTCTCTGGGAGTTCGTCGTCGTCGTGACGTTCGAGGCTCCGGCTCGCCTCGATCTCGCGCTGACGTTGCCCGCGGGTCTTTCGGACCAGTGGGGCAATCTCCTCTTCGGACTCGTCTTCGTCGTCCTCGGTGCCCTTGGCGGGTGGCGATTCGCTTATTTCCTGGGCGGATGGCCCGGGGCTTTCGTCGTCGGCGGGTGGTAGCCACCCTTCCACCACTTGGAACAGCTGCATTAAACACGAAACAGACTTAGAATTACCGCGACTGTACACGCTACGACTGCGAACAAGATAAAGGGATTACCGTCGGAGCTGGACGCTTCGCGGTGTAGGGAGGGACCCCAGCCTGCGCATCCGCGTATGTCGCCTGGGTGATCTTCTTCAGCGCTGAGAGGTAGTCCTCCAGCTTCCATTCGTCAGGGCAGGCTTTCGTCGAGTCTCCCCGGCCCGTGTACTGGTACATATAATGGTCGCGTTGGGCGAGCGGAACGAGCCACCGCCCAAGCCAACAATTGTACAAATTTACCGTCTGGAGCCCCTTCTTCTTCAGGCCACGGATGGTCTGGAGCATCTCGTCGACGACCATCCGCTGGTCGTCGGGGAGCTTGACGACCTGGAGATTGCGTGGCTCGGAACGGTCGGCCGAGTACTGCGGGATCGCCGCCTCGTCCTCCGGAGTCGCCTCGGTCACATAAAACCAAGACTTTTTCCAGTCGCTCGCTGCTTTAGCCGGCAGCATCAGGTCGAAGAAGGAGGCTTTGGATTTGAGTTGGAAGGTTAAGCCGCCCGCGGCTAGCATTGGGCCGCCCGCCTCCTCGCGGCTGATCCGTCCATGGAACAGATCTTGCCACAGGGGAAAATAGGGCCAACAGCCCAAGTAGCACTCGCAGAACGCCACAAAGATGGCGAGCTGCTCGATACTATGGGGACCCAGATCCGAGGGCTGGATCCCGTAGTAGGCGCAGAAGCGCCGGAAGAACAAAGAGGTAGGAAACCCTAACCCCCGCTCGAGGTGACTAGTGAAGCAGATGAACTCTCTCTCTCTCGTGGGTTCGGGGTCGTTTCTCCGGCTGCGGGGATACGCCAGCAGCCGGCCCGCAGGATTCCGGCCTCCTCGAAGGAGGCCAGCTGCGCCCTGGTGCACTTGGATCTACCCCAAGGTTCAGTGGAGAGGGCCATGGCTGAGGATTTGCTTGGAGGTCGGAGGATTGCGGGTCGATCAGATCGCGGAATCAAAGGAAGGAAGATGTGCGTACTCGGAAGAAATGGTGGGCGATTGGCTTTGCGATAGCCTACCATTCCTCTTATATAGCGGAGGTTGCCCGCCAAATCAGGAGGCCGTTACCGCGCGATGATTACGCCAAAGTTACCGTTGAGTTACCTTAACGGCTAGTTTGACTGCTCCCGACGGTCCATTTCCATCCACTCGGCTCGCTAAGTCACTCGCCGAGATTGTGTCCCGTCGGTTCGACTCGCCCAAGACACAACTCGGTTCGCCGGATTTTTTCCTTTATGCAGGAGCCCGCCGACGATTCGACTGGATGCCAACTTGAAGCTGTGTACTCCGACTGCCAGCAGCCACCCACGCCTAATCAACGACGGCCTCGGGGACTACTGATGGGGATACGCCTACTGGGGTATACTCAGCAGGACGTTTCCGACTGGCCCAAAGGCTGGCGAGTGGGCCTGCAGAACGGCGAGTGGATCAAAGCCCAGCAAGGTACCAAGCGACTGGAAGTAGAAGGCCCAGGCGAGTGGATAGGCCCAGTCGGTCTAGGGTAAACGATTGCCAAAGTTGTAACCGAATCAGTTGAGATATGTAAACCCTAGGGGAGGTGAGCCTATATAAACCTCCCTAAGGGGTGAGTAGAGACACGTTCCCTCATACGCCCAAGCAACTCGCCGCCTAGTCGCCGAGTTCGCCCATTGTAAACACCTCCATAATACAATCTAGCAGGAGTAGGTCTTTACCCTCCGGGGGGCCGAACCTGGGTAAAACCCTGTGTCTTTGCCCTCATCTCGCACCGCAGATGGCTGGCCGCCCTTGCCCTTCGTTCTACTACTCGCTGCCGATTGCAGCATCTGCCGTCGCCATTCCTTCGACATATGTACTTTGCTAATCTTCAGATCTCCATCTGCTATATAATATCGAATTATATGAAAACGGCGGTTGATGTGCTTAGTCTTTGGATGATATCTTGGTTCCTTAGCCAGTGCTATGGCACCAGTGTTGTCGCATAATATCTCCCGTGGGTCCAAGGCACTTGGAACCACACCAAGCTCAGTGATGAACTTCCTGATCCAAACTCCTTCACTTGACGCTTCTGAAGTAGCCATGTATTCTGCTTCCATTGTAGATCCCGCGATCACGCTTTGCTTGAAGCTTCTCCAGCTCACAGCTCCTCCATTCAAAATATAAACGTATCCTGTCTGAGATTTAGAATCATCCGGGTCGGTGTCCAAACTAGCGTTGATGTAACCTTTTACGACGAGCTGCTCATCACCTCCATAGACCAAGAACATTTCTTTAGTCCTATTTAAATACTTTAGGATGTTCTTTACGGCTGTCCAGTGTTCCAATCCTGGATCACTTTGGTATCTGCTCGTCAAACTAAGAGCATTGGACACATCCGGTCTAGTACATAGCATGTCATACATAATAGAACCTATGGCCGAGGCATATGGCACTTTGCTCATAGTATCTCTATCTGTTACCGTAGCTGGACACTGAGCCTTGCTCAATATCTTAACTGACAACATGGGCAATGAACCTTTCTTTGCTTTATCCATTCTGAACCTTTTCAAAACTTTGTCTAGATATGTACTTTGGCTTAAAGCTATTAGGCGTCTTTGTCTATCTCTATAGATTTTGATGCCTAATATATAAGCAGCTTCTCCTAGGTCTTTCATTGAAAAACATTTAATCAAATAACTCTTCACATCGTTAAGCATACCAATGTCATTTCCAATAATCAATATGTCATCCACATATAGTACTAAAAATGTCACTGAGCTCCCACTCACTTTCTCGTAGATACAAGCTTCGTAGCAATTTGGAAAAAATCCAAAGCTCTTGATCATTTGATCAAAACGAAGGTTCCAACTCCGAGATGCTAGCTTCAGTCCATGAATGGAACGCTGAATTTTGCACACCTTATCAGCATCCTTAGGATCAACAAAACCTTTGGGCTGCGTCATATACAACTCTTCATCAATGTTGCCATTGAGGAACGCAGTCTTGACATCCATCTGCCATATTTCATAATCATGAAATGCAACAATTGATAATAAAATCCGAATGGACTTAAACATCGCTATAGGAGAGAAAGTCTCATCGTAGTCAACACCTTGAACTTGTCGAAAACCTTTTGTGACAAGCCGAGCTTTATAGACAGTAACATTAACATCCGCGTCCATTTTATTCTTGAAAATCCATTTGCACTCAATGGCCTTACGGTCTCTAGGAGGGTCCACCAAAGTCCATACTTGATTTTCGCTCATGGATGCCAATTCGGATTTCATGGCCTCTAGCCATTTCTCAGAGTCTGGGCTCATCATTGCTTCCTCATAGTTCGCAGGTTCACGGTTGTCTAACAACAAGACGGGTAAGACAGGGTTGCCGTACCATTCAGGACTGGCACGTGACCTTGTCGACCTGCGAAGTTCAGTAGTAGCATCGTCCGAAGTTTCATGATCCTCGTCATTAGCTTCCTCTCTTGTTGGTGCAGACGACACTGGAATAATTTCAGGTGCTGCGCTACTCTCCAACTCGAGAGAAGGTTCAGTAACCTCGTCTAGCTCTACCTTCCTCCCACTCACTTCTTTCGAGAGAAACTCCTTCTCAAGAAAGGATCCGTTCTTTGCGACAAACACTTTGCCTTCGAATATGTGGTAGAAGGTATAACCAATCGTTTCCTTAGGGTATCCTATGAAGACGCATTTATCCTCTTTGGGTTCGAGCTTGTCCGACATCAACTTCTTGACGTAATCTTCGCATACCCAAACTTTAAGAAACGACAACTTAGGTTTAGCACCAAACCATAGTTCATACGGTGTCGTCTGAACGGATTTAGATGGTGCCCTATTTAAAGTGAATGCAGCGGTTTCTAATGCATAACCCCAAAATGATAACGGCAAATCTATAAGAGACATCATTGATCGCACCATATCTAATAGAGTTTGATTCCGGCGTTCAGACACACCATTGCGCTGTGGTGTTCCAGGTGGCGTGAGTTGCGAAACGATTCCGCTTGCTTTAAGATGCGTAAGAAAATCATAACTTAAATATTCACCTCCACGATCGGATCGTAGAAATTTAATTTTCCTGTTACGATGGTTTTCCACTTCGTTCTGAAATTCTTTAAACTTTTCAAACGTTTCAGATTTATGTTTCATTAAATAGATATACCCATATCTACTTAAGTCATCAGTAAAAGTGAGAAAATAGCGATATCCACCGCGCGTCGAAACACTCATTGGTCCGCATACATCGGTATGTATGATTTCTAATAAGTCCGTTGCTCGCTCCATTATTCCGGAGAACGGGGTTTTGATCATCTTGCCCATGAGGCACGGCTCACACTTGTCAAATGATTCGAAATCAAGAGACTCCAAAAGTCCATTAGAATGGAGTTTCTTCATGCGTTTTACAACAATATGACCTAGACGGCAGTGCCACAAATAAGTTGGATTATCACTATCTACTTTGCATCTCTTAGCCTCAATGTTATGGATGTGCGTTTCATTGCTTTCGAGATTCAGAAGAAATAAACCATTCACAACAGGTGCATGGCCATAAAAGATGTTATTCATGTAAATAGAACAACCATTATTCTCCGATTTAAATGAATAACCGTCTTGCAATAAACACGATCCATATATGATGTTCATGCTCAACGCAGGCACATAATAACACTTATTAAGGTTTAAAACTAATCCCGAAGGTAAAACTAAGGAGAGCATGCCGACGGCCATCACATCAACTTTTGATCCATTTCCAACGCGCATCGTCACCTCATCCCTTGCTAGCCGCCGTCTCTTCCGTAGCTCCTGTTTCGAGTTACAAATATTAGCAACTGAACCAGTATCAAATACCTAGGCACTACAACGAGCGCTAGTAAGGTAAACATCAATAACATGTATATCAAATATACCTTTAATGGTGCCAGCCTTCTTGTCCGCTAAGTCCTTCGGACAGTTGCGCTTCCAGTGACCCTTGTCCTTGCAATAGAAGCACTCAGTGTCCGGCTTAGGTCCATACTTGAGCTTCTTCTCAGCAGGGGCAACACGCTTGCCGCTGCCTTTCTTGAAGGACTTCTTTGCACCCTTACCTTTCTTGAAGCTAGGGGTCTTGTTGACCATCAACACATGATTATCTTTCTTGATATCCACCTCCGTAGCTTTCAGCTTAGCGAAGAGCTCAGTGATCGTATCAGTGGAACCAATCTGATTGTGAGTAACTACAAAACCTTTGTAGCTAGGAGGGAGTGATTGCAGAACTCTGTCAATTTTGAGCTCTTCTGGAATCTTGCAGTCTAGTTGCTCAAGACGTTGAGTGTAGCCCGACATCTTAATGGCGTGCTCACTAACGGAACTCCCTTCCTCCATCTTGCAGTTAAAGAACTTCTCAGAGATCTCATATCTCTCAGAACGGGCCTGAGTCTGAAACATGGTTTTCAGTTCCTCAAGTATCTCAAAGGGCCCGACGAACTCCTAAAAACGATTTTGAAGGTCCGATTCCATAGCAAACAACATGGTACTCTTAATCACTCCATAATCATCTTTGCGCGACTGATAAACAGCTTTTTCATCAGCCGACGCATCAATAGCAGGGGCGTCACCTAGCGCTTTCTCAAGGAAATAGTCCTTTTTTCCGCCAGCGAGAATGATTCTCAGATTGCGGAACCAGTTGGTGAAGTTAGACCCATTATTCTTAAGCTTTTCTTTCTTAGCAAAAACGTTGAAGTTGAAGTTGTAATTAGCCATTTGATCTACAAAATTTGCAAGTACAATTTAGACTATGTTCATGATAACTAGTT
Organism: Avena sativa; assembly: GCA_916181665.1. NCBI lineage: Eukaryota > Viridiplantae > Streptophyta > Magnoliopsida > Poales > Poaceae > Avena > Avena sativa. The sequence continues at coordinate 396,120,516 of OV702279.1, read as the reverse complement.
CAACTTAATCAAATTACTAGATGAACTCCCACTAAATTCAACATCCCTCAAGTTGTTTAGTGAACAGGATCCAAATTCACCACGCCTAATCCGATCTTCATGAGAAGAGATGTGGTTTCAATGGTGGACAACAAAGTGTCGATCATATCATTCATATGACTCATGCTTAACCTTTCGGTTCGTGTGTTCCGAGGCCATCTCTGTACATGCTAGGCTCGTCAAGTCAAACCCAAGTATTTCCGCGTGTGCAAAACTGGCTTGCACCCGTTGTATGTGAACGTAGAGTTTATAGCACCCGATCATCATGAGGTGCTTGAACACGACGAACTTTCGCAACGGTGCATACATGGGGAGAACACAATTTTTATCTTGATCTTTAAGTGAGGAATCATCGTATAATGCTACCGTCGTGATCTAAGCATAATAAGATACATAAAAAGATAAACATCACATGCATATAATTTTATGTGACATGGTATAGCCAATCTCCGCGCAATGATCTCCATCTTGTGCGCGCCATCATGATCTCCATCACTCCACCATGATTGCGTCCACGACGAATAGCAACTACAACTATTGCTAACTACTTAGAGATAAAGTAAAGCTATTACATGGCGTATAAGAAGTTGACACACAGGTCATACACAATTATAAAGACAACCATATGGCTCCTGCCGGTTGTGTACTCATCGACATGCAAGTCGTGAAATATTACAAAACATGATCATTGCATACAACATACACATCATATCTTGGGCCATACCATATCACAAAACACTCCCTGCAAAAACAAGTTAGACGCCTCTACTTTGTTGTTGCATGTTTTACGTGGCTTCTGGGAGTAACAAGCTAAGAACGATTCTTACCTACGGAAAGCCACAACGGTGATATTATGGTTGCTAACATCCGGTGTAAATCCCATGACTACTATAGTGAGAGAAACTGGCATCCACCAGCCGCATGTGTGGAACAAGCCACACGTCAAGTGCGGAGCCGGTCTCGCAAACGAGGTCGCGTAAAGTTGGCCTGGACCGCTTCTATCTCACTATCCCGCGCCATAAGAAGTACACAACAAGAGGCTTGCAATATAAAACATCAACGCCCGCAACAAGCATGTTGCGTTCTACTCGTGAAACACATCTACGCATAGATCTAGCTCTGATACCACTGAAGGGTTTCGCAGCATAGTAAATCAAAAAAATTCTACGGATGCGAACAAGAAGGCCAAGATCTAATCTAGGAGATGCAATCAACGAGATAGATAGATGAGATCTTCATACCCTTGAAGAAATCGCATAGCGGAAACGTTCAACGGAACATGGGTGATGTAGTCGAACTAGCCTTCTCCTCCTCACGATCTGATCCGATCCAACGCCGCAAGTGACGGCGCCTCCGAGAGATGCACACGTACGGTGCCGCGACGTCTCCTCCTTCCTTGGTCCAGCAAGTGGGGTGGAGAGATGGATTGGATCTGCAGCATGACGGCGTGGTGCTATGGTGGAGAGTTTTTGCGGCAGGGCTTCGCCCACGCACAGTCGGGAGAGAGAGAGGTAGAAGGGCAGCAGGACGGCGGCTAGGGTTGGAGGAGTGGGGGGCAAGTTTCCCCCCTCCTTCTAGAAGGGTTCCCTAGGGTTTCCCCTAGGGTTTGGCCGGCTTGGCCTATGGGGCCTTGTGCCCCTGGCCCAAAGCGGCCAGGGCACTCCCTCTTAGGCCCACGCAGCCCTCCGACAATTGGGGACACGTTGGTCCCACTCCGGAAGCTTCTAGAACCTTCCGGTATAATACCGAATACTACGAAATCCAAAAACTGCTTTTTTTGATATGAATATTATTCTCCAGACCATTCTGGAACCACTCGTGATGTCCTGGATCTCATCCGAGACTCCGAACAAAAACTCATAAACCAATTATCCATTCTATCCTAGCGTCGAGGCACGTTAAGTGTGTGACCCTACGGGTTCGAGAATATGCAGACATGATCTTCTATCAATAATCAACAACGGGATCTGAAAACCCATATTTACTCCCACATATTCATCGATGATCATATCGGATGAACCACGATGCCAGGATTCAATTAATCCCATATATGTATTCCCTTCGTCACGCGATATTTTACTTGCCCGAGATTCGATCGTTGGTATCGGCATACCTAGTTCAATGTCGTTCACAGTAAGTACTTTACTCGTTCCGTAATCCGATATCACTTTGTGATTAACTCCTTAACCACGTGCTTGCAAGCGGTGTTGATATCGATTACCGAGTGAGCCTGAAGTATATCTCTCTGACTCGGGGGGGGGGGGACAAATTCCATCTCGATACATACAACCCAGCAAGTACTTTCCGATCACCTGAGAGACACCTTTATGATCACCCTCACATAGGATGATGTTTGATGACCTCAAAGCTTTCTTCCGATACCAGGGAGTTGTATTATCTCATGGTCTAAGGAATACAATAATTGACATAGGAAAAAAACTTCGCAAAGATGAACACGATGACACGATCTAATTGCTCTGCTTAATTTGGGTATGTCCATCATATCATTCTCCTAATGACATGATCTCATTATTAATCGACAACTCATGTCTATGGTTAGGAAACCTTAACCATCATTAATCAATGAGCTAGTCCATATAGGCGTACTAGGGACACGGTGTTGTTCATAAACCACACAAGTATCAAAGTTTCCGCTTAATACAATTCTAGCATGGAATATAAACTTTATCATGAACAAGAATTATAATAATAACATCTTTATTATTGCCTCTAGGGCATAATTCCAACATTACAAACCTCACAGTTTTCTTGAGCAGCAAAATAAAGCTCGGCTCGGCGGCCGCAACCCGGGCGGGCGGGCGTGCGAGCGGCGGCGTCGTCGGAGGAGGAGAGCGCGCACGTATCTCTCTTATTGCTACTCACTTGCAAAGTGGTGCAACACTCCACCTTATAAGGTGGTGCAATTCTCCTCCAACTTTCCATTTGGGACTAAACTTGAGCTCCCACTCCACTTCCATGTGAGCTGCCACGAACATGGGCCCAAACACATATGGGCTGCCACAAATTTGGGCTTTGAGATTTAGGGAAAATCTGAAATACACATGGGCCTAAATGAATTGGCCCATTATTTCTAAAAATCCTCCACCAGATCTCAAATTTCCATTTGAAGATTTGCCAATCCTCGCTACTTGTTTATATACCAGTGTTTCAGCAGAGACTATTAAGTTGAACTTCCGCCTAGAATCTTGAACTACGTCTATCAACAACTTGAACAATGGACGAACCTTGAAATGAAAGTTTGGTGCCAATAGATTTCACTCAAAATCATAACTAGTACCTGGCTGCCAGTAGCCTACCCCGCGGGTTGGAGCATATGTGTCATACTCCCTGGTCTCTTCATGAGTTTACTAGAGATCACCCAAGTCTCATAGACCGCGACGTTTACAGTCGAGCTCATATAGGTGTGTTCTTTCAAGAATGACCTGTAGGACGGCATCTTTGCTAATTAAAGCCAACATAAACACATTAAGGCATGTTGCCAACCTGCCTTACAGATTATGAGAGTTGTGCATCTTCACATAGAGAAGGTTATAAAGTACTCTCCTCTGTCAAACCACTAGCTTGTTCTTCCCAGGTCCTAATTCACGGGATTTCCGATCACATAGGTTGGGTTACCACTAAGGTGTGAGATCCATGGGTCTCAACCCCATCTCCCTCGATGCACTTTCTATCACATTTCATGATAGTCCCTTTGTAAAGGGATCTGCCAGGTTTTTGTCTGTTTGAATATACGTAACAGTTATTACTTCGGAGTTTCTCAATTTCCTGACAGATTTCAAACGTCTCTTCACGTGTCTTGATGACTTCGCGTTATCCTTAGAATTGTTCACTTTGACAATAACAGTTTGGTTGTCACAATTCAAAAGGATTGCCGGCATTGGTTTCTCAACCACAGGCAAGTCCATCAAGAGCTCACGCAGCCATTCTGACTCAACAGTGGCTGTGTCTAAAGCAGTAAGTTTTGCCTCCATAGTTGACCTCGTCAATATGGTTTGTCTACGAGACCTCCATGACACTGCGCCACCTCCAAGGGTAAATACATACCCGCTTGTGGCGTAGAGTTCATCAACGTCAGAGATCCAATTCGAATCACTATATCCTTCAAGTACAGCAGGGTTCCCTGAATAGTGAATCCCATAGCTCATTGTACCACATAGATAGAGCATGACCCTTTCAAGTGCATGCCAATGATCAATACCCGGGTTAGACATGAACCTACTCAACTTGCTCACAGCAAAAGAGATATCGGGTCTTGTAGCGCTTGCTAAGTATATGAGAGAACCAACAACTTGTGAATATTTCAGCTGATCTGTTGGTTCCTTCTTATTCTTTCGTAATGTCAAACTAGGATCATAAGGTGTTGGAGAAGTCTTGCCATCATTAAAGCCAAATCGGCTCAAGACCTTCTCAACATAATGAGATTGCGTTAAAGTAATCCCATTCTCGTTCTTAATAAGCTTGATTTTCAGAATGACATCAGCCTCTCCCAGATCTTTCATATCAAAACTCTTTGACAGGAAATACTTGACTTCATTTATCACTTTCATGTTTGTACCAAAGATCAGAATGTCATCCACGTACAAACATAATATAACGCTATCGCCCCCACCATGGCGATAGTAAACACACCTATCGCCCTCATTAATGGCAAAGCCAGCAGAAAGTAGAGTTCTGTCAAACTTCTCATGCCATTGCTTAGGTGCTTGTTTCAGGCCATATAAAGATTTTAATAACTTACACACCTTTGTCTCTTCACCTTTTACCACAAACCCATCCGACTGATCCATATAGATCTCCTCTTCCAACTCTCCATTAAGGAAAGTTGTCTTCACGTCCATTTGATGAACAAGAAGACCATAAGAGGCAGCCAGGGATAGTAGTACTCGAATGGTGGTCAGTCTAGCGACATGTGAATAGGTGTCAAAGTAATCTTCGCCTTCTTTCTGTGTGTAGCCCTTAGCTACAAGACGCGCTTTGTACTTCTCAATAGTACCATCAGGCCTTAGCTTCTTCTTGAACACCCACTTACATCCCACAGGTTTACAACCATAGGGTCGTTTTGATAATTCCCAAGTTCCATTAGAAAGAATCGAGTCCATGTCATTTTGGATAGCTTCTTTCCAATCATCTGCATTAGGAGATGCATATGCCTCAGTAATGGATCTGGGAGTATCATCCACAAGGTACACGATGAAGTCATTACCAATGGATTTTGCAACCCTCTGTCTCTTACTCCTCGTGAGAGGTTCATCATCATCCTTCTCAAGAAATTCCTCATGTGGTTGTTCAGAATTCTCAATAGATGCACTAGATTCAGGAAGTATTTCAGAAGAAATCCTACCAATGTTATGCATATCTTTCATAGGAAAAATATTCTCAAAGAATGTTGCATCACGAGATTCCATTATAGTATCAACATGCATATCAGGTACCTCAGATTTAACCACTAGAAATCTATAGCCTACACTCTGTGGAGCATATCCTAGAAAGATACAATCCACTGTCTTGGGTCCGAGCTTGCATTTCTTGGGGATCAGTATGTTGACCTTCGCCAAACACCCCCAAGTGCACAGATACGAAAGTGATGGTTTTCTCCCAACCCACTCCTCATAAGGGGTCTTTTCTTTATTCTTGTTAGGAACTCTATTCAGGACATGACATGAAGTCAACAAAGCCTCCCCCCACCATGCCTTTGATAAACCAGCAGTGGCTAACATGGAATTCACCAAGTCAGTCAGCGTGCGGTTTTTCCTCTCGGCAATCCCGTTTGATTGGGGCGAGTAGGGAGGCGTCCTCTCATGAATAATTTCGTGTTCCTGACAGAATTCGTCAAATATTTTGGGAAAATACTCACCACCATGATCCGACCTAAGACGCTTGATCTTTCTCTCTAGTTGATTTTCAACTTCGGCCTTATAGATTTTAAAGTAGTCTAAAGCCTCATCTTTAGTTTGCAACAAGTAAACATAGCAGAATTTAGTAGCATCATCTATCAACGTCATGAAATGTCTCTTTTCACCTTTTGTCAACACACCATTCATCTCGCATAGATCAGAATGTATGAGTTCTAGAGGTGCCAAGTTTCTCTCCTCGGCAACCTTGTGAGGCTTTCGAGGTTGCTTTGATTGCACACAACTATGGCACTTAGAACCTTTGGCAATAGTGAAATTCGGAATTAAACTCATACTGGACATCCGAGATATCAAACCAAAATTAATGTGACATAAACGAGAATTCCAAATACTGGTATCATCATTAACACCATCACAAATATTATTCACGGATTTATTACAAAACTCTGAAAGTGAAAACCGGAACAAGCCTCCGAACTCATAACCTTTACCAATAAATTGTCCATGTTTCGAAACAACGACTTTATTACTCTAAGACAACCTTAAACCCATCTCTGCAAAGAAGGGATCCACTAACGAGATTCTTGTTCATAGTAGGGACATGCTGCATGTTCCTCAGCTGCACGATCTTTCCGGAAGTAAACTTCAGATCCACCGTGCCAACACCACGAACAGAAGCATATGATCCATTCCCTATTAGGACGGATGAATCCCGAGCGACATGATAAGAAGTGAACATAGAGATGTCAGCACACACATGAACATTAGCACCCGTATCAAGCCACCAACATGGTGATTGAAATACTGAAAGAACAGTAAATAAATTACCATACCCATTAGTATTGCTAGCGGTCACGATGTTGACAGTCTTGGCATTTTTCCCTCTGTGGTCTGCGCGTTCTGGACAGTCCTTGGAAAAGTGGTCGGGCTCTCCACAAGTGTAACAAGACAGTTCACTCTTGTCCCTGTTCGTCTTCTTCTTCTTGAAGGTTATAGTCTTTACATGCTTGTTAAAGGAGGGTTTGAAGTTCCCTTTGTTCTTGCCTATGGATTTGCCTTTCTGCACAAAGTTGGCAGTAGCATGATTCTCTCCTTTCTCAGTAGTGTCCTTAGCCCGAGCCTTCTCCTCAACATCAAGGGACGCTATCAAATTTTCAACTGATATCTCCTGTCTCTTGTGTTTGAGAGTTGTGGCAAAGTTCCTCCATGAAGGGGGCAACTTAGCAATAATGCAACCCGCCACAAACTTGTCGGGTAAGGTACACTTAAGGAGTTCGAGCTCTTTGGCAATGCACTGTATCTCGTGAGCTTGTTGAACCATAGGAAGGTCCTTTGTCATCTTAAAATCATGAAAGCTCTCCATGATATACAGTTCACTACCAGCATCTGCAACACCAAACTTTGCATCCAGTGCATCCCAGAGCTTCTTACCGTCTTTTATGTGCATAAACACATCACACAGACGGTCAACAAGAATGCTCAGAATACATCCCACAAAGACAGTATTGGCATCCTCAAACTTCTTTTGATCCTCGTCAGATATAGTTCCTTCAGGTTTGCCTTTACTGATATGGAACACTTTCATCGTGGTCAGCCAAAGCTTAGCCTTGTACTGCTACCTCTTAAAGTGCACACCGGTAAACTTATTCGGCCTCAGTGCATCGGTAAAACCAGCCATTGTTAATTCAGGAAATTGCCTAAAATAAGGTTTTTCGATTGTTGGAATATTAGGCATAATTTCCATGATTAATTCCAGAATATAAATTATGACAAAACCAGCTACTAGCTCATGTAACTCGAACATACTAGATGTACTAAACAATAGGATGATCGGAAACAAATAACACCTTAACATGTACTCGTAGAACATGATGAATAACCAAACAGAAGCACGTAGCACGTACCGTTCGGTTGTCATAGCAGAAACTTTGGGGAAGACTGATCGAAGCAGATGGCCACGAAGACGGCGGTAGGCAGCACCGCCTGACTTGGATGGAAGACAAACCGTGATGGAGAACTCGAGCAGTCGCGTGGAGCGCTTCCCAAAAACCTTATTCGTCCTCTCCCGTACAGGATCATAAGGGCGAGTGGTTCCGGAGACCTTCTCTCCCATCCGCTGGTGCACGTCGACAAGCGGGATGGAGTAGACTACGGTGACGGCGCAAGTAGAGAGGATGGGAAAACCCTAGATTGGTTTTCAGTGGTGTTGTGGCGGTAGCCGCGCAGGACTTTATATAGAGCAGCTCAGGAAACCCTAACGGAGGCGAACGTGGGCCGAGTCCACGTTACGCATGTTCGGGACGATTACAGTAGCCCACGATCCGGGAGTAACCCGAATAAGCTAACTGTTTGACATATCTGTCAAAACCTCACAACCCATGATCCGGGCGAGATTCCCGCAACCCGCGGCGCGCGTCGTGACGAGACGGGTAGACGGGCGTCGCGGGCGGGCGGGCGGCGTAAGAGGAGGAGCGCACGCGTGTATCTCTCTTATTGCTACTCATTTACAGAGTGGTGCAACACTCCACCTTATAAGGTGGTGCAACTCTTCTCCAACTTTTTATGTGGGACTAAACTTGAGCTCTCACTCCACCTCCATGTGAGCTGCCATAAACATGGGCCCAAAAACATATGTGTTGTCACAAATTTAGACTTTAAGATATAGGGAAAATCTGAAATAGACATGGGCCTAAATGAATGGCCCATTATTTCTAACAGATGATTGATGGAGAAGCACAAGTAGTATTCATTTACATTATTCATGATTATTTCCAAATTCTCAAGCCAGTACTGATATGCATAAATTTTTCTCGAGACACAAAGGCTGTGCTTGATCAAGCGTGGCCATCTGCCGCGCACCACTTCGATCGCGATGCCGGTGAACTCGCACGATTTCCAGCTTCCAGCGCATCGTCTCGATGTGGCCAGCGGCCATGCCGGAGACACCGATCGAACCAGAGAGGCCATACTCCGGGAACGGAACGGCACGGCGCGTCCCCGCCTTGTTCCATGCGCCGCCCGTCGTGTCCAGATAGTACGTACGTGCCACACATGCGTGCGCCCTCCGCGCCTCGTGGCAGGTGATCTCGCCTAAATGATCGGCATTACCCTTGCCGTAGCTAGCGTCACGAATGTAGGGCGGCAGGTCACGGATTACGCCGCCGGCCAGCAGGCGCCGCCCCTCCCAATCTCGGCCGCGAGAGCACTGGCACAGCCAACTACACCACTCTGACTAGGATGATCGGGCCGCGCTGCTTCTAAAACGACATGGGAGACGATTAAGACCATGCGTCTTAGTTGTGAGCACGTGCGCGAGGCCAAGACGCTGACGTGCCGTCGGGAGTACGGACCTGCGGTTCAAGCCGAGGTAATTCATAGCACAAGCGTTGCTTCCCTTCTGCCTTTTATGCTTCACAAGTCTGGATGGAAAGAGTATGTATCTGCAAAATTAAACAACTACAGACTGAGACGACCGTCCTTATCATGTTTGACAAAGTTCTTTTGGTTATCGAGATTGTAGGAAGAACGAAGAGTACCCGTTTGGATGCACCGGTACGTGTTAATAAAGGTAGAGAAAAGGAGAAAAGCCCTCTACGTAGCTTACACAATTAGATATGAGTCCGGGTGGAGTACTACTCTATACCAATTGTAAACAGAAAAATACAACTCTAACACCCCCCTTAATCTAAAGCTTGAAAAGATTTAGATTACGCTTGAATTCATCAAGCTTCTTAGAACATAGTGTCTTTGTGAAATCATCTGCAATCTGATCCTTGCTGGAGATAAATCTGACCTCAAGTTGTTTACTAGCAACTCGTTTCCGAACAAAATATAAGTCAATCTCAATATGCTTGGTACGAGCATGAAACACAGGATTAGCAGAAAGGAAAGTAGCACCAAGATTGTTACACCATAAACAAGGTTTTTCAAGAAGAGAGATACCCAACTCTCGAATTAAAGCCTCAAGCCAAATCAATTCGGCAGTAGCATTAGCAAGTGCTTTATACTCAGTTTCGGTGCTAGAACGTGACACAGTGGGTTGTTTCCTAGCACTCCATGATATGAGAATAGGACCAAAGAAAATAGCAAAACCTCCTGTAGAACGTCTGTCATCAAAGTCATCTGCCCAATCTGCGTCTGAAAAGGCACTAAGAAGTGTGGAATTTGACTTACTAAACGTTAGTCCAACTGTACATGTACCATGAATATACCTCAATATTCGTTTAACTGTTGTCCAATGAGTTTTTGTAGGTGCATGAAGGAACTGACATACCTTGCTAACAGAGAAACATATGTCTGGTCGTGTCAAAGTCAGATACTGAAGAGCACCTACAATGCTCCTGTAACGAGTACTATCCTCAGGACCAAGCAGAGTACCATCATGCAATGATAATGTGTCATTGGTAGACAAAGGTGTGGGAGATGATGAACAATCTTGCATACCAACATGTTTCAGAATATCAGTAACATATTTCTCTTGATTCAACAGTAGACCATTAGACTATTTGTGAACCTCAAGACCCAGAAAATAATAAAGATCACCAAGATCTTTGAGGGCAAACTCATGACTGAGACTCTTAAGAAGGGTTGTGATTGCATCATTAGAAGAACTGGTGACAATAATATCATCAACATATATAAGAAGAAATATCTGAATACCTCCATGATCAAATAGAAAAAGAGAGGTGTCTGCCTTGGACGGTATGAATCCAAGTGTATGAAGCTTAGTACTCAACCGAGAATACCAAGCCCGAGGTGACATGGTTATACTCTACGGGTACACGACCTTAGCATATCTGGTCTAGCCCAAGGAAGGCCCACAATAAATATGCGCCAGCCCATGAAGATTTTCGGGTGGCCAGGCCCATGACGCCTTCGGATCCTTGGAGAGCAAGGCTAGAGTAGATATAAAATTCAAAGGGGTAAACCCTAAAACCTGTAACCGACTCGATCTGTGCCTAGGACCTGCCTACCTCTATATAAAGGCCAGGAGGGCAGAGGAGGCTCTCTTACAATCTCTCGCACACCACCGCATACACACCTTCATGCCAGATTGCATCTGCGCACCTTGTAACCTTCGGTTCCACCATAATCAGAGCAGACAAGATGGAGTAGGGTTTTCCCTCTGGGGGCCTGAACCTGGGTAAAACCTCGTGTCCCCGTGTTGCTTGTTTGCTAACCGTTCCGCGATCTCCAGCATCCCCATATTTTCCAAAACCCAAGTCCATAACAATGGGCATTGACGAGATTAAACCTCGTCAATTGGCGCCGTCTGTGGGATTTGGGGGCGCTCATTATGCGATCGTGATGGTCCCAACCAAGGCGATCTACAACTCCGCGGGGACGAAGAGTCATCTCCTCTTCGGCGCCTTTGACTTCACCACCCACTCGCTAGGCACCCTGAAGGACTTCGAGCCCGTTGGCGACGGACTCAAGATCTTGTTCGGGAGCTTCTGCTTCCAGGTGGGGCAGATCGGCACTCTCCGCCTCCCAGAGCGGGTGCCCCTGCCATCGATCAGGCCTGCTTCGTGGGCTCCACACCCCATGCTACGCACATCACCATCGACATATGAGTCATATGACAGCAGCAGCTGCAACTCAGATCTGTGAGATCCACCATCAGATGAAGGGACCTACGGTTCCGGATCCGAAAGCTGCGGTAGCAGCAACCCGATCTACAAGCTCTACCAGTGCGCCGTGGTCATCCAAGATCAGGAACACAATCCTCCACCCAACCGCATGGTAGAAACGGCGAGAACAGAAGAAGCCAGTCCCCCCACCCAACGGGGAAGACACTGATCGGGTCATCCACCACAGCAAGGAGGGATGGGCTCAAGCACGCGAAGCCGTAGCAGGCAACACGATCCTGCCCGTGGGTGCCTCACGGGACCTGCTGATGGCATACCACATGCTCCTAATCGAGGAGCACAAGAAGCAGGTGAAGATGCAAGAGGTGCTTGACAAGCGCAAGCAAGCAGCCTCAGAGTCCAGTGCGCGGCGATCTGCGCTCTCCGCCATGGGCATTGGCTCCAGCTCGCACGACAACCATGGCAACAAACACCGTTCTCGGATGGAGAACATGGACCCCAAGGAGCGTCGCGAGGTGACTCGGGCCCTCAACGCGTCCTTCATGGAGATGGACGCCGACGGCAACGTCATCCCGAAGACACCGCAAGCCGCAATCATGGCGGCCACTGCATACCTCGCGTCCCATCCACCTCCGGAAGGGGACCCAAAAAGGGCCATGCATAAGTCTGCACTTACCGGACTCGGACTCGTTGGAGCTGCGCTCCACGGAGAAGCTCCTGCGGAGCCAAAGAAGAAGGTTGCGGTCAGATTCAATCGCAGCCCCACGCACTCATCCGAAGATGAAGAGCACGACCTTCCTCGAAGGCACAAGAGCTCGCGTCGTCGCAGCCGCGACTACGACGCTCGAAGAGAGCTAACTCAGCGCAATATCGACAAGGCACGCGCCAAGCACGTATGCTCGTCTGAATCCGAGGAGGATGATGACGAAGGAGAACTCTGCGGATCCCGATGCTTCAGCAGATCTGTCCGGCGGACACGAATGCCGCGAAACTTCAAGCTTCCTTCGGACACTCTGAAGTTTCACGGCACACAGGACCCCAAGGCGTGGCTCAGTGACCACTTGTCATCCGTCAAGTTACACGGCGGAAACAAGGAAACCGCCATGCAATGCCTTCAGCTACAGCTGATAGGCACAGCTCGGATCTGGCTTAGCAGCCTATCCTCAGGATCCATCCGAAGCTGGGAGGAGCTGGCGTACAGTTTCGTCCGAAACTTCAAGGGCACCAGCAAGAGGCCTGCCTCGATAGAGGAGCTGCAGGCCTGCACCCAACAAATGGGCGAATCCATTCGCTCGTACATACTGCGCTGGTCCAACACCAAGAACTCCATGGCGCACATCTCTGAGGAGAGAGCTATCGATGCCTTCAAGGAAGGCGTCAAATGCTAGGACTTCAAAGAAGAACTTGGGCACGTCAAGCGCAAGACACTCGACCACCTCATGGACATCGCCAACAGGTGGGCCGATGGCGAAGACTCCGTCCACCGGGCGCACTCGGAGGAGGAAGACGACTACGGCCGGCAACGTGAACGCCGTAGCAAGAGAAGATCGCGCGTCTACGACGATCGCGATGGACCCAACATGGTCATGGCTGGCTACACCGACCGCCACAGCGACGGCAACCGCAGCAACGACGGATACCGCTAAAGCAACTTCCGCGATGGAGGGCGCCCAACGCAGTCATGGCAATGCCGTGGCCGTGACGACGGACCCTCAGCATACGACAAACTATCGGGTCCATGCACCATCCACTTCTACATCGACAAGCGGGATGGCAAGAATAAGGCAAGCCACATGCTCAAGGACTATCGCGAGTTCCAGAAACTCAGCGAGAGTATGGCCCAGATGAGGCAGCAAGCCCCGAACCCTGGATACGGGAACGCACCCACACCAGGTGAGATCGCACATGGAGCTCCTCCACCACCACCTGCGGGACCTTCGAACCATCTAATCGCACCCGCACAGAACAACGGTAGGCACGGGTACCCCGCGCCGAAAGGATCGCTGATGATCCAAAAAGGGCGCCCAATAAACAGGGTGCAGAAGAAAATCACCCGCCAAATTAACCTGGCCGTGACCGCTTTGTCCGCCATCCCTGAGTACATCAGCAGATCGGAGTCCTGTATCACGTTCAGCCGTTCGGATCACCCTTGCCAGGTCCCTCGCCCAGGTCATGCTGCCCTGGTGCTCGAGGCGCAGATCGGCGGGTTCGACATGAGCCACGTCTTCATGGACGGCGACAGCGGCATCAATCTGATCTTCGCCAGCACCTTGGCAGCAATGCGGATCCCGCTGTGCATCCTGGAACAATCTGATACAACGTTCCACGGCATCGTCCCAGGGAAGGGTGTATTCCCCCTGGGAAAGATATGGCTCGACGTCATCTTCGGCAAGCCGGATAACTTCCGGTGCGAGCGACTCGAGTTCGAAGTGGTGGACTGGCCATCACAATACCATGCCATCCTCGGGCGCGTGGCATTCACACGATTCCTGGCGGTACCGCACTATGCGTACCTGCTACTCAAGATGCCAGGACCTAGGGGCATCATCACGGTCCACGGGAGCTTGACCCGATCGGACCATTGCGACAGGGACTTCAACAGAATCTCCCAGTCCTTCGGCATGCAGGAGGAGCTCGTAAGGCTCCACGAGGCGACGGACAACGGGGCACCACCAGTCGCAAGACAAAAAGCACCAGAGATGTCCTTCGACTCCACCATCAACACAAATAAGGTGCAGGTACACCCGACGGATGCCTCCAAGACGGTGCTGATCGCCAACGACCTTAGCTCCGCATAGGAAAGCATGCTCGTCGAATTCCTTCGTGAGCGCCGGGAAATCTTCGCCAGGTGTCCCGCGGACATGCCAGGATTTCCCAGGGAATTCGCCGAGCATGCACTCAATGTCTTTCCAGACGCCAAGCCCATCAAACAGTCCATCCGACGACTATCCGAACCATGGGCCGAAGCAATCGGAGTCGAAGTCAACAGACTACTCGATGCAAACTTCATCAGGGAGATCAAGGAGAGCGAGTGGCTCACCAACACCGTGATGGTCCCCAAAAAGGACACGGACATCCTGCGGATGTGCGTGGACTTGTTGGAGATATGCCCTAGAGGCAATAATAAATGTAGTTATTATTATATCTTTGTGTTTATGATAAATGTTTACATTCATGCTATAATAGTATTAACCAGGAAACATTAATACTTGTGTGATTTGTAAACTAAATTAGAGTCCCTAGTAAAGCCTCTTCATAATACTAGCTTGTTGGTTAATAGATGATTGTGGTTTCCTTATCATGAACATTGAGATGTTATTAACAACAAGATCATATCATTAGGAGAATGGTATGATGGACATACTCCTATAGATAAGCGTAGCATAAAGATCAAGTCATTTTTAATAGTTTAATTGCTATAAGCTTTCTGATACATAGTAACCTAATTCCTTCGACCACGAGATCATGCTTATCACCATCACCGGAAGGATGCTTTGATGACATCAAACACCACACCGTAACTGGATGGCTATAAAGGTGGCATTGAGTGTTCAGAAAGTATGGGTTGAGACACATGGATCAAGAGTGGGATTTGTCCATCCATATGACGGATAGATATACTTTGGGCCCTCTCGGTGGAATGTCATCCAACTAGCTTGCAAGCATGTGACTGGGTCACAAGGGATCACATATCACGGGAACGAGAAAAGAGTACTTATCAGTAACGAGGTTGAACTAGGTATGCAGAGATACCGACGATCAAAACCTCAGATAAGTAAACTATCGTGAGACAAAGGGAAATTGGTATCGTATGTAAGTGGTTCATTCGATCACAAAGTAATCGTAGAAATATGTGGGAGCCATATGAATTTCCAGATTCCTCTATTGGTTATTGTTCGGTGAAGTGTTTCGATCATGTCCGCATAATTCACGAACCGTAGGGAGACACACTTAAGGATTCGACGTTGTTGAGTAGTTATGGAATGATGAGAAAGAGACCGAATTTTGTTCGGAGTCTCGGATGGGATCCGTGATATCACGAGGAGATCCGGAATGGTCCGGAGAATAAGATTCATATAAGGAAAGTCCTGTTTCGGAGTTGGGGAATGATTCCGGTGTTTTCATCAGGAATGTTCTAGAAGGTTCCGGAAGGTCCGGTACTCCGGAGGGGAAGGGTACATGGATGTGTCATGACAATGTGGAATGGTTGCATCATATACTAGGTAACATGGCTGAGCAAAATAGAGGGAGAAATCAAATCCTAGTTTGAAAGTCAAACGCCAGTTTGAAAAAGTCAAACGACAAGTTTGCTTGGTGGAGGGAGAGTAGGAAACCTACTTGGGGAGGAGTTCCTCTCCCTCCACCTGCCGGCCAAGGAGGCCGACTTGGGGGAGGACTCCCTCCTCCCAAGCCGCTCCCTCCCACCTATATAAGGAGGGGCAGGGCTGCCCCTCTCCCACACAACCAACACCACCAAAACCCTAGCCCTAGCCGCCGGCCTCCACCAAGTCATCGCCGCCCTCTAGGGTTTCTCCTAGCCGCCGAGTTGGGGATTCTCCAAGACCTAGCCGCCGGCCAAGCTCCGCCCCTTGGTTCCGTCTAAACCCTAGATCGCCAAGGCCTCTCTCATAGTCCACCATACTCGCTCCGGCTTAAGGCGAAGCCCTGCGAGATCTCCCCTCTACTTCCGGTACCACGCCGTCGTGCTGCCGGAATTGTGAGGAGAGTGCTACAACCTCCGCTGCCTGCTGGAACAAGGGAGAGGAAGGTCTTCATCGAGTACCGAACGTGTGACCGACTACGGAAGCGCGGCCGGAACGCAGCGTCGGAAGGATCGTTTACGCGATCTTGAGATCGGCAAGAGTACAACTACATCACCCACGAGAATCTGCTCTCGTTAACCGCTTTGGAATCTTCGAGGGTGAGTTCCTCTATCGACTCGTTGCTACAATCTAGTAGATAGATCTTGGCTTGTTTGTTTGTATGCGGTAGATTTTTTTTGTTTTCCATGCTACGAACCCCTACAGTGGTATCAGAGCCGTGTCTATATGTAGATCTGTTGCACGAGTAGAACACAATGGTCATTGTGGACAGTGGTGCTTTTATTATCAATTGCTTCTTGTGTACTTTGCATCTTGCGGTATGATGGGTTGAAGCGGCTTGGGCTAACCTTACATGACATCGTTCATGAGACTTGCTCCACGCTCAACATGCAACTTGTATTGCATAAGTGGCTTTGCGGGTGTCTGTCTCTCCCATTATAGTATAGACCCAATTTACAACGGGCACTTGATAGTTCAAACATCAACGTTGTGGTTCTTGTTCGTAAGTTAGAGCGACACTTATTGAAAGGCCCAAACCACGTAAAATATGCGAAGAAAATTAGAGGCGTCTAACTTTGTTTTGCAGGGGTGTGCTGTGATGTGATATGGCCATGATTGTGATTATATATGATGTATGCAATGTCCTTTATTGTAAGTTGGCAACCGGCAGGAGCCATATGGTTGTCTTTAATTTCTGTTAAGACCCGCGTGTCTATTCAAAGTAGTTGTAATAGTTGAAGCTGGTGGACGACAACCATGAAATGGCGCCATTGACCTTGACGCTATGCCGGTGATGATGGAGATCATGTTCGTGCTTAAAGATGGAGATCGGAAGCACAAGAACAAAGGCCATATCATATCACATATTATGAATTGCATGTGATGTTAATCCTTTATGCATCTTGTATTGCTTAGTTTGCGACGGTAGCATTATAAGATGATCCCTCAAGCACAAAATTTCAAGTTTTAAAGTGTTCATCCTTAGTAAGCACTGTTGCTAAAGCTCGTTGTTTCGAAGCACCACGTGATGATCGGGTGTGTTAGATTCTGCGAGTGTATACAACGTGAGCAAGCCATATTTGCTCATGCGGAAGCTAAGGTTTGATCTTGACGAGCCTAGCATGTACAGACATGGTCTCGGAACACGGATCACCGAAAGGTAAAGCATGAGTCATATAGTAGATATGATGAACATGTTGATTGTTCGCCATTGAAGCTACATCAACTCTCGTGATGATCGGTTTTGATGTGGTGGATTTTGTTCGTGTGATCACTAAAACAATATGAGGGATATTGTTTTGAGTGGGAATTCACCTAGATTAATTTAACTATTAATTAGAACTCAATTTGTCATAAACTAAGTCTAAACTATTGCAAATATGTTGTAGATCAATGGCGGCCCCTACCATCAATTTTAATGCGTTCCTAGAGAAAGAAAAGTTGAAAAATAATGGAAGCAACTTCGCGGATTGGTTCCGCAGTTTGAGGATAGTCCTCAATGATGGTAATTTGACCTATGTGCTGGATGCACCGCTGGGTGACCCGCCTGCAACTAATGCTACCGATGAGGTAAAGAATGTTTTCCTCGCTCGGAAGAATCAGTACTCCACAGTTCAGTGTGCTATCTTGTATGGTTTGGAATCGGAGCTTCAGAAAATGTTTGAGAACCATGACCCACATGATATTGTCCGTGAACTCAAAATGATATTTGAGGCTCACGCGGCAGGTGAGAGTTATGAGGCTTCTGAAAAGTTCTTTAACTGCAAGATGGAAGAGGGCAACTCCGTCAGTGAGCACGTGCTTAAGATGTCTAGGCACGCAAGCAAGCTTCAAAGCTTGGGAATAGTGATTCCTAATGCTTTGGGGATTCACCGTGTCCTCCAATCACTGCCACCAAGTTACAAGAACTTTGTGATGAACTACAATATGCAAAACATGGACAAGTCGTTGCCAGAACTCTTCTCCGTGTTGAAATCTGCAGAAGTGGAGATCAAGAAAGAGCACCAAGTGTTGTTGGTCAATAAGACCACCAAATTCAAGAAAGGCAAGTCTAAGCAAAAGGGAAACTTCAAGAAGGGCGGTAAGTAAGTTACTGCGCCGGTGAAGAAGACCAAGGCTGGACCTAAGCCTGATACTGAGTGGTTTTACTGGAAGGGAGAGGGTCACTGGAAGCGGAATCGCCCAAAGTACTTGGCGGATTTGAAGAACGGAAACATCAAGAAGAAAGGTATATCCGATATACATGTTATTGATGTGTATCTCACTAGTACTCGTAGTAGTGCCTGGGTATTTGATACTGGTTCGGTTGCTCATATTTGTAACTCGAAACAGGTACTGTAGAATAAACGGAAGCTAGTGAAGAACGAGGTGACGATGCGCGTTGGAAATGGATCAAAGGTTGATGTGATCGCGGTCGACACGCTACCTCTTCATCTACCATCGGGATTAGTTTTATACTTAAATAATTGTTATTTGGTGCCTGCATTGAGCATGAACATTATATCTGGATCATGTTTGTTGCGAGACGGTTACTTGTTTAAGTTCGAGAATAATGGTTGTTCGATTTATATGAGTAATATGTTTTATGCACATGCACCTTTGATAGATGGTCTATTCTTATTGAATCTCGATAGTGGAAATACACATATTAATAACATTGAAGCTAAAACGTTTGAAATTGAGCGATAACTCGACCTATATGTGGCACTATCGTCTTGGTCACATTGGAGTGAAACGTATGAAGAACTCCATTTCGAAGGACTTCTTGAATCACTTGATTTCGAATCACTTGAAAGATGCGAAGCATGTCTGATGGGTAAAATGACTAAGACTCCATTTTCTGGTATGATGGAGCAAGCTACGGACTTGTTGGAAATCATACATACCGATGTGTGTGGTCCAATGAGTGTAGCATCGCGCGGTGGTTATCGTTATGTTCTTACCTTCACGGATTTCTTGAGTAGATATGGGTATATCTATTTCATGAAACATAAGTCCGAAACTTTCGAGAAGTTTAAGGAATTTCAAAGTGAGGTAGAGAATCAACGTAACAAGAAGATTAAATTTCTACGTTCTGATCGTGGAGGTGAATATCTAAGTTACAAGTTTGGCGAGCATTTGAAGAAATGCGGAATACTTTCACAATTGACACCGTCGGGAACACCACAGCATAATGGTGTGTCCGAGCGTCGTAATCGAACTCTCTTAGATATGGTTCATTCTATGATGTCACTTACAGATTTACCGCTATCGTTTTGGGGTTATGCATTAGAAACAGCCACATTCACTTTAAATAGGGCACCATCTAAATCCGTTGAAACGACATCATATGAATTATGGTTTAGGAAGAAACCTAAATTGTCGTTCCTTAAAGTTTGGGGAAGCGAAGCCTATGTAAAGAAGTTACAGCCGGACAAGCTTGAACCCAAAGCGGAAAAATGCGTCTTCATAGGATACCCGAAGGAAACTATTGGGTATACCTTCTATCATAGATCCGAGGGAAAAATCTTTGTTGCTAAAAATGGATCATTTCTAGAGAAGGAATTTCTCTTGAAAGAAGTGACTGGAAGGAAAGTAGAACTCGACGAGGTTGTTGAACCTTCTCTCGAACTTGCGAGTAGCGTAGCACCGGAAGTGGTTCCTGTGGCGCCTACACCAATAAGAGAGGAAGCTAATGATGATGATCATGAAATTTTGGTTGAAGTTGCTATAGAACCCCGCAGGTCAACAAGAACTCGTACCACTCCTGATTGGTATGATCCCGTTATGAGTGTCATGTTGGTGGACAACACCGATGACCCTGCGACATATGAGGAAGCGATGATGAGCCGAGATTCCAATAAATGGCAAGATGCCATGAAATCCGAGATTGGATGCATGTACGAAAACCAAGTATGGACTTTGGTGGACTTACCGGATGGCCGGAAGGCTGTCGAGAACAAATGGATTTTCAAGAAGAAAACAGATGCTGATGGTAATGTTACTGTCTATAAAGCTCGACTTGTCGCAAAAGGGTTTTGACAAATTCAAGGAGTTGACTACGATGAGACTTTCTCACCTGTAGCGAAGCTAAAGTCTGTGAGGATTATGTTAGCAATTTTTGCATATTATGATTATGAGATATGGCAGATGGATGTCAAAACAGCATTCCTCAATGGAGACATTGATGAAGAATTATATATGATGCAACCCAAAGGTTTTGTCGATCCTAAAGATGTTAACAAGGTGTGCAAACTTCAACGGTCCATATATGGATTGAAGCAAGCATCCGGAAGTTGGAATCAACATTTTGATAAGGTAATCAAAAGTTTTGGTTTTATACAAACTTATGGAGAAGCTTGTATTTACAAGAAAGTGAGTGAGAGCTCTGTAGCATTCTTAATACTATATGTAGATGACATATTGTTGATTGGGAATGATGTAGACCTTCTTAATAGTGTCCAAGAATATTTGAATAATAGTTTTTCAATGAAAGATCTTGGCGAAGCAGCTTACATATTAGGCATAAAGATTTATAGAGATAGATCGAGACGCCTAATATCATTGTCACAAAGTAAATATTTGGACAAAGTTCTAAAGAGGTTTGGAATGGAAGATAACAAGAAAGGGTTCTTGCCCATGTTGCCCAATACGACCTTGATTACAACTCAAATTCCAGCAACGGCAGAAGATAGAGAAAGGATGAGTAAGACTCCCTATGCCTCAGCCATAGGATCTCTAATGTATGCCATGCTATGTACTAGACCCGACATTGCATATGCTGTTAGTTTAACCTGAAGATATCAAAGTGATCCAGGAGTGGATCATTGGACAGCGGTCAAAAACATCCTTAAGTACTTGAGAAGAACTAAGGATATGGTTCTTTCTTATGGAGGTGATGAACAACTCGTTGTTAATGGTTACACCGATGCTAGTTGGAACACCGATCCGGATGATTCTAAATCACAATCTGGATACGTATTTACTTTGAATGGTGCAGCAGTTAGCTGGAGGAGTGCAAAGCAAAGCGTTGTGGCGAGATCTTCAACTGAATCGGAATACATAGCTGCTTCGGAGGCTTCACAAGAAGCGATATGGATGAAGGAGTTCATTACAGAGCTCGGTGTGGTTCCAAGTGCGCTGGACCCAATGTCTATCTACTGTGATAACATGGGCGCCATAGCCAATGCGCAAGAACCAAGGTCACACAAGAAGCTGAAGCACATCAAGCTACGTTTTCACGCTATTCGAGAACATGTCCAAGATGGTGACATAAACATTTGAAAAGTACACACATATCTGAATGTGGCGGATCCATTGACTAAACCTCTCCCGAGGGCAAAACATGACCAACACCAAACTGCCATGGGTGTTCGGTATATTACCATGTAATCTTGATTAGTTGACTCTAGTGCAAGTGGGAGACTGTTGGAGATATGCCCTAGAGGAAATAATAAATGTAGTTATTATTATATCTTTGTGTTTATGATAAATGTTTACATTCATGCTATAACAGAATTAACCAAGAAACATTAATACTTGTGTGATTTGTAAACTAAATTAGAGTCCCTAGTAAAGCCTCTTCATAATACTAGCTTGTTGGTTAATAGATGATTGTGGTTTCCTTATCATGAACATTGAGATGTTATTAGCAACAAGATCATATCATTAGGAGAATGGTATGATGGACATACTCCTATAGATAAGCGTAGCATAAAGATCAAGTCAATTTTAATAGTTCAATTGCTATAAGCTTTCTGATACATAGTAACCTAATTCCTTCGACCATGAGATCATGCTTATCACCATCACCGGAAGGATGCTTTGATGACATCAAACACCACACCATAACTGGGTGGCTATAAAGGTGGCATTGAGTGTTCGGAAAGTATGGGTTGAGACACATGGATCAAGAGTGGGATTTGTCCATCCATATGACGGATAGATATACTCTGGGCCCTCTCGGTGGAATGTCATCCAACTAGCTTGCAAGCATGTGACTGGCTCACAAGGGATCACATATCACGGGAACGAGAAAAGAGTACTTATCAGTAACGAGGTTGAACTAGGTATTAGTACGTAACCTATCGTGAGACAAAGGGAAATTGGTATCGTATGTAAGTGGTTCATTCGATCGCAAAGTAATCATAGAAATATGTGGGAGCCATATAAATTTCCAGATTCCTCTATTGGTTATTGTTCGGAGAAGTGTTTCGATCATGTTCGCATAATTCACGAACCGTAGGGAGACACACTTAAGGATTCGACGTTGTTGAGTAGTTATGGAATGATGAGAAAGATACCGAATGTTGTTCGGAGTCTCGGATGGGATCCGTGATATCACGAGGAGATCCGGAATGGTCCGGAGAATAAGATTCATATAAGGAAAGTCCTGTTTCGGAGTTGGGGAATGATTCCGGTGTTTTCATCAGGAATGTTCTAGAAGGTTCCGGAAGGTCCGGTACTCCGGAGGGGAAGGGTACATGGATGTGTCATGACAATGTGGAATGGTTGCATCATATACTAGGTAACATGGCTGAGCAAAATATAGGGAGAAATCAAATCCTAGTTTGAAATTCAAACGCCAGTTTGAAAAAGTCAAACGGCAAGTTTGCTTGGTGGAGGGAGAGTAGGAAACCTACTTGGGGAGGAGTTCCTCTCCCTCCACCTGCCGGCCAAGGAGGCCGACTTGGGGGAGGACTCCCTCCTCCCAAGCCGCGCCCTCCCACCTATATAAGGAGGGGCAGGGCTGCCCCTCTCCCACACAACCAACACCACCAAAACCCTAGCCCTAGCCGCCGGCCTCCACCAAGTCGTCGCCGCCCTCTAGGGTTTCTCCTAGCCGCCGAGTTGGGGCTTCTCCAAGACCTAGCCGCCGGCCAAGCTCCGCCCCTTGGTTCCATCTAAACCCTAGATCGCCAAGGCCTCTCTCATAGTCCACCATACTCGCTCCGGCTTAAGGCGAAGCCCTGCGAGATCTCCCCTCTACTTCCGGTACCACGCCGTCGTGATGCCGGAATCGCGAGGAGAGTGCTACAACCTCCGCTGCCTGCTGGAACAAGGGAGAGGAAGGTCTTCATCGAGTACCGAACGTGTGACCGACTGCGGAAGCGCTGCCGAAACGCAGCGCCGGAAGGATCGTCTACACGATCTTGAGATCGGCAAGAGTACGACTACATCACCCACGAGAATCTGCTCTCGTTAACCGCTTTGGAATCTTCGAGGGTGAGTTCCTCTATCAACTCGTTGCTACAATCTAGTAGATAGATCTTGGCTTGTTTGTTTGCATGCGGTAGAAATTTTTTGTTTTCCATGCTACGAACCCCTATAGGACTTCACATCGCTGAACAAGCACTGCCCGAAGGATCACTTCCCTCTCCCTCGGATCGATCAGATCATCGATTCGACTGCAGGATGCGAAAAACTCTCCTTCCTCGACGCCTACTCAGGCTACAACCAGATTTGACTGAAAGTCGAAGATCAGGAGAAAATGGCGTTCATCACGCCGTTCGGAGTGTTTTGCTACAACACAATGCCCTTCGAGCTGAAGAACGCAGGCGCCACGTACCAACGGTGCATGCAGGCCTGCCTGAAGGACCAGATCGGCCGCAACATACAAGTCTATGTCGACGACATAGTCATCAAAACAAGGGAGGCCAAGACGCTCATCGACGATCTCCGCGAGACGTTCGATAACCTTGATCGATACAAGATCAAGTTAAACCCAGAAAAATGCGCCTTCAGCGTTCCATCTGGTCAGCTACTAGGCTACTTCATCTCCCAGCATGGGATCGAGGCAAACCCGAAGAAAATCCGGGCCATAATGGCCATGGAAAATCCGAAAAACCTCAAGGGCGTCCAGCAACTTGTCGGGCGAATCACGACATTGAGCAGGTTCATCAGCCGCATGGGCAAAAAAGCTTTGCCATTCTATCAGCTGCTGCGCAAGGCAGATAAGTTCGAGTGGACGCCCGAAGCGGACGATGCATTCGAAGATCTAAAGCGGCTACTCTCTACCTCGCACGTCCTGGTTACGCCAAAGGAGCGCGAGCCTTTACTGCTGTACATAGCAGCCACACACCAGGTGGTAAGCACCGTACTGGTGGTCGAGCGACCCGAAGAAGGCAAGACCCATGGGGTCCAACGCCCAATCTACTACCTCAGCAAGGTATTGACGCCGACAAAGCAGAGGTAACCTCACTACCAGAAACTCGCCTACGGCATGTTCATGACGGCTCGTCGGCTGAGCCACTACTTCCAGGAGCACCAGATGATGGTCGTCAATGAGGCACCACTGAACAGCATCCTGAACAACCCGGAGGCCACAGGACGTGTAGCCCTATGGGGCATCGAGCTGTCACCTCTAGACATCGTCTATGAGAAGCGCCATGCGATCAAGTATCAAGTCCTTCTCGACTTCCTTGTCCACTGGATGGAACTGCAGATGCCAGATACGCCGGACATGACACAGTCATGGACGATGCATTTCGACGGCTCCAAGCGCGAAGCCAGAGCAGGAGCCGGGGTCATACTGACCTCCCCGCAGGGCGACAATATGAAGTATGTCCTCCAGATGAAGTTTCGAGCTTCCAACAACGAAGCCGAATACGAGGCCCTCATCCACGGCATGCGGATGGCCAAGATCTGCGGCGCAACGCGCCTCGTCATCTATGGTGACTCCAACCTCGTCGTCCAGTAGACGATGAACGAGTGCGACGCGCACGCCGCCAACATGATCGCGTAGCGCACACTCTACAATGCACTCGAAGGAGACTTCGACGGCTGCGAGCTTCGGCACGTTGGGAGAGAAAGCAAAAAAGAGGCCAACAAAGTTGCCAACAACGGCTCCACTTGTGCACGGGTGCCACCAGGTGTGTTCCTCGAACAGGTCTGCATGCCATCCATCAAAAGGAAGTTCCCCAAGGGATCACCCGAAGAAGCAGAACACTCGGGGGCCGCACTACCCGAAAAGCTCGATACAGAGGTCGCAGCGGTCAACCTAATCCAGGTCATGGCAGTCGAAGAAACTTGGACACGGCCATACCTCCGATATCTGATAGACGGGGAGCTACCTGACAGCCCGACAGATGCCCGACGCATATCTCGCCGGTCCAAGGCCTTCACCATCATCAACGGCGAGCTGTACAAGCGCAGCATTTCGGGTGTACTCCAAAGGTGCGTCACCATCGGTGACGGCAAAACCATCCTCCAAGACATCCACGAGGGCATCTACGGCCATCATGCGGGCAGTCACGCCCTTGTCGCCAAAGCTCTACGAGCTGGATTCTACTGGCCAACGGCCATGAACGACGCCAAGGACATCGTCCGACGATGCAACAGGTGCCAAAGGTTCGCAGATAAACCGCACGCACCCGGATCAGTGCTCAGGCCCATACCTTTAGCTTGGCCATTTTCCCAATGGGGCCTCGACATGATCGACAAACTGCCACGATCCTCGAAAGGAGGTCACGTCTACCTCCTGGTTGCAGTCGACAAATTCACCAAGTGGATTGAGGCCATGCCCGTCACTAATCAAAAGGGCAAAACTGTAGTCAAGTTATTTGAATCCATTGTCTACAGGTTCGGCGTGCCGCATAGCATCATCACCGACAGTGGGTCGAACTTCATCTCCAAAGAATTCTAGGACTTCTGCGAAGAACTCAGAATCAATAACACATACGCCTCCGTGGCGCACCCGCAAACGAACGGGCAGGTCGAGAAGACCAACGGCCTCGTCGGCGCTGGCATCAAGAAGCCCCTAACGAGCCCGCTCGAGCGGCTCGCCAGAGCCTGGACACAAGAGCTTCCCTCTGTCCTGTGGAGCCTGTGCACAACGCCAAACAGCTCAACTGGCTACACGTCTTTCTTCATGGTGCACGGAGCCGAAGCCATGCTGCCAGCAGAGGTACGCCACAAGGACCCATAGGTCGTCGCCTACAGCAAAGCCGAATCGATGGCCGCACTCGAAGACGCCGTTGACACACTTGACGAGGCGCATGAGATAGCAGCATCTCGGTCAGCGGTATACCAACAGAGTCTCCGCAACTACCACAGCCGACGGCTACGCCCAAGGTCCTTCGTCGAAGGAGACCTAGTCTTGCGACTCAAGCAAGAGCGACCGAAGAAATTCGAGTCACCATGGGAAGGACCCTACATCGTCACTGAAGTCATCCCAGGTGGCGCCTATCGCCTCAAGCACGTGGAGTCTGGAGTCGCATACTCCAACCCATGGAACGTCGCACAGCTGCGACGCTTCTACCCCTAGCTACCTCCCTCTTTTATTTTCAATAAGGCTATTCAGCCAAGGCTACTCAGCCGAACAATGTACCTCCTCCTTACGATATGAATAAAGCTAAGTGTCTCGCCCCAAAAAATTTCACCTATTATCTGCATTTTACTCCACATTACAACACACTCGGGGGCTTCCCCTACCTCACGACTTCGTCGACTGAGGATAGCGCGTGTACACCTGAGTAGTTGACCACGTCAGGCTAACGAAAAGGACACGCATACAAACAAAGCACCACGTGCTACACAACAATAAACCTTCAGAGTATAATAAATGGCACAACACGCCTAGCCGAATATATACAAATTTTACATCTATCTCTTTTACAGGTCCTACCTATTCTGAAGAATAGCCCGCGCACGCTGCTCAAACAGATCTACAATTTGTTCGGCATACTGCCTTATAGCCGCATAGTGTGGACGCATATCCCACTCGCCGCCGTGTGGCCGAAGAGGTGGCCCATCCGCTACAGCAGACAGATCTACATCGGGACGATGCAACCGCACAAGGGAGAGCGCAGCCTTCACCCCCGCGACAAGCTGATGCCGAACCAGTTCACGGACACGATGCACATTTCGAAACTTCGACAGCAGGCCACAGAGGGTCGATGGCGCCTCATCCAGCGGAAACATCACATGCAGAACTGACGCCAACGAAGACTGCACCTAACGAAGCACCCGCGATACCTGGTGGACACGATCCTGCACCGTCACAAGGACCATGGCACGATCATGGTCCATCCAGAAGAAGCCGCTGGCCTCCATGTCCTGCTGGGTCAAGCAGTTGATCCG
The DNA here is from genome assembly GCA_916181665.1 of Avena sativa. Classification (NCBI taxonomy): domain Eukaryota; kingdom Viridiplantae; phylum Streptophyta; class Magnoliopsida; order Poales; family Poaceae; genus Avena; species Avena sativa. The sequence continues at coordinate 396,093,135 of OV702279.1, read as the reverse complement.
AAAAGCAACACGCTCCTTTTCCTCCCTCGGAGCAAGGTTTTCACCTGCAATACTTGCAAAAAGTAAGATAAAAGGCCAACAGGCGCATCCGAAACAATGAGAAGCAACTCGAAAAGCTCACATTGCAGTTGTTCGGACAAACGACGCAGCTCCGACATCAAATACTTCTCTCTGGCAGCGGACCGCTCTGCCTTCGATTTCCAAACATCAGCGTGGCCACGCACCCCAAGCAACTCTTTCTCAAGGCCACGGACGCGGTCTCAAAGAAATACAAGTTGCGACGCACCATCGAGGGATGGCCGCAACTGCAGTAAAGACGAAGTATCAATGGGATCATCACCCGAAGGACCCTAGAGTAACAGAAGACAAGGATATGAACAAGTAGACAAAGGAGCACAGAACTCAAAAATTCATTATGTGCCGCAAAAAGCCACTACGTGGAACAAGGATCGTTCATAGAGATAATTACAACAAAAGAAACGAAAGCTATCCTACAACTACAAGGCCTACGAAGCTGCATCCTGAGTAGCCTCGGAGCCGGACTGCCTCCCCTTGGCCTCTCCCTGCTGCCTCAACGCGTACTCAGCCAGCAAGTCAATCAACTTTGGCCCATAATGCTTACATCGAGCAGCATAGATGGCGAAGGCTACCTCGAATCCGTCAGCAGCCGTCGGCATCCGGAAGGTGACCTGATGAAGATCCAGCTCCGCTCCAGAGGCCAGGGCCATGCCAGCCCGACGGACGCACCAATGCCTTTCTGCTTGCGCTTGTACAACGCAGGAGCTTCGGCTGACAATGCATCCGCCAAGGCATCAACATCTTCGAGGGCGACGCCCTTGGGGACTAGCTCCTTATATAAGCGCCCAAGAACCTCCTTGTCCTTAGCAAGCGAGCCGACCACGGTACCACAGCGGTCTTCGACCGCCGCAGTGGCACCATCCAGAGCACTTCCGTGCTCCAGGACACCACGGTTAAAGTCGATGCCTGCGGCATCTGAAAGAAAAGAAAGGGCAACATAAATAAAAGCACAGCAAGGAAAGACAAGGACACCGAAAAAGGGAAGACGAAGCAACTCACCCGAAATAGCCTTAGCAGCCACCATCAGCTTGTCGGCTGCCTCCTTCTCGTGCGAAGCCGTGGCGGTGGCGAGTTGCTCCTCGCGGTCCGTAGCCTCCTGCTGCAGGCGCTCCTTGGTCGCGGCCTCGTTGGCTAGCTACAGCTCGAGGCGCTCCTTCGCACCAACGACGACCCCGGCCTTCTTCTCCGCTTGCCCAAGGCTCTTTTTGAGAGCATCAAGCTCACGGAGAGAGTTATTGTGGTCCTCTGCAGACAGTAAAACACCTATCAGATCGAAGGGCAAAGAAATACAAGAAGAAGCAAAAATACCAAGTCGTAAACATACCTTGAAGCTGTTTGAAACTGGCCTCTAATGCCAGGTGCTGCTGCACCAGCTGGTTGATGCCTTGCACCAAAGGTTGCAAAAGGCACAGTTCGTCAAAAAAACGGCTCGGGGGCTACGCCCAAAGAACGAGCAAAGCAAGTTGAACACATGAAAAACGCTCAGGGGCTCCCCCCGAGACAAGAAGCAAAAACAAAATGATCAGCAGATCACTCGAAAACACCCGGGGGCTCCCCCGGCGGCAAGAGCAAAGAAACTTACGTGGTTAGACAGCGACTCCGAAGGTCCAGCCAAAGCCTTCTGGGGGACAACTACCTGAGCCTCCTGCGGAGAAGGGTTCGGAGCAGCGCCCTCAGAGGTGGCCACCATCTGAGGAAGAGGAGGAGCAACCTTCGACTCCCCCACCATCTCTCGAGCGCCATCGCTGGAGGAGCTATCAGAGGAGTGGCTACAAAAGAAAAAATCAGCCAAGTACAAAGTAAACAGACAAGAACAAGAAAAAAAGGAACCGAGGAAACTTACGAGTCGAGCGATCTCAAGTCGAAGACAGGAGGGGTCTTCCTCCCCTTCTTCTCTTCTTTCTTCTCTTCCTTCTTTTCTTCCTTCTTCCGCTTCGCCGGCGGGTGCGGTGCCACAGCCCGCACGGGCACGGCCGGAATAGGAGAGGAAGAGCCCCCATGGTCACCACTGTGACGCTCGAGGCCTAGCGGATTCCTAGGCATCGGCGGAGTCGAAGCATACGACGATTTGCTGGAGCTCTGTGTCCGCTTACGAGTGTGATCCTCACTCGACTCGTTGGCCTCCTCGGTCGGCGATCACGCTGACGGAAGTTCAGACATGGAGTCCACTACCTCATTGTCCGGTGCATCCGGGAATACTTCGGGCAATGGAGGCGACATGCCTGGCACCTTGAATTCTTGCACAAAACAACAAAACTTTTAGCACAAAAAAGTGCAAAGACAACGCATTCAAAAATAAGCGCTACACGCACGTCCCAGATCTACACCTGCCTAACCGGACGAGAAGCAGAGAACGGAGGAGTCAACGACTTCCCCGAGATATCCTCTCCAGCCTTGTATTTCAGCAGCGGGCGAAGAACCCCGTCGAGATCCCCCTTGGAGAACTCCTCAGCCGAAACCCTAGTCGGATCGCGACGACCCAAATAAAGAAACATCGGGTGCGCCCTAGCCTGGAGCGGCTGCACCCGACGTTTGAGAAAGGTGCGGATGTTATCCACACCGTTCACCTCTTTCTCCGAATCAACTGGAGATCCTCCACCCGACAATAGAGCCCCTCTATCTCCGCCACCTCGCCATCCAAGATCTGGTTCTTCTAGGACCTCTTTGGCTCGATTTTTTGGGAGGGGTCGAAAGGAGCAAGACCAAAATCCTGCGCAGGTACCGTGGAGTCGCAGATATAAAACCATCGCCTCCGCCAGTACTGGATAGATTCAGACATAGAAAAGGAGAAGGAAAGAAGATTGGATTTGAGGGAGATGATGCAATCCCCAATGGGATAAACACCATCAGAGCTAGATTGCCTCTTCACGGAATAGAGTTTTCGGAAGAGGCCAAAGTGCGGCTCGACACCGAGACGACACTCGTAGAAAGTGATAGAACAAGCGACATGAAGAAGAGAGTTGGGAGAAAGATGATGCAGCTGAATACCATAAAGAAAAAGCAATCCACGAAGGAAATCGTGGACTGGGAAGGAAAAGCCCCGAAGGACAAAAGCGAGGAACATAACCCGAAACCCAGCGGGGGGATGGGGAATTACCTTAGTGCCGGGAAGTTTGATGGCCTCCCTATCTTGCGGAATCACGCCCCGCTCACGGAGCTTGTGGAGATCACTCTCACGCGTCTCCGATCGCCGCCAGCCACCATCGGTGACACGGACGGCGGCGGAACCTTTTTTGTCGCCGGCGGCCGCACTAGTACCAACCGCAGAGGAGGACTTCTTGGGCTTCCCCATTGAAGTGCGGCGGTGACGGCGTTGAGCGCGCAGAATCAAGGAAGGAAAAGCTCAAGGAAATTCCAGTGCGCAGTGAGAACACTCAGAGAAATGGGAGCAGTGAAACAAGACTGGCTGCGGTGAAAACAAATTCACCTTTTACCCAATGATTATAAGGACGAGAACGATGCACAACGAACGTCCATCGGGAAGACCTAGAGCCAACATCAAGATCTGGCCGTCCACGTGTCAGCACAGCAGCGAACCGTTGCTCACACGCCGTCCACTACGCACGGAAATCGATACGACGCCGTAATTATCTCCACACCGCGCGTGACCAGTCAACTCAAAGTCAGAAGGTGGGACCCATGTTCATCCAGTCAAGTCATCTCTGGCGCTCCAGACGCTTGAGGTCACCGATTGTCAGCACAAACGTCATCAAAATCTATACTAGCAACGGTTACAATTCTTCGGCTACACAGCTAAGAGTACTCACTCGAATCTACGATTCGACTAAATACTCGGGGGCTACTCCTATCAGGAGCGCTGGCCGCGCACCCGAAGAATGCTGAAAGTACTACACCATTGAACTATTTCTTCGAGTCCTACGTCGAGTCTACGACTCCACTACGGACTCGTGGGCTACTCCCATAGGGAGGATGGATTCAAGCATCCGAAAAATTTGTATCCATGGACCTGAAGCCAAACAACAGTGGAATTAAAGTCTCCGCTCGAGTCTACGACTCGAATAGACACTCGGGGGCTACTCCCATAGGGAGCGCTGGTCGCGCAACCTATGAATTCTTCGACTGTGATCCTTCGGACCAGCATGGAAAAACTTTTCGGCAACTCTGCCCCAATTAAACGCTAAGTGAGCAACATCCTCCTTGGCCACCCGAAACACCTCCGCAGTGATAAATATTCGGATGTTGTGTCTGCGACACAAAGATAATGTTGGAGATATGCCCTAGAGGCAATAATAAATATAGTTATTATTATATCTTTGTGTTTATGATAAATGTTTACATTCATGCTATAATAGTATTAACAAGAAAACATTAATACTTGTGTGATTTGTAGACTAAAATAAGAGTCCCTAGTAAAGCCTCTATATAATGCTAGCTTGTTGGTTAACAGATGATTGTGGTTTCCCTATCATGAACATTGAGATGTTATTAACAACAAGATCATATCGTTAGGAGAATGATATGGGGGACATACTCCTATAGATAAGCGTAGCATAAAGATCAAGTCATTTTAATAGTTCAATTGCTATATGATTTCTGATACATAGTAATCTAATTCCTTCGACCATGAGATCATGCATATCACCTTTACCGGATGGATGCTTTGATGACATCAAACACCACACCGTAACTGGGTGGCTATAAAGGTAGCATTGAGTGTTCGGAAAGTATTGGTTGAAACACATGGATCAAGAGTGGGATTTGTCCATCCATATGACGGATAGATATACTCTGGGCCCTCTCGGTGAAATGTCATCCAAATAGCTTGCAAGCATGTGACTGGCTCACAAGGGATCACATATTACAGGAACGAGAAAAGAGTACTTATCGGTAACGAGGTTGAACTAGGTATGCAGAGATACCGACGATCATAACCTCGGATAAGTAAACTATCGTGAGACAAAGGGAAATTGATATCGTATGTAAGTGGTTCATTCGATCGCAAAGTAATCGTAGAAATATGTGGGAGCCATATGAATTTCCAGATTCCTCTATTGGTTATTGATCGGAGAAGTGTCTTGATCATGTCCGCATAATTCACGAACCGTAGGGAGACACACTTAAGGATTCGACGTTGTTTGAGTAGTTATGGAATGATGAGGAAGATTCCGAATGTTGTTCGGAGTCTCGAATGAGATTCGAGATATCACGAGGAGATCCGGAATGGTCTGGAGAATAAGATTCATATAAGGAAAGTCCCGTTTCGAAGTTGGAGAATGATTCTGGTGTTTTCATCGGGAATGTTCTAGAAGGTTCCGGAATGTCCGGTACTCCGGAGGGGAAGGGTACATGAATGTGTTATATCAAGTTGGTATGATGGCATCATGTACCAAGTGTCATCGCTGAACAAAATAGAGGATTAAATCAAATCCTTGTTTGAAAAGTCAAACGCCAAGTTTGAAAGTCAAACGGCTATTTTCGGGAAGTGGAAAAGGAGGATGAAACCGAGTTGGGGAGGAGTCCCTCCTCCCCACTGCCGGCGCACCACCAAGACGAGTTTGGGAGGGACTCCCCTCCCCTTGGCCGGCCCATCCACCTATAAAAGGAGGGGCAGGGCTCCCCTCCTAGACACACAAGATCCCCGCCTCCAAACCCTAGCCACCGGCGCCGCCACCTCCACTGCCGCCGCCGCCGCCCTAGGGAAAACCGCCGCCGCCGCCTAGTTAACCCTAGCCGCCGGCATGCCCCCTCCTCGGCATGTCTAAACCCTAGATCGTCGAGGGCTCTCTCATAGTCCACCATACTCGCTCCGGCTTAAGGCGAAGCCCTGCGAGATCTCCCCTCTACTTCCGGTACCACGCTGTTGTGCTGCCGGAATCGCGAGGAGAGTGCTGCAACCTCCGCTGCCTGCTGGAACAAGGGAGAGGAAGGTCTTCGTCGAGTACCGAACGTGTGACCGACTGCGGGAGCGCTGCCGGAACGCAACGCCGGAAGGATCGTCTAGGCGATCTTGAGATCGGGAAGAGTACGACTACATCACCCACGAGAATCCGCTCTCGTTAAACACTTTGGAATCTTCGAGGGTGAGATATTCCATCGACTCGTTGCTACAATCTAGTAGATAGATCTTGGCTTGTTTGTTTGTATGCGATATAATTTTTTTTGTTTTCCATGCTACGAAACCCTACAGATAAGACCTATAGATATCATCTGATGGCCTGGCAACGCACACGACTGCGCTCTGCTAGTGAGAACCCGTGCCAGCAGGCGCGATAAAAAATCCCGACTGACGCGTTGGGTATATCACTTAAAATTTACTGAAATTCCACTCCTGTAAGTCCTCCGCGGCCTGAGTCGAATTGCGCCAGCATATGTTCCGGATTCGAGTCGAGGGACTCAAATCTGAAGAAGATCGTATTGTTTTGTCTTAAGACAGTTAACTGACCCTGATCTATCGGGAGAGTCAGGCACACGCATCAACAATCCCTACACACTCAAATCATTCTCTAGCAAAGAAAGATAGCCGCACCCGAAAGAATGAGGAGTCCTCGGCCGAATCTACGATTCGACTGAACACTCGGGGGCTACTGACATGGTTATACCCTACGGTTACACGACCTTAACATATCTGGTCTAGCCCAAGGAAGGCCCACAGCAAATATGCGCCAGCCCATGAAGATTTTCGGGTGGCCAGGGCCCATGACGCCTTCGTATCCTTGGAGAGCAAGGCTAGAGTAGATAGAAAATTCAAAGGGGTAAACCTTAAAACCTGTAACTGACTCGATCTGTGCCTGATACCTGCCTACCTCTATATAAAGGCCAGGAGGGCACGACGAGGAGGCTCTCTTACAATCTCTCCGCATACACACCTCCACGCTAGATTGCATCTGCGCACCTTGTAACCTTCGGTTCCACCATAATCAGAGCAGACAAGCAGAAGTAGGGTTTTCCCTCCGGGGGCCTGAACCTGGGTAAAACCTCGTGTACCCGTGTTGCTTGTTTGCTAACCGTTCTGCGATCTCCAGCATCCCCATCTTCTCCAAAACCCAAGTCCATAACAATGGGCATTGACGAGATTAAACCTCGTCACGAGGTGCCGGTTTTAGTCCATAAAGAGCTTTATCAAGTTTACAAATATAATTTGGGTTAGTGGAAGACTCAAAACCAGGTGCCTGTTTCATGTAAACTTCCTCTTCCAGAACACCATGTAAGAACGCATTCTTGACATGTAGCTGCCGTAGACTCCAACCTTGTGAGACAAATATTGATAGAACAATTCTAATAGTGGCAACTTTAACAACTGGACTGAAAGTATCCTCATAATCTATGCCATACCGTTGTTTGAATCCTTTTGCAACAAGGCGAGCTTTATACCTGTCAATTGTACCATCAGCATTTTTCTTGATACGATAAACTCACTTGCAGTCAATGACATTCCTTTTAGAGTTGGAGGAACAAGGTGCCACGTGTTATTAGATATAAGAGCATCATACTCATCTTGCATAGCTTGTCTCCAATTTCCATTAGAGAGAGCCTCATGTAGATTTTCTGGTTCTCCTGTAGATGTCAACAAAGCCCATCGAACAGTACCATCAGTACGAATTTTTGGATTTTTAATACCTTTTTATAGGCGAGTGCGTGGTCCAGCAGCAGGCAAAGCTGCAGCATTATCTGGTACAGAAGATCCCTCGGGTGTATTAGCAAACAACGAAATGTCGTTGTCCTGGCATGCACTCTCCCACGAGGGCGAGCGAGCGTTGCTGCGCTGATGGGCGTTGTCGCTGTCCAGGTCGTGACGTACGACAGGAGGAGAGGACCGAGGCGAGCGGGCGTTTTCGCTGCCCTGGTCCGCACCCTGACGCGAAGACGAGGAGGCGCTGTCGCTGTCAGGGTCCATGCCCTGCCAGGAGAGATGTGTCGCGTCGTGACGTGAGGCAGAGGGAGTCTCCGCGTCGTGGCGTGAGGCAGAGAGAGTCCAGGTCGGGGGCCGCGGCGACAGGACCGAGGGATATTCCTCCCGCGTGTGCGTACGGACGGGGGACGACAGCGATGTGGCGGACGGGTCTGCTGGCTCCTGATCCGAGGTGCTGCGGATCAACATGAAAATCAGCATTTTCTTGTCCTGTAGCGTCTTATTCTTCTTGCTCCATATTGCATGTGTTTGGGGCTGTATTTTGCTTAGAATTTGATCTAGTTTCTTTAGCAGAATTGTTGGAGGGAGGATCAGTAGTAACCTGTGGAGCAACAATGACAGGAACAATCGGCAAATAATGTTCATTAGTGTGCACACCCCTATTTGTATCAAACGGTGATGGATTTTCTGGAGACAGAAGAAGAATTTCCTCTTGAAGACGACGACCAGCATTTGCGTGTAGGGAAGCAAAGGGAAAAACATTCTCATCGAAGACAACATCTCGAGAAATGTAAACACGACCAGTGGTAACATCAAGACACTTGACCCCTTTGTGTAATGGACTATAACCAAGAAACACACATCTTTTGGAACAAAAAGAAAGTTTATGCTTATTGTATGGGCGCAGATTTGGCCAACAGGCACAACCAAAAACACGTAGAGAATCATAGTTAGGTTTGGTGTAAACAGGACAACTCTAACAAGTTCAAGATAACATTGTCGTATCATTTGATGATATGGTATGGGTGTCGCTCAACTAGTTATAGTTCTATGATTACTTTGTCGTAACCTTGGTGTCATAAACTTGTATTTCGGTGAACTAAGAATTTCGGTTAAAAGTATGCTCGTATGAACTTGTATCAACTAAGACATATATATTTTAGGACTTGTATTTTGGTGAACTAAGAACTTTGGTTATATATTATATTCTCTGTTAAATTATCGGTACTTTTACTTGATTCGTGTTTGGTCGGTTCATTTTCACCACAAAAAAGAATCTAGTTTTAGGTTTTCGTACAATTCTGAATTAGCATGTTTCTAGTCAGAAACTATTATATCGCAAATAAAGACATATAGATGTTTCGATTATCACTGGCATTTTAGTTTTGCATGAGCTATTCCCAACTACATTTTCAAAAAGAATGTACTATCATCGGCTGCCATTTCAATACGAAAATCAGGTCCAAAACAAAATCCCCCTTGGTGCACACAATCTGTTCCCACAGACATCTTCATCACAAAAAAGATGCACAATTTTTTTTGACAGTACATAGTACATCTATGTTCAGAATGATCGATTCATTTTCAACACAGACAAAACAATCTAGTTCCAGGTTTTCCTACGATTTTGACACCACCATTTATCAGACATATGTCAACAGTTAGACAATCGCTGCTTTCTTTTGACTTTACAAAATAACCTGGTTACACGATTTTGATACCACCAGATGTATTATGAGCATTTTCTATTTTCATTCGACTTTATAAAATAACCTGATTGCATGATCTTCGTCACAAAGCATACACACCATTTTTGACAGTACACAGAATGTAAAATATCATGATCCTAGACCATCAAATTGGTTCTTATTAACACAATTTTAAGACTGTGTGAGGGGAACAAACCTTGACATCGCATTAGTAAATCAGACCAAGAAAAAAGCATAAATTCATTCAGAAGACCTACAATGTAAATATCATGATTCCTGTTCACTATCGAAGAACACCTAGAAATTCAAGAACATCTAACAACGAGTAAACGGAAAGGAAATTCAAGAAGATCGAGCAACGAGAAAACAGAAGGGCATGACATTGATTCGTCAGCCAGAATCAAAGTACGACAAACACATCGAATCACCAACCAAAATCGATCTATGAACATGACATCGAATCTAAATAGATACATCAGAACTGAAAGAAGAGGAAGGGGCTGATGTCGGATAGATATGAGAACAATAGCAAGTATGGACTCTGGCGGGCGGCGAGAGCGATACTGGCGGGCAGGAAATAGAGATGATATGTACATGTACCGAGTATACCACGTCGCCGTACATACAGAAGCACTATGTGTCATGAATCAACACTCTTAAAGTACGCGTATCTGTACGAACCGACCACTCCGTACATATGATACAACACAATCTCGGATAGATACCCCAGGCACCTGATGTTGCATTTACATAGACCCAGCACAAATCAGACCAAGGTCTTGAGGCGGATGAAATTTGACCGTCTAATGGTTAGTCCAAAAGCCTCGACCTTGTTGGATACCACCTATGAAGATGATGAGGATGCGAATGCCATGATCGATGGTCAGCTCCTATCTCATCTAGTGGGTGAAGTACTGGAGGTTGGTCTTGACAAGGACATACCAAGTCATTATATGAACTAATGGTGTCCGGTCGAAAATCTGCCTCCAGTAAGAAATGTAACAAGTCTCGGAAACGAGATTTTACTCCCAAATCAATTATTGTTTCTCAATGAATGGTATGTTTCATAATAGCAGTGGTCTTCGTGACTTGGCTAAACACTTACATATTTCGCACTATTCTAGGGACCATAATTTGGATCTTTTGGCTATTTCGGAGACTGGTAGACGGGAATTCTCACAAAGTTTACTTAACCGCCTGTCAGGTGGCATAGACTTTGTGTGGCATTCTCATCCACCTCGTGGTCGCTCTCGTGGTATCTTACTTGGCGTAAGGGCTAATATTATGGATATTTTAGCTTGTTTGTAGGGTGAGTTTCTTGTTTAACTTCACATTCGTAACAAAGATGACAATTTCACATGGAGCCTAGTGGCTATGTATGGTGCTGCATATAATGCTTTTAAGGCTGATTTTCATAGAGATTTGGTGAACCTAGCTAAAGCCAATCCGTACCCTATTATAATAGGGGGATTTCAATTTGCTTCATTTTCCCTTCGAGAAGAGTAAATGTCAGTTTGATGATCATTGGTCATTCCTTTTTATTCTTCTACCTAAGGTTAACAAAGCTGAACAGATTCAACAATATAGACCGATATTATGTCTTCTTAACGTTAGTTTTAAGATTTTCACTAAAATAGCTACCATTAGGTCATAAAATACACCTCTTAGGTACGAAAAATGAGAAGGTTTGTGTATGAGTATATCCACATTGGTCATGACAAGGCCACACTGTTGAACAAGTATTTTGCAAGAATATATAAAGCGGTGTCCAATAAGAAATTTAATAAATAAATTTTCATACGATTATAATAATCTTTGTGGTAATTTTTGTAGGTTTGGAGAGAGAATGAGATGGGTGAAAAGTCATGATCCACACACCTTTTTTCCTGACATTGCTATTAGCAAGATTTTAGATCAAATATCAACTAAGAGTTTGTAAAAGTAACTTTGATTCCTTTCGGCATGCTCAACTTGTGCTGAAATTTATTTGCAGCAATAGCCTTCTATAAAATTTGATTCATAATCCTATACACGGTTATAAGACTTATTGATCTTATATTTCTTATTTTGCTTACTGGCTTATGTTTTTTCTTTAAGTTTTGCCTCTCGCATTTGTGTAGTAAGTACAAACCGCTTCCAGTGCTGTCATTTTCATCTTATTTCTTGAATTTTATGTCCAAGCATAGGAACTTGGGGTCATTCTAATTTAGTAATTTATTTATGTCTAACCTTAGGGACTTGTGGTTTGTCGCTTGTAAAACCTGAAATTATGAGAATGGATGAAACATACTCACTGTTAAGTTATTTCCATATTTTATTGTTAGATGAATGTGGTACTGGATTGTCAATTCTAATGCGCGGAAATAATTAAGGTACTGGTGCTCTCTTGACATTCGTTACAAAAAGATATGTAATACTTCTGAATCTATATTAGACAAAACGCGCACTGCGCATGCACCTATATACTAGGTAAAACTATGCAACTCGAAAAGGAAACTTCAACATAATCACTAAAGCTCCTACCACTTATTATCAGATGGGGGTACGATCATTGGTACCAAGTAGCCTCGACTTTATTTGTTCGGTTGTTCCTCTTTGAAGAAAGAGTGCGATGAAACATAAATAAAACTTGAACTAGAAAACAATATTTGCGGAGTTTAGACCCAACCTATATTTGAATGACCTGTGTTTGATCATGCGGAGTTCCCCGCCGTCATAGCGCTCCACCTCCACTCCGATGAGCACTGCGAAGCCCATGTAGTCTGGAGGGTACCAGTCGTAGTGGCACCGTTCGCAGATCGACGCTGGTAGAGGTTTTGGCATCTCAAAGAGCTTTCCGACGCAGAACCGGCCGCCGTCGCCCAGGTGTACGAGGTGCGACCTGACATTGTAGGTGTTGGAATTCGGTGTATATTGGGCTATTGGCCTATTAGACAAATTCTGAAATTCTCTTTGGCCACTTGTATATGGCAGCATATGGCTGTGCTAGTGGTGCTAAAGTTTAGTCCCACATTGCTAGTTGAAGGAGAGTTGGACCACCTTATATAGTAGAGTGTTGCACCATTCACTAAGGTGTGACAACAAGAGTAGCCGAGCCGAGCTTTATTTTGCTGGTTGGAAAAACTGATTATGAGTCATTAACGGACGCGTTAATTACAGTCGTTTCCAGTTTTTATGGACGTGGCTGTTACCGACTCGGACGTGGGCTGAGCCCACGATCCTCCTAACCTGCACTATATAAAGCGTCCGGGCTAAACCTAATCGGTACGAAATCAATCCACTCACGTGCCTACCTCCAGAACCTTGCGCCGCCGCTTTCGTCTTCTCCATCCCGGCTTGCGGCGTGCACCGCAGATCGGGACAGTAGGCCTCCGGAACCCCGCCTCTCGTGAACCTGTACGGGTGAGGGACGATCAGGTTTTTGGGGAGCGCTCAAGCGCGACTACTGGCAACCACGACGTCGTCCGACGACGAGTTCCCTGACGACGACTTCTTCCCGGACGTCAGCGACCTCTTCGACAACCACAACATGAGCGACGCTGCTGTGACCGCTGCGGCTGCTATTCAGCCTACTCTGTACGTGATACTCAACTGTCTTTTTCTGATTATGCTAGAGTACTTTATTCTAGCGTTTGGTGTAGATGTGATAGGTTTATCTTATATAGATGTAATATGTCCATCTACTTTGTTGATCTGCATGATTGGTTTTACTACTATGTGTATGATCATGATTTATAAGTTTATTATTCGGATTAAATCATATGGATTATTGCTTATATTTCCAACAATCCAAAAACCTGATTATAGGCAACTGAATTCCACTGGTGTAGCCGCGGCTACTAGGCCGCCTCCTTTTGATGGCATGCACTATAAGAGATGGCGCAAGAGAGCAGTTCTCTGGTTTGAAAACCTAAACTGTTATAGCGCCACTCTTGGCAAGCCTGAAGGAGATCTTTCTGCTGAGCAGGAAGCGAACTTTAAGAAAGCCGATACCATGTTTATGGCGGCTTTGTTCAGTGTTCTTGGGGACAACATTGTTGACCCTTATATGTCATTTGATAATGGCAAGGACGCGTGGGAAGCGATCGAGGCCAAGTTTGGGGTCTCGGACGCTGGCACTGAGCTGTACGTCATGGAGCAATTCTATGACTACAGGATGGTTGATGAGCGCTCCGTCGTTGAGCAAGCTCATGAGATACAATCACTTGCCAAAGAACTTGAGCAGTTCAAGTGTTCCTTACCGGACAAATTTGTGGCTGGTGGCATTATTGCCAAGCTTCCTTCTTCGTGGAGGAACTTTGCTACTTCTCTGAAACATAAGAGACAAGAGTTTTCCGTTATAGATCTCATTGGGTCTCTTCATGTGGAAGAGAAGGCGAGAGCAAAGGACAAAACTGCTCGAGGACTTGAGGGAGGTTCTACTGCCAATTTAGTGCAGAGGAAAAACTTCCAATCCCACAAGTTCAAGAATAAGAACAAAACTGAAGGAAAGGGAAAGTTCGATGGCAAGAACAAGGCCACGCACTCAACCAACTTCAAGAAGAAAAATGATAAGAGGAAAGGCTCTTGCCACGTCTGTGGTGATCCTGATCATTGGGCTCCTAGCTGCCCTAATCGCTTTGATAAGCGTCAACATGGGAACAGCGGCAAGACCGCGAATGTTGTTATTAGCGATAATGAGATGAAGGATGCTGGGTACGGTATTTTACCTACTATCCTTTCAGTATGTCATTCTCCTGATTGGTGGATAGACACGGGCGCTAATACACATGTATGTTCTGATATTTCCATGTTCTCCTCTTATCAGGTCTCAAGGACTTCTTCCGTGCTGATGGGAAACGGCTCACGTGCTTCTGTTCATGGTGTTGGTACGGTAGATCTGAAGTTTACTTCGGGGAAGACCGTACAACTGAAGAACGTGCAGCATGTTCCCTCCATCAATAAGAATCTCGTCAGCGGATCGCTTTTATGTCGAGATGGCTTTAATTTGGTTTTTGAGTCCAATAAATTTGTAATTTCTAAGTATGTACAATTTGTTGGAAAAGGTTATGAGTGTGGAGGTCTGTTCCGCTTGTCTCTGTCAGACTCATGTACTAAAGTTATTAATCATGTTTGCAATGATAATGAGTCCAATGTTTGGCATTCACGACTCTGTCATATTAACTTTGGTTGCATGACGCGGCTAGCCAATATGAGTTTAGTTCCGAAATTTACCACTGTCAAAGGTTCTAAGTGCCAAGTTTGTGTGCAAGCAAAGCAACCCCGCAAGTCTCATACGACTGCGGAACCGAGAAACTTAGCACCGCTAGAACTTATACATTCAGATCTTTGTGAGATGAATGGTGTGTTGACAAAAGGTGGAAAAAGATACTTTATGACGTTGATTGATGACTCCACTAGATACTGCTATGTTTATCTCCTGAAATCTAAAGATGAAGCTTTGAACTACTTCAAAATCTATAAAGCTGAGGCAGAAAACCAACTTGATCTTAAAATCAAGCGGCTACGGTCGGATCGTGGTGGAGAGTACTTTTCAAATGAATTTGATTTATTCTGTGCGGAACATGGTATTATACATGAGAGGACGCCTCCCTACTCACCTCAGTCAAATGGGGTGGCCGAAAGGAAGAACCGCACTCTAACTGATTTGGTTAACGCCATGTTAGATACATCGGGTCTATCCAAGGAATGGTGGGGGGAGGCGCTAATGACTGCGTGTCATGTCCTAAACCGTGTTCCTGTAAAGGATAAAACCATGACTCCATTTGAGGAATGGGAAAAGAAAAGGCTTAAACTCTCTTACTTACGAACTTGGGGTTGTTTGGCGAAAGTCAATATTCCAATACCCAAGAAGCGAAAGCTTGGACCAAAAACCGTTGATTGTGTTTTTCTGGGATATGCTTTTCATAGCATTGGCTATAGATTTTTGATAGTAAAATCTGAGGTATCCGACATGCATGTTGGTACAATTATGGAGTCGAATGATGCGACTTTCTTTGAGAACATCTTTCCTATGAAAGGCATGTCTAGCTCATCAAATCAGGAGATGACTAGTTCATCTAGTCAGGAATTTTCTATAATTCCTGAACCCACTATGCCGATAGAACACTCTGATGATCCTGTGGAGGATGACAATGAAGCTCCCAAAAGGAGCAAGAGACAAAGGACTGCAAAGTCATTTGGTGATGATTTCATTGTGTACCTTGTGGATGATACTCCCACTTCTATTTCAGAAGCCTATGCATCTCAAG
Organism: Avena sativa; assembly: GCA_916181665.1. NCBI lineage: Eukaryota > Viridiplantae > Streptophyta > Magnoliopsida > Poales > Poaceae > Avena > Avena sativa. The sequence continues at coordinate 396,077,506 of OV702279.1, read as the reverse complement.
ATGCTGACTACTGGAAGGAAGCTGTCAGAAGCGAGATGGATTCCATCTTAGCTAATGGTACTTGGGAAATCACTGATCGTCCTTATGGGTGCAAACCTGTAGGATGTAAGTGGGTGTTCAAGAAAAAGCTTAGACCTGATGGTACTATTGAAAAGTACAAGGCACGTCTTGTGGCTAAGGGTTATACCCAAAAAGAAGGTGAAGACTTCTTCGATACCTACTCACCTGTAGCCAGATTGACCACTATTCGAGTACTGCTATCCTTGGCTGCCTCACATGGTCTTCTCGTTCATCTAATGGACGTTAAGACAGCTTTTCTAAATGGAGAGCTAGATGAGGAAATTTATATGGAGCAGCCTGACGGATTTGTAGTAGATGGTCAAGAAGGAAAGGTGTGTAAGTTAGTGAAGTCTTTGTATGGTCTTAAGCAAGATCCTAAGCAGTGGCACGAGAAGTTTGAAAGAACTTTATCTGCTGAAGGCTTTGTTGTAAACGAGGCTGACAAATGTGTGTACTATCGCCATGGTGGGGGCGAGGGAGTTATTATGTGTCTCTATGTTGATGACATATTGATATTCGGGACCAACCTCGCTGTTATAGAGGAGGTCAAAGAGTTCCTATCTCGTTGCTTTGAGATGAAGGACTTGGGAGTGGCTGATGTAATCTTAAACATCAAGCTACTAAAGGATGACAATGGTGGGATTACATTGCTTCAGTCTCACTATGTGGAAAAGATATTGAGTCGCTTTGGTTATAGCGACTGTAATTCTTCTCCAACGCCTTATGATCCGAGCGTGCTACTTCGAAAGAATCGAAGGACTGCTAAAGATCAATTGAGATATTCTCAAATTATTGGCTCGCTCATGTATTTAGCCAGCGCTACTGGACCTGACATCTCCTTTGCTGTAAGAAAACTGTGTCGATTTGTGTCAAATCCTGGAGATGATCATTGGCATGCTCTTAAAAGAGTTTTGCGCTATTTGAAAGGCACTGCGAGTTATGGTATTCACTATACTGGGTATCCTCGGGTACTTGAGGGTTATAGTGATTCAAATTGGATATCTGATGCTGATGAGATTAAGGCCACAAGTGGTTATTTGTTTACACTTGGTGGTGGCGCTGTTTCCTGGAAGTCTTGCAAGCAGACCATCTTAACGAGGTCAACAATGGAAGCAGAACTCACAGCATTAGACACAGCCACTGTTGAAGCAGAGTGGCTTCGTGAGCTCTTGATGGACTTACCTGTGGTTGAAAAACCAATACCCGCTATCCCGATGAACTATGATAATCAAACTGTGATCGTCAAAGTAAACAGTTCTAAGGATAATATGAAGTCATCAAGGCATGTGAAGAGGAGATTGAAATCTGTCAGGAAACTGAGAAACTCCGGAGTTATTGCGTTGGATTATATCCAAACATCTAAGAACCTGGCAGATCCCTTCACAAAGGGTTTATCACGTAATGTGATAGATAATGCATCGAGGGAGATGGGTTTGAGACCCACGCTATGAGTTGATCCCAGTGGCAACCCACTCTATGTGATCGGAGATCCCGTGAATTAGAGATGGGAGACAAGCTGTTGGTCAGCTGAGAGGAGAGTATTCCCATACTATATTTACATCTCCATAAAGATGCAATACTCTCTTATTCTGCATGGCAGGTTGATATTTATCTTAATGTGTTCCAAGTGGCTTTTTATAAGCGGAGATGTTGTCCTGCAGAACATCTCTTGAGAAACACACCTATATGAGTCTGACTGTCAAACGTCGCAGTCCGTGAGAGTTGGGTGCTCTCTAGTAAACTCATAAAAGGCCCTGGAGTATGATGCATAAGCTCCAAACCGCGGGGAAGCCGACGGTAGCCCTGTACCGGTCTAGATTTTGTGTGAAACTAGCGCGCAGAAAACTTGTAGTTCAAGGAATAGTCCACTATTCAAGTTGCTAGCTAGTGTAGCATGAAGTTTAACGTGGAAGTTCAACTTAACAGTCTCCACTACACACCGGTATATAAAACAATGTTCTGGAAGAAAAGTGTTGTGATGTGCCAATGAGACTTTGTGGGGCATTGTTGGAATTTGGTGTATATTGGGCTATTGGCCCATTAGACAAATTCTGAAATTCTCTTTGGCCCACTTGTATATGGCAGCATATGGCTGTGCTAGTGGTGCTAAAGTTTAGTCCCACATTGCTAGTTGAAGGAGAGTTGGACCACCTTATATAGTAGAGTGTTGCACCACTCACTAAGGTGTGACAAAAAGAGTAGCCCTCGCGCACTCCTCCTCCGACGCCGCCCGCCTCGCCACGCCTCGCCTCGTCACGACGCGCGCCGCGGGTTGCGGGAATCTCGCCGAGCCGAGCTTTATTTTGCTGGTTGGGAAAACTGATTATGACTCATTAACGGACGCGTTAATTACAGTCGTTTCCAGTTTTTATGGACGTGGCTGTTACCGACTCGGACGTGGGCTGAGCCCACGATCCTCCTAACCTGCACTATATAAAGCGTCCGGGCTAAACCTAATCGGTACGAAATCAATCCACTCACGTGCCTACCTCCAGAACCTTGCGCCGCCGCTTTCGTCTTCTCCATCCCGGCTTGCGGCGTGCACCGCAGATCGGGACAGTAGGCCTCCGGAACCCCGCCTCTCGTGAACCTGTATGGGTGAGGGGCGATCAGGTTTTTGGGGAGCGCTCAAGCGCGACTACTGGCAACCACGACGTCGTCCGACGACGAGTTCCCTGACGATGACTTCTTCCCGGACGTCAGCGACCTCTTCGACAACCACAACATGAGCGACGCTGCTGCGACCGCTGCGGCTGCTATTCAGCCTACTCTGTACGTGATACTCAACTGTCTTTTTCTGATTATGCTAGAGTACTTTATTCTAGCGTTTGGTGTAGATGTGATAGGTTTATCTTATATAGATGTAATATGTCCATCTACTTTGTTGATCTGCATGATTGGTTTTACTACTATCTGTATGATCATGATTTATAAGTTTATTATTCGGATTAAATCATATGGATTATTGCTTATATTTCCAACAATCCAAAAACCTGATTATAGGCAACTGAATTCCACTGGTGTAGCCGCGGCTACTAGGCCGCCTCCTTTTGATGGCATGCACTATAAGAGATGGCGCAAGAGAGCAGTTCTCTGGTTTGAAAACCTAAACTGTTATAGCGCCACTCTTGGCAAGCCTGAAAGAGATCTTTCTGCTGAGCAGGAAGCGAACTTTAAGAAAGCCGATACCATGTTTATGGCAGCTTTGTTCAGTGTTCTTGGGGACAACATTGTTGACCCTTATATGTCATTTGATAATGGCAAGGACGCGTGGGAAGCGCTCGAGGCCAAGTTTGGGGTCTCGGACGCTGGCACTGAGCTGTACGTCATGGAGCAATTCTATGGATACAGGATGGTTGATGAGCGCTCCGTCGTTGAGCAAGCTCATGAGATACAATCACTTGCCAAAGAACTTGAGCAGTTCAAGTGTTCCTTACCGGACAAATTTGTGGCTGGTGGCATCATTGCCAAGCTTCCTCCTTCGTGGAGGAACTTTGCTACTTCTCTGAAACATAAGAGACAAGAGTTTTCCGTTACGGATCTCATTGGGTCTCTTCATGTGGAAGAGAAGGCGAGAGCAAAGGACAAAACTGCTCGAGGACTTGAGGGAGGTTCTACTGCCAATTTAGTGCAGAGGAAAAACTTCCAATCCCACAAGTTCAAGAATAAGAACAAAACTGAAGGAAATGGAAAGTTTGATGGCAAGAACAAGGCCACGCACTCAACCAACTTCAAGAAGAAAAATGATAAGAGGAAAGGCTCTTGCCACGTCTATGGTGATCCTGATCATTGGGCTCCTAGCTGCCCTAATCGCTTTGATAAGCGTCAACATGGGAACAGCGGCAAGACCGCGAATGTTGTTATTAGCGATACTAAGATGAAGGATGCTGGGTACGGTATTTTACCTACTATCCTTTCAGTATGTCATTCTCCTGATTGGTGGATAGACACGGGCGCTAATACACATGTATGTTCTGATATTTCCATGTTCTCCTCTTATCAGGTCTCAAGGACTTCTTCCGTGCTGATGGGAAACGGCTCACGTGCTTCTATTCATGGTGTTGGTACGGTAGATCTGAAGTTTACTTCGGGGAAGACCGTACAGCTGAAGAACGTGCAGCATGTTCCCTCCATCAATAAGAATCTCGTCAGCGGATCGCTTTTATGTAGAGATGGCTTTAAGTTGGTTTTTGAGTCCAATAAAGTTGTAATTTCTAAGTATGTACAATTTGTTGGAAAAGGTTATGAGTGTGGAGGTCTGTTCCTCTTGTCTCTGTCAGACTCATGTACTAAAGTTATTAATCATGTTTGCAATGATAATGAGTCCAATGTTTGGCATTCACGACTCTGTCATATTAACTTTGGTTGCATGACGCGGCTAGCCAATATGAGTTTAGTTCCGAAATTTACCACTGTCAAAGGTTCTAAGTGCCAAGTTTGTGTGCAAGCAAAGCAACCCCGCAAGTCTCATACGACTGCGGAACCGAGAAACTTAGCACCGCTAGAACTTATACATTCAGATCTTTGTGAGATGAATGGTGTGTTGACAAAAGGTGGAAAAAGATACTTTATGACGTTGATTGATGACTCCACTAGATACTGCTATGTTTATCTCCTGAAATCTAAAGATGAAGCTTTGAACTACTTCAAAATCTATAAAGCTGAGGCAGAAAACCAACTTGATCTTAAAATCAAGCGGCTAAGGTCGGATCGTGGTGGAGAGTACTTTTCAAATGAATTTGATTTATTCTGTGCGGAACATGGTATTATACATGAGAGGACGCCTCCCTACTCACCTCAGTCAAATGGGGTGGCCGAAAGGAAGAACCGCACTCTAACTGATTTGGTTAACGCCATGTTAGATACATCGGGTCTATCCAAGGAATGGTGGGGGGAGGCGCTAATGACTGCGTGTCATGTCCTAAACCGTGTTCCTGTAAAGGATAAAACCATGACTCCATTTGAGGAATGGGAAAAGAAAAGGCTTAAACTCTCTTACTTACGAACTTGGGGTTGTTTGGCGAAAGTCAATATTCCAATACCCAAGAAGCGAAAGCTTGGACCAAAAACCGTTGATTGTGTTTTTCTGGGATATGCTTTTCATAGCATTGGCTATAGATTTTTGATAGTAAAATCTGAGGTATCCGACATGCATGTTGGTACAATTATGGAGTCGAATGATGCGACTTTCTTTGAGAACATATTTCCTATGAAAGGCATGTCTTGCTCATCAAATCAGGAGATGACTAGTTCATCTAGTCAGGAATTTTCTATAATTCCTGAACCCACTATGCCGATAGAACACTCTGATGATCCTGTGGAGGATGACAATGAAGCTCCCAAAAGGATCAAGAGACAAAGGACTGCAAAGTCATTTGGTGATGATTTCATTGTGTACCTTGTGGATGATACTCCCACTTCTATTTCAGAAGCCTATGCATCTCAAGATGCTGACTACTGGAAGGAAGCTGTCCGAAGCGAGATGGATTCTATCTTAGCTAATGGTACTTGGGAAATCACTGATCGTCCTTATGGGTGCAAACCTGTAGGATGTAAGTGGGTGTTCAAGAAAAAGCTTAGACCTGATGGTACTATTGAAAAGTACAAGGCACGTCTTGTGGCTAAGGGTTATACCCAAAAAGAAGGTGAAGACTTCTTCGATACCTACTCACATGTAGCCAGATTGACCACTATTCGAGTACTGCTATCCTTGGCTGCCTCACATGGTCTTCTCGTTCATCTAATGGACGTTAAGACAGCTTTTCTAAATGGAGAGCTAGATGAGGAAATTTATATGGAGCAGCCTGACGGATTTGTAGTAGATGGTCAAGAAGGAAAGGTGTGTAAGTTAGTGAAGTCTTTGTATGGTCTTAAGCAAGCTCCTAAGCAGTGGCACGAGAAGTTTGAAAGAACTTTAACTGCTGAAGGCTTTGTTGTAAACGAGGCTGACAAATGTGTGTACTATCGCCATGGTGGGGGCGAGGGAGTTATTATGTGTCTCTATGTTGATGACATATTGATATTCGGGACCAACCTCGCTGTTATAGAGGAGGTCAAAGAGTTCCTATCTCGTTGCTTTGAGATGAAGGACTTGGGAGTGGCTGATGTAATCTTAAACATCAAGCTACTAAAGGATGACAATGGTGGGATTACATTGCTTTAGTCTCACTATGTGGAAAAGATATTGAGTCGCTTTGGGTATAGCGACTGTAATTCTTCTCCAACGCCTTATGATCGGAGCGTGCTACTTCGAAAGAATCGAAGGACTGCTAAAGATCAATTGAGATATTCTCAAATTATTGGCTCGCTCATGTATTTAGCCAGCGCTACTAGACCTAACATCTCCTTTGCTGTAAGCAAACTGAGTCGATTTGTGTCAAATCCTGGAGATGATCATTGGCATGCTCTTAAAAGAGTTTTGCGCTATTTGAAAGGCACTGCGAGTTATGGTATTCACTATACTGGGTATCCTCGGGTACTTGAGGGTTATAGTGATTCAAATTGGATATCTGATGCTGATGAGATTAAGGCCACAAGTGGTTATTTGTTTACACTTGGTGGTGGCGCTGTTTCCTGGAAGTCTTGCAAGCAGACCATCTTAACGAGGTCAACAATGGAAGCAGAACTCACAGCATTAGACACAGCCACTGTTGAAGCAGAGTGGCTTCGTGAGCTCTTGATGGACTTACCTGTGGTTGAAAAACCAATACCCGCTATCCCGATGAACTGTGATAATCAAACTGTGATCGTCAAAGTAAACAGTTCTAAGGATAATATGAAGTCATCAAGGCATGTGAAGAGGAGATTGAAATCTGTCAGGAAACTGAGAAACTCCGGAGTTATTGCGTTGGATTATATCCAAACATCTAAGAACCTGGCAGATCCCTTCACAAAGGGTTTATCACGTAATGTGATAGATAATGCATCGAGGGAGATGGGTTTGAGACCCACGCTATGAGTTGATCCCAGTGGCAACCCACTCTATGTGATCGGAGATCCCGTGAATTAGAGATGGGAGACAAGCTGTTGGTCAGCTGAGAGGAGAGTATTCCCATACTATATTTACATCTCCATAAAGATGCAATACTCTCTTATTCTGCATGGCAGGTTGATATTTATCTTAATGTGTTCCAAGTGGCTTTTTATAAGCGGAGATGTTGTCCTGCAGAACATCTCTTGAGAAACACACCTATATGAGTCTGACTGTCAAACGTCGCAGTCCGTGAGAGTTGGGTGCTCTCTAGTAAACTCATAAAAGGCCCTGGAGTATGATGCATAAGCTCCAAACCGCGGGGAAGCCGACGGTAGCCCTGTACCGGTCTAGATTTTGTGTGAAACTAGCGCGCAGAAAACTTGTAGTTCAAGGCATAGTCCACTATTCAAGTTGCTAGCTAGTGTAGCATGAAGTTTAACGTGGAAGTTCAACTTAACAGTCTCCACTACACACCGGTATATAAAACAATGTTCTGGAAGAAAAGTGTTGTGATGTGCCAATGAGACTTTGTGGGGGATTGTTGGAATTTGGTGTATATTGGGCTATTGGCCCATTAGACAAATTCTGAAATTCTCTTTGGCCCACTTGTATATGGCAGCATATGGCTGTGCTAGTGGTGCTAAAGTTTAGTCCCACATTGCTAGTTGAAGGAGAGTTGGACCACCTTATATAGTAGAGTGTTGCACCACTCACTAAGGTGTGACAAAAAGAGTAGCCCTCGCGCACTCCTCCTCCGACGCCGCCCGCCTCGCCACGCCTCGCCTCGTCACGACGCGCGCCGCGGGTTGCGGGAATCTCGCCGAGCCGAGCTTTATTTTGCTGGTTGGGAAAACTGATTATGAGTCATTAACGGACGCGTTAATTACAGTCGTTTCCAGTTTTTATGGACGTGGCTGTTACCGACTCGGACGTGGGCTGAGCCCACGATCCTCCTAACCTGCACTATATAAAGCGTCCGGGCTAAACCTAATCGGTACGAAATCAATCCACTCACGTGCCTACGTCCAGAACCTTGCGCCGCCGCTTTCGTCTTCTCCATCCCGGCTTGCGGCGTGCACCGCAGATCGGGACAGTAGGTGTCCGGAACCCCGCCTCTCGTGAACCTGTACGGGTGAGGGGCGATCAGGTTTTTGGGGAGCGCTCAAGCGCGACTACTGGAAACCACGACGTCGTCCGACGACGAGTTCCCTGACGACGACTTCTTCCCGGACGTCAGCGACCTCTTCGACAACCACAACATGAGCGACGCTGCTGCGACCGCTGCGGCTGCTATTCAGCCTACTCTGTACGTGATACTCAACTGTCTTTTTCTGATTATGCTAGAGTACTTTATTCTAGCGTTTGGTGTAGATGTGATAGGTTTATCTTATATAGATGTAATATGTCCATCTACTTTGTTGATCTGCATGATTGGTTTTACTACTATCTGTATGATCATGATTTATAAGTTTATTATTCGGATTAAATCATATGGATTATTGCTTATATTTCCAACAATCCAAAAACCTGATTATAGGCAACTGAATTCCACTGGTGTAGCCGCGGCTACTAGGCCGCCTCCTTTTGATGGCATGCACTATAAGAGATGGCGCAAGAGAGCAGTTCTCTGGTTTGAAAACCTAAACTGTTATAGCGCCACTCTTGGCAAGCCTGAAGGAGATCTTTCTGCTGAGCAGGAAGCGAACTTTAAGAAAGCCGATACCATGTTTATGGCGGCTTTGTTCAGTGTTCTTGGGGACAACATTGTTGACCCTTATATGTCATTTGATAATGGCAAGGACGCGTGGGAAGCGCTCGAGGCCAAGTTTGGGGTCTCGGACGCTGGCACTGAGCTGTACGTCATGGAGCAATTCTATGACTACAGGATGGTTGATGAGCGCTCCGTCGTTGAGCAAGCTCATGAGATACAATCACTTGCCAAAGAACTTGAGCAGTTCAAGTGTTCCTTAACGGACAAATTTGTGGCTGGTGGCATTATTGCCAAGCTTCCTCCTTCGTGGAGGAACTTTGCTACTTCTCTGAAACATAAGAGACAAGAGTTTTCCGTTACGGATCTCATTGGGTCTCTTCATGTGGAAGAGAAGGCGAGAGCAAAGGACAAAACTGCTCGAGGACTTGAGGGAGGTTCTACTGCCAATTTAGTGCAGAGGAAAAACTTCCAATCCCACAAGTTCAAGAATAAGAACAAAACTGAAGGAAAGGGAAAGTTCGATGGCAAGAACAAGGCCACGCACTCAACCAACTTCAAGAAGAAAAATGATAAGAGGAAAGGCTCTTGCCACGTCTGTGGTGATCCTGATCATTGGGCTCCTAGCTGCCCTAATCGCTTTGATAAGCGTCAACATGGGAACAGCGGCAAGACCGCGAATGTTGTTATTAGCGATACTGAGATGAAGGATGCTGGGTACGGTATTTTACCTACTATCCTTTCTGTATGTCATTCTCCTGATTGGTGGATAGACACGGGCGCTAATACACATGTATGTTCAGATATTTCCATGTTCTCCTCTTATCAGGTCTCAAGGACTTCTTCCGTGCTGATGGGAAACGGCTCACGTGCTTCTGTTCATGGTGTTGGTACGGTAGATCTGAAGTTTACTTCCGGGAAGACCGTACAGCTGAAGAACGTGCAACATGTTCCCTCCATCAATAAGAATCTCGTCAGCGGATCGCTTTTATGTCGAGATGGCTTTAAGTTGGTTTTTGAGTCCAATAAAGTTGTAATTTCTAAGTATGTACAATTTGTTGGAAAAGGTTAGTAGTGTGGAGGTCTGTTCCGCTTGTCTCTGTCAGACTCATGTACTAAAGTTATTAATCATGTTTGCAATGATAATGAGTCCAATGTTTGGCATTCACGACTCTGTCATATTAACTTTGGTTGCATGACGCGGCTAGCCAATATGAGTTTAATTCCAAAATTTACCACTGTCAAAGGTTCTAAGTGCCAAGTTTGTGTGCAAGCAAAGCAACCCCGCAAGTCTCATACGACTGCGGAACCGAGAAACTTAGCACCGCTAGAACTTATACATTCAGATCTTTGTGAGATGAATGGTGTGTTGACAAAAGGTGGAAAAAGATACTTTATGACGTTGATTGATGACTCCACTAGATACTGCTATGTTTATCTCCTTAAATCTAGAGATGAAGGTTTGAACTACTTCAAAATCTATAAAGCTGAGGCAGAAAACCAACTTGATCTTAAAATCAAGCGGCTAAGGTCGGATCGTGGTGGAGAGTACTTTTCAAACGAATTTGATTTATTCTGTGCGGAACATGGTATTATACATGAGAGGACGCCTCCCTACTCACCTCAGTCAAATGGGGTGTCCGAAAGGAAGAACCGCACTCTAACTGATTTGGTTAACGCCATGTTAGATACATCGGGTCTATCCAAGGAATGGTGGGGGGAGGCGCTAATGACTGCGTGTCATGTCCTAAACCGTGTTCCTGTAAAGGATAAAACCATGACTCCATTTGAGGAATGGGAAAAGAAAAGGCTTAAACTCTCTTACTTACGAACATGGGGTTGTTTGGCGAAAGTCAATATTCCAATACCCAAGAAGCGAAAGCTTGGACCAAAAACCGTTGATTGTGTTTTTCTGGGATATGCTTTTCATAGCATTGGCTATAGATTTTTGATAGTAAAATCTGAGGTATCCGACATGCATGTTGGTACAATTATGGAGTCGAATGATGCGACTTTCTTTGAGAACATCTTTCCTATGAAAGGCATGTCTAGCTCATCAAATCAGGAGATGACTAGTTCATCTAGTCAGGAATTTTCTATAATTACTGAACCCACTATGCCGATAGAACACTCTGATGATCCTGTGGAGGATGACAATGAAGCTCCCAAAAGGAGCAAGAGGCAAAGGACTGCAAAGTCATTTGGTGATGATTTCATTGTGTACCTTGTGGATGATACTCCCACTTCTATTTCAGAAGCCTATGCATCTCAAGATGCTGACTACTGGAAGGAAGCTGTCCGAAGCGAGATGGATTCCATCTTAGCTAATGGTACTTGGGAAATCACTGATCATCCTTATGGGTGCAAACCTGTAGGATGTAAGTGGGTGTTCAAGAAAAAGCTTAGACCTGATGGTACTATTGAAAAGTACAAGGCACGTCTTGTGGCTAAGGGTTATACCCAAAAAGAAGGTGAAGAAATTTATATGGAGCAGCCTGACGGATTTGTAGTAGATGGTCAAGAAGGAAAGGTGTGTAAGTTAGTGAAGTCTTTGTATGGTCTTAAGCAAGCTCCTAAGCAGTGGCACGAGAAGTTTGAAAGAACTTTAACTGCTGAAGGCTTTGTTGTAAACGAGGCTGACAAATGTGTGTACTATCGCCATGGTGGGGGCGAGGGAGTTATTATGTGTCTCTATGTTGATGACATATTGATATTCGGGACCAACCTCGCTGTTATAGAGGAGGTCAAAGAGTTCCTATCTCGTTGCTTTGAGATGAAGGACTTGGGAGTGGCTGATGTAATTGTTGCCTGTCAAAACCCACCGGCGAGCAGCGACGAGCAACACGAAGAGCCGGGAGGCTCCCAGAACTGCTGGTGGGCCCTGGTCCCTCGGGCAACGGCCCGCAAAACTCCGGCACACGTCCTGGCTTGGTTCGAGGGCGTGCCACCTGACCTATACCTGGTCAGGAAGGTGAAGGATTGCTTCGATTGGTTTCCTGCATGGTAAACAAGTATACGTAAAATTCGAGCCGTGACCGGCTCCCAGGTTTCCCTGTGAATCGGCTCCTAGAGCCGATCAACCCATGGTTCTGCATTAGATCTACAATAACATGGGGTTTTGCTTGATGAATACAAGTTAAATCGATCTACGACAGTTTAACGTTTTCACCACATAATTGGAACATCCTACACGTAGTTGAGCCTGGTAGATACAAAAGACGATAGAAAACTAACCCTAGAGAAGGCCTAAAAACCAACATAAAGTCAATTCCCGGAACAACTCCCCTCGGATTGGCAAACCATGTCTTACATACTACTGGATCGTTCAACCCGTTTGCAAGGCCTGATCATGTAGATATCAAACTAAACCTTGGAGAACAAGGCACAACTATAACAGATCAAATCAACTTAAATAAAGATCAAGCAAGATACTACCTTTACACCCGGGAAAAGGTGCAAAGGTAGCGAGATAACTAGAGATAGCATGACTAAACAATCATAGCGAGAAGTCCTGATGCTAACCCAAACAAATCTATGATAATAGTATTACTCGCCATCAACAAGGCTTCAGTACGAGTAACACCAGATAATCGCATAAGTAGATACTGCCTAGATCGCAAGATGCGATCTAGGCAGCATGGCACTTACCCGAGAAAAACCCTAGAAACAAGGGGTGGCGATGCGCCGAGATTGTGTTTGTTGTGAACGTGATTGTCCTCCTTTTCTCGATAACCTTAGGTACATATTTATAGTCCGGAGACTTTCTATCTTTGGAATAACTCTACAACTCTATCTTCTACCTAAACCGAAACGTAATCTATTACAATATAAGATACACGGGCAATTTAGCCCAATCAACGTACGAGGCCAATTCAACAACACGTTGCATATACGTATCTTCTAAGCCCATCTTGATCACAGCCCATCTCCTCCTTTGGCCAAAATATGGCGATAACACATGCCCCCCTGGTTTTGGCAATAATAATTCCAAAACCACTCTGCTGATGTTTTTTCTTTCTCCCCTTCTTTTTTTTATATCGTGTTACGCGTTGCCAGAATGCGTTGCAGAATAGAATCGTCACGCCACCCCCTCATCATGATGCCCTGTCTTCTCAACTCCTTCGCAGTGCATGATTTGACGATTTTGGCAGCACATTCTGGGAAACCGCTATGGCATTGAACCGCCTCCACTATTCTCCTTATTTAAATTCATCTGAGCAGTTCGCAGCCCCCATCTTCCTCCAGCAGCCAAAAAACCCTCTTCCTCCGCCGAAAAAACCCTCTTTTTCCGCCATGGCCTCCTCTGCTTCATCTGGCCTGTCCTCCCAAGCCTCCAACACAATGAGTGACCGGGAGCCGACGCCAGAGCACCCGTCGACGGCGGCGTACAACACTCTCGCCCCACAATGGTGGGACGAGAGGGATTGGGATTTCGCTACCTGGTCCGAGGACGACGAGTCCTTGACCGATGGCGAGGAGGGTCTGCAGTTCCTCGTCGACGGGGAACTGGAGGCGAAGAGCAGCGACGACGCCTGGTCCTAGGACGGCGTCGAATCCTCCGACGAGGAGGAGGAATCGGAGGAGGACACCTCCTCCGATGAGTATCCACCGGTGAAGCGCTTCCGAGCCGGGTCCAGCGAGGACACCGAAAACGACGACGAGGACGAGGAGGCCCCCGCTGGCTTCTTCAGCAGCAGCAGCGAAGACGACGCTGGCAGCAGCGCTGACGACAGCGAACAAGACGGCGGCAAAGACAGCGGCGACGACCTCGGCCTCTAGATTAGGAACTAGTAATAGTAGTAGTAGTAGTAGGTCTCCTTTTGTAATCAATCAACCTTTTGTAAGCAATCAACCTTTTGTAAGCAACCAGCTTTTGAATGAATGAAGATTACTTTTCCAATTCGAAGATTGCTCTTCCGACCCAATTCCGCCGATAGTCAAAATAGGTCGATGCTCCAGAAGCCGATAGTACTGTATCGGCCTTCACCACACTACGTTCATACAGTCAAACAAGTCAAATCTCAAAGAGCCGATGGCAACGCATCGGCTTTCCCAAAAAACGTTGAAAAGGTCAAAACTTGGTCGCATATTTAGGCAAACCTAAACGGCCACTTTTCAGTTTCAAACGGTAACCTGCGACCTGGTTCAAAAAGGGGCGACCCAGATCTCCCATTGCCCACCGACCAGATCGAGCTCACAGCGACAAGAACCCTCGATCCCCAACTGCATAGATCCATCTCCGGCGGCAAACTAGATGGCGGAATCGTCCGACACCAACCCAGAGGTCTCCGGTCTGAAGGTACGCCTACTCCTCGCAGTCTGAACGCGATGTTAGAATTAATGGCGAACACCTGAATTAATGCCTTTATTCCACCATTAAACTTTCTAGGTTTCAGACATTCTGCTGCCGCACCCTTCTCTCCCAAATTCTCTCTGTCTTGGCCCTCGTACAGATTCTAGTCCTTCCCATCTGATCTCTTGAGAAGCAAACAGAATCCCCTTTGTAAGCCAGGACCTAGATTTAAACTCTTGGGCCGACTGCTTGAGAGCCTGGCCTAATCCCCCTGAACATTGGGTCTCTTGGTTCAGCAGAGTAGCTAGAGCTTACCAATCCCAATGGGAAACCACAGGAATAGCCGATGCCTTGCATTTATCATTGTCTCCTCTTGAGAAACATGAGAACCTTCTGAAAACCATCGGCTACTTCTGGTCTGACGCTCTGAACTGCTTCATGTTCGGTCATGGCCCTATGTCACCAACCCTGTTAGACGTGGTGATGATTACTGGTCTGGATGTTACCTCACCCAGCCCCTCTGCCTTTAAACTGACCAAAGTCCCCTACAAACTGTCCTCAAAAACAGACTGCATGAACTGGGGTGCCTACCTCCAACGCCATATGAAAACAAAGGGCCCTGTCACAGAGAAAGAACACACAGCCTTTCTCAACTTCTGGCTAGAACATTTCATATTTTGTGGCCCTTCCCTTGCTCCAACCAAGAACTATCTCTCCTTAGCCCACGAACTGGCCAAGGGCACTCAACTTGGCATCGGCAAACTGTTCCTTGGAGAGGTCTATCGATATCTCCAGTTGATGTCTGTCAAGCTGTCCTCTGGCATAGCAGTCAAAACAGGTGGCCCTTGGTGGTTCATTCAGCTATGGGCTCAGCTGTATTTTCAAAACCACATCCCAAACTTCCCCCTTTTGGCGAGCTGCACCTTTCCAGATGTAAAAGGGAAGCAGATCCGATGCACCAGCTATGGCCAGGCTTTGTATAGACTACCAGGTAGTAAACTGACCCCTCAGGAGGCATCCAAGTGGTTCAGCACTTTCTTTCAAGGCCTGGACAATCCTGTCTTCTTTCCTTACATGGAAGAATCGGAACACTTTGAAAATCCACTCTCCTTCAGGTTAGACAACTTTGCCGATGACACCAGCACTCGGCAGCTCTTTTCCACTGTGATCCGTCCCTGTTTCCTCCCAGTTGGCATGAGCACATCTAACAGAATAATCAAGCCTGGGTATGAATTCTACCAGCCGGTCACAGTGGGTCGACAGTTTGGCCTTGGACAAGTACCTCCTCACTTCTTTCTCCACCACCTTACAGAGAGCAGAGCCGACCTGCTGATCCCCTCACCAGCCAAAGGTGTTATTCCTTCTTTGATGCTCTGACCATCCCAATTCCGAATAACCTCACTTTCGCCTCATCAACCGATGGTTTCGAAGACTGGTGGTCGATGTGGAAGACTCACGCCTTCTGGAGAGCTCTGGGACCGTTGCTGAAACAGCTCGATGCTAACTATGACATCCCCGTGGAACAGGTACCACTACTTGTAAATTTTCTTAATGCAGTTCACAAATGATTCTTCTACTAAACCACTCTTTCCCTTTGCAGCAACAAGATGGCCCTGAACCCACGCACAGTGATGGCTCCCCTTTCGAGTTCTTTCCGCCAGCTCCTGTGGTTATTTTCTGCAAAAATTCGCCACCTTTGAAAAAGGTCATAATGTAGAAACAACTGATATCACCACAATCGGCTTCCAAGAACCCAACAACCTCTAAGTCAGCTGCCCCTCGAGTTCCAACCAAAACAAGAACTATGGCGAGGAAGGTAGCTGCCAGGAAAACCTTGAGGCGCCGGAGCCCTTCTCCAGAAAGCTCGCATGTAGGGTGATCCATGCTTTGGTCGATCCTTCTCATTCTTCCATTCTTGCAGACATGCTCGTGCTCACTGGTTCTCCTTTTTTACAGGCTTCCGTCGAAGACACCTCCAGCGAGGACACTCAGACCAATCGAGGAGAACTGGGCCCAACAGATTCTGAGAGGACCATCACACCGAGCCAGCCGGATTCACCACCATCGGCTTCCAGGAAAAGGTCGGTTCCTGAACCTGCTGCCCCCCGAGCACCAGTCGAGGCGGGGCCAGCTGTGGGTCCCAAGAGAGCTCGCAAGGGACTGCAAGCTTCTTCGTCGAGCCAGGAGGTCTCGAACATCACCACCCTTCATGCTCTTACCACTTGTTCCTTTTGTCTGCCGATTTATCATTATTTACATCGGCTAAGCACCTTCCATGCAGGCGACTGACGTTTCTAGTGGGAAAGCTGGGGCAGTGCCGATGCCTTTAGCCAAGCCAGATCTAGCAATCCCCGAAGGTGCAGATGAAACGGCTACCACTTTGGCCAAGCCCCCAACAACTACACACAAGCCAATCGCCTCCTCATCTGCTATCCCCTCGATCTTCGGCGAGGTAAGCTAGCTTCTTTTCGGCTCACCTTTACACGTTCGGACGCATACTGACGCTTTTTTGGGCTGCCAGAGTTGTGATATTTCAGGTTTGCTAACGTTCGACCCTAAATCCATCGAACCAACTCCCTCTGTTGCTGACGATGAACCACGAGCCAGGGTTGTTCCTCCTCAATTCCAGCGTCTTAAAGCCCTGCTGTCCTCCCCGATCGAAGAGTTGATCGAAGGTTCTGAGGAGGTGAAGAGCGTTTTGACTGAAATAAAAGACCAACTCCCAGTAGCATTGCAGGTGAAGCTCTGGCCAGTTGTAACTCTGTCTTTCTACGGGCCAAGGGTGAAGTTAGCTCGTGAGAGGATCAGTCTGCGCTGCTCCCAACTTCCACTGAAGACCAATATCGCAAACAGATGTCAGCAGCTCAACGAGAAAAAGGCGTCTCTGGATGCCAAAACTGACACCTCTATCAGTACCGCTGAGCTCGCATCCTTGAAAAGGGAGTTGGAAGATCTTGAAGAGAAGGTCCGGGCGACTAAACAGCTCATTCGCGACAAGGAAGAATCCATCGCCCGTTCCCAAGACGAAGCACAGAGCCTCAAAGCTCAACTGAAGACCGATCTGGCAGAAATACGTGCCCTGAACAAGCAGTTAGTGACGGGCAAGGATGAAGATGACGAAGCCGAGATCGCCGAAGTGGATCGTGTCCGTGCTGACGCCCTCCACGCCTTCGAGGCATTTCTTCAGTAACTCGTATGTGTAAACTGGCACCTGTTTGCAACAGTTTGAACCTCTAGAGTCGATGACTGTGCATCGGTTTGTTTTTTATTTGGCCGATTTCATGTATCGGCCCCCACATTTCACTGTCCATCTTCTCACGTGCCTTTTACTTGGCCGATTTCATGTATCGGCCCCCATATTTTACTGTCCATCATCCCACATGCTTGGGAAATATTTCTTGAGATGTTGACCGTTGACCGCCACTGGGAATTTTACGCCGTCCAGCTCCTCAAGCATGTATGCGTTTCCTCTTAAAACTTGATCGACCCTGTACGGCCCGTGCCAATTTGGGGACCATTTACCATATGTTGCATCCTTAGTCCCTAATGGCAACACAGCTTCCCATACCAGATCACCAACGAGGAACTCCTTTGGCCTCACTTTCTTGTTATATGCACGAGCTACCTTGGCCTTGTTCTCTTTGATTTTCTCGAGCGACCACAGCCTGAGATCAGTTAAATCTTCAACACTGTCACTCATCAGGGTTGCATATTCTTCAGTTGTTAGATTGTCCTGAAAAGTGACACGTCTCGATCCAGCCGTAATTTCCCAGGGCAATACGGCTTCTTGTCCATAGACTAGATGGTATGGCGAGGTTTTTATCGCCCCATGACATGACATGCGATAAGCCCATAACGCCTCTGACAAAACCTCGTGCCAACGCCTAGGGTGCTCATCGACTTTTCTCTTGATCAGCTTGATGAGGCTCTGGTTGGACGCTTCAGCTTGCCCATTTGCTTGAGCATAGTATGGAGATGATCTAATCAGCTTAATCCCCGTGTCCTCACAGAACTTTCTAAACTCGTGAGAAATGAAGACCGAACCTCCATCGGTCGTGATAGTTTGGGGAATCCCAAATCTATGGATGACATGTTCTTTCACAAAATTGATAACATCCTTTGAGTTTACTGACTTCATCGGGACAGCTTCCACCCATTTAGTGAAATAATCAGTAATGGCCAAAATCCACATGTGGCCTTTGCTTGATGGAGGATTGATCTTGCCGATCATATCCATGCCCCAACCTCGGAATGGCCAAGGCTTGATGATGGGGTTCATTGCTGACGCGGGTACCATCTGAATTTTCCCAAATTTCTAACATGCTTGACACCCTTTGTAGTACTTGAAGCAGTCCTCAAGCATGGTGGGCCAATAAAATCCTGATCGCTTGATCGACCATTTCATCTTGTGAGTCGATTGGTGAGTTCCACAGGTGCCTTCGTGTACCTCGTGTAGGAGCCGATTAGCCTCGGCTGTCCCCAAACATTTGAGCAATAACCCCTCCAGAGTCCTGTAAAACATGTCGTCCCCGATAAGCACATACTTCATAGCTTTGTACCTTATCCGTTTAGGTGCCCCCCGAGCCGAATCCTTCAAGTAATTGAAGATATCGGCTCTCCAGTCGTCTGCGTCTAGGAATTGTACCTGAACATCGGCTCCCTCTGCTACGTCCTTGTAGCCTGAAGCCATTTGTGCGAGATCATTCGCCTCGGTATTCTGCAATCGCGGGATCCAGGTGAAGTTTATGTACCGGAACTGTGCCATCAGCTCACGGCATTGCAGCCATAATGGGAAGAGCGACTCGCTCTCACACTTGTATTCCTCCGTGAGTTGAGAAATCACCAACTTGGAGTCTCCAAAAATTTCCACTGCTTCTGCTCCAGCTTCGATGAGCAACTCCATTCCCTTGCGTATCGCCTCATACTCGGCGACGTTGTTGGTGCGAGGGGCAGATAACCTGATGGAGAAGGAAAATGTTGCCCCCCGGGGCGACACGAGTAGAATGCCGATGCCGCAACCATCGTCACAAACCGATCCATCGAAAAACATAGCCCACGCTCGTATGGACATCGCTACTATGTTAGTGTTGATCCTTTCAGCAATAAGGTCGGCCAATGCCTGACCCTTAACTGCTTTCGCGGGTTGATACCGGATGTCAAATTCCGATAACGCAAACATCCATTTGCCGAGTCGGCCTTTCAACATAGGGGCCGACAGCATGTGCTTTATGACATCTGATTTGCATATGATGATAATCTCCGCTGAGAGCAAGATGTGGCGCAGCTTGGTGCAGGTGAAAAACAGGCAGAGGCACAACTTATCGATCTCAGGATACCTTGTCTCTGCATCCAGCATCCTTCTGCTGATGTAAAATACAACTCGCTCCAGACCATCATAAACTTGCACCACCACTGAGGCGATGGACGTGTCAGCTACTGACAAGTAAATGTAGAACGGCCTATCCGGCTGGGGTGGAACCAACACTGGCGGCGTCGTCAGATATTCTTTGATCTCGTCGAAGGCTAGCTGTTGCTCTGCCCCCCAGCGGAATTCCTCGTCAGATTTAATTTTCACCAGTCCCATGAACGGCTCTATTCTCCCTGACAGATTGGAGATGAATCTTCTGACGAAGTTGATCTTGCTGATGAGAGACTATAGCTCCTTCTTCGTGGTAGGTGGCTTCATTGTTCGCACTGCCTCCTGACTTTTCAGGCCGATCTCAATTCCGCGTTCATGGACCAAGAAACCCAAGAACTGACCGGCCGTCACCCCGAAGGCACACTGTCGTGGTGGTGGCACGGCAGATGCCATGGGTAGGCTAAAGTATGGGGCCAATGGATGCTAGTGGGATCTGGGGAGGGAAGATGCAACTGTCTTAACACTCAAGCTGCCAAAGTGATGAACTTTATTTCTCTCTTGATGGGTTACAAGTGCTCCTTGAGCTGTTTACAGGGGAACAATGTGAATCTCCCGAGCCTAACGTTGCTCAAAAGACCCGATCCTCCCCTCAGGGTCCAAACCTCCCCTTATAAAGGGGTCCCTTGGGTGCCCTTAGGGCTGACGGGGCAAGCATATTCGTGGAATATGCTTGTCCCAAAATAGTAGTTCGGCGGCCTCCTTTCCCTGTCGCCCTTCTAATGACGGCAAAGCTCCAGCGGCCCCCTCCTGCGTGCCTCGGGCTCCAGGACTGTCACCTCCGTGACCTCCTTCTGCTCCTCTGACCCTGCGCATCCTTGTCTCTTGTGCTTGGCCCTGTTCAGATTCCTTCTAGCCTGCAGCTATAGTTTGACCCTGGGCTTCTCCTTCTCCTGCAAGCTTCGTATAACTCGGCCTTACCTCGTATTATTCGGCTCGTTCCTCACCTGCATGAAGATCATTTGGGTAACCCGGCCGAGTTTCTCATTAACTCGGCCGGGTAACCACTTGATACCTATACATGAGCTTCTTGCCTCCGTTCATCGGCCGACATATCCATGATTCGGCCGACCTAGGCCGTAGCTCGGCAACCTGACGGGGACAGTACCTTTGTCTTTCCCCGTCTCTGACCTACCCGAGGTTAACCCCCCGACATTAGTCCCCGAAGCTGGTGTGGCCCTGTCAATTACCTTGGCCGGGTTATATCAGCTTCATCACTTTCTTTAGTCTTGTTTCCGAGCTATGGCCTCGTCCGAGGTTTCCTCGTTCCTTCCATCATACGCTACGTCCTACGTGTCACCCCATCATTGCTTTTCTAGTTTTTAGGTCCTTCTACAGTGCTTACTGACAGGCTACAGTGAACCCTGTACCTGCTGCGCCGCCGTCACGACGCCTCGTGTGCCGCTCCGCTTGGGATCGTAACAACTTTTCTTTGTCTGTGGCCGTTGGTGTGGCTCCATTCACCGTCGTGCGTTCGTGCTACCCCACGATCTACACGGGTAACTGCCACACCCACGATCCCACTCCCCTGTTCATTGCTTGCCTATAAAGTGGGGAAACGCGCCCGCTGGGTTCATCTTTCCCATTATCGCTCGCGTCCGCTTTCCTTCTTCCCTTCGCCTGTGTGTTCTCTTGCCGCTCCGCCGCCGCTCACCAGCCAGAGCTTCCGCCGGCGAGGATTCCACCGCGTCGTTCGGCCTTTCTTGCCCGCGCTCTACGGCTGTGAGACCCCGCCGCCGGTGAGTCCTCTCTGGCCATCTTGCCCTATCCTTGCCCTAGATCGATCCGCGCTGTTTTCGTGCTCAGTCGACGGTTCCTCCTCTTTTCGCCATTGTTTTCATGCTAAGTTCCGACGGGGCCATGTAGCTCTAAGCTCTCCTCCGCCGCCAGTTTTTCCTCCGGCGATCTCTCCGGCGGAACTATGTCTAGTTCGTTTAGCGGTGCTCTAGTTGAGGACGATGACGCTGGCTCCGGGCCTGAGCGTGGATCGTGGCAGGGCTCTTCAGTCACACGCCGTGAGATTGAATGGCTCATCCGAACTCGGCGGATTCCTGCCAAGGTTTCCTGTCGTTTACCCGGCAGCGAATCCTCTCCAGTTATCAGAGAGGGCGAGTATGTGGTTTTCATGTCTCACTTCGCCCGTGGCTTCGGTCTCCCTCTTAGCGATTTCGCTAGAGAATTCCTTGATTACTTCGGCCTTCAGCCGCACCACCTTCCTGCGAACGCCATAGCTTCTCTTTCTGCTTTCATCTCCGCTTCGGAGGGTTACTTCGGCCTGTGGCCATCAGTACATGTCTGGTCGAAGTTCTTCCAGATCCGCTCCAACGTTGTTCCCGACAAATCTCTGCATCCTTCCGAGAAGTTGCTCACCCAATGTGGGGCGGCATCTATTACACCTCGGCGGCAATCCGTGTTCCCCCACGTCACCGGGTTGGAGTCGTGCAAGAAATGGCACAAGTCATTCTTCTACGTCAAGAACAGAGGGGCGGAAGATAAGATTCGGCTCCCTCCATTCTCAATTGGCCCACCTTCCAAAGTGAACTGGCTCTATAATCCGAAGAAAACTCACGCCCTGGCCGAGGCCTTCGAGATTCGGCTGAAAGAGTTGATTCGGGCCGGGTTGTGCGGAGAAGACCTGATGGCAACTTTTATTAGTAGCCGGATCTGCCCCTTCCAGCAAAGGACCCACAAGCTATGCTACATGAGTGGTCCTCTGGACCCTAACCGAGTCTCGACCGTGGAGTTGGACAATTACCTCATTCATAAGCGCGTCCGAGCTATCTTCAAGACTGAGATGCCTGAGGATTGGTCCTGGGGGTTAAAACCATTCACCCGCGACCGTCCGCCTCCCGAGGTAAGCCTAATCTCCATTACTCTATTTTTCCCCAGTTTTTAGAGACTGGTTTACATGATTTTCCCTCCTTGTCATGCAGAGGTTCGCGGAGCAGAAGAACGAGGATGCCGAAGTTCTGCAGCTCCCTTGGCCCGCAGACAAGAGTACCCCGGATACTGGCGAGCCGGACTCCGAGGAGTTCGTCCCTAAGTCGGATCCCGCTCCTGCTCGAGCTCGCGGCAAAACTTCAGCGCAAGAGGAGGAAGGTGATTCGGACGAGGTCCAAATTCTTGAGGTAGTTGCCGCTATGCCTATTTCTTATGCATTTCCGGCTTCTACTTTCCCAGCTAATCCGGCCGGCCAGGTTCATGACGCCGAACCTATTGCTTCCCGACCTCCCGTTACCTCGGGGAAACGCGGGGCTCCTGCTAGTGCCTCGGAGGGGGTTCCTAAGAAACGAATAAAGAAATCCGCTCCGAATCCTCCCAGGCGCAAGACTATGCCCGGAGTTGCTGGGTAAGTTCTTTTGCCTATATTTCTTGTTTCTCTCTCTTTGTTTCTCATACCGACGAATCTTCTTTCTTATTTTTGCAGCGCTCCTCTGTCTGTTAAACCCGGCGGTCCTAGTATGACCAGTCGTCCAATTCGGCCGCCATCTCCTCCTCCCGCTGATGACACCAGAGTTCCTAGTCCCATTCGTCCTGCTTCTCCCCCTGCTCTGAATACTTCGCCTGTTCGCCGTGATGCCCCTGAGATCTCTCCCATTGATCCGGATCCGATCCGGCCCTCCGATGTTTTCGTCGAGCCAGCTATCCCCTCTATGGGCCCCAGCGTTACCATTGATCCTCCATCTACTCTGGCAGTTCCTACGGTCATCCCGACCTCTGCCGAGAAGGTCGTTGCCCCGGCGCCCTCTGCGAGCTTAACCTCCGCTGGTCCTAAGGACTCCGTCCCTACTTCGGAGGCGCAACTTCCTGCTGGCGCCTCTTCTAAGGAGAAACGTGTTATTGCCGTCAAGACTTCTTCTCAGAAAGGTCTTGCCGGCTCTTCTCAGCCGAGTATTGCAGAGGCGCTGCGTAAGGGGGCTGCATCTGCCAAAGCCACTGTTACCTCGGCCACTGGCAGCCAGCTTGCTCTTCATAAGAGTCCTGCGACTGCCGTGGTCGGTCCGCCTGCCCGGGGTAAAGTTTTAACTCGGACAGCTAGCGGGAACAGCCTTGGAGCGCTGGTTGAGTTTGACAATAACTGGAATGCCGCTGATCAGTTTGAGGGTAACCCGGCCAACCAACCCTTCCAGCTTTCTGACATCAGCGGCCGTTTTGACCATGCTGCACAGTTTATCATTGATACCAACAAGATGAATGCGGTAATTGTTTTATCTCTGAGTCTTAAATTATTCTCCAGATGTTACCATATTCTCTAGTCCCCGAAACTTGCAAGGAAATAACTTGTTGTATGCTTGGAAGTTTGACTTAATTTTATTTCTAAGATTTGTTAGTCCGGCCATTTAGTTCATAGTTTATTTGGACTTGGTGTAGCTTTGAATATCCATCCACCTAGAGCCGAGTTAAGTCCTTCTTTACTCGGATCTGGTATAGCTTTGAACATCCAGCCACTTATCGCCGAATTAAGCTTTGCTTGATTCGGATCTAGTTTAGCTTTGAATATCCAGCCACCTAGATCTGAGTTAAGTTTTGCTTGATCCGGATCTAGTTTAGCTTTGAATATCCAGCCACCTAGATCTGAGTTAAGCTTTGCTTGATTCGGATCTGGTATAGCTTTGAATATCCAGCCACCTAGATCTGAGTTAAGTTTTGCTTCATTCGGATCTAGTTTAGCTTTGAATATCCAGCCACCTAGAGCCGAATTAAGCTTTGCTTGATTCGGATCTGGTATAGCTTTGAATATCCAGCCACCTAGAGCCGAATTAAGCTTTGCTTGATTCGGATCTGGTATAGCTTTGAATATCCAGCCACCTAGAGCCGAATTAAGCTTTGCTTGATTCGGATCTGGTATAGCTTTGAATATCCAGCCACCTAGAGCCGAATTAAGCTTTGCTTGATTCGGATCTGGTATAGCTTCTACTTGTTGTTTTATTATTTTGCTCCATTGCTCAGGTTGCACATGACCGACGGACCGCCGAGTTCCAGAGGTTGCTTTTCTTGCACCGCAAGCTGGAAGAGAAGTACGAGAAAGTTCTGCCCGTGGCAAAGAAGGCCGGTAAGTCGATAGTTCCTTTTCCTTATTCCCAACTTTCTCATATATTCGTCCGCGGAATGCCGGCTTACTTCTTGCTGAATAGGTAATATCAATAACCTCAATATCCGCCTTGAAAAGAAGATCAAGACCTTGGAAGGTTAGTTTCCTTTCTACTTTACTCCTTCTTCTTGTAGTATCTATGCTAAGTTTCCTTATTGCGTTGGGTTGTGGTAAAGCCGAGTTGCAAGACTTTGCAGCGTCGCAACAAGATTGCGTGCCCATGCCTGACGTGATGCTTCATTTTTTAGAACAAAGCGCAGTTCATTCGGCGCAACTACAAGAGAAGGATGATGTGGCATCCCGCAAAACCACTACTAGAAAATCGCGTTGAATTTGTGCATTGCATCGTCATCATCATGCATTGTTTGCATAAAACTATGTTTGCAAAGCCGTGTTGTTTTCCTAACGCCCCATTTTTAATTATTTATCAAACCCCGGATGCAACCGGATATTTTTGTTGTCAAAAACTATTTACAAAATCCGTCACAATCAATTAAAAATATTAAATTATTTTTGTGCGGGGCAGTCGAACGGGCCGATTGACCCGATCGACCACCCCAGGAAATAATAATCGGTCCAATCAGACCTGCCTCCTAAATCCTAAACCCACCAACTATCCTACCCACACCCCCTGGCCACCTCACTCCCCCCAATGGCAACCTGCCACCTCACCCTCTCTCCCCCTCTACCCAATCCTAACCTGCCACCTCACCCCTCTCTATCTCTCTCCCTCCCTCCAAACCGAGCCCAGCCCCTGGTCCCTGCCCGCGGGACCCACCCAGGATCCCCACTCCCGCAACCAGACCACCCCACGCGCCTGCCCAGTACCCCAACTCCCCCAGTCCGCGCCTCCCCTGGCCACCGACCCACCACGCGGGACCCGCCTTGGGCCACCTGTCCCCCACTCACGCACGCACGCTCCCTCGCGGTCCTCCCCACCCCGATACCCTCTTCCTCCCTGGCTCCTTCTCTCTCGCGGCCGACGCCCTCTATCTCCCCCCCACCGCCGTGCCGCCCCTGGCTCCCCGCACAGCTCCTCCACCTCCTTCCCTTCCTCCAGCCGCCCAGCCCCGCTCGTCCCTCTCCCCTCTGCAGCAGCCAC
Source organism: Avena sativa (assembly GCA_916181665.1). NCBI lineage: Eukaryota > Viridiplantae > Streptophyta > Magnoliopsida > Poales > Poaceae > Avena > Avena sativa. The sequence continues at coordinate 396,051,862 of OV702279.1, read as the reverse complement.
CGACGCCCGCCGCTCAGACCCGTGTCGCCGCCGCCCCACGCGGCAGCCCCGACGCCCGCGCCCGCCACCGGAGCTTCCCCGCACCCGCTCGCCATCACCGCCTCCGTCCGCCGCCCAGAGCCGCCAACCGCCAACCCCCGCCGCCCCGCGCGTCCCCGGCCGCCGCCGGCGAGCCCGGTGGCTCCTCCTCCTCCGGCCGACCCCGGCGCCCCCTCCGCGCGCCGCCTCGCCACCGCCCCGCGCCGCCGCGCGCCCGCAGACCCGCCTCGCCGGACGCGAGCACCGCCGCGCCCCTGCACCGTGCGCCCCGCCTCCGTCCTCCCGCGCGGCCCGCGACGAGCTGCGCCCACCTCGCCTGCGCCGCCGCGCATGCTCCGACCTCCGCCTCGAGCCCCCTCGGCCTCCTCCCCGCTGGACCTCGCCGCCGCCGCCCAAGTCGCACCCTCCGGCCCCAGACTCGCCATCGCCGTGCCCGCCGGCCACCTCAACGCCCCGCGCGCCCACGTCCTCCAAGTGCTCTGCCTCGACCCGGAGACCGCGTTCCCAGCACCCTTCCTCGTCGCTGGTCCAACACGTGCTTGAGCTCGAGCCTGGGAGTGATGAAGATCAGGTGGAGAACGACAACCTTGACCCTGGAGCGAGCCAGGACGGGATGTTGCTGCGTCAATATGTGAAGATGGTGTCGCCTCTAGAAACCCGGCGTCGAACCAAGATCATCTTGACACTCGTAGTCGGATCCCCAAGGCCGTCGACGCGAAACCACAAGATCGCCTACACGGATCTCCATGTTCTTCCTTCCGTCGCCGAGACCCGGAACGACAAGAACTCCGTCCCGAACCGTTGCCGACGAGAATCGTCACCAATACCGTCTCACGGACGCCGAGACCACCAAACCCTCGGGACCGCCAAGATCGCCGAGACCCTAGACGCAAGACCTCCTTCAGGGGATGACAAGTACTCCGACATGGACCCGATTGGAGCGAACCCGAAGACGGTAGGGCGACAAGTACTACTTCACGGACATCGAGTGCCAAGATCGCCCACAGAGAATCGAAGTTGTCGAGACCCTGAAGACCCGTTCCTGGGGGCGAAGTCCGGACCCGATGCTCGCCAAGAACGCCACCGGTTCCACAAGCACTCCGCCCCGAACGCCAAGTGCTTCACCCCGACGCCAAGACCGAACCGCCACAAGGACCCGACAAGAACAGCACCGACCCAGGGTGAACCCGCTGTCCCGACGCCGGACCAAGTCCTCCCTCTCGGAGCGCCAAGATCTTCGTAACGATAAGACCGACAACGCGACCCGAAGACCACGGATGCGCCCACACCTACCCCGCTTCTGAGAACGCTTCCGCCGAGAACGTTTCCGTCGGACCCTGGACCCGAGACCGACCCTGAACCCCCGGAACCCCAAGAGCGTCGAAACCCCTAATGTGTGAACCCCTCCCCGAGACCCTATTTCATCATATAAAACAACTTGTTGCATATTAACTGCCATACTTGCAAGCATAATCATGTGGTTTGGGGGCCTTATGCCGATTCACCTAATAATTAAATATGGGGCCCATATGCGGGCAAATCTAGCCTTATATTGGCCTCATTTAAACATGTGTAGCGAACCGGACCCATCCGTTGTCTTGCTAAACAACATTTAATTTGCGGGGGGTTCTAAACAACTTGAGCCGTTATTAATTGTCGGGACCCCGGTTCCGCTTAATATGACCTAATCGCATCGCACCTTGCCATGCCATACATCATGCATGCATCATGCCGATCTTCTGCCGTGTATTAAATATTGCATCCGGTGTATTCTAGTGTTTTGCTTCTTCGCGGATAAGGTCGTTGAGTTGATGTGAGCTTCGCCCCGATCTTCGGTTGAACCTTCGACAATGTTTTCAGGCGAGCATCTCCCTCTTTCTACCTATCTTACTTTTATAGTCTTTATTCCCTCCTGTTGATCTATTACTATCTGTGTTGCGATGCTTTAGTTTCCGTACCTGTGATATACCGCGCAGCCCTATATTTGCCTTGGACACATCCTATTACCTGTTGTTTGGTAGATAGTTGGACTTGCGCGTCGTAGTCGCTTGCTCAAGTGCTGATGTGTGTCGTCATATGCCACAGTTGCTGATGTATTGCCGCATGTTGATGTTGGAGATGATTCTAGTTTTACTTATCGTCACTTTAATTTCTGTTTAACAACTAAAATTGAATAAGCAGAGGCATCGGTGGGTGATAGATAATATTTGGTTTCCGAACGCCCACTTGTGTCCCGTAAGACCCCGAGTACTTGATACCTGCTCCTTGATTTATCGCGCTATCCACATCCGGGAGGTATATGGGACCCCCCTGAGCCAGAGCTTGATTCCGTCTTATTTCTTGGGGCCACAAACTAGTTTGAGGTTTTATTTACGATCCTGTACTTATGCCATGCTACTGTATATTTATGTTTGTGCGAATAGCACACTGTACTGTTTAGGTAAGCGGAGTGATTACGCGGTATCGACAGTCCCCGTTTGGGGATCTGCTGTCGCTTACAGCCATTGTCGCAAACCTTGAGTCCGTCTCGAAGCTTGCTTACTTCGTTGCGGGTATACTCCAAGGGGTGGCCCCCTGAAATATTTCTGAATCCTGTGATTGTTCAGTCGTGAAAGCCTCGTTGGGTTTTGATTTGGTTTTTCCGAGGTTGATCGAGCGTGTGTTGCTATTGGTGCACCCCGGCCGGGTAAAACTTTCTGAAAGCCGTGTCCGCGGATATGGACGACTTGGAGCACAGTATCTCGATCATAGACAAGCATAACTAAAGTTTACTGCTATAAATTTGACTTATAATGACTAGTAATCAGCTTCACTATAATGGAATGGCTAATTAATACTGCCCACAATTGCTTGTTTGGTTGTCGCTTGCGACAAATGTATCTGACTAGTAAGTATTGCAACTACCACGAAATGGCTGAATAAAAGTACCAACAACTGCTGGGTTTTGGGTTTATCTCATGATATCTGTATCTGATTAGTAATTGTTGCCACTATAACGGAATGGTCAATTAAAAGTGCCCACTGCTTACTTTATCAGGACGGTTATCTAAATCTGACTAGTAAAGTGCCACAACTATAACTGAATAAATAAAACTGCCAACTGTGTGAGTTCCTCCGTTGACTTCCTCGTTTGGTCTCGAGGGGGAAACGCCAGGATGGGTTTGTTTGGTGATAGCTTCAGGTTGGATCCGGTTAGGTCATTCTTATCCCTCTCTGATATCCGCCAGATGTATCGAGTCTCTATAGGTTGTTTAGTGCATGCTGCCGCTGCCGCTTCAGTCCACCATACCTGTGTAGGCGAGGACCGCCGAATTCTAGCCTCGCCGTGTACTGGCCTCAGTACTGACGCTCCTTCTTTGTTTTTCTACTTTGCCCTTTGCCGGCACCCCTTTTGTTAAGCAGGTTTTGAGATCGACGCCGTTAGCAGGGTTACCCTTCCGGCTTGGCCTGGGCAGGGTTATGGACGCCATTGGTTATTCTTCAGGGCTCTTAGCCCCATTTGCATCTTGTCCGTAGTCGGACGCCCCATCGTTTTCAAGGTGATTTGGATCTTTGTATATTATATCTGTATTCTTGACTCATGGAGTCGCTTATATATATATCTGTTCTGTGGGTTCCATCGAGGACTGTTGTGTAATGTTATTACTTCGTTTTCCACCCGCACGAAAGTACCTGGTGGGCACCTTTGAATCGTTTCTATGCGGGTTTGGCGAATTTTGCTAAAACTTGCATAGGTCCGATTCTGAGGGTGTTACAGAGTGGTATCAGAGCTCAGCAGTTGCGATACCCCACAAGTCCAGCCTGTAGGATAACCTAGCTAACGGCCGAAGTAGAGTGTCAAAACTATTTTACAAAATCGATTGGATAGTTCTGACTAGGTCTGATTTTACTCCTCACCTCTATGCTATTCTCCTCTCACCCTACGTGTTTTGAATCCGCTCTCTTCTCTCTCTTCGAGTCCAGGATTTCTCGTGGTTGGGATTCCGTCGTACCTTCAGGGTTTCTCTTTCTCCCTTTTTGTAACAGAGGTGCTACGATCATCAATCGGCAACTTGTCTGTTGTACCCTTCCTCCAATCTTTGTTCTTATCCCCATGTGTTCCTTGCTGGATATCAGTGTCGTTGAAAAACATATGAGAAGGACGAGCATTGGTGAAGTTGGGGTTAACCTTGAGCATGTGTTGTTCTTGCCAATAAAACCATCGCGGAACCTGATCGGTGTGTCTTTCATACGATTTATGCTGGCAACATTCCTTTGTTTCCGAACCTCGTTTGTCGAGATCTTCAGTCTGATTCCGAGAGTTGGATGCTTAATCCGCTTATTCGTGTGCAGAGTAATGGTTTGAGTGCGGGATGGAGTAGCTACCCTACCACTGCTCTTATCATTCGCTCTTGTACGTCGAATCAGTGGATCCAGCAATTTTACTCCGTCCATGGAAGTTAAAGGTGGCCCTACCTTCAACTTCGTCCTTTGTTTCCCCGGAGTGTTCTTCCGACGATCAAGAACAACGGACCTTTGTTGGTGGTGTCGCCGATTTCAAGATGGAGGATGGACCCTCGTTAGTGGTGTCGCAAGGTTTTACGCAAAGCGAGAAGATGCAGATCGCCGACCTTCCTTCCGGTACCATGAGGCGGATCTCGAGGGCGAGATCCATTGTTAGTGGTGTCGAATTGTGGCATCCCGCAAAACCACTACTAGAAAATCGCGTTGAATTTGTGCATTGCATCGTCATCATCATGCATTGTTTGCATAAAACTATGTTTGCAAAGCCGTGTTGTTTTCCTAACGCCCCATTTTTAATTATTTATCAAACCCCGGATGCAACCGGATATTTTTGTTGTCAAAAACTATTTACAAAATCCGTCACAATCAATTAAAAATATTAAATTATTTTTGTGCGGGGCAGTCGAACGGGCCGATTGACCCGATCGACCACCCCAGGAAATAATAATCGGTCCAATCAGACCTGCCACCTAAATCCTAAACCCACCAACTATCCTACCCACACCCCCTGGCCACCTCACTCCCCCCAATGGCAACCTGCCACCTCACCCTCTCTCCCCCTCTACCCAATCCTAACCTGCCACCTCACCCCTCTCTATCTCTCTCCCTCCCTCCAAACCGAGCCCAGCCCCTGGTCCCTGCCCGCGGGACCCACCCAGGATCCCCACTCCCGCAACCAGACCACCCCACGCGCCTGCCCAGTACCCCAACTCCCCCAGTCCGCGCCTCCCCTGGCCACCGACCCACCACGCGGGACCCGCCTTGGGCCACCTGTCCCCCACTCACGCACGCACGCTCCCTCGCGGTCCTCCCCACCCCGATACCCTCTTCCTCCCTGGCTCCTTCTCTCTCGCGGCCGACGCCCTCTATCTCCCCCCCACCGCCGTGCCTCCCCTGGCTCCCCGCACAGCTCCTCCACCTCCTTCCCTTCCTCCAGCCGCCCAGCCCCGCTCGTCCCTCTCCCCTCTGCAGCAGCCACCGACGCCCGCCGCTCAGACCCGTGTCGCCGCCGCCCCGCGCGGCAGCCCCGACGCCCGCGCCCGCCACCGGAGCTTCCCCGCACCCGCTCGCCATCACCGCCTCCGTCCGCCGCCCAGAGCCGCCAACCGCCAACCCCCGCCGCCCCGCGCGTCCCCGGCCGCCGCCGGCGAGCCCGGTGGCTCCTCCTCCTCCGGCCGACCCCGGCGCCCCCTCCGCGCGCCGCCTCGCCACCGCCCCGCGCCGCCGCGCGCCCGCAGACCCGCCTCGCCGGACGCGAGCACCGCCGCGCCCCTGCACCGTGCGCCCCGCCTCCGTCCTCCCGCGCGGCCCGCGACGAGCTGCGCCCACCTCGCCTGCGCCGCCGCGCATGCTCCGACCTCCGCCTCGAGCCCCCTCGGCCTCCTCCCCGCTGGACCTCGCCGCCGCCGCCCAAGTCGCACCCTCCGGCCCCAGACTCGCCATCGCCGTGCCCGCCGGCCACCTCAACGCCCCGCGCGCCCACGTCCTCCAAGTGCTCTGCCTCGACCCGGAGACCGCGTTCCCAGCACCCTTCCTCGTCGCTGGTCCAACACGTGCTTGAGCTCGAGCCTGGGAGTGATGAAGATCAGGTGGAGAACGACAACCTTGACCCTGGAGCGAGCCAGGACGGGATGTTGCTGCGTCAATATGTGAAGATGGTGTCGCCTCTAGAAACCCGGCGTCGAACCAAGATCATCTTGACACTCGTATTCGGATCCCCAAGGCCGTCGACGCGAAACCACAAGATCGCCTACACGGATCTCCATGTTCTTCCTTCCGTCGCCGAGACCCGGAACGACAAGAACTCCGTCCCGAACCGTTGCCGACGAGAATCGTCACCAAGACCGTCTCACGGACGCCGAGACCACCGAACCCTCGGGACCGCCAAGATCGCCGAGACCCTAGACACAAGACCTCCTTCAGGGGACGACAGGTACTCCGACATGGACCCGATTGGAGCGAACCCGAAGACGGTAGGGCGACAAGTACTACTTCACGGACATCGAGTGCCAAGATCGCCCACAGAGAATCGAAGTTGTCGAGACCCTGAAGACCCGTTCCCGGGGGCGAAGTCCGGACCCGATGCTCGCCAAGAACGCCACCGGTTCCACAAGCACTCCGCCCCGAACGCCAAGTGCTTCACCCCGACGCCAAGACCGAACCGCCACAAGGACCCGACAAGAACGGCACCGACCCAGGGTGAACCCGCTGTCCCGACGCCGGACCAAGTCCTCCCTCTCGGAGCGCCAAGATCTTCGTAACGATAAGACCGACAACGCGACCCGAAGACCACGGATGCGCCCACACCTACCCCGCTTCTGAGAACGCTTCCGCCGAGAACGTTTCCGTCGGACCCTGGACCCGAGACCGACCCTGAACCCCCGGAACCCCAAGAGCGTCGAAACCCCTAATGTGTGAACCCCTCCCCGAGACCCTATTTCATCATATAAAACAACTTGTTGCATATTAACTGCCATACTTGCAAGCATAATCATGTGGTTTGGGGGCCTTATGCCGATTCACCTAATAATTAAATATGGGGCCCATATGCGGGCAAATCTAGCCTTATATTGGCCTCATTTAAACATGTGTAGCGAACCGGACCCATCTGTTGTCTTGCTAAACAACATTTAATTTGCGGGGGGTTCTAAACAACTTGAGCCGTTATTAATTGTCGGGACCCCGGTTCCGCTTAATATGACCTAATCGCATCGCACCTTGCCATGCCATACATCATGCATGCATCATGCCGATCTTCTGCCGTGTATTAAATATTGCATCCGGTGTATTCTAGTGTTTTGCTTCTTCGCGGATAAGGTCGTTGAGTTGATGTGAGCTTCGCCCCGATCTTCGGTTGAACCTTCGACAATGTTTTCAGGCGAGCATCTCCCTCTTTCTACCTATCTTACTTTTATAGTCTTTATTCCCTCCTGTTGATCTATTGCTATCTGTGTTGCGATGCTTTAGTTTCCGTACCTGTGATATACCGCGCAGCCCTATATTTGCCTTGGACACATCCTATTACCTGTTGTTTGGTAGATAGTTGGACTTGCGCGTCGTAGTCGCTTGCTCAAGTGCTGATGTGTGTCGTCATATGCCACAGTTGCTGATGTATTGCCGCATGTTGATGTTGGAGATGATTCTAGTTTTACTTATCGTCACTTTAATTTCTGTTTAACAACTAAAATTGAATAAGCAGAGGCATCGGTGGGTGATAGATAATATTTGGTTTCCGAACGCCCACTTGTGTCCCGTAAGACCCCGAGTACTTGATACCTGTTCCTTGATTTATCGCGCTATCCACATCCGGGAGGTATATGGGACCCCCCTGAGCCAGAGCTTGATTCCGTCTTATTTCTTGGGGCCACAAACTAGTTTGAGGTTTTATTTACGATCCTGTACTTATGCCATGCTACTGTATATTTATGTTTGTGCGAATAGCACACTGTACTGTTTAGGTAAGCGGAGTGATTACGCGGTATCGACAGTCCCCGTTTGGGGATCTGCTGTCGCTTACAGCCATTGTCGCAAACCTTGAGTCCGTCTCGAAGCTTGCTTACTTCGTTGCGGGTATACTCCAAGGGGTGGCCCCCTGAAATATTTCTGAATCCTGTGATTGTTCAGTCGTGAAAGCCTCGTTGGGTTTTGATTTGGTTTTTCCGAGGTTGATCGAGCGTGTGTTGCTATTGGTGCACCCCGGCCGGGTAAAACTTTCTGAAAGCCGTGTCCGCGGATATGGACGACTTGGAGCACAGTATCTCGATCATAGACAAGCATAACTAAAGTTTACTGCTATAAATTTGACTTATAATGACTAGTAATCAGCTTCACTATAATGGAATGGCTAATTAATACTGCCCACAATTGCTTGTTTGGTTGTCGCTTGCGACAAATGTATCTGACTAGTAAGTATTGCAACTACCACGAAATGGCTGAATAAAAGTACCAACAACTGCTGGGTTTTGGGTTTATCTCATGATATCTGTATCTGATTAGTAATTGTTGCCACTATAACGGAATGGTCAATTAAAAGTGCCCACTGCTTACTTTATCAGGACGGTTATCTAAATCTGACTAGTAAAGTGCCACAACTATAACTGAATAAGTAAAACTGCCAACTGTGTGAGTTCCTCCGTTGACTTCCTCGTTTGGTCTCGAGGGGGAAACGCCAGGATGGGTTTGTTTGGTGATAGCTTCAGGTTGGATCCGGTTAGGTCATTCTTATCCCTCTCTGATATCCGCCAGATGTATCGAGTCTCTATAGGTTGTTTAGTGCATGCTGCCGCTGCCGCTTCAGTCCACCATACCTGTGTAGGCGAGGACCGCCGAATTCTAGCCTCGCCGTGTACTGGCCTCAGTACTGACGCTCCTTCTTTGTTTTTCTGCTTTGCCCTTTGCCGGCACCCCTTTTGTTAAGCAGGTTTTGAGATCGACGCCGTTAGCAGGGTTACCCTTCCGGCTTGGCCTGGGCAGGGTTATGGACGCCATTGGTTATTCTTCAGGGCTCTTAGCCCCATTTGCATCTTGTCCGTAGTCGGATGCCCCATCGTTTTCAAGGTGATTTGGATCTTTGTATATTATATCTGTATTCTTGACTCATGGAGTCGCTTATATATATATCTGTTATGTGGGTCCCATCGAGGACTGTTGTGTAATGTTATTACTTCGTTTTCCACCCGCACGAAAGTGCCTGGTGGGCACCTTTGAATCGTTTCTATGCGGGTTTGGCGAATTTTGCTAAAACTTGCATAGGTACGATTCTGAGGGTGTTGCAGATGATGAGATAGCTCGCCTGAGATCCGAGGTGAATACACTCAAGCTCTCTCAGAAATCCGAGCTAGAAAAGGTCGACCAAGAATTTTCCTTGGAAAAGAATCGGCTGACTCTGGATCTAGAGAAGAACAAAGAACTCCTCGAAGCTGCCGAACTTAAAACTCGCGGTTTGAGCGAGGAAATTGCTCGTTTCGAGAAGAGTAAAGCTGCTTGGGCCAAAGACCTTCAGATAATGATGAGCTATATTCATCGTAAGTTATTTGGCCTGGCCGAGCTAAAAAATTTCTTTGTCTTCGCTGCTATCCTTTGACATGTTCATGTTTTGCGCAGATCACTTCCCCGAGGCCAAACCCGTGAGTTCTAAAGCTGTTCTTGCAGCTCGCGCTCGTCGAGGTGAACCTGATGCTGTTGACTTTGAATATTCGATGGAGGATTTTTTGGTTGCCGTTGGTGCTGCAGTTGGTCCGATGAAAATCATGGGCCGGGACTTGGTGCAGGCCGCTATCCGAGCTTACCATGCACTCTGGCCGAATACCTCAGGGTCTCCTGATATCAACGAGGTCCAGTTATTGGTGACCAGGCTGAAGGCATCTGAGAGACAATTGAGTATTTGGAGAGAATCTGCTGCGTGTGCTGGTGCCGACATGGCCCTTACTGTAATCATGTCATGGTATGAAGACATCTCTCTTGACATTCTGATGAATCTGCGCACTGGCTCCCGCTGGGTTGAAGATCCGACCTTTGTTGCTCTTCGGCAAGCTCGGGCTTTCCAGCTCGTCGAGTATGCCGACGTGCACACTTGGAATGAAGGGCCGAGTTTTCTCCCAGATCCAGATCAGGAGGTCGCGGGTGATGATTCAGCTGAGCATGGGGAAGGTGAAGATGATTCGGCCACATCCGATAGCTCCAGCTCAAGCTCGGATAGCAACGGCGATGCGCGGTCTTCCTCCAAAGGCACCGGGCATTCTACCGCGCGCACTGACGCTCCTGAACAACCCCGTGATACCGCCGAAGTTACACCTGGGTCGGCGGAGGGCGAGGCGACCTCAGTCGAAGTTCCTCCTACTTCGGAGTGCCCCGCACCTGAGCAAGTGGTTGCCCCTCCAACGAACAACGCCTAGGTTATTCGCGATCCCCGGTATGCCGGGCGTACAATGTAGACGAAAAATTTGTCAACTCGTATGATTCGAGGTTCTTTTGCTATGTGTTGTTGAGATTCTTGGTTAAGTGGATGCTCGTCCGAATTCTTGCCTTGTTGGCTCGTAATTTCTTCATCTTTCAGGGTTCAATTTTTGCCGTTATTTTGATGATCTTATCCAGGCATTATCGCTGAATATCTACGTTGTTGACCTGTTTTGAACATAAGATAATTACTCCGTTGTGGAAGTAAGCGACGATCGCTGGATCGTCGTTTACTATCCAGAACTTCCTTTTATAAATTAAGTTTCGGATATGATTGCGTTTAGCATAGGTTCGAGGTATCACACTGTAGTCTCCGAGTCGTTGGTTAAGATGCCGAAGTTTACGTGTCTACGAATTTGACATATCCTATGATAATCCCTGAGTCAATGCTTTGGGCACCAAGGTGCATATTCGTAACATGAAAGGAACACAACATATGGCATTCGCCGAGTCACTGCTCTGGTCGCCAATGTTCAAGTATGCAACGCGAAAGAGATAAATATACCATATGGCAGTCCCCGAGCTATTGCTCTGGATGCCGAGGTCTAAACATATAACACCAAATAATCATTGCATATGGAAGTCCCCGAGTAACTGCTCTGGGTGCCGAGGTTCAAATATCAGACATGAAATAACATCACATATGGCAGTCCCAGAGTAACTGCTCTGGGTGCCGAGGTTCAAATATCAAACATGAAATAACATCACATATGGCAGTCCCCGAGTAACTGCTCTGGGTGCCGAGGTTCAAATATCAAACATGAAATAACATCACATATGGCAGTCCCCGAGTAACTGCTCTGGGTGCCGAGGTTCAAATATCAAACATGAAATAACATCACATATGGCAGTCCCCGAGTAACTGCTCCAGGTGCCGAGGTTTGAATACATGATATGAAATAAATATAACCTACGGCAGTCCCCGAGTCACTGCTCTGGGTGCCGAGGTGCAAATACATCATTGGTTTTTTGACCTTGCGATACAACCCTATGAGTAAAATGGCCGAAGTAAAGCCACATTCCAGGGGCGCTTCGTTTCTTCACCAGCTTTGTTTGCCTTGCCTTCTCCAGGGGATTGAGCATCAATCAGATAATATGCATCGTTGTGCAATGCTTTGCTCACGATAAATGGTCCTTCCCATGGGGGTGATAATTTGTGCATGCCGGCCGTGCGCTGCACCAGCCGGAGGACTAAATCTCCTTCTTTGAATACTCTTGGATTCACTTTCCTGCTGTGATACCGCCGTAAGTTCTGTTGATAAATGGCCGATCGCGATAGTGTCAACTCTCTGGCTTCTTCCAACAGGTCTACGGCGTCTTGCCGAGCTATTTCATTTGTTTCAGAGGTTGTGTACTGAGCGACTCTTGGCGAGTCATATATTATATCAGCTGGGAGTACGGCCTCTGCCCCGTATACCAGAAAGAATGGAGTGTAACCTGTTGACCTATTTGGAGTAGTTCGAAGGCTCCATAACACGGCTGGGATTTCTTCGATCCAACATCCTCCCGACCGTTGCAAAGGTTCAACAAGTCGTGGTTTTATTCCTGATAACACTAGTCCATTAGATCTTTCAACTTGTCCATTGGATGCTGGGTGGGCCACCGAGGCAACATCTAGTCTTATGTGCTTCTCTTGGCAAAATCTAGCGAAGGCTCCTTCTGCAAAGTTCGTGCCATTATCCGTAATAATGCTATGTGGGTATCCGTATCTCAAGATGATATCCTTGAGGAATTTCACTGCTGTGTGCCCATCACACTTTTTGATTGGTTTTACTTCGATCCACTTTGTGAACTTGTCTACCATAACCAAGATGTGGGTCATTCCTCCTCTCGCCGGCTTAAAAGGTCCCACCATGTCTAAACCCCATACAGAAAATGGCCAGGTGATGGGTATTGTTTTTAACTCGGCCGACGGCATATGTATTCTGGTTGCATATCTCTGACACCCATTGCACTTCTTAACTAATTCTTCTGCCTCTTTTAACGTCGTTGGCCAGTAAAATCCATGCCTGAATGCCTTGGCTACTAAAGCGCGAGATGAGGCATGGTGCCCACATTCTCCTTGGTGTATGTCTAGAAGGATTTCCTGACCTTCTGTGGAGCTCACGCATTTCTGCAATATGTTTGTTACGCTTCTCTTATATAACTCATTGTTTATGATTGTATAGGCTTTTGCTCTTCTGACGGTTTGTCTGGCTAACACTTCATTATTCGGCAATACCGCGTCTTTTAGGTACGAAAATATGGGTTGCGCCCATATCGGCGTTGCTCTTTCTGCAGTGATTTCACTGTCTATTTCCATGTTTTCTGCCGACGTATATACCTCGGCTCTCTCCATGATTGCTATTACCTCGGCTGTCCCCCTCTTTAGGGGTTCTGAATCTTTCTGCGGATCTACCTCCATTGGCGTATGATTCTCTGCAGAACTTGCTGGGATAAAGATTGATTCGGACTCTGGTGATGGGTTTATTGATGGTTTCCTGAGGTGCTCCAGGGCAATGCCTGGCGGAATTGACTGCCGGGTTGATCCTAATTTTGACAATGTGTCAGCAGCGTCATTTTCTGCTCGTGGTATGTGGTGGAATTCACATCCTTCAAAATATCCACTGATCTTTTGCACATGGAATCTGTATAAAGCCATATTAGCATCTAATGCGTCCCAAGTGCCCGATACTTGCTGTACTACTAGATCCGAGTCACCGTAACATAGGACTCGGCGTATTCCAATTTCCTTTGCCACCTTTAATCCATGGACTAGTGCTTCATATTCAGCTACATTGTTGGACGCGGCAAAATGTATTTGCAGTACATATTTCAATTGATCTTTTTTAGGCGAGGTCAGGACTATTCCTGCTCCCAAACCGTTCCTTAGTTTGGAACCATCAAAATAAATTGTCCAGTAATTTGGATCTGGCAATGGTGGCTCATATTGCACCTCGGCCCAATCTACGAGAAAATCGGCGACCGCCTGAGATTTGATTGCATCTCTTCTATCAAACTGTGGAGCATACGGTGATAACTCGATCGCCCATTTTGCTATTCGGCCACTTGCATCTTTGTTATTCAATATGTCGGCTATGGGTGCCTCACATATCACTTTGATGGGGTGCTCTTCAAAGTAATGCTTAAGCTTTTTTGCCGACATATATACTCCATAGGCCATCTTCTGATAGTGCGGATAATTCTGCTTTGATGTGGATAATACTTCACTTAGATAATATACTGGCCTCTGAACTGACTTACCCTCTTCAAGTCGTTCCACTACAACCACAGTACTAACTACTCGATTGGTAGCCGCTATATAAAGTAGCATAGGTTCTTTTGATAATGGAGAAGCTAAAATGGGTGCCGTAACTAGCATCTTTTTCAACTCGTGAAACGCAAGGTCGGCCTGGGGAGTCCAGCCGAATTTGTCCGACTTTCTCATCAGCTGATAAAGTGGCAGTGCCTTTTCTCCTAGCCGACATACAAATCGACTAAGCGAGGCCAGGCAGCCCGTGAATTTTTGTACATCATTCAAACATCTCGGAAATTCCATTCTTTCTATTGCTCTTATCTTCGTTGGATTAGCCTCGATACCTCGGCTGGACACAAGGAACCCGAGTAGTTTTCCTGCCGGCACGCCAAACGTGCATTTCTCTGGATTAAGTTTCATTCGGAACCTTCTCAGGTTCGCGAAAGTTTGCCGTATATCTTCTAGCAAGGTTCTGCTTTCCTTAGTGTTGATGACTACGTCATCCACATATACTTGTACTTTTTTTCCTATCTGATCATGTAGGCATTTTTGCATGCACCTTTGATACGTTGCTCCCGCATTTCTCAGGCCGAATGGCATTGTGCGATAACAATAAGCCCCGTACGGGGTAATAAATGCAGTCTTTATTTGATCGGCCGGATTTAACGGTATCTGGTGGAAACCAGAATACGCGTCTACAAATGATAACAGCTCACAGCCAGCGGTCGTGTCAATGACTTGGTCTATTCTAGGCAATGGAAAAGGATCTTTCGGACACGCCTTGTTCAGGTTAGTGTAGTCGATACACATTCGCCACACAATGGCTACATTGGGGTCATCTTTTTTCTTTTCTACTAGCACCGGATTTGATAACCAATCCGGATAAAGCACCTCCATGATGAACCCGGCGGCGAGAAGCCGAGCTATTTCATCCCCTATTACTTTTCTCCTGTCTTCGGCGAAGCGGCGGAGAGGTTGCTTCACCGGCCGTGCTCCTGGCCTGACGTTTAAAGAGTGCTCAGCCAACTCCCTCGGCACACCTTGCAGATCTTGTGTTGACCATGCAAATATGTCCCGATTCTCACGGAGGAAGTTGGTGAGCTCGCCTTCCTATTTAGCATCAAGACCTGCACCAATAGTAACAGTGCGCTCTGGGAATTGCTCATCAATCTGAAATTTCTTCGTCTCTTTGGTTGGTTGAAAAGAAACGCTGCCATGAGGGTTGGCCAGTGCCGGCATGCTTAATTGTGCTGACTGTGCGAGGGCTGCTACCTCCTGAATCCTTTTCTTTTCTCTTGCTATAACCAATGACTCGGCCAAATTTGACCCGGCCGAGGCACACTCCATTGACTTCTTGTAATCCCCTGCGACTGTTATCACCCCTTGTGGTCCGGGTAACTTCATCTTTAGATAACCTATATGACAGCTGCTCATGAATTTGGCGAGTGCGGGCCGTCCGAGTAGAGCATGATAACAGCTTTCCAGATCGACCACCTCAAATTACAAATTTTCTGCTCTGCAGTTATCTCTTGTACCGAATAATACGTCCACTCGGACTTTACCGATGGGCTCACATGAAAGCCCTGGCACTATCCCATGGAAAGTTGTCCTCGTGGACTGCAGCATGTTCTGTGATATACCGAGCTTGTGCATGGTATCTTTGTACATGATGTTAATACTGCTTCCATTGTCGATGATTACTTTTGAGAATTTAACATTGATGCTTGGTCCCACAAATGTCGGATCCAACACAAGTGCGTATGATCCTGGACTCGGCATTATTCTGGGGTGATCTTTCATGCTCCAAGTTATCTCCTGATCAGACCATGGCTGGTATCTTGGCACTGCTGGTACAACTGCATTCACTTCCATATGTCGGCGCTGCACACTCTGCTTGTCCTGCTGTTCTGTCGTGAACACACAATAAGACTGGTGATGTTCCCTGTAATCATTACGTCCAGCATTTGCCGGATTTATCCTTCCGTCCTGCCCCTGGTTCATTACTTGATGCACTGCATCCCTCCGATCCGAGTTATCGTACCTCGGGGGAGGGAGCGGTAGCATCAGTTGCTGTGCATTTGCTCCAGTTAACTGCGGCTGATGCTGCTGTTGCACCTGATGGGGAGCCTGAACTCCTGTCGGGTTCCCCATCGCATTTTTCATCCAGGCGCATTGCCGGGTTGTATGATTGGCTGGTCTAGATGGGTTTGACGTGTGAAATTTACACGGCTGATCCAACATGGATTCAAACGTATACTTCGGCTTCTCTTGCCATTGCTTCTTTTGCTCTGGGGTCCATTGCCTCTTTCCATCATTTCTTGCGGTCCACTGTTGAGGTCCATTTTTCTGCCGTTGAGTTGCTCCGTGACTCGGCTGATCTTGCGCTACAGCCGCCACCTGGGCCGAATTATACCTATAATCCGGCCTCTCTTCTCTTCTCCTTCCTCTGAAATCACGCCTAGATGGCCCGGCCAACTCTCTCGTGTACTGGTCTTGTTGCTCACGATGATCTGCCGACATTAACTCCGGTTGGGTTGGGTCACCCAATGCATAGGAGTCCGCTATTCTGATAGTTTCTGCCAGTGTGGTCGGCATATCTCTCTGCAGGCGTTGCCACAGCACACTGCCGTAACGGCAGCCTTGCGCGAACCAAGCGATCGCTTGCGATTCAATAACTCCTTCACATGAGTTTCTCAAGTTACACCATCGAGTTAAAAACTCTCTATCTGTTTCATTCGGCCTCTGCTTGCACATGGCTAGTTGCTGTGGTCTATTCGGTCTCTTGTATGTGCTGGTAAAGTTGCTGACGAACATCTCTTCGAAATCTAACCAGCAGTTGATACTGCCTGCTGGTTGATTATTCAACCATACCCTGGCTGGTCCTTCCAACATCTGTGGGACATACCGCACAGCCCATCTTAGGTTGCCACCCGCTATCTTCACTGCGGTGGCATAATCAATCAACCAGTCTTGTGGCTTGGTACTTCCATTGTACGTTTTCGTGCCTCTCGCCAACTGAAAATTTGGCACTGGTGGTTCGCCCATGATCCGTGGTCCAAAACATGCCGGACCTGGTGGACCTTGCTCTTCCAATAGCTCGGACCAGTATAACCGATCCAATTTTACTCTTGCATCACTTGCTGGCAAGTCTCTGTACAGGATTCTATCCTGCATCCCATAGTGATTGTCTCCACCTTGGTTCGCGTATTCTACCTCGGAATATCCATCATTGTACCTTTCATTCATCTGATTGTAGCGAGCTGGCCTCACTTCTCTTTCCTGCCGAGGCTCAGGTCTTGGTTGCGGGTTGAGCGGCACTTCCCTCCTTACTTCGGCTGGGGTTTGGTTTTCATGATTGTCTCTTGCGGGTTCTTTCCTGCCGTGCTCCCCATTACCTCGGCCGCCGCCGTCCCTTTCCATACGGCCGTGGTTTCTCTCCCCACTATTACCTCGGCTTGCATTGCCTCTGTTCTCATTCGCCTTTCCAGCTATTGCTGGGTCATATGGAACAATTTGTTTGTTCCTCTTCCCTGAGGTTACTGCTTTTTCTTTTCTAGCGTTGTTTCCGGGTGAAGATGCCGCTGCCGCAGATAAAGCAGGTGCTGCCCCTGCCGAATGAACCATCCGTGAAGCCCCTGGTCTTGCCGGGTTAGCTCTGAGCATTTCCTCATTTTGCTGGTTCGCGATGCGCACCAGCTCATTTACTCTTTCTTGTTGCTTCTGCCGAGCTTCCCCTGTTAACCCCTCTAGTTCCAATGCTGCGGCATTTGCCGCTCTTAGGTTTTTCGCCGGGGTACTGTACCTCGGCAAACCCAAATCGCCTGATTCGGCTCTGTGAGCTTCATGCTCTTTGTTAATATCACTCATGAGGTTCTTTCCTCTTAATCTCAGTTCGTCCACCCGCTCGGGTGCGATATCAAGCTTATTAGCTTTTGCATATTCTCTCAGGGTCCTGTTCAAGGATTCCCGCAGGGCTGATACTTTTTTGGCCTCTACCAGCACCTTTTGCCTGGTTTCCTCTAACTCTGCCTGAGCATTTGCCGGATCAAGTATCGGCGCTACAGGTGTGGTTAATTTCTCTATAGTTGCCTGAAGAATGTTCTCTGGTCTCTCCAGAGGTGGTCATCTCACTCTAGGTGCCTTTGGGGTGGTGTCATGTAGCTCGGCCAAGTTTGTCACCGGCGGAATTACCTCGGCGGTTTGCAGTGCGATCTGCTTGGGCGGACCCTGTGCGCCTGCGGCGGGTTCTCTGCTTGACCCGGCTAATGCTGCTCCTGCTTGTGTCCCTGCCGCGACCATCACCTCGACGCTGCCTGCCAGATGCTCTCCTGATGGACAGCTCGCCGCGCTGCGAGGTGGTTCCCCTGCAACAACAACCTGGTGAGGATAAACGTCGGTGATGTCGACGCCGACGTAGACCCTGTGCTCGCCCAGGCCGATGAAGATCCCGTTGCGCGGGGGGGGTTTTTCCCCTGAAGCTCCCTGCATTGTCTCTGACATAGTCATAGAGACCAAATCTCTGGACCAAGCCAGAAACAACGCGCTCGCCGGTGTTGATGAAGTTTCCCGTCCGGATCACAACTCCAGCTAGCACCGCTGCTGGCCCCACGGTGGGCGCCAACTGTCGTGGTGGTGGCACGGCAGATGCCATGGGTAGGCTAAAGTATGGGGCCAATGGATGCTAGTGGGATCTGGGAAGGGAAGATGCAACTGTCTTAACACTCAAGCTGCCAAAGTGATGAACTTTATTTCTCTCTTGATGGGTTACAAGTGCTCCTTGAGCTGTTTACAGGGGAACAATGTGAATATCCCTACCCTAACGTTGCTCAAAAGACCCGATCCTCCCCTCAGGGTCCAAACCTCCCCTTATAAAGGGGTCCCTTGGGTGCCCTTAGGGCTGACGGGGCAAGCATATTCGTGGAATATGCTTGTCCCAAAATAGTAGTTCGGCGGCCTCCTTTCCCTGTCGCCCTTCTAATGACGGCAAAGCTCCAGCGGCCCCCTCCTGCGTGCCTCGGGCTCCAGGACTGTCACCTCCGTGACCTCCTTCTGCTCCTCTGACCCTGCGCATCCTTGTCTCTTGTGCTTGGCCCTGTTCAGATTCCTTCTAGCCTGCAGCTATAGTTTGACCCTGGGCTTCTCCTTCTCCTGCAAGCTTCGTATAACTCGGCCTTACCTCGTGTTATTCGGCTCGTTCCTCACCTGCATGAAGATCATTTGGGTAACCCGGCCGAGTTTCTCATTAACTCGGCCGGGTAACCACTTGATACCTATACATGAGCTTCTTGCCTCCGTTCATCGGCCGACATATCCATGATTCGGCCGACCTAGGCCGTAGCTCGGCAACCTGACGGGGACAGTACCTCTGTCTTTCCCCGTCTCTGACCTACCCGAGGTTAACCCCCCGACACACACTTCTTTGGATTCATCCGTAGCCCGAATTTTCTTGTTCGGTCCAGGACGCGTTGCAGATCGTCCAAGTGTCCTTGTACTGATGCAGACTTGACCACCACGTCATCGATGTAAATTTCCACCAGCTTGCCAATCAGATCATGGAAAATGTAATTCATGGCTCTTTGGTACGTGGCGCCGGCATTCTTCAGTCCAAATGTCATCACTACATATTCAAACAACCCCACCGAACCTGGGACTCTGAATGCAGTCTTGTGTATATCTTCCGGAGCCATGAAAATTTGGTTGTAGCCGGCATTGCCATCCATGAAGCTCAAGATCTTATGACCAGCCGCTGCGTTGATTAATGTTTCTGCTACCGGCATCGTATACTCATCCTTCGGAGTAGCTCTATTAAGATCCCGAAAATCTATGGCAACACGCCAGCGGCCATCCTTTTTCTCTACAGGTACGATACTAGAAATCCACTCCGCATACCTGCATGGCCTGATTAACTTGGCCGTCAACATTTTCTCGACTTCTTTCTTGACTTCTGCCAAAATTTCGGCCTTCATCTGTCGTGCTCACTGCTGGAACGACCGAAACCCTTTTTTAAGCGGGAGTCGATGCTCAATGATGCTCCTGTCTAACCCAGGCATCTCTGTGTAGTCCCAGGCGAAGCAGTCTGGATATTTTTTCAACAGAGCTACCATCGGACCCCGCAGACTCGGATCTAACTTTTTGCTGATAAATGTTGGTCGTGGCTTATCCCCAGGACCGATGTCGATCTCCTCTAGCTCATCAGCGGATGTAAACCCATATCCTAGCTTTCCGTCAGCTGTTAAATCGATGCTAAACACAGGGCAAACAGTAGGTGAGGATAACAAAAATAATTTGGGCCGATTGCCTGAATCGGCCCCCTTTTTGATTGCATTAGTCAAGGACGGTTTACACCTTATTTGTGTTTTACAATGGCAGTGAATCTCCCTGCTACGACTACATGATCTGCTTGTCGTAAGATTGCTGCTTTTTATTTTTTGTGGCCGATCGCAGGGATCGGCCGTACCACGTACGGTCGTGGACTTTGCTACTCTGTCAGGCCAGTGGATAAGACCAGCCTCACCCCGTTTTTTGTAGCTTCAATGCGCTCACAGCCGTCTAGACTGATTCCAGAGATCGGCTCTTGGTCCTCTGCTTCCCAGACGTTCATGCCAGCTATGGAGATCTCTATAGAATCATCTGCATGAATGACTTCCACCTCATCTCCATCCCACTGAATTAGGCACTAGTGCATCGTGGATGGAATGCAGCAGTTAGCATGAATCCAATCTCTCCCTAGCAAGACAGCGTAGGTGCTTTTGCTGTCCACGACGAAGAATGACGTAGGGATGGTTTTGCTGCCTACAGTTAGATCCACGTTCAGTACACCCTGCGTGTCTGAAGTTTGGCCGTTGAAGTCGCTTAACGTGACGTTGGTTTTGATCAGATCTGCAGTGGAGCGTCCCAGGCGCCGTAGCATAGAGTATGGCATTATATTGACTGCTGCTCCGGTGTCAACCAACATCTTGCTGACAGGCTGCCCATTGATGTAACCTCGCAGGTACAGGGCTTTCAGATGTTTGTAGACCTTTTCACGCGGCTTTTCAAAGATAACCGGCCGTGGACCGCAGTCAAACTGTGCCACTGGCAGCTCGTTGATTCTTGGCGCGCAGAACTCTGATGGAAGTATGAACACCATGTTTGTGCCAGCCGATGTCTTCGCATCGGCTTTTACTGGCTTAGGGCGCCACTCTCTCCTTTTCGGACGATCTTCCGTTTCCAATGTCTGCCGAATTTTCGCGGCTAGATCGGGCTGTGCTTTCCTTAAAGCGTGGAGGTACTGCGCTTCGGCTTCCTCCAAGTTACGTAGTCGCTGGACCCTACGCTTTTGGGTGTGTCTGAGTCCATCGGGACACCACCTTGGACGGTGATATCTGTCTTCTTCTTTGTCATCCGTTGGCTCCTCGAGATCTTTCGCTCGAGTGGACTCCCTGTGTCGGCTCTGAGGTGGGAGAGGCCCTAGACACTTGAACACTGACACTGGCCCCGTGTCCTCCTTCTGCTGTCCACATTCCGGGCAGTTATTGATTGTAGGCAATCGGCTCATTCTCGCATCCCAGCAATACTTGAAGAAAGGACAATCCCAATGTTTGTCTGCGCCTTCCTTTTCTTTTGACGGTCCCCTAGCGAGGTGCTCATATCCTCCATCGTTTCCATCGCGCCGGCGACGTCGGTCATACTGACGCTCATACTTGTTAAGGAGATGCGTGGAATGTGGCTTCTGATATCGCACGCTCCTCACCTGTTCCTCAGTTAAATATCGCCTGTCATCGTAGCTGGGCCGGTCGCGTGGACCAGCCTCCTCTCTTTCTTTGCCCCGAGAGTGACCGCCTTCCTCCTTGTACGTGCCATGGTGGTACACAGGCCCTGCCATGTTGTCATCGAACGAGAAATCCAACTGGCGCCTCGTGGAGTGGCTGTGCTCTACCATGTTGAAGCCGGGAAACGGGTTGGTGTCTACTTTCATGGCGAATTGTCCCAGGATCAGACGGCCCTGCTCTATTGCCGTTTGGATCTGGCGACGTAGCTCTTTGCAGTCATTGGTGGTGTGGGTGAACGAGTGATGCCACTTGCAGTATGGTCTTCCGTTCATCTCTTGAGCTGTAGGGATTTTGTGGCCTTCGGGCAACTTCAGCTGCTTCTCCTTCAGCAGTAAATCGAATATCTGCTCAGCTTTGCTCACGTCGAAGTCGAACCCTTTGGCAGGCCCCTGCTGCTTTACCCATTTGCAGGACACAGGATCTGCCCCCCGAGCCCATTCAGCCACGGCCACCTCCTGATCTTGTGTCAGATCTTCTTCTTCTGTATCGACCAGGCCTATCGGACGTTTGAACTTGTCTTGGTACAACTCAGGGTGGCGCTGTTCATACATCGTCAGCTTCTGGGCCATGTGCGCCAATGAGTTGTACTCTACTTGGAAAGCCAGATCCTTGATAGGTGCTGAGAGCCCCAACACTGCCAGTTCGACTGCTTCCTTTTCAGTTAAACGAGCTGAGTAACATCGGTTCTTGACAGTCCTGAAGCGCTGGATGTACTCGGCTACAGTTTCTCCCCGCTTTTGCCGCACCTGTGCCAGGTCTGCAATGCCAGCCTCGGTGGCTTCTGAATGATACTGAATGTGGAACTGCTCTTCCAGTTGCTTCCACGTCTGGATCGAATCAGGTGGCAGCGAGGTGTACCACCCGAAAGCTGGTCCCGTCAGAGATTGCGCAAAGAACCTCACGCGCAACTGATCCGATGCTGAAATCATGCCTAACTGCGCCAGGTATCGGCTCACGTGCTCGATCGAGCTCGACCCTTCTGATCCGCTAAACCTTGAGAACTCAGGGAGCCGATACTTGGGTGGCAGCGGAATCAGGTCAAACTCGTTGGGGTACGGCTTTGAATAGCCGATTGTCCTTCTCTTCGGCACGAAGCCGAACTGGTCTCTCAAGATGGTACGGATTTGCTCCACTGTTTGAGCTGCAGGGGCTAGATTCTCATGACTCGTTCCCATTGCATACTTGGCTAGCCACGCCTGTTTGTCGGCGTCCATCCCAGACATCGCTGCCCCAGAAACGCCTGCTCCTGAAGCCCCTGCTCCAGGAACTCCTGCCGCAGAAATCCCTGCGGTCGCAATCTGGTTGGTGCGTGTCAGGTTATTGCAGTCCGGCACGTAGGTGCACACATATCCATGTGGGATTTCTTTAGGTGGCTCAAACAGGAACTGGCAATCGCCTGGGTCGCCTCCGACCTTGTAGACGACGTACGCCGCTGCCCCTGGTGGCTCCGGAGCTGCAAGTGTGAATGGCAGCGGTGGCCTGGCCTGGAGCGGTCTTTCTCCTTGGTGAGTCCCCAGGGTAGGCCCCGACGGAGAGTACTAATGTTTCATGATCTCCTGAACTACGCGAACTGCGATCCGCTCGAAAGCGTTCACCAGGCTCTCAGAATGGCGGTGAAGAGAATGAGCCACCATGTAGTTGACTTCCTGTCGCAGAGCTCTGGTGCGCTCCTCTGAAGGAACAGACAGATCCACCTCATCAAGAGCACCCTCGGGTGAGAACCCTTTCCACCTGATGCCATGCTTACGGGTCCTCTCAAAAGAGCCGATGAGATCGGCTTCGAAGAGAGCTTTGATGTCATCATACTTCGTCTTGTGCTCCTCAGGCAGCTCGTCGTACGTGACTGGTCTGTCCCCCATCTCAGCGTCGGATGTTGATGCAGATGCTATTGAATGTCCCACCGGGCGTGCCAGAATGTGTTGCCTGTCAAAACCCACCGGCGAGCAGCGACGAGCAACACGAAGAGCCGGGAGGCTCCCAGAACTGCTGGTGGGCCCTGGTCCCTCGGGCAACGGCCCGCAAAACTCCGGCACACGTCCTGGCTTGGTTCGAGGGCGTGCCACCTGACCTATACCTGGTCAGGAAGGTGAAGGATTGCTTCGATTGGTTTCCTGCATGGTAAACAAGTATACGTAAAATTCGAGCCGTGACCGGCTCCCAGGTTTCCCTGTGAATCGGCTCCTAGAGCCGATCAACCCATGGTTCTGCATTAGATCTACAATAACATGGGGTTTTGCTTGATGAATACAAGTTAAATCGATCTACGACAGTTTAACGTTTTCACCACATAATTGGAACATCCTACATGTAGTTGAGCCTGGTAGATACAAAAGACGATAGAAAACTAACCCTAGAGAAGGCCTAAAAACCAACATAAAGTCAATTCCCGGAACAACTCCCCTCGGATTGGCAAACCAAGTCTTACATACTACTGGATCGTTCAACCCGTTTGCAAGGCCTGATCATGTAGATATCAAACTAAACCTTGGAGAACAAGGCACAACTATAACAGATCAAATCAACTTAAATAAAGATCAAGCAAGATACTACCTTTACACCCGGGAAAAGGTGCAAAGGTAGCGAGATAACTAGAGATAGCATGACTAAACAATCGTAGCGAGAAGTCCTGATGCTAACCCAAACAAATCTATGATAATAGTATTACTCGCCATCAACAAGGCTTCAGTACGAGTAACACCAGATAATCGCATAAGTAGATACTGCCTAGATCGCAAGATGCGATCTAGGCAGCATGGCACTTACCCGAGAAAAACCCTAGAAACAAGGGGTGGCGATGCGCCAAGATTGTGTTTGTTGTGAACGTGATTGTCCTCCTTTTCTCGATAACCTTAGGTACATATTTATAGTCCGGAGACTTTCTATCTTTGGAATAACTCTACAACTCTATCTTCTACCTAAACCGAAACGTAATCTATTACAATATAAGATACACGGGCAATTTAGCCCAATCAACGTACGAGGCCGATTCAACAACACGTTGCATATACGTATCTTCTAAGCCCATCTTGATCACAGCCCATCTCCTCCTTTGGCCAAAATATGGTGATAACAGTAATCTTAAACATCAAGCTACTAAAGGATGACAATGGTGGGATTACATTGCTTCAGTCTCACTATGTGGAAAAGATATTGAGTCGCTTTGGGTATAGCGACTGTAATTCTTCTCCAACGCCTTATGATCCGAGCGTGCTACTTCGAAAGAATCGAAGGACTGCTAAAGATCAATTGAGATATTCTCAAATTATTGGCTCGCTCATGTATTTAGCCAGCGCTACTAGACCTGACATCTCCTTTGCTGTAAGCAAACTGAGTCGATTTGTGTCAAATCCTGGAGATGATCATTGGCATGCTCTTAAAAGAGTTTTGCGCTATTTGAAAGGCACTGCGAGTTATGGTATTCACTATACTGGGTATCCTCGGGTACTTGAGGGTTATAGTGATTCAAATTGGATATCTGATGCTGATGAGATTAAGGCCACAAGTGGTTATTTGTTTACACTTGGTGGTGGCGCTGTTTCCTGGAAGTCTTGCAAGCAGACCATCTTAACGAGGTCAACAATGGAAGCAGAACTCACAGCATTAGACACAGCCACTGTTGAAGCAGAGTGGCTTCGTGAGCTCTTGATGGACTTACCTGTGGTTGAAAAACCAATACCCGCTATCCCGATGAACTATGATAATCAAACTGTGATCGTCAAAGTAAACAGTTCTAAGGATAATATGAAGTCATCAAGGCATGTGAAGAGGAGATTGAAATCTGTCAGGAAACTGAGAAACTCCGGAGTTATTGCGTTGGATTATATCCAAACATCTAAGAACCTGGCAGATCCCTTCACAAAGGGTTTATCACGTAATGTGATAGATAATGCATCGAGGGAGATGGGTTTGAGACCCACGCTATGAGTTGATCCCAGTGGCAACCCACTCTATGTGATCGGAGATCCCGTGAATTAGAGATGGGAGACAAGCTGTTGGTAAGCTGAGAGGAGAGTATTCCCATACTATATTTACATCTCCATAAAGATGCAATACTCTCTTATTCTGCATGGCAGGTTGATATTTATCTTAATGTGTTCCAAGTGGCTTTTTATAAGCGGAGATGTTGTCCTGCAGAACATCTCTTGAGGAACACACCTATATGAGTCTGACTGTCAAACGTCGCAGTCCGTGAGAGTTGGGTGCTCTCTAGTAAACTCATAAAAGGCCCTGGAGTATGACGCATAAGCTCCAAACCGCGGGGAAGCCGACGGTAGCCCTGTACCGGTCTAGATTTTGTGTGAAACTAGCGCGCAGAAAACTTGTAGTTCAAGGCATAGTCCACTATTCAAGTTGCTAGCTAGTGTAGCATGAAGTTTAACGTGGAAGTTCAACTTAACAGTCTCCACTACACACCGGTATATAAAACAATGTTCTGGAAGAAAAGTGTTGTGATGTGCCAATGAGACTTTGTGGGGGATTGTTGGAATTTGGTGTATATTGGGCTATTGGCCCATTAGACAAATTCTGAAATTCTCTTTGGCCCACTTGTATATGGCAGCATATGGCTGTGCTAGTGGTGCTAAAGTTTAGTCCCACATTGCTAGTTGAAGGAGAGTTGGACCACCTTATATAGTAGAGTGTTGCACCACTCACTAAGGTGTGACAAAAAGAGTAGCCCTCGCGCACTCCTCCTCCGACGCCGCCCGCCTCGCCATGCCTCGCCTCGTCACGACGCGCGCCGCGGGTTGCGGGAATCTCGCCGAGCCGAGCTTTATTTTGCTGGTTGGGAAAACTGATTATGAGTCATTAACGGACGCGTTAATTACAGTCGTTTCCAGTTTTTATGGACGTGGCTGTTACCGACTCGGATGTGGGTTGAGCCCACGATCCTCCTAACCTGCACTATATAAAGCGTCCGGGCTAAACCTAATCGGTACGAAATCAATCCACTCACGTGCCTACCTCCAGAACCTTGCGCCGCCGCTTTTGTCTTCTCCATCCCGGCTTGCGGCGTGCACCGCAGATCGGGACAGTAGGCCTCCGGAACCCCGCCTCTCGTGAACCTGTACGGGTGAGGGGCGATCAGGTTTTTGGGGAGCGCTCAAGCGCGACTACTGGCAACCACGACGTCGTCCGACGACGAGTTCCCTGACGACGACTTCTTCCCGGACGTCAGCGACCTCTTCGACAACCACAACATGAGCGACGCTGCTGCGACCGCTGCGGCTGCTATTCAGCCTACTCTGTACGTGATACTCAACTGTCTTTTTCTGATTATGCTAGAGTACTTTATTCTAGCGTTTGGTGTAGATGTGATAGGTTTATCTTATATAGATGTAATATGTCCATCTACTTTGTTGATCTGCATGATTGGTTTTACTACTATCTGTATGATCATGATTTATAAGTTTATTATTCGGATTAAATCATATGGATTATTGCTTATATTTCCAACAATCCAAAAACCTGATTATAGGCAACTGAATTCCACTGGTGTAGCCGCGGCTACTAGGCCGCCTCCTTTTGATGGCATGCACTATAAGAGATGGCGCAAGAGAGCAGTTCTCTGGTTTGAAAACCTAAACTGTTATAGCGCCACTCTTGGCAAGCCTGAAGGAGATCTTTCTGCTGAGCAGGAAGCGAACTTTAAGAAAGCCGATACCATGTTTATGGCGGCTTTGTTCAGTGTTCTTGGGGACAACATTGTTGACCCTTATATGTCATTTGATAATGGCAAGGACGCGTGGGAAGCGCTCGAGGCCAAGTTTGGGGTCTCGGACGCTGGCACTGAGCTGTACGTCATGGAGCAATTCTATGAATACAGGATGGTTGATGAGCGCTCCGTCGTTGAGCAAGCTCATGAGATACAATCACTTGCCAAAGAACTTGAGCAGTTCAAGTGTTCCTTACCGGACAAATTTGTGGCTGGTGGCATTATTGCCAAGCTTCCTCCTTCGTGGAGGAACTTTGCTACTTCTCTGAAACATAAGAGACAAGAGTTTTCCGTTACGGATCTCATTGGGTCTCTTCATGTGGAAGAGAAGGCGAGAGCAAAGGACAAAACTGCTCGAGGACTTGAGGGAGGTTCTACTGCCAATTTAGTGCAGAGGAAAAACTTCCAATCCCACAAGTTCAAGAATAAGAACAAAACTGAAGGAAAGGGAAAGTTCGATGGCAAGAACAAGGCCACGCACTCAACCAACTTCAAGAAGAAAAATGATAAGAGGAAAGGCTCTTGCCACGTCTATGGTGATCCTGATCATTGGGCTCCTAGCTGCCCTAATCGCTTTGATAAGCGTCAACATGGGAACAGCGGCAAGACCGCGAATGTTGTTATTAGCGATACTGAGATGAAGGATGCTGGGTACGGTATTTTACCTACTATCCTTTCAGTATGTCATTCTCCTGATTGGTGGATAGACACGGGCGCTAATACACATGTATGTTCTGATATTTCCATGTTCTCCTCTTATCAGGTCTCAAGGACTTCTTCCGTGCTGATGGGAAACGGCTCACGTGCTTCTGTTCATGGTGTTGGTACGGTAGATCTGAAGTTTACTTCGGGGAAGACCGTACAGCTGAAGAACGTGCAGCATGTTCCCTCCATCAATAAGAATCTCGTCAGCGGATCGCTTTTATGTCGAGATGGCTTTAAGTTGGTTTTTGAGTCCAATAAAGTTGTAATTTCTAAGTATGTACAATTTGTTGGAAAAGGTTATGAGTGTGGAGGTCTGTTCCGCTTGTCTCTGTCAGACTCATGTACTAAAGTTATTAATCATGTTTGCAATGATAATGAGTCCAATGTTTGGCATTCACGACTCTGTCATATTAACTTTGGTTGCATGACGCGGCTAGCCAATATGAGTTTAATTCCGAAATTTACCACTGTCAAAGGTTCTAAGTGCCAAGTTTGTGTGCAAGCAAAGCAACCCCGCAAGTCTCATACGACTGCGGAACCGAGAAACTTAGCACCGC
This sequence comes from Avena sativa, assembly GCA_916181665.1. NCBI lineage: Eukaryota > Viridiplantae > Streptophyta > Magnoliopsida > Poales > Poaceae > Avena > Avena sativa. Next base: position 396,023,344 of record OV702279.1, on the reverse strand, counting down.
TAGAACTTATACATTCAGATCTTTGTGAGATGAATGGTGTGTTGACAAAAGGTGGAAAAAGATACTTTATGACGTTGATTGATGACTCCACTAGATACTGCTATGTTTATCTCCTGAAATCTAAAGATGAAGCTTTGAACTACTTCAAAATCTATAAAGCTGAGGCAGAAAACCAACTTGATCTTAAAATCAAGCGGCTAAGGTCGGATCGTGGTGGAGAGTACTTTTCAAATGAATTTGATTTATTCTGTGCGGAACATGGTATTATACATGAGAGGACGCCTCCCTACTCACCTCAGTCAAATGGGGTGGCCGAAAGGAAGAACCGCACTCTAACTGATTTGGTTAACGCCATGTTAGATACATCGGGTCTATCCAAGGAATGGTGGGGGGAGGCGCTAATGACTGCGTGTCATGTCCTAAACCGTGTTCCTGTAAAGGATAAAACCATGACTCCATTTGAGGAATGGGAAAATAAAAGGCTTAAACTCTCTTACTTACGAACTTGGGGTTGTTTGGCGAAAGTCAATATTCCAATACCCAAGAAGCGAAAGCTTGGACCAAAAACCGTTGATTGTGTTTTTCTGGGATATGCTTTTCATAGCATTGGCTATAGATTTTTGATAGTAAAATCTGAGGTATCCGACATGCATGTTGGTACAATTATGGAGTCGAATGATGCGACTTTATTTGAGAACATATTTCCTATGAAAGGCATGTCTTGCTCATCAAATCAGGAGATGACTAGTTCATCTAGTCAGGAATTTTCTATAATTACTGAACCCACTATGCCGATAGAACACTCTGATGATCCTGTGGAGGATGACAATGAAGCTCCCAAAAGGAGCAAGAGACAAAGGACTGCAAAGTCATTTGGTGATGATTTCATTGTGTACCTTGTGGATGATACTCCCACTTCTATTTCAGAAGCCTATGCATCTCAAGATGCTGACTACTGGAAGGAAGCTGTCCGAAGCGAGATGGATTCCATCTTAGCTAATGGTACTTGGGAAATCACTGATCGTCCTTATGGGTGCAAACCTGTAGGATGTAAGTGGGTGTTCAAGAAAAAGCTTAGACCTGATGGTACTATTGAAAAGTACAAGGCACGTCTTGTGGCTAAGGGTTATACCCAAAAAGAAGGTGAAGACTTCTTCGATACCTACTCACATGTAGCCAGATTGACCACTATTCGAGTACTGCTATCCTTGGCTGCCTCACATGGTCTTCTCGTTCATCTAATGGACGTTAAGACAGCTTTTCTAAATGGAGAGCTAGATGAGGAAATTTATATGGAGCAGCCTGACGGATTTGTAGTAGATGGTCAAGAAGGAAAGGTGTGTAAGTTAGTGAAGTCTTTGTATGGTCTTAAGCAAGCTCCTAAGCAGTGGCACGAGAAGTTTGAAAGAACTTTAACTGCTGAAGGCTTTGTTGTAAACGAGGCTGACAAATGTGTGTACTATCGCCATGGTGGGGGCGAGGGAGTTATTATGTGTCTCTATGTTGATGACATATTGATATTCGGGACCAACCTCGCTGTTATAGAGGAGGTCAAAGAGTTCCTATCTCGTTGCTTTGAGATGAAGGACTTGGGAGTGGCTGATGTAATCTTAAACATCAAGCTACTAAAGGATGACAATGGTGGGATTACATTGCTTCAGTCTCACTATGTGGAAAAGATATTGAGTCGCTTTGGGTATAGCGACTGTAATTCTTCTCCAACGCCTTATGATCCGAGCGTGCTACTTCGAAAGAATCGAAGGACTGCTAAAGATCAATTGAGATATTCTCAAATTATTGGCTCGCTCATGTATTTAGCCAGCGCTACTAGACCTGACATCTCCTTTGCTGTAAGCAAACTGAGTCGATTTGTGTCAAATCCTGGAGATGATCATTGGCATGCTCTTAAAAGAGTTTTGCGCTATTTGAAAGGCACTGCGAGTTATGGTATTCACTATACTGGGTATCCTCGGGTACTTGAGGGTTATAGTGATTCAAATTGGATATCTGATGCTGATGAGATTAAGGCCACAAGTGGTTATTTGTTTACACTTGGTGGTGGCGCTGTTTCCTGGAAGTCTTGCAAGCAGACCATCTTAACGAGGTCAACAATGGAAGCAGAACTCACAGCATTAGACACAGCCACTGTTGAAGCAGAGTGGCTTCGTGAGCTCTTGATGGACTTACCTGTGGTTGAAAAACCAATACCCGCTATCCCGATGAACTGTGATAATCAAACTGTGATCGTCAAAGTAAACAGTTCTAAGGATAATATGAAGTCATCAAGGCATGTGAAGAGGAGATTGAAATCTGTCAGGAAACTGAGAAACTCCGGAGTTATTGCGTTGGATTATATCCAAACATCTAAGAACCTGGCAGATCCCTTCACAAAGGGTTTATCACGTAATGTGATAGATAATGCATCGAGGGAGATGGGTTTGAGACCCACGCTATGAGTTGATCCCAGTGGCAACCCACTCTATGTGATCGGAGATCCCGTGAATTAGAGATAGGAGACAAGCTGTTGGTCAGCTGAGAGGAGAGTATTCCCATACTATATTTACATCTCCATAAAGATGCAATACTCTCTTATTCTGCATGGCAGGTTGATATTTATCTTAATGTGTTCCAAGTGGCTTTTTATAAGCGAAGATGTTGTCCTGCAGAACATCTCTTGAGGAACACACCTATATGAGTCTGACTGTCAAACGTCGCAGTCCGTGAGAGTTGGGTGCTCTCTAGTAAACTCATAAAAGGCCCTGGAGTATGACGCATAAGCTCCAAACCGCGGGGAAGCCGACGGTAGCCCTGTACCGGTCTAGATTTTGTGTGAAACTAGCGCGCAGAAAACTTGTAGTTCAAGGCATAGTCCACTATTCAAGTTGCTAGCTAGTGTAGCATGAAGTTTAACGTGGAAGTTCAACTTAACAGTCTCCACTACACACCGGTATATAAAACAATGTTCTGGAAGAAAAGTGTTGTGATGTGCCAATGAGACTTTGTGGGGGATTGTTGGAATTTGGTGTATATTGGGCTATTGGCCCATTAGACAAATTCTGAAATTCTCTTTGGCCCACTTGTATATGGCAGCATATGGCTGTGCTAGTGGTGCTAAAGTTTAGTCCCACATTGCTAGTTGAAGGAGAGTTGGACCACCTTATATAGTAGAGTGTTGCACCACTCAATAAGGTGTGACAAAAAGAGTAGCCCTCGCGCACTCCTCCTCCGACGCCGCCCGCCTCGTCACGACGCGCGCCGCGGGTTGCGGGAATCTCGCCGAGCCGAGCTTTATTTTGCTGGTTGGGAAAACTGATTATGAGTCATTAACGGACGCGTTAATTACAGTCGTTTCCAGTTTTTATGGACGTGGCTGTTACCGACTCGGACGTGGGCTGAGCCCACGATCCTCCTAACCTGCACTATATAAAGCGTCCGGGCTAAACCTAATCGGTACGAAATCAATCCACTCACGTGCCTACCTCCAGAACCTTGCGCCGCCGCTTTCGTCTTCTCCATCCCGTCTTGCGGCGTGCACCGCAGATCGGGACAGTAGGCCTCCGGAACCCCGCCTCTCGTGAACCTGTACGGGTGAGGGGCGATCAGGTTTTTGGGGAGCGCTCAAGCGCGACTACTGGCAACCACGACGTCGTCCGACGACGAGTTCCCTGACGACGACTTCTTCCCGGACGTCAGCGACCTCTTCGACAACCACAACATGAGCGACGCTGCTGCGACCGCTGCGGCTGCTATTCAGCCTACTCTGTACGTGATACTCAACTGTCTTTTTCAGATTATGCTAGAGTACTTTATTCTAGCGTTTGGTGTAGATGTGATAGGTTTATCTTATATAGATGTAATATGTCCATCTACTTTGTTGATCTGCATGATTGGTTTTACTACTATCTGTATGATCATGATTTATAAGTTTATTATTCGGATTAAATCATATGGATTATTGCTTATATTTCCAACAATCCAAAAACCTGATTATAGGCAACTGAATTCCACTGGTGTAGCCGCGGCTACTAGGCCGCCTCCTTTTGATGGCATGCACTATAAGAGATGGCGCAAGAGAGCAGTTCTCTGGTTTGAAAACCTAAACTGTTATAGCGCCACTCTTGGCAAGCCTGAAGGAGATCTTTCTGCTGAGCAGGAAGCGAACTTTAAGAAAGCTGATACCATGTTTATGGCGGCTTTGTTCAGTGTTCTTGGGGACAACATTGTTTACCCTTATATGTCATTTGATAATGGCAAGGACGCGTGGGAAGCGCTCGAGGCCAAGTTTGGGGTCTCGGACGCTGGCACTAGGCTGTACGTCATGGAGCAATTCTATGACTACAGGATGGTTGATGAGCGCTCCGTCGTTGAGCAAGCTCATGAGATACAATCACTTGCCAAAGAACTTGAGCAGTTCAAGTGTTCCTTAACGGACAAATTTGTGGCTGGTGGCATTATTGCCAAGCTTCCTCCTTCGTGGAGGAACTTTGCTACTTCTCTGAAACATAAGAGACAAGAGTTTTCCGTTACGGATCTCATTGGGTCTCTTCATGTGGAAGAGAAGGCGAGAGCAAAGGACAAAACTGCTCGAGGACTTGAGGGAGGTTCTACTGCCAATTTAGTGCAGAGGAAAAACTTCCAATCCCACAAGTTCAAGAATAAGAACAAAACTGAAGGAAAGGGAAAGTTCGATGGCAAGAACAAGGCCACGCACTCAACCAACTTCAAGAAGAAAAATGATAAGAGGAAAGGCTCTTGCCACGTCTGTGGTGATCCTGATCATTGGGCTCCTAGCTGCCCTAATCGCTTTGATAAGCGTCAACATGGGAACAGCGGCAAGACCGCGAATGTTGTTATTAGCGATACTGAGATGAAGGATGCTGGGTACGGTATTTTACCTACTATCCTTTCAGTATGTCATTCTCCTGATTGGTGGATAGACACGGGCGCTAATACACATGTATGTTCTGATATTTCCATGTTCTCCTCTTATCAGGTCTCAAGGACTTCTTCCGTGCTGATGGGAAACGGCTCACGTGCTTCTGTTCATGGTGTTGGTGCGGTAGATCTGAAGTTTACTTCGGGGAAGACCGTACAGCTGAAGAACGTGCAGCATGTTCCCTCCATCAATAAGAATCTCGTCAGCGGATCGCTTTTATGTCGAGATGGCTTTAAGTTGGTTTTTGAGTCCAATAAAGTTGTAATTTCTAAGTATGTACAATTTGTTGGAAAAGGTTATGAGTGTGGAGGTCTGTTCCGCTTGTCTCTGTCAGACTCATGTACTAAAGTTATTAATCATGTTTGCAATTGTGGCATCCCGCAAAACCACTACTAGAAAATCGCGTCGTTTTGTGCATTGCATCATCATGACCGCATGCTCATGTCATCATGCCTGCATCGACATGTCTTCATGCATATGTTGTCTAAAACTATTTCCAAAAAGTCCTATTTGGTTTTCTACAAATAGCCTCCTCTCTATTTCAAATATCAAACCCCGGTCATTCCGAATATTTTGATGTAAAAACTAATTGCAAAATATTTTGTTTTAAATATAAATAATGAAATATTTTTTATTTAAAACCCTGGGAGGCATACAACCGGCCAGGCCCAATAGCCCCAACCGAGCCCACCTGCAGACTAGATTGCTAAACCCTAATTCCCTACCCAACCCCTAACCCTAGCCCTCACCCCACTCCCTCCACCCTGCCGTCGCCACCCCTGGACCCCCTGGACCCGGCTCCTCTCCCCTGAACCACTCCCACCGTACACACGCACAACGCCACACACGCACGTCGCCCTGCCTGTCGCGTACACTAACACGCACCCGCCGCAATCCCTGGGCCCACCTCCCTCCTGCCGCTCCCCGCACGCGCCCAACGCCCGTACCCAACCTCCCTCTCCCCGTCCTCCTTCTTCGACAGCCGCCAACCATCCCGCCGTTTTCCAACCAGCGCTGCCGCTTCCCCCCGACCTCCTTTCTCCCTCTAGCCGCCGCTCGGGCCCGCCTCTTCCGCCGCCTCCCTCGTCGCTGCGCGGGAGCTCCGCCCTCCGCCGCCGGTCACCGTCCCCGCGTCTCCTCGCCCCGAGCTCTGCTCCGCGGCTCCGTCTCCGGCCGGCCTCGCCCACCCGACCGCGTCTCCCCGTGCTCCGGCCGCCCCCTCTCGCCAACGTCCTCCCCGCCTTCCTCTGTTCCCACGAGCTCCGCCGCCAGCGGCGCCCTCCCCGCCGCGACGCCCATCTGCCTGCGCGCCTCTGGGCTCTCTTGCCGGTGCCTCGCCTCCCCGTGTCTGCCATTGGGTTCCTCCTCGCCATCGCCACCTCTCGCAGCGCCCCATGTGCCTCTGCTCACCTCCGGTCGCCCAAGCCTTCCTCCTCTGCTTTAGGACCTGCCGTCTCTAAGCTCGATGCCAGTCGCCGCTATGTGCTGGGATCCGCCGCCCAGGGCCCTCCTTCCGTGCGATTTGTCTCGACCGCAAGGGCCCTTGTCGCCATCTCTCCGCTCGTCCTGAGGCCTCCCTCTCTGACGCGTCCGCAGTGATCAGTGTCCCCTTGACCAGAAGCCGCCACGTTGCTCTAGCCCTTGTCCTCTTGTCTGTAGCGCTGCGTCCTAGTTGAATGCTTGCTCTTCTTTGTAATCCAATTGGATTCCAGGTCCCGCGTAGACAAGATCTTCAAGACCAACCTTTCAGCAACGATCCCGTCGATAAGAACAACAACACGAAATTATGTTGCCAAGATCTTCCGAGGACCTCGCCAAGAGCTGTGCACCAAGCCTCACCGAACACACATGCGCCTATTCAAGATCGTCACTGACCACCGGAAGCCGGAACCTCAAGTTCTTCGTCGAGGGCCCGGAACGAGAAGTACTCCCTCGAGAACGCCGAGTGCTTCACCCCGGACACCGAGACCCCGACGCGACAAGTGCTTCGTCCCGAACGCCAAGACCGACCTGGTACACGGGCCCAACAAGACCCTCGCAACGGCAAGATCGACCCTGTGGGACCCGACAAGATCGGCACGACGACAAGAACGACACCGACCCGGAAGCACCCGATGCGCCCCGACACCGACCCAAGTCCTGCTTCCTGGACGCGACAAGAACTACCCCCGATATCCGAGAACGATCCCGTCGAGACCGATCCGTCGAACCCTGGACCCTGAGACCGACCCCGAACCCTGGACCAAGATCGTCGGACCCTTATGTGTGACCCCTTTTCTCGAGCCTTATTTTATAAATGAAATAAAACCTGTTGCATATTAAATTGTCATACTTGCATGCATCTTGTCATGTGGTTTGGGGGCCTTATGCCGATTCACCTAATAATTAAATATGGGGCCCATATGCGGGCAAATCTAGCCTTATATTGGCCTCATTTAAATTGGTGTAACGAACCCGGTACTATCTTCTGCCATGTTATGACAACATTTAATTTGTGGGGTAGATAAATAACTTGAACCATCTAAGTAATTGCCGGGACCCCGGTTCCGCTTAATATTGACCTAATTGCATCGCATCTTGCCATGTCATTCATCATACATTCATCATGCTGATCTTCTGCCGTGTATTAAATATTGCATCCGGTGTTTCTTCTAGTGTTTTGGTTCTTCGCGGATAAGGCCGTTGAGTTGATGTGAGCTTCGCCCCGATCTTCGGTTGAACCTTCGACAATGTTTTCAGGCGAGCATCTCCCTATTTCTACCTATCTTACTTTTATAGTATTTATTCCCTCCTGTTGATCTATTGATATCTGTGTTGCGATGCTTTAGTTTCCATACCTGTGATATACCGTGCAGCCCTATATTGCCTTGGACACAACCTATTACCTGCTGTTTGGTAGATAGTTGGACTTGCGCGTCGTAGTCGCTTGCTCAAGTGCTGTTGCGTGTCGTCAAGTGCCACAGTTGTTGATGTATTGTCGCATGTTGATGTTGGAGCTGATCCTAGTTTTACTTATTGTTCACTTTAATTCCTGTTTAACAACTAAAATTGAAGTAAGCAGAGGCATCGGTGGGTGATAGAAAATATTTGGTTTCCGGACGCCCACTTGTGTCCCGTAGGACCCCGAGTACTTGATACCTGTTCCTCGATTTATCGCGCTATCCACATCCGGGAGGTATATGGGACCCCCCTGAGCCAGAGCTTGATTCAGTCTTATTTCTTGGGGCCACAAACTAGTTTGAGGTTTTATTTACGATCCTGTACTTATGCCATGCTACTTATGCATTTACAATTGTGCGAGGAGCACACTGTACTGTTTAGGATCGGGACACGATTCCGCGGTGTCGACAAGCCCAGCCACACTTTCGGGTTCCCAGTCGTTCACAGCCGTCTACCCAAACCTTGAGTCCGTCTCGGAGTCAGCTGGCTTCGTTGCGGGTCTACTCAATGGGGTGGCCCCTGAAATATTTCTGAATCCTGTGATTGTTCAGTCGTGAAAGCCTCGTTGGGTTTTGTTTTGGTTTTTTCGAGGTTGATCGAGCGTGTGTTGCTATTGGTGCACCCCGGCCGGGTAAAACTTTCTGAAAGCCGTGTCCGCGGATATGGACGACTTGGAGCACAGTATCTCGATCATAGACAAGCATAACTAAAGTTTATTGCTATAAATTTGACTTTATAATGACTAGTAATCAGCTTCACTATAATGGAATGGCTAATTAATACTGCCCACAATTGCTTGTTTGGAGTGTCGCTTGCGACCATTGTACCTGACTAGTAAGTAGTGCAACTACAACGGAATGGCTGAATAAAAGTACCAACAACTTCTGGGTTTAAGGGTTATCTCATGCTATTCATATCTGATTAGTAAGTGTTACAACTATAACGGAATGGTTAATTAAAAGTGCCTACTGCTTACTTTATCAGGATGAATATCTAAACCTGACTAGTAATTGCTGCAACGATAACTGAATAAGTAAAACTGCCAACGGTGTGAGTTCCTCGGTTGACTTCCTCGTTTGGTCTCGAGGGGGAAACACCAGGATGGGTTTGTTTGGTGTTAGCTTCAGGTTGGATCCGGATAGGTCATTCTCACCCCTCTCTGATCACCGCCAGTTGTATCGAGTCTCTATAGGTTGTTTAGTGCATGCTGACGCTGCCGCTTCAGTCCACCATACCTATGTAGGCGAGGACCGCCGAATTCTAGCCTCGTCGTGTACTGGCCTCAGTACTGACGCTCCTCTTTTTCCTTTGCCCTTTGTCGGCACCCCTTTTGTTTAAGCAGGTTTTGAGATCGATGTCGTTAGCAGGGTTACCCTTCCGGCTTGGCCTGGGCAGGGTTATGGACGCCAATGGTTATTCTTCAGGGCTCTTAGCCCCATTTGCATCTTGTCCGTAGCTGGACGCTCTATCGTTTTCAAGGTGATTTGGATCTTTGTATATTATACCTGTATTCTTGACTCTTTGAGTCGCTGTTATATATATCTGTTCTGTGGGTCCCATCGAGGACTGTTGTGTAATATTATTACTTCGTTTTCCACCCGCACGAAAGTGCCTGGTGGGCACCTTTGAATCGTTTCTATGCGGGTTTGGCGGATTTCGCTAAAACTTGCATAGGTCCGATTCCGAGGGTGTTACGGAGTGGTATCAGAGCTCAGCAGTTGCGATACCCCACAAGTCCAGCCTGTAGGATAACCTAGCTAACGGCCGAAGTAGAGTGTCAAAACTATTTTGCAAAACCGGTTGGATAGTTCTGATTAGGTCTGATTTTACTCCTCACCCCTCTGCTATTCTCCTCTTACCTCTGCGTGTTTTGAATCTACTCTCTGACCTCTTCTTCGAGTCCAGGAATTCTCGTGGTTCGGTTTCCGTCGTACCTTCAGGGTTTCGCTTCCTCCTCTGATAACGGTGTTCTACCATCCGGTGTTCAAGCTGTCTGGTGAATCCGTCTGCTGTGTTACCATTCTTTGTTCCTTGATTGTGCTTTCCGGTGTTTCCGACGCGACAACATCCTCTACGCCAGATCCGATGCAGAGTCTGCATCACTCCTTTGTTTCCGAACCTCGCTTGTCGAGATCTTCAGTCTGATTCCGAGAGTTGGTTGCATAATCCGCCTATTCGTGTGCAGAGTAATGGTTTGGGTGCGCGATGGACTGATCACCATCCGACTACTCTTATCATTCGCTCTTGTACATCGAATCAGTGGATCCAGCAGTTTTACTCCGTCCACGGAAGCTAGAGGTGGCTTTATTTGTTGATGCCTCTACCTTCGACCTTTTGTTTCCGGAGTGTTCTCTCGGCTATCACGGACAACAACCCTTGTTAGTGGTGTCGCGAGGATCTACACGAAGCAAGAAGATGCAGATCGCCGACCTTCCTTCCGGTACCATGAGGCGGATCTCGAGGGCGAGATCCATTGTTAGTGGTGTCGAATTGTGGCATCCCGCAAAACCACTACTAGAAAATCGCGTCGTTTTGTGCATTGCATCATCATGACCGCATGCTCATTTCATCATGCCTGCATCGACATGTCTTCATGCATATGTTGTCTAAAACTATTTCCAAAAAGTCCTATTTGGTTTTCTACAAATAGCCTCCTCTCTATTTCAAATATCAAACCCCGGTCATTCCGAATATTTTGATGTAAAAACTAATTGCAAAATATTTTGTTTTAAATATAAATAATGAAATATTTTTTATTTAAAACCCTGGGAGGCATACAACCGGCCAGGCCCAATAGGCCCAACCGAGCCCACCTGCAGACTAGATTGCTAAACCCTAATTCCCTACCCAACCCCTAACCCTAGCCCTCACCCCACTCCCTCCACCCTGCCGCCGCCACCCCTGGACCCCCTGGACCCGGCTCCTCTCCCCTGAACCACTCCCACCGTACACACGCACAACGCCACACACGCACGTCGCCCTGCCTGTCGCGTACACCAAATCTGGCCAAGGGGCCAGGCTTTTGCGGGTCGACCCGCAGCCCGCGGAAAAAGCACGGCACGGGCCCGGCCCGGCCCGTGACGTGCCGTGCCACGTGCCAGCCCGTGAAGCGCGGTGCCGTGCCCGGGCTACGATCTCAAGCACGCGGGCCAGCCCAGCATGGCCCGTTTAGCATATGTCTTTTTTTCAGAAATATAAGTCAAAAAAACGAGCCAGTGGGAGTCGAACTCGCACCCTCGCGGGATTCCACACCCCACTCAACCACCGGACCACCATCAATTTGTTGATATCTAACAGATTCGGTGCATATTATAGGTTTATTTGGACCAACTAACAGAAAACAGCAACAACCCACATAACGGCCCACGTGCTTGACGTGCCGCGGGCCGGCCCGTTTAGCTCAGGTGCCGGGCTCGGGCCGCCAGGCGGGGCACGCGTGCCGGCCCGGCACGGCACGTGACCTGACGGGCCACGACGGGCCGTGCCGCGTTCCGGCCCGTTTACCGCGTGCCGGGCTAGGGCCGTGCCGGGCCGGCCCGTTGGCCACGTTTGGCGTACACTAACACGCACCCGCCGCAATCCCTGGGCCCACCTCCCTCCTGCCGCTCCCCGCACGCGCCGAGCGCCCGTACCCAACCTCCCTCTCCCCATCCTCCTTCTTCGACAGCCGCCAACCACCCCGCCGTTCTCCAACCAGCGCCGCCGCTTCCCCCCCCCCCCGACCTCCTTTCTCCCTCTGGCCGCCGCTCGGGCCCGCCTCTTCCGCCGCCTCCCTCGCCGCTGCGCGGGAGCTCCGCCCTCCGCCGCCGGTCACCGTCCCCGCATCTCCTCGCCCCGAGCTCTGCTCCGCGGCTCCGTCTCCGGCCGGCCTCGCCCACCCGACCGCGTCTCCCCGTGCTCCGGCCGCCCCCTCTCGCCAACGTCCTCCCCGCCTTCCTCTGTTCCCGCGAGCTCCGCCGCCAGCGGCGCCCTCCCCGCCGCGACGCCCATCTGCCTGCGCGCCTCTGGGCTCTCTTGCCGGTGCCTCGCCTCCCCGTGTCTGCCGTTGGGTTCCTCCTCGCCGTCGCCACCTCTCGCAGCGCCCCGTGTGCCTCTGCTCACCTCCGGTCGCCCAAGCCTTCCTCCTCTGCTTTAGGACCTGCCGTCTCTAAGCTCGATGTCAGTCGCCGCTATGTGCTGGGATCCGCCGCCCAGGGCCCTCCTTCCGTTCGATTTGTCTCGACCGCAAGGGCCCTTGTCGCCATCTCTCCGCTCGTCCTGAGGCTTCCCTCTCTGACGCGTCCGCAGTGATCAGTGTCCCCTTGACCAGAAGCCGCCACGCTGCTCTAGCCCTTGTCCTCTTGTCTGTAGCGCTGCGTCCTAGTTGAATGCTTGCTCTTCTTTGTAATCCAATTGGATTCCAGGTCCCGCGTAGACAAGATCTTCAAGACCAACCTTTCAGCAACGATCCCGTCGATAAGAACAACAACACGAAATTATGTTGCCAAGATCTTCCGAGGACCTCGCCAAGAGCTGTGCACCAAGCCTCACCGAAGACACATGCGCCTATTCAAGATCGTCACTGACCACCGGAAGCCGGAACCTCAAGTTCTTCATCGAGGGCCCGGAACGACAAGTACTCCCTCGAGAACGCCGAGTGCTTCACCCCGGACACCGAGACCCCGACACGACAAGTGCTTCGTCCCGAACGCCAAGACCGACCCGGTACACGGGCCCAACAAGACCCTCGCAACGGCAAGATCGACCCTGTGGGACCCGACAAGATCGGCACGACGACAAGAACGACACCGACCCGGAAGCACCCGATGCGCCCCGACACCGACCCAAGTCCTGCTTCCCGGACGCGACAAGAACTACCCCCGATATCCGAGAACGATCCCGTCGAGACCGATCCGTCGAACCCTGGACCCTGAGACCGACCCCGAACCCCGGACCAAGATCGTCGGACCCTTATGTGTGACCCCTTTTCTCGAGCCTTATTTTATAAATGAAATAAAACCTGTTGCATATTAAATTGTCATACTTGCATGCATCTTGTCATGTGGTTTGGGGGCCTTATGCCGATTCACCTAATAATTAAATATGGGGCCCATATGCGGGCAAATCTAGCCTTATATTGGCCTCATTTAAATTGGTGTAACGAACCCGGTACTATCTTCTGCCATGTTATGACAACATTTAATTTGTGGGGTAGATAAATAACTTGAACCATCTAAGTAATTGCCGGGACCCCGGTTCCGCTTAATATTGACCTAATTGCATCGCATCTTGCCATGTCATACATCATACATGCATCATGCCGATCTTCCGCCGTGTATTAAATATTGCATCCGGTGTTTCTTCTAGTGTTTTGGTTCTTCGCGGATAAGGCCGTTGAGTTGATGTGAGCTTCGCCCCGATCTTCGGTTGAACCTTCGACAATGTTTTCAGGCGAGCATCTCCCTCTTTCTACCTATCTTACTTTTATAGTATTTATTCCCTCCTGTTGATCTATTGCTATCTGTGTTGCGATGCTTTAGTTTCCGTACCTGTGATATACCGTGCAGCCCTATATTGCCTTGGACACAACCTATTACCTGCTGTTTGGTAGATAGTTGGACTTGCGCGTCGTAGTCGCTTGCTCAAGTGCTGTTGCGTGTCGTCAAGTGCCACAGTTGTTGATGTATTGCCGCATGTTGATGTTGGAGCTGATCCTAGTTTTACTTATTGTTCACTTTAATTCCTGTTTAACAACTAAAATTGAAGTAAGCAGAGGCATCGGTGGGTGATAGAAAATATTTGGTTTCCAGACGCCCACTTGTGTCCCGTAGGACCCCGAGTACTTGATACCTGTTCCTTGATTTATCGCGCTATCCACATCCGGGAGGTATATGGGACCCCCCTGAGCCAGAGCTTGATTCAGTCTTATTTCTTGGGGCCACAAACTAGTTTGAGGTTTTATTTACGATCCTGTACTTATGCCATGCTACTTATGCATTTACAATTGTGCGAGGAGCACACTGTACTGTTTAGGATCGGGACACGATTCCGCGGTGTCGACAAGCCCAGCCACACTTTCGGGTTCCCAGTCGTTCACAGCCGTCTACCCAAACCTTGAGTCCGTCTCGGAGTCAGCTGGCTTCGTTGCGGGTCTACTCAATGGGGTGGCCCCCTGAAATATTTCTGAATCCTGTGATTGTTCAGTCGTGAAAGCCTCGTTGGGTTTTGTTTTGGTTTTTCCGAGGTTGATCGAGCGTGTGTTGCTATTGGTGCACCCCGGCCGGGTAAAACTTTCTGAAAGCCGTGTCCGCGGGTATGGACGACTTGGAGCACAGTATCTCGATCATAGACAAGCATAACTAAAGTTTATTGCTATAAATTTGACTTTATAATGACTAGTAATCAGCTTCACTATAATGGAATGGCTAATTAATACTGCCCACAATTGCTTGTTTGGAGTGTCGCTTGCGACCATTGTACCTGACTAGTAAGTAGTGCAACTACAACGGAATGGCTGAATAAAAGTACCAACAACTGCTGGGTTTAAGGGTTATCTCATGCTATTCATATCTGATTAGTAAGTGTTACAACTATAACGGAATGGTTAATTAAAAGTGCCTACTGCTTACTTTATCAGGATGAATATCTAAACCTGACTAGTAATTACTGCAACGATAACTGAATAAGTAAAACTGCCAACGGTGTGAGTTCCTTGGTTGACTTCCTCGTTTGGTCTCGAGGGGGAACACCAGGATGGGTTTGTTTGGTGTTAGCTTCAGGTTGGATCCGGATAGGTAATTCTCACCCCTCTCTGATAACCGCCAGTTGTATCGAGTCTCTATAGGTTGTTTAGTGCATGCTGCCGCTTCAGTCCACCATACCTATGTAGGCGAGGACCGCCGAATTCTAGCCTCGCCGTGTACTGGCCTCAGTACTGACGCTCCTCTTTTTCCTTTGCCCTTTGTCGGCACCCCTTTTGTTTAAGCAGGTTTTGAGATCGACGTCGTTAGCAGGGTTACCCTTCCGGGTTGGCCTGGGCAGGGTTATGGACGCCAATGGTTATTCTTCAGGGCTCTTAGCCCCATTTGCATCTTGTCCGTAGCTGGACGCTCTATCGTTTTCAAGGTGATTTGGATCTTTGTATATTATACCTGTATTCTTGACTCTTTGAGTCGCTGTTATATATATATCTGTTCTGTGGGTCCCATCGAGGACTGTTGTGTAATGTTATTACTTCATTTTCCACCCACACGAAAGTGCCTGGTGGGCACCTTTGAATCGTTTCTATGCGGGTTTGGCGGATTTCGCTAAAACTTGCATAGGTCTGATTCCGAGGGTGTTACAGCAATGATAATGAGTCCAATGTTTGGCATTCACGACTCTGTCATATTAACTTTTGTTGCATGACGCGGCTAGCCAATATGAGTTTAATTCCGAAATTTACCACTGTCAAAGGTTCTAAGTGCCAAGTTTGTGTGCAAGCAAAGCAACCCCGCAAGTCTCATACGACTACGGAACCGAGAAACTTAGCACCGCTAGAACTTATACATTCAGATCTTTGTGAGATGAATGGTGTGTTGACAAAAGGTGGAAAAAGATACTTTATGACGTTGATTGATGACTCCACTAGATACTGCTATGTTTATCTCCTGAAATCTAAAGATGAAGCTTTGAACTACTTCAAAATCTATAAAGCTGAGGCAGAAAACCAACTTGATCTTAAAATCAAGCGGCTAAGGTCGGATCGTGGTGGAGAGTACTTTTCAAATGAATTTGATTTATTCTGTGCGGAACATGGTATTATACATGAGAGGACGCCTCCCTACTCACCTCAGTCAAATGGGGTGGCCGAAAGGAAGAACCGCACTCTAACTGATTTGGTTAACGCCATGTTAGATACATCGGGTCTATCCAAGGAATGGTGGGGGGAGGTGCTAATGACTGCGTGTCATGTCCTAAATCGTGTTCCTGTAAAGGATAAAACCATGACTCCATTTGAGGAATGGGAAAAGAAAAGGCTTAAACTCTCTTACTTACGAACTTGGGGTTGTTTGGCGAAAGTCAATATTCCAATACCCAAGAAGCGAAAGCTTGGACCAAAAACCGTTGATTGTGTTTTTCTGGGATATGCTTTTCATAGCATTGGCTATAGATTTTTGATAGTAAAATCTGAGGTATCCGACATGCATGTTGGTACAATTATGGAGTCGAATGATGCGACTTTCTTTGAGAACATCTTTCCTATGAAAGGCATGTCTAGCTCATCAAATCAGGAGATGACTAGTTCATCTAGTCAGGAATTTTCTATAATTCCTGAACCCACTATGCCGATAGAACACTCTGATGATCCTGTGGAGGATGACAATGAAGCTCCCAAAAGGAGCAAGAGACAAAGGACTGCAAAGTCATTTGGTGATGATTTCATTGTGTACCTTGTGGATGATACTCCCACTTCTATTTCAGAAGCCTATGCATCTCAAGATGCTGACTACTGGAAGGAAGCTGTCCGAAGCGAGATGGATTCCATCTTAGCTAATGGTACTTGGGAAATCACTGATCGTCCTTATGGGTGCAAACCTGTAGGATGTAAGTGGGTGTTCAAGAAAAAGCTTAGACCTGATGGTACTATTGAAAAGTACAAGGCACGTCTTGTGGCTAAGGGTTATACCCAAAAAGAAGGTGAAGACTTCTTCGATACCTACTCACCTGTAGCCAGATTGACCACTATTCGAGTACTGCTATCCTTGGCTGCCTCACATGGTATTCTCGTTCATCTAATGGACGTTAAGACAGCTTTTCTAAATGGAGAGCTAGATGAGGAAATTTATATGGAGCAGCCTGACGGATTTGTAGTAGATGGTCAAGAAGGAAAGGTGTGTAAGTTAGTGAAGTCTTTGTATGGTCTTAAGCAAGCTCCTAAGCAGTGGCACGAGAAGTTTGAAAGAACTTTAACTGCTGAAGGCTTTGTTGTAAACGAGGCTGACAAATGTGTGTACTATCGCCATGGTGGGGGCGAGGGAGTTATTATGTGTCTCTATGTTGATGACATATTGATATTCGGGACCAACCTCACTGTTATAGAGGAGGTCAAAGAGTTCCTATCTCGTTGCTTTGAGATGAAGGACTTGGGAGTGGCTGATGTAATCTT
Organism: Avena sativa; assembly: GCA_916181665.1. Lineage (NCBI taxonomy): Eukaryota > Viridiplantae > Streptophyta > Magnoliopsida > Poales > Poaceae > Avena > Avena sativa. Next base: position 396,006,341 of record OV702279.1, on the reverse strand, counting down.
AAACATCAAGCTACTAAAGGATGACAATGGTGGGATTACATTGCTTCAGTCTCACTATGTGGAAAAGATATTGAGTCGCTTTGGGTATAGCGACTGTAATTCTTCTCCAACGCCTTATGATCCGAGCGTGCTACTTCGAAAGAATCGAAGGACTGCTAAAGATCAATTGATATATTCTCAAATTATTGGCTCGCTCATGTATTTAGCCAGCGCTACTAGACCTGACATCTCCTTTGCTGTAAGCAAACTGAGTCGATTTGTGTCAAATCCTGGAGATGATCATTGGCATGCTCTTAAAAAAGTTTTGCGCATCGAGGGAGATGGGTTTGAGACCCACGCTATGAGTTGATCCCAGTGGCAACCCACTCTATGTGATCGGAGATCCCGTGAATTAGAGATGGGAGACAAGCTGTTGGTCAGCTGAGAGGAGAGTATTCCCATACTATATTTACATCTCCATAAAGATGCAATACTCTCTTATTCTGCATGGCAGGTTGATATTTATCTTAATGTGTTCCAAGTGGCTTTTTATAAGCGGAGATGTTGTCCTGCAGAACATCTCTTGAGGAACACACCTATATGAGTCTGACTGTCAAACGTCGCAGTCCGTGAGAGTTGGGTGCTCTCTAGTAAACTCATAAAAGGCCCTGGAGTATGACGCATAAGCTCCAAACCGCGGGGAAGCCGACGGTAGCCCTGTACCGGTCTAGATTTTGTGTGAAACTAGCGCGCAGAAAACTTGTAGTTCAAGGCATAGTCCACTATTCAAGTTGCTAGCTAGTGTAGCATGAAGTTTAACGTGGAAGTTCAACTTAACAGTCTCCACTACACACCGGTATATGAAACAATGTTCTGGAAGAAAAGTGTTGTGATGTGCCAATGAGACTTTGTGGGGGATTGTTGGAATTTGGTGTATATTGGGCTATTGGCCCATTAGACAAATTCTGAAATTCTCTTTGGCCCACTTGTATATGGAAGCATATGGCTGTGCTAGTGGTGCTAAAGTTTAGTCCCACATTGCTAGTTGAAGGAGAGTTGGACCACCTTATATAGTAGAGTGTTGCACCACTCACTAGGGTGTGACAAAAAGAGTAGCCCTCGCGCACTCCTCCTCCGACGCCGCCCGCCTCGCCACGCCTCGCCTCGTCACGACGCGCGCCGCGGGTTGCGGGAATCTCGCCGAGCCGAGCTTTATTTTGCTGGTTGGGAAAACTGATTATGAGTCATTAACGGACGCGTTAATTACAGTCGTTTCCAGTTTTTATGGACGTGGCTGTTACCGACTCGGACGTGGGCTGAGCCCACGATCCTCCTAACCTGCACTATATAAAGCGTCCGGGCTAAACCTAATCGGTACGAAATCAATCCACTCACGTGCCTACCTCCAGAACCTTGCGCCGCCGCTTTCGTCTTCTCCATCCCGGCTTGCGGCGTGCACCGCAGATCGGGACAGTAGGCCTCCGGAACCCCGCCTCTCGTGAACCTGTACGGGTGAGGGGCGATCAGGTTTTTGGGGAGCGCTCAAGTGCGACTACTGGCAACCACGACGTCGTCCGACGACGAGTTCCCTGACGACGACTTCTTCCCGGACGTCAGCGACCTCTTCGACAACCACAACATGAGCGACGCTGCTGCGACCGCTGCGGCTGCTATTCAGCCTACTCTGTACGTGATACTCAACTGTCTTTTTCTGATTATGCTAGAGTACTTTATTCTAGCGTTTGGTGTAGATGTGATAGGTTTATCTTATATAGATGTAATATGTCCATCTACTTTGTTGATCTGCATGATTGGTTTTACTACTATCTGTATGATCATGATTTATAAGTTTATTATTCAGATTAAATCATATGGATTATTGCTTATATTTCCAACAATCCAAAAAACTGATTATAGGCAACTGAATTCCACTGGTGTAGCCGCGGCTACTAGGCCGCCTCCTTTTGATGGCATGCACTATAAGAGATGGCGCAAGAGAGCAGTTCTCTGGTTTGAAAACCTAAACTGTTATAGCGCCACTGTTGGCAAGCCTGAAGGATATCTTTCTGCTGAGCAGGAAGCGAACTTTAAGAAAGCCGATACCATGTTTATGGCGGCTTTGTTCAGTGTTCTTGGGGACAACATTGTTGACCCTTATATGTCATTTGATAATGGCAAGGACGCGTGGGAAGCGCTCGAGGCCAAGTTTGGGGTCTCGGACGCTGACACTGAGCTGTACGTCATGGAGCAATTCTATGACTACAGGATGGTTGATGAGCGCTCCATCGTTGAGCAAGCTCATAAGATACAATCACTTGCCAAAGAACTTGAGCAGTTCAAGTGTTCCTTACCGGACAAATTTGTGGCTGGTGGCATTATTGCTAAGCTTCCTCCTTCGTGGAGGAACTTTGCTACTTCTCTGAAACATAAGAGACAAGAGTTTTCCGTTACGGATCTCATTGGGTCTCTTCATGTGGAAGAGAAGGCGAGAGCAAAGGACAAAACTGCTCGAGGACTTGAGGGAGGTTCTACTGCCAATTTAGTGCAGAGGAAAAACTTCCAATCCCACAAGTTCAAGAATAGGAACAAAACTGAAGGAAAGGGAAAGTTCGATGGCAAGAACAAGGCCACGCACTCAACCAACTTCAAGAAGAAAAATGATAAGAGGAAAGGCTCTTGCCACGTCTGTGGTGATCCTGATCATTGGGCTCCTAGCTGCCCTAATCGCTTTGATAAGCGTCAACATGGGAACAGCGGCAAGACCGCGAATGTTGTTATTAGCGATACTGAGATGAAGGATGCTGGGTACGGTATTTTACCTACTATCCTTTCAGTATGTCATTCTCCTGATTGGTGGATAGACACGGGCGCTAATACACATGTATGTTCTGATATTTCCATGTTCTCCTCTTATCAGGTCTCAAGGACTTCTTCCGTGCTGATGGGAAGCGGCTCACGTGCTTCTGTTCATGGTGTTGGTACGGTAGATCTGAAGTTTACTTCGGGGAAGACCGTACAGCTGAAGAACGTGCAGCATGTTCCCTCCATCAATAAGAATCTCGTCAGCGGATCGCTTTTATGTCGAGATGGCTTTAAGTTGGTTTTTGAGTCCAATAAAGTTGTAATTTCTAAGTATGTACAATTTGTTGGAAAAGGTTATGAGTGTGGAGGTCTGTTCCGCTTGTCTCTGTCAGACTCATGTACTAAAGTTATTAATCATGTTTGCAATGATAATGAGTCCAATGTTTGGCATTCACGACTCTGTCATATTAACTTTGGTTGCATGACGCGGCTAGCCAATATGAGTTTAATTCCGAAATTTACCATTGTCAAAGGTTCTAAGTGCCAAGTTTGTGTGCAAGCAAAGCAACCCCGCAAGTCTCATACGACTGCGGAACCGAGAAACTTAGCACCGCTAGAACTTATACATTCAGATCTTTGTGAGATGAATGGTGTGTTGACAAAAGGTGGAAAAAGATACTTTATGACGTTGATTGATGACTCCACTAGATACTGCTATGTTTATCTCCTGAAATCTAAAGATGAAGCTTTGAACTACTTCAAAATCTATAAAGCTGAGGCAGAAAACCAACTTGATCTTAAAATCAAGCGGCTAAGGTCGGATCGTGGTGGAGAGTACTTTTCAAATGAATTTGATTTATTCTGTGCGGAACATGGTATTATACATGAGAGGACGCCTCCCTACTCACCTCAGTCAAATGGGGTGGCCGAAAGGAAGAACCGCACTCTAACTGATTTGGTTAACGCCATGTTAGATACATCGGGTCTATCCAAGGAATGGTGGGGGAGGCGCTAATGACTGCGTGTCATGTCCTAAACCGTGTTCCTGTAAAGGATAAAACCATGACTCCATTTGACGAATGGGAAAAGAAAAGGCTTAAACTCTCTTACTTACGAACTTGGGGTTGTTTGGCGAAAGTCAATATTCCAATACCCAAGAAGCGAAAGCTTGGACCAAAAACCGTTGATTGTGTTTTTCTGGGATATGCTTTTCATAGCATTGGCTATAGATTTTTGATAGTAAAATCTGAGGTATCCGACATGCATGTTGGTACAATTATGGAGTCGAATGATGCGACTTTCTTTGAGAACATCTTTCCTATGAAAGGCATGTCTAGCTCATCAAATCAGGAGATGACTAGTTCATCTAGTCAGGAATTTTCTATAATTCCTGAACCCACTATGCCGATAGAACACTCTGATGATCCTGTGGAGGATGACAATGAAGCTCCCAAAAGGAGCAAGAGACAAAGGACTGCAAAGTCATTTGGTGATGATTTCATTGTGTACCTTGTGGATGATACTCCCACTTCTATTTCAGAAGCCTATGCATCTCAAGATGCTGACTACTGGAAGGAAGCTGTCCGAAGCGAGATGGATTCCATCTTAGCTAATGGTACTTGGGAAATCACTGATCGTCCTTATGGGTGCAAACCTGTAGGATGTAAGTGGGTGTTCAAGAAAAAGCTTAGATCTGATGGTACTATTGAAAAGTACAAGGCACGTCTTGTGGCTAAGGGTTATACCCAAAAAGAAGGTGAAGACTTCTTCGATACCTACTCACCTGTAGCCAGATTGACCACTATTCGAGTACTGCTATCCTTGGCTGCCTCACATGGTCTTCTCGTTCATCTAATGGACGTTAAGACAACTTTTCTAAATGGAGAGCTAGATGAGGAAATTTATATGGAGCAGCCTGACGGATTTGTAGTAGATGGTCAAGAAGGAAAGGTGTGTAAGTTAGTGAAGTCTTTGTATGGTCTTAAGCAAGCTCCTAAGCAGTGGCACGAGAAGTTTGAAAGAACTTTAACTGCTGAAGGCTTTGTTGTAAACGAGGCTGACAAATGTGTGTACTATCGCCATGGTGGGGGCGAGGGAGTTATTATGTGTCTCTATGTTGATGACATATTGATATTCGGGACCAACCTCGTTGTTATAGAGGAGGTCAAAGAGTTCCTATCTCGTTGCTTTGAGATGAAGGACTTGGGAGTGGCTGATGTAATCTTAAACATCAAGCTACTAAAGGATGACAATGGTGGGATTACATTGCTTCAGTCTCACTATGTGGAAAAGATATTGAGTCGCTTTGGGTATAGCGACTGTAATTCTTCTCCAACGCCTTATGATCCGAGCGTGCTACTTCGAAAGAATCGAAGGACTGCTAAAGATCAATTGAGATATTCTCAAATTATTGGCTCGCTCATGTATTTAGCCAGCGCTACTAGACCTGACATCTCCTTTGCTGTAAGCAAACTGAGTCGATTTGTGTCAAATCCTGGAGATGATCATTGGCATGCTCTTAAAAGAGTTTTGCGCTATTTGAAAGGCACTGCGAGTTATGGTATTCACTATACTGGGTATCCTCGGGTACTTGAGGGTTATAGTGATTCAAATTGGATATCTGATGCTGATGAGATTAAGGCCACAAGTGGTTATTTGTTTACACTTGGTGGTGGCGCTGTTTCCTGGAAGTCTTGCAAGCAGACCATCTTAACGAGGTCAACAATGGAAGCAGAACTCACAGCATTAGACACAGCCACTGTTGAAGCAGAGTGGCTTCGTGAGCTCTTGATGGACTTACCTGTGGTTGAAAAACCAATACCCGCTATCCCGATGAACTGTGATAATCAAACTGTGATCGTCAAAGTAAACAGTTCTAAGGATAATATGAAGTCATCAAGGCATGTGAAGAGGAGATTGAAATCTGTCAGGAAATTGAGAAACTCCGGAGTTATTGCGTTGGATTATATCCAAACATCTAAGAACCTGGCAGATCCCTTCACAAAGGGTTTATCACGTAATGTGATAGATAATGCATCGAGGGAGATGGGTTTGAGACCCACGCTATGAGTTGATCCCAGTGGCAACCCACTCTATGTGATCGGAGATCCCGTGAATTAGAGATGGGAGACAAGCTGTTGGTCAGTTGAGAGGAGAGTATTCCCATACTATATTTACATCTCCATAAAGATGCAATACTCTCTTATTCTGCATGGCAGGTTGATATTTATCTTAATGTGTTCCAAGTGGCTTTTTATAAGCGGAGATGTTGTCCTGCAGAACATCTCTTGAGGAACACACCTATATGAGTCTGACTGTCAAACGTCGCAGTCCGTGAGAGTTGGGTGCTCTCTAGTAAACTCATAAAAGGCCCTGGAGTATGACGCATAAGCTCCAAACCGCGGGGAAGCCGACGGTAGCCCTGTACCGGTCTAGATTTTGTGTGAAACTAGCGCGCAGAAAACTTGTAGTTCAAGGCATAGTCCACTATTCAAGTTGCTAGCTAGTGTAGCATGAAGTTTAACGTGGAAGTTCAACTTAACAGTCTCCACTACACACCGGTATATAAAACAATGTTCTGGAAGAAAAGTGTTGTGATGTGCCAATGAGACTTTGTGGGGGATTGTTGGAATTTGGTGTATATTGGGCTATTGGCCCATTAGACAAATTCTGAAATTCTCTTTGGCCCACTTGTATATGGCAGCATATGGCTGTGCTAGTGGTGCTAAAGTTTAGTCCCACATTGCTAGTTGAAGGAGAGTTGGACCACCTTATATAGTAGAGTGTTGCACCACTCACTAAGGTGTGACAAAAAGAGTAGCCCTCGCGCACTCCTCCTCCGACGCCGCCCGCCTCGCCACGCCTCGCCTCGTCACGACGCGCGCCGCGGGTTGCGGGAATCTCGCCGAGCCGAGCTTTATTTTGCTGGTTGGGAAAACTTGTTGGAGATATGCCCTAGAGGCAATAATAAATATAGTTATTATTATATATCTTTGTGTTTATGATAAATGTTTGCATTCATGCTATAATAGTATTAACAAGGAAACCATTAATACTTGTGTGATTTGTAAACTTAATTTGAAGTCCCTAGTATAGCCTCTATACTTCACTAGCTTGTTGGTTGATTGATGATGTGGTTTCTTTGTCATGAACATTGAGATGTTATCAACAACAAGATCATATCGTTAGGAGAATGATATGGTGGACATACTCCTATAGACAAGCGTAGCATAAAGATCAAGTCATTTCAATAGTTCAATTGCTATATGCTTTCTGATACATAGTAATCTAATTCCTTCGACCATGAGATCATGCATATCACCTTTACTGGATGGATGCTTTGATGTCATCAAACACCACACCGTAACAGGGTGGCTATAAAAGTGGCATTGAGTGTTCGGAAAGTATTGGTTGAAACACATGGATCAAGAGTGGGATTTGTCCATCCACATGACGGATAGATATTCTCTGGGCCCTCTCGGTGAAATGTCATCCAATTAGCTTGCAAGCATGTGACTTGGTCACAAGGGATCACATATCACGGGAACGAGAAAAGAGTACTTATCGGTAACGAGGATGAACTAGGTATGCAGAGATACCGACGATCATAACCTCGGATAAGTAACATATCGTGAGACAAAGGGAAATTGGTATCGTATGTAAGTGGTTCATTCGATCGCAAAGTAATCGTAGAAATATGTGGGAGCCATATGAATTTCCAGATTCCTCTATTGGTTATTGTTCGGAGAAGTGTCTCGATCATGTCCGCATAATTCACGAACCGTAGGGAGACACACTTAAGGATTCGACGTTGTTTGAGTAGTTATGGTATTATGAGAAAGAGACCGAATGTTGTTCGGAGTCTCGGATGGGATCCGGGATATCACGAGGTGATCCGGAATGGTCCGGAGAATAAGATTCATATAAGGAAAGTCCCGTTTCGGAGTTCGGGAATGATTCCGGTGTTTTCATCGGGAACATTCTAGAAGGTCCCGGAATGTCCGGCACTCCGGAGGGGGAAGGGTACATGAATGTGTCATTGTAAGTTGGAATGATTGCATCATGTACTAAGTATTCTTGCTGTCCCAAATAAAGGATTTATTTAAATCCTAAATTGAAAAGTCAAACGGCTAGTTTGAAAGTCAAACGGCAGTTTTGGGAAGTGGGAAAAGAGGAGGAAAGGTGGAGGCCGAGTTGGAGGAGGAGTCCCTCTCCTCCAAGCCGGCGCCAGCCCTAGGCCGAGTTGGGGAGGGACTCCCTCCCTCCCCTGGCGCGCCCAGCCCTCCCACCTATATAAGGAGGGGCAGGGCTCCCCTCCTATACACACAAGTTTCCTATCCTCTAAACTAAACCCTAGATCTAGACCCCGGTTTAGAGCTATTCGGTTTAGAGCCTTCTAATTGGTTTAGAGCCCTCTAATTGGTGTGTCTAATTACTAGACCACTAATAGCCTCTCTCATAAGCTCCACCATACTCGCACCGGCTTAAGGCGAAGCCCTGCGGGATTTCCCCTCTACCTCCGGTACCACGCCGTTGTGCTGCCGGAATCGCGAGGAGAGTGCTACAACCTCCGCTGCCTGCTGGAACAAGGGAGAGGAAGGTCTTCGTCGAGTACCGAACGTGTGACCGACTGCGGGAGCGCTGCGGGAACGCGGCGCCGGAAGGATCGTCTACGCGATCTTGAGATCGGAAAGAGTACGACTACATCACCCACGAGAATCTGCTCTCGTTAAACACTTTGGAATCTTCGAGGGTGAGTTATTCCATCGACTCGTTGCTACAATCTAGTAGATAGATCTTGGCTTGTTTGTTTGTATGCGATAGAAAATTTTTGTTTTCCATGCTACGAACCCCTACAAAACTGATTATGAGTCATTAACGGACGCGTTAATTACAGTCGTTTCCAGTTTTTATGGACGTGGCTGTTACCGACTCGGACGTGGGCTGAGCCCACGATCCTCCTAACCTGCACTATATAAAGCGTCCGGGCTAAACCTAATCGGTACGAAATCAATCCACTCACGTGCCTACCTCCAGAACCTTGCGCCGCCGCTTTCGTCTTCTCCATCCCGGCTTGCGGCGTGCACTGCAGATCGGGACAGTAGGCCTCCGGAACCCCGCCTCTCGTGAACCTGTACGGGTGAGGGGCGATCAGGTTTTTGGGGAGCGCTCAAGCGCGACTACTGGCAACCACGACGTCGTCCGACGACGAGTTCCCTGACGACGACTTCTTCCCGGAGGTCAGCGACCTCTTCGACAACCACAACATGAGCGACGCTGCTGCGACCGCTGCGGCTGCTATTCAGCCTACTCTGTACGTGATACTCAACTGTCTTTTTCTGATTATGCTAGAGTACTTTATTCTAGCGTTTGGTGCAGATGTGATAGGTTTATCTTATATAGATGTAATATGTCCATCTACTTTGTTGATCTGCATGATTGGTTTTACTACTATCTGTATGATCATGATTTATAAGTTTATTATTCGGATTAAATCATATGGATTATTGCTTATATTTCCAACAATCCAAAAACCTGATTATAGGCAACTGAATTCCACTGGTGTAGCCGCGGCTACTAGGCCGCCTCCTTTTGATGGCATTCACTATAAGAGATGGCGCAAGAGAGCAGTTCTCTGGTTTGAAAACTTAAACTGTTATAGCGCCACTCTTGGCAAGCCTGAAGGAGATCTTTCTGCTGAGCAGGAAGCGAACTTTAAGAAAGCCGATACCATGTTTATGGCGGCTTTGTTCAGTGTTCTTGGGGACAACATTGTTGAACCTTATATGTCATTTGATAATGGCAAGGACGCGTGGGAAGCGCTCGAGGCCAAGTTTGGGGTCTCGGACGCTGGCACTGAGCTGTACGTCATGGAGCAATTCTATGACTACAGGATGGTTGATGAGCGCTCCGTCGTTGAGCAAGCTCATGAGATACAATCACTTGCCAAAGAACTTGAGCAGTTCAAGTGTTCCTTACCGGACAAATTTGTGGTTGGTGGCATTATTGCCAAGCTTCCTCCTTCGTGGAGGAACTTTGCTACTTCTCTGAAACATAAGAGACAAGAGTTTTCTGTTACGGATCTCATTGGGTCTCTTCATGTGGAAGAGAAGGCGAGAGCAAAGGACAAAACTGCTCGAGGACTTGAGGGAGGTTCTACTGCCAATTTAGTGCAGAGGAAAAACTTCCAATCCCACAAGTTCAAGAATAAGAACAAAACTGAAGGAAAGGGAAAGTTCGATGGCAAGAACAAGGCCACGCACTCAACCAACTTCAAGAAGAAAAATGATAAGAGGACAGGCTCTTGCCACGTCTGTGGTGATCCTGATCATTGGGCTCCTAGATGCCCTAATCGCTTTGATAAGCGTCAACATGGGAACAGCGGCAAGACCGCGAATGTTGTTATTAGCGATACTGATATAAAGGATGCTGGGTACGGTATTTTACCTACTATCCTTTCAGTATGTCATTCTCCTGATTGGTGGATAGACACGGGCGCTAATACACAGGTATGTTCTGATATTTCCATGTTCTCCTCTTATCAGGTCTCAAGGACTTCTTCCGTGCTGATGGGAAACGGCTCACGTGCTTCTGTTCATGGTGTTGGTACGGTAGATCTGAAGTTTACTTCGGGGAAGACCGTACAGCTGAAGAACGTGCAGCATGTTCCCTCCATCAATAAGAATCTCGTCAGCGGATCGCTTTTATGTCGAGATGGCTTTAAGTTGGTTTTTGAGTCCAATAAAGTTGTAATTTCTAAGTATGTACAATTTGTTGGAAAAGGTTATGAGTGTGGAGGTCTGTTCCGCTTGTCTCTGTCAGACTCATGTACTAAAGTTATTAATCATGTTTGCAATGATAATGAGTCCAATGTTTGGCATTCACGACTCTGTCATATTAACTTTGGTTGCATGACGCGGCTAGCCAATATGAGTTTAATTCCAAAATTTACCACTGTCAAAGGTTCTAAGTGCCAAGTTTGTGTGCAAGCAAAGCAACCCCGCAAGTCTCATACGACTGCGGAACCGAGAAACTTAGCACCGCTAGAACTTATACATTCAGATCTTTGTGAGATGAATGGTGTGTTGACAAAAGGTGGAAAAAGATACTTTATGACGTTGATTGATGACTCCACTAGATACTGCTATGTTTATCTCCTGAAATCTAAAGATGAAGCTTTGAACTACTTCAAAATCTATAAAGCTGAGGCAGAAAACCAACTTGATCTTAAAATCAAGCGGCTAAGGTCGGATCGTGGTGGAGAGTACTTTTCAAATGAATTTGATTTATTCTGTGCGGAACATGGTATTATACATGAGAGGACGCCTCCCTACTCACCTCAGTCAAATGGGGTGGCCGAAAGGAAGAACCGCACTCTAACTGATTTGGTTAACGCCATGTTAGATACATCGGGTCTATCCAAGGAATGGTGGGGGGAGGCGCTAATGACTGCGTGTCATGTCCTAAACCGTGTTCCTGTAAAGGATAAAACCATGACTCCATTTGAGAATGGGAAAATAAAAGGCTTAAACTCTCTTACTTACGAACTTGGGGTTGTTTGGCGAAAGTCAATATTCCAATACCCAAGAAGCGAAAGCTTGGACCAAAAACCGTTGATTGTGTTTTTCTGGGATATGCTTTTCATATCATTGGCTATAGATTTTTGATAGTAAAATCTGAGGTATCCGACATGCATGTTGGTACAATTATGGAGTCGAATGATGCGACTTTCTTTGAGAACATCTTTCCTATGAAAGGCATGTCTAGATCATCAAATCAGGAGATGACTAGTTCATCTAGTCAGGAATTTTCTATAATTCCTGAACCCACTATGCCGATAGAACACTCTGATGATCCTGTGGAGGATGACAATGAAGCTCCCAAAAGGAGCAAGAGACAAAGGACTGCAAAGTCATTTGGTGATGATTTCATTGTGTACCTTGTGGATGATACTCCCACTTCTATTTCAGAAGCCTATGCATCTCAAGATGCTGACTACTGGAAGGAAGCTGTCCGAAGCGAGATGGATTCCATCTTAGATAATGGTACTTGGGAAATCACTGATCGTCCTTATGGGTGCAAACCTGTAGGATGTAAGTGGGTGTTCAAGAAAAAGCTTAGACCTGATGGTACTATTGAAAAGTACAAGGCACGTCTTGTGGCTAAGGGTTATACCCAAAAAGAAGGTGAAGACTTCTTCGATACCTACTCACATGTAGCCATATGGACCACTATTCGAGTACTGCTATCCTTGGCTGCCTCACATGGTCTTCTCGTTCATCTAATGGACGTTAAGACAGCTTTTCTAAATGGAGAGCTAGATGAGGAAATTTATATGGAGCAGCCTGACGGATTTGTAGTAGATGGTCAAGAAGGAAAGGTGTGTAAGTTAGTGAAGTCTTTGTATGGTCTTAAGAAAGCTCCTAAGCAGTGGCACGAGAAGTTTGAAAGAACTTTAACTGTTGAAGGCTTTGTTGTAAACGAGGCTGACAAATGTGTGTACTATCGCCATGGTGGGGGCGAGGAAGTTATTATGTGTCTCTATGTTGATGACATATTGATATTCGGGACCAACCTCGCTGTTATAGAGGAGGTCAAAGAGTTCCTATCTCGTTGCTTTGAGATGAAGGACTTGGGAGTGGCTGATGTAATCTTAAACATCAAGCTACTAAAGGATGACAATGGTGGGATTACATTGCTTCAGTCTCACTATGTGGAAAAGATATTGAGTTGCTTTGGGTATAGCGACTGTAATTCTTCTCCAACTCCTTATGATCCGAGCGTGCTACTTCGAAAGAATCGAAGGACTGCTAAAGATCAATTGAGATATTCTCAAATTATTGGCTCACTCATGTATTTAGCCAGCGCTACTAGACCTGACATCTCCTTTGCTGTAAGCAAACTGAGTCGATTTGTGTCAAATCCTGGAGATGATCATTGGCATGCTCTTAAAAGAGTTTTGCGCTATTTGAAAGGCACTGCGAGTTATGGTATTCACTATACTGGGTATCCTCGGGTACTTGAGAGTTATAGTGATTCAAATTGGATATCTGATGCTGATGAGATTAAGGCCACAAGTGGTTATTTGTTTACACTTGGTGGTGGCGCTGTTTCCTGGAAGTCTTGCAAGCAGACCATCTTAACGAGGTCAACAATGGAAGCAGAACTCACAGCATTAGACACAGCCACTGTTGAAGCAGAGTGGCTTCGTGAGCTCTTGATGTACTTACCTGTGGTTGAAAAACCAATACCCGCTATCCCGATGAACTGTGATAATCAAACTGTGATCGTCAAAGTAAACAGTTCTAAGGATAATATGAAGTCATCAAGGCATGTGAAGAGGAGATTGAAATCTGTCAGGAAACTGAGAAACTCCGGAGTTATTGCGTTGGATTATATCCAAACATCTAAGAACCTGGCAGATCCCTTCACAAAGGGTTTATCACGTAATGTGATAGATAATGCATCGAGGGAGATGGGTTTGAGACCCACGCTATGAGTTGATCCCAGTGGCAACCCACTCTATGTGATCGGAGATCCCGTGAATTAGAGAGGGGAGACAAGCTGTTGGTCAGCTGAGAGGAGAGTATTCCCATACTATATTTACATCTCCATAAAGATGCAATACTCTCTTATTCTGCATGGCAGGTTGATATTTATCTTAATGTGTTCCAAGTGGCTTTTTATAAGCGGAGATGTTGTCCTGCAGAACATCTCTTGAGGAACACACCTATATGAGTCTGACTGTCAAACGTCGCAGTCCGTGAGAGTTGGGTGCTCTCTAGTAAACTCATAAAAGGCCCTGGAGTATGACGCATAAGCTCCAAACCGCGGGGAAGCCGACGGTAGCCCTGTACCGGTCTAGATTTTGTGTGAAACTAGCGCGCAGAAAACTTGTAGTTCAAGGCATAGTCCACTATTCAAGTTGCTAGCTAGTGTAGCATGAAGTTTAACGTGGAAGTTCAACTTAACAGTCTCCAATACACACCGGTATATAAAACAATGTTCTCGAAGAAAAGTGTTGTGATGTGCCAATGAGACTTTGTGGGGGATTGTTGGAATTTGGTGTATATTGGGCTATTGGCCCATTAGACAAATTCTGAAATTCTCTTTGGCCCACTTGTATATGGCAGCATATGGCTGTGCTAGTGGTGCTAAAGTTTAGTCCCACATTGCTAGTTGAAGGAGAGTTGGACCACCTTATATAGTAGAGTGTTGCACCACTCATTAAGGTGTGACAAAAAGAGTAGCCCTCGCGCACTCCTCCTCCGACGCCGCCCGCCTTTATTTTGCTGGTTGGGAAAACTGATTATGAGTCATTAACGGACGCGTTAATTCCAGTTTTTATGGACGTGGCTGTTACCGACTCGGACGTGGGCTGAGCCCACGATCCTCCTAACCTGCACTATATAAAGCGTCCGGGCTAAACCTAATCGGTACGAAATCAATCCACTCACGTGCCTACCTCGAGAACCTTGCGCCGCCGCTTTCGTCTTCTCCATCCCGGCTTGCGGCGTGCACCGCAGATCGGGACAGTAGGCCTCCGGAACCCCGCCTCTCGTGAACCTGTACGGGTGAGGGGCGATCAGGTTTTTGGGGAGCGCTCAAGCGCGACTACTGGCAACCACGACGTCGTCCGACGACGAGTTCCCTGACGACGACTTCTTTTCGGACGTCAGCGACCTCTTCGACAACCACAACATGAGCGACGCTGCTGCGACCGCTGCGGCTGCTATTCAGCCTACTCTGTACGTGATACTCAACTGTCTTTTTCTGATTATGCTAGAGTACTTTATTCTAGCGTTTGATGTAGATGTGATAGGTTTATATAGATGTAATATGTTCATCTACTTTGTTGATCTGCATGATTGGTTTTACTACTATCTCTATGATCATGATTTATAAGTTTATTATTCGAATTAAATCATATGGATTATTGCTTATATTTCCAACAGTAGGCGTAGGGCCCAGAGACATTCCACATTCCGCTCGCCTCGACCGGCACATTGGCGCCAGAGTGCAGATTCCACGCCCCGAGAAGTCCGTTGAATTGGTGCCGGCCGTTGTCGGGTAACCCGAACCAGAGGCCGTGCTCCGGGGCGTACACGGCGGGCCCACGGAAAGGCAGCGCCGAGTCGCTGACCTTGCTCCACGCACCCTTCTCTGTGCACAGGGAGTAGGTGCCATGGCCGCGCGTGGACGCCAAGATGTCCCAGCCATCGGCCTTCCCGACCACCGCGTAGGCGGCGACCTCGTCGGTGGGGTGCTTCTCCATCCCTTCGGCGTGAGCCGAGTAGGGAGGCGGCGGGAAAGAATACCAGTACCAGTCAGGGTATTGGTGGTAGTCCTCGAGTTCACGAATAAGCCCCCTCACGAATATCCTGTGATTTCGGGACAAGCCGTATGAGTATCCTTTGGTTTCGCCGCGGTCCTCCTCCTCCACCCCCGCGAAGTAGAGGTCGTCCCCTACGACAATCGGCACGGCATCGCCCCGGGGAAATGTAAGGCCAGGAAGCGCGACGACGGAGTGCGAGGTGTCGTCGTAGACGACGGCGCGGTCCACAGAACAACCTTCTCCTCCAGTTCGGAACCGGCTGGCGCTGGCCATGGCGATGATCTGGTCCTTGTTGTGGCCGGTGAGCGCGAAGCGCATAAACTTGTTGGGAGAGGAGAAGGTCATGGTGGGACGAGGCAAGCGAGCCTTCTCCGCATCAGCGTCCGCCTCCACAGACTTGATCCATATCGATTTCGCAAATGCTGTTGCGGCCGCGGCATCCATCGTTGTCGCCCTCGCACCAGCAGCCGCCGCCGCAGCCGCGCGCTCCGGTGAATCCTTGGGGTAGAAAAGGCGGGACGGGTTGATGCGGTGCAGCATGTACGTCAGGGGATTCACCGACCTGTTCTCTACCACCATGTACAGAATCCGCCGGCTCATAGTCGCCGGCCAAGATCTGTCCGGCCGCTCTGTAGATCAGTACTTGTTTTTCCCAGAGGAGAAGAGAATAAGATGAGAAGTTTGCTCCCCGACGCTTCTAGTAATATATGACGGGAGCATGGCCCATGGGCCGAACTAGAATCAGGCACGGTTTAGCAGAATTCTACAAGGCCCGTATGTCTATTTGCAAAAAAAAAAAAAGAACAGGAATTCTAAGTTTGTTTGTTTTTAATAAAATCTTGAACCTTGATGTCTGACCAAAGCACAAAATTATTAGTATTAAAAACATGGCGAAATTAGCGGCGCGGAGTGACTGCCAATTGCCTCAACGATTTGCTATAAAAGTTTGCACCCAGGCACCTACACGGCCGCACATTTCAGATCAGAATGGCACTGCCGCTCGCCACCAAGTGCTCCTCGTTGGCCATGTTCTTCCTCCTACTACTCGTTCTCTCCTCGTCGCCGGTGTGCCAGGGTGCCCAGAACATCACCGCCATCCTCGCGGCTCACCGAGATAGGGGTTAAAGGATTTTTTTTTTGTTGCAAACTGAGCTTTGGCTGGTTTGGTTACTTGTGGTGGAACCGGACCACCCAGGTTTAAGTCCTAGACATGGCATGGGTGTTTGCATTAACTGTACTGGATTTTTTCATGATTTAAGTGGCATTGCTCTTTTATTGGTAGGTGACCGTTCTTTAACAACGATGTATCCTTGACGGTCAATCTCAAAATCTGTCGGCATAGGTACTCGAAGATGTAAGGTATGCATGTACGTGTTGTGAGGTTTTGAGATTAACAGGTTGCCTTTGCCTCGGCACCTGGTGCGTGTTAATATAGTCGAGGTATACAAACCGTCGACAGTGATTACAAGAGAGGTTACAAAGGATAGAGATAGATCAAAGAGAGTCACATCCGATCACAACAAATCGGTTACAATTGAACTATCTGAAGTCTGTTCTATCTCCTTATCTCTCTATCTCTATATTTGAATATGTATACAACGCATGTAGAAAGATTGTCACGTTGACACTAGTTCACTAACACCCCTCCTCGATCTCAGCCGTCTTGAGGTTGAGATTGTGTTTGAATTCTTCAAGCTGTCGAACTGGTAAAGCTTTTGTAAAGCCATCTGCCACCTGGTCTTGTGATGGTATGAATCTGATCTCAAGCAATTTGTTGGCAACTCTTTCCCTTACAAAATAGAAGTCTATCTCAATGTGCTTTGTCCTTGCATGAAAAACAGGATTAGTAGAAAGATAAGTAGCTCCCATATTATCACACCATAGACATGAAGTTTGCTTCCTTTTTATTCCAAGTTCACCTAGTAAGGATTCAATCCTGATTATTTCAGCAGTAACATTTGCCAAAGCTTTGTATTTAGCCTCTGTACTTGATCTAGAAACTGTTGCTTGTTTTCTGGCACTCCAAGAAATAAAGTTAGAACCAAAATATACAGCAAAACCTTCTGTAGACCTTCTATTATCTACACACCCAGCCCAATCAGCATCTGAAAAAGCACTCACTAAGGTAGAAGGAGACCTTCTGAATGTTAGGCCTACACTGACAAGGTTTAATATACCTGAGTATTCTTTTGACTGCTGTCCAATGAACAGTAGTTGGTCTGTGAAGATACTGACAAACCTTGTTGACAGAAAAGGCAATATCTGGTCTTGTCAGAGTTAAGTACTTGAGTGCACCCACAATGCTTCTGTATTTTGTACCATCTTCTGGTCCAAGTACATCTCCTTCTGTGGCTGAAAGTTTTTCTGAGGATGATAATGGTGTTGGTGCTGACTTGGAATCTTTCATGCCAACTCTGATTAACAAGTCCAAAGCATACTTTTCTTGGGTTAGAGTAATACCATCATTACATTTCTTTACTTCTATTCCCAGAAAATAATACAAGTCACCTAGATCTTTTAATGCAAATGCTGCTCCTAAATCTTGCAGAAGTGCAGCTATAGCCTTATTGGAAGAACTAGTGACTATGATATCATCTACATATACCAATACAAAAATAGTGATACCTGGCTTGTTATAAATAAATAAAGATGTGTCAGCCTTTGATGGCATGAAACCAAACTCTTGAAGTTTTGAGCTTAGCTTGGCAAACCATGCTTTCGGTGCTTGCTTGAGACCATATAATGATTTATCCAATTTGCACACATGATGTGGTTCTTTGTGACTTTCATAACTAGGTGGTTGTCTCATATAGACTTCTTCTTTCAGAACACCATGAAGAAACGCGTTCTTTACATCTAGCTGTCTTAGACTCCATCCTTTAGACACAGAAACAGCCAAAACAAGTCTGATAGTAGCAGCTTTAACAATAGGACTAAAGGTGTCCTCATAATCTATGCCATATCTTTGCTTGAAGCCTTTTGCTACTAATCTAGCCTTATATCTATCAATAGTTCCATCGGATATTTTTTGACTCTATAAACCCATTTACAATCTATGAGATTTATGCCCCTTTTGTATGGAACTAGATGCCAAGTTTTATTTGACATTAGAGCATTATATTCATCATCCATGGCATGTTTCCAATTTTGACTATCTAATGATTCTTGTAAACTTTTAGGTTCATTAGATATTGCAGACAAGCCGTAGCGTACTGTACCATCAGTATAAACTTTAGGCTTATTGTTTCCCGTTCTTGCACGGGTGCGATGAAGATTTTCTGCAGGTGCTGCTGCAGAGTTGGCCGACATAGAAGATCCTGTCCCCTGGCGAGAATCAGGTGGAGGTGATCCACCTCGGCGTCGCTGATCCCGCGGCTGATCCCGCGTCGCGTCGACCATATGTGCTCGAGCGGGAGAGTCTCCCATTGGCTCGCCAGACCTGGTGGGCACACCTCTCCAGCGGGTCGGAAGGCCATGCGTCGGGGCCTGGCATGATGCGAAGGCCCACTGGTGGCTTGCCCCTTTGGAGCCCGAAGAAGCAGGTGACATGGCGCCCGTTCTGTGGTGGACACGCTCCTGACGCGACGCTGTGTCGCGCGTGTGCGCGTCTGGCACACCTGACGATGGCCCGCTCGTGGCAGGTGAGTCTGTCGCGTCGGACGAGGTTGCAGAAGATGATCCCGAGGCAGGTTCTTCAGCAGAATCAACTCCGTGTCCCGCGCTGTTGTCATGTTGTGACAAATCATTAGTGTTCTCAATTTCTTCCGTTTCAGCATCAATTTGTGCCAAATTTTCTCCGGCCGCTCGTGGTTGCATCTGTGTAATATTTCCAGGGATAAAAACAGCAGGATCATTAGTCATTAGTTGGTCAGTACATTGTTCCTCCCCTTGACCTAAATCCGGCTGAGTTGGAAAATATTCTGGTAGAAGGAGGATCTCGTTGCGGAGGAGTGCACCAGCGTTGGGTCGAAGCTTGGAAAAAGGAAAGACAACCTCATCAAAAACCACGTCACGGGATATAGAGACACGCCCACTAGACACGTCTAGACATTTTACCCCTTTGTGCATGTTGCTATAGCCAATGAAGACACATTGTTTGGAACGGAAAGATAGTTTTCTGGTGTTGTAAGGACAAAGATTGGGCCAGCAGGCACAACCAAAGACACGTAGAGAGGCATAGTCAGGAGTTTCTTGTAGAAGACGTTCCATGGGTGTTTCATTATTGATGACCGGAGAGGGGAGCAAGTTTATAAGATATGTGGCTGTCAAGAAGGCTTCATCCCAAAATTTTAATGGCATGGATGCATTGGCAAGGAGAGCTAGCCCAACTTCAACTATATGACGATGTTTATATTCTGCAGAACCATTTTGTTGATGGGTGTGTGGGCAAGACACATGATGTGAAATTCCTATCTTTTGAAAGAAGGGGTTGAGTTTTTCATACTCACCTCCCCAATCTGTTTGCATTGCAATAATTTTTCTATCAAATTTGCGTTCAACAAGGTTTTGAAAATTCTGAAAAACTTGGAAGACTTCAGATTTTTCTTGAGCAACTAGATCCATGTAAATTTACTATAGTCATCGATGAAGCTTACATAGTATTCAAATCTACCAACAGAAGTGGGTGCCTTGCCCCATACATCAGAGAAGACAAGCTTTAATGGAGAAGTAGAAATACTAGTGGATCTAATGTATGGAAGTTGATGACTCTTTGCTTGTTGACATGAATCACACACGGACTCAACTCTAGACTCATTGGAATAGGAAAGCTTGAATTTGCTAAGGACTTTTTGAACGACTTTGAAGGAAGGGTGACCCAACCGATCATGCCACCTTGTAGCTGAAGGCTTGGTGGCGCTAAGAACTTGTTTATTTTGACTTGACGACGATGATGACACCAGAGGGTAGAGCCCACGACCGCATCTACCTTTAAGAAGAACTTTCTTTGTTTCCTTGTCCTTCACATAAAAATGCCATGGATGAAATTCAACAAAGACATGATTGTCTCTAGTGAGACGATGAATAGAGGCTAAACTTTTAGTGGCACTAGGAACATGAAGAATCGTTACGAAGATGGAGGGACTTGGATGGAGATTTAACAAGTGCATGACCAATATGACTAATATCCATACCTGACCCGTTTGCCGCGTGAATCTTGCCGCGGCCATTGTACTTCTCCTTCATGGTGAGCTTGTCTATCTCACCGGTGATGTGGTCGGTGGCACCGGTGTCACAGTTCCAGTTGGTGTCGATGCCGTAGGAGACATAGGCGCCATTGGCACCCATCTCCTCCTCTTCTTCTTCATCATGGGAGAAGCGGTGCCAGCAGTTCCATTCGATGTGACCGGGCTTGTTGCAGATCTGACAAACAACACGATCATCCTTACCCTTGCCATTGCCGCGACAGTTGTTGCCGCCACCCTCTTGCTGATGATGGTGCCCGTGTCCACGACCAAAGCCGCCACGACCGTAGCCGCGACCACCGCCGCCACGTCCATGGCCACGAGGTGCTCCACGGCCACCTCGACGTCCACCGCGTCCGCGTGCCGTGACGTTGGCGGAGGAGTGCCCGTTGGTCATGTCGACGCCAAGGGCCGTCATGTGGTTGTCGTACGCCATCATCTGGGCGTACAGCTTGGCGACGGTGAGGTTGTTGTCGGGGTTGGCGCCGATTGCAGCGAAGAGAGGATTGTAGGGGTCATCGAGCCCCGCGAGCAGGTACTCGACCAGCTCGTCTTCCTCGATTTTCCGGCCTGCTGTTGCAAGCTCGTCCGCCACCGTCTTCACTACAGCAAAATACTGCGCGGTGGTCTTACCTTCTTTCTTGGTGTTGGCGAGCTGGACCCTAAGGTTGGCGATGCGGGTGCGGGATTGGGCGGCGAACATTGATGTGATCGCCTTCCAGACGACGGCGGTCGTCTTCATCCTGATGCAGGAGATCATGATCTCCCTGGAGAGTGACGCCAACAGGTACGAGAGCACCAGCTGGTCGTTCTGGACCCAGACTTCGTACGCCGGGTTCTCCATCTCCTTGTCCTTGTCGTCCTTCCGGACGACCATCGTCTTCGCTGGTGCCTTGAGAGTCCCATCAAGGAACCCCATCACTCGAGCACCGCGGATGGCCGGGAGGACCTGCGTCTCTCATAGCAGGAAGTTCTCCCGGGTAAGCTTCTCGGTGGTGCCGGTGGTTGGAAGCTTTTCGGCCATTGGGCCGGAGGAGGATGATGAGCCGCTCATGATTGCTAGATGTGTTTTTGGAAGATTGGCTCTGATACCATGTGAGGTTTTGAGATTAACAGGTTGCCTTTTCCTCGGCACCTAGTGCGTGTTAATATAGTCGAGGTATACAAACCGTCGAGAATGATTACAGGAGAGGTTACAAAGGATAGAGATAGATCAAAGAGAGTCCTATCCGATCACAACAAATTGGTTACAATTGAACTATCTGAAGTCTGTTCTATCCCCTTATCTCTCTATCTCTATATTTGAATAGATTGTCACGTCGACACTAGTTCACTAACACGTGTGTGTTTGTGAGCATCTGAGTTGTATTGTGCTTCTAAAAAAATCCTTGATATCACGTGTCAAGTTATGAACAGAAAAACAAACTTGCTGAATAAACGCTCCCATAAACCCATGCGAGCATGTCTAGAAGGTAGTTGGTGCGGTATGTCGGGGTAGCCTACTTGGAAGCTTACTCTCATGTAATCGGCAACATTACATAACTATTAAGCTAACTCCAAGGCACACCCTGCATTTCGGCCTCATTTGTCAGGTTTATTCGCATGGTCAAAAACAAAGACCCAGCGGTCTTCCCAAATGTTTGAATGAAAATCGTAGACAACATTGTCATAGTTCACCGGTAGAAAACACCTCATTGGTCCCGGTTGGTAAAGGGTATTAGTCCCGGTTACCCAATCGGGACGGGGCAATCGGGACTAAAGCCCCAACCTTAGTCCGGGTTGCCCCACCAATCGGGACAAATGGGGGTACACGTGGCGGCGTCAGAGGGCGAGGGGGTGGAGCATTAGTCCCGGTTCGTAACACGAACCGGGACAAATAACCTTCTGCCGCGGCAGAGATTTGGCACATTTCTCTGCCGCGATAGATAATTCATTTTGGCATGTTTTGTTGCCGCGACAGCATTTTCGCCACTTTTTGTGCCGCGGTAGAGAATTCATTTAGGTTGTTTTATTGTTTATTTAGTGTTTTGAACTCATTAATGAAGGAACCATTATATTACACAAGATCATCATGACACAATATGATTGTAATTAAAAACTATAGAAATTGTTTACGTACGTGGAGTTGCTCTAAATTTCTGCCCTTCTCATCGCACGTGTGCTGGATGAACTCGCAAACATAGTATCCACATAGATTGTTATCTCGTCCCTGTGTCAGGCACTTTACGAGAACATAGTTCAATCAAAATAATAATCAAGCATGATAATAACTATATCAAAACTAGAATCAAAGAGATGCGTGGATATGGCTAGTGGTGCTTACATCTAGTGCTTCAAATGTAAGCTCCGCTTTCCAAACACCCCTAGCCTTGTTGGTGAACCTTTCCAAGCGCTGCCCGGCGAAGAAAACAAATAAAATAAGTTATTAATTACTTGATATCATAAAATTCACGAACGTTGCCGATATAGTGTCGTAATGATTAGAATTACCGCTGGAGAAGCATCTGCATGTCCTTTCACTGCTCAAGGGGTTTATGTTTCGAGTCCATGACTAGTACACGTCCTTTGTCAAGTTGAATGATTAACGGAATATAATGAAAGCTGCGAATGCATAACTAATCAATTATATACTTAACATCGAGTAAGCGAAATAGAAAGTGTATAGAAGACAATAACACTCACTCGAAGTTGTAAGGAAAAAGTATTTCCCATCTGGTTTCTTGAAACCTTAACGCGTGTACTATATTATCCTCCGTATCCTGGGGACTTGTTTTGAGATTAGCTTCATGAACCTAATATGGGTCAATGAAGCCAATGTCATAGATTTGTACTCTGCTGCATTCGAGAATCTTCATTCTGCATATTATAGTATAATTATATACATGCAATAAACAAGGTGAGATAGCTGGAGACTAAATTAAGTACAGAATTAGTACTTACAGACAATAGGCACTGATGATCGATTTGTCCAAGGCGTTTTGATTGAATAATTGAAATAGTTTATCAAATTCAATGGATATCATGTCACTACAAGGAATATGTCTATATATGACCCTCAATTTTCGTCACAGAATCGTCATAGTAGTCCGTTTATGACGATTCTATGACGATTTTGAGATCGTCGAAAGCTGGGCGTCGCAAATGAACTATAACGACGTTTTTGGTAAAATCGTCATAACCGTCTATGACGATATTGAATCGTCATAACGTCTATGACGATCCAATATCGTCATGGACCATCTAGCCAGGCCAGCTCAGATCCTACGTGGCTGATCCTACGTGGCAAAATTGTGACGAAATGAAATCGTCGTAATGTGAATTCAGCCCAGTCCAGTTCATTCATTTGTGGGCCGAGTCCAATAATTCAGAAAAAAAAATCTGATCAATTCCGTTTAGCTACATGGATCGAGCCCATCATATGGGATTTTTTATTTCTAGGCTATGGCCTTTTCTACAATGAGTTTATTCTGTATTTTTTGAATTATTCACTGTTGGAATCTAATATTGTTTTGGCCACGGCCATTTTAAAGCCCAAACATTATTTGGGTCATTTCCTACGAGCCCAAATATCTTTCAGATTATTTCTTACGACCGAAGCAGTCAAGAACCCAAATCAAATGAATTCCAAATCAAATAAATTTTCGCAAATGACATCAAAAATTATAATAAATATTTCAATCAAGCCATATTACATAACCTGGAATGTAAAACAGTTGGGGCAATGCAGTATATTACAATCATTCATAGTTTAGACCATGCAAGATCATGTATAATAACTAGCTAAAAAACAGAACTGTCTACTCTACACTTTGCTGAGTATGTAATAAAATCTTCCTTTCTCCCAACTTCATCCTTGAACTCCTGTATAAGAGAGAAAATGATAGCCATCGATTCAGAATTAAGCATATCTTCTAACAATAACATAGAAAACTAGAAACACAATAAAGAACGGATTTACAAGAACCAAACTCTAAATCAACAAATTACAGTACCATAGGATTAGAAGATCACAAACTAATCGTTACTGGCACTGAAATATACACATGTAGTTCATCAAATGCACGACTTGGATAATACAAGTACCAGATAGCACACAAACTAGTACTACATCAGATATGACCAAACCGTATAGGGTGCATGGGAGAAGAAGGCAGCTGCATCATATTAGCTAGAGAACCAAACTACACAGGGTGCATCATGTTAGCTAGGCCATCATATTATTGTTCCATATTATCATCACATAAGGGTCTCAAGACAATACTACCATGAGATGGTTTTACATTAAGCTTTTGCTTGTTCCCGCGTGAACAAGAATCTACATGCACAA
This sequence comes from Avena sativa, assembly GCA_916181665.1. Taxonomy (NCBI): domain Eukaryota; kingdom Viridiplantae; phylum Streptophyta; class Magnoliopsida; order Poales; family Poaceae; genus Avena; species Avena sativa. The sequence continues at coordinate 395,981,716 of OV702279.1, read as the reverse complement.
CTCGGCCCCAGCCAAGACGCGCAACCATGCAAAAAAGATCTGAATATTACTGATAAACTATTGGTGAACAATACAAGTAAAGCTTGATAGAGCATTAGAAACAGAAAATTATAGATGATTGAAAGCTAACTGGTTATGTTATGCAAAGGAATGCAGTAGCAGAAGCAGATCTGACGTATGATCAATCCAAAACAGTTGAGTTTTCCTTTTATAGAAGCCGACAAGGAGTTGAACAATTCTGCATTCATTCCTAAGCATCACTTGTTTGTAAATAAGCAAGATCAGTAACAAAAATTTACAACCTACACTTATAGCTTGGTAGTTTCCTTGTTGTCCTTGGTTATAGCCATATCCACCATACCCACCTTGATTATCATAGTACCCACCATATTGGTTGTATCCGCCTTGATTATCATACGGCCCACCATCTCAGAATTCTAATCTAGCAAACAAAAATTAACAGTAGTATCAAATATCAGTAAACAAATAGTAGGCCATCAACAAATCAATGACTATACAAGGTGCATGTGACTAGGAATCAGTATACATGCATCCATGGCCATACTTAATAGGGGATGTCATTTCTCTTATTTGTTCATCTACATACATGCATCAGGATATACACAAAATTAGGAACTAATCAGTATCAAATCTTAGCTAAAGCTAGCAGTACAAGAGTGCTAGAATTATGGTACTAATAGCTCCTAAATATACCAATTGCTAGCTGCCAGGCATAAATTGGCAATCATATGAGTTTTTTTTGCAATCACAGATCCACAAATAGTAATAACAGGAACACGATTGCTTGTAATAACAGGAATATAAAGCTTGTCTAATTTATTTTAAGCGAATATTCTACAGTAGATATTTTCAATAAAGAGCATATATTAATATCATCCTACAGTAGATAGATAGGTCAAAGTGCAACAGACTTGCCAACAAAGTTTAGATTGGTCAGTAAACATCATGGTTATCACCACTGCTATTGACATGTCATAATAGTGCGTAAATAGAACCCAATGTTGAATTTGCAATTCTTGAGAGCTAGATGTGCATTAATAGCAATTAGGAACTTCACCTGTTGTTGTCGCGGCTTCTGCGCCGCTGCAGGTTGCTGGTAATTGGGGTGCCCTGCATAAGCTCCATAACCATACATGTTTGGGTCTTAAGATTGTGCATACCCACCAACATAAGCCTCAAAAACTTGTCCATAGCCACCATAGTAACCAGCAGCACCAGTACCAGCCCCCCACTGGTTGGACTCCTGCTGAGGATGAAATTATCAAAGATCATAATGTTACCCACTTTAGGTACAAAGTACAACATTTACAGGATAGAAGTTCGGTATATGAGATAACTAACCTGAGACTATTTATTCGAAGGGTTCCGTCCCCATGAAAGCCTCACATTCTTCCCACCAATTAAGGTCCCTTGCAGTATTTGAAGAGCTTGCTTAGCAGAAGGCCTGAATATGCATTGACAAGAGTATCTTAGAAAAAAGTACTTGAGAAAACTTAAGGGATAAATAGTAAACTAAATAATCGAACTGTTCTCAAACTGGACAAAACCACATCTCTTCCCAACAGGTCCACAAAGGGCAATAGGGAGTAACTAAATTGGCTCAGCAAACAAGAAATAGTTAGGTCAATATACCCTACATAGTGGTATTCAAGCAGGCCCAGACATTTCATATCCCTAGATTGTAGTAAGCATACATGCAATATTAGCATAACTAGATGTAGGGGTGCACAAACAGGACTCAACATAATCAGGTCTATGAACTCAATTGCACAAACAGGACAAGAACGTAGCTCCCTAGCTATCTACCAAGATCCCTATCTAGCAAGTAGCAGATCAAGCCTGCCAACATATCAGGTATATGAACTAAACTGCACAGGCAAGACAAGAACCGTACACAGAAGCCGTAATAAAATAAGACAGCGATAAAAATTCAGTGGCAGCCTAAACCATGTAAGTAAAATCTAATGGCTTAGTAGACATGGACATCCAAATATATACACAGTTGTGCAACCTGCAAGTGCATGAACCACCGAGAAAAAGAGGGAAGGGTAAAGCTCACCAGCCATTACCTACTCAAATAGCAAGATCAATTTGTGCCAAATCTTCCAATAGAACTCTTCTTGCTTCCGAATACACCTGTACCAAAAAAAACAGAGGACAGAATGAGATGCACAACCAAAATGAAACCATTTTCTCTGGAATTCATCATGTGGGTTGGCGACGCCAAGCCAACAAAAATCCAATCTAAACCTTGGAGATTTTGGTGACATTCATGAAAATTTCTACTAGCAGCAAAGCCAGTACAGACTACAGTGTATGTACCTCGGAGATTTTGGTGACGCGAGGGAGCACGCACGGTGGAGGTAGGTGAGCGCCTGGTCCGGGTCCTTGCTGCTGGCCACCTGGAGCGCCGTCTGGATCCTCATCGCGCTCATGGTCAAAGAGGCGGGGACAGATCTTGGGGATCCTCTCCTTTGTGGCGTCGTCGGTATCTGGGGGCGCCATTCCGGCGAGACGGATCTTGAAGATGTGGTCGAGGGCGAGGTGGACGGTGTAGCCATGGCGGTCGAGCCGTCCGAGTCCCGCGCCGCCGCGAGCGTCTCGTCGGGGAGCGGCACCCCGACCGCGTCCAGCGCCGCGCCGCCCATCAGCATCTCCTGGAAGCGGAGCTCGACGCCTGCGGGGAAAGGGCAAGAACGGGTCAACGTTCATCCTGCAAGTTACTCGGAGCTAGGAGCGATGGATGGCGCGGAGTTCAGCTTGCCTTCTTTGGCACCGAGGGGAGGAGGGGCGCTGGTGGCAGGCCGACGGTGTGATCAGTAGAAGCCGGGGAAGGAGGAGATGGCGAGGGGATCGTATCAAGGTGGAGTGTACGCGGGGCTCGTGGGTGGGTGGGAGAGGAGAGGAGGGAGGCGGCGGAGCTCGTGGGTGGGTCTGGCTGTGCGAGGGAGTGGGGATCTGCTGCGTGGTGGGCATCGGAGCGGAAGGAGGTGGGCATCGGAGCGGAAGGTGGTGGCGGCGGTAGAGGGGAGGATAGGGCCTAGGGTTTCTGCTGTGGATGTGGAGTGAGGTAGGAGGTTGCGCTTGTAGTCCACCGCGAGGCAATTTCTAGCCGGCCCAGGCGAGGCCTTGTCTACTTCGTGGCTGACCCAATCCCTAGTTTTTTTTTGCCATATGTGAGAAATAATTGACACGCAAGCGTAACACGTGATGTGGCTGCCACGTCATTTAAATATTAGATGAATTAAAAGTTATGACGATATAAAATCGTCGTAATCCTTATAAATCAGGTCCTATGTTTTTGCGCCCGCGTTATGACGATTTCTTATAAGAAAGTTACGACGATTTTCTCGAAATCGTCATAATTTTGGGGGCTTTTGGCCTTTCTAAATGGCTTATGATAATTTTGTGTAAAATCGTCATAGATTTATGACGATTTCATCTAGGGTCACTAACAAAAGGTCATAAATCAACACATTTCTTGTAGTGTGTCATCCTTTTCTTTCCCATGATTCTTTTTTTAACCCTCAGCACTATCTAGTTAGCCCCGGCCTTTGTGGCATGCATGTACCAGTTATGCAATCTTCGCATTTTTGTTGGAAGATTATTTACCTCCTCAGGTTTGACGAGAGGTTTCCCGTACTGGTATTTGTATGCTACTTCACTCACGGGGAAGTACTCTAACTGGGATAAGTACTGGGCAATACTCATACCTTGAGCAGCGGCAGCTTCTCCGTATTGTGCAACTACCTTTGGATCATACTGCTCTTTGGCCCCATATTTGCTCGACCCCACATTGGTTTGGGAAATCACCTTGAGAGGGGCGCAAGACTGTTTTGCTTGTTCTCCGAGCTGGGCAACAGATTTCTCGCTTGCATCAGTACTTCTCTTCGAGCCTTTTTGTGCCGCATGTGACTTTAGAACGCTCATAGTCTGATGAAAGCTTTGGCTCAGGTTGATGAAGAGTCTTTAGCATTTTCAACACTTTGGCTTTTTCTTCTTTGGTGCTGGGGAACTCTGGATCTTTCGGCCGCCTCGTCTTAGCGAAAAACGCTGTCGTTTCCGCATCAACGATCGCCGCAGTCTCCTCTTCAGTACAGTCATAAGCTCTCTTGGGAGGAACCTTTGGTACTTTTGGAAGAGGCTCTTGTTTATGTTTCGGCGATCGCTTACCACGACGCAGAGTAGCGGTAAGCTTACGCTTTTTATCCTGAGGCGCCGGCGATGGCTCCCGCGGCGATGGCTGCGCCGGAGATTGGTGAGGCGGCGGAGCCGGGTGAGGCGACGAAGACGGCTGCCGCGGCGGCGAGGACCTCGTTGGAGACGGGTGAGGCGGCGGCGAAGATGGCCTCGGCGTGTGATTTCGAAGCACGATACATTCCTTTGGCCATAGAATGGTGACGTTTGTTGCGTCTCCCAGTACAGTCACATCCCCTTCACCTGCAGGGTAGTGAAGATCCAAAACTTCAAAGGTGGGCATGATTTCATCCACCCCGACAACAGCGTAGCCCTCTGGAACCGGACGACAGTGGTAAGTTGGTGTGGGTCCAATTGGTAAGGCATGGCCGACCGCCACCTTCATTGATATGTTCACAACTTTGACATGTAGCTCGCAGTGTGTCATCTCTGTGATATCATCCACTGGGTAGCCAACAGGAGCCATCGTCGGTGCACCATCATCATCGCCATTGTCATCACCCGGGACCTCGGTGGAAGCCACACTGCTTTTTTGATTATTCGATAGGCCGGTAGCATCGAATGCAGTGTGCTGCTGAGATGGGCCGGTAGTACTTTGCTCTTTAAGTGCATTAATTTCATCTTGTTGTTGCTTTATTCGTTCTTCAATTATACGCATTCGCTCTTTCTGAATATCTGCTTCAACTTCCGCCCTGTCCTTTCTCCTCTGACGGCTTCTATCAGGATATTTCTTCCTCTCTTCGAGAAACCCAGTCCTCCATGGTTGGGAGCCTCTTGTGCCTCGTGTTCGTCCATCATGTTCCTTATTTCCAAGGGCGAGTGTGAGCTCATCATTCTCTCTATCGGGAATTGTGCCACAAATTTGATTGCGACAATTTCGGGAGTCGTCGGTTTGCCGTCTTCAGCGATATCTTTGATCCTGAACCTCTCATGGTCTTCCAACTTTTTGGTTGGGCCTCGTCCGCTCTTTTCAGTAGATTTGATCGATCCGGAGGGCTAAAAGAAGAAAGATCGTCGTTACTATTTCTATATAGATAGCAGATGATTAATTAATGAATTAATTATATTACATGCACCTCGCCAGAGCGGTCGTCTTCTCGATTACACAAGTCATCGCCTTCTCCCTCGCGGAAGGCAACACCTTCAACCTCAAACAAGTCGTCTATTCCGGCAAAAAGAGGATCACCCTCACCGGAGTTGTTCAGAAACGTCGATACGTCTAAATTTTCTTCCCCTCGGATCACACCTTGGATCAACTCTTCCTTTTCTTCGTCTCTGACGTGTGGGGCCATATTTTCTGCACAGGTGGAAAAACGGATAATTCAAAACGGATAAACCCTAATTCAGAGAAACCCTAATATATACACAATAATAAAAATATATACATACACAATATATACATACACACTAAAAGGGAAGGGGCGGCTGGAGCGCGTGGCGATGGACGGAGACGGAGGCGCTATGGCGGTCGGGGAGGAGGGATAGGCCGAATGCTCAAACAAGGATGATGATATGACAAGTTGAATTGCATTGAAATGAAACCCTAAAACTTGCTCGACAATTTAAATGGGGTTCCGAGGGTTGAAAACCCTAACTCGGGAAACTCCGGAAACACATGAGAGGGGTTGATTTAGTCTCTGATTTATTTCTCTAATTTATTACATCAGGCGCGTCGTGTATAAAGCGAAGAACCAATACCGGAAAGAAAGGCGGCAATCAATCAACCCTCGGGTTCGGGATGCCCTGGCGAGGACACACCGGCTAACCCTAGGTGCAACATCGATTCAAATAGGGTCTATGACAACTAATATCATATACAAATAAAAAATATGATAATATACATATACATATACATATACATATACATATACAAATACATATACATATACAAATACAAAATATGATAATATATAGGACACTCTATCTATCGATAAAAGACCACAGTAGAATTGTATGCATCATGGCAAGAATTGAAATGCTTTCGAAATCATAGGATCATATCATGGTAGGGCTATGCTTGCCTTTGCCTGTTGATAGCCGAAAGCAGAGCTGCAGGATCCTTGTACTTGACTTGATTACAGTTGGTCAAGTATTTGTCTTCGAGCTTCGACGGTGTTGATCTCTGTCTTCGATCTCGATATCGTATTCTACTGGGAAGAACCAAACACCGGAAAGAAAGGGAAACAATCAACACATGGCATCGATGCAATGCTCAAGCAAGTATGATGATATGACAAGTTGAATTGCATTGAAATGTAACCCTAAAGCATGCTCTACAATTAATCGGGGTTCCGAGGGGTGAAAACCCTAACTCGGAGAAACTCCGGAACACATGAGAGGGGTGGATTTGTTCTTTTAATTAAACTTGTCATTTAAGTTGTTGAACAATGCATGATTATAGCTTAGATAGCTAGGTTTCATTTTTCTGAACATTTTGATATATTATTCATATTTTTATGACTTATAGTTTAGAAGTTATTGAATTTTCAATATTCAAAACAATTTCTGAAAATAAATAAGTTTGGAATTATTTAATACACCCAAGCACACTATACCCACAGTAACTGACTGATGGGCCCTATGCCACATAGGCAGCCACGTGAGCAAAGTGGGACAGAGGAGGCCGTTGGGTGTTTTTCACCAGGGCAGGGGTTACACACTGCCACTGACGGGTGGGCCTGGTCCACGCGGGCAAGCCACGCTGGCGCCACGCGGGCGTCGCCGGAGGGAACGGCCAGACGGCAGCGCGGGACGGCGACAGAGGCGATGCGAGGCTACTAAACCTAGCTTGTTCGAACCAGGGCACCGGGGCAGACCTAATAGGGGCGGCGCCACCTTGAAATGGTCACCGGAGCACCGACGATGACGATGAATGGCGGCGGCAGACGGTGAGCTATGGTGGTAGCAAGCTACAGAGGGACATGGAGGAAGAGTAAGGGTCCCTCAGGACCAGTGGCTCACTGTGATGCCGATGGAGGGATCAGCGAGGTCGGAGGCGCGGCGCGGCCGGTGATAGGCGGCGCGGAGCTCCTCTCCGGCGCGGCGCGGGGACGGGCGGCGGCGGTTCGTGACGCGCGGCTCCACGGGCGCATGCGGTGGCGCTGACGACGACGGCGGGCAGCCTGCCGGCGTTCGGGGGATCGGGGCGGCAGCGTCTCCCCTGCTATACCTGTGCGCGCGTCGATGAAGCAGAGAAGTGAGATGGGGAAGAAGAAGAGGAGGCGAGCCAGTTATAAACGATGAAGGGAATATGCCCGAGAGGCAATAATAAAGTGGTTATTATCGTATTCCTTGTTTATGATAAATGTTTATTTTACATGCTATAATTGTATTAATACAGAAACATTAATACATGTGTGTTTAATAAACAAAAGGTAGTTCCTAGTTATGCCTCTCTTATAAACTAGCTCGTTGATTAACAAGATGATCATAGGTTTCCTGATCATGGACATTGGATGTTGTTAATAACGAGGTCACAACATTAGTGTAATGGTGTGATGAACATTCATCCAAAGTATAGCATTACGATCAAAGTCATTGAGTTTATATTGCTATAACAACTTACGAAGTGATCCTAATCCTTAGACCATGAGATCATGTCAATCACTAACACCGGAAGAGTTTCTCGATGACATCAAACGTCACACCGTAACTGGGTGATTATAAAGATGGCTTCAGAACTACTAAAGTGTTATGTTGAGACCCATGGATCGAGAGTGGAATTTGTTCGTCCCGATGACGGATAGATATGCTCTGGGCCCTCTCGGTGATATCACATTGATTATCTTGCAAGCAAGTGATTTGATCACTAGAATGTTATATCACGGGAACGAGAAAAAAAGTGCAGGTCGGTAACGAGATAAAAATAGGTATGGAGATACCGATGATCGAATCTCGGACATGTAATATATCGTGAAACAAAGGGATTAAGATACTAGCATAAAAGGTTCACACGATCACAGAAGTCATCGTTGAATGTGTGGGAGTCAGTACGGATCTCCAGGTCCCGCTGCTGATTATTGATCGGAGAGGGGTCTCGATCATGTCTGCATTATTCGCGAACCGTAGGGTGACACACTTAAGGGATACCGACACCATTCGGAGCAAATGATATGCCAGAGAAAGAAAAAGGAAAGCGCATGAATTTATTTCACTAGACACCGAAACTGTTTCGGTTGAAATTGCTGAAACTGGTTCTGCATGTGAAATTGAAATGTTGTAAGGGGTTTTATGTGAATGTTTGTTAATTAAAGTAATTAACAAAATTCTGAATAAATAAATAAAAGAGTTTTATTTAAATGAGAGCTTGCATTAAATTTGGTGGAAATTTAATGCATGTGAGTGGATTTTTGAGTGGAGGCTTTTTAATGGGAGTGGAGGCTTTTTCATTTTGAGTGGGACCTCCACCCACATGAATGTGGAAGAGGTGAGGGCAGCCCCCATGGGCTGGGTGCCATGCCCATTGGGTGCCCCCTCTCCCCTATAAAAGGCCCCCCTCTCCTCCTCTCAAAGCACACCTCCTCGCGAAGGATCTCTCTCCTCCCTTTAGAATTTCCCCATGGTCTCGGATCATTGAGATACATGTCCCCGGTGGCTTTTTCTAGAATGATTTGTTGCTTCCGCTGCTTCGCTGGAGCGAGGGCGCGGAGGTTGTCGGGGTACCCGTATGTGTGTGCGATCACGGATGCACCACTGCTTTGAGGTGCTGGACTTGATCGTGCTGGACCGGCTGGACCAGATGGACTTCATCACGATCTTGAGATCGGCAAGCGTTCGTCTACATCATCCACGAGTACAACCTCGTTAACACTATTCGGTCTTCGAGGGTATGTATTATATGGATGTATATCCACCCGTTGCTTGTATCTAGTAGATAGATCTTGGTACATAGATGTTCCCATCGTAGCAAATTTTTTGTTTTCTATGCTGCGAACCCTTCAGTGGTATCAGAGCCGGATCTATGCGTAGATACTTTGCACGGGTAGTACACATATGAGTATGTGGGCGATGATGATCATTTTATTGCTTCTTAGTTGTACTTTGGATATTGGTGGCATAGTGGGATGAAGCGGCCCGGAAAAGCTTTACATGTCCTCGCACATGATACCTGTTCCACGCTTGACATGCAACTAGTTTTGCATAAATGGCTAGCGGGTGTCTGTCTCTCCTACTATAGTCAATATCTAATTTGCAACGAGTTGTCAACAATTTGGTTATCCTCGTTGTGGTTCATGTTCGTAGGTAAGAACGGTTCTATCTTCGAAAGCCCTAAGCCACGTAAAACTTGCAATGGATAAATTAGAGGCGTCTAGTTTAGATTGTTGATGGGCTAGTGTTATGATATGGTGATGTTGTAAGTTGAAGTATGAGATGATACTCTTACAACACACATAGCGTGTAAGTTCCATAGACCTTGGCCTTACACATAAAGGTATGATAGAGATCATACCACGGTGCACATGATGGAGATCATATGCGGGAACCATATCATTTCACTTATAAAGATGTGATTTTTTGATTGCATCTTATATTGATTGTTTGGCGTTTTATTAGCATAATAAGATGATCCCTCATTTAGATATCAAGATAAAAATGTGTTCTTCCTTAACTATGCACCGACAATGTATCACCGCTTCAAGGCATCACGTGATGATCGGGTGTACTTGAATGCACGAGCATATCTCGGGTGTAAGATAGTTACACACACGAATACTAAGGTTCTTACTTAGCGAGCCTAGCATGTACAGACATGGCCTCGGAACACGGACCGAAAGGTTAAGCATGAGTCATATGTTTTGATATGATGACCATATGGATGCTCGCCTTTGAAGCTACACCGACTCACGTGATGATCAGACTTGGTGTAGTGTATTTGGTTCATGTAATCACCAAAAAGACACGAGGGATGTCGTTTTTGAGTGGGACTTCATTTCGAATTTGGATTAGTAGAACTCAATTTATCATAAATTAAATCAAAGTGAATTTGCATAATTTGTTGTAGTCATTGGCATTCGTTCACCACCTTATGCATAGTTGTAAATGAGATAATAGAACTATAGAATTCTGGATATATACTTTACGAACTGGTATCGTATTGTGTTGAGTGTCAATCTAAAGTTTAAAGTCCTATTGCAAACTTTCAGCAAACTCTATTTACTCCGTGAAATTTAATAATTGGTATTAAATCGAGAGTAACAATTCCAGTATTAGTATCTTAAGTATCATGTTTGCCTCCATGATTCTTGATTATTTTAATATCAAGTTTATATAGGAGCTGAAATAATTGTTTTAGAAACCATCATGTGTGGCAGATATAACGATATGTGAAACAATGTTTTGGTTGCAATATGATAGAGTATAATATATGTTATCATATTGGAAGAGAATTTGCAAAGGTTGGAGATGCTAGACATCCTAATCATCCAAAAAGGGTTTTGGAAAGTAATGTTATACTCACGATTCGCCTTTATAAGCTACAGTAGCTTGATCATGAAAGCCGTCATGATAAGGGTGAATAGAAGATGTATGTAAAGTGTTTACTACGCTAAAATATTACTAAAAATGGATTTTGAAAGAATACCGATCATTTTGATGATGGTGATATACTTCAAAGTGCAAGTCCAAAGGTATTATTATTTGAATATACACGCTTTGGACTATGTGTCATGTATATGGCGCCACTTTTGATGTTGATAGATTCTTTTAAAAAGGAAAAGGAAATGCTGAAAGAGAATATATAAAATATATTTGGCAGAAAAGAAAAGATTGGAAATATCCAATTTAGGTATATGGATGATATACATGTTATGGTTGTATTCTTTGCTTGTTAAACAATGTGGTTCTTGGGTATTGGATACCGAATTGGTTGGTATGAAATTTCTACGAAACGACGCAATTCATAAACCACAATGGCCTAAGTAACTAGCAAGAGAATATGTGATGATGTTCATCGAAACAAACAAACCGTTGTTTGTATTTCTCATTGACATCAAGGCTTGACTTCAAGATTTGTTTTAATAATTGTTATTTGAATCAGGTATTATGAGAACAAAGGGTGTTCAAATAATTATCGTATTCCATATAAGATGGATGATTTACAAATCTAGTTGGAGAAATCACATCCATAAAACCTAATGCTAAAATGTCGCAAGACAAATGATTGAAAGATCACTTACGAAGTGACATCGCTGTTTAAATTATATTGGAAAGAAAACATGAAGAATCTCCATTTTCATGGATTTTTGGAGTCTTTGATTTGATCAAGTGACGCTTGTGAGATTTTCCTCGGGATAATTAAAACTTTGTTCAAAGGCCAAAGAAGAACGAACGACTAAAATATTGGAATTTATACATATCGATGTATGTAGTCCATTATGTGTAGTCGTAAGCGATGGGTTTCAACTTCATATACTTTTCTCCTGAAATTTGAGTGAATATTCACTTAATGAGAAAGAAGTGTGAAATATTTGAAAATGTTCAAAGACTTTCAAGATGAAGTGAAAATCATTGTGACAAGAAAATAAATGGTTTATGATTTTATCATAAGGGATTTATTTGAGTTACAAGTGTAACAAGAAAAATAAATGAATTATGATTTATCATAAAGGGATTTATTTGAGTTGCAAGTTTAGCAAAACACCTAGATTTACATTTCCCGAAACACCATAGGAGTATGGAGTGTTTGAGATTTGTAATGAAACCTTGTTTCACATGGTTGAATCAAAGGTGTTATTTATAAAACTGCCATTATGTTTTAAAAAGATTAAAGCTTTAGAGACTACCGCTTTTACACTGAAAAGAGATCCATCTTGATCCGTTGAAATGACACCATATGAGTTATGGTTTGGGGTAAAACCCAAGTTGTCATTTCTTAAATTTTGGTATGCTAAACATAAGTAAGATGTTTACAACCGAAGTCGGATGAGCATGTCTTTATAGGTTATTTCGAATAACAATTGGTTATTCCTTCATAACACCAAGGACAAAAGGGTTTGTCGCTTGAAACGTGAAGTTTCTTGGAGAAGGAATTTTTCGTCAAAGTTAAGTGGGAGGACAATAGAACTTTGATAAGGTTAACGAACCTTAGCTATATGTGCTGATTTGCGCAGCGCCAGAAATCGTTCTGAAGGCTGCCATAATGCTCATAGCTTATGTGCCTCAAAGGTTGTGGTCACGGATATCTAAGTTCTTATTGAACCAAGTCGGTCGAATAAACAATCAAATACTAAGATTTAAGAGTAAATCATTATTGTTTGACAATGATGAATCGACTATATGGAAAGAAGCGATGATGGGCCCTGACTCCGTCAAATGACTTGAAGCCATAAAATCGGTGATAGTTCCATACACGAGAAATCAAGTTTTAAACTTGGAAGACCCTCCGGAAAGGTGTAAAAACCTATCGGTCGTATTTGGATCTATAAAGAAACAGACATGGATGTTTCACATCTATGAAATAGTCAACATGTCGTAAAGTATTTTACGACAATGTTCAAGGAGTTGACTATGACAAGATTTGATCTTTCATAGTGATATTTAGTCTGTACGGATTAAAGTAGCAACCACTATATATAATTTTTTATATGGTAGATGAATAAACAAAACAAAGTTCTTCTAATAGAATGGTTACCTAGGACGTGTACATGACACGATCCAAAGGGTTTTGTTAATTCAAAGGATGCTAAAAAGGGCATGTAAACTTCAATGGTTGAAGTAAGCATCGCGGAGTTGGAATCTTCAATGTGATGAAAAAGAGTTTTCATCAGGAGACGATGAAGATGCTTGCATTTGAAAGAAATTAAGTGGGAGCGTTGAGACATATTTCTAATACATTAATCGGGGTTCCGAGGGGTGAAAACCCTAACTCGGAGAAACTCCGGAACACATGAGAGAGGTGGATTTGTTCTTCTAATTAAACTTGTCATTTAAGTTGTTGAACAATGCATGATTATAGCTTAGATAGCTAGGTTTCATTTTTCTGAACATTTTGATATATTATTCATATTTTTCTGACTTATAGGTTAGAAGTTATTGAATTTTCAATATTCAAAACAATTTCTGAAAATAAATAAGTCTGGAATTATTTAATACACCCAAGCACACTATACCCACAGTAACTGACTGATGGGCCCTATGCCACATAGGCAGCCACGTGAGCAAATTGGGACAGAGGAGGCCATTGGGTGTTTTTCACCAGGGCAGGGGTTACACACTGCCACTGACGGGTGGGCCTGGTCCACGCGGGCAAGCCACGCTGGCGCCACGCGGGCGTCGCCAGAGGGAACGGCCAGAAGGCAGCGCGGGACGGCGACAGAGGCAATGCGAGGCTACTAAACCTAGCTTGTTCGAACCAGGGCACCGGGGCAGACCTAATAGGGGCGGCACCACCTTGAAATGGTCACCGGAGCACCGGCGATGACGATGAATGGCGGCGGCAGACGGTGAGCTATGGTGGTAGAAAGCTACAGAGGGACATGGAGGGAGAGGAAGGGTCCCTCAGGACCAGTGGCTCACCGTGATGCCGATGGAGGGATCAGCGAGGTCGGAGGCGCGGCGCGGCCCGGGATAGGCGGCACGGAGCTCCTCTCCAGCGCGGCGCGGGGACGGGCGGCGGCGGTTCGTGACGCGCGGCTCCACGGGCGCATGCGGTGGCGCTGACGACGACAGCGGGCAGCCTGCCGGCGTTCGGGGGATCGGGGCGGGGGCGTCTCCCCTGCTGTACCTGTGCACGCGTCGATGAAGCAGAGAAGTGAGATGGGGAAGAAGAAGAGGAGGCGAGCCAGTTATAAACGATGAAGGGCATATGCCCGAGAGGCAATAATAAAGTGGTTATTATCGTATTCCTTGTTTATGATAAATGTTTATTTTACATGCTATAATTGTATTAATACGGAAACGTTAATACATGTGTGTTTAATAAACAAAAGGTAGTTCCTAGTTATGCCTCTCTTATAAAATAGCTCGTTGATTAACAAGATGATCATAGGTTTCCTGATCATGGACATTGGATGTTGTTAATAACGAGGTCACAACATTAGTGTAATGGTGTGATGAAAATTCATCCAAAGTATAGCATTACGATCAAAGTCATTGAGTTTATATTGCTATAACAACTTAAGAAGTGATCCTAATCCTAAGACCATGAGATCATGTCAATCACTAACACCGGAAGAGTTTCTCGATGACATCAAACGTCACACCGTAACTGGGTGATTATAAAGATGGCTTCAGAACTACTAAAGTGTTATGTTGAGACCCATGGATCGAGAGTGGAATTTGTTCATCCCGATGACGGATAGATATGCTCTGGGCCCTCTCGGTGATATCACATTGATTAGCTTGCAAGCAAGTCATTTGATCACTAGAATGTTATATCACGGGAACAAGAAAATAGTGCATGTCGGTAACGACATCAAACTAGGTATGGATATACCGATGATCGAATCTCGGACATGTAATATATCATGAAACAAAGGGATTAATATACTAGCGTAAAAGGTTCACACGATCACAGAAGTCATCGTTGAATGTGTGGGAGACAGTACGGATCTCCAGGTCCCGCTGCTGATTATTGATCGGAGAGGGGTCTCGATCATGTCTGCATTATTCGTGAACCGTAGGGTTACACACTTAAGGGATACCGACACCATTCGGAGCAAATGATATGCCAGAGAAAGAAAAAGGAAAGCACAGGAATTTATTTCACTAGACACCGTAACTGTTTCGGTTGAAATTGCTGAAACTGGTTCTGCATGTGAAATTGAAATGTTGTAAGGGGTTTTATGTGAATGTTTGTTAATTAAAGTAATTAAAAAAATTCTGAATAAATAAATAAAAGAGTTTTATTTAAATGAGAGCTTGCATTAAATTTGGTGGAAATTTAATGCATGTGAGTGGATTTTTGAGTGGAGGCTTTTTAATGGGAGTGGAGCCTTTTTCATTTTGAGTGGGAGCTCCACCCACATGAATGTGGAAGAGGTGGGGGAAGCCCCCATGGCTGGGCGCCATGCCCATTGGGTTCCCCCCTCTCCCCTATAAAAGGCCCCCCTCTACTCCTCTCAAAGCACACCTCCTCGCGAAGGATCTCTCTCCCCCCTTTAGAATTTCCCCATGGTCTTGGATCAGCGAGATACATTATCCCGGTGGTTTTTTCTGGAAGGATTTGTTGCTTCCGCTGCTTCGCTGGAGCGAGGGCACGGAGGTTGTCGGGGTACCCGTACGTGTGTGCGATCACAGATGCACCACTGCTTTGAGGTGCTGGACTTGATCGTGCTGGACCGGCCGGACCAGATGGACTTCATCACGATCTTGAGATCGGCAAGCGTTCGTCTACATCATCCATGAGTACAACCTCATTAACGCTATTCGTTCTTCGAGGGTATGTATTCTATGGATGTATATCCACCCGTTGCTTGTATCTAGTAGATAGATCTTGGTACATAGATGTTCCCATCGTAGGAAAATTTTTGTTTTCTATGCTGCAAACCCTTCAGTGGTATCAGAGCCGGATCTATGCGTAGATACTTTGCACGGGTAGTACACATATGAGTATGTGGGTGATGATGATCATTTTATTGCTTCTTATTTGTACTTTGGATATTGGTGGCATAGTGGGATGAAGCGGCCCGGACAAACTTTACATGTCCTCGCACATGAGACCTGTTCCACGCTTGACATGCAACTAGTTTTGCATAAGTGGCTAGCGGGTGTCTGTCTCTCCTACTATAGTCAATATCTAATTTGCAACGAGTTGTCAACAATTTGGTTATCCTCGTTGTGGTTCATGTTCGTAGGTAAGAACGGTTCTATCTTCGAAAGCCCCAAGCCACGTAAAACTTGCAATGGATAAATTAGAGGCGTCTAGTTTAGATTGTTGCTGGGCTAGTGTTATGATATGGTGATGTTGTAAGTAGAAGTATGATATGATACTCTTACAACACACATAGCGTGTAAGTTCCATAGACCTTGGCCTTACACATAAAGGTATGATAGATATCATACCACGGTGCACATGATGGAGATCATATGCGGGAACCATATCATTTCACTTATAAACATGTGATGTTTTGATTGCATCTTATATTGCTTGTTTGGCATTTTATTAGCATAATAAGATGATCCCTCATTTAGATATCTAGATAAAAATGTGTTCTTCCTTAAGTATGCACCGACAATGTATCGCCGCTTCAAGGCATCACGTGATGATCGGGTGTACTTGAATGCACAAGCATATCTCTGGTGTAAGACAGTTACACACGCGAATACTAAGGTTCTTACTTGGCGAGCCTAGCATGTATAGACATGGCCTCGAAACACGGACCGAAAGGTTAAGCATGAGTCATATGTTTTGATATGATGACCATATGGATGCTCGCCTTTGAAGCTACACCGACTCACGTGATGATCGAACTTGGTGTAGTGGATTTGGTTCATGTAATCACCAAAAAGACACGAGGGATGTCGTTTTTGAGTGGCAGTTCATTTCGAATTTGGATTAGTAGAACTCAATTTATCATAAATTAAATCAAAGTGAATTTGCATAATTTGCTGTAGTCATTGGCATTCGTTCACCACCTTATGCATAGTTGTAATTGAGATAATAGAACTATAGAATTCTGGATATATACTTTACGAACTGGTATCGTATTGTGTTGAGTTTCAATCTAAAGTTTAAAGTCCTATTGCAAACTTTCAGAAAACTCTATTTACTCCGTGAAATTTAATAATTGGTATTAAATCGAGAGTAACAATTCCAGTGTTAGTATCTTAAGTATCATGTTTGCCTCCATGATTCTTGATTATTTTAATATCAAGTTTATATAGGAGCTGAAAGAATTGTTTCAGAAACCATCATGTGTGGAAGATATAACGATATCTGAAACAATGTTTTGTTTGCAATATGATAGAGTATAATATATGTTCTCATATTGGAAGAGAATTTGCAAAGGTTGGAGATGCTAGACATCCTAATCATCCAAAAAGGGTTTTGGAAAGTAATGTTATACTCACGATTCGCCTTTATAAGATACGGTAGCTTGATCATGAAAGCCGTCATGATATGGGTGAATAGAAGATGTATGTAAAGTGTTTACTACACTAAAATATTACTAAAAATGGATTTTGAAAGAATACCGATCATTTTGATGATGGTGATATACTTCAAAGTGCAAGTCCAAAGGTATTATTATTTGAATATACACGCTTTGGACTATGTGTCATGTATATGGCGCCAGTTTTGATGTTGATAGATTCTTTTAAAAAGGAAAAGGAAATGCTGAAAGAGAATCTATAAAATATATTTGGCAGAAAAGAAAAGATTGGAAATATCCAATTTAGGTATATGGATGATATACATGTTATGGTTGTATTCTTTGCTTGTTAAACAATGTGGTTCTTGGGTATTGGATACCGAATTGGTTGGTATGAAATTTCATACGAAACGACGCAATTCATAAACCACAATGGCCTAAGAAACTAGCAAGAGAATATGTGATGATGTTCATCGAAAACAAACAAACCGTTGTTTGTATTTCTCGTTGACATCAAGGCTTGACTTCAAGATTTGTTTTAATAATTGTTATTTGAATCAGGTATTATGAGAACAAAGGTTGTTCAAATAATTATCGTATTCCATATAAGATGGATGATTTACAAATCTAGTTGGAGAAATCACATCCATAAAACCTAATGCTAAAATGTCGCAAGAAAAATGATTGAAAGATCACTTACGAAGTGACATCGCTGTTTAAATTATATTGGAAAGAAAACATGAAGAATCTCAATTTTCATGGATTTTTGGAGTCTTTGATTTGATCAAGTGACGCTTGTGAGACTTTCCTCGGGATAATTAAAACTTTGTTCAAAGGCCAAAGAAGAACGAACGACTAAAATATTGTAATTTATACATATCGATGTATGTAGTCCATTATGTGTAGTCGTAAGCGATGGGTTTCAACTTCATATACTTTTCTCCTGAAATTTGAGTTAATATTCACTTAATGAGAAAGAAGTGTGAAATATTTGAAAATGTTCAAAGACTTTCAAGATGAAGTGAAAATCATTGTGACAAGAAAATAAATGGTTTATGATTTTATCATAAGGGATTTATTTGAGTTACAAGTGTAACAAGAAAAATAAATGAATTATGATTTATCATAAAGGGATTTATTTGAGTTGCAAGTTTAGCAAAACACCTAGATTTACATTTCCCGAAACACCATAGGAGTATGGAGTGTTTGAGATTTGTAATGAAACCTTGTTTCACATGGTTGAATCAAAGGTGTTATTTATAAAACTGCCATTATGTTTTAAAAAGATTAAAGCTTTAGAGACTACCGCTTTTACACTGAAAAGAGCTCCATCTTGATCCGTTGAAATGACACCATATGAGTTATGGTTTGGGGTAAAACCCAAGTTGTCATTTCTTAAATTTTGGTATGCAAAACATAAGTAAGATGTTTACAACCGAAGTCGGATGAGCATGTCTTTGTAGGTTATTTCGAATAACAATTGGTTATTCCTTCATAACACCAAGGCCAAAAGGGTTTGTCGCTTGAAACGTGAAGTTTCTTGGAGAAGGAATTTTTCGTAAAAGTTAAGTGGGAGGACAATAGAACTTTGATAAGGTTAACGAACCTTAGGTATATGTGCTGAGTTGCGCAGCGCCGGAAATCGTTCCGAAGGCTGCCATAATGCTCATAGATTATGTGCTTCAAAGGTTGTGGTCACGGAGATCTAAGTTCTTATTGAACCAAGTCGGTCGAATAAACAATCAAATACTAAGATTTAAGAGTAAATCATTATTGTTTGACAATGATGAACCGACTATATGTAAAGAAGCGATGATGGGTCCTGACTCCATTAAATGACTTGAAGCCATAAAATCAGTGATAGTTCCATACACGAGAAATGAAGTTTTAAACTTGGAAGACCTTCCGGAAAGGTGTAAAAACCTATCGGTCGTATTTGGATCTATAAAGAAACAGACATGGATGTTTCACATCTATGAAATAGTCAACATGTCGTAAAGTATTTTACGACAATGTTCAAGGAGTTGACTATGAAAAGATTTGATCTTTCATAGTGATATTTAGTCTGGACGGATTAAAGTAGCAACCACTACATATAATTTGTTATATGGTAGATGAATAAACAAAACAAAGTTCTTCTAATAGAATGGTTACCTAGGACGTATACATGACACGATCCAAAGGGTTTTGTTAATTCAAAGGATGCTAAAAAGGGCATGCAAACTTCAATGGTTGACGTAAGCATCGCGGAGTTGGAATCTTCACCGTGATGAAAAAGAGTTTTCATCAGGAGACGATGAAGATGATTGCATTTGCAAGAAATTAAGTGGGAGCGTTGAGACATATTTCTAATACATTATGTGGAGGACATCTTGTTAATTAGAAATGATGTAATTTTTATTGACAAAGGTTAAGAATTTCATTTTGATAAAAGACTTAGGCAAAACCCGAATATTTAGCATGAATGTCTATAGTGGATAGACTGTGATGATAATATGGTTGTGCCAAACGTACATATATGAGATATTGAAGGAGTTCAATATAGAAACGACAAGAAACGGTTCTTGTCGCATGGAAATGAATTGAATCAAGATTCAAGTGTATTGACACTTGATAAGTGAAACAAGATTCAAGTGCTTTGACACTTGATGAGTGAAATCACAAGGATGTTTTGATCAATCATACCATGATATGTACACATCCGATATGTACTATGCTCTAAGTGTTATGAGCAAATACCATAATGAATCAAAAAATGATCATTGGACGATAGTAAGGATATTCTTATGATCTTCTGGAAGAACTAAGAATATATTTGTCTAGAGGTGACAAACAATTACAAATAGTTCATTGTAAAGCGTTACATTGATACTAGTTTTGTCACAAGTTACAAATTAAGTTTATCTTAATTTAAACTATGGGTGGCACAATGAAATGGAAAAAAGTTTCCATGATGGATTTGGAAGAGTTCCAAAGTTAAGACATTGTGACTAATACTACAACAAAAGGCTAAGTATATGACTGCTATAGTAGCAGCAAAGGACGGAATTTGTGTCAAGTAGTTTGTTATCAAACTAAGGTGTGGTTCGCAACGGGCTAACACTAAAGATATATTTTATGACAATAGTATCGACGTGTTTTAACCCCAAGGAACTAAAGGTCTCACCGAAAAACCAAATTTATATAATACCATCTCATTGGAGAATGAGTGATGCGTGAAGACGCAAATACATGCAAATACACACGGACCTGAAAGCGTCAGATCCGTAGATTATGTTAACCACTTGCAGTTGCGTATATGGAACACCAGAAAACCATATGTGTTCAATACACAAAGTTTTCAAACTAGATTATTGTCTCTAGTGCAAGTGGGAGACTGAAGGGAATATGCCCGAGAGGCAATAATAAAGTGGTTATTATCGTATTCCTTGTTTATGATAAATGTTTATTTTACATGCTATAATTGTATTAATACGGAAACGTTAATACATGTGTGTTTAATAAACAAAAGGTAGTTCCTAGTTATGCCTCTCTTATAAAATAGCTCGTTGATTAACAAGATGATCATAGGTTTCCTGATCATGGACATTGGATGTTGTTAATAACGAGGTCACAACATTAGTGTAATGGTGTGATGAACATTCATCCGAAGTATAGCATTATGATCAAAGTCATTGAGTTTATATTGCTATAAAAACTTACGAAGTGATCCCAATCCTTAGACCATGAGATCATGTCAATCACTAACACCGGAAGAGTTTCTCGATGACATCAAATGTCACACCGTAACTAGGTGATTATAAAGATGGCTTCAGAACTACTAAAGTGTTATGTTGCGACCCATGGATCGAGAGTGGAATTTGTTCATCCCTATGACAGATAGATATGCTCTGGGCCCTCTCGGTGATATCACGTTGATTAGCTTGCAAGCAAGTAATTTGATCACTAGAATGTTATATCACGGGAACGAGAAAAGAGTGCATGTCGGTAACGAGATCAAACTAGGTATGGAGATACCGATGATCAAATCTCGGACATGTAATATATCATGAAACAAAGGGATTAATATACTAGCGTAAAAGTTCACACGATCACAGAAGTCATCGTTGAATGTGTGGGAGTCAGTACGGATCTCCAGGTCCCGCTGCTGATTATTGATCGGAGAGGGGTCTCGATCATTTCTGCATTATTCGCGAACCGTAGGGTGACACACTTAAGGGATACCAACACCATTCAGAGCAAATGATATGCCAGAGAAAGAAAAAGGAAAGCGCAGGAATTTATTTCACTAGACACCGAAACTGTTTCAGTTGAAATTGCTGAAACTCGTTCTGCATGTGAAATTGAAATGTTGTAAGGGGTTTTATGTGAATGTTTGTTAATTAAAGTAATTAACAAAATTCTGAATAAATAAATAAAAGAGTTTTATTTAAATGAGAGCTTGCATTATGTGACTGGATTTTTGAGTGGAGGCTTTTTTATGGGAGTGGAGGCTTTTTCATTTTGAGAGGGAGCTCCACCCACATGAATGTGGAAGAGGTGGGGGCAGCCCCCATGGCTAGGAGCCATTCCCATTGGGTGCCCCCTCTCCCCTATAAAATCCCCCCCTCTCCTCCTCTCAAAGCACACCTCCTCGCGAAGGATCTCTCTCCCCCCTTTAGAATTTCCCCATGGTCTCGGATCAGCGAGATACATGTTCCCAGTGGCTTTTTCTGGAATGATTTGTTGCTTCCGCTGCTTCGCTGGAGCGAGGGCACGGAGGTTTTCGGGGTACCCGTATGTGTGTGCGATCACGGATGCACCACTTCTTTGAGGTGCTGGACTTGATCGTGCTGGACCGGCTGGACCAGATGGACTTCATCACGATCTTGAGATCGGCAAGCGTTCGTCTACATCATCCACGAGTACAACCTCGTTAACGCTATTCGGTCTTCGAGGGTATGTATTATATGGATGTATATCCACCCGTTGCTTGTATCTAGTAGATAGATCTTGGTACATAGATGTTCCCATCGTAGGAAAAATTTTGTTTTCTATGCTGCGAACCCTTCAGTGGTATCAGAGCTGGATCTATGCGTAGATACTTTGCACGGGTAGTACACATATGAGTATGTGGGCGATGATGATCATTTTATTGCTTCTTAGTTGTACTTTGGATATCGGTGGCATAGTGGGATGAAGCGGCCCGGACAAACTTTACATGTCCTCGCACATGAGACCTGTTCCACGCTTGACATGCAACTAGTTTTGCATAAATGGCTAGCGGGTGTCTGTCTCTCCTACTATAGTCAATATCTAATTTGCAACGAGTTGTCAACAATTTGGTTATCCTCATTGTGGTTCATGTTTGTTGGTAAGAACGGTTCTATCTTCGAAAGCCCTAAGCCACGTAAAACTTGCAATGGATAAATTAGAGGCGTCTAGTTTAGATTGTTGCTGGGCTAGTGTTATGATATGGTGATGTTGTAAGTATAAGTATGAGATGATACTCTTACAACACACATAGCGTGTAAGTTCCATAGACCTTGGCCTTACACATAAAGGTATGATAGAGATCATACCACGGTGCACATGATGGAGATCATATGCGGGAACCATATCATTTCACTTATAAACATGTGATGTTTTGATTGCATCTTATATTGCTTGTTTGGCGTTTTATTAGCATAATAAGATGATCCTCATTTAGATATCAAGATAAAAATGCGTTCTTCCTTAAGTATGCACCGACAATGTATCGCCGCTTCAAGGCATCACGTGATGATCGGGTGTACTTGAATGCACGAGCATATCTCGGGTGTAAGACAGTTACACACGCGAATACTAAGGTTCTTACTTGGCGAGCCTAGCATGTACAGACATGGCCTCGGAACACGGACCAAAAGGTTAAGCATGAGTCATATGTTTTGATATGATGACCATATGGATGCTCGCCTTTGAAGCTACACCGACTCACGTGATGATCGGACTTGGTGTAGTGGATTTGGTTCATGTAATCACCAAAAAGACACGAGGGATGTCGTTTTTGAGTGGGAGTTCATTTCGAATTTGGATGAGTAGAACTCAATTTATCATAAATTAAATCAAAGTGAATTTGCATAATTTGCTGTAGTCATTGGCATTCGTTCACCACCTTATGCATAGTTGTAATTGAGATAATAGAACTATAGAATTCTGGATATATACTTTACGAACTGGTATCGTATTGTGTTGAGTGTCAATCTAAATTTTAAAGTCCTATTGCAAACTTTCAGCAAACTCTATTTACTCCGTGAAATTTAATAATTGGTATTAAATCGAGAGTAACAATTCCAGTGTTAGTATCTTAAGTATCATGTTTGCCTCCATGATTCTTGATTATTTTAATATCAAGTTTATATAGGAGCTGAAAGAATTGTTTCAGAAATCATCATGTGTGGCAGATATAACGATATCTGAAACAATGTTTTGGTTGCAATATGATAGAGTATAATATATGTTCTCATATTGGAAGAGAATTTGGAAAGGTTGGAAATGCTAGACATCCTAATCATCCAAAAAGGGTTTTGGAAAGTAATGTTATAATCACGATTCGCCTTTATAAGCTACGGTAGCTTTATCATGAAAGCCGTCATGATAAGGGTGAATAGAAGATGTATGTAAAGTGTTTACTACACTAAAATATTACTAAAAATGGATTTTGAAAGAATACCGATCATTTTGATGATGGTGATATACTTCAAAGTGCAAGTCCAAAGGTATTATTATTTGAATATACACGCTTTGGACTATGTGTCATGTATATGGCGCCACTTTTGATGTTGATCGATTCTTTTAAAAAGGAAAAGGAAATGCTAAAAGAGAATCTATAAAATATATTTGGCAGAAAAGAAAAGATTGGAAATATCCAATTTAGGTATATGGATGATATACATGTTATGGTTGTATTCTTTGCTTGTTAAACAATGTGGTTCTTGGGTATTGGATACCGAATTGGTTGGTATGAAATTTCATACGAAACGACGCAATTCATAAACCACAATGGCCTAAGCAACTAGCAAGAGAATATGTGATGATGTTCATCGAAAACAAACAAACCATTGTTTGTATTTCTCGTTGACATCAAGGCTTGACTTCAAGATTTGTTTTAATAATTGTTATTTGAATCAGGTATTATGAGTACAAAGGTTGTTCAAATAATTATCGTATTCCATATAAGATGGATGATTTACAAATCTAGTTGGAGAAATCACATCCATAAAACCTAATGCTAAAATGTCGCAAGACAAATGATTGAAAGATCACTTACGACGTGGCATCGCTGTTTAAATTATATTGGAAAGAAAACATGAAGAATATCCATTTTCATGGATTTTTGGAGTCTTTGATTTGATCAAGTGATGCTTGTGAGACTTTCCTCGGGATAATTAAAACTTCGTTCAAAGGCCAAAGAAGAACGAACGACTAAAATATTGGAATTTATACATATCGATGTATGTAGTCCATTATGTGTAGTCGTAAGCGATGGGTTTCAACTTCATATACTTTTCTCCTGAAATTTGAGTGAATATTCACTTAATGAGAATTTGAAAATGTTCAAAGACTTTCAAGATGAAGTGAAAATCATTGTGACAAGAAAATAAATGGTTTATGATTTTATCATAAGGGATTTATTTGAGTTACAAGTGTAACAAGAAAAATAAATGAATTATGATTTATCATAAAGGGATTTATTTGAGTTGCAAGTTTAGCAAAACACCTAGATTTACATTTCCCGAAACACCATAGGAGTATGGAGTGTTTGAGATTTGTAATGAAACCTTGTTTGACATGGTTGAATCAAAGGTGTTATTTATAAAACTGCCATTATGTTTTAAAAAGATTAAAGCTTTAGAGACTACCGCTTTTACACTGAAAAGAGCTCCATCTTGATCCGTTGAAATGACACCATATGAGTTATGGTTTGGGGTAAAACCCAAGTTGTCATTTCTTAAATTTTGGTATGCTAAACATAAGTAAGATGTTTACAACCGAAGTCGGATGAGCATGTCTTTGTAGGTTATTTCGAATAACAATTGGTTATTCCTTCATAACACCAAGACCAAAAGGGTTTGTCGCTTGAAACGTGAGGTTTCTTGGAGAAGGAATTTTTCGTAAAAGTTAAGTGGAAGGACAATAGAACTTTGATAAGGTTAACGAACCTTAGCTATATGTGTTGAGTTTCCCAGCGCCGGAAATCGTTCCGAAGGATGCCATAATGCTCATAGCTTATGTGCCTCAAAGGTTGTGGTCACGGAGATCTAAGTTCTTATTGAACCAAGTCGGTCGAATAAACAATCAAATACTAAGATTTAAGAGTAAATCATTATTGTTTGACAATGATGAACCGACTATATGCAAAGAAGCGATGATGGGCCCTGACTCCATCAAATGACTTGAAGCCATAAAATCGGTGATAGTTCCATACACGAGAAATCAAGTTTTAAACATGGAAGACCCTCTGGAAAGGTGTAAAAACCTATCGGTCGTATTTGGATCTATAAAGAAACAGACATGGATGTTTCACATCTATGAAATAGTCAACATGTCGTAAAGTATTTTACGACAATGTTCAAGGAGTTGATTATGACAAGATTTGATCTTTCATAGTGATATTTAGCCTAGACGGATTAAAGTAGCAACCACTACATATAATTTGTTATATGGTAGATGAATAAACAAAACAAAGTTCTTCTAATAGAATGGTTACCTAGGATGTGTACATGACACGATCCAAAGGGTTTTATTAATTCAAAGGATGCTAAAAAGGGCATACAAACTTCAATGGTTGAAGTAAGCATCGCGGAGTTGGAATCTTTACCGTGATGAAAAAGAGTTTTCATCAGGATGCGATGAAGATGCTTGCATTTGCAAGAAATTAAGTGGGAGCGTTGAGACATATTTCTAATACATTAATCGGGCTTCCGAGGGGTGAAAACCCTAACTCAGAGAAACTCCGGAGCACATGAGAGGGGTGGATTTGTTCTTCTAATTAAACTTGTCATTTAAGTTGTTGAACAATGCATGATTATAGCTTATATAGCTAGGTTTCATTTTTCTGAACATTTTGATATATTATTCATATTTTTCTGACTTATAGATTAGAAGTTATTGAATTTTCAATATTCAAAACAATTTCTGAAAATATATAAATCTGGAATTATTTAATACACCCAAGCACACTATACCCACAGTAACTGACTGATGGGCCCTATGCCACATAGGTAGCCACGTGAGCAAAGTGGGACAGAGGAGGCCATTGGGTGTTTTTCACCAGGGCAGGGGTTACACACTGCCACTGACGGGTGGGCCTGGTCCACGCGGGCAAGCCACGCTGGCGCCACGCGGGCATCGCCGGAGGGAACGGCTAGACGGCAGCGCGGGACGGCGACAGAGGCGATGCGAGGCTACTAAACCTAGGTATGGAGATACCGATGATCGAATCTCGGACATGTAATATATCGTGAAACAAAGGGATTAAGATACTAGCGTAAAAGGTTCACACGATCACAGGAGTCATCGTTGAATGTGTGGGAGTCAGTACGGATCTCCAGGTCCCGCTGCTGATTATTGATCGGAGAGGGGTCTCGATCATGTCTGCATTATTCGCGAACCGTAGGGTGACACACTTAAGTGATACCGATACCATTTGGAGCAAATGATATGCCAGAGAAAGAAAAAGGAAAGCGCTCGAATTTATTTCACTAGACACCGAAACTATTTCGGTTGAAATTGCTGAAAATGGTTCTGCATGTGAAATTGAAATGTTGTAAGGGGTTTTATGTGAATGTTTGTTAATTAAAGTAATTAACAAAATTCTGAATAAATAAATAAAAGAGTTTTATTTAAATGAGAGCTTGCATTAAATTTGGTGAAAATTTAATGCATGTGAGTGGATTTTTGAGTGGAGGCTTTTTCATTTTGAGTGGGATCTCCACCCACATGAATGTGGAAGAGGTGGGGGCAGCCCCCATGGCTGGGCGCCATGCCCATTGGGTTCCCCCTCTCCCCTATAAAAGACCCCCCTCTCCTCCTCTCAAAGCACACCTCCTCGCGAAGGATCTCTCCCCCCCTTTAGAATTTCCCCATGGTCTTGGATCAGCGAGATACATGTTCCCGGTGGCATTTTCTGGAAGGATTTGCTGCTTCCGCTGCTTCGCTGAAGCGAGGGCGTGGAGGTTGTCGGGGTACCCGTACGTGTGTGCGATCACGGATGCACCACTGCTTTGAGGTGCTGGACTTGATCGTGCTGGACCGGCTGGACCAGATGGACTTTATCACGATCTTGAGATCGTCAAGCGTTCGTCTACATCATCCACGAGTACAACCTCGTTAACACTATTCGGTCTTCGAGGGTATGTATTCTATGGATGTATATCCACCCGTTGCTTGTATCTAGTAGATAGATCTTGGTACATAGATGTTCCCATCATAGGAAATTTTTTGTTTTCTATGCTGCGAACCCTTCAAACGAAGGGCCTTTTGTCCCGGTTGGTGGCTCCAACCGGGACTAAAGGGTCATACGTCCCGGTTGGATCCACCAACCGGGACGTATACTCCAATTTTTTCAGCAGACCAAGGGGCGCGCGCAGGGGGTCTTTAGTCCCTGTTAGTGGCTCCAACCGGGACATATGACCCTGTTTTCAAAAAAATTCGGGAATTTTCTCAATGTTCCCGCCTTATTTTTTATTTTGGGGTTTAAATTTGTAATGTTTTTTAAATGATAATTACTTTGGAATTTGGAAAAACTTTAAACATATAAAGTGTTTGAATTTGAATAATTAATTCAAAACCATTTACTGTTTTTAAAAATAATTAATGTAACCATTTAAACTATGAACCATTTAAAATTAAAAATGAATTAACTTATATTTTTTGAATATTAATTTGGAATTTAGAAAAACTTTAAACATAAAAAGTGTTTGAATTTGAATAACTAATTCAGAACCATTTTCTATTTTTAAAAAATAATTAATGTAACCATTTAAAATATGAACCATTTAAAATTAAAAATGAATTAACTTATATTTTTTGAATATTAATTTGGAATTTAGAAAAACTATAAACATAAAAAGTGTTTGAATTTGAATAACTAATTCAAAACCATTTTCTGTTTTTAAAAATAATTAATGTAACCATTTAAACTATGAACCATTAAAAATTAAAAATGAATTAACTTATATTTTTTGAATATTAATTTGGAATTTAGAAAAACTTTAAACATAAAAAGTGTCTGGATTTGAATAAATAATTCAAAACCATTTTCTGTGTTTTAATTTGGATTTGAATTTAACTTATATTTTTTATATATTAATGGGCGGGAAAAAAGGACGGGAAATAATGGGCGGAATGAAAATTTTATTAGGATAGAACTGGAATTAAAGTACATAACGCAACTAACACAAAGTTACATAGAAGAACTGGAAATTAAGATACATGGCCAGATTAAGCCACAATCGGCCGAACTTGTTTTGCAATGTTGGAGTGGTTCAGTCATGCTCCTGCCTACACCTGTAATACTCGCCACTGTAGTCGTCGTACTCGCCGCGGCCGGCATCGCTGTCGTTGTCGGGGTCGCCGTAGTTAAACCTTGAAGGCTGAGTACGAGTGGGCTGGACTTGAGGGTAGCGCAGGCGGGGGCTAGAGTCGGCGGTCGTGTCATAGTCCATGATGCTCTGGAGAGTCCGACCGCACCACCACAACCGACGCCCAGCCTCGTTGAAGTTCGGAGAAGGTGGACCATCCTCCTCGTGCCTGGCGAGCGCCCTCTCACGCCGATCCACGAAGAAGGCTTCCCAAGTCGGGAAATAGTCAGGATGCCATCTGGGATTCCTCCGCTGCTCCGGCGTGAGCTCGAAGTAGTAGTGGTTCGTGATGGCCATCCGACACGCCACACCTAGAGGGACAGGAGGAACCGGCACGCCTCCGGCGCTCAGCATCCAGCAGACGGGGTCACAGTAGCCCGGCGGGCAGGGGTAGTTCGAGGCGCAAAGCGCCTCCGCCTCCCTCGGAGTTAGTGCTACGGTGGAAGTCATGGTAAAGAGTGATGAGGTTGCAGATATGAGTCTAGAGATGTGCAATGACAATGGAGGCCAACCCTACATATATATAGTGAGAAATGGTAGGAAGATAACTGAAGGGAAGAACTGGCGGGAAGAACTGGCAGGAAAAACTGGCGGGAGAAATGCCGGGAAAAAATGTCGGGAAGAAAAATGGCGGGAAGAAATGGCGGGAAGAAAAATGGCTCATTTAGAACTTGCATTGGATCTCTGAAGAAACCACGTATTGCGAGTCTAAAAATGATTTTTGCAAAAAATCACGGGCGATAGATCATGTACCTGTAGTATAAACCGGACCCACTTCCTTCCGATTCGGCAGACATTTGTCCTTTTTACCCGGGATGGATGAAAAGGTTTGAGATGTCCCGGTTGGGAGATAGTCCATGTAATGTGGTCTAGTATTTTAGGAAAATGGGACGGTAGCATTCTGAAACGGCATTTTGGTGGTTACTTCACAAAACGACCCTTTTTTGCGCTCGGAAAATGGAAAGGGGCTTTTACGTGCGACAAAAAGGTAAACTTCCTCATGCAACATTGTTCTCCATACCAATGTCCACACGCATGCATAATATGGGCACAGCATCACAAACTATGATGTGATTCAGCACATAACATCGGTCATTTGGACCGAAAGCCATGAAACCTCGAACATGATAGGTCATTTTGTGAAGGTTATTTCGAGACATGATCAATATTCCAAGTCTGGTGTTTTTCCTTTCAA
This sequence comes from Avena sativa, assembly GCA_916181665.1. NCBI lineage: Eukaryota > Viridiplantae > Streptophyta > Magnoliopsida > Poales > Poaceae > Avena > Avena sativa. The sequence continues at coordinate 395,951,672 of OV702279.1, read as the reverse complement.
CTATGTCACATAATATGACACCACGCGAAGGATTTTTATTGTTTGGATTTTTTTTGAATTTATTATGCCCGTTTTAAATTTTCTGAATTTCTAACTATGGTCGAACCGGCGTGAATGAAGATAGGGGACGAGCATCGTTATATCTTGCATTGGATCAGTGAAGAAACTACATATTGCGAGTCTAAAAATGATTTTTTCAAAAAATCACGGGCGATAGATCATGTATCTGTAGTACAAACCGGACCCACTTCCTACCGATTCGGCAGACATTTGTCCTTTTTACCCGGGATGGACGAAAAGGTTTGAGATGTCCCGGTTGGGAGATAGTCCATGTAAGGTGGTCTAGTATTTTAGGAAAATTGGATGGTAGCATTCTGAAACGGCATTTTGGTGGTTACTTCACAAAACGACCCTTTTTTGCGCTCGGAAAATGGAAAAGGGCTTTTCCGTGCGACAAAAAGGAAAACTTCCTCCTGTGACATTGTTCTCCATACCAATGTCCACACGCATGCATAATATGGGCACAACATCACAAACTTTGCCGTGATTCAGCACATAACATCGGTCATTTGGACCGAAAGCCATGAAACCTCGAACATGATAGGTCATTTTGTGAAGGTTCTTTCGAGACATGATCAACATACCAAGTCTGGTAGTTTTCCTTTCAACTATGTCACATAATATGACATCACGCGAAGGATTTTCATTGTTCGGATTTTTTTTGAATTTATTATGCCCGTTTTGAATTTTCTGAATTTCTAACTATGGTCGAACCGGCGTGCATGAAGATAGGGGACTAGCATCGTTAGATCTTGCATTGGATCCCTGAAGAAACTACATATTGCGAGTCTAAAAATGATTTTTTCAAAAAATTACGGGCGATAGATCATGTACCTGTAGTACAAACCGGACCCACTTCCTACCGATTCGGCAGACATTTGTCCTTTTTACCCGGGATGGACGAAAAGGTTTGAGATGTCCCAGTTGGGAGATAGTCCATGTAAGGTGGTCTAGTATTTTAGGAAAATGGGACGGTAGCATTCTGAAACGGCATTTTGGTGGTTACTTCACAAAACGACCCGTTTTTTGCGCTCAGAAAATGGAAAAGGGCTTTTCCGTGCGACAAAAAGGTAAACTTCCTCTTGCAACATTGTTCTCCATACCAATGTCCACAGGCATGCATAATATGGGCACATCATCACAAACTATGCTGTGATTCAGCACATAACATCGGTCATTTGGACCGAAAGCCATGAAACCTCGAACATGATAGGTCATTTTGTGAAGGTTCTTTCGAGACATGATCAACATACCAAGTCTGGTATTTGTCCTTTCAACTATATCACATAATATGACACCCCGTGAAGGATTTTCATTGTTTGGATTTTTTTTTGAATTTATTATGCCCGTTTTGAATTTTCTGAATTTCTAACTATGGTCTAACCGGCGTGCATGAAGATAGGGGACGAGCATCGTTAGATCTTGCATTGGATCTATGAAGCAACTACATATTGCGAGTCTAAAAATGATTTTTTCAAAAAATCACGGGCGATAGATCATGTACCTGTAGTACAAACCGGACCCACTTCCTACCGATTCGGCAGACATTTGTCCTTTTTACTCGGGATGGACGAAAAAGGTTTGAGATGTCCCGGTTGGGAGATAGTCCATGTAAGGTGGTCTAGTATTTTAGGAAAATGGGACGGTAGCATTCTGAAACGGCATTTTGGTCATTACTTCACAAAACGACCCGTTTTTTGCGCTCGGAAAATGGAAAAGAGCTTTTCCGTGCGACAAAAAGGAAAACTTCCCCCTGCAACATTGTTCTCCATACCAATGTCCACACGCATGCATAATATGGACACATCATCACAAACTATGCCGTGATTCAGCACATAACATCGGTCATTTGGACCGAAAGCCATGAAACCTCGAACATGATAGGTCATTTTGTGAAGGTTTTTTCGAGACATGATCAATATACCAAGTCTGGTATTTTTCCTTTCAACTATGTCACATAATAGACACCACGCGAAGTATTTTCATTGTTCGGATTTTTTTTGAATTTATTATGCCCGTTTTGAATTTTCTGAATTTCTAACTATGGTCGAACCAGCGTGCATGAAGATAGGGGACGAGCATCGTTAGATCTTGCATTGAATCTCTGAATAAACCACATATTGCGAGTCTAAAAATAATTTTTTTCAAAAAATCACGGGCGATAGATCATGTACCTGTAGTACAAACCGGACCCACTTCCTACCGATTCGGCAGACATTTGTCCTTTTTACCCGGGATGGACGAAAAGGTTTGAGATGTCCCGGTTGGGAGATAGTCCATGTAAGGTGGTCTAGTATTTTAGGAAAATGGGACGGTAGCATTCTGAAACGGCATTTTGGTGGTTACTTCACAAAACGACCCGTTTTTTGCGCTCGGAAAATGGAAAAGGGCTTTTCCGTGCGACAAAAAGGAAAACTTCCTCCTGCAACATTGTTCTCCATACCAATGTCCACACGCATGCATAATATGGGCACAACATCACAAACTATGCCGTGATTCAGAACATAACATCGGTCATTTGGACCGAAAGCCATGAAACCTCGAACATGATAGGTCATTTTGTGAAGGTTTTTTCGAGACATGATCAATATACCAAGTATGGTATTTTTCCTTTCAACTATGTCACATAATATGACACCACTCGAAGGATTTTCATTGTTTGGATTTTCAATATACTAAAGGTTCATCTTTAGTCCCGGTTGGAGGGATTTCGACGGGCTGGGCCAGGCAGCACTAATGATAGGGGTGAGTGTCGACATTATGTCGTGCGGCGTGTACCTTTTCCCGGATGGTGTCACCAACTGGGACTAAAGATGAACCTTTAGTCCCGGTTGGAGACACCAACCGGGACAAAACACGAGTCAGCACTAATAATAGGTGTGAGTGTCGACATTATTTCGTAAGTGTCGACACTATGCCGAGCTGCTTGTACCATAAATAGGCATCCTTGTGAGTCCAGTCCTCCAGCCAGTTTGAGGCATCTCCAAGATGGTTTTCGAGAGCAGGGACACCACTACGGCCAGTTTCAGGGAGATGCCGATGGAGCCTAGTCCTCCGGCATCTCCGAGAAACTGGTCATAGAGGCACTCCCTAATATGTGAAATTACTTAGCTCCCAGGCGTATTGATCTAGTTAGAGAAGTTACAAGCTGCAAGATGGTTTTAGAGAGCAGGGACACCACTACGGCCAGTTTCAGGGAGATGCCGCCGGATCCCAGTCCTCCGGCATCTCCGAGAAATTGGTCATAGAGGCACTCCCTAATATGTGAAATTAGTTAGCTCCAAGGTGTATTGATCTAGTTAGAGAAGTTACAAGCTGCAAGATGGTTTTCGAGAGCAGGGACACCACTACGACCAGTTTCAGGGAGATGCCGCCGGATCCCAGTTCTCCGGCATATCCAAGAAACTGGTCATAGAGGCACTCCCTAATATGTGACCGGGCGCGTTTGGAGATCAAATCTTAATGGTAAGTACGAATCGGGACAACTTCTTCATAGTCCCGGTCCAGCCACAAAGCGGGACTAACACTCAAGACATTTATTAATATTAAAAACTGAGACTATAAAACCGGGACTAAAGGCCCCCCTATATATAGTCCCGGTCAAGCCACAAACCGCGAAAGATATCCTTCGGTGAAGGCACAAACCACGAAAGACATGGACTAGAGTTACATAATATGAGCATGAACTTCTTGGCATATGTCCTTCCTTATGATCGCTTCAGACGTAACCATGGAGCATCTTCTTTACTTAACGGAATGCTTGGGTCAGTTTTCACTGTGAAGGGCGGAATTTCATCAAACTTATTATAATCTTCTGACATGTCTGTCTTGTCCTCGATTCCCACGATGTTTCTTTTCCCTGAAAGAACTATGTGACGCTTTGGCTCATCATATGTTGTATTCGTTTGCATATTTTTTCTTTTTTTTCTGTCTGGAGGACATGTCCTTCACATAGAAAACCTGAGACACATCATTGGCTAGGACGAATGGTTCATATCTATAACCAAGATTGAGATCCACTGTTGTCATTCCATACAACTGGTCTATCTTTACCCCTTCCCCATTCAAGTTGACCCATTTGCAGCGAAACAAAGGGACCTTAAAAGAGACTCCATAGTCTAGTTCCCATATCTCCTCTATGTAACCATAATATGTGTCCTTTTGTCCATTCTCGTCTATTGCATCAAAGCGGACACCACTATTTTGGTTGGTGCTCTTTTTATCTTGGGCAATCGTGTAGAATATATTCCCATTTATTTCGTACCCTTGGAAATTCAATACAGTAGAAGATGGTGACGCGGCCAACAAGTATAGCTGATCTCCAACAGTGGTGTCATTCAAGAGATGTGTCCGCATCCAACCACCGAAAGACTTCATGTGTTCATCTGTAATCCATGATTCGGGCTTCCCCGGGTTTTTGGAGCGTACAATATTCTTGTGTTCCTCGATATACGGAGCTGCCAAGGTGGAATTATGTAGAACTGTGTAGTGTGCTTTAGTGACATAATCCCCGTCCCTACATATCATTGCTTTCTTTCCCAGCGTGCCTTTTCCACTTAGTCTTCCCTCATGCCACGAGTCAGAAACACCAATCGGCTTAAGGTCAGGAATAAAGTCAACACAAAACTCAATGACCTCCTCTGTTCCATATCCCTTGGAGATGCTTCCTTCTGGTCTAGCACGGTTATGAACATATTTCTTTAAGACTCCCATGAACCTCTCAAAGGGGAACATATTGTGCAGAAATACCGGACCGAGAATGGCAATCTCTTCCACTAGGTGAACCAGGAGATGCGTCATAATATTGAAGAAGGATGGTGGGAACACCAATTCAAAACTAACAAGACATTGTACCACATCCTTCTGTAACCTTGGCAGAATATCTGGATTGATTACCTTCTGAGATATTGCATTGAGGAATGCACACAGCTTCACAATGGGTACTCGAACATTTTCCGATAGAAGGCCCCTCAATGCAATCGAAAGCAATTGCGTCATAATCACGTGACAGTCATGAGATTTCAGGTTTTGGAACTTTTTCTCTGCCATATTTATTATCCCCTTTATATTAGATGAGAAGCCCGACGGCACCTTGATACTGTAAAGGACTTCAAAAAAGATTTCCTTCTCTGCTTTGGGAAGAGCATAGCTAGCACGACTTAAGTGACGCCCTTTATCCGTCTTGTTCTGTGTATGCATGTTCTTTGGGTCTTTCATAATTTGTTGGTCCTCCCGTTCTTCTGGTGTATCTTTTGTCTTCCCATACACGCCTAGGAATCCTAGCAGGTTCACGCAAAGATTCTTCGTCACGTGCATCATGTCGATTGAAGAGCGGACACGCAGGACTTTCCAATATGGCAGCTCCCAAAATATAGATCTCTTCTTCCACATGGGTGCGTGTCCTGTAGCGACGCCGTTCAGAACTGATTGACCGCCGGGACCCTTTCCAAAGATTACTTCTATGTCCTTGACCATACCAAATACATCATCACCAGTAGGGAGTTCAGGCTTCTTCCGGTGATCTGCCTCACCTTTGAAATGCTTGCCTTTCTTTCTTACGGGATGATTGGTCGGAAGAAATCGTTGATTCGCCATGTACACAACCTTCTTGCATTTATGCAAATATGTACCTTCGGTCTTATCTAAACAGTGTGTGCCTGCCTTATATCCCTTGTTTGTCTGTCCTGAAAGGTTACTAGAGTAGGCCAATCATTGATGGTTACGAATAACAACCCTCGTAGATCAAATGGCTCCTGTTTGTTCTCATCCCACACACGTACACCTAGTTTGCCCCACAACTGTAAGAATTCTTCAACTAATGGCCTAAGGTACACATCAATGTCGTTGTCCGGTTGCTTCGGGCCTTGGATGAGCACTGGCATCATAATGAACTTACGCTTCATGCACAACATAGGAGGCAGGTTGTAGATACATAGAGTCACGGGCCAGGTGCTGTGACTGTAGCTCTGCTCCCCAAAAGGATTCATGCCATCCGTACTTAGACCAAACCATAAGTTCCTTGCGTCACCTGCAAAGTCTCGAAAGTCTCTCTCGATTTTTCTTCACTGTGACCCATCAGCAGGGTGTCTCAACTTCCCGTCTTTCTTACGGTCTTGTTTGTGCCATCGCAACAATCTGGCATGCTCTTTGTTTCTGAACATGCGTTTCAACCTTGGTATTATAGGAGCATACCACATAACCTTCACAAGAACCCTCTTCCGGAGGGGCTCTCCCTCAACATCACCAGGGTCATCTCGTCTGAGTTTATACCGCAATGCATTGCATACTGGGCATTTATCTAAAATTCTCATACTCCTTACCGCGGTAGAGGATGCAGTCATTAATGCATGCATGTATCTTTTGCACATCTAATCCTAGAGGACAAAGAGTCTTCTTTGCTTCGTAGGTACTCTCGGGAAGTTCGTTATGTTTTGGAAACCCTACCAAGTTCATCAGCCGGCTCATTTGATGCCCGTTCTTCACCTCCTTCCTCTTCATTGTCTTCCAATGCAGTATCACTGTATTCAGGAAACATATGATGATAGTTGTTATCATCATCTTCTTCTTCACCATCTTCCATCATAACCCCTCTTTCCCCGTGCTTGGTCCAGCAATTATAGTTGGGCATGAAACCTTTCATAATCGGGTGGCCGCGAATGATTTTCGAGGAAGAGTACTCCTTGTTGTTCCGACATTGAACACATGGACAACGTATAAAACCATTCTCTTTGTTTGTCGTAGCCACATCGATAAATTTATCCACGCCTTTCCTATACTCGGCTACGCGCCGGTCACCGTACATCCATTCCCGACCATTCATCTGCATCATATAAGTAAGTTTATCAAAAAACAGGACATCATAAATAGTAAAATGACCAATTCACATCGACACATGCATTGTATCAATGACAGAGAAAAGATAAGATTGCTAACCTCGATCGAGGGAAATAAAGTGGAGAAAGCTCAAGTGCGTCTCGGACACCTTCTATATTTTTGTTTTATGAGAAATTGAACGGGATTATTCACTCAAACATTTCATCAAACACCTTGAATTCATGCATAGGGGAAAAAAACTAGCACACCCCTCACACCTTCCACCAAGAGAAAAAACAGAGTGGAGGCAGAGGGCTGGGGCGTTGTATTTATAGAGGGCGGGAGCATACGTCCCGGTTTGTAACACAAACCGGGACTAAAGGTGAGTGTCATGCCACGTGGCTGACGCCCAACCTTTAGTACCGGTTTGTGTTACAAACCAGGACGTATGCCCCCTTACCAACCGAGACGCATGCCTTCGGCCCCGTGCCCGTTCGAACCGGGACGCGTGCCAGCATTAGTCCCGGTTGGTGGCGCAATCGGGACTAATGCTCTGAGGGAGCGCGAACGGACGGCCTGTTTTCTATTAGTGGTTTTAAAATTTAACATTTATATTTTATAAAAATATTTAGAGGTCGCCGGTGGAGGTGCCTATATATAACATAGAGGGAGTATATAAAGCTAAGTGTGTTTTTAGCTGTAACAAAACTATGTGTGTTTTTTTTAAAAAAAATCTTGAGCCTTAATGTCTGTCCAAAGCGCGAAATTAGCATTAAAAAGGGAAATTATTATAGTATTAAAAAGCGTGAAATTAGCGGCGCGGGGTGACTGCCAATTCCCTATTCGAGTGGAAGCATCAATATGGGCGATTTGCTATAAAATGGTGCATCCAGGCACCCACACGGACACACACGCTTCAGAGTAGTACACCAAAATCGCAGCACGTTCCAGAATGGCATTGCCGCTGGCCAGCGGCGTTCTCGCTGCCAAGCACTCCTTCTTGGCCCATATTAGTAGTTGTAACAAAGCTACTAGTGTTTTTTTTTAAACGTGTCCGGAGAAGTTGAGCGGAGGGGAGGGGCAAACTGATGGAGCCATGATGCGGAGAGGTGACGGAGGGAGGAATAGAGTTTCCTCCATCCATGGCCCCCGATGCGGAGATGGAGCAGAGGAGGCAAGCCTTCAATGCGAAGGCGTGGTGGCATGTGGCTGTAGCGATCGTGTCGCGAGTATCCGCCACAATTTTGTACTTGCCCATGGGTAAGAGGGGATACCCTCCCGTTCCCCGCCGCCACCTGCTCAACGTTCTTCGATGCAAGAGAGAGAGAGAGAGAGAGAGAGAGAGAGAGAGAGAGAGAGAGACGTCATCACTCGCCGTTTTCCGCCGATGGCAGGGAGGTAGGACTAGAATTCGAGACGAGCATAGCCAACTCGGCTTGACTCGCTAAAGCTCGACTCGGCTTGTTTATCTTCCACACCATACGTTTAATCTTTTGTTACAGTAAACCGATGAGTTTGACAATCTCACTGATTTGTTGGGACAAAGTCTTGAGTTTGTATTATGCAGGTTTCCACGTTGCTTGCAATACATTTGAGACGTTTTCTTCCTCATACTGGTTCGATAACCTCGGTTTCTTACTGAGGGAAAACTTACTGCTGTGCTCATCATACCTCGCTCTTGGGGTTTCCAACGAAGCGTCCCGTGACAAGTAATGGGGGCCGCATCAAGGGCTGCCCAAGAGGGGCATTTGGGGTGTGCAGTATGCCGTCAATGCGGGAGAAGGTGGAGTATGGGGCGGCAGAGAGATGTGACGGGGACCGGCAGCAATGTCATGATGTCAAACGATGCAGGGTCAATCAACTGATCGAACGGTCGGAAAACGGTGGATCGTCTGAGCAAACTGGCCACCGATCATTTTTAGCATTTGTTTTTCTATTTTACATACAGAAATCTACCACAGTTTTTTGAGACCTCAAAAAACACCAATCTGCCTCTAAACTCGACTCGAATTGATCACGAATTGACAATGCTTTTGACAGGTGGAACCTATATGTAAGTTGATATGAAAAAAATATGAGCAATCCCAAAACAGAATGGAATATAAATATTTAAAGTACATCAACAATATAAAAAACTGCAGCATGTCCCCGTCGCCATGTCCTGTCGGAATCGACCGCCTCCGCCGGCACTGCCGCCCTAGCCTGCCCTGCCCCTGCTCATTGCGCCCCTTCGACATCGCAGTTGCGCCCCAATTCCTGAGCTCCAGCCATGGGTGGCCACATGCAAGCTCTGCCAGGCGGTGACCCGGGGGGAAAGGGGTCGGCTGGGAGGAGAGTGGCGCGGGGGAGAAGGAGGCGTCTGGGAGGTGAGTGCGACGGACCGGCGGTGGCACGATGGAGCCTTGGCTGGCGGTGACGCATGGAGAAGGGGTCGGTGACGGTGTGGGGGACAGGGGTTGGCGGCATGCTAGAGCACGGGGCCGGCGACGACACGGTGGATAGTAGGGAACAATAATGGTGTGGGGAGCAAGGGGGTCGATGGCGTGGTGGAGCACGAGCGGGTAGCAGCGCAGGAGAGAAGGGGGGCCAGCGACATCGTGGCATAGACCGGCCAGGAGGAGGAGAACAGCGGAGCACGGGCCAGTGTTCGACTGGGTCATGGAGTATTTTTTTCCTTTTTTATATAATTTTGATTTGATTTCTAGATTATAGATAATTTAAATTTATGATATTTTTAAAATATTTTGCCACATCAGCGTGACGTGCATGCCTGGTCGGTTAGAAATAGATGATCAATTCGAGTTTAGAGACAGATTGGTGTTTGTTGAGACAACCTCAAAAAAATGTGATGGATTTCTCTACCCAAAACCAATAGTGGTATTTTTCAAAATTGAAATTTTGCTACAATTGTGGTGGTTTTAACTCAGCTGAAGTGACGAGGATGTGTTCTCGTGAAAATGCAACACCGACCGTGTGTCTAATGCCGATTGGACTGCACCCAGAATGGCATGGCCGGATGCGACGAGAATGTCACTTGGACTCTCAATCAGTCAATCACTCCAGAAAATGAAGAATAATGTGTTGACTCTGATAATCCTGCGCCTGTTAGTTTGCTAGTTTCAGTTTCGTTAGCTAGAAATAAAACGGCACGCGCTGGAGCCTGTTCTAGCCATGACCGATTCTCCTTCGTTTTTAGCAGACTTAGTTGGAGCTGCCTCCCACGCATCGTGGGATGGCACGAGCTCATGCGAGAATGGCGAAATTGTAGGGAGGTGGCTGAGTGGTCGTGGGATGGCACGACCGTGTAGCTCGGACACACTCTCGTTTTCGGTTTGAGACTTTGTATAAAAGGAGTGCTTATAATATGTGATGTCAGACTTTTCTTATCTTTGACACTTTTGATTTTTGCTTAGTTGGAGAAGAGGGAAATAAGAGAGAAAATATTGTCTTCCTTAACTAAGAGATGATCTCTTAAAAATAAGAGAAGACTATTTTCTATATTATACCATACGCCTTCTCTTAGCCAATCAATTTCTTACTAAAATAGTTAATTCTTATCTCTCTCTCGAACTAGGCTTTCGCCCCGCTTTATAAATAAAGCCACATCGGCCGAACAGATACAAGATGGAGGGGAGACCCCTTTTACAAGGCAGGTCAAAATAAACAAGAAAGACGCGGAAGCCTAAACTTGCCACCGAGGACAACGAGCCGAAACTGGGGTGACCCAGGGCTCCACGACGACGCCCCCAAGAGGGTCACGACACACCGCGCCGCCGCCGTCGAGACCAAAAGTCAAGGGTTTTCACCCGGAGCCCTGACGCGTGGGAGGTAGCCGCACCGACGCCCCCAAGAGGGTAACGATACCCGTAGGCACCATGCCGATGGTGCCGAAGCACAGAGCTCTCGCTCAGAAAAACCTCCAACCGCTCCCCGGCAACTGCCACGCTCGTTGACCCCAAGAAAGGCTGCCGACACGCGATCTGGGAGTTGCCTTAGCCGAAGCGCCGCTAACACCGAAACCTCCCGTCGCCCTCTCCTCGCCATCCACATGACCGGGAGGAGGAGCCACCACCACTGCCACGACGCTCGCCGAAGAGACACCCGCACAGACCGCCTTCTGGAGCCGCCGCCGTGGCATCCCCGAGCTCTAGCCAAAGCTCCGACCAACGCCGCATCGAGCCGTCAGCGATAGGACCGGGTCGGGCCCACGGACATGGAGAAACCGAGGCACGGACATCTTGGGGGAGGGGACCTGCCCTCCCTTACCTGCGGTGAGCGCCGTCCGGACACAGCAGCAGCGCCAGACATGGCTGGAACGGGCCCAGATCAGGCCCAGATCGATCCCCAACCTCCCGAGCAACCCTGCGCCCCGTCGCCGCTGCGGGCGCCATGGAAGCCGCCAAATCTCGGGCCGAGCTCGCGCCTAAAGTTTAGTCCAGAGCCGCCCCTGCCGCCAAGAAGGAAGGAGGCACCGCCGCGCCTCACATCCATGCCTCAGCGCGAGGAAGACGGACCCCGGCGCCGAGCTCCAGCGCCGCCAGGGGCTCCGCCTCCGGGTCGAGAAACCAGCCCCACCGCCTCCATCACTCTGCTCCACCACGGCCGCGGATCGCCGGCCCGCCGCGCTGGGAAGGGTTGGAGCCGAGCTGCAGTTCGCCGCCGCCACACGTAGCTGCCCCGCGCCGCCTGACGCGCCAGCACGAACCAAGAGAGGCCGCCGCCGCCGGGACCGCATAGGCTTTGCCCGGCGGCGGCAGCGGGAGGGAGTGGAGAGGATGGAGGCCGGCGGCTAGGGTTTGGCCCCTGGTCGCCCGCGGAGACGACTGAGGAGCCGCGGCCCTTTTTTCCCCTTCCAGAATCCTAGTGTGGCCCCATAGTTAATTCTTTGTTGAAGATAGCAATAAGAGATAATGCATTATACAAGTTATATTGTGTCTTCTCTAAATGATATGGAGAGCTAAGAGAAGGCATGTCTTCTCTAATATATACATTTCGTTAGACGTCTGAAAACTTTTTATGTCTAAGTCGCTGACATCGTCCTACTATTTGTGCTAATTCTCAGTTGCAACTTAAATAATTTATACTAATTTTATTTACAACTCATTAAAATCTCAGTTACAACCTAGTTGCAACTCACGTGAAAATTCATGTTGCACGAATGACAAAACAAATCCAATAACGAGAGAGGTGACTGAGACATAGAAATTCTCAAGGCGCGTAAGAACTATCAAATCCGTTGTATAAAACATCGAGTGCCTTGTTGTTCATTTTGAGCTGCAGGTCTGACAGAATGAATTGTATGCTCATCTTCCTTTTCCCCATTTACAATGCACGCAGATTCAAAAATTATGGCTAACTGAATAATTGATGAAGACACATGGCATCTCATCATAAGGGCCGTGAGAGGCGATTGATTCTTAGTTTATACTCCCAAACTTACTGCATTTTCTTATTTCGATCTAGGCGTGGTGTGATCAGGTTGATAGAAACACCACGTACGTAAGTAATCGACACACACACTGACCAATAATATATGCGGCCGGAAACTAACTAAAGTAGACACTGGTGGAAGTCTGTACCTAAGCTGTACCGGAAAGTATTTTGCTTGATCATGCGGTGCCATCTGCCGGTGTGGTCGCCGCGCACCACCTCCACGCCGGTCAGCATGGCGAAGCTCTCCTCTTCGTTGCTAAAACAGCAGCCGCAGCTGCTCGTCCATCGCCGCAGCTTCTCGCAGAGCTTGGCGACGCAGAACCGGCCGTCGCCCAGGTGCACCAGGTAGGACTTGACCTCGCGCGACCATTCTGGAACCTTGAAGACCTCCCACACCTGATCCGCCCCTGGCGGACGGTCGTCGTCGGCGGCGCCGAACACGTCGGAGGCGCAGATGTGGCCGCTGTCTTTGGCAGAGAACCCGAACCAGAGGCCGAGCTCCGGGACGGGCACGGCTTGTCCCCGGAAAGGCAGCGCCCAGTCGCCCGCCTTGGTCCACGCGCCGGTCGCCGTGTCCAGCCAGTACGTGCCACGGCCCGCCGTGGATACCCAGATGACCGCGCCGTCGCCCTCGCGGTTGTCGTCATCCACCGCGTAGCAGGTGATCTCGCCGGACCGGTCGCCGTCGCCGCCGTAGCCTGGGTCGTGCACGTAGGGTGGCGGCGTGAGGGTGCGCCATGCCCAGCGGCCCAAGCCCGCCCCGTGCTCTTCCTCTTCGTCGTGCTCGTACTCGTGCACGAGCGCCTCGACAGATCGTCGGCCGGCGCGGTCTGCCTGCGGGACCGTCTCGATGACGTACACACTTCCCTCGTGCTCGGCGCTTACGCCGTCGACGAGGACGGACACGGTGGGCCAACGCTTGGGCGCCGCCGTGCTGGGGAGTGGGGCGACGGCGTGCAAGTCGTCGTCGTAGAGCACGCTGCGGCCCATGTGGTCGACGCCAACGATCTTGTCCTTTCCGAGGCCGACAAGCATGAACTCCATGTTCTCGGAAAGGTTGCCGAAGCTCATGGCTGGTTCAGGCAGGCGCGCTTTCTCCACCGGCGCCGTCGAGACATTGTACTGGTGGAAGAGCTGAGAAGGGTCGATGCGATGCAGCGTGTACCAGGGGGATGGACTGTGAAAGTAGTTGTCGACCACCATGTAGAGAAACCGGCGGCCTAACCCCGTACTCATCTTCATCGCCGTCCGCTAGCTCCGCCGTGTAGATCGAGAACTACTATTAGAGATCCAATTTGCCGTGCGTGTCTTCCTCTACACGCCTATATATGTTTTCTCTCTCCTCCCAGCGATATTTAAGGGATTCTGGCAGATGTAAACGATAAAACTCTTGTTATATCTAGAGGAATAATTTTTGAGAAAGATTGAAAAAGTCAAAGGCAAAAAAATGTGGCAACTGTACCAAATTTGGGTGCATTAAAGAAAAACGTGTAGATTTAAAATATGGTAAAACTTGTGCACGTGCAATTTTTTCATCATTAAAAAAATAATACTCCCTCCGGCCTATATTAATTGACTTGAATTTGTTAAATTTTAAATGAATCTATACTAAATAATCTAGATTTATTCAAATTTTAACAAATCTAAGTCAATTAATATGAGTCGAATAGAGTATTATCATGTATCTAAAAAGGGTGTACATTATATGTTGTAAAACTATGTTGAACAGTTTTGTCCTTTTGTGCTTTGTGGATTTTCTTGTATCTCTTTACCATTTGGTGTTATCCGGTTGGGTCGCGTTTTCACCGGCTCCGCTTATTAGCATCGAAACTATTCTTTATGCATATTCTGCCAAATCAATATGGTTAGGAGGTCAGTGCTACCACCATCTCACCTGAGTTTAAACCCCATGTTTAACGCTTTGGTGTCTCATAAAATTGGAATATTTTTTAATGGAAGATGACGTTTTTATCTATAGCAAGACGTCTGCGGTGACTTGTCAATCTCAAGACCCGTCGGCTCAGTCTCTTGAAGGTGCTCATAGGGGTAGGGTGTGCGTGTGTGTGTTCATAGGATGAGTGTGTGTACGAATTGTGAGCGTCAGCGTTTGTACTATGTTTCTCAAAAAAAAATCGTATCACCGAGCAGTCAAGATAATCCTCCTGGGTCGCCTCGCACTGGCGGCTCTAGAGGCGCCAGCAACCCTAAAAAAACTAGTCTGGTCTCCTCCTCCAGGTCGATGCCGCTATCGGCGGCGGGGTGGCGGCCACACCCGGCCGTCGAAGGCGGCGGGTGCGGGCGGCACGCCCCGACGGGCCCCCTACGTGCAGAGGAGGAATGTCAACACGGGCAGCGCAGGTGGCAAGATGGCGGTGGCGCGACAATCTGGAGGTGCTCGACAACCCATGGGGGTCATGGAGGAGCGGCGGAGCCCGGCGGGGAAGACATCGGAGCATGGAGGCATGGGGGGTGGTGCGACGGCAAGATTCTGGCGGCGGCGATGCTTGCCCAAGTCGAGGCGCGGCGCTATTGAGGCTTGGCCAGGAGAGCTCCTGGCGAGCAGCCGGCGACCGCTGTTGAGACGCGAGCGTGCAATGGTGTCCTGGTTGGCTGCCTGTGTGCGGAATGGAGGAGAAGGGCAGGCCTGATATGGGCCTACACGGGCATGATATGGGCTTTTCGGGCTGGGATCGCGGCAGCGCGTGGAGGCCGCCCGGAGTGGGTTCATGTTGTTTAGATACCCCGCAATTTAGTTGTTGTCTTAACAAGGCAAAATATGACAACGGTTCGATGCACAAATTTAAATGAGGCCAATATAAGACTAGATTTACCCGCATATGGGCCCATATTTAATTATATGGTGAATCGGCATAAGGCCCCCAAACCACATGACAATATGCATGCGAGTATGACAATTTAATATGCAACAAGTTTTATATTTAGCATTTGTAAAATAGGGGCTCGGGAAAAGGTTCACACATCTGGGGTCGAAGGTCTTGGTTCGAGGTCGACAGGGTTCGGTCTCAGGGTTCGACGGAACGGTGAGGTTCGGATACAAGATGGAGAACTTGGGTGCCAAGCGGTCGATCTTGTCGGCGATGGCGAACTGGAGTGGATCGGGTACCGGGGTCTTCGGGTCCGTGAAGGAGAACTTGTGGTTCCAGGTTCCATGTCGGCATTCTCGGTGTCCCGCGGTGAAGTGCTTGGCGTCCTCGAGGGAGTACTTGTAGTATCCGTGAAGGAGATCATGTCGGTCCACGGGGTCGGGCTTCGAAGCCAGGAAGGAGTACTTGGCGTTGCCGAGCGGAAGTCTTGATGGTCCTCGGGTCCGAGAAGATCTTTTCGCACGGTGTCCGGTTAGGCGAACTCGTCGGTCCCGCGGTTTCGATTGTCGGTGTCGGACTCGGGTCTCGGCACTGGGAGATCTTGGTGTTCCGAGGGTTCGGTCTCGGGGATCGGTCTTCGGATCTAGGGTTGGATAACTTGATGTCCGTGTAGGCGATCTTGTTGGAACCATATCGAATGCCCTGATGTCGAGGAGATCTTGGCGGCATCGGGCTTCAAAATCCGGGAGGGGAGCTTGGTGTCCAGGGTCTCGGCGTCTTCGGGTTCCGAAGAAGGGCTTGGCGTACAAGGTGGGGATATCCGGGTTACATCGTCAGTTGCCGGTCCTCGGTCTTCTGCAGTATCATGATTATCCTCAAGTGAAGGCCAAAAATAGCTGAGGTGGTCAACATCTCCACACGGCCACCACATCCCGGCATCTTCACTCAAGCAACCATGTACAAGCACATCATCGCAGACGCGCGCAAGCAGGAACGGAGGCACGACAGCGAGCTCTGTAACACCCTCAGAATCGGACCTATGCAAGTTTTAGCGAAACCCGCCAAACCCGCATAGAAACGATTCAAAGGTGCCCACCAGGCACTTTCGTGCGGGTGGAAAACGAAGTAATAACATTACACAACAGTCCTCGATGGGACCCACAGAACAGATATATATACAACACGACTCCATGAGTCAAGAATACAGATATAATATACAAAGATCCAAATCACCTTGAAAATGATAGAGCGTCCGACTACGGACAAGATGCAAATGGGGCTAAGAGCCCTGAAGAATAACCAATGGCGTCCATAACCCTGCCCAGGCCAAGCCGGAAGGGTAACCCTGCTAACGACGTCGATCTCACAACCTGCTTAAACAAAAGGGGTGCCGACAAAGGGCAAAGGAAAAAGAGGAGCGTCAGTACTGAGGCCAGTACACGGCGAGGCTAGAATTCGGCGGTCCTCGCCTACATAGGTATGGTGGACTGAAGCGGCAGCGGCAGCATGCACTAAACAACCTATAGAGACTCGATACAACTGGCGGTTATCAGAGAGGGATAAGAATGACCTATTTGGATCCAACCTGAAACTAACACCAAACAAACCCATCCTGGGGTTTCCCCCTCGAGACCAAACGAGGAAGTCAACCGAGGAACCCACACAGTTGGCAGTTTTACTTATTCAGTTATCGTTGCAGCAATTACTAGTCAGGTTTAGTTAATCGTCCTGATAAAATAAGCAGTGGGCACTTTTAGTTAACCATTCCGTTGTAGTTGCAATAATTACTAATCAGATACAGATAGCATGAGATAAACCCAAAACCCAACAGTTGTTGGTACTTTTATTTAGCCATTCCTTTGTAGTGAAGCTGATTACTAGTGAAATCGAATACAAGTCAATTTATAACAGTAAACTTTAGTTATAGTTGTCTATGATCAAGCACTGTGCTCCAAGTCGTCCACAACCGCGGAAACGGCTTCTCGAAAAGATTTAACCCTGTAGGGGTGCACCAAAGTATCCACAGGCACTTCGACCCTTTTTGCCAGATCAGTTAACATACACCCATCGGTATGTCGGCGGGGCCTAAGTCACGACGTTCCCAGACCCAAAGCAAGCACGGGGGGCCACCCCACTAAGTACACCCGCAACGAAGTCGGCCGGTCTCCGAGACGGACTTAGGGTTTGTGGGGCCGGCGGTAAACGACAGCAGATCCCCAAACGGGGACTGTCGATACCACGTAAACGGGTCACAATTCCTAAACAGTACAGTGTGCTCCTCGCACAATCGTAAATACATAAGTAGCATGGCATAAGTACAGGATAGTAAATAAAACCTCAAACTAGTTTGTGGCCCCCAGTACAATACTTTGAAATCAGGTAATAATCAATGGGGGGCCCATATCTCCCCACCTGTGGTTAGCGCGCTCAATCTCGGAACAGGTGTCAAGAACTCGGGTCCTACGGGACACAAGTGGGCGGTCGGAAACCAAATCTTACCTATCACCCACCGATGCCTCTGCTTAATTCAATTTTAGTTGTTAAACAGGAATTAAAGTGAAACAATAATTAAAGCCATGATCATCTCCAACGTCAACATGCGGCAATCCTCCAACAATTGTGGTACTTGACGACAAGCAAAACACTTGAGCAAGCGACTACGACACGCGGTTCCAACTATCTACCAAACAACAGGTAATAGGATGTGTCCAAGGCTATACATGGCTGCAAGGGATATCACGGGTACGAAAACTAGAGCATCGCAACACAGATAGCAAAGATCAACAGGAGGGAATAAATACTAGAAAAGTAAGATAGGTAGAAAGGGGGAGATGCTCGCCTGAAAACATTGCCGAAGGTTCAACCGAAGATCGGGGCGAAGCTCACATCAACTCAACGGCCTTATCCGCGAAGAAGCAAAACACTAGAATAAACACCGGTTGCAAGATTTAATACAACGGCAGAAGATCGGCATGATGCATGTATGATGCATGACATGGCAAGGGTGCGCTGCGATTATGTCATGTTAAGTGGAACCGGGGTCCCGACAATTAGTTAGATGGGTCCAGTTATTTATCTACCCTGCAATTTAAATGTTGTTTTAACAAGGCAAGATGATAGCATTGGTTCGCTACACAAGTTTAAATGAGGCCGATATGAGACTAGATTTGCCCGCCGCATATGGACCCCATATTTGATTATTAGGTGAATCGGCATAAGGCCCCCAACCAATGATATGCATACGAGATGAATGATTTAATGTGCAACAAGTTGTTGTTATATTATAAAAATAAGGGTTCGGGAAGGGTTCACACATTGAGGCTCGACGATCTTGGGGTTCTGGGGTTCGGGGTTCGGTCTCAGGGTCCAGGGTTTGACGGGGCTCGGGGTCGAAGGGATCGTTCTCGGTTTACTGGGGTGGATCTTGTCGTATCCGCGGTGGTCGGCCATGTTGTCGGTCTTGTCGTGGTGAAGCTCTTGTCGGGTCCGCGCCGTCGAGTCGGTCCTGGCTTCGGGGTGAAGTGCTCGTCGTTCTCGCGGCGATCTTTGCGTCCACCCGGTTCGGGGTTCGACGGGTCCGGCTCGACAATCGGAATCCGGGAACGGGTCCTGGCGAGCTTGGCGTCCGGGAGGGAGGACTTGTCGCACCGGGGTCGTCGGCATGTCGTCGGTTTTTCTGGGCCGAAGCACTTGGCGTCCGAGAGACGATCTTGGGGGTTCGGTCCAGACTCGCATCCGTGAAGAAGACCTTGACATCCCGGATCGGTCTTCGGTTCCCGGGACGATCTTGCGGTATGGTGTCGTGGTCTTCGAGGAGCACCTTGTACCTTCTTCGGCATCACGCCGGTCTTGTCGGTCTTGGGGCCTCAGAATTTGAACCGCTCCGAGAAGATCTTGCGGTTTGCGGTCTCCACATCCCAGTTTAGTACCAACCTGGTACTACACCGAAAACATGCACTGATGGAGGCAGAGAACTCGCTGCTGTGGGCTCGGGGTCGGGTGAGGCGGCGCCGAGGCGGGCGGCACGGGCGGCGGACAGGGCGAGCTCGGCGGCGGCGCAGGCCGACGGGAGGCGCTCGGGACCCGAAGGCGGCGGCCGGGGGCGAGCTCGAGGGGGCGCTGCAGGCGCGGGCGGAGGCGAGCTTGGAGGCCGGACGGCGCGGGCGCGACCGCGGGGCGGCGACGGATGGCGGTCCGGCGAGGCCGGCAGAGGACGAGGCCGAGCGCGTGTCGGAACCGGAGGAGCGGCGACGGTGGAGGTACTGGCGGCGGCGGTGGAGCCTGGGTCGGGGAGGAGGCGCGGGCACGCGGGACCGGCGGCGCTGGAGGAGGTCGGCGACGCGGTGGCGCGCGCTGGCGGGCGCGGAAGGAGCGGCGCGAGGCGGGGACGAGGCGGCGCGCGGTGCGGTCGGGGCGTAGCCGCCGGCGACGGGGAAGACGGGGTGCGGCGGTCCGGTGAGGGGGCGCCGGGGCGGAGGCGAGACGGGGCGGCCGCGGGAAGGGCGTGCGGGGCCGGCGACGAGCTCGAGGCGGGCCGCGCGCGCGGCCAGAGGTGGTTCTAGGGGAGGCGGCGGTGGAGCTGCGGCTCTGACGGTGGCGGGCGGGGGCGCGGGTCGACGGAGGCGGCCGGGGCGTGGCCGGCCGGCGCAGCACCGTGCGGCGGAGGACGCTGGGCAGAGGTTGGGGGAGGATCGGCCCGGGGCGGCGGTGAGGTGAGGGGCGGTGCAACACCCTCAGAATCGGACCTATGCAAGTTTGAGCAAAATTCGCCAAACCCGCATAGAAACGATTCAAAGGTGCCCACCAGGCACTTTCGTGCGGGTGGAAAACGAAGTAATAACATTACACAACAGTCCTCGATGGGACCCACAGAACAGGTATATATACAGAGGCGACTCAAAGAGTCAAGAATACAGATATTATATACAAAGATCCAAATCACCTTGAAAACGATAGAGCGTCCAGCTACGGACAAGATGCAAATGGGGCTAAGAGCCCTGAAGAATAACCAATGGCGTCCATAACCCTGCCCAGGCCAAGCCGGAAGGGTAACCCTGCTAACGGCGTCGATCTCAAACCTGCTTAAACAAAAGGGGTGCCGACAAAGGGCAAAGGAAAAAGAGGAGCGTCAGTACTGAGGCCAGTACACGGCGAGGCTAGAATTCGGCGGTCCTCGCCTACATAGGTATGGTGGACTGAAGCGGCAGCGGCAGCATGCACTGAACAACCTATAGAGACTCGATACAACTGGCGTTTGTCAGAGAGGGGTAAGAATGACCTATTCGGATCCAACCTGATACTATCATCATTCAAACCCATCCTGGCGTTTCCCCCTCGAGTCCAAACGAGGAAGTCAACCGAGGAACTCACACCGTTGGCAGTTTTACTTATTTGGTTATCGTTGCAGCAATTACTAGTCAGATATAGATAATCGTCCTGATAAAGTAAGCAGTGGGCACTTTTAGTGGACCATTCCGTGATAGTTGCAACACTTACTAGTCAGATACAATTAGCATGAGATAAACCCATAACCCAGCAGTTGTTGGTACTTTTATTCGGCCATTCCGTTGTAGTTGCAATACTTACTAGTCATGTACAATGGTCGCAAGCGACAATCCAAACAAGCAATTGTGGGCAGTATTAATTAGCCATTCCATTATAGTGAAGCTGATTACTAGTCATTATAAGTCAAATTTATAGCGATAAACTTTAGTTATGCTTGTCTATGATCGAGATACTGTGCTCCAAGTCGTCCATATCCGCGGACACGGCTTTCAGAAAGTTTTACCCGGCCGGGGTGCACCAATAGCAACACACGCTCGATCAACCTCGGAAAAACCAAATCAAAACCCAACGAGGCTTTCACGACTGAACAATCACAGGATTCAGTAATATTTTAGGGGGCCACCCCATTGAGTACACCCGCAACGGAGTAAGCAAGCTCCGAGACGGACTCAAGGTTTGCGTCAATGGCTGTAAACGACTGGGAACCCGAAAGTGTGGCTGGGCTTGTCGATACCGCGAAAACATTCCGCTTACCTAAACAGTATAGTGTGCTCCTCGCACAATTTAAATACAGAAAGTAGCATGGCATAAGTACAGGATCGTAAATAAAACCTCAAACTAGTTTGTGGCCCCAAGAAATAAGACTGAATCAAGCTCTGGCTCAGGGGGGTCCCATATACCTCCCGGATGTGGATAGCGCGATAAATCAAGGAACAGGTATCAAGTACTCGGGGTCTTACGGGACAAAAGTGGGCGTTCGGAAACCAAATATTTTCTATCACCCACCGATGCCTCTGCTTATTTCAATTTTAGTTGTTAAACAGGAATTTAAAATGAACGGTAAGTAAAACTAGAATCATCTCCATCATCAACATGCGGCAATACATCAACAACTGTGGCATTTGACGACACGCAACAGCACTTGAGCCAGCGACTACGACGCGCAAGTCCAACTATCTACCAAACAACAGGTAATAGGATGTGTCCAAGGCAATATAAGGCTGCAAGGGATATCACGGGTACGAAAACTAGAGCAACGCAACACAGATAGCAATCGATCAACAGGAGGGAATAAAGACTATAAAGTAAGATAGGTAGAAAGGGGGGAGATGCTCGCCTGAAAACATTGTCGAAGGGTTCAACCGAAGATCGGGGCGAAGCTCACATCAACTCAACGGCCTTATCCGCGAAGAAGCAAGACACTAGCAGAAAACCGGATGCACTATTTAATACAACAGCAGAAGATCGCCATGATGCATGTATGATGCATGGCATGGCAAAGGTGCGATGCCATTAGGTCATATTAAGCGGAACCGGGGTCCCACAATTAATTAAATGGTGCAAGTTATTTAGATTCCCCCCAATTTAAATGTGGTTTGAACATGGCAGAAGATAGTACCGGGTTCGCTACGCAAGTTTAAATGAGGCCAATATGAGACTAGATTTGCCCGCATATGGGCCCCATATTTAATTATTAGGTGAATCGGCATAAGGCCCCCAAACCACATGGATGTATGCATGCAAGACAATTATTATGCGACAAGTTATATTATGTTATAAAAGTAGGGTTTCGGGAAGGGTTCACACATTGAGGGGTCTCGACGGTCTTGGGGTTCCGGGGTTCGGGGTCGGTCTCAGGTCCAGGGGTCGACGGAAACGTTCTCGGATAACAGAGGTAGGTCTTGGCGCATCCGTGGTCTTCGGGTCATGTTGTCGGTTTGTCGTCTCTCGCGGGGACCTTGGCGTTCCGGGAGGCGCACTTGGTCTAGCGTCGGGGCGCATCGGGTCCTTCCGGGTCGGTGCCGTTCTTGTCGTCGCGAAGGTCTTGTCGGGTCCCATGGGGTCGATCTTGCCGTTGCGAGGATCTTGTCGGGCTCGCACCATCGAGTCGGTCTTGGCGTTCCGGCCGTCTTCGGTCCTCGAATCCGAGAGGGTTCGGGGTCTTGACGGGGTTTGGGCGCGCCGGGATCGATCTTCGGTCAGGGGTCTCGACGTATTTGGGTCCGGAAACAGCTTCGGAAACCGTGAGTCGATCTTGGCGCTTGATGTCCGCGAGGGAGTCCCTGGGGTCCAGGATGGAGATCTTGTCGGTGGCCTTACAACACGGTGTAGATCTTGGCAGCCTTGTCGAGGTACTTGAGTGCCAGTGCCGGACTTGGGTTCGGGCGACGTGGTCTTCAGGGATTGGCCAGGGTGAGGTGGAGGGTAGGTTGGGTAGTTTTCTGGGTAGCTGTAGGATTAGTAGGGTGGTTAGGTGGACCGATTTTAAAAACCTGGGGGTGGTCGTTCGGGTCAATTCGGCCCGTTCGACTGCCCCCGCTAAAAATAATATAAATTTGATTTGTTTAAATAACACCGTTTGCAAACCGATAGCGGGCAAAACAAAATAATCCGGAGCCCCGGGTTTGATATTTGATTAAAGTTGGGGCGTTTTAGAAAACAAACGGGCGTTGCGGAAAATAGTTTTGGCAAACAATGCATGACGATGACGATGCAATGCACAAATTCAACGCGATTTTCTAGTAGTGGTTTTTGCGGGATGCCACAATTCGACACCACTAACAATGGATCTCGCCCTCGAGATCCGCCTCATGGTACCGGAAGGAAGGTCGGTGGTCCGCGTCTTCTCGCTTCGCGTAGATCCTCGCGACACCACTAACAAGAGGTTGTTGTCCGTGATCGTCGAGAGAGCACTCCGGAAACAAAAGGTCGAAGGTAGAGGTATCAACAAATAAAGCCACCTCTAACTTCCGGAAAGGGGGAACCGATGCATTCTCATCCACTTCAATGTACAAAAGCGAATAGAAGGGGTAGTCGGCATGGGGGCCAATCCATCACGCACCCAAACTATTACTCTGCACAATCAGTAGAAGAGCGTGCAACCATTCTCGGAAACAGACTGAAGATCTCGACAAGCGAGGTTCGGAAACAAAGGAGGGATGCAGACTCTGCACCGGATCTGGCGTAGATGACGTCGTCGCGTCGGGAAACACCGGATATCACAAACAAGGAACAAGGAATGGTACCACAGTAGACGGATTCCTCAGGCAGCTTGAACACCGGATGATAGATCACCGTTATCAGAGAAGGAAGCGAAACCCTGAAGGTACGACGGAAACCCATCCACGAGAAATCCTGGACTCGAAGAGAGAGAAAAGAGCGGATTCAAAACACGTAGAGGTAAGAGGAGAACAGCAGAGGGGTAAGGAGTAAAATCTGACCTAATCAGAACTATCCAACCAATTTTCAAAAATAGTTTTGACACTCTACTTCGACCGTTAGCTAGGTTATCCTACAGGCTGGACTTGTGGGGTATCGAAACTGCTGAGCTCTGATACCACTCTGCAACACCCTCAGAATCGGACCTATGCAAGTTTGAGCAAAATTCGCCAAACCCGCATAGAAACGATTCAAAGGTGCCCACCAGGCACTTTCGTGCGGGTGGAAAACGAAGTAATAACATTACACAACAGTCCTCGATGGGACCCACAGAACAGGTATATATACAGAGGCGACTCAAAGAGTCAAGAATACAGATATTATATACAAAGATCCAAATCACCTTGAAAACGATAGAGCGTCCAGCTACGGACAAGATGCAAATGGGGCTAAGAGCCCTGAAGAATAACCAATGGCGTCCATAACCCTGCCCAGGCCAAGCCGGAAGGGTAACCCTGCTAACGGCGTCGATCTCAAACCTGCTTAAACAAAAGGGGTGCCGACAAAGGGCAAAGGAAAACGAGGAGCGTCAGTACTGAGGCCAGTACACGGCGAGGCTAGAATTCGGCGGTCCTCGCCTACATAGGTATGGTGGACTGAAGCGGCAGCGGCAGCATGCACTGAACAACCTATAGAGACTCGATACAACTGGCGTTTGTCAGAGAGGGGTAAGAATGACCTATTCGGATCCAACCTGATACTATCATCATTCAAACCCATCCTGGCGTTTCCCCCTCGAGTCCAAACGAGGAAGTCAACCGAGGAACTCACACCGTTGGCAGTTTTACTTATTTGGTTATCGTTGCAGCAATTACTAGTCAGGTATAGATAATCGTCCTGATAAAGTAAGCAGTGGGCACTTTTAGTGGACCATTCCGTGATAGTTGCAACACTTACTAGTCAGATACAATTAGCATGAGATAAACCCATAACCCAGCAGTTGTTGGTACTTTTATTCGGCCATTCCGTTGTAGTTGCAATACTTACTAGTCAGGTACAATGGTCGCAAGCGACAATCCAAACAAGCAATTGTGGGCAGTATTAATTAGCCATTCCATTATAGTGAAGCTGATTACTAGTCATTATAAGTCAAATTTATAGCGATAAACTTTAGTTATGCTTGTCTATGATCGAGATACTGCGCTCCAAGTCGTCCATATCCGCGGACACGGCTTTCAGAAAGTTTTACCCGGCCGGGGTGCACCAATAGCAACACACGCTCGATCAACCTCGGAAAAACCAAATCAAAACCCAACGAGGCTTTCACGACTGAACAATCACAGGATTCAGTAATATTTCAGGGGGCCACCCCATTGAGTACACCCGCAACGGAGTAAGCAAGCTCCGAGACGGACTCAAGGTTTGCGTCAATGGCTGTAAACGACTGGGAACCCGAAAGTGTGGCTGGGCTTGTCGATACCGCGAAAACATTCCGCTTACCTAAACAGTACAGTGTGCTCCTCGCACAATTTAAATACAGAAAGTAGCATGGCATAAGTACAGGATCGTAAATAAAACCTCAAACTAGTTTGTGGCCCCAAGAAATAAGACTGAATCAAGCTCTGGCTCAGGGGGGTCCCATATACCTCCCGGATGTGGATAGCGCGATAAATCAAGGAACAGGTATCAAGTACTCGGGGTCTTACGGGACAAAAGTGGGCGTTCGGAAACCAAATATTTTCTATCACCCACCGATGCCTCTGCTTATTTCAATTTTAGTTGTTAAACAGGAATTTAAAATGAACGGTAAGTAAAACTAGAATCATCTCCATCATCAACATGCGGCAATACATCAACAACTGTGGCATTTGACGACACGCAACAGCACTTGAGCCAGCGACTACGACGCGCAAGTCCAACTATCTACCAAACAACAGGTAATAGGATGTGTCCAAGGCAATATAAGGCTGCAAGGGATATCATGGGTACGAAAACTAGAGCAACGCAACACAGATAGCAATAGATCAACAGGAGGGAATAAAGACTATAAAGTAAGATAGGTAGAAAGGGGGGAGATGCTCGCCTGAAAACATTGTCGAAGGGTTCAACCGAAGATCGGGGCGAAGCTCACATCAACTCAACGGCCTTATCCGCGAAGAAGCAAGACACTAGCAGAAAACCGGATGCACTATTTAATACAACGGCAGAAGATCGGCATGATGCATGTATGATGCATGGCATGGCAAAGGTGCGATGCAATTAGGTCATATTAAGCGGAACCGGGGTCCCGACAATTAATTAAATGGTGCAAGTTATTTAGATTCCCCCCAATTTAAATGTGGTTTGAACATGGCAGAAGATAGTACCGGGTTCGCTACGCAAGTTTAAATGAGGCCAATATGAGACTAGATTTGCCCGCATATGGGCCCCATATTTAATTATTAGGTGAATCGGCATAAGGCCCCCAAACCACATGGATGTATGCATGCAAGACAATTATTATGCGACAAGTTATATTATGTTATAAAAGTAGGGTTTCGGGAAGGGTTCACACATTGAGGGGTCTCGACGGTCTTGGGGTTCCGGGGTTCGGGGTCGGTCTCAGGTCCAGGGGTCGACGGAAACGTTCTCGGATAACAGAGGTAGGTCTTGGCGCATCTGTGGTCTTCGGGTCATGTTGTCGGTTTGTCGTCTCTCGCGGAGACCTTGGCGTTCCGGGAGGCGCACTTGGTCTAGCGTCGGGGCGCATCGGGTCCTTCCGGGTCGGTGCCGTTCTTGTCGTCGCGAAGGTCTTGTCGGGTCCCATGGGGTCGATCTTGCCGTTGCGAGGATCTTGTCGGGCTCGCACCATCGAGTCGGTCTTGGCGTTCCGGCCGTCTTCGGTCCTCGAATCCGAGAGGGTTCGGGGTCTTGACGGGGTTTGGGCGCGCCGGGATCGATCTTCGGTCAGGGGTCTCGACGTATTTGGGTCCGGAAACAGCTTCGGAAACCGTGAGTCGATCTTGGCGCTTGATGTCCGCGAGGGAGTCCCTGGGGTCCAGGATGGAGATCTTGTCGGTGGCCTTACAACACGGTGTAGATCTTGGCGGCCTTGTCGAGGTACTTGAGTGCCAGTGCCGGACTTGGGTTCGGGCGACGTGGTCTTCAGGGATTGGCCAGGGTGAGGTGGAGGGTAGGTTGGGTAGTTTTCTGGGTAGCTGTAGGATTAGTAGGGTGGTTAGGTGGACCGATTTTAAAAACCTGGGGGTGGTCGTTCGGGTCAATTCGGCCCGTTCGACTGCCCCCGCTAAAAATAATATAAATTTGATTTGTTTAAATAACACCGTTTGCAAACCGATAGCGGGCAAAACAAAATAATCCGGAGCCCCGGGTTTGATATTTGATTAAAGTTGGGGCGTTTTAGAAAACAAACGGGCGTTGCGGAAAATAGTTTTGGCAAACAATGCATGACGATGACGATGCAATGCACAAATTCAACGCGATTTTCTAGTAGTGGTTTTTGCGGGATGCCACAGGCGGTGGCTCCGGTGGGCGGTGGCGGAGTGCGGGGCCGGCGAGGCGGGCTGGAGAGGGGCGACGGGCGCCGGAGGGCCGCGTCGGGGGCGGGGAGGAGGAGACCGCCGGCGAGGAGGGGCGAGGGACGCGGGGACGGGGAGGACTGCAGGCGCGCGCGGGGAGGGGGACAGGGGTGGGCCCAGGGTTGGGACGCGTGCCCAGGTGGTGGGCCAGGGGGCGGTCGGTGGAGTGGGTTGGCGGCAGCGGCGTGCGTGTGTGGGGGAGAGAGAGGGGCAGGGGTGTGAGGGGTGAGAGAGGAGGGGTGAGCTGGCAGAGGGTGGTTGGTGGGGGGTTTGGGGTGTTCTGAGGTGGCGAGAGTTGATTGGAGGGAGTGAGGTGGAGGTAGGGGTGGGTAGGTTTTCTGGGTAGCTGTAGGAATAAGGGGTGGGCCGATTTGAAATATGGGGGTGGTCGTTCGGGTCGATACGGCCCGTTCGACTGCCCCCGCTAAAATAATTAAAACTTTTATTTAATTTAAAAGCACCTTTTTGCAAACCGATAGCCGACAACAAAATAATTCCGGGGACCCGGTGTTTGGCGTTTGAATAAGACGGGGCGTTTCAGAAAACAAAAACGGGTTTTTCCGCAAATAGTTTTGTGCAAGCAAATGCAAGATGATGACGATGCTCAAATGCAATGTGGCATGATGACATGAGCATGCTGTCATGATGATGCAATGCACAAAAACAACGCGATTTTCTAGTAGTGGTTATTGCGGGATGCCACAATTCGACACCACTAACAATGGATCTCGCCCTCGAGATCCGCCTCATGGTACCGGGAAGAAGGCCGGCGGTCGGCTCCTTCGCGCTTCGTGTAGATCCTCGCGACACCACTAACAAGAGGTCGTTGTCCGTGATCGTCGAGAGAACACTCCGGAAACAAAAGGTCGAAGGTAGAGGTATCAACAAATAAAGCCACCTCTAGCTTCGATGGAAAGGGGGAACCGATGCATTCTCATCCACTTCAATGTACAAAAGCGAATAGAAGGGGTAGTCGGCATGGGGGCCAATCCATCACGCACCCAAACTATTACTCCGCACAATCCGTAGAAGAGCGTGCAACCATTCTCGGAATCAGACTGAAGATCTCGACAAGCGAGGTTCGGAAACAAAGGAGTGATGCAGACTCTGCATCGGATCTAGCGTAGATGATGTCGTTGCGTCGGAAAACACCGGAAGACACGAGAAGGAACCAAGAGAAGTCCACCAGACGAAGGATTCCTCGGATAGCATGAAGACCAGATGTAGCAACACCGTTATCAGAGGAGGAAGCGAAACCCTGAAGGTACGACGGAAACCCAACCACGAGAATTCCTGGACTCGAAGAAAGAGATGAGAGCGGATTTAAAATGCGTAGAGATAAGAGGAGAATAGCAGAGGGGTAAGGAGTAAAATCAGACCTATTCAGAACTATCCAACCGATTTTAGAAAATAGTTTTGACACTCTACTTCGGCCGTTAGCTAGGTTATCCTACAGGCTGGACTTGTGGGGTATCGCAACTGTTGAGCTCTGATACCACTCTGTAACACCCTCAGAATCGGACCTATGCAAGTTTTAGCGAAACCCGCCAAACCCGCATAGAAACGATTCAAAGGTGCCCACCAGGCACTTTCGTGCGGGTGGAAAACGAAGTAATAACATTACACAACAGTCCTCGATGGGACCCACAGAACAGATATATATACAACACGACTCCATGAGTCAAGAATACAGATATAATATACAAAGATCCAAATCACCTTGAAAATGATAGAGCGTCCGACTACGGACAAGATGCAAATGGGGCTAAGAGCCCTGAAGAATAACCAATGGCGTCCATAACCCTGCCCAGGCCAAGCCGGAAGGGTAACCCTGCTAACGACGTCGATCTCACAACCTGCTTAAACAAAAGGGGTGCCGACAAAGGGCAAAGGAAAAAGAGGAGCGTCAGTACTGAGGCCAGTACACGGCGAGGCTAGAATTCGGCGGTCCTCGCCTACATAGGTATGGTGGACTGAAGCGGCAGCGGCAGCATGCACTAAACAACCTATAGAGACTCGATACAACTGGCGGTTATCAGAGAGGGATAAGAATGACCTATTCGGATCCAACCTGAAGCTAACACCAAACAAACCCATCCTGGGGTTTCCCCCTCGAGACCAAACGAGGAAGTCAACCGAGGAACCCACATAGTTGGCAGTTTTACTTATTCAGTTATCGTTGCAGCAATTACTAGTCAGGTTTAGTTAATCGTCCTGATAAAATAAGCAGTGGGCACTTTTAGTTAACCATTCCGTTGTAGTTGCAACAATTACTAATCAGATACAGATAGCATGAGATAAACCCAAAACCCAGCAGTTGTTGGTACTTTTATTTAGCCATTCCTTTGTAGTGAAGCTGATTACTAGTCAAATCGAATACAAGTCAATTTATAACAGTAAACTTTAGTTATAGTTGTCTATGATCAAGCACTGTGCTCCAAGTCGTCCATAACCGCGGACACGGCTTCTCGAAAAGATTTAACCCTGCAGGGGTGCACCAAAGTATCCACAGGCACTTCGACCCTTTTTGCCAGATCAGTTAACATACACCCATCGGTATGTCGGCGGGGCCTAAGTCACGATGTTCCCAGACCCAAAGCAAGCACGGGGGGCCACCCCACTAAGTACACCCGCAACGAAGTCGGCCGGTCTCCGAGACGGACTTAGGGTTTGTGGGGCCGGCGGTAAACGACAGCAGATCCCCAAACGGGGACTGTCGATACCACGTAAACGGGTCACAATTCCTAAACAGTACAGTGTGCTCCTCGCACAATCGTAAATACATAAGTAGCATGGCATAAGTACAGGATAGTAAATAAAACCTCAAACTAGTTTGTGGCCCCCAGTACAATACTTTGAAATCAGGTAATAATCAATGGGGGGCCCATATCTCCCCACCTGTGGTTAGCGCGCTCAATCTCGGAACTGGTGTCAAGAACTCGGGTCCTACGGGACACAAGTGGGCGGTCGGAAACCAAATCTTACCTATCACCCACCGATGCCTCTGCTTAATTCAATTTTAGTTGTTAAACAGGAATTAAAGTGAAACAATAATTAAAGCCATGATCATCTCCAACGTCAACATGCGACAATCCTCCAACAATTGTGGTACTTGACGACAAGCAAAACACTTGAGCAAGCGACTACGACACGCGGTTCCAACTATCTACCAAACAACAGGTAATAGGATGTGTCCAAGGCTATACATGGCTGCAAGGGATATCACGGGTACGAAAACTAGAGCATCGCAACACAGATAGCAAAGATCAACAGGAGGGAATAAATACTAGAAAAGTAAGATAGGTAGAAAGGGGGAGATGCTCGCCTGAAAACATTGCCGAAGGTTCAACCGAAGATCGGGGCGAAGCTCACATCAACTCAACGGCCTTATCCGCGAAGAAGCAAAACACTAGAATAAACACCGGTTGCAAGATTTAATACAACGGCAGAAGATCGGCATGATGCATGTATGATGCATGAAATGGCAAGGGTGCGCTGCGATTATGTCATGTTAAGTGGAACCGGGGTCCCGACAATTAGTTAGATGGGTCCAGTTATTTATCTACCCCGCAATTTAAATGTTGTTTTAACAAGGCAAGATGATAGCATTGGTTCGCTACACAAGTTTAAATGAGGCCGATATGAGACTAGATTTGCCCGCATATGGACCCCATATTTGATTATTAGGTGAATCGGCATAAGGCCCCCAACCAATGATATGCATGCGAGATGAATGATTTAATGTGCAACAAGTTGTTGTTATATTATAAAAATAAGGGTTCGGGAAGGGTTCACACATTGAGGCTCGACGATCTTGGGGTTCCGGGGTTCGGGGTTCGGTCTCAGGGTCCAGGGTTTGACGGGGCTCGGGGTCGAAGGGATCGTTCTCGGTTTACTGGGGTGGATCTTGTCGTATCCGCGGTGGTCGGCCATGTTGTCGGTCTTGTCGTGGTGAAGCTCTTGTCGGGTCCGCGCCGTCGAGTCGGTCCTGGCTTCGGGGTGAAGTGCTCGTCGTTCTCGCGGCGATCTTTGCGTCCACCCGGTTCGGGGTTCGACGGGTCCGGCTCGACAATCGGAATCCGGGAACGGGTCCTGGCGAGCTTGGCGTCCGGGAGGGAGGACTTGTCGCACCGGGGTCGTCGGCATGTCGTCGGTTTTTCTGGGCCGAAGCACTTGGCGTCCGAGAGACGATCTTGGGGGTTCGGTCCGGACTCGCATCCGTGAAGAAGACCTTGACATCCCGGATCGGTCTTCGATTCCCGGGACGATCTTGCGGTATGGTGTCGTGGTCTTCGGGGAGCACCTTGTACCTTCTTCGGCATCACGCCGGTCTTGTCGGTCTTGGGGCATCAGAATTTGAACCGCTCCGAGAAGATCTTGCGGTTTGCGGTCTCCACATCCCAGTTTAGTACCAACCTGGTACTACACCGAAAACATGCACTGATGGAGGCAGAGAACTCGCTGCTGTGGGCTCGGGGTCGGGCGAGGCGGCGCCGAGGCGGGCGGCACGGGCGGCGGACAGGGCGAGGTCGGCGGCGGCGCAGGCCGACGGGAGGCGCTCGGGACCCGAAGGCGGCGGCCGGGGGCGAGCTCGAGGGGGCGCTGCAGGCGCGGGCGGAGGCGAGCTTGGAGGCCGGACGGCGCGGGCGCGACCGCGGGGCGGCGGCGGATGGCGGTCCGGCGAGGCCGGCAGAGGACGAGGCCGAGCGCGCGTCGGAACCGGAGGAGCGGCGACGACGGAGGTACTGGCGGCGGCGGTGGAGCCTGGGTCGGGGAGGAGGCGCGGGCACGCGGGACCGACGGCGCTGGAGGAGGTCGGCGACGCGGTGGCGCGCGCTGGCGGGCGCGGAAGGAGCGGCGCGAGGCGGGGACGAGGCGGCGCGCGGTGCGATCGGGGCGTAGCCGCCGGCGACGGGGAAGACGGGGTGCGGCGGTCCGGTGAGGGGGCGCCGGGGCGGAGGCGAGACGGGGCGGCCGCGGGAAGGGCGTGCGGGGCCGGCGACGAGCTCGAGGCGGGCCGCGCGCGCGGCTAGAGGCGGTTCTGGGGGAGGCGGCGGTGGAGCTGCGGCTCTGACGGTGGCGGGCGGGGGCGCGGGTCGACGGAGGCGGCCGGGGCGCGGCCGGCCGGCGCAGCACCGTGCGGCGGAGGACGCTGGGCAGAGGTTGGGGGAGGCTCGGCCCGGGGCGGCGGTGAGGTGAGGGGCGGTGGCTCCGGTGGGCGGTGGCGGAGTGCGGGGCCGGCAAGGCGGGCTGGAGAGGGGCGACGCGCGCCGGAGGGCCGCGTCGGGGGCGGGGAGGAGGAGACCGCCGGCGAGGAGGGGCGAGGGACGCGGGGACGGGGAGGACTGCAGGCGCGCGCGGGGAGGGGGACAGGGGTGGGCCCAGGGTTGGGACGCGTGCCCAGGTGGTGGGCCAGGGGGCGGTCGGTGGAGTGGGTTGGCGGCAGCGGCGTGCGTGTGTGGGGGAGAGAGAGGGGCAGGGGTGAGAGAGGAGGGGTGAGCTGGCAGAGGGTGGTTGGTGGGGGGTTTGGGGTGTGCTGAGGTGGCGAGAGTTGATTGGAGGGAGTGAGGTGGAGGTAGGGGTGGGTAGGTTTTCTGGGTAGCTGTAGGAATAAGGGGTGGGCCGATTTGAAATATGGGGGTGGTCGTTCGGGTCGATACGGCCCGTTCGACTGCCCCTGCTAAAATAATTAAAACTTTTATTTAATTTAAAAGCACCTTTTTGCAAACCGATAGCCGACAACAAAATAATTCCGGGGACCCGGTGTTTGGCGTTTGAATAAGACGGGGCGTTTCAGAAAACAAAAACGGGTTTTTCCGCAAATAGTTTTGTGCAAGCAAATGCAAGATGATGACGATGCTCAAATGCAATATGGCATGATGACATGAGCATGCTGTCATGATGATGCAATGAACAAAAACAACGCGATTTTCTAGTAGTGGTTATTGCGGGATGCCACAAGCTCGCCGGGACGAGGCCGAGAGCGGGCTGCTCCATGGCGGCTGCAGAGAGGGCGCGCGGCCGCGGCGGAGGTCGGGGTGCAGAGGCGGGGTCGAGGAGCTGGCGGGCCGGGGTCGTGGCCGAGGTCGACGGCGACCGGGGAAGGCGGCGAGGAGGGCGCGTCCGGGGCAGGGTGGAGGCGCCAGAGGCCTGTGAGGGCGAGGCGACACTGGGCGGCCGGCACAGAGAGAGGCGGCGGGCCGGCGAGGAGCTTGGCGGGGCGCGGCCGGCGACGCGGTTCCGGCGAGGTGGAGGGGCCGCGGACGGAGACGAGGAGGCGCGGAAGAGGAGGGCTCGGGGGCGAGCGCGACGGCGGCGGGGCGGGGAGGAGAGGCCGCGGTAGCGGCGGAACGCCGGGGCCGAGCGGGGGATGGCGAGGAAGGGGCGTCGAGGCGGAGGAGGGCGAGGTCGGGCCGGCGCTCAGAGGGCCGAGGGAGGACGGCGAACGGCGCGCGGCCGGAAGGGGAGGCGACGCGGCCGAGCGGAGGGAGGCGTCGGCGGCGAGGCGGGGTGGGGCGGAGCTCGCTGCCGGAGGAGGGCCGCGCGGCGGGGAGAGGAGGCCGGGCGGAGGGGACCCGAGGCGGCGGGGCGGAGCTCGGGCCGGTGCGGGGCGCGGCCGACGACGGCGGTGGAGCCCGAGAGAGGCGGCGCTGCGGGGCGGGGCGGTGAGCTCCGGGCGCGGCTGCGGAAGGCGGAGAGCAGAGAGCAGGGAGGGGAGAAGGGACGCGGGGCGAGGGCGAGTGTGGGACCAGGGTGGGGTCGGGGCTAGCGCAGGGTAGGAGGGGAGTGGGCTGTGGGGAGGTGGGGCCGGCTGGGTCAGTGGGACCGGGTGGCAGAGAGAGAGGGTTGGGGGGTGGCGTGTGTGCTGGTGGGTTTGACCAGGGGAGAGAGAGGTGGGGGCAAGGTGGGACCTGGGGAAGGTGGGGAGGGCTGGTGGATTGGTGAGGTGGCGGTGGGTGTGATGAGGTGGAGGGAAGGTGAGGTGGAGGGCACTGGTTGGTGGGTAGACTAGGATTGGGTGGGAATAGGTTTAGGTGGACCGTTTATTCTGGGGGTGTCCGACTGGGTCGGATCGGCCCGGTTTGGCTGCCCCCATTAAAATAATTAAATATTTTATTTGTCTAAAGCAGGGCTTTTGCAAACCGATAGCAGACAAAACAAAATAATCCGGAGACCCGGGTTTTGCGTTTGGAACATAGACGGGGCGTTTAGAAAACAAGAACAGGTTTTTCCGCAAATAGTTTTATGCAAGCAAATGTAAGATGATGACGATGCTCAAATGCAATGTGGCATGATGACATGAGCATGCGGTCATGATGATGCAATGCACAAAAACAACGCGATTTTCTAGTAGTGGTTTTAGCGGGATGCCACAGCAAGGTACTGCGGAAGCGGCAGTGCGAGTCTACGTAGACGGTATGCCCCAACCATTGGAGTGTGGTGACGTGTGATGTTACGGACGAAAGTCCTGC
Organism: Avena sativa; assembly: GCA_916181665.1. Classification (NCBI taxonomy): domain Eukaryota; kingdom Viridiplantae; phylum Streptophyta; class Magnoliopsida; order Poales; family Poaceae; genus Avena; species Avena sativa. The sequence goes on along the minus strand of OV702279.1, from coordinate 395,916,827 downwards.
CTGGCTTGGTCGGTCCGGCGGCGACGACGCATGTGGATGTCGTTCCCTTCTTTGGATGCGTCGCTAAGGTGTGTTGGCATCCCCGCTCGCTTGTGTTGGCTGTCTTCGGGCGAAAGCCTAGATTCAGAGCAGGATCAGCACGATGGCGGCGTCCTAGACGTCGTCACTCTGTTAGGAGTATCGTGTTTGAAGACATGGCATGGAGATCCTACGTTGCACTCCTCCGGTGATCACCGTTGTCCAAGTTGATCTTCAGCAGCGCAATGCACGTCGTTGCTGGTGAGTCCAAGATGGTGCCTTCCTCGGAGTGGATCGATTCGTGTCATCCACTTTCCATCTCTAGGGTGGTTGGTGCGTCGAGAAAGGAAGTTCTCTGGGGGTTTTGATCTTTGGAGATGACCGGCATCAGTCGAGACGCGCCAATGTATGCTTGGCTTAGGATAGGCTTCTTTGCTTTCTGTTTTGTCGTAGGTGACAGTCCTTGGACTAGCCGGGTGTGGATTTGGTGCTACTCTCGTTGTACGCAACAAGTTCTAGACTTCTTATACTCATAATTCTTCCTTCTATGGTACGCCTCGGCATACTCTCGAAATAAAAAATATTGTATCGTTGACTGTTCTGCCAAGTATTCACAGGCTATTCCATATGACCAGTTTCCCTTTGTGTAGCATATTCGGTCCAATCCAACAACACATCGCTATAGGAATAGAGCGAGGCGCTAACGGTTAAAGGCTACGCTGACTGCTAAAATTCGGGGCCATCAGCGTAGGCCACCAGCTAGGCGCCCCACGAAGCTGGCCGTCGGCGTAGAAATACAAATAATATATCAAAATTTGCAAAAAAATAAGATCTATTTATATACACTCAAATATTAGACATATGTAAATAAAAATTAAGTGAAACATAAAAACATCACATATAGTTTGAAACGGGCATAACAAATTTAAAAACGATCCAAACAATGTAAAACTTTTGTGTGGTGTCATATTATGTGATATAGTTGCAAGAAAAATCTAAAACTTGAAATATTGAAATATTGTTCATGGAACATGTGGACTGTTTACCTTACACACTTTGCTTAAAGCAGTTGTCTGTTGCTTGCAACTTAATACTGGAAGGGGTTTGGATGATAATCTGAAGGTGGACTTCTAGTCATAGATGTAGTTGGATGGCGGTCTATGTATATTGTTGTATTGTCCAATCGAATCTCATAGGATCTTTCTGACTAGTAATTGCATTGTTATGCCTTGCTTAGTTCCTGTCAATTGCCCTGCTGTAATTTGTTTACCCTTCATGCAATGTTGTTTATCTAAGGAGAGCACCTCTAGTGAACTATGGACCCCGGTCCAATCTTTACCATTGATACATCTTCCACTGTTACTTGTTTACTTGCTGCAAACCATTGCCTTCCACACCATACGTTTAATCCGTTGTTACAGCAAACCGGTGAGCTTGACAACCTCACTGATTCGTTGGGCAAAGTCTTGAGTTTGTGTTGTGCAGGTCTCCGCGTTGCTTGCAACACCTGTGTGACGTTTCCTTCCTCCTACTGGTTCGATAACCCCTGTTTCTTACTGAGGGAAACTTGCTGCTGTGCTGTTTCATACCTTGCTCTTGGGGTTTCCAACGAAGCGTCCCACGACAAGTGCTGGGCGCCATCAAGTTCTTTCTGACGCCGTTGCCAGGGAGGCTAAGGACGTCTTCACAAGGGGAGTCCTTCACTTCCTTTCTCTTTACTTTGTTTTTAGTTTGCTTTGTTTCTTTTGCTTGGTTTTGTTTGCCTCTTTCCAAAAAACCCAAAAAAAACTAGTTTAGTTTGGTTTGCTTTCTTTATTAAAAAAACACAAAAAATAGTTCCTGCTCTAGCTGCTGCTGCTGTTTTTGGCTTGCCCACCTTTGCCAAAATGAACTCTGCTGAGAACACCAAGTTGTGTGACTTCACTAGCACCAAGAACAATGATTTTCTTAGCACTCCTATTGCTCCACCTGCTCCTGATGTTACCTTTTATGAAATTAAGCCTGCTTTGTTGAATCTTGTGATGAGAGAGCAATTTTCTGGTGCTGGTTCTGATGATCCTGTTAACCATCTCAATAGCTTTGTTGAACTTTGTGAGATGCAAAAGTATAAGGATGTAGATGGAGATATTATTAAGCTCAAGCTTTTTCCTTTCTCCTTGAGGGGAAAAGCTAAAGGATGGTTGTTTTCTTTGCCTAAAAATAGTATTGATTCTTGGACTAAGTGCAAAGATGCTTTTATTGGAAAGTACTATCCTCCTGCTAAGATTATATCTATGAGAAATGATATTATGAAATTTAAACAACTTTACAATGAACATGTTGCTCAGGCTTGGAAAAGAATGAAATCTTTGGTTAAGAATTGTCCCACTCATGGACTCACTTCTTGGATGATTATCTAGACTTTTTATGCAGGTTTGAACTTCTCTTCAGGAAACCTGTTGGATTCAGCTGTTGGAGGTACTTTTTGAAGGGAATATGCCCTAAGAGGCAATAATAAAGTGTTTATTATGTGTATTCCATGTATAAGATAGATGTTTATTTTGCATGCTATAATTGTATTAATACGGAAACATTAATACATGTGTGTTTAATAAACAAACAGAAAGTTCCTAGTTATGCCTCTCTCATAAACTAGGTCGTTGATTAACAAGATGAACAAGGTTTCCTAATCATAGACATTGGATGTTGTTAATAACGGGATCACAATATTAGTGTAATGGTGTGATGAACATTCATCCGAAGTATAGCATTACGATCAAAGTCATTGAGTTTATATTGCTATAACAACTTACGAAGTGATCCTAATCCTTAGACCATGAGATCATGTCAATCACTAACACCGGAAGAGTTTCTTGATAACATCAAACGTCACACCGTAACAGGGTGATTATAAAGATGGGTTCAGAACTAATAAAGTGTTATGTTGAGGCCCATGGATCGAGAGTGGAATTTGTTCATCCCGATGACGGATATATATACTCAGGGCCCTCTCGGTGATATCACATTGGTTAACTTGCAAGCAAGTGATTTGATCACTAGAATGTTATATCACGGGAACAAGAAAATAGTGCATGTCAGTAGCAAGATCAAACTAGGTATGGATATACCGATGATCGAATCTCGTACATGTAATATATCGCGAAACAAAGGGATTAAGATACTAGCGTAAAAGGTTCCAACGATCACAAGAAAGTCATCGTTGAATGTGTGGGAGTCAGTATGGGTCTCCAGATCCCACTAATGATTATTGATCCGAGAGGGGTCTCGATCATGTACGCATTATTCACGAACCGTAGGGTGACACACTTAAGGGACACCGACATCCAATTTGAGCACGGATGCGCTGCTGATTTGCGGCGCTAGGACTTTCTCTCGATGTTGAGATCGGCAAGAGATCGTCTACATCAACCACGAGTCAAACTCGTTAAGCTTTGTCGGTCTTCAAGGGTATATTCTCTACGGATATACATCTGCCTGTTGTTTGTATCTAGTAGATAGATCTTGGTACATAGTTCATATCGTAGGTATGCTGCGAACCCGATAGTGGTATCAGAGCCGGATCTATGCGTAGATGCTTTACACGGGTAGTACACATATGAGTATGTGGGCGATGATGATCATGTTGTTGCTCCTTAGTTGTAATTTTGGATATTGGTGGCATAGTGGGATGAAGCGGCCCGGACAAACTTTACATGTCCTCGGACATGAGACCTGTTCCACGCTTGACATGTAACTAGTTTGCATAAGTGGCTAGCGGGTGTCTGTCTCTCCTACTATAGTCAATATCTATTTTGCAACGAGTTTTCAACAATTTGGTTATCCTCGTTGTGGTTCATGTTCGTAGGTATGAACGGTTCTATCTCGAAAGCCCTAAGCCACGTAAAAACTTGCAATGGATAAATTAGAGGTGTCTAGTTTAGATTGTTGTTGGGCTAGTGTTATGATATGGTGATGTTGTAAGTAGAAGTATGAGATTATACTCTTACAACACATATAACGTGTAAGTTCCATAGACCTTGGCCTTACACATAAAGGTATGATAGTGATAATATCACGGTGCACATGATAGAGATCATAGGCGGAAACCATATCATTCCACTAATAAACATGTGATGTTTGATAGCATCTTATATTGCTTGTTTGGCGTTTTATTAGCATAATAAGATGATCCCTTATTTAAATATCAAGATAAGAATGTGTTATTCCTTTAGTATGCACCGATTATGTTTTCGTCACTCCAAGACATCATGTGATGATCGGGTGTTCTTGGATCCACGACCATATTTCAGGTGTAAGACAGTTACACACGCGAATACTAAGGTTCTTACTTGGCGAGCCTAGCATGTACATACATGGCCTCAGAAAATGGACCGAAAGGTTAAGCATGAGTCATATAGTAGATATGATGCCCATTTGATGCTCGCCTTTGAAACTACACCGACTCACATGATGATCGGACTTGGTGTAGTGGATTTGGTTCATGTAATCACCAAAAAGACACGAGGGATGTCGTTTTTGAGTGGGAGTTCATTCGTAATATGGATTAGTTGAACTCAATCTATCATAAACTTAGTCTAAACTTTACAAATTCTGTTTTAGATGGCACCACCTGCTTTTAATTTCAATGTGTTCATGGAGAAAGAGAAACTTGCAACGAACGGTAGCAACTTTACTGAATGGGCCATGAATTTGAGGATTCTCCCCTCTGCTGCACAAAATCAATATGTGCTAGAAGCGCCGCTAGGCCCCCCACCTTTTGAGGATGCCCCTGACGAGGAGAAAACTGTCTATCAGACTCGTCAGGAGGACCACAACTTAGTTCATTGTGGCATATTGTATGGGCTAGAGCGGGAACTTCGAAAGCATTTCGAAAATGGCAATGCATTTGATACAATGGGTGAGTTGAAAATGATTTTCGACACACATGCTGCTGTAGAGAGCTACAATGCTTCCGAAAAGTTCTTTAGTTGCATGATGGAAGAGCACAGCTCCGTTAGTGAGCATGTAGTCAAGATGTCGGGTTATGCCGATAAGCTTGTGTCCTTGGAAATATCGATTCCCATTGACTTAGGCATCCATCGTGTTCTGCAGTCTCTGCCACCTAGATATAAGAGCTTTGTGATGAACTATAATATGCAAGGCATGAAGAAGTCTCTCCCCGAGGTTGTGTTAATGCTTAAAACTGCAGAAGTGGAGATCAAAAAGGAACATCAAGTGTTGATGATCAATAAGAACACTGGTTTCAAGAAAGACAAGAAGGGAAAACGGAAGGGAAGTAAGGGCGGCAAACCAGTTACCGTGCCTGAAAAGAAACCCCGAGTTGGACCTAAGTCTGATACCGAGTGTTACTATTGTAAGGGGACTGGCCACTGGAAGCGTAACTGCCCCAAGTATTTGGCAGTCAAGAAGGCCGGCAAGGCAAACAAAGGTATATATGATATATATGTTATTGATGTGTACTTGACTAGTGCTCGCAGTAGCACCTGGGTATTTGATACCGGTTTAGTTGCTAACATTTGTAACTCGAATCAGGGGCTGCGGAACAAGCGACCGCTAGCAAGGGGTGAGGTCAAGATGCGTGTCGGCAATGGATCAAGCGTTGATGTGATCACCGTCGGAATGCTACCTCTGCGCTTGCCGTCGGGATTAGTAATAAACTTGAATAATTGTTATCTGGTGCCTGCACTGAGCATGAATTAACATTGTATCTGGATCGTGTTTGATGCGAAGTGGTTATTCATTTAAATCCGAGAACAATGGTTGTTCTATTTATATGAATGAAATCTTTTATGGTCATGCACCGATGATGAATGGTTTATTTCTATTAGATCTCGATGATAATGTTACACATATTCATAATGTTGATGCTAAAAGGATTAAACTTAATGATGATATATCTGCATATATGTGGCACTGCCGTCTAGGTCATATTGGCGTTAAACGCATGAAGAAGCTCCATTCTGATGGACTTTTAGAATCACTTGATTTTGAATCATTTGATACATGTGAGCCATGCCTTATGGGCAAGATGACTAGAACACAGTTTCCTGGTTCAATGGAACAGGCGACAGATTTATTGAAATCATACATTCTGATGTATGTGGTCCAATGGGTGTGTCAGCGCGAGGTGGATATCGTTATTTTGTTACTTTCACGATGATTTGAGTAGATACGGTTATATCTACTTGATGAAACATAAGTCTAAAACCTTTGAAAAGTTTAACGAATTTCAGAATGAAGTGGAAAATCATCGTAATAGAAAGATCAAATTTCTACGGTCCGACCGTGGAGGTGAGTATCTAAGTTACGAGTTTAGCACTCACATGAAAGAGTGTGAAATTGTTTCACAACTCACACATGCCGGAACACCACAGAGAAATGGTGTGTCGGAACGTCGTAATCGTACTTTATTGGATATGGTTCGATCTATGGTGTCTCTGACGGACTTGCCGTTGTCATTTTGGGGTTATGCACTAGAAACTGCTGCTTTCACTTTAAATCGGGCACCATCTAAACCCGTTGAAAAGACACCGTATAAATTGTGGTTTGGAAACAAACCTAAGCTGTCATTTCTTAAAGTTTGGGGATGCGATGTTTATGTGAAGAAACTTCAACCGGATAAACTCAAACTCAAAGCGGAAAAATGCATCTTCATAGGATACCCTAAGGAAACTATTGGGTATTCCTTCTATCACAGATCCGAGGGAAAAGTTTTTGTTGCCAAGAATGGATCCTTTCTAGAGAAAGAGTTTCTCGCGAAAGGTGTGAGTAGTCGGAAGGTAGAACTCGAAGAGGTTATTGAACCTTCTCTGCAAAGTATGGCGAGTAGCGCAGCGCCGGAAGTGTTTCCGGAGTTGGCTCCACCAGTTGAAGAGGGAACTAATGATAATGATCATGAAACTCCGAAAGAGAATACTACCGAACCTCGCAGGTCTAGCAGGACGCATGCAGCTCCCGAGCTATACGGAAATCCTATGATGAATTTCATGGTTGACGAAAATGATGACCCTGCGACGTATGAAGAAGCGATGATGATCCCGGATTCTAACAAATGGTTAGAAGCCATGAAATCCGAGATGGAATCCATGTATCAAAATCAAGTTTGGAACTTGGTAGACTTACCTCACGACCGAAAGGACGTGGAGAACAAATGGATTTTCAAAAGGAAAACTGATGCTGATGGTAATGTGACCATCTATAAAGCTCGACTTGTCGCAAAGGGTTTTCGACAAATTTAAGGAGTTGACTATAATGAGACATTCTCTCCCGTAGCTATGCTAAAGTCAATTAGGATTATGTTAGCAATTGTTGCATATTTCGATTATGAGATATGGCAGATGGATTGTAAAACCGCGTTTCTCAATGGTAATATTGAAGAAGAGTTGTATATGATACAACCAAAGGGTTTTGTCGATCCTAAGGATGCTAACAAGGTGTGCAAGTTTCAACGATCCATCTATGGATTGAAGCAAGCATCAAGAAGTTGGAATCTCCGCTTTGATGAGGTGATCAAAGAGTTTGGATTTGCCAAACTTATGGAGAAGCTTGTATTTACAAGAAAGTGAGTGGGAGCAATGTGGCATTTCTAATATTATATGTGGATGACATATTACTAGATGGTTCGCACGCTCCGCCGCGCCGTCTGCTTTGTGTTGTTACACGCGTTCTGCTGTGTGTTGTGCCATGGCGTCGGTATTTTATTTATATGTAATAAAGCACAAGCATTCTTTCACCGAAAGATAACACACGAGGATACACAAGTCCACCTGTTCTAATTCCTAATAAAAGTAAGACAACACGGGAAGAACCCTTCAAGCAGAAAGATTAAACCACACATCGAATAGACCGCCTACGACTACGGTACTAAGAAGCAGAGCAGCCGTCCTCGCTCCCCAAAACACACCGATGTCCTCCCGTAGCTCAACTGTAACCACACAGCAAAATAACACGCCTGCATAACAACACAACATGATCCATCCACTGTATTCAACCACACACGGCCTAAGCTGCGACAACCCCTATCACCGCACCTGAAACCCACCAGACAGACCCAATAAAAGACAGCTAACCTAGTGCCTTCAGAGGAAAAAAACTCAATGAAAAATGAACAGAAGCCGATCATTCTATTTACCACTTAGTCGACGTCATCCAAACTCAGACATATAGCTTGGATTTGTATTCCTCAAAGAAAATGTCAGAAGTTTCTCCAGTTTCTCTAGCTTAGTAGCATCTCACTCTTCAACATTGTTTTGAAGAGACCTGCAATTATGTACATAATCAGAAGGTGTAAAACTGCAAATAGCATACTGAAACAAATTATGAAAAGTCTGATGGCTACCATGAAGTAATTTCTCTAAGCCTTGATTACTTTAAGGATTTTCATCTTGGTTCAGAACCAAATACCTTGTCAGAGATATATAAACATATATACGGCTATGTAGTTTGTCCATCCTGGATACAAAATGGTGAACCTATATCCTAGCCTTAGACTTAGATGCTTCATTCAAATAAGTTAGTAGAAAATTAATAAAAATATCATTGTTGCATCCATTTTAATTATAAATCCGTGTTGAAGACAAACACTTTAACATGCATAGTGTGTGTCTCCATCAGAACTTAGGTAGTAATATATAACAAGAAAACATAAATTTGTTAGAATGAGAATTGAGCAAGGCTATGCCACAATTTAAGATATAAAAAGCATGCACCTCTAATCTTCTAAAATAATAATAAAGATAACATATTATTTCCATTCCTTTCTTTCCACAAGAATATTATAGAATAATTGAAGGTGGTAAAAAACCAGCCCTATCAGGCGATCCACATTATTTTGCAAGAATGTCCAATTGTTGAGAACATGTCTCACGGGGATAACCTGAGGAGGAGAGTCATTCACCTGAATTAAAATTAAGAAAGGAGCCATTGCAAAATGGCCTGAATAAAATAATAGCATTGGATAGAAATTCAGAAGTTACACCAAAAGAAACAAGCAATTGAGATTAAATTGACACTCTGGAGTTTATATAAATGAAGAGCCTTGAATGAATCAAGAAGACAGCAAAATCAAGGAAATCTGACAGTACCACCAAATAATTAGATAGATTCACATGTTATCACGAGTAGCTACCTATAATAAAGAAATGCTAAGAGAAATATAAGTTTCAGAACAGTTGAATTGTGTATTGTGGAATAGAAAATGAGACAATCTGGCGAAGTTTCAAGGCATTCTATCTGTCTAAATGTTGGAAGCTATTTCCAAGTAACCCATCCAACCAAAGAAATTTCAGACTTTCATTCCAACACACAAAGATATAATAAACCTCCATTTAAGAGTAACCAATAAAATTAGGAATATAAGCATGTTCAATTTAGGAAACAATTGTCCCTTATATAAAAGCGTGAAGTGCAATAGCCAACTATAGGTAAATTGTATTGTGATCTACTTAGAGAGTTTTATTCCTTCCAAATGGTGGATTGATATTGGCACTACGCGTCTGTATGATGATCGAGTGAGGGTATACGATAATACTATTCGTTTTGCCACACATTACAGAAATCTAACACATGATTGAAAGGAAACAACAGGGGAGTAGCCTAAGCTTTTATTTTTAGAAGATTTTATACTCTTAGTGGTACTTCATGATGGTGAAAGCTGGAAACATATTCTAACTCTTATACATTTTTACTGTAGGACAGAACCAAAGTAGCCCTCAGATAGAATCCAAACGTCAAGAAAAAGAGTAAATGGCACAATAGAGATGGTACTTGGTGTAAGTACATTCACATCATTATGTCCTTGTCTGAATGTGATATGTGCATTGTATTCATAATCAGCAATGGAGTAAAAACTGAACAAGAGCTAAAAGCATCATACTGTGGAGCCATTTAGGCCTTTTTAGTACTGCAGTATAAAGCATCAGAATTAAAATCAAAAATATGTTTAGCAGTGTTATTGAAATCTATAGGAAACGTACCTTCAAGGGAGACTATGGCATCTGCATTAGCATACGAGTCCATTCTTTTTTCCATAAATGTTGTAAGCTTCGCATATGCCTGAATTTGAAAACAAGTTATTATCTGTGTCTGCATGCTATACACAAATTGTACGAAAAAATGCATTAGTAGCTACCTACCTTTGTATAAGGACCACCAGATTCTTGATGCAAGAGGGTTCATGAAGTTGTACCCACTGCAGCAATCCTTCTTGCAAGCACATCCAATGGAACATCTAACCTGATAGTGAGCCCTTTCTTCATATAATTCCTACACATTTCACACAGTAAACTTAGTAAGCATCGCCTTGAAGATCAACTCGGGCTAGTTTATCACTTCCAGTACCAATTGATTGGTCATATCATTGCACCACCTCCGGTAGCAACAATTAATCGATGCATTGGCGACAAATCCCTTAGTACCTCACTCTTGAGAAGTCGAATGAAATAAGATGATATCAAAAAAGTTTCTTATCAAGCACTTGAAGAGGAGCTAAGCACTGTAGAACACTACAGTATTTTAGGTGGAGAACGACAAGTTACATCATGTGAATGAAAAAAGGTAAAGGTTGTATGACCTTGAGTAGTTCCCCAATTCACAATAGAAAAGGAGACATCCTATAGTCTCCTAGAAAAATAAGTGGACCTGAAAAATCTCTGCAACCGACGGTATACCAACAGCCTGCTCAACCAGTTTATCACTGTGAAAGCAAAGCACCAATAACATCAGTAAACCATGATCAACAAAAAATAGCCATAGAACATTTTGGTTGGCGTTTATCTGCAGTTTGTGCAGTTATTAGTGAGATAGCCAGGCATATCAAAGAATGAATATCCTAGTACTTCAGCTATGATGTTCCAACTATGGTTTTGTCGGAACCAATCATTCCTATTATATATAAGTGTATAAAAACATTACATTGGCAATATAATATGACATGATTGGCAAGAAGTCCACTTGTTAAAATCATCAATATGAATAAATCATTATTCATTTTTGCATGGATGAGGTAGACTGTCATTTTACGTCATTATACAATCTAAAAGGCCGTTGTATAGTTTCTGCGAATGGAAAAGAAATCTTACACAAAAATTATATCGCTAATATTATAGAGAAAACTAAAATTTGGAAACTTGTGTTATATAGAGGCATGAAGCAAATCTGAACATTTTAGGTCAGACCCAACCGCCATGTTACATGGTGCTCATTCCACTAACCTTGAGATGAAAATCAAGTTACAAAACTAAAAGCTATGAATCCTAGAGAAAACAATAACTGAAGAATTAGAGCTTTGTTTCACTGTTTACCAATTTGAGGAAAAATGGAATTGCAGACTTCATGCAATCTGTAACATAACCACCATTGAAACCATGGAGAAACAAATCTTGAACATTCATGTTTCATTTGTATTAAACACATTTCGAAACAAATGCAAGAAAAAGAAAGGAAAGCAAGCTAGTGAATAAGGGAAGAATGGAAGATGCACGTGCGTTTAGCTTGATCTGGACACCACGGAAATTTCCCTCCGGGCTGCACCAAGTACCTTGAAAAAAGCATTGTGCCTACGATCCCCACCATCTCGTGTCCGTCTGCCCCCCGCCACCTCCTTCCAGTGATTTGGTTGGCGGCAGCTTGATATGACCTGGCCTTATATGGAGGAATCCGGTATACTTTACCCCAAAACTTTCCCTGCAAGAACATTAAACAAGATTACATCATCACTCTATGAAAAAGACACCAAGAATCTCCCAGGTATAAACTCGCGCTAGCCCCAAATCATGCCTATAACACTCTACGCAGCTTGTTGTGCATGTCAAGCATTTTTATAGCGAGGGGAGCGCTCATGCTGGCCTCTTACCATGCTGACAGGGCCATGGTTGATACTTCCCTCGGTAAATACCATGGCTCCCCGCGGTCGCCCCGGAGCTCCGCCAGTAGTGAGACGGGTGGGGCCATTACTCAAACAACCAACAACCGATTTATCCCAAAATCTAGTCTCTAAACCTGAGTGTATTCAGGTAAGAACCAACAATAATATGTAACATAGGAAGAAGGCACACATCCCGCAAGATCTGTGGTCTACGAAGCAAACTGGTTTAGAAAAAGGTAAGAAACAAAATTGAAGAATCAAATCAGATCTGATCCTGAAATCAGACAGGATGGGGATATCCCCACACGCCCTGGATGGCACCGCTTGACACCTGTCCGGCCACTACTAGGAAAACGGCTATAGGTAATCAACACATCCGTGGCTCACATGGTTGGAGTGCCCCACGGCTAAAACAGGCGTGGCTCACCAGTGGGCAGTGCCCTACTAGTAACTAGAACAACCGTGGCGCACATGACTATAGTGCGCCACAGATGTGTGTGGGCCAGGGGCCTGTTGGCCGCACGCCAAACATCTGTAGCGCACTACGGTCATGTGCGCCACGGTTGTTAGTCTCATCTGTGGCGCACATAGGGGGGGTGCGCTACGCCTAAGCGCACGCTCCCTTCTGCTGTGAAACGGACACACACTTCTGTGGCACACTCGGCCTAGTGCGCCACTGGGAGTAGGAACATCTGTGGCGCACATGGCCCAGTGCGCCACAGTTGTTTCTACACCCTGTGGCGCACTACGGCTGTGTGCGCCACGGATGTGTCGATTTTTTTAGGACAGCACTTTATGTGTGACCACACATCACCACCCCACACTTCACTTTCCCCTTCTTCTTCCTCCTTAGATCTAGTCGGGATCTTCTCCTTCCCACCTCAATTTCTCCACCCATTCACCATTTTTAGCATGTAAAACTTGCTTTGGATGTTACATAAGTAATAGAGGAGGTCTCCGGTATCTCATCTCCTTCTCCGGTCGATGCGCGCACCTCTCCTTTCCATCTTTCTCGCCATCGGTCTCTCATCTCGGTAAGTTGTCCATGTAAGGATGTGTTCATGTGTATATGGATGATGCATGTGCTCATATGTATGTAGATGATCTATCGATGCTCATGATGTGTGTATGTGTGGAGAGGATCGATGGTCATATGTGTGTGTATATGGAGAGTATCGATGATGCTCATGCATGTGTGTATGGAGAGGATAATGATATGTTCATGTGTGTATGGATCGGTTTCTCTCTCTCTTGTGTTTGTATGTGAACTAGTTGCCTTTTGTTTTGCCAAAATGTTGATTCATTTCCATTTTGGCAAGACTTTGGCATTTCGCAAAGGTCCTAATTTTAGGATAGGTCATGCCGAAATTTTCTATCGACCATTGCATGCATGCATTCATTATGTGGTTCTAATAGACTTCAAAATTGTACCGTGTACATCGTGCAGGCAAAAATGGTCCGCATAATGAGCGAAGGCATTGTGGCTAGATTTTTGAAATGTGCGACGGCCGACATGATACGAAATAACAAGACAGATATAAGATGTCCGTGTAGAAGATGCAAACTCAACTGGGTGATCGACCCAGATTCCGGGAATCTGCAGGCGCACCTGCTCCGCCATGGTTTCATGGATGGATACACTCGTTGGATAAGCGATGGCGTAGATGATGGAGACGGTGAAGAAGGTGGCCAACATGACGATGATCGTCATCACGGCGAGAACGGGCGAGATGATGAAGAGTCTCCTGGAGATGGTGAAGGTACGGAAGCAGACCGGGATGATGATGATCTAGATGCCTTACTTTCTCGAGTAAGTCGTTATTCAGTCGCCACCGTCGATTGGCTTTATTAGATCATCATCATTCTTTTTTCAACACATTCCATTTGAATTTTTTGCGCAGAGATGAACACTGCACGCTCATCTCCTTATCGCCGAAGCATTCCCACGCCACGTATTTCGACTCGGGGAGTCTAGAAAAGAAGAAAAACTACGACAAGATCAAGGAAGTTCTGGATGATGCTCTCACTGGCTTTGCCTCGACGGAAGGCACCAGCTTCGTGCGTAAGAAGGTCAAGTTCGGCAGGCACGTCTTCAACCACGTAACAGAGTTCCCCTGCGTGAAGCAGCCGGAAAACAGTAAGAAGGAAGCCTACTACGCACTCCATCACATGAGGGCGTTCCTACTTGACCAGCAGAATTCTACGCTGCCAGATCATCTCAAACAGTGGGCCGAAGCAAAGGCCAAGATCAATGATTCAGATATTAGACAAGAGATGTATCGCATCCAGCAGCAGTTTGGGGCAATCATCTTTCGTGATGTCATGACTTCGGGGGGATCTTCTACGGAGGAAATATCCCGAATAACCGTGACATAGAAGATCGCCTAGAGATGCAGGGTGACTATAGGAAGTTCATGACGAGGCAGGGCGTCCTACCGTTCCCTAAGACGAGCCAGAAGGCTTGATGTTGGTCTAGTTGTAGTTGCAAACTATAGATGACCTTCGTGTGTGTTTTTGCTTATTATTATTATATATCAATCAATGCTTGGTTTTTTTGCTTACTCTTTGGTTCTCGGACGACAAGTGTGAGTTATTTTTGTCTTTTTCGAGAATATGCCGATGATTGAAATTTCGTGGCACAATATATATGTGAATGTGCTATGACGGGATTGTGAGCCTTGTGATATGCACAAGTCCAGGAATTGTGCATCCTACTTGGCTCACAGTCCCGTCATAAGCAATTCCTGTGTCCAACGACCTAGCTAGTTATATATGAGGCATGCTTTTCGAGTTATTTTTGTCTTTTTTGAGAATATGCCGATGATTGAAATGTCGTGGCACAATATATATGTGAATGTGCTATGACGAGATTGTGAGCCTTGTGATATGCACAAGTCCAGGAATTGTGCATCCTACTTGGCTCACAGTCCGGTCATAAGCAATTCCTGTGTCCAACGACCTAGCTAGTTATATATGAGGCATGCTTTTCGAGTTATTTTTGTCTTTTTCGAGAATATGCCGATGATTGAAATGTCGTGGCACAATATATATGTGAATGTGCTATGACGGGATTGTCAGCCTTGTGATATGCACAAGTCCAGGAATTGTGCATCCTACTTGGCTGACAGTCCCGTCATAAGCAATTCCTGTGTCCAACGACCTAGCTAGTTATATATGAGGCATGCTTTTCGAGTTATTTTTGTCTTTTTCGAGAATATGCCGATGATTGAAATGTCGTGGCACAATATATATGTGAATGTGCTATGACGGGATTGTCAGCCTTGTGATATGCACAAGTCCAGGAATTGTGCATCCTACTTGGCTGACAGTCCCGTCATAAGCAATTCCTGTGTCCAACGACCTAGCTAGTTATATATGAGGCATGCTTTTCGAGTTATTTTTGTCTTTTTCGAGAATATGCTGATGATTGAAATGTCGTGGCACAATATATATGTGAATGTGCTATGACGGGATTGTCAGCCTTGTGATATGCACAAGTCCAGGAATTGTGCATCCTACTTGGCTGACAGTCCCGTCATAAGCAATTCCTGTGTCCAACGACCTAGCTAGTTATATATGAGGCATGCTTTTCGAGTTATTTTTGTCTTTTTCGAGAATATGCCGATGATTGAAATGTCGTGGCACAATATATATGTGAATGTGCTATGACGGGATTGTTAGCCTTGTGACATGCACAAGTCCAGGAATTGTGCATCCTACTTGGCTAACAGTCCCGTCATAAGCAATTCCTGTGTCCAACGACCTAGCTAGTTATATATGAGGCATGCTTTTCGAGTTATTTTTGTCTTTTTCGAGAATATGCCGATGATTGAAATGTCGTGGCACAATATATATGTGAATGTGCTATGACGGGATTGTTAGCCTTGTGATATGCACAAGTCCAGGAATTGTGCATCCTACTTGGCTAGCAGTCCCGTCATAAGCAATTCCTGTGTCTAACGACCTAGCTAGTTATATATGAGGCATGCTTTTCGAGTTATTTTTGTCTTTTTCGAGAATATGCCGATGATTGAAATGTCGTGGCACAATATATATGTGAATGTGCTATGACGGGATTGTTAGCCTTGTGATATGCACAAGTCCAGGAATTGTGCATCCTACTTGGCTAACAGTCCCGTCATAAGCAATTCCTGTGTCCAACGACCTAGCTAGTTATATATGAGGCATGCTTTTTGAGTTTGCTCTTTTTGATTTAAGAGTACTTTCTATAAGTGTATCTTCATATGCGACTTTAATTATACATGTTTTTTCAATCACCGGTTAGTTATTATTGTCAACTTGTAGATGACGTGGTACGTCGTGTACAAGGGACGGGTTCCCGGAGTCTACGATGATTGGGAAGACTGCCGGAGACAGGTGCACCGTTTCAGCGGCAATAGCTACAAAGGGTACAACACTATGGCGGAGGCGGAAGATAGATACACGCGCTATCTAGCGGGAGTTAGGACAAGGAACCGGATGAAGACCTACACCTTCGTCGCGGCGGTGATCATGCTTATCTTCTTTGGTTATTTATCCCGCGTTTGTGTCTAGCTAGCTAGTTTAGATGTCTAGGCGAGCTTCCGAGCTCTAACTTGTTCGATCGACACATGTATTCGCATGTCACCAACTACTACTTTGTAACATGATCAAAACAATGTAACTTGGACTATGTATTCATGTATGAGACTTATCTATATGTATTTGTTTCAATCTTGTTTTTCATATAGAGTATTTATATATATAATTGTATATCTTGTATCTGTGTGTGTATATCTGCTGTAATATTGTATATAATCTGTATTGCATATAATCTGGCTTGGAAATTAAAAAAAAAAATACATCTGTGGCGCACATGTTCTACCTTCTGTGGCGCACTACACCTAAAGCGCACCATGGATGTTTAGTGGCGCACTGGGTAGTGCGCCACAGAAGATCCAAGGGGTAGCGCACCACGCCAAACTTCTGTGGCGCACTAGGTGGTGCGCTACGCCTATCTCTACACAACCGTGGCGCACTAGGCAGTGCGCCACGGCTGAGAGATAGACGTAGCGCAAGGCCCGTGGCGCACTACAGGTGCGCCACGGATGGGCCTTTTAGGTGCGCCACAGACGACCATTTTCCTAGTAGTGGGCCCAACGCCAGCGCACTGCACCACACCCGCATCCGGCCAGCTGCCATCCCGCGCCACTGTCTACCCCGGCCTGCCAGGAAGAGATGAACCGTAGCCTCTAGTGCACAAGCTTGTGCATCTCTATGGCGCCCCTTCTCTACCATTGCATCGTTTAATTGCTCTTAAGCAGGCGAGGCTAGGTACCTTTTTCATGGCGGATACAACGGAGTTGACCTGCCGCTCCCATTCCGAGCGGTGGAAGTGGCAAACCCTAGCCGCCTGTGTGGCCCGTCAAGCGTCGGAAAGGACTAAGGAGAGGATACGGGGAAAGGAGCGAGGATTCCAGGAAGGAGCGGTGAGAACCCGTGAGCCGGTGTACCTAGTGGCCGGTTCGACGTTTTTTTTGGGACCATTTACTGTAGCCAAGAGGGTGAGCCAGTGCTCACCGCGCTGGTCTTCCCTCAGACTTAAGCTATAGAATAATTGATCGGAAATGATATAGATCTTTTAAATAGTGTTAACAGTTATCTAAATAGAAATTTTTCAATGAAGGACCTAGGTGAAGCGTCATACATATTAGGCATAAAGATCTATAGAGATAGATCTAGGCGCCTAATAGGGCTATCGCAAAGTACATACCTTGATAAGATTTTAAAGAAGTTTAAAATGGACGGAAGTAAGAAGGGGTTCTTACCTATGTTGCAAGGCAAGACATTGAGTAAGACTGAAAGTCCGGCTATGGCGGAAGAAAGAGAGATAATGGACAAAGTCCCCTATGCTTCAGCCATAGGCTCTATAATGTACGCCATGCTATGTACAAGACCGGAAGTGGCACATGCTATTAGTTTGACTAGTAGGTACCAATCGGATCCAGGTTCAGAACACTGGATAGCGGTCAAGAATATCCTTAAGTACTTACGAAGAACTAAGGACATGTTTCTTGTATACGGAGGTGAAAAAGAGCTCATCGCTAAGTGTTATGTCGACGCAAGCTTTGACACCAATCCGAATGACTCTAAGTCTCAATCCGGATACGTATTTCTCATGAATGGCGGAGCAGTTAGTTGGAGGAGCTCCAAACAACCTATGGTGGCGGGATCAACAACGGAGGCCAAATATGTTGCTGCTTCGGAAGCGGCTCGGGAAGCGGTTTGGATGAAGGAGTTCATATCCGAACTAGGAGTGGTTGCAAACGCATTGGACCCAATGGTGATCTATTGTGACAACAATGGTGCCATTGCCAATGCCAAAGAGCCAAGGTCTCACAAGCATTCCAAGCATATTAAGCGTCAGTTTCACTCCATCTGCGAGCATGTCAAGGATGGAGATATAAAGATTTGTAAAGTACACACGGATCTCAATGTAGCAGATCCGTTGACTAAAACTCTCCCTAGAGCAAACTATGATCAACACCAGAACTCAATGGGTGTTAGATTTATCACTATGTAACTAGATTATTGTCTCTAGTGCAAGTGGGAGACTGAAGGGAATATGCCCTGAGAGGCAATAATAAAGTGTTTATTACATGTATTCCAAGTATATGATAGATGTTTATTTTGCATGCTAAAATTGTATTAATATGGAAACGTTAATACATGTGTGTTTAATAAACAAACAGAAAGTTTCTAGTTATGCCTCTCTCATAAACTAGCTCGTTGATTAACAAGATGATCAAGGTTTCCTGATCATAGACATTGGATGTTGTTAATAACGGGATCACAACATTAGTGTAATGGTGTGATGAACATTCGTCCGAAGTATAGCATTACGATCAAAGTCATTGAGTTTATATTGCTATAACAACTTACGAAGTGATCCTAATCCTTAGACCATGAGATCATGTCAATCACTAACACCGGAAGAGTTTCTTGATAACATCAAACGTCACACCGTAACAGGGTGATTATAAAGATGATTTCAGGACTAATAAAGTGTTATGTTGATGCCCATGGATCTAGAGTGGAATTTGTTCATCCCAATGACGGATATATATACTCAGGGCCCTCTCGGTGATATCACATTGGCTAGCTTGCAAGCAAGTGATTTGATCACTAGAATGTTATATCACAGGAACGATAAAAGAGTGCATGTCATTAACGAGATCAAACTAGGTATGGATATACCGATGATCGAATCTTGGACATGTAATATATTGCGAAACAAAGGGATTAAGATACTAGCGTAAAAGGTTCCGACGATCACAAGAAAGTCATCATTGAATGTGTGGGAGTCAGTATGGGTCTCCAGATCGCGCTTCTGATTATTCATCCGAGAGGGGTCTCGATCATGTCCGCATTATTCACTAACCGTATGGTGACACACTTAAGGGACACCGACATCCAATTGGATCAAAAGTTTCATGCCAAAAGAATAAACAAGCGCAGACATTTATTTCACTAGATACCGAAACAGGTTTTTGGGTGAAATTGCATAAAGAGGTTATGCATGTGAAATAGAATTCTAGCAAGGGGTTATATGTGAATGTTTGTCATTAAAGTAATTGACAAAATTCTAAAAAATAAAATAGTTTTATTTAATGAAAGTTTGCATTAAATTTGGTGGAAATTTAATAGCAAGTTTGAGTGGGATTTTGAGTGGAGGGATTTGAATGGATTTTTGTGAGTGGAGTGTCCACCCACATGAAGAGGGGAGGGCAAGGGGGCAGCCCCCATGCACCAGCCACCCCCTTGGGGTTCCCCCCTCCTCCTATAAAAGGCACCCCTCTCCTCACTTCTCACTCACATCTCCTCGTGAAGGATCTCTCTCCCCTCTAGAATTTATTCCCCATGGTCTCAGACTAACGAGATACATGTTCCTGGTGGCTATTCGGCAAGAAAGGGTTGTGCTTCCGCTGCATCGTTGGAGCGAGGAGGCCGAGGTTGCTCGGTGCCTCGGACGTGTGTGCAAGCACGGATGCGCTGCTGATTTGCGGCGCTAGGACTTCCTCTCGATCTTGAGATCGGCAAGAGATCGTTTATACATCAACCACGAGTCGAACTGGTTAAGCTTTGTCGGTCTTCAAGGGTATGTTCTCTACGGATATACATCCGCCCGTTGTTTGTACCTAGTAGATAGATCTTGGTACATAGTTCACATCGTAGCAATTTTTTTCTATGCTGCGAACCCTACACTTTTATGGGCCTCACTTTGGGTGCTACAACAAGGCTCCTTGATAATATGATGGTTAACTACTCTGAATGGCATGTTGAGAGAGCTCCACATGTTAAGAAGGTAAATTATGTTGAGGAAACTTCGTCTTTGAGTGAAAAGATTGATATTATTATGGCTATGCTTGTTAATGGGAAAGCTCCTCTAGATCCTAATAGTGTTCCCTTAGCCTCTTTGGTTGCTCAAGAAGCGCAAGTTGATGTGAACTTCATTAGAAACAACAATTTCAACAACTAAGCCTATAGGAATAATTTTGGTAGTAACAACAATTATAGGCCTTATCCTCCTAATAATGGCAATTCCTATGGAAGCTCTTACAATAATGCTAGAAGTGCCCCCTCTGAACTTGAAGTCATGCTCAAAGACTTTATTAGCAATAAAACCACTTTCAATAAGACTATAGAGGAAAAGCTTTTAACTGTTGAGAAAAATATATCCTCTTTGTCTGAAGCTCAGTCTTCCTTGATTAATAAAATGGCTGCTAAACCTGAAACCATGGAAAACACCTTTGCTGTTGCTCATGCCATACAAGTTACTATTGATGAAAATGTTAGGCTGTTAGCTCAACTTCATGCTAGGTGGGAAAGGGAAGCTGAAATTGATAGAAACAATAGTGTGTGCATTATCACCACTAAACCATAAGTAGTCCCTATTCCTACTCCTACTATGCCTAAGCCTATTGAGCCTATTACTAGTGATGCTAAGTTTGATTTTGATATTGATGGTTGCAATATTTTTGAAGTGATTATGTTCTTCCAAAAGCTTCCTGGAAGTCCAGATGCTAGTGATATGCATGTTGCTTTCACTAAACATATTACAGATGCTCTTGTTAAGATTAAGGAAGAGAAGCTAAAACACAAAGCTTATATTCCTAGGAAAGTAGAAGATAGTTGGGAACCCATTATTAATATGCAAGTGAATGACTTTGATTTCAAAGCTTCATGTGATCTTGGTTCTAGTGTCTCTATTATGCCTAGGAAGATTTATGATATGCTTGATTTGCCACCATTGGAAGATTGTTATTTGGATGTCCCACTCAATGATAATGCTAAAAAGAAACTCATGGGTAGTATTAATGATGTTCTTATCATGGTTAACAATGCTTATGTCCCTGTTGATTTCTATGTTTTGGATGTTGAATACAAATGCTTCTTGTCCTATTACTTTGGGAAGACCTTTTCTTAGAACAGTTGGTGCCATCATTGATATGAAAGAAGGCACCATTAAATATCATTTTCCATTCAAGAAAGGTATTGAATACTTCCCAATGAGAAGAGATAAGTTGCTCTTTGCTCTCCCTTTGAAAGCAAGGTTTGATGTTAATGTTTCTTCATTTGAAAATACTTGATTCTTCTTGCCTCTTGTGCCTAACTTAAAGGCGTTAAAGAAAAGTACTTGTTGGGAAATAACCCAAGAGTTTCTTGAGTCTTGGAAGTTATTACTTCATTAATGACCTCTCCTTATCCTTTTTGTTTGCTTTTTGCGCCAAGAATGACCTGTAATGAGAGGGAAGTAAGATTTGGGGAGTTGCTGTCCCGAAACAGATTTCTGTCCTCCACCAACAAAATTCGTGAGGAGGTTCTGTAACTCGTATTGAGCTCACAATTTACGAATAAATCCCCCAGTATGTTATCTAACTTTCGTTAGTTGAACACTTTTTGATTTGAGCAACATAAGATGTTCGAAAAAATAGGTTTCTACCTGCTGGTCTGTTTTGATAGATTTCTGCCATTATTTGCATTTGCTTCTTATTGATTCCTTTTTGGGTTCTTTTTGGGAAATTGAGATTTTTGAAGGAGTTACTACAGTAGCTTGTGTTTTCAGTGAAAAGCCATGCTGTTTCAAAGCTTTGCCATTGGTCTAATATCTTTGAATACACTAATGTTGCTAATGAAGATTGTGTGAAGTTTTGTATGAAGAAAAAATTTCAGGTGTAGAGAGAGAATGATGCAATGAGATGAAGAATGTACAAAAGCTCAAGCTTGGGGATGCCACCATGGTGTCACCCCAAGAAATATCCAAGAGGTACAAGCGTCAAATCTTGGGGATGCCCAAGGCATCCCCTTCATCAATAAAAATCTCAGGTCTGTCTAGACACTTCGTTTTTATTGTTTCATGCACAGTTGTGTTGTTCTTGGAGCGTCTCTGTTTTCGTTTGCTTTGATTAATTGTTTAGTTTGCTTGAGTAGTTTGGACCCCCGTTCTCTCTATGTTGTTTTGCAAATAAAGTTGCTTGGTGTTGGAAAGGAGTAGTAAGCTCTTGCTTGAAGTGCAAGAGGAGCTTGTATTGACCATGACTCAGACTTTAGCATGACATGCTAGGTGTTGTTTTAACATTATGCTTAGTGATTATTTCTGTAGCTTGTCTTGTTCCAAACAATTGGGATTGCTTTGTGTGCCTTGAAGAAATTATGCGTTGTTTTAGCATGCAAAAGAATAGTAATGTGGTATTCTCCTTTGATGCTTTGCTTGGGTGACTTGGCACATGCTTACACCATGTTATGACTCTCACAAGTCACCATTAGCATCTATGATCATTTAGTCCTTGACTTGTAGTACTACTCTTTTCTTTGATTAGTATGCTTTGTTGCACTGCATGATTTTGGCCATTATTGCTCTCTTAGTTGGTTGCTCCCATTCTTTTGCTAGCCTCCACTTGTATGAGTAAGTTCTACTCATGCCTCCAACTCCCAAGAAACCAAGTTATTCCAAAGTGTCCACTATAAACTCCTATGCATGGTGTTTTACACTATTCCAACTATATTCTTGTTTTCAACTATCTTCCAATTAAAAACTATTTTGTTATGTGAAAACTTAGTGATTAAAGCCCTCACGAACTTGACGACACACTTTATTCTTTGCCCCTAATAAACTTGAACCATTGTGACAACTTTGTTGTATATGCTTGCACTTATAAGTTAGAATTAGCAGAACCGTGCTGTCACGGGGAACATTTTCAACATTGCACTTGTACCTTGTTATACTCTTGATATCATGTTCTTTTGTCTATGGATGCCACCAGTGTGAAATAAAGAGGGAACTTGTAAGTCCATGGAGTTTGTATTCTGTGTTAGGGAAACGCCTGGTCCGCTATCCTAAGCCATGCCTAATCATGGTGGAAACTTGCAACATCACCATAATGAGCTATCTATGAAGCATCCTCAATAAAAAGCTATGCATATGGTAAATAAAAAGATTGCTGAGATGCTCATTGTTTGCTTGCCTTGTCATTTTGGTTATGGGAAAGCTCCTGTACCATGTACAAGGGGTACCCTGTTGGCGGTTCTCAATGATATGCAAATACTTATAATGACAAGAACTTGCCTGGGCCCAAAATTGAGTATGCATGAGGTGTGGCCCTCATATTCAAGGGACTTGAGATTGCCAACTTATACTTCGTCAAGCATATACTCCATCTTTGCCACTTTAACTTTAACCACTTCAAGATGCTTATGATAGGGGCAATGAGGGATGAAAGCTAACAACTACCATAATTTTTGGAAGCTCTTTTTGAAACTTGTAATCCCTGCTTCCTTTACAAAAAGGCCTTTCTTCGACCACTATTGAGTCTCCACCTTCTGCCTTTAGGCACCATTAAGAGAGCATAGTTGTCATTCTGTGTGCAGTGTTCCAAAGCTTATTGATTGATGCATATTGTGATATTACTTGTTCTTGTACTATTTGTTTCTAGTCACCCTTGTGAACTTTGCAGGTGTCCTATGCATCTATTTTCTACTCTATGAGGGACAAGCTGATTGCCACTATGCCATGTTTTCTGCATGTGAAACAAACAAACGTTTTTCAATGCATGTTATTCATGATCTTTGTTTGTAGCTTGTCATGTTGCATGCATAGTTACTATGTCCTATTGTTAGAACTCCATTCTTTCATGCACATGTTTAGAGTTCTTTGATCCCAGCTTTCAATGCTTGCAAATGGTTGGATCTTTATTTTGAGGGTGCATGTTCACCTCAAAAATTATTCTTTTTATCACTTACCTACTCGAGGACCTGCAGGAGTTAAGCTTGGGGATGTTCATACGTTGGAAACGTATCTATAATTTTTTGATGCTCCATGCTTGTTTAGTATCTACTTTGCTTTACTTGTCTACACTTTGAGGTGCTTTTTACATGTTTTCTGGTACTAACCTATTAACAAGTTGCAAAGTGCTAGATGCTTGTTTTTTGCTGTTTTTGGTTTCAGAAAAGTTAGTAAATAAATATTCTCGGAATTGGACAGCACAAACAACAAAGTCAATTACTTTACGTGGGGAACAAGAAGTCCAGAGGGGAGCCGGAGGGGCAAGCTAGAGGGGCCACACCCCCCAGGCACGGCTAGAGGTGGGCCCGTGCCTGGCTAGGGTTTGTCCACCCTGGCCGCCGCCTCGGCCTTCCCCTTCGCCTATAAGAAGCCCCCGATGCAGAAACCCTGAGTACCCGATCAAATCTCCACGAAACCGTCTGTAGCCGCCGCCATCGTCCCTAGATCGAGGGGGATCTGAAGTTCTTCTCGGCACCCTGCCGGAGGGGAGATCATCCCGGAGGCCTTCTGTCCGGTATGATGTGTGAGTAGTTCCACCTTGGACTATGGGTCCATGTAGTAGCTAGATGGATGTATCTCCTCCTTTGTGCTTTCATGTATAGATCTTGTGAGCTCCGTGCATGATCAAGATCTAATCTATTTGTAATCATGCATGTTGCGTTTGCGGGGATCCGATGGATATTGAGATTAATATATTGGTTTGATTAATGGTTTTTTCTTGATGATTCTATCATGTCTGTGTTGTTTGTGATCTTGCATGCTATCCGTTGTTAGTAGCTATCTTGGCAAGTAGTTGCTAGTGACTCCAAGAGGGGGTATTTATGCTGGATAGTGGGTTCATGCCTCTAGGTTTCCAAGGGAAGTGACAATAATCTCTTCGATTGTAGATGTGATGTTGCTACTAGGGAGAAAACAACGGTCTCTTGTTCATGGAACATGTGGACTGTTTACCTTACACACTTTGCTTAAAGCAGTTGTCTGTTGCTTGCAACTTAATACTGGAGGGGGTTCGGATGATAACCCAAAGGTGGACTTCTAGTCATAGATGCAGTTGGATGACGGTCTATGTATCTTGTTGTATTGCCCAATCGAGTCTCATAGGATCTTTATGTCTAGTATTGCATTGTTATGCCTTGCTCAGTCCTGTCAATTGCCCTGCTATAATTTGTTTACCCTCGATGCCATGTTTGTTTATCTAAGGAAAGCACCTATAGTGAACTATGGACCCCGGTCCAATCTTTACCATTGATACATCTTCCAATGTTACTTGTTTACTTGCTGCAAACCATTGCCTTCCACACCATACGTTTAATCCTTTGTTACAGCAAACCGGTAAGCTTGACAACCTCACTGATTCATTGGGGGCAAAGTCTTGAGTTTATGTTGTGCAGGTCTCCGTGTTGCTTGCAACACCTATGTGACATTTCCTTCATCCTACTGGTTCGATAACCTCGGTTTCTTACTGGGGGAAACTTGCTGCTGTGCTGCTTCATACCTTGCTCTTGGAGTTTCCAACGAAGCGTCCCACGACAAGTGTTGGGCGCCATCACTTGAGCATCCCCAAGCTTTGACGCTTTTACCTCTTGGATATTTCTTGGGGTGACACCATGGTGGAATCCCCAAGCTTGAGATTCTGTCCATTCTTCATCTCATTACATCATTCTCTCTCTACACCTGAAATTTTTCCTTCATACAAAACTTCACACAATCTTCATTAGCAACATTAGTTTATTCAAAAGATAATAGACCTTTGGGTTTAGCTTTAGAACAACAAAACTTTCACTAAAAAACACAAGCTACTGTAGCAACTTCCTTTAAAAAGTTCAATTCCCCAAATGAGTACTCAAAAAGAATTCAATAAGAAGCAAATGCAAATAATGGCAGAAATCTGTCAAAACAGACCAATATGTAGAAACCGATTTTTTCGAAGATCTTATGTTGCTCAAATAAAAAAGTGTTGAACTAACGAAAGTTAGCTAACATACTGGGGGATTTGTTCGAAAATATCATCTCAATCCGAGTTACATAGACTCCTCACGAATTTTTATGGTGGAGGACAGAAATATGTTTCGGGACAGCAACTCCCCAAATCTTAGTTCCCTCTCATTAGAGGTCATTCTTGGCACAAAAAGCAAACAAAAAGTATAAGGAGAGGTCATTACTAAAGTAATAACTTCCAAGACTCAAGGAAACTCTTGTGTTATCTCCCAACAAGTACTTTTCTTTAACGCATTTAAGTTAGGCATAAGAAGCAAGAAGAATCAAGTATTTTCAAATGAGGAAGCATTAACATCAAACCTTGCTTTCAAATGAGGAGCAAAAAGAAACTTCTCTCTCCTCATAGGGAAGTTTTCAATACATTTCTTGAATGGAAAGTGATATTTAATGGTGCCTTCTTTCATATCAATGATGGCACTGACAGTTCTAAGAAAAGGTCTTCCCAAAGTAATAGTACAAGAAGCATTGTATTCAACATCCAAAACATAGAAATCCACAGGGACATAACTATTGTTAACCATAATGAGAACATCATTAATACTCCCCATGAGTTTCTTTTTAGCATTATCATGGAGTGGGACATCCAAATAACAATCTTCCAAAGGTGGCAAATCAAGTATTTCATAAATCTTCCTAAGCATAATAGAGACACTAGAACCAAGATCACATGAAGCTTTGAGATCAAAGTCATTCGCTTGCATATTAATAATGGGTTCCCAACTATCTTCTACTTTCCTAGGAATATAAGATTTGTGTTTTAACTTCTCTTCCTTAATCTTAACAAGAGCATCAGTAATATGTTTAGTGAAAGCAACATGCATATCACTAGCATCAGGACTTCTAGCAAGCTTTTGCAAGAACATAATTACTTCAGAAATATTGCAACCATCTATATTAAAATCAACCCTAGCATCACTAGTAGTATGCTCAATAGGCTTAGGCATAGTACGAGGAGGAATATGGACTACTTCTGGTTTAGTGGTGATAGTGCACACACTATTGTTTCTATCAATTTCAGCTTCCCTCTCCCACTTAGCATGAAGTTGGGATAACAGTCTAACATTTTCATCAATAGTAACTTGTATGGCATGAGTATCAGCAAAGGTACTTTCCATGGTTTCAGGTTTAGCAGCCATTTTTTAATCAAGGAGGACCGGGCTTCAGACAAAGAGGATATATTTTTCTCAACATTCAAAAGTTTTCCCTCTATAGCCTTGTTGAAAGTGGTTTATTTGCTAATAAAGTCTTTGAACATGACTTCAAGTTCAGAGGGGGCACTTCTAGCATTGTTGTAAAGTTTCCATAGGAATTGCCATTATTAGGAGGATAAGGCCTATAGTTGTTACCACCAAAATTACTTCTATAAGCATTGTTGTTGAAATTGTTGTTTTTAATGAAGTTCACATCAACTTGCTCTTCTTGAGCAACCAAAGAGGATAAGGGAACATGATTAGGATCTAAAGGAGCTTTCCCATTAACGAGCATAGCCATAATAACATCAATCTTATCACTCAAAGAGGAGGTTTCTTCAATAGAATTTACCTTCTTACCATGTGGGGACATTTCAGTGTGCCATTCAGAGTAGTTAACCATCATATTATCAAGGTGTCTTGTTGCAGCACCCAAAGTGATGCACATAAAGGTGCCTCCAGCAGCTGAATCCAACAGTTTTCCTGAAGAGAAGTTCAAACCTGCATAAAAGTCTAGATAATCATCCAAGAAGTGAGTCCATGAGTGGGACAATTCTTAACCAAAGATTTCATTCTTTCCCAAGCCTGAGCAAAATGTTCATTATAAACTTGTTTAAATTTCATAATATCATTTCTCATAGATATAATCTTAGCAGGAGGGTAGTACTTTCAATAAAAGCACCTTTGCACTTAGTCCAAGAATCAATACTATTTCTAGGCAAGGATATAAACCATTCTTTAGCTTTTCCTCTCAAGGATAAAGGAAAAAGCTTGAGATTAATAATATCTCCATCTACATCCTTATACTTTTGCATCTCACAAAGTTCAACAAAGCTATTGAGATGGGCAGCAACATCATCAGAACTAGCACCAGAAAATTGCTCTCTCATCACAAGATTCAACAAAACAGGCTTGATTTCATAAAAGGTAGCATCAGGAGCTGGTGGAGCAATAGGAGTGCTTAGGAAATCACTGTTGTTGGTTCTAGTGAAGTCACACAACTTAGTGTTCTCAGCAGAGTTCATTTTGGCAAAGGTGGGGCAAGCAAAAAACAGCAGCAACAGCTAGAGCAGGAACTAATTTTTTTTGTGTTTTTTCGTAAAGAGGCAAACAAAACCAAACAAAGGGAACAAAGCAAACTAAAAACAAATTAAAGAGAAAGGAACTGGAGGACTCCTCTTGTGAAGACATCCTTAGCCTCCCCGACAATGGCGCTAGAAAACTTGTTGATGGCTTAGTTGATGTGGATCATGTTGGGAACCCCAAGAGCAAGGTGTGAAGCAGCACAACATCAAGTCTTCCCTCAGTTAGAAACCGAGGTTATCGAACCAGTAGGAGGAAGGAAACGTTACACAGGTGTTGCAAACAACGTGGAGACCTGCACAATACAAACTCAAGACTTTGTCCCAACGAATCAGTGAGGTTGTCAAACTCACCGATTTGCTATAACAAAGGATTAACTGTATGGTGTGGAAGGTAATGGTGGTTTGCAGCAAGTAAATAGTAACAGTGTAAGATGTATCAATGGTAAAGATTAGACCGGGGTCCATAGTTCACTAGAGGTGCTCTCCTTAGATAAACAACATGGCAAATTACAGCAGGGCAATTGACAGGAACTGAGCAAGACATAACAATGCAATACTAGTCAGAAAGATCCTATGAGATTCGATTGGGCAATACAACAAGATACATAGACCTCCATCCAACTACATCTATGACTAGAAGTACACCTTCAGATTATCATCCGAACCCCCTCCAGTATTAAGTTGCAAGCAACAGACAACTGCTTTAAGCAAAGTGTGTAATCTAAACAATCCACTTGTTCCATGAACAAGAGACCGTTGTTTTCTCCCTAGTGGCAACATCACATCTACAACCGAAGAGATTTATCTCACTTCCCTTAGAAACTAGAGGCATGAACCCACTATCGAGCATAAATACCCCCTCTTGGAGTCACTAGCAACTACTCGGCCAAGATAGCTACTAACAACGGAGAGCGTGCAAGATCATAAACAACACAGACATGATAGAATCATTAAGACAAAACCAAGACAGAACTATGCATACCCTTGTGATACCCCTTTTGATTCCACCAATTCCAAGTTTTACTTGCAAGCTTTATATTTCCAACTTTTATCAAAGTTGTTATAGTAGTTAATCAAATTGGTGATTAGTGTAAGATTAGGAAAGGTATCATCAAGAGCTTGGAACTTGATGTAGGTAGATACACTTGTTTAGCACCACTCAATAGTGACACCCTCATTGATAGATGCTAGTGCTAAACTAAACTTGATCACAATAAATGTGAATAAATGATTATGAAAACCTTGGAATGATGAGTCATTCTATTGAAATGTTTTGATATGTGTTATGGACACAATGAGTTGAAGATGATGATGAATGAAGTATGTGACCTGACTTTGATAAAACCTGATGGTTGGGTTCGGATGCGATACCATTCCAATTTACCATACAACCACAATACCCGAGTTTGGGTAGGGCTTGACTGGAAGTTTATGTGTATTAGTATGGGTTCCCTCGCGGAACGAGGTGAGCTTAGGCTACCTTGTGAATGTGAATGTCCACCTGTGCAGTTCCCAGGACGACGGATGGTCATGGCTGGGAGGCCAAACTCATAGGGGAGGTGCCTATACTAGGGTGTGTAATTGAAAGGTTAGGATTGATTATCTGTATACTAAGTATGATGATTCAGGGTTATTCTTGACGGATGTATCGAATGTTGTGGTGAAAGTGTACCACCTCTGTAGAGTGACTATTAGAATAGCCGCGTCCGCGGTTATGAACAGTTGGATGTCCATATTGTTCCGTTGTCAGATGTTTTCAAAATGACTTGTGACTTGAAGTATAACTTTGACTTGACCCCACAATGTTGTGGAGATGAAAGTAGGTTCCCACCTAATTAACTTAGACAACTAAAGCTAGACTTTTATTACTAGATACTGGTTGAAGTAAAATTGGCTTGTGGCAAACAAACCTAGAGCTTAGGATTTCTATTAGAATGGTCTTACTGATTTAGTGCTAATTTGCGAGTACTTAAAAGTACTCATGACTTTGTTCCTGGCTATTCCTATGGCCATACTACGAAGGAGACTACGAGGAGGATGGACAACAAGACGCTTATGATAACTAGGATCATCTCCCATTGTCAGCATTGTTTGTGACCCTGAAGATGGAGCCGCTGCTACGCTATTATTACTCTGCTGCTTTGATTGTAATCAGACTTTGATCATGAGATCAACTATTTGTAAGACTATTATGGTTTGTAATGGATGATGTACTGTGCTACCAATCTGTTATCTCTCGCAAAAGCAGTAATCCTGGGATTGCTATGTACGGCATAACAGGCATCTGGGATTAAAAATCCGGGTGTTGACAGAGATCCACTTCAAGTTTAGAGAGTCTCAACCCTGAGCTAAGAATCTTCATATGGATAGTTAGTGATAAGTTTATATGGATACCATATTTGGATAACGAGCAAATGAAATTATAGCTAGAATCATGGCATAGTTTGTGATAAGTTGATATGGATATCATATTTGGATTCCTCTTATTTTTTTTGATTAATTTAGACATATTATTTGTCGAATTCCGATTTACGTATTTAAACATATTCATTATTCCATATTAAATAAAAAATACAAAAAATTAAAATCATTATATTTTATTTGAATTCAATAGTATTTTTACTTATTCGTTGTTGTTTACTTAAATAATTGTTTGTAATTTCAAAAAATAAAACATGTGACATAATGATATACGAGTTAATAGGATTGATATCATAGTATTAACAATAAGGTACAAATTTCTTCATAAAAACTGATTAGGAAGGAATAGAAAAATTAGGGGTGTTGTAGGTGGAGTAGTGTGATGATGGATGACCGACCAGAAAGTTTGACGAAGACTACAATTTCATCAAATATTAAGTGTAATAGTGTTAAAAATTTTCTAAATAGAAATTAATGATTCAAATAATAAAAAGATTAAATAAGTTCAAAAATATAATTTTTTTTTAAAAGTTGAATTTTCATTTGAATTTTTTTACAACCAGTTCACTACTAGAAAACCAGCTATAGATAGATAAATCTTCATATGTGTGACCATGCGCCACAGATAAACTCCAGTGGCGCATTTCAGGCAATGCGTCATAGAAATCTTCACACTTCTGTAGCGTATATAGAGAAACAATGCGTCAGTAATATGCGCCACAGAAAGTGAGGGTAGGCCCAGCACAGAATTCAGTTGACCAACGTTCTGTGACACATATCTATATATGCGCCACAGAAGTGGATCATCTTTCAACTTTTGTAAAAAATAAATAAAAATGATAAAAATTTCAAAAAAAAAATTTCCTTTAAGATGTAGTTGTATTTTGGGTATAGTTGTAAGGTATATGTTTCCTCGGTACCACAACAGTCTGTTTGGTACCGTTTGGTTCGTTACTACTAGCCATAGGCAACAAGCATGCATCATTTAGAAATATTCTCTCCAGATCTCCATCTATCACAACGCTCTCTCCCTAGCACCGGGGGCAAACGCGGGTGATGGTCTTTGCCCCCCCTCCCCCTCCCCCTCCCTCTCTCTCTCTCTCTCTCTCTCTCTCTCTCTCTCTCTCTCTCGCATCGAAGAACGGCGAGCGTGGCGGTGGGGAACTGGCGGGTCTCCCTTCTCACCCATGGGCACGTACAAATTTGTCTTATCTAAATGATGTAGACATCTAAGAGAATGCATGCCTTCCCTAACATTGTATATGTCTTTTGACAAAATGCTTTTAGTCAAAAGGAAACAATATAATTGGAAAGTATCAATAAATGATGGTACTAGCAGAATTGTTGTTACTTTCCAATTCTATTCCTGATCAATGTGATTGGAGCCATTAATTGTCGCGATTACGTCACAGTATAAAGTGAGTAATAAGAACGATTCGATGCTTTCCATACGGAATCAATTAGCTGTAGAACGCATCTGTAAACTTACATAGGCTGAAGATCTCAATTTCTCAATTAGGCTGAAGATCTGTAAACTTACATAGCCTGATCGAGGAGGGAGCGCAAGTAGTGCAGATACAGCTTAGGCATAGTTCTGTTTAGGATTATTTTCGGAGGGACTCGATTCTACTCCTACAGTAGTCGTTCGGTGAGGGTTAGAGTAGGCTACACTCTCATGAAGTTTTCCTTCTAGCCGGCCGGGAATAAAACCATGAAGTTGGAGTATTTTGACTAAACAATGAGCAAATCTCGCCAATGAACAAACTGGCACAGAAACAAGATTGATGGAACTCAAGCAGCAATTCACGACACACATATACGTAGTTGCAATCAGACCTTCAATAATTCAGTTCAAACGAGCAGTACAGAGACTTCCATGGATCAGGACGTGGGAACTTGGATGGCGATCGGATCGGCCCATCAGCGACGCGGAATCATCCGGCGTGATGGGCTATGTCGACATTATGCCGGAGACCTGGAGCACCGATAAGCTGTACGGCGCGCCTCCGTACACGGACTTGACGAAGAAGGCAGCCTTCCCGACCGCGCCGACCACGTCGCCCGCCATGGGCAGGAACCCCACGCCGCCCCTCCCCTTGGGGACCCTGAAGACCTTCACCATGCCGTACACCCCGGGTATGCCGCCGCCGGTGGCGTGGAACAGCGTGGACACCACCGTCCCGCCGCCGCCGAGCGGGAGGCCATGCAGCTTGGCGTCGTCGTAGTAGCAGTCGAGGAGGACGTGGAGCGAGAGGTGGCCCCAGATCGCCTCGCGGGGCATGTTCTTGAGCGACGCCATGGCCGTGTCGTTGACGGCGAGAACCGTGACGGGGCCGCCGTCCTTGCGCTGGCTGATGTTGTCCGCGAGCCCCGCGGACGTGAGCAGGCTGCTGAACTCGCCGAGGTCCGGGTGAGCCGCGAGGATGGCGGTGATGTTCTGGGATCCGCCATGGCACGCCGGCGGCGAGGAGAGAACGAGGAGGAGGAGGAAGAACATGGCCAAGGAGGAGAGCTTGGCGGCGAGAACGCCGCTAGCCATTCTGGAACGTGCTGCGGTTTTGGTGTACTCTGAACCGTGTGTGTCCGTGTGGGTGCATGGATGCACCATTTTATAGCAAATCGTCCCATTGATGCTTTCCACTCGATACGGGAATTTGCAGTCACCCCGCGCCGCTAATTTCGCGCTTTTTAATGCTATATAATAATTTCTCTTTTTAATGCTAATTTTGCGTTTTTGGACAGACATCAAGGTTCAAGATTTTGTTTAAAAAAAAACAACACTTAGCTTTGTTACAACTACTAGCTAAATGTCCGTGCGTTGCTACGGTTCCACATATTTATCACAACACATATAGAATGAAATAATGCATGTGAATATTCACGTCTATGGAAAAGATAACACCTAGTATAAGAATGATAGCACACTAAGATTTTACCCCACTTAAATTGTATTTCGTTAAAAAGGTCCGATTTTATGAGTATAACTTAAGGATCTAACTAATTTCTAATTTTTGACACGTCTTTAGATATTCTTATATAATTTGAGAATGTTGTTTTTGGCGTCATTTACTCGGTACTTGAGCAAGTGTATTAAGATTTTCTTTCTCTGCTCATAACCATCCTACATGAAATTACTTATCATTACCATCAAAATATCACATGGGAATAAAAAATGAAATTAGAATACTCACCATACAAATTGAATAAACCAAACCTTTTATATGGTCAAATAGATAGGACGAATTGACGTGGTACTCCCTCCTTCTTATTTTATGATGCGTATAATTTTTTTACAAATTTCCTGTTTTAAGATACGTATTATGGAGAGGAGCCGAAACAAGTGCGACATGGACCCTTTTGCACCGACTACAAGATGCATGCATTATTCATGGGTCAATCTTTCCATATTCTTTCTTCCTCTTATTCTCTCCATCCCGTTCGACTCCTCTTCTTATTTTTCCTCTCACTCCTTGGTTTCTTGCTTCCTTGCTTTACTTACAATATTTTTCCAAATTGGTTATAGTTCTATACTTATATATGTTGCGATTAGAGATATTAAATATTCCAAGGATTGGTAAGACAATTGTTGATTTCATCGTGACCAAGGCAGTAGACAATTGGGTCTAAAACATTTTCCTCCCCATTTTTTGCCAATCACGTATCCTCCAATGCAGACTGATCGACGGAGGGGCTAACGGTGAAAATATCTCTCTGTGTGTTTAGTTTTGAATTCTTGCGTGTCAGATTTTCCAATTAACTAATTCTAGCGATTAAAGCGGACATGCATTGATAGGTTTCCTTTTAAACGGATTGCGCACCGTGAATTAATCTCTTCACTGCATGTAGATCGTGATTGTTACCAACGGTATAAGAAGGGAGAAGGTTGCAGTGGAGAGTAATTACAGGAGCAGAGAAGGAAGTAAATAAGCACTGCTCGCAAATCATGTCTTAATCCATGAAACATGCATATTTCAAATTTACACATTAAATTCCTAAGATCTGATTACATGCGGTGTGATTACTTAGAAAATTATTATTATTATCACTTTTAATTGTGCATGCAATCTTGGATTTTTGTTTATGACGTGATTATTTAGATCTTTTCTTATTCGGTTGTGAAACCCGCGAGAGGTCGGATGTAAATCGGATGGTCTAGATGCCTCCAATGTTTGATGTCAAAGTATCAAAGTGGACGTACCAACACCAACTTCTTTTTAATAGTAAAGATTATTATCCCTTTTAATTGTGCATGCAATCCTGGATTTTTGTTTATGACATGATTATTTAGATCTTTCCTTATTCGGTTGTGAAACCCGCGAGAGGTAGGATGTAAATCAGATGGTCTAGATGCCTCCAATGTTTGATGTCAAAGTATCAAAGTGGACGTACCAACACCAACTTCTTTTTAATAGTAAAGAAAAACACATTTAGCTTTTTTTCCGAATAAACTTGTATTACTCAAGAAATCAGGTACTCCCTCCGTCCTAACATAGATGTTTCAAATTTGTTAAAATTTGAATGAATCTAGACACTATATAGTATATATATTCATTTAAAATTGAAAAAACTAAGACATTTATTCTTGAAGGGAGGGAGTATTACAATTCGAATAGCAAATGTTTAACAGTTCCTTATGGCCCGGCCCAAGGAGAGCCATACCGCGGTTGGGCTATTAGTTCTAGCATAAATAGTTAAGAAATGGCTATAACTATTCTGACATCTTTTGATATGAGTAATAATACAAGATAGACGTACCTTTATTAATGCTTTAGTTTCTTCAACAATCTGACTATATTCAGACCGATCAAGTTCTCCTTTCTCCAGCATCGACATAACTTCACTACAGGAAAGAACGAAGGTGCCGACGGCCGGCCGGCTACGCCGACGGCCAAATGTCGGGGCCGTCGGCGTAGCTACCTTCCCTGGCCAGCTGACCAGCCTGGCCGTCGGCGTAGATGACGGTGCCGAGGGTAGCCGTCGGCGTAGCGTGGCCGTCGGCGTAGTACAGAGAGTTGTGCCGACGGTGGCCCTCGGCATAGGTACAACCCTAGGCGTAGCCCTAGTTTAGACACGGCGATGGAAATGGCGTTAGGCAGATAGGCTGTGCAGACGTACAGCTATTTGAAAATTTCTGTTTGGTCTGTGCCGACGGCTTAGCCGTCGGCGTAGGCGTCTAGATTTTTTCCTTTTATCTCATTATTTTTTGAAAAATCATAACTAAATCATTCTAGTTTAGAAAAATACAAATAATATATCAAAATTTGTAGAAAAATATGACCTATCTATCTACACTCAAATATTACACATTATAAAAAAATAAGTGAAACATAAAACATTATATATAGTTTAAAACGGGCATTATAAATTCAAAAACGATCCAAACAACGTGAAACCTTCGCGTGGTGTCATATTATGTGACATAGTTAGAAGGAAAATATCAAACTTGGTATATTGATTATGTCTCAAAAAAAACCTTCACAAAATGATCTATCTCGTTCGAGGTTTCTTGGCTTTCGGGTCAAATAACCAAAGTTATGGTAGAATGAAGGCATAGTTTGTGATAATGTGTCCATATTGTATATAAGTATGCATCATGGGATGACGAACAATGTTTTAGGAGGAAGTTTTCCTTTTCGTCGTACGAAAATGCCGTTTTCCATTTTCCGAGTGCAAAAAACTGACGATTTTGTGAAGCAACCACCAAATGGCTAATTCAAAATACCACCGTCACATTTTTCAAAAATACTAGACCACCTTACATGGATAATGTCATAACAGGGGGATCTCAAATATTTCCGTCTATCCCTGGTGAAAAAGAAAAATTCCTGCTGAATAGGTAGGAAGTGGGTCAGATATGAACTACAGGTACATGATCGGATGCTTATGATTTTTTACAAAAATCATTTTTAGGTTCAAAATATGTTGTTTTATCATAGATCCACTTCAAGTTTAGATAGTCTCAGCCCCGAGCTAAGAATCTTCATGCCCACCCTTCGACAAAGTATAACGATGGTTTAAAACGGGCATTATAAATTAAAAAACGATCCAAACAACATGAAACCTTCGCGTGGTGTCATATTATGTGACATAGTTAGAAGGAAAAATATTAAACTTGGTATATTGATTATGTCTCAAAAAACCCTTCACAAAATGACCTATCTCGTTCGAGGTTTCTTGGCTTTTGGGTCAAATGACCAATGTTATGGCTAGAATGAAGGCATAGTTTGTGATAATGTGTCCATATTATGCAAAAGTATGCATCATGGGATAGCGAACAATGTTTCAGGAGGAAGTTTTCCTTTTCGTCGTACCAAAAAGCCGTTTTCCATTTTCCGAGTGCAAAAAACTGACGATTTTGTGAAGCAACCACCAAATGGCTAATTCAAAATACCACCGTCACATTTTTCAAAAATACTAGACTACCTTACATGGATAATGTCATAACAGGGGGATCTCAAACATTTCCGTCTATCCCTGGTGAAAAAGACAAATTCCTGCTGAATCGGTAGGAAGTGGGTCAGATATGAACTACAGGTACATGATCGGATGCTCATGATTTTTTACAAAAATCATTTTTAGGTTCAAAATATGTTGTTTCATCATAGATCCACTTCAAGTTTAGCGAGTCTCAGCCCCGTGCTAAGAATCTTCATGCCCACCCTTTGACAAAGTATAACGATGGTTTAAAACGGGCATTATAAATTCAAAAACGATCCGAACAACATGAAACCTTCGCGTGGTGTCATATTATGTGACATAGTTATAAGTAAAAATATCAAACTTGGTATATTGATTATGTCTCAAAAAAACCTTCACAAAATGACCTATCTCGTTCGAGGTTTCTTGATTTTCGGGTCAAATGACCAATGTTATGGCTAGAATGAAGGCATAGTTTGTGATAATGTGTCCATATTATGCTTAAGTATGCATCATGGGATGGCGAACAATGTTTCAGGAGGAAGTTTTCTTTTTCGTCGCACCAAAAAGTCGTTTTCCATTTACCGAGTGCAAAAAATTGACGGTTTTGTGAAGCAACCACCAAATGACTAATCCAAAATGCTACCGTCACATTTTTCAAAAATACTAGACCACCTTACATGGATAATTTCGTAACACGGGGATCTTAAACATTTCCGTCTATCCCTGGTGAAAAAGACAAATTCCCGCCGAATCGGTAGGAAGTGGGTCAAATATGAACTACAGGTACATGATCGGATGCTCATGATTTTTTACAAAAATCATTTTTAGGTTCAAAATATGTTGTTTCATCATAGAACCACTTCAAGTTTAGCGAGTCTCAGCCCCGAGCTAAGAATCTTCATGCCCACCCTTCGACAAAGTATAACGATGGTTTAAAACGGGCATTATAAATTCAAAAACGATCCAAACAACATGAAACCTTTGTGTGGTGTCATATTATGTGAGATAGTTAGAAGGAAAAATATCAAACTTGGTATATTGATTATGTCTCAAAAAAACCTTCACAAAATGACCTATCTCGTTCGAGGTTTCTTGACTTTCGGGTCAAATAACCAATGTTATGGCTAGAATGAAGGCATAGTTTGTGATAATGTGTCCATATTATGCATAAGTATGCATCATTGGATGGCAAACAATGTTTCAGGAGGAAGTTTTCTTTTTCGTCGCACCAAAAAGCCGTTTTCCATTTACCGAGTGCAAAAAACTGACGGTTTTGTGAAGCAACCACCAAATGGCTAATTCAAAATGCTACCGTCACATTTAAAAAAAATACTAGACCACCTTACATGGATAATTTCATAACACGGGGATCTTAAACATTTCCGTCTATCCCTGGTGAAAAAGACAAATTCCTGCCGAATCGGTAGGAAGTGGGTCAGATATGAACTACAGGTACATGATCGGATGCTCATGATTTTTTACAAAAATCATTTTTAGGTTCAAAATATGTTGTTTCATCATAGATCCACTTCAAGTTTAGCGAGTATCAGCCCCGAGCTAAGAATCTTTATGCGTGCCGTTTTAAACGGGCAAATGAAATTATGATAAGAATCATGGCATAGTTTGTGATAAGTTGATATTGATATCATATTTGGATTCCTCTCATTTTTCTAATCAACTTAGACATATTATTTTCTGAATTCCGATTTACAGATTTAAAGATATTAATTATTCCATATTAAATAAAAAATACAAAAAAATAAAATCATATATTTTTATTTGAATTCAATAATATTTTTACTTATTCATTGTTGTTTACTTAAATAATTGCTTGTAATTTAAAAAATACAACCATATGACATGATGATATAAGAGTTAATAGGAATGATATCATAGTATTGACAACAATGAGTAATTTTTTTTTTGAGCTGGACAACAATGAGTAAATTACTTGGCGGGAAGTGATTCTGAAGGAACGAGGAAGTTAAACGTGCTAGAGCTGAAGTAGTGCTAGGATGGGTGACCGAACGAGAACTTTGACTAAGATTGCAATTTAATCAATTATTAACTATAAATAGTGTTAAAATGATTAAAGCGGGAGATTAAGCAGTCAAATAATTCAAAGATTTAAAAAAATAAAAAATAAAAAATTATTTTAGGCTATGTCGACGGTCTGGCCGTCGGCGTAGCTCCATTCCTGTGCCGACGACTTGGCCGTCGGCGTAGCTCCAGGCTGAACCGTTAGCCAAGACGGTCGTTGACTGACACGCGGGGCTCGCTGGAAGACGCTGTGACGAGGGGGAGGGGCTGTGCCGACGAGGACGTACACCGAGGGGGCTACGCCGACAGCCACCGTCGGCACAGCCTGTGCCGACGGTAATTTGAAGCTGTGCCGGCGGTCGGCATAGGAAATCTTTCCTGTAGTCTTACACACTATCCACTTTAATCAATAAGAAGCTTGTACACCAATGCAAAGCAAGCATTTAGTTCTGCACCTAAAGATTATGAAAATGAAACAGCTGACGGCAAGAAGATAAGATAATTCCTCCATTGTGATCGCACACAATCATCCTAGCTTTAGCATGCCAATTATCAAACGAGCCATATGTGTGTAGCTTACAAAAGCCTAGAGGAGGCAACAACAATTTAGGAGGGGCGACAGCACCTTGGTCGGACAGGCCATGGAACGCTGCCTCCATCACATCCACATTGAATTTTCCTTTCATAATATCCTGCTCAGTATGGAAAAAAACTCGCGCAATAATATCCTGGAAGAGTTAGTAACAGTTCATCTTCTGAAAAGACTGGAAACGACTGATAGAAAAATAACTCGGGCAATAATTTTTTCGAGCAACAAAAAGATAAGATCGGCACCGAGGCATAATTGCGTCGCGCGTGCGTCGTGACGAGGCAGGCAGAGGAGCGTGCGTGTATGTCACTCCTCTTCACTCTCTTTAAAAAAGGTACTGAAACGCTTTACTATATATATTGGTCCAACCCTCTTCAAACTAGCTAGGGGGGATAAACTTTCGTGCCACCCCTTAATAGATATAAATAGGCCTTGAGAATTTCAGGATTTATATTAGACTATGGGCTAACCCCACAACCAATTTCCAACGGACAACACACCAATAGTAGCATATTCTACAGTCCGTTTGAAACACTAAAAAATCTCGATGAAACATAACTTTTTTTCATCTTTCCTTATTTTAACGGTGGAAATGAAATGCAGTCAAATTTCAGCAACACTGTCGCCGTTTTGTTTCTTCCTAGCTCCGGTTGTTGAAAACTACTACTGGATCATGCAGCAGATGTGTTCTGAACTTGGTTAGACACTCCGACTGCACACAGGCACCATACTTTGCCCAATGCCCGGTTAGGAATGAAATGAGACCGGCCACATATCGGCCTTCGGTACCTGCATTCTTCTCTGACTGACAGCGCAAGACTGAAGCCAACGATATGGGATCCAAGTGAAAATTTAGCTGGTAATGAAATGTTGTCACCTCTTTGTCTATACTGATGGAAAAAGGGCATTTAGTCCCGGGTCATAACGGGCTTTAGTTCCGGTTTTGGACCCAGGACTGTTAAATCTGGACTAGAGACCCACCTCTCTAGTCCCGGCTTGCTACGGCCCGTGACAGAAGACGGTCATGTGGCTGTTTCAGCGAGACGGGGCGGAAACACTCTAATCCCGGGTCGTAACACCACCTGTGACTATAAGGCTTCCTGCCGCGGCAGAGAATTCGTGTGTTTCTCTGCCTCAGCAGAGATTTGTGTTTCCTTTTTTTTTGCCATTTCGTTCTTTTTTGGTTTTGTGTTTCACTATAATTTCAAACATATATTTCAGTACACTTATTCTACGCTACTACATACACAATACACGTTGATGCATCTATATAATTAATATTCGATCCCTTGCAAGCATACATATATTCAATCATATTAAAAGGAAGAAATGTTTTGAAATTACATGGTCATTGATGATATATCATATCAACTATATAGAGATCACTAAGGCATATAGAGTTCCGCATCATCTGCATAATGTTCTCCATGTACATTAAGGACCTCCTTTATCAGAAATTCCGCCAGCTCCTCTTGAATTGCTCGTATGCGCTTTTCTATCTCTAGTTTCTCCCGCAAATCGTAAATATGATGTGAATCAACTTTTCGCTTACTGGTCAACTCGCGAATGTACTCACAGACGAAGTATCCACATAAATGAGTTCCCGGTGGTTGCTGTAAACTCTTCACCATTTTATAAGTTAGTGATGAGTGCGTGAACACTTCGTTGGGAGACCCCAAGCGGAAGGTATGATGAGCACAACGGCAAATTTCCCTCAGTAATTGTCACATCCCAAATTTTAGATTTGGTTCTACATATCATTCATGCCATTGCATCATACTCTTCCATGCAAAACCATCGATTGAAAAGATTCGGCAAAACACTATTTTCTAAACCCTACTCTATTTTACTACGAGGCTCCTGCGGGAGGTTCTACTAGGACTTGTGTTTTCCATCCTTGTAGCCTAGTGGTTTCACTCATCCCTTGACCCTAGGTTGTTTCCCTCGATTTTACAAAAATTTAGGAGCAAGAATCGCCCGATTCGGAGTTCGTATGAAGGAGTTACGGAGGTTTTACTAAAATGCAAAAAGGGAAGGAGAAAGGATAAAAAAAAACGGCGCTAGCCTGCTGGGCCGCGCCGGCCCAGCCGGCCAGCACCGCGCCGCCCGCGCGGCGGATAGTATATGCCGCCGCCCCAGCGACGGCCCACCGACAGGTGGGGCCGTATGCGGATAGGACCCCGCGTGGGGGGCCCACATAAGCGCGGACCCCACCCGCGCACGCCTCTATCTCTCCACGCGCCCACCCCGTCGCCTGCCTCGATCCGCCCGCCCGCGCCGCCGCCTCGGGAACCGCGCCGCCACCGCCGCCAGGTAAGCCCCGCGCCGCCCGCGCCGCCGCTCGCCGCCCGCGCGCTGCCGCCGCCGCGCTGCGCCGCCCGCACGCGCCGCTCGCCGTCCACGCCGCTGCCGCCGCTGCCCCGACCGCCACCGTCTCGCGCTGACCACCTCTCCCTCTCCGCGCAGGACCCGTCGCCGACCGCCGCCGTCCCGCTCGCCGGAGCGCTGCCGCCGGTAAGCCGCCGTCGCTGCCTCTTCTCGGCCGTCGGATCTAAGATCTGCAGCCCAGATCGACCGAAGACCGCGCGGTTGACTGGTCAACGGCCAGTCAACCCGTGCTGAGTCAGCGCTGAGTCAGCAGGGAATATTCCCGGAATATTCCCTTTTGATTTAAATCGTTTTAGAAATTAAAGAATCATGTAGAAACTTGTAAATTGCGTAGAAATTAATCCGCTGGGCCAAAAATTGCAAATAAAATATGTGTAGATTCAGTAAGTCGTGTAGAATCTTGCTGTACCATTGTTTCACACTTTTGCAGCAAGATTTAGTACAGTTTAATCAAATGAGTTAATGGCCTTTTTGGAGTAATTAATTCGTAGAAAAAGATCTGTAACTCCAAAAATTGCGTATAATATGTCCCTGGATTCAGTAGAACGAGGGGAATCTCATCGTGAATTAAAAGGATAGGCTTACAGTAAAAACTTCTGCAGAAACTGTCTAGTGGCTTTCTGCAGTGTTTTAATTACTCAGAGAGTTTTATAATTCCTTTTTGAGTAATTCCAATTGGTTCTGTTCCTAAATAGCAATGCCTATGCGGTGGAATTTTCCCAAGATTTTACAGACAGTATACTACCGGTAGTGAATTAATTGGGTCCTAGCTCTAGTTTTGAGTATTATACTTTGCATAATAGTTTTCCTTGCGCTAAAACCATTTTCCATGCATGCAATCAGTACCTCTAGTAATTACTACTATGTGGTGTTGCTGTAGCGTCACCCCACTTGTCATGCATGCATTCATGCATCATCTTTGTTGCATACGCTTGTGGATTGTTTGTTTATGATTGCAATTGTATTGTGTAGATTGTGACGAGTGCAATGCTTGCTCGTGTGTGGATTGTTCTTCCGACCGCTGCAACCAAGGCAAGTAGATGCTATTTTGTTCATGATATTGTCCTACTATTTTCTATGCATAGTCGTGTATTTTGTAGACGCATGTGTAGGATGATATTATCACTATGCTATGTCCTATTATGTGGTAGGGCTTTCCTTGTAGATGAACCACTGTTGGTAGATGTGCTTAGCCATGCTACGATGAACGAGGGCTGGGTTACATCACTTAAACTTGTTTCTAAAAGTATTTGTTTGTGAAAACTAAAATAACTTAATCAATGAATCTCCTGGGTGTGATGGGATTGATAAATTTTGGTGGTTTCATTGCGGAAAGGCACCCAGGTATCGAGAGAAATTGATTGGCTTCTTTATTTTGTAGCTTACGTGTACAACCATGTGCCAATAATGAAATGGGAGGTTGGTTGGACTTAGTAGGTTGTGGTAACTCGAACCCGCGTATCCAGAGATGTAGAATTTTGGTAGGTTGGACCGGTGCGCATCGGGATTGGGGAGCTACTTCCCGAACAGTCTCTTATTGGACTTCTCCCTATCATCACCCAAAATGAGAGTGATGGTACGAGTTGGGCTGGCCAAGTCACATGGGTAAAGTGTACTAACCCCTGCAGGGTGTATAATCTAATCGATTAGCCGTGTCCCCGGTTATGGACAACTGAGTTGCTTGATATTGATTCCATGACATGTTTCTCGCTCATTCCAATTTCATAATTGTTTTAATATTGTTGGGTTACCTTAATTGGGATATTTTTAAAGGAAATCAAAAACTGTT
Source organism: Avena sativa (assembly GCA_916181665.1). Lineage (NCBI taxonomy): Eukaryota > Viridiplantae > Streptophyta > Magnoliopsida > Poales > Poaceae > Avena > Avena sativa. The sequence goes on along the minus strand of OV702279.1, from coordinate 395,872,704 downwards.
TATGAAAGTAGGACAAATGTATTTGCAAATGCAAGCCAGACACAGCTCCACTTGCCAAATATGCATGTAGATGTTAGTACTATTGTCTCCATTACTAGCTCTACTTGCCATACATTCCATGTATTGACCCTTCGGGGCTGCTATGTTTCATGTTGCAGGTTATTCCGATTCTGAGTAATCGATACAGGCCACGGTACTCCACTCGGCACTTGTTCACTTGTGGGCAAGTTGAAGAATGGAGGATTTACTTTATTTATGTTGCTACCTGAATAATTTGAGCTAGCCTTGAGCTAAGCTTTTATTGTAATAATGGTACTCTGGATCTTCGTTATTTATGATACACGGATATTTTGCTATGTTATTCATCTTATTCTATTGTGGGCCAATGAACCGATCCAGGGATTGACATGTCACATAGAAGCCACGGTCTTTTCAGAACCACGGTGTTACAAGATGGTATCAGAGCCCGTGTGTCGACTGTAGGACCGTGACCTAGGATTGGATTAGGAAACCATAGAATTATTAAAGCCTATATTAACTCTGTCTTTCATCTTATGGTTTTCACTCTCGTAAACTCTTACCATATGCTATTCTCACATGTTCCTCTTTTAATGGATAGATGGGAGAAGTCAGGACTGAGTATGCAACCATGGAGTCACCAAGGCCCTTTGCAAGACAGTTAGCACAGCTATCGCAGTCATTGGGATTGCCACTGCCCATGTTCAAAGGAAGAAGGTTGTACACCTATGGATATGGTGAGGATGCATGGGAGATCACCACCTTCATCTTCAGGGATGCCGCCTTGCCAAACCCCGTGCACCTGATCTACACCAAGACATACTGCAACTGGGTACATGGAATCAACTTGGCCAAACATGAAGCCCTGTCTCGCCAGTGCCATCATGTCCGACACCTGCTGCCAGCAGATTCACCCTACCGTGACTATGGGAGGCGTGATGAAGATGGGCACATCGTGGTTACCCCGGGCGACAGGAACAACATTCCGTCCCGTCGGAGGCACATAGAGGACATGGAAAGGGAGAATGGAGCTCTAGCTGAGAAAGTGATGATCATAAAGGAGATTGCAGATTTTGCTAGCAATGGTATGGTGGTCCAAGGACAGGAGATTGACACCCTGCATGAAGCTGTGGGAGTTCTGGAGAATGCCCTGATAGCCAGAGATGCAACCATAGCTCATCTTCATGGTACTGTGCAGGAGAACACCCAGAACATACAACAGTTGCAAGGGACCGTCCAGGAAAGGGATCAAACTATTGAAGCTATGACAGCCCAGATTGCCGCTCTCCAAGCACAGCTAAATCCACCCTCTGATGATGAAAATGGAGATGATGGCAACAATGGGGATGATGATGACAGTGGGAACGATGATGATGATGAGGACGAAGACGATGATGATGGAGACGATGATGGTGGAGGAGATGAAGCTGTTGCAGTTGCATCTGAGAGTGCAGAAGAAGAGGAGGATCTAGAAGAGGTGGAGTTTGAGATCTCAAGTGATGATTCAGGAGAAGTGTACACTCCGCCGCCATGGTTGAACCGTGGACCGAAGCGCCAACGCATTAGTGCAAGGACCTACCGTAACCTCTTCAAGAAGTAGATAGAAGTCCACCAATTAGTCCTCGTTAGGTAAAATCGTTAGGATTAGTCTCGATCGATGTGAAACTTAATTACGGTTAGTTTAAGAGTGTTTAGTTGCTTATTTGTGTACTCCAATATCCCAAGAATTATTTGTGCGAATTTTATGAAAGTGTTATGGCAAGTTTGGTTAACATCTGTGTTATTTTCGCTGCAGTTTTCTGCTGATACAGAAGTACTGTATGATTTTTCATATTTTCCTGGTAACTGGGAAATATCTGAAAAAATTAGGGCTGGTGCGAAACTCTCTGTACTGTATGTGCAAAAATCAGCTAAATTTTCTGACGAGTCTAAGTCAGGTAGAAAAATTTGTGAACGCTGCTGGACTGTTCTGGCAGATTGCTGTTTTGCTGCTTAGTTGATCAACTGTTTAGTTAACCATTGCCAACTCTTGTAAAACTATTTCAGTAGGTATATACTGCTAGGATAACCCCTAGAATGTGGCTGGATCACTTGTTTGTTGATGTGTTGCTTGCTTGAGATTGTCTGCTATTGTTTGTTGTTATTCGGTCATAATGCATGGGTAGAATCCTATTATCGTAGTTGATTCTCTCTAAACTTACCTATGCTGAACCGCAGATGCCTCCCCGCTGTCAACCCACTGAGTTGGAGCAGCTCATGGCAGCTCAGGCACAGCTGACCCAAGTTATGACTCAGTTCATGGAAGCTCAGAACAACAAAAACAATAGAAACAACCAACCTCAGGGAGATGCTCTCACCAGATTTCTGAGGCTAAGGCCAGCTAAGTTCTCTACTGCAACGGAACCAATGGTTGCTCTCGACTGCTTGCGTTCAATCAACAAGGATCTAGTAACTGTTGGATGCACTGATGCTGAGAAGGTGAGGTTTGCCGCTCACCTACTGGAGGGACCAGCCGCTTCTTGGTGGGACACATTTCAGATCACCCACCCACTGGACACTGTGACTTGGGCAATGTTTGAGGAAGGTTTCAGGACCAACCACGTGTGTTCAGGAGTTCTGAGCCTGAAGAGGAAGGAGTTCCGCAAATTGCGCCAAACCAATCGCACCGTGGCTGAGTACATTGAGGAGTTCAACAACCTGTCCCGTTATGCACCTGAGTATGTTGACACTGATGCAAAAAGGAGGGAGAGATTCCTGGATGGCCTCAGTGATGAGCTTTCAGTGCAGCTACTGGTGGTTTGCTGCCCCACTTTCTAGGAGCTTATGGACAAGGCCAGGATCTTGGAAGGGAAGCACAAACAGGTGGAGAACCGCAAGATAAAGAGCAACAATAACCACTCTGGTTCACATCACAAGTCTCGCACTTCATATGATGGATACTCCAAGAATGGAGGAAGTGACTATGGGAGCCATGGTCGCAACCGCCATGGGGGCGATGGACATCGCCATGGCAACCACAAGAGCAACCACCACAGCCACAAGGGAGGACACTCTCACCACTCTGGAGGCCATGGTGGACATGACCGCAACCGCGATCGCAGCTTTGTGAAGAAGGATCTGAGTGAGGTGACATGCTTCAAGTGTAAACAGAAGGGACACTATGCTGACAACTGTCCGGAGAGTTAAGGACTGAAGCCAACCAACAACGAGAAGGCCACAGTGAACCACATGAATGTGGATGAGATTCCAGATGAGCCTGACCTTGTGATTGGTAAGTTTCCAGTCAACACTCACCCAACACTTATACTTTTCGATACTGGTGCATCGCATTCATTCATATCAAGGGCTTTTGTGGATAAGTATAAGCTTCCTACTGAGTCTATGAAAGGGTCCATTAGGGCGAGCTCACCTGGAGGAGATATGATAGCTAGCGCGGGATGCCGCGACTTAACCGTGAGGATTGGAACACACAACTTCAGTGCACATTTGGTAGTGTTGGAATCACAGGGGTTAGACGTTATTCTGGGTATGGATTGGATGTCTATGCATGAGGGACACATAGATTGTGCACAGCGAGCTGTTTCACTCAAAACCCCGGATGGTAAGAGAATTAAGTTCAAGTCGACTGTACGACCGGGAAGTTGTAAACTGAATTCTCTTAAGGGGGTTAGCATGGACACTGTGCCCGTGATTAGGGATTACCCCGACGTGTTTCCAGAAGAGCTGCCAGGGATGCAACCTGACAGGGAAGTAGAGTTTCTTATCGACCTGATGCCTGGAACAGGACCTATAGCAAAGAGACCATATAAGATGGATGTGGATGAGCTGAAGGAATTGAAGAAGCAGCTGAAAGAGCAGTTGGACAAGGGATTCATTCAGCCTAGTTCGTCGTCATGGGGTGCGCCTGTTCTATTTGTGGAGAAGAAAGACAGCAGCAAGAGATTAGTGGTGGACTATCGCTCGCTGAATGAAGTGACTATCAAGAACAAATACCCCCTGCCGAATATAAATGATTTGTTTGATCAACTAGAAGGAGCAAAGGTGTTTAGCAAGATTGATCTGCGATCGGGTTACTTCCAATTGAAGATCCGGGAGGAGGACGTACCAAAAACCGCCTTCACCACTAGGTATGGTTTATATGAGTATACAGTTATGTCTTTTGGACTAACGAATGCCCCGGCATATTTCATGACCATGATGAACAAGGTATTTATGGAGTACTTGGACAAGTTCGTGGTGGTGTTTATTGATGACATACTGATATATTCCAAGGATGATGCTGAGCATGAGAAGCATCTGCGACTGATTATGGAGAAGCTGAGGGAACACAAGCTGTATGTGAAATTCAGCAAGTGTGAATTCTGGCTTAACACTGTTGGGTTTCTTGGACACGTAGTGTCAGGAGAAGGAGTCGCTGTTGATCCAAGCAAAGTGACTGCAGTAACTGAGTGGGAAGCACCCAAGAATGCAGGAGAGATACGAAGCTTTTTAGGACTTGCTGGATATTACAGGAGGTTCATTGAAAACTTCTCCAAGATTGCTAAGCCGATGACCGAACTTCTGAAGAAGGAGAGGAAGTTTGAATGGTCAGACGTATGTGAAGCCAGCTTTCAGGAACTGAAGCGTCGACTAGTGACCGCGCTTGTTCTGTGCTTACCAGACCTTCAGAAGGACTTCCAGGTGTACTGTGATGCCTCTCGACAGGGACTTGGGAGTGTGCTGATGCAAGATGGGAGAGTAGTGTCGTATGCCTCGCGGCAACTCAAGCACCATGAGCGGAATTACCCCACACACGACTTGGAGTTAGCGTCAGTGGTTCATGCGCTCAAGGTATGGAGACATTATTTAATGGGAAAACACTGTGATGTGTACACCGACCACAAGACCCAGAAGTACATATTTAAACAGAAGGAACTGAATATGAGACAAAGGAGATGGTTGGAACTTATCAAGGACTATGATATGAATCTGCAATACCACCCAGGGAAGGCCAATGTAGTAGCAGATGCTCTGAGCCGAAAGGTTTATGCCAATGGGCTGACAGTTGGGGAATTGCCTGAGGATTTTTGCAAGAAATTCAAGGACCTTAGACTGGAGGTAGTGTCTGAAGGATACTTGGCAACAATGGAAGTCCAACCAACGCTACAGGACAGAATCAGGAAGGCTCAAGTGGGAGATAAAGAGATAGATGGAGTAAAGGAAAAGACTAAGGAGGGTCGAGCAAGGGAATTCCGCGAGGATGAGCAAGGAACCTTGTGGTATGGAGATCGTTTGTGCGTCCCCAACGATCCCGAGTTAAGGAAGTTGATTCTGCAGGAAGCTCATGACTCGCTGTACTCTATACATCCGGGCAATACGAAGATGTATATGGACTTAAAGGACAGATTCTGGTGGAACAACATGAAAGGAGACATTGCAGAGCACATTGCCCTATGTGATGTATGTAGCCGAGTGAAAGCGGAACACCAGAAGCCAGCAGGACTGCTACATCCATTGCCCGTGCCGGAATGGAAGTGGGATAGAGTGGGGATGGATTTTATCACAGGATTTCCCAGGACTAGGTCAGGATATGACTCCATATGGGTAGTGGTCGACCATTTAACCAAGGTAGCCCACTTTATTCCGGTGAAGACAACTTACACGAGTGCAAAGCTGGCCAAGATTTATATGTACAGAATTGTGTGCCTACATGGATTTCCCAAGAGTATCGTATCTGATAGAGGCACCCAATTTACCTCACACTTCTGGCGCCAGCTGCACGAGTCACTTGGTACTAGATTGGAGTTTAGCACAACGTTTCACCCACAGACTGATGGACAGAACGAGAGAGTGAATCAGATTTTGGAAGACATGCTGAGATCTTGCGCTTTGGCTCATGGTTCTAGTTGGGATGAGAATTTGCCATATGCTGAGTTTTCCTACAACAACAGCTAACAAACCAGCATCAAGACGTCACCGTTCGATGTGCTATATGGGAAACGGTGCTGGACACCATTACTATGGGATGGAGTAGGAGAACTTCAGTTGTTTGGACCTGATTTGATCAAGGACGCTCAGGAGAAGGTCGCCTTGATTAGGGACAGACTGAAGGTAGCACAATCAAGGCAGAAGAGCTACGCTGACGCCAAGCGCCAGGAAGTGGTGTATGAGATATGCGATAGAGCATACCTCAGAGTGTCGCCACTTCGTGGAATCAAGAGATTTGGAATTAAGGGTAAGCTGGCACCTCGATTTATTGGACCGTATCGGGTATTAGCACGCAAAGGAGAAGTTGCTTATCAGTTGGAGTTGCCAGAGGCTCTGAACGCTGTTCACAATGTGTTCCACGTATCCCAGCTGAAGAAGTGCCATCCGGAGATGGTGGATACACCATTGAGAGACACTGTACCGCTAGAGGAGGTTCAGCTTGAGAACGACTTGACCTACGAGGAGAAACCAGTCAAGATTCTGGAGACAGCGGAGAGGACTACCCGTACCAAGACGATCAGGTTCTGCAAGGTACAGTGGAGCCACCACACCGAAGAGGAAGCCACTTGGGAGCGTGAGGATGACATCCGAGAGGACTACCCACACCTATTTGCTAGCCGTGCCGAATCTCGGGGACGAGATTCATCTTAAGGGGGTTAGTCTTGTCACATCCCAAATTTTAGATTTGGTTCTACATATCATTCATGCCATTGCATCATACTCTTCCATGCAAAACCATCGATTGAAAAGATTCGGCAAAACACTATTTTCTAAACCCTACTCTATTTTACTACGAGGCTCCTGCGGGAGGTTCTACTAGGACTTGTGTTTTCCACCCTTGTAGCCTAGTGTTTTCACTCATCCCTTGACCCTAGGTTGTTCCCCTCGATTTTACAAAAAATTAGGAGCAAGAATCGCCCGATTCAGAGTTCGTATGAAGGAGTTACGGAGGTTTTACTAAAATGCAAAAAGGGAAGGAGAAAGGATCAAAAAAAAAAACGGCGCCAGCCTGCTGGGCAGCGCCGGCCCAGCCGGCCAGCACCGCGCCGCCCGCACGGCGGATAGTATCCGCCGCCGCCCCAGCGACGGCCCACCGACAGGTGGGGCCGTATCCGGATAGGACCCCGCGTGGGGGCCCCACATAAGCGCGGACCCCACCCGCGCACGCCTCTCTCTCTCCGCGCGCCCACCCCGCTGCCTGCCTCGATCCGCCCGCCCGCGCCGCCGCCTCGGGAACCGCACCGCCGCCGCCGCCTCCCGCACGCGCTCGCCGCCGTGCCGCCGCTCGCCATCCGCGCCGCCGCTCGCCGCCGTGCCGCCGCCGCGCTGACCGCCACCGTCCCGCGCTGACCACCTCTTCCTCTCCGCGCAGGACCCGCCGCCGACCGCCGCCATCCCGCCGCCGACCGCCGCCGTCCCGCTCGCCGGAGCGCCGCCGCCGGTAAGCCGCCGTCGCTGCCTCTTCTCGGCCGTCGGATCTAAGATCTGCGGCCCAGATCGACCGGAGACCGCGCGGTTGACTGGTCAATGGCCAGTCAACCCACGCTGAGTCAACGCTGAGTCAGCAGGGAATATTCCTGGAATATTCCCTTTTGATTTAAATCGTTTTAGAAATTGCAGAATCTTGTAGAAACTTGTAAATTGCGTAGAAATTAATTCGCTGGGCCAAAAATTGCAAATAAAATATGTGTAGATTCAGTAAGTCGTGTAGAATCTTGTTGTACCATTGTTTCACACTTTTGCAGCAAGATTTAGTACAGTTTAATCAATTGAGTTAATGGCCTTTTTGGAGTAATTAATTCATAGAAAAAGATCTGTAACTCCAAAAATTGCGTATAATATGTCCCTGGATTCAGTAGAACGAGGGGAATCTCATCGTGAATTAAAAGGATAGGCTTACAGTAAAAACTTCTGCAGAAACTGTCTAGTGGCTTTCTGCAGTGTTTTAATTACTCAGGGAGTTTTATAATTCCTTTTTGAGTAATTCCAATTGGTACTGTTCCTAAATAGCAATGCCTATGCGGTAGAATTTTCCCACGATTTTACAGACAGTATACTACCGGTAGTGAATTAATTGGGTCCTAGCTCTAGTTTTGAGTATTATACTTTGCATAATAGTTTTCCTTGCGCTAAAACTATTTTCCATGCATGCAATCAGTACCTCTAATAATTACTACTATGTGGTGTTGCTGTAGCGTCACCCCACTTGTCATGCATGCATTCATGCATCATCTTTGTTGCATACGCTTGTGGATTGTTTGTTTATGATTGCAATTGTATTGTGTAGATTGTGACGAGTGCAACGCTTGCTCGTGTGTGGATTGTTCTTCTGACCGCTACAACCAAGGCAAGTAGATGCTATTTTGTTCATGATATTGTCCTACTATTTTCTATGCATAGTCGTGTATTTTGTAGACGAATGTGTAGGATGATATTATCGCTATGCTATGTCCTATTATGTGGTAGGGCTTTCCTTGTAGATGAACCACCGTTGGTAGATGTGCTTAGCCATGCTACGATGAACTAGGGCTGGGTTACATCACTTAAACTTGTTTCTAAAAGTATTGGTTTGTGAAAACTAAAACAACTTAATCAATGAATCTCCTGGGTGTGATGGGATTGATAAATTTTGGTGGTTTCATTGCGGAAAGGCACCTAGGTATCGAGAGAAATTGATTGGCTTCTTTATTTTGTAGCTTACGTGTACAACCATGTGCCAATAATGAAATGGGCGGTTGGTTGGACTTAGTAGGTTGTGGTATCTCGAACCCGCGTATCCAGAGATGTAGAATTTTGGTAGGTTGGACCGGTGCGCATCGGGATTGGGGAGCTACTTCCCGAACAGTCTCTTCTTGGACTTCTCCCTATCATCACCCAAAATGAGAGTGATGGTACGAGCTGGGCTGGCCAAGTCACATGGGTAAAGTGTACTAACCCCTGCTGGGTGTATAATCTAATCGATTAGCCGTGTCCCCGGTTATGGACAACTGAGTTGCTTGATATTGATTTCATGACATGTTTCTCGCTCATTCCAATTTCATAATTGTTTTAATATTGTTGGGTTACCTTAATTGGGATATTTTCAAAGGAAATCAAAAACTTTTTATGAAAGTAGGACAAATGTATTTGCAAATGCAAGCCAGACACAGCTCCACTTGCCAAATATGCATGTAGATGTTAGTACTATTGTCTCCATTACTAGCTCTACTTGCCACATTCCATGTATTGACCCTTCGGGGCTGCTACGTTTCATGTTGCAGGTTATTCCGATTCTGAGTAATCGATATAGGCCACGGTACTCCACTCGGCACTTGTTCACTTGTGGGCAATTTGAAGAATGGAGGATTTACTTTATTTATGTTGCTACCTGAATAATTTGAGCTAGCCTTGAGCTAAGCTTTTATTGTAATAATGGTACTCTGGATCTTCGTTATTTACGATACACGGATATTTTGCTATGTTATTCATCTTATTCTATTGTGGGCCAATGAACCGATCCAAGGATTGGCATGTCACATAGAAGCCACGGTCTTTTCAGAACCGCGGTGTTACAGTAAGAAACCAAGGTTATTGAACCAGTAGGAGGAAGTAAATGACTCAAAAATGTTGCTAGCAATTGGAAACCTGCACAACACAAACTCAAGACTTTGTCCCAACGAACAGTGAGGTTGTCAATCTCACTGGTTTGCTGTAAACAAAGGATTAACTGTATGGTGTGGAAGGTAATAGTGGTTTGTAGAAAGGTAAACAGTAACAGTGGAAGATGTGTCAATGGTAAAGATTGGACCGGGGTCCATAATTCACTAGAGGTGTTCTCCTTAAGATAAACAAACATGGCATGATGGGTAAACAAATTACAGCGGGGCAATTGACAGAACTGAGCAAGGCATAACAATGCAATACTAGACATCCATGATCCTATGAGATTCGATTGGGAAATACAACAAGATACATAGACCGCCATCCAACTACATATATGACTAGAAATCCACCTTCAGGTTATCATCCGAACCCCCTCCAGTAGTAATTTGCAAGCAACGGATAACTGCTTTAAGCAAAGTGTGTAAGGTAAACAATCCACTTGTTCCATGAACAAGAGACCGTTGTTTTCTCCCTAGTGGAAACGGCACAACTATAACCTTAGAGATTTCTGTCACTTCCCTTAGATTAAATAGAGGCATGAACCCACTATCTAGCATAAATACCCCCTCTTGGAGTCACTAGCATCTACTTGGCCAAGATAGCTACTAGAAACGGAGAGCATGCAAGATCACAAACAACACAGACATGATAGAATCAATAAGACAAAACCATTAATCAATCTGACATAGTAATCTCATTATCCATCGGATCCCCGCAAACACAACATGCATGATTACAAATAGATGATCTTGATCATGAACGGAGCTCACAAGATCTAAACATGGTAGCACAAAGGAGGAGATACAACCATCTAGCTACTACATGGATCCGCAGTCCAAGGTGGAACTACTCACACTTCATACCGGAGGCTGGCATGATGAAGAAGAAGGCCTCTGGGATGATCTCCCCTCCGACAGGGTGCTGGGAAGAGCTTCAGATCCCCCCGATATAGGGACGATGGTGGTGGCGGCTACAGACGGTTTCGTGGAATATTGATTGGGTACGTAGGGTTTCTGCATCAGGGGGTCTTTATAGGCGAAGAGGCGAGGCAGGGGGCAGCCAGGGCGGCCGCACCCCCAGGCGCGGGATAGGGTTAGCCGCGCGGCCAAGGGTGTGGCCCCCTAGTGGCTCCCCTCCGTCTCGTATTCTGGATCTGTGTTCCCCACAGTAAAATATTGACTTTGGCTTTTGTCCCGTCCAATTCCGAGAATATTGATTTTCTTCCTTTCTAGAACCAAAAACAGAAGAAAACAGGCAACTGGTACTGTGGCATCTTGTTAATAGGTTAGTACCAGAAAACATATAAAAACACCTCAAAGTGTAGACAAAGCAAAGCAAAGTAGATACTAAATAAGCATGGAACATCAAAAATTATAGATACATTTCCGATGTATCAAGCATCCCCAAGCTTAACTCATGCTCGTCCTCAAGTAGGTAAGTGAGAAAAAGAATAATTTTTGAGGTGATGTGCACCATCAAAATCAAGATCAAACCATTTGCAAGCATTGAAAGCTGGGATCAAAGAACTCTAAACATGAGCATGAAAGATGGAGTTCTAACAGTAAGACAAAGTAACTTTGCATGCAACATGAAAGGTTACAAACAAAGATCATGAATAACATGCATTGAAAAACGTTTATTTGTTTCACATACAAAAAACATAGCATAGTGGCATTCAGCTTGTCCCTCATGGAGTAGCAAATAAATGCATAGGACACTTTCAAAGTTCATAAGAGTGACTAGATAAATAGCACAAGAACAAGTAATATCAATAATATGCATCAATCAATAAGTTTTGGGACAATGCACATAAAACTAAGAATGGCAACTATGCTCTCTTAAGTGGTGACTAAGGATAGAAGATGGAGACTCAATATAGTGGAAGAAATGCCCTTCATAAAAGGTAAGCAGGTATTTCAAGTTTCAAAAATAGCTTCCAAAAATTATGTTACTTGTTAGCTTTCAGCCCTCGTTGCCCCTATCATAAGCATCTTGAAGTGATTAAGGTTAAAGTGAACAAACTATGGAGTATATGCTTGACAAAGTATAAGTTGGCAATCTCATGTCCCTTGAATACGAGGGCCGCTCCTCATGCTACTCAATTTTAGTCACATGTAAGTTCTTGTCATAGTAAGTACATGTGTATCATAGAGAACCACCAGCGGGGTACCCCTTGCACATGATACAGGAGCTATCCGATAATCAAAATGACTTGGCAAGCAGACAATGAGCATCTCAGCAATCTTCTTATTTACCATGGGAAAATGGTGTTTTTTCTCTCTTTCCTCTTTTCAATACGTCTCACTTTTTTATAATAAGAAAGCTTCATAGATGTCATTATGGTGATGCTGCAAGTTTCCACCATGGTTAGGCATGGCTTAGGCTAGCGGCCCAGGCGTTTCTCTAACACACATACATAACTCCATGGACTTACAAGCTCCCCTTTTATTTCACACCGACGACATCCACAGACAAAAGAGCATGATATCAACCGTGTATAAAGTACAAGTGCAATGTTGAAAGTGTTCCCCGTGACAGCACGGTTCTGCTAATTCCAACGTATAAGTGCAAGCATATAGAACATAGATGGCACAATGGTTCAAGTTTATTAGGGGCAAGAAAAATAAAGTATGCCATCAAGTTTGTGAGAGCTTTAATCACTAAGTTTTCACATAACAAAATACTTTTTAATTGGAAGATAGATGAAAACAAGAATATACTTGGAATAATGTAACACACCATGCATAGGAATTTATAGTGGACACTTTGGAATAACTTAGTTTCTTGGGAGTTGGATGCATGAATAGAGATTACTGATACAAGTGGAGGCTAGCAAAAGACTGAGAGCGACCAACAAAGAGAGCAATAATGGCCATAATCATAATGCAGAGCGAGAAAACATTACTAATCAAAGCATAAAGTGGTACTACAAGTCAAGGACTAAATGATCATAGAGGCTATGGTGACTTGTGAATAGTCATAACATGGTGTGAGCATGTGCCAAGTCAAAGGAGAATACCACAATACTATGCTTTTGCATGCTAAAACAACGCATGATTCCTTCAAGACACACTAAGCAATCCCAATTGTTTGGAACAAGTCATGCTACAACAATAATTATTAATCATAAGGTAAAAACAACACGTAGCATGACATGCTAAAGTCTAAGTCACAGTCAAAGCAAGCTCCTCTTGTAATATTCAAGAAAGAACTTTCTACTCCTCTCCAACACCAATCAACTTATTTGAAACAACACAGCGAGAACCGGGATCCAAACTACTTTATTCAAGCAAACTAAACGAAAACTAAGACGCTCCAAGAACAAAACAACAGTGCATGAAATAATAAAAACGAAGTGTCTAGAAAGACCTGGGATTTTTATTGATAAAGAAGGGGATGCCTTGGGCATCCCCAGGCTTTGGCGCTTGTCTATTATTCATCTCATTACATCATTCTCTCTCTTCACCTGAAAATTTTCCTTCATACAAAACTTCACACAATCTTCACTAGCAACATTAGTGTATTCAAAAGATAATAGACCTTTGGGTTTATCTTTTGAATAGCAAAACTTTCACTAAAAACACAAGCTACTATAGAAATTCCCTAAAAAATCTCAATTTCCCAAAAGAACCCAAAAAGGAATCAATAAGAAGCAAATGCAAATAATGACAGAAATCTGTCAAAACAGACCAGCAGGTAGAAACTGATTTTTTTCGAAGACCTTCTGTTGCTCAAATCAAAAAGTGTTGAACTAACAAAAGTTATCTAACATACTGTGGGACTTATTCAGAAAATATCAGCTCAATCCGACTTACAGAGATTCCTCACGATTTTTTACGGTGGAGCACCGAAATCTGTTTCGGGACAGCGACTCCCAAATTCTTACTTCCCTCTCATTAGAGGTCATTCTTGGCACAAAAAATCAAACAAAAAAGGGAAAGTAGAGATCATTACTGAAGTAATAACTTCCAAGACTGAAAGAAATTTTAGATTATCTCCTAATAAGTACTTTTCTTTAACGCCTTTAAGTTAGGCACAAGAAGCAAGAATCAAGTATTTTCAAATGAAGAAGCATTAACATCAAGCCATGCTTTCAAACTAGGAGCAAAAAGCAACTTATCTCTCCTCATAGGTAAGTGTTCAATAAATTTATTGTATGGAAATTGATATTTAATGGTGTTGGAATTATGCCCTAGAGGCAATAATAAAGATGTTATTATTATAATTCTTGTTCATGATAAAGTTTATATTCCATGCTAGAATTGTATTAAGCGGAAACTTTGATACTTGTGTGGTTTATGAACAACACCGTGTCCCTAGTATGCCTCTATGGACTAGCTCATTGATTAATGATGGTTAAGGTTTCCTAACCATAGACATGAGTTGTCAATTAATAATGAGATCATGTCATTGGGAGAATGATATGATGGACATACCCAAATCAAGCAGAGCAATTAGATCGTGTCATCGTGTTCATCTTTGCGAAGCATTTTCTTATGTCAAATATTGTATTCCTTAGACCATGAGATAATGCAACTCCCTGGTATCGGAAGAAAGCTTTGAGGTCATCAAACGTCATCCTATGAGAGGGTGATCATAAAGGTGTCTCTCAAGTGATCGGAAAGTACTTGTTGGGTTGTATGTATCGAGATGGGATTTGTCCCTCGCAAGTCAGAGAGATATACTTCGGGCCCACTCGATAATCGATATCAACACCGCTTGCAAGCAAGTGGTTAAGGAGTTAATCACAAAGTGATATCGGATTACGGAACGAGTAAAGTACTTACTGTGAACGAGATTGAACTAGGTATGCCGATACCGACGATCGAATCTCGGGCAAGTAAAATATCGCGTGACGAAGGGAATATATATATGGGATTGATTGAATCCTGGCATCGTGGTTCATCCTATATGATCATCGATGAATGTGTGGGAGTCAATATGGGTTTCCAGAACCCGCTATTGATTATTGATAGAAGATCATGTATGCATATTCTCGAACCCGTAGGGTCACACACTTAATATGTCTCGATGCTAGGATAGAATGGATAATTGGTTTATGAGTTTTTGTTCGGAGTCTCGGATGAGATCCAGGACGTCACGAGAGGTTCCGGAATGGTCCGGAGAATAAGATTCATATAAGCGAAAGTAGTTTTTGGATTTTAGAATTGTTTCGGATTGTTCGGTATTGTACCGGAAGCTTCTAGAACCTTCCGGAGTGGGACCAACGTGGACCCACTTGTCGAGAGGGGGCGTGGGCCTACGAGGGAGTGCCCGCCGCATTGGGCCAGGGGCACAAGGCCCCATAGGCCCAGCCGACCAAGCCCTAGGGGAAACCCTAGGGAGAGCTTCTAGAAGGGAGGGAAACTTGCCCCCCACTCCACCCCATGTGGCCGCCGGCCCTAGGGTTTGGAGGAGGGGCAAGGGGCAGCCGGCCAGCCCTCTATATAAAGAGGGCAGGGGCGCACCCTCCCCCACACACCTCCTCAACCCTAGCCGCCTACCTACTGCTCTCTCTCTCTCTCTCTCTCTCTCTCTCTCTCTCTCTCTCTCTCTCTCTCTCTCTCTCTCTCTCTCTCTCTCTCTCTCTCTCTCTCTCTCCCGACTGCGCGTAGGCGAAGCCCTGCCGCAGAAACTCTCCACCTTTGCACCACGCCGTCGTGTTGTAGATCCAATCTATCTCTCCACCCCACTTGCTGGACCGAGGAAGGAGGAGACGTCAAGGTGCCGTACATGTGCATCTCTCGGAGGCATCGCCACTTGCGGTGTTGGATCGGATCGGATCGCGAGGAGGAGAAGCTAGTATGACTACATCAACCACGTTCCGTTGAACGTTCCGCTGTGCGAATCTTCAAGGGTATGAAGATCTCATCTATCCCCCCTCGTTGTTTGCATCTCCTAGATTACATCTTGGCTTTCCCGTTCGCATCCGTAGAATTTTTTTGATTTACTATGCTACGAAACCCTTCAAATGGTACCTTCTTTCATATCAATAATGGCACCAACAGTTCTAAGAAAGGGTCTTCCCAAAGTAATAGGACAAGAATCATTGTATTCAACATCCAAAACATAGAAATCAACAGGGACATAAGTATTGTTAACCATAATAAGAACATCATTAACACTCCCCATGAGTTTCTTTTTAGCATTATCATTAAGTGGGACATGCCAATAACAATCTTCCAAAGGTGGAAAATCAAGCATTTCATAAATCTTTCTAGGCATAATAGAGACACTAGAACCAAGGTCACATGAAGCTTTGATATCAAAGTCATTCACTTGCATATTAATAATGGGTTTCCAACTATCTTATACTTTCCTAGGAATAGAGGTTTTGTGTTTCAACTTCTCTTCCTTAATTTTAATAAGAGCATCTGTAATGTGTTTGGTGAAAGCCACATTCATATCACTAGCATAAGAACTTCTAGCAAGATTTTGTAGGAACATAATCACTTTAGAAATATTGCAACCATCAAGATCAAAATCAAACTTAGCATCACTAGTAGTAAACTCATTGGGTTTAGGCACTATGGTAGGAGGAATAGGGACTTCTTGTGGTTTAGTGGCATCCATATTGGTGGTGGTGACAGTGCACACACTATTGTTTCTAGCAATTCCAGCTTCTCTTTCCCACTTAGCATGTAGTTGGGATAACAGTCTAACATTTTCATCAATAGTAACTTGTATGGCATGAGTAGCAGCAAAGGTACTTTCCAAGGTTTCAGGTTTAGCTACCATTTTATTAATCAAAGAGGACTGTGCTTCAGACAAAGAGGAAATATTTTTCTCAATATTCAAAAGCTTTTCCTCCACAGTCTTATTGACAGTGGTTTGTTTACTAATAAATCTTTGAGAATGACTTCAAGTTCAGAGGGGGCACTTCTATTATTGTTGTAGGAGTTTCCATAGGTATTACCATTATTAGGAGGATAAGGCCTATAATTGTTGTTACTACCAAAATTATTCCTATAGGCATTGTTGTTGAAATTGTTGTTTCTAATGAAGTTCACATTAACTTGCTCTTATTGAGCGACTAAAGAGGCTAAGGGAACATTATTTGGATCGATATGAGCTTCCCATTAACAAGCATAGCCATGATAAAATCAATCTTATCACTCAAAGAGGAGGTTTCTTCAACAAAATTTACCTTCTTACCATATGGAGCTCTCTCAGTGTGCCATTCAGAATAATTAACCATCATATTATCAAGGAGTTTTGTTGCAACACCCAAGGTGATGGTCATAAAGTTACCGCCAGCAGCTGATTCCAACAGGTTTCTTGAAGAGAAGTTCAAACCTGCATAAAAAGTCTAGGTAATCATCCAAGCATTAAGTCCATGAGTGGGACAATTCTTAAACAAAGATTTCATTCTTTCCCAAGCCTGAGCAACATGTTCATTATCAAGTTGTTTAAATTTCATTATTTCACTTCTCATATATATAATCTTAGTAGGAGGATAGTATTTTCTAATAAAATCATCTTTGCACTTAATCCAAGAATCAATACTATTTCTAGGCAAGGATAGCAACCATTCTTTAGCTTTTCCTCTCAAGGAGAAACGAAACAACTTGAGCTTAATAATATCTCCATCTACATCCTTATATTTTTGCATCACACAAAGTTCAACAAAGTTATTGAGGTGGGCAGCAGCATCATGACCCATAAGTATAGGGGATCGCAACAGTCTTCGTGGGTAATATTACCCAATTTATTGATTCAACACAAGGGGAGCCAAAGAATACTTGCAAGCCTCAACAACCGAGTTGTCAATTCAGCTGCACCTAGAAATAGTTCTTACTCACAGAAGTTTATCAGTAGCAACATTTTGATAGCAGCAATAGCAAAACAATAGCAATAGTGAAACAGGAGCAATAGTAACAGTAATGGTAACAATAGGATTCAAGTGCGGTAGGCATAGGGACGGATGGACGGGCGTTGCATGCACGGGTCTAAATATGTAACTTAAAGATCTAGGGCATTGCAGATAAATAACAGCAAGCATCCAAGTACTAAACAATCCTACGCATGTGCTCCAAATATAGTCATGCGTGCTCGCAATGAGAACTTGCACAACATCTTCTGTCCAGCCAGCCCGTGGCAGCGGGGCCTCTAGGGAACTACTGGCAATTAAGGTGCTCCTTTTAATAGAGCACTGAAGCAAAGCATTAACACTCCGTAAACACATGTGATCCTCACACCACAGCCATCCCCTCCGGTTGTCCCAATTATTGTCACTTTGGGGCCTTTGGATCCGGACAATGATATGTGTACACAACTTGCAGATAAGATCACAAACAATACTATCATAATGATTCAATAATAAGTTCAGATCTGAGACCATGGCACTCGGGCGCTAGTGACAAGCATTAAGCACAACAAGTTGCAACAAATTCAAATAGCACTAATAGAGATACTAGGCTCCATGCCCTAACAATCTTATTCGATTACATGATAGAACTCATCCAATCCCTACCATCCCCAAGCCTACAGCGGGGGATTACTCACTCATGGATGAGAGACACATTGATGGTTGATGGAGATGCGTTGGTGATGACGATGGCGATGATCCTCTCCAAATTCCCCGTCCCGGCAAGGTGCCAGAACAGAGTTTCTGGATCCGAATCTTGGTTTCTGGTGGCGGCAGCGGAGCGGAACTCTTTCTGGAAAACTATCGAACCCCCATCTGTTTTTAGGTCGAAAGGCAACTTATAGGCGCAGAGGGAGGCCGAGGGGGTGCCTGGGGTGGCTGCACCCCCTAGGTGCGACCAGAGGTGGGCCCGCGCCTGGCAGGGGTGTGGGCCCCCAGGCCCCTTCTCCGTCTCGTACTCTGGCTCCGTGGATCTTCTGGTGAAATAGGATTTTTGGCATATTTTTTGGGATTCCTGATAGTTGATTTTCTGCACAAAAACTAGACACCAAGGTAATTCTGCTAAAAATAGTGTCAGTCTGTGTTAGTTGTATCCAAATCACACAAGTTTAGAGGAGAAACAATAGCAAAAGTGTTCGGGAAATTAGATACATTTTGGACGTATCAACTCCCCCCAAGCGTAGCTTATTGCTCGTTCTCAAGAAATTCAGTTGAAAACTGAGTGCGATAAAAGAACTTTCACGAACACATTTGCTTCATATGATGTATATATTCTCAGCATAGGAGTAGATACATAAACCATTCATAATAAAGAGTATGCAACTAAGTCTACTCAATAGTTTTTGCAAGCTATGAAGAGAAACCAACTCAATAATAATAAATAGCATGAAACATAAACATAAGCAACATTGCAATGCTCATAGTATGGTATGATAGAGTGGTATCTCGCTTTCCTTTGTTTGTATATCACAATATAAATGCCAAGGCACCTCTGAAGTTCACATGAAGACTAGAAGTAAAGATATCAGAGATACAAGCATCAAAGTCATGACATAATTAATCAAGTTTTGAGACAAACACAAGAATGACAACTATGCTCTCAAGAAGGTGCTCATAGAACAGGTGGTGAGTCAGCAAGGAAGTGAAAACGGTTTTGAAAAGTTTGAAAGGCTTCCTAATGCTGAAAGGAAGGTACTCATTAGCTTTGAGCTCTCATTGCCCCTATCATAGGCATCTTCATATGGTTAAGGTGAAAGTGAGGTCCAGTATGAGTTATATGCTTGACAGACCATAGACTGGAAATCCCAAGTCCCTTGAGTACGAGGACCGCTCCGCATGCTACTCAACTTTGGTTATCTGTAAGTTCTTGTCATTGTAAATACATGCATATCATAGAGAACCGCCAACGAGGTACCCCTTGCACATGATATAGGAGCTAACCCGTGATCAAAATGACAAGGCAAGCAGACAATGAGCATCTCTGCGATCTTTTTATTTACTATATGCATAGCTTTTTTATTGAGGATGCTTCATAGAATGCTCATTATGGTGATGCTGCAAGTTTCCACCATGATTAGGCATGGCTTAGGCTAGCGGCCCAGGCATTTCTCTAACACAATGTATAGACTCCATGAACTCACAAGCTCCCCTTTTATTTCACATCATTGACATCCATAAACAAAACAGCAAAGTATCAACTGGATAGGATATCCAAAAAGTGTTGAAAGCGTTCCCCGTGACAGCACGGTTTTGATGACTCCTAGCATATAATTTGCAAGCATATAACTTTCATGGACAGGTCACAATGGTTCAAGATTATTAAGTGCAAGGAATAAAGTGTGCCATCAAGTTCGTGAGAGCTTTACTAACTAACTTTCTCAAAACAGACAAACATTTTATTTGAAAGAAAACAAGGCCTATTGAATATGCACTGAAATAGCAAAAGATTCTAATAGGTAGGTATGGTGGACATAGTTGGCAATATTGGTTTTGGGGAGTTGGAAGCACATGTAGAGATCATACTCAGTGCAAGTGAAGGCTAGCAATAGACAGGGAGCGACAAACAAGAGAGCAATAACTGTCATAATCATGCTTGCAACAAAACATGGCTAATTATGGCATGAAAGTGATACTAGAACTCCGAGGAAAAATAAATCACCGAGGCTTACTGACTATTGTTTAGTCATATGCATGCGTGAGCATGTGCCAAGTCGATTCACATGAAACTTCCAGAGGAGGATACCACAATATCATACCAAAATATGAATAAAACAATGGAAGCAAACATTCATATGACATGCTACAAACTATTAGCAAGCTAGAGCTAATCATAGACAAGCAAGAACTACTAAGCATCCATCGGTAGCATACGCCTTACAATGAACAGACTAAGCATGCTCACAATGATGAGTATATGTACAAAAATGAAACAAATAGAGTTCGTTACCAGCCTCTTACCACACATCGAGTTGTCTTAATCTTCATTATTTCCCTTCACTTGTGTGACTTGAATAATAACATGAAACCAAAATCCACTGAGGACGGCTGAACCCTCTAAAGAACTCACAAAACCAAAGAAGAACAACAAATATTTTTGGTGTTTTCGATTTTTTCAAACAAGCCAACAAAGCAAAAACAAGCAAAGAAAAAACAAACCAAACAAAGCAAAATCTTTTTGGATTTTTCTTTTAAGGCAAACCAAAGCAAAGAAACAAACCAAGATAAACAACACAAATATTTTTGGTATTTTTGTGTTTTAAGAAAGCAGTAACAAAAACCAAAAAGAAAGCGAAACAATGGATATACAAAGAACCGACTGAACATGATATATAGATGAGTGTGATGTCGGTATACCTCCCCCCAAGCTTAGGATTTTGGCCTAAGTGGGGCTCAATCCCATGGTGCCCATGTAGGTGAACCTCCGTAGTATGACGAGGAGGCTCCCTCGTCCTGGTACGAGCTCGAGGACTCCCATGTGTAGTGTACAACAAGGTCATATGATGGTCCTTCCTCCCGATAGTGTCCATGGAAGCTAATAGAGCGCAGCTTGTCATCCATATCCTCCTTGGAGCGTGACAAAGGTCCCTGAGAAATACAGAACAAAGTGGTTTGGGGTAGAGGGATCTCTCTCTTCCCCGTCAATAAACAACATTTTATAAATCAAGTTCTCAAGGGTAGAGCTAGTGGTGACAAAGTGATGCGCCTTCATGGAAACAATACAAGCCTCTGAGGATCCAAAACTGTATCATTTGGATCAACAGCAATGTCCAAGGCAGTAGCAACACGCATAGCAATAATTCCCCCATAAATGGGTCCCTTAGCAGTTAAGCGACGAGCAATGAGAGAACCAAGATTGTACTTAGTATCATTGTTGAGCGCAGCAGCTAAGAAAGCCAAATGATAGTTGGAAATATTACTAGTGTTCTCCCTACCAAGAACACTAGTGGCAAGATAGTAAGTGAAGTACCTGATGGCTGGAAGATGAATGTTTCTTATCTTTCCCCGTTGAGCTCTACGGTTATCATCATTGGTTATTCCGAGATAGAGCTCCAAAAAATTAGCGGGTTGAGCTGGAATCTTCTTTGCTAACCCAGCTGTACCAAGTCCCACAGCCTCACAAAATTTCTTCAATGTCATATGGTAAGACCTGCCATAAATTTGAAAGAAACATCTGGATTGAACATGCTGTTAGTAAAGGAGAAGATCTCCACAAATGTTTTAGTGAGCGTAGCATATTGCACGCTCTCATCCTGCATAAGGCTTGTTTGTCCAGCCCTCCAAACCAAGGTCATAAAATCATCAAGAATCCCAGCAGCCCGCAAGAAGGTTTGGCAAGGAAAGGCAGAGGGGTGCCCATCCCCTTCATCTCCCTCGTTGCCAAATCGCGAAGTGATGAGATCCTCATTGTATGAGGGTCTAGCACGGTAGGATGATCTTGAAGGCCTTGCCCTTCTAGGTGCATCACTCTCAAATATCTCTCCAAATGTGTGGTTGTCCATGACCACCTTATTTCTGAATTTTTTAGACAAACATCAAACCAAGTGATTTCCAAGTTGATAAATGATGAGCAACTACTATAGGAACTTGCTAGAGGGATACACATGCATTAAAATGAAATCTCTAAGCATAGAACAAGCATGCAAGCTCACACAACCTGACACTATAGCAGCAAAATACTCAAGATACAATCTACCAATCACAAATCTAAGTGGACAAGTGGAGGATGCACATTCCAAGGAGCAATCCCTCCAAAAATCAGCAGCAAAGATGGGCTGAGCAAGGAGATCGAAAATCGCGAGCAAGAACAGCAAGAACTCGAGCTTGATCAAGTTTTCCAGTGTTTTTCGGGAGAGAGAAAGAAGATGGCTGTGAGGGGCACCTTGAAGGGGCCCAGGTGGGCCAGACCCCCCTAGGCGCCACCCACAGGTAGGCCACGCCTACCATGGTGGTGGACTAGGGTGGCCCCCTGGGTCACTTTAGGTGTGCCTCTGCCCCTTTTTCTGAGGAAAAATTTATTTTGGAATTTCTTGGATTTTTCGGGAAACTTTATTTTTGGCCAATTTTCAGGGTATGAAAATTGATTTTCTCGTAGAAACAGTTTTTTTCAGAAGAAGCAAAAGCAAACCAAAAGCCAAACTACATGACCTCTAGGACAAACTAACAAGCAAACAACTAACAAAACCAAAGCTAGCAAAATAAAGGCAAAGACTATGAAGGAGAAAAGTAAAAGAAAGCAAGTATAACCATAGTGAAAACATTATTTTGTTCATTAAAATCCTTTTGTTAACAAGGTTGATCAAGTCTTGTTACCAAATAAATCTTATATGAAACAAAACTTTGTATTCTAGAAGGTGATTATGTTACCTCATACTTGATAGCAATGGTCCCAATCATAATAGTTTCAAAATTTTCTTGTGGAATGGGACAATATATTTATCCAACCTTGATGCCCTCAATATTTTCAATGGAATTCAGGCAATAGCTTCTAGCAACTTTCTTGGGGAAATAAACAGTATGCTCTTTGTTGTTAATATTGAATGTTACTTTTCATTGATTACAATTGATGACAACACCTGCAGTATTAAGAAAAGGTCTCCCAAGAATAATAGACATATTATCATCTTCAGGCATTTCCAGAACAACAAAATCAGTTAGAACCAAGCAATCATGAGCCACTTGAATAGGAACATCCTCACATATACCAACAGGAATAGTAGTTGACTTATCAGCCATTTGCAATGATATATCAGTTGGTATCAACTTCTCTAGCTGGAGTCTCTTGTAGAGAGAAAAAGGCATAATACTAACTCCAGCTCCCAAATCACATAAATCAGTTCTAACATAATTATTCTTAATAGAGCAAGGAATAGTTGGTATACCTGGATCACCAAGTTTCTTTGGAACCTTACCATTGAAGGAATAATTAGCAAGTAAAGTAGAAATATCCTCATTAGGAATCTTCCTTTTATTAGAGAGAATATCCTTCATATACTTTGAATAAGGAGGCAACTTAATAGCATCAGTCAAAGGAATTTGCAAAAATAAAGGTTTCATACACTCACAAAACTTGTTGTAGTGTTCTTCCTCCTTTGACTTGTCTTTCTTACCTAGAAAAGGCATAGGTTTCTGCACCCAAGGTTCTCTCTCTTTACCATATTTATTAGCAATAAAATCTTCCTTTGTGTACTTAGTGTTCTTAGTGTGCTTCTCAGGTTCTTCCTCAACTTCCTCCTTATCACGAGCATCATCTTTATCATTACCACTCTCAGTTTCAGCATCAGAGACAGATATACTATTAGTTTCTACAGCAGGTTTAAGGGGTTCCTCAACTACCTTATGTTTTTTTCTCTTACGAAGACTACCACTACTCTCACCTTGTTGAGAATCCTGCTCAATTCTTTTAGGGTGTCCTTCAAGATATAGAGGATCTTGAGTAGCTATACCACTCCTAGTTCTAATTCCATAAGCATGTTTATCTCCTGAGGCATTAACTAGCATATCTTTTTGTACCTTAGCAAGTTGATCAAGTTGGGTTTGAACCATTTGAAAGTGTTTACAAAGCATTTTAATATCATTAGAAGTTCTTTCCACAATATCTTTCAACTCTTTAATAGCTCTAGAGTTTTCCAATAAATGATTTTGAACTTGTTTATTAAAATTACCTTGTTTAACCATAAAAATTTCAAGTTCCTCTAAGCATTGATCAGGAGGCTTATCATAAGGAATATCACCTTCATCAAAGTGTTGGAGAGAGTGTACCTATATAGTAGATGAGTGGGGAATTGGCTTACTTAATTCTTCTATAGGAGGTAGATTCTTCATAACTTCAGCTCTAATACCTTTCTCCTTTAGAAATTTCTTAGCTTCTTTCATCACTTCATCATTTAATGCAATAACTCTCTCTTCTTTGGTGTTAGTGTTGGAACTGGTTCAGGAACAACTAGTTCAGGAGTAATAGGCTCAGGTGTATTTAGCTCAACTGAAGTCCAATCATCATAATTCTTGCTTATCTTATCCATCAATTCTTCAACATCTGTAGGAGTTCGTTTCCTGAAAACACAATCAGCAAAGCTATCTAGGTAGGTCCTAGAATCATCAGTAAGTCCATTATAATAAATATCAAGAAGCTCATTCCTAGGTAATGGACATCCATGATGTGCATGAATCAAGGCACAGAACCTTGTCCATGACTTAGGCAATTTCTCTTCTTCTCCCTGTTTAAAATCAAAAAGTCTCTACAAAGCAGCATGTCTAGCACTGGGAGGAAAATATTTCTAGAAGAAAGAAGCAATCAGGGCTATCAATGGAACCAGGAGGTAATCTATTAAACGAAGCCCTAGCTTCTCCTTTTAGTGAAAAAGGGAAGATCTTAGTAACAAAGTACTTGTGCATCTTAAAATCATCAGAGAATAAAGCATTCATAGTAGAAAGCTCATTCAAATGAGCCACAACACTCTCATTTTCAGTCTCACAGAAAGGTTCTTTCTCAACAATATCTAAATAGGATAAATCAAGAGAGAAATCATAATCTTTATCTTTAATATCTATGGGAGAGGTGGCAAACTTAGGATCAGCGGATAGCTTAAGAATAATGGTGCGTCCAGCAAGGAGACTCTTAGTAGCACTAGTACCATGTGTGTTTCGGCACTCTTCAACAAATTCATCAGTGAACTCAATGTAACCATCATTAATATCATAACTCTCACTAGACTCAGGTGAGCTAACAGGTGTAACAGTGTCTTCACTAGGAGTTTCGGTATTTCCTAGACTAGCCATAATAGCATCTAGGAAAGGACCTACTAAACCACTCGCATCAAGCATAGTAGAAGTAACATCATGAGCATCAAAAGAAGTTTCAGATTCAGCAGTAGTAGCAGTGTGTGTAACATGAGTATGTGGTGGTGGTGTGACAAGCTTACTTATAACAGACGGTGAATCAAGAGCAACAGAGGTGTTTAGGACTCTACCTCTTCTTGTAGTGGATGGTAAAATAGAAAACTTTCCATCACGAGACTTACCCATGATGAACGGAGTAGCAATGAACAATAGTAAATCCAAGTGAACTTACAAATAAAGCTATGCTCCCCGGCAACGGCGCTAGAAAATAGTCTTGATGACCCACAAGTATAGGGGATCACAACAGTCTTCGCGGGTAGTATTACCCAATTTATTGATTTGACACAAGGGGAGCCAAAGAATACTTGCAAGCCTTAACAACTGAGTTGTCAATTCAGCTGCACCTGGAAATAGTTCTTGCTCACAAAAGTTTATCAGTAGCAACAGTTTGATAGCAGCAACAGCAAAACAACAACAACGGTGAAACAGGAGCAATAGTAACAGTAAGGGTAACAGTAGGATTCGAGTGCGGTAGGCATAGGGACGGATGTCCGGGCGTTGCATGGGAGTATAAACATGTAACTTCAAGATCTAGGGCATTGCAGATAAATAATAACAAGCATCCA
Source organism: Avena sativa (assembly GCA_916181665.1). NCBI lineage: Eukaryota > Viridiplantae > Streptophyta > Magnoliopsida > Poales > Poaceae > Avena > Avena sativa. The sequence continues at coordinate 395,846,748 of OV702279.1, read as the reverse complement.
AGTACTAAACAATCATATGCATGTGCTCCAAATATAGGCATACGTGCTCGCAATGAGAACTTGCACAACATCTTCTCTCCAGCCAGATCGTGGCAGCGGGGCCTCTAGGGAACTACTGGAAATTAAGGTGCTCCTTTTAATAGAGCACCAGAGCAAAGCATTAACACTCCGTGAACACATGTGATCCTCACACCACAGCCATCCCCTCCGGTTGTCCCAATTATTGTCACTTTCGGGCCTTTGGATCTGGACAATGATATGTGTACACAACTTGCAGATAAGATCACAAACAATACTATCATAATGATTCAATAATAAGTTCAGATTTGAGATCATGGCACTCGGGCCCTAGTGACAAGCATTGAGCACAACAAGTTGCAACAAAGTCAAATAGCACTAATAGAGATACTAGGCACTATGCCCTAACAATCTTATTCGATTACATGATAGAACTCATCCAATCCCTACCATACCCAAGCCTACAGTGGGGGATTACTCACTCATGCATGAGAGAAACATTGATGGTTGATGGAGATGCGTTGGTGATGACGATGGCGATGATCCTCTCCAAATTCCCCGTCCCGGCAGGGTGCCAGAATGGAGTTTCTGGATCCGAATCTTGGTTTCTGGTGGCGGCAGTGGAGCGGAACTCTTTCTGGAAAACTATCGAACCCCCATCTGTTTCTAGGTCGAAAGGCAACTTATAGGCGTAGAGGGACGCTGAGGGGGTGACTGCACCCCCTAGGTGCGACCAGAGGTGGGCCCGCGCCTGGCAGGGGTGTGGGCCCCCAGGCCCCTTCTCCTTATCGTACTCTGGCTCCGTGGATCTTCTGGTGAAATAGGATCTTTGGCATATTTTTCGGGATTTTTCCTGATAGTTGATTTTCTGCACAAAAACTAGACACCAAGGTAATTCTGCTGAAAATAGTGTCAGTCTGTGTTAGTTGTATCCAAATCACACAAGTTTAGAGGAGAAACAATAGCAAAATTGTTCGGGAAATTAGATACATTTTGGTCGTATCAACTCCCCCTAAGCGTAGATTATTGCTTGTTCTCAAGAAATTCAGTTGAAAAATGAGTGCGATAAAAGAACTTTCACGAACACATTTGCTTCATATGATGTATATATTCTCAGCATAGGAGTAGATACTTAAACCATTCATAATAAAGAGTATGCAACTAAGTCTACTCAATAGTTTTTGCAAGGTATGAAGAGAAAACAACTCAATAATAATAAATAGCATGAAACATAAAGATAAGCAACATTGCAATGCTCATAGTAAGGTATGATAGAGTGGTATCTCGCTTTCCTTTGTTTGTATAGCACAATATAAATGCCAAGGTGTAAGATCCCTCCCTTTATAAAGGTAAGGATCCCTGTGATTGCAATGCTAGTCCTTGGATCAATGCTAGCATCCACAGTTTAAGATGAAGTACACAGAAACAAAGGTCATTATTAAATATCATTCCAGAGACAAACATAGTCTTTTACAAACCCCATGGCCACAGGCCTAATACAAGAGTTCAAATATATAATAAGATAAATAAGTCTTCATCTTCATGTGCCACAGGCAAGCATGTTGAGTGTAGACTCATAACCCCTAATCATCATCATAATAACCTGCAACATCACAAGTTACAGCCACAGTGGCTCAATACATTGGAATAGTATTGGCAAGTGGTACCTTAGTAAAATATTAGCAGTCTAGGTACTATATGCATTTGGCTAAGTGTAGCTTAGGCTTGATTTTCTCAAAATAGGTTTTACCTATTAGTTGAAAACACTAAGTTTGTAACATCCCAAAAATCATGATTTCAAAGATTGCATATCATTCATGCATGCATATATATTTTGAGATCATTTTCCAACTCTTTCAAGAAAACAGAAGCACATAGTGCTATTATTTTATGTGAGCAAACATAAATCAAATGACTATCCTCAATTGAGAGAATAAGTGTTTTAAACCAAGTTTTGTTTGCTTCCTTGTTGATTGGATTGAATGTGGAGTTTGGACAAAAATTCACAAACCAAATATGGTTTCAAAACCATTTTCAAAACATTTCCAAATCAAGTGCTATAGCACTGTTTATTTTGTTTATTCAAAAGAACCAAGCTTGAACAGAGAGACCACATGTTTTTATGCCCAGAAATATGAATGTTGCACCCTACAAAAATCCTGAAAAGGTTTGAATTCAAATAGCTTTTGAAACCATTTGAAAATGATTTCTGAAAATGCAAACAGAAATAGAAAAGGAATAAAGAAAAGGAAAAGGGCCGGCGCTGCTATTCTAGCCCACCAGAAAAACCAGCCCATTTAGCCCACCCGGGTTCCCCCTCTCTCCTTCTCACTCGCAGACGAACCCGCAGAGAGACTGACGCCAGGACCCCACCCCCTCTCTGTTTTATTCGCTGACAGGTAGACCCACTGCCACGTCAGGCTCGTCGTCAATCTCGCGCTGAAGACCTGCTCGCCGTGGCCGTTTCTTCCCCGACGCAAATGCGCTTAATTGACGTTGATTGCTCGCGATATTCTCGCCCCTGCTCCGCCTACTTAAACCCCACCTCTCTGCAACCATTTCCCCTCACTTAGCTCCACCTCTCCGCTACCAGGCTGCCCGCAATCAACCTCACACCGCCGCAGACAGAGCTCACTCCGGCGATCGATTCCGGTGAGCCCCGTGCACCCCTTCCCCTCTGGTTCATACGAGCCGTTTTGCAACTTCCTTGCGCACCTCCTGACCCCACTGGTTCGTCCTATACTGCCCCAGGTCGTCGATTCCGTTCAACACCGCAAGCTCCCGATGACAACCTCGACTCCGGCAACCAAATTCCGTAAGCCCTTTGCGCCCCTTCACCTCTGACCCACACGAAGTTGTTCGCCACTGTCTTGTGCATCATCTGGTGCCGTTTGTTTGTGCTAGGGAGACCAGGAGCATCGCCAACGTCGCCGTCTACTCGAACCCGACGCCGCCCGCAACTCCGACGAGCTACAGCAGCCCACTCCGTGCGCCCCTTGCCAAGCCGCCGCCAGGTTGAGCATCAGCACGTCGCCATGATTTTGGTAAGCCCCTCCGACGACCCTAGGACGACCTATAGCGCTGCGCCGCCGTAGGCAGAGCTCGCCGCCGCTAGTAGCTGCCGCTAGCGCCGCTCAGTTTTGGTCGATTGATTCGTAGCCGTCAATTCCAGATCCAGCGCGTAGGATTAGTTCACTTAACGAACCGTTACGAATAGATCTGAGCCGTGCGGGTTAAGTAGATCCAACAGCCCAGAAGCACGATCCAACGCGAAACGGTATGGGCCAATTAGAAACAGTCGCGTGGCTGGAGTTTAGATTTAAAACTGGATTTGAATCAGATTGTTATTCAAATTTGATTGGGCTATAACTTTTGATCCCCACGTTAGAATGTGACAAATTTTATACCGTTGGAATCAGGAGAGCAAGCTCTTTCTGAATATGCAATGTGTTGAATGTTTTGCTACTGTTAAAAAGGTTTTATTTGCAGAAACTTGAGTAGGACTAAATTGAGTATATGAAATGTTTAGGAAATAATTTAGGGTTTAAATAGTGGTTATTTGGCAAGTTTTTAACTTGTTATGGAATCAGTACTGTATTCTTGCTTTGTTGAGTTTTAAAAATCATCACATACCATCTTGCATGCATGCATATATTTTTGATTGTATATGTTTGGTGTGTAATTGTTGCTACAATTCTTTGTGTAGATTTTGGTGCTAGTGATTGTGATTGTGAGGAGTGCTACTCTCCAAACCACCAAGGCAAGTGGTACTTCATGAATATTATCAATCCTATGTTTTCTACTAAGCATTAGAAATATTTTGTTAGACTTGCATGCTATATTTTGCTTATATGCCATGTTGGGAAATCCTAGTAGTTGTAGAATTGCTAGGGAATCTCTAATTTAAGTTACTATCTATGCCAAGCTTAGCCTAGATAGTAGCAAACAAGGGTTGGTGAAATATACATGCTATGATGAAAATATTTCTAAGTCTTTTGACTTGTGTTTTGCCTAATAAAACAACTAAGTTAATGAAACACCTGAGAGGAATGGAAGGATTGGTTTATGTTGAGTGGTTACACAAGGCCCATTTCTATGGTTTACCTTGTGTATCTCACTTGTGGTAATCCACCCAGGAACAAAGAGATTTTAGAGTCCAAGTGTTAAGAAGCTTCTAGTGCAGCCACTTGGCAATATGGGCTCTGCCTGGATCACATAAGTTGCTAGAACTTAGCCATTTGGACAGTTGGTGGTAGTGGGAATGATAGGTTGGAGCGCGTCCATTTGGTCTAACGGAAGGCTTCTGAAAGGTCCTATCTTGGTGAAACCAAGTCTGGTGGGGAAAGTGCACAACCTCTACAGACGGAAAAAACTAAGTACTTAGCCAAGTCCATGGGAATGGACAACTTGAGCATCAAGACATGGAAGCTATCAAGAATCTCCTCATCCCAATTTCTAAGTAAAATTTGTGGGTGAACGAGGGTGAAGGACCTCAATGTCTATTGGTGGTTCCTTGGGAAAAGTTTTGACAAAGAAAAACTTAGTGATTTCAACTAATAGGAAAAACCTATTTTGAACAAAGCAAGCCAAGCTACACTTAGCCAAATTGCATATAGTATCTAGTACACTTAAAATTTTACTAAGGTATCACTTGCCAATACTATTCCAAAGTATTGACCCACTGTGGCTGTAACTTGTGATGTTGTAGGTTACTCTGATGAGGATTAGGTGTCATGAGTCTACACTCAACATGTTTGCCTGTGGCACATGAAGATGAAGACTTTTATTTATTTACTTATTCAAACTCTTGTATTAGGCATGTGGCCTTGGAGTTGTAAATACCCTTTGTATCTGTGTACTTCATCTTAAACTGTGGATGCTAGCATTGATCCAGGGACTAGCATTGCAATCACAGGGATCCTTTTCCTTTATAAAGTAGGGATCTTACAGATGGTATCAGAGCACTGTGTTGCCTGTAGGATTATGACCCTAGGATTGGAAACCACTAAGGAAAATTTTTCAGCAACTTCTACACTTGTCTATTCTTCTCGTAAACTTTTCTAATCTTCTTCCTCATCTCTATTTGTAGATGAACTCCATCAACGAAGCCGTAAGGAAAGGACCACTCATGACAATGACTTTGGAGTGTGAGACAGAATTCCCCAAGGCTCTCAAGGACCTCATGGTTGCATTAGAGATACAAGGTGCAGCTGTGTACAAAGGTTTTCCTATGATGGATGAAGGAGTGGAATACTGGTGGGTGCAACTTCACTTGTATAAAAACAAGGAAGACAACCACCAGGAAAAAGGATTCTACATGTTCACCAATTCAGTGGTGCACACTACATTCTTTGAATCAGCAAGGGATGCAACTTGGAAGACCATCAAAGAACTTGGTGATAGAGTCAAGTGCAGAATGCTCAACCTCCAAATTGATCTAAAGGAAGAGAAGAAACATACCCAAGAGTTGGAAGCTACCAACCAAACCTTAAGAGGAGACATTATAGACTTAGTGATGGAGTCATGTGAGCAAGATAGGCTGATTGCTTCTAGAAACATTGTGTTAGCCAACAGATCCAGTGAGATAGGATTGTAAGCATACTTCGTTAGTTGTACCACCACTTATCACCTTATTTTCCAAAATGTTGCTTTAAAAATAAGTTGAACCTTGGTTGTTGTAATGAATCCATGTATGCCATGACTTGTGTGTTTTGATTTCCAAGGATATGTATGTGTTGTTTTGTCTTTTGTTTTATCTTGAATTGTGTTGTTCTAACTTTTCTATCTTATAAATAGATGCCTAATGTTACCATCAGCACTGTTGAGGAGTTCCAGGTTACACGCTTTGGTCCTCGTATTGTTGAGCTTACTACTTTGCTCAATCTCCCTCTTCCTACCATCATGGTGCTTCCCCTCACCAAGTTTGAGAGGAAAGACAACTGGGGCTTCAAGGTCAACCAACCCGGACGCCAGACTGAGCCTACCACGGAGGCCATTGTCTTCAAGATCATGCACGATGACAAGGAGAGAGGCCTTGAGGTAGTCATGCAGGATCTGATAGGACGTCTGCTGGGCAGACACTCCCGACAGGTTAGAGGTACTCACTTCCACGTCTTTGGTAGACGTGATGAGGATGGAGAGTCCATCGACTTCGAGGACGATTCGAGGGACACAGCGGAGCCGATTCATCTATACCTCTAGGACTTAGAGGCTCTCATTAGGCACGTGGACTCCGATAGGACCAACGTCATGCTCAGTAATGACGAACTCCAGGTGCAGCTTCGCGAGAAGGACAAGCTCTTCGCGGAGCAAGATGAGATAGTCAAGGAGATGGAGGCGAAGTTCGAGAGCCAGGACAGGAAGTTCAAGAGTCAGGAGAAGCGAGTCCAGGATAGGAACAAGAAGATTCGGGACATGACTGAAGAACTGCAGGCCAAGGACTTCGAGCTCGAGCATCAGCAGACGGTGATTGAGAGGCTTCGTTCCCAGAAGAGGGCTCTCAAAGCCAAGATAGAGACCTTGACCACCAGTGTCGAGGAATACAAGACCGCAATGGAGAACGCAGGTCTTACCTTTGTCGAGGAGGAGGTGGATGCCGAGGAGTAGATTTGACTACTCATTTATCATATATTATTGTACTTGTTGATTGATAACTTGTTATTTGACCATCTGACATGTGGATGGCTTGTTACTTATGTGTGTTTTACTATGCGAACTTGTTATCTTGTTGTTGAACCTTTATCGTTATGTTGCATGCCTTGTGATTGTTTATGTGATGTAATGTGCATGAAAGCATCTATGGGTATCTCATTCTTATCTCTATTGAACCAACCACAGATGCCTCCCCGTCGTGCAAACCCCAACCCCAACAACAACAACAACAACAACATCACTCCAGAAATGCAGCAAATGATGACCGCTCAAACTCAGCTGATGCAGATGATGGCAACGTTTATCCAGAACCAAAACAACAACAACAATAACAACAACAACAACAACAACAAAAACCCACCGGGTTTTGATATGCTTACCAGGTTCTTGAGATTGAGGCCAGCAAAGTTCTCAGGGACGACTGATCCCATGGTGGTCAACGATTGGCTACGCTCTGTGAACAAGGACTTGGTAACCGTGGGCTGTACGGATGCTGAAAAGGTCAGATTTGCAGCACATTTGCTGGAAGGACCAGCCGCCACTTGGTGGGATAACTTCCAGATCACCACTCCCATAGAAGATGTGACATGGGATATCTTTGAGGATGGATTTCGTACTGCACATATCTCATCTGGAGTGATGAGTCTGAAAAAGAAGGAGTTTCATAACCTGAGGCAGCGCCACCGCAGCGTGGCTGAATATATTGAGGAGTTCAACAATCTGGCGCGATATGCACCGGATGAAGTTGACACAGATGCTAAGAGGAAAGAAAAGTTCCTCGAAGGGTTGAATGATGAGCTGAATCTACAGTTGGCTGTGGCCTATGTTCACACTTATCAGTCTCTCTGTGACAAGGCTGCTATTTTGGAGAACAAAATAAAGCAAGTTGAAAGCAGGAAGAGGAAGCACTCTGACAAGCATAGCTCGGGATCGTCACACAAATGATCCCATTATGATGACAGTGGAAGCTCAGGATCCCACAAGCATGGGAAATTCAACAAGCACCACAACCACAACCGTCATGACAACAAACATCACCGTAGTCATGACAATGACAAGTATAAGAACCACAAGGGTGGATACAAGAGTCACCACAGTGGTAATGGAAGTGGAAGTCAGCCTGTCAAGAAGGACATTAGTCAGGTTGAATGCTTCAAGTGCAAGAAGATGGGGCATTATGCAAATGAATGCCCAGAAAATAAAGTTGAAGGACCCAACAAGCCCAACCCTTTTCAGAAGGGACAGGTTAACCACATCAATGTGGAGGAAGTCTATGAGGAGCCTGATGCTGTTGCTGGTAAGTTCAGACTCAATTCTATTCCAGCATTTGTTCTTTTTGATACCGGAGCATCGCATTCATTCATATCAAAAGCATTTGTTGATAGAAATGGGTTTCCAACTGAAAACCTTGGGTGTCCAATAAAAGTTAGTTCTCCGGGTGGAGATATGATAGTAAGTCTTGGATGCCGGGATCTAGTAATAGAGTTTGGAAAGCATAAATTTCTAGTGACTCTGATAATCCTAGATTCCCAAGGACTGGACGTAATATTGGGAATGGATTGGATGGATAAGTATGAAGGAGTACTAGATTGTGCTAATCGTACTGTTGCACTCACAACCCCGGAAAGAAAACGGATTAAATTCAAGTCTAATTTTGAGTCAAAAGGGAGTAAGCTAAATTCTCTTAAGGGGGTTAGCATAGACAGTGTGCCAATCGTGAGCGAGTATCCGGATGTGTTTCCGGAAGAATTGCCAGGAATGCCACCAGATAGAGATGTGGAGTTTCTTATAGATTTGGTACCAGGATCTGGACCAATAGCAAAGAGACCTTATAAAATGTCAGTTGATGAACTGAAAGAACTCAAGAAACAACTTGGAGAACAGTTGCAGAAAGGATTTATTCAACCAAGTTCTTCATCTTGGGGAGCCCCAGTTTTGTTCGTGGCAAAGAAAGATACAAGTCAAAGGTTATGCATAGACTACCGTTCACTTAATGAGGTGACTATTAAGAACAAATATCCTTTGCCTAGAATCAATGACTTGTTTGATCAGCTAGAAGGAGCTTGTGTGTTCTCAAAGATTGATCTCCGGTCAGACTATTTTCAACTCAAGATAAGAGAACAAGACATACCTAAGACAGCGTTCACTACAAGGTATGGATTGTATGAGTATACCGTAATGCCTTTTGGTTTGACCAATGCTCCAGCATACTTCATGAATATGATGAACAAGGTGTTCATGGAATTCCTTGACAAGTTTGTTGTCGTTTTCATCGATGACATTTTAGTCTATTCCAAGAGCAAAGAAGAGCATGAAGGACATTTACGTTTAATACTTGAAAAGTTAAGAGAGCATAAACTTTATGCCAAATTCAGCAAGTGTGAATTCTGGTTGAATGAAGTTGGATTTCTTGGACATGTTATGACAAAGGATGGTGTAGCAGTTGATCCTGCTAAAGTTTCAACTGTAACGGAATGGGAATCTCCCAAGTCAGTAAAGGAAGTTCGTAGTTTCCTTGGCTTAGCAGGTTACTACAGAAGGTTCATTGAAAATTTCTCCAAGGTAGCTAAGTCTATGACTGAATTGCTAAAGAAAGACAAGAAATTTTCTTCGACGGAACGTTGTGAACTCAGCTTTCAGGAATTGAAGAAGAGACTTGTGACAACACCCGTCTTGTGTTTTCCGGACTTGGAAAAAGATTTCCAAGTATATTGTGATGCATCTCATCATGGTTTGGGTGCAGTACTTATGCAAGAAGGAAAAGTTGTGGCATATGCCTCGAGACAACTCAAAACTCATGAAGTGAACTATCCTACTCATGATTTAGAGTTAGCCTCTGTTGTCCATGCACTCAAAACATGGAGGCACTATCTTTCAGGAAAGCGTTGTGAAGTGTTCACAGATCACAAGAGTTTGAAGTATATCTTCACCCAGAAGGAAATTAATATGAGGCAAAGAAGATGGCTAGAACTCATCAAGGACTATGACTTAAGTTTGCAATACGACCCCGGTAAAGCAAATGTGGTAGCAGATGCTCTAAGTCGTAAGGTTTTTGTGAATGGCCTTACCAAAAAAGAATTGCCAGATGATCTGTGTACCCAATTTAGAAAACTTAGATTGGAGATTGTGCCTGAAGGACATCTCATGACTTTGGATGTTCAACCCACCTTGTTGGACAAGATCAAAGAAGCCCAGAAGATTGATAAGGAAATTGAAGAGATTAAAGAAAAGATTGGCAAAGGAAAATCCAAAGGGTTCCAGGAAGACGAACAAGGTACTTTATGGCATGGGAAACGTATCTGTGTTCCACAAGATCCGAAGCTTCGGAAAATTATTTTGCAAGAAGCACACAACTCACCGTATTCCATTCATCCGGGTAACACCAAAATGTACATGGACATGAAGGAAATATTTTGGTGGAATAATCTCAAGAAGGACATCGCCGAACATATTTCTTTGTGTGATGTGTGTAGTAGAGTGAAGGCGGAATATCAGAAACCAGTAGGTTTGCTTCAACCACTACCTATCCCTGATTGGAAGTGGGACAAGATTGGTATGGACTTTGTTACCGGATTACCAAGAACTAGGTCAGGATACGATTCTATTTGGGTAGTAGTGGATCGCCTAACTAAAGTGGCTCATTTCATACCCGTGAAGACAACCTATACAAGTGCTAAGTTAGCCAAAATCTACATGAGTAGAATTGTATGTCTACATGGAGTGCCCAAGAGTATTGTGTCTGATAGGGGAACTCAATTCACTTCCCATTTTTGGAGACAGTTACATGAGTCATTGGGAACGAGGTTGGAATTCAGTACTGCTTTTCATCCTCAAACCGATGGACAAACCGAAAGGACTAATCAAATTCTTGAAGACATGTTGAGGGCATGTGCCCTAGACTATGGAGCCAGTTGGGATGAAAGTCTGCCTTACGCAGAATTTTCTTATAACAACAGCTATCAAGCCAGCATTGAGATGGCACCATTTGAGTTTCTCTACGGAAGAAAGTGTACCACCCCATTATTATGGAATGGTGTGGGAGAAAGAAGTTTATTCGGGCCAGATCTTATCAAAGAAGCCGAAGAGAAGGTCAAGTTGGTTAAGGACAGGTTGAAGATAGCACAGTCCCGACAGAAAAGCTACGCAGATCCTAAGTGTAGAGAAGTCACCTACGAAGTTGGTGATAGAGCTTATCTTAGAGTGTCGCCACTTCGTGGAGTGAAGAGGTTCGGAGTCAAAGGAAAATTGGCACCAAGATATGTTGGACCATTCAAGATTCTGAGTCGTAAAGGAGAAGTTGCCTATGAAATTGAACTGCCAGAATCTCTGTCAGCTGTCCATAATGTGTTTCATGTGAGTCAACTTAAGAAATGTCATCCAGAAATGGAAGAAACTTCTTTGAAGGATACTATACCTTTGGAGGAGGTTCAGTTGGAGAGTGATCTCACTTATGAAGAGAAGCCTATCAAGATTCTTGAGACTGCAGAAAGAGTCACACGGACCAAGACTATCAAGTTTTGTAAAGTCCAGTGGAACCATCATACCGAAGAACAAGCAACATGGGAAAGAGAAGATGATCTTCGGAAAGACCACCCTCACCTATTTGCTAGCCAATCTGAATCTCAAGGGAGAGATTCACCTTAAGGGGGTTAGATTTGTAACATCCCTAAAATCATGATTTCAAAGATTGCATATCATTCATGCATGCATATATATTTTGAGATCATTTTCCAACTCTTTCAAGAAAACAGAAGAACATAGTGCTATTATTTTATGTGAGCAAACATAAATCAAATGACTATACTCAATTGAGAGCATAAGTGTTTTAAACCAAGTTTTGTTTGCTTCCTTGTTGATTGGATTGAATGTGGAGTTTGGACAAAAATTCACAGAACAAATATGGTTTCAAAACCATTTTCAAAACATTTCCAAATCAAGTGCTATAGCACTGTTTATTTTGTTTATTCAAAAGAACCAAGCTTGAACAGAGAGACCACATGTTTTTATGCCCAGAAATATGAATGTTGCACCATAAAAAAATCCTGAAAAGGTTTGAATTCAAATAGCTTTTGAAACCATTTGAAAATGATTTCTGAAAATGCAAACAAAAATAGAAAAGGAATAAAGAAAAGGAAAAGGGCCGGCGCTGCTATTCTAGCCCAGCAGAGAAACCAACCCATTTAGCCCACCCGGGTTCCCCCTCTCTCCTTCTCACTCGTAGAAGAACCCGCAGAGAGACTGACGCCACGACCCCACCCCCTCTCTATTTTATTCGCTGACAGGTAGACCCACTGCCACGTCAGGCTCGTCGTCAATCTCGCGCTGAAGACCTGCTCGCCGTGGCCGTTTCTTCCCCAACGCAAATGCGCTTAATTGGCGTTGATTGCTTGCGAGATTCTCGCCCTTTCTCCGCCTACTTAACCCCCACCTCTCTGGGACCATTTCCCCTCACTTAGCTCCACCTCTCCGCCACCAGGCTACCCGCAATCAACCTCGCACCGCCACAGACAGAGCTCACTCCGGCGGTTGATTCCGGTGAGCCCCGTGCGCCCCTTCCCCTCTGGTTCATACGAGCCGTTTTGCAACTTCCTTGCGCACCTCCTGACCCCACTGGTTCATCCTGTACTGCCCTAGGTCGTCGATTCCATTCAACACCTAAAGCTCCCGACGACAACCTCGACTCCGACGACCAAATTCTGTAAGCCCTTTGCGTCCCTTCACCTCTGACCCACACGAAGTTGTTCTCCACTGTCTTGTGCATAATATGGTGCCGTTTGTTTGTGATAGGGAGACCAGGAGCGTCGCCAACGTCGCCGTCTACTCGAACCCGATGCCGCCCGCAACTCCGACGAGCTCCAGCAGCCCACTCCGTGCGCCCCTTGCCAAGCCGCCGCCAGGTTGAGCATCAGCACGTCGCCACAGTTCTGGTAAGCCCCTCCGGCGACCCTAGGACGACCTGTAGCGCCGCTCCGCCGTAGGCAGAGCTCGCCGCCGCCAGTAGCCGCCGCTAGCGCCGCTCAGTTCTGGTCGATTGATTCGTAGCCGTCAGATCTAGATCCAGCGCGTAGGATTAGTTCACTTAACGAACCGTTACAAATAGATCTGAGCCATGCGGGTTAAGTAGATCCAACGGCCCAGAAGCGCGATCCAACGCAAAACGGTATGGGCCAATTAGAAACAGACGCGTGGCTGGAGTTTAGATTTAAAACTGGATTTGAATCTGATTGTTATTCAAATTTGATTGGGCTATAACTTTTGATCCCCACGTTAGAATTTTACAAATTTTATACCGTTGGAATCAGGAGAGTAAGCTCTTTCTGAATATGCAATGTGTTTAATGTTTTACTACTGTTAAAAAGGTTTTATTTGCAGAAACTTGTGTAGGACTAAATTGAGTATATGAAATGTTTAGGAAATAATTTAGGGTTTAAATAATGGTTGTTTGGCAAGTTTTTAACTTGTTATTGAATCAATACTGTATTCTTGTGTTGTTGAGTTTTCAAAATCATCACATACCATCTTGCATGCATGCATATATTTTTGATTGTATATGTTTGGTGTGTAATTGTTGCTACAATTCTTTGTGTAGATTTTGGTGCTAGTGATTGTGATTGTGAGGAGTGCTACTCTCCAAACCACCAAGGCAAGTGGTACTTCATGAATATTATCATTCCTATGTTTTCTACTAAGCATTAGAAATATTTTGTTAGACTTGCATGCTATATTTTGCTTATATGCCATGTTGGGAAATCCTAGTGTTGTAGAATTGCTAGGGAATCTCTAAGTTAAGTTACTATCTATGCCAAGCTTAGCCTAGCTAGTAGCAAACAAGGGTTGGTGAAATATACATGCTATGATGAAAATATTTCTAAGTCTTTTGACTTGTGTTTTGCCTAATAAAACAACTAAGTTAATGAAACACCTGGGTGGAATGGAAGGATTGGTTTATGTTGAGTGGTTACACAAGGCCCATTTCTATGGTTTACCTTGTGTATCTCACTTGTGGTAAGCCACCCAGGAACAAAGAGATTTTAGAGGCCAAGTGTTAAGAAGCTTCTTGTAGAGGGTCCCAACCATTGAAAAGGTGGAGATCCCTGTGTTTACAATGCAAGTCCCTGGATCAATAGCTAGCATCCACAGTTAAGATGTAATATCAAGAAACAAAGGTCATAATATAACTTTATAACCAGGAATAACATAATTTTATTACATCTTACATAGATCATTTGGCTATTACTTTACATTGCAGTAGAAATCTATAAGCATGGGGTCCTTCATCTTCAAAGTGCCACAGGCAAACATGTTGGTTGTAGACTTGTAATCCTAATCAAGCAACTTCACTAATATCAATCAACCTGCAACATAACAAGTTGCAGCCACAAGGGTCAATACATTTGAATTGTATTGGCAAGTTTCACTACTATGTAGAATATAAGTGGATCCTATCAATACATGCATAATTGGCTAAGTAGAGTTTTAGGCTCATTTGCAGAAAGCAATAATTTATCCTATCTTTTCAAAATAGTTTTGATCTTTTGTCAAACCTTTCTAAACTCCTTGGTAAATCCCCAAGTGTTTCAAGTCTTTGTCAAAATCTCTTGAGCTCCTTGGTAAATCCCCAAGTGCTTCAAGTTTTTATCAAAATCTCTTGAGCTCCTTGGTACACCCCAAGTACTTCAAGTTTTTATCAAAATATCTTAAGCTCCTTGGTAAATCCCCAAGTGCTTCAAGTCTTTTGTTGTCACTTAAAAGTTTTTCTTTTAGAAATTGGAATGTCGAGATTTCCCATAGCTTCAAGCTTTAGTTGCTCAGTATTGTCCATAACCGGGGACACCGCTAAGTACTTATATTTTATTATCTTCTGCAAAAGTTGTACACTTTACCCACATGACACACTCTCATCTTGTTGCCACCAGTGGCCACTGGATTGGTACTCACCAAGATGGAGTACTGACAGATTGAGAATGTGACGAAGTCTTTCCATAGGGTCCTCCCATACACCATTGCTAGCTTGTCTTCAGGCACCCATGTAGGGTTTCGAGTTCCCTCATTTTCAGTAACCTGAAGACAATGCATGGGTCTTCCCAATGTAGTTGACTAAGCCAGAGCCATATGTAGCATGTGGCTGTACACAAAAGCCACAATTGGATAAACATGTTCAATCTCTAAGTCCCTGGGTGGTTTTCTTTTGGTGCACAACACAAAGAGATTGCCATCGACATGGTTCCTTTTGTTGCCACCTTGTCCAAAACTTGAGTAACCTTGTCCACCCAGGTGGTTCATTGAGTACTTGTTTTATTATATAAAACACAAGTCTTTTCTCATCTTTATAAAATCTCAACATGTATCTCTTCTCAAAATATATTGCATGGCTAAGCATCTTACAACTACATTGTTTCACTAAGGAATATATAAGGTATCCTATTAGGATCTATCATAGCATAAGTATAGAAATTATTTTCATGCATGTTTCAAAATCCACTAAGTATAATGAAAATAGTAGGACTTTAGATGATAGTGTAACTTGCCTTTTTGGTAGAGAATGTTGGTTCACTTCTTGATCTTGCTAGTTTCACACTTTTCTAACTTCTCTACAAATCAATCAAGCAAACCCAAAATCAACTAGCATTCCAACCAATACTCAAACAATGCACACACATAAAAATAATAAAAACTAAGTCATGCATGCAAGCATGCAAAAGGTGGTTTTATTTGCAAAGGTGGTTTCTACTAGGCTCTACACTTTGTAGGTTCAAAGTGGTCATTTTCCAAAGTGGCAAAACCATTTGCAAAAGGATTTTATCTAAGGATCATTTTTAAATCAAAACATTATTTCATGTGGTTAAAATGGTTTTTAGCAAAGCAGCAACTTTATGTTGTTCACCAAATAAGTTTTTAACTCACAAAACTTGGTGTTTAGGGTCAGTAGCTTTGGATCAAAACATTTTCCAAATGTTTTTGTTCAAAAATCATTTTCATAACAAAATCCATATTTTTATTTGGCTAGAAATAGGCTAATTCAATTAATCAATCCTAATCTTCACCAAAAACATTTTTAAATCCATGGGTTGGTTCCTAGGGTCAGTAGGTTCACCAAAAACCAATTTGCAAAGATTTCATCCTTAATATCATTGGAATAATTTTTATAACCTAAACAATTATACAAATGTTTCTGCAAAAACAGACATTTTACTAGAGGCTTTTTACTAAACAAAATGCATGGTTAGCTAGGGCTTGTTCCACTGATTCCATTGATATAAAGTTTGTAATTTTTGGACGTGTGGATCAAAAGTTACAAGGTTTTCAAATCTGCATCTAAATCAGATTCAAACTTTGTTTTTAAACAGAACTGGTGCCACGCGTCGCGTTTTTATTGGGCGGTACCGGTTCGCGCGGATTGCGCTCTACGGTTAGTTGGATCTAAACAGATCGCATGGCGTGGGTTGACTCATACCGCTTCGCTCCGTTCTATTCACAGCCACACGATATTGATCTAACAGCTACAATCAACTTGCCACTAACTGGCGGCGCTGCGCGGCGGCAGACGGCGGCGCACGCTCTGGCGGCGAGCTTGCCGACGGTACAGGAAGCAAAGAAGGAAGTGGAGATGCTCACCGTGATCGCAGTGACGTGGGGATGCTCAAGGTACGGTCAGCTCGTCGAGGGGCGCTCTGGTTCTAGCGGGATTTCTCGCCGGAGTGGGGGACGGCGTCGGGCGGCTCTGGTCGTTGTCGGGGGCGACGCTGTGGTTCATTCCGAGGCAAAATGAGGACACGGTTAGATGCAGCCAAGTGTGGCGAGTGTAAGAGCATGAACGAGAGGGCGTGGGGCGGTCTGTCTTACCAGGGGGAGGTCACCGGAGAAGTAGCAGACGCGGTGGTGCTCAAAGGTGGTCGGAGTCGACGCTCTGGGGCGCCCGCAGGTGAATGGGAGGTACGGACAGATGCGCCTGTGAGTGGGGATCACGGCGATGTGCTTAGGAAGGCAAGGGGCGGCGAGGTTCGGCCAGAATTTACTGGGGATGTTCGTCGGAGCAGTGGCGGTGTAAATCTGATTCAGGGCAGCCTGGTGGCTCTCGTGCAACGGTGTTTGAGGGGAAAGGAGGAGAAGGCGCAGGCGATTAAAAGGACACATTTGCAAAGCGGAATCACTACGGCGTTACGGCGAATTAACGCGAGCATTCAACGGCAGGAACGGCCGGGCGTGGTCAGCGACGGGTGGAAACGACGAACAGTGCTGTGGGGTCGGTTGGTCAGCGAGGGAGAGTGGGGGAAAGAGGGGCCACCGGTCAGTCGCTCTGCGGGTGCGGGTTCAGGTGGAAAACGCTTCGCGCGTGGGGGAAATAACTGGGCTGGTACTGGGCTTCTGGGCCAGGTTTAGTTGGGTCGAGTCTGACTCTATTTTTTTTTCTTTCAAATGTTTTTTTTCTTTTTCTATTTATATTTTCTGTTTTGAAATTCAAACAACACTCAAACACTCAAATCAAATCAAACTTTCACCAAACAATGCATTGAGTTTTTGTTCTGTTTAACAACAAAACCAATTCCCAAAAACAAAAATAATATTTTTATTTTAGGGTCCATTTTTAATTAAATAAATAGACCTTGATTAATAAATCAAAATAGGATTTGATTTATTTAAAATATCCATTTGAAATTTAAATATTTTCAAAACCAAATCAGTAGGTTTTATTGGAAATAAATAATACTTGGAAAACTTGTTTAAAATAAATAAATAAGTTTTGATGTTTAATTAAAATAGTAAAACCTTTATTTTTAATAAACTTGGATATTAAATCCTTTTAGGATTTGTTTGATCAAATAGGTTTTGAAGGTTTCCAATTGGAATTAAAAAGTTTCTTCTCACCCTGAAAATCAACAAAGTTTTATTTTATTCATTTATTTTTCACATTACAAGATTTGGAAAATCTTGGGATGTGACACTTCTAGTGCAGCCACTTGGCAATATGGGCTCTGCCTGGATCACATAAGTTGCTAGAATTTAGCCATTTGGACAATTGGTGGTAGTGGGAATGATAGGTTGGAGCGCGTCCATTTGGTCTAACGGAAGGCTTCTGAAAGGTCCTGTCTTGGTGAAACCAAGTCTGGTGGGGAAAGTGCACAACCTCTACAGACGGAAAAATCTAAGTACTTAGCCAAGTCCATGTCAATGGACAACTTAAGCATCAAGACATGGAAGCTATCAAGAATCTCATCATCCCAATTTCTAAGTAAAATCTGTGGGTGAACGAGGGTGAAGGACCTCAATGTCTATTGGTGGTTCCTTGGGAAAAGTTTTGACAAAGAAAAACTTAGTGATTTCAACTAATAGGAAAAACCTATTTTGAGCAAAGCAAGCCAAGCTACACTTAGCCAAATTGCATATAGTATCTAGTCCACTTAAAATTTTACTAAGGTATCACTTGCCAATACTAATCCAAAGTATTGACCCACTGTGGCTGTAACTTGTGATGTTGCAGGTTACTCTGATGAGGATTAGGTGTCATGAGTCTACACTCAACATGTTTGCCTGTGGCACATGAAGATGAAGTCTTTTATTTATTTACTTATTCAAACTCTTGTATTAGGCCTGTGGCCTTGGAGTTGTAAAGACTATGTTTATCTCTGGAATGGCTGTAATAAATGACCTTTGTATCTGTGTACTTCATCTTAAACTGTGGATGCTAGCATTCATCCAGGGACTAGCATTGCAATCACAGGGATCCTTTTCCTTTATAAAGGAGGGATCTTACAAATTTTTTCTTTGATAAAACTTTCCCAAGGAACCACCAACAAAAATTGGTGAACCTTCACCCTTGTTCAACCACAAGTTTTAACTTAGAAATTGGGATGAGGAGATTCTTGATTGCTTCCATGTCTTGATGCTCAAATTGTCCAATACCAGGGACATGGCTAAGTACTTAGATTCTTCCATCTACAGAGGTTGTGCACTTTACCCACAAGACTTGATTTTCACCAAGACAGGACCTTTCATAAGCCTTCCTTTAGACCAAATGGACGCGCTCCAACCTATCATCCCACTACCACCAACTGTCCAAATGGCTAAGTTATTGCAACCTATATGATCCAGGCAGAGCCCATAATGCCATGTGGCTGCACTAGAAGCTTCTTAACATTTGGCATCTCAAATCCCTTTGTTCCTGGGTGGCTTTCCACAAGTGAGATGCACAAGGTAAACCATAGACATGGGCCTTGTGTAACCATTCAACATAAACCATTCTTTCCATTCCACCCAGGTGTTTCATTTACTTAGTTGTTTTATTAAGCAAAAACACAAGTCCAAAGACTTAGAAATATTTTCTCATAGCATGAATATATAACCACCCTTGGTTGCTACTAGCTAGGCTAAGCATGGCATTGATAAGCATCTTAACTTAGAAATTTCTAGCAATTCTACAACTACTAGGATTTCCCAAGCATAGCATATAGATCAAAATATTCATGCAAGTCCTATACAAAATATTTCTAGTGCATAGTTGAAAAACATAGGAATAAAATCATGAAGCACCACTTGCCTTGGTAGTTTGGGGAGTAGCAACAATCTTCACAATCACAATCACTATTTGCACCAAAATCTACACATAAAATAATGGCACCAAAATCACATACACCATATATACAAACAAAAATATATGAATGCATGCAAATGCCATGTGATGATTTTTCTACACCAAACAAGACAAGTGAATAGTATAGAAACATAAATAAATCCAAGATATTCAAAATAAACCTTATTTGATCCTTAAAACATTTTTCAAATAATTTGTATAATCAAAATAAGCCTACACAAGTTTCTGCATAAACAACCATTTTTACAGAGGAAAAATACTAAACACATTGCATAAACAGATAAGATTTTCTCTCCTGATTCCAATGATATAAAATTTGTAAAATTTGAACGTGTGGATCAAAAGTTATGAATTTTACAAGTTTGAACATCTAATAGATCTAAATTATGTTTTTAAAACAAAGAACTGGCCATGCGGCGCTCTCTGATTGGTTGATACCGTTTCGCGCGGATCGACTAACGTGGAACGTCAGATCTAACTTAAATAGCACGACCAGATCTGTTCCGTACCCCTTCCTTAAGTGATCTAATTCTACGCATCCGATCAAGATCTAACGGCGCACGATCGCTTGACCAAATATGGGCGGCACGCGACAGTGGCTGGCGGCGGCGCGCTCAGGCGGTGAGGTTGCCGGCTATACAGGAAGCGAGAAAGGCAGTGGGATAGCTCACCGAGTTCGCGTGATGACGCTGGTGCTCGAGGTGGTCTTCGTTGGCGAAGGGGCGCGCAGTGGTGGTCGCTAGGGCTCGCCGGAGTTGTGCGCGGCATCGAATGCTTGCAGACGTCAATGTTACCGAGGCTCTGCTTCGCCCTAGCACGAGTCAGTGGTGTCAAAAGCTGTGCAAGGACAAGGCGAACCTGACAGTATGCATGCGGGGTCAAGGGGTGTTCGAATCATACCGCTATTGCTCGTCGGAGTTGAGAGGCGGCTCTAGTGGTTGCGGGCGTGAACGAAGACGGCAACCTGGGTCAAGTGCGGGAAAACCAGGGGTGTTAGCAGATGCACAAGGACGTGGCGGTCACGCTCGTTTGAACCAGAAGAAAAGGGGTGGTCGGAGCTTACCGGAATCGCCCGCCGGAGTTGCTCGGTACAGCGGCGGTGCAAGTGAGATTGTGGGCATCCTGGTGGAGGAATGGAGGCGCTGAGTGGGGGGAAATGTTCGTGGTGCAGAAGGGGTTAAATTTCCAGGAGGGGGCGGCGATTACGCTCTACATCAATGGGAATTAAGCGGGTAGTGACTGCGGCGAGGTAACGGCGGAGCGCCTCGGCCGCGCGTTGATTGAGGACGAAGCTGATGGGGCATGGTGGGGTCGAGTTGTCAGCGGGTGGGTGCACGCGGGAGCGGTGAGGAAAGGCAGAGACAGAGGTGGCCCGGGTGGGCTGCTTTGCCTGCTGGGCTGGAATGGTGGCGCCAGGCCCAGTTGGGTTTTCTAAACCTTTTTATTTTTCTAATTTGATTTTCTGGAATCATTTTCAAATGAATTCAAAAGTATTTGAATTTCAAATCTTTCTGGCCTTTTGTAAAATGAATCCTGTATAGTTTTGAGTATAAAACCATGCTGCCTTGCTGGACTTGCATAGTTCCTTTAAAAAAATTAAAACAACAGTGCCTTAGCACTTGGTTTGATAAAGATTTGAAAATGGTTTTAAAACCATATTTGTTTTGGAAATTTTTGTCCAAGCTTTAACACTCAACCAAACCAACATAAGAGCAAACAAAACTTGGTTTAAAACAATTATATTCTCATTTGAGAGTGGCATTAGATCAATGCCTGCTCACATAAAATAATAGCAGTCGGTGCTTCTGTTTTCTAGAAATGAGTTTGAAATTGATCCCTAAATTATATGCATGCATGAATGATATGCAATCTTTGAAAACATGATTTTAGGGATGTTACAAATCTAACCCCCTTAAGGTGAATCTCGCCCTCGAGATTCGGGTTGGCTAGCAAATAGGTGAGGGTGGTCTTTCCGAAGATCATCTTCTCTTTCCCATGTTGCTTCTTCTTCTGAATGATGGTTCCATTGAACTTTGCAGAATTTGATAGTCTTAGTCCGAGTAACTCTTTCTGCCGTCTCAAGAATCTTGATAGGTTTCTCCTCATAAGTGAGATCACTTTCCAATTGGACCTCTTCCAAAGGTATAGTATCCTTCAAATAAGTCTCTTCCATCTTTGGATGGCATTTCTTATGATGACTCACATGAAACACATTGTGAACGGCAGACAATGATTCTGGCAATTCAATCTCATAATCTACTTCTCCTTTACGACTCAGAATCTTGAATGGTCCAACATATCTTGGGGCCAATTTACCTTTGACACCAAATCTCCTCACTCCACAAAGTGGTGACACTCTAAGATAAGCTCTATCACCCACTTCATAGGTGACTTCTCTACGCTTAGGATCAGCGTAGCTCTTCTGTCGGGATTGTGCTATCTTCAATCTGTCCTTAACTAGTTTGACTTTTTCTTCGGCCTCTTTGAATAGTTCTGGTCCGACCAAACTTATTTCGCCCACACCATTCCATAACAATGGGGTGGTACACTTTCTCCCATAGAGAAATTCAAATGGTGCCATCTCAATACTGGCTTGATAGCTGTTATTGTAAGAGAATTCTGCGTAAGGAAGACTTTCATCCCAACTGGCTCCATAGTCTAGGGCACATGCCCTCAACATATCTTCAAGAATCTGGTTGGTCCTTTCTGTCTGTCCATCAGTCTGAGGACGAAAATCAGTGTTGAATTCCAACCTCGTTCCCAATGACTCATGTAGCTGCCTCCAAAAATGAGTAGTGAATTGAGTTCCCCTATCAGACACAATACTCTTGGGTACTCCATGCAGACATACAATCCTGCTCATGTAGTTCTTTGCTAACTTAGCACTTGTATAGGTTGTCTTCACGGGTATGAAATGAGCCACTTTAGTTAAGCGATCCACTACTACCGAAATAGAGTCATATCCGGACCTGGTCCTTGGCAATCCAGTGATGAAATCCATGCCAATCTTGTCCCACTTCCAATCAGGAATAGGTAGTGGTTGTAACAATCCTGCTGGTTTCTGATGTTCCGCTTTCACTCTACTACATACATCACACAAAGCAATATGTTCGGCGATGTCTTTCTTGAGATTATTCCACCAAAATCTTTCTTTCATATCCATGTACATCTTGGTGTTACCCGGATGAATGGAATGTGGTGAGTTGTGTGCTTCTTGTAAAATCAGTTTCCGAAGCTCCGGATCTTGCGGAACGCAGATACGTTTTCCATACCATAAAGTACCATGTTCGTCTTCATGGAATCCCTTGGATTTTCCTTTGCCAAACTTTTGTGAAGATATACTTCAAACTTTTGTGATCTGTGAACACTTCACATCGCTTTCCCAAAAGATAATGTCTCCATGTTTTAAGTGCATGGACAACAGAGGCTAACTCTAAATCATGAGTTGGGTAGTTTACCTCATGAGTTTTGAGTTGTCTCGAGGCATAATCCACAACTTTCCCTTCCTGCATTAGCAATGCACCTAATCCATGATGAGATGCGTCACAATACACTTGGAAATCCTTCTCTAAATCTGGCAGACATAATACTGGTGCTATCACTAGTCTCTTCTTCAGTTCTTGGAAACTGAGTTCACATCCTTCAGACCAAGCAAATTTCTTGTCTTTCTTTAGTAACTCTGTTATTGTCTTAGCTATCTTGGAGAAATTCTCAATAAACCTTCTGTAGCATCCTGCCAAGCCAAGGAAACTATGAACCTCTTTCACTGACTTAGGAGATTCCCATTCAGTTACAGCTGAGACTTTAGCAGGATCAACTACTACACCATCTCCTGACACAACGTGTCCAAGAAATCCAACTTCATTCAACCAAAACTCACACTTGCTGAATTTGGCATACAGCTTATGCTCTCTAAGCTTCTCAAGTATCAAACGCAAATGTCCTTCATGCTCTTATTTGCTCTTGGAGTAGATCAAAATGTCATCGATGAAAACGACAACAAACTTGTCAAGGAACTCCATGAACACCTTGTTCATCATATTCATGAAGTAAGATGGTGCATTGGTCAAACCAAATGGCATCACGGTATACTCATACAATCCATACCTAGTGGTGAAAGCTGTCTTAGGTATGTCTTGTTCCCTTATTTTGAGCTATAAATAACCTGATCGAAGATCAATCTTTGAGAACACACAGGCTCCTTCTAACTGATCAAACAAGTCATTGATTCTAGGCAAAGGGTATTTGTTCTTGATGGTCACCTCATTGAGTGAACGGTGATCTATGCATAACCTTTGACTTATATCTTTCTTTTCCACAAAAAAAACTGGTGCTCCCTAGGATGAAGAACTTGGTTGAATAAATCCTTTCTGCAACTGTTCTCCAAGTTGTTTCTTGAGTTCTTTCAACTCATCAACTGACATCTTGTACAGTCTCTTTGCTATTGGTCCAGATCCTGGTAGAAAATCAATGAGAAACTCTACATCTCTATCTGGTGGCATTCCCGACAATTCTTCCGGAAACACATCAGGATATTCACTCACAATTGGCACGCTGTCTATGCTAACCCCGTTAAGAGAATTTAGCTTACTCCCTTTCGATTCGAAGTTAGACTTCAATCTTATCCGTTTCTTTTCTAGGGTTGTGAGTGCAACAGTTTGATTAGCACAATCTAGTACTCCTTCATACTTGGTCATCCAATCCATTCCCAAAATTACATCCAGTCCTTGGGAATCTAGGATTATCAGACTCACTGGAAACTTATGCTTTCCAAACTCTATTACTAGGTCCCGGCATCCAAGACTCACTATCATATCTCCACCTGGAGAACTTACTTTTATTGGACACCCAATGTTTTCAGTTAGAAACCCATTTCTATCAACAAATGCTTTTGATATGAATGAATGTGATTCACCAGTATAAAAAATAACAAGTGCTGGAATAGAATTGAGTTTGAACTTACCAGCCACAGCATCTGACTCTTCATAGATTTCCTCCACATTGATGTGGTTCACTTGCCCCTTCTGGAAAGGGTTGGGCTTGTTGGGTCCTTCAACTTTCTTTTATGGGCATTCATTCGCATAATGCCCCATCTTCTTGCACTTGAAACATTCAACCTGACTAAGATCCTTCTTGACAGGCTGGCTTCCACTACCACTTCCATTGTGGTGGTTCTTGTACCCACTATTGTGATTCTTGTACTTGTCATTGTCATGACTACGGTGGTGCTTGTTGTCATGATGACGGTTGTGGTTGTGGTGCTTGTTGTACTTTCCATGCTTGTGGGATCCAGAATTCCCACTATCTTCATAATGGGAACGTTTGTGAGACGATCCCGAGCTGTGCTTGTCAGAGTGTTTCCTCTTCCTGCTTTCAACCTGTTTCATCTTGCTCTCTAAGATGGCAGCCTTGTCACAAAGAGACTGATATGTGGGGACATAGGCCACACCTGACTACAGGTTCAATTCATCATTCAATCCTTCAAGGAACTTCTCTTTCCTCTTAGCATCAGTGTCAACTTCATCCGGTGCATAACGCGCCAGATTGTTGAACTCCTCATTATATTCAGCCACACTGCGGTGGCGCTGCTTCAAGTTATGAAATTCCCTCTTCTTCAAACTCATCACTCCGTATGAGATGTGAGCAGTACGGAAACCATCTTCAAAGATAGCCCATGTCACATCCTCAATGGGAGTGGTGATCTGGAAGTTATCCCACCAAGTAGCTGCTGGTCCTTCCAACAAGTGTGCTGCAAACCTGACTTTCTCCTCATCAGTACAACCAACAGTTACCAAGTCCTTGTTCACTGAGCGTAGCCAATCATTGGCCACCATGGGATCAGTAGTTCCTGAGAACTTTGTTGGCCTCAGTCTTAAGAATCTGGTAAGCATGTCAAAACCCGGTGGGTTATTCTGATTGTTGTTATTATTATTATTATTATTATTATTATTGTTGTTGTTTTTGTTGTTTTTGTTGTTGTTGTTGTTGTTGTTGTTGTTGTTGTTGTTGTTGTTGTTGTTGTTGTTGTTGTTGTTGTTGTTGTTGTTGTTGTTGTTGTTGTTGTTGTTGTTGTTGTTGTTGTTGTTGTTGTTGTTGTTGTTGTTGTTGTTGTTGTTGTTGTTGTTGTTGTTGTTGTTCTGATTCTGTATGAACGTGGTCATCATCTGCATCAGCTGTGTCTAAGCTGTAATCATCTGCTGCATCTCAGGGGTGATATTGTTGTTGTTAGGGTTGGGATTGGCACGTCGGGGAGGCATCTGTGATTTTCAATAAGGATAAGAATGAGATACCCATAGATGTCATGCACAATACATCACATAAACAATCACCAAACATGCATCATAGTAGTAAAAGTTCAACAACATAGACAACAGGTTTTGAAAACTAAACACACCAATAGCAAGCCATCCACATGTTGGATGGTCATTGCGACTCAATAATCAAAGGTATGGTAAATAATAGATAAATGAGTAGTCACCACTACTCCTCTGCATCAACCTCCTCATCAACAAGTGTAAGACCTGCATTCTCCATGGCGGTCTTGTACTCCTCGACATTGGTGGTCAAGGCCTCTACTTTGGCTTTGAGAGCCCTCTTCCGTGAACGACATCTCTCAATCACCACCTGCTGATGCTCAAGCTCAAAGTCCTTGGCTTCTAGTTCTGCAGTCATGTCTCGAATCCTCTTGTTCCTATCTTGGACTCTCTTCTCTTTACTCTTGAACTTTCTATCCTGACTCTCAAACTTGGCCTCCATTTCCTTGACTATCTCATCTTGCTCCGAGAAGAGTTTGTCCTTCTCACGAAGCTGCACCTGGAGTTTGTCATTGCTAAGCATGACGTTGGTCCTATCAGTATCTAGGTGCCTAAGAAGAACCTCTAAGTCCTGGAGGTATAGACGAATCGGCTCTGCCGTCTCTCTAGCAGTATCCTCGAAGTCAATGGCCTCACCATCCTCATCACGTCTACCGAAGGCGTGGAAGTGAGTACTTTCTAATCTCCCGAGAGTGTCTCCCTAACAAGCGTCCAAGCAAATCCTGCATGACTACCTCTAGGCCTCTCTCCTTGTCATCATGCATGAGCTTGAAGGTGATAGCCTCCGTGGCTGGCTCAGTCTGGCGTCCTGGCTGAGTAACCTTGAAGCCCCAAAGGTCCTTCCTCTCGAACTTGGTGAGGGGATGCATCATTATGGTAAGAAGTGGGAGATTGAGCAAACTAGTGAGCTCAATAAGACGAGTGCCAAAACGAGTTCCCTTGAACTCTTCAGCCGTGCTGATAGTAACATTAGGCATCTATTTTATAAGATAGAAAAAGTTAGAATCAACACAATTGAAGATAAATCACAAGACAAGGCATCACAGGAATATCAAAACACACAAGTCATGGCATACATAAATCCATTACAAGCATCCAAGGTTCAACTTATTTTAGACAACATTTGGAAAATAAAAACGATAAGTGTGGTGGTCCAACTAACGAAGTACGTTACAATTCCATCTCACTTGCCAAGTTGGCTAACAGGGCATCCCTAGAGGCAATCTGTCGATCCTGATCACATGACTCCATTGCAAAGTCTATGATGTCATTTCTTAAACGTTCGTTGGTAGCCTCTAACTCTTGGGTATTCTTCTTTTCTTCCCTAAGGTCATTTTGGGTGTTGAGCATTCTGCACTTGATTCTATCACCAAGCTCTTTGATGGCCTTCCAAGCTGCATCCTTTGCTGAATCAAAGAATGTGGTGTGCATCACTGAGTTGGTGACCATGCAGAATCCTGATTCCTTGTGGTTGTCTTTTTTGTTTTTATACAAGTGAAGTTGCACCCACCAGTACTCAACTCCTTCATCCATCACGGGAAAACCTTTGTACACAGCTGCACCATGTATTCCCATGGCAACCATGAGGTCCTTGAGAGCCTTGGGGAATTCTGTCTCACATTCCAAAGTCATAGTCATGAGTGGTCCCTTCCTCACGGCTTCGTTGATGGAGTTCATCTACAAATAGAGATGAGAAAGAATATTAGCAAAGTTTACGAGAAGAAAAGGCAGGTGTGGAAGTTGTTGAATTGTTTTTCCTTAGTGGTTTCCAATCCTAGGGTCATAATCCTACAGGCAACACAATGCTCTGATACCATCTGTAAGATCCCTCCCTTTATAAAGGTAAGGATCCCTGTGATTGCAATGCTAGTCCCTGGATCAATGCTAGCATCCACAGTTTAAGATGAAGTACACAGAAACAAAGGTCATTATTATATATCATTCCAAAGAAAAACATAGTCTTTTACAAACTCCCTGGCCACAGGCCTAATATAAGAGTTCAAATATATAATAAGATAAATAAGTCTTCATCTTCATGTGCCACAGGCAAGCATGTTGAGTGTAGACTCATAACCCCTAATCATCATCAGAATAACCTGCAACATCACAAGTTACAGCCACAGTGGGTCAATACATTGGAATAGTATTGGCAAGTGGTACCTTAGTAAAATATTAGCAATCTAGGTACTATATGCATTTGGCTAAGTGTAGCTTAGGCTTGCTTTGCTCAAAATAGGTTTTACCTATTAGTTGAAAACACTAAGTTTTTCTTTCATAAAACTTTCCCAAGGAACCACCAATAGAAATTGGTGAACCTTCACCCTTGTTCAACCACAAGTTTTAACTTAGAAATTGGGATGAGGAGATTCTTGATTGATTCCATGTCTTGATGCTCAAATTGTCCAATACCAGGGACATGGTTAAGTACTTAAATTCTTCCATCTGCAGAGGTTGTGCACTTTCCCCACAAGACTTGAGTTTCACCAAGACAGGACCTTTTAGAAGCCTTCCCTTAGACCAAATGGACGCGCTCCAACCTATCATCCCACTACCACCAACTGTCCAAATGGCTAAGTTATTGCAACCTATATGATCTAGGAAGAGCCCATAATGCCATGTGGCTGCACTAGAAGCTTCTTAACATTTGGCATCTCAAATCCCTTTGTTCCTGGGTGGCTTTCCACAAGTGAGATGCACAAGGTAAACCATAGACATGGGCCTTGTGTAACCACTCAACATAACCCATTCTTTCCATTCCACCCAGGGTTTTCATTTACTTAGTTGTTTTATTTAGCAAAAACACAAGTCCAAAGACTTATAAATATTTTCTCATAGCATGAATATATAACCACCCTTGGTTGCTACTAGCTAGGCTAAGCATGGCATTGATAAGCATCTTAACTTAGAAATTTCTAGCAATTCTACAACTACTAGGATTTCCCAAGCATAGCATATAGATCAAAATATTCATGCAAGTCCTATACAAAATATTTCTAGTGCATAGTTGAAAAACATAGGAATAAAATCATGAAGCACCACCACTGGTAGGAAACGTGCCATGCGTCCCGGTTGGTAAGGGGCTTTAGTCCCGGTTGCCCAACCGGGACGGGACAATCAGGACTAAAGCCCCAACCTTTAGTCCCGGTTGCCCCACCAACCGGGACAAATGGTGGTACATGTGGTGGCGTCAGAGCGCGAGGGGGGTGGAGCATTAGTCCCGGTTCGTAACACGAACCGGGACAAATAACCTTCTGCCGCCGCAGAGATTTGGCCCATTTCTCTGCCGCGGCAGAGAATTCATTTTGACACATTTTGTTGCCGCGACAGTATTTTTGCCACTTTTTGTGCCGCGGCAGAGAACTCATTTAGGTTGTTTTATTGTTTATTTAGTGTTTTGCACTTATCAATGAAGGAACCGTTATATTACACAAGATCATCATGACAATATTACATTCGATACACGGATCGAGTTCATGCACTATATACAAAAGTTGCTCTTTTTACAATCCCTATTGTCTATACACAGCCGAATAGTATTCCCCTTTGGAGTTTAGGACTTCTGCATCCAAGAATCCCGCCAATTCCTCTTGAAGTGCTCGTACGCGATCCTTTGGCAGAAGACTGTCCCGTAGACGTTCGATCTGATTTAAAAAAGGAGTCAGCCTATACGAATGAAACTAAACACAATTTGATTGTAATTAAAAACTATAGAAATTGTTTACGTACGTGGAGTTGCTCTAAATTTCTGCCCTTCTCATCGCACGTCTGCCGGATGAACTCGCAAAAATAGTATCCACATATATTGTTACCTGGTCCCTGCGTCACGCACTTTACGAGAACAGAGTTCAATCAAAATAATAATCAAGCATGATAATAACTGTATCAAAACTAGAATCAAAGAGATGCGCGGATATATCTAGTGGTGCTTACATCTAGTGGTTGAAATGTAAGCTCCTCTTTCCAAACACCCATAGCCTTGTTGGTGAACCGTTTCCAAGCGCTGCCCGACGAAGAAAACGAATAAAAGAAGTTATTAATTACTTGATATCATAAAATTCACGAACGTTGCCGATATAGTGTCATAATGATTAGAATTACCGCTGAAGAAGCATCTGCATGTCCTTCCACATCTCAAGGGGTTTATGTTTCGAGTCCATGACTAGTACACGCCCTTTGTCAAGTTGAATGATTAACAGAATATAGTGGAAGCTGCGAATGCATAACTAATCAATTATATACTTAACATCGAGTAAGCGAAATAGAAAGTGTATAGAAGACAATAACACTCACTCGAAGTTGTAAGGAAAAGTATTTCCCTTCTGGTTTCTTAAAACCTTAACGCGTGTACTATATTATCCTCCGTATCCTGGGGGCTTGTTTTGAGATTAGCTTCATGAACCCAATATGGGTCAATGAAGCCAATGTCATAGATTTGTCCTCTGCTACATTCGAGAATCTTCATTCTGCATATTACAGTATGATTATATACATGCAATAAACAAGGTGAGATAGCTGGAGACTAAATTAATTACAGAATTAGTACTTTGAGACAATAGGCACTGATGATCGATTTGTCCAAGGCGTCTTGATTGAATAATTGAAATAGTTCATCAAATTCAATGGATATCATGTCATCCTTTTCTTTCCCATGATGCTTTTTTGTAACCCTCAGCACTATCCAGTTAGCCCCGGCCTTTGTGGCATGCATGTACCAGTTATGCAATCTTCGCATTTTTGTTGGAAGATTGTTTACCTCCTCAGGTTTGACGAGAGGTTTGCCGTACTGGTATTTGTATGCTACTTCACTCATGGGGAAGTACTCTAACTGGGATAAGTACTGGGCAATACTCATACCTTGAGCAGCGGCAGCTTCTCCGTATTGTGCAACTACCTCTGGATCATACTGCTCTTCGGCCCCATATTGGCTCGACCCCACATTGGTTTGGGAAATCACCTTGAGAGGGGCGCAAGACTGTTTTGCTTGTTCTCCGAGTTGGGCAATAGATTTCTCGCTTGCATCAGTACTGCTCTTCGAGGCTTTTTGTGCCGCATGTGACTTGAGAATAGAACGCTCATAGTCTGATGACAACTTTGGCTCCGGTTGATGAAGAGACTTTAGCATTTTCAACACTTTGGATTTTTCTGCTTTCGTGCTGGGGAAATCTGGCTCTTTCGGCCGCCTCAGCTTAGCGAAAAACACTATAGTTTCCGCATCAACGATCGCCGCAGTTTCCTCTTCAGTACAGTCATAAGCTCTCTTGGGAGGAACCTTTGGTACTTTTGGAAGAGGCTCTTGTTTACGTTTAGGCGATCGCTTACCACGACGCAGAGTAGCGGTACGCTTACGCTTTTTATCCTGAGGCGCCGGCGATGGCTCCCGCGGCGATGGTTGCGCTGGAGATTGGTGAGGCGACGGAGCCGGGTGAGGCGACGAAGACGGCTGCCGCGGCGGCGACGACCTCGCTGGAGACGGGTGAGGCGGCGGCGAAGATGGCCTTGGCGTGTGATTTCGAAGCACGATACATTCCTTTGGCCATAGAATGGTGACGTTTTTTGCGTCTCCCAGTACAGTCACATCCCCTTCACCTGCAGGGTAGTCAAGATCCAAAACTTCAAAGGTGGGCATGATTTCATCCACCCCGACAACAATGTAGCCCTCTAGAACCGGACGACAGTGGTAAGTTGGTGTGGGTCCAATTGGTAAGGCATAGCCGACCGGCACGCCTCCGGCGCTCAGCATCCAGCCGACGGGGACACCGTAACCCGGCGGGCCGGGGTAGTTCGAGGCGCAAAGCGCCTCCGCCTCCCTAGGAGTTAGTGCTACGGTGAAAATCATGGGAAAGAGTGATGAGGTTGCAGATATGAGTCTAGAGATGTGCAATGACAATGGAGGCCAACCCTACATATATATATAGTGAGAAATAGCAGGAAGATAACTGGAGGGAAGAACTGGCGGGAAGAACCGGCGGGAAAAACTGGTGGGAAGTAATGGCGGGAAGAACTGGCGGGAGGATTTTCATTGTTCGGATATTTTTTGAACTGGCGGGCAGACATTTGTACTTTTTACCCGGGATGGACGAAAAGGTTTGAGATGTCCTGGTTGGGAGATAGTCCACGTAAGGTGTTCTAGTATTTTAGGAAAATGGGACGGTAGCATTCTGAAACGGCATTTTGGTGGTTACTTCATAAAACGACCCGTTTTTTACGCTCGGAAAATGGAAAAGGGCTTTTTCGTGCGACAAAAAGGAAAACTTCCTCCTGCAACATTGTTCTCCATACCAATGTCCACACACATGCATAATATGGGCACAACATCACAAACTATGCCGTGATTCAGCACATAACATCGGTCATTTGGACCGAAAGCCATGAAACCTCGAATGTTGGGAATATGCCCTAGAGGCAATCATGTATGATGAGATTTCCCATTGTATTCATAAAGTTATTAAGTAGTCCTTGTATAAACTTCTGATGTGTATCATTGAATATGTGATTCAGTTGTGGAACTATGCATTCATGTTGTTTGTACTAAATATCCTTGGTCATTGAGGTTGTGCTGGACACACAACTTAGATCAATGTGAAAGTTGGCTTGATGACTCGGTTCCACTTGTCATGGGCATGGAGATGCTATTCCAACTTACACAGACTAGGCTAAAGAGTTTAGCGAGTCGGATTGACCCATATTGAGGTACAACGAACTAAGCTGTCATTTGTAATCCTTAGACCTGAGGTTGTTGCATAGTCCGAGTTGAGGATCACCGACTTAGGTTCTGTCAAACGCTGATCCGTAACTGGGAAGTTATAAAGGCAGGGTTCGGGTCGACTGAGAATCAAGCTGCATGATGTGAATAACCAAGATGGGATTTTGCCCCTCCACTCGGAGAGATATTCTCTAGGCCCTCTCGTGAGATATGATTCGGAAAGCATGGCCATGCATGACTCGGTTAAGTGTTAACCGAGGCGATCGACTAAGAGTTAGTCAGGTGAATCACTTATCTCGGATCGAGAAGAGAGTCGGACTATTTAAGGGATGACATATATTCGCCTATAGTCTGACAAGGTATATCGTGAGGCAAAAGGGACTCGGACGTAAGTCGCATTGGAAAGGCAAGTCGTCATGACTCTTTGGTACTTGGGAGTCGGCACGTTCTGCTAGGAGCCGCTACCGACTGATCGATTGTGAGTCGGACTCCAATCGTGTCCAAGTAACCATGAGCCTGCGGGGTCACACACTTAAGAGTGGGAGCAAGTTCGGATTGGATCCGAATCTGTAATCTGGTTGGGTTGGACCTAAACCAGATTAGGACTGAGTTAGTGAGTTGGACTCACGGTGACTAGTGTTATATGGGCTTTAGTGAATGGGTCGCGCGAGCAGAGCCCACATTCACTCCCTATATATAGTGGAGCACAGTAACCCAGAAAGGTTAATCGTTGTTCGGTTAGGTCATTCCATGTGTTGGAAACCCTAGCTCCACAGCAGTCCAGGCGCCGTAACGAACCTAGCAGTTCGCCGCCGACGCTCCTCCTTGTACGTGTGGATACCAGCAGAGGTGTTGTGCGATCAGCACCAGGACGATCAAATCGTGAGGACTGCACTGCATCAACTGACGCGCTTCATCAGTAATCCGCAACCGCGCGTCTAGTGGTAAACCTCGTGGACTTCTACCTCAGCTAGGTCTTGGGATCACCACGTTAGAGGAAAAGTTTTTGTTTTATCTCTGCGTGGCCCAACAGTGGTATCAGAGCGATAGCTTCTGGTTTTAGGCTCGAGATCTCGCATATGTGATATGCGGTAGGCTATAGATGAGATCTATGTGCTGTTTTGGTGGTCGATCTATGAGATAGATCGGTTTTGTATGAAGTTGATTGGATCAACTGTACTCGGGGAATGGTAGATCTGATTTCCGTGATCATACTGCTGAGGTCGTGGAACGACATACCCCTACCGGTCGGCTTCCGCCATCGAGGTAGATTGTGACACGTAAATCCAGAAGCGGTGATCGAAGATCAAAGAGTTTGATCGAATCGGAACGATGGTCGGAATCCATGTCCGGATCGTAGATGAGATCTACGTTTTCGGAAAAATCATCAGGCGCTGCCCCTTCGATCCCCGCCCGCTATCCGGCTAGCGGGACCGCCGGCTTCGCCCTGTCGTAGCGTCTTAGATGTCGTTGCGAGTTTCACAATGCCGGTAGATATTGCATCTATGCATAACTTGTTTTTGCAGGAAGTTGTGAATGGTATGGTTCATGTGCATGTGATGTATGTGTGTAATCCATACGTGATCTGCGAATCACGGTTTATGTCAGCCGGCTGGAGCCTAGGTTCTGTCATTTTATTGTATAACGACCTGCGTGTCGGATTCTCTATGTAATTTACTTTACCAAGCTAGTGTAGCTGTTTGAGAACCCGGAAGGCATGCAAGACGTTGTACATGTCGGCGACATGGAGTAAGACGGCAAGTGACAAGAGTTGGCACGAGTCGGAATACAGGCTTTGTGGAGATGGAGATCGCCATGAAGAGAGCCATACCATTTCACATTATAATTGCTTTATTTTGTGTTATTGTTATGTCTCAGTTTTACCTCTATTAGATAGCCGGTAAAATTTAATCCCTCAAAGAAGGTCTAGTCGGTTTTCCCGCCAGTGTTTGCACCATCACAAGTCGGACATTTTTGGTAGTGGGCTCATAAAATTGAGGTGCTGCCAATTCTTTCCGACTAGGTGGGTTCGAGTCGGACTCTTACTGCAGAAACACTTGGTAAGCTAGACGGGTCTATCACAACGGTTGTGGGACTCGGGGAAAGGTCGGATGGGAGCCGGGGCATGTGATGCCACCCGTCCAACAGGAGTCGCATGAGATGCGATTGACAAGGAGTTGTCTATCTAGATCACTTGGCGGCTAGCGGTGATGCTAAAGCTCACTAGTCGACTTGCTTATTTAGGATCCTGAATCACTAAGTAACCATCGGAGGGGTGTTGGTTCTAGTGGGATCATAAAATATTAAAATGTTTAATATTCTTGCTCTTTTATGAATACATGTCTTAAGTGTTTTTTGCATATTTTCTGTTGTAGATCATGGCACCAAGTAGCAGTCACTCTCAGATATCCGGTTTTGCATTGAGAACCATTCTTGAGAAAGATAAACTGAACGACACTAATTTTACCAACTGGTATCGAAATATGAGAATTGTTCTCAAACAAGAAAAGAAGGACCATGTCCTAGACAACCCACTTCCAGATGAGCCGAATGAGAATGCGACTGTCGCAGCCACCAATGCCTACCGTCGGGCTAAGGATGAGTCCACGGATATTAGCTGTCTTATGCTTGCTCACATGGAACCGGACTTGCAAAAGCAGTTCGAGCATGTTGAGGCCTACGATATGATCGAAAGCCTCAAAAGTATGTTCCAGGCTCAGGCGAAGACTGAGAGGTATCAAGTCTCTCAGGCTCTGCTGAGTTGCAAGCTTAAGGATGGTGATCCACTGAGTCCGCATGTGATCAAAATGGTTGGTTACGTGCAGTCTCTGGAGAGGCTTGGCTACCCCATAAGCGAAGAGTTCGCTACGGATATAATTCTGAACTCTCTTCCTAGTGCATATGGGTAGTTCATTTCGAACTACCACATGCATGGTATGGATAAGAAGCTCACTGAATTGCATGGGATGCTCAAGCAGGCAGAGGCGGATCTCAAGAAGGGCACCAGTCAAGTGTTGATGGTGCAGAATAAGGCTAAGTTCAAGAAGAGTTCTTGGACTAAGAAGAAGGCTAAGTCAGGAGGAAAGCAGGCTCAGGACCCTGTCCCAAGCGCTTCCTCAGGGACTAAGCCATCTCCTTCAGCCGGATCCACTTGCTTCTACTGCAAGGCGGATGGCCACTGGAAGAGGAACTGCAGCAAGTACTTGGCCGACAAAGCCAAGAGTGGAGGTATGAATTCTGACTCAGGTACACTTGTTTGCAATGTTATAGACATATATCTTGCTGATGCACCTAATAGTTCTTGGGTATATGATACCGGATCAGTTATTCACATCTGCAACTCGTTGCAGGGACTGGTAAGAACTAGGAGCGTAGCAAGAGGCGAGGTTGATATTCGAGTCGGCAACAAAGCAAGAGTTGCTGCGTTGGAAGTCGGCACGATGCAACTTCATTTACCTTCCGGATTCATTATGGAACTAAATAATTGTTATTATGTTCCAGTGCTCAGTCGAAACATTATTTCTGCTTCATGTTTGATGAGGCAAGGCTATGAGTCGAATATCAAGAATAATGGTTGTTCTTTGTATTTGAATGATATGTTTCACGGCTTTGCACCCGTCCAGGACGGGTTATTTATTTTGAATCTTGATGGTGAGTTGGTTTATAACATAAATGTTAAAAGGTTGAAACCAAATGATCTGAATATGACTTACTTTTGGCACTGTCGGCTTGGTCATATAAGTTGGAAACGCATGAAGAAGCTCCATGATGATGGACTCCTAACTTCGTTCGACTTGGAGTCGTTCGAGACATGCGAATCTTGCCTACTCGGCAAAATGACCAAGACACCTTTTGCAAAGAGTTGCGAAAGGGCATCCGACTTGTTGGGACTAGTACATAGTGATGTATGTGGACCAATGAGCACGACAGCCAGGGGTGGTTATGAGTACTTCATTACCTTCACTGATGATTTGAGTAGGTATGGATATATCTACTTAATGAAACATAAGTCGGAAGCCTTTGAAAAGTTCAAAGAATTCCAGAATGAAGCACATAATCAACTCGCCAAGAAAATAAAGTTTCTTCGGTCGGACCGAGGAGGCGAGTACATGAGCCATGAGTTTGATGACCATCTGAAAAGTTGTGGAATAGTTCCTCAACTTACTCCGCCAGGAACGCCACAAAGGAATGGTGTTTCGGAAAGGCGGAATCGGACCTTGTTGGACATGGTACGATCAATGATGAGTCAGACAGATCTGCCTTTATCATTTTGGGGTTATTGTCTAGAAACAGCGGCGTTCACACTAAACAAAGTACCATCAAAATCGGTAGAGAAGACACCGCATGAGATGTGGACAGGCAAAAAGCCGAGTTTGTCTTTTCTTAAGATTTGGGGTTGTGAAGCTTTTGTCAAGCGACTTCAGTCAGACAAGCTTACGGCCAAGTCGGATAAATGTATTTTCGTGGGGTATCCGAGGGAAACCTTGGGTTACTACTTCTACAACCGAGAAGAGGGCAAAGTGTTTGTCGCTCGGAACGGTGTCTTCCTTGAGAAAGAGTTTCTCAGTCGGGGAGTAAGTGGGAGCACGGTGCAAGTCGAAGAAATTCGAGAGGAACCGGCTAGTAGCGAGTCGGCAAAAACCTTGGAGGTTGAGCCGGTCGTGGCAGCTGAGCCGGCAGCAGCACCTGTACTACGAAGATCGGCAAGATTACGAAGTGTTCGTGATGTGTTACTGTTAGACAGTGATGAGCCGGCAAATTATTCGGAAGCGATGGTGGGATCTGATTCCGAGTCATGGCTTGGAGCCATGAGATCCGAGATAAAGTCCATGGATGAAAATCAAGTTTGGAACTTGGTTGATCTGCCAGACGGTGCAAGACCCGTCGAGTGCAAATGGGTCTTTAAGAAGAAAACTGATATGGATGGAAACGTTTCAATCTATAAAGCACGCCTTGTCGCGAAGGGGTTCCGACAAGTTCAAGGAGTTGATTACGACGAAACTTTATTGCCCGTAGCGATGCTTAAATCAGTTCGGATCATGTTAGCTATAGCGGCCTATTTCGACTATGAGATATGGCAGATGGATGTCAAAACGGCTTTCCTTAACGGAAATTTAACCGAGGACGTATATATGATACAGCCCGAGGGTTTTGTCGATCCGGCTAATGCTGACAAGGTATGCAAACTTCAGAAATCCATTTATGGGTTGAAGCAAGCATCTCGGAGTTGGAATATTCGCTTTGATGAGGTAGTCAAATCGTTTGGCTTCATCAAGAGTGATCATGATTCTTGTTTGTACAAGAAGTTTAGTGGGAACAAAGTAAATTTTCTAATCTTATATGTGGATGACATATTACTGATTGGAAATGATGTCCAGATGTTGCAAGAAACCAAGGAATCATTGGAAAGGAGTTTCTCAATGAAAGACTTGGGTGAGGCAACATACATCCTCGGAATCCGTATCTATAGAGATAGATCAAGGAGGCTCATTGGATTGAGTCAGAGTACTTATTTGGACAAAGTGTTGAAAAAGTTCAACATGGAATCGTCTAAGAAGGGGTTCTTACCGATGTCCCATGGTGTAAAACTTAGCAAGACTCAGTGTCCTTCGACAACTGATGAGCGAAGTCGGATGAGTGTGATTCCATATGCTTCTGCAGTTGGATCCATCATGTACGCCATGATTTGTACTAGGCCGGATGTTTCCTATGCTCTAAGTGTTGTGAGCAGATACCAGGCTGATCCTGGAGAGATCCACTGGACAGCGGCTAAAAATATCCTAAAGTACTTGAGAAGGACTAAGGATATGTTCTTGGTTTATGGTGGTGAAGATGAACTAAGTGTAAAGGGTTACACGGATGCGAGTTATCTCACCGACTCTGATGATTCTCGCTCGCAATCCGGATACGTGTTTATTATAAACGGAGGTGCTGTGAGCTGGAAAAGTTCCAAGCAAGAGACTGTGTCTGCGTCTACAACAGAGGCTGAGTATATTGCTGCCTCGGAGGCAGCAAAGGAAGCTGTTTGGATGAGGAATTTCCTCATGGATCTTGGTGTGGTTCACGGCTCGTCCAATCCGTTGGACGTGTATTGTGACAACAATGGTGCTATTGCACAAGCCAAGGAACCTAGACAACACCAGAAGAACAAGCACATACTCATGCGGTATCACCTAATTCGCCAGTTCGTGGATCAGGGTGATATCAAGTTATGCAAGGTACACACGGATGCAAATATTGCGGATCCGTTGACAAAGCCGTTACCCCAGCCGAAGCATGAGGCGCACCTGAGAGCCATGGGCATTAGATGCTTAGACATGTGATGTCGGAAGATTGACTCTAGTGCAAGTGGGAGACTGTTGGGAATATGCCCTAGAGGCAATCATGTATGATGAGATTTCCCATTGTATACATAAAGTTATTAAGTAGTCCTTGTATAAACTTCTGATGTGTATCATTGAATATGTGATTCAGTTGTGGAACTATTGTTGCCTGCCAAAACCCACCGGCGAGCAGCGACGAGCAACACGAAGAGCCGGGAGGCTCCCAGAACTGCTGGTGGGCCCTGGTCCCTCGGGCAACGGCCCGCAAAACTCCGGCACACGTCCTGGCTTGGTTCGAGGGCGTGCCACCTGACCTATACCTGGTCAGGAAGGTGAAGGATTGCTCCGATTGATTTCCTGCATGGTAAACAAGTATACGTAAAATTCGAGCCGTGACCGGCTCGCAGGTTTCCCTGTGAATCGGCTCCTAGAGCCGATTATCCCATGGTTCTGCATTAGATTTACGATAACATGGGGTTTTGCTTTATCATTACAAGTTTAAATCGATCTACGACAGTTTAACTTTTTCACCACGTAACTGGAACGTCCTACACGTAATTGAGCCTGGTAGATACAAAAGATGATAGAAAACTAACCCTAGAGGAGGCCTAACAACCGACGTAAAGTCAATTACCGGAACAACTTCTCTAGAACTAGTAAACCACGTCCTTACGTACTACTGGATCGTTCAACCCGTTTGCAAGGCCTGACTACGTGGATATCAAACTAAATCTTGGTGAACAAGGCATAACCATAACAGATCGAATCAGCTAAATAAAGATCAAGCAAGATGCTACCCTTGCACTTGGGAAAAGGTGCAAAGGTAGCGAGGTAACTAGAGGCAGCATAACTTAAACAATTATAGCGAAGAACACCGATGCTAGCCTTAACGAATCTTTGATAGTAGTATTACTCGCCATCAACAAGGCTTCAGTACGAGTAACACCAAATAACGCATAAGTAAATACTGCCTAGATCGCAAGATGCGATCTAGGCAGCATGACACTTACCCGAAAGAAACCCTAGAAACAAGGGGTGGCGATGCGCCGAGATTGTGTTTGTTGTGAACGTGATTGTCCTCTTCTTCTCGATAACCTTAGGTACATATTTATAGTCCGGAGACTTTCTATCTTTGGAATAACTCTACAACTCTATCTTTACCTAAACTGAAACGGAACCTACTACGATACAAGGTACACGGGCAATTTAGCCCAAATCCACGCACAAGGCCGATTCAACAACACGTTGAATATACGTATCTTCCAAGCCCATCTTGATCACGGCCCATCTCCTTCTTTGGCCAAAATATGGCGATAACACATGCCACCCTGGTTTTGGCAATAATAATTCCGAAACCACTCTGCCGATGTTTTTTCTTCCCCCTCTCTTTTTTTCTTCACATCGGGTTACGCGTTGCAGAGTAGAATCGTCACGCCACCTCCTCATCATGATGCCCTGTCTTCTCAACTCCTTCGCAGTGCATGATTTGACGATTTTGGCAGCACATTCTGGGAAACCGCTATGGCATTGAACCGCCTCCCACTATTCCTTTATTTAAATTCATCTGAGCAGTTCGCAGTCCCCATCTTCCTCCAGTAGCCAAAAAACCCTCTTCCTCCGCCGAAAAAACCCTCTTCCTCCGCCATGGCCTCTTCCTCTTCCGCCCGTTCCTCCCAGTCTTCCAACAGCATTAGCGACCGGGAGCCGACGCCAGAGCACCCGCCCACGGCGGCGTACAATACTCTCGCCCCACAATGGTGGGACGAGAGGGATTGGGATTTCGCCGTTTGGTCGGAGGACGACGCTCCCCTGACTGACGGCGAGGAGGGCCTGCAGTTCCTCGTCGACGGGGAACTGGAGGCGAAGAGCAGCGACGACGCCTGGTCCTGGGACGGCGTCGAGTCCTCCGACGAGGAGGAGGAATCGGAGGAGGACTCCTCCTCCGACGAGTACCCGCCGGTGAAGCGCTTCCGCGCCGGGTCCAGCGAGGACACCAAAGACGACGACGAGGACGAGGAGGCCCCCGCTGGCTTCTTCAGCAGCAGCAGCGAAGACGACGCCGGCAGCAGCGTTGAGGACAGCGAACAAGACGGCGGCGACGACAGCGGCGACGACCTCGGCCTCTAGATTAGGAACCAGTAGTAGTAGTAGTAGTAAGCTCCCTTTTGTAATCAGCCTTTTGTAAGCAATCAGCTTTTGAATGAATGAATGAAAATCTGTTTCTCGAAGATTGCCTTTTTCGCCCCAATTTTGCCAAATAGCCAAAATAGGTCGATGCTCCAGAAGCCGATAACGCTGTATCGGCTTTCACCACACTGCACTCATTCCGTCAACGAAATCAAAGCTCAAAGAGCCGATGCACATCGGCTTTCCCAAAAACGTTGACAAGGTCAAAACTTGGTCGCATATTTAGGCAAATCTAAGCGGCTGCTTTTCAGTTTCAAACGGTAACCTGCGCCCCTCTTCAAAAAGGGCGACCTAGATCTCCAATTACCCACCGACCAGATTGAGCTCACAGCGACAAGAACCCTCAATCCCCAACTGCATAGATCCATCTCCGCCGGCAAACTAGATGGCGAAATCGTCCAACACCAATCCAGAGGTCTCCGGTCTGAAGGTACGCCTACTCCTCGCAGTCTGAAGCAATGTTAGAATTTAATGGAGAACACCTAAAATAATGCCTTTATTCCACCATTAAACTTTCTAGGTTTCAGACATTCTGCTGCCGCATCCTTCTCTCCCAAATTCCCTCTGTCTTGGCCCTCGTACAGATTCTAGTCCTG
The DNA here is from genome assembly GCA_916181665.1 of Avena sativa. NCBI lineage: Eukaryota > Viridiplantae > Streptophyta > Magnoliopsida > Poales > Poaceae > Avena > Avena sativa. Next base: position 395,805,367 of record OV702279.1, on the reverse strand, counting down.
CCCATCTGATTTCTTGCGAAGCAAATAGAATCCCCTTCGTAAGCCAAGATCTAGATCTGAACTCTTGGGCCGACTGCCTGCGAGCCTGGCCTAATCCCCCTGAACATTGGGTCTCTTGGTTCAGCAGAGTAGCTAGAGCTTACCAATCCCAATGGGAAACCACAGGAATAGCCGATGCCTTGCATTTATCATTGTCTCCTCTTGAGAAACATGAGAACCTTCTGAAAACCATCGGCTACTTCTGGTCTGACGCTCTGAACTGTTTTATGTTCGGTCATGGCCCTATGTCACCAACCCTGTTAGACGTGGTGATGATCACTGGTCTGGACGTTACATCACCCAACCCCTCTGCTTTTAAACTGACCAAAGTCCCCTACAAACTGTCTTCTAAAACAGACTGCATGAACTGGGGTGCCTACCTCGAACGCCATATGAAAACAAAGGGCCCTGTCTCAGAGAAAGAACATACAGCCTTTCTCAACTTCTGGCTGGAGCATTTCATATTCTGTGGCCCTTCCCTTGCTCCAACCAAAAACTATCTCTCCTTAGCCCACGAACTGGCCAAAGGTACTCAACTTGGCCTCGGCAAACTGTTCCTTGGAGAAGTCTATCGATACCTCCAGTTGATGTCTGTCAAGCTGTTCTCTGGCATAGCAGTCAAAACAGGTGGTCCTTGGTGGTTTATTCAGCTATGGGCTCAGCTGTATTTTCAAAATCACATCCCAAACTTCCCCCTTTTGGCGAGCTGCACCTTTCCAGATGTAAAAGGGAAGCAGATCCGATGCACCAGCTATGGCCAAGCTTTGTATAGACTGCCAGGCAGTAAGCTGACCCCTCAGGAAGCGTCTAAATGGTTCAGTATTTTCTTTCAAGGACTGGACAATCCTATCTTCTTTCCTTACATGGAAGAATCTGGACATTTTGAAAACCCACTCTCCTTCAGGCTAGACAATTTTGCCGATGACACCAGCACTCGGCAGCTCTTTTCCACCGTGATTCGGCCCTGTTTCCTTCCAGTTGGCATGAGTACGTCCAACAGAATAATCAAACCTGGGTATGAATTCTACCAGCCAGTCGTAGTAGCTCGCCAATTTGGCCTTGGACAAGTACCTCCCCATTTCTTTCTTCACCACCTTACAGAGAGTAGAGCCGACCTGCCTGATCCTCTCACCAGCCAAAGGTGTTATTCCTTCTTTGATGCTTTGACCATCCCAATTCCCAACGACCTCACCTCTGTCTCATCAACCGATGGCTTTGAAGACTGGTGGTCAATGTGGAAGACTCACGCCTTCAGGAGAGCTCTGGGACCGTTGCTGAAACAGCTCGATGCAGACTATGACATCCCCATGGAACAGGTACCACTCCTTGCAAACTTTCTTGGTGCAGCTTACAAATGATTCTTCTATTAATCCATTCTTTCTCTTTGCAGCAACAAGATGGCCCTGCACCTACGCACAGTGATGGCTCCCCCTTCGAGTTCTTTCCGCCAGCTCCTGTGGTTCTTTTCTGCAAAAACTCGCCACCTCTGAAAAAGGTCATAATGCAGAAACAGCCGATATCACCACAGTCGGCTTCCAAGAACCCAGCAACCTCTAAGTCAGCTGCCCCTCGAGTTCCAACTAAAACAAGAATGACGGCGAGGAAGGTAGCTGCCAGGAAGACCTTGAGGCGCCGGAGCCCTTCTCCAGAAAGCTCGCATGTAGGGTGATCTATGCCTTGGTCGATCCTTCTAATTCTTCCATCCTTGCAGACATGCTTGTGCTCACTGGTTCTCCTTTTTTATAGGCTTCCGTCGAAGACACCTCCAGCGAGAACACTCAGACCAATCAAGGAGAACTGGACCCAACAGATTCTGAGAGGACCATCACACCGAGCCAGCCAGATTCATCACCATCGGATTCCAGGAAAAGGTCTTTTCTTGAACCTACTGCCCCCCGAGCACCAGTCGAGGCGGGGCCAGCTGTGGGTCCCAAGAGAGCTCGCAAAGGACTGCAAGCTTCTTCGTCGAGCCAGGAGGTTCCGAAAATCATCACCCTTTACGCTCTTACCACTTACTCCTTTTTATCTGCCGATTAATCATTATTTATATCGGCTAAACACCTTCCATGCAGACGACTGACGTTTCTAGTGGGAAAGCTGGGGCAGTGCCGATGCCTTTAGCCAAACCGGACCTAGCAATCCCCGAAGGTGCAGATGAAACGGCTACCACTCCGGCCAAGCCCCCAGCAACCACACACAAGCCGATCGTCTCCTCATCTGCTATCCCCCCGATCTTAGGAGAGGTACGTTAGCTTCTTTCGGCTCATCCTTACATGTTTGGATGCATACTGACGCCTTTTCGGGCTGCCAGGGTTGTGATATTTCAGGTTTGCTGACGTTCGACCCTGAATCCATCGAACCAACTCCCTCTGTTGCTGATGATGAGCCACGAGCCAGGGCTGTTCCACCTCAATTCCAGCGTCTTAAAGCCCTGCTGTCCTCCCCAATCGAAGAGTTGATCGAGGGTTCTGAGGAGGTGAAGAGCGTTCTGGCTGAAATAAAGACCATCTCCCAGTAGCATTGCAGGTGAAGCTTTGGCCAGTTGTAACCCTGTCTTTCTACGGGTCAAGGGTGAAGTTAGCTCGTGAGAGGATCAGTCTGCGCCACGCCCAACTTCCACTGAAGGCCAATATCGCAGACAGATGCCAACAGCTCAACGAGAAAAAGGCGTCTCTGGATGCCAAAACTGACACCTCTGTCAGTACCGCCGAGCTCGCATCCTTGAAAAGGGAGCTGGAAGATCTTGAAGAGAAGGTCCGGGCGACTAAACAGCTCATTCGCAACAAGGAAGAATCCATCGCCCGTTCCCAAGACGAGGCGGAAAGCCTCAAAGCCCAACTGAAGACCGATCTGGCAGAAATACGTGCCCTGAACAAGCAGCTAGTGACGGGCAAGGATGAAGATGACGAAGCCGAGATCGCCGAGGTGGATCGTGTCCGTGCTGACGCCCTCCACGCCTTCGAAGCATTTCTTCAGTAGCTCGTATGTGTAAACTGGCACCTGTTTGTAACATGTGTGAACCTCTAGAGTCGATGACCGTGCATCGGCTATATATTTTTGTTTTTATTTGGCCGATTGTCCTGTGATTGCATATTCTTCATGTATCGGCCCCCACATTTTACTGTCCAACGTCTCACGTGCTTTTACTTGGCCGATTTCATGTATCGGCCCCCATATTTTACTGTCCATCATCCCACATGCTTGGGAAATATTTCTTGAGATGTTGACCGTTGACCGCCACTGGGAATTTTACGCCGTCCAGCTCCTCAAGCATGTATGCGTTTCCTCTTAAAACTTGATCGACCCTGTACGGCCCGTGCCAATTTGGAGACCATTTACCATATGTTGCATCCTTAGTCCCTAATGGCAACACAGCTTCCCATACCAGATCACCAACGTGGAACTCCTTTGGCCTCACTTTCTTGTTATATGCACGAGCTACCTTGGCCTTGTTCTCTTTGATTTTCTCAAGCGACCACAGCCTGAGCTCAGTTAAATCCTCAACACTGTCACTCATCAGGGTTGCATATTCTTCAGTTGTTAGATTGTCCTGAAAAGTGACACGTCTCGATCCAGCCGTAATTTCCCAGGGCAATACGGCTTCTTGTCCATATACTAGATGGTATGGCGAGGTTTTTATCGCTCCATGGCATGACATGCGATAAGCCCATAACGCCTCTGACAAAACCTCGTGCCAACGCCTAGGGTGCTCATCGACTTTTCTCTTGATCAGCTTGATGAGGCTCTGGTTGGATGCTTCAGCTTGCCCATTTGCCTGAGCATAGTATGGAGATGATCTGATCAGCTTAATCCCCGTGTCCTCGCAGAACTTTCTAAACTCGTGAGAAATGAAGACCGAACCTCCATCGGTCGTGATAGTTTGGGGAATCCCGAATCTATGGATGACATGTTCTTTCACAAAGTTGATAACATCCTTTGAGTTTACTGATTTCATCGGGACAGCCTCCACCCATTTAGTGAAATAATCAGTGATGGCCAAAATCCACATGTGGCCTTTGCTTGATGGAGGATTGATTTTGCCGATCATATCCATGCCCCAACCTCGGAATGGCCAAGGCTTGATGATGGGGTTCATTGCTGACGTGGGTACCATCTGAATTTTCCCAAATTTCTGACATGCTTGACACCCTTTGTAGTACTTGAAACAGTCCTCAAGCATGGTGGGCCAATAAAACCCTGATCGCCTGATCAACCATTTCATCTTGTGAGCCGATTGGTGAGTTCCACAGGCGCCTTCGTGTACCTCGTGTAGGAGCCGATTGGCCTCGGCTGTCCCCAGGCATTTGAGCAATAACCCCTCCAGAGTCCTGTAAAACATGTCATCCCCAATAAGCACATACTTCATGGCCTTGTACCTTATCCGTTTAGGTGCCCCCCGAGCCGAATCCTTCAAGTAATTGAAGATATCGGCTCTCCAGTCGTCAGCTTCCAGGAACTGTACCTGAACATCGGCTCCCTCTGCTACATCCTTGTAGCCTGAAGCCATTTGTGCAAGATCATTCGCCTCGGTATTCTGCGACCGCGGGATCCAGGTGAAGTTTATGTACCGGAACTGCGCCATCAGCTCACGGCAGTGCAGCCATAATGGGAAGAGGGACTCGCTCTCACACTTGTATTCCTCCGTGAGTTGGGAAATCACCAACTTGGAGTCTCCAAAAATTTCCACTGCTTCTGCTCCAGCTTCGATGAGAAACTCCATTCCCTTGCGTATCGCCTCGTACTCAGCGACGTTGTTGGTGCGAGGGGCAGATAACCTGATGGAGAAGGAAAATGTTGCCCCCCGGGGCGACACGAGTAGCATGCCGATGCCGCACCCATCGTCACAAACCGATCCGTCGAAAAACATAGCCCACGCTCGTATAGACAATGCTGCTATATTAGTGTTGATCCTTTCGGCGATAAGGTCGGCCAACGCCTGTCCCTTAACTGCTTTCGCGGGTTGATACCAGATGTCAAACTCCGATAATGCAAACATCCATTTGCCCAGTCGGCCTTTCAACATAGGAGCCGACAGCATGTGCTTTATGACGTCTGATTTGCATATGATGACAATCTCCGCTGATAGCAAAATGTGGCGCAGCTTGGTGCAGGTGAAAAACAGGCAGAGGCACAACTTATCGATATCAGGATACCTTGTCTCTGCGTCCAGCATCCTTCTGCTTATGTAAAATACGACTCGCTCCAGCCCATCATAAACTTGCACCACCACCGAGGCGATGGACGTGTCAGCTACTGACAAGTAAATGTAGAACGGTCTGTCCGGCTGGGGCGGAACCAACACTGGCGGCTTCGTCAAATATTCTTTGATCTCGTCGAAGGCTCGTTGTTGTTCTGCCCACCAGCGGAATTCCTCGTCAGATTTAATTTTCACCAGTCCCATGAACGGCTCTATTCTTCCTGACAGATTGGAGATGAATCTTCTGACGAAGTTGATCTTGCCGATGAGAGACTGCAGTTCTTTCTTTGTGGTAGGTGGCTTCATTGTTCGCACTGCCTCCTGACTTTTCAGGCCGATCTCAATTCCTCGTTCATGGACCAAAAAACCCAAGAACTGACCGGCCGTCACCCCGAAGGCACACTTCTTTGGATTCATCCGTAGCCCGAATTTTCTTGTTCGGTCCAGGACGCGTTGCAGATCGTCCAAGTGTCCTTGCACTGAAGCAGACTTGACCACCACGTCATCGATGTAAATTTCCACCAGCTTGCCGATCAGATCATGGAAAATATAATTCATGGCTCTTTGGTACGTGGCGCCGGCATTCTTCAGTCCAAACGTCATGACTACATACTCAAACAACCCCACCGACCCTGGGACTCTGAATGCAGTCTTGTGTATGTCTTCTGGAGCCATACAAATTTGGTTGTAACCGGCATTGCCATCCATGAAGCTCAAGATCTTATGACCAGCCGCTGCGTTGATTAATGTCTCTGCCACCGGCATCGGATACTCATCCTTTGGGGTAGCTCTGTTGAGATCCCGAAAATCTATGGCAACACGCCAACGACCATCCTTTTTCTCTACAGGTACGATACTAGAAATCCACTCAGCATACCTGCATGGCCTGATTAACTTGGCTGTCAACATTTTCTCGACCTCCTTCTTGACTTCTTCCAGAATTTCGGCCTTCATCTGTCGTGCTCGCTGCTGGAATGGCCGAAATCCTTTTTTAAGCGGGAGTCGATGCTCAATGATGCTCCTGTCTAACCCAGGCATCTCTGTATAGTCCCAGGCGAAGCAGTCTGGATATTTTTTCAACAGGGCTATCATCGGACCCCGCAGACTCGGATCTAACTTTTTGCTGATAAATGTTGGTCGTGGCTTATCCCCAGGACCAATGTCGATTTCTTCTAGTTCATCAGCGGATGTAAACCCATACCCTAGCTTTCCGTCACCTGTCAAATCGATGCTAAACACAGGGCAAACGGTAGGTGAGGATAACAAAAATAATTTGGGCCGATTGCCTGAATCGGCCCCCTTTTTGATTGCATTAGTCAAGGACGGTTTACACCTTATTGTTTTACAATGGCAGGGCATCTCCCTGCTACGACTACGTGATCTGCTTGTCGTATGATTGCTGCTTTTTATTTTTTGTGGCCGATCGCAGGGATCGGCCGTACCACGCATGACCGTGGACTTTTCTACTCTGTCAGGCCAGTGGATAAGACCAGCCTCACCCCGTTTTTTGTAGCTTCAATGCGCTCACAGCCGTCTAGACTGATTCCAGAGATCGGCTCTTGGTCTTCTGCTTCCCAGACGTTCATGCCAGCTATGGAGATCTCGATAGAATCATCTGCATGGATGACCTCCACTTCATCTCCATCCCACTGTATTAGGCACTGGTGCATCGTGGACGGAATGCAGCAATTAGCGTGAATCCAATCTCTTCCTAGCAAGACAGCATAGGTGCTTTTGCTGTCCACGACGAAGAATGACGTGGGTATGGTTTTTCTGCCCACGGTCAGATCCACGTTCAGTAGCCTTGCGTTTCCGAAGTCTGGCCGTTGAAGTCGCTTAACGTGACGTTGGTTTTGATCAGATCTGCAGTGGAGCGTCCCAAACGCCGTAGCATGGAGTATGGCATTATATTGACTGCCGCTCCGGTGTCCACCAACATCTTGCTGACAGGTTGCCCATTGATGTAACCTCGTAGGTATAGGGCTTTCAGATGTTTGTAACCCTTCTCACGTGGCTTCTCGAAGATAACCGGCCGTGGGCCGCAGTCGAACTGTGCCACTGGTAGCTCATTGGTTCTTGGCGCGCAGAATTCTGACGGAAGTATGAACACCATGTTTGTGCCAGCCGATGTCTTTGCATCGGCTTTTACCGGTTTGGGGCGCCACTCTTTCCTTTTCGGGCGGTCTTCCGTTTCCAAAGTCTGCCTAATTTTAACGGCCAGATCGGGCCGTGCTTTCTTTAAAGCGTGGAGATACTGCGCTTCGGCTTCCTCCAAGTTACGCAGCCACTGCACTCTACGCTTTTGGGTGTGTCTGAGTCCGTCGGGACACCACCTTGGACGGTGATATCTGTCTTCTTCTTTGTCATCCCTCGGCTTCTCGAGGTCTTTTGCTCGAGCGGACTCCCTGTAACGGCTCTGAGGTGGGAGAGGCCCTAGACGTTTGAACACTGAAACTGGCCCCGTGTCCTCCCTCTGCTGTCCACATTCCGGGCAGTTGTCGACTGTAGGCAATCGGCTCATTCCCGCATCCCAGCAATACTTGAAGAAAGGACAATCCCAATGTTTGTCTGCGCCTTCCTTTTCTTTTGACGGTCCCCTAGCGAGGTGCTCATATCCTTCATCGTCTCCATCGCGCCGGCGACGTTGGTCATACTGACGCTCATACTTGTTAAGGAGATGCGTGGAATGTGGCTTCTGATATCGCACTCTCCTCACCTGTTCCTCTGTTAAATACCGCCTGTCATTGTGGCTGGGCCGGTCGCGTGGACCAGCCTCCTCTCTTTCTTTGCCCCGAGAGCGACCGCCTTCCTCCTTGTGTGTGCCAAGGTGGTACCCAGATCCTGCCATATTAACATCGAACGAGAACTCCAGCTGACGCCTCGTGGAGTGACTGTGTTCTACCATGTTGACGCCAGGAAATGGGTTTGTGTCTACTTTCATGGCGAACTGCCCCAGGATCAGACGGCCTTGCTCTATTGCTGTTTGGATATGGCGACGTAGCTCTTTGCAATCATTGGTGGGGTGGGTGAACGAGTGATGCCACTTGCAGTATGGTCTCCCGTTCATTTCCTGAGCCGTAGGGATTTTGTGGCCTTCAGGCAACCTCAGCTGCTTCTCCTTTAGCAGTAAATCGAATATCTGCTCGGCTTTGCTCACATCGAAGTCAAACCCTTTTGCAAGCCCTTGTTGTTTCACCCATTTGCAGGATACAGGATCTTCCCCCCGAGCCCATTCAGCTATGGCCACCTCCTGGTCTTGTGTAGGATCATCTTCTTCTGTATCGACCAGGCCTATCGGACGTTTGAACTTGTCTTGGTACAACTCAGGGTGGCGCTGTTCATACATTGTCAGCTTCTGGGCCATGTGCGCCAATGAGTTGTACTCTACTTGGAAAGCCAGATCCTTGATGGGTGCTGAGAGACCCAACACTGCTAGCTCGACTGCTTCTTTCTCAGTTAAACGAGCTGAGTAACATCGGTTCTTGACAGTCCTGAAGCGCTGGATGTACTCGGCTACAGTTTCTCCCCGCTTCTGCCGCACCTGCGCCAGGTCTGCAATGCCAGCCTCGGTAGCCTCTGAATGATACTGAATGTGGAACTGCTCTTCCAGTTGCTTCCAGGTCTGAATCGAATCAGGTGGCAGCGAGGTGTACCACCCAAAAGCTGGTCCTGTCAGAGATTGCGCAAAGAACCTTACGCGCAGCTGATCCGATGCTGAAATCATGCCTAACTGTGCCAGGTATCGGCTCACGTGCTCGATCGAGCTCGATGAACCTTGAGAACTCAGGGAGCCGATACTTGGGAGGCAGCGGGATCAGATCAAACTCATTGGGGTACGGCTTTGAATAGCCGATTGTCCTTCTCTTCGGCACAAAGCCGAACTGGTCTCTCAAGATGGTACGGATTTGCTCCACTGTTTGAGCTGCAGGGGCTAGATTCTCATGACTCGTTCCAGTGGCATACTTGGCTAGCCACGCCTGTTTGTCGGCGTCCATCCCAGACATCGCTGCTCCAGAAACGCCTGCTGAAACCCTTGCTCCAGGAACTCCTGCCGCAGAAATCCCTGCGGTTGCAATCTGGTTGGTGCGTGTCAGGTTATTGCAGTCCGGCACGTAAGTGCACACATATCCATGTGGGATTTCTTTAGGTGGTTCAAACAGGAACTGGCAATCGCCTGGGTCGCCTCCGACTTTGTAGACGACGTACGCCGCTGCCCCTGGCGGCTCCGGAGCTGCAAGTGTGAATGGCAGCGGTGGCCTGGCCTGGAGTGGTCTTTCTCCCTGGTGAGTCCCCAGAGTAGGGCCTGACGGAGAGTACTGATGTTTCATGATCTCCTGAACTACGCGAACTGCGATCCGCTCGAAAGCGTTCACCAGGCTCTCAGAATGGCGGTGAAGAGAATGAGCCACCATGTAGTTGACCTCCTGTCGCAGAGCTCTGGTGCGCTCCTCTGAAGGAACAGACAGATCCACCTCATCAAGAGCACCCTCGGGTGAGAACCCCCTCCACTTGATGCCATGCTTACGGGTCCTCTCAAAAGAGCCGATGAGATCGGCTTCGAAGAGAGCTCTGATCTCGTCATACTTCGCCTTGTGCTCTTTAGGCAGCTCGTCGTACGTGACTGGTCTGTCCCCCATCTCAGCGTAGGATGTTGATGCAGATGTTGTTGAATGTCCCATCGGGCGTGCCAGAATGTGTTGCCTGCCAAAACCCACCGGCGAGCAGCGACGAGCAACACGAAGAGCCGGGAGGCTCCCAGAACTGCTGGTGGGCCCTGGTCCCTCGGGCAACGGCCCGCAAAACTCCGGCACACGTCCTGGCTTGGTTCGAGGGCGTGCCACCTGACCTATACCTGGTCAGGAAGGTGAAGGATTGCTCCGATTGATTTCCTGCATGGTAAACAAGTATACGTAAAATTCGAGCCGTGACCGGCTCGCAGGTTTCCCTGTGAATCGGCTCCTAGAGCCGATTATCCCATGGTTCTGCATTAGATTTACGATAACATGGGGTTTTGCTTTATCATTACAAGTTTAAATCGATCTACGACAGTTTAACGTTTTCACCACGTAACTGGAACGTCCTACACGTAATTGAGCCTGGTAGATACAAAAGATGATAGAAAACTAACCCTAGAGGAGGCCTAACAACCGACGTAAAGTCAATTACCGGAACAACTTCTCTAGAACTAGTAAACCACGTCCTTACGTACTACTGGATCGTTCAACCCGTTTGCAAGGCCTGACTACGTGGATATCAAACTAAATCTTGGTGAACAAGGCATAACCATAACAGATCGAATCAGCTAAATAAAGATCAAGCAAGATGCTACCCTTGCACTTGGGAAAAGGTGCAAAGGTAGCGAGGTAACTAGAGGCAGCATAACTTAAACAATTATAGCGAAGAACACCGATGCTAGCCTTAACGAATCTTTGATAGTAGTATTACTCGCCATCAACAAGGCTTCAGTACGAGTAACACCAAATAACGCATAAGTAAATACTGCCTAGATCGCAAGATGCGATCTAGGCAGCATGACACTTACCCGAAAGAAACCCTAGAAACAAGGGGTGGCGATGCGCCGAGATTGTGTTTGTTGTGAACGTGATTGTCCTCTTCTTCTCGATAACCTTAGGTACATATTTATAGTCCGGAGACTTTCTATCTTTGGAATAACTCTACAACTCTATCTTTACCTAAACTGAAACGGAACCTACTACGATACAAGGTACACGGGCAATTTAGCCCAAATCCACGCACAAGGCCGATTCAACAACACGTTGAATATACGTATCTTCCAAGCCCATCTTGATCACGGCCCATCTACTTCTTTGGCCAAAATATGGCGATAACAACTATGCATTCATGTTGTTTGTACTAAATATCCTTGGTCATTGAGGTTGTGCTGGACACACAACTTAGATCAATGTGAAAGTTGGCTTGATGACTCGGTTCCACTTGTCATGGGCATGGAGATGCTATTCCAACTTACACAGACTAGGCTAAAGAGTTTAGCGAGTCGGATTGACCCATATTGAGGTACAACGAACTAAGCTGTCATTTGTATATCTTAATCAATGTAATCCTTAGACCTGAGGTTGTTGCATAGTCCGAGTTGAGGATCACCGACTTAGGTTCTGTCAAACGCTGATCCGTAACTGGGAAGTTATAAAGGCAGGGTTCGGGTCGACTGAGAATCAAGCTGCGTGATGTGAATAACCAAGATGGGATTTTGCCCCTCCACTCGGAGAGATATTCTCTGGGCCCTCTCGTGAGATATGATTCGGAAATCATGGCCATGCATGACTCGGTTAAGTGTTAACCGAGGCGATCGACTAAGAGTTAGTCAGGTGAATCACTTATCTCGGATCGAGAAGAGAGTCGGACTATTTAAGGGATGACATATATTCGCCTATAGTCTGACAAGGTATATCGTGAGGCAAAAGGGACTCGGACGTAAGTCGCATTGGAAAGGCAAGTCGTCATGACTCTTTGGTACTTGGGAGTCGGCACGTTCTGCTAGGAGCCGCTACCGACTGATCGATTGTGAGTCGGACTCCAATCGTGTCCAAGTAACCAAGAGCCTGCAGGGTCACACACTTAAGAGCAGGAGCAAGTTCGGATTGGATCCGAATCTGTAATCTGGTTGGGTTGGACCTAAACCAGATTAGGACTGAGTTAGTGAGTTGGACTCACGGTGACTAGTGTTATATGGGCTTTAGTGAATGGGTCGCGCGAGCAGAGCCCACGTTCACTCCCTATATATAGTGGAGCACAGTAACCTAGAAAGGTTAATCGTTGTTCGGTTAGGTCATTCCATGTGTTGGAAACCCTAGCTCCACAGCAGTCCAGCCGCCGTAACGAACCTAGCAGTTCGCCGCCGGCGCTCCTCCTTGTACGTGTGGATACCAGCAGAGGTGTTGTGCGATCAGCACCAGGACGATCGGATCGTGAGGACTGCACTGCATCAACTGACGCGCTTCATCAGTAATCCGCAACCGCGCGTCTAGTGGTAAACCTCGTGGCCTTCTACCTCAGCTAGGTCTTGGGATCACCACGTTAGAGGAAAAGTTTTTGTTTTATCTCTGCGTGGCCCAACATCGAACATGATAGGTCATTTTGTGAAGGTTTTTTCGAAACATGATCAATATACCAAGTATGGTATTTTTCCTGTCCACTATGTAACATAATATGACACCACGCGAAGGATTTTCATTGTTCGGATTTTTTTTGAATTTATTATGCCCGTTTTGAATTATCTGAATTTCTAACTATGGTCGAACCGGTGTGCATGAAGATAGGGGACGAGCATCGTTATAACTTGCATTGGATCTCTGAAGAAACCACATATTGCGAGTCTAAAAATGATTTTTTCAAAAAATCACGGGCGATAGATCATGTACCTGTAGTACAAACCGGACCCACTTCCTACCGATTCGGCAGACATTTGTCCTTTTTACCCGGAATGGACGAAAAGGTTTGAGATGTCCCGATTGGGAGATAGTCCATGTAAGGTGGTCTAGTATTTTAGGAAAATGGGACGGTAGCATTCTGAAACGGCATTTTGGTGGTTACTTCACAAAACGACCCGTTTTTTGCGCTCGGAAAATGGAAAAGGGCTTTTTCGTGCGACAAAAAGGAAAACTTCCTCCGGCAACATTGTTCTCCATACCAATTTCCATACACATGTATAATATGGGCACAACATCACAAACCATGCCGTGATTCAGCACATAACATCGGTCATTTGGACCGAAAGCCATGAAACCTCGAACATGATAGGTCATTTTGTGAAAGTTTTTTCGAAACATGATCAATAAACCAAGTATGGCATTTTTCCTTTCAACTATGTAACATAATATGACGCCACGCGAAGGATTTTCATTGTTCGGATTTTTTTGAATTTATTATGCCCGTTTTGAATTATCTGAATTTCTAATTATGGTCGAACTGGTGTGCATGAAGATAGGGGACGAGCATCGTTAGAACTTGCATTGGATCTCTGAAGAAACCACATATTGCGAGTCTAAAAATGATTTTTTCAAAAAATCACGGGCGATAGATCATGTACCTATAGTACAAACCGGACCCACCTCTTACCGATTCGGTAGACATTTGTCCTTTTTACCCGGGATGGACGAAAAGGTTTGAGATTTCCCGGTGGGGACATAGTCCATGTAAGGTGGTCTAGTATTTTAGGAAAATGGGACAGTAGCATTCTGAAACGGCATTTTGGTGGTTACTTCACAAAACAACCAGTTTTTTGCGCTCGGAAAATGGAAAAGGTCTTTTCCGTGCGACAAAAAGGAAAACTTCCTCCTGCAACATTGTTCTCCATACCAATGTACACACACATGCATAATATGGGCACAACATCACAAACTATGCCGTGATTCAGCACATAACATCGGTCATTTGGACCGAAAGCCATGAAACCTCGAACATGATAGGTCATTTTGTGAAGGTTTTTTCGAAACATGATCAATTTACCAAGTCTGGTATTTTTACTTTTAACTATGTAACATAATATGAAACCACGCGAAGGATTTTCATTGTTCGGATTTTTTTTGAATTTATTATGCCCGTTTTGAATTATCTGAATTTCTAACTATGGTCGAACCAGTGTGCATGAAGATAGGGGACGAGCATCGTTATAACTTGCATTGGATCTCCGAAGAAACCACATATTGCGAGTCTAAAAATGATTTTTTCAAAACATCACGGGAGATAGATCATGTACCTGTAGTACAAACCGGACCCACTTCCTACCGATTCGGCAGACATTTGTCCTTTTTACCCGGGATGGACGAAAAGGTTTGAGATGTCCCGGTTGGGAGATAGCCCATGTAAGGTGGTCTAGTATTTTAGGAAAATGGGACGGTAGCATTCTGAAACGGCATTTTGGTGGTTACTTCACAAAACGACCCGTTTTTTACGCTCGGAAAATGGAAATGGGCTTTTCCGTGCAACAAAAAGGAAAACTTCCTCCTGTAACATTGTTCTCCATACCAATGTCCACACACATGCATAATATGGGCACAACATCACAAACTATGCCGTGATTCAGCACATAACATCAGTCATTTGGACCGAAAGCCATGAAACCTCGAACATGATAGGTCATTTTGTGAAGGTTTTTTCGAAACATGATCAATATACCAAGTCTGATATTTTTCCTTTCAATTATGTAACATAATATGACACCACGCGAAGGATTTTCATTGTTCGGATTTTTTTGAATTTATTATGCCTGTTTTGAATTATTTGAATTTCTAACTATGGTTGAACCGGTGTGCATGAAGATAGGGGACGTGCATCGTTAGAACTTGCATTGGATCTCTAAAGAAACCACATATTGCGAGTCGAAAAATTATTTTTTCAAAAAATCATGGGCGATAGATCATGTACCTGTAGTACAAACCGGACCCACTTCCTACCGATTCGGCAGACATTTGTCATTTTTACCCGGGATGGACGAAAATGTTTGAGATGTCCCGGTTGGGAGATAGTCCATGTAAGGTGGTCTAGTATTTTAGGAAAATGGTACGGTAGCATTCTCAAACGGCATTTTGGTGGTTACTTCACAAAACGACCCGTTTTTTGCGCTCGGAAAATGGAAAAGGGCTTTTCCGTGCGACAAAAAGGAAAACTTCCCCTGCAACATTGTTCTCCATACCAATGTCCACACACATGCATAATATGGGCACAACATCACAAACTATGTCGTGATTCAGCACATAACATCGGTCATTTGGACCGAAAGCCATGAAACCTCGAACATGATAGGTCATTTTGTGAATGTTTTTTCGAAACATGATCAATATACCAAGTCTGGTATTTTTCCTTTCAACTATGTAACATAATATGACACCACGCGAAGGATTTTCATTGTTCGGATTTTTTTTGAATTTATTATGCCCGTTTTGAATTATCTGAATTTCTAACTATGGTCGAACCGGTGTGCATGAAGATAGGGGACGAGCATCGTTAGAACTTGCATTGGATCTCTGTAGTACAAACCAGACCCACTTCCTGCCGATTCGGCAGACATTTGTCCTTTTTACCCGGGATGGACAATTTCGGCAGGCTGGGCCAGGCAGCACTAATGATAGGGGTGAGTGTCGACATTATGTCGTGAGGCGTGTACCTTGTCCCGGATGGTGTCACCAACCGGGACTAAAGATCAACCTGTAGTCCCGGTTGGAGACACCAACCGGGACAAAGCACGAGTCAGCACTAATGATAGGGGTGAGTGTCGACATTATTTCGTAAGTGTCGACACTATGCCGAGCTGCTTGTACTATAAATAGGCATCCTTGCGAGTCCAGTCCTCCATCCAGTTTGAGGCATCTCCAAGATGGTTTTCGAGAGCAGGGACACCACTACGGCCAGTTTTAGGGAGATGCCGACGGAGCCGCGTCCTCCGGCATCTCCGAGAAACTGGTCATAGAGGCACTCCCTAATATGTGAAATTAGTTAGCTCCGAGGCGTATTGATCTAGTTAGAGAAGTTACAAGATGCAAGATGGTTTTCGAGAGTAGGGACACCACTACGACCAGTTTCAGGGAGATGCCGCCGGATCCCAGTCCTCCGGCATCTCCATGAAACTGGTCATAGAGGCACTCCCTAATATGTGACTGCGCGCGTTTGGAAAACTTCTTGATAGTCCCGGTCCAGCCACAAAACGAGACTAACACTCAAGACATTTATTAATATTAAAAACTGAGACTACAAAACCGGGACTAAAGGCCACAAACCGCGAAAGATATCCTTCGGTCAAGCCACAAACCGCGAAAGACATGAACTAGAGTTACATAATATGAGCATGAACTTCTTGGCATATGTCCTTCCTTATGATCGCTTCAGACGTAACCATGGAGCATCTTCTTTACTTAACGGAATGCTTGGGTCAGTTTTCACTGTGAAGGGCGGAATTTCATCAGACTTATTATAATCTTCTGACATGTCTGTCTTGTCCTCGATTCCCACGATGTTTCTTTTCCCTGAAAGAACTATGTGACGTTTTGGCTCATCATATGATGTATTCGTTTGCATATTTTTTCTTTTTTTCGGTCTGGAGGACATGTCCTTCACATAGAAAACCTGAGACACATCATTGGCTAGGACGAATGGTTCATCTCTATAACCAAGATTGTTGCGATCCACTGTTGTCATTCCGTACAACTGGTCTATCTTTACCCCTTCCCCATTCAGGTTGACCCATTTGTAGCGAAACAAAGGGACCTTAAAAGAGACTCCATAGTCTAGTTCCCATATCTCCTCTATGTAACCATAATATGTGTCCTTTTGTCCATTCTCGTCTATTGCATCAAAGCGGACACCACTATTTTGGTTGGTGCTCTTTTTATCTTGGGCGATCGTGTAGAATGTATTCCCATTTATTTCGTACCCTTGGAAATTCAATACAGTAGAAGATGGTGACGCGGCCAACAAGTATAGCTGATATCCAACAGATGTGTCCGCATCCAACCACCGAAAGACTTCATGTGTTTATCTGTAATCCATGATTCAGGCTTCCCCGGGTTTTTGGAGCGTACAATATTGTTGCGTTCCTCGATATACGGAGCTGCCAAGGTGGAATTATGTAGAACTGTGTAGTGTGCTTTAGTGAAAGAATCCCCGTCCCTACATATCATTGCTTTCTTTCCCAGCGTGCCTTTTCCACTTAGTCTTCCCTCATGCCGCGAGTCAGAAACACCAATCGTCTTAAGGTCAGGAATAAAGTCAACACAAAACTCAATGACCTCCTCTGTTCCATATCCCTTGGAGATGCTTCCTTCTGGTCTAGCACGGTTATGCACATATTTCTTTAAGACTCCCATGAACCTCTCAAAGGGGAACATATTGTGCAGAAATACCAGACCGAGAATGGCAATCTCTTCCACTAGGTGAACCTGGAGATGCGTCATAATATTGAAGAAGGATGGTGGGAACACCAATTCAAAACTAACAAGACATTGTACCACATCCTTCTGTAACCTTGGCAGAATATCTGGATTGATTACCTTCTGAGATATTGCATTGAGGAATGCACACAGCTTCACAATGGGTACTCGAACATTTTCCGGTAGAAGCCCCCTCAATGCAATCGGAAGCAACTGCGTCATAATCACGTGACAGTCATGAGAATTCAGGTTTTGGAACTTTTTCTCTGCCATATTTATTATCCCCTTTATATTAGATGAGAAGCCCGACGGCACCTTGATACTGTAAAGGACTTCAAAAAAGATTTCCTTCTCTGCTTTGGTAAGAGCATAGCTGGCACGACTTAAGTGATGCCCTGTATCCGTCTTGTTATGTGTATGCATGTTCTTTGGGTCTTTAATAATTTGTTGGTCCTCCCGTTCTTCTGGTGTATCTTTTGTCTTCCCATACACGCCTAGGAATCCTAGCAGGTTCACGCAAAGATTCTTCGTGACGTGCATCACGTCGATTGAAGAGCGGACCCATAGGACTGTCCAATATGGCAGCTCCCAAAATATAGATTTCTTCTTCCACATGGGTGCGTGTCCTGTAGCGACGTCATTCGGAACTGATTGACCGTCGGGACCCTTTCCAAAGATTACTTCTATGTCCTTGACCATACCAAATACATCATCACCAGCAGGGAGTTCAGGCTTCTTCCGGTGATCTTCCTCACCTTTGAAATGCTTGCCTTTCTTTCTTACGGGATGATTGGTCGGAAGAAATCGTCGATTCGCCAGGTACACAACCTTCTTGCATTTATGCAAATATGTACCTTCAGTCTTATCTAAACAGTGTGTGCATGCCTTATATCCCTTGTTTGTCTATCCTGAAAGGTTACTAAGAGTAGGCCAATCATTGATGGTTACGAATAAAAACCCTCGTAGATCAAATGGCTCCTGTTTGTTCTCATCCCATGCATGTACACCTGGTTTGCCCCACAACTGTAAGAGTTCTTCAACTAATGGCCTAAGGTACACATCAATGTCGTTGCCCGGTTGCTTCGGGCCTTGGATGAGCACTGGCATCATAATGAACTTACGCTTCATGCACAACCAAGGAGGCAGGTTGTAGATACATAGAGTCACGGGCCAGGTGCTGTGACTGCAGCTCTACTCCCCAAAAGGATTCATGCCATCCGTACTTAGACCAAACCATAAGTTCCTTGTGTCACCTGCAAAGTCTGGGAAGTCTCTCTCGATTTTTCTCCACTGTGACCCATCAGCAGGGTGTCTCAACTTCCCGTCTTTCTTACGGTCTTCTTTGTGCCATCGCAACAACCTGGCATGCTCTTTGTTTCTGAACATGCGTTTCAACCTTGGTATTATAGGAGCATACCACATAACCTTAGCAGGAACCCTCTTCCGGAGGGGCTCTCCCTCAACATCACCAGGGTCATCTCGTCTGATCTTATACCGCAACGCGTTGCATACCGGGCATTTATCTAAATTCTCATACTCCTTACCGCGGTAGAGGATGCAGTCATTAATGCATGCATGTATCTTTTGCACATCTAATCCTAGAGGACAGAGAGTCTTCTTTGCTTCGTAGGTACTCTCGGGAAGTTTGTTATGTTTTGGAAACTTCGGCTTCATTATTTTTAGCATCTTTTCAAATGAGGAGTCAGTTAGACCACACTCTGCCTTCCATCGCAACAATTCCAGTGTGGTACTGAGCTATGTGTTGCCATCTTCACAATTTGGGTACAACAATTTCTTGTGATCTTCTAACATGCCCTCTAATTTCAACTTCTCATTTTCTGTTTCACAGTCTCGCTTTGCATCAGAAATGACCCTACCAAGTTCATCAGCCGGCTCATCTGATGCCCGTTCTTCACCTCCTTCCTCTCCATTGTCTTCCATTGCAGTATCACTATATTCAGGAAACATATGATGATAGTTGTTATCATCATCTTCTTCTTCACCATCTTCCATCATAACCCCTCTTTTCCCGTGTTTGGTCCAGCAATTATAGTTGGGCATGAAACCTTTCATAACCAGGTGGCCGCGAATGATTTTCGAGGAAGAGTACTCCTTGTTGTTCCGACATTGAACACATGGACAACGTATAAAACCATTCCCTTTGTTTGCCGTAGCCACATCGATAAATTTATCCACGCCTTTCATATACCCGGCTACGCGCCGGTCACCATACATCCATTCCCGACCGTTCATCTGCATCATATAAGTAAGTTTATCAAAAAACAGGACATCATAAATAGTGAAATGACCAATTCACATCGACACATGCATTGTATTAATGACAGAGAAAAGATAAGATTGCTAACCTCGATCGAGGGAAATAAAGAGGAAAAAGCTCAAGTGCGTCTCGGACACCTTCTATATTTTTGTTCTATGAGAAATTGAATGGGATTATTCACTCAAACATTTCATCAAACACCTTGAATGCATGCATAGGGGAGAAAAAACTAGCACACCCCTCACACCTTCCACCAAGAGAAAAAACAGAGTGGAGGCAGAGGGGGCTGGGGCGTTGCATTTATAGAGGGCGGGAGCATACGTCCCGGTTGAAGCCACCAACCGGGACTAAAGGTGTGTGCCACGCCACGTGGCTGTGGCCAAACCTTTAGTCCCGGTTGGTGGCTCCAACCGGGACGTATGCCCCGTTACCAACCGGGAAGCATGCCTCCGGGCCCCGTGCCCGCTCGAACCGGGACGCGTGCCAGCATTAGTCCCGGTTGGTGGCGTAACCGGGACTAATGCTCTGAGGGGGCGCGAACGGATGGCCTGTTTTCTACTAGTGCACTTGCCTTGGTAGTTTGGGGAGTAGCAACAATCTTCACAATCACAATCACTATTTGCACCAAAATCTACACATAAAATAATGGCACCAAAATCACATACACCATATATACAAAAAAAATATATGAATGCATGCAAATGCCATGTGATGATTTTTATACACCAAACAAGACAAGTGAATAGTACAGAAACATAAATAAATCCAAGATATTCAAAATAAACCTTATTTCATCCTTAAAACATTTTTCAAATAATTTGTATAATCAAAATAAGGCTACACAAGTTTCTGCATAAACAACCATTTTTACAGAGGCAAAATACTAAACACATTGCATAAACAGATAAGATTTTCTCTCCTGATTCCAATGATATAATTTTTTTAAAATTTGAACGTGTGGATCAAAAGTTATGAATTTTACAAGTTTGAACATCTAATAGATCTAAATTCTGTTTTTAAAACAAAGAACTGGCCACGCGGCGCTCTCTGATTGGTTGATACCATTTCGCGTGGATCGACTAACGTGGACCGTCAGATCTAACTTAAATCGCATGGCCAGATCTGTTCCGTACCCCTTCGTTGAGTGATCTAATTCTACGCATCCGATCTAGATCTAATGGCGCACGATTGCTTGACCAAATATGGGCGACGCGCGACGGTGGCTGGCGGCGGCGCGCTCGGGCGGTGAGGTTGCCGGCTATACAGGAAGCGAGAAAGGCAGTGGGATAGCTCACCGAGTTCGCGTGATGACGCTGGTGCTCGAGGTGGTCTTCGTTGGCGAAGGGGCGCGCAGTGGTGGTCGCTGGGGCTCGCCGGAGTTGTGCACGGCGTCGGATGCTTGCAGACGTCGATGTTGCCGAGGCTCTGCGTCGGCCTATCACGAGTCAGTGGTGTCAAAAGCTGCGCAAGGACAAGGCAAACCTGACAGTATGCATGCGGGGTCAAGGGGTGTTCGAATCATACCGCTATTGCTCGTCGGAGTTGAGCGGCGGCTCTGGTGGTTGTGGGCGTGAACAAAGACGGCGACCTGGGTCAAGTGCGGGAAAACCAGGGGTGTTAGCAGATGCACAAGGACGTGGCGGTCACGCTCGTTTGAACCAGAAGCAAAGGGGTGGTCGGAGCTTACCGGAATCGCCCGCCGGAGTTGCTCGGT
The DNA here is from genome assembly GCA_916181665.1 of Avena sativa. Lineage (NCBI taxonomy): Eukaryota > Viridiplantae > Streptophyta > Magnoliopsida > Poales > Poaceae > Avena > Avena sativa. Next base: position 395,784,236 of record OV702279.1, on the reverse strand, counting down.
ACAGCGGCGGTGCAAGTGAGATTGTGGGCAGCCTGGTGGCGGAATGGAGGCGCTGAGTGGGGGGAAATGGTCATGACGCTGAGGGGGTTAAATATCCAGGAGGGGGCGGCGATTACGCGCTGCATCAATGGGAATTAAGCGGGCAGTGACTGCGGCGAGGTAACGACGGAGCGCCTTGGCCACGCATTGATTGAGGACGAAGCTGACGGGGCATGGTGGGGTCGAGTTGTCAGAAGGTGGGTGCACGCGGGCGCGGTGAGGAAAGGCAGAGACAGAGGTGGCCCGGGTGGGCTGCTTTGCCTGCTGGGCTGGATTGGTGGCGCCAGGCCCAGTTGGGTTTTCTAAACCTTTTTATTTTTCTAATTTGATTTTCTAGAATCATTTTCTAATGAATTCAAAAGTATTTGAATTTCAAATCTTTCTGGCCTTTTGTAAAATGAATCATGTATAGTTTTGAGTACAAAACCATGCTGCCTTGCTGGACTTGCATAGTTCCTTTGAAAATTTTAAAACAACAGTGCCTTAGCACTTGGTTTGATAAAGATTTGAAAATGGTTTTAAAACCATATTTGTTTTGGAAATTTTTGTCCAAGCTTTAACACTCAACCAAACCAACATAAGAGCAAACAAAACTTGGTTTAAAACAATTATATTCTAATTTGAGAGTGGCATTAGATCAATGCCTGCTCACATAAAATAATAGCACTCGGTGCTTCTGTTTTCTAGAAATGAGTTTGAAATTGATCCCTAAATTATATTCATGCATGAATGATATGCAATCTTTGAAAACATGATTTTAGGGATGTTACAAATCTAACCCCCTTAAGGTGAATATCACCCTCGAGATTCGGGTTGGCTAGAAAATAGGTGAGGGTGGTCTTTCCGAAGATCATCTTCTCTTTCCCATGTTGCTTCTTCTTCGGAATGATGGTTCCATTGAACTTTGCAGAATTTGATAGTCTTAGTCCGAGTAACTCTTTCTGCCGTCTCAAGAATCTTGATAGGTTTCTCCTTATAAGTGATATCACTTTCCAATTGGACCTCTTCCAAAGGTATAGTATCCTTCAAAGAAGTCCCTTCCATCTCTGGATGGCATTTCTTAAGCTGACTCACATGAAACACATTGTGAACGGCAGACAATGATTCTGGAAATTCAATCTCATAAGATACTTCTCCTTTACGACTCAGAATCTTGAATGGTCCAACATATCTTGGGGCCAATTTACCTTTGACACCAAATATCTTCACTCCACGAAGTGGTGACACTCTAAGATAAGCTCTATCACCCACTTCATAGGTGACTTCTCTACGCTTAGGATCAGCGTAGCTCTTCTGTCGGGACTATGCTATCTTCAATCTGTCCTTAACTAGTTTGACTTTTTCTTCAGCCTCTTTGATTAGTTCTGGTCCGAGCAAACTTCTTTGTCCCACACCATTCCATAACAATGGGGTGGTACACTTTCTCCCATAGAGAAATTCAAATGGTGCCATCTCAATACTGGCTTGATAGCTGTTATTGTAAGAGAATTCTGCGTAAGGCAGACTTTCATCCCAACTGGCTCCATAGTCTAGGGCACATGCCCTCAACATATCTTCAAGAATCTGGTTGGTCCTTTCAGTCTGTCCATCAGTCTGAGGATAAAAAGCAGTGCTGAATTCCAACCTCATTCCCAACGACTCATGTAGCTGCCTCCAAAAATGAGAAGTGAATTGAGTTCCCCTATCAGACACAATACTCTTGGGTACTCCATGTAGACATACAATCCTGCTCATGTAGATCTTTGCTAACTTAGCACTTGTATAGATTGTCTTCACAAGTATGAAATGAGCCACTTTAGTTAAGCGATCCACTACTACCCAAAATCCGGACCTAGTCCTTGGCAATCCGGTGATGAAATCCATGCCAATCTTGTCCCACTTCCAATTAGGAATAGGTAGTGGTTGTAACAATCCTGCTGGTTTCTGATGTTCCGCTTTCACTCTACTACATACATCACACAAAGCAATATGTTCGGCGATGTCTTTCTTGAGATTATTCCACCAAAATCTTTCTTTCATATCCATGTACATCTTGGTGTTACCCGGATGAATGGAATATGGTGAGTTGTGTGCTTCTAGTAAAATCAGTTTCCGAAGCTCTGGATCTTGCGTAACGCAGATACGTTTTCCATACCATAAAGTACCCTGTTCATCTTCATGGAATCCCTTGGCTTTTCCTTTGCCAATCTTTTCCTTAATCCCTTCAATTTCCTTGTCTGTCTTTTGGGCTTCTTTGATTTTGTCCAACAAAGTGGGTTGAACATCCAATGACATGAGATGTCCTTCGGGCACAATCTCCAATCTGAGATCTCTAAATTGGGCACTCAGATCATCTGGCAATTCTCCCTTAGTAAGGCCATTCACAAAAACTTTACGGCTTAGAGCATCTGCTACAACATTTGCTTTACCGGGGTGGTATTGCAAACTCAAGTCATAGTCCTTGATGAGTTCTAGCCATCTTCTTTGTCTCATGTTAATTTCTTTCTGGGTGAAGATATACTTCAAACTTTTGTGATCTGTGAACACTTCACATCGCTTTCCCAAAAGATAATGTCTCCATGTTTTAAGTGCATGGACAACAGAGGCTAACTCTAAATCATGAGTTGGGTAGTTTACCTCATGAGTTTTGAGTTGTCTCGAGGCATAATCCACAACTTTCCCTTCCTGCATTAGCAATGCACCTAATCCATGATGAGATGCGTCACAATACACTTGGAAATCCTTCTCTAAATCTGGCAGACATAATACTGGTGCTATCACTAGTCTCTTCTTCAGTTCTTGGAAACTGAGTTCACATCCTTCAGACCAAGCAAATTTCTTGTCTTTCTTTAGTAACTCTGTTATTGTCTTAGCTATCTTGGAGAAATTCTCAATAAACCTTCTGTAGTATCCTGCCAAGCCAAGGAAACTATGAACCTCTTTCACTGACTTAGGAGATTCCCATTCAGTTACAGCTGAGACTTTAGCAGGATCAACTACTACACCATCTCCTGACACAACGTGTCCAAGAAATCCAACTTCATTCAACCAAAACTCACACTTGCTGAATTTGGCATACAGCTTATGCTCTCTAAGCTTCTCAAGTATCAAACGCAAATGTCCTTCATGCTCTTCTTTGCTCTTGGAGTAGATCAAAATGTCATCGATGAAAACGACAACAAACTTGTCAAGGAACTCCATGAACACCTTGTTCATCATATTCATGAAGTAAGCTGGTGCATTGGTCAAACCAAATGGCTGTTGGAATTATGCCCTAGAGGCAATAATAAAGATGTTATTATTATAATTCTTGTTCATGATAAAGTTTATATTCCATGCTAGAATTGTATTAAGCGGAAACTTTAATACTTGTGTGGTTTGTGAACAACACCGTGTTCCTAGTACGCCTCTATGGACTAGCTTATTGATCAATGATGGTTAAGGTTTCCTAACCATAGACATGAGTTGTCAATTGATAATGAGATCATATCATTGGAGAATGATATGATGGACAGACCCAAACTAAGCGAAGCAATTAGATCGTATCATCGTGTTCATATTTGCGAAGCTTTTCCTATGTCAAATATTGTATTCCTTAGACCATGAGATAATACAACTCCCTGGTATCGGAAGAAAGCTTTGAGGTCATCAAACGTCATCCTATGAGAGGGTGATCATAAAGGTGTCTCTCAGGTGATCGGAAAGTATCTGTTGGGTTGTATGTATCGAGATGGAATTTGTCCCTCCCAAGTCGGAGAGATATACTTCGGGCCCACTCGGTAATCGATATCAACACCGCTGGCAAGCATGTGGTTAAGGAGTTAATCACAAAGTGATATCGGATTATGGAACGAGTAAAGTACTTGCTGTGAACGAGATTGAACTAGGTATGACGGTACCGACGATCGAATCTCGGGCAAGTAAAATATCGCGAGACGAAGGGAATATATATATGGGATTGTTTAAATCCTGACATCGTGGTTCATCCGATATGATCATCGATGAATGTGTGGGAGTCAATATGGGTGCCCAGACCCCGCTGTTGATTATTGATAGAAGATCATGTCTGCATATTCTCGAACCCGCAGGGTCACACACTTAACGTGTCTCGACGCTAGGATAGATTGGATAATTGGTTTATGAATTTTTGTTCGGAGTCTCGGATGGGATCCGGGATATCACGAGAGGTTCCGGAGTGGTCCGGAGAATAAGATTCATATAAGGCAGTGCAGTTTTTGGAGTTCGGAATTGTTCCGGGTTAATCGGTATTGTACTGGAAGCTTCTAGAACCTTCCGGAAGGGGACCAACGTGGCCCCACCTTCCGGGAGGGGGCATGGGCCTATGAGGGAGTGTCCTGGCCGAATTGGGCCAGGGGCACAAGGCCCCATAGGGCCCAGCCGATCCTATAGGGTTTAAATCGTTTAAACTAGAGATAGGGTTTCTAGAAGGGGGAGAGTCCTTGCCCCCACTCATCCCTCCCTTGGCCGCCAGCCCAAGGCTTGGAGGAGGGGCAAGGGCTGGCCGCCCCCCTCTATAAATAGAGGGCTGGTGCGCCCCCTCCCCCCTACACCTTGCCTCCAACCCTAGTTGCCCTGCTACCCTTCCTCTCTCCCTCCCGACTGTTTGTAGGCGAAGCCCTGCTGCAGAAATTCTCCACCATATACACCACGCCGTCGTGTTGTAGATCCAATCTATCTCTCCACCATACTTGCTGGTCCGAGGAAGGAGGAGACGTCGAGGTGCTGCACGTGTGCATCTCACGGAGGCACCGCCACTTGTGGTGCTAGATCGGATCGGATCGCGAGGAGGAGAAGCGAGTACGACTACATCACCCACGTTCCGACGAACGTTCCGCTGTGCGAATCTTCAAGGGTATGAAGATCTAATCCAATCTCTCTCGTTGATTGCATCTCCTAGATTAGATCTTGGCTTTCCTTCTGTTCGCATCCGTAGAAAATTTTGATTTACTATGCCGCGAAACCCTTCAATGGCATCACGGTATACTCATACAATCCATACCTAGTGGTGAAATATGTCTTAGGTATGTCTTGTTCCCTTATTTTGAGCTAGAAATAACCTGATCGAAGATCAATCTTTGAGAACACACAGGCTCCTTCTAACTGATCAAACAAGTCATTGATTCTAGGCAAAGGGTATTTATTCTTGATGGTCACCTCATTGAGTGAATGGTGATCTATGCATAACCTTTGACTTCTATCTTTATTTTCCACAAACAAAACTGGTGCTCCCCAGGATGAAGAACTTGGTTGAATAAATCCTTTCTGCAACTGTTCTCCAAGTTGTTTCTTGAGTTCTTTCAACTCATCAACTGACATCTTGTACGGTCTCTTTGCTATTGGTCCAGATCCTGGTAGCAAATCAATGAGAAACTCTACATCTCTATCTGGTGTCATTCCCGGCAATTCTTCCGGAAACACATCCGGATATTCACTCACAATTGGCACGCTGTCTATGCTAACCCCCTTAAGAGAATTTAGCTTACTCCCTGTCGAGTCAAAGTTATACTTGAATCTTATCCGTTTATTTTCCTGGGTTGTGAGTGCAACAGTTTGATTAGCACAATCTAGTACACCTTCATACTTGGTCATCCAATCCATTCCCAAAATTACATCCAGTCCTTGGGAATCTAGGATTATCAGACTCACTGGAAACTTATGCTTTCCAAACTCTATTACTAGGTCTCGGCATCCAAGACTCACTATCATATCTCCACCTGGAGAACTTACTTTTATTGGACACCCAATGTTTTCAGTTAGAAACCCATTTCTATCAACAAATGCTTTTGATATGAATGAATGTGATGCACCAGTATCAAAAAGAACAAGTGCTGGAATAGAATTGAGTTTGAACTTACCAGCCACAGCATCTGACTCTTCATAGATTTCCTCCACATTGATGTGGTTCACTTGCCCCTTCTGGAAAGGGTTGGGCTTGTTGGGTCCTTCAACTTTCTTTTATGGGCATTCATTCGCATAATGCCCCATCTTCTTGCACTTGAAACATTCAACCTGACTAAGATCCTTCTTGACAGGCTGGCTTCCACTACCACTTCCATTGTGGTGGTTCTTGTACCCACTATTGTGATTCTTGTACTTGTCATTGTCATGACTACGTTGGTGCTTGTTGTCATGATGACGGTTGTGGTTGTGGTGCTTGTTGTACTTTCCATGCTTGTGGGATCCAGAATTCCCACTATCTTCATAATGGGAACGTTTGTGAGACGATCCCGAGCTGTGCTTGTCAGAGTGTTTCCTCTTCCTGCTTTCAACCTGTTTCATCTTGCTCTCTAAGATGGCAGCCTTGTCACAAAGATACTGATATGTGGGGACATAGGCCACACCTGACTACAGGTTCAATTCATCGTTCAATCCTTCAAGGAACTTCTCTTTCCTCTTAGCATCAGTGTCAACTTCATCCGGTGCATAACGCGCTAGATTGTTGAACTCCTCATTATATTCAGCCACACTGCGGTGGCGCTGCTTCAAGTTATCAAATTCCCTCTTCTTCAAACTCATCACTCCGGATGAGATGTGAGCAGTACGGAAACCATCTTCAAAGATAGCCCATGTCACATCCTCAATGGGAGTGGTGATATGGAAGTTATCCCACCAAGTAGCTGCTGGTCCTTCCAACAAGTGTGCTGCAAACCTGACTTTATCCTCATCAGTACAGCCAACAGTTACCAAGTCCTTGTTCACTGAGCGTAGCCAATCATTGGCCACCATGGGATCAGTAGTTCCTGAGAACTTTGCTGGCCTCAGTCTTAAGAATCTGGTAAGCATGTCAAAACCCGGTGGGTTATGCTGATTGTTGTTGTTGTTGTTATTATTATTATTATTATTATTATTATTATTGTTGTTGTTGTTGTTCTGATTCTGTATGAACATGGTCATCATCTGCATCAGCTGCGTCTGAGCTGTCATCATCTGCTGCATCTCAGGGGTGATATTGTTGTTGTTAGGGTTGGGATTGGCACGTCGGGGAGGCATCTGTGGTTTTCAATAAGGATAAGAATGAGATACCCATAGATGCTATCATGCACAATACATCACATAAACAATCACCAAACATGCATCATAGTAGTAAAAGTTCAACAACATAGACAACATGTTTTGAAAAGTAAACACACCAATAGCAAGCCATCCGCATGTTGGATGGTCATTGCGACTCAATAATCAAAGGTATGGTAAATAATAGATAAATGAGTAGTAACCACTAATCCTCTGCATCAACCTCCTCATCAACAAGTGTAAGACCTGCGTTCTCCATGGCGGTCTTGTACTCCTCGACATTGGTGGTCAAGGCCTCTACTTTGGCTTTGAGAGCCCTCTTCTGTGAACGACATCTCTCAATCACCACCTGCTGATGCTCAAGCTCAAAGTCCTTGGCTTCTAGTTCTGCAGTCATGTCTCGAATCCTCTTGTTCCTATCTTGGACTCTCTTCTCTTGAGTCTTGAACTTTCTATCCTGACTCTCAAACTTGGCCTCCATTTCCTTGACTATCTCATCTTGCTCCACGAAGAGTTTGTCCTTCTCACGAAGCTGCACCTGGAGTTCGTCATTGCTAAGCATGACGTTGGTCCTATCAGTATCTAGGTGCCTAAGAAGAACTTCTAGGTCCTGGAGATATAGACGAATCGGCTATGCCGTCTCTCTAGCAGTATCCTCGAAGTCAATGGCCTCACCATCCTCATCACGTCTACCGAAGGCGTGGAAGTGAGTACTTCCTAATCTCCCGAGAGTTTCTCCCTAACAAGCGTCCAAACAAATCCTGCATGACTACCTCTAGGCCTCTCTCCTTGTCATGATGCATGATCTTGAAGGTGATAGCCTCCGTGGCTGGCTCAGTCTGGCGTCCTGGCTGAGTAACCTTGAAGCCCCAAAGGTCCTTCCTCTCGAACTTGGCGAGGGGAAGAATCATGATGGTAGGAAGTGGGAGATTGAGCAAACTAGTGAGCTCAATAAGACGAGTGCCAAAATGAGTTCCCTTGAACTCTTCAGACGTGCTGATAGTAACATTAGGCATCTATTTTATAAGATAGAAAAAGTTAGAATCAACACAATTGAAGATAAATCACAAGACAAGGCATCACATGCATATCAAAACACACAACTCATGGCATACATAAATCCATTACAAGCATCCAAGGTTCAACTTATTTTAGACAACATTTGGAAAATAAAAATGATAAGTGTGGTGGTCTAACTAACGAAGTACGTAACAATTCCATCTCACTTGCCAAGTTGGCTAACAGGGCATCCCTAGAGGCAATTTGTCGATCCTGATCACATGACTCCATTCCTAAGTCTATGATGTCATTTCTTAAACGTTGGTTGGTATCCTCTAACTCTTGGGTATGCTCGCTCAGTAATTTTCGGTGTTGAGCATTCTGCACTTGATTCTATCACCAAGCTCTTTGATGGCCTTCCAAGATGCATCCTTTGCCGAATCAAAAAATGTGGTGTGCATCACTGAGTTGGTGACCATGCAGAATCCTGATTCCTTGTGGTTGTCTTCTTTGTTTTTATACAAGTGAAGTTGCACCCACCAGTACTCAACTCCTTCATCCATCACGGGAAAACCTTTGTACACAGCTGCACCATGTATTCCCATGGCAACCATGAGGTCCTTGAGAGCCTTGAGGAATTCTGTCTCACATTCCAAAGTCATACTCATGAGTGGTCCCTTCCTCACGGCTTCATTGATGGAGTTCATCTACAAATAGAGATGAGAAAGAAGATTAGAAAAGTTTACGAGAAGAAAAGGCAAGTGTGCAAGTTATTGAATTTTTTTCCTTAGTGGTTTCCAATCCTAGGGTCATAATCCTACAGGCAACACAATGCTCTGATACCATCTTTAAGATCCCTCCCTTTATAAAGGTAAGGATCCCTGTGATTGCAATGCTAGTCCCTGGATCAATGCTAGCATCCACAGTTTAAGATGAAGTACACAGAAACAAAGGTCATTATTACATATCATTCCAGAGACAAACATAGTCTTTTACAAACTCCATGGCCACAGGCCTAATACAAGAGTTCAAATATATAATAAGATAAATAAGTCTTCATCTTCATGTGCCACAGGCAAGCATGTTGAGTGTAGACTCATAACCCCTAATCATCATCAGAATAACCTGCAACATCACAAGTTACAGCCACAGTGGGTCAATACATTGGAACAGTATTGTCAAGTGGCACCTTAGTAAAATATTAGCAGTCTAGGTACTATATGCATTTGGCTAAGTGTAGCTTAGGCTTGCTTTGCTCAAAATAGGTTTTACCTATTAGTTGAAAACACTAAGTTTTTCTTTGATAAAACTTTCCCAAGGAACCACCAATAGAAATTGGTGAACCTTCACCCTTGTTCAACCACAAGTTTTAACTTAGAAATTGGGATGAGAAGATTCTTGATTGCTTCCATGTCTTGATGCTCAAATTGTCCAATACCAGGGACATGGCTAAGTACTTAGATTCTTCCATCTGTAGAGGTTGTGCACTTTCCCCACAAGACTTGATTTTCACCAAGACAGGACCTTTCAGAAGCCTTCCCTTAGACCAAATGGACGCGCTCCAACCTATCATCCCACTGCCACCAACTGTCCAAATGGCTAAGTTATTGCAACCTATATGATCCAGGCAGAGCCCATAATGCCATGTGGCTGCACTAGAAGCTTCTTAACATTTGGCATCTCAAATCCCTTTGTTCCTGGGTGGATTTCCACAAGTGAGATGCACAAGGTAAACCATAGACATGGGCCTTGTGTAACCACTCAACATAAACCATTATTTCCATTCCACCCAGGTGTTTCATTTACTTAGTTGTTTTATTAAGCAAAAACACAAGTCCAAAGACTTAGAAATATTTTCTCATAGAATTAATATATAACCACCCTTGGTTGCTACTAGCTAGGCTAAGCATGGAATTGATAAGCATCTTAACTTAGAAATTTCTAGCAATTCTACAACTACTAGGATTTCCCAAGCATAGCATATAGATCAAAATATTCATGCAAGTCCTATACAAAATATTTCTAGTGCATAGTTGAAAAACATAGGAATAAAATCATGAAGCACCACTTGCCTTGGTAGTTTGGGGAGTAGCAACAATCTTCACAATCACAATCACTATGTGCACCAAAATCTACACATAAAATAATGGCACCAAAATCACATACACCATATATACAAACAAAAATATATGAATGCATGCAAATGCCATGTGATGATTTTTCTACACCAAAAAAGACAAGTGAATAGTACAGAAACATAAATAAATCTAAGATATTCGAAATAAACCTTATTTGATCCTTAAAACATTTTTCAAATAATTTGTATAATCAAAATAATCCTACACAAGTTTCTGCATAAACAACCATTTTTACAGAGGCAAAATACTAAACACATTGCATAAACAGATAGGATTTTCTCTCCTGATTCCAATGATATAAAATTTGTAAAATTTGAACGTGTGGATCAAAAGTTAAGAATTTTACAAGTTTGAACATCTAATAGATCTAAATTCTGTTTTTAAAACAAAGAACTGGCCACCCGGCGCTCTCTGATTGGTTGATACCGTTTCGCGCGGATCGACTAACGTGGACCGTCAGATCTAACTTAAATCGCACGGGCAGATCTTTTCTGTAACCCTTCGTTAACTGATCTAATTCTACGCATCCGATCTAGATCTAACGGCGCATGATCGCTTGACCAAATATGGGCGGCGCGCGATGGTGGCTGGCGGCGGCACGCTCGGGCGGTGAGGTTGTCGACGATACAGGAAGCGAGAAAGGCAGTGGGATAGCTCACCGAGTTCGCGTGATGATGCTGGTGCTCGAGGTGGTCTTCGTTGGCGAAGGGGCGCGCAGTGGTGGTCGCTGGGGCTCGCCAGAGTTGTGCGCGGCGTCGAATGCTTGCAGCCGTCGATGTTGCCAAGGCTCTGCGTCGCCCTATGTAGAGGGAGTGTCCCAACCTTACAACAATATAAGGTGGAGTCCCCTATGTTTACAATGCTAGTCCCTGGATCAATAGTTAGCATCCACAGTTAAGATGTAATATCAAGAAACGAAGGTCATAATATAACTTTATAACCAGGAATAACATAATTTTATTACATCTTTCATAGCTCATTTGGCTATTACATTACATTGCAGCGGAATAACTATAGTCATGGGTCCTTCATCTTCAAAGTGCCACAGGCAGATGTTGGTTGCAGACTTTGTAATCCTAATCAATCAATCTTCACTAAAATCAATCAAACCTGCAACATTACAAGTTACAGCCACAAGGTTCAATACATTTGAATTGTATTGGCAAGTGATACTATGGTAGTATAGTGGAGTCTATCATCTACATGCATTTGGCTAAGTGGAGTTGAGGCTTGCATTGCTCAAAATAGATTTTTCCTTAACATTTGAAAATACTAAGTTTTGCTTGGCAAAAACATTTTTCTCAATCAAAGATTTGAAGATCCTTTAACCAAGGCATCTCTCAATCAAAGATTGAAGATTTCAAACAACCCTTGTTCAAACCACAAGATTTTAACTTAGAAATTTGAATGATGAGATTCTTGATTGCTTCCATGTCTTGATGCTCAAATTGTCCTTTACCAGGGACATGGCTAAGTACTTAGATTTTACACTCTGCAGAGGTGGTGCACTTTCCCCACAAGACTTGGTTTCCCAAGACAAGATCTTTCAGAAGCCTTCCCTTACACCAAAATGGACGCGCTCCAACCTATCAAACACTACCACCCACTGTCCATATGGCTAAGTTCTTGCAACCTATATGATCATGGCAGAGCCCATATCGCCAAGTGGTTGCACTTGAAGCTTCTCAACATTTGACATCTCAAATCTCTTTGTTCCTGGGTGGCCATCCACAAGTGAGATACACAAGGTAAACCATAAACATGGGCCTTGTGAACCACTCAACCAAATACCACCATTCAAGACCCATTCCACCCAGGTGATTCATTAACTTAGTTGTTTTATTAAACAAAACATAAGTCCTGAGACTTAGAATATTTTTCCATAGTGTGAATATATATTCCACCCATGTTTTCTATTAGCTAGGCTAAGCTTGGTAGTAACAGGAATCTTAACTTAGGAAAATACTACTAAGGATTCATCTACTAGGTTTTCCTATAGCAAGGTTTATACTTAGCAAAATTTCCATGCAAGTTTTACTTAGAGAAAATCACTAATGCATAGTGAAAGTAATGGGACAAAAAGTATGAAGCATCACTTGCCTTTTTGGTAGAGGGTATAAGTGCAATCCTTGTCCTTGCAACAATCACACTCTTCAAGTCACTACAATTCAATCAAGCAAGGCATAAGTTCAATCTACCAATCAAGCAAAACAACTCACATAAAATCATAGAATCAAAGTAATGCATGCAAGCATGCCAAGCTTTGTTTTGTTTTAAAAAGTGGTTCTTAATGGGTCATAAGCATTTGAAAACACCTAATGGTCATTTTGTAAAGTGGCAAAGTCATTTTCAAAAGTCTTCATTTCATAAACCATTTTCAAAACAAAGTATCATTTTATGTGGTGTAGAAATATTTTTACTAAGGCATTAGCCTATAGGGTTCACAAAATATGTTTTAAAACCACAAAACTTGATGTTTGGGGTCAGAGGGTTTAAAACAAAACATTTTCCAAAGGTTTTCTCCCAAAATAATTTTTAATAAATAAACCACATATCTATTTGACTAGAAATGGTTTTAAATCAAAGAATCATTATTTTATTTCACCAAATACATTTTTGAGTCCACAAAGTGTTTCCTAGGGTCAGTAGGTTCAAAGCAATCCAATTGCAAAAGATTTTAACACCAAATTCATTTTTAAACAATTTTTACATCCTTAACAAGCATACAAATGTTTCTGCAAAAAACCAACAAGCTAACAGATACTATTTGCTAAACTAAGGGCATGGTTGGTTAGGGCTTGTTCCACTGAATCCATTGATATAAAATTTGTAATTTTTGTACGTGTGGTTTGAAAGTTATGGATTTTTCAAATTGGAACATCAAATAGATCAATTCTGTTTTTATTAGAACAGACACGGCCACGTGGCTTTTTCCTATTCGCCAGTACCGGTTCGCACGGATCGGTCGCTGTGGAGCGTTGGATTTAAATTAGATCGAGCGGCTCAGGATCAAACTTACCTCTTCGTCTAGATCTAATCCTAGCCAGTCAAAACGCATCCTACGGCTACTGATTCACTAACCAAATTCCGGCGGCGCTCAACGGTGGCTGGTGGCGGCGACGGTCAGACGACGGCGGAATCGATGCTACAGGAAGCGAGGAAGGAAAAGAACATGCTCACCGTGCTCGCAAGGACGTGGGGAAGCTCGAGGTGGTGCCGTCTAGTCGAGGGGCACACTGGAGCGGGCTTGATTGCTCGCCGGAGTGGAGCTGCGCCTCGGCCTTGCTCAGTTGTCGTCGAGGACGGCGCTAGGGATCACTCCGAGGCAAACGAAATGCACGGTCAGATGCGCCAAGACACGGCGAAGGTGTGTGCGTGAACGATAGGGGTCGGGGTTGTCTGGTTTACCCAAGAGGTTTCGCCGGAGTAGTCGCGACGTCGGTGGTGCTCAGAAGTTGACGAAGCCGAGCGTCTGGTGTGGCCGCGGCCAAGCGGTTGACGCTGGGAGGTTCGCCAGGCGATGTAGAACAAGCTCGCGTGCAGAGGCAGTTGAGGGGCGGCGAGGTGTGGCCAGAATTTCCCGCGGAGCTCGCCGGAGTCAGAGGTGATGTGGCTCCAAACTGGGACAGCTCTAAGGCAGAGAGGGTCGGGCGAGAGAGGGGAAAGAGAGAGGGGAAAGAGAGAGGGAACGCAGGCGAGTTACTGAGCGTGATTTAAGATAGACATTACTCGCTGTATTGACGAGAATTACTCCCGCGAGATCAATGCAGAAACGGGCGAAGGAAGTGGTCGTAAGGTTGAAGACGGTGAGCTGGAGGGGTGGGGTCCGCTTGGCAGTGAAAGAAAGGGAAAGGGAACGGGGTCCACCAATCGGTGTCACTGCGGGTGCGGTTTTAGGTAGAAAAACGTTTCGCAGAGGAAAAGAAAAGTGGGCTACGAGTTGGGCCTTGCTGGGCTGCTGGTTGGATTGAGTCCTTTGCACTATTTTTTTCTGTCTAAATGATTTTTCTTTTTCCAATACTATTTTCTATTTTGAATATTCAAACAAACAAATCAAACAACACTCAATTTGATTCAAACAATCACTAAACTTTGTAACTTTGAATTTGGTTCTGTTTATCAACATAAACCAAGTCCCAAATTAAAATAATATTTTTTTATTCTTTTTAGGATCCATTCTTTAATTAAATAAAATGGATCTTTAGTTATTTAATAAAATAGGGTTTGATTTAATTAATAAAATCTCCATTTGAAATCCAAATATTTTCAAAACCAAATCAGTAGGTTTCATTTGGAAATAAAGATATTTGGAAAACTTGTTTAAAACAAAATAACATTTTTATTTATGGTCCATTAACAATTAAATAAATGGGCCTTAGTTATTAAATCAAATAGGATTTGTTTTATTTAAATATTTATTTTGAAATCTAAAATAAAACCAAAACACTTCAGTAGGTTTTATTTGAGAATATATAAAATACTTGGAAAACCTATTTAAAATAAACAAATAAGTTTTAGTGTTTATTTAAAATGGGAAAAACCTTTACTTAAATAAAATTTGGATTTTAAATCCTTATTATTTTATTTAAATAAACCTTTGCTATTTTTATTCAAAACAAAACATTTATTTCAAAATATTGGCCAAGGTTTAATTTGGCTATATAAAATAATCTTTATTTATAAATCCACTTTTTCTTTTGAAAGCCAAAACCTTTTATTTAAAAGATCCAAAATAGTATTTCCAAAATATTTTATTTTTCTTTATTTAAAATGTTTATCTTTTAAATCCCTTTAGGATTTTATTTAATCCAAAAAGGTTTGAGGTTCCAATTGAATCCAAAAAGTTTCTTCTGGCCCTGAAAATCAAACAAAGTTTTATTTTATTCATTTTATTTTCACATTACAAGATTTGGAAAATCTTGGGATGTGACAGGCTACCACCCTTAAAATAAATCTCGTCCCGAGATTTGGGGAGGCTAGGGTTACAAGCAGGTTCAAAACAACTAGGGTACTACCACCCTAAAAAAATTTCCAAACAAAAATTACATATTGTCGTTCTTGGGATCCTGGGGAAAATTTCTCTAAGCAAACATTTGCATTGTGTCCTTGGTTTCCATTCTTGACTCATGGGCCAAGGTTGAGTTCCTTCATAGACTTGTTTAACTTGTTCTTCATCTTTTCCGGACAATTGTTTGCATAGTGGCCTAGTTCCTTGCATTTGAAACATGTTATAAGTTTGAGGTCTTGAGGTGGCTTCTCTGGACAGTATGATGCATAATGTCCTAACTCCTTGCAGTGTTTGCACATCACTTGGCTAATATCCTTCCTCATCTTGGGTTTCACTAGCCTTTGTTTGTCTTCTTGGCTCTTCTCCTTTTCTGGGCATTCATTGGCATAGTGTCCCATCTCTTTGCAATTGTAACATTGCAACTGTCTTATGTCTTTCTTCTTCTTTTTGGGTCTCTCCAAAGCTAGGAGTCCTTCTTGTTCATGTTCTTCATAGGTGGGAGATCTTTCTCTCTTCTTGGGGCAGTGATCTTCATGTTCCTTGGATGTATGATCTTGGTCTCTAAAAATATTGCTAGCTTGGGTTCCTTCTAGAATAGCATCTTTGTCATCCTTGTTGTCACTAGCTCCTTGGGAAAAGTTTTCTCTCATGTTGATCATTTGAGTAACCAATCCTTGCAACAATTGGGATTGAAGTTTTAAAGTCCTTTGTATGGCTGGGTCTAGTCCATTGTTGTTGGCTAAAAGCTGAGTTGTCTCTTGGCTCAACTGGTTTTGAGTTGCTATGAGTTCTCTCATGTTGTCCTCTTAGTTGTTGTTGTCATCAACGTTGATGTTGGAGTCTCTTGAAGTAGTCATCTGTTTGGGTTGGATTGGGATTAGAATAGCCAAGATATTTCTAAGGGAATAATTCTAATCACACACATCACAATTCACACAAGCAATGTGCAAGCAATCACAAACCAAACATTTCACTCAAACAACAAGTTTCAAGCACATACTTAGGCAACAAAATATTTTTGTTACACCATATAAGTTGGTGTGCTTGACTTAACTAAAATATGGTGGTCCATCTATATGGTTCACTTGAGATCTTTCCTTCCTTCTTGGTTGATTCTTCTTGCATGAGATCTTGGTTTCCTTGGGAAACACTCTTGGTTACAATACTTCATGTGAAGTGAACTCCTTCTAATTTTGCATTTCCTTAGTCTCCACATCTTGAGCAGGATTTCCTTGTCTCACTTGTAGTCCTTAGTGGTATCCGAGTTGGAAGTCCTTGGTGAATATGCTGAAGATGTTGAAGTCATTAGAGTTGAAGATGTTGAAGTCATTAGAGTTGAAGATGTTGAGGTCATTAGAGTTGAAGATGTTGAAGTCATTAGAGTTGAAGTAGTCCTTTGCACATGGTGTAGTCTTTGTCCATGGGGTTGGTTTTTCCATCAAGTTGAAATAGAAGAGAAGTAGAGTTGAAACCAAAATGGTTGAGGAAAGAGTTTACAAGATTGTTTGTAAATAAGTTTTGGTACAAACACAACTCCTATTTTTTTTTCTAAAGGGGTTTTGTCCAATCCTAGGGTTACAAATCCTACAGGCAACACAATGCTCTGATACCATCTGTAGAGGGAGTGTCCCAACCTTACAACAATATAAGGTGGAGTTCCCTGTGTTTACAATGATAGTCCCTGGATCAATAGCTAGCATCCACAGTTAAGATGTAATATCAAGAAACAAAGGTCATAATATAACTTTATAACCAGGAATAACATAATTTTATTACATCTTTCATAGCTCATTTGGCTATTACATTACATTGCAGCGGAATAACTATAGTCATGGGTCCTTCATCTTCAAAGTGCCACAGGCAGATGTTGGTTGTAGACTTTGTAATCCTAATCAATCAATCTTCACTAAAATCAATCAAACCTGCAACATTACAAGTTACAGCCACAAGAGTCAATACATTTGAATTGTATTGGCAAGTGATACTATGGAAGTATAGTGGAGTCTATCATCTATATGCATTTGTCTAAGTGGAGTTGAGGCTTGCATTGCTCAAAATAGATTTTTCCTTAACATTTGAAAATACTAAGTTTTGCTTGGCAAAAACATTTTTCTCAATCAAAGATTTGAAGATCCTTTAACCAAGGCATCTCTCAATCAAAGATTGAAGATTTCAAACAACCCTTGTTCAAACCACAAGATTTTAACTTAGAAATTTGAATGATGAGATTCTTGATTGCTTCCATGTCTTGATGCTCAAATTGTCCTTTACCAGGGGCATGGCTAAGTACTTAGATTTTACACTCTGCAGAGGTGGTGCACTTTCCCCACAAGACTTGGTTTCCCAAGAGAAGATCTTTCAGAAGCCTTCCCTTACACCAAAATGGACGCGCTCCAACCTATCAAACACTACCACCCACTGTCCATATGGCTAAGTTCTTGCAACCTATATGATCATGGCAGAGCCCATATTGCCAAGTGGTTGCACTTGAAGCTTCTCAACATTTGACATCTCAAATCTCTTTGTTCCTGGGTGGCCATCCACAAGTGAGATACACAAGGTAAACCATAAACATGGGCCTTGTGAACCACTCAACCAAATACCACCATTCAAGACCCATTCCACCCAGGTGATTCATTAACTTAGTTGTTTTATTAAACAAAACATAAGTCCTCAGACTTTGAATATTTTTCCATAGTGTGAATATATATTCCACCCATGTTTTCTATTAGCTAGGCTAAGCTTGGTAGTAACAGGAATCTTAACTTAGGAAAATCCTACTAAGGATTCATCTACTAGGTTTTCCTATAGCAAGGTTTATACTTAGCAAAATTTCCATGCAAGTTTTACTGAAAGTAATGGGACAAAAAGTATGAAGCATCACTTGCCTTTTTGGTAGAGGGTATAAGTTCACTCCTTGTCCTTGCAACAATCACACTCTTCAAGTCACTACAATTCAATCAAGCAAGGCATAAGTTCAATCTACCAATCAAGAAAAACAACTCACATAAAATCATAGAATCAAAGTAATGCATGCAAGCATGCCAAGCTTTGTTTTGTTTGAAAAAGTGGTTCTTAATGGGTCATAAGCATTTGAAAACACCTAATGGTCATTTTGTAAAGTGGCAAAGTCATTTGAAAAAGGCTTCATTTCATAAACCATTTTCAAAACAAAGTATCATTTTATGTGGTGTAGAAATATTTTTACTAAGGCTAGCCTATATAGGGTTCACAAAATATGTTTTAAAACCAAAAAACTTGATGTTTGGGGTCAGAGGGTTTAAAACAAAACATTTTCCAAAGGTTTTCTCCCAAAATCATTTTTAATAAATAAACCACATTTCTATTTGACTAGAAATGGTTTTAAATCAAAGAATCATTATTTTATTTCACCAAATACATTTTTGATTCCACAAAGTGTTTCCTAGGGTCAGTTGGTTCAAAGAAATACAATTGGAAAAGATTTTAACACCAAATTCATTTTTAAACAATTTTTACATCCTTAACAAGCATACAAATGTTTCTGCAAAAACCAACAAGCTAACAGATACTATTTTCTAAACTAAGGGCATGGTTGGTTAGGGCTTGTTCCACTGAATCCATTGATATAAAATTTGTAATTTTTGGACGTGTGGTTTGAAAGTTATGGATTTTTCAAATTGGAACATCAAATAGATCAATTCTGTTTTTATTAGAACAGACACGGCCACGTGGCTTGCTCCTATTCGCCAGTACCGGTTCGCACGGATCGGTCACTGTGGAGCGTTGGATTTAAATTAGATCGAGCGACTCAGGATCAAACTTACCTATTCGTCTAGATCTAATCCTAGCCAGTCAAAACGCATCCTACGGCTACTGATTCACTAACCAAATTCCGGCGGCGCTCAACGATGGCTGGTGGCGGCGACGGTCAGACGACGGCGGAATCGATGCTACAGGAAGCGAGGAAGGGAAAGAACATGCTCACCGTGCTCGCAAGGACGTGGGGAAGCTCAAGGTGGTGCCGTCTAGTCGAGGGGCGCACTGGAGCGGGCTTGATTGCTCGCCGGAGTGGAGCTGCGCCTCGGCCTTGCTCAGTCGTCATCGAGGACGGCGCTAGGGATCACTCGGAGGCAAACGAAATGCACGATCAGATGCGCCAAGACACGGCGAAGGTGTGTGCGTGAACGATAGGGGTCGGGGTTGTCTGGTTTACCCGAGAGGTTTCGATAGAGTAGTTGCAACGTCGGTGGTGCTCAGAAGTTGACGTAGCCGAGCGTATGGTGTGGCCGCGGCCAAGCGGTTGACGCTGGGAGGTTCGCCAAGCGATGTAGAACAAGCTCGCGTGCAGAGGCAGTTGAGGGGTGGCGAGGTGTGGCCAGAATTTCCCGCGGAGCTCGCCGGAGTCAGAGGTGATGTGGCTCCAAACTGGGACAGCTCTGAGGCAGAGAGGGTCGGGCGAGAGAGGGGAAAGAGAGAGGGAACGCAGGCGAGTTACTGAGCGTGATTTAAGACAGACATTACTCGCTGTATTGACGAGAATTACTCCCGCGAGATCAATGCAGAAACGGGCGAAGGAAGTGGTCGTAAGGTTGAAGACGGTGAGCTGGAGGGGTGGGGTCCGCTTGGCAGTGAAAGAAAGGGAGAGGGAACGGGGTCCACCAGTCGGTGTCACTGCGGGTGCGGTTTTAGGTAGAAAAACGTTTCGCAGAGGAAAAGAAAAGTGGGCTGCGAGTTGGGCCTTGCTGGGCTGCTGGTTGGATTGAGTCCTTTGCACTATTTTTTTCTGTCTGAATGATTTTTCTTTTTCCAATACTATTTTCTATTTTGAATATTCAAACAAACAAATCAAACAACACTCAATTTGATTCAAACAATCACTAAACTTTGTAACTTTGAATTTGGTTCTGTTTATCAACATAAACCAAATCCCAAATTAAAATAATATTTTTTTATTGTTTTTAGGATCCATTCTTTAATTAAATAAAATGGATCTTTAGTTATTTAATAAAATAGGGTTTGATTTAATTAATAAAATCTCCATTTGAAATCCAAATATTTTCAAAACCAAATCAGTAGGTTTCATTTGGAAATAAAGATATTTGGAAAACTTGTTTAAAACAAAATAACATTTTTATTTATGGTCCATTAACAATTAAATAAATGGGCCTTAGTTATTAAATCAAATAGGATTTTTTTTATTTAAATATTTATTTTGAAATCTAAAATAAAACCAAAACACTTCAGTAGGTTTTATTTGAGAATATATAAAATACTTGGAAAACCTATTTAAAATAAACAAATAAGTTTTAGTGTTTATTTAAAATGGGAAAAACCTTTACTTAAATAAAATTTGGATATTAAATCCTTATTATTTTATTTAAATAAACCTTTGCTATTTTTATTCAAAACAAAACATTTATTTCAAAATATTGGCCAAGGTTTAATTTGGCTATATAAAATAATCTTTATTTATAAATCCACTTTTTCTTTTGAAAGCCAAAACCTTTTATTTAAAAGATCCAAAATAGTATTTCCAAAATATTTTATTTTTCTTTATTTAAAATGTTTATCTTTTAAATACCTTTAGGATTTTATTTAATCCAAAAAGGTTTGAGGTTCCAATTGAATCCAAAAAGTTTCTTCTGGCCCTGAAAATCAAACAAAGTTTTATTTTATTCATTTTATTTTCACATTACAAGATTTGGAAAATCTTGGGATGTGACACCCTAGCACGAGTTAGTGGTGTCAAAAGCTGCGCAAGGACAAGGCGAACCTGACAGTATGCATGCGGGGTCAAGGGGTGTTCGAATCATACTGCTATTTCTCGTCGGAGTTGAGCGGCGACTCTGGTGGTTGCGGGCGTGAACGAAGACGGCGGGCAAACCAGGGGTGTTAGCAGATGCACAAGGATGTGGCGGTCACGCTCGTTTGAACCAGAAGCAAAGGGGTAGTCGGAGCTTACCGGAATCGCCCGCCGGAGTTGCTCGGTACAGCGGCGGGGCAAGTGAGATTGTGGGCAGCCTGGTGGCGGAATGGAGGCGCTGAGTGGGGGGAAATGGTCATGATGCAGAGGGGATTAAATAGCCAGGAGGGGGCAGTGATTACGCTCTGCATCAATGGGAATTAAGCGGGCAGTGACTACGGCGAGGTAACGGCGGAGCGCCTCGGCCGGACGTTGATTGAGGACGAAGCTGATGGGGCATGGTGGGGTCGAGTTGTCAGCGTGTGGGTGCACGCGGGCGCGGTGAGGAAAGGAAGAGACAGAGGTGGCCCGGGTGGGCTACTTTGCCTGCTGGGCTGGATTGGTGGCGCCAGGCCCAGTTGGGTTTGCTAAACCTTTTTCTTTTTCTAATTTGATTTTCTGGAATCATTTTCAAATGAATTCAAAAGTATTTGAATTTCAAATCTTTCTAGCCTTTTGTAAAATGAATCCTGTATAGTTTTGAGTATAAAACCATGCTGCCTTGCTGGAATTGCATAGTTCCTTTGAAAATTTTAAAACAACACTACCTTAGTACATGGTTTGATAAAGATTTGAAAATGGTTTTAAAACCATATTTGTTTTGGAAATTTTTGTCCAAGCTTTAACACTCAACCAAACCAACATAAGAGCAAACAAAACTTGGTTTAAAACAATTATATTCTCATTTGAGAGTGGCATTAGATCAATGCCTGCTCACATAAAATAATAGCACTCAGTGCTTCTGTTTTCTAGAAATGACTTTGAAATTGATCCCTAAATTAAATGCATGCATGAATGATATGCAATCTTTGAAAACATGATATTAGGGATGTTACACAAGACACCTCTGAAGTTCACATGAAGACTAGAAGTAAAGATATCAGAGATACAAGAATCAAAGTCATGACATAATTAATCAAGTTTTGAGACAAACACAAGAATGACAACTATGCTACCAAGAAGGTGCTCATAGAACAGGTGGTGACTCAACAAGGAAGTGAAAACGGTTTTGAAAAGTTTGAAAGGCTTCGTAATGCTGAAAGGAAGGTACTCATAAGCTTTGAGCTCGCATTGCCCCTATCATAGGCATCTTCATATGGTTAAGGTGAAAGTGAGGTCTAGTATGAGTTATATTCTTGACAGACCATAGACTGGAAATCCCAAGTCCCTTGAGTACGAGGACCGCTCCGCATGCTACTCAACTTTGGTTATCTGTAAGTTCTTGTCATTGTAAATACATGCATATCATAGAGAACCGCCAACGGGGTACCCCTTGTACATGATATAGGAGCTATCCCGTGATCAAAATGACAAGGCAAGCATACAATGAGCATCTCTGTGATCTTTTTATTTACTATATGCATAGCTTTTTTATTGAGTATGCTTCATAGAATGCTCATTATGGTGATGCTGCAAGTTTCCACCATGATTAGGAATGGCTTAGGCTAGCGGCCCAGGCGTTTCTCTAACACAATGTATAGACTCCATGAACTCACAAGCTCCCCTTTTATTTCACATCATCGACATCCATAAAAAAAGAGCAAAGTATCAACTGGATAGGATATCCAAAAAGTGTTGAAAACGTTCTCCATGACAGCACAGTTCTGATGACTCCTAGAATATAATTTGCAAGCATATAACTTTCATGGACAGGTCACAATGGTTCAAGATTATTAAGTGCAAGGAATAAATTGTGCCATCAAGTTCGTGAGAGCTTTACTAACTAACTTTCTCAAAACAGACAAACATTTTATTTGAAAGAAAACATGGCATATTGAATATGCACTGAAATAGCAAAAGATGCTAATAGGTAGGTATGGTGGACATAGTTGGCGATATTGGTTTTGGGGAGTTGGAAGCACAGGTAGAGCTCATACTCAGTGCAAGTGAAGGCTAGTAATAGACAGGAGCGACAAACGAGAGAGCAATAACTGTCATAATCATGCTTGCAACAAAACATGGCTAATTATGGCATGAAAGTGATACTAGAACTCCGAGGAAAAATAAATCACCGAGGCTTACTGACTATTGTTTAGTCATATGCATGCGTGATCATGTGCCAAGTCGATTCACATGAAACTTCTAGAGGAGGATACCACAATATCATACCAAAATATGAATAAAACAATGCAAGCAAACATTCATATGACATGCTACAAACTATTAGCAAGCTAGAGCTAATCATAGACAAGCAAGAACTACTAAGCATCCATCGGTAACATACGCCTTACAATGAACAGACTAAGCATGCTCACAATGATGAGTATATGTACAAAAATGAAACAAATAGAGTTCGTTACCAGCCTCTTACCACACCTCGAGTTGTCTTAATCTTCATTATTGCCCTTCACTTGTGTGACTTGAATAATAACATGAAACCAAAATCCACTGAGGACGGCTGAACCCTCTAAAGAACTCACAAAACCAAAGAAGAACAACAAATATTTTTGGTGTTTTCGATTTTTTTAAACAAGCCAACAAAGCAAAAACAAACCAAACAAAGAAAAATCTTTTTGGATTTTTCTTTTAAGGCAAACCAAAGCAAAGAAACAAACCAAGATAAACAACAAAAATATTTTTGGTACTTTTGTGTTTTAAGAAAGCAGTAACAAAAACCAAAAAGAAAGAGAAACAATGGATATACAAAGAACCGACTGAATATTATATATAGATGAGTGTGATGTCGGTATACCTCCCCCCAAGCTTAGGATTTTGGCCTAAGTGGGGCTCAATCCCATGGTTCCCATGTAGGTGAACCTCCGTAGTATGACGAGAAGGCTCCCTCGTCCTGGTACGAGCTCGAGGACTCACTACAAGGAATCTGTCTATATATGACCCTCAATTTTCGTCACAGAATCGTCATAGTAGTCCATTTATGACGATTCTATGACGATTTTGAGATCGTCGAAAGCTGGGCGTCGCAAATAAACTATAACGACGTTTTTGGTAAAATCGTCATAACCGTCTATGACGATATTGAATCGTCATAACGTCTATGACGATCCAATATCGTCATGGACCATCTAGCCAGGCCAGCTCAAATCCTACGTGGCTGATCCTACGTGGCAAAATTGTGACGAAATGAAATCGTCTTAAATCAAAATCAGCCTAGTCCATTTTAGTGATCTAAATGGGCTAGCCCAATAATTCTAGCCTTTTATTTGCTAGGCCTTGGCCTTTTTAGGTTTGTCACTTTTGGGCCTTGCCTTCTTATGGTACACTTATTTATTTTCAGATTTGTTACAATATATTTTGGGCCACAGCCTTTTTAGAGCCCAAATATATTTCATCCAGTCCAGATTTCTGCTATTTTTTAACTAGAATTTGCATTTTAATTTCTGGAATTTCTTCAGCCATGCAATAAATCGAGAAAATACACCAGAGTTTGCAAATACATCAATAAAATACACCATTTTTAGCAAATACACAACATGCAGATAATTTATCAGCAAATAGCAGGCTCACAAATGCACATCCAAGATTACAATTCAGTATTTACATTAACTTATTAGCAAATAGCACCAATTGCAACACCTCGGACAAGCTCCTCGGATCGCTGCACGAACAAGCTCCTCCGCTCTCCCGAAGTGGCGCAGCTCCACTCCAGCACGATCAGCTATAACATGAACAAAGCTTGTAGTTTCAGAATATGGGTAGCAGCAAATTTTACATATAGTTCTAGCAATCCAGAATAGGGGTAGCAGAAAATTTACATAATGTATTAGCATTCATAATCAGTGGTTTCATATCCACAAAAGCTTTCTAATCATTTGATTAAGTTTAAATCAGATTTGAAAAAGTTATAGTCACTCATTCCTATCACTGTAAATACTATGGATCTTGTATAACTCATTTACAAGCACCACTCATAAGACTCAAACTAACCCTATTAAAAGAGCACTCATAGTTACTACTCACAAATGACAGCAGCTGAAGTTGTCACTTGGCAGAGAATTAGTGGTGAAAAATAAAGCCATCATTAGTGGTTAGTTATCACCTCGTGAAACTGAGCATGCCTCAGATGGATGCACCATGGCAGGACCAGCAAGCTGCTGCTCTACCAAATCCTTCGAGTAAAGAGTAGGTTGGCTCACTAGAGCTGCTGCCTGGATATACTCACTACCATGAGGACCATCACCGCCTGGCATAGACAATATAGAGCCCCTCCAATCGCGGCCAAATTTTTTTTGGTAAATGTTGCCTAACTGAGCAAGTTCTAAAAAAGCCTACCAATAAAACTATATAACAAAATGATGTCAGTTACAATGACAGATGTTCTGGAAAAAAACAGTAAGTGATTCAAGTTCAAGTTTAGAAGTCAACATTAATATTCAAGACTGAATACACAAAATAATAAAAATACTCCACTATAAGGTTGAGGCTCTAGTGCTATTCTGATGCTACTGATCAGGAGCACATACGCAACAACAACGACAGTTCAATAACAAGTACTAGATACTGACAGTTCCAAGCATTAACTGAACCAAATATTGTTTGGACATCAAAACAGGAACTGCGGAGACATCTTTTATCTATACTTGTAGAGGAAATTGTGGATAGCCAGAGTGAACCGATGTGTGGACTTATTGGAGTGTCGGAGCTGAAGCTAGGCAAATTAGTAATAAGCTAAACACAGTTTTTTATGGGGATATTTACAATGCACTAGTTGCAGAAATAAAATTGATATACTGAAGTCGATGTGGTATTTGTTATGCAGTCAACGCGAAATTACTTGTTTTTAAGAAACCTATACACATAGTCACTGTGCTGCTACTTGCTAGGAGTCGTGAAATGAAGTTATGAGACAAGTGTTGAACCAATATAGCCCAGTAACTTTTAGCTCAAAGCAACCATATTTTGAATACTGTATGTCAACGCATCAGTTGCTGCTTGAAATGAACCAGCTAGCAAACTATTCTAATACTAAATTGGTGAGGGGGAGAAAACAGAGGGAGTAGGGACGCAACGAACCTGGGTTGCACGAGGGCTGGGCGATTGATAATAATAAATCGGTGAGGAACCAACCAGCCAGTACCAAGCCTGATGCAAGTTCTCTTCTTGGTTATGTATACTTGCACACCAACAATAAACACATGATCATGGTCAGCAACAGAATGCTTTCGTATACAAAGGAAAGAAGCAATTCATGCATTTCTTTAACCAAGCCTAACAACAATACAAAGGAGGTGGAAAAAGACCTTAACAGGTGCTAGCAAAGGTATGCTACAGTGCTCCTCATGGGATGCTTGTCGCTGGGTCTCCTATAGCATGACATCCTTGTGTCGTCAGTGGAGGATCTCGGTCAGAAGCAGGCCGTCGTGTCCATTGGAGGAAAGCAGCAGCAGCGGCTGTTACAGAACATACAAATAGTAAGAATGAGAAAGTGAAGGCAATTACCAAAGCAGCAACACTCTATTCTTCAATCAATCAATGAACTGGTTCATAGTGGTGCCATAGTTATAGTAAAATCTGTTATCATCTTTGCTAAAAGAAGTACAAACCAAATCAATGTCAAATAACAAACTACAACACCTAAATGATATATAGAAAAACCATCTTTGCTGTTATCATCTTTGTTAGAAGAAATACAGACCAAATCAATCTGTAGCATTTGAAGAAATAAAAGGTGGTAGTGCACCAAACATGCATTTTTACAGTGGCATAAAAATGGTTATTTGAGACTGTACTATTCATTTGCCACACATTCTAAAAATCTGACAAATGACTGAAATAAATGAGTAGGAGTGGCATAAGCCCTCCCATCTCTATCAAATGGGGTATCTTCTATCAAAAATGAGTAGGACTATGCTAGAACTCTGGGCGAATGTTCAGAGTGTCCAAGCCTGCATTTGCCAATGTTCGTCAGGATTAGTAGTAGTGTCTTGTGCAATGCAAAACACACACGTAGTAATAATTAAATTGAGGTGTACATGGATCACACAACTATAGGAAATGTTCAAGCCGGTTCATACATGGAGACGGTCCAGTTTCTTTCATGTTAAATTGTACACGGTGAATTTAAAGACGCAAAGATGCAAGTGATCGGTGCATGCCTGAACTGAAAACCGCAAAACGTGCGTAGTACAATGAACATGGATCATGTAATTAGGAAGTATTAAAACCTTTCCGTTCATGCTACAATTTGACACGCTGAATTTAAAGCGCGAAAGCTGTGAGTGATCTGTAGGATTAACTTAGATGCATGCCTGAACTGAAACACTACAGGATTCACAACTAGTCAAAGATGATGCCTGTATTGTAAAATCTCTTAATTAGTTGACACGCTGAATTTTAAAGATGCCAAGCTGTGGACGATCGGCAACATAGCTGCATGCCTGAACCGAGAAACGCAGGACAATTCAGAACCTGGCAGCAATGAATTAACTGTGATGGATGAGTTGCAGTACTATGACAGGATGATGAGAAGCAGTACGTGAACCGAAAGATTTAGTCTTCTGATCCCTTAGCAATCAGGTCCCGAGTTAAAGCAGCAAGAATTAAACATTATTTTAGTTCAGTTAAGGTGAGAATTGAACTGCGTCAGTCAGTTAGGCATTTGCATGTTGATCGCAAATTCTCAACAGGCCGGTGGAAGCTTAACAATCTGCAGTCCCCCCTGGACGGTTGATCCCCCTACCCTGTTTGTCTCTGAAGACAACCGGCCGTCACCGACGGCGTCGGGGCTTCTCTTCTCCATTGATCCGGTGGTCTCAAGCAGAACAAAAGAAGACTGAGTGATTCATACCTGCTGGGAAAACAAGGCGACGACAACGCTGAAGAAGAACAGACCCGGACGCCCACCTGCGTCCAAGATGAACTCGTCGCCGTGCTTTTCGGCTGGAGGCGGCGCTCTGCTCGCCGAGGAAGCGGGAGTGACCATGGGCCGTGGATCTGGGGTAGACGGGCTTGGAGCCGCCGCCCGACGGCATGGAGTGACCACCACCCGACGGCATGGAGCCGCTGCCTTGGACGGAAAGGTCAAATCCCGACTTCCTACTCCTCTCTAGGCTTGGGCTAGGGTTTCGGTTTGACGCAATGTGTGGTGGTTCCATGCGGTGGAAAAGAAAGGCAAGGAGTAGGGGATTCAGGGGATGTTGTCGCCGAGGCAGGGGGTGGACGGAACTGGCCGGGATCTTGGCCGGCGGCGGAGAGGGGGGGAAAGGAACCATGGAGGAGGGAGTTCGGCGCTGGGAGGCCAGGACGGTGTTTTTTTTACAAGGGTGGGGTTGGTGGTTTTCGGTTATTATCCCGCCTGTTGGTCCCAAATTTCGCTAGGTCTACGCGCGTATGGTGTGCCAGGTCATCGATCCACTGCAAGTTCCCACCAGACACCATCTCAGCCGTCCATCCTGTTTACATCCAATGGCCGATATTGCCCTCCTCTTGTATCTTGTCCTTCCTAGCACTATGACGATTTTGCCTTATAAAATTACGACGTTTTTGTACAAAATCGTCATAAGTTTTCTAGGCTTGAACCCTTCCAAATAGTACATGACCATGTGATGCATAATTGTCATAAATCTATGACGATTTTGTCCACGGTCACTATCAAAAGGTCATAGGCTGACACATTTCTTGTAGTGACTCCCATGTGTAGTGTACAACGGGGTCATATGATGGTCCTTCCTCCTGATAGTGTCCATGGAAGCTAAGAGAGCGTAGCTTGTCATCCATATCCTCCTTGGAGCGTGACAAAGGTCCCTGAGAAATACAGAACAAAGTGGTTTGGGGTAGAGGGATCTCTCTCTTCCCCGTCAATAAACAACATTTTATAAATCAAGTTCTCAAGGGTAGAGCTAGTGGTGACAAAGTGATGCGCCTTCATGGCAGCAAGATCAAGCCTCTGAGGAACCAAAACTGTATCATTTGGATCAACAGCAATGTCCAAGGCAGTAGCAACACGCATAGCAATAATTCCCCCATAAATGGGTCCCTTAGTAGTTAAGCGACGAGCAATGAGAGAACCAAGATTGTACTTAGTATCATTGTTGAGCGCAGCAGCTAAGAAAGCCAAATGATAGCTGGAAATATTACTAGTGTTCTCCCTACCAAGAACACTAGTGGCAAGATAGTAAGTGAAGTACCTGATGGCTGGAAGTTGAATGTTTCTTATCTTTCCTCGTTGAGCTCTACGGTTATCATCATTGGTTATTCCGAGGTAGAGCTCCAACAAATTAGCGGGTTGAGCTGGAATCTTCTTTGCTGACCCAGCTGTACCAAGTCCCACAGCCTCACAAAATTTCTTCAATGTCATATGGTAAGACCTGCCATAAATTTTGAAAGAAACATCTGGATTGAACATGCTGTTAGTAAAGGAGAAGATCTCCACAAATGTTTTAGTGAGCGTAGCATATTGCACGCTCTCATCCTGCATAAGGCTTGTTTGTCCAGCCCTTCAAACCAAGGTCATAAAATCATCAAGAATCCCAGCATCCCGCAAGAAGGTTTGGCAAGGAAAGGCAGAGGGGTGCGCATCCCCTTCATCTCCCTCGTCGCCAAATCGCGGAGTGATGAGATCCTCATTGTATGAGGGTCTAGCATGGTAGGATGATCTTGAAGGCCTTGCCCTTCTAGGTGCATCACTCTCAAATATCTCTCCAAATGTGTGGTTGTCCATGACCACCTTATTTCTGAATTTTTTAGACAAACATGAAACCAAGTGATTTCCAAGTTGATAAATGATGAGAAACTACTATAGGAACTTGCTAGAGGGATACACATGCATCAAAATGAAATCTCTAAGCATAGAACAAGCATGCAAGCTCACACAACCTGACACCTATAGAAGCAAAATACTCAAGATACAATCTACCAATCACAAATCTAATTGGACAAGTGGAGGAGGCACATTCCAAGGAGCAATCCCTCCAAAAATCAGCAGCAAAGAAGGGCTGAGCAAGGAGATCGAAAATCGCGAGCAAGAACAGCAAGAACTCGAGCTTGAGCAAGTTTTCTAGTGTTTTTCGGTAGAGAGAAAGAAGATGGCTATGAGGGGCACCTTGAAGCGGGCCAGGTGGGCCAGACCCCCCCTAGGCACCACCCACAGGTAGGCCACACCTACCGTGGTGGTGGACTAGGGTGGCCCCCTGGGTCACTTCAGGTGTCCCTCTGCCCCTTTTTCCGAGGAAAAAATTATTTTGAATTTTCGGGAAACTTTATTTTTGGCCAATTTTTAGGGTATGAAAATTGATTTTCTCGTAGAAACAGTTTTTTCAGAAGAAGCAAAATCAAACCAAAAGCCAAACTACAGGACCTCTAAGACAAACAAACAAGCAAACAACTAAAAAAACCAAATCTAGCAAAATAAAGGCAAAGACTATGAAGGAGAAAAGTAAAAGAAAGCAAGTATAACCACAGTGAAAACATTATTTTGTTCATTAAAATCCTTTTGTTAACAAGGTTTATCAAGTCTTGTTACCAAAACAATCTTATATGAAACAAAACTTTGTATTCTAGAAGGTGATTATGTTACCTCATACTTGATAGCAATGGTCCCAATCATAATAGTTTCAAAATTTTCTTGTGGAATGGGACAATATATTTCTCCAACCTTGATGCCCTCAATATTTTCAATGGAATTCAGGCAATAGCTTCTAGCAACCTTCTTGGGGAAATAAATAGTATGCTCTTTGTCCTTAATATTGAATGTTACTTTTCATTGATTACAATTGATGACAGCACCTGCAGTATTAAGAAAAGGTCTCCCAAGAATTATAGACATATTATCATCTTCAGGCATTTCAAGCACAACAAAATCAGTTAGAACCAAGCAATTATGAGCCACTTGAATAGGAACATCCTCACATATACCAACAGGAATAATAGTTGACTTATCAGCCATTTGCAATGATATATCAGTTGGTATCAACTTTTCTAGCTGGAGTCTCTTGTAGAGAGAAAAAGGCATAACACTAACTCCAACTCCCAAATCACATAAAGCAGTTCTAACATAATTATTCTTAATAGAGCAAGGAATAGTTGGTATACCTGGATCACCAAGTTTCTTTGGAACCTTACCATTGAAGGAATAATTAGCAAGTAAAGTAGAAATCTCCTCATTAGGAATCTTCCTTTTATTAGAGAGAATATCCTTCATATACTTTGAATAAGGAGGCAACTTAATAGCATCAGTCAAAGGAATTTGAAAAAATAAAGGTTTCATCCACTCACAAAACTTGTTGTACTGTTCTTCCTCCTTTGACTTGCCTTTCTTACCTAGAAAAGGCATAGGTTTCTTCCCAAGGTTCTCTCTCTTTACCATATTTATTAACAATAAAATCTTCCTTTGTGTACTTAGTGTTCTTAGTGTGCTTCTCAGGTTCTTCCTCAACTTCCTCCTTATCAGGAGCATCATTTTTATCATTACCACTCTCAGTTTCAGCATCAGAGACAGATATACTATTAGTTTCTACAGCAGGTTTAAGGGGTTCCTCAACTACGTTATGTTTTTTTCTCTTACGAAGACTACCACTACTCTCACCTTGTTGAGAATCCTGCTCAATTCTTTTAGGGTGTCCTTCAAGATATAGAGGATCTTGAGTAGCTATACCACTCCTAGTTCTAATTCCATAAGCATGTTTATCTCCTGAGGCATTAACTAGCATATCTTTTTGTACCTTAGCAAGTTGATCAGTTGGGTTTGAACCATTTGAAAGTGTTTACAAAGCATTTTAATATCATTAGAAGTTCTTTCCACAATATCTTTCAACTCTTTAATAGCTCTAGAGTTTTCCAATAAATGATTCTGAACTTATTTATTAAAATTACCTTGTTTAACAATAAAAATGTCAAGTTCCTCTAAGCATTGATCAGGAGGCTTATCATAAGGAATATCACCTTCATCAAAGTGTTGGAGAGAGTGTACCTCAATAGTAGATGAGTGGGAAATTGGCTTACATAATTCTTCTATAGGAGGTAGATTCTTCATAACTTCAGCTCTAATACCTTTCTCCTTTAGACATTTCTTAGCTTCTTTCAATCACTTCATCATTTAATGCAATAATCCCCTCTTCTTTGGTGTTAGTGTTGGAACTGGTTCAGGAACAACTAGTTCAGGAGTAATAGGCTCAGGTGTATTTAGCTCAATTGAAGTCCAATCATCATAATTCTTGCTTATCTTAGCCATCAATTCTTCAGCATCTGTAGGAGTTCTTTTCCTGAAAACACAATCAGCAAAGCTATCTAGGTAGGTCCTAGAATCATCAGTAAGTCCATTATAATAAATATCAAGAAGCTCATTCCTAGGTAATGGACATCCAGGATGTGCATGAATCAAGGCACAGAACCTTGTCCATGACTCAGGCAATTTCTCTTCTTCTCCTTGTTTAAAATCAAAAAGTATCTACAAAGCAGCATGTCTAGCACTGGGAGGAAAATATTTCTGGAAGAAAGAAGCAATCAAGCAATCAGGGCTATCAATGGAACCAGGAGGTAATCTATTAAACCAAGCCCTAGCTTCTCCTTTTAGTGAAAAAGGGAAGATCTTAGTAACAAAGTACTTGCGCATCTTAAAATCATCAGAGAATAAAGCACTCATAGTAGAAAGCTCATTCAAATGAGCCACAACACTCTCATTTTCAGTCCCAAAGAAAGGTTCTTTGTCAACAATATCTAAATAGGATAAATCAAGAGAGAAATCATAATCTTTATCTTTAATATCTATGGGAGAGGTGGCAAACTTAGGATCAGAGGATAGCTTAAGAATAATGGTGCGTCCAACAAGGAGACTCTTAATATCACTAGTACCATGTGTGTTTCGGCACTCTTCAACAAATTCATCAGTGAACTCAATGTAACCATCATTAATATCATAACTCTCACTAGACTCAGGTGAGCTAACAGGTGTAACAGTGTCTTCACTAGGAGTTTCGGTTTTTCCTAGACTAGCCATAGTAGCATCTAGGAAAGGACCTACTGAACCACTCGCATCAAGCACAGTAGAAGTAACATCATGAGAATCAAAAGCAGTTTCAGATTCAGTAGTAGTAGCAGTGTGTGTAGCATGAGTATGTGGTGGTGGTGTGACAAGCTTACTTATAACAGACGGTGAATCAAGAGCAACAGAGGTGTTTAGGACTCTACCTCTTCTTGTAGTGGATGGTAAAAGAGAAAACTTTCCATCACGAGACTTACCCATGATGAACGGAGTAGCAGTGAACAATAGTAAATCCAAGTGAACTTACAAATAAAGCTATGCTCCCGGGCAACGGCGCCACAAAATAGTCTTGATGACCCACAAGTATAGGGGATCACAACAGTCTTCGCGGGTAGTATTACCCAATTTATTGATTCGACAAAAGGGGAGCCAAAGAATACTTGCAAGCCTTAACAACTGAGTTGTCAATTCAGCTGCACCTGGAAATAGTTCTTGCTCACAAAATTTTATCAGTAGCAACAGTTTGATAGCAGCAACAGCAAAACAACAGCAATAGTGAAACAAGAGCAATAGTAACAGTAAGGGTAACATTAGGATTCGAGTGCAGTAGGCATAGGTACGGATGTCCGGGCGTTGCATGGATGAGTCTAAACATGTAACTTCAAGATCTAGGGCATTGTAGATAAATAATAACAAGCATCCAAGTACTAAACAATCATATGCATGTGCTCCAAATATAGGCATACGTGCTCGCAATGACAACTTGCACAACATCTTCTCTCCAGCCAGCTCGTGGCAGCAGGGCCTCTAGGGAACTACTGGAAATTAAGGTGCTCCTTTTAATATAGCACCGGAGCAAAGCATTAACACTCCGTGAACACATGTGATCCTCACACCACATCCATCCCCTCCGGTTGTCCCAATTATTGTCACTTTGGGGCCTTTGGATCTGGACAATGATATGTGTACACAACTTGCAGATAAGATCACAAAAAATACTATCATAATGATTCAATAATAAGTTCAGATCTGAGATCATGGCACTCGGGCCCTAGTGACAAGCATTGAGCACAACAAGTTGCAACAAAGTCAAATAGCCCTAATAGAGATACTAGGCATTATGCCCTAACAATCTTATTCGATTACATGATAGAACTCATCCAATACCTACCATACTCAATCCTACAGCGGGGGATTACTCACCCATGGATGACAGAAACATTGATGGTTGATGGAGATGCGTTGGTGATGACGATGGCGATGATCCTCTCCAAATTCCCCAGCAGGGTGCCAGAATGGAGTTTCTGGATCCGAATCTTGGTTTCTGGTGGCGGCAGCGGAGCGGAACTCTTTCTGGAAAACTATCGAAGCCCCCTTTGTTTTTAGGTCGAGAGGCAACTTATAGGTGCAGAGGGAGGCCGAGGGGGTGCCTGGGGTGGCTGCACCCCCTAGGCGCGGCTAGAGGTGGGCCCGCGCCTGGCAGGGGTGTGGGCCCCTAGGATCCTTCTCTGTCTCGTACTCTGGCTCCATGGATCTTCTGGTGAAATAGGATTTTTGGCATATTTTTTCGGTATTTTTCCTGATAGTTGATTTTCTGCACAAAAACTAGACACCAAGGTAATTCTGCTGAAAACAGCGTCAGTCCGTGTTAGTTGTATCCAAATCACACAAGTTTAGAGGAGAAACAATAGCAAAAGTGTTCGAGAAAGTAGATACGTTTTGGACGTATCACAACATCATTAGAACTAGCACCAGAAAATTTCTCTCTCATCACAAGATTCAACAAAGCAGGCTTAATTTCATAAAAGGTAGCATCAGGAGCAGGTGGAGCAATAGGAGTACTTAAGAAATCATTGTTGTTTTGTGCTAGTGAAGTCACACAACTTGGTGTTCTCAGTAGAGTTCATTTTGGCAAAAGTGGAGCAAGCCAACATCAGCAGCAACTAGAGCAGGAATTTTTTTGTGTGTTTTTGATAAGAGAAAGAAAACCAAACTAAACTATGAGTTTTTGGTAAAAAACAGGCAAACAAAACCAAGCAAAAGAAACTAATCAAAACAAAAACTTAGTAAAGAGAAAGGTTGTGAAGGACCCCCCTTGTGAAGACGTCCTTAGCCTCGCCGGCAACGGGGCCAGAAAAAGCCTTGATGAGTGCGTGAACACTTCGTTGGGAGACCCCAAGCGGAAGGTATGATGAGCACATCGGCAAATTTCCCTTAGTAAGAAACCAAGATTATCGAACCAGTAGGAGGAAGGAAATGACTCAAAGGTGTTTCTAGCAACTGGAAACCTGCACGACACAAACTCAAGACTTTGCCCCAATGAATAGTGAGGTTGTCAATCTCACTGGTTTGCTGTAAACAAAGGATTAACTATATGGTGTGGAAGGTAATAGTGGTTTGCAGAAAGGTAAACAGTAACAGTGGAAGATGTATCAATGGGAAAGATTGGACCAGGGTCCATAGTTCACTAGAGGTGTTCTCCTTAAGATAAACAAACATGGCATGCTGGGTAAACAAATTACATCGGGGCATTTGACAGGCCTGAGCAAGGCATAACAATGCAATACTAGACATTCATGATCCTATGAGATTCGATTGGGCAATAATACAAGATACATAGACCGCCATCCAACTTCATCTATGACTAGAAATTCACCTTTAGGTTATCATCCAAACCCCCTCTAGTATTAAGTTGCAAGCAACGGATAACTTCTTTAAGCAAAGTGTGTAAGGTAAACAATCCACTTGTTCAATGAATAAGAGACCGTTGTTTTCTCCCTAGTGGCAACAACACATCTACAACCTTAGAGATTTATGTCACTTCTCTTAGATTAAATAGAGGCATGAACCCACTATCTAGCATAAATACCCCCTCTTGGAGTCACTAGCAACTACTTGGCCAAGATAGCTACTAGAAACGGAGAGCATGCAAGATCACAAACAACACAGACATGATAGAATCAATAAGACAAAACAATTAATCAATCTGACATAGTAATCTCAATATCCATTGGATCCCCGCAAACACAACATGCATGCTTACAAATAGATGATATTGATCATGAACGGAGCTCACAAGATCTAAACATGGTAGTACAAAGGAGGAGATACAACCATCTAGCTACTACATGGACCCGTAGTCCAAGGTGGAACTACTCACACTTCATACCGGAGGCTGGCATGATGAAGAAGAAGGCCTCCAGGATGATCTCCCCTCCGGCAGGGTGTTGGGAAGAGCTTTAGATCCCCCCAATCTAGGGACGATGGTGGTTTGCGGAAAGGCTACAGACGGTTTCATGAAATATTGATCGGGTACTTAGGGTTTCTGCATCAGGGGGGTCTTTATAGGTGAAGAGGCAAGGCAGGGGGCAGCCAGGGCGGCCGCACCCCCCAGGCATGGGCTAGGGTTAGCCGCGTGGCCAGGGGGTGTGCCCCCCTGGTGGCTCCCCTCTGTCTCGTATTCTGGCTCTGTGTTCCCCATGGTAAAATATTGACTTTGGCTTTTGTCCCGTCCGATTCCGAGAATATTGATTTTCTGCCTTTCTGGAACCAAAACAGAAGAAAACATGCAACTGGCACTATGGCATCTTGTTAATAGGTTAGTACCAGCAAACATATAAAAATACCTCAAAGTGTAGAAAAAGCAAAGCAAAGTAGATACTAAAAAAGCATGGAACAACAAAAATTATAGATACGTTTCCGACGTATCAGTTAGCTCCTCTTTGAATGGACCTGGTATTTTCTGTCTGAACCGTGTCCAACACCTGCTCGGCAAAGAAAATGAACAAAGGAGTTATTAGTTACTTGATATAAGGAAATGAACGAAAGAGGCCGATATAATGCGATAATGATTGAAATGACTTATGGATCATTGCTTTTATGTTGCTCCACTTCTCTTAGTCCCAACTTAATGAGTCGTGGACTTCAACTAGGGACTTGTCAACTTGAATGTTTAGCAAGATCCAGTGGAATCTGCAGACGTTTACGTAAGCATACATGCATAGCTCATCAATTACACTTAACATCGAGTAAGCAAAAATAAAATGTGTACAAGATAGAAAAACTCACTTGAAGTTGTAAGGAAATAGTATTTTCTTAAAAAAATTGTTCTCGGTTAAGAACCTGCACAGGTCTTCCTCCACGTCCTTGGGGTGATTCTTTAACATATATTCATTAACGATATATGGGTCAATGAACCCAACGTCTAGCTCTTTTGCATTCAAGCACCTTCATTTTGCAGAATATAATATCATAGAAAAGGATATATAGTCAGGATAATATATTAAATGCAATGAACGAGCGGAGCTACAGACTTAATTACAGAAATAAATCACTTACAAATAGTAGAAACCAATGATAGATTTGTCAGGGCACACTGATTATATAACTGAAACAGTTCGGTCATTTGAACCTGTATCGAGTATGGTTTGAAGTGATGCTCCTTTCTAACGTCCACAGCAAACCAACCTTTCTGATGTTTTTTACCTGTTTGCAACAGGTACCATGTGTGCAGATTTCACATATGTGTGGATAGATGCGTGAGCTCCTCATGAGTGACTAGAGGCTCCCCTTAGACATACTTCCATACTATCTGACCCACTGGCATATCTTCATAGCCCAATGATACGTCGAAAACGTATCTATAATTTTTGATGTTCCATGCTTGTTTAGTATCTACTTTGATTTGCTTTGTCCACACTTTGAAGTGCTTTTTACATGTTTTCTGGTACTAACCTATTAACAAGTTGCCACAGTGCCAGTTGCCTGTTTTCAGCTGTTTTTGGTTCCAGAAAAGCTAGTAAGGAAATATTCTCGGAATTGGACAGGACAAAAGCCAAAGTCAATATTTCATCGAGGAGAACACGGAGTCCAGAGGAGAGACGGAGGGGCGCCACAGGGTGGCCACACCCCCCAGGAGTGACCTAGGGTGGGCCCGCGCCTGGGAAGGCTGTGGGCCCCCTGGCCGCCTCCTAGCCTCGCCTCTTCGCCTATAAGAAGCCCCCGATGCCGAAACCCTAAGCACGTGATCAATATTCCATGAAACCGTCTGTAGCCATCACAACCATCGTCCCTAGATCGGGGGATCTGAAGCTCTTCCCGGCACCCTGCCGAATGGGAGATCATCCCGGAGGCCTTCTTCTTCATCATGCCAGCCTCCGGTATGAAGCGTGAGTAGTTCCACCTTGGACTACGGGTCCATGTAGTAGCTAGATGGTTGTATCTCCTCCTTGTGCTTTCATGTCTAGATCTTGTGAGCTTCGTTCATGATCAAGATCTAATCTATTTGTAATCATGCATGTTGTGTTTGCGGGGATCCGATGGATATTGAGATTACTATGTCAGATTGATTAATGGTTTTGTCTTATTGATTTTATCATGTCTGTGTTGTTTGTGATCTTGCATGCTCTCTGTTGTTAGTAGCTATCTTGGCCAAGTAGTTGCTAGTGACTCCAAGAGGGGGTATTTATGCTCGATAGTGGGTTCATGCCTCTATTTTCCAAGGGAAGTGACATAAATATCTTCCGTTGTAGATGTGTTGTTGCCACTAGGGAGAAAACAAATGTCTCTTGTTCATGGAACAAGTGGATTGTTTACCTTACACACTTTGCTTAAAGCAGTTGTCTGTTGCTTGCAACTTAATACTAGAGGGGGCTCGGATGATAACCTGAAGTTGGACTTCTAGTCATAGATGCAGTTGGATGGCGGTCTATGTATATTGTTGTATTGCCCAATCGAATCTCATAGGATATTTTTGTCTAGTATTGCATTGTTATGCCTTGCTCAGTCCTGTCAATTGCCCTGCTGTAATTTGTTTACCCTTCATGCCATGTTTGTTTATCTAAGGAGCACCTCTAGTGAACTATGGACCCCGGTCCAATCTTTACCATTGATACATATTCCACTGTTACCTTTTTACTTGCTGTAAACCATCATCACCTTCCACACCTTAGATTTAATCCTTTGTTACAGCAAACCGGTGAGCTTGACAACCTCACTATTCATTGGGTCAAAGTCTTGAGTTTGTGTTTTGCAGGTTTCCATGTTGCTTACAACACCTTTGAGATGTTTCCTTCCTCCTACTGGTTCGATAACCTCGGTTTCTTACTGAGGGAAGACTTGCTCATGTGCTCTTCGCACCTTGCTCTTGGGTTTTCCAACGAAGCGTGTAACTACCTCGGTGAATTACGCTCCTAGCTACAAGCCTGGATGAACGGTAGTGGTTGAAATAGTACGGTGGGGCCCCAAAAGCCACTCACGAGTAGACCTTTCGGCCGTCCCAACCACTTCCAATTCATCGGGACCTGTACGGGCGGCGTAATCGGCAGGCGAAGGGATCAAATACATACACAAATGAGTATGTATGCAAGCCACCATACAAGAGTACATCAGAGCCATACCATCTAGAAAGAAAGGAAATATAGCAACGCCATACGGCAAGATTCAAATGACCTAGATAGATCTAATATTTTAGGATACTTCCTCATACAGCACACATCAGAGTATCATGCGGAAGCGGCAAACAAAGTCTGAGTACGGATAAGAAGTAAATCGGCATAAGATGCCATAGAAATAAGCACATCCCAACCACAGATATCACGGATCCCCGTTCCTGGAATCTCTACACCGAACGATCGTTGCCCACATCATCAGCCTCTTCCACCCAGTATCCGTCCTGCGAGGGTACCTGTTCATCTGAACCAATAATTTATCGTGTGAGACCCTAAGGGTACTCATCAAGTCTTAATGCCTCTAAAGGGGACACAACCTAGGGTGACGCAATTGCAGCGAAAGATAAACCCTAACAGTTCTACAGATAGTCGCTAACCATCCGCCTAACCAATGATAGACGGATGTCCGTGAAATGAGGACAACAGTTATAATAGGAATTTCATCAGATCCATCCTCCTCCTCGCTTACCAACGAGGAAGCGGACGAACAACCCCCCATCCGTTGGCAATTTTATTAACCATTCCATGAGTGTTGCACTATTTACTAGTCAAATTACTTAGTCAGATTAAAGCGGTACTTTAGTTATGCTTGTCTATGATCGAGAAACTGTGCTCCAAGTCGTCCATAACCGCGGACACGGCTTTCAGAAAGTTTTACCCGGCCAGGGTGCACCAATAGCAACACACGCTCGATCAACCTCGGAAAAACCAAATCAAAACCCAACGAGGCCTTCTCGACAAAGCAATCATAGGATTCAGAAATATTTCAGGGGGGCACCCCTTGGAGTCTTCCCGCAACGAAGTAAGCTAGCTCCGAGACGGACTCAAGGTTTGGGTGGACGGCTGTGAACGACTGGGAACCCAAAACTGGGCTTGTCGACACCGTGGAATCGTGTCCCGATCCTAAACAGTACAG
Source organism: Avena sativa (assembly GCA_916181665.1). NCBI lineage: Eukaryota > Viridiplantae > Streptophyta > Magnoliopsida > Poales > Poaceae > Avena > Avena sativa. The sequence goes on along the minus strand of OV702279.1, from coordinate 395,743,857 downwards.
TGTGCTCCTCGCACAATCGTAAATACAGAAGTAGCATGGCATAAGTACAGGATAGTAAAGAAAACCTCAAACTAGTTTGTGGCCCAAAGAAATAAGACGGAATCAAGATCTGGCTCAGGGGTGTCCCATATACCTCCCGGGTGTGGATAGCGCGAAATAATCTCGGAACAGGAATCAAGTACTCGGGGTCTTACGGGACACAAGTGAGCAGGAAAAACCAAATAGCAGATGTTGCTCACCGGTGCCACTTTCATTAGTTATCCCATTACTACTCAGATTAAGTTGTTTAGGTACCTCGTTATCCATCAGACACTCACAAACCCTACACATGTTGTTCTACGACTCGCATGGCTCAAACAACTCCTGTAGTAATGGCTCATGGGATGGAGGAACAAGCTTGGTGGGGTTTAAAAGTAAAGGCTATGCAATACTTGGGATTCCATTTAATGCAATCGCGACTCAATGATGCAAGAATAAGATAGAGGCAGTAGGTACTGTATGTATGCAAGCATGTGGAAGTGCTTGCCTGGCAACTCAGTTGAAGCGAGAGACGGATCTGGGTAGTGCTCCTGGTTCTCTTGATATATCCCCTGCTCAGTGTCTATCCGAGAAAAACCAAACAAACAAGGCCAACATGAATATAGAGCACAAGCATATGAATAAGATGCGTCAATCAAACAATCATGCCATGATGAATGATGCACAATTTGCATGGCATTAAAGTAGCATGGCATGGGTGAGGTGTGGAAGACAAGAAATAGCATTTTAATGGGGTTTTGGATCATATTTGTTGCCATAATAGTTGCTGTACACTATATTTTTATATGATGCATGCTGCAATTGAAGTCATGGATAGCATAAACAGAAAGGTCTCGTCGAGCTGATCATTTTAGACATATCATTTGTTAAATTTGGAATTATAAATCAAAAGTTATTAATTATTTAAGTTCCAGTTGCATTTGTGGTAATTTAACTCAACTTGGAATTTAAAATGTTCAAAAGGTAATTTGAATAGCATATTTGAAATCCTCACATTTTTCTGGTTCAGAAACATATAACATTTGCATTATTTGGATCTATAAAAGAAAAGTTATTTAAAACTGAATTGAAATTTGAATTTGAATTAGATTTAAACAGTTTTGAATTTAAACAGAATCTGCAAAGCGTTTTAACACTTAGGCCAGCCTAGCCCTAGTCACAGACATGTGGGGCCAGGCACATACTGACCCACACGCCAGCGGCTGAGAGGAAGGGGGACCGCGGGTTAATTAAACCAAACTAGGGGACCCTTTTTATAAAAAGCACACAGAGACTGACAGTGGGGTGTAGGGGGAGCGCGGGTTGAGGAAAAAGGAAAGCCAGGGGGTTAACTGTGAAACGCACACGCCACTGTGGATCTTCTCTGTCGCCTGACGAACTGAACCCAACACCGCGCGACAGAGAAAAAACAGGGCGCGTCGGACTCGATCCCGCGACCACAGGCGCGCCAGCGGGGGCGGCTACCGCTGCGGTGGCTGCGTGGTTGCTGACAGGAGGGAGGACGCGTGCTAGATAGGGCTATGCGGCGCGGGTTAGCGGCAGACGTCGACGAGCTCTGGCGCGCGGAGGCCGCTCGACGAAAAGATCGTCGCGTCCAGGAAGCGACTAAGGTCGGGAGGATGTCTGGGAGGGCTAGGAGCTCACCGCGGGCTCGGTGGCGTGCTTGGATCGGGTCGGGGCGCAGAGGAGCGACGACGGGGCAGACACCGGGCGTAGCTAGGGTTTCGGCCGGTGCAGCGCTGGTTCCGGCGGCTCCTGTCCTCCTCCTCCTCGACGACGAAAGCAGGGCGATGCAGGGGACCTCCGGAGCTTCCTCGACACCCGCAGCTGCGACGCCACCGGCTAGGTAGATGGGGGCAGGGGGTAGACTGGCGGTGGACGGCGAGGCTAGGTAGAGGCGAGGAGAAGAAGGGGAGAAGAGGGCGTCGCCCTTGCGGATCTGGGGACGGCTAGAGGGCGAGGGAGAGGATAAGAACGAGAGGGGGCAGGTGGGGCTTGCGTGGGGGAGGGGCTGATCGGCTCGGCCACCTTTGCACCTCACGTGCATGGGTCGACAGGCACATGGGATGGAGGAGGCTGCCAGGTGGGGTAGGGCGAGGCCAGGGAGGCAGGCAGGTGTGGCGTGAGGCTGCTGAGTGGGCCAGGGAGAGGAGCTCGTGGTGGGGCACACCGGCAGGGAGAGAGACGAGAGAGGGGGAGGCATGGGCTCGGCCTAGGGTTAGTGTGGAGGGTGGCCTCGGTTGTTTGGGGTGGGGTAGCTAGGGGGCATGGTGCATAGGTGGGCCATGCTAGGTTAGGTTTAGAGGAGTGGCTCGGCTAGAGAGGAGAGAAAGAGGGGGCACCTTGGGTTGTGATTAGAATAGGTGTGGTTTAGGGTTTTTAGCTAGGATGGTTATGGGGCATGGGGTAGGTGTTAGAGAGGACTAGGATAGATGATTAGAGAGAGAGGTGGATTAGGTTTTCTTTGAATCATGCATGCTCCAATTAAAGACCAAGCAAGATCAAAAATAAAAGAGGTAGGGAGAAGGATGGGGGTTTAGGCTTATGCTCACCACATGATCACATGTGTATGCAAGCATGGGGATGGACTAAAAGGAGAGGCTTATGGTCTTGAGTTGATCAAGTATGATCCACTCAAGCTCACAAGAACAAGACAAGAAAGAGAGAGGGAAAAAGGTGGTAGGGTTTTGGCAATGACCAAACAAGACCAAGCCTAAGGGGTAGATGAGTTGATCCATTGTAAAATCCAAATAAAAACAAATGTCAAGCTAAGGGGCACTTGCATGGGCCATGCATAGTTAATTGGTACCATATTTATCTTTGTGAAGACAAGATTATTTACATGGCATTTCTTATGCATTCCAAAGTGTGGAATAAGGCCCAAGCAAAAGAAATTAGATGGAATTCCAAGTGGAGTATGAGGAGATGATCACATTGGATTATATTTGGGACTTGCTAGTGTGTATATGCCACTAGATATTTAATAAGCCCACAAAATATCCCCACATGATGATAACCCCACAAACACACATATGGAAGCTAGGGAGAAAGGGTCCCACTCACAAGGCATGCAAAGGTGGCCATGTGGCTCTCATGCATCAATAATGTGAAAACAAAATGATGCCAAGATGAGAACATGTGGAAAAGAAATGGATCCATCCCAACCCACATGAGCTAGAAGTAAACCCATAAATGCCAAGCTCATATTTAGTTGGATGGTGGAATTATAAGGTGGTGAAAGAAAGGTGGTGGAGTTAATAAGAGATATGCCCCCAAATCAACTTGGGCATTTAGCAATATATCAAGATCCAAATGCAATATCAAGAGGCAACTACAATTAATAATGCACATGAGATAAGAACCAAACAAGAAGGGGTTTTATATGATGCTCAAATGCAAGGTGACATGATGACATGAGCATGACATGATGATGATGCAACAATTATATGTTGGAAGTGGCCCTTTTATTACTAGAACAACTAGCATTACAGGTGTTAGACAACTGGGATGCTACAACTCTCCCCCACTAAATAGGAATCTCGCCCCGAGATTCTAGGAAGAAGAAGAAGACACAAAGAGAGAAGGACGGTTTGCACGGAGTTCATCTTCACGCTCCCACGTGGCTTCATCAATAGAATGGTGTGACCACTGCACCTTGCAGAACTTGATGGACTTGTTGCGAGTCCTTCTTTCTGCGGTCTCAAGGATTTTGGTGGGGTGTTCTTGATAAGACAGGTCTTCCTGGAGATCGATTAGCTCATGATCCACGGTCCTGCCGGGATCTTTGAAGCACTTCTTGAGCTGAGAGATGTGGAAAACATCATGGACTTTGAGTTTTTCCGGAAGCTCAAGTGCATAAGCAACTTCTCCTCTTCTACCACGAATCTTGAATGGACCGATGTATCTAGGAGCCAACTTTCCTTTGATACCAAAGCGGTGTGTTCCTCTCATGGGAGTGACACGAAGGTAGACGAGATCACCAGGGGCATACACCATGTCCGTGTGCTTCCTGTCATAGTTGCTCTTCTGACGACTTTGAGCAATCTTCAGGTTATCAAGAATGATATGCACCTTCTCCTCTGCTTGGGTTACAATGTCAGGGCCAAACCAGATTCTTTCTCCTGCACCTGACCAACCAATCGGAGTTCTGCACTTGCGACCATAGAGAGCCTCAAATGGTGCCATCTTCAGACTCTTCTGGAAGCTGTTGTTGTAGGAGAATTCAGCATATGGAAGACATTCCTCCCACTTCATGCCAAAAGAGATGACTCAAGCACGAAGCATATCCTCCAGAATCTGATTGATCCTTTCCACTTGTCCTTGCGACTGAGGGTGGTAAGCAGTGCTGAAGTTCAACTTTGTTCCCAAAGCTTTTTGGAAACTCTCCTAGAACTTTGAGGTGAAGATGCTCCCACGGTCTGAACTGATTTCAAGTGGAACCCCATACAGAGAGACAATTCTGTTGATATAGAGCTCAGCCAACTGAATTCCAGAAATTGTTTCCTTGACTGGGAAGAAATGAACCACTTTAGAAAGCCTGTCGATGACAACAAAAATTGCATTGTTGCCCTTCTGCGACCTTGGAAAGCCAGTGATGAAATCCATCTCTATTTTCTCCCATTTCCATTCCGGAGGTTTCAATAGCTGTAGAAGACCGAATGGTTTCTGATGGACAGCCTTCACTCTGCGGCAGACATCACATTCTGAGACATACTTGGCACAATACCTTTTCAAACCAGGCCACCAGTATTGTGTTTTCAAGTCCATGTACATCTTTGTGCTGCCAGGATGGATAGAAAGAACCGAATCATGCGCCTCCTTGAGAACTTGCTCTCTTAGACCCGGGTAGTTTGGAACAAACATCCGGTGTTCAAAGAAAAGCGTGCCTTGATCATCAACGTGGAAGGACTCATACTTCGGAAGCTCAAGTTTAGAGATGAGCTTTTTGGTGTGCGGATCACCAAGCTGACGAGAGCGAATCTTTTCTTCCAAGAGAGGAGTAGCCAGAAGGTTCAGGAGATGCCCTTGTTCCACAATTTCCAGGTTGAGCTGACGGAATTCCTCGCACAAGAGAGGTTGTTGCTCTTCCACCATGAGGTTGTTGACATAAGCTTTACGGCTAAGAGCATCGGCCATAACATTAGCTTTGCCCGGTGTGTAGTTGATGGTCACATCAAAGTCATTGATTGCTTCAATCCATCTCCTCTACCGAAGGTTGAGATCAGGATGAGTGAAGATATACTTCAAACTCTTGTGGTCAGAAAAGATCTCACAACGGTTACCAAGCAAGTAGTGCCTCCATAGCTTCAAAGCAAAGACAACTGCTGCTAGCTCGAGGTCATGTGTTGGATAGTTGATCTCATGCGTCTTCAACTGACGAGAAGCATAAGCAACCACCTGTTTCTCTTGCATAAGGACCGCACCCAATCCTTGCAAAGAGGCGTCGCAGAATATCTGGAAAGGCTTAGATGTATCTGGAGGAACCAAGACTGGTGTGGAAGTGAGCTTCTCTTTGAGTGTCTCAAAACTTGCTTGACACGCAGGAGTCCACAGGTATTTCTTGCCTTTCTTGAGGAGATCGGTAAGAGGCTTCGCTATCTTCGAGAAGTTCTGAACGAAGCGACGACAATAACTAGCCAAACCAAGAAAACTCCGCACTTCTTTGACATTAACCGGAGGAAGCCATTCAACAATTGTCTTCACGGTTTCCGGGTTGACTGCAATGCCCTTGGCAGAGATAACATGACCAAGATAGGTTACTTCAGGCAGCCAAAACTCACACTTTGAGAACTTTGCATACAAGCGGTTCTCACGAAGCTTGTTTAGGACACACCGCAGGTGTTCTTCATGCTCCTCCTTAGACTTGGAATAGACTAGAATGTCATCCAGATAGACCACAACGAACTTATCAAGGTACTCCATGAAAACGGAGTTCATCAGCCTCGAGAAGGTAGCAGGTGCGTTGGTGAGACCGAAAGACATGACCGTGTACTCATACAGGCCATAGCGGGTGGTGAAAGCTGTTTTGGGCACATCTTCCTTGCGAATCTTGATTTGGTGATAACCACTTCTCAAGTCCAGCTTAGAGAACACCACAACTCCAGCTAGCTGATCGAATAGAGCATTAATCCGCGGGAGGGGATATTTGTTCTTGATGGTTTTAGCATTGAGAGCGCGGTAGTCAACACAGAGTCTATCGGTCCTGTCACGCTTCTTCACAAAGATTGTTGGGCTACCCCAGGAAGAAGTACTGTGTTGAATGAAACCCAACTTCTCTTGTTCATCAAGTTGTCGTTTGAGTTCAGCCAACTCAGAAGGACCCATTTTATAAGGCCGCTTGGAGATAGGAGCCGTTCCAGGTTCAAGCTCAATCACAAACTCAACCTCACGATCCGGAGGCATAGCTGGCAACTCTTCAGGAAAGACATCTGGGAACTCACAGACCACCGGTACACTCTGAATAGCTTCCATAGCATCATCATTCAGAGCTGCCAAAGAGAAGAGCTGGACAACAGGAGTCAGACTTGGAGAAAAGACTATATGGCCTTCAGGAATCTTCAGAGAAACTGAGCGTTCAGCACAATCAATCACAGCTGCATTTGCCGTTAACCAATCCATGCCCAAGATGACATCAATGTCAGAATTGCCCAGAACAATTAAAGAAGCCCAGAATGAAGAGCCACCAATCTCAATTTTATTGCCATGGCTGATATGAACAGCCCTCATGTTTGCTCCAGGAGAAAGGACCATCAACCGCTTAAGGAGAGGAACCATTGCTAACTCATTCTCATTTGCAAACTTGTGAGACACAAAAGAATGCGATGCACCAGAATCAAACAAAACTCGTGCAGGGACTGAGTTAACGGAAAGCATACCCATCACAACTCCAGGTGCATGCTCGGCTTGAGTGGCGTTGACACAGTTGGCACGAACAACCGCAGGCCCGGGCTTGGTGTTGATGTTGAGAGCCCGAGGTGGTGGTGCACGAACCATAGGAGAGCTTGCTGCAGATCTTGGCGGGGGTGGAGGGAGAGCTTTGTTCTTCAACGGACAGTTCCAGCTGAGATGTCCAGGATCTCCACACGTGAAGCAGGCACCAGCTGGACGTGGAGCAGCGTAGCCAGGGACTCCGCCAGGCGCTCCAGGGTAGTGGTGGTTGTAGCCCCTGGGAGCCGCAGTGGTGAAGTTTGGTGGCCTTGGCGCATAACTTGCAGGTCTTGGTGGAGCCGGGAGCGACGGTGGGGTGTTAGGAACCCAGACACGCCGCTTAGAAGGAGCTGCCATAACTGCAGAGCTTGATGCATCCCTGTTGTGTTTCTTGGACTCCTCAAACACTTGCCTGCTTGCCTCCTCTTGTAGGGCTGTGTGCTGTAGTTCCAGGAAAGTTGCCGGCCTTGCATGTGTGATTGCATACTTGATCGACGCATTGAGCCCTTGCCTGAACCTCTTCTGCTTCTTCTTGTCATCAGATACCTCATCACCACCATAACGAGAGAGATTCATGAAGTTCCTGATATAGGTGTTGACGTTATCATTTCCCTGCTTCAGGTTGAGAAAAGCCTCCTTCATCCTTTCCATTACAATCTCTGAGAGAAACTGCTCTTTGAACGCTCCAGTGAACCTTTCCCAAGTTGGCTGGAAACCAGTGCAGCTTGCCTTCAAGTAATTCTCCCACCAGAGAGCTGCATCTCCCTTGAGAAGGTGAGTAGCACACTTGACCCACTCCTGCTCCGGAACATCAGCGGTCTCGAGCAACCTAGACATCTCACGCAGCCAATCATCCACGTCCAGTGGTCGATCAGAAACATCAAACTGACGAGGGTTGAATTTGAGGAAGCTCTTGATGTCTCCTCCCTTGGGAGGTGGAGGTAGTGGAGCAAACTCGTTCCTCCGGACACTCTCCTCAAAGCGCTGCTGGTTCTGCTGCATTGCTGCCAAAGCATTAGCGATGTTTGACAGCGCGGAGCCCAGTTCCGGAGGTATGTCCTCATCGGTATGGCGTGGTGGAGCCATCCTGTCATTGATATAAAACTCAAGTCAGTACTATAATGGAAGATGATAATAATCCAAAATAGTACCAAGATGGAATTAACCAAGATTAAAGGATACAATTTACTGAGATGATATTAAAATATCAACAAAGTTCAAAGCACCTAGAAGATATCAAGCATATCGCACACGACTGAAAAGGAGTGTGGTACACCAATATATCAAAGAAAAATTTTCCACAAATTTCGGCATTAAAATACCAATATATGCGCAAAATTACTTAACGAATCAAGATTAGTGACTCTACCGATTCAATATACAAAAGCGAATGATAAAAGTAGTGGTATGGTCGCGACTCCATCCCGCACTCAAATCATTACTCCGCACATGAACAAGTGGAACACATATCCTAACCCTTTTCTTCTCACGTTGAACCTAAAGATAGGTAACTACGGAAACGAACACCCCAAACAAGATAGCGTCGGATACAAAGAGGGTAAGACAGATTGCGTCGGTTTGCAAAAGCCTGTCGGTATGGAATGTACCAACAGTTGATAACCAAAGGCTGATTAGATAACAACTTGGATGCAACAGATAGACAAGGGATTAAACACACACACACACATAACCGATGGTACTACGGAAACCCAGAACACGTGAATCCTAGTTTGAATTTTGAGAAGAGGATTGAAAACGTTGCACTTCCTTACCAGAAAAGGGTGGGTGGGTGGGTAAGAAGAAAAATGGAAGCAGTCCTACTCTCGTGTTTTGTTTTTCCCTAGTATACATAGCTACCAAAATATTTGCTAGACTGACAACGACCGTTTGGCTGAGACCCTGAAGGTCGGGATGGCTCTGATACCAATTGTAACTACCTCGGTGAATTACGCTCCTAGCTACAAGCCTGGATGAACGGTAGTGGTTGAAATAGTACGGTGGGGCCCCAAAAGCCACTCACGGGTAGACCTTTCGGCCGTCCCAACCACTTCCAATTCATCAGGACCTGTACGGGCGGCGTAATTGGCAGGCGAAGGGATCAAATACATACACAAATGAGTATGTATGCAATCCACCATACAAGAGTACATCAGAGCCATACCATCTAGAAAGAAAGGAAATATAGCAACGCCATACGGCAAGATTCAAATGACCTAGATAGATCTAATATTTTAGGATACTTCCTCATACAGCACACATCAGAGTATCATGCGGAAGCGGCAAACAAAGTCCGAGTATGGATAAGAAGCAAATCGGCATAAGATGCCATAGAAATAAGCACATCCCAACCACAGATCTCACGGATCCCCGTTCCCAGAATCTCTACACCGAACGATCGTTGCCCACATCATCAGCCTCTTCCACCCAGTATCCGTCCTGCGAGGGTACCTGTTCATCTGAACCAATAATTTATCGTGTGAGACCCTAAGGGTACTCAGCAAGTCTTAATGCCTCTAAAGGGGACACAACCTGGGGTGACGCAATTGCAGCGAAAGATAAACCCTAACAGTTCTACAGATACTCGCTAACCATCCGCCTAACCAATGATAGACGGATGTCCGTGAAATGAGGACAACAGTTATAATAGGAATTTCATCAGATCCATCCTCCTCCTCGCTTACCAACGAGGAAGCGGACGAACAAACCCCCATCCGTTGGCAATTTTATTAACCATTCCATGAGTGTTGCACTATTTACTAGTCAAATTACTTAGTCAGATTAAAGCGGTACTTTAGTTATGCTTGTCTATGATCGAGAAACTGTGCTCCAAGTCGTCCATAACCGCGGACACGGCTTTCAGAAAGTTTTACCCGGCCGGGGTGCACCAATAGCAACACACGCTCGATCAACCTCGGAAAAACCAAATCAAAACCCAACGAGGCCTTCTCGACAAAGCAATCACAGGATTTAGAAATATTTCAGGGGGCCACCCCTTGGAGTCTTCCCGCAACGAAGTAAGCTAGCTCCGAGACGGACTCAAGGTTTGGGTGGACGGCTGTGAACGACTGGGAACCCAAAACTGGGCTTGTCGACATCGCGGAATCGTGTCCCGATCCTAAATAGTACAGTGTGCTCCTCGCACAATCGTAAATACAGAAGTAGCATGGCATAAGTACAGGATAGTAAAGAAAACCTCAAACTAGTTTGTGGCCCCAAGAAATAAGACGGAATCAAGCTCTGGCTCAGGGGGGTCCCATATACCTCCCGGGTGTGGATAGCGCGAAATAATCTCGGAACAGGAATCAAGTACTCGGGGTCTTACGGGACACAAGTGAGCAGGAAAAACCAAATAGCAGATGTTGCTCACCGGTGCCACTTTCATTAGTTATCCCATTACTACTCAGATTAAGTTGTTTAGGTACCTCGTTATCCATCAGACACTCACAAACCCTACACATGCTGTTCTACGACTCGCATGGCTCAAACAACTCCTGTAGTAATGGCTCATGGGATGGAGGAACAAGCTTGGTGGGGTTTAAAAGTAAAGGCTATGCAATACTTGGGATTCCATTTAATGCAATCGCGACTCAATGATGCAAGAATAAGATAGAGGCAGTAGGTACTGTATGTATGCAAGCATGTGGAAGTGCTTGCCTGGCAACTCAGTTGAAGCGAGAGACGGATCTGGGTAGTGCTCCTGGTTCTCTTGATATATCCCCTGCTCAGTGTCTATCCGAGAAAAACCAAACAAACAAGGGCAACATGAATATAGAGCACAAGCATATGAATAAGATGCGTCAAGCAAACAATCATGCCATGATGAATGATGCACAATTTGCATGGCATTAAAGTAGCATGGCATGGGTGAGGTGTGGAAGACAAGAAATAGCATTTTAATGGGGTTTTGGATCATATTTGTTGCCATAATAGTTGCTGTACACTATATTTTTATATGATGCATGCTGCAATTGAAGTCATGGATAGCATAAACAGAAAGGTCTCGCCGAGCTGATCATTTTAGACATATCATTTGTTAAATTTGGAATTATAAATCAAAAGTTATTAATTATTTAAGTTCCAGTGGCATTTGTGGTAATTTAACTCAACTTGGAATTTAAAATGTTCAAAAGGTAATTTGAATAGCATATTTGAAATCCTCACATTTTTCTGGTTCAGAAACATATAACATTTGCATTATTTGGATCTATAAAAGAAAAGTTATTTAAAACTGAATTGAAATTTGAATTTGAATTAGATTTAAACAGTTTTGAATTTAAACAGAATCTGCAAAGCGTTTTAACACTCAGGCCAGCCTAGCCCTAGTCACAGACATGTGGGGCCAGGCACATACTGACCCACACGCCAGCGGCTGAGAGGAAGGGGGACCGCGGGTTAATTAAACCAAACTAGGGGACCCTTTTTATAAAAAGCACACAGAGACTGACAGTGGGGTGTAGGGGGAGAGCGGGTTGAGGAAAAAGGAAAGCCAGGGGGTTAACTGTGAAACGCACACGCCACTGTGGATCTTCTCTGTCGCCTGACGAACTGAACCCAACACCGCGCGACAGAGAAAAAACAGGGCGCATCGGACTCGATCCCGCGACCACAGGCGCGCCAGCGGGGGCGGCTACCGCTGCGGTGGCTGCGTGGTTGCTGACAGGAGGGAGGACGCGTGCTAGATAGGGCTATGCGGCGCGGGTTAGCGGCAGACGTCGACGAGCTCTGGCGCGCGGAGGCCGCTCGACGAAAAGATCGTCGCGTCCAGGAAGCGACTAAGGTCGGGAGGATGTCTGGGAGGGCTAGGAGCTCACCGCGGGCTCGGTGGCGTGCTTGTATCGGGTCGGGGCGCAGAGGAGCGACGACGGGGCAGACGCCGGGCGTAGCTAGGGTTTCGGCCGGCGCAGCGCTGGTTCCGGCGGCTCCTGTCCTCCTCCTCCTCGACGACGAAAGCAGGGCGATGCAGGGGACCTCCGGAGCTTCCTCGACACCCGCAACTTCCACGCCACCGGCTAGGTAGATGGGGGCAGGGGGTAGACTGGCGGTGGACGGCGAGGCTAGGTAGAGGCGAGGAGAGGAAGGGGAGAAGAGGGCGTCGCCCTGGCGGATCTGGGGACGGCTAGAGGGCGAGGGAGAGGATAAGAACGAGAGGGGGCAGGTGGGGCTTGCGTGGGGGAGGGGCTGATCGGCTCGGCCACCTTTGCACCTCACGTGCATGGGTCAGCAGGCACATGGGATGGATGAGGCTGCCAGGTGGGGTAGGGCGAGGCCAGGGAGGCAGGCAGGTGTGGCGTGAGGCTGCTGAGTGGGCCAGGGAGAGGAGCTCGTGGTGGGGCACGCCGGCAGGGAGAGAGACGAGAGAGGGGGAGGCATGGGCTCGGCCTAGGGTTAGTGTGGAGGGTGGCCTCGGTTGTTTGGGGTGGGGTAGCTAGGGGCATGGTGCACAGGTGGGCCATGCTAGGTTAGGTTTAGAGGAGTGGCTCGGCTAGAGAGGAGAGAAAGAGGGGGCACCTTGGGTTGTGATTAGAATAGGTGTGGTTTAGGGTTTTTAGCTAGGATGGTTATGGGGCATGGGGTAGGTGTTAGAGAGGACTAGGATAGATGATTAGAGAGAGAGGTGGATTAGGTTTTCTTTGAATCATGCATGCTCCAATTAAAGACCAAGCAAGATCAAAAAGAGAAGAGGTAGGGAGAAGGATGGGGGTTTAGGCTTATGCTCACCACATGATCACATGTGTATGCAAGCATGGGGATGGACTAAAAGGAGAGGCTTATGGTCTTGAGTTGATCAAGTATGATCCACTCAAGCTCACAAGAACAAGACAAGAAAGAGAGAGGGAAAAAGGTGGTAGGGTTTTGGCAATGACCAAACAAGACCAAGCCTAAGGGGTAGATGAGTTGATCCATTGTAAAATCCAAATAAAAAAAAATGTCAAGCTAAGGGGCACTTGCATGGGCCATGCATAGTTAATTGGTACCATATTTATCTTTGTGAAAACAAGATTATTTACATGGCATTTCTTATGCATTCCAAAGTGTGGAATAAGGCCCAAGCAAAAGAAATTAGATGGAATTCCAAGTGGAGTATGAGGAGATGATCACATTGGATTATATTTGGGACTTGCTAGTGTGTATATGCCACTAGATATTTAATAAGCCCACAAAATATCCCCACATGATGATAACCCCACAAACACACATATGGAAGCTAGGGATAAAGGGTCCCACTCACAAGGCATGCAAAGGTGGCCATGTGGCTCTCATGCATCAATAATGTGAAAACAAAATGATGCCAAGATGAGAACATGTGGAAAAGAAATGGATCCATCCCAACCCACATGAGCTAGAAGTAAACCCATAAATGCCAAGCTCATATTTAGTTGGATGGTGGAATTATAAGGTGGTGAAAGAAAGGTGGTGGAGTTAATAAGAGATATGCCCCCAAATCAACTTGGGCATTTAGCAATATATCAAGATCCAAATGCAATATCAAGAGGCAACTACAATTAATAATGCACATGAGATAAGAACCAAACAAGAAGGGGTTTTATATGATGCTCAAATGCAAGGTGACATGATGACATGAGCATGACATGATGATGATGCAACAATTATATGTTGGAAGTGGCCCTTTTATTACTAGAACAAGTAGCATTACAGGTGTTAGAAAACTGGGATGCTACAAAGCGCTCCCAAGTCAACACAGGGCGCCATCAAGCTTTTCTAGCGTCGTTACCAGGGAGGCTAAGGACGTCTTCACAAGGGGATTCCTCCTTAACCTCTCTCTTTACTTTGTTTTTAGTTTGCTTAGTTTCTTTTGCTTGGTTTTGTTTGCCTCTTTTTATCGAAAACTCCAAAAAAATTAGTTTAGTTTGGTTTGCTTTCTCTTATCAAAAACACAAAAAAATTAGCTCCTACTCTAGTTGCCACCTTACTCTAGCTCACCATGTTGTTCCCCAAGTTCGCCCTGAAGGAACTTTCGATAGGGAGTGGCTCCATAATTGGGAAAGATAATATTGAAGAATTCTTTAATCATGTTAGCAAGCATGAGGATATTGAGTTGTGGGAACTATGAAACTGTCATCATTGGACTTTAAACTGAAATGTGAGAAATATCTACATATACTAACTAAATTTTTACTTGGATCCCACATGCTAGCACTACTGGAAAATAGCTCTTCGGTTCGATCCTAACTATGTCACCAGTCCCGGTTTGTTACGAACCGGGATTAGTGCTAGCCGTGATGCCTCCAACGGCTAGTAATCGCGATAGCCTATAGTCTCAGGCCGGACTAGAAACCTAGAGCGGGCCAGCTTCTCTTTTCGGGTACTATTAGTCCCGGATCGTATCACGGCCCGGGACTAGTTGTCCCTCCATATAAATACAGCTCCATGTCCATACGGCCCGAGCCATGGTGGCCATTTCACTCAAAGTAGCAAGCCGAGTTCATGCCATTTTTTTCTCAAGATTTGTCAAGATTTAGTTTGCAACCCCTAAATCCAAAGTTTTTAAAGGTTAGATCTTCATCCTTTCATCTCTTATTGCTACTTTAGCTCAATTCTCTAGAAGTATAGATATATGGATTTGCAAGCATGCTCTAGAAGTAGAGGATTTTGAAATGTGTAACAAATTTTGATTAGGCACATAGTTAATGAAAATTGAAATGTGTAATTTTAGAGTTTTAGAGCTTAGAATGGAATGAGATTTTCACTGATAGAAAAATAATAAAAAACTCTACATTTATCATGTTAATTGTTTTCTCCAATTCACAAATTGGTGCATGTAAATTTTTCAAAATTCGAAATTAATGCTCAAGAAGCTCTCATTAAAATTGTATTAAATTTATCATGTTGTGTAATGGTTTTTGATATACTTTTAATATAATGCAGATGGTCCAGGAATGGATGTATGGTACTGACCGATGCTCTGGCGAGTTCATTAATGTCGTGCATGAATTCATCTGTGTTGCTGATGCAAACAAGTGGAATGGTTTTGTATTATGTCCATGTAGTGGATGTAGGAATCAGAAGGATTACTCTGACTGAAAAACCCTTCACGACCACCTGTTGAAGTTCGGCTTCATGCCCAGTTATAATTGTTGGACCAAGCACAGAGAGAGATGGGTTATAATGAAATACAATGAAGAAGAGGAGTATGATGACAACTATCATGGTTTTCCTGGGTACGGAGATACTTCCATAGGAGATGCTGAAGGGGAGGATGAAGAAGATACACATGATGAACCCGCTGATGATCTTAGTTGAACCATTGCCGATGCACGAAGAGACCGTGAAAATGAAAAAGAGAGGGAGAAGTTCAATCACATGTTAGAGGATCAAAAAAAGTTGTTGTATCCAAATTGCGAAAATGGTCTGTAAAAGCTGGAAAGCACACTGGAATTGCTACGATGGAAGGTAGAGTGTGCTATACCTGACTCCTTATTTGAAAAGTTGCTGAAAATGATGAAGAATATGCTTCCAAAAGATAACGTATTGCCCGCCAGTACGTACGAAGAAAATAAGGTTGTCTGCCCTCTAAGTTTAGAGGTTCAGAATATACATGAATGCCCTAATGACTGCATCCTCTACCGCGATGAGGAGTACGAAAATTTGGATGCATGCCCGGTATACACTGCACTTCGGTATAAGATCAGAATAGATGACCCTAGTGATGTTGAGGGCGAGCCCCCCGGAAGAGAGTTCCTGACAAGGTGATGTGGTATGCTCCTATAATACCACGGTTGAAACACTTATTCAGAAACAAAGAGCACGTCAAGTTGTTGCGATGGCATAAAGAGGAACGTCAGTCAGACGGGATGTTGAGACACCTAGCTGATGGGTCGCAATGGAGAAAAATCGATAGAAAGTATCCGGACTTTGTAGATGACGCAAGGAGTTTAAGGTTTGGTCTAAGTACAGATGGCATGAATCCTTTTGGGGAGCAGAGCTCTAGTCATAGCACCTGGCCTGTGACTCTATGCATCTATAAACTTCCTCCTTGGTTTTGCATGAAGCGGAAGTTCATTATGATGCCATTGTTGATCCAAGGTCCGTAGCAACCTGGCAACGACATTGATGTGTACCTAAGGCCATTAGTTGAAGAACTTTTACAGTTGTGGCACGAACCCGGCATACGCGTGTGGGATGAGCACAAGTAGGAAGAATTTGACCTCCGAGCATTGATTTTCGTAACAATCAATGATTAGCCTGCTCTTACTAACCTTTTAGGACAGTCAATCAAGGGATACAATGCATGCACACACTGTTTAGATGAGACTAAAAGTATATATTTGGATCATTTTAAGAAGAATGTGTACAATGGGCATCGTCGATTTCTTTTGGCAAGTATCCCTTAAGAAAGAAAGGCAAGCATTTCAACAGTCAGGCATGTCAAATAGTAATCTTTGGAAAGGGTCCTGGCAGGAAATTTGTTCCGAAGGACGCTGACGGACACGCACCCATGTGGAAGAAGAAATCTATATTTTGGGAGCTAACATATTATAAATTCTTAGAGGCCCGTTCTGAAATCGATGTGATGCATGTGATGAAGAATTTTTGCGTGAACCTACTAGGCTTCTTGGGCATGTATGGGAAGATAAAAGATACACCGGAAGCATGAAAGGACCATCAACGTATGAAAGACCCAGATGGCCTGCATCCAGAACAGTTTCAAGGTAATGCCAGCTATGCTCTTACAAAACAAGAGAATGAAATATTTTTTCTATGCCTGAGCAATATTAAGGTACCGTTTGGCTTCTCGTCGAATATAAAGGGAATAATAAATATGGCAGAAAAAAAGTTCCAAAACATAAAGTCTCATGACTGCCACGTGATTATGACGCAAATACTTCCGATTTCATTGAGGGGGCTTCTACCGAATAATGTTCGAGTACCCATTGTGAAGCTATGTGCATTCCTCAATGCAATCTCTCAGAAGACAATCAATCCTGAAGATCTACCACGGTTACAGAATGATGTGGTCCAATGTCTTGTCAGTTTCGAGTTGGTGTTACCACCATCCTTCTTCAATATCGACTTTACAAGGGTACGAGATAAATGGGTATACATTTTACACAATCTCCCAAGATAAAAAGAGCACCAACCAAAACAGTGGTGTCCGCTTTGATGCAACAGACAACAATGGGTCAAAAACCACATATTATGGTTACATAGAGGAGATATGGGAACTTATGAACCTACTTTTAAGGTCCCCTTGTTTCGGTGCAAATGGGTCAAGCTGACAGGAGGAGGGGTTGAGGTAGACAAGAAGTACGAAATGACATCATTGGATCTCAACAATCTTGGATACTTAGAAGAATCATTCGTCCTAGCCAATGATGTGGCTCAGCTTTTCTATGTGAAGGAAAGAGCGGGAAAACTTGGCGGGAACCGGCGGAAAATGGCAGAAAATATCTTTAGTCCCGGTTAGTGACTACAACCGGGACTAAAAGCTCTGGTAAAAGGGAAAGAGCGGGAAAACTTGGCGGGAAGCGGTGGGAAATGACTATTCCCAGTTAGTGACTACAACTGGGACTAAAAGCTCTGGTAAAAGGGAAAGAGTGGGAAAACTTTATATTTGATTTGGATTATTATAATAGGAGATATGATTTTCCCTAGTTTTATATTTGATTTGAATTTAAAAAAGAAAATTTATAAATGACACAATTTATAAATGATGGAAACGGATGTATGGATATTATATTAATATTCTTTATATTTTTCTGATAATAATAGACATATTATTTGTTTTATTTGGATTATTACAATAGGAGATATGCAAATTTTTATATTTGATTTGAATTAAAAAAGAAAATTTACAAATGAAACAATTTAGAAATGATGCAAGCAATTGTATGTATATTATATTAATATTCTTTATATTTTTCTAATAATAATAGACATATTATTTGTTTTATTTGGATTATTACAATAGGAGATATGATTTTCCAAAGTTTTATATTTGATTTGAATTAAAGAAAGAAAATTAAAAAATGACACAATTTATAAATGATGCAAATAAATGTATGGATATTATATTAAGATTATTTATATTTTTTATAATAATAGACATATTATTTGTTTTATTTGGATTTTTACAATAGGAGATATGATTTTCAAAGTTTTATATTTGATTTGAATTAAAAATTAAAAAATTACAAATGTCACAATTTATAAATGATGCAACAGATGTATGGATATTATATTAAGATTCTTTATATTTTCTAACTTGTTTAACTTTCTTTCTGTAATAGTTAAGTCATGGATCATGATCGAAGCGGTGAAGATCTTCTTCAGGGCATGATAAGAGGTCAAATTCCTCTTACTACTATCGGTAAAGATATCGAGCTCGAGGAAGAGATTTCCTCATATCTGAATCCATCCGGTGATGGACTATAGGAAGACCTGATGTACGAAGGGCAAGACCGGACGGACGAAGGGCAAATAAATAACAACAACGATGGCCCCTCGACAGGATCCGACGAGGTATATATATAAAGCCTTGTGTTACCTCTATGCATTAATTGATCTAGATATATCAATATATATATATATATATTAATCACTCTCTCTTCTTCTTTTATCCCACCGGATCAAAGCAATCGATAGCTCGAACGAAACGAGGGCCGAACAGAAAGTTGGATGGTAATCAGAGGTTCACCATCGAAGAAATAGATGATAATGGACAACCGATTTCTCCAGATAAGCACCGGAGGAAGTTTACAAATCAATGCAGGGAAAACCTGCCGATCACCATTCAAGAATGGAATAAGTCAAAGAAACCCGGTGAAGAATCCAACAGTTATGTCACCGATGATGCCAAAGATGACCTTTGGCAGAAGCTCATAGCGCATTTCATACTACCTCCAGAGTATGAATAATTTGAGGCAGATGGTATTACCCCAAGGCCGGGTGGGCTTGAAAGAACAGCGAAAGTCAAGGAGTGGGCTCTAATGAAGATGGCCGAACTATACCGGAACCACAAGAAAAGTTTATACGCGAAGTATGTCGCGAAACAGAAAACTCTAGACTTATTAGGAGCAACCGAGAAGTTGAGAGAACAGTGGCCCGATTTTATAACGTACAAGCAATCTGCTGTAGCAAAGGCAAAGTCACCAAAAAGAATGTGTTAAATGCTTCCAAAAAGAAATACCATCATGTGGCCACAAGAGTGTCGTCCCTAAGTGGGAAACTATGGAGCGGGCCATGAGGGCTATAGGCATCACTCCTGGTGCAGATGGATGGCCCGAGAGGTCAAAGCACTGGTGGTACGGGCACGGGGGATCGTTGGACCCAGAAACAGGGAAGACATTATTTCATGAAAAAATTCCAAAACCCTCCGAAGAACTTGTTAAAGCAATGAACAAAGATCAATTGGGAGTGTTTCGGACCAAGAGAGAGAACGACGAGCTGACACACGCCCTCGGGAATCCTGAAAATGGTGGACGAACACGAGGCAAATGCACCAGTGTTACGTGGAAGAAAGGGTTTCCTCAGTACGATGACAGTTATAGAAGCCGTCAGAGAAAGAAGGACCGGGAGGCAGACCGGATCTTGAAGGTAGAGCAGGACCTATCTGAGATGAAGAAGCTCATGCAAGAAATTAGCCAAAGGTCATCAACTCACCCGCAGGCTGATGATCCTGCATTGGATCTTAGCCAGCGGAGAAGCGGCATGGCTTCCACGGAGGTCCGGGCTGATGATCAAGCACTGCTGGATGATGCACCTGTAGGGGTTCGTAGCGTGGAAATCAAAAAATTTCTACCGAATGCACACAAACAAGCCAAGATATATCTACTAGATTGTAGCAACGAGTCGACTAGAGTACTCACCCTCGAAGATTCCAAAGCGGTTAAGGAGAGCAGATTCTCGTGGGTGATGTAGTCGTACACTTGCCGATCTCAAGATCGCATAGATGATCCTTCCGGCGCTGTGTTCCGGCAGCGCTTCCGCAGTCGGTCACACGTTCAGTACTCGATGAAGACCTTCCTCTCCCTTGTTCCAGCAGGTAGTGGAGGTTGTAGTTCTCCCCTCGCGATTCCGGCAACACGACGACGTCGTGTCAGAAGTAGAGGGAAGATCCTGCAGGGCTTTGCCTAAGCCGGAGCAGGTTATGGTGGATCTAGGGTTTTCGGCGATCTAGGGTTTAGAGGGCCGGAGAGGAGAAGGCGTGGCCGACAGCGACTAGGGCGGCGAGGGCGATCCAGTGGCGGCGCGGCGGCGGCGGCGTGGCTAGGTGGGGAGGGGCTGGTCTTGTATGTCCTTGGGGCACCCCTCCCCTCTATTTATGAGAGGGAGGGCATCTTGGGAGAGGGAGTTTGAATCCTTTCCCAACTCCCTCTCCTAGTTGGGTTGTCGTGGAGGGAAAGAAGGATTCTTTCCTTCCTGCACTAGGATACATTGTCCCAGTTTGACTTTTCAAACTTGCCTTTTGACTTTCAATTTGGAGCTTATTTGTAACATCCCTAAAATCATGATTTGAAAGATTGCATATCATTCATGCATGCATATATAATTGAGATCAATTTCAAACTCATTTCAGAAAACAGAAGCACATTGGTGCTATCATTTTATGTGAGCAAACTTGAATCAAATGCCCATCCCCATTTGAGAGTTTGAATGTTTTAAACCTAGATTGTTTGTCTCCCTTGTTGATTGGTTTGAGTGTGGAGTTAGAACAAAATTTTACAAAATAGAAATGGTTTCAAAAACCATTTTCAAACATTTTCAAACATTTGCAAACCAAGTGCAATGTCACTGTTATTTTGTCTTTCCAAAAATGACCAAGCCAATTCAAAGTGACCACATAGTTTTATGCCAAGTTTTGTGACTATTGCAGACTGCAAAAATTCCAAAAAGATTTGAATTCAAAAGGAGTTTGAAATCATTTGAAAACCATTCCTGAAATTCATTCTGGAAAAAGAAAAGGATTAAAGAAAAAGAAAAAGGCCAGGCGCTCCTATTCTAGCCCAATAGCAAAACCGGCCCAGCTAGCCCACCCGAGCCACCTCTCTCTCTCTCGCACGCACAGACGCACCCGCGGAGTCACTGACGCCCGGACCCCACCTCCCTTCTGTTTATTCCGCTGACAGGTGGACCCGTGACCCCGTCGTCGTCTTCGTCAAGCACGCACGCCTGCGCCGCTCTCGCCGCCGTTACTCGCCGCAATCACTGCCGCGTTAAATCCCCTTGATTCCTCGAGTAACTCCATGCCCCGCTCTGGCTACTTAAACCCCTCGCCGCCGCGGTCATTTTCCCCCACTTTCCTCGCTCACTCCGCCACCAGGCTGCGCGCATTCGACCTTGAAACCCCGCAGCACCGACGACCTCCGGCGACTGAGTCCGGTGAGCTTCGACCGCCCCCCTCTCTCTGGTTCAAACTGTCGTGCCCAGCGTGATCTCGTGCATCTCCTGATACCTTTCGTTTGCATTCTCGTGACCCAGGACGCCGTCCCCGTTCGCGTGCCCGCAACCGACCGAGCCGCCGCTCAACTCCGGCGACCAATTACGGTAAGCAGAGCGCGCCCCTTGCCCCCTCTTGCATACGAGGATGTTCGCCACTGTCTTGCGCGTCTCCTAATCCATCTGGTTCGTGCTAGGGCGACGCGAAACCTCGGCAACTACATCGTCTGCAACCTCCCGACGCCGTGCACGACTCGGACGAGCTCCAGCAGCCCCTGTCGTGCGCCCCTTGCCAAGCCACCTCCACGTTGAGCTTCGCCTCGACCCCGCGGTTCTGGTAAGCACACTCTCCCCTCCTCGAGCGACCTAGAACGCCAGCGCCGCCACTGACAGAGCGCTCCGCCGCTCGCCGTCGCCGCGCGCCGCCAGAACGTGGTCGCTTGATCGAGAGCCGTTGGATCTAGATCCAACGCGTGCGATAGAACCACTTAGCGAAGCGTTGCGTTTTGATCTGAACCGTGCATCGCCACTTAGATCCTACGGCTCGCGTGCGTGATCCAACGCGAACCGGTACGCGCCAGTAAGATTAAGACGCGTGGCTAGGGTTTGAATCAAAATAGAATTTGAAATCAGATTTGTATCCAAATTTGATTTGCTTGTAACTTTTGATTCCCACGTTAGATTTTAGCAAATTTTATACCGTTGGAATCAGGGAGACAAGCCCTTTCTGTTTATGCAATGTGTTTAGTGTTTAGCTTCTGTTAAAATGACTTTATTTGCAGAAACTTGTTTAGGACTATTTTGAGGATATAAATTGTTTGGGAAATTGTTTTAGTGTCAAATAAACTTGGTTTAGCAAGTTTTTGACTTGTTTATGATTCAGTACTATGCACTTGCTTGGTTGGGTTTTAAAAATCATCACTTAGCATTTTGCATGCATGCATATATTTATGTTTGTATATGAATTGTGTGTAATTTTGTGCTACTATTCTTTGTGTAGACTTTGGTGCTAGTGATTGTGATTGTGAAGAGTGCTACTCTCCCAACTACTAAGGAAAGTGGTACTTCATGAATATGTCTATCCCTATATTTTTATACAAGCATTAGAAATATTTTGCTAAGTCTTGCATGTTACTATTTTTGCCAAATGCCATGTTGGGAAATCCTAAGTAGTTGTAGAATTGCTAGGAAATTTCTAAGTTAAGTTACTATCTATGCCATGCTTAGCCTAGCTAGTAGCAAACAAGGGTTGGTAAAGTATACATGCTATGGTGAAAATATTTCTAAGTCTTTGGACTTAGGTTTTTTTTAATAAAACAACTAAGTCAATGAATCACCTGGGTGGAAAGGGACTTGATTGGTGGTTTTTGGTTGAGTGGTTACACAAGGCCCATGGATATGGTTTACCTTGTGTATCTCACTTGTGGTATGCCACCCAGGAACAAAGGGATTTTAGAGGCCAAGTGTTGAGAAGCTTCTAGTGCAGCCACTTGGCAATATGGGCTCTGCCTGGATCGCATAAGTTGCTAGAACTTAGCCATTTGGACAGTTGGTGGTAGTGGGAATGATAGGTTGGAGCGCGTCCATTTGGTCTAAGGAAAGGCTTCTGAAAGGTCCTGTCTTGGGAAACCAAGTCTGGTGGGGAAAGTGCATAACCTCTGCATATGGAAAAATCTAAGTACTTAGCCAAGTCCATGGCAATGGACAACTTGAGCATCAAGACATGGAATCCATCAAGAATCTCATCACTCCAACTTCTAAGTAAAAACTTGTGGGTGAACAAGGGTGAAGGACCTCAATGTTTATTGATGGTTTCTTGGGAAAAGTTTTGACAAAGAAAAACTTAGTGATTTCAACTAATAGGAAAAACCTATTTTGAGCAAAGCAAGCCAAGCTACACTTAGACAAAATGCATATAGTAATATAGTCCACTTAAAATTTACTAAGGTATCACTTGCCAATACTATTCCAAAGTATTGACCCACTGTGGCTGTAACTTGTGATGTTGCAGGTTACTCTGATGAGGATTAGGTGTCATGAGTCTACACTCAACATGTTTGCCTGTGGCACATGAAGATGAAGACTTATATTTATTTACTTATTCAAACTCTTGTATTAGGCCTGTGGCCTTGAGTTGTAAAGACTATGTTATCTCTGGAATGGATGTAATAAATGACCTTTGTATCTGTGTACTTCATTTTAAACTGTGGATGCTAGCATTGATCCAGGGACTAGAATTGCAATCACAGGGATCCTTTTTCCTTTACAAAGGAGGGATCTTACATTAATTTCTTTCTTGCAAATTCCCAACCAAGTGACCTAGGACATGATTCAATCATTCCACTTTTCCATGACATATTCATGTACCCTTCCCTTTCCGGTCCGGTGAACCTTCTAGACCCTTCTAGAACCTCTCCGATGAAATCATCGGAATCATTCCCGAACTCCGGAATTGGACTTTCCTTATATGAATCTTATTCTTCGGACCATTCCTAATCCCATCCGAGACTCCGAACAATATTTGGTCTCCCTACTTACATTCCATATCTACTAAAAACATAGAATCCTTAAGTGTGTCTCCCTATGGTTCGTGAATTATGTGGATATGACCGATACACTTCTCCGATCAATAACCAATAGAGGAATCTGTAAATTCATATGGCTCCCACATATTTCTACGATTATTTTACGATCGAATGAACCACTTACATATGATACTAATTTCCCTTTGTCTCATGATAGTTTAGTTATCCGAGGTCTGATCGTCGGTATCTCTGCATACCTAGTTCAACCTCGTTACCAATAAGTACTCTTTTCTCCTTCCTGTGATATGTGATCCCTTGTGATCCAGTCACATGATTGCAACCTAATTGGATGAATTTCCACCGAGAGGGCCCAAAGTATATCTATCTCTCATATGGATGGACAAATCCCACTCTTGATCCATGTGCCTCAACACATACTTTCCGAACACTCAATGCCATCTTTATGACCACCCAATTATGGTGTGGTGTTTGATGTCATCAAAGCATCCTTCCGGTGATGGTGATTAGCATGATCTCATGGTCAAAGGAATTAGGTTACTATGTATCAGAAAGCTTATAGCAAATGAACTATTGAAATGACTTGATCTTTATGCTACGCTTATCTATAGGAGTATGTCCATCACACCATTCTCCTAATGATATGATCTTGTTGTTAATAACATCTCAATGTTCATGATAGGGAAACCATGATCATCTATCAACCAACAAGCTAGTATTATAAAGAGGCTTTACTAGCGATGACCCACAAGTATAGTGGGTGTATCGTAGTACTTTCGATAAATAGGAGTGTCAATCCCAACGAGGAGCAGAAGGTGCTGAACAGTGGTATGGAGCAGGAAATCCCAGTGAATACTTAGGAAACGGATTTTTAGTGGTTTTCTGACAAGGAAACAAAACAAAGAGAAAGTCACAGAAGTAATGAACAAACAGAGCAAGTGGCCCAATACTTTCTTAGCAAAGGACAAGCCGGTGGAAATACTTATAAGGACCAAACGTTCTCGAGGACACATGGAAATTCTGTCAAGTGCTTTCGCTTCAAATAGTTGAGTACTCTTCTCTGGTGTTTGTAAGTGTTGTGTGGGTGAACCTGTGCTAACATACCTCCCTTCCTAGGACTAATACATACTTGTGATTAAAACCCCTGCAAACATCCGTAACTACAGGAAAGTAATTAAGATATAAATCTAGCCATAGCCTTAAACTCTGAGATCCTACGCTCCCTTGTGCAAAGGTGTCCTAACAGGGGTTCATGTTTCTATCACTCCGGCAACCCCACGATTAGCAGCCAAATACACAATGCATTCCCCTAGGCCCATAAATGGTGAAGTATCATGTAGTCGACGTTCACATGACACCACTAGAAGAATAGAACCACAACTTAAATACTAAACCATTGAATAATAACTCATCACAGATTACTACTACAACATGACTTCTCCCATGTCCTTAAGAACTAGACGAACTACTCACAAGACATCATATGGATCAAGATCAAAGATGATATGGTAATGGATAAGAATCTGAACATAAACAATAATCCAATGGTTCCACTCACAAGCATCAACTACAATAGTAATCAACACCAGGAAAGTTTCCCCTAAGAACTAAAGCAATATCCAACACAATTGTTACAGCGGGACGGAGTGGTGATGATGGTGATGGTGGAGATGATGGTGTGGATGCTGCTGATGATGATGATGATCCCGATGAAGCCTAGCTTGATGACAGTGTTGATGGCGACGGTCTCCCCTCTCCGGGAAGGAACTCCCCCGGCAGAAATCTGTCTGCCGGAGAGATCTTTCTCTCTCGGTGTTTTCCGGCCCCAGAGGCGGGGGAAATCTATCTATGGTCGCTTCCTGAGGGTTATGGTTCCATAGGGAAGATATAGGCGAAGGGGGAGAGTCGGAGGCCGGACAAGTGGGCCACACCTGCCCTAGGCGCGGCCTCAGGTGGGCCCGCTCCTAGGTGGGGTGTGGGCCCCCTATGTCCCCTCTTCGCTCCTCCTTCTGGCTTCCTTCGTCCTCAGGTAAAATAATATATTTTCATATTTTTCTGATCTTCACGAAATTGCACCGAAACACCTTCTTTTCCATCAGAATCCAGACTCCGGCAGTCCATCCTCCAGGAATCATCCAACATGCATAAACAGATGAAAAGCCATAAGTAATACCTCATAATAAGACAAATATCAATGAATAGAGGTAAATTATGATATATAATGGTGATGCAAATTGGGCGTATCAACTCCCCCAAGCTTAGACTTCGCTTGTCCCCAAGAGTATACTGAGCTCAGTAAACATGTACACAGGATTATGGAGTGAAGTGTCGATAAAAGAATACAAACAAGAAGAATCACACTTACCATTGCACAACTTATAGAAGAAAGCAACTCACCATTATATAACTTAGCTTGCAACCAAGTACAATAGTCACAAATAGAGATGCATAAAGATAAATCATAATTGGAATTAGCAAAATTGTTCTTGGTCAGAGAACACCTGGCAAACGGTTTCACAAAAAGCTTTTTGTAGAAGTTTCAAGACAGGAGCACTCTTTGCTTAAAAAGGTTTTTCACAAGTGAAGGCTTTCAAAGTAATACTCAATAGATAAGAGTTTTGTGCAAACAAGGAAGATAAATAGAATGATTGAATAAATCACCATATGAATTCTTGAAACACAACAACTAATGTCACATCCCAAGATTTTGCAAATCTTGTTATGTGAAAAATAAATGAATAAAATAAAACTTTGTTGATTTTCAGGGTGAGAAGAAACTTTTGATTCCAATTGGAAACTTTCAAAACCTATTTGGATCAAATAAAATCCTAAAGGGATTTAAAAAGATAAAATAAACAATAAAGTTAAAAATATTTGGAATTACTATTTTTGGATCTTGTAATAAAAAGATTTGGTTTTCAAATGAAAAGGTAGAGATATAAATAAAGATTATTTTATAGAGCCAAATTAAACCTTGGCCAAGCTTTCAAAATAAAATGTTTTGTTTTGATTAAAAGAGTAAAGGTTTATTTAAATAAAATAATGAGGATTTATTAATATCCAATTTTATTAAAATAAAGGTTTTGCCATTTTAATTAAACATCAAAACTTGTTAAATTATCTTAAATAAGTTTTCCAAGTATTTTATATTCTCAAATAAAACCTACTGATGTGTTTTTGGTTTTATTTTAGATTTCAAAATAAATATTTTAATAAAACAAATTCTATTTGAATTAATTAATCAAGGTCTATTTATTTAATTATTAATGGACCCTAAAATAAAAATATTATTTTATTTTGGGACTTAGAATTGTGTTGTTAAACAGAACCAAAACACAATGCAAATTTTGGCAAAGATTTGATATCATTTGAGTGTTTGATTTGTTGTTTGAAATTTCAAAACAGAAAATCGAAAGAGAAAAAAAAACAATCAGAACAGAAAAAAATATGAAAACGGACTCGACCCAACCAGCCCAGCCCACTAAGCCCACCTGGCCCAGTTAGCCCAGCTCCTCTCTCTCCCGAAGAAAAACGTTTCGCACCCAGTTTTGAACCCACGCAGACGCTGACAGATGGACCCCGTTCCCTCTCTTTTTGTCACGCTGCCAAGCGGACCCCACCTGCCTCGTCAGCGTCTTCAACCGCGGACTCGTTCTTCCTCCTCGCTGTCGTTCACTGTCAATCAAATCCTCGAGTAAATTCACATAATTGTAGCGTTGATTCTGCACGGTAACCTCGCTCACTTAATCGCCCGCGTCCTCTTTCTCTTTCCCCTCTCTCACCCGACCCTCTCTGCCCTCAGGCTGCCCGCATTGCTTGCGACAACCTCCCTGCCTCCGACGAACAACCGCGGCAATTCCGGCCAGTCCACGCCCCCCCCCCCCCTTGCTCCCTGGCTCACCCGAGATTTCTCCCCACCTCCAGGCGAACCTCCCAGTAGCCTCAACTTACTCGCGCTTGACCCACAACATCGGCATCGTCGACAACAGAACAGCGCCACCGTGTGCTCCTCCTCCGGCGAGTTTCCCAGGTAGTGTCTGACCGCCCCTCTTCCCCTATTTTGCATACGAGCACTCACCACAACCTTGCGCGTCTAACCACACCTTCCTTTCTCTCTGGAGTGACCCATAGCGTCGCCTTCGTCAGCATCCGGGAACACCCGACGCCAGAAGCTCCTCCGACGAGCAATCACCGTCGCCCCCGTGCACCCCCTGCTCTCATACGACCACGTTGAGCACCAGAATACCACGGCGAACCCGGTGAGCATATCCGTTCCCTCCCTCGCTTCCTGTAGACGCCGTAGCACCGCCAGCAGCGCGTCGCCGCCGCCAGCCACCGTTGAGCGCCGCCGGGTTTTGGTTAGTGTGTTAGGAGCCGTAGGATGCGAATCATCTGGCTAGGATTAGAACCAATCGAAAGGGTACGCATCCATCTGTGCCGCACGTTTTCAGTTAGATCTTACGCTCCACGCCGACCGATCCGTGCGAACCGTTTTTGTCCAACCAGAAACAGACACGTGGCCTCTGTTTGATTTAAAAGCCAGAAAACTTTCTATTAGATGTCCATTTTGTAAAATCTATAACTCTCAAACCACACGTCCAAATTTTGCAAATTTTATATCAATGGAATCAGTGGAACAAGCCCTAGCCAACCATGCAATTTGTTTAGTAAAAAGCTTATGGTAAAATGTTTGTTTTTGCAAAAACATTTGTATGCTTGTCTAGATTATAAAAATTATTCCAAAATGATTTTGGGGTTAAAATCTTTTTCAAATGGAGTGTTTTGAACCTACTGACCTTAGGAAACACTTTGTGGATTCAAAAATGTATTTGGAGAAACAAAAGAATGAATCTTGGATTTAAAACCAATTCTAGTCAAATAAAAATATGGTTTATTTATTAAAAATGGTTTTGGAAGAAAACCTTTGGGAAATGTTTTGTTTTAAACTCTCTGACCCCAAACACCAAGTTTTATGATCTGAAAATGAATTTTGTGAACCCTATAGATTAATGCCTTAGTAAAAACATTTCTACACCACATAAAATGATACCTTGTTTTGAAAATGGTTTATGAAGTGAAACCTTTTGCAAATGACTTTGCCACTTTATAAAATGACCATTAGGTGTTTTCAAATGTTTAAGACCCATTAGGAACCACTTTTCCAAATAAAACAATCCTTGGCATGCTTGCATGCATTATCTTGTTTATATGATTTTATGTGATGAATTGCTTGAATGGTAGATTGAAATATTGTTTGCTTGATTGAATTGTGGTGACTTGAAGTGTGTGAACATTGCAAAGATCAAGGAGTGAACTTATACCCTCTACCAAAAAGGCAAGTGATGCTTCATACTTTTGTCCCAATTACTTTCACTATGCATTAGTGATTTTTCTAAGTAAACCTTGCATGGAATTTTTACTAAGTATAAACCTTGCTATGGGAAATCCTAGTAGATGAAAACTTAGTAAAATTTCCTAAGTTAAGACTCCTACTACTACCATGCTTAGCTTAGCTAGTAGAAAACAAGGGTGGAATATATATTCACACTATGGAAAAATTTCTAAGTCTGAGGACTTGTGTTTTTGTTTAATAAAACAACTAAGTTAATGAATCACCTGGGTGGAATGGTAATTGCTTGGTGGTTTTTGGTTGAGTGGTTACACAAGGCCCATGGCTATGGTTTACCTTGTGTATCCCACTTGTGGATTGCCACCCAGGAACAAAGAGATTTGAGATGTCAAATGTTGAGAAGCTTCAAGTGCAACCACTTGGCATTATGGGCTCTGCCTGGATCATATAGGTTGCTAGAACTTAGCCATCTGGACAGTTGGTGGTAGTGGGAATGATAGGTTGGAGAGCGTCCATTTTGTCTAAGGAAAGGCTTCTGAAAGATCTTGTCTTGGTGAAACCAAGTCTTGTGGGGAAAGTGCACCACCTCCGCAGAGTGTAAAATCTAAGTACTTAGCCATGTCCCTGGCAAAGGACAATTTGAGCATCAAGACATGGAAGCAATCAAGAATCTCATCATCCAAATTTCTAAGTTAAAAACTTGTGGTTGAACAAGGGTTAAAGGATCTTCAATCTTTGATTGGGAGATGCCTTGGGAAAGATTTTTGTCAAGCAAAAACTTAGAGTTTTGAAATGATAAGAAAAATCTATTTTTGAGCAAAGCAAGCCTCAAATCCACTTAGCCAAATGCATATAGATGTTAGACTCCACTATACTACCATAGTATCACTTAAAAATACAATTCAAATGTATTGACCCTTGTGGCTGTAACTTGTTATGTTGCAGGTTTGATTGATTTAGTGAAGTGTGTTGATTAGGATTACAAAGTCTACAACCAACATGTCTGCCTGTGGCACTTTGAAGATGAAGGACCCCATGCTTATAGATATTCTGCTGCAATGTAATGTAATAGCCAAATGAGCTATAAAAGATGGAATAAATTATTTTATTCCTATTTATAAAGTTGTATTATGACCTTTGTTCTTGATATTACATCTTAACTGTGGATGCTAGCTATTGATCCAGGGACTAGCATTGCAATCACAGGGATCTCTACCTTATTAAAGGTTGGGAACCTTACAGATTGTATCAGAGCATTGTGTTGCCTGTAGGATTTGTAACCCTAGGATTGGACAAAACCCTTAGAAAAATAGGAGTTGTATTTGTTCCAAAACTTATTTACAAACAATCTTGTAAACTCTTTCCTCAACCATTTTTGGTTTTGACTCTACATCTCTTCTAATTCAACTTGATGGATAAAGCCTTCCCATGGCCAAAGACTTCACCATGTGAAAAGTACTTCATCAACTCTAATGACTTCAACATCTTCAACTCTAATGACTTCAACATCTTCAGCATTTTCACCAAGGACTTCAACCTTGGATATCACTAAGGACAAGTGAGACAAGAAGTCTTGCTCAAGGATTTGGAGTCTAAGGAAACACAACTTAGAAGGAACCATGACCACCTTTGAAGTTTTGTGACCAAGAGTTTTCCCAAGAAAACCATGATCTCATGCAAGAAGAAACAACCAAGAAGTATGGAAAGATCACAAGTGAACCATATAGATGGACCACCATATTTTGTTTAAGTAAAACACACCAACTTATGTGGTGTAACAAATATATTTTTGGTTGCCTAAGAATATGCTAGGAAACTTGTGTTTAAAAGGAGTGTTTGTTTGTGATTGCTTGCACATTGCTTGAGTGAATTGTGATGTGTGTGATTAGAATTGATTCCTTAGAAATATTTTGCCTATTCTAATCCCAATTCAACCCAAACAGATGACTACTCCAAGAGACTCCAACATCAAGGTTAATGATGACAACCACAACCAAGAGGACAACATGAGAGAACTTATAGCAACCCAAAACCAGTTGAGCCAAGAGACAACTCAGTTTTGAGCCAACAACAATGGACTAGACCCAGCCATACAAAGGATTTTGAAACTTCAATCCCAATTGTTGCAAGGATTGGTTACTCAAATGATCCACATGGGAGAAAACTTTCCCCAAAGAGCAAATGACAACAAGGATGACAAAGATGTTATTCTAGAAGGAACCCAAGCATGCAATATTTGTAGAGACAAGGATCATACATGCAAGGAGCATGAAGATAAATGCCCTAATTGTGAAGAAGAAAGTCATACCTCTAGTAACTGCCCCAAGAAGAGAGAAAGATTTCCCACCTTTGAGGTGAGATATGAAGAGCATGAACTAGAAGAACTTCTAGCTTTGGAGAAACCCAAGAAAAAGAAGAAATGCCCCAACCCTAGCAAGAAGGATATTACTCAAGAGCAATGTTACACTTGCAAAGAGATGGGACACTATGCCAATGAATGCCCAGAAAATAAGAAGAACCAAAGAAACAAACAAGAGGCAATGATATCAAAGGAAAAGAAAGATATCAGCCAAGTGATGTGTTTCAAATGCAAGGAGCTAGGCCACTATGCAAACCACTGTCCAGAAAAGATGAAGCACAAGATAAACCAACCTATGAAGGATCTCAGCCTTGTCACATGTTTCAAGTGTGAAAACAAAGGACACTATGCAGATGTTTGCCCAGAGAAGTTTCCCCAGGATCCCAAGAAGGCCAATATGTAATTTTGTTGGAAAATTTTTAAGGGTGGTAGTACCCTAGATGCTTCGAGCCTACTTGTAACCCTAGCCTCCCCAAATCTCGGGACGAGATTTATTTTAAGGGTGGTAGCCTGTCACATCCCAAGATTTTCCAAATATTATTATGTGAAAAATAAATGAATAAAATAAAACTTTGTTGATTTTCAGGGTGAGAAGAAAATTTTGATTCCAATTGGAAACTTTAAAAACCTATTTGGATCAAATAAAATCCTAAAGGGATTTAAAAAGATAAAATAAACAATAAAGTTAAAAATATTTGGAATTACTATTTTTGGATCTTGTAATAAAAAGATTTGGTTTTCAAATGAAAAGGTAGAGATATAAATAAAGATTATTTTATAGAGCCAAATTAAACCTTGGCCAAGCTTTCAAAATAAATTTTTTTATTTTGATTAAAAGAGTAAAGGTTTATTTAAATAAAATAATGAGGATTTATTAATATCCAATTTTATTAAAATAAAGGTTTTGCCATTTTAATTAAACATCAAAACTTGTTAAATTATCTTAAATAAGTTTTCCAAGTATTTTATATTCTCAAATAAAACCTACTGAAGTGTTTTTGGTTTTATTTTAGATTTCAAAATAAAGATTTTAATAAAACAAATTCTATTTGAATTAATTAATCAAGGTCTATTTATTTAATTATTAATGGACCCTAAAATAAAAATATTATTTTATTTTGGGACTTAGAATTGTGTTGTTAAACAGAACCAAAACACAATGCAAAGTTTGGCAAAGATTTGAAATCATTTGAGTGTTTGATTTGTTGTTTGAAATTTCAAAACAGAAAATCGAAAGAGAAAAAGAAAAACAATCAGAACAGAAAAAAATATGAAAACGGACTCGACCCAACCAACCCAGCCCACTAAGCCCACCTGGCCCAGTTAGCCCAGCTCCTCTCTCTCCCGAAGAAAAACGTTTCGCACCCAGTTTTGAACCCACGCAGACGCTGACAGATGGACCCCGTTCCCTCTCTTTTTCTCACGCTGCCAAGCGGACCCCACCTGCCTCGTCAGCGTCTTCAACCGCGGACTCGTTCTTCCTCCTTGCTGCCGTTCACTGTCAATCAAATCCTCGAGTAAATTCACATAATTGCAGCATTGATTCCGCACGGTAACCTAACTCACTTAATCGCCCGCGTCCTCTTTCTCTTTCCCCTCTCTCACCCGACCCTCTCTGCCCTCAGGCTGCCCACATTGCTTGCGAAAACCTCCCTGCCTCCGATGAACAACCGCGGCAATTCCGGCCAGTCCACGCCCCCCCTTGCTCCCTGGCGCACCCGAGCTTTCTCCCCACCTCCAGGCGAACCTCCCAGTAGCCTCAACTTACTCGCGCTTGACCCACAACATCGGCATCGTCGACAACAGAACAGCGCCACCGTCTGCTCCTCCTCCGGCGAGTTTCCCAGGTAGTGTCTGACCGCCCCTCTTCCCCTATTTCGCATACGAGCACTCACCACAACCTTGCGCGTCTAATCACACCTTCCTTTCTCTCTGGCGTGACCCATAGCGTCGCCTTCGTCAGCATCCGGGAACACCCGACGCCAGAAGCTCCTCCGACGAGCAATCACCGTCGCCCCCGTGCACCCCCTGCTCTCATACGACCACGTTGAGCACCAGAATACCACGGCGAACCCGGTGAGCATATCCGTTCCCTCCCTCGCTTCCTGTAGACGCCGTAGCACCGCCAGCAGCGCGTCGCCGCCACCAGCCACCGTTGAGCGCCGCCGGGTTTTGGTTAGTGTGTGAGGAGCCGTAGGATGCGAATCATCTGGCTAGGATTAGAACCAATCGAAAGGGTACGCCTCCATCTGTGCCGCACGTTTTCAGTTAGATCTAACGCTCCACGCCGACCGATCCGTGTGAACCGTTTTTGTCCAATCAGAAACAGACACGTGGCCTCTGTTTGATTTAAAAGCCAGAAAACTTTCTATTAGATGTCCATTTTGTAAAATCTATAACTTTCAAACCACACGTCCAAATTTTGAAAATTTTATATCAATGGAATCAGTGGAACAAGCCCTAGCCAACCATGCAATTTGTTTAGTAAAAAGCTTCTGGTAAAATGTTTGTTTTTGCAGAAACATTTGTATGCTTGTTTAGATTATAAAAATTATTCCAAAATGATTTTGGGGTTAAAATCTTTTGCAAATGGAGTGTTTTGAACCTACTGACCTTAGGAAACACTTTGTGGATTCAAAAATGTATTTGGAGAAACAAAAGAATGAATCTTGGATTTAAAACCAATTCTAGTCAAATAAAAATATGGTTTATTTATTAAAAATGGTTTTGGAAGAAAACCTTTGGGAAATGTTTTGTTTTAAACTCTCTGACCCCAAACACCAAGTTTTATGATCTGAAAATGAATTTTGTGAACCCTATAGATTAATGCCTTAGTAAAAACATTTCTACACCACATAAAGTGATACCTTGTTTTGAAAATGGTTTATGAAGTGAAACCTTTTGCAAATGACTTTGCCACTTTATAAAATGACCATTAGGTGTTTTCAAATGTTTAAGACCCATTAGGAACCACTTTTCCAAATAAAACAATCCTTGGCATGCTTGCATGCATTATCTTGTTTATATGATTTTATGTGATGAATTGCTTGAATGGTAGATTGAAATATTGTTTGCTTGATTGAATTGTAGTGACTTGAAGTGTGTGAACATTGCAAAGATCAAGGAGTGAACTTATACCCTCTACCAAAAAGGCAAGTGATGCTTCATACTTTTTTCCCAATTACTTTCACTATGCATTAGTGATTTTTCTAAGTAAAACTTGCATGGAATTTTTGCTAAGTATAAACCTCGCTATGGGATATCCTAGTAGATGAAACCTTAGTAAAATTTCCTAAGTTAAGACTCCTACTACTATCATGCTTAGCTTAGCTAGTAGAAAACAAGGGTGGAATATATATTCACACTATGGAGAAATTTCTAAGTCTGAGGACTTGTGTTTTTGTTTAATAAAACAACTAAGTTAATGAATCACCTAGGTGGAATGGTAATTGCTTGGTGGTTTTTGGTTGAGTGGTTACACAAGGTCCATGGCTATGGTTTACCTTGTGTATCACACTTGTGGATTGCCACCCAGGAACAAAGAGATTTGAGATGTCAAATGTTGAGAAGCTTCAAGTGCAACCACTTGGCATTATGGGCTCTACCTGGATCATATAGGTTGCTAGAACTTAGCAATCTGGACGGTTGGTGGTAGTGGGAATGATAGGTTGGAGCGCGTCCATTTTGTCTAAGGAAAGGCTTCTGAAAGATCTTGTCTTGGTGAAACCAAGTCTTGTGGGGAAAGTGCACCACCTCCGTAGAGTGTAAAATCTAAGTACTTAGCCATGTCCCTGGCAAAGGACAATTTGAGCATCAAGACATGGAAGCAATCAATAATCTCATCATCCAAATTTCTAAGTTAAAAACGTGTGGTTGAACAATGGTTAAAGGATCTTCAATCTTTGATTGGGAGATGCCTTGGGAAAGATTTTTGTCAAGGAAAAACTTAGAGTTTTCAAATGATAAGAAAAATCTATTTTTGAGCAAAGCAAGCCTCAACTCCACTTAGCCAAATGCATATAGATGTTAGACTCCACTATACTACCATAGTATCACTTGCCAATACAATTCAAATGTATTGACCCTTGTGGCTGTAACTTGTTATGTTGCAGGTTTGATTGATTTAGTGAAGTGTGTTGATTAGGATTACAAAGTCTACAACCAACATGTCTGCCTGTGGCACTTTGAAGATGAAGGACCCCATGCTTATAGATATTCTGCTGCAATGTAATGTAATAGCCAAATGAGCTATAAAAGATGTAATAAATTATTTTATTCCTGGTTATAAAGTTGTATTATGACCTTTGTTTCTTGATATTACATCTTAACTGTGGATGCTAGCTATTGATCCAGGGACTAGCATTGCAATCACAGGGATCTCTACCTTATTAAAGGTTGGGAACCTTACAATTAAGAAGCTTGCTGGAGATAGAGAGGAAGTAGGTTTACTGACTCAAACTGGTAGTGGGAGAAAGGTCCCTTCTTAGAGGGTAGCAGGGATTACAAGTCATAAAGATCTTCCAAAATATTATGGTACTTACTAGCTTTGAGCCCTCATTGCCCCTATCATAAGCATCTTGAGATGATTAAGGTTAATGTGAACAAAGATGGAGTATATGCTTGACGAAATATAAGTTGGCAATCTCATGTACCTTGAATATGAGGGCCACTCCTCATGCATACTCAACTTTGGGTCTAGGTAAGTT
The DNA here is from genome assembly GCA_916181665.1 of Avena sativa. Taxonomy (NCBI): domain Eukaryota; kingdom Viridiplantae; phylum Streptophyta; class Magnoliopsida; order Poales; family Poaceae; genus Avena; species Avena sativa. The sequence goes on along the minus strand of OV702279.1, from coordinate 395,707,536 downwards.
CTTGTCATTGTAAGTATTTGCATATCATTGAGAACCGCCAATGGGGTACCCCTTGCACAAGGTATAGGAGCTTTCCCATAACCAAAATGACAAGGCAAGCAGACAATGAGCATCTCAGCGATCTTTTTATTTACTATGTGTATAGCTTTTTATTGAGGATGCTTCATAGATGACTCACTATGGTGATGATGCAAGTTTCCACCATGATTAAGCATGGCTTAGGCTAGCGCCCCAGACGTTTCTCTAACACAGAATACAAACTCCATGGACTTACAAGTTCCCTCTTTATTTCACATCGTTGACATCCATAGACAAAAGAGCACGATATCAACTGTGTATAGAATACAAGTGCAATGTTGAAAATGTTCCCCGTGACAGCACAGTTCTTCTAATCCCAACGTATATATGCAAGCATATACAACTTCTATGTCCATAGTGGTTCAAGTCTATTAGGGGAAAGTAAATAAAATGTGCCATCAAGTTCGTGAGAGCTTTACTAACTAGTTTTCACATAAAAAAATACTTTTTAATTTGAAAGGTAGATGATGCTTGAGAATTTTCTAGGAATAGCAAAAGCTACTAGGTAGATATGGTGGACACAAGTGGCAAAAGTTTTGGGTTCAAAGGATTTTGGAAACATGAGAAGTATGCCTTCTCAAAACAGGTTTTTGGCTAGCAAGGCTGGGTAGCAAGCAAGAGAGTTCAAAGAACAAGTAATAAAGCCAAACATGCAATCTTCCTTGAAGACACAAAAGAATCTTAAATAAAGAAAACTAAGCTTATGAGCCAACAAGAAAGAAAACAAATAATACCAAATACCTGTAAGCTCTTTCTTTCTTTTTATTTCTTTTAAATTAATGCCACTGACCAGAACTCGGTTTGCCAAAACCAATTTAGATCCACTTGATGATCCCAAAGTGGTGCCAATACTGAACAACAAGATCTATTATATAATAGTGATTGCAAACTAAAATAAGAAGTGCAAAAAGTAAAAGATGAGACTTCTCATTAATATTCCAATAAAGGCACTCACACCAAGGGATACATTGATAATCAACTAAATGAGAGATACTTCCACATGCAAACCAAACTATAAGATAAGCCCTCTACCGCAGATATGAATCCACTAAAAAGGTAAAAGATAAAATATAATGGTGGTGATACCGCGACACTCCCCCAAGCTTGGAACAAGCCAAGGGGATGCCAAACCTGATGAGGAATTACTCCCTTGGTGGTGGTGTTCTCTTGATAATCTCCTCAATAAGTTTCTTCAACTCCTCGAACTCAAAAGTAAGAGTACGGATTAGCTCCGAGTTTTGCTCTATATAGTTCATGAGCATGTCAGTCCGAGAATCCCAGTTCTTGTTATTGTTTCCCCACTCTTCATCCTTAGCATGATCCTTCTCTGCATTGTTAGAACGACGCATATCCCAAATCAAAGGCAAATTTCCTTTGGGCACATGTTGATATTGATATTCCTGTATAAGTGTATGGAAGGGTCTCTTGTTACGTGGAGGAGATGGCTGTGGATTGTAGAAGAGACGTGGAGGTTTCCCTCCTGTAGACATCCGTGATGTCTTCTTAAGCTTGGTAGGTCGTGCCACCAAACCAATTCTTGCGACGATAGCATGAGTGTCCGGTTGCTTGTCCTCCTCCATGTCTCCTTCATATCCTACCGGAATCTCCTCCTCCTTTGGAATTTGAGGTTCTTCTTCTTCGGGTTTATTTACTTTGTCGTTGGCGTAGGCCATGGTGCTCTAAACTTGAGAAGATTTCCCGACAGAAACAAATCGAAACAAAAAAACGACGAGAACACGATGCACGAACCTCGGGGGATCCGGGGGGGTTATATATTACGAATTTTCAATGCATAAGGAAGGTTTTGACACGGAAACGAAGGGGAGACGGAATTCGAGGGTGGCAAACGCCCTCCAAGCGCGGCCAGGCTGGCCCCGTGCCTGGGGTGGGTTTGTCCATCCCGGGCTCCATTTCCTCTTCAGTTTCGTCTCGTAACTTCCCTCATATATTGAAAACATAAAAAATATAAAAAGATGGGGGCTTCACGAACCTTCTATTTTCACCACTTTTACCTATTCAAAGACGAACTCTGTAGATTCCTTTCCTCTTTCTCCTGAGAATTTCCTTCATACAAAACCTTTGCACAAAATCAATGACAACATTAGTGTAAGAAAAAACTAGAAACCTTTGGTAAATATTTCAATTGAAAACACATCAAAACAAAAGCTTCTGTAAGAGGCAGATGCAAATGATGGCAGAAATCAGTCAAAACAGACCAGCAGGTAAAGATTGATTTTTCCGAAGACCTTCTGTTGCCCAAATCAAAAAGTGCAGAACTGATGAAAGTTGGGTAACAACCTGGAGAAAAATCTCAGAAAAATTCAGCTCCATCCGAAGTACTGAGCTTCGTCACGAATTTTTACAATGCAGCACAAAAATATGTCCCAGGACAGCCACTTTTCACAACTCCTCTACTTCACAAAATTAGTTGAACTTGACACAAAAAACAAAACAAAAAGGATAAGGAGAGGTTATTATAGAGGTAATAACTTCCAAGACTTGACAAAACTCTTGGGTTATCTCCCAACAAGTACTTTTCTTTAATACCTTTAAGTTAGGCTTAAAACTTCCAAAGATGCTCACATAGGATATATATATCTGGAGTGAAAAAGAGCATCAAGAAGAAAATAGCCAACAAACTTGAGTCTAACCCACTTCCTATGCATGGGGGTATCATGAGAAAACTATTTGTTGAAACAAAAAGCCACAAGCATAGGAAGACAAAACAGATGCAACTTTGAAGCTCTCAACATAAAACGGGGAAACTTAACATCATTGAGATGCATAAAACCATGTTTCCCTCTCTCAAAATAACTTTCAGTAGCACTTTGAATAAAGTTGACAATATAACTGTCACTAGAAACAACTTTATCATCAGAATAAGCATACTTACAGTCATCAAAAAGAGGTCCAAGGTCATAGACTGGATCAATTGAAGCAAGTTATTCCATCCTGAAATCTTTATTAGGCAAGCTATTTTCACAAGGAGCTTTAGCAAATTTGGAAAAGTTAAACTCATAAGAAACCCCATCAAACTAAGTTAAAACTTTTTCCTTCTTACAATCAATAATAGCTCCACAAGTATTGAAGAAAGGTCTACCAAAAATGATAGGACAAGTTTTGCTAGCTGCTGAATTAAGTACTAGAAAATCAGTAGAATATTTAATCTTACCACAGAGAACCTCCACATTTCTTACAATACCAATGGGGCAAATGGTCTCCTTATTATCAAGGTGAATAACCACATCAATGTCCTCAAGCTCACAAGGACCAATCTCATGCATAATTTCCTAGTAAAGCTCGTAAGGAATAGCACTAGAACTAGCACCAATATCACATAAACCATAGTAGCAATGATCACCAATTTTAACAGAAAGCATAGGAACACTAGCTTTTCTAACTTTACCAGGATAAGAAATAATATTAGAAGCATCTTCACAGAAGACAATATGCTCATCCTCTATATTTCTAGTGACAGTGTCTTTCACAATAGCTACCACATGTTCATCACTCAAATGGTTACCAGGCTCCACAGTTTCCATTGTACCTTCGTTATTTGCACTAATAATCATAGAATATTCCTTTACCTTAGCTGGGAAAGGCATTTTCACAACATGGGGTTCAGGCACAATATGATTAGTAGCACAAACTTGAGTTCTTCTGACGGGAGCATGACTAACAACATCTTTATAAGGAGCATGGTACTTATTCCACTTCTTCTTGGGAATTTCAATGTAAGAGACAAAGGCCTTAAAATAGCTGGCAATACTTTGGGAATCAAGACCAAACTCATTGCTAATATCACAGAAGCTATCAGTTCCCATAAAAGATTTAATGCATTCATAATCATAATTTATACCTGACTTTCTTCCTTTGTCATTCTCCCAAGCTTCAGTGTTCTCTTGAATACGGTCTAGTAGATCCCATTTAGCTTCTTCCTTCATACGTGTGAATGATCCGGCACAAGAAGCATCTAGTAAATCTTTATCATGAATAGAAAGCCTCGCGTAAAAGTTATTGAGAATAATATTGTTGGGGAGTTCATGAATAGGACATTTAAGCATTAATAACTTCAATCTCCCCCAAGCTCGAGCTATACTCTCTCCATCAAGAGGCCAAAAGTTATATATAAGATTTCTATCCTTATGAATCTCACTGGGAGGATAAAATTTAGAGTAAAAGAGAGATGACATCTCCTCCCATTCCATGGATTGTCCATTCTTTAGCAGCTTATACCATTCTTCAGCTCTCCCTTTCCAGGATATGGAGAGTAACTTCTTCTTCACCTGTTCAGTTGTGATACCTGCACACTTAAACAACCCGCATAATTCATGGATAAAAAGCAAATGATCACTAGGATGGACAGCTCCATCCCCAAAATAATAATTATCCATAACATGATTAACAATACTGGTAGGTATCTTAAAAGGATCTATCTCAACAGGAGGTGGTTCATCTACTACCCTAGCAGTGGTAGTAGTTTTCCCAAATAGAAAACCAAGTGGGTTATCCATATTGGAAACAAAGTTTCCCTTACCAATTCCACTCTTCAATAGCGCTTCACTCCCTGGCAACGGCGCCAGAAAATAGTATTGATGACCCACAAGTATAGGGGGTGTATCGTAGTACTTCCGATAAATAGGAGTGTCGATCCCAACGAGGAGCAGAAGGTGCTGAATAGTGGTATGGAGCAGGAAATCCCTGTGAATACTTAGTAAACGGATTTTTAGTGGTTCTCTGACAAGGCGAGAAAACAAAGAGCAAGTAACAGAAGTAATGAACAAATGGAACAAGTGGCCCAATCCTTTATTAGCAAAGGACAAGCCGGTGGAAATACTTATAGGGACCAAACGTTCTCGAGGACACATGGGAATTCTGTCAAGTGCTTTCGCTTCAGATAGCTTAGTACTCTTCTCTGGTGTTTGTAAGTGTTGTGTGGGTGAACCTGTGCTAACTTACCTCCCTTCCTAGGACTAATACATACTTGTGATTAAACCCCCTGCAAACATATGTAACTACAGGAAAGTAATTAAGATATAAATCTAACCACAGCCTTAAACTCTGAGATCTTACGCTCCCTTGTGCAAAGGTGTCCTAACGGGGGTTCAGGTTTCTGTCACTTCGGCAACCCCACGATTAGTATCCAAATACACAATGCATTCCCCTAGGCCCATAAATGGTGAAGTATCATGTAGTCGACGTTCACATGACACCAATATAAGAATAGCACCACAACTTAAATACTAAACCATTGAATAATAACTCATCATAGATTCACTACTAACAACATGACTTCTCCCATGTCCTCAAGAACTAGACGAACTACTCACAAGACATCATATGGATCAAGATCAAAGATGATATGGTAATGGATAACAATCTGAACATAAATAATAATCCAATGGTTCCACTCAAAAACATCAATTACAATAGTAATCAACATCGGGAAAGTTTCCCCTAAGAACTAAAGCAGTATCCCACACAATTGTTATAACGGGACGGAGTGGTGATGATGGTGCTGGTGGAGATGATGGTGTGGATGATGATGATGATGATCCCGATGAAGCCTAGCTTGATGATGGTGTTGATGGCGACGGTCTCCCCTCTCCAGGAAGGAATTCTCCCGACAGAAATCTGTCTGCCGGGGAGATCTTTCTCTCTCGGTTTTTTCCGCCCCCAGAGGCGGCAGAAATCTATCTATGGTCGCTTCCCGAGGGTTAGGGTTCCGTAGGGAAGATATAGGCGAAGGGGGAGAGTCGGAGGCCAGGCAGGTGGGCTACACCTGCCCTAGGCACGGCCTCAGGTGGGCCCGCGCCTAGGGGGTGTGGGCCCCCTGCAGCCCCTCTTCACTCCTCCTTCTGGCTTCCTTCGTCCTCAGGTAAAATAATATGTTTCCATATTTTTCAGGTATTTTTATGATCTTCACGAAATTGCACCGAAACGCCTTCTTTTCCATCAGAATCCAGACTCCGGCAGTCCATCCTCCAGGAATCATCCAACACGCATAAACAGATGAAAAGCCATAAGTAATACCTCATAATAAGACAAATATCAATGAATAGAGGTAAATTATGATATAGAATGGTGATGCAAATTGGGCGTATCAACTAGGGACTCTAATTAGTTTACAAATCACACAAGTATTAATGTTTCCGATTAATACTATTATAGCGTGAATGTAAAAATTTATCATAAACACAAAGATATAATAATAACTACTTTTATTATTGCCTTTAGGGCATATCTCCAACAACACCAGCTCCTCGCTACCCCGTGGATGATGTCAGAGAGATGGCACAATGTGAGCTACATCAGCCAATGAACAACATGTCCTTCAAGGTGGCGATCAGCACTGCTTTACCTTGTCTACCTGGAGCACTCCACCATTCACTTCCGATTCCAGCTGGCTATGCTCGTGTCACGGTGGATGACATAGTGGAGGATTTTGCGGACATAGAGATTTACATCGCTACGTCTGAAGGCCTTACGAAACTAGGATATGTCAAACGCAAAATCATTCTATGGAATAAGTACATCAAGTTTCCAGGCTCGACGCCAAGGCCACCGACTCCAAGGAATCCAAGTCCAACCTACCCTGATGATCGTCAACCTCCAAGTCCACCCCGCCCCGATTATCATCAACCCACAAGTCCATTCCCCCTGATTATCGTCAACCTCCAAGTCCACCCCGCCTCGATGTCGATCGCCGCAGCAGGAGTACATCAACTCGATCTTCGCCTCCGCGCAATACTCGATCTCCGACTTCGCCTCCGTGCAATACTACCTCGTAAAATAAACGTATGGTCTCCGTTCCCCCCGCGCTCCACATCGAAGAAAGGTTAAACGGCGAAGGTAGTCGACATCCCGCCGGCTCTTCCAAAGAGACCTTATGACAAGACCGATGAGGAAAATGCCGCGGATGTGGATGCCCAAGTTAAGGCGCATTTTGCACCCAAAAAGCCTGAGCCAAAGCCGGTATTTGATGAAAAAAGCAAAAAAGTGGGCTAGGTCCTTTCTTGAGCAACCATCCTAGATATCAATGAATCTGGAATCAGACTATGACCGGGAAATTATTAAGCAAGCAAAGAAGAAAAAAGCACAAGTGCAAAAAGCGGGAAGCAAGTTGCCCATCTCGGACAACAGAAGATTCAATCGGTCCCCCCTCTCAAAGTGATTTCACACCTCGACAAGGCCTTCAGAGCTGAAATGGATATGGACATGCAAATAATGGACCCCAGAGCCAGTACTGATGCTGCACTAATGGGCATCACTGTATCGGAGGCCAAAGCACTTGCTACCGAAGTAAATATGTCTCTTGGTCAATATTTAGGTGATGGCGCCCTGTGTTGACTTGGGAGCGCTTTGTTCGAAACCCCAAGAGCAAGGTGTGAAGAGCATAGAACCAAGTCTTCCTTCAGTAAGAAACCGAGGTTATCGAACCGGTAGGAGGAAGGAAACGTCTCAAAGGTGTTGCAAGCAACATGGAAACCTGCACAATACAAACTCAATACTTTGCCCCAACGAACAGTGCGGTTGTCAAGCTCACCGGTTTGCTGTAACAAAGCATTAAACGTATGGTGTGGAAGGTGATGATGGTTTGTAGCAAGAAAACAGGTAACAGTGAAAGATGTATCAATGGTAAAGATTGGAACGGGGTCCATAGTTCACTAGAGGTGCTCTCCTTAGATAAACAAACATGGCATGCAGGGTAAACAAATTACAGCAGGGCAATTGATAGGACTGAGCAAGGCATAACAATGCAATACTAGACAAAAAGATCCTATGAGATTCGATTGGGCAATACAACAATATACATAGACCGCCACCCAATTGCATCTATGACTAGAAGTCCACCTTCAGGTTATCATCCAAACCCCCTCCAGTATTAAGTTGCAAGCAACAGACAATTTCTTTAAGCAAAGTGTGTAAGGTAAACAATCCACGTGTTCCATGCACAAGAGACCATTGTTTTCTCCCTAGTGGCAACAACACATCTACAACCGAAGAGATTTCTATCACTTCCCTTGGAAAATAGAGGCATCAACCCACTATCGAGCATAAATACCCCCTCTTGAAGTCACTAGCAACTACTTGACCAAGATAGCTACTAACAACGGAGAGCATGCAAGATCACAAACAACACAGACATGATAGAATCAATAAGACAAAACCATTAATCAATCTGACATATTAATCTCAATATCCATCAGATCCCCACAAACACAACATGCATGATTACAAATAGATTAGATCTTGATCATGAACGGAGCTCACAAGATCTAGACATGAAAGCATAAGGAGGAGATACAACCATCTAGATACTACATGGAACCATAGTCCAAGGTGGAACTACTCTCGCTTCATATCGGAGGCTGGCATGATGAAGAAGAAGGTCTCCGGGATGATCTCCCCTCCGGCAGGGTGCCGGGAAGAGATTCAGATCCCCCGATCAAGGGACGACGGTGGCGGCGGCTACAGACGGTTTCGTGGAATATTGATCAGGTGCTTAGGGTTTCGGGATCGGGGGCTTCTTATAGGCAAAGAGGCGAGGCTGGGAGGCGGCCAGGGGGCCCACATCCTGCCTAGGCGTGGGCCCACCCTAGGCCGCGCCTAGGGGGTGTGGCCACCCTGTGGCGCCCCTCCATCTCTCCTCTAGACTCCGTGTTCTCCTCGATGAAATATTGACTTTGGATTTTGTCCCGTCTAATTCCGATAATATTTCCTTACTAGCTTTTCTGGAACCAAAAAATGCAGAAAGCATGCAATTGGCACTGTGGCAACTTGTTAATAGGTTAGTACCAGCAAACATGTAAAAAGCACCTCAAAGTGTGGATAGAGCAAAGCAAAGTAGATACTAAACAAGCATGGAACATCAACAATTTTAAATATGCTTCTGACGTATCAAGCATCCCCAAGCTTAACTCCTGCTCGTCCTCGAGTAGGTAAGTGATAAAAAGAATAATTTTTGAGGTGACGTGCACCATCAAAACCAAGATCAAACCATTTGCAAGCACTAAAAGCTGGGATCAAAGAACTCTAAACATGTGCATGAAAGATGGAGTTCTAACAATAATACAAAGTAACTAGATAAAATGAATAACATGCATTGGAAAATGTTTGTTTGTTTCACATACATAAAACATGGTATAGTGGCACTCAGCTTGTCCCTCATAGAGTAGCAAATAGATGCATAGGACACATTCAAAGTTCATAAGAGTGACTAGATACAAATAGCACAAGAACAAGCAATATCAACAATATGCATTAATCAATAAGTTTTGGGACACTGCACATAGAACTTAGAATGGCAACTATGCTCTCTTAATGGTGCCTAAAGGTAGAAGGTGGAGACTCAATATAATAGTGGAAGAAAATCCCTTCATAAAGGGAAGCAGGGATTTCAAGTTTCAAAAGGAGCTTCCAAAAATTATGGTACTTGTTAGCTTTCAGCCCTCATTGCCCTTATCATAAGCATCTTGAAGTGATTAAGGTTAAAGTGAACAAACTATGGAGTATATGCTTGACAAAGTATAAGTTGGCAATCTCATGTCCCTTGAATACGAGGGACGCACCTCATGCTACTCAACTTTGGTCACCTGTAAGTTCTTGTCATAGTAAGTACATGTGTATCTGTAAGGTTCCCAACCTTTAATAAGGTAGAGATCCCTATGTTTACAATGCTAGTCCCTGGATCAATAGCTATCATCCACAGTTAAGATGTAATATCAAGAAAAAAAGGTCATAATACAACTTTATAATCAGGAATAAAATAACTTATTACATCTTACATAGCTCATTTGGCTATCTCATTACAATGCAGCAGAATATAACAATAGCATGGGGTCCTTCATCTTCAAAGTGCCACAGGCAGACATGTTGGTTGTAGACTTGTAATCCTAATCAATAAACTTCACTAACATCAAACAAACCTTCAACATAACAAGTTACAGCCACAAGGGTCAATACATTTGAATTGTATTTGCAAGTGATACTATGGTAGTATAGTGGAGTCTATCATCTATATGCATTTGGCTAAGTGGAGCTTAGTCTTTCTTTGCTCAAAATAGATTTTTACTTATCATTTGAAAACACTAAGTTTTTGCTTGATAAAAACATTCCCAAGGCATCTCCCAATAGAAATTGGTGATCCTTCAACCCTTGTTCAACCACAAGATTTTAACTTAGAAATTGGGATGAGGAGATTCTTGATAGCTTCCATGTCTTGATGCTCAAATTGTCCAATACCAGGGACATGGCTAAGTACTTAGATTTTACACTCTGCAGAGGTGGTGCACTTTCCCCACAAGACTTGGTTTCCCAAGACAAGATCTTTCAGAAGCCTTCCCTTAGACCAGAATGGACGTGTTCCAACCTATCATTCCCCTACCACCAACTATCCATTTGGCTAAGTTATTGCAACCTATATGATCCAGGCAGAGCCCATAGTGCCAAGTGGTTGCACTTGAAGCCTCTCAACATTTGACATCTCAAATCTCTTTGTTCCTGGGTGGCCATCCACAAGTGAGATACACAAGGTAAACCATAGAAATGGGCCTTGTGAACCACTCAACACAAACCATTCCTTCCATTCCACCCAGGTGATTCATTCACTTAGTTGTTTTATTAAACAAAACACAAGTCCTTGACTTAGAAATATTCCATAGTGTGAATATATATTCCACCCTTGTTTTCTACTAGCTAAGCTAAGTATGATAGTAGTAGGAATCTTAACTTAGGAAATTCTACTATGGTTTCATCTACTAGGATTTCCCATGGCATAGTATATACTTAGCAAAATTCCATGCAAGTCCTACTTTGGAAATATCACTAATGCATAGTGAAAATAATGGGCAAAAGTATGAAGCATCACTTGCCTTTTTGGTAGAGAATAGAAGTTTTTGCAACAATCACACTCTTCAAATCACTACAATTCAATCAAGCAAGGGCACAATTTCAATCTACCATTCAAGCAACATCACATAAATTAATAGAATCAAAATAATGCATGCAAGCATCCTAAAGTTTGTTTTATTTGGAAAAGTGGTTTCTAATGGTTTACAAACATTGGAAAACACCTATTGGTCATCTTATATAAGTGGCAAAATCATTTGCAAAATATTTTACTCATAATTCATTTTTAAACCAATCAATATTTTATGTGGTTAAAAAAATGCCTTTATCAAAGTAGCAATTTTTATAGAGTTCACCCAATAAATTTTTAAATCATAAAACCTGGTTTTTGGGGTCAGAGAGTTTATTCTAAAACATTTTTCAAGATTTTCTCCCAAAAGTATTTCTAATAAATAAACATTATTTTTATTTGACTAGAATTGCCTTAAATCAAAGATTTATTCTTTTGCTTCACCAAATATGTTTTTGAAACCACAAATTGATTTCTATGGTCAGTAGGTTCAAAACAATCCATTTGCCAAAGGTTTTATCTAAAAAATCATTTTAGAACAATTTTTATATTCTAAACATGCATACACAAGTTTCTGCAAAAACAATCAATTTAACAGAAGAATTTTACTAAACAAAGTGCATGGTTAGAAAGTACTTGTTTTGTTGAATCCATTGATATAAAATTTGCAAAATTTGGACGTGTGGTTTGAAAGTTATGGATTTTTCAAATTGGAACATCAAATAGAACACAATTTCTGTTTTAAAACATCTCTGGGCCACGTGTCGAGTTGCTATTGGTCGGTACCGCTTCGTGCGAATCGAGAGATGTGAGCCGTTGGATCTAAGTGACATCGCACGGCTCAGAGGCACTACTTACCCCTTCAGTTAGATTCTATCCTAGTCATTCGATCGTAATCGCATGGCGCTCAGCATGATTGCCAACGAGTGGCGGCGCTGGCGGCGGCAGGTGGCGGCGGAGCGGTCAGACGGTGGCGGTGTCGATGCTACAGGAAGCGAGAGAGTGAAAGGAGATGCTCACCGGGTTCGCCGTGGCGTGGGGAAGCTCAAGGTGGTGGTAGTTCGTCGAGGGGCGCACGGTGGTGACATGGATTCCTCGCCGGAGTTGAGCTGCGCCTTGGGCTTGTCTGTTCGTCGACGGGGCAAGTCTACGGTTCACCCAGCCCAAACAAACAATGCCATTAGGTTCGCGAGAGAAGAGCGAATACGGGAGTATCAGCCAGAGGGAATGGGGCGGCTAGGGATTACCAGGGGCCAGGGTTCCGCCGGAGAGGTAGCAGACGACGGCGGCGCTCTGTTGGAGATGTTGACGACGTTGCAGAGCACTCGCGGGCGAGCTGGTGCTACGGGGAGGTTCGCCATGAGGTGGGGAGAAAGTGAGCGTGGTCGAGGAGGCGAGGGGCGGCAGGGTTTGGCCAGAATCGGAGGTGGAGCACGCCGGAGACAGTGGCAATGCAAATAAATTAGGGGCAGCCTGCTGGCTCTCTGGTAGTGGGGTTTGAGGGGAAAGGAAGAAGAGAGGGAGGGGATTTATCAGGCGTGATCGCGAGGATTAATCGTCAAGCCATTGCAGCGAATTTTCTCCGAGGAGTTAACGGCAGGAAACGGCCGGGAGGGCGCGGTCCTCGCGTGGGTGGAGAAGATGGTGAGGTGGCAGTGGGGCCTGGCGTCAGCGAGATAGAGAAGGAGGAGGTGGGGTCCAACCGTCAGTGTCTCTGCGGGTGAGTTTCTGAGTAAGGAGAAAACTGTTTGGGGTGCGAGGGAGTGGGCTGCTGGGCCTTAGTGGGCTGCCAAATGGGTTGGGTCTGTTTTCCATTTTTTTTATACTAAACCTTTTTCTTTTCTGTTTTTGAATATTCTGATTTGATTTTCATTCAAACAATTCAAGCAACAAATCAATTCAAACCTCAACCAAAATTTGTGTAGATTCAAATACTGATTAACAACACATTCCAAAGTCAAATTTAAAATAATTTATTTATTCTTTTTAGGGTATTTTAATTATTTAAAATAGGCTCTAGTATTAATTAAATAAGATTTGATAATATTTTTCAATCTCCATTTGAATTCAGATCACCACCAAACTTTGGGTGAGTTTTAATTCTGTTTACCAACATATTTCAAAGTCCAAAATAAAATAATTCTTTTATTTTTAGGATCTATTAGTAAATAAATAAATAGTCCAAAGTCTTTAATTCAAATAGGTTTTTAATTTATTTTAAAACTCTTTTTTGAAAACTAAATAATACCAAAATATTTTCAGTAGGTTTCATTTGAAAAGCTAAAACACTTGGAATTCTTATTTTAAAATCTTTAATAAATTTTTAATGTTTATTTGAAAGGAAAAAGCCTTTACTTAAATAAAATTGGATATTAATAAAACCTCATTATTTTATTTAAATAAACCTTTACTATTTTTATCAAATAGAAATATTTTATTTCAAAAGCTTGGCCAAGATCTAATTTGGCTCTATAAAATAATTCTTATTTATATTTCTACCTTTGCTTTTGAAAACCATATCTTTTTATTAAAAGATCCAAAAATAGTGAGTCCAACTTTTATAACTTTATTTATTATTTATTTACCTTTGTAAATCCCTTTAGGATTTTATTTGACCAAAATAGGTTTTGATGTTTCCAATTGGAATCAGAAAGTTTCTTCTCACCCTAAATTTCAACAAAATTTTATTTTGTTTATTTATTTTTCACATTACAAGATTTGGAAAATATTGGGATGTGACAGTATCATAGAGAACCGCCAATGGGGTACCCCTTGCACATGGTACATGAGGTATCCCATAACCAAAATGACAAGTCAAGCAGACAATGAGCATCTCTGCGATCTTTTTATTTACTATATGCATAGCTTTTTATTGAGGATGCTTCACAGATTGCTCATTATGGTGATCCTGCAAGTTTCCACCATGATTAGGCATGGCTTAGGCTAGCGGCCTAGGTGTTTATCTAACACAAAATACATAACTCCATGGACTTACAAGCTCCCTCTTTATTTCACACCGGCGACATCCATAGACAAAAGAGCATGATATAAACTGTGTACAAAGTACAAGTGCAATGTTGAAAACGTTACCCATGACAGCATGGTTCTGCTAATTCCAACGTATAAGTGCAACCATATACAACTTAGATGACACGATGGTTCAAGTTTATTAGGGGCAAGGAATATAAAGCGTGCCATCAAGTTCGTGAGGGCTTTAATCACTAAGTTTTCACATAACAAAATACTTTTTAATTAGAAGATAGCTGAAAACAAGAATATACTTGGAATGGTGTAACACAACATGCATAGGAGTTTATAGTGGACACTTTGGAATAACTTGGTTTCTTGGGAGTTGGAAGCATGAGTAAACTTACTCATACAAGTGGAGGCTAGCAAAAGACTGGGAGCAACCAACTAAGAGAGCAATAATGGCCATAATCATGCAAAGCGATAAAATATTACTAATCAAAGCATAAAGTGGTACTACAAGTCAAGGACATAGAGGCTATGGTGACTTGTTCATAGTCATAACATGGTGTGAGCATGTGCCAAGTCAACCCAAACAAAGCATCAAAGCAGAATACCATAATACTATGCTTATGTATGCTAAAACAACGTATGATTCTTTCAAGGCACACTAAGCAATCCCAATTGTTTGGAACAAGACATGCTACAACAATAATCACTAAGCATAAGGTCAAAACAACACCTAGCATGGCATGCAAAAGTCTAAGTCACACTTGAAAGAACATGTGGGCCTCCATGTGTGGTTTTGGTAATTAATGACCATCTTTATGGACTAATGTGTGTATTAAGTTGTACTCATAGGAATTGTCCATTAGCATCGCTTGGAGCATGTGTTGGCTTCAAGGTCGATGAAATGCGAAGAAGATATGTTGTGCAAGCTCAATATGCGAGGTCGATGATGAGGAATTAAGAAAGGCGTTCCATCTTGAGAAGGGAAAGATCGTCTACATCGAGCTCAAGTGGAATGCTCAAGGTAAAGGTATAATCTTGATAGGTTTTCCCTTTTGCCGGTCTCTTGTTGTGTGTAGGAGACCGGGTTTAGGATATATAACCGTACTATCAAGAGGGGCTCTCGAATGAGTAACTCGATCACATCGTTCGGAGAGAGCTCAAACCTTTGCATACTTACATCATCATATTTGGTTGCTATTTGGTCTTATCCATGTGAGGATTTAGAGCTTGTGGTAATCTCCATAACAAGTTCTTGGTCATCAAAATTGGATCTTTCATTTGTATCTTATTGCGATTTTGATCTTGGCGGTTTTTCGGTCTCTCACCAAGTGAGGCATCTCACATTATTATACTTGATGCTTGTGCTGTCCTCTTTCCAACGCAATTGGAATCGGGTCAATCGGAGCTACCATTCAAAAGTTAAAACCGTTTGAATATTTGCCAATTTTATTCTGAAAAAGGAAAAGGAAATATCTTGTATGGGCCGAGCGGTACTAACGCAGACCAGTACTGCTCGTTCCTGGCTGCGCGCAACCCATTCCTGTGTGGCCTGGTACCTTTTCGCGGTAGTACCGGCCGGCCCGGTAGTACCGCCCGAGTGGGCCGGTACTACCGGCCGGCCCAGATATTTTTCCCAGGTACATCTCGCCCAACCTGCTCCATCCTGCCTCTCGCACAGCAGCCCCGCTCGCCCCGCGTTGACCGCAGATCCCGCACGCTTGCCTCATTTTCCGCTCGCACGCGCCTTGTAACACCCTCAGAATCGACCCTATGCAAGTTTTAGCGAAACCCGCCAAACCCGCATAGAAACGATTCAAAGGTGCCCACCAGGCACTTTCGTGCGGGTGGAAAACGAAGTAATAACATTACACAACAGTCCTCGATGGGACCCATAGAACAGATATATATAACAACGACTCAATGAGTCAAGAATACAGATATACAGTACAAAGATCCAAATCACCTTGAGAACGATATAGCGCCCAGCTACGGACAAGATGCAAATGGGTCTAAGAGCCCTGAAGAATAACCAATGGCGTCCATAACCCTGCCCAGGCCAAGCCGGAAGGGTAACCCTGCTAACGACGTCGATCTCAAAACCTGCTTAAACAAAAGGGGTGCCGACAAAGGCAAAGGAAAAAGAGGAGCGTCAGTACTGAGGCCAGTACACGGAGAGGCTAGAATTCGGCGGTCCTCGCCTACATAGGTATGGTGGACTGAAGCGGCAGCGGCAGCATGCACTAAACAATCTATAGAAACTCGATACAACTGGCGGCTATCAGAGAGGGATAAGAAAGACCTATTCGGAGATAACCTGATACTACCATCAAACATACCCATCCTGGTGTTTCCCACTCGAGACCAAACGAGGAAAGTCAACCGAGGAACTCACACAGTTGGCAGTTTTACTTATTCAGTTATCGTTGCAGCAATTACTAGTCAAATGTAGATAGTCATCCTGATAAATTAAGCAGTGGGCACTTTTATTCAACCATTCCGTTGTAGTTGCGGCACTTACTAGTCAGATACAATTGGCATGAGTTAACCCAAAAACCCAGCAGTTGTTGGTACTTTTATTTAGCCATTCCGTTGTAGTTGTAATACTTACTAGTCAGGTACAATGGTCGCGAGCGACCCCAAACAAGCAATTGTTGGCAGTATTATTTAGCCATTCCATTATAGTGAAGCTGATTACTAGTCATTATAAAGTCAAATTTATAGCACTACTTTAGTTATAGTTGTCTATGATCGAGATACTGTGCTCCAAGTCGTCCATAACCGCGGACACGGCTTTCAGAAAGTTTTACCCGGCCGGGGTGCACAAATAGCAACACACACTCGATCAACCTCGGAAAAACCAAATCAAAACCCAACGAGGCCTTCACGACAAAGCAATCACAGGATTCAGAAATATTTCAGGGGGCCACCCCTTGGAGTACACCCGCAACGAAGTAAGCTAGCTCCGAGACGGACCCGATGTTTGGGTGGACGGCTGTGAACGACTGGGAACCCAAAACTGGGCTTGTCGACACCGCGGAATCGTGTCCCGATCCTAAACAGTACAGTGTGCTCCTCGCACAATCGTAAATAAAGCAGTAGCATGGCATAAGTACAGGATAGTAAATAAAACCTCAAACTAGTTTGTGGCCCCAAGAAATAAGACTGAATCAAGCTCTGGCTCAGGGGGGTCCCATAATCCTCCCGGATGTGGATAGCACGATAAAACAAGGAACAGGTATCAAGTACTCGGGGTCCTACGGGACACAAGCGGGCGTTCGGAAACCAAATATTATCTATCACCCACCGATGCCTCTGCTTACTTACTTCAATTTTAGTTGTTAAACAGGAATTAAAGTGAACGATAAGTAAAACCATGATCCTCCTCAACATCAACATGCGGCAATACTCCAACAACTGTGGTACTAGACGACACGCAGCAGCACTTGAGCAAGCGACTACGACGCACAAGTCCAACTATCTACCAAACAACAGGTAATAGGGTGTGTCCAAGGCAATATAGGGCTGCACGGGATATCACAGGTACGGGAACTAGAGCATCGCAACGCAGATAGCAATAGATCAACAGGAGGGAATAAATACTATAAAAGTAAGATAGGTAGAAAGGGGGGAGATGCTCGCCTGAAAACATTGTCGAAGGTTCAACTGAAGATCGGGGCGACACTCGCATCAACTCAACGGCCTTATCCGCGAAGAACCAAAACACTAGAATAAACACCAGATGCAATATTTAATACTACGGCAAAAGATCGGGCATGATGCATGTATGATGCATGGCATGGCAAAGGTGCAATGCAGTTAGGTCATATTAAGCAGAACCGGGGTCCCGACAATTAATTAGACGGTTCAAGTTGTTTAAAACCCCCGCAAATTAAATGTTGTAATGATAGGGCAAGATAAGTTACCGGTTCGCTACACAAATTTAAATGAGGCCACTATGAGACTAGATTTGCCCGCATATGGGCCCCATATTTAATTATTAGGTGAATCGGCATAAGGCCCCCAAACCACAAGATAGGCATGCGATATGAATGATTAATATGCAACAAGTTGGATTATATGATAAAATAGGGTTTCGGGAAGGGGTTCACACATTGAGAGGTCTCGACGGTCTTGGTCCGGGGTTCGGGGTCGGTCTCAGGGTCCGGATCTGGGGTTCGGTCTCGGCGGGATCATTCCCGGACAACGGAGCAGATCTTGGCGTTCCGGTAGACGAACTTGGCGTGGCGTCGGGGCGCATCGGTCTCGCCCTGGACGGTGTCGAACTTGTCGGGGCCGCGCCATCGAGTCGGTCTTGGCATTCGGGGCGAAGGACTTGGCGTCCGCGAGGAAGTACTTAGAGAATCCGTGTCGACGATCCGAGGAAGGTCAGGGCGTTCGGGATGAAGAACGTGGTGTAGTGACGGTCCTTGTCGGCGACTCTTCGGGTTCGGGGTCTCGATGTTCCATGAAGTACTTGGTGCTGCGTGACGGTGTTCTCGGAGGTACGACCATCGGATTCCGGGTGGAAGAACTCGGGGTGTCGTGACGACGATTTTGTCGGTGACCTCCGAAGATGGTCTTGGCGAAACTTGGCGTCGCGGAACCTTTTCCGAGCCTCGAGTAGACAGCACGACCACCAAACGAAGATCTTCCAGCTATGGCTATTGGACAACAGCGCAACAACATAGACTGGGATCTGCGGCCGACGCGATGTCCAAAAGCTGAACAAGCCAAAGGGTTCGCAGGTGCCCGTGGATCCTGGGCGGCTCTACCACGGTGGCACGAATGACCTGCACAGGGACGACCGTGGAGAAGCAGGGCACTAGGCATCGGGGACCTGGACACCACACGAACGGCGGGGAGCAGACACGCAGCAGGACAGCGTCATCGGAGGCGGGAACTCAAGGCGATGCTGGCACAGACGGAAGGGCGCCGAGGGGGTCGTCGCGGAGCTGGGGAGGAGGGGGCGAGACGGGTCCCACGGTGGGCTCCGATGGGTGTGCTCGGGGACAGAGGAGGACGACGAGGCGTCGACGACGAGCTCGCAGGGAGGGTCGGCCGGAGAGGGGCCGCGGGCGGCGGCGCTCGCGTGGGGCGCGGCCGAAGGCGGAGGAGACGGCGCCGCGGGGAGGCGTGGAGGCGGGCGAGCGGAGGAGGGAGGCGAGGCAGGCGGAAGGCGCGGCCGGAGCACGGGGAGGCCGGAGCGGAGATGGGGCGGGGCGAGCCGGCAGAGGGGTCACCGCGATGGAGGAGGGACGTCGGCGGCGGCGGGGCTCGGACCGGAGAGGAAGGAGGGAGGGGGTGGACGGCGAGGTGAGGGCCGGGGCGGAGATGCTTGGCGGCGGCGGGGCGGACCGAGGAGGAAGAGGAAGCTGCGGGGTGGGGTGCGGCTGCGCGGGCGCCGGCGGCGGAAGGCGGAGGGGAGGAGCTCGGGCCGGCCGGGCGGACGAGGTCGTTGGGCGGCGCGGGGCATAGAGGGAACGGCGGAGGTCGCGGGAGGAGGGGAAGCGGCCGGGGCTGCTCGAGCGGCCGGAGGGCGAGGGGGCGCGACGGCGCCGGAGCGGCGGGGCGGGGCGCGGCGGCGCGATGGAGAGGGGAAGCGAGGCAGAGAGAGACGAAGTGAGGGAGAGGGCC
The DNA here is from genome assembly GCA_916181665.1 of Avena sativa. NCBI lineage: Eukaryota > Viridiplantae > Streptophyta > Magnoliopsida > Poales > Poaceae > Avena > Avena sativa. The sequence goes on along the minus strand of OV702279.1, from coordinate 395,687,924 downwards.
ACGCGGGGAGGGCTTCGCGCGGGTGGGCCAGGGGAGGAGTGGGGATCGGGGCAGGGGCGTGGTTCCAGGGGGCTGTCGGTGTGGGGCCCGGTGGCAGTGTGTGTGCGTGTGTGTGTTGTGTGGGGGGTGTGGTGTGCTGAGAGAGAGAGGGAAGGGAGAGAGGGCTGTGGCCAAGTGGCGGCATGGGATTGGGTAGAGGGGGGAAGAGGGTGAGGTGGCAGCGTGGAACTGGTCCGGGTGATGTGGAGGAGGGGTGGGTAGAATAGGTCTGGGTAGACTAGGGATTTTTGGGTGGGCCGTTTTATTTTGGGGGTGGTCGTTCGGGTCGAATCGGCCCGTCCGACTGCCCCCACTAAAATAATTTAATATTTTATTTGATTAAAACAAAGCCTCTGCAAACCGATAGCAGACAAAACAAAATAATCCGGAGACCCGGTTTTGGTGTTTTGAATTAAAGACAGGGCGTTTAGAAAACAAAACCAGGCTTTCCGAAAATAGTTTTATGCGAGTAGATGCAAGATGATGACAATGCTCAAATGCAATGTGGCATGATGACATGAGCATGCGGTCATGATGATGAAATGCACAAAATCAACGCCATTTTCTAGTAGTGGTTTTGCGGGATGCCACAATTCGACACCACTAACAATGGATCTCGCCCTCGAGATCCGCCTCATGGTACCGGAAGAAAGGTCGGCAATCTACGTCTTCTCGCTTCGTGTAGATCCTCGCGACACCACTAACAAGAGGTCATTGTCCGTGATCGTCGAGAGAACACTCCGGGAACAAAAGGTCGAAGGTAGATGTATAAACCAATAAAGCCACCTCTAACTCCGATAGAAAGAGGGAACCGATGCATTCTCATCCACTTCAATGTACAAAAGCGAATAGAAGGGGTAGTCGGCATGGGGGCCAATCCATCACGCACCCAAACTATTACTCTGCACAATCAGTAGAAAAGTGTGCAACCGCTCTCGGAATCAGACTGAAGATCTCGACAAACGAGGTTCAGGAACAAAGGGGTGATGCGGTCTCTGCATCGGATCTAGCGTGGATGGCGTCGTCGCGTCGGAAACACCGGAAGGCACGAGAAGGAACAAAGAGAAGTCCATCAGACAAAGGACCCCTCGGATAGCCTGAAGAACAAATGTAGCCACACCGTTACCAAAAGAGGAAGCGAAACCCTGAAGGTACTACGGAAAACCCCACCACGAGAATTCCTGGACTCAAAGAATAGATAAGAGAGCAGATCCAAAACACGTCGAGATAAGAGGAGAATAGCAGAGGGGTAAGGAGTAAAATCAGACCTAATCAGAACTATCCAACCGATTTTGAAAAATAGTTTTGACACTCTACTTCGGCCGTTAGCTAGGTTATCCTACAGGCTGGACTTGTGGGGTATCGTAACTGCTGTGCTCTGATACCACTCTGTAACACCCTCAGAATCGACCCTATGCAAGTTTTAGCGAAACCCGCCAAACCCGCATAGAAACGATTCAAAGGTGCCCACCAGGCACTTTCGTGCGGGTGGAAAACAAAGTAATAACATTACACAACAGTCCTCGATGGGACCCACAGAACAGATATATATAACAACGACTCAATGAGTCAAGAATACAGATATACAGTACAAAGATCCAAATCACCTTGAGAACGATATAGCGCCCAGCTACGGACAAGATGCAAATGGGGCTAAGAGCCCTGAAGAATAACCAATGGCGTCCATAACCCTGCCCAGGCCAAGCCGGAAGGGTAACCCTGCTAACGACGTCGATCTCAAAACCTGCTTAAACAAAAGGGGTGCCGACAAAGGCAAAGGAAAAAGAGGAGCGTCAGTACTGAGGCCAGTACACGGCGAGGCTAGAATTCGGCGGTCCTCGCCTACATAGGTATGGTGGACTGAAGCGGCAACGGCAGCATGCAATAAACAATTTATAGAAACTCGATACAACTGGCGGCTATCAGAGAGGGATAAGAAAGACCTATTCGGAGATAACCTGATACTACCATCAAACATACCCATCCTGGTGTTTCCCCCTCGAGAACAAACGAGGAAAGTCAACCGAGGAACTCACACAGTTGGCAGTTTTACTTATTCAGTTATCGTTGCAGCAATTACTAGTCAAATGTAGATAGTCATCCTGATAAATTAAGCAGTGGGCACTTTTATTCAACCATTCCGTTGTAGTTGCGGCACTTACTAGTCAGATACAATTGGCATGAGTTAACCCAAAAACCCAGCAGTTGTTGGTACTTTTATTTAGCCATTCCGTTGTAGTTGCAATACTTACTAGTCAGGTACAATGGTCGCGAGCGACCCCAAACAAGCAATTGTTGGCAGTATTATTTAGCCATTCCATTATAGTGAAGCTGATTACTAGTCATTATAAAGTCAAATTTATAGCACTACTTTAGTTATAGTTGTCTATGATCGAGATACTGTGCTCCAAGTCGTCCATAACCGCGGACACGCCTTTCAGAAAGTTTTACCCGGCCGGGGTGCACAAATAGCAACACACACTCGATCAACCTCGGAAAAACCAAATCAAAACCCAACGAGGCCTTCACGACAAAGCAATCACAGGATTCAGAAATATTCCAGGGGGCCACCACTTGGAGTACACCCGCAACGAAGTAAGCTAGCTCTGAGACGGACCCGAGGTTTGGGTGGACGGCTGTGAACGACTGGGAACCCAAAACTGGGCTTGTCGACACCGCGGAATTGTGTCCCGGTCCTAAACAGTACAGAGTGCTCCTCGCATAATCGTAAATAAAGCAGTAGCACGGCATAAGTACAGGATAGTAAATAAAACCTCAAACTAGTTTGTGGCCCCAAGAAATAAGACTGAATCAAGCTCTGGCTCAGGGGGGTCCCATAATCCTCCCGGATGTGGATAGCGCGATAAAACAAGGAACAGGTATCAAGTACTCGGGGTCCTACGGGACACAAGCGGGCGTTCGGAAACCAAATATTATCTATCACCCACCGATGCCTCTGCTTACTTACTTCAATTTTAGTTGTTAAACAGGAATTAAAGTGAACGATAAGTAAAACCATGATCCTCCTGAACATCAACATGCGGCAATACTCCAACAACTGTGGTACTAGACGACACGCAGCAGCACTTGAGCAAGCGACTACGACGCACAAGTCCAACTATCTACCAAACAACAGGTAATAGGGTGTGTCCAAGGCAATATAGGGCTGCACGGGATATCACAGGTACGGGAACTAGAGCATCGCAACGCAGATAGCAATAGATCAACAGGAGGGAATAAATACTATAAAAGTAAGATAGGTAGAAAGGGGGAGATGCTCGCCTGAAAACATTGTCGAAGGTTCAACTGAAGATCGGGGCGACACTCGCATCAACTCAACGGCCTTATCCGCGAAGAACCAAAACACTAGAATAAACACCGGATGCAATATTTAATACTACGGCAAAAGATCGGGCATGATGCATGTATGATGCATGGCATGGCAAAGGTGCAATGCAGTTAGGTCATATTAAGCGGAACCGGGGTCCCGGCAATTAATTAGACGGTTCAAGTTGTTTAAAACCCCCGCAAATTAAATGTGGTAATGATAGGGCAAGATAAGTTACCGGTTCGCTACACAAATTTAAATGAGGCCACTATGAGACTAGATTTGCCCGCATATGGGCCCCATATTTAATTATTAGGTGAATCGGCATAAGGCCCCCAAACCACAAGATAGGCATGCGAGATGAATGATTAATATGCAACAAGTTGGATTATATGATAAAATAGGGTTTCGGGAAGGGGTTCACACATTGAGGGGTCTCGACGGTCTTGGTCCGGGGTTCGGGGTCGGTCTCAGGGTCTGGATCTGGGGTTCGGTCTCAGCGGGATCGTTCTCGGACAACGGAGTAGATCTTGGCGTTCCGGTAGACGAACTTGGCGTGGCGTCGGGGCGCATCGGTCTCGCCCTGGACGGTGTCGAACTTGTCGGGGCCGCGCCATCGAGTCGGTCTTGGCATTCGGGGCGAAGGACTTGGCGTCCGCGAGGAAGTACTTAGCGAATCCGTGTCGACGATCCGAGGAAGGTCAGGGCGTTCTGGATGAAGAACGTGGTGTAGTGACGGTCCTTGTCGGCGAGTCTTCGGGTTCGGGGTCTCGATGTTCCATGAAGAAGTACTTGGTGCTGCGTGACGGCGTTCTCGGAGGTACGACCATCGGATTCCGGGTGGAAGAACTCGGGGTGTCATGACGACGATCTTGTCGGTGACCTCCGAAGATGGTCTTGGCGAAACTTGGCGTCGCGGAACCTTTTCCGAGCCTCGAGTAGACAGCACGACCACCAAACGAAGATCTTCCAGCTTTGGCTATTGGACAACAGCGCAACAACACATAGACTGGGATCTGCAGCCGACGCGATGTCCAAAAGCTGAACAAGCCAAAGGGTTCGCAGGTGCCCGTGGATCCTGGGCGGCTCTACCACGGTGGCACGGATGACCTGCACAGGGACGACCGTGGAGAAGCAGGGCACTAGGCATCGGGGACCTGGACACCACACGAACGGCGGGGAGCAGACACGCAGCAGGACAGCGTCATCGGAGGCGGGAACTCAAGGCGATGCTGGCACAGACGGAAGGGCGCCGAGGGGGTCGTCGCGGAGCTGGGGAGGAGGGGGCGAGACGGGTCCCACGGTGGGCTCCGATGGGTGTGCTCGGGGACAGAGGAGGACGACGAGGCGTCGATGACGAGCTCGCAGGGAGGGTCGGCCGGAGAGGGGCCGCGGGCGCCGGCGCTCGCGCGGGGCGCGGCCGGAGGCGGAGGAGACGGCGCCGTGGGGAGGCGCGGAGGCGGGCGAGCGGAGGAGGGAGGCGAGGCAGGCGAAAGGCGCGGCCGGAGTACGGGGAGGCCGGAGCGGAGATGGGGCGGGGCGAGCCGGCAGAGGGGTCGCCGCGATGGAGGAGGGACGTCGGCGGCGGCGGGGCTCGGCCCGGAGAGGAAGGAGGGAGGGGGTGGACGGCGAGGTGAGGGCCGGGGCGGAGATGCTTGGCGGCGGCGGGGCGGACCGAGGAGGAAGAGGAAGCTGCGGGGTGGGGTGCGGCTGCGCGGGCGCCGGCGGCGGAAGGCGGAGGGGAGGAGCTCGGGACGGCCGGGCGGACGAGGTCGCTGGGCGGCGCGGGGCAGAGGGGGAACGGCGGAGGTCGCGGTAGGAGGGGAAGCGGCCGGGGATGCTCGAGCGGCCGGAGGGCGAGGGGGCGCGACGGCGCCGGAGCGGCGGGGCGGGGCGCGGCCGGGCGCGGCGGCGCGATGGAGAGGGGAAGCGAGGCAGAGAGAGACGAGGTGAGGGAGAGGGCCACGCGGGGAGGGCTTCGCGCAGGTGGGCCAGGGGAGGCGTGGGGATCGGGGCAGGGGCGTGGTTCCAGGGGGCTGTCGGTGTGGGGCCCGGTGGCAGTGTGTGTGTGCGTGTGTGTTTTGTATGGGGGGTGTGGTGTGCTGAGAGAGAGAGGGAAGGGAGAGAGGGCTGTGGCCAAGTGGCAGGATGGGATTGGGTAGAGGGGGGAAGAGGGTGAGGTGGCAGCGTGGGACTGGTCCGGGTGATGTGGAGCAGGGGTGGGTAGAATAGGTCTGGGTAGACTAGGGATTTTTGGGTGGGCCGTTTTATTTTGGGGGTGGTCGTTCGGGTCGAATCGGCCCGTCCGACTGCCCCCACTAAAATAATTTAATATTTTATTTGATTAAAACAAAGCCTCTGCAAACCGATAGAAGACAAAACAAAATAATCCGGAGACCCGGTTTTGGTGTTTTGAATTAAAGACAGGGCGTTTAGAAAACAAAACCAGGCTTTTCGAAAATAGTTTTATGCGAGTAGATGCAAGATGATGACAATGCTCAAATGCAATGTGGCATGATGACATGAGCATGCGGTCATGATGATGAAATGCACAAAATCAACGCGATTTTCTAGTAGTGGTTTTGTGGGATGCCACACGCCTCGCGCTGGCCGCTGCTCTCGCTCGCACGCGCTGCCGCGCGCGTTGACCAGCCGCCCTGCCCCACCCGCGTGCGCTAGCTGCTAGCTGTTGCCGCTGCGCTGCGCTGCTGGGGCCCCACCGCGGCCCCGCTGCTGCTGCTTCGCCGCACGCGCCCTTGCTGCTCGATCTGCTGGCCCTACACGGGCCCTGCTGCCGCTGCTGTCAGCTGCCTCGCTCGCTCTTCCCGCCCGCGCGCGCGCCCGTTTTTCTCTGTCTCACTGCATCACATGCGTTGACCAAGCCTGCTGCTGCTTTTCCTGCATCTGTTTTTAGCAGTGGGCGGTACTACCGGTCCAGACAGAAAAACGCCCCAAACGGCTAGATTTTCTAGGCCACTATTTATACCTTTTTCCTGTTTTCAGTTGAGGTTGCTTCTCTCTCTTCTATTAAGCTAAGCTTTGTCCACACTTGCTCTAGATCTTGAAGCTTGCGTAATCTTTTCCCTCCGATGATTCTTGCCCATATTTGAATGGAAGAGAGAGGAGATCTAGATCCATGTTTTGACCTAACCGATTCATCTCTTTGTGAGTGCATCTTTGGGGATCTAGATTTTGGGGGATTTTGTGTCTCTCTTTGATTCCTCCTCTCTAGTTCCCCCAATAGCTTTAGTAGCCTTGTTGGAACTTGAGAGTGAGGGATTTGAGCACCTTTGTGGTGTTCTTGCCATTTGCATTTGGTGCATCGGTTTGAGTTCTCCTCGGAGGATTTGGTTCGTGTGACTCATTGGAGCTTGTCCCTCTTGGGTTCTTGGAACCCTAGACGGTTTTGTGGCCTTGGTGGCGTTGTGGCCTTGGTGGCGTTTGTTGAGGCCTTGGTGGCGTTTGTTGGGAGCCTCCAATTAAGTTTTGGAGAAGTGCCCCAACCTTGTGAGAGGTTCCGGTTGCCACCGACAAGTGCACCGATAGTGGAAGCGTGGATCGATCCCATTGGGGTGAGATTCACCGGAGAATAAGGGAGGGCTTTTGTGGCGTAGGTGGTTAGATACCACCCCCTCTCCAAACGAGACGTACTCCATGTTGGGAGGAACTCAGTAAAATATCTCCGTCCCCGCGTGCCTCTGTTATCTCTATACCCGAGCTCTTTACTTATTCACTTTACATTGTGATAGCCTCCGTGCTTGAAGTAATATATATCTTGCTATCACATTGTTGCTTGTATTGCTTAACATAAGTTGTTTGTGCACATAGGTGAACCTTAGTTGTTCTAGGTTGTGCTTGACAAAGTAAACGCTAGTTTAATTCTGCCTTTGTCGAGCCTCTCTCGGAAAAGTTTTAATCGCCTATTCACCCTCCTCTAGGCGACATCCGTATCCTTTCAACAGTCAATGCAAGCTCCGCTTGCACTTTCAAGCAAGAACTTTCTACTCCTTTCCAACACCAATCAACTTATTTGAAAAAACACAACAAGAACGGGGGTCCAAACTACTTTATTCAAGCAAACTAAACAACTAAGCAAAGCAAAAGAAAACTAAGACGCTCCAAGAACAATACAATAGTGCATGAAACAATAAAAACAAAGTGTCTAGAAAGACCTGAGCTTTTTATTGATGAAGAAGGGGATGCCTTGGGCATCCCCAAGCTTTGACGCTTGTACCACTTGTATATTTCTTGGAGTGACACCGAGGTGGCATACCCAAGCTTGAGCTTTTGTCCATTCTTCATCTTATCACATCGTTCTCTCTCTACCCCTGGAAATTTTCCTTCATACAAAACTTCACACAATCTTCATTAGCAACATTAGTGTATTCAAAAGATAATAGACCTTTGAGTTTAGATTTGGAACAGAAAAAAATTTCACGAAAAACACAAGCTATTGTAGCAACTTCTTCAAAAAGCTCGATTCCCCAAAAGAGAACTCAAAAAGGAATCAATAAGAAGCAAATGCAAATAATGGCAGAAATCTGTCAAAACAGACCAGTAGGTAGAAACCGATTTTTTCGAAGACTTTCTATTGCTCAAATCAAAAAGTGTTCAACTAACAAAAGTTAGCTAACATACTGGGGGATTTATTCATAAATTTTCAGCTCAATCCGACTTATAGAGACTTCTCACGAAATTTTATGGTGGAGGACAGAAATCTATTTCGAGACAGCAACTCCCCAAATCTTACTTCCCTCTCATTAGAGGTCATTCTTGGCACAAAAACCAAACAAAAAGGATAAGGAGAGGTCATTACAGAAGTAATAACTTCCAAGACTCAAGGAAACTCTTGGGTTATCTCCCAACAAGTACTTTTCTTTAATGCCTTTAAGTTAGGCACAAGAAGCAAGAAATCAAGTATTTTCAAATGAAGAATTAAGATCAATACTTGCAAAGTCTTCAATTATGAAAGGTATCTCATCCAAATGAGTTTTGGAGGATCCTTTCTCATCTCTTTTTGGTTTAATAATTTCATCAAGGCTTAGTTTTATCATAAGTACCCACAACATCTACACATGAGCCTAGAATATTGAAACGCTCAAAGACCTTTTTGGCTTCCCTAGCAACATCATGGAATTCTTTGAGTAAAGTTTCAAGAATAAATTCTCTCTTTTCAGCATTCTTTTCTTCTTTTAGTTTTAGGAACAAAATTTGCATCATGGGGTTAAGGCTAACAAACCTAGCCTCCAACATATGAACTAAAGAAACTGCGGCAATTTCTGTCACATCCCAAAATTTTCCAAATTTTGAAATGTGAAAAATAAATAAACAAAAGAAACAATTGTTTAAATTTAGGGTAAAAAGAAACTTTTTGCTTCTAAATGGAAACATTAAAACCCTTCCTGAACAAATTTGAATGAAAAGGGTATCCAACAAAATTTCAATCAAGTGAAATGCATTCATCAATGAATGTATCTTGAAATTTAAACACTTAGAAAGGTTAAACCAAAACCCCAAATCTTAATGAAATAAATCATTTCCAAAGATCAAATGCATTTTATGCATGGAAAGAATCTTGAATTTAAACACTTGGGAAAAATAAACCAAAACCCTAATGAAAGAAATCATTTCCAAGATCTCTCAAATACTATGGATTTGATACATATAAAATTCAGCAAGAAACATTTGTAAATGATCAATAATGATAAATAAAAATATTATAAAACCATGTAAATTGGTTTCATTTAATTTGGAGCCATGGTTAAAACTTATGAATTTAATAAGCTAAAGAGAAATAATATCCAAGGCTAATAAAGCTCCTAACTAAATCCATACCAAATTGTGAGAAAAATAATCCTAGAAGGATTTAAAAAGATAAACAAATATTAAATAAAATTATACAAATTGGAAAGACCAATTTTGGAGCTATAGATAAAAAGATATGGATTTGATAAGATAAAGAAAGAAATAAATAAATAAGGAATATTTAAAAGCCAAATTAAATCTTGGCCAAATCCATAAACAAATAAAAGTTTACTGAATAATGAAAAGGAATAAAAGGTTATTTAAATAAAATTATATGAATTGAACCTTATTCAATTTTATTTAAATAAAGACAAATTGCCTAAACTAAATAATAAATCCCAAGAAAATTATTTAGAAGACAATTTAAAACTTGAATTAAATCCATAAGCAAATGGAATAAAGATAATCCAAATAAAATAAAGAAATAAAGATTATTTGAATAAAATTTATATGGACTTCAACCATATTCTATTTGAAAGAAGACAGAATCCCTAATATAAATGATTAATTAAATCGTGAGAAAATAAATAATTGAAATAGCCAAAGTGGATTAAAATTTATCTAATTAACTTAAAAGAATAAAGGATTAATTAAATAGAATTATATGGGAATAATTAAATAGAATTATATGGTTTGGAACCATATTCAAATTCATTTAAATAAAAACAAAAGCCTCTTTTAAATAAATATTAAATCATATTAAAATATTTGAAATAATTCAAAGTGAATTATTTAAACACACTAATGAATAAATAAAACCTACTGAAAAGGTTTGAGAAAAAATTGAATTTAAACATCTGTTTAAATCTTTTGAATAAAATAATATGGATTGGAAAGATATTTAAATCTTATTTAAATAAAGACAAATGTCTAATTTAAATAAATAATAAACCATGAGAGAATATAAGAAAATATTCTAAAATGGACTCTAAAATACATTGTTAAAACAATATAAAAACCTACTAAAACTTTGGAAAAGTTTTGAAATCAAATGAGGGTTTGAATCATTTGAATAAAATGAAAATAGAAAATGAAAATAGAAAAAGGGAAAAGAAATCAGGAAGAAAAAAATGAAAAGGATCAGACCCACCTACCAGACCTAACACATAGCCTAATCTGGCCCAGTACAGCCCACCCGAGAAACCCAGCTCTCTCCCCGCAGAAACATTTCTCACCCGCGTCTGTACCCCCCACCACACTGACCGTTGGGACCTACACCACGTCAGTTTCGTTGTCTCCACCCGCTGACCCATTCCCCCTCTCCTCGCCGTTTCTGCCTTGATTCCGCGGAGTAAATTCGTTTCAATGCCGCACTGATTTCGCCCGGTGACCTCGCTCGTTAAATCGCATCCCTTCCCTCTCCATTTTCCCCTTAGACCTCACGCCACGAATGCCACGAGCTGCCCCAATTGCTGCTTGAAACCCCCTCTATTCCGGCGAGGTCTAGCACAAATTCCGGCCAGCCCTCACTTCTCCTTGCCCCCTGGATTCCATGTGCGTGCTCACCAACACCATACGCATCTACCAACACTGTTTTCTTGCACGCGCGCGCCCTAGAATCTCCGCAACGATGACGTCTGAGCACTGCCGCTGTCTGCGTCATCTCCGACGACCTTCCCCGGTAATCCCTGACCATCCCGTCCTCTCTGGTTGACACGAGCTTTCTCGCCTCTCTCGCGCGCGTCTGACGCACTCTTTTCTTTGCCTTAGCATGGTCCGTAGCTTCGCCAACGACGACGGCCCGAGCATACCGTCATCAGTAACATCTCCGGCGAGCGATTCAGGCCAACCCCGTGCGCCCCCTGCCCTCCTACGACAACGTTGAGCTTCCCCACGCTACGGCGAACCTGGTGAGACCCTTCCCCCTCTCCCTCGCTTCCTATAGTCGCCGGAACACCTCTCATCGAGCGCCACCGCTGCTCGCCGTCGAGCCAGCGCCGCCAGTTCCTGGCAACATGCTGTGAGCCGTCCAATTTAGATCTGATGGATAGAATTAGATCATAGACGAAGATGTACGTGTTGATCTATGCCGTGCGTTGTTATTTAGATCGAACGGCCAGTATTGCTCGATCCGAACGAAACGGTATGCACCAGTAGGAACACGCCACGTGGCCAGACTCAGATTTTAAAAACAGATTTTGATATATTAGTGATTTGTAAAATTCATAACTTTTGATCTACGCGTCCAAAAATTACAATTTTATATCATTGGAATCAAGAAAATGTGAACTTTGCAACCATGCCCTTAGTTTAGTATTCCAAGAATGATTTTTGGGTAAAATCTTTTACAAATGATTTGATTTGAACCTACTGACCAAAAACACAAACTTTTGGGTTTACAAATATATGTTGTTAACATAAGGAATTATTCCTTTGAATAAAAGCATTTCTAGTAAAACAAAAATGTTGCTATGATTTAAAAATGCTTTTTGAGTGAAGCCTTTTGCAAATGGATTAGTTTTAAACACTTTGACCATAAACACTAACATTTGTGTTTAAAAACATATTTGGATAACACTAGAAATTATTCCTTTAATAAAATCATTTCTAGCAAAACAAAAATGATTTAAATGACCCATTTTCACTAACTTGCTTTTAAATGGTTTTGCCACTTTTATAAATGACCATTAGGTGTTTTGAAATGTTTAAAACCTTATTAGAAACCACTTTTCCAAATAAAACAATCTTTTCCATGCTTGCATGCATTGCTTTGTTTTTATTATTTTATGTGGTGAATTGTTTGAATGCTAGTTTGAATATGTACTTGCTTGATTGAATTGTAGTGAACTTTGAAGAGTGTGACCATTGAAAGATCAAGTAGTGAACCTATATTTTCTACTAAAAATGCAAGTGGTGCTTAATGTATTTGACCCATTATTTTGACTATGCACTTGTGATATTTTGTATAGGGCTTACATGAATTTTTTTTGCTAAGTATCTACATGCTATGCTATGGGAAATCCTAGTAGTTGTAGTCTTGGTAGAATTAATCTCTAAAGTTAAGATACTTGTTGATATCATGCTTAGCCTAGATACTAGTAAACAAGGGTGGATTATATACACATGCTATGGAAATTTTACTAAGTCTTTTGACTTATGTTTTTACTTAATAAAACAACTATGTGAATGAATCACCTTGGTGGAATGGAAAGAATGGATTGTGTTGAGTGGTTACCCAGGGGCAATACCTGGTGTATCTCACTTGTGGCAAGCAACCCAGGAACAAAGGGATTTGAGATACTTAGTGTTTAGAAGCTTCTAGTGCAGCGACATGGCATATGGGCTCTGCCTGGATCATATAGGTTGCAATAACTTAGCCAGATGGACAGAAGATGGTAGGGGGTGATACGTCGAAACGCGTCCATTTGGTCTAAGGGAAGGCTTCTGAAAGATCTTGTCTCGATGCATGTCGAGTCTTGTGGGGAAAGTGCACCACCTCTCGAGAGAGTAAAATCTAAGTACTTAGCTGTGTCCCGGGCAATGGACAATTTGAGCATCAAGACATTGAATCTATCAAGGATCTCCTCATCCCAATTTCTAAGTTAAAAACTTGTGGTTGAACAAGGGTTAAAGGATCACCAATTTTTATTGGTAGATGGCTTGGGTGATTTTTCAAACAAAAACTTAGTGTTTTCAACTAATAAGGAAAACCTTATTTTGAGCAAAGCAAGCCTCAGCTACACTTATCCAAATGCATATACAAGATAGATACCACTTTTCTACCATAGTATCACTTGCCAATAGAATTCAAATGTATTGACCCTTGTGGCTGTAACTTATTATATTGCAGGTTTGTTTGATGTTAGTGAAATGTGTTGAATATGATTACAAGTCTACAACCAACATGATCCTGTGGCACTTTGAAGATGAAGGACTCCATGCTATATAGATATTTCTGTTGCATTGTAATGAGATAGCCATATGAGCTATGTAAGATGTAATGAATTATTTTATTCCTGGTTATAAAGTTGTAATATGACCTTTGTTTATTGATATTACATCTTAAACTGTGGATCCTAGCTATTCGATCCAGGGACTCGTAAAAAAAAGTTTGGGTAAAACTGGATCTAAGTGTTGGGTAGACAAACAATCCTTAGTAAGAGGTAGTTATGAACCATGTGGGCAACCCCGTCAAAGGAAAAGCCTCGTTGATAGAAAAAAGCCCACAAGCCCTTGGAGTTATCTTGCAATTGTTTTATTTTTCGGTCAACGTAAGTAAATAAATAGCTACAAATATGGAAAATTGCAATTTTTTATTTCTAATAATGCGATGGATGGACGATGGGAATTAAACCCGTGCATAATGGATTCACAATCCACTGCCTTGATCCCCCCTCATCCATGTAAAGATTTTTTTTCTTATTCATCGTTAGTCTATTTATTCTAAAAGAGCAACGTCACCTAAGCGATCATCTTCTCTACGATTGGTGGAATGCCTGAAAAGAAAGAAACCTTGAAATCTTCACAGAACAACGACTAACTTATGCTGAGACGCCGTGATTTCTAGAGAGGACATTCTTCAAAGAAGAAAGCGCCTTTGCGTCGAACTTGGATCGAGCATGAAGAGATTAACAAGACTTCTTTATCTTTCTATTCTCTAATTCACTTACTGGCTATCCTACGGTTGCCTGACTAGGTCTTTCCTCGCTTTTTGATCTTGTGGTTTTGGCATGTTCTACATTAATATAAACATGTCCCATGTATCGGTTTTCAGACAGTTTTCCTCATAAACTGACCAATTCTGTTTGTACTTAATGAAAAGGTAGAGTTTTTGTTGGTTGCTCCAAAAGAAGTCTATTTATTCTGACCTCTATGCTTTGATCGGGATATTAGATATAGAATACCACTATTTAAAAAAGAAAAAAAAGAGTGCACAAGAAAACTGCATTTTGCCTTTTTCTTGTGCCAAATTGATGATTAAAAAGACACGCAATCCCTTCGAAAAGGAAGAAATCCTTTTATTATTTGTGGCTTTACCTTGGATTCGATTCTCTTCTTTTGCATGAGATAGAAACATGAGCATTGTCATGTCTTAGCAATAGGGTGGTGACAGGAGGTGATTCCGAGAATAATTCAATAAAAACATGATAAAATTAACGAAAACGATATCAAAATATATGATCTTGATAAAACAAGAGGGAAATTGTTATAATAATCTCGTTTCCTATGCATGGAAGGGCAGGATGTGGAAAAAAAACTTACAAGTATATCGGAAAGTTATCTGATTCATGGGATTCTAAATTTTCACGGAGTAACAAGTGATTTCCACCTAGCAAGGAAGTGATGATCGATGTATGTGTGCCATGACTCATCACCGGTCCATCTACAGTACATGGTGGGGAAAGTAATATTCACCAAAGCTATATTTGCACGACCTGTGCTTGATCATGCGGAGCTCCCTGTCGTCGTCGCAGCGCTCCACCTCTACGCCTGTGAGAACAGCGAAGCTTATCTCAATAGGCACGCCGTCGTTGTATAGCACCTATAGCAGGCCCCCTTGGGCCGCGGCTTGTACATCTGGTAGAGCTTGGCGACGCAGAACCGGCCGCCGTCACCCAGATGCAGGAGGTGTGACCTCACATTGAAGCTCTCACTTGGTGCAGGCGGAAAGCCACCCTCCCACACGTCGTGCGCCTGTAGAGGTGCGGAGGCTCCACCGGAGTTGAGGTCCCACGCGCCGAGGAGGCCGCTGTCCCCGAACTCATCATATTGCCACTCGTCGTTGGGGAAGCCGAACCATAGGCCGTGCTCCGGCGCGTACTGAGCGCGGCCCCAGAACGGGAGCGGCGAGTCGCTGACCCTGCTCCATGTGGCGCTCACGGTGTCCATGGAGCTCTATAACGACCTCTGAGCTTCTTCAAGTCCTTAAGCGTGCTATCCAATGGTTAGGGAATACTCCATACATGGTCAAGACTCCTCTCTGATCAATGATCAACAGCGGGACATGAATGCCCATGTTGACCACCTGTTCATTTCATGAAACTTGTTGTTGAACCATAAATGTTGTGTCTTATTCCTTTTTCCTCTGTGATACTTGTATTGTTCGAGGCTTTATCAATGACATCACCATATTAGGTTCAACCTTGTTACCGACAATAGCTACTTTACTCGATCTGATAAATAATATCCCCGTGACCTAGTCATACGCTGCGCAGCTTCTGGATATAACTTATCTGAGTGGATCCAAGTATCTTCCGTCACGTGGATGGACAAATCCTGCTCTTGACGCTTATGCCTCTACCTGTTTCTCTGAATACCCAATGTCACCCTTATGATCATCGTTCCACCGAGTGACGTTAGATGCCATTAAAGTATTCTCAGGAGACAGTGATTAGATATGGTCTCACGGTCTAAGGAACGAGTCACTGCGTTTCCTAATCATCGTAACTTAAACTCTGTGACATGATCGTGCTACAGTGCTTCAAATAGCTTATGTTCACCATCTCATTCTCTAATGAGACGACTCCATTGTCAATTGGCGTCGAGGCACCAATATGATCAGTAAACCTCAATCATCCGTTGACCAATGAACTAGTGGCTAGAGTTTTACTAGAAACTCCTGGATGTTTGTATATCACACGTGCATTGACGTTTCCTTTCAATACAGTTATAGCATGATATAAAACTTAATCATAAACTTTATGAAATATGCTAATAATCAATATTATTATTTGTCTCTAGGGCATATTTTTTTCAGTCTCCCACTTGCACTAGAGTATAAATAATCTAGATGCATTTGTTATTCAATCATAATACCAGACAACTTGGCACTTCTGATTATGTTTGCCCATGAAAGAGGTTTTTGTTGGAGATATTCCCAAGAGGAAATAATAAAGTGGTTATTATCATATCTTCATACTTATGATAAATGTTTACATACCATGCTTTAATTGTATTAACCGGAAACATTAATACTTGTGTGATTTGTAAACATAAAAGAGTCCCTAGTAAAGCCTCTTGTTAAACTAGCTTGTTGGTTAATATATGATCATGGTTTCCTGATCATGAACATAGAGATGTTATTAACAACAGGGTCATATCATTAGGATAATGATGTGATGGACATACTCCTATAGTTAAGCGTAGCATAAAGATAAAGTCATTAAATATAGTTCATTTGCTACAAGCTTTCTGATACATAGTAACCTAATTCCTTCGACCATGAGATCATGTTAATCACCATCACCGGAAGGATGCTTTGATGACATCAAACACCACACCGTAACTGGGTGGCTATAAAGGTGGCATTGAGTGTTCAGAAAGTATGGGTTGAGGCACATGGATCAAGAGTGGGATTTGTCCATCCATATGACAGATAGATATACTCTGGGCCCTCTCGGTGGAATGTCATCCAATTGGCTTGCAAGGATGTGACTGGCTCACAAGGGATCACATATCACGCGAATGAGAAAATAGTACTTATCAGTAATGAGGTTGAACTAGGTATGCAGAGATACCGACGATCAAAACCTCGGATAAGTAAACTATCGTGAGACAAAGGGAAATTGGTATCGTATGTAAGTGGTTCATTCGATCGCAAAGTAATCGTAGAAATATGTGGGAGCCATATGAATTTCCAGATTCCTCTATTGGTTATTGATCGGAGAAGTGTCTCGATCATGTCCGCATAATTCACGAACCGTAGGGAGACATACTTAAGGATTCGATGTTGTTGAGTAGTTATGGAATGATGAGTAAGAGACCGAATGTTGTTCGGAGTCTCGGATGGGATCCGGGATATCACGAGGAGATCCGGAATGGTCCGAAGAATAAGATTCATATAAGGAAAGTCATGTTTCGGAGTTCGGAAAAGATTCCGGTGTTTTCACCTGGAATGTTCTAGAAGGGTCTGAAAGGTCCGGCACTCCGGAGGGGAAGGGTACATGGATGTGTCATGACAAGGTGGAATGGTTGCATCATGTACTAGGTCACTTGGCTGGGCAAAATAAAGAGAAGAAATCAAATCAAAGTTTGAAAGTCAAATGCCAATTTGAAAAAGTCAAATCTCAAGTTTTCTTCGTGGAGGGAGAGTAGGAAACCTACTTGGGGAGGAAGTCCCACTCCCTCCCACCCGCCGGCCATGAGGAGGAGTTGGAGGAGGACTCTCTCCTCCCCAAACCGCCCCTCCCCTCCTATATAAGGAGGGGTAGGGCGCCCCCCTCTCCCTACACCCAAAAACCCTAGCCCTAGCCGCCGGCCTCCTCCAAGTCAATGCCGCCTCCTAGGGTTTCTCCAACTCGCCGAGTTGGGGTTTCCCAAGCCCTAGCCGCTGGCCAAGCTCCCCCCTTGGTGCCTCTAAACCCTAGATCACCAAGGCCTCTCTCATACTCCACCATACTCGCTCTGGCTTAAGGCGAAGCCCTGCGAGATCTCCCCTCTACTTCTGATACCACGCCGTCGTGCTGCCGGAATCGCGAGGAGAGTGCTACAACCTCCGCTGCCTGCTAGAACAAGGGAGAGGAAGGTCTTCATCGAGTACCGAACCTATGACCGACTGCGGAAGCGCTGCCGGAACGCAGCGCCGGAAGGATCGTCTACGCGATCTTGAGATCGGCAAGTGTACGACTACATCACCCACGAGAATCTGCTCTCATTAACCGCTTTGGATCTTTGAGGGTTAGTATTCTATCGACTCGTTGCTTCAATCTAGTAGATAGATCTTGGCTTGATCATAGATTAGATCTTGATTGTGTGTTCATGCGGTAGAAAATTTTTGTTTTCCATGCTACGACCCCCACAGTGGTATCAGAGCCGTGTCTATATGTGGATCTATTGCACGAGTAGAACACAATGGTCATTGTGGGCGTTGATGTTTTTGTTGTCTATTACTTCTTGTGTACTTTGCATCTTGCGGGATGGTGGGATGAAGCGGCCCGGGCTAACCTTACATGACATCGTTCATGAGACTTGCTCCACGCTTAACATGCAACTTGTATTGCATAAGTGGCTTTGCGGGTGCCTGTTTCTCCCAACATAGTTAAGATTCAATTTACAACGGGTGATTGACAATACTAGTATCAATGTTGTGGTTCTTGTTCGTAAGTTAGAACGACACTTATTGAAAGCCCCAAACCACGTAAAACATGCAAAGAATAAATTCCGTTAAGACCTGCATGTCTATTCAAAGAAGTTGTAATAGTTGATGCTAGTGGATGACAACCATGAAGCGGCGCCATTGACCTTGACGATGATGATGGAGATCATGTTCGTGCCTGAAGATGGAGATCGGAAGCACAAGAATAAAGGCCATATCATATCACATATTATGAATTGCATGTGATGTTAATCCTTTTATGCATCTTGTATTGCTTAGTTCACGACGGTAGCATTATAAGATGATCCCTCAAGCACACAATTTCAAGTTTTAAAGTGTCCATCCTTAGTAAGCACCGTTGCTAAAAGCTCGTTGTTTCGAAGCACCATGTGATGATCTGGTGTGTTAGATTATGCGAGTGTATACAACGTGAGCAAGCCAGATTTGCTCATGCGGAAGCTAAGGTTTGATCTTGATGAGCCTAGCATGTACAGACATGGTCTCGGAACACGGATCACCAAAAGGTAAAGCATGCGTCATATAGTAGATATGATGAACATGTTGATTGTTCGCCATTGAAGCTACATCAACTCTCGTGATGATCGGTTTTGATGTGGTGGGTTTAGTTCGTGTGATCACTAAAACAATGTGAGAGATATTGTTTTGAGTGGGAGTTCAACAGCAATATGATTAAAAGTTGAACACTATTTATCATAAATTAAATCAAAGTGAATTTGCATAGTTGTTGTAGTCATTGGCATCCGTTTACCACCTTGCGCTTAGTTATAATTGAGATGATAGAACTATAGAATTTTGGTTAGTTACTTTACGAACTGGTATCATATTGTTTTGAAGTGTTAATTTAAAGTTTAAAAGTCCTATTGCAAACTTTCAGTAAGTTCCGGTTACTCCATGAAGTTTAATAATTGGTATTAAATCAAGAGTGACAATTCCAGTGTTAGTGTATAAGTATCATGTTTGTCTCCATGATTCTTGATATTCGAAAGATAGTTTCAATATCAAGGTAATCTAGGAGTTGAAAGAGTTGTTTCAGAAACCATGATGAGTGGAAGATATTGTGATATCTGAAACGAAGTTTTGGTTGTAACATGATAGAGTATACTATGGCAAAAGTCATGTTCTCATATTTGATGAGAATTTGCAAAAAGGTTGGAGACGCTGGTCGTCTTAATTCTCCAAAAGGTTTTGGAGAGCAACATTGTACTCGCGATTCACCATTATAAGCTAAAAGTAGCTTGATCATGGATAATTCCATGATAAGGGCGAATATTTGATGTAGGTAAAATGTTTACTACACCAAGAGATTACTAAAGAAAGGAATTTGAAAGAACACCAAACATTTGACGATGGTGATCTACTTCAAAGTGTAAGTCCAAAGACATTGGTATTTTACTCTACATGCTTTGGACTATGTGTCATGTATATGGCTCCACTATTGATGTTGATAGATTCTTTCAAACAGAAAAGGAAATACTAAAAGAGAATCTCATAAATATATGGCAGAAAAGAAAAGACTAGAATTGTTCAGCTTAAGTATATAGATGATATACATGTTATGGATATATTCTTTGCTTATTAAACAATGTGGTTCTTAAGTATTTGATACTGAATTTGTTGGTGTGAATCGTCATACGAAACAACACAATTCATGAACTATAATGGCCTAAGTAACTAGCAAAAGAATATGTGATGATGTTCATCGAGAACAAATAAAGGGTTATTGTGTTGCTCGTTAAACATCAAAGCTTGCCTTCAAGATTTGTTTTATCAGGTATTATGAGAACAAAAGGGTTGTTCAAATAATTGCCGTAATCCATAAAAGATGGATGATTTACAAATCTCGTTGGAGAAATCACATCCATAAAACTAGTGCTAAAAATATCGAAAGACAAATTTATTAAAAGATCACTTAGGAAGTGACATCGCCGTTTAAATTATATTGGAAAGAAAAGATGAAGAAACTCCATGTGGATGGAATTTTGGAGTCTTTTGATTTTTGATCAAATAATGCTTGTGAAACTTTCCTAAAGATAATTAAAACTTTGTTCATAGGACAAAAGGGAACGAATGACTAGCTTATTGGAACTTATACATATTGTTGTATGAAGGCCATTATGTGTAGTCAAAAGCGATGGACTTCAACTTCATATGCTTTCTCCGAAAATTTAAGTGAATATATGAATATTTACTTAATAAGGATGAAGTATGAAACATTTGAAAAGTTCAAAGACTCTCAAGATGAAGTGCAAAATCATTGTAACAAGAATATAAATAGTTTATGATAATATGATAATGGAAGATATTTAAGTTACAAGTTTAGCATAAAAACACCTAAGATTTAAGGAATCGTTCCGTGGATTTGCATTTCCCGAAACACCATAAGAGCATGGAACGTTTGAGATATGTAATTGAACCTTGTTTGACATGGTAAGATCAAAGGTGTAATTCATAAAACTGTCATTATATTTTAAAGATTAAAAGCTTTAGAGACTACCATTTTTCCACTGAAAAGAGCTTCATCATAATCCGTTGAAATGACACCATATAAAGTTATGGTTTGGGATAAAACCCAAGTTGTCCTTTATTAAACATTGGTATGCTATGCATAAGAAAGATGTTTGCAGCCAAAGTCGGATGAACCTGTCTTCGTATGTTATTTCGAATAACTGTTCCTCCATAACATCAGAGACAAAAGTGTTTGTCGCTTAGAACGTCAAGTTTCTTTGAGAAGGAATTTTTCGTGAAAAGTTAAGTGGGAGGACAATAGAACTTTGATAAGGCTAAAAGAACCTTAGCTATATGTGCAAAGTTGCGCAGCGCCGAAAAGTGTTCCAAAGGCAACACCAATGCTCATGGCTCACGTGCCTCAAAGGTTGTGGGCACGGAGATCTAAGTTCCTATTGAAACAAGTAGGTCGGGTAAACAATCAAATACCAAGATTTGAGAGTTAAATCATTATTTGACAATAGTGATCCGACTACATGCAAATAAGCGATGATGGGCCCTGAGTCCGTCAAATGTCTTGAAGCCCTAAAATCCATGATAGTTCCATATACGAGAGATCAAGCTTTGAACTTGAAAGACCCTCTGGAAAGGTACAAGACCTTACAGTCATATTTGGATATATAAAAAAATAGACATGGATGTTTCACATCTATGAAATTATTGACATATCGGGAAAGAGTTCACGACAATGTTCAAAGAATTGACTATGACAAGATCTGATCTTTCATTAAGCGATATTTAGTCTAGCCGGATTAATATAGCAACCACGACATATAATTTTGTTATGTGTTGAATAAACAAAACAAGTTCTTCTAATAAAATGGTTACCTAGGACGTGTGCATGACACAGTTCAAAAGGTTTTGTTAATTCAAAGGATGCTAAAAGCATATGCAAACTTCAATGGTTGAAGTAAGCATCGCGGAGTTGGAATCTTCACTATGATGAAACTGTTAAAATAGTTTAATTTCATCGGAGACGATGAAGATGCTTGCATTTGCAATAAATTAAGTGGGAGCGCTAAGACATATTTCTAATACATTATTTGGAAGACATATTTTTGATTGGAAATGATGTATCTTTTATTAACACATGATTAGAATTTCATCTCGATGAAAGGCTTAGGCAGAACCTGAATATTTGGCATCAATGTCTATATTGATAAATTGTGATGCCAATATGGTTGTGCCAGAAGTACATAGATGAGATATTGAATGAGTTCAATATAGAAACTACAAGAAAAGTTCTTGTTTCACAGGAAGGATTGAATAAAGATTTAAGTATTTTGATACTTGATAGATACAATCACAAAGAGTATTTTATCAATCATGCTGTGATGTGTACAAATCCAGATATCCTATGCTCTAAATGTTATGAGCATATACCAGAATGATTCATAAGATGATTATTGGACGATAGTAAAGATATTCTTATGATCTTGTAAAAAGAACTAAGAATATATTATTTTGTAGAAGTGACAAATAGATGGTTAGTTCATTGTAAATGAATTACATTGATACTAGTTTTGTCACAAAGTACAAATTAAGTTTATCTCAATCTAAACTAAGAGTGGCACAATATGATGGAATGTGAGTTCCATAATGAATTTGGATGAGTTCCAAAGTTAAGAAATTGTGACAGATACTACAACAAAAGGGCTAAGTATATAACTGCTATTATAGCAGCAAAAGAGGGCATTTGTGTCAAGTAGTTTGTTATCAAACTAGGTGTAGTTCACAGCAGGGATAATACTATGAAGATATATTGTACGACAATATTATCAACATGTTTTAACCCCAAAAAACTAAAGGTCACACCAAAGGAACAAATTTGTACAAAGCCATCTCATTAGAGAATGAGTGATGCGTAGAGACGCAAAGACATGCAATTACACACGGACCTGGCAGTGTCAGATCCAGAGATCAGTTGACCACTAGCAATCGTGTACATACGACACCAGAAAGCCATAGGTGTTGAATACACAAAGGTTTGAAACTAGATTATTGACTCTAGTGCAAGTGGGAGACTGTTGGAGATATGCCCAAGAGGCAATAATAAAGTGGTTATTATCATATCTTCATACTTATGATAAATGTTTACATACCATGCTTTAATTGTATTAGCCGAAAACATTAATACTTGTGTGATTTGTAAACATAAAAGAGTCCCTAGTAAAGCCTCTTGTTAAACTAGCTTGTTGGTTAATATATGATCATGGTTTCCTGATCATGAACATAGAGATGTTATTAACAACATGTTCATATCATTAGGAGAATGATGTGATGGACATACTCCTATAGTTAAGAGTAGCATAAAGATCAAGTCATTTAATATAGTTCATTTGCTATAAGCTTTCTGACACATAGTAACCTAATTCCTTCGACCATGAGATCATGTTAATCACCATCACCGGAAGGATGCTTTGATGACATCAAACACCACACCGTAACTGGGTGGCTATAAAGGTGGCATTGAGTGTTCGGAAAGTATGGGTTGAGGCACATGGATCAAGAGTGGGATTTGTCCATCCATATGACGGATAGATATACTCTAGGCCGTCTCGGTGGAATGTCATACAATTGGCTTGCAAGCATGTGACTGGCCCACAAGGGATCACATATCACGGGAACGACAAAAGAGTACTTATCGGTAACAAGGTTGAACTAGGTATGCAGAGTACTTATCGGATCAAAACCTCGGATAAGTAAACTATCGTGAGACAAAGGGAAATTGGTATCGTATGTAAGTGGTTCATTCGATCGCAAAGTAATCGTAGAAATATGTGGGAGCCATATGAATTTCCAGATTCCTCTATTTCAAAACTTGTGTAGTGAACCGGTGATATATTTTGCCTTGTTAATACAACATTTAAATTTGCGGGGTAGCTAAACAACATGAACCACCTAATTAATTGTCGGGACCCCGGTTCCGCTTAACATGACCTAATCACATCGCACTTTTTCCATGTCATGCATCATACATTGTAACACCCTCAGAATCGACCCTATGCAAGTTTTAGCAAAACTCGCCAAACCCGCATAGAAACGATTCAAAGGTGCCCACCAGGCACTTTCGTGTGGGTGGAAAACAAAGTAATAACATTATACAACAGTCCTCGATGGGACCCACAGAACAGATATATATAACAGCGACTCCACGAGTC
This sequence comes from Avena sativa, assembly GCA_916181665.1. Classification (NCBI taxonomy): domain Eukaryota; kingdom Viridiplantae; phylum Streptophyta; class Magnoliopsida; order Poales; family Poaceae; genus Avena; species Avena sativa. Next base: position 395,664,031 of record OV702279.1, on the reverse strand, counting down.
AAGAATACAGATATAATATAAAAAGATCCAAATCACCTTGAAAACGATAGAGCGTCCGACTACGGACAAGATGCAAATGGGGATAAGAGCCCTAAAGAATAACCAGTGGCGTCCATAACCCTGCCCAGGCCAAGCCGGAAGGGTAACCCTGCTAACGACGTCGATCTCAAAACCTGCTTAAACAAAAGGGATGCTGACAAAGGGCAAAGGAAAAAGAGGAGCGTCAGTACTGAGGCCAGTACACGGCGAGACTAGAATTCGGCGGTCCTCGCCTACATAGGTATGGTGGAATGAAGCGGCAACGGCAGCATGCACTAAACAACCTATAGAGACTCGATACAACTGGCGGTTATCAGAGAGAGATAAGAATGACCTATCCGGATCCAACCTGAAGCTAACACCAAACAAACCCATCCTGGTATTTCCCCCTCGAGACTAAACGAGGAAGTCAACCGAGGGACTCACGCAGTTGGCAGTTTTACTTATTCGGTTATCGTTGCGGCAATTACTAGTCAGGTATAGATAGTCGTCCTGATAAAATAAGCAGTGGGCACTTTTAGTTAACCATTCCATTATAGTGGCAACACTTACTAGTCAGATACAATTAGCATGAGATAATCCAAAACCCAGCAGTTATTAGTACTTTTATTCAGCCATTCCGTTGTAGTTGTAATACTTACTAGTCAGGTACAATGGTCGCAAGCGACAATCCAACAAGCAATTGTGGGCAGTATTATTTAGCCATTCCATTATAGTGAAGCTGATTACTAGTCATTATAAAGTCAAATTTATAGCAATAAACTTTAGTTATGCTTGTCTATGGTCGAGATACTGTGCTCCAAGTCGTCCATAACCGCGGACACGGATTTCAGAAAGTTTTACCCGGCCGGGGTGCACCAATAGCAACACACGCTCGATCAACCTCGGAAAAACCAAATCAAAACCCAACGAGGCTTTCACGATAAAGCAATCACAGGATTTAGAATTATTTCAGGGGGCCACCCCATTGAGTAGACCCGCAACGAAGCCAGCTGACTCCGAGACGGACTCAAGGTTTGGGTAGACGGCTGTGAACGACTGGGAACCCAAAACTGGGCTTGTCGACACCGCGGAATCGTTTCCCAATCCTAAATAGTACAGGTGCTATCTGTCGCACAATTGTAAATACAGTAGTAGCATGGCGTAAGTACAGGATCGTAAATAAAACCTCAAACTAGTTTGTGGCCCCAAGAAATAAGACTGAATCAAGCTCTGGCTCAGGGGGGTCCCATATACCTCCCGGATGTGGATAGCGCGATAAATCAAGGAACAGGTATCAAGTACTCGGGGTCCTACGGGACACAAGTGGGCGTTCGGAAACCAAATATTATCTATCACCCACCGATGCCTCTGCTTACTTCAATTTTAGTTGTTAAACAGGAATTAAAGTGAACGATAAGTAAAGCCATGATCATCTCCAACATCACCATGCGGCAATACACCAACAACTGTGGTACTTGACGACAAGCAACAGCACTTGAGCAAGCGACTACGACGCGCAAGTCCCACTATCTACCAAACAACAGGTAATAGGAGGTGTCCATGGCAATATAAGGCTGCAAGGGATATCATGGGTACGAAAACTAGAGCATGGCAACACAGATAGCAATAGATCAACAGGAGGGAATAAATACTATAAAAGTAAGATAGGTAGAAAGGGGGAGATGCTCGCCTGAAAACATTGTCGAAGGTTCAACCGAAGATCGGGGCGAAGCTCACATCAACTCAACGGCCCAATCCGCGAAGAAGCAAAACACTAGAAGAAGCACCGGATGCAATATTTAATACAACGGCAGAAGATCGGCATGATGCATGCATGATGCATGACATGGCAAGGGTGCGATGCAATTGGGCAAGATTAAGTGAAACCGGGGTCCCGACAATTAATTAGGTGGTTCATGTTATTTAGAAGCCCCGTAATTTAGATGTTGTTTTAACATGGCAAAAGATAGTACCGGTTCGCTACACAAATTTAAATGAGGCCAATATAAGGCTAGATTTGCCCGCATATGGGCCCCATATTTAATTCTTAGGCGAAACGGCATAAGGCCCCCGAACCACATGACAAATATGCATGCATGAACATTTAATATGCAACAAGTTGTCATTACATTATAAAATAGGGTTTCGGAAAAGGGGTTCACACATTACGGGGTCGCGACGAACTTGGGGTTCCGGGGTTCGAGGTTCGGTCTCGGGGTTCAGGGTTCGACGGAAACGTTCACGGGCTCCGGGATCGTTCTCGGATATCGGGATAGTTCTTGGCGCATCCGTGGAAGCGGGACTTGGTTCGGCGTCGGGGCGCATCGGACTCGCCCTGGTCGCTGTCGTTCTTGTCGTCGCGACGATCTTGTCGGGTCCGCGCCATCGAGTCGGTCTTGGCATTCAGGATGAAGTACTTGTCGTTCTCGTGGCGATCTTGGAGATCATCGGGGCCGGGAGCGGTTCTCGGCAAACTGGTCGGTTCCGTGTCAGCGTACTCGGTGTATCTGTGTCGACGACCTGGGCGCGCCGGGATCGGTCTTCGGAGTTTGGCCTTCGGGTACTCGGGGTTCTCTAAGGAGAACTTAGGCGTTTTGTCGGTTCCTTGTCGAAGGTTGTGGCGTTGGTGATGAACTCGGGTCCATCACCGATGGTGCATCGGATTCTTCTAAGTCGGTGTCGGTCTTGACATATTATGGCACACGCGGCGAGCGGAGATCTTGTCGGGGTCTTGATCCTGTAGGGGTCCTCGGCTTTGTGGTCGGTGGAAAACTCGGGCTAGGCCACAGCTTGTCGGGTAGGCCCAGGTTGTCGTCGATCTTGGGTCGGCGCAGGGCGAGACAAGGGGTACTCCAGCAGGTGGTTGCCAGGGACGAGGAGGCCGTACTCAGCGCGTGAAGGCGAGCGACGGGGCCGAACGCGGGGCCGCAGACTTCCGGAAGGCGGGTGTGGACGCGCTTGCGCGGGGTCTGGCGACAACAGGCCCGCCGGGCGCGAGCTCGCCGGCGGCCGGAAGGGAGAAGCAGGGCTGGGGCGGCCGAGATGAGGAGGAGCACGATGTAGAGGGCGGCGCGCTCGGGCGGAGGGGCTCGCTGGCGAGGCGGGGCCGGAGGGCAGGCGGCCGATGCGAGGAGGACGAGGTGGGCGGCGGCTGTGGTGGCCGGAGGGAGCGGCGGCGGGCTCAGGGTCCCTGGCGGCGCGCGCAGAGAGAGGCGCGGGGCGGCGGAGCGGCGGCAGAGTGAGGTCGAGGCGGCGCGCGCGGTGGAGGCGTGGGGTAGGCCGGCGGGGCGGGCGTGCGGCCGGAGGCAGAGCTTGACGGAGAGGAGAAGGGGTCGGAGCGGGGCCGGGGTCGGCTGGCGCGGCGCGGGGAGGCGGACGTGGAAGGGGTGGTCGGGGAGGGGCGTGCGGCCGGAGGTAGGCGACGGGAGGGGCTCCGGTGGCGGGACGCGGGGCCGGCGAGGGTCGACGGGGACGCGGCCGGGCGCGCCGGCACGGAAGCGGCCGCGGGGAGCTCCGGCGAGGAGGGAGGCGAGGACGGGGTCGGCGGCACCGGGCGGAGCACGGCGGAGGAGCAGAGGAGGCAGGCGGGCTCGCGCTGCGGCGGACGCGGGCGGGGAGCGGCGGAGCGGATGCGGCGGTGGGCGGGGCAGGTGAGCGCCGGGGAGCGGAGGTGGACGGAGGCGCGGGGTGGAGGCGGCTTGCCGGCGGCTGCTGGAGAGGGAGGGTGCGGGGAGGCGCCGGAGAGGGGAGAAGGGGAAAGGAGGACGGGGCGAGCGGGGGTCGGAGAGAGCTCGCGGGGCGGGAGGTTGAAGACGGCCAGGGGGAGCGGGCGGTCTGGGGAGTGGGTCGTGGTGGGCCAGGGGGACGGGTCCACGTGGTGGGGCCAGGGTGTCAGGGGGGTTAGCTGGCGTGGGCGTGTGGGGTGTGTGGGTGTTAGTTACAGGCGTGTGTGCGTGTGTGTTGAGAGAGAGAGGAAAGGGGAGAGAGGCTGGGGGTGAGGTGGCCGGGTTTAATTGGGGGGAAGAGAGGGGAGCTGAGGTGGCGAGCTGCTACTGGTTGGGGTGAGGTGGAGAGGAGGGCTGGTTAGGTTGTCTGGTAGCAAAAGGATTACGGGTGGGCCGATTGTTGGACTGGGGGTGGTCGTTCGGGTCGTTTCGGCCCGTTCTACTGCCCCCACTAAAAAAATAATTAAAAATTTTATTTGTTTTAAACGGGCCGTTTGAAGACCGATAGCAGCCAAAACAAAGTAATCCGGAGACCCGGGTTTGGCGTTTGAATAAAAGACGGGGCGTTTAGAAAACAAAACCAGGCTTTTCAAAAATAGTTTTATGCAAGCAAATGCAAGATGATGACGATGCTCAAATGCAAAGTGGCATGATGACATGAGCATGCGGTCATGATGATGCAATGCACACAAACAACGCGATTTTCTAGTAGTGGTTTTAGCGGGATGCCACATACATGCATCATGCCGATCTTCTGCCGTTGTATTAAATATTGCATCCGGTGTTTATTCTAGTGTTTTGCTTCTTCGTGGATAAGGCCGTTGAGTTGATGTGGGCTTCGCCCCGATCTTCAGTGGAACCCTTCGGCAATGTTTTCAGGCGAGCATCTCCCCTTTTCTACCTATCTTACTTTTATAGTATTTATTCCCTCCTGCTGATCTATTGCTATCTGTGTTGCGATGCTCTAGTGTTCGTACCCGTGATATCCCTTGCAGCCTATATTGCCTTGGACACATCCTATTACCTGTTGTTTGGTAGATAGTTGGACTTGCGCGTCGTAGTCGCTTGCTCAAGTGCTGTTGCGTGTCGTCAAGTGCCATAGTTGTTGGTGTATTGCCGCATGTTGATGTTGGAGATGATCATAGTTTTACTTATCGTTCACTTTAATTCCTGTATAAGAACTAAAATTGAAGTAAGCAGAGGCATCGGTGGGTGATAGAAAATATTTGGTTTCCGAACGCCCACTTGTGTCCCGTAGGACCCCGAGTGCTTGATACGTGTTCCTTGAATTATCGCGCTATCCACATCCGGGAGGTATATGGGACCCTCCTGAGCCAGAGCTTGATTCAGTCTTATTTCTTGGGGCCACAAACTAGTTTGAGGTTTTATTTACTATCCTGTACTTATGCCATGCTACTACTGTATTTACAATTGTGCGACAGATAGCACCTGTACTGTTTAGGATTGGGACACGATTCCGCGGTGTCGACAAGCCCAGTTTTGGGTTCCCAGTCGTTCACAGCCGTCTACCCAAACCTTGAGTCCGTCTCAGAGCTAGCTTACTTCGTTGCGGGTAAGACTCCAAGGGGTGGCCCCCTGAAATATTTCTGAATCCTGTGATTGCTTTGTCGTGAAGGCCTCGTTGGGTTTTGATTTGGTTTTTCCGAGGTTGATCGAGCGTGTGTTGCTATTGGTGCACCCCAGCCGGGTAAAACTTTCTGAAAGCCGTGTCCGCGGATATGGACGACTTGGAGCACAGTATCTCGACCATAGACAAGCATAACTAAAGTAGTACTATAAATTTGACTTGATCATGACTAGTAATCAGCTTCACTATAATGGAATGGCTAATAATACTGCCCACAATTGCTTGTTTGGAGTGTCGCTTGCGACCATTGTATCTGACTAGTAAGTATTGCAACTACAACGGAATGGCTAAATAAAAGTACCAACAACTGTTGGGTTTTGGGTTTATCTCATGCTATCTGTATCTGATTAGTAATTGTTGCAACTATAACGGAATGGCTAACTAAAAGTGTCCACTGCTTATCTTATCAGGATGATTATCTATACCTGACTAGTAATTGCTGCAACGATAACTGAATAAATAAAACTGCCAACTGTGTGAGTTCCTCGGTGGACTTCCTCGTTTGGTCTTGAGGGGGAAATACCAGGATGGGTTTGTTTGGTGTTAGATTCAGGTTGGTTCCGATTAGGTCTCTCTTACCCCTCTCTGATCGCCGCCAGTTGTATCGAGTCTCTATAGGTTGTTTAGTGCATGCTGACGCTGCCGCTTCAGTCCACCATACCTTTGTAGGCGAGGACCGCCGAATTCTATCCTCGCCGTGTACTAGCCTCAGTACTGACGCTCCTCTTTTTCCTTTGCCCTTTGTCGGCACCCCTTTTTGTTTAAGCAGGTTTTGGGATCGACGTCGTTAGCAGGGTTATCCTTCCGGCTTGGCCTGGGCAGGGTTATGGACGCCATTGGTTATTCTTCAGGGCTTTTAGCCCCATTTGCATCTTGTCCATAGTCGGACGCTCTATCATTTTCAAGGTGATTTGGATCTTTGTATATTATATCTGTATTCTTGACTCTTTGAGTCGCTGTTGTATATATCTGTTCTGTGCGTCCCATCGAGGACTGTTGTGTAATGTTATTACTTCGTTTTCCACCCGCACGAAAGTGCCTGGTGGGCACCTTTGAATCGTTTCTATGCGGGTTTGGCGGGTTTCGCTAAAACTTGCATAGGTCCGATTCTGAGGGTGTTACAATGCTCGGCTGAAAAACATTGTCGAAGGTTCAACCGGAGATCGGGGCGGAGCTCACATCAACTCAACGGCCTTATCCGCGAAGAAGCAAAACACTAGAAGAAACACCGGATGCAATATTTAATACTACGGCAAAAGATCGGCATGATGCATGTATGCTGCATGACAAGGCAAAGGTGCGATGCAATTAGGTCATATTAAGCGGAACCGGGGTCCCGACAAATAATTAAGTGGTTCAAGTTATTTATCTACCCCGCAAATTTAAATGTTATTTTAACATGGCAAAAGATAGCACCGGTTCGCTACACAAATTTAAATGGGACCAATATAAGGCTAGATTTGCCCGCATATGGACCCCATATTTAATTATGAGGTGAATCGGCATAAGGCCCCCAAATCACATGATATGCACGCGAGATGAACAATTAATATGCAACAAGTTTTAGGTATAGCATTTATAAAATAGAGGCTCGGGAAAGGTTTCACACATCTGGGTTCGGACGATCTTGGGGTTCGAGGGTTCGGGGTCCGGTCTCAGGGTTCAGGGTTCGACGGGATCAGCGGGATCGGATACAAGACGGAGAACTTGTCGTTCCGGGAAGAAGGACTTGGTGTGGAGTCGGGGGCGCATCGGGCTCGCCCTGGTCGATGTCGTTCTTGTCGTCGTGAAGACCTTGTCGGGTCCGCGCCATCGAGTCGGGCTCGGCATCCGGGGCGAAGTGCTTGTCGTTCCGTGTAGGCGACCTTGGCGTCCGGTCCTCGGGCATCGGTGCGGGAAGGAGTTCTTGTCGTACCGGGGTCTTGGCGTCCTTTGGTTCCGATAGGAGATCTTGGCGTTCGGCGGGATCGGTCTTCGGATCGGGCTTCGGGGTCTTGGGATCCATGAAGGAGTTCATGTGGCGATCTTGTTGTCGCTGGGGAACTTGTTTGATGGAGATCTTGGGAAGATTCTCGGTTCGGTCTGCCTCTTGAAAAACATTATCCAGCGGCGACGTATGAACCGAAACACCCCAGGGAAATGCCACTTCCAACAACCACAACCTAGTATCTAGATGCCACCAGTATAGCAACATCCGACCTGGTACACTGGCTGGGGCACGGTCTTGCATAGGCGCACACGGCCATCCAGAGCATAGGGCGCATGTCACAAGGACGACGCCACAACGTCCAGAGGAGGGCGTCCTGCAGCGGTGTTGAGACAGAGGTCGACGGTGAATAGGAGCACGGCGGGAACCGAGACCGATGGGGAGCAGAGGAGGGCTCGGGCTGCGGGCCTGAGAGGGCGTCGGGCAACGGCGACTGGACGGGGAGGGAAGATGCGGCGTCGGCGCGGCCGGGGCCGGCGCTGGAGGCGGCGGGCAGAAGCTGGGCGGCGGCGCGCGCACGGGAGGACGTGGCCGGCGGGAGGTGGTCGTGGCGGCGGGCGGGCGCGGCGCTCGCCGGCGGCCGGAGAGGAGGAGGAGCATGGCGGCCTGGCGACGGGAGGAGGCGCGGCGGGGCGCGGCCGGCGAGGAAGGCTGCAGGGCGAGCGGGTCTGGGGAAGGCGGACGGGGAGGGCTCGTGCCGGGGCGAGCGCGGGCGCGGGCTCCGGCCAGAGAGGCGGTGGCGCTTGGGCGGCGGACGAGGTGGCGACCGGGGCTGGCCCGGCCGGAGGCGGGCGTGCGCGGAGGGGAGGGCGACGGGGAGAGGGCCGGAGGCGAGGAGGTGAGGCGGCTCCGGCGGAGGGCTGACGGGAAGGGCGGAGAGTCGGCGGCGGTCGCGCGCGCGCCGGAGCTCGTGGACGGAGGCGGGGCCGCTGGGTCTGTGGGGGAAGTGGGGACGGGTGGAGGCGGGAGAGGCGTTGGGGAGGACCGGCGAGCGGCGGCGGTGGGAGAGGAGCTCTGGGGAGGAGGGGTGCGGGGCGACGGGGTGCTGCGCCGCGCGAGGGGAGAAGGGAGAGGACGCGGGGGAGAGAGAGAAGGGAGAGAGAGGGCCCGCAGGGCAGGTGGGGCCAGGTGGCCAGGGGGCTGTCGGCTGGGCGTGTGGGGCTGTGGCGTGTGTGGGTTGGGCTGTGTGCTGGCTGAGTGTGGAGTGGGGGTGAGAGAGAGTGGCTAGGTGGAGGGCTAGGATAGGTTAAGGTGAAGGGCAGAGGGTGAGGTTGCTACATGCCATTGGGTGGGGTGAGGTGGAGGCTGGGTGGGTAGGCTAGGATAGGGTAGACTAGGGATTTTGGTAGACCGTTTTATTTTTTTCTGGGGGTGGTCGTTCGGGTCGATTCGGCCCGTTCGACTGCCCCACTAAAAATAATTCAAAATTTTATTTGTTTACACACAGCTTCTGCAAACCGATAGCAGACAGAACAAAATAATCCGGAGACCCGGGTTTCAATTTGAAAGCAAGAGGGGGCGTTTTAGAAAACAAAACAGGCTTTGCGAAAATAGTTTTAAACAAACAATGCATGATGATGATGATGCAATGCGCAAAAACAACGCGATTTTCTAGTAGTGGTTTTGCGGGATGCCACAGTCTCACCTGTAGCTATGCAAATATCTGATGGGAATAAAAGATAATAATAAAATACAGATGTAATCGTTAGAGCAAGATAAGTATATGTGGGCAGTATATCCATAACTACTATTGCCTCTGCAACCCCTTACAGCAATAGTCTATTAGTCTCATCCATAAAAGAAAGAGAACTAATGATATGCACAGTGATATCATTGTTAATCCCAAGTAATCCCTCACATATAGCCGTATTACCCTTTCTGTCACTAGGATTCCCACCCTGCAGATTAGTCATTACTCATACTCCCTATACCTGGATCAATCCTCGGGGTCTTGGGTACCTGACAAGTCCTTTAAACTGAGGCAAGAGAGGATACAATAATCATCATGTAATACAAACTAATACACGATTCCATATATGATAACATGCACAAACCACATGGCTAGGCCGAAGCCCTTAGCCCAAGGAGAATTACTCACACATAGAGATGAGATCAACAATCATAAACATTGTATTGGAAATCATGAGATCGATAGTAATAGTTTTACAATGTCGCCAATTGGAGATGGAATCTACTATTACAAGTGGTGGACTATGGCTATGATGGTGGATAAGGGTTTGTGAGATTGGATCTATATCTATTCCTCCGATGGCTCTTCGGTGTTGTCTGTTTCTGATCTCCTCCTCTCCTCTCCTCTCCCCTCCTCTCCTGTCCTCTCGTTTCTCTTCGTGAGAGGCCACTTTATTTACGGATCCCTTCATGAAAGTTGTTCTGTTTGACCTTGCGGTGTTGATGGAAATTATACGGCCTAGACTATACGGCCGAAAAAATGTTCCCGCCGTATAGTTGGTCGTTAAAGCCTCTGTTTTCTCTTCACGACCCCTGGTTTTTTTTGGTTATTGGAAATCTCGTATCTTTGACTTTAATGTTGTGGTTCCCATCATCAGACGGCATTTCCCGTGCAGGGAAAATAGAAAGACAAGATTGCATACCCCCTTTGATCATTAGGCATTAGTGGCAGGATTTAGAGAGATATTTCATCAAAAGTCTGAATAATATCTAGTTTAAATGTGGATGTGGATGGCTATATTTCACAGCCATCAACCTCCCCAAGCTTAAACTTGATCGTCCTCGAGCAAGAAAACCAAAATCAAATAGGAACTCAACATTTAAACTGAAATAATGAGATGATGATCTTACTCATAATAGGTAGTCCTATATTTCCTCCACTTTATTAATCTGAAAAACTCAGCATAAATAGAGTAATGGAAAGCATATCATTCGGGTGATGACCCACAAGTATAGGGGGTCGCAATAGTCTTCGATGGTAGTATTACCCAATTTATTGATTCGACACAAGGGGAGCCAAAGAATAATTATAAGCCTTAACAACTAAGTTGTCAATTCAGCTGCACCTGGAAATATTCTTGCTCACAATAGTTTATCAGTAGCAACAATTTTGTAATTGCAATATCAAAGTAACAATAGCAGTAAAATAAGAGAAATAGTAACAGTACTAGCAAATAGTAGGATATGAGCGCGGTAGACATAGGGATGGATGGATGGGCGTTGCATGGACAATTCTAAACATGTAACTTCAAGATCTAGGGCAATTGCAGATAAATAAGATAAAGCATCCAAGTACTAAACAATCCTAGGCATGTGTCCCATATATAGTCATACATGCTCGTAGTGAGAACTTGCACAACATCCTTAAGGGAATCTACTGTCAATTAAGGCACTCCTTTTAATAGAGCACCGGAGCAAAGCATTAACACTCCGTGAACACACATGATCCTCATATCACAGCCATCCCCTCAGGTTGTCCCAATTTTTGTCACTTCGGGGCCTTTGGTTCCGGACAATAATATGTGTACACCACTTATAGATAAGATCACAAAAAATACTATCATAATGAATCAATAACATGTTCAGATCTGAGATCATGGCACTCGGGCCCTAGTGACAAGCATTAAGCACAACAAGTTGCAACAAAGTCAAATAGCACTAATAGAGATACTAGGAACCATGCCCTAACAATCTTATTCGATTACATGATAGAACTCATCCAAACCCTACCATTCCCATAGCCTACATCGGGGGATTACTCACTTATGGATGAGGGAAACATGGATGATTGATGGAGAGGCGTCGGTGATGATCCTCTCCAAAATCCCCGTGCCGACAGAGTGCCAGAACGGAGTTTCTGGCTCCGAATCACGGTTTTTGGTGGTGGCGACGCATCGGAACTCTTTCTAGAAAAACGTCGACCCCCCTGAGTTTTTAGGTCAGAAGGCAACTTATAGGCGAAGAGGGAGTCTGAGGGGTTCCCGAGGCGGCCACACCCCCTGGGCGCGGCCAGGCCTCCCAGAGCCCCACTCCGTCTCGTATTCTGGCTCCACGAGTCTTCTGGTGAAATTGGATTTTTGGCATATTTTCCGGGATTTTTCCTGATAGTTGATTTTCTGCAAAAAAAACTAGACACCAAGGTAATTCTGCTAAAAACAGCGTCAGTCTGTGTTAGTTGTATCCAAATCACACAAGTTTAGAGGAGAAACAATAGCAAAAGTGTTCGGGAAAGTAGATACGTTTTGGACGTATCAACTCCCCTCAAGCTTAGCTTATTGCTTGTCCTCAAGAAATTCAGTTGAAAACTGAGTGCGATAAAAGAACTTTCACGAACACATTTGCTTCATATGATGTAAATATTCTTAGCACATGAATAGATACTTAGACAATTCATAATAAGGAGTATGCAAGTAAGTCTACTCAATAGTCATTGCAAGCTATGAAGAGATTCCAACTCAATAATAATAAGTAGCATGAAACATAAACATAAGCAACATTGAAATTCTCATAAAAAGGTATGATAGAGTGGTATGTCGCTTTCCTTTGATGGTGAAGCAAACATAAATGCCAAGGCACCTCCGAAGTTCAAATGAAGACTAGAATTAAAGATGTCAGAGATATAAGCATCAAAGTCATGACATAATTAACCAAGTTTTGAGACAAAGACATTACACTAAGAATGACAATTATGCTCTCAAGAAGGTGCTCATAGAATAAGTGGTGGCTCAACAAGGAAGTGAAAAGGTTTTGAAAAGTTTGAAAGGCTTCCAAATGATGAAAGTAAGGTACTCATTAGCTTTGAGCTCTCATTGCCCCTATCATAGGAATCTTTAAATGGTTAAGGTGAAAGTGAGGTCAACTCTTAGTTATATGCTTGACAGACCATAAGCTGGGGATCTCATGTCCCTTGAGTATGAGGGCCGCTCCTCATGCTACTCAACTTTAGTTACTTGCAAGTTCTTGTCATAGTAAATACATGTGTATCATAGAGAACTGCCAACGGGGTACCCCTTGCACATGACACATGAGATTCCCCATATCACAGTGACAAGGCAAGCAGAAAATGCGCATCTCAGTAATCTTCTTATTTACCATGGGAATATGGTGATTTTTTCTCTCTTTACTCTTTTCTCAACTATTTTTCTGAATCTCATATCTCTTTTTTTATAAGAAGAATGCGTCATAGATTGCTCACTATGGTGAAGTTTCCACCATGATTAGCCATGGATTAGGCTAGCGGCCTAGGGTTTCTCTAACACAGTATACATAACTCCATGGACTTACAAGCTCCCCTTTTATTTCACACCGACGACAACCGTAAACAAAAGAGCATGATATCAATGGGGTATATATTTACAGGTGTTTAAAGCATTCCCCGTGATAGCACGGTTCTGCTAATTTCCAGCCTATAATTTGCAAGCATATAACTCCCAAAGACAGTCACAATGGTTCAGGTTTATTAAGTGCAAGAAATAAAGTGTGACATCAAATTCGTGAGAGCTTTACTAACTAACTTCCTCAAAACAAGCAAACATTTTATTGGAAGAAAACAAGGCATAATAAATATGCACTGGATAGCAAATGATGCTAATAGGTAGGTATGGTGGACTCTCTGGCAATATTGGTTTTGGGAAGTTGGATGCACAAGTAGAGCGCATACTCAGTGCAAGTGAAGGATATCAATAGAGAGGGAGCGACAAACGAGAGAGCAATAACTATCATAATCATGCTTGCAACAAAACAGGACTAATTATGGCATGAAAATGATACAAGAACTCTGAGGCAAAATAAATCATCGAGGCTTACTGACTATTGTTCATTCATATGCATGCGTGAGCATGTGCCAAGTCAATTCAAATGAAATGTTCAGAGGAGGATACCACAATATCATACCATGTTATGAATAAAACAATGCAAGTAAAAATTTATATGACATGCTACAAACTATTAGCAAGCTAGAGCTAATCATAAGAGAGAAAGAACTACTAAGCATTCGTTACCAGCCTCTTAGCACACCTCCAGTTGTCATTAATCTTCATTATTGCTCTTCACTTGTGTGTATTGAATAATAACACGAAACCAAACTCTACTGAGGACTGCTGAACCCTGTAAAGAACTTCACAAAACCAAAGAAGAAGAAAAAATATTTTTGGTGTTTTCAGTTTTTAAAGCAATCACACAAAGCAAAAAGAAACAAAGCAAAATATTTTTGGATTTTTCTTAAGGCAAACTAAAGCTAAAAGGAAAATAAACAAACCAAGAGAAACACCGAAAATATTTTTGGTATTTTTGTGTTTTGGGAAAGCAGAAACAAAAACCAAAAAGAAAACGAAACATGGATATACAAAGAACCGACGAAACATGATATATAGATGAGTGTGATGTCGGTATACCATCCCCCAAGCTTAGGATTTTGGCCTAAGTGGGGATCAGTCCCATGGTGACCAAGAGGGTGCACCTCCGTAGTAATAGAGTCCCTAGTAAAGCCTCTTGTTAAACTAGCTTGTTGGTTAATATATGATCATGGTTTCCTGATCATGAACATAGAGATGTTATTAAAAACAGGTTCATATCATTAGGAGAATGATGTGATGGACATACTCCTATAGTTAAGAGTAGCATAAAGATCAAGTCATTTAATATAGTTCATTTAATATAGTTCATTTGCTATAAGCTTTCTGACACATAGTAACCTAATTCCTTCGACCATGAGATCATGTTAATCACCATCACCGGAAGGATGCTTTGATGACATCAAACACCACACCGTAACTGGGTGGCTATAAAGGTGGCATTGAGTGTTCGGAAAGTATGGGTTGAGGCACATGGATCAAGAGTGGGATTTGTCCATCCATATGACGGATAGATATACTCTAGGCCCTCTCGGTGGAATGTCATCCAATTGGCTTGCAAGCATGTGACTGGCTCACAAGGGATCACATATCACGGGAACGACAAAAGAGTACTTATCGGTAACAAGGTTGAACTAGGTATGCAGAGTACTTATCGGATCAAAACCTCGGATAAGTAAACTATCGTGAGACAAAGGGAAATTGGTATCGTATGTAAGTGGTTCATTCGATCGCAAAGTAATCGTAGAAATATGTGGGAGCCATATGAATTTCCAGATTCCTCTATTGGTTATTGATCGGAGAAGTGTCTCGATCATGTCCGCATAATTCACGAATCGTAGGGAGACATACTTAAGGATTCGATGTTGTTGAGTAGTTATGGAATGATGAGTAAGAGACCGAATGTTGTTCGGAGTCTCGGATGGGATCCGGGATATCACGAGGAGATCCGGAATGGTCCGAAGAATAAGATTCATATAAGGAAAGTCATGTTTCGGAGTTCGGAAAAGATTCCGGTGTTTTCACCTGGAATGTTCTAGAAGGGTCTGAAAGGTCCGGCACTCCGGAGGGGAAGGGTACATGGATGTGTCATGACAAGGTGGAATGGTTGCATCATGTACTAGGTCACTTGGCTGGGCAAAATAAAGAGAAGAAATCAAATCAAAGTTTGAAAGTCAAATGCCAATTTGAAAAAGTCAAATCTCAAGTTTTCTTCGTGGAGGGAGAGTAGGAAACCTACTTGGGGAGGAAGTCCCACTCCCTCCCACCCGCCGGCCATGAGGAGGAGTTGGAGGAGGACTCTCTCCTCCCCAAACCGCCCCTCCCCTCCTATATAAGGAGGGGTAGGGCGCCCCCCTCTCCCTACACCCAAAAACCCTAGCCCTAGCCGCCGGCCTCCTCCAAGTCGTCGCCGCCTCCTAGGGTTTCTCCAACTCGCCGAGCTGGGGCTTTCCCAAGCCCTATCCGCTGGCCAAGCTCCCCCCTTGGTGCCTCTAAACCCTAGATCACCAAGGCCGCTCTCATACTCCACCATACTCGCTCCGGCTTAAGGCGAAGCCCTGCGAGATCTCCCCTCTACTTCCGGTACCACGCCGTCGTCCTGCCGGAATCGCGAGGAGAGTGCTACAACCTCCGCTGCCTGCTGGAACAAGGGAGAGGAAGGTCTTCATCGAGTACCGAACCTGTGACCGACTGCGGAAGCGCTGCCGGAACGCAGCGCCGGAAGGATCGTCTATGCGATCTTGAGATCGGCAAGTGTACGACTACATCACCCACGAGAATCTGCTCTCGTTAACCGCTTTGGATCTTCGAGGGTTAGTATTCTATCGACTCGTTGCTTCAATCTAGTAGATAGATCTTGGCTTGATCATAGACTAGATCTTGATTGTGTGTTCATGTGGTAGAAAATATTTGTTTTCCATGCTACGAACCCCTACAGTTTTTATGTCTAGGATATGAACATTTCATTCTTTATGAATCCTTTGCAACTTATTAATGTTATCCTATATGACACTAATACCTTTTATCATCTCTGTAATAACTTCTTGCATATGTATAATATTTTTGGCAACAAAGTGGGGTCTCTGGTTTTAGATACCAGTAGTGATGTTAGATTGGTCTCACGGACTTTCTCATGGGCACTGTGTATTGAAACACATTCTGTGAGAAATATTCTCTAAGCCTCAACATTATACACATCACTTGATAGTATTCATATACTATTATTATTAATGTAAATTTCAAATTCAAAATGCACTATGTGCAATTCCAAATCTTTGCCATCACGCTTCAACTCGTCAAGCATGGACAAATCCTCTACTGGCATCCTTGTGAGTGGCATCAAGGCGATTGCCAACGCCTTCACTTCGGCTTCATTCGTTCACGTGAAGCATACTCTCAATAAAACAGGGCATATTTTAGCTAAATTATGTTCTAGATTCTCCTCTAGTAAGGTTTTCATTCTGTTCCGGATTGCATCCGGGGAACTCTGTGTATTGATATCATTTAATCAATAAAGCGCTGGTTTCGATAAAAAAACTACCAATGAAAGAGCAACACTAGTTAAATCTTGGAAAAAACAAATTCAGGCAATGCAAACACCCATGCCATATCTAGGACTTATATACGGATTCCACCACAAGTAATAACCAAAAACAAAATCCTTTAACAGTCACATACAATCAATAATGGACTTTTTAGGCGATCCAAGCAAAAGAAGACAAAAAAACCATTACATGTGATTTCAATACCAAAATTGCATCACTTTTCCCTATATTAGAATTTCTTAAATTACATGTTCCAGCTAACGTAAAACCAATGCAAACGGTAACCAAAATTACAGTGTTTTCAATCGAAATTACATGTTCTACATCATGTAAACTTAGTGCAAATGGACTAGCTTGACCGGAGTAGAAATAGATCTAATTAAGCCAAATCAAAAATAGGTCAATAGACAAAAATACTCCATCTAACCAATACTAGTTGACTTAGATTTGTCAAAATTTGGATAAACCTATATACTAAATAGTGTCCAGATTTACCTAAATCTAGATAAATCTAGTAAACAGATTTACCTAAATTTGTTCTTTCTTTTCTTTTTGAACATATAGATAGCATCTTATAGACCCACTTACACGTGATAGGACGAACACCGGGAGAGGGAGAAACAAGATCCCAGGTGCCAGTGCGCTCAAGCGCAGCAATCTCCTCAGCCATGGACAGCTGCCATTCAGGATGATGCTCAGCATCCCGATAAGAAGTCGGCTCAGAGGCAACAGAAAGACCATGCTGACTAGGAGAGTAACGATTGGGGGCACGACGCTGACGAACATGACGAGTAGAGGGAAGCTCATCAGAGGAAGACGACTCAGGAGACGACGATGAAGAAGAAGGAATAGCAGAGGAAAACTCCAGAGAACGAGGAGAACTACGAGAACTAGACGGAACATAGAAGGACGGTGTAGAAGAAGAGACATTAGGAGGAGGAGATCCTGAAGAAGACACAATAGGAGTAGAAGGAGTAGACAGAGGGGGTGTGTCAGGAAAAAGAAGAAACGAGATATCTTCCACCGGGTAGGTACCAGAGGTGGGACGAGGATAGAAAGGACGCGTTTCATCAAAAGTAACATCACGAGAGATACGCATCCGACGACCAACGGGGTCCCAACAGCGATAGCCCTTATGCTCATCACTGTATCCAAGGAAAACACACTCAACAGACTGAGCGGTCAGTTTGGTGCGTTCGCGAGGAGCAAGGAGAACATAGCAAACACAACCAAACAAGCGAAGCATGGAATAGTCTGGAGACTGTCCAGATAGGCACTCAAGAGGGATGCCACCCTGCAGAGCGGCAGAAGGCTGAATATTGATGAGGTAAGCCGACGTAGCGACAGCCTTAGCCCAGAAATATGGCGGAAGAGAAGAAGAAATCATCATGGCACGAGTGATCTCAAGAAGATGGCGATACTTACGCTCAGCAACGTCATTTTGAGCATTTGCGCCAGGACAGGAGAACTGAGCAAGGGTGCCCTGCTCAGCAAGAACACCTCGCAACATCTGGGAGATATACTCACCAGCAGAATCAGCACGAAACACACGAATGGGGGTAGAATATTGAGTACGGACCATGGCCGCAAAACGCTAATATATGAAGAGCACTTCACTACGAGAGCGCATAAAATACAACCAAGTGTACCAAGAGAAATCATCGATGAATAAAATATAGTAGCGATGTCCCCCTTCCGAAGCGAAAGGAGCCGGACCCCAAACATCTGAATGAACTAAATCAAAAGGTCACTGAGATACAGACGCGCTAGTAGGATAGGAAAGTTGAATCTGTTTACCCAACCTACAGCCCTGACAATGTAAAGACCCATCTCCTGAGACAGACCCCAGAAGACCACGATGAACTAAAGACGACAGACGCGAGTCACAAAGGTGACCAAGACGATGATGCCACTGCTGAAAGGAGCTGGTAGCAGAGGCGACGACTGGAGAAGAACTGGCAGATGAAGTGGCAGTGGAGGGAACACGAAGCCGGTCTAACTTCCAAAGTCTTGAAGAGTCACGGCTGCGAGGGCCAGCTTCAACCAGGGCCTGCATGCGACTGTCCTGGACAACACAAGAATCAGTATCAAGAATGACGCAACAACCAGAGTCAGTAAGTTGGCTAGCAGAGAACAAATTCATCTTAATAAGAGGGACATGAGAGATATCAGGAATAGAAAAGGAAGAAGTAGAAAGAGTGCCCCGACTAGAAACAGGAAGAGAGGTACGATCAGCTGTAAAAACACGGACAGGAGAGGGGAGAGAACGAAGAGCGGACAGAAAAGAAGACTCAGAGGTCATATGAAAAGAAGCTCCGGAATCCAGATACCATGGGGACGTACCTGACTATGTAGAAGGTGGTGGTCGCACAGTGCCTGAAGAATCAGTCACAGAACCAGCAGTGCTTGTCGAAGAAGAGCATGTAGCAGCAAGCAGACCGCGAAGACTCCTGATAATATCCTGATCGGAGAGAGCAACTGCTGAAGATCGAGAAGGAGCCGACGGCCCACGAGTCTGGTGCTGCTGACGTAAACTGGGATCCCGTGTATAACAAGTGGCCCAAGTGTGGCCATCCTTATTACAGTAAGAGCAGTGACAAAGAGAACCACGGCGACCCTGACCACGAGCCTGCTGGTGCTAACTCTGGCCCTGAAGCTGTTGATGCTGACTCTGACCCTGAAACTAATGTTGCTGGCTCTGACCCTGACCTGGAGGAGTGGGTAGTATCGGCAGCGACACAGAGGACCGTGGATGAGTCAAGGGAGAAGATGACATAGTAGGACCACGAGTAGCAAACACAGAGGGAACCGCAAGAAGACCAGCACCACGGAGACGGGTCTCCTCAGCCCGAAGCTCAGACAACACCTCAGAAAGCGGAACACGACCACGAGCATTCAGCTGAGCACGTCGGGGCTCAAACTCCTGGCGAAGCCGAGACAAGAACTCATAGATGCGGTGAAACTCCAAATCCGAGCGCACAATCTAGCAGCATGAGCATGTGCCACAAACAGCAGTACGAAGAGAATCAAGCTGACGCCAGATAGCAGCACTCTGAGTGTAGAACTCATCAATAGTGGAATCACCCTGCTGGAGAGCATGCTCCTGGCGAACCACAGACAGGTAAAGAGCATCCCTAGACGGCTGATAGCGCTGACGAAGATGGGACCACTGAGCGGCAACAGTAGGGAGACTCATGAACTTAGCAGCATACTGGGGCAGAACACTGGAGGTGAGAACAGCAGCAGCACGAGCATCCTCATCAACCCACTGAGTGTAAGCAGTCAGAGCTTGTCGATAGGCCTCAAGATCAGAAGAGTACTGGTTGAACTTCAGGTCATAAGCAGCAATAGCACTATCATCAGCACTCTGAGCAGCATCCTTGGCCTCCTGAGAAGCATCAGCGCCGAGAACAATCGGAGTCGGCGGAAGAGGAGCCACAGGAGCAGGGGGCACGGCGGACAGGAGACCTCGCCGGAGATCACACCCCAAAGACGGAGACCGCGCATGTGGACGCGCATAAAGGCAGCGAAATCAGGGTAATTCGCGCCATTTTGTAGGAACATAATCACTTTAGAGATATTGCAACCATCAAGATCAAAATCAAATTTAGCATCACTGGTAGTAGATTCATTGGGTTTAGGCATTGTAGTAGGAGGAATAGGGACTTCTTGTGGTTTGGTGGAATCCATATTGGTGGTGGTAATTGTGCACACTATTTTTTCTAGCAATTTCAACTTCTCTTTCCCACTTAGCATGTAGTTGAGCTAATAGTCTAACATTTTCATCAATAGTAACTTGTATGGCATGATTAGCAGCAAAGGTACTTTCCATGGTTTTAGGTTTAGCAGCCATTTTATTAATCAAAGAGGACTGTGCTTGTGCTTCAGACAAAGAGGAAATATTTTTCTCATCACTCAAAATTTTGGACTGTAAACTAGGAATTTCTCTATTCAAATTATCAAGTTGTTGACTACTATTTTTCAAGATAGCAGATTGTTCTTCCATAGTTTTAGTGAATATCTTGTTTTTCCAATATTGCATTTGCATAATGTTTTTAGTGGATCTTTCAACTTCTAGAATCCTATCTTCACTAGGCATTCCAGATCTACCATGATAAGTATTTCCATTATTAGGAGGATAAGGCCTATAATTATTGTTGATACCAAAATTATTCCTATATACATTGTTGTTGAAATTGTTGTTTCTAATGAAGTTCACATCAACTTGCTCTTCTTGAGCAACCAAAGAGGCTAAGGGAACATTATTAGGATCTATATGATCTTTTCCATTAACAAGCATAGCCATGATAACATCAATCTTATCACTCAAAGAAGAGGTTTCTTCAACAGAATTTACCTTCTTACCATGTGGAGCTCTCTCAGTGTGCCATTCAGAATAATTAACCATCATATTATCAAGGAGATTTGTTGCAGCACCCAAGGTAATGGTCATAAAGGTACCTCCAGCAGCAGAATCCAACAGGTTTCTTGATGAGAAGTTTAAACGTACATAAAAAGTTTGGATAATCATCCAAGCAGTCAGTCCATGAGTGGGACAATTCTTAACCAAAGATTTCATTCTTTCCCAAGCTTGAGCAACATGTTCATTATCAAGTTGTTTAAATTTCATTATTTCACTTCTCATATATATAATCTTAGTAGGAGGATAGTATTTTCCAATAAAATCATCTTTGCACTTAATCCAAGAATCAATACTATTTATAGGCAAGGATAGCAACCATTATTTAGCTTTTCCTCTCAAGGAGAAAGGAAACAACTTGAGCTTAATAATATCTCCATCTACATCCTTATATTTTTGCATCTCACAAAGTTCAACAAAGTTATTGAGGTGGGCAGCAGCATCATCAGAACTAGCACCAGAAAATTGCTCTTTCATCACAAGATTCAACAAGGCATGCTTAATTTCATAAAAGGTAGCATCAGGAGCAGGTGGAGCAATAGGTGTACTCAGGAAATCATTGTTGTTTGTGCTAGTGAAGTCACACAACTTATTATTATCAACAGAGTTCATTTTTGCAAAGGTGGAGCAAACCAACAGCAGCAACAACTAGAGCAGGAACTATTTTTTGTGTTTTGATAAGATAAAGCGAATTAAACGAAACTATTTTTTGTGATTTTTGATTAAAAAAGGCAAACAAAACAAGGAAAAAGAAACTAAGCAAAACAAAAAACAAAGTAAAGAGAAAGGTTGTGAAGGACTCCCCTTGTGAAGTCGTCCTTAGCCTTCTCGGCAACGGTGCCAGAAAACAGCTTGATGCACTCAGATCACTGTAGAGCTTCGTTGGGAGACCCCAAGAGGAAGGTATGATGAGCACAGCAGCAAGTCTTCCCTCAGAAAGAAACCAAGGTTATCGAACCAGTAGGAGGAAGGAAATGATCCAAAGGGGTTGCTAGCAACTTGGAAACTTACACAACACAAACTCAAGACTTTGCCCCAACGAACAGTGAGGTTGTCAATCTCACCGGTTTGCTAAAAACAAAGGATTAACTATATGATGTGGAAGGTAATAGTGGTTTGCAGAAAGTAAACAGTAACCATGGAAGATGCATCAATGGTAAAGATTGGATCAGGGTCCATAGTTCACTAGAGGTGTTCTCCTTAAGATAAACAACATGGCATGCTGGGTAAAAAAATTATAGCTGGGCAATTAACATGACAGAGCAAGGCATAATAACGCAATACTAGACATTCATGATCCTATGAGATTTAATTGGACAATACAACAAGATACATAGACCGCTATCCAACTGCATCTATGACTAGTAATCCACCTTCAGGTTATCAACCAAAACCCCTCCAGTATTAAGTTGCAAGCAACGGATAACTGCTTTAAGCAAAGTGTGTAAGGTAAACAATCAACTTGTTCCATGAACAAGAGATCGTTGTTTTCTCCCTAGTAGCAACAACACATCTACAACCTTAGAGATTTCTGTCACTTCCCTAGATTAAATAGAGGCATGAACCCAGTATCGAGCATAAATACTCCCTCTTGGAGTCACTAGCATCTACTTGGCCAAGATAGCTACTAGAAACATAGATCATGCAAAATCACAAACAACACAGACATGATAGAATCAATAAGATAGAACCATTAATAAATCTGACATAGTAATCTCAATATCCATCTGATCCCCTCAAACACAACATGCATGAATACAAATAGATGATCTTGATCGTGATGGGGCTGATACGTCCATTTTGCATCACCATTCTATATCAAAATTTTCCTCTATTCTTTGAAATACTTCATATTAAGAGGTGTTACTTATGTTATTTCATCTGTTTTTGCATGTTGGATGATTCTTGGAGGATGAACTGTCGGAGTCAGGATTCTGATGGAAAAAGCGGTGTTTTGATGCAATTTTGCGAAGATCAGAAAAATACCATAAAAACTACAGGATATTATATTTTCCCAGAAGACGAATGATGCCAGAAGGGGAGGCGGAGTTGGGCCACAGGGGGCCCAACCCCCCTCCTGCCGCGCCTACAGGGGGTGTGGCCATCCTAGCCCACCTCTGGCTCCGCCCTCTCGCCTATATATTCTCCTCGAAACCCTAAAGTCGAGTAGAGCAACCACATAAAGATTCTGCCGCCTCTGTGGGGCAGAAAACACCGAGAGAGAAAGAGCTCTCTGACAGACAGATTTCTGCCAGGGAAATTCCTTCCCGGAGAGAGGAGATCGTCGCCATCAACACCATCATCAAGCTAGATTTCATCGGGATCATCATCATCCACACCATCATATCCACCAGCACCATCATCACCACTCCATCCCGCTATAACAATTGTGTTGAATCTTCCATAGTTCTTAGGGGAAACTTTCCCGGTGTTGATTACTATTGTAGTTGATGCTTATGAGTGGAACCATTGAATTATTGTTTATGTTCAGATTGTTATCCATCGTCATATCATCTCTGATCTTGATCCATATGATGTCTCATGAGTAGTTCGTTTAGTTCTTGAGGACATGGGAGAAGTCATGTTGTTAGTAGTGGAATTGTGTTGAGGTATTATTCAATGGTTTAATATTTAAGTTGTGGTGCTATTCTTCTAGTGGTGTCATGTGAACATCGACTACATGATACTTCACCATTTATGGGCCTAAGGGAATGTATTGTGTATTTGGATACTAATTGTGGGGTTGCTGGAGTGACAGACACCTGAACCCCCGTTAGGAAACCTTTGCACAAGGGAGTGTATGATCTCAGAGTTTAAGGCTGTGGTTAAGTTTTTATCTTAATTGCTTTCTTGTAGTTGCGGATGCTTGCAAGGGGTTTAACCATAAGTATGTATTAGTCCAAGTAAGGTCGCTACATTAGCACAGGTTCACCCACACAACACTTATAAAACCAAAGAAGATTAATCAGCTATATGAAACGAAAGCACTTGACAGTATTCCCATGTGTCCTCGAGAACGTTTGGTCCTCATTAGTATTTCCTCTGGCTTGTCCTTTGCTAAGAAAGTATTGGGCCACTTGCTTCAATTATTCGCTGTCTTTATTACTTGCACTTTATTTCCTTGCTTTATCAAAAAACCCTAAGAATATGTTTGCTAAGTATTTACAGAGAACTCTTGAGCCAGTACCACTAGTCAGCACCTTCTGCTCCTCGTTGGGATCGACACTCCTATTTATCAAAAGTACTATGATACACCCCCTATACTTGTGGGTCATCAGGGGCTCACAAGAACTAAACATGGTAGCACAAAGGAGGATATACAACCATCTAGCTACTACATGGACCCTTAGTCCAAGGTGGAAATACTCACGCTTCATACCGAAGGCTGGCATGGTGATGAAGAAGGCCTCTGGGATGATCTCCCCTCCGGCAGGGTGCCGGGAAGACCTTCAGATCCCCCCGATCTAGGGACGATGGTGGCGGTGGCTACGGGCTGTTTCGTGGAAGATTGATCAGGTACTTAGGGTTTTGGTATCAGGGGCTTCTTATAGGCGAAGAGGCGAGGCAGGAGCACCCCGGGTAGCCGCACCACCCCCAGGCGCGGGCCAGGGGGTGTGGCCCCCTGGTGGCTCTCCTCCGTCTCGTATTCTGGCTCTATGTTCCCCACGGTAAAATATTAACTTTGGCTTTTGTCCCGTCCATTTCCGAGAATATTGATTTTCTGCCTTTTCTGGAACCAAAAACAGAAGAAAACATGCAACTAGCACTATGGCATATTGTTAATAGGTTAGTCCAGAAAACATATAAAAACACCTCAAAGTAAAGACAAAGCAAAGTAGATACTAAACAAGCATGGAACATAAAAATTATAATACGTTTTCGACATATCATGCCTCCCAACCTTACGGAGCATACTCTTGTATCTCTTCAGCAGAAAGGACACATGGGGCCTCCTCCTAGACGCTCATATGCCAATGATGAAGGGAATATGCCCGAGAGGCAATAATAAAGTGGTTATTATCGTATTCCTTATTTATGATAAATGTTTATTTTGCATGCTATAATTGTATTAATACGGAAACGTTAATACATGTGTGTTTAATAAACAAAAAGGAAGTTCCTAGTGATGCCGCTCTTATAAACTAGCTCGTTGATTAACAAGATAATCAAAGGTTTCCTGATCATGGACATTGGATGTTGTTAATAACAAGGTCACAACATTAGTGTAATGATGTGATGAACATTCATCCGAAGTATAGCATTATGATCAAGGCCATTGTGTTTATATTGCTATAACATCATACGAAGTAATCTTAGTCCTTAGACCATGAGATCATGTCAACCACTAACACCGGAAGAGTATCTTGATAACATCAAACGTCACACTGTAACATGGTGACTATAAAGATGGGTTCAGTGCTATGAAGGTGTTATGTTGAGGCTCATGGATCAAGAGTGGAATTTTTCCATCCCGATGACGGATAGATATACTCTGGGCCCTCTCGGTGATATAACATTAGTTAGCTTACAAGCAAGTGATTTGATCACTAGAATGTTATATCACGGGAACAAGAAAAAAGTACAGGTCGGTAACGAGATCAAACTAGGTATGGAGATACCAATGATCGAATCTCGTACATGTAATATATCGCGAGACAAAGGGATTGAGTTACATGTGTATAAGGTTCACACGATCATAGAAGTCATCGCTTGAATATGTGGGAGTCAGTACGGATCTCCAGGTCCCCCTGCTGATTATTGATCAGAGAGGGGTCTCGATCATGTCTACATTATTAGCGAACCGTAGGGTGACACACTTAAGGGATACCGACACCATTTGGAGCAAATAATATGCCAGAGAAAGAGCAGGAATTTATTTCACTAGACACCGAAACTGTTTCGGTTGAAATTGCTGAAACTGGTTCTGCATGTGAAATTGAATACTAGCAAGGGGTTTTATGTGAATGCTTGTTAATTAAAGTAATTAACAAAATTCTGAATAAATAAATAAAAGAGTTTTATTTAAATGAGAGCTTGCATTAAATTTGGTGGAAATTTAATGCATGTGAGTGGATTTTTGAGTGGAGGCTCTTTTATGGGAGTGGAGGCTTTTCATTTTGAGTGGGAGCTCCACCCACATGAATGTGGGAGAGGTGGGGCCAGCCACCATGGCTGGCGCCATGCCCCTTGGGGTTCCCCCTCTCCCTATAAAAGGCCGCCTCTCATCCTCTCAAAGCACACCTCCTCGTGAAGGATCTCTCTCCCCCTTTTAGAATTCCCCATGGTCTCAGATCAGCGAGATACATGTTCCCGGTGGCTTTTTCTGGAAGGATTTGTTGCTTCCGCTGCTTCGCTGGAGTGAGTGCGCGGAGGTTGTCGGGTACCCGAAGGTTTGTGCGATCACGGATGCACCACTGCTTTGCGGTGCTAGACGTGATGGTGCTGGACCGGCCAGACCAGATGGACTTCATCACGATCTTGAGATCGGCAAGCGTTCGACTACATCATCCACGAGTACAACCTTGTTAACGCTATACGGTCTTTGAGGGTATTTATTCTATGGATGTATATCCACCCGTTGCTTGTATCTAGTAGATAGATCTTGGTACATAGTTGTTCCCATCGTAGGAAATTTTTTGTTTTCTATGTTGCAAACCCTACAGTGGTATCAGAGCCGGATCTATGTGTAGATGCTTTGCACGGGTAGTACACATACGAGTATGTGGGCGATGATGATCATTTTATTGCTTCTTAGTTGTACTTTGGATATTGGTGGCATAGTGGGATGAAGCGGCCCGGACAAACTTTACATGTCATCGCACATGAGACCTGTTCCACGCTTGACATGCAACTAGTTTTGCATAAGTGGCTAGAGGGTGTCTGTCTCTCCTACTATAGTCAATATCTAATTTGCAATGAGTTGTCAACAATTTGGTTATCCTCGTTGTGGTTCATGTTCGTAGGTAAGAATGGTTCTATCTTCGAAAGCCCTAAGCCATGTAAAACTTGAAATGGATAAATTAGAGGCGTCTAGTTTAGATTGTTGTTGGGCTAGTGTTATGATATGGTGATGTTGAAAGTAGAAGTATGAGATACTCTTAGAACACACATAACGTGTAGGTTCCATAGACCTTGGCCTTACACATAGAGGTATGATAGAGATCATACCATGGTGCACATGACGCAGATCATATGCGGGAACCATATCATTTCACTTATTAACATGTGATGTTTGATTGCATCTTATATTGCTTGTTTGGCGTTTTATTAGCATAATAAGATGATCCCTCATTTAGATATCAAGATAAAAATATGTTCTTCCTTAAGTATGCACCAACAATGTTTCGTCGCTTCAAGACATCACGTGATGATCGGGTGTACTTGAATCCACGAGCATATCTCGGGTGTAAGACAGTTACACACGCGAATACTAAAGTTCTTACTTGGCGAGCCTAGCATGTACAGACATGGCCTCGGAACATGGACCAAAAGGTTAAGCATGAGTCATATGTTTTGATATGATGACCATATGGATGCTCGCCTTTGAAGCTACACCGACTCACGTGATGATCGGACTTGGTGTAGTGGATTTGGTTCATGTAATCACCAAAAAGGCATGAGGGATGTCGTTTTTGAGTGGGAGTTCATTTCTTATTGGATTATAAGAACTCAATTTATCATAAATTAAATCAAAGTAAATTTGCATAATTTGTTGTAGTCATTGGCATTCGTTCACCACCTTATACTTAGTTGTAATTGAGATAATAGAACTATAGAATTCTGGATATTTACTTTACGAGCTGGTATCGTATTGTGTTGAGTGTCAATCTAAAGTTTAAAGTCCTATTGCAAACTTTCAGCAAACTCTGTTTACTCCGTGAAATTTAATAATTAGTATTAAATCAAGAGTAACAATTCCTGTGTTAGTATCTTAAGTATCATGTTTGCCTCCATGGTTCTTGATTTAAATATCAAGATTATCTAGGAGCTGAAAGAATTATTTCAAAAACCATCATGTGTGACAGATATAACGATATATGAAACAATGTTTTGGTTGCAATATGATAGAGTATAATGTATGTTCTCATACTGGATGAGAATTTACAAAGGTTGGAGATGCTAGACATCCTAATCATCCAAAAGGGTTTTGGAAAGCAACGTTATACTCATGATTCGTCTTTATAAGCTACATTAGCTTGATCATGAAAGTCGTCATGATAAGAATGAATAGAAGATGTATGTAAAGTGTTTACTACACTAAAAGATTACTAAAGAATGGATTTTGAGAGAACGCCGATCATTTAATGGTGGTGATCTACTTCAAAGTGCGAGTCCAAAGGTATTATTATTTGAATATACACGCTTTGGACTATGTGTCATTTATATGGTGCCACTGTTTGATGTTGATAGATTCTTTTAAAAGGAAAAGGAAATGTTGAAAGAGAATCTATAAAATATATTTGGAAGAAAAGAAATGATTGGAAATATCCAATTTAGGTATATAGATGATATACATGTTATGGTTGTATTCTTTGCTTGTTAAACAATGTGTTTCTTGGGTATTGGATACCGAATTGGTTGGTATGAAATTTCATACGGAACGACGCAATTCATGAACCACAATGGCCTAAGTAACTAGCAAGAGAATATGTGATGATGTTCATCGAAAACAAACAAACCGTTGTTTGTATTTCTCATTGACACCAAAGCTTGCCTTCAAGATTTGTTTTAATAATAGTTATTTAAATCAGGTATTATGAGAACAAAGGTTGTTCAAATAATTACCGTATTCCATATAAGATGGATGATTTACAAATCTAGTTGGAGAAATCACATCCATAAAGCTAATGCTAAAATGTCGCAAGACAAATGATTGAAAGATCACTTACGAAGTGACATCGCCGTTTAAATTATATTGGAAAGAAAACATGAAGAAACTCCATTTTCATGGATTTTTGGAGTCTTTGATTTGATCAAGTGAAGCTTGTGAGACTTTCCTCGGGATAAATTAAACTTTGTTCAAAGGCCAAAGAAGAACGATCGACTAAATTATTGAAATTTATACATATCGATGTATGTAGTCCATTAGGTATAGTCGTATGCGATGGATTTAAACTTCATATGCTTTCTCCGGAAATTTGAGTGAATGTTCACTTAATGATTAAGAAGTATGAAATATTTGAAAATGTTCAGAGACTTTTAAGATGAAGTGGAAAATCATTGTAACAAGAAAATAAATGATTTATGATTTTTCATAAGGGATTTATTTGAGTTGCAAGTGTAACAAGAAAAATAAATGAATTATCATTTATCATAAAGGGATTTATTTGAGTTGCAAGTTTAGCAAAAAATACCTAGATTTACATCTCCCGAAACACCCTATGAGTATGGAGTGTTTGAGATTTGTAATAAAACCTTGTTTTACATGGTTGGATCAAAGGTGTTATTTATAAAACTTCCATTATGTTTTAAAAGATTAAAGCTTTAGAGACTACCGCTTTTACACTGAAAAGAGCTCCATCTTGATACATTGAAATGACACCATGGAAGTTATGGTTTGGGGTAAAACCCAAGTTGTCATTTCTTAAATTTTGGTATGCTAAGCATAAGTAAGATGTTTAAAACTAAAGTCGGATGAGCATGTCTTTGTAGGTTATTTTGAATAACCATTGGATATTCCTCCATAACACCGAGGACAAAAGGGTTTGTCGCTTGAAATGTGAAGTTTCTTGAAAAAGGAATTTTTCGCAAAAGTTAAGTGGAAGGACAATAGAACTTTGATAAGGTTAACGGACCTTAGCTAAATGTGCTGAGTTGCGCAGTGCCGGAAATCGTTCCGGAGGCTACCATAATGCTCATAGCTTATGTGCCTCAAAGGTTGTGGTCACGGAGATCTAAGTTCTTATTGAACCAAGTCGGTCGGATAAACAATCAAATACTGAGATTTGAGAGTAAATCATTATTTTTTGACAATGATGAACCGACTACATTCAAAGAAGCGATGATGGGCCCTGACTCCGTCAAATGGCTTGAAGACATAAAATCCGTGATAGTTCCATATACGAGAAATCAAGTTTTCAACTTGGAAGACCCTCCGGAAAGGTGTAAAAACCTATCGGTCGTATTTAGATCATAAAGAAACAGACATGGCTGTTTCACATCTATGAAATAGTCGACATATCGGTAAAGTATTTTACGACAATGTTCAAGGAGTTGACTATGACAAGATTTGATCTTTCATAGCGATATTTAGTCTAGACGGATTAAAGTAGCAACCACTACATATAATTTGGTATATGGTAGATGAATAAACAAAACAAAGTTCTTCTAATAGAATGGTTACCTAGGACGTGTACATGACACGGTCCAAAGGGTTTTGTTAAATTCAAAGGATGTTAAAAGTGCATGAAAACTTTAATGGTTGAAGTAAGCATTGCGGAGTTGGAATCTTCACGGTGATGAAAAAGGAGTTTTCATCTAGAGACGAGATAATGCTTGCATTTGCAAGAAATTAAGTGGGAGCGATCAGACATATTTCTAATACATTATGTGGAGGACATATTGTTGATTAGAAATGATGTATCTTTTATTGACAAAGGTTAAGAATTTCATTTCGATGAAAGACTTAGGCAAAACCCGAATTTTTAGCACAAATTTCTACATGGATAGACTGTGACGCTAATATGGTTATGCCAAACATACATATATGAGATATTGAAGGAGTTCAATATAGAAACGACAATAAAGTGCTCTTGTTGCATGGAAATAAATTGAATCAAGATTCAAGTGTATCGGCACTTGATAAGTGAAACAAGATTCAAGTGCTTTGACACTTGATGAGTGAAATCACAAGGATGTATTGATCACCATGATATGTACACATCCAGATATGTCCTATGCTCTAAGTGTTATGAGCATATGCCAGAATGAATCATAAAATGATTATTGGGTGATAGTGAGGATATTCTTATGATCTTTTGGAAGAACTAAGAATATATTTGTGTAGAGGTGACAAACAATTACAAATAGTTCATTGTAAAGCGTTACATTGATACTAGTTTTGTCACAAGATACAAATTAAGTTTATCTCAATTTAAACTATGGGTGGCACAATGAAATGGAAAGGAGTTTCCATGACGGATTTGGATGAAGTCCAAAGTTAAGACATTATGACGGATACTACAACAAAAGGCTAAGTATATGACTGCTATAGTAGCAGCAAAAGAGGGCATTTGTGTCAAGTAGTTTGTTATCAAACTAAGGTCTGGTTCGCAACGGTCTAACACTAAAGATATATTGTATGACAATAGTATCGACATGATTTAACCCCAAGGAACTAAAGGTCTCACCAAAAGACCAAATTTATACAATGCCATCGCATTGGAGAATAAGTGATGCGTGAAGACGCAAATACATGCAAATACACACGGACCTGAAAGTGTCATATCCATAGATTATGTTAACCACTTGCAGTTGCGTATATGGAACACTAGAAAGCCATAGGTGTTCAATACGCAAAGTTTTCAAACTAGATTATTGTCTCTAGTGCAAGTGGGAGACTGAAGGGAATATGCCCGAGAGGAAATAATAAAGTGGTTATTATCGTATTCCTTATTATGATAAATGTTTATTTTGCATGCTATAATTGTATTAATACGGAAACGTTAATACATGTGTGTTTAATAAAAAAAGGAAGTTCCTAGTTATGCCTCTCTTATAAACTAGCTCGTTGATTAACAAGATGATCAAAGGTTTCCTGATCATGGACATTGGATGTTGTTAATAACGAGGTCACAACATTAGTGTAATGATGTGATGAACATTCATCCGAATTATAGCATTACGATCAAGGTCATTGTGTTTATATTGCTATAACATCATACGAAGTAATCTTAGTTCTTAGACCATGAGATCATGTCAATCACTAACACCGGAAGAGTATCTTGATAACATCAAACGTCTACCGTAACAGGGTGACTATAAAGATGGGTTCAG
The DNA here is from genome assembly GCA_916181665.1 of Avena sativa. Lineage (NCBI taxonomy): Eukaryota > Viridiplantae > Streptophyta > Magnoliopsida > Poales > Poaceae > Avena > Avena sativa. The sequence continues at coordinate 395,632,369 of OV702279.1, read as the reverse complement.
TGCTACGAAGGTGTTATGTTGAGGCTCATGGATCAAGAATGGAATTTTTCCATCCCGATGACGGATAGATATACTCTGGGCCCTCTCGGTGATATCACATTAGTTAGCTTGCAAGAAAGTGATTTGATCACTAGAATGTTATATCAGGGGAACGAGAAAAGAGTACATGTCGGTAACGATATCAAACTAGGTATGGAGATACCGATGATCGAATCTCGGACATGTAATATATTGCGAGACAAAGGGATTGAGTTACATGCGTATAAGGTTCACACGATCACAGAAGTCATCGTTGAATATGTGGGAGTTAGTACGGATCTCAGGTCCCGCTGCTGATTATTGATCAGAGAGGGGTCTCGATCATGTCTACATTATTCGCGAACCGTAGGGTGACACACTTAAGGGATACCGACACCATTTGGAGCAAATAATATGCCATAGAAAGAAAAAGGAAAGCGCAGGAATTTATTTCACTAGACATCGAAACTGTTTCGGTTAAAATTGCTGAAACTGGTTCTGCATGTGAAATTGAATACTAGCAAGGGGTTTTATGTGAATGTTTGTTAATTAAAGTAATTAACAAAATTCTGAATAAACAAAAAAAAGAGTTTTATTTAAATGAGAGCTTGCATTAAATTTGGTGGAAATTTAATGCATGTGAGTGGATTTTTGAGTGGAGGCTCTTTTATGGGAGTGAAGGCTTTTCATTTTGAGTGGGAGCTCCACCCACATGAATGTGGACGATGTGGGGGAAGCCACCATGGCTGGCTCCATGCCCCTTGGGGTGCCCCCTCTCCCTATAAAAGGCCCCCTCTCATCCTCTCAAAGCACACCTCCTCGTTGTAACACCCTCAGAATCGGCCCTATGCAAGTTTTAGCGAAACTCGCCAAACCCGCATAGAAACGATTCGAAGGTGCCCACCAGGCACTTTCGTGCGGGTGGAAAGCAAAGTAATAACATTACACAACAGTCCTCGATGGGACCCACAGAACAGATATATATACAGCAGCGACTCAAAGAGTCAAGAATACAAATATACGGTACAAAGATCCAAATCACCTTAAAAACGATGGGGCGTCCGACTACGGACAAGATGCAAATGGGGCTAAGAGCCCTGAAGAATAACCAATGGCGTCCATAACCCTGCCCAGGCCAAGCCGGAAGGGTAACCCTGCTAACGGCGTCGATCTCAAAACCTGGTTAAACAAAAGGGGTGCCGACAAAGGGCAAAGGAAAAAGAGGAGCGTCAGTACTGAGGCCAGTACACGGCGAGGCTAGAATTCGGCGGTCCTCGCCTACATAGGTATGGTGGACTGAAGCGGCAGCGGCAGCATGAACACCAAACAACCTATAGAGACTCGATACAACTGGCGACTATCAGAGAGGGGTAAGAAAATCCTATCCGGATCCAACCTGATTCTAGCATCAAACAAACCCATCCTGGCGTTTCCCCCTCGAGACCAAACGAGGAAGTCAACCGAGGAACTCACACGGTTGGCAGTTTTAATTATTCAGTTATAGTTGAGGCACTTTACTAGTCAGGTTTAGATAGTCGTCCTGATAAAGTAAGCAGTGGGCACTTTTAGTTAATCATTCCGTTATAGTGGCAACACTTACTAGTCAGATACAATTATCATGAGATAACCCAAAACCCAGCAGTTGTTGGTACTTTTATTTAGCCATTCCGTTGTAGTGAAGTTGATTACTAATCATATCGGAAACAAGTCAATTTAAAACAGTAAACTTTAGTTATAGTTGTCTATGATCAGACACTGTGCTCCAAGTCGTCCATAACCGCGGACACGGCTTCTCGAAAAGATTTAACCCTGCAGGGGTGCACCAAAGTATCCACAGGCACTTCGACCCTTTTTGCCAGATCAGTTAACATACACCCATTGGTATGTCGGCGGGGCCTAAGTCACGACGTTCCCAGACCCAAAGCAAGCACGGGGGGCCACCCCACCGAGTCGACACCCGCAACAGAGTCGGCCGGTCTCCGAGACGGACTCAGGGTTTGCATCAGTGGCAGTATGCAACAGCAGGTCCCCAAACGGGGACTGTCCATACCGCGTAATCACTCCGCTTCCTAAACAGTACAGTGTGCAGTACCTCGCACAAACGTAAATAAAGCAGTAAACATGGCATAAGTACAGAATAGTAAAACACCTCAAACTAGTTGTGGCCCCCAGTACAATACTTTGAAATCAGGTAATTATCAATGGGGGGCCCATATCTCCCCACCTGTGGTTAGCGCGCTCGATCTCGGAACAGGTGTCAAGAACTCGGGTCCTACGGGACACAAGTGGGCGGTCGGAAACCAAATCTTACCTATCACCCACCGATGCCTCTGCTTAATTCAATTTTAGTTGTTAAACAGGAATTAAAGTGAACAATAAGTAAACCAGGTTCATCTCATCGTCAACGTGCGGCAATTCTCCAACAAAGGTGGTACTTGACGTCAAGCAAAACACTTGAGCAAGCGACTACGACACGTGGGTCCAACTATCTACCAAGCAACAGGTAATAGGATGTGTCCAAGGCTATATATGGCTGCAAGGGATATCACGGATACGAGATCTAGAGCATCGCAACACAGATAGCAAAGATCAACAGGAGGGAAGTAAATACTAGCAAAATAAGATAGGTAGAAAGGGGAAGATGCTCGCCTGAAAACATTGCCGAAGGGTTCAACCGAGGATCGGGGCGAAGCTCACATCAACTCAACGGCCTCATCCGCGAAGAAGCAAAACACTAGGAGAAACACCGGATGCACTATTTAATACAACGGCAGAAGGTCGGCATGATGCATGCATGATGGATGGCATGGCAAAGGTGCAATGCAATTAGGTCAAATTAAGCGGAACCGGGGTCCCGACAATTAGTTAGGTGGTTCAAGTTGTTTATCTATCCCGCAATTTAAATGTTATATAGCAGGACAATAGATGGCCATGGTTCGCTACACAAGTTTAAATGAGGCCAATATGAGACTAGATTTGCTCGCATATGGGCCCCATATTTAATTATTAGGTGAATCGGCATAAGGCCCCCAACCCACATGAATGGATGCATGCATGAACAATTTATATGCAACAGTTATATAGGTGACATTTATAAATTAGGGTTCTCGGATAAGGGGTTCACACATTGAGGGGTCTCGACGAACTTGGGGTTTCCGGGGTTCGGGGTCCAGGGTTCGACGGGGGTCAGATCTCGGGGTTCCGGGGTAGTTCTCGGTAACGGGGTAGTTCCTGTTGCGTCCGTGTCTTCGGTTCATGTCGACGGTCATGGCGTTCGGGGTGAAGCACTTGTCGTATCCGCATCGGCGTTCTTGGCGTTCGGGAAAAAGAGCTTGGCGTTCTGCGTCGGTGTCCTCGGGTTTGCTTCAATCGGGTCCATGACGGAGTTCTTGTCGCACATATGGCCTTCGGATCCAGCTCCGGGTTCGGTCTTCGGGGGTTCCGACCATCGGACAATGCTCCGTGTAGAAGATCGCTTCGAGGGTGTCGAGTCCAAGGCCTTGTGCAACTCGTCGGGGGCGTCCTTGGGGGTGGATCTTGGCGTATCCGGGGTCCTGGTAGAAGAGCCCGTCGCTCCCGGAGAAGACCTTGGGGTTCCGTTCCCTTGCATCGGTACAGGTATGCGGTGTTCCTTTGCATCGACGATCTTGTCATACGGCGGAGATGGTCTCGGGTTCGGGCGTCACGGGTCGACGGTAGCGGGCAGGGTTCGGGTAGAGGTTGGCCTCGGACTGTTGACGGAGGAACCTCACCGACCGAGGCGTCGCAGGCCCAGATCGCGGGGTACTCGGAGCAGGCCCCTCCCCAAGGTGGGGTCCACGGCGGTGACGAGGCGCTGACGACCGCGGGGCGAACTCGGGCGAGCGGGGCCAGGGAGACGGCGCGCGTGCGGGCGGTGGCTGCTGGAGGTGAGGCTCGGTGGGCGGCGGAGGCCCAGGCGGCGGCGGCTCTGGCGCGGTCGGGCGACGGAGGGCCGCGGCTCGGGGCTCGCAGGGGCTCTTCGCGCGACGCCGGGGAGGGGCGACCGCGGCTCGGGCCGGACACCGGAGATGGGCAGAGGAGAGGCTGGTTGCTGCGGCGGCGCCTGGGGACGGTGCAGAGGCGGAGGGGGAGCGGCTTGGGCGACGCCGGCGTGGCCGCGCGGAGGCGACGCGGGCGGCGCGCTGGCCGGCGGCGGGCGAGGACGGGAGCGCGCGGGGGGGGGTTGGAGGCCGGAGGCGGCGGCTGAGGGTTGCTCTGGGGGCGGCGGGGTGGTTGCAGGGCGCGGGGCGGAGCGGCGGCCACGGGCAGAGCGCCGCTCGAGGTGGTGGCGGGCCGGAGGTTGGTGGAGGAGGGCCTGGCGGCGGGCGAGGCGCGGAGAGGGAGGGTCCGGGGCGGCGCTGCGGTGAGGAGCGGCGGGGTGCTGCTGGGGCGGAGAGGCGAGCGAGGAACGGAGGGGGCGCGAGCGGCCAAGCGAGCTAGGCGGGGAGGGAGGCCGCGCGCGCGGGGAAGAGGATGAACAGGGGAGGCCGGGGACAGGGTCAGGGGAGGCGGGTCCCGCGTGGGGCCTGGGGCCACGTAGGCGTGCGGGGTGTGCGTGTGTGTGTTGTGTGGTGGAGGGAGTGTGTGAGCTGGGCTGGGGAGAGGGGGTGAGAGGAGAGAGAGTTGGGCCACGTGGCAGGTTTAGATTGGTCAGGGGAGAGGGGTACCTGAGGTGGCGTGCAGGGATAGGAGGGATTGAGGTGGAGCTAGGGGTGGGTAGGATTCTTGGTAGATTTAGGTTTTGTTGGGGTGTCCAGTTCTCGGACCGATTTAGCTTTTCTGGGGCGGTCGTTCGGGTCGGGTTGGCCCGTTCGACTGCCCCTACTAAAATTAATATAATTTTTATTTGTTTTAATACACCGTTTGCAAACCGATATTAGTTAAACAAAAACAATCCGGCGGCCCGGGGTTTTGCATTTGAATTAAAGATGGGGCGTTTTAGAAAACAAAACGGGCTTTGCGAAATAGTTTTGGCAAACAATGCATGATGATGACGATGCAATGCACAAATTCAACGCGATTTTCTAGTAGTGGTTTTGCGGGATGCCACAATTCGACACCACTAACAATGGATCTCGCCCTCGAGATCCGCCTCATGGTACCGGAAGGAAGGTCGGCGTTCTGCGTCTTCTCGCTTCGTGTAGATCCTCGCGACACCACTAACAAGAGGTCGTTGTCCCTGTTCGTCAGGAGAACACTCCGGATAAACAACGGGCGAAGTTAAAGGTAAGGTCACCTCTAACTTCCATGGAAGGAGTAAAATTGCATCGATCCACTATTCAATATACCGAGCAAATGATAAGAGTAGTGGTATGGTCGCGACTCCATCCCGCACTCAAAGCATTACCCTGTACACGAATAGACAGATTATGCAACCAACTCACAGGATTCAGACTGAAGATCTCGACAAGCGAGGTTCGGATCAAGGAGTGATGCAGACTCTGCATCGGATCTGGCGTAGAGGATATCGTCGCGTCAGAAACACCGGAAAGCACAAACAAGGATCAAAGGACGGTAACACCGTAGACGGATTCCTCAAGCAGCATGAACACCGGATGTAGCATCACCGTTATCAAAGGAGGAAGCAAAACCCTAAAGGTACGACGGAAACCCAACCACGAGAATTCCTGGACTCGAAGAAAGAGAAGAGGACGGATTCAAAACACGTAGGGGTAAGAGGAGAACAGCAGAGGGGTAAAGAGTAAAATCAGACCTAACCAGAACTATCCAACCGGTTTTGCAAAAATAGTTTTGACACTCTACTTCGGCCGTTAGCTAGGTTATCCTACAGGCTGGACTTGTGGGGTATCGCAACTGCTGAGCTCTGATACCACTCTGTAACACCCTCAGAATCGGCCCTATGCAAGTTTTAGCGAAACTCGCCAAACCCGCATAGAAACGATTCGAAGGTGCCCACCAGGCACTTTCGTGCGGGTGGAAAGCAAAGTAATAACATTACACAACAGTCCTCGATGGGACCCACAGAACAGATATATATACAGCAGCGACTCAAAGAGTCAAGAATACAAATATACGGTACAAAGATCCAAATCACCTTAAAAACGATGGGGCGTCCGACTACGGACAAGATGCAAATGGGGCTAAGAGCCCTGAAGAATAACCAATGGCGTCCATAACCCTGCCCAGGCCAAGCCGGAAGGGTAACCCTGCTAACGGCGTCGATCTCAAAACCTGGTTAAACAAAAGGGGTGCCGACAAAGGGCAAAGGAAAAAGAGGAGCGTCAGTACTGAGGCCAGTACACGGCGAGGCTAGAATTCGGCGGTCCTCGCCTACATAGGTATGGTGGACTGAAGCGGCAGCGGCAGCATGAACACCAAACAACCTATAGAGACTCGATACAACTGGCGACTATCAGAGAGGGGTAAGAAAATCCTATCCGGATCCAACCTGATTCTAGCATCAAACAAACCCATCCTGGCGTTTCCCCCTCGATACCAAACGAGGAAGTCAACCGAGGAACTCACACGGTTGGCAGTTTTAATTATTCAGTTATAGTTGAGGCACTTTACTAGTCAGGTTTAGATAGTCGTCCTGATAAAGTAAGCAGTGGGCACTTTTAGTTAATCATTCCGTTATAGTGGCAACACTTACTAGTCAGATACAATTATCATGAGATAACCCAAAACCCAGCAGTTGTTGGTACTTTTATTTAGCCATTCCGTCGTAGTGAAGTTGATTACTAATCATATCGGAAACAAGTCAATTTAAAACAGTAAACTTTAGTTATAGTTGTCTATGATCAGACACTGTGCTCCAAGTCGTCCATAACCGCGGACACGGCTTCTCGAAAAGATTTAACCCTGCAGGGGTGCACCAAAGTATCCACAGGCACTTCGACCCTTTTTGCCAGATCAGTTAACATACACCCATCGGTATGTCGGCGGGGCCTAAGTCACGACGTTCCCAGACCCAAAGCAAGCACGGGGGGCCACCCCACCGAGTCGACACCCGCAACGGAGTCGGCCGGTCTCCGAGACGGACTCAGGGTTTGCGTCAGTGGCAGTATGCAACAGCAGGTCCCCAAACGGGGACTGTCCATACCGCGTAATCACTCCGCTTCCTAAACAGTACAGTGTGCAGTACCTCGCACAAACGTAAATAAAGCAGTAAACATGGCATAAGTACAGAATAGTAAAACACCTCAAACTAGTTGTGGCCCCCAGTACAATACTTTGAAATCAGGTAATTATCAATGGGGGGCCCATATCTCCCCACCTGTGGTTAGCGCGCTCGATCTCGGAACAGGTGTCAAGAACTCGGGTCCTACGGGACACAAGTGGGCGGTCGGAAACCAAATCTTACCTATCACCCACCGATGCCTCTGCTTAATTCAATTTTAGTTGTTAAACAGGAATTAAAGTGAACAATAAGTAAACCAGGTTCATCTCATCGTCAACGTGCGGCAATTCTCCAACAAAGGTGGTACTTGACGTCAAGCAAAACACTTGAGCAAGCGACTACGACACGCGGGTCCAACTATCTACCAAGCAACAGGTAATAGGATGTGTCCAAGGCTATATATGGCTGCAAGGGATATCACGGATACGAGATCTAGAGCATCGCAACACAGATAGCAAAGATCAACAGGAGGGAAGTAAATACTAGCAAAATAAGATAGGTAGAAAGGGGAAGATGCTCGCCTGAAAACATTGCCGAAGGGTTCAACCGAGGATCGGGGCGAAGCTCACATCAACTCAACGGCCTCATCCGCGAAGAAGCAAAACACTAGGAGAAACACCGGATGCACTATTTAATACAACGGCAGAAGGTCGGCATGATGCATGCATGATGGATGGCATGGCAAAGGTGCAATGCAATTAGGTCAAATTAAGCGGAACCGGGGTCCCGACAATTAGTTAGGTGGTTCAAGTTGTTTATCTATCCCGCAATTTAAATGTTATATAGCAGGACAATAGATGGCCATGGTTCGCTACACAAGTTTAAATGAGGCCAATATGAGACTAGATTTGCTCGCATATGGGCCCCATATTTAATTATTAGGTGAATCGGCATAAGGCCCCCAACCCACATGAATGGATGCATGCATGAACAATTTATATGCAACAGTTATATAGGTGACATTTATAAATTAGGGTTCTCGGATAAGGGGTTCACACATTGAGGGGTCTCGACGAACTTGGGGTTTCCGGGGTTCGGGGTCCAGGGTTCGACGGGGGTCAGATCTCGGGGTTCCGGGGTAGTTCTCGGTAACGGGGTAGTTCCTGTTGCGTCCGTGTCTTCGGTTCATGTCGACGGTCATGGCGTTCGGGGTGAAGCACTTGTCGTATCCGCATCGGCGTTCTTGGCGTTCGGGAAAAAGAGCTTGGCGTTCTGCGTCGGTGTCCTCGGGTTTGCTTCAATCGGGTCCATGACGGAGTTCTTGTCGCACATATGGCCTTTGGATCCAGCTCCGGGTTCGGTCTTCGGGGGTTCCGACCATCGGACAATGCTCCGTGTAGAAGATCGCTTCGAGGGTGTCGAGTCCAAGGCCTTGTGCAACTCGTCGGGGGCGTCCTTGGGGGTGGATCTTGGCGTATCCGGGGTCCTGGTAGAAGAGCTCGTCGCTCCCGGAGAAGACCTTGGGGTTCCGTTCCCTTGCATCGGTACAGGTATGCGGTGTTCCTTTGCATCGACGATCTTGTCATACGGCGGAGATGGTCTCGGGTTCGGGCGTCACGGGTCGACGGTAGCGGGCAGGGTTCGGGTAGAGGTTGGCCTCGGACTGTTGACGGAGGAACCTCACCGACCGAGGCGTCGCAGGCCCAAATCGCGGGGTACTCGAAGCAGGCCCCTCCCCAAGGTGGGGTCCACGGCGGTGACGAGGCGGTGACGACCGCGGGGCGAACTCGGGCGAGCGGGGCCAGGGAGACGGCGCGCGTGCGGGCGGTGGCTGCTGGAGGCGAGGCTCGGTGGGCGGCGGAGGCCCAGGCGGCGGCGGCTCTGGCGCGGTCGGGCGACGGAGGGCCGTGGCTCGGGGCTCGCAGGGGCTCTTCGCGCGACGTCGGGGAGGGGCGACCGCGGCTCGGGCCGGACACCGGAGATGGGCAGAGGAGAGGCCGGTTGCTGCGGCGGCGCCTGGGGACGGTGCAGAGGCGGAGGGGGAGCGGCTTGGGCGACGCCGGCGTGGCCGCGCGGAGGCGACGCGGGCGGCGCGCTGGCCGGCGGCGGGCGAGGACGGGAGCGCGCGGGGGGGGTTGGAGGCCGGAGGCGGCGGCTGAGGGTTGCTCTGGGGGCGGCGGGGTGGTTGCAGGGCGCGGGGCTAATCACTAGTATGGTGGTCCAACTATATGGTTCACTTGAGTTCATTCCATTCTTCTTGGTTGTTTCTTCATGAATGAGATTATGGCTTCCTTGGAAAAATTCTTGCATCTTGGTCACAAAACTTCAAAAGTGATGATGGTTCCTTCTAGGTTGTGTTTCCTTAGTCTTCAAGTCTTGAGTAATATTTCCTTGTCTCACTTGTAGTCATTAGTGATGTCCAAGTTGAAGTCCTTGCTGAAAATAAAGTTGAAGTCATTGATGATGCGGAGGTTAAAGTCATTTGAGCTGGTGAAGTCCTTTGCTCATGTTGAAGTCTTTGTACATCAAGTTTGAAAAGGGAGAGATGTAGAATCAAAACATAAAGGTTGAGGAAATAGTTTACAAGATTGTTTGTAATAAGTTTTGGAACAAATACCACTCCTATTTTTATAAGGGGTTTTGTCCAATCCCAGGGTTACAAATCCTACAGGCAACACAGTGCTCTGATACCATCTATAGAGTCCCAACCTTTAATAAGGTAGAGATCCCTGTGTTTACAATGCTAGTCCCTGCATCAATAGCTAGAATCCACAGTTAAGATGTAATATCAAGAAACAAAGGTCATAATACAACTTTATAACTAGGAATAAAATAATTCATTGCGGCCACGGGCGGAGCGCCGCTCGAGGTGGTGGCGGGCCGGAGGTTGGTGGAGGAGGGCCTGGCGGCGGGCGAGGCGCGGAGAGGGAGGGTCCGGGGCGGCGCTGCGGTGAGGAGCGGCGGGGTGCTGCTGGGGCGGAGAGGCGAGCGAGGAACGGAGGGGGCGCGAGCGGCCGAGCGAGCTAGGCGGGGAGGGAGGCCGCGCGCGCGGGGAAGAGGATGAACAGGGGAGGCCGGGGACAGGGTCAGGGGAGGCGGGTCCCGCGTGGGGCCTGGGGCCACGCAGGCGTGCGGGGTGTGCGTGTGTGTGTTGTGTGGTGGAGGGAGTGTGTGAGCTGGGCTAGGGAGAGGGGGTGAGAGGAGAGAGAGTTGGGCCACGTGGCAGGTTTAGATTGGTCAGGGGAGAGGGGTAGCTGAGGTGGCGTGCAGGGATAGGAGGGAGTGAGGTGGAGCTAGGGGTGGGTAGGATTCTTGGTAGATTTAGGTTTTGTTGGGGTGTCCAGTTCTCGGACCGATTTAGCTTTTCTGGGGCGGTCGTTCGGGTCGGGTTGGCCCGTTCGACTGCCCCTACTAAAATTAATATAATTTTTATTTGTTTTAATACACCGTTTGCAAACCGATATTAGTTAAACAAAAACAATCCGGCGGCCCGGGGTTTTGCATTTGAATTAAAGATGGGGCGTTTTAGAAAACAAAACGGGCTTTGCGAAATAGTTTTGGCAAACAATGCATGATGATGACGATGCAATGCACAAATTCAACGCGATTTTCTAGTAGTGGTTTTGCGGGATGCCACACTCGTGAAGGATCTCGCTCCCCCTTTTAGAATTCCCCATGGTCTCGGATCAGCGAGATACATGTTCCCGGTGGCTTTTTCTGGAAGGATTTGTTGCTTCCACTGATTCGCTAGAGCGAGGGCGCGGAGGTTGTCGGGGTACCCGGACGTGTGTGCGATCACGGATTCACCACTGCTTTGCGGTGCTGGACGCGATGGTGTTGGACCGGCTGGACCAGATGGACTTCATCACGATCTTGAGATCGGCAAGCGTTCGACTACATCATCCACGAGTACAACCTCGTTAACGCTATACAGTCTTTGAGGGTATGTATTCTATGGATGTATATCTACCCGTTGCTTGTATATAGTAGATAGATCTTGGTACATAGTTGTTCCTATCGTAGGAATTTTTTGTTTTGTATGCTGCAAACCCTACAAATGAGGAGGAAGAGATCACTGAGACCGAGAGGGCCCCCTTTCCTCCTAGGGCTCGAAGGAAGAATGCCTCCAATGATCCCATGCCTCCCATGACACGCGATAATGTACACGAGAAGGTCAAGAAGGCCTCATTCTGGGAGACGACCCTCTGTTGTATGAATGTGGACATACGCAAGCAACAACATGCCTCCTACAAGAGCAACCGTCACATGAAGAAACTTCTCAAGGAGATCAAGGTTCAGGGAGAAGCGGAAGATGAGGATGGAGATGATGAGTAAACAGATGAGCATGGGGCTTAACCATCCACTGAGTCAGACTGCACATTCTATTTTGGGGCATGGAATGCCCAACAAGACAACTTGGTGGATTGGCAGAGTTTTCAGAGGTCACTTTTGGGTTATGGGTTTCAGGGCACATCTTCTTCTCGCCCTCGTGACAAAGGGACTGCTCCTATAGATGGTGATGATGACTATGAGGAGTAGGATGACGAGGATCAGGACATGGATGAGGATGATGACGAGGAGGACTCTGAGTGTCCGTTGGGGCGCTATCTTAGGTCTTTTCCCTTTTCAGCATTTCGATGCCAAAGGGGGAGAAGACACTGTCATCGGGATTTGCATGGGCTTGGCTTGGATTTGGCTCCTTTTTGTGCTTGTTGTTTGAATCTCAAACTTTATTTGCTTTATGTTGCCTTGGTTTGTGAGATATTATGTGTGTGAGGACATGTTTGCTTCTATATTATTGTAACTTTTGTGAGAACTACGTTTAGTATCTATTACCTGACATGCATGTTTTACTTGTTTATCCTAGTGCGCATAGTCAGGGGGAGCATTGTTATTCACTGTCATATCTCATTGCAAATATTTGCATGCAAAATCACTTGTTGTCATCGAACGCCAAAAAGGGGGAGATTGAAAGGACATTTACTGTCTTAATCAGTTTTGGTGTTCGTTAACAACTCGTGGATCATTTTGCAGTATGCTAATGTCTACAGGTTGATATAATGAAAAGTGAAAAGGACCTTGTTGCCTGCCAAAACTCACCGGCGAGCAGCGACGAGCAACACGAAGAGCCGGGAGGCTCCCAGAACTGCTGGTGGGCCCTGGTCCCTCGGGAAACGGCCCGCAAAACTCCGGCACACGTCCTGGCTTGGTTCGAGGGCGTGCCACCTGACCTATACCTGATCAGGAAGGTGAAGGATTGCTCCGATTGATTTCCTGCATGGTAAACAAGTATACGTAAAATTCGAGCCGTGACCGGCTCCCAGGTTTCCCTGTGAATCGGCTCCCAGAGCCGATTATCCCATGATTATGCATTAGATTCACAATAACATGGGGTTTTGCTTGATCATTACAAGTTAAATCGATCTACGACAGTTTAACGTTTTCACCACGTAACTGGAACATCCTACACGTAATTGAGCCTGGTAGATACAAAAGATGATAGAAAACTAACCCTAGAGGAGGCCTAACAACCGACGTAAAGTCAATTACCGGAACAACTTCTCTAGAACTAGTAAACCACGTCCTTACGTACTACTGGATCGTTCAACCCGTTTGCAAGGCCTGGCTACGTAGATATCAAACTAAACCTTGGTGGACAAGGCACAACCATAACAGACCGAATCAGCTAAATAAGGATCAAGCAAGATGCTACCCTTGCACTTGGGAAACGGTGCAAAGGTAGCGAGGTAACTAGAGGTAGCATAGCTCAATCTAGTATAACGAAAAGCACCGATGCTAGCCTCAACAAATCTATGGTAGTAGTGTTACTCGCCATCAAAAAGGCTTCAGTACGAGTAACACCAAATAACGCATAAGTAAAAATACTGCCTAGATCGCAAGATGCGATCTAGGCAGCATGACACTTACCCGAAAGAAACCCTAGAAACAAGGGGTGGCGATGCGCCGAGATTGTGTTTGTTGTGAACGTGATTGTCCTCCTTTTCTTGATAACCCTAGGTACATATTTATAGTCCGGAGACTTTCTATCTTTGGAATAACTCTACAACTCTATCTTTACCTAAACTGAAACGGAACCTACTATGATACAAGATACACGGGCAATTTAGCCCAAATCCACGCACAAGGCCGATTCAACAACACGTTGAATATACGTATCTTCCAAGCCCATCTTGATCACGGCCCATCTCCGTCTTTGGCCAAAATATGGCGATAACACATGCCCCCCTGGTTTTGGCAATAATAATTCCAAAACCACTCTGTTTTTTCCTTCTCCCCCCTTTTTTTTCGGGTTGCGCGTTGACAGAATGCATTGCAGAACAGGATCGTCACGCTACCCCTTCATCATGATGCCCTGTCTTCTCAACTCCTTCGCAGTGCATGATTTGACGATTTTGGCAGCACATTCTGGGAAACCGCTATGGCATTGAATCGCTTCATACTATTCCCCTTATTTAAATCCATCTAAGCAGTTCGCAATCCCCATCTTCCTCCAGTAGCCAAAAAAACCTTCTTCCTCCGCCGAAAAAACCCTCTTTCTCGGCCATGGCCTCCTCTGCTTCCTCTGGCCTGTCCTCCCAAGCCTCCAACTCAATGAGCGACCGAGAGCCGACACCAGAGCACCCGCCAACGGCGGCGTACAACACTCTCGCCCCACAATGGTGGGACGAGAGGTATTGGGACTTCGCCGCTTGGTCGGAGGACGACGCGTCTTTGACTGACGGCGAAGAAAACCTGCAGTTCCTTGCTGATGGAGAACTGGAGGCGGACAGCACCGACGACGCCATGTCCTAGGACGGCGTCGACTCCTCCGAAGAGGAGGAGGGACCAGCCGGTGAAGTACTTCCGCACCGGGTCCAGCGAGGACACCGACGACGACGAGGACGAGGAGGCCCCCGCTGGCTTCTTCAGCAGCAGCAGTGAAGACGACGCCGGTAGCTGCGCCGAGGACAGCGAACAAGACGGCGGCGACGACAGCGACGACGACCTCGGCCTAGATTAGGAATCAGTAGCAGTAGTAGTAGTAGCAATAAGCTCCCTTTTGTAATCAATCAGCCTTTTGTAAGCAATCAGCTTTTGAATGAATGAAAATCTGTTTCTCGAAGATTGCTTTTGTCGCCCCAATTTTGCCGATAACCAAAATAGGTCGATGCTCCAGAAGCCGATAGCAACGTATCGGCTTTCACCTTGTTACGTTCATACAGTCAACCAAGCCACAGCTCAAAGAGCCGATGCACATCGGCTTTCCCAAAAATGTTGACAAGGTCAAAACTTGGTCGCATACTTAGGCAAACTTAAACGGCCATTTTTCCAGTTTCAAACGGTAACCTGCGACCCTCTTCAAAAAGGGCGACCCAGATCTCCAATTGCCCATCGACCAGATCGAGCTCACAGCAACAAGAACCCTCAATCCTCAACTGCATAGATCCATCTCCGCCGGTAAACTAGATGGCGGAATCGTCCAACACCAATCCAGAGGTCTCCGGTCTGAAGGTACGCCTACTCCTCGCAGTCTGGACGCGATGTTAGAATTTAATGGCGAACACCTGAATTAATGCTTTTATTCCACCATTAAACTTTCTAGGTTTCAGACATCCTGCTGCCGCATCCTTCTCTCCCAAATTCCCTCTGTCTTGGCCCTCGTACAGATTCTGGTCCTGCCCATCTGATTTCTTGCGAAGCAAATAGAATCCCCTTCGTAAGCCAAGACCTAGATCTGAACTCCTGGGCCGACTGCTTGCGAGCCTGGCCTAATCCCCCTGAACATTGGGTCTCTTGGTTCAGTAGGGTAGCTAGAGCTTACCAATCCCAATGGGAAACTACGGGAATAGCCGATGCCTTGCATCTATCATTGTCTCCTCTTGAGAAACATGAGAACCTTTTGAAAACCATCGGCTACTTCTGGTCTGACGCTCTGAACTGTTTTATGTTCGGTCATGGCCCTATGTCACCAACCCTGCTAGACGTGGTGATGATCACTGGTTTGGATGTTACATCACCCAGCCCCTCTGCTTTCAAACTGACCAAAGTCCCCTACAAACTATCTTCCAAAACAGACTGCACGAACTGGGGTGCTTACCTCCAACGCCATATGAAAACAAAGGGCCCTGTCTCAGAGAAAGAACATACAGCCTTTCTCAACTTCTGGCTGGAGCATTTCATATTCTGTGGCCCTTCCCTTGCTCCAACCAAAAACTATCTCTCCTTAGCCCACGAACTAGCCAAAGGTACTCAACTTGGCCTCGGCAAACTGTTTCTTGGAGAAGTCTATCAATACCTCCAGTTGATGTCTGTCAAGCTGTTCTCTGGCATAGCAGTCAAAACAGGTGGTCCTTGGTGGTTTATTCAGTTATGGGCTCAGCTGTATTTTCAAAATCACATCCCAAACTTCCCCCTTTTGGCGAGCTGCACCTTTCCAGATGTAAAAGGGAAGCAGATCCGATGCACCAGCTATGGCCAAGCTTTGTATCGACTGCCAGGCAGTAAACTGACCCCTCAGGAGGCATCCAAATGGTTCAGCACTTTCTTCCAAGGCCTGGACAACCCAACCTTCTTCCCTTACATGGAGGAATCGGAACACTTCGAAAATCCACTCTCCTTCAGGCTGGACAATTTTGCCGATGACACTAGCACTCGGCAGCTCTTTTCCACCGTGATTCGTCCTTGTTTCCTTCCAGTTGGCATGAGTACGTCCAACAGAATAATCAAACCTGGGTACGAATTCTAACAGCCAGTCGTAGTAGCTCGCCAATTTGGCCTTGGACAAGTAGCTCCCCATTTCTTTCTTCACCACCTCACGGAGAGTAGAGCCGACCTGCCTGATCCTCTCACCAGCCAAAGGTGTTATTCCTTCTTTGATGCTCTGACCATCCCAATTCCCAACGACCTCACCTTTGTCTCATCAACCGATGGCTTTGAAGACTGGTGGTCAATGTGGAAGACTCACGCTTTCAGGAAAGCTCTGGGACCGTTGCTGAAATAGCTTGATGCTGACTATGACATCCCCGTGGAACAGGTACCACTACTTGAAAATTTTCTCGATGCAGCTCACAAATGATCCTTCTACTAATCCACTCTTTCTCTTTGCAGCAACAAGATGGCCCTGAGCCTACGCACCATGATGGCTCCCCCTTCGAGTTCTTTCCGCCAGCTCTTGTGGTTCTTTTCTGCAAAAACTCGCCACCTCTAAAAAAGGTCATAATGCAGAAACAGCCGATAACACCACAATCGGCTTCCAAGAACTCAGCAACTCCTAAGTCAGCTGCCCCTCGAGTTCCGACTAAAACCAGAACGATGGTGAGGAAGGTAGCTGCCAGGAAGACCTTGAGGCGTCGGAGCCCTTCTCCAGATAGCTCGCATGTAAGCTGATTCAGGCCTTGGTCGATCCTTGTCATTCTTCCATTCTTGCAGACATGCTCGCGCTTACTGGTTCTCCCCTTTTACAGGCTTCTGTCGAAGACACCTCTAGTGAGGATACCCCAACCAATCGAGGAGAACTAGGCCCAACGGATTCGGAGAGGACCATCACACCGAACCAGCCAGATTCACCACCATCGGCTTCCAGGAAAAGGTCAGCTCCTGAACCTACTGCCCCCCGAGCACCAGTCGAGGCGGGGCCAGCTGCGGGTCCCAAGAGAGCTTGCAAAGGACTACAAGCTTCTTCGTCGAGCCAGGAGGTCTCGAAAATCACCACCCTTCATGCTCTTACTACTTGTTTACTTTTGTCTACCGATTTATCATTATTTACATCGGCTAAAAACACCTTTCATGCAGACGACTGACGTTTCCCGTGGGAAAGCCGGGCAGTGCCGATGCCGGACCTGGCAATCCCCGAAGGTGCAGATGAAACGGCTACCACTCTGGCCAAGCCCCCAGCGACCACACACAAGCCGATCGTCTCCTCATCGGCTAAACCCTCGATCTTAGGAGAGGTACGTCTAGGTTCTTTCGGCTCATCCTTACACATTTGGATGCATACTGACGCTTTTCGGGCCGCCAGAGTTGTGATATTTCAGGTTTGCTGACGTTCGACCCTGAATCCATCGAACCAACTCCCTCCGTTGATGCTGATGAACCACGAGCCAGGGTTGTTCCACCTCAATTCCAGCGTCTTAAAGCCCTGCTGTCCTCCCCAATCGAAGAGCTAATCGAGGGTTCTGAGGAGGTGAAGAGCGTCCTGGCTGAAATAAAAGACCAACTCCCAGTAGCATTGCAGGTGAAGCTTTGGCCAGTTGTAACTCTGTCTTTCTACGGGCCAAGGGTGAAGTTAGCTCGCGAGAGGATCAGTCTGCGCCGCGCCCAACTCCCACTGAAATCCAATATCGCAGACAGATGCCAGCAGCTCAACGAGAAAAAGGCGTCTCTGGATGCCAAAACTGACACCTCTGTCAGTACCGCCGAGCTCGCATCCTTGAAAAGGGAGTTGGAAGATCTTGAAGAGAAGGTCCGGGCGACTAAACAGCTCATTCGTGACAAGGAAGAATCCATCGCCCGCTCTCAAGACGAAGCGGAAAGCCTCAAAGCCCAAATGAAGACTGATCTGGCAGAAATACGTGCCCTGAACAAGCAGCTATTGACGGGCAAGGATGAAGATGACGAAGCCGAGATCGCCGAGGTGGATCGTGTCCGTGCTGAAGCCCTCCACGCCTTCGAAGTATTTCTTCAGTAGCCCGTACGTGTAAACTGGCACCTGTTTGTAACATATGTGAACCTCTAGAGTCGATGACCGTGCATCGGCTGTATATTCTATCTTTTATTCGGCCAATTTCCAGTATCGGCCCCCACATTTTTACTGTCCAACGTCTCACGTGCTTTTTACTTGGCCGATTTCATGTATCGGCCCCCATGTCTTACTGTCCATCATCTCACATGCTTGGGAAATATTTCTTGAGATGTTGACCGTTGACCGCCACTGGGAATTTCACGCCGTCCAGCTCCTCAAGCATGTATGCGTTTCCTCTTAAAACTTGATCGACCCTGTACGGCCCGTGCCAATTTGGAGACCATTTACCATATGTTGCATCCTTATTCCCTAATGGCAACACAGCTTCCCACACCAGATCACCAACGTGGAACTCCTTTGGCCTCACTTTCTTGTTATATGCGCGAGCTACCTTGGCCTTGTTCTCTTTGATTTTCTCAAGCGACCACAGCCTGAGCTCAGTTAAATCCTCAACACTGTCACTCATCAGGGTTGCATATTCTTCAGTTGTTAGATTGTCCTGAAAAGTGACACGTCTCGATCCAGCCGTAATTTTCCAGGGCAATACGGCTTCTTGTCCATATACTAGATGGTATGGCGAGGTTTTTATCGCCCCATGGCATGACATGCGATAAGCCCACAACGCCTCTGACAAAACCTCGTGCCAACGCCTAGGGTGCTCATCGACTTTTCTCTTGATCAGCTTGATGAGGCTCTGGTTGGATGCTTCAGCTTGCCCATTTGCCTGAGCATAGTATGGAGATGATCTGATCAGCTTAATCCCCGTGTCCTTGCAGAACTTTCTAAACTCTTGAGAAATAAAGACCGAACCTCCATCGGTCGTGATAGTTTGGGGAATCCCGAATCTATGGATGACATGTTCTTTCACAAAGTTGATAACATCCTTTGAGTTTACTGATTTCATCGGGACAGCCTCCACCCATTTAGTGAAATAATCAGTGATGGCCAAAATCCACATGTGGCCTTTGCTTGATGGAGGATTGATTTTGCCGATCATATCCATGCCCCAACCTCGGAATGGCCAAGGCTTGATGATGGGGTTCATTGCTGACGCGGGTACCATCTGAATTTTCCCAAATTTCTAACATGCTTGACACCCTTTGTAGTACTTGAAGCAGTCCTCAAGCATGGTGGGCCAATAAAACCCTGATCGCCTGATCAACCATTTCATCTTGTGAGCCGATTGGTGAGTTCCGCAGGCGCCTTCGTGTACCTCATGTAGGAGCCGATTGGCCTCGGCTGTCCCCAGGCATTTGAGTAATAACCCTTCCAGAGTCCTGTAAAACATGTCATCCCCAATAAGCACATACTTCATGGCCTTGTACCTTATCCGTTTAGGTGCCCCCCGAGCCGAATCCTTCAAGTAATTGAAGATATCGGCTCTCCAGTCGTCAGCTTCCAGGAATTGTACCTGAACATCGGCTCCCTCTGCTACATCCTTGTAACCTGAAGCCATTTGTGCAAGATCATTCGCCTCGGTATTCTGCGACCGCGGGATCCAGGTGAAGTTTATGTACCGGAACTGCGCCATCAGCTCACGGCAGTGCAGCCATAGTGGGAAGAGGGACTCGCTCTCACACTTGTATTCCTCCGTGAGTTGGGAAATCACCAACTTGGAGTCTCCAAAAATTTCCACTGCTTCTGCTCCAGCTTCGATGAGCAACTCCATTCCCTTGCGTATCGCCTCGTACTCAGTGACGTTGTTGGTGTGAGAGGTAGATAATCTGATGGAGAAGGAAAATGTTGCCCCCCGGGGCGACACGAGTAAAATACCGATGCCGCAACCATCGTCACAAACCGATCCATCGAAAAACATAGCCCATGCTCTTATAGACAGTGCTGCTATGTTAGTGTTGATTCTTTCAGCGATAAGGTCGGCCAATGCCTGACCCTTAACTGCTTTCGCGGGTTGATACCGGATGTCAAACTCCGATAATGCAAACATCCATTTGCCCAGTCGGCCTTTCAACATAGGAGCCGACAGCATGTGCTTTATGACGTCTGACTTGCATATGATGACGATCTCCGCTGATAGCAAAATGTGGCGCAGCTTGGTGTAGGTGAAAAACAGGCAGAGGCACAACTTATCGATATCAGGATACCTTGTCTCTGCGTCCAGCATCCTTCTGCTTATGTAAAATACGACTCGCTCTAGCCCATCATAAACTTGCACCACCACCGAGGCGATGGACGTGTCAGCTACTGACAAGTAAATGTAGAACGGTCTGTCCGGCTGGGGTGGAACCAACACTGGCGGCTTCGTCAGATATTCTTTGATCTCGTCGAAGGCTCGTTGTTGTTCTGCCCCCCAGCGGAATTCCTCGTCAGATTTAATTTTCACTAGTCCCATGAATGGCTCTATTCTTCCTGACAGATTGGAGATGAATCTTCTGACGAAGTTGATCTTGCCGATGAGAGACTGCAGTTCTTTCTTTGTGGTGGGTGGCTTCATTGTTCGCACTGCCTCCTGACTTTTCAGGCCGATCTCAATTCCGCGTTCATGGACCAAAAAACCCAAGAACTGACCGGCCGTCACCCCGAAGGCACACTTCTTTGGATTCATCCGTAGGCCGAATTGTCTTGTTCGGTCCAGGACGCGTTGCAGATCGTCCAAGTGCCCTTGCGCTGAAGCAGACTTGACCACCACGTCATCGATGTAGATTTCCACCAGCTTGCCGATCAGATCATGGAAAATATAATTCATGGCTCTTTGGTACGTGGCGCCGGCATTCTTCAGTCCAAATGTCATGACTACATACTCAAACAACCCCACCGACCCTGGGACTATGAATGACGTCTTGTGTATGTCTTTTGGAGCCATAAAAATTTGGTTGTAACCGGCGTTGCCATCCATGAAGCTCAAGATCTTATGACCAGCCGCTGCGTTGATTAACGTCTCTGCCACCGGCATCGGATACTCATCCTTTGGGGTAGCTCTGTTGAGATCCCGAAAATCTATGGCAACACGCTAATGGCCATCCTTTTTCTCTACAGGTACGATACTAGAAATCCACTCAGCATACCTGCATGGCCTGATTAACTTGGCTGTCAACATTTTCTCGACCTCCTTCTTGACTTCTTCCAGAATTTCGGCCTTCATCTGTCGTGCTCGCTGCTGGAATGGACGAAATCCTTTTTTAAGCGGGAGTCGATGCTCAATAATGCTCCTGTCTAACCCAGGCATCTCTGTGTATTCCCAGGCGAAGCAGTCTGGATATTGTTTCAACAGGGCTATCATCGGACCCCGCAGACTCGGATCTAACTTTTTGCTGATAAATGTTGGTCGTGGCTTATCCCCAGGACCAATGTCGATTTCTTCTAGTTCATCAGCGGATGTAAACGCATACCCTAGCTTTCCGTCACCTGTCAAATCGATGCTAAACACAGGGCAAACGGTAGGTGAGGATAACAAAAATAATTTGGGCTGATTGCCTGAATCGGCCCCCTTTTTTATTGCATTAGTCAAGGACGGTTTACACCTTATTGTTTTACAATGGCAGGGCATCTCCCTGCTACGACTACGTGATCTGCTTGTCGTATGATTGCTGCTTTTTATTTTTTGTGGCCGATCGCGAGGATCGGCCGTACCACGTACAATCGTGGACTTTGCTACTCTGTCAGGCCAGTGGATAAGACCAGCCTCACCCCGTTTTTTGTAGCTTCAATGCGCTCACAGCCGTCTAAACTGATTCCAGAGATCGGCTCTTGGTCTTCTGCTTCCCAGATGTTCATGCCAGCTATGGAGATCTCGATAGAATCATCTGCATGGATGACCTCCACTTCATCTCCATCCCACTGTATTAGGCACTGGTGCATCGTGGACGGAATGCAGCAGTTAGCGTGAATCCAATCTCTCCCTAGCAAGACAGCGTAGGTGCTTTTGCTGTCCACGACGAAAAATGACGTGGGGATGGTTTTTCTGCCCACGGTCAGATCTACGTTAAGTACGCCTTGCGTTTCCGAAGTCTGGCCGTTGAAATCGCTTAACGTGACGTTGGTTTTGATCAGATCTGCAGTGGAGCGTCCCAAACGCCGTAACATGGAGTATGGCATTATATTGACTGCCGCGCCGGTATCTACCAACATCTTGCTGACAGGCTGCCCGTTGATGTAACCTCGTAGGTACAGGGCTTTCAGATGTTTGTAACCCTTCTCTCGTGGCTTCTCAAAGATAACTGGCCGTGGGCCGCAGTCGAATTGTGCCACTGGTAGCTCATTGGTTCTTGGCGCGCAGAATTCTGACGGAAGTATGAACACCATGTTTGTGCCAGCCGATGTCTTTGCATCGGCTTTTACCGGTTTGGGGCGCCACTCTTTCCTTTTCGGGCGGTCTTCCGTTTACAAGGTCTGCCTAACTTTAGCGGCCAGATCGGGCCGTGCTTTCTTTAAAGCGTGGAGATATTGCGCTTCGGCTTCCTCCAAGTTACGCAGCCGCTGCACTCTACGCTTTTGGGTATGTCTGAGTCCGTCGGGACACCACCTTGGACGGTGATATCTGTCTTCTTCTTGGTCATCCCTTGGCTTCTCGAGGTCTTTTGCTCGAGCGGACTCCCTGTAACGGCCCTGAGGTGGGAGAGGCCCTAGATGTTTAAACACTGAAACTGGCCCCGTGTTCTCCTTCTGCTGTCCACATTCCGGGCAGTTGTCGACTGTAGGCAATCGGCTCATTCCCGCATCCCAGCAATACTTGAAGAAAGGACAATCCCAATGTTTGTCTGCGCCTTCATTTTCTTTAGACGGTCCCCTAGCGAGGTGCTCATATCCTTCATCGTCTCCATTGCACCGGCGACGTTGGTCATACTGACGCTCATACTTTTTAAGGAGATGCGTGGAATGTGGCTTCTGATATCGCACTCTCCTCACCTGTTCCTCTGTTAGGTACCGCCTGTTATTGTGGCTGGGCCGGTCGCGTGGACCAGTCTCCTCTCTTTCTTTGCCCCGAGAGCGACCACCTTCCTCCTTGTACGTGTCATGGTGGTACCCAAACCCTGCCATATTAACACCGAATGAGAAATCCAGCTGACGCCTCGCGGAGTGATTGAGTTCTACCATATTGACGCCGGGGAATGGGTTTGTGTCCACTTTCATGGCGAACTGCCCAAGGATCAGACGGCCTTGTTCTATCGCTGTTTGGATTTGGCGACGTAGCTCTTTGCAATCATTGGTGGTGTGGGTGAACGAGTGATGCCACTTGCAGTATGGTCTCCCGTTCATTTCCTGAGCCGTAGGGATTTTGTGGCCTTCGGGTAACCTCAGCTGCTTCTCCTTCAGCATTAAATCGAATATCTGCTCGGCTTTGCTCACATCGAAGTCGAACCCTTTTGCAGGCCCTTGCTGTTTCACCCATTTGCAGGATACAGGATCTGCCCCCCGAGCCCATTCGGCTACGGCCACCTCCTGGTCTTGTGTAGGATCATCTTCTTCTGTATCGACCAGGCCTATCGGACGTTTGAACTTGTCCTGGTACAGCTCAGGGTGGCGCTGTTCATACATCGTCAGCTTCTGGGCCATGTGGGCCAACGAGTTGTACTCTACTTGGAAAGCCAGATCCTTGATGGGTGCTGAGAGACCCAACACTGCTAGCTCGACTGCTTCTTTCTCAGTTAAACGAGCTGAGTAACATCGGTTCTTGACGGTCCTGAAGCGCTGGATGTACTCGGCTACAGTTTCTCCCCGCTTCTGCCGCACCTGTGCCAGGTCTGCAATGCCAGCCTCGGTAGCCTCTGAATGATATTGGATGTGGAACTGCTCTTCCAGTTGCTTCCAGGTCTGAATTGAATCAGGTGGCAGCAAGGTGTACCACCCAAAAGCCGGTCCCGTAAGAGATTGCGCAAAGAACCTTACGCGCAATTGATCCGATGCTGAAATCATGCCTAACTGTGCCAGGTATCGGCTCACGTGCTCGATTGAGCTCGACCCTTCTGACCCGCTAAACCTTGAGAACTCAGGGAGCCGATACTTGGGTGGCAGCGGGATCAGGTCAAACTCGTTGGGGTACGGCTTTGAATAGCCGATTGTCCTTCTCTTCGGCACGAACCCGAACTGGTCTCTCAAGATGGTACGGATTTGTTCCGTTGTTTGGGCTGCAGGGGCTAGATTCTCATGACTCGTTCCAGTGGCATACTTGGCTAGCCACGCCTGTTTGTCGGCGTCCATCCCAGAGATTCCTGCTCCGGAAACACCTGCCCCCGAAGCCACTGCTCCAGAAACTCCTGCCCCAGCAATCCCTGCGGTTGCAATCTGGTTCGTGCGCGTCAAGCTGTTGCAGTCTGGCACGTAAGTGCACACATATCCATGTGGGATTTCTTTAGGCGGTTCAAACAGGAACTGGCAATCGCCTGGGTCGCCTCCGACCTTGTAGAAGACGTACGCCGCTGCCCCTGGTGGTTCCGGGGCTGCGAGTGTGAATGGCAGCGGCGGCCTGGTCTGGAGCGGTCTTTCTCCCTGGTGATTCCCCAGAGTAGGCCCCGATGGAGAGTACTGATGTTTCATGATCTCCTGAACTACGCGAACGGCAATCCGTTCGAAAGCGTTCACCAGGCTCTCAGAATGGCGGTGAAGAGAATGAGCCACCATGTAATTGACTTCCTGTCGCAGAGCTCTGGTGCGCTCCTCTGAAGGAATAGACAGATCCACCTCATCAAGAGCACCCTCGGGTGAGAACCCTTTCCACCTGATGCCATGCTTACGAGTCCTCTCAAAAGAGCCGATGAGATCGGCTTCGAAGAGAGCTTTGATGTCATCATACTTCGCCTTGTGCTCCTCAGGCAGCTCGTCGTACGTGACTGGTCTGTTCTCCATCGCAGCGTCGGATGTTGATGTAGACGTTGTTGAATGTCCCACCGGGCGGGCCAGAATGTGTTGCCTGCCAAAACTCACCGGCGAGCAGCGACGAGCAACACGAAGAGCCAGGAGGCTCCCAGAACTGCTGGTGGGCCCTGGTCCCTCGGGCAACGGCCCGCAAAACTCCGGCACACATCCTGGCTTGGTTCGAGGGCGTGCCACCTGACCTATACCTGATCAGGAAGGTGAAGGATTGCTCCGATTGATTTCCTGCATGGTAAACAAGTATACGTAAAATTCGAGCCGTGACCGGCTCCCAGGTTTCCCTGTGAATCGGCTCCCAGAGCCGATTATCCCATGATTCTGCATTAGATTCACAATAACATGGGGTTTTGCTTGATCATTACAAGTTAAATCGATCTACGATAGTTTAACATTTTCACCACGTAACTGGAACATCCTACACGTAATTGAGCCTGGTAGATACAAAAGATGATAGAAAACTAACCCTAGAGGAGGCCTAACAACCGACGTAAAGTCAATTACCGGAACAACTTCTCTAGAACTAGTAAACCACGTCCTTACGTACTACTGGATCGTTCAACCCGTTTGCAAGGCCTGGCTACGTAGATATCAAACTAAACCTTGGTGGACAAGGCACAACCATAACAGACCGAATCAGCTAAATAAGGATCAAGCAAGATGCTACCCTTGCACTTGGGGAAACGGTGCAAAGGTAGCGAGGTAACTAGAGGTAGCATAGCTCAATCAAGTATAACGAAAAGCACCGATGCTAGCCTCAACAAATCTATGATAGTAGTGTTACTCGCCATCAAAAAGGCTTCAGTACGAGTAACACCAAATAACGCATAAGTAAAAATACTGCCTAGATCGCAAGATGTGATCTAGGCAGCATGACACTTACCCGAAAGAAACCCTAGAAACAAGGGGTGGCGATGCGCCGAGATTGTGTTTGTTGTGAACGTGATTGTCCTCCTTTTCTTGATAACCCTAGGTACATATTTATAGTCCGGAGACTTTCTATCTTTGGAATAACTCTACAACTCTATCTTTACCTAAACTGAAACGGAACCTACTATGATACAAGATACACGGGCAATTTAGCCCAAATCCACGCACAAGGCCGATTCAACAACACGTTGAATATACGTATCTTCCAAGCCCATCTTGATCACGGCCCATCTCTGTCTTTGGCCAAAATATGGCGATAACAGACCTTGGACTGCGGAATTATCCCTGTAGAATATGCAGGTTTCTAGGGAACTCCAGACCGGAGTCTTCGGTCTGAACGGACCAGAGTCTCAGGTGTGGTCCGGAGTTTCCCCAGGAATCTCCGGAGGGGGCTCCAGAAATTTCCGGTGTAGGTAGACCGGAGTCTCTGGTGCACAGGGACCGGAAACTATGAAAAGTCCCCGGAGGATATTTTCCCAGGGGTGATGGGACATTCAGAATGGTGGTCCGGAGGTCGGTCCGAAGATTGGCCGAAGTCTCCGGTGTAGGCCGAAGTCTGGCGGTCTGCACACCAGAGTCGCCGGTCTGAGAAGTCTTCCAACGGTGAGAAAAAGGTTCAATGAGTGGTGGCCTATAAATAGGGGACCTTATCCCCTTCCTCCAGCTGCTCGACCCACTCATGAACTCCAACACCATTTGAGCCACCAAATCAACTAGATATCTTCATCCAACCATCCAAAGTCATTGATCTTTGGAGAATCCAAGGAGGAGGCCTTACCAAGAGAGATCTTCATTTTCCACTCATTCACTTGAGGGCCCCTTGCTCTAGTGTTTCTTTAGAAACCCTAACTTTTGATTTGGTTCTTACAAGCTTGTCTTTGATTGTTTGACATCTTGATTGTATTCGGGGACCTCCAATTAGGTTGTGGATGTGTGCCTCGAACTTGTTGTAAAGGTGTTGGCTTCCACCTCCAAGGTTGCCAATATAGTGGAAGAGGTGAATCGAACCCTTTGGGGTGAGGTTCATCGGAGAACAATGGAGGCCTCTCGTGGCATTGGTGACTTGAAACCACCCCCTCTCCAAACATAGACGTACTTTCCCTCAAAAGGAAGGAACTACGAGAAACAAACCCTTGTGTCTCCGTGTTCTCCACTTTGGTTACTTCTATCCTTTACAACACTTTACTTAACTTGTTCTTGCTTAGTGTAGGTGCTAGTTTGACATATAGGTAAATTCACCTTAGTTAGATAATCTTGAGAATTTACCTTTTGTGTCAAACCCTAATTTAAAAAAGAGTAAAATTTGAAGTAGAACCTATTCAACCCCCCCCCCCCTCTAGATGCCCATACGATCCTTTCATTTGAGGTTTTTTGTTAGAAGTGGAGGGTAGGCTTGAGCCTAATGAAGCCTAGACGACAGATTCGCCCATGATGGGCATGTACGTTTTCGAGTGGGACCGCGTGTCTCAGGCATGGTGTTCTTTAACTCTCCGTTTTGTTTGTATTTTTCACTCCTTTTACTCAGTGGTGGGTGAACTGCTCCTTTCTCTTTTCTTACCAAAGATCTTGTCGATGTGAAAAACATCCAAAGCCGATGACCACCAAACGAGCAATATTGGTTTGTGGTGGCACATGCCTAGTTGCTCCCTGGAGTCCCTCTTACGAGGGAAGTCGCTGTAGGAGGTGGAGTTCCTCATGCCGGAGATGCAGTGGGTGAACCGCGACATGCGCCGGAAGCGGCGCGACACCATGCTGCAACGCAAGGCCGCCGAGCTCGACGACATGAGGATGTCGCAGCTCCGCCTGAACCACCCCGAGTATGTGCAGGCGGACCTGGCCTTCTACGCATCGCTGGCCGCGAAGAAGAAGAGCTCCGGTAGCCCTGGTGCGTCCAACCCCGCGCCGCTACCACGCGTCCCCGTCGACGACTGGTCATCCCTAGGTTTGTATTTCTGGGAAGACTCCGGCCTCGACTGGGATTAGATTTGGTTAATTTGTAATTTTTATTTTGAACTATGTTGAACTTTGTTTAAATTCTGCAATATATTTTAAATTTCACTGTGTCTATGTAGCCTATTTTGCCACAATGCAAAAAAATTAAATAAAGAACACTGTTTTGCGGCAGCTGCTGGAGCAGCCGATGCTGCAAAATACGGCAACTGGTAAAGCGGCTGTAGCAAAGCTGCTACCGCATCGTTTAAAGCTGCTACCGCATTTTGCAATATCTATTAGAGTTGCTCTTACAATAGGTGAATGAAACTAAACCAACAACAAACATGTTATACATAGTTATGACGCATTTTCGCATAGATCACGGGATCCCTCTAGGTTTAAATGGCAATGGGCACATAACAGCAGATAAATAGATCATCCCAAGATCAGTTCGACGACAGGCATGAGCCTATACTTTTTGATCATTCTCCTCACAGCCATTTTTTCAAAGTCGCTCCACGTACGGGCACGTTTGCTTCCCGACCATCTGCCAAACCCTCTGCCTTCTCTTCATTTCTGAAACGAAGATGAAGGATCTGAGAGTTCGAAGCTTTATGTGGTCCCTAGGCTACTCCGGGTGTTTTGCTGTTAGCAGTGAAGGCCAGAGTGGTGGTTTGGGCTTATTCTGGTTGTCGTCTATATCAGTGTCCATTCAAGGTGTTAATAACAGATGCATTGATACATTAATCACACAAGAGGATGGGCATGCATGGCGGACTACCTTTGTATATGGAGAATCGAGACATGATCACAGACACGAATTTTGGGATTTTCTCTGAGGAAGGCGTGCAAACTGGAGCGATCCATGGTTATGCTGTGGCGATTTTAACGAAGTTCCCAGCCAGAGGGGCAAATTGCAGCTTTCAGTGACTGTCTTCAGGACTGTGGTTTATCGGACCTTGGATTTGAAGGACCAAATTTTACGTGGACTAATCGACAGGATGCTGATCACCACGAAAGTTCGGTTGGACAGGCCAGTGGCCAATGATGATTTCATGCATTTGTTCGAAGACTGTGCTGTTTAAAACTTGATTACCACCTCGTCGGACCATTATGCAATTGCTATTTGTCTCTCTTAAAGGAGTCAACAGTTGGTAGATCACCGGCAGTGTCATACGGATTCAGATATGAGGCGATGTGGCACCGAACTCCAGATTACTTTGATGTTCTGGAATCGGCATGGTCAGCGGGGAGGGATAGACTGTCAGCACTAATCTTGACTACGGCGTCGTGCGGTGAGCTGGCCCGAGTCTCGTTCGTGCGTGAGTTGTGGCCGAGCCGTTTTGTAGCTGCATGCATGGGTGAATTAGTTAGTTTGTTAGTGGAGAAGGTCGGCGTGAGTGGCGCACGACCACACCAGGACAGTTACTGCAGTTAGTAGCCTTCCGATTAGTGCGTGCGTGCATAGTGGCCAGAGTTTGGTGCTCGGCAGTGTGTGTGCGGCTGCCTATATAAGGTCATGTTTATTAGCTGTGTAGGTGAGAGGTAGGAGAAACAATGTAGTCTCCGGTGGCCATGGTAGTTGCCAGGCTGTCGCCACCGTTGCAAGTCCTTGTACGTATGTGCGTGAGTCTAGTGAATAAAGGCCAAGATACAGGCGTTTGGGCGCCGCGGCGTTCGTCGCTGGTAAATCTGCCTCGTCTCCATTGTTGTTGCTGTGTGTGTCCAGAGGTAGAAGAACGGCGTTGCGAGATGCAGCGCCAACATAGACTTCCAACTCTTAGCTCGACCTGGAATAATTTGAATCGGATGGCGGGTACCTTGAAGGACTGGAGCCGGGTGACTTTTGGGTCATTCCAAAATCAGATCCGCAAGATGGAGCGGAAACTCTTTTATTTAAGGGGCCAACCGGTTACGGATGAGAATGTGAAAGAAGAACGAGACGTCGAACTGAACAGCGGCCTCGTGTTGAGTGGTTACGGGAAGGCGACCAGAACACTTCTTTCTTTCATGCTAGGGCATCATCACGGAAGCGCACAAATAAGATCAATACCCTTAATCGTGATTATGGCTCAAAATGTGAATCACAAGCGGAGATTAAAGGTTTAGTTCATGAGTTTTATGAAAATCTTTTTTCTTCTGAACCATGTGATTCTGTTGATGCAGTCCTAGATGCCATCCCTTCAAAGGTTACAGCCGATATGAATGTAGATTTATGTAAACCGTACACTGATGAAGAGATAGAGGCTGCTCTCTTTCAAATGGGGCCTACGAAGGCTACCGGACCAGATGGTTTCCGGCACTTTTTTTATCAGACCCACTGGGAATTTTTCAAGGGAGAAATACGAGCTGATGTTAGGAGCTTCTTATATGGTGGTGAGATTCTAGAGGGCCTTTGTGATCCGGTCGTTGTTCTTATACCAAAAGTTGCCAAGCCGAAGCATTTAAAGAATTTCCGTCCAATAAGTTTGTGCAACGTCCTCTATAAGATTGGCTCCAAAGTTTTGGCCAACAGATTGAAGGTGATTTTACGAACAATTATTTCTGAACACCAGAATGCGTTTGTTCCAGGAAGGTTGATCACTGACAATGTGTTGATTTCTTTTGAATGCTTGCATACTATTCGCAACCAGAAAGCCAAGAGACCTTTCTTCGCCCTCAAAATTGATATGATGAAGGCGTATGACAGGGTTGAATGGAACTATTTATATGGTTGTCTTTGCAAGCTGGGTTTTGACCCTGAGTGGATAAAATCGGTGATGGGGTGCGTTACATGTGTGAGGTATGCTGTTTGGGTGAATGGTGAACTCACCGAACCAGTTATCCCCTCTAGAGGAATCCATCAGGGAGATCCAATCAGCCCCTACCTATTTCTTTTATTTACAGAAGGTTTGTCTAGCATGCTGCAACAACGAGAGGACCGAGATGAGCTCTATGGTATTCGCAATGGTCGACTTGGTCCTCTGATATCCCATCTTTTGTTTGCAGATGATAGCATTTTCTTTGCTAGAAGTGATAATAGAAGCGTGATGGCTCTCATGGATACTGTTCGAATTTATTGTGAAGGTTAGGGACAGAAAACCAACCTTGATAAATCCTCAGTTTTCTTTGGTAACTTTTGTATCAATCAAGTGAAGGAGGAGGTAAAAAATCTGTTGGGAGTACACAGCGAAGCTTTGAATGATCTCTACCTGGGTATGCCCACATATGTGAGTCGCTCTCTAACAGCTACCTTAACTTCATTTTGGAAAGGATTTGGAAGTGCATTAATGGATGGTCTGATAGACCTTTGTCGAGAGCGGGCAATGAAGCTTTGCTCAAGGAAGTAATTCAAGCTATACCAGCCTTTGTAATGAGTTGATTTTAGCTCCCTTTGACCATATGTGACAAGATCCGGCAGTGATCTCTAATCGGTGGTGGTGAGTGGAGGATGGAAAAAAGAAAATGCACTGGCATTCATGGGAGTGGTTATCAACTCCAAAAGCGTTGGGGGTATGGGTTTTCACGATCTGGCTCTCTTCAATCAATCCATGCTGGCTAAGCAGGGATGGAGGCTACTCACAGAACCCAATTCTCTTTGTGCTAGAGTTCTAAAGGGAAGATACTTTCCAGAGACAGATTTTTGGCATGCCACAAAACCCAGATCTTTGTCGTATACATGCATGGCGCAGTATTCTGTTTGGACCAGAGCTGCTCTTCCATGGCATCCCATGGGGGCCCAATCGGAAATGGCCGGACGGTGAAGATCACCACAGATAATTGGATTCCTCAGTTCCCTCCTGGGATTCTCAAACCTACATCACCTATTCCGGCTAATGCTACTGTGTAGAATGTAACTCTACCGTGCACGGTAGATAACGTGCATGGCCCACCTCTTCTCCTTTTGACTTTTCTAAGATTCTATGTGTATTGAATTCTCTCTCCTTCAACACTAGTACACTTAGTTTTAATACTAAATTATATCTATTGAATCTTAAGTTTATTTTATGAACTGTTCAAATATTTTAGTTTTTAGCGACGGGAGCTTCAAAATAAGACCAATATCGAATACTTTTTAACTACTTTTGAAAATTGAATTTTGAAACTTAGTAAAACTTGGTGAAACTTAGTGAAAAATTTCTCTAGAACAAATTGTTTCAGAATATTTCAAATTTGGTTGGTCATAGTTAAAAATGTTTGCGAATTATCTTAAATTTTATTTTGGAAACACAATTATTTCATATCTTGTTTCATTGTGTATCATCATGTTTGAATGTGTTTCAGAATTCAAATTTTGAATTTTGCCAAAACAGACCCTTTTTAGGCTTGTTTAGAAGATCTCATCAAAATAAATACGCATATCCAAACGGATTTTTAAGCTGATATATATTTCAATATATATTGCTCTTTTAAGTTCACTATCAAAATTAAATTCACGTATTAAAAAATGAGAGAGATAGTACTAGTGTGGGGTATGCTACATGCAAAGATTCTCTTCAAATGTTAATTTTAAAGCAAACACAAGAGATCCAAAGGTGCAGACATGCACGCTATCTACCATGCATGCTAGAATTGCCATTCTGATGCTACTGTCCACTGTCTGATAAATGAGGAGACCGGAACTTGGAATACAGAAAATGTGTATGCCTTCTTCTCAGAGGCAACAGCGATCCAAATCCTGCAGGTTCCCATTTCGAGGCATGCAGGGGGATGATTTCGTTTGTTGGCCGCATACTAGGCATGGGACTTTCTCTGCCCGTTCGGCATACAATCTGGCTCGCACAACCAAATTCATGCATGCCCAGAGTAGGACGGGCCGAGGCATGGTTTCGAATTGGACATCAAATGAAAAGGACTGGAAAGCTATTTGGAAGATCAAAGCACCGGGGAAAATGATTATTCATATATGACGCTTTGTTCATAACTGCTTACCTTGTGGTGTGCAACTCTGCAGGCGTCAAATACCAATACCAGCAGATGAAACATGTGTTTTCTACGGGCGAACAGAGAGTATCGAACATTCTCTGCTCTTCTGCCAGTTTGCTCGTGTGGTATGGCGAGAAATCAAGCAGCGTGTCCTCTTGAAGCTGAATCGCAAATTCTTTATATCTGGCAAGAATTGGCCTTTTGATTTCCTGGCCCGCTCAAATGATCTTCAGGCTACGGTCTTAGCGGTGACTTTCTGGCATATTTGGGAGGCAAGAAACGAGGTGAGGAACTCGGAAGCCAAACCAAATCCTAGCCGTACGTGTGCGAAGATTCTGGCGTATGTTGATCTGATTAGAGAGAACCTCTTTAAACAAAACCTATCTGACATGTGTGTGTCCAATTCTACAGCAACTTCTTGGACACCGCCGCCGCCAGGTATGGTTTTTATTAACTCTGATGCAGCGATTTTTGAAGCCTCCAATGGCATGGGTGTCGGCGTGGTGTTCAAAGATCACCAGGGTTCTTGGTTGCTGGCCTGTAGACATTTTATTCTGGGACTCCAATCTCCTGAGCATGCGGAGGCCCTGGCCCTTCGGCGTGCGGTTGAGCTAGCTCGTGATGAAGGATGGAGCAAAATTATATTTGCTTCGGATTGCCTCTCCCTGGTGCAGCGGCTGATCTCTTCACGGTTGGACAGGTCGTCAGTTGGCTTGATCGTGGCTCGTATCAAGCAAATGTTGAGTGGCTTCATTTCGGTGTCTTTTTGCCATGGTAAGCGTGTCCTAAATGAAACGGCGCATATTTTAGCTAAATGAAACGGCGCATATTTTTGTATTGATGTGGTTTATAATCAATAAAGCGCCGTATTTCTGTCAAAAAAAAAAACCTCTATCCTTTTTTTAGGGACCTATAGTTTCTTCCAAGTACTCCTATAAACCCTTTTCTTGTTCGGCCCATGGGCCATGGTCCCAGCGGATTCCACACCCTATAAAAAACAAAGCATCGCAGAGCAAAATTTTCTGATCTACAGAAGGGATCGAGAGTAGGAGATCGATCGAGGTCTTGGCCGGCGACGATGAGCAGACGGTTTGTGTACATGGTGGTCGGGAACTGCTGCATGGCTCCCACCTCGTACACGCTGCACCGCATCAGCCCATCGCGCCTTTTCTACCCCAGCGATTCACCGGAGCGCGCGGCGGCGGCTGGTGCCAGGGCGACAACGATGGAGGCGGCGGAGGCGGCTGCGAGGGCGAGGACGGCGGCGATGCAGGCCGCTATTAGGGAGAGAGACTTGAAGACGCAGGCCGCTATGATGGAGAGGGGCATGACGGCGAAGGCGGCTCTGAGGGAGACAGTGTGGGCGGCTATACAGGAGAAATCGACGAAGCGGATGGAGGCAGTCAACGCGGAGAACGCTCGCTTGCCTGCGCCCCGTATGAACTTCTCCAGTCCCGGCATAGTCATGGACTTCGCGCTCGTCGGACAAACCAAGGACAAGATCGTCGCCGTGGACGGCGCCGCCAATCTCGATGATTACACCAGAGATGATTGGGACGCACCGGGCCGCGCCGTCCTCTACGACGACGCCTCGAACTCCGTCCGTGCGCAGCTCGGCGTCCGATTGTCTGAGCGCGGGAGGACCGTGCCCGTCGCCGTCGGCGACAACCTGTACTTCATGGAGGAGGTGGTGGTGCCCATGGACAACAACAGGAATATGCAAGCGCTTATGCGATGCCCCGCCCGCGAGTCTTACGGTGACAACAGCGACTTGTACTGGTATTCTTTCTCGCCGCCTCCCTACGACGCCATTGGTACCGGCGAGAAGGACCCACGGCCGCGATACCCCGAGAGGAGGGACATGCTCGGGGCCTACGCGGTGGTCGGCGAGTCGCACATCTGGGCGTCCACCCGCATCCGCGGGACCTACTCCATGGACACCGCGAGCGCCACATGGAGCAGGGTCAGCGACTCGCCGCTCCCGTTCTGGGGCCACGCTCAGTACGCGCCGGAGCACGGCCTATGGTTGGGCTTCCCCAACGACGAGTGGCAATATGAGTTCGGGGACAGCGGCCTCCTCGGCGCATGGGACCTCAACTCTCTAGAGGCGCTCGGTGTGTGGGAGGGTGGCTTTCCGCCTGCGCCAAGCGAGAGCTTCAATGTGAGGTCACACCTCGTGCACCTGGGTGACGGCGGCCGGTTCTGCGTCGCCAAGCTCTACCAGATGTACAAGCCGCGGCCGAAGGGGGGGCCTGCTATAGGTGCTACAACGACGGCGTGCCTATTGAGATAAGCTTCGCTGTCCTCACCGGCATAGAGGTGGAGCGCTGCGACGACGGTGAGCTCTGCATGATCAAGCACAGGTCGTGCAAATATAGCTTTGGTGAGTATTACTTTCCCCACGATGTACTGTAGATGGACACGTGACGAGTCATGGCACACATACATCGATCATCACTTCCTATAGGTGAAAATCACTTTGTTACTCGGTGAAATTTTATAATCCCATGAATCAGATAAGTTTCCGATATACTTGTAAGTTCATCTTTTGTTTCCACATCCTGCCCTTCCATGCATAGGAAACGAGATTATGTGATTGTTAATTTTGGAGAACTTACAATTTCCCTCTTGTTTTAGCGAGATTATGTATTTCAATGTGAGTTTCTTGATTCTAGCGTACGGGAAATGACTCTCGCTCCCCTCGTGTCGCCTCCTCCTGGCGACCTAGGGGGCCTATCCTAGCGCCACGCCACCTCCCCCCACCCCCCCTCCTCCCTCCCTCCTCGTCACCCCCGGAGGCCCGCCGGCCTAAGAGCGCGGCATAGGTGATGGGGGCGGCAAGGATCCAGCCTCCCGGCCCCTACGTGGTGGAAGGGGAGGGAGTGCGCGGCGTTGGACGGGGCCTGCGTAAGGAGCTGGTGCCATGGACGCTCTTGGCGAGGTGGAGGGGCGGCGGTTGGGGTGGAGCGGCGATGCGGCGACATGCTTAGATCCGGTTGGCGGCGCGGCGTACTAGCAGATCATCTGATCCGATCTAGGACGGTGGGTTGTGGGTTGGTGCTCGTTCATCTAGTCTCCACCTGTGGTGTTGTATATTCGTCGAGCTAGCGGTCATGGCGGCCTGGATCACCATGGATTTGCCGTTCTATTTCGGTGGGTCTTGGTGACCGGTGAAGACCGGCGGTGTGGGGGCTTCCGGTATGGCTTTGAATAAAGAGGGTTGGTCCTAGGATCCCTCTCGCGCCATGACAAAGATCTACCTGCTACATGACTTTATCGATCTATTCAGAGTGTTGTGTTCCGGAAGATTCCGCTGGTGAACTCCAATGGACGACATGCCGGAGTTCGCCAGATTGGATGGATCTCGATCGCGCGCAACCATGTTTTATCTAATCGTTTGGTTTCAGAGGGAGTGTTGTGAAGCTTTATAGACTGTTGCCATCAAGGACATGTCATTAGTCCCATGGTGAAGTCAGTCGTGAAGAATAACATGAAAGCCAAGGTCTGAAGAATGGTAATGGTAGTGTGATTCCTGTTTGCGATGAGGTTTTGGCTTGGTGTTCTAGGTCTTGGAGCAGCGACATTGGAAAGTGGGGGTGATAGTACAGGAGATTTCCAAAGTTCAAGATTTTTTTTTGGAAATGGGCGCTTTATTACTTAACAGTAAGTTTACACCCGGCCTCTGCATAGCTAGGATGCACACAGCCGATCAACCACACAGTCTCGGAACAAATCAATAAAAACGAGATTACAAAATAATGTAAATTAAAACACAGTTCTCCAAACTAGTTAAGAAAGATCTATCCGCAGCGCTTGCTGCCATCCATGCCGGGAGAAGATATCCCGCGCCATATCCTCCAACCGTCTACAGCCCTCCGCAAACAAGTCGCGGAACTCCATACGTTTTAAAGTTCAAGTTACGGGGTAAAAATCCAAGGTCTGATCTTAATTGGTTGTGTATGGCAATAACCTTGTTGAAGGCATTGTTTTGTCAGCGCGGACTTTCTCCAGGGTGAAAACCTATGACCAATGATCAGGGCGATGACGGCGCTAGTGCACTGTTCCCTTCTTCGAGGCGTCGCTTTTGGAGTGAATAGATTTCTGGTGC
Organism: Avena sativa; assembly: GCA_916181665.1. NCBI lineage: Eukaryota > Viridiplantae > Streptophyta > Magnoliopsida > Poales > Poaceae > Avena > Avena sativa. Next base: position 395,595,808 of record OV702279.1, on the reverse strand, counting down.
TGCCTTGGTGGTGTTTGGTCGCTGTTGTAGGGCATAGATCACCAAAGCATGACTTTTTTCCTGTAATTCTTCTTTCTTTTTTTGGCTATGTGCATCCGTAATACCATTAGGGTAATGCGTTGTTGTAGAGGCTAGGTATAATTGGTATCTTGCGATATTAATATATGCTCATTTCCAAAAAAATGTATTTCAATGTAGTTTCGTTAATATTATCATGTGTTTCTTGAATTACTCTCGGAATCACCCTCATGTCTCCACCCTATTGCTAAGACATGACAATGATCACATTTCTATCTCATGCAAAAGAAGAGAATCAAATCCAGGGTCAAGCGACAACAATAAAAGGATTTCTTCCTTTTCGAAGGGATTGCGAGTCTTCTTAATCATCGATTTGGCACAAGAAAAAAGGAAAAATGCAGTTTTCTTGTGCACTCTTTTTTTCTTCTTCTTTTTAAAATAGTGGTATTATATATCCAATATCCCGATCAAAGCATGGACGTCAGAATAAATAGACTAATGATGAATAAGAGGGGAAAATATTTAACTGGATGAGGGGTGAACGTAGCCAGGTGGATCAAGGCAGTGGATTGTGAATCCACCATACACGGGTTTAATTCCCGTCGTTCGTCCATCGCATTATTAGAAATTAAAAAATTGTAATTTTCCATATTTGTAGTTATGTATTTACTTACGTTGACGAAGAATAAAACTGTCATATATTTTTTCTTTTTCATAATTGTGGGCTTTTTCTACCAAAGGGGATTTTCCTTCACCGACCCATGGGGGCTGTCCACATGGTTCATAACTACCCTCTTACTACGGATCGTTTGTCTACCCAACACTTAGATCCGGTTTTAGCCAAACTTTTTTCTATGAGTCGAGCAAATCCAGGACAACATTAAGACATTACATCAGAAAATTTGTGGGAACTATGAAACTGTCATCATTGGACTTTAAACTAAAATGTGAGAAATATCTGCATACACCAACTAAATTTTCACTTGGATCCCACATGCTAGACAAAGAGGTGACAACATTTCATTACCAACTAAACTTTCACTTGGATCCCATATCGTTGGCTTCAGGCTTGCGCTGTCAGTAAGAGAAGAATGCAGGTACCGAAGGCCGATGTGTGGCCGGTCTCATTTCATTCCTAACCGGGCATTGGGCAAAGTATGCTGCCTGTGTGCAGTCGGAGTGTCTAACCAAGTTCAGAACACATCTGTTGCATGATCCAGTAGTAGTTTTCAACAACCGGAGCTAGGAAGAAACAAAACGGCGACGGTGTTGCTGAAAATTGACTGCATTTCATTTCAACCTTTAAAATAAGGAAAGATGAAAACATGTTATGTTTCCTCAAGATTTTCTAGTGTTTCAAACGGAATGTAGAATATGCTACTATTGGTGTGCTGTCTGTTAGAATTTGGTTATGGGCTTTAGACTATGGCCTAATACAAATTCTGAAATTCTCAATGTCTATTCATGCCTATCAAGGGGTGGCACGGAAGTTTAGTCATACCTTGCTTGTTTGGAGGGAGTTGGACCAATATATACAGTGGAGCGTTTCACTACCTCATAAAAAGAGTGAAGGGGAGTGGCATACACTCGCGCTCTGACGAGGTTTAATCTCGTCAATGCCCATTGTTATGGACTTGGGTTTTGGAGAAGATGGGGATGCTGGAGATCGTGGCACGGTTAACAGACAAGCAACCAGGGGACACGAGATTTACCCAGGTTCAGGCCCCCGGAGGGAAAACCCTACTCCTGCTTGTCTGCTCTTGATTACGGCGGAACCGAAGGTTACAGGGTGCGCAGATTCGATCTGGCGTGGATGCGTGTGCGAAAGTATGAGTCGAGAGATCTAGGGCGTGCCCTCCTGGCCTTTATATAGACTTAGGCAGGTCCCGGGCATAGTCCTAGTCGGTTACAAGTTCTAGGGTTTTTCCCCTTTGAATTTCCTATCTCCTCTAGTCTTGCTCTCCAAGGATCCGAAGGCGTCATGGGCCTTGGCCACCCGAAAATCTCCATGGGCCAGCGCATGTCTGTTGTGGGCCTTCCTTGGGCTGGACCAGGTATGCTGAAGTCACGTACCCGTAGGTTATAACCATGTCAGTAGCCTCCGAGTGATCAGTCGAATCGTAGATTCGGCTGAGGACTCTTCCATCCTTCGGGTGCAGCTATATGTTAATAGTATATGTGTGTAGGGATTGTTGATGCGTGTGCCTGACTCACCCGACGGATCAGGGTCAGTTAACTGTCTTAGGACGAAACAACACGATCTTCTTCAGGTTCGGGTCCCTTAACCCGGACCTGGAACATATGCTGGCGTAATTCGACTCAGGCTGCGGAGGACTTACAGGAGTGGAATTCCAGTGATTTCAATTGGTGTACCCAACGCGTCCGTCGGAATTTTTCATCGTACCTGCTGGTACGGATTCATACTAGCAGAGCGCAGTCAGGTGCGTTGCCAGGCCATCAGATGATATTTGTAGGTCTTATCTTTGCGTCGCAGACGCAGCATCCGAACATTTATCATCTCGGAGGTGCTTCGGGTGGCCTAGGAGATTGACGCTCACTCGGCCGTTTTGTTGGGGCAAAGTTGCCAAAAAGTTTTTGCGTGCGGATCCGGAAGATCGCAGTCGAAGATTTCATAGGGTGCGCGACCAGCGCTCCCTATGGGAGTAGCCCCCAAGTGTCTGTTCGAGTCGTAGACTCGAACGGAGACTTTAGTTCAAGCGTTGTTTCAGTTGTTAAGTCCGAAGGACTCGAAAAATTTCGGATGCTTAAATCCATCCTCCCTATGGGAGTAGCCCCCGAGTCTGTAGTGGAGTCGTAGACTCGACGTAGGACTCAGAGTAGTAATTTGTCCTCATTTGTCTGTCGGGTGCGCGGCCAGCGCTCCTGATAGGAGTAGCCCCCGAGTATTTAGTCGAATCGAAGATTCGAGTGAGTACTCTTAGCTGTGGAGCCGAAGTGGTGCTAGTATAGCTTTTGATGACGTCAGTGCTTACGATTGATGACCTCAAGCGTCTGCTACGCCAGAGATGACTTGACTGGACGAACATGGGTCCCACTTGCTGACTTTGAATTGACCGGTCACGCGGGGCGTGGAGATAATTACGGCGTCTCCTCGATTTCCGCGCGTAGTGGACGGCGTGGTAACGACGGTTCATTGTGGTGTTGACACGTGTACGGCCAGATCTACCGTTTTCGTTAGGTCTTCTCGATGGACGGCCAGCGTGCGTCGTCTTCGCTGTTATAATCCTTGGTGAAATCGTGGTTTGTTTTTCACCCCACCAGTTCATCTGTTCACTGCCTCCTTGTTCTTGAGCGATTCTTGCTGTACACTGAGCTTTCCTTCCACATTTCCTTCGTTCTTTCTGCGTTGTCATCGCCACCACCGCCGTAGCGCCATGGGGAAAACAAAGAAGTCCTCATCTGCGGTTGGGACCAGCGCCACCGGAGGCAAGAAGGGCACCTCCGCTGCTCGCATCACCGATGGTGGCTGGCGGCGATCAGAGACGCGGGAGAGCGATCTCCGCAAGCTGCGCGAGTGGGGCTTGATCCCGGAGGACAGGGAGGCCGTTAAACTCCCCGGCAATGAGGTAATCCCCCGTCCCCCATCTGGGTACCGGGTTATGTTTGTCGCCTTCGTTTTGCGTGGGTTTTCGTATCCAGTCCATGACTTCCTTCGTGGACTGCTCTTCTTCTATGGGGTTCAACTGCATCATCTGTCTCCCAATTCTCTTCTCCACATTGCTTGTTTTATCACGTTTTGCGAGTGCTGGCTTGGCATCGAGCCGCACTTTGGCCTCTTCCGGAAGCTCTATTCCGTGAAGAGGCAATCTGGTTCGGATGGTGTGTATCCCATTGGGGGTTTCATCATCTCCCTCAGTCCCAATCTGCAATTCTTTTCCTTTTCCATGTCCGAATCTGTCCAGTACTGGCGGAGGCGGTGGTTTTATATCCGTGACTCTGTAGTGCCCGGGCAAGATTTTGGTCTTGTTCCCTTTGACCCCTCCCAATTGATTGAGAAGAAAAGATCCTGGAAAAACCAAATCTTAGACGGTGAGGTGGCGGAGATAGAGGCCCTGTACCGTCGGGTGGAGGATCTCCAACTGATTCCTGAGAAGGAGGTGAATGGTGGCGACATCATCCGGACGTTTCTTGAGCGTCGGGTGCAGCCTATCCAAGCGAGGGCGCACCCGATGTTTCTTTATTCTGGGCGCCGTGATCCGACGAGAGTTTCGAGTGAGAAAATCTCCGAGGTGGAACTTGACAAGGCTCTTCGCGCGCTGTTGAAGTTCAAGGCCGACGAAGAAATCCCGGGGAAGTCGCTGACTCCTCCCTTTTCTTCGACGTTGGTCGTACCGAAGGTGTAGATTTGCGCACGTAGTGCTCTCCCTTTGTTTTTGTCGGCTGTGTATTTGTTTCCTTTGTTTGCTGACAAAGTTCCTTCTCATCTTGCAGAGCTTCAAAGTGCCGGGCATGGTACCACCGTTGCCCGAAAGGTATCCGAATGCCCCGGATAATAAAGTGGTGGATTCCGTGTCCGAGCTACCGTCAGCGCGATCTCCAGCGGAGGATGCCAACGAGTCGAGTGAGGACCATTCGCGCAAGCGATCACGGAGCTCCAGCGAGTCTTCGGATGCCTCGACTCCTCCGACTCCCAGAAATCCTTTGGGCCTTGAGCGTCATAGTGGTGGCCATTGAGGTTCTTCCTCTCCCCTTCCTGCCATTCCTGTGCGGGCTGTTGCGCCGCACCCGCCAGCAAAGCGGAAGAAGGAAGAAAAGAAGGAGGAGAAGAAGGAAGAGAAGAAAGAGGAGAAGAGGGCCCGAAGGGCTTCTCCTATCTTCGACCTGAGCGCATTGGGCTCGTAAGTTTTCTTGTTGCACCGTTGTCCTTTTATCTTCATGATTTTTGCACCTGTGTTGATTGGTTCGTATGCAGGCAATCCTCCGACGGCTCTAGTGATGGTGCGCGGGAGATGATGGGGGAGTCGAACATTGCGTCGCCTCCTCCTCAGACGGTGGCGACTTCGGGTGACGCCGCTCCAGTTCCTCCTGTGCGGGAGGGGCTGGTGGTTGCGCCTCAGAATTTCGCAGGCGGGCCTTCGGGGTCGCCATCGGAGCATGTAAGTTTTTCTGCTTCATGTCACGGGGGGAGCCCCCGAGTGTCTTCGTCTGCTGATGTTGTATTTCCTTCTTTGTGTTGGGCGTAGCCCCCAAGTCCTGTTCTTACTGCTATTGCCTTTTGCTGCAGCCTTTTGTCCAAGAGGCCAAGCGGCTAGTGGAAGAGCGCCTGACGCTGGAGGCGAAGCTGCGGCAGCTTCAAGGTATCCGTCTGCCTTTTAATACCTCTCTTGTTTATCCTTGACATGTTCTTTGACACTTGTTTGTCTTAAATGCAGAGGAGCACAACGACTCTCTCCGTGAGGTCGATGCTCTTAAGAAGAGCCTCGGTTAGTCGGAGCAGAAGGCCGAAGCCGCCATTGGCACGAAAGAGCGCCTCGAGCTGGAGCTGACTGAAGCAGCCGAAGCGAAGGAGCGTCTGCGGCAGGAGGCAGCGGATCGTGAGGAGCAACTGGCCACAGTTGCGGCTGCTCGCGAAAAGGAAGTGGCGGCGAAGCTCATGGCTGCTGCCAAGGCTATTTCGGGTGAGTGCTTAGTTTTGCACTTGTTTATTTTTCTCCGGGTCTTTATATGCTACGTTCCTTCATGGTTTTTCTTCTTTGTGTCTCAGATGTCGCAGGCATCGAGTTCGACCGCGGTGCTCTGGAGCACGGGAGTGCTCTGGATGATGCCACTGTGGCGGTCGAAGACCGCTGCAGCACCGTCGTCAACTCCCTCGCCAAGGCGAAAGAGGTCCTTGGTCGCTTCTACCAGGAGCTCTTCCCGAAGGGCGCAGCCCTTAAAGATGTGGATGCCCTGGCAGAGGCTCTGTCAGCCGAAGCGCCTGCGGCGTACAAGCACAAGCAGAAGGGCATCGGCGCGTCCGTCGGGCTGGCGATGGCCATGGCGGCTGGGGCGGAGATGGACTTGCCCCAGATCACTTCTCGGATGCCGACGGCTGCGGATGGATCCGAGGTAGCCTTCGCCGCCTACTCCTCTCGCTGCAGACGATATGGGCCCAAGCTCATTGACTTGCTGTCTGAGTACGCACTGCGGCAGCAGGGCGAGGCCAAAGCTAGGCAGTCTGGTTCTGAGGCGACTCAGTGTCCTGCACCTTAGGCATAGTAGACGTAGGGTAGTTTGTAGTCTTCTTTTGTTGTAAATATCTTTTGTAGTACCATCCTTGTGCCACGTAGTGGACTTATATATTTTAATGAATTCCTCCAAGTTGTGCTCTATCCTTGGCTGAATGTCTGTGTGCCTTCTCTTTTCTGCTGCTATAGGTTCCTTCGGGTGCTGACCCAGTTGACACTTCATCCGAAAGGCCCTTGCGACAATTATTGGATGATTCCTCGCAGCTCGCTTTTCTTCGAGATCGCGTGCGCAGCTTGGAGAGGGATTTGCTCGGGTTACGCGGTCGCGCCGACGTTTGGAAATCCAAGGCAGATCGTGGTGCAGCCAGAGAGGAGTATTTGATGGCGGAGCTGGGTCGGCTGTCCGAGCAGCTGCAATGTAAGTTGATCCTTCTTTCGGGCCGTAGCTCAGTTCTTCGGGTGAGCCTGCTGGCCTTATTCTTGTTTTGTGCGGTTGTCGCAGGTGCCAATCTTGCTCCGAGGGAAGAAAAGGAGCGTATCGCTGTTCGAGTCAATTGCTTGACTCAACAGGACATGGAGGCCGGCGGCTTCTTCTGGATGGATCGTGATCGCGCCATGGTTCTGGCGACGGTGCAGGATCGTGTCTATCAGGTTTCGCGGGTGCTCCGCCAGGTGCAGACATCACTGTCCTCGGTGCTGCACGTCATGTTTCCTTTTGATGCCGTGCCGACGACCCTTGCAGGTCTTCTGAAGAAGTTTCGGAGTGCCAGCAATGTCAAGGAGCTGGTGCGGCAGCAGCTCGTCGCAGGGGTGAAGGCTGCCTTGTCTCTTGTGAGGGTGCACCGCCCTGACGTAGATTTGGCTGCTGTGGCGACTGGGCCACCTCTTCGACCGGATGGTGGTGAGTGGAACATGCGTCCGCATTACGCGGCTGTAAGGAAGTATGCCGAACAGATTGTAGATTTGTTTGAGCAGACTCAGGTTATTCTTCAGAATAGGTAGGACCTGAAAATAAACAGATAGATGTAAAATTTGTATATTGCGGCTGGGCGTTTTGTGCCCTTTGTTGTAAAGGTTTGCTTGTTTGTGAGCACGCAGTGCTTTGATTGAGTACGTGTCCTTTTCGTTTGCCTGACGTGGTCAGCTACTCAGGTGTACACGTTTGGCCCTCAATCGATGAAATCGTGAGGTGGGGGGAGCCCCCGAGTGCGTATGTAGCATGTAGTAAAGTTGCAGAAAAATAGTCAACCGAAGGTTGGGGCGAGACACTTAGCTTTATTTATATCGTAATGGAGGAGGTACATGGTTCGGCTGAGTAGCCTTGGCTGAAAGCCTTATTGAAAGTAAAAGGGGATAGGTTGCTACGGGTAGAATCGTCGCAGGTGCGAGATGTTCCATGGGTTGGAGTATGCGAATCCAGACTCCACGTGCTTGAGGCGATAGGCGCCACCTGGGATGACTTCGGTGATGACATAGGGTCCTTCCCATGGTGACTCGAATTTATTCGGTCGCTTTTGCTTGAGCCGTAAGACGAGGTCTCCTTCGACGAAGGACCTTGGGCGCAGCCGGCGGCTGTGGAAGTTGCGGAGACTTTGCTGGTACACCGCTGATCTAGCTGCTGCTATATCCCGTGCTTCGTCGAGTGTGTCGACGGCATCTTCGAGTGCAGCCGTGGATTCGGCTTCGCTGTAAGCGACGACTCGTGGAGCCTGGTGGCGTACTTCGGCTGGTAGCACGGTGGAGCTGTTTGGCGTAGTCCGTAAGCTCCACAGGACAGACGGTAGCTCTTTCCCAGTTTCCAGCTTTGTGCTCGAGTGATCTCATGAGGCGCTTCTTGATGCCGGCGCCGATTAGGCCGTTGGCCTTTTCCACTTGCCTGTTTGTTTGCGGGTGTGCCACTGAGGAATACGTGATATTGATCCCGAGGCATTCGCAGAAGTCCTGGAATTCTTCGGAGATGAAGTTCGATCCGTTGACGGTGATGATGCTGTGCGGTACGCCGAACCTGTAGACAATGGATTCGAAGAATTTGATGGCGGTTTTGCCCTTCTGGTTGGTGACTGGCATGGCCTCGATCCACTTGGTGAATTTGTCGACTGCGACCAGGAGGAAGACGTGTCCCCCTTTCGAGGACTTTGGCACTTTGCCGATCATGTCGAGGCCCCATTGGGCAAAGGTCCAGGCTATGGTTATGGGTCGAAGTTCGGACCCAGGTGCGTGCGGTTTGTCGGCGAACCGTTGGCACCCGTTGCATCTTCGGACGATGTCCTTCGCGTCGTTCATGGCCGTTGGCCAATAGAATCCTGCTCGTAGAGCCTTGGCGACAAGGGAGTGGCTGCCTGCGTGGTGGCCGCAGATGCCCTCATGGATATCTTGGAGTATGGCCTTGCCGTCGTCGAAGGTGATGCACCGTTGTAGTACACCCGTAATGCTGCGTTTGTACAGCTCGCCGTTGATGATGGTGAAGGCTTTTGACCGACGAGATATGCGCCGGGCATCTGTCGAGCTGTTAGGCAATTCTCCGTTTATCAGGAACTGGAGGTATGGACGTGTCCAAGTTTCTTCGACTGCCATGACCTGCATCAGGTTGACCATGGCAACTTCGGTATCCAACTTTGCGGGTCCTTCATGACCTTCGGGTAGCGTAGCCCCCGAGTGTTCTGCTTCTTCGGGTGATCCCTTGGGGAATTTCCGCGTGATGGATGGCACGCAGATCTGTTCGAGGAACACACCTGGTGGTACCTTTGCACAAGTGGATTCAATGTTGGCGAGTCTATCGGCCTCCTCGTTGCTCTCTCTTCCAACGTGCCGAAGTTCGCAGTCGTCGAATTCTCCTTCGAGTGCGTTGTATAGCGCGCGGTACGCGATCATGTTTTCGGCGTGTGCGTCACACTCATTCATCGTCTGATGTACGACAAGGTTGGAGTCGCCGTAGATGACCAGGCACGTTGCGCCGCATATTTTTGCCATCTTCATGCCATGGATGAGGGCTTCGTATTCGGCCTCGTTGTTGGAGGCTCGGAATTTCATCCGAAGAACGTACTTCATCTTGTCACCTTGCGGGGAGGTCAGTATGACTCCTGCTCCGGCTTCGCGCTTGGAGCCGTCGAAATGCATTGTCCAGGACTGCGACATGTCTGGGATGTCAGGCAGCTGCAGCTCCATCCAGTGCACCAGGAAGTCTGGAAGGACTTGAGATTTGATTGCATGTCGCTTCTCGTAGACGATGTCCAAGGGTGATAGTTCGATGCCCCACAGGGCCACGCGTCATGTGGCCTCTGGGTTATTCAGGATGCTGTTCAGGGCTGCCTCGTTGACGACCATCACCTGATGCTCCTGGAAGTAGTGGCTCAGTCGTCGAGCCGTCATGAACACGCCGTAGGCTAGCTTCTGGTAGTGCGGGTACCGCTGTTTGGTTGGAGTAAGGACCTCGCTGAGGTAGTAAATTGGGCGCTGGACCCCGTGGGTCTTGCCTTCTTCGGGTTGTTCGACCACGAGTACGGTGCTGACCACCTGGTGTGTGGCTGCTATGTATAGCAGTAGGGGTTTGCGCTCCTTTGGCGTGACCAAAACTGGCGAGGTGGAGAGTAGCCGCTTGAGGCTTTCGAATGCATCGTCGTCTTCTGGTGTCCACTCGAACTTGTCTGCCTTGCGCAGCAGCTGGTAGAATGGTAGGGCCTTTTCGCCCATGCGGCTGATGAACCTGCTTTTCTCCTTGAGGTTTTTCGGTTTCTCCGATTTTCTCCTCAATCCCTCGCTGAGAGATGAAATACCCGAGTAGCTGACCCGAGGGGACGCCGAAGGCGCACTTTTCTAGATTGAGCTTGATCCTGTAGTGATCGAGGTTGTCGAACGTCTCGCGGAGATCGTCGATAAGTGTCCTTGCCTTCTTGGTTTTTATTACTATGTCGTTGACATAGACTTGGACGTTGCGACCGATCTGGTCCTTAAGGCAGGCCTGCATGCATCGCTGGTACGTGGCACCTGCGTTCTTTAGCCCGAAGGGCATTGTGTTGTAGCAGTATACTCCGAACGGTGTGATGAACGCAGTTTTCTCTTGATCTTCGACCTTGAGTCGAATCTGGTTATAGCCTGAGTAGGCGTCGAGGAAGGAGAGTTTCTCACAACCTTCAGTCGAATCGATGATCTGGTCGATCCGAGGAAGAGGGAAGTGGTCCTTTGGGCAGTGTTTGTTTAGTGACGTGAAGTCTACGCACATCCGCAGGATGTCCGTGTCCTTCTTCGGGACCATCACCGTGTTTGCCAGCCACTCGCTTTCTTTGATTTCCCTGATGAAGTCTGCAGCGAGCAGTCTATTGATTTCCTTGCCGATAGCTTCGGCTCGTGGCTCCGACAGTCTTCGGATGGACTGCTTGACCGGCTTGGTGTCTGGAAAGACATTGAGTGCGTGCTCGGCGAATTCCCTGGGAACTCCTGGCATGTCCGCAGGACACCAGGCGAAGATTTCCCAGCGCTCACGGAGGAATTCGACGAGCGCGCCTTCCTATGCGGTGTTGAGGTCGTTGGCGATCAGCGCCGTCTTGGAGGCGTCCGTCGGATGGACCTGCACTTTCTTGGTGTTGACGGTGGAGTCGAAGGACATGTCAGGTGCGTTTTGCCTTGTGACTGGGGGTAGCCCATTGTCCGTCACCTCGCGGAGCCTTACAAGCTCGTCTTGCATGCCGAAAGACTGGGAGATTTTGTTGAAATCCTTGTCGCATTGGTCCGATCGGGTGAAGCTCCCGTGGACTGTGATGACGCCCCTTGGTCCTGGCATCTTGAGTAGTAGGTATGCGTAGTGTGGGACGGCCAGGAATCTTGCGAATGCTACATGCCCTAGGATGGCGTGGTATTGCGACGGCCAGTCCACCACTTCGAATTCTAGGCGCTCCTGCCGAAAGTTGTCCGGCTTCCCGAATATGACGTCGAGCCCTATTTTGCCCAGGGGGAATATGCCCTTCCCTGGGACAATGCCGTGGAACGTTGTGTCTGATTGTTCCAGGCTGCATTGCGGGATCAGCATAGCCGCTAGAGTGCTTGCGAACATTAGGTTGATGCCGCTGCCGCCGTCCATGAAGACGCGACTCATCTCCAAGCCTCCGATCTGCGCCTCCAGCACCAGGGCAGCATGACCTGGGCGAGGGATCTGGCAAGGGTGATCCGCTCGAGTGAATGTGATGCAGGACTCCGATCCGCTGAGGTACTCAGGGATTGCAGGCGGAGTTGCCACGGCCAAGTTGATTTGTCGGGTGATTTTCTTCTACACCCTGTTTGTGGGGCATACCTTCTGGATCATATTTAGTGCTCCCTTTGGTGGCGGGTATGCGACCCCGGCGTTGTTTTGCGCTGGTGCGACTGGTTGATTTGGGCCTCCAATAGGCGGCGGTGGAGGAGCTCCATGTGCTATTTCACCTGGCGCAGGTGCGTTTCCGAACGCAGGAATTGGAGCTTGTTGCATCATCTGCACCATGCCTTCACTGAGTTTCTGGAACTCGCGGCAGTCCTTGAGCATGTGGCTAGCTTTATTTTTGCCATCCTGTTTGTCGAGTTCCAGAAACTCAGTGAAGGCATGTGGACCAGAAACTCGATGTAGAAGTGGATGGTGCATGGACCCGAAAGTTTGTCGAATGCTGAGGGTCTGTTGTCGCGGTCGCGGCGTTGCCACGACTGCGTTGGTCGTCCGTTGTCGCGGAAGTTTCCGCTGCGGTATCCTCCGCTGTTGCGGCTGTTGTCGTTACGGCGGTCGGCGTAGCCGGCCGCGACCATTTCGGGTTCGTCGCGGTCCTCGTAGACGCTCGATCTCCTCTTGCTGCGGCGTTCACGTCTTCGGCCGTAGTCGTCCTCTTCATCTGATTGCGGTCGTTGGATGCAATCTTCGCCGTCTGCCCAACTGTTGGAGATTTTCATGAGGTGGTCAAGTGTCTTGGGCTTTACACGCCCAAGTTCCTCTTTGAAGTCTTGGCGCTTGACGCCGTCCCTGAAGGCGTCGTTGGCCCTCTCTTCGGAGATGTGTGCTGCGGAGTTCTTGGTTGTAGACCAGCGTAGTATGTACGAGCGAATAGATTCACCCATTCTCTGAGTGCAGGCTCGCAATTCTTCGATTGAGGCGGGCCTCTTGCTGGTGCCTTTGAAATTTCGGATGAAGCTGTAAGCAAGCTCCTCCCAGCTTCGGATGGATCCTGATGATAGGCTGCTGAGCCAGACTCGCGCCGCGCCTGTCAGCTGCAGCTGAAGGCATTGCATGGCGGTTTCTTTGTTGCCTCCGTGAAGCTTGACGGATGACAGATGGTCGCTGAGCCAGGACTTTGGATCTTGCGTGCCGTTGAACTTCGGAGTATCCGAAGGAAGCTTGAAGTTGTGTGGCATCTGTGTTCGCCGAACAGATCTGCTGAAGCATCAGGCCCCGCAGAGTTCTCCTTCGTCTTCATCCATCTCAGATTCAGACGAGCATGCACATTTGGCGCGTGCTTTGTCGATCTTGCGCTGTGTAAGCTTGTCTCTGGCGTCGTACTCGCGTTTATTGCGGTGCGAGCTCTTCTTCCTTCGAGGAAGATCGTGCTCCTCTTCCTCTTCGGATGAGGTGGTGGGGCTCCGGTCGCGCCTGGCCGGAGCTTTCTTCTTCGGCTCCGCAGGAGCGTCTTCGTGGAGCGCAGCTCCGATTAGTCCTAGTCCGGTGAGTGCGGACCTATGCATGGCCCTTTTCGGGTCCCCCTCCGGAGGTGGGTGAGCCGCGAGATACGCAGTGGCTGCCATGATCGCAGCTTGTGGCGTCTTCGGGATGATGTTGCCGTCGGCATCCATATCCATGAACGATGTGTGTAGAGTTCGGGTCACGTCGCGCCGCTCCTTGGGATCCATGTTTTCCACCCGAGAGCGGTGCTTGTTTCCCTGGTTTCCGTTTGTGCTAGAGCCGGGTGCGATGGCGGAGAGCGCAGCTCGTCGCGCGCTGTACTCGGAGGCTGCTTGCTTGCGCTTGTCTAGCGTCTCCTGCATCTTGACTTGTTTCTTGTGTTCCTCGATGAGGAGGTAATGGTATGCCATCAGTAGGTCACGTGAGGCGTCTGCAGGTAAGACGATGTTGCCTGCGACGGCACGGCGAGCCTGGACCCATCCTTCTTTGCTAAGTTGGATGACGTGGCCGTTGCTTTCCCTGTTGGGTGGGGGGGGGGGGACTGGCTTCTTCTGTTTTCGCCGTTTTCGCCGTTTCGATTGGGCGGCGGGTTAGGCGTTTCCTCGTCGGTTTGGATGACTGCGGCGCACAGATAGCGCTTGCAGATTGGTCGGCTGCTGCCGCAGATTTCGGATCCGGAACCGTAGGTCCCTTCATCCGAAGGTGGATCGCACAGATCGGAGTTGCAGCTGCTGCTGCTGTAGAACTCATCTGTCGATGGTGATGTGCGTAGCACGGGGTGTGGAGCCCACGAAGCGGGCCTGATTGACGGCACGGGCACCCGCTCAGGGAGGCGGAGGGTGCCAGTTTGTCCCACCTGGAAGCAGAAGCTCCCGAACAAAATTTCGAGTCCGTCGCCTACGGGCTCAAAATCCTTCATGGTGGCCGGCGAGTGGGCGGTGAAGTCGAAAGCGCCGAAGAGGAGGTGATTCTCCGTCGCCGCGGAGTTGTAGATCGATCGGGTCGGAACCGTCACGACCGCACAATCAGCAGCCCCAATTCCCACAGACGGCGCCAATTGACGAGGTTTAATCTCGTCAATGCCCATTGTTATGGACTTGGGTTTTGGAGAAGATGGGGATGCTGGAGATCGTGGCACGGTTAACAGACAAGCAACCAGGGGACACGAGATTTACCCAGGTTCAGGCCCCCGGAGGGAAAACCCTACTCCTGCTTGTCTGCTCTTGATTACGGCGGAACCGAAGGTTACAGGGTGCGCAGATTCGATCTGGCGTGTATGCGTGTGCGAAAGTATGAGTCGAGAGATCTAGGACGTGCCCTCCTGGCCTTTATATAGACTTAGGCAGGTCCCGGGCATAGTCCTAGTCGGTTACAAGTTCTAGGGTTTTTCCCCTTTGAATTTCCTATCTCCTCTAGTCTTTCTCTCCAAGGATCCGAAGGCGTCATGGGCCTTGGCCACCCGAAAATCTCCATGGGCCAGCGCATGTCTGCTGTGGGCCTTCCTTGGGCTGGACCAGGTATGCTGAAGTCACGTACCCGTAGGGTATAACCATGTCACGCTCCTCCTCCTCTGATGCCCGCCTCGTCACGACGCGCGTGCGGCGTGGCGCGGCGCAATTATGCCTCGGTGCCGATTTTATCTTTTTGCTGCTCGAAAAAATTATTGCGTGAGTTATTTTTCTATTAGACGTTTCCAGTCTGGAACGTGGGTTGTTATTAACTCTTCCAGTCTTTCTGGAACGTGGGTTGCGCCCCATGTCTTACTCGACTACCGCTATAAGCGACTCAGGCGTAAACCCTAACGTGTGTTACACACATCCCTCCCTCTGCCTCCAGAGCCTTGTGCCGTCGCTACTCCTTCTCCATCCCCTCTTCTGGCGTGCACCTGACGACGGGACAGTAGGTCTCTAGAACCACCCGCCTCTCCTGAACCTATACGGGTGAGAGGCGGTCGGGTTTTTGGTGAGCGTGTCTGTGCGACTACTGACAGCATCATGTCGAACGACCACTCCTTCCCCGACGAGGACTTCTTTCCGGACATCAGCAGCCTCTACATCGACGACATGGCTGATGACGCTACTGTCAACACGAACCTCAACACCAACTTGAAAGTGAACTTGAATCCTCCTGCAACACCGTAACCAATCTTCTCCTACCTAGTTCAGTTTCTGTTACAGTTTCTTGTACTAGCTTTTGGAATAGATGTGATCTGTTTACCATGGTTAGATGTGATATGTTCGTCTATTCTACTAGTATGCATGATTAGGTTAATTCCTGCAATTATAGTCATTCTTTATTATTAGTTATTTTGGATTAAACATTATGGTAAATTTCTTATTTATTCAAAAATCCAAAACCTGATTGTAGGCAACTGAATTCAACTAGTTTAGCAATGGCTACAAGGCCGCCTCCCTTTGATGGTGTGGAGGCTTGTTCCGCCTTTCTTTGTCAGACTTATGCACTAAAGTTATTAATCATATTTACAATGATAATAAATCCAATATTTGGCATTCACGACTTTTTCATATTAACTTTAGTTGCAGCACGTGGCTAGCCAACATGAGTTTAATTCTGGAATTTACTAATATCAAGGTCTCTAAGTGTCAAGTGTGTGTGCAAGCAAAACAACCTCGCAAGTCTCACAAGACTGCGAAGGCAAGAGATTTGGCACCACTAGAGCTCATATATTTAGATCTTTGTGAGATGGATGATGAGTTGACAAAATATGGAAAGAAATATTTCATGATATTAATCAACGACTCCACCAGATACTGCTGAAATTTTTCAAAATCTATAAAGCTAAAGCAGAAAATCAATTTGATCGTAATATTAATCAACTTAGGTATGATCGTGGTGGAGAGTATTTTTCCAACGAATTTGATCATTTTTATGCGGAACATGGTATAATCCATGAGAGGACGCATCCCTACTCGCCCCAGTCTAATGGGGTGGCTGAATGAAAGAATCGTACTCTAACTGATTTAGTTAACGCCATGTTAGACACATCGGATCTCTCCAAGGAATAGTGGGGGAGGCGATTGTGACTACATGTCATGTCCTAAACCGTGGTCCAAAAAACAAAGAAATTACACCATTTGAGGAACGGGAAAATAAAAGGATAAAACTCTCTTATTTACGAACTTGGGGTTGTTTGGAAAAAGTAAATGTGCCAATACCCAAGAAGCGTAAGCTTGGACCAAAAATTGTGGATTATGTTCTTCTGGGATATGCTTTTCATAGCATTGGCTATAAAATTTTGATAGTAAAATCAGAAGTATCTGACATGCATGTTGGTACAATTATGGAGTCGAATGATGCGACTTTTTTAAGACATATTTCCCATGAAAGATTCGTCTAGCTCATCAAATCATAAGATGCCTAGTTCATCTAGTCAAGAACTAATTACAATTCCTAAACCCACCATTTCGATATAACACTCTGATAATCATGTGGCGGATAACAATGAAGCTCCTACAAGGAGTAATAGACAGAGGACTGCGAAGTCCTTTGGTGATGATTTTATTATATACCTCGTGGATGACACTCTCACTTCTATTTCAGAAGCTTATGCATCTCAATATGCAGACTAATGGAAAGAAATCGTTCGCAGTGAGATGGATTCCATCATAGCTGAAAGGGCATGTATGCCCCATGTGTGGTTTTGGTAATTAATGACAATCTCTATGGACTAATGTGTAAATTGAGTTTGACTTGTAGGTTTGTCCATTGGCATCACTTGGGCCATGTGTTGGTCTCAAGGTTGAAAGATGAAGAAATGTCCAAGGGCTTTGTGCCATTGGAATCATGAAGAAAGAAGGAGCTTGAAGGTTGATCAAGACAAGTGCAAAGAGGTGCATCAAGATGGATCAACCTCAAGAAGGGATGAAGAAGGGCAAGCTCAAGATGCGACATCTCTAGAAGATATCATGCTTGAAGCTTGCCATCCTCATGATCATGGGGTGATGAAGACAAGTTCAAAGAAGAGGTTTCCCCATGGATCATGGGGTGATGATGCCAATGGACAAACCTACAAGTGAAACTCAATTTTCACATGAGTCCATAGAGATTTTCATTAATTACCAAAACCACACATGGAGGCATACATGCCCTTTCAATGGGAATCCTAGTGACAGAAAGGGTAGTACGGCTGTATGTGAGGGATTTGCTTGGGATTAATGGTGACGTAACTATGCATATCATTAGTTCTCTTTCTTATATGGATGAGACTAGTAGGTTATTGCTATAAGCGGTTGCGGAGGCAAAAGCAATTATGGATGCACTGCCCACATATAATTATCTTGCTCTAACAATTGCATGCATACTTTATTATTATCTTTTATTCCCATCATATGTTTTGCACAGCTACAGGTGAAACCGAATGCCCCAGGCCCTCTCTCTCCATCATCGACAACAACAAAAAGATCGCAAACTCTTGGTCTGGTAAAACACAAAAGGAATTCTAAAACTCCCGAAGGTCCGTTAAAGTAAATTTACTATGCTTTCTGCTTCTCGAGGATTCGATAACCAAGGTCTACTAGGGAAAAAGAGCTATACAACATCCGTAATCCGGATCGAAGGTATCAACCCTTTTTCTGGCGCCGTTGCCGGGGAAGCAATAGCTACCCTAGTAAGGTTAGTAGGAACATGCTAGTTTTAATTCTTGTTTTAAATTTTGTTAGTTTGCTTTCAGTCCTTATTTAAAAAAACCAAAAAATTAGTTAGTCTTTAAATTCTTGTTTTTACTGTCATAAGTTTTAATTTAAGAAAACCCCAAAACATAGGAAATATGGCTGAAAACAAACTTGGGGAGTTTGCAACTCCAACAATGATTATTTGTGTACTCCTATTATCCAGCCAGCAATTACTGCTGAGGACTATGAAATTAAGCACCACTATTTAAGTTTGGTTCAACAAAATCAATTTGGAGGCTCTGTTGTTGAGAACGCAGGTATGCACTTAAATACTTTCACTGAACTATGTGATATGATGCGCATTAAAGATGTTGACCCCAATGTGGTCAAGTTGCACTTATTTCCTTTCTCCCTTAGAGGAAAAGCAAAAGAATGGTTGCTATCTTTTTCTAGAAATACTATTGCATCATGGGTGGAGTGTACTTCTTTATTTATGACTAAATTTTTCCTACCTGCAAAGACTATGCAACTAAGATCTAATATTACTGGTTTTAGACAGGAAGAGTGTGAGCCACTAGTGCTTGCATGGGAGAGAATGAAAGGATGCATAAAATTGTCCCAGCCATGGGATGGAAGATTGGTTAATTCTCCATTTATTCTATAATGCTCTTCATCCTGATCTAAGTCTATGCTTGATACTGCAGCTGGAGGAACATTCATGGGCAAACAAATTACCGAAGCAAAGCAGCTGCTAGACAATATGCAAGACAACCGTGCCCAATGGCATGTGGAAAGATCAAACACAAAGAAGGTGAACTCTGTCACACCGCAAGAGAATGAAGAAATCAATGCTAAGGTGGATGAGATCATATTAGCCTTCAAGGGTAAGCAACTCGGGTAAGAGCTATCCAAGGATCAAATATTGAAGAAATAGACTTCATAGCTTGTAATGATTATAACCCTTCTTGGAAGAAGAACTATAATCCTAATTTCCAGAAACACTATTCTAGCCCTGCAGGTAACTCTAATAATAATATGGGATCAAGTAATAGTAATCTGCAAGAAACTCTTAAGTATTTTATGGACTCGCAAAATGAGCAAAATAATATCCTTGTTAAGATAACAGAGAACCATGATAATATGCTTGGAAAGCTGTCTAACCAAGCTGTGAGTTTGAGGAATGATTTGCAGGCCCTCCAAGAAAGAACAAGGATTGTTGAGGCACAACTAGGTAAGATAACCGAGAGTCAAACTATCATTCTAGCTAAATTTGCAGGTAAAGCTGAGCCCAATCCGATTGAAGACCTCAAGATGATAAGAATTCAAAGGGAGGAGCCTGAAGAACTTTCACTATAGCAATGCCCCTTCACCAAATTACACGGTTGAAGATCTTGTGAAAGGGATCAATATCAAGATTATCATAAGTGAAGGAAATGAGGAAGCTATGTATCAACACTTCATAAATCAGATAGCGATAAAGGTATGTGAGCTTGAGGAAGAATATAAGAAAATTGCTGAAAAACTACCTGTTAAGCTTGATGATATATTTGGGCCTACTATTAAGATTAAATTTGGGACTAATGAGATAGCAACACTTTGTGATTTAGGTGAAGTGTTTAACCAATTCCAAAAAGTCTTTTTAATAAGTTAAATCTTGGATCTTTTGAAATCATCGAGTTAAAATTACATCTATCAGATTCTAGCTACAAAACAAGCAATAGGAATTAAAGAGAATACTTTAGTATACATTAAAGGTTGTCCTGCTCTTATTGATTTTTTTTATTGTTGACTGACGTGGCTCAGTTGTAGAACTTCGTTGGGAGACCCCAAGATCAAGGTGTGATGAGCACAGCGGAAATTTTTCCCTCAGTTATGAAACTAAGGTTATCGAACCAGTAGGACCAAGGAAACAACTCCAAGATGTTGCTAGCAACTTGGAATCCTACACAACACAAACTCATGACTTTGCCCCAACTTACAGTGAGGTTACCAATCTCACTGGTTTGCTAAAAACAAAGAATTAAACATATAGTATGGAAGGTTATGGTTGTTGGTAGAAAGTAAGCGATAACAGTAGATGATGTAACAATGGTAAATATTGGACCGGGTTCCATAGTTCACTAGAGGTGTTCTCCTTAAGATAGATAACATGCTAGGTAAACAAATTACAGTGGGGCAATTGACAGGATTGAGCAAGGCATAACAATGCAAATACTAGACATCATGATTCCTATGAGATTGGATTGGGCATTACAACAATATACATAGACCGCCATCCAACTACATCTATGACTAATAATCCACCATCAGGTTATCATCCGAACCCCCTCCAGTATTAAGTTGCAAGCAACGGATAATTGCATTAAGCAATGTGTGTAAAGTAAACAATACAATTGTTCCATGAACAGAAGATTGTTGTTTTCTCCCTCGTAGCAACAGCACATCTACAACCTTAGAGATTCCTGTCACTTCCCCAGATTACTAGAGGCATGAACCTACTATCGAGCATAAATACTCCCTCTTGGAGTCACTAGCATCTACTTGGCCAAGATAGCTACTAGCAACAGAGAGCATGCAAGATCACAAACAACACAGACATGATAGAATCAATAATCAATCTGACATGATAGAATCAATAATCAATCTGACATAGTATCTCAATATCCATCGGATCCCCCTAAACACAACATGTATGATTACAAATAGATGATCTTGATCATGAACGGAGCTGACAAGATCTAAACATGATAGCAAAAAGGAGGAGAAACAACCATCTAGCTATTGTATGGACCCATAGTCCAAGGGTGAACTAATCACGCATCATACCGGAGGCTGACATGGTGATGAAGAAGGCCTCCGGGATGATCTCTCCCCTCCGGCAGGGTGTTGGGAAGAGCTTCAGATCCCCCCGATCTAGGGACGATGGTGGCGGTAGCTATGGACTATTTCGTAGAGATCTGATCGGTTGCTTAGGGTTTCTGCACCGAGGGGCTTTTATAGGCGAAGAGGCGAGGCAGGGAGGCGGCCAGGGGGCGCACACCATAGGGCGGTGCGCCCTAGGGTGGGCCCGCATGGCCCTAGGGTGTGGCCACCCTGTGGCCCCCCTTCGGCTGCCCTTCAGTCTCTGTGTTTGTTCCGGTAAAATACTGACTTTGGCTTTTGTCCCGTCCAATTCCGAGAATATTTCCTTACTAGCTTTTCTGAAACCAAAAACAGCAGAAAACAGGCAACTGGCACTGCGGCATCTTATTAATAGGTTAGTCCTAGAAAATATATAAAAATACCTCAAAGTGTAGACAAAGCATAGCAAAGTTGATACTAAACAAGCATGGAAGATAAAAAATTATAGATACGTTTATGATGTATCATTGACATGCCTAAAGATGCTACTGCTCCTATCATATTAGGCTTTCCGTTCTTAAGAAGTATTAAGACTTTGATTAATCCGCATGAAGGGAACGTGAAGCTTCAATTGCCTTCGCGGGATCCTTTCGTTATTCATTTTCCCAGGAAGAAGAAAGCCAAGCATGACGAGAAGGAGGCTATCACTTTGAAGGCCAACTATTTTGGAGTGGGTGTTCCACTCATCTTGCCTAAGTGAGCAACATCATGGTCAAGCTATTGACCATAAAAGAGTGCTTCATGGGAGGCAACCCATGTGAAATAAAGGTTTGAGTAAAGTTTTTAAGTTTTATTTTAAATTTCATGTTGAATAAAGAGTGCTAGAAAACTCCAGTCGAGGAAGAAAAGTACGGTGGTACTAAAATCCTACTTTATACATGCTGTTGTTTGTCGATAATTTAGACTGTCATTTTTCTGTCAAAACATGGTGTTTTGCTAAGTTTCAGGTTAAAAAAGAATTATCGAAGAAACAGAATTTTTTTTACGACTCTAGTAGGTTTAACGACCAACTATACAACGGAAATAAAAATTCCAGCCGTATAGTTCAGGCTGTATAGATATTTATGCCATCGTCAAATTTTCTTTTCCAGGTATAGAAGGTTTAACGACCAACTATATGGTGGGGATAAAAATCCCAGGCGTCTAGTTCCGGTCGTATAGATACCGCCGCTAGGAAAAACCCTAAAATTTTACCGTCAGACCAACTATACGACGGGAATAGATGTTCCAGCCGTATAGTTTCGACCGTATAGTTCGTGCGACCACAAAAACGCCATGGGAAGGTACACCCAACACCAAAAATTCAATCCCTTTTCTATATTCTACCTCCAAACTCTCTCAAAACCTCAAGATATCTTCATCTCTACTCAATTTTGTTCGATTTTCTCGCACACCAGTGATCTACGGTATGTTTATCCTCCGATCCTCCAACTACTTTTTGCAAATTCAGCTCCGATCTGTTGTCATTATCAATCTAGGGTGAGACCTATTATGAACTAATTGCCATGTTTCTCTTGCCTAGATTATTATTTTGAGGAGATTCTTTAGTGTGCTATGATGAGGAATATGTTATGCTTATTACTGTTGGATCAAAAAAAATTGTATTTCTTATTATTTTAGAAGATGAACACAAGGAGCCAAACGCGTGCTCATGCTGCTGCGAGTTCTTGTTAGGCCGCTGCTGCAGCTCACAACCGCATGTGGATACAGTATAGGAATGAGCTCCAACGTGATCACTTCGACAGGATGAAGAACTGAGAAGTGAAGACAACCGGGTGGGCTTTTCTCGTCATATTGAATCAATTCGGTATTTCTAATGAGTTCAATTTACTTTGAAATAGGGCTGGTCTGCAAAACTTTGTATTCCAAGATGTGCCTACTTATCGCCAGTTAACTCTTGAATTTTTAAGTTCTTTAAAAATCACCATTAAAGCATGTCAAGGAGAGGACATAATTTCTTTTTGACTTATGAACAACAATTATACATTATCACTTGATGAATGGTGCGATTGTTTTAATTTACCAAACAATGATGTTAATGCTTTACGTGCATCTGTGTCTGGCATGCGCCCTTCCCCGGATGATTATTATAATAGAATGAGTTTAACCTCTAGAGTTAATAAGGGGGAGAATATTCACCATCCTACTATTCTCTATTTGTTCTATGTTATTGCTAACACCTTGTAGGCATGAAATGAGTTTACAAGACTCAATGAGGAGGGCAACATGGTCCTCGCAAAAGCTGCTTTGAACAACAACTTGTCTCTCAACTTGGGCACAATTTGTGTGCGCTACTTGGAGCACCAATCTCCCAAAGCCAAGGGCCAATCACATGTGGAGGCGTCATCACCGTGCTTGCCATTGCCTTGGGCATCGACCTAGGTGAGTTGCAACCATTGCTAGGTGAGGGATGTGTTGCCTTATCCACTTTAAAAGCTTGTGGAATGCTTGCTAGGAGAGGTGGTGTTTATTACTTTCATATTGCAGGAGCTAGGCATCTCTACCCCGCTCCTTTGCCTAATGGCCTTTTATCTATCGAGGAAGGACATTTGCTATATGATGTGCAGGTTGAACAACATCAACCCGAGGAGGAGATTCCGGATGAGGATGAGGACCAAGAAGAGGAGCAAGAAGTTCCTTATCAAGAGGAGCAGCCACCAAACCGGTTTGCTACATATCAAGATTTCCAAGAACTTGGAGGAACTGTGAAGGGAATGCATTATCTCACCCTGAACCTCCGAGAAACGACTAGTAATTTATCAACTCAATTTGTGAACTGAAGTTACAACTTTTTCCTGCCACCACAATGATTTGAAGGGCTTGCAAAAGCCTAAGCTTGGGGAAGTCTCCCCCATTATCTTTATTTGGCGTTTGTTTGCTTTTTAATATTTCGAGGTTATGCTTTTAATTTGATTTTATAAGCACTCGTATTGGTTTCCCCAACACTTTATCTTTAGTTATTTTATTAGTTTTCGAGATTTTCAAGCCGAGCTTTGCCACCAATTTTCTATTCTTCAATTCCCTCTCTCAAAAACAACAAAAAGATTTTTCCATTCATCTTTATTTTCCCTATTTCTTTTCTATTCTCCTTGTGGTTCTCACATATTTGCAGGAGAGTGATTGACTTCAAGTTTCCAAGAAACGAATCAAAAGGGAAGAGAGAAGTGGAACCAATCATGAGAGGTATACCTTATGACTCCCCACTTTTGAAGTTTGAGAAACCAATGCTAGTTAGTAGTAAATGTTAAGATATTATATTGGTGGAGTGAGTCTTTATATTGGAGTAAAAATTTGTTTGCATGGGTATTTAGTTGAGTACGTTCTGTTCCAGCTCTTGTAGTTAACCAAGTCTTGCCTAAAAATTTGCTAAAAAATTGTAATAAGAAAAAGTCTCACAACTGAAGGCTTGGGTATTGTAGTGTTTATTCTTGAAAGCTTATTCCTAGAGACACTCAACACCACAGAAAATAAAGATTGACTTGATAGCTCTCTTTGAAAGGATTTGTTCAATTGAATTAATGTTTAGCTATTTTTGTGAGCATGCCAAAGTTTGACTTGTGAATCATAAGAATGATATAGCTTTACGCGTTTCAAACTTCATGGGATGCCAACTAATCCGCTAGCCTGAATGATATTCATGGGGGAAACTCCTAGATTTCGGCTATGAGTTTATTAAACACATGTAGCAGCACTGCTATAATGGGTAAGATTCTTGGCATTCTCGTGTAGCTATGTTCATGATGGAATCACTTCTCTGACTGATATGAGTAATCATTATGCAAAAGGAACAAAAACCTTGGTAATGCCACAAGTGTTCACAGCCCGATAAACTAATTAAATTTTTTGGCATGCTCTCAATCACTTAAGAACTGAAATTCTTGAAGGACAATGAATAGAAAAGTAGTGCTTGAAAAGGCTTGACTTATTAATGTGGGAGAATTGAGATACTTTAATGTATATGATTTTCATGACAAACTCTCACACTCAATTTTACTTGATTATACTTTATTGTTCAAAGGCAAGCTTGTGAGTTTATTACATGACATGGAATAAAGTTTACTCATTTGAATCATCCATGCTAACAATAATCTTGTCGCGCTATAAGGATTCATTAAAAACCCTATGATATGCTTTCCATTACTCTATCTATGCTGAAGTTTTTCAGATTAATAAAGTGGAGGAAACATGAGACTACCAATCATGAGTAAGATCATCATATCGTTATTTCAGTTTAAATGCTGAGTTCCTTCTTGATTTTTGTTTTCTTGCTCGAGGACGATCAAGTTTAAGCTTGGAGACGTTGATGGCTGTGAAATATAGCCATCCACGTCCACATTTAAATTATATATTATTCATATTTATAATGAAATATCTCTCTAAGTCTTGGCACTAATGCCTAATGATAAAAGGGGTATGCAATTCTGTCTTTCTATTTTTTCCTGAACAGATAATGACATTTGATGATAGGAATCACAACATTATAGTCAAAGATACAAGATTTCCAACAACTCAAGGAAACCAGGAGTCGTGGAAAGGAGGCAGAAGCTTTAACGACCAACTATACGGCGGGGATAAAATTTCGGCCATATAGTTCCAGACGTATAGTTTCCACCGACACCACTAGGTCAAACAGGACAACTTTCATGAAGGGACCCCTATAATAAAGAGGCCTCAGGAAACGAGAAAACTCCTCTCTGCTCTCTCTCTCTCTCTCTCTCTCTCTCTCTCTCTCTCTCTCTCTCTCTCTCTCTCTCTCTCTCTCTCTCTCTCTCTCTCTCTGCGCCCCCGACTACACCAAGCCATCAGAAACCACAACACCGGAGGGATAGATCTAGATCTAATCTCCAAACCCTTCTTCTCCACCATAGCCATATTCCACCACTTGTAATAGTAGATCTCATCTCCAATTGGTGACATTGTAAGACTATTACTATCAATCTCATGATTTCCATTACAATGTTTATGATTATTGATTTCATCTCTATGTGTGAGTAATTATCTTTGGGCTAAGGGCTTCGGCCTAGCCATGTAGTTTATGCATGTTATTTATCATAGATGGGATCATGTATTAGTTTGTATGACATGATGATTATTGTACCCTCTCTTTCCTCAATCTAAGGACTTGTCAGGTACCTAAGACCCCAAGGATTGATCTCGGTATAGGGAGTGTGAGTAATGACTAATCTGCAGGATGGGAACCCCAGTGACAGAAAGGGTAGTATGGATGTATGTGAGGAATTTACTTGGGATTAACGGTGACGTCACTATGCATATCATTAGTTCTCTTTCTTCTATGGATGAGACTAGTAGGTTATTGCTATAAGCGGTTGCGGAGGCAATAGCAATTATGGAGCACATATAATTATCTTTCTCTAACAATTACATGCATACTTTATTATTATCTTTTATTCCCATCATATGTTTTGCACAGCTACAGGTGAAACCGAAAGCCCCAGGCACTCTCTCCATCATCGACAACAACAAAAAGATCGCAAATTCTTGGTCCGGTAAAACACAAAAAAAATTCTAAAACTCCCCAAGGTCTGTTAAATTAACTTTACTATGCTTTGTGCTTCTTGAGGATTCGATAACCTAGGTCTACTAGGGAAAAATTGCTATACTACATCCGTAATACGGATCGAAGGTATCACATATGTTCGTAATTTTTGGATTATCCATGGTTTTCTGATCCGTGGATCAGCCAAAGTGACGCTTGATGAGTGGAATTTATGTACACTTTTATAGAAGTATTTTATGCATATCAACCACCCATCTCATGCTTTATCTAGCTGCGGTTATGCCAAATATGCATGGTTTATGTTATTCATTCATTTTCATATGAGCTCTGCATATTTAGTAGTTTAGGTAGATTGTATCCCTCTTCCTTGTCTTTGACATGTGTGTAGGTGTTGATGATGATTATGGAAAAAACAAAGACAAAGGGAACAAAGAGAGCATAGTATGGAGGAGCTGCAGCGACCAGCCTTACCCATTTGAGGTGTTGAAAAAAGTGAATTTTTTAAACTTCTAAAAATAAATATCCAATACAACAGGGTTGTATCCCTCGTCTATACGAATCCAACGAGCCCAATAACACCCAAAACGGAGTTCGTATGAAGAAATGGCGACCAAAACACTACGGAACCCGAAGGTTTAACGACCAACTATACGGGGGAGAAAAAATCCCGGCCGTATAGCTCCCACCGTATAGTTGCGAAAAAGGTCAGAAACGATGGTATTTCGCCCCTGGAACCTCCATAAACTTCCCTAAGTCATATGACTGTATTGGGGGAACCTAGGGCATCCCCAAGGCCTATATAAAGGAGGGAGGAGTCGAAGAAGAGGGAGGAAGCCATAATACACCATAGCCCTTTAGGGGAGGAGCCCTGCCGCCGCTTAATATGCCATAAATGTATCTATAATTTTTGATGTTCCATGCTTGTTTAGTATCAACTTTGATATGCTTTGTCTACACTTTGATGTATTTTTATACATTTTATGGGACTAACCTATTAACAAGATGTCGCAGTGCTAGTTTCCTGTTTTCTGCTGTTTTTGGTTTCAGAAAAGCTGGTACGGAAATATTCTCGGAATTGGATGGGACAAAATCCAAAGTCAATATTTTACCAGAGAGAACACGGAGACCAAAGGGCAGCCGAAGGGGGGCCATGAGGTGGACACACCCTAGGGCTACGCGGGCACCCCTAGGGCGTGCCGCCACCTGGTGTGGGCCCCTCGGGCGGCCCTCTGCCTCGCCTCTTCGCCTATAAAGTCACCCCGATGCAGAAACCCTAAACACCCGATCAGATCTCCACGAAACATTTTGTAGCTGCCGCCACCATCGTCCGTAGATCGGGGGATCTGAAGCTCTTCCCGGCATCCTGTCAGAGGGGAGAGATCATCCCGAAGGCCTTCTTCATCACCATGCCAGCCTACGGTATGATGCGTGAGTAGTTCACCCTTGGACTATGGGTCCATACAGTAGCTAGATGGTTGTTTATCCTCTTTGTGCTATCATGTTTAGATCTTGTGAGCTCCGTTCATGATCAAGATCATCTATTTGTAATCATACATGTTATGTTTGCGGGGATCCGATGGATATTGAGATACTATGTCACATTGATTATTGATTCTATCATGTCAGATTTATTATTGATTCTATCATGTCTCTGTTGTTTGTGATCTTGCATGCTCTCCGTTGCTAGTAGCTATCTTGTCCAAGTAGATGTTTGTGACTCCAAGAGGGAGTATTTATGCTCGATAGTAGGTTCATGGCTCTAGTAATCTGGGGAAGTGACAGGAATCTCTAAGGTTGTAGATGTGTTGTTGCTACTAGGGAGAAAACAACAATCTTTTGTTCATGGATCAATTGTATTATTTTCTTTACACACATTGATTAATGCAATTATCCGTTGCTTGCAACTTAATACTGGAAGGGGTTCGGATGATAACCTGAAGGTGGATTATTAGTCATAGATGCAGTTGGATTACGGTCTATGTATATTATTGTAGTGCCCAATCAAATCTCACAGGAATCATGATGTCTAGTATATGCATTGTTATGCTTGCTCAATCTGTCAATTGCCCCGCTGTAATTTGTTCACCCAACATGTTCTATATCTTAAGGAGAACACCTCTAGTGAACTATGCACCCCGGTCCAATCTTTACCATTGATACATCATCTATTGTTACCGTTTACTTTCTACAAGCAACTACTATCTTCCACACTATACGTTTAATCCTTTGTTTTTAGCAAACTAGTGGGATTGACAACCTCACTGTAAGTTGGGACAAAGTCTTGAGTTTGTGTTATGCAGGATTCTAAGTTGTTAGAAACACCTTGGAGTTGTTTCCTTGCTCCTAATGGTTCGATAACCTTGGTTCCATAACTGAGGGAAAACTTGCTATTGTGTTCATCACACCTTGCTCTTGGGGTTTCGCAACGAGGCTCTATAGTCAACTGAGTCACATCAAGATTTTCTGGCGCTGTTGCCGGGAGGTAAGGACAACTTCACAATGGGAGTCTTTCACAATCACTCTCTTTACTTTGTTTTTGTTTTGCTTAGTTTCTTTTGCTTTGTTTTGCTTGTTTCTTTCTTTCAAAAATACAAAAAAATAGTTTCGTTTGGTTTGCTTTTTCTTATCAAAAACACACAAAAAAATAGTTCCTACTATAGTTGTTGGTCTGTTATTGCTCTGCTTTGTCATGCTTTCTATCAATGGTTGGTTTCTTTAAAACCAGTTCTTATTGGCAAGGTGGGTTCATAGAAGAACAAAAATATTATTATAAGGAACACTGCTTGTCACAAAAAGGGAAACACTTATGGGAACAAATTGATAAATTGAATACCATTTCTAGAAACGTCTGCTCTACTTATAATGTTACTTATTGTTTTGATAAATCTTGTTGCTGTAGGAGGTAAACACCTCCCTTTTCAATGTGAGTATAATGATAATATTACCATATCTTCTTATGTTAAAGTAAATTATGACTTTTATGATGTGGAACAAATTGAAGAATTTATTTCTTGAAAGGGTGCATTTAAACTTGCTTGTTTTCTTGAAAATACTGATGATTCACCTTATAAATATGAGGTTATACTTAAATTTTGCTTTGATAATTACAAGGAAGAAAATGGCTATATTCTTGAATATATTAATAGATGCTTTCCACAAAAGTAAGAGACTAATGCCTTGCAGGAGCCTATGGAAGAAGAAATTGCTGAAATTGGAAGCTCATTAGATGAAAAAGAGAAGGAGAGTGATGAACAAAAGGAGAAAGAATGGATTAGCTACCCATGCATACCTTCTAATGAGAGTAACTCTTTATCCCTTACATTATTTGATTGTCCCCCATGCCTACCAAAGGAGGATGAATGTTATGTTCCTGTGGATTATTTTGAAATGTCTACTATGGGTAAAACCTGTGATAATAATTGTGCTCCTGTTATCTATGATAATCCTTTATTTGCGCCTAATTTTGAAATGCATGGTACTAAAGAGTTTTGCTTAGAAAATGTTTATGATAAATCTCTAGATGATGGTCCTATTTGGTTGATAATATTAATTGTACTACTATTGAAAATGAGATTGGAGGGGTCTTGACTTTATCTTGGAACCCCATACTGAAGGGGTTTGTAGCATGGAAAACAAAAAAATTCTACCGCATGAACACACAATCAAGATCTAATCTATGATCAAGAAAAGATCTATCTACTAGATCGGTGCAACAAGTTGATAGAGTAATAACCCTCAAAGATCCAAAGCAGTTAACGAGAGTAGATTCTCGTGGGTGATGTAGTCGTTCACTTGCCGATCTCAAGATCGCGTAGACGATCCTTCCGGCGGCATGTTCCGGAAGCGCTCCCGCAGTCGGTCACACGTACGGTACTCGATGAAGACCTTCCTCTCCCTTGTTCCAGCAGGCAGCGTAGGTTGTAGCTCTCTCCTCGCGATTCCGGCAGCACGATGGCGTGGTGTCGGAAGTAGAGGGGAGATCCCGCAGGGCTTCTCCTAAGCCGGAGTGAGTATGGTGGAGTAGAGGGAGCCCCGGCGATCTAGGGTTTAGACGGCCAAGGTTTAGAGATAGCTAGCAACTAGAGTTTAGCTAGTCGGCAGCGGTTTAGAGGAGATCTAGATTGGTCGCAACTAGAGAGGGGGGCTGTAACACCCTCAGAATCGGACCTATGCAAGTTTTAGCGAAACCCGCCAAACCCGCATAGAAACGATTCAAAGGTGCCCACCAGGCACTTTCGTGCGGGTGGAAAACGAAGTAATAACATTACACAACAGTCCTCGATGGGACCCACAGAACAGATATATACAGCAGCGACTCGATGAGTCAAGAATACATATATAATATACAAAGATCCAAATCACCTTTAAATCGATATAGCGTCCGACTACGGACAAGATGCAATGGGGCTAAGAGCCCTGAAGAATAACCAATGGCGTCCATAACCCTGCCCAGGCCAAGCCGGAAGGGTAACCCTGCTAACGACGTCGATCTCAAAACCTGCTTAAACAAAAGGGGTGCCGACAAAGGGCAAAGGAAAAAGAGGAGCGTCAGTACTGAGGCCAGTACACGGCGAGGCTAGAATTCGGCGGTCCTCGCCTACATAGGTATGGTGGACTGAAGCGGCAGCGGCAGCATGCACTAAACAACCTATAGAGACTCGATACAACTGGCGGTAATCAGAGAGGGGAAGAAGGACCTATCCGGAACCAACCTGATACTATCATCAAACAAACCCATCCTGGCGTTTCCCCCTCGAGATCAAACGAGGAAGTCAACCGAGGAACTCACACCGTTGGCAGTTTTACTTATTCCGTTATCGTTGCAGCAATTACTAGTCAGGTTTAGATAATCGTCCTGATAAAAGAAGCAGTGGGCCCTTTTAGTTATTCATTCCGTTGTAGTTGCAACAATTACTAATCAGATACAGATAGCATGAGATAAACCCAAAACCCAGCAGTTGTTGGTACTTTTATTTAGCCATTCCGTTGTAGTTGCAGTACTTACTAGTCAGATACAATGGTCGCAAGCGACACTCCAACAAGCAATTGTGGGCAGTATTAATTAGCCATTCCATTATAGTGGAGCTGATTACTAGTCATTATAAAGTCAAATTTATAGCAATAAACTTTAGTTATGCTTGTCTATGGTCGAGATACTGTGCTCCAAGTCGTCCATAACCGCGGACACGGCTTTCAGAAAGTTTTACCCGGCCGGGGTGCACCAATAGCAACACACACTCGATCAACCTCGGAAAAACCAAATCAAAACCCAACGAGGCCTTCACGACAAAGCAAACATAAGATTCAGAAATATTTCAGGGGGCCACCCCTTAAAGTAGACCCGCAACGAAGTTAGCTGACTTCGAGACGGCCTCAAGGTTTGTGGGGCCGGCTGTAAACGACTGGGAACCCGAAAGTGTGACTGGGCTTGTCGATACCGCGAAAACGGGTCACAATTCCTAAACAGTACAGTGTGCTCCTCGCACAATCGTAAATACAGAAGTAGCATGGCATAAGTACAGGATAGTAAATAAAACCTCAAACTAGTTTGTGGCCCCAAGAAATAAGACTGAATCGAGCTCTGGCTCAAGGGGGTCCCATATACCTCCCGGATGTGGATAGCGCGATAAAACAAGGAACAGGTATCAAGTACTCGGGGTCCTACGGGACACAAGTGGGCGTTCGGAAACCAAATATTATCTATCACCCACCGATGCCTCTGCTTACTTCAATTTTAGTTGTTAAACAGGAATTAAAGTGAACGATAAGTAAAACTATGATCATCTCCAACATCGACATGCGGCAATACATCAACAACTGTGGCACTTGACGACACGCAACAGCACTTGAGCAAGCGACTACGACGCGCAAGTCCAACTATCTACCAAACAACAGGTAATAGGATGTGTCCAAGGCAATATAAGGCTGCAAGTAATGTCAAGGGTACGGAAACTAGAGCATCGCAACACAGATAGCAATAGATCAACAGGAGGGAATAAATACTATAAAAGTAAGATAGGTAGAAAGGGGGAGATGCTCTCCTGAAAACATTGCCAAAGGTTCGACCGAAGATCGGGGAGAAGCTCACATCAACTCAACGGCCCAATCCGCGAAGAAGCAAAACACTAGAATAAACACCGGATGCACTATTTAATACAACGGCAGAAGATCGGCATGATGCATGTATGATGTATGGCATGGCAAAGATGCGATGCAATTAGTTCAGATTAAGCGGAACCGGGGTCCCGACAGACAATTAAATGGTTCAAGTTATTTATCTACCCCGCAAATTGAATGTTGTTTAACAAGGCAGAATATAGCACCGGTTCGCTACACAAATTTAAATGAGGCCGATATGAGACTAGATTTGCCCGCATATGGGCCCCATATTTAATTATTAAGTGAATCGGCATAAGGCCCCCAAACCACATGAGTGTATGCATGCAAGACAATTATTATGCGACAAGTTATATTAGGTTATAAAATAGGGTTTCGGGAAGGGATTCACACATTTAGGGTTCGGCGAACTTGGGGTTCCGGGGTTCGGGGTCGGTCTCAGGGTCCGGATCTGGGTTTCGACGGGATCGTTCTCGGATAACAGAGGTAGGTCTTGGCGTTCCGCGAGGAAGGGCTTGGTGGTTCTGACTTCACTTGTCAGTGCCGGACTCGGTTGCGGTAGATCTTGGCCATGTCGAAGTTCTTGCCGGAGGTTCGTCGAGGGTCACCGGTTCGGTACGGTCTTCATGTGGTAGATCTTGTCGAGTTCACTGCAACGGCCTTGTGGTTCCGATGACGATCTTGGCGGTTATCTAGTGGCATCGTGTACACCCCTCGAGCCCATCGGCATTGAGCCGGTCTTGTCGTTGAGCATCCCTGTACGAAGGTCTGGGTGTTCCGGTTCCATGGACAATGGAGATCTTGATTCAACAACATCGCGGCCTTCGAGGTTTCGGCTAGCAGAGCCGGGAAGGAGTTCTTGGGGTCCGGGGAGGGAATCCTGTCGCATCCGAGGGGGTACTTGAAGTCCGTGATGGAGATCTTGTCGGGTTCAAGAGGCTTGTAGTGGTATTATACCGGATACAGGACGCATGCACACGGTCGAAGACATACACCGCTTAGGGCAAAACAGAGGAACATCACGAGGAGGTCCTGTCCCGTACGGGCATTATCCCGAACACCTTGCAGGGGAGCGGCCGCGTGCAGCACTGGGGGAGCCGAGCGGCGTCGAGCTCGAGGGCAGGCAGGCGCACGGCGGAAAGGACTTGCGGACGCGGCGGCGACGAGCTCGGGACCGGGGGGCGCGGAGGCTGCCGACGAAGGGGCCCGCAGAGGAGCGGCTCGGGGACGCGGAGGCGCTTGCAGGTGGTCGGAGGCGGGGGATCGCGGAGGAGAGCTGTCGGGGCGGCTCGACCGCGGGTAGGCTCGGCGGTGCTCGCGTGTCGGGGAGAAAGAGTCCGGCGAGGCGGGGAGGAGCTCGGCTAGCAGGGGCAGGAGGGCAGGGCGGCCGACGACGGGCGGCGGACGGGCGCACGACGCCGGGCGGGCGCTGGCGGGGAGGAACGCGGAGGGACGGCGAGCGACGGCGAGGTGGAGGAGCACGCGCGGCCGGCGGCGCTGGCCCGGGCCGGAGGCGGGCGAGCGGGGGCGCAGAGGCGTCGGCGAGCCGGAGGGGAGGCAGGACGCGGCGCGGGTGGAGCAGAGGCCAGCGGTGGCGGCGCTCCCGCGCAGGCGGAGGCGGGGACGAGGCGGCGGGGACGCGGGCCGGGGCGGCGCGGCGAGGCGGAGCCTGGGGCAAGCGGCGGCCCGGACGCGGCGAGGAGCACGACCGCGGCGGGAGGCGGAGCTCGCCGGCGGGGTTGCTCAGGGGCGAGGGGGAAGAGGACCGGTGGCGGGGCGGCGAGGAAACGAGAGGCGAGAGGGGGTGGGTTCGTGGGGAGAGGAGCGGTCGGAGGCGCACGGGACGGGGCCGGCGGAGCGGCGACCGGAGCGGGAGCGGACCGGCTAGGAGGAAGCGAGGCAGGGCGGTGGGGAGCGTGTGGTGGAGAGGGAGAGCAGCGGGAGGAGGAAGATGGGTCGGGGGGGCGTCGCGTGGGGGAACGCGGTCCAGGGATGGGGCCAGGTGGGGCCAAGGTGGGGCAGGGCGCGTCAGGGGTGGGGCCGGGGTTGTTTGGCTGCGTGTGTGTGGTGGTGAGTGTGTTGTGTGGGTGAGTGGGGGTGGTTGTGTAGGCTGAGAGGGAGAGAGAGGTGGTTGAGGTGGCAACTTCTGGTTGGTTGGGGATGGGGAGAGGGTGAGGTGTCAGGTGGGGATTGGGTGGGGTGATGTGGAGGGGAGGGCTGGGTAGGTTATCTGGTAGCTTTAGGATTTAGGTTGGACCGATTATTTTTCTGGGGTGGTCGTTCGGGTCGATTCGGCCCGTTCGACTGCCCCACTAAAACAATTAAAAGTTTTATTTATTTAAACAGAGCCCTTGCAAACCGAAACCGACAAAACAATTAATCCGGAGTCCCGGGTTTGAATTTGAAAACAAGACGGGGCGTTTAGAAAACTAATTAGGTTTTTCCGAAATAGTTTGATGCAAGCAAATGCAAGACGATGACGATGCTCAAATGCAAAGTGGCATGATGACATGATCATGCGGTCATGATGGTGCAATGCACAAAAACAACGCGATTTTCTAGTAGTGGTTTTTCGGGATGCCACAATTCGACACCACTAACAATGGATCTCGCCCTCGAGATCCGCCTCATGGTACCGGAAGAAAGGTCGGCGATCTGCGTCTTCTCACTTCGTGTAGAGCTTCGCGACACCACTAACAATGGGTCGTTGTCCGTGATCGTCAAGAGGACACTCCGGAACAAAAGGTCGAAGGTAGAGGTATCAACAAATAAAGCCACCTCTAACTTCCGTGGACGGAGTTAAATTGCTGGATCCCCTGATTCGGTGTACAAGAGCGAATGATAAGAGTAGTCGGATGGTGATCAGTCCATCGCGCACCCAAACCATTACTCTGCACACGAATAGGCGAATTATGCAACCAACTCTCAGAAGCAGACTGAAGATCTCGACAAGCGAGGTTCAGAAACAGAGGAGTGATGCAGACTCTGCATCGGATCTGGCGTAGATGATGTCGTCGCGTCGGAAAACACCGGAAGGCACAGACAAGGAACAAAGGATGGTACCACAGACGAAGGGCTCCTCGGATACATGAAGACCAGATGTAGCAACAACGTTACCAAAGAAGGAAGCGAAACCCTGAAGGTACGATGGAACCCAACCACGAGAAATCCTGGACTCGAAGAGAGGGAAGAGAGCGGATTCAAAACACGTAGAGGTAAGAGGAGAATAGCAGAGGGGTAAGGAGTAAAAGCAGACCTAACCAGAACTATCCAACCGGTTTTGCAAAATAGTTTTGACACTCTACTTCGACCGTTAGCTAGGTTATCCTACAGGCTGGACTTGTGGGGTATCGCAACTGCTGGGCTCTGATACCACTCTGTAACACCCTCAGAATCGGACATATGCAAGTTTTAGCGAAACCCGCCAAACCCGCATAGAAACGATTCAAAGGTGCCCACCAGGCACTTTCGTGCGGGTGGAAAACGAAGTAATAACATTACACAACAGTCCTCGATGGGACCCACAGAACAGATATATACAGCAGCGACTCGATGAGTCAAGAATACAGATATAATATACAAAGATCCAAATCACCTTTAAATCGATATAGCGTCCGACTACGGACAAGATGCAATGGGGCTAAGAGCCCTGAAGAATAACCAATGGCGTCCATAACCCTGCCCAGGCCAAGCCGGAAGGGTAACCCTGCTAACGACGTCGATCTCAAAACCTGCTTAAACAAAAGGGGTGCCGACAAAGGGCAAAGGAAAAAGAGGAGCGTCAGTACTGAGGCCAGTACACGGCGGGGCTAGAATTCGGCGGTCCTCGCCTACATAGGTATGGTGGACTGAAGCGGCAGCGGCAGCATGCACTAAACAACCTATAGAGACTCGATACAACTGGCGGTAATCAGAGAGGGGAAGAAGGACCTATCCGGAACCAACCTGATACTATCATCAAACAAACCCATCCTGGCGTTTCCCCCTCGAGATCAAACGAGGAAGTCAACCGAGGAACTCACACCGTTGGCAGTTTTACTTATTCCGTTATCGTTGCAGCAATTACTAGTCAGGTTTAGATAATCGTCCTGATAAAAGAAGCAGTGGGCCCTTTTAGTTATTCATTCCGTTGTAGTTGCAACAATTACTAATCAGATACAGATAGCATGAGATAAACCCAAAACCCAGCAGTTGTTGGTACTTTTATTTAGCCATTCCGTTGTAGTTGCAGTACTTACTAGTCAGATACAATGGTCGCAAGCGACACTCCAACAAGCAATTGTGGGCAGTATTAATTAGCCATTCCATTATAGTGGAGCTGATTACTAGTCATTATAAAGTCAAATTTATAGCAATAAACTTTAGTTATGCTTGTCTATGGTCGAGATACTGTGCTCCAAGTCGTCCATAACCGCGGACACGGCTTTCAGAAAGTTTTACCCGGCCGGGGTGCACCAATAGCAACACACACTCGATCAACCTCGGAAAAACCAAATCAAAACCCAACGAGGCCTTCACGACAAAGCAAACACAAGATTCAGAAATATTTCAGGGGGCCACCCCTTAAAGTAGACCCGCAACGAAGTTAGCTGACTTCGAGACGGCCTCAAGGTTTGTGGGGCCGGCTGTAAACGACTGGGAACCCGAAAGTGTGACTGGGCTTGTCGATACCGCGAAAACGGGTCACAATTCCTAAACAGTACAGTGTGCTCCTCGCACAATCGTAAATACAGAAGTAGCATGGCATAAGTACAGGATAGTAAATAAAACCTCAAACTAGTTTGTGGCCCCAAGAAATAAGACTGAATCGAGCTCTGGCTCAAGGGGGTCCCATATACCTCCCGGATGTGGATAGCGCGATAAAACAAGGAACAGGTATCAAGTACTCGGGGTCCTACGGGACACAAGTGGGCGTTCGGAAACCAAATATTATCTATCACCCACCGATGCCTCTGCTTACTTCAATTTTAGTTGTTAAACAGGAATTAAAGTGAACGATAAGTAAAACTATGATCATCTCCAACATCGACATGCGGCAATACATCAACAACTGTGGCACTTGACGACACGCAACAGCACTTGAGCAAGCGACTACGACGCGCAAGTACAACTATCTACCAAACAACAGGTAATAGGATGTGTCCAAGGCAATATAAGGCTGCAAGTAATGTCAAGGGTACGGAAACTAGAGCATCGCAACACAGATAGCAATAGATCAACAGGAGGGAATAAATACTATAAAAGTAAGATAGGTAGAAAGGGGGAGATGCTCGCCTGAAAACATTGCCGAAGGTTCGACCGAAGATCGGGGAGAAGCTCACATCAACTCAACGGCCCAATCCGCGAAGAAGCAAAACACTAGAATAAACACCGGATGCACTATTTAATACAACGGCAGAAGATCGGCATGATGCATGTATGATGTATGGCATGGCAAAGATGCGATGCAATTAGTTCAGATTAAGCGGAACCGGGGTCCCGACAGACAATTAAATGGTTCAAGTTATTTATCTACCCCGCAAATTGAATGTTGTTTAACAAGGCAGAATATAGCACCGGTTCGCTACACAAATTTAAATGAGGCTGATATGAGACTAGATTTGCCCGCATATGGGCCCCATATTTAATTATTAAGTGAATCGGCATAAGGCCCCCAAACCACATGAGTGTATGCATGCAAGACAATTATTATGCGACAAGTTATATTAGGTTATAAAATAGGGTTTCGGGAAGGGATTCACACATTTAGGGTTCGGCGAACTTGGGGTTCCGGGGTTCGGGGTCGGTCTCAGGGTCCGGATCTGGGTTTCGACGGGATCGTTCTCGGATAACAGAGGTAGGTCTTGGCGTTCCGCGAGGAAGGGCTTGGTGGTTCTGACTTCACTTGTCAGTGCCGGACTCGGTTGCGGTAGATCTTGGCCATGTCGAAGTTCTTGCCGGAGGTTCGTCGAGGGTCACCGGTTCGGTACGGTCTTCATGTGGTAGATCTTGTCGAGTTCACTGCAACAGCCTTGTGGTTCCGATGACGATCTTGGTGGTTATCTAGTGGCATCGTGTACACCCCTCGAGCCCATCGGCATTGAGCCGGTCTTGTCGTTGAGCATCCCTGTACGAAGGTCTGGGTGTTCCGGTTCCATGGACGATGGAGATCTTGATTCAACAACATCGCGGCCTTCGAGGTTTCGGCTAGCAGAGCCGGGAAGGAGTTCTTGGGGTCCGGGGAGGGAATCCTGTCGCATCCGAGGGGGTACTTGAAGTCCGTGATGGAGATCTTGTCGGGTTCAAGAGGCTTGTAGTGGTATTATACCGGATACAGGACGCATGCACACGGTCGAAGACATACACCGCTTAGGGCAAAACAGAGGAACATCACGAGGAGTTCCTGTCCCGTACGGGCATTATCCCGAACACCTTGCAGGGGAGCGGCCGCGTGCAGCACTGGGGGAGCCGAGCGGCGTCGAGCTCGAGGGCAGGCAGGCGCACGGCGGCAAGGACTTGCGGACGCGGCGGCGACGAGCTCGGGACCGGGGGGCGCGGAGGCTGCCGACGAAGGGGCCCTCAGAGGAGCGGCTCGGGGACGCGGAGGCGCTTGCAGGTGGTCGGAGGCGGGGGCTCGCGGAGGAGAGCTGCCGGGGCGGCTCGACCGCGGGTAGGCTCGGCGGTGCTCGCGTGTCGGGGAGAAAGAGTCCGGCGAGGCGGGGAGGAGCTCGGCCAGCAGGAGCAGGAGGGCAGGGCGGCCGACGACGGGCGGCGGACGGGCGCACGACGCCGGGCGGGCGCTGGCGGGGAGGAACGCGGAGGGACGGCGAGCGACGGCGAGGTGGAGGAGCACGCGCGGCCGGCGGCGCTGGCCCGGGCCGGAGGCGGGCGAGCGGGGGCACAGAGGCGTCGGCGAGCCGGAGGGGAGGCAGGACGCGGCGCGGGTGGAGCAGAGGCCAGCGGTGGTGGCGCTCCCGCGCAGGCGGAGGCGGGGACGAGGCGGCGGGGACGCGGGCCGGGGCGGCGCGGCGAGGCGGAGCCTGGGGCAAGCGGCGGCCCGGACGCGGCGAGGAGCACGACCGCGGTGGGAGGCGGAGCTCGCCGGCGGGGTTGCTCGGGGGCGAGGGGTAAGAGGACCGGTGGCGGGGCGGCGAGGAAACGAGAGGCGAGAGGGGGTGGGTTCGTGGGGAGAGGAGCGGTCGGAGGCGCACGGGACGGGGCCGGCGGAGCGGCGACCGAAGCGGGAGCGGACCGGCTAGGAGGAAGCGAGGCAGGGCGGTGGGGAGCGTGTGGTGGAGAGGGAGAGCGGCGGGAGGAGGAAGATGGGTCGGGGGGGCGTCGCGTGGGGGAACGCGGTCCAGGGATGGGGCCAGGTGGGGCCAAGGTGGGGCAGGGCGCGTCAGGGGTGGGGCCGGGGTTGTTTGGCTGCGTGTGTGTGGTGGTGAGTGTGTTGTGTGGGTGAGTGGGGGTGGTTGTGTAGGCTGAGAGGGAGAGAGAGGTGGTTGAGGTGGCAACTTCTGGTTGGTTGGGGATGGGGAGAGGGTGAGGTGTCAGGTGGGGATTGGGTGGGGTGATGTGGAGGGGAGGGCTGGGTAGGTTATCTGGTAGCTTTAGGATTTAGGTTGGACCGATTATTTTTCTGGGGTGGTCGTTCGGGTCGATTCGGCCCGTTCGACTGCCCCACTAAAACAATTAAAAGTTTTATTTATTTAAACAGAGCCCTTGCAAACCGAAACCGACAAAACAATTAATCCGGAGTCCCGGGTTTGAATTTGAAAACAAGACGGGGCGTTTAGAAAACTAATTAGGTTTTTCCGAAATAGTTTGATGCAAGCAAATGCAAGACGATGACGATGCTCAAATGCAAAGTGGCATGATGACATGAGCATGCGGTCATGATGGTGCAATGCACAAAAACAACGCGATTTTCTAGTAGTGGTTTTTCGGGATGCCACAGGGGCGGCGGCCAACCTAGGGTTTCTTGGGCTCCTAGGGAAAGGGGGATACCTTGGGGTGCGCCCCTACCCCTCCTTATATAGGTGGGGGCGTCCAAGGGTGTTCCCAACCCAGGTGGAAACCCTCCCTAACTCGGAAACCATGTTGGGATTTGACTTTTTCAAACTGCCTTTTTGACTTTCAAATTAGAGTTGATTTCTCTCTTCCAAATGTCCAGCCAACTGACCTAGGACATGATGCAACCATTACACTTTGTCATGACACATCCATGTACCCTTCCCCTTCCGGATTGGTGAACCTTCTAGAACATTCCGGTGAAAACACCGAAATGATTCCCGAACTCCGAAATTGGACTTTCCTTATATGAATCTTATTCTTCGGACCATTACGGATCTCCTCGTGATATCCCGGATCCCATCCGAGACTCCTAAAAACATTCGGTCTCTTTACTCACATTCCATATCTACTAAACAACATCGAATCCTTAAGTGTGTCTCCCTACGGTTCGTGAATTATGCAGACATGATCGAGACTCTTCTCCGATCAATAACCAATAGAGGAATCTATAAATTCATATGGCTCCCACATATTTCTACGATTACTTTGTGATCGAATGAACCATTTACATACGATACCAATTTCCCTTTGTACTTTACTTATCCGAGGTTTGATCGTCGGTATCTCTACATACCTAGTTCAACCTCGTTACCAATAAGTACTATTTTCTTGTTCCCGTGATATGTGTGTAGGGTTCGCAGCATAGAAAACAAAAATTTTCCTACGATGTGAACTATATACCAAGATCTATCTACTAGATACAAAAAACGGGCGGATGTATATCCGTAGAGAACATACCATTGAAGACCGACAAAGCTTAACGAGTTCAACTCGTGGTTGATGTAGACGATCTCTTGCCGATCTCAAGATCGAGAGGAAGTCCTAGCGCCGCAAATCAGCAGCGCATCCGTGCTCGCACACACATTCGAGGCACCGAGCAACCTCCGCCTCCTCGCTCCAGCGATGCAGCGGAAGCACAACTCTTTCTTGCCGAATAGCCACCAGGAACATGTATCTCGCTAGTCCGAGACCATGGGGGATAAATTCTAGAGGGGGAGAGAGATCCTTCACGAGGAGGTGTGAGAGACAAGTGAGGAGGGGGGCTCCTTTTATAGGAGGAGGGGGGGAACCCCAAGGGGGTGGCCGGCGCATGGGGGCTGCCCCCTTGCCCTCCCCTCTTCATGTGGGTGGACACTCCACTCACAAATCTCCTTTAAATTCCCTCCACTCAAAAGTCCACTCAAATTCCCATTAAATTTCCACCAAATTTAATGCAAACTCTCATTAAATAAAACTCTTTTATTTTATTCAGAATTTTGTCAATTACTTTAATGACAAACATTCACAAATAACCCCTTGCTAGAATTCTATTTCACATGCATAACCACTTTATGCAATTTCACCCGAAAACCTGTTTCGGTATCTAGTGAAATAAATTCCTGCGCTTGTTCATTCTTTCGGCATGAAACATTTGCTCCAATTGGATGTCGGTGTCTCTTAAGTGTGTCACCCTACGGTTCGTGAATAATGCGGACATGATCGAGACCCCTCTCGGATCAATAATCAGAAGCGGGATCTGGAGACCCATACTGACTCCCACACATTCAACGATGACTTTCTTGTGATCGTCGGAACCTTTTACGCTAGTATATCTTAATCCCTTTGTTTCACGATATATTACATGTCCGAGATTCGATCATCGGTATCTCCATACCTAGTTTGATCTCGTTACCGACATGCACTCTTTTCTCGTTCCTGTGATATAACATTCTAGTGATCAAATCACTTGCTTGCAAGCTAATCAATGTGATATCACCGAGAGGGCCCAGAGTATATCTATCCGTCATCGGGATGAACAAATTCCACTCTCGATCCATGAGCCTCAACATAACACTTTATTAGTTCTGAATCCATCTTTATAATCACCCTGTTACGGTGTGACGTTTGATGTTATCAAGAAACTCTTCCGGTGTTAGTGATTGACATGATCTCATGGTCTAAGGATTAGGATCACTTCGTAAGTTGTTATAGCAATATAAACTCAATGACTTTGATCGTAATGCTATACTTCGGATGAATGTTCATCACACCATTACACTAATGTTGTGATCCCGTTATTAACAACATCCAATGTCCATGATCAGGAAACCTTGATCATCTTGTTAATCAACGAGCTAGTTTATGAGAGGCATAACTAGGAACTTTCTGTTTGTTTATTAAACACACATGTATTATCGTTTCCGTATTAATACAATTATAGCATGCAAAATAAACATCTATCATATACTTGGAATACACATAATAAACACTTTATTATTGCCTCTCAGGGCATATTCCCTTCAGTCTCCCACTTGCACTAGAGACAAATCTAGTTACATAGTGATAAATCTAACACCCATTGAGTTCTGGTGTTGATCATGTTTTGCTCTAGGGAGAGTTTTAGTCAACGGATCTGCTACATTGAGATCCGTATGTACTTTACAAATCTTTATATCTCCATCCTTGACATGCTCGCGGATGGAGTGAAACCGGCGCTTAATATGCTTGGAATGCTTGTGAGACCTTGGCTCTTTGGCATTGGCAATGGCACCATTGTTGTCACAATAGATCACCATTGGGTCCAACGCGTTTGCCACCACTCCTAGTTCGGATATGAACTCCTTCATCCAAACTGCTTCCTGAGCCGCTTCTGAAGCAGCAACATATTCGGCCTCCGTTGTTGATCCCGCTACCACAGGTTGTTTGGAGCTCCTCCAACTAACCGCTCCGCCATTCATGAGAAATACGTATCCGGATTGAGACTTAGAGTCATCCGAATCGGCGTCAAAGCTAGCGTCGACATAACACTTAGCGACGAGCTCTTCTTCACCTCCGTATACAAGAAACATATCCTTAGTTCTTCGTAAGTACTTAAGGATATTCTTGACCGCTATCCAGTGTTCCGAACCTGGATCCGATTGGTACCTACTAGTCAAACTAATAGCATGTGCCACATCCGGTCTTGTACATAGCATGGCGTACATTATAGAGCCTATGGCTGAAGCATAGGGGACTTTGTCCATTATCGCTCTTTCTTCCGCCGAAGCCGGACTTTGAGTCTTACTCAATGTCTTGCCTTGCAACATAGGTAAGAACCCCTTCTTACTTCCGTCCATTTTAAACTTCTTTAAAATCTTATCAAGGTATGTACTTTGCGATAGCCCTATTAGGCGCCTAGATCTATCTCTATAGATCTTTATGCCTAATATGTATGACGCTTCACCTAGGTCCTTCATTGAAAATTTGCTATTTAGATAACTTTTAACACTGTTTAAAAGATCTATATCATTTCCGATCAATAATATGTCATCCACATATAATATCAGAAATGCCACATTGCTCCCACTCACTTTCTTGTAAATACAAGCTTCTCCATAAGTTTGGACAAATCCAAACTCTTTGATCACCTCATCAAAGCGGAGATTCCAACTTCGTGATGCTTGCTTCAATCCATAGATGGATCGCTGAAGCTTGCACACCTTGTTAGCATCCTTAGGATCGACAAAACCCTTTGGTTGTATCATATACAACTCTTCTTCAATATTCCCA
This sequence comes from Avena sativa, assembly GCA_916181665.1. NCBI lineage: Eukaryota > Viridiplantae > Streptophyta > Magnoliopsida > Poales > Poaceae > Avena > Avena sativa. The sequence continues at coordinate 395,552,224 of OV702279.1, read as the reverse complement.
TTGAGAAACGCGGTTTTGACATCCATCTGCCATATCTCATAATCGAAATATGCAGCAATTGCTAACATAATCCTAACTGACTTTAGCATCGCTACGGGAGAGAAAGTCTCATCGTAGTCAACTCCTTGAATTTGTCGAAACCCCTTTGCGACAAGTCGAGCTTTATAGACGGTCACATTACCATCAGCATCAGTTTTCCTTTTGAAAATCCATTTGTTCTCCACGGCCTTTCGGTCGTGAGGTAGTTCCACCAAGTTCCAAACTTGATTTTCATACATGGATTCCATCTCGGATTTCATGGCTTCTAACCATTTGTTGGAATCCGGGCTCATCATCGCTTCTTCATACGTCACAGGGTCATCATTTTCATCAACCATGAAATTCATGACAGGATTTCCGTACAGCTCGGGAGCTGCACGCGTCCTGTTTGACCTGCGAGGTTCGGTAGTACTCTCTTTCGGAGTTTCATGATCATTATCATTAGTTCCCTCTTCAACAGGTGGAGCCAACTCCGGAACAACTTCCGGCGCTGCGCTACTCGCCATACTTTGAAGAGAAGGTTCCACAACCTCTTCGAGTTCTACCTTCCGACTACTCACACCTTTCGCGAGAAACTCTTTCTCTAGAAAGGATCCATTCTTGGCAACAAAAACCTTGCCCTCGGATCTGTGATAGAAGGAATACCCAATAGTTTCTTTAGGGTATCCTATGAAGACGCATTTTTCCGCTTTGGGTTCGAGTTTATCCGGTTGAAGTTTCTTCACATAAACATCGCATCCCCAAACTTTAAGAAATGACAGCTTAGGTTTGTTTCCAAACCACAATTCATACGGTGTCTTTTCAACGGATTTAGATGGTGCCCGATTTAAAGTGAATGCAGCAGTTTCTAGTGCATAACCCCAAAATGACAACGGCAAGTCCGTCAGAGACATCATAGATCGAACCATATCTAATAAAGTACGATTACGACGTTCCGACACACCATTTCGCTGTGGTGTTCCGGCAGGTGTGAGTTGTGAAACAATTCCACACTCTTTCATGTGAGTGCTAAACTCGTAACTTAGATACTCACCTCCACGGTCGGACCGTAGAAACTTGATCTTTCTATTACGATGATTTTCCACTTCATTCTGAAATTCCTTGAACTTTTCAAAGGTTTCAGACTTGTGTTTCATCAAGTAGATATAACCGTATCTACTCAAATCATCCGTGAAAGTAACAAAATAACGATATCCATCTCGCGCCGACACACTCATTGGACCACATACATCAGAATGTATGATTTCCAATAAATCTGTCGCCCGTTCCATTGAACCGGAAAACGGCGTTCTAGTCATCTTGCCCATAAGGCATGGCTCACATGTATCAAATGATTCATAATCAAGTGATTCCAAAAGTCCATCCGAATGGAGCTTCTTCATGCGTTTAACGCCAATATGACCTAGACGGCAGTGCCACATATATGCGGATATATCATCATTAAGTTTAATCCTTTTAGCATCAACATTATGAATATGTGTAACATTATCATCGAGATCTAATAGAAATAAACCATTCATCATCGGTGCATGACCATAAAAGATTTCATTCATATAAATGGAACAACCATTGTTCTCGGATTTAAATGAATAACCACTTCGCATCAAACACGATCCAGATACAATGTTCATGCTCAGTGCAGGCACCAGATAACATTTATTTAAGTTTATAACTAATCCCGACGGAAAGTGGAGAGGCAGCGTTCCGACGGCGATCACATCAACGCTTGATCCATTGCCGACACGCATCTTGACCTCACCCCTTGCTAGCGGTCGCTTGTTCCGCAGCCCCTGATTTGAGTTACAAATATTAGCAACTGAACCGGTATCAAATACCCAGGTGCTACTGCGAGCACTAGTCAAGTACACATCAATAACATGTATATCATATATACCTTTGTTTGCCTTGCCGGCCTTCTTGTCTGCCAGATACTTGGGGCAGTTGCGCTTCCAGTGGCCAGTCCCCTTACAATAGTAGCACTCGGAATCAGACTTAGGTCCAACTCGGGGTTTCTTTTTAGGCGCGGCAACCGGCTTGCCGCCCTTACTTCCCTTCCGTTTTCCCTTCTTGTCTTTCTTGAAACCAGTGTTCCTATTGATCATCAACACTTGATGTTCCTTTTTGATCTCCACTTCTGCAGTTTTAAGCATTGACAGAAGCTCGGGGAGAGACTTCTTCATGCCTTGCATATTATAGTTCATCACGAAGCTCTTATAGCTAGGTGGCAGAGACTGCAGAACACGATGGATGCCTAAGTCAATGGGAATCGATATTCCCAAGGACACAAGCTTATCGGCGTAACCCGACATCTTGAGTACATGCTCACTAACGGAGCTGTGCTCTTCCATCATGCAGCTAAAGAACTTTTCTGAAGCGTTGTAGCTCTCTACAGCAGCATGTGTGTCGAAAATATTTTTCAACTCACCCATTGTATCAAATGCATTGCCGTTTTTCGAAACGCTTTCGAAGTTTCGGCTCTAGCCCATACAATATGCCGCAATGAACTAAGTTGTGGTCCTCCTGACGAGTCTGATAGACATTCTTCTCCTCGTCAGGGGCATGATCAAAAGGTGGGGGGCCTAATGGCGCTTCTAGCACATATTGCTTTTGTGCAGCAGAGAGGAGAATCCTCAAATTCATGGCCCATTCGGTAAAGTTGCTACCGTTCGTTGCTAGTTTCTCTTTCTCCATGAACACATTGAAATTAAAAGCAGGTGGTGCCATCAACAACAGAATTTGTAAAGTTTAGACTAAGTGTATGATAGATTGAGTTCAACTAATCTTTATTACGAATGAACTCCCACTCAAAAACGACATCCCTCGTGCCTTTTTGGTGATTACATGAACCAAATCCACTACACCAAGTCCGATCATCACGTGAGTCAGTATAGCTTCAAAGGCGAGCATCAAATGGGCATCATATCAACTATATGACTCATGCTTAACCTTTCGGTCCGTGTTCCGAGGCCATGTCTGTACATGCTAGGCTCGCCAAGTTAGAACCTTAGTATTCGCATGTGTAACTGTTTTACACCCGAAATATGGTCGTGGATCCAAGAACACCCGATCATCACGTGATGTCTTGAAGCGACGAAAACATAATCGGTGCATACTAAAGGAAGAACACATTCTTATCTTGATATTTAAATGAGGGATCATCTTATTATGCTAACAAAGCGCTAAACAAGCAATATAAGATGCTATCAAACATCATATGTTTATTAGTGAAATGATATGGTTCCCGCAGATGATCTCTATCATGTGCATCGTGGTATGATCACTATCATACCTATATGTGTAAATCCAAGGTCTATGGATTTTACACGCTATGTGTGTTGTAAGAGTATCATCTCATACTTCTACTTACAACACTACCATATCATAACACTAGCCCAGCAACAATCTAAACTAGACGCCTCTAATTTATCCATTGCAAGTTTTACGTGGCTTAGGGCTTTTGAGATAGAACCGTTCTTACCTACGAACATGAACCACAACGAGGATAATCAAATTGTTGACAACTCGCTTGCAAAATAGATATTGACTATAGTAGGAGAGACAGACACCCGCTAGCCACTTATGCAAACTAGTTGCATGTCAAGCGTGGAACAGGTCTCATGTGCGAGGACATGTAAAGTTTGTCCGGGCCGCTTCATCCCACTATGCCACCAATATCCAAAATTACAACAAAGGAGAAACAACATGATCATCATCGCCCACATACTCATATGTGTACTACCCGTGTAAAGTATCTACGCATAGATCCGGCTCTGATACCACTGTAGGGTTCGCAGCATAGAAAACAAAAAATTTCCTACGATGTGAACTATATACCAAGATCTATCTACTAGATACAAACAACGGGCAGATGTATATCCGTAGAGAACATACCCTTGAAGACCGACAAAGCTTAACGAGTTCAACTCGTGGTTGATGTAGACGATCTCTTGCCGATCTCAAGATCGAGAGGAAGTCCTAGCGCCGCAAATCAGCAGCGCATCCGTGCTCGCACACACGTTCGAGGCACCGAGCAACCTCCGCCTCCTCGCTCCAGCGATGCAGCGGAAGCACAACTCTTTCTTGCCGAATAGCCACCGGGAACATGTATCTCGCTAGTCCGAGACCATGGGGGATAAATTCTAGAGGGGGAGAGAGATCCTTCACGAGGAGGTGTGAGAGACAAGTGAGGAGGGGGGCTCCTTTTATAGGAGGAGGGGGGGCACCCAAGGGGGTGGCCGCCGGCCATGGGGGCTGCCCCCTCCCCTCCTTCATTCATGTGGGTGGACACTCCACTCACAAAATGCCCTTTAAATTCCCTCCACTCAAAAGTCCACTCAAATTCCCATTAAATTTCCACCAAATTTAATGCAAACTCTCATTAAATAAAACTCTTTTATTTTATTCAGAATTTTGTCAATTACTTTAATGACAAACATTCACAAATAACCCCTTGCTAGAATTCTATTTCACATGCATAACCACTTTATGCAATTTCACCCGAAAACCTGTTTCGGTATCTAGTGAAATAAATTCCTGCGCTTGTTCATTCTTTCGGCATGAAACATTTGCTCCAATTGGATGTCGGTGTCTCTTAAGTGTGTCACCCTACGGTTCGTGAATAATGCGGACATGATCGAGACCCCTCTCGGATCAATAATCAGAAGCGGGATCTGGAGACCCATACTGACTCCCACACATTCAACGATGACTTTCTTGTGATCGTCGGAACCTTTTACGCTAGTATATCTTAATCCCTTTGTTTCACGATATATTACATGTCCGAGATTCGATCATCGGTATCTCCATACCTAGTTTGATCTCGTTACCGACATGCACTCTTTTCTCGTTCCTGTGATATAACATTCTAGTGATCAAATCACTTGCTTGCAAGCTAATCAATGTGATATCACCGAGAGGGCCCAGAGTATATCTATCCGTCATCGGGATGAACAAATTCCACTCTCGATCCATGAGCCTCAACATAACACTTTATTAGTTCTGAATCCATCTTTATAATCACCCTGTTACGGTGTGACGTTTGATGTTATCAAGAAACTCTTCCGGTGTTAGTGATTGACATGATCTCATGGTCTAAGGATTAGGATCACTTCGTAAGTTGTTATAGCAATATAAACTCAATGACTTTGATCGTAATGCTATACTTCGGATGAATGTTCATCACACCATTACACTAATGTTGTGATCCCGTTATTAACAACATCCAATGTCCATGATCAGGAAACCTTGATCATCTTGTTAATCAACGAGCTAGTTTATGAGAGAGGCATAACTAGGAACTTTCTGTTTGTTTATTAAACACACATGTATTATCGTTTCCGTATTAATACAATTATAGCATGCAAAATAAACATCTATCATATACTTGGAATACACATGATAAACACTTTATTATTGCCTCTCAGGGCATATTCCCATCAATGTGATCCCTTGTGAGCCAGTCACATGCTTGCAATCTAATTGGATGACATTCCACCGAGAGGGCCCAGAGTATATCTATCCGTCATATGGATGGACAAATCCCAATCTTGATCCATGTGCCTCAACACATACATTCCGAATACTCAATGCCATCTTTATAGCCACCCAGTTACGGTGTGGTGTTTGATGTCATCAAAGCATCCTTCCGGTGATGGTGATTAGCATGATCTCATGGTCGAAGGAATTAGGTTACTATGTATCAGAAAGCTTATAGCAAGTGAACTATATTAAATGACTTGATCTTTATGTTATGCTTAACTATAGGAGTATGTCCATCACATCATTCTCCTAATGATATGACCATGTTGTTAATAACATCTCTATGTTCATGATCAAGAAACCATGATCATATTCTAACCAACAAGCTAGTTTAACAAGAGTCTTTACTAGGGACTCTTTTATGTTTAGAAATCACACAAGTATTAATGTTTTCGGTTAATACAATTATAGCATGGTATGTAAACATTTATAATAAGCATGAAGATATGATAATAAACACTTTATTATTGCCTCTTGGTCATATATCCAACACATACCTCTTGAGAATGATCAGTCATCTTGTTATAAAATTGTTAAAAGTGGGTTTGAAGGTTTTAATCCCACTATTTTTGAGCTTGATAAAAGTTATGTGTTTGTAGATCATGGAAAGCATACTTTATGTGATAGTTATATTGTTTAGTTTATTCATGAGGCTACTAAAAATTATTATGAGAGAGGAAAATATGGTTGTAAAAGTTTTCATGGTACTGAAACACCTATCTATGTGCTAAAAGTTTTTTTCTTCCTATGCTTGTCACTTTGTTCTTTGTGAATTTATTTGCATACAAGATTCCTATGCATAGGAAGTGGGTTAGACTTAAATGTGTTTTGAATTTTCTTCTTGATGCTCTCTTTTACTTCAATTCATATTTCTTATGTGAGCATTTTCTCAAACTATCAAGCCTAACTTAAAGGCGTTAAAGAAAAGTACTAATTGGAAGATAACCCAAATTTTGTTAGGTTTTTCTTTTGTTTAGTATTGGAAGTTATTGCCTCTGTAATAACCTCTCCTTACCATTTTTGTGTGGTTTTTGTGCCAAGAATAAGCTCTAATGATAGAGAAGTAAGATTTGGGGAAGTTGCTATCCGGAAACAGATTTTTGTGCTTCACTGTAAAAATTCGTGAAAACTATCTGTATGTCGGATTGAGCTGTAATTTTTGAGTATATGACCCAGGTTGTTATCTATCTTTCGTTAGTTCAACACTTTTCGATTTGAGCAACAGAAGGTCTTCGAAAAAATGGTTTTTACCTGCTGGTCTGTTTTGACAGATTTCTACCATTATTTGCATTTGCCTCTTAATCGGTTTCTTTTTGAGTTCTTCTTGATCACTTGAGCTTTTTAAAGGAATTGCTACGATATCTTGTGTTCTAATGTAAGTTTTACTTGTGTTGAAACTGAACCCAAAGGTTTATTCTTTTCAATACACTAATGTTGCTAATGAAGATTGTGTGAAGTTTTGTATGAAGGAAATTTTCAAGTGTAGGGGAAGAATGATATGATGAGATGAAGAATGGAAAAAAGCTCAAGTTTGGGGATACCATCCGTGTCACCCCAAGAAATATTCAAGAGATATAAGAGTCAAAGCTTTGGGATGCCCAAGGCATCCCCTTCTTCATCAATAAAAATCTCAGGTCTCTTTCTAGACACTTCATTTTTATTGTTTCATGCACTGTTGTGTTGTTTTTGGAGCGTCTTAGTTTTTGTTTTCTTAGTTTGCTTGAATAAAGTAGTTGGACCCCCTCTTTTTCTCTTTTGGTTCAAATAAGTTGATTGGTGTTGGAAAAGAGTAGAAAGTTTCATGCTTATAGTGGTACAAAAGGGAGCTTGTTTTGACTATGGCTTAGACTTTATCATGTCATGCTAAATATTGTTTGGACCTTATGCTTAATGATTATTGTTGTAGCATGACTTGTTTCAAACAACTGAGATTTCTTAATGTGCCTTGAAAGAATCATGCGTTGTTTTAGCATACAAAAGCATAATATTGTGGTATTCTCCTTTGATGATTTGTTTGGGTTGACTTGGCACATTCTCACACCATGTTATGACTATGAACCAGTCACCTTAGCCTCTATGATCATTTAGTTTTTGACTTGTGATACCACTTTATGCTTTGGTTGATAATGTTTTGTCGCTCTGCATGATTATGGCCATCATTGCTCTCTTAGTTGATCGCTCGCAGTCTTTTGCTAGCCTCCACTTGTATTGAGTAAGCTCTAATCATGCATCCAACTCCCAAGAAACCAAGTTATTCCAAAGAGTCCACTATAAATTCCTATTTATGGTGTGTTACACCATTCCAAGTATATTCTTGGTTTATCTTGTAGGGGTTCGTAGCATGGAAAACAAAAAAATTCTACCGCATGCAAATAAACAAGCCAAGATCTATCTACTAGATTGTAGCAACGAGTCGATAGAGGAACTCACCCTCGAAGATTCCAAAGCGATTAACGAGAGCAGATTCTCGTGGGTGATGTAGTCGTACTCTTGCCGATCTCAAGATCATGTAGACGATCCTTCTAGCGCTGCGTTCCGGTAGCGCTTCCGCAGTCGGTCACACGTTCGGTACTCGATGAAGACCTTCTTCTCCCTTGTTCCAGCAGGCAGCGGAGGTTGTAGCACTCTCCTCGTGATTCCGGCAGCACGACGGCGTGGTACCGGAAGTAGAGGGAAGATCTCGTAGGGCTTGGCCTTAAGCCGGAGCGAGTATGGTGGACTATGAGAGAGGCCTTGGCGATCTAGGGTTTAGAGGCACCAAGGAAGTAGGCTAGGCCGGCGGCTAGGGCTTGGGGAGATCCCCAACTCGGCGGCTTGGAGCAAACCCTAGGGCGGCGGCGACTTGTGGTGGCCGGCGGCTAGGGCTAGGGTTTTGGTGGAGAGAGGTGCAGGGAATAGGGGCACCCCTGCCCCTCCTTTTATAGGTGGGAGGGCGCCGGCCAAGGGGAGGGAGTCCTCCCCTAAGTCGGCCTCCTTGGTCGGCGGGTGGAGGGAGAGGAACTCCTCCCCAAGTAGGTTTCCTACTCTCCCTCCACCAAGCAAAACTGTCGTTTGACTTTTCAAATTGGCGTTTGACTTTTCAAACTAGGATTTGATTTATCCCTTTATTTTTCTCAGCCATGATACCTAGTACATGATGCAACCATTCCACATTGTTATGACACATTCATCTACCCTTCCCCTCCGGAGTGCCGGACCTTCCGGACCCTTCTAGAACATTCCTGGTGAAAACACCGGAATCATTCCCAACTCCGAAACAGGACTTCCCTTATATGAATCTTATTCTCCGGACCATTCCGGATCTCCTCGTGATATCCCGGATCCCATCCGAGACTCCGACCAACTTTCGGTCTCTTACTCATCATTCCATAACTACTCAACAACATCGAATCCTTAAGTGTGTCTCCCTACGGTTCGTGAATTATGTGGACATGATCGAGACACTTCTCCGAACAATAACCAATAGAGGAATCTGGAAATTCATTTGGCTCCCACATATTTCTACGATTACTTTGCGATCGAATGAACCACTTACATACGATACCAATTTCCCTTTGTCTCACGATAGTTTACTTATCCGAGGTTTTGATCGTCGGTATCTCTGCATACCTAGTTCAACCTCGTTACCGATAAGTACTCTTTTCTCGTTCCCGTGGTATGTGATACCTTGTGAGCCAGTCACATGCTTGCAAGCTAATTGGATGACATTCCACCGAGAGGGCCCAGAGTATATCTATCTGTCATATGGATGGACAAATCCCACTCTTGATTCATGTGTCTCAACCCATACTTTCTGAACACTCAATGCCACCTTTATAGCCACTCAGTTACGGTGTGGTGTTTGATGTCATCAAAGCATCCTTCCGGTGATGGTGATAAGAATGATCTCATGGTCGAAGGAATTAGGTTACTATGTATCAAAAATCTTATAGCAATTGAACTATTAAAATGACTTGATCTTTATGCTACGCTTATCTATAGGAGTATGTCCATCATACCATTCTCCTAATGATATGATATTGTTGTTAATAACATCTCAATGTTCATGATACGGAAACCACAATCATCTATTAACCAACAAGCTAGTATTATGAAGAGGCTTTACTAGGGACTCTAATTTAGTTTACAAATCACACAAGTATTAATGTTTCCTGGTTAATACTGTTATAGCATGAATGTAAACATTTATCATAAACATAAAGATATAATAATAAATACATTTATTATTGCCTCTAGGGCATATCTCCAACAGTCTCCCACTTGCACTAGAGTCAACTAATCTAGATTACATGGTAATATACCGAACACCCATGGCAGTTTGGTGTTGGTCATGTTTTGCCCTCGGGAGAGTTTTAGTCAATGGATCCGCCACATTCAGATCTGTGTGTACTTTGCAAATCTTTATGTCACCATCTTGGACATGTTCTCGAATAGCATGAAAACATAGCTTGATGTGCTTCAGCTTCTTGTGTGACCTTGGGTCTTGCGCATTGGCTATGGCGCCCATGTTATCACAGTAGATAGACATTGGGTCCAGTGCACTTGGAACCACACCGAGCTCTGTAATGAACTCCTTCATCCATATCGCTTCTTGTGAAGCCTCTGAAGCAGCTATGTATTTCGATTCAGTTGAAGATCTCGCCACAACGCTTTGCTTTGCACTCCTCTAGCTAACTGCTGCAACATTCAAAGTAAATACGTATCCAGATTGAGATTTAGAATCGTCTGGATCGGTGTTCCAACTAGCATCGGTGTAACCATTAACAACGAGTTGTTCATCACCTCCATAAGAAAGAACCATATCCTTAGTTCTTCTCAAGTACTTAAGGATGTTTTTGACCGCTGTCCAATGATCCACTCCTGGATCACTTTGATATCTGCTAGTTAAACTAACAGCATATGCAATGTCGGGTCTAGTACATAGCATGGCATACATTAGAGATCCTATGGCTGAGGCGTAGGGAGTCTTACTCATCCTTTGTCTATCTTCTGCCGTTGCTAGACTTTGAGTTTTACTCAAGGTCGAATTGGGCAACATGGGCAAGAACCCTTTCTTGCTATCTTCCATTCCAAACCTCTTTAGAACTCTGTCCAAATATGTACTTTGTGATAATGATATTAGGCGTCTCGATCTATCTCTATAGATATTTATGCCTAATATGTAAGCTGCTTCGCCAAGATCTTTCATTGAAAAACTATTATTCAAATATTTCTTGACACTATTTAGAAGGTCTACATCATTCCCAATCAACAATATGTCATCTACATATAGTATTAATAATGCTACAGAGCTCCCACTCACTTTCTTGTAAATACAAGCTTCTCCATAAGTTTGTATAAAACCAAAACTTTTGATTACTTTATCAAAACGTTGATTCCAACTTCGGGATGCTTGCTTCAATCCATATATGGACTGTTGAAGTTTGCATACCTTGTTAGCATCTTTAGGATCGACAAAACCTTTGGGTTGCATCATATACAACTCTTCTTCAATGTCTCCATTGAGGAACGCTGTTTTGACATCCATCTGCCATATTTCATAATCGTAATATGCAGCGATTGCTAACATAATCCTCACAGACTTTAGCTTCGCTACTGGTGAGAAAGTCTCATTGTACTCAACTCCTTGAATTTGTCGAAACCCTTTTGCGACAAGTCGAGCTTTATAGACAGTAACATTACCATGAACATCTGTTTTCTTCTTGAAAATCCATTTGTTCCCGACAGCCTTTCGGCCATCTGGTAAGTCTACCAAAGTCCATACTTGGTTTTCGTACATGGATCCAATCTCGGATTTCATGGCTTCTTGCCATTTATTGGAATCTAGGCTCATCATCGCTTCCTCATATGTCATAGGGTCATCGGTGTTGTCCACCAACATGACACTCATAACGGGATCATACCAATCAGGAGTGGTACGATTTCTCATTGACCTGCGAGGCTCTGTAGCAACTTCAACCGAAGTTTCATGATCATCATCATTAGCTTCCTCTCTTATTGGCGTAGGCGCTACAGGAACTACTTCCAGTGCTGCGCTACTCGCAAGTTCGAGACAAGGTTCAACAACCTCGTCGAGTTCTACTTTCCTTCCAGTCACTTCTTTCGAGAGAAATTCCTTCTCTAAAAAGGATCGATTCTTAGAAACGAATATTTTTCCCTCGGATCTGTGATAGAGGGTATACCCAATAGTTTCCTTCGGGTATCCTATGAAGACGCATTTTTCCGCTTTGGGTTCAAGCTTGTCCGGCTGTAACTTCTTTACATAGGCTTCACAACCCCAAACTTTAAGGAACGACAATTTAGGTTTCTTCCCAAACCACAATTCATACGGTGTCGTTTCAACGGATTTAGATGGTGCCCTATTTAAAGTGAATGCGGCTGTTTCTAATGCATAACCCCAAAACAATAGCGATAAATCTGTAAGTGACATCATAGAACGAACCATATCTAAGAGAGCTCGATTACGACGTTCGGACACACCATTACGCTGTGGTGTTCCCGGCGGTGTCAATTGTGAAAGTATTCCGCATTTCTTCAAATGCTTGCCAAACTCGTAACTTAGATATTCACCTCCACGATCAGAACATAGAAATTTAATCTTCTTGTTACGTTGATTCTCTACCTCACTATGAAATTCCTTAAACTTCTCGAAAGTTTCGGACTTATGTTTCATGAAATAGATATACCCATATCTACTCAAGTCATCCGTGAAGGTAAGAACATAACGATAACCACCGCGTGATGCTACACTCATTGGTCCACACACATCGGTATGTATGATTTCCAATAAGTCTGTAGCTCGCTCCATCATACCAGAAAATGGAGTCTTAGTCATTTTACCCATCAGACATGCTTCGCATCTTTCAAGTGATTCGAAATCAAGTGATTCAAGAAGTCCATCGGAATGGAGTTTCTTCATATGCTTCACTCCGATATGACCAAGACGACAGTGCCACATATAGGTCGAGTTATCGCTCAAATTCAAACCTTTAGCCTCAATGTTATTTATGTGTGTATTACTACAATCGAGATTCAATAAGAATAGACCATCTATCAAAGGTGCATGTGCATAAAACATATTACTCATATAAATCGAACAACCATTATTCTCAAACTTAAACAAGTAACCGTCTCGCAATAAACAAGATCCAGATATAATGTTCATGCTTAACGCAGGCACCAAATAACAATTATTTAAGTATAAAACTAATCCCGATGGTAGATGAAGAGGTAGCGTGCCGACCGCGATCACATCAACCTTTGATCCATTTCCAACGCGCATCGTCACCTCGTTCTTCGCTAGCTTCCGTTTATTCTGCAGCACCTGTTTCGAGTTACAAATATGAGCAACCGAACCAGTATCAAATACCCAGGCACTACTACGAGTACTAGTGAGATACACATCAATAACATGTATATCGGATATACCTTTCTTCTTGATGTTGTCGTTCTTCAAATACGCCAAGTACTTTGGGCAATTCCGCTTCCAGTGACCTTCTCCCTTGCAGTAAAAGCACTCAGTATCAGGATTAGGTCCAGCCCTGGTCTTCTTCGCCGGTGCGGCAACTTTCTTACCGCCCTTCTTGAAGTTTCCCTTTTGCTTAGACTTGCCTTTCTTGAATTTGGTGGTCTTATTGACCAACAACACTTGGTGCTCTTTCTTGATATCCACTTCTGCAGATTTCACCATGGAGAAGAGTTCTGGCAACGTCTTGTCCATGTTTTGCATATTGTAGTTCATCACAAAGTTCTTGTAACTTGGTGGTAGTGATTGGAGGACACGGTGAATCCCCAAAGAATTAGGAATCACTATACCCAAACTTTAGAGTTTGTTTGCGTGCCCAGACATCTTAAGCACATGCTCACTGACGGAGCTGCCCTCTTCCATCTTGCAGTTAAAGAACTTTTCAGAAGCCTCATAACTCTCAACTGCCGCGTGAGCCTCAAATATCATTTTGAGTTCACGGACAATATCATGTGGGTCATGGTTCTCAAACCTTTTATGAAGCTCCGATTCCAAACCATACAAGATAGCACACTGAACTGTGGAGTACTGATTCTTCCGAGTGAGGTAAACATTCTTTACTTCATCGGTAGCAGTAGCTGCAGGCGGGTCACCCAGCGGTGCATCCAGCACATAGTTCAAATTACCAGCATTGAGGACAATCCTCAAATTGCGGAACCAATCCACGAAGTTGCTTCCATTGTTTTTCAACTTTTCTTTCTCTAGGAACACATTAAAATTGATGGTAGAGGCCACCATTGATCTACAACATATTTGCAATAGTTTAGACTAAGTTTATGACAAATTGAGTTCTAATTAATAGTTAAATTAATCTAGGTGAACTCCCACTCAAAACAATATCCCTCACATTGTTTTAGTTATCACACGAACCAAATCCACCACATCAAAACCGATCATCATGATAATTGATGTTGCTTCAATGGCGAACAATCAACATGTTCATCATATCTACTATATGACTCATGCTTTACCTTTCGGTGATCCGTGTTCCGAGACCATGTCTGTACATGCTAGGCTCGTCAAGATCAAACCTTAGCTTCTGCATGAGCAAAACTGGCTTGCTCACATTGTATACACTTTTAGAATCTAACACACCCGATCATCACATGGTGCTTCAAAACAACAAGCTTTAGCAACGGTGCTAACTAAGGATGAACACTTTAAAACTTGAAATTTGTGTGCTTGAGGGATCATCTTATAATGCTACCATCGTTAACTAAGCAATACAAGATGCATAAAGGATTAACATCACATGCAATTCATAATATGTGATATGATATGGCCTTTCTTCTTTGTGCTTCCGATCTCCATATTCAAGCACGAACATGATCTCCATCATCACCGGCATTGCATCAAGGTCAATGACGCCGTTCCATGGTTGTCGTCCACCAGCTTCAACTATTACAACTACTTTGAATAGACACGCGGGTCTTAACAGAATTTAAAGACAACCATATGGCTCCTACCGGTTGCCAACTTACAATAAGGAACATTGCATACATCAAATATAATCACAATCATGGCCATATCACATCACAACACACCCCTGCAAAACAAAGTTAGACGCCTCTAATTTTCTTTGCATATTTTACGTGGTTTGGGGCTTTCAATAAGTGTCGCTCTAACTTACGAACAAGAACCACAACGTTGATGCTTGAACCATCAAGTGCCCGTTGTAAATTGGATCTATACTATAATGGGAGAGACAGACACCCGCAAAGCCACTTATGCAATACAAGTTGCATGTTGAGCGTGGAGCAAGTCTCATGAACGATGTCATGTAAGGTTAGCCCGGGCCGCTTCATCCCATCATACCGCAAGATGCAAAGTACACAAGAAGCAATTGATAATAAAAGCACCACCGCCCACAATGACCATTGTGTTCTACTCGTGCAACAGATCTACATATAGACACGGCTCTGATACCACTGTAGGGGTTCGTAGCATGGAAAACAAAAAATTTCTACCGCATGCAAACAAACAAGCCAAGATCTATCTACTAGATTGTAGCAACGAGTCGATAGAGTAACTCACCCTCGAAGATTCCAAAGCGATTAACGAGAGCAGATTCTTGTGGGTGATGTAGTCGTACTCTTGCCGATCTCAAGATCGTGTAGACGATCCTTCTGGCGCTGCATTCCGGCAGCGCTTCCGCAGTCGGTCACACGTTCGGTACTCGATGAATACCTTCCTCTCCCTTGTTCCAGCAGGCAGCGGAGGTTGTAGCACTCTGCTCGTGATTCCGGCAGCACGACGGCGTGGTACTGGAAGTAGAGGGAATATCTCGCAGGGCTTCGCCTTAAGCCGGAGCGAGTATGGTGAACTATGAGAGAGGCCTTGGCGATCTAGGGTTTAGAGGCACCAAGGAAGGAGGCTAGGCCGGCGGATAGGGATTGGGGAGAGCCCCAACTCGGCGGCTTGGAGCAAACCCTAGGGCGGCGGCGACTTGTGGTGGCCGGTGGCTAGGGCTAGGGTTTTGGTGGAGAGAGGTGCAGGGAAGACGGGCACCCCTGCCCCTCCTTTTATAGGTGGGAGGACGCCGGCCAAGGGGAGGGAGTCCTCCCCCAAGTCGGCCTCCTTGGCCGGCGGGTGGAGGGAGAGGAACTCCTCCCCAAGTAGGTTTCCTACTCTCCCTCCACCAAGCAAAACTGTCGTTTGACTTTTCAAATTGGCGTTTGACTTTTCAAACTAGGATTTGATTTATCCCTTTATTTTGCTCAGCCATGATACCTAGTACATGATGCAACCATTCCACATTGTTATGACACATTCATGTACCCTTCCCCTCCGGAGTGCCGGACCTTTCGGACCCTTCTAGAACATTCTTGGTGAAAACACCGGAATCATTCCCCAACTCCGAAACAGGACTTTCCTTATATGAATCTTATTCTCCGGACCATTCCGGATCTCCTCGTGATATCCCGGATCCCATCCGAGACTCCGAACAACATTCGGTATCTTACTCATCATTCCATAACTACTCAACAACATCGAATCCTTAAGTGTGTCTCCCTACGGTTCGTGAATTATGCGGACATGATCGAGACACTTCTCCGAACAATAACCAATAGAGGAATCTGGAAATTCATATGGCTCCCACATATTTCTACGATTACTTTGCGATCGAATGAACCACTTACATACGATACCAATTTCCCTTTGTCTCACGATAGTTTACTTATCCGAGGTTTTGATCGTCGGTATCTCTGCATACCTAGTTCAACCTCGTTACCGATAAGTACTCTTTTCTCGTTCCCGTGGTATGTGATTCCGTGTGAGCCAGTCACATGCTTGCAAGCTAATTGGATGACATTCCACCGAGAGGGCCCAGAGTATATCTATCTGTCATATGGATGGACAAATCCCACTCTTGATTCATGTGTCTCAACCCATACTTTCTGAACACTCAATGCCACCTTTATAGCCACCCAGTTACGGTGTGGTGTTTGATGTCATCAAAGCATCCTTCCGGTGATGGTGATAAGCATGATCTCATGGTCGAAGGAATTAGGTTACTATGTATCAAAAAGCTTATAGCAATTGAACTATTAAAATGACTTGATCTTTATGCTACGCTTATCTATAGGAGTATGTCCATCATACCATTCTCCTAATGATATGATCTTGTTGTTAATAACATCTCAATGTTCATGATAGGGAAACCACAATCATCTATTAACCAATAAGCTAGTATTATGAACAGGCTTTACTAGGGACTCTAATTTAGTTTACAAATCACACAAGTATTAATGTTTCCTGGTTAATACCGTTATAGCATGAATGTAAACATTTATCATAAACATAAAGATATAATAATAACTACATTTATTATTGCCTCTAGGTCATATATCCAACATATCTATCTTCCAAATTAAACTTGTTATGAGAAAATTAGTGATCAAAGCTCTCACAAACTTGATGGCACACTTTATTTTTCTTGCCTCTAATAAACTTGAACCATTGTGTCATCTATGTTGTATATGCTTGCACTTATAAGTTGGGAATTGGCAGAACCATGTTGTCATGGGGAATGCTTTCAACACCTGTACATATTACCCAGTTGATATCATGATCTTTTGTTTATAGATGTCGGCGATGTGAAATAAAAGAGGAGCATGTAAGTTCATGGAGTATTATAGTTCATGGAGTATTATATATGTGTTAGAGAAACTCCTTGGCCGCTAGCCTAAGCCATGCCTAATCATGGTGGAAACTTGCAGCATCACCATAGTGAGCAATCCATGGAGCATCCTCATAAAAAATAAACAAAAAAAGAGAGAAAAGAATAAAAAAATATGCACCATGCTCATGGTAAATAAAAGGATCACTGAGATGCTCACTGTCTGTTGCCTTGTCATTTTGATATGGGATAGCTCCTGTGTCATGGGGTAAGGGGTACCCCGTTGGCGGTTCCCTATGATACACATATACTTACAATGACAAGAACTTGCTTGTGACTAAAGTTGAGTAGGAACGACCCTCGTACTCAAGGGACATGAGATTGCCAACTTATGATTTGTAAAGCATATACTCCATACTTTGTTCATTTTAACCTAAATCACGTCAAGATGCTTATGATAGGGGCAATGAGAGTTGAAAGCTAATAAGTACCATAATTTTTGGAAGCTCTTTATGAAACTTGAAATCCCTGCTTCCCCGTGAAGGGCATTTTTTCCTACTTTTATATTGAGTCTCCACCTTCTATCTTTATGCACCAATTAAGAGAGCATAGTTGTCATTCTTAGTTCTATGTGCATTATCCCAAAACATATTGATAGATTCATAATGTTGATATTGCTTGTTCTTGAACTATTTGTATCTAGTCACCCTTATGAACTTTGAAGGTGTACTATGCATTTATGTTTTGCTACTCCATGAGGCACAAGCTAAATACTATTATGTTATGTTTTTTGTATGTGAAACAAACAAACGTCTTTCAATGTATTGTTATTCATGATCTTTGTTTGTATCTTTTCATGTTGCAACATAGTTGCTATGTCTTATTGTTAGAACTACATATTTCATCGTAACATCCCTAAAATCATGATTTCAAAGCTTTTCATATCATCCATGCATTCATGATCATTTTAGGATCATTTCCAAAGTCATTACAAAAACAGAAGCATTTTGGGTGCTTATTATTTTATGTAATCAGGCATTGATTCAATGCTACACTCTAGTGAGAGATTACTTGTTTCAAACCAAGATTGTTTGTTCATGTGTTGGTTTGGTTTAGTTCCAAAGCTTGGACAAAAATTTCAAAACAAGATATGGTTTTAAAACCATTTTCATATCTTAATACATCTTGTGTCAAGGCACTATTTTAATTTTAAAACTCCAAAGAAACCAAGCAAGTCTGGTGAGACAACATGGTTTTATACTCAAAAATGTGCAGGTTTCATTTTATAAAAAAATCCAGAAAAGGTTTGAACTTAAACACATTTGAATTCATTTGAATTTGGTTCCTGGAAATTGAAACAGAAAAAGAAAAAGAGTAAAGAAATGGAAAAAGGCCGGCGCCAGTCTTTCAGCCCAATAGCAGACCCAGCCCACTAAGCCCACCCGTGGTTTTTCTCTCTCTCTCTCTCACGCGACGCAGACTTACCCCGCAGTCACTGATCGGTGGACCCTCTCCACGTCAGCACCTTCTTCCCCAAACTCCGCGCGCAGACGCCGTCGCCGCCCGTTTCCTCCCCCTTCACTGCCGCAATTTCAATTTGCTTAAATGGCGATGAATGCGTGCATAATCTCCGCCCCTGCTCTGGCTACTTAATCCCCTCCCCTCTCCGCACCTTTCCCCTCACACCACTCGCTCGCTCTGCCACCAGGCGGCCTCAATTTCGCGTTGCATCGCCGCAGACAGAACCAGCTCCGGCGACTGATTCCAGTGAGACCCGAGCGCCCATTTGCCTCTGCTTCAAACAAGCATGACCAGCATGTTCTAGCGCATCTCCTGATGCTTTTATTTTGCCTTCTTGTGACCCACGCCGTCGCCTCCGTCCACCTCTGCAAGCAACAGAACCGCCGCTCAACTCCGACGAGGAATACCGGTAATCTCCGAGCGCCCCTTGCTTCCTCTTTGACCCTGTCGTGTTCGCCACAACTTTGTGCATCCTCTGACACCATTGGTTCGTGCTAGGGCGGTCCACATCATCGGCAACAACTCCATCCGCAAACACCCGACGCCGCCAGCAATTCCGACGAGGTCCTGCCGCTGTGTACGTGCGCCCCTCGACAAGCTACTGCCACGTTGAGCTTCCTCGAGATCTTGTGAGTCTGGTAAGACCCTCCGTTGACCCCAGCCCCCTCTGTAGCCGCCGGAGCATCACTGACAGAGCGCCACCGCCGTGCCACCATCGCCAGCGCCGCCCATCCACGGTCGCACGCTTGGTAACCGTAGGATCTAGATCCAGCGTTTAAGATTAGATCTGAAGCGAAGCGGTATGTGACGATCTGAGCCGTGCGTAGTAAGTTAGATCTAACGGCCCGCGAGTGTGATCTGGTGCGAAACGGTATCAGCCAATCAGACGCTGCCGTGTGGCCAGTTCTTTGTTTTAAAAATCTGAATTAGATCTATTAGTGATTCAAACTTGTAAAATTCATAACTTTTGATCCACACGTTCAAATTTTGTAAATTTTATATCATTGGAATTAGGAGAAAGAATTCTATCTGTTTATGCAATGTGTTTAATGTTTTGCTTCTGTAAAATTGGTTATTTTTGCAGAGACATTTGTATCCTTATTTTGAGTATAGAAATGATTTGAAAAATGTTTTAAAGATCAAATAAAGTTTATTTTGAGTATCTTGGTCTTGTTTATGATTCAGTACTGTATACTTGTCTTGTTTGGTGTAGAAAAATCATCACATGGCATTTGCATACATTCATATATTTTTGTTGAATATTTTGTTATGTGATTTTGGTGCCATTATTTTATGTGTAGATTTTGGTGCTAATAGTGATTGTGGTTGTGAAGATTGTTGCTACTCCCCAAACTACCAAGGCAAGTGGTGCTTCATGTTTTTATCCCTATATTTTCACCTATGCATTAGAAATATTTTGTATAGGACATTGCATGAATATTTTGATAAGTGCCTATATGCTATGCTTGGGAAATCCTAGTAGTTGTAGAATTGTTAGAATTTCCTCTAAGTTAAGATGCTTACTATTGCCATGCTTAGCCTATCTAGTAGCAACCAAGGGTGGATTATATATTCATGCTATGTGAAATATTTCTAAGTCATTGACTTGTGTTTTTGCTTAATAAAACAACTAAGTGAATGAAACACCTGGGTGGAATGGAAAGAATGGTTTGTGTTGAGTGGTTACACAAGGCCCATTTCTATGGTTTACCTTGTGTATCTCACTTGTGGAAATCCACCCAGGAACAAAGGGGTTTGAGATGCCAAATGTTAAGAAGCTTCTAGTGCAGCCACATGGCATTATGGGCTCTGCCTGGATCATATAGGTTGCAATAACTTAGCCATTTGGATAGTTGGTGGTAGTGGGATGATAGGTTGGAACGCGTCCATTTGGTCTAAGGTAAGGCTTCTAAAAGGTCTTGTCTTGGTGAAAATCAAGTCTTGTGGGGAAAGTGCATAACCTCTGCAGATGGAAGAATCTAAGTACTTAGCCATGTCCCTGGTATTGGACAACTTGAGCATCAAGACATGGAAGCTATCAAGAATCTCCTCATCCCAATTTTCTAAGTTAAAACTTGTGGTTGAACAAGGGTGAAGGTTCACCAATTTCTATTGGTGGTTCCTTGGGAGAGTTTTGTCAACGAAAAACTTAGTGTTTTCAACTAATAGGTAAAACCTATTTTTGAGCAAAGCAAGCCTAAGCTACACTTAGCCAAATTCATATAGTAACTAGATGTTAATATTCTACTAAGGTATCACTTGCCAATACTATTCCAAAAGTATTGACCCACTATGGTTGTAACTTGTGATGTTGCAGGTTACTCTGATGATGATTAGGGGTTATGAGTCTACACTCAACATGCTTGCCTGTGTCACATGAAGATGAAGACTTATTTATCTTATTCTATATTTGAACTCTTGTATTAGGCCTATGGCCATGGAGTTGTAAAAGACTATGTTTGTCTCTGGAATGATATGTAATAATGACCTTTGTATCTGTGTACTTCATCTTAAACTGTGGATGCTAGCATTGATCCAGGGACTAGCATTGCAATCACAGGGATCTTTACCTTTATAAAGGTGGGATCTTACATTCGTGCTCATGTTTAGAGTACTTTGATCCCAGCTTTCAATGCTTTGCAAATGGTTTGATAAAGATTGTGATGGTGCATGTCACCTCAAAAATTATTCTTTTTATCACTTACCTACTCGAGGACAAGAAGGAGTTAAGCTTGGGGATGCTTGGTACATTGTAAACGTATCTATATTTTTTGATGTTCCATGCTTGTTTAGTATCAACTTTGATAAGCTTTGTCTACACTTTGAGGTATTTTTATACATTTATCGGGACTAACCTATTAACAACATGCCGCAGTGCCAGTTGATTGTTTTCTGCTGTTTTTGGTTTCAAAAAAGCTTGTAAGGAAATATACTCGGAATTAGACGGGACAATAGCCAAAGTCAATATTTTACCGGAGAGAACACAGAGACCGAAGGGCAGCCAAAGGGGGGCCACGAGGTGGCCACACCCTAGGGTCGCGCTGGCACCCCCTAGGGCATGCCGCCACCTGGTGTGGGCCCCTTGGGCGGCCCCCTACCTCGCCTCTTTGCCTATAAAGTCACCCCGATGCAGAAACCCTAAACACCCGATCATATCTCCATGAAACAGTCTGTAGCTACCACCCCCATTGTCCCTAGATCATGGGGGATATAAAGCTCTTCCCGGCACCCTGCCGGAGAGATCATCCCGGAGGCCTTCTTCATCACCATTCTAGCCTCCGGTATGATGGTGAGTAGTTCACTCTTGGACTATGGGTCCATATAGTAGCTAGATGGTTGTTTCTCCTCCTTTGTACTATCATGTTTAGATCTTATGAGCTCCGTTCATGATCAAGATCATCTATTTGTAATCATACAAGTGGTGTTTGTGGGGATCCGATGGATATTGAGATACTATGTCAGATTGATTATTGATTCTATCATGTCAGATTGATTATTGATTCTATCATGTCTGTGTTGTTTGTGATCTTGCATGCTCTCCGTTGCTAGTAGCTATCTTGGCCAAGTAGATGCTTGTGACTCCAAGAGGGAGTATTTATGCTTGATAGTAGGTTCATGCTTCTAGTAATCTGGGGAAGTGACATGAATCTCTAAGGTTGTAAATTTGTTGTTGCTACTAGGGAGAAAACAACAATCTTTTGTTCATGGAACAATTGTATTGTTTACTTTACACACATTGCTTAAAGTAATTATGCGTTTCTTGCAACTTAATACTGGAAGGGGTTCGGATGATAACCTGAATGTGGATTATTAGTCATAGATGCAGTTGGATTACGGTCTATGTTTATTGTTGTAATGTCCAATCAAATCTCATAGGAATCATGATGTCTAGTATATGAAATTTTATGCTTGCTCAATCTATCAATTGCCCCACTGTAATTTATTCACCCAGCATGTTATCTATCTTAAGGAGTACACCTCTAGTGAACTGTGGACCCCGGTCCAATCTTTACCATTGATACATCATCTACTGTTACCATTTACTTTCTACAAGCAACTACTATCTTCCACACTATACGTTTAATCCTTTGTTTTCAGCAAACCAGTGAGATTGACAACCTCATTATAAGTTGGGGCAAAGTCTTGAGTTTGTGTTGTGCAGGATTCCAAGTTGTTAGCAACACCTTGGAGTTATTTCCTTGCTCCTACTGGTTCGATAACCTTGGTTTCATAATGTAAGGGGTCCCAACCTATAATAAGGTAGAGCCCCCTGTGTTTACAATGCTAGTCCCTGGATCAATAGCTAGCATCCACAGTTAAGATGTAATATCAAGAAACAAAGGTCATAATACAACTTTATAACCAGGAATAAAATAATTCATTACATCTTACATAGCTCATTTGGCTATCACATTACATTGCAGCAGAATATCTATAAAGCATGGAGTCCTTCATCTTCAAAGTGCCACAGGAAATCATGTTGGTTGTAGACTTGTAATCCTATTCAACAAACTTCACTAACATCAAACAAACCTGCAACATAATAAGTTGCAGCCACTAGGGTCAATACATTTGAATTGTATTGGCAAGTTTCACTACTTGTAGAATATAAGTGGATCCTATCATTACATGCGATTTTGGCTAAGTAGAGTTTAAGGCTTATTTGCATAAAGCAATATTTTATCCTATATTTTCAAAATAGTTTTGGTCCTTTGTCAAATCTCAAGTGTTCAAATCCTTGTCAAAATCTCTTGAGCACCTTGGTAACCCCAAGTGCATCAAGTTTTGTCAAAATCTCTTGAGCACCTTGGTAACCCCAAGTGTCTCAAGTTCTAAAAGTTTTCTTTTAGAAATTAGAGTGTAGAGATCTTCCATAGCTTCAGGCCTTAGTTGCTCAGTATTGTCCATAACCGGGGACACGGCTAAGTACTTAGAATTTGATCTTCTGCAGAAGTTGTACACTTTACCCACATGACACAATCTCATCTTGATGCCACCAGTGGCCGCTGGATAAGTACTCACCAAGATGGAGTACTGGCAGATTGAGAATGTGACAAAGTCTTTCCATAGGAGTCCTCCCAATACAAAATGCTAGCTTGTCTACCAGGCACAAATGTAGGGTTGCTCCCTTACACAAATCTAGTTAACCTGAAGATGCCAATGCATGGGACTTCCACTATGTAGTTGACTAAGCCAGAGCCCATTTAGCATGTGGCTGTACACGGAAGCCACTGTACGAGAAACATGTTCAATCTCTAAGTTTCCTGGGTGGTTCCTTTGGAGCACAACACAAAGAGATTGCCATAGTCATGGTTCCTTTTGTTGCCAACTTCTCCAATACTCAAAGTATCCTTGGCCACCCAGGTGGTTCATTGAGTCCTTGTTTTATTATATAAAACACAAGTCCTTTTCTCAATATAGCATGGCTAAGCATGTAACAACTACATTGTTTTCTCTAAGGAATGGATAGGGAATCCTATTAGGATTTTAGCATAGCATAAGTACAAAAAGTATTTTCATGCATGTTTCAAAATCCACTAAGTATAATGAAAATAGTAGGACTTTTGATGATAGTGTCACTTGCCTTTTTGGAAAGGAATGGTGGTTCACTCCTTGATCTTGCTAGTCTCACACTTTGCTAATTTCACTACAAGTCAATCAAGCAAACACAAAATCAACTAACATTCCAAATCAAAGTCAAACAAACTATTTCACACACACAAAGCAATGGATTCTAAGTCATGCATGGGAACATGCTTAAGATGGTTTTATTTGCAAGGATGGTCTCCACTAGGCTTCTAAACTTTGTAAGGTCCAAATTGGTCATTTACCAAAATGGCAAAGTCATTTGCAAATGTGTTTTATCTTTAAACCATTTTCAAAACCTTTCATCATTTTATGTGGTGAAAACATTTTTCTCAATGCCACAACCTTAAGTGGTTTCACCAAATAAGTTGTTGTTTTCTCAAAACTTGATGTTTAAGGTCAGTAGGTTTGGTCCAAAACATTTTCTCCAAAGTTTTTACTCAAAATCATTTTCATACACAAAACAATAGTTTTATTTAGCTAGAAATGGAATAAACCAATTAATCCATTCTAAACTTTTCCAAATCCATTTTCCAAATCATGGGTTGGTTCCTAAGGTCAGTAAGGTCACAACAAACCATTTTGCAAAGGTTTTAACCCTAAAAACATTTTTAAACAATTTTTCTAATCTAAACAAGCAATCAAATGTTTCTGCATAATCAACCAACCTAACAGTTACTATTTACTAAACCAAGGGTATGGTTGGCTAGGGCTTGTTCCACTGAATCCATTGATATAAAATTTGTAATTTTTGGACGTGTGGTTTGAAAGTTACAAGGGTTTAAAAATGGTATTTAAATCTGGTTTCAAAATCTGTTTTAATCAGAACCTGGCCACGTGGCTTGCTCCTATTCGCCAGTACCGGTTCGCACGGATCGGTCGCTGTGGAGCGTTGGATTTAAATTAGATCAAGCGGCTCAGGATCAAACTTACCTCTTCGTCTAGATCTAATCCTAGCCAGTCAAAACGCATCCTACGGCTACTGATTCACCAACCAAATTCCGGCGGCGCTCAACGGTGGCTGGTGGCGGCGACGGTCAGACGATGGCGGAATCGATGCTACAGGAAGCGAGGAAGGAAAAGAACATGCTCACCGTGCTCGCAAGGACGTGGGGAAGCTCGAGGTGGTGCCGTCTAGTCGAGGGGCGCACTGGAGCGGGCTTGATTGCTCGTCGGAGTTGCTTCGGGCGGCAGTGCTCTCGGGTTGTTGCTGCTGGCGTCGTTTAAGACCGCGCTAAGACAAAATAGAGGCATGGTTAGGTGCGCACGAGGGTCGCGAGTAAGGGAGCATCATCGGGATGGGGAGGGGAGGTCGGGATTTACCTCTGGAGGTCGTCGGAGTAGCAAACAGACGATGGCGATGGCGGTAGTTGTCGTTGCCGAGCCTGCAGGGCACTCGCGGGCGAGCTGAAACTACGAGGGGGTTTGCCAGGATATGGGGAACTTGTCTGCGTGCTTGGGGAGGCAAGGGGCAGCGTGAGGTCATCGGAATCGGCAAAGAAGGTCGTCGGAGACAGTGGTGCTCGGGGAGAAATTGGGGCGGCCTGGGGGCGTGCTACTGCGGGGTGACAGAGGGGAAACGGAGAGGAGTCACTGGCGATTAAGACAGCGTGCTCGCGGCGAGAGATTAATGCTGCAATAAGGTGTATTCAATCGGAGAATCAATGGCAGCAACGGTGGCGAGTTAACGCGAGGAGGAAGAAGGGTGAGCTGGCTGCGTGGGGCCGGTTGGTCAGTGGAGTAAGAGAGGGAAGGAGGGTCCACTTGTCAGCTGCTTAGCGGGTTCTTTCTGCGGTGAAGAAAACGGTTCGGGGCAAGGGCACAGGTGGGCTGGAGTTGGGCTGTTGGGCCATTTTGTTGGGCTGGGTCTGTTTTCATATTTTTTTTCCTTCCTGGATGTTTTTCCTTTTCTAATTCCTTTTTCTGTTTTTGAAATTCAAACAATCAAACAACATTCAAACAAATTCAAACAATCACTAGACTTTGTACTTTGAATTTGGTTCTGTTTATCAACATACCCCAAATTCCAAAATAAAATAGTATTTTTATTCATTTTAGGATCCATTCATTAATTAAATAAAATGGATCATTAGTTATTTAATAAAATAGGGTTTGATTTAATTAACAAAATCTCCATTTGAAATCCAAATATTTTCAAAACCAAATCAGTAGGTTTTATTTGGAAATAAAGAATATTTGGAAACTTGTTTAAAACAAAATAACATTTTTGTTATAGGGTCCATTATTAATTAAATTCAATAGACCTTCATTATTAAATCAATTAGGATTTATTTTATTTAAAAATATTTATTTTGAAATCTAAAATAAAGTCAAAACACTTCAGTAGGTTCTATTTGTGAATATCAAATATTTGGAAAACTTATTTTAAATAATTTAATAAGTTTTGATGTTTCAATTATTTGGTAAAACCTTTTATTTAAATAAAGTTGGATATTAAATCCTTATTAATTTATTTAAATCAACTTTTGCTATTTTTATTCAAAACAAAATGTTTTAAATCCAAAGCTTGGCCATGGTTTAATTTGGCTTTATAAAATAATCTTTATTTATGAATCCACCTTTCTTTTGAAAACTAAATCTTTTATTAAAAGATTCCAAAATAGTATTTCCAAAATATTTTATTTTCCTTTATTTAAAATGTTTATGTTTTTAAACCCCTTTAGGATTTTATTTAATCTAATTGGTTTGAAGTTCCAATTAAATTCAAAAGTTTCTTCTGGCCCTGAAAATCAAACAAAGTTTTATTTTATTCATTTATTTTCACATTACAAGATTTGGAAAATCTTGGGATGTGACACATAACTGAGGGAAAACTTGTTGTTGTGTTCATCACACCTTGCTCTTGGGGTTTCCCAACGAGGCTCTACAGTCAACTGAGCCGCATCACCGCTTCCACCTATCCGATCTCCACGAAGCTCTGCCTTAACTTTATAACTGCCCATTTATGGAACATCGTTTGATAGAACCTAAGTTGGCAATCCACAACTCAGATCATGCTATCACCTCAGGTCAAAGGATTCCATTGTATGAGACTACAAATGTCAACATGCTCGTTGCATCTCAACTGTGGGTCAGTCCAACTCGCTAAACTCTTTAGTCGAGTCCATGCAAGTTGGAATAGCATCACCATGTCCATGAGAAGTGGAATCGTGTCATCGAGCCAACTTCACATTAGTCTAAGTTGTGTTACCAACACAACCTCAATGACTAAGGACAACTAGTATGAACAACATGAATATATAGTTCCACAACTGAATCATGTAGTCGATGATATATATCAGATGTTCACACAAGGGACTACTTAATAACTTTATGAATACCTTGGGGAATATCATCATACAAGATTACCTCTAGGGCATATTCCCAACATGGAGCGGGGTCTCAATCATGTTTGCATTATTCGCGAACAGTAAGGTGACACACTTAAGGGATACTGACGCCATTTGGAGCAAATAAGATGCCAGAGAAATAATATCAAAGCGCTGGAATTATTTCAATGGAAACCGGAATTGTTTCGGGTGAAATTGCTGAAACTGGTTCTCCATGTGAAATTTAAATGTTGCAAGGGGTTTTGTGTGAATTTTTGTTAATTAATGTAATTAACAAAAATTTGAATAAAATAAATAAAATAGTTTTATTAAATGAGAGATACATTATTTTTGGTGGAAAATTAATGCATGTATGAGTGGATTTTTGAGTGGAGGTCTTTTATGTGAGTGGGAGCTCCACCCACATGAATGAGGAAGAGGTTGGGGCACCCACCGTGGCTTCCACGGCATGGCCCTTGGCTGCCGCCCTCTCCTATAAAACGCACCCCTCTCACTCCATCTCACTCACACCTCCTCGTGAAGGATCTCTCTCCCACTCTAGAATATTCCCCATGGTCTCGACTTAGCGAGATACATGTTCCCAGTGGCTTTTTCTGGAAGGATTTGCTACTTCCGCTGCTTTGCTGGAGCGAGGACGCGTGTAACACCCTAGATCGGTCCTATGCAAGTTTTAGTGATTCCCGCTAAACCCGCATAAAAACGATTCAAAGGTTCCCACCAGGCACTTTCGTGCGGGTGGAAAACAAAGTAATATCATTACACATTAGTCCACGTTGGAACCCACAGAACATATACATACAACATCAACAACTCAAAGAGTCAAGAATATAGATATACGGTACAAAGATCCAATTCACCTTGAAAACGATACACATCCGAGTATGGATAAGATGCAAATTCAGCTAAGAGCCCTGAAGAATAACCAATGGAGTCCATAACCCTACCTAGGCCAAGCCGGAAGGGTAACCCTGCTAATGACAAAGGGCAAAGGAAAAAAGAGAGCGGTCAGTACTGAGGCCGGTACACAGAGAGTCTTAGAATTCGGCGGTCCTCGCCTACATAAGTATGCTGGACTGAAGCGGCAGCAAAGCAGGCACTAAACAACCTATAGAGACTCGATACTACTGGCGGCTATCAGACAGAGATAAGAAATACCTATTCGGATCCAACCTGATACTAACACCAAACATACCCATCCTGGCATTTCCCCCTCGAGATTAAATGAGGAAGTCAGACTGAGGAGCTCACACAATTGGCAGTTTTATTCATTCCATTATAGTTGCAGCAATTACTAGTCAGATATAGATAGCATGAGTCATCCTGATATAATAAGCAATGGGCATTTTTAGTTGACCATTCCGTTGTAGTTGTAGTACTTACTAGTCAGATACATATGACATGAGGCATCCCAATTCTAGCAGTTTTTGGTACTTTTATTTAGCCATTTCGTTATGATGAAGCTGATTACTAGTCATTCCAAAGTCAAATTTCTAGCACTACTTTAGTTATAGTTGTCTATGATCAAGATACTGTGCTCCAAGTCGTCCATAACCACGGACACGGATTTCAGAAAGATTTACCATGTAGGGGGCACAAATATCAACACACGCATGATCAACCTCGGAAAAACCAAATGAAAACCCAACGAGGCATCACAATAAAGCAATCGCAAGATTCGTATAATATTTCAGGGGGCCACCCCACTAAGCTACCCGTGATGAAGTTGGCCGGCTCCGAGACGGACTCAGAGGTTTGTGATGACGGCTATAAATGACTCGGAACCCAGAAGTGTGACTGGGCTTATCGATACCGCGAAAACGTGGCATGGGGTTCCAAAACAGTAGAGTAGTAAACGCTCATCGAGCAATAGTAGTAAATAAAGTAGTAGCATGGCATAAGTACAGGATAGTAATAAAGCCCCAAACTACTTTGTGGCCCCAAGTAATAAGATATGACTCAAGCTCTACCTAAGGGGATTCATGGTCCCACATGCAGATAGTGTGATAGTCAAGGAACAGGTATCAAGTACTCGGGGTCCTACGGGACACCAATGAGCGGTTAAAACCCAAATCACATCTATTACCCACTGGTGCCTCTGCATTAGCTATAACTATTGCCATCATTTTAATATCAAGTTGTAATTAAAATCATGATCATCTCCAACATTAAACATGAGGCATTCCTCCAACAACTATGGAACATCGACGGCGCAAAGCAACACCTGCGCAAGTGTAGCACCCCAGGTAAAATCACTACTAGAAAATCGCTTATTGTTTACTATTTTGTGCATCATGATGACGTCATCATGCATCGTTTGCCTAAAACTATTTTCTGAAAACCTATCTTTATTTTCTAAATGTTCCCTTCTTTTATCTCAAATCAAAACCGGGCTCATCCGATCATTTTGTTTTGTCTAAAACCTATTTGTAGAAGTCTTTTAAAATAAACCTATAATATTTTTATAATAAAATATAAAATATTTTTATCGGAGAAGGAAGCCGCAAGCCAGGCCCAAAAGCCCAGCCCACGGCCACCTACCACCCCAAATCCTGGAAAACCCTAAACCTAGTTTCCCCTTGCCCTAACCTACCCAGCCGCCGCCACACACCGTCTACACAGCGCACCCTACATGCAGCATCGTAGCACACAACACAAGCTCGCGCGACCACCTGCCCGCACCCAACACGCTACACATGACCCACCGCAAACGCACTCCTCCTGGAACCAACTCCCCGACCTGGCCCATCCCCGCAGCCGACCCCACCACTCCACGATCCCCACGCGAGCCCCGCGTCCCCTTCCTCCTATCGATCCCCACCGGCACCCCACACCCCGTGCCTTCCTCGTCGCTCTCCTCTGTTTCCCGAGCCAAACCCCGCCGCCAAGAGCGACGCGCGCCCACTGCTGCCGAGTTCGCAGATCGCCGCCGTGACGCCGATCTCCGTCGCCTCCCCTTCCCGTATGCCCAAACTCGAGCACCGTCGTGGCTCTCTCTCAGGCGCCCTCGCCTCACCGACCCCGCCGCTGAGTCGGCCGCCTCAGCTTTGCCGTTGCGGGCTTCATCCCCTCCCTCTGGCAGCAGCGGGGCTTCTCTGTAGGCCGCGCTCACGAGAAAGCACCGCGCGTACCACGCCCCTCCTCTGCCCTGCAATCCTCCACAGCGTTGCGCCTCGCCGCCGCCTTCCGCCACAGGACGCCACCCCGTCTCCTGTTCTCCGGCCGACCTCCTGCCGCCATCCACGTTGTGCCTCTAGCGGGCAGCGCCCTGCGCCCCTCTCCTTGGCCTCGACCCGCGCACGGCCGTCTTCTTCCACCGTCCCGTGCGGCACCTTCCCCACGTGTGCGTCTCTGGCCGTACCCGCCTGCCGTACCCTCCACCGTCTCTCCTGTGCCACGCTCACGGCTGCGTTTTTGTCCCTGTCGTGTCTGTGCTTGTTGAACTGGTGAGTCCCTGCAGTGCGCGTTGAAGCCTTCCCTTTTGATCTGGTGGCACAGTAACTTGTTTTGACCCAGATTCCTGTTGTTGCTTTATCGATAATAAGGCGCTATGCGTGGTGAAGTATATGCGGCAACGGCGAACCCCGAGACTTTCGGCACGATGATGCCTACTTCCAAGATCTCAGGCATGGATCGAAAAGTTCCCCGAACACCGAACCCTCCGCACATCAAGATCGTCTTCCCGGATGCCATGACCTTCGTCATGGATTCGAAGCCCTATCCGAAGACCCAAACCTGAACCCTCGGCGAACCCCAATATCAGCGATACCCGATGTGTGACCTCCTTTTTTGATACCCTATTTTGATAATATAATACAACTTGTCACATATTCAATTATTCATGCTTGCATCTCATCATGTGGTTTGGAGGCCATATGCGGGTGAATCTAGTCTAATATTGGCCCCATTTAAATTTGTGTAGCGAACCGGTGATATATTTTTGCCTTGATAAGACAACGTTTAAATTGCGGGGTAGCTAAACAACAAGAACCTATTAATTAATTGTCGGGACCCCAGCTCCACTTAATATGGCCTAATTGCATCACCTTTGCCATGTCATGCATCACACATGCATCATGCCCGATCTTTTGCCATAGTATTAAATAGTGCATCCGGTGTTTCTTCTAGTGCTTTGCTTCTTCACGGATTAGGCGAATGAGTTGATGCGAGCTTCTTTCCGATCTCCGGTTGAACCTTCGACAATGTTTTTCAGGCGAGCATTTTCCCCCTTTTTACCTATTTTACGTTTCTAGTCTTTATTTCCTCTTGTTGATCTATTGCTATCTGTGTTGCGATGCTCTAGTTTTCGTACCCGTGATATCCCTTGCAGCCTCTATATTGCCATGGACACATCCTATTGCCTGTTGATTGATAGACAGTCGGTCTTGCGAGTCGTAGTTGCTTGCTCAGGTGTTGCTTCACCTCGTCGATGTTCCACCGTTGTCGGGTGGTTGACACATGTTTAATGGTGAATATGATCATGGATTTAATTACCATTTAATAACTAAAATTGAAGTAGGTAAATAATGTAGAGGCACCGGTGGGTAATAGAAAATATTTGGTTTTTAACCGCTCACTGGTGTTCTGTAGGATCCCGAGTTCTTGACACCTGTTCCGAGATCGAGCGCGCTAACCACGGGTGGGGTATGTGGGCACCCCCATCGATTAGTACCTGATTTAAAAGTATTGTACTGGGGCCACAAAGTAGTTTAGGGCTTTATTGCTATCATGTACTTATGCCATGCTTTATTGCTTTATTTGCGATTGCGCGTGGAGCGTCTGTACTGTTTAGGAACAAATGTGGAATGTTTCCGCGGTATTGACAAGCCTAGTCACACTTTCGGGTTCCCAGTCGTTTACAGTCATTGACACAAACCCTGGGTCCGTCTCGGAGACTGGCCGACTTCGTTGCGGGTAGCTTAGTGGGGTGGCCCCGTGCTTGCTTTGGGTCTGGAAAACGTCGTGTCCGAAACCCCGTCGACATAACGTTGGGTGTATGTTTTGTGATCTTGTACCTACCTGATCTAACAACAAGGGTGTAGGTGCGTGCGGAAACTTTGGTACACCCCTGCAGGGTTAAATATTTACGAGAAGTCGTGTCCGCGGTTATGGACGACTTGGAGCACAGTTCTCGATCATAGACAACTATAACTAAAGTTTACTGTTATAATGTGACTTGTATCTGATATGACTAGTAAGTTGGATAACCACCATGGAATGAATGAATAAAACTGCCAACTGTGTGAGTTTCCTCGGCTTGACTTCCTCGTTTGGTCTCGAGGGGGAAATACCAAGATGGGTATGTTTGGTGGTAGTATCAGGTTGGTTCCGAATAGTTCTTTCTTATACCTCTCTGATAGCCGACAACTGTATCGAGTCTCTATAGGTTGTTTAGTGCATGCTGCGCTGCCGCTTCAGTCCACCATACCTATGTATGCGAGGACCGCCGAATTCTAAGACTCGTCGTGTACTGGCCTCAGTACTGACCGCTCCTCTTTTCCTTTGCCCTTTGTCGGCACCCTTTTGTGTTTGACAGGTTTTGAGATTGACGTCGTTAGCAGGGTTACTCTTCCGGCTTGGCCTGGGCAGGGTTATGGACGCCATTGGTTATTCTTCAGGGCTCTTATCCCAATTTGCATCTTGTCCGTACTCGGACGCTGTATCGTTTTAAAAGGTGATTTGGATCTTTGTACTGTATATTTGTATTCTTGACTCATGGAGTCATTGTTGTATATATATGTTCTGTGGGTTCCATCGTAGACTAATGTGTAATGATATTACTTCGTTTTCCATCCGCACGCAAGTGCCTGGTGGGCACCTTTGAATCATTTCTATGCGGGTTTGGCGGGAATCACTAAAACTTGCATAGGGCCGATCTGAGGGTGTTACAGTAAGCAACTACGACTAGCAAGGCCGGCTATCTACCAAAGAACAGGTAATAGGAGGTGTCCATGCAATATAGGATGCAAAGGACATAAAGTGGTACGAAATCTAAAGCATCGCAACACAAATAGCAATAGATCAACAGGAAGAAGTAAAGACTAGAAATGTAAAATAGGTAGAAGGGAGAGAATGCTCGCCTGGAAAACATTATTGAAGCTTCATCCAAAGATCGAGTCGACACTCGCATCAACTCATCGGCCTAGTCTGTGAAGAAGCAAAGCACTATAAGAAACATCGGATGCACTATTTAATACTACGGGAGAAGATCAGGACTGTTGTTGACTTAGCCGTAGAGTTCCAGGACTGTGGGTGCATTTTACTCGTGGAAAATGTAGAGCATATTCAGTCACTTTCTCCAAACGAGGCATCTGAGGCCATGTTTGTTTGGGCTTGTTTTTCTGCTTCCCGGGCTTTTGGGGGTCCAAAAACAGTAGGCCAAACAAACAACAAATATTTGTAAAGCGCTGCTGAAAAGCTGGGTCGTGAAACGTACCATTTGAGCATGCGAGAGCGAAAGCGAGGCCGGGGTTGCTTCTGGCTACTTCCCGAGCTTATGAAAATGCAACGAACGGACTTACCCCCTGAAGTTTGAAACAAATTACTGAGAACTGCCACCACGCTAGGCCTCGACAGCCCCTGACTCCCGACATGTCTCCCTCGCACGCTGGCATGACAGTAGGAGCCATGGCGCTAACCCTCGCATGCTAGGGTTAGGGTTCCCCGCCGCCGCCCTTCGCCGATGCAACCTTCCTCCACCAGCACCCTTCCGCCGTCGTCACCCTTCCCCCGACGCGACCCTCCTCCACTGGCACCCTTCCGTCGCCGCCCTTCCCCCCGACGAGACCTTCCTCCGATGCTGCCGTTCCCTCGATGGAGTTCCGCACCTGCTGCGCTGCACTGCCACCCCTCCTAGGTAGCGTCCTCCAGCTGGAGGTCTTCCCTTGATCCTGCGGATGCGTCCCCCACCATGCCTACGCCATCCATGCACCACTGTGACGACGTCCCTCCTCGCTTCTACACACCGCACCCACCATGCCTCCATATCCATTCTTCTTGACAGCAACATCATCGTTGATTTGGGCGCATCCAGGCGCATAAGGGGTCCATTTTGGGGCCTGCAGCAACCGCGAGGTCCTCAAAATCACATGCGATAGACCAACACAAATATGGATAGATCGAGAGATAATTCTAGATGAACAGGTGAGTGGAAAAGGGGCTCTGGTACGCTTCATCATGAATGATTTTCCTCCGAGCATACCAGATTGCCCATAAAGTAACATACACGAAACGAAACGAGTGGCACGAGCAACTCTCTCCCAAGCCTGACATACTCGTCTTTCTCTCCCTCATCTCACTCTCTTCACCAGAGCTATGCCGATGGTCCTAGATGGAGCTGGCAGATCGAGCGGAGCTCCACCGGGCACCCGACGGCTTGGGAGACTGGGCGGTGGAGACAGGAAGGTCGACAACGAGTAGAGGGACATGCGTGGTGGACCTAGATGCAGGAGGGGCAAGGGCGACACCGGAGAAGCGCGAGGTAGGGCATGGGATGTTGGAGACAAAGGCCGGTATTGGTGGTTCTACCCCGAATGATCTTGGTGGAGGCCACGGGGAGGCGCTCGAGAGGCCAAGCGACGAGGATCTAGATATGAGCTCGTGCGGTGGGAGACGGGAACATGGTTAGCAGGCGACACACATGCTGGAGGGGAGGCCGGAGGTCGGCGACGAGCACCGGTGGCCAGGGCGACACGCGTGGCCACCTGGGATGGCTCTCGTAGTCGGAGCTGGACGTGAGATAAGGGTCGATTTGGGAGAAAGAATTCTATTCGGATTGGTCCACCTGTGCGGATCAACTAATGCGATTGCCACGTGGCATTTTTTAGATTAAAACAAATAACCAAATCTGTGGTCACGTGATATCACAGGATTTGGTTAACGAATCATTTTCCCGATTCGGGGACAGAGAAGACGACGCAGTGTAGTAGGCGTGGTGTTTGTTTTTTGGCGAGGGTAAAGCGCCTTGGGCGACGGTTTTTGTTTGATTCGGCGGCTGAGGCCTGCGGCCGCCCAGAAATGCACATACGCACCTGGCCACTCCCAGGCCAGACGGCGGATAATAAAACCACAAACATCAAAAGATCCCATTCCCCCCTCGCCTCTTCCATTCTCCCCTCGCGCCGCTCATGTGAACATCTCATCGATCCTCATCTCCGCAGATCGATTTTTCGTAATGCCCTGCTCTGAACTTTTATGTTGATTTTTTTTCTTTCGCAATTAAGGGACGGGAGTGCTACCAGCAATGGCAGCGGCGACGGCGGCGGCTGGCCGATGCGGCCGATGGACGCGGAGCAGCTGCGGGAGTGCGGGCACCGGATGGTGGATTTCATCGCCGACTACTACAGATCCATCGAGACATTTCCCGTCCTCAGCCAAGTCCAGGTACCAGTACGATCGCTCTTCACTAGTAGTATTCTGCAATTCCTGCAATACGAACTTCTGCAACATTATCGCCTATATATTGTCGTGTTCTGTAAATAAACTCTCTGCTATACATAACTACTCTCCTACTGGTCTATTCAATTATTTGTTTATCGTGCAGCCAGGATATCTCAAGGAACTTCTTCCGGATTCAGCTCCGAACAGACCTGATACTCTGGATGCCCTTTTTGATGGTGATCTTTCCTTCCGGTGCACGTCGCGATTTACGTTTCAATTGCTTTAACAAACCTAAATTTATTAAGCAAATCCTTCTGGTGCTCAGATATACGGGAGAAGATAGTGCCGGGAGTAACTCACTGGCAGAGTCCAAACTATTTTGCTTACTACCCCTCAAACAGCAGCACTGCTGGATTCCTGGGGGAGATGCTCAGTGCTGCCTTCAACATCGTCGGCTTCAGTTGGATTACCTCGCCTGCTGCAACCGAGCTAGAGGTTATAGTCTTGGACTGGTTTGCGAAAATGCTCAAGCTTCCGACCCAGTTCCTGTCATCTGGTAAAGCTGCAAATCATATATTTTTTAGGTTTGATGCATAAACTATTTGTTGATCAGAACATATATACTTTTTGCAATTTGGTTCTTGATATCTAGCACCTCATGATTAATTGGCATCTCCAGATATGATATTACATTAGAAGGTTCTGGTTAACAAACACCATGTGGAACTTCCCATACTTGTCTATTCAATTATTTGTTTATCGTGCATTTCCCATTCTTCATTTATATTTTCATGTTTCATTCTTCCTTGACATATTGATTTGTCTAGTCTAGTTTAATCGTTGTTACATAGTATCCTGAACTACTTGTTCAAGCTACTTCCATTAAAAAATGTGGTCATTTCTTACTTTACTGCAGGCTCGAATGCAACACACTGACTGCAATTTTCAGTCATACTGTGCTCTAAAAAATATGTTATGAAAAAAAATGCAAGAAAAATCTAGCAACATTATTTCCACAGACAAACATACACTTTTCACACACTATTAGTCATAATTTCGAACAGTTGATGGCATGCACCCTAGGACAATCTACGTTTTTGAACCGCTGTAATACTTATCAAGCTGTACCACTAGCAATCGCATAACCATTTAGCCATGTCATATGTCATTATCAAGATTGCCAGGATGGTGGTCCTATTTAGGATTGTTTTCATGTCCGTGGATCTTTCCATCATGATAGAGGATCGTATCTCAAAAATCATGGCTCTAGAGATCATATTGTCTGAACCACGGTACTAGAGTCATATGCTGCAACCCGATTATTGTCCTATGTGGATTGGAATCGAAGTAGTTTGATAGGATCCTATGATCCTGTGATACAGACTGTGATTTGGATTATCCTTGATTCAGGACATCTACTTTATAGATGCTGCTTTAGTAGAATGTACATGTAGCTGCTATCTTTTGACATAGTATCTGCATATCCTTAGCTAAAGTGACACTTCTGAGTTTCTCTACTTCGTCCCTCTTTAAAGCTCTTGGTGGAGGAGTACTCCAGGGTACCGCCAGTGAAGCAATCCTTGTTGTACTATTGGCTGCACGAGATAGGACTTTAAAAAAGCAGGGGAAAAAGTCCCTTGAAAAATTAGTAGTATATGCATCTGATCAGACACATTCTGCTCTGCAAAAGGCATGCCAGGTATGCATATATAATTCAACTCAAGTCTGGCTAGAATGATTTCTAGTTATCTTTTGTTATGAATAAATTGCATGTCTTTGTCTATTCGTTGGATTTGATGCTATTCAGAGAATGGCAAAGGAGTAGTTAGATAATGTGCATTATGTACGTGTGCTCTTTTTATCTGTTTTGACCCGAGCTAAAATTATTTTGTTTATAGATTGCAGGAATTTTCCCAGAGAACTTCAGAGTTGTGAAGGCTGACTGTAGTAATAATTATGCTGTTGCACCTGAAGCAGTTAGCGAAGCCATTTCTGTTGACTTGTCATCTGGGTTGATACCATTCTTCTTATGTGCAACAGTAAGCAATAACCCGGGATTTCTTTGATGCAAGCTTCTTACATTTAATGAAAACTTATGTGAATTTAAACATTGAAATATCTACATGATTTACTATACTTTATTAAATAACTACTTGAGCCAATATTACTTTAAGTTAAAAAAATGTTACTACTTGAAGTTTAAAATCCTGATACTAGTCTGATGTCCAACTATCTTTGTGCAAAATCACGGCAGCTACATTTATGTATAAAAATGTGTCGCAGTAGTGTGTTGTCTTGAATTATTTTGATCTTAATTAATTCTTGTCTACTTGCACACGGTGCAGTCTGTGTATGCGGGGGGTTGGTGTGGGGGATGGGGGCAATTTTCTGATAATGGAAAAATATTACGTGAAAATGCTCCTCAAGTTGTAAATTTCGTGAGAATAGGGCGTATAAGTTTGAAAATAATCTCAAATAATTTGTACCTCTAGTACCATGCATGTTCTACAACCATGCAAAATTTCACGATTAAATTCAATCTCTTTTTCAAGATAAAAAAATGCTTAGTATATACCATGGTAGGCCTATCCCCGTGGCTCCATAGGTCCGTTGGGTTGATAGTATATGGGGTGTTCGCTCTTCTGAGCTTGTATATACTTGTACAAAACTCTCCTTTCTATCAATGAATCGAAACACGAGGCTTTTGCATTTTCGCGAAAAGAAGTGTCCCTCGCATGTGGTGCTGAGACATGGCCCTTATTTTCGTCCGTTATGTGCCTCTTGGGTTGTGCCACAAACCACCATCTCTGGGTGGAGGGTGGCAAGATTATTGGCCTGTGGCAGATGGTCGAGATCATGCTGAGCATCCGGGTCTTCACCAATGCCCAAGCCTCCATAGAGTTGCCCTAATCCACTATCATATTAGGCCACTACCTGTTCGATGATCCTGATCAGCTGCTCACCTTCAGTCGTGGTTCTTTTCGGGTGAGGAGTGGTAGAACGATATTAATTTTCATGCGCAAACCAGAAGAACCAAAAGCCCGAACTTATGGAGAAATTTGAACAATCCACATATACTTAACAATAACATGATTAATGTTACAAAAAGTAATTACTGGAATGCTATTCTTCTTTGTGTAATAGTTATGCTTAGCTTTTCATCTGCTCCTTAGTACACTTACATTTTTGCCCCATGTTTACTTTCTAAAGAAAGTTCTTATTTGTTTCAGGTAGGCACGACATCTTCATCGGCCGTGGACCCCTTGCATAAACTAGGAAAGATAGCACAGGTGTTTAGACCCGTTGGTTGTGATAATTAGGAAACTATTAAGTTTAGTATAATAAATTAATCAATCTTTCTATGGATTTAATATTTTATGTTCCTATCTCTTATAAAAAGTATTTGAAAAAATGTGTTGAACTTCTGCCAATTAGGCATAGAACACTGTTGTGTTGGTGCTACTTGAAGACCTAGTTTATGCAACACTGTTGCTCATGATGGAGCCTGACAATTTGGTCTGGAGCTGGACATCCTGCTCCACTGATTAGATCTAGTTGTTAGTGTTGTATGATGCAGTGTTCGTTCTTTCTTCAGCTTGTATATAACTCTTCTTTCCTATCGATGCATCGAAACACAAAGATTTTGTGTATTCGCAAAAAAGTTGAAGACGTCTGATCGGTTAACAGCGGTTCCCAGAAATTTTAGATGGGACCAGAATTTTGAAAAAGAATCCTTTTTATATAACTGAATTTAATTTTCTTTCCGTATTTTATTCCTAAGTTATTCAAATTGTTAGCTGAGCTAAAAATAGGTTTTGATCAGTTCACCGGTGGGAAACTGGGACCAGTTCCTGTGTTTGGGATCTTTTACGGAGCATTCTTTTGGAATGTTGGTTCTGTAGTCCTAGTTTTGTTAGCTATCTTATTATTTTGTCTATGACTTGTGTCAATTATACATATAGATTTTTAAATATACTGAGGAGTGTAAGTTGATAGATTGCTTCTGTTTATTATTATCGGTAGGCCCATGACATGTGGTTCCACATTGATGCTGCATATGCTGGAAGTGCTTGTATATGCCCAGAGTACCGACATCACCTTGACGGAGTGGAAGAAGCTGATTCATTTAATATGAATGCACACAAATGGTTTCTCACAAACTTCGATTGTTCCTTGCTATGGGTTAAGGTAATCCATGTGATGATGTTCCAATTGGAATACCATGTTTTACACATCTGAAAATTTTCTTGTTTTCAACAAACAGGACAGGAGTTATCTCATAGAAGCATTATCTACAAATCCAGAGTTTCTAAAGAATAAGGTTAAGATATATCATTCCCTTCTCTGCTTTTCTCGTGGAGATTTTCATCATTGTTCAAGGTAGTGGATTAGTCTACCTTTTTAAAAGGTCACATTTCTCTAGATTGCGAAAGCATGCTGTTTTATCTGACTCCTAGCGGGAATTCTAGTGTTAACAATGTGGTTATCACCGGGACCAGAAATCCTGTTAGATACTGGTAGCTTTTTTTTCCTAGCGGGAATATGCTAGTTTGAGCTCTTTCTTACTCTACTTACAACTGTATGTTGTTCGAAGCTGTACTTGCCAACTTTTTGAAACGAAGCAAGAGAAAAGAGTAAAATCTGACCAATTACTGGCTCCCGGCAGGTCATAACATCGTGGGAAATATCTCCCCGAGTGTTTGATGAAGATTTCTGCTGCAATTTCAATAATTACATTATTTGCATTAATATGATACATAAAAATTCCCTGCAGTTTTTATCAGTTGACTGGGCAAACTGAAGTATATATTTCAAGAGAACATAAGAATTGTGTTTTAAGAACAATGGCAAGGTCTGCGTGCCTGCAATCGAATTAATAAAAAATACATGTAAAACTCATTACTGAGTTCCAAAATTTGAAGTATCCTTTTATGAGTCGTTTTTGTAAAATCATCACCCGATTGGTGTTACAAGTGTTTTACATTTTCAGGCTTCCCAAGCAAATTCTGTTGTTGATTTCAAGGATTGGCAAATTCCACTTGGCCGTCGTTTTAGGTGAAATTCCCTTAACATTTTTCATCATGTTTTATCAACTGTACTATTTATCTCTTACATACAGCTCAGTACTTGAAAATTGACAAGGAATGCAACATCAGATACATATTTCAACAATTCTATATGTTTGTTCTTAGTGTAATTAATTTTTTTTGTGAGATAAAGTGTGCAATAAGCTATCTTTATTTCTAAACACATGACCAGGGTAACACCGATATAGTCAAATGATAAAAAACTCAACTTTTTCACCAAGCAACGAAATATTGCTCGTATCCCATGTGGTATTGGATGGCTGCATGGTGTGCCATCAAAAGAGATTAGAACAGTTTCTGCTAGGTGGGCCTGCCCATTATTCAACGTCAGATCGTTCCTATTATACACCAAATTGTAGTTTTTGTACACATTTAATTTGCTTGCAAATGCAGGATAAATTTTGAGGCCAAACACATCGCTGAAAGAAGATGAACCCATATGGCTATTATTAAGGATGGAAGTGGGTAACCTTTAGGGCACCCTCTACCCTCTCCAGTACAAAGAAATGAACTAAAATTTTATAAATTATAACTTTTTGAGAAATCTAGTTCATTTGTTTGTACTAAACTAAAAAAGAGGGTACCCTAAAGGTTCCAAACTGCCATCTCTAGCTATTATATAGAAAAAGAATCTTACAGTTTAATGTATGACAATTGCATTGATTTCTCTTACCAAGTGGAGCTTTTGTTTTAGATCACTCAAGCTATGGATGGTCTTGAGGCTTTATGGAGTGGAAAACCTGCAGAGCTATATCAGAAAGCACATACAGTTGGCTAAACATTTTGAACAGCTTGTATTATCTGATTCAAGATTCGAGGTAACAGAAAAAAAGAAACCAATTAGCATATACCTATTTTAATGGTCCCACGAAACTGTCCGTTCCGAAATAAAATCATGTTTTCTTCTTCTGTTGGAATTTTTTTATTTCACGGGTTTCTTATTTATATACTTCACTAATTTAGGTAGTGACTCCGAGGAACTTCTCCCTTGTTTGTTTCCGCCTTGTGCCCCCGACCTCTGAGGATGACGATGGCCGTAAACTTAACTACGGCCTAATGGATACTGCTAACTCAAGTGGAAAGATCTTCATATCACACACGGTCGGTTATTAGCAGACAGACCCGTTGATGATCCGTTCGTTAACCATGTATATATAGCTGCTGATTTTCTCTGTGTGGTACTTCCTTGTCCAACAGGTTCTTTCTGGCAAATTTGTCTTGCGGTTTGCAGTTGGAGCGCCGCTGACCGAGGAGCAACATGTGGATGCTGCCTGGAAGCTCTTGCAAGACGAGGCCAGCAAGGTCTTGAGAAGTGTGTAGATTATTATAGATGTAATGCGCTCGTTGATGGAGCCCTGCCATTCAGGCCTCTTATCCTGAGGTTTTGATATGTACTTTAGAACAGATAAAATTATTAAGAAACAGAGTCTCCTTTATCTCCTTGATGATCAGTACGCCGAACGGGCCGCCCAGGTCTTCACCGTTGTCTAATTAACGCCTGAACCAAGAGCTGGGAGTCAGTCGGTTTCAATCTGAATACGAGACATTCCCCGGTTCTGTGCCTCCTGAAGCATTAATCTTCTTCAGCCTGGAAAGCATCAGAGACATGGTTTAGCTTGCCTGCATCCGCGCCACCACGCAGTATTAATCTTCTTCAGGACATCTTGTTCAGGAGGGGCCTTTTCCACTTGGGTTGGGTACAGTTTTGGCAGTGTGGCTTTGTTTGCTTCACGTATGCATCATCAATCATATTGCGTCGCCAAACAATAAGGCCTGGGATTTGTTGATCTGTCCAAGGTTTCAGGGTTCCTCCCTCGGCATCAATCTTGTTTCTGGCTTTCCACCAGGTCCACGTGAGTCGAGTGCAATGCGTCTGAGTTTGGTCTTATATAGTATCCTGATGTAGCAGTTCAGCGACCACATGCTTCTCCCTCTTCCATGGCGGCCATCGCAGCTCGTTCCCGAGTCGCCGCTCGTGAGGTGATCGTTGAAATGCCCATAACAACGCACACACGTACTTCTCCCTGCTGACAAATGCAGCTCGGGCTATACATAGCCTGTTTTTTTTAAATCAAAAACG
The DNA here is from genome assembly GCA_916181665.1 of Avena sativa. NCBI lineage: Eukaryota > Viridiplantae > Streptophyta > Magnoliopsida > Poales > Poaceae > Avena > Avena sativa. The sequence continues at coordinate 395,509,002 of OV702279.1, read as the reverse complement.
GCATTTTGAAGATTCAAAAATATATGAAAATACATATCTAGATGTAGGTAATGTTTTATTTTACAAACATGCAAAATCTCAACTGAAAATACCTTGTATTGGGACTAGACAAAAAATGAGAAAAATTGACATCCAAAAAGTGTATAGTGAAAAAAAAATTAAAACCCTCAAATCTATCAGACTTTATCATTTTTCTGTAGCCCGGATATAAGGTATTTCGAGTTGAGGTTTTGCATTTTCATAAAGTACACCATTATATACACTTGGGGTTTCCGATGTTCACTAATATAAAACGTTATTTATGAACAGAGGGAGTCATTGTACGTATTGATATCTTTACAAACGCTTTTCAGCACCTAGGGTGCAAAAATATCATTATGCACCTAACATATTTTTTAAGCCTTGTTACATTTAAAATTTTATGTTCATATACACATAATTATGTTCATGTAATGCGAGAGTTACACATGAGTTGCAACTAGATTGTAACTGAGGATTTAATAAGTTTAGGTTGTAACTGAGAATTAGCACAAATAGTAGGATGATATCAAACAATCGATTGAGACATAAAAAGTTCTTATGCCCCCATATTTTTTTCCTGAAAGGATTTGTGTCCTAATTTGGTTAGTGCTACACTGGCTATGCTAAAATATACGGAAATTTTCTTTCAAACTGGAATAAACTCACGAAGTTGGATTTCATTATAAACTCACAGAGAGTAGTGACTGAACAGTCAACACATACATTGTTGCAGTCCACCACCTTCAATTCAAACGAGCAGCACCATCGAGGAAGTATCTAATGCTACAGCCCATTTGTGTGCTACTTATTCCAGGGACATCTGGACCATTCATTCAGAGTAAAGGGACAGGATTAACAACATGGCTAATGATGGATTGCTTGGTGAAAACGTTAAAAATGGTCATGTACTTATTAGTGAATGTATCTAGCAATTGATCTACTACCTCCGACTCATATTAGTTGACTTGGATTTATCAAAATTTGGATGAATCTATATACTAAATAGTGTCTAGATTCATTCAAATTTAGATAAATTTGCGTCAACTAATATGGGTCGGAGGGAGTACGAGCAATTGTCTAGTGTTTGCGAGCAGACATGTTGCTTATGTCTAGGAATCACTACTGTTTTGCGGGCGGACCGCAGGTTGAGCTCCGGGCTACATCACTCTCCGTCCGCCGGGCCGTTTTGGGGTAAATTAAATAAAAATAACCTAAAGTCGTAACAAATTTAAAGATTAACCCTATTCGAAAAGAAATTCAACCAGGATAACCCTTTTCTGCCACTCTCGCCCGCACGGCGCCGCAGGCACGTATGCAGCGCCATCCAGGAGGACGTCGCACGCCTGCCACGCTGTTTGGCTGGGGCCCGGCGCCGCACAGCTGCCATGCTGGCTCCCGCATGCAGCGCCGTCAAGCCTGGCGCCACATGCATGCCTGTTGCGCCACTCGCCACGGCGCCCGCACGCCCTGCCATGCTGGCTTCGCGGGTCCCAGCAGCTTAAGTACGACGCGAGTCGTGGTGGCGCTACACCCACCTGTGTCGCGCCATGGTGGCTGGCGCCGCATACCTGGATCCCTTAAGGTGGCGCTGGGTCGGCCTAGCCCGACCCTCTTCTCCATTTCCTTCCTTTCCTCACCACTAACCACTTAGAACGGCGGCGGCGGCAGCTAGGGCTCACTCTTCCCCAATCTCCACTCAAAACCCCAAGATTTGAAGAAAAACTTAGGGGATTTCTTCCCCAATCGCCTCACCAAGGTATTCTCCTCTTCTCTCCTCAATTTCATCCGCAAATTTTAAGTTATTTGTCCCTAGTTTGAGAAATTCCTCCAAATGCCAGGCCACCAATTGGATATGTAAATTTGTATGGAGCAATGAGGTGTTTGGTTGATATATAGAGTTAGGATTGGTATATTAAACCTTCATGTATATAGATAAGATTTTTAGGGTTAGGGTTAGGGTTAGGGTTAGGGTATGGTTGTATGAGCTTGTTGTTAGTGTAAATTTTGGCATAGATACTTATTGAATTTATGTACCGTTATGTTCTTATATTTATTTTAGGGATGGCTAGAATTGTCCATGTTCATCATATGGACAAGGAAGCTTTCTTGAGAGGCAATATTGAGCCGGACCCGGATGAGATTGACTTGGTGTTTGATCGTAGTCCAAACTATGCGGAGGTGTTGTAACAAGTTTGGGTAGATTTGAATTGAATGGATCCTAGTGATGTTGTTGAGTTGGAGGGTAGGCACAATGTAGGATTTGGGATGCACAACCGTTGGAAGACAATGCGTATCAGCTCGGAGCAACGTTGGTTTGCATACAAGGAAGTGGTGGCTGAATCACAAGACAAAGCTCTTGAGTTATTTTCTACGAAAAAGGTTGATGGTAATATGCAAAGGAGTATCATACCGGTTGCCTCCCCATATGAAGCTCGGAGTCCTCCACCCATGAACCAAGAGGAATTGACTGAGCCTCCTTTGACCCAGCAAGATGAATTGAGGACATCTCTGAGTCCCATTTCAAAGAATCAAGATGAAGCATTGGAAGAGGAGAATGATGAGTATGGGGATAGTGAGAGGGAGGTTGAGCTCTGTGACAACACTATTGGAAATTTGGACTTATATCATACACAAGAGAACATGGATCATGACATCCCGTATTGTCGAATGTATGCATCAGACTCGGATGAGGATGGTCCCGATGAAGAAGTTGATAAGGAGGGGTTCACTAAGGATGAGGCCGAAGTGCATGAGAAGGTATTGGGCAGGGATCATCGGGTACCCTTGTTTCGTGATCTTAGTCTAGCGGATGAAGCCACGGTTGATGGCGGCAAGGGTGTAGTGCTTGGACCAAGGCCAACTTCCTATCGAGATGTTAGTCACGAGAAGAATGAGATTTCAAAAGGACAGAGGTTTGCCACATTGTTGGAACTTAAGCAATGGATCAAGGACTTCTCTATTAGGTATCATCGTCCTTTCACGGTGGTTCACTCGGACGTGAAGAAGCGTTACACGGTTAAATGCGAGGATGATGGTTGTCCTTGGATAGTGCGGGCAAGACCATACAAGGGGGGGGGGGGGGCCTTATTGGCGCATTTCAAGCTGTGTGTCAACGCACATGTGCCATGGAAAAAGGGTGGATGGCAAAGATGTGAAGCACGAGCACCGACAGCTGACCTCTGAGTTCCTCGCCTTTAGGCTTACTAGAGGTTGTTCACAACAAGTTCCTAGGCACCAAATTCCTAGCAACAAGCTCCTAATCGGACAAGCATGTTTACATACCTAAATGGACCATTCTCGTATGTATATTCTTATATAGTGACATATCTTGTTCCAAACTTTCACCTTCATGCTTACTTAACTAACTTATATCTTTCATTCTTATAATAGGTATGGCGACTCAACCCAACAAGGACAATGATAGGGAAGGTGTGAACTACTCGAAGTACTGTGCAGACGCTATGGAGGTGGTGAGGAAGAGGAAGGAAGCTGAGGAAGAGGAAGAGATGAAGATGAAGGAAGCTGAGGAAGAGGCAGAGAGGAAGAGAAGAATAGGAAGGAATTTGATTCGGTAGTTCAACTTGCTCGTGACTTGGCTAAAAATAAGGATGAAGATGACGAGGTGAAGAGGAATAAGGAAGAGGAGGAGAGGAAGAGGAAAAAGAGAAGGAAGTGGAAGAGAGGAAGAGGAAAAAGGAGAAGGAAGATGAAGAGAGGAAGAGGAAAAAGGAGAAGGAAGATGAAGATAGGAAGGGGAGAGCCAATGCTAGGCCACCTTGCACCGACCAAGAGGAAAGGCCACGGAAGTCGTTTCGTACTTCAGAGGTCCATGGAAAGGAGGTTCCTATTTGTTGGTGTGGAACCGATTGCATTGTTAGCAGTCCCGAGACTACTATTCCGATAGTTGGGTAAAGAAGTTCTTCATGTGTTCCAACTACAATCGCTCTCCCGAGCGTAGCCGCAACCCATACGACACTCCACCGGTATACTTAAAGCTTTTTAGTTCTTCATGTGTCCTAATTATTCCATATCATAGCCTCTAACATGCACTATTTTCTTGTAGTCTCCCCTCCGGTATACAGGTACTACACTTGGATAGATCTCGAGCAACCTCAATCCAACAAGGCTATCCAAGAGATCAATTTTGCCATAAAAAGAAGGTGCTACTTCAAAGGGCTGCGTGACGAGGAGATGGCGAAGAAGTGCAAGCAACGTGATGACGAGCTCCGCAAGAAAAAGGAGGAACGGGCGCGCCTCGCTAAGGAGGCTCGTGATGCAGAGAGGGAAAGTCTGCGTCGAACTGCGTGGCGTTCCATGGAGGAAGATGAAGAGCGGAAGAAGGGAAAAGGGCCTCTGCTCTAGACTTTGAGTATGTAACCGGAGCTCGCGTACTAGCAAGTGCTCTATTTCGTGATGTCGAAGACGGCTTATCATTGTTTGTGTGTGAACTTAGTGTGATGGGTGAACTTAGTGTGATGTTCGAACTATGTGTGATGGGTGAACTAAGGTTATCAGAAACTTACTCATGTATGTTTGATGTTGATCAGACACTTACTAATGTATGTGTCTGATGTGTGATGGTTGAACTAATGTATGCCTGGGAGTGTGCGGCGCCATCTCCCACGGCACGACACGTACAGCCGCTGCGCCACACAGATCCAGGCGCGACAAGCATACCTCCTGTCAATTCGACTGGAGGAGTCCTGGAGAGCGTGCGGTGCCACGCGTGCTGGCGCAGCAGGGCCTGAAGCGTGCGGCGCCAACTGCCACAGCGCTGCACGTATAGCTGCGGCGCCACGCTAATTCTGGCGCGGCAAGCATACCTCCTATCAATTTGACAGGAGGAGTCCTGAAGAGCGTGCAGCGCCACGCGTGCTGGCGCGACAGGGCCTGAAGCATGCGGCGCCAACTGCCACGGTGCTGCACGTATAGCTGCGGCGCCACGCTAATCCTGGCGCGACAAGCATACCTCCTGTCAATTCGATAGGAGTCCTGGAAAGCTTGCGGCTCCATGTGTGCTGGCGCGACACGGCTTGACTTGCGGCGCCAGATGCTACGGCGCTGCATGTTCAGCTGCGGCGCCTCAAAAATCCTGGCGCGGCATGAATGCCTCCTGTCAAACCGAGAAGGAACCCTGGGAAGCTTGCGGCGCCACGCGGATTGGCGCGGCAGGCCTGGGAGGGTGCGGCGCCACGAGGGATGGCGCGGCAGGCCTGGGAGGGTGCGGCGCCAGGCGCGGCAGGCCTGGGAGGCCGTGGCGCCTCCCATAATGGCGATGCTTGTGCTTGTGTAGTGCCGTCGTCCATGGCGCCACAGGCCTAGAGGTAGTCTAAATGCATTCACATCTTAGAACAAGTCTCAAACAACATCGTCATACACATTGTCAAACATAGTCTGAATGCATTCACATCTTAGAACAAGTCTCAAACATTGTCAAACATAGTATCAAACATTGTCATAGAACATAGTCTCAAACAACATTGTCATAGAACATAGTCTCAAACAACATAGTCTCAACCAACATTGTCATAGAACCAACATAGTCTTAAATAACATCGAACTACTACTTTCTAGCACGCTTGCTCTTGCCTCCTCTCCTCGGAGCAATCTTCTTCTTCTGGCACGGCTCGTCCTCGGGATCGGATTCGACAACAGGAGGATTTCTTGGCCTTAGCTTGATTGCGGACCGTACCTTTCATTGATACTTCTCCAATGGCATGTCGTCCGGCACGGTCTCATCTTCGTCTTAGTCCTTTACAATAAGAGCAAAGATCTCATTAGAGTGATACATGGTAATTCAAGAAAGATGTCATCGCTGCAAGTTTATCTCTTACCGTGGAAGATTGCTCCTTGTCGGGGCTGCTTTCCTCTCGTGAAGTGGACTTTGCCGGTTGCTTGGATGACGTCGCAACAACCTCGGGATCCCGACAACCAAGCAAGTTCGCGAAGCATCGTAGCTTTTGTGCCTGCTTACTAACGAAATCCCTTGACTTACTATTACCCTCCTCATCCCGCGGGAACTCCAAAGCGCCCTCCAACTCATCCGCCTGCTTCTGGACCTCCGTGCGCTGCATTGCAAGCAAATAAATGACACATATTACACAATTTGGCATATCACAAATCCAAAAAAGATAGTAACGGGAACATGAACTACCGACTTACCACAAAGTTCATCACGGGAGCAAAGGAGGTTTGCCGCCCTTCTCTAACATATTGGTTGTACTCAAGGTTCCTCAGCTCGTCCAGGCAGCGGCTCTTCCAATATATCTTCCAGATATGCATCTAGTAGGAGCTTCACACGAGTGTTCTCTAGAAACCAATGGAGGTACTCGCTGAAAGCGTCCTCGCAATGGGGTTTTGCGACCATTCTTTTTGATTTCTTAGCTTCTCTCTCACACAAAAGAAACCTAGCCACGTGTTTTTGGTGAATCTTGCCTCAGTCGGTCTTCTTGCTCTTGAGCCTGTCCAACCTGTATGTGAACAAAGCCCAACTTGTTTAGCACACACAACTATCATACATTGTCATCAAAAACATGTATAGAACCAATTCTTACCGATGAAGAGCTTTGTTGGTGTCCTGGTAATCCGGAGGGGTAGCCTGATAGAGACCAAACTGTCTCATAACCCGCTGCGGCATATAATCCTCAACAACCCACATGCAAATCATGGGGCACTCCATATACCATAGAATGCATTCTGCGTCGCACTGCGGGTTAAGACGGAACTCCTCGCAGCCAAAATTGTCCCTAGGTCCATATACCTCCCATACAACCTTAACCGGAAACAACATAGTTCAATGAGAAGAGCACTTGAAAGGAATGCTAAACGGTGTATGGTCAGAAATTCTTACTTGCTCAGGGAGAAGGTTGTCAAACTCATTGGTGTATCTCAGGTACGCGTTTTGTAGGTCGATTGGAGGCTTTGAGACCACATCCCAATTGTAAGCCCATGTGGGCCACTTCAACCTTTCCCCGCCATCGGTATAGGGTTTGGAAGGCATATGCTTTGGCCTACCAACTGGAAAACGTTCCGACATCCACATAGAGAGGAGTAGCAACGGACCACCGATATAAGCCTCGCCCCCAGTCCTTCGAGAAGCCTCGTCTAGATACGCAAAAAAGCAAACAAATTTATTCATGCATAAGTTGGAATAGCATATGTAAAGAGGGGAACTATAGAAACACCCCATTACCTGCCGGTACAAGAAGGCCAATATCGTCGAACCCCAGCTCCATTTTTTATCCATACAGTCAACGCCATCAGCCAATGCCAGTGAGCCATGTTGCCCTTACCATCAGCAAATATAGTTTTCGTGATGACATACCACACATACACATGGGCATATATAATAATCTCATCCTCACTAGCATTCTCAGGACAGGTACTAAAGTTTTGTGCTATCCACTTGAAAGTAGCCCCGGCTGTGACTCTCAATTCTCCCCCTTTGAGTTTATAGTGTCACCAGGACACTTACCACCGATAAGGGCACACATCCGCTCACGCCAGTTGTCGGAGCCAGTGTTAATGCACAAAGGATCCCCCTGGATAGGGAGTGCAAGTATCATGGACATGTCCTACAGAGTAACGGTCATCTCACTGGTACGGAGGTGAAAACTATGCGTCTCCGGCCTCCACTGGTCGACGAGCGCGGTGATGGCAGCAGGGTTCATGTGCGGTAAACCACGATTGGCCATATGGATGAATGGGAGCAATCCTAGCACTTTGATGTGCACCATGTACCGATCATCATACCTCATCATCTCTTGGAAATGCCCGTGATACCTCAGTCATAGGGGAACAAGAGGCTGCACACATAGAAGCTCGAATATAACATGTCCATCCAACTTGAGAAACACATAATGATTTGAAGGGTTTATTTTTCTTACCTTGATCCCCTCGGCGAGAATGTAGCCACGGTGACACTTATCATACACTGGCTCAAGAAGCGACATGCCTTCGACGAACCCGATTTGTATATGGGGTGGTGTACGGGTTTCTTCCTCTTCCGAGTCCGACATTCTAGATAATTAAAAAAAGTACAAGTAAATTTGTGAGCATATTATAAACCAACTACTAATACGAATAAATTGCTATGTGAGCAAAATTATGTGGGCACCTCTATGTGATCAATGTGGCCATCTACATTTTTACAAACCATTATTCCAATGTGGCATCTCTATGTGAGCAAAATTATAAACCATTGTTTCTATATGGGCATCTCTTTGTGACCTAATTTTATATGTGAGCATCTACGAGAGCAAAATATATAAACAACTAGGTGATACCCCGCGCGTTGCTGCGGGAATTAATAGAATTATATTCAAATGATATGGTTCTAAAAGCCATTTCAACACAATAGAAAAAATGAAGCAAGAAAACGGATGTGCCGATATATGAACTCAAAACGGAAATAGTTAATATTGATTATATTAGATAATTACATAATATAACATAATTATTGAATATAAGTAGCATGATACATGGTAAATCTTATTTAGATTTTTTGCGGTGGGTGCCTAATCTGGACATACAGGATTTCTTTCTTCATGTACTCAAAGATGTATTTGGCATCCTTGAATGGTTGATCTTCAAGAAGCTTTGTGGTGTTGTGTTCGTGCGGAGCACTTTCTTTAAAAGTGATACACGTTCGATGGTTTTGCAGTATTCTTCATCTCCAAAAAAGCTTCCATGTACCTCTTGTGAGTTTCTACTGATGAATGAGTTGATGAGGGGGGCAGATTTCTTTTTGGTGCATCAGCATGAATCTTGGAGAAAAGGGTAGTGTGGTGTTAAATAAGGTAAGCGCAGGAAGCTGAAAAAACAAATAAAACTTGATGGAGTAGCCATACCTGTTGCCTTCATGCTGATTGTCCATGTATTGCCAATAGACAAAAGTCAGGTGCATAAAAATATGTTATAATCCTCGTGGACATCCATAGCCAAGCAGAATAAAATTCATATCCACATTATGCTAAGAATTTTCTGCTCTATACATGTGGATAAATCTAACAAAGGCCATCTTATTGAAATGGGTGAAGGACGCTACTGATATAAAAGTACACTATTATGAAATTATGTATCAGCACCTATCTAAACAACATGGATTTGGATGAAGAAACCATATTCTTTAGCAGCACATATGGAAAGAATATGTACCAACAGGACTCCGCGAATATGGGCATGCATCAGGGATGGACTGGCTGTTTTGGTGCATGTTTGATTCAAAGGATTTTCAAAAGAATTCTATAGGATTCCAATCCATAGGATTTTTTTCAATAGAATGTGTTTGATTCAAAGGAATAAATCCTACAAAATTCCTATGCATTGCTTTCCTACACTATAATCCTATAGGATTTCTAACAAGAGGTGAGACCTCTTGGAAAAAATCCTATGTGTCTATGACAACTATGACATGTACCTAAACCCTATAAAATTTCCTGTGTTTTTCCTGCGGTGCAATCAAACAACTTATCTCATCGATTCCTGCATTTTTCATTCCTGTAGGATTCTAAGTGTCATGCCATTCTATTCCTACACTTTTCCCATTCCTGTGTTTTATAAATTCTTTGAATCAAACAAGCCCTCGGTGTCCAGGTTGTTCAGGAGCTGAAGAATTAAAAAAATACACCATCATGAAATCATGTATATGTAGGAATTCAGGTCAAGCAAACAAACATAAAAAATTAGGAAGAAAACTAATTAAGAAAGGTTAGAAATAAAATCATAGAAATAAATTTGATTTAGAAAGCATGTTCTTCATGTACTTATCCAACATGACAGGAGTTGGATGAACCAAATAAAAATAGAAAGTAGCATGATATCCTTATTTCTATAGCTCCAATATCATTCTAGCCGCAGATGCTACTAAATCCCAAATGCTACGGCCGCACTATTGCTGGTAAAGTCATGGAAATTCCATATCTTAAACGGGAACTGATCTACTAAAGCATAAAAGCTTAGGAACGTGGATGTAAAGACATTACCAAAAGGAACTGACAGGATGGTAATCAGCGACGAAGGACCAAGAACAACAGTTCGCATTCAAATTGCTGCACACCTGTGGAAGTAAAAAACTATGAATCATCTTATGTGCTAAAGACAATGGAGGAAAGGGAAGAGTGTAGCTCACCAGCGGAAGCGCCAGAACCCACCTGGACGATGAGAGGGTGAAGGTGGAGCTGACAGCTTAAATGGAGTGAAATCTGTGCGAACTCGTCGTCTGGCGCCATTGTCCGTTCCTCGCAGGGATCGTGGGGGTATGGGGGAGAGGAAGAGAGGGCGGCATCGCAGAATTGATGATGAAGAGTGAGTGGGGGCATCAATGGTCGTATTCGGTGGGGACTGGGGAAGATCCCTTCAGTTTCTAGATGTTGACGGAGAAGAGGAATAGTATTGGACTGGTTAAAAGTTTTTGTATTAGATCTGCCTGAGTCATTACGTGAGAATCAGGACTTGGGTGGATGTGGGCCGATCCTTCGAAGGGTCAGGCCATAAAAAAAGCACAGGTAGTCTGGAGCGTACCATTGCAATCCAATGAATGGGATTTTATGGGGTGACGGGGCTTCACCAAATTTCAGTTTGCAAACATTAAATGACTTCTAGTGGGGATGAACTTTATAGATATTATAGATTCTATCTATATGAGCATCTCTATGTGACCAAGGTTCCAATAGTTATGAAAAAAAATTACAACTAACAAGTACATGAAGAATTCATAGTATGGAAGTTAAAATTCTATCTATAACTAAAATGTACATAAGCTACTAAGCAAGAATATTCCCACATTATTATCTATACAACAAACATACTAAAAAGCTCATCCTATATATTTTCCAACCTCAATCATACTAAAAGCTCATCCTATATATAAACATACTACCATATTATCTATTCTCCCTCTAAGTAATCAACAAATCAACTATATATCTTCATTTTTGGATAAACTAGGGTTTCCCTAAACCATCAACATTAGGGCAAAATAGAGAGTTTTCTTGGACAAATTTAAGAGGAATACCTGGGGGATGTGGTAAAGAACAAGATCCACGGAGGGGTTCTTCAAGATCTGAGCAATTGGGGAAGGGATTAGAGGAGGGGGCATGAACCTTAGCCACCGCTGCCATGTCTCTGTTCGTGAGGGGAGAGGGAAGGAAGGAAAGATAGAAGAGGGTCGGGCTGGGCCGACCCAGCTCCACCTTAAGGGCTCCAGGCATGCGGCGCCAGCCATCATGGCGCCGCACAGGTGGGTGTGGCGCCACCACGACTGACGCCACACTTAAGCTACTGGGGCCCGTGGAGCCAGCGTGGCAGGACGTGCGGCACCTTGGCGAGTGGCGCAGCAGACGTGCATGTGGCGTCATGCTTGACGGCGCTGCACACGCGAGCCAGCGTGGCAGCTGTGCGGCGCCGGGCCCCAGCCGGACAGCGTGCGCCGCCATCCCATCTGGTGCTGCACAAGTGATTGCGGCGCCGCACGGGCAGGAATGGTAGAAAAGGGTTATCCTGGTTTTCTTTTCAAATATGATTAATCTTTGAATTTGTTACGACTTTAGGTTATTTTTATTTAATTTGCCCCGTTTTGGGGTCACAATTCAAGATGCAGGGCCTTATGTGCACATGTGCCAAGGTGGAACAGTCAACCCGAGTTATTTTCCATCTTGGGCCCTTGAAACAGATCTGACGAACCAGATTCGTGCAGAAACTAGTAGCACACATGGGGGTTGTAGCACTAGATATTCTCTCCAGCACACACTGTCACCACAACCTCAGGAGGGTTTCAAGTTTCGAGACCAGATTGAGGGAGAGCAGGCATGTAAAATTTCCGTCAGTCGACGACAATAACTAATACTTGCTACTAGAATACAACAAATATATAACAATAACTAATAAGTTACACCTTATACAGGCTGTAAGATTAAGAATACACACCGCATAAGCACGTTCCTTGTCAAGTTTTTTAACCCCTACATATGTATATAACACAGGAAAGAATGTTTGTTAGCCATGTCACAGCTAGCCACTAGGAGTGGGTATCAAAGCCAGCATTTGGTTCTTGATGATACCCATGCACATCTCGATCTCCCTGAAGATTGGGACGTTCTGCGAGCTGCATGGTTGCAGGCGCGAGAGCGCTGAATCGAGAATGTGCGCTACTTCGGCAGGATGATACTGCTTCTCCGTGCAATTCTGATGCATTGAAAAGATTACCACCCATTAGACCATCAGACACATACACATTACAACCGAAGAATATGCACTATGGTTTACCTGTATCATAAGGATGGTAGCTACACAGGATGAAATCAACTCTGAAGGGAATTGGGCTTCAGAATCACGGCCGTTGGGCAATCTAGGACTGGAGATGTTAGTTGTCGCAGGGTCAAAGCGGCCAGACGTGCTGCTATCTTGACAGGCTGAATTTGCCTGTCCCGAATCGGGAGGTATCCGCCTTATGCCTAGTATGCTTGAACCAGAGCCGGTACCACGGATATTCAGATTGTCTAGTGCTTCCCCTATTTTCGCAAAAGCATTCTCCCCGTCACTTACTTTGCACATCGCCTGGTCACACAGAAAAATGACAGCATGTAAATTAAAAACAAAGCAAAGTCTTCTACTTCACTCACACCAAAAGTACATGGACAGAATAAAATAGGCAATGCTTCAGACATAAAAAAAATCTAGGAGTTATATGCTCCATGTATCCAACAATAAACCAAATTCAAGGGTGCAGCATACAGAATATTGATTGCAAAAATGGAAGAGGAAATCATGAACAAATCATGTGCTGGTGATTACTCAAAGTAATTCTAGAATCTTTAGTTCCCTTAAGGATTGAACCGAACATATATGATTGTTGAAACAAAAATTAGGTTCTCTTTGCTACTTATTCTCTTTTAGTTTCACGTATTTTATCATTACCTCAATATTTACGGTTAGATTGCCAATTTGAAATATTTTAAAAATAATATGATCTGGTGAAGATCGAAGAGCATTATAGGGTGCATGAACTGGTTAAAAATAGTTTAATTTCTGCACTCTTACAACATATACACTTCTAACTATTACCATGCAGTGAAACTGATCTGTACTACCAGATGCAGATGGTGAATATCTAGGACTGCTGGACTGAATAACTAACATGATACTGATAGAAATACAAATAAGTATGAGTATCTAACCTGAATAGCAACATCAACCATCGTTTTAGCTCTGCACCTCGAAGTCTCAATAATTTCCATCACTTGGGATCCAGACTCCTGATTAATATAACCAAAAAGGTTACATGTGTCTGGTGTTCTATTAAAAGCTCCACCATTTTCCGTGCATTTAGGATATGACTGTGTTGGTTGCCCATGAAATGTGTTACGTTGCCGCAGAGAAAGCAAGGCCGAAGCCACCTGAGTATGAAATATATTGTTGAATCTTGTAAGTGCATGAAATCCGCACAAAAAACTACTGCAAGTGACATCTAGAACTGGGAATTACATGATCATTCGAATCTCTTAGCTGTACAAGCACCATGGCATATTGCTTCCTGAAGTGCTCCAAATCTCTAATAGTTTCTCCATCCTTTTGCTTCCCAGACACCTCTTCATTCATGTGCCTCAACTCTACCAGCAAAGCTTCCTACAAAAGATTAAATAGTTCATAGACATAAATATTGTGCACTTGGATCGTGTAAAAATCGTAAAGCATGTGTAACCAATAAATTATTATTGGACACTGTTGGCCCATAATGGTATTTGGACGATCCTAGAACCCTACAGTAACAGCATGATGTGTGAACCAAAACAAACTTGTATGGTCATACGGATTCATCCAAATTCAATCCTCAATTGGGGCTTCAAACTTTTAAAAACAAAGGTGGTTCTGTCTTCATCTTCAAACACTAGAGAAAACACAATCACAAGGCCAAAGTCTGTTGCACTTGCCTTTTTATCAAGAGCACGTGATAGTTCAGCAAGAGCCCTTATATCTGCTTCTCTTTCCTGTAGCTGTGACAGTGTACATGGCTGGCTATATATTGCCTGTTGTGCAGCAACTGTAGCCTCATTCACTGTAGTTTTGGCGTGTGCAACTGAATCAAATGTGTCTCCCTGTTGCAGAAATCCCACAAGGGGAAACAGTTAGGTTATTCCACATTGAGTACATATATTGTAAAGCTTCCACTGAATATGCTGTCACCTTAGCTTGGTTCATTGAAATACTTATTGGGTGACTAGAAAGTACAAAGGAAGTTGCATCAGCACTGTCGAAACTCACATTTGGTGTGAATCTTGCTGCACTTCCACCACCGTACTCTTTGGACCGATCCTCAAATTTTACTTCTGAGAAGCTGCTGCAGTATTTATTCACGATATTTTGCCTTCTGAGAGACTCAGGGAAATTTTCCAGTGGGTGTAGTGGCATACAATCAATATCCTGTAATATAACAAGCTCCTCAACATTAACAACCTTTTCAAGTGAGTAACAGCAACCTATTTGACATGGCAATATTTCATCTTTACATCAGTATTTGTTATTATATTTGAATAGAGACAAAATAGGAATCATTTGCACTAAACCACCGAAAAATATTCCATATGAATGCCCCTCCCTCGGGTATAAGACAAATGAATAGGTATAGCTGTGCAAGGAAAGCAAATCACATGAAAGCATAGTGACCAAAACACAAGATGTATACTGTTCTCCCTCCAAAATAAAACAGGAACCATCCTAGAATTTTGTGCAGTCGAGTTATTTTACCTTTGACCAATAAACTTTTATGATTTTTAGACTAAGCATATGAACATAAAAATTAGTAGATTACGGTCTAGAAAGATACTCTTGCCATACTATATATTTTTAGATTTCACAATTATTATACACAGAAGAAACTTGTGGACTAAAATCGAAATTGTGTTTTGGGACTATGTGAGTGTACAAAACAACAGTACTTTGTGACTGGACTAAGCAACTGTTAAAGATTCACGGCAAAAAAAAGATTTAACAGAAAAAGTGACGCCGACAAGGCTCTAAAGAAAAGCCATGGGTGTGCTTGGTCAAAGCATACTCAAATGTAAAGAGTGAAAAGCAAGGAAGAAAAACAAAACAAAAATGTTTATATTCTGCTAGTTTTCAGTTCAGCATTAATGACTCGTAGTTTTTTGGTTCATCCACATGGACAAGTGAAGAGAATCAGTTTATTGAAATCATGCATTGCAGAATAGAATCCAGGAAATCTAAACAATCAGCAGAAAATGTTTTAAACAAGAAGACATAAAATAAAACATGTCACCGAAATAACCAAAACAGAAAGTAGATAAGACATTGGTTACCATCACAAACTCAACACCCATCTCCGATCGATCAAATTGAACCCGGCAACGATCACGGTCAACAGTCAAAACACTGCCATCATGAAGTTCCCTTGTTTTGGGATGACAGGCTATAACACGCTGTCCAACTGCTAAAGGCCGAGCAAGATCAGCCGGTAGACCTTCTCGAACACCAGACTGGAGTTCAGCATAGTGTTGCCTGACTGACTCACGATACTGAGAAAGCTTGTCTCTCTCCTCGTGTAAAAACTGCTTCGACAATCGACGTGGCTTTCCAAGAGAACTGCAAAAAAGTTGATTCAGAAAACAAATGAAGCTAAAGCAAACAAATCAAATTAAGATGACAGACCTCCTTATAACACCCCACTCAACACGAGTCAGCCTTGGCACATGACCCAGCTTAACATGATTCAGGTACTCGACAAATTCACTCTTTGCAAACCATGGGTAATCAATTGCACTGTAGAACCATTCAGACATGCACCATCTCCGAAGAAAACGGGAAGAT
Source organism: Avena sativa (assembly GCA_916181665.1). Classification (NCBI taxonomy): domain Eukaryota; kingdom Viridiplantae; phylum Streptophyta; class Magnoliopsida; order Poales; family Poaceae; genus Avena; species Avena sativa. The sequence goes on along the minus strand of OV702279.1, from coordinate 395,493,159 downwards.
AAGCAGTGAGAGAGCTTGTCCTGCAAGAGGTGCGGGTAATATAAGTTGTAACTTCTACACCTTGTGCATGATGAGATGCATTGATCAGAAAATTTTCTTGAGAAAACATCGAACCTTAAGCTCGACAGCGTTATTCACTGGGTAGGTAACATTATTGCAGGAATCATCAGCACCCTCAGAAGGCTTACACTCTGGAGCGAGTGCTTTCAAAATGCCTAATTTGCGCCGGCTTTTAGCCTTCGACGTCGAGTCAGATTGCTGAGTTATCGCATTTTGTGTTGTGTCCATATTATCCATGGCTTCTTTTGCAAAATCATCATGTGCTGGAGAGCTTTCCTGTGCTTTGGACTTGTTTTGTTTTGAAACTGGACTAACACGGGCAAGCCTACCCTTATTAGACGCTACCTTCCCTTCTTCTGCAGAAACCTAGCAAATGCATACAAGAAAATTTATATTGTGCCATTTAAGCACACGGGAAAATTTCTCAACAGCAATAAAATTTACTTCGATTAAGGTACGTCTTAGTGGCCTTACCATTTTCTATATGCCATTGATTTCAAAAACTATATACCACATGGATAAGAGAAGGAGAAAGTTAAGAAACAAGGTCAAACAACAAAATAGTGTCATTCTTTTAGGTATGTTGTCCCAAATGGAGGTTTAAGGATTAAGGATCTGAGAAAGCTAGATTTTATTCTTTTTACTAAATGGTGGTGGAAGTTAGATAAAGAGTAAGTTCACATTGACAAAAACATATCTTGGCAATCTCTTACTGCCACAGACAAAACATAGACAGAACCAATCTCCTTGTTAGACTAACTTGTTGACTGGCGAAAAATATTTGCAAGAGAAAATGACAAATCTGAGCAATGCGACTAGGTTTTCGGAGGATGTTTCGCAGAGACTATTCTTAAGCCGCTATTTTCCCTGTGTTAATCTAGCGAATGAAACTGAAATTACTGATGCTGCGGTACTAAATCCTGCTGAAGGTTTATGTTTAAATGAAAAATGTTTCGCATTGGACTTAAATGCAGAAGAGTCAACTGAAGGCTCATGTTTAAATGAAAATTGTTTATCGGGGAGCAACAAACAAAAATGCGAAGCTACAAAAGGACTGCGCACCTCAGTCTTCTCAATATCTTTTAGTGCATTCTTTTCATCTTTGGAGATCTGAACATAAAGTAGCAAATATTTGCAAATCATAAGCAATGTATACAGGTGACATGTTCAACAGGTAACAATGTTGGAGGTACCTTTCCAGTGGAAGACTTCCTTTTCTTTTTCTCCATTTTAACACCACATTTACAATCTTGCTGCTTTATTTCAGAAACAGCACTCCCATCATGATGTGGATCTTTAGTAATTCTAGCTTTTTTCCTAGTAATCATCTCATTGTTTGCAAGTTCTGACTGCCTTTTGATCTTCTTTGTTTTTCTGGCATTATTATTTTTCTCAAAAAATGGTACTGCTGCAAGAGGCTTCTCATCGGATTCAGTGTCTTTGCTCTCATCCTTAATGAGTGCTGATGATTCTGGAAAATAGGCATCAGAAGAATCAATAGCATAATCATACACAAAGCGTTATAAACTTATCATATCGATCAAAAAAAATCAGCAAGACCACCTTCGTTCATAACTTTTCTGAGATGTTGACATCATGTTCTGACCACTAAAACTTACAGAAAGTCTACTGTGGCCCTCGTTAAACAATTTGTTCAGTATGCCCAGTATCTAAAAGTCTTGTGGTTGCAAACAGAAGCCAGTGAATGGAGTTAAGTGTGTTGCGGTAAAACAGATGGAAGGCATGCAGGGCAAATCTGTGCTACATCCAAGGCAGAGCACAACTACAGTGTTGCCCAGAAAACTAGTCGACAATGCATGCAGGTGACCAATAGCATTACAATAATGACAATTATTATTGAAACATTTACTGCATCCATTTCTTCCAGAAGACATGAGGAAGCACCAGTTGTGCAGGGATGTTTGGGGCTGTGGGGGTCACAAGTGGCCCTAGTACGTATAGGAATTTATCCAAAATTCCTTTAATTAGACTCCACAAAAGATTAGAACTACATACTAGAACCCCACTGATGATCAGCTCTGACTCCACTGTATAGCAATTGCAAGAACTCAAGTAATAAACTGGCTAAGATCAGCTCTGACTCCACTGTATAGCAATTGCAAGAACTCAAGTAATAAACTGGCTAAGCTGTCCATTGCATGGTTTCGCCACCGCACCACATAATCATTAAAAAAGCAAATAGCATTACTCCCTCTGGCTCTAATTAATTGTCGCAGCCCATTTAAGTGGTATATGAAATGTTATGCCAAGCAGTACGTCAGTTAATTAGGCCAGAGGTAGTACATGATATGATGATAATGAATAAAGTAAGGTGCAAGGAAATTAAATAATAAAAATATAGCTTACAATTTCTGAATTAGCACCATAGTATGAGATAAGACTAACCAGATTCAGCATTGGAAGAAGGTTGTAGAATATTCACAGATATATCAGCTAATGTATGCAATGCATCAAGAGCCGAGCTTTCATCTGCCAAACGAAGTCCAATTAGGTAATCAGGACCAAAGGTTTGTGCTACATAGATACAAAAGCAACATTTCCAACAAGTTATCCTTACAACTTAGCAAGCATTACACAATAAAATAAACAATATATGGGTAAAAAGCAAAGCCGAACAGAATGCATTAGAAAGAACAATAGATCCTCCTCGCGAAGTTTGCATAGCAACATCGATTTCAGTGTAGTAATCAACTAATCATTACATAGTAATGTTTGAGCTATCCATGGTAGGGAGATTGAGTTGATTTTACAAATGCAACAACCCAACAAGACAACCATTATTCTGAAATAAAAATTGATAGATAACCATCACAGTGTAGGATAAACTTATTTTCAGCACACAATCGAAAAAATACAGTACTATAAGAAACTCAACCCATTGTCCATCGTGCTGGTATACTATTGTCATTTGATAATATGAATATATCTATTGTATTCAAAAGTTCACAAAAGTCCATTAACTTTACTGAAAGTATCACCGCGCTAGAAGCCTAGAAGATAATATGCCATGGTCATATTTCAATCATCTCATTACCTATTTAAAATAAAAGATATTGCTAGAACAGACATACCGCCAAAAAATAGCTGGCGACTTCTTTTGTTCGATTTATTAGATAGCCATGAAGCTTTACTTCCTAATGCGTCCACCTCTGATTCATATTTAGCCTTTCTGGCGCTGTACCCTTCTTCGGTGCCACTGCAAGCCTCTCTGTCGTCCTCGAATTGTTCGTCTGCTTTGAGTGCAGCTTTCTTTCTTCTCTTCTGAGCCCTCTTTAATTTCTGCTTAGCCTTGCCAGATGCAGAATCTTCATTATTCATAAAATAAGAAGCATCTTTGGGGTGGTCACCAGTCTCTGCTTCCCTGCTTCCTAAGCTACCTTCCGGATAATCGGCGTCTACTTGAAATCCATGCATCTTTGAGCTTCCCATCTCTGAATCCGCATTCTGCAAGCATTATACAGATTTGATCATGCAATTACTTTGCAAAATAAGTGAGCTAGAGATAAAGAAGAAAAAGATTCTGGGTTCTTACTTTTCTGTCGGTACTTTTAACAGGAGACAGGAACATACGATCACTTGATCTTCCAGGTGTTTGAGAAACCTGAGGTGAGCCTCCTCTTTGACAGACCTCTGCCAGAGCTAGAGCAGCTACATGAGCACCTTCATCGTCACCATTAGTAGCATCTGGTTTTGCTTGTCTATTTGCTGGACCTGTCTTGTCATCACGTTGGTACATGCTTGCAACAGGCACTCGTGGAGTCCTTTTTCCAACAGCACGTGGCCTGTTCCCTACAAACAAGTCTAGACAAGTTTCAAGACCTCAATCCTAATTTTCTTTGTTTAAGAAAATTAAAAAATGTACGTAACATTCTTTTTATGGTTAAACAGTGTCAGGTCTTAATACTGTGCAGCCATAAAGAAAATTTCAGAGGCCATATTTTCAACCATTAAATACTTATTGGTCCTAAAGTGGCGAGTAGAAAATAATAACACATGCCATCAGCTAAATTCAGTGCAAAAATAACATGTATAAAGGAAGAGCATAAGAGGCATCAAAGATGCCTATTAAGATCCCACACAAAATGAGAAAATGAACAGAGTAGTTTACGTAAAAGATGGACAATATCATGTTCACGTACAAAATAAAATAGGAAGATTAGAGGGACTACATTATGATGGCAGTGAGCATACTATATATTTAACACTATTATTTTTTACGGGGGCAAGAGACTATATTGAGTTATTGACATCAAAGTTGGCCGGTCTAAGGTGATAATAAAATTTCCAAGGTAGATGAACACTTCGGAAAACAAGTAATTAAATTAATTCCAGACAATTTGTGTTCACATATTATGCAGGTATCTTAAGGTGGAGACTGGGTCAAAAATAGGGGGGAAGCCAGAGAAATCAACTTTTGGCTTTTTCATTAAGTTGATTCCAGCTTCACAAAAACAAAATGGATAAGACAGGTGTTTGAGCTGACTTAGCTCCTAGACAGACAAGCTGAAGCTACAAGCCATGCCAAGAAAAAGTAATACTACTGTCGAGATCTTTTACCAAAATTATGTTCACCATAAAAGATAGTACAGGATTCTATCTTACAATTTAAAAAAAAAAAACTCTATGGGAAGCCTTGAACAGTATAAACAATAACCCAAATTCATGTCATCTTGACATGAGACCAGGTGGTGCGATTGCACATCCACTCCCCTGCCCAAGTGAACTAGGCTGCCTTCCTATGAGTTCATAGTAGATTGTGAAATGTTTTGTGCTCACAGTTGAATTGTAGATTGTGAACAGTTTATACTAACTAGCACACTAGTATAAACTTGGACCTACATGCTTTTAGTGAATGAAACTGGGAATTTCTATGTGTTTTCCTTAGGAGTGGCATGGTTCGTCCCAGTTCAGAACTGCACCTATTCTAGCAACCGAATTCTCATACTCCCTCCAATCCAAATTAACGGACTCAGATTTATCTAGATTTGGATGTATCTAGCACTAAAACATGACTAGATACATCTGAATCTAGACGAATCTCAGTCCATTAATTTGGATCGGAGGGAGTATATAAACTGCATAGATCGAACATTTGGGCCAAAGAGTGTGCTACACTCGATCCATTTCCTTTAGGGGAGGGGGAGCAAGAGCAAGCTCTGCAGAAGTCAAGTCGCCGTTGCCTTATCCCCTTGCAGTCCATCAGCAGTCCATTTCCTTTAGTCGAGGGAGAGCGGGAGCAAGCGCTGCAGAACTCAAGTCACCGTTGCCTTATCCCCTTGCAGTTCATCAGCAGCTGAGGGAGCCGGTTGCCAGCCCTGCTCTCCAGCACATCCTGTCCGCCAGGGCTCCACTCAGCTCCCACTTCTCACTTGAGGCCACCAGATCTGCCCCCAGTGAGGGCATCACCAGAGGCCAGAGCCCTCCCCTCCTCTGTTGCCACTAAATGGTGCAAAGTAAGGAGGCCACAGTTTATCTCTTGATTATTTCTGGATTTGATTTTGCTATTGAAAATGATCGATTGAAAGAAAGGAGAAAATGGAGTTCTCGTCAAAATGAATGGGTTACTGATTTTGCATAACCTCCTGATTGCTTGCTATGTTGTATCTATGTAAAAAACCTAGTTAACATAACGCTCGCCCTCCTCGCTTGCTGCTCTGCGAACTGGGGTGAGTGGGTAACTAAAATAGGTCCGTCCCTAAATTCCAATGGACTGATTTCCCTCTGTATCTTTTTTTTTCTGATCCGAACCTCTGAACCAAAGTGATCAATTTCTCGGAGCAGGAAGACTGTCAATTGAACTGAGCCGCATCAGGCCCACCCCTAGTTTTCCTTTGTAGATAAAACTTTATTAGATTCAAATGAGAATAAAAAATATATAAAAAGGAAAAGGGCAAAGGGCAAAGGCCAATATGCTACTATTTACAGTATACTTGAATTTTCTTGTTTTTTAACACATTTAGACTTTGATGCTGAAATTACCTCCAGAACGTTTCTTCTTTAACAAAGAAAGGCATCCATAGCTCGATGAAGCAGGCTGAGATTGCAATAGATCAGGGTAGCGTGTATCCGATGTCTTCGACACAGACTGAAGCTTTGCACGACCACGCTTCGGCTTCCTAGAAACTTTCAGTGAATCGTTACTCTCACGATCACTGTTACTTCCATCCTACAGTTCAGAGCAGATGTCCTTAGTTACAAACATTCTTGATAAATGCAACAAAATAACACAGCATACTGACAGACTACTTCTCTAAACTGTAAACCAAGGGTGCACATATGCCACCATAAGTGCTAGGTCCACCATTCCGCTACTTCACAAGAACAAACATGTGCTGTAATCTTATACTAGACAAAAATTCATTTCATTTGACGATGTTGAAGTAATTCTTCAAGAATGTTTCTATAAATGATGGCAAAGCAATGCAGATGTCAGCTTGAACACTACTAAATAGCTTAATGTAGTCAACACAAATGACTATTACAATCTCAAATAGTTGGAAGGTCCTAAGCATCTCGTACTACTCTATTACAAGATGCAACAAATAGTTCCTGTTCCCTGAATCTGCACTTGATATAGTTTTCACATATATCAAGAATCAACTAACATTTAATACAGTACTTTATGGAACTCCTGTAGTTTTTACAATCTTTTCAGGTATCCATGGAAAGAACTACAGAAGCTCGTGAATATTATAGCCGTTCAAGTTTAACTTACCAGAATATTATAGTGATCAGTCATCATCGCTATCAACCCTGCAGCAGTAGCAGTTCCTTCTGGAAGAGATAAATATGCCTAGACATACAACAGAACTTGATCAATTTATCAGCATAACCGTCAATAAAATAACATTTGAAAATAGCAAAAGAAAGACAAGCACATGTAACTGAATTGTGCTACATAAACAATCACACACATGCAAACTGAATTGTGCTACTTATACGATATATTTAAGCGAGCTATTACGCATATATAGGTGCATAGCGGGACATAGGGTTTGTAAAAAGATGGAATCATGGGAACAACAGAAATTAATTGATACCAGCCCTGAGACCTTATGCTATGGAAATGCCGTTTTGCTAAATTGCTACAAATTAGTCCACTAAACTAAAAGTCTACAAGAAACAGCATCATAACAATAAATTCATCTTAAGACATTTTTTCTAGTCAGGATTGAAAGTTGAAACAAGGGGATGCATGATGGCAATCAAGTGCAGACAATCTCTCTCAAAAAAAATCAAGTGCAGACAATCCAGAACAGCCACCGACCCACCATACACAAAGGAAGGCTGGGATTTACCCTATTCATGTTGTAAAGAGCCTCCACCATATCAGATGTTCTATCATGGACGGCTCCAGCCACCTGCAAGTTGAGATGAACAATCAGTAACATAAATGAGGTTTCAAACTAGATAGCATAGTTCTTAAACCTTCCCCAGCCCAACAGTTGTATCAGAGGAAACGAGTGTGGTAAGCTTGCCAGGCTAAGGTTGCCTCTCAGGACCAAGAGATGTAGGTAACTCAAAAATTGGCTGACTGGAGTAGGGTTTTGACTAAAGAAGCCCAAGGCAGACCAACATGGGTTTGGTGTGCACTGAGTTGAGACTGGGCGTTTGGGTGGCAAACCCACCTTTTACAGCCACGAGGGGATGCAACCGTGGTAGCACACTGCTGCTACTAGTTGAAACTTACATTTGCAATTCCTTTAGGAATGCAAGGATCTGAAAATATATAACTAGTCCATATTTGTACACTGATCTTGATCTTGTTTCTCGGTAGGTCGGAGAGTGCTGGGACTCTGCTTGGACAATGGTATATTTTAATATGGTGCATTACCTTCTCATACGTTGTGTACATTGATATAACAGCATGATCTAATGGATTACAAAGATTATTTTCGCTGTATATAGGACAGATATATTTAACAAACTTGAAGATAACAAACATGTAGTCAGTGCAGTGACCTACACAAGAACACAACAAGCCAACAGCCAGCTGGGTCATAATACTGCTGCTCGATATCTAAACGGTTTGGGTTTCATGTTGGTGTAGTATGTGGTTACCTAAATAACAAACTTCTAGCTGTTTATTAAAGTAATACCACTCCACAATAAAGTAGGCAGAAATCAAACCTTCCTCCAATCTTTTCCATATTTTCTATAAGCTCCGTAGAAGTGCTCCAGCTCATCTTTGCTCCACTGAGAGCCAAGGTCAGATAGCTTTTTCTTCTGCAAATAAATATTTCTACGATCAATGATCAACAATTTAATTGTAGTGTATAATAAACCACAGTAGAGCCAAACACAAAACATATACATGGATTACTGCATTAGCATTCAGCAATCCCCTACACATGCTCCAAATTTTTCCAACACAAATATAAGATGTCAAGAGAAATTGATTAATCCTTGACAGTTCACACCACATACAATACCGTGTAAGCAAACATCAGTTCAGGAATCAGGATAACTACAGAAAAAAATTACTTCTTATAAATGTGCAGAACTAGACAGATGAAAAAAAAATGATTTAAGAAATTTAAGACACTGCATAGCGCAAATACTTACTCGCACTTTACTTTTATGTCCAACTGCCGCATCCTTATCATTCCAGTCTTCACTAATTTTGGCATAGCGCTTGTTTACATTTCTCACTTTTCTTGTGGAAGACATCGAAAGTCACAGACCTACCTGAAACACAATCCACTGGAAATTAGATGGTTTACTTCACTTGGATGAAAGCTGCAAACGGGAAATGAAAAAAAAAGGAAATCTAAGCAGGAAGGCTCTCCGTGGCAAAACATGTAGGAGTATTGCATACACAACAGAACCTTAATGCCATGTATTTAAGGAAAGTTAGGGTATTACACACACAACGCCTAGCCTTAAGTGCTGCATTGCTGGAGGCGCAGGCAGTGCATTAACCCTTAGATGGATGCGGGGAAGAACTCTGTGTCTGCTTTTAATGTCACTGGTCGATTTCTTTCCTTTTTTTTATCATGAGCGAACACACGATGATGCCTCTACCGGTTTTGTTAATTTCTAATTAGCAGCAGCACCGCATTACTAATATTATTGTCTGGGACTTTAGCTAGCTAGCGTCCAGCTCGGAACCACGCGCGCGCGCGCGGGAAAATCGGATAATAAGGCAGCGAGTAACAGAATGCAGCGAGAGACATCCGGCGCGCGCGCAGGGGGGTTAGGAACAATACCGGGAGTGCGCGCGCGCGTGGGCGGTGACCTCGGCGCCGGAGGGCGCCCGCTTCTCGACGAGTCCGCAGCGGCAGTCCGGGCAGATAGGGCCCCTCCCCGGATCTGATTGGGGGAGGGCTTGGGTGGTGGTGAGGAGCTGAGGACGGAGCTAGGGTTGGCTGGTTCGAGGGGGAATTGGGAGAGAGCTCGATCGGGGTAGCGGGGAGGCGCGGAGGCGTCGAGGAATTGGTGGCGATGGGTGCAGTGCGGGAGAGGGGGGTTGGGGGTGGGGATTTTGCGCAGGGGAGAAATGGGGGGTTCGAACTTGGAGGGGGCAGAGGGGAGAGGTGAGGGAAGAAGAAAGTGTCGCGGCGCTGAGAAGATGCTGCAACATTGGGAGGGAAGATGAGGTCCCGTTCAGGCCCGGCCCTGAGGGAGGCCCGGAACCGAGGGCCAGCTAGCTACTGGGCCGGCTGAAATGCGATTCTCCATTACTTCACCAGCAAGTCGTTCCGTGGCCTTTTGCCGTTTCTTCTTCTTTTCCTCGCTCTCCTGCAGGTCGTGTGGGTTTCACATTTTCCAGTTGGGCAGCGCTGAGCGTCCCGGGGATCAAATCTACCGGTCGATCCCCGGGATGGAGGTGCTCACACGCGTTCTTCTTTTGGTCCCAGTTCTTTTGACGGCTTCTTCGAAAAGCTGTTCTACCCCAGCTTTTTGCGGAAGCCGGTTTAAAAATATTATGAGGCTTTCAAAATAGTTAAGGCTAAACTAATTTGGAAGCCTCATAAAATTTTGGAACCGGCTTCCCCAGGAAGCTGGGGGTAAGCCGCCAAAAGAACTGGGCCTTGATTTTTTATATCTAACTCTCACTTTTGCTTCTATAAACAAGAATGTAGCAAAATTGATAAGGATTATAGCACAAAAAGAAGTTCACTCCCAAAACAAAAAGAAAAGCACAAACCTTGTCGGAAACCTCACAGAAAACATTATAGCAAAAGTTATGGAATATTGTAGCAAAAGTTATGGGATATTGTAGAAAACTTGACCTCGGCGGAGACAGTGTAGGAAAAAATATTATGCTGTTGTAGCAAAACCGATCTCGCCGAAGAATCTTCTCGAAGATGTTGTAGCAAAAACTTTTAACTATTTGTAGCAAAACCAAAAAATAATTGTAGCAAAAGAAATATGACTTCATAGCATCCCTAGTAAAAAACGGCGAGATCCTCGAACGAGACTTATGATGCAAAATCGCAGTCGATTTCACCGGAGACCTTGTAGTAAGAAAATTCTAGTATAGATGCAAAACCTCAAAAGAAATGTGGGAAAAAAAGTATAGTACACTATCAAAGCCAGGCGTCCAAGATAGCAAAAGGCTGTCGCCCAAGGTAGCAGAGCCGGACTCTCGAAGCATCAGAGCCGGACGTCCAAGGTAGCGACGCCTGACGACTTGCGGCAGCGACCATGGCAGACGGCTTCTAGTAGATTAAGCCATCCCTTGTAGATGCATGGGCCGGCCTTTGAAACAGAGGAGAGTAGCGTTTGTACCACGGCGGCAGCGGCGAGCTCCTACACCAGCGGGGGCTATCATGCGTATACAAAGCACAATCAAGATGAGGGGGAGTTTGGGGATGGTGGTTCAAGGAGACAAGTTAGTGGATGACTACGGCGGTAGGGCGTGGGCTAACTACGGCGGCACGGTCGACCCCAACTTTGTATCTGGGTGGTGGCGTGCGAGCTGCGTGCGTGAGTCCTAGCAGCAATGGAGAAAGGATTTGGGAAGGAGCGGTGGGAAAGGGTCAAAGGGATAAGGTAGAGTGGCGAGCTCGGGTGGGGTTATTTTCTCTAGCCACGATGTGCCACGATAAGACGGAGGACGCGAACTCGCGCTATCCCCGCATTGGAAGCGAGTGTTTTCCTTTCCAGTTTTGGTCCGCCGATGAGTGAAATGCATCATTAGTCCTGAAAGTTGTCGGGTATGTCTAAAATTGTCCTAGAAGTTGAAATGTGTATCAAAAGAGTCATCAAACTTGTCATGAATACGTATAGCGGTGACATGGCAGTGTTATTATCCTATTAGCCGGAGAACTGGTCAAAACATAGCCTCGTGGTAGGTGGCTAGTGGTGGGAACTCACCAATCACCGTCACTAGTGATGCATGGCGTACATGGCATGGTGCCACATATACACAAGTTACCGATGATGCAATGTGAGTGAATTGCAAAAAAAACACCACAATTGAGGTAAAGTCATCGAACACCCACCAAAATGCATGGTTTCCGGTGGTTGTTTTGCGAAGAGTTGATAAATTTTCCCAATGAACAACACATCAGAGGATAGTTATATCGTTGTTTAGGACGACCGAAACCATATACGAAATATAATGGCATCGCTTATGAACCTGCAGAAGAGGTGCAAACTAACATGTTCTGTGTTCCATGTTTGAGCTCTATGCAAAGTAAGAGAAAATAGTTAGTGTTGCAAATTTTGAAAAAACATATGGCAACAACAAAATTGTAATTGAATTAGGGGTACTACAAGATAGCAGAAGGATGCTAAGGAGGAAACAATAATAGGAACTTAGCCTAAGACAAACTAGATAGTAATCAGCAACTATGGAGCAGGAAATGCAAACTAATATTTTTCAGTGACTTGGATTTTGCAAGAAAACCACAATAGCAAGCAGTTACTATTGTATGGAGTAGCTGAGACATGTGGATGACAAAATAACTAGCATGTGCATAAATTAAAATTTGTAGAGCAGGGAATACAAACCAACGTGTCTACTGATCTTATATGTAGCACAAAGAACAAGTATGCCAGTAACTTGGTATGTACAAGCACGGATATGAAAATATAGTTCACTGCGATAGGTTTGAACCTACTATATTGTTGACAAAATTAAAATGAGTTGGATATTTGGTTACCTTGGTTGGAGAGGCATCTAAGCATTATTGGTATATGTGCGGGTGACGTCCAGGTCACCGAGGGTGTTGTGGTTGCGGTGGATGTTGGCGTCGGAGAAGGAGATTTTGGACGGTTGATGTCGGCTTGAGCACGATGGACGAGAGCGTCGTTGAGGCAAAATCATTTCAATGCACGGTGACGTCGGTGAAGCGACTCCGGTATGGTACGGTTGGGGTAGCTGTCGGCAGCGGGGAAGCGGATCTTGGTGAGTCGATGACGCATTTAGCGCCCTGGACAGGAAAGTGGAGAAAGGAGGTTAGGTGCGGTGGACAACGGATTTGGTGACCTGGATCGGGCGCGCTGGATGTCGGTGAAGCAGCAATGGTACGTTGGATGAGAACGTTGTTGGGTTCGCAGCATAGAAAACAAAAAAATCCTACAATATAAACAACTGAGCACCAAGATCTATCTATCTAGATACAAGCAACGGGTGGATATACATCCATAGAGAACTTACCCTTGAAGACCAACAAAGTATTACGAGATTGGTTCTCGTGGATGGTGTAGTCGTTTACTTGCCGATCTCAAGATCATGATGAAGTCCTAGCAATTCCAGCACCACAAAGCAGTGGTGCATCCGTGATCGCACACACGTCCGATACCCCGACAACCTTCCGAGTCCTTGCTCCAGCAAAGCAGCAAATTCTTCCAGAAAAAACCACCAGAAACATGTATCTCGCTAAGTCGAGACCATGGGGAATATTCTAGAGAGGGAGAGAGATCCTTCGCGAGGAGGTGTGAGTGAGATGGAGTGAGAGGGGTGCCTTTTATATGAGGGGGGAAGCCAAGGGACATGGCGTGGAAGCCATGGTGGGTCCCCCACCTTCTCCTCATTCATGTGGGTGGCGATCCCACACACATAAAAGACCTCCACTTAAAAATCCACTCATACATGCATTAATTTTCCACCAAAATTAATGTATCTCTCATTTAATAAAACTATTTTATTTATTTTATAGAATTTTGTTAATTACATTAATTAACAAACATTCACATAAAACCCCTTGCAACATTTCAATTTCACATGTAGAACCAGTTTCAGCAATTTCACCCAAAACAATTTCGGTTTCCATTGAAATAATTCCAGAGCTTTGATATTCTTTCTCTGGCATCTTATTTGCTCCAAGTGGTGTCGATATCACTTAAGTGTGTCACCCTATAGTTCGCGAATAATCCAGACATGATCGATACCCCTCTCCGATCAATAATCAGCAGCGGGATCTAGAGTTCCGTACTAACTCCCACACATTCAAAGATGACTCTAGTGATTGTGTGAACCTTTAACATTGTAACTAAATCCCTTTGTCTTGCGATATTTTACATGTCCGAGATTCGGTATCTCCATACCTAGTTTAATCTCGTTACCAAAACATGTACTCTTTTCTCATTCTCGTGATATAACATTCTAGTGATCCCCATCACTTGCTTGCAAGCTATGTCAATGTGATATCACCGAAAGGGTCCAGAGTATATATCTCCATCATTGGGATGGAAAATCCTACTCTTGATCCATGAGCCTCTATATAACACTATCGGAGTATCTGAACCCACCTTTATAGTCACCCTGTTACGGTGTGACGTTTGATGTTATCAAGCTACTCTTCCGGTGTTAGTGATTGACATGATCGCATGGTCTAAGGACTAAAGTTACTTTGTAATTATGTTATAGTAATCTAAACATAATGACTTTAATCGTATTACTATACTTTGGATGAATGTTCATCACATCATTCCACCAATGTTGTGACCTCGTTATTAATAATATCCAATGTCCATGATTAGGAAACCTTGATCATATTGTTAATCAACGATCTAGTTTATATGAGAGTCATAACTAGGAACACTTTATTTGTTTATTAAACACACATGTATTAAAGTTTCAAATTAATACAATTATAGCATGAGAAATAAACATTTATCATAAACAAGGAATAAGATAATAACCATTTTATTATTGTCTCTCGAGCATATTCCTTTCAGTCTCCCACTTGCACTAGAGTCAATAATCTAGTTTGAAAAACTTGCGCATTCAATACTTATGGTTTTCTGGTGTTGTATATACGTGTTTTCTAGTGGTAAACACCTCTGGATAACACTTTCAGGTCCGTGTGTATTTACATGTCTTTGTGTATCCATGCATCACTCATTCTCTAATGAGATGACAATGACATTGTATAAATTTGGTATTTTGGTGAGACCTTTAGTTCCTTGGGGTTAAATCATGTTGATACTATTGTCATACAATATATCTTCATAGTGTTAGCCCACTGTGAACAACACCTAGTTTGATAACAAACTACTTGACACAAATGCCCTCCTTTGCTGCTACGATAGCAGTCATATACTTAGCCTTTTGTTGTAGTATCCGTCATAACATCTTAACTTTGGAATTCATCCAAATCCATCATGGAACCTCCTTTCCATTACATTGTGACACTCATAGTTTAAATTGAGATAAACTTAATCTTGATACAAAACTAATACCAATGTAACACTATACAATGAACTATTTGTCTAGTACCAATGTAACATTTTACAATGAACTATCTGTCAAATAGAACGTATTCTTAGTTCTTCCAAAGATCATAAGAATATCCTTACTATCGTCCAATTATCATCTTATGAATCATTCTAGTATATGCTCATAACATTTAGAGCATAGGACATATCTGGATGTGTACATATCACGATATGATTGATCAAAAAATTCATGTGATTTCACTCACCAAGTGTTAAAACTCTTGAATCTCGTTTCACTTACCAAGTGTCAATACACTTGAATCTTTATTCAACCCTTTCCGTGCGACAAGAACCTTTCTTTGTCGTTTCCATATTGAACTCATTCAACATCTCATCTATGTATGTTTGGCACAACCATATTAGCACCTCAATCTATCCATATGGACATCGATGCCTAATATTCGGGTCTTGCCTAAGTCTTTAATAGAAATCAAATTTTAATGAAATTATTAACCTTTGTCAATAAAAGATACATCATTTCCAATCAACGATATGTCTTTCATATAATGTATTAGAAATATCTCTCAGTGCTCCCACTTAATTGTAGGGGTTCATAGCATGGAAAATAAAAATTTCTACCGCATGAACAAACACAAGCCAAGATATATCTACAAGATTGTAGCAACGAGTCGATAGAGTACTCAACCTTGAAGATTCCAAAGCGGTTAACGAGAGAAGATTCTCGTGGTTGATGTAGTCGCTCAATTGCCGATCTCAAGATCGCGTAGATGATCCTCCCAGCGTCGCGTTCCGGCAGCGCTCCCGCAGTCGGTCACATGTTCGATACTCGATGAAGACCGTCCTCTCCCTTGTTCCAGCAGGTAGCAGAGGTTGTAGCTCTCTCCTCGTGATTCCGGTAGCACGACGGCATGGTGTCAGAGTTTAGAGGGGAGATCCCGCAGGGCTTCGCCTAAGCTGGAGCGAGTATGGTGGAGTAGAAGAGGTCCTCAGTGCGGTGACCCAGCATACCACTACATGTGTAGTACACTATAGTCGTTGACATGACATTCACAGAACACCATTCCGTAAATATCACATCCCTCAGAGTGGTACAACAGAAACATTGCGGGTCCATATTACAAATATACATACATTATTATTATTACAATACTAGAAGTTCAAGACTTCAAAAGATTCAACTTACAACCCAAATATAAAGTGTTTTAGCGGAAGTTTTAAAGTACAACTTCATCTCCGAATTGAGCTCAGCAACTTACTATTATATAAGGTCCATGTTGCTCGGCTCAATTGGTTACTAATACTAAGGTAATTATTCTGACTCATGGTGCTATCCTCCATAGACGACGTCATAGTCCACCCCTTCTACAGCACCGTATAGATCGGGCTCTTCATAGAAGACCTCCTCTTGGCTTTCAGCTGCATACATTGGGGTATATTCTGGATCCTCAGAGTCCAAGCAGGGGATCAAAGGAAAAGGTGAGTAACAGCGTTACCCAGCAAGTTCATTATATGCAAGGTGGGAAGTTTGATGCTCTATCTACCACTTCGGACTATAAGTCCTTGGCACTATGCAGTTTTCATAAATCTTTCTTCAAAGATTGATTTTATTGTTAAAAACCATGACCATCAGCCTTCACAGGTTTACCAGAACTTTCATGGAGTTCCTTTCCTGCCGCATTCGTAGCTCCTTCCCGGAACAGGGAGTAACAAGTTACAATTATTACACTCTACAGAGGTGCGTTACTTTACCCATGAGAGATCAACTCCTTGTTGCACAACCGGGCATACTTTCCCATCCACAATTCCATGATGTGGGGCCCATTAGGTGATCCAAGCCAATCACTGCCCTTTCCGCAACCCCATATGTCTGCACGATCCTTCAGGGATGGCTCACCTCCGTTAAGCCCCCTTTCAGGCAGGCTAAAACCCTAATGAGTTCCCGAAGACTCTATGAGCTGGTGATGCCCCTAGCAAGTACCATATAGGTCCGGCTATACCTTCAACGGTCACTCATAGATAATCTAGACACCAAAAACGTGGGGCCTAAGGGTGCCCACCCAGATGTTGGATCCGCATAAGGAATCACAACGTCACATTAAGGTTGTCTTGCCTCCATACGAAATAAAAATGATACAGCTGACTTCTTTGTCCTATTCCAAATCTCATGGTTAACGCGTTATATATGGCGCTAGAATCACTGATGTCATGGGTGGTTAATTCCTAGGTGATTATCTTTGTTGCAGATAGAAACCTAAGTTCTACTGCCCACTATATCATCATTTAGGATGATATCAACAATTTATTTATTTGAAAAAATAACACTTTTCTTTCCTCGAAATATAGATGATAACACACAATTTACAAATAATTTGATAAAGACTCTTCAAAGGACATGAGCAAGCGATGAACTTGCCTTGTGATTGCAAGGTAGTGAAGTCAGATGCTTGCACTGGCCCTTGAGCTTCTATGTCTACAAAACATCATTATTGCTCGGTAAGGATAATATTTAAAGAAGCAAAAATGAACATGCATAGTAATGTAATGCATTACTTGTGATTTACTTTCTTTATGTGTTTTACCCAGTATTTTAGTTTCCTGGAATATCTTTAGGAACTTAATAAATTCATTCTTTTAAGAAATAACCTTAATATTTGATAAATAGTATTTTCTCTATTTTATAATGTAATATATTTTTAATAGAGTTAAAAATAATTTTTATTTAATTTTAACTCTTATATTTATTTATTTAATAATTATTTTTAAGAATTAGCATTTAAATAAAAGAGATTTTATTTTGGTAACTCTAAATATTTATTTACTATTTTTCTAAAATACTATAATAACAAAATATAATAAAAGTTATTTTTACTGATTTTTATGTATTTTCTTGAATTTTATAAAATTCCATAAGGAATATATATATTATAAAATCCTTAACCATAAAATCCATTTATTAAGAATGGTTTCTTAATTTAATTTAATAGGTTATTTTATTATGAGTCTAAAAATATATTGTTTGTATTTTTCAGACTTTTATTTTATTTTCTAGAATTTATTGAGTTTTAGGGGTATTTTAGTCTTTTACTTAATTCTTAAAATTCCCGTTAGGGTTTTGGGCCAACCCATTGGGCTTTTTGGGCCCATCTTGACCCATTTGGCCTGGTCAAAGGATCTCCCCGAAAGGGTACTGTCCCTATCGGCCCAGTCCCCTGCCTCATTGTCTCTCGACCTCACCCCTTCTCATCCTCGACCCCGTGGTCACTGACTCCACCGTCGTGCGATTCTCGTCGTCGTGGTCCACCCTGGATGCCGCCGTGGTGCATGGTGTAGGTGTCGACCACGCCCCATCATCTGGTACAATTCGTTTTGGACTTGTGGCTCTCCTGCGGCTAGACTGGTTCCGTCCCGAACCCTAGGATTTGGGGTGGTGCCGGTGATGCCTTCGCCGCTGCCCCAGTGGTGCTATGGTGGTGATGTGGTTGCGGTGGTGGTGTTGCTGGTCTTCAAACGCTGTTGTGGCCACCTCCTCGGATCGGTGTAGGTTGCAGCGCCCCTTGGGTGCTCCCCGTGCCGCCGTGTGCTCATCGGCCTCTCTACTTGCTCTTCTAATCTTCAGCGAGGACCTACGGTGAGTTGATTTGGTTTCCCCCTTATGGTTGTTTGTCCTCTGTCCCTCCTGAGCTAGGCTGTGTGACTCTGCCTTGTATCCCTGATTAGGGTATTGGAGATATGCCCTAGAGGCAATAATAAAAGTAGTTATTATTATATCTTTGTGTTTATGATAAATGTTTACATTCATGCTATAATAGTATTAACAGTAAACATTAATACTTGTGTGATTTGTAAACTAAATTAGAGTCCCTGGTAAAGCCCCTTTGTAATACTAGCTTGTTGGTTGATAGATGATCGTGGTTTCCCGATCATAAACATTGAGATGTTATTAACAACAAGATCATATCATTGGGAGAATGGTGTGATGGACATACTCCTATAGATAAGCGTAGCATAAAGATCAAGTCATTTCAATAGTTTGGTTGCTATAAGCTTTCTGATACATAGTAACCTAATTCCTTCGACCATGAGATCATGCTAATCACCATCACCGGAAGGATGCTTTGATGACATCAAACACCGCACCGTAACTAGGTGGTTATAAATATGGCATTGAGTGTTCGGAAAG
Source organism: Avena sativa (assembly GCA_916181665.1). Lineage (NCBI taxonomy): Eukaryota > Viridiplantae > Streptophyta > Magnoliopsida > Poales > Poaceae > Avena > Avena sativa. The sequence goes on along the minus strand of OV702279.1, from coordinate 395,474,264 downwards.
TATGCATTGAGGCACATGGATCAAGAGTGGGATTTGTCCATCCATATGACAGATAGATATACTCTGGGACCTCTCGGTGGAATGTCATCCAATTATCTTGCAAGCATGTGACTGGCTCACAAGGGATCACATATCACGAGAACGATAAAAGAGTACTTATCAGTAATGAGGTTGAACTAGGTATGCAGAGATACCGACAATCAGACCTCAGATAAGTAAACTATCGCGAGACAAAGAGAAATTGGTATCGTATGTAAGTGGTTCATTCGATCTCAAAGTAATCGTAGAAATATGTGGGAGCCATATGAATTTCCAGATTCCTCTATTGGTTATTGATCGGAGAAGAGTCTCGTTCATGTCTGCATAATTCACGAACCGTAGGGAGACATACTTAAGGATTTGATGTTGTTTAGTAGATATGGAATGTAAGTAGGGAGACCGATTGTTGTTCGGAGTCTCGGATGGGATCCGGGATATCATGAGGAGATCCGGAATAGTCCGGAGAATAAGATTCATATAAGGGAAGTCCAATTCCGGAGTTCGGGAATGATTCCGATGATTTCATCGGAGAGGTTCTAGAAGGGTCTAGAAGATTCACCAGACCGGAATGGGAAGGGTACACGAATGTGTCATGGATAAGACGAATGATTGAATCATGTCCTAGGTAACTTGGTTGGGCATTTGCAAGAAAAAAATTAAGCCCCAAATTGAAAGTCAAAAGGCAAGTTTGAAAAGTCAAACTAGGAAAGTGTATCCTGGTGGAGGAAGGAAAGAATCCTTCTTTCCCTCCACCACAAGCCAACTAGGAGAGGGAGTTGGGGAAGGATTCAAACTCCCCTCTCCCAAGATGCTCTCCCTCTCATAAATAGAGGGGAGGGGGTGCCCCAAGGACACACAACACCATCCCTCCCCACCTAGTCGACGCGCCACCACCAGCCACCGCCGCCGCGCCATCGCACAGCGCCGCCGCTACGCTGCCGGCTCGCCGTCGCCGCCCTAGCCGCCGCCGGCCATGCCTCCTCCTCTCCGGCCCTCTAAACCCTAGATCGTCGGAAAACCTAGATCCACCATAACCTGCTCCGGCTTAGGTGAAGCCCTGCTGGATCTTCGCTCTACTTCCGACACCACGCCGTCTGTAACATCCCAGCATTTAGGAACATAACGAAGGGTAGATTTAGGATTATGTATTGTTGCATGCATCTATTTGTGAAAAGGTGGGTAAAATTTTCGCCAAATAAAATCTTAATTGATCAATGTTTCTTTCTTACTTTAAGTTTAGGTTTAGACTTAAAGGAGGATTGTTATAAACCTTGATGTGATCTTAAAAGAAGTATGTGTGTTTTGAAATGGGTTTGAATTTAAAAACTTAAGTGTTTGAATAATAATTTAAATGATTTAGATATAAGATTTGAGTCTTAAATTAATTAAGATATAGGTAGTATAATTGAAATCTTAAAACAATAGAAATTATGAAATTCATTTTCATATTATAAAGACACAAACAAGTTACAACAGAATAAAGAATAAGAGTATTCTTTATTAATAATGATATAATCTTTATTACAATTGAATAAAATAAAGATTACAAGAACTATAAAAGAAAAATTACAAAGGATTAAGAAAATTACATCTACTAACTATCCTATATCTAAAACCTAAACTAAATCTTCATCTTTATCTTTGAACCTGCAAAACAAAGATTAAACAGAAATAAAACAAGATTAGTGTTAGTATGTATTTCCCTCAGATATGCCAGTGAGGTGCACTTGACAATCTCGTCATTGAGAAATGTTAAAGAGGGGAAAGTTTCACCAAATATGAAAGCTTTCATCTTTCATAAATTCACAACTAGAATGAAAATGACAGCCAAAAGGAATCAGTTCACCAGCCAAGGTAAAAGTAGATTGGTAACAGTAAGATCAAATTTTCTGAACCTATCCATATGTGCATAGCAGGCACACAGGCTGCACACACACGAGCATGCATGGGTGTGCTGTCGACTGCACAAGCACAGCCAGATCAAACAAAACCAGAGCACAACCGTGGGGAAGCACCTTAGTGCATCACTACACTACACCACACCACACCACAACACAGCCAGGGTGAACAACAAGTAAACTAAGAACAACAAGTAAACCAAGAACAACAGCCAAACCAAACCACCCAGATTAACCCAAACATCACCAGGATGGTGACATAAGGAGGGGGATGAATCAGGTGGACAGCAAGGCCAAGCCCAGGAGCTAGGAGGAGCATGCTAGTTCCAGATCAAGTACAGGAGTCCAGCAAAACCAGATCAAGATCATCACCAACTTACTCCACAAATATCAGATTTTGTGGTGAGTTTCATAAAACCTTCACATAATCTATTCATCTTATTCAGAGAAAGCATGTGTTGTTTTATAAAACAAACCCTTAGAAAGCACCCAGGTGGGGTGAATCCATCATAGGGATTTCTTTTAAACTCTAAAGGCAAACCACAAAATACCAAGATTCAACCAGAGCTCAGAGCAACATCCTTGCTCTGGTTGTCAAACCATATTCTACAATTCAATCATACATATACCTATGATCTATTTCTAGACACATCCCTAAAGGAAGGGTAGCACCTTAGAAACAAATATTTGGGATCCATAGACTGATCAAGCTCACTACCATTTTTTCCAAGCTTTGATTCAATAAAGAATAGCTGGTACCACTACCAAGACTATCTAGATGAACCAACTAGATAAGATTTGAATCCCTAAGCCTCAGACCAACATCATTGGTCATAGGGAATTCAGATAAGAGCATCCCTATTTATCTTTCAAAGCCAAGATTGTCTCAAGCATAAACTAATCAAATCCATGGTTTAGAATTAAACTTGTGTGCCATACATGATGGTGTCACAAGAACAACTCAATATGAATCAGGAAAAGGAGTAAATCATCATAGATTCAGAAAATCAACTAACTAATCATTTTCCTGTTAAAAACAGGAATCATAACTAGAATATTCCTATAATACACTTCACTGTTTGAGATCATCTCAAACCACATATTAATTTCCAAGCTAACAACACTAGGAGAGTAGCTGTATCCTATCATAATCATGACCATGAATCAAATAAACAGTGGAAAGCTATCAGACAATTAGCTTTACCAAGCATGATTCCCATACAACCATATCATCTGAATCAGATGCAATCCAAGCATCAAATCATCTAGTAAGCCACCAGAAACATCATATATCATTTTAAGCAACAAGCCTCAGGCCAATAAGCATTTAGTATGTGTACATACCATCCAAACATGAATCAATTCATCTAGTACATGAACAAGCGCATAGCAGGAACCCTAATATGAAACAGACAGTAGCCAGAAAGAACACTGCTAGTGTCTAGGATTGAACCAACAAACTCAGAGAGAGCACCAGGAGAGGAGAATCAAACTCACCATAGGTCCTCGCTGAAGGATAGAAGAGGAAGAAGAGGGCCGACGGCCATGGCGGCATGGAGAACACCCCAGAGGGGGCGCTGCAACCTGCACGGCGCCACGACAATGACCCTGATCACGCCTGGAGGTGCAGAGCATCACCTCAACGCACGACAACCACGGCCGCACTTGAATCCATGCCAATCCCCAAACCCTAGGGTTCGGAACGTCATCGATCCATCGCAGGAGAGCCCTAGGCTTGAATCCAATTGGATAGAATGAACGGGCGTCGTTGACAACCCCCTAATGCACCACAGCGGCGACCAGAACGACCGATAGCGATGGGAATCGTTGGTGGCGGCATCGCCGGCCATAGGGTCGTGGTCAGAGGAGGAGAAGATGAACTCGCGCGCGAGAGAGAGGCAGTGAGGAGTGGGCCGAGCCGGGCCAGACCCTTCGGGGTGTCTCTTTTGTCTAGTACTAGTGGGCCAACAGGGCCCAATAAAAAAACCCAGCCCAGAAACAATTTCAGGCCTGTTTTAATAAAAAGAAAAAGACCAAAATACCCCTGGACTTAATAAAATTCTAGAAAATGAAATAATAGTCCAAAAATTATAAATAAAATATTTTTGGATTCACAATAATCCATTCTGTCCAAATAAAATAACATGTCAAATTTTGGACATACAAATTTTTATAAGAATTTTGTAATTTAAATATTCCTTATGGAATTTTACAAAATTATTGAAAGGTGATAAAAATAAATAAAAATCACTTTCAATATTTATTAATATTATAGTATTTTTGGAAAATACTAAATAAATATTTAGTAGTAAAATAAAGGTATAATTAAATAAAATAAAATAATTCAATATAGGTTATAAAATATTAAAAAGTAATATTTATAAATCTTTTTTACTAAAAAGGAACCTTTTGGGATAAATGCATATAAGTTTAAATAATGCATTACATTACTTGCATAATCATTTTGCTTCTTTAAATATTGTCCTTATCGGGCAATAATGATATTTTTGTAGAATTAGAAGCTCAAGGTCCAGTGCAAGCATCAGACTTCACTAACTTGCCATCACAAGGCAAGTTCATCACTTACTCATGTCCTTTGAAGATTCTTTATCAAAGTAATTGCAAATTGTGTGTTATCATATATGCTATAAAAGAAAGAAAATAATATTTTCATAAATAAAGAAATCATAGATATCATCCTAAGTGGTGATATAATGGAGCAATAGAACTTAGGGTTCTATTTGCAACAATGATGATCAAGTAGGGACTTAATAACCCCTTAAATCAGTGATTCTAGCGCCGTACATTACGTGTTAGCCATGATATTTGGAATGGGACAGAGAAGTCAGCTGTATCTTCTTCCTCTCGCATGAAGCCGGATGTGCAGGTTGTGGCTGTTATCCTCGTAGCGTGCATATTAATTGGTAATTCTTAGAGGATATGCAACATATGGGTGGGAACCCTCAACGTCCCACGATAGTTCTAGCATCTAACAGTTTGTACAAACCATTGCCGTAATTCATTATGTGGGCATGGTGTACACTAAGGAGGCATGCGGGGTCGCGAAGGGGGCAGTGATTGGCTTGGACCAACTACTAGGACCCACATCATGGAATTGTGGACGGGAAAGTATGCCCGGTTGTGCAACAAGGAGTTGATCTCTCATGGGTAAAGTAACGCACCTCTGCAGAGTGTAAGAATTGTAACTTGTTACTCCTTGTTCCGGGAAGGAGCTACGAACGCAGCAGGAAAGGAACTCCATGAAAGTTCTAGTCAACCTGTGAAGGCTGATTGTCATAGTTTTTTAGAATAAAATCAATCTTTGAAGAAAGATTTACAAAAAATTGCATAGTGCCAAGGATTTATAATCCGAGGTGGTAATTAGAGCATCAAACTTCCCACCTTGCATATAATGAACTTGTTGGGTAACGCTGTTACTCATTCTTCCCTTTGATCCCTTGCTTAGACTCTGAGGATTCCGAAGACGTGCCACTGTATGCAGCCGAATGCCAAGAAGACATGCTCTACGAGGAACCTGATCTATCCGGAGGAGTTGAAGGCGTGGACTACGAGATCCGCTATGGTGTCGATGAGAACGAGTCCACTTAAGTGTCTACTTAGTAGTAACTAACGGAGCCGAGCAGCATGAACTCTATAGAATAAGCTGTTGAGCCCCACTCCTAGTCGGAGTTGTTACTTTTAAATTTCCGCTGAACATCTTATATTTTGGTTTGTAAGTTGGATCTTTTGGAAGTCTTGAACTTCCGGTATTGTAATAATAACAATGTGTGTACCTTTGTAATATGGACCCGCAATGTTTCTGTTGTACCACTCTGAGGGATGTGATATTTACGGAACGGTGTTCTGTGGATGTCATGTCAACGACTATAGTGTACTACACATGTAGTGGTATGCTGGGTCATCGCAGTTGGTATCAGAGCAAATTGCTTTGACCTTAGGTTGGAAACCTAGTTAAGGGTATTACCTGTAGGAGATTTGGCAATGATAAAGAATTCTCTAAAAGTAATATAATGGGTATTCAAATGAGAATATTCTGTTATATATTTTAGTGCGATAATTCTTTGTTATGATGCAATATATTATTGGATACTAATTAAAATTATTTTTTCGATGTACAGAGATATGGCACCAAAGTTTCCAAAACAGACTTTGGTAAGGAAAGAGGAGACTCTTGATGATTATCAGGGATCATTTACAGACCAACTTCGTCAACTTTTAAAGCTTTTTAATTGTCCAACTAGAATCCCAGTGAACACTATCACTTATCTTGATGGCCGAATGTTATCCAAGTATTGTGTGAGTATCCAACTTCCAGAGAATCTTGGACTATACCACGATCTACCCATAGGAGAAGGTAGAAGTCATTTAGCAGCTTATCATGTTGCTGTTGTGGAGGCAATAGCTAATATCCGGGAGCAGAAAACCAAGGAGCTAGAAGGTAGCACATTTTCTGTGATACCTCATGATTCTATAGACTCGGAGCCTATACCGGATCATATTAATTTGGTTAAGAAGCATCCTAAGTTAGCTTCCAAGTTTATGGACAGATACCGGACACTCGTTGCGTCTTTTTATAAGACTCATCAAGTGATTGTTGAATACAAAAATGACATGTTAGAGGATCTAACTGATCCGAAAAGGAGGAAGTAGTTAGCATCCCAGTTAGAGAAAGAAGCAAGTAGTAGTGCAACACCTATCTTTAAGGATATACCTATAGATCCGTAATCTTTTACACCATATCCTTACTCACCAAGACCTGAACCTACATATGATCCTACTATAGATATGCGGTATGCAGTACCACAGGGCTCAGAGCATGGTTCTGATTCAGAACTTCCTATTGAGAACTCGGATGGATGGAGAATGGGATCATATAATGGATCTCATGAACACAAGATGTCCACAGATGGTTCTGACAGAAATGTTGGACAATCTAGTTGGATGGGTGCAAGAATGAATCCTAATAACAGAAGTAGAAATACCATGTCAATAGATGATCATGATGAAGAAGAAGATCCTGAGGAAAGAGTGTTTGAATCATCAACATCTTCTCAAAGCCCAGGGAATATACATTATCCAGTATTCAATTATCTTGTCCATGAGAGCACCTGGGGAGCAGCAGGATCTGCGTATCCTGGTGACAACTCTAGAGATGAAGCTTAGGAGATGTAGGCTGGAGATAATGTTGAATATGTTTCTGAAGACTTTTCAGCTGAGATGGAGGGAGTCAATGCGCTCAGGTTGAGTAATGACTCAAGTCCTGACACTTCAGATACAAAGTATGTTCCTTCTGGACCATTTGTTCCACAAAACTGTGTGACGAACAACACGTTATCACGGTTGGACACCAGGCATGTACGATGAGCATAGTAACTATTAGAAAGAGACGATTAGACAGTAGTAACAAGTACGGTGTATTGTACTCTAGAAATAAGGTAGTTTTGTAAAATACCAATATGGTATATGTTGTAATGAATTTGTATCATTATGATATTATGTAAATAGGTAAAATGCATATTTGGATTTTCTTTGTATGTTCATTGTGTGACTAGTTATGTGCGTAAAGTCGAGCTCAGAACACATGTGCATGATGTAATTATGAGTATTCACTTTATGTTGCAGGACTAGGGGGCCATGAATACGGGTGTAGAAATGGAAACTGAGCAGCAACGGATGGAGCGTGAGGCCAAGGAAAAGGCCGATGCTGATACAGCAAATCAAGGAGCATTACCACCACCACTAGTGAGGCCGTTAATGGAACAGAATTTTATGCAATGTATGCAAATGATGCAAGAGACCCAGAACAAGTTCATGGAAGAGCTGCTGGGATGAGCAAATCAGAGGGCAGCTGAAGGTGGAGGAGTGAGTTTATCTGATTTCCAGAATGCAAGACCGTTACCTTTTGCATCAGCTCCTGAACCAATGGATACAGAAGACTGGATAGCAGATACTAAAAGGAAGCTAAAAACTGTAGGTTGCAATGATGAGGAGAAATTGAGGTATGCAACTCATCTTTTGACTAAACCTGCAGCATCATGGTGGGAAAATCAGTTAGCCATGCAACAACCAGGAAGAGAGTTTACCTGGGAAGAGTTCAAGCAAAGATTCCGTGAATATCATGTTCCGGAAAGTGTTATGGAGTTGAAGCGGAGAGAATTTGAGGAGCTTCAGCAAGGATATACTAGTGTCATGAAGTACATCCGGGAGTTTAGACAACTATCTCGTTATGCTGAGGAGGATGTTAAAACTGAAGAGAAGAGGAAGAAACGTTTCTTACGTGGATTAAATCCATTTGTAAGGATGCAACTAAGGTTAGCCAATAAGCAAACTTATCAGCAGTTGTTGGATGCAACCATTACGGGGGATTTTATAATTTGCCACACTTTACTTTTCAGTTTTATTATTTGCCACACCATGTGTCACTGACATGTGGTGGTCAATGTGGCAAATAATAAATTTCTCAAGTAAAGTGTGGCAAATGATAAAATATTCCCATTACTTTTGAAGATGATTACAAGAATTTCCAAGAGGACCGGAGGAAGAGAGCCAAGAAGGAAACCAAGAGAATTCAGGCAAGCAAACCTAAACCTAACCTGGAGTTCAAACCTCGGAATAGGAATTATGGCAACAACAACAATAACAATAACAAGGGCAGTGGTGGAAATCAATCTAATCCGAGAAGGAATGTTATCTGTAACAACTGTGGAATTCCAGGGCATTTCCAGAGGGAGTGAAAAAAGCCTGTAGTGATCTGTTACCGTTGTGGTCAAAAGGGGCATATCAAGCCGGATTGTCCAAGCAAACCACCTGGTGGATGGCCTACCAAGGGAGGAGGACAAGCCAGTGGAGGAAATGGACAGCCCAATAAAGGAGGAAACAACGGCAAGAACAATAATGGCAAGAGAAACCGACCTACCGGAAAACTGAACTGTGCAACCCTCGAGGAGGTGGATAATTCAGAGCATGCAGTAATAGGTACGCTCAATATCCTTAACAATCCCGGCAAAGTTCTATTTGATACTGGTGTAACTACTTCATTCATTTCTGAAGAATTCTGTGATAAGTTCGGGATTAGAAGGGCAACGTTAGAACGTCCTATGACCGTAGTTACGGCATGAGGGAATGTGATTGTACGCCACATAAAACAAGATCAGGTTATCTCGATCTATGGTTGTACATATTTCGCAGACCTTTATGTGATTCCTTTGAAGGGAATTGCAGTAGTGCTGGGGATGGATTGGATGATGGAACACGGAGCTCAGATTAATTGTGAGGAGAAAACTATCTCAATCAAAACTCCAAGTGGAGCAAGGATAGTTTACTAGGCAGATAAACACAGTCATATCATGGTGGATCTGCAGTTGAATTCAATGAAGGAAGTTAAATTAGAAGAAATTCCTGTAGTTAAAGAATTCCAAGATGTTTTCCTAACGGAATTACTAGGAATGCCACCAGACCGAGAAATAGAGTTCACCATTGACCTAATACCTGGTACAACACCAATAGCTCAGGCACCATATAAAATGGGACCCAAGGAGTTGAAAGAACTCAAGGAGCAAATTGATGAGTTAGCAAGAAAAGGATTTATACAGGAAAGTGTATCTCCATGGGGAACACCAGTAATTTTTGTGGATAAGAGAGATGGTGGAAGACGGATGTGTGGTGATTATAGAAATCTGAACAACGTGATGATCAAGAACAAGTATCCTTTACCAAGAATTCAAGATTTGTTTGATCAAGTGAAAGGAGCTGGAGTATTTTCAAAGATCGATTTAAGATCTAGATACCATCAAATAAAAATCAAGACGGAAGATGTTCCGAAAACAGCATTTATCTCAAGATATGGACACCATGAGTATCTGGTGGTACCATTTGGTTTGACCAATGCATCGGCAATATTCATGAATCTGATGAACAAGATCTTCATGCCATATTTGGATAAGTTTGTAATCATTTTTATTTATGATATTCTGATATATTCCAAGGATAAGGAAGAGCATGCTGACCATTTGATAATAGCATTGCAGACTTTAAGAGAACATAAGCTTTATGCTAAGTTCAGTAAGTGTGAGTTCTGGTTAGATAAGGTAGAATTCCTCGGTCATGTGATCAGTAAAGATGGGATTGCTGTGAATCCATCTAAAGTTCAGTCAGTACTAGAGTGGACTTCACCAAAAAATGTGAAACAAATTCGAGGTTTCTTAGGAATGGCTGGTTATTATCGGAGATTCATTGAAGGTTTCTCCAAAATAGCCAGACCAATGACCAAATTATTAAGGAAGAATACACCATTTAAGTGGGATGAGAAGTGTGAAGCAAGTTTCCAAGAGTTGAAAACGAGATTAACCACAGCTCCAGTCTTAGCAGTTCCTGAAACAGGGAAAGATTTCACCGTATACTGTGATGCATCTAAAGAAGGTTTGGGTTGTGTATTAATGCAAGATCGGAAAGTAATTGCTTATGGTTCAAGACAATTGAAACTACATGAAGTCAACTATCCAACTCATGATTTAGAGTTAGCAGCAGTAGTTTTTGCACTGAAAGGATGGAGGCATTTTCTTTATGGAGCCAGATGTGAGTTATACACTGACCATAAAAGTCTCAAATATTTCTTCACTCAAAAGGAATTGAACATGAGACATAAGCGTTGGTTGGAATTAATCAAGGATTATGATCTAACAATCAATTACACCCCAGGAAAAGCAAATGTTATAGCAGATGCTTTAAGCAAAAAGAGTGCAGATATTCAGCCTAGCAACAGAGAGTTACCAAAAGAGTTACAAATGGACTTGGAAAGATTAGAACTCCAATTCATCAGGACAGAGGTTCTTGGAGGATTAGTGACTATGCAGGTAGTTGCAGAACATGACAGTGATCTTAAGCAAGAAATTTTTAGACGTCAAGAACAAGACCCTTTTATTGCTGAGGAAATTCGGAGGATACCTCAAGGGCAAAAATCAGTTTTTTGCCTTGGATATTATGGATCTTTATGGTTCCAAGATCGTTTATGTGTTCCAGATGTGACTGAGATCAGAAATGTCATACTCAAAGAAGCACATACTACCCCATATTCTATACATCCAGGGAGTACTAAGATGTATATGGATTTAAATGAACTATTCTGGTGGAATAACATGAAAAGAGATATTGCTAAATATGTATCTGAATGCCATACTTGCCAAAGGGTGAAAGATGAACATCAAAATTCAGCAGGACCATTACAACCCTTAAAAATTCCTGAATGGAAATGGGAGAAAATAGGAATGGATTTCATCACAGGATTACCTATGACACCAAAAAATAAGGACATGATATGGGTAATAGACAGACTCACTAAGAGTGCACATTTTATTCTAGTGAATCAAAAGGATAATGCCGAGAAGTTAGTTGACGTATATGTCAAAGAGATATTAAGTAAGCATGGAGTACCCAAGAAGATAGTAACTGATAGGGGATCAGTGTTTACTTCAGCATTTTGGAAGCAATTGCATGAGGCACTTGGTTCAAAGTTAGATTTCAGCACGACATACCATCCTGAGACAGGAGGTCAAACTGAAAGAACAAATCAAATACTAGAAGACATGTTGAGGGCTTGTGCACTAGATTTTGGAGGAACATGGGAGGATCACCTACCATTGGCAGAATTTTCTTATAACAATAGCTATCAGAGTAGTCTGAAGGCAGCTCCATATGAGGTTCTATATGGAAGGAAGTGTAGATCACCAATATGTTGGTATGAACCTGGAAGCAGCAAAGAATTTGTGCCAGATTATATCAAGGAGAGACAAGGCATCATTGATAAGATCAGGGATAGACTGAAAATAGCTCAGAGCAGGCAGAAAAGTTATGCGGATCAAAGCCGAAGATCATGGCATCCAGAAGTAGGAGATATGGTCTATTTAAAAGTAAGTCCAATGAAAGGAGTAAAAAGGTTCGGAGTTAAAGGGAAATTAAGTCCAAGATTTATCGGACCATTCAAGGTACTGAGCCAAAACAGAACTATAGCTTATGCTTTAGAGTTACCATCAAGACTGGCTCAAGTGCATAATGTTTTTCATGTATCACAACTTCGCAAATGTTTGAAAGTTCCAGACGATGCAATAACACATCAAGAGATAGAACTACAAGCATACCTGACTTACATTGAAAAGCCCTGCAAGATTCTGGAAGAAAATTGGAAAAGATTGAGGAATAGGGCAATCAAATATTGCAAGGTACAATGGGAACATCACCCTGAAAGGGAAGCCACATGGGAGAAGGTAGATGATTTAAGAAAAACTTATCCAGAACTATTCAGTTACATCTCCAACAAACTTCGGGACGAAGTTTAATTTAAGGAGGGAAGTCTGTAACATCCCAGCATTTAGGAACATAACGAAGGGTAGATTTAGGATTATGTATTGCTGCATGCATCTATTTGTGAAAAGGTCGGTAAAATTTTCGCCAAATAAAATCTTAAGTGATCAATGTTTCTTTCTTACTTTAAGATTAGGTTTAGACTTAAAGGAGGATTTTTATAAACCTTGATGTGATCTTAAAAGAGGTATGTGTGTTTTGAAATGGGTTTGAATTTAAAAACTTAAGTGTTTGAATAATAATTTAAATGATTTAGATATAAGATTTGAGTCTTAAATTAATTAAGATATATGTAGTATAATTTAAATCTTAAAACAATAGAAATTATGAAATTCATTTTCATATTATAAAGACACAAACAAGTTACAACAGAATAAAGAATAAGAGTATTCTTTATTAATAATGATATAATCTTTATTACAATTGAATAAAATAAAGATTACAAGAACTATAAAAGAAAAATTACAAAGGATTAAGAAAATTACATCTACTAACTATCCTATATCTAAAACCTAAACTAAATCTTCATCTTTATCTTTGAACCTGCAAAACAAAGATTAAACAGAAATAAAACAAGATTAGTGTTAGTATGTATTTCCCTCAGATATGCCAGTGAGGTGCACTTGACAATCTCGTCATTGAGAAATGTTAAAGAGGGGAAAGTTTCACCAAATATGAAAGCTTTCATCTTTCATAAATTCACAGCTAGAATGAAAATGACAGCCAAAAGGAATCAGTTCACCAGCCAAGGTAAAAGTAGATTGGTAACAGTAAGATCAAATTTTCTGAACCTATCCATATGTGCATAGCAGGCACACAGGCTGCACACACACGAGCATGCATGGGTGTGTTGTCGACTGCACAAGCACAGCCAGATCAAACAAAACCAGAGCACAACCGTGGGGAAGCACCTTAGTGCATCACTACACTACACCACACCACACCACAACACAGCCAGGGTGAACATCAAGTAAACCAAGAACAGCAAGTAAACCAAGAACAGCAGCCAAACCAAACCACCCAGATTAACCCAAACATCACCAGGATGGTGACATAAGGAGGGGGATGAATCAGGTGGACAACAAGGCCAAGCCCAGGAGCTAGGAGGAGCAGGCTAGTTCCAGATAAAGCACAGGAGTCCAGCAAAACTAGATCAAGATCATCACCAACTTACTCCACAAATATCAGATTTTGTGGTGAGTTTTATAAAACCTTCACATAATCTATTCATCTTATTCAGAGAAAGCATGTGTTGTTTTATAAAACAAACCCTCAGAAAGAACCCAGGTGGGGTGAATCCATCATAGGGATTTCTTTTAAACTCTAAAGGCAAACCACAAAATACCAAGATTCAACCAGAGCTCAGAGCAACATCCTTGCTCTGGTTGTCAAACCATATTCTATAATTCAATCATACATATACCTATGATCTATTTCTAGACACATCCCTAAAGGAAGGGTAGCACCTTAGAAACAAATCTTTGGGATCCATAGATTGATCAAGCTCACTACCATTTTTTCCATGCTTTGATTCAATAAAGAATAGCTGGTACCACTACTAAGACTATCTAGATGAACCAACTAGATAAGATTTGAATCCCTAAGCCTCGGACCAACATCATTGGTCATAGGGAATTCAGATAAGAACATCCCTATTTATCTTTCAAAGCCAAGATTGTCTCAAGCATACACTAATCAAATCCATGGTTTAGAATTAAACTTGTGTGCCATACATGATGGTGTCACAAGAACAACTCAATATGAATCAGGAAAAGGAGTAAATCATCATAGATTCAGAAAATCAACTAACTAATCATTTTCCTGTTAAAAACAGGAATCATAACTAGAATATTCCTATAATACACTTCACTGTTTGAGATCATGACCACATATTAATTTCCAAGCTAACAACACTAGGAGAGTAGCTGTATCCTATCATAATCATGACCATGAATCAAATAAACAGTGTAAAGCTATCAGATCATTAACTTTACCAAGCATGATTCCCATACAGCCACATCATCTGAATCAGATGCAATCCAAGCATCAAATCATCCAGTAAGCCACCAGAAACATCATATATCATTTTAAGCAACAAGCCTCAGGCCAATAAGCATTTAGTATGTGTACAGACCATCCAAACATGAATAAATTCATCCAGTACATGAAACAGACAGTAGCCAGAAAGAACACTGCCAGCGTCTAGCATTGAACCAGCAAACACAGAGAGAGCACCAGGAGAGGAGAATCAAACTCACCATAGGTCCTCGCTGAAGGGTAGAAGAGGAAGCAGAGGGGCCGACGGCCATGGCGGCATGGGGAACACCCCAGAGGGGGCGCTGCAACCCGCACGACGCCACGGCAATGACCCTGATCACGCCTGGAGGTGCAGAGCATCACCTCAACGCACGACAACCACGGCCGCACTTGAATCCATGCCAATCCCCAAACTCTAGGGTTCGAACGGCATCGATCCATCGCAGGAGAGCCCTAGGCTCGAATCCAATTGGATAGAACGAACGGGCGTCGTCGACAACCCCCTAATGCACCATGGAAGTGACCAGAACGGCCGTCGGTGGCGGCATCGCCGGCCATAGGGTCGGGGTCAGAGGAGGAGAAGATGAACTCGCGAGAGAGAGAGGCAGTGAGGAGTGGGCCGAGCTAGGCCAGACCCTTCGGGGTGGCTCTTTTGTCTAGTACTAGTGGGCCAATAGGGCCCAGTAAAAATAACCAGCCCAGAAACAATTTCAGGCCTGTTTTAATAAAAAGAAAAAGACCAAAATACCCTTGGACTTAATAAAATTCTAGAAAATAAAATAATAGTACAAAAACTATAAATAAAATATTTTTGGATTCACAATAATCCATTCTGTCCAAATAAAATAACATATCAAATTTTGGACATACAAATTTTTATAAGAATTTTGTAATTTAAATATTCCTTATGGAATTTTACAAAATTATTGAAAGGTGATAAAAATAAATAAAAATCACTTTCAATATTTATTAATATTATAGTATTTTTGTAAAATACTAAATAAATATTTAGTAATAAAATAAAGGTATAATTAATAAATCAATAAAAGTCAAATAAAAGGGAAATAAAATAAAATAATTCAATATAGGTTATAAAATATTAAAAAGTAATATTTATAAATCTTTTATTACTAAAAAGGAACCTTTTGGGGTAAATGCATATAAGTTTAAATAATGCATTACATTACTTGCATAATCATTTTGCTTCTTTAAATATTGTCCTTACTGGGAAATAATGATATTTTTATAGAACTAGAAGCTCAAGGTCCAGTGCAAGCATCAGACTTCACTACCTTGCCATCATAAGGCAAGTTCATCACTTGCTCATGTCCTTTGAAGAGTCTTTATCAAAGTAATTGCAAATTGTGTGTTATCATATATGCTATAAAAGAAAGAAAATAATATTTTCATAAATAAAGAAATCATAGATATCATCCTAAGTGGTGATATATTGGAGCAATAGAACTTAGGGTTCTATTTGCAACAATGATGATCAAGTAGGGACTTAATAACCCCTGACATCAGTGATTCTAGCGCCGTATATTACGCGTTAGCCATGAGATTTGGAATAGGACAGAGAAGTCAGCTGTATCTTCTTCCTCTCACATGAAGCTGGATGTACAGGTCATGGCTGTTATCCTCGTAGCGTGCATATTAATTGGTCGTAGAGGATATGCAGCATATGTGTGGGAACCCTCAACGTCCCACGATAGTTCTGGCATCTAACGGTTTGTAGAAACCATTTCCATAATTCATTATGTGGGTATAGTGTACACCAAGGAGGCATGCGGGGTCGCGAAGGGGCAGTGATTGGCTTGGACCAACTATTGGGCCCCACATCATGGAATTGTGGACGGGAAAGTACGCCTGGTTGTGCAACAAGGAGTTGATCTCTCATGGGTAAAGTAACGCACCTCTGTAGAGTGTAAGAATTGTAACTTGTTACTCCCTGTTCCGGGAAGGAGCTACAAATGCAGCAGGAAAGGAACTCCATGAAAGTTCTAGTCAACCGGTGAAGGCTGATTGTCATAGTTTTTCAGAATAAAATCAATCTTTGAAGAAAGATTTACAAAAAACTGCATAGTGCCAAGGATTTATAATCCGAGGTGGTAGTTAGAGCATCAAACTTCCCACCGTGCATATAATGAACTTGTTGGGTAACGCTGTTACTCATTCTTCCCTTTGATCCCTTGCTTAGACTCTGAGGATTCCGAAGACGTGCCACTGTATGCAGCCGAATGCCAAGAAGACGTGCTCTACGAGGAACCTGATCTATCTGGAGGATTTGAAGGCGTGGACTACGAGATCCACTATGGTGTCGATGAGAACGAGTCCACTTAAGTGTCTAGTTAGTAGTAACTAACGGAGCCGAGCAGCATGAACTCTATAGAATAAGCTGTTGAGCCCCACTCCTAGTCGGAGTTGTTACTTTTAAATTTCCGCTGAACATCTTATATTTTGGCTTTTAAGTTGGATCTTTTGGAAGTCTTGAACTTCCGGTATTGTAATAATAACAATGTGTGTACCTTTGTAATATGGACCCACAATGTTTCTGTTGTACCACTCTGAGGGATGTGATATTTACGGAACGGTGTTCTGTGGATGTCATGTCAACGACTATAGTGTACTACACATGCAGTGGTATGCTGGGTCACCGCATCTGGGCACGCAAGAAAGCTTCAAAGCTTGGGTATTGTGATTCCTAATGCTTTGGGGATTCACCGTGTCCTCCAATCACTACCACCAAGTTACAAGAACTTTGTGATGAACTACAATATGCAAAACATGGACAAGTATTTGCCCAAACTCTTCTCCATGTTAAAATCTGCGGAAGTGGAGATCAAGAAAGAGCACCAAGTGTTGATGGTCAATAAGACCACCAAATCCAAGAATCAAGGCAAGTCTAAGAAAAAGGGAAACTTTAATAAGGGCGGTAAGAAAGTTACCACGCCGGTGAGGAAGACCAAGGCTGGGCCTAAGCCTGATATTGAGTGCTTTTACTACAAGGGAGAAGGTCACTGTAAGCGGAATTGCCCTAAGTACTTGGCGGATTTGAAGAACGTCAACATCAAGAAGAAAGGTATATCCGATATACATGTTATTGATGTGTATCTCACTAGTAGTCTTAGTAGTGCCTGGATATTTGATACTCGTTTGATTGCTGATATTTGTAACTCGAAACAGGTGCTGCAGAATAGACAGAAACTAGCGAAGAACGAGGTGACGATGCATGTTGGAAATGGATCAAAGGTTGATGTAATCGCGGTCGGCACGCTACCTCTTCATCTACCATCGGGATTAGTTTTATACTTAAATAATTGTTATTTGGTGCCTGCGTTGAGCATGAACATTATATCTGGGTCATTTTTATTGCGAGATGGTTACTTGTTTAAGTCCGAGAATAATGGTTGTTCGATTTATATGAGTAATATGTTTTATGCACATGCACCTTTGATAGATGGTCTATTCTTGTTGAATCTCGATTTTAGTAATACACATATTAATAACATTGAAGCTAAACGTTTGAAATTGAGCGATAACTCGACCTATATGTGGCACTGTCGTCTTGGTTACATTGGAGTGAAGCGTATGAAGAAACTCCATTCCGATGGACTTCTTGAATCACTTGAAATATGCGAAGCATGTCTGATGGGAAAATAACTAAGACTCCATTTTCTGGTATGATGGAGCGAGCTACGAACTTATTGGAAATCATACATACCAATGTGTGTGCTCCAATGAGTGTAGCATCACGCGGTGGTTATCGTTATGTTCTTACTTTCACGGAAGACTTGAGTAGATATGGGTATATCTATTTCATGAAACATAAGTCTGAAACTTTCGAGATGTTTAAGGAATTTCAAAGTGAAGTAGAGAATCAACTGATGACCCACAAGTATAGGGGATCATAACAGTCTTCGCGGGTAGTATTACCCAATTTATTGATTTGACACAAGGGGAGCCAAAGAATACTTGCAAGCCTTAACAACTGAGTTGTCAGTTGAGCTGCACCTGGAAATAGTTCTTCCTCATAGAAGTTTATCAGTAGCAACAGTTTGTAGTAGCAACAGCAAAGCAACAGCAGCAGTGGAACAAGAGCAATAGTAACAATAACAGTAAAAGTGGAACAAGAGCAATAGTAACAGTAACAGTAGGATTCGAGTGTGATAGGCATAGGGATGGATGGACGGGCGTTTCATGGATGAGTCTAAACATGTAATTTCAAGATCTAGGGCATTGCAGATAAATAATAACAAGCATCCAAGTACTAAACAATCCTAGGCATATGCTCCAAATATAGTCATACGTGCTCGCAATGAGAACTTGCACAACATCTTCTATGCAGCCAGCCCGTGGCAGCGGGGCCTCTAGGGAACTACTGGCAATTAAGGTGCTCCTTTTAATAGAGCACCGGAGCAAAGCATTAACACTCCGTGAACACATGTGATCCTCACACCACAGCCATCCCCTCCGGTTGTCCCAATTATTGTCACTTTGGGGCCTTTGGATCCGGACAATGATATGTGTACACAACTTGCAGATAAGATCACAAACAATACTATCATAATGATTCAATAATAAGTTCAGATCTGAGATTTTGGCACTCGGGCCCTAGTGACAAGCATTAAGCACAACAAGTTGCAACAAAGTCAAATAACATTAATAGAGATACTAGGCACTATGCCCTAACAGATCTTATTCGACTACATGATAGAACTCATCCAATCCCTACCATCCCCAAGCCTACAGCAGGGGATTACTCACTCATGGATGAGGGAAACATCGTTGGTTGATGGAGATGCGTTGGTGATGACGATGGCGATGATCCTCTCCAAATTCCCCGTCCCGGCATGGTGCCAGAACGGAGTTTCTGGATCGAAATCTTGGTTTCTGGTGGCGGCGGCAGAGCGGAACTCTTTCTGGAAAACTATCAAACCCCCCTCGTTTTTTTAGGTCGAAAGGCAACTTATAGGCGCAGAGGGAGGCCGAGGAGTTGCCTGGGGTGGCAGCACCCCCACCAGGCGCGGGGTCAGGTGGGCCGCCCCTAGGGCGGGTCTGGGCCCCCCAGGCCTCCCCTCTGTCTCCCCTTCTGGCTCCGTGGATCTTCTGGTGAAAAATAGTTTTTGGCATATTTTCCGGGATTTTTCCTGATAGTTGATTTTTGCACAAAAACAAGACACCAAGGTAATTCTGTTGAAAACAGCGTCAGTCCGTGTTAGTTGTATCCAAATCACACAAGTTTAGAGGAGAAACAATAGCAAAGTGTTCGAGAAAGTAGATACGTTTTGGACGTATTAACTCCCCCAAGCTTAGCTTATTGCTTGTCCTCAAGCAATTCAGTTGAAAACTGAGTGCGATAAAAGAACTTTCACGAACACTTTGCTTCATATGATGTATATATTCTCAGCACAGGATTATATGCGTAGACAATTCATAATAAGAAGTATGCAACTAAGTCTACCCAATAGTCATTGCAAGCTATGAAGAGAAACCAACTCAATAATAATAAGTAGCATGAAACATAAACATAAGCAACATTGCAATGCTCATAATAAGGTATGATAGAGTGGTATCTCGCTTGCCTTTGTTTGAAGAGCACAATATGAATGCTGAGGCACCTCTGAAGTTCACATGAAGACTAGAGATAAAGATATCAGAGATACAAGCATCAAAGTCATGACATAATTAACCAAGTTTTGGAATAAACACAAGAATGACAACTATGCTCTCAAGAAGGTGCTCATAGAATAAGTGGTGACTCAACAAAATTGTGAAAATGGTTTTATGAAGGTTTGAAAGACTTCCAAATGCTGAAAGGAAGGTACTCATTAGCTTTTACCTCTCATTGCCCTATCATAGGCATCTTCATGTGGTTAAGGTGAAAGTGAGGTCCACTCTGAATCATATGCTTGACATACCATAGGCTGAAAATCCCAAGTCCCTTGAGTACGAGGGTCGCTCCACATGCTACTCAACTTTGGTCACCTGAAAGTTCTTGTCATTATAAATACATGCATATTATCGAGAACCGCCAACGGGTTACCCCTTGCATATGGTACATGAGCTTTACCATAACCAAAATGACAAGGCAAGCAGACAATGAGCATCTCAACAATCTTTTTATTTACCATATGCATAGATTTTTATTGAGGATGCTTCATAGATGCTCAATATGGTGATGCTGAAAGTTTCCACCATGATTAGGCATGGCTTAGGCTAGCGGCCCAGGCGTTTCTCTAACACAATGTATAAACTCCATGAACTCACAACCTCCCCTTTTATTTCACATCGTCGACATCCGTAAACAAAAGAGCAAAGTATCAGCTTGATAGGATATCCAAAAGGTGTTGAAAGCGTTCCCTATGACAGCATGGTTCTACTGACTCCTAGCATATAATAAGCAAGCATATAACTTTCATGGACTGGTCACAATGGTTCAAGATTATTAAGCGCAAGGAATAAAGTGTGCCATCAAGTTCGTGAGAGCTTTACTAACTAACTTTCTCAAAACAGACAAACATTTTATTTTGGAAGAAAACACAACATATATAAAATATGCACTAAAGTAGCAAACGATGCTAATAGGTAGGTATGGTGGACACAGCTGGCAATATTGGTTTTGAGGAGTTGGAAGCACGTGTAGAGCACATACTCAGTGCAAGTGAAGGCTAGCAATAGAGAGGGAGCGACAAACGAGAGAGCAATAACTGTCATAATCATGCTTACAACAAAACAAGACTAATTATGGCATGAAAGTGATACAAGAACTCTGAGGCAAAATAAATCATCGAGGCTTACTGCCTATTGATTAGTCATATGCATGCGTGAACATGTTCTAAGTCGATTCACATGAACAGTCAGAGGAGGATACCACAATATCATACCAAAGTATGAATAAAACAATGCAAGCAAACATTCATATGACATGCTACAAACTATTAGCAAACTGGAGCTAATCGTAGTCAAGCAAGAACTACTAAGCATCCATAATGACATACACCTTACACAGACAGGCTAAGCATGCTCACAATGATGAGTATATGTACAAAAATGAAACAGATAGAGTTCGTTACCAGCCTCTTACCACACCTCGAGTTGTCTTATCTTCATTATTGCCCTTCACTTGTGTGACTTGAATAATTAACATGAAAACCAAAATCCACTGAGGACGGCTGAACCCTGCAAAGAACTCACAAAACCAAAGAAGAAGAACAAATATTTTTGGTGTTTTCAATTTTTTAGAAACAAGCAAACAAAGAAAAAACAACAAAAATAAAGCAAACCAAACAAAGCAAAATCTTTTTAGATTTTTATTTTAAGGCAAACCAAAGCAAAGAAACAAAGAAACAAACCAAGAGAAACAAAAATATTTTTGGTATTTTTGGGTTTTTAGGAAGAAGCAACAAAAACCAAAAAGAAAGCGAAACAATGGATATACAAAGAACCGACCGAACATGATATATATATATATATATATATATATGAGTGTGATTTCAGTGTACCTCCCCCCAAGCTTAGGCTTTTGGCCTAAGTGGGGCTCAATCCCATGGTTCCCAAGTAGATGCACCTCCGTAGTATGTCGTGGAAGCTCCCTCGTCCTGGTATGAGCTCGAGGCCTCCCCTATGTAATACGCAGGGGGTCGTATGATGGTGCTTCCTCCTGATAGTGCCCGTGGAAGTTAAGAGAGCATAGATTGTCGTCCATCTCCGCCTTCGAGCGTGACCAAAGTCTCTGAGAAATACCGAACAAAGTGGTTTGGGGTAGAGGGCTCTCTCTCTCTCTCTCTCTCTCTCTCTCTCTCTCTCTCTCTCTCTCTCTCTTCACCGCCAGTAAACAACATTCTATAAACCAAGTTCTCAAGAGTAGAGCTAGTGGTGACAAAGTGGTGCGCCTTCATGGCAGCAAGATCAAGCCTAAGAGGAGCCTAAACTATTTCATGTGGATCAACAGCAATGTCCAAGGTAGCAGCAATACGAGTAGCAATAATTCCCCCATAAATGGGTCCCTTAGCAGCTAAACGACGAGCAATGAGGGAACCAAGATTATACTTATCCTCACCGTTGAGCGCAGCAGCTAAGAAGGCCAATTGATAGTTGGAAATATTCCTAGTGTTCTCCCTACCAAGAACACTGGTGGTAAGATAGTAGGCAAAGTACCCGATGGCTGGAAGTTGAATATTCTTTATCTTCCCTCGTTGAGCTTTGTGGTCATCATCATTGGTTATTCCTCGGTAAAGCTCCAACAAGTCAGCGGGAAAAGCTGGAATCTTCTTTGATGACCCAGTTGTACCAAGTCCAGGGGCCTTGCAAAATTTCTTCAAAGACATAGAATGAGCCCTGTCATAAATTTTGAAAGACACAGAAGGCTTGAACATGTTGTTAGTAAAGGAGAAACTCTCCACAAATGTTTTAGTAAGCACAACATATTGTGCACTCTCATCCTGCATGAAACTTGTAAGACCAACCCTTTGAATCAAAGCCATAAAATCTTTAAGAATCCCAGCAGCTTGCAGGAAAGTTTGGCAAGGAAAGGTGGAGGGATGCGCATCCCCCTCATCTCCCTCATCACCAAATCGTGGAGTGATGAGATCCTCATTGTATGAGGGTCTAGTACTGATAGATGACCTTGGAAGCCTTGCCCTTCTAGGTGCATCACTCTCAAATATATCACCAAATGTGTGGTGGTCCATGACTTCACTTTGCTGAAATTTTTAGACAACCATCAAACCAAGTGATTTCTAAGTTGATAAATGATGAGCAACTACTATAGGAACTTGCTAGAGGACTACACATGCATCAAAACAAAGTTTCAAAGCATAGAACAAGCATGCAAGCTCAAACAACCTGTCACCTATAGCAGCAAAATACTCAAGATATAATCTACCAATCACAAATCTAATTGGACAAGTGGAGGAGACACATACTGTCACATCCCAAGATTTTCCAAATCTTGTAATGTGAAAAATAAATAAACAAAATAAATTATTGTTGAATTTTAGGATGAAAAGAAACTTTTGTTTTTAAATGGAAACTTTAAATTCCATCTTGAACAAACTTTGGTTAATGTTTGAATCCAAACTAAATTCAAATCAAGTGAAATGCATTCTTCATAAATGCATCTGGAAACTTAAACACTTGATAAATAAACCAAAACCCTAAAACCCTAATGAAGGAAAACCATTTTCAAGTTATCTCTAAGACTATGGATTTGATCCATATAAAATTGGTCAAACAAACATTTCAAAATGACCAAGAATGACAAAGGGAAATATTATAAAACCATATAAATTGATTTCATTCAATTTGGAGCCATAGATAAAATCTTATGAATTTAATAAGATAAGGAAATTGAATTTCCAAAGCCAATAAAGAACCTATCTAGAAATCCATGCCAAATGGTGAGCAAATAATCCTAAAGATCTTTAAAAGGATAAATAAATATTAAATAAAAATATACAAATTGGAATCACCAAGTTTGGATCTATAAAGAAAAAGATATGGATTTTATAAGATAAAGATAGAAATATTAAATGAGGAACATTTAAAGGCCAAATAAAATCTTGGCCTAATCCATAAGAAAATGGAATGATTATAATCCAAATCCAAATAAAATAGAAGGATAAAGAATTTCCAAATAAAATGGCATTAACCAAAACCTATTCTATTTGAATAAAGATAAAATCCCTATTAGAAATGATTAATTAAATCATGGGAGAATAATATTTGGAATTTACCCAAGTGGATTAAAAGTTATTTAATTAACTTAAATAAGACCAAAGAGATCTTCCAAATAAAATTTATGGAATTAAAACTATATTTAATTTCATTGGAATAAAGAGAAGTACCCAATTTAAAATGATTAATAAATCATATTAAAATTATTTCTAATAATTCAAAGTGAATTATTTGACACCCTTATAATTGAATAAAACTTACTGAAAAGGTTTTGTGGAAAAATGAAATTTAAATAAGGATTAAAAAATATATTTGATCTCATTTAATAAATACAAGGGCCAATTTTAAATAATTAAAAGACCCTAAAAAGAATAAAAGATTTATTCCAAAATTGAATTCAGAATGTTTTATTAATCAACATTTGAATCCACACAAAGTTTGAGAGAAGTTTGAATTCAAATGAATGTTTGAATTGGTTAATCAAAATCAAAAGTTCAAAACATAATATTAGAAATAGAAAAGGAAAAACAATCAGAACAAAAAAAGAAAAGGAGCAGGCCAGCCCAGCTAGCCCACTAAGCCCAGCAACCCACCTCTCCCTCTCACCCCGAGCGAACCGTTTTTCACCGCAGAAGGAACCCACACAGACGCTGACTAGCAGGCCCCACTCCTCCTCTCTCTCACTCGCTGTCAAATAGGCCCCACAGCCACGTCACCGTCTTCAACCACGCGACCAGTTCTTCCTTCCTCTCTCTCCCGTTTCTGCCGATTGATTTGCGTGTTAAATTCGCATCAATGCCACGTGATTCCTGCCCCCTGACCACGCTCACTTAAGCGCCCGTTTCCCCTCTCCATTTTCCCCCAATCCTCACACCACCAGAGCCCCTAGGCTGCTTGTATTGCTTGCGACATCGCCTCTGTCTCCGACGGCTTTTCCGGCCGATTCCGGCGAACCCAAGCCGCGCCTCGCCTCCTCGACCACGCGAGCCTGCTCCCCTCTTCCATATGCATCTCCCAGTGGCCTCAGCTCGCTCGCGCATGCCCCCTATCGTCGAACCACCTCGACTGACCGCGCCACCGTCTGCACCAACTCCGACGAGCTCTACTGGTAACATCCGGCCGCGCCGGCCTCTCTCTTTGATGCACCGATACTCCCCACTCTTTTGTGAATATAACCGTGCTCCCCTTTTTTCTCTGGCGTGCTCTGTAGCTTTGCCGTCAACGACGTTTGAGCGCAACCGACGGTTCCACGAACTCCGACGAGCAATTACGTTCCTCCTCGTGCGCCCCTTGCCTCCTTGCGATCACTTCGAGCATCAGTGACACCACGCGAACCTGGTGAGACATTCCCCTTGTTCCCTTGCTTCCTTATTCGCTGAGACCGCCGCTAGCCGAGCGTCGCCGCCGCCAGCCACCGTCAAGCGCCGCTGGATTTTGGTCGCAGTGCTCTGAGCCGCTGGATCTTGATCTGACGGATACAATAGAACCTTAACCGAAGGGGTAAGTAGTGCCCTGAGCCGCACGATTACACTTAGATCCAACGCACCAGAGTGAGCGATCCGCACGAACCGATATGGCCCAATGAAAAACAACCACGTGGCCATGTCTGTTTTAATAAAAACAGAATTGATCTATTTGATGTTCCAATTTGAAATATTCATAACTTTCAAACCACACGTCCAAATTTTGCAAATTTTATATCATTGGAATCAGAAAGACAAATCCTACCCAACCATGCACTTTGTTTAATGATTTGCTTCTAGAAAATTGGTTGAAATTGCAGAAACTTGTGTAGGCTTATTTTGAATATAAAAATTGTTCTAGATATATTTTTGAGATGAAATCTTTGAAAAATGGTTTGTTTTGAACCTACTGACCATAGAAACCAACTCATGGATTTGAAAATGTATTTGGTAAAGCTAAAGAGTAAATCTTTGATTTAAAGCATTTCTAGTCAAATAAAAATATTGTTTATTTGTTGAAAACACTTTTGGAGGAAAACCCTTTGGGAAATGTTTTTATTTAAACTCTCTGACCCTAAACACAAAGATTTATGTTTTGAAAACATATTTTGTGAACCCTATAAAATTTATTGCTTTACTAAGGGCATTTTCAACCACATAAAATATTGATTTGATTTAAAAAATGGTTTATAAAGTAAAATCTTTTGCAAATGATTTTGCCACTTTTATAAAATGACCAATAGGTGTTTTAGAATGATTATAACCTATTAGAAACCACTTTTTCAAATAAAACAATCTTTAGCATGTTTGCATGCATTGTTTTGTTTCTATCATTTTATGTGATGTTTTGCTTGAATGGTAGATTGAAATATTGCTTGCTTGATTGAATTGTAGTGGAATTTGAAGAGTGTGATTGTTGCAAGATCAAGGAGTGAACTTATACTCTCTACCAAAAAGTCAAGTGATGCTTCATACTTTGTCCCATTATTTTCACTATGCATTAGTGTTGTTTCTAAGTAGGACTTGCATGGAATTTTGCTAAGTATAAACTATGCCATGGGAAATCCTAGTAGATGAACCTTAGTAGAAACTTCCTAAGTTAAGATTCCTAGTTCTGTCATGCTTAGCTTAGCTAGTAGAAAACAAGGGTGGATTATATTCATGCTATGGAATATTTCTAAGTCAAGGACTTATGTTTTGTTTAATAAAACAACTAAGTGAATGAATCACCTGGGTGGAATGGAAGGAATGGTTTGTGTTGAGTGGTTACACAAGGCCCATTTATATGGTTTAACTTGTGTATCTCACTTGTGGATGGCCACCCAGGAACAAAGAGATTTGAGATGTCAAATGTTGAGAAGCTTCAAGTGCAGCCACTTGGCATTATGGTCTCTGCCTGGATCATATAGGTTGCAATAACTTAGCCAAATGGACAGTTGGTGGTAGGGGATGATAGGTTGGAACGCGTCCATTCTGGTCTAAGGGAAGGTTTCTGAAAGATCTTGTCTTGGTGAAACCAAGTCTTATGGGGAAAGTGCACCACCTCTGCAGAGTGAAAAATCTAAGTACTTAGCCATGTCCCTGGTAAAGGACAATTGAGCATCAAGACATGGAAGCTATCAAGAATCTCCTCATCCCAATTTCTAAGTTAAAATCTTGTGGTTGAACAAGGGATTGAAAGGATCACCAATTCCTATTGGGAGATGCCTTGGGTGATTTTTGTCAAGCAAAAACTTAGTGTTTTCAAATGATAAGGAAAAATCTATTTTGATCAATGCAAGCCTAAGCTCCACTTAGCCAAATGCATATAGATGATAGACTCCACTATACTACCATAGTATCACTTGCCAATACAATTCAAATGTATTGACCCTTGTGGCTGTAACTTATTATGTTGCAGGTTTGTTTGATGTTAGTGAAGTTTATTGATTAGGATTACAAGTCTACAACCAACATGACTGCCCGTGGAACTTTGAAGATGAAGGACCCCATGCTATTGTTATATTCTGTTGCATTGTAATGAGATAGCCAAATGAGCTATGTAAGATGTAATAAACTATTTTATTCCTAGTTATAAAGTTGTATTATGACCTTTGTTTCTTGATATTACATCTTAACTGTGGATGCTAGCTATTGATCCAGGGACTAGCATTGTAAACACAGGGATCTCTACCTTATTAAAGGTTGGGAACCTTACACATACCAAGGAGCAATCCCTCCAAAAATCAGAAGCAAAGATGGGCTGAGCAAGGAGATCGAAAATCGCGAGCAAGAACAGCAAGAACTCGAGCTTGAGCAAGTTTTCCGGTGTTTTTCGGGAGAGAGAAATAAGATGGCTGTGAGGAGGCAGCCTGGAGGGGCCCAGGTGGGCCAGACCCCCCTTAGGCTCCACTCCCTGGTAGGCCGCGCCTACCATGGGTGTGGTGGCCCCCTGGGTCACTTCAGGTGTCTCTCTGCCCCTTTTTTCGAGGAAAAATTTATTTTGAATTTTCTGGGATTTTTCGAGAAAATTTATTTTTGGCCAATTTTCAGGGTATGAAAATTGATTTTCTCGCAGAAATAGTTTTTTTTCAGAAGAAACAAAAGAAAACCAAAAGGCAAACTACAGGAGCTCTAAGAAACTCAAACAAGCAAACTACTAGCAAATTGAAGCTAAAGCAAAGACTAGGAAGGAGAAAAGTAAAAGAAAGCAAGTATAACCATAGTGGAAACATTATTTTGTTCATTAAAATCCTTTTGTTAACAAGGTTGATCAAGTCTTGCTACCAAAACAATCTTATATGAAACAAAACTTTGCATGCCACAAGGTGATGTTACCTCATACTTGATAGCAATTGTGCCAATTATAATAGTTTCAAAATTTTCTTGTGGAATGGGATAATATATTTCTCCAACCTTGATGATCTCAATATTTTCAATGGAATTCAGGCAATAGCTTCTAACAACCTTCTTGGGGAAATAGACAGTGTGCTCTTTGTCATTAATATTGAATGTTACTTTTCCTTAATTGCAATTGATGACAGCACCTGCAATATTAAGAAAAGGTCTCCCAAGAATAATGGACATATTATCATCTTCAGGCATTTCAAGCACAACAAAATCAGTTAAAACCATGCAATTATGAGCAACTTGAACATGAACATCCTCACATATACCAACAGGAATAGTAGTTGACTTATCAGCCATTTGCAAAGATATATCAGTTGGTATCAACTTTTCTAGCTGGAGTCTCTTATAGAGATAAAAAGGCATAACACTAACTGCAGCTCCCAAATCACATAAAGCAGTTCTAACATATACTTGGATCACCAAGTTTCTTTGGAACCTTACCATTGAAGGAGTAATTATCAAGCAAAGTAGAAATCTCCTCATTAAGAATCTTCCTTTTATTAGAGACAATATCCTTCATATACTTTGAATAAGGAGGCAACTTGATAGCATCAGTCAAAGGAATTTGCAAAAATAAAGGCTTCATCCACTCACAAAACTTGTTGTAGTGTTCTTCCTCCTCTGACTTGTGTTTCTTACCTGGAAAAGGCATAGGTTTCTGCATCCAAGGTTCTCTCTCTTTACCATGTTTATTAGCAATAAAATCTTCCTTTGTGTACCTAGTGTTCTTAGTGTGCTTCTCAGGTTCTTCCTCACCTTCCTCCTTATCATGAGCATCATTATTATCATTACCACTCTCAGTTTCAGCATCAGAGATAGATATACTATCTAGGATCTACAACAGGTTCAAGTGGTTCCTCAACTATCTTATGTTTCTTTTTCTTTCTCTTACGAGGACTACCACTATCTTCACCTTGTTGGGAATCCTGCTCTATTCTTTTAGGGTGTCCTTCAGGATATAAAGGATATTGAGTAGCTATACCACTCCTAGTTCTAATTCCATAAGCATGTTTATTTCCTGAAGCATTAACTAGCATATCCTTTTTGTAACATCCCAAAAATCATGATGTCAAAGTTTGCATATCGTTCATGCATTCATAATCATTTTAGGATCATTTTCAAATAAGATTGCAAAAACAGAAGCATTTGTGGTCTATTATTTTATGTAAGCAAGGAAATGGCCTTATTGCTACTCCCTAATATGAGAATACTTGTTTTAACCAGAAAAGATTTGAACATATGTTTGTTTGATATTTTCAAAGCTTGGTCAAAGTTTTCAAAACAAAAATATGAATTCAAACCATTCATATGCCTATTATAAATAAATAATTAAAGCTTGGTTTATTTCTAGAACTCAATGGGCCAATATAATTTTGAGTGAACAACAATGTTCCACACTCAAATATGTGCAGGTTTCACTTTACAAAAATCAAGAATAAGTTTGAGTTCAAACTCATTTGAAATCATTTGAAAAACATTCCTGAAAATCAAATTAGTAGAAGAAAAGGGAAAAGGAAAAAAATAAAAGCAGGCGTTACCATTTGAGCCCAGCACCAGAAACCGGCCCAAAAGCCCACCCGGGCCATTTCCCCCTCTGCCCCTCTTTCACCCGCGTGAACCCTACCCCGCAGCCACTGACGCTGGGCCATCAGCATCGTCTCCCCCAAACCACGCACGCGGACACAGTCGCCGGCCGTTTCTCCCCCATTCACCGTCGCATGATTGCGGGCTTGATTGCCATTGATTCACTACGCGGATTCCTCGCCCCTGCTTGCTACTTAAACTCCCACTTCCCCCTCTCCATTTCCCCCCAAACCCCAAGCCCCGAGCGCCCCAGGCTACGAGAATTCCACGTCGCGACCCCGCTGCTCCGACGAGCTGCAGCGCCAATTCCGGCCAACCCCGACCACCCCTCTGCCTCTGGTTCACACGAGCACACTCCACTTCACCTTGCGCACCTACCAGTAGCACTAGCTCGCCCGTGCGTGCCCCAGAGCGTCGGCAACGCAATCGGCTGAGCACCACCGTCTTCAGCTTCAACTCCGACGACCTCCCGTGGTAATTTCCGACCGCCCCTCTCAATCTCTTTGACACTCGCATGACCAACATCGTCTTGCACATCTGACGCACTACTTATCTTGCCTTGGCATGACCTGTACCCTCGCCAACGACGACGAACAGAAGCGGCCGTCGCCAGAAAGAACTACGACGAGCAATCCCCGTCGACCTCGAGCGCCCCTTCGCCAACCAAGCACACTTTGAGCATCAGCAACGCACGGCGAACTCGGTGAGCTATTCCTCCCTCTCCCGTGCTTCCTGTATCGTTGGCACCGTCCTTGTCTGACCGCGCCGCCGCCAGCCACCGTCGCAGCGCTGCTCGTTTTTGGTTTGTTCGATTTAGGCCGTTAGATCTAGATCTGACGTGTAGGATTAGATCACTTAAGCAAAGCGGTACGTGCAGATCTGGCCGTGCGCTGTCACTAAATCCAACGACCCACATTGATCGATTCGGCCGAACCGGTACGGGCCAATCAGACACGCCCACGTGTCTAGGTTTTAGATTTAAATTCTGTTTTTGAATCTATTAGATGTTCAAACTTGCACAATTCATAACTTTTGATCCACACGTCCAAATTTTGCAAATTTTATATCAGTGGAACCAGGAAAAAGAATTCTATCCAACCATGTACTTTGTTTAATGAATTGCTTCTATAAAATTAGTTGTTTTTGCAGAAACATTTGTAGGCTTATTTTGTGTATAAAAATTAATTGGAAAATGTTTTAAAGGTCAAATAAAGTTTATTTGATGTATATATGTTTGATTTATTGGTCAGTACTGTTTACTTGTCTTGTTGGGTTTAGAAAAATCATCACATATCATTTGCATGCATTCATATATTTTTGCTTGTTTATTTTGAGATGTGAATTTGGTGCTATCATTTTATGTGTAGATTTTGGTGCTAGTGGTGATTGTGACTGTGAGGATTGTTGTTACTCCCCCAACTACCAAGGCAAGTGGTGCTTCATACTTTTCCCAATATTTTGACTTTGCATTAGAAATATTTTGTATAGGGCTTCCATGAATACTTTTGCTAAGTATCTATATGCTATGCTTGGGAAATCCTAGTAGTTGTAGAATTGTTAGAATTTTCTCTAAGTTAAGATACTTACTATTGCCATGCTTAGCCTAGCTAGTATCAACCAAGGGTGGATTATATACACATGCTATGGAAAATATTTCTAAGTCTTTGACTTATGTTTTGCTTAATAAAACAACTAAGTGAATGAAACACCTGGGTGGAATGGTGGAATGGTTTATGTTGAGTGGTTACACAAGGCCAGGGGACTGGTGAACCTTGTGTATCTCACTTGTGGAATGCCACCCAGGAACAAAGGGATTTGAGATGCCATATGTTAAGAAGCTTCTAGTGCAGCCACATGGCATTATGGGCTCTGCCTGGATCATATAGGTTGCAATAACTTAGCCATTTGGACAATTGGTGGTAGTGGGTGATAGGTTGGAATGCGTCCATTTGGTCTAAGGGAAGGCTTCTGAAAGGTCCTGTCTTGGTGAAAATCAAGTCTTGTGGGGAAAGTGCACCACCTCTGTAGAAGGAAGAAACTAAGTACTTAGCCGTGTCCCCGGTAATGGACAATTTGAGCATCAAGACATGGAAGCTATCAAGAATCTCCTCATCCCAATTTTCTAAGTTAAAACTTGTGGTTGAACAAGGGTGAAGGTTCACCAATTTCTATTGGTGGTTCCTTGGGAGTTTTTGCCAAACAAAAACTTAGTGTTTTCAACTGATAGGTAAAATCTATTTTGAGCAAAGCAAGCCTAAGCTACACTTAGCCAAATTCATGTAGAAGCTAGATACTAATATTCTAGTAAGGTATCACTTGCCAATACTATTCCAATATATTGAACCACTATGGCTGTAACTTGTGATGTTGCAGTTTACTCTGATGAGGATTAGGGTTATGAGTCTACACTCAACATGCTTGCCTGTGGCACATGAAGATGAAGACTTTTATTTATATTGTTAAGTTAAACTCTTGTACTAGCCTATGGCTATGGAGTTGTAAAAGACTATGTTATCACTGGAATGACGATGTAATAACGACCTTTGTTTCTGTGTACTTCATCTTAAACTGTGGATGCTAGCATTTGATCCAGGGACTAGCATTGCAATCACAGGGACCTTTACCTTTATAAAGGTGGGGTCTTACACTTTTGTACCTTAGCAAGTTGATCAAGTTGGGTTTGAACCATTTGAAAGTGTTTACAAAGAATTTTAATATCATTTGAAGTTATTTCCACAATATCTTTCAACTCATGGATACCTCTAGAGTTTTCCAATAAATGATTCTGAACTTGTTTATTTAAATTACCTTGTTTAACAATAAATGTGTCAAGTTCCTCTAAGCATTGATCAGGAGGCTTACCATAAGGAATATCACCTTCATTAAATTGGAGAGAGTGTACCTCAATAGTAGATGAGTGGGGAATTGGCTTACATAATTCTTCTATAGGAGGTAGATTCTTCACATCTTCAGCTCTAATACCTTTCTCCTTTAGACACTTCTTAGCTTTCTTCATCACTTCATCATTTAATGTAATAACTCCCCTCTTCTTTGTTGTTGGTGCTGGAATTGGTTTAGGAACAACTGGTTCAGGAGTAATAGGCTCAGGTGTATTCAGCTCAGTTGAAGTCCAATCATCATAATTCTTGCTTATTTTAGCCATTAATTCTCCAGCATATGTAGGAGTTCTTTTCCTGAAAACACAATCAGCAAAGCTATCTAGGTATGTCCTAGAATCATCAGTTAGTCCATTATAATAAATATCAAGAAGCTCATTCTTAGGCAATGGACATCCAGTATGTGCATGAATCAAGGCACAGAACCTTGTCCATGACTCAAGCAATTTCTCTTATTCTCCCTATTTAAAATCAAAAAGTCTCTACAAAGAAGCATGTCTAGCACTAGGAGGAAAATATTTATGGAAGAAAGTAGCAATCAAGCAATCAGGGTAATCAATGGAACCAGGAGGTAATCTATTAAACCAAGCCCTAGCTTCTCCTTTTAGTGAAAAGGGAAGATCTTAGTAACAAAGTACTTGCGCATCTTAAAATCATCATAGAACAAAGCACTCATAGTAGAAAGCGCATTCATATGAGCCACAACACTCTCATTTTCAGTCTCACAAAAAGGTTATTTCTCAACAATATCTAAATAAGATAAATCAAGAGAGGAATCATAGTCTTCATCTTTAATATCTATGGGAGAGGTGGCAAACTTAGGATTAAAGGACAACTTAGGCATAATAGTTCGTCTAGCAACGAGACTCTTAATAGCACTAGTACCATGTGTGTTTTGGCACTCTTCAACAATTTCATCAGTGGACTCAATGTAACCATCATTAATATCATAACTCTCACTAGCCTCAGGTGAGATAACAGGCGTAACAGTGGATTCACTAGGAGTTTTGGTATTTCCTAGACTAGCCATAGTAGCATCTAGAAAAGGATCTAATGAACCACTCGCATCAAACACAGTAGAAGTAACATCATGAGCATCAAAAGCAGTTTCAGACTCAGCAGTAGTAGAAGTGTGTGTAGCATGTGTATGTGGTGGTGGTGTGACAAGCTTACTTATAATAGACGGTGAATCAAGAGCAACATAGGTGTTTAGGACTGTACCTCTTCTTGTAGTGGATGGTAAAATAGGAACTTTCCATCACGAGACTTCCCCATGATGAAAGGAGTAGCAGTGAACAATAGTAGATCCAAGTGAACTTACAAATAAAGCTATGCTCCTCGGCAATGGCGCCAGAAAATAGTCTTGAAGACCCACAAGTATAGGGGATCGCTTCAGTCTTCGAGGGTAGTATTACCCAATTTATTGATTCGACACAAGGGGAGCCAAAGAATACTTGCAAGCCTTAACAACTGAGTTGTCAGTTCAGCTGCACCTGGAAATCGTTCTTGCTCACAGAAGTTTATCAGTAGCAACAGTTTGTAGTAGCAATAGCAAAGCAACAGCAGTAGTGGAACAAGAGCAATAGTAACAGTAACAGTGGAACAAGAGCAATAGTAACAGTAACAGTGGGATTCGAGTGCGGTAGGCATAGGGATGGATGGACGGGCATTGCATGGATGAGTCTAAACATGTAACTTCAAGATCTAGGGCATTGCAGATAAATAATAACAAGCATCCAAGTACTAAACAATCCTAGGCATGTTCTCCAAATATAGTCATACGTGCTCGCAATGAGAACTTGCACAACATCTTCTGTCCAACCAGCCCGTGGCGGCGGGGCCTCTAGGGAACTACTGGCAATTAAGGTGCTCCTTTTAATAGAGCACCGGAGCAAAGCATTAACACTCCGTGAACACATGTGATCCTCACACCACAGCCATCCCCTCTGGTTGTCCCAATTATTGTCACTTTGGTGCCTTTGGATCCGGACAATGATATGTGTACACAACTTGCAGATAAGTTCACAAACAATACTATCATAATGATTCAATAATAAGTTCAGATCTGAGATCATGGCCCTCGGGCCCTAGTGACAAGCATTAAGCACAACAAGTTGGAACAAAGTCAGATAGCACTAATAGAGATACTAGGCACTATGCTCTAACAGATCTTATTCGATTACATGATAGAACTCATCCAATCCCTACCATCCCCAAGCCTACAGCGGGGGATTACTCACTCATGGATGAGGGAAACATCAGTGGTTGATGGAGATGCGTTGGTGATGACGATGGCGATGATCCTCTCCAAATTCCCCGTCCCGGCAGGGTGCTAGAATGGAGTTTCTAGATCCGAATATTGGTTTCTGGTGACGACGGTGGAGCGGAACTCTTTCTGGAAAACTATCGAACCCCCCTCAGTTTTTAGGTCAAAAGGCAACTTATAGGCGCAGAGGGAGGCCGAGGAGCTGCCTGGGGTGGCAGCACCCCCACCAGGCGCGAAGTCAGGTGGGCCCGTGCCTGGGGTGGGTCTGGGCCCCCCAGGCCTCCCCTCTGTCCCCCCCTTCTGGCTCCCTGGATCTTCTGGTGAAAAATAGTTTTTGGCATCTTTTCCGGAATTTTTCCTGATAGTTGATTTTCTGCACAAAAACAAGACACCAAGGTAATTCCGCTGAAAATAGCGTCAGTCCATGTTAGTTGTATCCAAATCACACAAGTTTAGATGAGAAACAATAGCAAAGTGTTCGAGAAAGTAGATACGTTTTGGACGTATCATCAATGTAACTAGAAGATTAATTTTCTATGATCTGATCGTGGAGGTGAATATCTTAGTTATGAGTTTGGCGAGCATTTGAAGAAATTCGGAATACTTTCACAATTGACACTGCCGGGAACACCACAACATAATGGTGTGTCCGAATGTCGTAATCGAACTCTCTTAGATATGGTTCGTTCTATGATGTCACTTACAGATTTACCCCTATCATTTTGGGGTTATGCGTTAGAAACAGCCGCATTCACTTTAAATAGGATACCATCTAAATCCTTTGAAACAACACCGTATGAATTATGGTTTGGGAATAAACCTAAATTTTCGTTCCTTAAAGTTTGGGGTTGCGAAGCTTATGTAAAGAAGTTACAGCCCCACAAGCTTGAACCCAAAGCGGAAAAATGCATCTTCATAGGATACCCGAAGGAAACTATTGGGTATACCTTCTATCATAGATCCTAAGGCGAAATCTTCGTTGCTAAGAATGGATCCTTTCTAGAGAAGGAGTTTCTCTCGAAAGAAGTGTCTGGAAGGAAAGTAGAACTCGACGAGGTTGTCGAACCTTCTCTCGGATTTGAGAGTAGCGCAACACCGGAAGTAGTTCATGTGG
Organism: Avena sativa; assembly: GCA_916181665.1. Taxonomy (NCBI): domain Eukaryota; kingdom Viridiplantae; phylum Streptophyta; class Magnoliopsida; order Poales; family Poaceae; genus Avena; species Avena sativa. The sequence goes on along the minus strand of OV702279.1, from coordinate 395,438,025 downwards.
CGCCTACACCAATAAGAGAGGAAGCTAATGATGTTGATCATGAAACTTCGGTTGAAGTTACCACGGAACCTCGCAGGTCAACGAGAACTCGTACCGCTCCTGATTGGTATGATCCCGTTATGAGTGTCATGTTGGTAGACAACACCGATGACCCTGCGACATATGAGGAAGCAATGATGAGCCCAGATTCCAATAAATGGCAAGACGCCATGAAATCCGAGATTGGATCCATGTACGAAAACCAAGTATGGACTTTGGTGGACTTACCGGATGGCCGAAAGGCTGCCGAGAACAAATGGATTTTCAAGAAGAAAACATATGCTGATGGTAATGTTACTGTCTATAAAGCTCGACTTGTCGCAAAAGGGTATCGACAAATTCAAGGGGTTGACTACGATGAGACTTTCTCATCAGTAGTGAAGCTAAAGACTATGAGGATTTTGTTAGCAATCACTGCATATTATGATTATGAGATATGGCAGATGGATGTCAAAACGGCGTTCCTCAATGGAGACATTGATGAAGAGTTGTATATGGTACAACCCAAAGGTTTTGTCGATCCTAAATATGCTAACAAGGTATGCAAACTTCAACGGTCCATTTATGGATTGAAGCAAGCATCCCGAAGTTGGAATCAACGTTTTGATAAGGTGATCAAAAGTTTTGGTTTTATACAAACTTATGGAGAAGCTTGTATTTGTGGGAGATCTATAGCATTCCTAGTACTATATGTGGATGACATATTGTTGATTGGGAATGATGTAGACCTTCTTAATAGTGTCAAGGATTATTTGAATAATAGTTTTTCAATGAAAGATCTTGGCGAAGCAGCTTACATATTAGGCATAAAGATTTATAGAGATAGATCGAGACGTCTAATATCATTGTCACAGAGTACATATTTGGAAAAAGTTCTAAAGAGGTTTGGAATGGAAGATAGCAAGAAAGGGTTCTTGCCCATGTTTCCCAATATGACCTTGAGTAAAACTCAAAGTCCTGCTACGACAGAAGATAGAGAAAGGATGAGTAAGACTCCCTATGCCTCAGCCATAGGATCTATCATGTATGCCATGCTATGTACTAGACCCTACATTGCATATGATGTTAGTTTGACTAGCAGATATCAAAGTGATCTAGGAGTGGATCATTGGACAGCGGCCAAAACATCCTTAAGTACTTGAGAAGAACTAAGGATATGGTTCTTTCTTATGGAGGTGATGAACATCTCGTTGTTAATGGTTACACCGATGCTAGTTGGAACATCAATCCGAATGATTCTAAATCTCAATCTGGATACGTATTTACTTTGAATGGTGCAACCGTTAGCTGGAGGAGTGCAAAGCAAAGTGTTGTGACGAGATATTCAACTGAATCGGAATACATAGCTGCTTCGGAGGCTTCACAAGAGGCGATATGGATGAAGGAGTTCATTATAGAGCTTGGTGTGGTTCCCAGTGCGCCGGACCTAATGTCTATCTACTATGATAACATGGGAGCCATAGCCAATGTGCAAGAACCAAGGTCACACAAGAAGCTGAAGCATATCAAGCTGCGTTTTCACGCTATTCGAGAGCATGTCCAAGATGGTGACATAAAGATTTGCAAAGTACACACAGATCTGAATGTGACGGATCCATTGACTAAACCTCTCCCAAGGGCAAAACATGACCAGCACCAAGCTGCCATGGGTGTTCGATATATTACCATGTAATCTAGATTAGTTGACTCTAGTGCAAGTGGGAGACTGTTGGAGATATGCCCCAGAGGCAATAATAAAAGTAGTTATTATTATATCTTTGTGTTTATGATAAATGTTTACATTCATGCTATAAGTGTATTAACCAGAAACATTAATACTTGTGTGATTTGTAAATAAATTAGAGTCTCTGATAAAGCCTCTTTGTAATACTAGCTTGTTGCTTGCTAGATGATCGTGGTTTACCGATCATGAATATTGAGATGTTATTAACAACAAGATCAAATCATTGGGAGAATGGTGTGATGGACATACTCCTATAGATAAGCGTAGCATAAATATCAAGTCATTTCAATAGTTTGTTTGCTATAAGCTTTCTAATACATAGTAACCTAATTCCTTCGACCATTAGATCATGCTAATCACCATCACCGAAAGGATGCTTTGATGACATCAAACACTGCACCGTAACCGGGTGGTTATAAAGATGGCATTGAGTGTTTGCAAAGTATGTGTTGAGGCACATGGATCAAGAGTGGGATTTGTCCATCCATATGACAGATAGATATACTCTGGGCCCTCTCGATGGAATGTCATCCAATTAGCTTGCAAGCATGTGACTAGCTCACAAGAGATCACATATCACGAGAACAAGGAAAGGGTACTTATCAGTAACGAGGTTGAACTCGGTATACAGAGATACCGACGATCAGACCTCGGATAAGTAAACTATCGCGAGACAAAGGGAAATTGGTATCGTATGTAAGTGGTTCATTCGATCGCAACGTAATCGTAGAAATATGTGGGAGACATATGAATTTCCAGATTCCTCTATTGGTTATTGATCGGAGAAGAGTCTCGTTCATGTCTGCATAATTCACGAACCGTAGGGAGACACACTTAAGGATTTAATGTTATTTAGTAGATATGGAATGTAAGTAGGGAGACTGAATGTTGTTTGGTGTCTCGGATGGGTTCTGGGATATCACGAGGAGATCCAGAATGGTCTGGAGAATAAGATTCATATAAGGAAATTCCAATTTCGGAGTTCGAGGATGATTCCGATGATTTCATCGGAGAGGTTCTAGAAAGGTCTAGAAGATTCACCGGACCGGAATGGGAACTGTACATGAATGTGTCATGGATAAGTGGAATGATTGAATCATGTCCTAGGTCACTTGGTTGGGCATTTGCAAGAAAGAAATTAAGCTCCAAATTAAAAGTCAAAAGGCAAGTTTGAAAAGTCAAACTGGGATAATGTATCCTCGTGGAGGAAGGAAAGAATCCTTCTTTCCCTCCACCACAAGCCAACTGGGAGAGGGAGTTGGGGAAGGATTCAAACTCCCCTCTCCCAAGCTGCCCTCCTTCTCATAAGTAGAGGGGAGGGGGTGCCCCAAGGACACACAACCCCAGCCCTCCCCACCTAGCCCCGCGCCGCCGCCAGCCGTTGTCGCGTCGCTGCTGTGCTGTCGCCCAGCGTCGCCGCCGGCCACGCCTCCTCCTCTCCAGCCCTCTAAACCCTAGATCACTGAAAACCCTAGATCCACCATAACCTGCTCCGGCTTAGGCGAAGCCCTGCAGGATCTCCCCTCTACTTTTGACACCATGCCGTCGTGCTGCCGGAATCGCGAGGGGAGAAATACAACCTCCGTTGCCTGCTGGAACAAGGGAGAGGAAGGTCTTCATCGAGTACCGAACGTGTGACCGAATGCGGAAGCGCTACCGGAACGTAGCGCCGGAAGGATCGTCTACGCCATCTTGATATCGGCATGTGTACAACTACATCACCCACGAGAATCTGCTCTCGTTAACCGCTTTGGAATCTTCTAGGGTGAGTAATCTAATCGACTCGTTGCTACACTCTAGTAGATAGATTTTGGCTTGTTTGTGTGCATGCGGTAGAAATTTTTTGTTTTCCATGCTACGAACCCCTTCATAGGGTTCATCCCTAGTTCTGGGGTTCCTCCCCCTATTTAATTGTAAATGATGAACTACACTAGTAGTGGTGCCTAGTGGGGATTGTGATCAATTGCACTTCAGTGCTTACTGTCCTGATTTGATTATATGATGCTAGTGGCTCTATAGTGTTGATTCTAGTTGATAGTTGAGCTTGGCTAAGTTGATTTTGTTACTGTGATATCTATCTGGTGGTGATCTGTGGTTCCATCTACTATCAGTACATTAGTGTTGACAATAGCACTGTCTGTAATTACTCACTGTATTTATACATGTTGGCTTTTATGGTTATAAACATATTGAGATTAATAATTTTACTTTAATGATACTCTGTAAATGCATAGATAAGCTTGATGATGATTTCTAAGGTGTAGTATCAGGAAAATGATATCCAATAGCTTGCCACTATATTTGTGGTATCTAAATGATGGTTTTACTTGTCTTATGGAACCTGCCCTTGTGACACCATTTAACTATGGCACACAAGTTGTTGGTTTCTACAATTGGCTTGATTCTGTTGAGATCAGGATTGGATTAGATCAAGGTTTAATGGAAATCTTCTTCTTAAACTAATCTGCCTGTGATGTTGCTCTGAGGCATAGGAACTAGTTTCCTATCTTGTTGTCCCTTATTGAAATGTTCTGGGATTATAATTGGTCACTGGATCTTGTATCCTCTTGGCTAAGATGTTTGGTTGATCACAAATTTATATTGGTTCATAGGACTTGTATATTCTGAGGTGCTACTCCACTAGGAGATGTGCCTAGAATTTATAAGCTATGTTATGTACATGTTGGAAGATATAAATTATTTGTTAACTCCAGGATCTATGATGCTAGTCTGAGATCCTGGTTGAGTTGGTAGAATTTAAATGTACTTTTTATTTAAAGGATCCTCTATGATGGATTCACCCCACTTGGGTGTTTTCTGAGAGCTCTGAATATAGAAAAACACATGAATATCTGTTTAGATAAGATAGACAAATCATGTGAGGGTTTTATAATACTCACCACAACAGTTGAATTATTGTTGTGGTTGCTGGTTGATCTGGTGACTTGATGTTGCTATCTTTGTTACTGGCATGATCTTGTTCTTCTCCTCCTGGTGCTGCTCCTGTTACTTCTAGCTCCTGGAAGCTTGGCCCTGATGTTGCCCTTCACCTCCTAGCTCCTGGAACTTTGCCTTGCTGTCCACCTGATCGACCCCTCCTTATGTCACCATCTCGTGATACTAGGATGATCTTGTGTGTTGTTTGGCTAGTGATTTACTTGGCTTTGATAAGCTTGGTGTGCTGTTTGAGAAGGAAAGAATGAGCGGCTGGAAGCTCTTGCCATGGCTGAGTTACTCCTTTTGCTTGTGTGGCTGCTGCTGCTGTGTTGACAACTCTCACCATGCATTTAGGTGAGTGTGCTGCCTGTGTGCTTGGTACACCATTTGGATCAGATCAATGAGGTGTCTTTACCTTTTGATATTTTAACATTTTACTCTCCTGGTCAAACTAGCCCCTTTTACTTGTTGTTGAGAGCTGTGTTATGGCTTATTGGTTTATGAAAGAACTGATTCTTTCATATTGGTGAAACTTGCCCCTTTTAACAATACTCAATGATGTATCATGAGCAGTGCACCTCAATGCTCTCTACTGAGAGTATCTTAACCACTAATCTTTATTTTCCTTTTTGTTTGATTTTGCATTTTGTTGCAGGTACAAGATCTGGATACTCAAGATTTTAGTATAGAATAAGATAGATAGATTGTAATTTTTTTATTGATTCATTTGTAAAGATTTTTAAATATCTTATTATATTCTTTATGTAACAATCTTGTAATAGTTTATTATTGAAGTTTCATTTATTGAAATTCCTCTGTTGTACTGAACCCTTCATGAGTTCATTATTGTAAAATAAAAAATGTATATGGAATGAAAATAACAAATAAAGATTCATTTATTATTTGAATTACTTTATATTGAATTCCATTTTACTTATTATCCCTTAACATTATAACAAATGAGATTACTAAATTAGTTTATAATTCATTTCTTAATAAAAATTCTTAATCTTTAAATATAAATTCAAATTTCAAATGTGAATTCAAATTCTCCCCTTCAAAACACACATATTCAAAAAGATCATGTCAGAATTTATAAAGATCACTCCCAATAGCTATCACTACACACAAAGAGTGAAAGAAACTCTGATCACTTTAGGTTTTTAGTTTGGCGAAAATTTTACCCGAATTTTTACAGATGAATGCATGCATATGCACAAATTCCTAAGTCTACCCTTCGTTGGTTCCTAAATTCTAGGATGTTACACACTTCCCCCTTAAATTAAACTTCGTCCCGAAGTTTGCTGAAGTGTACCTGAATAGTTCTAGATAGCCCTGTCTTAAGTCATCCTCTTTCTCCCAGGTGGCTTCCCTCTCAGGGTGATGCTCCCACTGTACTTTGCAGTACTTGATTGCCCTGTTTCTCAACCTTTTCCAGTTATCTTCCACAATTCTATAGGGTTTCTCAACATATGTCAAATCTGCTTGTAATTCTACCTCTTGATGTGTGATTGCATCATTAGGAACCTTAAGACATTTATGTAGTTGTGACACATGGAAAACATTATGAACTTGAGCCAATCTTGGTGGTAACTCTAAAGTATAAGCTTCTGACTCAGTATTTTGAATGGTCCTATATATCTGGGGCTCAATTTTCCTTTAACTCCGAACCTCTTAACTCCTTTCATTGGGCTTACTTTGAGATATACCATATCTCCTACTTCAGGATGCCATGATCTTCGACTTTGATCAGCATAACTTTTCTGTCTACTTTAAGCTATTTTCAATCTATCCTTGATTATATCGATGATATCTTGCCTTTCCTTGATATAGTCTGGTGCAAATTCTTTGCTACTACCAGGCTCATACCAACATATTGGTGATCTACATTTCCTTCCATAGAGTACTTGATATGGAGCTGCCTTCAGACTACTTTGATAGATGTTGTTGTAATAAAATTCTGCCAATGGTAGATGATCTTCCCACGAACTTCCAAAGTCTAATGCACAAGCCCTAAGCATGTCTTCCAATATTTGATTGGTTCTTTCAGTCTGACCCCCAGTTTCTGGATGATAGGTTGTGCTGAAATCTAACTTTGAACCAAGTGCTTCATGTAATTGTTTCCAAAATGCTGAAGTAAACATAGATCCTCTATCAGTTACGATCTTCTTGGGCACTCCGTGCTTACTTACTATATCTTTGACATAAACTTCTACTAACTTCTCGACATTATCTTTCTGATTTACCGGAATAAAATGTGCACTCTTAGTGAGTCGGTCAACAATTGCCCATATCATATCTTTCCATTTTGGTGTCATGGGTAATCCTGTGATGAAATCCATACCGATTTCCTCCCATTTCCACCCGGGAATTTCCAAGGGTTGTAATGGTCCTGCTGGACTTTGATGTTAAGCTTTTACCCTTTGGCAAGTATGGCATTCCGACACATATTTTTCAATGTCTCTTTTCATGTTATTCCACCAGAATAATTCTTTCAAATCCACTGATCTACGTGTGGGTTCAAATAGTCACCCGGAAATGGAAATTCGCATAAGCAGCAAGAGCGCAAAGCATCCTAAAAGATAGCTCTCAACCAAGAGCAGTTAGAATCGCGTAGCTGCGTGCCCCTTTTTCTGACTAGCTTCTTGTTCAAAGAATTTCAGGCATGAGCACACTTGATGAACTAAGAAACCTACTATGGAATCAATCAACCCATCGCACCCGAGTGCTCTGCTCTCCAAGCCTTGCCCTTCTAGGTGCATCACTCTCAAATATATCACCAAATGTGTGGTGGTCCATGACTTCACTTTGCTGAAATTTTTAGACAACCATCAAACCAAGTGATTTCTAAGTTGATAAATGATGAGCAACTACTATAGGAACTTGCTAGAGGACTAAACATGCATCAAAACAAAGTTTCAAAGCATAGAACAAGCATGCAAGCTCAAACAACCTGTCACCTATAGCAGCAAAATACTCAAGATATAATCTACCAATCACAAATCTAATTGGACAAGTGGAGGAGACATATACTGTCACATCCCAAGATTTTCCAAATCTTGTAATGTGAAAAATAAATAAACAAAATAAATTATTGTTGAATTTTAGGATGAAAAGAAACTTTTGTTTTTAAATGGAAACTTAAAATTCCATCTTGAACAAACTTTGGTTAATGTTTGAATCCAAACTAAATTCAAATCAAGTGAAATGCATTCTTCATAAATGCATCTGGAAACTTAAACACTTGAGAAATAAACCAAAAACCTAAAACCCTAATGAAGGAAAACCATTTTCAAGTTATCTCTAAGAATATGGATTTGATCCATATAAAATTGGTCAAACAAACATTTCAAACTGACCAAGAATGACAAAGGGAAATATTATAAAACCATATAAATTGATTTCATTCAAGTTGGAGCCATAGATAAAATCTTATGAATTTAATAAGATAAGGAAATTGAATTTCCAAAGCCAATAAAGATATATCTAGAAATCCATGCCAAATGGTGAGCAAATAATACTAAAGATCTTTAAAAGGATAAATAAATATTAAATAAAAATATACAAATTGGAATCACCAAGTTTGGATCTATAAAGAAAAAGATATGGATTTTATAAGATAAAGATAAAAATATTAAATGAGGAACATTTAAAGGCCAAATAAAATCTGGGCCTAATCCATAAGAAAATGGAATGATTATAATCCAAATCCAAATAAAATAGAAGGATAAAGAATTTCCAAATAAAATGGCATTAACCAAAACCTATTCTATTTGAATAATGATAAAATCCCTATTAGAAATGATTAATTAAATCATGGGAGAATAATATTTGGAATTTACCCAAGTGGATTAAAAGTTATTTAATTAAATTAAATAAGACCAAAGAGATCTTCCAAATAAAATTTATGGAATTAAAACTATATTTAATTTCATTGGAATAAAGAGAAGTACCCAATTTAAAATAATTAATAAATCATATTAAAATTATTTCTAATAATTCAAAGTGAATTATTTGACACCCTTATAATTGAATAAAACTTACTGAAAAGGTTTTGTGGAAAAATGAAATTTAAATAAGGATTAAAAAATATATTTGATCTCATTTAATAAATACAAGGGCCAATTTTAAATAATTAAAAGACCCTAAAAAGAATAAAAGATTTATTCCAAAATTGAATTCAGAATGTTTTATTAATCAACATTTGAATCACACAAAGTTTGAGAGAAGTTTGAATTCAAATGAATGTTTGAATTGGTTAATCAAAATCAAAAGTTCAAAACATAATATTAGAAATAGAAAAGGAAAAACAATCAGAACAAAAAAAGAAAAGGAGCAGCCCAGCCCAGCTAGCCCACTAAGCCCAGCAGCCCACCTCTCCCTCTCACCCCGAGCGAACCATTTTTCACCGCAGAAGGAACCCACACAGACGCTGACTAGCAGGCCCCACTCCTCCTCTCTCTCACTCGCTGTCAAATAGGCCCCACAGCCACGTCACCGTCTTCAACCACGCGACCAGTTCTTCCTTCCTCTCTCTCCCGTTTCTGCCGATTGATTCGCGTGTTAAATTCGCATCAATGCCGCATGATTCCTGCCCCTGACCACGCTCACTTAAGCGCCCGTTTCCCCTCTCCATTTTCCCCCAATCCTCACACCACCAGAGCCCCCAGGCTGCCTGTATTGCTTGCGACATCGCCTCTGTCTCCGACGGCTTTTCCGGCCGATTCCGGCGAACCCAAGCCGCGCCTCGCCTCCTCGACCACGCGAGCCTGCTCCCCTCTTCCATACGCATCTCCCAGTGGCCTCAGCTCGCTCGCGCATGCCCCCTATCGTCCAACCACCTCGACTGACCGCGCCACCGTCTGCACCAACTCCGACGAGCTCTACTGGTAACATCCGGCCGCGCCGACCTCTCTCTTTGATGCACCGATACTCCCCACTCTTTTGTGCATCTAACCGTGCTCCCCTTTTTTCTCTGGCGTGCTCTGTAGCTTCGCCGTCAACGACGTTTGAGCGCAACCGACGGTTCCACGAACTCCGACGAGCAATTACGTTCCTCCTCGTGCGCCCCTTGCCTCCTCGCGAGCACTTCGAGCATCAGTGACACCACGCGAACCTGGTGAGACATTCCCCTTGTTCCCTTGCTTCCTTATTCGCTGAGACCGCCGCTAGCCGAGCGTCGCCGCCGCCAGCCATCGTCAAGTGCCGCTGGATTTTGGTCGCAGTGCTCAGAGCCGCTGGATCTTGATCTGACGGATACAATAGAACCTTAACCGAAGGGGTAAGTAGTGCCCTGAGCCGCACGATTACACTTAGATCCAACGCACTAGAGTGAGCGATCCGCACGAACCGATATGGCCCAATGAAAAACAACCACATGGCCCTGTCTGTTTTAATAAAAACAGAATTGATCTATTTGATGTTCCAATTTGAAAAATTCATAAGTTTCAAACCACACGTCCAAATTTTGCAAATTTTATATCAATGGAATCAGCAAGACAAATCCTACCCAACCATGCACTTTGTTTAATGATTTGCTTCTAGAAAATTGGTTGAAATTGCAGAAACTTGTGTAGGCTTATTTTGAATATAAAAATTGTTCTAGATATATTTTTGAGATGAAATCTTTGCAAAATGGTTTGTTTTGAACCTACTGACCATAGAAACCAACTCATGGATTTGAAAATGTATTTGGTAAAGCTAAAGAGTAAATCTTTGATTTAAAGCATTTCTAGTCAAATAAAAATATTGTTTATTTGTTGAAAACACTTTTGGAGGAAAACCCTTTGGGAAATGTTTTTATTTAAACTCTCTGACCCTAAACACAAAGATTTATGTTTTGAAAACATATTTTGTGAACCCTATAAAATTTATTGCTTTACTAAGGGCATTTTCAACCACATAAAATATTGATTTGATTTAAAAAATGGTTTATAAAGTAAAATCTTTTGCAAATGATTTTGCCACTTTTATAAAATGACCAATAGGTGTTTTAGAATGATTATAACCTATTAGAAACCACTTTTTCAAATAAAACAATCTTTAGCATGTTTGCATGCATTGTTTTGTTTCTATCATTTTATGTGATGTTTTGCTTGAATGGTAGATTGAAATATTGCTTGCTTGATTGAATTGTAGTGGAATTTGAAGAGTGTGATTGTTGCAAGATCAAGGAGTGAACTTATACTCTCTACCAAAAAGTCAAGTGATGCTTCATACTTTGTCCCATTATTTTCACTATGCATTAGTGTTGTTTCTAAGTAGGACTTGCATGGAATTTTGCTAAGTATAAACTATGCCATGGGAAATCCTAGTAGATGAACCTTAGTAGAAACTTCCTAAGTTAAGATTCCTAGTACTATCATGCTTAGCTTAGCTAGTAGAAAACAAGGGTGGATTATATTCATGCTATGGAATATTTCTAAGTCAAGAACTTATGTTTTGTTTAATAAAACAACTAAGTGAATGAATCACCTGGGTGGAATGGAAGGAATGGTTTGTGTTGAGTGGTTACACAAGGACCATTTATATGGTTTACCTTGTGTATCTCACTTGTGGATGGCCACCCAGGAACAAAGAGATTTGAGATGTCAAATGTTGAGAAGCTTCAAGTGCAGCCACTTGGCATTATGGTCTCTGCCTGGATCATATAGGTTGCAATAACTTAGCCATTTGGACAATTGGTGGTAGTGGGTGATAGGTTGGAACGCGTCCATTTGGTCTAAGGGAAGGCTTCTGAAAGGTCCTGTCTTGGTGAAAATCAAGTCTTGTGGGGAAAGTGCACCACCTCTACAGAAGGAAGAAACTAAGTACTTAGCCGTGTCCCCGGTAATGGACAATTTGAGCATCAAGACATGGAAGCTATCAAGAATCTCCTCATCCCAATTTTCTAAGTTAAAACTTGTGGTTGAACAAGGGTGAAGGTTCACCAATTTCTATTGGTGGTTCCTTGGGAGTTTTTGCCAAACAAAAACTTAGTGTTTTCAACTGATAGGTAAAATCTATTTTGAGCAAAGCAAGCCTAAGCTACACTTAGCCAAATTCATGTAGAAGCTAGATACTAATATTCTAGTAAGGTATCACTTGCCAATACTATTCCAATATATTGAACCACTATGGCTGTAACTTGTGATGTTGCAGTTTACTCTGATGAGGATTAGGGTTATGAGTCTACACTCAACATGCTTGCCTGTGGCACATGAAGATGAAGACTTTTATTTATATTGTTAAGTTAAACTCTTGTACTAGCCTATGGCTATGGAGTTGTAAAAGACTATGTTATCACTGGAATGATGATGTAATAACGACCTTTGTTTCTGTGTACTTCATCTTAAACTATGGATGCTAGCATTTGATCCAGGGACTAGCATTGCAATCACAGGGACCTTTACCTTTATAAAGGTGGGGTCTTACACTTTTGTACCTTAGCAAGTTGATCAAGTTGGGTTTGAACCATTTGAAAGTGTTTACAAAGAATTTTAATATCATTTGAAGTTATTTCCACAATATCTTTCAACTCATGGATAGCTCTAGAGTTTTCCAATAAATGATTCTGAACTTGTTTATTAAAATTACCTTCTTTAACAATAAATGTGTCAAGTTCCTCTAAGCATTGATCAGGAGGCTTACCATAAGGAATATCACCTTCATTAAATTGGAGAGAGTGTACCTCAATAGTAGATGAGTGGGGAATTGGCTTACATAATTCTTCTATAGGAGGTAGATTCTTCACATCTTCAGCTCTAATACCTTTCTCCTTTAGACACTTCTTAGCTTCCTTCATCTCTTCACCATTTAATGTAATAACTCCCCTCTTCTTTCTTGTTGGTGCTGGAATTGGTTTAGGAACAACTGGTTCAGGAGTACTAGGCTCAGGTGTATTCATCTCAGTTGAAGTCCAATCATCATAATTCTTGCTTATTTTAGCCATTAATTCTCCAGCATCTGTAGGAGTTCTTTTCCTGAAAACACAATCAGCAAAGATATCTAGGTATGTCCTAGAATCATCAGTTAGTCCATTATAATAAATATCAAGAAGCTCATTCTTAGGAAATGGACATCCAGGATGTGCATGAATCAAGGCACAGAACCTTGTCCATGAATCAAGCAATTTCTCTTATTCTCCCTATTTAAAATCAAAAAGTCTCTACAAAGAAGCATGTCTAGCACTAGGAGGAAAATATTTATGGAAGAAAGAAGCAATCAAGCAATCAGGGTAATCAATGGAACCAGGAGGTAATCTATTAAACCAAGCCCTAGCTTCTCCTTTTAGTGAAAAGGGAAGATCTTAGTAACAAAGTACTAGCGCATCTTAAAATCATCATAGAACAAAGCACTCATAGTAGAAAGCGCATTCATATGAGCCACAACACTCTCATTTTCAGTCTCACAAAAAGGTTATTTCTCAACAATATCTAAATAAGATAAATCAAGAGAGGAATCATAGTCTTCATCTTTAATATCTATGGGAGAGGTGGCAAACTTAGGATTAAAGGACAACTTAGGTATAATAGTTCGTCTAGCAACGAGACTCTTAATAGCACTAGTACCATGTGTGTTTTGGCACTCTTCAACAAATTCATCAGTGGACTCAATGTAACCATCATTAATATCATAACTCTCACTAGCCTCAGGTGAGCTAACAGGCGTAACAGTGGATTCACTAGGAGTTTTGGTATTTCCTAGACTAGCCATAGTAGCATCTAGAAAAGGACCTAATGAACCACTCGCATCAAACACAGTAGAAGTAACATCATGAGCATCAAAAGCAGTTTCAGACTCAGCAGTAGTAGAAGTGTGTGTAGCATGTGTATGTGGTGGTGGTGTGACAAGCTTACTTATAATAGACGGTGAATCAAGAGCAACATAGGTGTTTAGGACTGTACCTCTTCTTGTAGTGGATGGTAAAATAGGAACTTTCCATCACAAGACTTCCCCATGATGAAAGGAGTAGCAGTGAACAATAGTAGATCCAAGTGAACTTACAAATAAAGCTATGCTCCTCGGCAATGGCGCCAGAAAATAGTCTTGAAGACCCACAAGTATAGGGGATCGCTTCAGTCTTCGAGGGTAGTATTACCCAATTTATTGATTCGACACAAGGGGAGCCAAAGAATACTTGCAAGCCTTAACAACTGAGTTGTCAGTTCAGCTGCACCTGGAAATCGTTCTTGCTCACAGAAGTTTATCAGTAGCAACAGTTTGTAGTAGCAATAGCAAAGCAACAGCAGTAGTGGAACAAGAGCAATAGTAACAGTAACAGTGGAACAAGAGCAATAGTAACAGTAACAGTGGGATTCGAGTGCGGTAGGCATAGGGATGGATGGACGGGCATTGCATGGATGAGTCTAAACATGTAACTTCAAGATCTAGGGCATTGCAGATAAATAATAACAAGCATCCAAGTACTAAACAATCCTAGGCATGTTCTCCAAATATAGTCATACGTGCTCGCAATGAGAACTTGCACAACATCTTCTGTCCAACCAGCCCGTGGCGGCGGGGCCTCTAGGGAACTACTGGCAATTAAGGTGCTCCTTTTAATAGAGCACCGGAGCAAAGCATTAACACTCCGTGAACACATGTGATCCTCACACCACAGCCATCCCCTCCGGTTGTCCCAATTATTGTCACTTTGGTGCCTTTGGATCCGGACAATGATATGTGTACACAACTTGCAGATAAGTTCACAAACAATACTATCATAATGATTCAATAATAAGTTCAGATCTGAGATCATGGCACTCGGGACCTAGTGACAAGCATTAAGCACAACAAGTTGGAACAAAGTCAGATAGCACTAATAGAGATACTAGGCACTATGCTCTAACAGATCTTATTCGATTACATGATAGAACTCATCCAATCCCTACCATCCCCAAGCCTACAGCGGGGGATTACTCACTCATGGATGAGGGAAACATCAGTGGTTGATGGAGATGCGTTGGTGATGACGATGGCGATGATCCTCTCCAAATTCCCCGTCCCGGCAGGGTGCTAGAATGGAGTTTCTAGATCCGAATATTGGTTTCTGGTGACGACGGTGGAGCGGAACTCTTTCTGGAAAACTATCGAACCCCCTCAGTTTTTAGGTCGAAAGGCAACTTATAGGCGCAGAGGGAGGCCGAGGAGCTGCCTGGGGTGGCAGCACCCCCACCAGGCGCGAAGTCAGGTGGGCCCGTGCCTGGGGTGGGTCTGGGCCCCCCAGGCCTCCCCTCTGTCCCCCCCTTCTGGCTCCCTGGATCTTCTGGTGAAAAATAGTTTTTGGCATCTTTTCCGGAATTTTTCCTGATAGTTGATTTTCTGCACAAAAACAAGACACCAAGGTAATTCCGCTGAAAATAGCGTCAGTCCATGTTAGTTGTATCCAAATCACACAAGTTTAGATGAGAAACAATAGCAAAGTGTTCGAGAAAGTAGATACGTTTTGGACGTATCATCAATGTAACTAGAAGATTAATTTTCTAAGATCTGATCGTGGAGGTGAATATCTTAGTTATGAGTTTGGCGAGCATTTGAAGAAATGCGGAATAATTTCACAATTGACACTGCCGGGAACACCACAACATAATGGTGTGTCCGAATGTCGTAATCGAACTCTCTTAGATATGGTTCGTTCTATGATGTCACTTACAGATTTACCCCTATCATTTTGGGGTTATGCGTTAGAAACAGCCGCATTCACTTTAAATAGGATACCATCTAAATCCTTTGAAACAACACCGTATGAATTATGGTTTGGGAATAAACCTAAATTTTCGTTCCTTAAAGTTTGGGGTTGCGAAGCTTATGTAAAGAAGTTACAGCCCCACAAGCTTGAACCCAAAGCGAAAAAATGCATCTTCATAGGATACCCGAAGGAAACTATTGGGTATACCTTCTATCATAGATCCTAAGGCGAAATATTCGTTGCTAAGAATGGATCCTTTCTAGAGAAGGAGTTTCTCTCGAAAGAAGTGTCTGGAAGGAAAGTAGAACTCGACGAGGTTGTCGAACCTTCTCTCGGATTTGAGAGTAGCGCAACACCGGAAGTAGTTCATGTGGCGCCTACACCAATAAGAGAGGAAGCTAATGATGTTGATCATGAAACTTCGGTTGAAGTTACTACGGAACCTCGCAGGTCAACGAGAACTCGTACCGCTCCCGATTGGTATGATCCCGTTATGAGTGTCATGTTGGTAGACAACACCGATGACCCTGCGACATATGAGGAAGCAATGATGAGCCCAGATTCCAATAAATGGCAAGACGCCATGAAATCCGAGATTGGATCCATGTACGAAAACCAAGTATGGACTTTGGTGGACTTACCGGATGGACGAAAGGGTGCCGAGAACAAATGGATTTTCAAGAAGAAAACATATGCTGATGGTAATGTTACTGTCTATAAAGCTCGACTTGTCGCAAAAGGGTTTCGACAAATTCAAGGGGTTGACTACGATGAGACTTTCTCATCAGTAGTGAAGCTAAAGACTATGAGGATTTTGTTAGCAATCACTGCATATTATGATTATGAGATATGGCAGATGGATGTCAAAACGGCGTTCCTCAATGGAGACATTGATGAAGAGTTGTATATGGTACAACCCAAAGGTTTTGTCGATCCTAAAGATGCTAACAAGGTATGCAAACTTCAACGGTCCATTTATGGATTGAAGCAAGCATCCTGAAGTTGGAATCAACGTTTTGATAAGGTGATCAAAAGTTTTGGTTTTATACAAACTTATGGAGAAGCTTGTATTTACAAGAAAGTGAGTGGGAGATCTATAGCATTCCTAGTACTATATGTGGATGACATATGTTGATTGGGAATGATGTAGACCTTCTTAACAGTGTCAAGGATTATTTGAATAATAGTTTTTCAATGAAAGATCTTGGCGAAGCAGCTTACATATTAGGCATAAAGATTTATAGAGATAGATCGAGACGCCTAATATCATTGTCACAGAGTACATATTTGGAAAAAGTTCTAAAGAGGTTTGGAATGGAAGATAACAAGAAAGGGTTCTTGCCCATGTTTCCCAATATGACCTTGAGTAAAACTCAAAGTCCTGCTACGACAGAAGATAGAGAAAGGATGAGTAAGACACCCTATGCCTCAGCCATAGGATCTATCATGTATGCCATGCTATGTACTAGACCCTACATTGCATATGATGTTAGTTTGACTAGCAGATATCAAAGTGATCTAGGAGTGGATCATTGGACAGCGGCCAAAACATCCTTAAGTACTTGAGAAGAACTAAGGATATGGTTCTTTCTTATGGAGGTGATGAACAGCTCGTTGTTAATGGTTACACCGATGCTAGTTGGAACATCAATCCGAATGATTCTAAATCTCAATCTGGATACGTATTTACTTTGAATGGTGCAGCCGTTAGCTGGAGGAGTGCAAAGAAAAGTGTTGTGACGAGATATTCAACTGAATCGGAATACATAGCTGCTTCGGAGGCTTCACAAGAGGCGATATGGATGAAGGAGTTCATTATAGAGCTTGGTGTGGTTCCCAGTGCGCCGGACCTAATGTCTATCTACTATGATAACATGGGAGCCATAGCCAATGTGCAAGAACCAAGGTCACACAAGAAGCTGAAGCATATCAAGCTGCGTTTTCACGCTATTCGAGAGCATGTCCAAGATGGTGACATAAAGATTTGCAAAGTACACATAGATCTGAATGTGGCGGATCCATTGACTAAACCTCTCCCAAGGGCAAAACATGACCAGCACCAAGCTGCCATGGGTGTTCGATATATTACCATGTAATCTAGATTAGTTGACTCTAGTGCAAGTGGGAGACTGTTGGAGATATGCCCCAGAGGCAATAATAAAAGTAGTTATTATTATATCTTTGTGTTTATGATAAATGTTTACATTCATGCTATAAGTGTATTAACCAGAAACATTAATACTTGTGTGATTTGTAAATAAATTAGAGTCTCTGATAAAGCCTCTTTGTAATACTAGCTTGTTGCTTGCTAGATGATCGTGGTTTACCGATCATGAATATTGAGATGTTATTAACAACAAGATCAAATCATTGGGAGAATGGTGTGATGGACATACTCCTATAGATAAGCGTAGCATAAATATCAAGTCATTTCAATAGTTTGTTTGCTATAAGCTTTCTAATACATAGTAACCTAATTCCTTCGACCATTAGATCATGCTAATCACCATCACCGAAAGGATGCTTTGATGACATCAAACACTGCACCGTAACCGGGTGGTTATAAATATGGCATTGAGTGTTTGCAAAGTATGTGTTGAGGCACATGGATCAAGAGTGGGATTTGTCCATCCATATGACAGATAGATATACTCTGGGCCCTCTCGATGGAATGTCATCCAATTAGCTTGCAATCATGTGACTAGCTCACAAGAGATCACATATCACGAGAACAAGGAAAGGGTACTTATCAGTAACGAGGTTGAACTAGGTATACAGAGATACCGACGATCAGACCTCGGATAAGTAAACTATCGCGAGACAAAGGGAAATTGGTATCGTATGTAAGTGGTTCATTCGATCGCAAAGTAATCGTAGAAATATGTGGGAGCCATATGAATTTCCAGATTCCTCTATTGGTTATTGATCGGAGAAGAGTCTCGTTCATGTCTGCATAATTCACGAACCGTAGGGAGACACACTTAAGGATTTAATGTTATTTAGTAGATATGGAATGTAAGTAGGGAGACTGAATGTTGTTTGGTGTCTCGGATGGGTTCTGGGATATCACGAGGAGATCCAGAATGGTCTGGAGAATAAGATTCATATAAGGAAATTCCAATTTCGGAGTTCGAGAATGATTCCGATGATTTCATCGGAGAGGTTCTAGAAAGGTCTAGAAGATTCACCGGACCGGAATGGGAACTGTACATGAATGTGTCATGGATAAGTGGAATGATTGAATCATGTCCTAGGTCACTTGGTTGGGCATTTGCAAGAAAAAAATTAAGATCCAAATTAAAAGTCAAAAGGCAAGTTTGAAAAGTCAAACTGGGATAATGTATCCTCGTGGAGGAAGGAAAGAATCCTTCTTTCCCTCCACCACAAGCCAACTGGGAGAGGGAGTTGGGGAAGGATTCAAACTCCCCTCTCCCAAGCTGCCCTCCCTCTCATAAGTAGAGGGGAGGGGGTGCCCCAAGGACACACAACCCCAGCCCTCCCCACCTAGCCCCGCGCCGCCGCCAGCCGTTGTCGCGTCGCTGCTGTGCTGTCGCCCAGCGTCGCCGCCGGCCACGCCTCCTCCTCTCCAGCCCTCTAAACCCTAGATCAATGAAAACCCTAGATCCACCATAACCTGCTCCGGCTTAGGCGAAGCCCTGCAGGATCTCCCCTCTACTTTTGACACCATGCCGTCGTGCTGCCGGAATCGCGAGGGGAGAAATACAACCTCCGTTGCCTGCTGGAACAAGGGAGAGGAAGGTCTTCATCGAGTACCGAACGTGTGACCGAATGCGGAAGCGCTGCCGGAACGTAGCGCCGGAAGGATCGTCTACGCCATCTTGATATCGGCATGTGTACAACTACATCACCCACGAGAATCTGCTCTCGTTAACCGCTTTGGAATCTTCGAGGGTGAGTAATCTAATCGACTTGTTGCTACACTCTAGTAGATAGATCTTGGCTTGTTTGTGTGCATGCGGTAGAATTTTTTTGTTTTCCATGCTACGAACCCCTTCATAGGGTTCATCCCTAGTTCTAGGGTTCCTCCCCCTATTTAATTGTAAATGATGAACTGCACTAGTAGTGGTGCCTAGTGGGGATTGTGATCAATTGCACTTCAGTGCTTACTGTCCTGATTTGATTATATGATGCTAGTGGCTCTATAGTGTTAATTCTAGTTGATAGTTGAGCTTGGCTAAGTTGATTTTGTTACTGTGATATCTATCTGGTGGTGATCTGTGGTTCCATCTACTGTCAGTACATTAGTGTTGACAATAGCACTGTCTGTAATTACTCACTGTATTTATACATGTTGGCTTTTATGGTTATAAACATATTGAGATTAATAATTTTACTTTAATGATACTCTGTAAATGCATAGATAAGCTTGATGATGATTTCTAAGGTGTAGTCTCAGGAAAATGATATCCAATAGCTTGCCACTATATTTGTGGTATCTAAATGATGGTTTTACTTGTCTTATGGAACCTGCCCTTGTGACACCATTTAACTATGGCACACAAGTTGTTAGTTTCTACAATTGGCTTGATTCTGTTGAGATCAGGATTGGATTAGATCAAGGTTTAATGGAAATCTTCTTCTTAAACTAATCTGCCTGTGATGTTGCTCTCAGGCATAGGAACTAGTTTCCTATCTTGTTGTCCCTTATTGAAATGTTCTGGGATTATAATTTGTCACTGGATCTTGTATCCTCTTGGCTAAGATGTTTGGTTGATCACAAATTTATATTGGTTCATAGGACTTGTATATTCTGAGGTGCTACTCCACTAGGAGATGTGCCTAGAATTTATAAGCTATGTTATGTACATGTTGGAAGATATAAATTATTTGTTAACTCCAGGATCTATGATGCTAGTCTGAGATCCTGGTTGAGTTGGTAGAATTTAAATGTACTTTTTATTTAAAGGATCCTCTATGATGGATTCACCCACTCGGGTGTTTTCTGAGAGCTCTGAATATAGAAAAACACATGAATATCTGTTTAGATAAGATAGACAAATCATGTGAGGGTTTTATAATACTCACCACAACAGTTGAATTATTGTTGTGGTTGCTGGTTGATCCGGTGACTTGATGTTGCTATCTTTGTTACTGGCATGATCTTGTTCTTCTCCTCCTGGTGCTGCTCCTGTTACTTCTAGCTCCTGGAAGCTTGGCCCTGATGTTGCCCTTCAACTCCTAGCTCCTGGAACTTTGCCTTGCTATCCACCTGATCGACCCCTCCTTATGTCACCATCTCGTGATACTAGGATGATCTTGTGTGTTGTTTGGCTGGTGATTTACTTGGCTTTGATAAGCTTGGTGTGCTGTTTGAGAAGGAAAGAATGAGCGGCTGGAAGCTCTTGCCATGGCTGAGTTACTCCTTTTGCTTATGTGGCTGCTGCTGCTGTGTTGACAGCTCTCACCATGCATTTAGGTGAGTGTGCTGCCTGTGTGCTTGGTACACCATTTGGATCAGATCAATGAGGTGTCTTTACCTTTTAATATTTTAACATTTTACTCTCCTGGTCAAACTAGCCCCTTTTACTTGTTGTTGAGAGATGTGTTATGGCTTATTGGTTTATGAAAGAACTGATTCTTTCATATTGGTGAAACTTGCCCCTTTTAACAATACTCAATGATGTATCATGAGCAGTGCACCTCAATGCTCTCTACTGAGAGTATCTTAACCACTAATCTTTATTTTCCTTTTTGTTTGATTTTGCATTTTGTTGCAGGTACAAGATCTGGATACTCAAGATTTTAGTATAGAATAAGATAGATAGATTGTAATTTTTTTATTGATTCATTCGTAAAGATTTTGAAATATCTTATTATATTCTTTATGTAACAATCTTGTAATAGTTTATTATTGAAGTTTCATTTATTGAAATTCCTCTGTTGTACTGAACCCTTCATGAGTTCATTATTGTAAAATAAAAAATGTATATGGAATGAAAATAACAAATACAGATTCATTTATTATTTGAATTACTTTATATTGAATTCCATTTTATTTATTATCTCTTAACATTATAACAAATGAGATTACTAAATTAGTTTATAATTCATTTCTTACTAAAAATTCTTAATCTTTAAATATAAATTCAAATTTCAAATGTGAATTCAAATTCTCCCCTTCAAAACACACATATTCAAAAAGATCATGTCAGAATTTATAACGATCACTCCCAATAGCTATCACTACACACAAAGAGTGAAAGAAACTCTGATCACTTTAGGTTTTTAGTTTGGCGAAAATTTTACCCGAATTTTTACAGATGAATGCATGCATATGCACAAATTCCTAAGTCTACCCTTCGTTGGTTCCTAAATTCTAGGATGTTACACACTTCCCCCTTAAATTAAACTTCGTCCCGAAGTTTGCTGAAGTGTACCTGAATAGTTCTAGATAGCCCTGTCTTAAGTCATCCTCTTTCTCCCAGGTGGCTTCCCTCTCAGGGTGATGCTCCCACTGTACTTTGCAGTACTTGATTGCCCTGTTTCTCAACCTTTTCCAGTTATCTTCCACAATTCTATAGGGTTTCTCAACATATGTCAAATCTGCTTGTAATTCTACCTCTTGATGTGTGATTGCATCATTAGGAACCTTAAGACATTTATGTAGTTGTGACACATTGAAAACATTATGAACTTGAGCCAATCTTGGTGGTAACTCTAAAGCATAAGCTTCTGACTCAGTATTTTGAATGGTCCTATATATCTAGGGCTCAATTTTCCTTTAACTCCGAACCTCTTAACTCCTTTCATTGGGCTTACTTTGAGATATACCATATCTCCTACTTCAGGATGCCATGATCTTCGACTTTGATCAGCATAAATTTTCTGTCTACTTTAAGCTATTTTCAATCTATCCTTGATTATATCGATGATATCTTGCCTTTCCTTGATATAGTCTGGTGCAAATTCTTTGCTACTACCAGGCTCATACCAACATATTGGTGATCTACATTTCCTTCCATAGAGTACTTGATATGGAGCTGCCTTCAGACTACTTTGATAGATGTTGTTGTAATAAAATTCTGCCAATGGTAGATGATCTTCCCACGAACTTCCAAAGTCTAATGCACAAGCCCTAAGCATGTCTTCCAATATTTGATTGGTTCTTTCAGTCTGACCCCCAGTTTCTGGATGATAGGTTGTGCTGAAATCTAACTTTGAACCAAGTGCTTCATGTAATTGTTTCCAAAATGCTGAAGTAAACATAGATCTTCTATCAGTTACGATCTTCTTGGGAACTCCGTGCTTACTTACTATATCTTTGACATAAACTTCTACTAACTTCTCGACATTATCTTTCTGATTTACCGGAATAAAATGTGCACTCTTAGTGAGTCTATCAACAATCGCCCATATCATATCTTTCCATTTTGGTGTCATGGGTAATCCTGTGATGAAATCCATACCGATTTCCTCCCATTTCCACCCGGGAATTTCCAAGGGTTGTAATGGTCCTGCTGGACTTTGATGTTAAGCTTTTACCCTTTGGCAAGTATGGCATTCCGACACATATTTTTCAATGTCTCATGTTATTCCACCAGAATAATTCTTTCAAATCCACTGATCTACGTGTGGGTTCAAATAGTCACCCGGAAATGGAAATTCGCATAAGCAGCAAGAGCGCAAAGAATCCTAAAAGATAGCTCTCAACCAAGAGCAGTTAGAATCGCGTAGCTGCGTGCCCCTTTTTCTGACTAGCTTCTTGTTCAAAGAATTTCAGGCATGAGCACACTTGATGAACTAAGAAACCTACTATGGAATCAATCAACCCATCGCACCCGAGTGCTCTGCTCTCCAAGCTCTGCGCAGGTGTTTTTACATGGGCTGTCCCCGAACGAGGGCTTGCTATCAAAGTAGGTGGATTGGTCTGTGGTGCTCAACAAGTACAATCTGGGCAAGCCCTTCGCCGGACGAAAGCCTTATTACCCGTAATAGCGGGACAGAACTGAAGGTAGGTAGTATGAAAATACGACTCCTATTGTCTTATGCTTTACAGCTTGAACCGCCCCTCCATTTTCTTCACTACTACCGCTTCTACACATAAATCAAATAAGCATTGTGGAATAGTGGCATTTCGTTAATGGCAAAAATGTTCTTAGTGAAAGGTCCTATTTCTAGCTCCTCTAGTTTTCTTAAACCAGGACTTTTTATTTATCCAGCAGTGATATTACCGAAAAAAGGGCTTCCGTTCAAAGCTGAAAGAAAGAGACTGGTCCTCCCTCTTTGCCTAGACAGAAACTAATCAGTTTAGACAGTCCCTTGTGGCTACGATGGAAACTGGATCAACGCGTCGTTGGGTCAAGAGAAGTTCCAATTGAAGTTCAATATGAATCTTTGGGGACTATTTGACCGCAGCACCCATTGCCGAAAGCAGCTCATACCTCTAATAGGGGGTATTTCCTTGGCCAACGCTTCTAGTAGGAGGCATATTCCTTTCTCCCGAGGGTGAGGTTTATCACTTTTGCCTATGGCTGGCATAACCAAATCTAGAGCGGAGTGAGCCAATCCATTTGTAACCGTTTCAAAGTCTTCTGCGGCATCTTCTAGATCAGAATCTCCTCCTCAACCGAGGAAATATGTGCTACTACTACTCTACGCCCACACCGGATATGGACCGAACTGTCTCACGACGAACCCAGCTCACGCACCGCATTAATGATTGTTTCTCAATCAGGAGCCTCTACTTCGAAGTGTTCCATTGACCAAAGCAAAGGTAGAAGGGGGTACATCTTGGTACTTCCTGGATGAATGGAATATGGTGTCTCATGTGCCTCTTGGAGTATCACTTCATGAATTTCTGACACATCTGGAACACAAAGACGGTCTTGGAACCATAAGATCCATAATATCCTAAGAAAAAAACATATGCTTGACCTTGGGATATCCTTCGAATTTCTTCAGCAATAAAAGGATCTTCAGCTTGATGTCTAAAAATTTAATGCCTAAGATCACTATTCTGTTCTGCAACTACCTGCATGGTAGCTAGTCCTCCAAGTGTCTCTGTTTTTATGAATTGAAGTTCCAACCTCTCTAAATCCACCTGTAGCTCTTTTGGTAGTTCTCGATTGCTAGGCTGAATATCTGTGCTCTTACGGCTTAAAGCATCTGCTACAATATTATCCTTTCGACGGGTATAATTGATTGTCAGATCATAATCCTTGATTAGCTCTAACCAACGTTTCTGTCTCATATTCAATTCCTTTTGAGTGAAGAAATATTTGAGACTTTTGTGGTCAGTGTATAACTCACACCTTGCTCCATAAAGAAAATGCCTCCATCCTTTCAAGGCAAAGACTACTGCTGCTAGTTCCAAATAATGTGTTGGATAATTGACTTCATGTGGTTTCAGTTGTCTTGATCCGTAAGCAATTACTTTACGATCTTGCATTAACACACAACCCAAACCTTCTTTAGATGCATCACAATACACTATGTAATCCTTTCCTATTTCAGGAACTGCTAAGATTGGGGCGGTAGTTAATCTAGTCTTTAACTCCTGAAAGCTTGCTTCACACTTCTCATCCCAGATGGATGGTGTGTTCTTTCTTAGAAATTTGGTCATTGGTCCAGCTATCTTGGAGAAACCTTCAATGAACCTTCGATAATAACCATCCATACCCAAGAAACCTCGGATTTGCTTCACATTGGTTGGTGCAGTCCACTCTAATACTGATTGAACTTTGGATGGATTTACAGCAATCCCATCCTTACTGATCACATGACCAAGGAATTCTACCTCATCCAACCAAAATTCACACTTACTAAACTTAGCATAGAGCTTATGTTCTCTTAGGATCTGCAATGCTATTCTCAAATGATCTGCATGCTCTTCCTTATCCTTTGAATATATCAAAATATCATCAATGAACACTATGACCAACTTGTCCAAGTAAGGCATGAAGATTTTGTTCATCAGATTCATGAATATTGCTAGTGCATTGGTCAAACCAAACGGTACGACAAGATACTCATGGTGTCCATACCTTGAGACAAATGCTGTCTTTGGAACATCTTCCGGTTTGATTTTTATCTGGTGGTATCCTGATCTTAGATCAATCTTGGAAAATACTCCAGCTCCCTTAACTTGATCAAACAGATCTTGAAATCTTGGCAATGGGTACTTATTCTTGATGGTAACATTGTTGAGATTTCTGTAGTCCCCACACATCCTTCGTCCTCCATCTTGTTTATCTACAAAAATCACGGGGGTTCCCCATGGAGATACACTTTCTTGAATGAATCCCTTCCTGGCTAACTCATCAATTTGCTCTTTAAGCTCTTTTAATACCTTCAGACCCGTCTTGTATGGTTCTTGAGATATTGGTGTTGTACTTGGAATTAGATCAATAGTAAACTCTATTTCCCGATCAGGTGGCATTCCTGGTAATTCTGCTGGAAAAACATCCTGAAACTCATTTACTACGGGAATATCCTCCAACTTGAACTCCTTCATTGAGTTCAACTGAAGATCTACCATGAAATGACTGTGCTTATCTGCTTGATATACTATCCTTGCTCTACTTGGAGTCTTGATTGAGACAGTTTTATCCTCACAATTAATCTGAGCCCCATGTTCAGTCATCCATTCCATACCCAGCACTACTGCAATCCCCTTCAAAGGAATCACATAAAGGTCCGCAAAGTATGTACAACCACAGATCGAGATAACCTGATCCTGTTTAATGTGGCATACAACTACATTTCACCTGCCGTCACCACGGTCATAGGGTTTTCTAACGTTGCCCTTCTAATCCTGAATTTATCACAGAATTCTTCAGAAATGAATGAAGTAGTTGCACCGGTATCAAATAGAACTTTTCCAGGATTGGTAAGCATATTGAGCGTACCTATTACTGCATGCTTGGAGTTATCCACCTCCTCCAAAGTTGCACAATTTAGCTTCCCGGTAGGCCTGCTCCTTTTGCCATTGTTGTTCTTGACAAAATCTCCTCCTCGATTGGGTTTTTCATTGCTTCCACTGGTTTGTCCTCCACCTTTAACAGGCCAACCACCTTGTGGTTTACTCGGACAGTTTGGCCTTATATGATCTCTCTGGCCACAAGCATGGCAAATTATCACTGGTTTCTGGCAATCCTTGCTCATATGCCCTGGAAGTTTGCAATTATGGCATATAATATTCCTTTCGGTTGGATTTGCACTCCGGTTGGAATTGTTGTTGTTGTAGGGTCTATTCCTCGGCTTGAAATCCAAATTGGGCTTGGGTTTACTTGCCTGATTCCTCTTTGTTTCCTTCTTGGCTCTTTTGCTTCGGTCTTCTTGAACATTATTATAGTCATCTTCAGAAGTGATGGCTGCATCTAGTAACTGCTGAAAAGTTTGTTTATTGGGAAACCGTAACTGCATCTTCACAAACGGATTTAAACCTCGCAGAAAACGCTTCTTCCTTTTCTCCTCAGTGCTCACTTCATCCTTAGCATAACGAGACAATTGAGTAAACTCCCGGATGTACTTCATGACACTGGTATAACCTTGCTGAAGCTCCTCAAACTCCCTATGCTTCAACTCCATCACACTTTCAGGAACATGATACTCACGGAACCTCTGCTTGAACTCTTCCCAGGTATACTCTCTCCCTAGCGATTGCATTGCTAACTGATTCTCCCACCATGATGCTGCAGGTTCAGTCAAAAGATGAGTTGCATACCTCATCTTTTCTCCATCATTGCAACCTACAGTCTTTAACTTCTTCTCAATATCCTCTAGCCAATCCTCTGCATACATTGGTTCTGGAGCTGATGCAAAAGGTAACGGCCTTTCATTCTGAAAGTCGGAAAGACTCACTCCTCCGCCTTTAGGTGCTCTCTGGTTTCCAGCTCGCCCCAATAACTCCTCCATGAATTTGTTCTGGGACTCTTGCATTATTTGCATATATTGCATAAAGTTCTGCTCCATTAGCAGTCTCATTGGTGGTGGTGGTAATGCTCCCTGATTTCCAGCATCTGCATCTGCTTTCTCCTTAGCCTCGCGCTCCACGCGTTGCTGTTCAGATTTGGTTTCTACACCCGATTCCATGACCCCCTAGTCCTACAACATAAAGCGAATACTCATAATTACATCATGCACATGTGTTCTGAGCTCAACTTTACGCACAGGACTAGTCACACGATAGAAAACAAAACCCAAATAAGATCCAAATATGCATTTCACATATTATACATTACAAACCACTTAGTAAATACAAACTCATTACAACCTGTACCATCTAGGTACCATAACACATTAAAAACACTACCTCACTTACTTAACTACATCTTTCTCTCGGATTACAATATGCAATACTAGCTACTTCATAATAAGTACCCTATGCTTTTAGTACCCGCGACGCTCATCATACATGCCCAAAGTCTAGCCGTGATGACGTGATGTCCGTCGCACAGTTTGTGGAACAAATGGCCTTCCAAACGGAACATACTCAGTATCTGAAGTATCAGGACTTGAGTCATTACTCAGCCCGAGTGCATTGACTCCATCCAGCTCAGCTGAAAAGTCTTCAGAAACCTGTTCAACATTATCACCCAATTGCATCTCCTGAGCTTCATTCCTAGAGCTGTCAACAGAATACGCAGATTCTGCTGCTCCCAGGTGCTCTGTTGGGCAAGATAGTTAAACACTAGATAATGTACATTCCCTGGGTTTTGAGAAGGTGTTGACGATTCAAACACTCTCTCCTTAGGATCTTCTTCCTCACCCTGACTTTCTACAAATATGGTATTTCTACTACTGTTATTAGGATTGGTTCTCACACCCATCCAGCTGGATTTTCCAACATATCTGTTAGACCCATCTACTCACATCTGATTCCCTTGGGACCCCTCAAATGACCCTATTCTCCATCCATCAGAATTCTCGATAGGAAGTTCTGAATCAGATCCTTCCTCAGAAGCCCGTGACATAGAATACCTCATATCTAAATTGGGATCATAGATAGGTTCCGATCTGGATGAACAAGGATATGGTGTAAATGAGTTGGGATCTATAGATATATCCTTAAAAATTGGTTTTGCACTGCTCCTTGCTTCTTTCTCCAACTGGAATGCTAATTGTTTCCTTCTCTCTGGATCAGTTAGGTCCTCTAACATGTCATTTTTATATTCTACTATGACTTGATGTGTCTTATAAAAAGACACAACAAGTGTTCGATAGCGATCCATAAACTTGGAGGCTAACTTAGGATGCTTCTTTACCAAAGTAAGATGATCCGATACTGGTTCCGAGTCTATAGTATCATGAGGAATCACAGAAAATGTGCTCCCTTCTAACTCCTGGGCTTTATGCTCCCGGATATTGGTTATCGCCTCCACAACAGCAACATGGTATGCTACTAAATGACTCCTACCTTCACCTATAGGTAGATCGTGATATAATCCAAGCTCCTCTGGAAGTTGGATACTTACACGATACTTGAATAACATATGACCATCATAATAGGTTATGGTATTCACTGGGATTTTAGTTGGACAACTAAAAATCCTTAAGAGTTGGCGAAGCTGATCAGTGAATGATCCTTGGTAATCATCGAGAGTCTCCTCTTTCCTTACCAGAGTTTGTTTTGGAAACTTTGGTGCCATTATTCTGTATAACAAAAATATTTTTATTAGTAATCAATAATATATTGCATCATAACAAAGAATTATCGCACTAAAATATATAACGTAATATTCTCATTTGAATACCCATTATACCCTTTTAGAGAATTCTTTATCGTTGCTATACACTCCTACAGGTAATACCCTTTACTAGGTTTCCAACCTAAGGTCAAAGCAATTTGCTCTGATACCAACTGCGTTGACCCAGCATACCACTGCTTGTGTAGTACACTATAGTCTTTGACATGACATTCATAGAACACCATTCCGTAAATATCACATCCCTCAGAGTGGTACAACAGAAGCATTCTGGGTCCATATTACAAACATACATACATTATTATTATTATTACAATACCAGAAGTTCAAGACTTCAAAAGATTCAACTTACAACCCAAATATAAAGTGTTTCAGTAGAAGTTTTAAAGTACAACTTCATTTCCGAATTGAGCTCAGCAACTTATTATTATATAAGGTCCATGTTGCGTGGCTCAATTGGTTACTAATACTAAGGTAATTATTCTGAATCATGGTGCTCTCCTCCATAGACGATGTCGTAGTCCACACCTTCTACAACACCATACAGATCAGGCTCTTCATAGAAGACCTCCTCTTGGCTTTCAGCTGCATACATTGGGGTATCCTTAGAGTCTAAGCAGGGGATCAAAGGAAAAGGTGAGTAACAGCGTTACCCAACAAGTTCATTATATGCAAGGTGGGAGGTTTGATGCTCTATCTACCACCTCGGACTATAAGTTCTTGGCACTATGCAGTTTTCATAAATCTTTCTTCAAAGATTGATTTTATTGTTAAAACTATGCCCATCAGCCTTCATAGGTTTAACAGAACTTTCATGAAGTTCCTTTCCTACCGCGTTCGTAGCTCCTTCCCGGAACAGGGAGTAACAAGTTACAATTCTTACACTCTATAGAGGTGCGTTACTTTATCCATGAGAGATCAACTCCTTGTTGCACAACCGGGCATACTTTCTCGTACACAATTCCATGATGTGGGGCCTAGTAGGTGATCCAAGCCAATCACTGCCCTTTTCGTGACCCCATATGTCTACACGATCCTTCAGGGCTGTCTCACCTCCGTTAAGCCCCCTTTTGGGCAGGCTAAAACCCTGATGAGTTCCTGAAGACTCTATGAGCTGGTGATGCCCCTAGCAATTACCATATAGGTCCGGCTATACCTCCGACAGCCACTCATAGATAATCTAGACACCAAAAACGTGGGGCCTAAGGGTGCCCACCCATATGTTGGATCCACACAAGGAATCACAACGTCACGTTAAGGTCGTCTTGCCTCCATACGAAAGGAAAAGGATACAGTGACTTCTCCGTCCCATTCCAAATCTCATGGTTAACGCGTTATATACGGCGCTAGAATCACTGATGCCATGGGTGGTTAATTCCTAGGTGATTATCTTTGTTGCAGATAGACACCTAAGTTCTACTGCCCACTATATCATCATTTAGGATGATATCAACAATTTATTTATTTGAGAAAATAACACTTTTCTTTCCTCGAAATATAGATGATAACACACAATTTACAAATACTTTGATATAAGACTCTTCAAAGTACATGAGCAAGCAATGAACTTGCCTTGTGATTGCAAGGTAGTGAAGTCAGATGCTTGCACTGGACCTTGAGCTTCTATGTATACAAAACATCATTATTGAACGGTAAGGACAATATTTAAAGAAGCAAAAATGAACATGCATAGTAATGTAATGCATTACTTGTGATTTACTCTCTTTATGTGTTTTATCCAGTATTTTAGTTTCCTGGAATATCTTTAGGAACTTAAGAAATCCAGTTTTTAAGAAATAACCTTAATATTTGATAAATATTATTTTCACTAATTTATAATGTAATATATTTTTAATAGAGTTAAAAACTAATTTTTATTTAATTTTAACTCTTATATTTATTTATTTAATAATTCTTTTTAAGAATTAGCATTTAAATAAAAGAGATTTTATTTTGGTAACTCTAAATATTTATTTACTATTTTTCTAAAATACTATAATAACAAAATATAATAAAAGTTATTTTTATTGATTTTTATGTATTTTCTTGAATTTTATAAAATTCCATAAGGAATATATATTATAAAATCCTTAACCATAAAATCCATTTATTAAAAATGGTTTCTTAATTTAATTTAATAGGTTATTTTATTATGAGTCTAAAAATATATTGTTTGTATTTTTTAGACTTTTATTTTATTTTCTAGAATTTATTGAGTTTTAGGGGTATTTTAGTCTTTTACTTAATTCTTATAATTCCTGTTAGGGTTTTGGGCCAACCCATTGGGCTTTTTGGGCCCATTTGGCCTTGTCAAAGGATCTCCCCGAAGGGGTACTGTCCCTATCGGCCTAGTCCCCCGCCTCACTGTCTCTTGACCTCACCCCTTCTCCTCCTTGACCCCGTGGTCGCTGACTCCGCCGTCGTGTGATTCCCGCCGCCGTGGTCCGCCCTGGCTGCCATCGTGGTGCATGGTGTAGATGTCGACCACGCTCCATCATCTGGTCCAATTCGATTTGGACTTGGGGCTCTCCTACGGCTAGACTGGTTCCGTCCCGAAACCTACGGTTTGGGGTGGTGCTGGCGACGCCTTCGCCGCTGCCCCTAGTGGTGCTATGGTGGTGTTGTGGTTGCGGTGGTGGTGTTGCTCGTCTTCAGACATTACTATGGCCGCTGCCTCGGCTCGGTGTGGGTTGCAGCGCCCCTTGGGTGCTGCCGTGTGCTCGTCGGCCTCTCTGCTTCCTCTTCTAATCTTCAGCGAGGACCTACGGTGAGTTGATTTGGTTCCCCCCTTGTGGTCGTTTGTCCTCTATCCCTCCTGAGCTAGGCCGTGTGACTCTGCCTTGTATCCCTTATTAGGGTTCATCACTGGTTCTAGGGTTCCTCCCCCTATTTAATTGTAAATGATGAACTGGACTAGTAGTGGTGCCTAGTGGGGATTGTGATCAATTGCACTTCAGTGCTTACTGTCCTGATTTGATTATATGATGCTTGGCTAAGTTGATTTTGTTAGTGTCATATCTATCTGGTGGTGATTTGTGGTTCCATCTACTGTCAGTACATTAGTGTTGACAGTAGCACTGTTAGTAATTACTCACTGTATTTATACATGTTGGCTTGTATGGTTATAAACAAATTGGGATTAATCAATTTACTTTAATGATACTCTGTAAATGCATAGATAAGCTTGATGATGATTTCTGAGATGTAGTCTCAGGAAAATGATATCCAATAACTTGCCACTCTATTTGTGGTATCTAAATGATGGTTATACTTGGCTTATGGAACCTGTCCTTGTGACACTGATACGTTGGAAACGTATCTATAATTTTTTATGCTCCATGTTTGTTTAGTATCTACTTTGCTTTACTTGTATACACTTTGAGGTGCTTTTTACATGTTTTCTGGTACTAACCTATTAACAAGTTGCAACAGTGCCAGATGCCCGTTTTCTGCTGTTTTTTTGGTTTCAGAAAAGTTAGTAAAGAAATATTCTCGGAATTGGACGGGACGAAGGACAAAGTCAATAACTTTCCGTGGGAAGCAAGAAGTCCAGAAGAGAGCCCGAGGGGTCGGACAGAGGGGCCAGACCCCCCCAGGCGTGGGTGGGCCCTAGCCCACGCCTGGCTAGGGTTTGGCCGCCCTGGCGGTTGCCTCGGTCTGCCCCTTCGCCTATAAGAAGCCCCCGATGCAGAAACTCTCAGGACCCTATAAATATTCCACGAAATCGTTTGTAGCCACCGCCACCATCGTCCCTAGCTCAGGGGGGATCTGAAGCTCTTCCCTGCACCCTGCCGTAGGGGAGATCATCCCGGAGGCCTTCTCTCATCTATGATTTGTGAGTAGTTCCACCTTGTACTATGGGTCCATGTAGTAGCTAGATGGTTGTATCTCCTCCTTTGTGCTTTAATGTATAAATCTTGTGAGCTCCGTTCATGATCAAGATCTAATATATTTGTAATCATGCATGTTGTGTTTGCGGGGATCCGATGGATATTGAGATTACTATGTTGGTTTGATTAATGGTTCTATCTTTATGATTCTATCATGTATGTGTTGTTTGTGATCTTGCATGCTCTCCGTTGCTAGTGGTTATCTTGGCCAAGTAGTTGCTAGTGACTCCAAGAGGGAGTATTTATGCTCGATAGTGGGTTCATGCCTGTAGTTTCCAAGTGAAGTGATAGAAATCTCTTCGGTTGTAGATGTGCTGTTGCTACCAGGGAGAAAACAACGGTCTCTTTTTCATGGAACATGTGGACTGTTTACCTTACACACTTTGCTTAAAGTAGTTGTCTGTTGCTTGCAACTTAATACTGGAGGGGGTTCGGATGATAACCTGAAGGTGGACTTCTAGTCATAGATGCAGTTGGATTACGGTCTATGTATATTGTTGTATTTCCCAATCAACCTCATAGGATCTTTCTGGCTAGTAATTGCATTGTTATGCCTTGCTCAGTTCCTGTCAATTGCCTCGCTGTAATTTGTTTACCCTTCATGCCATGTTGTTTATCTAAGGAGAGAACCTCTAGTGAACTATGGACCCCGGTCCAATCTTTACCATTGATACATCTTCCACTGTTACTTGCTGCAAACCATTACCTTCCACACCGTAGGTTTAATCCTTTGTTACAGCAAACCGGTGAGCTTGACAACCTCACTAATTCGTTGGGATAGAGTCTTAAGTTTGTGTTGTGCAGGTCTCCATGTTGCTTCCAACACCCGTGTGACGTTTCCTTCCTCCTTCTGGTTCGATAAACTCGGTTTCTACTGAGGGAAATCTTGTTGTTGTACTCTTCATACCTTGCTCTTGGGGTTTCCAACGAAGCACTCTTCCTCCCTGTTGAGTGTAGCATCAAGTAATTTCTGGCGCCGTTGCTGGGGAGGCTAAGGACGTCTTCACAAGGGGAGTCCTTCACTTCCTTTCTCTTTACTTTGTTTTTAGTTTGCTTAGTTTATTTTGCTTGGTTTTTTACCTCTTTTCACCCCCCCCCCCAAAAAAAAATTTAGTCTATCTTGGTTTGCTTGCCTTATTCAAAAACACAAAAAAATTAGTTCCTGCTCTAGCTGCTGCTGCTGTTTTTGGCTTGCCCAGCTTTGCCAAAATTAACTCTGCTAAGAACACCATGTTGTGTGATTTCACTAGCACCAACAACAATGATTTCCTAAGCACACCTATTGCTCCACCTGCTCCTGATGCTATCCTTTATGAAATTAAGCCTGCTTTGTTGAATCTTGTGATGATAGAGCAATTTTTTGGTGCTGGTTCTGATGATCCTGTCGCCCATCTTAATAGCTTTGTTGAACTTTGTGAGATGCAAAAGTATAAGGATGTAGATGGAGATATTATTAATCTTAGGCTTTTTCCTTTCTCCTTGAGGGGAAAAGCTAAAGAATGGTTGCTATCTTTGCCTAAAAATAGTATTGATTCTTGGACTAAGTGCAAAGATGCTTTTATTGGAAAGTACTATCCTCCTGCTAAGATTATTGCTATGGGAAGTGACATTATGAAATTTAAACAGCTTGATAGTGAACATGTTGCTCCTGCTTGGGGAAGAATGAAATCTTTGGTTAAAAATTGCCCTACTCATGGACTCACTGCTTGGATGATTATCCAAACTTTTTATGCAGGTTTGAACTTCTCCTCAAGAAACATGTTGGATTCTGCTGCTGGAGGTACTTTTATGGGACTCACCTTGGGTGCTGCAACAAGGCTCCTTGATAATATGATGGTTAACTATTCTGAATGGCATGTTGAGAGAGCTCCACATGGTAAGAAGGTAAATTCTGTTGAGGAAACTTCCTCTTTGAGTGAAAAGATTGATGTTATTATGGCTATGCTTGTTAATGGGAAAGCTCCTCTAGATCCTAATAGTGTTCCCTTAGCCTCTTTGGTTTCTCAAGAAGAGCAAGTTGATTTGAACTTCATTAGAAACAACAATGCCTATAGGAATAATTTTGGTAGCAACAACAATTATAGGCCTTATCCTCCTAATAATGGTAATTCCTATGGAAGCTCTTACAATAATGCTAGAAGTGCCCCCTCTGAACTTGAAGTCATGCTCAAGGACTTTATTAGTAAACAAACCACTTTCAATAAGACTATAGAGGAAAATCTTTTAACTGTTGAGAAAAATATATCCTCTTTGTCTGAAGCTCAAACTTGGTAAATAAAATGGCTGCTAAACCTGAAACTATGGAAAACACCTTTGCTACTGCTCATGCCATACAAGTTACTATTGATGAAAATGTTAGGCTGTTAGCTTAACTTCATGCTAGGTGGGAAAGGGAAGCTGAAATTGATAGAAACAATAGTGTGTGCACTATCACCACTAAACCACAAGTAGCCCCTATTCCTCCTCCTACTATGCCTAAGCCTATTGATCCTACTACTAGTGATGCTAAGTTTGATTTTGATATTGATGGTTGCAATATTTCTGAAGTGATTATGTTCCTACAAAAGCTTGCTAGAAGTCCTGATACTAGTGATATGCATGTTGCCTTTACCAAACACATTACAGATGCTCTTGTTAAGATTAAGGAAGAGAAGCTAAAACACAAAGCTTCTATTCCTAGGAAAGTAGAAGATAGTTGGGAACCCATTATTAATATGCAAGTGAATGACTTTGATCTCAAAGTTTCATGTGATCTTGGTTCTAGTATCTCTATTATGCCTAGGAAGATTTATGAAATGCTTGATTTACTACCATTAGAAGATTGTTATTTGAATGTCTCACTCAATGATAATGCTAAGAAGAAAATCATGGGGAGTATTAATGATGTTCTCATTATGGTTAACAATGCTTATGTCCCTGTGGATTTCTATGTTTTGGATGTTGAATACAATGCTTCTTGTCCTATTACTTTGGGAAGACCTTTTCTTAGAACAGTTGGTGCCATCATTGATATGAAAGAAGGCACCATCAAATATCAATTTCCATTCAAGAAAGGTATTGAACACTTACCTATGAGGAGATAGAAGTTGCTTTTTGCTCCTCCTTTGAAAGCAAGAATTGATGTTAATGCTTCCTCATTTGAAAATACTTGATTCTTCTTGCTTCTTGTGCCTAACTTAAAAGCGTTAAAGAAAAGTACTTGTTGGGAGATAACCCAAGAGTTTTCTTGAGTCTTGTAAGTTATTATTTCTGTAATGACCTCTCCTTATCCTTTTTGTTTGCTTTTTGTGCCAAGAATGACCTCTAATGAGAGGGAAGTAAGATTTGGGGAGTTGCTGTCCCGAAACAGATTTCTGTCCTCCACCAAAAAATTTCATGAGGAGGCTCTGTGTAAGGGTCCCAACCTTTAAATAAGGTAGAGTACCCTGTGTTTACAATGCTAGTCCCTGGATCAATAGCTAGCATCCACAGTTAAGATGTAATATCAAGAAACAAAGGTCATAATATAACTTTATAACCAGGAATAACATAATTTTATTACATCTTACATAGCTCATTTGGCTATTACATTACATTGCAGCGGAATAACTATAAGCATGGGGTCCTTCATCTTCAAAGTGCCACAGGCAGACATGTTGGTTGTAGACTTTGTAATCCTAATCAATCAACTTTACTAATATCAATCAAACCTGCAACATAACAAGTTACAGCCACAAGGGTCAATACATTTGAATTGTATTGGCAAGTGATACTATGGTAGTATAGTGGAATCTATCATATATATGCATTTGGATAAGTGGAGCTTTAGGCTTGCATTGCTCAAAATAGATTTTTCCTTAACATTTGAAAACACTAAGTTTTTGCTTGACAAAATCATTTTTCTCAATCAAAGATTGAAGATCCTTTAACCCTTGTTCAACCACAAGTTTTTAACTTTGAAATTTGAATGATGAGATTCTTGATTGCTTCCATGTCTTGATGCTCAAATTGTCCTTTACCAGGGACATGGCTAAGTACTTAGATTTTACACTCTGCAGAGGTGGTGCACTTTCCCCACAAGACTTGGTTTCCCAAGACAAGATCTTTCAGAAGCCTTCCCTTAGACCAAAATGGACGCGCTCCAACCTATCAAACTCTACCACCAACTGTCCATATGGCTAAGTTCTTGCAACCTATATGATCCAGGTAGAGCCCATAATGCCAAGTGGCTGCACTTGAAGCTTCTCAACATTTGACATCTCAAATCTCTTTGTTCCTGGGTGGCCATCCACAAGTGAGATACACAAGGTAAACCATAGACATGGGCCTTGTGAACCACTCAACCAAAATCCACCAAGCAATTACCATTCCACCCAGGTGATTCATTAACTTAGTTGTTTTATTAAACAAAAACACAAGTCCTCAGACTTAGAAATTTTTCCATAGTGTGAATATATATTCCACCCTTGTTTTCTATTAGCTAAGCTAAGCATGATTGTAGTAGGAATCTTAACTTAGGAATATTTCTACTAAGGTTTCATCTACTAGATTTTCCTATAGCAAGGTTTATACTTAGCAAAATTTCATGCAAGTTTTACTTAGAAAAATCACTAATGCATAGTGAAAGTAATGGGACAAAAAGTATGAAGCATCACTTGCCTTTTTGGTAGAGTATAAGTTCACTCCTTGTCCTTGCTACAATCACACTCTTCAAGTCACTACAATTCAATCAAGCAAGGCACAAGTTCAATCTACCATTCAAGCAATTCAACACATAAAATCACAAAGTCAAAGTAATGCATGCAAACATGCCAAGCTTTGTTTTATTTGAAAAAAAGTGGTTCCTAATGGGTCATAAACATTTGAAAACACCTATTGGTCATTTTGTAAAGTGGCAAAGTCATTTGCAAAAGATTTCACTTCATAAACCATTTTCAAAACAAAGTATCATTTTATGTGGTGTAGAAATATTTTTACTAAGGCATTAATATATAGGGTTCACCAAATATGTTTTCAAACCATAAAACTTGGTGTTTGGGGTCAGAGAGTTTAAAACAAAACATTTCCCAAAAGTTTTCTTCCAAAACCATTTTTAATAAATAAACTATATTTTTATTTGACTAGAAATGGTTTTAAATCAAAGAATCATTCTTTTGTTTCACCAAATACATCTTTGAATCCACAAAGTGTTTTCTATGGTCAATAGGTTCAAATCAATCCAATTGCCAAAGATTTTATCCCCAAAATCATTTTTGAACAATTTTTATAATCTAATCAAGCATACAAATTTTTCTGCAAAAACAAACATTTTTCCAGAAGCTTTTTACTAAACAAATGGCATGGTTGGCTAGGGCTTGTTCCACTGATTCCATTGATATAAAATTTGTAATTTTTGGACGTGTGGATCAAAAGTTGTGCAATTTACAAAATTGGAAATCTAATAGATCAATTCTGTTCTAATTAAACTAAACAGAGACACGTGGCGTGTTTCTATTCGCTGATACCGCTTCGGTCGGATCGACAGACACAGACCGCAGGATCCAACTTGATCGCACGGCACAGATCGCTCGATACCCCTTCGATCCTGTTCTATCGTGGCGCTTGGATTTACATCCTACGGTGTATAGCGTGCCAGCCATAGATGGGCGGCGCTGCGGTGGCTGCTAGCGGCGGAGCGGACAGACGGTGGCGGCGCCGGCGATACAGGAAGCTAGAATGGCTGGGGAGATGCTCACAGTGATCGCGGCGTCATGGGGAAGATCAAGGTGGTTGTCGTTGCCGAAGGGGCGCACGGAGTAGTCCTGAATCGCTCGCCGGAGCTGTGCTTCACCTCGGGCGCGGTCAGATGTTGTCGGAGGCGATCGTCTGGGGCGCAAGCGAGAGAAACAACGCATCAGGAGATGCACACGAGTTTAAGGTTCACGAAAACACTCACCAGTGAGCAAGGGGCACACGAGGTCGTCGGCTATGGCTCACCGGAGTTGGGCTTATCATCGGTGGCGCTCAGACATGGACAGAGTCGAGGTTGCAGGTCATGTGCGGGCAAGCTGGCGCTATGGGGAGGTTCGCCTGGAGGTGGGGAGAAAGCTTGGGTGCGCCATAGAGCAAGGGGGCGTGGGCTGGCCGGAATTGTCGTGGTTGTTCGTCGGAGACGGCGGCGGTGCAGAAGAAATTGGAGGCAGCCTAGGGGCTCTCCTGCAGCGGTGTCTGAGGGGAAAGGAAGGGGAGGGGGAGATGGTTAAACGAGCGTGATCGCGGGGGATTTCAATTCGCAGAATAACTCGCATTGATTCGATTTAAGACATGGAGGAAACAGTCAGAGGCGAGTTCATCGGGGGTGAAGACGACGATGATCTGGCTGTGGGGCCCGGCGTCAGTGAGGGAGGAACGTTTCAAGTGGGGTCCTATGGTCAGCGTCTGTGCGGGTTACATCGTGAGTGGAAGAAAACGCTTCGGGGGAGAGAGTGAAATGGGCTGCTGGGCTTTAACGGGCCAGGTTGGGTTGGGTCGAGTCCAATTCTATTTTTTTTCCTATTCTGAAACCTTTTTTTTCTATTTCTTTTTCTGTTTTGAAATTCAAACAAACAAATCAAGCAACCAATTCAAAACAACTTCCACCAAACTTTATATTAAGTTTGGTTCTGTTTATCAATACAAATCAAAGTCCAATACAAAATAATAATATTTTTATTCTTTTTAGGATCTATTTAATAATTAAATAAAATAGATCTTAATTATTAATTCAAATAGGTTTTGATTAATAAAATCTCTATTTGAAATCTAAATATTTTCAAAACCAAATCAGTAGGTTTTATTTGAAAATATAGAATACTTGGAAAACTTGTTTAAAATGAAATAACATTTTTATTTTAGGGTCCATTAATAATTAAATAAAATGGACCTTAGTTATTAAATCAAATAGGATTTGTTTTATATTTGAAATCCACAATAGTACCAAAACCATTCGGTAGGTTTTATTTGAAAATAATATATACTTGGAAAACTTATTTAAAATAATTTAATAAGTTTTGATGTTTTAATTAAAATGGTAAAACCTTTTATTTAAATAAAATTGGATATTAAATCCTTATTATTTTATTTAAATAAACCTTTACTATTTTTAATCAAAACAAAACATTTTATTTCAAAATATTGGCCAAGGTTTAATTTGGCTTTATAAATAATCCTTATTTATAAATCTACCTTTTCTTTTGAAAACCAAATCTTTTATTTAAAGATCCAAAAATAGTAATTCCACCTATTCAAATATTTTCTTTATTAATTGTTTAACTTTTCAAGTCCCTTTAGGATTTGTTTGATCAAAAAGGTTTGAAGATTTCCAATTGGAATCAAAAAGTTTCTTCTCACCCTGAAAATCAACAAAGTTTTATTTTATTCATTTATTTTTCACATAACAAGATTTGGAAAATCTTGGGATGTGACAGGCTACCACCCTTAAAATAAATCTCGTCCCGAGATTTGGGGAGGCTAGGGTTACAAGTAGGCTTAAAACAACTAGGGTACTACCACCCTTAAAATTTTTCCAACTAATTTACAGCTTGACTTGCTTGGGATCTTGGGGAAACTTCTCTGGGCAAACATCTGCATAGTGTCCTTTGTTTCCACACTTGACTGATGGGCCAAGGTTGAGATCCTTCATAGGCTTGTTTATCTTGTGTTTCATCTTTTCTGGACAGTTGCTTGCATAATGTCCTAGCTCTTTGCAGTTGTTGCACCACACTTGGCTAATATCTTTCTTTTCCTTTGGTATCATTTCTTTTGTTTGTTTCCTTGGTTCTTCTTCTTATCTGATCATTCACTGGCATAGTGTCCCTTCTCTTTGCAATTGTAACATTACAACTGGCTTATGTCCTTCTTCTTCTTTTTGGGTCTCTCCAAAGCTAGGAGTTCTTCTAGTTCATGTTCTTCATAGGTGGGAAATCTTTCTCTCTTCTTGGGGCATTGATCTTCATGCTCCTTGGATGCATGATCCTTGTCTCCACAAGTATTGCTAGCTTGGGTTCCTTCTAAAATAACATTTTTGTCATCCTTGTTGTCATTAGCTCTTTGGGAAAAAAATTCTCCCATGTTGATCATTTGAGTAACCAAACCTTGCATCAATTGGGATTGAAGTTTCAAAATCCTTTGTATGGCTGGGTCTAGTCCATTGTTGTTGGCTAAAAGCTGAGTTGTCTCTTGGCTCAACTGGTTTTGGGTTGCTATAAGTTCTCTCATGTTGTCCTCTTGATTGTTGTTGTTATCAACCTTGATGTTGGAGTTTCTTGGAGAAGTCATCTTTTTGGATTGGATTAGGATTAGAATAGGCAAGAATTTCTAAGGGAATATTTCCAATCACACACATCACAATTCACACAAGCAATGTGCAAGCAATCAAAAAAAAACATTCCACTCAAACAACAATTTTCAAGCATATTTCTAAGCATCCAAAAATATTTTTGTTACACCACATAAGTTGGTGTGTTGGACTTAACTAAATATGGTGGTCCATCTATATGGTTCACTTGTGATCTTTCCATCCTTCTTGGTTGATTATTATTTGCATGAGATCATGGTTTCCTTGGGAAAAACTCTTGGTTACAATACTTCAAGTGAAGTGAACTCCTTCTAATTTTGCATTTACTTAGTCTCCAAATCTTGAGCAAGATTTCCTTGTCTCACTTGTCCTTAGTGATATCTAAGGTTGAAGTCCTTGGTGAATATGCTGAAGATGTTGAAGTCATTAGAGTTGAAGAAGTTGAAGTCATTAGAGTTGAAGAAGTTGAAGTCATTAGAGTTGATGGAGTCCTTTGCACATGGTATAGTCTTTGGTCATGGGGTAGGTTTTTCCATCAAGTTGAAGTAGAAGAGATGTAGAGTTGAAACCAAAATGGTTGAGGAAAGAGTTTACAAGATTGTTTGTAAATAAGTTTTGGAACAAATACAACTCCTATTTTTCTAAGGGTTTTGTCCAATCCTAGGTTTACAAATCCTACAGGCAACACAATGCTCTGATACCATCTGTAAGGGTCCCAACCTTTAAATAAGGTAGAGTCCCCTGTGTTTACAATGCTAGTCCCTGGATCAATAGCTAGCATCCACAAATAAGATGTAATATCAAGAAACAAAGGTCATAATATAACTTTATAACCAGGAATAACATAATTTTATTACATCTTACATAGCTCATTTGGCTATTACATTACATTGCAGCGGAATAACTATAAGCATGGGGTCCTTCATCTTCAAAGTGCCACAGGCAGACATGTTGGTTGTAGACTTTGTAATCCTAATCAATCAACTTTACTAATATCAATCAAACCTGCAACATAACAAGTTACAGCCACAAGGGTCAATATATTTGAATTGTATTGGCAAGTGATAC
Source organism: Avena sativa (assembly GCA_916181665.1). NCBI lineage: Eukaryota > Viridiplantae > Streptophyta > Magnoliopsida > Poales > Poaceae > Avena > Avena sativa. The sequence continues at coordinate 395,395,739 of OV702279.1, read as the reverse complement.
TATGGTAGTATAGTGGAATCTATCATCTATATGCCTTTGGCTAAGTGGAGCTTTAGGCTTGCATTGCTCAAAATAGATTTTTCCTTAAAATTTGAAAACACTAAGTTTTTGCTTGACAAAATCATTTTTCTCAATCAAAGATTGAAGATCCTTTAACCCTTGTTCAACCACAAGTTTTTAACTTTGAAATTTGAATGATGAGATTCTTGATTGCTTCCATGTCTTGATGCTCAAATTGTCCTTTACCGGGGACATGGCTAAGTACTTAGATTTTACACTCTGCAGAGGTGGTGCACTTTCCCCACAAGACTTGGTTTCCCAAGACAAGATCTTTCAGAAGCCTTCCCTTAGACCAAAATGGACGCGCTCCAACCTATCAAACTCTACCACCAACTGTCCATATGGCTAAGTTCTTGCAACCTATATGATCCAGGCAGAGCCCATAATGCCAAGTGGCTGCACTTGAAGCTTCTCAACATTTGACATCTCAAATCTCTTTGTTCCTGGGTGGCCATCCACACGTGAGATACACAAGGTAAACCATAGACATGGGCCTTGTGAACCACTCAACCAAAATCCACCAAGCAATTACCATTCCACCCAGGTGATTCATTAACTTAGTTGTTTTATTAAACAAAAACACAAGTCCTCAGACTTAGAAATTTTTCCATAGTGTGAATATATATTCCACCCTTGTTTTCTATTAGCTAAGCTAAGCATGATTGTAGTAGGAATCTTAACTTAGGAAGATTTCTACTAAGGTTTCATCTACTAGATTTTCCTATAGCAAGGTTTATACTTAGCAAAATTTCATGCAAGTTTTACTTAGAAAAATCACTAATGCATAGTGAAAGTAATGGGACAAAAAGTATGAAGCATCACTTGCCTTTTTGGTAGAGTATAAGTTCACTCCTTGTCCTTGCTACAATCACACTCTTCAAGTCACTACAATTCAATCAAGCAAGGCACAAGTTCAATCTACCATTCAAGCAATTCAACACATAAAATCACAAAGTCAAAGTAATGCATGCAAACATGCCAAGCTTTGTTTTATTTGAAAAAAAGTGGTTCCTAATGGGTCATAAACATTTGAAAACACCTATTGGTCATTTTGTAAAGTGGCAAAGTCATTTGCAAAAGATTTCACTTCATAAACCATTTTCAAAACAAAGTATCATTTTATGTGGTGTAGAAATATTTTTACTAAGGCATTAATCTATAGGGTTCACCAAATATGTTTTCAAACCATAAAACTTGGTGTTTGGGGTCAGAGAGTTTAAAACAAAACATTTCCCAAAAGTTTTCTTCCAAAACCATTTTTAATAAATAAACTATATTTTTATTTGACTAGAAATGGTTTTAAATCAAAGAATCATTCTTTTGTTTCACCAAATACATCTTTGAATCCACAAAGTGTTTTCTATGGTCAGTAGGTTCAAATCAATCCAATTGCCAAAGATTTTATCCCCAAAATAATTTTTGAACAATTTTTATAATCTAATCAAGCATACAAATTTTTCTGCAAAAACAAACATTTTTCCAGAAGCTTTTTACTAAACAAATGGCATGGTTGGCTAGGTCTTGTTCCACTGATATAAAATTTGTAATTTTTGGACGTGTGGATCAAAAGTTGTGCAATTTACAAAATTGGAAATCTAAAATATCAATTCTGTTATAATTCAACTAAACAGAGACACGTGGCGTGTTTCTATTCGCTGATACCGCTTCGGTCGGATCGACAGACACAGACCGCAGGATCCAACTTGATCGCACGACACAGATCGCTCGATACCCCTTCGATCATGTTCTATCGTGGCGCTTGGATTTACATCCTACGGTGTACAGCGTGCCAGCCATAGATGGGCGGCGCTGCGGTGGCTGCTAGCGGCGGAGCGGCCAGACGGTCGCGGCGCCGGTGATACATGAAGCTAGAATGGCTGGGGAGATGCTCACAGTGATCGCGGCGTCGTGGGGAAGCTCAAGGTGGTTGTCATTGCCGAAGGGGCGCACGGAGTAGTCCTGAATCGCTAGCCGGAGCTGTGCTTCACCTCAGGTGCGGTCAGATGTTGTCGGAGGCGAGCGTCTGGGGCGCAAGCGAGAGAAACAACGCATCAGGAAGATGCACACGAGTTCAAGGTTCACGAAAACACTCACCAGTGAGCAAGGGGTACACGAGGTCGTTAGCTATGGCTCACCGGAGTTGGGCTTATCGTCGGTGGCGCTCAGACATGGACATAGTCGAGGTTGCAGGTCATGTGCGGGCAAGCTGGCGCTATGGGGAGGTTCGCCTGGAGGTGGGGAGAAAGCTTGGGTGCGCCAGAGAGCAAGGGGGCGTGGGCTGGCCGGAATTGCCGTGGTTGTTCGTCGGAGACGGCAGCGGTGCAGAAGAAATTGGAGGCAGCCTGGAGGCTCTCCTGCAGCGGTGTCTGAGGGGAAAGGAAGGGGAGGGGGAGGTGGTTAAACGAGCGTGATCGCGGGGGATTTCAATTCGCAGAATAACTCGCATTGATTCGATTTAAGACACGGAGGAAACAGTCAGAGGCGAGTTCATCGGGGGTGAAGACGACGATGATCTGGCTGTGGGGCCCGGCGTCAGTGAGGGAGGAACGTTTCAAGTGGGGTCCTATGGTCAGCGTCTGTGCGGGTTACATCGTGAGTGGAAGAAAACGCTTTGGGGGAGAGAGTGAAATGGGCTGCTGGGCTTTAACGGGCCAGGTTGGGTTGGGTCGAGTCCAATTCTATTTTTTTCCTATTCTGAAACCTTTTTTTTTCTATTTCTTTTTATGTTTTGAAATTCAAACAAACAAATCAAGCAACCAATTCAAAACAACTTCCACCAAACTTTATATTAAGTTTGGTTCTGTTTATCAATACAAATCAAAGTCCAATACAAAATAATAATATTTTTATTCTTTTAGGATCTATTTAATAATTAAATAAAATAGATCTTAATTATTAATTCAAATAGGTTTTGATTAATAAAATCTCTATTTTAAATCTAAATATTTTCAAAACCAAATCAGTAGGTTTTATTTGAAAATATAGAATACTTGGAATCTTGTTTAAAATGAAATAACATTTTTATTTTAGGGTCCATTAATAATTAAATAAAATGGACCTTAGTTATTAAATCAAATAGGATTTGTTTTATATTTGAAATCCACAATAGTACCAAAACCATTCAGTAGGTTTTATTTGAAAATAATATATACTTGGAAAACCTATTTAAAATAATTTAATAAGTTTTGATGTTTTAATTAAAATGGTAAAACCTTTTATTTAAATAAAATTGGATATTAAATCCTTATTATTTTATTTAAATAAACCTTTACTATTTTTAATCAAAACAAAACATTTTATTTCAAAATATTGGCCAAGGTTTAATTTGGCTTCATAAATAATCCTTATTTATAAATCTACCTTTTCTTTTGAAAACCAAATCTTTTATTTAAAGATCCAAAAATAGTAATTCCACCTATTCAAATATTTTCTTTATTAATTGTTTAACTTTTCAAATCCCTTTAGGATTTGTTTGATCAAAAAGGTTTGAAGATTTCGAATTGGAATCAAAAAGTTTCTTCTCACCCTGAAAATCAACAAAGTTTTATTTTATTCATTTATTTTTCACATAACAAGATTTGGAAAATCTTGGGATGTGACACTCTGTAACCCATATTGAGCTCAAAATTTATGAATAAATCCCCTATTGGCTAACTTTCGTTAGTTAAACACTTTTTTATGTGAGTAACAGAAGATGTTCATAAAAATTCGTTTCTACCTGCTGGTCTATTTTGATAGATTTCTGCCATTATTTGCATTTGCTTCTTATTGATTCATTTTTGAGCTCTCTTCGGGTAAATTGAGTTCCTTTGAAGGAGTTACTTCAATAGCTTGTGTTTTTAGTAAAAAGCCTTGCTGTTTCAAAGCTTTGCCAGAGGTCTAATATCTTTTGAATAAGCTAATGTTGCTAATGAAGATTGTGTGAAGTTTTGTATGAAGGAAAAATTTCAGGTGTAGAGAGAGAATGATGCAATGAGATGAAGAATGGACAAAAGCTCAAGCTTGGGGATGCCACCATGGTGTCACCCCAAGAAATATCCAAGAGGTACAAGCGTAAAAGCTTGGGGATGCCCAAGGCATCCCCTTCTTCATCAATAAAAAGCTTAGGTCTGTCTAGACACTTCACTTTTATTGTTTCATGCATATTGTGTTGTTCTTGGAGCTTCTTAGTTTTCGTTTGCTTTGCTTAGTTTGTTTAGTTTGTTTAGTTTGCTTTAGTAGTTTGGACCCCCGCTCTCGCTGTGTTGTTTTGCAAATAAGTTTGCTTGGTGTTTGGAAAGGAGTAGTAAGTTCTTGCTTGAAGTGCAAGAGGAGCTTGCATTGACTGTGACTTATACTTTAGCATGGCATGCTATGTGTTGTTTTATCATTATGCTTAGTGATTATTGCTGTAGCATGTCTTGTTCCAAACAATTGGGATTGCTTAGTGTGCCTTGAAGAAATTATGCGTTGTTTTAGCATGCAAAAACATAGTATTGTGGTATTCCCCTTTGATGTTTTTGCTTGGGTTGGCTTGGCACATGCTTATACCATGTTATGACTATGACAAGTCACCATTAGCCTCTATGATAATTTAGTCCTTGACTTGTAGTACCACTCTTTACTTTGATTAGTTTGCTTTGTTGCATTGCATAAGTATGGCCATTATTGCTCTCTTAGTTGGTTGCTCCCAGTCTTTTACTAGCCTCCACTTGTATGAGTAAGTTTTACTCATGCTTCCAACCCCCAAGAAACAAAGTTATTCCAAAGTGTCCACTATAAACTCCTATGCATGGTGTGTTACACCATTCCAAGTATATTCTTGTTTTCAACTATCTTCCAATTAAAATCTGTTTTGTTATGTGAAAACTTAGTGATTAAAGCCCTCACGAACTTGATGACACATTTTATTCTTTGCCCCTAATAAACTTGAACCATTGAGGCAACTTTGTTGTATATGCTTGCACTTATAAGTTAGGATTAGCAGAACCGTGCTGTCACGGGGAACGTTTTCAACATTGCACTTGTACTTTTTGTACTCCGTTGATATCATGCTCTTTTGTCTATGGATGTTACCGGTGTGAAATGAAGTGGGAACTTGTAAGTCCATGGAGTTTGTATTCTGTGTTAGAGAAACGCCTGGGCCGCTAGCCTAAGCCATGCCTAATCATGGTGGAAACTTGAAGCATCACCATAGTGACATCTATGAAGCATTCTTCTTATAAAAAAAGAGAGACACATTGAGAAAAGAGGAAAGAGAGAAAAAACACCATATTCCCATGGTACATAAGAAGAATTGCTGAGATGCTCATTGTATGCTTTCCTTATCATTTTGGTTATGGGAAAGCTCTTGTACCAAGTGCAAGGGGTACCCCGTTGGCGTTTCTCAATGATATGTAAATACTTATAGTGACAAGAACTTGCCTGGGCCCTAAGTTGAGTATCCATGAGGTGTAACCCTCATAGTCAAGGGACTTGATATTGCCAACTTATACTTTCTCAAGCATATACTCCAGCTTTGCCACTTTAACCTTAACCACTTCAAGATGCTTATGATAGGGGCAATGAGGGCTGAAAGCTAATAAGTGCCATAATTTTTGGAAGCTCTTTTTGAAACTTGTAATCCCAGCTTCCTTTACAAAAAGGCCTTTCTTCCATCACTATTGAGTCTCCACCTTCTACCTTTAGGCACCATTAAGAGAGCATAGTTGTCATTCTGTGTGCAGTGTTCCAAAGCTTACTAATTGATGCATATTGTGTTATTACTTGTTCATGTGCTATCTGTTTCTAGTCACCCTTGTGAACTTTGAAGGTGTCCTATGCATCTATATTGCTACTCTATGAGGGACAAGCTGATTGCCACTATGCTATGTTTTCTGTATGTGAAACAAACAAATGTTTTTCAATGCATGTTATTCATGATCTTTGTTTGTAGCTTGCCATGTTGCATGCATAATTACTATGTCCTATTGTTATAACTTCATCTTTCATGCACATGTTTAGAGTTCTTTGATCCCAACTTTCAATGCTTGCAAATGGTTGGATATTTATTGTGAGGGTGCATGTCACCTCAAAAATTATTCTTTTTATCACTTACCTACTTGAGGACGAGTAGGAGTTAAGCTTGGGGATGCTGATACATTGGAAACGTATCTATAATTTTTGATGCTCCATGCTTGTTTAGTATCTACTTTGCTTTACTTATCTACACTTTGAGGTGCTTTTTACATGTTTTCTGGTACTAACCTATTAACAAGTTGCAACAGTGCCAGATGCCTGTTTTTTGCTGTTTTTGGTTTCAGAAAAGTTAGTAAACAAATATTCTCGGAATTGGATGGGATGAAGGACAAAGTCAATAACTTTCCGTGGGGAACAAGAAGTCCAGAAGAGAGCCTGAGGGGCCAGCCAGAGGGGCCAGACCCCCCAGGCGCGGGTGGGCCCTAGCCCGTGCCTGGCTAGGGTTTGGTCGCCCTGGCGGCCGCCTCGGTCTCCCCCTTCGCCTATAAGAAGCCCCCGATGCAGAAACTCTTAGGACCCGATCAATATTCCACGAAATCGTCCGTAGCCGCCGCCACCATCGTCCCTAGATCGGGGGGATCTGAAGCTCTTCCCTGCACCCTGCCGGAGGGGAGATCATCCCATAGGCCTTCTCTCCGGTATGATTTGTGAGTAGTTCCACCTTGGACTATGGGTCTATGTAGTAGCTAGATGGTTGTATCTCCTCCTTTGTGCTTTCATGTATAGATCTTGTGAGCTCCGTTCATGATCAAGATCTAATCTATTTGTAATCATGCATGTTGTGTTTGCGGGGATCCGATGGATATTGAGATTATTATGTTGGTTTGATTAATGGTTCTATCTTTATGATTCTATCATGTCTGTGTTGTTTGTGATCTTGCATGCTCTCCGTTGCTAGTGGTTATCTTGGCCAAGTAGTTGCTAGTGACTCCAAGAGGGAGTATTTATGCTCGATAGTGGGTTCATGCCTCTAGTTTCCAAGGGAAGTGACAGAAATCTCTTTGGTTGTAGATGTGCTGTTGCTACTAGGGAGAAAACAACGGTCTCTTGTTCATGGAACATGTGGACTGTTTACCTTACACACTTTGCTTAAAGTAGTTGTCTGTTGCTTGCAACTTAATACTGGAGGGGGTTCGGATGATAATCTGAAGGTGGACTTCTAGTAATAGATGCAGTTGGATTATGGTCTATGTATATTGTTGTATTTCCCAATCAACCTCATAGGATCTTTCTAGCTAGTAATTACATTGTTATGCCTTGCTCAGTTCCTGTCAATTGCCTCGCTGTAATTTGTTTACCCTTCATGCCATGTTGTTTATCTAAGGAGAGCACCTCTAGTGAACTATGGACCCCGGTCTAATCTTTACCATTGATAGATCTTCCATTGTTACTTGTTTACTTGTTGCAAACCATTACCTTCCACACCATACGTTTAATCCTTTGTTACAGCAAACCGGTGAGCTTGACAACCTCACTGATTCGTTGGGACAGAGTCTTGAGTTTGTGTTGTGCAGGTCTCCACGTTGCTTCCAACACCTGTGTGACGTTTCCTTCCTCCTCCTGGTTCGATAACCTCGGTTTCTACTGAGGTAAATCTTGTTGTTGTACTCTTCATACCTTGCTCTTGGGGTTTCCAACGAAGCACTCTTCCTCCCTATTGAGTGTAGCATCAGACACCATTTAACTATGGCACACAAGTTGTTGGTTTCTACAATTGGCTTGATTCTGTTGAGCTCAGGATTGGATTAGATCAAGGTTAAATGGAAATCTTCTTCTTAAACTAATCTGCCTGTGTTGTTGGTCTGAGGCATAGGAACTAGTTTCCTATCTTATTGTCCCTTATTGAAATGTTCTGGGATTATAATTGGTCACTAGATCTTGTATCCTCTTGGCTAAGATGTTTGGTTGCTCATAGATTTATATTGGTTCATAGGATTTGTAGATTCTGAGGTGCTACTCCACTAGGAGATGTGCCCAGAATTTATAATCTATGTTATGTACATGTTGGAAGATATAAATTGTTTGCTAACTCCATGATCTATGATGCTGGTCTGAGATCCTGGTTGAGTTGGTAGAATTTAAATGTACTTTTTATTTAAAGGATCCTCTATGATGGATTCACCCCACTTGAGTGTTTTCTAAGAGCTCTAAATATAGAACAACACATGAATATCTGTTTAGGTAAGATAGACAAATCATGTGAGGGTTTTATAATACTTACCACAACAGTTGAGTTATTGTTGTGGTTGCTGGTTGATCTGGTGACTTGATGTTGCTATCTTTGTTGCTGGCATGATCTTGTTCTTCTCCTCCTGGTGCTTATCCTGTTACTTCTGGCTCCTGGAAGCTTGGCCCTGATGTTTCCCTTCACCTCCTAGCTCCTGGAACTTTGCCTTGCTGTCCACCTGATCCACCCCTCCTTATGTCACCATCTCGTGATACTAAGATGACCTTGTGTGTTGTTTGGCTGGTGATTTACTTGGCTTTGATAAGCTTGGTGTGCTGTTTGAGAAGGAAAGAATGAGCTGCTGGAAGCTCTTGCCACGGCTGAGTTACTCCTTTTGCTTGTGTGGCTGCTGCTGCTGTGTTGACAGCTCTCACCATGCATTTAGGTGAGTGTGCTGCCTGTGTGCTTGGTACACCATTTGGATCAGATCAATGAGGTGTCTTTACCTTTTGATATTTTAACATTTTACTCTCCTGGTCAAACTAGCCCCTTTTACTTGTTGTTGAGAGCTGTGTTATGGCTTATTGGTTTATGAAAGAACTGATTCTTTCATATTGGTTTATGAAAGAACTGATTCTTTCATATTGGTAAAACTTGCCCCTTCTAACAATACTCAATGATGTATCATGAGCAGTGCACCTCACTGCTCTCTACTGAGAGTATCTTAACCACTAATCTTTATTTTCCTTTTTGTTTGATTTTGCATTTTGTTGCAGGTACAAGATCTGGATACTCAAGATTTTAGTATAGAATCAGATAGATAGATTGTAATTTTTATTGATTCATTTGCAATGTTCACGAAATCGGTAATCGGTAACTGCCCGGTCGACTTGAGTTTAGGGATTAATCGAAAATTGGCCTATTAACTAATTTACTCGGTCGACTATTAATCGGGAAGTTTTTTTTAAAATTGCATGTTCCAAGCAATACAATATACTACATTGAACAAGTAAAAGTTGCAAAATGAGCATAAAAGCTATATCATCTGAATACCTCTTAAGGGCTTGGGAACTTGCCACGTCAGAAGCACCATCAGCAGCCATCTAGAAAAATAAAATTGGCCCAAGTAGGATCAAGCAAGAATTGGCAGCAATTCAGCATAAAACACCATGCTATTTTGAACACGAAAATAAAATTAGAGCAGCCATCGATAGATAACAGTTTTTCTTAACAAAGACAACACGCTTTGTACTAGACAGACTACTAGTTCAATTTTCTAAAAAGAGCATAACCATATCGCTGTCCACACAACCACGCCAATTCTGTAGACTAGAAGACTAACACTTGAGTCCATATAAACTAGACAGACTACTAGTTGAATTTACAATCACGATGCCTAAGATACCAAAACTTTAATAGTTTAGAAAGAATCAGTTCAGTCATAGACTAGAACTACAGGTAAACTCTACAGACTACTGGATCGATTACAATCATGAAGCCACTTGAATAGTTTAGAAAAATCTAATTCGGTAGAATGGATTGCACAATAGTTAAATAATCGCTTAGAAAAAGAGGATACGATGGACATCATACCGTGAATTGAATTCAGGGGAGGACTTCTGGGACCAAACGATGACACGCGACGCGCATGAGGAAAGCCACAGGCCACCTGGACTCTTGCCTCTGGGTTGGTGACAAGGAGATGTGCCCGCCGGAGACGAACTATGGGGCGGCAATAGTTCAATCGCATCTGCAGTCGTGTCGGCGCCGGCGGTGGAGAAACGCGAGCATGGGGCAGAGCGCAACATTTATCAAGAGAATGGGAAGCGTGTCTAAAACGGTGGGACGTACGGAGGCCCAACTTTTGACGTTTCGGCTGGACCTTAATCGGCACATCACGATTAACCGTCTGTCAGACTGGTTAAACGGTTCTAGCGAGTAACCCAGCCGATTCTATGTATTCGACACGTTCACCTAACGAGTAGCGAGTAAGCGGACGATTAATCGTCTAATCGGCCGATTTTTTGAACATTGTTCATTTGTAAAGATTTTGTAATATCTTATTTTATTCTTTATGTAACAATCTTGTAATAGTTTATTATTGAAGTTTCATTTGTTGAAATTCCTCTATTGTACTGAACCCTTCATGAGTTCATTATTGTAAAAGAAAAAATGTATATGGAATGAAAATAAGAAATAAAGATTCATTTCTTATTTGAATTACTTTATATTGAATTCCATTTTATTTATTATCTCTTAACATTATAAAAACGAGATTACTAAATTAGTTTATAATTCATTTCTTAATAACAATTCTTAATCTTTAAATATAAATTCAAATTTCAAATTTGAATTCAAATTCTCCCCTCCAAAACACACGTATTCAAAAAGATCATGTCAGAATTTATAACGATCACTCCCAATAGCTATCACTACACACAGAGAGTGAAAGAAACTCTGATCACTTTAGGTTTTTAGTTTGGCGAAAATTTTACCCGAATTTTTACAGATGAATGCATGCATATGCACAAATTCCTAAATCTACCCTTCGTTGGTTCCTAAATGCTAAGATGTTACAGACTTCCCCCCTTAAATTAAACTTCGTCCTGAAGTTTGCTGAAGTGTACCTTAATAGTTCTGGATATGCCTCTCTTAAGTCATCCTATTTCTCCCTAGTGGCTTCCCTCTCAGGGTGATGCTCCTACTGTACTTTGCAGTACTTGATTGCCCTGTTTCTCAACCTTTTCCAGTTATCTTCCAGAATTCTATAGGGTTTCTCAACATATGTCAAATTTGCTTGTAATTCTACCTCTTGATGTGTGATTGCATCATCAGGAACCTTAAGACATTTCCGGAGTTGTGACATAGGAAAAACATTATGAACTTGAGTCAATCTTGGTGGTAACTCTAAAGCATAAGCTATAGTCCTGTTCTGATTCAGTATTTTGAATGGTCCTATATATCCGGCACTCAATTTTCCTTTAACTCCGAACCTCTTAACTCCTTTCATTGGGCTTACTTTGAGATATACCATATCTCCTACTTCAGGATGCCATGATCTTTGACTTTGATCAGCATAACGTTTCTGTCTACTTTGAGCTATTTTCAATCTATCCTTGATTATATTGATGATATCTTGCCTTTCCTTGATATAGTCTGGTGCAAATTCTTTGCTACTACCAGGCTCATACCAACATATTGGTGATCTATATTTTCTTCCATAGAGTACTTGATATGGAGCTGCCTTCAGACTACTTTGATAGTTGTTGTTGTAAGAAAAATCCTGTCGATGGTAGATGATCTTCCCACGAACTTCCTGTTGCCTACCAAAACCCACCGGCGAGCAGCGACGGGCAACACGGAGAGCCGGGAGGCTCCCAGGACTGCTGGTGGGCCCTGGTCCCTCGGGCAACGGCCCGCAAAACTCCGGCACACGTCCTGGCTGGTTCGAGGGCGTGCCACCTGACCTATACCTGGTCAGGAAGGTGAAGGATCGCTTCGATTGGTTTCCTGCATGGTAAACAAGTATACGTAAAATTCGAGCCGTGACCGGCTCCCAGGTTTCCCTGTGAATCGGCTCCCAGAGCCGATTAACCCATGGTTCTGCATTAGATCTATGATAACATGGGGTTTTGCTTCATCGTTACAAGTTAAATCGATCTACGATAGTTTAACGTTTTCACTACATAATTGGAACGTCCTACACGTAATTGAGCCTGGTAAATACAAAAGATAACAGAAAACCAATTCTAGAGAAGGCCTAAAAACCAACGTAACGTTAATTTCCGGAACAACTCCTCTTGGATTGGTAAACCGTATCTTCCATACTACTGGATCGTTCAACCCGTTTGCAAGGCCTGATCATGTAGATATCAAACTAAACCTTGGAGAACAAGGCACAACTATAACGAATCAAATCGACTTAAATAAAGATCAAGCAAAGTGCCACCCTTACACCCGGGAAAAGGTGCAAAGGCGGCGAGATAACTAGAGGCAGCATATCTGAACGATCATAGCAAAAAGTACCGATGCTAGCCTAAACAAATCTATGATAATAGTGTTACTCGCCATCAACAAGGCTTCAGTACGAGTAACACCAAATAATCGCATAAGTAGATACTGCCTAGATCGCAAGATGCGATCTAGGCAGCATGGCACTTACCCGAGAAAAACCCTAGAAACAAGGGGTGGCGATGCGCCGAGATTGTGTTTGTTGTGAACGTGATTGTCCTCCTTTTCTCAATAACCTTAGGTACATATTTATAGTCCGGAGACTTTCTACCTTTGGAATAACTCTACAATTCTATCTCTTACCTAAATCGAAACGGAACCTATTACAATATAAGATACACGGGCAATTTAGCCCAAATCAACGCACGAGGCCGATTCAACAACACGTTGCATATACGTATCTTCTAAGCCCATCTTGATTGCGGCCCAACTCCTCCTTTGGCCAAAATATGGCGATAACACATGCCCCCCTGGTTTTGGCAATAATAATTCCAAAACCACTCCGTTCTTTCCTTCTCCTCTTTTTTTTCTGTATCGGGTTACGCGTTGCCAGAATGCGTTGCAGAACAGAATCGTCACGCCACCCCCTCATCATGATGCCCTGTCTTCTCCACTTCTCCGAAGTGCATGATTTGACAATTTCGGCAGCACATTCTGGGAAACCGCTATAGCATTGAACCACTTCATACTATTCCCCTTATTTATATTCATCTTAGCAGTTTGCAGCCCCATCTTCCTCCAGCAGCCAAGAAACCCTTCTTCCTCCGCCGAAAAAACCCTCTTCCTCTGCCATGGCCTCCTCTGCTTCATCTGGCCTGTCCTCCCAAGCCTCCAACTCAATGAGCGACCGGGAACCGACGCCAGAGCACCCGCCGACGGCGGCGTACAATGCTCTCGCCCCACAATGGTGGGACGAGAGGGATTGGGATTTCGCCACCTGGTCCGAGGACGACGAGTCCTTGACCGATGGCGAGGAGGGCCTGCAGTTCCTTGCCGATGGGGAACTGGAGGCGGACAGCACCGACGACGCCATGTCCTGGGACGGCGTCGACTCCTCCGACGAGGAGGAGGAAGCGGAGGAGGACAACTCCTCCGACGAGTACCAGCCGGTGAAGTACTTCCGCGCTGGGTCCAGCGAGGACACCGAAGACGACGACGAGGACGAGGAGGCCCCCGCTGGCATCTGGATCAGCAGCAGCGAAGACGACGCCGGCAGCAGCGCTGATGACAGCGAACAAGACGACGGCGAAGACAGCGGCGACGACCTTGGCCTCTAGATTAGGAATCAGTAGTAGTAGTAGTAGATTCCCTTTTGTAAGCAACCAGCTTCTTTTGTAAGCAATCAGCTCCTTTTGTAAGCAATCAGCTTTTGAATGAACGAAGATTGCTTTTCCAACTCGAAGATTGCTTTTCCGACCCAATTTCGCCGATAGTCACATAGGTCGATGTTCCAGAAGCCGATAGCAACACATCGGCTTTTACCCTGCTGCGCTCATACAGTCAACCAAGTCACGACCCAAAGAGCCGATGGTACAACATCGGCTTTCCCAAAAACGTTGACAAGGTCAAGTTCGGTCGCATACTTAGACAAATCTGAGCGGCCACTTTCTAGTTTCAAACGGTAACCTGCGACCCTCTTCAAAAAGGGCGACCCAGATCTCCAATCGCTCATCGACCAAATCGAGCAGCAGCAGCGACAAGAACCCTCGATCCCCAACTGCATAGATCCATCTCCGCTGGCAAACCAGATGGCGGAATCGTCCAACACCAACCCAGAGGTCTCCGGTCTGAAGGTATGTCTACTCCTCGCAGTCTGAACGCGATGCTAGAATTAATGGCGAACACCTGAATTAATGCCTTATTCCACCATTAAATTTGTAGGTTTCAGACATCCTGCTGCCGCATCCTTCTCTCCCAAATTCTCTCTGCCTTGGCCCTCGTACAGCATCTAGTCCTGCCCATCTGATTTCTTACGAAACAAACCGGATCCCCTTCGTAAGCCAAGATCTAGATTTAAACTCTTGGGCCGACTGCTTGCGAGCCTGGCCTAATCCCCCTGAACATTGGGTCACTTGGTTCAGCAGGGTAGCTAGAGCTTACCAATCCCAATGGGAAACCACGGGAATAGCCGATGCCTTGCATTTGTCATTGTATCCTCTTGAGAAACATGAGAATCTTCTCAAAACCATCGGCTACTTCTGGTCTGACGCTCTGAATTGCTTCATGTTCGGTCATGGCCCTATGTCACCAACCTTGTTAGACGTGGTGATGATTACTGGTCTGGATGTTACATCACCCAGTCCTTCTGCTTTTAAACTGACCAAAGTCCCCTACAAACTGTCTTCCAAAACAGAATGCATGAACTGGGGCGCATATATTCAAAGCCACATGAAAACTAGGGGTCCTGTCACCGAGAAGGAACACACGGCTTTCCTCAACCTCTGGCTAGAACATTTCATATTCTGTGGCCCTTCCCTTGCTCCAACCAAGAATTATCTCTCCCTGGCCTATGAACTTGCTAAAGGCACTCACCTTGGCATCGGCAAACTGTTCCTTGGAGAGGTCTACCGATATCTCCAGTTGACGTCTGTCAAGCTGTTCTCTGGCATAGCAGTCAAAACAGGTGGTCCTTGGTGGTTCATCCAGCTATGGGCTCAGCTGTATTTTCAAAACCACATCCCAAACTTCCCCCTTCTGGCGGGTTGCACCTTTCCAGATGTCAAAGGAAGGCAGATCAGATGCACCAGTTATGGCCAAGCTTTGTATAGGCTGCCAGGTAGTAAACTATCCCCTCAGGAAGCTTCCAAGTGGTTCAGTATTTTCTTCCAAGGCGTGGATAATCCTACCTTCTTCCCTTACATGGAGGAATCAGAACATTTTGAAAATCCCATCTCCTCCAGGCTAGACAGCTTTGCCGATGACACCAGCACTCGGCAACTCTTTTCCATTGTGATCCGTCCCTGTTTCCTTCCAGTCGGCATGAGTACATCCAACAGAATCATCAAGCCTGGGTATGAATTCTACCAGCCAGTCATAGTGGCTCGGCAATTTGGCCTTGGACAAGTACCTCCCCATCTCTTTCTCCACCATCTTACGGAGAGCAGAGCCGACCTGCCTGATCCTCTCACCAGTCAAAGGTGTTATTCCTTCTTTGATGCCCTGACCATCCCAATTCCCAACGACCTCACCTTCGCCTCATCCACCGATGGCTTCAAAGATTGGTGGTCGATGTGGAAGACTCACGCCTTCAGGAGAGCTCTGGGACCATTGCTGAAACAGCTCGACGCTGACTATGATATCCCCGTGGAACAGGTACCACCACTTGTAAATTTTCTTGATGCAGCTTACAAATAACTCTTTTACTAACCCACTCTTTCTCTTAGCAGCAACAAGATGGCCCTGAACCTACGCACAGTGATGGCTCCCCCTTTGAGTTCTTTCCGCCAGCTCCTGTGGTTCTCTTCTGCAAAAACTCGCCACCTCTGAAAAAGGTCATGATGCAGAAACAGCCGATCACACCACAATCGGCTTCTAAGAAACTAGTAACTTCAAAGTCAGCTGCCCCTCGAGTTCCAACTAAGACAAGAACGATGGTGAGGAATGTAGCTGCCAGGAAGACCTTGAGACGCCGGAGCCCTTCTCCAGAAAGCTCGCATGTAGGCTGATCCATGTCTTGGTCGATCCTTCTCATTCTTTCATCCTTGCAGACATGCTCGTGTTTAATAGCTTTCCTTCTCTTGCAGGCTTCCGTCGAAGACACCTCCCACGGGGACACACAACCTGATCAAGGAGAATCGAGCCCAACAGACTCTGAGAGGACTGCCACACCAAACCAGCCAGATGTGCCACCATCGGCTCCCAGGAAAAGGCCAGTTCCTGAACCTGCTGCCCCCCGAGCATCAGTCGAGGCGGGGCCAGCTGTGGGTCCCAAGAGAGCTCGCAAAGGACTGCAAGCTTCTTCGTCGAGCCAGGAGGTTTCGAAAATCATCACCCTTCATGCTCTTACCACTTAATTCCTTCTTATCTGCTGATTCATCATCATTTACATCGGCTAAACACCTTCAATGCAGACGACTGACGTTTCTAGTGGGAAGGCTGGGGTAGTGCCGATGCCTCTAGCCGAGCCGGATTCAGCAATCCCCGAAGGTGCAGATGAAACGGCTACCCCTTTGGCCAAGCCTCCAGCAGCTACACACAAGCCGATTGCCTCGTCATCTGCAATCCCCTCGATCTTAGGAGAGGTATGTTAGCTTCTTTCGGCTAATCCTTCCATGTTGGACACATACTGACGTACTTTCGGGCTGTCAGAGTTGTGATATTTCGGGCTTGCTGACGTTCGACCCTGAATCCATCGAACCAACTCCCTCTGTCGCCACCGATGAACCACAAGCCAGGGCTGTTCTACCTCAATTCCAGCGTCTTAGAGCCTTGCTGTCCTCCCCGATCGAAGAGCTTATCGAGGGTTCTGAGGAGGTGAAGAGCGTTCTTGCTGAAATAAAAGACCAACTCCCAGTAGCATTGCAGGTGAAGCTTTGGCCCGTTGTAACTCTGTCTTTCTACGGGTCAAGGGTGAAGCTAGCTCGTGAAAGGATCAACCTGCGTCGTGCCCAACTTCCGCTGAAGGCCAATATTGCAGACAGATGTCAGCAGCTCAACGAGAAAAAGGCGTATCTGGATGCCAAGACTGACACCTCTGCCAGTACCGCCGAGCTCGCCTCCTTAAAAAAGGAGTTGGAAGATCTTGAAGAAAAGGTCCGGGCGACTAAACAGCTCATTCGTGACAAGGAAGCATCCATCGCCCGCTCCCACGACGAAGCAGAAGGCCTCAGAGGTCAACTGAAGACTGATCTGGAAGAGATACGTGCCCTGAACAAGCAGCTAGTGACGGGCAAGGACGAAGATGATGAAGCCGAGATCGCCGAGGTGGACCGTGTCCGTGCTGACGCCCTTCACGCCTTCGAGGCATTTCTTCAGTAGCTCGTTTATGTAAACTGGCACCTGCTTGTAACAGTCTGAACCTCTAGAGTCGATGGCTGTGCATCGGCTGTATCTTTTTATTGGCCGATTTCATGTATCGGCCCCCATATCTCACTGTCCATCATCCCACATGCTTTGGGAAACATATATTTTTTATATATTTTTTTTATTGGCCGATTTCATGTATCGGCCCCCATATCTCACTGTCCATCATCCCACATGCTTGGGAAATATTTCTTGAGATGCTGACCGTTGACAGCCACTGGGAATTTCACGCCATCCAGCTCCTCCAGCATGTACGCGTTCCCCCTCAAAACTTGATCGACCCTGTATGGCCCGTGCCAATTTGGAGACCATTTACCATATGCTGCATCCTTAGTTCCCAATGGCAATACAGCTTCCCATACCAGATCGCCAACTTGGAACTCCTTCGGTCTCACCTTCTTATTATATGCACGAGCTACCTTGGCCTTGTTCTCTTTGATTTTCTCAAGCGACCACAGCCTAAGCTCAGTTAAATCCTCAACACTGTCACTCATCAGGGCCGTATACTCTTCAGTCGTTAGATCGTTCTGAAAGGTGACACGCCTCGATCCAGCCGTAATTTCCCAGGGTAATACGGCTTCTTGTCCATAGACTAGATGGTACGGCGAGGTTTTTATCGCTCCATGACATGACATGCGATAAGCCCATAAAGCCTCTGACAAAACCTCGTGCCAACGCCTAGGGTGCTCATCGATCTTCCTCTTGATCAGCTTGATAAGGCTCTGGTTGGACGCTTCAGCTTGCCCATTTGCTTGAGCATAGTACGGAGATGATCGGATAAGCTTAATTCCCGTGTCCTCACAGAACTCTCTAAACTCGTAAGAAGTGAAGACCGAACCTCCATCGGTCGTGATCGTTTGGGGGATCCCGAATCTATGAATTACGTGTTCCTTCACAAAATCGATAACATCCTTTGAGCTCACGGACTTCATAGGGACGGCTTCAACCCATTTAGTGAAATAATCCGTAATGGCCAAAATCCACATGTGGCCTTTGCTTGATGGAGGATTGATCTTGCCAATCATATCCATGCCCCAACCTCGGAATGGCCAAGGCTTGATGATGGGGTTCATTGCTGACGCGGGTACCATCTGAATTTTTCCAAATCTCTGACATGCTTGACACCCTTTGTAGTACTTAAAACAGTCCTCCAGCATGGTAGGCCAATAAAACCCTGATCGCCTGATCAACCATTTCATCTTGTGAGATGATTGGTGAGTTCCACAGGCGCCTTCGTGTACCTCGTGCAGGAGCCGATTGGCCTCGGTTGGCCCTAGACATTTGAGCAACAACCCTTCCAGGGTCCTGTAGAACATGTCGTCCCCGATAAGCACGTACTTCATGGCCTTGTACCTTATCCGTTTAGGTGCCCCCCGAGCCGAATCCTTCAAGTAATTGAAGATATCGGTTCTCCAGTCGTCTGCTTCCAGGAACTGTACCTGAACATCGGCTCCCTCTGCTATGTCCTTGTAGCCTGAAGCCCTTTGTGCGAGATCATTCGCCTCGGTATTCTGCGATCGCGGGATCCAGGTGAAGTTTATGTACCGGAACTGTGCCATGTGTTCACGGCATTGCAACCATAATGGGAAGAGCGACTCGCTCTCACACTTGTATTCCTCCGTGAGCTGGGAAATCACCAATTTGGAGTCTCCAAAGATTTCCACTGCCTCTGCCCCAGCTTCTATGAGCAACTCCATTCCCTTGAGTATCGCCTCATACTCGGCGACGTTGTTGGTGCACGGGGTAGCAAGCCTGATGGAGAAGGAATATGTTGCCCCCCGGGGCGACACGAGTAGAATGCCAATGCCGCAACCATCATCGCAAACCGATCCATCGAAAAACATAGCCCACACTCGTATAGACAGCGCTGCTATATCAGTGTTGATCCTTTCAGCAATAAGGTCGGCTAACGCCTGACCCTTAACCGCTTTCGCAGGTTGGTACCGGATGTCAAATTCCGATAATGCAAACATCCATTTGCCGAGTCGGCCTTTCAACATAGGAGCCGACAGCATGTGCTTTATGACATCTGATTTGCATATAATTATAATCTCTGCCGAGAGCAAGAGGTGACGCAGCTTGGTGCAGGTGAAAAACAGGCAGAGGCACAACTTATCGATCTCAGGGTACCTTGTCTCTGCGTCGAGCATCCTTCTGCTGATGTAAAACACAACTCGCTCCAGACCGTCGTAAACCTGCACCACCACCGAGGCGATGGACGTGTCAGCTACTGATAAGTAAATGTAGAGCGGCCTATCCGGTTGGGGCGGAACCAGTACCGGTGGCTTCGTTAGATATTCTTTGATTTCGTCGAAGGCTCGTTG
The DNA here is from genome assembly GCA_916181665.1 of Avena sativa. NCBI lineage: Eukaryota > Viridiplantae > Streptophyta > Magnoliopsida > Poales > Poaceae > Avena > Avena sativa. The sequence goes on along the minus strand of OV702279.1, from coordinate 395,376,158 downwards.
TTGCTCTGTCCCCCAGCGGAATTCTTCATCAGATTTGATTTTCACCAGTCCCATGAACGGCTCTATTCTTCCTGACAGATTGGAGATAAATCTTCTGACGAAGTTGATTTTGCCGATGAGAGACTGCAATTCTTTCTTCGTGGTAGGTGGCTTCATTGTTCGCACTGCCTCCTGACTTTTCAGGCCGATCTCAATTCCTCGTTCATGGACCAAGAAACCCAAGAACTGACCGGCCGTCACACCGAAGGCACACTTCTTTGGATTCATCCGTAGCCCGAATTTTCTTGTTCGGTCCAGGACGTGTCGCAGATCGTCCAAGTGTCCTTGTACTGAAGCTGACTTGACCACCACGTCATCGATATAAATTTCCACCAGCTTGCCGATCAGATCATGGAAGATGTAATTCATGGCTCTTTGGTACGTGGCGCCGGCGTTCTTCAGTCCAAACGTCATGACTACATATTCAAACAACCCCACCGAACCTGGGACTCTGAATGCAGTCTTGTGTATATCTTCCGGAGCCATAAAAATTTGGTTGTAACCGGCATTGCCATCCATGAAGCTCAAGATTTTATGACCAGCAGCTGCGTTGACTAACGTCTCTGCTACTGGCATCGGATATTCATCCTTCGGAGTAGCTCTATTGAGATCCCGAAAATCTATGGCAACACGCCAGCGGCCATCCTTTTTCTCTACAGGTACGATGCTAGAAATCCACTCAGCATACCTGCATGGCCTGATTAAATCGGCTGCCAACATTTTCTCGATCTCCTTCTTGACTTCTTTCAAAATTTCGGCCTTCATCTATCGTGCTCGCTGCTGGAATGGCCGAAATCCTTTTTTAAGTGGGAGTCGATGCTCAATGATGCTCCTGTCTAGCCCGGGCATCTCTGTATAATCCCAGGCAAAGCAATCTGGATATTCTTTCAACAAAGTTATCATCGGACCCCGCAGATTCGGATCCAACTTCTTGCTGATAAATGTTGGTCTTGGCTTATCCCCAGGACCGATGTCAATCTCCTCTAGCTCATCAGCGGATGTAAACCCATACCCTAGCTTTCCGTCACCTGTTAAATCGATGCTAAACACGGGACAAACAGTTGGTAAGGATAACAAAGATAGTTTGGGCCGATTGCCGGAATCGGCCCCCTTTTTCATTGCATTAGTCAAGGAAGGTTTACAACTTATCTGTTCTCCATAATGGCAGGGCACCTCCCTGCTACGACTGCATGACCTGTTTGTCGTAAGATTGCTGCTTTTTATTTTTTGTGGCCGATCGCAGGGATCGGCCTTACCACGTACGATCGTGGACTTTGCTACTCTGTCAGGCCAGTGGATAAGACCAGCCTCACCCCATTTTTTGTAGCTTCAATGCGCTCACAGCCGTCTAGACTGATTCCAGAGATCGGCTCTTGGTCTCCTGTCTCCCAGATGTTCGTACCAGCGATGGAGATCTCAACCGAGTCATCTGCATGAATGACCTCCACTTCATCTCCATCCCACTGTATCAGGCACTGGTGCATCGTGGATGGAATGCAGCAGTTGGCGTGAATCCAATCCCTCCCCAGCAAGACAGCGTAGGTGCTTTTGCTGTCAACGATGAAGAATGACGTAGGGATGGTTTTTCTGCCTACGGTCAAGTCTACATTCAGAACGCCTTGCGTCTCTGAAGTTTGGCCGTTGAAGTCGCTTAACGTTACGTTGGTTTTGATCAGATCTGCAGTGGAGCGTCCCAAACGCCGTAGCATGGAGTACGGCATTATATTGACTGCCGCTCCGGTGTCCACCAACATCTTGCTGACGGGCTGCCCATTGATGTAACCTCGCAGGTACAGGGCTTTCAGATGTTTGTAGCCCTTCTCACGTGGCTTCTCAAAGATAACCGGCCGCGGGCCGCAGTCAAACTGTGCCACTGGCAGCTCGTTGGTTCTTGGCGCGCAGAACTCTGACGGAAGTATGAATACCATGTTTGTGCCAGCTGATGTCTTTGCATCGGCTTTTACCGGTTTAGGGCGCCACTCTTTCCTTTTCCGGCGATCTTCCGTTTCCAAGGTCTGCCGAATCTTAACGGCCAAATCGGGCCGTGCTTTCTTTAAAGCATAGAGATACTGCGCTTCGGCTTCCTCCAAGTTACGCAGCCGCTGCACTCTACGCTTTTGGGTGTGTCTGAGTCCGTCGGGACACCACCTTGGACGGTGATATCTGTCCTTTCCTTTGTCATCCATTGGCTCCTCGAGATCTTTTGCTCGAGCGGACTCCCTGTATCGGCTCTGAGGTGGGAGAGGCCCTAGACGCTTGAACACTGACACTGGCCCCGTGTCCTCCTTCTGCTGGCCACATTCTGGGCAGTTGTCGATTGTAGGCAATCGGCTCATTCCTGTGTCCCAGCAATACTTGAAGAAAGGGCAGTCCCAATGTTTGTCCACGCCTTCCTTTTCTTTTGGCGGTCCCCTAGCGAGGTGCTCATATCCTTCATCGTTTCCATCGCCGGCGACGTCGGTCATACTGGCGCTCATACTTGTTAAGGAGGTGCGTGGAATGTGGCTTCTGATATCGCACGCTCCTCACCTGTTCCTCGGTCAAATACCGCCTGTCATTGTAGCTGGGCCGGTCGCGTGGACCAGCCTCCTCTCTTTCTTTGCCCCGAGAGCGACCGTCTTCCTCCTTATATGCGCCACGGTGGTACACAGGTCCTGCCATATTAACATCGAACGAGAAATCCAACTGACGCCTTGTGGACTGGCTGTGTTCTACCATGTTGACGCCGGGAAATGGGTTTGTGTCTACTTTCATGGCGAACTGCCCAAGGATCAGACGGCCCTGCTCTATCGCCGTTTGGATCTGGCGACGTAGCTCTTTGCAGTCATTGGTGGTGTGGGTGAACGAGTGATGCCACTTGCAGTATGGTCTTCCGTTCATCTCTTGAGCCGTAGGGATTTTGTGGCCTTCGGGTAACTTCAGCTGCTTTTCTTTCAGCAGTAAATCGAATATCTGCTCAGCTTTGCTCACATCGAAGTCAAACCCTTTTGCAGGCCCTTGCTGTTTCACCCATTTGCAGGATACAGGATCTGCCCCCCGAGCCCATTCAGCCACGGCCACCTCCTGGTCTTGCGTAGGATCTTCTTCTTCTGTATCGACCAGGCCTATCGGACGTTTGAAGTTGTCTTGGTACAACTCAGGGTGGCGCTGTTCATACATCGTCAGCTTCTGGGCCATGTGCGCCAACGAGTTGTACTCTACTTGGAAAGCCAGATCCTTGATAGGTGCTGAGAGACCCAACGCTGCCAGTTCGACTGCTTCCTTTTCAGTTAACCGAGCTGAGTAACATCGGTTCTTTACAGTCCTGAAGCGCTGGATGTACTCGGCTACCGTTTCTCCCCGCTTTTGCCGCACCTGTGCCAGGTCTGCAATGCCAGCCTCGGTAGCCTCTGAATGATACTGAATGTGGAACTGCTCTTCCAGCTGCTTCCAGGTCTGGATCGAATCAGGTGGCAGCGAGGTGTACCACCCAAAAGCTGGTCCTGTCAGCGATTGCGCAAAGAATCTTACGCGCAACTGATCCGATGCCGAAATCATGCCTAACTGTGCTAGGTATCGGCTCACGTGCTCGATCGAGCTCGACCCTTCTGACCCGCTAAACCTTGAGAACTCAGGGAGCCGATATTTGGGTGGCAGCGGAATCAGGTCAAACTCGTTGGGGTACGGCTTTGAATAGCCGATTGTCCTTCTCTTCGGCACGAAGCCGAACTGATCTCTCAAAATGGTACGGATTTGCTCCACTGTCTGGGCTGTAGGGGCTAAATTCTCAGAACTCGCTCCGGTGGCGTACTTGGCTAGCCATGCCTGTTTATCAGCGTCCATCCCAGACATCCCTGCTCCGGAAATACCCGCTCCCGAGGCCCCTGCTCCAGAAACTCCTGTTCCAGAAATCCCTGCAGTTGCCACCTGGTTCGTGCGCGTCAGGTTATTGCAGTCCGGCACGTAGGTGCACACATATCCATGTGGGATCTCCTTAGGTGGTTCAAACAGGAATTGGTAATCGCCAGGGTCACCTCCAACCTTGTAGACGACGTAAGCCGGTGCCCCTGGTGGTTCCGGAGCTGCAAGCGTGAATGGCAGCTGCGGCCTGGTCTGGAGTGGTCTTTCTCCCTGGTGAGTCCCTAGAGTAGGACCCGACGGAGAGTACTGATGTTTCATGATCTCTTGAACTACGCGAACCGCGACGCGCTCGAAAGCGTTCACTAGGCTCTCAGAATGGCGGTGAAGAGAATGAGCTACCATGTAATTGACTTCCTGTCGCAGAGCTCTGGTGCGCTCCTCTGAAGGAACAGAGAGATCCACCTCGTCAAGAGCACCTTCAGGTGAGAACCCTTTCCATCTGATGCCATGCTTACGGGTCCTATCAAAAGAGCCGATGAGATCGGCTTCGAAGAGAGCTTTGATATCATCATACTTCGCCTTGTGCTCCTCAGGCAGATCGTCGTACGTGACCGGTCTGTTCTCCATCGCAGCGTCGGATGTTGATGTAGACGTTGCTGAAGGTCCCACCGGGCGTGCCAGAATGTGTTGCCTACCAAAACCCACCGGCGAGCAGCGACGGGCAACACGGAGAGCCGGGAGGCTCCCAGGACTGCTGGTGGGCCCTGGTCCCTCGGGCAACGGCCCGCAAAACTCCGGCACACGTCCTGGCTGGTTCGAGGGCGTGCCACCTGACCTATACCTGGTCAGGAAGGTGAAGGATCGCTTCGATTGGTTTCCTGCATGGTAAACAAGTATACGTAAAATTCGAGCCGTGACCGGCTCCCAGGTTTCCCTGTGAATCGGCTCCTAGAGCCGATTAACCCATGGTTCTGCATTAGATCTATGATAACATGGGGTTTTGCTTCATCGTTACAAGTTAAATCGATCTACGATAGTTTAACGTTTTCACTACATAATTGGAACGTCCTACACGTAATTGAGCCTGGTAAATACAAAAGATAACAGAAAACCAATTCTAGAGAAGGCCTAAAAACCAACGTAACGTTAATTCCCGGAACAACTCCTCTTGGATTGGTAAACCGTATCTTCCATACTACTGGATCGTTCAACCCGTTTGCAAGGCCTGATCATGTAGATATCAAACTAAACCTTGGAGAACAAGGCACAACTATAACGGATCAAATCGACTTAAATAAAGATCAAGCAAAGTGCCACCCTTACACCCGGGAAAAGGTGCAAAGGCGGCGAGATAACTAGAGGCAGCATATCTGAACGATCATAGCAAAAAGTACCGATGCTAGCCTAAACAAATCTATGATAATAGTGTTACTCGCCATCAACAAGGCTTCAGTACGAGTAACACCAAATAATCGCATAAGTAGATACTGCCTAGATCGCAAGATGCGATCTAGGCAGCATGGCACTTACCCGAGAAAAACCCTAGAAACAAGGGGTGGCGATGCGCCGAGATTGTGTTTGTTGTGAACGTGATTGTCCTCCTTTTCTCAATAACCTTAGGTACATATTTATAGTCCGGAGACTTTCTACCTTTGGAATAACTCTACAATTCTATCTCTTACCTAAATCGAAACGGAACCTATTACAATATAAGATACACGGGCAATTTAGCCCAAATCAACGCACGAGGCCGATTCAACAACACGTTGCATATACGTATCTTCTAAGCCCATCTTGATTGCGGCCCAACTCCTCCTTTGGCCAAAATATGGCGATAACACTTCCAAAGTCTAATGCACAAGCCCTAAGCATGTCTTCCATTATTTGATTGGTTCTTTCAGTCTGACCCCCAGTTTCTGGATGATAGGCTGTGCTGAAATCTAAGTTTGAACCAAGTGCTTCATGTAATTGTTTCCAAAATGCTGAAGTAAACACAAATCCTCTATCAGTTACGATCTTCTTGGGCACTTCATGCTTACTTACTATCTCTTTGACATAAACTTCTACTAACTTCTCGGCATTATCTTTATGATTTACCGGAATAAAATGTGCACTCTTAGTGAGTCTATCAACAATCACCCATATCATATCTTTCCGTTTTGGTGTCATGGGTAATCCTGTGATGAAATCCATACCGATTTCCTCCCATTTCCACTCGAGAATTTCCAAGGGATGTAATGGTCCTGCTGGATGTTACACTCGGCGATCTAGGGTTTAAAGGGCGTCGAGGGGGTGGTGTGGCCGGCAGCTAGGGCAAGGGGATACCCCAAGTCAGCGGCTTGGGAGGAGCCCTAGGTGGCGGCTACTAGAGGGGTAGGCGCCAAAGCTAGGGTTTGTGTGGAAAGGGGGCGCCCCCTTCCCTCTATTTATGAGAGAAAGGGCGACAAGGGGGAGGGAATCCTCCCCCAACACTACTTCATGTGGCTGGCGGCAAGGGGAGGGAGGATTCCTTCCCTAGGTAGGAATCCTTCCTTCCCTCCACTTGGAAATATTGTCATAGTTTAACTCTTTCAAACTGCCTTTTTGACTTTCAAATTAGAGTTTGATTTCTCTATTCCAAGTGTCCAGCCAAGTGACCTAGGATATGATGCAACCATTCCACTTTGTCATGAAACATTCATGTACCCTTCCCCTTCCGGATCGGTGAACCTTCTAGACCCTTCTAGAACATTCCAGTGAAAACACCGAAACTTTTCCCGAACTCCGGAATTGGACTTTCCTTATATGAATCTTATTCTCCAGACCATTCCGGATCTCCTCGTGATATCCCGGATCCCATCCGAGACTCCAAACAACATTTGGTCTTCTTACTCACATTCCATATCCACTAAACAACATCGAATCCTTAAGTGTGTCTCCCTACGGTTCGTGAATTATGCAGACATGACCAAGACTCTTCTCCGATCAATAACCAATAGAGGAATCTGGAAATTCATATGGCTCCCACATATTTCTACGATTACTTTGTGATAGAATGAAACATTTACATACGATACCAATTTCCCTTTGTCTCGTGACACTTTACTTATCCGAGGTCTAATCCTCGGTACCTCTTCATACCTAGTTCAATCTCATTACCGATAAGTACTCTTTACTCGTTCCTGTGATATGTGATCCCTTGTGAGCCAGTCACATGCTTGCAAGCTAATTGGATGACATTCCACCGAGTGGGCCCAGAGTATATCTATCCATCATATGGATGGACAAATCCCACTCTTGATCCATGTGCCTCACCACATACTTTCCGAACACTCAATGCCACCTTTATAACCACCTAGTTATGAAGTGGTGTTTGATGTCATCAAAACATCCATCCGATGATGGTGATTAACATGATCTCATGGTCGAAGGATTTAGGTTACTATGTATATGAAAGCTTAGAGCAAACGAACTATTGAAATGACTTAATCTTTATGCTACACTTAACTATTGGAGTATGCCCATGACACCATTCTCCTAATGATATGATCTTGTTGTTAATAACATCTCAATGTTCATGATCAGGAAACCATGATCATCTATCAACGAACAAGCTAGTATTATAAAGAGGCTTTACTAGGGACTCTAACAAGTTTACAAATCACACAAGTATTAATGTTTCTGGTTAATACACTTATAGTATGAATGTAAACATTTATCATAAACACAAAGATATAATAATAACTACTTTTATTATTGCCTCTTGGGCATATCTCCAACAGTATCCCACTTGCACTAGAGTCAATAATCTAGATTACATGGTAATATACTGAACACCCATGGCGGTTTGGTGCTGGTCAAGTTTTGCCCTCGGGAGAGGTTTAGTCAACGGATCCGCCACATTCAGATCTGTGTGTACTTTGCAAATCTTTAGGTCACCATCTTGGACATGCTATCGTATAGCGTGAAAACGTAGCTTGATATGCTTCAGTTTCTTGTGTGACCTTGGTTCTTGCGCATTGGCTATGGCGTCCATGTTAAAATAGTAGATAAACATTGGGTCCAGCGTACTGGGAACCAAACCGAGCTCCGTAATGAACTCCTTCATCCATATCGCCTCTTGTGAAGCCTCTGAAGCAGCTATGTATTCCGATTCAGTGGAAGATCTCGCCACAACACTTTGCTTTGCACTCCTCTAGCTCATTGTTGCACCATTTGAAGTAAATATGTATCCAGATTGAGACTTAGAATCATCCGGATCGGTGTTCCAACTAGCATCGGTGTAACCATTAACAACGAGTTGTTCATCACCTCCATAAGAAAGAACCATATCCTTAGTTCTTCTCAAGTACTTAAGGATGTTTTTGACCGCTGTCCAATGATCCACCCCTGTATCACTTTGATATCTGCTAGTCAAACTAATAGTATATGCAATGTTGGGTCTAGTACATATCATGGCATACATGATAGATCCTATGGCTGAGGCATAGGGAGTCTTACTCATCCTCTCTCTACCTTCTGCCGTAGCTGGACTTGGAGTTTTACTCAAGGTATGCCATGGGCAACATGGGCAACATGGGCAAGAACCCTTTCTTGCTATCTTCCATTCCAAACCTTTCTTGGGCAAGAACCCTTTCTTGCTATCTTCCATTCCAAACCTTTTTAGAACTTTGTCCAAATATGTACTCTGTGAAAGCGATATTAGGCGTCTTGATCTATATCTATAAATCTTTATGCCTAATATGTAAGTAGTTTCGCCAAGATCCTTCATTGAAAAACTATTATTCAAATAATCTTTGACACTTTTAAGAAGGTCTACATCATTCCCAATCAACAATATGTCGTCCACATATAGTACTAGGAATGCTACATAGCTCCAACCCACTTTCTTGTAAATACAATCTTCTCCATAAGTTTGTATAAAACCAAAACTTTTGATCACCTTATCAAAATGTTGATTCCAACTTCGGGATGCTTGCTTCAATCCATAAATGGATCGTTGAAGTTTGCATACCTTGTTAGAATCCTTAGGATCGACAAAACCTTTGGGTTTTACCATATACAACTCTTTACCAATGTCTCCATTGAGGAAAGTTGTTTTGACATCCATCTGCCATATCTCATTGATACGTCCAAAACGTATATATTTTCTCGAACACTTTTGCTATTGTTTCTCCTCTAAACTCGTGTGATTTGGATACAACTAACATGGACTGACAATGTTTTCAGCAGAATTACCTTGGTGTCTTGTTTTTTGTGCAGAAGACCCGGAAAATATGCCAAAAATTATATTTCACAAGAAGACCCACGGAGCCAGAAGACGAGACGGAGAAGGGGCCTGGGGAGCCCACACCCCTGCCAGGCGCGGGCCCACCTCTGGCCGCGCCTAGGGGGGCTGCAGCCACTCCAGGCACCCCTTTGGCCTCCCTCTGCACCTATAAGTTGCCTCTCGACCTAAAAACCAAGGGGGGGGGGGTCGATAGTTTTCCATAAAGAGTTCCGCTCCACCGCTGCCACCAGAAACCAAGATTCGGATCGAGAAACTCCGTTCTGGCACCCTGCCGGGACGGGGAATTTGGAGAGGATCATCGCCACCATCATCACCAACATCTCTCCATCAACCACCGATGTTTCCCTCATCCATGACTGAGTAATCCCCCACTGTAGGCTTGGGTATGGTAGGGATTGGATGAGTTCTATCATGTAATTGAATAAGATCTGTTAGGGCATAGTGCCTAGTATCTCTATTAATGCTATTTGACTTTGTTTCAACTTGTTGTGCTTAATGCTTGTCACTAGGGCCCGAGTGCCATGATCTCAGATCTGAACTTATTATTGAATCATTATGATAGTATTGTTTGTGATCTCATCTGCAAGTTGTGTACACATATCATTGTCCGGATCCAAAGGCCCCAAAGTGACAATAATTGGGACAACCGGAGGGGATGGCTGTGGTGTGAGGATCACATGTGTTCACAGAGTGTTAATGCTTTGCTCCGGTGCTCTATTAAAAGGAGCACCTTAATTGCCAGTAGTTCCCTAGAGGCCCCGCTGCCACGGGTTGGCTGGACAGAAGATGGTGTGCAAGTTCTAATTGCGAGCACGTATGACTATATTTGGAGCACATGCCTAGGATTATTTAGTACTTGGATTCTTGTTATTATTTATCTGCAATGCCCTAGATCTTGAAGTTACATGTTTAGACTCGTCCATGCAACGCCCGTCCATCCATCCCTATGCCTACGACGCTCATATCCTACTGTTTACTGTTACTGTTATTATTGCTCCTATTTCACTGTTGCTGTTGCTGTTGCTGTTGCTGTTGCTTTGCTGTTGCTAGTACAAACTATTGCTACTGATAAACTTCTGTGAGCAAGAACTATTTCCAGGTGCAGCTGAATTGACAACTCAGTTGTTAAGGCTTGCAAGTATTCTTTGGCTCCCCTTGTGTTGAATTAATAAATTGGGTAATACTACCCGCAAAGACTGTTGCGATCCCCTATATTTGTGGACCATCAAGACTATTTTCTGGCGCCATTGCCGGGGAGCATAGCTTTATTTGTAAGTTCACTTGGATCTATTATTTTTCACTGCTACTCCGTTCATCATGGGTAATTCTCGTGATGGGAAGTTCCCTATTTTACCATCCACTACAAGAAGAGGTACAATCCTAAACACCTCTGTTCCTCTTGATTCACCGTCTGTTATGAGTAAGCTTGTCACACCACCACCACATACTCATGCTATACACACTGCTACTACTGTTGAATCTGAAACTGCTTTTGATGCTCATGATGTTACTTCTACTGTGTTTGATGCGAGTGGTTCATTAGGTCCTTTCCTAGATGCTACTATGTCTAGTCTAGGAAATACTGAAACTCCTAGTGAAGACACTGTTACACCTGTTAGCTCACCTGAATCTAGTGAGAGTTATAATATTAATGATGGTTACATTGAGTTCACCGATGAATTTGTTGAAGAGTGCCGAAACACACATGGTACTAGTGCTATTAAGAGTCTCCTTGCTAGACTCACCATTATGCCTAAACTATCCTCTGATCCTAAGTTTGCCACCTCTCCCATAGATATTAAAGATAAATACTATGATTTCTCTCTTGATTTATCTTATTTAGATATTGTTGAGAAAGAACCTTTTTGTGGGACTGAAAATGAGAGTGTTGTGGCTCATATGAATGACCTTTCTACTATGAGTGCTTTATTCTCTGATGATTTTAAGATGCGCAAGTACTTTGTTACTAAGATCTTCCTTTTTTCACTATAAGGAGAAGCTAGGGCTTGGTTTAATAGATTACCTCGTGGTTCCATTGATAGCCCTGATTGCTTGATTGCTTCTTTCTTCCAGAAATATTTTCCTCCCAGTGCTAGACATGCTGCTTTGCAGTGACTTTTTGATTTTAAACAGGGAGAAGGAGAGAAATTGCCTAAGTCATGGACAAGGTTCTGTGCCTTGATTCATGCACATCCTAGATGTCCATTACCTAAGAATGACCTTCTTGATATTTATTATAATGGACTAACTGATGATTCTAGGACATACCTAGATAGCTTTGCTGATTGTGTTTTCAGGAAAAGAACTCCTACAGATGCTAAAGAATTAATGGCTAAGATAAGCAAGAATTATGATGATTGTACTTCCACTGAGCTAAATATACCTGAGCCTATTACTCCTGAACCAATTGTGCCTGAACCAGTTCCAACACCAACACCAAAGAAGAGGGGAGTTATTGCATTAAATGATGAAGTGATGAAGGAAGCTAAGAAATGTCTAAAGGAGAAAGGTATTAGAGCTGAAGATGTGAAGAATTTACCTCCTATAGAAGAATTATGTAATCCAATTCCCCACTCATCTACTATTGAGGTACACTCTCTCCAACACTTTGATGAAGGTGATATTCCTTATGGTAAGCCTCCTGATCAATGCTTAGAGGAACTTGCCATTTTTATTATTAAACAAGGTAATTTTAATAAACAAGTTCAGAATCATTTATTGGAAAACTCTAGATCTATCCATGAGTTGAAAGATATTGTGGAAAGAACTTCTAATGATATTAAAATGCTTTGTCAACACTTTCAAATGGTTCAAACCCAACTTGATCAAATTGCTAAGGTACAAAAGTATATGCTAGTTAATGCCTCAGGAAATAAACATGCTTATGGAATTAGAACTAGGAGTGGTATAGCTACTCAAGATCCTTTATATCCTGAAGGACACCCTAAAAGAATTGAGCAGGACTCTCAACAAGGTGAGAGTAGTGGTGGTCCTCGTAAGAGAAAGAAAAAGAAACACAAGGTAGTTGAGGAACCACTTGAACCTACTGTAGATCCTAATAGTATATCTGTCTCTGATGCTGAAACTAAGAGTGGTAATGATAAAAATGATGCTCTTGATAAGGAGGAAGGTGAGGAAGAACCTGAGAAGCACAGTAAGAACACTAGGTACACAAAGGAAGATTTTATTGCTAATTAACATAGTAAAGAGAGAGAACCTTGGGTGTAGAAACCTATGCCTTTTCCAGGTAAGAAACACAAGTCAAAGGAGGAAGAACACTACAACAAGTTTTGTGAGTGGATGAAACCTTTATTTTTGCAAATTCCTTTGACTGATGCTATTAAGTTGCCTCCTTATTCAAAGTATATGAAGGATATTGTCTCTAATAAAAGGAAGATTCCTAATGAGGAGATTTCTACTTTGCTTGCTAATTATTCCTTCAATGGTAAGGTTCTAAAGAAACTTGGTGATCCAGGTATACCAACTATTCCTTGCTCTATTAAGAATAATTATTTTAGAACTGCTTTATGTGATTTGGGAGCTGGAGTTAGTGTTATTCCTTTTTCTCTCTACAAGAGACTCCAGCTAGAAAAGTTGATACCAACTGATATATATTTGAAAATGGCTGATAAGTCAACTACTATTCCTGTTGGTATATGTGAGGATGTTCATGTTCAAGTGGCTCATAATTGCTTGGTTTTGACTGATTTTGTTGTGCTTAAAATGCCTGAAGATGATAATATGTCTATTATTCTTGGGAGACCTTTTCTTAATACTACAGGTGCTGTCATTAATTGTAATCAAGGAAAAGTAACATTCAGTATTTATGACAAAGAGCATACTGTTTATTTCCCCAAGAAGGTTGTTAGAAGCTATTGCCTGAATTCCATTGAAAATATTGAGAACATCAAGGTTGGAGAAATATATTGTCCCATTCCACAGGAAAATTTTGAAACTATTATGATTGGGACCATTGCTATCAAATATGAGGTAACATAATCACCTTGTGGATTACAAAGTTTTGTTTCATATAAGATTGTTTTGGTAACAAGACTTGATCAACCTTGTTAACAAAAGTATTTTAATGAACAAAATAATGTTTTCACTATGGTTATACTTGCTTTCTTTTACTTTTCTCCTTCCTAGTCTTTGCCTTTCTTTTACTAGCTTTGGTTTTGTTAGTTGTTTGCTTGTTAGTTTGTCTTAGAGCTTATGTAGTTTGGCTTTTGGTTTGCTTTTGGTTCTTCTGAAAAAACTGTTTCTGCGAGAAAATCAATTTTCATACCCTGAAAATTGGCCAAAAATAAAGTTTCCCGAAAAATCCTAGAAAATGCAAAATAAATTTTTCCTCGAAAAAAGGGGCAGAGGGACACCTGAAGTGACCTAGGGAGCCACCCCAGGCCACCACACCCATGGTAGGCGTGACCTACCTATGGGTGGCGCCTAGGGGGGTCTGGCCCACCTGGGCCCCTTCAAGGTGCCCCCTCACAGCCATCTTCTTTCTCTCTCCCAAAAAACACCAGAAAACTTGCTCAAGCTCGAGTTCTTGCTGTTCTTGCTCGCGATTTTCGATCTCCTTTCTCAGCCCATCTTTGCTGCTGATTTTTGGAGGGATTGCTCCTTGGTATGTGCCTCCTCCACTTGTCCAATTAGATTTGTGATTGGTAGATTATATCTTGAGTATTTTGCTGCTATAGGTGACAGGTTGTGTGAGCTTGCATGCTTGTTATATGCTTAGAGATTTCATTTTGATGCATGTGTATCCCTCTAGCTAGTTCCTATAGTAGATTATCATCATTTATCAACTTGGAAATCACTTGGTTTGATGTTTTTCTAAAAATTTCAGAATAGAGTGGTCATGGATAACCACACATTTGGAGAGATATTTGAGGGTGATGCGCCTAGAAGGGCAAGGCTTCCAAGATCATATACCAGTGTCAGGCCATCATACAATGAGGATCTCATCACTCCGCGATTTGGTGACGAGGGAGATGAGGGGATGCGCATCCCTCCGCCTTTCCTTGCCAAACCTTCTTGCGGGTTGCTAGGATTCTTAATGATTTTATGACCTTGGTTCGGAGGGCTGGTCTAACAAGTCTTATGCATGATGAGAGCGTGCAATATGCTATGCTCACTAAAACATTTGTGGAGAACTTCTCCTTTACTAACAGCTTGTTCCATCCAGATGTTTCTTCCAAAGTTTATGGCAGGTCTTACCATATGACATTGAAGAAATTTTGTGAAGCTTTAGGACTTGGTACAGCTAGGTCAGCAAACAAGATTCCAGCTCAACCCGCTAATTTGTTGGAACTCTATCGCAGAATAACCAACGATGATAACCGTAGAGCTCAACGGGGAAAGATAATAAACATTTAGCTTCCAGCCATCAGGTACTTCACTTACTATCTTGCCACTAGTGTTCTTGGTAGGGAGAATACTAGTAATATTTCCAGTTATCATTTGGCTTTCTTAGTGTCACATCCCAAGATTTTCCAAATCTTGTTATGTGAAACATATTTAATAAAATAAAACTTTGTTGATTTTCAGGGTGAGAAGAAAACTTTTTGAATTCAATTGGAAACTTTCAAACCTATTTTGAACAAACAAATCCTAAAGGAATTTGAAAATACAAAACCTTTAATAAAGAAAAATTTAAATATTTGGAATTACTATTTTGGATCTTTTAATAAAAAGATTTGATTTTCAAATGAAAAGGTAGAAATTTAAATAAGGATTATTTTATAAGCCAAATTAAAACTTGGCCAAACCTTTGAAATAAAATATTTCTTTTTGATAAAAATAGTAAAGGTTTATTTAAATAGAATAATAAGTATTTAATATCCAAATTTATTAAAAATAAAAGGATTTACTATTTTAATTAAAACATCAAAACTTATTTATTTATTTAAACAAGTTTTCCAAGTATTCTTTATTTTCAAATAAAACCTACTAATTTAGTTTTGAAAATATTTAGATTTCAAATGGAGATTTTAATTAAATTAAAACCCATTTGATTTAATAACTAATGTCCATTTTATTTAATTATAAATGGACTCTAAAATAAAAAAATATTATTTTATTTTGGGACTTGGAATATTGTTGTTAAACAGAACCAAATTCAATTGCAAAGTGTGGTGAAAGTTTTGAATAGATTTGAATGCTTGATTGGATGTTTGAATTTCAAAACAGAAATTAGAATTGGAAAAGAATAAAACATTCAGAAAAAAAAATGGAAACGGACCGAGCCCAACTGGCCAGCCCAGCAAAGCCCAGTCCAACCCACCAGCTCTCCCCCACGCGCGAAGCGTTTTCTACCCAAACGCACACCCGCAGAGCGACTAACAAGCAGGCCCCACTCCCACTTCCTCCACCTCGCTGACAGACAGACCCCACACACCTGTTCTTCGTTTCCACCCGCGGCCAGCTCCTCGCGACCGTTTTCTGCGCCTTGATTCGAGGTTTAATTCTGATTGATGGAGTGATCAATCCACGCCAGTAAGCACGCACACATAAACGCCACGCCCCCTTCTCTCTTTCCCCTCGCTTGCCTCTCCCTCTCTGCCCCTAGGCTGGGTGAATTTTGAGCTCAAGCATCTCTGTCTCCGACGACGATTCCGGCCAAATCCGGCGAACCACAGCCGCCCCTCGCCTCCCGCTGCACACAGCCTTGATCCCCACCTCCTGGCGCATCTCCTCGTGCCACTCGTTCGCTCGCGCTCTCCCCAGAGCGTCGGCAAGGACAACCTTAACACAACGCCGCCGTCTGCCTTGGCTTCGGCGAACTCCCCTGGTAAGCACCGACCGCCCCGACCCTCCCCGTGGATGCTCCTATCGTCTACACACTCGCCCGCATCTAACCGTGCCTCTATTTTGTCCTAGCGCGGTCCTAAACATCACCAGCGACGACAACCCGAGAGCACCGACGCTGCTGCAAGCTCCGGCGAGCAATCCACCTCGTTCCCGTGCGCCCCTCGACGAGATACTGCCACGTTGAGCACCAGCAAAGTCCGACGATCTCGGTGAGCATATTCCCATCCTCCCTTGCTTCCTGTAGCCGCCGTAGCGCCACCGCCTGACCGTGCGCCGCCGCTAGCCACCGCCGGCGCCGCTCGCGTTTGGTCAAGCAAACCAGCACCGTTAGATTTTCATCTGGAGGCCACGATAGATTCATTTAACGAAAGGGTACGGGATAGTCTGAGCCACGCGATCTGTTTAGATCCAACGGCTGCAGTTGCGCGATCTGTGCGAACCGGTACCGACCACTCATATCACGCCGCGTGTCACCAGTTTGTTTAAAACAGAAATTTGAAAACAGATTTAGATGCAAACTTGAAACCCATGTAACTTTTGATCCACACGTCCAAAATTTACAAACTTTATATCAATGGAATCAGTGGAACAAGCCCTAGACAACCATGCAATTTGTTTAGTAAAAAGCCTCTGTTAAAATGTTTGTTTTTCAGAAACATTTGAATGCTTGTTTAGGTTAGAAAAATTATTCCAAAATGTTTTTAGTGTTGAAACCTTTGCAAATTGTTTGTTGTGAACCTACTGACCCTAGGAACCAACCCATGGTTTTAAAAAATGGATTTTGTGAAGTTTAGGAATAAAAACTTGAATTAGCCCATTTCTAGCCAAATAAAAACATTAATTTTGTTATGGAAATGACTTTGGAGTAAAAACTTTGGGAAAATGATTTGGATCAAACCTACTGACCCTAAACACCAAGTTTTGAGAAACAACAACTTATTTTGTGAACAACATAAAGTTGTTGCTTTGATAAAAATATTTTCCACCACATAAAATAATGATTGGATTTAAAAATGGTTTATGGATAGAACCCTTTTGCAAATGACTTTGCCACTTTAGAAAATGACCACTTTGAACCTTACAAAGTTTAGAGCCTAGTAGAAACCATATTTGCAAATAAAACTAACTTATGCATGCTTGCATGCATGACTTAGTTCCTATGATTTTATGTGTGTGATGTATTGATTGAATATTGGTTGGAATGCAAGTTGATTTTGTGTTTGCTTGATTGATTTGTAGTGAAGTGAGAAAAGTGTGAAACTAGCAAGATCAATAAGTGAACCAACATTCCCTACCAAAAAGGCAAGTGACACTATCATCTAAAAGTCCTACTATTTTCATTATACTTAGTGGATTTTGAAACATGCATGAAAAGAATTTCTATACTTCTGCTATGCTAAATCCTAATAGGATACCCTATACATTCCTTAGTGAAAACAATGTAGTTGTTACATGCTTAGCCATGCTATATTTTGAAAACAGTTACATGTTGAGATTTTATGAAGTTGAGAAAAGGACTTGTGTTTTTTATATATAATAAAACAAGGACTCAATGAACCACCTGGGTGGACAAGGATACTTTAAGTTTTGGAGAAGGTGGAAACAAAAGGAACCATGTCTATTGCAATCTCTTTGTGTTGTGCTCCAAAAGAAAACCACCCAGGAAACTTAGAGATTGAACATGTTTCTCGTACAGTGGCTTCCGTGTACAGCCACATGCTAAATGGGCTCTGGCTTAGTCAACTACATAGTGGAAATCCCATGCATTGGCATCTTCAGGTTAACTTGATTTGTGTAAGGGAGCTTGAACCCTACATTGGTGCCTGGTAGACAAGCTAGCATTTTGTATTGGGAGGACTCCTATGGAAAGACTTTGTCACATTCTCAATCTGCCAGTACTCCATCTTGGTGAGTACTTATCCAGCGGCCACTGGTGGCATCAAGATGAGATTGTGTCATGTGGGTAAAGTGTACAACTTCTGCAGAAGATCAAAAATTCTAAGTACTTAGACGTGTCCCCGGTTATGGACAATATGAGCAACTAAGGCCTGAAGCTATGTGTGGCATCCCGCAAAACCACTACTAGAAAATCGCGTTGTTTTCGTGCATCGCATCATCATAATCGCATGTCTTGTCTCGGTGCATCAGCATAACATCAGCATGCATCTATTTGTTTGAAACCATTTTGCTAAAAACCCTAATTTTGTTTTCTATATTAAACGCCCGTCTTTATTCAAAACCCCAAAACCCGGGCTTGTCCGGATTATTATTTTGTCTAGCATTGGTTTGCAAAAGTCCCGTTTATAAATAATAAAATATTTAATTTATTCTAGTGGGGGCAGTCGAACGGGCCAACCCGACCCGAACGACCACCCCCGCATAACACAAATCGGTCCACCCCGTTTTCTTTTTCTACCTAAACTAGTCTACCCACCTCCTGGCCACCTCACCCCGGCCTATCTCGCGGCGCCACCTCACCCTCCCCAAAACCCCCACCACTCCCTAGCTGCCACATGGCCTACCCAACCCACACACAACACACCTCAGCACACACACACAAAGCCCCACACCAGATCCCCACGCACCCACCCCGACCTGGCCCCGCCTGGGCTCCACCGCGCACTCACCCCGCGCGTCCCCACTCACCCTGCCACCCTGGCCCACCGCGGGGCCCGCCTCCCCACCGGCCCTTCCTCCCTTCTCCCACCTCGCGCACCAGCCCTCCTCTTCCCCCAGCGCGCTCGCCCCGCCTGGCCTCCATCTCCGCCCGCAGCCCCCACCAGCTCCTCCTTCAACCTCCCTCCCCCACCTCGCCAGCAAGCCGCCAAACCACCGCCCCACGGCCGCCACCACCTCGAGCCGCCGCGCCCGGCTTCGTCCGCAACCTCCGCCCCCGTCCACCTCCCCGCCGGCCAGCACGGCCCCCCGCAGCACGCCCCCTCACCGCCCCGAGCGCCCGCGTCCGCCCACCTCCGCCGCCACCGCTTCTCACCGCCTCCACCGCAACCAACCGACGCGCCCCCGCAGGCCCCGCAGCCGCCAGATCCCCCGTCCACCCTCTCCGCGCGCCCCGGTCCCGCGCCACCGGCCTCGCCACCCTCCGCAGCTCCGCTAGCCGGAGCCCGCGACCGCGCCCTCGTCTCCGTGCCTCGCCCGCCGCCCTGCGCCCCCAAGCTCGGCTCAGCGACGACCACCGCCACCAGCCTCCGGCCACCGCCCCTTCTCCCGCCCCAGCGCGCGTGCTCCTCCCGCCGCCGGAGGCACCCCGCCGCCGCGCCTCCATCCGGCCCCGCCAGGCTCCCCCGCAGACGCCGCCGCTAGCCGCCCTCGCCCTCGCTTGGCCGCCACCGACCTCCATGCCGGCCCTGCTTCCCCTTCCGCGCGTATCGTCGGCCGCCTCTAGAAGCCTCGGGCGTGTCAGCCTGCGTCGATGCCCCAAGTACACCACAAGATCTTCGTCAGGGAGCCTCAAGACCACCGGAACAGAAAACCACAGACACCGAGAACGTCCCCTGAACGCCACGACCGTCTTGAGGCACCCCAAGCTCGCCAACGGCCTTCGGCGTCGGGCCGAGGACGCTCGCCGAACCTCCAACAACATCCTCGACAAGGCCGCTAAGATCTCCGCCGTGGAACGACAAAACAGACGCCATGATCTTCGTCCGGGACGCCGAGACCCCGAAGAACGACCTCACCGAACACGGCGCGGAACCCGATCCCGACACCGGCAAAACAAGATGGCACCGCAAGACCGTCACGGGACAACATGACCTCTCCGCGGGCCTTAAGATCTACTTCTCGGGAACCCGGAGTCCGATCCCCGAACCGAACCCGATCCGACGGCGAACCCCGAGACCTCCGACACGGAACCCCCGGAAGACCCCGGACGTCGAGACCCTGAAGACCCGTTCCCGGGGTGAAGTACGGACCCGATGACCGCCAAGAACGCCACTGGTCCAACAAGCGCTTCGTTCCGAACACCAAGTACTGCTTTCCGAACGACAAGGCCCTAGCAATGGCAAGACCGACCCCGACGAACCCTGGACCCCGAACCCCCAGAACCTCAAGACCGTCGAGACCCCTCAATGTGTGAACCTCTTCCTAAAAACCCTATTTTACAATATAATACAACTTGTCGCATAATAATTGTTCATGCATGCATATTTGTCATGTGGTTTGGGGGCCTTCTGCCGATTCACCTAATAATTAAATATGGGGCCCACATGCGGGCAAATCTAGTCTCATATTGGCCTCATTTAAACTTGTGTAGCGAACCCGTATTATCTTTTGCCATGTAATACAACATTTAAATTGCGGGGGTTCTAAATAACACGAACCATCTAATTAAGTGTCGGGACCCCGGTTCCGCTTAATATGACCTAATTGCATCGCACCTCTGCCATGTCATACGTCATGCATGCATCATGCCGATCTTCTGCCGTTTTATTAAATATTGCATCCGGTGTTTCTTCTAGTGTTTTGCTTCTTCGCGGATAAGGCCGTTGAGTTGATGCGAGTGTCGCCCCGATCTTCGGTTGAACCTTCGACAATGTTTTCAGGCGAGCACCTCCCCCTTTCTACCTATCTTACTTTTATAGTATTTATTCCCTCCTGTTGATCTATTGCTATCTGTGTTGCGATGCTCTAGTTGCCGTACCCTTGATATTACTTGCAGCCTTATATTGCCTCGGACACACCCTATTTCCCTGTTGTTTGGTAGATAGTTGGACTTGCGCGTCGTAGTCGCTTGCTCAGGTGCTGTTGCGTGTTGTCAAGTGCCACAGTTGTTGATGTATTGCCGCATGTTGATGATGGAGATGATCATAGTTTTACTTATTGTTCACTTTAATTCCTGTTTAACAACTAAAATTGAATAAGCAGAGGCATCGGTGGGTGATAGACAATATTTGGTTTCCGAACGCCCACTTGTGTCCCGTAGGACCCCGAGTACTTGATACCTGTTCCTTGATTTATCGCGCTATCCACATCCGGGAGGTATATGGGACCCCCCTTAGCCAGAGCTTGATTCCGTCTTATTTCTTGGGGCCACAACTAGTTTGAGGTTTTATTACTATCCTGTACCTATGCCATGCTTTACTGCTTTATTTACGATTGTGCGAGGAGCACACTGTACTGTTTAGGAAAGCGGAGTGATTACGCGGTATCGACACCCCGAGTTTTCGGGTTCCCAGTCGCTTACAGCCATTGACGCAGACCTTGAGGCCATCTCGGAGCTTGCCTACTCCGTTGCGGGATCTACTCAAAGGGGTGGCCCCCTGAAATATTTCTGAATCTTGTGATTGCTTTGTCGTGAAGGCCTCGTTGGGTTTTGATTTGGTTTTTCCGAGGTTGATCGAGTGTGTGTTGCTATTGGTGCACCCCGGCCGGGTAAAACTTTCTGAAAGCCGTGTCCGCGGATATGGACGACTTGGAGCACAGTATCTCGACCATAGACAAGCATAACTAAAGTTTACTGTTATAAATTTGACTTATAATGACTAGTAATCAGCTTCACTATAATGGAATGGCTAATTAATACTGCCCACAATTGCTTGTTTGTGTCGCTTGCGACCATTGTACCTGACTAGTAAGTATTGCAACTACAACGGAATGGCTGAATAAAAGTACCAACAACTGCTGGGTTTTGGGTTTATCTCATGCTATCTGTATCTGATTAGTAATTATTGCAACTACCACGGAATGGTTAAATAAAAGGGCCCACTGCTTACTTTATCAGGATGATTATCTACATCTGACTAGTAATCGCTGTAACGATAACCGAATAAATAAAACTGCCAACTGTTTGAGTTCCTCGGTTGACTTCCTCGATCGGTGTCGAGGGGGAAACACCAGGATGGGTTTGTTTGGTGTTAGCTTCAGGTTGGATCCGGATAGATCACTCTTACCCCTCTCTGATTACCGCCCGTTGTACCGAGTCTCTATATAGGTTGTTTAGTGCATGCTGCCGCTGCCGCTTCAGTCCACCATACCTTTGTAGGCGAGGACCGCCGAATTCTAGTCTCGCCGTGTACTGGCCTCAGTACTGACGCTCCTTCTTTTTCCTTTGCCCTTTGCCGGCACCCCTTTGTTTAAGCAGGTTTTGAGATCGACGTCGTTAGCAGGGTTACCCTTCCGGCTTGGCCTGGGCAGGGTTATGGACGCCATTGGTTATTCTTCAGGGCTCTTAGCCCCATTTGCATCTTGTCCGTAGCTGGACGGTCTATCGTTTTCAAGGTGATCTGGATCTTGTATATTATATCTGTACTCTTGACTCTTGAGTCGCTGTTATATATATCTGTTCTGTGGGTCCCATCGAGGACTGTTGTGTAATGTTATTACTTCGTTTTCCACCCGCACGAAAGTGCCTGGTGGGCACCTTTGAATCGTTTCTATGCGGGTTTTGGCGAATTTTGCTCAAACTTGCATAGGTCCGATTCAGAGGGTGTTACAGAGTGGTATCAGAGCTCAGCAGTTGCGATACCCCACAAGTCCAGCCTGTAGGATAACCTAGCTAACGGCCGAAGTAGAAGTGTCAAAACTATTTTTGAAAATCGGTTGGATAGTTCTGATTAGGTCTGATTTTACTTCTTACCCCTCTGCTATTCTCCTCTTATCTCGACGTGTTTTGAATCCGCTCTCGTCTCTTTCTTCGAGTCCAGGAATTCTCGTGGTTGGGTTTCCGTCGTACCTTCAGGGTTTTGCTTCCTTCTCTGATAACGGTGCTCTACCATCCGGTGTTCATGCTGCCTGAGGAATCCGTCTTCTGTGTTGCCATCCTTTGTTCCTTGTTTGTGCTATCCGGTGTTTCCGACGCGACGACACCATCTACGCCAGATCCGATGCAGAGTCCGCATCACTCCTTTGATCCGAACCTCGCTTGTTGAGATCTTCAGTCTGAATCCTGAGAGTTGGTTGTATAATCTGTCTATTCGTGTACATAGTAATGCTTTGAGTGCGGGATGGAGTCGCGACCATACCACTACTCTTATCATTCGCTTATGTACATTGAATGGTGGATCGATGCAATTTTACTCCTTCCATGGAAGTTAGCGGTGGCCTTACCTTTAACTTCGTCCGTTGTTTGTCCGGAGTGTTCTCTCGACGATCAGGAACAACGCCCTTTGTTGGTGGTGTCGCCGATTCCCAGATGAAGAAGGAACCCTCGTTAGTGGTGTCGCGAGGATCTACCCGAAGCGCAAAGG
Organism: Avena sativa; assembly: GCA_916181665.1. Taxonomy (NCBI): domain Eukaryota; kingdom Viridiplantae; phylum Streptophyta; class Magnoliopsida; order Poales; family Poaceae; genus Avena; species Avena sativa. The sequence goes on along the minus strand of OV702279.1, from coordinate 395,352,998 downwards.
ATCAGCCCGACGGCCTTCTTTCCGGTACCACGAGGCGGATCTCGAGGGCGAGATCCATTGTTAGTGGTGTCGAATTGTGGCATCCCGCAAAACCACTACTAGAAAATCGCGTTGTTTTCGTGCATCGCATCATCATAATCGCATGTCTTGTCTCGGTGCATCAGCATAACATCAGCATGCATCTATTTGTTTGAAACCATTTTGCTAAAAACCCTAATTTTGTTTTCTATATTAAACGCCCGTCTTTATTCAAAACCCCAAAACCCGGGCTTGTCCGGATTATTATTTTGTCTAGCATTGGTTTGCAAAAGTCCCGTTTATAAATAATAAAATATTTAATTTATTCTAGTGGGGGCAGTCGAACGGGCCAACCCGACCCGAACGACCACCCCCGCATAACACAAATCGGTCCACCCCGTTTTCTTTTTCTACCTAAACTAGTCTACCCACCTCCTGGCCACCTCACCCCGGCCTATCTCGCGGCGCCACCTCACCCTCCCCAAAACCCCCACCACTCCCTAGCTGCCACATGGCCTACCCAACCCACACACAACACACCTCAGCACACACACACAAAGCCCCACACCAGATCCCCACGCACCCACCCCGACCTGGCCCCGCCTGGGCTCCACCGCGCACTCACCCCGCGCGTCCCCACTCACCCTGCCACCCTGGCCCACCGCGGGGCCCGCCTCCCCACCGGCCCTTCCTCCCTTCTCCCACCTCGCGCACCAGCCCTCCTCTTCCCCCAGCGCGCTCGCCCCGCCTGGCCTCCATCTCCGCCCGCAGCCCCCACCAGCTCCTCCTTCAACCTCCCTCCCCCACCTCGCCAGCAAGCCGCCAAACCACCGCCCCACGGCCGCCACCACCTCGAGCCGCCGCGCCCGGCTTCGTCCGCAACCTCCGCCCCCGTCCACCTCCCCGCCGGCCAGCACGGTCCCCCGCAGCACGCCCCCTCACCGCCCCGAGCGCCCGCGTCCGCCCACCTCCGCCGCCACCGCTTCTCACCGCCTCCACCGCAACCAACCGACGCGCCCCCGCAGGCCCCGCAGCCGCCAGATCCCCCGTCCACCCTCTCCGCGCGCCCCGGTCCCGCGCCACCGGCCTCGCCACCCTCCGCAGCTCCGCTAGCCGGAGCCCGCGACCGCGCCCTCGTCTCCGTGCCTCGCCCGCCGCCCTGCGCCCCCAAGCTCGGCTCAGCGACGACCACCGCCACCAGCCTCCGGCCACCGCCCCTTCTCCCGCCCCAGCGCGCGTGCTCCTCCCGCCGCCGGAGGCACCCCGCCGCCGCGCCTCCATCCGGCCCCGCCAGGCTCCCCCGCAGACGCCGCCGCTAGCCGCCCTCGCCCTCGCTTGGCCGCCACCGACCTCCATGCCGGCCCTGCTTCCCCTTCCGCGCGTATCGTCGGCCGCCTCTAGAAGCCTCGGGCGTGTCAGCCTGCGTCGATGCCCCAAGTACACCACAAGATCTTCGTCAGGGAGCCTCAAGACCACCGGAACAGAAAACCACAGACACCGAGAACGTCCCCTGAACGCCACGACCGTCTTGAGGCACCCCAAGCTCGCCAACGGCCTTCGGCGTCGGGCCGAGGACGCTCGCCGAACCTCCAACAACATCCTCGACAAGGCCGCTAAGATCTCCGCCGTGGAACGACAAAACAGACGCCATGATCTTCGTCCGGGACGCCGAGACCCCGAAGAACGACCTCACCGAACACGGCGCGGAACCCGATCCCGACACCGGCAAAACAAGATGGCACCGCAAGACCGTCACGGGACAACATGACCTCTCCGCGGGCCTCAAGATCTACTTCTCGGGAACCCGGAGTCCGATCCCCGAACCGAACCCGATCCGACGGCGAACCCCGAGACCTCCGACACGGAACCCCCGGAAGACCCCGGACGTCGAGACCCTGAAGACCCGTTCCCGGGGTGAAGTACGGACCCGATGACCGCCAAGAACGCCACTGGTCCAACAAGCGCTTCGTTCCGAACACCAAGTACTGCTTTCCGAACGACAAGGCCCTAGCAATGGCAAGACCGACCCCGACGAACCCTGGACCCCGAACCCCCAGAACCTCAAGACCGTCGAGACCCCTCAATGTGTGAACCTCTTCCTAAAAACCCTATTTTACAATATAATACAACTTGTCGCATAATAATTGTTCATGCATGCATATTTGTCATGTGGTTTGGGGGCCTTCTGCCGATTCACCTAATAATTAAATATGGGGCCCACATGCGGGCAAATCTAGTCTCATATTGGCCTCATTTAAACTTGTGTAGCGAACCCGTATTATCTTTTGCCATGTAATACAACATTTAAATTGCGGGGGTTCTAAATAACACGAACCATCTAATTAAGTGTCGGGACCCCGGTTCCGCTTAATATGACCTAATTGCATCGCACCTCTGCCATGTCATACGTCATGCATGCATCATGCCGATCTTCTGCCGTTTTATTAAATATTGCATCCGGTGTTTCTTCTAGTGTTTTGCTTCTTCGCGGATAAGGCCGTTGAGTTGATGCGAGTGTCGCCCCGATCTTCGGTTGAACCTTCGACAATGTTTTCAGGCGAGCACCTCCCCCTTTCTACCTATCTTACTTTTATAGTATTTATTCCCTCCTGTTGATCTATTGCTATCTGTGTTGCGATGCTCTAGTTGCCGTACCCTTGATATTACTTGCAGCCTTATATTGCCTCGGACACACCCTATTTCCCTGTTGTTTGGTAGATAGTTGGACTTGCGCGTCGTAGTCGCTTGCTCAGGTGCTGTTGCGTGTTGTCAAGTGCCACAGTTGTTGATGTATTGCCGCATGTTGATGATGGAGATGATCATAGTTTTACTTATTGTTCACTTTAATTCCTGTTTAACAACTAAAATTGAATAAGCAGAGGCATCGGTGGGTGATAGACAATATTTGGTTTCCGAACGCCCACTTGTGTCCCGTAGGACCCCGAGTACTTGATACCTGTTCCTTGATTTATCGCGCTATCCACATCCGGGAGGTATATGGGACCCCCCTTAGCCAGAGCTTGATTCCGTCTTATTTCTTGGGGCCACAACTAGTTTGAGGTTTTATTACTATCCTGTACCTATGCCATGCTTTACTGCTTTATTTACGATTGTGCGAGGAGCACACTGTACTGTTTAGGAAAGCGGAGTGATTACGCGGTATCGACACCCCGAGTTTTCGGGTTCCCAGTCGCTTACAGCCATTGACGCAGACCTTGAGGCCATCTCGGAGCTTGCCTACTCCGTTGCGGGATCTACTCAAAGGGGTGGCCCCCTGAAATATTTCTGAATCTTGTGATTGCTTTGTCGTGAAGGCCTCGTTGGGTTTTGATTTGGTTTTTCCGAGGTTGATCGAGTGTGTGTTGCTATTGGTGCACCCCGGCCGGGTAAAACTTTCTGAAAGCCGTGTCCGCGGATATGGACGACTTGGAGCACAGTATCTCGACCATAGACAAGCATAACTAAAGTTTACTGTTATAAATTTGACTTATAATGACTAGTAATCAGCTTCACTATAATGGAATGGCTAATTAATACTGCCCACAATTGCTTGTTTGTGTCGCTTGCGACCATTGTACCTGACTAGTAAGTATTGCAACTACAACGGAATGGCTGAATAAAAGTACCAACAACTGCTGGGTTTTGGGTTTATCTCATGCTATCTGTATCTGATTAGTAATTATTGCAACTACCACGGAATGGTTAAATAAAAGGGCCCACTGCTTACTTTATCAGGATGATTATCTACATCTGACTAGTAATCGCTGTAACGATAACCGAATAAATAAAACTGCCAACTGTTTGAGTTCCTCGGTTGACTTCCTCGATCGGTGTCGAGGGGGAAACACCAGGATGGGTTTGTTTGGTGTTAGCTTCAGGTTGGATCCGGATAGATCACTCTTACCCCTCTCTGATTACCGCCCGTTGTACCGAGTCTCTATATAGGTTGTTTAGTGCATGCTGCCGCTGCCGCTTCAGTCCACCATACCTTTGTAGGCGAGGACCGCCGAATTCTAGTCTCGCCGTGTACTGGCCTCAGTACTGACGCTCCTTCTTTTTCCTTTGCCCTTTGCCGGCACCCCTTTGTTTAAGCAGGTTTTGAGATCGACGTCGTTAGCAGGGTTACCCTTCCGGCTTGGCCTGGGCAGGGTTATGGACGCCATTGGTTATTCTTCAGGGCTCTTAGCCCCATTTGCATCTTGTCCGTAGCTGGACGGTCTATCGTTTTCAAGGTGATCTGGATCTTGTATATTATATCTGTACTCTTGACTCTTGAGTCGCTGTTATATATATCTGTTCTGTGGGTCCCATCGAGGACTGTTGTGTAATGTTATTACTTCGTTTTCCACCCGCACGAAAGTGCCTGGTGGGCACCTTTGAATCGTTTCTATGCGGGTTTTGGCGAATTTTGCTCAAACTTGCATAGGTCCGATTCAGAGGGTGTTACACTATGGAAGATCTCGACATTCCAATTTCTAAAAGAAAAACTTTTAAGTGACAACAAAAGACTTGATGCACTTGGGGTTACCAAGGAGCTCAAGAGATTTTGACAAAGACACTTGGTGGATTCCAAGGAGTTCAGAAAGATTTGACAAAGGAAACAAAACCATTTGAAAAGATAGGATAAATTATTGCTTTCTACAAATGAGCCTAAAACCCTACTCAGCCAAATATGCATGTAATGATAGGATCCACTTATATTCAACATAGTAGTGAAACTTGCCAATACAATTCAAATGTATTGACCCTTGTGGCTGTAACTTGTAATGTTGCAGGTTTGATTGATTTTAGTGAAGATTGATTGATTAGGATTACAAAGTCTACAACCAACATGTTTGCCTGTGGCACTTTGAAGATGAAGGACCCCATGACTATAGTTATTCCGCTGCAATGTAATGTAATAGCCAAATGAGCTATGTAAGATGTAATAAAATTATGTTATTCCTGGTTATAAAGTTATATTATGACCTTTGTTTCTTGATATTACATCTTAACTGTGGATTCTAGCTATTGATCCAGGGACTAGCATTGTAAACACAGGGGACTCTACCTTATTTAAAGGTTGGGACCCTAACAGATGGTATCAGAGCATTGTGTTGCCTGTAGGATTTGTAAACCTAGGATTGGACAAAAACCCCTTAGAGAAATAGGAGTTGTGTTTGTACCAAAACTTATTTACAAACAATCTTGTAAACTCTTTCCTCAACCATTTTGGTTTTGACTCTACATCTCTTCTATTTCAACTTGATGGATAGAGCCTACCCCATGGCCAAAGACCTTACCATGAGCTAAGCACATCTTCAACTCTAATGACTTCAACTTCTTCAATCTTGGATATCAACTCTAATGACTTCAACATCTTCAACTCTAATGACTTCAACATCTTCAACATTTCCACCAAGGACTCAACCTTAGATATCACTAAGGACTACTAGTGAAAACCAAGAGACATTAGATTGCCTACCAAAGACATTGATATCAAGTTAGAGTATGGATCATATTGTCCTATGAGGTATGATTATACTAAGTTATTTTTTTTCAAGAAAACTTGTTGTTTCCTTCAACTCATGAGTTAAACTCATAAGTTGTTAAGTGGTTAGTTGCTTGTTGATTGTTTGATGGTTTGATTGTTTGTTTGAACTTGGTTGTTTTTGCGTTGTGTGTTAAAACTTCTTAAAAACATATCCACCAATACTAATCCCTATCAAACCAACAGATGCCTCCCCGTCGTGCCAACCCCAACCAAAACAACAACAACTTCACCCCTGAGATGCAATAGATGATGGCAGCTCAGACACAGTTGATGCAGCAGATGACTACATTCATACAGAATCTGAACAACAACAACAACAACAACAACAATAATAATAACAACAATCAGAATAATCCTCCAGCACTAGACATGCTCACCAAATTTCTAAAACTTAGGCCTGCAAGGTTCTCTGGAACAACTGATCCAATGGAAGCTGATGATTGGTTACGTTCAGTGAACAAAGACCTAGTGACTGTTGGCTGCACTGATGAAGAAAAAGTAAGGTTTGCAGCATTTCTGCTTGAAGGACTAGCAGCAACATGGTGGGACAACTTTCAAATCACCACTCCCCTTGAAGATGTGACTTGGGCTATTTTTGAAGATGGATTCAGAACCACTCACATCTCACCTGGAGTAATGTACTTGAAGAAAAAGGAGTTTCACAATCTGAAACAACGTCACCTCAGTGTGGCTGAGTATATTGAAGAATTCAACAATCTGGCACTCTATGCACCGGATGAAGTTGATACAGATGCTAAGAGAAAGGATAAATTTCTTGAAGGACTTAATGATGAGTTGAACCTGCAGCTAGCTGTTGCCTATGTCCCAACTTATCAATCACTCTGTGACAAAGCCACAATATTGGAAAACAAGATGAATCAAGTTGAGAACAGAAAGAGGAAACATAAACTCAAGAACTATTCATCAAAGAAGAAGCATTCATACAAAAAGAGCAATGAAGATTCTGAACCACATCAGTATCACCACAAGAACAATGGAAGTCAGAATAATGGAAATGATACTGACAATGGAGATAACCTTGGTCAGAACCAACATGACACTTACAGAAAAAAAAATTAGCCAGTTGCAATGCTATAATTGTAAGGAACTTGGACACTATGCATCAGAATGTCCAGAGAAGAAAAAGAAAAAGGATGCTAGAAGAGCCAATTGAAATGACTCCAATGTGACCCAGAAAGGACATGTGAACCACATTGACATGAATGGAAACTTTGAAGAGATAGAAGAAGTGGATGTCAGGATTTAGAAAAGTCAGAAGAGTCAAATAAGGATTCCTTGTATGATTATTGTGTTGAACTTTTAGTCAAGTGAACCATCAATGTAACCCTAGGAGACTTTATTTTAAGGGTGGTAGTACCCTAGTTATTTTAAGCCTACTTATAACCTTTAGCCTTCCCAAATCTCGGGACGAGATTTATTTTAAGGGTGGTAGCCTGTCACATCCCAAGATTTTCCAAATCTTGTTATGTGAAAATATTGAATAAAATAAAACTTTGTTGATTTTCAGGGTGAGAAGAAAACTTTTTGAATTCAATTGGAAACTTTCAAACCTATTTTGAACAAACAAATCCTAAAGGAATTTGAAAATACAAAACCTTTAATAAAGAAAAATTTAAATATTTGGAATTACTATTTTGGATCTTTTAATAAAAAGATTTGATTTTCAAATGAAAAGGTAGAAATTTAAATAAGGATTATTTTATAAGCCAAATTAAAACTTGGCCAAACCTTTGAAATAAAATATTTCTTTTTGATAAAAATAGTAAAGGTTTATTTAAATAGAATAATAAGGATTTAATATCCAAATTTATTAAAAATAAAAGGATTTACTATTTTAATTAAAACATCAAAACTTATTTATTTATTTAAACAAGTTTTCCAAGTATTCTTTATTTTCAAATAAAACCTACTGATTTAGTTTTGAAAATACTTAGATTTCAAATGGAGATTTTAATTAAATTAAAACCCATTTGATTTAATAACTAATGTCCATTTTATTTAATTATAAATGGACTCTAAAATAAAAAATATATTATTTTATTTTGGGACTTGGAATATTGTTGTTAAACAGAACCAAATTCAATTGCAAAGTGTGGTGAAAGTTTTGAATAGATTTGAATGCTTGATTGGATGTTTGAATTTCAAAACAGAAATTAGAATTAGAAAAGAATAAAACATTCAGGAAGAAAAAAAATGGAAACGGACCCAGCCCAACTGGCCAGCCCAGCAAAGCCCAGTCCAACCCACCAGCTCTCCCCCACGCGCGAAGCGTTTTCTACCCAAACGCACACCCGCAGAGCGACTGACAAGCAGGACCCACTCCCACTTCCTCCACCTCGCTGACAGACAGACCCCACACGCCTGTTCTTCGTTTCCACCCGCGACCAGCTCCTCGCGACCGTTTTCTGCGCCTTGATTCGAGTTTTAATTCCGATTGATGGAGTGATCAATCCACGCCAGTAAGCACGCACACATAAACGCCACGCCCCCTTCTCTCTTTCCCCTCGCTTGCCTCTCCCTCTCTGCCCCTAGGCTGGGTGAATTTTGAGCTCAAGCATCTCTGTCTCCGACGACGATTCTGGCCAAATCCGGCGAACCACAGCCGCCCCTCGCCTCCCGCTGCACACAGCCTTGCTCCCCACCTCCTGGCGCATCTCCTCGTGCCACTCGTTCGCTCGCACTCGCCCCAGAGCGTCGGCAAGGACAACCTTAACACGACGCCGCCGTCTGCCTTGGCTCCGGCGAACTCCCCTGGTAAGCACCGACCGCCCCGACCCTCCCCGTGGATGCTCCTATCGTCTACACACTCGCCCACATCTAACCGTGCCTCTATTTTGTCCTAGCGCGGTCCTAAACGTCGCCAGTGACGACAACCCGAGAGCACCGACGCTGCTGCAAGCTCCGGCGAGCAATCCACCTCGTTCCCGTGCGCCCCTCGACGAGATACTGCCACGTTGAGCACCAGCGAAGTCCGACGATCTCGGTGAGCATATTCCCATCCTCCCTTGATTCCTGTAGCCGCCGTAGCGCCACCGCCTGACCGTGCGCCGCCGCTAGCCACCGCCGGCGCCGCTCGCGTTTGGTCAAGCAAACCAGCACCGTTAGATTTTCATCTGGCGGCCACGATAGATTCATTTAACGAAAGGGTACGGGCTAGTCTGAGCCACGTGATCTGTTTAGATCCAACGGCTGCAGTTGCGCGATCTGTGCAAACCGGTACCGGCCAGTCATATCACGCCGCGTGTCACCAGTTTGTTTAAAACAGAAATTTGAAAACAGATTTAGATGCAAACTTGAAACCCATGTAACTTTTGATCCACACGTCCAAAATTTACAAACTTTATATCAATGGAATCAGTGGAACAAGCCCTAGCCAACCATGCAATTTGTTTAGTAAAAAGCCTCTGTTAAAATGTTTGTTTTTGCAGAAACATTTGAATGCTTGTTTAGGTTAGAAAAATTATTCCAAAATGTTTTTAGGGTTGAAACCTTTGCAAATTGGTTTGTTGTGAACCTAGTGTTAGACCCCTCCTTTATAAAGGATAGGATCCCTGTGATTGCAATGCTAGTCCCTGGATCAATGCTAGCATCCACAGTTTATGATGAAGTACACAGATACAAAGGTCGTTTATTACATTCATTCCAGAGATAAAACATAGTCTTATACAACTCATGGCCATAGGCCTAATACAAGAGTTTTAAGGAAACAAGTAATAAACATAAGTCTTCATCTTCATGTGCCACAGGCAAGCATGTTGAGTGTAGACTCATGACTCCTATTCATCATCAGAGTAACCTGCAACATCACAAGTTACAGCCACAGAGGGTCAATACTTTGGAATAGTATTGGCAAGTGATACCTTATTATATTTTTAAGTGGACTATATTACTATATGCATTTTTGGCTATGTGTAGCTTGGCTTGCTTTGCTTGAAAAATAGGTTTTTCCTATTAGTTGAAATTGCTAAGTTTTTCTTTGTCAAAAACATTCCCAAGGAAACCGCCAATAGACATTGAGGTCCTTCACCCTTGTTCACCAATCAATTTTTATTTAGAAGTTGGAGTGATGAGATTCTTGTAGCTTCCATGTCTTGATGCTCAAAGTGTCCATTTCCTTGGACAAGGCTAAGTACTTAGGTTTTCCATCTGCAGAGGTTGTGCACTTTCCCCACCAGACTTGGTTTCCCAAGACAGGACCTTTCAGAAGCTTTTCCTTAGTCAAATGGACGCGTTCCATCCTATCATCCCATCTACCACCAACTGTCCAAGTGACTAAGTGCTAGCAACCTATATGATCATGGCAGAGCCCATATTGCCAAGTGGTTGCACTGTAAGCTTTCTCAACACTTGGCCTCCAAATCCCTTTGTGCCTGGGTGGCATACCACAAGTGAGATACACAACCCAAGTCCATGGCCTTGTGTAACCACTCAACATAACCCAATCTTTCCATTCCACCCAGGAGGTTCATTTGCCTTAGTTGTTTTATTAAGAAAAATATAAGTCTCTTGACTTGGAATATTTTTATCATATACCATATAGATGTTCACCACCCTTGTTTACTATAAGCTAGGCTAAGCAAAGTATGGTATCTTATCTTAGGAAAATTTCCCCTAGCAATTCTACTATTTCACTCTACTTAGGATTTCCCATCTTAGCACTAAGCAAAATATCATGCATTTACCTTAGCAAAATATCTAATGCAAGTACAAAACTTAGGATAGGAATTTCATGAAAATATCACTTGCCTTGGTAGTGGGGAGAGTAACACTCTTCACAATCACAATCACTTGTAAAATCTACACAAGAAATAATAGCATACAATTACACACAAATATATACAACCAAAAATGATATGAATGCATGTATGCAAGAATTTACTAAGTGGTGATTTTTTAAAATTATACCAAGTATGTTCATGAGTACAGAAACTTAACATGACACAAGTTTGCCAACTAAACTTATTTGGCCCCAAAATAATATACAAGAATAGAACTATATCTAAAATAGCCCTAAACATGTTCCTCAATAAAAATCATTTTTAGCTGTTACTATATGCTAAATAAAGTGGATATTCAGAAAGGTCTTGTTTCACTGAATCCAACGGTATAAAGTTTGCAAAAATCCAACGTGGCATTCAAAAGTTATAAGCATTTGAAGTTTGAATCTAAATCTGGTTTTAAATTCTGTTTTTAATCTAAACCTTGCCACGCGTCGTGTTTTCATTCACCCGTACCGCTTCGCATCGGATCAAGATCCACAACCGTAGGATTTAAATGAAATCAGGCGGCTCAGATCGCGTACCGCTTCGGGGTTAAGTGGATCTATCCTAGCGCTACGATGCAGATCTAACGGCTGCTATTTCCCTGGTCAAGAACTGGCGGCGGAGCGGCGGCTACCGGCGGCGGGACTGTCAGTCGTTGACGGAGGCGGCGCTACAGAGGGTAAGAGAGAGCGAGGAGTAGCTCACCGTGCTCAGGAGATCTTGGCGAGGCTCGAGGTACTCGTGGTTGGTCAGGGGGCGCTCGGGCACGGCTGTGATTGTTCACAGGAGTTCGTGGCGGCGTTGGTTGCGTCGGGTGGTCGTCGTGGACGTTGCTGTGAACCACCTCAGGGCAAAAGAGCGACACGATTAGGTTCACAGGGTCAAGGGGAAGTTGTGTGCATGAACGAGGAGGCGAGGGGCGGTCTGTGCTTACCGGAAAAACTCGTCGGAGTTGATGTTGCCGTCGGTGCTTGAGGTGTCAAGTGGAACCGGCGACCTGGGGCAGTATAGGATGAACTAGTGAGGTCAGGAGGTGCGCAAAAACTCACTGGAACAGATGGCAAGAACGAGAGGCAGAGGGGAACTCGGAACTCACCGGAATCGATCGCCGGAGTGGGCTCTGTCTGCGGCGGTGCAAGGTTGATTGAGGGCAGCCTGGTGGCGGAGTGAGCGAGGTGTTTGGGGGAAAAAGATCGAGGGGCAGAGAGGGTCTTATAGCCGGGGAATCGACAAGAAACGCTCGAGGATTACTGCCTATTTACTCCGCGCCATTACCGGCCATCACTGCCGCAGCGACGTGGTCACAGCGCGGTCTGGGGAAGACGAGGGTGACGTGGTCTGGTCCCGCTTGTCAGCGTAACGCGCAAAGTGATTGTGGGGTCGTGTTGTCAGCGTCTGTCTGCGTGTGTTCGCGCGTGTGAGAAGAAACGAGGATCCCCGGGTGGGCTTGCTGGGCTTGATTGGCTGCTGGGCCAGATTCTGGCCGCGTGGCCTTTTTCTTTTGTTTGCTCCTTTTCTTTTTCTGTTTCTATTTTCTGGAATGATTTTTGATATGAATTCAATTCCTTTTGAATTCAAACAAATTTGGGGGATCTTGCAGGGCTCTGTGGTTTCAAAAACAGTCAATTAACCAAGTGGTTACCTTGTAAGGTTTGGTCAAGCTTGGGTTTCAAAATAAACAGAGATTTTGCTATAGTTTGCAAATATTTGAATTTAGGGTTTTGAAATCATTTCTAAATTTTGAATCCTGGTTAAAAGCTTCACATAATCTTTCAAACAATGGAGTCAAGCAATTAAGTACTTAAGCTTCCAAATTTCAAAGTGTGATGGTCATTTTGGAATCAAATGCCCACATGAAATCATAGTTCCAACTTCTGTTTCTAAATGATTTTTGAGAAAACTCTAAATGGATGATTGATGCAAAGATGATATGGATGAGTTTTGAAACTATGATTTTTAGGATGTTACAAATCTAACCCCCTTAAGATGAATCTCGCCCTCGAGATTCGGTTTGGCTAGCAAATAGGTGAGGGTGGTCTTTCCGAAGATCATCTTCTCTTTCCCATGTTGCTTCCTCTTCGGAGTGATGGTTCCATTGAACTTTACAAAACTTGATAGTCTTGGTCCTGGTGACTCTTTCTGCTGTCTCTAGAATTTTGACAGGCTTTTCCTCATAAGTGAGATCACTTTCTAGCTGAACTTCCTCCAAAGGTATGGTATCCTTCAAAGAAGACTCTTCCATTTCTGGGTGACATTTCTTAAGCTGACTCACATGAAATACGTTATGGACAGCTGACAGAGATTCTGGTAATTCAACTTCATATGCAACTTCTCCCTTGCGACTTAGAATCCTGAATGGCCCAACATATCTTGGTGCCAACTTTCCTTTGACTCCAAATCTTTTCACTCCACGGAGTGGTGATACCCTGAGATAAGCTCTATCCCCAACTTCGTAGGTGACTTCTCTACGCTTAGAATCCGCGTAGTTTTCTGTCGGGACTGTGCTATCTTTAATCTGTCTTTAACCAATTTGACTTTCTCTTCGGAGTCCTTGATAAGATCAGGTCCAAATAAGCTTCTTTCTCCCACACCATTCCATAATAATGGGGTGGTACACTTCCTTCCGTAGAGTAATTCAAACGGTGCCATTCCAATACTTGATTGATGGCTGTTATTGTAAGAGAACTCCGCGTAGGGCAAACTTTCATCCCAACTTGCTCCATAATCTAAGGCACAGGCTCTCAACATATCCTCAAGAATTTGGTTGGTCCTTTCTGTTTGTCCATCCGTTTGAGGATGAAAAGCAGTGCTAAACTCCAATCTCGTTCCTAAGGATTCATGAAGTTGTCTCCAAAAGTGAGATGTGAACTGGGTTCCTCTATCTGACACAATACTCTTTGGCACACCGTGGAGGCATACAATCCTGCTCATGTAAATTTTAGCTAACTTGGCACTTGTATAGGTTGTCTTCACGGGTATAAAATGAGCCACTTTTGTTAGGCGATCCACTACTACCCATATGGAATCATACCCTGATCTGGTCCTTGGTAATCCGGTAATGAAATCCATACCAATATTTTCCCACTTCCATTCAGGAATAGGCAGTGGTTGAAGCAGACCTGCTGGTTTCTGGTGCTCCGCTTTGACTCTGCTACACACATCACACAAAGCGATATGTTCGGCGATGTCCCTTTTGAGATTGTTCCACCAAAACCTTTCCTTCATGTCCATGTACATCTTGGTATTTCCTGGGTGAATAGAATATGGAGAGTTGTGGCCTTCTTGTAAGATCAGTTTCCGCAACTCCGGGTCTTGTGGAACACATATACGTTTCCCGTGCCATAAAGTACCCTGTTCGTCAACATGAAAACTCTTAGCTTTCCCTAGACCAATGTTTACTTTAATCTTTTCAATTTCCTCATCAGTCTTCTGGACTTCTCGGATCTTGTCCAGTAGAGTGGGTTGGACATCTAAGGACATGAGATGCCCTTCTGGTACAATCTCCAATCTGAGTTCTTTGAATTGCTTACACAAGTCGTCTGGCAATTCCCCTTTGATAAGGCCATTTACAAATGTCTTACGACTTAGAGCATCCGCTACTACATTTGCTTTACCCGGATGATATTGCAAACTTAAGTCGTAATCCTTAATAAGTTCTAGCCATCTTCTTTGTCTCATGTTGATTTCCTTCTGGGTGAAGATATACATCAAACTCTTATGATCGGTGAACACTTCACAACGCTTTCCCAAAAGGTAATGTCTCCATGTTTTGAGTGCATGGACGACAGAGGCTAACTCCAAATCATGAGTAGGATAGTTTACTTCATGAGTTTTGAGTTGTCTCGAAGCATAGGCTACGACTTTACCATCTTGCATAAGTACGGCACCCAAACCTTGATGAGAAGCATCACAATATACTTGGAAATCCTTTTCCAAATCTGGCAGACATAGAACTGGTGCTGTTACAAGTCTCTTCTTCAATTCTTGGAAACTGACTTCGCAACCTTCAGACCAAGCAAACTTCTTGTCCTTCTTTAGTAATTCTGTCATAGGCTTAGCAACTTTCGAGAAATTTTCAATAAACCTTCTGTAGTAACCTGCTAAGCCGAGGAAACTACGAACTTCTTTCACATTCTTAGGTGATTCCCATTCTGTCACAGCTGAAACCTTAGCAGGATCAACTGCCACACCATCTTTTGTCATCACATGACCAAGAAAACCAACTTTCTCTAACCAGAACTCACACTTGCTGAATTTGGCATATAGCTTATGTTCCCTTAGTTTCTCCAGTATCAAGCGTAGGTGTCTCTCATGCTCTTCCTTGCTCTTGGAGTAAACCAAGATGTCATCGATGAAAACGACAACGAACTTGTCAAGGAACTCCATGAACACCTTGTTCATCATATTCATGAAGTATGCTGGAGCGTTGGTTAATCCAAAAGGCATCACAGTATACTCATACAATCCATACCTTGTGGTGAATGCTGTTTTTGGTATGTCTTGCTCTCGTATCTTGAGTTGAAAATATCCTGACCGAAGATCAATCTTCGAGAATACACATGCTCCTTCTAGCTGATCAAATAAGTCGTTGATTCTTGGCAAAGGATACTTGTTCTTGATGGTAACCTCGTTGAGAGAACGGTAGTCAATACATAATCTTTGGGTTCTATCCTTCTTTTCCACGAACAATACTAGGGCTCCCCAAGATGAAGAACTTGGTTGAATAAACCCTTTCTGTAACTGTTCTCCTAGCTGTTTCTTGAGTTCTTTCAATTCATCCACAGACATTTTGTACGGTCTCTTAGCTATTGGTCCTAATCCTGGCACCAAATCTATCAGAAACTCCACATCTCTATCCGGTGGCATTCCTGGTAATTCCTCCGGAAACACATCCGGATATTCACATACTATTGGTACGCTGTCCATGCTAACTCCCTTAAGAGAATTCAGCTTACTTCCTTTGGACTCAAAGTTTGACTTGAATTTTATTCTTTTACCTTCGGGGGTTGTGAGTGTAACTGAACGGTTGGCACAATCTAATACTCCTTCATACTTAGCCATCCAATCCATTCCCAAAATTACATCTAGTCCTTGGGAATCCAGAATTATTAGGTTCACTGGAAACTTATATTTTCCAAACTCTATGACTAAGTTATGACAACCTGAGTTTACTATCATTTCTCCCCCCGGAGAACTTACTCTTATTGGACACCCAATGGTTTCTACCGGCAGTTCATTTCTTTCAACAAATGCCTTTGATATGAATGAATGAGATGCACCGGTATCAAAGTGTACAAATGCTGAAATTGAATTGAGTCTGAACTTACCAGCCACGGCATCAGGTTCTTCATAGATCTCCTCCACATTGATGTGGTTAACCTGTCCTTTCTGAAAAGGATTCGGCTTGTTAGGTCCTTCCACCTTCTTTTCGGGGCACTCATTTGCATAGTGTCCCATCTTCTTGCATTTGAAGCATTCAACCTGACTGATGTCCTTTTTAGGAGGTTGGCCTCCATTTCCACTACCATTTCCACCATAGTGGCTCTTATGTCCACCCTTGTTGTTCTTGTACTTGTCCTTGTCATGACTGCGGTGATGCTTGTTGTCATGACGGTTGTGCTTGCTGAATTTCCCATGTTTATGGGATCCTGAGTTGCCACTGTCATCATAGTGAGATCGTTTGTGAGACGATCCCGAGTTGTGCTTGTCGGAGTGTTTCCTCTTCCTACTCTCGACTTGCTTCATTTTACTTTCCAAAATAGCAGCCTTGTCACACAATGACTGATAAGTTGGAACATATGCCACAGACAACTGTAGGTTCAGCTCATCATTCAAACCTTCCAAGAACTTTTCCTTTCTCTTGGCATCTGTATCAACCTCATCCGGTGCGTAGCGCGCCAGATTGTTGAATTCTTCTATGTATTCTGCCACACTGCGGTGGCGCTGTTTCAGGTTGTGAAACTCCTTCTTTTTCAGACTCATTATCCCTGATGAGATATGAGCCGTGCGAAAGCCATCTTCAAAGATAGCCCAAGTCACCTCTTCAATAGGAGTGGTGATTTGGAAGTTGTCCCACCATGTGGCAGCTGGTCCTTCCAACAGATGTGCTGCAAACCTGACCTTTTCAGCATCCGTGCAGCCCACGGTCACTAAGTATTTGTTCACAGAACGTAACCAGTCATTGGCTACCATGGGATCAGTTGTTCCCGAAAACTTTGCTGGCCTCAGACGCAGAAATCTGGTGAGCATATCGAAACCCGGAGGGTTGTTGTTGTTGTTGTTATTGTTGTTGTTGTTGTTGTTGTTGTTGTTGTTGTTGTTGTTGTTGTTGTTGTTGTTGTTGTTGTTGTTGTTGTTGTTGTTGTTGTTGTTGTTGTTGTTGTTGTTGTTGTTGGGGTCGTTGTTGTTGTTGTTGTTGTTGTTGTTGTTATTATTCTGGTTTTGGATGAACGTTGTCATCATTTGCATAAGCTGGGTTTGCGCATTCATCATTTGTTGCATTTCCGGGGTGATGTTGTTGGGGTTGGGGTTTGCGCGACGGGGAGGCATCTGTGGTTTGTTCAAATAGATAAGAATGAGATACCCATAGATGTTTCATGCACAATACATCATAAGCAAACACATAACAAGCAACATAAGAAAAAGAAGTTCAACAAACACATAACAAGCTCATAAGGTAAACACACAAGTGGCAAGCCATCCACATGTCGGATGGTCCAATAATAAGTTCACAATAACAAGTATGAATACTAAAAGTAACCGAGTAGTCAAGTCTACTCATCAGCATCAATCTCCTCCTCGACGAAGGTAAGACCCGCGTTCTCCATCGCGGTCTTGTTCTCCTCAATCGTAGTGGTCAAGGAATCGACCTTGGCCTTGAGAGCCCTCTTCTGGGAGCGAAGCCTCTCAATAACCATCTGCTGCTGCTCAAGCTCGAAGTCCTTGGACTTCAGTTCCTCGGTCATGTCCCGGATTTTCTTGTTCCTGTCCTGGACGCGTTTCTCCTGACTCTTGAACTTGCGATCCTGAGCCTCAAACTTTGTCTCCATTTCCTTGATCATCTCATCCTGCTGTGCGAAAAGCTTGTCCTTCTCGCGTAGCTGCACCTGAAGCTCGTCATTGCCTAGCATGACGTTCGTCCTGTCCGTATCTACGTGCCTGAGAAGAGTCTCTAAGTCCTGAAGATAGAGGCGTATTGGCTCTGCAGTGCTCCTCGAGTCGTCCTCAAAGTCGATGGAATCTCCATCTGCATCACGCCTTCCGAAGGCGTGGAAGTGAGTGCCCCTAACCTGTCGGGAGTGACGGCCTAACAGTCGTCCTATCAGGTCCTGCATGACCACCTCCATGCCTCTCTCCCTGTCGTCGTGCATCAGCTTGAAGACGATGGCCTCCGTAGTAGGCTCAGTCTGGCGTCCGGGTTGGCTCACCTTGAAGCCCCAGAGGTCCTTCCTCTCAAACTTGGTGAGTGGGTACACCGTGATGGTAGGAAGAGGGAGATCGAGCAGAGTGGTAAGCTCAACGATACGGGGTCCGAAACGAGTAACCTGGAACTCCTCAACGGTGCTGACGGCAATATGCATCTATTTATAACATTGAAAAGTTAGAACAACACTTATTTAAAATGAACACAAAACAATCATCTCATACATAACCATGGAACACAAATTCACTCAAGTCATGCTTACATAAATCCATTACATCAAACAAGGTCCAATTTATTTAAGGTATCATTTTTGGAAAGTAAGGTGATAAGTGGTGGTCCAACTAACAAAGTGTTCTTACAATCCAATCTCCCGGGATCTATTATTAAACACAATGTTCCTAGAGGCAATCCACCAATCTTGCTCCCTTGACTCTATCACTAAGTCTATAACGTCTCCCCTTATCTCTTGGTTGGTGTCTTCCAACTCTTGAGTAAGCTCCTTTTCTTTCTCTAAGTCCTTTTGGAGGTTGAGCATTCTGCACTTGACTCTAGCACTTAGTTCTTTGATAGTCCTCCAAGCTGCATCCCTGGCTGACTCAAAGAATGTGGTGTGCATTGTAGTGTTTGTGTACATGCAGAATCCCCTTTCTTTGTGGTTGTCTTCCTTGTTTTTATACAAGTGAAGTTGCACCCACCAATATTCCACTCCTTTATCCATCACTGGAAAGCCCTTGTACACAGCTTCACCATGTGCATCCATTGCCTCCATGAGATCCTTGAGAATACTGGGAAACTCCGTCTCACACTCCAAGGTCATGGTCATGAGTGGTCCCTTCTTCACGGCTTCGTTGATGGAGTTAATCTACAAAGGAGGTTGAAAGAGATTAGAAAAGTTTTACGAGAAGAATAGGCAAGTGTAGAAGTAGTTGAAAAACTTTTTCCTTAGTGGTTTCCAATTCCTAGGGTCATAATCCTACAGGCAACACAGTGCTCTGATACCATCTGTTAGACCCCTCCTTTATAAAGGATAGGATCCCTGTGATTGCAATGCTAGTCCCTGGATCAATGCTAGCATCCGCAGTTTATGATGAAGTACACATATACAAAGGTCGTTTATTACATTCATTCCAGAGATAAAACATAGTCTTATACAACTCATGGACATAGGCCTAATACAAGAGTTTTAAGGAAACAAGTAATAAACATAAGTCTTCATCTTCATGTGCCACAGGCAAGCATGTTGAGTGTAGACTCATGACTCCTATTCATCATCAGAGTAACCTGCAACATCACAAGTTACAGCCACAGAGGGTCAATACTTTGGAATAGTATTGGCAAGTGATACCTTATTATATTTTTAAGTGGACTATATTACTATATGCATTTTTGGCTATGTGTAGCTTGGCTTGCTTTGCTTGAAAAATAGGTTTTTCCTATTAGTTGAAATTGCTAAGTTTTTCTTTGTCAAAAACATTCCCAAGGAAACCACCAATAGACATTGAGGTCCTTCACCCTTGTTCACCCATCAATTTTTATTTAGAAGTTGGAGTGATGAGATTCTTGTAGCTTCCATGTCTTGATGCTCAAAGTGTCCATTTCCTTGGACAAGGCTAAGTACTTAGGTTTTCCATCTGCAGAGGTTGTGCACTTTCCCCACCAGACTTGGTTTCCCAAGACAGGACCTTTCAGAAGCTTTTCCTTAGTCAAATGGACGCGTTCCATCCTATCATCCCATCTACCACCAACTGTCCAAGTGACTAAGTGCTAGCAACCTATATGATCATGGCAGAGCCCATATTGCCAAGTGGTTGCACTGTAAGCTTTCTCAACACTTGGCCTCCAAATCCCTTTGTGCCTGGGTGGCATACCACAAGTGAGATACACAACCCAAGTCCATGGCCTTGTGTAACCACTCAACATAACCCAATCTTTCCATTCCACCCAGGAGGTTCATTTGCCTTAGTTGTTTTATTAAGAAAAATATAAGTCTCTTGACTTGGAATATTTTTATCATATACCATATAGATGTTCACCACCCTTGTTTACTATAAGCTAGGCTAAGCAAAGTATGGTATCTTATCTTAGGAAAATTTCCCCTAGCAATTCTACTATTTCACT
This sequence comes from Avena sativa, assembly GCA_916181665.1. NCBI lineage: Eukaryota > Viridiplantae > Streptophyta > Magnoliopsida > Poales > Poaceae > Avena > Avena sativa. Next base: position 395,333,122 of record OV702279.1, on the reverse strand, counting down.
CTACTTAGGATTTCCCATCTCAGCACTAAGCAAAATATCATGCATTTACCTTAGCAAAATATCTAATGCAAGTACAAAACTTAGGATAGGAATTTCATGAAAATATCACTTGCCTTGGTAGTGGGGAGAGTAACACTCTTCACAATCACAATCACTTGTAAAATCTACACAAGAAATAATAGCATACAATTACACACAAATATATACAACCAAAAATGATATGAATGCATGTATGCAAGAATTTACTAAGTGGTGATTTTTGAAAATTATACCAAGTATGTTCATGAGTACAGAAACTTAACATGACACAAGTTTGCCAACTAAACTTATTTGGCCCCAAAATAATATACAAGAATAGAACTATATCTAAAATAGCCCTAAACATGTTCCTCAATAAAAATCATTTTTAACTGTTACAATATGCTAAATAAAGTGGATATTCAGAAAGGTCTTGTTTCACTGAATCCAACGGTATAAAGTTTGCAAAAATCCAACGTGGCATTCAAAAGTTATAAGCATTTGAAGTTTGAATCTAAATCTGGTTTTAAATTCTGTTTTTAATCTAAACCTTGCCACGCGTCGTGTTTTCATTCACCCGTACCGCTTCGCATCGGATCAAGATCCACAGCCGTAGGATTTAAATGAAATCAGGCGGCTCAGATCGCGTACCGCTTCGGGGTTAAGTGGATCTATCCTAGCGCTACGATGCAGATCTAACGGCTGCTATTTCCCTGGTCAAGAACTGGCGGCGGAGCGGCGGCTACCGGCGGCGGGACTGTCAGTCGTTGACGGAGGCGGCGCTACAGAGGGTAAGAGAGAGCGAGGAGTAGCTCACCGTGCTCAGGAGATCTTGGCGAGGCTCGAGGTACTCGTGGTTGGTCAGGGGGCGCTCGGGCACGGCTGTGATTGTTCACAGGAGTTCGTGGCGGCGTTGGTTGCGTCGGGTGGTCGTCGTGGACGTTGCTGTGAACCACCTCAGGGCAAAAGAGCGACACGATTAGGTTCACAGGGTCAAGGGGAAGTTGTGTGCATGAACGGGGAGGCGAGGGGCGGTCTGTGCTTACCGGAAAAACTCGTCGGAGTTGATGTTGCCGTCGGTGCTTGAGGTGTCAAGTGGAACCGGCGACCTGGGGCAGTATAGGATGAACTAGTGAGGTCAGGAGGTGCGCAAAAACTCACTGGAACAGATGGCAAGAACGAGAGGCAGAGGGGAACTCGGAACTCACCGGAATCGATCGCCGGAGTGGGCTCTGTCTGCGGCGGTGCAAGGTTGATTGAGGGCAGCCTGGTGGCGGAGTGAGCGAGGTGTTTGGGGGAAAAAGATCGAGGGGCAGAGAGGGTCTTATAGCCGGGGAATCGACAAGAAACGCTCGAGGATTACTGCCTATTTACTCCGCGCCATTACCGGCCATCACTGCCGCAGCGACGTGGTCACAGCGCGGTCTGGGGAAGACGAGGGTGACGTGGTCTGGTCCCGCTTGTCAGCGTAACGCGCAAAGTGATTGTGGGGTCGTGTTGTCAGCGTCTGTCTGCGTGTGTTCGCGCGTGTGAGAAGAAACGAGGATCCCCGGGTGGGCTTGCTGGGCTTGATTGGCTGCTGGGCCAGATTCTGGCCGCGTGGCCTTTTTCTTTTGTTTGCTCCTTTTCTTTTTCTGTTTCTATTTTCTGGAATGATTTTTGATATGAATTCAATTCCTTTTGAATTCAAACAAATTTGGGGGATCTTGCAGGGCTCTGTGGTTTCAAAAACAGTCAATTAACCAAGTGGTTACCTTGTAAGGTTTGGTCAAGCTTGGGTTTCAAAATAAACAGAGATTTTGCTATAGTTTGCAAATATTTGAATTTAGGGTTTTGAAATCATTTCTAAATTTTGAATCCTGGTTAAAAGCTTCACATAATCTTTCCAACAATGGAGTCAAGCAATTAAGTACTTAAGCTTCCAAATTTCAAAGTGTGATGGTCATTTTGGAATCGAATGCCCACATGAAATCATAGTTCCAACTTCTGTTTCTAAATGATTTTTGAGAAAACTCTAAATGGATGATTGATGCAAAGATGATATGGATGAGTTTTGAAACTATGATTTTTAGGATGTTACACCTAGTGACCCTAGGAACCAACCCATGGTTTTAAAAAATGGATTTTGTGAAGTTTAGGAATAAAAACTTGAATTAGCCCATTTCTAGCCAAATAAAAACATTAATTTTGTTATGGAAATGACTTTGGAGTAAAAACTTTGGGAAAATGATTTGGATCAAACCTACTGACCCTAAACACCAAGTTTTGAGAAACAACAACTTATTTTGTGAACAACATAAAGTTGTTGCTTTGATAAAAATATTTTCCACCACATAAAATAATGATTGGATTTAAAAATGGTTTATGGATAGAACCCTTTTGCAAATGACTTTGCCACTTTAGAAAATGACCACTTTGAACCTTACAAAGTTTAGAGCCTAGTAGAAACCATCTTTGCAAATAAAACTAACTTATGCATGCTTGCATGCATGACTTAGTTCCTATGATTTTATGTGTGTGATGTATTGATTGAATATTGGTTGGAATGCAAGTTGATTTTGTGTTTGCTTGATTGATTTGTAGTGAAGTTAGAAAAGTGTGAAACTAGCAAGATCAAGAAGTGAACCAACATTCCCTACCAAAAAGGCAAGTGACACTATCATCTAAAAGTCCTACTATTTTCATTATACTTAGTGGATTTTGAAACATGCATGAAAATAATTTCTATACTTATGCTATGCTAAATCCTAATAGGATACCATATACATTCCTTAGTGAAAACAATGTAGTTGTTACATGCTTAGCCATGCTATATTTTGAAAACAGTTACATGTTGAGATTTTATGAAGTTGAGAAAAGGACTTGTGTTTTTTATATATAATAAAACAAGGACTCAATGAACCACCTGGGTGGACAAGGATACTTTAAGTTTTGGAGAAGGTGGCAACAAAAGGAACCATGTCTATTGCAATCTCTTTGTGTTGTGCTCCAAAAGAAAACCACCCAGGAAACTTAGAGATTGAACATGTTTCTCGTACAGTGGCTTCCGTGTACAGCCACATGCTAAACGGGCTCTGGCTTAGTCAACTACATAGTGGAAATACCATGCATTGGCATCTTCAGGTTAACTTGATTTGTGTAAGGGAGCTTGAACCCTACATTGGTGCCTGGTAGACAAGCTAGCATTTTGTATTGGGAGGACTCCTATGGAAAGACTTTGTCACATTCTCAATCTGCCAGTACTCCCTCTTGGTGAGTACTTAGCCAGCGGCCACTGGTGGCATCAAGATGAGATTGTGTCATGTGGGTAAAGTGTACAACTTCTGCAGAAGATCAAAAATTCTAAGTACTTAGCCGTGTCCCCGGTTATGGACAATACTGAGCAACTAAGGCCTGAAGCTATGGAAGATCTCGACATTCCAATTTCTAAAAGAAAAACTTTTAAGTGACAACAGAAGACTTGATGCACTTGGGGTTACCAAGGAGCTCAAGAGATTTTGACAAAGACACTTGGTGGATTCCAAGGAGTTCAAAAAGATTTGACAAAGGAAACAAAACCATTTGAAAAGATAGGATAAATTATTGCTTTCTGCAAATGAGCCTAAAACCCTACTCAGCCAAATATGCATGTAATGATAGGATCCACTTATATTCAACATAGTAGTGAAACTTGCCAATACAATTCAAATGTATTGACCCTTGTGGCTGTAACTTGTAATGTTGCAGGTTTGATTGATTTTAGTGAAGATTGATTGATTAGGATTACAAAGTCTACAACCAACATGTTTGCCTGTGGCACTTTGAAGATGAAGGACCCCATGACTATAGTTATTCCGCTGCAATGTAATGTAATAGCCAAATGAGCTATGTAAGATGTAATAAAATTATGTTATTCCTGGTTATAAAGTTGTATTATGACCTTTGTTTCTTGATATTACATCTTAACTGTGGATGCTAGCTATTGATCCAGGGACTAGCATTGTAAACACAGGGGACTCTACCTTATTTAAAGGTTGGGATCCTAACACTTAGCTGCTGCGCTCAACAATGAAACCAAGTATAATCTTGGTTTTCTCATTGCTCGTCGCTTAACATCTAAGGGACCCATTTATGGGGGAATTGTTGCTATGCGTGTTGCTGCTACCTTGGACATTGCTATTGATCCAAATGATACAGTATTGGCTTCTGAGAGGCTTGATCTTGCTGCCATGAAGGCACATCACTTTGTCACCACTAGCTCTACCCTTGAGAACTTAGTTTATAGAATGATGTTTACTGACGGGGAAGAGAGAGAGATTCCTCTCCCCCAAACAACTTTGTTCAGTATTTCTCAGGGACCTTTGTCACGCACCAAGGAGGATATGGATCAGATGCTATGCTCTCTTGCCTTCCATGGGCACTATCAGGAGTAAGCGCCCTCTTATGACCCCGTGGTACACTACACAGGGGAGTCCTCGAGCTCGTACCAGGACGAGGGAGCCTCCTCGTCATACTATGGAGGTGCACCTACTTGGGCACTGTAACATCCCAAAAATCATAGTTTCAAAACTCATTCATATCATCTATGCATCATTCATTCATTTAGGGTTTTATCAAAAATCACTTAGAAACAGAAGTTGGGTCTATAATTTCATGTGACATTTGATTCCAAAATGATCATCACACTTTGATATTTGGAAGCTTAAGTACTTGTTTGCTTGACTCCATTGTTGGAATGATTATGTGAAGCTCAACTAAGGATTCAAAATTTAGAAGTGAATTTAAAACTCTAAATTCAAATAAATTGCAACTATAGCAAAATCTCTGACTATTTTGAAAATCCAAGTTTGACCAAACCCTACAAGGTAATCACTTGGTTAAATGACTACTTTTGAAACCACAGAACCCTATAAAGATCCTCAAATTTGTTTGAATTCAAAAAGGATTTGAATTCATATCAAAATCATTCCAGAAAATAGAAAACAGAAAAAGAAAAGGGCAAACAAAAGAAAAAGGCCACGCGGCCAGGATTTGGCCCAGCAACGGACCGAGCCCAGCAAGCCCACCCGGGCACTTCTTTTCCTCCTCTCACGCGCGAGCGCACGCACTGAGCCGCTGACAGACGGACCCCACATTCACTTTGCGCGTTACGCTGACGAGCGGGCCCTATCTACGCTGGCATCGTCTTCCCCAAACTCCCGCCCGCGACCACGTCGCAGGAGCAGTGATGGCCGGTGATGGCGCGGCTTAATTGGGCCATTAAACGCAGGCGTTTCCTGTCGAGGCATCGGCTATAAGTTCCCCACCTCCCCACGATCATTTTCCCCCAGTCAATCGCACACTCACGCCACCAGGCTGCCCACGACTCACTCGAGACCGCCGCAGACAGAGCTCACTCCGGCGATCGATTCCGGTGAGTTCCGAGCTCCCCTCTGCCTCTCGATCTTGCCATCTGTTACATTTAGTTGTTGCGCACCTCCTGACCTCACTAGTTCATCCTATACTGCCCCAGGTCGCCGGTTCCACTTGACACCTCAAGCACCGACGACGGCATCAACTCCGACGAGTTCTTCCGGTAAGCACAGACCGTCCCTCGCCTCCCCGTTCATGCACACAACTTCCCCATGACCCCGTGAACCTAATCGTGTCGCTCTTTTGCCCTGAGGTGGTTCACAGCACCGTCCACGACGACCACCCAACGCAACCGACGCCGCCACGAACTCCGGTGAACAATCACAGCCATCTCCGAGCGCCCCTTCGCGAACGAGTACCACGTCGAGTTTCAGCACGCCTTCGCGGATCTGGTAAGCACATCCTTGCATCCTGGAACGGTCTAGAACGCCGGCACCGCCGTAGACAGACGCGCCGCCGCCAGCCAACGCCGCCAGCGCCGCCAGAGCATGGTCGCTTGCTCGCGCGCCGTTGGATCTTGATCTGAGCGCTAGGATAGAGTCACTTAATCCCGAAGCGGTACGCGATCTGGATCGTACGATCTGTTTAAAATCCTGCGGCTGCAGAGCGTGATCCGACCGAAACGGTACGCGCCAATCACAGCGCGACGCGTGGCTAGGTTTAAGTTAAAAACAGAAATTAAAACCAGATTTAGATTCAAACTTCAAATGCTTATAACTTTTGAATGCCACGTTGGATTTTTGCAAACTTTATACCGTTGGATTCAGTGAAACAAGACCATTCTGAATATCCACTTTATTTAGCATATAGTAACAGTTAAAAATGATTTTTATTGTGGAACATGTTTAGGGCTATTTTAGATATAGTTTTATTCTTGTATATTATTTTGGGCCAAATAAGTTTAGTTGGCAAACTTGTGTCTTGTTAAGTTTCTGTACTCATGAACATACTTGGTATAATTTTCAAAAATCACCACTTAGTAGATTCTTGCATGCATGCATTCATATTATTTTTGGTTGTATATATATTGTGTGTAATTGTATGCTATTGTTTCTTGTGTAGATTTTGCTAGTGATTGTGATTGTGAGGAGTGCTACTCTCCCCACTACCAAGGCAAGTGATATTTTCATGAATTTCCTATCCTAAGTTTTATACTTTCATTAGATATTTTGCTAAAGTAAATGCATGATATTTTGCTTGGTGCTAAGATGGGAAATCCTAAGTAGAGTGAAGTAGTAGAATTGCTAGGGAAATTTTCTTAAGTTAAGATACCATACTTTGCTTAGCCTAGCTTATAGTAAACAAGGGTGGTGAACATCTATATTTATATGATAAAAGTATTTTAAGTCAAGAGACTTATATTTTCTTAATAAAACAACTAAGGCAAATGAACCTCCTGGGTGGAATGGAAGGATTGGGTTATGTTGAGTGGTTACACAAGGCCATGGACTTGGGTTGTGTATCTCACTTGTGGTATGCCACCCAGGCACAAAGGGATTTGGAGGCCAAGTGTTGAGAAAGCTTACAGTGCAACCACTTGGCAATATGGGCTCTGCCATGATCATATAGGTTGCTAGCACTTAGTCACTTGGACAGTTGGTGGTAGATGGGATTATAGGATGGAACGCGTCCATTTGACTAAGGAAAAGCTTCTGAAAGGTCCTGTCTTGGGAAACCAAGTCTGGTGGGGAAAGTGCACAACCTCTGCAGATGGAAAACCTAAGTACTTAGCCTTGTCCAAGGAAATGGACACTTTGAGCATCAAGACATGGAAGCTACAAGAATCTCATCACTCCAACTTCTAAATAAAAACTTGATGGGTGAACAAGGGTGAAGGACCTCAATGTCTATTGATGGTTTCTTGGGAATGTTTTTGACAAAGAAAAACTTAGTTATTTCAACTAATAGGAAAAAATTTATTTTCAAGCAAGCAAGCCAAGCTACACTTAGCCAAAATGCATATAGTAATATAGTCCACTTAAAATATACTAAGGTATCACTTGCCAATACTATTCCAAAGTATTGACCCTCTGTGGCTGTAACTTGTGATGTTGCAGGTTACTCTGATGATGAATAGGAGTCATGAGTCTACACTCAACATGCTTGCCTGTGGCACATGAAGATGAAGACTTATGTTTATTTACTTGTTCCTTAAAAACTCTTGTATTAGGCCTATGGCCATGAGTTGTAAAAGACTATATTTTATCTCTGGAATGAATGTAATAAACGACCTTTGTATCTGTGTACTTCATCTTAAACTGTGGATGCTAGCATTGATCCAGGGACTAGCATTGCAATCACAGGGATCCTTTCCTTTATAAAGGAGGGGTCTAACAGATGGTATCAGAGCACTGTGTTGCCTGTAGGATTATGACCCTAGGAATTGGAAACCACTAAGGAAAAAGTTTTTCAACTACTTCTACACTTGTCTATTCTTCTCGTAAAACTTTTCTAATCTCTTCAACCTCCTTTGTAGATGAACTCCATCAACGAAGCCGTGAAGAAGGGACCACTCATGACCATGACATTGGAATGTGAGACGGAGTTTCCCAGTATTCTCAAGGATCTCATGGAAGCAATGGATGCACATGGTGAGGCCGTGTACAAAGGTTTTCCCGTGAAGGATGAAGGAGTGGAGTATTGGTGGGTGCAACTTCACTTGTACAAAAACAAGGAAGACAACCACAAAGAAAGAGGATTCTGCATGTACACCAATACTACAATGCACACCACATTCTTTGAGTCAGCCAGGGATGCAGCTTGGAGGACTATCAAGGAACTAAGTGCTAGAGTCAAGTGCAGAATGCTCAACCTCCAAAAGGACTTAGAGAAAGAAAAGGAGCTTACTCAAGAGTTGGAAGACACCAACCAAGAGATAAGAGGAGATGTTATAGACTTAGTGATAGAGTCAAGGGAGCAAGATTGGTGGATTGCCTCTAGGAACATTGTGTTTAACAATAGATCCCGTGAGATTGGATTGTAAGGACACTTCGTTAGTTGGACCACCACTTATCACCTTATTTTCCAAAATGATACCTTAAATAAGTTGGACCTTGTTTGATGTAATGGTTATGTATGAGATGGTTGTTTTGTGTTCATTTTAATTAGTGTTGTTCTAACTTTTCAATTTTATAAATAGATGCCTATTGCCATCAGCACCGTTGAGGAGTTCCAGGTTACTCGTTTCGGACCTCGTATCGTTGAGCTTACCACTCTGCTCGATCTCCCTCTTCCTACCATCACGGTGTACCCACTCACCAAGTTTGAGAGGAAGGACCTCTGGGGCTTCAAGGTGAGCCAGCCCGGACGCCAGACGGAGCCCACTACGGAGGCCATTGTCTTCAAGCTGATGCATGACGACAGAGAGAGAGGCATGGAGGTAGTCATGCAGGACCTGATAGGACGACTGTTAGGCCGTCACTCTCGACAGGTTAGGGGCACTCACTTCCACGCCTTCGGAAGGCGTGATGCAGATGGAGATTCTATTGACTTTGAGGACGACTCGAGGAGCACTGCGGAGCCGATACGTCTCTATCTTCAGGACTTAGAGACGCTTCTCAGGCACGTAGACACGGACAGGACGAACGTCATGCTAGGCAATGACGAGCTCCAGGTGCAGCTACGCGAGAAGGACAAGCTTTTCGCACAGCAGGATGAGATGATCAAGGAAATGGAGACAAAGTTTGAGGCTCAGGATCGCAAGTTCAAGAGTCAAGAGAAACGCGTCCAGGATAGGAACAAGAAAATCCGGGACATGACCGAGGAACTGAAGTCCAAGGACTTCGAGCTTGAGCAGCAGCAGATGGTCATTGAGAGGCTCCGCTCCCAGAAGAGGGCTCTCAAGGCCAAGGTTGATTCTTTGACTACTACGATTGAGGAGAACAAGACCGCGATGGAGAACGCAGGTCTTACTTTCGTTGAGGAGGAGATTGACGCTGATGAGTAGATTTGGCTATTCGTTTACTTTTCGTATTCATACTTGTTATGGTGAACTTATTATTGGACCATCCGACATGTGGATGGCTTGTCACTTGTGTGTTTTACTTTATGAGTTTGTTATGTGGTTGTTGAACTTTTACTCTTATATTGCTTGTTATGTGTTTGCTTATGTTGTATTGTGCATGAAACATCTATGGGTATCTCATTCTTATCTATTTGAACAAACCAGAGATGCCTCCCCGTCGCGCAAACCCCAACCCCAACAACATCACCCCGGAAATGCAACAAATGATGAATGCACAAACGCAGCTTATGCAAATGATGACAACGTTCATCCAAAACCAGAATAATAACAACAACAACAACGACCCCAACAACAACAACAACAACAACAACAACAACAACCCTCCGGGTTTCGATATGCTCACCAGATTTCTGCGTCTGAGGCCAGCAAAGTTTTCGGGAACAACTGATCCCATGGTAGCCAACGACTGGTTACGTTCTGTGAACAAAGACTTAGTGACCGTGGGCTGCACGGATGCTGAAAAGGTCAGGTTTGCAGCACATCTGTTGGAAGGACCAGCTGCCACATGGTGGGACAACTTCCAGATCACCACTCCTATTGATGAGGTGACTTGGGCTATCTTTGAAGATGGATTTCGCACAGCTCATATCTCATCAGGGATAATGAGCCTTAAAAAGAAAGAGTTCCACAACCTGAAACAGCGCCACCGTAGCGTGGCAGAATACATAGAGGAATTCAACAATCTGGCGCGCTACGCACCGGATGAGGTTGATAGTGATGCCAAGAGAAAGGAGAAGTTCTTGGAAGGATTAAATGATGAATTGAACCTACAGCTATCTGTGGCGTATGTACCAACATATCAGTCGTTGTGTGACAAGGCTGCTATTTTGGAAAGTAAAATGAAACAAGTCGAGAGTAGAAAAAGAAAACACTCCGACAAGCACAACTCGGGATCGTCTCACAAACGATCTCACTATGATGACAGTGGCAGCTCAGGATCCCATAAACATGGGAAATTCAACAAGCACAACCGTCATGACAATAAGCATCACCGCAGTCATGACAAGGACAAGTACAAGAACAACAAGGGTGGACATAAGAGCCACTATGGTGGAAATGGTAGTGGAAGTGGAAGCCAACCTCCTAAAAAGGACATCAGTCAGGTTGAGTGCTTCAAATGCAAGAAGATGGGACACTATGCAAATGAGTGCCCCGAAAAGAAGGTGGAAGGACCTAACAAGCCGAATCCTTTCCAGAAAGGATAGGTTAACCACATCAATGTGGAGGAGGTCTATGAAGAACCTGATGCCGTGGCTGGTAAGTTCAGACTCAATTCAATTTCAGCATTTGTACTCTTTGATACCGGTGCATCTCATTCATTCATATCAAAGGCATTTGTTGAAAGAAATGAACTACCGGTAGAAACCATTGGGTGTCCTATAAGAGTAAGTTCTCCGGGGGGAGAAATGATAGTAAACTCTGGATGCCATGACTTAGTCATAGAGTTTGGAAAATATAAGTTTCTAGTAAACCTAATAATTCTTGATTCCCAAGGATTAGATGTGATTTTGGGAATGGACTGGATGGCTAAGTATGAAGGAGTATTAGATTGTGCCAACCGTTCAGTTACACTCACAACCCCAGAAGGAAAGAGAATAAAATTTAAGTCAAACTTTGAATCCAAAGGAAGTAAGCTGAATTCTCTTAAGGGGGTTAGCATGGAAAGTGTATCAATTGTGTGTGAATATCCGGACGTGTTTCCGGAAGAATTACCAGGAATGCCACCTGATAGAGATGTGGAGTTTCTGATAGATTTGGTGCCAGGATCAGGACCAATAGCTAAGAGACCTTACAAAATGTCTGTTGATGAATTGAAGGAGCTCAAGAAACAACTAGGGGAACAGTTACAAAAAGGGTTTATTCAACCAAGTTCTTCATCTTGGGGAGCCCCAGTTTTGTTCGTAGAGAAGAAAGATAGAACCCAAAGATTGTGTATTGACTACCGTTCTCTCAACGAGGTTACAATCAAGAACAAGTATCCTTTGCCAAGAATCAACGACTTATTTGATCAGCTAGAAGGAGCATGTGTATTCTCGAAGATTGATCTTCGGTCAGGTTATTTTCAACTTAAGATACGAGAGCAAGACATACCAAAAACAGCATTCACCACAAGGTATGGATTGTACGAGTATACTGTGATGCCTTTTGGATTAACCAACGCTCCAGCGTACTTCATGAATATGATGAACAAGGTGTTCATGGAATTCCTTGACAAATTCGTTGTCGTTTTCATCGATGACATCTTGGTCTACTCCAAGAGCAAGGAAGAGCATGAGAGACACTTACGCTTAATACTTGAGAAACTAAGGGAACATAAACTTTATGCCAAATTCAGCAAGTGTGAGTTTTGGTTAGAGAAAGTTGGTTTTCTTGGTCATGTGATGACAAAAGATGGTGTGGCAGTTGATCCTGCTAAAGTTTCAGCTGTGACAGAATGGGAATCACCTAAGAATGTGAAAGAAGTTCGTAGTTTCCTCGGCTTAGCAGGTTACTACAGAAGGTTCATTGAAAATTTCTCGAAAGTTGCTAAGCCTATGACAGAATTACTAAAGAAGGACAAGAAGTTTGCTTGGTCTGAAGGTTGCGAAGTCAGTTTTCAGGAATTGAAGAAGAGACTTGTAACAGCACCAGTTCTATGTCTACCCGATTTGGAAAAGGATTTCCAAGTGTATTGTGATGCATCTCATCAGGGTTTGGGTGCCGTACTTATGCAAGATGGTAAAGTCGTAGCCTATGCTTCGAGACAACTCAAAACTCATGAGGTAAATTACCCTACCCATGATTTGGAGTTAGCCTCTGTCGTCCATGCACTCAAAACATGGAGACATTACCTTTTGGGAAAGCGTTGTGAAGTGTTCACCGACCATAAGAGTTTGAAATATATCTTCACCCAGAAGGAAATCAACATGAGACAAAGAAGATGGTTAGAACTTATCAAAGACTACGACTTAAGTTTGCAATACCACCCTGGTAAAGCAAATGTAGTAGCGGATGCTCTAAGTCGTAAGACATTTGTAAATGGCCTTACAAAAGGAGAATTACCAGATGACTTGTGTAAGCAATTCAAAGAACTCAGATAAGAGATTGTGCCAGAAGGACATCTCATGTCCTTAGATGTTCAACCCACTCTATTGGACAAGATCCGGGAAGTCCAGAAGACTGATGAGGAAATTGAAAAGATTAAAGTAAACATTGGTCTAGGGAAAGCTAAGAGTTTTCATGTTGACGAACAGGGTACTTTATGGCACGGGAAACGTATATGTGTTCCACAAGACCCAGAATTGCGGAAACTGATCTTACAGGAAGGACACAACTCTCCGTATTCTATTCACCCGGGAAACACCAAGATGTACATGGATATGAAAGAGAGATTTTGGTGGAACAATCTCAAAAGGGACATCGCCGAACATATCGCTTTGTGTGATGTATGTAGCAGAGTCAAAGCGGAGCACCAGAAACCAGCAGGTCTGCTTCAACCACTGCCTATTCCTGAATGGAAGTGGGAAAATATTGGTATGGATTTCATTACAGGATTACCAAGGACCAGGTCAGGATATGATTCCATATGGGTAGTAGTAGATCGCCTAACGAAAGTGGCTCATTTTATACCCGTGAAGACAACTTATACAAGTGCCAAGTTAGCAAAAATTTACATGAGCAGGATTGTATGCCTTCACGGTGTGCCAAAGAGTATTGTATCAGATAGGGGAACCCAGTTCACATCTCACTTCTGGAGACAACTTCATGAATCCTTAGGAACGAGATTGGAGTTTAGTACCGCTTTTCATCCTCAAACGGATGGACAAACGGAAAGAACCAACCAAATTCTTGAAGACATGTTGAGAGCTTGTGCTCTAGACTATGGAGCAAGTTGGGATGAAAGTTTGCCTTACGCGGAGTTCTCTTACAATAACAGCCATCAAACAAGTATTGGAATGGCACCGTTTGAGTTACTTTACGGAAGGAAGTGTACCACCCCATTGTTATGGAATGGTGTGGGAGAAAGAAGTTTATTTGGACCTGATCTTATCAAGGACGCCGAAGAGAAAGTTAAATTGGTTAAGGACAGGTTGAAGATAGCACAATCCCGACAGAAAAGCTACGCGGATTCTAAGCGTAGAGAAGTCACCTACGAAGTTGGGGATAGAGCTTATCTCAGGGTATCACCACTCCGTGGAGTGAAAAGATTTGGAGTCAAGGGAAAGTTGGCACCAAGATACGTTGGGCCATTCAAGATTCTAAGTCGCAAGGGAGAAGTCGCATATGAAGTGGAATTACCAGAATCTCTATCAGCAGTCCATAACGTGTTTCATGTGAGTCAGCTTAAAAAGTGTCACCCAGAAATGGAAGAGTCTTCTTTGAAGGATACCATACCTTTGGAGGAAGTTCAGCTAGAAAGTGATCTCACTTATGAGGAAAAGCCTGTCAAAATTCTAGAGACAGCAGAAAGAGTCACCAGAACCAAGACTATCAAATTTTGTAAGGTGCAATGGAACCATCACTCCGAGGAGGAAGCAACATGGGAAAGAGAAGATGATCTTCGGAAAGACCACCCTCACCTATTTGCTAGCCAAACCGAATCTCGAGGGCGAGATTCATCTTAAGGGGGTTAGATTTGTAACATCCCAAAAATCATAGTTTCAAAACTCATTCATATCATCTATGCATCATTCATTCATTAAGGGTTTTATCAAAAATCACTTAGAAACAGAAGTTGGGTCTATAATTTCATGTGACATTTGATTCCAAAATGATCATCACACTTTGATATTTGGAAGCTTAAGTACTTGTTTGCTTGACTCCATTGTTGGAATGATTATGTGAAGCTCAACTAAGGATTCAAAATTTAGAAGTGAATTTAAAACTCTAAATTCAAATAAATTGCAACTATAGCAAAATCTCTGACTATTTTGAAAATCCAAGTTTGACCAAACCCTACAAGGTAATCACTTGGTTAAATGACTACTTTTGAAACCACAGAACCCTATAAAGATCCTCAAATTTGTTTGAATTCAAAAAGGATTTGAATTCATATCAAAATCATTCCAGAAAATAGAAAACAGAAAAAGAAAAGGGCAAACAAAAGAAAAAGGCCACGCGGCCAGGATTTGGCCCAGCAACGGACCGAGCCCAGCAAGCCCACCCGGGCACTTCTTTTCCTCCTCTCACGCGCGAGCGCACGCACTGAGCCACTGACAGACGGACCCCACATTCACTTTGCACGTTACGCTGACGAGCGGGCCCTATCTACGCTGGCATCGTCTTCCCCAAACTCCCGCCCGCGACCACGTCGCAGGAGCAGTGATGGCCGGTGATGGCGCGGCTTAATTGGGCCATTAAACGCAGGCGTTTCCTGTCGAGGCATCGGCTATAAGTTCCCCACCTCCCCACGATCATTTTCCCCCAGTCAATCGCACACTCACGCCACCAGGCTGCCCACGACTCACTCGAGACCGCCGCAGACAGAGCTCACTCCGGCGATCGATTCCGGTGAGTTCCGAGCTCCCCTCTGCCTCTCGATCTTGCCATCTGTTCCATTTAGTTGTTGCGCACCTCCTGACCTCACTAGTTCATCCTATACTGCCCCAGGTCGCCGGTTCCACTTGACACCTCAAGCACCGACGACGGCATCAACTCCGACGAGTTCTTCCGGTAAGCACAGACCGTCCCTCGCCTCCCCGTTCATGCACACAACTTCCCCATGACCCCGTGAACCTAATCGTGTCGCTCTTTTGCCCTGAGGTGGTTCACAGCACCGTCCACGACGACCACCCAACGCAACCGACGCCGCCACGAACTCCGGTGAACAATCACAGCCATCTCCGAGCGCCCCTTCGCGAACGAGTACCACGTCGAGTTTCAGCACGCCTTTGCGGATCTGGTAAGCACATCCTTGCATCCTGGAACGGTCTAGAACGCCGGCACCGCCGTAGACAGACGCGCCGCCGCCAGCCAACGCCGCCAGCGCCGCCAGAGCATGGTCGCTTGCTCGCGCGCCGTTGGATCTTGATCTGAGCGCTAGGATAGAGTCACTTAATCCCGAAGCGGTACGCGATCTGGATCGTACGATCTGTTTAAAATCCTGCGGCTGCAGAGCGTGATCCGACCGAAACGGTACGCGCCAATCACAGCGCGACGCGTGGCTAGGTTTAAGTTAAAAACAGAAATTAAAACCAGATTTAGATTCAAACTTCAAATGCTTATAACTTTTGAATGCCACGTTGGATTTTTGCAAACTTTATACCGTTGGATTCAGTGAAACAAGACCATTCTGAATATCCACTTTATTTAGCATATAGTAACAGTTAAAAATGATTTTTATTGTGGAACATGTTTAGGGCTATTTTAGATATAGTTTTATTCTTGTATATTATTTTGGGCCAAATAAGTTTAGTTGGCAAACTTGTGTCTTGTTAAGTTTCTGTACTCATGAACATACTTGGTATAATTTTCAAAAATCACCACTTAGTAGATTCTTGCATGCATGCATTCATATTATTTTTGGTTGTATATATATTGTGTGTAATTGTATGCTATTGTTTCTTGTGTAGATTTTGCTAGTGATTGTGATTGTGAGGAGTGCTACTCTCCCCACTACCAAGGCAAGTGATATTTTCATGAATTTCCTATCCTAAGTTTTATACTTTCATTAGATATTTTGCTAAAGTAAATGCATGATATTTTGCTTGGTGCTAAGATGGGAAATCCTAAGTAGAGTGAAGTAGTAGAATTGCTAGGGAAATTTTCTTAAGTTAAGATACCATACTTTGCTTAGCCTAGCTTATAGTAAACAAGGGTGGTGAACATCTATATTTATATGATAAAAGTATTTTAAGTCAAGAGACTTATATTTTCTTAATAAAACAACTAAGGCAAATGAACCTCCTGGGTGGAATGGAAGGATTGGGTTATGTTGAGTGGTTACACAAGGCCATGGACTTGGGTTGTGTATCTCACTTGTGGTATGCCACCCAGGCACAAAGGGATTTGGAGGCCAAGTGTTGAGAAAGCTTACAGTGCAACCACTTGGCAATATGGGCTCTGCCATGATCATATAGGTTGCTAGCACTTAGTCACTTGGACAGTTGGTGGTAGATGGGATTATAGGATGGAACGCATCCATTTGACTAAGGAAAAGCTTCTGAAAGGTCCTGTCTTGGGAAACCAAGTCTGGTGGGGAAAGTGCACAACCTCTGCAGATGGAAAACCTAAGTACTTAGCCTTGTCCAAGGAAATGGACACTTTGAGCATCAAGACATGGAAGCTACAAGAATCTCATCACTCCAACTTCTAAATAAAAACTTGATGGGTGAACAAGGGTGAAGGACCTCAATGTCTATTGATGGTTTCTTGGGAATGTTTTTGACAAAGAAAAACTTAGTTATTTCAACTAATAGGAAAAAATTTATTTTCAAGCAAGCAAGCCAAGCTACACTTAGCCAAAATGCATATAGTAATATAGTCCACTTAAAATATACTAAGGTATCACTTGCCAATACTATTCCAAAGTATTGACCCTCTGTGGCTGTAACTTGTGATGTTGCAGGTTACTCTGATGATGAATAGGAGTCATGAGTCTACACTCAACATGCTTGCCTGTGGCACATGAAGATGAAGACTTATGTTTATTTACTTGTTCCTTAAAAACTCTTGTATTAGGCCTATGGCCATGAGTTGTAAAAGACTATATTTTATCTCTGGAATGAATGTAATAAACGACCTTTGTATCTGTGTACTTCATCTTAAACTGTGGATGCTAGCATTGATCCAGGGACTAGCATTGCAATCACAGGGATCCTTTCCTTTATAAAGGAGGGGTCTAACAGGCACCATGGGATTGAGCCCCACTTAGGCCAAAAGCCTAAGCTTGGGGGGAGGTATACCGACATCACACTCATCTATATATCATGTTCGGTCGGTTCTTTGTATATCCATTCTTTTGCTTTCTTTTTGGTTCTTGTTGCTTATTTCTCAAAAACACAAAAACACCAAAAATATTTTCATTGTTTCTCTTGGTTTGTTTCTTTGTTTCTTTGCTTTGGTTTGCCTTAAAAGAAAAATCCAAAAATATTTTGCTTTTGCTTGGTTTGTTTTTGCTTTACTTGTTTTTGCTTTGTTGGATTCTTTAAAAAAATCGAAAACACCAAAAATATTTGTTGTTCTTATTTGGTTTTGTGAGTTCTTTGCAGGGTTCATCTGTCCTCAATGGATTTTGGGTTTCATGTTATTATTCAAGTCACACAAGTGAAGGGCAATAATGAAGATTAAGACAACTTGAGGAGTGGTAAGAGGCTGGTAACAAACTCTATTTGTTTCATTTTTTACATATACTCATCATTGTGAACATGATTAGTCTGTTCATGGTTAGGAGTGTGTTACTGATGGATGCTTAGTAGTTTTTGCTTGTCTATGATTAGCTCCAGCTTGCTAATAGTTTGTAGCATGTCATATGAATGTTTGCCTGCATTGTTTTATTCATATTTTGGTATGAAATTGTGGTATCCTCCTCTGGAAGTTTCATTTGAATCGACTTGGCACATGCTCACACATGCATATGGCTAATCAATAGTCAGTAAGCCTCGATGATTTATTTTTCCTTAGAGTTCTTGTATCACTTTCATGCCATAATTAGTCATGTTTTGTTGCAGGCATGATTATGACAATTATTGCTCTCTCGTTTGTCGCTCCCTCTCTTTTGCTAGCCTTCACTTGCACTGAGTATGAGCTCCACTTGTGCTTCCAACTCCCCAAAACCAATATTGCCAACTTTGTCCACCATACCTACCTATTAGCATCGTTTGCTATTTCAGTGCATATTCTATATGCCTTGTTTTGTTCCAAATAAAATATTTGTCTGTTTTGAGAAAGTTAGTTAGTAAAGCTCTCACGAACTTGATGGCACACTTTATTCCTTGCACTTAATAATCCTGAACCATTGTGATTTGTCCATGAAAGTTATATGCTTGCAAATTATATACTGGGAGTCAGCAGAACCGTGCTATCACGGGGAACGCTTTCAACACTTTTTGGATATCCTATCCAGTTGAAACTTTGCTCTTTTGTTTACGGATGTCAACGATGTGAAATAAAAGGGGAGCTTGTGAGTTCATGGAGTCTATACACTGTGTTAGAGAAACGCCTGGGCCGCTAGCCTAAGCCATGCCTAATCATGGTGGAAACTTGCAACATCACCATAATGAGCATTCTATGAAGCATCCTCAATAAAAAGCTATGCACATAGTAAATAAAAAGATCGCTGAGATGCTCATTGCCTACTTGCCTTGTCATTTTGATCACGGGATAGCTCTTGTATCATGTGTAAGGGGTACCCCGTTGGCGGTTCTCTATGATATGCGTGTATTTACAATGATAAGAACTTACAGGTAACCAAAGTTGAGTAGCATGCGGAGCGGCCCGCGTACTCAAGGGACTTGGGATTTGCAGTCTATGGTCTGTCAAGCATATGATTCAGAGTGGACCTCACTTTCACCTTAACCACATGAAGATGCCTATGATAGGGGCAATGAGAGCACAAAGCTAATGAGTACCTTCCTTTCAGTATTAGGAAGCCTTTCAAACTTTTCAAAACCGTTTTCACAACCTTGTTGAGTCACCACTTATTCTATGAGCACCTTCTTGAGAGCATAGTTGTCATTCTTGTGTTTGTATCAAAACTTGGTTAATTATGTCATGACTTTGATGCTTGTATCTTTGATATTTTTACCTCTAGTCTTCACTTGAACTTCAGAGGTGCCTTGGCATTTATATTGTGCTCTACAAAGAAAGGCAAGCGAGATACCACTCTATCATACCTTACTATGAGCATTGCAATGTTGCTTATGTTTATGTTCCATGCTACTTATTATTATTGAGTTGGTTTCTCTTCATAGCTAGCAATGATTATTGAGTAGACTTGGTTGCATACTTCTTATTATGAATGGTTTAAGCATCTACTCCCGTGCTGAGAATATATACATCATATGAAGCAAATGTGTTCGTGAAAGTTCTTTTATCGCGCTCAGTTTTCAACTGAATTGCTTGAGGACAAGCAATAAGCTAAGCTTGGGGGGAGTTGATACGTCCAAAACGTATCTACTTTCTCGAACACTTTTGCTATTGTTTCTCCTCTAAACTTGTGTGATTTGGATACAACTAACACGGACTGACGCTGTTTTTAGCAGAATTACCTTGGTGTCTTGTTTTTGTGCAGAAAATCAACTATCAGGAAAAATCCCGGAAAATATGCCAAAAATTATATTTCACCAGAAGACCCACGGAGCCAGAAGACGAGACGGAGAAGGGGCCTGGGGGGTATACACCCGTGCCAGGTGCAGGCCCACCTCTGGTCGTGCCTAGGGTGGTGCAGCCACCCTAGGCACCCCTTCAGCCTCCCTCTACGCCTATAAGTTGCCTCTCGACCTAAAAACCGAGGGGGGGGGTCGATAGTTTTCCAGAAAGAGTTCCGCTCTGCCGCCGCCACCATAAACCAAGATTCAGATTCAGAAACTCTGTTCTGGCACCTACCGGGACGGGGGATTTGGAGAGGATCATCGCCATCATCATCACCAATGCCTCTCCATCAACCACCGATGTTTCCCTCATCCATGAGTGAGTAATCCCCCGCTGTAGGATTTTGGATGGTAGGGATTGGATGAGTTCTCTCATGTAATCGAATAAGATCTGTTAGGGCATAGTGCCTAGTATCTCTATTAGTGCTATTTGACTTTGTTGTAACTTGTTGTGCTTAATGCTTGTCACTAGGGCCTGAGTGCCATGATCTCAGATCTAAACTTATTATTGAATCATTATGATAGTATTGTTTGTGATCTTATCTGCAACTTGTGTACACATATCATTGTCCGGATCCAAAGGCCCCAAAGTGACAATAATTGGGACAACCGGAGGGGATGGTTGTGGTGTGAGGATCACATGTGTTCACGGAGTGTTAATTCTTTGCTCCGGTGCTCTATTAAAAGGAGCATCTTAATTGCCAGTAGTTTCCTAGAGGACCCGCTGCCACGAGCTGGCTGGACAGAAGATGTTGTGCAAGTTCTCATTGCGAGCATGTATGACTATATTTGGAGCACATGCCTAGGATTGTTTAGTACTTGGATGCTTGTTATTATTTATCTGCAATGCCCTAGATCTTGAAGTTACATGTTTAGACTCGTCTATGCAACGCCCCATCCCTATGCCTACCGCACTCTTATCCTACTGTTTACTATTACTGTTACTATTTGTCCTATTTCACTGTTGCTGTTTCTTTGTTGTTGCTACTACAAACTGTTGCTACTGATAAACTTCTGTGAGCAAGAACTATTTCCAGGTGCAGCTGAATTGATAACTCAGTTGTTAAGGCTTGCAAGTATTCTTTGGCTCCCCTTGTGTCAAATCGATAAATTGGGTAATACTACCCGCGAAGACTGTTGCGATCCCCTATACTTGTGGGTCATCACTCATAATCATAATATGCAGCGATTGCTAACAAAATCCTCACAGACTTTAGCTTCGCTACAGGTGAGAAAGTCTCATCATAGTCAACTCCTTGAATTTGTTGAAACCCTTTTGCGACAAGTCGAGCTTTATAGATGGTTACATTACCATCAGCATCTGTTTTCTTCTTGAAAATCCATTTGTTCTCGACAGCCTTCTGGCCATCCGGATAAGTCCACCAAAGTCCATACTTGGTTTTCGTACATGGATCCAATCTCAGATTTCATGGCTTCTTGACAATTGTTGGAATCTGGGCTCATCATCGCTTCCTCATATGTTGCAGGGTCATTGGTGTTGTCCACCAACATGACACTCATAATGGGATCATACCAATCGAGAGTGGTACGAGTTCTCATCGACCTACGAGATTCCGTAGTAACTTTTACTGAAGTTTCATGATCATCGTCATTAGCTTCCTCTCTTATTGGTGTAGGCGACACAGTAACTTCTTCCAGTGCTATGCTACTCTCAAATCCGAGAGAAGGTTCGACAACCTCGTTAAGTTTTACTTTCCTTCCAGTCACTTCTTTCGAGAGAAACTCCTTCTCTAAAAAGGATCCATTCTTGGCAACGAAGATTTTGCCTTTCGGATCTATGATAGAAGGTATACCCAATAGTTTCCTTTGGGTATATTGTGAAGATGCATTTTTTCGCTTTGGGTTCAAGCTTATCGGTCTGTAACTTATTTACATAAGCTTCGCAACCCCAAACTTTAAGGAACGACAATTTAGATTTCTTCCCAAACCATAATTGATACGGTGTCGTTTCAACGGATTTAGATGGTGCCCTATTTAAAGTGAACGCGGCTGTTTCTAATGCATAACCCCAAAACGACAAAGGTAAATCTATAAGTGACATCATAGAACGAACCATATCTAATAGAGTTCGATTATTACATTCGGACACACCATTCCATTGTGGTGTACCCGACAATGTCAATTGTGAAAGTATTTCGCATTTCTTCAAATGCTCGTCAAACTCGTAACTTAGATATTCACCTCCACGATCATATTGTAGAAATTTAATCTTCTTGTTATGTTGATTCTCTAATTCACTTTGAAATTCCTTAAACTTCTCGAAAGTTTCGTACTTATGTTTCATGAAATAGATATACCCATATCTACTCAATTCGTCCATGAAAGTAAGAATATAACGATAACCACCGCACGATGCTACACTCATCGGTCCACACACATCGGTATGTATGATTTCCAATAAGTCCGTAGCTCGCTCCATCATACCAGAAAATGGAATCTTAGTCATTTTTCCCATCAGACATGCTTCGCATCTTTCAAGTGATTAGAAATCAAGTGATTCAAGAAGTCCATCGGAATGGAGTTTCTTCATACGCTTCACTCCAATGTGACCAAGACGATAGTGCCACATGTATGTAGAATTATCATTCAATTTCAAACGTTTAGCTTCTATATTATGAACATGTGTATCACTACAATCGAGATTTAACAAGAATAGACCATCTATCAAAGGTACATGACCATAAAATATATTACTCATATAAATCGAACAACCAGTATTCTCAGACTTAACCAAGTAACCATCTCGCAATAAACAAGATCCCGATATAATGTTCATGCTCAATGCAGGCACCAAATAACAATTATTTAAGTATAAAACTAATCCTGATGGTAGATGAAGAGGGAGCATACTAACCGCGACCACATCAACCTTTGATCCGTTTCCATCGCGCATAATCACCTCGTCTTTTGCGAGTCTCCGTTTATTATGTAGCACCTGCTTCGAGTTACAAATATGAGCAACCAAACCAGTATCAAATACCCAGGCACTACTATGATTACTAGAAAGATACACATCAATAACATGTATATCGGATATACCTTTCTTCTTGATGTTGTCATTCTTCAGATCCGCCAAGTACTTGGGGAAATTCCGCTTCCAATGACCTTCTCCCTTGTAGTAAAAGCACTCAGTATCAGGCTTAGGCCCAGCCTTGGTCTTCTTTGCCGAAGCGGTAGATTTCTTACCTCCCTTCTTGAAGTTTCCCTTTTTCTTAGGCTTGCCTTGCTTCTTGAAATTGGTGGTCTTATTGACCATCAACACTTGGTTCTCTTTCTTGATCTCCACTTCCACAAACTTTAACGTAGAGAAGAGTTCTGGCAACGTCTTATCCATGCGCTGCATGTTGTAGTTCATCACAAAGTTCTTGTAACTTGGTGGTAGTGATTGAAGGACACGATGAATCCCCAACACATTAGTAATTATTATGCCCAAACTCTGGAGATTATTAGCGTGCCCAGACATCTTAAGCACATGCTCACTGACGGAGCTGCCCTCTTCCATCTTGAAGTTAAAGAACTTTCCAGAAGCTTCATAACTCTCAACTGTCGCATGAGCCTCAAATATCATTTTGAGTTCACGGACAATATCATGTGGGTCAAAGTTCTCAAACCTTTTTTGAAGCTCCGTTTCCAAACCATAAAAGATAGCACGCTGAACTGTGGAGTACTAATTCTTCTGAGTACGGTAAACATTTTTCACCTCATCGGTAGCATCATCTGCAGGTGGGTCACCCAGTGGTGCATCAAGCACATAGGTCAACTAACCAGCACTGAGGACAATCCTCAAATTGTAGAACCAATCCGCGAAGTTTCTTCCATTGTTTTTTAACTTTTCTTTCTTTAGGAACGCATTAAATTTGATGGTAGGGGTCGCCATTGATCTACAACATATTTGCAACAATTTAGACTAAGTTTATGACAAATTGAGTTCTAATTAATACTTATATCACATTGTTTTAGTGATCACATGAACCAAATCCACTACATCAAGACCGATCATCACGAGTGATGACGTAGTTTGAAAGGCGAACAATCAACATGTTCATCATATCTACTATATGACTCAGGATTTACCTTTCGGCGATCCATGTTCTGAGACCATGTCTATACATGATATGCTCGTCAAGATTAACCTTATTTTCTGCATGAGAAAATCTGGCTTGCTCCCGTTGTATGCACAAGGTTGATTCTATCACACCCGATCATCATGTGGTGCTTCAAAACGACGAGTCTTGGTAACGGTGCTAACTAAGGGTAAACACTTTACTTGATAATTTTGTGAGAGGGATCATCTTACAATGCTACCGTCGCTATCTAAGCAATACAAGATGCATAAAAGGATTAATATCACATGCAATTCAAAATATGTGATATGATATGACCTTTATTCTTGCGCTTCCGATCTCCATCTTCAAGCATGAACATGATCTTCATCATCACCGGCGTAGCGTCAAGGTCAATGGCACTGTTCCATGGTTGTCGTCCACCAGCATCAACTATTACAACTACTTTGAATAATAGACACACAAGTCTTAATGAAATTAAAAGACAACCATAAGGCTCTAGCCAGTTGCCGACTTACAATAAGGAACATTGCATACATCATATATAATCACAATCATGGCCATATCACATCACAGCACACCCCTGCAAAACAAAGTTAGACGCCTCTAATTTTCTTTGCATGTTTTACGTGGTTTGGGGCTTTGAAAAAGTACCATTCTAACTTACAAACAAGAACCACAACATTGATACTAGTATTGTCAATCACCCGTTGTAAATTGAATCTGCACTATGTTGGGAGAAACAGGCACCCGCAAAGCCACTTATGCAATACAAGTTGCATGTCAAGCGTGGAGCAAGTCTCATGAACGATGTCATGTAAGGTTAGCCCGGGCCTCTTCATCCCACCATCCCGCAAGATGCAAAGTACACAAGAAGCAATCGACAACAAAAGGATCAACACCCACAATGCATTTTGTTCTACCCGCGCAACAGATCTACATATAGACACGGCTCTGATACCACTGTAGGGGTTCATAGCATGGAAAACAAAAAAATTCTACCGCATGAACACACACAAGCCAAGATCTATCTACTAGATTGTAGCAATGAGTCGATAGAGTACTCACCCTCGAAGATTCCAAAGCGGTTAACGAGAGCAGATTCTAGTGGGTGATGTAGTCGTTCACTTACCGATCTCAAGATTGCATAGACGATCCTTCTGGCGCCGTGTTCCGGCAGCGCTCCCGCAGTCGGTCACACGTTCGGTACTCGAAGAATACCTTCCTCTCCCTTGTTCCAGCAGGCAGCATAAGTTGTAGCTCTCTGCTCGTGATTCCAGCAGCACGACGGTGTGGTGTCGGAGTTTAGAGGGGAGATCCCGCAGGGCTTCGCCTAAGCCGGAGCGAGTATGGTGGAGTAGAAGAGGGCCTCGGTGATCTAGGGTTTAGAGGGTGCAGAGGGGGTGGTGTGGCCGACGGCTAGGGAAAGGGGATTCCCCAAGTCGGCAGCTTGGGAGGAGCCCTAGGCGGCGTCTACTAGAGGGGTAGGTGCCAAAGCTAGGGTTTGTGTTGTGTAGCAAGGGGGCGCCCCTCCCCTCTATTTATGAGAGGAAGGGGCGGAAAGGGGGAGGGAATCCTCCCCTAACACCTCTTCATGTGGTCGGAGGCAAGGGGAGAGAGGATTCCTTCCCTAGGTAGGAATCCTTCCTTCCCTCCACTTGTAAATATTGTCCCAGTTTGACTTTTTCAAACTGCCTTTTGACTTTCAAATTAGAGTATGATTTCTCTCTTCCAAGTGTCCAACCAAGTGACCTAGGACATGATGCAACCATTCCACTTTGTCATGACACATTCATGTACCCTTCCCCTTCCGGATCGGTGAACCTTCTAGACCCTTCTAGAATATTCTGGTGAAAACACCGAAACCATTCCCGAACTCCAGAATTAGACTTTCCTTATATGAATCTTATTCTCTGGACCATAACGGATCTCCTCATGATATCCCGGATCCCATCCAAGACTCCGAATAACATTCAGTCTACTTACTCACATTCCATATCTACTAAACAACATTGAATCCTTAAGTGTGTCTCCCTATGGTTCGTGAATTATGCAGACATGACCGAGACTCTTATCCGATCAATAACCAATAGAGGAATCTGGAAATTCATATGACTCCCACATATTTCTATGATTACTTTGTGATCTAATGAACCATTTACATATGATACCAATTTCCCTCTGTCTCGTGATACTTTACTTATCCGAGGTCTGATCGTTGGTATCTCTGCATACCTAGTTCAACCTCGTTACTGATAAGTACTCTTTACTCGTTCTTGTGATATGTGATCCCTTGTGAGCCAGTCACATGCTTGAAAGATAATTGGACGTCATTCCACCAAGAGGGCCCAAAGTATATCTATCCGTCATACGGATGGACAAATCCCACTCTTGATCCATGTGCCTCAACACATACTTTCCGAACACTCAATGCCACCTTTATAACCACCGAGTTATGAAGTGGTGTTTGATTTCATCAAAGCATCCATCCGGTGATGGTGATTAACATGATCTCATGGTCGAAGGATTTAGGTTACTATGTATCTAAAAGCTTATAGAAAACAAACTATTGAAATGACTTGATCTTTATGCTACGTTTAACTATAGGAGTATGTCCATCACACCATTCTCGTAATGATATGATCTTGTTGTATAACATCTCAATGTTCATGATCAGGAAACCATGATCATCTATCAACCAATAAGCTAGTATTATAAAGAGGCTTTACTAGGGACTCTAACAAGTTTACAAATCACACAAGTATTAATGTTTTCGGTTAATACAATTATAGCATGAATGTAAACATTTGTCATAAACACAAAGATATAATAATAACTACTTTTATTATTGCCTCTTGTGCATATATCCAACATTAATTTCTTGCAAATGCAAGCATCTTCATCGTCTCCGATGAAATTAAACCTTTTAGCAGTTTTATCACGTTGAAGATTCCAACTCCACGGTGCTTACTTCAACCATTGAAGTTTGCATGCCCTTTTAGCATCCTTTGAATTAAGAAACCCCTTGGATTGTGTCATGTACACGTCCTAGGTAACCATTCTATTAGAAGAATTTTGTTTTGTTTGCTCAACTACCATATACCAAAATTATATGTAGTGGTTGCTACAATAATTTGTCCAGACTAAATATCGCTATGAAAGATCAAATCTTGTCATAGTAAACTCCTTGAACATAGTCGTAAACCCTTTCCCGACATGTCGACTATTTCATAGATGTGAAACATACATGTCTATTTCTTTATAGATCCAAATACGACCGATATGTTTTACACCTTTCCGGAGTGTCTTCCAAGTTCAAAACTTGATTTCTCGTGTATGAAACTATCACGGATTTTATGGCTTCAAGCCATTTGACGGAGTCACGGACCATCATCGCTTCTTTGCATGTAGTCGGTTCATCAGTATCAAACAATAATGATTTACTCTCAAATCTGAGTATTTGATTGTTTACCCGACCTACTCGGTTCAATAGGAACTTAGACCTTCGTGACCATAACCTTTGAGGCATGTGAGCAATGAGCATTGTGGCTGCCTCCGGAACACTTTCCGGCGCTGCGCAACTAAGCAAATATAGCTAAGGTTCAATAACCTTATCAATGTTCTATTGTCCTCCCACTTAATTTTTCACGAAAAAAATCCTTCTCAAGCAACTTGACGTTCTAAGATACAAATGCTTTTGTCTTTCGTGTTATGGAGGAATATCCAACGGTTATTCGAAATAACCTACAAAGACATGCTCATCCGACTTTGGTTTTAAACATTTTACTTATGCCTAGCATACCAAAATTTAAGAAAGGACAACTTGGATTTTATCCCAGACCATAACTTATATGGTGAAATTTCAACGGATCATAATGGAGCTCTTTTTAGTGTAAAAGCGGTAGTCACTAAAGCTTTAATCTTTAAAATACAATTGCAATTTTATAACTAACACCTTTGATCTCACCATGTCAAACAAGGTTTCATTACATATCTCGAACACTCCATATTTATATGGTGTTTCAGGAAATGCAAATCTATGGAACGATTCCTCAAATCTTAGGTGTTTTGCTAAACTTGTAACTCAAATATCTTCCTTTATGATCAAATCAGAAATTCTTTATTTTTTTGTTATAATGATTTTCCACTTCATCTTGAAAGTCTTTGAACATTTTCAAATATTTCACACTTCTTCCTCATTAAGTAAATATACACATATATTCACATAAATTTCCGGAGAAAGCATATGAAGTTGAAATTCATCGCTCATGACTACACATAATGGACTACATACATCAATATGTATAAATTCCAATAAGTTAGTCATTCGTTCTTCTTTGGCCTTTGAATGAAGTTTCAATTATCTTTAGAAAAAAGTCTCACAAGCGTCATTTGATCAAAATCAAAAGACTCCAAAATTCCATCAACAAGGAGTTTCTTCATGTTTTTCTTTCCAATATAATTTAAACCGCGATGTCACTTCGTAAGTGATCTTTCAATCATTTGTCTTACAACATTTTTAGCATTAGTTTTTATGGACGTGATTTATCCAACTAGACTTGTAAATCATCCATATTTTATGGAATACGGTAATTATTTGAACAACCTTTTTGTTTTCATAATACCTAAACAAAATAAAATTTATTAAAACAAATCTTGAAGGCAAGCTTTGATTTCAACAAGAAACATAACAACACTTTGTTTGTTTTCGACAAACATCATCACATATTCTCTTGTTGGTTACTTAGGCTATTATAGTTCATGAATTGTGTTGTCCTGTATGACATTTCACACCAACTAATTCGGTATCCAATACCCAAGAACCACATTGTTCAAGAAGCAAAGAATACAATCATAACATGTATATCATCTATATACCTAAGCTACACAATTTCCAGTCTTTTCTTTTTCTGCCAAATATTTTTGAGATTCTCTTTCAGCACTCCCTTTCCCTTTAAAAAAAATCTATAAACATCAACAGTGGTGATACGTCGTAAACGTATCTATAATTTTTTATGCTCCATGCTTGTTTTTTCTGGAACTAACCTATTGACAAGATGCCGCACTGCCAGTTGCCTGTTTTATGCTATTCTTGGTTTCAGATAGCCAAAAAAATGAATATTCTCGGAATTGGACGGGACAAAAGCCAAAGTTCATATTTTCCCTGAGCGATACGGAAAATCAAAGACGAGACGGAGGAGGACACCAGGGTGGCCACACCCTAGGTGGGCACGGGGCCCACCCTGGCCGCGCCCACAGGGGGTGTGAGCCCCCTGGACCTCCACCGACCTTGCCTCCTTCGCCTATAAGAATCCTCCGACCCAAAAACCCTAAAGAGTCGACCAGAAAGCCATGAAAAGTTCCGCAGCGCCGTCGCCATCGAAAGGGAGATTTGGGGGACAGAAAGTCTCTGTTCTGGCACCCTGCCGGGACGGGGAAGTGCCCCTGGAGCCATCTCCATCGATCTCCACCACCACCTCCATCATCGTTGTTGATTCCCATGACGAGGAGGGAGTAGTTCTTCCTCGAGGCTAAGGGCTCTACCGGTAGCTATGCGTTCATCTCTCTCTCTATGCATGATCATGTTGTGCTCATGAGCTTTGTAATCAAGTAGATCCGCTCAGCTACTCAAGTGCTTCAATAGATCTCTGCTCTCCCCATGTGTGTGAAAGTGACAGCGTGCACGCCATGGTGGCACTTAGGCTAGAGTCTACATAAATACTCATTCTGCTTTAATAGATCTATGCTTTTCCCCATGTGTGTGAAAGTGACAGCGTGCATGCCGTGTGTGGTACTTAAGCTAGACTACATATATATTTGTTATAAGTTATATTTGGAGTTGGATGTCTTTATGAAATTGTGGTGTTTGTTGGAACCATCTAGCGCTCAAGGTGACAGTGTGGGGTTATCTAGATTGGGAAAGGCGAACTTTGAGGAGTGCTGTTATAGCCCTACCATGGATTAGAGTGTCCAACCGGAGAGTTGTCAGTGTAGTATCATGAAGAGAAGATATTTATATGAGAGAGTGTTCACTAGTGAAAGTATGATCCCTATGCCTTGTTTCTAAACACTGAAACACCATTTGCATTTAGATTTGTTGCATGTTTGCTTGCTTCCATCTTTATTTCAGTTTGCTTTTAGTCTCTCCCACATCAACAACAAGTCAGAAGCTCTTTTCTGGCACCGTTACCACTTGTATTTCACTATCTCTTCGCCGAACTAGTGCACCTATACACCTGAAAAGTGTATTGGGTGTGTTGGGGACACAAGAGACTTCTTGTATCTTGATTCCAGGGTTGCTTGAGAGGGATACCTTTGACCACTTCCTCCCTGAGTTCGATAAACCTTGGGTAATCCACTTAAGGGAAACTTACTGATGTTCTACAAACCTCTGCACTTGGAGGCCCAACAACTGTCTACAAGAATAGAAGTGCGTAGACACCAAATGGCTCCATAGACATGACACATAGTACAAAGCATGTATAGTAAAATACTAATACCTTTGGAATTGCACTTTGAAGTAGATCACCATCATCAAATGTTTGGCCTTCTTTCAAAATCCATTCTTTAATAATATTTTAGTGTAGTGAACATTTTACCTACATCTTCTATTCATCCTTATCATGAAAACTTTCATGATCAAGCTACTATATCTTATAAAATTGAATCACGAGTATAATGTTATTTTCCAAAACCTTTTTGGAGGATTAGGACGTCTAGCGTCTCCAACTTTCGCAAATTCTCATACAATATGAAAACATATAATTTGCTAAATTATACTCTATCATACTGCAACCAAAACATTGTTTCAGATCTCGCAATATCTTCCACACATGATGGTTTCTGAAACAATCCTTTCAGCTCCTAGATAACCTTGATACTAAAACATCTTTTGAATATCAAGGATCATGGAGGCAAACATGATATTTAGATACTAACACTGGAATTATTACTCTTGATTTAATACTAATTATTAAATTTTATGGAGTTTTCTGAAATCTTGCAATAGGAATCTAAACTTTAGATTGACACTCAAAACAATATGATACCTATTCGTAAAGTAAATATCTAGAATTCTATAGTTCTATTATCTCAATTATAACTAAGCATAAGATAGTGAATAGATGCCAATGACTACAACACATTATGCAAATTCACTTTGATTAAATTTATGATAAATTGAGTTTGACTAATCCAGATTAGAAATGAACACCCACTCAAAACCAAAATCCATCTAGTTGTTTTGGTGATTACATGAACCAAATCCACTACAACAAGACCGATCATCATGTGAGTTGTTGTAGTTTCAAAGGCGATCATCTAGATGGTCATCATATCAGCCATATGACTAATGCTTTACCTTTCGATTCGTGTTCTGAGGCCATGTTTGTACATGATAGGCTCGCCAAGTAAGAACCTTAATATTCGTGTGTGTAAAACTGTCTTACACCCGTTATATGTGAACGTCAGCCTATCACACCCAATCATCACGTGGTGTCTTAGAACGACGAACTTTTCAACGGTGCATACTAAAGGAAGAACACATTTTATCTTGATATTTAAATGAGGGATCATAGTATAATGCTACTAAAGCGCCAAACAAGCAATATAATATGCAAACAAACATCATATGCTAAAAGTGATATGATATGGTTCTTGCACTTGATCATTATATTGTGCATCGTGTATGATATGTATCGTTCCTATATGTGTAAGGCCAAGGTCTATGGAACTTACACTTTGCCATATTATAATTTCCAATAGTATCAATCCATACTACAAATTATAATTCTACCATATCATAGTACTTGCCCGACAAAACCAAAAACTAGACGCCTCTAAATTATCTTTTGCATATTTTACGTGGCTAAGGGCTTTCGGAGATAGAACCATTCTTACCTATGAACATGGAACCATAACGGTGATAATCAAATTATTGGCAACTTGTTGTAAATCAGATATTGACTATAGTAGGAGAGACAGACAAGCGCAAGCCACTTATGCAGAACTAGTTGCATGTCAAGCGTGGAACATGTATCATGTGCGAGGAAATGTAAAGTTTGTCCGGGGCGCTTCATCCCACTATGACATCAATATACAAAATACACATAAGAAGCAATAACGTGACCACTAGCGCCCACATAACCATATGTGTACTACCCGTGCAAAGCATCTATGCATAGATGCGGATCTGGTAGCACTGTTGGGTTCGCATCATAGAAAACAAAAAAATTCCTATGATATGAACAACCGAGCACCAAGATCTATCTATCTAGATACAAGTAACAGGTGGATATACATCCATAGAGAACTTACCCTCGAAGACCGACAAAGTGTTATGAGATTGGTTCTCGTGGATGATATAATCGTTCGCTTTCTGATCTCAAGATCGTGATGAAGTCCTAGCAAGTCCAGCATCGCAAAATAGTGGTGCATCCGTGATCGCACACACGTCATGTACCTCGAAAACCTTCCGAGTTGTAGCGCCCGAGATAAAACCACTACTAGAAAATCGCTTGTTGTTATTTTTTGTGCATCATCATGATGGCATGCTCATGTCATCATGCCACATTGCATTTGAGCATCGTCATGTCATCATGCATATTATCTGCCTAAAAATATTTTCTAAAAGTCTATATTTGTTTTCTAAAGAAACTCCTTATTTAAAATATAAAATCTTGGTCCATCCAGATCTTGTATTTGTCTTAAACTATTTATAAAATCTTTTATAACAAAATAATTTAAACAAAACTATTTTTGTTGTGGGGGAGTCAGCCAGCCGCCAGGCCCAAAAGCCCAGCAGCCAGCCAACTACCACCCCACCAAAACCCTAGTTTTCCAAGCCCTAAACCTAATCCTAGCCCCACATCTAACCAAACCGTATACACACACTCAGTCCCTCACCCTACCTCACCGCCGCAACCAACCAACCACCTGGAACCCCACACCCGGTCAACCCAACACCCCCACCTAGACCCACTACCCGACCCAGCATGTCACACACGCGTGCACACACCACCACACCCTACCCACACGCCACACCCGACCAACACCCTACGTAACGCGCCTGCACGACCCCCCCGCTCGGTCTCGTTATCTCGCATGCATCCACCCTGCGGGCCCCACCTAGCATCACGGCCCACCCCTCAACCCGCTCATTACCTCGCCCACCTTCCCCGCGATTCCCGCCGCTCGCTCCTCTCTCTACACCAAGCCGCCGCCAGGCCTCTACCACCTCGCCTCGCTCGGACTATTCCTGCGAGCCCACCCCGGCTCATCCGCACCTCCCTCACAGGCCGCCACCTCTGCCTCCCTCGTCCGCCATCGGTGCTTCCCGCTTCACCCACCGTTCGTGCGTCCCCCCGCGGTTCCTCCCCGCCACCTAGTGTATCCCCTCTATATGCACCTCGACAACCGCCTATCATGGCGTCATTGCCAGCAATGGAGCACCCCTCCCTTCCCCTTCAAGACAACCTCCTCCTCGAGTGCCTCCCCTCCATTGTCGGTTCCTCTCCGACCGCTACCCTATCCAGGCGCCGCTGGCCTCCTCGCCTTGCTCCCCTGAGTGTTGTTGCCCCTGTTGTTCTCGTGCTTTGGACGCGTCGCCTCAGCGCAACGCTCGTCTGCGCATTCCCGACCTGGAGCTTTGTTTTTGTTTGTGCGTGCCTAGTGTGGCAGTCCTATGTGCCTGCTCGTAATGTGTTCGATAAAATGTCCACATACGTTCTCATGTTTATCCTTTCCGGTGTGTCTAACATGTTCGGCAGAATACTTCATTATCGCCTTTGCCACACTTATCTCCGAACATCAGTACGGCGAAACCGCTACTTCAACGACTTCATCTTCGCCGTCTCCATTTTTTGCCAAGATGGTTCGCCAAGATCTCCCAAAGACCCTGGTACAAAAAAAGTTCACCATCGACCACGAGTTCCGCTTCACTGATCCGGTGACCCGAAGCCCCATCACGGAACGCCGAGATCTGCTTCGCGGGCATCGAGCTGCAAGATCGCCTTCCTGGACACCGTGACCTTCATGAAATGTGATGGTGGAACCCTGAAGTCCCAGATCCGAAGATCCAAAGACCGTTCCTGCTAAAGACCGAACCCAAACACCTCGGTACCCCAAGATCGTCGATACCCATGTGCACCCCTCTCTTATGAGACCCATATTTTATAAATAAGATATCCTTATTGCATTTAAATTGTCATTCTTGCACACATATCATGTGGTTTGGAGGCTTTTCTGATTCACCTCATAATTAAATATGGAGACCATATGCGGGCTTTTCTAGTTTTATATTGGTCCTATTTAAATTTGTGTAGTGAACCACCATGTTTTGACTTGATAAAACAACATTTAAAATGCGGGGTATCTAAATAACGTGAACCATCTAATTAAGTGTCGGGACCCCGGTTCCGTTTAATATTGCCTAATAGCATCGCATCTTTGCCATGCCATACATCATACATGCATCATGCCCGATCTTCTCCCGTAGTATTAAATAGTGCACCCAATGTTTTTATAGTGCTTTTCTTCTTCACGGACTAGGCCGATGAGTTGATGCGAGTGTCGACCCGATATTCGGATGAATCTTCGATAATGTTTTACAGGCGAGCATTCTCCCACTTCTACCTATTTTACATTTCTAGTCTTTACTTCCTCCTCTTGATCTATTGCTATTTGTGTTGTGATGCTTAAGATTTCATACCACTTTATGTCCTTTGCATCCTGTATTGCATGGACACCTCCTATTACCAGTTGTTTGGTAGATAGCTGGCCTTGCTATTCGTAGTTTCTTGCGCTGGTGTTGCTTCGCGCCGTCGATGTTCCATAATTGTTGGAGGAATGCCTCATGTTTAATGTTGGAGATGATCATGATTTTAATTACAACTTGATATTAAAATGATGGGAATAGTTATAACTAATGTAGAGGAACCAGTGGGTAATAGATGTGATTTGGTTTTTAACCGCTCATTGGTGTCCCCTAGGACCCTGAGTACTTGATACCTGTTCCTTGACTATCGCACTCTCCGCATGTGGGACCATGAATCCCCTTAGCCAGAGCTTGAGTCATATCTTATTACTTGGGGCCACAAAGTAGTTTGGGGCTTTATTACTATCTTGTACTTATGCCTGATGACCCACAAGTGTAGGGGATCGCAACAGTCTTCACGGGTAGTATTACCCAATTTATTGATTCGACACAAGGGGAACCAAAGAATAATTGCAAGCCTTAACAACTGAGTTGTCAATTCAGCTGCACTTGGAAATAGTTCTTGCTCACAAAATTTTATCAGTAGCAATAGTTTGTAGTAGCAACAACAACAGCAAAACAAGAGCAATAGTAACAGTAGCAGCAAACAGTAGGATTCGAGTGTGGTAGGCATAGGGATGGATGGACGGGTGTCACATCCCAAGATTTTCCAAATCTTGTAATGTGAAAATAAATTAATAAAAATAAAACTTTGTTTGAATTTCAGAGCCAGAAGAAACTTTTTGAATTTAAATGGAACCTCAAAAGATTTGAATCAAATAAAATCCTAAAAGGATTTAAAAAGATAAACATTTTAAATAAAGGAAAATAAATATTTTGGAAATAAGGTTTTGGATCTTTTAAAATAAAAGGTTTGGTATTCAAAAGAAAAGATGGATTATAAATAAAGAATTATTTCATAAAGCCAAATTAATCCTTGGCCAAGCTTTGAGAATTAAAAACATTTTTATTCTAAATAAAATTAGCAAGGTTTATTTAAAATAAATTAATAAGGATTTGTTATCCAAGTTTTATTATTAAAGGTTATATCATTTATAAACCATCAAAAAACTGGTTTATCTAATTTAATAAAGTTTCCAAGTATTGAATATTTCCAAATAAAACCTATTGATTTGATTTTGAAAATATTTAGGTTTTAAATAAAGATTTTATTCATAAAATCAAATTCTATTTTATTAAATAACTAAGGCCCATTTTATTTAATTATTAATGAACCTTAAGGTAAAGGGATTATTTTATTTTTAACAAGATTTCCAATATTCTTTATTTCCAAATAAAACCTACTGATTGGGTTGAAGATATTTGGATTTTAAATGAAAATTTATTACTTAAATCAAACCCTAATCTAATAATAAACCATGGTCCATTTTATTTAATTAATAAATGGAACCTAAAAAGATTTAAAATAATATTTTATTTTAGAATGTGAATTATGATGATAAACAGAACCAAAAACTCATTACAATGGTTTGAATTGTTTGAATTATTTGAATGCTTGAATAGTTGAATGAAATTCAAAACAGAAATTCAGAAATAGAAAAGAAAAGGACACAGAATAAAAAAAATGGAATTGGATCGACCCAACCCAGCAGCCCACTAAGGCCCATCAGACCAGCCCAACTCCTCACCCGGAAAGAAAACGATTCGCACCTCGTTTCTGACCCATACAGTGTATGACCAGTGGACCCTTCCCTCATTTCGTTTTCCCACTGACAGGTGGACCCACCGATACTGTTCATCATCCTCACCGCGCGACCCTTTCTTCCCCAAACCTCGCTGTCGTTTGCTGAGTTTGAATGCCGCGATCAATTCGTCGTAATGACACGCCTTTACCTCGCTTTGACTGTGCTCGTTAAAACCCCAGCGTTTCCCCCTCCTTTCCCCCAGACCACTCCTCCTCTCTGCCCCTAGGCTGCCTCTGATTCTCTCTATACCGCCGCCGCTCCGACGAGCTTCCTCTGTCGATTCCGGCCAAGCCACATCTTCCCGAGCCTCCCCGACCAAACTCACAGCTTCCCCACTCTCAGACGCATCTACTAGTGCACCGAACTCAACCGCGGGTACCCTGTAACCTCGCCCTCGACAACGACCACCGTCGCCACCGTCTGCTTCATCTCCGGCGAAACCCACAGGTAGTATCTGACCGCCCCGCGCCTCCTCGTTCACACTCCCGCACTCGCCACACCTTTCTGCATCTAACCGCATCATTGTTTTGCTTTGGGATGATCCACAGCGTCGCCCACGACCGCGGACAGAACCACCCGACGCCGACGAAGTCTCCGGCGAGCAATCGCCACCGTTCCCGTGCGCCCCCTGCCTCGTCGACCACACGTTGAGCTTCCCCAACCAGCTACGACCTCAGTGAGCCTACTCCCTTCTTCTCTCGCCTCCTATTTCACCAGCGCCGCCACTGACCGACCGTCGCCGCCGCGCGCAGCCGACGAGCGCCGCCAGACTTTGGCAAGCGTGTTAGTAACCGTAGGATCTGGATCTGACGGATACGATAGAACGTTAACGAAGGGGTAAGTGATGATCCTGTGCCGCACGATCTGACTTGATCCAACGCGCCGCAGCACGCGATCCAAACGAATCGGTATCGACCAATCATGACGCGACGCGTGGCCTGTAATAGATCTAAAAACAGTTTTGAAATCAGAATTGTTTGCAAACTTCAAACCCTTGTAATTTTCAAACCACACGTCCAAAAATTACAAATTTTATATCAATGAAATCAGGAGAACAAGCCCTAGCTAACCCTGGCCTTAGTTTTGAAAATAGTATCTGTTAGCTTGATTTAATTTGCAGAAACTTTTGTGTACTTATTTAGAGTATAAAAATTGTTTAAAATTGAATTTAATGACAAAACCTTTGCAAAATGATTTGTAGTGACCTTACTGACCCTAGGAACCAACCCATGGTTTTAGAAATGAAAATTTGGAATATTAAGAATGGATTAATTAAGTTAGCTTAAATCTAGCCAAATAAAGATAATGGTTTTATTATGAAGAAGATTTTTGGAATAAAACTTGGAGAAAATTTGTTGATTCAAAGCTACTGACCCAAAACAACCAATCTTGAGAGAGTTAGAAACTTTTGGTGAAAACTTAAAAGGTTTTAGATTTAATAAAACTAATTTCCACCACATAAAATGTTGAATGGATTTTAAAATAGATTTTGAGCAAAACTCTCTAACTAATGACTTTGCCATTTTGGTAAAATGACCAATGTGGACCTTACAAAGTTTATAAACCTAGAAGAGACCAACTTTGCAATAGAACCCTCTTTTTACAAGACTTAGGAACCATTGCTTTGTGTATGTGAATTATTGTTTGAATGTTGGAATGCTACTTGATACTATGCTTGTTTGATTGTAGTGAAATTAGCAAAGTGTGAGACTAGCAAGATCAAGAAGTGACTATCATTCCCTAATCAAAAAGGCAAGTTACACTCTCATACAAAAATCCTACTACTTTCATTATACTTAGTG
This sequence comes from Avena sativa, assembly GCA_916181665.1. Lineage (NCBI taxonomy): Eukaryota > Viridiplantae > Streptophyta > Magnoliopsida > Poales > Poaceae > Avena > Avena sativa. The sequence goes on along the minus strand of OV702279.1, from coordinate 395,295,054 downwards.
GATTTTGAAAACATGCATGAAAATGATTTATACTTAAGCTATGCTAAATCCTAATAGGATTCCCTATACACTCCTTAGTGAAAATATTGAAGTTGTACATGCTTAGCCATGCTATATGCTAAAATTTGAAAAAGAGATACATGTTGAGATTTTACAAAGGTTGAGAAAAGGACTTGTGTTTTTACATAATAAAACAAGGACTCAATGAACCACCTAGGTGGAGGCTACTATGAGTTTTGGAGAAGGTGACAACAAAAGGGAACCATGTCTATGGCAATCACTTTGTGTTGTGCTCCAAAAGAAAACCACCTAGGAAACTTAGAGATCAAACATGTTTCTCCAATTGTGGCTTTCGTGTGCAACCACATGCTATTATGGCTCTGGCTTAGTCAATTACATAAGGAAGACCCATACATTGTCTTTAGTTACTGGACATGGGGATCTGGAATGCTTCATGGGGGCTGAAGACAAAGCTAGCAATGATGTATGGGAGGACCTTTTGGAAAGACTTCGTCACATTCTCAATCTGCCAGTACTCCATCTTGGTGAGCACTAATCCAGTAGGCCACTGGTGGCAACAAGATGGGATTGTGTCATGTGGGTAAAGTGTACTCCTTCTGCAGAAGTTAATAAAATCTAAGTACTTAGCCGTGTCCCCGGTTATGGACAACACTGAGCAACTAAAGTTTGAACTATGGGAGATCTCGACATTCCAACTTCTAATATAAAAACTTGATGCCCTTGTGTGTCTACCAAGGAATTCAAAGAGATTTTGTAAAGCTTGTTGCACTTGGGGATACCAAGGTGCTCAAGAGCATGATGTACTTGGGGCTTTACCAGGGAACTCATGAGTTTTGATAAAACTTGTTGCACTTGGGGTTACCAAGGTGCTCAAGGGATTTTGACAAGGATTTGAACACTTGAGTTTCTACCAAGGAGTTCAAGGAACTTGGAAAAAGAAATTTGACAAAAGACTTTAAAACCCTTTTGAAAAGACAGGATAAAATATTGCTTTCTGCAAATAAGCCTTAAACTCTACTTAGCCAAATATGCATATAATGATAGGATCCACTCTCATTATACATTAAAGTGAAGCTTGCCAATACAATTCAAATGTATTGACCCTTGTGGCTGTAACTTGTAATGTTGCAGGTTGATTGTTTAAAATAAAGATTGTTTGGGACTACAAAATCTACAACCAACATCTGCCTGTGGCACTTTGAAGATGATGGACCCATACTTAGAAATATTCCGCTGCAAATGTAATAGCCATATGAGCTATGTTTGATGTAATAAACATATGTTATTCCTGGTTATAAATTTATATTATGACCTTTGTATCTTGATATTACATCTTAACTGTGGATGCTAGCTATTGATCCAGGGACTAGCATTGTAAAACACAGGAGGACTCTACCTTATTGGGTTGGGACCTCTACAGATGGTATCAGAGCATTGTGTTGCCTGTAGGATTTGTAAACCCTAGGATTGGACAAAAACCCTTAGAAAATTAGGAGTTGTATTTGTTCCAAAAACTTATTTACAAAAACACTTGTAAATTCTTTCCTCAACCATTTTGGTTTCAACTCTACTTCTCTTCTACTTCAACTTGATGGAAAACCTACCCCAAGACCAAAGACTCCATCATATGCAAAGGACTTCTTCAACATCTTCAACTCTAATGACTTCAACATCTTCAACTCTAATGACTCCAACATCTTCAGCATATTCACCAAGGACTACAAGTGAAACAAGGAAATCTTACTCAAGACTTAGAGACTGAAGGAATGCAAAATAAGAAGGAGCCATCAACAACTTTGAAGTTTTGTGACCAAGAGTTTTTCCCAAGGAAACCATGATCTCATACAAGAAGAATCAAGAAGGAAGGAAAGATCACAAGTGAACCATATAGATGGACCACCATAATATAGTTAAGTCAAACCACCAACTTATGTGGTGTAACAAAAATATTTTGTTGCCTAAGTATGTGCTTGAACTTTGTTGTTTGAGTGAAATGATTGTTTGTGATGGCATGCACATTGCTTGTGTGAAATGTGATGTGTGTGAATAGAAATAATTCCTAGAAATAACATGCCTATTCTAAACTCCCTTCAACCCAAACAGATGACTACTCCAAAGGACTCCAAGGTTGATGACACCAACACCAACCAAGCTGACAGCATGAGAGAGCTCATAGCAACCCAACACCAGTTGAACCAACTAACAGCTCAGTTCCTAGTTAACAATAGTGATAAGGATCCAGCACTACAAAGGTTTTTGGAAGAGCAGTCTCAACTGATGCTTAAGGTGACTAATCAAATGATTAGCATAGAAGAAAGCTATCCACAGAGAGTTTATGATAACAGGGATGAAAAGAATATTGTTCTAGATGGAGCCCCAGCTTGCATTATTTGTGGAGACAAGGATCATACTGCCAAGGAGCATGAAGGACAATGCCCCAATTGTGAAGAAGATCATCCAGTTGGACAATGTCCTACCTCTCAAGCTACTTGCTACCTGTGTGAAGGAAGTGATCATACTCCAGGTCTATGTCCTATCTATGCCATGGTGGAACAAAGGAAACAAGAAGGATCCAAGTCTACTAAAGGAAAAGGACCACTTCTACATCCAAACAAGACAACCCAATTCAAAGGATCAAGGAAAATCAAGAAGCCCAAGCAAGACATGAGCCTTGTGCAATGTCGTAAATGTAAGGAAATGGGACACTACTCCAGTGGATGTCCAGAAAACAAGAAGAATAAAGAGATTGACCAAGTGTGGTGCAACAACTGCAAAGAACCAGGCCACTATGTAGCAACTTGCCCACAAGAGCAACGCAAAGAACTCAAGGACATTAATTGTTTCAACTGCAAGAATCCAGGACATTATGCAAGCAACTGTCCAGAAAGGATGAAAAACAAGTTGAACAAGCCTATGGAGAAACTCAACCTTGGCCCGTGAGTCAAGCGTAGAAATAAAGCAAAAGTTTGCTTAGAGAAGTTTTCCAGGACCCAAGAAGGCCAATATGTAATTTTTGTTTGAAAAATTTTAAGGGTGGTAGTACCCTAGTTGTTTTGAACTTGCTTGTAACCTCAGCCTTCCCAAATCTCGGGACGAGATTTATTTTAAGGGTGGTAGCCTGTCACATCCCAAGATTTTCCAAATCTTGTAATGTGAAAATAAATTAATAAAAATAAAACTTTGTTTGAATTTCAGAGCCAGAAGAAACTTTTTGAATTTAAATGGAACCTCAAAAGATTTGAATCAAATAAAATCCTAAAAGGATTTAAAAAGATAAACATTTTAAATAAAGGAAAATAAATATTTTGGAAATAAGGTTTTGGATCTTTTAAAATAAAAGGTTTGGTATTCAAAAGAAAAGATGGATTATAAATAAAGAATTATTTCATAAAGCCAAATTAATCCTTGGCCAAGCTTTGAGAATTAAAAACATTTTTATTCTAAATAAAATTAGCAAGGTTTATTTAAAATAAATTAATAAGGATTTGTTATCCAAGTTTTATTATTAAAGGTTATATCATTTATAAACCATCAAAAAACTGGTTTATCTAATTTAATAAAGTTTCCAAGTATTGAATATTTCCAAATAAAACCTATTGATTTGATTTTGAAAATATTTAGGTTTTAAATAAAGATTTTATTCATAAAATCAAATTCTATTTTATTAAATAACTAAGGCCCATTTTATTTAATTATTAATGAACCTTAAGGTAAAGGGATTATTTTATTTTTAACAAGATTTCCAATATTCTTTATTTCCAAATAAAACCTACTGATTGGGTTGAAGATATTTGGATTTTAAATGAAAATTTTATTACTTAAATCAAACCCTAATCTAATAATAAACCATGGTCCATTTTATTTAATTAATAAATGGAACCTAAAAAGATTTAAAATAATATTTTATTTTAGAATGTGAATTATGATGATAAACAGAACCAAAAACTCATTACAATGGTTTGAATTGTTTGAATTATTTGAATGCTTGAATAGTTGAATGAAATTCAAAACAGAAATTCAGAAACAGAAAAGAAAAGGACACAGAATAAAAAAATGGAATTGGATCGACCCAACCCAGCAGCCCACTAAGGCCCATCAGACCAGCCCAACTCCTCACCCGGAAAGAAAACGATTCGCACCTCGTTTCTGACCCATACAGTGTATGACCAGTGGACCCTTCCCTCATTTCGTTTTCCCACTGACAGGTGGACCCACCGATACTGTTCATCATCCTCACCGCGCGACCCTTTCTTCCCCAAACCTCGCTGCCGTTTGCTGAGTTTGAATGCCGCGATCAATTCGTCGTAATGACACGCCTTTACCTCGCTTTGACTGTGCTCGTTAAAACCCCAGCGTTTCCCCCTCCTTTTCCCCCAGACCACTCCTCCTCTCTGCCCCTAGGCTGCCTCTGATTCTCTCTATACCGCCGCCGCTCCGATGAGCTTCCTCTGTCGATTCCAGCCAAGCCACATCTTCCCGAGCCTCCCCGACCAAACTCACAGCTTCCCCACTCTCAGGCGCATCTACTAGTGCACCGAACTCAACCGCGGGTACCCTGTAACCTCGCCCTCGACAACGACCACCGTCTGCTTCATCTCCGGCGAAACCCACAAGTAGTATCTGACCGCCCCGCGCCTCCTCGTTCACACTCCCGCACTCGCCACACCTTTCTGCATCTAACCGCATCATTGTTTTGCTTTGGGATGATCCACAGCGTCGCCCACGACCGCGGACAGAACCACCCGACGCCGACGAAGTCTCCGGCGAGCAATCGCCACCGTTCCCGTGCGCCCCCTGCCTCGTCGACCACACGTTGAGCTTCCCCAACCAACTACGACCTCAGTGAGCCTACTCCCTTCTTCTCTCGCCTCCTATTTCACCAGCGCCGCCACTGACCGACCGTCGCCGCCGCGCGCAGCCGACGAGCGCCGCCAGACTTTGGCAAGCGTGTTAGTAACCGTAGGATCTGGATCTGACGGATACGATAGAACGTTAACGAAGGGGTAAGTGATGATCCTGTGCCGCACGATCTGACTTGATCCAACGCGCCGCAGCACGCGATCCAAACGAATCGGTATCGACCAATCACGACGCGACGCGTGGCCTGTAATAGATCTAAAAACAGTTTTGAAATCAGAATTGTTTGCAAACTTCAAACCCTTGTAATTTTCAAACCACACGTCCAAAAATTACAAATTTTATATCAATGAAATCAGGAGAACAAGCCCTAGCTAACCCTGGCCTTAGTTTTGAAAATAGTATCTGTTAGCTTGATTTAATTTGCAGAAACTTTTGTGTACTTATTTAGAGTATAAAAATTGTTTAAAATTGAATTTAATGACAAAACCTTTGCAAAATGATTTGTAGTGACCTTACTGACCCTAGGAACCAACCCATGGTTTTAGAAATGAAAATTTGGAATATTAAGAATGGATTAATTAAGTTAGCTTAAATCTAGCCAAATAAAGATAATGGTTTTATTATGAAGAAGATTTTTGGAATAAAACTTGGAGAAAATTTGTTGATTCAAAGCTACTGACCCAAAACAACCAATCTTGAGAGAGTTAGAAACTTTTGGTGAAAACTTAAAAGGTTTTAGATTTAATAAAACTAATTTCCACCACATAAAATGTTGAATGGATTTTAAAATAGATTTTGAGCAAAACTCTCTAACTAATGACTTTGCCATTTTGGTAAAATGACCAATGTGGACCTTACAAAGTTTATAAACCTAGAAGAGACCAACTTTGCAATAGAACCCTCTTTTTACAAGACTTAGGAACCATTGCTTTGTGTATGTGAATTATTGTTTGAATGTTGGAATGCTACTTGATACTATGCTTGTTTGATTGTAGTGAAATTAGCAAAGTGTGAGACTAGCAAGATCAAGAAGTGACTATCATTCCCTAATCAAAAAGGCAAGTTACACTCTCATACAAAAATCCTACTACTTTCATTATACTTAGTGGATTTTGAAAACATGCATGAAAATGATTTATACTTAAGCTATGCTAAATCCTAATAGGATTCCCTATACACTCCTTAGTGAAAATATTGAAGTTGTACATGCTTAGCCATGCTATATGCTAAAATTTGAAAAAGATATACATGTTGAGATTTTACAAAGGTTGAGAAAAGGACTTGTGTTTTTACATAATAAAACAAGGACTCAATGAACCACCTAGGTGGAGGCTACTATGAGTTTTGGAGAAGGTGACAACAAAAGGGAACCATGTCTATGGCAATCACTTTGTGTTGTGCTCCAAAAGAAAACCACCTAGGAAACTTAGAGATCAAACATGTTTCTCCAATTGTGGCTTTCGTGTGCAACCACATGCTATTATGGCTCTGGCTTAGTCAATTACATAAGGAAGACCCATACATTGTCTTTAGTTACTGGACATGGGGATCTGGAATGCTTCATGGGGGCTGAAGACAAAGCTAGCAATGATGTATGGGAGGACCTTTTGGAAAGACTTCGTCACATTCTCAATCTGCCAGTACTCCATCTTGGTGAGCACTAATCCAGTAGGCCACTGGTGGCAACAAGATGGGATTGTGTCATGTGGGTAAAGTGTACTCCTTCTGCAGAAGTTAATAAAATCTAAGTACTTAGCCGTGTCCCCGGTTATGGACAACACTGAGCAACTAAAGTTTGAACTATGGGAGATCTCGACATTCCAACTTCTAATATAAAAACTTGATGCCCTTGTGTGTCTACCAAGGAATTCAAAGAGATTTTGTAAAGCTTGTTGCACTTGGGGATACCAAGGTGCTCAAGAGCATGATGTACTTGGGGCTTTACCAGGGAACTCATGAGTTTTGATAAAACTTGTTGCACTTGGGGTTACCAAGGTGCTCAAGGGATTTTGACAAGGATTTGAACACTTGAGTTTCTACCAAGGAGTTCAAGGAACTTGGAAAAAGAAATTTGACAAAAGACTTTAAAACCCTTTTGAAAAGACAGGATAAAATATTGCTTTCTGCAAATAAGCCTTAAACTCTACTTAGCCAAATATGCATATAATGATAGGATCCACTCTCATTATACATTAAAGTGAAGCTTGCCAATACAATTCAAATGTATTGACCCTTGTGGCTGTAACTTGTAATGTTGCAGGTTGATTGTTTAAAATAAAGATTGTTTGGGACTACAAAATCTACAACCAACATCTGCCTGTGGCACTTTGAAGATGATGGACCCATACTTAGAAATATTCCGCTGCAAATGTAATAGCCATATGAGCTATGTTTGATGTAATAAACATATGTTATTCCTGGTTATAAATTTATATTATGACCTTTGTATCTTGATATTACATCTTAACTGTGGATGCTAGCTATTGATCCAGGGACTAGCATTGTAAAACACAGGAGGACTCTACCTTATTGGGTTGGGACCTCTACAGATGGTATCAGAGCATTGTGTTGCCTGTAGGATTTGTAAACCCTAGGATTGGACAAAAACCCTTAGAAAATTAGGAGTTGTATTTGTTCCAAAAACTTATTTACAAAAACACTTGTAAATTCTTTCCTCAACCATTTTGGTTTCAACTCTACTTCTCTTCTACTTCAACTTGATGGAAAACCTACCCCAAGACCAAAGACTCCATCATATGCAAAGGACTTCTTCAACATCTTCAACTCTAATGACTTCAACATCTTCAACTCTAATGACTCCAACATCTTCAGCATATTCACCAAGGACTACAAGTGAAACAAGGAAATCTTACTCAAGACTTAGAGACTGAAGGAATGCAAAATAAGAAGGAGCCATCAACAACTTTGAAGTTTTGTGACCAAGAGTTTTTCCCAAGGAAACCATGATATCATACAAGAAGAATCAAGAAGGAAGGAAAGATCACAAGTGAACCATATAGATGGACCACCATAATATAGTTAAGTCAAACCACCAACTTATGTGGTGTAACAAAAATATTTTGTTGCCTAAGTATGTGCTTGAACTTTGTTGTTTGAGTGAAATGATTGTTTGTGATGGCATGCACATTGCTTGTGTGAAATGTGATGTGTGTGAATAGAAATAATTCCTAGAAATAACATGCCTATTCTAAACTCCCTTCAACCCAAACAGATGACTACTCCAAAGGACTCCAAGGTTGATGACACCAACACCAACCAAGCTGACAGCATGAGAGAGCTCATAGCAACCCAACACCAGTTGAACCAACTAACAGCTCAGTTCCTAGTTAACAATAGTGATAAGGATCCAGCACTACAAAGGTTTTTGGAAGAGCAGTCTCAACTGATGCTTAAGGTGACTAATCAAATGATTAGCATAGAAGAAAGCTATCCACAGAGAGTTTATGATAACAGGGATGAAAAGAATATTGTTCTAGATGGAGCCCCAGCTTGCATTATTTGTGGAGACAAGGATCATACTGCCAAGGAGCATGAAGGACAATGCCCCAATTGTGAAGAAGATCATCCAGTTGGACAATGTCCTACCTCTCAAGCTACTTGCTACCTGTGTGAAGGAAGTGATCATACTCCAGGTCTATGTCCTATCTATGCCATGGTGGAACAAAGGAAACAAGAAGGATCCAAGTCTACTAAAGGAAAAGGACCACTTCTACATCCAAACAAGACAACCCAATTCAAAGGATCAAGGAAAATCAAGAAGCCCAAGCAAGACATGAGCCTTGTGCAATGTCGTAAATGTAAGGAAATGGGACACTACTCCAGTGGATGTCCAGAAAACAAGAAGAATAAAGAGATTGACCAAGTGTGGTGCAACAACTGCAAAGAACCAGGCCACTATGTAGCAACTTGCCCACAAGAGCAACGCAAAGAACTCAAGGACATTAATTGTTTCAACTGCAAGAATCCAGGACATTATGCAAGCAACTGTCCAGAAAGGATGAAAAACAAGTTGAACAAGCCTATGGAGAAACTCAACCTTGGCCCGTGAGTCAAGCGTAGAAATAAAGCAAAAGTTTGCTTAGAGAAGTTTTCCAGGACCCAAGAAGGCCAATATGTAATTTTTGTTTGAAAAATTTTAAGGGTGGTAGTACCCTAGTTGTTTTGAACTTGCTTGTAACCTCAGCCTTCCCAAATCTCGGGACGAGATTTATTTTAAGGGTGGTAGCCTGTCACATCCCAAGATTTTCCAAATCTTGTAATGTGAAAATAAATTAATAAAAATAAAACTTTGTTTGAATTTCAGAGCCAGAAGAAACTTTTTGAATTTAAATGGAACCTCAAAAGATTTGAATCAAATAAAATCCTAAAAGGATTTAAAAATATAAACATTTTAAATAAAGGAAAATAAATATTTTGGAAATAAGGTTTTGGATCTTTTAAAATAAAAGGTTTGGTATTCAAAAGAAAAGATGGATTATAAATAAAGAATTATTTCATAAAGCCAAATTAATCCTTGGCCAAGCTTTGAGAATTAAAAACATTTTTATTCTAAATAAAATTAGCAAGGTTTATTTAAAATAAATTAATAAGGATTTGTTATCCAAGTTTTATTATTAAAGGTTATATCATTTATAAACCATCAAAAAACTGGTTTATCTAATTTAATAAAGTTTCCAAGTATTGAATATTTCCAAATAAAACCTATTGATTTGATTTTGAAAATATTTAGGTTTTAAATAAAGATTTTATTCATAAAATCAAATTCTATTTTATTAAATAACTAAGGCCCATTTTATTTAATTATTAATGAACCTTAAGGTAAAGGGATTATTTTATTTTTAACAAGATTTCCAATATTCTTTATTTCCAAATAAAACCTACTGATTGGGTTGAAGATATTTGGATTTTAAATGAAAATTTTATTACTTAAATCAAACCCTAATCTAATAATAAACCATGGTCCATTTTATTTAATTAATAAATGGAACCTAAAAAGATTTAAAATAATATTTTATTTTAGAATGTGAATTATGATGATAAACAGAACCAAAAACTCATTACAATGGTTTGAATTGTTTGAATTATTTGAATGCTTGAATAGTTGAATGAAATTCAAAACAGAAATTCAGAAACAGAAAAGAAAAGGACACAGAATAAAAAAAATGGAATTGGATCGACCCAACCCAGCAGCCCACTAAGGCCCATCAGACCAGCCCAACTCCTCACCCGGAAAGAAAACGATTCGCACCTCGTTTCTGACCCATACAGTGTATGACCAGTGGACCCTTCCCTCATTTCGTTTTCCCACTGACAGGTGGACCCACCGATACTGTTCATCATCCTCACCGCGCGACCCTTTCTTCCCCAAACCTCGCTGCCGTTTGCTGAGTTTGAATGCCGCGATCAATTCGTCGTAATGACACGCCTTTACCTCGCTTTGACTGTGCTCGTTAAAACCCCAGCGTTTCCCCCTCCTTTTCCCCCAGACCACTCCTCCTCTCTGCCCCTAGGCTGCCTCTGATTCTCTCTATACCGCCGCCGCTCCGATGAGCTTCCTCTGTCGATTCCAGCCAAGCCACATCTTCCCGAGCCTCCCCGACCAAACTCACAGCTTCCCCACTCTCAGGCGCATCTACTAGTGCACCGAACTCAACCGCGGGTACCCTGTAACCTCGCCCTCGACAACGACCACCGTCTGCTTCATCTCCGGCGAAACCCACAAGTAGTATCTGACCGCCCCGCGCCTCCTCGTTCACACTCCCGCACTCGCCACACCTTTCTGCATCTAACCGCATCATTTTTTTGCTTTGGGATGATCCACAGCGTCGCCCACGACCGCGGACAGAACCACCCGACGTCGACGAAGTCTCCGGCGAGCAATCGCCACCGTTCCCATGCGCCCCCTGCCTCGTCGACCACACGTTGAGCTTACCCAACCAACTACGACCTCAGTGAGCCTACTCCCTTCTTCTCTCGCCTCCTATTTCACCAGCGCCGCCACTGACCGACCGTCGCCGCCGCGCGCAGCCGACGAGCGCCGCCAGACTTTGGCAAGCGTGTTAGTAACCGTAGGATCTGGATCTGACGGATACGATAGAACGTTAACGAAGGGGTAAGTGATGATCCTGTGCCGCACGATCTGACTTGATCCAACGCGCCGCAGCACGCGATCCAAACGAATCGGTATCGACCAATCACGACGCGACGCGTGGCCTGTAATAGATCTAAAAACAGTTTTGAAATCAGAATTGTTTGCAAACTTCAAACCCTTGTAATTTTCAAACCACACGTCCAAAAATTACAAATTTTATATCAATGAAATCAGGAGAACAAGCCCTAGCTAACCCTGGCCTCAGTTTTGAAAATAGTATCTGTTAGCTTGATTTAATTTGCAGAAACTTTTGTGTACTTATTTAGAGTATAAAAATTGTTTAAAATTGAATTTAATGACAAAACCTTTGCAAAATGATTTGTAGTGACCTTACTGACCCTAGGAACCAACCCATGGTTTTAGAAATGAAAATTTGGAATATTAAGAATGGATTAATTAAGTTAGCTTAAATCTAGCCAAATAAAGATAATGGTTTTATTATGAAGAAGATTTTTGGAATAAAACTTGGAGAAAATTTGTTGATTCAAAGCTACTGACCCAAAACAACCAATCTTGAGAGAGTTAGAAACTTTTGGTGAAAACTTAAAAGGTTTTAGATTTAATAAAACTAATTTCCACCACATAAAATGTTGAATGGATTTTAAAATAGATTTTGAGCAAAACTCTCTAACTAATGACTTTGCCATTTTGGTAAAATGACCAATGTGGACCTTACAAAGTTTATAAACCTAGAAGAGACCAACTTTGCAATAGAACCCTCTTTTTACAAGACTTAGGAACCATTGCTTTGTGTATGTGAATTATTGTTTGAATGTTGGAATGCTACTTGATACTATGCTTGTTTGATTGTAGTGAAATTAGCAAAGTGTGAGACTAGCAAGATCAAGAAGTGACTATCATTCCCTAATCAAAAAGGCAAGTTACACTCTCATACAAAAATCCTACTACTTTCATTATACTTAGTGGATTTTGAAAACATGCATGAAAATGATTTATACTTAAGCTATGCTAAATCCTAATAGGATTCCCTATACACTCCTTAGTGAAAATATTGAAGTTGTACATGCTTAGCCATGCTATATGCTAAAATTTGAAAAAGAGATACATGTTGAGATTTTACAAAGGTTGAGAAAAGGACTTGTGTTTTTACATAATAAAACAAGGACTCAATGAACCACCTAGGTGGAGGCTACTATGAGTTTTGGAGAAGGTGACAACAAAAGGGAACCATGTCTATGGCAATCACTTTGTGTTGTGCTCCAAAAGAAAACCACCTAGGAAACTTAGAGATCAAACATGTTTCTCCAATTGTGGCTTTCGTGTGCAACCACATGCTATTATGGCTCTGGCTTAGTCAATTACATAAGGAAGACCCATACATTGTCTTTAGTTACTGGACATGGGGATCTGGAATGCTTCATGGGGGCTGAAGACAAAGCTAGCAATGATGTATGGGAGGACCTTTTGGAAAGACTTCGTCACATTCTCAATCTGCCAGTACTCCATCTTGGTGAGCACTAATCCAGTAGGCCACTGGTGGCAACAAGATGGGATTGTGTCATGTGGGTAAAGTGTACTCCTTCTGCAGAAGTTAATAAAATCTAAGTACTTAGCCGTGTCCCCGGTTATGGACAACACTGAGCAACTAAAGTTTGAACTATGGGAGATCTCGACATTCCAACTTCTAATATAAAAACTTGATGCCCTTGTGTGTCTACCAAGGAATTCAAAGAGATTTTGTAAAGCTTGTTGCACTTGGGGATACCAAGGTGCTCAAGAGCATGATGTACTTGGGGCTTTACCAGGGAACTCATGAGTTTTGATAAAACTTGTTGCACTTGGGGTTACCAAGGTGCTCAAGGGATTTTGACAAGGATTTGAACACTTGAGTTTCTACCAAGGAGTTCAAGGAACTTGGAAAAAGAAATTTGACAAAAGACTTTAAAACCCTTTTGAAAAGACAGGATAAAATATTGCTTTCTGCAAATAAGCCTTAAACTCTACTTAGCCAAATATGCATATAATGATAGGATCCACTCTCATTATACATTAAAGTGAAGCTTGCCAATACAATTCAAATGTATTGACCCTTGTGGCTGTAACTTGTAATGTTGCAGGTTGATTGTTTAAAATAAAGATTGTTTGGGACTACAAAATCTACAACCAACATCTGCCTGTGGCACTTTGAAGATGATGGACCCATACTTAGAAATATTCCGCTGCAAATGTAATAGCCATATGAGCTATGTTTGATGTAATAAACATATGTTATTCCTGGTTATAAATTTATATTATGACCTTTGTATCTTGATATTACATCTTAACTGTGGATGCTAGCTATTGATCCAGGGACTAGCATTGTAAAACACAGGAGGACTCTACCTTATTGGGTTGGGACCTCTACAGATGGTATCAGAGCATTGTGTTGCCTGTAGGATTTGTAAACCCTAGGATTGGACAAAAACCCTTAGAAAATTAGGAGTTGTATTTGTTCCAAAAACTTATTTACAAAAACACTTGTAAATTCTTTCCTCAACCATTTTGGTTTCAACTCTACTTCTCTTCTACTTCAACTTGATGGAAAACCTACCCCAAGACCAAAGACTCCATCATATGCAAAGGACTTCTTCAACATCTTCAACTCTAATGACTTCAACATCTTCAACTCTAATGACTCCAACATCTTCAGCATATTCACCAAGGACTACAAGTGAAACAAGGAAATCTTACTCAAGACTTAGAGACTGAAGGAATGCAAAATAAGAAGGAGCCATCAACAACTTTGAAGTTTTGTGACCAAGAGTTTTTCCCAAGGAAACCATGATATCATACAAGAAGAATCAAGAAGGAAGGAAAGATCACAAGTGAACCATATAGATGGACCACCATAATATAGTTAAGTCAAACCACCAACTTATGTGGTGTAACAAAAATATTTTGTTGCCTAAGTATGTGCTTGAACTTTGTTGTTTGAGTGAAATGATTGTTTGTGATGGCATGCACATTGCTTGTGTGAAATGTGATGTGTGTGAATAGAAATAATTCCTAGAAATAACATGCCTATTCTAAACTCCCTTCAACCCAAACAGATGACTACTCCAAAGGACTCCAAGGTTGATGACACCAACACCAACCAAGCTGACAGCATGAGAGAGCTCATAGCAACCCAACACCAGTTGAACCAACTAACAGCTCAGTTCCTAGTTAACAATAGTGATAAGGATCCAGCACTACAAAGGTTTTTGGAAGAGCAGTCTCAACTGATGCTTAAGGTGACTAATCAAATGATTAGCATAGAAGAAAGCTATCACAGAGAGTTTATGATAACAGGGATGAAAAGAATATTGTTCTAGATGGAGCCACAGCTTGCATTATTTGTGGAGACAAGGATCATACTGCCAAGGAGCATGAAGGACAATGCCCCAATTGTGAAGAAGATCATCCAGTTGGACAATGTCCTACCTCTCAAGCTACTTGCTACCTGTGTGAAGGAAGTGATCATACTCCAGGTCTATGTCCTATCTATGCCATGGTGGAACAAAGGAAACAAGAAGGATCCAAGTCTACTAAAGGAAAAGGACCACTTCTACATCCAAACAAGACAACCCAATTCAAAGGATCAAGGAAAATCAAGAAGCCCAAGCAAGACATGAGCCTTGTGCAATGTCGTAAATGTAAGGAAATGGGACACTACTCCAGTGGATGTCCAGAAAACAAGAAGAATAAAGAGATTGACCAAGTGTGGTGCAACAACTGCAAAGAACCAGGCCACTATGTAGCAACTTGCCCACAAGAGCAACGCAAAGAACTCAAGGGCATTAATTGTTTAAACTGCAAGAATCCAGGACATTATGCAAGCAACTGTCCAGAAAGGATGAAAAACAAGTTGAACAAGCCTATGGAGAAACTCAACCTTGGCCCGTGAGTCAAGCGTAGAAATAAAGCAAAAGTTTGCTTAGAGAAGTTTTCCAGGACCCAAGAAGGCCAATATGTAATTTTTGTAAAACACAGGAGGACTCTACCTTATTGGCTTGGGACCTCTACAACGGGCGTTGCATGGAGAAGTCTAAACATGTAACTTCAAGATCTAGAGCATTGCAAATAAATAATAACAAGTATCCAAGTACTAAACAATCCTAGGCATGTGCACCAAATATAGTCAAACATGCTCGCAATGAGAACTTGCACAACATCTTCTGTCCAGCCAGCCCGTGGCAGCGGGGCCTCTAGGGAACTACTGGCAATTAAGGTGCTCCTTTTAATAGAGCACCAAAGCAAAGTATTAACACTCCATGAACACATGTGATCCTCACACCGCAGCCATCCCCTCCGGTTGTCCCAATTATTGTCACTTTGGGGACTTTGGATCCGGACAATTATATGTGTACACAACTTGTAGATAAGATCACAAACAATACTATCATAATGATTCAATAATAAGTTCAGATCTGAGATCATGGCACTCAGGCCCTAGTGACAAGCATTAAGCACAACAAGTTGCAACAAAGTCAAATAACACTAATAGAGAGGCACTATGCCCTAAGAGATCTTATTCGATTACATGATATAACTCATCCAATCCCTACCATCCCTAAGCCTATAGCGGGGGATTAGTCACTCATGGATGAGGGAAACATAGATGGTTGATGGAGATGTGTTGGTGATGACGATGGCGATGAACCTCTCCAAATTCCTCGTCCCGGCAGGGTGCCAGAACGGAGTTTCTGGATCCGAATCTTGGTTTCTGGTGGCGGCGGAGGAGCGGAACTCTTTCTGGAAAACTATCGACCCCCCCTGGGTTTTTAGGTCAAGGGGAAACTTATAGGCGCAGAGGGAGGCCGAGGGGGTGCCTGGGGTGGCCGCACACCCCTAGGCGCGACCAGATGTGGGCCCACGCCTTGCAGGGGTGTGGACCCCCTAGTCCCCTTCTCCGTCTCGTCTTCTTGCTCCATGGGTCTTCTGGTGAAATATAATTTTTGGCATATTTTCCGGGATTTTTCCTGATAGTTGATTTTCTGCACAAAAACAAGACACCAAGGTAATTCTGCTGAAAACAACGTCAGTCCGTGTTAGTTGTACCCAAATCACACAAGTTTAGAGGAGAAACAATAGAAAAAGTGTTCGAGAAAGTAGATACGTTTTGGACGTATCTACTCCCCCCAAGCTTAGCTTATTGCTTATCCTCAAGCAATTCAGTTGAAATCTGAGTGCGATAAAAGAAATTTCACGAACACATTTGCTTCATGTGATGTATATATTCTCAGCATAGGAATAGATGCTTAAACCATTCATAATAAGAAGCATGCAACCAAGTCTACTCAATAATCATTGCAAGCTATAAAGAGAAACCAACTCAATAATAATAAGTAGCATGGAACATAAACATAAGCAACATTGCAATGCTCATAGTAAGGTATGATAGAGTGGTATCTCACTTGCCTTTGTTTGTATAGCACAATATAAATGCCAAGGCACCTCTGAAGTTCAAGTGAAGACTAGAGGTAAAAATATCAGAGATACAAGCATCAAAGTCATGATATAATTAACCAAGTTTTGGAACAAACACAAAAATGACAACTATGCTCTCAAGAAGGTGCTCATAGAATAAGTGGTGACTCAACAAGGAAGTGAAAAGGTTTTGAAAAGTTTGAAAGGCTTCCTAATGCTGAAAGGAAGGTACTCATTAGCTTTGAACTCTCAATGCCCCTGTCATAGGCATCTTCATATGGTTAAGGTGAAAGTGAGGTCCAATATGAGTTATATGCTTGACAGACCATAAACTGGAAATTCCAAGTCCCTTGAGTACGATGGCTGCTCCGCATGCTACTCAACTTTGGTTACCTGTAAGTTCTTGTCATTGTACATACATGCATATCATAGAGAACCGCCAACGGGGTACCCCTTGCACATGATACAGGAGTTATCCCGTGATCAAAAAATAACAAGGCAAGCAGACAATGAGCATCTCAGCGATCTTTTTATTTACTATGTGCATAGCTTTTTATTGAGGATGCTTCACAGAATGCTCATTATGGTGATGTTGCAAGTTTCCACCATGATTAGGCATGGCTTAGGCTAGCGGCACAGGTGTTTCTCTAACACAATATATATACTCCATGAACTCACAAGCTCCCCTTTTATTTCACATCGTCGACATCAGCAAACAAAAGAGCAAGGAATCAACTGGATATGTATCCAAAAAGTGTTGAAAGCGTTCCCCGTGGCAGCACGGTTCTGCTGACTCCCATCATATAATTTGCAAGCATATAACTTTCATGGACAAGTCACAATGGTTCAGGATTATTAAGTGCAAGGAATAAAGTGTGCCATCAAGTTCATGAGAGCTTTACTAACTAACTTTCTCAAAACAGACAAACATTTTATTTGAAAGAAAACAAGGCATATAGAATATGCACTGAAATATAAAATGATGCTAATAGGTAGGTATGGTGGACAAAGTTGACAATATTGATTTTGGGGAGTTGGAAGCACATGTAGATCTCATACTTAGTGCAAGAGAAGGCTAGCAATAGAGAGGGAGCGACAAACGAGAGAGCAATAATTGTCATAATCATGCTTGCAACAAAACAAGACTAATTATGGCATGAAAGTGATACAAGTACTCTGAGGCAAAATAAATCATCAAGGCTTACTGACTATTGATTAGTCATATGCATGCGTGAGCATGTGCCAAGTCGATTCACATGAAACTTCCAGAGGAGGATACCACAATATCATACCAAAATATGAATAAAACAATGCAAGAAAACATTCATATGACATGCTACAAACTATTATCAAGTTGGAGCTAATCATAGACAAGCAAGAACTACTAAGCATCCATCAGTAACACACTCGTTACAATGAACAGACTAAGCATGCTCACAATGATGAGTATATGTATAAAAACGAAAACAAATAGAGTTCGTTACCAGCCTGTTACCACACCTCAAGTTTTCTTAATCTTCATTATTGCCCTTCACTTGTGTGACTTGAATAATAAAATGAAACCCAAAATCCACTGAGGACGGCTGAACCCTGCAAATAACTCACAAAACCAAAGAAGAACAACAAATATTTTTGGTGTTTTCGATTTTTTAAAGAAAGCAAACAAAGCAAAACCAAACAAAGAAAAGGCGACCCAACAAGAAGCAAACAAAACAAGAGAAACAACAAAAATATTTTTGGTATTTTTGATAAAGAAGCAACAAGAACCAAAAAGAAAGCGAAACAATGGATATACAAAGAACCGACCGAACATGATATATAGATGAGTGTGATGTCGGTACCTCCCCCCAAGCTTAGGCTTTTGGCCTAAGTGGGGCTTAATCCAACGGTGCCCAAGTAGATGCACCTCTGTAGTACCACGAGGAGGCTCCCTCGTCCTGGTACGAGATCGAGGACTCCCCTGTGTAGTGTACAACGGGGTCATACGAGGGTGCTTCCTCCTGAAAGTGTCCATAGAAGCTAAGAGAGCGCATCTTTTTCATCCATCTCCTCCTTGGAGCGTGACAAAGGTCCCTGAGAAATACTGAACAAAGTGGTTTGGGGGAGAGGGATCTCTCTCTCTCTTCCCCGTTAATAAACAATATTTTATAGACCAAGTTCTCAAGGGTAGAGCCATTAGTGACAAAGTGGTGCGCCTTTGTGGCAGCAAGATCAAGCCTCTGAGGAGACAAAACTGTATCATTTGGATCAACAGTAAAGAGGGGCTGAGCAAGGAGATCGAAAATCGTGAGCAAGAACATCAGGAACTCGAGCTAGAGCAATTTTTCCGGTGTTTTTCGGGAGAGAAAAAGAAGATGGCTGTGAGGGAGCACCTTGAAGGGCCCCAGGTGGGATAGACCCTCCTAGGCGCCACCCACAGGTAGATCGCCCCTACCATGGGTGTGGTGGCCTGGGGTGGCTCCCTGGGTCACTTCAGGTGTCCCTCTGCCCCTTTCTTCGAGGAAAAAATTATTTTGAAATTTCTAGGATTTTTCGGGAAACTTTATTTTTGGCCAATTTTCAGGGTATGAAAATTGATTTTATCACAGAAACAGATTTTTCAGAAGAAGCAAAAGCAAACCAAAAGCCAAACTACAGAAGTTCTAAGACACTCTAACAAGCAAAGAACTAGCAAAACCAAATCTAGCAAAAGACAGGCAAAGACTAGGAAGGAGAAAAGTAAAAGAAAGCAAGTATAACCTGTAGAGTTCCCAACCTTTAATAAGGTAGAGATCCCTGTGTTTACAATGCTAGTCCCTGGATCAATAGCTAGCATCCACAGTTAAGATGTAATATCAAGAAACAAAGGTCATAATACAACTTTATAACCAGGAATAAAATAATTTATTACATCTTACATAGCTTATTTAGCTATCACATTACATTGAAGCAGAAATCTATAAAGCATGGAGTCCTTCATCTTCAAAGAGCCACAGGCAGATGTTGGTTGTAGACTTTGTAATCCTAAACATTCAATCTTCACTAAAATCAATCAAACCTGCAACATTACAAGTTACAGCCACATGGGTCAATACATTTGAATTGTATTGGCAAGCTTCACTACTATGTATAATATGAGTGGATCCTATCAATACATGCAATTTTGGCTAAGTGGAGTTTAAGGCTCATTTGCATAAAGCAATAATTTATCCTATCTTTTCAAAATGGTTTTGGTCCTTTGTCAAATCTCCTTTTCCAAGTTCCTTGAACTCCTTGGTAGAAACTCAAGTGTTCAAGTCCTTGTCAAAATCCCTTGAGCTACTTGGTAACCCCAAGTGCAACAAGTTTTATCAAGATTTCATGAGTTCCTTGGTAACCCCAAGTACATCAAGTGTTAAGCAAAATCTCTTGAGCACCTTGGTAACCCCAAGTGCATCAAGCTTAACCAAAACTCTTTGAATTCCTTGGTACCCCCAAGTGCATCAAGTTTTATTTTAGAAGTTGGAATGTCGAGATCTCCCATAGTTCAAACTTTAGTTGCTCAGTATTGTCCATAACCGGGGACACGGCTAAGTACTTAGATTTTGTTAACTTTTGCAGAAGGAGTACACTTTACCCACATGTCACAATCCCATCTTGTTGCCACCAGTGACCTACTGGATTAGTGCTCACCAAGATGGAGTACTGGCAGACTGAGAGTGTGACGAAGTCTTTCCAAAAGGTCCTCCCATACATCATTGCTAGCTTGTCTTCAGCCCCCATGAAGCATTCCAGATCCCCATGTCCGGTAACTAAAGACAATGTATGGGTCTTCCTAATGTAGTTGACTAAGCCACAGCCATAATAGCATGCGGTTGCACACGAAAGCCACAATTGGAGAAGCATGTTTGATCTCTAAGTTTCCTAGGTGGTTTTCTTTTGGAGCCCAACACAAAGTGATTCCCATAAACATGGTTCCTTTTGTTGCCACCTTCTCCAAACTTAAAGTATCCTCCACCTAGGTGGTTCATTGAGTCCTTGTTTTATTATATAAAACACAAGTCCTTTTCTCAACTTTGTTAAATCTCAACATGTATCTCTTTTCAAAATATAGCATGGCTAAGCATGTAACAACTACAATATTTTCACTAAGGAGTGTATAGGGAATCCTATTAGGATTTAGCATAGCATAAGTATAGAAATATCTTTTCATGCATGTTTTCAAAATCCACTAAGTATAATGAAAATAGTAGGACTTTAGATGATAATGTAACTTGCCTTTTGGTAGGGAATGGTGGTTCACTCCTTGATCTTGCTAGTCTCACACTTTGCTAAATTCACTACAAGTCAACCAAGCAAACACAAAATCAACTAACATTCCAAACCAAAGTCAAACAAATAATCTCACACACATAAAGCAATGGAATCTAAGTCATGCATAAGTATGCAAAGGATGGTTCTATTGCAAGGATGGTCTCCACTAGGTTTCTAAACTTTGTAAGGTCCAAATTAGTCATTTACCAAAATGGCAAAGTCATTAGTTAAAGGGTTTTGTCCAAAAACATTTTTAAATCCCTTCATCATTTTATGTGGTGGAAATTAGTTTTATCAAATCTAAAACCTTTAAGTCTTCACCAAAAGTTTCTAACTCTCAAGATTTGTTGTTTTGGGTCAGTAGCTTTGAATCAAAATATTTTCCCAAGGTTTTATTCCAAAATCCTTTTCCATATTAAATCATTATCTTTATTTAGCAAGTAATAGACTAATTCAATTAATCCATTCTAAATTTTTCCAATTTCATTTTTAAAACCATGGGTTGGTTTCTAAGGTCAGTAAGGTCACAACAAACCATTTTGCAAAAGTTTTAACCCTAAAATCAATTTTAAACAATTTTTATACCCTAAACAAACTCACAAAAGAATCTGCAAAATCAAGTAAACTAACAGATACTATTTTCTAAACTAAGGCCATGGTTGGTTAGGTCTTGCTCTCCTGAATCCAACGACATAAAATTTGTAATTTTTGGACGTGTGGATCCAAAGTTACAAGGTTTTGAAGTTTGCAAATAAATCTGATTCAAAAAATCTGTTTTACTCAAACCCGTGACACGCGGCACGTTCTAATTCGCTGAAAATGGTTCGCGCGGATCGACTGACAGCAGCCGTTAGATTTAAGTCATATCGCACGGCTCAGTTTCTCTCTTACCCCTTCGTTCTACTTTCTATCCTATCCACCGGATCAAGATCGGATGGCTCTCAGTGCCCCGACCATAAGCTGGCGGTGCTGGACTCTGACGCGCGGCGGCGGCTCTGCTTTGCGGCGGCGCCGGCGATACAGGAAGAGAAAAAGGGAGGGAGTAAGCTCAACGAGGTCGCGAGGATGAGGTGATGCTGGTCGTGTGGTCGTCGTGGCAAGGGGCGCACGGGGACGGGCGGGATTCCTCACCGGAGTTGGTTCTGGCGGCGGATGCACGTGGTCGAGGTCGAGGACGACGCTGTGGTCCACGAGAAGACAAACGGAGGACTGGGTTAGCTGCGCAAGGCCATGGCAAAGATGTTTGCGTGATCTAGAAGACACGGGGTGGTTGGAATCTACCTGTGGGCGTCGTCGGAGTAGCAAACAGACGATGGCGACGGCGGTAGTTGTCGTTTCCGGGGCTCAGGGGCGCCCGCGGTCGAATTGGTGGTACGGGGAGAAGTGTCTGGGAGTGGGGAAGCTACTAGGGTGCTCGGGAAGATAGGAGGTGGCGTGTACTGGCCTGAATTGGCCGGAGACGGTGGTCGGAACAGAGGAGCTCGAGGAGGAAACTGGGTGGTCTAAGGCGTGCCAGCGCGGGGTGTCAGAGGGGAAATATAGAGGAGGCATGGGCGTTTCATCCTGCGTGATCAAAGCTGGTAACGGTGGTTGAGTTAAAGCGAATTAAGGTCGTGAATTCATCGGCAGGAGCGGTGTCGAAGGAGGGAGAATGTTGGAGATATGCCCTAGAGGCAATAATAAATATAGTTATTATTATATCTTTGTGTTTATGATAAATGTTTATATTCATGCTATAATAGTATTAACAAGGAAACATTAATACTTGTGTGAATTGTAAACTTAAATTGAAGTCCCTAGTATAGCCTCTATACTTCACTAGCTTGTTGGTTGATTAAATGATTGTGGTTTCCATATCATGAACATTGAGATGTTATCAACAACAAGATCATATCGTTAGGAGAATGATATGGTGGACATACTCCTATTGATAAGCGTAGCATAAAGATCAAGTCATTTCAATAGTTCAATTGCTATATGCTTTCTGATACATAGTAACCTAATTCCTTCGACCATGAGATCATGCATATCACCTTTACCAGATGGATGCTTTGATGACATCAAACACCACACCGTAACTGGGTGGCTATAAAGGTGGCATTAAGTGTTCGGAAAGTATTGGTTGAAACACATGGATCAAGAGTGGGATTTGTCCATCCACATGACGGATAGATATACTCTGGGCCCTCTCGGTGGAATGTCATCCAATTGGCTTGCAAGCATGTGACTTGGTCACAAGGGATCACATATCACAGGAACGAGAAAAGAGTACTTATCAGTAACGAGGTTGAACTAGGTATGCAGAGATACCGACGATCATAACCTCGGATAAGTAACATATCGTGAGACAAAGGGAAATTGGTATCGTATGTAAGTGGTTCATTCGATCGCAAAGTAATCGTAGAAATATGTGGGAGCCATATGAATTTCCAGATTCCTCTATTGGTTATTGTTCGGAGAAGTGTCTCGATCATGTCCTCATAATTCACGAACCGTAGGGAGACACACTTAAGGATTCGACGTTGTTTTGAGTAGTTATGGTATTATGAGAAAGAGACCGAATGTTGTTCGGAGTCTCGGATGGGATCCGGGATATCACGAGGTGATCCGGAATGGTCCGGAGAATAAGATTCATATAAGGAAAGTCCCGTTTCGGAGTTCGGGAATGATTCCGGTGTTCTCATCGGGAATGTTCTAGAAGGTTCCGGATTGTCCGGCACTCCGGGGGGGAGGGTACATGAGTGTGTCATTGAATGATTGCATCATGTACTAAGTGTTCTTGCTGTTCCAAAAACATGAAAGTCAAATTGCCAGTTTGAAAGTCAAACGGCTAAAACAGGAAACTGTGGGAAACAGGAAACTGTGGGAAACAAGCAAGAGGAGTTGGAACCAACTTGGAGGAGGAGTCCCACTCCTCCAGGCCGGCGCCCAGCCCTAGGCCGAGTTGGGGAGGGACTCCCTCCATCCCCTGGCGCGCCAAGGCCCCTCCACCCATAAAAGGAGGGGCAGGGCTCCTCCTTGAGACACACAAGTTTCCACCTCTAATCTCAGGTTTAGAGCCGTTTGGTTTAGAGATTCTAATTGCTTTAGCCTGCGGTTTAGAGCCTTCTAATTGGTGTGTCTAATCTCTAGACCACTAATAGCCCTCTCTCATAATCCACCATACTCGCTCCGGCTTAAGGCGAAGCCCTGCGGGATCTCCCCTCTACTTCCGGTACCACGCCGTTGTGCTGCCGGAATCGCGAGGAGAGTGCTACAACCTCCGCTGCCTGCTGGAACAAGGGAGAGGAAGGTCTTCGTCGAGTACCGAACGTGTGACCGACTGCGGGAGCGCTGCCGGAACGCAGCGCCGGAAGGATCGTCTACACGATCTTGAGATCGGAAAGAGTACGACTACATCACCCACGAGAATCCGCTCTCGTTAAACACTTTGGAATCTTCGAGGGTAAGTTATTCCATCGACTCGTTGCTACAATCTAGTAGATAGATCTTGGCTTGTTTGTTTGTATGCGATAGAAAATTTTTGTTTTCCATGCTACGAACCCCTATAGTGGTATCAGAGTCGTGTCTATATGTAGATCTGTTGCACGAGTAGAACACAATGGTCATTGTGGGCGTTGATGCTTTTATTGTCGATTGCTTCTTGTGTACTTTGCATCTTGCGGTATGTTGGGATGAAGCGGCCCGGGCTAACCTTACATGACATCGTTCATGAGACTTGCTCCACGCTTGGCATGCAACTTGTATTGCATAAGTGGCTTTGCGGGTGCCTGTTTCTCCTAGCATAGTTAAGATCCAATTTACAACGGGTGATCAACAATGATAGTATCAATGTTGTGGTTCTTGCTCGTAAGTTAGAGCGACACTTATTGAAAGCCCCAAACCACGTAAAATATGCAAAGAAAGTAGAGGCGTCTAACTTTGTTTTGCAGGGGTGTGCAGTGATGTGATATGGCCATGATTGTGATTATATTTGATGTATGCAATGTTCCTTATTGTAAGTTGGCAACCGGCAGGAGCCATATGGTTGTCTTTAATTTATGTTAAGACCCGCGTGTCTATTCAAAGTAGTTGTAATAGTTGAAGCTGGTGGACGACAACCATGGAGAAGCGGCATTGACCTTGATGCAATGCCGGTGATGATGGAGATCATGTTCGTGCTTGAAGATGGAGATCAGAAGCACAAAGAAGAAAGGCCATATCATATCACATATTATGAATTGCATGTGATGTTAATCCTTTATGCATCTTGTATTGCTTAGTAGACGACGGTAGCATTATAAATGATCCCTCATGCACATGAATTTCAAGTTCGAAAGTGTTCACCCTTAGTATGCACCGTTGCTAATGCTTGTTGTTTCGAAGCACCACGTGATGATCGGGTGTGTTAGATTCCGCAAGTGTATACAACGTAAGCAAGCCAGATTTGCTTATGCGGTAGCTAAGGTTTGATCTTGACGAGCCTAGCATGTACAGACATGGTCTCAGGAACACGGATCACCGAAAGGTAAAGCATGAATCATATAGTAGATATGATGAACATGACGATTGTTCGCCATTTAAACTATATCAACTCTCGTGATGATCGGTGTTGATATAGTGGATTTGGTTCGTGTGATCACTAAAACAATGTGAGGGATATTGTTTTGAGTGGGAGTTCACCTAGTTTAATTTCTTTATTAATTTGAACTCAATTTGTCATAAACTTAGTCTAAACTATTGCAAATATGTTGTAGATCAATGGCAGCCCCTACCATCAATTTTAATGCGTTCCTAGAGAAAGAAAAGTTGAAAAACAATGGAAGCAACTTCGCGGATTGGTTCCGCAATTTGAGGATTGTCCTCACAGCTGGTAATTTGACCTATGTGCTGGATGCACCGCTGGGTGACCCACCTGCAGGTGATGCTCCCGATGAAGTAAAGAATGTTTACCTCGCTCGGAAGAATCAGTACTCCATAGTTCAGTGTGCTATCTTGTATGGTTTGGAATCGGAGCTTCAGAAAAGGTTTGAGGATTCAGACCCATATGATATTGTCGAGGATCTCAAATTGATTTTTGAGACTCATGCGGCAATTGAAAGTTATGAGGCTTCTGAAAAGTTCTTTAACTGCAAGATGGAAGAAGGCAGCTCCGTCAGTGAGCATGTGCTTAAGGTGTCTGGGCACACAAACAAACTTCAAAGCTTGGGTATAGTGATTCCTAATGCTTTGGGGATTTACCGTGTCCTCCAATCACTACCACCAAGTTACAAGAACTTTGTGATGAACTACAACATGCAGAACATGAACAAGACATTGCCAGAACTCTTTGCCATGTTGAAATCTGCAGAAGTGGAGATCAAGAAAGAGCACCAAGTGTTGTTGGTCAATAAGACCACCAAATTCAAGAAAGGCAAGTCTAAGCAAAAGGGACACTTCAAGAAGGGTGGTAAGAAAGTTACCACACCGGCGAAGAAGACCAAGGCTGGACCTAAGCCTGATACTGAGTGCTTTTACTGCAAGGGAGAAGGTCACTGGAAGCGGAATTGCCCAAAGTACTTGGCGGATTTGAAGAACGACAACATCAAGAAGAAAGGTATATCTGATATACATGTTATTGATGTGTATCTTACTAGTATTCGTAGTAGTGCCTGGGTATTTGATACTGGTTCGGTTGCTCATATTTGTAACTCGAAACAGGTGCTGCAGAATAAACGGAAGCTAGCGAAGAATGAGGTGACGATGCGCGTGGGAAACGGATCAAAGGTTAATGTGATCGCGGTCGGCACGCTACCTCTTCATCTACCATCGGGATTAGTTTTATACTTAAATAATTGTTATTTGGTGCCTGCGTTGAGCATGAACATTATATCGGGATCTTGTTTATTGCGAGACGGTTACTTGTTTAAGTCCGAGAATAATGGTTGTTCGATTTATATGAGTAATATGTTTTATACACATGCACCTTTGATAGATGGTCTATTCTTATTGAATCTTGATAGTGGAAATACACATATCAACAATATTGAGGCTAAACGCTTGAAATCAAGCGATAATTCGACCTATATGTGGCACTGTCGTCTTGGTCACATCGGAGTGAAACGTATGAAGAAACTCCATTCCGATGGACTTCTTGAATCACTTGATTTTGAATCACTTGATAGATGCGAAGCATGTCTGATGGGAAAAATGACTAAGACTCCATTTTCTGGTATGATGGAGCGAGCTACGGACTTATTGGAAATCATACATACCGATGTATGTGGTCCAATGAGTGTAGCATCGCGCGGTGGTTATCGTTATGTTCTTACCTTCACAGATGACTTGAGTAGATATGGGTATATCTATTTCATGAAACATAAGTCCGAAACTTTCGAGAAGTTTAAGGAGTTTCAAAGTGAGGTAGAGAATCAACGTAACAAGAAGATTAAGTTTCTACGTTCTGATCATGGAGGTGAATATCTAAGTTACGAGTTTGGCGAGCATTTAAAGAAGTGCGGAATACTTTCACAATTGACACCGCCGGGAACACCACAGCGTAATGGTGTGTCCGAACGTTGTAATCGAACTCTTTTAGATATGGTTCGTTCTATGATGTCACTTACAGATTTACCGCTATCATTTTGGGGTTATGCATTAGAAACAGCTGCATTCACTTTAAATAGGGCACCGTCTAAATCCGTTGAAACGACACCGTATGAATTATGGTTTGGGAAGAAACCTAAATTGTCGTTCCTTAAAGTTTGGGGATGCGAAGCCTTTGTAAAGAAGTTACAGCCGGACAAGCTTGAACCCAAAGCGGAAAAATGCGTCTTCATAGGATACCCGAAGGAAACTATTGGGTATACCTTCTATCATAGATCCGAAGGCAAAATCTTCGTTGCCAAGAATGGATCCTTTCTAGAGAAGGAATTTCTCTCGAAAGAAGTGACTGGAAGGAAAGTAGAACTCGACGAGGTTGTCGAACCTTCTCTCGAAATTGCGAGTAGCGCAGCACCGGAAGAAGTTCCTGTGGTGCCTGCACCAATTAGAGAGGGAGCTAATGATGGTGATCATGAAACTTCGGTTGAAGTTGCTACAGAGCCTCGGAGGTCAACGAGAACTCGTACCACTCCAGATTGGTATGATTCCGTTATGAGTGTCATGTTGGTAGACAACACCGATGACCCCGAGACATATGAGGAAGCGATGATGAGCCCAGATTCCAATAAATGGCAAGAAGCCATGAAATCCGAGATTGGATCCATGTACGAAAACCAAGTATGGACTTTGGTGGACTTACCGGATGGCCGGAAGGCTGTCGAGAACAAATGGATTTTCAAGAAGAAAACAGATGCTGATGGTAATGTTACTGTCTATAAAGCTCGACTTGTCGCAAAAGGGTTTCGACAAATTCAAGGAGTTGACTACGATGAGACTTTCTCACCGGTAGCGAAGCTAAAGTCTGTGAGGATTATGTTAGCAATCGCTGCATATTATGATTATGAGATATGGCAGATGGATGTCAAAACAGCATTCCTCAATGGAGATATTGATGAAGAGTTGTATATGATGCAACCCAAAGGTTTTGTCGATCCTAAAGATGCTAACAAGGTATGCAAACTTCAACGGTCCATCTATGGATTGAAGCAAGCATCCCGAAGTTGGAATCAACGTTTTGATAAGGTAATCAAAAGTTTTGGTTTTATACAAACTTATGGAGAAGCTTGTATTTACAAGAAAGTGAGTGGGAGATCTGTAGCATTCTTAATACTATATGTGGATGACATATTGTTGATTGGGAATGATGTAGACCTTCTTAATAGTGTCTAGGAATATTTGAATAATAGTTTTTCAATGAAGGATCTTGGCGAAGCAGCTTACATATTAGGCATAAAGATTTATAGAGATAGATCGAAACGCCAAATATCATTGTCACAGAGTACATATTTGGACAAAGTTCTAAAGAAGTTTGGAATGGAAGAAAGCAAGAAAGGGTTCTTGCCCATGTTGCCCAATACGACCTTGAGTAAAACTCAAAGTCCAACATCGGCAGAAGATAGAGAAAGGATGAGTAAGACTCCCTATGCCTCAGCCATAGGATCTCTAATGTATGCCATGCTATGTACTAGACCCGACATTGCATATGCTGTTAGTTTAACTAGCAGATATCAAAGTGATCCAGGAGTGGATCATTGGACAGCGGTCAAAAACATCCTTAAGTACTTGAGAAGAACTAAGGATATGGTTCTTTCTTATGGAGGTGATGAACAGCTCGTTGTTAATGGTTACACCGATGCTAGTTGGAACACCGATCCGGATGATTCTAAATCACAATCTGGATACGTATTTATTTTGAATGGTGCAGCAGTTAGCTGGAGGAGTGCAAAGCAAAGCGTTGTGGCGAGATCTTCAACTGAATCGGAATACATGGCTGCTTCGGAGGCTTCACAAGAAGCGGTATGGATGAAAGAGTTCATTACAGAGCTGGGTGTGGTTCCTAGTGCGCTGGACCCAATGTCTATCTACTGTGATAACATGGGCGCCATAGCCAATGCGCAAGAACCAAGGTCACACAAGAAGCTGAAGCATATCAAGCTACGTTTTCACGGTATTCGAGAACATATCCAGGATGGGGATATAAAGATTTGCAAAGTACACACAGATCTGAATGTGGCGGATCCGTTGACTAAACCTCTCCCGAGGGCAAAACATGACCAACACCAAACTGCCATGGGTGTTCGGTATATTACCATGTAATCTAGATTAGATGACTCTAGTGCAAGTGGGAGACTGTTGGAGATATGCCCTAGAGGCAATAATAAATATAGTTATTATTATATCTTTGTGTTTATGATAAATGTTTATATTCATGCTATAATAGTATTAACAAGGAAACATTAATACTTGTGTGAATTGTAAACTTAAATTGAAGTCCCTAGTATAGCCTCTATACTTCACTAGCTTGTTGGTTGATTAAATGATTGTGGTTTCCATATCATGAACATTGAGATGTTATCAACAACAAGATCATATCGTTAGGAGAATGATATGGTGGACATACTCCTATTGATAAGCGTAGCATAAAGATCAAGTCATTTCAATAGTTCAATTGCTATATGCTTTCTGATACATAGTAACCTAATTCCTTCGACCATGAGATCATGCATATCACCTTTACCAGATGGATGCTTTGATGACATCAAACACCACACCGTAACTGGGTGGCTATAAAGGTGGCATTAAGTGTTCGGAAAGTATTGGTTGAAACACATGGATCAAGAGTGGGATTTGTCCATCCACATGACGGATAGATATACTCTGGGCCCTCTCGGTGGAATGTCATCCAATTGGCTTGCAAGCATGTTACTTGGTCACAAGGGATCACATATCACAGGAACGAGAAAAGAGTACTTATCAGTAACGAGGTTGAACTAGGTATGCAGAGATACCGACGATCATAACCTCGGATAAGTAACATATCGTGAGACAAAGGGAAATTGGTATCGTATGTAAGTGGTTCATTCGATCGCAAAGTAATCGTAGAAATATGTGGGAGCCATATGAATTTCCAGATTACTCTATTGGTTATTGTTCGGAGAAGTGTCTCGATCATGTCCTCATAATTCACGAACCGTAGGGAGACACACTTAAGGATTCGACGTTGTTTTGAGTAGTTATGGCATTATGAGAAAGAGACCGAATGTTGTTCGGAGTCTCGGATGGGATCCGGGATATCACGAGGTGATCCGGAATGGTCCGGAGAATAAGTTTCATATAAGGAAAGTCCCGTTTCGGAGTTCGGGAATGATTCCGGTGTTTTCATCGGGAATGTTCTAGAAGGTTCCGGATTGTCCGGCACTCCGGGGGGGAGGGTACATGAGTGTGTCATTGAATGATTGCATCATGTACTAAGTGTTCTTGCTGTTCCAAAAACATGAAAGTCAAATTGCCAGTTTGAAAGTCAAACGGCTAAAACAGGAAACTGTGGGAAACAGGAAACTGTGGGAAACAAGCAAGAGGAGTTGGAACCAAATTGGAGGAGGAGTCCCACTCCTCCAGGCCGGCGCCCAGCCCTAGGCCGAGTTGGGGAGGGACTCCCTCCCTCCCCTGGCGCGCCAAGGCCCCTCCACCCATAAAAGGAGGGGCAGGGCTCCTCCTTGAGACACACAAGTTTCCACCTCTAATCTCAGGTTTAGAGCCGTTTGGTTTAGAGCTTCTAATTGCTTTAGCCTGCGGTTTAGAGCCTTCTAATTGGTGTGTCTAATCTCTAGACCACTAATATCCCTCTCTCATAATCCACCATACTCGCTCCGGCTTAAGGCGAAGCCCTGCGGGATCTCCCCTCTACTTCCGGTACCACGCCGTTGTGCTGCCGGAATCGCGAGGAGAGCGCTACAACCTCCGCTGCCTGCTGGAACAAGGGAGAGGAAGGTCTTCGTCGAGTACCGAACGTGTGACCGACTGCGGGAGCGCTGCCGGAACGCAGCGCCGGAAGGATCGTCTACACGATCTTGAGATCGGAAAGAGTACGACTACATCACCCTCGAGAATCCGCTCTCGTTAAACACTTTGGAATCTTCGAGGGTAAGTTATTCCATCGACTCGTTGCTACAATCTAGTAGATAGATCTTGGCTTGTTTGTTTGTATGCGATAGAAAATTTTTGTTTTCCATGCTACGAACCCCTACAGAGAAGGGGTCGTGCGGGTGAGGAGGAAGAACAGTGGAAAGAGGGTCCAGTCGTTAGTGGGAAAGAAACGAGGGGAGGGTTCACTGGTCATACTCTGCGCGGGTCAGACACGAGGTGCGAAACGTTTTCTTTCGGGGAGTGAAGGCTGGGCTGGTACTGGGCTTAATGGGCTCTGTCAACTAGGCTGGTCCAACTCTATTTTTTTTTCTGTTTCTGATTCTTTTTCTATTTCCACAATCTGTTTTTAAATTTCAAAACATTTCCAAGCAATCAAAACAATTCAAAATCTTCACCCAATTTTGTAACTATGAATTTAGTTTTGTTTGGTAACCTGAACCAAAATCTAAAGTCAAGATAATAATTTTATTTGTAGGGTCCATTATTAATTATATAACATGGATCATGTTTTATTAATTAAATGGGGTTTGATTTTATTAATAAAATCTCCATTTGAAATCTAATTATTTTTAGAACCAAACAGTAGGTTGTATTTGAAAATAAGGGATATTTGAAAGCTTGTTTAAATCAAAATAACATTTTTGTTATGGTGTCCATTTATAATTAAATAAAATGGGCCTTAGTTATTAAATCAATTAGGATTGGTTTTATTTGAATCCTCATTTTGAAATCTAACATAAAACCAAAACACTTCAGTAAGTTTTATTTGAGAATATAAAATATTTGGAAACTTATTTAAATAATTTAATAAGTTTTGATGTTTCAATTAAAATGGTAAACCTTTTATTTAGATACAATTTGATACTAAATCCTTATTAATTTATTTAAATTAACCTTTGTTATTTTTATTCAAAACAAAATGTTTTATTTTCAAAAGTTTGGGCAGGGTTTAATTTGGCTTTAATGAAACAATCTTTATTTATAAATCCACCTTTTCTTTTGAAACCAAATCTGTTATTAAAAGGCTCCAAAATAGCAATTCCAAACATTTTAACTTCCTTTGATAAATGTTTAACCTTTTAAATCCTTTTAGGATTTTATTTAATCCAAATAGATTTGAAGTTCCATTTAAATTCAAAAAGTTTCTTCTGGCCCTGAATATCAAACAAAGTTTTATTTTATTCATTTATTTTCACATTACAGGATTTGGAAAATCTTGGGATGTGACAGGCTACCACCCTTAAAATAAATCTCGTCCCGAGATTTGGGAAGGCTAGGGTTGCAAGCAGGTTCAAAACAACTAGGGTACTACCACCCTTAAAAATTTTCAAACAAAAATTACACATTGGCCGTCTTGGGATCCTGGGAAAACTTTTCTAAGCAAACTTTTGCGTTGTGTCTTTTGTTTCCATGCTTGACTCATGGACCAAGGTTGAGCTTCTCCATAGGCTTGTTTAACTTGTTCTTCATCTTCTCTGGACAGTTGCTTGCATAATGTCCTGGATTCTTGCAGTTGAAACAATGGATATCTTGGAGTTCTTTGCGTTGTTCTTGTGGACAAGTTGCTACATAATGGCCTGGTTCTTTGCAGTTGTTGCACACCACTTGGTCAATTCCTTTATTTTTCTTGTTCTCTGGGCACTCACTGGAGTAGTGTCCCATTTCCCTACATTTACGGCATTGCACAAGGTGCATGTCTTGTCTTGGTTTCTTGGGTTTCTTTGATCCTTTGAAGTAGGTTGTCTTGTTTGGGGGTATAAGTGGTCCTTTTCCTTTGGAAGACTTGGATCCTTATTGTTTCCTTTGTTCCACCATGGAGTAGATGGGGCATTGGATGGGAACATGGTCGTTTCCTTCACAAAGGTAACAAGTAGCTTGAGAGGTGGGACATTGTCCAATAGGATGTTCTTCTTCACAATTGGGGCATTGTCCTTCATTCTCCTTGGAAGTATGATCCTTGTCTCCACAAATAATGCAAGCTGGGGCTCCATCTAGGACAACATTCTTGTCATCCTTGTTATCATAAACTCTTTTGGGATAGTTTTCTTCCATGCTGATCATTTGATTAGTCACCTTAAGCATCAGTTGGGATTGTTCTTCCAAAAACTTTTGCAGTGTTGGATCTTTATCACTATGGTTGGCTATGAACTGAGCTGTCAGTTGGTTCAACTGG
This sequence comes from Avena sativa, assembly GCA_916181665.1. Taxonomy (NCBI): domain Eukaryota; kingdom Viridiplantae; phylum Streptophyta; class Magnoliopsida; order Poales; family Poaceae; genus Avena; species Avena sativa. Next base: position 395,261,599 of record OV702279.1, on the reverse strand, counting down.
TGTTGGGTTGCTATGAGCTCTTTCATGCTGTCAGCTTGGTTGGTGTTGGTGTCATCAACCTTGGAATCTTTTGAAGTAGTCATCTGTTTGGGTTGAAGGGAGGTTAGAATAGGCAAGATATTTCTAAGGACTCAATTCTAATCACACACATCATAATTCACACAAGCAATGTGCATACAATCACAAACCAAACATTTCACTCAAACAAGGTTCAAGCACATACTTAGTCAACAAAATATTTTTGTTACACCACATAGGTTGGTGAGTTTGACTTAACTAAAATATGGTGGTCCATCTATAGGGTTCACTTGTGATTTTTCCTTCCTTCCTGATTCTTCTTGTATGAGATCATGGTTTCCTTGAGAAAAACTCTTGGTCACAAAACTTCAAGTGATGTAGGCTCTTTCTAACTTTTGCATTCCCTTAGTCTCTAAATCTTGAGCAAGATTTCCTTGTTTCACTTGTAGTCCTTGGTAGTTTCCAAGTTGGAAGTCCTTGGGGAATATACTGAAGATGTTGAAGTCATTAGAGTTGAAGGAGTTGAAGTCATTAGAGTTGAAGAAGTTGGAGAAGTCCTTTGCACATGGTGTAGTCTTTGGCCATGGGGTATGTTTTTCCATCAAGTTGAAGTATAAGAGGTGTAGAGCTGAACCCAAATTGGTTGAGGGGAGAGTTTACAAGTTTTGTAAATAAGTTTTGGATTAAAACATAACTCCTATTTTTCTAAGGGTTTTTTGTCCAATCCTAGGTTTACAAATCCTACAGGCAACACAATGCTCTGATACCATCTGTAGAGTTCCCAACCTTTAATAAGGTAGAGATCCCTGTGTTTACAATGCTAGTCCCTGGATCAATAGCTAGCATCCACAGTTAAGATGTAATATCAAGAAACAAAGGTCATAATACAACTTTATAACCAGGAATAAAATAATTTATTACATCTTACATAGCTTATTTAGCTATCACATTACATTGAAGCAGAAATCTATAAAGCATGGAGTCCTTCATCTTCAAAGAGCCACAGGCAGATGTTGGTTGTAGACTTTGTAATCCTAAACATTCAATCTTCACTAAAATCAATCAAACCTGCAACATTACAAGTTACAGCCACATGGGTCAATACATTTGAATTGTATTGGCAAGCTTCACTACTATGTATAATATGAGTGGATCCTATCAATACATGCAATTTTGGCTAAGTGGAGTTTAAGGCTCATTTGCATAAAGCAATAATTTATCCTATCTTTTCAAAATGGTTTTGGTCCTTTGTCAAATCTCCTTTTCCAAGTTCCTTGAACTCCTTGGTAGAAACTCAAGTGTTCAAGTCCTTGTCAAAATCCCTTGAGCTACTTGGTAACCCCAAGTGCAACAAGTTTTATCAAGATTTCATGAGTTCCTTGGTAACCCCAAGTACATCAAGTGTTAAGCAAAATCTCTTGAGCACCTTGGTAACCCCAAGTGCATCAAGCTTAACCAAAACTCTTTGAATTCCTTGGTACCCCCAAGTGCATCAAGTTTTATTTTAGAAGTTGGAATGTCGAGATCTCCCATAGTTCAAACTTTAGTTGCTCAGTATTGTCCATAACCGGGGACACGGCTAAGTACTTAGATTTTGTTAACTTTTGCAGAAGGAGTACACTTTACCCACATGTCACAATCCCATCTTGTTGCCACCAGTGACCTACTGGATTAGTGCTCACCAAGATGGAGTACTGGTAGACTGAGAGTGTGACGAAGTCTTTCCAAAAGGTCCTCCCATACATCATTGCTAGCTTGTCTTCAGCCCCCATGAAGCATTCCAGATCCCCATGTCCGGTAACTAAAGACAATGTATGGGTCTTACTAATGTAGTTGACTAAGCCACAGCCATAATAGCATGCGGTTGCACACGAAAGCCACAATTGGAGAAGCATGTTTGATCTCTAAGTTTCCTAGGTGGTTTTCTTTTGGAGCCCAACACAAAGTGATTCCCATAAACATGGTTCCTTTTGTTGCCACCTTCTCCAAACTTAAAGTATCCTCCACCTAGGTGGTTCATTGAGTCCTTGTTTTATTATATAAAACACAAGTCCTTTTCTCAACTTTGTTAAATCTCAACATGTATCTCTTTTCAAAATATAGCATGGCTAAGCATGTAACAACTACAATATTTTCACTAAGGAGTGTATAGGGAATCCTATTAGGATTTAGCATAGCATAAGTATAGAAATATCTTTTCATGCATGTTTTCAAAATCCACTAAGTATAATGAAAATAGTAGGACTTTAGATGATAATATAACTTGCCTTTTGGTAGGGAATGGTGGTTCACTCCTCGATCTTGCTAGTCTCACACTTTGCTAAATTCACTACAAGTCAACCAAGCAAACACAAAATCAACTAACATTCCAAACCAAAGTCAAACAAATAATCTCACACACATAAAGCAATGGAATCTAAGTCATGCATAAGTATGCAAAGGATGGTTCTATTGCAAGGATGGTCTCCACTAGGTTTCTAAACTTTGTAAGGTCCAAATTGGTCATTTACCAAAATGGCAAAGTCATTAGTTAAAGGGTTTTCTCCAAAAACATTTTTAAATCCCTTCATCATTTTATGTGGTGGAAATTAGTTTTATCAAATCTAAAACCTTTAAGTCTTCACCAGAAGTTTCTAACTCTCAAGATTTGTTGTTTTGGGTCAGTAGCTTTGAATCAAAATATTTTCCCAAGGTTTTATTCCAAAATCCTTTTCCATATTAAATCATTATCTTTATTTAGCTAGTAATAGACTAATTCAATTAATCCATTCTAAATTTTTCCAATTTCATTTTTAAAACCATGGGTTGGTTTCTAAGGTCAGTAAGGTCACAACAAACCATTTTGCAAAAGTTTTAACCCTAAAATCAATTTTAAACAATTTTTATACCCTAAACAAACTCACAAAAGAATCTGCAAAATCAAGTAAACTAACAGATACTATTTTCTAAACTAAGGCCATGGTTGGTTAGGTCTTGCTCTCCTGAATCCAACGACATAAAATTTGTAATTTTTGGACGTGTGGATCCAAAGTTACAAGGTTTTGAAGTTTGCAAATAAATCTGATTCAAAAAATCTGTTTTACTCAAACCCGTGACACGCGGCACGTTCTAATTCGCTGAAAACGGTTCGCGCGGATCGACTGACAGTAGCCGTTAGATTTAAGTCATATCGCACGGCTCAGTTTCTCTCTTACCCCTTCGTTCTACTTTCTATCCTATCCACCGGATCAAGATCGGATGGCTCTCAGTGCCCCGACCATAAGCTGGCGGCGCTGGACTCTGACGCGCGGCGGTGGCTCTGCTTTGCGGCGGCGCCGGCGATACAGGAAGAGAAACAGGGAGGGAGTAAGCTCACCGAGGTCGCGAGGATGAGGTGATGCTGGTCGTGTGGTCGTCGTGGCAAGGGGCGCACGGGGACGGGCGGGATTCCTCACCGGAGTTGGTTCTGGTGGCGGATGCACGTGGTCGAGGTCGAGGACGACGCTGTGGTCCACGAGAAGACAAACGGAGGACTGGGTTAGCTGCGCAATGCCATGGCAAAGATGTTTGCGTGATCTAGAAGACACGGGGTGGTTGGAATCTACCTGTGGGCGTCGTCGGAGTAGCAAACAGACGATGGCGACGGCGGTAGTTGTCGTTGCCGAGGCTCAGGGGCGCCCGCGGTCAAATTGGTGGTACGGGGAGAAGTGTCTGGGAGTGGGGAAGCTACTAGGGTGCTCGGGAAGATAGGAGGTGGCGTGTACTGGCCTGAATTGGCCGGAGACGATGGTCGGAACAGAGGAGCTCGAGGAGGAAATTGGGGTGGTCTAAGGCGTGCCAGCGCGGGGTGTCAGAGGGGAAATATAGAGGAGGCATGGGCGTTTCATCCTGCGTGATCAAAGCTGGTAACGGTGGTCGAGTTAAAGCGAATTAAGGCCGCGAATTCATCGGCAGGAGCGGTGTCGAAGGAGGGAGAAGGGGTCGTGCGGGTGAGGAGGAAGAACAGTGGAAAGATGGTCCAGTCGTCAGTGGGAAAGAAACGAGGGGAGGGTCCACTGGTCATACTCTGCGCGGGTCAGACACGAGGTGCGAAACGTTTTGTTTCGGGGAGTGAAGGCTGGGCTGGTACTGGGCTTAATGGGCTCTGTCAACTAGGCTGGTCCAACTCTATTTTTTTCTGTTTCTGATTCTTTTTCTATTTCCACAATCTGTTTTTAAATTTCAAACAATTTCCAAGCAATCAAAACAATTCAAAATCTTCATCCAATTTTGTAACTATGAATTTAGTTCTGTTTGGTAACCTGAACCAAAATCTAAAGTCAAGATAATAATTTTATTTGTAGGGTCCATTATTAATTATATAACATGGATCATGTTTTATTAATTAAATGGGGTTTGATTTTATTAATAAAATCTCCATTTGAAATCTAATTATTTTCAGAACCAAACAGTAGGTTGTATTTGAAAATAAGGGATATTTGAAAGCTTGTTTAAATCAAAATAACATTTTTGTTATGGTGTCCATTTATAATTAAATAAAATGGGCCTTAGTTATTAAATCAATTAGGATTGGTTTTATTTGAATCCTCATTTTGAAATCTAAAATAAAACCAAAACACTTCAGTAAGTTTTATTTGAGAATATAAAATATTTGGAAACTTATTTAAATAATTTAATAAGTTTTGATGTTTCAATTAAAATGGTAAACCTTTTATTTAGATACAATTTGATACTAAATCCTTATTAATTTATTTAAATTAACCTTTGTTATTTTTATTCAAAACAAAATGTTTTATTTTCAAAAGTTTGGGCAGGGTTTAATTTGGCTTTAATGAAACAATCTTTATTTATAAATCCACCTTTTCTTTTGAAACCAAATCTGTTATTAAAAGGTTCCAAAATAGCAATTCCAAACATTTTAACTTCCTTTGATAAATGTTTAACCTTTTAAATCCTTTTAGGATTTTATTTAATCCAAATAGATTTGAAGTTCCATTTAAATTCAAAAAGTTTCTTCTGGCCCTGAATATCAAACAAAGTTTTATTTTATTCATTTATTTTCACATTACAGGATTTGGAAAATCTTGGGATGTGACATAACCACAGTGAAAACATTATTTTGTTCATAAAAATTCCTTTTGTTAACAAGGTTGATCAAGTCTTGTTACCAAAACAATCTTATATGAAACAAAACTTTGTACTCCACAAGGTGATTATGTTACCTCATACTTGATAGCAATGGTCCCAATCATAATAGTTTCAAATTTTTCTTGTGGAATGGGACAATATATTTCTCCAACCTTGATGCTCTCAATATTTTCAATGGAATTCAGGCAATAGCTCTTAACAACCTTCTTGGGGAAATAAACAGTATGCTCTTTGTCATCAATATTTAATGTTACTTTTCCTTGATTACAATTAATGACAGCACGTGCAGTATTAAGAAAAGGTCTCCCAAGAATAATAGACATATTATCATCTTCAGGCATCTCAAGCACAACAAAATCAGTTAAACCCAAGCAATTATGTGCCACTTGAACAGGAACATCCTCACATATACCAACAGGAATAGTAGTTGACTTATCAGCCATTTGCAAAGATATATCAGTTGGTATCAACTTTTCTAACTGGAGTCTCTTGTAGAGAGAAAAAGGCATAACACTAACTCCAGCTCCCAAATCACATAAAGCAGTTCTAACATAATTATTCTTAATAGAGCAAGGAATAGTTGGTATACCTGGATCACCAAGTTTCTTTGGAACCTTACATTGAAGGAATAATTAGCAAGCAAAGTAGAAATCTCCTCATTAGGAATCTTTCTTTTATTAGAGACAATATCCTTCATATACTTTGAATAAGGAGGAAACTTAATAGCATCAGTCCAAGGAATTTGCAAAAATAAAGGTTTCATACACTCACAAAACTTGTTGTAGTGTTCTTCCTCCTTTGACTTATGTTTCTTACCTGGAAAAGGCATAGGTTTCTGCGCCCAAGGTTCTCTCTTACTACCATGTTTCTTAGCAATAAAATCTTCCTTAGTGTATCTAGTGTTCTTAGTGTTCTTTTTAGGTTCTTCCTCAACTTCCTCCTTATCAGGAGCATCATTATTATTACCACTCTCAGTTTCAGCATCAGAGACAGATATACTATTAGGATCTACAGTAGGTTCCAGTGGTTCCTCAACTACCTTGTGTTTCTTTTTCTTTCTCTTACAAGGACTACCACTATCAAATTGTTGAGAATACTACTCAACTCTTTTGGGGTGTCCTTCAGGATATAAAGGATCTTAAGTAGCTATACCACTCCTAGTTCTAATTCCATAAGCATGTTTATCTCCCGAGGAATTAACTAGCATATCCTTTTATACCTTAGCAATTTGATCAAGTTGGGTTTGAACCATTTGAAAGTGTTTTCAAAGCATTTTAATATCATTAGAAGTTCTTTCCACAATATCTTTCAACTCATTGATAGCTCTAGAGTTTTCCAATAAATGATTCTGAACTTGTTTATTAAAATTACCTTGTTTAACAATAAAAATGTCAAGTTCCTCTAAACATTGATCAGGAGGCTTACCATAAGGAATATCACCTTCATCAAAGTGTTGGAGAGAATGTACCTCAATAGTAGATGAGTGGGGAATTGGCTTACATAATTCTTCTATAGGAGGTAAATTCTTCACATCTTCAGCTCTAATTCCTTTCTCCTTTAGACACTTCTTAGCTTCCTTCATCACTTCATCATTTAATGCAATAACTCCCCTCTTCTTTGGTGTTGGTGTTGGAACTGGTTCAGGCACAATTGGTTCAGGAGTAATAAGCTCAGGTGTATTTAGCTTAGTTGAAGTCCAATCATCATAATTCTTGCTTATCTTAGCCAATAATTCTTCAGCATCTGTAGGAGTTCTTCTCCTGAAAACACAATCAGCAAAGCTATCTAGGTATGTCCTAGAATCATCAGTTAGTCCATTATAATAAATATCAAGAAGGTCATTCTTAGGAAATGGACATCCAGGATGTGCATGAATCAAGGCACAGAACCTTGTCCATGACTCAGGCAATTTCTCTTCTTCTCCCTGTTTAAAATCAAAAAGCCTCTGCAAAGCAGCATTTCTAGCACTAGGAGGAAAATATTTATGGAAGAAATAAGCAATCAAGCAATCAGGGCTATCAATGGAACCAGGAGATAATCTATTAAACCAAGCCCTAGCTTCTCCTTTTAGTGAAAAAGGGAAGATCTTAGTAACAAAATACTTGCGCATCTTAAAATCATCAGAGAACCAAGCACTCATAGTAGAAAGATCATTCATATGAGCCACAACACTCTCATTTTCAGTCCCACAAAAAGGTTCTTTCTCAATAATGTCCAAATAGGATAAATCAAGAGAGAAATCATAATATTTATCTTGAATATCTATGGGAGAGGTGGCAAGCTTAGGATCACAGGACAGTTTAGGCATAATAGTATGTCTAGCAAGGAGACTCTTAATAGCACTAGTACCATGTGTGTTTCGGCACTCTTCAACAAATTCATCAGTGAACTCAATGTAACCATCATTAATATCATAACTCTCTCTAGACTCAGGTGAGCTAACAGGTGTAACAATGTCTTCACTAGGAGTTTTAGTATTTCCTAGACTAGCCATAGTAGCATCTAGGAAAGGACCTAATGAACCACTCGCATCAAGCACAATAGAAGTAACATCATGAGCATCAAAAGCAGTTTCAGATTCAGCAGTGATAGCAGTGTGTGTAGCATGAGTATGTGGTGGTGGTGTGACAAGCTTACTTATAACAGACGGTGAATCAAGAGCAACAGAGGTGTTTAGGACTGTACCTCTTCTTGTAGTGGATGGTAAAATAGGGAACTTTCCATCACGAGACTTACCCATGATGAACGAAGTAGCAGTGAACAATAGTACATCCAAGTGAACTTACAAATAAGCTATGCTCCCCGGCAACGGTGCCAAAAAATAGTCTTGATGACACACAAGTGTAGGGGATCGCAACAGTCTTCGCAGGTAGTATTACCCAATTTATTGATTCGACACAAGGAGATCCAAAGAATACTTGCAAGCCTTAACAACTGAGTTGTCAATTCAGCTGTACCTGGAAATAGTTCTTGCTCACAGAAGTTTATCAGTAGCAACAATTTGTAGTAGCAACATCAGCAGCAAAACAAGAGCAATAGTAACAAGAGCAATAGTAACAATAGCAGCAAACAGTAGGATTCGAGTGCGGTAGGCATAGAGATGGATGGACGGGCGTTGCATGGACAAGTCTAAACATGTAACTTCAAGATCTAGGGCATTGTAGATAAATAATAACAAGTATCCAAGTACTAAACAATCCTAGGCATGTGCTCCAAATATAGTCATACGTGCTCGCAATGAGAACTTGCACAACATCTTTTATCCAGCCAGCCTGTGGCAGCGGGGCCTCTAGGGAACTATTGGAAATTAAGGTGCTCCTTTTAATAGAGCACCGGAGCAAAGCATTAACACTCCATGAACACATGTTATCCTCACACCACATCCATCCCCTCCGGTTGTCCCCATTATTGTCACTTTGGGGCCTTTGGATCCGGACAATGATATGTGTACACAAGTTGCAGATAAGATCACAAACAATACTATCATAATGATTCAATAATAAGTTTAGATCTGAGATCATGGCACTCAGGCCCTAGTGACAAGCATTAAGCACAACAAGTTGCAACAAAGTCAAATAGCACTAATAGAGATACTAGGCACTATGCCCTAACAGATCTTATTCGATTACATGATAGAACTCATCCAATCCCTACCATCCCCAAGCCTACATCGGGGGATTACTCACTCATGGATGTGGGAAACATCGATGGTTGATGGAGATGCGTTGGTGATGACGATGGCGATGATCCTTTCCAAATTCCCCGTCCCGACAGGGTGCCAGAACGGAGTTTCTGGATCCGAATCTTGGTTTCTGGTGGCGGCGGCGAAGCGGAACTCTTTCTGGAAAATTATCGAACCCCCGAGGGTTTTTAGGTCAAGGGGCAACTTATAGGTGCAGAGGGAGGCCGAGGGGGTGCCTGGGGTGGCCGCACCCCCTAGGGGTGTGGGCCTCCCAGGCCCCTTCTCCGTCTCATCTTCTGGCTCCTTGGGTCTTCTGGTGAAATATATTTTTTGGCATATTTTCCGGGATTTTTCCTGATAGTTGATTTTCTGCACAAAAACAAGACACCAAGGTAATTCTGCTAAAAACAGCATCATTCCGTGTTAGTTGTACCCAAATCACACAAGTTTAGAGGAGAAACAAGAGCAAAAGTGTTCGAGAAAGTAGATACGTTTTGGATGTATCAATGCCATGCTACTGCTTTATTTACTACTGTTGATCGAGGAGCGTTTACTACTCTACTGTTTTGGAACCCCGTCCCACATTTTCGTGGTATCGATAAGCCCAGTCACACTTTCAGGTTCCGAGTTATTTATAGCCGTCGTCACAAGCCTCTGAGTCCGTCTCGGAGTCGGCCAACTTCGTCGCGGGTAGCCCCCTGAAATAATATATGAATCTTGCGATTGCTTTATTGTGATGCCTCGTTGGGTTTTCATTTGGTTTTTCCGAGGTTGATCATGCGTGTGTTGCTATTTGTGCCCCCTACATGGTAAATCTTTCTGAAATCTGTGTCCGCAGTTATGGACAACTTGCAGCATAATATCTTGATCATAGACAACTATAACTAAAGTAGTGCTAGAAATTTGACTTTGAAATGACTAGTAATCAGCTTCATTATAACGAAATGGCTAAATAAAAGTATCAACAACTGCTGGAATTGGGATGCCTGATGCCATATGTATCTGACTAGTAAGTACTACAACTACAACGGAATTGTCAACTAAAAATGCCCACTGCTTATTATAACAGGATGACTCATGCTATCTATATCTGACTAGTAATTGCTACAACTATAATGTTATGAACAAAACTGTGAATTGTTTGAGTTCCTCGGTCTGAATTCCTCATTTAATCTTGAGGAGGGAAAGCCAGGATGGGTATGTTTGGTGTTAGTATCAGGTTGGATCCGAATAGGTCTTTCTTATCTCTCTCTGATAGCCGCCAGTTGTATCGAGTCTCTGTAGGTTGTTTAGTGCCTGCTTCGCTGCCGCTTCAGTCCACCATACCTATGTCGGCGAGGACCGCCGAATTCTAAGACTCTATGTATACTGGCCTCAGTACTGACCGCTCTTTTTTTTTCCTTTGCCCTTTGCCGGCACCCCTTTTGTTTAAGCAGGTTTTGAGGTCGACGTCATTAGCAGGGTTACCCTTTCGGCTTTGACTAGGTAGGTTTATGGACTCCATTGGTTATTCTTTAGGGATCTTAGCTCAATTTGCATCTTATCAATACTCGGATGTGTATCGTTTTCAAGGTGAATTGGATCTTTGTATCGTATATCTATATTCTTGACTCTTTGAGTTGTCGTTGTATATATCTGTTCTGTGGGTTCCAACATGGACTAATGTGTAATGATATTACTTCATTTTCCACCTGCATGAAAGTGCCTGGTGGGCACGTTTGAATCGTTTCTATGCGGGTTTGGCGGGAATCGCTAAAACTTGCATAGGACCGATCTAGGGTGTTACACGAGTCCTCGCTCCAGCAAATCAGCGGCAGCAGTGGAAGCCATGGTGGGTGCCCCAACCTCTTCCTCATTCATGTGGGTGGAGCTCCACTCACATAAAAGACCTCCACTCAAAAATCCACTCACACATGCATTAATTTTCCACCAAAAATAATGTATCTCTCATTTCATAAAACTATTTTATTTATTTTATTCAGAATTTTGTTAATTACATTAATTGACAAACATTCACACAAAAACCCTTGCAACATTTCATTTCACATGGAGAACCAGTTTCAGCAATTTCACCCGAAACAATTCCGGTTTCCATTGAAATAATTCCAGCGCTTTGATATTATTTCTCTGGCATCTTATTTGCTCCAAATGGTGTCAGTATCCCTTAAGTGTGTCACCTTACGGTTCGCGAATAATGCAGACATGATTGAGACCCCTCTCCATGTTGGGAATATGCCCTAGAGGCAATCATGTATGATGATATTCCCTAAGGTATTCATAAAGTTATTAAGTAGCCCCTTGTGTGAACATCTGATATATATCATCGACTACGTGATTTGGTTGTGGAACTATATATTCATGTTGTTCATACTAGTTGTCCTTAGTCATTGAGGTTGTGCTGGACACACAACTTAGACTAATGTGAAGCTGGCTTCATGACACGATTCCACTTGTCATGGACATGGTGATGCTATTCCAACTTGCATGGACTCGGCTAAAGATTTTAGTGAGTCAGACTGACCCACAGTTGAGATGCAACAAGCATGTTGTCATTTGTAGTCTCATACAATGGAATCCTTTGACCTGAGGTGATAGCATGATCCAAGTTGTGGATTGCCAACTTAGGTTCTATCAAACGATGTTCCGTAAATGGGCAGTTATAAAGTTGAGGCAGAGCTCCACCACTGTGGAGATCGGATGGCTGGAAGTGGTGGCAGCGCTCCGTCCCTAAAGGGCTATGGTGTATTATGGCTTCCTCCCCTCTTCTTTGACTCCTCCCTCCTTTATATAGGCCTTGGGGATGCCCTAGGGTTCCCCCAATACCATAATATGACTTAGGGAAGGTTCTGGAGCTTCCAGGGGCGAAATCCCATTGTTTCCGACCTTTTTCGCAACTATACGGCGAGAGCTACACGGCTGGAATTTTTGCTCCCCCATATAGTTGGTCGTTAAACCTTCGGGTTCCGCAGTGTTTTGGTCGTCATTTCTTCATACGAACTCCATTTTGGGTGTTCTTGGGCTCGTTGGATTCGTATAGACGAGGGATACAACCTTGTGGTATTGGATCTTTATTTTTAGAAGTTGGAAAAATTCACTTTTTTCAACACCTCAAATGGTACTATGCTATCTTTGTTCCCTTTGCCTTTGTTTTATCCATAATCATAATCAACACCTACACACATGTCAAAGACAAGGAAGAGGGATAAAATTCTACCTAAACTACTAAATGTGCAAAGCTCATATGAAAATGAATGAATAACAGAAACCATGAAATTGGTCCTTGTGAACTTGAGGACATTGATGTGGTTATTCACCTTGATAATAAGGAAACCATTTGCTCTATTGGTATTGTAAGAGATGTGGAAGTCCTTTGCGGCTAGATTAAGTTTCCTACTGATTTTCTAGTGCTTAATTCGGCAGCTAGTAAAACTTGTCCTACAATTTTTGGTAGACCTTTCTTGAACACTTGTGGCGCTATTATAGATTGTAGGAAGGAAAGAATTTTTACTAAGTTTGATGGAGATTCTTATGAGTTTAGTTTTTCCAAATTTTCTAAAGCTCCTTGTGAAAATAGCTTTCCTAATAAAGATTTCAGGATGGAACAACTTGCTTCTATTGATCCGGTTTATGACCTTGGGCCTCTTTTTGGTGATTGTAAGTATGCTCATTCTGATGATAAAATTGTTGACAGTGACAGTTATATTGTCAATTTTATTCAAAGTGCTACTGAAAGTTATTATGAGAGAGGGAAACATGGTTTTATGCATCTCAATAATGTTAAGTTTCCCTGTTTTATGTTGAAAGCTTTGAAGTTGCATTTGTGTTGTCTTCCTATGCTAGTGGATTTTTGTTTCAACAATTTGTTTTCTCATGATAACCCCATGCATAGGAAGTGGGTTACACTCAAATGTGTTATTTATTTGCTTCTTGATGCTCTCTTTCATTTCAGATATATATCTCCTATGGGAGCATCTTTGAAATTTTCAAGCCTAACTTAAAGGCATTAAATAAAAGTACTTCTTGGGAGATAACCCAATAGTTTTGTTGATTCTTGGAAGTTATTACTGAAGGGTTTCGCAGCATAGTAAATCAAAAAAATTCTACGGATGCGAACGGGAAAGCCAAGATCTAATCTAGGAGATGCAATCAACAAGAGGTATAGATGAGATCTTCATACCCTTGAAGAAATCGCACAGCGGAAACGTTCAACAGAACATGGGTGATGTAGTCGAACTAGCCTTCTCCTCCTCGCGATCCGATCCGATCCGATCCAACGCCGCAAGTGGCGGCGCCTCCGAGAGATGGACACGTACGGTGCCGCGACGTCTCCTCCTTCCTCGGTCCAGCAAGTGGGGTGGAGATATAGATTGGATCTACAACACGATGGCGTGGTGCAATGGTGGAGAGTTTCTGCGGCAGGGCTTCGCCTACGCGCAGTCGGGAGAGAGAGAGAGGTGGAGGGCAGCAGGTCGGCGGCTAGGGTTTGGGGTGTGGGGGGAGGGTGCGCCCCTGCCCTCTTTATATAGAGGGCTGGCTGGCTTCCCTTGCCCCTCCTCCAAGCCCTAGGGCCGGCAGCCACAAGGGTGGAGTGGGGGCAAGTCTCCCCCCTTCTAGAAGATCCCCTAGGGTTTCCCCTAGTGTTTGGTCGGCTGGGCCTATGGGGCCTTGTGCCCCTGGCCCAATGCGTCCTGGGCACTCCCACGTAGGCCCACGCCCCCCTCCGACAAGTGGGACCACGTTGGTCCCACTCCGGAAGCTTCTAGAACCTTCCGGTACAATACCGAACATTCCGAAACAATTCCGAAATCCAAAAACTGCTTTCCTTTATATGAATCTTATTCTCCGGACCATTCTGGAACCTCTCGTGATGTCCTGGATCTCATCCGAGACTCCGAACAAAAACTCATAAACCAATTATCCCTTCTATCCTGGCGTCGAGACACGTTAAGTGTGTGACCCTACGGGTTCGAGAATATGCAGACATGATCTTCTATCAATAATCAACAGCGGGATCTGGAAACCCATATTGACTCCCACATATTTATCGATGATCATATTAGATGAACCACGATGCCAGGATTCAATTAATCCCATATATATATATATTCCCTTCGTCACGCGATATTTTACTTGCCCGAGATTCGATCGTTGGTATCGGCATACCTAGTTCAATCTCGTTCACAGCAAGTACTTTACTCGTTCCGTAATCCGATATCACTTTGTGATTAAATCCTTAACCACGTGCTTGCAAGCGGTGTTGATATCAATTACCGAGTGGGCCTGAAGTATATCTCTCCGACTTGGGAGGGACAAATCCCATCTCGATACATACAACCCAACAAGTACTTTCCGATCACCTGAGAGACACCTTTATGATCACCCTCTCATAGGATGACGTTTGATGACCTCAAAGCTTTCTTCCGATACCAGGGAGTTGCATTATCTCATGGTCTAAGGAATACAATATTTTACATAAGAAAAAGCTTCACAAAGATGAACACGATTACACGATCTAATTGCTCTGCTTAATTTGGGTCTGTCAATCATATCATTCTCCCAATGACATGATCTCATTATTAATTGACAAATCATGTCTATGGTTAGGAAACTTAACCATCGTTAATCAATGAGCTAGTCCATAGAGGCGTACTAGGGACACGGTGTTGTTCATAAACCACACAAGTATCAAAGTTTCCTCTTAATACAATTCTAGCATGGAATATAAACTTTATCATGAACAAGAATTATAACAATAACATCTTTATTATTGCCTCTAGGGCATAATTCCAACAATTACCTCAGTAATAACCGTTCCTTATCCTTTTTGTTCTGGTTTTTGTGTCAGGTTCAACTACTTTTGAGAAGTGGAGGAGTTGTGAAAAGTGGTTGTCCTGGGACATATTTTTGTGCTGCATTGTAAAAATTCGTGAAGGAGATCAGTACATCGGATGGAGCTCTATTTATCTGTGCATGTTCTCCAAGTTGTTACCCAACTTTCATTAGTTTTGCACTTTTTTATTTGAGCAACAGAAGGTTTTCTAAAAAATCTATCTTTACCTGCTGGTCTGTTTTGACAGATTTCTTCCATCATTTGCATTTGCCTCCTATATTGATTCCCTTCTAGATTATTTTGGGTTTTTAGAAAGGAGATGCTACAATAGCTTTTGTTTTTATGGATTTCAGTTGAAGTGTGTACCTAAAGGTTTATTGTTTTTGCTTACACTAATGTTGCCATTGAAGTTTGTGTAATGCCTTGTGAGAAAAGAAATTTCCAGGAGAAGGATAAAAGGAGTCTGCAGAGTTCGTCTTTGAATAGGTAAAAGTGGTGAAAACAGAAGGTTCATGAAAGCCTAATCTTTTTATATTTTTGATGTTTTTATTACATACGGAAGGTTACGAAACGAAAGAGAGGAGGAAATGGAGGCCAGGGTGGCCACACCCACCCCAGGCGCGGGTCCCAGCTGGCCGCGCCTGGAGGGGGTGTGAGCCCCCTGAGCTCCGTATCCGCATCGTTTACGCACCAGTACCTTCCTTATGTTTTGAAACTTCGTAATATATAACCCCCCGGGTCCCCCGAGGTTTGTGTATCGTGTTCTCGTCGTGTTTTCATTTCGATCTGTTTCTGTCAGGAAATCTTCTCAAAGTTTAGAGCAGCATGGTCTCCGCCAACGACAAAGGCAAGAAGCCCGTGGAAGAAGAAATGATCACTGCTAGGCGCGAAGACATGGATTGGAGCGTCGAGGAGGAAGTAAAGATGGAGTAACAAAGCGCCGCAGGGTCAAGGGCAAGGAAACCTAATTTTGTAGGAGCAATTAACACTGGACGTGCTTTTTCTCGTAACATGCAGGGGATTATAGCCTCCGTTCCAGACTTCAGATCCTGCCCTAAGGCAGTGGAAGCCCTTCGAACCACTGACGAGTTTTGTGATAAGTACCATGCTTTGAGGATGAAGGTGGATATACTTCAAGAGGAGAATGACATGCTTCGTAAGATGCTGGAGGGTTTCCTTACCCTAAACAAGAGAACACCACCACCAACGAAGGAGTAATTCATCATCAGGTTTGGCATCCCCTTGGCTTGTTCCAAACTTGGGGGAGTGCCGCGGTATCACATCATTATCTTTTATCTTTTAACTTTTTAGTGGATTCATATCTTTGGTAGAGAAGATATCTTATAGGTTGGTTTGCATTGTGGAAGTATCTCTCCTTTAGTTGATTATATATGTATCCCTTGGTGTGAGTGCCTTTATGGATTATTAATGAGAAGTTTCATCTTTTACTTTTTGCACTACTTATTTTAGTTTGCAATCTCTATTATATGATTGATCTTGTTGACCAGTATTGGTGTCACTTTAGAAGCATCAAGTAGATCTAAATTGGTTTTAGCAAACCGAGCTCTGGTCAGTAGCAACACTTTTTGAGGGTTGAAAGGAAAAGAGAAAAAGCTTATAGGTATTTTGTATCATTTATTTTCTTTCTTGATTGGCTCATAAGCTTAGTATTCTTTATTTAAGATCTTTTGTGTCTTCAAGGAAGATTGCATGTTTGGCTTTATCACTTGTAGGTTTGCTTGTTTCCTTCAAATCTTTTGCTTGCTACCCAGCCTTGCTAGCCAAAAACCTGTATTGAGAAGACATACTTCTCATGCATCCAACCCCCTTGAACCAAACCTGTGCCATTTGTGTCCACCATATCTACCTATTAGAATTATTGCTATTCCAAGCAAATTCTCAAGCTTCATCTATATTTCGAATTAAAAATTATTTTGTTATGTGAAAACTAGTTAGTAAAGCTCTCACGAACTTGATGGCACACCTTATTTTCTTGCCCCTAATAATCTTGAACCATTTTGTCATCGAAGTTGTATATGCTTGCATCTATACGTTGGGATTAGCATAACCGTGTTGTCACGGGGAATGATTTAAGCACTTATGGATACATATATCCAGTTGATATCATGCTCTTTTCTTTGTGGATGTCGTCGGTGTGAAATAAAAGGGGAGCTTGTAAGTCCATGAAGTTATGTATGTGTGTTAGAGAAACGCCTGGGCCACTAGTTTAAACCATGCCTAATCATGGTGGAAACTTGCAGCATAACCATAGTGAGCAATCTGTGAAGTATCCTCAATAAAAACCTATGCAAATAGCAAATAAAAAGATCGCTAAGATGCTCACTGTCTGCTTGCCTTGTCATTTTGATTATGGGATAGCTCCTATATCATGTGCGAGGGGTACCCCGTTGGTGGTTCTTCGTGATACACATGTACTTACAATGACAAGAACTTACCAGTAACTAAAGTTGAGTAGCATGAGGAGCGGCCCTCGTACTCAAGGGACATGAGATTGCCAACTTATATTTCGTCAAGTATATACTCCATCCTTGTTCACTTTAACCTTAATCACCTCAAGATGCTTATGATAGGGGAAATGAGAGCTCAAAGCTAGTAAGTACCATAATCTTTTGGAAGATCTTTATGACTTGAAATCCCTGTTTCCCTCTATGAAGGTCCTTTCTCCTATTTCTAAGTTGGGTCAGTAAACCTTTTTCCTCTCTATCTCGAGCAAGCATTTGAGTTCTTGTGTTTCAAGTATTCATATGATGATTCATTAAACCATGTTCTTTATCTTCCTTGTTTGCACAAGACTCTTATCTATTGAGTATTACTTTGGAAGCCATCATTGTGAAAAACCTTTTATGTTTGAGCAAAGAGTACTCTAGTTATGAAAACTTCTACAAAAGTTTTTGTGAAACTGGTTGCCAGCTGTTCTCTATGGGAGAAAGTGTACCACCCCATTGTTATGGAATGGTGTGGGAGAAAGAAGTTTGTTCGGACCAGAACTAATCAAAGAGGCTGAAGAGAAAGTCAAGTTAGTTAAGGACAGGTTGAAGATAGCACAGTCCCAACAGAAGAGCTACGCAGATCCTAAGCGTAGAGAAGTCACCTATGAAGTGGGTGATAGAGCTTATCTTAGAGTGTCACCACTTCGTGGAGTGAACAGATTTGGAGTCAAAGGAAAATTGGCCCCAAGATATGTTGGACCATTCAAGATTCTGAGTCGTAAAGGAGAAGTATCTTATGAGATTGAATTGCCAGAATCACTATCTGTTGTTCATAATGTGTTTCATGTGAGTCAACTTAAGAAATGCCATCCAGAAATGGAGGAGACTTCTTTGAAGGATACCATACCTTTGGAGGAGGTTCAATTGGAAAGTGATCTCACTTACGAAGAGAAACCTATCAAGATTCTTGAGACTGCAGAAAGAGTTACTCGGACTAAGCCTATCAAATTCTGCAAGGTTCAATGGAACCATCATTCCGAAGAAGAAGCAACATGGGAAAGAGAACATGATCTTCGGAAAGACCACCCTCACCTATTTGCTAGCCAATCTGAATCTCGAGGGCAAGATTCACCTTAAGGGGGTTAGATTTGTAACATCCCTAAAATCATGTTTCAAAGTTTGCATATTATGCATGCATGCATATCATTTAGGGACCAAATATCAAACTCATTTCAAGTAAACAGAAACACTAAGTGCTATTATTTTATGTAGACAAAGCATTGATCCAATGCTACTCTCCAATGAGAGATTATTTGTTTTAACCAAGCTTTGCTTGCTCTCTTGTTGTTTTGGTTGAATGTTAGTGCCTGGACCAAAATTTACAAAACAGAAATGGTTTTAAAAACATTTTCAAAACTTATTCAAATCAAGTGCTTTAGCACTGTTTATTTTGTTTTATCAAAGGGACCAAGCTAGTACAGAGAGACCACATGGTTTTATGCCCAAAAATATGAGTGTTACACTCTACAAAAATCCAGAAAAGATTTGAATTCAAATTGCATTGGAATTTATTTGAAAATGAATCCAGAAAATCAAAACAGAAATAGAAAAGGAATAAAGAAAAGAAAAAGGGCCAGCGTTGCCAATCTGGCCCAACACTGGATCCAGCCCAACAACCAGCCCACCCGGGGTTTCCCTCTTCCTCTGTTTCTCACCCACGCGAGCACCCCCTCCCTCTCTCTCTGACGCCCCGGACCCACCTCCACGTCACCCCTTCGTTCCCAAATCACGCCCGCGACCAGCTCCGCCGCGGCCGTTTCTTCCCGACGATCTCGTGCTTGATTACGCGTTACTGCAGGCATAACTCCCTCTCTCGCCCTGGCTACTTAAACCCCTCCTCACTCCGCTCCATTCCCCTCACTCACCAACCACAGAGCGCTGATAGGCTGTCCACAATCGAGCTCGCGCCGCCGCTGTCCCGAACCACTCCGGCGAGCCATCACGGTGAGTTCCGAGCACGCCTTGCTTTCTGGTTCACGCGAGCTGCTTTGCAATCATCTTGCGCTTCTTCTGACACCTTTGGTTCGACTTGTACTGCCCCAGGTCATCGACTCCGTCGAGCACCGCAAACTCCCGATTCCGTCTCCAACTCCGACAAGAAATTTCGGGGAGGTTCGACCGCCCCGTGCCTTCCCCTTGACCCTATCATGTCCGCCTAAACGATGTGCACACGCTGATGCCTTCTATTTGTGTTAGGACGGATCAGAACGTCGCCAACGTCGTTGTCCACCTAAGCCCTACGTTGTCCCCGACTCCGACGAGCTCCCACGGCTACAATAGCTTGCCCCTGTCCATGCCAACAACATCTGGAGCTTCCTCGCAACCTTGCAACGCCGGTAAGCTTCACCACTACCCCCAGCCCTCGCTAGAATCGCCGCACCATCGCCGACAGAGCCGTCGCCGCCGTTGTGTCCATGAGCGCCGCCGGTTTAGTGTCGAGACGATCAGATCCACTGGATCTAGATCAAGTGGTCTAGATTAGACGCCAGCCCGAAAGGGTACGAGCAGATCTGAGCCACTGGATCTCATTTAGATCTGACGGTGCGCGCGTGTGATCCTTGCGAAGCGGTACCATCCAATCAGGAAGCGCCGCGTGGCATGTATTTTGTTTTAAAAATATGAATTAGATCTATTAGATGTTTAAACTTGTTTAAATCATAACTTTTGATCCCCACGTCCAAATTTGACAAATTTTATATCATTGGAATCAGGAGAGAAAATCCTTTCCATTTATGCAATGTTTTTAATGTTTTGCCTCTGTTAAAATGATTGTTTTTGCAGAAACATTTGTAGGCATATTTTGTGTATAGTAATTATTTGAAAAATGTTTAATTGTTCAAATAAAGTTTATTTGGCAAGTTTTGTACTTGTTTATGTTTCAGTACTGTGCACTTGTCTTGTTTGGTATAGAAAATCATCACATGGCATTTTGCATACATTCATGTATTTTTGCTTGTATATATATTGTGTATGTGATTTTGTGCCATCATTTTATGTGTAGATTTTGGTGCAAGTAGTGATTGTGATTGTGGAGATTGTTGCTACTCCCCAAACTACCAAGGCAAGTGGTGCTTCATGATTTTATTCCTATGTTTTTCAACTATGCACTAGAAATATTTTGCTAGACTTGCATGGATATTTTTGGTCTATATGCTATGCTTGGGAAATCCTAGTAGTTATAGAATTGCTAGAAATTTCTAAGTTAAGATACTTATCTATGCCATGCTTAGCCTAACTAGTAGCAACCAAGGGTGGTTATATATTCATGCTATGAGAAAATATTTCTAAGTCTTTGGACTTATGTTTTTGCTTAATAAAACAACTAAGTGAATGAAACACCTGGGTGGAATGGAAGGAATGGTTTATGTTGAGTGGTTACACAAGGCCCATTTCTATGGTTTACCTTGTGTATCTCACTTGTGGAAAGCCACCCAGGAACAAAGGGATTTGAGATGCCATATGTTAAGAAGCTTCTAGTGCAGCCACTTGGTATTATGGGCTCTGCCTGGATCATATAGGTTGCAATAACTTAGCCATTTGGATAGTTGGTGGTAGTGGGATGATAGGTTGGAGCGCGTCCATTTGGTCTAAGGGAAGGCTTCTGAAAGGTCCTGTCTTGGTGAAAATCAAGTCTTGTGGGGAAAGTGCACAACCTCTGCAGATGGAAGAATCTATGTACTTAGCCATGTCCCTGGCATTGGACAACTTGAGCATCAAGACATGGAAGCTATCAAGAATCTCCTCATCCCAATTTCTAAGTTAAAACTTGTGGGTGAACAAGGGTGAAGGTTCACCAATTTATATTGGTGTTTCCTTGGGAAAGTTTTGTCAAAGAAAAACTTAGTGTTTTCAACTGATAGGTAAAACTTATTTTGAGCAAAGCCAGCCTAAGCTACACTTAGCCAAAATGCATATAGTATCTAGTCTACCAATATTCTACTAAGGTATCACTTGCCAATACTATTCCAATGTATTGACCCACTGTGGTTGTAACTTGTGAAGTTGCAGGTTATTCTGATGATGATTAGGGGTTATGAGTCTACACTCAACATGCTTGCCTGTGGCACATGAAGATGAAGACTTATTTATCTTATTATATATTTGAACTCTTGTAATAGGCCTGTGGCCATGGAGTTTGTAAAAGACTATGTTTGTCTCTGTAATGACATGTAATAATGACCTTTGTTTCTGTGTACTTCATCTTAAACTGTGGATGCTAGCATTGATCCAGGGACTAGCATTGCAATCACAGGGATCCTTACCTTTATAAAGGGAGGGATCTTATAGTAATGGTAAGTGTGATGCTTCTTGTCCGTATTCTTTTATCAACACTTCACTCCATAAACCTGTGGACATGTTTACTGAGCTCAATTTACGCTTGGGGACAAGCGAAGGTCTAAGCTTGGGGGTGTTGATACGTCCAATTTGCATCACCATTCTATATCATAATCTGCCTCTATTCATTGATATATTTCTTATTAAGAGGTGTTACTTATGTCTTTTCATCTGTTTTTGCATGTTGGATGATTCTTGGAGGATGAACTGCCGGAGTCAGGATCTGATGGATAAAGAGGTGTTTTGATGCAATTTCGCGAAGATCAGAAAATATTGGAAAATTATATTTTTCCAGAAGACGAAGGAAGCCAGAAGGGGAGGTGTAGCTGGGCCACAGGGGGCCCACAGCCCCTCCTAGGCGTGGGTCCCCCTGCCCCGTGCCTAGGGGAGGTGTGGCCCACCTGGCCGGCCTCCGACTCCACCCTCTCGCCTATATCTTCCTCTCGGAACCCTAATACCAGGGGAGCGACCACAGAAATATTTCCGCCGCCTCTGCGGGGCGGAAAACACCAAGAGAGAAAGATCTCTCCGGCAGACAGATTTCTGCCAGGAAAATTCCTTCTCGGAGAGGGGAGATTGTCGCCATCAACACCGTCATCAATCTAGACTTCATCGGGATCATCATCATCCACACCATCATCTCCACCAGCACCATCATCACCACTCCATCCCGTTGTAACAATTGTGTGGAATACTTGCATAGTTCTTAGGCTAAACTTCCCCGTGTTGATTACTCTTGTAGTTGATGCTTGTGAGTGGAGCCATTGGATTATTGTTTATATTCAGATTGTTATCCATTACCATATCATATTTGATCTTGATCCATATGATGTCTTGTGAGTAGTTCGTTTAGTTCTTGAGGACATGGGAGAAGTCATGTTGTTAGTACTGGATTTGTGTTGAGATATTATTCAATGGTTTAGTATTTAAGTTGTGGTGCTATTCTTCTAGTGGTGTCATGTGAACGTCGACTACATGATACTTCACCATTTATGGGCCTAGGAGAATGCATTATGTATTTGGCTACTAACTGTGGGGTTGCCGGAGTGACAGAAACCTGAACCCCCGTTAGGACACCATTGCACAAGGGAGCGTAGGATCTTAGAGTTTAAGGCTGTGGTTAGATTTATATCTTAATTGCTTTCCTGTAGTTGCGGATGCTTGCAGGGGGTTTAATCACAAGTATGTATTAGTCCAAGTAAGGTCGCTACATTAGCACAGGTTCACCCACACAACACTTACAACACCAAAGAAGACAACTCAGCTATAAAACGAAAGCACTTGATAGAATTCCCATGTGTCCTCGAGAACGTTTGGTCCTTATAAGTATTTACACCGGCTTGTCCTTTGCTAAGAAAGGATTGGGCCACTTGATGTGTTTGTTCGTTGTCTTTATTACTTGCACTTTGTTTCTTTGCTTTATCAGAAAACCCCTAAAAATCCGTTTGCTAAGTATTTACAGAGATTTCCTGCTCCATACCACTAGTCAACACCTTATGCTCCTTGTTGGATCGACACTCCTATTTATCGAAAGTACTATGATACACCCCCCTATACTTGTGGGTCATCACATATCTAGTGGCACGATCCACCAAGTTTATCCATTCTGGTCTACGGGAATAGGAGCACAGGTTACGCACACTCCAGCGGTGCGATCTAAACGGACCAACACGACCCATTCCAGCACCAAATTTGGTACGCGGATTTTGATGTTTTAGGGACCTTTTATACACCAAATAATTTGGGGAAAATACCACGAGAGTTTTTCATCACGAGAAGGACATTGGACACTAGAAGCAAATGAGAGGAGCCACGAGGCCCAAAAGAGACCATGTGGCGCGCCACATGGGCTCTTTCGTCCCTTGAACGTCGTTTCGCCTCCTCCTTTTACACATGCCTTCGTATCGATAGAAAATCTATGCCATATTTTTCTAAGATTTATAGAGACAAAGACGAAGGCGAAATTCTTCTCTTACTCCAGGAGAGGGTAGATCCTGTTGCTCCGAGGCCGTCAGAGACGGGAAAATCGACGCCATCGTCACCACCACTCCTTGGCATGGGGGAAAGTCTCTCCATCACCATTTCCTTCTCCCTCAACATTAGCACCATACCCATCTCGAGATCGACATCATCCACCTCATAGTTTATGGTAGATTGAACCTTGGAACATAAGTGATGTATGCACAATTGTGCTTGCTAACTTGTCTTTGTTTTGTGGTGAACTAATACTTTCAGATTCTGTTATAATCCATATGCTACTGATGTGTTCCATGTTTAACCACCATTGTGAGTAGATTCCCATGTCCCTGAGGGCATATGATGGATTGGCTATGATTTTCATTAAGTATGCAATGAGTATCCGGTTAAGTTTTAATTTTCTATGATGGCAATATGCGAACATTGACTGCTTGTTACTTCACCTTTATGAGGTCATAGGGATGCACCTTAGTGTTATGAAGAGATTAGGGAGGGACGGATTGATAGAAACCATGTCCCGAGACTTGGAGTTGCATTAGGGTGTTCTTGATCGAGGACCTTAGAACTTTAAGCAATGGTTGAACATTTATTTCTTAACGAGTCATTTGATTTGCACATGAAAATGACCTTAGGACCAATCATCAGGGGTGTACATGCACATGTATATGACTACAACTCTGTCCAACGAGAGTAAAACTTGACATGATACTTACCATAGTAAATCCATGCCGTCCTCAGAAACGTTTATCACATATAAGAACACACACTTAAGCATGTCCTATTGTTGCATAGAGGATTGAGGTTTCTCTAAAAAGAGCATTTACTTTTTTGCAATTTACTTTTATGCAAGCCATAAACACAAAACACAAAACTTCTACATATTTTACTGTTTTACTTGTGGAATTTGCTAACCAATACTTTCAGCTCCTCGTGGGTTTGACGCCTTTTTCTATATTGAAACACACTACAATAGATCTACTGCACTTGGGACACATCAACCGCCGTAAGAATTTCTGGCGTGCCTTCCTTGTCTGGTATCACAACGCAAAGCAAGAGTGCTCGTTTAGGGGGGACTTCCGACCGGAGGTCGACTACGCCAAGCTCCCCGTGGCCTCCTCCGACGAGGAGGAGGTCGGCACAGTCGGTGCCGTGAAGCAGGAGCACGTGCCTCTGCCTCTAGACTATGATGAGGAGGAGGCCATTCGTTGTTCCATCGAGGAATTCAGGGTGGATGAGGAGGCGCTCTGGGAGTGAAAGGGTCTGGAGGATACCATCCAGCTCTCTGGCATAGTGATGTGACACAATGCGCAACTACCACCTCCACAACAGCTACCATCACACGTGTCGGCGTAGCTACGTGGCCTAGGCATGAGATTCCACCTCCGCTGTTGGGCGCGTGGCCTAGGCAGGAGATCGTGCCACCGCCGCATGCTGCGTGGCCTAGGTAGCAGTGTCCACAACACCTGTCCCAGACGTCTCCACCCTGCATCGACCTCTCCTAGGACGAGGATGAGTAGGGGCGCCACCACTATAGTAGGCGCTGCTAGTTTAGTTTATCGTTTTCTTTTTATTTTTTCTTATATGTGAAATATCTTTGAAATTAATGAAAATGTGTGCACAAAAAGAGAGGCGTCTGGATAAAATTTCCATCACGGACATTTTGGCTCTAGTTGTTTAGCGTACTGGCCTGGTTCTGTCGGACAGCGGCCCATTTCCTGTCTGCGGGCCGACTCAAACTAACCGAACACACTGTCTGAAATTCCCTAATGAGACATTGAATGAGAAATAACTTGGGATCCCCTCTAGTGTGGGGATTTCTAAGAATCTTTCTTGCAAGTACCTTAAGGACCAGATCTGGAAATGTGTCCAAGGCTGGATGGAGAAGCTCCTGACGTCGCAGAAAAGAAGTTCTTATTAAAGCAATCATACAAGTATCCCTATTTTTTTATGTAATACTTCAAGTTACCAAGAGGACTATGTTTGGATATCAATTCTATGATCTGAAACTTCTGGTGGGTTAGCAAGAACGAAAACTGCAAACCGTGTTGGATCTCTTGGGAGGCGATGTGCTCGCCAAAGTGTTAAGGAGGCATGGGCTTCCACGACATTGAGTTATTAAACTTGGAGATGTTAGCTCCACAAGCTTGGAGGATATACTTCAAAACCCTAATTCTCTCGGTGCCAGGATCCTCAAAGGTGACTATTTCCCTAGTGTGGATTTCTTGGAAGCCACTCTAGATTATGCTCTATCACAAGTGTGGTGAGCTCTCTCGTGGAAGGCTGTGACACTATGGGTGTGTTTGGTAGCCCGGGGCTACTCAGAAACTCTCTTTCCAACCGAGATTTTGATGAGATCCCGTGTTTGTTAGACCGACTCTTCCCATCTGCGCACTGCCGAGGGGATACAGAAAAAGGCTCAGCGCCCTGCCGAGCAGCGAAGGCCAAAACGAGCTTCGCAAGTGAGCTCGGTCGAGCTCGCCCTGAAAAGAGAGAGCCCGTGTCCCCGAAAATATCTCTGCGCGTCCCGCTGAGAGGGGTAGACCCCGACTCCCGTCACCCCATCCGCCGTTCCCCATGAGCCTAGCAGACACCGCTCCTCCTCCCCAAAAATCGCCCTCCTCCGTCCGCCGCCAAGCTCGCCGCCTCCCCTGGTTCCCCCGCCTTCCTCGCCCACTGCTCTCTGCCTCCCGTCGCTCTTCTCCCGTTCCCCACGAGATCCAGATCGAGCCGGCATGGAGAGGGCGAGGTCGACCTCGACGCTCATCTCTGACGGTTGAACCGGCCCTCCCTCTACTGGCTTCTCCCTCCCACGACCGTGACCTCCTCTTCCGCATCTGGCCGTCAAGTCAGACCGCCCGTCACCAACGCCGGCGGCCCCGGAGACGTACACGCGGTGACCGTCAAGTCGGACCGCTCGGCGGCGTGGCAGGCCAAGTCCCGCAACTGGGCCCAGAACAGGCAGAGCAACGCGCTCCTCGACAGCCAGTTCCTCTCCTTCCGCGTCACCGCCGGCGACGGTCGCTCCGTCGTCTCCAACATGGCCGTCCCCCACGGCTGGTCCTTCGGCCAAACCTTCAGCGGTGCCCAGTTCGTCTGAACCTTCGCCAGCATCGTCAGTCTGCCTGGCGTAGTACTATCTAGTAGTAGCAGCAGCAAGTACTGTAGTGGTTATCGTCTAGGAAGCACCATGGTTTTATGATTGGTTCTTCTTCAAGCATTTTACCTTCTTCGGGGATTAGTAGCAATAGCAGATAGTTAGGCTAATTGTATGGGCTAATTGTCCTGGTGCACAGTCTACCAAACAACATCCCAGCCCAACACATATCAACATACACAAGCTAACAAACAACATATCTGTTTAACATATCTCAGCTAACCCAGGCTACCAAACATATGACAATATCTTGGCTCAACTCAGCTAAGGTCAGCTTGTACGAAGGTAGATGAAGAATCTGAGTAGCCCCGGGCTACCAAACACACCCTATGAAGCCCGCGCGCGCCCGCTCCCTGCAGCCCGTCAAGCGCTACAAGAAGATTCTCGCCAAAATCTTTCCTGGCACGCAGGTCAAAATTCAATACCTCCTCCCTCTGCAGCTCCATTTTCTCGGCATTAATTCCGTAGTAGTACTGCGTATGAAGATGAGGAAAACGGGATGAAATTGTTATTGCATCCATGCCGTCTGAGCACAATGCTCTGTGGAAACATGACATGGTTTTCTTGTGATCGCAGGATGAGCCGCCGAATGAACGGAGGATCGGGAAGCTGTGCGACTATGTTGCTCGGAACCCTCACCGGGTGCCAAAGGTACTGTATTTTACTGCCTAACTTGCCTCTTGGACCTCTATGCACTATTTTGCGCAACTTTTTTTACTTAAAAAGAAATGATGAGTAGATAAAAAAAGACGAATGTGAATACCAGATTCTACTTGTACTGTACTATTTAGATCGCACATTTTAATGATTTTTTGTGTAGCTCATAATACAATGTGGTACTGCTATTTAAACATGATCGTAGGGAAAACATCAGTCTGGGAAAAACGCATGACGTCCCAGGGAAGTAGTACAGCAGCAGCAGCACATAATGATATGGAGACCTGCTGACCTGGAAAGATATATACCAAGAATCACTCGTAGTACTAGTTCTTTAAAAGAAGATCAATTTTTAAAAAAATGATCAGGAAGGAAGAAGTGGCGTGCCACCTAACCTAACCCGGCCCCTAGCTAGTGCCCATCGTCCGTACTTCCACGCTTTTCATTCGACCGTACCCCCTTTGCACTCACTCATCCACGAAGAATCCAATATCTTCATTTCGATCGTACCGTTGTTTCGTCCTCTTGGATACACTCTGTCCTCTCCATGTCGCTGCCAACGCATACACCATCGAACTCCATAGTTTCAACGCCCGACGTCCATCTCTTCCGCTCTGTTGGAAGAAAAAAGGATTCCCTCGTACGTATAAAACGGTGATTCTGGCGTGCACGCTATATAGCGTGCATGGCCCCACTCTTTCTCTTCTCTGATGCATGCAACCTTTATGTAGATTAGTCTATTTTCTTTTATATTGTTATATAGTTTAAAATGCTTATAGATTTTTAATTACAAGTTTACTTTAAAAACCGTTTGCACATCTGGATTTTTAACGGAGAGAGCTTCAAAATAAGACTAATATTAAATATATTTTGATAATATTTAAAAATCGACTTTTAAAATTGATAAAACAAAAAAAAATATGAAACTTGGTGGTTTTTTATTGCTAAACCAGTCTCTTTCTTTATGTTTTAAAATTTTTCCATCATAATTAGAAAATAGTTGACAAAATCCTTCGAGTTGAAAAAATCAAATATATTAAAGAAAAACAAGAAAGCAATAATACAATATGTTTCATTGTGAATCATGACATTTCATTATGTTTCGAAATTTAAATTTTCAATTTTATTAATTTTGGGCTTGTTTAAAAGATTTAATAAAAATAAATACGCTGGTTTAAAAAGATTTTTAATCCGATAATTATTTCAAATTATATGACTCTTTTAAATCTAGTATTAAGAGTTAAAAAGGAGTGGGAGAGAGAGTGTCATAGATTTGTCAGATGTTGTACTATATGCATGCAAAAGATTTTTTTTTGTGCAAATCTCAAAGCAAAAGCAGCGGATGGCGTCTCTAGCATGCATGGTACCTAACGTGCACGCTAGAGTTGCATTTCTCCTCGTACGTAGCCTAATGATTGTCTTGGCATATTCTCAGTGTAGATTTTTACTATGGTACGGCTACATGATGTTTCAGGTAAACCTCCGTCGATCGCCGCAAATATTTCAGAAACCTGGATTGTAGTTATTAGAGTATATGCCAGTTAGGTTATATTAGGTAGTTTCGTATTGTAATTCAATTCTATCTTAGTAGTCTTTTTGTCCCCTAAGTCTTCTAGTACTATACAAACAACCCAAGAGCTCACGTTGTAATTACCGCAATCAATATCAATACAATCTATACTTTCGCAATCTTTTATGGTATCAGAGCAGTTCGCTCGGCCTAGGGTTTAGCCACATCTTCCGCCCCGCCGTTCCCGGGGAGATTGTTCTCCGCGGGGGGCGCGCAATAGTAGATTAGATCCGTCTTCGCCAAAAATTTCGTCGGCCGCTTGACCGGCGTTTCTTCTTCTTTCATCGACCATAGATCAGATTGCGTCGTCTATAGCTGCATGTCATCATCACGCGCCTCTACTTCAACCTCGGCGTCAACTCATCTCCGGCAAATCATCGCCAACGATCGTGCAAAGGGGCTTTGTGCGGCGCCCCAAGGGACGCCTTCACGCGCTGCATCAGTTTCTCTGCCTTTACGTCGTCACCACGTCGGCCCGTCTTCGCCAACATTGACCAGGACGTACGTCCCCGAGTACGTGCCTCGCCGTCAGCAAAGGTCTGCACCTTCATCATCGTGGTCGTCATTGCCGACAATCATTACACCAACAACATCGCCGCATCGTCACCGTCACCACCAATCGTGGTCATCGTCAACGTCAACAAGTTCTTTTCCACGAGCGACGCCGCGCTCATACAAGCAGAAAATACAGGCCTATTCCTGAAATCGACTACCGCAACAACTCAATCGCCATCGACAACTACCACCATCGTCTTCGTCCACCACGACCTTGCTGCTAGAGTTGCAGTCTAATTTTTATTTGCACAAGTATGTGCTCAATTTTCTTCTTGTAGCCACTCCATCTACTCTGACACGGCGGACAACTTCTACACCGACCGTTTACGGAAACTTTTCTTTACTCCTCAATCATGCTCTGGCACGCATGGCTCATGATGGTTCCTGTCTTCGCACGTCCGATATTGGCAACATCGACACGTGCCTTCGTCCCCGACACGCTCCCGAGTCTGGCAAGATCGGCATTGCGGGTCGAGCTACTTCAACTCAAACTACGTCTACCTTAACTACTACGGCGAATTCTCCAGGCTCAACGACGACATCGATCACAACACAACAACATCATCAACTTCATCGACTTCATCAACGGCGACAACTTCACCAACGGCACCATCGACCACGACTACAACGCTCCACTCCCGGCTACATCGACATCGGCAACAAGGGCTACCACCTCACCTCAGACTTATGCTCCAGTCAGACCGTTCGCTTCACTACCGATCCGACTACGGGGGTATTAGAGTATATGTCAGTTAGGTTATATTAGATAGTTTATATTATAATCCAATTCTATCTCTAGTAGTCTTTTGCCCTCTAAGTCTTCTAGTACTATATAAACAGCTCAAGAGCCCATGTTGTAATCATCACAAACAATATCAATACAATCTATACTTTCGCAATCTTTCAGTAGTAAACACTACTGTCATATTTGG
This sequence comes from Avena sativa, assembly GCA_916181665.1. Taxonomy (NCBI): domain Eukaryota; kingdom Viridiplantae; phylum Streptophyta; class Magnoliopsida; order Poales; family Poaceae; genus Avena; species Avena sativa. The sequence goes on along the minus strand of OV702279.1, from coordinate 395,231,252 downwards.
CAAAATGAAAAAAAAGAGTACGTCGTGTAAACATGACCTTGCGGAAGTACAACAGGTGAACAACAGGTATCGATTGAGACCTTGAAAAAGATACCGAGAATCAGTCGGACCTGTTGCTTTAATATTCCCTCCGTCCTAAAATAGATGTATCAAATTTAAATAAATCTAAACACTATTTAGTATATAGATTTGTTCATAATTTGAAAAAGCTAAAACATCTATTCTTAACAAAGGGAGTACAATAAGATCATAAAAAATAGGCGATAGGAGGAAGTGGCCTGCCATCCGTACTTGATGCCATTATTCGACCGTACCTCTTGCACTCACTAACCCACGACGAGAAGTACAATATCTCATGTTCGATCGTACCGTTTCTTCCTGTTCTGTTCCGGCCACTCTGTCATCACCGTCAGTCCGTCACCGTTCACGCATGCATGATCGAGTGAGCTCGATAATTTCTAGGCGCCCACCCTTCTTTTTCAGCTCCTTCCAAAAAAATTGAAGGGTCTCTCTTGTAGCCAATGAGGATATGCATCGCCGTCTTGGCGTTTTCTCGGTTTGTTAAGATTAATTTCCACAATGCACTCTGTGAGGTTTTCTGGTTCTTTTTGATTCACACGAATTTAATAATTAAGAAAATTTGGTTTCTTTAAGAAACAGTATGTATATATTCCTCTCGCAAACAAGAGAAGCATCGTGCATGTACTAATTTTGTCAGGATACGATTGTCTTACTCTCAAGATAGTTAGAGACTTTACAAGCAAAGGGAATACTTGGGAAAATAAATATTACAAACGTGAGAGTAAATTCAACTAGTAAAACATGTTCCTCTTGAAAGATTGTATTCCTGCACTTTTAGTGTCGTAGGCATGAACGCTTCCTCGAAAAAAATAACACATCAACATTGCTTGGAGATACCATTTAGATTTTTTATTTGCTTGGAGATCGAACAGCTAATATAAAGTGCATGCAGCTGGCAATTGACTCATTCATGCCACAATATATTAAATAAGACAAATACTGAACCCTGTATACTCCTGGCACACTAGCCCGATCAACTAACTAGTAAGATGAATTGTTGGTGCACACGTACGTATGAACACAACCACTTTCTTGTTTGTTGCCTAGTGCCATCCGTACTTTGCGAGGCCCATTCATTCAACCGTACCTTACCCTTCAAACTCATTCACGGATATATAACACAATGTCTTTGTTTGGTCGTACTGTCTCATCTTCTTCCCCGTACCACTCTGTCAACGATGCTGCCGCTAACGCACGAGGTCTTCTTCAGAAATGACTCTTGTAGCAAATGAGGATTGAGGATTTATTACATGCATGAGTTTCGTGAATTGGTGAGTATATCTCTTTGGTTTGCGTGAATTTCATAAAAAAAAAGTTCGGTTTCTATGGGGATTAAATAATTTTCTCGCACAATACATGTTTTTGGCCCCATTTCTCTCTGCTGCACTGCGGGGTGCATTGGAGTGGTACAAACAAGATGTGACGTTGTAGGTTCACATGAAAGAGCGGCCAACCCATATCTCGGGCCCATACGGGCCTAGATATGAGTTGCACTACCCTGTCGCCCACCTCTGCGACTCCGCCCCTACATCAGTCTCACCTACCTCACTGCCACCAGCACCAAGAAGCACTGCCACCGTCTCTCCTTGCCGCTAGTCGTGCCCTGAACCCGCCATCACAATAGTGCACCACCTCTAGCCAACATTGCCCGGCTAGAAGAGGGTCGCCCCCACCATGGCCACTCAAGTAGAAGATGGTCGACGCTAGCAGAGGGGGGGGGGGGTGTGCGCGAGTTTAACCCTGCGTCACCCGCGGTGCGGGGAACAAGCCTAGGTGTACGGACCTATTTTTTGCCGCTCAAGCATCTCATGATACGGTTGTATTACTCTCAGGATAGTTAAGAACTTATATGGGAATACTTGGCAACATAAATTTCACAAATATAGGAGCAATTTCACTAAAGCAACTTGGCCTTGGTGGGTGAATTTAAAACCGAAACACCTTCCTTTTGGAAGATGTACCCCTGCACTTTTAGTTTAGCATGAACGGACCATGCTTCTTCGGGATAAAATAATAGATTGCTGAAACTAACACGTCAAAAATTGCTTTGGATGTACATGTACCATTCTTTTTTTCTTTTTTTTGCTTTGAGATACCATTATTATTATTATTTGCTTGGAGATCGAAACAGCTAGCAAAGTGCATCCAGCTGGCCAATTGACTCATTCATATGCCATAACATATTAAATACGATAAATACTTGACTGTATAGTCCTGGCGCACTAGCCTGATCCAAATAACTAAGCCGAAAATCATCGGTGAACACCTATGAACACATACAGTTTGTTGTTTGTACCCTACTGGCATCCGTACTTTATCTAGCGCTTTCATTGGATCCACTACAGGAATGGGAAGCTACGCCGACGGCCGGTCGCTACGCCGACGGCCAAACATCGGGGCCGTCGGCGTAGCCATCGTCTAGGCCAGCTCCGCCAAGCAGCCGTCAGCGTAGAATTGCCCTCGGCATATCCTATGCTACGCCGACGGCTGCTCTCGGCGTAGCATACGCCGACGGCTGCCCTCGGCGTAGCTATTTTTTATTTTATCTCATTAAACTTTGAAAAATCATAACTAAATCATTCTAATTCGGAAAAATACAAATAATATATCAAAATTTTCAGAAAAATAAGACCTATCCATCTACACTCAAATATTACACATTTGTAAATAAAAATTAAGTAAAACATAAAACATTATATATAGTTTAAAACGGGCATAAAAAATTCAAAAATGATCGCAACAATGCGAAACCTTCGCGTGGTGTTATATTATGTGACATAGTTAGAAGGAAAAATATCAAACTTGGTATATTGATTATGTCTCAAAAAAACCTTCACAAAATGACCTATCTCATTCGAGGTTTCTTGGCTTTCGGATCAAATGACCAATGTTATGGCTAGAATCAAGGCATAGTTTGTGATAATGTGCCCATATTGTGTATACACATACATCATGGGATGGCGAACAATGTTGCAGGAGGAAGTTTTCTTTTTCGTCATACCAAAAAGCCATTTCCCATTTTCCGAGCACAAAAAACGGACGATTTTGTGAAGCAACCACCAAATGGCTAATTCAAAATGGTACCACCACATTTTACAAAAAAACTATACCACCTTATATAGACAATGTCCCAACAGGGGAATCCGAAACCTTTCCGTCCACCTCTGATAAAAAAGACAAATTCCTGCCGAATCGGTAGGAAGTGGGTCAGATATGAACTACAGGTACATGATCCGATGCTCATGTTTTTTTACAGAAATCATTTTTAGGTTCACAATATGCTATTTTATCAAAGATCCAATGCAAGTTTAGAGAGGCTCGGCCCCGAGCTAAGAATCTTCATGCCCGCCGTTCAATAAAGTTTGACGATAGTTTAAAACGGGCATAAAAAATTCAAAAACGATCAAAACAATGCGAAACCTTCGCGTGGTGTTATATTATGTGACATAGTTAGAAGGAAAAATATCAAACTTGGTATATTGATTATGTCTCAAAGAAACCTTCACAAAATGACCTATCTCATTCGAGGTTTCTTGGCTTTCGGGTCAAATGACCAATGTTATGGCTAGAATCAAGGCATAGTTTGTGATAATGTGTCCATATTGTGCATAGACATGCATCATGGGATGGCGAACAATGTTGCAGGAGGAAGTTTTCTTTTTCGTCGCACCAAAAAGCCATTTCCCATTTTCCGAGCACAAAAACCGGACGATTTTGTGAAGCAACCACCAAATGGCTAATTCAAAATGGTACCACCACATTTTAAAAAAAATACTATACCGCCTTATATAGACAATGTCCCAACAGGGGAATCCGAAACCTTTCCGTCCACCTCTGGTGAAAAAGACAAATTCCTGCCGAATCGGCAGGAAGTGGGTCAGATATGAACTACAGGTATATGATCCGACGCTCATGTTTTTTTACAAAAATCCTTTTTAGGTTCACAATATGCTATTTTATCAAAGATCCAATGCAAGTTTAGAGAGGCTCGGCCCCGAGCTAAGAATCTTCATGCCCGCCGTTCAACAAAGTTTGACGATAGTTTAAAACGGGCATAAAAAATTCAAAAACGATCGAAACAATACGAAACCTTCGCGTGGTGTCATATTATGTGACATAGTTATAAGTAAAAATATTAAACTTGATATATTGATTATGTCTCAAAAAAACCTTCACAAAATGACCTATCTCATTCGAGGTTTCTTGGCTTTCGGGTCAAATGACCAATGTTATGGCTAGAATCAAGGCATAGTTTGTGATAATGTGCCCATATTGTGAATACACATGCATCATTGGATGGCGAACAATGTTGCAGGAGGAAGTTTTCTTTTTCGTCGCACCAAAAAGCCATTTCCCATTTTCCGAGCACAAAAACCGGACGATTTTGTGAAGCAACCACCAAATGGCTAATTCAAAATGGTACCACCACAATTTACAAAAATAGTATACCACCTTATATAGACAATGTCCCAACAGGGGAATCCGAAACCTTTCCGTCCACCTCTGGTGAAAAAGACAAATTTCTGCCGAATCGGCAGGAAGTGGGTCAGATATGAACTACACGTACATGATCCGATTCTCATGTTTTTTTACAAAAATCATTTTTAGGTTTACAATATGCTATTTTATCAAAGATCCAATGCAAGTTTAGAGAGGCTCGACCCCGAGCTAAGAATCTTCATGCCCGTCGTTCGACAAAGTTTGACGATAGTTTAAAACGGGCATAAAAAATTCAAAAACGATCGAAAAAATGCGAAACCTTCGCGTGGTGTCATATTATGTGACATAGTTATAAGTAAAAATATTAAACTTGATATATTGATTATGTCTCAAAAAAACCTTCACAAAATGACATATCTCATTCGAGGTTTCTTGGTTTTCAGGTCAAATGACCAATGTTATGGCTAGAATCAAGGCATAGTTTATGATAATGTGCCCATATTGTGCATACACATGCATCATGGGATGACGAACAATGTTGCAGGAGGAAGTTTTCCTTTTCGTCGTACCAAAAAGCCATTTCCCATTTTCCGAGCACAAAAAACGGACGATTTTGTGAAGCAACCACCAAATGGCTAATTCAAAATGCTACCACCACATTTTACTAAAATACTATACCACCTTATATGGACAATGTCCCAACAGGGGGTTCTGAAACCTTTCCATCCACCTTTGGTGAAAAAGACAAATTCCTGCCGAAGGCAGGAAGTGGGTCATATATGAACTACATGTACATGATACGATGCTCATGTTTTTTTATAAAAATCATTTTTAGATTCACAATATTCTATTTTATCAAAGATTCAATGCAAGTTTTCCTTTTCATTGCACCAAAAAGCCATTTTTCATTATCCGAGCGCAAAAAGGGAATTTTCTAAAGCAACCACCAAATAGATAATTCAAAAATTAAGGGTTTGTGATTAGTTGATATGGATCTCATATTTGGATTCCTCTCATTTTTCTGATCATTTTAGACATATTATTTGTTAAATTCCGATTTGTAGATTTAAAGATATTAATTATTCCATATTAAATAGAAAAATACAAAAAAGTAAAATTATTATATTTTTATTTGAATTCAATAATATTTTTACTTATTTATTAATGTTTATTTAAATAATTGTTTGTAATTTCAAAAAATACAAACATGTGACATGTTGATATAAGGGTTAATAGGATTGATATCATAGTATTGACAACAATGTATGAATTACTTTGCGGAAACAGATTCTGAAGGAACGAGAAAGTTAAGCGTGCTGGAGCTGGAGTAGTATTAGGATGGGTGACCTTCCGGAAAGTTCGACCAAGACTGCAATTTAATTAAATATTAAGTGTAATTAGTGTAAAAATGTTCAAAGTGAGAGATTAACGAGTCAAACAATTCAAAGATTCAAAAATTAAAAAAAAAAATAAAATAATTTTTTGCAACCTGTCGACAAGCTATGCCGACGGCCGCTACGCCGACGGCATTTCCCTCGGCGTAGCATACGCCGACGGCATTTTGATACGCCGACGGCCTCTATGTGCTCTGCCGAGGGAGCCCTTTGCCGAGGAGGCTACGCCGAGGGCATTTTAGCCTACGCCGACGGCTTTTTGCCCTCGGCGTAGCGCGCGCGTCCTGTAGTGATCGTACCAAACTCATCCACGGAGAAGACAATATATATCTTTGTTCGATCTCTCGTCTTCTTGCAGGTCTACCCCTACCGTACTCTTCATCTCATCCACGAGGAAAACTACGATATCTTCTCTCGATCGCCATTCAGTCATGCCATCAGCAACATCGTCACCAATGCATGAGCTCGATAATTGCTATGCCTTTTTTATTCATCTCCCTTCGAAAAAGGATTTCTGCCTTGGCGCATCTTGTTGATTTCTGTAGATTAATCTCCACTATGCATTCCGTGAGGTTAATTATAATTTATAACTACGTCGAACTCTTTGGGTTTTACCCGAATTTCATATACAAGATAGTAGCTCGGTTTCCAGGTGAATTTGATTTTTTTTCCTCCCACAACACAAGGCGTACGCCCTTTGTAAGTGAATTTACCTCCAGGATAGTTAAGGTACTTATTACATTTGAACCACATGCAAGTAGAACGTGGCCACATTCATTTTGCTAGTCGGTGAATTTAAAACGCAAACATGCATGTTCTCCTTCAAAGACGTGTTCCTACACTTTAATTTAGGCATGAACGGGTCATGCTTCTTCCGAAAAATAACAGAGTGCTGAAACTAACACATCAACATTGCTTGGAGATACCACTCAAAAAAATGCTTGGACATCGAACATCTAGGAAAGTGCATGCAGCTGCCCAATTGACTCATTCATGACACACCATATTAAGATAAATACTAACCGTATAATCCCGTGGCACCCTAGCTACACTAGCATGATCCAAATAACTAGTAAGCGCAATCATCGGTGAACACGTATGAACATAGACAATTTTTTGTTTGTACCGTGCCATCCGTTCTTTGTCTGGCCCGTTCGATTTATCCGTACATTACCCTTACAATTCATCCATGAATAATTCAATATCTTCTTTAGACCGTGCCATCTCGTCTTCTTCCGCGCACCACTCTATCATCAACGTCGCCACTGACGCACGAGCTCGACTGGTAATTTCTACGCGTCCCTTCTCCTTTTGAAAGGCCTACCATCCGAAAAAGTATTAATTTCTATGCGCCGGCCCATCTTTTTCAGCTCCTTTGAAAAAAAATTAAAGGTCTCTCTTGTAGCCAATGGGGATCTATATACATAATACCATGCATCACCGTCTTGGCGTTTTCTTGTTTTGTGTAGATTAATTCCCACTAGGCATTCCCTGAGGTTTTGTGGTTCTCTCTTTGATTCACATAAATTTTACAAATATGAGAGTAATTTCACTAAAGCAACCTGAAACATGTTCCTCTTGAAAGATGTATTCATGCACTTTTAGTTCATGCACGAACGGGCCATTCATCTTCGGAATAAATAAATAAAAGATTGCTGAAACTAACACATCAAAATTGCTTGGACATACCACTAAAAAAATTGCTTGGACAAAGTGCATGCAGCTGGCCAATTGACTCATTCATGCTGCAATATAGTATTAAATAAGATAAATATTGAACTGATTGTCAAAAAAGAGATAAATATTGAACTGTATCATCCTGGCACCCTAGCTAGCCTGATCCAAATAACTAAGCGGATCATTGGTGAACAAGTATGAACATATACAGTTTCTTGTTTGTATCCTGGTGCCATCCGTACTTTGTCTGGCGCGTCCATTCGTCCGCACATTACCCTTCCAACTCATCCATGAAGAATGTAATATCTTATTTAGATCGTGCCCGCTGACGCACGAGCTCCACAGTAATTTCTACGCGTCCCTTCTCCTTCTGAAAGGCATACCATCCGAAAATGTATTAAATTCACTTTTAAAACATCTCTTGTTTGTGAGGGAAAAATAACCAATTCCCCCAGAAATCGAACTAGTAATATTTTTATGATCTTCATGCAAACCAATGAGATATACTCACCCCATGAAATGCATAGTGGAAATCAATCTACACAAGACAAGAAAACGACAGAGGCCTTTCCGAAGAAAAAATAACCGGATTACTGAAACTGAAACTGAAACACCGTAACTGCTAGAGGATTGAATAGCTAGCAAAAGGTACAGCTAGACCCATTCATGCTTCAACATATTAAATCATATGATCTCAAAAAACATATTAAATCAGATAAAAATTTAACTGTTATCATCCTGGGCTTCCTGGCAACCTACGCTAGCCTGGTCAAAGTAACTAGGCAAAATTATTGGAGAACACGTATGAAAACATACCATTGACTCGATATAATGTTTTACACTAATTTCACGGACAGAAAGACCCCTTGTATGCACAATGAAGCTTTGCATATTCCGATGATGTAGTATGATGGTAAGTCGATCGAGACGGAGGGCGATGGAGAACAACTCAAGTAACGAGTACATGAAAGTTCGACGCATGGATGAATTCAAGGTGGTGAAGAATATTTCCCAAGGTGGAGCCTGTTGAGTTTTTGTCCAAGATTTTGTACGAGTCAAGAGTTGCATTTTGACTTCGTGTTGTAACTAGTGTTTATATGATAAAATCATGTTGGAGTCGAACACTTGAAGCCTTAACCTCGCACATGAGGTAAAAGACAATGTAATCAATGGTGAATAGATAGCGAAGACATCGCAAGGGAGAGCCGATGGCGTTGCGGTACCACCTACATTTCTCTATTAAAAAGCTAGATGATATTTAAACTTACATTTTCAAGGTTTTTTACAACATGCTTTACAGCCGGATGGGCATGTTAGAAAATGTGGTTCATGCCCCGGGGAATAGCGAAGCTCGCCGAATCTTGTTGACAAAGCTCGATGCCGGTCATCGTCTTTCTTGGGTACCATCGGACCGTCTCTAGTTCAGTCAAATGGATTAATATCTTTCAAAAGTGGTCTAATTTTATAAAAAAAATGTTCATTTTATTGTACTAAGATGACTAGCTACCCTAAGGTGCACCAACTAGGATCCTTAATTTCATGGTCATCGGCGGATCGGTCGTGTGTGTCTGGAAGGATATTTAGATCTGAATCATGTAAACAAAGGTAGATATGCAGCTTTCAAAGTTGAATGGGATCTGGATATCGGCTGTGTGCATCTAAATTATGCAGAGACCGGATGTAAGCAATTAAAACCGTTTAAGTAATAAAACCATCCTTTATCGATTTTTTTAGTGAATTCCACTTTTTACCCTCTACTTGTGCATTTGTGACACTAATTTCCCTATGTAGTGAAAATTCATATAAATTACCATGTTTGAAAACTTTAAACCCTTTTTTTCTGATGCATATCTATTGGGCAAGGTGTGAGGTGATAATTAAACTTCAAAATTTAGGTTTGTTTCATGGTACTCGGCGGATCGGTCGTGTGTCTGGAAGGATATTTAGATCTAAATCGTGTAAACAAAGGTAGATATGCAGCTTTCAAAATTGAATGGGATATGGATATCGGCTGTGTGTATCTGAACTATGCAGAGACCGGGTGTGGGCAATTAAAACCACTACAGGAATGGCCAGATGCGCCGACGGCCGTCGGCTACGCCGACGGCCAAACGTCGGGGCCGTCGACGTAGCACCGCACCAGGCCAGCCCAACTGGCCAGCCCTCGGCGTAGCAAAGCCGTCGGCGTAGCATACACTACACCGACGGTCACCCTCGGCGTAGTGGCGGCCCTCGGCGTAGCTAGCGGACGCGTGGCACATGCCGGCAGCACGGACGACGCGCTAACGGTGCCGTCGGTTAGGCCGACGGCGACCCTCGGCATAGCATACGCCGACGGCCACCCTCGGCGTACCAGAAACGTACGCCGACGGTCACCCTCGGCGTAGCCTTCTCTATTTTTCATATATTTTGTATTTGCATCAATTATTTATATATTTTTTATTAATTGGATAATTTCGTACCCTCTGAATAGCAGTCTACACGTCCACATGAAATGTCGTTGCGAATCTTCTCACACCCCGAGAAATTTCTATATGTTTGTAAGTGTTATTATCGCATGTGGTTCTCAATAGCACTCACCACGACCACATGAAGTGCTTGCATGTGTCCCCCCTCGCATGCATGCGCTCTAACCTAGAGGCGAAGGTTCTGGACCCGTATGAGGGTGGAATCTCCCCGTCGAGGTGAAACCGGGTAGGATAGTGCCCCAACTTGTGAGCCAACATGGTTTGACATCACCCTATGACCTAAACAAACACAAAACAAGAGAGATCTACGCCGGGCTACCCCTGTCAGAGGAACGTCTAGGGGGGTAGACGATCCGAGTGTGCACAGAGATCAGGGTTTCGCCGGAGGAAGACCACGAGAACATCGGAATGAGATGAAAACTTGCATGTGCCCCTAGCATATGTGTGTGTGGGTGTGGTTAGAGGTTGGTATATATAGGTGCTTGCATGTGTCCCCCCTCGCATGCATGCGCTCTAACCTAGAGGCGAAGGTTCCGGACCCGTATGAGGGTGGAATCTCCCCGTCGAGGTGAAACCGGGTAGGATAGTGCCCCAACTTGTGAGCCAACATGGTTTGACATCACCCTATGACCTAAACAAACACAAAACAAGAGAGAGCTACGCCGGGCTACCCCTGTCAGAGGAACGTCTAGCGGGGTAGACGATCCGAGTGTGCACAGAGATCAGGGTTTCGCCGGAGGAAGACCATGAGAACATCGGAATGAGATGAAAACTTGCATGTGCCCCTAGCATATGTGTGTGTGTGGGTGTGGTTAGAGGTTGGTATATATAGGTGCTTGCATGTGTCCCCCCTCGCATGCATGCGCTCTAACCTAGAGGCGAAGGTTCCGGGCCCGTATGAGGGTGGAATCTCCCCGTCGAGGTGAAACCGGGTAGGATAGTGCCCCAACTTGTGAGCCAACATGGTTTGACATCACCCTATGACCTAAACAAACACAAAACAAGAGAGATCTACGCCGGGCTACCCCTGTCAGAGGAACGTCTAGGGGGGTAGACGATCCGAGTGTGCACAGAGATCAGGGTTTCGCCGGAGGAAGACCACGAGAACATTGGAATGAGATGAAAACTTGCATGTGCCCCTAGCATATGTGTGTGGGTGTGGTGAGAGGTTGGTATAGGTGCTTGCATGTGTCCCCCTCGCATGCATGCGCTCTAACCTAGAGGCGAAGGTTCTGGACCCGTATGAGGGTGCAATCTCCCCGTCGAGGTGAAACCGGGTAGGATAGTGCCCCAACTTGTGAGCCAACATGGTTTGACATCACCCTATGACCTAAAAAAACACAAAACAAGAGAGAGCTACGCCGGGCTACCCCTGTCAGAGGAACGTCTAGGGGGGTAGACGATCCGAGTGTGCACAGAGATCAGGGTTTCGCCGGAGGAAGACCACGAGAACATCGGAATGAGATGAAAACTTGCATGTGCCCCTAGCATATGTGTGTGTGGGTGTGGTTAGAGGTTGGTATATATAGGTGCTTGCATGTGTCCCCCCTCGCATGCATGCGCTCTAACCTAGAGGCGAAGGTTCCGGGCCCGTATAAGGGTGGAATCTCCCCGTCGAGGTGAAACCGGGTAGGATAGTGCCCCAACTTGTGAACCAACATGGTTTGACATCACCCTATGACCTAAACAAACACAAAACAAGAGAGAGCTACGCCGGGCTACCCCTGTCAGAGGAACGTCTAGGGGGGTAGACGATCCGAGTGTGCACAGAGATCAGGGTTTCGCCGGAGGAAGACCACGAGAACATCGGAATGAGATGAAAACTTGCATGTGCCCCTAGCATATGTGTGTGTGGGTGTGGTTAGAGGTTGGTATATATAGGTGCTTGCATGTGTCCCCCTCGCATGCATGCGCTCTAACCTAGAGGCGAAGGTTCCGGACCCGTATGAGGGTGGAATCTCCCCGTCGAGGTGAAACCGGGTAGGATAGTGCACCAACTTGTGAGACAACATGGTTTGACATCACCCTATGACCTAAACAAACACAAAACAAGAGAGAGCTACGCCGGGCTACCCCTGTCAGAGGAACGTCTAGGGGGGTAGACGATCCGAGTGTGCACAGAGATCAGGGTTTCGCCGGAGGAAGACCACGAGAACATCGGAATGAGATGAAAACTTGCATGTGCCCCTAGCATATGTGTGTGTGTGGGTGTGGTTAGAGGTTGGTATATATAGGTGCTTGCATGTGTCCCCCCTCGCATGCATGCGCTCTAACCTAGAGGCGAAGGTTCCGGGCCCGTATAAGGGTGGAATCTCCCCGTCGAGGTGAAACCGGGTAGGATAGTGCCCCAACTTGTGAACCAACATGGTTTGACATCACCCTATGACCTAAACAAACACAAAACAAGAGAGAGCTACGCCGGGCTACCCCTGTCAGAGGAACGTCTAGGGGGGTAGACGATCCGAGTGTGCACAGAGATCAGGGTTTCGCCGGAGGAAGACCACGAGAACATTGGAATGAGATGAAAACTTGCATGTGCCCCTAGCATATGTGTGTGGGTGTGGTGAGAGGTTGGTATAGGTGCTTGTATGTGTCCCCCCTCGCATGCATGCGCTCTAACCTAGAGGCGAAGGTTCCGGACCCGTATGAGGGTGGAATCTCCCCGTCGAGGTGAAACCGGGTAGGATAGTGCCCCAACTTGTGAGCCAACATGGTTTGACATCACCCTATGACCTAAACAAACACAAAACAAGAGAGAGCTACGCCGGGCTACCCCTGTCAGAGGAACGTCTAGGGGGGTAGACGATCCGAGTGTGCACAGAGATCAGGGTTTCGCCGGAGGAAGACCACGAGAACATCGGAATGAGATGAAAACTTGCATGTGCCCCTAGCATATGTGTGTGTGGGTGTGGTTAGAGGTTGGTATATATAGGTGCTTGCATGTGTCCCCCCTCGCATGCATGCGCTCTAACCTAGAGGCGAAGGTTCCGGGCCCGTATAAGGGTGGAATCTCCCCGTCGAGGTGAAACCGGGTAGGATAGTGCCCCAACTTGTGAACCAACATGGTTTGACACCACCCTATGACCTAAACAAACACAAAACAAGAGAGAGCTACGCCGGGCTACCCCTGTCAGAGGAACGTCTAGGGGGGTAGACGATCCGAGTGTGCACAGAGATCAGGGTTTCGCCGGAGGAAGACCACGAGAACATCGGAATGAGATGAAAACTTGCATGTGCCCCTAGCATATGTGTGTGTGGGTGTGGTTAGAGGTTGGTATATATAGGTGCTTGCATGTGTCCCCCTCGCATGCATGCGCTCTAACCTAGAGGCGAAGGTTCCGGACCCGTATGAGGGTGGAATCTCCCCGTCGAGGTGAAACCGGGTAGGATAGTGCACCAACTTGTGAGCCAACATGGTTTGACATCACCCTATGACCTAAACAAACACAAAACAAGAGAGAGCTACGCCGGGCTACCCCTGTCAGAGGAACGTCTAGGGGGGTAGACGATCCGAGTGTGCACAGAGATCAGGGTTTCGCCGGAGGAAGACCACGAGAACATCGGAATGAGATGAAAACTTGCATGTGCCCCTAGCATATGTGTGTGTGTGGGTGTGGTTAGAGGTTGGTATATATAGGTGCTTGCATGTGTCCCCCCTCGCATGCATGTGCTCTAACCTAGAGGCGAAGGTTCCGGGCCCGTATAAGGGTGGAATCTCCCCGTCGAGGTGAAACCGGGTAGGATAGTGCCCCAACTTGTGAACCAACATGGTTTGACATCACCCTATGACCTAAACAAACACAAAACAAGAGAGAGCTACGCCGGGCTACCCCTGTCAGAGGAACGTCTAGGGGGGTAGACGATCCGAGTATGCATAGAGATCAGGGTTTCGCCGGAGGAAGACCACGAGAACATTGGAATGAGATGAAAACTTGCATGTGCCCCTAGCATATGTGTGTGGGTGTGGTGAGAGGTTGGTATAGGTGCTTGCATGTGTCCCCCCTCGCATGCATGCGCTCTAACCTAGAAGTTTATGGTCGGTAGATTCGTGGGGCGCACGTCTAGGGTTTGCTTGGAAAACGAGCACAAGATGAAATAAAAAAGTATATAATAATAATATATTATAGTTTCTTCTATAATAGTAGACACCAAATAATATATTATAATTTTTTATATTAGTAGACACCAAATAAATTATCTTGTAATTTATTATTAATAAATAAATAAAAAACCTAGCTACGCCGACGGCTGCCCTCGGCGTATGCCTGGCCGTCGGCGTAGCCTGATTCATTTTGTCTGCTCGTGGCCCACCCCGGGCCATTCATCCCACCCTTCGCCTAGCTAGCAGCCGATCCCGCCTCCTCCTTCCCGAGCCCGCCCCCGACCCCGCCGCACCAGCCGCCACCGGCCGCCGCTCACCGTGCCCCCTCCTCCTCCCCCTCCCCCATCCCCGACGCTCGGCCCCGCCTCCTCCTCCCCCTCCCCCATCCCCGACGCTCGGCCCCGCCTCCTCCTCCCCCATCCCCTCCTCCTCCCCCATCCCCGAGCCCGACCATGCCTCCTTCTCCCCGAGCCTGCCCCCGACCCCGCCGCCCCAGCCGTCGCTCGTCGTGCCTGCCTCCTCCTCCCCCATCTTCGACCCCGACCCCACCTCCTCCTCCCCATCCCCTCTCCCTCCCCCATCCCCGAGCCCAACCCCGCCTCCTCCCCGCCTCGGCCTCCCTCCTCCTCCCCGCCGAGGCTCCCTCCTTCCCGAGCACCACCGCCTCCCCTCCCCTCCCAAGCACCGCCAGCAGCCTCCTCCTAGCATCGCGCCTCCCTCAGCCGAACCCGACCCCACCGCCAGATCCCTCCCCCGCCGCCTCCAGATCCCTCCCCCGCCGCCACCTGCCTCGCTGAGCGACGGCGCCTGCCTACCGTGCCCAGCCCCGCCTCCCCAAGCTCGGCTTTGCCGCCCCGAGCTCGCCTTTGCCCCGCAGGTACCTCTTCCACTCCCCTCTTCCTCTCATCCTCTCATAGTGACCTAGCAAATAGAAATAAAATTGTTTAGAATTGGTAGAAATAGAAATAGAAATAAAATCGGTAGAAATAGAAATAAAGTGAAATGAGCATGTGAGAAATAAAATGAACATGTGAGAAGTATGTACTGGTGGATTTAGGTTTTTAAAATGTATTGGTACAAATAGAAATAAAATTGTTTAGAAAAAGAATTGGTATAAATAGGACTAGAAACGGTATGTGAGAAGTAGAATATTTTCTGAATGAGCCTAATTATACATGTTGTAACTAAGGTGTTCTCTTTATGTTAATGTACAGATTTTGTAGTGTTTCCGGAGTGACCATCCTTGTAGGACTGTCTGTCATTGCGGGAGATGGTGTAGTCGACACATCGATCCCGTCTTCGAGTTCCGTCGCCGACCTCGACACTCGGTTGTTCGACTACTTCCTCTACCGTTGAGGGTGAGAATCCGTTCGCCTCTCTTGTACCTAGGTTTATTTTCGTGTCTAGATCACCAAGTCTGTCGCGTCACCTAGGCGTCATCCCGACCGTAAGCGTTACACGACTTAATATGCATTAGTGGTCTCGCATATTTTGGACCGTAACGCTTACGGCTTTTATCGGGCAGTCGGCGGATTCGTAGTTGGGTATGGTTCTCCCTGGCTCTACCTCGATTCGAGACAGGATTTCGGTGGCGCCTCCTCGTTGTTCTCCGGATGCACATCCTCTTGGCTTTTTGTCGAGACTTGTATCGGGAGAGCAGCGGGGAGGTGCTGCCGAAATTCTGCTTGGATCGGGGTAGAACCAGGGAGAACTTACCCAATCTACGGATCCGGCGGCTGGTTAGGACCCTCTTTTCCTATTGGACATGTAGGTTGATGAATGCGTAAAAATATGAAGCATTTAATCTCCTGTTTGATATAAAATGTTATATTTGTTGTTTGTCTCCCAACAAAGCAGAAGAGGATGGCTGATAATGGGTGGATGTACAGTGGCCGTATTAGTGCGACTAATAAAACAGACGATTGGGTACGGAACACTCATTTGTTAGTGAATGAGTTAGCGCGTGGTTCGAAGGCAATTGTTCGGGCACTTTGTCCCTGCGCTCATTGCACTAAGCGTCATCGTCAGGGAAAGGATGACATGTACAAACACCTTCTGCAATATGGGTACATGTCTAACTATGTCACGCAAGTCGACTTTGCTCGGTACGAACGTGATAGAGGTGAGGTGATGCGTCAGCGGCTCAATGGCAATGAGCACGATGGGATTAGAAACATGCTAGATGATCTTATCGATGCCGACCAGCCGAATTCGCCACCTCCACGGGAGGAATCACCAGAACCGGAGGAACCGCTAGAACCGGAGGAACCGGAGCCAACCGCGAAGGCCTTCCTTGATATGATGGCTGCGGCTAAGAGGCCTCTGTATGAGGGTGCAAAGATTTCTCAGCTCGATGCCATCTCTCAGTGTCTAGCCGACAAGTGCCAGTACTCCGCCACCCGTTCTCACTTTGAAGCTAATCTGAGAACATGTGGTAACATGTTGCCCGAAGGGCATTGTCTGCCCAAAACCTTTCACGAAACGAAGAAACTCATGAAGGAGCTCAACATGGATTATGAAAAGATAGATTGTTGTCCAAAAGGCTGCCTTTTGTTTTGGAAACAGTTTGAGGGTGATAAGTACTGCTCCATTTGTAAGGCCTCTAGATATGAAGAGATAAAGGGGAAGGATGGTCAGGTGAGGCAGCCGAAGGTCGCTAAGAAGATACTTCGGTATCTCCCATTCATAAAAAGAATCCAGCGGCTTTACTTGAGCGAGGAGACTGCCAAACAGATGACGTGGCACAAGAAGGGGAAAAGATACGAGGACGGGCACGGACGGAAGAAGATGGGACATCCATCTGATGGTAAGGCATGGAAGAACTTCGATGACAAATACCCCCGGTGGGCAGAAGAGGCTCGGAATGTTAGAATTGCGATAGCAACAGATGGCTTCAACCCATATGGTAAGTCGACGGCCTCGTACAGCTGCTGGCCGGTGTATGTTATTCCGCTCAATCTCCCTCCCGGAGTATTAATGCAACGGAAGACCATGTTTTTGTCGCTGATAATTCCAGGACTTGAGTATCCGGGGAAGAACTTGAGTGTCTACATGCAGCCGATTGTGGATGATTTGAACCACTCTTGGATACACGGGACGTTGACATACGACCGAGCATCAAAGAGAAACTTTTTGATGAAAGTTTGGTTACAATATACTATGCATGACATGCCCGGGTACGCCCTAACGTGCGGATGGTGTACAGCTGGTAAGTGGCCATGCCCAGTGTGCAGGCACCGACTTGAGTTCCTTTGGCTAAAGTCGGGTCGCAAATATGTTGCGTTTGACACGAATCGACAGTACCTCAAAAGAAATCATTCGTTCAGAGAAGATAGAAAGAACTTCAAGAAGGGCAAAGTTGTGCGTGAAGTAAAAGAGGTACCAAAGTTCGAGGGTGCAGTTGTTGATGCCGAGATACGTGCTCTCGTGCCCGCGGCGCCGGGAACTGGCCATCAATTTGCGGGATATGGTGTAACGCATAATTGGACTCACGTGGCAGCCTTAACGAATCTCGTGTATTACAAGGACATCGAACTTCCCCATAACATCGATGTGATGCACACCGAAAAGAATGTCGGGGAGTCCCTTTTTCACACAGTCCTGAACATTCCTGGGAAGTCAAAGGATAATGTCAAGGCTAGAGTTGATGTTGAGAAGCTTTGTGATAGGAAGAGATTACACATGCAGCCTCCTACTGTCCGTCGAAAGAATTGGTTCAAGCCGCATGCCTACTACTGCCTTGATAATGTCCAAAAGAAGGAGTCATTTAGGTGGCTCAAATACGTCGTGATGTTCCCTGACGGTTATTGTTCGAATATAAGTAAGGGAGTCAATCTTTTGACGGGACAAGTCAACGGGCTCAAGAGTCACGACTATCATATATGGATTGAGCGGCTGATGCCGGTGATGGTTCGAGGGTATCTCCCCGAAAAAGTATGGCGAGTGCTTGCGGAGTTGAGCCATTTCTTCCGCACCCTCTGTGCTAAGCAGATATGTCCTCTGGTGATTGAGAAGCTGCAAGTTCAGGTGCCGGAGTTGCTATGCAATTTGGAGATGATCTTTCCGCCAGGCTTCTTTACTCCGATGGCACATCTCATTGTGCACCTCGCGAATGAGGCACTATTGGGGGGGCGGTGCAATTTCGTTGGCAATTTTGTATTGAGAGAGAGTTTAAGTATATTCGAAAGATAACTGGAAACAAAGCCAAGATTGAAGCATGCATAGCTGAAGCAACATGCCTTCGGGAGATGGCAGACGCCGCGACAACCTACTGGCCCGATGATGTTCCCACTATGCATAACCCGGTCTCTCGTTACAATGTCGACCTGCCCAAGAATGACCCCAATCTCGAACTATTCCAATTTCCCGGTGGCAAGGCCGGTAAAGGACTAAAATATAGGTTGCCGAAGGAAGAGAAGGATTGCATAATGCTCTATGTGCTTATGAACATGAAGGAAGTGGTCGATTTCATTAGGTAAAATGGTGAACACCCTATTTCTCTATGCAGCTAGTAACTCGGTCTCCGTCTAATGCTTATTTTCTCCTTCTTAGCGATTTCACGGATGAACAGTGGCCGGGACCGACTGATCCCTCTCCCATGGAGTTGGACACTCTACTGAAAGAGGGTTCTCCCGGAAATAAAAAAACTTTGTGTCCTGGTTTATGGAAAAATTAATTTCTAACCTGTCCCTCTTACCTTGCAATATGTGACTTGTCGCTCTTATTCCACGTAACTACTGAACGCAACAAATTCCTCTTGTACCTGTAGGGAGCTGATCCCAACGTTGAGATGTCAGATGAGCTGAAATGTGTTTCCCAAGGTTGTAACAGTGTCGTCATGAAGTATGAGAAGTATGATGTGAATGGGTTTCGCTTCCATACAGAGACGCACCAGAAAGGGCGACCGAATGCAAAAACGGTAAATACTGGGGTGTTCACCAAAGGAGCCGATTCCCTTGATTACTACGGAAGGTTATAGAATGTATACGAGCTGACCTTCAATCGTACGAATGTCGAACTCAATCTTGTTGTGTTCAAGTGCCACTGGTTTGACCCAAGGGGTGGACTGAGAAGTACCCCTTCCATTGGGTTAGTTGAAGTTAGGCCTTCAACCACCTATAGCGGAGCCGACGTCTTTGTTGTTGCTCACCAAGCCAACCAAGTTTATTATTTGCCCTACCCATGCCAGAAAGCGGAACTCCAGGGCTAGGAAGTCGTGTTCCAGGTATCGCCACATGGTAACCTACCGATTCCCTCCGAGGACGATTACAACAACATTAACCCTTTAACGTACGAGGGAATTTTCTATCAAGAGCAAGAGGACTTCGGACACTTTGATTTAGAACCGGTTGATCTTGAGGATCTTGGGAATCATGTAGAAACTCGGGGTGAGTCAGTGGTGAATCTACATGACATAAGTATGCTCGAGAAGCTCCATACCGAGAATGACAACGATGATGAGCCTACACCCTTCGATGAGAATCCAGATTTCTACTCAAAAGATAGTGATAGTGATAGTGAGAATGAGAATGTGAATGAGAATGAGAATGAAAATGATAGTGAGTATTTATTTTTTAATGCATTTTATTTTGTCTTTGTGCTTAACTGTTTTCTTAATTGCATTATGCCTTTATTCTTTGTGTATACATTTTATTATGTCTTTGTGCTTAACTGTTTTCTCTTACTTAATGCAGGTGATTAAACAATATGAGCAGCGGCAAGGCAACCAGTTCGTCCTTGCTTAATGCGCTGAAGCAGCGCAAGAAAAGTGCTACACGGAGTGGGAGACAGCCAAATCCCAATCCGCGTTACCCCGATCTTGCTCCTGCTGGCGGAGGACGGGGTCGAGGCCGAGGTCGAGGAGGACGAGGACGAGGTGCCACGGGAGGAGGCGTGGACTTTGACCCACCACCCTCTGCTTCTGGCGACGTGGCTCCTGAGTTGTTCCTGACAGAGCAGCCTTTCAGGGCCGAGAGGGAGGCAGAGTCCGAGAGGGAGGCAGAGTCTGAGAGGGAGGCGAGGACCGAGAGGGAGGCGGGGACCGATACGGAGGCGGACACTAGCCGCGAGTTGGTGGGGCCGAAGAAATTGCGGAATCGTGGGGAATCGGGAGTCCCTGACGAGAAGTTTGAGCCTAGGACTCAGGAGGCGAAAGCCCTTATTATTCCAGATGGCCTTGAGTAAGTGTACTAATTTGGCAATTTAAAACATTTTATTTCATGTTGGTCATAAATAATTATTGTGTACTAATGTTTATTATTGTGCAGCAATTGGACATTTCCTCCGGGGACGAAGCCTCGCCTTCCTAACAGCCTTGTTGGAGCTCTGATTAGGAAGTTCTGGCCGGGCTATCACATTACCCATGAGGGTGACAGGAAGCTAGCTACCACTTGGGCGGACTACCAGACTACCCGTGTCCCGGGCTTTCCGACAGCTGCTGATGCTGTCATCACCAAGTTTTGGGTAAGGCATATTTCTCGAGTTATGTTCATACTTGATGACCCCACCGTGCTAACTCATGACTCTTATGCATGATTGAAGTGCTTTTACCGTGTGGCCGAGGAGGACCAGGAGAAGGCACAGAGGACTTTGCTTGGGGCTTGTGTGAAGTTGACCCCCCAGGTGTGGTACAACCAGAAGGTCACGGCCGCTAGCCACTTCTGGGCTGACAGGGGCGTGAGGGTCAGGAAGGAAGACATTGTCGGTAGGAACCCTAATCCTGAGTACTCGATGACGCCAGAAGAGTACATGTCGGTGAGTAAAATGTCAATGAGATTCTACATTGCTTCTAAGTTGCCATTGCATTGTCTGGAGTTGAGTATTGCATTTTCAGGTTATCCCCGATTGGGCCGAGCCGCATCGACTCACATGGGAGGAGCTGGTTAGGACGAGGTGGCTCAGAGAAGACGAGGAGTTTGCAGCCTTGTCGAGGCGGAACGCGGATAACCGAGGCGATGGTGGAACGCACTGCGCGGGAAACCGCAACTTTGACCGCTTCAAGGGGAAGGTGGTACGTATATACATGGAACGACCTGCGTGCATTTCTGCTTATGTTTGTACTTCATATGCATAATATTTTCTTTTCGCGATACAGGTGGCCGAGGCACAACCCGGGGAGGTGATTCATGACGTCGCCGTCTATGAGATGATGCGGCGAAAGAAGCCCAATTACTCGGAGCCTCAACCCTCGTTGCCCGTGTACTTCGGCACTGCCCAGAACGACTTGGGGAACTACAGCACGATGGTGAAGGCTCGTCACCCCCATGTGGATGACCCCATTCACGCGGAGATCGACGAGGAGTCGTTGGTCCTGTCGGGGCACGGATTGCAGCATGGACGCCTCAAGATTCTGAATAAGAAGGTCAAGCCTACCCTCAGCACGAGCTTCAGCCGTCTCAAGGCTACCTACCCCGCCGACGGCCCCCCTATCCCGCCTCGTGGCCAGCCTCGTCGCTCCGCCGAGGATGTAAGTTTTTCTCGTTTTCATCATCTTTATGACTTTTGTTCCTGCATGGCTAACCGCTGACGAGATTCCTTGTATTTGAAATTGTAGCCTGAGTTAGACGCGGCCTACGATGCCGCTTATGAGGAATATCAGGTGGCCTTTCGGCAGCATCAGGAGGCGAATGCGATCTACATGCAATACGTAAATGTAAGTCCGAACCTTTATTTTTTGCAAAAGATACAAGTCCCACTTCCCCCCGTTTGTTGTACTACGGCCTGACTTCTAAACTATCTTGCAGGCCATGATGGTGAATATTCAAACTGGCCAGAATAGAGATTTAGGGCCCGTGCCTCCCATGCCAGGTCCGATGCCATTTTGGCAATCGAAGGAAAGCTTCGCTAGGACCTACTACGCATCGACACCGGTAAGTTCTTTGCGAACCCACTGGTTATCGCTTTACTTTGCCTCGCAAGTTGCTAACATGTAGGCAACATGTAGGGAACAGGAGCTCCTGGGAACCGGTACTTTGGCCACGCCTCGCCGGATGGGCGTCAGATCACACCGCTTCATGACGATGGTCCATCTCCTGGCCATTCTGCAGGTGGTTCTCCCGAGCTTCACACTTCTCCTACTCCCTCGCCAGGTGGCTCTTCTGCTGCTTCTACTGGACGCAACCCTCGGCAGAGGCCGCCACTTTTCACCAGGGGAGATCTCGGGTACACCCCCTCTCCTCCAGAGTTGTAGGCATGTGTGATGATGTCGATGATCTTGTATGACTAATGTATGGATGATCTTGTATGACTGATGTTGATACATGTATGGCATATGTGATCTTGTTTCAATTGGTGTGGAATATATATTGCATGGATGTATGGATGATGTATGGATGTATGGCTGCTGTGAGTGCTGCTGCAAAAACAAAAAATTCAAAAAAAACTATGCATTTGATACGCCGACGACCTTGCCCTCGGCGTAGGAGGTAAGCGTGACCAAATGGTCAAGGCTACGCCGACGGCAAGGCCCTCGGCATAGGGCCAGGCCGCTGCTGCCAGGCCGCTGCGCTGCCTCCACGTGGCAGGAGTACGCCGAGGGGGAGGCCGTCGGCGTAGCAGCTGCGCCAGGCCGCTGCGCTGCCTCCACGTGGCAGGCGTACGCCGAGGGGGAGGCCGTCAGCGTAGCTGCTGCGCCAGGCCGCCCACCAGCCTCCACGTGGCTTAGTACGCCGAGGGTGAGGTCGTCGGCGTAGCCGACGCGCCGTTAACTGGCCGTGTGACGGCGCGGTCGACGTTCGCCGACGGTCTCTACGCCGACGGGCGCCGTCAGGCCGTCGGCGTTGACCTACGCCGACGGTCTTGTCCTACGCCGACGGCCGCGCCTGCTCCGCCGAGGGAGAGGTCCGCCGAGGACGGTACGCCGAGGGCAGCCGTCGGCGTAGCGTACGCCGAGGGTTTTCCTGGCTACGCCGACGGCAATATGCCCTCGGCATACCGAGCTTCTCCTGTAGTGAACTGTTTAAGTAATAAGACCATCCTTTTATCGATATTTTATTTGAATCGAGCTAAGTACATAATAAGGTTTGAGAGTTGAGAAAAGTGGATCATGCACAAAATGGTGCCGTACTGCCGTATGCGCATGACCTGGAAAGATACCAAGAATCACACTGATCTCCAACTTAAATTAAGGAACGCGTGGAAGTGGCGTGACACCTAACCATAGTGCCATCCGTACCTCGCGCCACCCATTATTCGACCGTACGTCCACGACGAAAACTACCATATCTTTCTCCCGATCGTACCGGCTGTTTAGGCATCTTCCGGCCACTCTGTCGATCGCCGCCAAGGCACGAGCTCGATAATTTCAACGCGCCTTGTGTTCAGCTCCATTCCAAAAAGGTCCCTCTTGTGGACAATGATGAGTGCCTTTTTTTTTTGCAAAAATTCCACCGATCTATTAATAATCATTAACAGTAGTACAAACAGACCTAAAAGTAATAAAAATTACAAACAGGTGTCATGGCATATCTTCCTGATTTTTCTATTCGGAAAAGAAAAATATTTTCCAATATGCATTTTTATATCAATCTCCTTAGTTTTTACACGGATTTTACTTCCTCCTTTTTTATATACAAGAACAGTTGGAAAAATATATTACTACCACTATACATGGTCACTAACACCGACAGACGCAAAATTTATTAGTAGATCTCCACCTCGTAGAATGACTCTTATTAATACGGACATTGTATGCAGCCATAGAGAAAAATGCATCACATATATACAACTTGTTATAATTAGCCCGAAAACACACATACAAAAATTATAGATGATTAATCGTGTTTATCAGTAGGTTGTGCTTTTCTGATACCTAAGATAGCTTGGTTTCTAGGTGAATTGGACCTTTTCCCCCTCCAACACAGTGACACAATGCGCTTCGAAAGTGAATTTAACTCTAGGATAATTAATTAAGGTAGTAGTACTTACTACTCCATTATATGTGAGTAATTATTTTTAGGTCACAGCATACAATCTGCTAGTCGGTGAATTCAAAACGCAGACATGCATGTTCACCCTGAAAGATGAATCCCTGGACTCTTAACAATAAAAAAAATAAAGCTTCCAGGCCATGCTTCTTTGAAGGACAGATCAATAACTGAAACTGAAACAGCTAGCAGATATAGCTAGCTAATTGACTCATTCGTCCCCACAAGAAGTTAAACAGAATGTGATGGGTGGATATATTGAATCGAATCGAATCAAATCATCCTAGCCTATCTGGAACCAAATTGCTAACTGGAATTATTAAAGAACACATAATATGAGCACAAACCATTGACTCCGTGTGTGTGTGTGTGTGTGTGTGTGTGTGTGTATATATATATATATATATATATATATATATATATATATATGTATGTATGTATGTATATGTTTAAACTGTCAAAGCACAACCGCTCGGAGCTCCGGTGGAATATTAGTAACACTAGCACAATACCCGTCCCAATTGGTACAGATTAACAACACAGGGGGTGCACTATGGCATGCACTGGCACATCATCGTTGTTGTCATCGTGACACCGATCGCTTCTTCGACTCAGGGGGATTTGATCGAGCAGGTGGATCGCGTCGTGTTGTGATGAACGCTTGCGCTACATAATTCCCGTCCTATATATTCGGACATGTACAATATAATATAAGATGCTTACAAAGGTGTTTTAGTTTAAACACTGATGCCTATTTGCATTACAAAGTTGCCTAGCTAGGCACCTCTCGTATATGTTCAAGAAAAGCTTGGTTTGTTTTCGTAAGCACCACTATAAGGTGTTTAGAGAGGTGGTTAATTAAGAAGATAAACCAGTGTTTTCTCAAGCATGAGTACATTCGTTCCTGTTGATGAATGCGACTCAATCATCACACGTGGCCATGTGGCATACGCAATATTTGGGTAGTACGCGTAGCAATCAGTGGGGTTAGTTTCCAAGCGTCCATACAAAATTGCACACTTGCTACAAGGCTCCAGCTGTGAAGACTCCCATGAACAAGGCCCTCTCGTCTGCTTGTCCTCCCGCCCCACCCACCCCGTCCCCGAGCCGCCATGGTATATCTACACATGCTGCCCGCCCAAGAACCCCAAGCCCCTCACATGCTTTGATCCCTCCCCCCTCCCCCCTCCTCCTCCTCGTAATCCCCTCCCTCTCCGCGAGCTTCTTGGAGAGCCAAGATCGTGCCCATCACCAACCACTCCCCCCCTCAAGTTCTTGGCTCACACACCCGCGGTTTCTTTGCACGGCAAGGCTTGATCTTTGTTTTTCCTAGCTAGAGGCGGCAGGCAGGCAACCATGATGATGATGGGGTACTTCCGGGCGCCGAAGCTGGGCGGGAGGAAGTCGTCGTCGTCGTCGCCGGAGAGGGACGGCCTGCTCGGCCTGGACGGCGAGGCGGCCGGCACGACGACGGTGCCCAAGGGGTACTTCGCGGTGTACGTGGGCGCGGAGGCGCGCCGGTTCGTGGTGCCCATGAGCCTGCTCTGCCAGCCGGCGTTCCGGGCGCTCATGGAGCGCGCCGCCGAGGAGTTCGGGTTCGGCCAGGCCGGCGGGCTGCGCATCCCGTGCCGCGAGGAGGACTTCGTCGCCACCGTCGCCGCGCTCCGGACCGACGAGTCCAGGCAGCGCCGCCGGAGCGCGGCCGCCGGACGGAGGAGCACCTCGGTCAACTGGTGATCGAGCGAGGCCTAGCTGATGATCGGCCACGCGCGGTGGCATGGAAGAAGCATTTTTGTTGCCTTGGGTCGCGTTTGGATGAATTGATCCATGGCAGCCATCCATCCGATTCCTCCGGCTAGTTAATTTGGTTTTCACACATGATGATGATGATGATTTGTCTGTGATGGAGCAGTGTAGGTAGAGAGATGTTCCCTTTCGAGTCTGGAATAATTTTGTTCTTGCGAGGGCTTAATTATTATGTTCTTGTGAGCTAGGGCTCTGGAATTAATTGACGGATGAATGATGATTTGAACTGATTTCGAGTTTCAAAAACAAGATTATCGATTGATTACATACCTGAATGTCACTCCTCCCTGAATGTATCTGAATGTATCCGTTCGCTCCTCGATCTGGTCCTGAACCTCTTGATGCTCTGGTTGATCAGAATGAGCTGACAATATCTTGCTATGCATATCAGCAACGAATTTAGTTGAGTTAACGGTGAATTTGCAGTGTATAATTGGTCGCCACAAAGATCACTGGAATCAAATATGGCCGGCCGGCGTGACACTGATATCTGACTAGGCCCACATGCCGTCTGGATGATCACAGTTTAGACTTTGGACTGCTGTTTTTTTCTTTATTTGTACTCAAGACAATTTATTTTTCTTTAATCTGTTCAAATGCGTCCCTATCCTTGAAAAAAATAATCTGTTCACTATGGATTGATGGGCAGCACACTGTCCAAACAGAACTTCCAGCTGGAATTTTAGGCTAGGCAATGGAAGCTGGAGAAGCTGCACTCGGATCTAGTTTTTGTCATCTGTTCAGAATGGTCTCCAACAATCTGCTCAGCAACCAGAAGTCCAGAATAACAGTTTGTAACTAGATACTTGTAGCTGGTAGGTCAGAGTTATACGGGCACTGAAACATAGGTACTGAACCATACTGAATACTGAAAATGAGAAATATTGTTTACAACTGAAATCTGTACATGTCCAATTCCACAAACTGTATCAATGCAGTCCATAAAAAAATGTAGACATAGACTCCGGAAATAGTTTGCTCAAATCAATATATCAAATCATGCACATTTTTGGTGACCTTTTTTCACATGTTCAGTCAACCATAGATTACAAGGTAGTACTACATTGATGCCAAGTCATGAAACACCAGATAGGTAACAATGATGGATCACTATCGAGTACCACAAAACAAGCTAAGGGAGCACCTAGAGATTCTCCAGCTGACAGTAATGGCCATCATCCCATAGTGGTGGGTTCATGACACTATATGGAACACCTCCGTGTTGTGTTCGTCCCAAGCTCGATCGCAGCCCAAGGTTCCACAGAACCTTCAAACTTTCTCGCAGCGTAAATGCAGTTGATTTTTCCTCCCCATCGCAAGGGGTTCATGTAACAAAATGTAGGGTTCCTCCTATCAGGTAACAAAAAGGAGCGGCAGGTTCTCCAACTTCTGCATCTCCACCCACTTGGCCGGTTGGACTGAGAAGTCAAGGCGAAAGACACGGAACTTATCGTGGATGACATACAATCTGTTGGTGCTGGATGGGCCGGGCAACCAATCAATCGTTTCGTGGCTGTCCGGTTACGAGAAACGACATTGTGGGCATCCAAACACGCCCCAAATGATTTGCTGAAGCATGGCGTCCAGGAAGTCTGCCCAAACATGGGGTTAGTTCATACAAAGAGGATGAGGTGGATCCCGAGACTGGCGGCCCGCTTCCCGCAACTGCAACTTCTCTGTCACGGAAAATTCATGACTATGATTCAGAATAAAGAATTAGAATAGAGCAAAATATCTGACTGATGGGCTGTTACAGATGCATGACACTCAAGCAAACAACAGTGATTCGTTGCTGAACACTC
Source organism: Avena sativa (assembly GCA_916181665.1). Lineage (NCBI taxonomy): Eukaryota > Viridiplantae > Streptophyta > Magnoliopsida > Poales > Poaceae > Avena > Avena sativa. Next base: position 395,203,559 of record OV702279.1, on the reverse strand, counting down.
TACACATACCTCGAGTGTCATGACAGGTGGGGTGCTTCGTCAAGTATCCTCAAAACGAAAACATGAAGTATTGCAAGAAGTCAATCAAATCAGGATTAACGTTAAATCTGTCGCCTACATGAAGAATAGTGATCTCAAGTTCTCAGTGCATTAACTGATTCTGGTACCCAAAAAGAGATCACAAGCAAGGTTATGGCTAAGGGTGTGTGTCCAGACCTGGGGCTGAGAGCGGCGTCTGGCGGTGGCAAGATCCCTCCGGGTGCTCGAGGCCAGCAGCGCATGCCGCCTCGATGCATTCGATGAAGAAAAGAACATCTGTAATTATGTGTGCGTGATAATACAACGGCTGTTGTTTTCTGAAAAGAGAAACTTGCTGTATATGTTAACATCAAATTGAGTAAAGAACAAAGACAGTGTCGGACATATGTATAAATGTGTAAACCATGCAAGAAAAAACATCATCCAAAGTTAGTGCTGTTTTGCATTCTGCATCTTTCTCGAAAAAACATCATTGTGGAAGCAAAAAAGGAGTTCAAAACAGAGGAGAAAAAGAAAGAAGAGAAGCACATGGCCCACATGCAACACAGTACGCATCAAGAAGAAAAAACAGATCAAGGAACACAGACACATGAATGAGCAGCATAGATCATGAACTTTGCCAGGTTTGGAACCGAGTGTTGGCATATCCAGAATACGACTCTCTTGTTCAGCATACAAAGTCAAACCCACCCAAGATGCAATTCAGGAGATCACTGTCCAGAATCAATACAGATTAAGATGTACTTGTACACAATATATTGAGGCCAAGCCAAGAAAACAGCCTACAAAAGAAACGGGCTGGCAAAAAACAACCAGCAACTCTACGGTTGATCACTGTCCTGTACCATACACCAAACTCGGCAACACCCATAGGCTCTGTAACTGCAAGCAGTGGCCGTAAACTGAAAGAAAGTACGCGGAGCGGCCGGGCATAGTTGCACTGGGCACCGTCTGACCAAGCTCGACCGGGGTCCACTGTTCATCAGAGTCCTCTAATGCGCTCGAGACATAAATGGTGTTACTCTTTCCTCCCCATCTTTCGGGGCTCATGCATGAAAATGTAGGGGTCTTCCTATCTATGCCAACAAAGAGAGCACAGTTCTCCAACTTCACCCACTTTGCTGGTTTGACTGAGAAGTCAAGGAGGAACACTTGAAAGGTGCCGAAGAAACTAGCATAGAATTCGTCATGTGTTGGTGAGAGGGCAACCATGAGAAGCGTGTCACCACAGACCACCAACCATGGCTTGTTGTCGTACTGGCTAACAGCCATGTCCTTTCTCCCAAAATCTTCTACTTTCTCCATGCTGAACTGAGGTGACAATTGTAGGATGTGGAGTCTTTGAGAAAAATCCATGGCAAGAATCTGACCTTTGAAGAGCAAAATCTGCAGGATGTGTTCTTGACCGAGCCCGAGAGGGTGCTCTGACCAGGAGTTTGCTCCAAACTGCCACTGGAACATGGACGTTTTGGAGCAAAGGAGGAGGCACGAGTTGGGTGAATTGGGTGGAGCCGTAAGGATGCCATAGTAGATTTCAAGGTTACCGCGGAATTCAATTTTAGGAGGATTCACCTTATTACCGGTGTACACATCAGCAAGCAGGCAGTGCTGCCCATAGGAGAAGATAAGATACCCATATGAGCATCCCAAAAATAATAGGCAATTTGGACTATTTCTGGGTACCGAACATCGATGGGATATCTCTCTCTTGGAATGATCACCAAGCAGCCATTTGCACTTGCGTAAAAGACTGAACTTACCATTGTTGCCCCGTCGACAGGTATAGTGAAAATCTATTTTGAGGTGGAGGGGTGGGAAGGTGAAGGTATATACAGATGCGAAGGAAGAGGCTGCAACGCGCCAAGGGCAGTAGGTACCAGTAAAAGCAAGGAAGTCATGGAATGAGCTCAGGCGAGCAATGATTTGGTGAATCAGGCAGTCCAAAAGATCAGCCCAGACGACGTGAGACACAGACGATGTTGAGGAGGTAGAGCACAAGCCATGGCACATTTTCTTAGAGGGGCTCCTTAGGACGGCAGCTTCTCTGTCACACAGAGAAAACAAGACCAGTGGGATCAGAAGAAAGAACTCAAAGATAACAGAGACATAACTAGCAAACTGTTAGCAATGCTGTAGGTTCTTGCTACAGTACCACATACAAGGCAAACAACTTTTATTCTGTTTTCTACCTATCTTAACATATAGGCTTGCTATCCCGAGTTCCAGAAAAAAAAAGGTAAACAACTTTTTCAAATATGATATGAGATATATATATCAACAAGCTAAACTTCAATCAGGTTAAGCCACACTAGAAACCCCTATAGCATGATATTTTCTAGATCTTCTATGTGTCAAACAGAGATATATCGGTAGCATGACATTTTCTTCAAATGGAGGGGGTGCTTTGTAGAGTATCGGCAGGCTGCATAAAATCAGGTTATGAAAATATTCATCTCGAAACATAAAAAAGCTCCCCTCTATATCTGGACAGGTTTTGAAGTTATTTTCAACTGTCAGTGTCACCATAATTAAAGTGGCCAAAGTGCAGCAAAGGGGACTCTGAACTTGTAAAGCAACTAGACATGGAATTGTGCCAAAAGTAAATCATCATATTTCAGCGCTGCAATTCAAGTTTTCAACAGTTCAGTCAGTGTCACCATAATTCATATCTGAGACTGCATTATATCTACTCAATCAATCTTTAAATAAAAAGTTAATATTGTTAATGCCAGCACCATAAGTAAGAAGTAAGAACGACCCACATGAGAGTACTAACTGGTGCATCAATTGAACATAGTTTATTGCTGAGTACTCCAGATCATATCCAACTCCACAAAATTGAACCAAGAAGAGATCGGGTATGGTCATATGGTGTGAGCTTGCATACCTAGGGCTTGCTGGCGCCGGCAGCAGCGCGCTTCCGCGACGGCGGAGTCGGACGCTTCCGGCCATGTGTGCTCAACCGCGTCCTGTTGAGACGGTGGCTCCGTATGGCCGCCTCGATCGCCGGGGAGGAGACAGGAGCGGCGGTGCTTCCGAGCCGAGGATGAGGACTGAGGAGAGATTACGTTTGGGCCTTGGACGAGCTATTATTATGGACTAGCCCATAATAAAAACCTTCCTCCAGCCCAGTGGAACCGTGGCCAAATAGGCCCAAATATTGGGAGATGCTATACACTGCCCGTTGTGGCACCGCCTACACAAGGTGGACCAACCCATTAACACAGTTTTTTTATGTTTTCTATTTTCTGTTTATTTCCTTTTATGTTTTTATGTTATCTTTTTATTTATTACTAGCACATGTGCTTGTGCAGAGAAACGGCAATAAAAGCAAGAAATTTGTTTGCTTACACAAAGAAGTCAGACCAGGAAGTCTGAGTCCGACTTCGACATCCTATGCGTTATTGACGGATGATAGAAGCGAGAAATTTGTAAATTCAGTAAAATAGCCCATAAGCCTATGTGTTCTGATGGTTTCATTTTTTTTATCTTTTTAGGTCTCAAGAAATTCCACAACTCAAAATTTGTTTGTTCTTGATGGGACGAAGTGGGATAGAACATATTGGATCAATCAATGCAGCGACACCACTACCATAGACCACACCGTGCGAAACAAAATTATCCATCAAAGCTCTTGGCTATAACATTTCACACTTTCCAAATCATCCAAAATCATATATGAGCATAGAATAGCAAGAGTATCAGGCCAATTCCCTAATACTAAATTCAGCAAAAATCATAGCATATATGACACTTGGAGTTGATTGTTGTAGGGCCACGTAGAGATAAACAAAAACTCTTCTACGTGGATCTCCCAAGAACTTGACGAGGAGATAGGCCAGGGAATAACAACGCGTCGATGCAGTGCAGTCCAGACCCAGAAACAGCTTCTTGAATCCACGAACTCCTTCGTGAGCGTCAAATGTGCAACGTCTCTACGGTATCCACATATATACGGGAGGAGAACCGAGCAAATAACTCCTAGATATTGTCTTGCCCAAATTGGAAGTGGAGTAGGCGAGTCTACGATTAGAAAACTTTTCATGTCACTCCACTTATATAGCCTTCCTATGTGGTCTCAACTCTTGAGATTCATCCAAGCGCGATATCCCCAACTTTGACATGGATGCAATCCAAGTGGACTCATGTCTTGAAGTGTGTGACCATGTAGATTCATGACCACTTGGACACTACTAGAGTTACTCCTCCAAATATCCTATCATAACTCTGAGTCCAACCCGCTTTCATGAATACTCAGACTTAAGTCGATAGTTGGAAGTAGTTTCTAGCAAAACGTGCTAACTCCCAAGTGATATAAAGTCATCTCTTCGGTTTCTTAGGGCCTATATCTATGATACAATACAGTTATAGTTTAGGGTTACAACAATTATCTAAGTAATAAACAATATTTATTGACAATTATCTTAGTATTGGGTGTTGCCGATGTCCTAAAATGTGGTACATTCTCCATTGTGAGTGACAAACGCCATAACATCACGATCTTCAACAATATGAACATGTGCCAGATTTAATCACTGAGAAGATCATTGAAATATCATATAAGCATGGAGTAGAAGGTCATGTGATACATTTTGCTTGCCATTAAGCACTATTGTTGAAGCTTGTTTTACGATTGCGATCGTGCAACGAGGCAACATAGTGGCATAGTGCCTCAAGGTCACGGTGCAGGCAAGATACAGTGGTGTTGGGCGGCGTCTGGCGCGGTGGTGGCGCAAGGCTGGCATGCACGTGTTAGAGGAGCCTATTTCGTTTAGCTTCACTTTTTTGGATTAGAACTGCGTGCTAATATTCCTTCGCTGAAGGAGTATACTCTGTAATTGTAATTTGCTAAGTCCATACACCGTAGAGTGACGAGATCAATGATAGCCTTTAGATTGAGATTAGTGGTCTAACCATGCGATACTGATTGGTTTGCGTGAGATAAGCGATGTGCACGTAAGAAATTTTTTATTTAACAATAGCGAAGACTTGCTGTAACACGGATGAAGGCAGCAACATCTTTGGAAAAAAAAATAAGGCCAACGTGCCATTTTGAGTTGTTGACCCCACCTGGCAGACGTGGCAAAACGACCGACATGGATATAGAGACGGTAAAGAAAATCGACACCGCCAACCGCCTCCGCCTATATATACCGCCAACCGCCTCGTCCGTATATAACCACCCCGATTCGAATTTCTCCGCTCCCTTCCTGAATTCGAGGCCTCGCTCGCTCGCCCGCTCGCCGTCGCAGATCCGAACCGCCTCGCCCTCCGGCACCCGCGCAGACCGCCGGCGCGCGCACGCGGTAAGAGCCTGCCTGCCTCCCCGCGGTTCGATCCGTTCGCTTAAACTGAAATATCGTCCAAATCCGATCGGTACAGGGCGTCTTAACTGAAACTGTTCTTGGTGTTCTCGACTCTGAATCTTTGATACCGTGCAGTGGCAGGCAGTGGTCGGAAAGGGATCAGGGACCAGGGATGGCCTGCGCCGCCGCCTTCGAGATGTACCGGCGGTCCGAGATCGGCATGAGGCTGACGGAGACGCTGGACGAGATGGTCTTCAGCGGCGCGCTCAGCCCCGACCTCGCCATCAGGGTCCTCCTGCAGTTCGACGAGGTACGTGCCTTCGTTCGTTCGGGCGCTAACTAACTGACTGGCAGGAGTCCCGCCCGTTGTCCTGACCAGCTCGCGTTGTTTCTAGTCCATGAGCGCCGCGCTGGAGAAGAAGGTGACGAGCAGGGCCGTCTTCAAGGTACGATACCAAAACGCTGTCTCTGGCATCTCTGGTCTGGGCAAGAAACCTGAACTTGCTCTACTACCAGTCAGTGTAGCGTGTAGATGCAGATTAAGCTGTCGCACGCGCGCTTCTGAATTTACCGTGCTTTACTTTACATGTAAATGAATGGAATCGTATTTATTACTTACTTTAGGAGCAGATTTCTGCAAATTAAGTGAATATATCTGATAAAGAAACAGTACCAACTTCCAGGTTAAACCTTCCGTAGATTAATTCTCAGATATTTCAACATGGTTTGATTGATTGCTTAGTATCAGCGATGAGCTGTCAGTCGCATGCCAGTATGTGGATTTTCCTCTCCTGTTCCTAACTTATATTTAGATCTACTGGTAATTTATTAGTGTTTATTTTGCTGACGGTAGTTTTGCACATATATTTCCGCGTTACTGACTAAAGTGAAAGAAACTGTTTTGCTGTATCCGAACCAGGAACAATTCCAGAAACAACACTCCTATTTTCAGCATGGCCATGCCTCTAGATTATGTTAGTCCTTTGATTCAAACTAATGGACCCGGATTTGTCTAAATTCGGATGCATCTGTATCTATTTAGTCAAACCTGAGTTTATTAATTTAGATCAGAGGGAATATTTTATTACTGATGAAGTACTTCCACATGGCTATAGCTTCACTCAAGTTGTTCTCCCTAGTAATTAATTCCAGTCAAAATTCAGAATGCCCCACCCTCTACCAGGACTAGCTTCTGAATCCTCATCTCTCAGCTACACGATGTTTAAGCTAGTTGTCCCGTCTTTACAGCATTTACTAAGCCTACAAAATTCAGAATCAATGTTCATATTTCCATCCAACAATCGATTTGCATCTAGATGATGGTCTCCCTCTTGTCTTGTCAGGGCCATCTGCGCTGCTACAATAACTGCGACCATGTCTGGACTTTCAACCTGAGAGACGTGACGTTCAGTAACGAGGAGGTGACACAGAAAATCGGCAAGCTCAAGATCGTGGCCTGCGATTCGAGCTTGTTGAAGCCCAAGGACTAAGGTGCTTCCACAACAGTAGTAACTTGCGAGGAATACACGGACAAAAATCCGGACAAAAATCCTCCCAAATCTTGGTGTATTCTACTTTTGACTCTTGAGAGAGAGAGAGCTAAGATGCCGAAACACAACTGCAGCCTAGAGGATACACATGGCAGATCTAACATTTTGGGAATACAAATCGTAAGCTCTGACAGCTCTGGTAGCTAGAAAGGAAAATCTGACCCTAACATTAAGGGACAGGCCAATACATTCCACTTGATCATTGTAGATAACACATGGAAGGAACAAACATATATTTACATAATCATTAGTAGAAAAAAAATGCTTTGATCCGTCGGTATGGCTGACCTGATGGGTATCACATTGAACAATAGACCGACCAACATTGTTACTTCATCAGTTTATTACAGACCGAATCATTACATGGCCACAAACAATAGTGTGACCTAGAAAGAAATTGTTTGTCCTTGTGTTGTTTAATCGAGCAATAATTTTTGTATGTATGGCAATGTATGTTTGCCGTGCACCCTATTTTGAGCCGCAACAGGCAATTGGGCCTGCCCGGATAGTCGCCCGGTTTCTTTTATATTTATTTTTTTCCTTTTCTATTTTCTTCTCTTCCTTTTCGCTTTGCCTTTTTATTTTTTAGAAAAATGCATAAATTCGAAATTATTTAGATATGAAAATTATTTATATTTAAATTTTGTTCAGATTTTAAAGTGTTCACGTTCGAAAGATGCTTCATTTTTTAAATATTTAGATTTGAAAATTGTTTAGATTTTAAAATTGTTTGGAAAACATTTAGATTTTCTTGAGTAAATGGATTTAAAAATATTCAAGCATTAAAAAGTTCAGATTTGAATAGTGTCCATATTTCAAAAAATATAGTTTTTGAAATACGAAAAAGAAACATAAAAGAAAGAAAATAAAATGAGAAAAAAGAAAAAAAAAAGAAAAAAGGAAAAAAGAAATTGAAACGTCATGGTTGGCTGGCCCAACACACCAGCTAGAGTCTGCGATGGGAAACCTATTGCCGCTAAGGGTGGCGTATAGAAAATCTACGCTCTCAGAGCGACAGTCAAGCTCGTATCGATGAACTAGAACTCCCCCTCGTTGCCGCACCACACATAAAAAAATCTCCATTTTGATATGATCCATGCTTAGGCCCTGTGTGAACATATTCCCTATAGCCCATTCAACATTTTGGCCCATGAGACTTCAACAAGTTACGCGTCCAATGAGCCAATTGACCCTTTGGTTACCCAAACGCAAACCTGGAAGTTCCATGCAACCCACGGTATGATATGTGTGCGTAGCGTGCACCATGAGACTGGTTGTATATACCGTGGGGAACAGTTGATGGAGGATGCGACAATGGTCTTCTGTGTGATACGATCTATTCATTGCATTGTACGACTTAAGATGCATGGACGGAGGAGTGAGGGGCGATGAAACTACCAATTTATTGCATTAGATATTTTATTATCCCGAGATATTGGCAAAGTGCACCGTGCGCCACGCCGTCTTAATAAACCCCTCCTCTCTATATCATGTGCGAGACACATGACCTTTGACATGATAAAGGGTACCGATGATCGAATAGTAGCGACCGCAGTGCTTCAACCACCTGAGAGTGAAAATTTTGACAGGAAAAGGATGTAACATGTTGAATGATCTCACCACATATTTTTTCATAAATTCAATGGGTTCATTTTCCATGTGTAAAATGTACGGCACCTTTCTTTCTCTTGGACTATTAATATTATGTGTATCAAGGGATTACATGTGCCTAGAAGCAATCGAGGCATGAGAGGTACTAGTCTAAATCATCCAAGGATCAAGGGAGTCCATGTGTGAAGGAGCAACTTAACAAGAGATTCCTTACCAAGTTAAAGCATGGGCATCCATGAGTTCTTGTAAGGACTCTGAAACTGACACATGTGTGAAGGAGTTCTTGATCAGAGCATCTTAGACATATATTGACATATGGCCGCTATATTAAAAAAGCATAGCCCCATATGTCAGAGTGAATAAGGTGAGCTTAGCATTTATACGGTGAGTCTGCTTGGTACCATCGGTGCAAAAATAACAGGAATCAAGAAGTATCATTGATGTGTCAAAATTTCCTCTTCTTCTCTCTGTTCGCTCATATATGAACAACCCTCTGTCCAAATGGACATTTCATCTAGCATTCAGGCTAGGCTCTGCCAGCAAGCTGGAGAAGCCTCAGCCCCATATATCTTGGTTATCTGTTATCCTTTTAGAATGTACTCCAAATTAGCTCAGAGAACAGAAAAACATGGACCTAGCAGCATGTCTATTTTCTAATAAGATACTTGCAGCTGGCACAGTTAAACCCCACGATTCCTAGAGAGAGAGAGGGGACTTCTATTCTACCCCCTTTGTTTAGTTTTCCTTTTCTTTTTTGAGAATTCTGAAAGCACATTGTGCGTGAGTGCCGTCATCGCCACTGGTGAAGCACATGGGTTGGAGGACCGTGTCCGTCGCAGGAGCGGTGGCGGCGAAGATATGGTGTGAAAGAGGACACCGGGTGCAGGTGAGTTGCGGCGGTTCGATCACTGGAGCAAAAAATATTGAATAGCACAAGGAGCTACTATTTTGTATTGAAAAATCTTAGCATGTGTGTTTTCCTCGAATCATTGCTCTTGCCATGTGTAACTGTACTGTTTTTCTTGTCTCTGGAACTCTCATCTAGGTCTTTGAAAGTACAGAGTGTGCGATAGTACTTGATATTTTGTTGATCAAAGAAGTACATGTATCAGGAAATATTGAATTAAATAGTCTCCCCATGTGTTTCTTCCCCGAACACAAACCAAAGTGTGTGCCACTGTATTAGTAGAAAGAAATCGTCAAGATGATGATGTACAAGCGAAAAAAAACCCACACTAAAACAGAGGAAACAAAAAAGGAAAAAACAGAGAAGAACTCGACAGAACTGTAGAAGCACAGCCACTTCCCAGATCGTCGAGGAAATTACAAAAAACCACCACAATTAGGGTCACTATAACAGAAAACCACCACAATTCAGATTCGTGACAAAAAACCACCACAATTGAGGAAAAAACCATCACAATTAGGGCAAAAAACCACCATAATTGGGTTTATTGTGGTGGTTTTTTGTCACGAATTTGAATTGTGGTGGTTTTCTGTTATAGTGACCCCAATTGTGGTGGTTTTTTGTAATTTTCTCCAGCTCGTCAGGCCGAAAACATCAGGTGCCCGGGCAATGCATGTTGTGGCATCATCTGCCTAAGAGCCACAACATCCAGAGCTTCGCTTCGACCGGGCAACCTGAGCTCCGCTTCGACCAGGCTCGAGTGCACCAGGTCGATCGCCGCAATTTGGTGATGCCCCATTGGGCACACAGTCATTCCGACGTCTCCAGATGCGCCACATTGTCAGGATGGCAAAGCTATTTTGCGCCTTTGAGCATGCTCGAATTGACTCTGTGCACTGCAGCTTCGAGAAGTTCAAATGTGTTTTTTTTTTTACTGAAGAAATCACTGATTTGGCGAGGACCATGTGTTTTCCATTATCAAACCAGTTCATTCGCCATGTGTAGAATGCACACCATCTTTCTTTCTCTTGAGATATTAGTATTTTCTGTGTGTCAAGGGAATGCATGTGCGAAGAAGCGACTGAGCATGGGAGGTACGTACTACTAGTTTAAAGCGTCCAAAGATCAGAAGAGTCCACGTGTGAAGCAGCAATTTAACAGGGATTCAGGGAATCCATGCCAAGTTAAAGCATAGGCATCCTCCCGTGGGATTCTTGCAAGGACCCTGAAACTGATGCATGAAAGATCATCACATTACATTGCATCATCCCTGAAACCACTTGAGCTCTGGTTCATCGGAACATCTGAGACACATATTGATATGTAGTCACTCATACCAATTAACTGAGATTAGAATTACATGGTGAGTTTTCTGGGTATACCATCGGCTTGTCCAAAGATGACCGGAATCGAGAAGTTTCGACGGCGTGCCACTAACATGTGGCCTCCGGCCCAGTTATCAGCGTGTGATGGTATACCGAGTTATTTTTCTCATTAATAATTCTTCAATGCAGCCTTGATGATCACCCACTGAAGCCAAGCCTTTTCCTCTACATTTCAAGAAATATATCCTCTCCTCTTTGCCTGCTTACTCATATTTGAACAGGTTTTGTCCAAATGGAACTTCCAGCCAGCCAACATTCAGGCTAGGCACTGCAAGCTGGAGAAACTGCACTCCCATCTACAGTATTTTGATTGCCTTTTCAGAATGTTCTCCAAATTTTCTAAGAAAGCAGAAACCACAACATGGACCTAGCATGCTCCATTTTCTAACAAGAAACTCGCAGCTGGCACAATCGAACCAGGCGGCACAATTAAACCCCACAATTCCTTGAGAGATGACTTCTATCAACTTTACTTTGTTTTATTTCTTTAAGAATTCCAAAAGCGCATTGTGTGCGAGTGCCGTCCTTGCCACCGTCGAACCACATGGACCGGAGGACCGTGTCCTTGCCAGAGCCGTGGTGAGGAAGATGCATAATGGCAGCCGCAGTTTGATCACTAGAGCAAAAATATTTTAAGAGGACAAGGAGCTAATATAATCTTAGCATGTTTTTTCTTAATTTATTAGTGCACTTGCCATGTGTAACTGTACGGCATTTTTTTCTGGAACTCATATTCTGTAGATCAAGGAAGTACATGTCAGGAAGCAATTGAACAATAGATGTAGTACCAAATATCAAGGGATTCCCATGTGTGCTCCCCTGGAATTCTAGCAAATTTATTGAATGGTGATTCTCTCAGCCAGGCCTGATACATTGGATGTTGACTTGCATGGGTTGAACTTCCCTAATAATAGATTACATGTTCTGAACAGAAACTTGAGTATCAAGTTGAGAGATGGACTTCCGCAAGAAAGCTAAACTACTAATTTCACATGGAACTGAAGGCAAAAAATAAGTGAATTACTATTAATGCAGGATTTTATCTAAGATATCTGATACGAATCCTTCGTTTTTTTACTCAAAAGAATTGTGAATCCTTCAGTTCATCCTCTTAAAAGACCGCCAAGCTCATAGATAATGAAATTAACTCTTCTTTCCTCCTCTTCTCCTTAGAAGAGTTATAAGAACCAAGAATGGAACAAATGGACAACCAGAAAAATGAAGAAGAGAACATCATATGCACAGGAGCTCACGCTCCGAGGAACAGTAGCACGCAGGTTCCTCCTTCCTTCCCACCAGCCTCAAGATGCCCTCGAACACCTCGACGTCGCAGGGGATTCTCAGCGCACCCTCGTGTCGGAACCCAAACTCCTCCTCTGCCTCCCTGAGCAGCTCCTCGAACGCCCAGTGCCCAAGGTACTCCGTGGGGATCACGAACCTCTTCATCTCCTCCCCGACGCACACGGCGAAGAAGCCCTTCGGGACGCCAGCAGCACCGCCGCCGCCACCGTGCTTGCCGGCTTTCGGCGCAAGCGCGAGCCGCTTCCACTTCCTGAGGAGCTGCTGCAGCCTCACAATGTCTCTGATCTTGTTGCTGCTTGCCCTGCCGTGCTCCCCCATCGCCAGTGTTGGTCTCTCTTGTCTCAGGTCTGCTGCTGCCGGTGTCTCCTTGCCTGCTGCAAAAACTTATGACGGGCTGACAATATATAGGAGGTTGGATGAGTGCTCAGTTGCAGATTAGCGTGTTCAACGGGTTAGCTCTAATGTTCTAATCAGTGGTTTGATACGAGGCTTTGTTTAAGTCTGGGAGCTCCATTTTTTATGTTCTGCTCTTAGGATGATAAACTAATGTAAAGCCAAACAATGGGCACCACTAGTTGCGCAGTACCTGCACATTGACAATTAGAAAATGAAGTGTACACTCCGAATGACTCTACCCCCTTTTGCAGTGAAACCAGAATCACTTATTTCCTTCTACTTCATTGGTTTGACATGTGTATGCATGGGAGAATGTAATCTTATCAGCATGCTGCCCTAAAAAAGAGAGAACAGAAAGGTTAAAAAGATAAACATATATATCATCATGCAGCAGTCAGCACATATGACAATTTGGCTAATTGCTGAAGAAAGTAAAACAAGTGGCTGCTACTAGGGAGTAGGGACTAGAGTATGTTTGTTTCATATCAATTGCATCTAGTCCAAGTAAAAAGAAGGAAATGTTAAGTGTGAAACTGATGAAAGATTCCAGACGTTTTGGACACAGGCGACTGGATTTTATTGTATATTTCGGAAGAGGTTGTTCTTTCAATATCATCTCAGAACCTGACCCCTGGAAGAGAGCAAGTGTGATCCAACTGATGGAAGATTCTCCTCCCTGCTAATGATGAGCAATCAGCACCAGCTCTACTCCGCTTATCTGAACAACTACCAGAATGATTTGCTTCAATCTAATCATTGCTACAAGCTAAAAAACAATTAATGTACTGGAAAAGTACGCCTCTAGTCCTAGCTTTAGGTAGCAGCACAAACTACCCATCTACTCTAGCAGGTTTTAGTGTTTGACTCTGAAACAAAAGGGTGACTGTAGTCTGCTTACATAACAATACATTAACAGGTTTAGATCATGTACTTCTCTTTTTTCTTTCTGATATCATCAACAGATTTGGGGGTTATTGCGTCGATATCAGTGCTCAAACTTCACAATGTTTTGCAATCCCAATAATTTCTTAGCTCCTGAAAGCCCAGTTCCACATCATCCACATCACCTGAAAAAGAGAACTGAGAGGCTTTCTGAGTTTGAATTTTTTGGAACAGAACAGAACAATGTACGCCGTTGATAATTTGAGCAATTTCTGGTTTCAAGAGGACATGAAGAATAACAAGTCATGTTTCTAGCGGTAAACTAACAGGAATTATATGCATGTTACCCAAAACACATATGGGAACAGTGAATTACTGCCATACAATCAAAAAATTTCTGTTTAAATGACCAAGAACCAAAGGCAGATGACTCTTAAACATCTGATTACATACATCAAATACCTTTAACTAGAGATAATATACATGACTCAGATGGCTTTCTGTTCAGGCATGTCCACCACTCGTCAGAGCTTCTTTCAGGTACCGGGAACTGAACAGGACACTACCTGCATCTGAACTTAAAGCAATGTTTGGTTCTCTACTCCACACATCTTAAACAAGGAAAATAATGCTGTCAGAATCGAGGACACAAATTAATATAAGCAAAGAAGTATGCTTCTGTGGTGCAGAAATTGTTGCATCAGTGCGTAACTGAAGTAACTGTTGTTCCCATCTTTCTGAGATGACATGTCATGCACATGGCAGCTGAAAACATGGCATCTAAGCCGATCAAGGCGATATGAAGTATAGAATACTAGAGATCAGACTGCAGATGGCTGCACATGCCATCGGTCACAGCTAGCTGACATAAATCACCTAGATCCAGCACACAGTACCTTGCTCTGTACGTGGGCTTGGACAGTAGCACTGGCACATGTTTCGATATCATTTCCATACTCAAGATAATTACTAATAGCCTGCAAGATGAAATCCGTAATTCAAATTCTTCTACCTACAAAGTGGTTATGCTTTCTTTGGGAAAAAACCAAGTCATGCAGAAAACACATAGGATAAATCTCTGTAGTAGCAATCTCTTGACATAATCATTTTTTACTACAGTAACTATGTATTCAGCTGTTACTAAAAATAACATCTTCTAACACTACATAGTCATTTTCTGCAGTCAGACCTACCAAATCTATGCAACCAACCAATCAGGAAACTTTATGGTCCAAGACAAGCACACATACACAATGATTACCAAGACAGAGACACCATACTTTCCATCAGAGCTTCGTAAAGAGGACAGTTTAGATTTAGCTTCATCCATGCAGACATATTTCTTTCTGTCGCTTAGAATACAGTTCAAGTTAGACAGCTGTATCTGTACTCTGTAGTTCCTTCCATGAACATATAATATCTACATGTCAGAATAGAGTTAAATCGCTGTACTGACACCTTGTAACAAGATAAATGATGAAGCATGAACTATGAGTTGTGACATAATATCAGACGAACTGAAATGTTTCAGGGATAGTTATAAGGCGCAACCACTAAAGGTTTGATATTCTTGACAATACATGAAAGAGTACCTAGTAGTCTCACAGGAGACTCCTCAGGGCAGTGTTGTTTAGAAAGTTTCTTCATAGTTTCAAGCTAATTATCAGATGAAAAGCACACAGAGCCATCCAATGGAAGTAATCTATGTAGTAGCAGCTTCTTTGATATCCTGTTATATTCCATATGCTAATTTCTCCACAAAAAAAAGATTTCAAATGCGATAAATAAAGCTGAAGAAAATAACTAGGATGACTTTTTAGGCTGGGCAGATCGATAAGGCAGAAGTGTCTCACTTCCATTGAAAACAAAGCAGTGTTGCTAAAAGATATAATGAACACAATAAGTTCAGATAGAGCTGCCTGAAAAATCATGCATAAGAGTTCTCGAGTGTGATTAGCATGTTTTGATTCTTGTTCCTGCATTTTGAAAACAAACATTTCCAACCGTATGCTCCTTGCAAAGTTAATGCAAGATGACAAAGCCAGAGCATATAAACTATGTGGCAAACTTAATCACTTCAATAGAGCACCTGTTATTTTTAACTAATTGTGGAACTTTCTTGAAGGTAGAAGTCAGACTGTAAACACACAAGATGCACGAGTGTTAACTGTCCCAAGGAAGAAGCAACACAATAGCATTTCCTGTCAAGAATATGGCCTCTTAATCCAAGCATAAGAATCTTAGCTAGATACTACCATACTTCGTAAAGCAAAATTATTTGGCTGTCATTTCTTTTGACTCCATCTTTGGTATCCTTGTGATTGATATGCAAGCTAGCAAAAAAATAAATAAACTGGTAACAAGATAGTCTGGAAACAAATACGAAGAAGTTGAGCAAGTGTTTACAAAATTTCATATTATTCTAACCACCAAGCAACAAACAAACATCAGAATTTTTTTTGCAGCAAGCAACAAACAAACATCAGAATTTTTTTTGGCAGCAAGCAACAAACAAACATCAGTTTTTTTTTGCAGCGCGCTTTCAGCAGCAAGAAGAAACTAGAAACATTATCAGCTCAAACTTTCTCGATAGATGATATTCTAGCACAAGCATAACTGCATATACACTGTTAGGGCTAACAGTTTGCGTAGTACATTGGGTCCATAACACCATTCTGCAGCAGAGATGCTGTTGAATTGAAATGAAATTCCAACATCTCACTGAGCAATCTCTAACTACTTTTGTAGCTTTCTTGAAGGTAGAAGTCAGACAGTACACAAGATGCATGATTGTTAACTGTCCCAAGCAAGAAGCCGCAATAGTATTTCTAGTCCAGAATATGCCTCTTAGACTAGCAAAACCATACGCCGAGCATAAGAATCTTAGCTAGATACTTCTACATTTCGTAATCCGAAGTTATTTGGCTGTCATTTCTTTTAACCCCATCTTTGGTATCCTGATGGATTGGCCCATCATGCAAGAAACAACAACAACAACATCATCATGAAAGCTTTTTTCTCAAGCAAGTTGGGGTAGGCTAGATATGAAACCCAATGGAAACAAGATAGACTGGAAACAAAATAAAATGTAGTAACAAGATAGACTAGAAACAAGTACGAAGAAGTTGAGCAAGGTTCACAAAATTATCATATTATTCTAACCACCAAGCAACAAACAAGCAACAGATGTTTTTTTTGCAATGTGCTTTCAGCAGCAAGAACGAACTAGAAACATTATCAGCTCAAACTTCTTCATATTCTAGCACAAGCGTTAACTGCATATACACTGTCAGGGAACTAACAGTGTGGGTTATACATTGGGCCCATATCTCCATTCCACGGCAGACATGATGTTGGAATTTGAAATGGAATTCCATGATATCTCACTGAGCAATCTTGCAAATGTCCTCATACTCGATGGCCCTGAGAACTTTCCCATCATAGAGGCCCTTCTCGACCTGCAATTTGGCACTGAATCTCTCTGTGTCCACTGCGAGCAACCTAGCATTCGACCCTCGGTAAGCCCCATTAACAATCCGCACCAGCCCACCAATCTGTGGGATCACAGTCTCAAGCTCATCTTGGTCGACCCTGAGAACATGCTTGCTCTCCAGCATCTCAATCTCCCCAACATACTTATCAATCACCCTCTTCACCAATCCCTTCTGCTTGTAGTACCCCTTCTCAGCCAGTGATTTGCTCATCACCTTGACCACGATACCAGGGCACAGCCAGTAGTCCTTCCGGTTGCTCCTCTCCTTGGCCTTCTCCTCCTCCTTCATCAGATCCTCGATTGCCGACCTCCTTGTATCCGTTGCTTTTCCAGCATCTTTCCCCTTTTTGTTGGCCACCTCCCCCTCTTCCCCGAAGCCAAATTTCATCTTCGGCTTATCATCAAAAGGGTTAACCTTAGGCGCAGGCGCAGCCCGCTGGAGTGCAATCGCAATCTTTGCTGCTGGCTTGTTGGCGGTCTCTTTCGCATCCTTCTCTTGTTCTTCATCGTCATCATCATCAGAGCCTGAATATTCGTCCTCGCTACCGATGTCGTCATCATCATCTGCTTCGGCATCGCCCTCTTCGCCCTCAGCCTTCGCCACGGATCGCTGGGCGCGCTCGATCTGCCGGGCAATCATGAGCTCCTGCCGCTCGTCGTCGGCAAGATCAGACTTGACCCTCTTGCGCTTGAGCCTGGCCTTGATGGCCTGCTCTGAGTCCCTGTCGATGTACGTGATGAACCAGCCCTTGGGCGTGTCCTCCACCTTGGCGTGTCCCTCTTTGCCGAGGAACTTGACGAACTCGGTGAGCGTCTGCCAGCGTGTGGAGTTCATGTGCACGTGGTGGCGGTCGGCGATGAACTCGTTGTAGATGACGGTGGCGGCGACGCGGGAGCTGCGGTGCGCGCGGCGGAGCAGGGTGAGGAACTCCTCGAGGAACTCGTCGGAGAAGCCCTGGACGACGCGGTCGGGCGCCTGGCCGAAGATGGCCATCTGCCGCTGGTGCGACTCCGACATGCAGTGGCACTTGAAGCCGTTCTCGTCGCGGCACTGCTTCTGGCACATCTGGCAGTACCACCGCAGCTTCTGCAGCCCCTTGGCCTTGATCCGGTTCGCGATCGCCTTCGGCGTCAGGAAGTCGCTCTTCCCCATCACGCCGCCGCTGCCGCTGCCGCCGGGGAGGTTTGTGACGCGTTGAGAGGCGCGCGGAGAGAAGAGGCGGGGCTTCGGGTCGGCGACCGGCGGCGGCGGCGGCCGGAGAGATCCGGGAAGAGTAGTGGTGGATTGGGGATTGGGGTCACCGGGTCAGGAGGTTGGTTTGGAGTCGTTGGAACTTGTTGGAGGGCTTATTTGTGAATCAGCAACCAGACCACGTCGAAGACACTCCGGATAAAATTCTTCCAAAAAAAGATTTTTGAATTTGGATTTTGATTCAAGTCGGTTCATTTCGTCGGTGAAAAATATGACGGTTCCTGATTTTCCCCAAACCGACGCTCCAGATCGTTTCTTGACCAAACAGACGGCGGGGATTACTCCACGAAGCACGTTCGATCTCGGCCCCATATACACGACGTGGTTTGCCCGATCCAAAGTTCCAAACCCTTTCCTTCTTCCCCAATCTCGCCTAGCCCCCAATCTCTCTCGCGAAACCCTAGCCCCGAGCGGCCGGCATGGACGGGATCGACGCGGAGCTCGCGCGAGCGCAGGACGAGCGCAAGAAGCTGGAGGAGGCCCTGGCGGCGGGCGCGCCCATGGGCGTCGCCTCCGTCACCTTCGACAAGGACCTCTACGGCGGGGGCGGCTCGGGGCCCGACCGATTCGCCGGCTACGACACCTCCATCCCGGCCTCCGAGGACGATGCGCCCGAGGACGACAGCGCCGAGCCCGCCGCGGTTAACCCGGCCGTGCGCCGCCTCGCGTCCTACACGGGCCACGCCCTCGCCGCCGCCGACATCCCCCGGTCGGCAGACGACGACGGGCTCCCCGCCAAGAGGTCCCAGCGCATCATCGACCGCGAGGACGACTACCGCCGCCGCCGCCTCGACCGCATCATCTCGCCCGAGCGCCACGACCCCTTCGCTGCCGGGGAGAAAACCCCGGACCCCTCCGTCCGGACCTACGGTGACGCCATGCGCGAGAGCAAGGTGCAGCAGGAGAAGGAACACGTGCTGCGCGAGATCGCCAAGAAGAAGAGGGAGGAGGAGGAGAAACCCAAGGAGAAGAAGGCTGCTGCGCCTGAGCTGCCGCCAGCCCCGGCCACGAAGCGGCGCAACAGGTGGGACCAGTCTCAGGACGGCGATGCTGCTGCTGGGACCAAGAAGGCGAAGACTGCCTCGGACTGGGATGCACCTGACGCGACTCCTGGGATTGGACGCTGGGACGCCACCCCTGGGCGCGTTGGAGATGCGACGCCCTCTGTGAGGAGGAACAGATGGGATGAGACACCGACTCCAGGGAGGATGGCTGATGCAGATGCGACTCCCGCAGCTGGTGGCATTACTCCAGGAGCCACCCCTTCTGGGGCATGGGATGCTACTCCTAAGCTGCCTGGTGGGCTTGTCACACCGACTCCCAAGAAGCAGAGGTCGCGGTGGGATGAGACGCCGGCTAGTATGGGTAGTGCAACGCCTGGTGGCACGGCAGCGACGCCTGCGTCTTACACTCCTGGAGCAACGCCGTTCGGAGGTGAAGGCATTGCAACGCCAACACCTGGCCACCTTGCTCATGGCGCGATCACCCCGGAGCAGTGGCAGCTCATGAAGTGGGAGCGGGACATTGAGGAGCGCAACAGGCCTCTCACTGACGAGGAGCTTGACGCCATGCTCCCGCAGGAGGGCTACAAGATTCTTGAACCTCCAGCCTCATACCAGCCCATACGCACCCCAGCAAGGAAGCTGCTTGCTACGCCAACACCAATGACCACACCACTTTATAATATTCCAGAGGAGAATCGTGGGCAGCAGTATGATGTGCCCAAGGAGATGACTGGTGGGTTGCCAGACATGAAGCCAGAAGATTACCAGTACTTTGGACCATTGCTCAATGAGGATGACGAGGAGCAGCTAACACCAGAGGAGCAGAAGGAGAGGAAAATCATGAAACTCCTGTTCAAGGTTAAGAATGGCACACCCCCGCAGCGAAAGACGGCACTTCGGCAGCTCACAGACAAAGCACGGGAATTCGGTGCTGGCCCTCTGTTCAACAAAATCCTGCCATTGCTCATGCAGCCTACACTCGAGGACCAGGAGCGGCATCTCCTGGTGAAGGTCATTGATAGGGTGCTGTATAAACTGGATGAGCTGGTCCGTCCATTTGTGCACAAGATTCTGGTGGTTATCGAGCCACTTCTGATTGATGAGGATTACTATGCTCGTGTTGAGGGCAGGGAGATTATCTCAAACCTGAGCAAAGCTGCTGGTCTTGCTACAATGATTGCTGCCATGAGACCAGATATTGATAACATTGATGAATATGTGAGGAATACAACTGCTAGGGCGTTCAGTGTGGTGGCTTCTGCTTTGGGTATCCCTGCCCTCCTCCCATTTTTGAAGGCTGTCTGTCAGAGTAAGAAGTCATGGCAAGCTCGGCACACTGGTATCAAGATTTGTCAGCAGATTGCTATTCTCATGGGCTGTGCTGTTCTGCCTCACCTTAAGAACCTAGTTGAGATTATTGAGCATGGTCTAAGTGACGAGAACCAGAAAGTGCGGACGATCACTGCCCTCTCTCTTGCTGCACTTGCTGAAGCTGCTGCACCCTATGGTATAGAAAGTTTTGATAGTGTGTTGAAGCCTCTCTGGAAGGGTATCAGATCTCACCGTGGAAAGGTCCTTGCTGCCTTCTTGAAGGCTATTGGTTTCATTATCCCTCTTATGGATGCTCTGTATGCCAGTTACTACACGAAGGAGGTGATGCAAGTCCTAATTAGGGAATTCCAGTCACCAGACGAAGAGATGAAGAAGATTGTCCTGAAGGTTGTTAAACAGTGTGTCAGTACAGAGGGTGTAGAGGCTGATTATATCCGGAGTGACATCCTTCCAGAATTCTTCAAACACTTCTGGGTTAGGAGGATGGCTCTAGATCGTAGGAACTATAAGCAACTTGTGGAAACAACTGTGGAGATGGCAAACAAGGTGGGAGTTACTGGTATCGTTGGTAAGATTGTGGAGGATCTGAAAGATGAAAGTGAGCCTTACAGGAGAATGGTGATGGAAACAATTGAGAAGGTGGTGGCTAATTTGGGTGCCTCAGATATTGATCCTCGTCTGGAGGAGCTGCTTATTGATGGCATCCTGTATGCTTTCCAAGAGCAGACAAGTGATGATGCAAATGTCATGCTTAATGGTTTTGGAGCTGTTGTGAATGCACTTGGCCAGAGGGTCAAGCCTTACCTTCCTCAGATATGTGGTACCATCAAGTGGCGGTTGAACAACAAGAGTGCAAAAGTTAGGCAGCAAGCTGCTGACTTGATCTCAAGGATAGCCATTGTCATGAAGCAGTGCCAGGAGGAGCAGCTTATGGGTCACTTGGGTGTTGTGCTGTACGAGTACTTGGGAGAGGAGTATCCTGAGGTTCTGGGTTCAATTCTGGGAGCTTTGAAGGCTATTGTCAATGTTATTGGTATGACCAAGATGACACCGCCTATCAAGGATCTACTTCCTCGGCTGACCCCCATCTTGAAGAATAGGCACGAGAAGGTCCAAGAGAACTGCATTGATCTAGTTGGCAGGATTGCTGATCGTGGAGCAGAATTTGTACCAGCTAGGGAGTGGATGAGGATTTGTTTTGAGCTGCTGGAAATGTTGAAGGCTCACAAGAAGGGCATCAGAAGAGCTACTGTTAACACATTTGGTTATATTGCGAAGGCAATCGGGCCACAGGACGTGCTGGCCACTCTGTTGAACAACTTGAAGGTGCAGGAGCGACAGAACCGTGTTTGCACCACTGTAGCAATTGCTATTGTTGCTGAAACTTGCTCGCCTTTCACGGTTTTGCCTGCCCTCATGAATGAGTACCGTGTTCCAGAGCTCAATGTCCAGAATGGTGTTTTGAAATCTCTCTCATTCCTTTTTGAGTATATTGGCGAGATGGGCAAAGATTACATATATGCTGTCACTCCCTTGCTTGAAGATGCTTTAATGGACAGGGATCTAGTTCACAGGCAGACCGCTGCATCTGCTGTTAAACATATGGCTCTAGGAGTTGCTGGCTTGGGCTGTGAGGATGCTCTTGTCCATTTGCTTAACTTTGTCTGGCCCAATATATTTGAGACGTCTCCTCATGTCATAAATGCTGTCATGGAGGCTATTGAGGGAATGAGAGTTGCTCTTGGTGCAGCTGTGGTTCTGAATTATTGCCTCCAAGGCCTTTTCCATCCAGCAAGGAAAGTGCGTGAAGTGTATTGGAAGATCTACAACTCACTGTATATTGGCGCACAAGATGCACTTGTTGCTTCTTATCCTGCACTGGGTGATGATGGAGACAATATCTTCAGCCGTCCAGAGCTAGCCATGTTCGTCTGATTAACGTGAGTCTTTCTTATATATTTCTTAACTCTTCCATGCAATATGTACACATTAAATTTTCTGCTTTAAGATACGAAATAAGTTTGCGATTTTTTTTAACAAGAAGTTTGGAATGTTGGATCATGCATTTCATGTTTACTAGCTTTGTGTTGATCAATTCCTCCTATCTGCCAGTTCCCTTTTAGTTTTACTACTGCTATTGAGTTCTCATAACTTTTTGATGTTCCTGACTAAATTTACATCCTGAACCCAGGCACCAGATGTCCTTAGAGCGATTATTAACCTGTTGGAGTGATGTTTACTCAAAAACATTAATTAATTTTCTATTAACGTTCCTGATATCATTTGCTTTTTTAATAAGTACCTTCTTTAAAGCTATATACTGGTTTAATGTTTAGGTATGGATAAATAATAATTGCACCAGTAGGAGATTGGAACTCCTTGCCCCCAGTCAGCGAGTCAGGCCACAGGTCATTTAAGCATTTGCGCAGTGGCAACTGGTGTTGTTTTCATGTTTCTTTTCACAGTTTGTTGTCCGTTCTGCTTTCTACTCTTCAAAAGCAAGAATCTGATATGTGATGAACGCATTGGCAGGCAGGATGTACATGTCCATGTATCGACATCCATATGCATCAAAATGCATGCGGAGCTTGAACTGGGGTGGTATTTGAATTAGAGCTCGCATTTAATTACTCGGTGTTACTTGTTGTGATATCTATTGAAGCTCCATTCTCTGTATTTGCAGGCTTGTTGCTTCCTGAAGGGGGTGCAATCTTTAAGAAATGCTCTTTGTTATCCTGGTTTACCGTACTGCTAAACTGTTTCCTTCATCTCAGGCACTAACCGTTTCCGAAACTGTTGTTCTTTTCAGGGCGTTTGGTCCAAGTATGATGCTGAGGATCTTATCTGGATTGAAGACCGGTCAGAGTAGCTGAGAATACAACATAGGCCTGTTTTGAAGAGTGAAAGACAAGCATGGCATCGATGTCGTCTTACATTCATGTAATATTGGTTACAGACGTTCTCGAAACTTTGTGTTAGTGATGGTTTTGTAACTCTGTAAATCGTCGAGGTGTGTACTGTTACGGTTCTGCAACATGACTATGCTTAGAACATTTTGCATAGCTCGTGTTATTTCCATGGTGATTACTTACATCTTGTGTATGCCGGAATTATATTTCAGATATTAGTGTTTTTTTAGTATGCTGTGTTTGTATTTCACAAGTGTTTCCTTGGGCATGCCGTTGTTTGAACCATCCCCAGTAGAAGGTTGCTTCTGTGCTATCTGTTGCTTCTTTGCTATCAGGGAAATTTGCAATGCTTGTCCGTCCTCGTGAAACAAAAAGAAACAAGCGTGGGACGCTGGTTGGATGCTACATGCAGCTGTTCATGTGCTAGTGATTAGCATCCTTGGATCAGATCCTGTTTCCAGAAAAGAATCATAACGAATTTGGTGGTTTCAGATCCAGTTTACTTGTGTTTATAAGTTTGTTTTATTTTCGTGGGATATGAATGTGTAATTTAGGCACAAGCATCAGAGCAACTCAACACATACTTTTAAAAGCCCAAGCCTTAAAAATCCGGCATTTTTTGCATCTCCATCCATTGATTCCGAGCTGTTCTGAGGAAATCCTGCCACTCGACCTCTAGATCCGGAACCTCTGTGCTGTGGTGGTGGTGGTTCATCCTTGCCCCCCTTTTGTGGTCGTGGCACTCCGGCGGGCCGCGACGCCCTCTCACTGATGAGGAGCACTGGCGTCTTGTCCGCTCGAAGGCCGTGAGGAAGCGCGGCACTAGACTAACATGGGTCTAGAACCGGCAACGGTCTTCTGCTGCGACGCCCATGACACAGGGGGGGGGGGGAGCTCAAACGACGCCCCCAACGCTGCCCTCCGACACCGACCAGAAGTATGTCTTCGTCGAGGAGTATGTGCCCTCCACCGACGAGTCGTTAGAGAACAAGGTCGGGGCAACCGATTTCGTTGCCAATGACGAAGACGAGCAACGCGTGACAGAGACTGTGATGTGCCACTCTAGCGAGCCCACACCTTGGAGATGACGCGCCGAGGTGATGAGGAGCGCTACAATTCCAAGATGGTGCAGGCGACCATCGAGAAAGAGAACTGACGCGATGTGTGAAGAGGAACTAAAGCAAGCATAAAGCCTAGAAGAGAAACCCTAATCATCGTAGTCTCTGTCCAATATTGACGCGATGTGTGCCAGGTTTTGTAACTCTGTAAATCGTCGAGGTGTGTACTGTTATGGTTCTACAACATGATTATGCTTCGAACATTTTGCATAGTTCGTGTTATTTCCATGGTGATTACTTACATCTTGTGTATGCCGGAATTATATTTCAGATACTAGTGTTTTTTGAGTATGCTGTGTTTGTATTTCACAAGAGTGTTTCGAGTTGGGCATGCCTTTGCTTGAACCATCCTCTGTGCTAGGCACAAGCATCAGAGCAACTCAACACATACTGTAAAAAGCCCAAGCCTTAAAAATCCGGCATTTTTTGCATCTCCATCCATCGATTCCTAGCTATTTCGAGGAAATCCTACCACCTGACCTCTAGAACTAGAACCCCTGTGTCGTGGTGGTTCCTCCTGTGGCAGTGGCACTCCGGCGGACCGCGACGCCCTCTCACCGATGAGGAGCACCGTCGTCTTGTCCGCTCGGAGGCCACGAGGAAGCGCGACACTGGACCAACATGGGTCTAGAACTGGTGGCGGTCTTCTGCTGCGACGCCCATGACACGGGGCGGGGGGGGGGCACGAGCAACGCCTCTTGCCAGGATCCCTCTCCCCCAACGCTGCCCTCCGACACTGACCAGAAGTACGTCTCTAACGAGGAGTATGTGCCCTCCACCGACGATTCGTCGGAGAACAAGGTCGGGGCGACCGATTTCGTTGCCAACGACGAAGACGAGCAGCACGCGGCGGAGACTGTGATGTGCCGCTCTAGCGAGCCCACACCATGGAGATGACGCGCCGAGACAAAGAGGAGCGCTACAACGCCAAGATGCTGCAGGCGGCCATCGAGAAAGAGAAGAAGCTCCTGGCACGATGTGTGAAGAGGAACTGAAGCGAGCAGAAAGCCTAGAAAAAGAGAAACCCTAATCGTCGCCGTCTCTGTCCAATATTGACGGTTCCCTGCCTTTCTACTTATCGTTCCCGCGGCATGAGATCGTCGCCGTCTCTGTTGGACATGCGCTAGGCGGTATAGTTGGGTCCCTAAATTTAGGTCCGGTGAAGTTACGAAGCTATGGGGACGCTATATAACAAGAATAAGATTTCCTCAAGTCTACTCGTCCACCTCGTAGTTGGTGCCACCTCATTGGCGGCGATCTCGCACGTGGCGTCGAGGAGGGCAATGCATTATCTAGTTTTTCACTCTCTTGGACAGGTGAATCTCGTAATCTCGCATTGTCTGTGTGTGTTGCACGTTCGGTGTTAGAAGATATAGACTTGTCTGTAGAGGCATTTGCATAACTTTTTTTTAACAAAATCAGGCCGACTCCCATCTAAGGACCTTGATGTAATTTTGATCAGTTTTTAAGGTGCTTTGTACTTAACTGATTTCTTGCAACAAAAAAAAAAACGGAAGCGAGCGGCCGTGACACGGTCTCGCCGACCGCCATGTCTGACCGGACCGAGCTGGTCAGTGACCAACCGCAGCCACCCAAAACCAAAGCAGTGTCGCAACCAAGCCACAAGCCAAACCAGACAGAAACGACGCGCGCCGCGCTAGCGCAACGAACATCGCCCGCACGGCCGGTTCGCGCCGTGTCTCCGACGCAACACCTCTTTCCCTCCCCGGATCGGCCCGGCGGCACCGGCCATGGCGACCCCCACCGCGGCGCTGCTCACGGGGGAGCGGCTCGTCGTCTTCCTATTCGCCGCGCGCGTCGCGCTCGCCGCCCCGGCCGGCCTCGCGGCCCCGCTCGCGCTCCTCGCCGCGGCCGCCCTCGCGGTCGAGCTCGCCGTCGACCGCTCCGCCTCTTCCTCCCCGCTCAGACGGTTCAGGACGAGGTACTGCCCTTCTCCCTCGCCTCGTCCCCCGCAGATCGTTCGACTGGCAAAAAAATGCTGGCGATTTGGTTACCCGGGCGGATTCTTCAATCTTCACGGTGCAAATTTGGTCTCGTTCGCTCCTTCCCACCCCGAGAAGCACCTGTAGAATAAGCTGCCCTTGCTCGGGAGGCGCCGTTCTCTTGCAGTAATCAATCTCTCGTACGAACGAATTGGTCAGGACCATGGCCGCTAGCTGCCTCATTCCGTGGCTTGTGCCAACACAATTGGGGGATAAATTGGTGGTCCGGTTAGGGCATTAGCAGAATTATACCTCAATCCTTTGTCGAATTGTTGATTTAGGAAATAGCGACCAATAGAAATAACTTCTAAATCTTGGTTTGGCGGCTATGTGGTTCGGCGGAATGTAAATGGTCAGCTTTGTTTGATGGTTTAGATATGGACACTCAGTTTTGCTGTTAATGTTGTTTTCACCGTTGGTTAGCTAACTCTTGTAGAATGGGACATTGAGATGTTCTTTGGTCATGCTCGTTCAGCGGGTCCATGTAGATTCATTTAGGTACTATGAGGTGTTACACAAGATTGCAGTCTTTACCCTTGTGGCTATGTTGTGTTTGAGTTGTGCAGCTACTTAATTTTATCGCCTCTTCCGCCATCTAAAAAATAATACTATCATACCTAGTGCTTGGCGTCTGATGTATATATATGCTCCAGGCCAGGGGCTTCGTCAGGTATTCTTCTTGGAGCCACTACTCTGCCTTGTGTCATGCTTGCACGGTTAATTCAACTTTCGAGGATCTTACCGACAGATCCTAAAGGGCCAGAAGGTATATAACTGTTTTATCGTTCTTCATCAACAATTAAACGAGTCAGCCGTCTTGTGAATTGTATTTTTTTTATATAATCTGGCCTACTAGCTTTTCTGTGATGCATACATACAGTTCACTAAATGTACATCTTTCTGTTTATGTGACCAGAATTCGCATACCTCGAAATGCAGTACTGGGCAGTATCGATCAGTTGCCTCAGCGTGCTAGCTTTCTTCATTTGGCATCTACGCCAGTCTGCTGACAATGAAATTTCTAAAACTTTGAGATATGGTTCATTGATGGTAGTTTTGTATCTCACGACATTCTTGTTCTTCTTCCTACTGAAGACTGATGGAGGTAACATGCAATACTTTATGATATCTGCGTTCAACAATAAACACACCTTGTTTTTAAACTAATTCAGTATTACTGATAACAAGAGATTCACAAACTTATCTATGCTGCATTTTACTGTAGGTCTGTTAACGATGGCGAAAAATGGATATTTGCTCTGTCATGGCCTGGCTGCTGTAATCTTAATCAAGCACATTCTTGAGAAGTTCCCTTCATGTTCATCTTTTGGTTTGTACCTGAAGTCTAAGATGTAATTAGATCTTTATTTCTCTTGTGTTCATAGGTGATTGCACATGCTAACAGGCATTTATACATAAGTACATATCGGTGCAGAAATACATATGCATATAAGAAAGATTGCAATTGTCCCCCCCCCCCCCCCCCCACTTTGTTTAGTGTACTTTGCATGTAATGTGAGCCATTTTGTGTGGTTCTTGTTTAGTGTTGATTTTTTTAGTATATCTCTCTTTCATTGCCTTGGAAGTGCCACCTTTTCCCCCCATTTACTTACTCCGCTGTAAATTCCAGGGGAGGCACTTTTGGTATCAAGTGGTCTCGTCCTTTACTTTGGTGATATGCTGGCTCATACTCTTTCAAAGGTAGGACTTATTCCTAACTATATGTTTTCCATAAAAGGAGAAAATCTGATGGCTTTTTTCTTATCTTAATTGTGTGGCAGATGGAGTTCTCTGCATCATCAGAAGCACTCATTCACACACCTGGAACTCGAAGCGAGATAGCCACAGTTATTCAGGTAAACTTTCTCTTATTTTTAAAGTCTGGCTTGATCTTATAGTGTGTTTTAGGAACAGAGACTAGCTCAGTTTGTGCCTATTTTTTGTTTCAGTGAAAATTTACCTAGTTCCAATTAGGTAATTTAAAGGAGACTTTATATTTTTTTTATATCTCTCCCTTCTTTTGTCAGGGGATTTTGCTTGGACTTTTTCTACTTCCCTTGTTATACAAGTGTTCCCTTAGAGTTTGGGTTTACTGTCGAACACAACCAGTTGAGAATCAGGCAGAAAAAAGAGTATATTCTGTTGTATTTTATGTCTCATTGTTGGTGGCTTTGCTGATGTTAGTGCCATCATGGACACACCTTGTCGGTCTTGAAGTGCATCCATTTGTCTGGTAAGCATCGCTATTTGCCTTTCATGTGAAGATAAAAGTCTGCTTGTTATCATCAGTATATTAAATTTATTATTATAACTTTGCACTTTGTTCTTTCTCATAAAATCTTCTTGTATCATAGATACTTATGTTCTGTTTGCTTAACTCTTCACTATTTCACAGGGTTCTTAACTATATGTTTACCAATTCACATGAACGGCTTGCTTTATGTGCATACTGGATATGTGTGATATATGTATCAATTAGAAGGTTCTACAGTATTTCAAAGCAAAGCAAAACAGAAAGGATTCTTTTGCGCAAGTACTATCATCTTGTTGCTGTCTTGATTTTCTCTCCTGCTGTTATATTTCAGGTAATGTACGTCTTTCAATATTTATATCCCGTCAGACATTTCAGAGATTATTTGGTCATTTTGTTCTATATTTTGCAGCCTGCTTTCTTGGACTTGGCATTTGGTGCAGCGTTTGCAGTTTTCTTAATACTGGAGATGATTCGTGTAAGAATCTTTTAATTTCCTCGTGTTCTTCCTCAGTCCCTTCCCTTTTTCGTTCAGCAGTATCTGTTATTAAGTTTGCTCATTTCTCCCTCAAAATTATGCCCTCAGGTTTGGGAAGTATATCCTCTTGGTCGTACTGTACATCAATTCATGAACGCCTTCACTGATCATCGTGATTCTGAGATTCTCATTATCAGGTAAATGTGCTTTGTCTTTTATCTTCCATGTTTTATATCTCTTCATATTCTATTTTAGGATGACACTCCAATTGTTTTGTTTTCAGTCATTTCTCACTCTTACTGGGATGTGCACTTCCTAAATGGATGTCATCTGGATCTAATGACCGACCACTAGCCCCTTTTGCTGGAATTCTCAGCTTGGGAATAGGTGATACCATGGTATGTCCAACGTTCAATAGTCGGTTAGCATCTTGTACTGTTTGGCTGTTTTATCTGATAAAAATTCTCCTATTTGTACCTAGGCATCAATGATAGGTTACAAGTATGGTGTCCTAAGATGGAGCAAGACAGGAAGTGAGTTCGGTTGCAATTATTTCTTGGTCTTCCTTCCATACTTTCTCCCTGATCACTTGCGCATGTTTTCCTGAAATGTTAGAGAAAACAATTGAAGGCACGGCAGCAGGCATTACTTCTGTACTGGCAGCCTGCTCAATTCTGGTGACACTCTTAGCGTCAAGCGGATACATTCTTTCACAGGTTCGATCCTTTAATTGATTTCACCAAAGTTTCTGAAGCTTTATGCTAGAACATGCAACCTAAGATTAAATTGCTACTAACCATTTTTCTCATGTTGACACAGCACTGGTTGTCACTTTCGGTAGCCGTGACATTGAGCTTGTTACTGGAAGCATATACGGCACAGCTCGATAACGCTTTCATACCCCTTGTATTCTATAGCCTTCTATGTCTATAACTTAAGAGGAACCTGTTGTACATCTAACTGACCATGAGGTCCTCTTTTTGCTTACTACTAATATATATATATATATATATAGGTGTGCAGCAAGGCAATAGTATAGTCATCTGGTCTCATTGCCTCATGCTCTCTTTTGTACTACCTCTGATTCAATACACTGGGTTTAGTTCTAGCAATAAAAGAATGAGAATTAGGGAATACTTCAGTAGAGGGCATCTTTGGTATAGTTAACTGTAAGTTCTAAGGTGTAACTGTAACATCATATGTTGAAAGTGGATCCATTCCATCAAGCTTTTTGATCTTCTGTTAAGTGCATCAGAGCTCTAGCTGTGTGGAGTAATGACTGAGTTCAGATTATGGCCACTCTGTTTCAAAATCGTTGATCTCCCAATCTTTTGTGCCGAGAAATGGAAGCAGCATGCAAAGTCGAGACATCATATTTTGTAAGCAAGAAGGTAGAGGGAGGCTCTTTACAAACTAGGCAATATGCTTACAGCTCATCTTGAGAAGGAAAATGCAGAAAGAAAGAAAGAAAGAAAGAAGCTGATGTCGCCTGACGGTCTTCCCCTGTTTTCTATTTTATTCTTCAGGTCATGCTATTCCCCTAAATTTTGCATGCCTATCGGATGGCCACCAGGTAGTTTTTGCTCTGTGGATCCTAACACCGAGTTCATCTTGTATACTAGTAGTAGTTTTAAGGCTTATCCGGTGTAGCTGTTTGGTTTTTTCGAGCACCTGGACTGGGAGGCATTCATATTCTGAGCAGCATTGTTGGCACGGCATGTTGAGCAGGACTAACCAGGGACACTTGGATACAATGACAATACTTGCTACTCCCTCTGTTCCTCCAAAATATAAGATGTTTTAGGTTTATGGAGAAAATGTATCTAGACTTCTTTTAGTGTATAGATTCACTCAAAACCTGAATAAACTTATATACTAAAAGAAGTCTAGATACATTTGCTTCATAAAGCTAAAACATCTTATATTTTAAAACGGGGGGAGTATTTAGGAACGAGCAACAAAACTTGATTAATTGCACAACACAAAAATGTCCAACGGCTTATACCAGTGCACCATGAGAAAGAATATCCAATAAAACAGGAGCCAAAAAAGCTACGTAGTTATTCAGTCTCTTGGCAACCAAGAAGAATCATGCAATTCTTGCAAACGGGCTGTAGGAGTGCAAGAGTGCGATGGGTTGTGTTCTTCAGCTACTGTACCCAGCCTAGCAAGCAAGTTGGTCACCTGGTAACCGTTGTTGTCTTGACTCGGGCTTCGCCCTTAGGCTTGGCTTATCTGGCACTCTCTTGTCGAGCTTAGCAAATTGAGCAGCAGTGCTGAAATAAAAAACCTCGGACCCTGCAAAGAATACAATTTATAGGTTAAAACACTTGCATTAATTTACAAATATACAATTGTATCATATCATGATTGACTATATTGACTCTTCCATTCTATTAGAATGATAGTGTACCATGTTAAGAATGTGCAAATTTGAATAAGCTATGCACTTTGCAAACTTCAATAGTTGAGAGTCATGAATCACATCATCTATATCTAATGAAATGCATATGTTATGCACTACTCTTTGCTTACCAGATGGATGAAACCATCGCCATGCAAATTCCGGATGCATCCCAAACCTATACTTCGAATAGTTGTGGAAGGGACAATGAGGAAATGTGTTGAATACATTCTAGAGCCATGTAACTTATCTGCTATGTGGTATGGTTCGGTGGTATTTATATTCAGGCACTGCATATGAGTCACTCTAAATAATGGAAGTTCACCTGAAAAAGGGCACACAAAGTTTATAGTCCCTTATTGCCTTAGCTCTCTTATCTACCTTCTTGCCTTAGCTCTCTTATCTACCTTCTTGCCTTAGCTCTCTAAATAATGGAAGTTCAAAAGAAGTGATGGAGCTAACTCATTTATGCAACTGATATATCATTAATTAAGATATATATTCTGGCAGTGGCATTTGATTGTTTTATATATACTACCAACCCTCCTTTACTGTTTGATCATTGATTCGTATGATTCCCCAAACACCATAGTAATAAAATTACAAGATTGAAGTATCATTGACCTGTTGAATGCCCCAGGATCGGAAACTGCATGAATCCACCAAAGAATGTTCGACACCATCGAAAAAGAAATGCAATGTAACGATAGAGCGCTGAGTGAATGAAAAATTTCCTCCAACATAGAGTGCAATGGAACTAATATTTGGGAGTTAGGAAAATTCCCAAGGAATCTAACCATATAGATCAAATGACGTACATAAGAGATTTTTCTAAAGATCAAATTCTTCCAAAAATCGTGTGATTATTATTCTTAATCAAAGGAGGGCATATATGAATCTTGAGCTTCTCTCTAGAATACATAGCAAAGCTATCTACGCTCTCTAGAATACAAAGCTATCTACGTATTTTCATGAATGACAACGAATGAAAATAGTAACGTTCAGTGACTTCAACTTCACAACACTAGAGCTTAGCTCCATGACACCTTGATATGTACTAGATTTAGGGGTGCGCCTTGGCGCACGATCCCGTTTAATTCGCGACAATTTATATTTTATATGATGGCGATAAAAGTTTTCCGTTTAATTCGCGACAATTTATATTTTATATGACGGCGATAAAAATCTTGGATCATAAAGAAAAAAATATGACCTAATAGACCTGAATACTTGATCAGATAAAAACTAAAAAAATAAAACAGAAAAGGAGGATAAAATTAAAAGAACACATAGGAACCATCGTGCCATCATAAGAGAAAATTTAGTTCTTATTCTCACAACTGGAAAAAAGAAAAAGGGCACAAAAAAGATCACAGTGGTAATTTAATCCAACATTAGAACCTAGAAATCATAACCATAACAAAGAAATGAGTGGCAGATTATCTCAAACCCCTACCGTTAAAGATAATAAGAAATACTAAAACATACAGAATTTTCCTATTTAAATCGTGATTATAGCTCTCGTATACTCTTTGTCTGAATATTGCAACACGCATGTGACAAGAGTCACGAGCATGAAGCATCCTCGATTGTCCTGGCACAGACCAGTTCTGGCCCCACCACCTGTCAAATAATAGTACTCCTATTTGTTTTTACAAAGCGGCTCTGCCTTATCCCTTTCACCCAGCTTGGACGGACTGTTCTAGCTGCTATCGCTACACATGTGTAAAAACATTTCTCCAAAATGAGATCCATTGTAGTCGCGATTTTATGCTAGTGAGGGCGGCATCTGCGCATGCGTCACGGCCATGGCAAGGCTGCTCTATAGTTGGGCTCTCGCCAGATGCTGGGTGTGGTGTCGCTCCTGCCGGAGGCTGGAGGTGTGGCGTCGCTAGCTACCTGGCTGGGGAGAGAGTCGTGGAAACGGTCTGCTAGCTGCCTGGCTGGAGCTCAATGCAACAACCTGGCAGAGGTGAGTGAAGATTTCCTGAACTTTATGGATGCTTGTATATGCGGTAATGTTGACTATCCAAAAGATCCCCAATTTCCTCCATATTGAAAACATCTTCATCCTGTTGGTGATATACCATGTTCTGTTCTGCCACTTCATTCGAAGTTAAATTGGGCTCCATCACTTATCTAACAATGCCAACAATAAGACCAAGATTTTGTTATGCGAGTAAACTAAATACGAACAGATCAGCGAGATTAAAATTCATCTGATTGTTCCCCCTCTAATAAAAATGTTCGAATTGGTGTAGATTACATGTGACTGAGACGAATTTACAGATCAGCAAGGAAGATCTCATGAAGCAGACGATATAAAAAATATTTAATACAAATAATTCAAAATATACACACCTTGGATTGTTTGCTGGCTGGATTGTTCAAAGCTCTAGTCAAACTTCTCTAGTGGTGCAGATTACGTAGGAGCTAGATCTGCAAATCAGCAAGGAAGAGCTCGTGAAAATGATATAAACAGATTTTAATCCAAACAATGTAAAAGATATGTACCTCGTATTGTTTGCTAGGTCTAATTGTTTGCCCCTCAAATCAAACTTTTCTGACTGGTGTATCAATCTACGCAGGTGAGCACACTATAATGCTTCTCATGGCTTACACCCCCGGTTCATCACCACCAACAGGTCTTTCTACCCTTGCTCCTTTGC
Source organism: Avena sativa (assembly GCA_916181665.1). Taxonomy (NCBI): domain Eukaryota; kingdom Viridiplantae; phylum Streptophyta; class Magnoliopsida; order Poales; family Poaceae; genus Avena; species Avena sativa. The sequence continues at coordinate 395,169,268 of OV702279.1, read as the reverse complement.
CTTTTCTAGCGGAATCGGGAAGCAGTAGAAGCTAAGAGGTCCATCCTGCCACTGTCGCTCGGATGAAGAGGGGGTGAACACCCGTGGGTGGCAGTGAAGCTCTATAACCGGAGCTGGATGCGCCACCGCGCCATCCTTGGGGACGGTAGCCACGAGCATGCCCGTCCTCTGGCTGCTTGGCAAAGGCGACCACAGGGTCAATGGAGCCGTCAGGACCTCTCCAGACTCCATGTCCGTCCAGAGGTCCACCCATTGTGTGGAGTGAGGAAGGGACACGAAAAGGTTTTATCTTCACTTGCACCAATCCCATTCTTTAATTTGCATATTTACTGGAATTTTGGCCGAGTTTGCTTCTCTTTTCCTTGTATGATTTGTTCATTCTCTTTGTCTAGAGACTGAGTTGCCGAGACTCGAGAAAAAATTACGGCAACATGATCAAGCAGCTAGCAGCACAAAGAAATCAATTAAAAGAAACGGTAGCAGGTGAAAAGAAGCCAAGGGAAATCAAAGGAAAACGACTATCGCAACTGTTCCAAGCGATGTAACATGTAAGATCTGTCATTAGCCTGGTATATCATATTTGTTCTGAACATGTACTACATCATTGTATTTTGAAAGAAAATTCCTCTTGTGCTCAGATGTTGAGAGGAACTAAAATTTGGTTCTTGCAGGTAATATATATGATGTCGCTACTGTCATGCAAGTGGTCAACATGTCTAAAAAATGCATTAGTCCTTGCAGGCAACTCCAACACTGAACATACTCAGCTGCCATCGGAAGACGCCAAAGTTAACTGGGCTAGCATAATGTTGTTTCTGCAATTATATTCAGGTAATGAGTTCTCATTTTATGCAAGCCACAAATTTTATTTGAGTGCATTAGCTAACTGCATCAACCAGTCCTCAGTTCTTCGTTGAGTTAAAGAAGTATATCTTATGTTCTGATCTTTCTTTCTCTATTTGCCAAATACAGCAAGTCATATATTCTGTGCCGATGTAAATACGCTCATATCGGAACTGTAAATCAAAAAAGTAAGTACAGAGAGACGACGGACCATCAGTAGGAAAAATGTTTAGAATGGTTAGAACTTAGAAGTGGTACAGATAAGGCAGCATAAGATGTAGCAAACTACATAGAACAACACGTAGTAAAGAAAAGAAACCACTGATTACACTGCAACATACAACCAGCAAGTGTTTAAAGTCTGTATTTTGATGTAAATAGGCCTTCATCAGAATAGTACAAAAAAGGTTTGGAAAAGATTTTCTACCTGAATAAAGTTTTGGAAACGAGTTGAATTGAAAGAAAACGTACCTCTAATGAGTAGTGCGACATAGAAATTAGATGCCTTCTTTTTATTCAAGCTGAAATTGACGAACGTATTAGGCTATTGGGGAACCATTTACCCTAAAAACATGAACGTATTAGGCTATTGAGGAACGTATTAGGCTATTGAGCAAAATATTAAGGGCCAATGAGTGAGAATTGTTGAACAAACTATCCTTCAGTACTATGCACGTGTTGGTGTATCTGCTTGTCGGTCAAAATATAAAACGGGCATTCCACAACATTGTTATAAATGGTATAAAGAATTAATGTTTAGAATTCCTTACGACATTCTAGAAGAGTTCCTATAGATACACACTGTAAAAACGACACAGGATGCAAAAAAAATTCAAACCAATGAAGAGTGCAATCATCATTTACACCAGTAGGTTGTATTGCCCAAGTTAGAGAACCAGCCTATGTATAAACAACACTTGCGAATTAGTGATTTTTGCTATTGGGCACAACTTTTACATGGTTGGTTATTTACTATTTTACTTGAAATAGTATCAGTATGAGTTTCATTTAATAAAGACACGGAAATTTCCATGTCTCATCGTACCTCATCCTTGTTAGCACAGAACCTTGAAACCTGAAGGAAAAATGTTCATATACAATTAAACCTTCATGAGCTAAAAATGCATGATATTTTCAATTTAGGCAGCAGACTCGAAGTTTAGTGCAAAACCATATTAGTGCAAAACCATATTAAACTTCGAAGCTAGACATGCACCAAAAATTTCAAAATTGGCAAAATTCGCCATACACACAAAATGGACAGAAACAAATGTTGCTTGACAACCAGAAAACCCACCTCATCGTCTGTGGCCCAAGAAACCTCGTCTAAGAGCGAATCATACATCTTAGGCACCATCTCATATGGGAAATTCACAAAGCGCCGACACACCAGCAGGCCAACAGTAGAAGCTTTCTCTTCTAGTAGTTCCTTGAGCTTCTTCTCGGTATCCTCGTCGCCACAGACACCAAAAAAGCCTTTAGTGCCAAGAAAGTAGAGTATATGCTAAAGATGAAACTCGAGCAGAAGCCACGCAGACACGTGCGGAAAGCTAATAATTTAAGAAGACGAAAGCACAATATATATAATTGTTTTTGAAACAGTAAAAAATGAGACCAACAGGGGAGGAACAACTGGGCTGATGGTCCATCCACACAATATATATATAATCAATACAAAGTAATAACATAAGTTCAAAAAAGAGGAATCTAGGAAGATTTGTGAACAGTTTACAGATCCACCTAGGATTGTATAAAATCACTCTTTAATGAACATTTAGTCATTTGGGATGGGTGACCAAAAGAGTATTTACTTCATAGATTTTTTTTAGAAACAGAATAATGGACATTTTAGTGACTCCAGGCAAGCATGAAGAAAATAAAAAATTCCAGATACTATAACTGAGCAATTTGGGCCAGACAAATATGCAATACCTTCAATATTGATGAAAAGTGGATGTTTGTTCTTTCTGAAAGGTTTTCCTAAATTCTAGGGAACCAAAAATCAAAGATGGAACTGGAAAGACATCTGATTGCAATTCGAAAGCTCATTTAGCATCTGCGTAAGCTTCAGTCTCAGTGGTAAGTATCACATGCCTGGCAATAAATAAGCCACTTCTCTTATTACCTGAACAACTGAGGAAAATAATGAGTTATGGCAAGAACAAATTAGCAAGTATGGTGCAGTTGTGAATTCGCCATCACTATGTAATAGGAAATCAAATAGAGGCAGCTAAATTCATCTCATTGTTCTGTCCATCGAGACCATCTTGTACGATACAATCTGCAAGAAATATTGTGATGCACAGAAAGTAATGCACCACCTAAAATTAGAAATCACCTCAAATTTAGAAATCCGACAACCCACCTTTAGGTCATAAAATGATAGAGATTACATAGGTAGCCGCACTTACAGTTCACTGTCCCAAATTCCAGCCCTAATTTGAATCAAACCCTTTCCAATATTGGTAACTGAGCACCTTGTATGTGTCTTCATATCCCACCATGAGAAGAACTACCTGTCAAGAAGAAGAGCACATCAGTTATATAAATTTCAAATAGACATTTCCTCCCTAACCACCACTATGTGTTAGTGCAAACCATAAAAGTCCAAGCTTTACCAACCCTCAGAGCAATATTTTGGCCTAATCTTCCACTTCCTAATGCTAAACTGGTTCATCAAGAAACTAAAATACTGGATATTTATCATTCTTAGCTACTGTAATTTGAACTACGCAATCAAAAGGTGAAATCATAATTACAGGTGGTCTGCAGCTACACAATTTCAAATAATTTAATGCAGGGGTATGAATTATCGCTTCCTGGTGATGTTAAAATAATAATTCTAGAGCATTGAACAACCAGGGGGTCATGCTTCTTTGACTACTCAAGTGGCATCCATTGTATTTGGAAATCTTTCCAGGACCTAGGAACAAATCGTTTGCATCATCAATGGCAAGGAAAACTGAACTCATAAGTGAGAATATTTTAAGAGAAAGTAATTGGTTTCAGAGTATGAAAAAACAAAGTATATGAAGCAAAATCAAAGGAAAACACCTCTTGTGCCGAATCAACATAGCATTGTCATGCATGCCCTAGCTGGAATTCATGGTCATAAGAACTAAAAGACCACCACATCTAAATTCAAAACGCGAAAAAAAACTATCTCACCAAATTTCCCTACATAGATATTTCTAGATCAAATAACCCACGCACCAAATTTCCCCTATTAATTCTCCTTCCCATCTCCCTCACTTGCAGGCAGCAAATCACATAAAAAACAAGAGCATGCACCAGGAAAAGAGATAGAGAAAATATCCTCAAAATCTATCAATCCTCCGCCCCCTTCCAAATCGATGCAGGGAGCAGGAGATCTTGAGAGGGAGAGAGAGAAATACCTATATGTCGAGCGTAACTTGGAGAAGTCGATCCAACAGCCAGGGAAAACTGGAACTCCTCCCAAATGCCTGCGGCTATCCCCAACTCGCACCAACGGCCTGTTACCCAGCGAGATACCATTGTTGTCCTTCTTCACGAGCTGCCACAGGAAGGGGATCATCTGAGAGAGAGAGAGAGAGAGAGAGAGAGAGAGAGAGAGAGAGAGAGAGAGAGAGAGAGAGAGAGAGAGAGATGAACCTGGAAGAAGAGCTGGAGGAGGGTGGATGGGGCGGGGCAATGAGAGTGGCTGCCTATGATAGGAGGAAAGGAGGCGGCGGACCAGAGCGGGAGTGGCGGCTAGGGTTTCTAGTGCTGCCCCGATTTCCTACCGTCTGTTTTTATACGTACGTGGTAAGAGTACTCAATGGCTCAGATCTCTTTGGAGGGGCGATTCAACGGCCACAATTCCAAACGAACGTGGTGGCTCCTTGAGGGGGCACCAATTACATCTTTAGATATGGGTATTTTATGAGTCATGGCATCCTCTGCTACACCCATTTATCTTAACAAGTCGTATACAATTACAAAGCAGTTTTAGGAAAGAGTTAGTGAAGTGCGGAACAAGTCTTAACATGTAAAGTTTTGCAAAGACAACCAATCTAAACAACAGAATCAATATCATGAATCATTACCATCCACAGAATGCATGGAGCATGTGAAGGTAAGAGTTGATTTTATACTGACAACTTGTACAAGATACAAAAATGGGTTTCACATAAAGATGTGGTCCAGATATGTGCTAGACATGTAAAATGATTAGCCATATGAATTAGCAATCTCGCATTGCCATCAGATAATCAGTTGGGAAAGCACGCAAACAACATAGAAAATGGATCGCAAAAAAATCATCCTATGATATCCATAAATAGGCCTGTACCATGGAGACCCTCCTCCATCACCCTTCACACAAATATAAACATCAAAGAAAAGTAGTATACAGCCAGCATGACACTGGAGACACTGGAGAGATCAAGTCCTCCATTCAAGCCTAGTTAAGTTTCTTTGAAAATTACAAGATGACGCCAGAGAGAGAACTTGTACAACACAACCCCTCTGATGATAAAGGAAAGAAATCTATGTTTAATATGGATAGCCATCATTAGAAGCAAGACATTCTCCATATTCAGAGCATCTCGAAGAAAGCACCGCATGGATACATCAAAATCAATGTGGATGCTAGCTTTGATCTTTTGTCAGGTGGGTGTGTAGTTGGGCTGCTGTCTTTAGAGAGCATTCAGGTCATATCATTCTCGTAGCTTGGAAGTTTTTTGTCAGGTGCGTCTCTCCTGAAGAAGCAAATATGTTCGCTTGTATTGAAGACCTAAAGCGGGCAAACCTATACCTGAACCACCAATGCTTGCTCGAGACTGCTTGTGCAAGCACTGCTACAGTTTTGGATAAAAAGGAATATATAAAATCTGTGCTTTGGAACTACATCCAGGAAGGAAGATTACTGAAATCTGCTACTCTCTGTGGAAGTGTTCAGTAGCTCATGGCCTGGCTAAACTATCTATGTGTGTGTTAACAGAGCTATTTTGTTTCCACCCTTTGTATGGATTTAGCTATCTGTGATTGTAACGAACTACTTAATCTATAGTCGACACCGCTTGTTAATTATATCTAGCTTTCCTTTTTTCATCTTCTGAATAAAATAAGACACATGCAAAGATGCCAAATTAGGTGCATCAGCTAACAACAGAACTATGATTATAACTAATTACTTATCCATGGAACCGGCATGGATCATGTGCAGTACATAGTCCTCACTCCTTCCATGCCTATGTTAAATATATATATGATAAATCTACTTAATTGCTAGTAATTTGGTCACGTAATCAACGGTATTTTTGTTGGGATATATGAGTGTCTAGGAATTTTTATACTGAAATCTAATTGAAACTGCATGACTACCACCTTCTTTTAGTCTCTGCAAATATATATAGGTGAACAAAAATGCGTATGTCTGATAATATTTAATTGATATCTCATAGTATTATATTAGTACTATGTCAAATTAGATGTGTGGTGATTGGGTAGGTAGTTTCTCCGCGTCTTTAGCTATACATATAAATAACCAAGTATTACTCTCACTACGGGACGCGCGCGCTATGCCGAGGGCAAAAGGCCGTCGGCGTAGGCCAAAATACCCTCGCCGTATGGGCTGCCCTCGGCGTAGCCTCCTCGACAAAGATCTCTCTCGGCGGAGCACACTCAAGCCGTCGGCGTATCGAAATGCCGTCGGCGTATGCTACGCCGAGGGCTTTGCCATCGGCGTAGCGGCCGTCGGCCGGTTGCAAAAACATTTTTTTTTTATTTTTTTTTTATTTTTTTATTCTTTGAATTGTTTCACTCATTAATCTCCTACTTTGAACATTTTTAACAACTAATGATACTTATTATTTGATTAAATTCCAGTCTTAGTCAAACTTCCTAGCAGGTCACCCATCCTAATACTACTCCAGCTTCAGCACGTTTAACTTCCTCGTTCCTTCAGAATCTGTTTCCGCAAAGTAATTCATACATTGGTGTTAATACTATGATATCAATCCTATTAACTCTTATATCATCATGTCACATGTTTGTATTTTTTGAAATTACAAACAATTATTTAAGTAAATATTAATGAATAAGTAAAAATATTATTGAATTCAAATAAAAATATAATAATTTTATTTTTTTGTATTTTTTCTATTTAATATGGAATAATTAATATCTTTAAATCTGTAAATCGAAATTCAACAAATAATATGTCTAAATTGATCAGAAAAATGAGAGGAATCCAAATATGATATCCATATCAACTAATCACAAACCCTCCATTTTTGAATTAGATATTTGGTGGTTGCTTTAGAAAATCCCCTTTTTGCGCTCAGATAATGAAACATGCCTTTTTGGTGCGATGAAAAGGAAAAATTGCATTGGATATTTGATAAAATAGCATATTGTGAACCTAAAAATGATTTTTATAAAAAACATGAGCATCGGATCATGTACCTGTAGTTCATATCTGACCCACTTCCTACCGATTTGGCAGGAATTTGTCTTTTTTACCAAAGGTGGACGGAAAGGTTTCGGATCCCCCTATTGGGACATTGTCCATATAAGGTGGTATAGTATTTTTGTAAAATATGGTGGTAGTATTTTGAATTAGCCATTTGGTGGTTGCTTCAAAAAACCGTCCGTTTTTTATGCTTGGAAAATAGAAAACGGCTTTTTGGTGCGACGAAAAGGAAAACTTCCTCCTACAACATTGTTCGGCATCCCATGATGCATGTGTATGCATAATATGGGCACATTATCACAAACTATGCCTTGATTATAGCCATAACATTGGTCATTTGACCCGAAAGCCAAGAAACCTCGAATGAGATAGGTCATTTTATGAAGGTTTTTTTGAGACATAATCAATATATCAAGTTTGCTGTTTTTCCTTATAACTATGTCACATAATATGACACCACGCGAAGGTTTCGCATTGTTTCGATCGTTTTTGAAATTTTTATGCCCGTTTTAAACTATCGTCAAACTTTGTCGAACGGTGAACATAAAGATTCTTAGCTCGGGGCCGAGCCTCGCTAAACTTTCATTGGATCTTTGATAAAATAGCATATTGTGAACCTAAAAATGATTTTTGTAAAAAAACATGAGCATCGGATCATGTACATGTAGTTCATATCTGACCCACTTCCTAACGATTCAGCAGAAATTTGTCTTTTTCACCAAAGGTGGACGGAAAGGTTTTGGATCCCCCTATTGGAACATTGTCCATATAAGATGGTATAGTATTTTTGTAAAATGTGGTGGTAGTATTTTGAATGAGCCATTTGGTGGTTGCTTTACAAAACCGTCCGTTTTTTATGCTCGGAAAATAGAAAATGGCTTTTTGGTGCGACGAAAAGGAAAACTTCCTCCTGCAACATTGTTCGCCATCCCATGATGCATGTGTATGCATAATATGGGCACATTATCACAAACTATGCCTTGATTCTAGCCATAACATTGGTCATTTGACCCGAAAGCCAAGAAACCTCGAATGAGATAGGTCATTTTGTGAAGGTTTTTTTGAGACATAATAAATATATCAAGTTTGCTATTTTCCTTATAACTATGTCACATAATATGACACCACACGAAGGTTTCGCATTGTTTCGATCGTTTTTGAATTTTTTATGCTCGTTTTAAACTATCGTCAAACTTTGTCGAACGGCGGACATAAAGATTCTTAGCTCGGGGCCGAGCCTCGCTAAACTTGCATTGGATCTTTGATAAAATAGCATATTGTGAACCTAAAAATAATTTTGGTAAAAAAACATGAGCATCGGATCATATACTTGTAGTTCATATCTGATCCACTTTCTACCGATTCGGCAGGAATTTGTCTTTTTCACCAAAGGTGGACGGAAAGGTTTCGAATTCCCCTGTTGGTACATTGTCCGTATAAGGTGGTATAGTATTTTTGTAAAATGTGGTGGTAGTATTTTGAATTAGCCATTTGGTGGTTGCTTCACAAAACCATCCGTTTTTTATACTCGGAAAATGGGAAATGGTTTTTTGGTGCGAAGAAAAGGAAAACTTCCTCCTGTAACATTGTTCGCCATCCCATGATGCATGTGTATGCATAATATGGGCACATTATCACAAACTATGCCTTGATTCTAGCCATAACATTGGTCATTTGATCCGAAAGCCAAGAAACCTCGAATGAGATAGGTCATTTTGTGAAGGTTTCTTTGAGACATAATCAATATACCAAGTTTGATATTTTTCCTTCTAACTATGTCACATAATATAACACCACGCGAAGGTTTCGCATTGTTTCGATCGTTTTTGAATTTTTTATGCCCGTTTTAAACTATATACAATGTTTTATGTTTTACTTAATTTTTATTTATAAATGTGTAATCTTTGAGTGTAGATAGATAGGTCTTATTTTTCTGCAAATTTTGATATATTATTTGTATTTTTCCGAATTAGAATGATTTAGTTATGATTTTTCAAAGTTTAATGAGATAAAATAAAAAATAGCTACGCCGAGGGCAGCCGTCGGCGTAGCATAGAATATGCCGAGGGCAATTTTACACCGACGGCTGCTTGGCGGGGCTGGCCTGGACGATGGCTACGCCGACGGCCCCGACGTTTGGCCGTCGGCGTAGCTTCCCATTCCTGTAGTGTCTATGATGACTATGTGCACCATTCCAAATATGGATTTGTAAACAAGTGAAGGGCAAAATAGTATAATCATATGTCATTTACTTAAACCAGGCCTTTTCTCCTTGCCTAAACGTATTGAGTTTGATTCAGAGTTTTGGCTAAATTTGTGCTGGCAAATAGTAGCCATTGCACAAGAAAAGCAGTTGTGAATGCTTGCACTACATTATAGTCACCACCAATCCCTAGTTGTCGACCTTCTTATATTTTTCGAGCTTGTTATATTTGTTTCTTCTTTCGAAATCGGTGTGCCTACGATCTGTGTACGCTACTTGATCGGCACCCTGCGATGCTCCAGAAAACGGAATACACATGGCGGGATGGAAACATCGCACATAGATCGTACCAAAAATTATCGGATGCATACACTGTTCTTCTCCTCATGAAAATAGGGAAAATTCTATTGTGATATACAATATTTTTATATACTTCCAAATAGGATAAACTACAAACATTGCATGTAGGACGTGTTGGTGTGACTTTACACCACATTTTGCAAGAGTCGGGCTTTTATTTTGAGCAACTGGTCCCAGTTAGCTTTACAGTCCCTCAAACCTTTAATTTTCGAAGAGTTTTAAAAACTAAAGTAGATAGTCAAACTAGACGGTGTAACCTGTGGTACAAAATAAAAGCAGATGTATCCTATAAAAGGCTCAAAGATGGATAATCCAAAGTCTGGTTGTAATTGGGAGTAGATGTAAATTCCAATAATATTTTTTTAGAATCAAAATTCAAGATAAGTGTGTAGAAGAAGGATGGTAGGCTTGGTAGCCGCGGAGCTTGTTTTAGTGGCCATCCCAAGAAAACACGGTTCTTGAGCAGAATAAAGAAATATTCATCTTGGGTCCTTGATAGTACAAGACCCCACGGTTTGTAGAAATGGCGAGACATTTGGAAGTTTTGTTAATGCCAATTTTCTGTGCTAGACTGAGGGATAAAGGACATACAACCTATCACATACAACGATTGGAGGAATTCCTAGTAGTTGTGAACTCGTCTAGTGCATGCCCACAATGGCCTGTTGGGATAAATCGAGCTCTTGCTGGCTAAACGTGGGCAGGTGCCAAATGTTGGCTCGAGATGGCTCCGCCATAGGTGATTAAGGATCTAGCTACACGGTTGAGCATCGGCGCTACAGTTGTATGACGGGTGCAATACATAGTCCTGACTCCTTCCATGTCCAAGTTAGTTATATGTGGGTCTCATTAATTACTACTCCTTCCGTTTTAAAATATAAGATGTTTTAGGTTTGTGAAGAAATTGGTGTGCCTATGATCTGTCACTAGAGGAAAAAGGGCCATCCGTTCGCGAGCCCTCGGAGCATTAGTCCCGGTTGCGCCAGCAACCGGGACTAATGCTGGCACGCGTCCCGGTTGGAGCGGGCACGGGGCCAGGGGGCATGGGTCCCGGTTGGTAAGGGGGCATGCGTCCCGGTTGGAGCCACCAACCGGGACTAAAGGTTTGGCCGCAGCCACGTGGCGTGGCACGCACCTTTAGTCCCGGTTGCTGGCTCCAACCGGGACGCATGCCCCTGCCCTCTATAAATGCAACGCCCCAGCCCCCTCTGCCTCCACTCTGTTTTTTCGAATGGTGTAAGGTGTGAGGGTGTGTGCTAGTTTTTTCTCATGCATGCATTGAAGGTGTTTGTTGAAATGTTTGAGTGAAAAATCCAGTTGAATTTCTCATAGAACAAAAATATAGAAGGTGTCCGAGACGCACTTGAGCTTTCTCCTCTTTATTTCCCTCGATCGAGGTTAGCAATCCTATCTTTTCTAGGTCATTGATACAATTCATGTGTCGGTGTGAATTGGTTATTTTACTATTTACGATGTCCTGTTTTTTGATAAACTTACTTATATGATGCAAATGAACGGTCGGGAATGGATGTACGGTGACCGGCGGGTAGCCGGGTATATCAAAGGCGTGGATAAATTTATCGATGTGGCTACGGCAAACAAAGAGAATGGATTTATACGTTGTCCATGTGTTCAATGTCGGAACAACAAGGAGTACTCTTCCTCGAAAATCATTCGCGGCCACCTGATTATGAAAGGTTTCATGCCCAACTATAATTGCTGGACCAAGCACGGGGAAAGAGGGGTTATGATGGAAGATGGTGAAGAAGAAGATGATGATAACAACTATCATCATATGTTTCCTGAATACGGTGATACTGCTATGGAAGACAATGGAGAGGAAAAAGGTGAAGAACGGGCATCAGATGAGCCGGCTGATGAACTTGGTAGGGTCATTTCTGATGCAAAGCGAGACTGTGAAACAGAAAATGAGAAGTTGAAGTTAGAGGGCATGTTAGAAGATCACAAGAAATTGTTGTACCCAAATTGTGAAGATGGCAGCACAAAGCTCGGTACCACACTGGAATTGTTGCGATGGAAGGCAGAGTGTGGTCTAACTGACTCCTCATTTGAAAAGATGCTGAAAATAATGAAGCCGAAGTTTCCAAAACATAACGAACTTCCCGAGAGTACCTACGAAGCAAAGAAGACTCTCTGTCCTCTAGGATTAGATGTGCAAAAGATACATGCATGCATTAATGACTGCATCCTCTACCGCGGTAAGGAGTATGAGAATTTAGATAAATGCCCGGTATGCAACGCGTTGCGGTATAAGATCAGACGAGATGACCCTGGTGATGTTGAGGGAGAGCCCCTCCGGAAGAGGGTTCCTGCTAAGGTTATGTGGTATGCTCCTATAATACCAAGGTTGAAACGCATGTTCAGAAACAAAGAGCATGCCAGGTTGTTGCGATGGCACAAAGAAGACCGTAAGAAAGACGGGGAGTTGAGACACCCTGCTGATGGGTCACAGTGGAGAAAAATCGAGAGAGACTTCCCAGACTTTGCAGGTGACGCAAGGAACTTATGGTTTGGTCTAAGTACGGATGGCATGAATCCTTTTGGGGAGCAGAGCTGCAGTCACAGCACCTGGCCCGTGACTCTATGTATCTACAACCTGCCTCCTTGGTTGTGCATGAAGCGTAAGTTCATTATGATGCCAGTGCTCATCCAAGGCCCGAAGCAACCGGGCAACGACATTGATGTGTACCTTAGGCCATTAGTTGAAGAACTCTTACAGTTGTGGGGCAAACCAGGTGTACGTGCGTGGGATGAGAACAAACAGGAGCCATTTAATCTACGAGGGTTGTTATTCGTAACCATCAATGATTGGCCTGCTCTTAGTAACCTTTCAGGACAGACAAACAAAGGATATAAGGCATGCACCCACTGTTTAGATAAGACCGAAGGTACATATTTGCATAAATGCAAGAAGGTTGTGTACCTAGCGAATCGACGATTTCTTCCGACCAATCATCCCGTAAGAAAGAAAGGCAAGCATTTCAAAGGTGAGGCAGATCACCGGAAGAAGCCTGAACTCCCAGCTGGTGATGATGTATTTGGTATGGTCAAGGACATAGAAGTAATCTTTGGAAAGGGTCCCGGCGGTCAATCAGTTCCGAACGACGTCGCTACAGGACACGCACCCATGTGGAAGAAGAAATCTATATTTTGGGAGCTGCCATATTGGAAAGTCCTGCGTGTCCGCTCTTCAATCGACGTGATGCACGTGACAAAGAATCTCTGCGTGAACCTGCTAGGATTCCTAGGCGTGTATGGGAAGACAAAAGATACACCTGAAGCACGGGAGGACCAACAAATTATGAAAGACCCAAAGAACATGCATACAGATAACAAGACGGATAAAGGGCGTCACTTAAGTCGTGCCAGCTATGCTCTTACCAAAGCAGAGAAGGAAATCTTTTTTGAAGTCCTTTACAGTATCAAGGTGCCGTCGGGCTTCTCATCTAATATAAAGGGGATAATAAATATGGCAGAGAAAAAGTTCCAAAACCTGAAGTCTCATGACTGTCACGTGATTATGACGCAGTTGCTTCCGATTGCATTGAGGGGGCTTCTACCAGAAAATGTTCGAGTACCCATTGTGAAGCTGTGTGCATTCCTCAATGCAATATCTCAGAAGGTAATCAATCCAGATATTCTGCCAAGGTTACAGAAGGATGTGGTACAATGTCTTGTTAGTTTTGAATTGGTGTTCCCACCATCCTTCTTCAATATTATGACGCATCTCCTGGTTCATCTAGTGGAAGAGATTGCCATTCTCGGTCCGGTATTTCTGCACAATATGTTCCCCTTTGAGAGGTTCATGGGAGTCTTAAAGAAATATGTTCATAACCGTGCTAGACCAGAAGGAAGCATCTCCAAGGGATATGGAACAGAGGAGGTCATTGAGTTTTGTGTTGACTTTATTCCTGACCTTAAGCCGATTGGTGTTTCTGACTCGCGGCATGAGGGAAGACTAAGTGGCAAAGGCACGCTGGGAAAGAAAGCACTGATATGTAGGGACGGGGATTCTTTCACTAAAGCACACTACACAGTTCTACATAATTCCACCTTGGCAGCTCCGTATATGGAGGAACACAAGAATATTGTACGCTCCAAAAACCCGGGGAAGCCTGAATCATGGATTACAGATGAACACATGAAGTCTGTCGGTGGTTGGATGCGGACACATCTCTTGAATGACACCACTGTTGGAGATCAGCTATACTTGTTGGCCGCGTCACCATCTTCTACTGTATTGAATTTCCAAGGGTACGAAATAAATGGGAATACATTCTACACGATCGCCCAAGATAAAAAGAGCACCAACCAAAATAGTGGTGTCCGCTTTGATGCAATAGACTAGAATGGACAAAAGGACACATATTATGGTTACATAGAGGAGATATGGGAACTAGACTATGGAGTCTCTTTTAAGGTCCCTTTGTTTCGCTGCAAATGGGTCAACCTGAATGGGGAAGGGGTAAAGATAGACCAGTTGTACGGAATGACAACAGTGGATCTCAACAATCTTGGTTATAGAGATGAACCATTCGTCCTAGCCAATGATGTGTCTCAGGTTTTCTATGTGAAGGACATGTCCTCCAGACCGAAAAAAAGAAAAAATATGCAAGCGAATACATCATATGATGATCCAAAGCGTCACATAGTTCTTTCAGGGAAAAGAAACATCGTGGGAATCGAGGGCAAGACAGACATGTCAGAAGATTATAATAAGTTTGATGAAATTCCGCCCTTCACAGTGAAAACTGACCCAAGCATTCCGTTAAGTAAAGAAGATGCTCCATGGTTACGTCTGAAGCGGTCATAAGGAATGACATATGCCAAGAAGTTCATGCTCATATTATGTAACTCTAGTTCATGTCTTTCGCGGTTTGTGGCTTGACCGAAGGATATCTTTCGCGGTTTGTGGCCTTTAGTCCCGGTTTTGTAGTCTCAGTTTTTAATATTAATAAATGTCTTGAGTGTTAGTCCCATTTTGTGGCTGGACCGGGAGTGCCTCTATGACCAGTTTCTCGGAGATGCCGGAGGACTGGGCTCCGTCGGCATCTCCCTGAAACTGGCCGCAGTGGTGTCCCTGCTCTCGAAAACCATCTTGCAGCTTGTAACTTCACTAACTAGATCAATACGCCTCGGAGCTAACTAATTTCACATATTAGGGAGTGCCTCTATGACCAGTTTCTCGGAGATGCCGGAGGACTGGGCTCCGTCGGCATCTCCCTGAAACTGGCCGCAGTGGTGTCCCTGCTCTCGAAAACCATCTTGCAGCTTGTAACTTCACTAACTAGATCAATACTCCTCGGAGCTAACTAATTTCACATATTAGGGAGTGCCTCTATGACCAGTTTCTCGGAGATGCCGGAGGACTGGGCTCCGTCGGCATCTCCCTGAAACTGGCCGCAGTGGTGTCCCTGCTCTCGAAAACCATCTTGCAGCTTGTAACTTCACTAACTAGATCAATACGCCTCGGAGCTAACTAATTTCACATATTAGGGAGTGCCTCTATGACCAGTTTCTCGGAGATGCCGGAGGACTGGGCTCCGTCGGCATCTCCCTGAAACTGGCCGTAGTGGTGTCCCTGCTCTCTAAAACCATCTTGGAGATGCCTCAAACTGGCTGGAGGACTGGACTCACAAGGATGCATATTTATAGTACAAGCAGCTCGGCATAATGTCGACACTCACGACATAATGTCGACACTCACCCCTATTATTAGTGCTGACTCATCTTTAGTCCCGGTTGGTGTCTCCAACCGGGACTAAAGGTTCATCTTTAGTCCCGGTTGGTGACACCATCCGGGACAAGGTACAAGCCGCACGACATAATGTCGACACTCACCCCTATTATTAGTGTTGTCTGGCCCACTCTGCCGCAATCCCTTTAGTCCCGGTTTGTGACTACATCCGGGACTAAATGTGTGCCGAACAATGATCATGTGTGTGTGGACATTGGTATGTAGAACAATGTTGCAGGAGGAAGTTTTCCTTTTTGTCGCACGGAAAAGCCCTTTTCCATTTTCCGAGCGCAAAAAACGGGTCGTTTTGTGAAGTAACCACCAAAATGCCGTTTCAGAATGCTACCGTCCTATTTTCCTAAAATACTAGACCACCTTACATGGACTATATCCCAACCGGTACAAATCGGGACTAAATATGAACCCTCTCTTTATATAGGCATTTCCCTCTATTTATTAGGTAACACTTAAGACATTTATTAATATTAAAAACCGGGACAAATCGGGACTAGCTAACACTCAGGCCTAAAGCCGCCCCCTTTAGTCATAATCATGCCTAGTCCTATAGTACGCAGCTTTAGGGTCTTCATCGTCGTCGTCATCATCATCGTCATCGTCACCTGCCACTCCGGGGATCCTCAGCCCATCCATGGCATATACCAGGGGCCATTCCAGCCTTGGATTCACGGCGGGTGGGAGAGGGGTCTCCTGGAAGACGATGCCGCTACCGCCGGGACAGTGTGGGGCCTGTGGCGGGTGGACTCGTGGGCACCGTAGGCGAGGATGGTCTCCCCCGGCGATGTAGCGCATCACTTTGATGATAGTACGGTTCTCCCACCACAGACGACGGCCGACTTCGTTGTGGTTCACCGGTGGCGGGCCATCACGCTCGTACCTGGCAAGCTCCCTTTCCCGCCTATTAGCGAAGAAGGCATTCCAGGTGTCATAGTTGTCGGGATCCCACTGGGGATCCATCCGCTGCTCCGGCGTGAGCTCGTGGTAGAAGTGGTTTGTGATGGCCGCCTGGCGTGCGGAACCTTGAGGGACAGGAGGGACAGGAACCCCTCCAGCGCTCAGCATCCAGGCGGCGGGCGGCCGGTACCCCGGTGGACAAGGGTAGTTGGAGGCGCACAGCGCCTCGGTCTCCTCGAGGGTCAGAATGGCCCAGTAGGCGTTGTCCATTGTTCTAAGAGAGGAAGGTGTGGATGTGTGGATAGCCATGACACGATCACCCTAAATATAGAGGGAAAGGGCGGGAAAACTTGGCGTGAAGCTTTGGGAAATGGCGGTAAATATCTTTAGTCCCGGTTAGTGACTACATCCGGGACTAAAAGCTCTAGTAGAAAGGAAAGGGCGGGAAAACTTGGCGGGAAGAGGTGGGAAATGGCGGAAAATATTTTTAGTCCCGGTTTGTGACTACATCCGGGACTAAATGTGTGCCGAACAATGATCATGTTTCGAAAAAACCTTCAGAAAATTACCTATCATGTTCGAGGTTTCATGGCTTTCGGTCCAAATGACCGATGTTATGTGCTGAATCACGGCATAGTTTGTGATGTTGTGCCCATATTATGCATGTGTGTGGACATTGGTATGGAGAACAATGTTGCAGGAGGAAGTTTTCCTTTTTGTCGCACGGAAAAGCCCTTTTCCATTTTTCGAGCGCAAAAAACGGGTCGTTTTGTGAAGTAACCACCAAAATGCCGTTTCAGAATGCTACCGTCCTATTTTCCTAAAATACTAGACCACCTTACATGGACTATATCCCAACCGGTACATCTCAAACCTTTTCGTCCATCCCTGGTAAAAAGGACAAATGTCTGCCGAATCGGCAGGAAGTGGGTCCGGTTTGTACTACAGGTACATGATCTACCGCCCGTGATTTTTTGAAAAAATCATTTTTAGATTCGCAATATGTGGTTTCTTCAGATATCCAATGCAAGTTCTAACAATGCCCGTCCCCTATCTTCATGCACACCGGTTCGACCATAGTTAGAAATTCAAATAATTCAAAACGGGCATAATAAATTCAAAAAAAATCCGAACAATGAAAATCCTTCGCGTGGTGTCATATTATGTTACATAGTTGAAAGGAAAAATACCAGACTTGGTATATTGATCATGTTTCGAAAAAACCTTCACAAAATGACCTATCATGTTCGAGGATTCATGGCTTTCGGTCCAAATGACCGATGTTATGTGCTGAATCACGGCATAGTTTGTGATGTTGTGCCCATATTATGCATGTGTGTGGACATTGGTATGGAGAACAATGTTGCAGGAGGAAGTTTTCCTTTTTGTCGCACGGAAAAGCCCTTTTCCATTTTCCGAGCGCAAAAAACGGGTCGTTTTGTGAAGTAACCACCAAAATGCCGTTTCAGAATGCTACCGTCCTATTTTCCTAAAATACTAGACCACCTTACATGGACTATATCCCAACCGGTACATCTCAAACCTTTTCGTCCATCCCGGGTAAAAAGGACAAATGTCTGCCGAATCGGTAGGAAGTGGGTCCGGTTTGTACTACAGGTACATGATCTACCGCCCGTGATTTTTTGAAAAAATCATTTTTAGACTCGCAATATGTGGTTTCTTCAGAGATCCAATGCAAGTTCTAACAATGCCCGTCCCCTATCTTCATGCACACCGGTTCGACCATAGTTAGAAATTCAAATAATTCAAAACGGGCATAATAAATTCAAAAAAAATCCGAACAAAGAAAATCCTTCGCGTGGTGTCATATTATGTTACATAGTTGAAAGGAAAAATACCAGACTTGGTATATTGATCATGTTTCGAAAAAACCTTCACAAAATGACCTATCATGTTCGAGGTTTCATGGCTTTCGGTCCAAATGACCGATGTTATGTGCTGAATCACGGCATAGTTTGTGATGTTGTGCCCATATTATGCATGTGTGTGGACATTGGTATGGAGAACAATGTTGCAGGAGGAAGTTTTCCTTTTTGTCGCATGGAAAAGCCCTTTTCCATTTTCCGAGCGCAAAAAACGGGTCGTTTTGTGAAGTAACCACCAAAATGCCGTTTCAGAATGCTACCGTCCTATTTTCCTAAAATACTAGACCACCTTACATGGACTATATCCCAACCGGTACATCTCAAACCTTTTCGTCCATCCCGGGTAAAAAGGACAAATGTCTGCCGAATCGGCAGGAAGTGGGTCCGGTTTGTACTACAGGTACATGATCTATCGCCCGTGATTTTTTGAAAAAATCATTTTTAGACTCGCAATATGTGGTTTCTTCAGAGATCCAATGCAAGTTCTAACAATGCCCGTCCCCTATCTTCATGCACACCGGTTCGACCATAGTTAGAAATTCAAATAATTCAAAACGGGCATAATAAATTCAAAAAAAATCCGAACAATGAAAATCCTTCGCGTGGTGTCATATTATGTTACATAGTTGAAAGGAAAAATACCAGACTTGGTATATTGATCATGTTTCGAAAGGAAAAATCCGAACAATGGCCGTCCCCTATCACTTCTTATGTTTATAGTTTTTCTAAATTCCAAATTGATATTAAAAAAATATAAGTTAATTCATTTTTAATTGTAAATGGTTCATATTTTAAATGGTTACATTAATTATTTTTTAAAACAGAAAATGTTTTTGAATTATTTATTCAAATCCATACACTTCTTATGTTTAAAGTTTTTCTAAATTCCAACTTAATATTCAAAAATATAAGTTAATTAACTTTAAAAGGTTACATTAATTATTTTTTAGAAATAGAAAATGGTTTTGGATTATTTATTCAAATCCATACACTTCTTATGTTTAAAGTTTTTCTAAATTCCAAATTAATATTAAAAAATATAAGTTAATTCATTTTAAAAGGTTACATTAATTATTTTCTAGAAATAGAAAATGGTTTTGGATTATTTATTCAAATCCATACACTTCTTATGTTTAAAGTTTTTCTAAATTCCAAATTGATATTAAAAAAATATAAGTTAATTCATTTTTAATTGTAAATGGTTCATATTTTAAATGGTTACATTAATTGTTTTTTAAAACAGAAAATGGTTTTGAATTATTTATTCAAATCCAAACACTTTTTATGTTTAAAGTTTTTCTAAATTCCAAATTGATATTAAAAAAATAAAAGTTAATTCATTTTTAATTGTAAATGGTTCATATTTTAAATGGTTACATTAATTATTTTTTAAAACAGAAAATGGTTTTGAATTATTTATTCAAATCCAAACACTTTTTATGTTTAAAGTTTTTCTAAATTCCAAATTGATATTAAAAAAATAAAAGTTAATTCATTTTTAATTGTAAATGGTTCATATTTTAAATGGTTACATTAATTATTTTTTAAAACAGAAAATGGCTTTGAATTATTTATTCAAATCCAAACACTTTTTATGTTTAAAGTTTTTCTAAATTCCAAATTAATTATCATTTAAAAAACAATACAAATTTAAACCCCAAAATAAAAAATAAGGCGGGAACAGAGAGAAAACACCTGAATTTTTTTGAAAACAGGGGAATATGTCCCGGTTGGAGCCACCAACCGGGACTAAAGACCCCCTGCGCGCCAACGCTTGGGCTGCTGAAAATTTTGGAGTATAGGTCCCGGTTGGTGGCTCCAACCGGGACGTATGACCCTTTAGTCCCGGTTGGAGCCACCAACCGGGACTAAAGGTCCTTCCTTTATAACTGCGCACGCCTCTTCTTCTTCTTCCCCTTCTCCATTCTCTGCAACCCGACGCGCCGCATAGAGACGCCGCCGCCCCGATCCCCCGGACGCCGGCAGGCTGCCCCATCCTTGCGCGCCCGGTGTCGCCGTCAGCACCGCCGCCTCCACCCTTCATCTCCGTCCATCGCCGCGCGCTGCCTCCGTCTCCTCCGTACCAGCGCCGCCTCCGTCCTCCGTACCGGCCAGCACCGGCGCCTCCATCCTCCACGTACCAGCGCCGCCGCCTCGGTACCAACGTCGCGCCACCGCGCCGCCTCTCCCTCTCCTCCCCGACCGCCATAGTGCCGCCCGCACCCACCGTCGCCGCCGGTACCGCACGTACCCGAGGCTCCCCTTTTTTAGTTTCTTAGTTGATTTAGGTGATGATTATTTTAGGTGTATTAGTTGTTAGATGATTTATTTGTTAGATGATTTAGTTGTTAGATGATATAGGTGTATTTAGATGATGTAGATGATTTAGGTGTATTTAGATGATGTAGATGATTTAGTTGATGATTATTTTAGGTGTATGTGTAGATGATTATTTAGTTGTTAGATGATTTCGTTGTTAGATGATTTAGTTGTTTGGTTATAACTCGACGCCGCCGCCGCTCGAGCTCGACGGAGGCGACGCTCCGGTGACCAAGAAGGAGCGGCGCCGCCTCTCTCTAACGCGCGGTGAGCCTCTGCACCTCCCAGTGCCCTCCGTTTGCCCGCTTGCTTGTTGTAGCCGCCACAGCGCCGTCCCCGGTGAGCACCCGACGGTGGCCGCCGAGATGATGTCACCCCGGCGTCACGCTGACGTGGCCCACGGGCCCGCTGACCTTTGACCACCACGGTGGCTTGCTGATGTGGCATAGGGCCCAGCACTCAGTGACAGTGGCTAGGTTCTGTCTTGGTAAAATAAAACCCAACCCTTTGCTGATGTCATATTGACACAGTAATTCAATTTTAAATGATTTAATAATTCCAGAAATTGATATAAACTTGTAAATTCAATAACTTTTTATTTATAAGTCAGAAAAATACAAATAATATATCAAATTGTTCAGAAAAATGAAACCTATCTATTTATCCTATAATCATGCATTGTTCAACAATTTAAATGACAAGTATAATTAGAAGAACAAATGCACCCCTCTCATATGTTCCGGAGTTTCCCCGAGTTAGGGTTTTCACCCGTCGGAACCCCGATTAAATCGTCGAGCATGTCTTAGGGTTACATTCCAATGCAAATTAACTTGTCATATCATCGTACTTGCTTGAGCATTGCATCGATGCCATGTGTTGATTGTTTCCCTTTCTTTCGGTGTTTCGATTATTAGGTTTATTATTAGTTAGGTATTATTAGGTTTATTAATTAGTTTGGTATTATTGGTCTTCGGCCCCACTGGTCAGTCAATGTGGGTAGCCCCAGACCCGATTCACATTGCCAGTCACTGTGGTTAGATAAGGAATCATTAATACCCCTTAGGTGCATGTGGGTTCCCCTCTCATATGCATCGGAGGTTTCTCCGAACTAGGTTACACCCCTCGGAACTCCGGAATATTGATAACCGTTGATTTTAGCTAGAGTTACCTATCTACTACACGGTTTCCTTTTTGTAGCTAGGTTTAGGGTTTCTCTTCATTTTTATTATTGTGTATGTATATATCAGGGTTTCTCCTTAACTTTCTCCTTTAGCCGCTTTGACTTATTCGTTTTTCCACCTATGCAGAAAATATGGATCCACACGTCAGAGACGAAGAAAAGGAAGAGTTGATCCAAGGTGTGATCCGTGGGGAAGATAATTTAGACGTATCAACGTTTCTGAACAACTCCGGTGAGGGTGATCCTCTTTTTACCGGAGTAGACAACTTGTTTGAGGTTGAAGGTGTTGCCTTCCGCGAGGGAGAAGGCGATGCCTTGTGTAACCGAGAAGACGACCGCTCCAGCGAGGTGCATGTAATATAAATCAATTCATTAATTAATCATCTGCTATCTATATAGAAATAGTAACGACGATCTTTCTTCTTTTAGCCCTCCGGATCGAAGGAATCTACTGAAAAGAGCAGACGAGGCCCAACCAAAAAGTTGGAAGACCATGAGAGGTTCAGGATCGAAGATGTCGCTGAAGACGGCAGACCGACGGCTCCCGAAGTTGTCGCAACCAAATTTGTGGCACAATGCGGAGTAATCGTTAGGGACTTAATCCCGATCACCATTAGAAATTGGAATAGGCCTGCTAATGCGGATGAAGAGGGAACATGTTTATTTGTCCCTAACCACGCCAAAGATTTACTGTGGAAGAGGCTCATGGTTAATTTCAAACTACCGAAGATAGAGCTGGATCCAAATGCGGAGGATCCAGTTGAGGACGCCTTACAACATGGGAGAGCCATGGAGGCTAAGGTCAGGGAGTGGGCTTTGAAGAAGATGGCCCAGTGTTTCACCAACTGGAAGAAAAGATTGCACCTTGACTATGTCGTGAAAGAGAAGACTCCGGATTTCAAGAAGACTCAGTTTCAGAAGATAAAACCATTCTGGGCTGAGTTTGTGGAATACAAGACATCGGGAAAAGCTAAGGAAATGTCTGCAAAGAATAAGCTGAATGCTGCTAACAAGAAGTATCACCATACTATGGGGCAAGGTGGCTACAGGGCTGGCATTCCTAAGTGGGAGAAACTTGAGCAGGAACTGCGTGATAAAAATATCACCCCAGAGACAGACGATTGGGTAGAACGTGCAAGGAATTGGTTTTACGGGCATGGGGGCACGTTGGACTCGGAAGGGAGGTGTATATATACCATACGACATAAAGAAGACCCCTTGCCAATCGATAGGATGAGAAAAGCAGTAAAGGCTGTTAAAGATGGGGACTTCATTCCCGATAGAGAGAATGATGAGCTCACACTCGCCCTTGGAAATAAGGAACATGATGGACGAACACGAGGCACAATAGGCTCCCAATCATGGAGGACTGGGTTTCCCGAAGAGAGGAAGAAATATCCTGATAGAAGCCGTCAGAGGAGTAAGGACAGGGCGGCAGTTGAAGCAGAAAGTCAGAAAGAGCGAATGCGTTTAATTGAAGAACGATTAAAGCAACAACAAGATGAAATTAACTCACTTAAAGAGCAAAGTACTACCGGCGCCCCATCTCAGCAGCACACTGCATTCGATGCTACCGGCCTATCGAATAATCGAAAAAGCAGTGTGGCTTCCACCGAGGTCCCGGGTGATGACAATGGCGATGCCGATGATGCACCGACGATGGCTCCTGTTGGCTACCCGGTGGATGATATCACAGAGATGACACACTGCGAGCTACATGTCAAAGTTGTGAACATATCAATGAAGGTGGCGGTCGGCTATGCCTTACCAATTGGACCCACACCAACTTACCACAGTCGTCCGGTTCCAGAGGGCTACGCTGTTGTCGGCGTGGATGAAATCATGCCCACCTTTGAGGTTTTGGATCTTCACTACCCTGCTGGTGAAGGGGATGTGACTGTGCTGGGTGACGCAAAAAACGTCACCATTCTATGGCCGAAGGATTGTATCGTGCTTCGAAATCACACGCCAAGGCCATCTTCGCCGCCGTCTCACCCGTCTCCAGCGAGGTCGTCGCCTCCGCGGCAGCCGTCTTCGTCGCCTCACCCGGCTCCGTCGCCTCACCCGTCTCCGGTGCAGCCATCGCCGCGGGAGCCATCGCCGGCGCCTCAGGATAAAAAGCGTAAGCGTACCGCTACTGTGCGTCGTAAGCGATCGCCGAAACGTAAACAAGAGCCTCTTCCAAAAGTACCAACGGTTCCTCCCAAGAGAGCTTATGACTGTACTGAAGAGGAGACTGCGGCGATCGTTGATGCGGAAACGGCAGCGTTTTTCGCTAAGCTGAGGCGGCCGAAAGAGCCAGAGTTCCCCAGCACCAAAGAAGAAAAAGCCAAAGTGTTGAAAATGCTAAAGACTCTTCATCAACCCGAGCCAAAGCTGTCATCAGACTATGAGCGTTCTATTCTCAAGTCACATGCGGCACAAAAAGCCTCGAAGAGCAGTACTGATGCAAGCAGGAAATCTGTTGCCCAGCTCGGAGAACAAGCAAAACAGACTTGTGCCCCTCTCAAGGTGATTTCTCAAACCAATGTGGGGTCGAGCAAATATGGGGCCGAAGAGCAGTATGATCCAGAGGTAGTTGCACAATACGGAGAAGCTGCCGCTGCTCAAGGTATGAGTATTGCCCAGTACTTATCCCAGTTAGAGTTCTTCCCCGTGAGTGAAGTAGCATACAAATACCAGTACGGCAAACCTCTCGTCAAACCTGAGGAGGTAAATAATCTTTCAACAAAAATGCGAAGATTGCATAACTGGTACATGCACGCCACAAGTGCCGGGGCTAACTGGATAGTGCTGAGGGTTACAAAAAAGCATCATGGGAAAGAAAGTGATGACATGATATCCATTGAATTTGTTGAGCTATTTCAATTATTCAATCAAGATGCCTTGGACAAATCGCTCATCAGTGCCTATTGTCTGTAAGTACTAATTCTGTAATTAACTTAGTCTCCAGCTATCTCACTTTGTTTATTGCATGTATATAATCATACTGTAATATGCAGAATGAAGATTCTCGAATGCAGCAGAGGACAAATCTATGATATTGGCTTCATTGACCCATATTGGGTTCATGAAGCTAATCTCAAAATAAGCCCCCAGGATACGGAGGATAATATAGTACACGCGTTAAGGTTTCAAGAAACCAAAAGGGAAATACTTTTTCCTTACAACTTCGAGTGAGTGTTATTGTCTTGTATACACTTTCTATTTCGCTTACTCGATGTTAAGTATATAATTGATTAGTTATGCATTCGCAGCTTCCACTATATTCTGTTAATCATTCAACTTGACAAAGGGCGTGTACTAGTCATGGACTCGAAACATAAACCCCTTGAGACGTGGAAGGACATGCAGATACTTCTCCAGCGGTAATTCTAATCATTACGACACTATATCGGCAACGTTCGTGAATTTTATGATATCAAGTACTTAATAACTTCTTTTATTCGTTTTCTTCGCCGGGCAGCGCTTGGAAACGGTTCACCAAGAAGGCTAGGGGTGTTTGGAAAGAGGAGCTTACATTTCAACCACTAGATGTAAGCACCACTAGCTATATCCGCGCATCTCTTTGATTCTAGTTTTGATACAGTTATTATCATGCTTGATTATTATTTTGATTGAACTATGTTCTCGTAAAGTGCCTGACGCAGGGACCAGGTAACAATCTATGTGGATACTATGTATGCGAGTTCATCCGGCAGACGTGCGATGAGAAGGGCAGAAATTTAGAGCAACTCCACGTATGTAAACAATTTCTATAGTTTTATTTTCAAACAAATTGTGTTTAGTTTCATTCATATAGACTGACTCCTTTTTTAAATCAGATCGAACGTCTACGGGACGGTCTTCTGCCAAAGGATCGCATACGAGCAATTCAGGAGGAATTGGCGGGATTCTTGGATGCAGAAGTCCTAGACCCGAAAGAGGAATACTATTCTGCTGTGTATAGACAATAGGGATTGTAAAAATAGCAACTCGATCCGTGTATAGACAAGGGGAATACTTTTGTATGTAGTGCATGAACTCGATCCGTGTATTGAATGTAATATTGTCATGATGATCTTGTGTAATACAAGGTTCCTTCATTGATAAGTGCAAAACACTAAATAAACAATAAAACAACCTAAATGAATTCTCTGCCGCGGCACAAAAAGTGGCGAAAATGCTGCCGCGGCAACAAAATGTGCAAAAATGAAATCTCTGCCGCGGCAGAGAAATGAGCCAAATCTCTGTCGCGGCAGCAGGTTATTAGTCCCGGTTCGTGTTACGAACCGGGACTAATGCCCCCCCCCTCCTCGCACGGTGCAGCTGCCACGTGTAGGTTATTAGTCCCGGTTCGTGTTACGAACCGGGACTAATGCCCCCCCTCCTCGCACGGTGCAGCTGCCACGTGTATGATCTTTTGTCCCGGTTGGTGGGGCAACCGGGACTAAAGGTTCGGGCTTTAGTCCCGATTGCCCCGTCCCGGTTGGGCAACCGGGACTAATGCCGCTTACCAACCGGGACGCATGGGGTTGTTTCCACCAGTGTGTGTACGCTACTTGATCTGCACCCTGCAATGCTCCAGCAAACGGAATACACACAGCTGGATGGAAACACCGCACATAGCTAGATCGTACCAAAAATTATCAGATGCATAGCACTGTTCTTTTTTCACGCATGAGCTGATCAATTACCGAGTCAGCACATAGTGCACACTGCACACTAGCTTTGGTTTAGAAGGTGAAAGAAAAAGGAAAAGCCTATTGTGATATATACAATATTTTTATAAACTTCCAAATAGGATAAACTACAAACATTCCATGTAGGATGTGTTGGTGTGACTTTACACCACATTTTGCAAGAGTTGGACTTTTATTTTGAGCAACCGGTCCCAGTTAGCTTTATAGTCCGTCAAACCTTTAATTTTCGATGAGTTTTAAAAACTAAAGTAGATCGTCAAACTAGACGGTGTAACCTGTGGTACAAAATAAAAGCAGATGTATCCTATAAAAGGCTCAAAGATGGATAATCCAAAGTCTGGTTGTAATTGGGAGTAGATGTAAATTCCAATAATATTTTTTTAGAATCAAAATTCAAGTTAAGTGTGTAGAAGAAGGATGGTAGGCTTGGTAGCCGCGGAGCTTGTTTTAGTGGCCATCCCAAGAAAACACGGTTCTTGCGCTCACAGCAAGCACACAAACAGAATAAAGAAATATTCATCTTGGGTCCTTGATAGTACAAGACCCCACGGTTTGTAGAAATGGCGAGACATTTGGAAGTTCTGTTAATGCCAATTTTCTTTGCCAAAATGAGGGATAAAGGACATACTAACCTAGTAGTTGTGAACTCGTCTAGTGCATGCCCACAATGACCTGTTGGGATAAAACGAGCTCTCGCTAGCTTAACGTGGGATGGATCCGCCGTAGGTGATTAAGGATCTAGCTACACAATTGAGCATCAGCGCTACAGTTGTATGATGTGTGCATTACATAGTCCCGACTCCTTCCATGTCTAAGTTAGATATACACGGATCTCATTAATCAGTAGCTAAGAAGCAGAATGCACGGGTTAAATGTAAGTAATTGTCTAGCGAATCGATCTATGGAAATCGAAGTGAAACTGCATGGCTACATACCCGTTTCTTGGTCTGCACACACCCAGTTATATAAGTGAACTGAAACTTACATCTATGTGTATTAATATCTCGTACTAGTATGCCGGAGTAAAATGCGTGGATCATTCGGTAGGTGATTTCTCAGAGATGCAGCACGTGAAAATAGATCAGATTCTACAAGGACACGCCTGAAATCACGTGCATGTTTAACCACGTGTTTTCCCCCTATATATTGGGATGGATGTTGTAGAGCTAGAGCTAGCAGAGGTATTCCCATGGTCAAATTTGGTGACTCTAGTTAGTTGGATCCTGTCACCCACGTATTTTTTTCGAAAAGGGGAATAAGACCCCGGCCTCTGCATCGGTTGATGCACACAGCCATAAAAGGATGAAAGAGTAAAGTTTGTGGAGATTTGTTATTAGAATGTCTTTTTTCGTCAGGAAAACCAACACCAGCGTTAATATCAGTCTCCACGACTAATAACATTTATGCATCTCATCACTGACTCTATGTACATCACTTCAAATATTGATTATGAAGATGTGAACGAAACATGGTATGTCGTTGAGTTTCCATAACAAAAGATAGTATATGATATATAGTTAAACATGGTCGCTTCTAAATTACCCCAAACAAGGCTACTATTCTATTCAATTAGAGTATGAAGGTTGTGTTGCATCGCTTATCCATCATAAGTAAATATTAGAATATTTGAGAATGTTTGATTAGTACAAATACTTGAGAAAATTAAACCTCAATAATTGGAATGTGGTACCATTCGCCAAAATGATATTTCATTTGAATCGAATCTAACAAGTCCAACATTGTCCTTGAATAATTTTCAGCCCACTCATCACGGGAAATACATCGGTACACCTTGTTAGACAACGTGACACTTGTACACAATTATGTTGTACACGGTTTAGAGATAGAGATAGAGTTTGTTTAGAGTTTGAGTTATCTACTCCTTGTTGTAAACAACCAGGCCGATCTCACCCAGATGAGGATCACGATCGGCCGCTCTTCTCTCCATCTCGTTTGTAACCTCTTGTGTATATCTCTCGGGCCTAGCTCCCTATATTAACATGCAATCGATGGGAGCTCCAACCATCGTTAACACAACGTGAGAATTCACATGGTATCAGAGCCACTTCTTCCCAAACACATCTAGACCAATTCTATGTGCCTCGCCCCTCCCCCTGTCGCCATGGTGAATCCCTTCGCCGGCATCAGCGTGAGTAAGAAGTTGACGAGGCAGAACTACCTCCTCTGGCAGTCCCTTGTGCTGCCTCCCATCCGTGGCGCCCGGAGGACGAACTTCCTCGACGAGAAGGCCGAGCCACCACCGGAGCACATCACCGTCGAGAAGGACGGCAAAACCACCAAGGAGGAAAACCCTGCGTATCATACGTGGGTGGAGGCAGACCAGCAGGTACTGTCTTTTATTTTAAGAACCCTGTCGCCTGATGTTGTTGTTGCTACCATTGGCATGGAAACGGCGGCTGAAGTGTGGGTGGCGATCAAATCCATGTTCGCCGCTCAGTCAAGGACGCGGGTGTCAAACCTGCGAGTTGCTCTCGCCAAGACGAAGGAGGGCAACATGACGACGACGCAATTCTTCACCAAGATGAAGGGCCTCGCTGATGAGCTCGCTGCAGCGGGCCGGACGATCGAAGAGGACGAACTCATTGAGTATCTCCTCGCCGGTCTCGACGACACCTACAATCCCCTCTTCGCCGCCATCGGGTTAAACGGTGCGGAAAACCTCACCGTGGGCGAGCTGTACGCCCAAGTCTGCGCCTACGACAACCGCATCACCCTCCTCAACGACGAACCCAGTGGAGGATCCTGTGCCAACGTCGTCTCTCGTGGACGTGGCAATGGCCGCGGTGGGCGCGGCAACCGTGGTGGAAGGCGTGGAGGAGGCCGTGGCAACAGCCGTGGCTATGGTCGTGGTGGACGCGGCAACGGCGGTGGACGCCGTGGAGGTGGACGCGGCAACAAGAACCGCGACGACACCCTCTGCCAGATATGCGGGAAGCCTGGCCATGAGGCATGGCGCTACTGGCACCGCTACTCCGACGACGAAGACGGAGAAGAAGAGGAGGAGAAGGGCGCCAACGCAGCGTCCTATGGCGTGGACACCAACTGGTGCTATGACAGCGGTGCCACCGACCACATCACTGGTGAGCTCAACAAGCTCACCATGAAGGAGAAGTATCAAGGCCGCGAACAAGTTCACACGGCCAATGGCCAAGGTATGAGAATTAGTCATGTTGGTCATGCAATTGTTAATACTCCCTCAAAAAATTTGCATCTCAAAAACATTCTCCATATTCCACAAGCCACCAAAAATCTGATTTCCGTTCATCAATTTACCAAAGACAATAATGTTTTTATTGAATTTCACCCTTGGTATTTTTATGTCAAGGATCGAGCCACGACGAAGGTACTTCTCAAAGGTAGATGCTCCAAGGGCCTCTACCCCATGATCTCTTCATCATCATCCAAGAATAAGCGTGCCTTTAGTGCCATCAAGCCTTCAGCTTCGAAATGGCACAGCCGCCTAGGACATCCTTTGTCTCGTATTGTTCAACAAATTATTAGCAAACATCAGCTTCCTTGCTCAAATAAATCTAGTAGTGAGTCTATTTGTGACTCTTGTCAAAGAGCTAAAAGTCATCAATTGCCTTATGTAAGATCTACTAGTGTCTCCACTGCCCCTTTACAACTTGTATTCTCTGATGTTTGGGGCCCTGCGCCATCCTCTGTAGGAAGAAAATCCTACTATGTAAGTTTTATTGATGATTTTAGCAAATTTGTGTGGATTTATCTCCTCAAGAAAAAGTCTGATGTTTTTCAAGTCTTTCATGATTTCCAAAATCTTGTTGAACGACAATTTGATAAAAAGATCCTTGCCATCCAATCCGACTGGGGTGGGGAATATGAGAAATTAAACTCATTCTTTCAAAAAATTGGCATAGAACACCATGTATCTTGCCCTCATGCCCATCAACAAAACGGATCAGCTGAACGCAAACACCAACCCATTGTAGAAGTCGGGCTTGCTCTCCTTGCCAACCCATCCATGCCCTTAAAATTTTGGGATGAAGCGTTCTTAACTGCCACATATCTTATCAACATTCTACCATCAAAAGTTATTGATCATGATACTCCTATGGAACGTCTCTTTCACAAAATTCCCGATTATGCATCTCTCCGTGTTTTTGGTTGTGCTTGCTGGCCCAACCTTCGTCCATACAACAAACGCAAACTTGCTTTTCGATCCAAGAAATGTGCTTTTCTTGGCTATAGTCATATGCATAAAGGAGTAAAATGTCTTGATATCAAGTCTGGCAGAGTCTATATTTCTCGTGATGTTGTCTTTGATGAAACGGTGTTCCCTTTTGCTGAACTTCATCCCAATGCAGGCTCCTTACTACGGCAAGAAATTCTCCTACTTCCTAAAACTCTCCAAAATTCATCTGTGTCATCTCACGAGGGGGAAAACAATTGTACTGATCTAACACCTAATGTCTCTGTAAATCCTGGTATTACTAGTGCCTCTCAGGTACAGCAAGAAGCAGGCGAAAAATTCGTGCAAAACAGTGCTGAAACGGAAGAGAACGGAGCTACAACGTGTGCTATATCGCATGTACACGCACAGGCGGCAAACGACGCGAATCCTTCTTGGATCGCGCGTGCTGCAGGTACCAGCGGAGCTGCATCGGGATCCCCGCCGAATCAACCTGGCGTCGGCGTGCACTCTTCCGGAGCTGACACGTCTCCTGGTGCGGGCCTGCCCGGCTCAGATGCGCGGCAGGAGTCCAGCCCCGCATCTCGTCTGTCCACCGCTCGGGAGACAAGCCACTCCCCGCATGCCACGCGCTCCACGCGAACTAGGTCGCTTTCCCCGACCCCGCAGCGGGACCCGCAAAGCGCGTCGACCGCGGCAGACACCGCGTCAGGCGATCGGGAGCTGACAGCTGAATCCGCGTCGAGTCTGGACGGCGCCGACATTCGCACAGGAGGATCTTCTGCGCCATTGCCTCCTGTTCGCAACCTGCAGCCATTCCTCACAGGACAAGATCAAAAACTGGTAACTCAAAACCAAAAACTTATACAGACGGTACAGTTCGGTATGGTCTCTCCTGTACTATAGGTGAACCTGAAAATCTACATAAAGCATTAGCAAACAAAGATTGGAAAAATGCTATGGATGATGAGTATAGGGCCTTAATGGAAAATAAAACATGGCACCTAGTACCACATAAACAAGGTAGTAATCTTATAGATTGCAAATGGGTTTATATAATTAAAAGAAAGGCTGATGGCACCATTGACAGATATAAGGCTAGATTAGTAGCAAAAGGTTTTAAGCAAAGATATGGCATAGATTATGAGGATACTTTTAGTCCTGTTGTAAAAGCTGCTACTATCAGACTTGTATTAGCTATTTCAGTTTCACAAGGATGGAGCCTAAGGCAACTAGATGTGAAGAATGCGTTTCTTCATGGCGTTCTGGAAGAAGAGGTCTATATGAAGTAGCCACCTGGATATGAGGATCCATGTGCACCCTCATTTGTATGCAAACTGGATAAGTCACTGTATGGGCTCAAACAAGCACCAAGAGCATGGTTCTCCAAGCTAAGCTCCAAACTACAAGAGCTTGGTTTTCTGGCATCCAAGGCAGACACATCACTATTTATATATAACAAGTCAGGTATTACAATTTATGTGCTAGTGTATGTTGATGATATTATTGTCACTAGCTCCTCCAACAAGGCCATCACAACACTCCTTCATGATCTTAATTCATCCTTTGCATTAAAAGATCTTGGTGACTTACATTACTTCTTGGGCATTGGAGTTAAACAGTTTAATCATGGTCTTGTGCTAACCCAAGAGAAGTATGCCTTAGACTTACTTGGCAGAGTCGGGATGAAAAAATGCAAACAATTTCCCACACCATTGTCAGCTTTAGAAAAACTTTCAGTCACAGGAGGAGAACTTCTAGGACCTGAAGATAGTACAATGTACAGAAGTATTGTTGGAGCATTATAGTATCTGACACTTACACGGCCAGATATTGCCTTTTCTGTCAACAAAGTATGCCAGTTCCTTCATGCTCCCACTACTGTACACTGGACAGCTGTGAAAAGAATTTTGAGGTATGTCAGTGGTACTGCAAGTACTGGTTTAACCTTCAGGCGATCACCCTCTACTTTGATAAGTGCTTTTTCAGATGCTGATTGGGCAGGATGTGTAGATGACAGGAGATCCACAGGAGGTTTTGCAGTATTCTTTGGGCCTAACTTAATTTCTTGGAGTGCTAGAAAACAGGCCACAGTTTCCAGGTCAAGCACAGAGGCTGAATACAAATCTCTAGCTAATGCTACTGCTGAGGTTATTTGGATGGAGTCCCTCTTAAGAGAACTTGGAATCCAGCGAAAACAAATTTCATGTTTATGGTGTGATAATATGGGAGCAACATATCTTTCAGCTAATCCCATTTTTCATGCTAGAACCAAGCACATAGAAATATATTTTCACTTTGTACGAGAAATAGTAGCAAATAAGCAATTAGAGATCAGATTCATTTCCTCCAAAGAACAGGTGGCAGATGGCTTCACAAAAGCACTACCAGCTCGAGAGTTTGAAGCATTCAAGAACAATCTCAACCTCAATAAGGCTGTGATTGAGGAGGGGTGTTAGACAACATGACACTTGTACACAATTATGTTGTACACGGTTTAGAGATAGAGATAGAGTTTGTTTAGAGTTTGAGTTATCTACTCCTTGTTGTAAACAACCTGGCCGATCTCACCCAGATGAGGATCACGATCGGCCGCTCTTCTCTCCCTCTCGTTTGTAACCTCTTGTGTATATCTCTCAGGCCTAGATCCCTATATTAACATGCAATCGATGGGAGCTCCAACCATCGTTAACACAACGTGAGAATTCACACACCTATCATCCTTTAGCACTCAGAAACTTAAAAATTTGTGTTACCAAATTGATATGATAGCAACTACACGATTCTATCCATTGTCTAGTGAATAATTCATAAAGCCAAATTGTTTATCCAGTCCACTATCACATCGAGATCTCTTGGTTTATGGGATTTCCTTAACCATTCCATAGTAACTATTTTGGGTCATAGATTATTCCTTACCTACTTAATTACTAGCCAGTTATTCAAATGTTTACAATCCCCCCAAATTTTTGATACTTAAAACTACTATTATATTCAACTAACATTTATAAAGTATGATCCATTTTTCTATGACAGAATTCACAAGAAAGCAAACCTTGTACTTTATAGAAAGATGGGAAAACTATATACAACAAGCAGTGTCTAGCTACTCTAGATAAGAAATGGAGAGAAAAATTAGCCAAATGAGCCACTCTCTCGATAAGCAGCTGTGTACAACTTCTAATTCGCACTCTCACGGATGTGCTGAAATTTTTATTGCAAGGATGCACTTATGTATTCTTCTTACTATATGATATATAGGTTGTCTCTATCCATGGAGCAAGCATGGATCTGGCTGCATACTTACATTACCGCCACAACGAAGTTACTAGTGTAATACATAGTCCCGACTCCTTCCATGACCATGTTAAATTATATATTGCGAGTGATCTAATTACTAGCTAGCTAACTAGACGTTGGCAAATCCATGGTATCTATGTTTAGTGTCCATTGTCCAGCAATCGATCTACTGCAAGACCACTCTTTTCTTAGTCTATGCGAGCACATAGCCGGCTCCAAATATATAGGTGATCAAACTGAAACGTTACATCTTGGCCCTAGGTGAATTGATATCTCGTAACAGGTCTGGGTAAAGTGAGCGAAAATGGTAGAAGGCTTAATAACTACACATTTTAGCTACGAGATATATAAAGACATCCTATATGGCTCTACGTCAATCACTCCAAATATAGACTAAACCATAGACATGACATGTAGGACGTGTTGGTGTGTTTTTGCACCACGTTTTGCAAGAGTCGGAGTTTTATTTTGAGCAACCGGTCCCAGTTAGCTTTACGGTCCGTCAAAACTTTAGTTTCAAAGTATTTTAAAAACTAAACTAGATCGTCCAACTAGATGGTGTAACAGATACTCCCTCATTCACGGTTTGCAGGACGCTCTATAAAAATCTTATGGACCTAGGCGTGAACGTATTGGCTGAAAATTAGGCCTGTTAGTGAGCGGTTAAGGCGCATGCAGTGCTGGGAGACTGTTGCATGCATAGGAAGTTGGGAGGAAAGCTGTGTAACATCCCAACATTTAGGAACCAAGGAAGAGTAGATTCAGAAATATGTGCAATTGCATGCATTTATCTATAAAGAAATGTGGGTAAATTTTTTGCCAAATAAAAACTTAAAGTGATCAAAGTTTCTTTCACTCTTTAAGTTTAGGAATAGCCCTGGAGAATGATCGTTATAAACTTTGACATGATCTTTATGGATTAATATGTTTTGGGGAAAGGAATTTGAATTCAAACTTGAGATTTAGATTTATATTTTTAAAAAAGATTAAGATTATGAGTGAGTACTATTATTGAATCAAGGTACCATCTTATACCATACTGAGCACGCTATCCCTGTGCTTATTAGTGTGTCGACTCGGTTACCGGGTCTGTCCTGTGAGGGATCGTTATCTCTCAATCGTGATCATCACTTTCTATAAGAGAATTCTCATTGTTATTGTTCACTTTCCTGGCATCGACAGCGACAGTAGGCCTTCTCGATACAAGCACTCGTCATGGCAGGCTCATCACAGACTGGCATCAAGGAGTCGAATGACCAAAGCATCGGTTGCTTCCACTTGTTTGTTGCCTTGTTCGACCGACAGACAAGGTACCCCCCTCTTTTTCTCTTCATGTATGTGGGCTGCCTGCCCCTTCCCGAATGGACGAACAAGGCTAAAACATCTTATATTTTGGAACGGAGGGAGTATTTAGGAACAAACAACAAAACTTGATTAATTGCACAACAACACAAAAAATGTCCAACGGCTTATACCAGTGCACCATGAGAAATAATATCCAATAAAACAGGAGCCAAAAAAGCTAGTTATTCAGTCTCTTGGCAACCAAGAAGAATCATGCAATTCTTGCAAACGGGCTGTAGGAGTGCAAGAGTGCGATGGGTTGTGTTCTTCAGCTACTGTACCCAGCCTAGCAAGCAAGTTGGTCACCTGGTAACCGTTGTTGTATTGACTCGGGCTTCGCCCTTAGGCTTGGCTTATCTGGCACTCTCTTGTCG
The DNA here is from genome assembly GCA_916181665.1 of Avena sativa. Taxonomy (NCBI): domain Eukaryota; kingdom Viridiplantae; phylum Streptophyta; class Magnoliopsida; order Poales; family Poaceae; genus Avena; species Avena sativa. Next base: position 395,133,500 of record OV702279.1, on the reverse strand, counting down.
AGCTTAGCAAATTGAGCAGCAGTGCTGAAATCAAAAACCTCGGACCCTGCAAAGAATAAAATTTATAGGTTAAAACACTTGCATTAATTTACAAATATACAATTGTATCATATCATGATTGACTATATTAACTCTTACATTCTATTAGAATGATAGTGTACCATGTTAAGAATATGCATATTTGAATAAGTTATGCACTTTGCAACCTTCAATAGTTCAGAGTTATGAATCACATCTTCTATATCTAATGAAATGCATATGTTATGCACTACTCTTTGCTTACCAGATGGATGAAACCACCGCCATGCAAATTCCGGATGTATCCCAGACCTATACTGTGATAGTGGTGGAAGGGACAATGAGGAATGTGTTGAATACATTCTAGAGCCATGTAACTTATCTGCTATGTGGTATGGTTTGGTGGTATTTATATTCAGGCACTGCATATGAGTTACTCTAGATAATGGAAGTTCACCTAAAAAAGGGCAAACAAAGTTTATGGTCCCTTCTTGCCTTAGCTCTCTTACCTACATGCACTTAATGGGACTCAACAGAAGTGATGGAGCTAACTCATTTATGCAACTGATATATCATTAACTGGGATATATATTCAGGCAGTGGCATTTGATTGTTTTATATACAATACCAACCCTCCTTCACTATTTGATCATTGTCATCGCTTGCGGGCAACCTCATATCTTATTGTCGTTGCAACTTGCATGGGCATCATTGATTCGTATGATTCCCAAAACACCATAGTAATAAAATCATAAGATTGAAGTATCATTGACATGTTGAATTCCCCAGGATCGGAAACTGCATGAATTCACCAAAGAATGTTTGACACCATCGAAAAAGAAATGCAATGTAAAGATAGAGCTGAGTGAATGAAAAATTTCCTCCAACATAGAGTGCAATGGAACTAATATTTGGGAGTTAGGAAAATTCCCAAGGAATCTAACCATATAGATCAAATGACGTACATAAGAATTTTTTCTAAAGGTCCAAGTCTTCCAAAAATCGTGTGATTATTATTCTTAATCAAAGGAGGGCATATATGAATCTTGAGCTTCTCTCTAGAATACATAGCAAAGATATCTACCCTCTCTTTAGATAGACAACTAGTGACACAGACATGTATAATTACATCTCAACAAGTTATGTACAATGAAGATGGTTTTAGGAAAGAGTTAGTGAGGTGCGGAACAAGTCTCGACATGTAAAGTTTTGCGAATACAACCAATCTAAACAGAGAAACAATATCACGAAGCAATACCATCCACAAAATGCATGGAGCATGTGAAGGTAAGAGTTGATTTAATACTAACAACTTGTACAAGATACAAAAATGGGTTTCACATAAAGATGCGATCCAGATATGTGCTAGACATGTAAAATGATGAGCCATATGAATTAGCGATCTCGCGTTGCTGTAAGGTAATCTGTTGGGAAATAAGCACACAAACAACATAGAAAATGGAACGCAAAAAATTATCCTATGATAGCCATAAATAGGCCTGTACCATGGAGACCCTCCTCCATCACCCTTCACACAAATAAACATCAAAGCAAAGTAGTATACAGCCAGCATAACACTGGAGACACTAGAGAGATAAAGTCCTCCATTCAAGCCTAGATACATTTCTTTGAAAATTACAAGATGACACTGGAGAGAGAACTTGTACAACACAACCCCTCTGATGATAAAGGAAAGAAATCTATGTTTAATGTGGATAGCCATCATCAGAAGAAAGACATTCTCCATATTCAGATCATCATCTCGAAGAAAGCACCGCATGGATACATCAAAATCAATGTGGATGCTAGCTTTGATCTTTTGTCAGGTGGGTGTGTAGTTGGGCTGCTGTCTTTAGAGAGCATTCAGGTCATATCATTCTCGTAGCTTGGAAGTTTTTTGTTAGGTGTGTCTCCCCTGAAGAAGCAGATATGTTGGCTTGTATTGAAGACCTAAAGCGGGCAAACCTATACCTGAACCACCGATGCTTGCTCGAGACTGCTTGTGCAAGCACTGCTACAGTTTTGGATAAAAAGGAATATATAAAATCTGTGCTTTGGAACTACATCCAGGAAGGAAGATTACTGAAATCTGCTACTCTCTGTGGAAGTGTTCAGTAGCTCATGGCCTGGCTAAACTATCTATGTGTGTGTTAACAGAGCTATTTTGTTTCCACCCTTTGTATGGATTTAGCTATCTGTGATTGTAACGAACTACTTAATCTATAGTCGACACCGCTTGTTAATTATATCTAGCTTTCCTTTTTTCATCTTCTGAATAAAATAAGACACATGCAAAGATGCCAAATTAGGTGCATCAGCTAACAACAGAACTATGATTATAACTAATTACTTATCCATGGAACCGGCATGGATCATGTGCAGTACATAGTCCTGACTCCTTCCATGCCTATGTTAAATATATATATGATAAATCTACTTAATTGCTAGTAATTTGGTCACGTAATCAACGGTATTTTTGTTGGGATATATGAGTGTCTAGGAATTTTTATACTGAAATCTAATTGAAACTGCATGACTACCACCTTCTTTTAGTCTCTGCAAATATATATAGGTGAACAAAAATGCGTATGTCTGATAATATTTAATTGATATCTCATAGTATTATATTAGTACTATGTCAAATTAGATGTGTGGTGATTGGGTAGGTAGTTTCTCCGCGTCTTTAGCTATACATATAAATAACCAAGTATTACTCTATGATGACTATGTGCACCATTCCAAATATGGATTTGTAAACAAGTGAAGGGCAAAATAGTATAATCATATGTCATTTACTTAAACCAGGCCTTTTCTCCTTGCCTAAACGTATTGAGTTTGATTCAGAGTTTTGGCTAAATTTGTGCTGGCAAACAGTAGCCATTGCACAAGAAAAGCAGCTGCGAATGCTTGCACTACATTATAGTCGCCACCAATCCCTAGTTGTCGACCTTCTTATATTTGTCGAACTTGTTATATTTGTTTCTTCTTTCGAAATTGGTGTGCCTACGATCTGTGTACGCTACTTGATCGGCACCCTGCGATGCTCCAGAAAACTGAATACACATGGCGGGATGGAAACATCGCACATAGATCGTACCAAAACAAGAGCTGGAGTTTTATTTTGAGCAACCGGTCCCAGTTAGCTTTACAGTCCGTCAAACCTTTAATTTTTGAAGAGTTTTAAAAACTAAAGTAGATTGTCAAACTAGACGGTGTAACCTGTGGTACAAAATAAAAGCAGATGTATCCTATAAAAGGGTCAAAGATGGATAATCCAAAGTCTGGTTGTAATTGGGAGTAGATGTAAATTCCAATAATATATTTTTTAGAATCAAAATCCAAGATAAGCGTGTAGAAGGATGGTAGGCTTGGTAGCCGCGGAGCTTGTTTTAGTGGCCATCCCAAGAACCACGGTTCTTGAGCAGAATAAAGAAATATTCATCTTGGGTCCTTGATAGTACAAGACCCCAAGGTTTGTAGAAATGGCGAGACATTTGGAAGTTCTGTTAATGCCAATTTTCTTTGCCACAGACTGAGGGATAAAGGACATACTAACCTATCACATACAACGATTGGAGGAATTCCTAGTAGTTGTGAACTCGGCTAGTGCATGCCCACATTGACCTGTTGGGATAAAACGAGCTCTCGCTGGCTAAACGTGGGCAGGTGCCAATTGTTGGCTCGAGATGGCTCGGCCGTAGGTGATCAGGGTTTAGGGTTTAGGGTTTCGACCGAGTAGACATATACAGAGATAGACGTGATCTCGATATGGGTTTCGACCGGTCAAAAAAATAAAACGGTCCATGTAGCTTAAGTTTAGGGGTGGGGGACCGAAGCACACCTCATATTTGTTTCTTCTTTCGAAATTGGTGTGCCTATGATCTGTGTACGCTACTTGATCTGCACCCTGCAATGCTCCAGCAAACGGAATACACACAGCTGGATGGAAACGCCGCACATAGATCGTACCAAAAATTATCAGATGCATAGCACTGTTCTTTTTTCACGCATGAGCTGATCAATTACCGAGTCAGCACATAGTGCACACTGCACACTAGCTTTGGTTTAGAAGGTGAAAGAAAAAGGAAAAGCCTATTGTGATATATACAATATTTTTATAAACTTCCAAATAGGATAAACTACAAACATTCCATGTAGGACGTGTTGGTGTGACTTTACACCACATTTTGCAAGAGCTGGAGTTTTATTTTGAGCAACCGGTCCTAGTTAGCTTTACAGTCCGTCAAACCTTTAATTTTTGAAGAGTTTTAAAAACTAAAGTAGATCGTCAAACTAGACGGTGTAACCTGTGGTACAAAATAAAAGCAGATGTATCCTATAAAAGGCTCAAAGATGTATAATCCAAAGTCTGATTGTAATTGGGAGTATATGTAAATTCCAATAATATATTTTTTAGAATCAAAATCCAAGATAAGTGTGTAGAAGAAGGATGGTAGGCTTGGTAGCCGCGGAGCTTGTTTTAGTGGCCATCCCAAGAAAACACGGTTCTTGCGCTCACAGCAAGCACACAAACAGAATAAAGAAATTTGGGTCCTTGATTGTACAGATGTTACCTGATTGGCGAGACAGAAAGAGGGAGACAAAGCGGTTTTGTAGAAATGGCGAGACATTTGCAAGTTCTGTTAATGCCAATTTTCTTTGCCAGACCGAGGGATAAAGGACATACAACCTATCACATACAACGATTGGAGGAATTCCTAGTAGTTGTGAACTCGTCTAGTGCATGCCCACAATGACCTGCTGGGATAAAACGAGCTCTCGCTGGCTAAACATGGGCAGGTGCCAAATGTTGGCTCGAGATGGCTCGGCCGTAGGTGATCAAGGATCTGGCTACACGGTTGCGCGTTGATGCTACTGTTGTATGACGGGTGCATTACATAGTCCTGACTCCTTCCATGTCTAAGTTAGATATACACGGATCTCATTAATCAGTAGCTAAGAAGCAGAATGCACGGGTTAAATGTAAGTAATTGTCTAGCGAATCGATCTATGGAAATCGAAGTGAAAATGCATGGCTACATACCCGTTTCTCGGTCTGCACACACCCAATTATATAAGTGAACTGATACTATCTATATATGCCAGAGTAAAATGCGTGGATTATTTGGTAGGTGAATTCTCTGGGATGTAGCACCTGAAAATAGACCAGATTATAGAAGGACGTGTCTGAAATCACATGCACGTCTAACCGCGTGTTTCCCCCCCTATTGGGCCAGATGTCGCAACTCTGGTTAGTTGGATCCTGTCACCCACATATAGCCTGCAAAAGGGACGAAAGAGTAAAGTTTGTGGAGATTTTTCATTAGATGGTCTCTCCACATTTTTAGCTATAAAACATAGTATAATGAACCAAATATCACTCTGTGACTCTATATGGTACAAGGTAACTAGCATTTTGTCATGGAAGTTCAGAAAAATAATGTCTTTTTACGCTAGGAAAACCAACACCAACATTAAGATCAGTTTCCACCATTTATAACATGTATGCATGGTATCAATGACTCTATGTAAATCACTTCAAATATCAAATATTGATTTCTGAACATGTGAATGAAAGACGTGGTATGGCGTTGAGTTTCCTCAACAAAAGATAGTACTCCCTCCGTCTCAAAATAGATGTCTCAAATTTGTCAAAATTTAAATGAATCTAGACACTATTTAATATATAGATTCATCCAAATTTTGAAAAACCTAAGACATCTATTTTGAGAAAGAGGGTGTATATGACATATAGTTAAACATGGCCTTTTTCTGGTTGTGTAGATTAAAGAAGGGGTTCTAAATTTTCCCCAAAGAAGGCTACTATTCTATTCAACTAGAATATGAAGGTTGTGTTGCATCGCCTGTCCATCATGAGTAAATATTAGAATATTTGAGAATGTTTGATTAGTACAAGTACTTGGGAAAATTAAACCTCTAACTGGAATGTGGTACCATTCGCCAAAATGATATTTCATTTGAATCGAATCTAACAAGTCCAACATTGCCCTTGAATAATTTTCAGCCCACTCATCATGGGAAATACATCGGTACACCTATCATCCTCTAGCACTCATAAACTTAAAAATTTGTGTTACCAAATTGATATGATAGAAACTACACGTTGTATCCATTGTATAGTAAATAATTGATGAAGAAAAAATGTTTATCCAGTCCACTATCACATCAAGATCCCTTGGTTTATGGGATTTCCTTAACCATTCCAGAGTAACTATTTTGGGTAATAGATTATTCCTTACCTACTTAATTACTAGCCAGTTACTGTAATGTTTACAATTCCCCCAAATTTTCGATACTTAAAACTACTATTGTATTCAACTAACATTTATAAAGTATGATCCATTTTTCTATGCCTGCAAGAAAGCAAATCTTATACTTTATAGAAAGTTGGAAAAACTATATACAACAAGCAGTGTCTAGCTATTCTAGATAAGAAATGGAGAAAAACAATTAACCAAATGAGCCACTCTCTCGATAAGCAGCTGTGTACAACTTCTAATTCGCACTCTCACGGATGTGCTGAAATTTTTATTGCAAGGATGCACTTATGTGTTCTTCTTACTATATGATATATAGGTTGTCTCTATCCATGGAGCAAGCGCGGATCTGGCTGCATACTTACATTACCGCCACAACGAAGTTACTAGTGTAATACATAGTCCTGACTCCTTCCATGGCCACGTTAAATTATATATTGCGAGTGATCTAATTACTAGCTAGCTAACGAGCCGCTGGCAAATCCACGGTATCTATGTTTAGTGTCCATTCTCCAGCAATCGATCTAGTGGAATCTATGTGAAACTGTATGAAGACCACCCTTTTCTTAGTCTGCGAGCACATAGCCAAATATATAGGTGATCAAACTGAAACGATACATATGGGCCCTAGGTGAATTGATATCTTATAACAGGTCTGGGTAGAAGGCTTAACTACACATTTTAGCTACGAGATATATAAGCACACCCTATATGACATCACTACAAATATAGACTAAACCACAGACATTACATGCAGGACGTGTTGGTGTGTTTTTGCACCACATGTTACAAGAGTCGGACTCTTTTTTGAGCAACCGGTCCCAGTTATTAGCTTTACAGTCCATCAAAACTTTAGTTTCAAAGTATTTTAAAAACTAAAGTAGATCGCGCATCCAACTAGATGGTGTAACAGGTAGTAAAACATAAAAACCGTTGTCTCCTAAAAAGGCTCAAAGATGGAGAATCCAAAATTTGTTTGTCATGGGGAGTAGACATAAATTCTAATAATATATATTTTTAGAATCAAAATCCAAGTTAAGTGTGGAAGTAAGATGTCGTAGGTTTGGTAGCTGCGGAGCATGTTACACCCATCTGTTTTATGAGTTGTAATGCTATGATGATACTATTTTAAATTTTAATAAAGGGCTGTGTGCATCCTAGGATGCAGAGGCCGGGATTTACCCCCTTTTCGGAAAAAAAGCTGTGGAGCATGTTTTAGCAGCCAGCCCAAAAAAGCATGGTTTTTGTGTAAGTGCAAGCACACAATAAATATGTGTTCATCCTGTGGCCCTGATACTAGTACAGGACCCCAGGCTCCTGATTAGCGAGATAGCCCGTGAGAGACAGAGCGGTATGCAGAAATGAAGTGGCATCTGTTCATTGTACGAAGGTGTGTGTGTGGGTCTGCAACTCATGGTTTTTCAGCCAAAGATGGAACCAATTAATTCCCAAATTGGCACCCGCATTTTCTCTAGCGGTTATGGCGCCCAGCAGTTATCTCCAGGCATCCAATGCATCAAGATTGGTGACAAGTTTTTGCAGAAAAAACCCTCACCTGGAATGAATTCCTCTCATGAAGTCCTGCCAGCTTACAACTACATAAAACGTGCATACAAAGTTCCTCGCGATTGTTCAGAACGATCCGACAATTTATATATGAAGTACTATGTATTCACATGTATTTTTACACTAATGTATAGAGTCCTTTGCAACATTTCGTAGTGATCTGGGCTATGTTTTTACAAGTTCTTCATAATTTTGCGAGTGAGTTTGTAACCACAAAACCAGAAATTCTTCATAATTTTTCATCTAGATCTGTGTGTGTTCACAAAGGACTCTTAATAATTTGTACTCCCTCCAATCCATATTACTTGTCGTTAAAATGGATGTAGCTAGACATGTTTTAGTGCTAGATACATCCGCTTTAATGACAAGTAATATGGATCGGAGAGAGTAGTAACAAACACGAACAAACAAAATCAGAAGATCCATATGAGAAATATGGAAAGAAAAAATCATGAACAAAAGGAACAAATATAATCTAGCTCCAACTCCTCCAGATCGGTCCCTCCCAGATCAGAGACGGGAAGGAGCTCGGACGCGACTAGGGGTCGGGGACGAACGCCTTGGGGTGGCCGACCACCGGGACAGAGGGAGGCAACGACTCCCTGGCTGTCGGCGAAATTCTAGTTTTTGAGAGGCTCCTTTTGCAAACAGTAAAGTCCCAATGTAATTCCACGAGCGGTCAGCCTGGATACATGCTCTAACTGCTGGAGATTCCTCTTTTCGTTCCCCAACCTTTTTTTGAGTTTGTGCGTGATTGTAGGGCTCAAACAAACAACTTAACTTAATAGATAGTTTGTCGTACGACTGTCTAGAGAGTTGTCTGAACGTGACATCACGGGGCAATAAAGACAGCCATAGTCAAAATACTGTACATGCCCTAAAACAAGCTCTCGTCGAATGAACGTAGACATATGTTCCAAATGTTGGCTCGAGATGTTCAGACGGCTGTGCATTAGCACTACGGTTATATGACAGGTGCATTACATAGTCCCGACTCCTTCCATGTCTAAGTTAGACATATGTGGGTCCCATCAACCGCTAGCTAAGAAGCAGAGTGCATGGCTTAAATGTATAGTACCAATCGAATTGATCTACTAAAATCGAAGTGGATCTACATGGCTAGAGCCTACGTACCCATTTCTCGGTCTGTACACACCCAAATATATAAGTGAAATGCCACTTAATTCTAGGTGTATTAATATCTCGTACTACTAGCAGGGCAGAGCAAAATGTGTGGATATTCGGTAGGTAATTTCTGGGGGAAGTAGCACTTGAAAATAGACCAGATTCCATAAGGAAACGTCTGAAACCACGTGCACGTATAATTGTGTTTTTCCCCTAATGGACCGGATGTCTTAGACCTAGAGCAGAACTATTCCCATGGTAAAATCTGGCGAGTCTAGTTAACTGGATCATGTCGCCCACATAAATACTGCAGAAACTATGAAAGAGTAAAGTGTTTGAAAATTTGGTAGATTATTTCTCCACATAACTACAAAATAGTAACCAAATGTCACTCTATGACTATTAACTACTAACTGTTTTTCTCATGTTGACAGTTGTCACTTTTCGGTAGCCGTGACATTAAACTTATTATTGGAAGCATAATATATGACACAACGGGATAAGACTAGGCCTAATAGGGGTATCATAGGTGGTATCATACACCATATGCATGCAAAATACTTATGTGTCACTGCAATTAATAATGAAAGAGATCGTGTTGGTATCATAGCACATAAAGCTAGAAAAACTAATCTCAAACAAATCTTGTAGGCAATTTTACATTGAGATTCTACAAAACAATAAATGCACTAAGACTATGGCACTAAGATCTGGGAGGTTAGGATTCCATCTCCCTTCTTATCCACTCCTTGGCTGTGGGAGAAATTCTAGTGGTTGAGAGGGTCTTTTTGCAAACAGTGAAGTCTAAATGTAATCCCACGAGCGGTCGGCCTGGATACACGCTGGACGCCCCTAACCGCCGGAGATTCCTCTTTTCGTTCCCCAAACGCTTTTTTGAGTTCGTGCGTGATTGTAGGGCTCAAACAAATAGCTTAATAGACAGTTTGTTGTAGAACGTGTCTAGAGAGTTGTCTGAACGTGACATCGCCGAGCACTAAAGACAGCCATAGTCAAAATACTGTACATGCCTTAAAACAAGCTCTCGTCGAATGAACGTAGGCATGTTCCAAATGTTGGCTCGAGATGTTCACACGGCTGTCCATTGGCACTACGGTTATATGACAGGTGCATTACATAGTCCCGACTCCTTCCATGTCTAAGTTAGACATATGTGGGTCCCATCAACCGCTAGCTAAGAAGCAGAGTGCATGGCTTAAATGTATAGTACCAATCGAATGGATCTACTAAAATCGAAGTGGATCTACATGGCTAGAGCCTACATACCCATTTCTCGGTCTGTACACACCCAAATATATAAGTGAAATGCCACTTAATTCTAGGTGTATTAATATCTCGTACTACTAGCAGGGCAGAGCAAAATGTGTGGATATTCGGTAGGTAATTTCTGGGGGAAGTAGCACTTGAAAATAGATCAGATTCCATAAGGAAACGTCTGAAACCACGTGCACGTATAATTGTGTTTTTCCCCTAATGGACCGGATGTCTTAGACCTAGAGCAGAACTATTCCCATGGTAAAATCTGGCGAGTCTAGTTAACTGGATCATGTCGCCCACATAAATACTGCACAAACTATGAAAGAGTAAAGTGTTTGAAAATTTGGTAGATTATTTCTCCACATAACTACAAAATAGTAACCAAATGTCACTCTATGACTATTAACTACTAACTGTTTTTCTCATGTTGACAGTTGTCACTTTTCGGTAGCCGTGACATTAAACTTATTATTGGAAGCATAATATATGACACAACGGGATAAGACTAGGCCTAATAGGGGTATCATAGGTGGTATCATACACCATATGCATGCAAAATACTTATGTGTCACTGCAATTAATAATGAAAGAGATCGTGTTGGTATCATAGCACATAAAGCTAGAAAAACTAATCTCAAACAAATCTTGTAGGCAATTTTACATTGAGATTCTACAAAACAATAAATGCACTAAGACTATGGCACTAAGATCTGGGAGGTTAGGATTCCATCTCCCTTCTTATCCACTCCTTGGCTGTGGGAGAAATTCTAGTGGTTGAGAGGGTCTTTTTGCAAACAGTGAAGTCTGAATGTAATCCCACGAGCGGTCGGCCTGGATACACGCTGGACGCCCCTAACCGCCGGAGATTCCTCTTTTCGTTCCCCAAACGCTTTTTTGAGTTCGTGCGTGATTGTAGGGCTCAAACAAATAGCTTAATAGACAGTTTGTTGTAGAACGTGTCTAGAGAGTTGTCTGAACGTGACATCACGGGGCAATAAAGACAGCCATAGTCAAAATACTGTACATGCCTTAAAACAAGCTCTCGTCGAATGAACGTAGGCATGTTCCAAATGTTGGCTCGAGATGTTCACACGGCTGTCCATTGGCACTACGGTTATATGACAGGTGCATTACATAGTCCCGACTCCTTCCATGTCTAAGTTAGACATATGTGGGTCCCATCAACCGCTAGCTAAGAAGCAGAGTGCATGGCTTAAATGTATAGTACCAATCGAATGGATCTACTAAAATCGAAGTGGATCTACATGGCTAGAGCCTACATACCCATTTCTCGGTCTGTACACACCCAAATATATAAGTGAAATGCCACTTAATTCTAGGTGTATTAATATCTCGTACTACTAGCAGGGCAGAGCAAAATGTGTGGATATTCGGTAGGTAATTTCTGGGGGAAGTAGCACTTGAAAATAGATCAGATTCCATAAGGAAACGTCTGAAACCACGTGCACGTATAATTGTGTTTTTCCCCTAATGGACCGGATGTCTTAGACCTAGAGCAGAACTATTCCCATGGTAAAATCTGGCGAGTCTAGTTAACTGGATCATGTCGCCCACATAAATACTGCACAAACTATGAAAGAGTAAAGTGTTTGGAAATTTGGTAGTAGATTATGTCTCCACATAACTACAAAATGTCACTATGTGACTCTATTAACTACTAACCGTTTTTTCATATTGATAGTTGTCATTTTCCGGTAGCCGGGACATTGAACTTATTGTTGGAAGCATAATATACGACACAGCTGGATAACACGTCTATACCCATTGCATTCTATAGCTTTTTATGTCTATAAATTAAGAGCAACCTGTTGTACATCTAACTGACCATGAGGTCTTCTTTTTTCTTACTACTGTAATATATACATATAGGTCAGCAAGGCAATAGGTTTACTCATCTGGTCTCGTCTCCTCTGCACCACCTCTAATTAAAATAGCAGTTTTAATTAGGAATATAAGAAAATGAGAATGAGAGAATACTTTAGTAGAGGGTATATTTGGTATATATTTGGCTGTAAGTTCTAAGGTGTAATTGTAAAACAGCTTATTACCAAGTGGTCCAATTCCATCAACCATTTCTATCTGTTTGTTGCATCAGAACGCTAGTTGTATGAAGTAATGATGAGTATAGATTACAGTCATACTGTTGTAAAATCGACAAACGAAAGAAGCATGCAAAGTGAGACATCATTTTTTTGGAAACAATGTAGAGGGTTCTCTACCTTGTAATCTTCATTTTGATATTAAGGGCAGAAAGGGCAAATGGGCAATATGTTTTCGAACTCATTTTGAGAAGAAACCAAAGGCAAGTGCAAAAAGGATGAGGTTGCCGGCGTATGATGGGCTTCCCCTGCTCACTAGTTCACTCTTCAGGTTGTGTTATTCCCCTACATTTTGCATGCATGCTCAACGGACAATAGGTAGTTTTTTCTCTATGAATTCTGATAGTGAGATCATCTTGTATGTAAAAACCATTAAGCTTATTCTGTATGGCTTTTTGATTTGTTTGAACAAGGGGATGTTCATCGACTTCCAAAGTTTGAAGGCCCAACAATGAGGAATGGGATGAACTTCTCAATATTGTGATATTAAGATCATATACATTTATCCTGCTTGTCCATACCAAAATCTTCAAAGTATTTGGGAAGTACTGAATGGCAAGGGCTCCTGCCTCTGCCTTGCCGAATTCTGTGTCTCCAATCATGGGTGTTTATTAATCCATTCTTTTTGTCTACTCTCGGAGTCTTACAACAGTGTATATCAATCCATATCTTGGCACTTCTATTGTCCATTTAAAAAGATAGGTTCAAGATAGTTTTTTATTTTGTTATAGGAGATTTATGATATTCCACATAATAGCATGTTTGCCTTTCCTTATCCATTTAGTGTGGTGTAGTTTTCCTAATATTTAATTTTGTTTGTCCATGTTTGAGAATTTGTCCTTATCCTGCCTAGTTGATAATATGGTATATCTGTATCCCCTTTTGTGTTCTTTAACCAAAGATGATTCATGTAAGCTGATTGCTTTCTTTTATTGTTCATATGCCACTTGATAGCTTCTTAGATTGGGAGTACAGTAGTCTCTGTTAGTAGTGATATAAAAAAATTAGTGCACAAAAGTGTTTCACGGTGTGCCGATGGTGTGAATAGAATAATATATGTTCATATCTAGATCTGAATGTATTGATCTTTGTTAGTTCTTCTAATGACACATCAGGCTTATAACACTCACAAAGCCTACTGCGGCAAACTCATCCTAACTATCAAAGCAAATAGCACTGGTGCGGTGGAGTGCGCGTGTACTCCGTGTACGACTTGTACTCATTTTCTTCTTTCTAAGAAAAAGTTCGGCCAATGGCCCTTTGCGAGTGCGTCCTCGCATTGGTACTAATTATGTCATGTTAATCTGGCCTTGTTGCACCTAGAAATTCCTGATGCATCACGCAAACCTATTTTTTCAAATATATTGAGATGGATGAACACATTCTATAGCCATATCTATTGTATGGTATGGTTTGTCAGCCTTGTGTTATTCTATAGCCATATCAACTTTATATTCCCTTCTTACTTTACCTCTCTCACTTACCTGCACTTACAAGGAGTCAATAAGAACTTTAGAACTTTAGAAATGACCAATGTAACTCATTTATACAATTGATGTATTGCTAATGGAGATATACATTTTTGTAGTTGCTATCACGATTGTCTTATTCTACCAACCCTCATTCACTATTTGATTGTTCCATCACTTGCTATCCACCTCATGTTTTAAATGGTTGTCATTGTATGGCCCTCTTTGATTTGTATAATTCTTGAAACACATCACTAAAAAACAACAAGATATATTGCAATGAGCCATTGAATACTAAAAGATGGGGGACTACATGAGTATATGCATCAAAGAATGTTCAACGCCGTAAGAAAAAAACAAGGCAATGGCGTACATAAAAACATGTTTAAGGATCCAAGTCATCGAACAATTGTGTTATTGTTTTATTTTTTAAAATCAAAGGAGACTATATAGATCTTGAGCTTATCTCGAAGAAACATGTCAAAATTGTTAATGCTCCCTCTTTAATCAAGTGTGTTAGCAGCCAAGTTGATATGGATACAATCGACTGCACCTACTTTTGGAACACATACTCGTGGTGTTGTACAAAGTCAAGACTGCATACTGCAATGACAATAGCTGCGACCCATGCAGATAAAACTCATTACGTGAGCGGTCGAGTGAGTCCATGGCGGGAAACCCTTTTTCTCAGCATTTGGTCCTAACATATATATCATGCTACATCGCGAACACAAATGGCGGTCACTTGTAAGGAGCCTTCAAGGCTGCAGCCTCTTGCCTCAATCTCACTGCGAATTCTTCTGCTCAAGCGACTAATGTGTTTTCAGATAGCTCTCACTCCAAGTATGTAGCATTTCACACGTCCAAATGCTCGTACTTTATCTATTTTATAGTAGTACTCAGCTCGTATGTAGAGAGGTTCGACGAGATGGAGGTCTCCTAGCTAGTTAACCGCATGCATTTGTAACAAATGTACTCGTCTAGAGTCAGATGCGCTATGTCCTTTATAACACTGGTTCATGATAAAACAAGTAAAAGCTTGTTGGTGTTCACATGCACATGTGCTTTATCTATATATAAAGTGGGGTGGAACCCTGTTTTGAGGTGTTCACCCACCAAACATCAAGATCACTTATTCCAAAGTTTGAAGAAAAACTGAAGTCTAAGTATTTATGAATTGTCTATGTGGCAAATGGAATTATTTATGAATAGTCTAAGTATGGAATTATTTATGAATAGTCTAAGTAATCAGTATATCTTAAATGATCTGTGCTAGCTATAGAAATGGATGAATGAATAGTTCAATGGAAGATGCTCATACTGTACAACAATAGGATAAAAGAGAAACCGGCTTGTCATGAGAAAACAATAGCTTTATTGCATTGTCCCTATTTTAATTAAAAAATTATTACTAATACCATAAAGTACCGTACTGGAAAAATATTGCATCCTTAGAACTTAACTGATTATTTACAAGTATTTTGAAAATAATTCATTTTAATTTCATCAAAGTTGTGTCTAGAAATTTTAGGGGCATACTGACCCAAGATTAGGTGCTACAAACCTTTTACTGGGCTCACACCCTATGCGATTACATACACCCAAATGCACATGATCCTCGGTCTGTTGGAAAAAAATTCAGTAATGTACATTTTTGAATTGTTCAGAACCAAAATTTCATGATTTACTACATTCTGACAAACCAACCAATTTTTTCGTTTAGCCACAACTTAGTCTAGTTAGTCAAGAAAGTCCAAATTAGCTATATCAAATGGAAGGAAAAAATATGATATGTCAGAACTCACTTGGCACCTTTACTATTTTTTCTTATTCCATCTTTTGTATGTTCAATTGTAGTTCTTGTCAGAACTCTATGGTTATCATCATTGTCGATGGTTGCTACTTTGGTATGTTGGTCCTTTAGGGCCTTAGCACAATGACTTTCCGTTTGTTTACTACAAACACTTTCTAATATGACAAATTTTGCCCGACTCCGGTGATGGAGAGGTAAGGACGGCGGCGTAGGTGGTCTAGTGACCTATTTGTAATTTTTATTATTCTATTCTCTTTATAATTCTTTTGATGATTATTAATAGTCGGTGCAAATTTTGCAAAATTAAATAAATTTGAAGAGTATTTTTCTAGAATCAAAATCCAAGATAAGTGCAGAAGGAGGGTAGGCTTGGTAGCTGCGGAGCTTGTTTTAGCAGCCAGCCTAAGAAAGCACGGTTCTCGCATCACAACAAGCACACAATGAAGACAAGTTCATCTTGGGTCCTTGAGAGTGCAAGATCTTTCAGCCCACGACCCTCTCATTGGCGATATAGATTGAGAGAAAGAATGGGTTTCTAGAAATGGTGAGACATATGATTTACTCCATATTAGCATTTCCAAGTTCTATCGATACCATTTTTGCTGTTGGAATGCGTGAGAAAGAGCTCCCCACTTCCACTACAAAGATGAAAAAAATAAAATCTCATACAGCTAGTGGCATCTATCGATGAATGTTGCCACTATGCAAGGAGTAAGAATGAGTGGTGGAGCTAGTTATCTAGGTGCAAACTCTAACGGTTGTGAACTAGTGAAGTGAGTGCCCACAAAATATGCTGAAGGACCCAATGTCACCTATCGTGATCGAACGAGCTCTTGCTGGCTATACCTAGGGAGCTCCCCCGTGTTCGCTCGTGATGGCTCCGCCAAATATTATCATGGACCTAGCAAAACGCTCACTTGTTGGCGCGGCATTCGTAGAACAAGCATAGTACATAATCATGATTCCTTCCATGCCTAAGTTAGATATGTTTGTATCAATATAATTGATCACTAGTTAACCACATACAAAATGCAAGAGACTTAAATGTTGAGTGTATGTCAAATCAAACTAGTGAAATCAAAGTGCATATGCATGGCTACATACCCATTTCTAGCTCCTGCATCCACCCAAATATATTGGTGAACTAAAAGTTACCTATAGGTATATTAATAATGCACGTCCGATTATAATTTGTGGAGATTTGGTTGGTGATTTCGCCTGGACATATCACGTGCAAATGGATAGGATTCTACAAATCTAGAAATGTTTATAGGAGACATTGGATCATGCAGGGATGGCCAGATCTATAAGGGCACCTCAGTAAGATTCATTGACCATGAGCTATAGCGGGGCGAAAGCCTGTTTTGAGTAGCTATAAAGCATAAAAACACCTTACAACATCACTCACTGGGTATTTTGTTTATAAGAAAATGAGATTGCATAGTGTAACAATAGAAAACATGGTTTACTCTACATGCTAAATTCAACATTTGAAAATTTTATTGTTGGAACTATGGCAAAGGTTGTCACGTGGCAGCGATGGGTAGATGGAAAGGTCTTCGAGGAGCTGGCGAACTGATGCATCCAAAGTCTTGATGGGGCAATACTAGGCAACAAAGTGGAGTTCTCAGATTATACCCCCTCTGTTTGGAAATATAAGATGTTTTAGGTTTATGAATGAGATGTATCTAGACACCTTTTAGTGTCTAGATTCGTTTAAACCTATACACTAAAACGTGTCTAGATACATCTACTTCACAAATCTAAAACATCTTATATTTCTAAAGAGAGGGAGTATTACTCAACTCGTACGTAGGGAGCTACGTCCTAGCTGGAGGTCGCCTAGCTAGCTAACCAGTAACCACATGCATCTGGAACGGAATGTACTGGTCTTTTATAAGGATGTTTCATGATTAAACAAGCAAAAGCTGGTTGGTGTCCATCCACCGCATATCCGGACCACTTCTTTCAAATTTTAAAGGAAAACTTAAGTCTAAGTATTTATGAATTGTGTATGTGACAGATTGAAGCATATACAATATCTTAAATGATTTGTGCTAGCTATATATACAAATGGATGAATGAATAGTTCAATGGTATGCATTCATACGGTACAATAGCATAAAAAATAAACCGGGCTTGTCATGAGAAAATAATAGCTTTATTGCAATTGACCCTATTTTAATTGCAAAGTTCATAAATAATACCGCAAAGCACTACTTCGCGGACTGGCCAAAATATTACATCTTTAGAACTTAACTGATTATTTACAAGTATTTTGAAAATAAAGCATTTTAATTTCAACAAGGTTGAGTCTGCAAACTTTAAGGGCAAACCGACCCATGATTAGGTGCTACAAACCTTTTACTAGGCTCACACCCTATGCGATTACAAATTTAGTAATGTACCTCTTTTCGAATTGTTTACAATTTTTTTCATGATTTACTACATTCTAAAAAATCATCCAAATTATTTGTTTAGCCACAACTTAGTCTAGTTAATTAGTCAAGCAAGATAAAACTAGCCATCTAATGGAAAGAAAAATATGATATATAAAAACTATACTATCTTTACTTTTTTCCTTCTTATTCCTTCTTCTGTATGGTGATGTTGAATTGCAGTTCTTGTCAGAACTCTATGGCTGTCATCATTAGCGATGATTGATGCTTGGTGCGCTGGTCTTTTAGAGACTTAGCACGAGGACTTTTCGTCAGACTACTATCACACGCTCTACTGCGACAAGCTTTGCCCGACTCCGATGATGGATGGGCGAGGATAGCGGCACGCCCTTAGCTTGCGCTAGTGTTTGTATCACATCCTTTGACACAGACACCGGGGATGTGCGGTACCCCCTTTCTGGTCGGCAAAGGGCACATGTTGCAATGAGCACGACCCTTAGCTACAAAACACGACAAACTCACAGTCGTTTTTTATCCAGATGTAGGCCACCCGGAGGCTAAAAGCCCTACGTCATGCATCATATTTCATCTTGGTATAAAGTTGGTTAAAAAGGGGGTGGATCCTCTCTTGCTCTCTTGTCGGGAGATGACGATGCCCCGCTCCTGGGCTTCCTCCACTCACAAGGGTTCTACCCTTCTATCTAGTGTTGCTGCTCTATGCTCTAACCTTCCATCTTGCCAAACAAAGAACTATCCAAACTGCCAACCCCTTTACTAGGCGGTCTCCACCCTCCTTTTATAGTACAAGGAGATACCATAGCCACCTGCGCGTATGCGTGTCTACTGCGGTTCTCGGGTCTGGAACCACTTGCCACAAGGTGTGGACAAGGGAGGATGATGTTGCACGCCAATCCTACGCCCGGGGCGGTGATGGGACTGGACAACCTCATCACATCCCCTTTGCCTGCCTGATCATCTCCCTGCACACAAGGGGAGAGTATATATAATAGCCTTACCTTGGCTGTCTATCCACGTAGCTGGTTAGGCCCCACTCCTGGCCATCTCCATGTGGTTTAGTAGAGTTACCTTCTTTTGTAGTGTAGTGACCTGTTTGTAATTTCTATTACTTTGGTTGATCTTTTTAAACAATTGGTTTCTAGAAATGGTGATACATATGATTTACTCCATTTTAGCATTTGCAAGTTCTGTCAATACCATAGTTGCTGTCGGAATGCGTGAGAAAGAGCTTCCCACTTCCACTACAAATATGAAAACATAAAATCACATACAACTAGTGGCATATATTGATGAATGTTGCCATTATAAAAGGAGTAAGAATTAGCGGCGGAGCGAGTTAATTGTCAATCATTTGTGAACTCGTCAACTGCGTGCCTGGGAAAAGCTGCTGAAGGACTCAAGTCGCCTGTCATGATCGAACAAGCTCTCGCTGGCTATACCCGAGCAGATCCCCTGTGTTCACTTGAGATGGCTCCGCCATAGGTCATCCGTTATCATGGACCCGGCCACGCGATTACTTGTTGTCGCTACATCCATAAAAATGTTGTAATACATGACCTGATTCCTTCCATGTCTAAGTTAGACATATATGCATCGATCTAATTAATCACTAGTTAACCTCATGCAGAATGCGAAAGACCTAAGTGGTGAGTGTGTAGCAAATCAACATACTCCCTCCGTCCCGAAATAACTGACGCCGTGACGTTTTTGCAGAAACAACCCTGTCTTTTTTCACCTGAAACCCGCAGTCCATCTCCTACCTCGCGTTCCCCACGATTCCTCCTCGCGTTCCCCTCCCGTGCGACTGTCGTCGCCGCCTCCATAACCTCGCCTCGCCGCCGTCTCCTCGCCTCGCCGCCGTCGTCTAGCCTCGCGGCGTCCGTCTCCTAGCCTCGCCCAGGTCAGAAAGATGCATGTTTTTGTAGACGGGCCCCTATAATCGCCGAAGATGCCGAAGATGAAATCGGCGGAAAGGCAAGGCATAAACGGCGGCCGTGGCTGAAGATGAAGCCGCCTCTGGAGATGGAGGCCATCCTGCACAGCTCCGATCTGTCCACGTTGAGCTCAGACGGCATGGTGAGTTCCCGATCTTCTCTCCTGTACATGTTTAAACCTAAAATTCCAAGCTTTCAGCTTGCTTATACTCCTGTTTGTGCTCCCGTGTGTCTGGTACATGGATTAGGGGAGTAGCATCTGCCGTGTTTGCTTACTAGTGGTATTTGTCACGCTCCTACATCGATGGGATCAGTAAGGATGACATGAAGGTGTTTGCGGCGGTACCCACGAAACTGCCGAGTTCCCGAATGCTGCCCGCGGATACTGCTGCAAGGTACGATTTGTAGTGTTTGCTTCTCTACCAAAGTATGTAGTCTCCTATTAGCATGGTATTTTTTTCTAGGGATGGGAGATGATTGGGTGGATGGTTTCTTAGTACTGGTTTGTTTGCTGGTTGCAGGTTTCCTGGTGAGACTGCTGGCATGAGTCCATCATCTACTCCTGCCACAATGGTTTGTTACTGCCCTATGTCATGATCTGTGCCAATTAGATATGTAGTGATATGGCGTGTGTGTTGTGTGCTGCTAACATTTTGTTAAATGCGAATGATAAAACTCTTGTTTTGTAGTAATTAGAGTTGTATGCCTTTTAGGCTCCGGATGCTTTGCATAATGAATGTGTAAATCGTCTACATGTTTTCTGGATTCCTATAATAATGTTGCCATATTGCGTCTGCTCCTGCTGCCGAGTCTGCAGAATTTCACTTATAGACACTTGCTGACGTAGAGAGTGGAGTAGCAAACGACAATAGTTGGCCCTTTCGCACGAATTTGGTTGGTATGTATCCCTTTTTTCTGTTTCCCATTTGCAGAAGAGCATGCATATACCAGCAAATACCAGCAATAAGAGTATGAGTGTATGAGCAGAGGGAGGACTGTTAGATCATCTTTGCTTTTTTCATAAACTGATAGAACTGAACCAAACAATACACGTACTGATAGAGGATCAAAACAGTACATGTACTGATAGAACTGAACCAAAGTATTTTAGACTGAACTTACATTCATATGGTTACTGTTGCAGAAAGTATTTGAACCTATCAAGACTAAGAGTTGGGCAATTGTTATCTACAACTAAGTTGAGGCCAAGTAACTTTTGAAACATGTTACTCCTACAGGAATGCCATAGCATGGTATGAGCCTATGAAGAAATTTTTCTTCAGTTTTGCATGGTACTTACAGCTTGATCCAAACTGAACCAAGCTACTGTAATAGTGGTACCATTCCTTTGAAATCTGTACTCAATTTGATAAGATCTGCGAGACTGCTAAAAAACTGTGAATTTAATAGTTCAATATCATGAGGTCGAATTTTTACTGCAATTTTTACTACTCCTAGTGCTACTGTAAATGAAAATTGAACTCTCATTTAGCTTTGTCAAATGAAATTGACTGTGAACTTGAATTATAAACAGTGGAATAGACCAAGCTGGAATATTTGCCTACTCTTGAACATACAGTAGGAAAGTTCAGGTCAGGAACTTTGCTTGTGTTTAGTTTGTTTCCTGATTGCATCATATCTTGCAATAAGATTAAAGATGTCACTGTCATTTCTGAACTTGTTTTTACATGTTCTTTTACTAAACTTTAGCATGAATCATGTGCTGTCAGGACTGACCACGCTAAGTACAGGTCGTGAACATCTGAACTACAGTCTGTGAACACTGAACTATGCATCAGCTGATTGTTCTTCAGGAGCCTGGGGAGATCTGCTGATGGTTCTTGTAACACCCTCAGAATCGGCCCTATGCAAGTTTTAGCGAAACCCGCCAAACCCGCATAGAAACGATTCAAAGGTGCCCACCAGGCACTTTCGTGCGGGTGGAAAACGAAGTAATAACATTACACAACAGTCCTCGATGGGACCCACAGAACAGATATATATATACAACAGCGACTCAAAGAGTCAAGAATACAGACATAATATACAAAGATCCAAATCACCTTGAGAACGATAGAGCGTCCAGCTACGGACAAGATGCAAATGGGGCTAAGAGCCCTGAAGAATAACCAATGGCGTCCATAACCCTGCCCAGGCCAAGCCGGAAGGGTAACCCTGCTAACGGCGTCGATCTCAAAACCTGCTTAAACAAAAGGGGTGCCGACAAAGGGCAAAGGAAAAAGAGGAGCGTCAGTACTGAGGCCAGTACACGGCGAGACTAGAATTCGGCGGTCCTCGCCTACATAGGTATGGTGGACTGGAGCGGCAGCGGCAGCATGCACTAAACAACCTATAGAGACTCGATACAACTGGCGACTATCAGAGAGGGGTAAGAAAGACCTATTCGAATCCAACCTGATTCTAACATCAAACAAACCCATCCTGGTGTTTCCCCCTCGAGACCAAACGAGGAAGTCAACCGAGGAACTCACACCGTTGGCAGTTTTATTTATTCAGTTATAGTTGCAGCAATTACTAGTCAGATGTAGATAATCGTCCTGATAAAATAAGCAGTGGGCCATTTTAGTTAACCATTCCGTTGTAGTTGCGACACTTACTAGTCAAATACAATTAGCATGAGATAACCCAAAAACCCAGCAGTTGTTGGTACTTTTATTTAGCCATTCCGTTGTAGTTGTAATACTTACTAGTCAGATACAATGGTCGCAAGCGTCGCCCAAACAAGCAATTGTTGGCAGTTTTATTTAGCCATTCCATTATAGTGAAGCTGCTTACTAGTCATTATAAAGTCAAATTTATAGTACTACTTTAGTTATAGTTGTCTATGATCGAGATACTGTGCTCCAAGTCGTCCATAACCGCGGACACGGCTTTCAGAAAGTTTTAACCCGGCCGGGGTGCACAAATAGCAACACACACACGATCAACCTCGGAAAAACCAAATCAAAACCCAACGAGGCTTTCACGACAAAGCAATCACAGGATTTAGAAATATTTCAGGGGGCCACCCCTTGGAGTACACCCGCAACGAAACTGGCCGGCTCCGAGACGGACTCAAAGTTTGTGGGGCCGGCTGTAAACGACTGGGAACCCGAAAACTCGGGGTGTCGATACCGCGAAAACGGGTCACGATCCTAAACAGTACAGTGTGCTCCTCGCACAATCGTAAATAAAGCAGTAAAGCATGGCATAAGTACAGGATCGTAAATAAAACCTCAAACTAGTTTGTGGCCCCAAGAAATAAGACTGAATCAAGCTCTGGCTAAGGGGGGTCCCATAATTCCCCGTATGTGGATAGCGCGATAAATCAAGGAACAGGTATCAAGCACTCGGGGTCCTACGGGACACAAGTGGACGGTTAACAACCAAATAACATCTATTGCCCACCTGTGCCTCTGCTTACCTACTTCAATTTTAGTTGTTAAACAGTAAATAAAGTGAACAATAAATAAAGCCATGATCATCTCCAACATTAGACATGCGGCAAGGCTCCAACAACTGTGGTACTTGACGACACGCAACAACACTTGAGCAAGCGACTACGACGCGCAGGTCCAACTATCTACCAAACAACAGGTGATAGGAGGTGTCCAAGGCAATATAAGGCTGGAAGGGATATCACGGGTACGAAAACTATAGCAACGCAACACAGATAGCAATAGATCAACAGGAGGGAATAAATACTATAAAAGTAAGATAGGTAGAAAGGGGGAGATGCTCGCCTGAAAACATTGTCGAAGGTTCAACCGAAGATCGGGCGAAGCTCACATCAACTCAACGGCCTTATCCGCGAAGAAGCAAAACACTAGAATAAACACCGGATGCACTATTTAATACAACGGCAGAAGATCGCCATGCTGCATGTATGATGTATGGCAAGGCAAAGGTGCAATGCAATTAGGCCATATTAAGTGGAACCGGGGTCCCGACAATTAATTAAATGGTTCAAGTTATTTAACTACCCCACAATTTAAATGTTGTCCTAACATGGCAAAATATAGCACCGGTTCGCTACACCAATTTAAATGA
The DNA here is from genome assembly GCA_916181665.1 of Avena sativa. Taxonomy (NCBI): domain Eukaryota; kingdom Viridiplantae; phylum Streptophyta; class Magnoliopsida; order Poales; family Poaceae; genus Avena; species Avena sativa. The sequence continues at coordinate 395,109,435 of OV702279.1, read as the reverse complement.
GGCCAATATGGGACTAGATTTGCCCGCATATGGGCCCCATATTTAATTATGCAGTGAATCGGCATAAGGCCCCCAAACCACACAAATATGCATGCGAGATGAATGATTAATATGCAACAGGTTTTATAGATGACATTTATAAAATAGGGGCTCGGGAAAAGGGGTCACACATCTGGGTTCGGCGATCTTGGGTTCCGGGGTTCGGGGTCGGACTCAGGGTTCGGATCTGGGGTTCGGTCTCGGCGGGAGCGTTCTCGGATAACTGAGGTCGATCTTGTCGCATCCGGGAAGCAGGACTTGGGTCGGTGTCGGGGCGCATCGGATTCTTCCGGGTCAGTGCCGATCTTGTCGTCGCCGTGGTCTTCGGGTCCGTGCCATCGATTCGGTCTTGGCATTCGGGCGAGGTACTTGGCGTATCCGCGTCGGCGATCTTGGCGTTCTTCAGGTTCGGATGCGGTCCTCGGCGAACTGGTCGGTTCCCTGTCGGAGGCCTTGGCGCTTCGGATCGGTCTTCGGTTCGAGGCCTCAGGGTCTTGGGGTTCGCGTCCGTGTGGCGATCTTGTCGTTCCGTGAAGGAGGCCTTGACGTCCCATGTCGAAGTACTTGTTTGTCCGTATTTTGTTAGTGGCGAGGATCTTGTGCACTTGTTGATTCCATACGCCGGGAGGCATGACCACCACTTCGCCCCCAAACATCACCAAAACAACACACTCACCCTTTAGCGTGGACGCTCTAGTTAGCACAACCGGCGGACGCGGACGCGCAGGCGGAACACTGGTCACGGCAGGGCCAACTGGACAGAGACGAGCTTGGGTCGAGGACGGCCGGAGGTGCAGGGTCACGCGGGGTGGGGCGCAGGGCTTGCAGGCCGGTGGCGGCGAGGAGAACAGACGGCGGCAGGGCAGACCTTGCGGCGCGCTCGACATGGGGCTTGTGGAGGGCGGAGCAGCGGCGCTCGCTGCTTGCAGGGCAGAGGAGGACCTGCCGGAGGCGGGGAGGCGCTGGACGGCAGACGGCGGGCGGCGGCGGTTGGCCGGCGAGGCGGAGCCCGGCGCAGCGAGCGGCGGAGGCGGGGAGGAAGGGAGAGCGGGGCGCGGATGAGGCGGGGCGGCCGCGCCGGCGGTCCGGTGGCGGGGAGCGAGGAAGGCGCGGGAGGAGGGGCGTGGCCGACGCGGTCGGGGGCCGGCGCCGGAGCCAGGACGGCCGCGCGCGGAGGGGGACGCGCGCTGGGCGGGAGGAGGAGGAGAGGCTGCGGCTGGGCGGTGGTGGAGGCCGACGGTGGGGCGCCGGCGAGGTGAGGTGGAGGGCGCGGCGCCGGTGAGCGGAGAGGGAGACCGGCGACCGGAGCTGTGGGGGAAGGGGCGGTGGTGAGGAGGCGACTGGGGGAGCTGGCCCGGCCGGAGGCGGGCGCGCGCGGTGGGGAGCTTGGCCGGCCAGCGGCGGAGAGCGGAGGGGGAGGGCGAGGCAGACGGCGCTCGGGGGCGAGGAGGGCGGCCGCGGCGAGGCCGACGCGCAGCGGAGGGGGGGTTGCCGGCGGGGCCGGAGGCGGGGCGAGGCCGGCGGGGCTCGCTGGTGAGGCGGAGGGCGGTGGCCGGAAGAGGAGGGGCAGGAGCTCGCCGGGAGGTAGAGGGAGAAGAGAGCCAGGGGAAGACGGTGCCGCGCGGCTGCCAGGGAGAGAGGAGAGGGGTCGGGCTAGAGGGGAGAGACGGGGCGGGGCACAGGGAGAGGTGGGGCCACGGGGGAGCAGGGCCAGGGCGATGGGGTGAGTGCGTGGTGTGTGTTGTGTGCTGGGTGGGGTGGGCCCAGGAGGAGAGAGGGGGAGAGAGAGAGAGAGGAGGTGGGCCAGGAGAGGTGGCAGCTGGGGATTGGGCCAAGGAAGGGGCTGGGTGAGGTGGCGAGAGGCTATTGGTCCGGGTGAGGTGGCTGGAGGGGTGGGTAGATTAGGTTGGGTAGCCTTAGGATTTGGTGGGCTGGTTTAGGTGGACCGTTTTAATACTGGGGGTGGTCGACTGGGTCGAATCGGCCCGTTCGACTGCCCCACTAAAAATAATTAAATATTTTATTTATTTCAAACAGGCCTTTTGCAAACCGATAGCAGACAAAATAAAATAATCCGGAGACCCGGGTTTTGCGTTTAAATAAAGACGGGACGTTTAGAAAACAAATTAGGTTTTCCGAAAATAGTTTTATGCAAGCAAATGCAAGATGATGACGATGCTCAAATGCAATGTGGCATGATGACATGAGCATGCGGTCATGATGATGCAATGCACAAAATCAACGCGATTTTCTAGTAGTGGTTTTTGCGGGATGCCACAGTTCTTCAGGATCTTGGGGTGAGCGCGCGGAGCCGTGGCACACCTGAGAGGTCGTCCCGCAGCCGGCCACCAAAAGACGGCGAGCTCGGCGTCGAGGTCGCCAAAGGAGGCGGCGAGGTGGGGTTTCAGAGTAGCGCCTACACACGGCCGGCGGAGGAGACTCGCGCCCATGCGCCGGAGAAGCACCGGTGGAGGCGAGGTTCGGCGGCTGTGACGAGAGGGCGCGGGAGCAGCTCCAGCGGCCGGCGGCCAGCAGGGAGGGGCTCCGGCGAGCAGGAGCAGGTCCGGTGGCCGGTGGCGAGCAGGGAGGGGATCCGGCGTGCAGCAACAGGATCTCTAGGGAGCAGCTCCAGCGATCGGCGTCCAGCAGGGAGGGGCTCCGGCGAGCAGCAGGGAGGATCGAGAGGCAGGAGAGAGGAGCTATCGCGAAGGGTCGCTGGATTGGGATCGAGATTGCCTTATCTGGGTACCCGGAGCCACGGTTTTGCAAGTTTGAGGGTGTAATTGCAAAATGGGCGTCAGTACAAATTCTCCCTCCCCCGCGTCAGTTATTTCAGGACGGAGGGAGTACTAAAATCGAAATGAAGTTGACTACATTCCCGTTTCTCGGCCTTCCACCCACGCAACTATGTAGGTGAACTGAAACTTACCTCTAGTTGTATTAATATCTCATACTAGTACGTCAGATAAAAAAGTCCGCAGATTTGGTAGGTGATTTCTCCCGGATGTATCGCATGAAAAAGGATCAGATTTCACAAAATCTGGAAATGTTCATAGGAGCCGTGGGATCATTTGCAGGGATGGTCAGTGTTAAGAATATAATACACCCCTAGCTCTTTTCATCAGTTCGAACTTTTGGTTCAGATGGCTAGTGCATTAATTCAATATGTTATCAGAGCCAAGAGGTCTCAAGTTCAAGACCCTGCTCACGCAGTTTAAAAAAAAGATTCAGCGGCCTGCACTAAGCCCACGATAAGAACTAAAATAGTCTAGACGTGAGGGAGAGTGTTAAGAATATAATACACGCCTAACTCTTTTCATCAGTTCGGACTTTTGGTTCAGATGGCTAGTGCATTAATTCAATAGTCAGATCTATAAGGGCACCTCAGGGATGGTCAGATCTATAATGTGGTATATTCAGATCCCCCTTTTGTATTCTTTAACCAAAGATGATTCATGTAAGATGATTGCTTTATTTTATTTTTCATATTCCACTTGGTACCTTCTTAGATTGGGAGTCTAGTAGTTTCTGTTAGCAGTGATACAAAAAAGTAGTGCACAAAAGTGTTTCACGGTGTGATGGTGGAATCGAATGATCTATGTTCATATCTAGATCCGAATGTATTGATCTTTGTTAGTTCTTCTAATGACACATCAGGCTTATAACAGTCACAAAGCCTAGTATGGCAAACTCAGCCTAACTATCAAAGCAAATAACGCTGGTGCGGTGGAGTGCACTCCGTGTATGCATTTTCTTTCCTTTCTAATAAAACATTCGGCCAATGGCCGTTCGAGAGCGGGTCCTCGTGCCGGTACTAATTATGTCATATTAATATGGCCTTGTTGTACCTACAAAGTCCTCATGCATCACGCACACCTATTTTGTCAAACATGTTGAGATGGATGAATACATTCTATAGCCATATCTATTGTATGGTATGGTTTGTCAGCCTTGTGTTATTCTATAGCCATATCAACTTTATAGTCCCTTCTTGTTTTACCTCTCTCTCCTACCTACACTTAGAAGGAGTCAATTAGAACTTTAGAAGTGATCAAGGTAACTCATTTATACAATTGATGTATCGTTAATGGAGATATACATTTTTGTAGTTGCTATCGATCGTCTTATTCTACCAACCCTCATTCACTATTTGATTGTTCCATCACTTGCTGGCTACCTCATGTTTTTTATGGTTGTCATTGTATGACCCTCTTTGATTTGTATAATTCTCGAAACACACTAGTAAACAACAACAAGATATATTATATTGCGATGAGCTATTGAATCCTAAAGATTGGAGACCACATGAATATATGCATCAAAGAATGTCCGACGCCATAGGAAAAAAACAAGGCAATGTAACAAAGGTCTGAGTGGATGAAAAAATCTCCAAAAAGGAGCCCATTAGAGTACTTAGGAAAATTCCTCTGAATCAAATGACGTACATAGAAACATTTTTAAGGGTCCAAGTCGTCAATAATTGTGTTATTGTCTTATTTTTTAATCAAAGGAGATCATATGGATTTTGAGCTTCTCTCTAAAAAATATGTCAAAACTGTGAACGCTCCCGATTTAATCAACTGTGTTAGCAACCAAGTTGATATGGATGGAACTGCACCTACTTTTGGAACACATACTCATGATGCTGTACAAAGTCAAGACTGCCTATTGCACATGATAACAGCTGCGAGAGGTCGAGTGAATTCCATGACAACAGATCATTTTCCTCATCAGCATCGTGAATACAAAGGGCAGTCATTTGTAGCGTCCTTTTCTTCTCTTGTTAAACTGTAAACTGGATTAGCATCCCAGGCGCTGGTTCCACACGACCAACAAGTTGGCTTATGTACTTGCTGCCCTGTTTGCTGTTCAGGGCATCTCTCGGTCGAAGATGTGCATGTATCCATGACCCCCCAAACCCAACACCCTTCACCGATGAGCCACAATCTTACTGCGAACTTCAGCAATGCAGCAACTGATGTGTTTCCAGATAGCTCTCATCCCAAGTAGCATTTCACACATCCAACAGCTCGTAATCAGGATTTTTGTGTGTGTGTGTGGATTATAGTCCTCAACTCATATGTAGAGAGCTACGACAAGCTAGAGGTGTTGTCTATTTTATAAGGGGGCTCATGATTAAACAAGCAAAATCTGGTTGGTATCCATCCACCACACATCCATACCACTTCTTTCAAAATTTAAAGGGAAACTTAAGTCTAGGTATTTATGAATTGTCTATGTGGCAGTTGGAAGCATATAATCCATATATCTTAAATGATGTGTGCTAGCTATATGCAAATGGATGAATGAATAGCTGAATCGTATGCATTCATACGGTACAATAGCGTAAAAAAGAAACCGGGTTTGCCATGAGAAAATAATAGCTTTATTGCGTTTGACCCTATTTCAATTGCAAAGTTTATAAATAATACCGTAAAGTACGTACCAACTGGACTGGCCAAAATATTACATCTTTAGAACTTAACTGATTGTTTACAAGTATTTTGAAAATAAATCATTTTAATTTGAACAAAGTTGAGTCTACAAATTTAAGGGCAAACCGTCCCATGATTAGGTGCTACAAACCTCTTACTGGGCTTACACCCTATGCGATTACATACACCCGAATGCACATGATCCTCAGTCTATTGAACAAATCGTGGTAATGTACCTTTTTAAAATTGTTTGCAACCAAAATTTCATGATTTACTACATTTTGAAAAACCATGCAATTTTTTCATTTACCCAGAACTTAGTCTAGTTAGTTAGGAAAGACAAAACTAACCAATCTAATGAAAGGAAAAATATGATACGTCAGAACTCACTTGCGACCTTTATTTTTTTCTTATTCCTTCTTCTGCATGGCAATGCTGAATTGCAGTTCTTGTCAGAACTCTATGGTTGTCATCATGGATGATGGTTGCTGCTCTGGTATGCTAGTCCTTCGAGGTCTTATCCTGAAGACTTTCCATTTGTCTACTATAACACACTCTACTACGATAAGTTTTGCGTGACTTCGATTATGGAGGGTGATGAAGAGGGGCGCGCCTTCGGCTCGCGCTAGTGTTTGTAGTCGTTGCTACGTGGTTTAGTGACCTATTTGTAATTTTTCTTACTTTTCATGCTCTCTGTACTGTTGTTGATGATTATTAATAGATCGGTGGATTTTTTGCAAAACTAAATAATATTTTTTTCAGAATCAAAATCTAAGATAAGTGAAGAGAAGGATGGTAGGCTAGCTATGGAGCTTGTTTTAGCAGCCATCCCAAGACATCACGGTTCTCGTGTCACAACAAGCACACAATGAAGACATGTTAATCTTAGGTCCTTGATAGTGCAAGATCCCTTGGCCCATGGCCCTCTCATTGGCGAGACAGATTGAGAGAGAATGGATTTCTAGAAACGTCAGACATATGATTTACTTCATTTAGCATTTGCAAGTTCTGTCAATACCATTTTTGCTATTGGAATGCGTGAGAAAGAGCTCCCCACTTCCACTACAAAGATGAAAAAATAAAATCACATACAATTAGTGGCATCTATCGATGAATGTTGCCACTATGCAAGGAGTAAGAATGAGCAGTGGAGCTAGTTATCTAGGTGCAAAGTCTATCAGATGTGAACTAGTGAAGTGAATGCCTACAAAATCTATTGAAGGACCCAATGTCACCTATCGTGGTCGAACGAGCTCTCGCTGACTATACCTGGGCATCTCCCCCGTGTTCGCTCGCGATGGCTCCGCCAAAGGTTATCGTGGACCCAACAAAACACTCACTTGTTGGCGCTGCATTCGTAGAACAAGCGTAGTACATAATCGTGATTCCTTCCATGTCTAAGTTAGATATGTTTGTATCAATATAATTGATCACTAGTTAACCACATACAAAATGCAAGAGAATTAAATATTGAGTGTATAGCAAATCAAACTAGTGAAATCGAAGTGCATATGCATGGCTACATACCCATTTCTAGGTCCTGCATCCACCCAAATATATAGGTGAACTAAAAGTTACCTCTAGGTATATTAATAATACATGCCAGATTATAATTTGTGGAGATTCGGTTGGTGATTTCTCCTGTGCGTATCACGTGCAAATGGATCAGATTCTATAAATCTAGAAATGTTCATAGGAGCCATTGGATCATGCATGGATGGCCAGATCTATAAGGGCACCTCAGTGAGATTGATCGACCATGAGCTATAGCAGGGAGAAAGCATGTTTCGAGGAGCTATAAAGCATAGGAACACCTTCCAGCATACCTCACTTGGTATTTTGTTTATAAGAAAATGAGATTGCATAGTGTAACAATAGAAAACATGGTTTACTCTCCATGATAAATTCAACATTTGAAAATTTTATTGTTGGAACTATGGCAAAGGTTGTCACGTGGAAGCGATGGGAAGATGGAAAGGTCTTCGAGGAGCTGGCGAACCGATGCATCCAAAGGCTTGATGGGGCAGTACTAGGCAACATAGTGGAATTCTTAGATGAGATCCTCATCGAGCATCCATCTATGAATGTCGATGCAGATGATGAAGTTGCCCCACTGATGCCACCACTACAGGAAACAGCCTAGTCGCCGACGGCCAGACCCTGTCGGCGTAGCCATTGATTGTCGTCGGCGTAGGCTACGCCAACGGCTGCCGTCGGCGTACGACCCCGTAGGCGTAGCCTGTTTGCCCGTCGGAGTAAAGGATGTGGGGCCCACATCAAACGGTTGACGGTCGTTTGCCCTGGCGGCAATGCCGTCGGCCTAGAGGGTTTGGCTCGAGCTACGCCGAGGGTTTGGCTCGAGCTATGCCGATGGCATTTTCAATTTTTTTTTTGAATATTTTTTTCCATTTTTTTTTGTTTTGAATTATTAATCTCACAAACATTTTTTAATTATTTGACTCGTTAATCACACAAGCATTTTTTAACTCTAAGTTTAATTAATTTCCGGTTAAATTATACTAGTGGTCAAACTTCCCCATCGGTCACACATCCTATCACTATTTCAGCCCCAGCACGCTTAACTTCTCTGTTTCTTTCAGATAAACTTCCAATCAGGAAATTAGACCTTACCGATAATATTACCATATCAATCCTATTAACCCCTGAACGATGGTATCACACGCCTTTATTTTTAAAATTTCAAACATTTATTTAAGTAAACAACAATGAATAAGTAATAATAATCTTGAATTCAAATTAAAATAAAACAAAATTTATTTATTTTGCCTTTTTCCATTTAATATTGAATAATTCACAACTATAAATCCGTAAATCGTAATTCGACAAATAATATATCCAAATCGATCAGAAATGAGAGGAATCCAAATATGACATCTCTATCATATATTTAATTATGTATCGTATCTTGTTAACACTAGAACAACCAAAACTATGTTAGAATTCATGAAACACCCTTTTTGCACTCGGAAAAAAAAGAAAATGGCTTATTGGTGCGACGAAAAAAAAACTTGAAGTGAATCTCTAATGAAATATAATTTTGTGAGTCTAAAAATGATTTTTGCAAAAAATTATGAGCATCAGATAATGTACATATAGTTCAAAATGGACCACTTCCTACCAATTCGATAGGAATTTGTCTTTTTCACCAGGGATGGACAGAAAGGTCTGAGCTCCCCCGGCTGGGGCATTGTCCATGTAAGGTGGTATAGTATTTTTGAAAAATATGGTATTATCATTTCGAAACTTTCATTTGGTGGTTGCTTTACAAAACGTCCCGTTTTTGGCGCTCGGAAAATAAAAAAAGGCTTTTCGGTGCGACGAAAAGGAAAACTTCCTCTTACAACATTGTTCGACATCCCATGATACACATGTGTGCATAATATGGTCATATTATTGAAAACTATACCGCGATTTTAGCAATAACATTGGTCATTTGACCTGAAATCCAGAAAACCTTGATTGAGATAGGTCATTTTGTGAAGGTTTTTTTGAGACACAATTAATATGCCAAATTTGGTATCTTTCCATGAAACTATTTCACATAATATGACACCACGCTAAGGTTTTGCATTGTTTCGATCGTTTTTGATTTTTGTATGCCAATTTCAAACTATCGTCAAACTTTCTAAATGGAGGGGCATGAAGATTCTTAGCTCGGGGCTCAGCCTCACTAAACTTGCATTAGATATCTGATGAAATAGTATATTGTGAACCTAAAAATGATTTTTGCAAAAAGTCATGAGCATCATATCATGTACCTGTAGTTCAAATCTAACTCATTTCCTACCGATTCAGTAGGAATTTGCTTTTTCACGAGTGGTGAACGGAAAGGTTTGAGATATCCAGGTTGGGAAATTGTCCATTCAATATGGTCTAATATTTTTGGAAAATGTGGTATTATCATTTTGAAACTTTCATTTGGTAGTTGCTTCACAAAACGCCATGTTTTCGACGCTCGGAAAATAGAAAATGGCTTTTCGGTGCGACGAAAAGGAAAACTTCCTCCTGCAACATTATTCGCCATCTCATGATACACATGCGTACACAATATGGGCACATTATCGCAAACTATACCGCGATTCTAGCTATAACATTGGTCATTTGACCTAAAATCCAAAAAACCTCGATTGAGATAGGTCATTTTGTGAAGTTTTTTTGAGACACAATGAATATACCAAGTTTGGTATTTTTCCATGCAACTATTTCACGTAATATGACACCACGTGAAGGTTTTGCATTGTTTCGATCCTTTTTTAAGTTTTATGGCCATTTCAAACTATCGTCAAACTTTCTAAATCGAGGGGCATGAAGATTCTTAGCCCGGGGCTGAGCCTCACTAAAATTTCATTAGATCTCTGATGAAATAGCATATTTTGAACCTAAAAATGATTTTGCAAAAAATCACGAGCATCATATCATGTACCTATAGTTCAAATCTAACTCATTTCCTACCGATTCGGCAGGAATTTGTCTTTTACATGAGGGGTGAAAGGAAAGGTTTGAGATATCCAGGTTGGGAAATTTTCCATTCAGTATGGTCTAGTATTTTTTCTAAATGTGGTATTATCATTTTGAAACTTTCATTTGGTGGTTGCTTCACAAAATGCCATGTTTTTGGCGCTCGGAAAATATAAAATGGCTTCTCGGTGTGACGAAAAGGAAAACTTCCTCCTGCAACATTGTTCTTCATCCCATGATACAAATGCGTGCACAATATGGGCACATTATCGCAAACTATACTGCGATTATAGCTATAACATTGGTCATTTGACCTGAAATCCAGAAAACCTCGATTGAGATAGGTCATTTTGTGAAGTTTTTTACCAAGTTTGGTATTTTTCCATGCAACTACTTCACGTAATATGACACCACGTGAAGGTTTTTCATTGTTTCGATCCTTTTTAAAGTTTTATGGCCATTTCAAACTATCGTCAAACTTTCTAAATCGAGCGGCATGAAGATTCTTAGCTCGGGGCTGAGCCTCACTAAAATTTCATTAGATCTCTGATGAAATAGCGTATATTTAACCTAAAAATGATTTTTGCAAAAAATCACGTGCATCATATCATGTACCTATAGTTCAAATCTAACTCATTTCCTACCGATTCAGCAGGAATTTGTCTTTTTCATGAGAGGTGAACGGAAAGGTTTGAGATATTCAGGTTGGGAAATTTTCCATTCAATATGGTCTAGTATTTTTTTTTTTAAATGTGGTATTATCATTTTGAAACTTTCATTTGGTGGTTGCTTCACAAAACGCCATGTTTTTGGCGCTTGGAAAATAGAAAATGGCTTTTCGATGTGACGAAAAGGATAACTTCCTCCTGCAACATTGTGCTCCATCCCATGATACAAATGCATGCACAATAGGGGCATATTATCGCAAACTATACCGCGATTCTAGCAATAGCATTGGTCATTTGACCTGAAATCCAGAAAACCTCAATTGAGATAGGTCATTTTGGGAAGGTTTTTTTTATACACAATGAATATACCAAGTTTGGTATTTTTCCATGCAACTATGTCACATAATATGACACCACGCGAAGGTTTTGCATTGTTTCGATCGTTTTTGAAATTTTTATGCTCATTTCAAACTATCGTCAAACTTTCTAAATCGAGGGGCATGAAGATTCTTAGCTTGGAGCTGAGCCTCACTAGACTTGTATTAGATCTGTGATGAAATAACATATTGTGAACCTAAAAATGGTTTTTGCAAAAAATCATGAGCATGATATCATGTACGTGTAGTTCAAATCTAACTCATTTTCTGCCGATTCGGCAGGAATTTGTCTTTTTCACGAGGGGTGAACGGAAAGGTTTGAGATACCCAGGTTAGAAAATTGTCCATTAAATATGGTCTAGTATTTTTGAAAAAATATGGTATTATCATTTTAAAACTTTCATTTGGTGGTAGCTTCTCAAAACACCCCGTTTTTGCACTCCGGAAACAAAAAATATGTTATATGAAATTATTTGTATTTTATGCATTTTTTCAACTATAAATATATAATATTTGAGTTTATATAGATTGATCTTATTTTTCTGCTAATTTGGATATATTATATGTATTTTTCTGAATTTAAATGATTTAGTTATGATTTTTCTAAGATTAATATGGAAAAAAAGAAAAATAGCTACGCTGACGGTCCCGTTTACGCCGACGGCTGCCGTTGGTCTATTTATCCTACGCCGACGACAAAACTGAGCCGACGGCCCTTCAAGCTACGCCCATGACCCCGACATTATGCCATCGGCGTATAAAAAGGCCATCGTCCTGTCTGGTTATTCCCGTAGTGCACCCACCACCATCGTCGGGAAGCACACAAAATCCCTGATCCAGCCGCGATTTGGGATCACAATGGTCCAAGACAAAGCGTGATCATCAGATCTGGGGTCCTCCCGAGCTACTTCCATCGCCATCACCTTAGTGCTAGCCACCATGATCAAGGCATGCATGGGAAGGAGGAAGAACAAGAGTTTAAGATCATATTTATTTAGGAACCTCGGCAAAGTAAAAAAAAATTAATGGGGAAAGAAAGAAACCTAGCTAGAGACATCCGGACCTCTCTCCCACTCACCACCGGCAACGTGGCTGCTGGCGACGGGGAGGAGAGAGAGAGGACAGGATCAAGATCAGAAGGAGGCAAGTCGCCACGGGGTAAAAGTCAAGGTTGGCTCAACGTCCGAATCAGGTCTACGGTCTATCTATTCACACCAATCGTTTTAGCCCATCCTAATTAATCGCCTATGTCAATACCAATATGTATTGTCCATTCTTTTTCTTAAAATATTAACCAACGAAAAAAAATATATCCATCGATTATATGTTGTTACATAGATGAGACCTCTCTAATAGTAAATTTATACAGGCTAAATAGCACCCAGTTACTTCAGTCGCACTTGCGACTCAAACCCGGGTGGACGAGCTCACTAGGTCAAGCGACCAAGACAGCGCTTGGTGCTCGGTATTTTCTTCTCTTGTTAAACCGGATTAGCATCTCTAGGCGCAGGTTGCACACGACCACGTTGGGCTGTGCACTTGATGTCGTGTCTATTGTTCAGGGCCCGTCTTAGTCAAAGATATGCATGTTTCCATGGCTCCCTAAAACGAGCTCTCGCTGAATGAACCTAGGAAGGTGCCAAATGTTGGCTTGAGATGTCGACACGGTTGCGCATTGGCACTAGGGTTGTATGACAGGTGCATTACATAGTCCTGACTCCTTCCATGTCTAAGTTAGATATACGTGGGTCTCATCAACCGCTAGCTAAGAAGCAGAATGCATGGCTTAAATATATAGTGCCAATCTAATCGTTCTACTAAAATCAAAGTGAATCTACATAGCATACCCATTTCCCGGTCTGTACACACCCAAATATATAAGTAACTGAAACTTAATTCTAGGTGTATTAATATCTCGTACTACTAACAAGACGGATCAAAATGTGTGGATATTCGGCAGGTAATTTCTGGGGGGAAGTAACACGTAAAAATAGATCAGATTTCACAAGGACACACCTGAAATCACGTGCACGTGTAATCGCGTTTTCCCCCTAGGGCCGGATGTCGTAGACCTAGATCAGAACTATTCCCATGGTAAAATTTGGAGTCTAGTTAACTGGATCATGTCGCCCACATAAATACTTCACAAACTATGAAAGAGTAAAGTGTTTGGAAATTTGGTAGATATTTCTCCACATAACTACAAAATAGTAACCACATGTCACTCTATGACTCTATTAACTACTAACCCTTTTTCTCATGTTGACAGTTGTCACTTTCGGTAGCCGTGACATTGAATTTATTATTAGAAGCATATACGACACAGCTGGATAACACATCTATACCCCTTGTATTCTATAGCCTTCTATGTCTATAAATTAAGAGCAACCCGTTGTACATCTAACTGACCATGAGGTCTTCTTTTTTCTTACTACTAATATATACATATAGGTCAGCAAGGCAATAGGTAAAGTCATCTAGTTTCGCCGCCTCAGGTGCTCCTCTGTACCACCTCTGATTAAAACAGTAGGTTTAGTTAGGATTAAGAAAATGAGAATGACTAAATACTTCTGTAGAGGGTATCTTTGTTATATAGTTGACTGTAAGTTCTAAGGTGTAACTGCAACAGCTTACTGCAAAGTGGTCCAATTCCATCAACCATTTTGATCTTCTGTTTTGTGCATCAGAACGCTAGTTGTATGAAGTAATGATGAGTATAGATTATGGTCATACTATTGTAAATCTTGTTTGTGCTGACAAACAAAAGCAGCATGAAAAGTTGAGACATCATGTTTTTGGACACCGTGTAGAAGGTTCTCTACAATGTAATCTTCATTGATATTAAAGGCAGAAAGGGCAAAAGTGCAATATGTTTACGAACTCATTCTGAGAAGAAACCAAAAGGCAAATACAGAATGAATGAGGTTGCTGCCGTCTGACAGGTTTCCACTGCTCACTCGTTCACTCTTTAGGTTGTGCTACTCCCCTAGATTTTGCATGCATGTTCAACGGCCAATAGGTAGTTTTTGCTCTATATGAATCCTTACACTGAGATCATCTTGTATGTAAAAAAACAACTTTAAGGATTACTCTGTATGGCTGTTTGATTTGTTCAAAGAAGGGGATGTTCTTGGACTTCCAAAGGTTCACGGCCCATCAATGATGAACTTCTCAATTTTGTGATGTTAAGATCATATATATCTATCCTCCTTGTGCATACCAAAATCTTCAACATATTTGGGAAGTACCGAAAGGAAAGGGCCGATTTCTCCACCTTGCCTATCTCTGCATCTCCAATCATGGGTGTGTAGTAATCTATTCTTTTTGTCTACTCTCGGAGTCTTATGTTGGAATATGATCCAAATTCATTAAGGAGTCTAACTTCTGATGAGCGGAAGCGAGGCGCATTGCTGGAGGCTTGGGCCGATATATACCTCTTGTAAGCCGCTGGCTGGGATAAGTTGCATCTAAGATTATCGTCGGCGATTGTAAACACTCCCCGTTATAGTGAAGTTTCGCTGGATGGCGTCCATGGTTTTTTTCTCTTTTTGTTGGAGAAGTTTTTCCACATTAAATCTTGTATCCTCTGAAGTATAGTTTTCTCCCCGTTATCATGTTTGCCTTTCCTTATCCATTTAGCGTGGTATAGTTTTCTTGATATTTAGTTTTTGTTTGTCCATATACTAGTTTTTTCTGTGAGGATTTTTTCCTTATCCATCCTAGCTGATAATGCGGTATATTTGTATCCCCTTTTGTGCTCGGTAACCAAAGTTGATTCATGTAATTAAGCTGATTTATTTCTTTTATTGTTCATATTTGTAACACCCTCAGAATCGACCCTATGCAAGTTTCAGCGATTCCCGCCAAACCCGCATAGAAACGATTCAAAGGTGCCCACCAGGCACTTGCGTGCGGGTGAAAAACGAAGTAATAACATTACACAACAGTCCTCGATGGGACCCACAGAACAGATATATATATATACAACACGACTCCATGAGTCAAGAATACAGATATACATGACAAAGATCCAAATCACCTTGAAAGCGATAGAGCCTCCAGCTACGGACAAGATGCAAACGGGGCTAAGAGCCCTGAAGAATAACCAATGGCGTCCATAACCCTGCCCAGGCCAAGCCGGAAGGGTAACCCTGCTAACGACGTCGATCTCAAAACCTGCTTAAACAAAGGGGTGCCGACAAAGGGCAAAGGAAAAAGAGAGAGCGGTCAGTACCGAGGCCAGTACACGGCGAGGCTAGAATTCGGCGGTCCTCGCCTACACAGGTATGGTGGACTGAAGCGGCAGCGGCAGCATGCACTAAACAACCTATAGAGACTCGATACCACTGTCGGCTATCAGAGAGGGATAAGAAAGACCTATTCGAAACCAACCTGATGCTACCACCAAACATACCCATCCTGGTATTTCCCCCTCGAGACCAAACGAGGAAGTCAACCGAGGAACTCACACCGTTGGCAGTTTTATTTATTCGGTTATCGTTGCAGCAATTACTAGTCAGGTATAGATAGTCATCCTGATATAATAAGCAGTGAGCACTTTTAGTTAACCATTCCGTTGTAGTTGCAACACTTACTAGTCAGATAAAATTAGCATGAGATATCCCAAACCCAGCAGTTGTTGGTACTTTTATTTAGCCAATCCGTTGCAGTGAAGCTGATTACTAGTCATATCGGATACAAGTCAAGTTATAACAGTAAACTTTAGTTATAGTTGTCTATGATCGAGACCTGTGCTCCAAGTCGTCCATAACCGCGGACACGGCTTCTCGAAAAGATTTAACCCTGCAGGGGTGCACCAAAGTATCCACACGCACTTCGACCCTTTTTGCCAAATCAGTTAACATACACCCATCGGTATGTCGGCGGGACCTAAGTCATGACGTTTCCCAGACCCAAAGCAAGCACGGGGGGCCACCCCACTAAGTCTACCCGCAACAAAGTCGGCCGGTCTCCGAGACGGACTCAGGGTTTGGGTGGACGGTTGTAAACGACTGGGAACCCGAAAAGATGACTGGGCTTGTCGATACAGCAAAAACGTGTCCCGATCCTAAACAGTACAGTGTGCTCCTCGCACAATCGTAAATAAAGCAGTAAAGCAGTACATGTGGTTAGCGCGCTCGATCTCGGAACAGGTGTCAAGAACTCGGGGTCCTACGGGACACCAGTGAGCGGTCGGAAACCAAATATTATCTATCACCCACCGGTGCCTCTGCATTTACCTACTTCAATTTTAGTTATTAAACGATAATTGAATTAAACGATAATTAAAGCCACAATCATCTCCAACATTAAACATGCGGCAAGACTCCAACAACTGTGGTACTTGGCGACACACAACAGCGCTTGAGCAAGCGACTACGACGCGCAAGTCCAACTATCTACCAAACAGCAGGTAATAGGATGTGTCCAAGGCAATATATGGCTGCAAGGGATATCTCGGGTACGGAAACTAGAGCATCGCAACACAGATAGCAATAGATCAACAGGAGGGAATAAATACTATAAAAGTAAGATAGGTAGAAAGGGGAAGGTGCTCGCCTGAAAACATTGCCGAAGGTTCATCCAAGATCGGGTCGACACTCGCATCAACTCAACGGCCTTATCCGCGAAGAAGCAAAACACTAGAATAAACACCGGATGCAATATTTAATACTATGACAGAAGATCGGGCATGATGCATGTATGATGTATGCCATGGCAAAGGTGCGATGCAATTAGGCCATATTAAGCGGAACCGGGGTCCCGACAATTATTATTAGGTTCGAGTTATTTAACTACCCCGCAATTTAATTGTTGTCTTAACATGGCAAAAGATAGCACCGGTTCGCTACACCAATTTAAATGGAGTCCGGAATAAGACAAAGATATCCCGCATATAGACTCCATTTTCAATTATATGGTGAATCGGCATAAGGCCCCCAAACCACATGATATGCATGCGAGATGAACAATTAATATGCAACAAGTTTTATATATAGCATTTATAAAATAGGGCTCGGGAAAAGGTTCACACATCTGGGTTCGGAAGATCTTGGTTCCGGGGGGTTCGGGGTTCGACAGGGTTCGTCGGGGATCGGTTCGACGGGAAACGAGGTTCGGACTCCGGGATTAGGGTCTTCGGATCTGTGAAGGAGATCATGGCGTTCCAAGGAGAAGACCTTGGCGTGCCGAGGGTTCGGTCTTCAAATCCCCGGGAAGGATGTCTTGCGGTTTCCCGTGAAGGCGATCTTGACGCTCGGTGCCCGTGAAGTAGAACTTGTCGTCCGTCTTTTGTCGGTGGTGAACTTGACCGATGGTCTTCGGGTCCGGGAAGGAGCACTTGGCGTGGCGCCGGTTACGGGATCGGTCTTGGCGTTCGGGGAAGAAGATCTTGAGGGTCCATGTCGAAGATCTCGGGTTCCGATGTCGGTGGCCTTCGAGTGGCTCCATGTACAACCTTCGATATCCTCGGCATCAAGCCGGTCTTGTTAGCGAGGAGATTTTAACACATCTTGTTACCGAAACTTTCACGGATCAACAGATAAACAAACGTTCATGAGCCCCCATGAACACACAAGCACATGACAGACACGCGTGCAGGAACCACACACGGAACTGGTACTTGGCGACAGAGAAGGACATGGGACAGGGGCCGCGCGCCTGCAGGAGAGGCGGCAAGGCAAAGACGTCGCGCGGGTAGCAGAGCTTGGTCGCGGTGGCGCTGGACGCGGAGAGGGTCGGCGGCGAGGTCCTGCCCGCGGGGTCGACGCCGGCGCAGGAGGCGAGGAGGTGGGCCGAGGACGGCAGAAGAGGGCGGACGGAGAGGCGGCTTGGGTCGGCGGCGCGCACGGGCCCCCAGCGGCGGCGGAGGTCGGGGTACCGCGGGAGAGGGGGCGGCCGGAGGCGGGGCGAGCGAGGGTGGCCAGAGGAGCTCGACGAGGCGGGGCCCGCAGGGTTGCCGGGCCGGCCGAAGACGGGTCCGCGCGGCGGCGGGGAGCTCGGTGGAGGGGCACCGGCGAGGAGGCCGATGGCGGCGGCTGGCTCGCGCGAGGAGAAGGGAGGCGAGGGGGAGAGGACGGGGAGGCGCGGCCAGCTCCGGGGAGGTTGAGGAGGAGGGAGCCCCAGGCGGCGGTGGCGCCCTGGGGAGGAGGCGACGGCGCCGGGCGGACGCTGGCGGGGCGGTGTGCTCGT
This sequence comes from Avena sativa, assembly GCA_916181665.1. NCBI lineage: Eukaryota > Viridiplantae > Streptophyta > Magnoliopsida > Poales > Poaceae > Avena > Avena sativa. The sequence goes on along the minus strand of OV702279.1, from coordinate 395,091,246 downwards.
GGGACAGAGGGCGCGAGCAAGGAGGAGGGGTGGTGGTGCTCTGGGAGGAGGACGAGGCGCGGGGCTCGCTGGCCAGCGAGGAAGGAGGAGAGGGACGGGGCGGTAGGTGGGGAACGCGGGGCGTGCGGGCGAGTGGGTGGGGCCAGGTGAGAGAGAGAGGGTGAGTGCGTGGCGTCGGGGCCAGGTGGGATGCAGGGAGTGGAGGCGGCTGTGTGGGGCCGGAGCGGAAGGGAGAGAGGTTGGGGAGTGGGTACGCGGGGTGGGGGGAAGAGAGTCTCACGTGGCGAGCTGGGATAGGATAGGGGGAAGGGAGAGGATGAGGTGTCGCCCAGGGATTGGAGGGGGTGAGGTGGCTGAAGGGTGGGTAGAATAGGACTGGGTAGGAAAAGATTTAGGTGGCCCGATTTTGTACTGGGGTGGCCGACTGGGTCGAATCGGCCCGGTTTGGCTGCCCCCTAAAATTAATATAAAATTTTATGTATTGTTTAAAAGACTAGTGCAATTTATTTTTAGACAAACAAAAATATCCGGAAGGGTCCGGGGATTATTTTGAAATAGAGAGGGATCTTTGTAGAAAGCAAAAGTAGGTTTGAACATAATAGTTTTAGTCAATGATGATGTCATGATGATGCGATGCACAAAAACAACGCGATTTTCTAGTAGTGGTTTTGCGGGATGCCACAATATTCCACTTGATACCTTCTTAGATTGGGAGTATAGTAGTTTCTGTTAGCGGTAAGCCAGTGATGTTAAAAAAATAGTGCACAAAAGTGTTTCATGGTGTGATAGTGTGAATCGACTAATCTATGTGCATATCTAGATCTACAAAGTCTTGATCTTTGCTAGTTCTAATGACACATCAGGCCTATAGCACTCACAAAGCTTACTGCGGCAAACTCAGCCTAACTATCAAAGAAAATAGCACAGGTGCGGTGGAGCGCGCATGTACTTTTTGTATGACTTGTACACATTTTCTTCTCCTTTCTAATAAAAATTCGGCCAATGTCTTTGTTACGCCTACAAATTCCTGATGCATCGCAAACCTATATTTTATCAAACATGTTGAGATGGATGAATACGTTCTATAGCCATATCTATTGTATGGTATGGTTCATCAGCCTTGTGTTATTTATATTGCCTATGCGTTACCCTAAATAATGAAAGTCCTAGTAAAAAATGACATATCAACTTTACAGCCCCTTATTGCTTTACCTCTCACCTACCTACACTTAGGAGGAAATTAGAATTTAGAAGTGATAAAGGTAACTCATTTATACAATTGACGTGTCATTAATGGAGATACGTATATTTTTAGTGGCTATTGATTGTATTATCTACCAACCCACATTCACTACTAGGTGAAGATGGGCACTTCATCGTGTTGCTTGCAATTCGTCCCGGTATCGTGTGGCCAATCCGGTAGAATTGTAGGCTATCATATGTTTTGATTGCAGATCTTCAAGGAATCACCATAGAAAGGGTTAAGCAAATGTGCAAGGAATCAACATAGAAGGTTAAGCACATACACAAGTTCGCATCATGTACTTTTTTCACCACCAAACAACATTACATAGCAGTGAAAAAATAGTTAACTCCTTTCCGGTCCATAAATGCCATATTGCCATTGATTTATTTTTTAGTGGTTATATTTAGAAAATTAATTTAGGGAAGAAACACCCAACCAACCTATTTAAAAAAATCCATACACTTACAGTTATTAATAAGAGTAAATATAGGAAAGTGGCACCAAAAGTATTGCATTTTAAGAATTAGTGTGAATATTGAGACAAAAACTGGTAGATATATTGAACTGGAGTGATGAATACAGTTGATGAACCTTTACTATTGATAGGTAAGCACTAATGCCATGAATGATGCAAATAAATATGCCAAACTTTTGTCGTTGCTCCTTTTGTTGATGCATAAGTATATTTATATCGATACATCATTTTAAATTCACTACATAACACTTTGCACATATTATTTGCAAGACATTGACATATACGTAAATAAGTAAAACAAGGAAGCAGTATAATATATACTTCTTTTGAAGATCCAAATCAATAATACAGAAAGTATGACACTATAAAGATCAAACATCAGTATGCAATTGTATTACACATTTGCGTAGTAATCCATTAGTTTAGTTGCTAAATATTTATCATTCACGAGTATGCTAAGTATTCTTCTATTACATATACTCACAATGGAACCATTACTGATCTAATCCGATGCATCATATATGAAATGGAGTGGTATGTTCATACGCATATTTGCAGTAAGGTGAATGCACGTTCGTAGGAGCAAGAGGTAGTGGCTGAAGTCAACTTAGGGTACTTCCTGAAGGCTTGTTGTGTTCCATGGTCATCAATTCATCACCATATCCATGTCCCAATCATCTGGGTTAATACATGCATTTCCATTTATTAAATGAAAACAATATCATTTGCTCTGAAGGAAAAAAGCATTATCAAGATTGCTATTTATCTAGTTTTAGCAAACAAAGCCTCCACACAGAAATTAAGAGAACATATGTTGTTCTCCACTATAATACCTGGAAGATCTCAGGGTCCATAAATTTAATTTGTCTCCTACATAAAAAAAGACTCCTTTGAAATTCACTGGGCATGCTTAGCACTAAAAACTTGTTAATTTTGTATAGGCCGGACAAGCACAAGTTTCGAGATGAGGAAGAAAACTCGTAAAAATGGACATGGTCATACATAAAATTGGTAATTAAAATCACAAGTGGAACACATCAATTCAAATTGTGAAATCACATCTTGATGTAAAGCAGGCAAAATGCAAGCCCAACATTATGCTTTGATTACACAACACACATTTACAACACCATATCTCTTTCTCGATACATGGAAAATGTAACTGTCTGATGGAAGTTAAGAACAGATGGCATCAACACATACAGTCAAGAAACAAAATAAGCATCTCCGTAGTGTATTGAACAATTAATCTTACAAATATCAGCTACAATAAAAAGAACTAAGAGTACTAGAGTAGTACATTTTCGTTCTTTTATAGCCTGGAAAGAACAATGTCATTTTCATTCGTTTGATATTCAACACAAATTTTGAAAATATTGAGCTTAGAGGTCTCTAAAGGACCGTTGAAATATACCCACCTTAACATTTCGGTGGCATCTGCTAAACAGTTGTATCCAAAAAAGGTCACATTGCTTGGACTGCAAAGCTGGCGGAAACACGATTAAGAAAGAGAGAAAAATATCACCAACACCATGCAACAAAGAGCAGAGCACGACAAAGGGCAACATCGGCGTGAAACATGTATGTGAAGGAAAGGGAATAGGTCTGGAAGGAGTGAAACCTGATCGGTTATTTTTCCCTACCATGTATTACCCGGTCACTGTGTCGTGTGACGGAGTCGGTGGTGGAGCCTAATGGAAGGACAGGAGACACGACCCTCGTAGTAAGAAATCCATCAGTTTACTAGGCTTAGTTGATGACCCAGATAGGTCTAGTTCAAGATACCACGACTAATCATGCTCATACCAGGATGGTCTGATTAGCCGAGCAACTAACCCGATTTAGTGCTTAGAGGAATATGTAGATTGAACCATCATCATCCTGATTGTTCAGCCAGTCTATTAAACATGAACACCGCCATGAGATACATATACATATAACAAGATGAGAAATTACCTTGACATACCTGATTGGAGATCCACGACATGACGGATATATTTTTGGCTTTCTCGAATAGGACCGTTGGATGGAACTCCATCTTTAGATATAAATTAACATTGTTCAGGTACCAAGCAGTTATGGAACTGCATAGTGCTAAAATAATATGAGATGCTGGTAGCATACTGGCAAATAGGTCAATACTAAATCAATATTTGTAGTCAATACAATTAATATTTGACAAAAAGCTTCGCTGTTTATTGTTTTTTCCTAAACTACATGTGTAAACTGTAAACTGAAGAATAAATATTGAGATGCTTAGTGGATTTTTTTCCTTTGTAAGAGCAGTAGTTATCTTCATTAAAAAGGATTAGCATGTATGTTTCTAAGAACTCAACCTGCAAGGAAATTAGCATATTCCATTTAGTTAGGAGTTCTTTTTCTCTAGCCAATCAAGGGACATAATGTAGAAGAAAATCTAGGAAAAGGTAACTTCTGTTACTTCTTTATAAGGATGGATCAAATAATCTCTGGTTCTCAAATTCTAAAAATGCAGTATTTAGTAAGATCTGCAGTACTGAAAAGTAGTCCATGAGTGAACAAAGATAAACAAAAATAGGATTGGTGCTCAGGAACAATATTGTTTTGCAGGTTCCCTGCAATGAAATCCTATAACACGTAATTAATGAAGTGTCACAACATCATCGGCAACATTTACAAACAAATAGTGCATCCAACAATCTAGAAGAATAAGTATCCTCAAATACATCATTTGCAGATTAAGTAGTACCAAATGCACCAAAACAATTAATCGAATTACATCAAGTAAGTATTTGAGGGAGTATCATAGCTTGCACTTTATGACCGTGGTCGTTGGAGCCTATCATCACATTTGCTGCTCCTCCTACTAGCAGCGATGGAAAATATTGGAGGCGGTGCAGACATTTTTTTTTGGAAATGGACGCCTTTATTAAAAATGTTTAATAATTACATCCGGCCTCTGCATAACTAAGATGCACACAGCCACACAAACGATAGAACTATGGAAAAAAAAGTATACGCGCATTACAAAAAGCAGTAAACATAATTGTCTTCAAACTAAGCTGAATTAATCCTCAAATCACACGGCCATCCATGTCGTAAGAAAATATCCCTCGCTGTGTCCTCCAATCGCGTACATCCCTCCATAAATAGGTCACGAAACTCCATGCGCTGAAGAATAGTCCATGATCGAAGTATAGCCGTGGCTCGATAAATAACCTGCATAGGAGAAGACACAATATTATTAAAAAATTGTCATTTCTACAAAGCCATAGGGACCATATAATGGCAAGCGCTCTCACCCTAAACAAAGTTCTGTACTTATCCACAATTCCATGCAATCAATTACCAAAAACATTGGTTACAGAATGTGGAGGAGATAGACCAGAAGCTATTTGGATGAATGACCATATAGAGCGACCAAATTTGCAATGGAAGAATAAATGACGAATTGTCTCATCGTGATGACAAAAAACGCATTGTGTACTTCCATGCCAATTCCTCTTTGCAAGATTATCTTTTGTTAGAATTACACCTTTACGTAGATACTATGCAAATATCTTCGTCTTAAGTGGTATTTTCATTTTCCAAATTTTACTATTATCATCGACTGGGATATCAGGTTGGACCAAAGCTTTATATAGCGAGCCAACAGAAAATTTACCACTTTCTAGTAAATTTCATTTAAACACGTCAACACCATCCGACAGTTGTATATTGGATAATCGTAAAAGTAGATTGTTGCAAGATACTAGCCTAGGACCAATGAACCAATGAGACATGGAGGCGGTGCAGACATGGGGAGAAGACGACGGAAGTCGTCCCAGCAGACCCTCTGCTTCCATATTTTTCTGCTAATTCTAATGATGCTCGACACCCCCTTGATTTCCCTTGGCTCCGGCACACATACATTAACGCCACCCTCTCACTTGGAAAATCTTCCCAAGTTCCAGAGAGGCCATGGGAGAGAGTGGTTGAGCGGCGGCAATGATGAAGGTAGCGGGAGATCCATGGTCTAGCTCGATGGTTCGCGAAGATGGACGACTGGAAATATCGACATAGCTGGCCACCACCTGGGACTGGGAGGGCGGTAGTCAGGAAGCCACTTTGGGCCTCGCGATCGGGTCACGGAACTGAACGAGGGAAGAAAACAACTGAAAAGAAGGTATTGCTAGGGAAAACAATATGGGAAGAAAGAAGGTATCACAAGGGGAACAAATATTCGTCAGCGGCAGCGGCTGGTCCGGAGGAGCTGGTCACCGCTCACCGGTGGCAGTGGCCAGATACCCTAGCGGCATGGAGAGGGCATAGGAGGAAAGAAAAGAGGAGACGGACCGACCGACTGGTTTGGGGATTCTGTGCGCCTTTAAACGGGCACATGCACACACATGTAATCAATAGTTTTTTCATTCTTGCAAGTATTTAAACAAAATCAACAAATAGGTCTTGTACGGTAATAATATAACACAATCAAATAGATCCAATAATGTACGGACAGAAACATTAATAACAAGTGAACATGCATGTTATACATGTGCATGTATACATTTTACATCTAAAGAGTACGACCACTTTCGTATAATATTGTGCTCAGATCATGCACCATTCTAGCATTCTTCTTGAATCTACTCAGATAACAACACAAGTTCGCTATGGCAGGACTTTTTTTTTGTAATTATTCTTTTTTTTCTAGGTTTTGTGCATTCGTAAGACAGGTAAGACATGCATTGTTGCAGAGGATAGGTGTGTAATTGTTATCTCGATGATACGCTCCTTGTAAAAAAAAAACATAACACACCACAACCTCAACCTTGATTATGCACACATTAATCCGGTAGAATGAACCTTGCGCAAGGAATGGATGTCGGTTTGGTTGGCACGTCCGCATGAGGATGATGGGGCAGTGAAGGACTGAAAGCAGTGTTGGATATCTCGGCCTGTGGCCTCGTCGGCGGAAGACGAAGAAGGCGAATTCCGCATGTCCGTGGTCTTCACCGTCAACAGAGTGCAGTGGGCGGCGCTGGCAAGAGAATTGGGGAACGGGGTAATGCGCTGCTGCTGCCGTTGTATTGGCAGCGGCGGAGGCTGAGATGGTGCGTGGCGGCCAGACGCTAGCGAGATGTGGAGAACTCGCTAGGGGAGGTCGATTTAGGAATTAAGAGGAACGGTTTTGTTCGTGATTTGGGGCATCTCGAGCGGAGTAGTACGGATTGAAGAACAGTGTTTTACCGCCTAACATGGAGTCAACGTGGATGGTCACATGATGTTTACTACATGGCTAAGATTTGTTGGATCTGCCCCTTCTTATTCTTTTTATATTGGTACGGATGTACTCCCTCCGATTAATATTACTTGTCATTAGATTGGATGTATCTAGCACTAAAACATGTCTAGATACATCCATTTTCGCGACAAGTAATATGGATCGGAGGGAATAGTAGATATCTAGACTAGAAGTGGTCAAACCTGTAAAAATAAAATACAGTTATAGTTTCGGTTAAAAAATCGGCTCCTAGCGGTACCCATAAACTAGATTGACCGCATTTTTTTTAACAGGGCACTGAGAACCCACTCCGGCAACTTGCGTATACTCGGTGTCAGAGGCGAAACAGAGCCAATATTGCAGGCAAACTGGTTGACGCCGGAAAATAGCCGAACCGCCGTGGGAAAATCGCCGAACCACCTCCGAAAAATCGCGGGACCGCGGCAAAATAGCCAAATCGACAGGCTAGGAGTGGGCGGCACCGCGACACCACGATAAGGACGGGCAGGCGCGGCAAGCTCGCGCGGCTCGGGGTGGCGCGGGAGGCCCGCAGCGGCAGCAGGGGGTCGGGACGACGGTGGAGCGACGCACGGGCGTCGAGGCAGCGCGAGGTAGCTGCTCATATATATAGGCCGGGCAGCAGGAGGAAGAAGAATAGAAAAAAAAGGAAAATGGTAGGCCAAAGTGGGCCCTGAGCAGTACAGGTCAGGATTCACAGTATCAGGTTTCAGTTTAGATGTGGCGTTTTGGCTCCCGGGAGCATATATGCTCCTGGTTTTTGAATTGGATTTTAAACGCAAGTTAAAATATCAAAAAATCCAGGAAAAAAATTGGGTGTATACATCTTGACATTCTATGTGCTCACAAAGTCGTTTTACGGAAAATTGATATGTTTTGTGTCGTGTGTAAAATAGACAAATTTAGCATTTAAAAAGTGCGAGTAGCGGGACATTTCTTTGTTTTGTTCATACATGACACAGAACGTATCGGTTTTCTATGAAACGATTTTGTGAGTAAGTAGAATGTCAAGATGTACGTGCCAATTTTTTTCCCGAATTTTTTGACATTTTTTTTCATACAGGACACAAAACAGTTGCTCTTCCTCTATAGAATAATTTGATTGTTCCATCACTTGTTGGCTACCTCATATTTTTATGGTCGTCAATGTATGACCCTCTTTTGATTTGTATAATTCTTGAAACACATCAGTAAAAAAACAAGATTATATTGCAAACTAGTGGAAACTACATGAATGCATCGAAGAATGCTGGACACCATAGGAAGAAAACAAGGCCATGTAACAGATGTCTCAGTGGATGAAAAAGATTCTCCAAAACGGAGCCCATTAGAGTTCTTATGAAAATTCCTAAGGATTCTGACGCTCTGAATCAAATGGCATGCATAAAACATGTTTAAGGGTCCAAGTCGTCGATAACTATGTTATTGTTTCAATCAAAGGAGACCATATGGATCTTGAGCTTCTCTCTAAAATAATATGTCAAAACTGTGAACGCTCCCGATTTAATCAACTGTGTTAGCGTCCAAGTTGACATGGATGGAATTGCACCTACTTTTGGAACACATGCTAGTGATGATGTACAAAGCCATGATAACAGCTGCGAGCGGTCGAGTGAATTCCATGACGGGAGATCCTTTTCCTCATCATCAGCATCGCAGTCACTTGTAGTGTCCATCTGTAGTGTCCTTTTCTTCTCTTGTTAAACTGGATTAGCATCCCAGGCGCTGGTTCCACACGACCAACAAGTTGCCCTATGTACTTGCTGCCCTGTTTGCCGTTCAGGGCCTGTCTCGGTCGAAGATGTGCATGTATCCATGACCCCCCAAACCCAACACCCTTCACCGATTAGTGACAGCCTTACTGCGAACTTCTGCAATGCAGCAACTGATGTGTTTCCAGATAGCTCTCATCCCAAGTAGCATTTCACACACCCAACAGCTCGTAATCAGGATTTGTCTTTTTTTTTTCTGGATTATAGTCGTCAACTCATATGCAGAGAGCTACGACAAGCTGGATATGTTGTCTATTTTATAAGGGCGGTTCATGATTAAACAAGCAAAAGCTGGTTGGTATACATCCACCACACATCCAGACCACTTCTTTCAAAATTTAAAGGGAAACTTAAGTCTAAGTATTTATGAATTGTCTATGTGGCAGATGGAAGCATATAATCCATATATCTTAAATGATGTGTGCTAGCTATATACAAATGGATAAATGAATAGTTCAATGGTAGGCATTCATACAGTACAATAGCCTAAAAAGGAAACCATGCTTGTTATGAGAAAATAATACTAGCATTATTGCATTTGGCCCTATTTTAATTACACAATTTTATAAACAATACCATAAAGTACAGACCAACCAGACTGGCCAAAATATTACATATTTAGAACTTAACTGATTATTTACAAGTATTATGAAAACAAATCATTTTAATTTCAACAAAGTTGAGTCTGCAAACTTTAAAGGTGCTACAAACTTCTTACTAGGCTCACACCCTAAGCGATTACATACACCCAAATGCACATGATCCTCGGTCTGTTGAAGAAATTTCAGTAATGTACCTTTTTTGAATTGTTTGCAAACAAAATTTCATGATTTACCAGCTCAATTTTTACATGATTTACTACATTTTGAAAAACCATGCAGTTTTTTCATTTAGCCACAACTTAGTCTAGTTAGTCAGGAAAGACAAAACTAACCATCTAATGAAAGGAAAAATATGATATGTCAGACCTCACTCGTCACCTTTACTTTTTTTTATTATTCCTTCTTATGTATGGCGATGTTGAATTGCAGTTATTGTCAGAACTCTGCGGTTGTCATCACTGGTGATGGTTGATGCTCTGGTTCACTGGTCCTTCGAGGCCTTATCCTAAAGACTTTCCATTTTTCTACTATAACACACTCTACTACGACAAGTTTTGTCCGACTCAGGTTATGGAGGGGCGATGAAGGTGGGACGCCTTCGTCTCGCGCTAGGGTTTGTAGTCGTCGCTAGGTGGTTCAGATTATTAATAGATCGTTGTATTTTTTACTATTTTTACAAAAATAAATAAATTTAAATAATATTTTTTCTAGTATTGAAATCCAAGATAAATGCATAAGAAGGTTGGTAGGCTTGATAGCCGTGTCGAGCTTGTTTCGGCAGCCAGCCCAAGAAATCGTCGCATCACAGCAAGCACACAATGAAGATATGTTCATATTGGATCCTTGACAGTGCAAGATCCCTCAGCCCAGGGCCCTCTCATTGTCGAGACAGATTGAGAGAGAGAGAATGGATTTATAGAAATGGTGAGACATATGATTTACTCCATTTTAGCATTTGCCAGTTTTGTCAATACCATTTTGTTGTCGGAACGCGTGAGAGAGAGCTCCTCACTTCCACTACAAAGATTAAAAAATAAAATCGCATACAACTAGTGGCGTCTATCGATGAATGTTGCCACTATGCAAGGAGTAAGAATGAGCGGTGGAGCTAGTTCGCTAGGTGCAAAGTCTATCAGTTATGAACTCGTAAAGTGCGTTCCCAGAAAAGTTGCTGAAGGGCCCAATTTCACCTGTCGTGATCGAACGAGCTCTCCTTGGCTATACCGGGGCAGCTCCGCCGTGTTCGCTCGAGATGGCTCCGCCATAGGTCACTGTGGACCCAGCCGCACGGTTACATGCCGTCGCTACACCCATAAAAAAGGTGTAACACATAATCCTGATTCCTTCCATGTCTAAGTTAGACATATATATCTCGAGATCTAACTAATCACTAGTTAACCGCATGCAGAATGCAAGAGACCTAAGTGGTGAGTGTGTAGCAAATCGACCTGCTAAAATCGAAGTGAAGCTGCATGACTACATACCCATTCCTCAGTCCTGCACCCACGCCAATATACAGGTGAACTGAAACTTAGCTCTAGGCGTATTAATATCTCATACTAGTACGCCAGATTAAAATGTCCGCGGATTGGTAGGTAATTTCTCCCAGACGTATCTCGTGAAAATGGACCAGATTCTGCAAATCTGAAAATGTTCATAGGAGCCATGGGATCATGGAGGGATGGTCAAATCTATAAGGGAACCTCAGTGAGATCGATCGACCATGATGATCTATAAAGCATATATAGAAAGAGCTTCCAGTGCACTCATTTGGCATTCTGTTTATAAGAAAATGAGATTCCATAGTGTGTGCTCGTAGAAAATACGGTTTACTCTCCATGCTAAATTCAGCGTTTGCAAATTTTGTTGTTGCAACAAGCACATGTGGTGGAACTCAAAGAAAACAATTGCATGGAACATGGAGATACCATTAAATATTGGCTATGCCAAGATCGGTGGACTCTAAAGAACTTATATATATTCAGTATGGGTTCTGACCAGATTGTTCAGTTTCCTTCAACTCTAGCATCACTTGCACCAAGCGACGCCATGGCGATGGGGCAACCTGGCATAACTCTGCTAGCTAGAAACAAATTGAGATGCGCAAAGAGTCTGCCATATCTCTATTTAGGACATGACACCAGTTCTTTAGGACATGCACCAATGTCTCGTAAGCAGTCTCCGCCCTGTATGTGTGTCATTCCCCTGAGCTTTTCACCGCCCAGAAGGCCCCATATACATTGTCTTGACTCCATCCATATATAAGTCAAACATATATGATTGATCTAATTAGTCCCTAGCTAACTGCTAGCACAATACAATCCATTGCATATATGTCTAGCGTCTATAAGATGATCTCAAACTTCATGATTATTCTTACTAACACACCAACATGCGCAAAGTTGAGAACACTAATATTGGACATGCACCAATGTCTCGTTAAGCAAGTCCCGGACTGTATGTGTGTCATTCCTGACACCGCCTCTTCATAGGTTCGTTGAAGCACAATTGAGCTTCACCATGCAACATGTCCAGGCAAAAACAAGTTTCTTCACTCATCAGATCGTATGTCACTTCTCCCTGAGCATGGGGGATAACAAACCCCCATTGCCCTGAGCTTTTCACCACGCAGAAGGCCCCATATACATTGTCTTGACTCCATCCATATATAAGTTCAACATATATGATTGATCTAACTGCTAGCACAACACAATCCATTGCATATATTGATATCTCTTGGCTAAAGGTGGAAGAAGACACACAGTGGATACAAGTATGAATACGAGAGCTTTTCTGGCAACACACGTCTGCCGTTCTTCTGTTCTCTCTTTTTCTCTTAACAAACTGATTACATAAGGGACATTTAAAAGGAAAAGAGCAGGCACGGTCAAGCCACAACCAGCTGATCCGTATACTACGCTCCACTACACACGCACACACTTTGAGTCGCCGCCAAGTTAGCAGATGAGGAGTTAGTCCACAACGTGCATCCGTACTTCTAGCTCCACACTGCATCTGCTAGCTGACTTGGCTTTGCTAATCCACACCACACGTGCATGTAAACCACTAATTCTCTAAACTAATTTCTAGCAAAATATACATGCACGCACTCAACTTATGGCTGCCGATCGGACCACTTCTCAGCACAACGCTATCTCTCTGTGCGAGTCTCTTTACCGATTTTATCTCTGTGCCACGACGCCTTGCATGTACCTAGCCAGAACTAAGCCGACCACTTGAAACTAAAAGTATGTAACAAGAAATAAACATGAAACTAGACCTATATAACAAGGTTAACTCCAACATATATGTCTAGCGTCTATTAGTTGATCTCAAACTTCATGATTATTCTTCTCTCAATCTTTGCACTTACTCAAACATATAGTAGGTCAACTGAAGCGTACTTATGGTTGCATAATGTAGGACACTACAACTGGGCACCCTATGAGACCTCTCACATCTCAATTGTATTTGGACATTGATATTGTGTATGCGTCGTTTTCTAGTCGGAAGATCTCTTAGTAATGACGTGGTTTACCGCTATTAGGCCAGATGTCCTAGAGGTAGAGGGGAGCTATTCCCGTTATAAAATTTGGTTAATCTGGTAAACTGTATTATGTGACCCACATTAAATCTGCATAAATTAATTATGTGGGAGGAAAGTGTGCGGAGATTTGATAAATGGTTTCTCCACATATTTAGCTACAAAATACTATAATGTACCAAATATACTTTATGTCTCTATTTACACCTCTCTGAATATGGATTTAATAACAGGTGAATGGAAGATAGTAAGGTGTTGAACTTTCACAAAAAAGTACTCCCTCCGTCCCATATTAATTGACTTGGATTTGTCAAATTTTGGATGAACCTATATACTAAATAGTGTCTAGATTCATCCAAATTTTAACAAATTTAAGTCAATTAATATGGGTCGGAGGGAGTAGTACTACGACATGTAGTTAAATAACGACTTTTCTGGTTGTATTGGTTAATTTTTTTTCCTAAATCAGGCAAAAGAAGGTCACCATCTATTCAATTAGAATATGAAGGCTTGTGTGGCAATGCTCATCCATCATTAGTAAATATTAGGAATATATATTTGACAATGTTTTATAAGTATAAATATGCGAGAGAATTGAACAGTTTGAATAACATTGCCTCAATAATAGGAAGGTGGTTCCATTATTCAAGTTGACATGACCCTCGGTGTGATATTTCATTTGAATCTAAATCTAAAAAACCAATTATTCACAAATGAATACATTTGGTCTGCTCGTCACTGGAAATAGATCAGTACACCTGCCATATCCAACACTCATAAACTTCAAGACCAAATATATATGATTGTGTCTAGGAGTTGTATTTATTATCCATTAAATATTTAATAATTCCCAGTTGATTGTCACATGTAGGCCCCGTCAGTAATATGATTTCGGCTCAACCATTCCAGAGTAACTATCTTGACCATAGATTATATTGCTTAACGGTTTAAATACTACTACCTCCATTTCAATGAATAAGGCCTTTTTTTGAAAAGTCAAACTAAGTAAAGTTTGACTAAACTTTTAGAAAAAACTATCAATAACTATGCAGGGCCGGTCCTGTGATTTTGGGGGCCCTGGGCAAGAATAGAACTTAGGGCCCTTAGTATAGACGTCACAATAGTACCAATGAATATTATACGTGTAATATATATATGTTCTCAATAAGCCTTAAACACATTCAAAAAAGTACGAACATATTACACAATTTATACATATTACCAAGTAAAATATTGAATATACGGATATACCTTGAATTGGTGTTATACGTGTGATATTCTCGCGATCGCAAACAGGGGCCCGAAAACAAATCGATGATATGACGAGTCGATGAACTAACGATCAATAGTACATAATTAGATGAAATTTAGGAATAAGAAGCGTGTGTACCGGGAGAAGAAGAAGGCCCACGCGATCGTGGCCGTCAGGCGGAGTAAGAAGATCAGCTGAGAAATAAAGTTAGCAGTACTTGCGCTCGATCGCTCGTGCTCTACTGCTCTTGTCGTCGGTGACGGTCCGACGGACTGGGCACCCGGCGCCGCCTGACGGGACGGGCTATGTTCCAGGAGGACGCGAGATAGGAATTGGGATCGATCGTCGATTGATTCTTTCCATAGCCAGGGCGGCGATCGAGTTTTTAGTCAGGCCTTTTCTAATCCTAGTTGGTACGTAAGGCCCATATGACTTTTTTCAGCCAAACGTTGGCCCGTGACTTTTTTCAGCCAATACATATCAATGTATAAGAAAACTATACGTGTGTGTATACCTGGGGAGGGGCCCCCGATTTTTGGGGCCCTGGGCGGCCGCACACCCTGCCCCTCCCTAGGGCCGGCCCTGTAACTATGATATTGCATAGTTATCAGTAACTAAGAAAATATATAATTATCGTATGAAAAACTCATTCTTTGGAGCGGAAGTAAGTAGCAATTAACACAAATGTTTACAACTACCCTTTTTTTGCAATCGTTGACACCACTAAATACGATTAAACCAACAATTAGTTACAAGTGTGATATACTTTTCTTTGCCACATATCGCGAGAAATAAAACGTTTCTTTATAGAATGGTGGAAAAGCCAAGATACAAGTAGTAGTGCCTACTCTAGATAAGAAATGGAGAAAGAAGTGAGCACCTCCCAAATGATCTAGTCTCTCGAATAGGTGAAGTTTCGGTCTTATGATGTGTGAAATTTACGATTACAAGAGTGCAACCTTTGCATTCTTCTTAATAATGAAGGTTGCTTCTATCCATGGAGCAAGCGTGGATCCTTGATCTGTTTATAGCAGTCCTGACTCCTTCCATGGCCACTGTCCAATCTCTAACTAGCTTCCCGCTAGATTCAATAGTGTCCACTCGCAAATCCTTGATCTGTTATTATAGTGTCCACTGTTTGATCTACTGAAATCTAAGTGACAATGTATGACTAGCACTTTACAGTCTCTGCTTGCACATATATATACATATATATAGCCATATAGGTGATAAACTGAAACGTACATCTAGACCCTAGGTGTATTTATATATCATAATACGTCATGGTAAAGTGTGTGAAAGTTTCGTAGATGACTTCTCCACATCTTTGGCTACCAGATATAAATAAACAAATATCACTCTATATGGTTTTACCTACATCACTCCAAATATGAATATGTAAACAGGGAACAGCACAATAGGCTGATGCGATGTTTCTGCAAAATATTAAATAAAATGGTCTGGAAATTAGTTACACTCCTGTATTTTCTAGCTGCATGGATTAAAGAAGACAATAAATCTTGCAAAATAAGGTCACTATCCTATTCAATGTTCAAAAGTAGTTGAAAATTTTATATATGTTTGTATATGCATGCCTGTTGCAACTAATTAATCTACTTCTGAGTTTTGGTTCAATCTCTGTTGGAGAACTGTAGTCTTGGGAGTAAATATATTGTGAACCCTTCTATTTGACTATATTTTTCGGCGTTCCATGGTTGTCGATCACCTTATGTTTCGTGTATAGATGTTTAGTGTAAGGTATTTCGACTTTCTCTAGGTGTGTACCACCAAGCTCTGAAACTTTGATATGTGGGATCATGTGGGCAATGCTCCTATTTATTTGGAGTTTCATGATGGCGAATTATGTGGTTCGCCTCTTAGTTCAGCATGCATTAAAATGCTTTAGTCCACCCCTACCAGCTTCTCAAATAACTGTGTCTTCTAGTAGTGAGCAGATCGAGACTCTTTGCAATTTATATAGGAGATGTTCATGGTGGCACCGAAGCTTTGGCAGTTATTTCCATCAGTTTTTAGACCTTTACGAGAGAAGTTCTTTGCATCGTTATTGATACACATGTTTTACTAGCCGTCCTTCTTTTTTCAGGCTAATCTACACGGTGTTACTTTTTGGGGATAGTGCATCTCTTTACTTGCTCATGGATGGTTTAGGAATGTTTGCTAGAGTTATGGAGAGCAAATTTGTGGCACCCGGGCACGAGCGTACCCTTTATTTCAAATTTATACTTTTGGGTTCATAAAATTACAAAATTTATTTTGGGATACATGTATATGGTTCAAATAACCGTAGCAAGTTTCAGTAGAAATTTCGTTTTATTTTGGCTACAGAAAAAACTTCTGACATATAGTGTTTGTTGTCTTCCTTCTATGAAGCCTAGGAAAAGCACCCTAGAGAAAATTGCTTTTGGTCTCCGAACTCACAATATGGGACGACAAAAACCCCAATAAGATAAACCTGACGAGGTTCATATTCCAAGTTGTGAACCAGAATTAAATAATTACTTGATGGAAACTTACTTTTAGGATGATCATTTCATATAAACTATTGTTAATATACCTCTTGTCAGGTCATGCGATTTATCCTTCAAAGAATTAATTGACAATGTAGTTAAAAACTTTTTGCAAGCTGTTTAAGCAGCCAACAATTCATTTGCGCTTATTTTAGTCACTCATTTGGCATTCGGTTTATAAGAAAGACGGGTTGAATAGGTGTGCAAACCAAACAATCTAGTACAATACTACTTGGTATTATAGGGAAAAACTGATTGCTTTGAATAACAATACCTCAATAATATAAATATGGCAAAATGTTAACAATTTTAGCTATAAGATAAAACGAATCCACCCACAAAAGTTAGCACCTTTCTGCCAAAACAACATGGCACCACTCATATTTAATTTGAAAATATTAATCTAAAGACCCAATCATTCACCAATGAATGATATTGAGCTTCAAGCCTCATTCATGCCGATTCCCTAAGTTTTGCATTGTTGAGTTTATTCTCTTTGTATTCATCTTTGCCTCTCGTTTTTCCTTTATGTCTAAATACTTTGTTCTTTTACCATAGTTTTCCTCGCTTTTGTTTTTATCCATTATATTTTTGTTTCGATTGGTCGTCCTTTTTTTGGAGCGAGATCCTCGCGTTTTGTTTTTCTCTGCGATATTGATGCCAATTCATCTTTATCTATTTATTCATCCATATTTATTCATGGAGTGCATCGTCGAGTTTACTCTCTTCATATTCATCATCATTTATTTTTTATTTGCTTTATGTCTAAACTTTCTTCTTTCACACTGTTTTTCTCGATTTTAGTTTCTCTCTCTTATTTTTTCTTGGTCAGGATTTTTTTTTTGGAGCAAGTTTCTCACATTTTATTGTTAGAACTTCTTAATGTGTTCGCTTCTCCGTCTTTCGCTCTTCGATGGCGTGGGTCTACTTTTTCCTCATTTTTTTATGTCTTGCCTGTTGCATTTGTTTCTTCATACTTTTGTATTTTTCTATGTTGTTCTCGTTGATTCTAAATGTGCCCCCTTATATACATTCTTTTCTTTCGGACAAGGTTATCCTATGTTTCGTTCTTTGACTTTTTACTCCTTGATTTCGACGTGTTCCCCTCTACTCAGTTTCCTTTCGCCATAGTTTTTTTCATAGTTTTTTCTTTTACTTTTTCATCTCATCATTTTTAACATTTTGATTTTTGCCATTTTCTTCTTCGAACCATTTCGTTGTTCAACATGTTCGTATTCAATATGTTTATATTCAACATGTTCACTTTTCAATAGATTAAGAAGCAAAGAATGCAAAAATAATTGTAAAGAATATAAACAATTTTTTTTATAAAAACTAACGAGAAAAGGCATAAAAGCTAAAGAAAAACATCAAAAAAGAAAAGGCTAGAGAATGATATTTACCTACAGCCAGCGCCCTCATTGACCTTGCGAGCACCTCGGCGAACAATGTAAGCCCAATGAAATCCGCAAGAGCAAGCCCCAGCCTGCGACCGCACGGAAGCACGTGAATCCAGGGCCAGCCCAGGCTGCTTCATCTCCCATATCCGGTTTCTACGTCTCCGGCATCGAGTCGGTGGACTTGTGTATGTGAGATAGAACAGGTGTGTGTGTGTGTGTGTGTGTGTGTGTGTGTGTGTGTGTGTGTGTGTGTGTGTGTGTGAGAGAGAGAGAGAGAGAGAGAGAGAGAGAGAGAGAGAGAGAGAATGCGTACCTACAAAGTTGGTCTGGCTCTGGTGGTGTGTTCCGCTGTCCCCTTATGCTGCTAGGTTTGTTTCAGCTCATGACTATGGACAGATGGAACGCCGGCTTCGGGTGTGTTCACCAGACCGATGTACTTATGCGCCTGACCACGGTAGTGAGAAGAGGCACGATGGAGGCAAGGGCGAAGAATTTTAACTAGTAGATGCGTTGCCGTGAAATCCCGGAAGGAGCGACTTGCTATTATCAGTGTGGTCTTTAATCTAACAGTACAGCATGCACTTGTATGAATTCTAGTGCCTTGCAGCATCTCAATGCTCCCTAACCCTCATCGGTACATCCATAGCACTAGTGCCTTGCAGCATCTCACCGGACAAGCTTCCTCCAGCCATTGAACACGTGGAATTGCTTGTTGGTTCGTCCGATCGGGTGACGAGGCTAGGAAGTCTGGCGTCCTTGACATCGCCTTGGTTTGACATGGTGCAGGTACCACATAACTAGCTACATGAGTGGCTTCAATGGAGCCGCATAATTTCTGGATGTCTCTCATTCACAATGCACTACGCAACTCTAGCACTAGCACTAGCATTAGCATATGATAGTAATTTTATATTGACGTTTGTTTTTGCGGAATCCCAACTTTGTTCGTATTGGTATGATCCAGGTGCTAGTATTCTGGTAAGGTGAGCTAAGACATGTAACATGTTATATGCAGAGACAACATGTAATGGCACCAGGTATGTGTCTAGTGTGCTTTATGGAGGAGGGGTACCCATGTTTAATGGATGGTTGGTGAAATGTATTAGCTATTCATGAACCTTGTGCTCAGAAAACTAGTCATCTAAGGGAAATCCGATATGTATCGCACGCCAGTTCCTACAGACTCTCATGTGGACATGATGTTGAGGTGGATATGGGCCCGGCATATAAGAGTCCGCCTTTACTTCTTCCCCTTCTCATTTTGGATGATCATATTGGATTGCGGTTCCTGTAGCCGCTCTATGTATGTTGAGCTAACCCCAACTTCAACTTACTGAGTTGAACTAGCACTGATTTACCACTTGACAACACCTTGAGTTGGTAGTTTGTAGCATGCTCTTAATCCATTTAGTATGTTTGCTGCCGAAATCATAAGTTGGTAGAATGATTGCTGCCGAAATCATAATCCATTTACTGTTTTTTGTGTTGATTGTTTCCTTAAAATAAGTTCGAGAATGATTACCTTGGTTGTCATCATAGAAGTTTTTCTTTTTAGCTGTCCACCGATGAAAAGTCGACTATCTTGGCATGCACAATCACCTAACCATGCGGTTCCATAGATAGAAATTGACCTAGATACTATATTAGCTCCCAAAATCGAGTATTCTCATTTTGTTTAAAAATATAAAACTTTATTTTGAAATCATAATAAATGTAAAACATAGACAAGTACATATAAATGTGTAGTATTTATGTGCACATATCTAGAAATGTATGGAGCAAAATAGTTATTTTTTCTTTTTTGAGCCACCAATTAGTCTTTTTATGTAGTGTATAATTTAGTGTATTAATTAACAAAAAAATAGATATGTAGAACATATATATATATATGTATCTATAGAAATGTTTTAGGAAAATTTCAAAACTCTTATATATATCAGTTTTATATTATTTTAAAATTTTGGGAACCCGGGAGGACAAAGCCAAAACTTTGCTCTATGTCTTGTTGTTCCGTGTTTGGTCATTTAGCATAAATGCTTTCGAAACTATCCCCTGTGATACGTCAAGTACTAAAACTAATATGTGTGATGATGTTTGTTTGCACTGTGTGGAACCAAATGCTAGAGTTGAACTGGGTGTATGCCCTCTATCAAGTGTTTACAAGCACTTGAGGGTTGGTAGCCCATAGCAAGCAACCCATTAGATCGTTCAAACCCTTTGCAACATTGATCGTTCTATAATGAGTTTGTGTGGCATGTCGGGACAAGAAGGTCATGGTCATCATAATTTTCTAAGAAGTATATTTGTGCTACCTTTTTAAAACAATATTTATGCTACCTTAACAGCAAGTCTAACATGTAATTTGACTGCTGTTTCTGGTAATCCCAATTTAATTGTACTCATATAAATTACCATATCAATAGTTTAATTAACTATTCGGTTCTCTTGTTGGCACAGTCCGTTGATGTGGTATACTCCGCATCGGGACTAGATCAAATAAAACATATGCTTCGCACTTCGTCTTCGATACACTCCCTCTCAAAACTTAAAAGGGTAACTAATTATATTTACTAATGTATACTCCGTATTAAATTTCATGGACCCGTGTGATCCAGATAACATATGCACTACGGCACACATGCTCTTTGCCGTGTGGGAAAAAGACACGGCAAAGGCCCCCCGGAACTCGGCAAAGCCTTTGCCGTGTGCATGCACACGGCAAAATTCACACGGCAACGACAGCCACGGCAAAGGCTCTTTGTCGTGTGTCTTTGCGCCCGGAACACGGCAAAGCCTTTGCCGTGTGTTTACTGCATCGACACGGCAAAGCCTTTGCCGTGTGTTTACTGCATCGACACGGCAAAGTAAAGTACTTGACGGTTCCGTCCGTCTAACGGAGCCGACACATCTTTGCCGTGTTCATCCTTTGCCGTGTGTAATGAATCTTTGCCGTGTATTCCTTCTTTTCCGTGTGCCTTATCTTTGCCGTGTGCTCTCTCTTTGCCCTGTGCCCGTCGGGGGGGGGGGGACACACGGCAACGTTCACTCCTTTGTATAGGTGATTGCATGTGTCCCCCTCGCATGCATGCGCTCTAACCTAGAAGCGAAGGTTCTGGACCTGTATAAGGGGGAATCTCCCCGTTACGGTGAAACCGGGCCATATAGTGCCCCAACTTGTGAACCAACATGGTTTCACATCATCCCATGACATAATCAAACACAAAACAAGAGAAAGCTACGCCGGGCTACCCCTGTCAGAAGAATGTCTAGGGGGGTAGACGATCCGAGGCCCGCAGACCATCAGGGTTTCGCCGTAGGAAGTCCACGAGAACGTCGGAATCAGGGGGGTGCATGTATATAGTGATCAAGACCACAATAACCTATGATCATATGTGTGCTCTCATGATCCTATGAAATAATATCACCTAACATATATGTAATAAAAGCCTTGCTAATTAAAGAAAAGAAAAATGTGAAAAAAATTCTTTGTCGTGTGTACAGAAGGAAACACACGGCAAAGATTATCTTTGCCGTGTACCTGACGGCGAGGGCACACGGCAAAGATTCTGCCGTCAACCCCTGCCGGCGGGTGACCCTGCGAGGCCACGAGGCCCACTTCTTTGCCGTGAGGAAACCTTTGCTGTGTTTCTTCATTGACTTTGCCGTGATTCGTTTCTTTGCCGTGTGTTCTCGTCGGTCCATTGCCGTGTTTGTTTCTTTGCCGTGTTCTTTTTCTGCTGTTTGCCGTGCACCTGTCCTTTGTCGTGTTCTTCTTGGTTTACACACGGCAAAGATTGTCTTTGCCGTGTTCCGGGCCTTTTGGCACACGGCAAAGGAGAGGGGCGACGGTAGCGACATTTTTTCCCGTAGTGATGTACGCTCATATTCTCGTGTATGGATGCAGTTCTGATCAAGATGGATTAAGAAACAAATTGTACCATACATGGAAGCTAGTACACAGGCCGATGCTTCGTTGGATGCCCATTCAGTCGGCCCACATTTATTTTCCTTTTTTCCTCGGGTACATGTACAATATATACAAAAAAGCTTTAAGCTTCGGACAATGGCGCATGGAGGCTGGAGCTCATGGCGATGTGCTTCTGGTGGACACATATATAGGTTACTAGAAGGACATGCGCGCTTCGCCGCGCCACCTGCCTTGCGTTGTCGCATAACCTGTTCCGCAAGGTGCATTAGCGGGCGTTGTTATTTTGTGCATAGCCGGACGTGTCGTGCCTCATTGCGTTTCAGTGTGGTAACAGCCTAACGGAGTGACTCAACAGGAGCCGTCGTGGGTCTAATCTGCTCTCTCAGGCTCTCAGGTAGCCATGATGGAAGTGGCCGAAGACAGTTACTGCTTTGTTTGTGCTCGCTTGTCGACTCCTTGCTATCAGCTCGTGGGGCACATACCTCGTCATGCATGCTTGTACTATGCATATGCCTCGTCGTATCATACTTGTAATGGAGAATTTAAAGACTCGATTACAGTTTCAGTCATGTTCGAACGAAAATTATGCAACTTTAAATAGATGACAGCGAGCTCTAGAGTTGAGGTAATTTCTGTCTTAAGAAAAGCGAAATGCAGAAAGATAACGGCGGCTGCAAGTCAGGTCCCTTGGTAATAATGGACTTAAACAGATACTCTTAACCAAATCGGTCTTGTTACAACAATAAACGTTGATATGGACAATGCGATATTATGTAGATATTTTTTAGCAACACACATACATTATACAGAAATAACACACCTGTTATCTAAAGTATGGCTGCCTTTCACAACAACCAGCCCTTCAGGACGCCTCCTATACACGGTTTAACCTGACTAATCAATGGATGTATCCTCTGAGAAATACTTTGGAAACCTCTTGGAGGCTTGGAGCAAACACCGTCTCTCATGCATGTGCATTTTCCATTCATTCGGCCACAAGGAAGAGGCACCATGAACTCCTCATCGGGCTGCAAGGACCATGCACCATGAACTTCTCAAGCAGAGCTTACACCAAAGGATCTCAGCCAGCACATCAGGTAACTCAGCTGAAACTATGCAGTTGATGGAACTGTACCGAAGCATCCTTAGATAAGTCATCCACAATCTAGACGCCCTGACGGCAGTCCAACCAGATCAACATATAAGCACACCCTTTTTAATGGAGCTTGACAGTTTGTAAAGTTGCAATACAAATCGAAAGAAGACCAATAAAAAATCTAGATACAATGAGCACACAAAAGAATAACAAATTAGACAAATAATATAGCGGACCATAGGCCGACTCAACAACTATATCAAACTTACACCTCTCCACATCAAGATCATCCACAATCAAAGCGGCTAGTTCGTGCACTATCGGAGGGCTATAGACCCTTTGGTCTGTCAAGTCTAACCCAACAATCCGAGTGCTAAACAACTAAACAGCGTGCTTGATCCGTTCCTGGGAAACCTGGATCACCGATCATAATCAATTGATCGAAGGAGCAGGCCACACCCTATATCAAGGAAAATGTACTATGTCTCCCTTGCAACAATGATTATAACATTCTTTTCTGAGTAAACGCACTAAGCCCATAAGAACATGTATATTCTGGGCCACCAAGGTACATGATAAGAAGCTGCACTAAAAACAGAAACATAGAAACCAAATAAAGCAAACAGAGGCCAATCCAACGGCGAAGGAAAAAAACAATGAGAGAAGAACCTACCAACAAACCTTTCAAGACATATTACCAAGGCAGCCATCTATGGAAATCGGAGGGCACACCTAGACCATAAAAGAAGAAACTATGCTCAGCAAATCAATCCAGGAAGAAAATAAAGTCCGAGTCTACCAAAGACATGGAAAGGTAAACACATCACTAAAAAGATAGGCTTCCTCGGAAGACGAAGCCTCTCACAGGTTCTTACGCGACATCGCAGCGGACAAATATGGGGGAAATTATATCCTACAACAACAAACAGATTCTAAGAAGACAACAATACAGTTTACAAGGGGAAATAACATATCGTCTACCGGGAAGATGTCGTGAGACAAGAACGACAACAGAAGGCTAGAAAGAGGCAAAACCAAAAGAACTGTTCATCCGACCTTAAACATAGCGGCAATAGTCGGCTCCCAAAACGGTGACAGCCAACACACACCAAATCAACTATCAAACAAATGACCTCATAAAGGGTATTATTGTCACTAACTTCTTGGCAGATCATCTTGTTATGACAATGAATGACTACAGTACCGATCAGAAGCATTAGCTGTAAACTACTACAGCATCAGACCACATAAACTTATTCCTTTGCCAAGAATATCGCCAATAGCATCTAATGGAAAATCATGTTGTCACAAATGCACAGATGTGTGATAGACACAAAAACATTGATACAAAATCATTGTAGTAGAAGTTCATAAGAAATCTGTTCCAAGCCACAGTGAAAACCGAACAACATATGCACATGGAAAATGCATGAACCAAGACATGGATATTTAACATAAAAAAGAAATATAGCAAGATTTACTTGCAGCTGCACTTACATGTGGCATTCTGTACACACCCATATACATTATATTGTATAGCTCTTGTTGCATGTCAAATATAAATTTAGTCAACAGTGTCAATCAAAAGGTGAGAAGTCATTTTATATACATAGTACTACATGTGTATTTTGTACACCGTGGTATCATACATGAGCAACTTAGAATCCTACAAGAATTTTTGACGCAACACACACACACAAATTAAAAATATTTGTTATCATGATGACAAAAGGACACTACCATGAACATATATATATATATATATATATATATTTAGAACCGTATATTATTTTTACATCACGTAAATTTTGTTTTACTTCGTAAGTCGAGAAGAACATAATAAAATCTAGAAATGACATAATTTTTTTTGTTTACATGCCATAAAAAATCAATATAAAAGACATATTTTTGGTGTTTTTTACACTATAATGACTCAGAAACTTTGTTTTTGTGTCAAATTTTTTGGTTGTGGTGAATATATGGACATAATTATTCGTATACAAAACATATATTTTTTAAATCTAACGACGTAAAAATATGTTGAGTGCAAAATAACTATTCTACACCCTGGGTGCTGAATATATATATATATATATATATATTAAATGTAATGCCTATGCATATGAGAAAATACAGTGGACATGAAAACTGAGGGAAATACGACCATCAAAATTTATAGCCTGACAATTTTCTCTTAGTAAGATGATAATTTGCAGCAGCCCAATGATATATTCGATCATACCTACACCTCAAGGATAAGAAAAATCACATATAAGTTCTCAAAGGTTATAAATAAAAACATCAAGCATTGTAAAACTAAATAGGGAGGATAAGAAGATCATGGATCAAGTCTCGTTATGTTATAAAATAAGAACATCAAGTAATGCAAAACTGAACTGGAACTCATACCAGATATCACTACTCTAATATAGATTGTATTTGATTTGGTCATGGATGAAGTTCCATCAGGAGGGCAAGCACACTAAGAAAAGCATCTCAGCAAGCACTAATTAAGAGAAGCCTTCAGTTTTTCTTTATACTCATCGAGATGCTTGGTATCCTCCTATAGCTGCAAAGTATTTTTAATATTAATTATAGACAATGATTCATATTAAATAAATAGATTGAATTAGAATGACGTTGGATTAACATATGAATACAAAAGGCTATTTTGTGTTTGTGTCATTTGCAAAAGGATGGTTTTTACCTAGTCTACCAGCTCCAACACATCTGTACTTGTTCGTTCCAAGCCATAATGGGAAGGCACAAATTACCCGAGTTTAAAAACTCTTTACATATAATTATACCTTTTAAATTTATGGACATTTGTGCCATTTAGAAAAAACTATTAATATGAATCAAGGTTGAGAGAAGGTAGGAATCCAACTTATGTTTTGATATCAATATTTGCTTCTATACCCAAGGACCATATGTGTGTTTTAGAAGATTCAGATTCATGCCCAAAAATATACCAAAGGCTTATTATCAGGTTGTGGTAAATAGGATAAAATGTTGTAGCACGATAGAATTCTTATGCTTACACCAATTTTTCAGAAAACATTGCATTGCGAGAATTGACTTCTCTGATAGCAGATTCCTTTAGTACCAAAAACTGGTGAGAATTGACTTCTCTGATAGCAGATTCCTTTAGTACCAAAAACTGGTGCATAAGGAAGCAGTACGATATATGCTACCAAGATGAAGGTGTATTGTACATTAATCAATTCTCTGTCAGTGGAAACTTCACCTGTACATGAACAAACTTCATCAGTATATATGAGTATTTCCAAAACACAAAAGATCTTGCACGAATAATTGTAAGATTCAGAAGTTGACATTGGTAAGAAAATTAATCATGTACACTACAATCGGCAGTAGAAAAAAAATCAAAATGTCTAGACAATAAAGCCCAGCGAACCTTCACTCGTCCACTTCCATGGCTGAACATCCGCATGGCCTATCTATAGGCAGAGAGCTGCCGCACCGATCCCACGTCCGGCCTTGGCTGATATACTCCTAGATAGTGCAGTGGACGTGACGGTCAAAATCTGTACGTTTGGGTCTATGGATAGGAAACTTCACCGCCGAGAACTTCCAGCCTCGCTCTCACCTGGTCTCACGCCGCCTCTGAACGCTTGAACACCAAATGAAGCCAAAAGCGTTCGTCACTTAGCTTAACTCCAGTGATAGTTGAAGAACGGGCTAGATTATCATGTCTGGTATCAATAACACACTTGTTGAAGGGTAACAATAAGCCCCCTTATTAATTCTTATCCTCGATATTTCCCAAGTAGAAGAACAAATTTGCTGAGCAAAAAACCTAATAAAAATACTCCCATGTAATTAGGAGGAAGTAGCTTCCATTGGTATAGGGAGAATGAAAATTCTCTAAGTCAGATTTTGGGTTATAATTATGAGCATTCCAGTTATGCAATAAAATTGCAATCAAGGAGACACACTGTGAAAAACATAGTACTTAGGTCACAATTCAAAATATACATCTTACAAGCATATTATCGCCTTTTTTTTACAGCAAAACAGGGTGTACCTGTTAATTAGTCCGTCAATCATGTCTTATGTCAGATAATTGCCAACATCAATATAGTGGACATGCTCACACAAAATTTCCTAGATAGGACAAAATTAATTTTCAGTTCTTTGCTTGAGGAAAAATGTTTGATGGTATAAAAGGAGTCCAAGCACTAAATACGCCGAATACCAAATTTTGGACATAACGCCTACAGGAAAACTGAGAAAGAAATCTAGCAGCTAACTCAAGCAGGCTCTTTGCCACAGGTGCAATATCTTACCTATTGGGATCAGGCAGCCAATCCAAACAAAGATTTACTCAACCAGCTAGGAGCCCATCTCAATCGATAGAAAGAGGATTCTCGATGGAGTCGCTTAAGAAAGAAAAAGCAAGAGGGCACGGACCTGTAGTATAGAACACCAAACTGGAAAGAGCACAAGAGCGGGTCGGAAGGCGTGGAGTGCGATGAGGCCTGCCGTCTATGCTGCCGCCGATCACCACACACGGTGCTGCTCTCTCCGCCATCACCGCTATACCGTTGTTTCGCGCTGCTGTCGGCCTCACACTCCATTAATCCCCTTGGTGCTGCTCCTCTCTTCCCCTTCATCATCTGTGCGGCGCCGTGGAGGGAGAGGAAATGGAGTTGTGGGGATAAGGGCTAGGGTTTGCCTGATTGACCCCTGCAATGCGTTCGGAAGATATGGGACTCGAAGAACTACATCCCCGCATACCAATCTCCCAACAAAACCCGTAACCACCAATAATTCGGAACTCCTAACACCATGTGAGAGACAAATTCTCCAATTTTAGTTTCCAATCTAACACTGAAGCAACCAAACTCAAACAATCACAACACAAGAAACCTCTACATTCCATAATCCCCGACACAGAGGGGAAACCCGAGGAGATCGAAAACGCTCACCAGGGACGCAGAGCTTGAAAAACGTGTCCACATCTGCAACAACAGCGAACGAAACTACAGTTCAATCAGGAGAATCCTTAAAGCCAGGCGAGAATATGGAGCCGATTCGGAAAGGAGTTGGGGGGGGGGGGGGGGGGGGGGGGTCGAGCGCGCGTACCATCGGTAAGGGCCCTGATCATGCCGGCTCGGCGGCCGCGAAGGACCTCCTCCGCCGTGCACGCGGTGTACGCTGCTCCGGCGCTGGCACCGGCGCCTTCCATGGGGGCATGGGCAATTGGTGCCTAGGGTCCGAACGTACCTAGGAT
Source organism: Avena sativa (assembly GCA_916181665.1). Classification (NCBI taxonomy): domain Eukaryota; kingdom Viridiplantae; phylum Streptophyta; class Magnoliopsida; order Poales; family Poaceae; genus Avena; species Avena sativa. The sequence goes on along the minus strand of OV702279.1, from coordinate 395,062,886 downwards.
TGGTGCCTAGGGTTCGGGCGAGCGTGGAGGCAGGGGGCGGCAACGGGAGTAGGAGGTGGTGGTGGGAACGGCTTGGAGAGATAAATTAGGCCGAGAGAGCCATTGGCAAGTCCGAATGTGCGGTAGCCGGTTCGCTGGTTTTATTCGTTGATTTGTTTTACTGTAGCTAACGCCTGAGCCGGTGCTCAGCCCACGAGCTTTTTAGTACGCGTAAGCTATAGAGTAATATAGGCAGGAATTGCTTGCTCCCCTGGCACACATATAGACAACCATTGGATGCAGTGCCGATCTCCTAGGCACGATGGCAGCCAGGGCATACCTTGCAGCGTCGATCTCCTAGTCGGCATGCAGTGTGCGCGTGGCATTCTCCGGCTGTGAGACATCACAAGAAGCAACACGGTGGCACGGTAGGACTATGGATATGATCATACATACGTTATCTCGGCATGATCCAAGGGCGGCTATACAGATTTTAGTAGGCTAAGTTTTATCCTCACGGCCATGCTGTCTTTCAGCACCCTGTCATAGTCAATGATTTGCATCTATGACGTATCCATGATCCCCAAGCCCACACAATATACAAATTTGTGTTTCCTCACGGCCACTTCTTCCATCGCATCAACTGATGTGTTTCCAGATACCTCCCATTCCAAGTAGCATTTCACAAATCTAGGTATTAATTAGTAGTCCGGATCGGTCTATGTATTAATCCAGATTATAGTACTCACCTAGTTGTCGGAAGCTACGACAAGCCGGAGGTCCTAGTAAACCACATCCAAAAGAAACATATGTACTGATCCAGAGTAAGAGGGGTTGTGTTATTTATAAGGGCACTTCTTGACTGGTGGGTCCACCACACATTGATATCACTTCTTTAGCTAGAAGCAAATATGTCTCTAGCATTCTATGTACACCTCTCCAACTATGGGTTTGTAAAAAGGTGAATGAAAGATAGTATGGCGTTGAGGTCGAGTGGAGATATTCGGCTCCCTAGATCAAGTGCTACTGTTATTTTAAAAAAATTGAAAATTATATTTACAAGTTTCAAAAATATTTGATAAAATATGGGGATGTAGACAATGATTTAGCCCATAAAATATGCAAAATATTAATTGCAAATACTCTGTATTGTAAACTACGCAAAGATGGTAATAGTGTAGATCCGTGCATTGCATGTATATTTTATCAGATTTTGTCAAATTTGTGCAGCCCATAATAAAAAAGAAATTCGGATTGCGATTTTGCATGTTTGTGGGATACAACTTTGACTATGTCCAAAATTATTTCTAGATTATTTTGAAACTTGTAAAATATGATTTTAGAATTTTGGAAGTTGAAGGGAGCACTCAAGCTCAGGAGCCAAAGACAATTTCCTGCTGAGGTTCCCCAAAAAATTATTACTATTACATTTCGTTAAATAGTGAATTTTCGGGTTGTGTGTAATATAGAAGGCTTCCTGAATCACGACAAAAGAGGCTAGTATTCTATTCAACTAGAACCTTAACTCCTGTGTTGCATACCTCGTCCCTCGTGAGTAAATATTAGAAATATTTGACAATGTTTGATTAGCAAAAATATGTGAGGAAACAAAACAGTTTAAATAACATTGCCTCAATAATATGGATGTGGTACCATTCTAAAAAATGACATGATCCGCGTCAACTGGATCTGCCCCTCTCGATCTTTAATGAGTTTTGGGAGGCATGTCGGGGACACAAAGGTCATGGACATCACAATTTTCTGAGAAGTTTATTTATGCTAACCTTATCAGCAGGTCTAATACGCAATTTGACCGTTGTTTTTGGAAATGCCAATTTCATTCTAGTATGGGTTACCATATTAGCAGTTTGCTCAAGTATTGGGGTACGGTCTCTTGTTAGCCGAGTTAGTTTATGTGGTTTACTCTGCATTGAGACTAGATCAAATAGAACATATGTTGACTTTTGCACGTTGGAATGTACACTCGGAGCAGACTGCGACGGGGCACATGACAACATCGTCAAGGTTACACCGAGCTTCGACCCCGTGGTCGTCCGACCTCCCATGGCGGTGGACTGAGGTTGTTGCTGCTACCATTTGTAATTTCATTGTCTTCTCTGGTCAAACGGGATTACCATTTCCAGATGAAGCTTCCACACGACCGTGCCGGCCTATGTAAGGTGTACCTGCTCTGGCGCTGTTGCTGGCTCGCTGCGGGAAGCCATGGCTGCTTTTCAGCACCATGTCTCAGTCAATGATGTGCATGTATAAATGACACCCTAGCCCACACTATACAGATTTATTGAGCATCACTGCGAACTCTTCCATAGCATCGACGGATGTGTTTCCAGATAGCTCTCATTCCAAGTATAGTGGATTACTTCATACATCTACTTGTAGTAATCGGGATTGGTCTCTTTATCTAGATTATAGTACACAACTAGTTAGTCGGAAGCTACCACAAGCTGCAGGACCTAGTAAACCACATCCATATGGATTGTGGAACAAATGTACTGATGTAGAGTAAGAGGGATGTGTCCATTATAAGGGCAGTTCATAATTAAACGAGCAAAAACTGGTAGGCCCACCACACATCGAGATCACAGCTTTTAAAAGGGTAGGCCCACCACTACTACAAAAGAGTACACTCAACCAAATATAACTCTACCAATCTATGTACACCTCTCCAATATGCGTTTGTAAAAGGGTGAACGAAAAACAGTATGGCGTTGAGTTACCGCAATAAAAAGTAGTACTTTAACATTTCTAAAATAGTGTATTTTCTGGTTGTGTATATTAAAGAAGGCTACTATTCTATTGGACTAGAACATGAAGGCGTGTGTTGCAGAGCTCGTCCCTCATGACTAAATGTTAGAAATATTCTTTTGATATTAATGTTAGAAATATTTTACATTGTTTGATTAGCTCAAATAATATGTTAGAAAATTAAAAGGTTTGAATAACAATGCCTCAATAGTAGGAATGTGTTACGGTACCATTGTCCAAAATGACATGACCCTCGGTGATATTTCATTTGAATCTAGATTTAAACCCCCAATTATTCACACTTGAGACCTTGTTTGGCGGGCTGGTTCTGATCATATGGATTCCAATGTTTTTTCACGGACCAACCTGATGCACCCAAAAACACCGTAGAGGTCACTTGGCTGCCTGATTTTGCTTTGACTAAAATACAACAAACCCTAGAAACTCCCACGGCACTAGTACAAAAAACACCATTGGTGGCATATTAATATGAGTCTTAGTGGTGTTTATATCACACGTCACCGATATCACGCCACTGGTACATGTTAATGGTGGCATCTGACCCACACAACACCTGTAGCATGCATACTAGTGGTGTGTGGACCACGCGTCACCATTACTATTGATACTAGTAGCGCCTCCAATAATTGTCACTCCACTAATGTGTTTTCGAGAAAAAAACTGTTGCTTTTATTATATTTTATCAGCAATTAATATTATATATGAGATCAACATTATCACACAACATGAATAGTAATATCATATATTGAACGGAACTAGTTAGATAGATGAGTAGCAAAATTTATCGAGTACAAGTAACTAACATGTTACCATAGCATGAATACGAACTCCTAAAAATGGAGTATCCTTGTTGTCCATCTTGATCCTTCCTTTGTGAAGATACATCTAGATAGTCCCTCCGGTTTGAAACCAACATGATGCGGCAATTTCTCTCCAAAGAGTGCAGTAGGAAAAAGTCCGATCAGCTTCGTTAGTTTTTTTAAGCTGTCTCGGCTTCGTTAGTGACAAGAACATCAAAGACCCAAAATAAAGGAATCTCATTCATATAAAATTAAGAACTTTTATGAAAATTTATAATCTATAAAATATACAGTATAAATAATGCGTAGTATTTATGTGCACATTTTCAGAAAAATTTATTGAGAAATATAGTTTTTTTGGTCTTTTTGGAGCAATAAATTAGTTTTCTCATGTCGTGGGTAATTTAGCATATGAATTAACAAAAATATTCGCAAAATAAATTAAGAAAAAAAATATGTAGAACACATATATATGGATCTGTATAAATGGTTTAGGATTTTTTTGAAACCCTTATGTATCAGTTTTGTATTATTTAAAAGTTCTGTATTCCCCGCAACATTGAAGCCAAAAAAAATTCTCTTTGTCATTCTCTGTTTTGTCATTTAGCATAAATGCTTGCTATTGACACCACGCAGCAACAAGCTGGTCTTATCCCATTTTATTTTTGGAACCCCTAGAAAATCAAAGGATACACTTACAGTTTAAAACTGCTTTCATGACATTTGGTTGGGGAACGATCAATACGCTCTCCCTCTTATACGCAGGTGTATCATCTGGTTGGAACCTCTAGAAAACCAAAGGATACACTTGCATCGACGGTTGTGTTTCCAGATAGCTCCCATTCCAAGTAATATATCACACATCCAGCTGGTAGTAATCGGGATTGGTCTCTTTATTTAGATTATAGTGCACAACTAGTATGGTATCATAGGAAAATTGCTTATCTGGCACTATATTTAATGAAGAGAGAAGGTGAGGTTGTATCTTAGCTTAGCTTACAAGCTTGGCACAGTATCATAGGCAAAATACATGGTTAGTTTAATCACATGTATACATATACTCAAAATCATTAAATGTAGATACAACTCTTAAAATATAATTCATTATACTAGTTGTCTGTTAAGATACACCACTATTTAGCATAACGAGCTAAGATACGCTCCATTGTGAAAGACCTTAGTCAGGAGCTACCGCAAGCTGCAGGACCTAGTAAAACACATAAATGTGGACCGTGGAACGAATGTACTGATCCAGAGTAAGAGGGGCTATGTGACCATGTCCATTATAAGGGCGGTTCATGATTAAACGAGTAAAAACTGGTCGTGGCGGGGAGGAGCAGGGCGGGGTGGCGGTTGGCAGGCCGGCGGCGCGGGGAGAGGCAGTCGGCCATGCAGTAAAGGAGCCAGTCATGGCAAGACAGGTCAAGAGACATTTTTTTACTTTTTTATATATATTTTGATTTACTTTAAAATTTTAAATATTTGTTTCCTAGGAGATTGCTTAGATTTTGCCACGTCATACTAGTGGGTCCCACTAGTTAGAATCACCGTCAATTCGTGATCAATGTTTGATTAGAGATGAATTGGTGTTTTTGAGACAACTTTGAAATTGACTGGTAGATTTTGGTACCCAAAACGAGAAATGATACCAAAATAAAGATTTAGCTACAATTATGATAGTTTTATGCTATTAACTCCTACATAACATGTGCTACATGTGGCGCTCTAGCTGTGGGAAGTCGGGGCTGTGTTGAGGACTCGTCTCGGTCAAAAATGTGCAGGCATCCATGACAGCCCAAACCTAACACCCTTGTACGTTCTGTTTGCTGCGAAATATTCGGCTGTGGCAACTGATTTGGTTCCTGATAGCTCCCATTCCAAGTAGCGTTTCACAATCAAACTGCTTGTAATAGGGATTGCTCTATTTATATGGGTTATAGTAGTACTCAACTAGTTTGTCAAGAGAGACGACCACATGTCCACATGCATGTGGAACGATTGTACGAATCCAGAATAAGATGGGCTGTGACCTTTGTAAGGGTGGGTGTTCACCCACCACACATCAAGATCACTTCTTCCGAAGCTTAAAGAAAAACCTAAGTCCAAGTATTTATGAATTTCTATATGTGTCAGATGGAAGCATATAATCCATATAAATGATATGTGTTTAGCTAGACAAATGGATGAATTACTGATTCAATGGTTGACATTAATACGGTACAACAGCGTATATATAAACACTACTCCTATCATGTAATAGTTAACACTAGTATTTATATGCATGTAATTTCCACAGCTATAACATTACTACCCTTTTCATCTAGCAATTAATTAAAAGTGTGATATATTTCCTTTCCCAGAAAGCACTAAGGTATCAAGTGGGATTTCACTGAAATCCCACTTCTAGTTTATTCTGAGATTTTCTAGTGCAATTTTTTTTTCAAAATTTTACACTAGAAACTTTAAAATAAACTAGAAGTGGGAATTAGGTGGGTCCCACTTGCATAACTAGAAAGCACGTCTTCATTTTATTAGAAAGGTGAAAAAATAAGATGGAGAAGTTGTGATTGAGAACGGATCGCAGGTACACAACCTTATCCCCTAGGTATGCCTACGGTGGACGCCACATGGTCAGGTTGTTAACAGCGCGCTCTTCTTCAATTCGGCAGTACGACATGCACTTGTGTAAATTATGGCCATGACACTTGGCGGTGTACACAGATACGCCTTCTACAAAACTATCCTCTGCAGGCGTACTTCACGTAACGTGGCCGCCTTGTAGCATCTCACCGGACTAGCTTCCTCCATACAACGCACAGATGGACTCACCGGTAAGATTGTCGGATATGGTGTCGAAGCCAGCAAGCCTAGAGGCGTTATCGCCGCCTTCGTTTGCCGCAATGCTGGTACCAGCCACCCTGCTACAATAGTGAAAATCCATGTAGCCGCTGATTTCTGAGTGCCTCCCATTCACAGTGCACTACTCAAGTCCAACAGTAGCACCAAGATAGTAATAATATCATATTAACGTCTTTTTTTAGAACTCCAACTTCATTCGTGTTTGGTTTGGGTGCTACTATCCTAGCAAGATCGATGAGGTAACATGTTATATATACGCAAGACTACATGTAATGACACTAGGAAGGTGTCATGTCTGAGGAGGAGTGCCCGGGGGGGGGGGGGGGGGGTGAACACAACTATTGATGAACCCAGTTTCTGAAAGATTTAAATCCATGGTAGGTAACTGTATTTGCTTAGCTAAGTTAGTACGGTCACTGTACAACGGTAATACGTGTTTACGGTCACCGAACTTGTGTGAGAGCATCACGCGTGGTCACTGAGCGATACGTAGCGAAGTATTGGGTGACGTGGAGGTGAGTGGGACCCGAATACAGTGTCACAACTGCATTGATGGTGTACTGAGGGAGCATTTATTTGCCAATAGCCCCCCTTGACAGACATGTCAACTCAGACAGGCCCTCCCACCAGTGACCATCCTCAACTTGCTCGGAGCTGCCGAGGTGAAAGGGGATTTAGGTAGAGGAGGCGGGAACGGGAGCGCAAGGCGGAGCGGCCGAGGTCGAGTGATAGAGGTTGGCTATGGTGGAGCTTCGTCGGCGTCTTCATCGACGACGGCGGTGGAGGTGCTGAGACGGTGTCGCTCCGATGTCGCGGCTAGGAGCCGCGGCCTTGTTCCCAATCCGGCGGCAGGATGACGCTCCTCCTCCCGTCTATGGTACGCGCTCAGGACCGCCATTGTTGAGGGTTTAGGGTAGATTTGTTGGTAGATTTTTTGTTCTAGACTAGCCAATGTGATGTGCTCTGCATGTTTGAGAACTCTCTTTTGGAGTTCTATTGATTTGTTTGGTTAGGGTTTTGGCCGTTGATTTTGGTGCGGTTAGGGCTCAGGGTTTTATCAAGATGCTTAGAAGAAAACCCATTAATTTCAAGAAAATGTTCATGTTCTACAGGAAGATGCCAACATACCTTTATTTTGCTCTGTTTGATATTTTTTGCAAAAAAGGTTGTGTTTTTCATTGTTTTGGCCGTTGACCACTCGTTTATGGTAAATCACAGATAGGGGAAGTTCATGCTTTACATTGGAGATAAACCATGGTGGATATTTTCTGGGCACAGGCAACAATAGAAGCTATGTTGGTGGTCATGTTATCTACTATGATCAGGTTGACTCTGTATCATGGTCAGCATCAATGCTTGAGCACATAGTTGAGCAAATTGGTTATGAAATGGCAGGTAGAATTAAGGCTCAATACTGCATTCCTATGTTGACAATTGCAAAGAATGGCTTAAGGGAGTTGAAATATGATCATGCCTTCATGTTTATGGTAACTATGGTGGTGAAGGGTTTCGCGGCATAGTAAATCAAAATTTTCTATGGATGCGAACAGAGGGAAAGCCAAGATCTAATCTAGGAGATGCAATCAACGAGAGAGATTGGATTAGATCTTTATACCCTTGAAGATTCGCACAGCGGAACGTTCGTCGGAACGTGGGTGATGTAGTCGTACTCGCTTCTCCTCCTCGCGATCCGATCCGATCTAGCACCACAAGTGGCGGTGCCTCCGTGAGATGCACACGTGCAGCACCTCGACGTCTCCTCCTTCCTCGGACCAGCAAGTATGGTGGAGAGATAGATTGGATCTACAACACGACGGCGTGGTGTATATGGTGGAGAATTTCTGCAGCAGGGCTTCGCCTACAAACAGTCGGGAGGGAGAGAGGAAAGCTAGCAAGGCGGCTAGGGTTTGGAGGAGAGGTGTGTGGGGTTGGTGCGCCCCCACCCCTCTTTATATAGAGGGGGGGCGCAGCCCTAGCCCCTCCCCCAAGCCCAAAGGATAAGGAGTGGGGGGCATGGACTCTCCCCTCTTCTAGAAACCCTATCTCTAGTTTAAACGATTTAAACTCTCTAGGATCGGCTGGGCCCTATGGGGCCGTGTGCCCCTGGCCCAAAGCGGCCAGGACACTCCCTCATAGGCCCATGCCCCCTCCCGAAAGGTGGGGCCACGTTGGTCCCCTTCCGGAAGGTTCTAGAAGCTTCCGGTACAATACCGATTAACCCGGAACAATTCCGAACTCCAAAAACTGCACTGCCTTATATGAATCTTATTCTCCGGACCATTCCGGAACCTCTCGTGATGTCCCGGATCCCATCTGAGACTCCGAACAAAAATTCATAAACCAATTATCCAATCTATCCTAGCGTCGAGATACGTTAAGTGTGTGACCCTGCGGGTTCGAGAATATGCAGACATGATCTTCTATCAATAATCAACAGCGGGGTCTGGGCACCCATATTGACTCCCACACATTCATCGATGATCATATCGGATGAACCACGATGTCAGGATTCAAACAATCCCATATATATATTCCCTTCGTCTCGCGATATTTTACTTGCCCGAGATTCGATCGTCGGTACCGTCATACCTAGTTCAATCTCGTTCACAGCAAGTACTTTACTCGTTCCGTAATCCGATATCACTTTGTGATTAACTCCTTAACCACATGCTTGCAAGCGGTGTTGATATCGATTACCGAGTGGGCCTGAAGTATATCTCTCCGACTTGGGAGGGACAAATTCCATCTCGATACATACAACCCAACAGATACTTTCCGATCACCTGAGAGACACCTTTATGATCACCCTCTCATAGGATGACGTTTGATGACCTCAAAGCTTTCTTCCGATACCAGGGAGTTGTATTATCTCATGGTCTAAGGAATACAATATTTGACATAGGAAAATCTACGCAAAGATGAACACGATGATACGATCTAACTGCTTCGCTTAGTTTGGGTCTGTCCATCATATCATTCTCCCAATGATATGATCTCATTATCAATTGACAACTCATGTCTATGGTTAGGAAACCTTAACCATCATTGATCAATGAGCTAGTCCTTAGAGGCATACCAGGGACACGGTGTTGTTCACAAACCACACAAGTATTAATGTTTCCGCTTAATACAATTCTAGCATGGAATATAAACTTTATCATGAACAAGAATTATAATAATAACATCTTTATTATTGCCTCTAGGGCATAATTCCAACAGTCTCCCACTTGCACTAGAGTCAATAATCTAGTTTACATCTGGCAACAATCTCACACCCATGGCACTGAGGTGTTGATCATGTTTAACACGTGGAAGAGGTTTAGTCAATGGATCTGCGACATTCAGATCTGCATGTACTTTGCTAATCTTCAGATCTCCATCTGCAATATAATCTCGGATTATATGAAACTTGCGGTTGATATGCTTGGTCTTTGGATGATATCTTGGTTCCTTAGCGAGTGCTATGGCGCCAGTGTTGTCACACAATATCTCCAGTGGGTCCAATGCACTTGGAACCACGCCAAGCTCAGTGATGAAGTTTCTGATCCAAACTCCTTCACTTGACGCTTCTGCAGCAGCCATGTATTCCGCTTCCACTGTAGATCCCGCGATCACGCTTTGCTTGCAGCTTCTCCAGCTCATAGCTCCTCCATTCAAAATATAAACGTATCCTGTCTGAGATTTAGAATCATCCTTGTCGGTGTCGAAACTAGCATCGACGTAACCTTTTACGACAAGCTGTTCATCACCCCCATAGACTAAGAACATTTCTTTAGTTCTATTTAGGTACTTTAGGATGTTCTTCACGGCTGTCCAGTGTTCCACTCCTAGATCACTTTGATATCTGCTCGTCAAACTAAGAGCATTGGACACATCCGGTCTAGTACACAGCATGGCATACATGATGGAACCTATGGCCGAGGCATAAGGCACTTTGCTCATAGCTTCCCTATCATTTACCATAGCTGGACACTGAGCCTTGCTCAATATCTTACCTGACAACATAGGCACTGAACCTTTCTTTGCCTTATCCATTCTGAACCTTTTCAGAACTTTGTCTAGGTATGTACTCTGGCTTAAAGCTATCAGGCGTCTTTGTCTATCTCTATAGATTTTGATGCCCAATATATAAGCAGCTTCACCTAGGTCTTTCATTGAAAAACACTTGTTCAAATAACTCTTCACATCGTTAAGCATGTTGATGTCATTTCCGATAATCAATATGTCATCCACATACAGTACCAGAAACGTCACCGAGCTCCCACTCACTTTCTTGTAGATACAAGCTTCGTAGCAATTTGGAACAAATCCAAAGCTCTTGATCACTTGATCAAAACGAAGGTTCCAACTCCGAGATGCTTGCTTCAGTCCATAAATGGAACGCTGAAGTTTGCATACTTTACTAGCATCCTTAGGATCGACAAAACCTTCGGGTTGCATCATATACAACTCTTCATCAATGTTCCCATTGAGGAAAGCAGTCTTGACATCCATCTGCCATATTTCATAATCATGAAACACAGCAATTGCTAATAAAATCCGAATGGACTTAAACATCGCTACGGGAGAGAAAGTCTCATCGTAGTCAACACCTTGAACTTGTCGAAAACCTTTTGCGACAAGCCGTGCTTTATAGACGGTAACATTACCATCCGCGTCCATTTTCTTCTTGAATATCCATTTGCAATCAACGGCCTTTCGGTCGCTAGGAGGATCCACCAAAGTCCATACTTGGTTTTCGCTCATGGATCCCAATTCGGATTTCATGGCTTCCAGCCATTTCTCAGAGTCTGGGCTCATCATCGCTTCCTCATAGTTCGTAGGTTCACTGTCTTCTACCAACAAGACAGTCAAGACAGGGTTGCCGTACCACTCAGGAGGGGCACGCAACCTTGTCGACCTGCGACGTTCAGTAGCAGCATCGTCCGAAGCTTCATGATCCTTGTCATTAGCTTCCTCTATTATTGGTGCAGGCGGCACTGGAACAATTTCAGGTGCTGCGCTGATCTCCAATTCAAGAGAAGGTTCAATAACCTCGTCAAGCTCTACTTTCCTCCCACTCACTTCTTTCGAGAGAAACTCCTTCTCAAGAAAGGAACCGTTCTTTGCGACAAACACTTTGCCTTTGGTTCTGTGATAGAAGGTATACCCAATAGTTTCCTTAGGGTATCCTATGAAGACGCATTTCTCCGCTTTGGGTTCGAGCTTGTCCGGAATCAACTTCTTGACGTAAGCTTCGCATCCCCAAACTTTAAGAAACGACAACTTAGGTTTAGCACCAAACCACAGTTCATACGGTGTCGTCTCAACGGATTTAGATGGAGCCCTATTTAAAGTGAATGCAGCGGTTTCTAATGCATAACCCCAAAATGATAACGACAAATCAGTAAGAGACATCATTGATCGGACCATATCTAATAGGGTTCGATTCCGGCGTTCAGACACACCATTGCGCTGTGGTGTTCCGGGTGGCGTGAGTTGTGAAACGATTCCACTTGCTTTAATATGCGTGAGAAAATCATAACTCAAATATTCGCCCCCACGATCGGATCGTAGAAACTTAATTTTTCTGTTACGATGGTTCTCCACTTCATTCTGAAATTCCTTGAACTTTTCAAATGTTTCAGATTTATGTTTCATTAAATAGATATACCCATATCTACTTAAGTCATCGGTAAAAGTGAGAAAATAGCGATATCCACCGCGCGTCGAAACACTCATCGGTCCGCATACATCGGTATGTATGATTTCCAACAAGTCCGTTGCTCGCTCCATCATACCGGAGAACGGGGTTTTGATCATCTTTCCCATGAGGCATGGTTCGCATGTGTCAAATGATTCAAAATCAAGAGACTCCAAAAGTCCATCAGAATGGAGTTTCTTCATGCGCTTTACACCAATATGACCTAGACGACAGTGCCACAAATAAGTAGTATTATCACTATCTACTTTGCATCTCTTAGCCTCAATGTTATGGATGTGTGTTTCATCCCTTTCGAGATTTAGAAGAAATAAACCATTTACAAGAGGTGCATGACCATAAAAACTCATATAAATAGAACAACCATTATTCTCCGATTTAAATGAATAACCGTCTTGCAATAAACACGATCCAGAAATAATGTTCATGCTCAATGCAGGCACATAATAACACTTATTAAGGTTTAAAACTAATCCCGAAGGTAAAACTAAGGAGAGCGTGCCGACGGCCATCACATCAACTCTTGATCCGTTGCCAACGCGCATCGTCACCTCATCCCTCGCAAGCCGCCGTCTATTCCGTAGCTCCTGTTTCGAGTTACAAATATTAGCAACTGAACCAGTATCAAATACCCAGGCACTACAACGAGGGCTAGTAAGGAAAACATCAATAACATGTATATCAAATATACCTTTGATGGTGCCAGCCTTCTTGTCCGCTAAGTACTTCGGACAGTTGCGCTTCCAGTGACCCTTGTCCTTGCAGTAGAAGCACTCAGTGTCCGGCTTAGGACCAGACTTGAGCTTTTTCTCAGCAGGAGCATTGCGCTTGCCGCCGCCCTTCTTGAAGGGCTTCTTTGCTCCCTTACCTTTCTTAAAGGAGGGCTTGTTGACCATCAACATATGATTATCCTTCTTGATGTCCACTTCCGCAGCCTTCAGCTTTGCGAAGAGCTCGGTGATCGTATCAGTGGAACCAATCTGATTATGAGTCACTACAAAACTTTTGTAGCTGGGAGGGAGTGATTGCAGAACCCTGTCAATCTTGAGCTCCTCTGGAATCGTGCATTCCAGTTGCTCAAGGCGTTGAGTGTAGCCCGACATCTTTATGGCGTGCTCACTAACGGAACTCCCTTCCTCCATCTTGCAGTTAAAGAACTTCTCAGAGATCTCATATCTCTCTGAACGGGCCTGAGTCTGAAACATGGTTTTCAGCTCCTCGAGAATCTCGAAGGGCCCGGGATACTCTTCAAAACGATTTTGAAGCTCCGGTTCCATAGCAAACAACATGGTGCTATTAATCACACCATAATCATCTTTGCGCGACTGATAGACAGCTTTCTCATCAGCCGGCGCAGTTGCAGCAGGGGGGTCACCTAACGCTTTCCCAAGGACATAGTCCTTTTGTCCGCCAGACAGAATGATTCTTAGATTGCGGAACCAATTGGTGAAGTTAGACCCATTGTTTCTAAGCTTTTCTTTCTCAGCAAAAACGTTGTAAGTTGAAGTTGGACTTGGCCATGTGATCTACAGTATTTGCAAGTACAATTTAGACTATGTTCATGATAAATAGTTCACTTTAATCAAATTACTAGATGAACTCCCACTAAATTCAACATCCCTCAAGTTGTTTAGTGAACACGATCCAAATTCACCACACCTAATCCGATCATCACGAGAAGAGATGTGGTTTCAATGGTGGACAACAAAGTGTCGATCATATCATTCATATGACTCATGCTTAACCTTTCGGTTCTTGTGTTCCGAGGCCATGTCTGTACATGCTAGGCTCGTCAAGCTAGACCCAAGTATTTCCGCGTGTGCAAAACTGGCTTGCACCCGTTGTATGTGAGCGTAGAGTCTATAGCACCCGATCATCACGTGATGCTTGGACACGACGAACTTTCGCAACGGTGCATACTTGGGGAAAACACAGTTTTTATCTTGATCTTTAAGTGAGGAATCATCTTATAATGCTACCGTCGCGATCTAAGCATAATAAGATACATAAAAGGATAAACATCACATGCATATAACTTTATGTGACATGGTATAGCCAATCTTCGCGCAATGATCTCCATCTTGTGCGTTCCGGCATGATCTCCATCACTCCACCATGATTGCCTCCACCACGAATAGCAACTACAACTATTGCTAACTACTTAGCGATAAAGTATAGCTATTACATGGCGTATAAGAAGTTGACTCGCAGGTCATACACAATTATAAAGACAACCATATGGCTCCTGCCGGTTGTGTACTCATCGACATGCAAGTCGTGAAACATTACAAAACATGATCATCCCATACAATATACACATCACATCTTGGGCCATACCATATCACAGAAAACACTACCTGCAAAAACAAGTTAGACGCCTCTACTTTGTTGTTGCATGGTTTACGTGGCTTATGGGAGTAGATGCTAAGAACGATTCTTACCTACGTAAAGCCACAACGGTGATATTATGGTTGCCCAACTCCGGTGTTAATCCCATGACAACTATAGTGAGAGAAACTGACATCCACCAGCCGCATGTGTGGAACAAGCCACACGTCAAGTGCGGAGCCGGTCTCGCGAACGACGTCGCGTAAGGTTGGCCTGGCCCGCTTCAATCTCACTATCCCGCGTCATAAGAAGAACACAAACACGAGGCTTGCAACAGAAAACATCAACGCCCGCAACAACCATGTTGCGTTCTACTCGTGAAACACATCTACGCATATACCTGGCTCTGATACCACTGAAGGGTTTCGCGGCATAGTAAATCAAAATTTTCTACGGATGTGAACAGAGGGAAAGCCAAGATCTAATCTAGGAGATGCAATCAACGAGAGAGATTGGATTAGATCTTCATACCCTTGAAGATTCGCACAGCGGAACGTTCGTCGGAACGTGGGTGATGTAGTCGTACTCGCTTCTCCTC
The DNA here is from genome assembly GCA_916181665.1 of Avena sativa. Lineage (NCBI taxonomy): Eukaryota > Viridiplantae > Streptophyta > Magnoliopsida > Poales > Poaceae > Avena > Avena sativa. The sequence goes on along the minus strand of OV702279.1, from coordinate 395,047,834 downwards.
CTCGCGATCCGATCCGATCTAGCACCACAAGTGGCGGTGCCTCCGTGAGATGCACACGTGCAGCACCTCGACGTCTCCTCCTTCCTCGGACCAGCAAGTATGGTGGAGAGATAGATTGGATCTACAACACGACGGCGTGGTGTATATGGTGGAGAATTTCTGCAGCAGGGCTTCGCCTACAAACAGTCGGGAGGGAGAGAGGAAAGCTAGCAAGGCGGCTAGGGTTTGGAGGAGAGGTGTGTGGGGTTGGTGCGCCCCCACCCCTCTTTATATAGAGGGGGGCGCAGCCCTAGCCCCTCCCCCAAGACCAAAGGATAAGGAGTGGGGGGCATGGACTCTCCCCTCTTCTAGAAACCCTATCTCTAGTTTAAACGATTTAAACTCTCTAGGATCGGCTGGGCCCTATGGGGCCTTGTGCCCCTGGCCCAAAGCAGCCAGGACACTCCCTCATAGGCCCATGCCCCCTCCCGGAAGGTGGGGCCACGTTGGTCCCCTTCCGGAAGGTTCTAGAAGCTTCCGGTACAATACCGATTAACCCGGAACAATTCCGAACTCCAAAAACTGCACTGCCTTATATGAATCTTATTCTCCGGACCATTCCGGAACCTCTCGTGATGTCCCGGATCCCATCCGAGACTCCAAACAAAAATTCATAAACCAATTATCCAATCTATCCTAGCATCGAGATACGTTAAGTGTGACCCTGCGGGTTCGAGAATATGCAGACATGATCTTCTATCAATAATCAACAACGGGGTCTGGGCACCCATATTGACTCCCACACATTCATCGATGATCATATCGGATGAAACACGATGTCAGGATTCAAACAATCCCATATATATATTCCCTTCGTCTCGCGATATTTTACTTGCCCGAGATTCGATCGTCGGTACCGTCATACCTAGATCAATCTCATTCACAGCAAGTACTTTACTCGTTCCGTAATCCGATATCACTTTGTGATTAACTCCTTAACCACATGCTTGCAAGCGGTGTTGATATCGATTACCGAGTGGGCCCGAAGTATATCTCTCCGACTTGGGAGGGACAAATTCCATCTCGATACATACAACCCAACAGATACTTTCCGATCACCTGAGAGACACCTTTATGATCACCCTCTCATAGGATGACGTTTGATGACCTCAAAGCTTTCTTCCGATACCAGGGAGTTGTATTATCTCATGGTCTAAGGAATACAATATTTGACATAGGAAAAGCTACGCAAAGATGGACACGATGTTACGATCTAACTGCTTCGCTTAGTTTGGGTCTGTCCATCATATCATTCTCCCAATGATATGATCTCATTATCAATTGACAACTCATGTCTATGGTTAGGAAACCTTAACCATCATTGATCAATGAGCTAGTCCTTAGAGGCGTACCAGGGACACGGTGTTGTTCACAAACCACACAAGTATTAATGTTTCCGCTTAATACAATTCTAGCATGGAATATAAACTTTATCATGAACAAGAATTATAATAATAACATCTTTATTATTGCCTCTAGGGCATAATTCCAACAGGTGGACATAGGCAACCATTTCTTCAGTGTTTATCTTGATCATGATGACAGCTATAGTTTCAAAGGTTGGGATGATGTTGTCAATTTCCTAGCAGTTCCTCTGCCTCCTTAATTGATGTACCCAACGCGTCCGTCGGGATTTTTCATCGCACCTGCTGGCACGGATTCATACTAGCAGACGCAGTCGGGTGCGTTGCCAGGCCACCAGATGATATATGTAGGTCTTATCTTTGCGTCGCAGACGCAACATCCGAACATTTGTCACGGCGGAGGTGTTCGTGTGTCCAAGGAGATCGTTGCTCACTCAGCATTTTGTTGGGCAGAGTTGCCGAAAAGTTTTTGCATGCTGATCCGAAAGATCACAGTCGAAGATTTCATAGGGTGCGCGACCAGCGCTCCCTATGGGAGTAGCCCCCGAGTGTCTGTTCGAGTCGTAGACTCGAGCGGAGACTTTTATTCAAGCACTTTGTTTATTTTGAAGTCCGTAGGACACAAAAAAAAATTTGGATGATTAAATCTATCCTCCCTATGCGAGTAGCCCCCGAGTCCTTAGTGGAGTCGTAGACTCGTCGTAGGACTCGAAGAAATATTTTGTCTTTATTCGTCTTTCGGGTGCGCGGCCAGCGCTCCTGATAGGAGTAGCCCCCGAGTATTTAGTTGAATCGAAGATTCAAGTGAGTACTCTTAGCTGTGGAGCCGAAGAATTGTAGTTGGTGCTAGTATAGCTTTTGATGACATCAGTGCTGACGATCGGGGACCTCAAGCGTCTGCTACGCCAGAGATGACTTGACTGGACGAACGTGGGTCCCACTTGCTGACCTTGAATTGACCGGTCACGCGCGGCGTGGAGATAATTACGGCGTCTCCTCGATTTCCACGCGTAGTGGACGGCGTGGTAACGACGGTTCGTTGTGATGCTGACACGTGTATGGTCAGATCTGCCGTTGGCGTTATGTCTTCTGGATGGACGGCTGTCGTGCATCGTCTTCGCCGTTATAATCATTGGGGAAAGCTGCAGTTTGTTTTCACCGCATCAGTTCTTGTTTTCACTGCCTCCTTGTGCTCTAGCGATTCTTGCTGCGCGCTGGGTTTTCCTTCCACATTTCCATCTTCCCTTCTGCGCTTTCACCGCCGGCGCCGCCGTAGCGTAATGACACTAGGAAGGTGTCATGTGTGAGGAGGAGTGCCCCGGGGGGGGGGGGGTGAACACAACTATTGATGAACCCGGTTTTTGAAAGATTTAAATCCATGGTAGGTAACTGTATTTGCTTAGCTAAGTTAGTACGGTCACTGTACAACGGTAATACGTGTTTACGGTCACCGAACTTGTGTGAGAGCATCACGCGTGGTCACTGAGCGATACGTAGCGAAGTATTGGGTGACGTGGAGGTGAGTGGGACCCGAATACAGTGTCACAACTGCATTGATGGTGTACTGAGGGAGCATTTATTTGCCAATAGCCCCCCTTGACAGACATGTCAACTCAGACAGGCCCTCCCACCAGTGACCATCCTCAACTTGCTCGGAGCTGCCGAGGCGAAAGGGGATTTAGGTAGAGGAGGCGGGAACAGGAGCGCAAGGCGGAGCGGCCGAGGTCGAGTGATAGAGGTTGGCTATGGTGGAGCTTCGTCGGCGTCTTCATCGACGACGGCGGTGGAGGTGCTGAGACGGTGTCGCTCCGATGTCGCGGCTAGGAGCCGCGGCCTTGTTCCCAATCCGGCGGCAGGATGACGCTCCTCCTCCCGTCTATGGTACGCGCTCAGGACCGCCATTGTTGAGGGTTTAGGGTAGATTTGTTGGTAGATTTTTTGTTCTAGACTAGCCAATGTGATGTGCTCTGCATGTTTGAGAACTCTCTTTTGGAGTTCTATTGATTTGTTTGGTTAGGGTTTTGGCCGTTGATTTTGGTGCGGTTAGGGCTCAGGGTTTTATCAAGATGCTTAGAAGAAAACCCATTAATTTCAAGAAAATGTTCATGTTCTATAGGAAGATGCCAACATACCTTTATTTTGCTCTGTTTGATATTTTTTGCAAAAAAGGTTGTGTTTTTCATTGTTTTGGGCGTTGACCACTCGTTTATGGTAAATCACAGATAGGGGAAGTTCATGCTTTACATTGGAGATAAACCATGGTGGATATTTTCTGGGCACAGGCAACAATAGAAGCTATGTTGGTGGTCATGTTATCTACTATGATCAGGTTGACTCTGTATCATGGTCAGCATCAATGCTTGAGCACATAGTTGAGCAAATTGGTTATGAAATGGCAGGTAGAATTAAGGCTCACTACTGCATTCCTATGTTGACAATTGCAAAGAATGGCTTAAGGGAGTTGAAATATGATCATGCCTTCATGTTTATGGTAACTATGGTGGACATAGGCAACCATTTCTTCAGTGTTTATCTTGATCATGATGACAGCTATAGTTTCAAAGGTTGGGATGATGTTGTCAATTTCCTAGCAGTTCCTCTGCCTCCTGTCATTAGCCCTTGCAAGCCTGTAGATGCAGTTTCAGATGATCCTCCTGTACCCATTCAGGTTGTGTATCCAACAGGGCCAGTTGAAGATCTAGTGGACATAGTACATGAAGCTTCTGTTGCTGGTAGGGTAAGGGCAAGGAAGAGGGTCAGAACCAACTATGCTGAGACTCTGAGTACTCCAGGAGCTGCTGAACTATCAGAAGAAGAAGAACAAGAACAATATAGTGGGAGTGATGATGCTGACAGTGTACATGTAGCAGATTCAGAGTTTAAGCTGACTGATTCTGATTATGCTCTAAGTGAAGGTGATGATGATCTACATGTTGACAAACTGACAGTATTGACAAAGAATAGTGCATCTGTGACAGCCAAGAGTGGAGGTGAAAAGAAGAAAAGGAAGAGTAGATGCACTAGTCAAAATGACAGTGGGAAACTAAAGTCTGTAATGAAAGAGGAGGATTCTGAAGGAGAAGATCTATGGGGTCCTGAGTCTGATGATGATGTAGTTCACATGAAATTCAAAACCTTTAGAGATGATGATGTACTTGATCCCAAATTTCAAGTTGGCCAAGTATTTGCCAATGTGGATTTGCTTAGGAAGGCTAGCAGGTCATACCGTTGTATTCACAGAAAGGCCATCAAACTACCGATCAATAACAAGGTGAGAGTAAGGGCTGTATGTGTACAGAACTGTCCTTGGTATCTTTGGGCTTCAGCTGATTCAATGACAAGGTGAACTTGCTCAAAAACTGCTACAAATGCAACAAGACAAGGATAGAGCCAATGAGCAAAGGAAAATAGCTTTGCTAGAGGAAAGGTACCAAGCAGAGATGAAGAAAGCAGAGGACAAAGAAAAGAAGAAGCTGGAGCAAGACAAGTTGAAGGCTGAACTAGAAATAGCCAAAGCAAAAACAGCTGCAGAGAACAAGGAGAAGAAAAGGCAAGAAGTTGAACTGAAGAATAAAGCTTGGCAGGAGACCAATAGAATCCTTGCAGAGGTTAGAAAAGAGGTAGCTGAGAAGAAAAGAAGCTGCAAAAAAGAAGGCACTGAACAAGATATTAGCAGCCGAGCAGAAAAGAAAGGCAAAGAGAGATGCTCAAATTGCAGCACAAACTGCACAAAGGGAAACTGAGGAAGCTGAATTGCTTGTCAACAGAGCTGTGATGTCAGCTAATGCATCAGGTGCTGAAATCATAGATGACCATGTTCCTCTAGCTCCTCAGCTGTCAAGGACTGAAACCATACCCATGGCAGATGTTGTTAGAGAGCAAGTGCCAGCATCTAGGAGGATGGAGTGGTACTTGGGTGTCAAAGTAGTACCAGCAGATAAATAGGTGTCAATGTAGTTTAAGATTGCATTTTGGTGTCACAGAACCTAGTGGTACTTTTGCATGAGTCCATTCTTTTGTAATCCTTCAAGCTTTGACTTGATAATTATGTCATGTTTAGTCCCAACTTAGCTAAAGTTGAAACTGTTAGCTTTTGGAAATGTTTGTTCATGCAAATGCTGTTGAAATGGAAGATGATAATTTAGCATTTTAGCTCAAGTTTGATTCTGCTGAAATGGAAATGTTTGTTCAATACCAATATTACAACTAAATTCAGCCCTTAAATTAACATTTGATCTCACAAATCAACAAAAGACAATAATTTTTGCTTCATTACTCATGATTCACATACATAAGGCCAAAAGGCATCAGTTACATGGTTCAGTGATTAAAAGATCAACAACAAAAGCATCACCACAACAGTACTACACCATCAACTTCTTCAGTTCCTCAGCTATCAACAAACCAACACTACATCATCACCACATCAACACTACACCTACCATAGCACAGAGCACATAACATCCCGAGGCATCACTTCTTCAGTACAAGAACAGCAACTATAGCACAAAGCACACACATCAACCCCACAGCATTCTTCAGAACAACCTCCATTTGCTTGAGTTCCTCCAAAATCATGATCAATTGCTGCTCCTGTCCCTGCACACATGTCACTTTAGCCTCCTGCTTCCTCAACTCTAATTCTTCTCTTCTCTCTTCTGCCCACCCATAAGCTTCAATGCAGTCATCCCCTCGAATCTGATTGTTCTCGATTAGATAACTGACATAGTCTAGCTCCTAGTGCCAGAAGTTGCACCCTGACTGTAGAAAAACAAAAACCAAATCAAAAATTGGAAAAATCGAGCTCACTTGACAACTGAAACTTGAGAAAATCAAAACGCAATCAAAACTTGACAAAATCTAGCTAAATCCTAAGAGCAGAAACTTACCCCATGGTTTCTACACTTGTAGTAGATCCATCCTGGGTGGTCCGACGTCCCTGAGCGGCCCTGCATCACCTTCCGGCCGCAATCGGGGCAATAGATGAGCGGCAACGGAGGGCCTGGGCGGCGGAGCGCACAACGGGTTGAGCTCATACTGGACATGGCTAAGCAGCCCTAGGTCGGCGGCGGTCACTGCGGAGGCAGCTCGCTTCCTGCGGCGGCGGCGCTCTCTACCTTGCGGTGGCGCCTCCGATTTAGGGTAAGGAGGATTGTAAGGGGACAAAGGAGGGGAACGACTTGGTCGGAGCACGGGTGTTAGTACCAGGTAGAAGATTTTGCAATAAAATCCTCCCATAGTTATTTCTTCCATAACTTATCCACCTCGTCATCTGGCAGTGGGACCAAAATCACCCAATACTTCGCTATGTATCGCTCAGTGACCACGCATGATGCTCTCACGCAAGTTCGGTTACCGTAAACACGTATTACCATTGTACAGTGACCGTATTAACTTAGCTAAGAAAATACGGTTACCTACCATGGATTTAACTCTTCTTGAAACCTGTGTGTTGGACATTTGAAGAGTCTCCTAAACGTAAATTTGACAATTTGTATATTTCTTTTTCAACCATACAAAAAGCAGTAGTATATGAAGATAGTTCTCGATGGGTACCTATACATGTGATTTCCAAGCATCTACTTCAAGCATTTTAATAGATATAAATAGCCACAGTGTTATTTTTAGGTGAAAACAGATGCTCTGTTACAAGTTTGTTTTATTACATTCGTCCAAACTAATGTAAGAGTTGAAATATATAGAGAAACTACCAATGGAAAACATCCATTCATGCAATAGTAGTGCCATAACCGAAACAATGGTCTCTACTGAGCCATCTAAATTAATAGAAGTTGCTTTTTAGATAAACACAAATAGAAATATTTCTCAAAACGTTGTGGCGTCATTTGACCATAGAACTCATGTGTGATTCAAACAGTACCTACACATAATCGTCGTCGTTGAGATTTGATTGTCCGGTGACTGGTCGGACCGGCCTCCGGTTCGACCGAGAAATTTCCGGTTCTCTTTCCTGTTTGGTCCAGTGCGCTTAACAGACCGGTGGTGGCGTTGGTCCCCTTTTTCCGGTCAGACTGCCGGTCCGATTCCTTTTTGGGTCATCCTGTCCATGTTGATCATGAGGTGCCCATGGATATTGCTGTTTTTGTCGTCTTGCATGGAGAAATCTGTGACGTCAATGCTCATGAGCAACCACAAAATGATCTCGTAGAGCATTTATGAAGAATTAGAGGACAATCAACCACGCCTAAGGCTTGATCAAGTTAAACTACAATTCATTTGTATTGTTTAAATTTACTTGTATATTGTATAAATCTATTTGGATTGTTGTGAAACATGTATATGGTTTGTGTATTTAAATACTAAAAATGCAAAATTAAATAAAATTCATGTTTAAGATGTCGTTTGGGGCACGTGGTTGGAAACAAGCATGTCCCAATCACGACACGACGTCCCTGATCTACCGATCTGATGCTTCCAACAGACGTTGTTTTGGGGGGAGGACACGACTGGAGATAGCTCTTACCCCTATGAAACCGAGGGAGTATATTAATAATTAGCTTGTCGCTTGCCCGGGCAAAAAATTCCAGCCCAAAGTGCCCAACCGATATGGCCTCTTCCGATTTTCTTGTCTAGCCCAACGTAAGCTGGTCCAATTCTCCCGTGGCCCAAGTTGCGACACGTCCGAACATAGTCAAAAGGCCAGTTCGATCGTTCTGTCGTCGTTCTTCTGTCCGTCTCCTCCTCTCTTTTTTTTTGGCAAAGGTCTCCTGGCGGCTGCAGCAACGCAGCGACGCCGATGCGCGCTCAGGCAGGGATAGGACCGCACCGGAAACGGACACACGACGCTTCACGACTCCGCGGCAGGCTGCAGGTCAGGACGGCGACTGGCGGCGGCGGCGCCGGCTCGCTTCCTCGCCATCGGTAGTTGTGATCCTTAGGGCTGTCTACGAATTGGGTAAAAAAGGTCGGTTCATCTGGTTGACCACTCTCCCACCTAGAATCTTAGCATTGAAAACCAATTTAAATATTTTATGTTGTTGAATCATCGTATCAAACCTTTAATTTCAGAAAAGGCCCAGGTATTTAATCAAAATGCCAAGTTATTGGATTGAATATAGGTTTCAAGCCTTCAAGATTCGTAAAGGGATCTTGCCGAGTCGTCAAAAGTGTTCAAAGGGTATGTAGCATGTATTCTGATGTCACCAAGTCTTTACTACAATATGAACTACTAGTTTTTAGTATTTTTTTTATCTCATGTTTCATTTTGGGTGATTGGATGAGCATTGGGATATTTATAACTTTATCATATTTAATTTTAGTTTTTGTGCTTCCAAACTATAAAAAACATATGGATCTCAATTTCATACGTATATTCTCGCTTTTTTTTTTTTTGCTTGGCTGATGGTTCGCCCAACTCTTATTTTTCCATGGCTCTGCCAGTGCCTAAAGGTCATCTGGTTGCCGCCTATTACCTCGAAACAGGATATCGCCCAGCTTTATGAATGAAGTGATCATCCATACAGAGTTTACAACGATCGAAAAGTAAATAACGGATGTTGGGGCCACAACACAAACATCATCCCAAACGAAAACAACCTCAAAGTCTAAAAACACTACAAGCGAGAGGGCCATAGGCCAAAATATGAATTGAGCTCGGGAGGATCGAGGAGATAGACGACGCGTCTCCTCGGTCAGTAGCCGAAGCATGCCATCCACTTCTCTCCATGTCTTTGCGCCTATAGAGCGGGTACCACTACTGAAAAAGCGAGAAATTAGAAGATCGAGTCAATGGCATGACGTACGAACACTTTCTCCATCACCATTTTATTACGCACCGTCCATAGGGTCCAGGACATCGTAGCAAACACAAACTAGAAGAGGCGGCACCTCTTGCCAGTTTTGTTTGCTCAGGTTTCTATGAACTCCCCGGGATCCTAGGCCTCCCAATCGGGGCCTAGGGATACTCGGATGAACTTCCATATAAGCCGGGTCACGGGACAGGTACATTACGTGATATCCTGTTTCCGGGATCGCACATAGTGGACATAACCATCCCCTAGCCCATGTCGCAGGGACACCTCAACCCTCGAAGGAAGACGGTCGCGAATCAGTTGTGAACGAAGATCTTCATGTTCAAGGGGAGAGGCGACTTTCATAGATGCTTAGTCCATGGTATGGTGGGCCCTCTAAAGAGGGCCATGTATGTAGAGCTAACAGAAAAGACCCTCAAGAGGGTAAAACTCCATGAGACTGAGTCTGGTTCCTCGGAGAAGGCGAACGGTAGGCTAGCACTAAGGGCCATCAATGCCTCGGCTTCCCCCGGGTTGAGGGATCGGCGAAAGGAGACGTCACACCGCTCCTCCCTTACTACTGCCCATGTATTATTGTCCTGTTGCCAAACTGAATTTTAGTCTATGTTGTTGCCGGCTCCTGATTAGAATTTTAGTGTGTGTTGTTGGTTGTTGCCAGATAGAACTTTTGCTAGTACTCTCAATGCAAGCATCATTTTCCCGTTCATGTGTAAGTTCATTGATTGAATTTTCTTAGAGCATCTCCACTCGCCCACCCCCTCCACCCTAAAGGCCCCCAAAGCGAAATATGGGGCGTCAGTGCAAAAAAACGCCTAGTTGCCTCCCCCCAAAGTGGATTTGGCGCTGGTACGGCCGAACAAATCATCCGGCGCCCCCAGGACGAACCCAACCCAAGGGGGTATAGCGGGGGCACCATATGGCGCTGGAAAAGTGGGCGGGCCACCCTTGTCGGCGTCACTTCAACCTTTTCCCTCCAAAAAATTTAGCTTCCCTCATTTTTTCCTCCACATCAACCCTTTCCCCCTCCTCACCGCCCACTCTCGCCATTTCCTGAGCAGACGAGATCCACCGCCAGCCATGTCGCCGAAGAGTTACCAAGCTCCTAGTGCGTCAGCAGCCATGCCACCACCGGTGAGGAAGGGAAATACCAAGAAGGAGCGGCTGGAGGGGATGTACAATGTCGAGTGGGCTTTCGACATCCAGCGTTGGAAGGTGGAGATCGTCGGCCGCCAAAATAGGAAGCTAAAGGCGAAGGTGTGAAAGGCGGAGGAGGCGCAGACGGGGGTTCACGTGGCCGCTCTTGTGGCCCAGACGGCGTCGTCCATGTCAGGGATGGTGAGGTCATCCCCTAGCGTTGGCCAATACATGGCCGACGTGCGGGGGAGCCAAAGCAGCGTCTTGTCACTGTCGCCGACCTCCCCAGCTGACATGGGTATGACTTATCGGTTCCCTATGTTTAGTTACCCTAGGCGCATAAAGGCCTACGGCCCATGAAGCCCAAAGAAGTCCAAGAAGCATCCGACGGATAAAAGATTGTTTTGATAGTCAAGAAAGAAGTACGAACCAACATAGAGTTTGTATTATAATTGTAAACATGTAACCTCTCCGGATACGGCTCCAGGGCCCAGCCTCTCATATAAAGGCTAGAAGGACACGGCAGAGAGGGAACCTGAGTTTTCTAGCAATCCGCCGTGAGCTAGATCGCAACTAGCGAACCGGCGACTTTGCAATTGAGTTTCCACCATAATCAGACTACATCGACTGCCTTGTTTGTATGATCACCCGACGAAAATACTAGCGCTCTCTTTTTCACGAAACCCTAAGTCCATAACCATGGGCATTGCCGAGGTTACCCCTCAATTGGCACCGTTTGTGGGAAATCTGAGTGCTGGAGCCAAGGATTCGGTGGCTTTCTCTCTATCAGGCAGCAACCCGACGATCGAGGTCGGCGAGGTCCATTACAATCTCGTTGATCCACGCCCTCCCACCCCGTTATTGGTTCCTGTCAACTTTGACCAGGAGACCGATCTCATGATCGGATGTTTCCACTTCCACGTGGGAGAATCTAAGAATCTCTGCCTTTTGGCTCTGATCTATTTGGATCCGTCGGCCACACCTGCGTCGCTTACGATGACACCTACATCTTCTGTCGGCTCAACTTGAGAAGTCGTGACCAACCCGACAAATGTCGATAAATAATGCGGAAACTCCACAGATCTGGGAGATCTAGCTAATTTGTACGACGACCTCTCTTTCAGGTTAGACTCAAAATCAACACCGCTTCATGGCTCAAGCTTATCAAACTTGCTCCCAACGAATCCGAGGAAAGCATCGACTCCGGAATCAGGAAGACCAAATCTTACCCAGAGCAAGACCCCTAGGACTTCACTGGTTTTCGAGATAGTGACTCCTATGAATATGACAGAGATGACAGTCGATCATACATAGCGCACCACCAAGTGTGTGTGATCATGAGAGGAGAAGGAACATCAACAACTATGGATTCCAATGGTAACCCGATCTTTGATACCAATGATATTCCGTTGGGTGACAACGCAGGGCACCGCGAGGATAGGGAGTATCCGCTAGAGAAAAAATTGTCGCATCATGACAGGAAGAGAAGAGGAACACGATGGCGAGCGCATAACACTTCGGCTACCACTAGCAACATGGAAAAAGTCCCGAGATGTTGTTTCAGGTGCAGTACCAATGACAGCAGATGCTACGCAGGAAGAGCTGATGGCCTACCAATATCTCCTCCACCATAAGAGAAGGGACTTGCTTCGGTTATAGAGGAAGCTCGACAAAATAAAGAGGTTAGCCAATGAATCCAGTCTCCATCGGGCACAACTCAGTTCTACCCGAGGTTCTGGCAGCGTTACCAGAGGGCCACATCCGAGGAGGGGCACTTCGCGGCTGCAGCACATAGCTGAAGCCGAAAGTCGCGAGCTGGCTAGAGATCTTGACCTGGCATTCATGACAGTAGATTCAAAGGGAAATATTAAAGAAAAAATAGCACAAGCTACCATTGTCGTCGCCCAAACTTATCTCCTAACAACTCAGCCAGCAGCTGATGATCCACGGGCAGCAATCCATCATTCCGCTCTCATGGGACTTGGCATGGTAGGTGAAACTCTTGCGTAAGGAGAGCAATATGTTCCACGAAACCCAGGGGAACTCGATGCCGCAACTCTCACGTTTCTCGCCAGGCTACAACGACTTCGATCCGCTCGGCGGGTTCAATCCCAACACCTTCAACACTGATGCCTCCACATCCCCTGCCCACTATCGCCCTCTCTTCAACGGTCACGCAGATCCACCGAGCCAGGCTGCCCAAGGCCTTTTCGGTGGTATGTGTAATTGTAGTGTTCACAACATAGAAAACAAAAAATTTCCTCCGATGGGAACAACTAAGTACCAAGATCTATCTACTAGATACAAACAACGGGTGGATATACATCCATAGAATACATACCCTCGAAGACCGAATATCGTTAACGAGGTTGTACTCGTGGATAATGTAGACGAACGCTTGCTGATCTCAAGATCGTGATGAAGTCCATCTGGTCCAGCTGGTCCAGCACCATCAAGTCCAGCACCGCAAAGCAGTGGTGCATCCGTGATCGCACACACGTCTGGGTATCCCGACAACCTCCGCACCCTCGCTCCAGCGAAGCAGTGGAAGCAACAAAACCCTTCCAGAAAAAGCCACCGAAAACATGTATCTCGCTGATCCGAGACCATGGGGAAATTCTAAAGAGGGAGAGATATCCTTCACGAGGAGGTGTCCTTTGAGAGGAGGAGAGGGATACCTTTTATAGGGAGAGGGGAGGCACCCAAGGAGCATGGCGCCCAGCCATGGTGGCTGCCCCCACCTCTTCCACATTCATGTGGCTTCCCCCACCTCTTCCACATTCATGTGGGTTTGTTAATTAATCTAATTAATAAACATTCACATAGAACCCCTTATAACATTTCAATTTCACATGTAGAACCAGTTTCAACAATTTCAACCGAAACGATTTCAGTGTCTAGTGAAATAAATTCCTGCGCTTTTTTTTCTCTAGCATATCATTTGCTCCGAGTGGTGTCGGTATCCCTTAAGTGTCTCACCCTACGGTTCGCGAATAATGTAGACATGATCGAGATCCCTCTCTGATCAATAATCAGCAGCGGGACCTAGAGATCCGTACTGACTCCCACATATTCAACGATGACTTCTGTGATCATGTGAACATTATAAGCAGGTAACTCAATCCCTTTGTCTCGCAATATATTACATGTCCGATATTCGATCATCGGTATCCCCATACCTAGTTTGATCTCGTTACCGACATATACTCTTTTCTTGTTCCCATGATATAACATTCTAGTGATCAAATCACTTGCTTGCAAGCTAACTAACGTGATATCACCGAGAGGGCCCAGAGTATATCTCTCCGTCATCGGGATGGACAAATTCGACTCTTGATCCATGAGCTTCAACATAATACCTTCGTAGCACTTAACCCATCTTTATAATCACCCTGTTACAGTGTGACATTTGATGTTATCAAGATACTCTTCTTGATGAGATTTCGACTCGTCAATGCCCATTGTTATGGACTTGGGTTTTGGAGAAGATGGGGATGCTGGAGATCGTGGAACGGTTAACAGACAAGCAACCAGGGGACACGAGATTTACCCAGGTTCAGGCCCCCGGAGGGAAAACCCTACTCCTGCTTGTCTGCTCTTGATTACGGCGGAACCGAAGGTTACATGGGTGCGCAGATTCGATCTGGCGTGGAGGTGCGTATGCGAAAGTATGAGTGGAGAGATCTAGGTCGTGCCCTCCTGGCCTTTATATAGACTTAGGCAGGTCCCGGGCATAGTCCTAGTCGGTTACAGGTTCTAGGGTTTTACCCCTTTGAATTTCCTATCTACTCTAGTCTTGCTCTCCAAGGATCCGAAGGCGTCATGGGCCTGGGCCACCCGAAAGTCTTCATGGGCCGGCGTACATCCGCCATGGGCCTTCCTTGGGCTGGACTAGGTATGCTGAGGTCACACACCCGTAGGGTACAACCATGTCAGTAGCCCCGAGTGATCAGTCGAATCGTAGATTCAGCTGAGGACTCTTCAATCCTTCGGGTGCAACCATGTATTAACAGTATGTGTGTAGGGATTGTCGATGCGTGTGCCTGACTCACCCGACGGATCAGGGTCAGTTAACTGTCTTAGGACGAAACAACACGATCTTCCTCAGGTTCGAGTCCCTCAACTCGAAACTGGAACATATGCTGGCGTAATTCGACTCAGGCCGCGGAGGACTTACAGGAGTGGAATTCCAGTGACTTTAATTGATGTACCCAACGCGTCCGTCGGGATTTTTCATCGCACCTGCTGGCACGGATTCATACTAGCAGACGCAGTCGGGTGCGTTGCCAGGCCCCCAGATGATATATGTAGGTCTTATCTTTGCGTCGCAGACGCAACATCTGAACATTTGTCACGGCGGAGGTGTTTCGGGTGGCCAAGGAGATCGTTGCTCACTCAGCGTTTTGTTGGGCAGAGTTGCCGAAAAGTTTTTGCATGCTGATCCGAAAGATCACAGTCGAAGATTTCATAGGGTGTGCGACCAGCGCTCCCTATGGGAGTAGCCCCCGAGTGTCTGTTCGAGTCGTAGACTCGAGCGGAGACTTTTATTCAAGCACTTTATTTATTTTTAAGTCCGTAGGACACAAAAAAAATTTCGGATGATTAAATCCATCCTCCCTATGGGAGTAGCCCCCGAGTCCTTAGTGGAGTCGTAGACTCGTCGTAGGACTCGAAGAAATATTTTGTCTTTATTCGTCTTTCGGGTGCGCGGCCAGCGCTCCTGATAGGAGTAGCCCCCGAGTATTTAGTTGAATCAAAGATTCAAGTGAGTACTCTTAGCTGTGGAGCCGAAGAATTGTAGTTGGTGCTAGTATAGCTTTTGATGACATTAGTGCTGACGATCGGAAACCTCAAGCGTCTGCTACGCCAGAGATGACTTGACTAGAAGAACGTGGGTCCCACTTGCTGACCTTGAATTGACCGGTCACGCGCGTCGTGGAGATAATTACGGCGTCTCCTCGATTTCCGCGCGTAGTGGACGGCGTGGTAACGACGGTTTGTTGTGATGCTGACACGTGTATGGTCAGATCTGCCGTTGGCGTTATGTCTTCTGGATGGACGGCTGCCGTGCATCGTCTTCGCCGTTATAATCATTGGGGAAAGCTGCAGTTTGTTTTCACCGCATCAGTTCTTGTTTTCACTGCCTCCTTGTGCTCTAGCGATTCTTGCTGCGCGCTGGGTTTTCCTTCCACATTTCCATCTTCCCTTCTGCGCTTTCACCGCCTGCGCCGCCGTAGCGCAATGGGGAAACCGAAGAAATCGTCATCTGCAGTTGGAACCAGCGCCGCCGGAGGAAAGAAAGGCGCCACCGCTACCCGTGTCACCGACGGTGGCTGGCGGCGATCAGAGACGCGGGAGAGTGATCTCTGTTGGAGATATGCCCTAGAGGCAATAATAAATGCAATTATTATTATATCTTTGTGTTTATGATAAATGTTTACATTCATGCTATAATAGTATTAACAAGGAAACATTAATACTTGTGTGATTTGTAAACTTAATTTGAAGTCCCTAGTATAGCCTCTATACTTCACTAGCTTGTTGGTTGATAAATGATTGTGGTTTCCCTATCATGAACATTGAGATGTTGTCAACAACAAGATCATATCATTAGGAGAATGATATGGTGGACATACTCCTATAGATAAGCGTAGCATAAAGATCAAGTCATTTCAATAGTTCAATTGCTATATGCTTTCTGATACATAGTAACCTAATTCCTTCGACCATGAGATCATGCATATCACCTTTGCCGGATGGATGCTTTGATGACATCAAACACCACACCGTAACTGGGTGGCTATAAAGGTGGCATTGAGTGTTCGGAAAGTATTGGTTGAGACACATGGATCAAGAGTGGGATTTGTCCATCCATATGACGGATAGATATTCTCTGGGCCCTCTCGGTGAAATGTCATCCAATTAGCTTGCAAGCATGTGACTGGCTCACAAGGGATCACATATCACGGGAACGAGAAAAGAGTACTTATCAGTAACGAGGTTGAACTAGGTATGCAGAGATACCGATGATCATAACCTCGGATAAGTAACATATCGTGAGACAAAGGGAAATTGGTATCGTATGTAAGTGGTTCATTCGATCGCAAAGTAATCGTAGAAATATGTGGGAGCCATATGAATTTCCAGATTCCTCTATTGGTTATTGTTCGGAGAAGTGTCTCGATCATGTCCGCATAATTCACGAACCGTAGGGAGACACACTTAAGGATTCGACGTTGTTTTGAGTAGTTATGGTATTATGAGAAAGAGACCGAATGTTGTTCGGAGTCTCGGATGGGATCCGGGATATCACGAGGTGATACGGAATGGTCCGGAGAATAAGATTCATATAAGGAAAGTCCCGTTTCGGAGTTCGGAAATGATTCCGGTGAATGTTCTAGAAGGTTCCGGAATGTCCGGCACTCCGGGAGGGGGGAGGGGTACATGAATGTGTCATTACATATTGGAATGATTGCATCATGTACTAAGTGTTCTTGCTGTTCCAAATAAAGGATTAAATTGAATCCTAAAACAGAAAAGTCAAATGTCCAGTTTGAAAGTCAAACGGCTAAAACAAGAAACTGTGGGAAACAAGCAAGAGGAGGTTGGAACCGACTTGGGGGAGGAGTCTCCTCCCCAAGCCGGCGCGCCAACCAAGGCCGACTTGGGGAGGGACTCCCCTCCCCTTGGCCGCGCCTCCCACCTATAAGAGGAGGGGCAGGGCCTCCTCCTCTAGACACACAAGTTTCTACCTCTAATCTCCGGTTTAGAGCCGTTTTGGTTTAGAGCTTCTAATTGCTTTAGCCTGCGGTTTAGAGCCTTCTAATTGGTGTGTCTAATCTCTAGACCACTAATAGCCCTCTCTCATAATCCACCATACTCGCTCCGGCTTAAGGCGAAGCCCTGCGGGATCTCCCCTCTACTTCCGGTACCACGCCGTTGTGCTGCCAGAATCGCGAGGAGAGTGCTACAACCTCCGCTGCCTGCTGGAACAAGGGAGAGGAAGGTCTTCGTAGAGTACCGAACGTGTGACCGACTGCGGGAGCGCTGCCGGAACGCAGCGCCGGAAGGATCGTCTACACGATCATGAGATCGGGAAGAGTACGACTACATCACCCACGAGAATCCGCTCTCGTTAAACACTTTGGAATCTTCGAGGGTAAGTTATTCCATCGACTCGTTGCTACAATCTAGTAGATAGATCTTGGCTTGTTTGTTTGTATGCGATAGGAAATTTTTGTTTTCCATGCTACGAACCCCTACAGTGGTATCAGAGCCGTGTCTATATGTAGATCTGTTGCACGAGTAGAACACAATGGTCATTGTGGGCGTTGATGCTTTTATTGTCGATTACTTCTTGTGTACTTTGCATCTTGCGGTATGTTGGGATGAAGCGGCCCGGGCTAACCTTACATGACATCGTTCATGATACTTGCTCCACGCTTGACATGCAACTTGTATTGCATAAGTGGCTTTGCGGGTGCCTGTTTCTCCTAGCATAGTTAAGATCCAATTTACAACGGGTGATCAACAATGCTAGTATCAATGTTGTGGTTCTTGTTCGTAAGTTAGAACGACACTTATTGAAAGCCCCAAACCACGTAAAATATGCAAAGAAAGTAGAGGCGTCTAACTTTGTTTTGCAGGGGTGTGCAGTGATGTGATATGGCCATGATTGTGATTATATTTGATGTATGCAATGTTCCTTATTGTAAGTTGGCAACCGGCAGGAGCCATATGGTTGTCTTTAATTTATGTTAAGACCCGTGTGTCTATTCAAAGTAGTTGTAATAGTTGAAGCCGGTGGACGACAACCATGTAGAAGCGTCATTGACCTTGATGCAATGCCGGTGATGATGGAGATCATGTTCGTGCTTGAAGATGGAGAACGGAAGCACAAAGAAGAAATGCCATATCATATCACATATATATTGAATTGCATGTGATGTTAATCCTTTATGCATCTTGTATTGCTTAGTAGACGACGGTAGCATTATAAGATGATCCCTCATGCACATCAATTTCAAGTCATAAAGTGTTCACCCTTAGTTAGCACCGTTGCTAAAGCTTGTTGTTTCGAAGCACCACGTGATGATCGGGTGTGTTAGATTCTGCAAGTGTATACAACGTGAGCAAGCCAGATTTGCTCATGCGGAAACTAAGGTTTGATCTTGACGAGCCTAGCATGTACAGACATGGTCTCGGAACACGGATCACCGAAAGGTAAAGCATGAATCATATAGTAGATATGATGAACATGCCGATTGTTCGCCATTGAAACTATGTGAACTCTCGTGATGATCGGCGTTGATATGGTGGATTTGGTTCGTGTGATCACTAAAACAATGTGAGGGATATTGTTTTGAGTGGGAGTTCACCTAGTTTAATTTCATTATTAATTTGAACTCAATTTGTCATAAACTTAGTCTAAACTATTGCAAATATGTTGTAGATCAATGGCAGCCCCTACCATTAATTTTAATGCGTTCCTATAGAAAGAAAAGTTGAAAAAACAATGGAAGCAACTTCGCGGATTGGTTCCGCAATTTGAGGATTGTCCTCACAGCTGGTAATTTGACCTATGTGCTGGATGCACCGCTGGGTGACCCACCTGCAGATGATGCTCCCGATGAAGTAAAGAATGTTTACCTCGCTCGGAAGAATCAGTACTCCATAGTTCAGTGTGCTATCTTGTATGGTTTGGAATCGGAGCTTCAAAAAAGGTTTGAGGATTCAGACCCGTATGATATTGTCGAGGATCTCAAATTGATTTTTGAGACTCATGCGGCAATTGAAAGTTATGAGGCTTCTGAAAAGTTCTTTAACTGCAAGATGGAAGAGGGCAGCTCCGTCAGTGAGCATGTGCTTAAGATGTCTGGGCATGCAAACAAACTTCAAAGCTTGGGTATTGTGATTCCTAATGCTTTGGGGATTTACCGTGTCCTCCAATCACTACCACCAAGTTACAAGAACTTTGTGATGAACTACAACATGCAGAACATGAACAAGATGTTGCCAGAACTCTTTGCCATGTTGAAATCTGCAGAAGTGGAGATTAAGAAAGAGCACCAAGTGTTGTTGGTCAATAAGACCACCAAATTCAAGAAAGGCAAGTCTAAGCAAAAGGGACACTTCAAGAAGGGTGGTAAGAAAGTTACCACGCCGGCGAAGAAGACCAAGGCTGGACCTAAGCCAGATACTGAGTGCTTTTACTGCAAGGGAGAAGGTCACTGGAAGCGGAATTGCCCAAAGTACTTGGCGGATTTGAAGAACGGCAACATCAAGAAGAAAGGTATATCTGATATACATGTTATTGATGTGTATCTCACTAGTACTCGTAGTAGTTCCTGGGTATTTGATACTGGTTCGGTTGCTCATATTTGTAACTCGAAACAGGTGCTGCAGAATAAACGGAAGCTAGCGAAGAACGAGGTGACGATGCGCGTGGGAAACGGATCAAAGGTTGATGTGATCGCGGTCGGCACGCTACCCCTTCATCTACCATCGGGATTAGTTTTATACTTAAATAATTGTTATTTGGTGCCTGCGTTGAGCATGAACATTATATCGGGATCTTGTTTATTGCGAGACGGTTACTTGTTTAAGTCAGAGAATAATGGTTGTTCGATTTATATGAGTAATATGTTTTACGCACATGCACCTTTGATAGATGGTCTATTCTTATTGAATCTCGATAGTGGAAATACACATATCAACAACATTGAGGCTAAACGTTTGAAATAAAGCGATAATTTGACCTATATGTGGCACTGTCGTCTTGGTCACATTGGAGTGAAGCATATGAAGAAACTCCATTCCGATGGACTTCTTGAATCACTTGATTTTGAATCACTTGAAAGATGCGAAGCATGTCTGATGGGAAAAATGACTAAGACTCCATTTTCTGGTATGATGGAGCGAGCTACGGAATTGTTGGAAATCATACATACCGATGTGTGTGGTCCAATGAGTGTAGCATCGCGCGGTGGTTATCGTTATGTTCTTACCTTCACGGATGACTTGAGTAGATATGGGTATATCTATTTCATGAAACATAAGTCCGAAACTTTCGAGAAGTTTAAGGAGTTTCAAAATGAGGTAGAGAATCAACGTAACAAGAAGATTAAATTTCTACGTTCTGATCGTGGAGGTGAATATCTAAGTTACGAGTTTGGCGAGCATTTGAAGAAATGCGGAATACTTTCACAATTGACACCGCCGGGAACACCACAGCGTAATGGTGTGTCCGAACGTCGTAATCGAACTCTCTTAGATATGGTTCGTTCTATGATGTCACTTACAGATTTACCGCTATCATTTTGGGGTTATGCATTAGAAACAGCCGCATTCACTTTAAATAGGGCACCATCTAAATCCGTTGAAACGACACCGTATGAATTATGGTTTGGGAAGAAACCTAAATTGTCGTTTCTTAAAGTTTGGGGATGCGAAGCCTATGTAAAGAAGTTACAGCCGGACAAGCTTGAACCCAAAGCGGAAAAATGCGTCTTCATAGGATACCCGAAGGAAACTATTGGGTATACCTTCTATCATAGATCCGAAGGCAAAATCTTCGTTGCCAAGAATGGATCCTTTCTAGAGAAGGAATTTCTCTCGAAAGAAGTGACTGGAAGGAAAGTAGAACTCGACGAGGTTGTCGAACCTTCTCTCGAAATTGCGAGTAGCGCAGCACCGGATGATGGGGATACGCCTATTGGGGTATACTCAGCAGGACGTTTCCGACTGGCCCAAAGGCTGGCGAGTGGGCCTGCAGAACGGCGAGTGGATCAAGGCCCAGTAAGATATCAGGCGACTGGAAGTAGAAGGCCCAGGCGAGTAGATAGGCCCAGTCGGTCTAGGTTAAACGATTGCCAAAGTTGTAACCGAATCGGTTGAGATATGTAAACCCTAGGGAAGGTGAGCCTATAAAAACCTCCCTAAGGGGTGAGTAGGGGACGTTCCTCATACACCCAAGCAACTCGCCGTCTAGTCGCCGAGTTCGCTCATTGTAAACACCTCCATAATACAATCTAGCAGGAGTAGGTCTTTACCCTCCGGGGGGCCGAACCTGGGTAAAACCCTGTGTCTTTGCCCTCATCTCGCACCGCAGATGGCTGGCCGCCCTTGCCCTTCGTTCTACTACTCGCTGCCGATTGCAGCATCTGCCGTGGTCATTCCCACGACAGTGGCGCCCACCGTGGGGCCTGGCCGGTCTGGCCGGTGTTCTGCGGCGAGATCCAATCTGCCCATCAACGAGACGGTCGCCACCGGCCGTATGATATCGATCGGCGAGATGCTCCAGATCTTGCCGAGCAGCTACATCCCGGCGGCACGACCCGTCACGCACAGCGTGATCCTGCCAATCGGCACGATCAGCCTCTTCGTCGGCCTCACCGACGTCATCACCTCGGAGGACTCGGCTCGCATCCGCGAGTCGCCACCACGCGATCGGCTCTCCGAGAGCCAGGTCCGCACGATCCACCGCCTCGCCTCCGAGTGCAACTCGGCCCACAGCAACGTGGCCGAGAACTCAGCGGCCGCAGAAGATGCGGCCCTCACCGACGACGCCGACTCGGCGACCCCGGCATCACTCGCCGGATCCATCACCGCGGCCTCGTCCGCGGGCTCCATCGCCCAGGTCTCCAACACGGGAGATTTCGAGGACCCCTCCATCCTCGGGATCTTCGAATTCGACTCCGGGTCGGAAAACTCCGCCGACCTCCACGACGGAACCGGTCGCCATGCCGCGACCTATATGGCCACCGGCGCCGATCCACCGGAGGATCCTTTTTCCACCCCAATCCCTCCTAACGCCACGGCAACGGAGGTCGAGGAACTCCGCCTGAAATTGGCGGAGGCAGTACGCAAGGAGCAGGCTGAGCGCAAAAAATTTCGCCTCGAGCAAGTGACAGCGCAGGAGCTGTCACGCTACCACCAGCAGCGGATCAGGTCGCGCCTGGACCCCACCATTCAGGGGCGCGCCCTGAACTTCGACGATGAGAACGACCCGGCTCGCATAGCCGAGCGCGCGATCTGCGAGAACGCGCCACCAGGAGGAAGCACTCGGCCCCCGCCAGGATCAACGGCGATGGGTGCCCCACCACCACCCAACCGCACCCCTCCCAGGGACCAGCCGCGGATAGTCGTCTCCTCACGGGAGCGAGACGCGAACGGCCTCCCACTGTTCTCCACCCCGATGGACAACCTCGTGGCAGGCCGAGCAGCGGCCGATAGCATCACGGCCACCGGCGACGGCGCCCTGCAAATCCAGTACGTCAAGGCCCTGCTCGCAAAGGCCGTGGAGCAGCAAAAAGCGGGCGCCGACTCGCAAGGGCGAGTATACTCACGCTCCTCAGGAAGCAGGGCGGCCTCAAGCGGCCGCCCAGCGGCGGCAAACACCCTCAATTGCCCGCCGCGAGAGCCACTGCAGCTCCAACGCCGACCCGCGAACGCGGCACTCTCCACCAACGATCCCAGGCCGGCGACCAACTTCGTCGCCGCTAACGGAGAACCCATCGACGCCCGCACTCACATCATCAACAACCAAAACTGGCGCGCACGCCAGCCCGACGACTTGAGGCACACCCTAGCTAATCGCCGCGATGGCGAGCCTATGGGGTCGCTCAGTCGACTAGGGCCTAAATGCTTTGGACCAATGATCCGAGGCGAAAAGTACCCGCCAAACTTCAAGGCGCCAAAGGAGATAGAAAAATACGACTCCTCGTACGACCCCGCTGTCTGGCTTGACACATACCTCATGGCAATGGGGATCGCGGGTCACACTGATCTACTCACCGCCCGTTACCTCCCACTGATGATGGAGGGGACGTGCAGGCAATGGATCAACACGCTCCCCCAGGACAGCATCGACTCCTGGGAGGAAATGCGAGACGCCTTCGTCAGGCACTTCGAGTGCTCCTACACCCGCGCTACCACCATCGAGGACCTGGAACGATGCGTCCAGGGACCTCGCGAGTCGACTCGCAACTGGGTCCAACGGTGGCAAGAGCTCTGGTACAACGCGGTCGGTATCCACCCGGACACCGCGATCCATTGCTTCAAGACCTCGTGTCGCTACGAGCCTCTAGTCGCCAAGCTCAAGCGACACGCCCGCACGCTCGACAACATCCCCGACCTCCTCGAGATCGCCAAACGGTACGCCGAAGAAGACCCCAACCAAGAAATCGACGACGAGTTAGGAGGGCAACGCCGCACGAGCGGCAACGACGGCGGACGCCGAACCGACCTACGCTACAGCGGCACCCGCCTCACAGGCAAGCGCCGCAACGACGGGCGAGTCGACTTCGTCGCCAACGCTGGGCACGCACAACGCGAGCCCAAAAGCTACCGCCGCGACGGAGGGCAACGACGCGATGGCGGCAACTACAAGAACAAGCCAAGGTTCGATCCCGCGGCCCTCCTAAACCAACCGTGTGCGTTTCACAGCAGGGAAGGAAAGCCCGCCACGCACACCACCGCCGACTGCCACACCCTCAGGGAAATCGAGAAGGCACGGCACGCGCGGGAGGACACCGACAACGACCCGCCAAATGGCGGAAAATTCGGCAAAGTAGCCGGCTCGCTCCACACCTTCACCGGCTTCAACACGAAGCGCGAGAAGAAGGTCATCGCCCGCGCCGTCGCCGTCAACGCGGTGGCCCAAACAGACGTCCCCCAGTTCCTAAACTGGTCGGAACAGCCCATCACCTGGAGCCGGCAAGACCACTCGCCACGCATCGAGTACCCAGGACGAGTCGCCTTGGTGGTCAAGCCCAAGGTTGGCGACTACTGGCTCCCCAAGACCCTGATGGACGGCGGCAGCTCCATCAACATCCTCTACCTCGACACCTTCAGGCGGCTGCGGCTCCCGCAGTCGATGATCGAGACAACCCACACCACGTTCCACGGCATCGTCCCCGGTCGGAAGGCGTACCCGATCGGCAAAGTCACGCTACCCGTCACCTTCGGTACTCCGGCAAATTTCCGCACCGAGCGGATCGTCTTCGAGCTGGTGCCCTTCGACAGCCCTTACCACTGCGTCCTGGGGCGCCAGGCGTTCGCCAAATTCATGGCAGCGCCCCACTACGCGTACAACGCGATGAAGCTCCCCGGGCCGTGCGGCGTCATCACCATCAACGGCGACCCCGACATGGCCGCCGAATGCGAGGCCAAAGGGGCCGAACTCGCCGACGCCGTCATCGCGGCAGAAGCTAATCACGCCGACGAACTCGCCAAATACGCGAGCGGGGTCAACAACGACGACCCCACAATACTCAAGAAGCCCAACTCAGAGGGCACAAACACCTCAACCTTTGAGGCCACGACGCACACTCGCACCATCGAGCTGGTCCCAGGCGACCCCAGCCAGACGGTGACGATCGGGACAGGCATGAGCCCAGCATAGGAAGGCGCGCTCATCGAGTTCCTTCGTGAGAATAAGGACATCTTCGCATGGAAACCCTCCGACATGCCTGGTGTCCCTAGGGAGCTCGCTGAGCACAAACTAAACGCCGACCCCAAAGTGCGACCAGTCAAGCAGTCGCTACGGCCCTTCAATGAAGAGCGCCGTCGAGCAATCGCCGAGGAAGTACAGCGCCTGCTCGCTGCCGGCTTCATCCGGCCAATCAAATACTCCAAGTGGCTGGCAAACCCAGTCCTGGTCGAGAAGAAAAACGGGACCTGGAGAATGTGTATCGACTACACAAATCTGAACAGCGCCTGCCCAAAGGAGCAGTTCGTCCTCCCGCGGATCGATCAGATAGTCGATTCAACCGCGGGCTCGGAGTCGCTGTGTTTTCTCGACGCCTACTCCGGGTACAACCAGATCAAAATGGCTGTCGAGGATGAGGAGAAGACGGCGTTCATCACGCCATTCGGAGCATTCTGCTACACCGCCATGACCTTCGGCCTCAAGAACGCCGGGGCGACCTACCAGCGGTGCATGCAAGAATGCCTCGCGAGCCAAATTGGCCGCAACATCCACGTCTACATCGACGACGTGGTCGTAAAATCCGCTCGCCAAGGAGACCTACTCGCCGACCTAGCGGAGACCTTCGCCAACCTGCGGAGGTACAAGATAAAGCTCAACCCAGGCAAGTGCACCTTCGGTGTACCCGCCGGGCAATTACTAGGGTACGTCGTCTCCAAACGAGGGATCGAGGCAAACCCAACAAAGATCGACACGATCGCCCGGCTCGGCAAACCCGAGTGCCTGCGCGACGTCCAGAAGCTGGCCAGGCGTGTAGCGGCTCTCAGTCGCTTCATCCCCCGCCTGGGCGAAAAGGCGATGCCCCTATACCGCCTGATGCGCAAGAATCCCACCTTCCAATGGGACAAGGAGGCGGACGACGCGCTCCGCGACCTCAAAAAGGTGCTACTAGCCGCACCACTACTCGCCGCACCCGTTGACAAAGAGCCCATGCTGGTTTACGTCGCGGCGTCCGAGCGCGTCGTCAGTGCCGTAATGGTTGTCGAACGACCAGAGGAAGGAAAGGAGCGCCCAGTTCAGCGGCCGGTGTACTACATCAGCGAGGTCCTCACCGAGTCGCGCCAGCGATACCCACAATACCAGAAGCTGGTATACGCGGTCTTCAGGGCTCAGCGGCGCCTGCCGCACTACTTTCAGGAGCACCCGATCACGGTCGTCTCCTCAGCACCACTACAAGACATCATCCGCAATCGCGAGGCGACCGGGCGGGTCGCCAAATGGGCCGTCGAGATCGGCGTCCACAACATTAAATACGAGCCACGAAGGGCGATTAAGTCCCAGGCACTGGCCGACTTCATCGCCGACTGGGAGGAGGCCCAGCAGCCAGAGAAGCCGCCGTACCTCCATTACTGGAACCTGCACTTCGACGGATCCAAGAACGCGGACGGCGCAGGAGCGGGGATAGTGCTGACTTCACCAAAGGGCGACAAGCTCCGTTACATCCTCCGCCTCGAATTCACGCCTTGCACCAACAACATGGCTGAATACGAGGCCCTACTCCACGGCATGCGAGCCGCAAAAGAGATGAGCGTTAACCGCCTCCGATGCTACGGAGACTCCGACCTCGTTGCGGGACAAGTCGCTGGCACCTGCGACGCCGTCTCCCCTACCATGGCGGCGTACCGTCAAGAGGTGGATAAGTTGGGCGGCCACTTCACCGGCTACTCCGTCGAGTGGATCGACAGGAGGAAAAACGAGGAGGCCGACGCCCTCTCTCGCATCGGGTCGGCTCGACTCGCACCACCCGCCGGCGTGTTCCTCGACACAATCTCAAAACCATCTGTCTCTCCACCGAGGGAGATCGACATCGGAGTCCCACTCCAACCAGAGGCAGCCTTGGTCGCACTCATCACCGAGCCAGACGACTGGACCAAGCCCTACATCGCCTACCTGGAGACCGGCACACTGCCCACAGACGAGACAAGCGCTCGAATGATTGCTCGCCGATGCAAGTCTTACAACATCATCAACAGCGAGTTACACAAACGCAGCGTCACCGGCGTGTTCCAACGTTGCGTCCAACCGGCTGAAGGACGAAAAACCTACACGACATCCACTCAGGCGACTGCGGCCACCACGCCGCCGCGCGCTCCCTGGTCGCCAAAGCTATGCGACATGGCTTCTACTGGCCTACCGCACACGCCGACGCTGTCGATATCGTCCAGCGATGCGCCGGATGCCAGAAGTACGCCAACCAGACGCACGTACCAAGTTCGGCGCTCAAAACAATCCCCATCACCTGGCCATTCGCTTTGTGGGGCATGGACATGGTAGGCCCCTTCAAGAAGGCCCCCTCCGGCTACACCCATTTGCTAGTCGCCGTCGATAAATTCACGAAGTGGGTCGAGGCCAAGCCAGTCCGGAAATGCGACGGGAAGACCGCCACTAAGTTCCTACGCGAGCTCATATACCGCTACAGGTTCCCCAACAGCATCATCACGGACAACGGCACAAACTTCGCCAAGGGAGCAATGGCCGAATTCTGCGAAGAACACCACATCCGGCTCGACCTCGCGTCAGTCGCACACCCGGAATCCAACGGCCAAGCGGAACGAGCCAACCAAAGCATCCTCCACGGTCTGAAGCCGCGACTCCAAGTACCACTTGAGCGCACCGCTGGATGCTGGGTCGAAGAGCTACCCTCCGTCATCTGGGGAATCCGCACCTCGGTCAACAGGTCGACGGGATTCACTCCCTTTTTCATGGTCTACGGCGCCGAAGCGGTCATGCCCACCGACCTCGAACACGACTCGCCGCGGGTCGTCCACTATACGGAGGCCGCAAACGAGCTGGCCCGCCAAGATGGGCTCGACCAACTCGACGAGGCACGCGACCTCGCCCGATCGCGCACCGCCATTTATCAGCAAGGGCTCCGCCGCTACCACAGCCGACGGGTGAAAACCCGCACCTTCCAGGAAGGCGACCTGGTGTTACGCCTCATCCAGGACAAGAAGGGCATGCACAAGCTCTCCCCTCCGTGGGAAGGCCCGTTCGCTATCGGGCGCGTACTCGGCAACGACGCCTACTACCTCATCGACGTCCGTGGGGACGGCGAACTCGACGTCAAGCGGCCATGGAATGTAAATCTCCTCCGGAAGTTCTATTCCTAGAACCCCACATATGTACTCTCCAGTCGCTATGAATAAAAGGAACGGTTACTGCAAAATTCGTCTACTCTCCATGCCTTGTGCCACTCGCACTCGTAATAAACAGCGTCATGCTAAAATACAGAAGTCAACCTTTGGTACAGCGACCGGCACGGTTAAGTAGTGCGATGTAAGAGCACTGAGTCATTTCAGGTCTTGCATCGTCCACGAAAAATGCCAATCCGGAGCCCCATTGGAGTCGCCTAGCTCGACTGGTTTTACGAACCAAGACAACTGTCCTCGCTTCCCACAGCGACCTTGATCCTCCGCATCCTCGGCATAGCGACTCGAACGGCTAAGTACCACGCTCGGGGACTGAATACCAGTTCGTCGCGATCGGCCAGGGAAAACGCCAAGTAAGAGAGCATGTCCAGGACTCGCCACGCGACTGACCCACCGGGCCAGGCAGGAGTGACGCGCTCACACCAACGCGCTCAGTCCTCAACCACCCTCGAGTCGCGCCTTGAACTACCAAGTACCACGCTCGGGGACTCGGCCACCCGGCCCCGTTCGCGTACGGGAAAACGGTAAAGTACAGAGCACTCAAGGGAGTCGCCTTGCGACTGGCTCTCCGAGCTCGGGCGAGTCGACTAAACTAACAAAACACATGATAACAACAAAAACATCATATATGAGGTGAAACCCCACAAAAGGGCGGACGCGCTCGGGGACTCATCCAAAATCAATCCAAATCACACAAACAAATAGCAAAATGAACACAACGTTCCATTCAATCGCATATCGCATTGTCTTACATTACAAAATATGCCCGTTCGGCAGAACTGCTGCTAACACATATAGGCAAACTGCCCTATTCTGCAGGCTTCGACGACGACGCACCAGCATCCCGGCGCCTACGGATGAACGCGGTGTACGGGTTTGACGGATACGTCGTCAGCTCACCCGCTATCGCCGAGCGGAAAGGTTGCTCAACCTTGAAGTCACGATGCGGCGGCTCGGGGTCGTTTGGCGCGACGACCGTTTCCTGGTAGGGAAGGAGGTCGCCCATCGCCCAGACACGCTCCGAGTACGCGGCGGCACGTTCCTGCAGCTTGAGAACTTCGGACAGATCCACCGCGCCAGTCGACGAAGGATACCCATGTTGGAGATATGCCCTAGAGGCAATAATAAATGTGGTTATTATTATATCTTCGTATTTATGATAAATGTTTACATTCATGCTATAATAGTATTAACAAGGAAACCATTAATACTTGTGTGAATTGTAAACTTAATTTGAAGTCCCTAGTATAGCCTCTATACTTCACTAGCTTGTTGATTGATTAATGATTGTGGTTTCCCTATCATGAACATTGAGATGTTATCAACAACAAGATCATATCGTTAGGAGAATGATATGGTGGACATACTCCTATAGACAAGCGTAGCATAAAGATCAAGTCATTTCAATAGTTCAATTGCTATATGCTTTCTGATACATAGTAACCTAATTCCTTCGACCATGAGATCATGCATATCACCTTTACCGGATGGATGCTTTGATGACATCAAACCCCACACCGTAACTGGGTGGCTATAAAGGTGGCATTAAGTGTTCGGAAAGTATTGGTTGAAACACATGGATCAAGAGTGGGATTTGTCCATCCACATGACGGATAGATATACTCTGGGCCCTCTCGGTGGAATGTCATCCAATTAGCTTGCAAGCATGTGACTTGGTCACAAGGGATCACATATCACGGGAACGAGAAAAGAGTACTTATCAGTAACGAGGTTGAACTAGGTATGCAGAGATACCGACGATCATAACCTCGGATAAGTAACATATCGTGAGACAAAGGGAAATTGGTATCGTATGTAAGTGGTTCATTCGATCGCAAAGTAATCGTAGAAATATGTGGGAGCCATATGAATTTCCAGATTCCTCTATTGGTTATTGTTCGGAGAAGTGTCTCGATCATGTCCGCATAATTCACGAACCGTAGGGAGACACACTTAAGGATTCGACGTTGTTTGAGTAGTTATGGTATTATGAGAAAGAGACCGAATGTTGTTCGGAGTCTCGGATGGGATCCGGGATATCACGAGGTGATCCGGAATGGTCCGGAGAATAAGATTCATATAAGGAAAGTCCCGTTTCGGAGTTCGGGAATGATTCCGGTGTTTTCATCGGGGTTATTCTAGAAGGTTCCGGATTGTCCGGCACTCCGGGGGGGGGGAGGGGTACATGAATGTGTCATTACATATTGGAATGATTGCATCATGTACTAAGTGTTCTTGCTGTCCCAAATAAAGGATTAAATTGAATCCTAAAACAGAAAAGTCAAATGTCCAGTTTGAAAGTCAAACTGCCAAAACAAGAAACTGTGGGAAACAAGCAAGAGGAGTTGGAACCAACCTGGAGGAGGAGTTGGACTCCTCCAGGCCGGCGCCCAGCCCAAGGCCGAGTTGGGGAGGGACTCCCTCCCTCCCCTGGCGTGCCAAGACCCCCCTCCCATAAAAGGAGGGGCAGGGCTCCTCCTAGAGACACATAACTTTCACCTCTAGATCTCCGGTTTAGAGCCGTTTTGGATTAGAGCTTCTAATTGCTTTAGCCAACGGTTTAGAGCCTTCTAATTGGTTTAGAGCCTTCTAATTGGTGTGTCTAATTACTAGACCACTAATAGCCTCTCTCATAAGCTCCACCATACTCGCACCGGCTTAAGGCGAAGCCCTGCGGGATTTCCCCTCTACTTCCGGTACCACGCCGTTGTGCTGCCGGAATCGCGAGGAGAGTGCTACAACCTCCGCTGCCTGCTGGAACAAGGGAGAGGAAGGTCTTCGTCGAGTACCGAACGTGTGACCGACTGCGGGAGCGCTGCCGGAACGTGGCGCTGGAAGGATCGTCTACGCGATCTTGAGATCGGAAGAGTACGACTACATCACCCACGAGAATCTGCTCTCGTTAACCGCTTTGGAATCTTCGAGGGTGAGTTCCTCTATCGACTCGTTGCTACAATCTAGTAGATAGATCTTGGCTTGTTTGTTTGTATGCGATAGAAAAATTTTGTTTTCCATGCTACGAACCCCTACAGTGGTATCAGAGCCGTGTCTATATGTAGATCTGTTGCACGAGTAGAACACAATGGTCATTGTGGGCGTTGATGCTTTTATTGTAGATTGCTTTTTGTGTACTTTGCATCTTGCGGTATGTTGGGATGAAGCGGCCCGGGCTAACCTTACATGACATCGTTCATGAGACTTGCTCCACGCTTGACATGCAACTTGTATTGCATAAGTGGCTTTGCGGGTGCCTGTTTCTCCTAGCATAGTTAAGATCCAATTTACAACGGGTGATCAACAATGCTAGTATCAATGTTGTGGTTCTTGTTCGTAAGTTAGAACGACACTTATTGAAAGCCCCAAACCACGTAAAATATGCAAAGAAAGTAGAGGCGTCTAACTTTGTTTTGTAGGGGTGTGCTGTGATGTGATATGGCCATGATTGTGATTATATTTGATGTATGCAATGTTCCTTATTGTAAGTCGGCAACCGGCAGGAGCCATATGGTTGTCTTTAATTTATGTTAAGACCCGCGTGTCTATTCAAAGTAGTTGTAATAGTTGAAGCCGGTGAACGACAACCATGGAGAAGCGTCATTGACCTTGATGCAATGCCGGTGATGATGGAGATCATGTTCGTGTTTGAAGATGGAGATCGGAAGCACAAAGAAGAAAGGCCATATCATATCACATATTATGAATTGCATGTGATGTTAATCCTTTATGCATCTTGTATTGCTTAGTAGACGACGGTAGCATTATAAGATGATCCCTCATGCACATGAATTTCAAATCATAAAGTGTTCACCCTTAGCTAGCACCGTTGCTAAAGCTTGTTGTTTCGAAGCACCACGTGATGATCGGGTGTGTTAGATTCCGCAAGTGTATACAACGTAAGCAAGCCAGATTTGCTTATGCGGTGGCTAAGGTTTGATCTTGACGAGCCTAGCATGTACAGACATGGTCTCAGGAACACGGATCACCGAAAGGTAAAGCATGAATCATATAGTAGATATGATGAACATGATGATTGTTCGCCATTGAAACTATATCAACTCTCGTGATGATCGGTGTTGATGTAGTGGATTTGGTTCGTGTGATCACTAAAACAATGTGAGGGATGTTGTTTTGAGTGGGAGTTCACCTAGTTTAATTTCATTAATTAATTTGAACTCAATTTGTCATAAACTTAGTCTAAACTATTGCAAATATGTTGTAGATCAATGGCAGCCCCTACCATCAATTTTAATGCGTTCCTAGAGAAAGAAAAGTTGAAAAACAATGGAAGCAACTTCGCGGATTGGTTCCGCAATTTGAGGATAGTCCTCACAGCTGGTAATTTGACCTATGTGCTGGATGCACCGCTGGGTGACCCACCTGCAGCTGATGCTTCCGATGAAGTAAAGAATGTTTACCTCGCTCGGAAGAATCAGTACTCCATAGTTCAGTGTGCTATCTTGTATGGTTTAGAATCGGAGCTTCAGAAAAGGTTTGAGGAATCAGACCCATATGATATTGTCGAGGATCTCAAATTGATTTTTGAGACTCATGCGGCAATTGAAAGTTATGAAGCTTCTGAAAAGTTCTTTAACTGCAAGATGGAAGAGGGCAGCTCCGTCAGTGAGCATGTGCTTAAGATGTCTGGGCACGCAAACAAACTTCAAAGCTTGGGTATAGTGATTCCTAATGCTTTGGGGGTTTACCGCGTCCTCCAGTCATTGCCACCAAGTTACAGGAACTTTGTGATGAACTACAACATGCAGAACATGAACAAAGAGTTGCCAGAACTATTTGCCATGTTAAAATCTGCAGAAGTGGAGATCAAGAAAGAGCACCAAGTGTTGATGGTCAATAAGACCACCAAATTCAAGAAAGGCAAGTCTAAGCAAAAGGGACACTTCAAGAAGGGTGGTAAGAAAGTTGCCACGCCGACGAAGAAAACCAAGGCTGGACCAAAGCCTGAAACTGAGTGCTTTTACTGCAAGGGAGTAGGTCACTGGAAGCGGAATTGCCCAAAGTACTTGGCGGATTTGAAGAACGGCAACATCAAGAAGAAAGGTATATCTGATATACATGTTATTGATGTGTATCTCACTAGTATTCGTAGTAGTGCCTAGGTATTTGATACTGGTTCGGTTGCTCATATTTGTAACTCGAAACAGGTGCTGCAGAATAAACGGAAGCTAGCAAAGAACGAGGTGACGATGCGCGTGGGAAACGGATCAAAGGTTGATGTGATCGCGGTCGGCACGCTACCTCTTCATCTACCATCGGGATTAGTTTTATACTTAAATAATTGTTATTTAGTGCCTGCGTTAAGCATGAACATTATCTCAGGATCTTGTTTATTGCGAGACGGTTACTTGTTTAAATCAGAGAATAATGGTTGTTCGATTTATATGAGTAATATGTTTTACGCACATGCACCTTTGATAGATGGTCTATTCTTATTGAATCTCGATAGTGGAAATACACATATCAACAATATTGAAGCTAAACGTTTGAAATCAAGCGATAATTCGACCTATATGTGGCACTGTCGTCTTGGTCACATTGGAGTGAAACGTATGAAGAAACTCCATTCCGATGGACTTCTTGAATCACTTGATTTTGAATCACTTGAAAGATGCGAAGCATGTCTGATGGGTAAAATGACTAAGACTCCATTTTCTGGTATGATGGAGCGAGCTACGGACTTATTGGAAATCATACATACCGATGTGTGTGGTCCAATGAGTGTAGCATCGCGCGGTGGTTATCGTTATGTTCTTACCTTCACGGATGACTTGAGTAGATATGGGTATATCTATTTCATGAAACATAAGTCCGAAACTTTCGAGAAGTTTAAGGAGTTTCAAAGTGAGGTAGAGAATCAACGTAACAAGAAGATTAGATTTCTACGTTCTGATCGTGGAGGTGAATATCTAAGTTACGAGTTTGGCGAGCATTTAAAGAAGTGCGGAATACTTTCACAATTGACACCGCCGGGAACACCACAGCGTAATGGTGTGTCCGAACGTCGTAATCGAACTCTCTTAGATATGGTTCGTTCTATGATGTCACTTACAGATTTACCGCTATCATTTTGGGGTTATGCATTAGAAACAGCCGCATTCACTTTAAATAGGGCACCGTCTAAATCCGTTGAAACGACACCGTATGAATTATGGTTTGGGAAGAAACCTAAATTGTCGTTCCTTAAAGTTTGGGGATGCGAAGCCTATGTAAAGAAGTTACAGCCAGACAAGCTTGAACCCAAAGCGGAAAAATGCGTCTTCATAGGATACCCAAAGGAAACTATTGGGTATACCTTCTATCATAGATCCGAAGGCAAAATCTTCGTTGCCAAGAATGGATCCTTTCTAGAGAAGGAATTTCTCTCGAAAGAAGTGACTGGAAGGAAAGTAGAACTCGACGAGGTTGTCGAACCTTCTCTCGAAATTGCGAGTAGCGCAGCACCGGAAGAAGTTCCTGTGGTGCCTGCACCAATAAGAGAGGAAGCTAATGATGGTGATCATGAAACTTCGGTTGAAGTTACTACAGAGCCTCGGAGGTCAGCGAGAACTCGTACCACTCCAGATTGGTATGATTCCGTTATGAATGTCATGGTGGTGGATAACACCGATGACCCCGAGACATATGAGGAAGCGATGATGAGCCCAGATTCCAATAAATGGCAAGAAGCGAGATTGGATCCATGTACGAAAACCAAGTATGGACTTTGGTGGACTTACCGGATGGCCGGAAGGCTGTCGAGAACAAATGGATTTTCAAGAAGAAAACAGATGCTGATGGTAATGTTACTGTCTATAAAGCTCGACTTGTCGCAAAAGGGTTTCGACAAATTCAAGGAATTGACTACGATGAGACTTTCTCACCTGTAGCGAAGCTAAAGTCTGTGAGGATTATGTTAGCAATCGCTGCATATTATGATTATGAGATATGGCAGATGGATGTCAAAACAACATTCCTCAATTGAGACATTGATGAAGAGTTGTATATGATGCAACCCAAAGGTTTTGTCGATCCTAAAGATGCTAACAAGGTATGCAAGCTTCAACGGTCCATCTATGGATTGAAGCAAGCATCCCGAAGTTGGAATCAACGTTTTGATAAGGTAATCAAAAGTTTTGGTTTTATACAAACTTATGGAGAAGCTTGTATTTACAAGAAAGTGAGTGGGAGCTCTGTAGCATTCTTAATACTGTATGTGGATGACATATTGTTGATTGGGAATGATGTAGACCTTCTTAATAGTGTCAAGGAACATTTGAATAATAGTTTTTCAATGAAGGATCTTGGCGAAGCAGCTTACATATTAGGCATAAAGATTTATAGAGATAGATCCAAATGCCAAATATCATTGTCACAGAGTACATATTTGGACAAAGTTCTAAAGAAGTTTGGAATGGAAGAAAGCAAGAAAGGGTTCTTGCCCATGTTGCCCAATACGACCTTGAGTAAAACTCAAAGTCCGACATCGGCAGAAGATAGAGAAAGGATGAGTAAGACTCCCTATGCCTCAGCCATAGGATCTCTAATGTATGCCATGCTATGTACTAGACCCGACATTGCATATGCTGTTAGTTTAACTAGCAGATATCAAAGTGATCCAGGAGTGGATCATTGGACAGCGGTCAAAAACATCCTTAAGTACTTGAGAAGAACTAAGGATATGGTTCTTTCTTATGGAGGTGATGAACAGCTCGTTGTTAATGGTTACACCGATGCTAGTTGGAACACCGATCCGGATGATTCTAAATCACAATCTGGATACGTATTTATTTTGAATGGTGCAGCAGTTAGCTGGAGGAGTGCAAAGCAAAGCGTTGTGGCGAGATCTTCAACTGAATCAGAATACATGGCTGCTTCGGAGGCTTCACAAGAAGCGATATGGATGAAAGAGTTCATTACAGAGCTGGGTGTGGTTCCTAGTGCGCTGGACCCAATGTCTATCTACTGTGATAACATGGGCGCCATAGCCAATGCGCAAGAACCGAGGTCACACAAAAAGCTGAAGCATATCAAACTGCGTTTTCACGCTATTCGAGAACATATCCAGGATGGGGATATAAAGATTTGCAAAGTACACACAGATCTGAATGTGGCGGATCCGTTGACTAAACCTCTCCCGAGGGCAAAACATGACCAACACCAAACTGCCATGGGTGTTCGGTATATTACCATGTAATCTAGATTAGATGACTCTAGTGCAAGTGGGAGACTATTGGAGATATGCCCTAGAGGCAATAATAAATGTGGTTATTATTATATCTTCGTATTTATGATAAATGTTTACATTCATGCTATAATAGTATTAACAAGGAAACCATTAATACTTGTGTGAATTGTAAACTTAATTTGAAGTCCCTAGTATAGCCTCTATACTTCACTAGCTTGTTGATTGATTAATGATTGTGGTTTCCCTATCATGAACATTGAGATGTTATCAACAACAAGATCATATCGTTAGGAGAATGATATGGTGGACATACTCCTATAGACAAGCGTAGCATAAAGATCAAGTCATTTCAATAGTTCAATTGCTATATGCTTTCTGATACATAGTAACCTAATTCCTTCGACCATGAGATCATGCATATCACCTTTACCGGATGGATGCTTTGATGACATCAAACCCCACACCGTAACTGGGTGGCTATAAAGGTGGCATTAAGTGTTCGGAAAGTATTGGTTGAAACACATGGATCAAGAGTGGGATTTGTCCATCCACATGACGGATAGATATACTCTGGGCCCTCTCGGTGGAATGTCATCCAATTAGCTTGCAAGCATGTGACTTGGTCACAAGGGATCACATATCACGGGAACGAGAAAAGAGTACTTATCAGTAACGAGGTTGAACTAGGTATGCAGAGATACCGACGATCATAACCTCGGATAAGTAACATATCGTGAGACAAAGGGAAATTGGTATCGTATGTAAGTGGTTCATTCGATCGCAAAGTAATCGTAGAAATATGTGGGAGCCATATGAATTTCCAGATTCCTCTATTGGTTATTGTTCGGAGAAGTGTCTCGATCATGTCCGCATAATTCACGAACCGTAGGGAGACACACTTAAGGATTCGACGTTGTTTGAGTAGTTATGGTATTATGAGAAAGAGACCGAATGTTGTTCGGAGTCTCGGATGGGATCCGGGATATCACGAGGTGATCCGGAATGGTCCGGAGAATAAGATTCATATAAGGAAAGTCCCGTTTCGGAGTTCGAGAATGATTCCGGTGTTTTCATCGGGGTTATTCTAGAAGGTTCCGGATTGTCCGGCACTCCGGGGGGGGGAGGGGTACATGAATGTGTCATTACATATTGGAATGATTGCATCATGTACTAAGTGTTCTTGCTGTCCCAAATAAAGGATTAAATTGAATCCTAAAACAGAAAAGTCAAATGTCCAGTTTGAAAGTCAAACTGCCAAAACAAGAAACTGTGGGAAACAAGCAAGAGGAGTTGGAACCAACCTGGAGGAGGAGTTGGACTCCTCCAGGCCGGCGCCCAGCCCAAGGCCGAGTTGGGGAGGGACTCCCTCCCTCCCCTGGCGCGCCAAGACCCCCCTCCCATAAAAGGAGGGGCAGGGCTCCTCCTAGAGACACATAACTTTCACCTCTAGATCTCCGGTTTAGAGCCGTTTTGGATTAGAGCTTCTAATTGCTTTAGCCAACGGTTTAGAGCCTTCTAATTGGTTTAGAGCCTTCTAATTGGTGTGTCTAATTACTAGACCACTAATAGCCTCTCTCATAAGCTCCACCATACTCGCACCGGCTTAAGGCGAAGCCCTGCGGGATTTCCCCTCTACTTCCGGTACCACGCCGTTGTGCTGCCGGAATCGCG
The DNA here is from genome assembly GCA_916181665.1 of Avena sativa. Taxonomy (NCBI): domain Eukaryota; kingdom Viridiplantae; phylum Streptophyta; class Magnoliopsida; order Poales; family Poaceae; genus Avena; species Avena sativa. The sequence continues at coordinate 395,010,035 of OV702279.1, read as the reverse complement.
AGGAGAGTGCTACAACCTCCGCTGCCTGCTGGAACAAGGGAGAGGAAGGTCTTCGTCGAGTACCGAACGTGTGACCGACTGCGGGAGCGCTGCCGGAACGTGGCGCTGGAAGGATCGTCTACGCGATCTTGAGATCGGAAGAGTACGACTACATCACCCACGAGAATCTGCTCTCGTTAACCGCTTTGGAATCTTCGAGGGTGAGTTCCTCTATCGACTCGTTGCTACAATCTAGTAGATAGATCTTGGCTTGTTTGTTTGTATGCGATAGAAAAATTTTGTTTTCCATGCTACGAACCCCTACAACCCACTCGTCACGTCGTCGAGGTCGAAGTCCTCGGGGAAGTGGGCGAGTCCCAGGCTCAGAGCTGTCGATGCTCCGCGCCGAAACGCCGACCGCGTCATGAACTCTACGACCGCGGGCGCCTTCTCCAAATACTCCCACACCTCAACGAGGTCACTGGGAATAACCTCCGTGGGCGACATCTCTTGAAGGTAGGCGCGGATGCACGTCGCCGACAGCGTCGCCGAGTCGACGAGCATGCTTACGCACTCCTTCGCGTCAAGAGAGCTCGCTTCTTCGTGGCTACCAATCACACGACCTGCTCGAAGGAGACAGTTATGAGTACCACGAAAACCACAAACAATACAATTGAAAGACAGGGAAGACGCACTCACCAAGCAACGGGCGGGCGAGTCCCGTGATGAAACTTTGAAGAGACGTATAATCGTCCTGAAGCCCAACAACGAGGGCTTCCGACACCTTGCGGTCTTCTTCCGCGGCCGCAATGGCGGCCTTAGCTCGCCCGTTCGCCGAATTTGCTTCTTCTTTTGCCTCCCGCAATTCGCGCTCGAGGTCGGCGACCTTCTGCTCAGCAGCACTTAACGCAGATCGCACCGCCACCAGCTCACCAGCAGGAACAAGCTCCTGGCGAGCTACTTCCGCCTGCGCAGCAGCAGCCTGAAGTTCCTTGTTTGCTTCCTGGAGAGTGGCCAGCTCCTTCTCAGCACGCTGCTTCGCAGCCAATCGCTCTGCCGACTCCAGCTGCAGACCCTGTACACCTTCAAAGTCAGTACAAACGAAAATTACTCAGTGCCCACCCGCTAAAATTTAGCGAGTGCGCACTCGGGGACTGGCAACCACGAAAATTACCCAGTGCCCACACGCTAAAATTTAGCATGTGCGCACTCGAGGACCGGCGACCACGAAAATTCCTCAGTGCATACCCGCTAAAATTAAGCGCATATGTACTCGGGGACTGGACTCGAACGTACAAAACAAGTAACTATAAGAATCAAGCCGCTGCTCAGCACCGACCTGATCCTCGGGGACTGGAGGTACCTGGATGGCCGCGCCAAGCATGCCGTGAAGTTGTACCGCGTCCACAGACGCAAGAAGCGCCGGCGTGTGCCCGCGACGTTGGTCGATTTCAGCGTCGGCGGTCCCTGGAGTGAGGCTCGGAAGCGCAGCCCCGCTTGCCGTGGCCGCCTTGGTCACGAAGCGGGGGAAGGTAGCAATCGAGGCACCCGCCCCAAAGGAACTCGCTTCCTCCGGTCTAGGCAAGGAAATGCCCTCCTTCGTGGACGCGGTTGCTTCCGTTGCGGGTCCAGCCGGCGCGGTCGCCGCGTCGTCAGAGACAGTGACGATGTCGTCGCCCTTGGCCTTCTTGCTGCCTTCCGTGGAGGTGGCGAGCTCGTCCACCTTCCTCTTACGGGAAGGGTCCTCCTCGCTAGCGGCGGAGGGCACTTTGGCCACCGTCGGGTGGCCCATCTTTTTTACTCCGGTCCTGCACGTCAAGTCAAATCAATAAAAGGCAATCGAAGTGCTAAAAGAAAATAGAGAAGGCCGAATGCACTCACTTGGCGACTGGAATGAAACGCAGCCCTGTACGAAGGCCGGCCGGTTTCTCCAGCTCGGGGCCCAATCGGCGACGAAGCCCCAGTCCCAGGACGTCAGGGGCCCAGGTTACGGACGGCTTCTTTGACGTTGAGGTAGCGGTTGGCGCCTCCGGGACGCCCTCGGCGGAGGCCTCCTCGCGAAGTGGAGCTGCCACGGCCGAAGCCTCCTTGCGAGGCGAGACCGCCACGCTCGGGACCTCCTTGCGAGGTGAAGTCGCCACAGCCGGAGCCTTCCCTAGCCCGGAGACCGGCGCGAAGGGCGGAGGCATTGAAGCCAGCGGCGCCTCCACGGATGGCGCATCTAGCGCGGTTGTCGCCGGGGCTGCGCCGTCACCGGCCGAGCTGTGAGCATCAGAGCTGCTCGCTGAGTGCGGCGGTGAGGCCACCTTCGGCGGCTTCGTCTTCCTCCTCATGGGGGCCCTCGCCTCCTTTTCCTTCTTCTTTTTCTTCGCGGGAGTGGCCTGACGGCGCGAGGTGGTCTCTGGGAGTTCGTCGTCGTCGTCATGACGCTCGAGGCTCCTGCTCGCCTCGATTTCGCGCTGACGTTGCCCGCGGGTCTTTCGGACCAGTGGGGCAATCTCCTCTTCGGACTCGTCCTCGTCGTCCTCAATGCCCTTGGCGGGTGGCGATTCGCTTATATCCTGGGCGGATGGCCCGGGGCTATCGTCGTCGGCGGGTGGTAGCCACCCTTCCACCACTTGGAACAGCTGCGTTAAACACGAAACAGAGTTAGAATTACCGCGACTCCACGCGCTGCGACTGCGAACAAGATAAAAGGATTACCGTCGGAGCCGGACGCTTCATGGTGTAGGGAGGGACCCCAGCCTGCGCATCCGCGTATGTCGCCTGGGTGATCTTCTTCAGCGCTGAGAGGTAGTCCTCCAGCTTCCACTCATCGGGGCAGGCTTTCGTCGAGTCTCCCCGACCCGTGTACTGGTACATGTAATGGTCACGTTGGGCGAGCGGAACGAGCCGCCGCCCAAGCCAACAATTGTACAAGTTTACCGTCTGGAGCCCTTTCTTCTTCAGGCCACGGATGGTCTGGAGCATCTCGTCGACGACCATCCGTTGGTCGTCGGGGAGTTTGCCGACCTGGAGATGGCGTGGCTCGGAACGATTGGCCGAGTACCGCGGGATCGCCGCCTCGTCCTCCGGAGTCACCTCGGTCACGTAGAACCATGACTTTTTCCAGTCGCTCGCTGCTTTGGCCGGCAGCATCAGGTCGAAGAAGGAAGCTTTAGATTTGAGTTGGAAGGTCAAGCCGCCCGCGGCTAGCATTGGGCCGCCCGCCTCCTCGCGGCTGATCCGTCCATGGAACAGATCTTGCCACAGGGGAAAGTAGGGCCGGCAGCCCAAGTAGCATTCGCAGAACGCCACGAAGATGGCGAGCTGCTCGATGCTATGGGGACCCAGATCTGAGGGCTGGATCCCGTAGTAGGCGTAGAAACGCCGGAAGAACAAAGATGTGGGAAACCCTAACCCCCGCTCAAGGTGACTGGTGAAACAGATGAACTCTCTCTCCCGCGGGTTTGGGGTCGTTTCTCCGGCTGCGGGGATACGCCAGCAGCCGGCCCGCAGGATTCCGGCCTCCTCGAAGGAGGTCAGCTGCGCCCTGGTGCACTTGGATCTACCCCAAGGTTCGGTGGAGAGGGCCATGGCTGAGGAATTGCTTGGAAGTCGGAGGATTGCGGGTCGATCGGATCGCGGAATCAAAGGAAGGAAGATGTGCGCACTCGGAAGAAATGGTGGGCGGTTGGCTTTGCGATAGCCTACCATTCCTCTTATATAGCGGGAGTTGCCCGCCAAATTAGGAGGCCGTTACCGCACGATGATTACGCCAAAAGTTACCGTTGAGTTACCCTAACGGCTAGTTTGACCACGCCCGACAGTCCACCTCCAGCCACTCGGCTCGCTAAATCACTCGCCGGGACCGTGTCCCGTTGGCTCGACTCGCCCAAAACACAATTTGGTTCGCCGGATTTTTTCCTTTATGCAGGAGCCCGCCGACGATTCGACTGGATGCCAACCTGAAGCCGTATACTCCGACTGCCAGCAGCCACCCGCGCCTAATCAACGACGGCCTCGGGGACTACTGATGGGGATACGCCTATTGGGGTATACTCAGCAGGACGTTTTCGACTGGCCCAAAGGCTGGCGAGTGAGCCTGCAGAACGGCGAGTGGATCAAGGCCCAGTAAGATATCAGGCGACTGGAAGTAGAAGGCCCAGGCGAGTAGATAGGCCCAGTCGGTCTAGGTTAAACGATTGCCAAAGTTGTAACCGAATCGGTTGAGATATGTAAACCCTAGGGAAGGTGAGCCTATAAAAACCTCCCTAAGGGGTGAGTAGGGGACGTTCCTCATACACCCAAGCAACTCGCCGTCTAGTCGCCGAGTTCGCTCATTGTAAACACCTCCATAATACAATCTAGCAGGAGTAGGTCTTTACCCTCCGGGGGGCCGAACCTGGGTAAAACCCTGTGTCTTTGCCCTCATCTCGCACCGCAGATGGCTGGCCGCCCTTGCCCTTCGTTCTACTACTCGCTGCCGATTGCAGCATCTGCCGTGGTCATTCCCACGACACCGGAAGAAGTTCCTGTGGTGCCTGCACCAATAAGAGAGGGAGCTAATGATGGTGATCATGAAACTTCGGTTGAAGTTGCTACAGAGCCTCGGAGGTCAACGAGAACTCGTACCACTCCAGATTGGTATGATCCCGTTATGAGTGTCATGTTGGTGGACAACACCGATGACCCCGAGACATATGAGGAAGCGATGATGAGCCTAGATTCCAATAAATGGCAAGAAGCCATGAAATCCGAGATTGGATCCATGTACGAAAACCAAGTATGGACTTTGGTGGACTTACCGGATGGCCGAAAGGCTGTCGAGAACAAATGGATTTTCAAGAAGAAAACATATGTTGATGGTAATGTTACTGTCTATAAAGCTCGACTTGTCGCAAAAGGGTTTCGACAAATTCAAGGAGTTGACTACGATGAGACTTTCTCACCGGTAGCGAAGCTAAAGTCTGTGATGATTATGTTAGCAATCGCTGCATATTATGATTATGAGATATGGCAGATGGATGTCAAAACAGCATTCCTCAATGGATATATTGATGAAGAGTTGTATATGATGCAACCCAAAGGTTTTGTCGATCCTAAAGATGCTAACAAGGTATGCAAACTTCAACGGTCCATCTATGGATTGAAGCAAGCATCCCGAAGTTGGAATCAACGTTTTGATAAGGTGATCAAAAGTTTTGGTTTTATACAAACTTATGGAGAAGCTTGTATTTACAAGAAAGTGAGTGGGAGCTCTGTAGCATTCTTAATACTATATGTGGATGACATATTGTTGATTGGGAATGATGTAGACCTTCTTAATAGTGTCAAAGAATATTTGAATAATAGTTTTTCAATGAAGGATCTTGGCGAAGCAGCTTACATATTAGGCATAAAGATTTATAGAGATAGATCGAAACGCCAAATATCATTGTCACAGAGTACATATTTGGACAAAGTTCTAAAGAGGTTTGGAATGGAAGAAAGCAAGAAAGGGTTCTTGCCCATGTTGCCCAATACGACCTTGAGTAAAACTCAAAGTCCGACATCGGCAGAAGATAGAGAAAGGATGAGTAAGACTCCCTATGCATCAGCCATAGGATCTCTAATGTATGCCATGCTATGTACTAGACCCGACATCGCATATGCTGTTAGTCTAACTAGCAGATATCAAAGTGATCCAGGAGTGGATCATTGGACAGCGGTCAAAAACATCCTTAAGTACTTGAGAAGAACTAAGGATATGGTTCTTTCTTATGGAGGTGATGAACAGCTCGTTGTTAATGGTTACACCGATGCTAGTTGGAACACCGATCCGGATGATTCTAAATCACAATCTGGGTACGTATTTATTTTGAATGGTGCAACAGTTAGCTGGAGGAGTGCAACGCAAAGCGTTGTGGCGAGATCTTCAACTGAATCGGAATACATGGCTACTTCGGAGGCTTCACAAGAAGCGATATGGATGAAAGAGTTCATTACAGAGCTGGGTGTGGTTCCTAGTGCGCTGGACCCAATGTCTATCTACTGTGATAACATGGGCGCCATAGCCAATGCGCAAGAACCGAGGTCACACAAGAAGCTGAAGCATATCAAGCTACGTTTTCACGCTATTCGAGAACATAACCAGGATGGGGATATAAAGATTTGCAAAGTACACACAGATCTGAATGTGGCGGATCCGTTGACTAAACCTCTCCCGAGGGCAAAACATGACCAACACCAAACTGCCATGGGTGTTCGGTATATTAGCATGTAATCTAGATTAGATGACTCTAGTGCAAGTGGGAGACTGTTGGAGATATGCCCTAGAGGCAATAATAAATGCAGTTATTATTATATCTTTGTGTTTATGATAAATGTTTACATTCATGCTATAATAGTATTAACAAGGAAACATTAATACTTTTGTGTTTTGTAAACTTAATTTGAAGTCCCTAGTATAGACTCTATACTTCACTAGCTTGTTGGTTGATAAATGATTGTGGTTTCCCTATCATGAACATTGAGATGTTGTCAACAACAAGATCATATCATTAGGAGAATGATATGGTGGACATACTCCTATAGATAAGCGTAGCATAAAGATCAAGTCATTTCAATAGTTCAATTGCTATATGCTTTCTGATACATAGTAACCTAATTCCTTCGACCATGAGATCATGCATATCACCTTTGCCGGATGGATGCTTTGATGACATCAAACACCACACCGTAACTGGGTGGCTATAAAGGTGGCATTGAGTGTTCGGAAAGTATTGGTTGAGACACATGGATCAAGAGTGGGATTTGTCCATCCATATGACGGATAGATATTCTCTGGGCCCTCTCGGTGAAATGTCATCCAATTAGCTTGCAAGCATGTGACTGGCTCACAAGGGATCACATATCACGGGAACGAGAAAAGAGTACTTATCAGTAACGAGGTTGAACTAGGTATGCAGAGATACCGACGATCATAACCTCGGATAAGTAACATATCGTGAGACAAAGGGAAATTGTATCGTATGTAAGTGGTTCATTCGATCGCAAAGTAATCGTAGAAATATGTGGGAGCCATATGAATTTCCAGATTCCTCTATTGGTTATTGTTCGGAGAAGTGTCTCGATCATGTCCGCATAATTCACGAACCGTAGGGAGACACACTTAAGGATTCGATGTTGTTTTGAGTAGTTATGGTATTATGAGAAAGATACCGAATGTTGTTCGGAGTCTCGGATGGGATCCGGGATATCATGAGGTGATCCGGAATGGTCCGGAGAATAAGATTCATATAAGGAAAGTCCCGTTTCGGAGTTCGGAAATGATTCCGGTGAATGTTCTAGAAGGTTCCGGAATGTCCGGCACTCCGGGAGGGGGGAGGGGTACATGAATGTGTCATTACATATTGGAATGATTGCATCATGTACTAAGTGTTCTTGCTGTTCCAAATAAAGGATTAAATTGAATCCTAAAATAGAAAAGTCAAATGTCCAGTTTGAAAGTCAAACGGCTAAAACAAGAAACTGTGGGAAACAAGCAAGAGGAGGTTGGAACCGACTTGGGGGAGGAGTCTCCTCCCCAAGCCGGCACGCCAACCAAGGCCGACTTGGGGAGGGACTCCCCTCCCCTTGGCCGCGCCTCCCACCTATAAGAGGAGGGGCAGGGCCTCCTCCTCTAGACACACAAGTTTCTACCTCTAATCTCCGGTTTAGAGCCGTTTTGGTTTAGAGCTTCTAATTGCTTTAGCCTGCGGTTTAGAGCCTTCTAATTGGTGTGTATAATCTCTAGACCACTAATAGCCCTCTCTCATAATCCACCATACTCGCTCCGGCTTAAGGCGAAGCCCTGCGGGATCTCCCCTCTACTTCCGGTACCACGCCGTTGTGCTGCCGGAATCGCGAGGAGAGTGCTACAACCTCCGCTGCCTGCTGGAACAAGGGAGAGGAAGGTCTTCGTCGAGTACCGAACGTGTGACCGACTGCGGGAGCGCTGCCGGAACGCAGCGCCGGAAGGATCGTCTACACGATCTTGAGATCGGGAAGAGTACGACTACATCACCCACGAGAATCCGCTCTCGTTAAACACTTTGGAATCTTCGAGGGTAAGTTATTCCATCGACTCGTTGCTACAATCTAGTAGATAGATCTTGGCTTGTTTGTTTGTATGCGATAGGAAATTTTTGTTTTCCATGCTACGAACCCCTACAATCTCCCCAAGCTTCACGAGCGGGGTCTGATCCCGCAAGATTGGGAGGCCGTCAGACTCCCCGGCAACGAGGTAATCCCCCGTCCCCCAGCTGGGTATCGGGTTATGTTTCTTGCCTTCGTTATGCGTGGGTTTTCCTTTTTGTTGCACAACTTCCTCCGTGGGCTGCTCTTTCTCTATGGCATCCAGCTTCATCATCTTTCGCCCAATTCTCTTCTTCACATTGCTTGCTTCATCACTTTCTGCGAGTGCTGGCTCGGCATTGAGCCGCACTTTGGACTCTTCCGGAAACTTTATTCCGTGAAGAGGCAGTCTGGTTCGGATGGTGTTTATCCCATTGGGGGTTGCATCATCTCCCTCAGTCCCAATCTTCTTTTCTTTTCCTTTTCCATGTCCGAATCTGTCCAGTACTGGCGGAGGCGATGGTTTTATATCCGTGACTCCGTAGTGCCTGGCCAAGATTTTGGCCTTGTTCTTTTTGACCCCTCCCAAAAGATTGAGCCGAAAAGGTCTTGGAAAAACAAGATCTTGGATGGCGAGGTGGCGGAGATAGAGGCCCTTTACCGTCGGGTGGAGGATCTCCAGCTGATTCTGGATAAGGAAGTGAACGGCGTGGACATCATCCAGACGTTTCTCGAGCGTCGGGTGCAGCCTCTCCAAGCGAGGGCGCACCCGATGTTTCTTTATTCTGGGCGCCATGATCCGACGAGGGTTTCGGCTGAGAAAATCTCCGAGGGGGATCTTGACAGGACCCTTCACTCGCTGCTGAAGTTCAAGGCCGGAGAGGAAATCCCGGGGAAGTCGCTAACTCCGCCGTTTTCTTCGGCGTTGGATGTTCCACAGGTGTAGATTTGTGCGCGTAGCGCTTTTTGTCGACTGCGTATTTATTTTCCTTTGTTTGCTAACAAAGTTCCTTCTGGTTTTGCAGAGCTTCAAGGTGCCGGGCATGGTGCCGCCATTGCGTGAAAAATATCCGAATGCCCCGGATAATGACGTGGTGGATTCCGTGTCTAAGCTGCCGTTGGCGCGATCTCCGGCGGAAGATGCCGACGAGTCGAGTGAGGACCATACGCGCAAACGATAACGGAGCTCCAGCGAGTCTTCGGATGCCTCGACTCCTCCAACTCCCAGAACCCTCTGGGCCTTGAGCGTCATAGTGACGGGCATGGAGATTCTTCCTCTCCCATTCCTGCCATTCCTGTGCGGGCTGTAGCACCGCACCCGCCAGCGAAGCGGAAGAAGGAAGAAAAGAAGGAAGAGAAAAAGGAGGAGAAGGAGGAGAAGAGAGCCCGAAGGACTCCTCCTGTCTTCGACCTGAGCTCGCTGGGCTCGTAAGTTTCTTGTTATACTACTGTCCCCCTTTTCTTGTTGACTTTGTACTTGTGCTGATTGTTTCGTATGCAGGCATTCCTCCCATGACTCCTCCAGCAATGGTGCTCGGGAGATGATGGGGGAGTCAAAAGTTGCATCTCCTCCTCCTCAAACGGTGGCAACGTCAGGGGGCGCCGCTCCTGATCCTCCTTTGCAGGAGGTGCAGGTGGTTGCGCCTCAGAATTTCGCCAGCGGGTCTTCGGAGTCGCCATCAGAGCATGTAAGTACCTCTGCTTCGTACCACGGGGGGAGCCCCCGGGTGTATGAAAAATTTCGTGTCTTGTTATTTTATTTTTTTTCGAATCTTCGGGGGGGGGGGGGAGCCCCCGAGTGTCTTCGTGTTCGAGTTTTGGCTTTATTCCTTAATGTTGGGCGCATCCCCCAAGTCCTTTTTCCTTACTGGTGTTTCTTTTTCTGCAGCCTTTTGTGCAGAAGGCCAAGCGGCTGGTGCAGGAGCGCCTGGTGCTGGAGGCTAACCTCCGACAGCTTCAAGGTACCTGTTTGCTTTTGGTGCTTCTTTTATTTATTCTGGTCTCGCTCTCTGACGTTTGCTTGTTTTGAATGCAGAGGAGCATAATACTTCTCTCCGTGAGGTCGACGCTCTCAAAAAGAGCCTTGGTCAATCGGAGAAGAAGGCCGAGGCCACCGTTGGTGCGAAGGAACGCCTCGAGCTGGAGCTGACTAAGGCAGCCGAAGCGAAGGAGCGTCTGCAGCAGGAGGCTGCGGACCGTGAGGAGCAGCTGGCCACTGTTGCGGCTGCGCACGAGAGAGAGGTGGTAGGCAAGCTCATGGCTGCTGCCAAGGCTGTTTCGGGTGAGTGTTGTATTTGTGCTTCTTTCTTCTCGTTTTCTTGCTTTCTTCTGTGTTGCTTTCTTCATTTCTTCTCTTTTCCTTTTTTTGTCTCAGATGCCGCAGGCATCGAGTTTGACCGAGACGCTTTGGAGCACGGGAGTGCTTTAGATGATGCTACTGCAGCGGTCGAAGATCGTTGCAGCACCGTCGTCAGCTCCCTTGCCAAGGCGAAGGAGGTCCTTGGCCGCTTCTACAAGGAGCTTGTCCCTAAGGGCGCGGCCCTTGATGATGTGGATGCTCTGGCGGAGGCTTTGTCAGCCGAAGCGCCTGCGGCGTACAAGCGCAAGCAGAAGGGCATCGGCGCGTCCGTCGGGCTGGCGATGGCCTTGGCGGCTGGAGCGGAGCTGGACCTGCCCCAGGTCACCTCCCGGATGCCGACGACCGCAGATGGATCCGAGGTAGCTTTTGCTGCCTACTCTGCTCGCTGCAAGCGATATGGGCCAAGGCTCATTGATTTGTTGTCTGAGTATGCGCTGCGGTAGCAGGGGGAGGCCAAGGCTAGGCAGTCCGGCTCCGAGGCGATGCAGGGTGCCGCGTCTTAGGCATTGTAGATGTAGGATAGTTTGTAGTCTGCTTTTGCTGTAAATATTTTGAGGAACACGATCCTTGTGCCATGTAGTGGCCTTTATACGCTTAATGAATTCTTCTGAGTTGTGCTCTACCACTGTCTGAATGTTTGTGTGACGTTTTATGTTATCAAGATACTCTTCTGGTGTTACTGATTGACATATTTTCATGGTCTAAGGATTAAGATTACTTCGTATGATGTTATAGCAATATAAACACAATGAACTTGATCGTACTGCTATACTTCGGATGAATGTTTATCACATTATTCCAACAATGTTGTGACCTTGTTATTAAGAACATCCAATGTCCATGATCAGAAAACCTTTGATCATCTTGTTAATCAACGAGTTAGTTTATAAGAGAGGCATAACTAGGAACTTCCTTTTTGTTTATTAAACACACATGTATTAAAGTTTTCGTATTAATACAATTATAGCATGCAAAATAAATATTTTTCATAAATAAGGAATACGATAATAACCACTTTATTATTGCCTCTCGGGAATATTCCCTTCAGTAATGGCGAATCTATCATGGTCGACATCATCGCAGGCGGCTCCAACCACGCCTACACAAAAGAATAAGCCAAGGCCTACGATGAAGAAGAGAGCATCGGGGGAGAGCCTTGGGAAGACGAGGCCTACGCCTACGTCGAGTCCAATGAGGAGGTTATGGAGGAGGTGTTAGTGATGCCCGTCGTGGCCGATCCAAAACGAAAGAAGGTGGCGGCTATCATGGAGAAGCAGAAAAAAGGCGACGGTGGCCGTGGACCCAAGTGGAGTTCGAGGGAGGGCTAGGGCCTCACCGAAGCATGGAAATCGGTGAGCATTGACTCTTTCACCGGAGCTAACCAAAACTCGGATTGCTATTGGAAGAGGGTGAAGGCAACGTTCGACAAGCAGTAGCTCTTGGATCCTTACTTCAAGAGCTCGTGCCATGATCACAACGACTCTGGCATGTCGCACCGTTGGGCCATGATCCAACACGCTTGCAACAAGTGGCATGGCGCCGTGGAGGAGGTGTGCTGAGTCCATGTTAGCGACACCAACTTCGACGATCAAGTATGCCCAAGGTACTAGTATCTGATGGAGACCCAATATTTACCAGTCAGTTTTGGCACTCAGTCTTTAGAGCCACTGGAATTGAGCTGCGTTTGAGCACTGCATATCACCTCGAGACAGACGGACAGACGGAGAGAGTCAATCAGTCTATTGAGTGTTATTTGTGCTTTTTTATTAGTGCACATCCCAAAATTGGTCTAAATCGCTGGGTCTTTGTGAGTTTTGATACAACTCTAATTGGCATGCATCCCTCGGTAAATCACCCTTCCAAGTGATCTATGGCAGGGAGCCGAGATACTTTGGCATTACGGCAACTGATAGAATCATTGCTGGTGATATTCAGTCATGGTTGGATGAGAGATCGGTGGTGATTGCTTCGGTCCATCAGCATTTTCTCCGCATGCAACAATGGATGAAATCACAGGCTGATAAGAAGCGGGTCGAGCGGGTGTTTGCCGTTGGTGACAGGGTCTTCCTCAAGTTGCAGCCATACATGCAGTCCTCTATCCTTCGTAGAGCTAATCACAAACTGTCCTTCAAGTTTTTTGGGCCATTCTCGATCACTGAGCGCATTGGCGAAGTGGCGTACCGCCTCGATCTTCCTGCTGGCAGCAAGATTCACCCAGTTTTCCATGTTTCGCAAGTAAAACCCTGTATTGGTCCTGGAGTTAAGGTAAATTCCCTGCTACCAGATTATGACATTGTTCATCAGGTACCTGTGCAGGTCCTGTGTCGCCGCGTTCGTCAGCATGATTTGCGTACCATTGTTCAAGCGTTGATTCAGTGGAGTGGACAGCCAACATCTGCTGCCACATGGGAAGATCTTGAAGCTTTGCATCAGAAGTTTCCTCGGACGCCTGCTTGGGGATAAGCAGCGTTCCAAGGAGGGGGGAATGTCAGCGACCAAGGCTCCTGTGCTGACATTGGGTTTGGAGGATCCCAGCCCAAGTCCAGACCGGTGAGAACCAAGCGAGCACCTGATTGGCTTGCTAGCCAAGAATGTGTCCGTTAAGCTTTGTAATAGTAGATAGGCGAATCCCGAGTGTCATTTATAGTGAGGAAACGTTCCTGTAATCGGTGGCGAGAAATTAGATGAACGAACAGCTGAGCGGTGTAACTGGAACTGCTCAGGGGTGGTTGGGTGGATCGAGCCAAATACAACATCAATCTTTATCTTGCGCTATAAGTCTTTGCTGGAATCCTTAGTAGCTTACACTCTGCCTGTCGGATGTTCTTGCATTAAGTTCTAGCCAAATTTTGCGCAGTCCAGCGATCAGTGGTTGCCACCTCCTCTCTCTGTTTATGTTGGATGACTGTTGCTGAGAGAGAACCACCATTATTGATACGGAAGAGGTACAATATCAGCCACTCCTTTTCCTTTGCAGAACCTGAACCAGATATCTATTGAGAAAGGGCACTGAACTAGGATATGATCGATATTTTCCATGGCCTGATCGCAGAGAAATAAATAAACGGGGAAACTGAAGAACTAATTCACATTTCGGTGGACAATAGATGCTACAATTGCTAACTAATAATTTGGGGAAAAAAATAAAATTACCAGGACAGGGGAAAAAAGAAGATTACCAGTGCGCCGTGCCTGCGAACTGCAGCGACTCTCTAGCCCATCCCCGGCTGCCGACGGCGACACGGCCGCTGCTGTGCCTCCTCTGCTCCACCAATTCCCCTCTTTTTTAGTCCAAACTTGTAGACCTAACGAGGTGTCTCCGTGTTCATATCAATGATGATATGATATGATAAGAGCAAAATCCGTTCCAAACTGAGGTGTTGAGCTCTACCTTTCCCACATTATCAAAATAGGTAATATATAAATATCAAAAACATATCAAACACACTCGGCCTATGCAGCATTTCAATATCACGAAACAAAAAAAAATTAATACAAGACCCTAGCGTAAAGAGTGAGGTACCTTGTTTTCTCAACGGGGAAAAAGACAAAAACCATGGATTTGAAATAATTGTGTATTCTCCACACGACTAGTCTATCCGGTCCAAATCCCCTCGCTGCCCAAGAAATATTATGCCTCACGAAAACAACTCTTTCGTTGATCATTCTTCCTATAATTTTGCACTCAAAGTTTTGCTACTTTTTTTTCACAAAAACGCAAAAGTTTATGTTTCGATACAGAGTTTTTATACAATATATAATTATACGCTCATGACAAGCGGACATCCTATACAACTCAACCCATAGGATCTAAGTGGCAGGTAAGATGGCATATGTGATACCCTAGCGCATGGCTTAATAGAAGTGATAATATATCCATATCAACAAGTTGTAACTTCTTTTCCGAAAACTCATCTGAAAAAACTCTGAGATTAAACGTGTTTGGCCTAGAGAAATTTGAGCATGAGTTACCGACTGAGAAGTGGGTCCTGGATGCGATGAGTGAGGACAAAGTGCACAAAAAAGTGACCGACTTAGAAGTGGTTCCCGGATGCGGCGAGTGAGGAAAAAGTGCGCATAAAAACTAGTGTTGGTCTATGGGGCAGTCTAAAGATCATAGTAAGCTGCCAGGAATGACACCCCCGGTGCCTGTTGTTGGACAGGGTGTTACAAGTGGTACCAGAGCCGATCCTCGCGGTTACACGGGCGTGTGCGAGTCAGTGACGGACATATGGAGCATGTCATGTCTGGCCTAGAGTGGACACGACATGGCACATGTGCCGGCACTGGATGCACAGAGCGTGTGCCAAGAGGAGACATTCATGTCATGTGGTTGATCGACGAGGGCGTCGATCTTCTAAGGGTGGGTGTATGTAAGACCCTGGCAGATGGCTTAATATGATTAATAGAATATCCATATCAACAAGTTGCAACTTCTTTTTGGGAAGCTCATCTAAAAAGAACTCTAAGATTAAGCGTGCTTGGACTACAACAATTTGAGGATGGATGACTGACCAGTAAATGGGTCTGGGGCGCACGAGTGATAACAAAGTGCGCAGAATAGACTAGTTATGTATTCACCACATGACTGGTCTATCCGGTGCAAATCCCATCACTGCCCAAGAAAAAATATGCCTTAGGAAAACTACTCTTGTTCGTCGATCATTCTTCCTAGAATTTTACACTCAAAGTTTAGCTACTTTTTTCACAAAAACGTAAAGTTTATGTTTCGATTCATTGACAGAAAGAGAGTTTTTGTTAATATATAATTACACACTCATGAAAAGAGGACATCCCATACAAGTCAACCCACATGATCTCGGTATGATGGCACATAGGGCCTTAGCCCCAACATCTGTCCAAGATCGAGCCTCAGATCAAATCATGTCTAGGAGATCTCCTAGGCCCGGCGAGATGTTGTCAAAGACGACGATATTTCGTTGCTTCCAAATCTGCCATGCTGTCAGCATGACCAATGGTGAAGTACCCTACTGCAAGGTGCGGGGGTTAGAACAACACACCTTCAACCACCAGTCGATGAAGTCCACCTCATCCTCCTATATGAGGCAGTTGTGGATCAGATCCAAGGCAGTACCTCGTGCCAAACCGATCGTAGGAATGGGAACTTACAAGGAGGTGCCTCATGGACTCAATCGATTGGTCACATAGGGGACAACAAGGTGGGTGCTGGAGACCCTGTCGCGCCAGCTACTCACATGTCCAGCAACTGTCTTGGAAAGCCATCTAGACAAAGAACTTTACCCGTGATAGGGCCTAGGTGCTCCAATTTAGCCTCCAAGAGATTGAAAGAATGGCTCCCTCAAAGAGAAAGTTGTAGCAAGACTTGGAGCTGTATTGGCCATCTGTCTTCCACCTCCAATGGAGGGTGTCGGTCCCCTCTGGCAGGTGGAAGTCATGCACTTTGATCTATAGATGGACATACTTCCACATGGCAAGTGAGCTCAGTTCACTCACCGTTGTTGAAGAAGTGCATCTCTCACCTTGCGACTCTTCCGAGCGTGTTTCAGGATTAGCGCATTGAGGTCCAACGCTATCTCCTCGATGGTCCTCCGGTCGAGCGGTCGAGCCATATATCCACCCAAAAGATGATCATGTCTCCGTCTCCCATCATCATCATAGTGGAGGCGTCAAACACCTCCAGCTCGGTCTTGGAGAATTGCATATCGAGGCTGCGCCAAGGTCATAGTGGGTCGGTACGCATCTCCAAATCCAGCGAGTCTGGAGGCTAATCACCATGCAAGCTAGGTCAATGAATCCCAATCTGCCAAGCCTGAGAGGTCTGCACACTCTGTCCCAGTTTACATGGAAATGCCCTCCGTTGGCCTCAGCTCTACCAACCCAAAAGAAGCCCGGGTCTTCTTGTTAATTCCGAGTGCCATGATCTGATGTAGGGGCATCTCCATCAACACAGACTTAATGAGGGCAAGCGCTCAGCCTTCATCATCATGGAAGCTTTCCATATTGGGAGGTGGTCGGCTATGTTGTCCACCAGTGGTTAGAGTGTTGATGCTGAGAGATGTCGAACAGACAAGGGGATGCCGAGGTATTTGACATAGAAGGGTTCCAACTGGTGTTCCATGATCCCTCCCGCCTCTTCGGCATCTTCCTCTGTGCAAGCGATCAGGGTGACCGAGAACTTGGCAAAGTTGGTATGTAATCCAACTACTCACCAAAGAGCGCGAGGGTTGCATGAACCACACGCAATTACGCCCCATCGGGATGGCATAAGACGACCACATCGTTAGCGTAGAGAGAAACTGACATCACCAACTCTCGAGGTGCAATGCGCTTCAGCACCCTAAGATCCTTGGCCTTAGCCAACAACTTGTTGAGCAAGTTGATGAACAACATCGGAGACAAGAGATCTCCCTGTCTTAGGCCCCTTCGATGCCAAATCAGGGGGCCTGTCTCGCCGTTGAGCATCACCCGTGTGCTGGTCGTTGAGAGTAGGATAGCCAGTAGTTCCGTAAATATAGGCCAAATCCTACTCTCTACAACACCTCAAACAGCAACACCCATGAAACCGAGTCGAAGGCTCAAGCAATGTCTAGCTTGAGCATGACTTGCGGCTCCTTGAGCCCGTGTAGCAGGTGTGTCGTCTGCTGAACCAACATGAAGTTATCATAAATGCAGCGGTTATGAATGAAGACGCGTTGGTTCAGGACAATAAGGGATCCCAGTCTAGGGGTGAGCCGTGATGCCAACATCTTTGCCGCCAGCTTGGCAAAGATATGGATACGCCAATCCGACGGTAATCTCCCAGAGCTGCCGCATCACGCCTTTTGGGCGGCAGAATGATTAAGGCTTGGTTAAGGCCTTGAAATATGTGTCCACTCATGGTATGGGGTTTGTCGAAGTCCAACATAAAGTCGACCTCGATCGTTTGCCGACGGGATTGGAGGAATACATCGTGAAGCCATCCAGACCCCACGTCTTATTATGAGGTAGTCGTCTGATCGCATCCCACACCTCATCCTCTCTGAAGTGTGCATCCAGCTCTGACAAGTCCACCGTATGTGTGCCTAGGAAATAGGTCCAGTGAGAACCGGACTCACGGTCTACCGCCGTTCCGAGCAGAGACTGAAAGAGAAATACAAAACTGCCAAATTTTGCTACTGTCACGAGTTGTTACTGGTTTGCCATTTGGCGGCAAAATCATAGTGTTCTTTTAGCATCGATCCTTTCAAGAAAGGTCTACAATCTACATTAGTCTTAAGTGCCGGCAACACGTCACGTCTTCGTGCAGTATTAATAACTTCTGCACGATGACCTTATAGGTCATCATTACATGTTGCGACGAGGTAGAGTTGATTTGAATACTGAGGCCTGCAGGATAGCAGCTTCTACTAACGACAGGTATGGGGTAATGGTCCGTATGGACAAATTGTATGCTTCCGATGACTTCTTCTCCATATTTGTTACTACTTAACCCGCTGAGATCGGGTCTTAACCGTATATAGTTCAACTATGCGTCTACCCTATATAGTTCAACATTTTTTATGATATCATCATTTAAAAAAGCTTGTTTATTTTTCAAACTAAAAAGGGTAAATCATATCCTAACCGTGATCTACTTGCATTCTCTAATCTCTCAAGATAGCTGGCATGCTGGATTTTGTTGTAGTTGGAAGAGACAGACCGTCTTCTCTTAGCTATACAATGAATAATCCCTTATAGATTCTAATGGAAGACTACTACTCACTCTGCCATGAAATAAGTGATTTGGGTTTATCTAAATTCATATTTATCTAGATACTAAGAAAAATCCCAAGTCACCTATTTTATGATGAAGTGAGTATGTTGTATCCCCATTATAACATATGTCATATCCTAGGAACATAGTTTTTATCATCTCAAACTAATACAAATTAATTGCTAGAGATAATAACATATTGTACCACATATTCATGGAGGGGATGAAATAAAATTGGTTATTTACTACTTTTCATGCCTTTGGCGAATCTCAAATAAATGAGACGAACAATATCTTGGATTTTCTACCCCAAGTATGCACCACAATGTTCTTACAAAGAAACAAGAACCTAGAATTCTTTACGGCTCTAAAGACCAAGAAGGGACATCAAGTAAATTACACCACTCAAAGAGCTGGGACCTCCAACCTATTAGAGATTAAATCCTAGTGATTCACATCTCTCTTGAATCAATTATTAGAGATTGAATCCTAGTTTTGTTTCATATGTTTTGCTGACGTAGAAAAAATAATTTTCGTCACGCTTCCATCATATGTGCTATTACATTGTCAGTCTTCAGCCTTTTCAGCAATGGTTTAATCCATTTCCACTAATTAGTCAACGGGGATAACATGTCCTTACAAAACAAACAAGGGGGTGAGAAAAAAGGTAGTTAGTCTGGCAACTAATAGGAAAACTTTCGTCAAGTATGCCCGATACTCGAGACACCCCTATGGGGCAAAAACCTATAAGCACTACACCTCTAGCCAAGAAATAGTTCAAAATTATAATACCAAAACAAAAGAAACAACAATAGATCATTCCTCCCAGCAAATAAACATCACATAATCACTCTTGAGTGATCCTTAGGATTCCTCTGACTCGAGTGGGCTCCACATCTAACTTTTGGCCGCAAGTTTCACGACGACCTGCATAATGATTTCTGGAGATTTTCAGGAGCAAGTTATAACATACATGTAGTTTGATTTGTATTAGTTTTTGTAAATTGGCTTAGAAGTCATTTGAATGCGCAAAAATAGCTAAAATACAAAAAAAATCGCAAAAATGGGAATTATCACTCAAATACATTCTACATTTTCTTGAAAATTGCGACAGTGTCATGTTGTTTGTACTCGATTTATAAAAAACAACAATTTATAACCTTGAATGAAAATTTATTTTGATATAAAAATTGAAAACTCTATTTGGCAACATTGTTGGGAATGGCAAGATGTACCTCCTAACACAATTTGGGCATGTTATAACAATCGTGCAATGGAAATGGCCATAACTTGATCATTTAGCTTGAAAGTAATAAATGTTCATACATGATAGTCCGTTTTGTGAACAAATTTTTGATGTCGTCATATTGCAAGTTTTTCCTAGCAACTAGTACACATAAAATGACACAATGCATAGGTTTTCCTTTTTAATTTCTTATATTGTTATAGAGATAAGTTCAAAATGGCGGATTGAATCTTGTAAAAGCGCACAAAATATCGCCCATCAAATAAAAACTTGTGTATCTTAAAATAATTTTTGGAAAAATCATAGGAAAACTATGAAGCACCTATGGTCATGTTTTAGCTCAGTTGACATGAAAGCAGTCCTCATATATGGTAGCTCATTTCTAAGAAGTGTCTTTTAGAATAATTGTCACATTACAAGTTTTTTATTTTTTCCTAGCAACTAGGTGACATTAAATGACACGATATATATGCACATGTTTTTCATTTTTATTTTTGTTTTCAAACTGTGGTCAAAATGGCAGGCATGACCGTTCTTGGCTAGGTTTGAATTTGAAAATCTCTTAGTGCAACTCTGATGAAATAAAATTTTGTGCCTAAAAAAATTGTTGGGATAATCGTGAGCAAACTATGAAGCGCCTGTAGTTCAAATTCGACTTATTTCCTTCTAAATTAGCAGAAAACAATATAAATGAAAAGAAACTTTTCATATGCAGCGGATTTATAAAATCTATTATATACTAAAAGCAATATAAGGGGTTGTTTCGAGGCACCACGTTGATCCACATCATCTAAATTATTAGGACAGTAGGATATATTATTTATGGCTAGGATTTAATGGCAGAACCAAAATTACGTAACACTTATAATTTAAGTACATACCTGATTGGACGTGCCAGCTGACACGTTCTCTATGTCCTGTCCGTATCTAAACTATAATCACGGTTAATACACGTAGTGTCTACCAGGTCAGATCATACGTATACGTAATTAGTTCGGGCTGCGGTCCTCTCACCTACGCACTGAAATAATATACAGATCTTTTCTTGGTTGTCCTCCTCTCACCCATGCCGCAGCTGCTAGCATCGATGGCCTTGGGTGAAGTTGATTCCGGTCCCTCTCCCTTCTGAGCTGCCCTCCCGACGCAGCGATTAGCATGGATTCCCTTAATTTCTGATACACACAACATGCAATTTATAGTGCGAACTGCCAAGATGGTTGATCAATTTGACTCATAGTTGTTTGGCATAATTCCCAACTGGGGACATAAACGTGGTTGGCAGTACAACAAGTCAAGATGCTTTCTCCAAGTGATGCTTTCTCCAAGATGAGGCACATGTTGATTTTTTTGTATCTAGCATATTTGACCGCGCTAACATGGTGCGCAGGTTCCATAGATTATTACTCTCTGGTAATACAAGATAATTGATAATTAAGACTAGAGATCTGATTTGTTGGATCATAAGAAGAGATTCATCCCTCTATCACAATCATCGGGCCAAAGAGGGGCAGCACAAATTAGATGAGTAGTTAGTGTGGAGTGAGGTTGTGTCTTCCTAATTGCCACACTTGCATTGATAATCCATCGCCTTCTTCAGGAAGGTGTGGAGTATAGTTTTAAAAACCATACCAGTTCGGTAGTTGGACTAGAAAAACCTAAACCAACGGTCTCATCGGTTTTTAAGAGGCAATGGTTCAAACACCAAAAAACAAGGGAAAAAAGGATGTTGCCAAAGGAATTGAACTCAAAGCAATTTGTTACGTAGAGATAGCAGAACATGAGACCCAATACCACTTCGGCTCACCATCTTTCATAATTATATATTGAAATATACTCTATATATACCTTATGTGGTCATCTTATTAAGAAATTTTCTTAAATTTTAATTAAAATGACGTTTTTTTGTCGCTATTGAACCGGTGGTCTGACCATCAAACCAGTGAACCAGTTGCCTCACGGTTCACTTACCGGTCCAGTTTTTAAAACTATGGTGTGGAGTAGTCAGTGTGCTACTGCAAGCAAATATAAATTAATACATGAGTGTAGTTATGTCCCTCAAAAAATCATTGATAGAAAATCCATGTTTAGTGAAATAATTTTGATGATTGGGGTACAGTAATGCAGTTATTTTTGTAAGGAAAAAATAATGATATGATGCATAATATTTACTCAGAATTAGATCATTATCATGTGGTATCCTATGAAACTGTGTCATATTATTATTCTGTGTATATTAATAAAATGAGTTTCTTCGGATCATAACCATTGTGTTAACTCATGCAACGTGTTATTGGTCCTCCAATACTCTTCATCCCATTTTGTTCACAAAAGTCAAGTAGAATCTAGGAAATCGGAAAATTTTCAACAAAAGAAGCCGATCAGACAACACACATCCTCAATTTCTCACAGGTATTTTCAAGGTTTATAAAATTTGTGTTGTTATTGATTATGGGGTGTTTTTGTTACATGGGAATTGG
This sequence comes from Avena sativa, assembly GCA_916181665.1. NCBI lineage: Eukaryota > Viridiplantae > Streptophyta > Magnoliopsida > Poales > Poaceae > Avena > Avena sativa. The sequence continues at coordinate 394,988,184 of OV702279.1, read as the reverse complement.
TACATAGAGCCAATCCAAATAATATATGTCATGCTTGGCGTACTTGAAGAGAAACATATATCTGTGGAAGGAGAGCAAGAGATGGGAGCGAGGGTTGCTTATATATATCATGTTTGAGGTTGTATATATGGTCGTTATGATCAGGCTATGTGAAGCCGCGTGTGATTTGTCTTCTTAAGATAATGACGCACACATAGTTCTCATCCACGGAGTTTTACTAAATTATAAGATTCTTGGAAACTTCAATGAAAAAGAAAACAACAGAGTTTCAGTGTCTTAAAGGTCTACATGTCGTTCACTCTACTAGGGTTAAACAAATATAATCTCAGTCTACATGTGAGTTGGATTAACATTGTTGCACATTTGTAAGTGAACGATATTAAATGATTATTTACACCAATGATAAAATAATAATGCAAACGTAGAGAAAGCGGAATATTTATTTAGTAAACTCACTCAAGTGAGAATTTATTTGCGAGATTACCCCAGGATCCAATATTTTATTCCACGAAGGAAGTATCATGAAAATCCTTGATTTACTTCGAGTAACAAAAAATAAAATCCTGACCAAGACTACTCAACTATCCTAAAATAACCACCCATCAGTGGAAGAGTTTTTATTTTTCAAAATTTCTATAACTTTGAAGTTGATCTTAGTTTAACAAGTCAAAAAATTCTATTGACACAATCACAAGAAAAATCTCCACTAGCTAACCTCATCCTAAGAAAAAGAAAACTAAATATAAGAAACAGACCCCAATCATTGATGAATTAAGAAGAAAAATATTCTTATTTGATACAAGAAGAATCGACACAAGAAGAAGGCAATTAAAAAACTCGCAATTACTCCGAAAAGGAAGAAACCATTTTATTTTCTCATGTTTGCTTTGGATTCGATTCTCTTTTTTTTATGAGATAGAAATGAGGAATTCCAGACATTTCGTAAACAAAAAAACAGAGCATAGATAATTCTAGCAATTAATTTATAATGAGGCGGGTGAGTCAATTAGATTATGTGCATGTTTATTTATACAAGATGGTCTGATTGTAGAAAAATATGGACTACTCACTAACCATGCACCAAACGGCGCGGAGAATAGAGTTTCTGGTCTCAATTAGCGAGCATATAACAATCGATCTAACCTATGACTACATTGCTGCATAGTTATGTTACTATCATAAAAACATCACATCTAACTACAAAAATAGACAAATCAAGTACCAATATCATTACGTGTTTCAAGAAAATATATTGTTGTCCTTCTTAGTAAATTTAATCATATACTAAATAAATGTCACAGTTATAACTTGAGGAATATGTCCACATCAAAGCACTATGTATTATGCCATGGTGAATATGTTAAATAGGAGAAAAGATATCCACATATTATAGAAAGAAATGCTCCACACCAGAAATTATGCCCTCGCATTTGCGAGGGCCACTGTACTAGTTTCCATAAAATGTGGTCTACTAATTTTAAAATATGGGGTTGTCCAATTTTTAAATAGTGTTTTGGTAGGTGTTTCTTGAGTACCATTTACGAAACATGCAAAGCGTCCTAGTTGCCATGTTTTTTTTGTTTGCCGAGTGTATTTTGCCCCAAACTTGGCATATAATTTTTTTGTCCGAGTTCTGGAAAAATACACTCGCGGCAAACATCCAAATACTCGTCTTACATGATTTTTCCCGTAGTGCTCACAGTAAACCGGTAGAACAAAAGGCAATGAATTAAAAGAAATAGTAGCTACATATTTTGAAGAAAACAAATATAAAAGTAGAGTCCAATTTATGAAAGAGGTACATGCCGACATGAGAACAGAAATGAGGGAATGCGCATGGACTGAACGGACTTATATATTGATCAGTTGGACCATGTCCATGTGTTAGTTAAAAATTTCTAAACTGGGTCTGATTTCTGATAGTATCTAAACTGGGTCTAACCTTTCGTTAGGAAATTTGTTTATTCGGTAGTTTTCATTATGTGCGTTACTTATATCTTCTTGGACCGTACCATATGGGCCGGATACTTTTGTTTGTCCTTGGGGCAGGTATAACCTGGACGGCTGGAACTGACCAGCTGAGGGAGTGATCATAGGATACTCTATAAGTAGGAGCATTAGTTACTACTAGTTGTTCATAGCTACAGGCTTTTACATCAAAAAATGCCGGCAAATATCATACCCATCTCCCCCAAATACTACTTGGTGATATGTTGCGCCGTCTTCTCGCGCTGCTGTTGCTATGGACAGCAACGGTGCGAGCGGCGGCCGGCGTCCCAACAACAAGCATGGCAGACAAAGGCACCCTTCCATCTGCTGCGACACTCGCCGGTTGTCCGAAGAGATGTGGCATCCTGAGCTTCAAGTATCCCTTCGGCATCGGGGCAGGCTGCTTCCGGCAGCCGTATTTCGAGCTCATCTGCGACGACCACAATGGGACGTTGCCTCCAAGGCTCTTCTTGTCGGACGGCACCACAGAGGTCATCCAAGATATCCAGGTCGCAGGTTCTAGTTCTGATTCTAACAGCCGTGAATATATATCCGTAAATTTATTGCGTGGCGTCTTCTTGAACTCTGGTTCCGCTGTGCGCATCATGGGCTGGAAAGCTCCTCGGAGATCCTTCCCTCTCAGTTCGGCCACAATTTACATTATTGGTTGTGATTTTGATATTTATTTCGTCGGTCAGAGCATAGATACGGATTGGAAGCTTTGCACAGTTATCTGCCCTAACGGAAAAAACACCGATAAGGTGACATCATGGAGGAATTGCAACGGTACAGGATGCTGCGAAGCTCCATTGTACTTCCGGGATGGTGCCTGGGAGTTCGAGCTCAGGTTTTTTCCCCATAACCGGAGCTCCGATTTGGGTAGAATCCAAGTAATTCATGCTTCTGCTTATCTCAGTTGGAACATAATGGATCAATCGGCATGCGTGGAAGCGATTGACAACAAGACCAGCTATGCATGTCTCAGCACACACAGTAACTGCATGTCAACTTATTCTCAACCCGGTTACCGGTGTAGATGCGATGATGGGTATGGAGGCAATCCCTACATACTTGATGGCTGCTCTCGAGATAAAGGTACTTTTTCAATATTTTGCAAAAGCATTTTTAACACGAAATAGATTTGTTAAGTTATGTGATCTAATTGCGTGTGCATGGCGTTTCCATAGTTCATACCCCCTCTGCCCCGAAATAAGTGACATGGAATTGTCTAGATTAGCATGTATCTACGCGTCTAGATATATATATGTGAATCTAGATAATTCTATATCGCTTATTTCCGGACAGGGGAGTATATGATTTTCTGTTGAAATATGGGGATCCCCTGTTATCCTTATATTGTGCGGCTTGAACTCATAATCCATCCTATAAACAATGTCAACCACCACGATGTCGTGTCATACGAGTCGAACTTGTGGGGACACTCTCTTTTTTTGGTGGGGATACTCATTGATTAGGGGACTAGCTAGCTGAATTACTTTTAGGTTTCAAATTTGGTGAAAGAACAAGTCTTTTCTGTATTGCTTGTTTTCAAGACAATATTTTCATGTGCTAAGTAGCTAATTAATACCAAGGTTTTTTTTGTCTCAAAACAGGATATAACCCAGTCCAATGGAGGCCAAAGTGCACTCGAGAATGTGGAACCATCAGTGTTCCATTTCCATTTGGCTTGGAGGAAGGTTGTTTTGCACGGAGGCAATTTCAGCTCAAGTGCAACGTGACGTCCTCTATCCTCACATCTACCACCTTACTAGACTATGTAACTTACATAAATATAAATGAAGGGCTCGTGGGAATTATAAACTCTGCAACTTATCAACCGACAATAATTAGCTTGTATAGAGAGCCTTCCCTATACATTGGTACAGAGAGTTCATCAGTTTCCGTGCAGTGGGTTGTTGCTAATCTGACCTGTCACGAAGCACAGTTGAATAGCTCCGGATATGCGTGTGTAAGCATCAACAGTACTTGCTTGGGCATCAACTCTGCAACTGAATATGAAACTAAGTACGCCGGTTATCGTTGCAAGTGTGAAGATGGATTTCAAGGGAACCCATATATTCCAAATGGTTGTCAAGGTATCATATACCCTTCCTCCCATATGCAACGTCTGGCCTTGTGCTCTGTATTAATTTGGGCTTCCTCACCATAACTTTTTATGAAATGGACGAGATTCCATCGAAAGATTTAGCCACACTATACAACACACTGATAACCTAGCAGTGCATAACTATATACTATAACGTTATATTGACATTGTTATACTCCATTATCATGTTAGGTAAGTATCATAAAAGTATCAAGCAAATCTATATATTGCAACAGTCTCTATTTTTATACTTTTACTGCATACATTTTCTACATCTATGGAAGTGTGTAAGGCAAAAATATATATACTCCTGTATATAATATTCTTTTTCATACAATTCAGGTTAGAGTATTTTAAGTACCCTCGGAACACAATCTACCAACTGTTATTTCCTAACGTGGAACTATATATTTATGATCCGAGAACTGGATCTTACGTTGCAATTAGCTGTATCTCTATGTGGATTCTAGACCGAGATAGAATAAAAGATGCAAATTCAAGTTGCAGATGTAAGTACTTCACCAATTAGGTCGTGTAAATTCCGTTCTTACCTTAGTCATGTGGTGCAGATTTTGATGAGTGCAAGACACCAGGAATTTGCAAAGGGGTCTGCAGTAACATCATAGGAAGCTACTATTGCACTGAATGTCCGAGTAAAACAGAGTATGATTCTTCGACAATGAAGTGCTTAACGACAAAACGACAGAATCTTCTACTAGGTGAGTTGATGTAGTAAACAATCAAGTCCATGGTGAACTGTAATGTAATAAAACAAGGCTTACTAGAGGAATTAATATTGCAGGTTTTGCCATCGGGATTAGTGTAGGTTTTGGCATTCTTCTTCTTATGCTAAGTGCAATATTTCTCATTCGTCGATGGAAAAGAGACCACCAAAAGCAGCAAAGGAAATATCATTTTCGAAAGAATCAAGGTCTTCTCCTAGAACAACTGATTTCATCTGATGAAAATGCCAGTGACAAGACCAAAATTTTCTCCTTAGCAGATCTAGAAAAGGCTACCAATAACTTTGATCCTGCACGTATAGTTGGTCGTGGAGGGCACGGAATGGTGTACAAAGGAATATTAGCTGACCAACGGGTTGTAGCTATAAAAAAGTCCAGAGTTATTGAACAATTTGAGATTACTCAGTTCATCAATGAGGTTGCCATTCTCTCACAAATAAACCACCGGAATATAGTACAACTCTTTGGATGTTGCCTTGAGACTGAGGTCCCATTGCTAGTCTATGACTTTATCGTTAATGGTTCATTATTCGGAATTCTCCATGCTAACTCTTCTTTGTCTTGGGATGATAGCTTGAGAGTTGCAGCAGAAGCTGCTGGAGCACTTTCTTATCTCCACTCAGCCGCTTCAGTGTCGATTTTCCATCGGGATGTGAAGTCAACAAACATACTCTTGGATGGTAATTACACAGCTAAAGTATCTGACTTTGGTGCTTCAAGGTTGGTATCCATCGAACAAACACATGTTATGACAAATATACAAGGCACATTTGGATATTTGGATCCAGAGTATTACCATACTGGCATGTTAAACGAGAAGAGTGATGTTTATAGTTTTGGTGTAGTACTGGTTGAGTTGCTTTTAAGAAAAGAGCCTATTTTTACCTGTGATTCGGGATTGAAGCAAAACTTATCCAATTACTTCCTTTTGGAGATGAGACAGAAACCCCTTGCAGAAATAGTAGCCGCTCAGGTTCTTGTGGAAGCTACAGAGAAAGATATTAATGATATAGCATGTCTTGCAGAGGTTTGCTTGCGGCTCAAGGGTGAAGAGAGACCCACTATGAAGCAAGTGGAGATGGCACTACAGTCGATGCGATCAAATAGGTTGAGATCTGGTCACGTTCATATTGAACCTTTGCTATATGGGCAAAGCCAGGTTACCCATCAGTCTTTGGGTGCATTTGATGGGATAGATAGAGCTTATCCTGCTTCTGGAACAAATGAAATTGGTTACAGCTTGCAACAAGAGTTTATGTTATCGGCCACACTACCACGCTAGAAATGTATCATTTGGTTTATTCACTGGGTATTGGTTCATATAATGCTCACTGTTATTCGATTTAGTTTAATATCTCCCTTCTATATCAACTCATCCCTGGTGCATGTCCATTTCTTGCCTCGGTTTTGTGTTGACCTATTTTTATATTGTTGAGCCCATAAGTGTAAATACATCTATAAACATTTGCATGTTGATCATATTACCTTTTGTCCTCCATCACAAACTATTGAATTATCTACAATGTAAAGGCATAGTTGCAACGGTTTTTATTGTTGTATTGTTTTATTTCTTTTGCCGTTTTGTTAGTTTTTTCCTCTTTGATGTGTACTTTGCATCATCTCGGTGCCTTCCTCTAATTCGCAATGAAATTTCCGAACAGTACTGTGTTTTGTTAGAACGAAATCTGTCTGTCAAATTTGACAGTAATCCTAGACTTTTATCCATGCATGAGTTGAGATTTAGTCGTGCAAATGCAAGTGGGCCAAACGTAGAGATCTCTTCTGTTAATCACTAAACATTTTAGCCCATCGTGAAGATTCTTTTTTTAGAAGTGATCGGCTCACATGTTGAAAGAGAGGATGAAAGCTCCCGGGGCTGACCATTTTCCAAAATACCATCTTTATAAGAACAGGTGGAAGTAATGTCTTAATATTAGGCTCATTAATATTCAACTAGCCCAACACGCAACTCACCAATCTTTTGATAAATGCAGGCACCACCCTTATTATAAAGCAAAGTGCACTACATATACCTCCTACGGTTGCAATGCATGTATCTTGTATAGAACAAGAGAACAAGAGAACCGACACATATGTCGTTGCAATTCGAGAAAATGAGAGATCAATGTCAAAGGCAAAACATTGACTTGGTATTGCAATTTGACGCTTAGTGTATTGTGAATGGAAGGCATTCGGGAACACATCCTCTGCTTGACCAAGCATTGCCATTTCCCCACTTGCTATTGTATGTAAATTTAACGGAATGAGCGTTCTAGGACTGTCCCTTCTCGCAGATGAAAGCATACAAATTTTACTGCCGCAACAAGTAGAGCAAAGCCCTAACTTGGAGAAATCTCAGTGAATTTTATAGTTGAGCAAAGCTGTGTACGTCAGGGGTTGTTGCTTCAGCGGCAACCGAAGGAGCCTCTATGGTCGCCTATGCAAGTTCGCCGGATTGCAACACTTTAGTTGTGCTTTTCTATCCATGTTTGCAACAAACATTATTTTTGGTGACCAGTAGAATGCCCGGTGCTCCTGCAATATGCAACAAAGTAACAAGGGTATGTTTAAATATCTACAAGACGTGGCCTTACACGGCGACAAACTAGTTCTTAATTGGACAGCACAACAAAGAGACCACGAGTTGTATGTGTCATTTTCAGAAAAACATTTTTATCGCAGTTTATCCTGAGCGTTAGTAAAAAGAATCTGCTTGAAGAACTTTTTCAAACAAGGTCGAACTCCATATAAAAGTTCGCAGCGCTTGATCAAAAGTACAAGCTACGGAATGCAAGAATAATTACGGAAGTACATAGCTTGATATCGAAAAGTAAATACATATTAGACATTACTCAAGTAGTGTCACTGAAACCCAAATAGATACGTACCTTACCACTCTTCCACAATGAGAGTGTTGCACTACACATAATTCATACGGTTGCAATGCATGCATCTTATAGAACAATAGAACATGTCACATGTTTAACTCTCCTTACTAGGCTTGTACCACCAAACCAACACAAATGAAGTTGTCCCTAGAGAAAATGAGAGATTATATCAAATGCAAATTGGCATTGTGCTACCAAGTTTACTGCCAAAACAAGTTGAGCAAAGCCCCAACATGGAGGGCTCTTAGATGTTTTACTGAATCAGAGGTGGAGGAAGGCCGAGGATGTGGCAGCAGCAAGCAGGGCACAACGAAGGGTACGCCAAAATAAAAGGATCCTGTGGGGTGTGCCATAGGGTACAGCAGGGAAAGCTCACGGGTCGGAGCGAGGACCAGAGCCTGGCACTTGACCAAGCCATAGTCAAGCTGCTGCAAGATTTCAGAGCAGAAGGTGGCAGTTTGTGGGGTGCCAAAATTAATTGCTGCCAATTCTTCAATGGTTTTTTCTTTCTTGATTTCAATCTTCTTTTCATATGGCAACTTTCTGAATCGGCTGCAATTCACCTTGAGATCTTCTTCTTTAAACTGTAAAGACATAACTTGTTTCTAGGGATTAGCTTTAGGAGGTTTAACATTACAAGGTTGTGTGTAACATTTCCACTATATTGTGTGACTGTCATGGATTTTATGAATTCCATGACACTAGGGGCAAGAAGTAACACATTACGATATTGTGTGACGTTACGGACCATTGTCATGAGGATTTTTGTCACTGTATAACACATCTCTTGTAATGCTCCTCTGGAATCTGCAAATGCTCAGCATAGGTTTTGATGATTCTAATAATTTTACAGGGGTCAAGTTTAAAATTTCCAAGTAGTTTCTCTACTTTACCAGATGCTAGAAATTTTCTTAAGCAACCATATTCTATAGGATCCTTTTTATTAAGTTCATCATCTGTAATATATTCTTCGTACCATTCTTCATTCTCCTCTATTGAGGATTCATGTTGCAAAGCTTCATCGCAATATTTATAAAAAATATTCCTTTTCTAATTCGTCACCAAACTCAGGCCAATGATCATCAGAATCATTACTTGATAATGATATATCATTTGAATGCATACTATTTGTGTGTGGAAAGTTATTTTCAAAAGTAGGAGATTCAAGTGGTTGGTCAAGTTGCTCATCTTCATTCTCACTAAGATAATTTTTGAGTAACTCAGCGATAGTCTTACCTTCTGACTTACCTTACACTAGTTGAGAGGACAAAGCTAACTCGACAATAGTTCTGCCTTTTGGTCCACCTTCCACTATTTGAGAGGGTGCAATATCAAGTGCCACCTCTTTATTAACAATATGCTCTGGTGGTTTAGGTGGAGGTTCTTTGAGTGGAGTTCCCTCCACATTATCCTTTGGAGCACCCTGCAAAAGGTTAGAATCTTTCATGGAGGCTTTAATCCGTTCAACAATAAATGAATTATCAAGGAAGTTATCTTGGCAATAGCAGAATATAGGGCAAACTTCTTTATATATCATATCAAGTGGTTTACTTTCTACCTTTATATCTCTTAAACAAAATAATAACTCTTGGCAACCGGTAAAAAGCACAAATTGTAATCTAGCCTCTCTAGCATGGCATTTAAACTCATCACTATTATAGTTTTCTAGTTCGGTGTCGAAATTATACTCACATTGATAATTGAGGTGATCTGGAGATTTGCAGCATTCACAATATAATTGATAAGAGGCACGTAGTATGGATGAATACTTGTCCACCCAAGTTATCCATTCTTTCAATATGTCATGCCTCTTCATAACATTTCCCATAATCTCTCCCTTTGACTGCATTATAAATTACATTTGTTGGACGATAGTCATCTCGGAAGACATGATTAGTAACAATAGTTTTTATAAATTTTTGTTTTGTAAATTTTTTTTCTTTTTAAATAAGTAAAAGATAAAAGATGAAAAGCAATAAAGAATAATAACTTGAAACTCAAACAACTTTAGTAAAGAAATAATAAATTAGCAACAAAGAACAAAGACCAAAAGCGCTTAACTCTCCGACAACGGTGCTAGAAAATAGCTTGATGGCTGCAAGTGAACGGATCAATTATAGCTAGTTTTGAAATAAAGTTATTGAACCCGCAGAGAGCTATTGGTAAAGGTCTTTATGCTCCTCGTCACTATCTACTAAATGATACTTGTAAGCTGCCTTTGGTTTCAAATAAAGGGTATTCGAAAGGTTATTGGTTGTGTGCAGAAAAGTAATTAAAACAAGTAAAAGAAAACAAGTAACAATGTTGTGAGAAAACGTGGTTGAACTCAATAGGACTAAAACATTCTCGGGGATGTAGGATGCACCTCTAGCATGGTATTATTATTAATAATTAAGACAACATATTTCTTGTGTCATGAGATATGTGGAGAGAGCTCCATAATAAGATGTTCACTACAAGGCTCGTAGGAGGCAACTTTGTTGACCCAAAAGTGAGGTCGCCTCTAAATAACCACTACGATGTCTGAGAGAAGTCACCTATACAAACCACCGCAATTAAGGGTTTCCCCATGAATATCATAATTATCTTAGGGATTCCCTCTTTATCCTCCTTTGACCATGTAGGTTATGAGCCGGCGCCAATCTGTCACAGGGCGATTCCGGGTGCGCTCCTAAAACACGTCCAAAGGATTTCTCCCTCCCTTTAGTCCCAAGGGAAAATGATATGTGGCCAACTACACATACCATCTAAAGAGAGATATCAAACACAACTTATAAATCTATCATAGACCGGCAAGTCATATGGACCCAAGAATAGATCATCTTTATTACAAATTCATAATAGTGCTAGGGATTCTCGATCTCCCCAAGAACAAAGAAACTACTCATACATAAAAGGGATCAACATCATGGCAATAGTATGAATGAAATATGAAGGTACAATTGAATACAATTACAAATCCACAATAGAGATTAGATCACAACAAAGTAAACAAAGGGGGTCGGAGTTGGAGACGTTGTTGATGAAGATCGATGCGTAGCCCTTCAATATGCAAGTATCATCTCTCCCTTGAGTGTTGTGGTGGTGTAGATTGATGCGCTCAGATCACTGTAGAGCTTTGTTGGGAGACCCCAAGAGGAAGGTATGATGAGCACAGCAGCAAGTCTACCCTCAGTAAGAAACCAAGGTTATCGAACCAGTAGGAGGAAGGAAACGACCCAAAGGTGTTGCTAGCAACTTGGAAACCTGCATAACACAAACTCAAGACTTTTCCCCAAAAAACAGTGAGGTTGTCAATCTCGCCGATTTGCTAAAAATAAAGGATTAACTGTATGGTCTGGAAGGTAATAGTGGTTTGCAGAAAGTAAACAGTAACAATGGAAGATGTGTCAATGTTAAAGATTGGACCAGGGTCCATAGTTCACTAGAGGTGTTCTCCTTAAGATAAACAACATGGCATGTTGGGTAAACAAATTACAGCAGGACAATTGACAGGACAGAGCAAGGCATAACAATGCAATACTAGACATTTATGATCCTATGAGATTTGATTGGGCAATACAACAAGATACATAGACCGCCATCCAACTGCATTTATGACTAGTAATCCACCTTCAGGTTATCATCCGAACCACCTCTAGTATTAAGTTGCAAGCAACGGATAACTGCTTTAAGCAAAGTGTGTAACGTAAACAATCCACTTGTTCCATGAACAAGAGATCATTGTTTTCTCCCTAGTAGCAACAACACATCTACAACCTTAGAGATTTCTGTCACTTCCCCAGATTAAATAAAGGCATGAACCCACTATCGAGCATAAATACTCCCTATTGGAGTCACTAGCATCTACTTGGCCAAGATAGCTACTAGAAACGGAGAGCATGCAAGATCACAAACAACGCAGACATGATAGAATCAATAATATAGAACCATTAACCAATCTGACATAGTAATCTCAATATCCATCGGATCCCCGCAAACACAACATGCATGATTACAAATAGATGATCTTGATCATAAACGGAGCTCACAAGATCTACACATGGTAGCACAAAGGAGGCAAAACAACCATCTAGCTACTACATGGACCCGTAGTCCAAGGTGGAACTACTCACGCTTCATACCGGAGGCTGGCATGGTGATGAAGAAGGCCTCTGGGATGATCTCCCCTCCAGCAGGGTGCCGGGAAGAGCTTCAGATCCTCCCGATCTAGGGACGATGGTGGCGGCGGATAGAGACTGTTTCGTGGAAGATTGATCGGGTACTTAGGGTTTTGGTATTAGGGGCTTCTTATAGGCGAAGAGGTGAGGCAGGGGGCACCCAAGGTGGCCGCACCCCCCCCCCCCGATAGGTCCAATTTGCATCACCATTCTATATCATAATTTTCCTCTATTCATTGATATATTTCATATTAAGAGGTGTTACTTATGTCTTTTCATCTGTTTTTACATGTTGGATGATTCTTGGAGGATGAACTGCCGGAGTCAGGATTCTGATGGAAAAAGAGATGTTTTGATGAAATTTCGCGAAGATCAGAAAAATACCAGAAAAACTAAGGAAAATCCTATTTTCCCAGAAGACGAAGAATGCTAGAAGAGGAGGCGAAGATGGGCCACAGGGGGCCCACAACCCCAGGCACTGGCCAGCCCTAGGCCGCGCCTACAGGGGTGTGGCCCACCTGGCCCACCTCTGGCTCCGCCCTCTCGCCTATATCTTCTACTCAAAACCCTAATACATGGGGAGCGACCATAGAAAGATTCCATTGCCTCTGCGGGGCGGAAAACACCAAGAGAAAGAGATCTCCGACAGACAGATTTTTGTCAAGGAAATTCTTTCACGGAGAGGGGAGATCGTCGCCATCAACACCATCATCAAGCTATACTTCATCGGGATCATCATCATCATAATCCACACCATCATCTCCACCAGCACCATCATCATCACTCCATCCTGCTGTAACAATTGTGTTGAATCTTGCATAGTTCTTAGGGGAACTTTCTCGGTGTTGATTACCATTGTAGTTGATGCTTGTAAGTGGAACCATTGAATTATTGTTTATATTCAGATTGTTATCCATCACCATATCATCTTTTATCTTGATCCATATGATGTCTCGTGAGTAGTTCGTTTAGTTCTTGAGGACATGGGAGAAGTCATGTTGTTAGTAGTGGATTTGTGTTGAGATGTTATTCAATGGTTTAGTATTTAAGTTGTGGTGCTATTCTTCTAGTGTTGTCATGTGAACATAGACTACATGATACTTCACCATTTATGGGCCTAGGGGAATGCATTGTATATTTTGCTACTAATCATGGGGTTGCCGGAGTGACAGAAACCTGAACCCCCGTTAGGAAACCATTGCACAAGGGAATGTAGGATCTCAGTGTTTAAGGCTATGGTTAGGTTTTTACCTTAATTGCTTTCGTGTAGTCGCGGATTCTTGCAAGGGGTTTAATAACAAGTATGTATTAGTCCAAGTAAGGTCGATACATTAGCATAGGTTCACCCACACAACACTTACAAAACCAAAGAATACTACTCAGCTATTTGAAGCGAAAGCACTTGACAAAATTCCCATGTGTCCCCGATAACGGTTGGTCCTTATAAGTATTTCCACCGGCTTGTCCTTTGCTAAGAAAGGATTGAGCCACTTGATGCAATTGTTTGCTGTCTTTATTACTTGCACTTTATTTCTTTGCTTTATCAAAAAAAAACCTAAAAATCGGTTTGCTAAGTATTTACAGAGATTTCCTACTCCATACCACTAGTCAACACCTTATGCTCCTTGTTGGGATCGACACTCCTATTTATCGAAAGTACTATGATACACCCCCTATACTTGTGGGTCATCAAGACTATTTTCTGGCACCGTTGCCAGGGAGTGAAGCGCTATTGAAGAGGGGAACTAGTAAAGGAAACTTCTACAATGAGTATTGCTTTTTATTTCTGTTTGTTACTTTGTTTCCAATATGGATAACCCACTTGGTTTTCTGTTTGGGAAACAAAATATTGGGAAACAGAAAACCAAGTGGGTTATCCATATTGGAAACAAAATAACAAACAGAAATAAAAAGCAATACTCACAGTAGAAGTTTCCTTTACCAGTTCCACTCTTCAATAGCGCTTCACTCCCCGGCAACGACGCCAGAAAATAGTCTTGATGACCCACAAGTATAGAGGGTGTATCGTAGTACTTTTGATAAATAGAAGTGTCGATCCCAACGAGGAGCAGAAGGTGTTGACTAGTGGTACGGAGCAGGAAATCTCTATAAATACTTAGCAAATGGATTTTTAGGGGTTTTCTAATAAAGCAAAGAAACAAAGTGCAAGTAATAAAGACACCGAACAACTACAGCTAGTGGCCCAATCCTTTCTTAGCAAAGGACAAGCCGGTGGAAATACTTATAAGGACCATACATTATCGAGGACACATGGGAATTCTGTCAAGTGCTTTCGCTTCAAATAGCTGAGTAGTCTTCTTTGGTGTTGTAAGTGTTGTGTGGGTGAACCTGTGCTAATGTACCGACCTTACTTGGACTAATACATACTTTTGATTAAACCCCCTGCAAGCATCCGCAACTACAGGAAAGCAATTAAGATATAAACCTAACCACAGCCTTAAACTCTGAGATCCTACACTCCCTTGTGCAATGATGTCCTAATGGGCGTTCAGGTTTCTGTCACTCCGACAACCCCATAATTAGTATCCAAATACACAATGCATTACCCTAGACCCATAAATGGTGAAGTATCATGTAGTCGACGTTCACATGACACCACTAGAAGAATAGCACCACAACTTAAATACTAAACCATTGAATAATATCTCAAAACAAATCCACTACTAACAACTTGACTTCTCCCATGTCCTCAAGAACTAAACGAACTACTCACAAGACATCATATGGATCAAGATCAAGGATGATATGGAGATGAATAAAAATTTGAACATAAACAATAATCCAATAAAAATCTGAATAGGTGGGCCACACCCCCTGTAGGCACGGCCTAGGGGTGGCCCACGCCTGGGGGTGTGGGCCCCCTGTGGCCCATCTCCTCCTTCCCTTCTGGCGTTCTTCGTCTTCTAGGAAAATAGGATTTTCCGTAGTTTTTCTGGTATTTTTCTAATCTTCGCGAAATTGCATCAAAACACCTCTTTTTCCATCAAAATCCTGACTCCGGCAGTTCATCCTCCAAGAATCATCCAACATGAAAAAACAGAGGAAAAGACATAAGTAACACCTCTTAATATGAAATATATCAATGAATCAAGGAAAATTATGATATAGAATGGTGATGCAAATTGGACGTATCACTTATCAAGAGAACACCACCACCACCGAAGGAGTAATTCATCATCAGGTTTGGCATCCCCTTGGCTTGTTCCAAGCTTGGGGGAGTGTCGCGGTATCACATCATTATATTTTATCTTTTACCTTTTTAGTATTTCCGTATCTTTGGTAGATAAGTTATCTTATAGGTTGGTTTGCATTTTGGAAGTATCTCTCCTTTAGTTGGTTATCTATGTATCCCTTGGTGTGAGTGCCTTTATGGAATATTAATGAGAAGCTTCATCTTTTACTTTTTGCACTTCTTATTTTAGTTTGCAATCTATATTGTATGATTGATCTTTTTGATCAGTATTGGTATCACTTTGGGAGCATCAAGTAGATCTAAATTGGTTTTGGCAAACCGAGCTCTGGTCAGTACCAACACTTTTTGAGGTTTGGAAGGAAAAGAGAAAAAGCTTACATGTATTTTGTATCATTTATTTTCTTTCTTGATTGGCTCATAAGTTTAGTATTTTTTATTTAAGATATTTTGTGTCTTCAAGGAAGATTGCATGTTTAGCTTTATTACTTGTATGTTTGCTTGTTTCTTTCAACTCTTTTGCTTGCTACCCAGTCTTGCTAGCTAAAAACCTATTTTGAGAAGGAATACTTCTCATGCATCCAACCCCCTTTGAACCAAAACCCGTGCCATTTGTGTCCACCATATCTACCTATTAGCATTATTGCTATTCCAAGCAAATTATCAAGCTTCATCTATCTTTTGAATTAAAAATTATTTTCTATTGTGAAAACTAGTTAGTAAAGCTTTCACGAACTTGATGGCACACCTTATTTTCTTGACCCTAATAAACTTGAAACATTGTGTCATCTAAGTTGTATATACTTGCATCTATATGTTGGGATTAGCAGAAGCATGCTATCACGGGGAACGCTTTCAACACTTATGAATACATATCCAATTGATATCATGCTCTTTTGTTTGCGGATGTCGTCGGTGTGAAATAAAAGGGGAGCTTGTAAGTCCATGGAGTTATGTATGTGTGTTAGAGAAATGCATGTGCCGCTAGCCTAAGCCATTCCTAATCATGGTGGAAACTTACAGCATAACCATAGTGAGCAATCTGTGAAAGCATCCTCAATAAAAATCTATGCAAATAGCAAATAAAAAGATCACTGAGATGCTCACCCTCTGCTTGCCTTGTCATTTTGATTATGGGATAGCTCATGTATCATATGCAAGGGGTACTCCGTTGGCAGTTCTTTATGATACACATGTACTTACAATGACAAGAACTTACCGATAACTAAAGTTGAGTAGCATGAGGAGCGGCCCTCGTACTCAAGGGACATGAGATTTCCAACTTATATTTCATCAAGCATATACTCCATCTTTGTTCACTTTAACCTTAATCACCTCAAGATTCTTATGATAGGGGCAATGAGAGCTCAAAGCTAGTAAGTGCCATAATATTTTGGAAGCTCTTTATGAATTTGAAATAGCTGCTTCCCTCTATGAAGGGCCCTTTCTCCTACTCCTAAGTTGAGTCAGTATACCTACTTCCTCTCTATCTCCAGCAAGCATTTGAGTTGTTGTGTTTCAAGCATTCATATGATGATTTATTCAATCATGTTCTTTATCTTCCTTGTTTGCACAAGACTCTTATCTATTGAGTACTACTTTGAAAGCCATCATTGTGAAAAACCTTTTATGTTTGAGCAAATAGTACTCTTGTTGTAAAACTTCTACAAAATCTTTATTTGTGAAACTATTTTCTAGCTGTTCTCTGACCAAGAACAAAGTTTGCCAATTCCAATTATGATTTATCTTTATGCATCTCTATTGTGACTCCTGTACTTGTTCCAAGCTAAGTTATATAATGGTGAGTTGCTTTCTTCTATGAGTTGTGTAATGGTAAGTGTGATGCTTCTTGTCCGTATTCTTTTTATTGACACTTCACTCCATAAACTTGTGGACATGTTTACTGAGCTCAGTTTTCGCTTAGGGACAAGCGAAGGTCTAAGCTTGGGGGAGTTGTTGGAGATATTCCATAGAGGCAATAATAAAAGTGGTTATTATTATATCTTTGTGTTTATGATAAATGTTTACATTCATGCTATAATAGTATTAACCGGAAACATTAATACTTGTGTGATTTGTAAACTAAATTAGAGTCCCTGGTAAAGCCTCTTTATAATAATATCTTGTTGGTTAATAGATGATCGTGGTTTCTCGATCATGAACATTGAGATGTTATTGACAACAAGATCATATCACTAGGAGAATGGTATGATGGACATACTCCTATAGATAAGCGTAGCATAAAGATCAAGTCATTTCAATAGTTCATTTGCTATAAGCTTTCTGATACATAGTAACCTAATTCCTTCGACCATGAGATCATGCTAATCACCATCACCGGAAGTATGCTTTGATGACATCAAACACCACACTGTAATTGGGTGGCTATAAAGGTGGCATTGAGTGTTCGGAAAGTATGTGTTGAGGCACATGGATCAAGAGTGGGATTTATCCATCCATATGACGGATAGATATACTCTTGGCCCTCTCGGTGGAATGTCATCCAATTATCTTGCAAGCATGTGACTGGCTCACAAGGGATCACATATCACGGGAACAAGAAAAGAGTACTTATCGGTAATGAGGTTGAACTAGGTATGCAGAGATACTAACGATCAAACCTCGGATAAGTAAACTATCGCGAGACAAAGGGAAATTGGTTTTGTGTGTAAGTGGTTCATTCGATCGCAAAGTAATCATAGAAATATGTGGGAGCCATATGAATTTCCAGATTCCTCTATTGGTTATTGATCAGAGAAGTGTCTCGGTCATGTCCGCATAATTCATGAACCATAGGGAGACACACTTAAGGATTCGATGTTGTTTAGTAGATATGGAATGTAAATAGGGAGACCGAATGTTTTTCGGAGTCTCGGATGGGACCCAGGATATCACGAGGAGATCCGGAATGGTCCAGAGAATAAGATTCATATAAGGAAAGTCCAATTTCGGAGTTCGGGAATGATTTCGATGTTTTCATCGGAGAGGTTCTAGAAGGGTCTAGAAGGTTCACCGGACCGAAAGAGGAATGGTTCATGAATGTGTCATGGTTAAGTGGAATGATTATATCATGTCCTAGGTCACTTGGTTGGGCATTTGCAAGAGAGGAATTAAGCTCCAAATTGCAAGTCAAAAGGCAGGTTTGAAAAGTCAAACTGGAAGAATGGTTTCCTAGTGAAAGAAGGAAAGAGTCCTTCTTTCCTTCCAACAAAAAGAGGGAGTTGGGGAAGTATTCAAACTCCCCTCTCCCAAGCTGCCCTCTCTCTCATAAATAGAGGGGAGGGGCAGCCCCAAGAGATCACAACAAGCCCTCCCCACCAAGCCACACCCCCCTGCGTTGACGCCGCCGCCGACACCTTCTCCTCCTCTCCAGCCCTCTAAACCTAGATCTCCGAAAACTTTAGATCCACCATAACCTGCTCCGACTTAGGCGAAGCCCTGTAGGATTTTCCCTCTACTTCCGACACCACGCCGTCGTGCTGCCGGAATCGCGAGGGGAGAATTACATCCTCTGCTGCCTGCTAGAACAAGGGAGAGGAAGGTCTTCATCGAGTACCGAACATGTGACCAACTGCGGAAGCGCTGCCGGAACGCGGCACCGGAAGGATCGTCTACGTGATCTTGAGATCGGCAAGTGTACAACTACATCACCCACGAGAATCTTCTCTCGTTAACCACTTTGGAATCTTCAAGGGTGAGTACTCTAATCGACTCGTTGCTACAATCTAGTAGATAGATCTTGGCTTGTTTGTGTGCATGCGGTAGAAATTTTTTGTTTTCTCGGTAATGTCCGCATATTTCACGAACCGTAGGGAGACACACTTAAGGATTCTATGTTGTTTAGTAGATATGGAATGTAAGTAGGGAGAACGAATGTTGTTCGGAGTCTCGGATGGGATCCGGGATATCACGAGAAGATCCGGAATGGTCCGGAGAATAGGATTCATATAAGAAAAGTCTGATTCTGGAGTTCGGGAATGATTTCGATGTTTTCATCGGAGAGGTTCTAGAAGGGTCTGGAAGGTTCACCGGACCGGAAGGAGAATGGTTCATGAATGTGTCATGGTTAAGTGGAATGATTGGATCATGTCCTAGGTCACTTGGTTGGGCATTTGCGAGAGAGAAATAAAGCTATAAATTGGAAGTCAAAAGGGAGGTTTGAAAAGTCAAACTGGAACAATAGTTTCCTAGTGGAAGAAGGAAAGAGTACTTCCTTCTCTCCAACTTGGGTTTGGGGAAGGATTCAAACTCCCCTCTCCCAAGCTGCCCTCCCTCTCATAAATAGAGGGGAGGGATTGCCCCAAAGCACCACAACCAACCCTCCCGACCTCCAAGACGCGTCGCCACCACCACCGGCCCGTCGCCGTCGCCCTAGCTGCCGCCGACACCACCTCCTCCTCTCCGGCCTTCTAAACCTAGATCGCCGGAAACCCTAGATCCACCATAACCTGCTCCGGCTTAGGCGAAGCCCTGCAGGATCTTCCCTCTACTTCCGACACCACGTCATCGTGCTGCCGAGATCGTGAGGGGAGAACTACAACCTCTGCTGCCTGCTGGAACAAGGGAGAGGAAGGTCTTCATCGAGTACCGAACGTGTGACCTACTGAGGAAGCGCTATCGAAACACAGCGCCGGAAGGATCATCTACGCGATCTTGAGATCATCAAGTGTACGACTACATCATCCACGAGAATCTGCTCTCATTAACCGCTTTGGAATCTTCGAGGGTGAGTACTCTAATCGACTCGTTGCTACAAACTAGTAGATAGATCTTGGCTTGTTGTGTGCATGCGGTAGAATTTTTTTGTTTTCCATGCTATGAACCCCTACAGTGGTATCAGAGCCGTGTCTATATGTAGATGGGATGATAGCATGCGGTAGAAATTTTTTGTTCATTGTGGGCGGTGGTGCTTTTATTATCAATTTCTTTTTGTGTACTTTGCATCTTGCGGTATGATGGGATGAAGTGGCCCGGGCTAACCTTACATGACATCGTTCATGAGACTTGCTCCATGCTCAACATGCAACTTGTATTGCATAAGTGGCTTTGCGGGTGCCTGTCTCTCACATCATAGTATAGATTCCATTTACAATGGGTACTTGATAGTTCAAGCATCAACGTTGTGGTTCTTGTTCGTAAGTTAGAACGACACTTATTGAAAGCCCCAAACCACTTCAAATATGCAAAGAAAATTAGAGGCGTCTAACTTTGTTTTGCAGGGGTGTGTTGTGATGTGATATGGCCATGATTGTGATTACATATGATGTATGCAACATTCCTTATTTTAAGTTGACAACCGGCAGGAGCCATATGGTTGTCTTTTTAATTCCGTTAAGACCTGCGTGTCTATTATTCAAAGTAGTTGTAATAGTTGATGCTGGTGGACGACAACCATGGAGCGGCACCATTGACCATGACGCAATGTCGGTGATGATGGAGATCATGTTCATGCTTGAAGATGGAGATCGGAAGCACAAGAAGAAAGGCCATATCATATCACATATATTGAATTTCATGTGATGTTAATCCTTTTATGCATCTTGTATCGCTTAGTTCGCGACGGTAGCATTATAAGATGACCCCTCTCACAAAAATCAAGTTATAAAGTGTTAATCCTTAGTAGGCACCGTTGCTAAAGCCCGTTGTTAAGAAGCACCACATGATGATCGGGTGTGTTAGATTCTGCCAGTGTATACAACGGGAGCAAGCCAGATTTGCTCATGTAGAAGCTAAGGTTTGATCTTGACGAGCCTAGCATGTAAAGACATGGTCTCGGAACACGGATCACCGAAAGGTAAAGCATAGTAGATATGATGAACATGTTGATTGTTCGCTATTGAAGCTACATCAACTCTCGTGATGATCGATTTTGATGTGGTGGATTTGGTTCGTGTGATCACTAAAATAATGTGAGGGATATTGTTTTGAGTGGGAGTTCACCTAGATTAATTTAACTATTAGTTAGAACTCAATTTGTCATAAACTTAGTCTAAACTATTGCAAATATGTTGTAGATCAATGGCGGCCCCTACCATCAATTTTAATGCGTTCCTAGAAAATTTGAAAAAATGGAAGCAACTTCGTGGATTGGATCCGCAATTTGAGGATTGTCCTCAATGCTGGTAATTTGACCTATGTGCTGGATGCACCGCTGGGTGACCCACCTGCACCTGATGCTACCGATGAGGTGAAGAATGTTTTCGTCACTCGGAAGAATCATAACTCCATAGTTCAGTGTGCTATCTTGTATGGTTTGGAATCGGAGCTTTAGAAAAGGTTTGAGAACCATGACCCATATGAAATTGTCCGTGAACTCAAAATGATATATGAGGCTCACGCGGCAGTTGAGAGTTATGAGGCTTCTGAAAAGTTCTTTAACTACAAGATGGAAGAGGGCAGCTCCGTTAGTGAGCACGTGCTTAAGATGTCTGGGCACGCAAGCAAGCTTCAAAGCTTGGGTATAGTGATTCCTAATGCTTTGGGGATTCACCGTGTCCTCCAATCACTACCACCAAGTTACAAGAACTTTGTGATGAACTACAATATGCAAAACATGGACAAGTCGTTGCCCAAACTATTCTCCATGTTAAAGTCTGCGGAAGTGGAGATCAAGAAAGAGCACCAAGTGTTGATTGTCAATAAGACCACCAAATTCAAGAAGTAAGGAAAGTCTGAGAAAAAGGGAAACTTCAAGAAGGGCGGTAAGAAAGTTACCGCACCGGCAAAGAAGACCAAGGCTGGGCCTAAGCCTGATAGTGAGTGCTTTTACTGCAAGGAGAAGGTCACTGGGAGCAGAATTTCCCAAAGTACTTGGCGGATTTGAAGAACGGCAACATCAAGAAGAAAGGTATATTTGATATACATGTTATTGATGTTTATCTCACTAGTAGTCATAGTAGTTCATGGGTATTTGATACTGGTTCGGTTGCTCATATTTGTAACTCGAAACAGGTACTGCAGAATAGATGGAAATTAGCGAAGAACAAGGTGACGATGCGCGTTGGAAATGGGTCAAAGGTTGATGTGATCGCTGATACGTCAGAAACGTATCTATAATTTTTGATGTTCCATGCTTGTTTAGTATCTACTTTTTTTTGCTTTGTCTATACTTTGAGGTGTTTTTATATCTTTTCTGGAACTAACCTATTAACAAGTTGCCACAGTGCCAGTTGCCTGTTTTCTTCTGTTTTTGGTTCCAGAAAGGCAGAAAATCAATGTTCTCGGAATTGGACGGGACAAAAGCCAAAGTTATTATTTTTCCCGGAGCAACACTGTAACACCACGGTTCTGAAAAGACCGTAGCTTCTATGTGACATGCCAATCCCTAGATCGGTTCATTGGCCCACGATGAATAACATAGCAAAATATCCGTGTATCATAAATAACGAAGATCCAGAGTACCATTATTACAATAAAAACTTAGCTCAAGGCTAGTTCAAATTATTCAGGTAGCAACATAAATAAAGCAAATTCTCCATTCTTCAAATTGCCCACAAGTGAACAAGTGTCGAGTGGAGTACCGTGGCCTAAATCGATTACTCAGAATCGGAATATCCTGCAACATGAAACGTAGCATCCCCGAAGGGTCAATACATGGAATGTATGGCAAGTAGAGCTATTAAACGAGACAATAATGCTATCATCTACATGCATATTTGGCAAGTGGAGTTGTGGCTAGCTTGCATTTGCAAATACATTTGTCCTACTTTCATAAACAGTTTTTGATTTTCTTTTAAAAGATCCCAATTAATTTAACCCAACAACATTAAAGCAATTATGAAATTAGAATGAGCGAGAAACATGTCATGGAATCAATATCAAGCAACTCAGACGTCCATAACCGGGGACACGGCTAATTGATTAGATTATACACCCTTCAGGGGTTAGTACACTTTACCCATGTGACTTGGCCAGCCCAGCTCGTACCATCACTCGCATTTTTGGTGATGATAGGGAGAAGTCCAAGAAGAGACCGTTCGGGAAGTAGCTCCCCAATCCCGACGCGCACCGGTCCAACCTACCAAAATTCTACATCTCTGGATACGCGGGTTCGAGTTACCATAACCTACTGAGTCCAACCAACCGCCCATTTCATTATTGGCACATGGTTTTACACGTAAGCTACAAAATAAAGAAGCCAATCATTTTCTCTCGATACCTGGGTGCCTTTCCGCAATGATACCACCAAAAATTATCAATCCCATCACACCCAGGAGATTCATTGATTAAGTTGTTTTAGTTTTCACAAACCAATACATTTAGAAACAACTTTCAGTGATGTAACCCAGCCCCCGTTCATCATAGCATGGCTAAGCACATCTACCAACGGTGGTTCATCTACAGGGAAAGCCCTACCACATAATAGGTCATAGCATAGCGATAGTAATATCCTACACATGCATCTACAAAATACACGACAATGCATTAAAAATAGTAGGACAACATCATGAACAAGGTAGCATCTATTTGCCTTGGTTGTAGCGGTCGGAAGAACAATCCACACACGAGCAAGCGTTGCACTCGTCACAATCTACACGATACAATTGCAATCATAAACAAACCATCCACAATCATATGCAAACAAAGATGATGCAAGATGCATGCATGACAAGTGGATTGATGCTACAGCAGCATCACATAATCATATTCAGTAAAGCTATTGTATGCATGCATGGAAATTATTTTTAGCGCAAGGAAAACAAGTATGCAATTTATAATGCTCAATAATAGAGCTAAAAACTAAATAATTCACTACTGTTAACATACTATTTGTAAAATCTTGGAAAAATTCAACTGAGTAGGGAATACTAAATAGGAACAGTACCAATTGGAATTTCTCAGAAACGATTTATATAACTCCCTGAGTAATTAAAATACTGCAGTAAGCCTTTAAATATATTCCGCAAAATTTATTACTGTAAGCCTCACTTTTTAATTCACTTTGAGATTCCCCTTGTTCTACTGATTCCAGGTACATATTATTTGCAATTTTTGGAGTTACATAACTTATTCTACGAATTAATTACTCTAAAAAGGCCATTAATTCACTTAATTATTATGGACAAAAACTTGCTGCAAAAGTGAAAAACAAATGTACAACAAGATTCTACATGAGTTACTGAATCTACGCATATTTTATTTGTAATTTTTGGCCCAGTAGATCTATAGATATGAATTTTACAAGTTTATACAATTTTCTGCCAATTAATTCAATTTAGAAAATACCGAGTCAAACTTTGACTGTTTGACCGGCCCACGTGGCGGCTGACGTGCCGCTGACTGGCAGTTGACCAGTTAGCCGCCCGCGTTGACTGCTCAACGGTCCGATCTGGACCGTTGGATCACGATCTAGCGGCACAGAGGGGTGGCGGCGAGAGCTCACCGGAGCTGGCGGCGGCAGGGTCGGGGGCGACGGCAGCGGCGGTCCTCGGCGGCGGCGAAGTGACGCACGGCATCGGGGGAAATGCATGGGGCGGAGGTCGTCGGCATGGAGGCGGCCTCGGGCGTGCACGGGGGCGACGGTGGCGGCGGCCGAAGCTCGGCGGCGGCGGCGGCGGCGGTCCCAGGAAGAGAAAAGGGAGGAGGGGGTCAGCGGGGCGGCGGCGAGGTCGCGGGGGCGCGAGGGAGGGCGATGGCGCGCCCGGGCGAGGACCTCACCTTGCTAATGGCGGCGGTGGCATCAAACTCCGACGATAAATCGCCGGAGATTGGGGGCGTCTCGGTTGCGATTAGAGGGGGGTTTGGAAGAGGGGCTCGCGGAGATACATATTGGCAAGAAACCTTGCTGAAATTGGTTCAGAATCAACACGAAAATCCCGCGAGAATCGGGCTGGTAGTTGGAGCTCGAGATGAACTCGGCTGACAGGCGGGCCTCACGTGGCGGTGACTGGAGGCGGCCGACGGGCGGGCCCCGCTCGTCAGCGGGTCGGCAGCTGGCGGCGGCAGCTACTACGCGCCGCACGGCGCGCGCTGCTGCTGGCTGCCGCTGCGGGCTGGCGCGGCCCAGCAGGCTGGCTGGCTGCGCGCCGTTTTTTTTTGTTCTTTTCCCCTTTTCTTTTTTTCCTGACAATTTTCTTATCGGAATTTCTTTTCTGAAATTGTCTAGAATCATGTCCAAAATTTAGATTTGCATATCTTTTGCTACGGAGCTCCGAATTGGGTGATTCAAAGTGCTACGGGTTTGTGGAGGAGCTCTCTATGCACCTGGGCCATACATACACTCAAAATATGTAGTTTTTGACAGAGGCATGGTAAAACCAAGCGTTCAAGTGTAGGCGTCAAAATGCAAATGCAAGTGGTTTGATTTGCCAAAATCTTCTCAAACTGAATTTTTGCATGGATGATCATGATGCAATGACATGAATGATATGCAGTACCAAATCTAAAATTTGGAATGTGATAAGACTAACCCCCTAAAGATGAATCTCGTCACCGAGATTCGGCGTGGCTAGCAAATAGGCGTGGGTAGTCCTCTCGGATGTCATCCTCATGCTCCCAAGTGGCTTCCTCTTTGGTGTGGTGGTTCCATTGCACCTTGCAAAACTTGATCTTCTTGGTACGGGTAATCCTCTCCACTGTCTCCAGAATCTCGACCGGCTTCTCCTCATAGGTCAAGTCATTCTCAAGCTGAACCTCCTCTAGTGGCACAGTGTCTCTCAATGGTGTATCCACCATCTCCAGATGGCACTTCTTCAGCTGGGAAACGTGGAACACATTGTGTACAGCGGACAGAGCCTCTGGCAACTCCAACTGATAAGCAACTTCTCCCTTGCGTGCTAAGACCCGATATGGCCCAATAAACTAAGGTGCCAGCTTACCCTTGATTCCAAATCTCTTGATTCCACGAAGTGGCGACACTCGGAGGTATGCTCTATCACCTACCTCATACACCACTTCCTTGCGCTTGGCGTCAGCGTAGCTCTTCTGCCTTGACTGTGCTACCTTCAGCCTATCCCTAATCAAGGCGACCTTGTCCTCAGCGTCCTTGATCAAATCAGGCCCAAACAACTGATGTTCTCCTACTCCATACCATAGCAATGGTGTCCGGCACCGTTTCCCGTACAGCACATCAAACGGTGATGTCTTGATGCTGGTTTGATAGCTGTTGTTATAGGAAAACTCAGCATACGGCAAATTATCATCCCAACTAGAACCATGAGCCAAAGCGCAAGCCCTCAGCATATCCTCTAAAATCTGATTTACCCTCTCGGTCTGTCCATCAGTCTGTGGGTGGAAGGCTGTCCTAAACTCCAATCTAGTCCCAAGTGACTCGTGCAGCTGGCGCCAAAAGTGCGAGGTGAATTGGGTCCCTCTATCAGATACAGTACTCTTAGGAACTCCATGTAGGCACACAATTCTGTCCATATAAATCTTGGCCAGCTTTGCACTCGTATAGGTCGTCTTCACCGGCATAAAGTGGGCTACCTTGGTCAAATGGTCGACCACTACCCAAATGGAGTCATATCCTGACCTGGTCATGGGCAATCCTGTGATAAAATCCATTCCCACTCTATCCCACTTCCAATCCGGCACTGGCAAGGGCTGTAGCAGTCCTACTGGCTTCTGGTGTTCCGCCTTCACTCGGCTACATACATCACATAAGGCAATATGCTTAGCGATGTCTCCCTTCATGTTGTTCCACCAAAATCTGTCCTTTAGGTCCATATACATCTTCGTATTGCCCGGATGTATGGAATACAGCGAGTCATGAGCTTCCTGCAGAATCAATTTCCTTATCTCCGGATCGTTGGGAACGCACAAACGATCTCCATACCACAAGGTTCCTTGCTCATCCTCGCGGAATTCTTTTGCTCGATCCTCCTTCATCTTTTCCTTTACTTCATCCATCTCCTTATCTCCTACTTGGGCCTTCCTGATTCTGTCCTGTAGCGTTGGTTAGACTTCCATTGCTGCCAAATATCCTTCTGACACTACCTCCAGTCTAAGGTCCTTGAATTGCTTGCACAAATCCTCGGGCAACTCCCCAACGGTCAATCCATTGGCATAGACCTTCTGGGTCAGAGCATCTGCTACTACTTGGCTTTTCCTGGGTGGTATTGCAGATTCATATCATAATCCTTGATAAGTTCCAACCATCTCCTTTGCCTCATGTTCAGTTCATTCTGTGTGAATATGTACTTCAGGCTCCTGTGGTCGGTGTACACATCGCAGTGTTTCCCCCATTAAGTAGTGCCTCCATACCTTGAGCGCATGCACAACTGATGTTAATTCCAAGTCATGCGTGGGATAATTTCTCTCATGGTGTTTAAGTTGCCGCGAGGCATATGACACCACTCTCCCATCCTACATCAGCACACTCCCAAGTCCCTGTCGAGAAGCATCACAGTACACTTGGAAATCCTTCTGAAGATCTGGTAAACATAGAACAGGTGCGGTCACTAGTCGACGCTTTAGTTCCTCAAAGCTGGCTTCACATGCATCCGTCCATTCAAACTTCCTCTCCTTCTTAAGAAGTTCTGTCATCGGCTTAGCAATCTTGGAGAAGTTTTCAATGAACCTCCTGTAATATCCAGCAAGTCCCAAAAAGCTACGAATGTCACCCACATTCTTGGGCGCTTCCCACTCAGTCACTGCAGTCACTTTGCTTGGATCAACAGCGACTCCTTCTCCTAACACCACATGTCCAAGAAATCCAACAGTGTTAAGCCAGAATTCACACTTGCTGAATTTTTCATACAGCTTGTGTTCCCTCAGCTTCTCCATAATCAGTCGCAGATGTTTCTCATGCTCAGCATCATCCTTGGAATATATCAGGATGTCATCAATAAACACAACCACGAACTTGTCCAAGTACTCCATGAATACCTTGTTCATCATGGTCATGAAATATGCCGGGGCATTCGTTAGTCCAAAAGACATAACTGTATACTCATATAAACCATACCTAGTAGTGAAAGCGGTTTTTGGTATGTCCTCCTCCCGGATCTTCAATTGGAAGTAGCCCGATCGCAGATCAATTTTGCTAAACACCTTTGCTCCTTCCAGTTGATCAAACAAATCATTTATGTTAGGCAGGGGGTATTTGTTCTTGATGGTCACTTCATTCAACGAGCGATAGTCCACCACTAATCTCGTGCTGCTGTCTTTCTTCTCCACAAACAGAACAGGTGCACCCCATGACGACGAACTAGGCTGAATGAACCCCTTGTCCAACTGCTCCTTTAGCTGTTTCTGCAATTCCTCCAGCTCATCCACATCCATCTTGTATGGTCTCTTTGCTATAGGTCCTGTTCCCGGCATCAGATCGATGAGAAATTCCACTTCCCTGTCAGGTGGCATCCCTGGCAGCTCTTCCGGAAACACGTCGGGGTAATCCTTAATCACAGGCACAGTATCCATGCTAACCCCCTTAAGAGAATTCAGCTTACACCTTCTCGGCCGCACAGCCGACTTGAACCTAATTCTCTTACCATCCGGGGTTTTGAGTGAAACAGCTCGCTGTGCATAATCTATGTGTCCCTCATGCATAGACATCCAATCCATGCCCATTATTACATCTAGACCTTGTGATTCCAAAACTACCAGATGTGCAATAAAATTGTGTGCTCCAATCCTCACAGTTAAGTCGCGGCACCCCACACTAGCTATCATATCCCCTTCAGGTGAACTCACTCTAATAGACTCTTTCATAGATTCCATAGGTAACTTATACTTATCCACAAATGCCCTTGATATGAATGAATGCGATGCACCAGTATCGAAAAGTATAAGTGCAGGGTAAGTGTTGATTGGAAACTTACCAATCACAAGGTCAGGCTCATCTGGGATCTCCTCCACATTCATTGTTGGAATTATGCCCTAGAGGCAATAATAAAGCTGTTATTATTATAATTCTTGTTCATGATAATGTTTATATTCCATGCTAGAATTGTATTAAGCGGAAACTTTAATACTTGTGTGGTTTGTGAACAACACCGTGTCCCTAGTACGCCTCTATGGACTAGCTCATTGATCAATGATGGTTAAGGTTTCCTAACCATAGACATGAATTGTCAATTGATAATGAGATCATATCATTGGGAGAATGATATGATGGACAGACCCAAACTAAGCGAAGCAATTAGATCGTGTCATCGTGTTCGTCTTTGCGAAGCTTTTCTTATGTCAAATATTGTATTCCTTAGACCATGAGATAATACAACTCCCTGGTACCGTAAGAAAGCTTTGAGGTCATCAAACGTCATCCTATGAGAGGGTGATCATAAAGGTGTCTCTCAGGTGATCGGAAAGTACCTGTTGGGTTGTATGTATCGAGATGGGATTTGTCCCTCCTAGGTCGGAGAAATATACTTCGGGCCCACTCGGTAATCGATATCAACACCGCTTGCAAGCATGTGGTTAAGGAGTTAATCACAAAGTGATATCGGATTACGGAACGAGTAAAGTACTTGCTATGAACGAGATTTAACTAGGTATGACGGTACCGACGATCGAATCTCGGGCAAGTAAAATATCGCGAGTCGAAGGGGATATATATGGGATTGATTGAATCCTGGCATCGTGGTTCATCCGATATGATCATCGATGAATGTGTGGGAGTCAATATGGGTTTCCAGACCCCGCTGTTAATTATTGATAGAAGATCATGTCTGCATATTCTCGAACCCGCAGGGTCACACACTTAACGTGTCTCGACGCTAGGATAGATTGGATAATTGGTTTATGAGTTTTTGTTCGGAGTCTCGGATGGGATCCGGGACATCACGAGAGGTTCCGGAGTGGTCCGGAGAATAAGATTCATATAAGGCAGTGCAGTTTTTGGAGTTCGGAATTATTCCGGGTTAATCGGTATTGTACCGGAAGCTTCTAGAACCTTCCGGAAGGGGACCAACGTGGCCACACCTTCCGGGAGGGGGCATGGGCCTATGAGGGAGTGCCCTGGCCGCATTGGGCCAGGGGCACAAGGCCCCATAGGGCCCAGCCGGCCAAAGAGGGTTTAAACCCTAGATAGAGCTTCTAGAAGGGGGTGTTTCCTTGCCCCCCACTCCTCCTCCTTTGGGGCCGCCGGTTTGGGCTTGGGGGGAGGGGGGGCTAGGGCTGCGCCCACCCCTCTATATATAGAGGGCTGGGGGCGCACCACCCCCCCACACCTTCCCCTCCAACCCTAGCCGCCCTGCTGCCCTCCTCTCTCCCTCCCGACTGTTTGTAGGCGAAGCCCTGCTGCAGAAATTCTCCACCATATACACCACGCCGTCGTGTTGTAGATCCAATCCGTCTCTCCACCATACTTGCTGGACCGAGGAAGGAGGAGACGTCGAGGTGCTGCACGTGTGCATCTCACGGAGGCACCGCCACTTGTGGTGCTAGATCGGATCGGATCGCGAGGAGGAGAAGCGAGTACGACTACATCACCCACGTTCCGACGAACGTTCCGCTGTGTGAATATTCAAGGGTATGAAGATCTAATCCAATCTCTCTCGTTGTTTGCATCTCCTAGATTAGATCTTGGCTTTCCCTCTGTTCACATCCGTAGAAAATTTTGATTTACTATGCCGCGAAACCCTTCAGTGGTATCAGAGCTAGATCTATGCGTAGATGTGTTTCACGAGTAGAACGCAACATGGTTGTTGAGGGCGTTGATGTTTTCTATTGCAAACCTCTTGTTTGTGTTCTTCTTATGACGCGGGATAGTGAGATTGAAGCGGTCCAGGACAACCTTACGCGACGTCGTTCGCGAGACCGGCTCCGCACTTGACGTGTGGCTTGTTCCACACATGCGGCTGGTGGATGTCAGTTTCTCTCACTATAGTTGTCATGGGATTAACACCGGAGTTTGGCAATCATAATATCACCATTGTGGCTTTCCGTAGGTAAGAATCGTTCTTAGCATCTACTCCTATAAGCCACGTAAAACATGCAACAACAAAGTAGAGGCGTCTAACTTGTTTTTGCAGGGAGTGTTTTCTGTGATATGGTATGGCCCAAGATGTGATGTGTATAATGTATGCGATGATCATGTTTTGTAATGTTTCACGACTTGCATGTCGATGAGTACACAACAGGCAGGAGCCATATGGTTGTCTTTATAATCGTGTATGACCTGTGTGTCAACTTCTTATGCGCCATGTAATAGTTTCACTTTATCGCTAAGTAGTTAGCAATAGTTGTAGTTGCTATTCGTGGTGGAGGCAATCATGGTGGAGTGATGGAGATCATGCCGGAACGCACAAGATGGAGATCATTGCGCGAATATTGGCTATACCATGTCACATAAAGTTATATGCATGTGATGTTTATCCTTTTATGTATCTTATTATGCTTAGATCGCGACGGTAGCATTATAAGATGATTCCTCACTTAAAGATCAATATAAAAACTGTGTTCTCCCCATGTATGCACCGTTGCGAAAGTTCGTCGTGTCCAAGCATCACGTGATGATCGGGTGCTATAGACTCTACGCTCACATACAACGGGTGCAAGCCAGTTTTGCACACGCGGAAATACTTGGGTCTAACTTGACGAGCCTAGCATGTACAGACATGGCCTCGGAACACATGAACCGAAAGGTTAAGCATGAGTCATATGAATGATATGATCGACACTTCGTTGTCCACCATTGAAACCACATCTCTTCTCGTGATGATCGGATTAGGTGTGGTGAATTTGGATCGTGTTCACTAAACAACTTGAGGGATGTTGAATTTAGTGGGAGTTCATCTTGTAATTTGATTAAGTTGAACTATTTATCATGAACATAGTCTAAGTTGTACTTGCAAATACTGTAGATCACATGGCCAAGTCCAACTTCAACTTCAACATTTTTTGCTGAGAAGGAAAAGCTTAGAAACAATGGGTCTAACTTCACCAATTGGTTCCGCAATCTAAGAATCATTCTCTCTAGCGGTCAAAAGGACTATGTCCTTGGGAAAGCGTTAGGTGACCCCCCTGCTGCAACTGCGCCGGCTGATGAGAAAGCTGTCTATCAGTCGTGCAAAGATGATTATGGTGTGATTAAGAGCACCATGTTGTTTGCTATGGAACCGGAACTTCAAAATCGTTTTGAAGACTATCCCGGGCCCTTTGAGATTCTTGAAGAGCTGAAAACCATGTTTCAGACTCAGGCCCGTTCTAAGAGATATGAGATCTCTGAGAAGTTCTTTAACTGCAAGATGGAGGAAGTGAGTTCCGTTAGTGAGCATGCCATTAAGATGACGGGCTACACTCAACTCCTTGAGCAACTGGAATGCACGATTCGAGAGGAGCTCAAGATTGACAGGGTTCTGCAATCACTCCCTCCCAGCTACAAAAGTTTTGTAGTGACTCACAATCAGATTGGTTCCACTGATACGATCACCGAGCTCTTCCCTAAACTGAAGGCTGCGGAGGTGGACATCAAAAAGGATAATCATGTGTTGATGGTCAACAAGCCCACCTTCAAGAAAGGTAAGGGAGCAAAGAAGCCCTTCAAGAAGGGCGGCGACAATTGCACTGCCCCTGCTGAGAAGAAGCTCAAGTCTGGTCCTAAGCCGGACACTGAGTGCTTCTATTGCAAGGACAAGGGTCACTGGAAGCGCAACTGTCTGAAGTACTTAGCGGACAAGAAGGCTGGCACCATCAAAGGTATATTTGATATACATGTTATTTATGTTTTCCTTACTAGCCCTCGTTGTAGTGCCTGGGTATTTGATACCGGTTCAGTTGCTAATATTTGTAACTCGAAACAGGAGCTACGGAATAGACGGCGGCTTGCGAGGGATGAGGTGACGATGCGCGTTGGCAACGGATCAAGAGTTGATGTGATGGCCGTCGGCACGCTCTCCTTAGTTTTACCTTCGGGATTAGTTTTAAACCTTAATAAGTGTTATTATGTGCCTGCGTTGAGCATGAACATTATTTCTGGATCTTGTTTATTGCAAGACGTTTATTCATTTAAATCGGAGAATAATGGTTGTTCTATTTATATGAGTAACATCTTTTATGGTCATGCACCTATTGTGAATGGTTTATTTCTTCTAAATCTCGAAAGGGATGAAACACACATCCATAACATTGAGGCTAAGAGATGC
The DNA here is from genome assembly GCA_916181665.1 of Avena sativa. NCBI lineage: Eukaryota > Viridiplantae > Streptophyta > Magnoliopsida > Poales > Poaceae > Avena > Avena sativa. The sequence goes on along the minus strand of OV702279.1, from coordinate 394,955,060 downwards.
AAAGTAGATAGTGATAATACTACTTATTTGTGGCACTGTCGTCTAGGTCATATTGGTGTAAAACGCATGAAGAAACTCCATTCTGATGGACTTTTGGAGTCTCTTGATTTTGAATCATTTGACACATGCGAACCATGCCTCCTGGGCAAGATGATCAAAACCCCATTCTCCGGTATAATGGAGCGAGCAACGGACTTGTTGGAAATCATACATACCGATGTATGCGGACCGATGAGTGTTTCGACGCGCGGTGGATATCGCTATTTTCTCACTTTTACCGATGACTTAAGTAGATATGGGTATATCTATTTAATGAAACATAAATCTGAAACATTTGAAAAGTTCAAAGAATTTCAGAATGAAGTGGAGAACCATCGTAACAGAAAGATTAAATTTCTACGATCCGATAGTGGAGGTGAATATTTGAGTTATGATTTTCTCACGCATCTTAAAGCAAGCGGAATCGTTTCGCAATTCACGCCACCCGGAACACCACAGCGCAATGGTGTGTCTGAACGCCAGAATCGAACCTTATTAGATATGGTCCGATCAATGATGTCTCTTACTGATTTGCCGTTATCATTTTGGGGTTATGCATTAGAAACCGCTGCATTCACTTTAAATAGGGCACCATCTAAATCCGTTGAGACGACACCGTATGAACTGTGGTTTGGCGCTAAACATAAGTTGTCGTTTCTTAAAGTTTGGGGATGCGAAGCTTACGTCAAGAAGTTGATGCCGGACAAGCTCGAACCCAAAGCGGAGAAATGCGTCTTCATAGGATACCCTAAGGAAACTATTGGGTATACCTTCTATCACAGAACCGAAGGCAAAGTGTTTGTCGCAAAGAACGGTTCCTTTCTTGAGAAGGAGTTTCTCTCAAAAGAAGTGAGTGGGAGGAAAGTAGAGCTAGACGAGGTTTTTGAACCTTCTCTTGAATTGGAGAGTAGCGCAGCACCTAAAATTGTTCCAGTGCCGCCTGCACCAACAATAGAGGAAGCTAATGACAAGGATCATGAAGCTTCGGACGATGCTGCTACTGAACGTCGTAGGTCGACAAGGTCGCGGGCCCCTTCTGAGTGGTACGACAACCCTGTCTTGACTGTCTTGCTGGTAGAAGACAGTGAACCTACGAACTATGAGGAAGCGATGATGAGCCCAAACTCTGAGAAATGGCTAGAAGCCATGATATCCGAATTGGGATCCATGAGCGAAAACCAAGTATGGACTTTGGTGGACCCTCCTAGCGACCGAAAGGCCGTTGAGTGCAAATGGATCTTCAAGAAGAAAACGGACGCGGATGGTAATGTTACCGTCTATAAAGCACGGCTTGTCGCGAAAGGTTTTCGACAAGTTCAAGGTGTTGACTACGATGAGACTTTCTCTCCCGTAGCGATGTTTAAGTCCATTCGGATTTTATTAGCAATTGCTGCATTTCATGATTATGAAATATGGCAGATGGATGTCAAGACTGCATTCCTCAATGGCAACATTGATGAAGAGTTGTATATGATGCAACCCGAAGGTTTTGTCGATCCTAAGGATGCTGATAAAGTATGCAAACTTTAGCGTTCCATTTATGGACTGAAGCAAGCATCTCGGAGTTGGAACCTTCGTTTTGATCAAGTGATCAAGAGCTTTGGATTTGTTCCAAATTGCTATGAAGCTTGCATCTACAAGAAAGTGAGTGGAAGCTCGGTGACGTTTCTGGTACTATATGTGGATGACATATTGATTATTGGAAATGACATCAACATGCTTAACGATGTGAAGAGTTATTTGAACAAGTGTTTTTCAATGAAAGACCTAGGTGAAGCTGCTTATATATTGGGCATCAAAATCTATAGAGATAGACAAAGACGCCTGATAGCTTTAAGCCAGAGTACATACCTAGACAAAGTTCTGAAAAGGTTCAGAATGGATAAGGCAAAGAAAGGTTTAGTGCCTATGTTGTCAGGTAAGATATTGAGCAAGGCTCAGTGTCCGGCTACGGTAAATGATAGGGAAGCTATGAGCAAAGTGCCTTATGCCTCGGCCATAGGTTCTATCATGTATGCCATGCTGTGTACTAGACCGGATGTGTCCAATGCTCTTAGTTTGACGAGCAGATATCAAAGTGATCCAGGAGTGGAACACTGGACAGCCGTGAAGAACATCCTAAAGTACCTAAATAGGACTAAAGAAATGTTCTTAGTCTATGGGGGTGATGAACAGCTCGTCGTAAAAGGTTACGTTGACGCTAGTTTCGACACCGACAAGGATGATTCTAAATCTCAGACAGGATACGTGTATATTTTGAATGGAGGAGCTGTGAGCTGGAGAAGCTGCAAGCAAAGCGTGATCGCGGGATCTACAGTAGAAGCGGAATACATGGCTGCTGCAGAAGCGTCAAGTGAAGGAGTTTGGATCAGAAACTTCATCACTGAGCTTGGCGTGGTTCCAAGTGCATTGGATCCACTGGAGATATTGTGTGACAACACTGGCGCCATAGCACTCGCTAAGGAACCAAGATATCATCCAAAGACCAAGCATATCAACTGCAAGTTTCATATAATCCGAGATTATATAGCAGATGGAGATCTGAAGATTAGCAAAGTACATACAGATCTGAATGTCGCAGATCCATTGACTAAACCTCTTCCACGTGTAAAACATGATCAGCACCTCAGTGCCATGGGTGTGAGATTGTTACCAAATGTAAACTAGATTATTGACTCTAGTGCAAGTGGGAGACTGTTGGAATTATGCCCTAGAGGCAATAATAAAGCTGTTATTATTATAATTCTTGTTCATGATAATATTTATATTCCATGCTAGAATTGTATTAAGCGGAAACTTTAATACTTGTGTGGTTTGTGAACAACACCGTGTCCCTAGTACGCCTCTATGGACTAGCTCATTGATCAATGATGGTTAAGGTTTCCTAACCATAGACATGAGTTGTCAATTGATAATGAGATCATATCATTGGGAGAATGATATGATGGACAGACCCAAACTAAGCGAAGCAATTAGATCGTGTCATCATGTTCGTCTTTGCGAAGCTTTTCTTATGTCAAATATTGTATTCCTTAGACCATGAGATAATACAACTCCCTGGTACCGGAAGAAAGCTTTGAGGTCATCAAACGTCATCCTATGAGAGGGTGATCATAAAGGTGTCTCTCAGGTGATCGGAAAGTACCTGTTGGGTTGTATGTATCGAGATGGGATTTGTCCCTCCCAAGTCGAAGAAATATACTTCGTGCCCACTCGGTAATCGATATCAACACCGCTTTCAAGCATGTGGTTAAGGAGTTAATCACAAAGTGATATCGGATTACGGAATGAGTAAAGTACTTGCTGTGAACGAGATTGAACTAGGTATGACGGTACCGACGATCGAATCTCGGGCAAGTAAAATATCGCGAGACGAAGGGAATATATATATATGGGATTGATTGAATCCTGGCATCGTGGTTCATCCGATATGATCATCGATGAATGTGTGGGAGTCAATATGGGTTTCCAGACCCCGTTGTTGATTATTGATAGAAGATCATGTCTGCATATTCTCGAACCCGTAGGGTCACACACTTAACGTGTCTCGACGCTAGGATAGATTGGATAATTGGTTTATGAATTTTTGTTAGGAGTCTCGGATGGGATCAGGGACATCACGAGAGGTTCCGGAGTGGTCCGGAGAATAAGATTCATATAAGGCAGTGCAGTTTTTGGAGTTCGGAATTGTTCCGGGTTAATCGGTATTGTACCGGAAGCTTCTAGAACCTTCCGGAAGGGGACCAACGTGGCCACAACTTCCGGGAGGGGGCATGGGCCTATGAGGGAGTGCCCTGGCCGCATTGGGCCAGGGGCACAAGGCCCCATAGGGCCCAGCCGGCCAAAGAGGGTTTAAACCCTAGATAGAGCTTCTAGATGGGGGGTTTCCTTGCCCCCCACTCCTCCTCCTTTGGGGCCGCCGGTTTGGGCTTGGGGGGGGGCTAGGGCTACGCCCACCCCTCTATATATAGAGGGCTGTGGGCGCACCACCCCCCCACACCTTCCCCTCCAACCCTAGCCGCCCTGCTGCCCTCCTCTCTTCCTCCCGACTGTTTGTAGGCGAAGCCCTGCTGCAGAAATTCTCCACCATATACACCACGCCGTCGTGTTGTAGATCCAATCTGTCTCTCCACCATACTTGCTGGACCGAGGAAGGAGGGACGTCGAGGTGCTGCACGTGTGCATCTCAAGTGAGGCACCGCCACTTGTGGTGCTAGATCGGATCGGATCGCGAGGAGGAGAAGCGAGTACGACTACATCACCCACGTTCCGACGAACGTTCCGCTGTGCGAATCTTCAAGGGTATGAAGATCTAATCCAATCTCTCTCGTTGTTTGCATCTCCTAGATTAGATCTTGGCTTTCCCTCTGTTCGCATCCGTAGAAAATTTTGATTTACTATGCCGCGAAACCCTTCATTCATGTGGTTCACTGTGGCCTTCTGGTTGTTGGTTGGCTTCAGCACCTTCTTCTCCGGACAGTTGTCCGCATAATGTCCCTTCTGACCACACTTGAAGCATGTCACCTCACTCAGATCCTTCTTCACAAAGCTGCGATCATGGTTGCGGTCATGTCCACTGTGTCCTCCAGAGTGGTGAGTGTGTCCTCCCTTGTGGCTGTGGTGGTTGCTCTTGTGGCTATCATGGCGATGTCCATCGCCTCCATGGTGGTGGCGGTCATGGCTCCCATGGTGCCCATGGTCACTCCCTCCATGCTTGGAGTATCCATCATAAGAAGTGTGAGACTTGTGGTGAGAACTAGAGTGGTGATTGTTGCTCTTCCTCTTGCGGCTTTCCACCTTCTTGTGCTTCCCTTCCAAGATCCTGGCCTTGTCCATAAGCTCCTGGAAAGTGGGACAATATACCACCAGCAGCTGCACTGACAGCTCATCACTGAGGCCATCCAGGAATCTCTCCCTCCTTTTTGCATCAGTGTCAACATCCTCAGGTGCATAACGAGACAGGTTGTTGAACTCCTCAATATACTCAGCCACGGTGCGGTTGGTTTGGCGCAAGTTGCGAAACTCCTTCCTCTTCAGGCTCAGAACTCCTAAGATACGTGGTTGGTCTTGAAACCTTCCTCAAACATTGCCCAAGTCACAGTGTCCAGCGGGTGGGTGATCTGAAAAGTGTCCCACCAAGAAGCGGCTGGTCCCTCAAGTAGGTGAGCGGCAAACCTCACCTTCTCAGCATCAGTGCACCCAACAGTTACCAGATCCTTGTTGACTGAACGCAACCAGTCGAGAGCAACCATTGGTTCCGCTGCAGTCGAGAACTTCGCTGGCCTTAGCCTCAGAAACCTAGTGAGAGCATCTCCCTGAGGCTGGTTGTTCCCATTGTTGTTGTTGTTGTTGTTGTTCTGAGCTTCCATGAACTGGGTCATAACTTGGGTCAGCTATGCCTGAGCTGCCATGAGCTGCTCCAGCTCAGTGGTTTGACAGCGGGGAGGCATTTGCGGTTCAGCACATGTAAGTTTAGAAAGAGTCGATTACGAAAACAGGATTCTACCCATGCATTATGATCAAACAACAATAAACAATTGCAGACAATCTCAAGCAAGCAACACATCAACAAGCAAGTGATCCAGCAACATCCCAGGGGTTATACTAGCAGTACATATCTACTGAAATAGTTTTTAGAAGAGTTGGCAATGGTTATCTACACAATAGATCAACAAAGCATTAAAAAACAACAATCTACCAGAACAGTCCAGCAGTGTTCACGAATTTTTCTACCTGACTTAAACTCGTTAGGAATTTTTGCTGATTTTTGTGCATACAGTACAGAGATGTTCGAACCAGCCCTATTTTTTCAGATGTTTCCCGGATACCAGTAAAATATGAAAATTCGTACAGTACTGCTGTATCAGCAGAAAACTGCAACAGGAATAACTCAGATATCAACCAAACTTGCCATAACTCTTCCATAAAATTCGCACAAATAATCCTAGGATATTGGAGTACACAAATAAGCAACTAAACACTCTTAAACTAACAGCAATTAAGTTTTACATCGATCGAGACTAATCCTAACGATTTTACCTAACGAAGACTAATTGGTGGACTTCTATCTACTTCCTAAAGAGGTTACGGTAGGTCCTTGCACTCATGCGTTGGCGCTTCTGTCCACGAACCAACCATGGCGGAGGAGTATACACCTCTCCTGAGTCATCACTTGAAATCTCAAACTCCACCTCTTCTGGATCCTCCGCTTCTTCTTCACTCTCTGCTGCAACTGCAACAGCTTCGTCTCCTCCACCATCATCGTCTCCATCATCATCATCCTTGTCCTCATCATCATCATCGTTCCCACTGTCATCATCATCATCATTGTTGCCATCATCTCCATTGTCATCATCAGAGGGTGGATTCAGCTGTGCTTGGAGAGCGGCAATCTGGGCTGCCATGTCTTCAATAGTTTGATCCCTTTCCTGGACGGTCCCTTGCAACTGTTGTATGGTCTGGTTGTTTTCCTGCATAGTTCCATTAAGCTGAGCTATGGTTGCATCCCTGCCTATCAGGGCATTCTCCAGAACTCCCACAGCTTCATGCAAGGTGTATATCTCCTGTCCTTGGACCACCATACCATTGCTGACAAAGTCTGCAATCTCCTTTACCATCATCACTTTCTCAGCTAGAGCTCCATTCTCCCTTTCCATGTCCTCTATGTGCCTCCGATGGGGCGGCATGTTGTTCCTGTCACCCGGGGTAACCACAATGTTCCCATCTTCATCACGCCTCCCATAGTCACGGCAGGGTGAGTCTGCTGGCAGTAGGTGTCGGACAAGATGGCACTGGCGAGACAGGGCTTCATGCAGGGCCAAGTTTATTCCAAGTCCCCAGTTGCAGTATGTCTTGGTGTAGATCAGATGCACCAGGTTTGTCAAGGCGGCATCCCTGAAGATGAAGGCGGTGATCTCCCATGCATCCTCGCCATATCCATAGGTGTACAGCCTTCTTCCCTTGAACATGGGAAGTGGCAATCCCAATGACTGCGAGGGCTGTGCAAACTGTCTTGCAAAGGGCCTTGGTGACTCCATGGTTGAATACTCAGTCCTGACTTCTCCCATCTATCAATTAAAGAGGAAATTGTGAGAATAGCATATGATAAGAATTTACGAGAGTGAAAGGCATAAGATGAAAGACAGAGTTAATATAGGCTTTAATAATTCTATGGCTTCCTATTTCAAACCTAGGTCACGATCCTCAGTCGACACACGGGCTCTGATACCATCTTGTAACACCACGGTTCTGAAAAGACCGTAGCTTCTATGTGACATGCCAATCCCTGGATCGGTTCATTGGCCCACAATAGAATAAGATGAATAACATAGCAAAATATCCGTGTATCATAAATAACGAAGATCCAGAGTACCATTATTACAATAAAAACTTAGCTCAAGGCTAGTTCAAATTATTCAGGTAGCAACATAAATAAAGCAAATCCTCCATTCCTCAAATTGCCCACAAGTGAACAAGTGCCGAGTGGAGTACCGTGGCCTAAATCGATTACTCAGAATCGGAATATCCTGCAACATGAAATGTAGCAGCCCCGAAGGGTCAATACATGGAATTTATGGCAAGTAGAGCTATTAAAGGAGACAATAATGCTATCATCTACATGCATATTTGGCAAGTGCAGCTGTGGCTAGCTTGCATTTGCAAATACATTTGTCCTACTTTCATAAACAGTTTTTGATTTTCTTTGAAAAGATCCCAGTTAAGTTAACCCAACAACATTAAAGCAATTATGAAATTAGAATGAGCGAGAAACATGTCATGGAATCAATATCAAGCAACTCAGACGTCCATAACCGGGGACACGGCTAATTGATTAGATTATACACCCTTCAGGGGTTAGTACACTTTACCCATGTGACTTGGCCAGCCCAGCTCGTACCATCACTCGCATTTTGGGTGATGATAGGGAGAAGTCCAAGAAGAGACCGTTCGGGAAGTAGCTCCCCAATCCCGACGCGCACCGGTCCAACCTACCAAAATTCTACATCTCTGGATACGCAGCTTCGAGTTACCACAACCTACTGAGTCCAACCAACCGCCCATTTCATTATTGGCACATGGTTGTACACGTAAGCTATAAAATAAAGAAGCCAATCATTTTCTCTCGATACCTGGGTGCCTTTCCGCAATGATACCACCAAAAATTATCAATCCCATCACACCCAGGAGATTCATTGATTAAGTTGTTTTAGTTTTCACAAACCAATACATTTAGAAACAACTTTCAGTGATGTAACCCAGCCCTCGTTCATCATAGCATGGCTAAGCACATCTACCAACGGTGGTTCATCTACAGGGAAAGCCCTACCACATAATAGGTCATAGCATAGCGATAGTAATATCCTACACATGCATCTACAAAATACACGACAATGCATTAAAAATAGTAGGACAACATCATGAACAAGGTAGCATCTACTTGCCTTGGTTGTAGCGGTCGGAAGAACAATCCACACACGAGCAAGCGTTGCACTCGTCACAATCTACACGATACAATTGCAATCATAAACAAACCATCCACAATCATATGCAAACAAAGATGATGCAAGATGCATGCATGACAAGTGGATTGATGCTACAGCAGCATCACATAATCATATTCAGTAAAGCTACTGTATGCATGCATGGAAATTATTTTTAGCGCAAGGAAAACAAGTATGCAATTTATAATGCTCAATAATAGAGCTAAAAACTAAATAATTCACTACTGTTAACATACTGTTTGTAAAATCTTGGAAAACTTCTACTGTGTAGGCAATACTAAATAGGAACAGTACCAATTGGAATTTCTCAAAAAGGATTTATATAACTCCCTGAGTAATTAAAATACTGAAGTAAGACTTTAAATAGATTCTGCAAAATTTAATACTGTAAGCCTAACTTTTTAATTTACTTTGAGATTCCCCTTGTTCTACTGATTCTAGGGACATATTATTTGCAATTTTTGGAGTTACAAAACTTATTCTATGAATTAATTACTCTAAAAAGGCCATTAACTCACTTAATTATTCTGGATAAAACCTTGCTGCAAATGTGTAAAACAAATGTACAGCAAGATTCTACATGAGTTACTGAATCTACACATATTTTATTTGTAATTTTTGGCCCAGTAGATCTATAGATATGAATTTTACAAGTTTATATAATTTTCTGCCTATTAATTCAATTTAGAAAATACCCAGTCAAACTTTGACTGTTTGACTGGCCCACGTGGCGGCTGACGTGGCGCTGACTGGCAGTTGACCAGTCAGCTGCCCGCGTTGACTGCTCAACGGTCCGATCTGGACCGTTGGATCACGATCCAGCGGCAGAGAGGGGTGGCGGTGAGAGCTCACCGGAGCTGGCGGCGGCGGGGTCGGGGGCGACGGCGGCGGCGTTCCTCAGCGGCGGCGAAGTGGCGCACGGCGTCGAGGGCGATGGGGCGGAGGTCGTCGGCGTGGAGGCGGCCTCGGGCGTGCACGGGGGCGACGGTGGCGGCGGCCGAAGCTCGGCGGCGGCGGCTCGGCCTCGGGCGGCAGCGTCGGCGGTCCCTGCGGGAAGAGAAGAGGGAGGAGGGGGTCAGCGGGGCGGTGGCGAGGTCGCGGGGGCGCGAGGGAGCGAGGGAGGGCGACGGCGCGCGCGGGCGAGGACCTCACCTTGCTAATGGCGGCGGCGGCGTCGAACTCCGGCAAGAAATCGCCGGAGATTGGGGGCGTCTCGGTTGCGATTATAGGGGGGGTTGGAAGAGGGACTCGTGGAGATACATATTGGCAAGAAACCTTGTTGAAATTGGTTCAGAATCGACACGAAAATCCCGCGAGAATCGGGCTGCTAGTTGGAGCTCGAGATGAACTCGGCTGATAGGCGGGCCCCACGTGGCGGTGACTGGAGGCGGCCGACGGGCGGGCCCCGCTCGTCAGCGGGTCGGCAACTGGCGGCGGCAGCTACTACGCGCCGCGCGGCGTGCGCTGCTGCTGGCTGCCGCTGCGGGCTGGCGCGGCTGGGCCGGCGTGGCCCAGCAGGCTGGCTGACTGCGCGCCGTTTTGTTTTGTTCTTTTCCCCTTTTCTTTTCTTTTCCTGACAATTTCCTTATTTGAATTTCTTTTCTGAAACTGTCTAGAATCATGTCCAAAATTCAGATTTGCATATCTTTTGCTACGGATCTCCGAATTGGGTGATTCAAAGTGCTACGGGTTCGTGGAGGGGCCCTCTATGCACCTGGGCCATACATACACTCAAGATATGTATTTTTTGACAGAGGCATGGTAAAACCAAGCGTTCAAGTGTAGGCGTCAAAATGCAAATGCAAGTGGTTTGATTTGCCAAAATCTTCTCAGACTGAATTTTTGCATGGATGATCATGATGAAATGACATGAATGATATGCAGTACCAAATCGAAAATTTGGAATGTGACAAACACGGAACCACGAAGCAGAGCCGGAGGGGGGGCCACAGGGTGGACAAATCCCCCTAGGCGCGGGTAAGCCCTGGAGGTGCCTGGAGGGGGTGTGGGCCCCTGGACCCCCACCGACCTTGATTCCTGTGCCTATAAGAATCCTCTGATGGGAAAACCCTAAAGAATCCAGAAGAAATCCACGAAAACCTCCATAGCTCCGCCGCCACCGAAAGGGAGATTCGGAGGACAGAAAATCTCTGTTCTGGCACCCTGCTGGGACGGGGAAGTGCCCCCGGAGCCATCTCCTTCGATCTCCATCGCCATCTTCATGACCGTTGCTGATTCCCATGATGAGGAAGGAGTAGTTCTTCCTCGAGGCTAAGGGCTCTACCGGTAGCTATGTGTTCATCTCTCTCTCTATGCATGATCTTGTTGTGGTCATGAGCTTTGTAATCAAGTAGATCTACCTTGCTACTCAAGTGCTTTAATAGATCTATGCTCTCCCCATGTGTGTGAAAGTGACAGCGTGCACGCCATGGTGGCACTTAGGTTTGAGTCTACATAAATAGTCTTTGTGATTTAATAGATCTATGCTTTTCCCCACGTGTGTGAAACTGACAGCGTGCATACCGTGTCTGGCACTTTGGCTAGATTGAATATTCGTTATGAGTTATATTTGGAGTTGGATGTCTCTATGAAATTGTGGTGTTTGTTGGAACCATCTAGTGCTCAAGGTGACTGTGTGGAGTTATCTAGATTGGGGAAGGCCCTACCGTGGATTAAAGTGTCCAACCGGAGAGTAGTTAAGAGTAGTATCATGAAGAGAGGATATTTATATGAGAGAGTGTTCACTAGTGAAAGTATGATCCCTAGGCCTTGTTTCTAAACATTGAAACACCGTTTGGATCTAGATCTGTTGCATGTTTGCTTTCTTTAGTCTTTACCTCACCATCAAGCTATTTTTTGGCACCGTTACCACTTGTATTTCACTATCTATTCGCCGAACTAGTGCACCTATACACCTGACAAGTGTATTGGGTGTGTTGGGGACACAAGAGACTTCTTGTATCTTGATTGCAGGATTGCTTGAGAGGGAATACCTTTGACCACTTCCTCCCTGAGTTCGATAAACCTTGGGTGATCCACTTAAGGGAAACTTGCCGCTGTTCTACAACCTCTGCACTTGGAGGCCCAACAACTGTCTACAAGAATAGAAGTGCGTAGATATCAAGCTCTTTTATAGCGCTGTTGCCGGGGAGGAAAGGTAAAAAGCACTCACACATGTTACCTCACGGCAACAGCAAGCCAGAAAGCTCTTTTCTGGCGCCGTTGCCGGGGAGGTAAGGTAAAAGGTACTCACACCCTCCGGTGTGAGTGCTCGAAGTTATTTCCTTTAGATTTTGCAATTTTGTCCTTTTGTTTCTTGTTTTCACTAGTTAGGCTTAATGGAAAACAACAACAAAATTAGAGAGCTTTATAGTATTTATCTTGAGTTAGGACATAAAGTGTTTGAAGAGAAAATTAAAAAACCTATGGAGCTTTATTTGCATGCTAATAGCAATGTTATTAGTATGAATATTTTGAACACCTTTATTACTAATGGTATGGAAACGTCTAAGCTTGGGGAATCTAGTTTTTATGAAAAAGATCTTTCTAGTTCCCCAGCTTTAAGGAAGAAAGTTTGTTCTTATGATACTCAATCTACCATATGTGGTAATTCTAATGATACTTGTGATATTTTAAATCCACATACTGAAAGTGTCCCTTTTAAAATACCTATTGAAATTTTTGAATGTGTTATGAATAACTGCTATTTTGGAGATGGAACTGTCCATCCTTGTGATCATTTACTCTTTATACATGAATTATGCGAGTTGTTCAAGTGTGCAGGTATTTCAATGGACCAAGTTAAGAGGAAGCTATTCCCTTTCTCACTTAGGGACAAAGCAAGGGAGTGGTATGAGCTACTAGATGATCCTCATCATTTGGAGTGGAAGGACTTTGAATCTCTCTTTTATTATAAATTTTATCCTCCTCATGAAATTCATAAAGATAGGAATTATATTTATAATTTTCATCCTCATGAGCGAGAAAGTATTGACCAAGATTGGGGGAGACTGAAGTCACTAATGCTCAAATGTCCCATTCATGAGCTCCCCAGTAATGTTGTTATCAATAATTTTTATGCAAGGCTTTCAGGACATTACAAGGACTATCTGGATACCTGTTTAGAGGGATCCTTCACAAGTAAGGAGGTCAAGGCCAAGTGGGATCTTCTTGAAACAATTCAAATCAATACCGAAGATTGGGATAATGACAAAGGTAAAGAACTAGGTATAAACTATGAGTGTGATTGCATTAAGTCTTTCACTAAAACTGCTGATTTTCAAGAGCTTTGTGCTAAATATGGTCTTGATCCTCAAATTATTGTTAGATATTATAGAGCCTTTGCTTCCCATATTAATGCTCCTAAAGAAAAATGGGACATGTATCATGAACCTTTTAAAGACACTTGCATGGAAAATGAAAATGTTATTAATGATTGCAATAAACATGCTCAAACTTATGAAAGTACTATTTCTTATAAGCATGTTAATTTTTGTGGTATGCATAGAACTTGTGAGAAGAATCAAATAGAAGAATAATATTGTATCACCCACTGGAATGAAAAAACTAGAAAGTGGTATAAGGCTCTAGATGATCTTGGTAAAAAAGTTTGTGCCCTCTATCCTTTATTTGTGAACTTTTCTTTGAAGTGTGTCATTTCAATTTTCAATGCTCAGGGCATAATAATCCTGCAAGTTTGTATTGTGATAATATGATCACTGATAATCAACATGATGAACTTACATTATATTTGGGGTGTGAAGAGTTATCAAAAAAACCTCTTTGATAGACATGAGTACTTTTGATATGAATAGTATCATGCATGGTTGTCATCTTTATTGTGTTGGAAACTGCCACGCAAATACTTACATACAAAATCTTATAAAAGATGATATTTTACAAAATTATGACAGGACTGATATGTGTTTTGATCTTATTAATGAAAAGGAGGAATCCTCCAAAGTTTCTTCTATTGTCTCTAACAATAAATCAGGGTATGTGGAGAAGCTTCCTTTCAAGCCTCTCCCTCCTAAAGAGGAGAAGGAGAAGAAGAAGAGGAGTAAAAGGTGAGAGGAAACGGTATCTTCCCCTAAGCATGTTACTCCTATCATAGTGTTTGCTGATGAGTCTGAACTAGCCGATGTTCCTATGCCTGTTACCTATATTAGTGATCATGATTGGGAAAAGCACACTACTTTTGATATTGAAAATCTCTTTGGTACCAATTCTGAAAATGATGACATTAATAATTGTTGTGGTATTAGTGCTATCCATGTTCCTTCCAATGATGATATGTTTACGAATGAACACACTTGGGAAGATAGTTATTCTATTGCTTATGATGATTACAATGATGAATATGATATTTTCAATCCACCTACTATGGAGGAGGAAATTTATTGTGATTACAATATGCCTCCTATATTTGATGATTATGGTGATGAGAATAACAATGATAGCTATTTTGTTGAATTTGCTCCCACTACAATTAATAAGAGTGACTATTCTTATGTGGAGAGTAATAATCATTTTATGCATGTGGCTCATGATAAGAATGTTTTATGTGATAGTTATATTGTTAATTTTGTTCATGTTGCTACTGAAAGTTATTATGAGAGAGGGAAACAAGGTTTTATGCATCTAAAAAATATTAAGTTTCCCCTCTATGTATTGAAAGTTTTAAAGTTGCACTTGTTTTGATTTTCTATGATTATTGCTTTGTGTTTTCATGACTTGTTTATTTACAAGATTCCTATGCATAGGAAGTTGGTTATACTTAAATGTGCTTTGAATTTGCTTCTTGATGCTCTCTTTTACTTCAATTCATATTTCTTATGTGAGCATCTTCTCAAACTATCAAGCCTAACTTAAAGGCGGTAAAGAAAAGTACTTGTTGGGAGATAACCCAAGAGTTTTCTTGAGTCTTGTAAGTTATTACTTCAGTAATAACCTCTCCTTATCCTTTTTGTTTGCCTTTTGTGCCAAGAATAACCTCAAATGAGAGGGAAGTAAGATTTGGGGAGTTGCTGTCCTGAAACAGATTTCTGTCCTCCACCATAAAAATTTGTGAGGAGTCTCTGTAACTCGGATTGAGCTGAAAATTTACGAATAAATCCCCTAGTATGTTAGATAACTTTAGTTAGTTCAACACTTTTTGATTTGAGCAACAGAAGATGTTCGAAAAAATCGGTTTCTACCTGCTGGTCTGTTTTGACAGATTTCTGCCATTATTTGCATTTGCTTCTTATTGATTCCTTTTTGAGTTCTCTTTAGGTGATTTGAGATTTTTGAAGGAGTTACTACAGTAGCTTGTGTTTTTAGTGAAAATCCTTGCTGTTTCAAAGCTTTGTCAGAGGTCTAATATCTTTTGAATACACTAATGTTGCTAATGAAGATTGTGTGAAGGAAAAAATTCAGGTGTAGAGAGAGAATGATGTAATGAGATGAAGAATGGACAAAAGCTCAAGCTTGGGGAGAGATAATGATATAATGAGATGAAGAATGGACAAAAGCTCAAGCTTGGGGATGCCACCATGGTGTCACCCCAAGAAATATCCAAGAGGTATAAGCGTAAAAGCTTGGGGATGCCCAAGGCATCCCCTTCTTCATCAATAAAAATCTCAGGTCTGTCTAGACACTTTGTTTTTATTGTTTCATGCACAGTTATGTTGTTCTTGGAGCGTATTAGTTTTTGTTTTTGGTTTTTGTTTACTTATTTTGCTTGAATAAAGTTGGTTTATCACAACACACCTTTTTGGAGAGAGAGAGAGAGACACACTCTATTTTCATTGCCTAGAACACTCTAGTTTTCACTCTTATTGTCTTGTGAGTGTTCTCTTTTGCTAGCACTGCATTCAGCCTTAGTTTTCTTGTGATTTCATCTTAGAACTTTTTAGTTCTTCTTTGTGTACTTGTGAGACAAGCTCACTGATCTTTATTGATTATTATATTTGTGAGTTGTTTCAAATAAGTTGTTTGGTGTTGGAAAAGAGTAGGAAGCTTCATGCTTAAGTGGTACAAAAGGGAGCTTGCATTGACTGTGACTTAGACTTTAGCATGTCATGCCAGGTGTTGTTTGACCTTATGCTTAGTTATTATTGTTGTAGCATGACTTGTTCCAAACAATTAGGATTGCTTAATGTGCCTTGAAGGAATTATGCGTTGTTTTAGCATGCAAAAGAATAATATAGTGGTATTCTCCTTTGATGTTTTGCTTGGGTTGACTTGGAACATGCTCACACCATGTTATGACTATGAACAAGTCACCATAGCCTCTATGATCATTTAGTCCTTGACTTGTAGTACCACTCTTAGTTGGTTGCACTGCATGATTAGTAATGCTTTGTTGCACTGCATGATTATGGCCATTATTGCTCTCTTAGTTGGTTGCTCCCAGTCTTTTTGTAGCCTCCACTTGTATGAGTAAGTTCTACTCATGCCTCCAACTTCCAAGAAACCAAGTTATTCCAAAGTGTCAACTATAAAATCCTATGCATGGTGTGTTACACCATTCCAACTATATTCTTGTTTTCAACTATCTTCCAATTAAAAACTATTTTGTTATGTGAAAACTTAGTGATTAAAGCCCTCACGAACTTGATGGCACACCTTATTCCTTGCCCCTAATAAACTTGAACCATTGTGACAACTTTGTTGTATATGCTTGCACTTATAAGTTGGAATTAGCAGAACCGTGCTGTCACAGGGAACGTTTTCAACATTGCACTTGTACCTTGTTGTACTCAGTCGATATTATGCTCTTTTGTCTATGGATGTCAACGGTGTGAAATAAAGAGGGAACTTGTAAGTCCATGGAGTTTGTATTTTGTGTTATAGAAACGCCTGGGCCGCTAGCCTTAGCCATGCCTAATCATGGTGGAAACTTGCAGCATCACCATAATGAGCTATCTATGAAGCATCCTCAATAAAAAGCTATGCATATGGTAAATAAAAAGATTGCTGAGATGCTCATTGTCTGCTTGCCTTGTCATTTTGGCTATGGGAAAGCTCTTGTACCATGTGCATTGGATACCCCATTGGCGGTTCTCAATGATATGCAAATACTTACAGTGACAAGAACTTACCTGGGCCCAGAGTTGAGTATGCATGAGGTGTGGCCCTCGTATTCAATGGACATGAGATTGCCAGATTATACTTCGTCAAGAATATACTCTAGCTTTGCCACTTTAAACCTTAACCACTTCAAGATGCTTATGATAGAGGCAATGAGGGCTCAAAGCTAACAAGTACCATAATTTTTGGAAGCTCTTTTTGAAACTTGAAATCCCTGCTTCCCTTGAGAAGGGCCTTTCTTCCACCATTATTTGAGTCTCCATCTTCTACCTTTAGGCACCATTAAGAGAGCATAGTTTTCATTTTGTGTGTAGTGTTCCAAAGCTTATTGATTGATGCATATTGTGATATTACTTGTTCATGAACTATTTGTATCTAGTCACTCTTATGAACTTTGAAGGTGTCCTATGCATCTACTTGCTATTCTATGAGGGACAAGCTGATTGCCACTATGCCATGTTTTTGTATGTGAAACAAACAAACGTTTTTAAATGCATATTATTCATGATATTTGTTTGTAGCTTGACATGTTGCTTGCATAGTTACTATGTCCTATTTCTATAACTCCATCTTTCATGCTCATGTTTAGAGTTCTTTGATCCCAGCTTTCAATACTTGCAAATGGTTTGATCTTGGTTTCGATGGTCATGTCACCTCAAAAATTATTCTTTTATCACTTACCTACTCGAGGACGAGCAGGAGTTAAGCTTGGGGATGCTTGATACGTTGGAAACGTATCTATAAATTTTGATGTTCCATGCTTGTTTAGTATATACTTTGCTTTGCTTTGTCTATACTTTGAGGTGTTTTTATATCTTTTTTGGAACTAACCTATTAACAAGTTGCCACAGTGCCAGTTGCATGTTTTCTTCTGTTTTTGGTTCCAAAAAGGCAGAAAATCAATATTCTCGGAATTGGTAGGGACAAAAGCCAAAGTTAATATTTTTTCCCGGAGCAACACGGAACCACGAAGCAGAGCCGGAGGGGGGCCACAGGGTGGCCAAACCCCCCTTAGGCACGAGCAAGCCCTAGAGGCGCCTAGAGGGGGTGTGGGCCCCCTGGACCCCCACCGACCTTGATTCATGCGCCTATAAGAAGCCTTCGATGGGAAAACCCTAAAGAATCCAGAAGAAATCCACAAAAACCTCCATAGTGCCGCCGCCACCGAAAGGGAGATTCGGGGGACAGTAAGTCTCTGTTCCGACACCCTACCGGGATGGGGAAGTGCCCTCGGAGCCATCTCCATCGATCTCCATCGCCATCTTCATCACCGTTGTTGATTCCCATGGTGAGGAGGGAGTAGTTCTTCCTCTAGGCTAAGGGCTCTACCGGTAGCTATGTGTTCATCTCTCTCTATGCATGATCTTGTTGTGGTCATGAGCTTTGTAATCAAGTAGATCTACCTTGCTATTCAAGTGCTTTAATAGATCTCTGCTCTCCCCATGTGTGTGAAAGTGACAGCGTGCACGCCACGGCAGCACTTAGGTTTGAGTCTACATAAATAATCTTTGTGCTTTAATAGATCTATGCTTTTCCCCACGTGTGTGAAAGTGACAACGTGCATACCTTTCACATCCCAAAATTTTCCAAATTCTGTAATGTGAAAAAAAAATAAAAAAAAATAAATAATTGTTGAAATTTAGGGTGAAAAGAAACTTTTGATTCTAAACGGAAACATCAAAACCCATCTTGAACAAATTTGAATAAAATGGAATCCAACAAATTTCAATCAAGTGAAAATGCATTCATCAAACGAATGTACCTTGAATTTAAACACTTGGGAAAATAAACCAAAACCCTAAAACCCTAATGGAAGAAAATCATTTCCAAGATCTCTCAAAGACTATGGATTTGATCCATATAAAAATTTGTCAATAAACATTTTAAAATGATAAAAAATAATAAACAAAAATATTATAAAACCATAGAAATAGGTTTCATTTAATTTGGAACCATAGATAAAAACTTATGAGTTTAATATGGCAAAAGGAAATAATTTCCAAAGCTAATAAAGCTCCTATCTAAAGTCCATACCAAATTGTGAGCAAAATAATCCTAAAGATATTTAAAAGGATAAACAAATATTAAATAAAATCATACAAATTGGAATCACCAATTTTGGATCTATAAATAAAAAGATATGGATTTTAAAAGACAAAGAAAGAAATAATAAATATGGAATATTTAAAAGCCAAATTAAATCTTGGAAAATCCATAAACAAATGAAAGTTTTATTGAATAATAAAAGAAGTAAAATATTATATAAATAAAATCATAAGGATTAAACAATATCCAACTTTATTTCAAATTAAGACAAATTTCCTAAACTAAACAATAAGAAAATTATTTAGAAGACAATTTAAAATTTGAATTAGATCCATAATCAAATGGAATAAAAATAATCCAAATCCAACTAAAATAAAGATAAAGAATAATCAAATGAATTTAAATGGGATTAAAACCATATTTCATTTGAATAAAGACAAATGCCAATTTAAATGTTTAATAAATCATATTAGAATATTCTAAATAATTCAAAATGAATTATTTAACATACTATTGAATAAATAAAACCTACTGAAAAAGGTTTGGTAAAAATTAAGATTTAAATAAGAGTTTGAAAATATAAATAAAATCTTATTTGAATAAAAGACAAGTGCCTTTTTAAATAAATAATAAACCATAAAAGAAGAAAAGAATAAAAGAACTATTCTAATATGGACTTTAAAATGAATTGATAAACAACATTAAAACTTACTGAAAGTTTGGTAAAGATCTGAATTCAAATGGTGTTTGAATTATTTGAACAAAATTCAAAATAGAAAAAGAAAAGAGAAAAAGAAAAAGGTTTCAGGAAGAAAAAAATGGAAACAAGCCAGCCCAGCCCAGCTAGCCCATCTAGCCTAACTCGCAGCCCACCTGTTCTTTCCCCCAAATCGTTTTCTGTTACTCACGAAGGAACCCGCGCAGACGCTGATGACGTGACCCCACGCGCACCCTCTCTCTCTCTCGCTGCCGCCAGGCCCCGGTTGACGAGGTTTGATCTCATCAATGCCTATTTTTATGGACTTGGGTTTTGGAGAAGATGGGGATGCTGGAGATCGTGGAACGGTTACAGGGGTGCGCAGATGCAATCTGGCGTGGAGGTGTGTATGCGAAAGTATGAGGAGAAGATCTAGGTCGTGCCCTCCTAGCCTTTATATAGACTCAGGCAGGTCCTGGGCATAGACCTAGTCGGTTACAGGTTCTAGGGTTTTACCCCTTTGAATTTCCTATCTACTCTAGTCTTGCTCTCCAAGGATCCAAAAGCGTCATGGGCCTTGGCCACCCGAAAATCTTCATGGGCCGGCGTATGATTGTCGTGGGCCTTCCTTGGGCTGTACCAGGTATGCTAAGATCATTTACCCGTGGGGTATAACCATGTCAGTACCCCCCAGGTGTTCAGTCGAATCGTAGATTCGCCTGAGGACTCTAAAATCTTCCGGGTGCAACTATGTATTTCAATAGTTCATGTGTAGGGATTGTTGATGCGTATGCCTGACTCACCCGACGAATCAGGGTCAGTTAACTGTCTTAGGACGAAACAACACAATCTTCTTCAGGTTGGAGTCCCTCAACTCGAACCCGGAACATATGCTGGCGTAATTCGACTCAGGCCGCGGAGGACTTATAGGAGTGGAATTCCAGTGAATTTAATTGATGTACCCAACGCGTCCGTCGGGATTTTTCATCACACCTGTTAGCACGGGTTTTTACTAGCAGAGCGCAGTCGTGTGTGTTGCCAGGCCATCAGATGATATCTGTAGGTCTTATCTTTGTATCGCAGACACATCATCCGAATTTTTATCACCACGGAGGTGTTTTCGGGTGGTCAAGGAGAACGTTGCTCACTTAACGTTTAGTTGGGGCAGAGTTGCCGAAAAGTTTTTGCATGCTGATCCGAAGGATCACAGTCGAAGAATTCATAGGGTGCGCGACCAACGCTCCCTATGGAAGTAGCCCCCGAGTGTCTGTTCGAGTCGTAGACTCGAGCGGAGACTTTAATTCAGACGTTGTTCAGTTGTAAGTCCGTAGGACACAAAAAAATTCCGATGATTAAATCCGTCCTCCCTATGGGAGTAGCCCCCGAGTCCATAGTGGAGTCGTAGACTCGACGAAGGACTCGAAGTAACAGTTTGTTTCTATGCATCTTTCGGGTGCGCGGCCAACGCTCCTGATAGGAGTAGCCCCCGAGTAATTGGTCGAATCGTAGATTCGAGTGAGTACTCTTAACTTTGAAGCCGAAAAAATTGTAGTTGTTGCTAGTGTAGCTTTTGATGATGTCAGTGCTGACGCTCGATGACCTCAAGCGTCTGCTGCGCCAGAGATGACTTGACTGGACGAACATAGGTCCCACTGTCTGACCTTGAATTGACCGGTCACGCGCGGCGTGGAGATAATTACGGCGTCGCCTCGATTTCCACGCGTAGTGGACGGCGTGTTAACGACGGTTCGTTGTGATGCTGACACGTGTATGGCCAGATCTGTCGTTGGCGTTAGGTCTTCTCGATGGACGATTGTCGTGCGTCATCTTCGTTGTTATAATCATTGGGGAAAGCTGCAGTTTGTTTTCACCGCATCTATTCTTGTTTTCACTGCCTCCTTGTGCTCTAAGATTTCTTGCTGCGCGCTGAAATATCCTTGCACATTTACTTCTTCCCTTCTGCGCTCTCACCGCCGGCGCCGGCGCACCGCGATGGGGAAAACGAAGAAGTCATCATCTGCGGCTGGTACCAGCGCCGCCGGAGGGAAGAAAGGCGCCACCGCTACCCGTGTCACCGACGGTGGTTGGCGGCGATCAGAGACGCGGGAGAGTGACCTCTGCAGGCTTCGCGAGCGGGGCTTGATCCCGCAGGATAGGGAGGCCGTCAAACTCCCAGGCAACAAGGTAATCCCCCGTCCCCCCGCTGGGTATCGTGTTATGTTCCTTGCCTTCGTTATTCGCGGGTTTTCCTTCCCAGTCCATGACTTCCTTCGTGGGCTGCTCTTTCTCTATGGCATCCAACTGCATCATCTTTCCCCCAATTATCTTCTTCACATTGCTTGTTTTATCACCCTCTGCGAGTGCTGGCTCGGCATCGAGCCTCACTTTGGCCTCTTCCGGAAACTCTATTCCGTGAAGAGGCAATCTGGTTCGGATGGTGTGTATCGCATTGGGGGTTGCATCATCTCCCTCAAGGCCAATATTCTTTTCTTTTCTTTTTCCATGTCTGAATCTGTCCAGTACTGGCGGAGGCGATGGTTCTACATTCGCGACTCCACAGTGGCTGGGCAGCATTTTGGTCTTGCTCCTTTCGACTCCTCCCAAATAATCGAGCCGAAGAGGTCCTAGAAAACCCAGATCTTGGATGGCGTGGTAGCGGAGATAGAGGCCCTCTACCGTCGGGTGGAGGATCTCCAGTTGATTCCGGAGAAAGAAGTGAATGGTGTGGATATTATCCGCACGTTTCTCGAGCGTCGGGTGTAGCCCCTCCAGGCTAGGGCGCACCCAATGTTTCTTTATGCTGGGCGCCGTGATCCGACGCGAGTTTCGGCCAAGAAGCTCTCCCAGGGAGATCTCGACAGGGACCTTCGTACGCTGCTGAAGTACAAGGCTATAGAGGATATCCCGGGGAAGTCGCTGACTCTGCCATTTTCTTCTACGCTGTCCGTTCCACAGGTGTAGATTCGTGCGCGTAGCGCTTTTGTTGGTTGCATGCTTATTTTCTCTTGTTTGCTAACAACGTCTCTTCTTTTCTGCAGAGCTTCAAGGTGCCGGGCATGGTGCCGCCATTGCCCGAAATCTTTCCGGATGCTCCGGATAATGATGTGGTGGATTACATGTCTGAGCTGCCGTCAGCACGATCTCCGGCTGAAGAGGCCAATGAGTCGAGCGAGGACCACACTCGCAAACGATCGCGGAGCTCCAGCGAGTCTTCGAATGCTTGGACTCCTCCGACTCCTAGGAATCCTCTGTGTCTTGAGCGTCATAGTGATGGGCATGGAGGCTCTTCCTCTCCTATTCCCGCTCTTCTTGTGCGGTCTGTAGCGCCGCATCCGCCATCGAAGCGGAAGAAGGAAGAAAAGAAGGAAGAGAAGAAGGAAGAGAAGAAGGAAGAGAAGAAAGAGGAGAAGAGGGTCCGAAGGACCCCTCCTGTCTTCAACCTGAGCGAGCTTGACTCGTAAGTTTCCTCTGCACTGCGTTTTCTTTACTGTTTACTTTGTTCTTGTACTAATTTGTTCGTGTGCAAGCACTCTTCCAATGACTCCTCTAGCGATGGTGCTCGGGAGATGATGGGGGAGTCGAAAGTCGCGTCTCCTCCTCCTCAGACGGTGGCAACTTCTGAGGGCGCTGCACCGAACCCTCTTCTGCAGGAGGTGCAGGTGGTTGCGCCTCAGAATTTCGCCAGCGGACCTTCGACGTCGCCATTGGATCATGTAAGTCTCCTGCCACGGGGGGAGCCCCCGCGCGTTTGTAAAAGAGTTTTCTTGTTTTGTTCTTCGAGTCTTGGGGGGGAGCCCAAGAGCGTTTTCGTGTGTGTCTTTTGCTTCTGTTATTTTCTCTTGGGCGTAGCCCCCGAGTCCTTTTTCTGACTGGTAGGTCTTCTTCCTGCAGCCCTTTGTGCAGGATGCCAAGCGACTAGTGCAGGAGCACCTGGTGCTGGAGGCCAGCCTCAAACAGCTTCAAGGTACTGTTATGCCTTTGATGTTTGCTTCTTCGTGTATTCTTGTCCTGTTATTTGACACTTGTAATTTTTGGATGCAGAGGAGCATAACACCTCCCTTCGTGAGATCGATGCTCTCAAAAAGAGCCTTGGTCAAGCGGAGAAGAAGGCCGAGGTCGCCCTTGGTGCGAAGGAGCGCCAATTGACGAGGTTTGATCTCATCAATGCCCATTGTTATGGAATTAGGTTTTGGAGAAGATGGGGATGCTGGAGATCGTGGAACGCTTAGCAACCAAGCAACACGGGGACACAAGGTTTACCCAGGTTCAGGCCCCCGGAGGGAAAACCCTACTCCTGCTTGTCTGCTCTTGATTACGGCGGAACTGAAGGTTACAGGGGTGCACAGATGCAATATGGCGTGGAGGTGTGTATGCGAAAGTATGAGGAGAAGATCTAGGTCGTGCCCTCCTAGCCTTTATATAGACTCAGGCAGGTCCCGGGCATAGACCTAGTCGGTTACAGGTTCTAGGGTTTTACCCCATTGAATTTCCTATCTACTCTAGTCTTGCTCTCCAAGGATCCGAAAGCGTCATGGGCCTTGGCCACCCGAAAATCTTCATGGGCCGGCGTATGATTGCCGTGGGCCTTCCTTGGGCTGGACCAGGTATGCTAAGATCATGTACCCGAGGGGTATAATCATGTCACCGGTGCCAACTCATTGTCTTCAACCTCCTGCGACCAAATCCCCCTCACCTCGCTGCCATTCTCAGTCATAATTTCCTCGCGTAAATTCGTTTCAATGCACGAGTTAATCTCGCTCGTGACCGCTCCCTCATAATCGCCTCGCCCTCTTCCTTCTTTCCCCTCAGACCTCACTCGACTGGAGCCCCTAGGCTGCTTGAATTTCATACCACAAGCCACACTGCTCCGACGAGCGTCTCCACCAATTCCGGCGAGAACGGACTTCCCCTTGCCTCACAGTTCCCACGAGCGTACTCCCCATCGTCCTCTGCATCTCCCAGTACCACCACTCGCCCGCGCATTCTCCACAGCGTCGGCTTCTTCCTCGTCTGAGCATCGCCGTAGTCTGCATCCACTCCGACAACTTCTCCCGGTGAGACCCGACCGCCCCTCTCGCCCTCAATGACAGTCCTGCACTCACCGTTCTCTCACGCGCTTAACGCTACCTTTGGACTGTCTTATCGTGCCTTGCAGCCTCGCCTCCGTCAACAACCGAGCGTGCCTGACGTAAGATGCAACTCCGGTGAGAGATTAGCGTCACGCCCGTGCACCCCTCCGTCGACAACGACCACGTTGAGCATCGTCGTGACCTCGCGGACCTGGTAAACTACTACAACCACCCCCTGACCCCCTAGAATATCCGGACCATCACCACCCGACGCGTAGCCGCCGCTCGTCGTCGCCACGCGCCGCCAGACTTTGGTCACTCGCTCATGAGCCGTCGGATCTAGATCGTAGAGCTGCGATAGATTCACTTAACGAAGGGGTACGTAGCACTCTGAGCCGCACGATTTTATTTAGATCCAACGCTCTGTCTTGGTCGATCCAACCAAAGCGGTACCGTCCAATAGGATTGCTCCACGTGGTCAGTGTTTTGATTTAAAAACAGAAATGAATCTATTAGATGTTTGATTTTGTAAAATTCATAACTTTAAATATACACGTCCAAATTTTACAAATTTTATATCATTGGAATCAAGAAAAATAATACTTTCCAACCATTCCCTTTGTTTAGTGAATTGCTTCTGTAAAATTGGTTGTTTTTGCAGAAAGATGTGTAGGAATTTGCGTATAACATTTATTCTAAAAATATTTTTAGGATAAAATCTTTTGTAAATGGTTTGTGTTGAACCTACCGACCATAAAAACCAACTTTTCGATTTAAAAGTATATTTTTTGATACTAAGGAATAAATCTTTGAATAAAAGCATTTCTAGTTAAATAAAATGTTGTTTATGTTTCAAAAATGCTTTTTGAGTAAAAACCTTTGGAATTTTTTTTGATTTAAACTCTCTGACCCTAAACACCAAGTTTTGGGAATTAGAATATATTTGATAAACCCTATTAAGATACTACTTTGTTTAAAATCATTTCTAACAAAATAAAATGATGCTTTGATTTAAAAATGGTATATAGGTAAAACCTTTTGCAAATGGTTTTAATATTAAACACTTGACCTTAAAACACTAACATTTGTGTTTAAAAATATATTTGTCAAACACTAGAAATTATTACTTAGATTTAAATCATTTCTAGCAAAACAAAAAATATTTAAATGGCCATTTCCACTAACTTGCTTTAAAATGGTTTTGCCACCTTTATAAATGACAAATAGGTGTTTTAAAATGTTTATAGCTTATTAGAAACCACTTCTCCAAATAAAACAATCTTTTGCATGATTGCATGCATTGTTTTGTTTCCTTTATTTTATGTGATGAATTATTTGAATGCTAGTTTGAATATGTGCTTGCCTTGATTGATTTGTACTGAACTTTGAAGAGTGTGACCATTTCAAGATCAAGGAGTGAACTTATATTCTCTACCAAAAAGGCAAGTGGTGCTTCATACTTTTGTCCTATTATTTTCACTATGCATTAGTGATATTTCTAGGTAGGACCTGCATGGAATTTTACTAAGTATGCTATGCCATGGGAAATCCTAGTAGATGATGCTTTAGTATAATTTTCCTAAGTTAAGATTCCTACTACCATCATGCTTAGCTTAGCTAGTAGAAAACAAGGGTGGATTATATTCATGCTATGAAATATTTCTAAGTCCATGACTTGTGCTTTTGCTTAATAAAACAACTATGTGAATGAATCACCTGGGTGGAATGGTGAGAATGGTTTGTGTTGAGTGGTTACTCAGGGCACATTTCAATGGACTACCTTGGTGTATCACACTTGTGGAAATCCACCCAGGAACAAAGAGATTTGAGATGTCAAATGTTGAGAAGCTTCAAGTGCAGCCACATGGCATTATGGGCTCTGCATGGATCATATAGGTTGCAATAACTTAGCCAAATGGACAGTTGGTGGTAGGGGATGATAGGTTTGGAACGCGTCCATTATGGTCTAAGGGAAGGCTTCTGAAAGATCTTGTCTCGATGCATGTCGAGTCTTGTGGGGAAAGTGCACCACCTCTCGAGAGAGTAAAATCTAAGTACTTAGTTGTGCCCCCAGCAATGGACAATTTGTGCATCAAGACATGGAAGCTATCAAGGATCTCCTCATCCCAATTTCTAGGTTAAAAACTTGTGGTTGAACAAGGGTTAAAGGATCTTCAATCCATGATTGGTAGATGCCTAGGGTGATTTTTGCCAAACAAAAACTTAGTGTTTTCAAATGATAAGAAAAATCTATTTTGAGCAAAGCAAGCCTAAGATCCACTTAGCCAAATGCATATAGATGATAGATACCACTATTCTATCATAGTATCACTTGTCAATACAATTCAAATATATTGACCCTTGTGGCTTTAACTTATTATGTTGCAGGTTTGTTTGATGTTAGTGAACTGTGTTGAATAGGATTACAAGTCTACAACCAACATGATTGCCTGTGGCACTTTGAAGATGAAGGACTCCATGCTACATAGTTATTTCTGCTGCATTGTAATGTGATAGCAAATGAGCTATGTAAGATGTAATGAATTATTTTATTCCTGGTTATAAAGTTGTATTATGACCTTTGTTTCTTGATATTACATCTTAACTGTGGATGCTAGCTATTGATCCAGGGACTAGCATTGTAAACACATGGATCTCTACCTTATTAAAGGTTGGGACCTATACAGATGGTATCAGAGCACTGTGTTGCCTGTAGGATTGTAACCCTAGGATTGGACAAAACCCTTTAGAAAAATAGGAATTGTATTTGTTCAAAATTATTTACAAACAATCTTGTAAACTCTTTCCTCAACCTTTTTGGTTTTGATTCTACATCTCTTCCTTTTTGATGGACAAAGCCTCCACCATGAGCAAAGACTTCAACATCAGCAAAGGACCTCACCAAACTCAAATGACTTCAACTTTAGTTTCATCAAGGACTTCAACTTAGATATCACTAAGGACTACAAGTGAGACAAGAATACTCAAGACTTGAAGCCTAAGGAAACACAACTTAGAAGGAACCATCATCACCTTTGAAGCTTATTTACCAAGATGCAAGAATTTTTCCAAGGAATCCCTGATCTCATTCATGAAGAAACAACTATGAAGAATGGAATAATCTCAAGAAAATCCCATAGTTGGACCACCATACTAGTGATTAGTTTAAACCCACCAACTTATGTGGTGTAGGAAAAATATTTTGTTTCCTAAAAATGTGCTTGAACTTTGTTGTTTGAGTGGAATGTTTGATTGTGATTGCTTGCACATTGTTTGTGTGATTGGTGTGTGATTAGACTTCTTCCTTAGAAATCTTTTTCCTAATATAATCCCAATCCAAGCCAAACAGATGACTTCTCCAAGAGACTCCAACATCAAGAATGATGACAACAACAACCAAGAGATGCTTGTAGCAACTCAAGCCCAGTTGAATCAAGTGAAAACTCAGTTTTTAGCCAACAACAATGAGTTAGACCCAACCATGCAAAAGTTTTTGGAAATCCAATCCCATTTTTTGCAAAGGATGACCAATCAAATTATCAACATGATAAGCAACTCTTCCCAAGGAGATTGTGACAACAATGATGTCAAGGATGGTATTATAGAAGGAACTCAAGCTTGCAATATTTGTGGAGACATGGGACACACTTATAAAGAGCATGAGGATCAATGCCCTAATTGTGAAGAGAAACATCCAACTAAAGAATGCCCCACATCTCAAGTTACTTGTTCCCTATGTGAAGGAAATGATCATGTCCCTATCCAATGCCCCATCTATCCTATAGTTCAACAAATGAAACAAGGTGGAATGCGTCAAAAGTTTGGAAACCCCCATGAGGAAACAAATTCTATCAAGAAGGATGAAGACAAAGGAAAACCTTAGATTGCACCTCCATACATTGGGAATCACCTTGATGGACAAAAGAGGAAACATAGGTATTATCCAAGGAATCATTCAAGGAACCGAGGAAGTTTTCCCACCATTGTGGTGAAATATGAAGAACATGAACTAGAAGAACTCCTAGCTTTGGAGAAACCCAAGAAGAAGAAGAAGAAGAAGAAGAAGAAGAAGAACCAAGGAAACAAACAAGAGGAAATCAAAACAAAGATAAAGAAGGATATTAGCCAAGTGATGTGCAACAACTGCAAAAGGCTAGGTCATTATGCATCACATTGTCCAGAAAAGAAGAAGTACAAGACAAGCAAGCCTATGAAGGATATCAGCCTTGTCACATGTTTCAAGTGTGGAAACAAAGGACACTATGAAGATGTATGTCCAGAGAAGTTTCATCAAGATCCTAGGTAAGCCAAGATGTAATCTAGTCTAAAACCTTTTTAAGGGTGGTAGTACCCTAGTGGCCTTAAAGCCAACTTGTAACCTCTTGTCTTCCCAAATCTCAGGACAAGATTTCTTTTAAGGGTGGTAGCCTGTCACATCCCAAAATTTTCCAAATTTTGTAATGTGAAAATTAAATAAACAAAATAAATAATGTTGAAATTTAGGGTGAAACGAAACTTTTGATTCTAAATGGAAACATCAAAACTCATCTTGAACAAATTTGAATAAAATGGAATACAACAAATTTCAATCAAGTGAAAATGCATTCATCAAATGAATGTACCTTGAATTTAAACACTTGGGAAAATAAACCAAAACCCTAAAACCCTAATGGAATAAAATCATTTCCAAGATCTCTCAAAGACTATGGATTTGATCCATATAAAAATTTGTCAATAAACATTTTAAAATGATCAAAAATAATAAACAAAAATATTATAAAACCATAGAAATTGGTTTCATTTAATTTGGAACAATAGATAAAAACTTATGAGTTTAATATGGCAAAAGGAAATAATTTCCAAAGCTAATAAAGCTCCTATCTAAAGTCCATACCAAATTGTGAGCAAAATAATCCTAAATATATTTAAAAGGATACACAAATATTAAATAAAATCATACAAATTGGAAACACCAATTTTGGATCTATAAATAAAAATATATGGATTTTAAAAGACAAAGAAAGAAATAATAAATAAGGATTATTTAAAAGCCAAATTAAATCTTGGAAAAATCCATAAACAAATGAAAGTTTATTGAAGAATAAAAGAAGTAAAAGATTATTTAAATAAAATCATAAGTATTAAACAATATCCAACTTTATTTTAGATTAAGACAAATTTCCTAAACTAAATAATAAGAAAATTATTTAGAAGACAATTTAAAATTTGAATTAGATCCATAAGCAAATGGAATAAAGATAATCCAAATCCAACTAAAATAAAGATAAAGAATAATCAAATAAAATTTAAATGGGATTAAAACCATATTTCATTTGAATAAAGACAAATGCCCAATTTAAATGATTAATAAATCATATTAAAATATTCTAAATAATTTATTTAACATACTATTGAATAAATAAAACCTACTGAAAAAGGTTTGGTAAAAATTAAGATTTAAATAAGAGTTTGAAAATATAAATAAAATCTTATTTGAATAAAAGACAAGTGCCTATTTTAAATAAATAATAAACCATAAAAGAATAAAAGAATTATTCTAAAATGGACTTTAAAATGCATTGATAAACAACATTAAAACTTACTAAAGTTTGGTAAAGATCTGAATTCAAATGGTGTTTGAATTATTTGAACAAAATTCAAAACGGAAAAAGAAGAAGGTCTCAGGAAGAAAAATGGAAACAAGCCAGCCCAGCCCAGCTAGCCCATCTAGCCCAACTCACAACCCACCTCTTCTTTCCCCCGAATCGTTTTCTGTTACTCACGAACGAACCCGCGCAGACGCTAATGACGTGACCCCACGCGCACCCTCTCTCTCTCTCGCTGCCGCTAGGCCCCACTGCCAGCTCACTGTCTTCAACCTCCCGCGACCAAGTCCCCCTCACCTCGCTGCGTTCTCAGTCATAATTTCCTCGGTTAAATTCGTTTCAATGCACGAGTTAATCTCGCCCGCTACCGCTCCCTCATAATCTCCTCGCCCTCCTCCTTCTTTCCCCTCGAACCTCACTCGACCGGAGCCCCTAGGCTGCTTGAATTTCTCACCACAAGCCACACTGCTCCGACGAGCGTCTCCACCAATTCCATCAAGCACGGACTTCCTCTTGCCTCCCAGTTCCCACGAGTGTGCTCCCCATCGTCCCCTGCATCTCCCAGTACCACCCACTCGCCCACGCATTCTCCACAGCGTCGGCTTCTTCCTCGTCTGAGCGCCGCCGTAGTCTGCATCCACTCCGACGACTTCTCCCGGTGAGACCCAATCGTCCCTCTCCCCCTCAATGACACTCCTGCACTCGTCGTTCTCTCACGCGCTTAATGCTACCTCTCACAGCGTCGGCTTCTTCCTCGTCTTATCGTGCCTTGCAACCTCGCCTCCGTCAACAACCGAGTGTGCCTGACGTCAGACGCAACTCCGGTGAGAGATTGTCGTCACACCCGTGCACCCCTCCATCGACAACGACCACGTTGA
The DNA here is from genome assembly GCA_916181665.1 of Avena sativa. Lineage (NCBI taxonomy): Eukaryota > Viridiplantae > Streptophyta > Magnoliopsida > Poales > Poaceae > Avena > Avena sativa. The sequence continues at coordinate 394,924,151 of OV702279.1, read as the reverse complement.
GCATCGTCGTGACCTCGCGGACCTGGTAAGCTACTACAACCACCCCCTGAACCCCTAGAATAGCTGGACTGTCACCACCCGCGCGCCGCCGCCGCTCGCCGTTGCCACGCACCGCCAGACTTTGGTGACTATCTCATTAGCCGTCGGATCTAGATCGTAGAGTTGCGATAGATTCACTTAACGAAGGGGTACATAGCTCTCTGAGCCGCACGATTTTATTTAGATCCAACGCTCTGTGTTAGTCGATCCAACCGAAGCGGTACCGTCCAATAGGATTGCTCCATGTGGCCAGTGTTTTGATTTAAAAATAGAAATGAATCTATTAGATGTTTGATTTTGTAAAATTCATAACTTTAAATCTACACGTCCAAATTTTACAAATTTTATATCATTGGAATTAGGAAAAAGAATAGTTTCCAACCATTCCCTTTGTTTAGTGAATTGCTTCTGTAAAATTGGTTGTTTTTGCAGAAACATGTGTATGCATATTTGTGTATAAAATTTATTCTAAAAATATTTTTAGGGTAAAATATTTTGTAAATGGTTTTTTTAACCTACTGACCATAAAAACCAACTTGTAGATTTAAAAGTATATTTTGTGATACTAAGGAATAAATCTTTGAATAAAATCATTTCTAGTTAAATAAAAATGTTGTTTATGTTTTAAAAATGCTTTTTGAGTAAAAACATGTGGAAAAATATTTGATTTAAATTCTCTGACCCTAAACACCAAGTTTTGGGAATTAGAATATATTTGATAAACCCTAGTAAGATACTACTTTGTTTAAAAGCATTTCTAACAAAATAAAATGATGCTTTGATTTAAAAATGGTATATAGCTTATTAGAAACCACTTCTCCAAATAAAAAAATCTTTTGCATTCTTGCATGCATTGTTTTGTTTCCTTTATTTTATGTGATAAATTGTTTGAATGCTAGTTTGAATATGTGCTTGCCTTGATTGAATTGTAGTGAACTTTGAAGAGTGTGACCATTTCAAGATCAAGGAGTGAACTTATATTCTCTACCAAAAAGGAAAGTGGTGCTTTATACTTTTGTCCTATTATTTTCACTATGCATTAGTGAAATTTCTAAGTAGGACTTGCATGGAATTTTAATAAGTATGCTATGCCATGGGAAATCCTAGTAGATGATGCCTTAGTAGAATTTTCCTAAGTTAAGATTCCTACTACCATCATGCTTAGCTTAGCTAGTAGAAAACAAGGGTGGATTATACTCATGCTATGAAATATTTCTAAGTCCATGACTTGTGCTTTTTCTTACTAAAACAACTATGTGAATGAATCACCTGGGTGGAATGGTGAGAATGGTTTGTGTTGAGTGGTTACTCAGGGCCCATTTCAATGGACTACCTTGGTGTATCACACTTGTGGAAAGCCACCCAGGAACAAAGAGATTTGAGATGTAAAATGTTGAGAAGCTTCAAGTGCAGCCACATGGCATTATGGGCTCTGCCTAGATCATATAGCTTGCAATAACTTAGCCAAATGGACAGTTGGTGGTAGGGGATGATAGGTTTGGAACGCGTCCATTATGGTCTAAGGGAAGGCTTCTGAAAGATCTTGTCTCGATGCATGTCGAGTCTTGTGGGGAAAGTGCACCACCTCTCGAGAGAGTAAAATCTAAGTACTTAGCCGTGTCCCCGGCAATGGACAATTTGAGCATCAAGACATGGAAGCTATCAAGGATCTCCTCATCCCAATTTCTAAGTTAAAAACTTGTGGTGAACAAGGGTTAAGGGATTTTTAATCCATGATTGGTAGATGCCTTAGGTGATTTTTGCCAAACAAAAACTTAGTGTTTTCAAATGATAAGAAAAATCTATTTTGAGCAAAGCAAGCCTAAGCTCCACTTAGCCAAATGCATATAGATGATAGATACCACTATTCTATCATAGTATCACAACCCAATACAATTCAAATATATTGACCCTTGTGGTTGTAACTTATTATGTTGCAGGTTTGTTTGATGTTAGTGAAGTGTATTGAATAGGATTACAAGTCTACAACCAACATGATTGCCTGTGGAACTTTGAAGATGAAGGAATCCATGCTACATAGTTATTTCTGTTGCATTGTAATGTGATAGCCAAATGAGCTATGTAAGATGTAATGAATTATTTTATTCCTGGTTATAAAGTTGTATTATGACCTTTGTTTCTTGATATTACATCTTAACTGTGGATGCTAGCTATTGATCCAGGGACTAGCATTGTAAACACAGGGATCTCTACCTTATTAAAGGTTGGGAGCTCTACAATACAGTGTGTGGCACTTTGGCTAGATTGAATATTTGTTATGAGTTATATTTGGAGTTAGATGTCTCTATGAAATTGTGGTGTTTGTTGGAACCATCTAGCACTCAAGGTGACAGTATGGGGTTATCTAGATTGGGGAAGGCCCTACCGTGGATTAGAGTGTCCAACCGGAGATTAGTTAAGAGTGGTATCATGAAGAGAGGATATTTATATGGGAGAGTGTTCACTAGTGAAAGTATGATCCCTAGGCCTTGTTTCTAAACATTGAAACACCATTTGCATCTAGATCTGTTACATGTTTTCTTGCTTTAGTGTTTACCTCACCGTCAAGCTATTTTCTGGCACCGTTACCACTTGTATTTCACTATCTCTTCGCCGAACTAGTGCACCTATACACCTGACAAGTGTATTGGGTGTGTTGGGGGCACAAGAGACTTCTTTTATCTTGATTGCAGGATTGCTTGAGAGGGAATACCTTTGACCACTTCCTCCCTGAGTTTGATAAACCTTGGGTGATCCACTTAAGGGAAACTTGCTGCTGTTCTACAAACCTCTGCACTTGGAGGCCCAACAATTGTCTACAAGAATAGAAGTGCGTAGACATCAATCACGGTCGGCACGCTACCTCTTCATCTACCATCGGGATTAGTTTTATACTTACATGATTGTTACTTGGTGCCTGCGTTGAGCATGAACATTATATCCGGATCATGTTTATTGTGAGACGGTTACTTGTTTAAATCCGAGAATAATGGTTGTTCGATTTATATGAGAAATATGTTTTATGCACATGCACCTTTGATAAATGGTCTATTCTTGTTGAATCTCGATTGTAGTAATACACACATTAATAACATTGAAACTAAATGTTTCAAATTGAGCGATAACTCGAACTATATGTGGCACTGTCGTCTTGGTCATATTGGAGTGAATCGTATGATGGAACTTCATTCCGATGGACTTCTTGAATCACTTAATTTCGAATCACTTGAAAGATGCGAAGCATTTCTGGTGGGTAAAATGACTAAGACTCCATTTTCTGGTATGATGGAGCGAGCTACTGACTTATTGGAAATCATACATACCGATGTGTGTGGCCCAATGAGTGTAGCATCACGCGGTGGTCATCGTTATGTTCTTACCTTCACGGATGACTTGAGTAGATATGGGTATATCTATTTCATGAAACATAAGTCCGAAAATTTCGAGAAGTTTAAGAAATTTCAAAGTGAAGTAGAGAATCAACGTAACAAGAAGATTAAATTTCTACGATCTAATCGTGGCGGTGAGTATCTAAGTTACGAGTTTAGCGAGCATTTGAAGAAATGCGGAATACTTTCACAATTGACACCGCCGGGAACACCACAACGTAATGGCGTGTCCGAACGTCGTAATCCAACTCTCTTAGATATGGTTCGTTCTATGATGTCACTTACAAATTTACCGCTATCGTTTTGGGGTTATGCATTAGAAATAGCCGCATTCACTTTAAATAGGGCACCATCTAAATCCGTTGAAATGACACCATATGAATTATGGTTTGGGAAGAAACCTAAATTGTCGTTCCTTAAAGTTTGGGGTTGCGAAGCTTATGTAAAGAAGTTATAGCCCGACAAGCTTGAACCCAAAGAAAAAAAATGCGTCTTCATAGGATACCTGAAGGAAACTATTGGGTATACCTTCTATCATAGATCCGAGGGCAAAATCTTCGTTGCCAAGAATGGATCCTTTCTAGAGAAGGAGTTTCTCTCGAAAGAAGTTACTGGAAGGAAAGTAGAACTCGACGAGGTTGTTGAACCTTCTCTCGGACTTGAGAGTAGCACGGCACCGGAAGTAGTTCCTGTGGCGCCTACACCAATAAGAGAGGAAGCTAATGATGTTGATCATGAAACTTTGGTTGAAGTCACTACGGAACCTCGCAGGTCAATGAGAACCCGTACCACTCCTGATTGGTATGATCCCGTTATGAGTGTCATCTTGGTAGATAACACCGATGACCCTGCGACATATGAGAAAGCGATGATGAGCCCATATTCCAATAAATGGAAAGAAGCCATGAAATCCGAGATTGGATCCATGTACGAAAACCAAGTATGGACTTTGGTGGACTTACCGGATGGCCGGAAGGCTGTCGAGAACAAATGGATTTTCAAGAATAAAACATATGCTGATGGTAATGTTACTGTCTATAAAGCTCGACTTGTCGCAAAAGGGTTTCGACAAATTCAAGGAGTTGACTACGATGAGAATTTCTCACTGGTAGACAAGCTAAAGTCTATGAGGATTTTATTAGCAATTGTTGCATATTATGATTATGAGATATAGCAGATGGATGTCAAAATGGCGTTCCTCAATGGAGACATTGATGAAGAGTTGTATATGGTACAACCCAAAGGTTTTCTCGATCCTAAAGATGCTAACAAGGTATGCAAACTTCAACGGTCCATTTATGGATTGAAGCAAGCATCCCGGAGTTGGAATCAACGTTTTGATAAGGTGATCAAAAGTTTTGGTTTTATACAAACTTATGGAGAAGCTTGTATTTACAAGAAAGTGAGTGGGAGCTCTGTAGCATCCTTAATACTATATGTAGATGACATATTGTTGATTAGGAATGATGTAGACCTTCTTAATAGTGTCAAAGATTATTTGAATAATAGTTTTTCAATGAAAGATCTTGGCGAAGCAGCTTACATATTAGGCATAAAGATTTATAGAGATAGATCGAGACGCATAATATCATTGTCACAAAGTACATATTTGGACAAAGTTCTAAAGAGGTTTGGAATAAAAAATAGGAAGAAAGGGTTCTTGCCCATGTTGCCCAATACGACCTTGAGTAAAACTCAAAGTCCTGCAACAGCACAAGATAGAGAAATAATGAGTAAAACTCCCTATGCCTCAGCCATAGGATCTCTTATGTATGTCATGCTATGTACTAGACCCGACATCGCATATGATGTTAGTTTGACTAGCAGATATCAAAGTGATCCAGGAGTGGATCATTGGGTAGCGGTCAAAAACATCCTTAAGTACTTGAGAAGAACTAAGGATATGGTTCTTTCTTATGGAGGTGATGAACAACTCGTCGTTAATGGTTACACCGATGCTAGTTGGAACACCGATCCGGATGATTCTAAATCTTAATCTGGATACGTATTTACTTTGAATGGTGAAGTAGTTAGCTAGAGGAGTGCAAAGCAAAGCGTTGTGGCGAGATCTTCAACTAAATCAAAATACATAGCTGCTTCAGAGGCTTCACAAGAGGCGATATGGATGAAGGATTTCATTACAGAGCTCTGTGTGGTTCCAAGTGCGCTGGAACCAATGTATATCTATTGTGATAACATAGGCGCCATAGCTAATGCGTAAGAACCAAGGTCACACAAGAAGCTAAAGCATATCAAGATGCGTTTTCACGCTATTCGAGAGCATGTCCAAGGGGGTGACATAAAGATCTGCAAAGTACACACAGATCTGAATGTGGCGGATCCGTTGACTAAACCTCTCCCAAGGGCAAAACATGACCATCACCAAACCGCCATGGGTGTTCGGTATATTACCATGTAATCTAGATTAGTTGACTCTAGTGCAAGTGGGCGACTGTTGGAGATATGCCCTAGAGGCAATAATAAAAGTGATTATTATTATATCTTTGTGTTTATGATAAATGTTTACATTCATGCTATAATAGTATTAACCGGAAACATTAATACTTGTGTGATTTTAAACTAAATTAGAGTCCCGGGTAAAGCCTCTTTATAATACTAGCTTGTTGGTTAATAGATGATCGTGGTTTCTCGATCATGAACATTGAGATGTTATTGACAACAAGATCATATCATTAGGAGAATGGTTTGATGGACATACTCCTATAGATAAGCGTAGCATAAAGATCAAGTCATTTCAATAGTTCATTTGCTATAAGCTTTCTGATACATAGTAACCTAATTCCTTCGACCATGAGATCATGCTAATCACCATCACCGGAAGGATGCTTTGATGACATCAAACACCACACCGTAACTGGGTGGCTATAAAGGTGACATTGAGTGTTCGGAAAGTATGTGTTGAGGCACATGGATCAAGAGTGGGATTTATCCATCCATATGACGGATAGATATACTCTAGGCCCTCTCGGTGTAATGTCATCCAATTAGCTTGAAAGCATGTGACTGGCTCACAAGGGATCACATATCACGGGAACGAGAAAAGAGTACTTATCGATAACAAGGTTGAACTAGGTATGAAGAGATACCGACGATCAAACCTCGGATAAGTAAACTATCGTGAGACAAAGAGAAATTGGTTTCGTATGTAAGTGGTTCATTCGATCGCAAAGTAATCGTAGAAATATGTGGGAGCCATATGAATTTCCAGATTCCTCTATTGGTTATTGACTAGAGAAGTGTCTCGGTCATGTCCGCATAATTCACGAATCGTATGGAGACATACTTAAGGATTCAATGTTGTTTAGTAGATATGGAATATAAGTAGGGAGACCGAATATTGTTCGGAGTCTTGGATGGGATCCGGGATATCACGAGGAGATCCGGAATGGTCCGGAGAATAAGATTCATATAAGGAAAGTCCGATTCCGGAGTTCAGGAATGATTTCGATGTTTTCATCGGAGAGGTTCTAGAAGGTTCTAGAAGGTTCACCGGACCAGAAGGGGAATCGTTCATGAATGTGTCATGGTTAAGTGGAATGATTGGATCGTGTCCTAGGTCACTTGGTTGGGCATTTGCGAGAGAGAAATAAATCTCTAAATTGAAAGTCAAAAGGGAGGTTTCAAAAGTCATACTGGAACAATAGTTTCCTAGTGGAAGAAGGAAAGAGTACTTCCTTCTCTCCAAGTTGGGTTTGGGGAAGGATTCAAACTCCCCTCTCCCAAGCTGCCCTCCCTCTCATAAATAGAGGGGAGGGGCTGCCCCAAAGCACCACAACCAGCCCTCCCCACCTCCAAGTCGCGCCGCCGGCCCGTCGTCGTCGCCCTAGCCACCACCGACACCACCTCCTCTTCTCTGTCCTTCTAAACCTAGATCGCCGGAAACCCTAGATCCACCATAACCTGCTTCGGCTTAGGCAAAGCCCTGCAGGATCGTCCCTCTACTTCCGACACCATGTCGTCGTGCTGCGGAATCGCGAGGGGAGAACTACAACCTCCGCTGCCTGCTAGAACAAGGGAGAGGAAGGTCTTCCTCGAGTACCGAACGTGTGACCGACTGCGGAAGCACTGCCGGAACGCAGCGCCGGAAGGATCGTCTACGCGATCTTGAGATCGGCAATTGTACGACTACATCATCCACGACAATCTGCTCTTGTTAACCGCTTTGGAATCTTCGAGGGTGAGTACTCTAATCAACTCGTTGCTACAATCTAGTAGATAGATCTTGGCTTGTTTGTGTGCATGCGGTAGAATTTTTTTGTTTTCCATGCTATGAACCCCTACAGGAGTTGATACGTCCAATTTGCATCACCATTCTATATCATAATTTGCCTTTGTTCATTGATATATTTAATATTAAGAGGTGTTACTTATGTATTTTCATCTGTTTTTGCATGTTGGATGATTTTTGGAGGACGAACTGCCAGAGTCAGGATTCTAATGGAAAAAGAGGTGTTTTGATGCAATTTCGCGAAGATTAGAAAAATACTAGAAAAACTACATAAAATCCTATTTTCCCAGAAGACGAAGAATACCAGAAGGGAAGGCGGAGATGGTCCACAAGGGGCCCACACACCCTAGGCGCGGGCCACCCCTAGGCGGCGCCTACAGGGGGTGTGGCCCACCTGGCCCACCTCTGGCTCTGCCCTCTCGCCTATATCTTCTCCTCGAAACCCTAATACACGGGGAGCGACCACAGAAAGATTTCGCCGCCTCTGCGGGGCGGAAAACACCGAGAGAGAAAGTGCTTTCCGGCAGACAGATTTCTACCAAGGAAATTCTTTCCCGGAGAGGGGAGATCGTCGCCATCAACACCATCATCAAGATAAACTTCATAGGTATCATCATCATCCACACCATCATCTCCACCAGCACCATCATCATCACTCCATCCCGCTGTAACAATTGTGTTGAATCTTCCATAGTTCTTAGGGGAAACTTTCCCGGTGTTGATTACCATTGTAGTTGATGCTTGTGAGTGGAACCATTGAATTATTGTTTATGTTCAGATTGTTATCCATCACCATATCATATTTGATCTTGATCCATATGATGTCTCTTGATTAGTTCGTTTAGTTCTTGAGGACATGGGAGAAGTCATGTTGTTAGTAGTGGATTTGTGTTGAGAAATTATTCAATGGTTTAGTATTTAAGTTGTGGTGCTATTCTTCTAGTGGTGTCATGTGAACGTCGACTACATGATACTTCACCATTTATGGGCCTAGGGGAATGCATTGTGTATTTGGCTACTAATCATGGGGTTGCCGGAGTGACAGAAACCTGAACCCCCATTAGAATACCATTGCACAAGGGAGTGTAGGATCTCAAAGTTTAAGGCTGTGGTTAGGTTTTTACCTTAATTGCTTTCTTGTAGTTGCGGATGCTTGCAAGGGGTTTAATCACAAGTATGTATTAGTCCAAGTAAGGTCGGTACATTAGCACAGGTTCACCCACACAACACTTAAAAAACCAAAAAAGACTACTCAGCTATTTGAAGAGAAAGCACTTGACAGAATTCCCATGTGTCCTCGAGAACGTTTGGTACTTATAAGTATTTCCACCGGCTTGTCCTTTGCTAAGAAAGGATTGGGCCACTTGCTGCAATTGTTTCCTATCTTTATTACTTGCACTTTATTTATTTGCTTTATCAGAAAACCCCTAAAAATCTGTTTGCTAAGTATTTACAGAGATTTTCTGCTCCATACCACTTGTCAACACCTTCTTCTCCTCGTTGGGATCGACACTCCTATTTATCAAAAGTACTACGATACACCCCCTATACTTGTGGGTCATCACCCCCCAGGCGAGGGCTAGCCCTGGCCGCGCGGCCAGGGGTGTGGCCCCCTGGTGGCTCCCCTCCGTCTCGTACTCTGGCTCCGTGTTCCCCACGGTAAAATATTAACTTTGGCTTTTGTCCCTACCAATTCCATGAATATTGATTTTCTGCCTTTTCTGGAACCAAAAACAGAAGAAAACAGGCACCTGGAACTGTGGCATCTTGTTAATAGGTTAGTCCCAAAAAACATATAAAAATACCTCAAAGTGTAGATAAAGCAAAGCAAAGTAGATACTAAACAAGCATGGAACATAAAAAATTATAGATATGTTTTCGACGTATCAAGCATCCTCAAGCTAACTCCTGCTCGTCCCCGAGTAGGTAAGTGATAAAAAGAATAATTTTTGAGGTGACATGCACCATCAAAATCAAGATAAAACCATTTGGAAGCATTGAAAGCTGGGCAAAGAACTCTAAACGTGAGCATGAAAGAAGAAGTTCTAACAGTAAGACAAAGTAACTATGCATGCAAAATGAAAGGTTACAAACAAAGATCATGAATAACAATGCATTGAAAGACGTTTGTTTGTTTCACATATATAAAACATAGCATAGTGGCATTCAGCTTGTTCCTCATGGAGTAGCAAATAAATGCATATGACACCTTCAAAGTTCATAAGAGTGACTAGATACAAATAGTTTAAGAACAAGCAATATCAACATTATGAATCAATCAATAAGTTTTGGGATAATGCACTAGAACTAAGAATGGCAACTATGCTCTCTTAATTGGTGCCTAAGTATTGAAGGTGAAGACTCAATATAATAGTGGAAGAAAGACCCTTCATAAAGGGAAGCAGGGATTTCAAATCTCATAAAGAGCTTCCAAAAATTATGGTACTTGTTAGCTTTCAGATCTCATTGCCCCTATCATAAGCATCTTGAAGTGATTAAGGTTAAAGTCAACAAACTATGGAGTATATGCTTGACAAAGTATAAGTTGGAAATCCCATGTCCCTTGAGTACGAGGGCCGCTCCTCATGCTACTCAACTTTAGTCACTTGTAAGTTCTTGTCGTAGTAAGTACATGTGTATCATAGAGAACCGCCAATTGGGTACCCCTTGCACATGATACAGGAGCTATCCCATAATCAAAATGACAAGGCAAGCAGGCAATGAGCATCTCAGCAATCTTCTTATTTACCATGGGAAAATGGTGTTTTTTCTCTCTTTCCTATTTTCTCAATATGTCTCTTTTTTTATAAGAAGAAATCTTCATAGATTGCTCACTATGGTGATGCTGCAAGTTTTCACCATGATTCGGCATGTATTAGGCTAGCAGCCCAGGCGTTTCTCTAACACACATACATAACTACATGGACTTACAAGCTCCCCTTTTATTTCACACCAACGACATCCGCAAACAAAAGAGCATGATATCAACTGGGTACAGTGTACAAGTGGAATGTTGAAAGTGTTACCCATGACAACATGGTTCTGCTAATTCCAACGTATAAGTGCAAGCATATACAACATAGATGACACAATGGTTCAAGTTTATTTAGGGTCAAGAAAAATAAAGTGTGCCATCAAGTTTGTGAGAGCTTTAATCACTAAGTTTTCACATAACAAAAGTGACTTTTTAATTGGAAGGTAGATAAAACAAGGATATACTTGGAATGGTGTAACACACCATGCATAGGAATTTATAGTGGACACTTTGGAATAACTTGGTTTCTTGGGAGTTGTATGCATGAGTAGAGCTTACTCATACAAGTGGAGGCTAGCAAAAGACTAGGAGCGACCAACTAAGAGAGCAATAATGGCCATAAACATGCAAAGCGACAAAACATTACTAATCAAAGCATAAATTGGTACTACAAGTGAAAAACTAAATGATCATAGAGGCTATGGTGATTGGTTCATAGTCATAACATGGTGTGAGCATGTGCCAAGTCAAACCAAACAAAGCATCAAAGGAGAATACCACAATAATATGCTTTTGTATGCTAAAACAATGCATGCTTCTTTCAAGGCACATTAAGCAATCCCAATTGTTTGGAAAAATTCATGCTACACAAATAATCACTAAGAATAAGGTTAAAACAACATCTAGCATGACATGATAGTCTAAGTTAGAGTCAAAACAAGCTCCTTCTTGTACTACTCAAGCAAGAACTTTCTACTCCTCTCCAACACCAATCGAATTATTTGAAACAACACAGCGAGAACGGGGGTCCAAACTACTTTATTCAAGCAAACAAAAATGAAAAACAAAAACAAAAACTAAGATGCTCCAAGAACAACACAACAGTGCATGAAATAATAAAAATGAAGTGTCTAGAAAGACCTGATTTTTTTTATGAAGAAGGTGATGCCTTGGGCATCCCCAAGCTTGTACGCTTTTACCTCTTGAATATTTCTTGGGGTGACACGGGGTGGCATCCCCAAGCTTTAGATTTTCTCCATTATTCATCTCATTACATCATTCTTCCTCTAGACCTGCAAATTTTCCTTCATACAAAACTTCACACAATCTTTATTAGCAACATTAGTGTATTCAAAAGATAATAGACCTTTGGGGTTTTGTTTTAAAACAGAAAAACTTTTACTAAAAACACAAGATACTGTAGAAATTCCTTAAAAAATCTCAATTTCCCAAAAACAACCCAAAAGGGAATCAATAAGAAGCAAATGCAAATAATGGCACAAATCTGTCAAAACAGATCAGCAGGTAGAAACCGATTTTTCAAAGATCTTCTGTTTCTCAAATCAAAAAGTGTTGAACTAACAAAAGTTAGATAAAAACCTGGGGGAATTATTCAGAAAATTACAGCTCAATACGAGTTACAGAGATTTTACACGAATTTTTATAGTGGAGCACAAAAATATGTTTCGGGACAACAACTCCCCAAATCTTACTTCCCTCTCATTAGAGGTTATTCTTGGCACAAAAAGCAAACAAAAAGTATAAGGAGAGATTATTACAGAAGTAATAACTTCCAAGACTCAAGAAAACTATTGGGTTATCTCCCAAGAAGTACTTTTCTTTAATGCCTTTAAGTTAGGCACAAGAAGCAAGAATCAAGTATTTTCAAATGAAGAAGCATTAACATCAAACCTTGCTTTCAAAGGAGGAGCAAAAATCAACTTATCTCTCCTCATAGGGAAGTGTTCAATACCTTTCTTGAATGGAAATTGATATTTAATGGTGCCTTCTTTCATATAAATGATGGCACCAACAGTTTTAAGAAAAGGTCTTCCCAAAGTAATAGAACAAGAAGCATTGTATACAACATCCAAAACATAGAAATCAACAGGGACATAAGCATTGTTAACCTTAATAAGAACATCATTAACATTCCCCATGAGTTTTTTTAGCATTATCATCAAGTGGGACATCCAAATAGCAATCTTCCAAAGGTGGGAAATCAAGCATTTCATAAATCTTTCTAGGCATAATAGAGACACTAGAACCAAGGTCACATGAAGCTTTGAGATCAAAGTCATTCACTTGCATATTAATGATGGGTTCCCAACTATATTCTACTTTCCTAGGAATAGAAGCTTTGTGTTTCAACTTTTCTTCCTTAATTTTAATAAGAGCATATGTAATGTGTTTGGTGAAACCTATATTCATATCACTAGCATTAGGGCTTCTAGCAAGCTTTTGTAGGAACATAATCACTTCAGAAATATTGCAACCATCAAGATCAAAATCAAACTTAGCATCACTGGTAGTAGACTCATTGGGTTTAGGCACTGTGGTAGGAGGAATAGGGTCTTCTTGTGGTTTCATGGCATTCATATTGGTGGTGGTGATAGTGCACACACTATTGTTTCTAGCAATTTCAGCTGCTCTTTCCCACTTAGCATGTAGTTGAGCTAACAGTCTAACATTTTTTTAATAGTAACTTGTATAGCATGAGTAGCAGCAAAGGTACTTTCCAAAGTTTCAGGTTTAGCAGCCATTTTATTAATCAAATAGGACTGTGCTTCAGACAAAGATGAAATATTTTTCTCAACATTCAAAAGCTTTTCCTCCACAGTCTTGTTGAAAGTGGTTTGTTTACTAATAAAGTCTTTAAGGATGACTTCAAGTTCATAGGGAGCACTTCTAGTATTGTTTAGGAGTTTCCATAAGTATTGCCATTATTAAGAGGATAAGGCCTATAATTGTTGTTACTACCAAAATTATTCCTATAGGCATTGTTGTTGAAATTGTTGTTTCTAATGAAGTTCACATCAACTTGCTCTTCTTGAGAAACCAAAGAATCTAAGGGAATATTATTTGTATTAGTAGGAGCTTTTCCATTAACTATAATAGCCATGATAACATCAATCTTATCACTCAAAGAGGAGGTTTCTTTAACAGAATTTACCTTCTTACCATGTGGATCTTTCTCAGTCTGCCATTCAGAATAGTTGACCATCATATTATCAAGGAGCTTTGTTGCAACACCCAAAGTAATGGTCATAAAGGTACCTCCAGCAGCTGAATCCAACAGGTTTCCTGAGGAGAAGTTTAAACCTGCATAAAAAGTCTGGATAATCATCCAAGCAATCGGTCCATGAGTGGGACAATTCTTAACCAAAGATTTCATTCTTTCCCAACTTGAGCAAAATGTTCATTATCAAGTTATTTAAATTTCATTATTTCAATTCTCATAGATATAATCTTAGCAGGAGGATAGTATTTTCCAATAAAAGCATCTTTGCACTTAATCCAAGAATCAATACTATTTCTAGGCAAGGATAGCAATCATTCTTTAGCTTTTCCTCTCAAGGAGAAAGGAAACAACTTGAGCTTAATAATATCTCCATCTACATCCTTATATTTTTGCATCTCACAAAGTTCAACAAAGTTATTGAGGTGGGCAGCAGCATCATCAGAACTAGCACCAGAAAATTGCTCTTTCATAACACGATTCAACAAAGCAGGCTTAATTTCATAAAAGGTGGCATCAGGAGCAGGTGGAGCAATAGGAGTACTTAGGAAATCATTGTTGTTTGTGCTAGTGAAGTCACACAACTTTGTATTATCAGCAGAGTTCATTTTGGCAAAAGTGGAGCAAGCAAACAACAGCAGCAACTAAAGCAGGAACTAATTTTTTTGTGTTTTTGATAAGAGAAAGCAAAACAAACTAAACTAATTTTTTTTGGAGTTTTTGATAAAAAGAGGCAAACAAAACCAAGCAAAATAAACTAAGCAAAACAAAAACAAAAACAAAGTAAAGAGAAAGGTTGTGAAGGACTCCCCTTGTGAAGTCGTCCTTAGCCTCCCCGGCAATGGCCACAGAAAATAGCTTGATGCACTCAGATCACTGTAGAGCTTCGTTGGGAGATCCTAATAGGAAGGTATGATGAGCACAGCATCAAGTCTTCCCTCAATAAAAAACAAAGGTTATAGAACCAGTAGGAGGAAGGAAACGACCCAAAGGTGTTGCTAGCAACTTGGAAACCTGCACAACACAAACTCAAGACTTTGCCCCATTGAACAGTGAGGTTGTCAATCTCACCGGTTTGCTGAAAACAAAGTATTAACTGTATGGTGTGGAAGGTAATAGTGGTTTATAGAAAGTAAATAGTAACAATGGAAGATGTATCAATGGTAAAGATTGGACCGGGGTCCATAGTTCACTAGAGGTGTTCTCCTTAAGATAAACAACATGGCATGTTGGTTAAACAAATTACAGCAGGGCAATTGACAGGACATAGCAAGGCATAACAATGCAATACTATACATTCATGATCCTATGAGATTTGATTCGGCAATACAACAAGATACATAGACCGCCATCCAACTGCATCTATGACTAGTAATCCACCTTCAGGTTATCATCCGAACCCCCTCCAGTATTAAGTTGCAAGCAACAGATAACTGATTTAATCAAAGTGTGTAAGGTAAATAATCCACTTGTTCCATGAACAATAGATCATTGTTTTCTCCCTAGTAGAAATAGCACATCTACAACCTTAGAGATTTCTGTCATTTCCCCAGATTAAATAGAGGCATGAACCCACTATCGAGCATAAATACTCCCTCTTGGAGTCACTAGCATCTACTTGGCCAAGATAGCTACTAGAAAGGGAGAGCATGCAAGATCACAAACAACATATACATGATAGAATCAATAAGATAGAAACATTAACCAATTTTACATAGTAATCTCAATATCCATCGGATCCCCGCAAACACAACATGCATGATTACAAATAGATGATCTTGTTCATGAACGGAGCTCACAAGATCTAAACATGGTAGCACAAAGGAGGAGAAACAATGATCTAGCTACTACATGGACCCGTAGTCCAAGGTAGTACTACTCACCCTTCATACCGGAGGCTGGCATGGTGATGAAGAAGGCCTCTGGGATGATATCCCCTCCGGCAGGGTGTCGGGAAGAGCTTCAGATCCCCCGATCTAGGGATGATGGTGGCGGCAACTACAGACTGTTTCGTGGAAGATTGATCGGATACTTAGGGTTTTGGTATCGGGTCCTCTTATAGGTGAAGAGGCAAGGCAGGGGCACCCAGGGTGGCCACACCCCCCCCCCAGGCGCGGTCCAGGGGGTGTGGCCCCCTGGTGGCTCCCCTCCGTCTCGTACTCTGGCTCCGTGTTCCCCACGGTAAAATATTGACTTTGGCTTTTGTCCTGTCCAATTCTGAGAATATTGATTTTCTGCCTTTTCTGTAACCAAAAACAGAAAAAAACAGGCAACTGTCACTGTGGCATCTTGTTAATAGGTTAGTCCCATAAAACTCATAAAAATACCTCAAAGTGTAGACAAAGCAAAGCAAAGTAGATACTAAACAAGCATGGAACATCAAAAATTATAGATACGTTTTCAACATATCATAGATCTTGTGGGCGGCGGCTATTTAGGCAGCAGAGCGGCAGGGCTTCGCCCCAATGGTGTATGTGGACTCTCCTCTTGTTCTAGGGTTTTTCCCTCTTTAAATAGGCATCTGGAGGTCGATTTTGCAAACCGACGGATCTAGGGGCGAATATGCTCATTGAGCATTCACAAATGTTGTTCCGTTTAACTATGAAGCCGTCGGAGGGTGGTACGACCGTACGGTACGGGCGGGCTCTGCCCATACCATTGGTCGTTACTTGTGTTGTACTCCGCAATGTTTTGGCCATCATTTGTTCATACGGACTCTGATTGAGGTTTTATTTGGCTCGTTGGATTCATATGGATGAGGGATACAACACCATGGCCTGGAATATTCATTTGGAATTGATGGAAAATTCACTTCTTCCTTCCTTCAAAATGGCTAAGTCTGGTGCATGTAGCTCCTCCATATTGCATCCTCTTGGGTCCTTTTATCCATGATTCTTCATAGCACCTACACACAATTCAAAGACAATAAAAAGGTAATAAAATCCTACTAAACTACTAATTGTGCAAAGTCCATGTGAAAATGAATGAAAACTAGTAATCATACATAATAGGCATAGTTGTAGATAGATGTAGAAGGTAATGAGAGGCGATATGAATAAATTTATATACTTAAATATGATCCAATTTTGGACTCATCAGGCGACACTATATCAGTGGTGAGTGTCAACACTATGTTGTGGCGCTTAATCTATAAATAGGCAAGATGCATCCTTGTGAAAGTTATAAACTGCAATGTGGTGCAAGAGTGACACCACTATGGCAGAGCTTCTCGAGGAGGTCGCGATAGAGGCACTCCCTAATATGTGAAATTTGTTAGCTTCCCAGCGTATTGATCTAGTTAGATAAGTCATAAACCGCAAGATGGTGAGGGAGGGACACCACTACGGCGGAGATTCTCGAAGATGTCTTAGGATCCCGTCCTCAGACATTTTCGAGGATCTCGCCATAGAGGCACTCCCTAATATGTAAAAAAAATTAGCTTCTCGGCGTATTGATATAACTAGAGAAGTTATAAACTGCAAGATGGTGCAAGAGGGACACCACTACGGCGGAGCTTCTCGAAGATGTCTTAGGATCCCGTCCTCAGACATCTTCGAGAAGATCGCCATAGAGGAAATCAAATATATTGATCTCGAGAAGCTTCTCCAAGATGTACTTAGCTAGTGTGTCTTGTTATGAAGCTTTTGTAAATCAGCCCTATTTTTTACAATTTTTGTTACATATGTCTATGCATAATGATGATGTTATTTTGTTTGTATTTGTCCGAAATTTGAAGATGCAGTGGTACCAAATATCTCTGCTTCGAGAGCATGAAATGAGCTAAACTAGCAATTACAGATGAAAGCATAAAGTTGCTAACCTTTTTTAACCCTTGGATAGATAGGGCGTTGTCAAATCTTGATAAATCATGTGAAAAAATAAGGATGGACTCAAGCTCAGGGATAAGTGTCAAATCTGAATTATATAAGTACATATCAAAAACCATTACACAACATCATCAACAGAGAAGTGACCAAATTAATACAAGTTTATCACAATAAAACCAAAATAAAGTATTGATGCTCCGAACAAAAGAGCTATTTTCTACTAGTGATTGTGTAATATCTGGTTGTCTATAATAAAGAAGTAGGCTACTATTCTATTCGACTAGAACATGAAGGCGTGTATTGCAGAGCTCGTCTCTCATGAGTAACTGTTGGAAATATTTGACATTGTTTGATTAGCACAAATAATATGTTAGAAAATTAAAAGGTTTGAATAACATTGCATCAATAGTAGGAATGTGATACAGTACCATGGTGTTGGTTGAGGCAGACACGTCATGGTGGGAGGAAGAATACAGTATCTGAATTGCCCATGTGCGAGTTTGATAGTAGCAACTAATTATCGTTTCAGTGGCTTACTTAAGTCTGCGGGTTTCTTGTTGGCCGAGTTGCTTGGCACGCCGGGACTACATCAAAGAGTTAATAGCATAAAATCACCACAATTATAGCTAAATCTCTATTTTGGTGTCACTTTTCATTTTGGGTACCAAAATCTACCATATTTTTTTGAGATCGTCAAAGAAAACACCAATCTGCCTCTAAACCCGAATTGACACGATTTCTGACCAACCGGGCCCACATGTCATGTTGATGTGGCAGGTAAGATGGACACATGCTGAGTTGGATGGGGTCCCACTTGTCAGTCTTCTTCCCTCTCCCTTCTCTATTGTTTTTCTCACCGAACTTCCATCCCATCTCCGGCGAGCAGATCCGTCGCCGGCGAGCTGCCTCCCGTTGCTAGAGGTGGAGCGTGGAGCAGGCGGAGCAGTCCGGGATGGCGATAGGTAGGCCAGGGCAGGGCGGGCTAGTACAGGGCGGTGGTGGGGCAGGTCGTGGCAGGGAGGAGCAGCGCGGGCGGGGTAGGGCAGGGCGGGGCAGGCCGTGGCGGGGAGGAGCAGGCCAGGGCGGGGAGAGGCAGGCCGCGTGGGAGGAGCAGGGCGGGGCGGCGGTTCGGGGAGAGGCATTCGGCCATGTAGTGAAGGAGCCGACCATGGCACGATAGGTGTAGAGACATTTTTTATTTTTATATATGTTTTGATTTACTTTAAATATTTAAATATTTGTATCTTAGGAGATTGCTTAGATTTTGCCACGCCAGTATACTAGTGGGTCCCACTAGTTAGAATCACCATCAATTCGCGATCAATGCCCGATTAGAGATGAGTTGGTGTTTTCTGAGACAACTTCAAAATTGACTGGTAGATTTTGGTACCCAAAACGACAAGTGGTACCAAAATAAAGATTTAGCTACAATTATGGTAGTTATATGCTATTAACTCCTACATCAAGGAAAACATGTGTTACCTGCAGGGCGGACACAGAAACAAATTAGAGTGGGGACACATCTTGTTTAAACCTAATAAATTTTGGCAACTCCTTTAAAACTTTGAACAATTTCTCATAGAATTTGAAATTTGAGTGGAGGTCTTGGCCCCCACTAGCCTCTACTTGGGTCCACCCCTGGTTACCTGTACATGTTGCAAAGTTCAGCCGGAGCAGCCGGTGACAGAGCTCGTGACAACAGCGGCGAGCCCCGCGGTACAGAGCATATGGCAAGAATGGAGAGAGCTCGTGATAACAGTCCAAACCCATCACCCTCTTCCACCTCCAGTTTGCTTATCAGTGGGACATATTCGGGTGTGGAAACTGATGTGGTTCCTGATAGCTCCCATTCCAAGTAGCGTTTCACAATCAAACTGCTTGTAATAGGGATTGCTCTCTTTATCTGGGCTATAGTAGTACTCAACTAGTTTGTCAAGAGAGACGACGATCGAGCTGGAGGTCCTATTGACCACATGAAGGTGGAACGAGTGTACTGATCTAGAGTAAGAGGGGTTGTGACCTTTGTAAGGGTGGGTATTCACCAACCACACTTCAAGATCACTTCTTCCGAAGCTTAAAGAACGTAAGTCCAATCAAACGTAAATCCAAGTATTTATGAACCGTCTACGTGTCATCAGATGGAAGCATATAATCCATGTATTTAAAATGATTTGTATTTAGCTAGACAAATGGATGAATTAATAACCCTATATATATATATATATATATATATATATATATACTATTAAAAAGATTGGGACCGGTCGTCACCACAGGAAATTTCCGTCTGCCTTGAAAAGACGGATTTGCCCCTGATAGTTTGAAGTATTTACAACGTCTGCCACCGCCAAGTGACACGAAATCAGCACCCGGCCTTATCCCCTCCTCTCGTCATCCTGCACCACCCACGTCGCCGCTTCGCCTGCGCCGCCGTTCCCCTTCCTCCGCCGGCCTCCCCTACTCCCCGGACCGGCTGGACCTAAGACGAGGCCGGCGATGATGACCTGCCGCACATCCAGACCGGCCTCCGCCCCGTACCCTACCTCCGGCATGTGCCTCGTGCCCATCCGTACCTCTGGCAGGCCCCGACACATCTCCTTGCTCCTTTTATTTCGCCCTGGGGCAGTGAGGACATCATGGAGGTTCAGGGGCGCGCGAGGCGTTGGAGTTGGTTCGTCCACTCTCCGCCTGCTCCTTTGTACCTATGGTCTGATGAGACTGCGCGATTCCCCGCCCACGCCGCAGCTGCCGTCCGGATTGCGGTGCCCACGCGCCGCCGGTTCCGGCCGGGATTGGAGTGCTGAAGTCATCGATTCGGTGTTCCGTCTCAGGTACAGCCCCCCTCGTTGATCTCGCGGAGGATGGGGAGTTTAGGCCATCTCCTACTCATCTCTGGAAGCAGGTCGATCGACTTTGGCAAGGAGTTCATCTCGAGCTGTCGTCGGCAAGGAGCCACTCGCCGACCATCCGTATCAAGGCTGCCTTGCCATCCTGCTCTGGCGCCATTGTCACCAGCCCTCACGGCATGCCCGCGTATGGATCATCAATTAGCCACTGCACTTGCCGGCTGCTCCTCCTCCTCTCTCCTGTTCTCTTTGTATAAACTTGCTTTTGTATTACACATTCAGAGCTTGCTTACTACTGTTGAGTGTTGTAGCAACTGAACGTCTTCGATGCTGGATCTCGGCCGTGGTAGCTGTTTCTTTTTTTAGGTGGATGAAGATAAACTGTACTACTTCCTCCGTCCCAAAATAGATGTCTCAAATTTGTCAAAATTTGGATGAATCTAGACACTATTTAGTATATAGATTCATTCAAAATTTGAAAAATCTAAGACATCTATTCTTGAATCGGAGGGAGTACATGCAAATATTGATTTTAACAGGAGCTATAGCATCAATCCTTCAACTTTCTGCCGATTTTTACTGTGTGAATGTGTGGCTATTTTTTAAAATAATATAATTATTTATTAAATTTCACAAATAATACATAATTTTGATAAACTCCAAATCTATCTGGCCTTGGGGTTTAAACTCCCGACAAGGACCTATTGGGAGTTTAACTAACGACAAATATCTTTCGGGAGTTTAACTCTCGATCAGTTGGTTTTTCTACTCGGTTGATTAGTTTTTTCCGACCAGGTTAGCTAGAAGATGGAGTCTTGATTGCACAAATGATTGGAAGGGCTGAATGTGTTATGAGAGTCAAACTTGTGCAAAAATATTTTTGAAGAATCATACAATTTATTTTCTATACAATTAGTCCTCGTATGAAACAAATTGCAATGTTGAGTTTCTATAAAAAGGTCTCCCAGCGGCGCAATACAGGACGCAAAAGGTTATGGACCGTGGCAACGCACGGGCATTCAGCTAGTGTATATATATATATATATATATATATATTAAGGCGCAAAATTTTCACGCCCTGTGGTTAACTCCTTTACTGTTCATGGCTAATTTTGTCCAATATGTACCGGCCGCGTGTCCCGTCCCGTCCACCACGGGCGCGCCGTTTATTTCGCTTCGCCGTCTTTTCCAACAATCTACCGTGATCTGTTATCTTTTTGCTGTATCGTGGGCCGGTTGGAGACAGGAAGTTGCCACGCCTCCCTTCCGCTGTGATTACGTGCCATGCTCTCGTTTTGGTGATCCTGAACATGCATGCATGCGACGACTCCCGTCCGTGCTAGGTCCTCCTCTTTCTCGATGTGTCCCGTTTTCTCGCTTCCTTTTTTTCCTCCCTTATTTCCGCTTATCATCTTTGCTGATCCTCTTTTCCTTTCTTTCCCTATCCAAAGCTCCCACCTGTACGAGGTCGGGGTGAGGAAGATCAAGGGAGCGTCGGGGTTCCAGACAGCTTCACCTGGAAGATTCTCCCCGGCCCCTTCCCAAATATGCGGCCTTCGGCCGCTGATGCGGCTGCCCCACAATACCTACCAGCGCGGGTGCAGCCAGCGAGTGGCTGAGACGTTGGCATCGACCACAGCCCCGACCGCGACAGCAGGGAGCTCGACCAGGATGGAGATGGCCATGCCATATCCCTACATGCATGTGAACTTGACTTTTCCTGTATGATTTTTTCTTTCTATTTTATATGCTTATTATTATCTCTTTTCTGCTCATGTCTTTGTTTGCTGAACAGGGCATTTAGGGACTCCACCGATCCTGCGTGCTCCCAGTTGAGATTTTTAGTACGAGGCGTTATGGATTTTCCTCTCTCCTGCGATTTGGCCTCCACCACATGCAATGTGTTTGTGATTGTCTTTCGGAAACAGGTGCAGCCGTAGATGTAGACACAAAAGCTGGCAAGTCATCAGATCCCACAACCATGTAAATTTACACTCTTTTATTACTTTTGAGACCTCGATTCCATTTTTTGGTCAGGATATTTGCAAGCTAACAGTAAATCAAAATGTCTGCTTTTGCTGTATGTATTTTTCCTTTTGTTTAGATATATACTTGGAATTGGACTTTCAATGCTATACCATGTGCACATATTTGTAGTCTAATAGTTACCCAATGCTATACCATGTGCAGCTTTGGATTTGGACTATCAAACCCATGAGCAAGGCAATTTACAATGTCACGACAAAGCAAGGCCCATCTGTTTACGAAGACAAAATGCACAATCTGTTTATGGAGGCAAAATTTCCTATGCACATGTAATCTATTTTCGTACACATACCATAATTTAAGGGTCTGATTATTGAGTCATGTATTAAGGCTTTCAAAAGTGCGGCCTAAACCATATATGTTTGATGGACTGGGCATTGAGCGCAGGCCTTGCAGTGATGCGAGCTAATTCGTATATGATGCATGGACAGGGCGGCGTGACAATGCTGCACCTGATTTCAGGCAAGTGACATTACTCTCTCTTATCTCTACAATTCTTTTAAGCATGCTGAACCTTTTTCCGTGTCATGACGCATCACATCTTTTAAGCAGATCGACGTTCCATATATTGCTGGAGCAATCGTCACCCTGCACAGTGTGGCCAAAGATCAAAGATCAAGGACAAGATGAGCCGAAAAAACAGAAGCATAGGAATATATTAGAATTAATATATCCCTTTTGTGTCAGCTGATGCGCCCTGGGTAGCTCTTCTTACCAGTAGTAGCACAGTTTAGAGCAAACAACTCTGCTTCCGTGTCTAGCAGTGTAGTCTATCAGCTATAATTTAACCTGCATTCCATTATGAATGCATATATTAACCGTTTTATAAATTTTATACTGTTCATTGTTCATTGTCTCGCACTTACTCAAAACCAGATCAATGTCCTGCTTAATTATGCAATGCTATTGTACACGGGCACGGCGTGTCGCCGCGCCAGTTCCCTCGTAGTCAATTAATGCTTGATATTTATACGGTACAATAGAGTTAAAAAGGAACCGGGGTCGTTATGATAAAAGTGTAGCTTCTTGGTGTTTTGGCTCCCAGGTGCAAACAAATCTATTATAAAAAATACATATAAAATGAAATTTAAATTGTAAAAAAATCTGAACAAAATATTTGTATGTACATCCGGATATTTTATGCCCCTACACAAGATCTCAGCAAAAACGAATATTTTATGTGGCTTGTGTAAAAAGACAAAAAAAACATGTTCGTGAATAGACTCGCTAGAGCACTGAAATTTATTTATTTTACACCGGACACATAAAATGGTGTTTTCCTATGGAAACTTGTGTATGAACATATAATGTATGGATATACATGCAAATATTTTTGTTTGGAAATTTTTGACATTTTAAAATGTATTTTCACACGGTGGGTTCATTTACACCCATAAGCCGAATTGAATTTCGAAGCTTATTGCTCTTAGCTCTACTTTAATTACAAAAGGTTATAATAATGGGTATATAATAATACCAGAAAGTATGTATAAACCGGAGGGGTAAAAAATTCTTCACTTGTACTTAACTAATTAACTAAAAGTAATTAGACAATCAAATTATTTAATTTCAACATAAACTGAGCCTGCAAACTTTAAGGGCTTCCTGGGCCATGATTTTGGTTTGACAAAGGGCGCTACATTATACAATAGATTTGAGTTTGCATCAGCCCGCTACATAACTGAGGTGAACATAGCCATAACAGTCCAACAAAAGAAGAAAGAAGAAGGCGAAAACGAGTAACCATGAAGATAATATAGATCACCTATGGTGATGGAGAACCAATCCATAGATCACGCTGTCATAAATGTTGGATAAAAATGTCCCTTCCCAAGTCCTCCAACCGTATATACAACTCTATAAATAGATCTCGATTCTCCATACATTGTAGAAAATACCACGAACGGAGCATATGACTACACCAAGATGACCTGGATAAGAGAATAATTTTAACCATTAAAAGCCTCGACATTTCTACGCAAACAAAGTGAAGGTAAATTACCAAGCACTCCAACTTAAACTTCAAGACTCCACATCAAGTGATGCACATGGCCTTTTATTAAAAAATGGGTTGCCGGAGTATCAAGTAAGATTATTACAGTTCATGGATCACTCAAAGTTGAAAGATGTTGACTAATTTTACACCACCCCCCCCCCCCCCCGAATGCACCTGATCCTCGGTCTGTTGAAGAAAAGAGAATACTTACATTATTTTAAATTGTTTACAACCTAAACTTCAAGACCCACTACATTTTAAAGAACAATTAATCCATTCTTTTTTGTGGAACCACAACATAGTCCAGTTATTAAAGCTACATCAAACTAGCCATATAAGGTGAAAATCTTATATGTCGGAACTCACATGCCAACGACGCCTGCATAGATGCTCACAAGGCCATGAAGTTGAGGTGGACATGAAGATTCATGAATGGAAAACATGTTAAAGTAATTGTGTGCAAGGTTTTGCCACATCTGTGTGATATCCCTATGGACTACACGAAATTGCAATGATGGATTGACTTACCCTACTTGCGTAAAGAGCTGATTGGCCGAATATGCAGACTCAAAAACTATATCGCAAATGCATTGGATTTCAAAAGTTATTTGTATCGATGACCAGGTAAGCGGTGGAATCGTCAGATTCCACATGCTAGCCCAGAAGATATTTGCTTGCCGAGGTGACGATTCCACCTGCTAGCCCTGAAGATATTTGCTTGCCGAGGCCTAGCCCGAGATCCTTCTGGACCGAAATGAAACTTTACCTCATACAAAGGTGGAATAACCAAGATACAACAAGTAGTGACTACTCTAGATAAGAAAAAACGAAGCATAAGCACCACCCAAATGATGTAGTCTCTCAAATAGAAGAAGTATACGACTTCCCAGTACAGATGTGTGAACTTTACGGTTGCAAGGCTGCAACCTATGTGTTCTCTTTATGAATAAAGGTTGCCTATAACCACAGAGAAAGTGTTAATAGGGCCGCTTACTTATGTTGCCGCTACAGCTGCTCGTCATGCAATACATAGTCCTGACTCCTTTCATGGTCACGTTTAGATATATACTATGATGGATATAATTACTCGATAGCTAACCGGCTGGCGCAAATCCATGGTATATGTTTATTGTCCACTGCGCAACAATTTATCTACTGCAATCTAAGTGAAATTGAATGATACCACCCTTTTCTCAGTCTCTGCTTGCGCATAGCCAAATATATAGGTGATCAAACTGAACCTTACCAATATATATGATTCTGGGTGTATTGATAATTCATAATACGCCAGGGTAAAGTGCGACCATTGGTAGATGGGCTTGGCTTCACCACGCCTTCAACTACCACAGATATAAAAAACATATATCACTCTATGTGGCTCGACGAATATCACTCCAAATATGAATATGTAAACCAGGGAATCCCATAATAGTATGACGCAGAGTTCCTGCAAAATAAAAAAATAAAATGGTATGGAAATTAGTTAAACTCTGGCATTTTCTTGTTGCGTGGACTAAACAGACTTCACAAATCTCAACAAGTTAACAACTTTATATATGTCTCTAGCATGCCTTGCCACAACTAATTAATTTACATCATAGGAAACATGTTGTGAGAGCTTGTAGTGCAGTATATTGTTGCCATCTATCTATAGTATACAATCAACTTATATTTGTTGCTCTTTAGGATCGGCTGATCATTTACCACCAGTTCCACTTAGCGACGATCCCGCTAGGCTATTTTGTTCATGTAATGTCAATGCTAAAGTGGATCCCATGAGATGGCGTAACATATAGTAAGTTGAATTTTTAAAGAAAATATCCAAGTCTTAGAATATTTTTCGTAGAACCAATATCTATTAGAGAAAACTTAGAATCACAATCTAAATTCCTCTGTAATTCAAAATATTCTCATAGTAATTTTAGAGAATTGAAATTTTGTCAGAATTTTAACTATTGGTTATTTGATTTGTAGGGTTGAATTATTTCATTTCTTTAATAAGATTTCTTTGCACTATATTTCATATGAGATTTGTAGGGTTGAATTATTGGTGTGCATTATGGTCGTGACACACGGCGGTGCGGTGTATGCAGAGACGCCTTCCACACAATTGCAAGTATCCCTCTACAGGCGTACATCACGCGACATGCACGCCTTGTAGCATCTCACTAGACTAGCTTCCTCCACCCAGCGTGCACACGGACTCGCTGGTGGTCAGATTGTCGGAGCGGGAGCAGAAGCCAGCAATCCTGTAGTCTGCCGTCGTCTTTGGTTGAAACAATGCGGAAACTAGGTAGCTCGCTACAGCAGTGACAATCATTGTAGCCACTTATTACTGAATGACTCCCATTCACAGCGCACTACACAGGTCCAAATTAGACTAGCACCAAGATCGTAATTTCCATATTAATTCGCGTCTCTTTTTTTCAGAACTCCAACTTCATTCGTGTTGGTTTGGGTGCTACTATCCTAGCTACATCGATGAGAGGTAAGACATGTAACATTCTATGCACAAGACTACATGTAATATTGTAATGACACTGTCCAGTGTGCTTTTATAGAGGAGGGGAGGGGGTACCATGTCTTCTATTATATACTAAAAGCAATATAAGGATGTGTTTCGAGGCACTAGGGTGATCCACATCATCTAATTTATTTGGACTGTTAGATGTATAATTAGTGGTTATGATTTAATCTGAGTTGTATATTATGTAACAAGTTAGACGTGACAGCCGGGTCACCAAAGGTGTAAGTCGTTAAGTGTCCACGTTAAGTTAATATACGAAGCCGCAGAGGCATGGGTCTGTATATATCCGTCCACGTTATATACGGAAAGGGCAAAGGCCGGCATTTATTTTAAAGAAAAAAAGCAAAAGCCACCGCTACCAAAGGAATCTATCGAGACCATCTTAAACTACACTAGTGCACCCCCCCCCCCCCCCACCTCTCACACCGGTTTGGAGGGCCCTCTAACAGCGGTTGTAGAACCGTTGTTGAGGGTTCGGTGTTAGAGTACGAACCGGTGTTAAAGGGTGACGCACGTGGGACTGGCGCAGCGCTCCGCCCCCCCCCCCCCCCCCCCAACACGAACCGGTGTTAAAGGTTTTCTGCCGCGGTAGGAAAACGGTCTAAATCTCTGCCGCGGCAGAGTTCTGCCCCTGCCGAAGAGTACATACAGTCGAAGATGGGTCCTGGCCAACAAGTACAGCTGATCCCCAACAGTGGTGTTATTCATGAGAAGTCTTTGCAGTCAGCCGCCAAAACTCGCCATGTGTTCACTTATAATCCATTCATCAGACTGCCCCGGGTGTTTGAGGCGTCTTAAATTCTTGTGTTCATTGATATACGGGGCAACCAAGATAGATCTTTGTAAAACCGTGTAGTGTGCTTGATTGAGAGAATGTCCGTCCCTACATATCATTGCTTCACATCCTAGGGTGCCTTTTCCACGCAGTCTCCCCTCATGTTGTGATTTTGGAACACCAATCGCCTTAAGGTCAGTAATAAAATCAACACAGAACTCAATGACCTCCTCTGTTACATAGTCCTTGGAGATGCTTCCTTCTGGCCTAGCACGGTTATAAACATATTTCTTTAAGACTCCCATGTACCTCTCAAAGGGGAACATATTGTGTAGAAATACAGGACCGAGAATGGCAATCTCTTCTACTAGGTGAACCAGGAGATGCGTCATAATATTGAAGAAGGATGGTGGGAACACCAACTCAAAGCTGACAAGACATTGAGCCACATCTGTCTGTAACCCTGGTAGGCTTTCTGGATCGATTACCTTCTGAGATATTGCATTGAGGAATGCACATAGCTTCACAATGGGTATTCGAACATTTTCAGGTAGAAGCCCCCTCAATGCAATCGGAAGAAATTGTGTCATAATCACGTGGCAGTCATGAGACTTCAGGTTTTGGAATTTTTTCCCTGCCATATTTATTATTCCCTTTATATTCGACGAGAAGCCAGACGGGACCTTGATACTGCTCAGGCATTCAAAAAAGATTTCCTTCTCTGCTTTGGTAAGAGCGTAGCTGGCAGGAGTTAAGTGGCATCGTTTACCCTTCTCGTTCTCAGGATGCATAGGCTCTTCAGGGTCTTTCAGACGTTGCTGGTCCTGCCGTGCTTCCGGTGTATCTTTTGTCTTCCCATACACTCCTAGGAAGCCTAGCAGGTTCACGCAAACATTCTTTGTCACGTGTATCACGTCGATTGAAGAGCGGACCTCTAAGACTTTCCAATAGGGTAGGTACCAAAATATAGATTGCTTCTTCCACATGGGCGCGTGTCCGGCATCGTCATTCGGAACAGATAGACTGCCAGGACCTTTTCCAAAGATTACTTCTAGGTCCTTGACCATATCAAATACCTCCTCACTGGTACGGAGGATAGGCTTCCTCCGGGGTTCTGCCAGACGTTTGAAATGCTTGCCTTTATTTCTTACTGGATGCAGGTTCGGAAGAAATCGACGATACCATAGGTACACAACCTTCTTACATTTATCCAATATACACTTTCAGTCTCATCTAAACAGTGTGTGCATGCATTGTATCCCTTGTTTGTCTGCCCTGAAATGTTACTAAGAGAAGGCCAATCATTGATGGTTACGAAAAGCAATGCTCGTAGGTCAAATGGCTCCCCTTTGTGCTCATCCCACATACGTACACCTGGTTTGGCCCACAGCTGTAAAAGTTCTTCAACTAATGGCCTTAGGTACACATCAATATCGTTGCCGGGTTGCCTCGGGCCTTGGATGAGCACTGACATCATAATGAACTTCCTCTTCATACACAACCAAGGAGGAAGGTTATAGATACATAGAGTCACAGGCCAGGTGCTGTGACTGTAGCTCTGCTCACCAAAAGGATTCATGCCATATGTACTTAGACCAAACCTTAAGTTCCTTGCATCACGTGCGAAGTCCGGGTACTCTCGCTCGACTTCTCTCCACTGTGACCCATCAGCGGGGTGCCTCAACATCGCGTCTTTCTTACGGTCTTCCATGTGCCATCGCAACAATTTGGCATGCTCTTTATTTCTAAAGAGACGTTTTAACCGTGGTATTATAGGAGCATACCACATAACCTTGGCAGGAACCTTCTTCCTAGGGGCCTCGCCCTCAACATCGCCAGGATCGTCTCGTCTGATCTTATACCGCAGTGCAGTGCATACCGGGCATGCATCCAAATTCTCGTACTTCTCACCGCGGTAGAGGATGCAGTCATTAATGCAGGCATGTATCTTCTGCACATCTAATCCTAGAGGGCAGACAACCTTCTTTGCTTGGTATGTACTGCCGGGAAACTCATTATTTCTTGGAAGAAGATTATTCATCTTTACCAACAACTTTGAAAATGCGCTGTCAGTCACACCGTTCTTTGCCTTCCATTGCAGCAAATCCAGTGTGGTACCTAGCTTTTTGTGGCCATCTTCGCAAGTTGGGTACAACAATGTTTTATGATCCTTTAACATCTCCTCCAGCTTCTCCTTCTCCTTTTTAGTTTCACATTCTTCCTTTGCATCAGTAATGGCCCGACCAAGATCATCATCAGCGGGCCCATCTGCTGCCTCTTGATCTTCATTATCTACCCCCGTTGCAGTATCATCATATTCAGGATACATATTATGATAGTTGTCATCATCCTCTTCTTCTTTGTTGCCTTCCATCACAACCCCTTTTTCTCCGTGCTTGGTCCAACAATTATAGCTGGGCATGAAACCGGATCGAAGCAGGTGGGCATGAATGGTTCTGGTATTTGAGTAGTCTTTCTTGTTCTGACAGTGAACACACAGACATCACATAAAACCATTGTGACCACGGTTTGCATTAGCCACAACGATGAAATTTTGGAGGCCCGTAATGTACTCGGAAGTACGGCGGTCACCGTACATCCATTGTCGGTTCATCTGCATTAATATATAGTATATATCAACAAATAATAGAGAGATGACCATTTATATATATAGTACATCAATGACACATGAAAGGATAGTTGTCGACCTCGACCGAGAAGGAAAGAGCAACGAGAAAACTTATTTTGAGCTCTCGGGCATTTCACCGAACATCTCTTGTGCATACGAAAAAGACACAAACTATCACACTTCACACCCTCTTGCTAGGCTCCAAAATGAGATAGTGAAAAAAATGGAAGTGTGGGGTGTGGTGTCTTATATAGCCCCCCCTTTAACACCGGTTCAAGCCACGAACCGGTGTTAAAGGGGGGGCTGCGCGGGCCACTGTCGCAGGGGCCTTTAACACCGGTTCGTGCCACGAACCGGTGTTAAAGGGGGGCTCCTTTTTGCTGCAAGGGCCACGCTGGTACAGGCCCCCCCTTTAACACTGGTTCGTAGAAGAACCGGTATTAAAGCCCATTTCCAGGCTCAACCAAAGGCCTCGTTTCCACTAGTGCTAGCTAGCTAGCTCTTTAACCTGATCGATCAACCCATAATCGATCAGCTACATTAGTATGTGAAACGCAAGTTCATTGAAAGTTTGCGCATATAACCTCCAAGACTAATTTAATACCGCCTGTTTTTTCAAAGATTTTTGTTGTAAAGGCAAACTAAAACGTTAGCAGTACATATTCATTCTCCCCTGGTAGCACATCTCGAAGGATCGCAAATCAGATCACGCACTTACTTCTCCCCCGCCAACACAGATGCATGCAGTAATTGTTAATACGTCTAGGTCATGCAACACACATGTAATGACAGGTTTATAGAACTTATCAGGATAGATATTTAGAAATGTACAAACCAACTTCATGATCATATATCCGAGCATCCAAAAGATTAGGAAAATATTCAAATGACATAAAATTTTACAGGCTAGCATAAATAATATTCAATGAAACATCCAAAACCAATGTAGAAATTCGAAAAGTACAAGGATAACTTCTATAATATTGCACTCCAAGTTCAGAAAATTCTCAAATACAACTGTAGAATCTTTTGCATCTTTTTTTTAAGATGTTTTCCCCAAGGTATACATGCCTCTTATTCTTATCTCTAAAGAACGATCATGTCATATTAGTTTGTTCCTAAGAGATCAAAACAACTAACAAATGCCAAAAATAAAATTCTCATAAAATCAAAAGTCACGTTAGGTTGCCTCGAAGTTAGTTTCTAGGTTCTTCTATTTTCATCTTGAACATCTTCTCGGTAGAAAATGTAGACATTATTTGTATGTCCCTGGTGACCAAACTGCATAAAACAACACTAGCCTCACATGGTTTAACAGAGATAGAGGCACCCACAGCAAAGAGTGGAACCTAACTAAGATTGTTGAGCACATATTTCCTACGAATGCACTATTCGAAAGGAAGCCTAAAATGCTACTCCATCCCTGAACTACCGAGAAGGAAAATGAGATCACAAAGAGAGATATTAATTAGTTCCATGGAGATGCTCATAAATGCAAAAGTCACATTAGGTTGCGTCGAAGTTAAAGTCTCTAGATTCATATTTTTCATCTTGAAAAACTTTTTGGTAGAAAATGCAAGCATTATTCTCTGTCTCTGGTGACGAAACTGCATAAAAACATAAAAGCAAACAGACTTACATGGTTTAAAAGCCATAGAGACAGCTTCCAAATTGCCGCTCCATCCCTGAACTATCCAGGAGGAAAACAAAATCACAAAGCGAGATATTAATTGGTTCCATGGACTAAATTGCCTAGGTCATGCCATGCAATTGAATCTAAACTACATTCACAAGCTGAACAATCATTACTCTACATCCCAACACCTTTCGGTAGAAAAAACATAAATATTATTCTATGTCTCCGGTGATGAAATTGCAAAAAACAACCCATAAAAACCAGACCAGGCTCACATGGTTTAAAATCGGGAAAGAAATCCACGTTAAAGAGTGGGACCCTAACTAATATTGTTGACCATAGATTTTCTAGGGATATAATCCTCTAAATACAGCCTTCCAAATTGTTGCACCATCCCTAAACTACCGAGGGCAAAAACAAAATCACAAAGAAAAATTAATTGGTTACATGGAGAAACTTCCTTCATCACACCATGCAATAGAACCGAAACTACACTCTAGAGGCCAAACAATGGTTATCCTAGATCTTGACCCCTTAGGGGGTGATCAAGTTGAGAGGAATCAGTGGAGTTTAAAATTGAGGACTATTAACCTGGTGTCCATCTTACTTGAGCTACAGAGTTTGAATGTTTCAAAATGATGTGAGCAAGTTAAAACTTTTCAAGTTTCAATCCTAACAAAAGCGATAATTATCGTATTGCCTATATATCTTATATTAAAAGTCCATTCCAAATGGAATCATGCTCAACACATTTAAAAGATCGTTAGAGAAAATATCAATAGATTACAACACAAACTATGAAAATCAAGAATGTCTCACATATATCTATATATATATATTTAGATGGACTATGTAATTGTATTATCTTCTATAGCATAATGATAATATCGAAGAAAATATAAATTGATCTCAGAGTCTTTTTCAACAAACTAAAGTTGATACCCTCGCATTTGCGAGGGCCAACATCCTAGTTTAATAAAAGGTTGGTGAGCACAACTCTATATTGATGAACCCAGTTTCTTGAAGAACTTGTATGTTGGACATTAAAGAGTCTCCTAAATGTAAATTTGACAATATATTTCTTTTTCAAACATTCAAAAAGCAGTAGTATGAAGCTAGTTCTCGAGGGGTATCTATACATGTGATTTCCATGCATCTACTTCAAGAATTTTAATAGATACAAGTAGTCATAGTGTGAATTTGGTTTGTTACATTCATTCCACTAGGGTCAGATTTATAATATATAGAGAAACTATCGACGTAAATATCCATTCATGCAATAGTAGTGCCATAACCGAAAAAAGGATCTCCGATGAGCCATCAAAAGTAATAGATGTTGCTTTTTAGATAAAAACAAATAGAAATGTTTCTCAAAACATTTTGAAGGCAGATCGCGGGAAGAGGCAAGGCCTGGTGACGCGTGTTGATTGCCCTCTTTACGCCCATGAACCAGAGATGACCGATCGCCTCGCCCTGGGTGTGTCCTAGCTTGTGAGGTTTGGTTCAACACACTACAACGATGCGACCTTTAGCAGCTAACACCGGAAGTGGAGTTGATTCAGTGGTGGCCTGACGCTCGTCAACGCATCCCGCAGCATCATCGGAAAGGATTCGACTCGCTTGTGCTTCTCTTCGTGTGGACAATCTACAAGGAGAGAAATGCCAAGGTTTTTAGTGCTCGGCTAAAACCCTATGCACCTGCCAGAGGATAGCCGGCGACGTGGAACTATGGAAGTTGTCAGATGGTGTTGGACTGGGAGTAATCTGGAGGTAGAGTCGTAGGGCATAGGCGCTGTTTGTCCGGGTTTTGTGCTTGCCTAGCCTTGTATCCTGGCATGTACCGCATCGTCATGTTGCTGGATGTAACCACATCTTCGGATGCTGGACTCTGTTGTTTGTTAGCTTTCTTCTAATACAATTGACAATGACAAGCAAAGCTCAAAGTGTTCACATTTTTTACATCCCATATTTTCCTTCCCCCATCAGGTAGTGTAACAGAACATATCAAGTTTACAATGTACATACATTTGACTCGAACTCCCTTAGGAAAAGCTCCATAAGAAAGTCACTGAAATCAAGGAATAAAAGAAACAAACACAAAAACAAAAAAAGCTACATATCTCAAAGCCCACGTTTACTCATGGCAAAGTAGCGGCCTGCAGCCCACGGGCAGTCACACACGCCTGAGAAAAAGGGAGTCCAGCTGCATGTACCACAATTCACACAACGATACAAAAGGAAATGAAGTGACTAATGAGCTGCACTAATCTTGGTGCATCAAATCAAATGACTAATAAGGTGAATGAGATTTAGCTAAATCTCAAACGTCTGAATATATGATATACTCCCTTCGTCCAAAGATAACTGATTTGGTTCTGTCTATATTCGAATGTATCTAAACGCATTTTAATGTATAGATACATTCGAATTGAGACAAACACAAGTCAGTTATTTCTGGGTTGAGGGGGTATTTTCCTTTTGCCGGAAAGCACGTCTTCTTTTTATTAGAAAGGTGAAAATAATTACTAGATGGAGGATCTGTGATTGAGCATGGATAGCAGGTATACAACCCTATCCCCCACTTCAGTCACCCTAGGGATGGGTATAGACATATAATGGTCGGTGCACGACACGTGCTCAGGTTGTTAGCAGTGCGATCTTCTTTAATCTAGTGGTTCATGCACTTGTGTGAATTATGGTCTTCACACTTAGGCTTTGTTCGGTTTCACAGGAATTGAATGGAATCGGCGGGGATTGACGGGTATTAATTCCATTCTATATCAAAATCCCCCTAATTCCCCTTCAATCCACCCCAGTCCACTTGGGGAGTGGATTAACCTAACAAGCCCTTGGCAGTGTACGCGGGTCCACCTTTAACACTACCCTCTCTGTAGTCCTACATCACATAATGTTGTGTAATGTCGGTGCCTTATAGCACCTCACTGTACTAGCTTCCTCCACACACGCAAAGGGATTCGCCGGTCAAATTGTCCCAGTGGGAGTTGAAGCCAGCAATTCTGAAGTAACCGCTGCTGCCTTTTTTGAGGCAATGCACCAAGCACATGCTTTGCCAAAGTTGTAGCAACTGGTTAAGCATCTTATTTTTGAATGCCTCTCATTCACAATGCACTACATAATTCCAATACGTCTTTTTCTAGAATACCTGATTCATTTGTGTTTGTTTGGATGCTAGTACTATATATCCTAGCAAGTCAATGCAGTAAGACATGTAATGTTATACACAAGACTACATGTAATGTCATTGGACAATGTGCTTTATAGAGGAGGGGGTTGGGTACCCATGTTCAATGAAAGGTTGGTGAGCACAATTATTGATGACCCCAGATCTTGAAAAACTAGTATGTTGAACATTATAGAGTCTCCTAAATGTAAAATTTACAATATATTTCTTTTTCAAACATAAAAAAGTAGTATCAACATAGTTCTGGAGGGGTATCTATACATGTGATTTCCAAGCATCTACTTCAAGCATTTTAATAGATATAAGTAGTCATAGAGTGATTTTTAAGTAAAACTAGATGCTCTGTTACAAGTTTGTTATATTACGTTCATTCCACTAACGTCAGATTTAAAGCATATAGAGAAACTATCAACGCAAAACATCCATTCATGCAATCGTAGTGCCATAACCGAAACAATGATCTCTGATGATCCATCTAACATAATATAAGTTGCTTTTTATATAAACACACATAGAAAAGTTTCTCAAAACTTTGTGAAGGCAGTTCGCAGGCAGAGGCGAGGCCCGATGACGCATCATGATTGCCCTCTTTGCGCCCAGGAACCGGAGACGACTAATCACCTTGCCCTGGGATGTGTCCTAACTTGTGAGCTTTGGTTCAACACACTACTGTGATGTGATCTTCAGCTGCTAACACCGATAATAGAGTAGATTGAGTGGTGGCCTGACGCTCGTGGATGCATCTCGTGACATCATCGAAAAGGATTCAACTCTCTTGTGCTTCTCATCGTGTGGACACTCTAAAAGGAGAGAAACGCCCGAGTTTTT
The DNA here is from genome assembly GCA_916181665.1 of Avena sativa. NCBI lineage: Eukaryota > Viridiplantae > Streptophyta > Magnoliopsida > Poales > Poaceae > Avena > Avena sativa. Next base: position 394,888,169 of record OV702279.1, on the reverse strand, counting down.
TAGCGCTCGACTGAAACCCTACACACCAGCTGTCAGAGGATAGCCGACGGAGTTGAGCTATGGAGTTGTCAGATGCTATTTTTTTCCATACGAATCCATTGAGACGGGTTCCATTACCAAAGGATAACAGAACATATGTCTTAACAACATATGAAGCAACAAACCAAAAAACAAATATGGAAGAGTAAAGAAACTACTAGGAACAAAGTACTTAGACACCTCACAACCTACTAAGGGGGCATAACTTTAGTCTATCAGGACGAACCACATAAAACCACTAATGCCAGCATCATATCAAGCAAAACAAACTCTTTCGGGCGCTGGACACTCCTGGATGCAACTTCCACATCAATCTTCAGTTGCATCGATGTCTTCATCCATCTCACGCTTCTTCACCCTTAGCGTCGTTGTTTGCCTAGCCATATCATGCACTTGAGCACGCCATATGTTGCAAGCGATCGGCGCCATCCACCAGCACCGCCCTATCTTGCTCATTAAGTAATCCTGCCCAATACCGAAGGAAAGCACACACATAACATATTAATTTCAGAGGGAAAGAGACAAACTTTCCTTCAAAACAAGCACGATTCCTAGTTTTCCACAGAGCCTAGCAGAGGACAGCAACATAAAAATATGCACATTATTCCCGAAAGAAAGAAATTTGACAATCCATCAAAAATACTAGGTGAAACAAGAGGGACGAGTACTAGCATCCAAAAGGATGCAAATAGTGCTCCACATATATACAATAGCAGGACAAATAAAAAACAACTGATTAATTGTCTGCTCCCGTGGACAGAACTAACAAATATAACTACCCATCCACTTCCTCTTTTTCATATTATCCTTGGTAGCAACAATGTTGTGCCAAATAAGCCAGAGACAAAATTTTATTTTAAGAGATAATTTTGCTTTCCACAGATGTCAAAAAGATTGATCATGATCCTCATCAGCGAGCTTGTTATACAAGGACTTTACAGAGAAGACACCCGTCTTAGTAAGTTTCCATTTTGGTTTACCTGTCACATTACTCAAGAAGACAGACGCCAACATATTCCCAAGAGTACGCCATTGTGACGACAATTAAGGTGACACCATCTTCTAAAAGTGAAGAACTACCCCAAATCAAACATTTCTTTAATCGTACTAATTTTTTGATTACAAACATCATAAAGACCTAGAAATTTCTCACGGAGGGAGACATCTTCAAGCCAGTGATCATGCCAAAAGTCAGTAGCCCTACCATCTCCAATCTCCATTTTTCTCCCAGCTATGTAGATATGTTTTAATTTTAGCAAACCTTTCCAAGCCGTAGAATCCTCCTTCCTCACACCCACTCTCCAAATACCATGCGTTATATTATACTTCGCTTTAACAATTTTCTTCCAGAAACCATCCTCGGATTCCAACCTCCACCACCACTTACATAGAAGGAAAATATTAAAAGCTTCAAATTCTTAACCCCCAACCCATATTTTTTCTTTGGCCTACAGATCAAAGACCACTTAACCATATATTAATTTTTTTCTTATTATTAGCCCGTTCCCAAAAGAATTTCCTGATAATCTTGATAACCCCCGGTATCATCCATCAAGTACATAGACATATGATAAATCAGCAAACTACTCAGAGAGGATTGAATAAGAGTGAGCCTCCCTCCAATCAAAGAGGAATTACCGACCAACCCATCAATTTTTTTCTTAAGCTTATCATGCAAAGGTTGCACACCAGCCACATGAAGTCTGGTGCCATAAACAGGGACACCCAGGTACTTTATAGGCCATCAAATGAGTTGACAACTAAACAGATCAACATACCTCAACCCTTTCTCACCATCCTCCAGAATCATAATGAATTCACTTTTATTAAAGTTGATTTTCAGCCCAGACATAGCTAAACATATACAAAATTAACTTAACATGAATTAACTACTCCATATCATCTTGAATTAACAAAATAATATCATCAACATATTGTAAAATAGCCACCCCTTTATCAATCAAATGAGACACTAAACCAGTCATCAGACCATTGCTTTGAGCTTAAAAAAACATCTTAGCCAAACCTTCAGCATCAAGATTATAAAGAGGAAAGGAGAAAAAGGATCCCCTTGCCTCACACCCCTATGACTATCAAAAACTTTTGCTCTCCTCTTATTAATTTTCACACACAAAATCCCATTTCTAACTACAGATTTCACCATATTACACCAGAACTCACTGAACCCTTTCTGGGCCACACAGTTCAACACATAATCCCAGTCCACCTTATCAGATGATGTTGGGTTGGTAGTAATCTGGAGGTAGAGTCATAGGGCATAGGGCGTTGTTTATTTCGTCGGGTTTTGTGCTTGCCCAACCTTTGTATCCTAGGTTGTACCGCATCTTCAAATGCTGGGCTTTTTCGTTGTTGGCTTTCTTTTAATGCAGTCGACACGCAAAGCTTTTTCATGTTTGCATTTCTTTTAGATCCCGTATTTTCGTTCCCCCAACATGAACTGTATTAGTATACCATGTCATACATAAATAGTACTAGCTTTTTGTTGCTGTAGATCTGAGTCCGGACGACATTCGAGAGGTCGACCGAAGCGAGGGCAGCGTAGTTTATTCTACTCTCACATGCTAACAAGCATTTTGACAGCTATTTTCGGTACTTTCTTCCGTCCATATTAATAAACTCAACTTTATCTAGATTTATATATATCTAGATAAATATCTATAGACTAAATATATTCCGTTAATATGCACTTGAGAAAGTAGCACTCCCTCTGTCTTAAAAATACATGTCTCAAATTTATCAAAGTTTTGATGAATTTAGACACTATTTACTACTACCTCCGTTCTAAGGAATAAAGCGCGCGCGTTTCAAGACAATGTTTGACAAGGAAAAATTAAGCAACAATATCTTGATTATTATATTGTACATAATTAGTCTCCAATGAATACTAATTCTGTAGCAACGCTGTTTATATATTTAAAGAGTAATTCTTTGTCAAATAAAAAACACGTAAAATAAAAATGCCTTATTTCTTGAAACGGAACGAGTGTATAAATTTATCTAAATTTTGATGAACCTAAAACATTTATTTTTAACATGGAGGGAGTATTGGTATCACTGTCTAGTAGTGTCTGGCTTGGCTGCCAAGTTCCTCGGGTGCGCTGTACACAACGGCGCGTGGGACGCGTCAGAATCGAACACGCGGTGGTGGCGAGCTGTACGCGTGCGAACTGGCGCCAGACGCGTCGTCGTGCCTCGCACGGCTGCCTTCCCAGGAATCGTGCTCAGCTGCTACTCCTCCTCCCAGCAAAAAGAAAAAAAAACAAGTTAAAAATATGTCCAGCTTTTGCTTTGCAAGTGCCACAAACAATATAGAACCAGAACTCTTTCTTTTTCCCACCAAAAAATACAATCGTAAGAAATACTACTACAGGAGACTGGTACGAACTCTGCACTGGAGTTTCCTTTTTTTTCCCCTTCTCGATCGAAAGAGAAAAGGAAAGTTTTTTTTACCGGGAGCGACAGGGACGCCCGTGGGTCGGCCGGGTATAAAGGCCCCCGGTAGCCGGGGCGGCAAGGCCCAACCAAAGCCGAGCGAAAGCCCAGGACCGAAGCCAGAAAACCCTACTCGTCCCATCGCACCCGAGACGAGATAGATACAGAGAGAGAGAGAAGCAGTCGAGCCGCCCGCCGCTTCCGTCGGGAACCAATATAAGCCGCCTTTCTCTCTCCACCCAGCCTCCACCAAACCCTCGTTCGTCTCCTCCCCGCACCCAATCGATCGAATCCGGGACGCCGATCTCGGATTCGCTCGACCGATCGACATCACAGCAGCCAACCAAGCCTTCGGATCGTCTCTTCAGCAAAAGCTCTTCAGGTATAAGCCCGACCACCTCCTCCTCGCCAGAGATCTCGCTCTTTGTACTCTTTGTTCATAGTCGATCGATCTGGGTTTCTGTTGTTCGGTCTAGCTCTCGATCGATCTGGGCCTGCGTAGTATCGTTCTGGTGAACTAGATCTGGCCGGAGCCGGCAGCAAAGATTAACTTTTTATCCCCTTGCGCGATTGGGTTGCGAAATTTCACGTTTTTAAGCTGGCCTGCGCGACGGGTTCGATCTCGAAGTTTGTCGATTCAGAGCTTCGGCTTCTCCGGGATTTTGTAGCTTCGGGCGTGATTTTTTTTTGGTTACTACTTCGGGAACAGGAAGGCTAGATATTTTTGTTGGTCGTGAATTTAATCTGATGGTGCGTACTTCGTACTGTGTGAGTGCCGGACTGTGCGTGCGCTGCTGAGCTAGAGTAGGTACACTGGTAGTGTATGCTGGGTATTACAGATCTAAAATATACTGTTGGGCTACGAACGTGGTTGAGTAGTTATTTGTGTCTGATAATGGATGCAATCACACAAAAAGGTCAATTTTTTTGTTCCAGCAGCTGTTTTCAAAGCTGTTTTTTGCGTGGATTAGATGTATTCTAGGCCCTCATGTCTTGGTGATGCTTCCATCTACATTGCGAGTGTGTGTTCCTGGCAGACAATAAGTCTGATGGTGTGTACTGCGTTATTGCTGGGGCTGTGCATGAGCTAATGCTCGGATTAGGTACACTGTTGGTGTGGTTAGTTGTGACGGATTATTTGTATACCTGGCTCCAAGCGTGATGACTAGTTGTCTGTGTCTGATAATAAATGGGATCAAGGAAAGTACCTTTTTTTTTTGGTTCTAACTTGCTTGCTATATTTGCTTGCTTACCATGTGTCCTTTACTTGTCCTATTTGATAACATCTCTTTTTTTTTTTTGCTCCAATACAGTCATGGCAGGAATGGCACCAGAGGGTTCTCAGTTTGATGCCAAGCATTATGACAGCAAGATGTCAGAGTTGCTGTAAGTCACCTCTATACCACTTCAGTTAAAAATAGCCTTCTGGTGCTATACACAGCTATGCCTTTTGCTCTTATCTAATTCATTGCTTGCACTTTTATGGCTGCGATATGCAGGAACCAAGGCGACACTGAGGACTTTTTCACTTCTTACGATGAAGTGCACGAGAGTTTCGATGACATGGGCCTCCAAGAGAACCTTCTCAGAGGCATCTACGCATATGGTATACCAAAATCCTGTTTCTCTTGCCCTGTTTAACAGTCAGACGTGTTTAAGGTCATCTTACAAATATTAATGCTTCTTACTTGTAGGTTTTGAGAAGCCATCTGCCATTCAGCAGAGAGGAATTGTGCCTTTCTGCAAGGGACTTGATGTGATCCAGCAAGCTCAGTCTGGAACAGGAAAAACTGCCACCTTCTGCTCTGGAATCCTGCAGCAGCTGGACTATGGCTTGGTCGAGTGCCAGGCTCTGGTCCTTGCTCCGACCCGTGAGCTTGCGCAGCAGATTGAGAAGGTCATGCGTGCTCTTGGCGACTACCTAGGCGTCAAGGTGCATGCATGTGTTGGTGGAACATCTGTTCGTGAAGACCAAAGGATTCTTGCCAGCGGTGTGCACGTTGTTGTCGGCACACCTGGTCGTGTGTTTGATATGTTGCGCAGGCAATCTCTTCGCCCAGATCAGATCAAGATGTTTGTGCTGGATGAAGCTGATGAGATGCTTTCACGTGGTTTCAAGGATCAGGTTTGCTTCTTACTCGGTTCTCACTTAGAATTCTGCAGTACATAATGTGTCCATTGCATCTAGGTAGGAAATTTATACTCCCTCTGTTTCAGGGCTTAAGGCGTCCTCGTTTTGCGTGTTTTTTCTTTGACCAAGAATTACTCTAAATATGTAAAGAGTTTTGGTATAAAGCTAGTATCACTGAAAAGTATTTTTCAATACGAATCCAACGGTACTACTTATGTACAATATAATTAAGATTTTGGTGCTCAATTCTTTTGGTCAAACTTTGCTTTGGAAAGCGTGTGCGCCTTAAGCCTTGAAACGGAGGTAGTACTTAGTTATTGTTCAAACTGTATGCTTTTGCTTGCACGTATTCATTTAGCACATGATACTATTATTACACAGCAATCAAGTACTTCTGTTCTATACAATCGTCGCAACTTGTGCGTCATTAAATAACCGTTGCAGGTTATATTATCTGTAAATTCTGTGTCGGCTAGATTGTTGTGTGGCATGCGTCTTCATTGACAATCTCTCGATGTTCATACACCAATTACTAACTGTTTAGATTGTTTCTATATAGCTTGAACTTACATGTGTCTGTACCTTCTGCAGATCTATGATATTTTCCAGCTTCTTCCCGGAAAGATTCAGGTTGGCGTGTTCTCTGCTACCATGCCCCCTGAAGCCCTTGAGATTACCCGCAAGTTCATGAACAAGCCCGTGAGGATTCTTGTGAAGAGAGATGAGCTTACCCTTGAGGGTATCAAGCAGTTCTATGTCAATGTTGAGAAGGAAGAGTGGAAGCTGGATACTCTCTGTGACCTGTACGAGACCCTGGCCATTACCCAGAGTGTCATCTTTGTGAACACCCGCCGCAAGGTGGACTGGCTCACTGACAAGATGAGGGGAAGGGACCACACTGTCTCTGCCACCCACGGAGACATGGACCAGAATACAAGGGACATCATCATGAGGGAGTTCAGGTCTGGGTCTTCCCGTGTGCTCATCACCACCGACCTGCTGGCTCGTGGTATCGATGTCCAGCAAGTCTCCCTCGTCATCAACTACGACCTGCCGACTCAGCCTGAGAACTACCTCCATCGCATCGGTCGTAGTGGTCGGTTCGGTAGGAAGGGAGTTGCCATCAACTTCGTCACCCGCGAGGACGAGAGGATGCTCTTTGACATCCAGAAGTTCTACAACGTGGTCATCGAGGAGCTCCCTGCCAATGTTGCTGACCTTCTCTAGATTATGATCTTAGGAATTGCAGTAAGGTGCTGGATAAGAGTTTGTTTTTATTAAGTATCCCCAACTCTCACTGTGGTAGAGTGGTACGGTATGGGTCTATTTGAGTCGTGGTTTGAGGACGGTCTCTGTTTTTATTTTTCGTATGCAATGTTCGGAAATTTTTGTAGTCTGTAGGCTGTGATGTTTCCTGGGCTAGCTGGGTTAGTGACACTACTTGAGTAATGAGTATTTACTTTTCAATGTGAAGCTATGTTCTTCCCCAATTGTTCTTGCTTTCTGGAGCTTGCTTTTTTTATCATGTGCGAACTTCATGGAGTTTGACACCATGGTTTGATAATGTTCTCCTGAGCCAGATAATTTTTACTGATTGCTGTGTGTGATCTCTTAAAACTTCACAAACTTTGATAGGAAAGTTCAAGAGAAATTGTGATTATATTGTTTTGATTGCATGTAGTGTTCTCGTGCACCTCTGATTCAGTAAAATCCTCTGAGAGTATTGTGATTGTATTGTATTAACCACTACAACCACGACTTGGTTCTGGTTTCACTCGGGTTCTCCCTTGATGGTAGGTGGTTGGTTCGGAAAACTTCAGTTTCTTTACCAAGATCAGCAGGGGGAGAGTTGGAGGTTCTTGGTCCTCTGAAATCAGTCTGCCAGCTTTGCTCCTCTCCTACATGGTGGTGCTCATTCTTTCTAATGTTGGTGTTGGCACTAACCTTTTTAATTAAGCAGATTTTCATCTGTCTGAGAGGCAGAACTTGTACCATTCATTTTTATTGGTTTGGGTGGTACAAACCTAGCAAGGAGAGTTAAACCTTCTATACACCAGTGCAACTGTATTTTTTGTAGTGTGCTAGAGGTGACACTACTTGAGTAATGTCTGATGTGTATTTTTTTTTGCGATTGTATTGTATTAACGACTACAATCTCTTAAAATGGTACCCTGACCATACAGCTGTAAGGTCATTTGCATACTTTGCTAACTCACAGGGCATGACTAGCTATATTCTGCGATCGTGGAACTTTGGCAATACCAGCGATCCGTTCCGAACCCAACCGAGATTTCCGAGTTCAGATAAATCCTTCTCTCTACCTGTGACCATCCAGACAATCTCAGTGCATACGTTTCAATTAGGATTATCTGTTGACACCACTCTTCTTTTAGCTAAAGCTCTAAGTTCGGCTCCAACACTGAGCAACAATGCATCAGTACACGACACGATGACAGAATTATTGAGCCGTCGTGCTTTCTCATACCAGCACTAGCTCTCCCATCCTTTGGCATAAAGGAACCATCCACGTTCTTCCGCAATTTTCTTGCATTATAGAGCATTTACTATGGATTGGACGGAGTATACTTTTTATCATGTGTTGTGAACTTCTATATAGAGTTTGACCATATTTGCAAAAGTTTCTTCAAGCAGAATATTTTTATTGACGACCATGTCCGATCTCTCAAAAATTTACAAATTTGTTTAGGCAAACGCTCAGGAGAAACTTTATTAAAATGTTCTGCTGAAAATGACACATACAACTCACGATCTCTTTTTTGTTCTGTCCAATTAATAGATTAGTTGTCGCCGTTTAAGGCCACCTTTTGTAGATATGTAAATGTACCCTCGTTACTTCTTTGCACATACAGGGGTATTGGTCATTTCAGTGGTCACCAAAATAGTGTTCGTTGCAAATAGGGGTCAGAAAGAACAATTTAGATCTAGCGAAATCCATCGAACTTGCACAGAAGACCACACAGGATCCTTCGGTTGCCGCTGCAGCAACCCTCAACGTGCGCAGCCTCCTCCGTCACTGCTGATCAGTAAAATCCACTGAGAGCCCTCCATGTTAGGGCTTTGCTGAACTTTGTATGTTTTCATCCGCCAAAGGGAGAGACGTAGCACGACCATTCTGTTAAATTTCATACAATAGCAAGTGGTGAAAGGGCGATGCTGGTCCCAACAGAGGATGTGTTCCTGAATGCCTTCCATTCACAATACACTTAGCGTCTAACTGCGATACCAAGTCAATTTTTGCATTGGACATTGATCTCTCATTTCTCAAATCACAACTTAATTTGTGTTTATTCGGGTGGTACAAGCCCAATAAGGAAAGCTAAACAGGTGACATGTTCTACTGTTCTATACAAGATACATGCAACCATAGGAGGCGTGTGTAATGCAGTTTTGCTTTATAAGGGTGGTGCCTGCATTTATCGAAAGATTGGTGAGTTGGTGTTTGGGCTTGTTGAATATTAATGAACCTAAAATTAAGACATTACTTCTTTTTTTTGATGGCCAAGGGAGGAGCTCTGCCAATTTCATTTTAGTAGAGGGAAAGCTGTATAAGGTAACTGAAGATATTGAGGGAAAGATTTAGAGAAAACTATCCTTGGTTCACTTCCACTTTTCTCATATATCTCCAGATACATAATAATGGGGATAAGAAGGAGTTCTGGAGCTTCTCTCTCTTTCTCGACTATTCTCACACTTTTACACATAATACCCTAAAGTATAACAAAATTACAACCTACTCCAACACTCTCCCTCAAGATGGGGCAAATACATCATATAGACCCATCTTGCTACAAAATGTGGAAAATAACTTCTTAGGTAACCCTTTTGTTAGTACATCTTCCACTTGACTAGATGATGCAATATATGGTAAACATATTACTCCTCTATCCAACTTCTCTTTGATGAAGTGTCTATCAATTTCAACATGTTTTGTTCTATCATGTTGAACAGGGTTGTTAGCAATGTCGATAGCAGCTTTATTATCACAATACAGCATCAGGGGCTTACATCTATATAACTTCAGTTCAGTTAGAAGGATCTTTAGCCATAACAGTTCACATATACCTTGGGCCATGGATCTGAATTCGGCTTCCGCGGTTGATCGAGCTACCACACTCTGCTTCTTGCTACGCCATGAGACAAGATTTCCTCCAACAAATGTGCAATACCCAGATGTTGATCTCCGGTCTTCAAGTAAACCTGCCCAATCAGCGTCAGTATAACATTCAACCTGCAACTCTCCTTGTTTTGTATATAGGAGACCTTTTCCTGGACTTCCCTTTAAGTACCGTAGAATTCTATTGACCGCCTCCATATGTGCTATTTTTGGATCATGCATAAACTGACTCACAACACTTACAGCATAAGCTATATCTGGACGTGTGTGTGAAAGATAAATTAGCCTCCCTACTAGTCTTTGGTAGCTTTCCCTATCAAACGAAGCCCCATCATCACTACTTAACCGGTGATTTTGCTCAATCGGTGTAGCTGCAGGTCGTGAACCGTGCATTCCAGTTTCCTTAAGTAAATCTAGAACATATTTTCTCTGTGACAAGAATATGCCCTTCGATCCTCGTGAAACTTCTATACCAAGAAAATACCTTAAATGGCCCAAGTCTTTCACCTCAAACTCCTGTGCTAGGTAATGCTTCAGATCTGCAATCTCCTGCGAGTCATCACCCGTAATCACAATGTCATCAACATACACTATCAATATAGCTATCTTGTCATTCGCATGTTGGTAGAATAGTGTATGGTCGGCATTGCTTTGATGATAGCCCCTGTTCAACATTGCTTGTCTAAATCGATCGAACCAAGCCCGTGGAGATTGTTTCAAGCCATATAATGACCGCCGTAGGTGCAACACCTTTCCAGTAGTTTGAATTGATTCAAAACCGGGAGGAATATGCATATATACTCCTCTTGAAGGTCTCCATGAAGGAAGGCATTTTTTACATCCATTTGGTTAATGTCCCAGTCAAGATTAATATCACATGATATAAGAGTCCTGACTGAATTCATCTTTGCCACGGGTGCAAAGGTTTCTTCATAGTCAATCCCGTAGGTTTGTGTGTAACCCTTGGCTACTAAACGAGATTTATATCTATCCACCTTTCCCTCTGGAGTATGTTTAACGGTAAAAACCCATTTACATCCTACGGGATGCTTACCTGGAGGCAGATCCACTAGCTCCCAAGTTTTATTTTTTTCCAAAGCTTTCATCTCATCAAGCATGGCATCCTTTCATTTCGGGTCCTCTATGGCTATCTCCCAGCGAGATGGTATGAAAGCAGAGTCTAAAGAGGCAAGAAAGCTTCTGAAGGATGGACTACAATACTTATAGGAAACGAAATTAGCTATGTCATGTTTATACCCAACAAAGTCTTTGAGGTGTGCTGGAGTATTTCGAGTTCTAGTTGGTTTCCTCAAGGCAATAGGCAAATTATCTTGGGAGACATCTTGATCGGTATGAGTAGTTGGTTGGTTATAACTCCGACCTGTAGTGCTAGTAGGAGCAATAGAACTAGAAGAGTTACCAGTACCTGGGTCCTCGTGCATGGGAGACTCTGCGCCTTGTGATGGAAGTGATGAATCCCCCATTGCATCTCTTGTGTCTCCTTGGAAGGAGTCACCATCATCATCTTGCTCCTCCCCCTGACTTTGAGCATATTAAGAGTTAAAGAGCCACCTGAAGAAGGAACAAGAACTGGGTTCATGGTATCATCATGTCCCCCTTCTTGTTGCACTTCAGTTGTGGCCAAGGTAATGCCAGTGTTACTTGCAGAACCATAATAGGACTCGTGTTCACGAAAGTTTACATCCATGCTTACAAAGAATCTATGCTCCGAAGGACACCAACACGTGTATCCCTTTTTTGATGGAGAATAAAATACAAACACACATTTGATGGCCCGTGGATCTAATTTACCAACTGAATTTCTATAATCATGCACAAAGCAAACACACGCAAACACCTTTGGAGGGACAATAAATTCATTTGAGTTGAAAAGACACTCAGCTGGAGTTTTATAGCCTAAGACTCGAAGAGGCATACGATTTATCAAATATGTAGCCGTTTTTATTGCTTCACCCCAAAGAAACTTAGGTATATTTGTTGTGAACATAAGTGAACGTGCAACCTCCAGCAAGTGCCTATATTTACGCTCCGCGACACCATTTTGCTCAGGCGTATTAACACAAGTAGTCTGATGTTCTATACCATTGGAGGCCAAAAATTGACCAAATTCTGTATTAACATATTCGGTACCATTATCTGAACATAAAATCTTAAAAGTGGTGGCATGCTTGTTTTTAATAAGAGCACATAGGTCTCTAAACACATACAAGACATCACTCTTGTGTTTTAAAAGATAAAGCCAAGTATAACGGCTAAAACAGTCGATAAAGGTTACAAACCATCGATGTCCTAAGATAGACTGAACCTCACAGGGTCCCCAGACATCTGAATGAATTATTTCAAATGGTTTGCTACTCTTCAAACCAACACTAGGGTAAGTACCCCTGGTATGTTTAGCCATCTCACAAGCATCACATACCAGGAGTTCTTTAGGACATGACTTGAACAAAGTAGGATACAAACGAGATAAGACTGCAAAAGAAAGATGGCCAAGCCTGCGATGATGAAGTAGAAGCTCCTGGCTAGAAGAAAAACAAGATGTGAGGGCAACTTCATCACTTCCATCATCTAGGTAATAGAGTCCATCATGCTCGGTCCCAGTCCCCAAAAGCCTCCCAGTTCCTAGTTCCTGAAAAGCGCAACAAGTAGGATCAAACCAACTCCTACAATTACGAGATTTATTTAGAGAGCTAACTGAAAATAGGTTAACTGGAAATTTAGGGAAGTGCAAAACAGGAGATAAGGACAACGTCTTGGTGACATGGTTATACTCTATGGGTACGTAACTTCAGCATACCTAGTCCAGCCCAAGGAAGGCCCACGGCAGACATACGCTGGCCCATGAAGATTTTCGGATGGCCAAGGCTCATGACGTCTTCGGATCCTTGGAGAGCAAGACTAGAGGAGATAGGAAATTCAAAGGGGTAAAACCCTAGAACTTGTAACCGACTAGGACTACGCCCGGGACCTTCCTAAATCTATATAAAGGCCAGGAGGGCACGTCCTAGGGCAACTCGACTCATACTTTCGCACACGCATCCACGCCAGATCGAATCTGCGCACCCTGTAACCTTCGGTTCCGCCGTAATCAAAGAGCAGACAAGCAGGAGTAGGGTTTTCACTCCGGGGGCCTGAACCTGGGTAAATCTCGTGTCCCCTGGTTGCTTGTCTGTTAACCGTGCCACGATCTCCAGCATCCCCATCTTCTCCAAAACCCAAGTCCATAACAATGGGCATTGACGAGATTAAACCTCGTCAATTGGCGCCGTCTGTGGGAATTGGGGCTGCTAATTGTGCGGTCGTGACGGTTCCGACCCGATCAATCTACAACTCCGCGGCGACGGAGAATCACCTCCTCTTCGGCGCTTTTGACTTCACCGCACACTCGCCGGATACCATGAAGGATTTCGAGCCCGTAGGCGACGGACTCGAAATCTTGTTCGGGAGCTTCTGCTTCCAGGTGGGACAAACTGGCACCCTCCGCCTCCCTGAGCGGGTGCCCGTGCCGTCAATCAGGCTCGCTTCATGGGCTCCACACCCCGTGCTACGCACGTCACCATCAACAGATGAGTTCTACGGCAACAGCAGCTGCAACTCCGATCTGTGCGATCCACCTTCGGATGAAGGGACCTACGGTTCCGGATCCGAAAGCTGCGGCAGAAGCCAACCAATATGCAGGCGCTATCTGTGCGCCGCAGTCATCCAAACCGACGAGGAAACGCCTAACCCGCCGCCCAACCCCAACCCGCAGGACAGAAACGGCGAAAACGGTGGAAACGGCAAAAACGGGGAAAACAGTGGCCACCTCATCCAACTTAGCAAAGAAGGATGGGTCGAAGCACGCCGCGCCGTCGCAGGCAAAATAGTCCTACCTCTGGACTCCCCACGTGATCTGCTGAGGGCATACCACTACCTCCTCATCGAGGAGCACAAGAAGCAAGTCAAGATACAGGAAACGCTCGACAAACGCAAGCAAGCAGCCTCTGAGTCCAGTGCGCGACGAGCTGCGCTCTCCGCCATGGGACCCGGCTCTAGCACAAACGGAAATCAGGGAAACAAGCACCGCTCTCGGGTGGAAAACATGGACCCCAAGGAGCGGCGTGACGTGACCCGAACTCTCCATACATCGTTCATGGATATGGACGCTGACGGCAACATCATCCCGAAGACGCCACAAGCTGCGATCATGGCAGCCACTGCGTATCTCGCGGCTCACCCACCTCCGGAGGGGGACCCGAAAAGGGCCATGCATAGGTCCGCACTCACCGGACTAGGACTAATTGGAGCTGCGCTCCACGAAGACGCTCCTGCGGAACCGAAGAAGAAAGCTCCGGCCAGGCGCGACCGAAGTCCCACCCCCTCATCCGAAGAGGAAGAGGAGCACGATCTTCCTCGAAGGAAGAAGAGCTCGCGCCGCCATAAAAGCGACTACGACGCCAGAGACAAGCTTACACAGCGCAAGATCGATAAAGCACGCGCTAAACGCGCATGCTCGTCTGAATCTGAGATGGATGAAGACGAAGGAGAACTCTGCGGGGCTCGATACTTCAGCAGATCCGTCCGGCGAACATAGATGCCACGCAACTTCAAGCTTCCTTCGGATACTCCGAAGTTCAACGGCACGCAAGATCCAAAGTCCTGGCTCAGTGACCATCTGTCATCCGTCAAGCTTCACGGAGGCAACAAAGAAACCGCCATGCAATGCCTTTAGCTGCAGCTAACAGGCGCAGCGCGGGTCTGGCTTAGCAGCCTATCATCAGGATCCATCCGAAGCTGGGAGGAACTCGCTTACAGCTTCATCCGAAACTTCAAAGGCACCAGCAAGAGGCCCGCCTCAATTGAAGAATTGCGAGCCTGCACTCAGAGAACGGGTGAATCTATTCGCTCGTACATACTATGCTGGTCTACAACCAAGAACTCCGCGGCACACATCTCCGAAGATCAGGCCATCGAAGCCTTCAGGGACGGCGTCAAACGCCCAGACTTCAAGGAGAAACTTGGACGTGTAAATCCCAAGACACTCGACCAGCTCATGGAAATCGCCAACAGTTGGGCAGACGGCGAAGATTGCATCCAGCGGGCGCAATCAGATGAAGAGGACGACTACGGCCGAAGACGCGAACGCCGCAGCAAGAGGAGATCGCGCGTCTACGAGGACCGCGACGGACCCGACATGGTCGCAGCCGGCTACGCCGACCGCCGTAATGACAACAGCCGCAACAGCGGAGGATATCGCAGCGGAAACTTCCGCGACAACGGACGACCAACGCAGTCGTGGCAACGCCGCGACCGCGAGAACGGACCCTCAGCATTCGAAAAACTTTCGGGTCCATGCACCATCCACTTCTACATCGACAAACAAGATGGCAAAAAGAAAGCTAGCCACATGCTCAAGGACTGCCGCGAGTTCCAGAAACTCAGTGAAGGCATGGTGCAGATGAGGCAACAAGCTCCAATCCCTGCGTTCGGAAACACACCTGCGCCAGGTGAAATAGCACACGGAGCTCCTCCACCGCCGCCTATTGGAGGCCCAAATCAACCAGTTGCACCAGCGCAAAACAACTTCGGGGTCGCATACCCCCCACCAAAAGGAGCACTCAATATGATACAGAAGGGACGCCCCACAAATAGGGTGCAGAAGAAAATCACCTGACAAATCAACCTGGCCGTGGCAACTCCGCCTGCAATCCCTGAGTACCTTAGCGGATCGGAGTCCTGCATCACATTCACTCGCGCGGATCACCCTTGCCAGATCCCTCGCCCAGGTCATGCTGCCCTGGTGTTGGAGGCACAAATCGGAGGCTTCGAGATGAGTCGCGTCTTCATGGATGGCGACAGCGGCATCAACCTAATGTTCGCAAGCACTCTAGCAGCTATGCGGATCCCGCAATGCAGCCTGGAACAATCAGACACAACGTTCCACGGCATTGTCCCAGGGAAGGGCATCTTCCCCCTGGGCAAAATAGGGCTCGACGTCATCTTCGGGAAGCCGGACAACTTTCGGCAGGAGCGCCTAGAATTCGAAGTGGTGGACTGGCCGTCGCAATACCATGCCATCCTGGGACGTGTAGGATTCGCAAGGTTCCTGGCCGTCCCACACTACGCATACCTACTACTCAAGATGCCAGGACCAAGGGGCGTCATCACAGTCCACGGGAGCTTCACCCGATCGGACCAATGCGACAGGGATTTCAACAAAATCTCCCAGTCCTTCGGCATGCAAGACGAGCTCGTAAGGCTCCGCGAGGTGACGGACAATGGGCTACCCCCAGTCACAAGGAAGAACGCACCCGACATGTCCTTCGACTCCACCGTCAACACCAAGAAAGTGCAGGTCCATCCGACAGACGCCTCCAAGACGGCGCTGATCGCCAACAACCTCAGCACCGCATAGGAAGGCGCGCTCGTCGAATTCCTCCGTGAGCGCTGGGAAATATTCGCCTGGTGTCCTGCGGACATGCCAGGAGTTCCCAGGGAATTCGCTGAGCACGCACTCAATGTCTTCCCAGACACCAAGCCAGTCAAGCAGTCTATCCGAAGACTGTCGGAGCCACGAGCCGAAGCTATCGGCAAGGAGATCAACAGATTACTCGCAGCAGACTTCATCCGGGAAATCAAGGAAAGCGAGTGGCTGGCAAATACGGTGATGGCCCCGAAGAAGGACACGGACATCCCGCGGATGTGCGTGGACTTCACGTCACTAAATAAACACTGCCCAAAGGACCACTTCCCTCTACCTCGGATCGACCAGATCATCGATTCGACCGCAGGTTGTGAGAAGCTCTCCTTCCTCGACGCCTACTCAGGCTATAACCAGATTCGACTCAAGGTCGAAGATCAAGATAAAACGGCGTTCATCACACCGTTCGGAGTATTCTGCTACAACACAATGCCCTTCGGGCTAAAGAACGCGGGCGCCACGTACCAGCGATGCATGCAGGCCTGCCTCAAGGACCAGATCGGTCGCAACGTACAAGTCTATGTCGACGACATAGTCATAAAAACCAAGGAGGCAAGAACACTTATCGACGATCTCCGCGAGACGTTCGACAACCTTGATCGCTACAGGATCAAGCTCAATCCAGAAAAGTGCGCCTTCGGCGTCCCCTCGGGTCAGCTGCTCGGGTACTTCATCTCTCAACGAGGGATCGAAGCGAACCCGAAGAAAATCAAAGCTATCATGACAATGGAGAAGCCTAAAAACCTCAAGGGCGTTCAGCAGCTCGCAGGGCGAGTAGCGGCACTAAGCAGGTTCATCAGCCGCATGGGCGAGAAGGCCCTACCATTTTACCAGCTGCTGCACAAGGCAGACAAGTTCGAGTGGACACCAGAAGCCAACGACGCATTCGAAAGCCTCAAGCGGCTCCTCTCCACCTCGCCCGTTTTGGTCACGCCAAAAGAGCGCGAGCCCCTGTTGCTGTACATAGCAGCCACACACCATGTGGTCAGCACAGTACTCGTGGTCGAACGACCCGAAGAAGGCAATACCCACGGGGTACAACGCCCAATTTACTACCTTAGCGAGGTCCTCACTCCAACAAAACAGCGGTACCCGCACTACCAGAAGCTGGCCTACGGCGTGTTCATGACGGCTCGACGACTGAGCCACTACTTCCAGGAGCATCAGGTGATGGTCGTGAACGAGGCGCCCCTAAACAGCATCCTGAATAACCCAGAGGCCACAGGACGCGTGGCCCTGTGGGGCATTGAACTATCACCCCTGGACATCATCTACGAGAAGCGACACACAATCAAATCTCAAGTCCTTCCAGACTTCCTGGTGCACTGGATGGAGCTGCAGCTGTCTGACACCCCAGACATGTCGCAGTCCTGGACAATGCATTTTGATGGCTCCAAACGCGAAGCCGGAGCAGGGGCAGGAGTCATACTGACCTCCCCGCAAGGCGACAAGATGAAGTACGTCCTTCGGATGAAATTCAGAGCCTCCAACAACAAGGCCGAATACGAAGCCCTCATCCATGGCATGAAGATGGCAAAAATATGTGGCGCAACGCGCCTGGTCATCTACGGTGACTCCAACCTTGTCGTACAACAGACGATGAATGAGTGCGACGCACACGCCGAGAACATGATCGTGTACCGCGCGCTATACAACGCACTCGAAGGAGAATTCGACGACTGCGAACTTCGGCACGTTGGAAGAGAGAGCAACGAGGAGGCCGATAGACTCGCCAACATCGGCTCCACTTGTGCAAAGGTACCACCAGGTGTGTTCCTCGAACAGATATGCGTGCCATCCATCAAGCGGAAATTCCCCAAGGGATCACCCGAAGAAGCAGAACACTCGGGGGCTACGCTACCCGAAGGTCATGAAGGACCCGAAAAGTTGGATACCGAAGTTGCCATGGTCAACCTGATGCAGGTCATGGCAGTCGAAGAAACTTGGACACGTCCATACCTCCAGTTCCTGATAAACGGAGAATTGCCAGACAGCCCAACAGATGCCCGACGCGTATCTCGTCGGTCAAAAGCCTTCACCATCATCAACGGCGAGCTGTACAAACGCAGCATTACGGGCGTACTACAACGGTGCGTCACCATCAACGACGGCAAGGCCATACTCCAAGATATCCACGAGGGCATCTGCGGCCACCACGCAGGTAGCCGCTCCCTCGTCGCCAAAGCTCTGCGAGCAGGATTCTACTGGCCAACGGCCATGAGCGACGCGAAAGACATCGTCCGAAGATGCAACGGGTGCCAACGGTTCGCCGACAAATCGCACGCACCTGGGTCCGAACTTCGACCCATACCCATAGCCTGGCCTTTTGCCCAATGGGGCCTTGACATGATCGGCAAACTGCCAAAATCCTCGAAGGGAGGACACGTCTTCCTCCTGGTCGCAATCGACAAATTCACCAAGTGGATCGAATCCATGCCAGTCACCAACCAGAAGGGCAAAACCGCCGTCAAATTCTTCGAATCCATTGTCTACAGGTTTGGCGTACCGCACAGCATCATCACCAACAACGGATCGAACTTTATCTCCGAAGAATTCCAGGACTTCTGCGAAGGCCTCGGGATCAATATCACGTATGCCTCAGTGGCACACCCGCAAACAAACGGGCAAGTGGAAAAGGCCAACGGCCTAATCGGCGCCGGCATCAAGAAGCGCCTCATGAGCTCACTCGAGCACAAAGCTGGAAACTGGACGAAAGAGCTACCGTCTGTCCTGTGGAGCTTACGGACTACGCCAAACAGCTCCACAGGCTACACACCGTTCTTCATGGTACACGAAGCCGAGGCAGTGCTACCAGCCGAAGTACGCCATCAGGCTCCACGAGTCGTCGCGTACAGCGAAGCCGAATCCACGGCTGCACTCGAAGATGCCGTCGACACACTCGACGAAGCACGGGATATAGCAGCAGCTTGATCAACGGTGTACCAGCAGAGTCTCCGCAACTATCACAGCCGCCGGCTGCGCCCAAGGTCCTTCGTCGAAGGAGACCTCGTCTTGCGACTCAAGCAAAAGCGACCGAACAAACTCGATTCACCATGGGAAGGACCCTACGCCATCACCGAGGTCATCCCAGGTGGCGCCTATCGCCTCAAGCACGTGGAGTCTGGAGTCGCATACTCCAACCCGTGGAACGTCTCGCACCTGCGACGATTCTACCCGTAGCAAACTACCCCACTTTTTTACTTTCAATAAGGCTTTCAGCCAAGGCTACTCAGCCGAACCATGTACCTCCTCCATTATGATATAAATAAAGCTAAGTACCTCGCCTCCAACCCTCGGTTGACTATTTTCTACAACTTTACTACATGCTACATACGCACTCGGGGGCTCCCCCACCTCACGATTTCATCGACTGAGGACCAAACGTGTACACCTGAGTAGCTGACTACGTCAGGCAAACGAAAAGGGCACGTACTCAATCAAAGCACCGCGTGCTCACAAACAAGCAAACCTTTACAACAAAGGGCACATAAACGCCCAGCCGCAATATACAAATTTTACATCTATCTGTTTATTTTCAGGTCCTACCTATTCTGAAGAATAACCTGAGCACGCTGCTCAAACAAATCTACAATTTGTTCGGCATACTGCCTTACAGCCGCGTAATGCGGACGCATATTCCACTCGCCACCAGCTGGTCGAGGAGGTGGCCCAGTCGCCACAGCAGCCAAATCTACGTCAGGGCGGTGCACCCTCACAAGAGAAAGGCAGCCTTCACCCCTGCGACGAGCTGCTGCCGCACCAGCTCCTTGACATTGCTGGCACTCCGAAACTTCGTCAGAAGACCTGCAAGGGTCGTTGGAACGGTATCCAACGAAAACATGACGTGCAGCACCGAGGAAAGTGATGTCTGCACCTGGCGGAGCACCCGCGAAACCTGGTAGACACGATCCTGCACCGTCGCCAGAACTATGGCGCGATCACGATCCATCCAGAAGAAGCCGTCGGCCTCCATGTCCTGTTGAGTCAAGCAATTGACTCGAACAGCAATACGCTACTTTTCTTCCCTCAGAGCAAGATTGGCACCTGCGACAACCGCACAAAACAAGAATAAGGCCAGCAGGCTCACCCGAAGAACCGAGCTACAACCCGAAAGAAGGATCAACTTACATTGCAGCTGCTCGGACAGCCGACCCAGCTCCGCCATCAAATACTCCTCTCTAGCTGCACCACGGTCTGCTTTGGATTTCCAAACATCAGCGCGACCGCGTAACCCAAGCAAATCTCTCTCCAAGCTGCGCACGCGATCTCGAAGAAAAGCGAGCTGCGAGGACTCATCCAATGATGCTCGCAAGGGCCTTTCGGATGAAGTGTCAACTGGGTCAGCACCCGAAGGAACCTATAGCAGCAGAAAAAAGAAGGCACACAGATATTTAGCCAAGGATAGAGCACAACTCGGAGGAATTCATTAAAATATATAAGGCCACTACGTGGCACAAAGATGGTACTACAAAAGATATTTACAACAAAAATAGACTACAAACTACCCTACGTCTACTATGCCTAAGGCGGAGGGCACTGAGTCGCCTCAGAACCAGACTGCCTAGCTTTGGCCTCGCCCTGCTGCCGCAATGCGTACTCAGACAGCAAGTCAATGAGCTTGGGCCCATATTGTCTGCAGCGAGCGGAGTAGGCGGCGAAGGCTACCTCGGATCCATCTGCAGCCATCGGCATCCGAGAAGTAATCTGGGGCAGGTCCAGCTCCGCCCCAGCCACCATGGCCATCGCCAGCCCGACGGACGCGCCGATGCCCTTCTGCTTGCGCTTGTACGCTGCAGGCGCTTTGGCTGACAGAGCCTCTGCCAGGGCATCCACATCTTCAAGGGATGCGCCCTTCGGAAAAAGCTCCTGGTAGAAGCGACCAAGGACCTCTTTCGCCTTGGCAAGAGAGTTGACGACGGTGCTGCAGCGGTCTTTGACCGCCACAGTGGCATCATCTAGAGCACTCCCGTGCTCCAGAGCACCGCGGTCGAACTCGATGCCTGCGGCATCTGAGACAAAAAAGAAGAAAACATGAAGAAAGGCAACATAGAAGAAGATCCGTAGAAAAAGAAGCAAGTACAAAAGCTAACGCTCACCCGAAATAGCCTTGGCAGCAGCCATGAGCTTCTCCGCCACCCCTTTTTCATGAGCAGCCGCAACGGTGGCCAGCTGCTCCTCACGATCTGCGGCCTCCTGCCGCAGACGCTCTTTCGCTTCGGCTGCCTTCGTCAGCTCCAGCTCAAGGCGCTCTCTCGCACCAGCGGCAGCTTCGGCCTTCTGCTCTGATTGGCCAAGGCTCTTCTTCAGAGCATCGACCTCACGGAGAGAGTCGTTATGCTCCTCTGCATTTACAACAAGCAAGTGTCAAAGAACAGGACCAGGATAAGCAAGAGAAGTACTACAAGGCAGACGAATACCTTGAAGCTGCCGCAATTTCGCCTCCAGCGTCAGGCGTTCCTCCACCAGCCGCTTGGCCTCTTGGACAAAAGGCTGCAACAACAGGCAATAGTAGTAAGAGCAGGACTTGGGGGCTACACCCAACACAAAGAAGCATAAACAACATCAGCATACGAGGACACTCGGGGGCTCCCCCCGTAACATCAAGCAGAAAAACTTACGTGCTCCGAAGGCGAACCCGCAGGCCCGCCTGCGAAATTCTGAGGCGCAACCACCAGCCTCTCCTGCACAGGAGGAACTGGCGCAGCGTCACCAGAAGTCGCCACCGTCTGAGGAGGAGGCGACGCAATGTTCGACTCCCCCATCATCTCGCGCGCACCATCACTAGAACCGTCGGAGAATTGCCTGCATACGAACCAATCAACACAGGTGCAAAAATAACATGGGAACAAAGGACAACAGTGGCAACAAGAAAACTTACGAGCCCAACGCGCTCAGGTCGAAGATAGGAGAAGCCCTTCGGGCCCTCTTCTCCTCCTTCTTTTCTTCCTTCTTCTCCTCCTTTTCTTCCTTCTTCCGCTTTGCTGGCGGGTGCGGAGCAACAGCCCGCACAGGAATGGCAGGAAGGGGAGAGGAAGAACCCCCATGAACATCATCATGACGCTCAAGGACTAGAGGATTTCTGGGAGTCGGAGGAGTCGAGGCATCTGACGACTCGCTAGAGCTACGTGATCGCTTGCGCAAATGGTCCTCACTCGATTCGTCGGCATCCTCCGCTGGGGATCGCGCTGACGGTAGCTCGGACACGGAATCCACCACTTCATTATCCGGGGCATTCGGATACCTTTCGGGCAACGGTGGTGCCATGCCCGGCACTTTGAAGCTCTGCAAAAGGAAAAGGAACTTTGTTAGCAAACAAAGGAAAAAGTACACAGGTGACAAAAACAAAAGGGAAGCACTACGTGCGCAAATCTACACCTTCGGTACGACCAACGTCGAATAAAAGGGAGGAGTCAGCGACTTCCCCGGGATTTCTTCGTCGGCCTTGAACTTCAACAGCGCGCGAAGAGCCTTGTCAAGTTCCACCTCGGAGATTTTCTCACTCGAAACCCTCGTCGGATCACGGCGCCCAGAGTAAAGAAACATCGGGTGCGCCCTCGCTTGGAGGGGCTGCACCCGACGCTCAAGAAACGTCCGGATGATGTCGACACCGTTCACCTCCTTCTCAGGAATCAATTGGAGATCCTCCACCCGACGATACAGGGCCTCTATCTCCGCCACCTCACCGTCTAAGATTTGGTTTTTCCAGGATCTTTTCTTCTCAATCAATTGGGAGGGGTCAAAAGGAACGAGACCAAAATCTTGCCCAGGCAGTACGGAGTCACGGATGTAGAACCATTTCCTCTGCCAGTACTGGACAGATTCGGACATGGAAAAGGAAAAGAATTGCACATTGGGACTGAGGGAGATGATGAAACCCCCAATGGGATACACATCATCCGAACCAGACTGCCTCTTCACGGAATAAAGCTTCCGGAAGAGGCCAAAGTGCGTCTCAATGCCAAGCCAACACTCGCAAAGCATGATAAAACACGCAATGTGGAGAAGGGAGTTGGGAGACAGATGATGGAGTTGAACCCCATAGAAAAAGAGCAGTCCACGAAGGAAGTCATGGACCGGAAAAGAAAACCCGCGAATCATGAAGGCAACAAACATAACCCGATACCCAGATGGGGGACGGGGGATTACCTCATTGCCGGGGAGTCTCACGGCCGTCGTTTCTTGCGGGATCAGACTCCGCTCGCGCAGTTTGCGGAGATCGCTCTCCCGCGTTTCTGATCGCCGCCAGCCACCGTTGGTGACGCGAGCAGTGGCGGTGCCCTTCTTGCCTCCGGCGGCGCTGGTCCCAACTGCAGATGAGGACTTCTTTGTTTTCCCCATGGCGCTACGGCGGTGGTGGCGTTGCCAACGAAGAAAGACAAAGGAAATGTGGAGGAAACTCTCAGCGCGCAGCAAGAATAGCTCAAGAACGAGGGGGCAATGAATAGATGAACTTCTGCGGTGAAAAACAAACCACGATTTCACCAGGGATTATAACAGCGAAGACGACGCACGCTGGCCGTCCATCGAGAAGACCTAACGCCAACGGTAGATCTGGCCGTACACGTGTCAACACCACAACGAACCGTCGTTACCACGCCGTCCACTACGCGCGGAAATCGAGGAGACGCCGTAATCATCTCCACGACGCGCGTGACTGGTCAATTCAAAGTCAGAAAGTGGGACCCACGCTTCGTCCAGTCAAGTCATCTCTGGCGTAGCAGACGCTTGAGGTCATCGATCGTAAGCGCTGACGTCATCAAAAGCTATACTAGCACCACTTCGGCTCCACAGCTAAAAGTACTCACTTGAATCTACGATTCGACTAAATACTTGGGGGCTACTCCTATCAGGAGCGCTGGCCGCGCACCCGACATACAAATGAGGACAAAATTATTTCTCTGAGTCCTACGTCGAGTTTACGACTCCACTACGGACTCGGGGGCTACTCCCATAGTGAGGATGGATTTAAGCATCCGAAAATTTTCGAGTCCTGCGGACCTAATGATTGAAACAATGCTTGAACTAAAAGTCTCCGTTCGAGTCTACGACTCGAACAGACACTTAGGGGCTACTCCTATAGGGAGCGCTGGTCGCGCACCCTATGAAATCTTCGATTGCGATCTTTTGAATCAGCACGCAAAAACTTTTTGGCAACTCTGCCCCAACAAAATGCTAAGTGAGCAAACAATCTCCTTGGCCACCCGAAACACCTTCGAGGTGATAAATGTTCGGATGCTGCGTCTGCGATGCAAAGATAAGACCTACAGATATCATCTGATGGCCTGGCAACGCACCTGACTGCGCTCTGCTAGTAAGAATTCGTACCAGCAGGTACGATGAAAAATCCCGACGGACGCGTTGGGTACACCAATTAAAATCACTGGAATTCCACTCCTATAAGTCCTCCGCGGCCTGAGTTGAATTACGCCAGCATATGTTCCAGGCCCGGGTTAAGGGACCCGAACCTGAAGAAGATCGTGTTGTTTCGTCCTAATACAGTTAACTGACCCTGATCCGTCGGGTGAGTCAGGCACACGCATCAACAATCCCTACACACATATACTAATAACATATAGCTGCTCCCGAAGGATGGAAGAGTCCTCAGCCGAATCTGCGATTCGACTGATCACTCGGGGGCTACTGACATGGTTATACCCTACGGGTACGTAACTTCAGCATACCTAGTCCAGCCCAAGGAAGGCCCACGGCAGACATACGCTGGCCCATGAAGATTTTCGGATGGCCAAGGCCCATGACGTTTTCGGATCCTTGGAGAGCAAGACTAGAGGAGATAGGAAATTCAAAGGGGTAAAACCCTAGAACTTGTAACCGACTAGGACTACGCCCGGGACCTGCCTAAATCTATATAAAGGCCAGGAGGGCACGCCCTAGGGCAACTCGACTCATACTTTCACACACGCATCCACGCCAGATCGAATCTGCGCACCCTGTAACCTTCGGTTCCGCCGTAATCAAAGAGCAGACAAGCAGGAGTAGGGTTTTCCCTCCGGGGGCCTGAACCTGGGTAAATCTCGTGTCCCCTGGTTGCTTGTCTGTTAACCGTGCAACGATCTCCAGCATCCCCATCTTCTCCAAAACCCAAGTCCATAACAATGGGCATTGACGAGATTAAACCTCGTCACTTGGTGCATCTAATGGATCCACGTCCTACAATAGGTGCCATGGATCCATCAGCTACACGTACCTTGTCCTTACCTGAATAAGGAGTATAGATACTAAACAGTTCAGAAGCTCCGGTCATATGATTTGTAGCTCCCGTGTCAATGATCCAGGGCTTTGATTGTGATGTGGTAGTATAGGCTTGATGACATTCTTTACCTTGGGAGGTAGTGGCTAGGACACTGGATTCAGCCTTAGAGGGACCCTGGGAGGAGGAAGTGCCTTCAGAGAGTCTAATCTTGGAATTGAATTCCTCGAGAGCTCGTGCATCTACCACCGGTGAGTCCCGCACAGATGTGATGTGGTTAGCTTGCCTTTTAATTGCTGCTTGAACTCCCCTCGACCGAGATCTCCCTTTATCCCACCAAGATGGAAAACCATGCAGTTCAAAACAGGTGTCTTTTGTGTGCCCATTCCTTCTGCAATGATCATAATAGAATTTACTCTTCTCCAATTTATTGAATGGCCTTGCAACATGACGAGGTCGCATAGATAGAGCTGCACGATCTTCCCCACCTTTCGGGTTACCTTTCTTAGATTGAGACAATCGTGTCTCTTCCTCAAGGACACTAGAGATGATATCATCAAGGCCAGGCCAAACAGTTTCAGAAAAAATGATTTGACGTCGCAGATTAAATTCCTAGTTTAGTCCATCAAGAAAAAGCTTGGCCACAATCGATTCAAACCATTCGTGATGAATGGCTAAATCATTCTTATTAATAGGGTTAAAAGGATGATAATAATGCAGATCCCTATATAAACGTTTCACCTCACCAGCATACTCAGTTACATATTGAGTGCCATGGTTCAGATGAGTGAGTTCACCGATAATACGAGTGGCCTGTATTTTATTTGATTTACCAGAAAACTGTTTCTCTAGTGCAGCACACACCTCAAATACTGTTGTCATGATCTCAACCTGTTGGCGCATAATAGACTCCATACTTCCCAATAACCAGACCAAGACTCTATCATTGATCTGTCTAGCTGAGGTGTCGCCGCTCTTCACATTTTCTTCATCATCAACAAGCAAGTGTTCGTACCCATGAGAGCTCAGAATCAACTGAGCATGACGCTTCCAACTAACATAATTCCCGGGACCTGACAACCTCACTGGATTGGGCTCAAGAGCATACTTGACTGCCTCAGGGACTGATTTGTGTTACTGCTATTCCAGCAATTTACTAAATATCTCATACATTTTGTCGATACTCGAGTCAGCTGACTTGTCCTTGTCTGTTCCTGACATTATTCTCAACTAAGAAATACACCAAGAACAAGTACTCTCTGAACTGGTAGTTCAATCAAGAGCAAGAAAAAAAATTAGCAGCTGTGCCTTGTAGAGACTTGGAACAACGACATGTAAAAGCAGTCTCACAGGACTTGTTTTCTATTCTGCTGCAACTAGAATTGGTGTCAATTGGATGCACTAGTACAGGTTGTTCTCAAATGGTACACCAGCAACACAACAAAGTATTAGCAACAGTAAGACAACTGCACTTCGTCGGCAGACGTGGCGACGACCAGGAAGTACTAAGCTTCCACAGTTGCAATATGAGCAATAACAATCAGCCACATAGTACTATTTTGACAGCACGAAAATTACACAGTCTAGCTGAACAATTAACAGCAGCACTACCACGTTGTATGTTGGGTTCTTTAGTACACGGAAGAAGATAGAAGAATCTTGAACTTGAGCTTCACAGAACCCACCCCACGGCAGTTGGCAGCTGCGGGCTAAACTGGAAGTCTGGAAGCGGCACCGATGTTGAATCCAAACGCCGCTCCCTCACGGACGTACACCGGCAGCAGACGGAAGAGAACTCAGGAAAAAGGGGATTGGAGGGCCGGTAGAGGAGGCTTCAACTTGGGGCAGCTCGGCGACCAATCCAGTATAGGCGACACAACACCCTTCAAGCTCCGCCTCGATCCAATTCCTTGTCGGCGGATCTGCTCAAAATCGCAGGAGAACCGCACTGGATTCGTCCTGCTTTGATACCATGAAGATATTGAGGGAAAGATTCAGAGAAAACTATCCTTGGTTCACTTCCACTTTTCTCATATATCTCCGGATACATAACAATGGGGATAAGAAGGAGTTCTGGAGCTTCTCTCTCTTTCTCGACTCTTCTCACACTTTTACACATAATACCCTAAAGTATAACAAAATTACAACCTACTCCAACAGTAACAAAGAAGCTACCAGCAAGAGAAAAACCCAAAAAGATCCAGGAGTCATGCCATCTAAGCCTGTCTTTTACACGCTATGCTAAAGAGATCAAACTCTTCTTGCACTAGACCTGCAACAACACTAGAAGGAGCAGGATTCTTATCGAAGACACGCCTATTGCGCCCCTTCCACAAACTCCAAACCACATACATCGCCGCAGAGATCTGCGGCCTTGTCTCCTTAGATTTGTGCAGCTTCCAAAGTTTTTGCCACCAAGACTGAAGGGAAACCGAGGAGGCTCCAATGTTGGCCATGTGAGCAAAATCAGTATAGAAGATTTGCCACACCTCCTTTACGAAAGGGCAGGTCAGAGAAATGTGAGTTGCAGACTCCTGAATCTGATCGCAGAGAGGACACAAGCCATGATTTGGGAGACCTCGCTTCACTAATCTATCCGCGGTCCAAATTCTCCGCTGCATCAACAGCCAACAATGGAATTGCACCTTTGATTCAGCTTTTACCTTCCAAATCTGATTGAGATGAGGCGATGGAATCCTCGTTTTGAATTGGAATTCATAGGCTGTTTTTGCGGAGTAACAGCCGTCATCGGTAAGCATCCAGCGAATAGAATCATGTTGATCATTGAGCTGCACATCCTGGATCAGGCTCCAGAGGTTGAAAAATTGCTCCAATTGCTCCAGAACTTTCCTTTCTCTCCATTCCCTAAGGTGATTTGAGTACAAGCTGAGAATAAGTCCTTGTTAGATGCATCACAGGGCACCTCCGTGCCCTTCCATGGCTTCTCATCAATGCTCCATTGAAGCCAAAGCCAACGGAGACGCAGAGCTCGACTAAAATCGTTCAAATCCTTTATGCCCAAACCCCCAGCGCTCTTTGGACTACACACCCTTTTCCAAATAACTAGACAGTACTTCTAACAGATCTCGTAAAGATAATATTCTTGAATCTCGTAAAACGCCTCGGGTTCTCCCGTCAAAAATCAGTGTGCCAGCCTGCTCCTTTCATGCATGACAGGTGCTCATTCTTTTTAATAGTGGTGTTGCCACTAACCTTTTTAACTTAGCAGATTTTCATCTGCCTGAGAGGCAGAACTTGCATTATCATTCACTACTATTCATTTTTATTGGTTTGGGTGGTACAAACCTAGTAAGGAGTTAAACCTGTGACATGTTCTATTCTTCTATACAACATTGCAACCGTATTTTTGTAGTGTGCAGGTTGTGTTGTTTCCTTGGCTAGCTGGGTTAGAGGTGACACTACTTGAGTAATGTCTAATGTGTATTCCTTTTGGGGCGCAAAGGGATTGTATTAATTAATACATTCTGGCCCAGACCATAACCATATAGCTGTACAGTCATTTAATCTACCAACGGTCATCTAATCTACCAATACCTTGCTAACTCACGACTAGCTATATTCTGCGATCGTGGAACTTTGGCAATACCAGCGATCCGATCCGAACCCAACAGAGCTTTGGCAACATCTATGAGATTCCCGAGTTCAGATAAATCCTTCTCTCTACCCTGGACCATCCAAACAATCTTAGTGGATACATTTCAATTAGGATTGTCTGTTGACACCACTCTTTTAGCTAAAGAAACACCCTCAATTAAAGCTCTAAGGTCGACCTCAAACATTGAGCAACAATGCATGAGTAGACGACACGATGACAGAATTATTGAGCCGTCGTGCTTTCTCATACCAGCACTAGCTCTCCCATCCTTTGGCATGAAGGAACCATTCACGTTCTTCCGCAATTTTCTTGCATTCTGGAGCACTTATTATGGATCGGAGGGAGTACTTTTTATCATGTGCTGTGAACTTCTATATGGAGTTTGACCATATTTGCAAAAAGTTCTTCGAGCAGATTAGTTTACAATTTTTTTAAGGCAAACGCTCATGAGAAACTTCATTAAAATGTTCTGCTGAAAATGACACATACAACTCACGATCTTTTGCTGTGCTGTCCAATTAATAGATTGTTTATCACCAAAATAGTGTTCGTTGCAAATAGGGATCGAAAAGAACAATTTAGATCTGGTGAAATCCATCGAACTTGCACAGAGGACCACACAGGCTCCCGCTTCAGGATTAACACTGACGTAGGCAGCCTCCTCCTCCACTGCTAATCAGCAAAGTCCCCTGAGAGCCTGTAGCATCCCATTTGTCTAACAACTGTAATGCTACTTGGTCTAGTAATATAATAACTACTTCCTACATATAATTGTTGCATCATCATCATATCATGCTCATGTCATCATGCCACCTTGCATTTGGGCATCATACAAAAACCCTTTTTGTTTTGGTTCTTATCTCATATGCATTATTAATTGTATTTGCCTCTTGATATTGTATTTGGTTCTTGATATATTGTTTAAATGCCCAAGTTGAGTTGGAGGCATATCTTTTATTCAACTCCACCACCTTTCTTGTCATCATCCCATCATTCCACCATTCCACCATATATGAGCATTGCAATTTATTTGGTTTTACCTCTAGCTCATGCGGGTTGGGATGGATCCAATTCTTGTTCCACATGCTCTCATCTTAGCATCATGTTGTTTTCACATTATTGATGTATGAGAGCCACATGGCCACCTTTGCATGCCTTGTGAGTGGAACCCTTTGCCCTAGCTTCCATATGGATTATTTTGGGTTCATGCTCATGTGGGAATATTTTTGGGACTAATAATCATCTAGTGGAATATACACACTAGCAAGTCCCAAATATAATCAAATGTGATCATCTCCATCTACTCCGCTTGGAACTTTCTCTTAAATCCTTTTGCTTAGGCCTTACGCCACATTTTGGAATGCATAAGTATAAGTGCTATGGATATTCATTTTTGTTCTCACAAGAGGAAACCTAGCATTTAATGCATTTGCATGGGCCATGCAACCATCACCAACTTTGGTCATCTTTTGGTTTTATTTGAATTCTTGAGTGGTTCATCTCTATCTCTATCCCTTCTTTTGGGCTTGATCTATTTTGATCTTGCTTAAACCTCATCACCATCTCTATCTACCCCATCACCACCTTTTCTTCTTTTCTCTCTTTTGGCTATCTTGTTTGAGCTTGTGTTGATCATGCTTGATCTAGTAAAAAGGAACCACTCCATCTATCTCTCTCTCTTACCCTCTAGCTAAGATCCTCCCTATCACCTACCCATCTAACCATACCCCATCCTCTCTAACCATACCCCCATCTAACCCTAACCCTCACATCCCCCTCTCACCTAAACCCTAAGTCTACCCCCTCTCTCGGCCTCTCTCTCTCACCTAGCTGGCCCCACCATGCCACCTAGCTACCCACCCAAGCAAGCCCTAGCCCGAGCCATACCCCTCTCCCCTCCTACCCTAGCTCTAACCCGAGGCTACTCCTCCCTCTCTCTTTTTCTCTCTATGCCATAGGGGCCCCTCCAGCCCGAGCCTGTCCCTGCCTCCTTGCCCTCACGTCGACCCCACCTGGAAGCCTCCCACCTGCCCTGCCCTGGTCCAGCCCGAGCCTGCCAGCACGTGAAGGAGGAGCAAAAGCGGCCGACGCCACCTTTCCCCTCCACCACGCCAACTACCCTCCCTTCCTCCGTTCCTATCCACCCCACCACCTCTCTGCCTCGCCCAGCTACCCCCAGATCTACCCAGGACGCTCCCCTCTCTCCCTGCCGTCCCTCACCACCGCCACACCATCGCCGGCAAAACCCTCGGCCTCCACCGCCCCCTCCTTATCCAGCCAGTGGCGTGGCGCTCTAAGGTGTCGAGGAAGACCACGCAGCTCCCCTACGTCACCCTGTACACGGAGCCAGGAAGTAGAAGGCCAGGACGCTGGACACCGTCGACGCCCGAGCCCAAACCCTAGCTTTGCCGGCGTCTGCCTCGCCGCCGATCCGCTGCTCGCCGACCCGATCCAACACCGTCAACCAACTCTCGGTGAGCCCTAAAACCTCCTGGACATGCTCCGCCGCGCTGTCGTCGTCTAGGGCCGCTATGCGTTTCATCGAGCACGCTCTGTGCGCCGGCGAGCGCAGCGTCTGCTCGCTTCCGCCCCGCATAGCACCCTATCTAGGCCGCGCCGACCCTCCCTGACACCAAGCCCAGGCCAGCGCAGTGGCTCCGCCCTCCGCGCGCGAGCCCTAGGTCCCGCGTTCAATCTCCCACCCCGCAATGCACCGCGCGCGAGCACCGATCTGTCCGCGAGGAAGATCCATAGTGCCGCGCCCTCGTTTTGCAGATACCCCCTTGCGTCTTTTTGATGCTTAACCCGTGGTCCGCCTGGCCCACTAGTCAGCCGCCGCGGAATTCTCCCAGAAAACCCCCTGGCTTTTTGTAACCCTTAACCCCCGCTCCAGCCCAGCCCCACCTGTCAGTCCCTGGCCCGCTCGTCTCTGTCACGTGGTCCCCTGTGTCCCTGTCCCCACCTATCGGCCTCTGTGGCTGGCTTAGCTCGCGGTGACAGAAGTTTTCTGTGCGCCCGTGTCGTCCAGTCAGCATGACCCCACTGGCCAGCGTCTGTGGCTAGATCTGAGCTAAGTAACAAAAGTTTCTGTCTATTCTGTTTTAATTCAAATCTTTTCAAATTTAATTCAAATTCAAATTTATTTCTGTTTTTAAATATCTTTCAAAATATAAATCCAAATAATGCAAATAATATATGTTTTCAAATCAGAAAAATGTGAGGATTTCAAATATGCCATCCAAAATATATTTTGAACACTTAAATTTTCAAGTTGACTAAAATTACAAGAAAATGCCCTTCACCTTAATTAATTAATAACTTTTGATTTATAACTCCAAATTTAACAAATGATATGTCTAAAATGATCCGCTCGACGAGACCTTTCTGTTTATGCATTCCATGTTCTGTTTTGCAGCATGCATCATACAAATATAAAGTATACATCAACTAATATGAGTATAAAATGTGACCAAAACTCAATAAAATGTTTATTTCTTGTATTCTACACCTCACCCATGCCATGCTACATTATTGCCATGCAACTTGTGCATCATTCATCATGGCATGATTGTTTGCTTGACGCATTTTATTCCTATGCTTGTGCACTTTATTTATGTTGGCCCTTGTTTGTTTGGTTCTTCTCCGAATAGACACTGAGCAGGGGATATATCAAGAGACCCAAGAGCACTACCCAGATCCTTCTCTCGCTTCAACTGAGCTGCCAGGCAAGCACTACCACATGCTTGCATACATACAGTACCTATTGCCTCTATCTTATTCTTGCATCATTGAGTCGCGATTGCATTAAACTGAATCCCAAGTATTGCATAGCCTTTACTTTTAAACCCCACCGAAGCTTGTTCCTCCATCCCATGAGCCATTACTACAGGAGTTGTTTGAGCCATGCGAGTCGTAGAACAGCATGTGTAGGGTATGTGAGAGTCTGATGGACAACGAGGTTCCTAAACAACTTAACCTGAGTAGTAATGGGATAACTAATGAAAGTGGCACCGGTGAGCAATATCTGCTATTTGGTTTTTCCTGCTCACTTGTGTCCCGTAGGACCCCGAGTACTTGATTCCTGTTCCTTGATTATTCGCGCTATCCACATCCGGGAGGCTTATGGGACCCCCCTGAGCCAGAGCTTGATTCATTCTTATTTCTTGGGGCCACAAACTAGTTTGAAGTTTTATTTACTATCCTGTACTTATGCCCTGCTTTACTGCTTTATTTACGATTGTGCGAGGAGCACCTGTACTGTTTAGGATCGTGACCCATTTCCGCGGTATCGACAAGCCCAGTCACACTTTCGGGTTCCCAGTCGTTTACAGCCGGCCCCACAAACCTTGAGTCCGTCTCGAAGTTAGCTAACTTCGTTGCGGGTATACTTAATGGGGTGGCCCCCTGAAATATTTCTGAATCTTGTGATTGCTTTGTCGTGAAGGCCTCGTTGGGTTTTGATTTGGTTTTTCCGAGGTTGATCGAGTGTGTGTTGCTATTTGTGCACCCCTGCAGGGTAAAACTTTCTGAAAGCCGTGTCCGCGGTTATGGACGACTTGGAGCACAGTTTCTCGATCATAGACAAGCATAACTAAAGTACCGCTTTTAATTTGACTAAGTAACTGACTAGTAAATAGTGCAACACTCATGGAATGAATAATAAAACTGCCAACGGATGGGGGTTGTTCGTCCGCTTCCTCGTTGGTAAGCGAGGAGGAGGATGGATCTGTTGATATTACTGTTACAACTGTTGTCATTAATTCACGGACATCCGTCTATCTTTGGTTAGGCGGATGGTTAGCGAGTATCTATAGAACTGTTAGGGTTTATCTTTTGCTGCAATTGCGTCACCCCGGTTGTGTCCCCTTTAGAGGCATAAAGACTTGCTGAGTACCCCTAGGGTCTCACACGATAAATTATTTGATTCAGATGAACAGGTACACTCACAAGATGGATACTGGGTGGAGGAGGCGGACGATGTGGGCAACGATCGTTCGGTGTATAGATTCCGGGAACGGGGATCCGTGAGATCTGTGGGCGGGATGTGTTTATTTATGGGGCATCTTATGCCGATTTGCTTCTTATCCGTATTCGGATCTTGTTTGTCGCTTCCGCTTGATACTCTGATGTTTGATGTATGGGGAGATATCCTAAACTATTATATCTATCTAGGACATTTGAATCTTGCCGTATGGCGTTGCTATATTTCCTTTCTTTTTAGATGGAATGGCTCTGATGTACTGTTGTATGGTGGCTTGCATACATACTCATTTGTGTATGTAGTTGATCCCTTCGCCTGCCGATTACGCCGCCCGTTCTAGTCCCGATGTTTTGGAAATGGTTGGAACGGCCGAAAGGTCTACCTGTGAGTGGCATTTGGGCCCCACCGTACTATTTCAACCATTTCCGTTTATCCAGGCTTGAATCTAGGAGCGTAATTCACCGAGGTAGTTACAATTGGTATCAGAGCCATCCCTCCCTTCAGGGTCTCAGCCAAATGGTCGTT
Source organism: Avena sativa (assembly GCA_916181665.1). Lineage (NCBI taxonomy): Eukaryota > Viridiplantae > Streptophyta > Magnoliopsida > Poales > Poaceae > Avena > Avena sativa. The sequence goes on along the minus strand of OV702279.1, from coordinate 394,853,600 downwards.
GTCAGTCTAGCAAAATATTTTGGTAGTTATGTATACTAGGGAAAAACAAAACGTGAGAGTAGGACTGCTTCCACTTTTCTTCTTACCCACCCACCCACCCTTTTCTGGTAAGGAAGTGTAACGTTTTCAATCCTCTTCTTAAAAGTTCAAACTAGGAGTCACGTGTTCTGGGTTTCCGTAGTACCATAGGTTGTGTGTTTGTGTGTGTGTGTGTAATTCCTTGTCTATCTGTTGCATCCAAGTTGTTATCACAATCGGCCTTTTGGTTATCAACTGTTGGTACATTCCATACCGACAGGTTTTTGCAAACCGACACGATCTATCTGATTCGTTGTTTACCGCCGCGATCTGTCTTACTCTTTGTTATCCGACGTTATCTTGTTTGGGGTGTTCGTTTCCGTAGTTACTAATCTTTAGGTTCATCGTGAGAAGAAGGGGTTAGGATATGTGTTCTACTTATTCATGTGCAGAGTAATGCTTTGAGTGCGGGATGGAGTCGCGACCATACCACTACTCTTATCATTCGCTTTTGTATATTGAATTGGTAGAGTAACTAATCTTGATTCGTTAAGTGATTTTGCGCACCTATTGGTATTTTAATGCCGAAATTTGCGGAAAATTTTTCTTTGATATATTTGTGTACCACACTCCTTTTCAGTCGTGTGCGATATGCTTAATATCTTCTAGGTGCTTTGAACTTTGTTGATATTTTAATATCATCTTAGTAAATTGTATCCTTTAATCTTGGTTAATTCCATCTTGGTACTATTTTGGATTATTATTATTCTCCATTATAGTACTGACTTGTGTTTTATATCAATCACAGGATGGCACCGCCACGCCGTTCTGATAAGGACATACCACCTGAACTGGGGTCCGCATTGTCAAACATCGCCAATGCCTTGGCAGCAATGCAGCAGAACCAGCAGCGTTTTGAGGAAAGTGTCAGGAGGAATGAGTTTGCTCCGCTACCTCCACCTCCCAAGCGAGGAGACATCAAAAGCTTCCTGAAGTTCAACCCACGCCAATTTGATGTTTCTGATCAACCACTTGATGCTGATGATTGGTTGCGTGAGATGTCAAGGCTACCGGAGACTGCTGATGTTCCTGAGCAAGAATGGGTAAAATGTGCTACTCACCTTCTGAAGGGAGATGCAGCTCTATGGTGGGAGAATTACCTGAAGGCAAACTGCATTGGTTTTCAGCCTACTTGGGAACAGTTCACTGGAGCCTTCAAAGAGCAGTATCTGTCATAAATTGTCATGGAGAGAATGAAGGAAGTGTTTCTCAACCTCAAGCAGGGAAATGACAATGTCAATACCTACATCAGGAACTTCATGAACCTTTCTCGTTATGGTGGCGATGAGATCTCCGATGACAAGAAGAAGCAAAAGAGGTTCCGGCAAGGGCTCAATGCATCGATTAAATATGCAATCACACATGCAAGGCCGGTGTCTTTTCTGGAACTTCAGCATACAGCTCTGCAGGAGGAAGCAAGTAGGCAAGTGTTTGAGGAGTCAAAGAAACACAACCGTGATGCACCAAGCTCTTCAGCTATGTCAACTCCTTCTAAGCGTCGTGTCTGGGTTCCTAACACCCCACCGTCGCTCCCGGCTCCACCAAGACCTTCAAGCTTCGCGGCAAGGCCACCAAACTTCCTCACTGCTGCTCCCAGGGGCTACAACCACCACTACCCTGGAGCGTCTGGCGGAGTCCCTGGCTATGTTGCTCCACGTCCACCTGGTGCTTGTTTCACGTGTGGAGACTCTGGGCATCAAAACTGGAACTGTCCGATGAAAAACAAAGCTCTTCCGCCACCACCTCCAAGATCTGCGGCAAGCTCTCCTATGGTTCGTGCACCACCACCTCGGGCTCTCAACATCAACACCAAGCCCGGGTCTACTGTTGCTCGTGCCAACTGTGTCAACGCCGCTCAAGCTGAGCATACACCTGGAGTTGTGATGGGTATGCTTCCCGTTAACTCAGTCTCTGCACGAGTTTTGTTTGATTCTGGTGCTTCACATTCTTTTGTTTCGCATAAGTTTGCACAAGAGCATGACCTAGCTAGGGTTCCTTTATCACGTCGTCTGGTGGTACTATCTCCTGGTTCAAACATGAGGGCTGCTCATATCAGCCATGGCAATCAAATTGAGATTGGTGGCTCTTCGTTCTCGGCGTCCTTAATTCTTCTGGGCAATTCTGACATTGATGTCATCTTGGGCATGGATTGGTTGACAGCAAATGCAGCTGTGATTGATTGTGCTGAACGTTCGGTTTCTCTGAAGATTCCTGAAGGCCATATAGTCTTTTCTCCAAGTCTGACTCCTGCTATCCAGCTTTTCTCTTTGGCGGCTCTGAATGATGATGCTATGGAAGCTATTCAGAGTGTTCCGGTGGTCTGTGAGTTCCCAGATGTCTTTCCTGAAGAGTTGCCGGGTATGCCTCCGGATCGTGAGGTTGAGTTTGTAATTGAGCTTGAACCTGGAACGGCTCCTATCTCCAAGCGGCCTTATAAAATGGGTCCTGCTGAGTTGGCTGAACTCAAACGTCAGCTTGATGAACAAGAGAAGTTGGGTTTCATTCAACACAGTACTTCTTCTTGGGGTAGCCCAACAATCTTTGTGAAAAAGCGAGACAGGACTGATAGACTTTGTGTTGACTATCGGGCTCTCAATGCTAAAACCATCAAGAATAAATATCCCCTTCCGCGGATTAATGATCTCTTCGATCAGCTAGCTGGAGCTGTGGTGTTCTCTAAGCTCGACTTGAGAAGTGGTTATCACCAAATCAAGATTCGCAAAGAAGATGTTCCTAAAACAGCTTTCACCACCCGCTATGGCCTGTATGAGTACACGGTCATGTCCTTCGGTCTCACCAACGCACCTGCCACCTTCTCGAGGCTCATGAACTCGGTTTTCATGGAGTATCTTGATAAGTTCGTTGTGGTCTATCTGGATGACATCTTAGTCTATTCTAAGTCAAAGGAAGAACATGAAGAACACCTTCGGTGTGTCCTAAACAAGCTTCGTGAGAACCGCTTGTATGCAAAGTTCTCAAAGTATGAGTTTTGGCTGCCTCAAGTAACCTATCTTGGTCACGTCATCTCTGCTATGGGCATTGCCGTCAACCCGGAAACTGTGAAGACAATTGTTGAATGGCTTCCTCCTGTTAATGTCAAAGAAGTGCGGAGCTTCCTTGGTTTGGCTAGTTATTGCCGTCGCTTCGTTCAGAACTTTTCGAAGATAGCGAAGCCCTCCATGTTAGGGCTTTGCTTAACTTGTCGTGGCAGTAAACTTAGTATGTTTTCATATGCAAGAGGGAGAGACAAAGCACAATCATTACATTAAATTTTCACACAATACGAAGTAGTGAAACAGCGATGCTCGGTCTTACAAAGGATGTGTTCCTCAATGCCTTCCATTCACAACACACTTAGCGTCTAACAGCAATACCAAGTCAATTTTTGCACTGGACATCGATCTCTCATTTCTCAAATCACAACTTAATCTGTGTTGGTTCGGGTGGTACAAGCCTAGTAAGGAGAGCTAAAAGGTGACATGTTTTACTGTTCTATACAAGATACATGCAGCCATAGGAGGCATGCGTAGTGCAGTTTTGCTTTATAAGGGTGGTGCCTGTATTTATCGAAAGATTGGTGAGTTGGTGTTGGGCTTGTGTTGAATGTTAATGAACCTGAAATTAAGGCATTATACTTCCACCAGATCTACCGAATACAACAGCCTGGACAATGAAAGTCTCTCCAACCCCAGACGATGTCGCAAGCTCAGCCTTTGCAAATTATTTGCTTCAATGATTCTCAAGATTTATGATGTGATCATGAACTTAGCTTCTCGGGAAAGATGACAATAAACTAAACGCATCATCGTGCGAGAATAATTCTTCATCTCAGATTTTTTTGTTACAGTCGTATACAAATTTTCCTATAATTCAGAATGTCAGGGGCGGAGCCATCATGAGTGACGTGCTTTTTCCTTTTTAGATCAATCCACAATTTCTTCGAGTGGTATCAAATATCAATCGTTACTCTGCATATATTAACTCTGCAAAAGTTAGGAATCAACATGCCGCAATGGATAGATTTGTATTTTTATCGGGTAGACTTCATATTATTTACATGAAATTCCTAAATGTAATTACTACTGTAGTTTGTATCAGGTTGACAAAAAATAGTAGTACATGCAATTTGTTAGCGATTCAACCAAAAAAACTGACAAGTAGTCCATACAAGTCGAAAGTTGATCCTGTCGAGCTTTGGTGGAACGATGCGTACCCGTGGGGCATCGGTTGCATACATGGTTTGTACGTGTACGTGTACGTGTCGGAGTACTACTTCGTGCCCGTACACATATGATTACATACTTTAACATCCCATCTTAATCTAAACCACGAGAGAGGTTTAGATTATGCTTAAACTCATCTAAAGATTTTACAGCAAGTAGTTTGGTAAAGCCATCGGCTATCTGGTCCTTGGTGGTGATGAACTTGATATCAAGACTGTTATTGGCAACACGCTCGCGAACAAAGTGATAATCAATCTCAATATATTTAGTCCTGACATGAAACACTGGATTGGCAGACAGGAACGTGGCTCCCAGATTGTCACACCATAAATAAGGCTTCTCACGGAGCTTAACACCTAGTTCTCGAAGAACAGCTTCAACCCATATTAACTCTGTAGTGACATTAGCAAGAGCTTTGTATTCAGCCTCTGTACTAGAACGAGATACAGTGGCTTGCTTTCTAGAACTCCAGGACACCATATTCGGACCTAGAAAAATAGCAAATCCTCTAGTGGAGCGGCGATCCTCAAGGCAACCTGCTCAATCATCATCTAAAAAAGCACCGAGAAGTGTAGAGGAGGACCTCCTGAGTGTAATACCAAGCTGAGATGTATCCTTAACATAGCGAAGAATGCGTTTATCAGCAGTCCAATGAGTTGTGGTGGGAGCATGAAGATATTGGCAGGCCTTATTGACAGAGAATGACAGATCTGGCCATGTAAGGGTGACGTAGTGAAGAGCACTAACAATACTGCGATAGCGAGAGCTATCATCAGAACCGATAGGAGTACCTTCATGCAGAGATACTGGCTCGGACGTGGATATAGGAGTTGGGGCCGACTTATAGTCCAACATACCAACTCGAGTAAGGATATCATGAGCATATTTTTGCTGAGTAAGGAGCAATCCATCATGTGTGCGAGTGACCTCCATACCGAGAAAGTAATGAAGATCTCCCAAATCTTAGATAGCAAAATGAGCAACGATGTCTTTGAGCAAGACAAAAATAGCATCATCAGAGGAACTTGTTATAATAATATCATCAACATAAATGAGAACAAAGATGGTAACTCCAGACTTGTCATAGAGAAACAAAGAGGTGTCAGCCTTGGAGGGAATAAAACCAAACTCTTGTAACTTTGCACTCAACCGAGAATACCATGCACGGGGAGCCTGTTTTAACCCATAAAGAGCCTTATCAAGCATGCATATGTGACGAGGAGCATCAGGATGTTCAAACCCAGGTGGCTGTTTCATATAAACCTCCTCTTCCAGAACACCATGAAGTAACGCGTTCTTGACATCTAGTTGCCGAAGACTCCAACCACAAGAGACAGAAATAGAGAGAACAATTCGGATAGTGGCAATCTTGACAACATGACTGAAGGTATCTTCATAGTAAATAACATACCTTTGTTTGAAACCCTTTGCAACCAGCCATGCTTTTTAATGATCAATAGTACCATCAGCACGTCTTTTGATACGATAAACCCACTTACAGTCAATAATGTTATTGTTGGAGCTAGGAGGGACCAGAGTCCAGGTCTTATTCAACATCAGAGCATCATACTCATCTTGCATGGCAGCACACCAATGAGTGTCATTGAGAGCATCATGCAAATTTTGAGGTTCACCTGTAGAGGAGAGAAAGCCATATCACATTGTACCATCAGTATATTGTTTAGGTTGTCTGATACCTTTTTGTAAACGGGTGCGAGGTCCTGGTGGTGTCGGAGGTGGTGCAGCCTTGATACGCCCAATTTGCATCACCTATCTATATCATAATCTACCTCTATTCATTGATATTTGTCTCATTATGAGGTATTACTTATGGCTTTTCATCTGTTTATGCATGTTGGATGACTCTTGGAGGATGAACTGCCGGGGTTTGGATTCTGATGGAAAAGAAGGCGTTTCAGTGCAATTTCGCGAAGATCAGAAAAATACCAGAAAAATATGGAAACATATTATTTTACCAGAAGAATGAGGAAGCCAGAAGGAGGAGCGAAGAGGGGCCGCAGGGAGCCCACACCCCCTAGGCACGGGCCAACCCTGGGCTACGCCTAAGGCAGGTGTGGCTCACCTGCCCGGCCTCCGACTCTCCCCCTTCGCCTATATATTCCCTACGGAACCCTAAGCCTGGGAGAGCGACCACAAATAAATTTCCGCCGCCTGTGGGGGCGGAAAACACCGAGAGAGAAAGATCTCTCTGACAGAGAGATTTCTGCCGGGGGAATTCCTTCCCGGAGAGGAGAGACCGTCTGAAGGGTTTCGCGGCATAGTAAATCAAAATTTTCTACGGATGCGAACAGAGAGAAAGCCAAGATCTAATCTAGGAGATGCAATCAACGAGAGAGATTGGATTAGATCTTCATACCCTTGAAGATTCGCACAGCGGAACGTTCGTCAGAACGTGGGTGATGTAGTCGTACTCGCTTCTCCTCCTCGCGATCCGATCCGATCTAGCACCACAAGTGGCGGTGCCTCCGTGAGATGCACACGTGCAGCACCTCGACGTCTCCTCCTTCCTCGGACCAGCAAGTATGGTGGAGAGATAGATTGGATCTACAACACGACGGCGTGGTGTATATGGTGGAGAATTTCTGCAGCAGGGCTTCGCCTACAAACAGTCGGGAGGGAGAGAGGAGGGTAGCAAGGCAACTAGGGTTGGAGGCAAGGTGTAGGGGGGAGGGGGCGCACCAGCCCTCTATATATAGAGGGGGGGGGGGCGGCCAGCCCTTGCCCCTGCTCCAAGCCTTGGGCCGGCGGCCAAGGGAGGGAGGAGTGGGGGGCAAGGACTCTCCCCTCTTCTAGAAACCCTATCTCTAGTTTAAACGATTTAAACCCTATAGGATCGGCTGGGCCCTATGGGGCCTTGTGCCCCTGGCCCAATGCAGCCAGGACACTCCCTCATAGGCCCATGCCCCCTCCCGGAAGGTGGGGCCACGTTGGTCCCCTTCCGGAAGGTTCTAGAAGCTTCCGGTACAATACCGATTAACTCGGAACAATTCCGAACTCCAAAAACTGCATTGCCTTATATGAATCTTATTCTCCGGACCATTCCGGAACCTCTCGTGATATCCCGGATCCCATCCGAGACTCCGAACAAAAATTCATAAACCAATTATCCAATCTATCCTAGCGTCGAGACACGTTAAGTGTGTGACCCTGCGGGTTCGAGAATATGCAGACATGATCTTCTATCAATAATCAACAGCGGGGTCTGGGCACCCATATTGACTCCCACACATTCATCGATGATCATATCGGATGAACCACGATGTCAGGATTCAAAAAATCCCACATATATATTCCCTTCGTCTCGCGATATTTTACTTGCCCGAGATTCGATCGTCGGTACCGTCATACCTAGTTCAATCTCGTTCACAGCAAGTACTTTACTCGTTCCGTAATCCGATATCACTTTGTGATTAACTCCTTAACCACATGCTTGCAAGCGGTGTTGATATCGATTACCGAGTGGGCCCGAAGTATATCTCTCCGACTTGGGAGGGACAAATTCCATCTCGATACATACAACCCAACAGATACTTTCCGATTACCTGAGAGACACCTTTATGATCACCCTCTCATAGGATGACGTTTGATGACCTCAAAGCTTTCTTCCGTTACCAGGGAGTTGTATTATCTCATGGTCTAAGGAATACAATATTTGACATAGGAAAAGCTTCGCAAAGATGAACACGATGATACGATCTAATTGCTTCGCTTAGTTTGGGTCTGTCCATCATATCATTCTCCAATGATATGATCTCATTATCAATCGACAACTCATGTCTATAGTTAGGAAACCTTAACCATCATTGATCAATGAGCTAGTCCATAGAGGCGTACTAGGGACACGGTGTTGTTCACAAACCACACAAGTATTAAAGTTTCCGCTTAATACAATTCTAGCATGGAATATAAACATTATCATGAAAACGAATTATAACAATAACATCTTTATTATTGCCTCTAGGGCATAATTCCAACACCATCGCCATCAACACCATCGTCAAGCTAGGCTTCATCGGGATCAGCATCATCATCATCCACACCATCATCTCCACCAGCACCATCATCACCACTCCGTTCTGCTGTAACAATTGTGTTGGATATTGCTTAGTTCATTACGGGAAACTTTTCCGGTGTTAATTACTATTGTAGTTGATGCTTGTGAGTGGAACCATTGGATTATTGTTTATGTTCAGATTGTTATCCATTACCATATCATATTTGATCTTGATCCATATGATATCTTGTGAGTAGTTCGTTGTGTTCTTGAGGACATGGGAGAAATCATGATGTTAGTAGTGAATCTGTGTTGTTATTATTCAATGGTTTAGTATTTAAGTTGTGGTGCTATTCTTCTAGTGGTGTCATGTGAACGTCGACTACATGACACTTCACCATTTATGGGCCTAGGGGAATGCATTGTGTATTTGGATACTAATTGTGGGGTTGCCGGAGTAATAGAAACCTGAACCCCCGTTAGGACACCTTTGCATAAGGGAGCGTAGGATCTCAGAGTTTAAGGATGTGGTTAGATTTATATCTTAATTACTTTCCTGTAGTTACTGATGTTTGCAGGGGGTTTAATCACAAGTATGTATTAGTCCAAGTAAGGACGGTATGTTAGCACAGGTTCACCCACACAACACTTACAACACCAGAGAAGAGTACTCAGCTATTTGAAGCGAAAGCACTTGATAGAATTCCCATGTGTCCTCGAGAACGTTTGGTCCTTATAAGTACTTTCACAGGCTTTTCCTTTGCTAAGAAAGGATTGGTCCACTTGCTCCGATTGTTCGTTACCTTTGTTACTTGCTCTTTGTTTTGTTGCCTTATCAGAAAACCACTAAAAATCCGTTTTCTAAGTATTTACAGAGAGTTCCTGCTCCATACCACTGTTCAGCACCTTCTGCTCCTCGTTGGGATCGACACTCCTATTTATCGAAAGTACTGTGATACACCCCTATACTTGTGGGTCATCAATACTATTTTCTAGCGCTGTTGCGGGGGAGTGAAGCGCTACTGAAGAGTGGAACTGGTAAAGGAAACTTTTATTGTGAGTATTGCTTTTGTTACTGCTTGTTACTTTGTTTCCAATATGGATAACCCACTTGGTTTTCTGTTTGCGAAAACTACTACCACTGCTAGGGTAGTATATGAACCACCACCTGTTGAGATAGATCCTTTTAAGATACCTATGTAACACCCTCGGATCGGCCCTATGCAAGTTTTAGCGATTCTTATCAAACCCGCATAGAAACGATTCAAAGGTACCCACCAGGCACTTGTGTGCGGGTGGAAAACGAGGTAATATCATTACACAATAGTCCACGATGGAACCCATAGAACAGATATATACAACAACGACTCCATGAGTCAAGAATACAGATATACAATACAAAGATCCAAATCACCTTGAAAACGATAGAGCGTCCGAGTACGAACAAAACACAAATGGGGCTAAGAGCCCTGAAGCATAACCAATGGCGTCCATAACCCTGCCCAGGCCAAGACGGAAGGGTAACCCTGCTAACGACGTCGATCTCAAAACCTGCTTAAACAAAAGGGGTGCCGACAAAGGGCAAGGGAAAAAGAGAGCGGTCAGTACTAAGTCCAGTACACGGCGAGACTAAAATTCGGCGGTCCTCGCCTACATAGGTATGGTGGAAACTGAAGCGGCAGCGCAACATGCACTAAACAACCTATAGAGACTCAATACAACTGGCGGCTATCAGATAGGGATAAGAAAGACCTATTCAGATCCAACCTGAAACTATCACCAAGCATACCCATCCTGGTATTTCCCCCTCGAGACCAAACGAGGAAGTCAACCGAGGAACTCACACAGTTGGCAGTTTTATTCATTCCGTTATAGTTGCGTCAATTACTAGTCAGATATAGATATCATGAGTCATCCTGATATTATAAACGGTGGGCAGTTTTAGTTAACCATTCCGTTGTAGTTGCAATACTTACTAGTCAGATACATATAGCATGAGATATCCCAAAACCAGCAGTTGTTGGTACTTTTATTTAGCCATTCCGTTGTAGTGAAGCTGATTACTAGTCATTATAAAGTCAAATTTATAGCACTATTTTAGTTATAGTTGTCTATGATCGAGATACTGTGCTCCAAGTTGTCCATTCCCGCGGACACGGCTTTCAGAAAGTTTTACCCTGCAGGGGACACAAATAGCAACACACACACGATCAACCTCGGAAAAAACCAAATGAAAACCCAACGAGGCATCACGACAGAGTAATTGCAAGATTCATATAATATTTCAGGGGGCCACCCCACCAAGCTACCCGCGACGAAGTTGGCCTGCTCCGGAACGGACCCAGAGGTTTGCGTCAATGGCTGTAAACGACTGGAAACCCGAAAGTGTGACTGGGCTTGTCGATACCGCGAAAACACTCCGCTTACCTAAACAGTACAGACGCTCCACGCGCAATCGTAAATAAAGCAGTAAAGCATGGCATAAGTACATGATAGTAATAAAGCCCCAAAACTACTTTATGGCCCCAAGATATAATATATGACTCAAGCTCTGGCTAAGGGGATTTATGGTCCCACATGCGGATAGTGCGAATAGTCAAGAAAAAGGTATCAATTACTCGGGGTCCTACGGGACACAAGTGGATGGTTAAAAACCAAATAACATATATTGCCCACATGTGCCTCTGCATTATTTACCTACTTCAATTTTAGTTATTAAACGGTAATTAAAGCCGTGATCATCTCCAACATTAAACACGCGGCATTACTCCAACAACTGTGGAAGATCGACGGCGCGACGCATCACCTGTGCAAGCAAAACATAGGCAAAAAACATTGTTAGACCAATCACATGCATGCATGTCCTTTAAATCATTAAATATATATACACCACTTAAGAAACAATGCATTGGAGAAGTTGTCTCTTAGCCATTTATTTCTTTTATGATGACGTGCTAAGATATACTCCCTCTATCCTGGTTTAAAAGGTACATATAGCAAATCTCTTGGCCCTAGGCATCCTCTGATTGGGAGTAATTTGGCTTTTACTAGTATTCTGATTGGCTCTTTCTCTAAAATTAAATGCTTATGTATCTAGGATGTGAATAAATTTTGGGATTGCATGATTTTCAATATGTGTCCTTTAAACCGGGACGGAGGGAGTACTCCATTTTGAAAGGCCTTAAGCCAATTTGAATTTAATATGATCTCTCATTTTCTTAAATGACAACTTTATTTGTGTTGGTCTAGGTGGTACAAGCCTAGTAAGGATAGTTAAACATGTGACATGTTCTGTTGTTCTATACAAGATGCATGCATTGCAACCCTATGAATTATGTGTAGTACAACACTTACACTATGGAAGAGTTTTTTCCGCGTGTTTTCTGAAGTGTGCATACTGTGTTGCTTCCTTGGTTAGAGTGACATTACGTTACTCGAGTAATGTCTAATGTGTATTTACTTTTCGATGTGAAGCTATGTTTTTCTGCAATTATTCGCATTCCGGAGCTTGTACTTTTTATCATGTCCCGTGAACTTCTATATGGAGTTTGACCTTGTTTGAGAAAGTTCTTCAAGCAGATTCTTTTTAGTGACGTCCGTGTCTGATATCTAAAAAGTTCATAAATTATTTCAGGCAAACGCTCAGGAGAAACTGCGATTAAAATGTTTTGCTGAAAACAACACATACAACTCACGGTCTCTTTGTTGTGCTGTCCAATTAATAGCTTGTTTCTCACCGTTCAAGGCCACGTCTTGTAGAAATTTAAACGTACCCTTGTTACTTCGTTGCACATTGCACGAGCATTGGGCATTCTATTTTTTTTTCAAAATTTTAAAGCTGTATTTTCTCTTTGACCAACCCTCGTAGGGTCGAGTTGAATTGCTTCGTTACAGAATGCCTATTCCCTTGCATGAAATTGTTTTTATGTAGTGACAACGAAAACATATGAATGTCTCCATGGACTCTACCACAATTCATTCAATACCATATTTGCATGAGTGAGCAATGAGCTTTCGCTCATCCCCACCATACTCCGTGTGGAGCCAACGTCGACTTCTTTCTCCGTGTATAGGGTCACCAAAATAATGTTCATTGCAAAAAGGGGACGGAAAGCACAATTAATTTGGTGCAAGATCTGGCGAAGTTGCATAAAAGACCACACAGGATCCTGCTGCAGCATTAAGAACAACGTACACAGCCTCCTCCTCCACTGCTGATCATCAACATCCACCGAGCGCCCTCCATGTTAGGGCTTTGCTCAACTTGTCGTGGCAATGAACTTTATATGCTTTCATCCACGAATGCGTGAGACATAGCATGATCATTCCGTTAAATTTTCATACAATAGCAAGTAGAGAAACGACCATGCTTGGTCCAACAGAGGATGTGTTCCTGAATGCTTTCCATTCACAATACACTGAGTCCATTTATCGAAAGATTGGTGAGTTGGTGTTTAGGCTTGCTGAGTGTTGATGAACCTGAAATAAAGACATTACTTCCACCAGATCCAGTAAATACAATATCCTAGACAATGAAAGTCTCTCCAACCCCAAGCGCTGTTGCAAGCTCAGCCTTTGCAGATTATTTGCTTCAATGGCGTTGAAGGATTTACGATGTGATCATGAATTTAGCTGCTTAGGGAACATGACAACAAACTAAACGCACCATCGTGCGAGAATAATACTTCATCTCAGATTTGTTTTTGTTACAGGCAATACAAATTTTCTTACAATTCAGAATGTCAGTTGGCAGGGGTGGAGCCAGCATTTGAGTGCCGTGCTTTTTTCGTTCTAGAATAATCCACAATTTCTCCTAGTGGTATGCAATATCACTCGTCATCTGCATATATTAACTCTGTAGTAGTTTGAAATCAACATGCTGCAATGGATAGATTTGTATTTTTATCGAGTAGGCATAAAATTATTCACATGAAATTCCTAAATGTGATGTGAACTATATAGAGTTTGACCTTCATTTGATAAAGTTTTCCCAAGCAGATTATTTTTGCTGATGACAACGTCGGATCTCTTAAATATTCACACATTTGGTTAATTGCGACTAATTGTTTCCCTGAAAACGACACAAAACTTACTATATCTTTCCCCAATATAGTGTTCTCTGCAACAGTTTCCAAAAACACACTCTGCACGTCTGGGGCCACGCAGAGTCCACCTGTGATTCAGTAAACCCCTCTCCGTGTTGGGGCTCTACTCAACTTGTCTTGGTGGCAATTTTGCAGCACTAGGCCAATTTTTTTTGCATTTGATGTGATCTCATTTTCTCAAATGAACATCCTTTGTGTTGATTCGGGTGGTACAAGCCTAGTAAAGCGAGTTAAACATGTGACATGTTCTATTGTCCTATACAAGATGCATATGCATTGCAACCGCATGAGGTATGTATAGTGGAACTTTCTCATTGTGGAAGAGTGGTAAGGTATGGATCTACTTGAATCGTGGTTATGGACAGTCAAACGATGTTCGGGCGTTTTTGTAGTGTGCGGGCTGTGTAGTTTCCTTGGCTAGCTGGGTTAGAGTGATACTACTAGTAATATGGACTCCCTCCGATCCATAATAAGTATCGTTGATTTAGCACAAAGTTGTACTAAATTAACGACACTTATTTTGGATCGGATGGAGTATTTAATTTTGCTGATTTAGCACAAAATTATACTAAATCAACGACACTTATTTTGGATCGGAGGGAGTATTTAATTTTTGATGTGAAGCTATGTTCTTCCACAATTGTTCTTGCATTCCAGAGCTCGTACTTTTTATCATGTGCTGTGAACTTCTATATGGAGTTTCACCTTGTTTGAAAAGTTCTTCAAGCAGATTCTTTTACTGACGATCATGTCTGATCCCTGAAGAATTTACAAAATTTTTTAGGCAAACACTCAAGAGAAACTTCGATTAAAATATTAGGTTAATTGGATAAACGCCAATGCAAAACTTTTGACTATTGAGAAACGCCACTGCAACTTTTAACTTTTGAGAAACGCCACTCCAATTCTCTCTACATTTCATAGATGCAATTATGCCCATTTTAACACGTTGTATACACTCATATCTCCGTAGTACATAATATAATTGGTGGGGCCCACCCTAATTAGCTTAGCGTGTATTTGGTTGTTGGTTTTTAACAGAGCGGTTAACATGTAACTAACGGAATCTCGTATCTTTTTCTTTTCATGGCGGAGGACGGAGGGGAATGGCCTCGCCGGTGTCCTCAGTTCCTGATTCTTTGCCTCGAATTTGATTCATGGTTCTATTAAAAGCAGTCCGTGTCGATTTACTCCTGTTATTGATTGTTTGTTTCTGCCGGCTCCTAGTAGATGCAATGGGAGCAAATAATATGAGATGGATTGGGGGCATTATCTATTCCATGATGCACGGATGCTAAGTGTACTTTCTACCGAAAGTTTAGGAATAGAACTACACCAATCAAAGATTAAATGTTTCTGTATGCATGCTACTTTGAATGTGGAGCTAATTATGATCCTACCACGAATGGAGATGAGTGATCCTGGAGCTATATAACGAGGGTCATGTCAATTTTATCCCAAATATTGTCATGAATCCCTTCTTTTGGACCATGTCCAAGCTGATTCTGGTGGGATCCTTGTGTATACTCACAGAAATATGGATGTATATTGTGTGGTATGTGTGTTAAAATGGGCATAATGGCATCTAAGAAATGTAGAGAAAATTTAGAGTGGGGTTTCTCAAAAGTTAAAAGCTGTAGTGACGTTTCTTAAATAGGCAAAAATTGCAATGGCGTTAATCCAATTAAGCCTAAAATGTTTTGCTGAAAATGACACATACAAACCACAATCTCCTTGTTGTGTTGTCAATTAATAGCTGTTTGTCGCCATTTAAGGCCATGTTTTGTAGATATGTAATTGTACCCTTGTTACTTCGTTGCACATTACAGGGGCATTGGGCATTCCACTAACAATCAAAAATAGTGTTCGTTGCAAACAGGGGTCGGAAAGCACAATTAATATGGGCCAAGATCGGCCAAAATCCGGTGAACTTGCATAGACTCCTTCGGTTGCTGCTTCAAAAACAATCCTCGACGTGCGCAGCCTCCTCCACCACCGCTGATCAGTAATATCTCCCGAGAGCTCTGCATGTTAGGGCTTTGCTTAACTTATCGTGGCAGTAAACTTTGTAGGCTTTCATCTGCGAATTGGAGAGACCTAGCACGATCATTTTATGGAGAAACAGAGATGTTGGGTCGAAGAGAGGATGTGTTCCTGAATGCCTTACATTCACAACACACTTGGCGTCTAACTGCAATACCAAGTCAATTTTTGCATTGGACATTTGTCTCTCATTTTCTCAAATCACAACTTAATTTGTGTTTGTTCGGGTGGTACATGCCTAGTAATGAGAGCTAAAGAGGTGACATGTTCTACTGTTCTATACAAGATACATGCAACCATAGGAGCCGTGTGTAATGCAGTTTTGCTTTATAAGGGTGGTACCTGCATTTATCGAAAGATTGGTGAGTTGGTGTTTGGGCTTGTTAAATGTCAATGAACCTCAAATTAAGACATTAATTACTTCCACCAGATCCAATAATTACAATATCCTGGACAATGAAAGTCTCTCCAACCCAAACGCTGTCGCGAGCTCGAAAGATTGGTGAGTTGGTGTTTGGGCTTGTTGAATGTCAATGAACCTGAAATTAAGACATTAGTTACTTCCACCGGATCCAATAATTACAATATCCTGGACAATGAAAGTCTCTGCAACCCAAGCGCTGTCGCAAGCTCAACCTTTGCAGATTATTTGCTTCAATGACACTCAGGATTTACGATGTGATCATGAACTTAGTTGATTGGGGAACATGAGAAAACAGACTAAACGCATCATCGTGCGAGAATCGTATACAAATTTTTTTATAATTCAGAATGTCGGTTGGCAGGGGTGGAGCCAGCATTTGAGTGACGCGCCTTTTTCATTTAGATTAATCCATAATTTCTCCTAGTGGTATGAAATATCAATCGTCACTCGGCATATATTAACTCTGCAGAAGTTAGAAACCAACATGCCGCAATGGATAGACTTGTATTTTTATCGAGTAGGCTTCAAATGATTCACATGAAGTTCCTAAATGTACTTACTACTGTAGTTTGTATCAAGTTAACAAAAAATAGTAGTACAAGCAATTTGTTAACGATTCAACAAAATACAGATAAGTAGTCCATACGAGTCAAAATTTGATCGTAATATACCATACCTAGGTCACACGTGACGTGGTGTGTGAGGGAGTGAAGCGGAGGCGCGTGCATGAACAATGAACAATGGGTGCACGGCAACCATACTGTGACGGACACGAACCCATTTCCGTTATGTTTCTAGAGATTTAGACTTATCATATTTATATGTGCTAATGGTCATAGCTGATTAGAAATCTCTCCTCCGTGCTATCGTACCAGGGCTCTCCTTGGACCTGGTGTGGTACGGGCGGGTGCTGCGTGTTGGGAAATCTTGGCTGATCGAAGGCCCTGCCTAGGGTTTGGGAGATGGCTGCGAGCGCTTCTGGTTCTGGATTGTCCGGGAAGGATGATCTTGAGGAGATAATGAAGTAATTAGGGATCCGGGAAGAAGACCTCGATGACGTTGTCTTCGAGGATCAGACCCCGCCGCCGGTTGAGGCTACGAGATGGTTGGCCATTGCTAGAGTGCATACTACGCGTGAATTCAGCAACTTCTGGTTCTACAAAAATATGAGAACGGCATGGGATCTTTCCCAAGAGGTGAAGTTCAGATTGCTTGAGGATAATCTCCTCACGATGCAATTTTCATGTCTTGGAGACTGGGATAAAGTGATGGAAGGAGGCCCCAGGACTTTCAGAGGACAGACGGTTGTTTTAGCTCCTTACGATGGCTTTACTAAACCATCTGAGATATCGCTGAATAAATTTAAAATATGGATCCAAATCCATGATCTGTCAGATGGATTCAAGACGATTTTAGAGGTCCTAGCTGCCAAGGTTGGGAAGGTTGATCATGTGGAACCAAATACGGAAGACTTTGCTGGGAACTTTCTCAGAAGTAGAGTCTGGCTAGATGTGGAGAAACCTTTGAAAAACCATGCGTCAATTATTAATTAGAGAGGGGAAACGTCAGATCTTCCTAGTGAAGTATGAAAGCCTCCCGGATTGGTGTGCTTTTTGTGGGATGCTTGGTCACCTTAGTACTGAACACGGAGATGGCATCCACCCACCAACGTCTCTCATTGGAGCATGCGATCTGCTTGGTCGTGGAAGGGGTTCTGGTTATGGCCGGGGAGGATTTGCTGGCCGCTCTGGCCCTGGGCAGAAAGGACAATCTGAACTGCAGGAAGATGATCTTATGTCAGAGGATGACCCTGATCTTAATAGGAAGAGAGCTGCCGTAATTACTGCAGTTGTTGAACAGCCGAATAGTCTGGTTGAATATAGATCAAATATACCAGCTGATGGCAAAGTTTGGGCAATGATTAACCAGTTCGAACCACTTGCGCCACCAAGTCTCAATCCTGTGAGGGACCCTAAGAGGATTAAGAAAGGAGATGAGGTTGAATCAAATAACATTGGCATATCGGCGGGCTCCCTCGAGGAGTGCCGCCGGGACCAATGAGAATATTAGGAGTGAACTGCCGGGGTTTGGGGAATGACCCGGCAGTTCGATCGCTTTTGGATGTCCAAAGGCACAGCAACCTCGATGTGTTGTTTTTGTCGGAGACGCACTTAGACAGATATCCGGGAGAGTGTCTTAGAAGGAGACTGAATATGGACTCTTTGTTTGTTAATCCAAGTGATGGTCGGAGTGGAGGTGTCTTACTTCTATGGAAGAGAGAGAGATTACGATCCAGCAGATTTTTTGGCGCCTAAATATAATGATGTTCGTGTTTTAGAGAGATCGTACAAAGTATGGAGATTAACTGGTATCTTTGGAGAGCCGTGTTGGGAAGATAAACACCTAACGTGGGATAAAATTAGAGAATTGGACAGTCAGCATAACATGCCCTGGATTATGATCGGGGACTTCAATGAAATCCTATTCTCTTATGGAAAAGAGGGTGCAATGCACGCCCCGAGGTTTACATGCAAGCTTTTCGAAATGCTCTAACAGATTGTGGTTTGACGAACTTAGGTTTCATCGGTGACCCGTTCACGTGGCGCAGAGGCGGGATTCGTGAAAGGCTCGATAGGGTGGTTGCTAATAATTAATGATTGGATCAATATGCATCCAGGTTCTATGGTACAGCATATGGATTATGCCAGGTCAGGCCACAGGCCTATTCTACTTGATACTGACTATCAGGTGGGCGCTTCAACTCAGCAAACCTAAACTCGCAGCCTCGCAGGTTTGAGGCAAGATGGTTACAACAAAAGGATTTCAGGGAAGTGGTAGAACGGGCCTGGGCGGATGCTAATGTAGCTGCTGCAAACGATGGAGTAATTGATCGACTGGGTCACATGCACTCAGCGCTGCATGAGTGGGACAATCAGGTTCTTAAACAGCCTAGGAAACGGTTATGTAAGGCGCAGAATGATAAAATCGCAAAGGAAATGACAGGGCTGATCGAATTGTTGCTAGAACAGGAAGAGGTGCATTGGATGCAACGTTCTCGTGCGAATTGGGTGATGCAAGGTGATAGAAATACGGTTTTTTTCCACCAGTTTGCTTTGGCCCGTCGGAAGTGGAATATGATTAAGAAATTGAAGGACGGAAATAATAATTGGGTAGAGCCGTAGAGGGTACTGCAATGCTTAAACCCATTATTTTTCAGTATTTCTCTAACCTTTTTACTTTGGAGGTCCAGGCAACCGACCCAGCGGTGCTTGACAAGGTCCAGCCGAAAGTTTCAGAGCAAATGAATGAAAAATTGCTGGCTCCTTTTACATCTGAAGATGTGAAAAAAGCAGCATTTAGCATCGGAGATTTTAAAGCTCCTAGCCCGGATGGTCTCCATGCGATCTTCTATAAAAACGAGTAAATTCAAGTTTTTACCCCCTTGTTTGGGAATATTGAGGCTAATTACCCCTTTTAGAAAAAAATCATCTTAATTACCTCGTCTAGTAAAAGTTGTACCAATTTTTATCCCCTTATTTCTTTAAGTGAATGGAGATATATGAGTTTCGGTCCGTCAGCTACAGATGACGTGCCAGGTAGACTGTTTTCATTTCGACATAGGTATGGGTAGTCAAAAGTTTTGGGTTTTTTGAGCGATATGTGATGGACCCGATGACATGCGGTAGCCTAGAACATTGCACTTGAGGTGAGGCAATATGGTGGCGACGCAACGCCCACCACTACCGCCACCATCCACTAGCACGACAAGCTTCCAGAACTGGTTCTCCGTGGCTACTCACGACCAGGTCCATCAAGAAGTGCTCGTGGCATTCTGCATTGGGAGAGCTAGCGTTTGGTTCGTTTTGACATTAGATGCCCGACCTTCTTCTTTTGAATTACCTGCACACATTTGCATAATTTGTATACTAGTTGCATTGCGTATACAACAAGCTATAAGAATATTTCTAGTTTCTACACTCCCCACTGACCCCACTTATCTCACTCAGAAACGCTCTACAAACTTCTCTCCCGGCTCAGCTTCAGTTTTGCATATAAAGGATAAAATTTTATACCTTAAATAGGTATTCTTTCAAAATATCCACCTCGATTAAACAAAAATAGTCAATGTATGCTAGGACCCAGCTCCAAAAATTTAGAAGGGGTAAAAATTGGCATGACTTTCACTAAATGAGGTAATTAGGATGAAAATATGCTAAATTGGGTAATTAGTGTCAAAATCATCAAACTAGAGGGTAAAAACTAGAATTTACTCATAAAAAATTTTGGTCACTATTTGGTGATCAGATTACTGTTGAGGTTTTGCAGGCTCTGAACACTGGGATTATACCTAATGGATGGAATGACACCACGATTGTTCTTATTCCAAAGGTTGATGGACCAGATCTTGTTACACAGTATCGCCCCATTAGCTTGTGTAATGTGATCTACAAGATAATTTCCATGATGTTGTCTTATCGACTAAAGCAACCGCTGCCTGAGGTAATATCTCCTATGCAAAGTGCTTTTGTCCCGGTGCGGCTTATAACTGATAATGTTTTGGTGGCCTATGGATGCGTATATGCGATCAAAAACAAAAAAATCTGGAAGTAATGGAGCATGTGCAGTAAAATTGGATATGCATAAGGCTTATGATAGGGTAGAATGGGTTTTGTTGAAGAATATGATGAGAAAGTTGGGGTTTGACGAAAGATGGATTACCTTGATGATGGCTTGTGTTACTACAGTGAGATACCAAGTAAGATTTAATTTTGAGGAGACCGAGATGTTTACACCTACTAGGGGACTCCGTCAAGGGGACCTCTCTCTCTCTCCTTATTTGTTCCTAATATGTGCAGAAGGATTATCTAGTCTCTTGTTGCATGAAGAAGAAGTTGGTGATATTGATGGGATAAGAGTGTGCAGTAGGGATGCACCATTATTCTTTCATTTACTCTTTGCTGGTGATTCTCTTATTCTCATGAAGGCAGATACGACTAATACAGATTCGCTTCAACAAGTGTTAGATGCCTACTGTGCAAATCCGGGTCAATTGGTGAGTTTGGCTAAGTCAAGCATCTATTTTTCTCCTAATACTAATGCTCTTGTGAGAACGGAGATTTGTGAGACGCTTCACATTGACACAAAGGCTCTTTCTGATAAATATTTGGAATTGCCAGTGCTTGTGGAAGCTAACCGAAGTGATTGATTTATTCATTTTGTTGAAAGAATTATTCATAGAATTAATGGGTGGAAGGAAAAATGCTTATCTATTGGAGAAAACGAGATCTTGCTAAAAGCTGTGGCTCAAGCAATTCTAGTGTATGCAATGTTAGTGTTTCAGATTTCATTTGGTGTGTGTAAAAGGATGACTAACACCATATCCCAATTTTGGTGGGGTGATGATGAGAATAGTAAAAAAATGCACTGGTTCGCCTGGTGGAAACTTTGTGTTCCCGAAGGAGATGGTGGTATGGGTTTTAGGGACTTCCATTATTTTAATTTGGCTATGTTAGCTAAGCAAGTTTGGCAATTCATTAACAAGCCCGAATCATTGTGTGCTAAGGTTCTCCGTGCTAAATATTTTCCTCATGGTGATATCTTAAAGGCTAGACCTAAAGCTGGATCTTCCTTCACGTGTCAAAGCATTTTAGCTGGCCTCACAGTATTTAAACGTGGATATATTTGGAGGGTAGGAAATGGTGAGAGCATAAACATCTACAATGATCCATGGATTCCTAAAAGTGCAGATAGGAAGATTATTTCACCAAGAGGAGATGCGGTTTACACAAAGGTTTCTGAACTTATTAGTCCGGTTGATGGTCAATGGGATGAGGCTCTTTTGTGCTCACTTTTTTTGCCCTGTAGATGTCAATCGCATCCTTCTAATACCTTTGAATAACCAAGGTTTTGATGACTTTATAGCTTGGAATTGTACAAAGAATGGTAGGTTTTCCTTACGGTCTGCATATCATCTACAATGGAAGTTTCAGTTTGGACTGAGATTCACACCCTTGTCCTTGCCGGGACAATCTATCAATAATCCAATCTGGAAGGTTATTTGGAAATTGAAGGTTTCAAGTAAAGTAAAAATATTCTTGTGGAGAGCTTTACACGGTATCCTTCCTTTCAAATCAATTTTGGCGGATAGGCATATTAGTAATAGTGGGGAATGTCCTGTTTGCCACCTAGCAGCCAAAGACATTTTTCACCTTTTGTTTCAGTGTCAGACGGCTCGGAATCTATGGGAGGCTTTGGGTATTTTGGAACACATCGAGGAGGCAATGGTCATAGACCGTTCTGGGTCTGGAATGCTTGCTTGATAGACCAGCTATACTACCCTCCCAGGTTTTGACAAATTGGGAACTGCTGATGTTATTGCTATCGGGTGTTGGTACTTATGGTGGGTGCGACGAAGAATAACACATGATGAATCAGTCCCTCCTATTAACCAGTGCAGACTCTCGGTCGTTTCAATTGCAGCTAATGCAGCAAAGTCTATGGAGAAACACAGTGTTCCTACTATTAAATGGACGAGGCTAGGTCCTAGACAAGTTAAGCTGAACGTGGATGGTTCTTTTCACCAAGACTCTTTTTAGGTGTTGCAGGAGCAATCCTGCGCGATCAGGACGGAATGTTTATTGCTGCTTCCACACTATATATTCCAAATGTTGATTCAGCCGCTGCTGCAGAAGCCATTGCTATGAGGGAAGGTTTAGTTCTAGCTAATCGACATGGGTGTAATAATATTTTAGCAGAGTCTGACTCTACGGAGACTATTGATGCCTATTCGGGAGAAGAAGCGTGGTGGGGTGGTTCATCAGCAGTGTATGCATGTTGCATCGATGAAGCCTCTATGATTGGTATAGCTCACGAGTTAGCTAGAACTTGTTTTAATGATAAATCTTTTTGTAATTGGGTCAATGAGTTCCTAGTTTTATTTTGGATAAACTCATAGATGATGTAACTGTTAGAGTATATATTTGTATATTGTAGTTTTCCCGTGTGTTAGAGGGTTTCCTGTATATTTGCACCTGTACATGTACTATATATTTAGGCCTTTGGACCTCTGGTAATACAACAAGTCTATTACCCTAACATGGTATCAGAGCTGTAAGGTAGCTCCTCTCCTCGCAGCCGCCGCCGCCCGCCCCGGCTTCCTGCCGCCGCGCCCGGCCGCCACCGCTGCCTCTCCCTCGCCTCCTGCGAGCTTGCCCCGTCCTTCCCGGTCGCTGTCGTCCGTCCGATCCGTCCCGGCCGTCGCCTGGCCGCCCCGTCTCGCCCGCCCGCCGGCCCGTCGCCGTCCGCCGCCTCCTGGCCATCGCCCGGCCACCGCCGCCCGGCCTGTCGACCCTGTCCGCCGTGGCTGTTGCTGCGTGTTGCAGATCTGATCTGATCTGATTTTCGTCCAAAAAAAAGATAAAAAAAATGTCTTCCTCGTCGGGCTATCTTGCGATTCCTAGCTGCCCGGTGATTTTTGATGGCGCAAATTATCCTGTCTTTATGCGCGTCCACATGCGCGGTCTTCGTCTTTGGGGTGTGCTTTCTAGCGAGGTCTCCTGTCCGTCGCGACCCGCTGATCCTACGTCGCCTATTGCCCTTGCCTCCGATGCTCCTCCGGATCTGACTGACTACACTCAGTGGATAGATAAGGATGCTCGTGCTGCTGCTGTTCTCACTTCCAGTGTTCTGCCTCAGTATGCTGCTGAGTTCATGGGTCTTCTCACTGCTGCTGCTCAGTGGGCTTTTCTTCGTCAGTGCTATCAGTCGTCTGGGGATGCTCTTTACCTGTCTGTGGTTCGCCAGGAGCATGCTCTTCAGCAGGGTGATTCTACTATTGATGAGTTCTATACTTAGAGTGCTGCTATTTGGCGTCAGCTTGATTCTCTTCGTACAGCTGTGTGTGCCACCTGTCCCTGCTGTCTGACTGTGCACGCGGATCTAGAGTTTCAGCGCGTATTTGAGTTCTTGTCGAGGCTCCGTAAGGAGTTTGAGCCGCGTCGTGCCCAGTTGCTTGCCCGTGGTCGTGTTTCGCTCTTTGAGGTACTGTCTGAGCTTCGTACTGAGGAGACTCGTCTTCGTGGTGCTGGTCTTCTTGAGGTTCCCTCCGTACTTGCTGCTCATGGTCCTCCTGTGCCGTCGGCCTTGTTGTGGTCTCCAGTACTGCCGATACTCTCTACTCATCCGATCCAGGGCCAGAGTCAGCCTCAGCAGCTTCGTGGTATGACAGCACCTCTTCGTCCTCCCTACACCTACTGTGGCAAGCCTGGCCACGATGTCTCTAGCTGAGGGAGGAGGGATCCTAGCTTACATCAGCAGTACCATGCTCATAGGCAGGCTGGTTCTTCAGGATCTTCTGCTGTTGCACTGTCTGATCAGGACATTCTTCGTGGTCTACTCGCTGCTACAGGCTCTTCCTCGTCGGGTACTGCTGGTTCTGTGCCTATCTCTTCTGGCACCGCGCGACCACCACCTCATACACAGTCAGGTACATCATCCCCGTGGTATCTGGATTCTAGAGCTTCTTTTCATATGACTTCTGTGTCCTTTATTCTTTCTGCTCTTCGCTCTCTTATTTCTCTTGTCCGTGTTATCACGGCTGATGGTACCTCTCTTTCTGTTTCCAGTTGAGGCACCCTTTCTACTTCATCTTTCTCTGTTCCTGACGTTTCTCATGTTCCTAGTCTTAAGATGAACCTTTTCTCTGCTAGTCAGCTTACTGATTCTGGTTGTCGTGTCATTCTTGACGCTGATTCTTATGCGGTTCAGGACCGCCGTACCCAGGCCCTGGTTGGAGCTGGTCCTCGCAGCCTTGAGTCTCCGGGGCTATGGGAGTCAGACTGGCTTCGCGTTCCATCCACGGACACTTCATCTGCTAATTCTTCTGCGGTTGCTGCTTTTGTCACTGGCTCTTTTCAGCAGTGGCATCATCGGCTGGGTCACCTTTGTGGCTCCCGTTTATCGTCCTTAGTTCGTCGTGGTCTTATGGGGTCTGTCTCAGAAGATGTGTCTTTACATTCGTGTCAGGGTTGTAGGTTAGGCAAACAGATTCAGCTTCCCGATCCTACTAGTGTGTCTGTATCTCAACGACCTTTTGATTTAGTTCATTCAGATATTTGGGGTTCGGCTCCCTTTGCTTCCAAAGGGGGCCATCGATACTATATTTTATTTATTGATGATTTTTCACGGTACACCTGGTTGTTTTTTATGCGCTCTCGCAGTGAGGTGCTCTCTATTTATCAGTGTTTTGCGGCCATGGTTCGTACTCAGTATTCCACGCCTATTCGTGTGTTTCGTGCTGATTCTGCAGGAGAGTATATCTCCCAGCACCTGTGTGGTGTCCTTGCTGAGCAGGGCACCCTCGCTCAGTTCTCGTGTCCCGGCGCCCATGCTCAAAATGGTGTCGCCGAGCGTAAGCATCGTCATATTCTTGCAACTACCCGTGCTATGATGATTGTTTCCTCTCTTCCGCCGCATTTATGGGCTGAGGGTGTCGCTAGGTCGACTTACCTCATTAACATTTCAGCCTTCTGCTGCCCTTCAAGGTGGTATTCCTCTCGAGCGTCTCTCTGGTAGCTCTCCAGACTACTCGACTCTTCGTTTATTTGGCTGCGTTTGCTATGTCCTTCTACCTCCTCGCGAACGCACCAAACTGACTGCTCAGTCTGTTGAGTGTGTTTTTCTCGGATACAGTGATGAGCATAAGGGCTATCGCTGTTGGGACCCCGTTGGTCGTCGGATGCGCATCTCTCGTGATGTCATGTTTGATGAGACGCGTCCCATACTTTGCCATACTGGATCCTCCATCTCCTGTCCCATGTCAAACTCATGAAGGACTCGTCATAGGAGAACTGGCTACCACAAATATGGCGTTTTCCCAACCGTTCCTTCACTTTCTTTGATATCTCGTGTGTCTTCTGCATATGGTGGCCAACGCAAGCAAGTGATGCCTCATTTGCAACACCTAGACACATTCTAGAAGAGGGACGTATTTCCAGATGCCTCACATTTTCAATGTTCCGCTAGCACACATCCAAATCCTTGTAGTTTATGTCACTGTCATATATCTCTCTTCCCCCCATTCCTTGTTTTTTGAGGGCTTCTAGGTTTTCGAGGTGTAGATAACATAGGTATATATAGGAGGTATATACTGAGCTGAACCAGCGTGGAAACATTCAGTTGGCCTTCTCATGTATAAGTGTGTTCTTACATGCGGGAGGTTGGTGGCACTAGTAGAAAACTAGCCAAAGGATTTGACCTTTAGTACCGGTTTCTTAAGAACCGGTACTAAAGGCTGTATTAGTACCGGTTTAACTGCTCAGGTCACCGGCAAACCTTAGTACCGGTTCGTTTAGGCTGTATAGTACCGGTTCGTGTTACGAACCGGTACTAAAGGGTTTCGCGCCAAATTTGATACAGAGGTGGGTCCAGCGTTGCACCTTTAGTATCGGTTCATATAAAGAACCGGTACTAAAATGTCTCCAGATCTATTTCTTCACGCGAGCCACCCGTATTTAGCTTATTTCTTTGCTAGTCTAACTCGTATCATTTTTCTAGTGCTAGCAAGGTGTTCGATGAAATGCCTAAGTTAGGGATTTCATTCTTTTTATATGCAATTTGAGCTCAAATTGAAGTATGATTTTTTGGTTTTAGTATCGTCCCCGTCCTCCTAGCCTCGGTGAGTCTTTTTTTTTATAAAAACACTTAGTTTTATGTGATGATAAACTTGAATATTAATTAATTTGGTCACTCATATATTTATGATGTTGAGTAATTAATGATTTTTGATATACTTATAGAATGCAGATGAATCGACAATGGATGTACGGTGACCGATGCCATCCCGAGTTCATTACTGACATGCATTATTTTCTCAACGTGGCTGAGGCAAACAGGCGATCAAATGGTTTCATTTGTTGTCCATGTAGTTCCTGTAAGAATACGAAGGATTACTCTACTTCAAAAACCCTTCACGTCCACCTGCTTGAGAACGGTTTCATGCCCGGCTATAATTGTTGGACCAAGCACGGAGAAAAAGGGGTTATAATGGAAGACAACGAAGAAGAGGATAATGACAACTATCCTATGTTCACTGAAGACGGTGATAGTAGAGTGGGGGAGACGAATCTGAAGAAGAGCCCATTTTTGATGAGCCCATTTTTGATGAGCCCGATGACGATTTGGGTCGAGCCATTCTTGAGGCGAAGATAAACTGCGGAAGTGAAAAGGAGAGGTTGAAGTTGGAGAAAATGTTAGAGGATCACAACAATCTATTGTACCTGGCCAGTGACTCTATGTATCTATAACCTTTCTCCTTGGTTGTGCATGAAGAGAAAGTTCATTATGATGCCAGTGCTCATCCAAGGCCCGAGGCAACCCGGCAATGACATTGATGTGTATCTGAGGCCATTGGTTGAAGAACTTTTACAGTTGTGGCGTGAAGAAGGTGTACCTATGTGGGATGAGCACGAACAAAAGGAATTTAACCTACGCGCGTTGTTGTTTGTAACCATCAATGATTGGCGTCCTCTTAGTAACATTTCAGGACAGTCAAACAAGGGATACAATGCATGCACACACTGTTTAGGTGAGACTGACAATATACATTTTGGAAACAAGATTAATGTGTACCTGGGACATCGTCGATTTCTTCCAAAACAACATCATGTAAGAAAGAGAGGAAAGCATTTCAGAGGTGAGGCAGATAACCGAACAAAGCCTACCCGCCCTACTGGGGATGTTATATATGATATGGTCAAGGATTTAAAAGTGATCTTTGGAAAGGGTCTTGGAAGAAAATCTGTTCCAAATGATGTTGACGGACACGTACCCATGTGGAAGAAGATGTCTATATTTTGGGAGCTACCCTATTAGAAAATCCTAGAGGTTCACTCTGCAATCGATGTGATGCACGTGACGAAAAATCTTTGCGTGAACCTGCTAAACTTCTTGGGCGTGTATGGAAAAACAAAAGATATACCGGACGCACGGCAGGACCAGCAATGTATCCACGAAGGAAACAACCTGAATCTAGAGAAGTATCAAGGTACTGCCAGCTACGCTCTTACCAAAGAAGAGAAGGAGATCTTTTTTTAAGTCCTGAGTAGCATCAAGGTCCCATCTGGATTCTCGTCGAATATAAAGGGAATAATAAACATGTTAGAGAAAAAGTTTCAAAACCTAAAGTCTCGTGAATGCCACGTGATTATGACACAATTACTTCCGGTTGCACTGAGGGGGCTTCTGCCAGAAAATGTTTGAGTACCCATTGTGAAGTTATGTGCGTTCCTCAATGCGTGCATCCTTTTTCAAATACGAATTTTTTAATATTTTTCAGATCTATTACACGTTTTTTAAATTTTACAAAAGTAGCATTTTGTCGGTCTGGGCGAGGCCTATTGGGCTAGTCGGCTTGGAGCAATCCGATTGAGCGTCGACGTGTGGAGCAGTCGGGGCCACGTCGGCCAATCGGACTGGAGCAGGCCGAGTGTCCTAATCAGCCGGGGGAGGACAAATGCCCTTGGCCACGTCGGACAGTCGGCCTTGGCCAGAACTATTAGTCCAGTAGGCCTGGGCCAGACCGATTGGTCCAGTCGGCCTCGGCCAGGCCGACAAACTATGGCAATCGGCTTGCTCCACGCCGATTAGTCTAATCGACTTCGTCCAAGCCGACAACGTGCTAGTTTTGTAAAATTCAAAAAATCGTATAATAGATCTAAAAAATATTTAAAAACTGTATTATTTTAAAAAAAAATCGCCTGCCCACGGGCGCAGCGTGACGCCCGCGCCAATCCTAGCTAGTAATATTTAATATTAAGAAACACGTACTTTATCAGCTTACGGATGAACACAATTTGAAAATACGTGCAAATATGTCATATATATACTATATGTGAACATTGAAAATAGAAACAGACAGAAATAGCAAAACTTTAGCAAAACAGAAAAAAAAATTGATACCGGTTGTTGGAGAGAACCGGTACAAAACGATTATTGATACCGGTTGTTAGCTATAACCGGTACCAAAGGTATTGATGCCCTTTTATTCCTTGCAGACGCTCCAGCTAGCCTAAATCGACAGCTTCTATCTCCCGCAGTCCGCCGTCGTCGCTGCAGCGCCACGCCCCCGGGCTCCCCGGCGCCAAGCCGCCGCAGCCACGCCCCCGGGCTCCCCGGCGCAGCTCCCTGGCGCCAAGCCGCCGCCGTCGCCGCAGCCAGGCCCCCGGCGCTGCTCCCCGGCACAGCTCCCCGGCGCCAAGCCACCGCCGTCGCCGCAGCCAGGCCCCCGGCGCTGCTCCCCGGCACACCTCCCCGGCGCCAAGCCGCCGCCGCTCCCCCACTCGCCGGCAAGCAGGTGAGTCCTCTCGCGCCTCCTCCCCTTGCCCCCTCCTCCCGGTTAGAGAGCCATGACTCGCGAACTGCGCCCTCCTTCGCGCGACCATCAACAGGCGCCCTCCCAGAACTGCGTCCTCCTCCCCTTGTCCTGCTCGTTCTGTCCTGCCCTCCCAGAACTGCGCCCTCCTTCGCGCGACCATCAGCAGGCACCGCTCGAGTGCTTCCATGCTGGTTATTGGAGAACGGATGAGGATTTCAGGTGTTGACGACTTCTGACGAGCTGGACACATTGGCGTATGAATAATAATGGTGTTCTGGCACTAGTAGTTCTTCAGATGTTCGGTGTTGTGTGTTACTGAAAGCTTTGTTCATGTATGGTTCGTTCAGTTTTTGTTCTGGCAGTAGATTAGTGTGGATGGGCGGCCTTAATTGCCTTATTCTGTCTTAAGGTGATCATACGTCCAACAAACCTGGTTCTGTGCTAGGATGACTTTGTCTTGTCAGTTTTCATAATTTTATTGAAAAAAAGGTACAACAGGCAAAGAAATTAAAACATTGTCAAAGCGATTACCAAAAGTTGGAGCACATGCATACAATTTCTTTGGCGAAAGTTTACAAGGATAACTGAGGAACACTCTTTATCTATTATATGAAAAAAACCAAAATCTATGATTTAGAACCAGAATGGTCCATTTTACTTTATCTTTTCATGTTCCTGGTATTTTTATCAGAAGTACCAAATATGTATGTACAATTTTTTCTATTGACTTCATGCTTTTCGTTTATGCTTTTGCACTTTTTGGATCATTAGCAATTAAGTTGAATTTATATATTTTCTAGTGACATTGAGCTATGGAGCACGACCCCTTCATTCGAGATGAGGAGCAAGAAGACATTGTGCAAAAAATGATATATGAGAGTGCCCGTGGACCAGAACCCAATGGAGATGACGATCCCGATGGAGAGATAAAGTTGTTACCATCAGTTGTGCTGAGTTTTAGTCATAATTGTTTGATTATGATTTGATATATATATACACACACAGCTCATGTATTTATTTGTATCTCATTCTTTTACAGTTGGCAAGAAAGCGGGACACGCTCTCAATCGAGCACCGCTTCAAAGCAATTGGCGAGGAATTGGCGGGATTTTTCTTTCGGGACGTCATAGCTAATTTCGGAGAGTACCACTATGCATGAAGATCGATCTTCATGCATGTACTACATGTAATATATAGTTTGGCTCGGAGAGTACCACTATGCTACATGTAATATATAGTATGCTCCGAAGAGTACCACTATGCATGTACTACTTAATTTGCGATCTTATGCAATTACATATTTTATATATATGCACCAAGTTGATATGCATCATCTTGATCTTCATGTAATACCTAAACCCAAACGCGTTTCTGGCACATCGACGTGATCCTCGTACGATGAAACGATCCGATACCCTAAACCCCTCCTAAACCCTAAACACTAAATTCTCTGCCAAATCTCTGCCACGTCCCCATGTTTGGTACCGGTTCGTGTTACAAACCGGTACCAAAGACTCCAGCCCCGCTGACTCATACGTGCCCACGTGGAGTGTTGGAAATTGGCCCGATATGCGACGCCGTTCGTCGAGTACTTTCCGACGACAGCCGACGCGTAGCAGTAGCGGCAACTCTGATAAACTTCCGGCAAGATCGTAGACAAGGACAAGTCGCCGAGATACACGTACGTACTAATAAGCTGCCCTTAACTAGAATCGATCAACTAGTAGAGCTGGCTCACGAAACACACGCACGCACACGGAAACGATCGGTTATTGCCACAGGAGCATATCGCTCCTGTCTCTAGTATTTTTATTGCTTCTGTCTCTCACGGGTTGTTTTTACACGGGCCTTACACACGTATATATAGCAGATTTTGTATAGCTAACCTAGTAGGATTAGGACATCTAATTTCTACTCTATTCGGCTACCCTTGTCTACTCGGATACGTACGCCCGTACTACGACGTGCTTATTCCTAACAATCACCCCCTAAGCACGACGTGCACTTCACCTCGACCTCGGTCCCAAATGCGCCAGCTGCTTCTCGCAGGCGTCATCCTCGGCATTGCTTTCGCCGCTCCGGACGTCATATTCCATGTCACCGATTTTACCTTCGTCGGCTTCTCCATGACTTGACGTCGACCCTTCTTGTCCGCGTCTTCGGTCTTCGTCGGTTCTTTGATGAACAACGGGTCCTTTTTGTGGTTCATCGTCACCGAATTATTTATCATTTGAAATTCCTTCTTCGGATAGTAGTCCAACACGCATCTCATGCGTGCTCGCGTCGGTCGTAGTCGTCTCAGCTCCAGTGCAGTAGGAGGCATCACAACATACTCTTCTGCGTTCGATATAACGCTTGTCTCCTTACCTTTCTCCCGCTCTGGACGTGAAGGCCATGTATCTTGTGCCCAATCTCCAAGCAAAGTGTCTCCTAAACTTCCACCTGATGGTGCAACTTCCAGCGTACTTGCTTCTCTAGTTGGCACACAAGCCATAACCTCTCTAGCATATCTTGTTGAGCCAATTACTTTAGGCCCAGCTGCGTTTGCTAGAGCTACACGCATGCATCCTTGTGCGGATCCTTCCGTATCTCCTCCTAGTCCACCCAGTTCTGCTAGGTTGCTTCTTGATTCTGGGCTAGTGAGACTTTGTTTTTCTAGACCTTTGAATAAAGTCCCTCCTGGCAGCTTAATTTCTTTTGGCCTGATCAAACCAACACCAGTGATTCTTTCATCTCGCCAATTTGCTTCTTGCCTGTTTTCTGGGCAGGCTAGCCCTGGCTTGACTGGACCTACTTTTCTTGGTCCGTCAATTTCTTTTGGCGCTACAGCGCGTATGCTGTTTGGCCTACTTGTTTTTTCAGATCCAACTTCTGGGATGGATGTCCCTAGACCTCCTGACGGAGCTCCTTGAGGCAGGTATTTTACTTTTAGCCCGCCTCCTTCTGGCGTTTCTGGGTCGCCAGCCCCTAGACCATCCTCTGGTCTATTTTCTGAGTCTCCGTATGAAGCCCCTATCGGCGGATCACATACTTTTGGACCGCCTCTTTCTGGCGTTTCTGGGCCGCCAGCCCCTGGACCTTCCCTTGGTCCGGGCTCCACACGTGAAGCTCCTCCTCCTGGGATGCCGAGCAGAATACATGCGCCACGTCTGCCTACTATTGTTGGTGGCCATCCTTCTGTGCTATTGCCTTCATCATGCAACACCACGTCTTCTCGATCCTGGATGTCGTGTCTGGCGATGTCGGTAGACCGAGTACTCTCCGGTTGCGCTTCCGAGCTTGAGGTCTCCTCAGAATTTGACATGTTCACGCCGACTTCTTTTGACACCTTGGTCGCCATACTTGGCGTCGCCACACTTGACGAACCAACCGGGGTCACTTCCGGTTCTACCAATGCCATCTCGTCGTTCAAGACAGTCTCCTGCTGCCCCACGTGAACACTAGTGCCATCAACACCTGCGCATACTACTTTGATCGCTCCCCACACATCCTTTGCCGATTTCCTTCCAACGAGGTGTTGTAGCATGTCCGTCGGCATAACCGAGTAGAGCGCCATCAATGCTTGGCTACCCTCTCGGTACTTCGCACCTCCCTTGACGTACTCATCGCCACCGAGATCGATGGCCTCCCAAATCTGTTGACCTTCCATGGCGCACTGCATCAGAAACGCCCATAGGCCGTAGTGCTTGCGATCCAGACGCGGATACAACTCCGCGCCCACCGTCTCAAACGCTGGTGCCGATGTCGAGCTCTCGCCAAACTTCACCATCGCCATGACCTCCTAATACTTTCAGCAGATCACGAACGACGACCTTGGCTCTGATACCAATTGTTGGAAATTGGCCCGATATGCGACGCCGTTCGTCGAGTACTTTCCGACGACAGCCGACGCGTAGCAGTAGCGGCAACTCTGATCAACTTCCGGCAAGATCGTAGACAAGGACAAGTCGTCGAGATACACGTACGTACTAATAAGCTGCCCTT
Source organism: Avena sativa (assembly GCA_916181665.1). Classification (NCBI taxonomy): domain Eukaryota; kingdom Viridiplantae; phylum Streptophyta; class Magnoliopsida; order Poales; family Poaceae; genus Avena; species Avena sativa. The sequence continues at coordinate 394,820,356 of OV702279.1, read as the reverse complement.
AACTAGAATCGATCAACTAGTAGAGCTGGCTCACGAAACACACGCACGCACACGGAAACGATCGGTTATTGCCACAGGAGCATATCGCTCCTGTCTCTAGTATTTTTATTGCTTCTGTCTCTCACGGGTTGTTTTTACACGGGCCTTACACACGTATATATAGCAGATTTTGTATAGCTAACCTAGTAGGATTAGGACATCTAATTCCTACTCTATTCGGCTACCCTTGTCTACTCGGATACGTACGCCCGTACTACGACGTGCTTATTCCTAACATGGAGGCACTTTTAATACCGGTTCGTAAGGAACCGGTACTAAAAAGGGGGATGATTTAGTCCCGAATCATTGGTACCGGTTGCCAAACCGGTACCAAAGCCCCTCTGGAACCGGTACAAAAGGGCATTTTCCTACTAGTGTGGGTGCATTAGCTAATATTTCAAATCCAAGTTGATCATCGTATCTTTTAGTACAAGATAATCTCATATGTGTGTTACAGCTCATCAAATGATCGCTTCAATCTGTTCAAAGATATATATCTCTGGCGGGATATATATATGGGCCAAGGCTGTATGTACTTTAGAACGAGCAGCAGCAGGATTATACATGCGTGATTGCATGTTGTCTTCAGTGATATTGATCCTCTACAGCTTCTAATCTCACACCCATGTGCTTTCCGTTGGGAAATACATCAGAGGTGCACATCATAGGACGCAATCACATTTGTGATTGAAAGTGTAGCTCGGTTGTAATGGTGCATGGAAATCCACGGGAAGAATATCCATGACTTCGTATGGAGTAGCCGTGTCTGATACGGATAATTGAACTTCTTGGTATGTTGACTTGTCATTGAAGATGTACTGACATGCCCACGATTAATCAAAGAAAGAACTGATTGAAGGAAAATAATGAAAGGGAGCTCGTCAACTGATTGAACGAACTAACCATGCCCACCACTCATTGGTTCCGGTTGGTAAGGGGCATTAGTCTCGGTTACCTAACCGGAACGGGGAAATCGGGACTAAAGCTCCAACCTTTAGTCCTGGTTGCCCCACCAACCGGGACAAATGGGGGTACATGTGGCCGCGGCAGAGGGCGAGGGGGGTGGAGCAACCGTCCTGATTCGCGAACCGGGACAAATAACCTTCTGCCGCGGCAGAGATTTGGCACATTTCTCTGCCGCGGCAGAGAATTCATTTTGGCAACTTTTGTTGCCGCGACAGCATTTTGGCCACTTTTTGTGCCGCGACAGAGAATTCATTTAGGTTGTTTTATTGTTTATTTAGTGTTTTGCACTCATCAATGAAGGAACCATTATATTACATAAGATCATCATGACAATATTACATTCGATACACGGATCGAGTTCATGCACTACATACAAAAGTTGTTCTTTTTACAATCCCTATTGTCTATACACAGCCGAATAGTATTCCCCTTTTGGGTTTAGGACTTCTGCATCCAAGAATCCCGCCAATTCCTCATGAATTGTTGGTACGCGATCCTTTGGCAGAAGACCGTCCCGTAGACGCTCGATCTGATTTAAAAAAGGAGTCAGCCTATATGAATGAAACTAAACACAATTTAATTGTAATTAAAAATTATAGAAATTGTTTACGTACATGGAGTTGCTCTAAATTTCTGCCCTTCTCATCGCACGTCTGCCGGATGAAGTCGCAAACATAGTATCCACATAGATTGTTACCTGGTCCCTGCGTCAGACACTTTACGAGAATATAGTTCAATCAAAATAATAATCAAGCATGATAATAACTGTATCAAAACTAGAATCAAAGAGATGCGCGGATATAGCTAGTGGTGCTTACATCTAGTCACTAGTGCAGACCCCCCCCTTTAACTCCGGTTGGGAGGGCCCTCTAACAGCGGTTCTACAACCGCTGCTGAGGGTTCGGTGTTAGATGGGGGGCCCCTTTAACACCGGTTCTTATACGAACCGGTGTAAAAGGGTGGCGCACGTGGGGCTGCCGCAGGCCTCAGCCCCCCCCTTTAACACCGGTTCGGGGCTGGAACCGGTGTTAAAGGTTCTTCTGCCGCGGCAGAGATTTAGGCCGTTTTCCTGCCGCGGCAGAGAGATTTAGGCCGTTTTCCTGCCGCGGCAGGAAAACGGCCTAAATCTCTGTCACGGCAGATTTCTGCCTCTGCCCTGTTCTGGGCGTATTTCTGCGGGAGGGGGGGGAGGGGAATCGATCGGGAGCGGTATACACATACATCGTCATCGGTACATACGAGTACATGAATAATTAAGCAACTATTATTATACACAAACATCGTCATCGGCACATACATCGTCATCGGCACATACATCGTCATCGGCACATACATCGTCATCGTTCATTTTGGTGGATATCTAAAGAGTTCTCCGCCAGGCATGACGACCTCATCAAGTATGAACCCCGCCAATTCCTCTTGAATGGCTCGTATGCGTTCAAATGGTAGGAGTTGGTCCCGCATCCGTTCGATCTGAATATATATGAAGAATGGGCCGCCAATATATATATAAGAATAAAACTCAACACAACTGATGGTAATAAAATAATGTTGTGGACTTTGTTTACTTACTCTAAGTTGTTCTAGTGCGGCTTGGCCCGTCGCACATATCGTGTTGCGAATGAACTCGCAAACATAGTACCCACATAAGTTATTGCCGTGTCCCTGATGCGCGCACTTTACGAGAATAGAGAGTTCAATCAAAATAATAATCAATAAAGCATGATATAATGGAATTGGAAGCAGAATCAAAGAGATACGCAGACCTAGCTAGCTAGTATTACTTACATTTTGGTCTACAAATTTTAGTTCTTCTGACCATTCACCCACGGCCCTGCCCGTGAACCTTTTCCAAACCCTGTCCGGCAAAGAAAATAGATAAAGGAGTAATTAATTACTTGTTGTCACGAAAGTTGCCGATCTAGTGCGATAATATGATTGAAATTACCTCTGGAGCATCTCTCTAAAGTCTGCCCATATCTCTTTTTCTTTTCGTAACGAGTCCATGACAAGGACTTTTCCTGAGTCGGGTTGAATGACTAGCAGAATAAAGTGGAACCTACGCACGCATAACTCATCATCAGTTACACTTAACATCGAGTAAGCCGAAATAGAATGTGTACAAGAGAGAGGGTAACAGTACTCACGAGAAGTTGTAAGGCAATAGTATTTCCCTTTTGGTTTGTTGTCTCAGTAAAGACCTTAGCAAGTAATCTTCCGTTTGCCCAGGTTTGGTTCTTACCACTTCTTCATGAACTCTATTTGGGTCAACGAACCCAATGTCAGAAGGGTCTCCTTTCCTGCATTCCATAACCTTTTTCCTGCATAATAGTATATACATATATGGTGAGCATATATATATAAATGCAATTAATGAAGTGAATGAGATGAGATATAAATTACAGAAATAGTACTTACACATAATAAAGGCTGATGGCAGCTTTGTCGAGTTCCTTCTGATTGAATAGAAAATGCAAGTCTTGAATGTTGAAGTCGATCCCGTCGTCTCCGCAGAAGAAAATCTCATATCTTATATGCGCTGTGATCCATTCTTCCTTTCTCGTCTTGCAGAAATCAAGGTACCACTTGTGCAATTTTCGCATCTTTATTGGTAGATTCTTGAGCTCCTCTTTCTTGACGATACTCTTCCCATACTTCCATGGCTGTATGGGGTTGGCATCGCATTTGGGCAAGTTGTCTCCCATGATGTTCAAGTATGCAATGTAACTCATCCCCATCTCATTGGTCTTTCTTTGTAGCTCTGCCTCGTAATCATTTACGGGAGGAGCGTCCCGTGTGTCGAGCATTTGGAGCGGGGCGCATGATTGGTTTTCCTGCTCTCCGAGCATGGGAACTGTTTTCTGGGGTGCCTCACGACTGCTACTTTCAGTCTCCCTACGGCTCCTTGCATCCGCCTTCAAAATCTGACGCTCGTAGTCCGGCACAAGTGGGGTTTCAGGTTTCAAAAGATTTTTGTAAAACTTCTCCACCACCGCCGGATCTATTTTCTCCTTTGGCTCGGCCCGTCTAGGTGCAAAGAATTTCTTGACCTCTTCTTCCGAGATCCTATTGGTCTCCTCGTCGCGGCGATTCCACGGTAAAACCGGCAATGGCTTGGCGGAAGGCTACGGTACGTAGTTTTTTGAACTCTTTGGCGTACGGTTTCCTGCGGATTTCTTTGTGGCAGTGCTAGTGATGCTCTTTGTGGCAGTGCTCTTTCGCTTACGCTGAGGAGATGACTGAAGCACCGGAGATGGCTGACGGGCCGGAGATAGCTGGCGCGCCGGAGATGGCTGCCGCGCAGGAGATGGCTGCCGCGCAGAAGATAGCTGAAGCGGCTCAGACTGCTGACGCTGCGGAGACGGCGGGGGTTCCAGTGGCCTCCAATTTGGAAGCACGATGTGTTCCTTCTTCCAAAGAATGGTTGTTTTCACTGCAAATTTGAGTTGAGTTTCCCCTTCACCTGTAGCATGGTCAAGTTGTGCTTCCTCATATTCCTTCACAACCTCATCCACCCCGACAATAGCATAGCCATCTGGAATCGGTCGGCAGTGGTAAGTTCCACCAGCTACAGGAGGTAAGGCATAGCCGGCAGCCACCTTAATGGATAAGCCCATTAATCTCATATGCAGCTCAGCGTGTTCGCTCTCCGTGATCTCATCCACGGGGTAACGAGGACCCGCCATTTCAAGCGTGGGCTGCACGTTCACCGTGGAAGCCACGCTGCTTTTCCGCGCAGAGTCTGGGCCGCCGGCAGCTTCCAATGCAGGCTCTTCGTGCCGCTGAGATGGGCCGGTAGCTTGATGGCTCTGTTGTGCATTCACTTGCGCCTGTAGCGCCACAAGTGCATGTCCTATCTGTGTCATCCACTCTGTACGCTCTTTTTCTTTTCTGTCGCGCCATCTGTAAGAGTAGCTCCACTCGGCAAACCCATCCTTCCACGTCATACCCCCTGTGCCTCGTGCATGTCTAGGGTGTTCTTTTTTACCGATGGCGCGTGTGAGCTGGTCATTCTCTCTGTCGGGATGGAAGGTCCTGGCGGATGTTTCCTCGTATGCCGTGATGAGTTCAGTGACGGGTTTGGCAAGGAGGGTTGGGAAGATACACAATCCTGTTTCTGGGTCCAACCATGCCGCGATTCCGTAGAACCAAGTCTTTGCACGTAGGTCCCACCCATCTGTCTGGGGTGTGATCCCTCTAGCGCGCAGGGCCTTCTCAACTTCCTCCCACTTAGGCCTCTGAGATATGTAGCCACCTGACCCCGTCCTCTGGTGATATTCCTTCTTCTGGGCATTAAGCGTATTGGTTTCTGACCTATTTTTAGCTATAGCACCTTTTTTATATGTCACAAATTCGGGCCAGTGAGGTCTTATCTTCGCATAATATGCGTCTTCGAAATTTGGAGTCTCGCCAACTTTGACTAATTTGTTTAATTTTGTCTTCCAGTTGCGGAAAGCGTCAACCATCTTCTTTAGAGTCCAATCTTTGACCTTTTCCTTTATAACCGGGTTGTTTTCATCCTCCTCTGGCGGAAGGGTGAAATTTACCAACAACGAATTCCAAAGCGTTTCTTTGGATCTTTCATCGACAAAGGTACCGTTGCCCTTCTTTGGCTTATTCCAATTTTCAATTATGATTGGGATTTGGTCCCTAACAAGAACTCCAGCCTGACGTACAAATTTGTCTGTGGTCTTCTTGGGCTCCATCGGCCTGCCATCAACACGGACTGCTTCGATCGTGAACTTTGCACGATCTTTCAACCGATGGCTCGCGCCTCGCTTGCTCTTTTTCGTAGAAGAAGATGGTTGCTGGATGGTCGATCCAGAGGGCTAAAAGAAGAAAGAAGCGTTAATTAATACATGTAGAAGAAGATTGTTGGTGGAAGTCAACAGAGGCTTAATCAATGCATATACCTCGCCAGACTTTGTAATCACTAAATTGCGTTCACCAGAGTCTTCATCTTCTCCATGACTACTTGAGCTGTCATCATGTCCCTCCAAGTTCAGATATTGTGAGGTGTCCTCATCAATAATGTTCTCCATTATTTCTTCTTCTTCAAGGTTTGTACTAAGTGGATCCATAGTTTCTAAAACAATAATATTATCTAGAGTAAGAGTGTAAACATTTAAGTGGACTTGGATTCATACACAAATATACATATTATTCATACAAAAATACACAAATAAATACACAAATAAAATTAAAACCCTAAGGATGCTTGATCATTTTAAACGAGTTCCGAGGGGTCCAAACCCTAATCAGGATGAGTCAGAGCTCCACAACGACACCCCCAAGAGGGTAACGTTGGCAGGATGCAAGTTTGTATACAAGTCGGGCGGGTTTGCGGACAATTATTTAGTCTCAGACAGCTACACCTACCCGCAGTCCAATTTGTATAAAAGTTTTAATCTATGCATGTAGTACAATTTATATTAGCCGGTAAAACTATGTTGCCCGCGAACCCGCCCCGCTTGACACACTATCTATACTACTACTCCCTCCATAATTACATGCCATCTTAGTTTCGAGTTTCCCGATTTTGACCATCAAGTTCACCACCAACACTAAGTAAACAATATTATCGATGTTACAACATCAGAAACTTTACTCAAATATGAATACACGACTATATCTTTTATACATCACACATATTCCCCACATTGTTCACCAAATGATGGTCAATATTTGTGGACGGATGGAGCTACACCTGTAACAAAGACCTGTAACAAAGTTTCTTTCTATTCATCTTGTTTTAATGTCATTTCTCTATGTCATTGCTTCCACTGAGTGCCGCCGACGACTGCCGGACGCAGAGGTGTGGATGGCGGCTCCGACGGTGAGGGCAAGGGCGGCGGCTCCGACGGCGAGGGCTGGACGCGGCGCCGGCGCGGCTGCTCTCTACTCTCTGCCTCTGCGCGCGGATGCATTATAAAATAATTTGCATTTAAATTATTTCATTTTAAATTATTTTTTGGAATATTATAAAATAATTTGCATTTTTGGAATTTACATAAATTTTTTTATTAATTAGAAAACATTTATGGAAATGTTTTTATCACTTACAGATAGGGCCCACATGTCAGGTATTTTCTTCACTGAAATAATTACAGAAATAATAAAAGAAAAAGAAAAGGATTATTGCATCACGCTGACGTCAGCAATGGAGGTCCTCTCAGGTCGATCTTGCTCCCGTCGATCTGCTACACGCGGGGACTTGTGGTTGGGCTGGTTGGAAAGAGGAGGTCGAGGCGGACCTAGTAGTGGCGGCGCCTCCCCTTTTTGGTCGCCGGAGAACAGAGAACGAGGAGGAACTGCGCCGGTCGGCGGCGGTTACACGATGCGGAGGCGATATAGAGCGTGAGGGAGGAAGAGAAGATGTGCCTGAGCACCAGAGGCTCACTAGGAAGCCGATGGTGGGGTCGACGAGGTCGGGGAAGGTCGGGGTTGCCGGCAGGGTCGATGGCGAGCGGCGGACAAAGGTGGAGGTGATAGGGTTGATGCCGATGATTCAGGACACCCACGGCCGATTCCTCCCTCACGCTCCGAGGGCGGTGGTGGTGGCTTCTCTCTGCTCCGATGGGCGGTGGCGGTGGCGATGGCTTCTCTCTGCTCCGATGGCGCGCGCGCGGTGGCGGTGGCGGTGGCGGTGGCTTCTCTCTGCTCCGATCTAGCACTGGGGGGAAGAAAGGAAGGGGAAGGCGCATTTAATACCCCCCTTTAACACCGGTTCGGGGGCTGGAACCGGTGTTAAAGGGGGAGGAATTCGTTTCGCGTGCGCATTTATTAACACCCCCTCTTTAACACCGGTTCCAGACACGAACCGGTGTTAAAGGGGGGGGGTGCGCGCGCGAAACGAAATAAATGCGCCCCCCCTTTAACACCGATTCGTGTCTGAAACCGGTGTTAAAGGGGGGGCATTTATTTCATGCATTAAAGGGGCATTTTTAATTAAAAAATAGGATATGAATTTAGAAAATTCATATCTTTTTCATTTCAACTCAGAAAAATATGAATAATATATCATAATTTTCAGAAAAATAATATCTATCCATTCATGTAAAAACATTTTATATTTACTTTACATGAAAATTTTCAAAATGATTAAAACACTTACATATAAATTTTGATTATTCAATTCAAACAAAAATAAATTGTTAAATCCTAAAACTTTGAACATAAGAAATATTAAGCATCTAAAAAAGGAATCTAACCCTATTTTATTAGAGAAAATCATATTTTAATGCCGTGTCTTTTGTATTAACATTTTTGAATTGATTGGATATTTAAATGCCGCATCTTTTGTATACACTTGAATCTGACCAGGCCTCGCTCAACTTGCATTGTTTTTTTTTGATAAAATAGCATATTTTGAACCTAAAAATGAATTTTGTAAAAAATCATGAGCATCGTATCATGTACCTGTAGTTCATATCTGACCCACTTCCTACCGATTCGGTAGGAATTTGTCTTTTTCACCAGAGGTGGACGGAAAGGTTTCAGATCCCCCTATTGGTACATTGTCCATATAAGATGGTCTAGTATTTTTGTAAAATGTGTTGGTGGTTTTTTGAATTAGCCATTTGGTGGTTGCTTCACAAAACCGTCCGTTTTTTATGCTCGGAAAATGGAAAATGCCTTTTTGGTGCGATAAAAAGGAAAACTTCCTCTTGCAACATTGTTTGCCATGCCATGATGCACATGTATGGACAATATGGCCATATTATCACAAACTATGCCTTGATTCTAGCCATAACATTGGTCATTTGACCCGAAAGCCAAGAAACCTCGAATGAGATAGGTCATTTTGTGAAGGTTTTTTTGAGACATAATCAATATACCAAGTTTGAGATTTTTCATTCTAACTATGTCACATAATATAACACCACGCGAAGGTTTCACACTGTTTCGATCTTTTTTTATTTTTTTATCCCCGTATTAAACTATCGACAAACTTTGTCGAACAACGGGCATGATGATTCTTAGCTCAGGGCCAAGCCTCGCTCAACTTGCATTGTTTTTTTGATAAAATAGCATATTGTGAACCTAAAAATGAATTTTGAAAAAAATCATGAGCATCGTATCATGTACCTGTAGTTCATATCTGACCCACTTCCTACCGATTCGGCAGGAATTTGTCTTTTTCACCAGAGGTGAACGGAAAGGTTTTGGATCCCCCTGTTGGTACATTGTCCATATAAGGTGGTCTAGTATTTTTGTAAAATGTGTTGGTGGTTTTTTGAATTAGCCATTTGGTGGTTGCTTCATAAAACCGTCCGTTTTTATGCTCAGAAAATGGAAAATGCCTTTTTGGTCCGATAAAAAGGAAAACTTCCTCTTGCAACATTATTTGCCATGCCACGATGCACATGTATGCACAATATGGCCATATTATCACAAAATATGCCTTGATTCTAGCCATAACATTGGTCATTTGACCCGAAAGCCAAGAAACCTCGAATGAGAATGCAACTAATAGTAAGTTACATAAAGCCGAACTAGAACTAAAAATTAAGATACATAAAAGAACTGAAAATTAAGATACATGGCCAGATTAAGTAACAATCGGCCGAACTTGTTTCGGAATGTTCGAGTGATTCAGTCATGCTCCTGCCTACACCTGTAACACTCGCCACTGTAGTCGTCGTACTCACCGCCGCCGTCATCGCTGTCATCGTCGGGGTCGCCGTAATTGAACCTCTGGAGAGTACGCGTGGGCTGGACTTGAGGGTAGCGCGTGGGCTGGACTTGAGGATAGCGCAGACGGGGGTTAGAGTCGGCGGCAGTGTCATAGGCCATGACGCTCTGGAGAGTCCGACCGCAACACCATAGCCGACGGCCGGCCTCGTTGAAGTTAGGAGGAGGTGGGCCGTCCTCCTCATGCCTGGCGAGCGCCCTCTCACGCCGATCAACGAAGAAGGCTTCCCAAGTAGGGAAATAGTCGGGATGCCATCTGGGATTCCTCCGCTGCTCCGGCGTGAGCTCGAAGTAGTAGTGGTTCGTGATGGCCATCCGGCGCGCCACACCTAGAGGGACAGGAGGAACCGGCACGCCTCCGACGCTCAGCATCCAGCCGACGGGGACACAGTAGCCCGGCGGGCAGGGGTAGTTCGAGGCGCAAAGCGCCTCCGCCGCCCTGGGGGTTAGTGCTACGGTGGAAGCCATGGGAAAGAGTGATGAGGTTGCAGATATGAGTCTAGAGATGTGCAAGATGAACCTTTAGTCCCGGTTGGAGACACCAACCGGGACAAAACACGAGTCAGCACTAATAATAGGGATGAGTGTCGACATTATTTCGTAAGTGTCGACACTATGTCGAGCTGCTTGTACTATAAATAGGCATCCTTGTGAGTCCAGTCCTCCAGCCAGTTTGAGGCATCTCCAAGATGGTTTTCGAGAGCAGGGACACCACTACGGCCAGTTTCAGGGAGATGCCGACGGAGCCCAGTCCTCCGGCATCTCCGAGAAACTGGTCATAGAGGCACTCCCTAATATGTGAAATTAGTTAGCTCCCAGGTGTATTGATCTAGTTAAAGAAGTTACAAAGCTGCAAGATGGTTTTCGAGAGCAGGGAAACCACTACGGCCAGTTTCAGGGAATTGCCGACGGAGCCCAGTCCTCCGGCATCTCCAAGAAACTGTTCATAGAGGCACTCCCTAATATGTGACCGCGCGCGTTTGGAGATCAGATCTTAATGGTAAGTACGAATCGGGACAACTTCTTCTCATAGTCTCGGTCCATCCACAAAACAAGACTAACACTCAAGACATGTATTAATATTAAAAACATGAACTAGAGTTACATAATATGAGCATGAACTTCTTGGCATATGTCCTTCCTTATGATCGCTTCAGACGTAACCATGGAGCATATTCTTTACTTAACGGAATGCTTGGGTCAGTTTTCACTGTGAAGGGCGGAATTTCATCAAACTTATTATAATCTTCTGACATGTCTGTCTTGTCCTTGATTCCCACGATGTTTCTTTTCCCTGAAAGAACTATGTGACGCTTGGCTCATCATATGATGTATTCGTTTGCATATTTTTTCTTTTTTTTTGGTTTGGAGGACATGTCCTTCACATAGAAAACCTGAGCCACATCATTGGCTAGGACGAATGGTTCGTCTAAGTTCTTGTCTACCTTCATAAGATTGTTGAGATCCACCGTTGTCATTCCGTACTTCTTGTCTACCTCAACCCCTCCTCCTGTTAGCTTGACCCATTTGCATCGAAACAAGGGGACCTTAAAATTAGGTCCATAGTCAAGTTCCCATATCTCCTCTATGCACCCATAATACGTGGTCTTCTGCCCAGTGTCTTCTGCTGCATCGAAGCGGACACCACTATTTTGGTTGGTGCTCTTTTTAACTTGGCCTATCGTGTAAAATGTATTCCCATTTATCTCGTACCCTTGGAAAGTACATACAGTCGAAGATGGTGTCCTGGCCAACAAGTACAGCTGATCCCCAACAGTGGTGTTATTCGTGAGAAGTCTTTGCAGCCAGCCGCCAAAACTCGCCATGTGTTCACTTATAATCCATTCATCAGACTGCCCCGGGTGTTTGAGGCGTATTAAATTCTTGTGTTCATTGATATACGGGGCAACCAAGATAGATCTTTGTAAAACCATGTAGTGTGCTTGATTGAGAGAATGCCTGTCCCTACATATCATTGCTTTACATCCTAGGGTGCCTTTTCCACGCAGTCTCCCCTCATGTCGTGATTCTGGAACACCAATCGCCTTAAGGTCAGGAATAAAATCAACACAGAACTCAATGACCTCCTCTGTTACATAGCCCTTGGAGATGCTTCCTTCTGGCCTAGCACGATTATGAACATATTTCTTTAAGACTCCCATGTACCTCTCAAAGGGGAACATATTGTGTAGAAATACAGGGCCCAGAATGGCAATCTCTTCTACTAGGTGAACCAGGAGATGCGTCATAATATTGAAGAAGGATGGTGGGAACACCAACTCAAAGCTGACAAGACATTGGTCCACATCTGTTTGTAACCCTGGTAGGCTTTCTGGATCGATTACCTTTTGAGATATTGCATTGAGGAATGCACATATCTTCACAATGGGTACTCGAACATTTTCAGGTAGAAGCCCCCTCAATGCAATCCGAAGAAATTGTGTCATAATCACGTGGCAGTCATGAGACTTCAGGTTTTGGAATTTTTTCTCTGCCATATTTATTATTCCCTTTATATTTTACGAGAAGCCAGACAGGACCTTGATACTGCTCAGACATTCAAAAAAGATTTCTTTCTCTGCTTTTGTAAGAGCGTAGCTGGCAGGAGTTAAGTGGCATCGTTTACCCTTCTCGTTCTCAGGATGCATAGGCTCTTCAGGGGCTTTCAGACGTTGCTGGTCCTGCCGTGCTTCCGGTGTATCATTTGTCTTCCCATACACTCCTAGAAAGCCTAGCAGGTTCACGCAAACATTCTTCGTCACGTGCATCACGTTGATTGAAGAGCGGACCTCTAAGACTTTCCAATAGGGTAGGTCCCAAAATATAGATTGCTTCTTCCACATGGGCGCGTGTCCGGCATCGTCATTCGGAACAGATAGACTGCCAGGACCTTTTCCAAAGATTACTTCTAGGTCCTTGACCATACAAAATACCTCCTCACCGGTACGGAGGACAGGCTTCCTCCGGGGTTCTGCCAGACGTTTGAAATGCTTGCCTTTCTTTCTTACTGGATGCAGGTTCGGAAGAAATCGGCGATACCCTAGGTACACAACCTTCTTACATTTATCCAAATATACACTTTCAGTCTCATCTAAACAGTGTGTGCATGCATTGTATCCCTTGTTTGTTTGCCCTGAAATGTTACTAAGAGCAGGCCAATCATTGATGGTTACGAAAAGCAATGCTCGTAGGTCAAATGGTTCCCCTTTGTGCTCATCCCACATACGTACACCTGGTTTGGCCCAGAGCTGTAAAAGTTCTTCAACTAATGGCCTTAGGTACACATCAATGTCGTTGCCGGGTTGCCTCGGGCCTTGGATGAGCACTGGCATCATAATGAACTTCCTCTTCATACACAACCAAGGAGGAAGGTTATAGATACATAGAGTCACATTCCAGGTGCTGTGACTGCAGCTCTGCTCACCAAAAGGATTCATGCCGTCTGTACTTAGACCAAACCTGAAGTTCCTTGCGTCACGTGCAAAGTTCGTGTACTCTCGCTCGACTTTTCTCCACTGTGACCCATCAGCGGGGTGTCTCAACATCGCGTCTTTCTTACGGTCTTCCATGTGCCATCGCAACAACTTGGCATGCTCTTTATTTCTGAAGAGACGTTTTAACCGTGGTATTATAGGATCATACCACATAACCTTGGCGGGAACCTTCTTCCTAGGGGCCTCGCCCTCAACATCGCCAGGATCGTCTCGTCTGATCTTATACCGCAGTGCAGTGCATACCGGGCATACATCCAAATTCTCGTACTTCTCACCGCGGTAGAGGATGCAGTCATTAATGCAGGCATGTATCTTCTTCACGTCTAATCCTAGAGGGCAGACAACCTTCTTTGCTTGGTATGTACTATCGGGCAACTCATTATTTCTTGGAAGAAGATTCTTCATTTTTACCAACAACTTTGAAAATGCGCTGTCAGTCACACCATTCTCTGCCTTCCATTGCAGCAAATCCAGTGTGGTACCTAGCTTTTTGTGGCCATCTTCGCAAGTTGGATACAACAATGTTTTGTGATCCTTTAACATCTGCTCCAGCTTCTCCTTCTCCTTTTCAGTTTCACATTCTTCCTTTGCATCAGTAATGGCCCGACCAAGATCGTCATCAGCGGGCCCATCTTCTCCCTCTTGATCTTCATTATCTACCCCCGTTGCAGTATCATCATATTCAGGATACATATTATGATAGTTGTCATCATCCTCTTCTTCTTCGTTGTCTTCCATCACAACCCCTTTTTCTCCGTGCTTGGTCCAACAATTATAGCTGGGCATGAAACCGGATCGAAGCAGGTGGGCGTGAATGGTTCTAGTATTTGAGTTGTCTTTCTTGTTCTGACAGTGAACACACGGACATCACATAAAACCATTGTGACCACAGTTTGCATTAGCCACAACGATGAAATTTTGGAGGCCTGTAATGTACTCGGAAGTGCGGCGGTCACCGTACATCCATTGCCGGTTCATCTGCATTAATATGTAGTATATATCAAAACTTAATATGGAGATGACCATTTATATATATAGTACATCAATGACACATGAAAGGATAGTTGCCGACCTCGACCGAGACGGAAAGAGCAACAAGAAAACTTATTTTGAGCTCTCGGGCATTTCACCGAACACCTCTTGTGCATATGAAAAAAACACAAACTTGCACTCTTCACACCCTCTTGCTAGGCTCCAAAATGAGATAGTGAAAAAATGGAAGAGTGGGGTGTGTGTGGACTGCGGTGGTGTGTTATATAGCCCCCCCTTTAACACCGGTTCATGCCACGAACCGGTGTTAAAGGGGGGGCTGCGCGGGCCACTGTTGCAGGGTCCTTTAACACCGGTTCGTGGCACGAACCGGTGTTAAAAGGGGGCTCCTTTTTTGCCGCAGGGGCCACGCTGGTACGGCCCCCCCTTTAACACCGGTTCGTAGAAGAACCGGTGTTAAAGCCCTTTTTCTGGATCAACAAAAGGCCTCGTTTCCACTAGTGAGTGCTTGAAATGTAAGCTCCGCTTTCCAAACACCCCTAGCCTTGTTGGTGAACCGTTTCCAAGCGCTGCCTGGCAAAGAAAACGAATAAAATAAGTTATTAATTACTTGACATCATAAAATTCACGAACGTTGCCGATATAGTGTCGTAATGATTAGAATTACCGCTGGAGAAGCATCTGCATGTCCTTCCACTGCTCAAGGGGTTTATGTTTCGAGTCCATGACTAGTACACGCCCTTTGTCAAGTTGAATGATTAACAGAATATAGTGAAAGCTGCGAATGCATAACTAATTAATTATATACTTAACATCGAGTAAGCGAAATAGAAAGTGTATACAAGACAATAACACTCACTTGAAGTTTTAAGGAAAAAGTATTTCCCTTCTGGTTTCTTGAAACCTTAACGCGTGTACTATATTATCCTCCGTATCCTGGGGGGTTGTTTTGAGATTAGCTTCATGAAGCCAATATGGGTCAATGAAGCCAATGTCATAGATTTTTCCTCTGCTGCATTCGAGAATCTTCATTCTGCATATTACAGTATGATTATATACATGCAATAAACAAGGTGAGATAGCTGGAGACTAAATTAATTACATAATTAGTACTTACAGACAATAGGAACTGATGATCGATTTGTCCAAGGCCTCTTGATTGAATAATTGAAATAGTTCATCAAATTCAATGGATATCATGTCATCCTTTTCTTTCCCATGATGCTTTTTTGTAACCCTCAGCACTATCCAGTTAGCCCCGGCCTTTGTGGCATGCATGTACCAGTTATGCAATCTTCGCATTTTTGTTGGAAGATTATTTACCTCCTCAGGTTTGACGAGAGGTTTGCCGTACTGGTATTTGTATGCTACTTCACTCACGGGGAAGTACTCTAACTGGGATAAGTACTGGGCAATACTCATACCTTGAGCAGCGGCAGCTTCTCCGTATTGTGCAACTACCTCTGGATCATACTACTCTTCGCCCCATATTTGCTCGACCCCACATTGGTTTGGGAAATCACCTTGAGAGGGGCACAAGACTGTTTTGCTTGTTCTCCGAGCTGGGCAACAGATTTCTCGCTTGCATCAGTACTGCTCTTCGAGGCTTGTTGTGCCGCATGTGACTTGAGAATAGAACGCTCATAGTCTGATGACAGCTTTGGCTCGGGTTGATGAAGAGTCTTTAGCATTTTCAACACTCTGGCTTGTTCTTCTTTGGTGCTGGGGAACTCTGGCTCTTTCGGCCGCCTCAGCTTAGCGAAAAACGCTGTCGTTTCCGCATCAACAATCGCCGCAGTCTCCTTTTCAGTACAGTCATAAGCTATCTTGGGATGAACCTTTGGTACTTTTGGAAGAGGCTCTTGTTTACGTTTCGGCGATCGCTTACCACGACGCAGAGTAGCGGTACGCTTACGCTTTTTACCCTGAGGCGCCGGCGATGGCTCCCGCGGCGATGGCTGCGCCGGAGATTGGTGAGCCGACGGAGCCGGGTGAGGCGACGGAGCCGGGTGAGGCGACGAAGATGGCTGCCGCGGCGGCGACGACCTCGCTGGAGACGGGTGAGGCGGCGGCGAAGATGTCCTTGGCATGTGATTTCGAAGCACGATACATTCCTTTGGCCATAGAATGGTGACGTTTGTTGCGTCTCCCAGTACAGTCACATCCCCTTCACCTGCAGGGTAGTGAAGATCCAAAACTTCAAAGGTGGGCATGATTTCATCCACCCCGACAACAGCGTAGCCCTCTGGAACCGGACGACAGTGGTAAGTTGGTGTGGGTCCAATTGGTAAGGCATAGCCGACCGCCACCTTCATTGATATGTTCATAACTTTGACATGTAGTTTGCAGTGTGTCATCTCTGTGATATCATCCATTGGGTAGCCAACAGGAGCCATCGTCGGTGCACCATCGTCATCGCCATTGTCATCACCCGGGACCTCGGTGGAAGCCACACTGCTTTTTTGATTATTCGATAGGCCGGTAGCATCGAATGTAGTGTGCTGCTGAGATGGGCCGATAGTACTTTGCTCTTTAAGTGCGTTAATTTCATCTTGTTGTTGCTTTATTCGTTCTTCAATTATACGCATACGCTCTTTCTGAATATCTGCTTCAACTTCCGCCCTGTCCTTTCTCCTCTTACGGCTTCTATCAGGATATTTCTTCCTCTCTTCGGGAAACCTAGTCCTCCATGGTTTGGAGCCGCTTGTGCCTCGTGTTCGTCCATCATGTTCCTTATTTCCAAGGGAGAGTCTGAGCTCATCATTATCTCTATCGGGAATGAAGTCCCCATCTTTAACAGCCTTTACTGCTTTTCTCATCTTCTCGATTGGCAAGGGGTCTTCTTTATGTCGTATGTTATATATACACTTCCCTTCCGAGTCCAACGTGCCCCCATGCCCGTAAAACCAATTCCTTGCGCGTTCTACCCAATCGTCTGTCTCTGGGGTGATCTTTTTAGCACGCAGTTCATTCTCAAGTTTCTCCCACTTAGGAATGCCAGCCCTGTAGCCACCTTGCCCCATAGTATGGTGATACTTCTTGTTAGTAGCATTCAGCTTATTCGTTGCAGACATTTTCTTAGCTTTGTCAGATGTCTTGTATTTCACAAACTTGGCCCAGAATGGTTTTATCTTCTCAAACTGAATATTCTTGAAATCGGGAGTCTTCTCTTTCACGACATAGTCAAGGTGCAATCTTTTCTTCCAGTTGGTGAAACATTGGGCCATCCTCTTCAAAGCCCACTCCCTAACCTTAGCCTCCATGGCTCTCCCATGTTCTAAGGCGTCCTCAACTGGATCCTCCACATTTGGATCCAGCTCTATCTTTGGTAGTTTGAAATTAACCATGAGCCTCTTCCACAGTAAATCTTTGGCGTGGCTAGGGACAAATAAACATGTTCCCTCTTCTTCCGCATCATTAGGCCTATTCCAATTTCGAATGGTGATTGGGATTAAGTCCCTAACAATTACTCTGCATTGTGCCACAAATTTGTTTGCGACAACTTCGGGAGCCGTCGGTTTGCCGTCTTCAGCGACATCTTCGATCCTGAACCTCTCATGGTCTTCCAATTTTTTGGTTGGGCCTCGTCTGCTCTTTTTAGTAGATTTCTTCGATCCAGAGGGCTAAAAGAAGAAAGATCGTCGTTACTATTTCTATATAGATAGCAGATTATTAATTAATGAATTAATTATAATACATGCACCTCGCCGGAGCGGTCGTCTTCTGGATCACACAAGGCATCGCCTTCTCCCTCGCGGAAGGCATCGCCTTCAACCTCAAACAAGTCGTCTCTTCCGGCAAAAAGAGGATCACCCTCACCGGAGTTGTTTAGAAACGTTGATACATCTAAATTTTATTCCCCGCGAATCACACCTTGGATGAACTCTTCCTTTTGTTCGTCTCTGTCGTGTGGGTCCATATTTTCTGCATAGGTGGAAAACGGATAAGTCAAAGCGGCTAAGGGAGAATGTTAGGTACGGTGTTGAGAGATATAAACCCTAATTCGGAGAAACCCTAATATATACATACACAATAATAAAAATGAATTTACAATATCAGAAACCCTAATTCGGAGAAACCATAGGGCTCGGATCCTATCACGAAGAACCAATACCGAAAAGAAAGGCGGCAATCAATCAACCCTCGGGTTCGGGATGCCCTGGCGAGGACACACCGTCTAACCCTAGGTGCAACATCGATTCAACTGGGTCTATGACAACTAATATCATGGCTAAGCATCTACAATGAGATGGCTATCAAGAAATCTTCGATCTTCGATGGTGTTGACCTCGGTCTTTGATCTCGATCTCGTATTCTACCGCGAAGAACCGAACGCCAAAAAGAGAAGGGAACAATCAACACATGGCATCGATGCAATGATCAAACAAGGATGATGATATGACAAGTTAATTTGTATTAAAAAGTAACCCTAAGACATGCTCGGCAATTTAAATAGGTTCCGAGGGGTGAAAACCCTAACTCGGCGAAACTCCGGAGTATATGAGAGGGGTTGATTTTGTTTTCTAACTAAACTTGTATTGAAAGTTGTTGAACAATGCATGATTATAGGTTAAATAGTTAGATCTCATTTTTCTGAACATTTTGATATATTATTTGTATTTTTCTAAGTTATAAATAATTAATTATTGAATTTACAATATTATATCAATTTCTGGATTTAATTAAACCATTTCTGAATTTAAACAAAACAGAAAACATTTTTACAGCGAGCCCACTGCTAGCCACAGTGGCTGACAGAGGGGCCTGTGGCCACCTCAGCCTCCACGCAGGCAGGTGGGACCTGGACCAGGGCTTGACGGGTGGACCTGGACCAGGCCACTTCTAACCTGCACCGCAGAGGCACCTAGCCTCTGAGGCTGGCAGGTGGGACCGGGGCCACGCGGGCACCACGTCACCATGATGGGCGGCAGTGCTGCTCACTACGCGCGGCGGCGACGCGTCGCGAGGATGGTGCTCCGGCGATTCCAGAGGGGTAAGGGGAGCGTGGACTATTACGAGAGGTTGCGGTGGTCGAGGTGGGCTCAGTGGTGGTCGTGGTTGAGGAAGGGGTGCTCCTGTTCGTCCTAGATTCCTCGCCGGAGTTGCGCTTGCGGGCGGCGCTTGCAGACGAAGACGATGTCGAGTATCTGGGGCTCGAGCAAGCAAAACAGGGCATCAATGGGGTGCGCTAGGTCCTGTATGAGACCTTGGTGGCCAAATTAGGGCAGAGGAAGGATAGGTCTCACCGGAATTTGTCGGCAAACAGGTACAGCAGAAGGATGGCATCGATGGCGACGATTGCAGATGCCCCTCTTCGATTCCTTTTGCAGGGAGATAGAGGGAAACGAGGCGGAGCTCGTGGCAGGGTCAGCAAGGCGGCGGAGCTCGGGCAGCCTGCCGGCGTCGTGGTGCGGAGTCTCCTGTGCGCGCGTCGATGAAGCAGAGAACTGAGATGGGGAAGAAGAGGAGGCGAGCCAGTTATAAACGAAGGGCCTTTTGTCCCGGTTGGTGGCTCCAACCGGGACTAAAGGGTCATACGTCCCGGTTGGAGCCACCAACCGGGACGTATACTCCAATTTTTTCAGCAGACCAAGGCGCGCGCGCAGGGGGACTTTAGTCCCGGTTGGTGGCTCCAACCGGGATATATGACCCTGTTTTCAAAAAATTTCAGGAATTTTCTCTCTGTTCCCGCCTTATTTTTTTTTTGGGGTTTAAATTTGTAATGTTTTTTAAATGATAATTACTTTAGAATTTAGAAAAACTTTAAACATAAAAAGTGTTTGAATTTGAATAACTAATTCAAAACCATTTTCTATTTTTAAAAAATAATTAATGTAACCATTTAAAATATGAACCATTTAAAATTAAAAATGAATTAACTTATTTTTTGAATATTAATTTGGAATTTAGAAAAACTTTAAACATAAAAAGTGTTTGAATTTGAATAACTAATTCAAAACCATTTTCTGTTTTTAAAAATAATTAATGTAACCATTTAAACTATGAACCATTTAAAATTAATAATGAATTAACTTATATTTTTTGAATATTAATTTGGAATTTAGAAAAACTTTAAACATAAAAAGTGTCTGGATTTGAATAAATAATCAAAACCATTTTCTATTTTTAAAAAATAATTAATGTAACCATTTAAACTATGAACCATTTAAAATTAAAAATGAATTAACTTATATTTTTTGAATATTAATTTGGAATTTAGAAAAACTTTAAGCATAAAAAGTGTCTGGATTTGAATAAATAATTCAAAACCATTTTCTATTTTTAAAAAATAATTAATGTAACCATTTAAACTATGAACCATTTAAAATTAAAAATGTATTAACTTATATTTTTTGAATATTAATTTTGAATTTAGAAAAACTTTAAACATAAAAAGTGTCTGGATTTGAATAAATAATTCAAAACCATTTTATATTTTTAAATAATTCAAAACCATTTTCTGTGTTTTAATTTGGATTTGAATTAACTTATATTTTTTATATATTAATGGGCGGGAAAAAAGGATGGGAAATAATGGGCGGAAAGGAAATTTTATTAGGATAGAAATGGAATTAAAGTACATAACGCAACTAACACAAAGTTACATAGAAGAACTGAAAATTAAGATACATGGCTAGATTAAGCCACAATCGGCCAAACTTGTTTTGCAATGTTGGAGTGATTCAGTCATGCTCCTACCTACACTTGTAATACTCGCCACTGTAGTCGTCGTACTCGCCGCGGCCGTCGTCGCTGTCGTCGTCGGGGTCGCCGTAGTTGAACCTTGAAGGCTGAGTACGAGTGGGCTGGACTTGAGGGTAGCGCAGGCGAGGGCTAGAGTCGGCGGCCGTGTCATAGGCCATGATGCTCTGGAGAGTCCGACCGCGCCACCACAATCGACGGCCGGCCTCGTTGAAGTTCAGAGGAGGTGGGCCATCCTCCTCGTGCCTGGCGAGCACCCTCTCACGCCGATCCACGAAGAAGGCTTCCCAAGTCGGGAAATAGTCAGGATGCCATCTAGGATTCGTCCGCTGCTCCGGCGTGAGCTCGAAGTAGTAGTGGTTCGTGATGGCCATCCGACGTGCCACACCTAGAGGGACAGGAGGAACCGGCACGCCTCCGGCGCTCAGCATCCAGCCGACGGGGACACAGTAGCCCGGCGGGCAGGGGTAGTTCGAGGCGCAAAGCGCCTCCACCCCCCTGGGAGTTAGTGCTACGGTGGAAGTCATGGGAAAGAGTGATGAGGTTGCAGATATGAGTCTAGAGATGTGCAATGACAATGGAGGCCAACCCTACATATATATATAGTGAGAAATGGCAGGAAGATAACTGGAGGGAAGAACTGGCGGGAAAAACTGGCGGGAGAAATACCGGGAAGAAATGGCGGGAAGAAAAATGGCGGGAAGAAATGGCGGGAAGAAAAATGGCTCATTTAGAACTTGCATTGGATCTCTGAAGAAACCACGTATTGCGAGTCTAAAAATGATTTTTTCAAAAAATCACGGGCGATAGATGATGTACCTGTAGTACAAACCGGACCCACTTCCTACCGATTCAGAAAACGACCCGTTTTTGGTGGGACGGTAGCATTTTGAAACGGCATTTTGGTGGTTACTTCACAAAACGACCCGTTTTTTGCGCTCGGAAAGAAAAGGGCTTTTTCGTCCGACAAAAAGGAAAACTTCCTCCTGCAACATTGTTCTCCATACCAATGTCCACACGCATACATAATATGGGCACAACATCACAAACTATGCCGTGATTCAGCACATAACATCGGTTATTTGGACCGAAAGCCATGAAACCTCGAACATGATAGGTCATTTTGTGAAGGTTTTTTCGAGACATGATTAATATACCAAGTCTGCTATTTTTCCTTTCAACTACGTCACATAATATGACACCACGCGAAGGATTTTCATTGTTCGGATTTTTTTGAATTTATTATGCCCATTTTGAATTTTCTGAATTTCTAACTATGGTCGAACCGTCATGCATGAAGATAGGGGACGAGCATCGTTAGAAATTGCATTGGATCTCTGAAGAAACCACATATTGCGAGTCTAAAAATGATTTTTTCAAAAAATCACGGGCGATAGATCATGTACCTGTAGTACAAACCGGACCCACTTCCTACCGATTCGGCAGACATTTGTCCTTTTTACCTGGGATGGACGAAAAGGTTTGAGATGTCCCGGTTGGGAGATATTCCATGTAAGGTGGTCTAGTATTTTAGGAAAATGGGACGGTAGCATTCTGAAACGGCATTTTGGTGGTTACTTCACAAAACGACCCGTTTTTTGCGCTCGGAAAATGGAAAAGGGCTTTTTCGTGCGACAAAAAGGAAAACTTCCTCCTGCAACATTGTTCTCCATACCAATGTCCACACGCATGCATAATATGGGCACAACATCACAAACTATGCCGTGATTCAACATATAACATCGGTCATTTGGACCGACAGCCATGAAACCTCGAACATGATAGGTCATTTTGTGAAGGTTTTTTCGAGATATGATCAATATACCAAGTCTGGTAAAATTTTCCTTTCAACTATGTCACATAATATGACACCACGTGAAGGATTTCCATTGTTCGGATTTTTTTGAATTTATGATGCCCATTTTGAATTTTCTGAATTTCTAACTATGGTCGAACCGGCGTGCATGAAGATAGGGGACGAGCATCGTTAGAACTTGCATTGGATCTCTGAAGAAACCACATATTGCGAGTCTAAAAATGATTTTTTCAAAAAAATCACGGGCGATAGATCATGTACCTGTAGTACAAACCGGACCCACTTCCTACTGATTCGGCAGACATTTGTCCTTTTTACCCGGGATGGAAGAAAAGGTTTGAGATGTCCCGGTTGGGAGATAGTCCATGTAAGGTGGTCTAGTATTTTAGGAAAATGGGACTGTAGCATTCTGAAACGGCATTTTGGTGGTTACTTCACAAAACGACCCGTTTTTTGCGCTCGGAAAATGGAAAAGGTCTTTTCCGTGCGACAAAAAGGAAAACTTCCTCCTGCAACATTGTTCTCCATACCAATGTCCAAACGCATGCATAATATGGGCACACCATCACAAACTATGCCGTGATTCAGCATATAACTTCGGTCATTTGGACCGAAAGCCATGAAACCTCGAACATGATAGGTCATTTTGTGAAGGTTTTTTCGAGACATGATCAATATACCAAGTCTGGTATTTTTCCTTTCAACTATGTCATATAATATGACACCACGCGAAGGATTTTCATTGTTCGGATTTTCAATATACTAAAGGTTCATCTTTAGTCCCGGTTGGAGGGATTTCGGCACGCTGGGCCAGGCAGCACTAATGATAGGGGTGAGTGTCGACATTATGTCGTGCGGCGTGTACCTTGTCCCGGATGGTGTCACCAACCGGGACTAAAGATGAACCTTTAGTCCCGGTTGGAGACACTAACCGGGACAAAACACGAGTCAGCACTAATAATAGGGGTGAGTGTCGACATTATTTCGTAAGTGTCGACACTATGCCGAGCTGCTTGTACTATAAATAGGCATCCTTATGAGTCGAGTCCTCCAACCAGTTTGAGGCATCTCCAAGATGGTTTTTGAGACAGGGACACCACTACGGCCAGTTTCAGGGATATGCCGACGGAGCCCAGTCCTCCGGCATCTCCGAGAAACTGGTCATAGAGGCACTCCCTAATATGTGAAATTAGTTAGCTCCCACGCGTATTGATCTAGTTAGAGAAGTTACAAGATGCAAGATGGTTTTTTAGAGCAAGGACACCACTACGGCCAGTTTCAGGGAGATGCCGCCGGATCCCAGTCCTCCGGCATCTCCGAGAAACTGGTCATAGAGGCACTCCCTAATATGTGAAATTAGTTAGCTCCCAGGTGTATTGATCTAGTTACAGAAGTTACAAGCTGCAAGATGGTTTTCGAGAGCACGGACACCACTACGACCAGTTTCAGGGAGATGCCGCTAGATCCCAGTCCTCCGGCATCTCCAAGAAACTGGTCATAGAGGCACTCCCTAATATGTGACCGCGCGCGTTTGGAGATCAGATCTTAATGGTAAGTACGAATCGGGACAACTTCTTCATAGTCCCGGTCGAACCACAAAATGGGACTAACACTCAAGACATTTATTAATATTAAAAACTGAGACTACAAAACCGGGACTAAAGGCCCCCCTATATATAGTCCCGGTCAAGCCACAAACCGCGAAAGATATCCTTCGGTGAAGCCACAAACCGCGAAAGACATGAACTAGAGTTACATAATATGAGCATGAACTTCTTGGCATATGTCCTTCCTTATGATCGCTTCAGACGTAACCATGGAGCATCTTCTTTACTTAACAGAATGCTTGGGTCAGTTTTCACTGTGAAGGGCAGAATTTTATCAAACTTATTATAATCTTCTGACATGTCTGTCTTGTCCTCGATTCCCACGATGTTTCTTTTCCCTGAAAGAACTATGTGACGCTTAGTTCATCATATGATGTATTCGTTTGCATATTTTTTCTTTTTTCCGGTCTGGAGGACATGTCCTTCACATAGAAAACCTAAGACACATCATTGGCTAGGACGAATGGTTTATCTCTATAACCAAGATTGTTGAGATCCACTGTTGTCATTCCGTACAACTAGTCTATCTTTACCCCTTCCCCATTCAGGTTGACCCATTTACAGCGAAACAAAGGGACCTTAAAAGAGACTCCATAGTCTAGTTCCCATATCTCCTCTATGTAACCATAATATGTGTCCTTTTGTCCATTCTCGTCTATTGCATCAAAGAGGACACCACTATTTTGGTTGGTGCTCTTTTTATCTTGGGCGATCGTGTAGAATGTATTCCCATTTATTTCGTACCCTTGGAAATTCAATACAGTAGAAGATGGTACGCGGCCAACAAGTATAGTTGATCTCCAACAATGGTGTCATTCAAGAGATGTGTTCGCATCCAACCACCGAAAGACTTCATGTGTTCATCTGTAATCCATGATTCAGGCTTCCCCAGGTTTTTGGAGCGTACAATATTCTTGTGTTCCTCGATATACGGAGCTGCCAAGGTGGAATTATGTAGAACTGTGTAGTGTGCTTTAGTGAAAGAATCCCCGTCCCTACATATCATTGCTTTCTTTGCCAGCGTGCCTTTTCCACTTAGTCTTCCCTCATGCCGCGAGTCAGAAACACCAATCGGCTTATGGTTAGGAATAAAGTCAACACAAAACTCAATGACCTCCTCTGTTCCATGTCCCTTGGAGATGCTTCCTTCTGGTCTAGCACGGTTATGAACATATTTCTTTAAGACTCCCATGAACCTCTCAAAGGGGAACATATTGTGCAGAAATACCGGACCGAGAATGGCAATCTCTTCCACTAGGTGAACCAGGAGATGCGTCATAATATTGAAGAAGGATGGTGGGAACACCAATTCAAAACTAACCAGACATTGTACCACATCCTTCTGTAACCTTGGCAGAATATCTGGATTGATTACCTTCTGAGATATTGCATTGAGGAATGCACACAGCTTCACAATGGGTACTCGAACATTTTCCGGTAGAAGCCCCCTCAATGCAATCGGAAGCAACTGCGTCATAATCACGTGACAGTCATGAGACTTCAGGTTTTGGAACTTTTTCTCTGCCATATATATTAACTTTATATTAGATGAGAAGCCCGACGGCACCTTGATACTGTAAAGGACTTCAAAAAAGATTTCCTTCTCTGCTTTGGTAAGAGCATAGCTGGCACGACTTAAGTGACTCCCTTTATCCGTCTTGTTCTGTGTATGCATGTTCTTTGGGTCTTTCATAATTTGTTGGTCCTCCCGTGCTTCTGGTGTATCTTTTGTCTTCCCATACACGCCTAGGAATCCTAGCAGGTTCACGCAAAGATTCTTCGTCACGTGCATCACGTCGACTGAAGAGCGGACACGCAGGACTTTCCAATATGGCAGCTCCCAAAATATAGATTTCTTCTTCCACATAGGTGCGTGTCCTGTAGCGACGTCGTTCGGAACTGATTGACCGTCGGGACCCTTTCCAAAGATTACTTCTATGTCCTTGACCATACCAAATACATCATCACCAGCAGGGAGTTCAGGCTTCTTCCGGTGATCTGCCTCACCTTTGAAATGCTTGCCTTTCTTTCTTACGGGATGATTGGTTGAAACAAATCGTCGATTCGCCAGGTACACAACCTTCTTGCATTTATGCAAATATGTACCTTCAGTCTTATCTAAAGAGTGTGTGCATGCCTTATATCCCTTGTTTGTCTGTCCTGAAAGGTTACTAAGAGCAGACCAATCATTGATGGTTACGAATAACAACCCTCGTAGATCAAATGGCTCCTGTTTGTTCTCATCCCATGCACGTACACCTGGTTTGCCCCACAACTGTAAGAGTTCTTCAACTAATGGCCTAAGTTACACATCAATGTTGTTGCCCGGTTGCTTCGGGCCTTGGATGAGCACTGGCATCATAATGAACTTACACTTCATGCACAACCAAGGAGGCAGGTTGTAGATACATAGAGTCATGGGCCAGGTGCTGTGACTGCAGCTCTGCTCCCCAAAAGGATTCATGCCATCCGTACTTAGACCAAACCATAAGTTCCTTGAATCACCTGCAAAGTCTGGGAAGTCTCTCTCGATTTTTCTCCACTGTGACCCATCAGAAGGGTGTCTCAACTTCCTGTCTTTCTTACGGTCTTCTTTATGCCATCGCAACAACCTGACATGCTCTTTGTTTTTGAACATGCGTTTCAACCTTGGTATTATAGGAGCATACCACATAACCTTAGCAGGAACCCTCTTCCGGAGGGGCGCTCCCTCAACATCACCAGGGTCATCTCGTCTGATTTTATACCGCAATGCATTGCATACCGAGCATTTATCTAAATTCTCATACTCCTTACCGCGGTAGAGGATGCAGTCATTAATGCATGCATGTATCTTTTGCACATCTAATCCTAGAGGTCAAAGAGTCTTCTTTGCTTCGTAGGTACTCTCGGGAAGTTTGTTATGTTTTGGAAACTTCGACTTCATTATTTTCAGCATCTTTTCAAATGAGGAGTCAGTTAGACCACACTCTGCCTTCCATCGGAATAATTCTAGTGTGGTACTGAGCTTTGTGCTGCCATCTTCACAATTTGGGTACAACAATTTCTTGTGATCTTCTAACATGTCCTCTAACTTCAACTTCTCATTTTCTGTTTCACAGTCTCGCTTTGCATCAGAAATGACCCCACCAAGTTCATCAGTCGGCTCATCTGATGCCCTTTTTCACCTCCTTCCTCTCCATTGTCTTCCATTGCAGTATCACTATATTCAGGAAACATATGATGATAGTTGTTATCATCATCTTCTTCTTCACCATCTTCCATCATAACCCCTCTTTCCCCGTGCTTGGTCCAGCAATTATAGTTGGGCATGAAACCTTTCATAATCAGGTTGCCGCGAATGATTTTCGAGGAAGAGTACTACTTGTTGTTCCGACATTGAACACATGGACAACGTATAAAACCATTCTCTTTGGTTGCCGTAGCCACATCGATAAATTTATCCACGCCTTTCATATACCCGGCTACACGCCGGTCACCGTACATCCATTTTCGACCGTTCATCTGCATAATATAAGAAAGTTTATAAAAAAACAGAACATCATAAATAGTGAAATGACCAATTCACATCGACACATGCATTGTATCAATGACAGAGAAAAGATAAGATTGCTAACCTTGATCGAGGAAAATAAAGAGGAGAAAGCTCAAGTGCGTCTCGGACACCTTCTATATTTTTGTTCTATGAGAAATTGAACGGGATCATTCACTCAAACATTTCATCAAACACATTGAATGCATGCATAGGGGAAAAAAACTAGCACACCCCTCACACCTTCCACCAAGAAAAAACAAAGTGAAGGCAGAGGGCTGATGTGGCATCCCGCTAAAACCACTACTAGAAAATCGCGTTGTTTTTGTGCATTGCATCATCATGACCGCATGCTCATGTCATCATGCGACATTGCATTTGAGCATCGTCATCATCTTGCATTTGCTTGCATAAAACTAATTTCGGCAAAACCTGTTTTTGTTTTCTAAACGCCCCGTCTTTGTTCAAACGCAAAACCCGGGTCTCCGGATTATTTTGTTCTGTCTGCTATCGGTTTGCAAAAGTCCTGTTTAAACCAAATAAAATATTTAATTATTCTAGTGGGGGCAGTCGAACGGGCCGACCCGACCCAGTCGACCACCCCCAGTACAAATCGGTCCACCTAAACCAGCCCGCCCGAATTCCTAAAACCACCTAGTCCTAATCTACCCACCAATCCCAGGCCGCCACCTCACCCCCTGGACCCAATCCCTACCCACCTGCCACCTCATCAATCCACCCCCACTCCCCCTCTTTCTCTCACCACAGCCTCCCTACCCCCCTCTCCCTTACACCCGGGTCCCACTCCCTGGGCCGAGCCAGCCCACTCCCCCAGGCCCCACTCTCCACCCCCACTCTCCCCCGCCTGGACCCCACCTGGGCCCCACCCCCTGGCCCCGCGTCCCCTGCCCCGTCACCCACCTCCCGCACCGCCCGCTCCCTCCTCTCCCTCACGCGACCGCCCGCCTCTCTCCTCCTTCTCCCTCCTCTGTGCCCACCGCCGCGCGGCCCTTCCCTCCCGCCGGCGCCGGCCTCCTCTCTCGCCGCTCGGTCCGCCTCGACCCCCTCCTTCATCCCGTCGCCGCTCCCCCTCCGCTACGGCCTCCGCCCGTTTCCTCCGTCGGCCGACCCCGCCGCCGCGCCGGCGCGTCCTCCCCCTCGCCTCTCCGGGCCGCACCTCCGCGCCCTGTCCTCCCCGCCTCCTCCGTGTGTCCCCGCGTCGGCCTGCGTCTCCCCTCGACATCCCCCGCCAAGCTCGCCTCGCCACGGGTTCCCCTCCTCCGCCGCTCTCCACGCCACCACCCGCCTCCCGCCGCTGCCTAGCTCGCGCCCGCGAGCTCCCCCCCTCTGCTCGCGCGCCGACGCTGCCGGAGCCGCCGGAGCCCTCCCCGCCTCGCCAGCTCGCTTCTGCCATCTCCCCGACCGACCCTTCTCCGTCGCCCCCGGACGCCGCGAGCCCGTCACCATCCGCGAACGTCGCCGGATCCCCCTCCTGCCAAGCCGGTTCCCCTGCAGTCGCGCCTCCCGACGTTCCTCTGCGTCCGGCCGACGCCGCTGCGAGCACTCCTCGATGGCCCTCCCCTCGCCGTCAGCGCCTCTTCGTCCCCGACGCCTACCTCGTCGGCTCGCGTCGCCGGAGCCTCCCAAGAACACCGCTCTGCCTCTGTTCCGTCGGGGCCGCCCCAACACGTTTTGAGCCGGTTCCTCTGGTTGCAGTTGCGCGACCTGCGTGCGCCCTGGTGGCCTGGTCGCCTTCTCCCCTGTCGAGACGGGGCTGCTAGTGATGTACATCCTTGGAGCTCTGAACGTGCAGAGTTGGTGGTGAACTATGATGATGGTGATGCCACCCAAGCAGTACCGCAACCCCTCGAGAGTGCTATTCCTTTGGCTTGTCAAGCTCTCCTTCCCGGAGGCGTATAAACAAGATCGTCAACATGGACTCGAAGACCCGGATGCCGAAGCCCGTTCCTGGATCCGATGGCCGGACCCTGAAGACCGATCTAGAGCGCCAAGGCCTTCGCATGGAGTCGGCAAGATCATCCTGAAACACCAAGATCAACTTCGCGGGGACCGAGCATCAAGATCTTCTCCGCAGATCGCCGAGAACACGGAACGCCAAGTTCTCCCCCTTGAACGCCAAGACCGTCAACATGACCCAAAGACCACGGATGCGCCAAGATCTACTCTGTTATCCGAGAACGATACCGCCGAGACCGAACCCCAGATCCGGACCCCGAGACCGACCCCGAACCCCTCGAACCCCAAGATCGCCGAACCCTAATGTGTGACCCCTTTTCTCGAGCCCTATTTTATAAATGTAATAACAAATTGATGCATATTAAATTGTCATTCATGCATGCATATTTGTGTGGTTTGGGGGCCTTATGCCGATTCACCTCTAATTAAATATGGGGCCCATAAGCGGGCAAATCTAGTCTCATATTGGCCTCATTTAAAATTGGTGTAGCGAACCGGTAACTTCTCTTGCCTTATTATTACAACATTTAATTTGCGGGGTAGATAAATAACTTGAACCATCTAATTAATTGTCGGGACCCCCGGTTCCGCTTAATATGGCCTAATTGCACCGCATATTTACCATGCCATGCATCATACATGCATCATGCCCGATCTTTTGCCGTAGTATTAAATATTGCCTCCGGTGTTTATTCTAGTGTTTTGCTTCTTCGCGGATAAGGCCGTTGAGTTGATGCGAGTGTCGACCCGATCTTCGGTTGAACCTTCGACAATGTTTTCAGGCGAGCATCTCCCCCTTTCTACCTATCTTACTTTTATAGTATTTATTCCCTCCTGTTGATCTATTGCTATCTGTGTTGTGATGCTCTAGTTTCGTACCCGCGATATCCCTTGCAGCCTTATATTGCCTTGGACACATCCTATTACCTGTTGTTTGGTAGATAGTTGGACTTGCGCGTCGTAGTCCCTTGCTCGAGTGCTATTGCGAGTCGTCAAGTGCCACAGTTGTTGGTGTATTGCCGCATGTTTGATGTTGGAGATGATCATGGTTTTACTTATCGTTCCCTTTAATTCCTGTTTAACAACTAAAATTGAAGTAAGTAAGCAGAGGCACAAGTGGGCAATAGATGTTATTTGGTTGTTAACCGTCCACTTGTGTCCCGTAGGACCCCGAGTACTTGATACCTGTTCCTTGAATATTCGCGCTATCCACATCCGGGAGGCTTATGGGACCCCCCTGAGCCAGAGCTTGATTCATTCTTATTTTTTGGGGCCACAAACTAGTTTGAGGTTTTATTTACTATCCTGTACCTATGCCATGCTTTACTGTTTTATTTACGATTGTGCGAGGAGCACACTGTACTGTTTAGGTAAGCGGAATGTTTTCGCGGTATCGACAAGCCCAGTTTTGGGTTCCCAGTCGTTTACAGCCATTGTCGCAAACCTTGAGTCCGTCTCGGAGTCAGCTAGCTTCGTTGCGGGTCTACTCAATGGGGTGGCCCCCTGAAATATTTCTGAATCCTGTGATTGCTTTGTCGTGAAAGCCTCGTTGGGTTTTGATTTGGTTTTTCCGAGGTTGATCGAGTGTGTGTTGCTATTTGTTCACCCCGGCCGGGTAAAACTTTCTGAAAGCCGTGTCCGCGGTTATGGACGACTTGGAGCACAGTATCTCGATCATAGACAACTATAACTAAAGTAGTGCTATAAATTTGACTTTATAATGACTAGTAAGCAGCTTCATTATAATGGAATGGCTAAATAATACTGCCAACAATTGCCTGTTTTGGGTTGACGCTTGCGACCATTGTACCTGACTAGTAAATATTGCAACTTTAACGGAATGGCTAAATAAAAGTACCAACAACTGCTGGGTTTTGGGGTTATCTCATGCTAATTGTATCTAACTAGTAGTGTTGCAACTATCACGGAATGGTTAACTAAAAGTGTCCACTGCTTACTTTATCAGGATGATTATCTACACCTGACTAGTAATTGCTACAACGATAACTGAATAAATAAAACTGCCAACTGTGTGAGTTCCTCAGTTGACTTCCTTGTTCGGTCTCGAGGGGGAAACACCAGGATGGGTTTGTTTGGTGGTAGCATCAGGTTGGTTCCGAATAGGTCTTTCTTACCCCTCTCTGATTGCCGCCAGTTGTATCGAGTCTCTATAGGTTGTTTAGCGTATGCTGCCGCTGCCGCTTCAGCCCACCATACCTGTGTAGGCGAGGACCGCCGAATTCTAGTCTCGCCGTGTACTGGCCTCAGTACTGACGCTCCTCTTTTTCCTTTGCCCTTTGTCGGCACCCCTTTATTTAAGCAGGTTTTGAGATCGACGTTGTTAGCAAGGTTACCCTTCCGGCTTGGCCTGGACAGGGTTATGGACGCCATTGGTTATTCTTCAGGGCTCTTATCCCCATTTGCATCTTGTCCGTAGCCGGACGCTCTATTGTTTCAAGGTGATTTGGATCTTTGTATCTTATATCTGTATTCTTAACTCTTTGAGTCGCTGTTGTATATATATCTGCTCTGTGGGTCCCATCGAGGACTGTTGTGTAATGTTATTACTTCGTTTTCCACCCGCACGAAAGTGCCTGGTGGGCACCTTTGAATCGTTTCTATGCGGGTTTGGCGGGAAGCGCCGAACTTGCATAGGGTCGATTCTGAGGGTGTTACAGAGTGGTATCAGAGCTCAGCAGTTGCGATACCCCACAAGTCCAGCCTGTAGGATAACCTAGCTAACGGCCGAAGTAGAGTGTCAAAACTATTTTTGCAAAAACGGTTGGCTAGTTCCGATTAGGTCTGATTTTACTCCTTACCCCTCTGCTGCTCTTCTCTTACCTCTGCGTGTTTTGAATCCGCTCTCTTCTCTCTCTTCGAGTCCAGGATTTCTCGTGGTTGGGTTCCGTCGTACCTTCAGGGTTTCGCTTCCTCCTTTGATAACGGTGTTCTACCATCCGGTGTTCAAGCTGCCTGAGGAATCCGTCTACTGTGGTACCATTCTTTGTTCCTTGTTTGTGCCTTCCGGTGTTTTCCGACGCGACGACATCATCTACGCCAGCTCCGATGCAGAGTCTGCATCCCTCCTTCGTTTCTGAACCTTGTTTGTTGAGATCTTCAGTCTGAATTCCGAGAGTTGGTTGCATAATCCGCCTATTCGTGTGCAGAGTAATGGTTTGGGTGCGCGATGGACTGATCACCATCCGAATACTCTTATCATTCGCTCTTGTACATCGAATCAGTGGATTCAGCAATTTTACTCCGTCCACGGAAGCTAGAGGTGGCTTTATTGGTTGATGCCTCTACCGTCGCCTTTTGTTTCCCGGAGTGTTCTCTCGACGATCACGGACAACGACCTCTTGTTAGTGGTGTCGCGAGGATCTACACGAAGCGAGAAGACGCAGATCACTGACCTTCCTTCCGGTACCATGAGGCGGATCTCGAGGGCGAGATCCATTGTTAGTGGTGTCGAATTGTGGCATCCCGCTAAAACCACTACTAGAAAATCGCGTTGTTTTTGTGCATTGCATCATCATGACCGCATGCTCATGTCATCATGCCACATTGCATTTGAGCATCGTCATCATCTTGCATTTGCTTGCATAAAACTAATTTCGGCAAAACCTGTTTTTGTTTTCTAAACGCCCCGTCTTTGTTCAAACGCAAAACCCGGGTCTCCGGATTATTTTGTTCTGTCTGCTATCGGTTTGCAAAAGTCCTGTTTAAACCAAATAAAATATTTAATTATTCTAGTGGGGGCAGTCGAACGGGCCGACCCGACCCAGTCGACCACCCCCAGTACAAATCGGTCCACCTAAACTAGCCCGCCCGAATTCCTAAAACCACCTAGTCCTAATCTACCCACCAATCCCAGGCCGCCACCTCACCCCCTGGACCCAATCCCTACCCACCTGCCACCTCATCAATCCACCCCCACTCCCCCTCTTTCTCTCACCACAGCCTCCCTACCCCCCTCTCCCTTACACCCGGGTCCCACTCCCTGGGCCGAGCCAGCCCACTCCCCCAGGCCCCACTCTCCACCCCCACTCTCCCCCGCCTGGACCCCACCTGGGCCCCACCCCCCTAGCCCCGCGTCCCCTGCCTCGTCCCCCACCTCCCGCACCGCCCGCTCCCTTCTCTCCCTCACGCGACCGCCCGCCTCTCTCCTCCTTCTCCCTCCTCTGTGCCCACCGCCGCGCGGCCCTTCCCTCCCGCCGGCGCCGGCCTCCTCTCTCGCCGCTCGGTCCGCCTCGACCCCCTCCTTCAGCCCGTCGCCGCTCCCCCTCCGCCGCGGCCTCCGCCCGTTTCCTCCGTCGGCCGACCCCGCCGCCGCGCCGGCGCGTCCTCCCCCTCGCCTCTCCGGGCCGCACCTCCGCGCCCTGCTCCTCCCCGCCTCCTCCGCGTGTCCCCGCGTCGGCCTGCGTCTCCCCTCGACATCCCCCGCCAAGCTCGCCTCGCCACGGGTTCCCCTCCTCCGCCGCTCTCCACGCCACCACCCGCCTCCCGCCGCTGCCTAGCTCGCGCCCGCGAGCTCCCCCCCTCTGCTCGCGCGCCGACGCTGCCGGAGCCGCCGGAGCCCTCCCCGCCTCGCCAGCTCGCTTCTGCCATCTCCCCGACCGACCCTTCTCCGTCGCCCCCGGACGCCGCGAGCCCGTCACCATCCGCGAACGTCGCCGGATCCCCCTCCTGCCAAGCCGGTTCCCCTGCAGTCGCGCCTCCCGACGTTCCTCTGCGTCCGGCCGACGCCGCTGCGAGCACTCCTCGATGGCCCTCCCCTCGCCGTCAGCGCCTCTTCGTCCCCGACGCCTACCTCGTCGGCTCGCGTCGCCGGAGCCTCCCAAGAACACCGCTCTGCCTCTGTTCCGTCGGGGCCGCCCCAACACGTTTCGAGCCGGTTCCTCTGGTTGCAGTTGCGCGACCTGCGTGCGCCCTGGTGGCCTGGTCGCCTTCTCCCCTGTCGAGACGGGGCTGCTAGTGATGTACATCCTTGGAGCTCTGAACGTGCAGACTTGGTGGTGAACTATGATGATGGTGATGCCACCCAAGCAGTACCGCAACCCCTCGAGAGTGCTATTCCTTTGGCTTGTCAAGCTCTCCTTCCCGGAGGCGTATAAACAAGATCGTCAACATGGACTCGAAGACCCGGATGCCGAAGCCCGTTCCTGGATCCGATGGCCGGACCCTGAAGACCGATCTAGAGCGCCAAGGCCTTCGCATGGAGTCGGCAAGATCATCCTGAAACACCAAGATCAACTTCGCGGGGACCGAGCATCAAGATCTTCTCCGCAGATCGCCGAGAACACGGAACGCCAAGTTCTCCCCCTTGAACGCCAAGACCGTCAACATGACCCAAAGACCACGGATGCGCCAAGATCTACTCTGTTATCCGAGAACGATACCGCCGAGACCGAACCCCAGATCCGGACCCCGAGACCGACCCCGAACCCCTCGAACCCCAAGATCGCCGAACCCTAATGTGTGACCCCTTTTCTCGAGCCCTATTTTATAAATGTAATAACAAATTGATGCATATTAAATTGTCATTCATGCATGCATATTTGTGTGGTTTGGGGGCCTTATGCCGATTCACCTCTAATTAAATATGGGGCCCATATGCGGGCAAATCTAGTCTCATATTGGCCTCATTTAAAATTGGTGTAGCGAACCGGTAACTTCTCTTGCCTTGTTATTACAACATTTAATTTGCGGGGTAGATAAATAACTTGAACCATCTAATTAATTGTCGGGACCCCCGGTTCCGCTTAATATGGCCTAATTGCACCGCATATTTACCATGCCATGCATCATACATGCATCATGCCCGATCTTTTGCCGTAGTATTAAATATTGCCTCCGGTGTTTATTCTAGTGTTTTGCTTCTTCGCGGATAAGGCCGTTGAGTTGATGCGAGTGTCGACCCGATCTTCGGTTGAACCTTCGACAATGTTTTCAGGCGAGCATCTCCCCCTTTCTATCTATCTTACTTTTATAGTATTTATTCCCTCCTGTTGATCTATTGCTATCTGTGTTGCGATGCTCTAGTTTCGTGCCCGCGATATCCCTTGCAGCCTTATATTGCCTTGGACACATCCTATTACCTGTTGTTTGGTAGATAGTTGGACTTGCGCGTCGTAGTCGCTTGCTCGAGTGCTGTTGCGAGTCGTCAAGTGCCACAGTTGTTGGTGTATTGCCGCATGTTTGATGTTGGAGATGATCATGGTTTTACTTATCGTTCCCTTTAATTCCTGTTTAACAACTAAAATTGAAGTAAGTAAGCAGAGGCACAAGTGGGCAATAGATGTTATTTGGTTGTTAACCGTCCACTTGTGTCCCGTAGGACCCCGAGTACTTGATACCTGTTCCTTGAATATTCGCGCTATCCACATCCGGGAGGCTTATGGGACCCCCCCTGAGCCAGAGCTTGATTCATTCTTATTTCTTGGGGCCACAAACTAGTTTGAGGTTTTATTTACTATCCTGTACCTATGCCATGCTTTACTGCTTTATTTACGATTGTGCGAGGAGCACACTGTACTGTTTAGGTAAGCGGAATGTTTTCGCGGTATCGACAAGCCCAGTTTTGGGTTCCCAGTCGTTTACATCCATTGTCGCAAACCTTGAGTCCGTCTCGGAGTCAGCTAGCTTCGTTGCGGGTCTACTCAATGGGGTGGCCCCCTGAAATATTTCTGAATCCTGTGATTGCTTTGTCGTGAAAGCCTCGTTGGGTTTTGATTTGGTTTTTCCGAGGTTGATCGAGTGTGTGTTGCTATTTGTGCACCCCGGCCTGGTAAAACTTTCTGAAAGCCGTGTCCGCGGTTATGGACGACTTGGAGCACAGTATCTCGATCATAGACAACTATAACTAAAGTAGTGCTATAAATTTGACTTTATAATGACTAGTAAGCAGCTTCATTATAATGGAATGGCTAAATAATACTGCCAACAATTGCCTGTTTTGGGTTGACGCTTGCGACCATTGTACCTGACTAGTAAATATTGCAACTATAACGAAATGGCTAAATAAAAGTACCAACAACTGCTGGGTTTTGGGGTTATCTCATGCTAATTATATCTGACTAGTAAGTGTTGCAACTATCACGGAATGGTTAACTAAAAGTGCCCACTGCTTACTTTATCAGGATGATTATCTACACCTGACTAGTAATTGCTACAACGATAACTAAATAAATAAAACTGCCAACTGTGTGAGTTCCTCAGTTGACTTCCTCGTTCGGTCTCGAGGGGGAAACACCAGGATGGGTTTGTTTGGTGGTAGCATCAGGTTGGTTCCGAATAGGTCTTTCTTACCCCTCTCTGATTGCCGCCAGTTGTATCGAGTCTCTATAGGTTGTTTAGCGTATGCTGCCGCTGCCGCTTCAGCCCACCATACCTGTGTAGGCGAGGACCGCCGAATTCTAGTCTCGCCGTGTACTGGCCTCAGTACTGACGCTCCTCTTTTTCCTTTGCCCTTTGTCGGCACCCCTTTGTTTAAGCAGGTTTTGAGATCGACGTCGTTAGCAGGGTTACCCTTCCGGCTTGACCTGGGCAGGGTTATGGACGCCATTGGTTATTCTTCAGGGCTCTTAGCTCCATTTGCATCTTTTCCGTAGCCGGACGCTCGATTGTTTCAAGGTGATTTGGATCTTTGTATCTTATATCTGTATTCTTGACTCTTTGAGTCGCTGTTGTATATATATCTGCTCTGTGGGTCCCATCGAGGACTGTTGTGTAATGTTATTACTTCGTTTTCCACCCGCACGAAAGTGCCTGGTGGGCACCTTTGAATCGTTTCTATGCGGGTTTGGCGGGAAGCGCCGAACTTGCATAGGGTCGATTCTGAGGGTGTTACAGCTGAGGCGTTGCATTTATAGAGGACTGGAGCATACGTCCCAGTTTGTAACACAAACCGGGACTAAAGGTGTGTGCCACGCCACGTGGCTGACGCCCAACCTTTAGTCCCAGTTTGTGTTACAAACCAGGACGTATGCCCCCTTACCAACCGGGATGCATGCATCCGGGCCCCGTGCCCGCTCGAACCGGGACACGTGCCAGCATTAGTCCCGGTTCGTGGCGCAACCGGGACTAATGCTCTGACGGGCACGAACGGATGGCCTGTTTTCTACTACTAAAGCTCAATCATTTCCAAAATGATCACCGGCGAGAGAAAATCCTCATAGAGCATGCACTCTACACGAAAGCATTATCATGCACACTGTACATGGCTAGACACCGAAGTGTAGTTTATCACGTGGTTGGGCAAATTAATAGGTCGATTTTGGCTACGAGAGGTACATACCTCTAAACGTGTATGCATGGGATATTAACTGGAAGGTAGCCCAAGACGTATTTACAAGATGTAGTGTGCTGTTAACTATGCAATACAACTCCCCAATCTTGATGAACATTCATTTTACATTGTACATCACAATATGTTCATATAATTATATTAGGACCTAGAGAAGGAAACAGATGTGTACAATCTATCCAGGAAAATAAATCATTCAGCCATAGCTACAAGTTGAAATTTCTCAAACATTCAAGATTCCACATCCAAATATACACACATCCAACACTAGATTACATCCATACACCCTTTTTAAAGAAATGTATAAAATTGTTGCAGTCTTATTGACAAGAAATTACAGAGGGCCTTTCAAAATTGTTATTCTTCATTACTGACGGCATGATCCTTTCTAATGGATGACAAACCTAGATAACTATTGTAGTGGAAAGTTGAAGTGTATACGCTTGAAAATTTCCGATCATGTTTCTGTAATAAGATTTGTTTTGTTTGATTTTAAAAAATTGAAAGTTGATGCTGCTAGCGCAAAGTATATTTGTTTCTGATTTTCGAAGGTATGTGTATGAAGTAGGAGACTGAGATTTAGGATTTGGTAGTTCAAGTTTATCAAGTGGCAGGTTCATTTTTCTCTTGCTAGGAAGTTACAGTTCATCAAATCATATGTTTATTTCTCCCTATTTTTGTTTAGTGCAATTGACTGGACCGCTGCTTTTTCTAGACAAAAGAAGTTTGTTTCGGTTCAGTAGGATGCTAGCTGTGAAGGAACTGGGAGGTTGCACCTTATCGACCTGAATGTTTATACTACTTTCATCTGGAAGGTTGTAGATTTGGAGTTTTAAAGCAAGGTTTGTTTGAGTTATTCTCTTTGCGTCGCAATGACGCCAATCATTTTCTTCTAGTCTCCTTGATTTAAGTTTGAGACCTATAAGAACTTAGTTTCAATAACTGATCATCTAGAGTTTGGTTATCTAAGGACTTGGAAGATCTCAGTGCGCATCTAAGCGAGGACCTATAAGTGGTAACAGAGAATTGCTTACCAAAATTGTTAGCTTGACTTGACTGCACCCAAAGTACACGTGCCTCCTAGTAGTTCTATGTATTGGTGAAGCGTTAATCAAAATAATTTGCACTAATTATTAATTTTGATTACTCTATGGTGCTCCTCTTGCCTAATCCAGTGTGGCACACGGTGACATCGAGCACACACTTATAAATAAAGCTTATGTGATGCATAATGTCTTGACCAAGTTACACATACCAAAGTAGATAGGTATATCACAAACACAAAGCGACAAAGTTATTATTACATGAATACGGTTTTGACCAAGTCAAGCTAGCTAAGATGACTATCTAAAGTAAAAACACATAGAGAACAGAAACGCAAGCACCATGAGCATCGGGGATAAGTCTGGGTGGATGGCTGTACTATGCGGGGGCGTAGGGGAGGAGCGACGCGGGCGTGAATGCACCCACTGGAGCGCGGCGCGCTTCATGGCACCGACGGTGCGGCTGCGGGAGAGATCCTCCTCGGTCTTCAGGAGCTAGCCGCGCGAGCCGATGCGGCGCTTCTTCGACGAGCTCTCGGGACGCATGGCAGCGAGGCGGAGCGTTTGGTGGTGGCGGCGTAGGGAATAGTGGCGGTGGCGAGCTGGATTTGATTGCAGGAGAGGTTGCCGGCGGCGGCGGAGAGGAAGAGGGCGCGCGGCGGAGAGGGATAGGGTTTCGCTCTGGCCGTCCTCTCTGACCGGTAGATATGTTGGTCGCATCGTGCATTTAACGGGCCCCGGGAAAACATTTATGGGTCGAGTGAGGTATACGGGCTCTGATCTGCGCCGGCCCATATTTCGCCGGAAAAGTTCAGTTTTGACCCTTTTTACGGTTATCGCTAGAGATTCTCTTAGCTTTGACGATTCCGTATTCGCAAATGTTGTCTGCTTGGGCACAGCTAAGCCACGTGTATTGAAATGTCAGAAAGCTATGAAGATTTGGCAGTATTTCCTTTCGAACATATGGTATCCCTCACCCAGGCCGAACTAATGACTTTGGATCTGACTCGTGTTCATTAGATCGCTATCTCAATCCTTCCCCTACTCTTTTCCCATATTCATCGAGGGTACTACTATATAACTAAAGCAATGGCCGTGTGCACCGATGGATGTTTTTTCCAGATTCCTCTCATTTCTTAACACGCGCACGGTGCATAGCTTGGCCCACTTCCATACTTGGTTCATTAGTTATCACTATCTCCCGATCTGTCTTCACTCCCTTATATCCTAATAAACCAAGGAAAATTGCCGGAACATAAGGTTATATAGCAGGAGACGTCGGTGCATCTGCTCATTTATAACAGAGATGGACATAATATTTAGACGTGTGAATGTTGTGGGCTGCGGTGGATGCTATTTAATCCTAAATTAAAATCATAATATCTTATCGTACAAGTTGTACAGAAGGAAATTCAAAAAACAAAAATCCAACATTTTACAGCTTATCCATATGATGTCCACCCACTTGATCAGTCATCCTCACTGCAATATGTGGAGCCACGGGAGTCTGGGTGCACCCGGCTATAAAGTGTTTTGCACAGGGTAGTTTCAACCCATTTTGGTGGCCGCCTTCCAAGAGGATTTGCAAACCAAATTTGCTTTTTTAATTGTTTTGTGGCCTTTTTTTATTGCTAACTGGTGCATCTTCAGACTGCACTTGAGTGATTCTTCATAGTAATATATGCTTGTGTATACCAATCGAGGGGGTCTCCCTCTATTTCCGAAAGGAGCTCTAAAGTTTTAGTATGCATGACTCAATAGTTAATTGCATACAAGATATAGAGGCGAAAGAAACGACAGAATACATTTCTGTTAGTCTATTGTCCGAGCCGTGATAGATTTCATACACAAATGTGTACATTCACTGTTCATCAAGGGTAGTAGTCTTTTGTGTTAATTAGTAATTAACCTAGATCAATTAGTTTTCC
This sequence comes from Avena sativa, assembly GCA_916181665.1. Lineage (NCBI taxonomy): Eukaryota > Viridiplantae > Streptophyta > Magnoliopsida > Poales > Poaceae > Avena > Avena sativa. The sequence continues at coordinate 394,779,263 of OV702279.1, read as the reverse complement.
GGCCCATATCCAGATCCAAGACCGATGTAACCCAATCGATCACTGTTGCCTCCCCCCCCCCCCCCCCCCCGCGCGCGCGCGCAGACTTCCTTCCTCCTGTGATGTCTTTCCTATACGCTCTATGGCACGTGCGGCAGGAGGCAAATGCCATGGAGCAAGTTTGGGCCGCACGGGTTCACTACAGGAAATAATTGATACGCTGAAGGCCGGCTGCCGTCGGCACAGACGATGGCCGTCGGCGTAGCCCCCTCGGCGTACGTCCTCGTCGGCACAACCCCTCCCCGTCAGCACAGCGTCTTCGTCAGGCAACAACCGTCTCCGATAACGGCCCAGCCTGGAGCTACGCCGACGGCTTGGCCGTCGGCACAGGAAGGGAGCTACGCCGACGGCCTGACCGTCGGCATAGCCTAAAATATTTTTTAATTTTTTAAAAATAAAATAAAATTTATTTATTTATTTTTGTTTTTGAATTGTTTGACTCATTAATCTCTTGCTTTGATCATTTTTAACACTATTTATAGTTAATAATTGATTAAATTGCAGTCTTAGTCAAAGTTTCCAGACGGTCACCCATCCTAGCACTACTCCAGCTATAACACGCTTAACTTCCTCGTTCCTTCGAATCTCTTTCCGCAAAGCAATTTACATATTGTTGTCATTACTATGATATCAATTCTATTAACTCTTATATCATCATGTCACATGGTTTTATTTTTTGAAATTACATGCAATCATTTAAGTAAACAACAATGAGTAAAAATATTATTGAATTCAAATAAAAATATAATAATTTTATTTTATTTTGTATTTTTTATTTAATATGTAATAATTAATATCTTTAAATCTGTAAATCGGAATTCGGCAAATAATATGTATAAATTGATTAGAAAAATGAGAAGAATCCAAATATGATATCAATATCAACTTATCACAATCTATGTCGTAATTCTTACCATAATTTCATTTGCCCGTTTAAAACGGAACGCATAAAAATTCTTAGCTCGGGTCTAGCATTTTTGAAAAATGTGACGGTAGCATTTTGAATTAGCCATTTGGTAGTTGCTTCACAAAACCATCCATTTTTTGCACTGGGAAAATGGAAAACGGCTTTTTGGTGCGACGAAAAGGAAAAGTTCCTCCTGAAACATTATTTGCCATCATATGATGCACAGTTATGCAGAATACCGACACATTATCACAAACTATGCCTTCATTCTAGCCATAACATTGGTCATTTGACCTGAAAGTCAAGAAACCTCGAACGAGATAGGTCATTTTGTGAAGGTTTTTTTTGAGACATAATCAATATACCAAGTTTGATATTTTTCCTTCTAACTATGTCACATAATATGACACCACGCGAATGTTTCACATTGTTTGGATCGTTTTTGAATTTATAATGCTCGTTTTAAACCAACGTTATACTTTGTCGAAGGGCGGGCATGAAGATTCTTAGCTCGGGGCTGATACTCGCTAAACTTGAAGTGGATCTATGATGAAACAACATATTTTGAACCTAAAAATAATTTTTGTAAAAAATCATGAGCATCTGATCATGTACATATAGTTCATATCTGACCCACTTCCTACCGATTCGGCAGGAATTTGTCTTTTTCACCAGGGATCGACATAAATGTTTGAGATCCCCCTGTTATGACATTATCCATGTAAGGTGGTCTAGTATTTTTGAAAAATGTGACAGTAGCATTTTGAATTAGCCATTTGGTGGTTGCTTCACAAAACCGTCCGTTTTTTGCACTTGGAAAATGGAAAACGGTTTTTTTGTGCGATGAAAAGGAAAACTTTCTCCTAAAATATTGTTCGCCATCCCATGATGCACAGTTATGCACAATACCAAGTTTGATATTTTTCCTTCTAACTATGCCTTCATTTTAGCCATAACATTGGTCATTTGACCCGAAAACCAAGAAATCTCGAACGAGATAGGTCATTTTGTGAAGGTTTTTTGAGACATAATCAATATACCAAGTTTGATATTTTTCCTTCTAACTATGTCACATAATATGACACCACGCGAAGGTTTCACATTGTTTGGATCGTTTTTGAATTTATAATGCCCGTTTTAAACCATCGTTATACTTTGTCGAAGGGTGGGCATAAAGATTCTTAGCTCGGGGCTGAGACTCGCTAAACTTGAAGTGGGTCTATGATGAAACAACATATTTTGAACCTAAAAATGATTTTTGTAAAAAATCATGAGCATCCGATCATGTACCTGTAGTTCATATCGGACCCAGTTCCTACCGATTCGGTAGGAATTTGTCTTTTTCACCAGAGATAGACGGAAATGTTTGAGATCCCCCTGTTATGACATTATCCATATAAGCTGGTCTAGTATTTTTGAAAAATGTGACGGTAGCATTTTGAATTAGCTATTTGGTAGTTGCTTCACAAAACCGTCCGTTTTTTGCACTCGGAAAATGGAAAACGACTTTTTGGTGCGACGAAAAGGAAAACTTCCTCCTAAAACATTATTCGCCATCACATGATGCACAGTTATGCAGAATACCGACACATTATCACAAACTATGCCTTTATTTTAGCCATAACATTGGTCATTTGACTCGAAAGCCAAGAAACCTCGAACGAGATAGGTCATTTTGTGAAGGTTTTTTTGAGACATAATCAATTTACCAAGTTTGATATTTTTTCTTCTAACTATGTCACATAATATAACACCACGCGAAGGTGTCGTATTGTTTGGATCGTTTTTGAATTTATAATGCCCGTTGTAAACCATCGTTATACTTTGTCGAAGGGCGGGCATGAAGATTCTTAGCTCGTGGCTGAGACTCGCTAAACTTGAATTGGATCTATGATGAAACAACATATTCTGAAACTAAAAATGATTTTTGTAAAAAATCATGAGCATCCGATCATGTACCTGTAGTTCATATCTGACCCACTTCCTACCGATTCGGCAGGAATTCGTCTTTTTCACTAGGGATAGACAGAAATGTTTGAGATCCCCCTGTTATGACATTATCCATGTAAGGTGGTCTAGTATTTTTGAAAAATGTGACAGTAGAATTTTGAATTAGCCATTTGGTGGTTGCTTCACAAAACCGTCCGTTTTTTGCACTTGGAAAATGGAAAACGGTTTTTTTGTGCGATGAAAAGGAAAACTTCCTCCTAAAATATTGTTCGCCATCCCATGATGCACAGTTATGCACAATACCAAGTTTGATATTTTTCCTTCTAACTATGCCTTCATTTTAGCCATAACATTGGTCATTTGACCCGAAAACCAAGAAACCTCGAACGAGATAGGTCATTTTGTGAAGGTTTTTTGAGACATAATCAATATACCAAGTTTGATATTTTTCCTTCTAACTATGTCACATAATATGATACCACGCGAAGGTTTCACATTGTTTGGATCGTTTTTGAATTTATAATGCCCGTTTTAAACCATCGTTATACTTTGTCGAGGGGCGGGCATGAAGATTCTTAGCTCGGGGCTGAGACTCGCTGAACTTGAAGTGGATCTATGATGAAACACCATATTTTGAACCTAAAAGTGATTTTTGTAAAAAATCATGAGCATCCGATCATGTATCTGTAGTTCATATCTAACCCACTTCCTTCTGATTCGGCATGAATTTGTCTTTTTCACCAAGGACAGACGGAAATGTTTGAGATCCCCCTGTTATGAAATTATCCAAGTAAGGTGGTCTAGTATTTTTAAAAAATGTGACGGTAGCATTTTGAATTAGCCATTTGGTGGTTGCTTCACAAAACCGTCTGTTTTTTGCACTCGGAAAATGGAAAACGGCTTTTTGGTGCGACGAAAAGGAAAACTTCCTCCTGAAACATTGTTCGCCATCACAAGATGCACAGTTATGCACAATATCTACATATTATCACAAACTATGCCTTTATTCTAGCCATAACATTGGTCATTTGACCCGAAAGCCAAGAAACCTCGAACGATATAGGTCATTTTGTGAAGGTTTTTTGAGACATAATCAATATACCAAGTTTGATATTTTTCCTTCTAACTATGTCACATAATATGACACCACGCAAAGGTTTCGCATTGTTTGAATCGTTTTTGAATTTATAATGCCCGTTTTAAACTATATATAATGTTTTATATTTTACTTAATTTTTGTTTATAAATGTGTAATATTTGAGTGTAGATAGATAGATTTTATTTTTCTGCAAATTTTGATATATTATTTGTATTTTTCTGAATTAGAATGTTTTAGTTATGATTTTTCAAAAAATAATGAAAAAGGAAAAAAATCTGGAGGCCTATGCCGACGGCCTGGCCGTTGGCACAGACCAAACAAAAATTTTCAAAGAGCTGCACAGCCTGGCTGCCTAACGCCGTTTCGGTCGTCGTGTCTGAACTGGGGCTACGCCAAAAGCTATATCTACGCCGAGGGCCACCGTCGGCACATACCTCGCTACTACGCCGACGGCCACACTACGCCGAGAGCTACCCTCGGCATCGTCATCTACGCCGACGGCCGTATCTACGCCGACGACCGGGCTGGTCGACTGGCCAGGGAAGGCAGCTACGCCGATGGCCCCGACCTTTGGCCGTCGGCGTAGCCGGCCAGCCGTCGGCGCCTTAGTTCTTTCCTGTAGTGGTTGCAGGCAAGCTCAGCCTTGGTGTCGCACAGCTGGATGGAGGCGGCGACGTCGGACATGGCAGCAACACCGCGGCCACACCCGCACCAAGTTGAGGAAGAGCGCGACACAAACGCAGCTTCGAAACCCATAGTCCAAGGCTCGCAACGCCCGTGACCTCAACTTGCAACCGCACCTGGTCGCCGGCTGGTTTCAGAAGGCATCGCGATTTCAACGCCGTCCAAGCCTGCCATGACGTGCTCTGCCTGGTATCCGTAGAGCTAGGTATCTAGCGAGAGACCGGCTAGAAAGTTACCTGTGGTTGCGGTAGGGATTGGGACGCGGGACGGGGGACATGGTCCTCGTGTTGTATATATACCGGCTTTGGATCTCACGGGCCCTGGCTAATTAACAAATTAAATAATGACTTAATTAATGCTAAATGACTAAAGTATCCTTGAGTTTTGGTGGAGGGGGGTTGTACCGGAGCAAACCCCCTTATGATTTATATTATGTAGCATATAGCACACAATTAAACTTATTTGTCAACCCTTTGAAGACGGTGAAGAATGGACTTTTGAAACAAAATTGTCATATTTCAACATGCACGCTCATAGAGACAGATATGTGGAAACAACCATGATTCACACACACGATGTAGAATGCACTGATAACATGCTTTTTCGATTTATAGTTTTTTTATGAACTTCAGTTAGAATGATAATTGATAATGTGCATAAGTTCTTATTGTAGAAATCGCTAATTTTTTTAAAATAATACATTTTTTTATTGAATTTCACAAATAATACACAAAACGGGCAAATTGCAAAACTGTTTGTCGGTCGGCCGTTCAACAGATGACAGACTCGTTTCGTCCGTTCACAGCCTTCGTCCGTTCAACGGACGACACGCAGCCTTCGTCCGTTGAACAGACGACACGTCTGCTGTCAGCAGCAGCAGCTGGGCGGGCCCCAGCGTTGCAGGCGCGCAGCAACAGCCGCATACAGCGCAGCACAGCATCGCGTGCGCGCGCAAGCAGCATGCAAGCAGCTAGCAGCGCAGCGGTGCGGGCAGCTAGCAGCCAAGCAGCGCGCATGCAGTCGCGGGCCCGCAGGCAGGCGCGCAGCAGCAGCTCGCGCGCAGAGCAGCAGGCGGCAGCTGACAGCAGACTGTCAGTCCGTTCAACGGACGAAGGCTGCGTGTCGTGTGTCGTCCGTTGAACGGACGAAGACAGTGTTTCGTCTGTTGAACGGCTGACCGACAAACAGTTTTGTAATTTGCACGTTTTATGTATTATTTGTGAAATTCAATAAAAAAAATATTATTTAAAAAAATTAGCGTGGAAATCACATGCGTAGAGTTAATTATCAACCTTATGATGTTTTTGAATTGTATTGATCGATCGATAATAGATAATCAAGAATAGCAAAATTTGAATTTGGACAGAGAATTGATAACCAAGACTACGCGTTCAATTCATATCCAAACTTGGAAAATAAGTATTCTGCAATCATAAAATGGAGAGAAGAATGATAAACACCCCGAAAGCCACTTTACTAATAGTGATTAAACTGCAGCATATTTTAGTAAGTGTTAAATTTTGGAATGATGGAGGGAATGTGTGTCTCAACCTGGGTAGTGTCAGTGCAGTCACGGCTCGCCTCGCAAGAAGGTGTTCTGGTTTATTCGACTCAAATATACTGCACAAGTGATTTTTCCAATCAGAACTTCCATGGATATATATCCTCAAATACATTTAAATGCATAAACCTCAAAATTCGGAAACCCTCTCATCCAAACGAGCCCTTACCCTTTATTTATCCGAGAGAGCAACCGTGTAACACATATAATAGTATTATTTTGTACAAGAAGACACGATGATCAACTGGGAATTAAATATTAGTTAATGCATCCAGCCATCCACCAACTTCCTGTCCCTAAGTATACTCACATTTATGAAAGACGGTGGTTCCGAATATATTATCTCCTATAAGTATCATGCATATCTTGGCAAGTTATCCTTAAAAAAACAAGAAACCCATATAGTAACACGAGTGCAATCGAGACATGAGAAGAGGAGAGATACATGTCAATAGCACATACTACTACAAAGATCTAGACACGTGCTTGCAAACCATTGGAAATGTGAGGCATCTGGAAATGCATTCCTGCTGTAGAGTATCGACGTGTTGCAAAGGCCTTTTTTGCTTCCCTTGGCCACCACATGCTTCAGATACATGAGAATGTAGAGCGAACATTGGGTCCATGAGTATCTCCACTCGATCACCCTGAAGTCCCCCAAAAAGGCTATTGGGGATGTCGATGCTCAAAATGTTGCCCAGCCGGCCTACCTAGGCGTTCGAGATGAGACGATGGAAGTTTTAGCTAGTTTGGTGGAAGGTTTTTTATAAAACTCCATATCCCTAACAAGGCTGACAACTTCACATGGTCTTTAGTCACCATTTATGGGGCTGCCCAGGACGTTTATAAAGAGGACTTTTTATGTGAGCTTGTGAATCTTGTAGAAGACAATCCATACCCTATTCTTATAGGAGGGGATTTTAATTTTCTTAGATTCTCTCATGGGAAAAGTCGGGGCCGGTTCGATGAACATTGGCCTTTTTTGTTCAATGTTGTTATATAAAGTCTGGACTTAAAAGAGGTTACAATGCTAGAAAGGCAATTTACCTAGGCTAATAGTCTTTCGGAGCCAACATATGAAAAACTAGATAGAGTGCTTATGGATACCGACTGGAAACAAAAGTTTCCTATGGTAATTGTTCGCGCTCTAGAGCGTATTGAGGCTTTGTCGGATCATGCTCCTTTACTTTTATCTTTTGGATCAATGCCACAGAAGTCTATGCATGAGTTTAAATTTGAACTCGGATGGATGATCCGTGATGGTTTTTACGAGATGGTTAAGACTATTTAGGAGAAACCGGTTGGTGGCCAAACGTCTATCCTACGATGGAATAATAAGACGCATGCTTTACGCAAGTTCCTTCGTGGTTGGGCTAGGAACACAACTAGGATCCTAAAAAACGAAAAAATACGCCTAACATCTATAATTGATGGCTTAGAGGCTTTCGTGGAGGTCAGGCCGTTAACTACACAAGAAATTGAGCTTAAAAGCCAATCGAATGCAGAGATAGCCCGACTGCTGCGCGAAGAGGAACTCAAATGGTACCAACGCTCTAAAGTAAAGTTCATTCTGGAAGGAGATGCGAATACAAGGTACTTTCATGTTGTTGCCAATGGCAAGCATAAGAAGAAACTTATTCACTCTCTGATATAGGATGAAGGTATGATTGAGGGACAGGAGCAACTATAGTCATATATTACAGCTTATTATAAATCCTTGTTTGGGGCTCTAGTGGAGAATTCTTTCTCCCTGGATGAGTCCCAAACAGCCGATATACCCTAGGTCTCTGCTGAAGAAAACAACTTTCTAACTGCCTCATATTCCGAGGAAGAGGTTAAGAAAACTATTTTTCAAATGGAACATAACAAAGCACCAGGGCCTGATGGGTTCCCAGTGGAATTTTAGCAAAAATTCTGAAACATTATCAAGGAGGACCTCTTGAATTTGTTTTGGTTTTTACAAGTCGGTCAGTTGGATCTCTTTAGAATAAATTTTGGCAACATAATTTTACTGCGTAAGGTTAACAATGCGGAACGTATACAACAGTATCGCCCAATCTTCTTGCTAAATGTTAGCTTTAAATTTTTTACTAAAGTTTCCACGATTAGACTAAACTGTTGCTGACCATCTTGTCAGTTCGTCTCAAACTGCATTCATGCAAGAAAGGAATATCTTAGATGGTGTTGTAATTCTGCATGAAACAATCCATGAACTACACTCAAAAAAATTAAATGGTGTACTATTCAAGATTGATTTTAAAAAGGCATACGACAAAGTTAATTTGTCTTTCCTCCAGCAAACACTCCGCATTAAAGGTTTTTCTGAGGAGTGGCGTGCTCTCATTCAGTCTTTTGTGTCTGGGGGTAGTGTTGCCATTAAAGTAAATGAAGATACTGACAAATACTTCTAGACCAAGAAAAGACTGAGACAAGGGGACCCTTTATCGCCTTTACTTTTTAATATAGTGGTGGATATGTTGGCCATCCTTATTGAGAGAGCTAAGGTTGATGGTCAAATTGAAGGATTAGTCCCACATCTTATTGATAGTGGACTCTCTATTCTTCAATATGTTGATGATACAATCCTTTTTATGGAACATGATCTGGAGAAGGCTAAGAATCTAAAATTAATTTTATCAGCATTCGAGCAGTTATCTGGACTTAAAATTAACTTCCATAAGAGTGATTTGTATTGTTTTAACGAGGCCCAAAACGAGGCCCACCTATATGCTGAACTTTTTGGCTGTGGTCAGGGGCAATTTCCAATGAACTATTTGGGAATACCGATTCATTATCGGCGTCTCATAATTGCTGAATGGAAAATTGTTGAGGAAAGGCTACAAAAACGTCTTAATAGTTGGAAAGGCAAATGGTTATCCCTTGGTGGAAGACTAGTACTCATAAATTCAGTATTGACTAACATGGTACTGTATATGATCTCGTTTTTTTAATTACCAAAAGGTGTCTTGAACAAAGTGGATTATTTCCGTTTAAGATTTTTTTGGAAAGGGGATAGTGAGAAAAGGAGTATCGATTGGCCAGATGGATTGTGGTTTGCCGCCCGAAGGAGCATGGTGGACTGGGCATACACGATTTGCAAGTCAAAAACACCACGCTTCTGGGCAAATGGCTATTTAAACTACTTACAGAAGATGGTGTGTGGCGAACCTTGTTATGGAGGAAATATGTAGGGTCCAAAGCTTTGTCTCAAGTGGTTTGGAAACCCGGTGATTCACACTTTTGGGTGGGCCTTATGGCCACCAAAAAACATTTATTTCATTTCGGTGCCTTCGAGATTAAGGATGGATCACAGGTTAGGTTTTGGGAGGATAAGTGGCTTGGCAAACTACTCTTCGTGAACATTATCCAGCTCTATATTCTATTGTTAGACACAAAGGGGATACAATTTCCACAGTAATGGAACACAATCCTCCTAATGTGTCTTTCAAAAGAAGTCTCATTGGTCCTAGACTAGTATCTTGGAACAATCTACTTTTATGATTATCTAATATACAACTGTTGAACGATATTGACGTGTTCAAATGGAAATTACTAGAAAGTGGTAAATTTTCTGTTGGCTCACTATATAAAGCTTTGGTCCAAACTGATATCCCGGTCGATGATAATAGTAAAATTTGGAAAATAAAAATACCACTTAAGACGAAGATATTTGCATGGTATCTATGTAAAGGTGTAATTCTAACAAAAGATAATCTTGCAAAGAGGAATTGGCATGGAAGTACACAATGCATTTTTTGTCATCACGATAAGACAATTCGTCATTTATTCTTCCATTGCAAATTTGCTCACTCTATATGGTCATTCATCCAAATAGCTTCTGATATATCTTCTCCACGTTCAGTAACCAATGTTTTTGGTAATTGGTTGCATGGAATTGTGGATAAGTACAGAACTTTGTTTAGGGTGGGAGCGCTTGCCATTATATGGTTTATGCCTTTGTAGAAATGACAAGATTTTTAATAATATTGTGTCTTCTCCTATGCAGGTTATTTATCGAGCCACGGCTATACTCCGATCATGGACTATTATTCAGTGCATGGAGTTTCGCGACCTATTTGTGGAGGGATGTACGCGATTGGAGGGCACCGCAAGGGTTATTTTCTCTCGACATGGATGGCCGCGTGATTTGAGAATTGATCCATCTTAAATTGAAGACAATCATGTTTAGTGCTTTTTGTAATGCGAGTATACTTTTTATTCCCTAATTCTATCGTTTGTGTGGTTGTGTGCATCTTAGTTATGCAGAGACCGGGTGTCATCATTAAAAATTTTATGTTAATAAATGCGCCCATTTTAAAAAAAAAAGTTTCAAAATAGAGCCGGTGTGGCCCATTTTGTTATCCAACACTCCCAGGCCGAACCCAACCCATGGGAAGGGGACGGGGGCAGGGAGAGTGGGGCGCCCGATAGGCTGGAAAACACGTAGAACGGCGTGGGTCCTTGTGGATGTGCGCCCGAGCGATGACAACGACGACGACGACTACGAAGACGACGAGGAAGATATCTACTACATGGCTAGGCAGGAATACGAATAGTTTATTTATTTTCTTAAACCTTATATGTAAAAATAGCAAAATGTTTAAGTTTTATAGAACTTCTAAACATAATTTTCCTCGGGTGGCCACGGCTAGGAGGCAGCCCCCTCACCTTTCCTTGTTACATTTGAACACCGTACGAGGGGACGGGTCACGGGTGAAGATGCTGTAAAGCAAAAGTGTCATAACCGTGCGTGCAAGAGTTTAATTAATGGTGTTCTCGTGCCGGCGGGTTCGTGGTGAGGGTGACATGGGACAAGCATCCACACAGTTAGTGACGCTGGCACCTTGACAAGTTTCCGTAGACACGCTGTACTCTGCAATTGGATCCACACTGATGGCAAAGTAAACCCGTTTGTATTCATTGACAGACGTGCAACGGGGTGGCAGGCGCACACACAAGTGAACATGACCTAGTACCTAGGTCTGACGAATAAGTGTAGCATATTCGGTCATATCCTACATTGTTAGTACTTTCTCCGTTTAGATGTCTTAGACTTATTAAAATTTGGATAAATATAGACATTATTTAGTATATAGGTTTATTCAAATTTTGACAAATCTGAGACATTTATTTTGAGATAGATTGAGTACTTGAGATTTGCAAATAATCAGCCCATTATGGATATGATTAGCTAGTCCTTAATTAACGTGAGCTAACTGCATGGGCAAGAAATTTTATAGAAAGCAGTGGTACATAATTACGGGAAAGTTTTTTGTTAGAATATTCTATAGGAACTAAAAAACGAGAAATTTAAAAGCGATATAAGGGATTGTTTGGAGACGCCACGGTTAATCCACATCACCTAAATTATATTGATGGTTAGATCTAATATGTTTGGCTAGGATTTATCCAAAAATTAGTAGTTACATAACTACATAATTTGGTTAGACAGGGCCTTAGTCCGCTTGACACGATCCGTTATGGGCAGGGGCTCCGTACACATGTAACAAGAATTGATTGCCAGAGGTTATATTTTTCATTTAAAAAACTCAAGTCACCACACGAGTCGTGTAGAGAAAGGACTCTGCCAACCTCCCCAAAACAAACTAGGAAAGGAGAGGCTCCCGTACCGCCTAGCACTAAAGGCATCACAAAAGTTGATACCTTTTCTTACAATGCATAAAAATCACGTTAGCATGTTAAAGAGTTGATAGGACATCGACTTACATAAAAACTAGGCTATAATCTTCCCAAATCATGGACTAATTCTTCTCTCTCCAGGAGTGTGCTCAGGTGCTGCCGGCTGCCGCCATCAACTCGGTCTGACCAATAGACGTTGATACCAAGTTACCTACGTCGTACTGCATCTCATAAATCATTTGCACACTACTTAATCCCTACTTTTGGAAAATAATGAGATTCAATGAATGCATAATTCATTGATATCAAGTTACCTACATCGCCGCTCATAAATCATTTGCACCCTACTTGATGACCTACTTTTGTTTGAGAAATAACGAGATCCTATGAATGCAGAATTCACCAACTGAGGATAGAATACTTACATACTTAGAGCTCAACTCCGAAATAGATCAATCCTGCCAGTCTGGGTAAAACAAATATAGACAAGGAGATCAACTCTGAAGCTAATCCGGTCAGTTGTTCAATTTGGATGGACACACATGTATTGTTTCCAAGTGAACTAATTAACGTGAACAAGAAAACTGAGCAGACATAGAAAGTTAATTGTTTTGTAGACACATGCATGAGTACACAAGAAATAATAATATGAAGATAACATTTTTTCCAAAAAAAATAAAGATAACTATTTTGTAATTAAGACTCCAATTGTATATAGCACAAATGTTCTGAAAATTAATTCACAGAATATATTTTCACATTTTCGACTCTATGATAATCTAATTTAACTGATTAAAAAACCAAGTACAACTGGCCGACAACCCACAAGATATTGATAAAATTTATGGTCAAACAATTCATCCATGTGCATGTCTTCTATCTACAATTAAAAGAGTCTAAAAATCTCACACTAGCACATATTACGCTTGGTTGAGCATGTGGTCCATATGGTATCATGCCTTTCACATTGATTATTTATAGATAAAATATCTAAAAAATATCATATTAATACGCTATTATCTAAAAAATCTCGCATGAACTTAATTATGCTTAAAGCATATTATGGTAAAAGGGTAAAACATGTGTATGTTCATTAATGTACTAGATGTTTTTTGAAACAAATATGAATAATTTCTCAAGAGAAAGTATAACAACTAGTCTTTGAAATTGTACCAAACATAGCCCGACCAGGCTAATACATGTCATAATTTATAAAATGTATCGTAGTCCCTATACTATTTTAGAGCACATTATGTATAAGAAGAGTGATATGGTAGAAGTTATACCTTAAAGTTTTAATATCTAAAAGTCATTATAGTGAATCCTCTTTTTATTACTACACACAAGATGAAAATATCATATTAATACGCTATTTATAGATAAAATATCTAAAAAATATCATATTAATACGCTATTATCTAAAAAATCTCGCATGAACTTAATTATGCTTAAAGCATATTATGGTAAAAGGGTAAAACATGTGTATGTTCATTAATGTACTAGATGTTTTTTGAAACAAATATGGATAATTTCTCAAGAGAAAGTATAACAACCAGCCACCGATTTAATAAGACGGATTTTTGTTAGTGGATCATAACTCACAAGTCTTTGAAATTGTACCAAACATAGCCCGACCAGGCTCATACATGTCATAATTTATAAAATGTATCGTAGTCCCTATACTATTTTAGAGCACATTATGTATAAGAAGAGTGATATGGTAGAAGTTATACCTTAAAGTTTTAATATCTAAAAGTCATTATAGTGAATCCTCTTTTTATTACTACACACAAGATGAAAACAAGAGATCATCACATAGCTATATGATAGAAATCATAATGTTATATCTTCATAAATATACCTAAACATATCGCATCAAATAAACTATATAAGTGAAGATAAAATACATGTGATCAAAGGAAATAGATTAATTGGATCAAAGGTTGGGGACATATAGAATCTAAGGTAGTGGGAAATACAAATGATTCAACTTCTTTGATTCGGTGAAATTGCTTATGACTTTTTAATAATTTGGATTTTTAGATATTTATTCTATGTAGGTCATTTGATTCACAGGTTTAGAATCCATTAAAAATTCTTAATAATTCTTTTGTGCTCTATTTTGGATGAATTCATAAAATTTTTGAAATAAAAAGTATTTCCACAATTCCATTTTTTTCCTATGATATATGTTTTTATTCAGATTTCTAAAGTTTTTGAAAATGTATGATTCAATGGAACATGCCACGCCTAATCTTATGATTTTACAATTCCCGCGCTTTAACCCTTAGGAAAAATACTTTAATAAAATGTTATGAAATTTTACTTAATAATAGAAGGCCACTAGACCCATTTATTTTCAATCACATAACGATGGTTATGCATAAAAAATAAGTAATGGATTCTTTTAATTTAAGTAATTAGAGGTGATGCCCTCGCATTTGCGAGGTCCATCATGCTAGTTATATACTAAAAGCAATATAAGGATGTTTTTCGAGGCACTACGTTAATCCACATCATCCTAATTTATTTTTATAGTTGGATCTATAATGTGAGGATAGGATCTATCTATTATATACTAAAAGCAATATAAGGTTGTTTTTCGAGGCACCAGGTTGATCCACATCATCAAATTTATTTTAGCTATTAGATCTATAGTTAACGGTCTAGATATAACCTGAGATTATAAGATAAGTAGTGTTACGTAAAGGTAAACATGAATAAAAAAAGTCTGATGTCACGTTAGCTCTGTTGGGGTTAAAGGCCGTCTCCAACTAAAATTAATATATATACGTGAAATCCCCGTGCGATGGGCCTTTAATAATAAAAAAAAACTCTGCCGGTATCTCTAAAGAAAACCTCTTCCGTTGACTGCACGGACGTTGTTGTTAAGATATACCTTTATAGAAGGCATACGTATGAGCTGATATGTGCCTACAAGTGTGCGACATATAAATACCAAAACTATTGATCAGTCGATCAACTCCATCTACACCAAGCTTGCTAGCTTTGTATGGTCGCTGTCTGAACCAAATCGATCAGCTAGCGTAAAGATCGATCAACTAGCTAGGTTAGTATACATGTGTCTGGCGTGAGCGTTCTAGCATTAATCTCTATAAAATATCTATTATTTAGTATATATTAAATGCAATATAAACATGTGAGCTGCATGAGGTGCATGAACCGCAAAGTTTCATAATGGAAACTTATTGTCAAACTTATAGCTACATGTCACCTGCATGACACACCCATGATTCACCTGCTCCAGTTTACCAATATAGCTACATGTCAAACTTATTGTTGTAGTACGTAGATTATCTGGATTCAAAAGAAGGTAAAGAACTTCGCAAAAAAGAGAACATAATAGTAAAGCTAATCTTGCTGATGCATTGACACCTTAGGAAAGCAACTTTTAAATTTAGCAAATCGAACTATAGGTAGTCGTGCCACACAGTCACAACCTCATTTGTGTCTAGACAAAGCTACGCCAATTTATTTGGAACCGTTAGGTATTTTTACGACATAAAAGAACTAATAGAAGATCATAATTTAGTGATTAACATTATTCGTCTATGTTCATTTGGAGCGAGTTGGATTTGCTGGGATCTAGGGAATTAATGAAACATCATAATAATTGTGTTAATCACTTTGAGTATCCTGGATTCTCCATAAATCATACTTTACCGCCAAAATACTTTATGTATAGATACCTACAATCTCTAAGTAGAACTTCCAATTGTATCTTAATATGAATACATTACAATATAAGTTGAGGTTGAATCTAAAGGATTTGCTGCTGGATGAATAGCCTTTGAAGTTAATCCACTAGAAAGTAGTGTAGTGTAGCATCCAAATGTGAAAATTTTGTCGTAGGAGAAAGGTCGGTCAATCGACCGCGGATACATAAACTGCTTGAAGCGAAGTTATGAAAACCAAGAAGATACAAGCGGTCAAAACAGAATGGGTTCTCTCTTGTCCGTCTGGAAAGACACCAAATGGACCAAATCTTATCGATATTTCCTTATGACTTGACTTAGGCCCAAGGACACAAAGGGATAAAGGCAGTATTTTTAGTGTACCCAACTCCCTTTCCGTATATCTTTGTGAAGATTACATTTAAAAATATTCTTCATGGCTCTCTAGGTTATTATCAAATTGACCAAAGTTACTCTACCAAAAATAGAATTTACTAGGGTGTAAATTATATTGCAAAATTCAGATTTTTATTTTGCAAACAATCTGCAGTGTGCATACAAAAATTCTTATGACATGGACAGAGATTGGTCGGTTTGGTGACCAATGTTAGTCCTACATGTGTTTTTATGTATCTGTTATCATATACTAGAACAAATATACCGTTATACCACTGAAATAGAGAGTGGTGCTAGAATATTTCAAAAAACATTTATCTTGTGGACCATATATTGATGAATACTCCCTCCATCCCAAGGCTTAAGGCCTATATTTTTTTGAAAAGTCAAGCGAAAAAAAGTTTGACCAAATTTCTAGAAAAAACTATCAAAAACTATGATACTATATAGATACCATGTGAATATATGCTTCACGATGTATCAAAGGATATATATTTCATATTGAAATATTAATATTTTTCTCTAAAAACTTAGGTCAAACTAGAGGTAGTTTGACTTTAAAAGAACATAGGCCTTAAGCCATGGGACGGAGGTCGTAAATCATAACTCTTAGATGTATATGCAATAGTTGCATTAACATAATAGTACCTTAATATACAACATGTCCATTAAATCTTGATAAATGCACCTATTCCCATCAAAATAGGTAGATCTTCGTAACTATAGCTAGATAAATCGCTATGAATATATCGCCATACTCTCATATAAAATTACTTTTAAACATATGTATTAATTATTACATGGACTATAAATTACAATCACATGTTATGATATATCTATATTGTTAGTCCTCACAACCTACACACCAATGCTATAAATACTTTTTTGTGGACGTATAGAATCCAATATAAAATTCACTCTTGCCATTTTGTGCTTTGTAGATGATTGGTACTATCCACAACATATAAAATTTAATAATGGAAAAAAGAGAAGCTCTGGCATAAAAGGCTAAGCAATCAAAGTAGATACTATTTAGTTAACTATTTATATATTTAAATATGTAAGAAAAAAATATAACAATCTATTGAAGAACAATTCCTATTTTTTGAAACATATTAGTATTCAGAATATGGCTCAAAGTTGCATGTTTGAGGGTTCGTGTCCAAGATGGGTCATGTACTTTAGAAGGCTCTGGCATAAAAGGCTAAGCAATCAAAGTAGATACTATTTAGTTAACTATTTATATATTGAAATATGTAAGAAAAAATAAAACAATCTATTGAAGAACAATTCCTATTTTCTTGAAACATATCAATATTCAGAATATGGCTCAAAGTTGTATGTTTGAGGGTTCGTGTCCAAGATGGGTCACGTACTTTAGAAGGGATAGGGAACACCTAAATTCATTATTATTCAATAAATGAGAAGAAGAAATAGTTGATCAAGGTAAACCAATTTTTTATTGTTTATGCCTAGACTACAAATCAACAAGGATGAACTATATATTTTATTTTCAAATCAACTTATATTTTAGAGTTTGAATGGGTACTTAAACATCCGAAGAAATATCCATATGTTTCTATGTGTTTCCATGTGATGATTTCTATCTTACCCGTTATATATAGCATATCATTGATCATGTTCTCTTCTTACTTTTGCCTAAACATCATTTCGACAATGTTTCGGAAAATTTTCATCATAACAAAATACAAGCAATCTGATTTTCTATCTCATGTACGGTTTTAGCTTCACTTAAAACTATCAGCTATCTTCGATATTAACTTAGGGTAGTAACATACTGAAAAATTATTAATATATGTTTATATGTTTTATTCCAAAATAAATATTAATATATACCAATCTAATTATGATCAATACAGACAATCCATATGATTACTAGAAAATATCAAATACAGTTCTCTCCTAGGTGACAGCTTATTTACACACGATTTTACTGGCTATTGAACTATATAATTAATATGAATATTACAAACGAATAAGTTTATTTCTAATAGATTTTCAACCACAAAGACGATGCCCTCGCATTTGCGAGGGCCACCATGCTAGTTATTAACATGATGCATTTATATTCGAACCTGCTTAATTCATTGCTTCTCGTTGTACCACACACATAAAAGAGCAGGGTCTGTGCATTCAGATGCAGATTACATTACGAGGGCACAACTGAATGTTGTGAAGGAGTTTTTTTGCTGTGATGAACCCAAGATTTGCTAAGACTGACTCCACCATGGTCTCTGTATCACATTAGTATCCGACTATCGATTGCCGACTTGATAGCATCCTTTTCTGATACAATGTACCACGTTGTTGCACTTGTTCCTTACTCATTGAGGGTACTTCAATAAGTGGAGCAACATTTTCTTAAGTTGCAACATATGTATTTTCAGATTCCTCCCATTTCCAACAAGGTGCATTGCATGCGTTTAACTACACAATTGTTCAAACTTTGTTGTTTGGTTATTGCTCTCTCTCTCTCTCTCTCTCTCTCTCTCTCTCTCTCTCTCTCTTGATCTGGGCGGTGCTATATATCCCAGCAAAGAGAGCTAAAATGGCTTGATGCCTAAGGAGATAGGTGGAAACATTGCATCTCTGCCTTTATAAGATTTGGTGTTGGTTGGAAGTTTGAAGGTTGTTGGCTGTAGTAGGTACCTATCAACCTAAATAAGATCATATATATCATAGTTCAAACCCGGAAGGAATTTCTCGAGTTGAAGTATTCATATGCTTCATTTGAATAATTTGTTCACCTGATAATTAATTGCATAAGAATGATAGACACGTGATAAATGGTAGAGATACATTTCTGTCGTTGTATTCTTGAACCTTTTGAGAGACACCGTACCCCAATGACCACATGTGCTTTTTATAAAAATACCTTTAACAAAACTTAATGCCACTACAAGAAAAGAGACATGTAGAGACGCCATACATTTGACGCTTTCGTGAGCGTCTTTTTTTTTTTGAAAAATCGTATAGTATGTACGTGCTCGGTAGAGACGTCTTTTTAGACACGCACGAATTCGTCCCAAGACTAATTCAATCCGAATAAACTCAAGCGGTTCTATATATTTTTCCAGCACTATGTCTAATCCTAGTCCCGTGATCCCTTCGTATTCAGAAATCTATCGATACATCACGGCCTAACTATTTTTTAGAAATCAACGGCCTAACTATTGATATACAGTTAAGCTTACTTCGCCCTATATAACCTAATCTAGGGCTAATTGTTTGCATGTAGATGTAATGAATTGATTACACGTTTAACTGTATATCTGAAAAAGGTGCCCGCCTTGTAGGGTATTCTTGCGAAAACACAAAATCGTTTGGGTTGTTGCAAATATAACTATTTACCATAGTACCATTCTCTTTGAGCCCACGAAGAGACAGCAGGTTCGACAACTCAGAGGCGACGACGACTGAAACAGTGACACGTTGCACGGGGACAGAGGGGGGGGGGGTCAACTAAGGATGATAATTTTATCCATGGATCCGGGTATCCACGGATATCCGACCCAGTGGGTAAGGGTATGGAGCCCTAATTACATCCACATATTTCATGGGACGGATATCCGCTAATTCATGGTGCGGGATGGGTAGTGGTTTCGCTCCATGGATATCCAACGGATACCCGACTGACACGTGAGACCGACATGTCAGTGAGATTGCTTTTTACATGTGCAAAATTTACTCAATATAAAAGGCCCCAACTTTCAAGTCTCAGGCCCAAAGGCCCACCGAAATAGTAATCATAATTAACCCTAATTGGCTAATTCCCCTCATTACTCTACGACGGTCATTTTTCTCCCTCCCCCCCCCCCCCCCACGCTGAACCCTAATTTATGCCGAATGTTGTTATGATTATGTATATGGTGTGTAAACCAATGGATATCCATGGATACATGGTTAATCGGCGGGTTTGGATCTGGAGAGACATCCATGCCCATGGATATCTTAGTGGGCGGGCTAGAGTGACGTTCATGGATTTGGATTTGGATTTGGTTTTGGTATATCCATCCAAACCCGCTCCATCGCCATCCTTAGGGTCAACACGGTAGATCCAACCACCTAGAAGTGACAACGGCCAACTTGCGACATGGCCCGATGTGGGATTGGTTGAAACCAACCTATCTCGAGTCTGCTTTGTTTATTCCCAAGCGACGGAAGCTCGATGATATGATCAGCCCTTGATTGCAGCTATCAGAGAGAGACAACGATACCGACAAAGGTCTCTGACAACCTATCTCCTTCGTGCAGTAAATCCTATTTCTATTTGATATCCATTTCCAATTTAGTCTCTTGATTTTGTTAGGTTTATGGTTGGCTAAAGGACTCTTGTTCAGATTGCTCAATGTTGTTTAGAAGAAGCCTTTTCACAAAAAAAAATCATGAAAAAGTCTTGCTTAAAATTCGCATGTTATACCGAGGCAATGAGAACCTTCACAATATATAAAATATTTCATGGATATGGCTAGGAATGTGCTCATTTGGCTTAAATCCAGAATGTTTTATGTAAAAAACATGTTTATTGTTTTTCCTTGCCAATATTACACATGAAAGGACCCTATGCATAATTCTTATCTTTTTTCTTTTTATTTTGCTTATGTCATTGTCAAAATACGGTCAAAATTATCAGCATGATCATTCATAGAAATGGGGTAGAATTTTACAAAAAATCTTAGTTGATTTCCCAAATAATAAATACCTTCGCATGTTAAGTGATTTTTGAAAAATAATTAGAGAAAACTATCATGCACCTATGATTAAAATTTGACCTATTTTCTGTAAAAATTGGGAGAAAGTATCTACAAATCTTGAAAATCCATAGAACATGGAAATAAATCATCAAATGTGGTCTAGTTTGAGTGAAAATGAGTGGTGTCATTTTGCATCATATGTTTTGCACTTGCTTAAAAAAACCCAATTTTAGAGCTTAGAAAAATTAAAAATTATTTTTATGCAAAAAATAATTGAAACTCGTCTTGGTACTATTGCTTGTTCTGCCAAGATGCAAATTTCTACCAAATAAGATCATGATTATTATAAAATATGTCATGAATATGGCCATAAAAAGGTTATTTGGCCTCAAATTTATGAATCTTCATACATGATAGTTTCATTTTGTGTAGTGTTTTAAAAAAATATTATCCATGTTTACTAGTTTTACTTTCAACTATTATGGATGAAATACCTAATGCGCTAGTTAAAAAAAGACACAATGCGCAAGTATTACTTTTTGTTTGATTCTAAAATGTGATCAAAATTGTTGGAGCGACAATTCATATCAAGGGGAAGAATACAGTGCACAAGCAATTAGTACTTATATACCTTAAAATTACTTTTAAAAAAACCGAGCAAACTAAATACGCACATGTAGTTCAAATGTTTCTCGGCCCTCGCCCCCCTCCCCCCCCGCTCATGTTCAAATTCTGGCTTCCGCGTCTGGTTAGCACCCGCCAACGGCGGGGAGGATTTCCTCCAAGTGGATGTGTTGTTGCCTTCCTCCGGGTCCAACATTTCTACCTCCTCTGACTCATAGGTCTAAGTAGATGCGATGCCAAATATAGGCAGGAGTTATTTCGCCAAGCAAAGCTTTTGGCAAGAGCGGTGTGTGACAACGTGCAAGACTAGATAGGTTTGGCTATGATTTGATCAACAGGAATAGGAGGAAGTCACTTAGCTTGACATTAATTAAGAGAGTAAAGGAGTAATACCCTACATAGAAGAATCATAGCAGGTGGGTTACACGTTCCACTATGCCAAGATGTGAGGTGCGGGTGGTGATGATCACCCCGATCCTGGAGCTGAGAAAATTGCTAAAACCATCCCAAAGCTGGTAATCCAGATTAGAGTTCTAAGTTCGGATGACATGTAATGGATTTCATTATGTCGCTTTAGTATAATTCTTCCATTTACCAAAATGAAATGCAGTGGCAGCATAAAAATGATTTAACTGATCTTGTGTTATCTTAGATTGATGCAATTCAGAAATGGGGGCACGATGAACCTTGCTACTCGAGCGAGAGTTCGCAGATGCCAGGGTGGCTCGACAACGGGTGATGCGGCAGTGTACATGTTCCTGCCATTTCATTGTACTCTAAAATTTACAGTCATTTAAACAAATTATACTCAGCACATCACAATATGTCGTTTTCTTGTCATTTGAATCCAAATTATATTGCACAACAATGTTGACATATCCTTTTATTCACTAGATATATTCCAATGGCAATCAATAGTCATTTTATTCAAATGGATATGAAAATTGCTATCAACTTTATTACAATGGAAGATAGTAGAGAAGAAGAGCTTATTTTGTTTGAGAACCAACCCTTGGTTGGATGGTTAGGAGGGCAGTGGTACCCCCAGCCCACCAGAGTTCAAACCCCAGGTTTGACGCTTTGGTGTCTCATAAAGGTAGAATTTTCTTTCAGTGGGAGGCGACGTTCCCGTCGATAGCGAGGCGCTTGCGGTGACTTCGTCAATCTCAAGACCCGCCGATTCAGTCTCTCGGAGGTGCTCATAGGGGTACGGTGCGTGCGTGTGTTCATAGGGGTGAGTGTATGTACGCATTGTGAGCGTCTGCGTTTTTACTGTGTTTCTAAAAAAAGAGCTTATTTTGTTTATTTTCGAGCACACTTATTGCAAACACATCACACTTATTTTGAAACTCAAATGGCTTAATTGTGCAAAGCAACACTGACTCAGTAGACAAGCACTAGATCGTTTATTTCTTTTTGACATTACTAAACACTACACAAGCTACCCTAAACATCACCGAACATCACTACCACCAGATAACTTATTTTTAACATCAGTACCGTAAACATCACTACACAAGCTTCAGCTCATCTTCTTCTTCATTCCTGGCTTCTTCTCTTCTCCATTTCGCCCCCTATTCTTATTCGGTCTTCTTCCTCTGTGCAATTGATCAGAAGCAAGCAAACTTTTAGTGAAAATTCAACAAGTTCAGCATAATTCAGATTAAGTTCAGGAAAAGTTTATAGTTAAAAGTACAGCTCAACTTGAGTTAAAACAATCACCCTCCATCACGCTGGTGGTGGCGATGGCACACACTGATTTGACGACACAGATTTACCTGCGGACGGCCGCCGGTTCCTCGTGTCGAGCTGGCCATGGAGGCGAGCTTGCATCTCCAGGCTCACGTTGGTGGGGAGAACAAGCCGCCAGCACGTCGGCTCCAACATCCGCCCTCTATCCTCTTTGACGAGTGCAAGAAGTGGAGGCGCATCGCCTTATCGTACATCCATTACTCCCTATTCTCCTCCTCATGGGTCGTTTGCCTCTGCGCTGCCTCTTCCTACGCCGCATCGCGCACCCATGGAGCCTATGCAGGAGCAGGGGCCACGGGCCTGCCCCTCCACCGCGGTCTAGCATGATCAGGTGAAGCAGACCACCCGGTGCTCTCCAATGAACCTTCGCTCGAGTCCGCCATCCTCGTTTGTCGCCACCGCGGCCACCTAGCTTTGATAGTTCATCACATTCACTTGGCAACGCCTGATTGACTTTGGGGGTATATATACATGAGGGAAAATGCAAGTTGGTGTGCTATCTGACCCTAATTTGCAATTTGGCTGAAAAGTATTTGTATATCCCATGCAAATAGCTCTTTAAAAAATAATGATAAAACTGATCATATAGTTCGTCTACCACTAGTCGACAAATATGCACATGTGTCCAGGGTTTATACCGAGTGCACTTGTTTACCGACTGTTTACACCATGTTACTCGTCGCAGTGCCCGGCCGTGCATGGTGCAGGTGCACCTAACATAGGGCATGCATATTTTATTTTCTCCGTAACTTGGCGTAAAAGAGTGTCTTACAGATTTGTGTTTTGTTTAGATTTAGCATGTAACATGATAAATTGGAATATATGTTGTATGTCGAATGTGCATGAAAGAACAAATTCGAGTCTTAGGGTCGTTGTAAGGGCATGTACAATGATCGATAAGATAGTCTTATCTTACACATGATGCCACATAATTTTGATATGACAAGAAACTATGATGTACAATGGTTCTATTTTTAGATTTATCTCTAACGACAGATATCCTTAAATAAATGGTGAGACATACCGTTGCTAAAAAATGACCTCTTAGCTAAGAGAAGGAAACAATCTTTTTTTGTTTCTCTCTCCTCCACCTTAGAAATCATCCTACATGATATTATTAAGATAAGATCATTATACATGCCCTATTGGAAGACGTGTTATCTTGCACGGTCATACCCGTGAATAGTCCTTGTCTGTACGAAGCTTTGGCATATGTTCTCGGTCGCTTACTTGGCTTTTTCCATCAAGAGTTTCATGTCAAGAAGTACACCAGCTCCAGCAACGCCCAAATGCATGACCACACGAAACGTGTTCCTGGATGCCTCCCATTCGAAACATTGTTTTGCACACATCGTCGAACATCTCGTGGTATGTATTGTTCTCTCTCGGTTTGCAACTCTATTCTCTAGAGGAAAATCCACTTTTGTAGCCTTCTAGCTTAGACCTCATAGGTATCATTGGTCCTATGAGGTTTAAGCTAGAACGCTACAATGAAAGTGGATTGACCCATTATAACAAAACCAATGGTCATGTTTGATAAAGAACAGACATGTTGGTAAACAAATTTGTATCTTCTGAAGCACTCAAATGTCAAAAGGGGAGAATACATAAACGCTACCAATCAAGCACGCAAATGAGCATGCAGCAACCGATGCATAATTGGTCTATAGACTAGCTAAATCATTGACATTTCATGGTGGAAGGAGTGGGCGTGATCGTCCCTGACACACATTGAAATCACATTGTAGTCATATCCTTACACGCGACGCATATTGGACATAGTAACTTACTGATTTTCATGACCTTTTTTATTTGGGGTTTAAATGTGTAGCTAACAAGCGGCTAGAGGACATAGTAACTTAATGATTTTCATATTTACACAAAACTTCGGTTGGCAGTACAAGAGAATTCCATCCTATGGTAAGATTTTTTGTTCACAGTAATACGGAGTCGTCGTGTCTCAAAGTAAACCAATGTCTAACTACATTACCTGACCGTGGACGTTTGTTATAGATCAATAAATTCTACCTCCGCATTAACGAGGAAATTAACAAAACAAAATTTGAGATCATCGTGCTGCTCTGGATTGATTTGGTGTCCCCTTATGGGACTTGGGGAGGTAATGATAAGTATGAGAAGTAGGCTAGCGGACTACAAACAAAGTGCAATGCCTCCTTCATTCATAAGAGAGTAAATTGTCATGTTTAAAGAAGGTCCCTGTTTGTGGGAACAAATGTGCACCTAATGAAGCACTCAAACGTAGCCACGTGAGAAAATCAGGATGCACATGCACCCACCGACGCATCCTCCAGAACTGTATCTCCAAAGCCTGACTAGACTTGACATTGCATTATAAACAAGATGAATGTTGGCCAATTCAAGGAGGAAGTCTTGGGTGTGGTCCTCCATGATGCATGTGGAAATCAAGTTAGAATCGCCTTCCAGGGGAGGCACGTCGTGCAGATCAGCCATAGAACTTGGCCTTTCATTTTTTTTTGCTGGACGGTAAATGTGTATCAAAGAAGGTGCAAAAGGGCATAGTTTTTGTTTTTAGCACAATCGGTAGGAACGCTGTCTTTTCTATTAGAAGAGAGAATAACCAGTCATCGTATAGAATGACATGTTTAGATTAAGGTGAAAACATGCCGAAACCACCACAACGAGGCAAAGCCCCCCCCAAAAAACTAGTCTGGCTCGGCTGGTATAGCCGGCCCATGCATAGCAAAAGCCCTCGTCCGTTGAAGGATGCCGTCTCTGACAATGGAAGCAACCTCTATTTAGGGTAGATGTTGACCCGTGAAGATTCTTCGGTTACGTTCTTCTAAGCATTCCATAGAACATATAGCATGTGGTCAATGAGACGGTTATGTCCCTTTGTTGCTTTCCTGGCGATCAAATCATCGCACAATTCCAAAATGGAGGGGAAGGACAGTCCAGGGCTGCCGATTGTATCGTTGTCATATCAGGGCATAGTAGGATGGCAATTTTCATGATCGTTGAAAATTAGGCATGGTACTTTATTACAGGAAAACTCTGGCCAATGTTATCCCATAAAAAAGAAAAAACAACCTATTTGTTCATTGATATATTTTGGGGCATTGAACACATGATGATTTTTGCTCCTATTTGTCGATACATACAACAAATATATTTGTGTCGAGTTAAGCTAATGCCTAATTACTTAACCTGAACCAAGATGTTAATTCTGGTCCTTAGATTCTACCTCGGCAGTAATGTGCAGACCGAATTGGCGAATCTTCGCTGCTCTGATTTGATTTCGCTATCCCTCGCACAGGACTAAGGGGAGAACCAGGGAGGCAGGATGACTATGACCTGCCTGTGGCATATAATGCAAGAGATATGCAAGGAATTTTACGAAACGGACTTACGTAATCATGTTGGTTAATTCAGTTGCTTCTTATATTCAAGCGGCCTAATTTCTCCCCTTACATCCATCTAATCCCGTAAGCTGCTTTTCGTGAAAAACGCTTCGTAGGTGTAGCGGTACTCTGGAGGAAGAGAAGGGAGGGGAATAATACCTATTGTACCCATATTTCAATCTGTAACTAACAGACATATTATCAGTTTTTTTACAAACTGGATGGGCAAATGTTGCAGTTACTTTCATGATAGTTGACAAGTTATTTTCAAAAAAATCGGTACCGGACAAGCACAACAGAAAAATCCCAGCAGATTATACCCAACACATCTTCGCACGGCCAGCCGGTCCATGCCCACTATCCGCTTCGTCACTCCCTCCTTGATGTATCGGGTCATGTCCACCTAGATCAGGATCTCGCTGCTCGCCACCCCACGTAGTGCATCTGTTTTGCCCCTCCATAAATGCCAACATCGTGAGGGCCTATGTGTCACTTATGGCGAGTGTCTAGCCAAGGCACCATGGCGACCGTGTCGAAGGTGGTGCATGAAACTCCCTGCAAAAGAAAGAAGGTGGTGCATGAAACTGACATGAGTTTAATGCGTCGCATTAGGCTCGATAGAACTTTGATGTACAATAAATTAAGCCACTGGACAAGGGTTGAGGCTACGAGGCTGGTCATAGTGTGAGTATCATATTACTAGTATTATGTATATGATACTACTGTATGATATTATCTCTATAATGCATTGTATTATGTGGTTGTATCATAGTAGTATAATAAATTTATTGATTTATAGAATATTTATGTAAATTTATGTATAAGATTTATTTGTTATTAGAATTTTTAGTTTTACGTGCTATGAACGGTATCTACCTATAATACTCGAACCCTCTCTTTTTTGATTAATTATTGTGTCACAACAAATTTTGGCCAATATAGCATGCATTATACTCCCACTATAACTAGCCTGAATGCTTGGATCGAGGTAACTGACTAGAAAAACGAACTGCAACGTATCTCAGCACAAACGCGAGCTAGCTGACAGCTTGCATGAAGTGGTCCAGCCTACGTCCGTGACTAACGATGCACTAGCCACATAAGAGCAGGGTCCCAGGGATATGACTACTTCGAATTCCCTTCAGACCCTTTGTCTGAAGGCGTCAAGCGCGAGATGAATTTCTAGATGCCTCATACCATGTCTCTCCCTTGTGATGCATAGAGATGCTCTAGAATAGGGATGTATTCCCAAATGCCTCCTATTTCTAGCATTGTCCATTCTCTCACATCCTCCCATATCTTGACCTTGTTTGTATTTCTTCGTAGGCTTCTTTTTTAGAGAGAGCTATCAAAGATAAGTACGATGCTAGATATAGAAGGGAGATTGTGAATGAAATGGCTATATACTTAGCGGGGACGTCCTGGAAACATTCATGTGCACTATGTCTTTTATAAATGTGGGTATGCTAAGGGTCATCAGAAAGTTGGTGGATAATTATCTAATCTTTAATCATGGTACCTTCTACTATGTTACAACTCATCAATGGTTGCACCCTATGATAGAAGAAGACTATGAATTTATATCATTGGAGGGATATATGGGTAAGGCTAAAACTGTGTCCAGCTAGAAATGGTTTGTGTTTAACGTGACAACATGTCTCGGATCACATAAACAGCATGAGTAAGTCATACTATAAATGCATAGACACAAATGTGCACTTTCATCATGTTTTCTCTAAAGCTAGGGTTTCCCTACAACTTGATGTAATTTCACACAACACACTCTAAGTTTAGGAGTCTACACAAGTTAAACCCACAATGTGAAGTACTTATTTGAACAAATGGGGTTTTGCCATTTAAACTACACCATCCATTCAGAAATAAGTGACTCAGATTTGTCTAGATCTACACCTATCTAGACACATTTTAATGTGTTAAAACATGTCAGTCTAGATAAATCTAAGTCACTTATTTGCGGACAGAAGGAGTAGTAGATAAACATTTGTTAAACTGCAGCATTTCTTCACTAAAATGCATGTAAATATGTTTTCACCAAGTATCTTTAAGTTTTTTTCTTCTTTGTTTTGTTCTCGCCGTATAGACATTTTCTTGTTTCTTCAAGGTTTTCATGTTTAATAAATATTTTTTTTAATTATGTCAGGATGTGACTTAACAACCCTTGAAATGCAATTATCTTAGTGTATGATGATGATGATGTTTTATGTTGCCAATCTATTTTTTACTCCATATGCTAAATAATTAGTTTATTGTTCCATGTCACAAATAATTAGTTTATTGTTCCATGTCACAAGTCCCGATCCACAAAACAGGGCTTCAACGCTTCCAGGCCAAAGAATGAAAAACGAAACACGAAACACAAATCCCTCCTCCTGGCTCACCCTCGTGCACAAGGGCTTTGGCATAGTGCCTTGATTCCTAAATATACACTATGTTGACTCTCTCTGCTTGTAGTACCACTACCGCCTAGAGTCTGGCTTGTAGCACCACCATCAAGGCTGGAAGCAGAGACATCTTCCATGTGGAAGCATCAGTGCCCTCCGCTGGTAGCATCGTCGCCTCGCGCACGTAGCACCGTGGTTTGCAGCACCACCTCTGAAGCTGGCAGCTCCAATGCCATATGATTACAGCACCGCCGCCACGAGCTCACAGAACCGCTGGAAACGTTGAGTCCCTCTTGTGTCACCACCTTGAAAACTAGTAGCATCGCCCTCTTCTCTAGTAGCACACTGGTGCCCTTCACTTGCAGCACCACTGCCTCGCGTTCATAGTATTGCATGCCTGTCTTCAAAGTGTTAGATATATATATTTGTATATTGTAGTTTCCCCGTATGTTAGGGGACTTCCTACATATTTGCACCTGTACCTGTATTATATATTGTGGCGTTTGCCCCCCAGAGGAATACAAGTTGCATATTCCTAACATGGTATCAGAGCCTAAGGTCTCGAGTTTGAGTCCTGGCTTTCGCAATTTATCCTAAAATTGCTGTAGACCCCTCTGTGTCCACGTATAGGCCTCTTAAGTCATACGTGAGTTTCGCGCGCCGTCGCTCTCTTCCGGTTGCACGTGTTGACTTCTCCCCGTCACACGTGAGAGGGGTGTTGAAGTGTATAAGTGGATTGCACTAGCACTTTCCATCAGTTCGGACTTTTGGTTGCGTTGGATAGTGCATGAAGTTTGACATGGTATGGTCTTTCTGTTGCCTCCGAGCCGACTTGTTATCGGGATGCTGAGCATCATCCTGAATGGCAGCTGGCCATGGCTGAGGAGATTGATGCGCTTGAGCGCACTGGCTCATGGGATCTTGTTTCTCCCCCTCCCGGTGTTCTTCCTATCACGTGTAAGTGGGTCTATAAGATTAAGACCCGCTCAGATGGATCTCTTGAGCGCTATAAAGTGCGTCTTGTGGCTCGTGGTTTTCAGCAGGAGCATGGTCGTGACTATGATGAGACCTTTGCTCCTGTGGATCATATGACCACTTTGTGTACTCTTCTTGCTGTTGCTTCTGTTCGTCACTGGTCTGTGTCCCTGCTTGATGTTCAGAACGCCTTTCTCAATGGTGAGTTGAGTGAGGAGGTTTATATGCAACCTCCTCCTGGGTATTCTGTTCCCGAGGGGATGGTTTGTCGTCTTCGATGTTCTCTTTATGGCCTCAAACAGGCCCCTCGTGCTTGGTTTGAGCGCTTTGCTTCTGTAGTGACTGCTGCTGGTTTCTCCCCTAGTGCTCATGATCCAGTGCTGTTGTTCAAACTTCTCCTCGTGGACGTACTCTTCTTCTTCTCTATGTTGATGATATGATCATTACTGGTGATGATTCTGAGTATATCGCCTTTGTTAAGGCTCGTCTTCGTGATCAGTTTCTTATGACTGATCTTGGTCCTCTTCGATACTTTCTTGGGATTGAGGTTTTCTCCACTTCTGATGGCTTTTACATCTCCCAGGAAAAGTATATTCAGGATCTTCTTGCTCGTGCTGCTCTTGGGGATGAGCGCACTGTTGAGACCCCTATGGTGCTTAATGTTAAGCTTCAACCTACTGATGGTGATCCTCTTCCTGATCCGACGCGTTATCTGTAGGGTTTCGTAGCATGGAAAACAAAAAATTTCTATCGCATACAAACAAACAAGCCAAGATCTATCTACTAGATTGTAGCAACGAGTCGATGGAATAACTTACCCTCGAAGATTCCAAAGTGTTTAACGAGAGCGGATTCTCGTGGGTGATGTAGTCGTACTCTTCCCGGTCTCAAGATCGCGTAGACGATCCTTCCGGCACTGCGTTCCGGCAGCGCTCCCGCAGTCGGTCACACGTTCGGTACTCGACGAAGACCTTCCTCTCCCTTGTTCCAGCAGGCAGCGGACGTTGTAGCACTCTCCTCGCGATTCCGGCAGCACAACGGCGTGGTACCGGAAATAGAGGGGAGATCTCGCAGGGCTTCGCCTTAAGCCGGAGCGAGTATGGTGGAGTATGAGAGAGCTCCTCTGCGATCTAGGGTTTAGACACACCAAGGAGGAGGGGCTAGAGCCAGCGGCTAGGGTTCCCGGGACCCCCAAGTCGGCGGCTAGGGCAAAACCCTAGGTGGTGGTGGCGGCTATGGAGGGCTGCAACTTCTAGGGTTTGAGGTGAGGGACTTGTGTGTCTAGAGGAGGGAGCCCTGCCCCTCCTTATATAGTTGGAGGGGCCGGCGGCCAAGGGGAGGGAGGGGAGTCCCTCCCCAACTCGGCTTGGAGGTGGCGCCGTCGGTTGGAGGAGGGATTCCCTCCCCAACTCGGTTTCCCACTTCCTCCTCTTTTCCTCTTTCCAATTTTAGCCGTTTGACTTTTCAAACTAGCTATTTGACTTTTCAAACTAGGATTTGAATTAATCCTTTATTTGGAACAGCGATGACACTTAGTACATGATGCAATCATTCCAACATGCAATGACACATTCATGTACCCCTTCCCCTCCGAAGTGTCGGACATTCCGGAACCTTCTAGAACATTCCCGATGAAAACACCGGAATCATTCCCGAACTCCGAAACGGGACTTTCCTTATATGAATCTTATTCTCCGGACCATTCCGGATCACCTCGTGATATCCCGGATCCCATCCGAGACTCCGAACAACATTCGTTCTCTTTCTCATACTACCATAACTACTCAAACAACGTCGAATCCTTAAGTGTGTCTCCCTACGGTTCGTGAATTATGCGGACATGATCGAGACACTTCTCCGAACAATAACCAATAGAGGAATCTGGAAATTCATATGGCTCCCACATATTTATACGATTACTTTGCGATCGAATGAACCACTTACATACGATACCAATTTCCCTTTGTCTCACGATAGTTTACTTATCCGAGGTTATGATCGTCGGTATCTCTGCATACCTAGTTCAACCTCGTTACCGATAAGTACTCTTTTCTCGTTCCCGTGATATGTGATCCCTTGTGAGCCAGTCACATGCTTGCAAGCTAATTGGATGACATTCCACCGAGAGGGCCCAGAGTATATCTATCCGTCATATGGATGGACAAATCCCACTCTTGATCCATGTGTCTCAACCAATACTTTCCGAACACTCAATGCCACCTTTATGGCCACCCAGTTACGGTGTGGTGTTTGATGTCATCAAAGCATCCATCCGGTAAAGGTGATATGCATGATCTCATGGTCGAAGGAATTAGGTTACTATGTATCAGAAAGCATATAGCAATTGAACTATTGAAATGACTTGATCTTTATGCTACGCTTATCTATAGGAGTATGTCCATCATATCATTCTCCTAACGATATGATCTTGTTCTTGATAACATCTCAATGTTCATGATAGGGAAACCACAATCATTTATCAACCAACAAGCTAGTGATGTATAGAGGCTATACTAGGGACTTCAAATTAAGTTTACAAATCACACAAGTATCAATGTTTCCTTGTTAATACTATTATAGCATGAATGTAAATATTTATCATAAACACAAAGATATAATAATAACCACATTTATTATTGCCTCTAGGGCATATCTCCAACAGTCTCCCACTTGCACTAGAGTCATCTAATCTAGATTACATGGTAATATACCGAACACCCATGGCAGTTTGGTGCTGGTCATGTTTTGCCCTCGAGAGAGGTTTAGTCAACGGATCCGCCACATTCAGATCTGTGTGTACTTTGCAAATCTATATATCCCCATCCTGGATATGTTCTTGAATAGCGTGAAAACGTAGCTTGATATGCTTCAGCTTCTTGTGTGACCTTGGTTCTTGCGCATTGGCTATGGCGCCCATGTTATCACAGTAGATAGGCATTGGGTCCAGCGCAGTAGGAACCACACCCAGCTCTGTAATGAACTCTTTCATCCATATCGCTTCTTGTGAAGCCTCCGAAGCAGCCATGTATTCCGATTTAGTTGAAGATCTCGCCACAACGCTTTGCTTTGCACTCCTCCAGCTAACTGCTGCACCATTCAAAATAAATACGTATCCAGATTGTGATTTAGAATCATCCGGATCGGTGTTCCAACTAGCATCGGTGTAACCATTAACAACGAGCTGTTCATCACCTCCATAAGAAAGAACCATATCCTTAGTTCTTCTCAAGTACGTAAGGATGTTTTTGACCGCTGTCCAATGATCCACTCCTGGATCACTTTGATATCTGCTAGTCAAACTAACAGCATATGCAATGTCGGGTCTAGTACATAGCATGACATACATTAGAGATCCTATGGCTGAGGCATAGGGAGTCTTACTCATCCTTTCTCTATCTTCTGCCGATGTCGGACTTTGAGTTTTACTCAAGGTCGTATTGGGAAACATGGGCAAGAACCCTTTCTTTCTATCTTCCATTCCAAATCTCTTTAGAACTTTGTCCAAATATGTACTCTGTGACAATGATATTTGGCGTTTTGATCTATCTCTATAAATCTTTATGCCTAATATGTAAGCTGCTTCACCAAGATCCTTCATTGAAAAACTATTATTCAAATATTCCTTGACACTATTAAGAAGGTCTACATCATTCCCAATCAACAATATGTCATCCACATATAGTATTAAGAATGCTACAGAGCTCCCACTCACTTTCTTGTAAATACAAGCTTCTACATAAGTTTGTATAAAACCAAAACTTTTGATCACCTTATCAAAACGTTGATTCCAACTTCGGGATGCTTGCTTCAATCCGTAGATGGACCGTTGAAGTTTTCATACCTTGTTAGCATCTTTAGGATCGACAAAACCTTTGGGTTGCATCATATACAACTCTTCATCAATGTCTCCATTGAGGAATGCTGTTTTGACATCCATCTGCCATATCTCATAATCATAATATGCAGCGATTGCTAACATAATCCTCACAGACTTTAGCTTCGCTACTGGTGAGGAAGTCTCATC
Source organism: Avena sativa (assembly GCA_916181665.1). NCBI lineage: Eukaryota > Viridiplantae > Streptophyta > Magnoliopsida > Poales > Poaceae > Avena > Avena sativa. The sequence continues at coordinate 394,745,420 of OV702279.1, read as the reverse complement.
GTAGTCAACTCCTTGAATTTGTCGAAACCCTTTTGCGACAAGTCGAGCTTTATAGACAGTAACATTACCATCAGCATCTGTTTTCTTCTTGAAGATCCATTTGTTCTCGACAGCCTTCCGGCCATCCGGTAAGTCCACCAAAGTCCATACTTGGTTTTCGTACATGGATCCAATCTCGGATTTCATGGCTTCTTGCCATTTATTGGAATCTGGGCTCATCATTGCTTCCTCATATGTCTCAGGGTCATCGGTGTTGTCCACCAACATGACACTCATAACGGGATCATACCAATCTGGAGTGGTACGAGTTCTCATTGACCTCCGAGGCTCTGTAGCAACTTCAACCGAAGTTTCATGATCATCATCATTAGCTTCCTCTCTTATTGGTGCAGGCACCACAGGAACTTCTTCCGGTGCTGCGCTACTCGCAATTTCGAGAGAAGGTTCGACAACCTCGTCGAGTTCTACTTTCCTTCCAGTCACTTCTTTCGAGAGAAATTCCTTCTCTAGAAAGGATCCATTCTTAGCAACAAAGATTTTGCCTTCGGATCTCTGATAGAAGGTATACCCAATAGTTTCCTTCGGGTATCCTATGAAGACGCATTTTTCCGCTTTGGGTTCAAGCTTGTCCGGCTGTAACTTCTTTACATAGGCTTCGCATCCCCAAACTTTAAGGAACGACAATCTAGGTTTCTTCCCAAACCATATTTCATATGGTGTCGTTTCAACGGATTTAGACGGTGCCCTATTTAAAGTGAATGCGGCTGTTTCTAATGCATAACCCCAAAATGATAGCGGTAAATCTGTAAGTGACATCATAGAACGAACCATATCTAAGAGAGTTCGATTACGACGTTCAGACACACCATTACGCTGTGGTGTTCCCGGCGGTGTCAATTGTGAAAGTATTCCGCATTTCTTCAAATGCTCGCCAAACTCGTAACTTAGATATTCACCTCCACGATCAGAACGTAGAAATTTAATCTTCTTGTTACGTTGATTCTCTACCTCACTTTGAAACTCCTTAAACTTCTCGAAAGTTTCGGACTTATGTTTCATGAAATAGATATACCCATATCTACTCAAGTCATCCGTGAAGGTAAGAACATAACGATAACCACCGCGCGATGCTACACTCATTGGACCACACACATCGGTTTGTATGATTTCCAATAAGTCCGTAGCTCGCTCCATCATACCAGAAAATGGAGTCTTAGTCATTTTTCCCATCAGACATGCTTCGCATCTTTCAAGTGATTCAAAATCAAGTGATTCAAGAAGTCCATCGGAATGGAGTTTCTTCATACGCTTCACTCCAATGTGACCAAGAAGACAGTGCCACATATAGGTCAAGTTATCGCTCGATTTCAAACGTTTAGCCTCAATGTTGTTGATATGTGTATTTCCACTATTGAGATTCAATAAAAATAGACCATCTATCAAAGGTGCATGTGCATAAAACATATTACTCATATAAATCGAACAACCATTATTCTCGGACTTAAACAAGTAACCGTCTCGCAATAAACAAGATCCCGATATAATGTTCATGCTCAACGCAGGCACCAAATAACAATTATTTAAGTATAAAACTAATCCCGATGGTAGATGAAGGGGTAGCGTGCCGACCGCGATCACATCAACCTTTGATCCGTTTCCCACGCGCATCGTCACCTCGTTCTTCACTAGCTTCCGTTTATTCTGCAGCACCTGTTTCGAGTTACAAATATGAGCAACCGAACCAGTATCAAATACCCAGGCACTACTACGAGTACTAGTGAGATACACATCAATAACATGTATATCAGATATACCTTTCTTCTTGATGTTGCCGTTCTTCAAATCCGCCAAGTACTTTGGGCAATGCCTCTTCCACTGACCTTCTCCCTTGCAGTAAAAGCACTCAGTTTCAGGCTTAGGTCCAGCCTTGGTCTTCTTCGCCGGTGTGGTAGCTTTCTTACCACCCTTCTTGAAGTGTCCCTTCTGCTTAGGCTTGCCTTTCTTGAATTTGGTGGTCTTATTGACCAACAACACTTGGTGCTCTTTTTTGATCTCCACTTCTGCAGACTTTAACATAGCAAACAGTTCTGGCAACTGCTTGTTCATGTTCTGCATGTTGTAGTTCATCACAAAGTTCTTGTAACTTGGTGGTAGTGATTGGAGGACACGGTAAATCCCCAAAGCATTAGGAATCACTATACCCAAGCTTTGAAGTTTGTTTGCATGCCCAGACATCTTAAGCACATGCTCACTGACGGAGCTGCCCTCTTCCATCTTGTAGTTAAAGAACTTTTCAGAAGCCTCATAACTTTCAATTGCCGCATGAGTCTCAAAAATCAATTTGAGATCCTCGACAATATCATATGGGTCTGAATTATCAAACCTTTTCTGAAGTTCCGATTCCAAACCATACAAGATAGCACACTGAACTATGGAGTACTGATTCTTCCGAGCGAGGTAAACATTCTTTACTTCATCGGCAGCATCAGCCGCAGGCGGGTCACCCAGCGGTGCATCCAGCACATAGGTCAAATTACCAGCTGTGAGGACAATCCTCAAATTGCGGAACCAATCCGCAAAGTTGCTTCCATTGTTTTTCAAGTTTTCTTTCTCTAGGAACGCATTAAAATTGATGGTAGGGGCTGCCATTGATCTACAACATATTTGCAATAGTTTAGACTAAGTTTATGACAAATTGAGTTCAAATTAATAATGAAATTAAACTAGGTGAACTCCCACTCAAAACAATATCCCTCACATTGTTTTAGTGATCACACGAACCAAATCCACCACATCAACACCGATCATCACGAGAGTTGATATAGTTTCAATGGCGAACAATCGTCATGTTCATCATATCTACTATATGATTCATGCTTTACCTTTCGGTGATCCGTGTTCCGAGACCATGTCTATACATGCTAGGCTCGTCAAGATCAAACCTTAGTTTCCGCATGAGCAAATCTGGCTTGCTCACGTTGTATACACTTGCAGAATCTAACACACCCGATCATCACGTGGTGCTTCGAAACAACAAGCTTTAGCAACGGTGCTAGCTAAGGGTGAACACTTTATGACTTGAAATTCATGTGCATGAGGGATCATCTTATAATGCTACCGTCGTCTACTAAGAAATACAAGATGCATAAAGGATTAACATCACATGCAATTCATAATATGTGATATGATATGGCTTTTCTTCTTTGTGCTTCCGATCTCCATCTTCTAGCACGAACATGATCTCCATCATCACCGGCATTGCATCAAGGTCAATGTGTAGGGGTTCGTAGCATGGAAAACAAAAATTTTCTATCGCATACAAACAAACAAGCCAAGATCTATCTACTAGATTGTAGCAACGAGTCGATGGAATAACTCACCCTCGAAGATTCCAAAGTGTTTAACGAGAGCAGATTCTCGTGGGTGATGAAGTCGTACTCTTTCCGATCTCAAGATCGCGTAGACGATCCTTCCGGCGCCACGTTCCAGCAGCGCTCCCGCAGTCGGTCACACGTTCGGTACTCGACGAAGACCTTCCTCTCCCTTGTTCCAGCAGGCAGCGGAGGTTGTAGCACTCTCCTCGCGATTCCGGCAGCACAACGGCGTGGTACCGGAAGTAGAGGGGAGATCCCGCAGGGCTTCGCCTTAAGCCGGTGCGAGTATGGTGGAGCTTATGAGAGAGGCTATTAGTGGTCTAGTAATTAGACACACCAATTAGAGGGCTCTAAACCAATTAGAAGGCTCTAAACCGAATAGCTCTAAACCGGGGTCTAGATCTAGGGTTTAGTTTAGAGGATAGGAAACTTGTGTGTGTGTAAGGAGGGGAGCCCTGCCCCTCCTTATATAGGTGGGAGGGGGCTGGCGCGCCAGGGGGAGGGAGTGGAGTCCCTCCCCAACTCGGCATTGGAGTTGGCCGCCGGTTGGAGGAGGTCTCCCTCCCCAACTCGGTTTCCCTCTTCTCCTCCTCTTTCCACTTTCCAAAACTTGCCGTTTGACTTTCAAACTAGCCGTTTGACTTTTCAATTTAGGATTTAAATAAACCCTTTATTTTGGACAGCGAGAACACTTAGTACATGATGCAATCATTCCAACTTACAATGACACATTCATGTACCCTTCCCCCTCCGGAGTGCCGGACATTCCGGGACCTTCTAGAATGTTCCCGATGAAAACACCGGAACCATTCCCCAACTCCGAAATGGGACTTTCCTTATATGAATCTTATTCTCCGGACCATTCCGGATCTCCTCGTGATATCCCGGATCCCATCCGAGACTCCGAACAACATTCGGTCTCTTTCTCATAATACCATAACTACTCAAACAACGTCGAATCCTTAAGTGTGTCTCCCTACGGTTCGTGAATTATGCGGACATGATCGAGACACTTCTCCGAACAATAACCAATAGAGGAATCTGGAAATTCATATGGCTCCCACATATTTCTACGATTACTTTGCGATCGAATGAACCACTTACATACGATACCAATTTCCCTTTGTCTCACGATATGTTACTTATCCGAGGTTATGATCGTCGGTATCTCTGCATACCTAGTTCAACCTCGTTACTGATAAGTACTCTTTTCTCGTTCCCGTGATATGTGATCCCTTGTGACCAAGTCACATGCTTGCAAGCTAATTGGATGACATTTCACCGAGAGGGCCCAGAGTATATCTATCCGTCATGCGGATGGACAAATCCCACTCTTGATCCATGTGTTTCAACCAATACTTTCCGAACACTCAATGCCACCTTTATAGCCACCCTGTTACGGTGTGGTGTTTGATGACATCAAAGCATCCATCCAGTAAAGGTGATATGCATGATCTCATGGTCGAAGGAATTAGGTTACTATGTATCAGAAAGCATATAGCAATTGAACTATTGAAATGACTTGATCTTTATGCTACGCTTATCTATAGGAGTATGTCCATCACATCATTCTCCTAACGATATGATCCTGTTGTTAATAACATCTCTATGTTCATGATCAGGAAACAATGATCATATATTAACCAACAAGCTAGTTTAACAAGAGGCTTTACTAGGGACTCTTATTTTATGTTTACAAATCACACAAGTATTAATGTTTCCTGTTAATACAATTATAGCATGGTATGTAAACATTTATCATAAGTGTGAAGACATGATAATAACCACCTTATTATTGCATCTTGGGCATATCTCCAACAGTCTCCCACTTGCACTAGAGTCAATAATCTAGTTTCGAACCTTTGTGTATATAACACCTATGGCTTTCCAGTGTTGTATGTACACGATTGCTAGTGGTCAACTGATCTCCGGATCTGACACTTCCAGGTCCGTGTGTAATTGCATGTCTTTGCGTCTCTACGCATCACTCATTCTCCAATGAGATGGCTCTGTATAAATTTGGTCTTTCGGTGTGACCTTTAGCTCTTTGGGGTTAAAACATGTTGATAATATTGTCGCACAATATATCTTCATAGTATTATCCCACTGTGAACTACACCTAGTTTGATAACAAACTTCTTGACACAAATGCCCTCTTTTGCTGCTATAATAGCAGTCATATACTTAGCCTTTTGTTGTAGTATCTGTCACAATGTCTTAACGTTGGAAATCATCCAAATCCATTATGGAACTCACTTTCCATTATATTGTGCCACCCTTAGTTTAGATTGAGATAAACTTAATTTGTACTTTGTGACAAAGCTAGTATCAATGTAGTACTTTTACAATGAACTAACCATCTATTTGTCACTTCTACAAATATTATACTCTTAGTTCTTTCAGAAGATCATAAGAATATCCTTACTATTGTCCAATGATCATCTTACAAATCATTCTGGTATATGCTCACAACATTTAGAGCATAGGACATATCTGGATTTGTACATATCACAGTATGATTGATATAAATACTCTTTGTGATTTCATACATCAAGTATCAATCTATACTTGAATCTTTGTTTCACTTACCAAGTGCTAATACACTTGAATATATCATCAACATTGAACTCTTTCAATCCTTTCTGTGCAACAAGAACCTTCTCTTGTAGTTTCTATATTGAACTCATTCAATATCTTATCTATGTACTTCTGGCACAACCATATTAGCGTCTATTGATGCCAAATATTTGGGTTTTGCCTAAGTCTTTCATCGGGATGAAATTCTTAATATGTGTTAATAAAAGATACATTATTTCCAATCAACAATATGTCTTCCACATAGTGTATTAGAAACATGTCTTAGCGCTCCCACTTAATTTCTTGCAAATGCAAGCATCTTCATTGTCTCTGATGAAATTAAACCCTTTTAACAGTTTCATCATAGTGAAGATTCCAACTCCGCTATGCTCACTCTAACCATTGAAGTTTGCATATGCTTTTAGCATCCTTTGAATTAACAAAACCCTATGGACCGTGTTATGCACATGTCCTAGGTAACGATTCTATTAGAAGAACTTGTTTTGCTTATTCAACTACCATATAACAAATTATATGTAGTGGTTGCTACATTAATCCGTCTAGACTAAATATCACTATGAAAGATCAAAATCTTGTCATAGTCAACCTTTGAACATTGTTGTGAACTCTTTCCCAACATGTCGACTATTTCATAGATGTGAAACATCCATGTCTATTTCTTTATAGATCCAGACACAACTATAAGGTCTTACACCTTTCTCGAGGGTCCTTCAAGTTCAAAACTTGATTTCTCGTGTATGGAACTATCACGGATTTTATGGCTTCAAGCCATTTTACGGAGTCAGGGCCCATCATCGCTTCTCTGCATGTAGTCGGTTCATTATTCTCAAATAATGATTCAACCCTCAAATCTTGGTATTTGATTGTTCATCCGACCTACTTGTTTCAATAGGAACTTGGATCTCCGTGACCACAACCTTTGAGGTACGTGAACCATGAGCATTGTTGCTGCCTCCGAAACACTTTTCGGCGCTGCGCAACTCTGCACATATAGCTAAGGTTCTTTTAACCTTATCAAAGTTTCTATTGTCCTCCCACTTAACTTTTCACGAAAAATTCCTTCTCAAAGAAACTTGACGTTTTAAGTGACAAACACTTTTGTCTCCGATGTTATGGAGGAGTACTTAACAGTTATTCGAAATAACATACAGAGACAGGTTCATCCGACTTTGGTTGCAAACATCTTTCTTATGCATAGCATACCAATGTTTAAGAAAGGACAACTTGGGTTTTATCCCAAACCATAACCTTATATGGTGTCATTTCAACGGATTATGATGAAGCTCTTTTCAGTGGAAAAACGGTAATCCCTAAAGCTTTTAATCTTTAAAATATAATGGCAGTTTTATGAATTATACCTTTGATCTTACCATGTCAAACAAGGTTTAATTACATATCTCGAACGCTCCATACTCTTATGGTGTTTCGGGAAATGCAAATCCACGGAACGATTCCTTAAATCTTAGGTATTATGCTAAACTTGTAACTCAAATATCTTCCTTTATGATCTTTATCATAAACTGTTTATATTCTTGTTACAATGATTTTGCACTTCATCTTGAAAGTTTTTGAACTTTTCAAATGTTTCATACTTCATCCTTATTAAGTAAATATTCATATATTCACTCAAATTTTCGGAGGAAGCATATGAAGTTGAAATCCATCGCTCTTGACTATACATAATGGATTTCATACAACAATATGTACAAGTTCCAATTAGCTAGTCATTCGTTCCGTTTTGGCCTATGAACGAAGTTTTAATTATCTCTTGGAAAGTTTCACAAGCGTCATTTGATCAAAATCAAATAGACTCCAAAATTCCATCCATATGGATTTTCTTCATGTTTTCTTTCCAATATAATTTAAACGGCGATGTCACTTCCTAAGTGATCTTTCAATCAATTTGTCTTTCGACATCTTTAGCACTAGTTTTATGGATGTGATGTCTCCAACGAGATTTGCGAATCATCCATCTTTTATGGATTACGGCAATTATTTGAACAACCCTTTTGTTCTCATAATACCTGATAAAACAAATCTTTGAAGGCAAGCTTTGATGTTTAACGAGCAACACAATAACCCTTTATTTGTTCTCGGTGAACATCATCACATATTCTTTTGCTAGTTACTTAGGCCATTGTAGTTCATGAATTGTGTTGTTTCGTATGACGATTCACACCAACAAATTCAGTATCAAATACTTAAGAACCACATTGTTTAATAAGCAAAGAATATAGCCATAACATGTATATCATCTATATACTTAAACTGAACGATTCTAGTCTTTTCTTTTCTGCCATATATTTATGAGATTCTCTTTCAGTATTTCCTTTTTCAGTTTGAAAGAATCTATCAACATCAATAGTGGAGTCATACATATGACATATAGTCCAAAGCGTGTATAGTTAAATACCAATGTCTTTGGACTTGTACTTTGAAGTAGATCACCATCATCAAATGTTTGGTGTTCTTTCAAATTCCTTTCATTAGTAATCTCTTGGTGTAGTAAACATTTTACCTACATCAAATATTCACCCTTATCATGGAATCGTCCATGATCAAACTACTTTTAGCTTATAACGATGAATTATGAGTATAATGTTGCTATCCAAAACCTTTTGGAGGATTAGGACAACAAGTGTCTCCAACCTTTTTGCAAATTCTCATCAAATATGAGAACATGACTTTTGCCATATTATACTCTATCATGTTGCAACCAAAACTTCGTTTCAGATATCACAATATCTTCCACACATCATGGTTTCTGAAACAACTCTTTCAGATCCTAGATAACCTTGATATTAAGGGAATCCTTTGAATATCAAGAATCATGGATACAAACATGATACTTATATACTAACACTTGGAATTGTTACTCTTGATTTAATACTAATTATTAAACTTCATGGAGTAACCGGAACTTACTGAAAGTTTGCAATAGGACTTTTAAACTTTAGATTAACACTTAAAACAATACGATACCAGTTCGTAAAGTAACTAACCAGAATTCTATAGTTCTATCATCTCAATTATAACTAAGCGCAAGGTGGTAAACGGATGCCAATGACTACAACAACTATGCAATTTCACTTTGATTTAGTTTATGATAAATTGAGTTCTAATTAATAATTAAATTAATCTAGGTGAACTCCCACTCAAAACAATATCCCTCACATTGTTTTAGTGATCACACGAACCAAATCCACCACATCAAAACCGATCATCACGTGAGTTGATGTAGCTTCAATGGCGAACAATCAACATGTTCATCATATCTACTATATGACTCATGCTCTGCCTTTCGACAATCCGTGTTCCTGAGGCCATGTCTGTACATGCTAGGCTCGTCAAGATCAAACCTTAGCTACCGCATAAGCAAATCTGGCTTGCTTACGTTGTATTCACCCGCGGAATCAAAGACACCCGATCATCACGTGGTGCTTCGAAGCAGCAAGCTTTGGCAACGGTGCATACTAAGGGTGAACACTTTAGAACTTGAAATTTATGTGTATGAGGGATCATCTTATAATGCTACCGTCGTCTACTAAGCAATACAAGATGCATAAAGGATTAACATCACATGCAATTCATAATATGTGATATGATATGGCCTTTCTTCTTTGTGCTTCCGATCTCCATCTTCAAGCACGAACATGATCTCCATCATCACCGGCATAGCATCAAGGTCAATGACGCTTCTTCATGGTTGTCGTTCACCAGCTTCAACTATTACAACTATTTTGAATAGACACGCAGGTCTTAACAGAAATTAAAAACAACCATATGGCTCCTGCCGGTTGCCAACTTAC